>OZ007562.1:73126612-83126612 GCA_963931875.1 Pollenia griseotomentosa | reverse complement strand
ATTAAGACGTTAACATTTCTAAAAAATGTCTTCTATAAAGATTTTGGAATGTTTATTTATTTGAAGTGGATTTGTAGAGTGTAAGTGGATTTCTAACTAGGTTTATAGAAAATATAATGATTGAGAGCATAGCCCGGCAAAACTAAAGCAACGGGCTTTTTTTCTTTTAATTTTAAACCTATTGCTGCTCATTATATAAAAACAGTCATACAGAGTACATTTGTGTTATCCAGCACGGACCACAAGAAGTCTGCCAACCACTCATTTAGAAACCGTTGGTTTACACGATTTTTTATTTATAACTCCTGGCAACACTGCTTTAATTGATCTCTATCCACACTTAAACTACTAATAGCCAATTAACACTACAACTACACTAGTACTTACGAGATTTCGAGACAAATCTCAGTTGTTTTTGAATACAAAACAAAATCTACTTATTGACTAGATTTCGATGAAATCTACTCAAAATCTAGTAGTGATACAACTATGGTTTCTTCCATATAGCAAAAAATGACATTTGAATAAAAAACAAAACAAAAAATTGAAAAATAAATATAAAAAAAGCAAATAATGTTAGCATAATAAGTGATGTTGATTATCAGGGAAACCATAGATATGCAATTGCATGTTTTTCCTTGTGCGTCCATTCAAGGCACCAACAATATATGTATCCGTTTTAGAGGTTTTTATGAATTTTGGCATCGATTTGTTAGTGCATATTTTAGCCTTTGCAGCATTTTCATGCATATTTTAGTAAAAGAGCATTTTTATAGTTTTATAGCGCATATTTCACCTTTTTGAAGCATATTTTGGAACATGTTATATTTGCTTACGTGAAGAATAATTTTTTTTTTAATTCTTGTTAACAGACGAATTTTCTGCTTTAAATGTCTTTGTATCTGTAAACCCAATTAAAGCCTCAATTTCACCATCTACGTTAAATTTTCACTCTAGAATTGTAAGCCAAAGCAGGTTATCCTTAAACTGTGTAAACGGTAAGAATCGGTTTAAAGCTTCACGAAGTCCTCATACAAACTTCTTTCCAAAATAGATTGTATTCAAAAACCATCTAATAATGTTCGTATTTAGATTTAATTTGCCTGAAAAATATTTTACTGCAATTAATTTTTTTTAGGATATCGGTTAAGATTCGGCCTATCCGAAATAATACAGCAACCGTCCCCAAAAATCTCATATAGTTGATGTATTTAGGTAATATTCGGCACAAATTACACTTATATGAATTTTGACTTCGTAACATAACGTGGTTTTGGTGAGCCATAACTGCCTATCGGTTTTAAATAAAGTACAATCACGAAAATTCTTCTGTAAATACTATGGTGTATGGTTTTTACCGATAATAACTTTTTACTTGTTTTTTTAAATGCAAATATTATTTAATTGTTGAATATATGGTTTTTAAATAAGTAGAAACTGGGAATTATCTCCTTTCGTAGGTTACTTTATATTATATTCAACCTTTTTTATTTTTTCGAATTTATTCTATGAGCGCTCAATTTCAGCTATGTATTTTATAAAGCTTTTTTGTAATATTTCTATTCCTTAAATTTTTAGGAAAGACTTTTATACACTACCAGACTATTATATTGTAGTTTTTTGTTAAAAATAGTTGAGTTAAATACATTCAATTTATAAAGTATCACTATCCAGTGTGACACAAAGAATGCTGACGAAGGCCGTAGCGGGCCAGAAAATGCATTACATTCTGCTGGTGTCTAATAATTGTAAATTTTTCTGTACATACAATATACTTCATGGCTATCCAAAGGATAGCTAAGGTAAAATGTAACAAGAAACTACAATATAATAGTCTGGTAGTGTATAAAAGTCATTCCTAAAAATTTAAGGAATAGAACTATTACAAAAAAGCTTTATAAAATACATAACTGAAATTTAGCTCATAGAATAAATTCGAAAAAATAAAAAATGTTGTTTTTAAATAAGCCATTTTGGTATTTTGAGGCATTGTTTTTAAAAATTTTAGGGCATATTTTTAATTTTTTACTGCATATTTAATGCGCATAAAACACTTTTTTTCGAGCATAATTTTGGTTTCCCTGTTGATTACAAATAAAAGGTAATGCAAAATTTTAATATCTCTTTCTTTTTTTTGTTTGTATGTGGTACGCAAAAAAACTTAAAGTCAGTTGTTTTGTTATAAAAAAAAAATCTGACCAAAAATCTACTAGATTTCGCTGTTATGTAAATGGCTTTTAAAATATTTTCATGTATGCGTTGGACGAGCTCTTAATTTTAGAGTATTTTTCGAGAATTTAAAACAACAGTTTTTCACTTAAGAAAGTTTATTTTAGAAATTTTCATACAAAATTTGATTTGTAAGCCTTTATTAAATTTAAAAATTTTTTATTAATACTACAGGCGTAAGTCTTTAAAGTGTTGGGAATAGGGATGCAAACGATACATCGATTTTTAGAAAACATCGATGTATCGGTTATAAACATCGATATTAACATCGATGTTTTGATGGACGATACATCGGCATCAAAACTAAAAAACATCGACATCGTCCATTTAATATTTTCATTTATTTAAATTTTTTTTAATAATATTTTAACCATTTTTAATTTAAATTTTTTTAATTTTTTCAACTAAACCTTTTTTTTTTTTTAAATATAAAAAGTTTATTTCAAAGCATAGCCGTACAAAGTAGGCACGGCACGTACATATGTACATACTATGCTTGCATAGCTTTATGTAATAAGGGGTAGCCCCTTTTATAATTTAAAGAAATGTTAAAACAATTTTGGAGACTGCAAGTGTAAAGGCCCAACTATAATATGCGTCAAATCATATTGTACTGAAGAAAACTTTCTGTTAAGTTTTATAAATCTGTAATTTGCTTAAGCAAGGTGTGAAACTGATTGCACGTTCTGTACGGAATCAAATGTTTTTTATTTTGTTTTTGTGTTTTTAAATGCATTTAACAGGTTTTTTGTTAATGTTTAACGGAAGCTTAAGCAATCTTATGGATATTATAGTTGGGCCTTAAGATTTTCAGTACCAAAGACGAATTTGAGCAGCCCGTAAGTATAGCGGCAAAGTAGTTTATAACATCGATGTTGAAACATCCATGTATCGTATTTTTTACCGATGTTTTTTAATATCGATGCTTATCGTGGAAACATCGACGTTTTTAAACATCGATGTTTTTTAGAACGATGTTGCATCCCTAGTTGGGAAAACTTTACCCGGCAACGTTTATACAATTTTTTTTTTTTTTTTTTTTTCTTAAAAAAAAAACCTTTTCAACTTTTATTTTGAATGAAATAAAAACTGTTCCCTCTTTACTATTTTGCAAGCGCCTTAAGACATGCTTTACTTTATAGTTTGTTGAGAGCAAAAACTTTAATACCTACAAAGAGAGGGATGTTGTCTGTACTAAACAACCGCTAAATTATCGTAAAAACCGGAAAACAATAATTAAAAACGAAATAGATTTTTTTTGGTGCATTTTATGAAACCAAATTTTGCTTTTATTATACTTGAGTTATAATCAGGTGTTTATTTTTGTTATTTGAGTTTTTTTGTTTTCCAACTTCTTGGTGTTAAAACTATTGTAGTTTGATCAAGGCGAATTCACCCAATTTTTCTGTGAAAAAAATTTAATTAATCGAGAATGGTAGATTCAGCTAACGGGCTTATAAATGCAAACTAGTAAAGAACTTTGTTCTTTTTTTTCTAAGACCAATTTCTCATATGCAAAGTTTCTTTGTCAAGTTGTTTTTTATTTTCTTTTAAACTTTCATTCACTTCTTTGAAAAACTTTGTGTTATTTTGCTTCTTATGTTATTGTTGCTTGTCAAACAAACGAAATAATTAATTTGTACGTTCTTTTCTGTTATGAATCAGCTGTTTTGTTTCTGTTCAATTGAAAGTCTGTATGTATACACATACATACATACATACATAGTTTGTTTTGTTTTGTTGCTGACAAGTCTGTAGAAAATAGAATAAAACGTTGACAGCCAAATTGCACACTTTTTGGTTTGTTTTGGTATAAAAAATATACATCTTTTGGTAAAAATGGATTTTTATGTTTTCAAAAGTGATGTATTTTTGTCAATCAAACAACAATAGACAATGAAAAGCTTATTCATTGCCTTTTACTTTTTAAAACAGTAAAACAGTAAAAGTAATTACAAAATATTTGCTAAAGAAAAGAACGACACAGAGCGACAACCAAAAGTAAAAACTAGTGAGGCCCTAAATATGCAATTAAATACAACCGACGAATGAAGAAAAATCCACTTGGCGAGTTCATCAAAGTCGGTACAGGTCTTCTTTCCCTTTTCTTCAACAAACTCAAACCTTTCCAAAGTTAAATGTGCGTGTGAGTACGGGATCTTATTAAGTATTAAACAGAATTTTTTTTGAGTAAAAAATAATTTAATTATGTAAATTGTTACTTATTAAAACACAAACAGAAAGAAAAGAATGTAATTATGAAAGAAGTACGAGTGATATATTTGGCTATGTCGAATCTTTTATACCCTTCACCACGATGCGATGAGAACAGAAAGTTATATAAACACCGTTTTTAGATATAACTAAATCTACTTTGTTCCGCTCCCACCTTTTTAATCCCGCCCACATTTTTTCGGACTTTGTGTATTGATATTCAAGACTTAATTGGGAACTTTGGACCTTGGCGTTCTCCAGACATACAGAAATCCATAATGGGTTTGTACGGCAGGTGCCACACCCACTTCTCTAATTCCGCCCATATTTTTAGGGAGGTTGTTTATTGATAACCCAACTATGTCTACAAAACTTTAACAAGTTTTCTCGTACCATTCTTTATGTATAATAATTCTATTTTGTGCCACGCCCACTTCTGCCCTCCAGCCCACATTTTGTTGGATTTTGTCTATACATAAATTTGTCATTCCGTTTGTAATTTCTACAATAATGATCTTAGACCCTATAAAGTATATAAATATATTCTGGGTCCTTATGAGTAGCGGAATTGATTTAACGATGTCCTTCTGACCGTCTGTCCGTTTGTCTGTTGAAATAGGTTTTCCGAAGACCCAAGATATGATGGGGACTTGGTGTTATAGATGTCTGTCACATCTGTTCCTTTAAATTTTGCTTCGTAATTTCTACAATAATGATCTTACGCGCTATAAAGTATATAAATATATTCTGGGTCCTTATAAGTAGCAGAATTGATTTAACGATGTCCGTCTGACCGTCTGTCCGTTTGGCTGTTGAAATAGGTTTTCCGAAGACCCAAGATATGATGGGGACTTGGTGTTTTAGATTTCTGTCACATCTGTTCCTTTAAATTTTGCTAGTGAAATTCAGCCAGATAGGTCAATAAATGACTGAGATATAAGCAAAGACCCACCCACAACTGCCTCTAGTTTTTTTAAAAAAATTCCGTGTTGTTATTGTTTTTCAAAAGAAAATAGATCTATGTATGTCTATAGAACTGTATTTATGTATTTAACTTTTTGTTCTTATCCCACCATGGTGAAGGGTATACAAGATTCGGCGTAGCCGAAAATAGCACTCTTACTTGATTTTTTTTTAGTTTTTGTGTTAATTAATAATTTTTATTTGGGATGAGAATAAAAGAAGCAGAAATCGTACCCAGACCTTAACAAAAAATATGAAATGACATTTTTATGATTTCTGGGTAAAAGCAAAGCAATAATAAATTGTTTTAATATTAACAAAAAGAAAACTTAGTGAGAAATTTTGTTTAATCTTATTTTAAAAATGTTGATTAAATACTTGTGGTTACATTAAAGACCAACTAGATCTTAAGTTTACCAGGAAAAACAAATGGAACATTTAATTGTAAAAGTTAGAATGACAATGCGACAAGTCGCACAGAAATGTTTTATGAAACAGAAGATTGGGAACGATGGTTGTAGAGACGCTTGCAGGGTAAACAATGTAACACAAAATGTAAAATCGACTAATAATTTAATGTCCCTCTTTAAAATGATTCGTAAAAATATTTAAAATTTAATATTTCACATTAAATTTAATAACTAGTTAAACATCAAATTATAGTTTGTGACTTGCAACAAAACAAGTGACGCCCGCACGTAGAAGAGCTTTCGAAGGAACACCAGAAGAAAATACGATATGTCGCAAACAGGTCAGGGTGCTACCGTCTATTGCAATGCGAATACAATTTCGATTCGAAAGCTAAATGCCAACTTGGCGCTCTTCAGGGCTGCCAGATAAATTTGTGAGGAAATCGTCAAATTCCTAAGAAAAAATAAAAAAATCGTCTTTCACATTTTGAAAAATCGTCAAAAAAAAAAATCGTACAACTTAAAATTTAGTTTTTTTTTTTTCGATTTTTATAAAAAAAAAAAAAACAAAACAAAAACCTAATTACTTCATAGCCAGCTAGCATTTTCAATCGTGTAAGAAATACTGGGAGTCTCATGAGAAGCGTCTTTGATCGTCGATGACCGCATTTTTTTATCGTAGAAGATTCCTCACACGGGAAAAACTGTAACACGATTGAGATTCTTCCATAGCACTGCGAATTACGCTTCTTCAATCGTTGTGGGAATCGTTTAGGACGTGGGTAAAAATTATCTAACGAGTCTTTCATGTCATGAATCGTATGAGACTCATGTAGTTATTATCTTGCAACTCGTGAAATGTTCTCGTATATTGGTTGAAAATATTATTTATACAGAGAGTCGTAAAAGGTTCGATGATGGTTTTACGAAAGATAAACAAAGTGTTACATTGTAGTTCTTGTACTCTGAAAATAATCATTTAAAGATTTTCCTAAAACTTGCACATAACGGCCATACCTTAACAAAAGCGGCACGCGTTTTCTAGTTTTTGAATAGAGCGGCCTCAACGCTTTGCAAATAGAAAACCCGATTTTGTGAAGTTTGCTGCTATTGTTAATTAATAATGGCGTTAAAGCTAAGCGAAAGAAAACGTTTCGCCTTCCGCTCTTGTTAAGGTACGGCTGTTAAATATTCCCAGATTAAAAAACGAACGTGTCAGAAAATTTAATGTTTTATTAAGACTTTTGAGACTGAAAAAATGGTCTCTTTTTAGGAAAAATTCAGCAAATCGGCACTTAGTTAATTTCTGAACATAAAATCGTCAAATCTGGCAGCCCTAGTGCTTTCTATCACTTTCACAAAATTAGTTGAAAATTAAGCAATACTGGCAATAAGAATTGACAATAATAAAATGTCAAAATATGAAAAAAAAACATTAATTCGAAATTTTAAATAAAATAAATAGTGATGATTTGCGAAAAAACGAAAAGATGCGAAAGACAATTGCGCAAACGCATTAAAGAATACCAATCACTAGATTTGCTACCATTTTCTTACTAATTTCAATGGAGTGTAGTCCCTCTGAAACAGATAAAAATCAAAGAATTAAAAAAAAATTTCTTGAAAGTAGAACACCAACAAAGGCAGAGTCCCAAAATATTATACTAAATCTTTGCAGTCAAAGTCGAAAATGTGTCATCAAGTTGAACAATGCACAGTTTGCTTATTGTGCACGCATCGATTAATTTTTTTGTGCACTTTGGGACAGTTGTGGAAGAAAAAAACCTGAGCACCTGCCATAGGGACTTAGCTCAACCACATTGGTGACAAACAATGCGTTTATTAACCGCCCCCTGAGTGTGAGAGGCGCCAGCACACCCAGTTAGCGAGATTATACACTAGCTCCTTCGCTAACCTTCGCTGCTTTTGCAAAAAGCCAGCAGCTTCTGAGGGACAATCATCCCTCAGGCCGAACTCTTTCACAAGTGGTAAAAAAATTCAGCCCTTTAGTGGGATTTTAAGGATCCCCCAATCACCATTTGAATCCCGAAAGTATTTTGTCAGCGTACAGGCGAAACTTCTGCAGGGACAATCGCCCTAAAAGGTACTAAGCATTTCCCGTAAGAAGCGTACTATCGCAAGCCTCAACCAATCAGTCAGTCCGGTGCCGTGCCGTGCCACCGGAGCTACTGACTCCCGTGGTACCAGATAACAAAGTACTCTGCTAGGATCTCTGGCCTGGTGATCGCAAAAAATCGTGAACATCTCTTGGATCTGTCAATCTTGGAATTTTGCCAAAGCCCAGGTATTGACTACACCCCATGCAAGCACTTTAGGACAAATGTGGAAACAGATTTACATGATTACCTGTCAATTGGCCTAACCCCATGTTAGATCTTAACTATTAAGTGAAAATGCGTTTGCCATCCGCCTACGGTTGTGCACGAATACTTCACATACAGGTAACAATTTTTGAGCGTATACTCCGAGAAAACTATACACTCGCCCCCTGTTTAAAAAGGTAACAAATAACAAAGTACTCCGGTACGTACCTCGGTCTCAATAAATTACAAAGACTTCAAGACGACCGTATTTTGGATGTTTGTCGCATCCCAGGTTATGCATACACCTGATTTGCCAGTAAGGATGTAGCACCAAATAGTGAGATGCCCCCTACAACCCCCGGGGCTGCACTTTGGGACATATAAGATTGTTAAATGTTATATGTCCCAATGTAAATGCACTTAAAAAAGCGGCTTTAAGTCGGGACTGACGTATTAAAACTCAACCAAACTGATTGAAAAAAGCCAAATCATTCAAAATTCTATTTGAAATAAAACAAACAAAATAAAATATTCGTTTAATTTTGAAAACGTTACAGCGTTTTAATTATGTTATTTAAATATAATTAAAAAGATAAACAAAAATTTTACACTATGTTTTCACTGTCGACATTCATAATTTAACCCTAATGGGCTTTTTTTATAATATTCATTAAAGAAAATTAATAAAAATTTGTGATAAAATCTGTCCAGTCATCTTTGTAAAACTACTGATTTCACTCATTATACAAGCAGAAACACAATCAATATGATAACAGGGGGCCGGATTTATATGTGAATTTATATTTTTTGTCTTAAACATTACTGGATGTATAACTTATTAAGTGAGGCAATTTCAGTTAAAACCTTTATTTCATTCAGTTTTGCTTAAGCTATGGTCACACTTAGAAAATATTTGACGCCTCACCCGAAGCCACTTTTTTTTATTGATTTGTTGAATTTTGCATAATGTAAATGTGAAAAGAGTTTCGTAGCAACTAATTTAAAAGAAAATAGAAAAAAAAACTCGCCGTTAATTGCATAGTCTAAATGCGGTATTATTTATATCTAAAGAACGGTATTTATTTGGGAGGTCGAACGGTTAGTATTCGACCGGTTTTAACCGGTTATTTTAGTTTTGCCCAAGTCGAATATTTTTATATGTCCATTTTTTGAATATCGAATAAACCTGTTTTTTTTTGGTAAAATAAACCGGTTATTTTAGTCATGTGTTATTTATATACGTTTTCCTTACTTTTATTATAAATGTAAATATAAAATATATATTTATTTTTATAAAGATGTCATCTCAGGTGATATATAGAACTGATTTTAAAGACAATGGTGTTTAAAAGGCCCTTAAAGGATAAGTTGCAAAGGTTCTTCAACATCATAACATAAATATACGTCAAGTAAAACTTGACTCTGTTCCAAGTATTTAGTTCCAAAAATGAATGAAAAACTCTTAAGTAGTTATAGCATATCTTCATGCTTAAAACTACAACATACCGGGGGAATCAACGATATGGTTTCAGTTTTATTTATTAAAACACCAAGAACTTAAAACAAAATTGAAGGAATCAAATAACGCCATTGAAGGTTTTTAATTGTGATCGACGAATTGACCAAATTTATTTATACAAAAAGCATGTTCATATTACTATTCGTTTCTGTAATGCTGAATCAAAATAATTTGAAATATATAATCCTGGCTAAGAGGTTTTGTTTGCCACTTTTCAAAAATATGGTTGAAGTCTACTGATTCATATAGACATGCTTAACCACCAACAAATTAAAAGGCTGACTTCCTAAACGCATGTTGCTTTGTAGTAATACATTGCAGCGTGTTCGTAAATGCAACCCTGAAAATTTTTACAATGTATTTTGTTCCCTTTTGCAACACTGTTGTAGTTAATACGCAAGGAAAAGCAACAAAGGCATCCAAATAAAAGTAGATGCAAAGCGAATGCAAGACAAAATACGATGGCGACGCAGGAAGATAAGTAAGCATTTTTTTGTTATAATTTATTATATTTCTCTATTCAGTTTTATTTTTTCTTTTTATTACAGTAAAAAATGGACGCATAATTTTAAAAATGTAAAAAACATCGTCTGACATTTCAACAATGGCTTCCACAAAGCCTTTTGTTTTTGGTATTCTTTTTGATACCCGTGATTCTTTCAGCAAAACAGCAAATCGTTTATGTTTCCTTTTTATAATGTTTACAGCAATTTTGAGGCTGGAATTTCCCTGTTCGCACAAATCTAAGACATTTTCCAATAAAATATGTTCTTCCCCCATTGTTCGCTTTATTATGAATGATACAATGCATATAAATGTTCCTAAACGATTTCAGTGTTGCAAAGTATTAATATGCAACGTATTAAAAAAGTTACTACACAATGTATCAACTCGGTTTTAATACTGTATTGATACATTGTTAATATACGTTTAGGAAGTCAGCCAAACTCATTCAAAATATATTTGGGAGAGTACCTCAAATTATGGTAGAATAATTACTATACTATACTATATTATACTATGCCTCAAATAATAAATTTATTAAATTCCTATCATTTTTTAAGCCCAAAGGTTTTCAAAAATTCTAAAGCTTTGTTCACACCTATTAACCCTAGAAATATAATCTGCGTAAATTTTACGCACGCACTTTCGAAATATTGCTATACATATCTTTTAATTAAGCTTGAATAAGTTGCTGTGCACTTCAGACATTTCATACATAAACATGTTTTAAATTTTGTATTTGTATTTTTAAAAATGTAAAAATAAAATTCATATAAGTTTTTTCTTAATTAATCAATTAATACAACCATATAGCAGGTTAAAATAATGCGTTATTTTTACGTATGATTATCTTTAACGTTTGTCATGATATGATTATCTTTTAAGGGTTAAATTATTGAAGTCCTACACGTAACCACTAGTTTCCATAAAGAATTGTTTGCTTTTGCAAAACGTTTGGCTAGAGCAAACATTATTTAACAGTTTCTGAATTACATTATACAATTATCATCTTAGGAATAAAGTTAAGTGAATTACTAGAAATTATTAAAAATAAAGCTTAAGTATGATCAATTTACTGATCACCCTTTTTTTGCATATTATCGTCAAATATTTGTTATTGTGAACATACCTTAAGTCATATCCATGTATTTTGTTGGTGCCTTAACTTCGTGAACTGTTTTGTTTTTATTCAAATTAACTTTTGTTATTAAAACTAATTTAATTTTCGTATTTTTATGTATTTGAATAAAAACCGGTTAACCGGTTTTTTTAAAAATGCTTAACCGAAAACCGGTTTTTTCAAATAGTAGCTATTCGGAATATTTGAAAACCAGTTTTTTAAAAAAGTCGAATAATCGATCTCCCTAGTATTTATAAGACTTTTTGTTCCTATCGTGTCATGGTGAAGGGTATGTAAGATACGTCATAGCCGAATATATCACTCTTAAGCTACGGTCACACTTATTAAATATTTGATCATATTTGAGCGTAACCCCTACTTTTGTTAATAGTTAGTGAGATTTAAAATGGTCTTAATATTACAAAATAAACTAATTATACTACTAGACATAGCAAAAAACAGTTTTTTGTAAGATGTAAATATTGATATTAAGCGAAATGATTTTTTAGTTTGGTTGTTGGTCCCGTTTTTTTCGTCAAATATTTGATAAGTCTGACCGTAGTTTTACTTGTTTTTCTTTCACATTCATATTCACGTACTCATATTTTCTATTATTAAAAGCATCAATGATCAAGCAACTATGCTGTGCCTGCTGGCATGCAGACAGACGGTAACAGATGAATTCTTTGATTTTAATCGATTTTAAAGTATTTTTTTCTTCGATTTAATGAAATTAAACAAGACAGACTAACAACCAATTCAATTAATGTCAGATAAATATGTGTAGTTTGTTTTAGAAAAAGTCTTTGTTACAAAAGGAAAGAGAAAACAAATAGAAAATGCCGAAAAAATATTTGGAAATATTTTGACTGCTTATGCTGGATGATGGATTTAATGGAATTGAAAACATTTTTTTAAAAACCTCTTCAAGATTTTGGGAATGTAGGTTAAAATTTTGTTGTTAACACTAGATAGTTATTGGTTTTTTTGTTTTAATTTTGAGTAAATACACAAAATTTTGAATTACATGTTTCATTATATAATGGAAGCTTCTGCTATGATTTTTTAAATAGTGAAACAAAATTTTAGAAACTTTTTTTTGGCATTTAAAAATACGGTTGTTTTGGTCGAGTTTTGTGAAACCCTGGTACAATACTTATAAGTCTTCTGAAAATATTGGCATCGATAGATATGACCTTTTTTCCTCTCGCTGGTAAAATTTAGATTTCGCTTAATAAGAACTGCCTTTCTGAGGACTTAAACAAATCAAGTCAATTTCGGATTCCCTGTTGTGAAGGAAAGTGTATTTAAGTGCGATTGACCATTGTTGTTCAGTTCAGATTTTTTTGATTGCAAAAACGGAAAATTGCACTCATGTTGAATGTCTTTATTATAATTTAAAAGAGTAATTTTCTATATATTTGTCGTGTCAAAAAGAGTAAAACAGACTTTCATCTTATTATTACGTCGTTAATGGAAATAGATGATGCACCCAGAGAAAAAACATGTTTAAATATGGTCACCTCGAACAAAACTATTTTTAAAGAAAATTTTAAACCAATACCACATTAAACACAATATTTACAAAAACAAAAACTATTATCAGTAAGCAACAACAAAACAATGTGGTATACGAAATACAATGCAAGGGAAACAATAATAACAAATGTGACAAGATTTACATAGGAACAACAAAACGAAACTTGGAAACCAGAATAAAGGAACACAAAAATGACATCGAAAAACATAAACATACAACTGCCTTGGCACAACATATATTTGAAAACAACCACACAGCTGACTTCGACAATATACGAATTTTAGACAAGGAAAAAACAGAAAGGAAAAGATATACATTGGAGAGTCTTAGAATTCAACAAAAGAGAGAAAAAACAATGAACATGAAAGAAGATACAGACAAAATAAGCGCAAGTTACAGGGTAGCAATAGGATAATTTATTAACGACCAAGTTCACATTACACAAATTAAAATTAAAATAATGTCGATTACAAATTTAAAAATTAAAAATTATTTCGTTAACTTAAATTTTATTTAATGTAATATATACACACTTTAAAAGTAAGTAAAAATACAATTATATTTAAAGTGTTTATAACAATGTTATTAATAAAAATGTTTAAATAGATGTTCCCCTGAAGAAGACAACAAAAAATTGACGAAACGTTGGGAAAAAATGTAATTAAATGTGTTTTTAATTTACAATGGAAAAATTTAGGCCCTATTAGCTTACTAAAATCTCAAAAACTTCAAATATAACACCTTGGCCAAAAAATAAATAAATATGTTTAGTTTAACCATATTATTGTAACCGACAACCATATTATGGTTTAATTAGGCCTCCATCAAGAAGCCACAACCATATTATGGTTGCCTCTAAACATATTATGGTTAATAATAACTAAAATATGTTTAACATTTATAATAGCATAGTTGGTTTTCAACCATAGCATGTGGCTCTTTAAAAAGGGGAAAATGGTATTGTTAATTTAAAAACAAATTATTGTCATATTTAACCATAACATGTTTTATGGCAACCATAATATGGTTGTGGCTTCTTGATGGAGGCCTAATTTAACCATAATATGGTTGTCGGTGACAATAATATGGTTAAGCTAAACATAATTGCCTGTATTTATAAAAAAATTTTAAATTTAATAAAGGTTTACAAAACAAATTTTGTATGAAAAATATCCTTAATAAACGTTTGTTAAATTTAATAATCGTTTATAAATACAGGGGTATATGTTTAAAATTTTCTTTAAAAATGGTTTTGTTGGAGGTGACCATATTTAAACATGTTTTTTCTCTGCCTGTGTATATGGAAATAATGGTAAATGGAAATACCTTTAAAAACTGCAATGTTTCAACTTTTAAACCTGATTGTTTACACTTGGGTTAAGGTTGTTTAAATTACAGCTTTTAGTGTAAATACTTTTCCCTGTGTTTGTTGTAAAAAAAAAATCATTTTTCTATTTTTTCAACCAAATAAAATCTGAACTAACTACCGTTATTGTGAAAAATATTCTGCAACTTAAATTTTAAATGACAAACAGGGTGCAGGAAATGAGAGGTGCTTTTACCTTATCCATTCTACTGCTATCTACTTTTCCTTGACTAATTAGTTTGTATACATACATATCTGGGATGCATCATATTCGCCAAATAATGAGTTGGAGTAAGTACGCTTTTCAACAAAATTTTTGACAGTTCAACAAATTACATCAATGGCAGTTGCAATTGTAGCGAAGTCACTTTGTACAGCATTTAGATCTTTTTGAACTTTGAGTAACATTTGTTGGAGATTAAAAGCTTCTTTATACAACTGAACGTTATTGTCATCATATTGTCAAATTCATTAATATGTTCCGATCAAATTTGGGCATAAAAGTTCAAAAAAGTTTCACTGTGCAACACTTGGCAGTTGAGGCATATATGTAAGGACTTATTTAAGTCCTAGTTTTACTTTTAACCATTTGATGATGATGCCATAAAAAAATATTGAAGATTTTCTTGCTAAATCAATACCGAAAAGAGCTGAGTTGACAACATTGCTGAGACCAATTATTATGCCATTACACGAAAAACAACAAAACCCAATAAAACCCGGGTTTCTTTTTAAAAAACCCGGGTTTTTGCCAGCCCTGCTTCATGTGGACGGGTACAAAACAATCGTTAGAACCGTACATTGTCTTTTTATCTTCTAATAATAAGTATTGTGATTATTTTATTAAACTGTTTATGGTTTTTAATCAAAATTTTTATATTTCAATTAGGCCAAAGTTCATTGAATTCAAGGTATATTTACACAAGGTAGACTCATTTGGGAGTGTAGACATGCTGCTCTATAAAAAGAACCGAGTTGTCAAAATTGTCTTCATATAAAACAAAAACAATTTAAAGCACACATGTACAAATATTGGCTCATATACACGAAATTTGACGTTTGGGTTCCAACTAGGGGTAAACAGGTGACAAACATATTGGCCAACGAGTTTACCTTGTGTAAATATACCTTGATTGAATTTAGTTATTTTTAAGGGTCCCATACACACATACTGCTCATGCTCATGCAATCAGCATGTGTTTGTAAATTTGAAATTTTTATTTATGTATGCGTCACACAGACAATGCACTCAAAATAGGTTTGATTATGAAACGAACTCATACTGCTGACAGTTGTTCAAATAAACAATAAAATAAATAAATTAATTTATTGATATATTTTTCATTTCAATTTAAATTAAAAACAAACTTTAAATAGTTTTTGAGAAAAAAACGTGTGAAGATGAAAATGAATTTCACGAAATGAAATTTATTTTAAAATTATGATTGATAGGTGTGTAGTAAAATATCAATCACACACGTATACGAAGGATTCATCGGCAGTAGCTGTCAGCAGTATGTGTCTGTGGGCCCCGTTATGAAGAAATGAATTTTACAACATGAAATGAATTAAAATTTATTGATTTGACTATTGAACTTTTCAGCAAATATCTGAGCCACTTTTACTTTTGTTAATTAAAAAACCAAATTTTTTTAATTACAAAAAAAAAAAAAAATGTTAAGTCGGTACGTTATTCTTTCACGGTATTCTTTCATTAAGTTTTCAAATATTATTGAATTAAATCGGTTATCATCAAATCTCTCTGCATACATACAAGTATTTTCCTTTCAAAGAAAATTTTCAAAAAAAAAAAAAAAAAAAAAAAAAATTGCATTATTTAGATTTTCATCTACTTTTTACCATGTTGCTGGTGTTTGTGGCATCAACCTCAGGAGAGTGTTTTGTTGTTAAATATTTTATTGTAATTGTGTCTATAAAACAGGCCTGATATTGTGGGCATTATAATCTTAATGCTGAAATCTTTGGATATCTGCTAATAATACAATTAAGCCATCACATCATGATTGTTTATGTTGCCACAATTTAATGCAACTAAAACGACATTAGAGCCAACAATAAAGCGCGCCACAAAACATGCAGCCCGCAACATCAATTCTCAATAGTATTAAGGAAAACATGTAAAAGTGCTTTATTCAGCTGTGCCGAATCTAAAAAACCCTTCACTATAGTACATAAATATATATAAAAAAAGAAACGGTACCAAAACCCTTTAATTCGAGAGTACCCCTGTATGGAGACCAGCTGAAATAATTGACCGATTAAAGAAATATCTGAGCCATATGGTTGAGCGATATTCTGCCAAATCCAATATTTCGAGAAGAAAAAGTTGGTTTTTTGTCTATTACTCGGACATTTATAAGCCGATTTTTTCATTTTCACTACCAGTATTTTACTGTTTTTTTTTCAGAAGAAAATAAAAAATATAAAGATCATAAATTTTAAGAATACTTTGAACGTTAAAAGTTTATGGTTGAAAATTCAAGATTTATAGGCAAAATTTAAGGGCTCAAATCTTAGCCATTTGTAGATCGATCGTGTTGCATTTCAAAAGAAAAGTATTCCGGATTATATAAACAAAGGGTGTTTTTTTAGACGAATAGAACATCTGCTAGGGATAACTGTAAAACTGGCTGTCATACTAATGAAGTGTGTTTGACTTTGTTTCTTTAGAATCCTTTGACAAATCACTGTGCAAGGACTTACACAAGATTAACGTTTGCAAATCCTGGAAATTTATCCGCAAAATACGCGCTCTCTTCGCCAAACTTACAGAGCATTTCCTCTAGTTAACGGTCCGGATTATTGTCCATCTGAGCAGCTAATACGCGTCTAAATAAAGTACGTACCATGCGTACAGAAGAAGCTATTGCCGCTGTAGACGTGACTGTGACAGAGGACTCAAGTTAATCAACCGGGCGCTGTTGTCAGCAACTCTGTCTCTTCCCGTCCACTACTTGGAACATTTTGAGGAAAGATCTTGGCCTACAGCCATATAAGATCGAACTGGTGCAAGAATTAAAGCCAGCTGACCATCAATTGAGTCGTGTGTTCAGTGAATCGGCTGAAAATCAACTGGAAGTCAAATCATCTTCAGCGATGAGGCTAATGTTTGGGTTAACGAGGTAGCACAATCCTCATGAGATTCCATTAGATTTCGAAAAATAACTGTTTGGTGCGGTTTACATGCCGAAGACGTCATTGAACCATTTACCGTGAATGCCGAACTCTACAGCTAAATGATTCGTTGTTTTTTATTCCTCATGTCATCGCAAATCATTTGAAGGCACGTGAAACCATTATTTTGTTGAGCCAAACGTTTGTTGACAGAATCTGTGCTCCTATGTCGGGTGATTTGCTACCCTTGGAGTATTTTTTGTGGGGGCACGTCAATTATCTGGTCTATGCAAATAAGCCAGCAACGTTTGATCATTAAGAAAAGTGGTGCAAAATTGGGTTGCTATAATGGCGTTCACAAGGCGCAGTCGTGGAGGCCCAATGCCTGAAATAGTTTTTAAACATTAAATGACAAGAAATTTGTAACAAAATAAAGCCAAAATTTTGGTCATTCCATTAAATTTGTTGCGTTTTATTTTTTAAAAGTGTTATGCCTCTAAGAAAACACCCACAATCAAGTTTTCATCATATCTGTAATCCTCGGAAAACCCTTTTCAACATACACACGAACAGACAAACTAACGGATGGACGGACAGATAGATGGACATCGTTTAATCATTCTTATGAAGATCCAGAATATATATACTTCGTAGGGTCTAAGATTAATATTGTAGAAATTACAAACGGAATGACAAACTTATGTAGACTCTTTCACCTGCGGTGAAGTGTATAAAAAGAGATGTTTTTAGGATTTGTTGACTTTTTAGAAAGAAAAATTAAACCACAAGATACAATTTTTCTTATTTTTTTTTTGGTTGCCAAAGACAATTTTCTTTTTATAACAACAACTAACGAACGCACTTCATTCGTTTCACATTGAATCCATTAATTTGAGCTGATTTTTCTTCTTCTTTATTTTTGTTTGCTTTGGCCAAACAAACATTGCGCCACCAACCAGCCAACCAACCAGTATTTGTTTAATCCAGGCAATGAAAATGGTCATGAATACAACAACAAAAATATCTTGGACCAAATTACAGCCTCCATCAAATAAGTTATTTATTTTTTGTTCAGTTTTTTTCGTATTCACTGTTGTTGCCTTTTTTTTGTTAGATTTTCCTCTTAAAAGTTTGAGCTGGCAATGGCACTATTCAAAAAAAATAAAAAATAAAAGAAATAAAAAAATAAGACAAAAGGTTGATTTTATTTATTTTAAAAGAAAGTTAATTACTTTTACACCACAGCATTATAAACAATAGATGTTGTTTTTTTTCTTCTATTTTTGTTTTTGTTTTACTTCTTTCTATTAATCGCGTTTTTTCTCGTTTGTTCGCTGTTGCCATTTAAGTTGTTGTTTCTTTTGTAATCAAATTTTATTCCGCCATAATGAAACCAATGAATTTGAGTTTTTTTTGCATTATTTATTTTTTACTTTTCGTGTTTTTCTTGGAAAATTGCATTTACATTTTTTTTTTATAGATTTTCATTGTTTATTTATTGTACATTGATTACAGCAGTCGCCTTTTAAGGGGGAAAAAATATCAAATTAAAGGCCAAAGTATAAAATAAAATATTTTAAAGAATGAAAGTTTAATTGAAGAGCAGCGATAGGTGTCAAATCCCATTCTACTTCTTAGCTTGTCCAGGATTTAAGGAGACTTGACTTTATGAAATAAAACAGGGTGATATTTAAGCCCGATAGAACTTACGAAACCGTTAGCTGTCAAACGAACTGTCATACTGCGCACACTCTTTGATATTTATGATTTGTATACTCTGGTATGTCATCATGAACAGATTTTCGCTTGAAGTACGCTACCAAATTATCCAAATTAACTTTGAAAATCAGTAATCGATACGCGCAACTATTAGACGACTGCTTAATTTTCATAATCATGTTGGGCGCAATGAGTCTTTTTTGTCGTAAAGGTATTTTTATAAACAAAATGGGCCTTCAGACTCCATAACATCCAGCAAAATGTAGAGTTTAGTGGCATGATCCGACCTTATTTCTTCAAAAATGAATAAGCAGCTCGTGTTACGCTTAGTGGAGATCGTTACCGCATACTTATTAATGACTTTTTTGTTTAAAAATATGGATGAAAAAGATCCCGACAAGAGGCGGTTTTAACAGGAAGGCGCTACGTGCCATACTGTGAGCGCAACCATCGACTAATTAAAAAAAGAAAAGGACGAAAAACAGTTGGTGCCTTGAAAGCCAACATATCTCGTGTTATTTATGAGCTTCGAAAAAGTTGCCCAAAATTGGATTCATACACAAACAAAAGTTTAACTGAGTTTGATGGACCGCAATTTCATTTCTTGAGAATTTCTTTGCTTTAATAGACACAAGTATCTTGTTAAAGCTGCCCTCACACGGGTGATTTGTGAGTGTGATTTGTTCGTGCTCGACGTCTTGTTACTTGGGACTGTGCGCGCACATATTACCAGTAATAGAAATTTTTCAATTTCTTGTGATTTGCTCGATGTGTCAGTGGGCTTGTGCACGAAAATTAAAGTTTTTTTTTCATTTTGGTGCACAACGAAACGTCGAATTGTATCTATTGGGGAGATTTTATTTACATATTTATTATTAAAATTTCATGTGAAGGCCCATTTCTTCTTAAAAGCCAGTCATTCGTCCATTTGTTTCTTTTTTTTACATTTTTTTATTGTATACACAAAAAAATTATCAAAATTGCAATTGCATCATTCGCTGCACAATTCATGTTTTCTTTTTTGACGTTTAAGGTTATTGTGATTTGTTCGTCGTGTTTGAAAAACGGTACGCGAACAAATCACACGCACAAGTCACTCGTGTGTGGGCAGCTTACGCTTTTCCTAATCTCACGATAACATGCATATGTCGATCTGGCTTTATCAGTTTGCGCACAGCAGCAATGTTTTCTGGCAAAACAGCTGATTTTAGACGACATTCACGACCTTTGTCACTGAGCGCATTGCGGACAGGATTAAGTTCCTTATACAGGCGCTTTACACTAATTTTGGATAGGGATTAATCAACAAAAGTCAAAGTAAGTTCATTCACCTTCTACTGTGTTAATAATCCACGATGTAGTTAAAGCCGGCGATACACTATCCCAAGGTATATTTATAGCAGGTAGCCGCGAGATTACAACAATTGTACAATTAAACAAACAACAGGGCTTTTTATTGCTGTTGTGCGATACGAACTGTCAAAAAGCAAGAGGTTGATAAGAGACAAAAAAGACAAAAGATGAGGACAAAAAACTTGTTTTCTTGTTGACTATACAACATTTGACAGTTCGTATCGCAAAACAAGCAAATAAAAAAATAAACAGCTGGCTTTCCGAGACTACCTGCTTTAAATATACCTTGCACTATCCTATTCAGTCGTACGATTTGTCAAAAAAAATCGTGTGTGCTCATAAATTATGATAATGTGGCTTGAAAATGAATTGAGTGACAAATTTTTTTGACAAGTCTGACTTGCAAATGTTTATAAAAATTTTCATAAAATGATAGTTTCTATGCGATCAGAGTTGCATTTTCTTGTAAAGTAGCTGAGTCATTTGATTTGGCATCATTTTTGTGGAATAGTGTGGCACTGACAGCAGATTTTGCAGACATATTTTTTATGTCAGATAAAATTCCGTTAGAATTTCGTGTGAATGAACCGTACGATTGTGTTAGTCGCAAAAAATCATCAAACGAAAGTGTTTACGAGTTAATTAAATTTTTTCGCGTAGACAAAATATTCAAGTGACTGTAAAAAACAACAGTTGCGCTAAAAAAGATTAAAATATCAGATGACAGCTGAAGCCATTCAGTGTTGCCAAGGCCCAATATAAATCAAAAGAACCCCTCGTATTTTTTGATATTTGGGACAATTTTCTGCTTGATTTCTAGAACCTGAAATTTGATCTATGGTTTATTTTACCAAGTTAATCACTAACCCTCGCCAGAAATTTTCGTAAAAACGAGATTTTTTAAATCTGAATTTCTGAAATTCCAAAATTATTTCAGATATTCCACTAAAATAATTCTCTTAGTCTGGGATCACACTATGAAATTTTTCTTTCAGAAAATCTGAGTTTATTGGTGAGAGGGGAAGAGAACATGCTTTTCTTCTCTCCTCTCTCACCCATAAACTTAGACTTTCTGAAAGAAAACTTTTATAGTGTGAACCCAGACTTAAGAACTATTTTCTTATGTGAAACTGGTTCCATTTCCCTGTAAATACAATGTTAACTGCAAACAGTTGCTGTCAAGAAATTGTGGTGTATGTCTCTGCTAGTGTAATATATACATATTTATCTTCTCACACATCTAATTCACCAAATAAAAATTTGCAAAAAATCTTTAAAAACCATTTAAATATTTATTTGGACAAAACAACTTAAACCTTAAAATTTCTTCTTAAAAAAAATAAGCAAATGTCAAGAGTAAATAACAATTGTCATTTGAAATTCAAAACAAAATATGCCTTTGATCTCTGAGTATATTAGTGTGAGTGCAAATCTTAGTAGTAGGTATAAGTGTGCGTGCTAAAAAAAAAAAAAAAAAAAAATACACAAATATACAAACAAACGAAAAAACACTTCAAAATGTTAAATAGTGAAAGTTCAATTGTGGCTGTTAAGTAGAGTTTTTTATTCAAAAACGATGCAGCAAAAAACTTTTCATCAGTTGCATCTTCTCGTTTAGTATGCACGTTTTGCTATAGTTGTTGCCAAAGTGCTTAAAGGTACAACATACAACTACGATTTGAAGCAGCAGCAGCAGAAACATGCAACATCTCTAAAGCTTAAGCGCCCCATAGTATAAATTTTTTGTTTGTTTTATATTTATATTCATTTAATTTCTTTTATTTTCGTTTTTAAAGTTGATGTGCTTTTATTTATTTTTTGTTAAGCGTTTGTCACTGTAATACCATTGAAAGCGTAAGTGTAAATGTGTACATGTGATTTTCTAATTAAATGTAATATGGTAATTATTACAACACCAACAACAACAACAACCATCCAACTGCATATAAAACAAAAAGTTAAACAACTTTAATTTAAACAAACTCAAACAAACAGACAAAAAGACAGACAGACGGACGAACAACAATAAAAGTAAAAACAAACAAGAAAACTGCAATAAACTCCGGCTAAATTTGCATAAAATTAGACAAGACTTGAAAATTGTTATTAAGGAAAATTAAATAATAAAACAATGGTCACGTTTCACAACAAACAAACATTTCTGGTCAAATATTTACACTTCAGGCAATGCACAGTGGGGGTGAGTGGCAAAAATGAAATACAAATTTATAGATACTTATATTTCGTCTCAAAGCAGGCTAAATATTTAAGAGAAAAAATCTTAAGCCTTATAAAATCATTTTTTTAACTCTATCGAAAAAAAGAGAGAAAGAGGAAGGTGCTCCACCTTGACTACACGGGTAGTTTAAAGTGATCCTGTAAATGTAGTAAGACGATATAACACACATCCTTTCTATACGAAAAAAAAACACTAAGTACGAGTCGTACTTAAAAATTTAAGTACGAAAAACACTAAATCGTACTTAAAACAATCCTAAATGGGATCACTTTCTCAAATTAGTCCTGGAATTTTTTAAGCATTAAGTATTAAATTCTTTAGCCAAGTAAAAAAAAAATAAGTTTTCGTTGGTAGTGCCACTCTGAGAGTAAAATTACTAAAGGCGACCGTACACGACATGTTTTTGTCATCTGACATGTCAAATTTTCCACTGCAAAACACATACATGTCGTGTGTTACCTTTTTAACTTTGCTTCTGTAAAAGTCAGGCGCAAAGTCATCTGACAAAATTTCAATTAGAGCGTGCTCTGTTTTCTTCTGACAAACCATCTGACATCAGAAAGCTATGCCGGCAAGAAACCGGCAGCGGCGTCCACTATTGACGGAATCATTAGCCGGCTGAAGTTAATTTTTTACAATACCGAGATATGTTTGATCATCTTACCATTGAATAGAATTTATGTGAATATATATATAAAAACCGTTTTATTATAAAATCCTAAATTGGTATCTTTGAATTAAAAGAAAAAAATGTTAAGATGGCTGAACTATTTTACGGCGCAAATAAAACTTTTCATGGCGGCAGCAAGTTATTTTGAAACCGAGCACTACTTTGGTTTCTGCAATAACAATGCGAAAAAAACAGAGACAATGTCAGAAGCAAATTACATGTACGTTTGTGACCGAATATTATAAAGCTTATGTAAAACAGCGATTTTGACAGACATGCACAATTACATGTGACTTGAAAATTTGACATGTCAGATGACAAAAACATGTCGTCTATATGCGCCTTAAGTGAGCGTTTCAATCTCATATAACTTATTACTCTCTTCTCTCAGCATTGCATTCTTTATGCTTGCATACTTGTTTGTCCAAGTTTGTTGTAGAAACTACAGCAACATTACACGAGTTTGTTTTGTGTAGATACAACAGAACAAGAAGAAAACAAACATACATTATTTTCATGTTTAAAAAGTTAAATCAACAGCAAAAGTTTATATTTTTAGTTAAATATGTACATCAAATTTTAAAAGTAGAAAACTTGTCGAGCATGATGCTGGTGTTTTATAATTGAAATTCTGTATGGTGTAAAACGGGTAAGTAAATCAATCATAATTATATTCTCCTTCTGTCTCTAGGATAAGTTTTTTAAGTTACTATCAATCTAATTTCACTTATGAATTATTTCAAGTACAAATTCGGGATTAATTTAATTAATTCAATTCCATCTTAAATCAATTTAATTGTCGGATTATTTCAAGTACGAATTCAGAATTAAATATGGATAAGTTAAGTATTCCGCACTTGAATAACCCGTACTTGAATCAATCTTTTTGTACTTGATTACAGAAAATCCCTTTTAACCGTACTATTAATATCGCTTCGGATGGATTTTAGTACGAAGTGAAAAACGTTTCGAACAATTTTTGACAAATTTTGAGCTTTAAGCGAACATATTAATTTTCCTTTCATATTCAAGTCTGTTTTCAGCATTTTGGGCCTGTTTGGAAATGCATCACAGCGCTGCATCTGGCATAAGTTTGCGATGCTAAGGAAAATCAGCTGATGCTTGTTTGCTGCGTCGTTTGGTTATTTTTATACCCTTCACCACAGGTGGTGAATATGGTATATATAAGTTTGTCATTCCGTTTGTAATTTCTATAATATTGATGTTATGAGGAGCGAAGTTGATTTAACGATGTCCGTCTGTCCGTTGAAATGGATTTTCCGAAGACCCCATATATGATGGGGGCCAGGTTATTATACAATTATGTCGCATATGGCCCGGCATTGTTTGCTTTTGAAATTCAGCAAGATATCTCAGCCATTTGTGGACCAATGGCTGAGATATGAGTAAAAAACCACGATTGGCTCAAATTTTTTCCTTTAAAGGTCCAATTAGACTTGACATTACCATACCAACACTGTATTACCAAAACGACCTAAACATACCATACAAACCAATTCAATTTTGGTTTCTACAGTCATACAGTGGCTATGGTAATACAGTGTTGGTAATGTGGTTTTTTTGTTGTTTTTTATACCCTTCACTACAAGTTGTGGATTTTATTTGTAATGTGTTTAATTTAACGCATACATACACATTAATGCATGAGTATGATATACCGCTCAAATAAAGAAACAAACTCATAGACTCAATATATTTTAATTTAACGCTTCTTCAGTAAAAGCGTTCGTAGCCGAGTTCTTAAGTTCTCTCCTGAGACTGATGATATTGCCAGTTCGTATCCCAAAAAAGAATTTTTTTTTCATTTTTTTTATTTACATAATTTTTTATGTTCTTAAAAAACGATTTTAAGATTATAAAACTAATTTCAAACATCAACTTTGGCAAAAGAGGAAACGGGCTTAGGTACATACATACATTTTTTGTTTTTTTTTTTATATTCTTCAGCATGGCGAAATGAAAAGTTGGCGTGGCCCAATTAAAATTTATTTATACCTATCTAAAGAACGTACTATATGTATATAACTTTTTGTTCTTATCTCATCATGGTGAAGGGTATATAAGATTCGGCATAGCCGAATATGGCACTCTTACTTGTTTTGAATCATTTTTGTGATGTGTTTTTTAGATTTGCATTGTTGCCGTGTGATGCCTTTCCAAACCGGCTTTTTAATTTTTTATTTTGTTTTAATGAATTCTTAAATTTTTTTTTAGTGATGTTCATGTATCTTAAGGGCAGATATCAGTGCATATTGTTTTGCAATATTTATTCTAGAGCTATACCTGTTCCATATGGAGCCCCTCAAGGTAGTCACTTTTTTCATTGTTCGCACGACAACGTTTTTTCGTAATTCGCTCTCTCATTCGTAATTCCCAGCCCAAAAATGTTCCAAATTCGTTATACAAAATTTTGAGAGCGAATTATCTCATATGTACGTTATTCATTTTGAATTATCATGCCAACTACAAACAAATCATTGTCATAACTAATTTTTATCGAAGGCTGTAAAAAAAGCAAATAAAAAAAAAAACATAAAATCAAGGCGAATTCATGCAATATGAATTGTAAAAAAGTTGTTTTTTTGTGAAATTTAAAACAACAAGTAAAGAAACAAAATAGGAATTGTTAAAATGCGAGACATTTTAAATGTTGCTTGCTTTTGTATCAATTTTCAAAGCTAAAACATTTTCCTAAATGTAAGAAGAAGAGATCTTGAGCTAAGAAGATGCCGTGTGAACAGCGTAAATCGTATTCGTAATTCAAAAAGTGAAAGAAAATGTAACAATATGTTATTATTGAAAGAGAGCCGACATTTTTCGATATGGTTGTATTACTTGACCATAAACTGTGTTTTATTGCAGATATATGTAAAGTATGTAAGCATGTAAACAAAGCCAAAAGGTGTTCTAATATTTATCAAACGTTTGGGAAAGGAGTTAGTTGATCCCATTGTCATAAGATAATTATATATTTTATTGGCCAGACCTTTTCTGGAATACTTCTTAGTCGTCTCGCATCCCCAGTATGAGGTACGTTCTAAAAAATGGGAATCCGTAGAGAATAAATTTCTTTTATTTTGTCTTCGAATTCTACATTCGAATCCATATATCAGCTTGACTCCTTATGAAAAGCATTAAAAACTTTTTAAACATCCAACCCAACATCGCATATGCACTTCAAGATATTATATTCCTTCGACTTCAACACTTTCGATCTAATTACGCCAATTTTTATCATACCAAAAGGCTGTAAGAAATATAAGTTTTATTGGCGAATTAAATAAATAAATAACTTACAAATGTAAAATTTACAACAGATGCCGTATCTTTTACACATGGTTTGTAACTCTTATAACTTATATGACGTTGTGGAGGGAAATAAATTGTTATTATGTCTTTCACCACAGGGGGAAAAGGTAATAAGTTTGTCATTCCGTTTGACTTTTTACAACATTGGTCTTAGACCCTCTAAAGTACATAAATTCTGGGTCCTTATAAGGAGCGAAGTTGATTTAACGATGTACGACTGACCGTGTATCCGTTGTAATGGGGTTTTTCGAAGACCCAAGATATGATGGGGACTTGGTAATTATAGATTTCTTTATATTGATCGCCCAGCTCAGCTAAAACAGCTCGATGAATATAAATCAGACCTGGGGGATCTCAATTACATTTCAATTACAATTACAATTACATGTAATTTGTAATTGAGGTAGTCTAAATTACAATTACAAGTAATTGTAATTGAAAGTAAGGACTTAACTCAATTACAATAAAATGTAATTGTAATTGAAAAATGTCAATTACAATTACTTGTAATTGTTAATTGAAAAAAATCAAATACACATTACATGTAATTGTAGTTGAAAATGTTCAATTACTAATTACAAGTAATTGTAATTGTAATTAATCAACATATAATTACTTGTAATTGAACAAAATTCAATTACATTTTTAAAACCATAAAATAAAACTTAAAATTCTTAAAACGATTTTCTTAATTATATGAAAAAAAATTGTTGGATGTATAAAAAAAATTATAGAATAATTATGAATTTATTAAAATGTATTGTACAAAGTTCGGTAGAATGATGAACGTTTTCTTTTAAATATTAGAATATAATATTAAATATCGAAACATAAATTTAACAAGAAACAACAAAAACATACTTTGTACTCTTTCTTTTTTGCATGCATAAAAATAGTAAACAACCAAAGGCCATACATCACATTTCTCTTTTACTAGTAGCTAAAAAAAATGATTGTTAATAACCGGTTTTTGTGTAATACATTCTTGTTGTTGTTGCTGCATCGATATTAAGGTTGTTTGTTGTTCGATATTAAAAAATATTTAGATTTTGCAAGTTCTTCGCTCTTTAGAAATTTAAAATAAACATCATTATTCAAAACCTTTCCATATTGAAAGTCGTGTTAATAAGTGTAATTGATAACAAAGTGTTGTAAATAGTTTAAATAAATTTTGAAAATAAATAGTTTTGCTAGAAAAAAATGGATATATTTTCACAAAGTAGCACCACATCAAGTTCTACATCCGAAAACAATAATTATCTTTTAAATGAAATATTTGAAATACAAGTAAGTTAAATAGAGATTTTTAAATTGTAACATTTTTGCAACAAGTTATAATAACGCTTCAAGAAAATCTTTTAAAACGATTTCAGCAATTTTTTAATTTAACTGAAGAAGGTTATGACGCAATTGTTGCATCAATATCCCACCCCAACGTTAAATTGACATGGTTAAAAGCTATTGGTTACATCTCGAATACGACAAAGGAAGATATTGAAAACATATTCATTGATTATTGCAAAAAGTACAAATTGTATACCCCCAAAAGTGTTGATACAACAAGTACATCAAATATTACATCTGTCTTCGATTTCGGCGACGACATCATAGAAGGTACTTGTCGGTTTAAACTTAGAGTTCAATTATACATATCTTTCTAAAGTTCATTATGTGACTTTTGAATTATTTAAAAATACAATATACCTGTATAATTCATATTTTTTTATTTTATATTCTGTAGACGTTAATACATCCAATTTTGAAGAAGATAGTAGTTTAAAATGTGAGCTTCAGCTTTATTTGCACGATAAGGATTCATCTTTAACTTGCCTCAAAAAATATCCTACAATTCTACAGGCCTTTCTACGGTCAAGCACTCCCTTAACATCTTCAGGACCAGTTGAAAGACTATTTTCGTTCGCCGGTATTATTTTAACACCTAGGCGCCAATGTTTAACGGATGACAATTTTGAAAAAATGGTGTTATTTAAAGCAAATAATAAATTTTTTTAAATTGGTTCCTTGTCTTAATTATTTTTCAATCAGGTATGTGATGAAAAACGATCGATTTCATTTCGATCATTATTGAAATTTTTTTGTTGCTTGCGTGCTCGTTGAATGCAGACGTGTCTTTCTCTTTTAACTCGGCATACGGTTTTTTTTTAACATAAATAATTGTATATTTATAATATCATATTATTTTTTTAAATAAATAATATAAGATCAGCGAATGAATGGACGCTTTAAAATAATTTTTAAATTAGTGAACATAATATTTATAATACAAATATTAAAAATTACAAATAACAAAAATATATGTATGTACACACATACATATACATACATACATCTTAAGCAAAAACATTTCTTGTTTTTCTTTATTCTTTTTTTTATTCTCGGGGTTTTTAAACAACAAATAAAAAGAAGAGCACAATTAAACAAACAGTAATATATAAAAAAAAAACTCTTATGAATGCTAATAATGCAAAAACAATAAAACATAATGAAAGAAATGCGTATGTTACAGTGAGTGTTGACGAAACAAAAGTAGAAACAAAAAAAAGAATCGATGATAGCAATTACTTAACGGCTAAACCTATTACTCGAACGCGTTCGCTCTCACCCTCTTTATTTACAAATACGGTCGATCGTAATACAATAACAAGTTTGTTAACTGCAAGCGCTGCCGCAGAGCCAAAAAAAACTTTAATAAGTGATGATACGGTTAACCCCAAAACGGCCGCTATGGACAACTCAGTAACTCAAGTAAAAACTTCTCAAAAGCCTACAGTACAAGTTGGTATGGACAGGTACATAACAGTGCTCAAACGGGGACGCAGCCCTACCTCTGCAGCAGTTGCTTCGGCCTCAAAAGTACCAACTTTTGATAAAACAAATTCTCAAAATCGTTTTGCGATTCTGGAGGATGAATCCTCTGAAGCACCAAACGTCATTAAATCGTCCAAGCCTCCCCCGATATATCTTAGGGAACAAAATTCAAATGAGCTCATAAAGAGTTTGATATCTGTGATAGGTGAAAATTCGTTTTACGTAGCGGCTATCAAGAGTGGTAGTATAAACGAGACAAAAATTCAAGTCAATCATGAGAATGACTTTCGAAAAATAATAAACAACTTTGAGGCACTAAAAAAAAACTTTTATACATACCAACTGAAAAGCAGTAAAGGTCTTCAGGTAGTGATTAAGGGTATTGACTCATGTGTGGACCCAGAAGAGGTAAAAACATTCCTAGAAGAAAAAGGCTTCAAGGTAAAACATGTAGCAAACATTAAAAATAGAGAAAAAATTCCCCAACCACTTTTTCGAGTGGAGTTTGAACCCGGCGACGTTAAGCTTAAAAAAAATGAAACGCATCCCATCTATGATTTAAAATACATTCTGTACAGAAAAGTAACTATAGAGGAGCCGCACAAGAGAGGTGGTCCCGTTCAATGTTTGAACTGCCAAGAATTTGGCCATACTAAGGCATACTGCTACTTACCCCCTGTTTGCGTAGTATGTGGTGAGCTACACGGTACAGTTCTTTGCGATAAATCTAAAAATGACCCCAACGTTAAAAAATGTAGCAATTGTGGCGGTAATCACACAGCCAATTATAGAGGATGCCCTGTATACACTATCGTAAAGCAGTCGGTTGGACCGAAAACTAATTCCCCTCAAATGCAGGTAACAAATCAGCTAAACACTAATGACATTCAGGCTCCACAGCCTAGTAATAACAGAACCTCCTACGCTAACATTCTAAAATCAAACCATGTGACAATGCAAGGTGCTTCGCCAATTAATGAAGAAACTCCAGTTTCTAATTTAAGTCGTCTTGAAAAAACCATGGAAACATTAGTGCAAACAGTTAATAATTTTACGAACACAATGGGTAATATGATGCAGGAAATTCTACGAATGCAATCGATGTTATTGCAAGCTGTACTTAACAAGCCATGAACTGTTTAAAAATCTGTTTTTGGAACGCAAACGGCATCCGCCAACATAAAAATGAATTAGAATACTTTCTAAAAAATAAACAAATTGATGTCATGTTGGTTTCTGAAACTCACTTGACCTCAAGAAATACGTTTAAAATCAATGGTTATATACTATATGATACTAAGGACCCTCGAGATAGAGCTTGTGGAGGCTCTGCCATTTTGATAAAAGCCCGAATCAAACACTACTTAATGTTTGATCATTGTGAAGATTATCTGCAAGCAACGACTATTTGTGTTGAAGAGCTTAATCGAAACTTAGTAATTTCTTCTTTATACTCTCCACCTAGATTTGCCATATCAGAAAGCCAATATTATAAATATTTTAAATCATTAGGACCTTGTTTCCTCGCCGCTGGCGATTATAACGCTAAACATACCTTCTGGGGGTCACGACTTATAACACCAAAAGGTCGTGTTTTGTTTAACACAATCTCTAAAATGGGTTTAAACGTGGTCGCGAGCGGACAACCAACATATTGGCCTACTGATCAGCAAAAAATTCCAGATGTTATCGACTTTGGCGTGGTTAAAAACATCCCCACAGAAACGATTCATGTTGAGGCTTCCTTAGAATTATCATCCGACCACACACCTACAATTGTTACTATATCGAACCCAAATAGAATTGTATCTCCGTCATGTTACTTAGCGACGTCAGCCACACAAATAAATTGGTTAAAATATAAAAAATTTCTCAGTGCCCATTGCCTAGAAAATATTCCGCTTAGTACACCGGAGAATGTGGATCTCTCTATTGTTAACTTTGACAGTTATCTTAAACTAGCTGTTCAACATTCCAGCGTTACCCCCAAAAAAATTAAAAATAATAAAATATATTCTTCAGATGTCGAGCGGCTCTTGACTGAAAAAAGGAGAGTTCGAAGAGAGTGGCAGCTGTACAGATCCCCGCAACTTAAGAATTTATTAAAAGAGTGCACAAAAAGGCTAAGAAAGTTACTGCAGACTCAGAAAACGGCTTCTCTAGAAAAATATCTTAAGGAACTTGATGCAACTCCACAATCTGACTACTCATTATGGCGTGCAGCTAGAAATCTAAAAAGGCCAGTTATATCTAAGCCACCATTAAGAAACTTGAATGGTAGTTGGGCAAGAAACGATATTGAAAAAGGAAATCTGTTTGTTAGCCACTTGAAAAACGTATTTACACCAAATATATCTCACAATATTGCGGTAGAGTTACCACCTGTTGCTGCTAGAGCAGCTATTCCCCTCAGATTTGAGATAAGAGAAATCGAACAGGCTATTTGTGACTTAAACACTAAGAAGGCACCTGGTATTGATAAAATCAGTAATAAAATGCTTTTAGAGCTACCTCGCACAGCAAAGAAAATTATTCTTTTTATTTTTAATGCTATTTTACGCCTTGAATACTATCCTCAAAAATGGAAGGTTTCCTTAGTTACCATGATACCAAAGCCAGGTAAAGATCATACAAAAGTTGAGTCATATAGGCCTATTAGCTTATTATCAAATATGTCAAAGCTGTTTGAGAAATTATTAGTTTCAAAATTAACACCGATTTTAAGTGAAAATAGATGTATTCCAAACCATCAGTTCGGATTTAGAAGAAAACACAGCACAATCGAACAGACTCATCGAATAGTTAATGTCATAAGAAAAGCATTTGAAGAAAAAAAATATTGCTCAGCACTCTTCATCGATGTTTCGCAAGCTTTTGATAAAGTCTGGCATGAAGGCTTATTACATAAATTGAAGAAAAATTTACCAGCAAACACACACAAGCTGCTAGAAAGCTACTTAGTCGGTCGTCAATTTATTATTAAAGAAGGAAATTTCTTAAGTTCACCTCAGCCCATTGGTGCTGGAGTCCCACAAGGCAGCATCCTGGGCCCTCTATTATACTTAATTTATACTTCGGACATGCCAACAAGCAACTACACCCAAACTTCAACATTTGCAGACGATACAGCTTTTCTAAGCGTCCACGAAAACCGTTATGAAGCATCTCGTTACTTACAGCATCATATATTTCAACTAGAAATATGGTTAAGACAATGGAGGATAATGGTCAATGAGCAAAAATGCGTGCATATAACATTCACCTTGCGCCGGGAATCTTGCCCCCATATTACAATCAATAATCAAATAATTCCTCAACATTCGCATGTAAAATATCTCGGTATACATCTGGATCGGCGATTAACGTGGAAATGCCATATAGAGGCAAAATTAACTCAAATGAAACTAAAAGCCATTCAAATTCATTGGCTTATTGGTAGAAACTCTGTCCTTAGTCTCGACTGCAAACTTCTTCTTTACAACTTCATCTTAAAGCCAATCTGGTGCTATGGTATTCAGTTATGGGGCACTGCCTCGACCTCTAATATAGAAAAAATTCAAAGACGCCAAAATAAAATTCTTCGAATAATCACAGCTGCCCCTTGGTATGTAAAAAACTCAAATATTCACAAGGATCTCAATGTTCCATTAGTCAAAACTACTATAACAAAAAATGCAGTAAAATATTTAAAAAGGCTTGAACAACATCCAAATCCACTAGCTCGAAATATTTTAAATCATGGCGGCCACACTCGCTTAAGAAGAAGAGACACTGCAGCACTTATCCAATTAGATGAGCGATAAACACCTATATAAGTGAACAGAACCCGTGATGAAGAAAATTTTTGTCTGGCACTGGCAGGACAAAAAATAACGTATTAGGTTAAGATTTGATTAATTATTGTTAGTTCATATTTATTATATGAAGATTCAATAAATAAATAATGAGAAAAAAAAAAAAAAAAAAAAAAAATTATTGAAATTTCAATTCGGACGTGTTCGTAACATTTTTAAACTGAAAATTATTAAATGGTAAAGACTGGCTTATCTTAATAAACTTAATCGATTAGAAAGACTTTGGCTTTACAAATCACTATTAAAATTTCCAATTTTAACGAAATCAAAAACGACCGTTTTCATCACATACCAGAATATTATTATTTAAGCACGCCTTATTTAGTCCAATAAATAAGGTTGTTGTTATAATTGTGAAGTTCAAACAGAACTTCAATGTTCGTTTCAAATGTTATTTTTGTTACATTACTTGTTGCATTCTGTTTTATTTTTATATATAACACCTTGTTTAATTATATAAATAGGATACTTGTTATGTTTGAATTTTTTTTATAATATGTAATTGATAATTTTTGTAATTAAATTCTTTTTAGACAATAAATACTTAAAAAAGTAATGATTACATGTTTTTTTCAAATTACTTAATGAAAAATTTTTTTTTGAAAAAATTCAATTACAATTACATGTAATTGTGTAATTATAGGTGTAATTAAATACAAAATGTAATTGAGACCCCCCAGGTCTGATATAAATGGGTGGCATTACTCTATGAAGATTGTTGCTAAACTCAAGAAGGAGTTACAAAATCTTTGGGAGCCGTTCATGCACCATTTTTTAACGTTTGCAGACATCAGTATTTATCCAAAAGCAGGGTTAGGTTAGGTAGAAAGGCTGGTGCGAAGACAACTTCACACAACAATACATAGACCAATATGAGCCATTCCGACGCCTTAGTTAGTGAAAGGGTACTAATTAGAAAAGAAAAAGAGAAATAAAAGAGAAAGCACAATAATAGAGAAAGATAAAAATCGGACCAAACAAGAAAACACAACTCTACTTAACGGGAAAAACTGCCCTACTACTGGTGACTGGGTATATCCCAAGTCTCCTGTTACGCAACCAGGTCATTCTTATTACGAATCCCGTCAGAATTTCGAGCGTGCAGCTTGAGATATCTCCCAATTCGACTCAAAATCCACTACCTAGCCTTCAGTTTTGCAGCCTAGGACAATGACACAGAGCAGGGAAATAGAATACTATTATAATTAAAGCGGAGAGGCCTAAAGAGACGAAGCCTATTATTTGCTTACATGTTTAAAATTAAATTGCCATTTTTATCATATTTGGACTAGTTTATTTATAATTTGGTGATGGTAACAAAAATATGGTTGCCACTACCATAAACTTTATGAAAAATTGCCTTTTGTTAGCCGTGACCACAAGGACACCTATTGTTTCTTTGAGTGCTCTTGTTGCTTTTACTACTTTTTTTCTTTTTCTTTCTTTAACTTATTGCTTTCTCTTAAATTTTGATAAATATTCTTTTGTTAATCACGGGAACAGAAATAATTTGTCTTAATATTTCTTGTTACTTTGCGGCAACCATATAAATTGTGTCCTAAATTCGAAAAAAAAACAGACAACTAAATTACTTAGTTCCGCTTAATTAAGTCCAAAACTAAAATAAAAACAAATAAACAAAAGAAAAAATATTTTGGTTTATATAAAAAAAAAAATTTTTTCTTCTTTTTTTACAGATCTTTTCACTTTTAACTGATTCCAATAATAATTTAGTAAAAGAAATTTGAAAAGACGATAAAGTATTTGAAACAAAAGAATGTATTTATGTTATAGTAACTAAGAAGAAACGTACAAGATAATTCAAAACTTTAAAAAATTTTTAGTTCATTAGCTTTTATAAGCATATGGATGCAGAACCCTTAAGAAATTAAGCTGTTATATATAAAAAAAAATTAATTTAGCTCCTAACTTTGCTTGAACCAATTTAAATCGTCTGGTACGTTAATCAGTAGACCAGTTTTCTGTTAGCAGAGAGTTCCATAAAATGAGAAAAAAGATTGGATGAATTTAGAAAGCTTTGTAGTACTAAATTAAATGCTAACCACCCCAGTCGCTTACTCTACAATTAATCTGCTGCAGAGGTGGAAAATGACTTTCGGATTTTGTCCCAACTTTAAAAACAAACTGTACTTTTGATGCCACCACGGTACAATAATTAAAATTAAAAAACTTTTAAGCATTTTATTAAGAAAACAAGTTTCGAACTAAAAAAGTTTAACCAAATAAGTATCACGCCGGAAAAAAAAGTACCAAAAAGTACAATTGTACCAAGATCGTCATCCTTAGCCTGCTGTATGAAGATGACTTAAATGTGTATTTAATCCTAAAATTGGTGAACAAACTCATGAGCATGACAAACAATTCACAATCGCGAATTTCTTAAATATTAAATAAGCTTTTAACAATGGTAATGCCATTGAACCAGCCCTCTTCAAAGTTAATCGGCTATTTTTACATACGCAAAAAACAGGCATATTACACAGACAAACAAGTGAGGTACTACATATTGTACTTTTTTATACCCCCCGAGGGTAGTAGGAACCATCTTAAGGATATTTCATCGTTTGGTGTTACATCCTCCCGGAAAAATCAGGTGAAGTCAGCCTGGAATAAAAAAAAAAAAATCATCTGATATGATAGGCCTCCTAAAGTTTTCGTAATTTCTTAGACCGAAGACTGACCAGAGATCCTTCCTTTCTGGTACCACGGGAGTCAGTAGCCCCCGGCACGGCAACGGACTGATTATTGGTTCAGGCCTTCGTTAGTATGTTTTTGCGGGTAAGGGCTCCTGTCTTTCGGGGAGATTGTATTTGCGGAAGCTTTACTTTTCCGATAGAAAATGGCTTTTCATCATGTTGTTCGAATTGAAGTGATTTTTTTTCAAATCATGAACCCTCAATAGGGTTCAACGAAAGGCTGCCTTTTTTACGACAATATACTTTTGGGGATCACGTGTTGGTTGTGGTTTAAGCCTTACGTCGTGAGAAGTTATAGAGGGCTGATTTTTCACCCCCTTTTTAGAAAGTTCGGACTGTAACGATTCCCCTAGGTGCTGTTGTTTTCAAAAGACACTGCTAGCTATTCCTAAAGCAGTGGAGGTAGGTAAGATACCTCCATCTCCTAAACAAGCAGCGAGAGTTTAATTTTTATCGAATTATATGCTCAAAATTGCTGCTTGGGTGTGATGGTGCCTCTCACACTCGGGGGGCGGTTGGCAAACGCATAGTTTGCCACCCATTGGCAAATATTCACCATAAGATTATGCCATATGACTGATACTCATGTAAATCTATTCCGCATCTGTACTTTTTTAAAGTACTTTTAATTAGTACACAATTCCGCCACAAAAAAAGAGTTCTTTTGCTAAATTTAACTGTTACTTTGATGCTGAGATATTTTTACAGAACTGTCCAGCCTCGTCTAGAGAAAACTAGCTTCTGTTTTACAGAAAGAGAGAGAGTGAGAAAAGGAGAACTCAGAAGGGGGCCCAACTTCAGTTATGAGCAAAAGTCAGTGGGAGGTTTGAGGAAAACGGAAATAATGCTGGATTTTGTAAACAGTTAATCTGATAAAATAAAAGTTCAGGTGATAAGAACTTAAATTTACGTCAAAAAATTTGAAAAAAATGCCCGAAATTTCCAGCGATATTTTTCTCGGAAATAAACGGGACTTTTTTCTTAAATGGGAACCCTATTAATAAGATTTAAACTTTTGCTAAGGTCTTATTTATATTTCTTTAAAAATATTCGTTTGGTCAATAAATCGCAGGTAGTTGGTTAAACCTTTCAGGTGGTACTTAATAGAGAAATTATCAGTGATAAACATTTCCATCTTTTGAATTTAACAGGCATGTCACAAATTCCGACCGGAATGGTTTTAATTCCGTATGTTCAATCCGATCGATTTAGTTTAAGCTTCTTCAGATTCCGATCGATTTTGCTAAATGTGTTTTTTTATAACAACTCTGGTTTTACAATTGGATATGGCAACTTTACATAAAAACCATATGATTTTTGTGTTAAGTATGGCAATGTTCAGAAAAAAGTGGTTTGTGAGGGAAAAAAGGTGGCAATGCAACGGTAAAGAATTTATTATGTTTTTAATAAAATCAATATAAAGTAAAAAAAAGTGTGTTATTTCTTCAATCTATATCATAAAAACATTTATTTATCCATAAAAAATAGTTTTAAGTAGTTTTTTCGGTTATAAAATACTGAAACAATCAATTCCACTTAGAAAACCAAAAGTGGTTTCATTCCGAAAAAATTTTTCGTTTTTCGTTTTCTGAAGAAGCAAAATACGGAATTAAAACCACTTTCGATCGGAATGGAATTCTATGACAGGCCTGTAAGTTTAAGATCGTTAAGCAAACAAACAGCTTAATAAAAATGTAAAGTAAATGAATTTTAAAATCTTTCATAACCCACTAATTATAAATACTTGATCAAACTTAGATGATTTAACAGGTTTGTATTTCAAGTGTTTATGATCTTATGAAGATGATACCAGTTTGCTTAAAAAAAAGATTAATTGTTATAATTATGATAATGAGTAATACTTGTGTATTAGACATTTTTTTGGAATTTTATTTACTTTAATAAATAGTAATTAAGCTTACACCCCCCCTAGGCCATAAAGAACACGCCTTTACTATAATATACGAGGGCAGGTCCACAAGTCTGTAACATTTTTAGTCAAGCAAAGGTTTTTGGATAAAAGATAATTTTTTTCCACATAGTGTGTTTTAGTCTCTAAGCACCTTTTCCCGTTCTTCATACCTTTTGAAAATTAAGTTTTGCCGAGGCCATCAAAATAGGTATTTGTTTTCGCCGAGCCAGTTCTTTAGGTTTAGAAACAAGAACTAGTAACTCGGAGCAAAATCCGGAGAAAAGGAAGGATGACGGAGCAATTCGTAGCCTAGTTCATAGATTTTTGCCATTGAAATTGCACATTTGTGCAGCTTTGCATTGTCCTTGGAACTGAATTGTGTTGGAGTAGGTTATGCACGCAGAGAAAAAACATGTTTAAATATAGTCACCTCCAAAAAACTATTTTTAAAAATTTTTTTTAATATATTATGCTTAATATAACCATATTATTGTTACCAACAACCATATTATGGTTAAAATAGTCTTTCATAAGAATGTTTAACATGTTATGGTTAAATATGACAATAATTTGTTTTTATCTGCCAAATGTTTGTGTGTAGAAGTGTAGAAGGAGCTCTGGATGGGAATTTGTTGATTAATCTCTGAGCCGATCGAATAAACAAAATAATGTATTTATTTTGTTTACTCAGAATTTGCCAAAAGCCCAATAGGAAATATTTGCAAAAGTGAAAATAGAAATAGGAAATAAAACAAGTAGGTATTAGGATTCTGGATAAATAGATTAAATTTATTAATTAGATTTCTGTGGGGTTTACCTTTCGCTACAGCAGCTAGAAAAACAATCCCGCAGATCTGGTTAAATACCAACCATGCTATTATAAGTTTTTAACTAATTAGTTACAGTCAACCATAACATGTTCAGAGGCAACCATAATATGGTTGTGACTTTCTGATGGTGGACTAAATTAACCAAAGTATGGCTGTCGGTGACAATTATATGGTTAAATTAAACAAAATATGTTTAAACTTTTCTTTAAAAATAGTTTTGTTGGAAGTAACCATATTTAAACATGTTGTTTCTCTGGGTATGGGAAGGAGGATAGAGGGAGTAGTGTTCGTGAACATTCGACTTGAAGTTATTGATGTTGAAAATGGGAGAGAAGACTTCAACAGGAAGTTTATTCCACAAACGAACAGTCTGGCCTAAAAACGAATTTTTCTTGTAGTGCGTTGTACGATTCACTTGTCAATCAGGGCTGTCAGATGTTGCGATTTTTCGCCAATCGTGGCGATTTATAAACCTAATTGGCGATGCAATTTTGTGTTTGGCGACATGGCGATTTTTTTTGGCGAAATTAAAAAAAGTTTGCGATTATTTGGCGATTTCTAAAACACATTTAATCTTTTTTCGCATTTATATGAACAAATTTATAAGAACGGGCTAAGCACATTTTCCTAATCAGAAGTTATCAATAATCGGATCTTTACCGAAAAATTTATTTTGCAAAATAAATTTGAAAAACGCAATTGTTATCGATTGCATATGAAATGGGTTTTTAAAATAAATAAATAATAATGTATACTGGGTAGTATGCAAAAATAGTTGAATTAAGAGCGAAAGACAATCAGAAAATTTTTTTAAAAAAAAGTTGCATTGATATCGGATTCTATATAGCAGTATCAAGCGTATTTTTCAATGTAATGCGCAAAGCGAAAAAATGCGTAGTTTTTTTTACAAAGTCAACTGTTTTTTACGAAATAAAATCAAATATTTCTTTTAAACCTTAAAATTTTTTAAAAAAAAAATAAATATTCGCATAAAATTTTTGAAAACCCTGATTTTATATAGAATCGAAAACGAATCTGGGTTAGAAGGTAATTTTTAAAAATAGTTCATGTAATTTGTTTAGAAGATTGAGTTGACCTTTCAAGATATTTATGCTTTGCTTCAAACATATAAAAAATTTTTTCATATTCTTATATACACTTAGAAATCACGCTTATAAAAACTCTTTTTTTTGCATCAAACAATACTCATTTTGATAAAGTTTCTGTTTTTGCACAATTCAAGATTTTAAGATAATCAGCATTCTTATGATTACAAAAATTCTAGTTGCCTTCAGCATACTTTTGCAATTTGAAGTCGCCAAACTTCTTGCGATTGCGATTTATGATTTATAGATTACAGAATTCAAGTCAGAATCACAAATAATAAGCGTTTGGCGATTGTCTACTATAATATAAACACACTGATAGAATAAGGATAAATATGGAAAATTTATATAAAGGTATAGTACACTTGTATACTCTTTTATATTTAAAACTTTTATTTGGCGATTTTTGGCGAACTTTTTTTTACCAAATATCTAAAAAAAAAAAGTTTTGGCGATTTCCTGTATACTATTTGGCGATGAAGGTCAAAAAAAATCTGACAACCCTGCTGTCAATCGACCGCAAAAGAATGGGCTCTTGAGGAAAAACGTGTACGAGTATTATGTACGAACAAACGTACAGGTTTCGGGAACCAGATCCCTAATTTCAGCAGAACACATCCCATTGTAGTAACGATAAAACAGGCAAATACAACCCACATTGCGACGGTGCTGAAGGGAGTCAATAGAATTGGATACCCTACTGTCACCTCTCCTGCACGCAGTCGAGAAGCTCCAAAATATAATTTAAAGCACCGGCCCACACATGAGAGTTATATTCCATTCGCAGTCGGAAATAGGTGGTATAAATAGTAAGGATCTCAGATGAAGTGAAGTATATCATACACCGTTAAAAAAAAACCCAAGGCACTTGAATGCTTCTTTCGACACCTTGAATTTATGTTCTGGCCATCGGACATCACATTGTATCTTCATGCCTAGAACGTCAAGAGATTCTGATTACTCAATAATTACACCACTATGGTGCAAAATTACATTCTCTTGGCCAAATGAGGTCTTTTTTTTAATGCTTATTAAATCAACCCAATACACAGAAAAAATTCACCAAAATTTTTCACCAATTAAAGCATTAATCAAAAATATAATCAGTTTTAATTAAAAATTTAATCAAGTGAATTAAACGTTTAATCAAGTGAATTTAACGTTTAATTAATACTATTAACTGGTTTAATTGATACTATTAATTTATTTACTGGTGCAAATTTAATTAATTTTTTAATTAATATCAGAAATTTTTTAATTGAAATCAATTTTTATTTTTTTCTGTGTAAGTTGGCATAATATTCGCCATTGATTGTTGTACCCTTGTTATGGTAGTCAATGCCGATTAAACCGCGTGCATCCCAATAATGATTGCCATGACTTTTTGGCCTTCCTTTGCGCCGATTTACGCAGATAAGCCAACTGTTCTGACTGCTGTTGGCTCTCTGCTGTTCATTTACGGTTACTGAACACCTCCATTTGAGCACCTCCGGTTGAACAAAGTCAAAAACTCTTGTAAAGTTTTCTCTCGATTGTGTTTGTGGTTGATTAAGAGCAATCGCGGCACTCCTCTTGCGAAAAGTTTTCTTATATCCAAATGATTATTAAATGGCAAAGCTTGATGAATACTATGGAAACTCTGCCCAATCAATTTCGTTCAGTATCGTGAATTTTCATGCATCGTTTGGGCATGTACGGCCACAATGACATTGATGGTGCAGGGTTCCCACAGAATTTTTCAAGCTTAGCTAATTTATGATCATTGCTTGGTTTAAGTGATTTTTTTTTTCGGTAATGCTGATAAGCACAAGGAGAAAACGGCTGTCAAACATAAACTAAATAACGCAGATTATTAAAAAACTAACAGTTGACTGTTGACGGGAGCAGTGTTGACTTTTTAGTAGAGAGGTGAGAAATTCCAATAGTAATGGACTTATTAACCTGCCCTCGCAAAGCTTAAGAGATTTGCTTATTAAGTAGTTTCTGTCACAAAAAGTGAAATTTGTTTTCCTCTAAAAAAAATAACTCTCAATTTCTTTTGTTTTATCAAGACCTTAAAATACATGATTTTTATGAATAATTATAAATTTGTTAGTGTGAATTTCGGTTTTTTCTCTCCGCCTTTACAGAATTTATTTTTTTTATATTTTATATAATTTGCCCCCTGGAAATTTTATGAAAGTTAAGTGTGATTTGAAAATTTTTTTTTTTTGTTTTTTGTTAGATGAAGTAATAAAATTTTAAAAAAATAAATTTTTTTTGTTCAGTAATTTTTATGCTGTTGAACACTTTTACTTTTAAACGGGAAAATCTTGCAATTATTAAAATGTTAAATTTGTTTAATTTTATTACTTTCAAAGAACTAAGAAGAGAAAAAAAATAGAAACAAAATGATAAGATAGTTTAATTTCTTTGGGTGTTGAACTTAAAAATTAGAGATTTTTGTGCAAATTTTTAGTTAAATGTGAAAAAAGATTAAACTTTTCGTTGGTAGTGCACTCTAAAGCCTGGTACTCTGTTCAACATTTCACGTGAAATGCTGTCAAAACGCATATGAAAAAAACTTGTGCGGAATATCTATGAAATAATGTTGATAGAGTTGTACTCTGTTCATTTTGTGAAAAAGTTCCAAAATGTTTCTGGCAACATTTTTTCACAACTGCGAAACAATGTAAGCTGCACTTATTTTACGTGGAATTTTAAGGAAAAGCAAAAAAGTATGAACTGATTCTTAATTTAAAAATAAAAAATTCAAACAACACAACCGGTAACCGTTTTTTATCTAAATATATTTACATTATTTTTTATTAAATTTTTTATTAAAAAAAATAATTTTTATAAAATACATGTGGGGTTTGTTTACATACACAAAACAATGTTGCATACTTTGCAGGAATAAAAACGTCAAATTGTATAAACTCTCATAATAGGTAAATTGATACATGTCAAAATGTTCGTGTGAAATAATTTATGTTGCTCAATATTTTTCACAAATTTGAACAGAGTACTAGGCTTAAGAGTAAAACTATGAAGTGAGCGTTTTAATCTCATGTAACTTATTAGTCTCATCTCTCAGCATTGCATTCTTTATGCGTGCATACGCATGTTTTGTGTAGAAGAGCAACAACAGAACAAGAAGAAAAACATACATTATTTTCGTGTATACAAAGTTAAATAAAAAGTTCCCATTTAGTTTAGATTTAGTTAAATACATGAAATTTTTAAAGTAGAAAACATATCGGGCTTGTTGTTGGTGTTTTATATTTGAAATTCTGTTAGGTGTAAAACGGGTAAGTAAATCAATTATAAGATTATTCTCCCTCTGTCTCTGGTTCTCTGGGGGAAATTTTTAAGGTTACGATTCATCTTATTTCACTTTCAGATTATTTTAAGTACGGATTCGAGATTAAATCAACTTTAAGAAAAAACTTTACAATTATTTTTTTAAAAGTCTCGTAAGATGTTGCAGAGCGTTACAGGTTCATGTCTGGTCGCATTTTTCAAATGTATTTTAAATAGCGTTTTCAGTTTAAATGAATATGGGTCGTTTAACAACCGAAGAACGCATAGAAATAGTCAAAACTAACTAAAACTTACCTCAAAAGTGGCCACATTTCGAGCATAACAGGGTGATTATGGCCGTTCTAATCGACCTACTGTGCAAGGAATTGGCAATATAAAGAAATTTGAAGAGACTGGAAGCGTTAAAGATGTGGTCAGAAGCCAAAAACTTCGCTTCTGTTAGTGAATCGGTGAATAAACCGTTACGTCAATTCATAGCGCTATGACTTACGGTACGGATAACTGACTAGTAATGTTATAACAAACTTATACATATCGTCGGCTTAATATGTAAACCAGCCAACTCCGTTTCAACACATTTTACAGGCGAGACAAAAAACTTTTTATTTTTCCTATTTGCTGCAAGAGAGGAAAACCAACAATAAATGTAGTTGGTTTTACACATTTCAAGACATAAATTTAAGAAAAACTAAATGCTTGTCGACGAGGCGTATCTTTTTTTACCACACTTGATCAAAATCTCAATTTATTTAAAAAGTGGACTTAGCAGGTTTCCATATTCAAAAAATATAAAATATCAAACAAAATTTCACGGTTAATTGCACGAACGAATTTCTTGATATTTTTTTGTTTTCTTTGTAACTTTTAAGGAATTTTCTTTTTCTTTGTGTTATAAAATATTTTGGCAATTGCCAAAGTATTCTATTGTGTCATATTGGTTCTATTTGCTATAATTCTATGACTGCATTAAAACTGTCGTTTAATTTTTCATATTAAAAAACGGAATGACAAACTTATATACCCTTTTTCACCTGTGGTGAAGGGTATACGTTTTTAGGTAAATTTTCTAAATAAAGGGGTCTCTTAACCTACTACACCAATTCCTTGCTTTGCGTCGTTTCGTTTTCCGTTTTTATCGAAGTTGCGTCGCTGCCGAATTAATACTAATGTTCACTGTGCGTCGTTACATTTTCGGAGTTGCGTTGTTTTGGGTTTTTTTTAATTTCTTTTTTTTCTAAAAGAAGGCAACGACTTTTGTTTCTACATAATTGCGCCATGCCATCAAAATTTGGGGATTCCCTTTCTTACTCAAAGTCAACGCAATTTTAATGTAGTTTTATTTTCACTTTGTTTTGCTAATTTTAGAGTTCAGTTTCAATTAGTGTGTTGTCCTTTTTTAAAGAGATTATTTTATGTTGAAAAAAAGCTGTTCAGCAAACATTGAACCAATTTTTTGTGAAGGAAAGCCGACTTACGACAACAGCCACTATTGACTCATCAGACAGAGATTAATTTCTATTTTGTTTTTTAAAAATTAATTGAATATTACTTTGATAATATTTTATTTTGTTTTAATTGAATTTGGTTTTTTTGTTTTTTGTATGTATGTAATAAAATTTTATATTATTTTTGTTTTTTTAAATGTTTACGTTTCTTTTTAAACAGTAGTATTTTCGTAACCCTGGAACCTATCTTTAATCTTTACATGGTGTTTTCACTTTGCGTCGTTTCAATTTGAGTCGCGTTTTTTTTGTAACGTAACCACGACGCAAAGTGAGGTATTGATGTATTTGAAACATAACTGAGATCTTCATCTTAAGTACTTTTTGAGATAGCGGATAGCGAAAATTGATAGAAAAACTATTTTATGTCTCGGCGGGAGCTAAATAGGTTTTGATTTTAGACCCATAGTTTCTTTGTCAAGTTTTCTTAAAATTTGTTGTAGATTACGTTTATGCTACCCGCCTATTTACAAAAAAAAATTGACCCACCCTAATTTATATTTTGCACAAGTTTGTATATAAGGTAGGTTGGTACCCCTTTTTGGCAAAATAATTGCGTTTGAGCCAATCTGTTGCAATTACAAAATAAAAACATATCGCTTCTTATTTTTCATATAAAAAATTTTTTATATGGAAATTACAACGAGTTGTGACGGTTCTACGCACCGAAGTTCAAAAAACAACGAAAAGTTTGATCAATTTAGCAACGCCTGTTCTTAAGGTATCGCTGCTACAGCAACAATATCGGGCTAAGTTTTTCTGCTTAACAATTTTGGATGTTTTGTTTTTAATATTGATTTATTTAAAAATGCCAAAAGAAACAAAAAATACTGAAATGCTCGTATGGTGAGAGATAACCTAGGAATTTTAAGAGTTGACTGTTGCCTTCTGTTTTGTGTGCTTTACATTAAAGTTTATCCATCATAGAAGACGTAATAAAAATTCATAATACATATAATGAATAAAATATTTATCGAAAACTTAACGAAGTTTTTAATCGAACGTTGACCAAGTTTAAAAACAACATATGTACTTATATTTAAAAAAAGCGAAACCGATGAACGTATATTTTACGGGTTCGTGTGTCAATCGAAGATCATTCCAATTTAAAAAATTAAAAAAACATTTTGTAAAAAAAATTGGGTTAACCTAAACTAAGTTAAATATGGCAGTTTTTGGGAATATTTGCATGCATATTTTAAGCATTTTTGTGGATATTTAAACTTGCCCCGATTATGACAATACAAATTTATTACACTGAATAAATTTTCTTCGCAATACCTATGAATTTTGACATTAATCCCATGAAAAATTGCATTAAAAAGGAACCTATGCAGCGCTTCGTTGGATCAATGAAACCTGTTTCATTAAAATGTATTTAATGAAACATTACATTAGATCTATGAATATTAGTCATTGGATGAATACTTTCAATAGAGTAAAAATTTTTTTTTTTTTATTATATTTTTTTTTATTTTTGTTTTTTTATTGAATTTTTTTTATTTTGTTTTATTTTTTTCTGTCTCTGGCGGGAATCGATCGCGCAACCTCGGTGTTGATAGACTAGCTCACCACCAGCTAGCCTACCTGGGCAGTGTAGTTTTTGGATAAAAAACTACGTTTTTTACTCTATTAAGAGCGTAAATATGAGATTGAATTGTCCATAACAACAATAACAAATTACTATAATGACATTTTTATTGTCATAATGAAAATTTAAATTTATGAAGGCAATTATTGAAATATGTTACTTTTATAAAAAAAATTTTGATTTCATAAATTTAAAGACATATTACATGAAATAATGCATGAAATAATTAAATCTTAAATTTTTTAGTTTTTTAATTTTGTATTAGTTTATGAATAAAGTTATGTTTGTATATGGGCATTTCCGCCAAATGGTCCACCGTGACCGAAAATTTAAAAGTTATTAAAATCTGATTATTTTACGATATTGTTATGGAGAAATATTTAGATTTTACTAATTTTATAAGTTTACCCATAAATTTGTTCACTTAGATGAACAATCAGACTGCAAAGTTGTGCAAACGTAATTTCTTATTTGTGAGTATGTTTTATTGTATATTTTCTTTAATATTATCTTCCTTAAAAGAGGTGATATTTGATGAAAATTATTCCAAAAAAAAATTCTTACATGGTCTGTAATCTAAGGAAGAGTTCGAAGAGAAATATGTTATTCGAATTCAGTTAAATTATTGTGGAAAAAATTTCACGTTCGAATTGTCACGTATCGAACCAGATTTTGGCTTAAACAAAAAATAGTACAGACGATTTTGGAACCAAACCAAAGACATTTTAATGTTACATTGCTACGTAAAATTCTGAAAGTAGTTTGACTAAAAAATTGTGCCAGGTTACGCTGAATTACAACTTTTTATACATGGCCACAAAAACTACTTCTATTTTTTTCACGTTCGAACCGCTACTTCTTTTGCCATTATCTTTGACCTAGAATCGCGCCCCCCATAAACTTTAGCATAGATAATAGTGCTTTCTTAGTGCTATAATTTAAGGGTTAAAAGAACGTAAAAATATTTGTTGTTTAAAATGTTGTTGCATTTTTGATGCGTACGACGGTCACGTTCAACACTTTGGAATTACCCATATTGTTTTTTTTAAGTTTCCAATTAAAATTTTCTGTTTAACTTGGACAAACTTATGTTTTCATATATCCAATGAAAATTTTTAACGTAATTACGAAATCCAATGAAGCAATTTTAACGAAAAGACTTCATTATAACTATGAAATTCCATTTAGACAATGAAAATTTTCATTTAACCAATGAAATTTTTTTTATGAAAACGATTCATGAAATATATGAAGCCTTTTTCTTTCAGTGTACCTATGTTATTTAGTGTGCTATTTTTCTAAAAATAAGATTTTAATATTTTGTTTGTCATTTAATTTTAATATTTGCATACACTAATTGTGAACTGTTTAACTATGTTCGATTATTATTTTTAGTTAAACCAAATTGAAGCGAATTAGTTTATTGCAATTTCTTTTCAGTAAATAATAGAGTTGTCAACCGATTAAGAATAATTCGATTAATCGATGAAACAAAAACAAACTCTTGTTCGAATAATTTTAAAATGGCGATTTTCGAATAACGAATACATCGATTAAATAACGTCGATTAATCGAACAATTTTTTTTTATAAAATAAATTAATAATAAAAGACTAATAATTAATAAAAGCTTAGAATTTTATTTGTTCCCATATGTTCTTAGCGATTTTGTTCAATATGTAGAAAAGGTAAAAAATATTGTAGCTATAGCCCTGATTATAATTAATCTCAATGTTTAGTAAGCAAAAACCGTGTTAAGTATTCATAGTATTTCAAAAATGTATTTTATGTTCTTATAAAACAAATCTTTGACAAACAATTGTAGCAGCTATTTTCTTTTTAAATAAAACGTTAAACAATTTTCCAGAAATGGGTCTTTCACTTTTGGGTTAAAAACTTAGAAATAAACAATAAGCTAAAAAATAAAGAAATGATTTACAGAAATCATGGCATGAAAGTAGAAAATATTGTTTTTATATTTTATACATATATTTTTCAAATTAAATATATCTTTGCCATTTGCGTAATGCTATGTTCACACTTGGGGTTTTAAGAGCGTTTAGGCAAAATGTTGATTAAGTTAATTAAAGCCTTTCACATAACATTTGAGATAATTAAAATTAAAAAATACTTTAAGTTATCAGAGGATTATTTTAAAAATATTAATGATGGAATTGTGACAATTTATGAATTATTTAAGGAAAACTAAAAACATTAAGAAGAAATCGTGGTCGGTGGTACACGTGAGGGGTACGTTCATGGTGACCGATTCTATATTATACTCAGTTTGAGGTATGTTGAGAGGCTTTCGATGTGATAAATGAAGGTATTTTGTTGTAATCATGACAATTTGAAGTGATTAACAAATCACTTCAATATATCGTCGTTCGTAAATTATTGTGTTCTATAATATATATATTATAGAACACAATAATTTACGAACGACGATATGGTAATCATCTCGATTTTGATGTGAATAGAGCTTAATCACGTTCGAGTTGCTTAAACGCGTTTAATAACCCAAGTGTGAACATAGTATAAGTTTCACAATATTAACATTAAAAACGATATAGCAGAAAATAGTCCAACGACATAAAAAAATGCTGAACTTGTTCCAATGGCAAAATACATAAAGAGAGACAGCGGTTGTTCTAAAGAAGAAATTGTACGCAGAAGTTTGGCTGAAGATGGAAGGTCTGCAAACGCGTTTCGAAAATCCAAAGTTGTATCGGATTATTTAAGAATTAAGGATTTTACGATTCCTTTAAGTAATGCAACGATATGGTATTAAGATGAACGCTTAAAAAAAAGAGGAAGTCATAGTTGATTTGAGAAAAAATAAAGAAAAAAATGGAAGATTTCCCATAGTTGTAAATTAATGGACGGATGTATCTTATTTAAAATTGGTAATTTTTTTTAAAACATAATTTTTTTATTCGTTATTCTCATCGATTTATCGAATAATTTTTCAGATTTAATCGTCTGATCGAACGAACAAAAACAATTCTTTAAATTATTCGAACAAAGCTAAAAGGCGAATGATTGACAACTCTAGTAAATAAATAACACATATCCTTCATTTGCTGCAAAATGCTTTAGTAACGCATTTATCCGAGATGCTTCTAAATGCGCCATTAACGCACTTAACCGAAATTCTTTTAAATGCGTTTTTCGCTTAAAAGCGTTTAATTTTTGGTATTTTTGGACACAGGCTATTCGATGTCGAGTACGGCGATCAAGAATGCGACGAATTGGTCCCAGATCTTGTTAACTTTTCAAACTTGTTTTATGATTAATTAAATTATAACCCTCTATTTTTAACATTAATACTATGAGAGTATATTCAGGTAGCAGAATAACTAGACGCCATCATAACCATCAGTTTCAAGATAATAAAACTAATGATCGCTGGCATAATCATTGTATCCATTAAAACATGGCTCTGTCCAAGATACCTGTCTTTCTTTCTCTTAATTTGCCTGATTATTAAAATTGTTTCTTCTTTTCTATTTTCTATATAATTAAACCAAACATCATCTTTATTTTCCCCGAGGTGATTTTTTTTTTAAATAAGTTGGTAAACACTTTTTTTTGTTTAGGAAAAATTAAATTTCTGTTTTGAATGAAAGTTGTTAATTTTTTGTTTTTGTTTTGTTTTTAATCACTTAAAAATGTTTTCAAATCTCTTACTATTTATTTGCGAAATGAGATTTGTTCATCATACAATGTTGCCTTTGATCTTCTGATGGCCGATTAAGAAAAAAAAAACTGGTGTAAATGAAGACGATGGTTGTGTTTTTCTTTAAGCGATTTAAGTCTTTTAAATCAACTTGAATTAAAATCAGTGACTGATTATATAATTTTTGTTGAAGTTGTGTTATGTTTATTTAAAATTTTTTTAGTAACAGACTTTTTAAATTTCAATTTTAATGGGAATTGTTTATGCGTCGATTTTTTTTTATTATTTTTCACTTTTAACTTTTGTAGTAATTTAAGCACTTTCGATTTTTATTACTTTTTTTTTCAAAAAAAAGGTTGAGATTTATATCAATTAATTAAAAAAAATAAGTATTAAGATACTTAAAATTTTTTTTTTTACTTACAAGTAGATTATTTAACATAAATTGTCACAATTTTATATGAATAAAAAATGCGTGCTGAAGATTAAGATGATCCCCAGGGAAACCAGAAATATGCTCTAAAAAACGCGTTTTATGCGCATTAAATATGCAGTAAAAACTGGAAAATATGCCCCGAAATTTGTTAAAAATATGCCCTAAAAAAATCAAAAATTGCTCATTTGAAGGCAAAATATTCAACAATTTAGAAACAAAATTAAAAAAAAAACCTGAAAATATTATCGCTAAGGCCCATATCAGATGTTTGAAGAGATGTTTGCGCCGAATATTATCTAGATATTAACATCCATAACATTTAAAAGAAAGTTAAAGCTATTTAAGGAAGGGAGCTTTGGGCAAATGTGAACCGATTCGAAATAATAATTTGCAGTAAAATTTTTTTGGGGCGAATTTAATTTAAATACTAACATAATGGTAACGGACACAATCGATTTCTACCATTGACATAGACTTCGTCCATATTTTATCGAATTATCTACGAAATTGCAAATTGTACTTTGCGCACAAGGTTAACATGGAACGAAAACCAGCCAGACGGACGGATGGACATCTTTAGTTCACTTTAAAAATTGATTCTGAGTTGATCAGTATACTAAACAGATTGATCTAGATTTCAATGTATTATACACATCGCAAAACAATTATCTTAAATGACAACCGGCTTTGTCTTACAATTTTAGAATAAAAATTAAATGTGGATGGCGAAATTGAAGCAACACGTTGAGTATAACAGATACATACGTATTTAAAACAGAAAAGCCATCTGTTAACCAGAATTTGGAAAAAACAAATTTTTATTTGCTGCGAAAGCTCTTGCAGGCATCTAATAAAAACGAAAATGTAGCAAAATATGCCTTATAAAGGCAAGGCGCTATAAACTTAAAGAATGCTGCAAAAATACTCGTTTAACTAAATTATGCACAAAAATGCTGCAAACAGTTAAAAATGCAAAAATATGCACTAACAAATCAATGCCAAAATTCATAAAAGGCTCCAAAACGGATAAATATATCGTTTGTGCTAGGGATGGGCAAATTGAAAAAATTTATCGATACATATCGAATCGATATTTTTTAAGAGTATCGATTATTATTATTTCAAAAATATCAATTAATCGATATATCGAACGTATTTTGCTGAAATTTAAAAATTTAATATACCTTTGTACAAACATATTATATGTAATGACATTGTTACTTTTTATTGGTTCATTTTATTTCAATTTAATATGGACAAAAAATTCAATCAAAACAAAAAATTCAAAAAAAAACCAAAAGGGAAGAATACAAAAAAACCATATGAAAAATGTTTTTGATTGTTTGAGTCAAACCAGTAATCATGAGATATGGACATCAGGAGCACTCTCTGTTTTATGTGCTCTCCTGTCAATCTGCTTCTTGTATCCGGCACTGCTTCTTATAAATCATTTAAGATCTTCATATTTGTTTAAAAAAATATGATATGATGCAGTGATGCCAACTCTTAAAAAATATACTGTTTGAAAAACGACTTAAATTTTGAGTTTTTAGTGAAGACTGACTTTTAAAAATATCGAATTCGATAGTCGTATTTCAATATCGATATATCGGTATTTTAAATATCGGCGATATATATCGATTATGTTTTTTTTAAATATCGATATTTTGATATATCGATATTTTTTGCCCATTCCTAGTTTGTGCCTTCATTGGTCGCACAAGGAAAAACATGCAATTGCATATTTTTGGTTTTCCTGATGATTACTAAACATAACAGGGGCAGGGCTGTACTGATTTTGTCATTTCTTTTGTTAATTAAAAAAAAAATTATCGAAAATCCTATTAAATAAACATATATAATCAGGATCCTTGTAAAATTCAAGGAAGATCGGCTCATGTCCGTCCGTCCGTTTGTTGTCAAAAGATAGACATTTAATAAGGATTCTTCGTGGTTTTGAAAAGTTATTAAAAATAAATAAAATTGCATCCCCTTGTCATAACCCATTATTAGCTAAAGCCTTGTACAGACGGTGGTCCGATCTTACAATGTTGTCATTAAAATTGCCTAAAGCTCATTTTCATTTGGCAGATATGTAAAAAAATGCATCTGACAATGGCACCATTGTCAGAAAAATGACAACATTGTAAGATCTGACCACCGTCTGTACGAAGCTTAAAGGGCAACATAAACCACACAAGCGGTTACACAAACATAAAAGTGATAAAAGTGTGAATATTAAAAATTTTAAATATTCAAACAAACATCTTGTTGTTGTTGTACATACAAACTGCGTGTATCATTTATTTGTCTTATAAAGGGGTTTGGTATTCTCTAATTTTTCGCTTGGTAATCTTTAATTTATTGTGTAAAACAATTCACATTTTTCGCTTAAAAGGTGTTAAAACAAATTTTCTCTATAATCAATATGATTAAAACATTAATATAAAAAAACTAACTATGAAACATTGCGCTTGATTGATTGTTCAAGACATTAATTAAATATTTTTTTTTTCTTAAATTATATAAAATAATTTTTGCTCTTAATTTTAGAAGTAAAATGGAATTTTTGTATTTCGCTATTTACGACTTTCTAAAAAGAAGAAAAAGTTTTTATAAAAAACTATCTAGTTGTTGTCTTTAACACCTCTTTTAAACATTTATGGTGGCCTATTTTTATGGTTTGTAAAATTTAATCATTAAAGATAATTAGCAACTAAAGATTGTTTAATTTTCTTTTATTTGAGCGTAAACATAACAAGTCAGAATACTTTATTCGGCTTTGCCGAATCTTTAATACTCTGCACTAAGAATTAAGCCTTTTTTTTGGAAGTGAATTTCATATGCACAGCAATAAATAAAAATTTATTTTAATTAAAAAATTTGTGATACATATTAATAAAAAAATTCATTAAATTTTCAACAGCAAACAAATTAATTGTACATATCAATTAAATATATTTTTGATATACTGTTTATCGATTTCGAACGTTAAAACGCGCATGGAAAATAACATTTTAAACAAAAACAAAATTCTAAAATTGGCTTTTGTTTTAAATGTAATTTTCTATGCGAACGTTGACATATTTTATTTTTGATTAATAGTTTAACTGAAAAAATGGAGAAAATTTTTCCTGTATAGGATATGCGACTGATAATGAACTAATCTTCATAAAATTTGACTTTGAATGTTGGGTGTAAAATTGTATGGTATTATAAAGTGTTTTTTCGGAAGAGGAAGGGGAAACATGGCATCCATGATAACATATACCCCAATCAATTTCGATTTACATATTTAACTTTAAATATTCCGATGAAATAAGGCGTGTGTGTGTGCAGAAAAAAAGCAGTAATACTAAATCATACGTTTTGCAAAGCCGCAGTTAAACACAGACGTTGGAATGTAAAGGGGTGGCGTTGCTTTTTTGGAAAAGGAAACGGTCCGGTTCATAAAATCGATGGAATTATGGATCAATTCTATATTATTTATGGGATTTTAAATAAATATTGGTTTTACAAACGGAGCGCCAAACTTAAAAATACCCCTTTTTGACCTTTCGCTTTGGTGGAGGGTATAAAAATACACTCAAAATTTGCCAATGCTTGGAGTTATAGTTGAAATTACTATGCCAAATCATTAAAAAACAAATTTGCAAAGACTATTAAATAAGTGCTAACAAAAATAAAAATAATTTAATGGCAAAATCACAACATAAAGTGAGAGTGAAATTTTAAGATTTTTTTAAAAAAAGTAAAAGAATTTTATAACATTTTTAAATTGATTAATAAATATTTAAAATCTCTTACAGTGAGTTCAAAAAAATTAAAGTATACACAGAAAAAATTATCAGTAGTTTTTTATCAATGAAAAAAATATTTAAATTTAATTAAAGTGATAAATAAATCCACTACTTTTTTTGTTGAAAGAAACCTAAAAATATAATTTTGATTTAACTAACATTTTAATTGTTTTGAAATATATTTTAAATTAATATATTAGGTAAATAACAAAAAATTATTTTGTTTAAAATTAAATAACTTAAACTTGTGAAATTGTTGTTGGAAATTGTCAAAATCAATCAACACATTGTTTAAAACGGCAAAGTTTTTTGATAATTTTTTTTTTAAATTAAAAATATCATTTATTAAAAAAAAAATACTCAAAATATTAAATTTATACAATTTTTGATTAATTTAATTAATCAATATAATCATTTTTTTAATAGGTGCAAAATCAAAAAATGGGTTGCTTGGTTCTATGAATTTGGTTTTTATAGCCAATTTACACTACATCGAAATCTAGTACTTACGAAATTTCGAGCCAAATCTAGTGTTTTTTGACTAGATTTCCTATACAAAACAAAATCTAGGTCATGACTAGATTTCTACGAAATCTACTCAAAATCTAGAAGTACTTAGTGATGCAACTATGGTTTTTTCCATATAGCACTAAAGAATACTTCCCTGCACAAGAAAAAAAATAACAATTTAATAACAAACAAAACAAAAACTGTTAAAAAAATTGTAAAAAAAATAAAAAAAGACAAATAATATTGGTAAAATAGGTGGTGTTGATTATAAATTAAAGGTAATACAAATTTTTTAATGTCTATTTCTTTTTGTGTTTGTATTTGTATTTGTTACGCAAAAAACTTTTAGGCCCGTTTTCACGACTTAACGATAGCTAAATGTAGGAAGTTATCGAACAGATAATGAACTTTTAATTATCACAAGTTCCCTTTAATCTAAAAGTGAAGGATAAGCTAAAGAAAGGAACGTTCTACCTTTAACTTTTGTCGTGAGGTTTAGATTTGAGATTGCCATATTATATTCACAGATTTTTTATATATGGCAACTCCAATTATGCGTATATTTTGTAAATGTAAAAAAAGTACGTAGTTGCCAGTTCGTATTTTTATTTTGGCAAAAATAATCGGTATTTTCTTTAGTATTGCCACTTTTTTAAAAATGTTAAGTTTATTTTATACAGAAGTTGTGAAAACGAAAAATAGTTGAAGGTAACTTTATTCCTCACTAGTGCTAAAGGTACCGTTTACTATTTCGAACTTTATAGGTAAGTCGTGAAAACGGGCCTTAGTCAGTTGTTTTGTTATAAAAACAAAATCTCGCTAATGTCAAAACGGTATAATGTAAACACACTAGATTTTGAGGAAGATTTCAAATGAAATCTACTAGATTTCGTTGTAATGTAAATGGCCTATTAGAGACAATTTTAAATTTTTTCTGTGTATACATTAGTGCTGGGATACTATCGATATTTTCTACTATCGATATTTATCGATAGTTAAGATTTCACTATCGATATTACTATCGACTGATTGTTTGTACTTGTGCAGGAAAAGTTTAACTAGCTTTTATCAGGCTACAGTTCGTTGTTTTCATCATTTTATTGAACGTATGAGACGTATGTATATACGCACGTTATTTCAGATGACAGTTTTTTAAAAATTAATAAGTACCTTTTTTAAGGAACCGAAGTAGCAGGGACTGACTATAAGATATTTTCTTTTGCAACTTTAAATAGCTTTGAATCTCAACCCAAAAAGGTAATCAATCTAGCGGATTTATCCTCTAATGGTCGTTCATTGTTTTGTCCCATGCTGGTAATTGCAATTGCATTTGGATTTGCATTTTTTTACAACATTATAAAAATATTTGACATTTAAGTCCCCATATAAATATGTACAAATTTCGACTTAAAGGCCTTTAATTAGCAGTAAAAAGCACAGCTAAGCAATCCATACCATCTGCCATTCCTGTTATTTGTATTCATTGCTGTAGTTCAGCGCGAATAAATAATAGCAAGTAAAAATTTGCGGCAAAAAACTGCGTGTGTATAGCTGCTGTTAGATGTCTTCATAGCTGTATTTTAAATAATAATAATATCGATATTGATATTTTAAGACTACCGATAATATCGATAGTACTATCGATAGTTTCCCAGCACTAGTTTACATACATATATGGGGGATTTCATGTCAAGTGACCCAATTTTTAAGTCGATGTCTTCCGATTTGGATGAAATTTACACCAAGGTTAGTCCTATTGGATAGTAGTTTAGACACAAGATCGGTCAAAAAGTTTCTGAGTTAGAGGGGATTAAAGTTTGACATTTTGGCCGTATAGGTGTTTTTTCTCATCTCATTTCTTAACAGCAGCAGTAACAACAGCGTTTACAATACTACACACAACAACATTAACATCAGCAACAACAGCAGAACCGTCAACTACAGCTACAGCAACAACATAACAGTTAACCACAACAATAACAACAACATCAGCAACAATGAAAATAACAATAACTATATCAGCGACAACAATGTTATTATCAGCGACAACAACAATATTTTCATAAACAACAGTAGAAACGTCAACTTCTCTGGAAACAACAACAACAATATCAACCACAACACCAACAACAGTAATAGCAACAACACAAACTCTCTTGCAAAAACCCTGCACGTTCTTAACGTAAAAAATATCTACTACTCAACAACAGTTAAGGAGTTTTTCAAGGATAACAGATTTCTGCAGCCAATTGACCATTCCTACATCACCAAGATACGTGCACAGGGAAGATTTAAAATAAGCCATTTTTCTAACGAATATGGCAGAAGTACTCTCTCTGTAGTTTTGCCCAAAACCTTCAATCTACTGCCAACCAACATAATTAATACATCTAATGAAAAGAAAAGAACTCACCTAATTAAAAAACACTTTATAAGTTTGCAATAAATAAAATTTGTGAAAATATTTATGAATGTATTATCTTGATGTTTAATTAGTAAATTTTATCTAATATTTACTGATATAGTTTTATTAATATTTTATTATTTATATATTAATTGTATTTAATTTCTTTATACACTATTATTTCTGATTAAAAGAATATAAGCAACTAGTAATCTCTGCAGACAAGCTTTAAAGCTATGCGGATCGTACTGTAATATGAATTGTTAAATAAAATTGTTAAATTTTGAAAAAAAAAATGTAACTTAATACCTATTGGTGTTAGATTCGATTGCTATTTCATCAATCTATTGAAATTTTTTTTTTGTTTTTTAAAATTTTTTATTTAAATTTAAAACTTTTTTTTATCCGGAAGATAAGAAAAGCAAATTTCGATCTACCAAAAGTTAAAATACAATTTGGTTTAAGGATTGATGTTTGACTATTGACGTCAGCAGTCGGCGATGGCTGCGAGTGTAAAACGGCAAATCCATCTGAGGAGATCGAGTGGTTGCGATCGAAAAATGTCATGGTAACCTGCCGGCCGAGGTTCGAATCCCGGCCACGGTCAAGAATGAAAAATTATCAATAACAATTTTAATTAATTTTCATGTTGTAACATTCCTTTCTTCATAAAAATAATTTAATGAAAATTAAATTAAATGAACTTAAAAGCCTAATTAAAAAATTTTAAAAATTTGAATTAAAAAACCATAAATAGTTCAACAAAATAACCACAATACTAATTATTCCGGAATAATTTCTAACTCTAGACGAGGGTTATTAAATTTTTAGCATATGCAGTGTTCTTTCTCATCCATGTAACTTTGTCCCAAGCAGCGTCGATAGCTATTTGATCAATCTTTTGAAAACAATTTGTTTGTTTTTTAAATTTTTTTTTTTAAATTTATAACTTTTTTTTCAAAAGAATGCTTATGTCTTTTCCTTTAAGTTAGTTTTAGTCTTTTAGGAAAAAATTCAAAATAGTGCTGCATATGGAAAAAGTTGAAAAATCCTCGTTTAAGTCAGAAATTATTTTTTTTTTTTATACATAAGCCACTCGCATCCCAAAAAGCGACCAAAACAACCTTAAAAGACATAAAAAGACATAAGCTTTCTTTTGAAAAAAAAACATTCCCGCTAATAAAAATAGAAAAAAGTTTTAAATTAAAAAAAAAAAAAAAAACAATTTAATGAAATCGAGCCTAACTAAAAAATATCAAAAAAAAATTAAAAACAAGTAAGAGTGCTATATTCGGCTGTGCCGAATCTTATATACCCTTCACCATTGTGCGAACAGAATACAGAGCAACTAAATAATTTTTACATATACATATTTATTTACAATACTTAAAACTTCATTATAAATGATAAAAAGCGAAAACTGGTAAATATTTTTTTTAAATCGTTTTTAGAACATAAAAATATTAAAAAAAATTTATTTTTAAAAAACCAAGATTCGAACCATTAAAATGAAATATGGACCGTTTACAGTTTACAATTCAACACAGTTTTTTGTTTGTTTTCTTTTTGTAAAGGCACTGTTTTCATACCGTACATTTATCTCTTTTGGCGAGTTTTTAAGTAGCAAAAAACACAAAAATTCCTAGTTTGTATTTGTTAAAATTATTTCGTTAAATAGATGAAATAATAAAGAAGGGTGATAACGAAAATCATATTGGGCATTATGCTAGTATATGTAAACAAATGCCAAAAAGGGGGGAGGGGGAGAGAGTGTAGGACCTTCGGTGCAGGGTATACAAAACAAACTTAATTAAAAAAAAAAGAGTAATTTTTGGGATTTCAGTATTTTGGTCATAACTCTACTATTTCTTAACCGATTTGACAGATTTATATACCGACGTGTTAAAGAAGAAATTTGCCAGTACTTGTGGTTATAAAACTTGGACTCGGGAAGATTTATGGTTCCCGAAAATGGGTATTTTTCAAAAAGAAATTAATATTTTGGTCATAACTTTTTCGTATTTGAACCGATTTTCCCGAGTTTTTCAGAAAATATATTTTATTAAAAATTTCCGATCTTTTGATATATATGTTGTATCCATAGGTCATATTGCAGCCAACAAATTCAGGTTTTTATAAAATTTTTGTTATTTTTTGTATGGGAGGTACCACGCCCACTTCTCCAATCCCGCCCATAAAAAGTAATAAAAATACAACAACCACAAGGGATTATTTTGGAAAAATTAGAGGCAGTCGTGGTTTTTTGGTCATATCTCAGCCATTGTTGGACCGATCTAGCTGAATTTCAATACCAAGAAATGGTGGACTATATGTGACATAAATGTAAAACAACCTAGCCGCTATCATGTCTGGAGTCTCCGGAAAACACGTATCAAACGTAAGACGGACAGACGGACGGATATCGTTAAATCAACTTCTCTCCTCATAAGGACCCAGAATATATATACTTTATATGGTCTAAGATCACTATTGTAGAAATTGCAAACGGAATGACAAACTTTTCCACCTGTGGTGAAGGGTATAATTAACAGTTCAACTAAAAATCACAATTATTCTTAAAATAGCTATGGCACAAGCTCTAATGTTTGCATTTGTACTTCAATTTGTACAAATAAAATGTCGACGTAAGTGGACAAAAAACATAATAAACAAATGTATTCAGGTTTTCAAGACAAAGTCTTGACAGAAAGAACACGAAAAAACAGAAGAAAGGAAGCAACATGTAATATAAAGTTAAAAATGATAATTACAGCAACTTTCGAACTACCAGTACCACTGGTTAAAGATTGATGTTTGACTGTTGGCTGGCAGGCACCGCAGTGTTGAGAGGTTAGAACTCAAAGAATTCTGATGAGAGAATGTGGTGATCACAGAATACTAACAGAACTGAAAAAAGTGACGTGTGAAAAAGGCCCAAATCAGTTGCGAGGGCAGCTTTCGAAGAAAGAGACAAAAAGCTTTTTTTGGTGGTGAAGTGGCAATGTGTAAAAACAGGCCGCAACATTCAACACAAATAGCGTGATCAAAACAAAAATAACAAAACACAGACCACGTTAAAAAAATGCATTAGTTCAACAAACGTTGTGTTTTGTGAAAAAAAAATGTATTTATTAATATTTTTTGTTTTATAATATTATTTATTTACTTAAATATTGTTTACTTGTGTTGTGGTAAACTTAAAAGTTAATTTTTACAAAAGCTTTGCAAATAAATCTCAACTAAATAAATTTGTGTTCATTGTATTGCGGCATAAAAGATGATGCAAAGAGAAATGAAAAAGGGCAGCTTTCTTAGAAAGAGACAAAAAAAACGCAAAATCTTCCGTCTCGTGACAGTTCTGTTAGTATTCTGTGGTGGTGATTCTTGAAACATGTAAATTCAACCCAGGTTCGAACCCCAGCTCAGCCAAGAAAATTATAAATACATTTTAATAAAAAATTTCATGTTGTAAAATTTCTTCCTTCAGTAAAAATAATTTAATGCAAATTATATTTAATGAACTCGAGCCTAACTAAAAAAATATCAAAAAAAAATAAAAATTAACAGTTTAACTAAAAATCACAATTATTTTTAAAACAAAAATTTTAAAAAAACAAAAAACTGTTTTTGCTACAGCATGGACAGGCTAAACAGCTAGTGAATTATATACAAATTTCTTTAGTTTAAATTAAAACCCGAACTAAGTTTAACGAAATTTGTTCGTTTGCCAACCAATCTTTAAAGATAAAGTTCCGATATTAACAGCCAATCCCATGGTTGGTTGGTATCAGTGTTGCCAATTTAGCCATTTAGTGGCTAGATTTAGCCATTTTTCACCCAGTTTAGCCATTAAAAAATGAGTTTAGCCATTCGCCATTTTTCAACTTGTTTAGTAAGGTATTCATTCGGTTAACCGTTAATGGGTTAACCGATTAATTACTACCCGATTAACTGATCGGTTAATTTAAAATTGGTTTTTTTCGATTAACGATTAAAACGGTTAATTTCAGTCGATTAACCGTTGTAACAAAAATTTTAAATTTTTGTAGTATTAAAACATATTTTTTTTGTTTTTAATTGTGGGTGAGTTCCAAAACTTCGGTTGCAAAGCAACTCGCTTTTTTAAATACATTCTACAGTGCAACCATGAACAATTTTACAACGTTATCCGTACCAAAATTCACCAAAAAAGTTACCACAGTGCACCAAAAAAGTTGTTCTTAGAACTATTTTTTATACAATATATTTCCTTCTATAAATAAATTTTTAAAATACAGTACAAAAACAGAAATTAAGGAATTCGGAAATGAACTTTTTTGCAGAATGTTCGGTGCTGAGCTTTGCCAGGATGACTTAGATGATAACCTGACAACAGAAGAAACTTACGATAGTAACGCAACAACAGAATTAACCCAAACAATTAGAAGTGTTAAAAATTTTAAAAAATAAAGCAGGATTTAAATGGCATAATGGAAGATTTTATATGTTTAGAGAAATCCAGAAAAAAGACTGAGAATTTAGATATTCTGTATTATGGGTTGCTTTCGATTTCTCCAAAATCTACGATAAGTGAAAGAATTTTTTCCAAGTCAAAATTTATCAAAACTAGAGAAAGGAGTCGCTTAAATCCAAAACATTTTAACCAAATTATTTATCTAAAGGATTATTTTATAAGATTTTCTTAAACTATTTAAATTACTAATAAAATGATCTCACAGTTTATTTTTTAATAAATACATAATCGGTCTGGTTCTGGAAATCAAAATCACGTGAAATTGAAATCGAACAAATTTTTAATTCTATCCTGTGTTTAAAATTGATAAAAATATTTCTTTTTCATTACCTCATACTTTGAGGACCACATATCTTTACCAAAACTAATTTTGAAATCAGGAAAAGCTACGTTTTTTTTTTTAAAAATTGAACTTTAAATCTCCATCGATTTTAATGACACGATTTCGATTTACAGAACGTGGCCGAATATGTATGAATTAAAAAATATGTATTATATATGAATTATTTTTTTGCTCGTTTCAGTTCAAGATTTGTTACTGTTTTTTTTACTACTAAACTCCAAATAATAAATAATTTTTCATTTTTATTCATAGAAATTACCTAATTTATAAAAAAAACTTTATTAATCGGTTAACCGATCAATAACAAAATTAACCGATTATTAACCGATTAAACCAAAACCTCGATTAATTAGTCGAGCAATTAACCGATTAAAGTAAAACCCCGATTAAATGAATACCCTATTGTTTAGCCATAACATTTTTTTGTCGTTTTTCTTTTAAAAGAATAATTTTCATTTTATTATAAAAATTTAAAAAGTAAAATAAACATTTTTAACAATTAAAACGCCTTTTATTTAAATCACAACTTTTACAAATGTTGCAAATCGCTATAAACTATGATGATGAAACATCTTTCAAAATAAAGGAACAGTATTCCAATATTAAATTTATAAAATGGATCAACACAAACATCGGTGTTTCTTTCTGGTTGCAAGTGTTTCAAAAAAGAGATTCAGACGGCAACACAATTTTTTAGAAATTTCAGAATTGCCTATAAAGTTGCTCTCACTTCCATGGTCTAATGCTGAAGTAGAGAGGGTATTTGGCCAATTAAACATCGTTAAAAGTAATTTGAGAAATAGGTTACTTTTAGCAACGGTTAATTCGATTTTATCAGTTAGGTCAATATTTTAAACATAACAATAAAATATAAACTATGCGTTTGTGCTGATGTTTGTAACACTTTAAAATATTGATCCTTCGCCCACTTTTAAGTACACCGATTGACTCAGAATCACATTCTGAGCTGAATAAATGTTTGTCCGGCTGGATGGCTGTCCATGTAAACCTTGTGCGCAAAGTACAGGTCTCCATTTTGGAGATTATTTGATCAAATTTGGTACAAAGGTTCTAATGTGGTGTAGGGTATCATATAGCCGGGATACTTTCTTACGTGTTTTTTATTGTAGATCTGGATCGTGCTTATGATTAACCTTCAAATTATTTAAAACGAGTGATTCCTTTGAGATGAACAATAACGACATCGAATTTATCGATGATTTAATTTTGTACGTTTATTCTTATTCAACAAAGTGATCTTAACTTACAATTTCATCGTAAACAACTTTACATGAATTATTTCTGTTTTGTTATTGAATTTTAATGTGTTTTTATTTAAAAAAGCTTTTAGCCATTTTTTACCATTTTTTCCGTAAATTTAGCCATTTTTGGTCACCAAGTTTTGGCAACACTGGTTGGTATGGTTGAAATTCTTAAATTAAGCCGGTACAGCGCGTAGGATGCTCATAGATGGGTCAAATGTATGACCAACCTCCTTTATTTTTCATCTCAATCATTTATTTCTAACATACCTACCCGGGGCATATTAGAAAAAGTTTTACTTTTCTTAAAGGAAACCTCCTCCATTTTCGAAATAACGGTATGTCTCGAAAACCAGAGCTAAACTAAAAAAAACGGCTAGCAGCACTTGATTCAGCGTACCCGAATTAGGTAAAAACGCTCAGGCACTTGGCGTTTTTACCTTGTCTAAAAAGTGTAAATTTCTAGCACAGTGTATTTATTTACTTCTGTATTTTGTTATCCTTTACCACTTCTTTTTTTTAAGACTTTTCCCAAATCTAGCGATCAACATTTTTTTAAACTCATCTGAAGAATTTTGAATTTAAGCAAAAAGAGAAATTATCTCTGTTTTTTTTTTGCAGATTAAAAGAAAAAGTAAATTCTTCTCTTCTTTTTATAATTTCTAATCGCTCCTTTAGGGTGTGTATCTGTTTTTGTTTGTAGTATTTGCTTTGCAACATTTTTATTTTTGGTTTGCCCACTGTTAAAGATACGTCTTAGATTAAATCCCAGCTTTTGTTAAACAATCTGTGTGCTTTATTATTCATTCGTTCACCCATTTGTTCAATTATTAGTTAACAAAAAAAAATAATAATGATTATTTCAACTAAACAGACATTTTATTAGCAGCTCTCGTAACTTTCTATTTTATTTTCTGTTAAAACTTTTATGAATAAACTTAAACTATTAATTCCTTAATGTTATTTATTGTTTCATGTTTTTTTATAGTTTTCCTGTTGTTAAAATTCTTATCTTCGAGATGTTCGGTTTGGCAGGTCATTGATCTTGTATTTATATTCACATTAACAATAATCGCCTCCAAGCACGAGATTATTGTTTGTTTAAATAAAAACCAACTTTCGTTTGTTCCCGGAAATTAAAATTAGTTTTTATTTTATTTTACAACAAGAGAAAATAAGACAATAATGACATACATATTAGGCAAAGTCTTAAGAAAAAGTGAGAGTTTGGTGTTAAAGGTGTTTTATAAAGACCCTTTTTTTTAGCAAAAAGGAAGAAAGGAAAGTTAAGTTATAAACGAAAGAATCACGCTTATTGTGAATAAAAATTAGCAGTTTTTTTCCTTGATATTTTTCTTTTTCTCCTACATTTTTGGCTCTACGAAATAAGTCCCAATAGAACTAAGCCCCGAAAAAGAAAACGAACTAAGTCTCTAAAATTGGGGAGTTAGTTTATTATAAATTAAGACCCCAATTATGAAAATTTAACAAATCCCCAAAAATACGAAATAACCCTCAAAAAATAATAGAAAAATGCATCTGCATATTGATGATGCCCAAACATCAGAAGTATGATATCAATGTTATGACAAATGCCATCAATGAGGCAAAAAGTGACATCAGTCTAATGACGAACGTCACTATAAAATTTTACGCGTCATCTATGCTGTGACTACAGTGAAATCAATTCGAAGCCACATTTTTTGTATTATTAACATTAATTTTATTTTTAAAAAGTAAAATAAGAAGCAAAAATTCCCATATTCTGTTTGTTTAAATTATTTAGTTGAATAAATCAAATTTACAAAGTAGAACGATTACACTGAAAGAAATATGCTTCATATATTTAATGAATCGTTTTCATAAAAAATTTTCATTGTCTAAATGGAATTTCATAGTTATAATGATGTATTTTCGTTAAAATCGCTTCATTGGATTTCGTAATTACGCTAAAAATTTTTATTGGATATATCAGAACTTAAGTTTGTCCAAGTTAAACAAACAATTTTAATTGGGAACATAAAAAAAACAATATACAAACATAACTTTATTCATAAATTAATACAAAATTAAAAAAATTTAAGATTTAATTATTTCATGCATTATTTCATGTAATATGTCTTTAAATTTATAAACTAAAAAATTTTTTATAAAAGCAACATATTTCAATAATTAAAAAAAAAATATTTTTAACATTCAAATAACTCTATAGTCTCAATAATTAAAAGTATACAAATATTTCGAAAAAGCATGCCTTCAAAAATTTAAATTTTCATTATGACAATGAAAAATGTCATTATAGTAATGAAACAAAAACTTTCAATCCATAAATATGTATGTTTTTAGTGTTCTTTAATATGTACATACCCATCTACATATAGTATTTAATAATTAATGAATAAACAAATGTTCCCCTTTAAAAAACACACCCCCTTTCATAAACTGTTGTCAACCAAATGATGTATACGAAAAAGCTTGTTCTCTCTTTATGTGGTCTTTTTTATTCTGCGTTAGCAAAAAAAATCAAAGTTGTTATTGTTATTATGGGCAATTTAATCTCATATTTACGCTCTTAATTGAGTAGTGGCAAAAAACATAGTTTTTTTATTCAAAAACTACACTGCCCCGGTAGGCTAGCTGGTAGTGAGGTAGTCTATCAGCGCTGCGGTTGCGGGATCGATTCCCGCCAGAGACTCTGGTTCATGTTTATGAAGATAAACGGAAAGCTTCGCGGGATTAGTTAAGTTAAGGGATTATTAAAAAAAAATATATTTAAAAAAAGGAAAATAAAAGAAGAATGAAAATTAAGAAAAAAAAATCAAATAATATATAAAAAAAAAAATTTAAAACAAAATAAAATAAAAAAAAAATTTTTTACTTTTTTGAAAGAAGTCATGAATAATATTCATAGATCTTATGTAATGTTTCCTTAAATACATTTTAATGAAACAGGTTTCATTGATCCAACGAAGCGCTGCATACGTTGCTTTTTAATGCAATTTTTCATGAGATGATGATGATGTCCTATAATTAAGAGTTCTTCTGTAAACAAAGGGTGGAATATAACAAAAGTAAAACTTACATTTGTAACGGGTAAGTATATAATAATATTCTCAATCCCAATGACTCAATGACAAATTGCCATTAAATTAATCCTAATGAGTCCTAATGAGTTCTCCGATGTTACTATTAAACTGACTCTGATTCGTTTTTTCTGTGATGCCGATGTGTCATCCCATTGATGACTTAATTTCAAATTTTGACCCTGATAACAATTTGGTCCAGCGATATTAACCCTGCCTTTACACATGCAAGTAGTGGCATGCCACTGTTGTATACATATTATCAAAGAAAACTTGTGCGAAATAGTCGAATCTCATGCCATTAACTTTTGTGATTACACATGCCACTGCGAGTTCATTTTCAAAATGTCGTAGAAGCGTCAACTTGAGCAATTTTGTTTACTTCTCAAATTAAAAAAAAGTACCAGAAAACAAAATAGAGCTACCGAGTTAATCATAATTGCAAATTTTTGGGAAAATTTTTTCATTTATGTATATTAACATTATTTTAACGATATTTATGCTCTTTTATTAACAAACTTGCGTTTATTTATGCGCGTTTTTAAAAAATTAATCATAATAATTCTTTATTAAGTTAAAACTTCAATAACAATTTGACAACAATCCAGTAAATGTGAATTAAATTTTTAACAGGGTAACATTGCTTATCGTTTTGACATTTAGTGGCATGCAAGTGCCAAATTTCCACTCGCATGCAATTTTTGCTGCCACTGGAGCTGCCATTGCGAAAAATGTGAGTGTATTAGTAAAAAAGTGTGAGTGTATTGAGTTTTTCGAACTGGCAGTGGCATGTGTAAATGCTAGGTAAGACTGACATCACAATGATGAAAAGTGTCATGGGGTCAAAAATTAAGTCACATGTCAAAGTACTGATGTCAAAATACATCAGCCTTACGACGCCCTTTCTATCAGTGTATAAAAAGGAATATTTGAATTAACTTTTCAAACAGGATCATTTTCAAAATTGGGTTGATTTCAATTTTATTTGAATTCGATTTCCAAAACATGGACGATTAATTTGGCTTTATTTCATTTACAAATGTGTCATTTCTTTTAAGGCCGTTTCACACTATAATACAAGTCTTAATGTATTTTGACGAAAATGCTTCTTTGATCTAATTATTGCTGAAAAATTAAGAAAAAAGGATTACAACTTATCATGGCAGGGTTGTATTTTCCTTAAAAAACGTAAGTCTTATCTAATATTTTAAAGTAGTTGTCAGAAATTGTTTGTTTAAATAAATAAGAGAATAATCGTTGTATCGAGAGTAAAATATCGGCGATATCGATATATCGGTAAACCTGATGTTTCGTCGATATGTCGGTTACGGTAGCTTCCCTAATGGATACATGGCTTTGATGCTGCGCCGTGAATTATAAGTACTTTTCATTAATTTTATTGTTATGCGAAATGTTACCTATTAATGGATGAACTTATGACATGTATTTGGCAAAGTAAAGGGCCTTTTTTTGGCCAAAAAACAAATATCGAAAGGTTTATAATGAGTTTGTTGTCAAGCTTAACGATACCATCATTAAATGAGCTCATGTATTTTTTTTATTTTAAAGAAAGCAAAGTTATTTGCAAACTTAAAAGTTAAACAATCTAATTTGTTTACTTAACATTTCGTAAAAAGTTAAACATATTTAAACAAAAAAGGTGGTGTATATAAAAATATTTAAAATATTTTCAAACCAAATTCAAATAAAAAAAAAACGAAATGAAATTTTGTGTATGAATTTCTTAAAAGTTTACATACAACAATTTGACAATAAGCAAAACAAAATATGAGTTGGTAAAGTTTCAAATCTAATATAAAGTCAAATATCAAAATTCTTAATTATTTAAACTTTTTTTTGGAATTTTTTTTATTTAATTCAATAAATTAGAAGACATTTTTAAAAGCTTGTAGTTTCAACAGGGGTTTCATTCGAAAAAAAAAATTCCCTGGAGTTTCCAGGAAAAATATTTTAAAAAATTCCTGGGAATTGTTTCCAAATTTTCGCTTAAAAATTCTTAGGAATTGTAAAATTATACTTTTCTGGGACCACCCGGAAACTTTCGAAAATTACTGAAAAATTTTAGCCTGATTCCGGCCGGGAAATATGGAACCCTAGTTTTCAGTAAAAACACTTTTTTTATTCCATTTAAGTTTTTTGTTATTTTAAATGACACTATCCATCCGACACATCAAACCACACCATTTTTCCTTAAGTAGTTCATTGGGTCAATGCAAGAGGTTTATTTGTATTGCCAAAATCAGAACGTACAAAAAAAAAAAAAAAAACTATAAAACGTACAAAAAAGTTTCGATTGATAAAACATTGTGTGCGTGTGACACTTTGACTTATTCAGTTTCATGTTAAACAAATTATCTGTTCTTTTTCTGGATTATAATTTTCGCAGAAAAACTTTTTTCTTTTTGCCACTTATGGAAAGCGTGACAAAGAGAAGAAGAAAGTTGCAAAAATTTTCACAACAAAAAGAAAATTTTTTTTTTGTAAAAACTGTAAAAGAACAGTGCTAAAGAGGTATGGAAATCATGGTACAATTGATCATTTATAAGAAACTTTTTTACTTTGTTGGTGCCGTGAACTTAAATTAGAAGAAATTTAAAACAATGGGAAAGAGTTTGCAAAATCTTATATTATGTAAGCACCGTTCTCTAGATATAAACAAATCAACTGTATGCCACGCCCACTTGTCAAATCCCGCCCACATTTTGTCGGATGTTGTGTATTTATAACCAAGATTCTTGTACCTAATTTGGAAACTCCAGTCGTTTTCCAAATATATATAAAAATAAAGAAAACAACTACAAGTGATTTTTGGGTAAAATTAGAGGCAGGCGTGTTTTGTTGCTCATATCGCAGCCAAATGTAGACCGATCAGGCTGAAATTCAATAGCAAACAATTCCGTATCATATGTGACATAAAAAATAACTACCAAGTACCCTTCATAGCTGTGGTCTTCGCAAAACCTATTTCAACGGACAGACGTCCGCGCTCCCTATAAGGACCCAGAGTATATATATGAGTATTTCCACAGAAAAGTCTACTTTATGTCACGTTTAGACACCAGCCAGCCATTTTTAATTGTTTCTCAAAGAATAATGAAAATATTATTTACTTTTTTGCATTTTGGTATAAAGCGCAACTAGCTTTACATTTAGTAAAAGAAAGTAAACATTTGAACAACAACATACAAGACTAATTGCTTGGTGTCGTAACGTGCCAAAAGTAGACTTTTCGGTGGACATACCAATATACATATACTTTATAGGGTCTAAGACCAATACATATTATAGAAATTACCAACGGAATGGCACACTTATATAAACCATTTTACCTTCGCTGAAAGGCGGTGTTGACCTCCAGCATAACGACGAAAAAAAAACAGGTGTTATAAGTAAGGAAGTTGTTTACTGTTTGTGATTAGAGTGAAAAAAGTGCGACCCTCTAAAATCTATTGTAGAATTCGCCGTGTATAGTAAATTGTGCCAAGGCCAGCCATGACTGTGTGTGTAATTTCGTATATATCGTCACCTAAAATGCAAACGGACGTCGCAACACTTGCATTGTTTTTACAGGAGAAGCAAAAACTTTGCTATTTTTGATCGCAGAAGTCTAAAAATTTACTTGAACATGTAGTTTGATAAAATGAACAATAATCAATCAAAAACTCGATTCGAATTTATGTGTATTTACACTCATAGAAAAATGCATCTTCATATTGATGATGCCCCAACATCGGGATTTTGACAACAATGTTATAACAAATGGCATCACTGAGGCAAAAAGTGACATCAATCCAATGACAAACGTCATCATAAAATTTTATCATATTTTATGCGTCATCTATGCTGTGACTGCAATGACTTCAATTCCATGCCACATTTTCTGAATTATTAACATTATTTTCATGTTTAAAAGGTAAAATAAGAAGTAAAAATTCCCATATTCTATTTGTTTAAATTATTTAAATAAATACAACAAATTTTCAGAGAAGAATGATTATGAAAACCATATCGCGCATGCTGCTGGTGTTCTATAAACAAAGAGTTATTCTGTAAACAAAGAGTGGAATACGACAAAAGTGAAACAAATATGTCTAACGGGTAAGTAAATAATAACATCTTGCAAGTTCAACTTAAATTAATCCCATAGACTCAATTTAATGACAAACTGTCATACTGCCTAATGAGTCCTTTTTCCGATGTTACTAAGTCATCGCACTGATAACATGTTTTCTTTAACTGACTACGATTCGTCATTTCTGTGATGCCGATGTGTCATCCTATTGATGACAATTTGGCCAAGTCACAATGATGAAAAGTGTCATGAGTTCAAAAACTAAGACACTTGTCGTAGCACCGACGTCAAAATACATCAGCGTTATGGCGCCATTTCAATCAGTAAACGTCCGCTTTATTTTGTTCGATGGCTATACGAGGCCAAAAATTCGTCGTTCGTCCTAGTTGTGTTTCTAGCGTCTGGTTTCTTTGCCAGATCAGTTAAGCGTTTTTCTCTCTCTTTCTGTCCTTGTCGTTTTCTATAATAAAAATAGTTTCATACTTTCTGCAACTAAAACTTAAATTTAACTAAACACAAAACTTATGATTAAGTCACATTTGCTTAAAAACTCGCACAATTCTTCCCAACAAAATGTCAACATTTAAATCATTAAAAACTATAAAAAAAACTTCTTTCACTGTGTGAGATTTCTTAAGTTCTAAATACTTTAAGCTGAACAATTAAAGGTGAGAATTGTGTGACCCAATAAAACTGTGGTTTTGTATAAACAATTTCCCTTTAACTGCTCTGCTCCCAAGATGGTAATAAAACTAAAATTTCTTCCAGTAAAATGTTAAAATTTTTCTTGTACTTAAATTTAAAACTTTGTTTTACTTTTACGTAGAATTAAACAAACAAAAAATCTTTCATTTAAAATTATACCACAATTAAATGCTAATTAAACATTAAAATCTACTTTTAAGCCAAAAAAGGAGAAAATTTATTTATACTAACAATTAAAAAAAAAAAAAAAAATTCGAATTATGTGAATTATTAATTTAATACGGTTTTCTTTATTTTCCAGTATGAAAGTATCTCATACTTAAGGTATTATCGTCTGGAGCAGAGTAACTTAAACTGTATTTAACGAGGGTCTCTAATCGTTACAGCCTGCGTCTTAAAGTCTTACCACAAAAAATACTTTTGTGTCTGTTTAAAGTTGATTAAAGTGATAGAAAAAAAATTTTTTTCCCATCTTTTATGTTTTTATTTCCTAATATAAATTTCTTTATTTATTATGATCATTATTTTAATCATTTTCATTTTCAAAATCTTCCAACAATTGATGATCACCATTATCTTTAACGTCATCATCATCACATGATCATTATTAAAATTTTGTTATTTTCCAAAGAAAAAGTGTCTAAATGAAAGTGTTTTTCATGACCTGATTTTTTCTGTGATCTTTTCTTTTTATTTTTTAAAAAACAAAAACAAAAATTTTTTTTTTTTCTTTTTTTGCTTCTTTTTTAGGTTCAGCAACAATTGAAGATTGTTTTGCTGTTTGTAAATTATATTTTTATCCACGTAGATTCATTTAATAAACGAAGATTTTTAAATAAATATAAAAATTTAGAATTTTATAGGGTTCTTTAAAAAGAGACTTTAAATTGGAGAGCTTTCCAAATAGAGGGAATTTTCGGCCATTATTTCTGATTTAAAGCCTGTTTTCAGAAAATGAAAATATTTGTTCGTTCGTAAAAAAAAACGAACGAAATCAGATTAAGGTTTTCATAAAATTAAAAAACATTTCCGGTGAGTGACAAAAAAAGCTTTAATTTTTTTCTACATATTTTTGGTTCTTATTAAATGAATATCTTCGCAATAAATGAAAACAAAAGTGAAAAGTGGACGATAAGTAAAAGGTGTCGTTTAAAAAACAAATCACCACAAAATGGAAAATAATTGCGATATTTTAAAAAAGGAAACATAAAAAACTAATACTATCGTAAAATATTCTATAAAGGATCACTTATAATTGCATAAATATGTATTTACAGGTTTAAAAAAACTCTAGAAACAATGGAACTACATACACTCAAAAATATGAACATATGTATGTACATTAGAGCGGGCCGACCTACTTACAAAAAAAAAAAAGTTTGTGCCAGTCACCCTCTTGAATGAACGGTATGTCAATGATGTTTCTAGAACGTTTAAATTTTTATAGCCACGCCTCCATATGCAGCCCATTTAGTTTTTTAAATATAGCGCTGCCATTTAAAGTCCGATCACATCATGTCGGGTACCGTTGTTCATGGCATATTACGTACTCCCTCTAAAATTGGAGCTTAAGAATAACTCTCGATTTCTGATCGATATTATTGCTTGCATTTACAAGGCATCGACACACTGTCAAAATCAATCTACAAAAGGTTTGGGTCAATTTCCGCTTATTATACTTTTACACTTATAAGTTAATCTGACAGCACAGATAGTTATACGTACGATGCCAAATAGAAAACTGTCCTTTTTAAATTAAAAAGATTTAAAGAAAAAATAGTATACGGAAAGTGGCACAAGCTAAACTTGCAAGCAAATTGTTAAAGACTGCAGTAATTTTAGAAAAAAATTATTACTGTTTTGTTAAAATAGGTAAGAAAACACAGAACATTTGTAATGAAATGCGTGCATATATTTAAAAAAAAGGAACGATAGGAATTCCTTATTAAGTTCAAATTTTAAAATTGTTAGACGTGTCAAGTGCAGACTGAAATAAAGCACTTGGCTGAGTCTCAATTTCTAGTAAGCAAGCCAAAAACTGGACGTCCACCCAAAATTTCCTTCCGAGTTGAGCAATTTATAATAAGTGTTGTTAGTGAAAATCCCAAAATAACAGCCGTGCAAATTCGAAACACTTTGGAAAATTACCACAATATTAATGTTCATTCAGAAACAGTGCGAAGTGTTCTGCGAAAAAGCGGATTACATAGCCGCGTACCAAGAAAAAACAAACATTAATTGGGGATATAAACAGATAAAAAAGAGACTCGACTTCGCACCTAAGTCTGCGGACAAATCAATAGTCTTAAATTTAAATAATGAAATAAATATTTGCTTTCATTTAAAAATTTTTGATTTATTTATTGTTTTAAATATCTCTAATTTTTGGAAAGTTAAAGAATTGTTAAGGCGTACGTAATATTATTTGTGTGACTATACATACAGTGTAGTGTAAAATACCACCGTTCTTCCGAATGTTCCAAAAAATTATATCTTCGCAAATATCTTCTACACATCTATTTCTTTTATTTAATGCTTTTATTGTTAACATTTTCATTAAACTTTTTTATTTTTACTAATTGAGAACACTTTTTATTAAATATTTTGTTTTTTTAAACTTTAATTTTAATTTTTGTAAACAAAAGCCAGGGTTATCCACAAACACAAAACCTTTATATGAAAAAATAATAGAAATGTACGAGTATTAATGCATTGGCAATAATGTTGATTCACGAAAGAAAAAAGCTCTATTGATGTCAACCATGACTAGACGAAAGCTTTTAAATGTTTTTTAAAAACCAAATTTTGAAAATAAACGTATTAATACGAAAACTTCAAGAGAGAAGACTTATGTTTTACAAAAACATGCTGTTAATAAAATTTTCGTAACTTTGAAGCAGTGTTCGAAAATAACACAGAACATTATTTAGCGTTACCCAAGAACGATATCAATTTTTTTAGTGGTTGTGTAGACGAACACAACCCTTAATACCGTTCGTAACTATTTTCAAGAAGGAGCCGAACATTATAAAGTGTTCTGCTCTTCGTTAAAAAATAGAACAATTGCAGTGATACTGTAGACAAACATTATATTTTAATGTTCTATAATGTTTCTTTTTTTTTATTGATAAAGAAATGAACAAACAAAAATTTGTATCAACGACCGCACCACGAACAGCTTGTGTGTGTATATGTTTTGTTTATAAAAAATTATTTTGCTAGCTTTTTGTTATTTTTCGTATGTGTATTTTGTTTTTGTAAAAAATTTTTGGTTTTTTTTACCAGTCAAAAAGGCGCTCGCTACGCACAACAGAAACGAACGAACATAAATGGGCTGAACCGAACACAATAAAGTTTGTGGTTAAAAAAAAAACCGAACGGAATTCAATGTTCTCATCTTTTGTTGAGTTTGATAAAAACAGTTTTATTTTTGTGTTCGAAAGATTACAAACAGGGAAACGTTATTTTTTCAATGATTTTTTACACAAACACTATTAGCGTTTGTGTTTTCCAAAAATCTACCAAACCAAACACTAAAGAGCGATGTTTAGTGTTTATTTTTGAACACTGCTTTGAATTAAAATTATGAATTTTGATTAAGTAAAAAAGTTTTAAAATTTATGATCGAAAGGCAATCTAGAGACGAGTATGTAGATGGCAATAAATTCTAGTATCTCGATAAGAATAGAGACCAGCCTCTAGGAAGGACTAAAGGCTAGTTTCTAGAGAAGACTTTAGAAAAACTAAAGAGTAGGCTTAAGATCAAAACAGAGACTAACCTTTAGATACCCAAGAGATAAGACTCTAGATAAGACTAGCGATCTGGTACGCTAGCTGGTAGTGAGCTAGTCTATCAGTGCAGGGGTTGCGGGCTAGATTTTTGCCAAAGACTCTGGTCTCTTGCAGACAAGCGTAGATATACGCGGGATTAGATTAGGGGGAAAACAGGTACGACTAGAGAATAGCCTTTAGATAAGACTAGAGACTAGCCACAAGACAAGACTAGAGCCTAGCCTCAAGATGAGACTAGAAACTAGCCCCTAGATAAGGCTAGATAATAGCTTTTAGATAATCAAATGACTAAACTCTAAATAAAAACAGGAATAAGCATCAAGATAAGACTTGAGAATAGTCTTTAGATTAAACTGGAGACAAGGCATTAGATAAAACTAAAGACTAGCTTCTAGATAAGAATAGAGACTAGACTCTTGATAAGACTAGCAACAAGTCTCTAGATAAAACTAGAGACTAGATTTTAGATAAGACTAGAGACTAGATTTTAGATAAGACTAGAGACTAGACTCTATACTATACACAAGCTCTAATATAAGATATATAAAAGACTAGAGACTAGCCTTAAGATAATCAAGGAACCAAACTCTAGATAAGACTAGAGACTAGGCTTAAGATAATCAGGAGACAAGCCCATAGAAAAGACTAAGGCCAGCCTATAGATAAAACTAGACTAGAAAATAGTCTTTAGTTGAGAATAGAGACTAGCCTAAAGATAAGCCTAGAGAGTTGTCTCTACATAAAACTAGAGACTAGTGCGTGGATAAAACTAGTGATTAGGATCTAGATAAGACTAGATATTAGGCTTTTAATAACAAATTTGGGATCGTCAAGGTGATCCCATTAAAAATCCATTCTCTGTTAGAAATGTTTCAAATTTTTTAATTCAACTTTAATTGCATTAATTAAAAATTATATTATTTTCATCAGGGTTTTAAAAACTGCAGTCGAAACCAAAAACTGTAGAACAAAAAAAACGAAAATTTATGTACAACTTTTCGCATTTTGAGTTGGTGTGACAACGACCGTTTACGTTTAAAAAAAACTAGAAGTAAAAGCAACAGTTTTTTTTTGGGCTAATGACAAATGAAGCAGTAGAAGAAATTGCAGTTTTTCTACTTTGACTGCAGTTTTTTAAACGCTGGTTCTCATATAACAAACAAAAATGCGTTAATTTCCAAAAGGATAAAAATTCGTGATAACTCTTATTGTTTAACGAAAACCAGTTGTTTAATAAAAAATCTAAAGTTGCATTTATTTCGAAAACTATAGATTGTACTTGAGTCTGTAATCTTTTTTATTTCTCTATAAGTGACTGTTTAAATTATACGATTTTTGTCGTTTCTTCTTTGAAGTCGCTCTTATATTTACATTATTCGATTTTTGTCGTTACAGCTGCTTCTGTGCCATCGAACTTAAATGCATATTTCGTCAAATAAGAGAGCAATGAGATAACGACTGAGCGAACAAAACGAATAGAGAAACGAGTTCACTCGCCGGTGTCCCCCTTTTTAATTTCTCGCTCCCTTCTCCCCTATAAGTTAAGAATCGCAACGACAAAAATCGTATAATATTAATAGGCACTAAGAATGTATACTTTATTAAAAAAACTCTTTCTTAATATGAAATCCTAAAATGTGATTTAGTCAAAAAAAATTGTAAGATCCTATTAAAACTAAAAAACGAAGTCACAAAAAACAAAACTAAATAACACTTCTTTTCTAAACACCCCATTCTCTTTCGCGATATTGGTACAATTTAAAGCAAAACAACTTCTTTTTTACATGTTTTCCAGTACATTTTCTCGTTTGATTTGGACAGACCAAAGCAACTAAACTCCTAAATTAAAGTTCACACAATGCCACAGCAACCGGAAAAAAAATAAATAAAAAACCCAAAAAAAATTTTTAAGTTTGAAATGTACTCGTATGTTCCTTAAAGATGTTAAGCCTCCAAAGATCATGTTGTTGTTGTTGTTGTTATGGTTGGTTCCAATAGTATACCCACGTTCTTAATTACTTTTTAAAATACACAAATTTTTCATTTGCTTTTGTTTTGTAAACTTTTAAAGTCGCTAAAGAATTTCGTGTAGTTTTTGTTAGCCTTTCTTTTCGTACAACAAGATTTCAACATCATTTGTAGCTTCCCGATTACACATTTGTCGTAGGTTTCTGTTTTTGTTTTTCTTCTTTGAAGTTGAATCTGTTGGTTGCTTTTAAGAATTTGTATCTGTTGAGTTTGATTTAATCTTTTGCATGCATTCACGCTTGTTCTTGTGATTTTAATTTTATTGTATTTTGAGTTTTGTGTTGCAATGCCTGTGGCATGTTTTTGGTGGCAAATGTAGATGACTGAAGTTTGTGTGACTTTTTCTTTCGGTTAATAGAAGTTAATTACATTCAAAATGTTGAAAAGCACTGTAGTGATAATTGGAGGAAAAGGTTGGGTTGAGTTTTAGTACAAAAGAATCTGCTGACTAAAGTGATGCTTTAAGTTGATTTTTAGAGGTGCTTAGAAAATCACTTCTGATAGTTCATCAATCTATAGGGGATGATCACGTGTATCCAATTAAAAGGTCTATATCAAATAACTTTCTTCCTTTGCTATTGATCGATTAAAGAACTACAAAATTACACTCTCAAAACCAGTAGCTGTTATTAATGTTATAAGCCGTCATTAACGGTTATTAGAAAGAGAAGGAGAATGAATCTCTCTAAATACGTATAAATAGATGTACAAAAAAAAATCTCTTACTGAACTCGACCTCAAAAACACAGCGCGGGTAAAACTATAAAAAAGTTATCGATAGCATTATTTAAGAAATATTATGGATAGCTTTACTTTACTTATATAGGGAAAATTTATTGAGAACTTAACTTCACTAATCTATGGAAAAGTTATCGATAAGTATGCTTTACTTATCTTAAGAATATGTTGTAACCTAAAGTAGCCGATAACTTTACTTTACTAATCAATAAAAAAATTATAAATAACTTTATTTATCTAAAGAAAAAAATCTATTAAAAAAGTTACCAACAAACTGTAAAACAGTTATCGATAACTTTTATCATAACGCTAAAACTTTACTTAACTGTACAAAAGCTATCGATAACTTTTCTAATAACTAAAAATTGTTTCGATATCTTTAATAATCTAGGAAAAATATCGATAACATTACTTATATATAGAATGCTATCGATAACTTTGTTAATCTCCAGGATTTTTATCGGTAGCTTTACTGTTTTATGAAAAAGTTATCGACTACTTACTAAACTAAAAAAAGTAATCAATTACATTATTTAAGAAAAATTATAGATACCTTAACGTTACTAATACAGAACAAAGCTATTGAGAACTTTACTTCACTAATCTATAGAAAAATTAACGAAAGGTTTACTTTTCTTATCTTAAGGAAAAGTTATCTATAATTTTACTTCACTTACCTAAAAGTTATCGATAATTTAACTTTACTAATCAATAGAAAAATTATCAATAACTATGTTAATCTAAGAAAAAAATATAGATAACTATATAAAAAGTAAAAAAGTTACCGACAAACTGTATAGCAGTTATCGATTACTTTTATACCGTATTATCAATAGATCAAAATTTACTAATTATATAAAATTAATTGATATCTTAACTAATCTACAGAAAAGTTATAAAAAATTTTACTTATTTAAAAAGCAACTACCGAAAACTTTACTTATCTATAAAAGAGTTAAAGCTAATCTATATCATAGTTAAGGATAACTTTAGTAAGCTGTACAAAAATTATCGATAACTTTACAAATATCTTAAAATTGTAACGATTACTCCACTAATCTTAAGCAGTTATCGTTAACATTACTAAAATATAAAAAATATATATCGATAACTTTTTTATTTTCCAGAAAAGTTAGCAAATACTTCACTTATTTATGGAAAAGTTATCGATGACTTTACAAAACTATAAAAAATTATCGATAGTTATACTAATTTATAGAGAAGTTATCGACAACCTTTTATTGTAAAATAGTTAATCGATGCAACTACATACTACTTTTGAGAAAAGCTAATGATAACTATGTATATTAATCCCCAGACAAGTTATCGATAACTTAACTAGTCTATCGAAAAGCTATTAATAACTTTAGAAATCTGTAGAAAACTTATCGGTTTTTTTGTGCGTACTTATATTTTGTTTTTTTGGTGGCTATTTTATTTTGTTCTTAGTGTGATTACTTTATTTTACTTAACATGAATTTTTATCTTGTTTGTTCTTTGTTTTGATTTTATTTTGAGAGCTAGTTCAAATTAAGTAGCGATAACTTGTTATCAAAATTGGAGATAATAGTAAATTTTGGTGGTTCCCAGTGGTGGTTCTGAGTTTGCTCTCAGAATATACCGATGTATACCGAAATATGTTGTTTCAACCATTATTGGGGCGCGAACCATGAATAGGAGGCGAAACACGAATAACCGTATGAACATAGTATAAGTCCATAATGATCTAAGCCCCAAAAATAAAAATTAACTTAGTCCTTTAAATTAGGAAATTAGTTCATGATGAATTAAAAAACCAAATTTCAAAATAATAGAAATCCCCAAAAATTATGAAAAAGTCCATAAAACAAAAATTAATTAGAACCCCATAAGTGGAAACTTAATTCCCAATGATGTAAGTCCTTAAACCCGATATCACATCCCGCATTTAGCAGTTTTTCTTAGCGAAGTGTTTGTCAAACCATTAAGGAGAGTATCCTTGCGACCACTCAAAGCCCGGATATGAAGAGAAGCTTTAGTACGCGAAACCGGTGTGTTATACCATAGAGGAGAAAACTGTGCGGCTTTCGAGGGAAACTTTAGTTAACGAAGCCGGGTGTTTGATATACCATAGAGAAGAAAATCCGTGTGCCCAGCAAAAGGCCGTCTATACAGAGAAGCTTTAGTTAGCGATTCGGGATTTCAAAATTTGAGATTTTGAAATTCGGGATTTTCGAATTCGGAATTTTAAGTTTCGGGTATATGGCGCCACCAGGTGAACTTATCTTGCTACGTAAGCAACAGCTGATAACTAACCTTGTGTCGAAATGGTATACCGTTCTGGTGGTTCTGGTGAATTTTTACTAAATTCTATAATTTTCGCTTAAAATTATGAAATTTAAAACATTTTTAAGTTATTACCAAGGCGAATTCATTTTTCAGGTGGCGTTGAAAACACAGCTGTGCTACTTTTTTTTCTTAACTAGAGAAATGTCAAAAGTTCCTTGTGATTTTGACATGTGGATCAACGAAAGCAACAAAAAAATACATTGTTGTGTTTTTGGTGTTGTTACTTGTTGTAGTATCGACACCGCCGTTTACATGAATTCGCCTTGGTTATTACATTTCAAAACACATAATTTAAAATTAAAAACAAAATGAAATATTTGTTTGAATTTTTGACACAACGTTAAAATAGTTTACAGTGTTGTAAACGTTTTCAAAATAAGACCACCTTGTATGAATTCGCCTTGGTATTAAGTAATTAAAGAAAATTTGTTAAGACTTTTGTAATATTTTTAACAATTTTCTTAATTAACGTGTTTGTAAATTGTCATATAAACAATTTGTTTCATTTTTAGAAAATTAAAAAATAGGTTTATCCATGGTGGAATAAGCAGGTGGCATCGTTACGGCAACAAATACAACACTACAACAAAAATGGAAATTACATCACCGTTTACGTCAAAAAATACATTAAACAAAAATCAAAGCGTGCCACTGAATGTGATAAAATAAATAAATTTTTAGCCAATTCTTATTTTATTATGATCAATGTCTTATTTATTGTAATTTAAAATTATCAAAAACTTTAATAAAATACAATAATCACAGCACAAAACGTGGACTTTTTGTAAACATAAACAAAACTTTGACATAAACCTAGACAAGCAATGCAAGAGCAAAAAATCGTCATCTGGCGTAGTGCTGCCACCTGTTTATTTCACCATAAGTTTATCATAGAAAAAATAATTTTGTGTCAAAATGATAAAAATATAATATAAAAAAAATGTGTATTTTTGATTTAAAGTCCTAAAAAGATTAAAGGATACGATGATTATTTCAAAATATAATCAGTCTATACGGTAAGTAAAGTTAATATTTAATTATTTTTAAAGACATTTTTTATAAATTATAGATTTTTAAATACTACTGATATTGGTGTCAAGATTCCGTTGTGTGCTGAGTTCAGAACTTCGTAGTACATCCAGGTCTAAATATGTAGCTTAAATAAATTGTAATGTTATTTGTCACATATGCGTGCGTGCTCGTTGAATGCAGACGTGTTTTTTTAACTCGGCTTACGGTTTTTTTTTAACATAAATAAGTGTATATTTATGATATAATAATATTATTTTTTTTTTAATAATATAAGATCAGCGAATGAATAGACGCTTTAAAATAATTTTTAATAAGTGAACATAAAATTTTTAATACAAATATTAAAAATTACAATTAACAAAAATATATGTACATACATTTTAAGCAAAAACATTTCTTGTTTTCTTTATTCTTTTTTTTTTTATTCTCGGGGTTTTTAAACAACAAATAAAAAGAAGAGCACAATTAAACAAACAGTAATATATAAAAAAAAACTCTTATGAATGCATATAATGCAAAAACAATAAAACATAACGAAAGAAATGCGTATGTTACATTGAGTGTTGACGAAACAAACGTAGGAAAAAGAATCGATGATAGCAATTATTTAACGGCTAAACCTATTACTCGAACGCGTTCTCTCTCACCCTCTTTGTTTAAAAATACGGTCGATCGTAATACAATAACAAATTTATTAACTGCAAGCGTTGCCACAGAGCAAAAAAAAACTTTAATAAGTGATGAAACGGTTAACCCAAAAACAGCCGCTATGGACAACTCAATAACTCAAGTAAAAACTTCTCAAAAGCCTACAGTACAAGTTGGTATGGACAGGTACATAACAGTGCTTAAACGGGGACGCAGCCCTACCTCTGCAGCAGTTGCTTCGGCCTCAAAAGTACCATCTTTTGATAAAATAAATTCTCAAAATCGTTTTGCAATTCTGGAGGATGAATCCTCTGAAGCACAAAACGTCATAAAATCGTCCAAGCCTCCCCCGATATATCTGAGGGAGCGAAATTCTAATGAGCTCATAAAGAGTTTGATATCGGTTATTGGTGAAAATTCGTTTTACGTAGCTGCTATCAAGCGTGGTAGTATAAACGAAACAAAAATACAAATCAATCATGAGAATGATTTTCGAAAAATTGTAAGCAACTTTGAGGCACTCAAAAAAAATTTTTATACATACCAACTGAAAAGCAGTAAAGGCCTTCAGGTAGTGATTAAGGGTATTGACTCATGTGTGGACCCAGAAGAGGTAAAAACATTCCTTGAAGAAAAAGGCTTCAAGGTAAAACATGTATTAAACATTAAAAATAGAGAAAAAATTCCCCAACCACTTTTTCGAGTGGAGTTTGAACCCGGCGACGTTAAACTTAAAAAAAATGAAACGCATCCCATCTATAACTTAAAATACATTCTGTACAGAAAAGTAACTATAGAGGAGCCGCACAAAAGAGGTGGTCCCGTTCAATGTCTGAACTGCCAAGAATTTGGCCATACTAAGGCATACTGCTACTTACCCCCTGTTTGCGTAGTATGTGGCGAATTACATGGTACAGTTCTTTGCGACAAGTCTAAAACCGACCCCAACGTAAAAAAATGCAGCAACTGTGGTGGCAATCACACTGCCAATTATAGAGGATGCCCTGTATATACTATCGTCAAGCAGTCGGTTGGACCGAAAACTAATCCCCCTCAGGTAACAAATCAAGTAAACAGTAATGACCATCAGGCCCCCCAGCCTAGTAGTAACATAATTTCTTATGCTAACGTCTTAAAATCAAACAATATACCAATGCAAGGCCCTTCGACAAGTAATGACGAAACTCCAGTTTCTAATCTTAGTCGGCTAGAAAAAACAATGGAAACATTAGTGCAAACAGTAAATAATTTTACAAACACAATGGGTAATATGTTACAGGAAATTCTAAGAATGCAATCGATGTTATTGCAAGCTGTACTTAACAAGCCATGAACTGTTTAAAAATTTGTTTTTGGAACGCAAACGGCATCCGCCAACATAAAAATGAACTAGAATACTTTCTCAAAAATAATCAAATTGATGTTATGATGGTTTCTGAAACTCATCTGACCTCAAGAAATACGTTTAAAATCAATGGTTATATACTATATGATACCAAGGACCCTCGAGATAGAGCTTGTGGAGGTTCTGCCATTTTGATAAAAACCCGAGTCAAACACTACTTAATGTGTGATCATCGTGAGGATTATCTGCAAGCAACAAATATTCGTGTTGAAGAGCTTAATCGAAACATAGTAATTTCATCTTTATACTCTCCACCTAGATTTTCAATATCAGAAAGCCAATATTGTGAATATTATAAATCCCTAGGACCCTGTTTCCTGGCCGCTGGCGATTATAACGCTAAACATACCTTCTGGGGGTCACGACTTATAACACCAAAGGGTCGTGTTTTGTTTAATACAATCTCTAAAATGAATTTAAATGTTGTCGCGAGCGGACAACCAACATATTGGCCTGCTGATCCACAAAAAATTCCAGATGTCATCGATTTCGGCGTGGTTAAAAACATCCCCACAGAAACGATTCACGTTGAAGCCTCATTAGAATTATCCTCTGATCACACACCTACAATTGTTACTATAACAAACACCAATAGAATTGTATCTCCGTCTAGTTACATAGCGACGTCAGCTACACAAATAAATTGGCTAAAATATAAAAAATATCTCAGTACTCATTGCACAGAAAATATTCCGCTTAGCACACCGGAGAATGTGGATCTTTCTATTGCCAATTTTGACAGTTATATTAAACTAGCGGTTCAACATTCCTGCAATACCCGCAAAAAAACTTATAATAATAATATATATTCTACAGATGTCGAGCGCCTCTTGAATGAAAAAAGGAGAGTGAGAAGGGAGTGGCAATTGCACAGATCCCCCCAACTTAAGAACTTATTAAAAGAGTGCACAAAAAAGCTAAGAAAATTACTGCAGTCCCGGAAAACGGCTTCCGTGGAAAAATATCTTAAGGACCTGGATGCAACACCACAATCAGAATACTCATTATGGCGTGCAGCCAGAAATCTAAAAAGGCCAGTTATCATGAAACCACCATTAAGAAACCTGAATGGAAGTTGGGCAAGAAATGATAATGAGAAAGGAAACCTGTTTGTAAATCATTTGAAAAACGTATTTACCCCAAACATATCTGACGACATAGCGGACGAGTTACCACCTGTTGCTGCTAGAGCAGCTGTTCCCCTAAGATTTGAGATGAGAGAAATCGAAAAGGCTATTTGTAACTTAAACCCCAAGAAAGCCCCTGGTTTTGATAAGATAAGCAACAAAATGCTTTTGGAGCTACCTCGCATAGCAAAGAAAATTATTCTTTATATTTTTAATGCTATTTTACGCCTTGAATACTACCCTCAAGAATGGAAGGTCTCCTTAGTAAAGATGATACCAAAGCCAGGAAAAGATCACACAAAAGTTGAGTCATATAGGCCTATTAGCTTATTGTCTAATATATCAAAGCTATTTGAGAAGCTCTTAGCGTCAAAATTAACCCCAATTCTAAATGATAATGGGTGTATACCTAACCATCAATTCGGCTTCAGAAGAGAACATAGCACAATTGAACAAACCCATCGAATAGTAAACGCCATAAGAAAAGCCTTTGAAGAAAGAAAATATTGCTCCGCTCTCTTCATCGATGTTTCTCAAGCTTTTGATAAAGTCTGGCATGTAGGCTTGTTACATAAATTGAAGCTAAACCTACCGGTTAACACACACAAGCTGCTAGAAAGCTACTTGGTCGGTCGAAAATTTATTATTAAAGAAGGTGATTTTTTAAGTTCTCCTCAGCCAATTGAAGCTGGAGTGCCTCAGGGAAGCATCCTGGGCCCACTTTTTTACCTTATATATACCTCGGACATGCCAACAAATAATTACACCCTAACCTCAACTTTTGCTGATGATACAGCTTTTCTAAGCGTACACGAGAACAGTCGAGAAGCATCTCGATACCTGCAGGATCATATATTTCAACTAGAACTGTGGTTAAAACAATGGAGAATAAAGGTCAATGAGCAAAAATGCGTACATATAACATTCACCTTGCGTCGGGAAACTTGCCCCCCTATTAAAATCAATAATCAACTAGTGCCTCAACAATCGCATGTCAAATATCTCGGTATTCATCTAGATCGTCGTTTAACATGGAAATGCCATATAGAAGCAAAATTAACCCAAATGAAACTAACAGCAATTCAAATTAACTGGCTTATTGGAAGAAATTCTGTTCTTAGTATCGATTGCAAACTACTACTTTACAACTCTATTTTAAAGCCAATATGGTGCTACGGTATTCAACTTTGGGGCACTGCCTCGGCTTCAAATATCGAAAAAATTCAAAGGCGCCAAAATAAACTTCTTCGAATAATCACAGCTGCCCCTTGGTATGTTAAAAACTCAAATATCCACAAGGATTTCAATGTGCCACTGGTAAGGACTATTATTACGAAGTATGCGGTAAAATATTTAAAAAGGCTAGAGTTGCACCCTAATCCACTAGCTCGAAATATTTTAAATGATAGTGGCCACACTCGCTTAAGAAGAAGAGACACTGCAGCACTTACCCATTAAGATGAGCGATAGACACCTACATATGTGAACAGAACCCGTATGAAGAAAATTTTTGTCTGGCACTGGCAGGACATAAAATAAATTATTAGGATAAGATTTGATTAATTATTGTTAGTTCATATTTAATATATGAAGATTCAATAAATAAATAATGAAAAAAAAAAAAAAAAAAAAAAAAAAATTTGTCATGTGATTTTTATTATACATATGTATGTATTTTACTAAAAAAATTATAAAAAGAGCTTTTAAATGCATCTTCTGATTCTACTAAGTTAGCAACAAAATATTTCGTTAATATGACAAACTCACAATAAAAAAAAAATCATGTACACATAATGGTTAACAAATATTGTATTCAATATTAAAATCACACAAAATATATTTTTATATTTACAAATTTAGTTGTTGGTGCCTTTTCAATTAAGAAGTTAATTGTATAGACAAATATGGTATTCAATATGACAATTGTTGTGTCGTAAGTTTTTTTCTGTGTACTAGGGCTTAAGAACATTTTTAAATCCTCTTTTTATCCCAAAAAAAAAAATGATTTCTAATCAAAAAATCCAGGGAATAAGATGAAAATTACCACTTAAATTGAATTTTTCTTTAAAATCGATAACGAAATTGTACCTGAATTAAATTTTTATATATCTTTACAAATATAATATTAACGGCTTTATTCATAAAAACTTAAACAGATAAATGAAAGGTTTATGAAACAGATTTTGTATAAAAATAAAACTTTTATAAATCTGTTTAATTTATTTTATAAATAAGGGAATACAATTTTCATTTAATTAGCCATTAACCTTTCCAATTCAAAAAATAGCATTGTTAGTCTCTGTATTATGACATCAATTATTATAAAGATGATTATTATGATTATGTACTCGAGAGCAGCAGCAGTTAATGAAAACGAAAAATGTTGAGTTTTTCGCAATTAAATGTAAAAATTAAAGAACAATTAAGAGATGACAGCAAAACAACATCATTAGCCAGTGCACTCATTAAATTCTAAAAAAAAACACAAAAGTATAAAAAGTATAAAAAAGCAGTATAAAGACAAATGTGAAGTGGAAAACCATTTGCAATATGAAAAGTTTCTAGCAATAAGCGCTAGAAACTTCACTACTAGTGTCTACAGATTGTGAGTGAAACTTAAAATTTACAGATTTAAAATTCATTATTGGGGCACTGAAATTGGAAAATATCGCCAGGTCGTTTTAACGATATAAATTGTCACTACTTGCCTTAGTGAAGATCTGAGTATTTCAGAAGATCATTAATAGTTCTGTCCTGATTCTTTTACTTTTAAATCATTCATTTGTCCTTCATGTTGTGCTGAAAAAGGTCAACAAGAAAAAGAAAGACAAAAAAGAAAAAACAAAAAATGTACTTTGGACTTCAAGAAGAATTCTTGACAAAAGTTAGAAAAAACGGAAGTAAGGAAAAAAACATGTAAAAATCAATTAACATGGATAATCATTAAAAAAAAAAAGCAAATTTCGATCTACCAAAAGTTAAAATACAATTTGGTTTAAGGATTGATTTCTTCATAAAAATAATTTAATGAAAATTAAATTTAATGAACTTAAGCCTAATTAAAAAAAATATTTTAAATCGTAATGTCGAACGAAAATAATCCATGTACTTTAAAAAACAAACAAATATGCCAATTCTAGCAAACAATTGCCTCAAACGTACACCAATTTCTCTCACTCACTGCAAATGCAGTTCTCTCTTTCTTCCCGATATTTGGTTTTGAAACAGAGCTTTATTTATAACTGGTTTGAAGCTTCTAGATCGTGGGGACTTTTTGTTTTCGTTGGACTCCAGAAGGCTAAGACATCTTAATGATTTTTCATTTTGAAGCCCCTCATAGGTTTGAGAAAATAACTCGCTCCTAATGCTGGCAGTTTGAAAAGTTGTGGATTATCTGAAACTTAGGTAGGTTTGTATAAACATTATAAACAAACATTTAGTTCAGTTTGGCCAAAAAACTACAAACTTTGCCATCCATGATCTTTGATGGGGGTTAAACGATCAAGATTTGCCTTTCAAGTTTTAATACAATCACAATCTTTTATTAAAACAATTGTACTTTTTAAGCTTTCCAGTGGGTAAGAGTATTAAAAGGCCTTTTCTCAGAAAAAACCTCCCAGCCGCATCCAAACTTGATTTTTAATTTGAACGGCGTGTCGTTGGAGACCAAGGGTTTGGCTAATCACATATACTTTGATGGTATATAGAGGACGATTTTGACAGGCCTTTTCTTAGAATGGAAAGTTGAATTTGTAAAATATTTTTTTAAATACATTTTATACCCCCTTTTTTAAAAAAACAGAGTTTAATGAGTAAAAGTTCATTAAGAATAGTTTGTAGATCTTTTAAAAGGCATTTAAAGAAGCACTTGTTATTTTTCCTAAAAAAAATCGAATCGGTGTACAATCGTTTGTGTACAGCCACAATAACAAATACTATGCGTTACTGTTCATCGCAATTTTTAAATAGTGTTGTGAAGGTACAAGAATTCAAAAAAATACACTCCAGACAATGCTTGTTTCATTCAAAACCTTTCAATACAGTAAAAAATGTTTTCATATGCTCACAGGAAAAATGATCAGTAGTATTTTTTATTAATTAACAAAATTATTTAAAAAGTATTTAAATTTAATTAATGTGATAATTGAAACAATTATTTTTTTGTTGAAAGTATATAATATTGATTTAATTAACATTTTAGCTGTTTTGAAATAAATTTTGGATTTAAATAATAATTAAATAACAAAAAATCTTAATTGATTTTTTTGTTTAAAATCAAATAATTTAAACTTGCAGAATTGTTGTTGGAAATTGTCAAAACCTGCGCTAATTTAATTAAATCAATTAACACATTGTTTAAAACGTCAAAGTGTTTTAATCGTTTTTTTCATTAAAAATAAAAATATAATTTATTAAAAAAAAATATATATTCACAATTTTAATTTTTACAATTTTTAGTACCTAATCTATATAATCATTTTCGTAATAGGTGCAAAATCAACAAATTGTTTGCTTGATTCTATGAATTTGGTGACTAGAGACAGTTTTTAATTTTTTTCTGTGCTCCTAGTATGTGTTTGACAAATTACCTCGTACAGTCTGCGATAATTTGTGATGTTTACTTGGGTTCGTATGTGGCGAACGCATGCAAAGCAGCGTTTTAAAAACTGCAGTCGAAGAAGAACAACTGCCATTTTGTCTACTTCCTTATTTGTCATTGGCAAAAAAAAACCAGGGGGCAAATTATGGCAGTCGTGATCGAATACTTTTTCGATTCGAAAGCAAATTTATTTCAGTCGATAATGAACGAATTTTGAAAACTCAAATAAATGCTTTACAACACTAAAAAAAAATTTCGATCCGTTCCTCATAGACAGAAAGAATTAGAAATCAAATTGCTTTCGAATCGAAAAAGTATTCGATCACGACTGCCATAATTTGCCCCCAGTTGTTTTTACTTCTGATTCATTAAATGTCAACAGTCGCTGTCAACCCAACTCAAAAAGCGAAAAGTTGTACACAAATTTTCGCTTTTTGTTTGACATTTTTTGGTTTCGACTGCAGTTTTTTAAGACCTCATGCAAAGAATTCTTTTTGCACAGAATTGTTAGCGCAATATTATCAAAGAAAATAACACACAAAATATTTCGGACACACATGTCCCAAACGCGCTTTAAAAAAAATTTATGTGTATTTTTAATTCCCACTCTAATGATGCGTGTATTTTTAATTCCCTTGTTAATTTTTTAGATTATTTTTTATACCCGCTTCACATTTTAATTTCACTTTAGCGGAGCAAGTGTTTTTTGCTTCTACACGTTCACACAGTATTTGTTTGTGACCGCGACACAACAGTATAGTGTTTGAAAATTTTTCAATACTTTGAATTGTGCTGGCCTCAACTGCAGCCTTAATAGAACCGCTTGAAGAAAAGGTCTCCTTCCTAGGTTGACTTGTTTACTATTCGGGATATTGTGGTGTATTACTGGGAATTTTAGCTAAATAACCTATTTTGAAATATTTTTAGCAAAATTATTAAGTTACAAACACCACAAGTTATTCAAAAAACTTAATTCGTCACTTGGTAGTGTTTCTTAAAGTATTTACACACTTGTACATTCATAATTTCATGCTGGGCATATTTCCATGAAAGGCGCTGTTTTTTCTATAATGTGTTTGTTATTAAATTTTTATAAAGAGGGGGAAAGAAATCGCATTAAAAAAAAAATATCCACCAAATGACTAAAAACAAACAACGCGGAATTACAGAAAACAAAAGGGACCAAGGCAGACACGACTGCAAAAAAATGTTTATTGTTTAGTTGAATGAAATGCCGACGTCAGCTATTCGAAAGAATAAAAACTCTAAGTTAATTTAGATGGAGTTGAGAAAAAAATTAAGATTGCTTAAAAAACCTTTAAATTTTTTTGATTAAGATAATGATGAATATGGCATTAAAAATGTTTTTTTTGCGCTTTAAAGATGAGTTGTCTTTCCGAAAAATAAGAGGATCAGCCAAGACTTTAAGCTGGTTTGGGGCCATATTTCGCAGATTGCTAATCAATCACTGCCTTATCTTATACCACGGAAGTAAGTAACTCTTCAGGGTTGTTGGTGGTATCTTAGTATAATGCTTGTATGTTGCGGAAGACTTTTTGTAGGAAGTTGAAACATTTTTCTAGCCCATATTCATTTCTTCTAAGAACAAATAGGCTACTGATAATCTCTCGACGACTTAACGCAGACTTTGGAAGTATAGAAATAAAACGAAAACGATCCCTATTGTTTCCTTAACCTCAGCTAATGCGTAAAATACTTGACCACTTTGAAGATATACAGCTCTGGCCCATACAATCCAAATAAATTTTTTCGCATATTATTTCTTCTATCCAAGCAAAAGTTTTTAAATTTGGCACATACACTTTCTACACAAAAAAAAAAAATCATTGTAAAATCCAAGGTATATTTACACAAGGTAGACTCATTTGGGAGTGTAGACATGCTGCTCTATAAAAGGGACCAAGTTGTCAAAATTGTCTTCATATAAAACAAAAACAATTTAACGCACACATGTACACATTTTGGCTCATATACACGCAGTTTGACGTTGGGGTTCCAACTATGGGTAAACAGCTGACAAACATATGGGCCAACGAGTTTACCTTGTGTAAATATACCTTGGTAAAATCCTTAAAAACAAGGTTGATTTTACATTTTTCGGTAGTGATTTTGTTTCATAGTTACTTTATGTTAATTTAACATGATTTTAAAATAACTTGTGTAAGAGCAAAATGACATTCATATTGAAATTACACTCCGAATCACCTTGAATGAAAGTTATTTCAAGTTGAAACAACGTGAATTTCATGTGGAATCGAAGAAGCTTCAGGGACAACATATGCGTTAATTTAAGAAGCATCCCAGCGGGAAAATGAGGAATTGATTACACAAATAATTAAAAAATTAATGTATTATTTTTGAAAGAATAATAATGCATTCATTGGAATCGAGAAGGTAATTTTATCAGACAAAATAATTATGAATTGATTACCACGTATATTCCCACATTTGTAGCTCGAGTTTATTAAATTAAATTTTCATTTAATTATTTTTACTGAAGGAAGGAATTTTACAACATGAAATTTTTTATTAAAATTTTTTGATAATTTTCTTGGCTGTGCTGGGGTTCGAAACTGGGTTGAATTTACATGTTTCTCTCATCAGAATTCTTTGAGTTCGAACCTCTGCACCACTGCGGTGCCTGCCAGCCAACAGTCAAACATCAATCTTTAACCAGTGGTACTGGTTTTCAAGCCTAACTAAAAATATCAAAATTAAATAAAACAAGTTAGAGTGCTATATTCGGCTGTGCCGGATCTTTGATACCCTCCACCGACAGTTCGAATGTTTAAGGAGTAATATCTGTATGATGTCTTTTTATTATTATTATCTTAAACTGTGACGATTTGTTATTAATTATGGTTTTAGGAGACTAAACTGTTTTCCGAGAGTAGGGTTTATATGGGGCCTAGGGTAAATTATGGACCGACCTTCGCGAAATTTTACAGTGTAATTTCTAGTGAAATAAAACGGACTTGTGCAAAATCTTATGTCATTCCGTGCATTTTTGCATCATTTATGTTAGTTTTTGTAACAAAATTATCAAGTTTTTGAAGGTGGTGGTTTCACATTTTGATTCATAGCTCTGGTCCTACTGAACCGATTTTGCTGAAATTCAATCCCAAACTGCTTAGGATAACTACAAGCAATTTGACACCTAGTTTGTTTATTTCTTTTGAGTTTTTCGAAAGTGAGCGTGTTTTCAACAGACGGACAGACGGACAGACAGACGGACATGGCTAAATCGACTTAGAATTACTCAAGCAGCCAGAATATATATACTTTATGGGGTCTGAGATGAATAATAAAAAAGTTTCACACGGAATGACAAACTTAGTATACCCTCTTCACAACTAATTGTGGTGGAGGGTATAAAAAGTTTTATATTTTTGTGTTTTAAAGTTTTAGAATGACACTTTTTATTTTATTTTTGTGTATATTGGGAGCACTTTTGCAATGCACTCTACTTTTTATGTTAAATATATTCTCATGCTTCAACCATGACGCATGTATATCTAATTGACAATTTCTGTTAAGTCGAGGTTCAAAATATGAAAGTGTTCCTGCATAAAATCTAAGCTTGTTGATGGGAGGGGAAGAGAAAATGCTTTTATTCTCTTCCCCTCACCACAAACTCAGACCTTCTGAAAGAAAACTTTCAAAGTGTGAACCCAGACTAATAATGGAAAAGTGCGAACAAAAGTTTATATTGCGTAAAATTACCAAAACTTTCCAGCTTTATGAAACGCCATGAAGTTAAAAAAAAATTGTGACTCCTGTTAAGTTACCCAGTTGGCCACGTACACAACCGTAAGTCGTAGAAGACATTCTGAAGACAGCTCAATACAAATCAGCTAAATTTTATTTAGATACATAAATCAACATTTAAAAAAAAGAATGTGAGAATTTTAAGCAAATCAAGCAAGCGATTGTAAAACATTCAACTTCGGCTGAGGAACACTTTGATTTTCATATTGTCGTCAATAGCTGTTGGAACAACACAACTAATAAGACAATGTCGCTCATACCCTCGTACATGTCGATTTCCTCTATATTGTCTTCTAGAAAACCTAAACGATAGAGAACAAGTCAGACATATATCATTGACGACAATGTCGCCAAATGGCACAAGCATATGACACTCACACATATTCAATGATTGACTGATTGATCGTCTAAAGTCTAAGTGATGTAGAATTTGATGAAGAAGAACAGTCAGTGTTAAATTCACTTCATTATACAATTTATTTTTGTTTTAAATAATGTTTGTAATGGATTAAGAATTCATCCCTTGAAACTTCTGCCAGACAATAGTACATGTTGTTTACATGAAAAATAATAATGAAAGAAAGTTAAGGCATGTAAATGATGCGCTTTTGTGCAACTATTTTCTTTAACTATTTTTTCAACTTTGCAATTATGAATGTTTTTATAAAGTCTTCGTTCTTTTTTTTCTTCTTCCAACTTCATTTTAGCATTCCTAATCTACTACTTCCATCGTCATTCCTGGCTGAAGGCAAGCGAGATTTTACTGTAGCGTTTAGCGTGATAAACTTTAGGGCCACAAGACAAAATCGAGAGAAAAAAACACTGAAAACTAAACAAAAAAATATTTAAGACATCAATCAAAAGTCAAGAGGAGTAAAGAGAAAAATGACACAGCAACAACGACGACAATGTGACACTTTGGCATGGACTGGGATTGGATGGTGACTAGAAAACCTGTGACACACTGAAAGAAGCAAAATGTATTTTTCTTGGAGGTTTCTTTTTTGCGTGTTGCATTCTCACAATTACTAATTAAATTTTGTTAAGTTTTTGCAATTATTGCCGGTTCATTATCAGGAATTAGGTCCGCAGAATTTGTGTTAATGAATTTAGTTTTATAAGGAAACTGAAAAAGATGTAAATGTAATTAAGGTCTTGGGTTTTTATTATTTTTTATTTTTTGTTTTAATGTGGCGCTTTTGGTGGCTTTAATTGATATAAAATGTCTTGCTTTAAACATAAATATTTTTAAGAAAATAATGAAATAGGCCATTATTATAAAAAGGTTTCACATTTTAGTTGGAAATTTAGTTTAAAAATCTTTAAGATCATTTAAGGTAGGTAATTAAGCAATTTTTAAACGGAATATTAAAGAAATAAGGTTTATTCACGCTACAATTTCGAAAACAATTTGGCCAAAAAACTATAAATATTGAGAAATTCATAAACAGGCACTAATTTTAATAGCGTTTTTTTTTTATAAGTTAAAAGTTTGATTAAAATTCATACTTTTTGCGTATAATTGTGATAAAATCACGATGTCCGTATATCTGTGGAAATGTGTTTTCCGAAGACCCCAGGTATGGTGAGGACTGGGTTGGTACATATTAATGTCACATATGCTCCGTTAAATTTTGCTATTAAAATTTTGCCTAATCGGCATCTCCTTTTTTCCAATAAATCCCATGTTGTTGTTTTTTTATACCCATCGCAGGTATAAAAATTCTTATTACCAGGTCAACTCAAATTGAAACTCCCACACCTGGTTTAATTTCATGATATCGAATAATGTGAAGTAAAAAATTATTATTCAAATTTATTAATTTCCTTTTTTAGTTTAACTTTTCATATTTTTTTCATTTGGTAAAAAGGAATTTGTTTATTTTCTAAATACAATACCCAAAGTGAATAGACTATGTACATTGAAGTGGTATGTTCCATTTTTAACATTTGGCAATACGATAAAGTACCGATACAACAAATTTGTCTGTTCACACGTGCATAAATAAAATCGTGTTTATTTTAAATGACATGCCATACGATAGAGCTTGTGAATTAGATAATTGTTTCCCGTTAATTTTACGATAAAAGCCACAATAACTGCCCGTCTATACCAGAGATAAGTATTGCGACATATATTGCAGTACATGTCAAAATTATGTTATCTTTAACCCTAAAAAGATTATCATATCATGGCATACGTTACAGATAATCACACGTAAAAATTACGCATTATTTGAACCTGCAAACTAATGGATTTTATTTTTACATTTATATAAGATAAAAATACAAAATTTAAAATATGTTTATTAGAGCGACTCACCAAAAAAAAGTGGTCGATGTACCCTCCTGAAAATGAACCTTGGACTTTTTTAAGATTACATTTAAAATATTTCGGCTCCAGTTTGACCTCTCGTGAGCTGGACCATTTTAAAAAAGGGTCTATTTTTGAATGTTTTGTTAATTTTAGAATCTGTTTACTTATCAAAATGCGTAAAATGTACGCAGATGATCTTTCTAGGGTTAATGTAGACAGAACTTTTCTGTACATATTTATTGCCGGCAATTTTGGTTAATCACTTTTCGTTGACAATTGTTTCTAACATAAAACGTAAAATTTGGTTTGTAAAAATTGTAAAAAAGAAGCAAAAAATGGAAGCAAATGGTGTGGAAAAGAAATTAAGTAAAATGTAAAGGAAAAGAATTAAATAATTCAAAATAAACACTTATGCCTGTATTTATAAAAAATTTTTAAATTAAATAAAGGTTTACAAAACAAATTTTGTATGAAAATTCTCCTTAATAAACGTTTGTTAAATTTAATAATCGTTTATAAATACGGGGGTTAAATAATTATTTTTTGAAAATAAGCACTTAATAAATTGCAAAAATTATTTTTGTTAATATAATTTTTTTTCTTATACGATTTTATTATTTAAGTAAAATTATTTTCATTAAAATAATTAAGCTCGAATATGAAAAATTTGTATAAACAATAATAATTTTTACAAGATGGCGTCATTTTTTGCACGGCACCTTCTTGATTTTTTTTAAATAATGGGTTAACATAAATACGTTTTCCCATGCCTTTAACATAAGCTGAATAACAAATATTTCTCTGTTATTCTGCCGACGTTATTGCCAAGTTGCTGAGATATTTATCTTTGGTGTAGAACTGGGGTAAAATAAATAGCTTGAGTAAAAAAAATATTACAACAAATATAATTTCGCAGAACTATGTTATCATGACAATGGGCCGAATTCTGGCAATCATGATCGAAATAATTAGAAAAAAAATTCTTTCGAATCGAAAAAGTATTCCATTACTCGCTTTCGATTTCTAGAACATGACCGTTTATTATAAAGTTTTAAGTAGAGATGTAACGAATACCAAAACCGATATATCGGCGATACTTCGGATTTGCCGATATATCAGTATCGGCGATATTTTACTGTCGATACGAAGATACTTTTTTTTGAAAAAAAGTTTCATTTTCCATGCTTATTTTTTGCATAACAGCTGTTAGCAATTACATATTTAAAAGCAGCGCATAACATCAAACAGAATAATAAATGGTTTCTTTTAATTCTAAGGTTTGAGGTCCACACCACGCGTTGTGTATGTTTCTTTTATGATCATTTTTTAAGACGCGTGCTACAGCAGAAAGTAATCCTACTTCATGCCTTCGATACATTCTACGGCTTTGTTGTGTAACTTGTCAACACGATTTTACCCAAGATTTAAGAAAATGGCGCAGAAATGAATTCTGTCGCATCTGAGAGACTATTTTGCTCTCCCGGGGCAAATTCTGGCAGTCGTGATAGAATACTTTTTCGATTCGAAGCCAATTTCATTTATAGTTCTTTAATTCGATACTGAACTAATCGAAATTATTTTGTCAATGTTGTTCAAACTTAAATAAATGATTTACAACACAGAGATAACATTTTCGATTCGTTCAGTATCGACTGAAAGAATTAGAAAGAAAATTGCTTTCGGATCGAAAAAAGTATTCGATCACGGCTGCCAGAATTAGCCCCCAGGTCTGCTTCAAACGTTTTTGCAAACACAAAAACAAACATAGTATTAATATTAATGTTGATTTTAATTAATATTCTCTTAAACTTTTTTTTGTTTCAAAAGTAATTTAACTTTTGATAATTTCACCATGAATTCAAATTCAATTCGTTGTTTTTAAATTGTATTAATATCAATTTTAAATATTAATAATCTCTTACACAGTAATAAAAAATATCTTACTTGAGTTTTGTTAATTTTACCTTGAATTTAGATTTTATATTCGTATCGGTATCGCCGATATTTCCTTTAAGGTATCGGTATCGTATCGGCAAAAACACGTAACGTTACATCCCTAGTTTTAAGGTTCTTAAAAACATATGAAGTTTTTCCTTTTCTTATAAAATTATTAAACTTGTTGAATATTTTAAATGATAAAAACTGACATACAGTTTTGTTCGTAAGTTTGCGCTTAAATGCGTTATTATTTGCTCACAGAGAGAAAAATACTCAGGATATATTAACCCTTAAATACCTGAAATTTAAATATAAAGTTTGCAATTTATTTGTCTTTTCGCATTAAAGTTCTGACTATAATGATTTCTTCTTCCACGCTATTTCAATCATTCAATTCAATTGGTACCGTTATACTGAGTATTTTAAACTCATTTAAAATTTTTGCATCGTAACAGCGCGAAGTAGGAGGTCTTGGGTGTTTGAGGGTTAAGTTTTTAATACTTACTTTAAGTACGAGTCGTACTCAAAAATTCAAGTACGAATAACACTAAAACGTACTTAAAACAATCATAAATGGGATTTCTTTCCAAATCAAGCCCGGAATTTCTTAAACTAAGTACAAAATTCTTAAACCAAGTAAAAAAAAAGATTAAACTTTTCGTTGCTAGTGCTACTCTGAGAGTAAAATTACAAAGTTAACGTTTCAAACTCATTTTATTTATCAAAACTTGTTGTAGGCAACTACAACACCTCCACACAATTAGTTAAAAAACGATTTGCTTGCTGTGTGTAGAAACAATAAAGACAACAGAACAAGACGAAAAGGCATTATCTTCATGTTTTAAAAGTAAAATCGAAAACAAGAGTTCTCATTTAGTATATATTTCCAGTTAAATATGTACATTAAGTTTTTAAACTAAAACCCATTTCGGGAATGATGCAGGTGTTTTATAATTAAAATTCTGTAAGGTGTAAAACGGGTAAGTAAATCAATCATAACAAAATTCTCCTTCTAATTTCATTTATGGTTTTTTTCAAATACGAATTCGGGATTGAATTAACTTTATAATACTTAAATCAAGCGCATTTTGGGATGATTCAATTCAATCTTAGTTTTACTAAAATCAATCTCATTTTCTGATTATTTCAAGTACGAATTCGGGATTGAATATGGATAAATTAAGTATTTCGCTATTTCGCACTTAAATAATTAGTAGTTGATTAAAGAAAATCCGTAATCACCGTATTATTAATACCGCTTCGGATTGATTGATTTTTCTTTTGAGTGCTTCGGTTCTTTGCTTGAAATTGTTTTAAACTTTAATAAACTGGCAGTTTAAATCATCAACGTTTACGAAAAAATAAATTTAGTTTGAAAACTTTGGAAAGAACTTTTGAAGTTTCCTATCAAGGCGAATTAAGTAGAAGGTGGGGTCAAGTCAACATATGGTGTTTTTTTTTTGGTGGTCGACTTGTCAAACTTTGTATACAAGCTAGTTTTTTATGTAAACAAACATATTTTTTTACCAGCAATATTTTTGACAACCCGACCACAGAAGCATTGTAGTTGTAGAGTTGACCTCACCTTCTAGTCAATTCGCCTTGTTTCCTATCTTAAAATTCCTTGGAATTTTTTCTCGGTTAGAAACCCTACGATTTGCGTTTCAGACTAAATATGTTTTTCCAACTAAATGTTTTCCTTGTTTTCTTATTGTTACGAAGTCTTAACGTTGAACTTCCCTACAGTAATCGAGTTTCTGTAAAGGGAAAATGCATAAAACTACTTCTCATTATGACTTTTGTTAACATGGCAATACTTATCTTTAAAATTGGTGTAATTTTTAAAATCCCAAGTTTTACTCACCTAAAAAGAAAGAAAAAGATATGTATTTCTGTCAACTACTTTGTATTTCATCAATAAAAAATAATAATTATAGGTATTAAATGATTTAGTTATTGAAAAAGCATAATTGTTATTTGAAATATTGTTTTGAAATCTTTTCCATTGGGATTCTTTTCCTCGGGGTTTTTTTAAAGAAATCTTGAAATCGTTTTTGTTTTGGTAATAAAATTTTTAATAGTAAAAAGACACACACTTTCAATAAAAACTTTTATATGCTACAGGTAATGAACCATGCTCACAATGTTCAAAATGTTCAAACACATCCATCAGTATCGTTGTCATGGTCATCAGCACCAATTCACTATTTTTAATTACAAACAACAATTCTTAAACTGCTAAAAGGCATCATGACACAACTTGTATGAGAGTGTTTGAATAGTTGTCTCCAACAGCAATAAAATGTTACGGTTTAGATTGTCATGTTACTTAATTAAACGTTTTTTTTTTTATTTATTTTTTTATTACTTTTTTTTCAAAATGTAAATACAGGTATCTATTTATATATATCATAGAAGGGGGTAGTGCATTCATTTTGCAGTTTCAACTCACACTTAGTGATAGTGCAAAAATATTGCAATCATTTTGTTGATGTTGAGTGATGAATTGAAAATTTGCAGCCTCACTAAACATGAGTGATAGTGATGTTAAAAAATTTTGCACTCAAAAAAAAATAGTTTGATTTAAAATAAAGCAATCATCAGCTGATTGCAACTTTTTTTTTCTTCACTCATTTGAGTGCAACTTAAATTGGTGCACTAATTTTAAAATTAAAAACTTGTTTTTTCATGACTAAAGCCAATAATTATACCGTTATTGACAAAATATCATTTAGTTTAATGTTTTTTACTTATGTATATCCTCAAAAGAAATCAAAAAACATTCACATACATAGTTACATTTTTTAAATTTTAGTGAGACAATATTTGTATGCAGCTTTTTTGATTGCATGTCCGAATTTTGCACTATTTGATTTGAGTGCAGATTTTTGCATTTAAATCTGCGTTTAGTGATAGTGAAAAAATTTGCAATATCACTCAAAATTTTTAAGTGGTAGTTAAAAAATAACAATCATCACTAAAGCTGGTAAAAAAGAGTGCAAACTAATTTCTTTGCAGTTTTATTTAGTGATAGTGCAATTCTGATTTAAATCAAAATTGAGTGCACTACCCCCAACTATGATATATATATATCAAAAGGAAAGACTTATGGAGAGACACATCATTGCTTCTGTTTTGTTTAAACTTTAAAGACTAGCAGAATGGTGACAATATTTTGGCTCTTTTTATACCCTCCGCCACAATTAGTTGTGAAGAGGGTATACTAAGTTTGTCATTCCGTGTGAAACTTTTTTATTATTCATCTCAGACCCCATAAAGTATATATATTCTGGCTGCTTGAGTAATTCTAAGTCAATTTATCCATGTCCGTCTGTCTGTCCGTCTGTCCAACTGTTGAAAACACGCTCACTTTCGAAAAACTCAAAAGAAATAAACAAACTAGGTGTCAAATTGCTTGTAGTTATCCTAAGCAGTTTGGGATTGAATTTCAGCAAAATCGGTTCAGTAGGACCAGAGCTATGAATCAAAATGTGGAACCACCACCTTCAAAAACTTGATAATTTTGTTACAAAAACTAACATAAATGATGCAAAAATGCACGGAATGACATAAGATTTTGCACAAGTCCGTTTTATTCGACTAGAAATGACACTGTAAAATTTCGCGAAGGTTGGTCCATAATTTACCCTAAGCCCCATATAAACACTACTCCCGGAAAACAGTTTAGTACGCCTAAAACCGTAAAAAATAATGCAATCATAACCAATTTTGGTTCGTCACAATTTTATAGGACTATAAATGATACTGTGAAATTTCGTGAAGATCGGTACATAATTTACCCTAGGCCCCATATATGCCCTACTCCCGGAAAACAGTTTAGTCTCCTTAAACCATAATTAATAACAAATCGTCACAGTTTAAGATAATCTATATATAAATCGGCTAAGGCAAAACAGTTAAGAACACTTTCCTCCTCTGTATGTCAACAGATTTAAAAAAACCCCACAACATTTGAAAGATATTTACTTACAGAAGTGCACAATATATATTTTATTAAAATCTGTTCAATATTTTCTGAGTAATAAGCGTTTAAATTAGCTACTAACACATATGTACATATGTACAAAATAGAAAATTTGTTTTTTTTTTCAATTATCAAATAATAAAAAAATAGGGTGCTCGATTATTCGACATTTTTAAGAACCCGGTTTTCGAAAAACGGGAAATTAAATTTCTTTATTTTACTTTTCCGTGCTGCATGTGGTGATTTATATAACTTAGAAACATAATATTATAGGTGCAGGGTCCTGAGTGAATTAAAACCTATAAGATGAAAAATGATCTGGTTTTTTGATTAATTTTCGTTAATATTAGACATAGAAAATAAATTAAAATGCAATGTCCTGAGTGAAATACAATTTACAAAGGAGATTTTATGATACTTTTTTGGTTTTCAATTTATATTTTGTATAGTAGAAGATAGAATATGAACCAGAGATGGAAAAAATTAATGCTCAAAACATGTAAATTCGTATATACTTAGATGTAGTATCTTCATATGAACCTAAAAATGTATGGTCGAATTTTGACCATTAGGCGAACACTCGTAATAATAAAAAGACATCATACAGATATTACTTCTTAAACATTCGAACTGTCGGTGGAGGGTATCAAAGATTCGGCACAGCCGAATATAGCACTCTAACTTGTTTTAAATTAAAAAGGGGTGTTTTTTTAAAGGCATAAAACAATTTTTTTCAATAAAGAACAACAAATTCATTAAAATTACCAAACTTTTGTCTTTATTTGCTAACAAATTCTCACTGTATTTAATGTTTAAAAATAATTTCCGGCATATGGCCACCGCAACTACGCCTTCTGAACGCCATATTGTCTGTCAAATTTGTCAAGCATACCCGGTCATATTTCGTCAAAATTGCTTTGAATGTTGGCTTCTTAATGATCAATCATTGCTGGTTTATCAGCATAGATCAGAGGTTTGACGTAACCCCACAAAAAGTAGCCAAACGGTTTCAAATCACATGAACGAGGAGGCTTATTCACAGGCCACTTTCTGAAATAATTCGGTCGCCAACCGTTTGGCTGAACAAAGTGAAGTAAACAGGCTGTATGGAATGTTGGGCCGAACTGCTGAAACCACTTCTCCTCCAAATGACTAGGAACGACATGAGTAATAAAAAAAAATCACAAATCATTTGCCTATGGCACCGGTTTCGGATTTAAGGCAAATGGGCCGGCGACACCTTGGGCATGTAAGCCGCACCAAACAGCGATTTGTTCGGGATGTAATGGAGTCTGAAAAGAGTCTCTTGAGAATTGTGCTTTCTCCAAAAACGACAATTCTGCTTGTTTACATACCAGTTAAGCCAGAAATGAGCCTCATCGCTGAAGATGATTTGATGATAAAAATCTGGTTTAACTTTCAGTTGATTGACAGCCCATTCACCGAGCACAGGAAGCAATTAATGGTCCGCTGCCTTTAATTCTAGCACCAGTTAGATCTTATATGGATGGATCAAGACCTTTTCTCAAAAATTTCCAAGCAGTGAACGGTCAGAGCGCGTGTTATCGAGAACTGCGTCGGATCGATAAATACGAGTCTTCTGTCATACTCACGTCTACAGCGGCGATGGCTTCTTGTGTACGCATGGTACGGGCTTGATTTGGATGAATATTTTCCAAATGAGTAAATTTTGGCATGAATCGATCCATAGTACTGCATATTAAATGCTTAGATCGACGATTATGCGCACCGTAAACTTGACGAAGTTTTCTATAAGTTTGGCGAACAGAGCGCGAATTTTGGAAATAAATTTTCACGATTGCAAATGTGTCAGTCTTTGCATGGTGATTTGCCAAGGTGTACTAAAACAAAATCTAACACGCTTCATTTTAATGACAGTTTTACAGTTATCCCTATCTGAAGTTCTATGCGTCTAAAAAATACCCTTTAGATACAGTGGAGTATAAAAGTATTCACAGGGACATATTTTATGTTCAGACGTCCGTGATGAATTCTTTAAGAATTTCATATTGAAAACTTGTTTTTTTTTCTAGATTTAATTTTCGAAAAGAAATTAAACTGTATGAGTATCACATCTGGCAGCTCTTTTATAATTTGGGCTCAGTTTTGTTTACGACTTTACTGTGGACAGAATGTTAAAAAATCAGCACTTTCAATTGTACACAATCACACATTCCATGCAAAAATCGTTATATTAAAGGTGGGTCTAGCACCAATTTTTTTAAGGTTCTGCTAACATCAGCACAAACGCAAAACACTCCAGTAGTAAATATCGAAGGGACCGAAAGTGACAGGCCTTTTTGAATGCCTCTATACTCCTTTATAAAATATTCATTCGCTTTGTATGATATTCTGCCTTCAGAAGTATGTTTTCTAAAAGGTATAAAATTCTGTTTTAAAGACCTTCCAAAATATTCAGTACACATTCGCTACTTCCTTCTTTACGTAGGGAGAAAGGAATTTGTTCAGTTTTTTTTTTTAGTGACCTTCCTAACTCCCTTATTTGGGGAAGGAAATGACGTTGTTATTAAAGGGAGTGTGAAATGGGTTTGCTCTTAATGAGAACTTATGTAAAAAAAATAAATATGGAATGCGGCGAGGAGGGCTTGTGTCTGCTTAATAAGGTCTCTTTACTCATTCTAGTTACTGCTGCGATCCTCTGCATTATTGCGGTGTGGATATAAAAATTTATTTGGTGAAATCTAATTAATACAGGGTGATTGATGAATTTTGCTACATAAAGATACTAGAATAATTTTTTTTTGTTATGCATGGAATTTATTCAATCTTTTTTCATTTGAAAGCCCATCATTAATTATATTAAAAATAGATTAATATGTCTAAAAGATTATTGTATTTAAATGCCCGCCCTGCTCGTTAATGCAGGTGTGGCATCTTGACAAAAAGTTGTTCATTACTGCCTGAAAAGTTGAAGCTGAAATGGCAGCTTTTGTCGCTCGATTGTTTTTGTTTATCCACATTTGTCGGTTGCGATTTGCACACTTCATTAACGTTGCCGTTCAGATCGAAATAAGCCTCATCAGACATGAAAATACAATTCAGCAAGTTTTCGGCTTCTTCCACCTTTTCAAGCACCTTCTGGCAAAAAGCCAAGCGAATCGTCAAGTCTGCTGCATTAAGTTTATTAGCTATTTGAATTTTTTAGGCAAATAATTTCAAACCCTTATGCAAAATTATCTGCTGACACCCATTTAAGCAGATAATCTTCTTTTTGAAACACTGGGGTTGCTTTGTATGGCAGCAACTACGGGAGCAATCGTTCCTCTGTTCGAACGGAAGGGTTTCGATTAAAAGGCCTTCTAGCGACTGTCCCATGATCAGCAAAATTATTCACTAGTCTCATTTAGTCCATCTACACGGAGGATAGCTGCCAACGTGCGACTTTATTCTCTCTAAAACCAAAAACGACAGACTCCAATGCGTGATAGCGTCAGTCAATCCAGATTCTTTTTTCAGTGTCCCAGTTTTCCATTTTAATTAAATCTAAGGATCAATCTACAAAAACAAAATTCCAGATTACTTAGATAAAAAAAAAAAATCAAGGGTTCTTTTGGCAGCAGCATTCATTAGTCACCCAGGACTAATAAAGAAGTACTCGTCCTTTAATGAAGTCAGTATTTTCAATGTGAAAATTAAAGTTGCACAGTTTTATTCGAAATAATCTATTTTTAGGGATTATAAATCGATCTCCATAAAATTAAGTGGCGCAATTTTTGCTTATTAAAATGTAAATTTCTCTTGAATTTTATTTCAAATTATAGTGGAGTGGTGCGAAGTTTATAGGTGTGAAAAGGGGTTGGGGTCATATGCCCGAAACTTTATGTCGCCAATTCAAAATCCAGTTTTTTGTATGCAAACAAATTTTAATTCCTTCAACTATGGAAATGTAAGTTCTAAAAAACAATCTCCTGTATGAATATTTTTCTCTACCACTGTATATAAATTTCCTGTCCTATGTTGACGGTTTTGTTTAATTTACTCTGCAAATTGTCATGTTGTGACATTTATTATTTCATTACAATTAAAATTGACCATCTCCATTTAACATTCAATTCGTTCGATCGTTTCCTTATGGTTTATATCACGACATTATGAATAATTTTTTGCGTATGTATTCACTTTATTTTAAAGACGTTAAGTTTTCTTTTTTTTATTTTCTTTTCCACTATTAAAGCCTTTTTTATTGTTATGATGTATGATGTCACAGAATAAACATACGAAAACAACAGTTATTTATCACCTTATGATCATAAAACCCAGTAGTTCTGATATTGGCAATATGAAACGTGTTTAAGAATTCTGGATATGTTTTTAAAACTTGGTGGATCGGCGGTTTAAATTTTGTCCCTTTACCATCACATAGTAATTACTAATAAGGAATGAAATGAGTAATTTTTTCTTAACTCAATATCTTTTTGTAATCGCAAAAGAGTCAATTGATGATCTCCTACCTATTTAGAAACGTATTTTTTTAATTGACTATTCATTTCATTAGATTTGTTAAGAAAGTCCTCTTTTCGGGGCCAGCCCCCGAACTGCAGGGTGAGTTCACCATATTAGTTTGTGTATAAGTATTATAAATGTAAAGAAATATTTTTAATATTGCAAGTTATTATATTTAGAAATTTAAGGTTTGTGTAATTTTTCAAATGTGAATAGACTTTAAAAAACAAGAACACACTCGTTTTTGCAGACTCATAATTGTACGTTGCTTTGCTGGCAGGCAACCAGTTTTTAATTATGAAATTCGAAAAAAAAAAAATTTTGTAAGTAGTTTGGATGTTTTTGTAGAGGTCGAAAAACTTTTATGTAGAATGTTTCTTGTTTTTTTCAAAATTTATTACAAAAGAAAACTTCCTATTACACAATTTTAAATTCAAAATTAAGAAATTCTAAGCACATTTAAAACTAGCATTTTACCCGCTACTTCGTAGGCGGCTCCCTATCTTTTGTGGGCATATTTATATGCCAAAGCTTATATTTCTATGTTAAAAAAGTTCCAATATTATTTATCTTATAGGTTTTCATTTACACCTATAATATAATTATGTTCCTAAATTGAATATAAATTTTTCTTAGTTCAATATTATAGAAAATTTAAAAAGTACCAGAGGAAGAGCATTTAAATACATACTTTTTTTCTCCCCATAGGAGTATCAAAAATTTCAACATTGTAGTGGGAGCCCATAATTTGATACGTAAATTAGAGCGACAAATTGTATATACAGTTGGACGCGCTTTAAAAAACTTTTCTTATGATACCGATATAGTATATGTTGGTAAGGAAACAGATTCTCAAATTAACAAAACATGCAAAAATAGACCCTTTTTCAAAATGGTCCAGCTCACGAGAGATCAAAGCTGGAGCCGAAATATTTTAAATGTCATCTTAAAAAGTCCAAGGTTCATTTTTAGGAGGGTACATCGAGCACTTTTTTTGGTGAGTCGCTCTAACGTATATGAATGGAGAAAAATGTTTATTTAAAAAATACCAAAGATAGATACGATTTTCACCCCTTAAACGTTCGAATTTTGAAAAAGTACCAAATTTATATTTGAAGCACAGCCGCGAATAACATTTTAAGTTACAAAATAATTAGTTTTCAGGAGAGCAAAAAAAACGTTTTTAACAGACAAGATTATTTATTTTTTTTTTAATTATTTAAAATAATAATGATCAGTGCTGCCACAACGAATACAATTTTTATAACCAAAATTTTGGAAAAAGTTACCAAATGTAAAAAAATATAACCAAATTTAAAATGCTTTTTATTAATTGAGAAAATCATTGTAATACATTGTAACACAAAGGTTATTTGCACTTTATAGTAAAACAATAATTATAAATCAAGAAAACAAAACAAGAAATGTAATTCTTTTACATATTAAACAAATAACGTGAAACTTAATTAAAAGTTTTTATTTATTTGAGACTTTTTTCGTAAAAAAAATTTTTTTTATTTTTGGCGCCCTATGCTCGCTCCTCATATGCCAGTTATAAATAACAAAAATGGATAATAGTTTTCCGCTTTTTAGCTGTTATTGGCAGGACTGTCAAATGTGGCGATTTCTTAATCCTTTTGTCGATGGAAATTTACGTTTGGCGATATGGCGATTATTTTGGCGAAATTTAAAACGATTGGCGATATGCGAAATGCATTTTATGTAAATATTTTCTAATTAACATACATATATCTAAAATATTATAAAAACTTTTTTCTGTGTTGTGTAAATTTTATTTCAAATTTATAATTCTTATTATAAAAAAATGTTTCGAAATTGTTCTAATATATCATAACGTACATTCAATGGGGAAAAAGTATATGACTGACGGTCAAAAGTTTTTTTTTACCAAATAATTATCTTAAAAAACATTAAATAAATATACATACCGAAAAGTTATAAACAGTAAAATTTCAAATTTCTTTAAACTTACAGCCATTTCTTAAAGAAAATTCCATAAATTTTAAAATTATATTGATAAATCAATGTAATTTTAAATAATCTTTAAAATTCCTACGTGTATTTTCAAATGTGTATATAAATATACTTCTGGAAATAACCTAAATTCAGAACCTTAAACTTATTTTCAAGTTTTTAAAAACACTGAAACGACTTTTGTGTAATTTTTCAATAATTTTCTAAAATCGATTCCGGATGATTTTATGCACTTCCTACTTTAAGTACTAATTATCTTTACTTCTCTTAAAATCAAGAAAAACTTCATTTGTTTACGATTTCAGATCATGGCGTTTTTAATATAAAAATCACAAATGGCAATATTTTCTTAGCAAAAATCTTAAAAAAATTATTTGGTTGCTGTTTTGAAAGGGATTTTAAAAAACTTCCGTTTATTGGTAACAAATAATGAAAAATCGTAGTACACAGTACAAATTATTCGAGCTCGTAAATAATTGTACCAAGAAATACATATTCGTTCGTAATTATTATTGTTTTAGAAAAAAGTAACCAAAATAAAAAAAAATATTCACATCTCCACATTGAAAAAAAAAATATAACCAATTTTGGTTAGAAATAACCAAAAACGGCAGCTCTAATAATGATAATAAAAACTTTAATGCAAAATATCAAGAAATTTAAAATTTAAATTACATGCAAATTAACACTTTATAACTTTTTTTTAGTGTAAAAACGTTTCATATCCACAATCGCGCTGTCATTTAAAACGTTTTTCCACTACGCAAACGGCTTTAAAAATATTATTCTACGTTGCAAAACCATTTACTTTGTATGTCATTTTGAAGGCGTTATGGTTCATAATTTTGGGTGATTTGATGTTTAAGACGTGTAATACCATGTTCGCACGACAGCGTTTTTTCGTAATTCGCTCTCTCATTCGTAATTCACAGCCTAATTATGATCAAAATTACATAATTCGTCATACAAAATTTTGAGAGCGGATTATCTCATTTGTACGTAATTCAATTTTTATTACCCTGTGGATAACTTTAAAATCAATGTGATCTCTAATTTTTATCGGTTTTTTTCCATCACCAGCTGCCAAAGCACTAAAAAAAACAAACAAAGTATTCTATTTACTGGGAAAATAAATAAATGTATGTATTTCTTTGAAATTATTTTTTTTTTACTTATTTTTTCTTTTCATTCTTATTACAAGTTACCGCAAAAAAACAATAAAATTTAGCAATAAACAAAATTAATAAAAAGAAGAAGAAGAAAAACTGTCAAAACCGATTAGGAATATGCCGTGCGAACATGGTAATTCAAATAAGTAATTAAAACGGAGAGCGAAGTAATCCAAAGCACCGTGCGAACAAGGCATAAGAGAGTACACGGTTATCGTGGCTGTGCTTCATTTGTATTTTTTATATAAATTTTGAATTTGGTATAATCTTTATATTAACTGGTTTAAAAAATAGATGGAGTGGCCAAGAAGAACCAAAATATAGTTTTTCAGCGGTTACTCCCCAAAGAACAACGATACGTGTTACCTTGTTTTCATCGCTTTTTTGAAGATATGGGGTTACCGAATTTACCCGTTTCACCCCTTTAGCGATCGACCTGTGTACTGATTTCAAGTCTCTAATGCCCAATTTTCATAAACAAGTAAATTTATTTACAAGGTGGTCTCAAAAAACAGCTGATTAGTATTGCTTTGCCTCTTGTTGTTTTATTGTCGTGATATTGAGGCACCTTGCTAAAATATTACAATAGAAACTTAAGTTGAAATTAAGTGGACCACATCGGTGAATTAGTTTTGATTTAAGTATTTAGTAAAGAAGAGAATTTTGCATTTAAAACGATTTTAAACATAAATGTGTTTTAATATCAGTCCTGAAAATTGGCTATAAGCCTTTAGCCTTTTGGGCTGGGTGATGATGAGTCAGCGATACATATACATATATTAAAAACTGTTGCCACTTTCCGTTAAATTACCTTTTAAATGCACTCCAGTTATTACTTTAAAAATGTAACAAATATGAAACAAACTAAAAAAATGTTGATTCATCTTGTATTGAATACGGCCCTGTGGTCCTTACAGGAGTAAAGGAGTAAAAAGATTAAAAATTCATGTATATTATAACAAATTAAATCGCTTACGGGCCGACCTAAACAAGAGCGGCTAGCGTTTTTATAACCATAACTAAGCAGTTGTCTAAAGGGTACACTAAGTTTGTCATTCCGTGTGAAACTTTTTGATAATTCATCTAAGATCACACAAAGAATACATATATATTTTGAGTCCTTGAGTAATTCTAGGTCAATTTAGCGATGTCCGTCTGTAAAAAACACGCGCACTCTCGAAAAGAACAGTTTTTGTGTAAAATTGTTTGCAGTTTTGCTATGCAGTTTGGGATTTAAGGCCAACACAATCGGTTCAGTAGGGGAGGAGTTATGAACCCAAATGTGGACAGCCACCCTAAAAATGTATATATTTGTTTAAAAAATCCAATATAAATTGTTAACAGAAGTTACCAATTCTTATTAAATTTTGCACAAATTAGTTTATAAGACTGGGAATCATACTACTGAATTTTGTGAATATCGGTCAATTATTTACCATAGTCCCCACATAAAGCCAACTATCGAAAAACACTTTAGAACGTCTAAAACTGTAACGAATAATGTCATTGTAGTAAAATTTAGTTCGTCATAGTTTCATAAGATTAAAAATCACTGCCAAATTTCATGAAGATTGGTCGATAATAGGCCCGGCCCGATCTAAGCGGCCTTCTGAAAAGCACTTTAAGACGCATAAAACGCTAAAAAAAATTCATTACTGTATTGAAATTTGATCTAATTAAGGTTTTTGTTATGCTGGGAATCAATCTACAGAGCTTTGTGACGAACGATCTATAACACAAGGGAACAAATTTAAACATTTGACCATATTCAGTTAACAAAAAAATTCGAAATTCGGCAACAGTATTATCAATAAGTCGCGCTTACATTGTTCTTAAATTTGCCCTGTAGTTTCAGAGATATCGTTGAATTTTTGAAAAAATGGAAAATTTTTGATTTTTAGTTGAACTGTTAATTTTTAATTTTAATTTTTTATTAAATTATTTTTACAGAAGGAAGGAATTTTACAACATGAAAATTTTATTAAAATTCTTGATAATTTTCTTGGCTGAGCTGGGGCTCGAACGTGGGTTGAATTTACATGTTTCAAGAATCACCACATTCTCTCATCAGAATTCTTTGAGTTCTAACCTCTGCACCACTGCGGTGCCTGCCAGCCAACAGTCAAACATCATTCTTTAACCAGTAGTACTGGTGGTTCGAAATTTGCTGTAATTATCATTTTCAATTTTATATTACATGTTGCTTCTTTTCTTCTGTTCTTTCGTATTCTTTCTGTCAAGGCTTTGTAAATTCAACCCAGGTTCGAGCCCCGGCTCAGCCAAGAAAATTATCAATGAATTTTAATAAAATTTTCATGTTGTAAAATTTCTTCCTTCTGTAAAAATAATCATAAAAATAAAAATGCGATAAGTTTTGTTGCAAAAACATTTATCTTAACATAATCTCAAATGAAATGAGGGTTATTTCATTGTAATCCGTGCACAATTTTTATTTTATTCATAATTTACTGCGAAAACGGAATATCGATTTCCATACAAAAATAACATTTTAACTAACTAACTTTTAAACGTTTCTGTTTCCTTCACAAAAATTCGACCCAGTCTTAAAAATGTAAATAGTTACCCATTTTTAAAGTGTACTATAGTAAATGGTTGATTTTATTGGTCCGTGTTATATCGAAATCGCGTAAATCAAGTACCGTGTTAATCGAGGGTGAGCTGTTTGTTAATTTCATTATTTTGCCGATTTTTTTTGTTGCATATTATAAAGAAAATCCTTAAATGTTGTGATTGTTTAATACAATTTTAATTAAATGTCAGTTCATAGAAACAGTGCAACAAATTGCCTGCTAATCAGCAATAAGAATGTTTACAATGTTAAATTGAGCTAATAATGTGACAAATCAAATTAAATTTCCATTATCAACCAATCAATCAATTGCTCAATTGGAAAAAAATTGCAATTGAATGTTGTGCGTGTGAAACAAATTAAGCTCGCGTTGAGAAAAAAACAACCATTGGAATGTATTGAAAATTGTTGAAAACCTTAACGACTGCTAAAAGGTATTTCAAATCTTTTATAATTAAATAATGAACATGATCAGCTTATCTGGCATATTTATGACATTTAATAAAAATGAAAAACGAATAAATGATTGAAATACAAAAAACCCATCACCATTACCACCACTACAAGCATCACTCAGTCAGTCAGTCACCCACCATTATCTTCACTGGGTGATTATTTTTATACCCACCCCACAATAGTGGAGAGGGTATTATGCGTTTGTACTAATGTTTGTAACACCTTAAAATTTTTGTACTAAACCCACCTTTTAGTAAAGCGATCGACTTAGAATCAATTTTAGATTCTTTCTTAAGTGTTCCTTCCGTCTGTCCGGCTGGACAGCTAGCTGTCCATGTAAACTTTGTGCGCAAAGTACAGGTCGCAATTTTGGAGATAATTTGAAGAAATTTGGAACAAAGGTTCGAATTTTCACAAGGGCCAATTTTGATAATCGTTCCATGATCGTTCCATGATTAATTTAGATCGTCCACATACTAGATTTTTTTCCGGCGTATAGTCTTTGTAAGATGATTTATGGGCACAATTTAGATTAAATTTGTTTCAAACTAATTTTATTGCAATCTAAATCATCCTACCAAATTTTATTGGAAATCGGTTCATATTCGGTCCACAGCTCTCGTACAAATGTAACTTCCGCAAATAGCTTTTAATGTTATAACTTTCTTATAAATGTTGGTATTGACGTAAAAATTGGCAAAAATAAATTTTACGATAGCTTCTATGTAAAAACAAAATGTTCAGGTCCAAAATTAACCGTAGGTCCCATGTAAGCCCCATCCTAAAATCAGTTAAAGGCAAACAAATCTCATATAGATGAAAATATCTAAATAAAATTCGGCACAAGGAACTATTATATAAATCTTAACCTCAATTTCATAATTTTGTCTGCCCATGGATCCCAAATAAAGCAAACTCTCGAAAATTTTTTTTTTTTTATACAGTGGTGTAAACTTCTCATTGCTCGAACTTGACCGACTGTACTTTCTTGCTTGTTTTTGTTTTTTTCTTGTTGTTTGTGCTGTAATTTGGTTTTTGCTTTTTTTAGTTGCTGGCTCTCAGACAGCTAAACGTGTGAATTTTTCTACATTTTTTCACTTATTTCCACTTTAAAACTTGCCTTGTTTCTTTCTTGTTATTTCGAAGTTGTCTATTTTGCACGTCTGTTTAATAGTTTTTGTAGTTCTTTTTTTTGCTGGGATTTCCCCCCCCCCTCTCTTTTTCTATTTTGGTTAATCATCTTAAGTGGGTCAATGGTTTTATTATGGCATGTTGGTAACTACATTCGAATACAATTTGAATTTTGTAGTTACTTTTCAAACACACACAAACATTTCTTGCATTAAAAATAAAATGATACGCGATGCAAAAAAAAAACGAAAAAACTACAAAAAAAGAAAATATTTTCTATAGATTTTATTGTATTTGACATTTGATCATCATCATCCTCTGATTCTGCTTCATGAACCCAAAGCCGCAAATATTATAATGATCTTCGTCACTTCACTACACTTTAGCTCAGTCACCTCTCTTCTTCTTTTTTTATTTTTCTAGCTGATTTTAATCACACACAACACAAGCAGCCAGTGTTGCCAGTGTCTGCTAAGTCATGAAAAAATAATGGGTCGAATACGAATGGCTACTGAAATGAAGTTAAGTGAGTATAATAAAATAAGAAACTTTTACATTTCTCCCTTACAAACCTTCTACGCAGTGATGTTATACGTAGGGAAAAATCCCTATTCGTAGGGATTTTCTTCTGAAAAAAATTGGCCATAAAGAAAAAAGGACAGAATTTTTTAAAATCATTAAAATTTAGAACTTTTCAAAAGTGTGGACAAACTGTATATATTTGGCAAACTTTTTCGATTTGTGGCAACGTACATACTAATAAAATTGTTGATAGGGCAGAATTGCAAATTGCCAAATTGCTTTGAGTGATCGCTTGCTGCCATTTAAACTTTGATTTAAAAGTAAATTTGTGAAATTCTCTTTTACAAGAATGGAAATGCTTTGAATTTAATTTTTCAGAGCAATAAATAGCTAATTTGCTTAAGATGGGAATCAAAAAGTTTTGGAGAAAAGTCAATATTTTAATGAAAATTTTATTTTCTTCGTTTAGTCAAAATTTAATTTAATAAATTTATCACCGCCACATGCCAATACAGATAGTAACAGGTTTTTTTCTTTTATTGATGTTAATTGTTGGGCTTCTTTTTTAACCAGTCTTTTTATTTGTTCGGTAATGAATCATATTTAAATGCTTTTTCAATCGCTCAAGTGATTAATCATCAAAAGTAATCTGAAAAGACTCATTTAGGTTATTTTAACAAAAAATGATCATTTGGTTTGGTGCTGGCTGGGAACAACTTTAAATAAAATTTATGTATGTTCTGTAATACAAATGGTATTATTTGTATTGATATTTTATCATTTAAAGGTTGTAGGGACAATTTTTTTAACGTGAAGGAAAAAATAGGGATTTTTTTGGCTGCATAAGGACTTTTCAAAAAACTGCATAACATCACTGCTTCTACGTGTGAATATTAATTCGTAATTGGATATTAGGAATTTTGTTTAGCCTTTTCCTTAACTAAGGTGTTTACAAAATTTTGACCAAAACAATGTGATGAATTCTGCTCTGTTGATAATGATGTACTGTAGACTTTTTTTTAATTCGTTATTCCAAAATTATACTAAACTATATTTAATTGTTATAAACAGTTTTTAGTATAAAAAAATCCACTCTTTCTTTAATTTTATACTTAAAAAATATTTTGCCTCTTTTAGCCATTTTTGCTTTAAATTAAGCCATTGTTGATTTTAAAGAGTTGGCAACACTGCAAGCAGTGCCAGACATTTTTTTCTCAAATCAAAAAGAAAAAAACTTTGTATTAAAATATTATAAACAGACTAACTTCACGTTTGATTAATTTCTTATTTCGCATGATTGTTTGGCTTTTTTTTTATTAATTATTTATTCATCATTTTTGTTTTTGTTTTATAAATTTTATGATACTTTTACCAAAGTTAGCCAAAGTACTTTTTTCATTCTCATGATCATAATGAAAAACATTTTGAAGACAGTGGGAATATGAAAGAAAAAACAGAAGCCAAAAAGACAAATCAAAAGTTATCGTAGACGAAAATAAAGTTTCCAAAATGATGAAATGAAATACCGTTCTTTAGATATAAATAAATCTGTTTTGTGGCACACCCACCACTCCACTCCCGCCCACATTTTGTCGAATGTTGTGCATTGATAACAAAGATGCTTGAAAACTGGCTCTTCCCAGTAAAAAATGTGCACCAAATGGAGCAGGTTTTATGTATGAATTCATACCTCAAATCGCTTCAAACCTGCTGATGGGATACCTGATTTTTGTATGGGCTGTTCCCAGTTTTGACAAAAAGCGATTATTTTAACATGCGAACAAAGCACTCCTGAAGTGCTTTTTTAATGATTAACTATATTAACATATTCGTTAATATTTTGCTTTTACTTGTTTAAATACCTTGTTCAATCATTTTCGCAAACGATAATATATTTTTATTTTTTCGCTTTAAAACCTTCTTCGTTTTCAGCACTAAAATAGCAGCTTTTTTTGTATATTTTATTCTTTAACATTTACTGTTGTATAAGAGCTCTCTTATGGAAGCGCTCGATTATGCGCTTTTTCTTTTAAGTGCTTAAAAATGCCAAATTTTTTTTACTGGGTTGCCACTCCATATATATATAAGGATGGACAATAAATATCAATACATCAAAATATCGATATTTAATATATTTTACGTGTGATACTTTAAGAATTTTCTACATCATTGAACTTGGAAACATAAAATTATGGGTGCAGGGTCCTGAGTCAATAAGATAAAAAAGGCTGGTATTTTTTGTTGAAACCTAGAAACGTAAACTTAGGCACATATGTATATATGTCCACGAAAGAAAGAAAGATAACGAAGTAGCGGGTTAAATTTTTTAATTTCAACAAGAGAATTTTGGGTTTTCCCCTTTGCGACCCCCTGGAAATCTGTCATAGACTCCTTTTTAGGAACACTTGCTCTTAGTGACGACATTGCTTATCATAAATTTTAAATAAAAACTGGTTCAAAGAAAAGGCATTCGGGAATTTGTATAAATATTATCTACTTTATTCAAAGTTTTTCGCAAAAGTGTAATTTTTTCAAGAACACACAGCATTTTACTGACATACTTTAAACTGCCTTGTTCAAGCCCACTGTTCCTTAATAAATAAGAAAAAAATTCCTCCTTTATCATTACAATTATAATTAAAAAAAAAAATAGCAAGAAGATAATAATCTCTGTGGTTTGTTCACAACTCCTCAATAGTATTTGTCAGTGTTTGATGGCTGCTGCGTTTTAGTTTCCACCAAACGATCAATGTTTCATCTTCATTTGCTCGTTTCGCATTAAAAAAAAAGCCTGACTGCCACCACCATTAAAATCAAGAAGTAACAGTAATTTTTTGCTGATTTATGAGGTGTTGATTTCATGTATCCGAAACGTAATAAAATGCCATGAAAAGTTAGAAAAAAAATCCAAAACTTTGCCATTAAATGGAGAAAATTCATAATGAGTTGCAGTTGCAGTTGAGTTGGAGTTGGAGTTGAAGAGAGACAAGGGCCTTGAAACCGAAGTTTTTTTTTTCTTTTTTGAATTAAGGAAAATGTGAATGAAGAAGAAAAATCAACCACAATGAATGACATCAATTTCTAAATGAGCAATTTTTGTCATTAATTTGACATACCATTGTAATATTTTTTCTTTCTTTAACTCTTTCTTCCCCTCATTCGTCAGTTTAAGCCCCATCAGTCATCAATTTATCATTTGCAACCACTTTTTATTTCAATTTCATATCAATCAAAGTTTTTTTTCTTCTTTTATTGTTGCTTCTGCTGCTGCTGTTTGTTTTGTTGTTGCAGTTGTTTTTGTTGGGTGCTAAATTGAGGTGAATTGATGTCAAAAGTATGTGAAAATCATTTTGAAGAAAAGAAAGTACATTTATCAATTGCTGCTGTTTTTTTTCTTTCTTTTTAACTTTTTGAGTTGGAAATAGGAAGGTCATGAACTGTCTAAAAAATAATTAGAAACATTTTTATGATTTAAATGATTTTGTCTTAAAAACTTCATTAATAAATCAAAGAAACCCAAATTTTCAACCTAAAGATTTATAAAACTTCAAAATCAGTCAAGTCGGTAAATTTAAGAGAAATATGATTTTTAAATCACAATTTAATTTGCTTTACCCCTTTTCTACATGAAAGAACAGGCATGACTTAAGATTTTGTTAACATGTGCGGTTGCCTAACTTTTCCGCACCCTTCGATCACAAATTGCAAAGACTAACCTTTTCCATAAGCAAAAAAAAAAAAAGAAACAAAAATTCTTATCGAAGGCTTCATTTACAAAAAATCGACTGCCTATTTTAAGACGTGCAAAAGAATTCGTTCTTTCACACAACTACATTCAAAAAACAAATTCTAAAAACTTAACTTATGTTTGATCAATCTTTTGAAAAAAAATTTTTTGTTTTTTTAAAAAATTTAAAAAAAAAAAAAAATTTTTTTTATTTTTTTTTATTCGGAATGTTTTTTTTTGCTCAAAAGAAAGCTTATGACTTTTCGTGTTAGAAAATTTGTGTTTAAACTTATATCCAATAGGACTTACCTTGGCGCAAATTTCATCCAAATCGGAAGACATCGATTTTAAAATTGGGTCACTTGACAGGAAATCCCCCATATTGTAATGTTCTGTAGTGTTTTTTTTCACATTGATGAAGGAATGAGCAAATAAAAAAATTTTAGCAACACTTCTTAAAAGTATTGTTGTTGGTGCTTGGCAATATGCACGAATAGCCTGTGTGTGTATTTGTATTGTTCAGAACTTAAACTCAAATACACCGCTGCTTTACTCGCTATTGGTCAGACAATCTTAGAACGCGCTGTCGAGGATGGGTCGTCTGCATGACATTACTCTAGTTTCGTTTCCTGAGTATAGAGGCTACTGTGGAAATGAACAGGCAAATGAGTTAGCAAGAATGTCATCTACTTTAAATAGCTCCAATACGGAGTCATTCGCAAATTCCTCTTGGAAAGTAATTTAGGCTGGAGCAATTTAGACACATGTAAAGTGCTCATGTTAATGTGGCCCTCTTTGGATAAAAAAAAGTGCAGTTTGCAACGTATAACCCGCAATATAAGCGACAATTCAATCTTGCCGGCAGTATTACGATTCATTGCATGCTTCGTTAGCATACAAGTCGGTTGGGACTTTCCCTCAACGAGCACTCCCGCAGTTGCTAAGACAGGGCAAATAGAAAACCGTATTTAATCTTCTGTTAGAAATATATAATTTCTATTCAATCTCGGTGAGATAAACTTAGCTTAATGACATACAGAGATACCTCACGGCTAATTTCTGGATCTGATACTCCTCAAATACAGATACATCTCAAATATATATTACCTATTGGTGTTACATCCTCCGGTGCAAATTAAGTGCAGCCAATACCTGGGATTCGGCAAAAACTCAAAACTGAAAGATTTGAAGACATCTTCACGATTTCTTGAGATCGAGGCTAACCAGAGATCCTATCTGGTACCACGAGAGTCAGTATCCCGCGGTAACATGCCACCAGTCTGACTATTGGTGGAGGAATCCGTTGATATGCTTCTTGCGAGAAATGTTTCCTGTCTTTGCTTTGCTGCTTGCCTTTACGCAAGTTTCGCGTGTTCGCGGACAGGACACTTTTGGGGATCACGTGGTGGTTGTAGTTTGTGGGTACTAAGAAATTGGATAGTTCGGCCTGTGCGTGGACTATACCAAGGTGCTGTTGCTATTCAAGAGAAACTGCTGGCATTTTCCAAAAGTAATGGAGGTTAGAAAGCTGCAGCTCCTAAAACTAAACACTAAAATAAATTACAGCCTGGGTATGATGATGACCCTCACACTCGGTGGCGGTTGGTAAACGCATAGTTTGTCTCCAATGCGGATTGCATCCGCCATGAAGATACACCTATAAGACCTTTTGACAACTGCTTGGATATGATATTACATTACGATGTTAACATCATAACATCTGCCAAAAGTGTGGTCTTGTCCAATCAAAGTGTTTCGATTTGGCTAGAATGTTTGCGCAACAAGAACGCCCACGATAATCAACCAACAGTTTCGCTTTAGACTTGTGAATATTTATTAGAATTGGAGATTTGTTTTCCTCTTTTTAAATGCCAATGTTCTTGAAAAAACCTCATTAGAATTTTTGCTTAAGCAACGAAAACTTGTAAGTTATAAATTTAAGTAAACATTTTAAAATGTTTCTTTACAAATTAATTACATTTTCATATTAAAAGTAGTTCAACTTGGAAATAACATTGAAACCATTTTAAAACACAAAACCAAATATTGACAAAAACTATTAAAGAAAACACACATTTGTTGTTTCTTTTGTTTAGTTTGTTGCTTTGAAAAACTAAATATTTTTTTACTGCTGCAAAAAAAAAAAAAAAAAAAAAAAAAACTACTTGTGGCTTGCAAAACTGTTGCTAAAACAAGTTTCGGGACCAACTACAAACTATTTGCAAAATCTCCACACTGTGGCCGGGCTTGTATTTTTTCGAATATTCATTTCCATTTTCTAAAAAATTTTGTTGAGAATTTTTTTTTAATTTTTCTTAAAATTGATTATATAACTGCTTGTACAAATTAAATTTAAAGCTCCAGCAGAAAGTAGGAAATATGTGCAACATTAAACACATGTTGAAAGTTATTGGAATCATTTTTTTATTAAGCCAACTCTTGTTGAGTCTAGATTCTAGAATAACAATTCATAGAGATTGTGTTACTTTTTCTCAATTTCTTGTGCTTTAAATAGTTAATTGTATGGAATTTACATTAGAAAACAAGATAGAATTGTTTTTTTTTTAAATATTGAAATTTTTTGTTGTCATAAATACGAGACCAAATTGATAATTTAAAAGCACGAACATCGAAATTCTTTTGATAATTATCAAATTATATGAAAAAAAAAATAAAATATATTTATGAAATTACCAATTATCAACACTGCAATTGCCACTGAATTACTCTAATCATGAATTCCAGCTCACTATCTTGTATTATAGTGACTTTTACATAGATTATATTTTTTTATCAAAATATCCTGCTGTTTCCAATTAATTTGTTTCATGTGTAAAAGCAGTGTGATAAAGTTTGATTCAATATTTAATTTATTATACGAATTTAAAGTTTATCTGAAGGCCATTTGACAAGTGACAAAGTCTTGGATAAAGATTTTTCGGTTAAGGGGAATTTGAAGTATCTTTTAGAATGAGTTTTTTTATAGGCTGGAAGTGGGTGCTTTACATATTAATTAAGATGTATGAACATTTAATCACTCATATTTCATACCAAACATCGAATTTTGGGCTGATTTTGTATGAAAAACTTTAAACTCGATTTTCTCGGAAACTGGAAGGGTGGTTGTGCCACATATGGATTCGTAATTATTTATTCCTACTGAACCGATTGTTCTGGATATCATTCCCAAATTGCTTAGGAAAACTAGAAACTCATAATAATAGTGAGCGTGAATCGACTTAGAATTACTCAAGGACCCAAAATATATACTATACTAGCTGACAAGGCAAACTTTGTTTTCCCATATAACTTATTTCTTTCAGATATTACAGTGTCTGCATGGCAAATTTTAAGAAAACCCATTGATAATAAATAATAAATAATAATAATAAATAAATAATGCAAAATTTCAAGAAAATCAATTAATTAGTTAAGAAGATACAGGGAGCGGTAGCTTTTACCCCTCTTGCCCTATTCGCTATTTCCTTTCAGATATTACAGTGCATGTATGGCAAATTTTAAGAAAACTGCTTGATTAGTTAAGTAGATATATGGAGGGTGAGCTTTTTCCCCTCTTACACATTCAAATTTCATAAAAATCGTTTAAGCCGTTTCGCAGGAGTTCAAAATGGAGGGCATTTTGTTGATATTGTATGGGAATATATAGAAAAATCGAAAATGACTGCTCCGATTTCGTGCTAACTTCACATAAACCATCTACACACTATCCCCCAACGTACCCTGGTTGAAATCGGTCGACCCGTTTCCGCAAGTGACCGAATCAGTCGTATCTAATTTTACGAGTAAGCTTTTGAGTGTTAAATTTAAAGGGCCACTTGCTGCATTAGCGTTACCTGTGATGAATGTTTTGAGTGTTTGAATTTATTACACATAAAACAAAATACATTCCAATGTATAATTTAATTTGTTAGTCAAGTTCTTAAAATTAGTTTATCTGCGGAAATTGCAATTCTAGATTTCTCATTGAGTAAATTTGTTCGAAAATCGCAATAAATAATGACGTTTTAATAGAAGTAAATATTATGAAAGTAAATAAATTTTGAAGAAAGAAAACTTTGTTTACGAATTATTCAAAAAGTTTTATATACATACATGCTTTTATTTTAAAACTAATTTTATTTTTTAATTATCATTTATAAAATTCAATTAAATTCTCTTAAATTTCAATCATAGTAAGTAAACAACTTTTCCATGAAAAAACAAGTAAGAAAGTACTTTCGGTCAAGCCCAGCTATATGGTACCCTACACCACAGTATTCTAAAACACATTTACGAGAGTGCACCCTATTCGGGACCCATGGAGAATCATGTTTATGTATCCATATAAATATGGATCTATCTATGTTTTAAATTTCATTAAAATCGGTTTGATAGTTTCTGAGAGGCAGAAATTGCCCCTTTCTCCCCTCGTGGTCCTACGATTCGGCCCATTTTCAATAGGCGTAGTCCTTGTGCCAATAAGAACCTATAAGCAAATTATCTCCAAAATTGCAACCTGTACTTTGCGCACAAGGTTACATGGACAGCCCGCCAGCCAGCCGGACGGACATCGTTAGATCGACTCAGAAAATGATTCTGAGTCGATCGGAATACTTTAAGGTACCAATATTTTAAGGTGTTACACACATCAGCACAAATGCATAATACCCTCTCCACTATTGTGATGTGGGTATAAAAAACATGTTTTGCAAAACACACAAAACGTCGGCTCGCAACAATTAAATCAATAGAACTTAAAAAAAAACAAAATGAAAATAAATTATTTTTGTAGAATTTCTTGTTCACGTATCAGTGACCAAGATAAGAAAAGATGTATAATGATCATGTTTTCTTTTATCAAATCTAAAATCTAAACACTAGATCTTCAATAAAGATTGTTATCGCGGCCATGTGCAGACTTCCAGCCAGTTCATTTTTCACACTGGGGCAAGAAGTGTACACAGAAAAAATTCTCCAAAATTGTTCACCAATTAAAGCATTAATCAAAAATATAATGTGTTTTAATTAAAAATTTAATCAAGTGAATTAAACGTTTAATCAAGTGAATTAAACGTTTAATCAAGTGAATTAAACGTTTAATTAATACTATTAACTGGTTTAATTGATACTATTAATTTGTTTACTGGTGCAAATTTAATTAATTTTTTAATCAATATCACAAATTTTTTAATTGAAATCAATTTTTATTTTTTTCTGTGTAGGCAACTTATTGAATATATATATATAAATTTTTTTTTTCAATTGTATTTGTAGCTATTTTTATTTTAAGATTTATTACCGTTAGTTGATTGCACTGTCACTATTAAAAATATTTTCTTATTTACCCAGATGTTTTTAGTATGAGGAGGACCGGTAGAAGTTACAAGATTTGAGGGGAACATGAAATTTGTAAGAGAATTGTGGGTTAGAGATTTTTAATGGTTGGTTCTGTAAGAATATGGGTAAAGGAAAGGATAATAAGGTCAGTAGGAATTGAAAGCAGAAGGGGAACTGGTAAACTATTGAGCACACAATCAGGAAATGTTACGATCTTTAAGGCATCTGTTTAAAAATTAAAAATGAAAGTATTTCCATTTAAGCGAAACATTTTTTATGACTTTTAGGGTCCTTTCTGCAAGTTTATAAAAAGATGCAAAATATTTTCTAGTTGAGCTTTAATTTAAGTATTTCATGAGCTATGTATATCCATTCGCGTGTCTATGCATTAAGCGCTCATCCATTACACAATATTATTTTATATGTTATTCGCCATATTACTTTCATGCTGTCCTACAGAACGCAATAAATACCAAAATGATTTCAATTAAAATATGGCGCAACTTTTCTTAAAAAAAAAACAATATTGTACAATGTTATCAACACATTTAACAGTATATTGCACTTCTTTTCGTTGTGCAATAAAAACCAAAACTCTTCTGATTGTTGCAAATATATTGTGCCACCTTCGAATATCACAGCATGCACATTGGCGGTATTATAGTACAAATACCAAAAATTCAACAATTATATTGCAAGGCAGCTTTATAAAATTGGAAATATAATTTTTTAACGAAAATTCTTTTAAACAATATTTCCTAATAGGTCTTCAATTTAACTCATTCATAAACTCTGTATATCAATGACTATTAGACTGTCCCATTAGTTAACCATTAGAACAGGTTCATATAAGACATACTAATCTGACACACTCTCAATCTTTCTCTCTTGTTTTTTTTTTCTTTTGACTGCAACGACCATTGTTGCCAGATGTTTTTTTTAAATTTTTTTAATATTTTTTTTTTTAAATTTAAAACTTTTGTTTTAGCCAAAAATTAAACCAAAATTGTTTAAAAAAAATTTTTGAAAAAAGATTGATCAAATAGCTATCTAAGCTACTTGGGACAAATTTTGCTAACAACAATAGGTAATAAGTTACATAGATGGGAAATAACACCAAAATGTCAGACTTTGACCCTCTCTAATTCAGAACCATTTTGACCGATCTTGTTGAAAATTTGTGTCTGAACTACTATTCAATAGGACTAACCATGCAAATCGGAAGGCGTCAATTTCAAAAATGGGTAACTTGACATAAAATCCCCCTTTTATATATATAAAATGTTTGGTATTTTCTACATTATTTACTAAAACATTATTTTAGCAAAAAACTTTCTTTGAGGCTAATGTTGTGGACTAGAAGGGCTAAAATGTTGCCATATATCGTATTCTTCAAAAATGTTTTTTTAACGAGATAGTCTTATGCAAACAAATTACGTTTGAATAAATGGGCTTGAAGAAAACTTTGAGGGCGGAAGCCCCCGCTAAAACACAATTTATTGCTATGAAATTTTTTTTGTATTTTTTTTTAAATAAAACTGAGCCGATTTGGGGGGGAGAATATAAGGAATAAAAAAAAATAACGGCCACCCTAGTGTACATACATACATATTAATATATATTCTTTTGTCGTTATCTACGATATGGTAGATCCAAAATATGTTATCGCTTAAGTCTTCTTATCTCGTTTATGTCGTCAAGTAAGGCAATAGCCAATGGGTTTTCATGATCACTTATTCTGTTCAGATATATTTCGCTATGAGTCCTTATTACCTTCTTTATCTTTGGTATCTTGATAATAAAAGAAAGGTACAATTTTTTTCCTAACATGCGCCGTCGTTTTAGAAACATAATTTTTTTTTTTTTTTTGAAAAAAAAAATAATTTGTTTATCAAAATTTTGAATATACATAATGTTGAATAAAGAATATAATAATTAAAAAAATGTCCTATGAAAAGCTCCATAGAAATTATATTCTTCATATATATTGAAGAAAAGGTTCCACAACTGCCTAGGAGTCACTCCTAAGAAGATAAAATGTATGACGGACCTCCATTATTTTGTGAATAAAATCAAAAGTTGTAAACAGATTTTAATCATTTATGTTTTGTTTGCAATTTCGTTTTGAATACATCTGGAAAAAATTAAAAGCCTAGCTGCATTTTCCATTTCCTTATGAATTTTTAAAAAACAAAAATTTCTAAATTTTAATAAAAAAATTATTTTTTTTTTCCAAAAAAAAGGGCAATTTTATTGCGGAATTTCGGTTTTTTAGTTTTTTTAATAAGCTAAAGCATTTTTGAGTTACGCCAACATATATTGTGCAACCTCCTCCATTTTCGAAATAGCGGTATATCTCGAAAACCAGAGCTAACCTAAACAAACGGCTAGCACCACATGAATTAGCGTACCTGAATTAGGTTTAAACGCCAAGTGCCCAGCTTGTCTAAAAAAGTGTCAATTTATAGCACAGTGTAATTGTATAAATTAACAATAACATTTCATTTGTTATGGTTAAAAAACAGCCATACTATTATTACTGTAAAACATATTACAGTTGTTTTCGGTTAATTGAGCCCCGCTTAATTGAGTTTCCCGTTTTATTGCACTAAAAACCATGGAACGAAATCGTTCAGTATAGCTGTCTATGTAAAAATACCCGTTTAGTTGAGTTCCGTTTAATTGCGTCACCGGCTTAATTATTTCGCAAAATAAGACCGCATTGCGAAAAACAAGAGCAAAGGTTTCGGTTAATTGTTTCCGTCTACTTAATGTGTTTTTGCTTCACAAACGTAAACAAATTATTTTGCGTCAAGAAAGATTGTACGATGAAGGTACCTGATTTTTATTTTGTTTTAAAAAACCTAATCCATTTTTTAACTTAATAAATCAAGAAATGAGTTTTATTTTTTATTGCACATCTTGCTCAGTTAAGCGATTTTCGTTTTAATTGCGTCGGCGATTCAATTAACCGAGTACTGCTTAATTGAGTTCCCGTTTTATTGCGTCAAAAGTAGTGCATTTTTAGAAACTCAATTAAGCAGAAATAACTGTATTGTTATTATATTAACTATAACATGATCGGAGGCGAACATGATAAAGTTATAAACAGTGTTCGAAAATAAACAGAACATTATTCAACGTACGGCTCACCACACCCAGGAACAATATCTATTTTTTTAGTGTTTGTGTATACGAACACAACACTTAATAGCGCCCGCAACTATTTTTAAGAAAGTAACGAAGTGTTCTGGTCGTCGTTATAAAACAGAACAATTGTAGAGATACTGTACACAAACATTATATTTTAATGTTCTCTAGTGTTTATTTTTTATATTGATAAAGAAAACACAACAAAGTTTGTGGTTTAAAAATAAGTAAACTATTATTTGTGTGTTCGAATATCACAAACAAAGAAACGTTATTTTTTAAATGATTTACTACACAAACACTATTAGCGTTTGTGTTTTCCACAAATCTACCGAACCGAACACTAAGGAACGATATTTAATGTTTATTTTCAAACACTGGTTATGATTGCTCTTGATGGAGGACCAATTTAACTGCAATATGGTTGCCAGTGATAAAAGTATGGTTAAAGTAAAACGCTTAACAATTTTTCATTCAAAAAAGTTTGTTTGAGGGTACCATATAAAAAAATGTATTTTCTCAGCGTGTGATAGCATTCTGTATTATTTTCAAAATAAAAACATTTTAAATCGCTTTTTTCATTGTCATTTTAAAAGAAAAATTTTAGTCTTCGTTTTGTCATTAAATATGTCAAAAGAAAAAATCCAAACTGCAAAGAAATTTGGGGATTGTTCTTTTTTGATAGGGATTTCCAGGCTCTTCAAACTCTAAACTTGGGGAAAAAATAGCCAAAAGTTTTCTGGCAACTATGACAATCTCAAACTCAGTTCACTCAGTTTGACGTGCAGATTAAAATCAAGTGCACTGGAGTTGAATCAGGAGAAAAGTGTGTATAGTAATTTGTCATTTGCATGATTATTGGTCATCTAACATTGCAAACGGACCATTAATAAAGCCAACAACAAGACAACATAAAAATAAAAATAAAAAATATCTTCAATATTTTGTTCAACATTTGTAATGATGATGACGATAATTCACATCATTATGTTATCAGCCTACTCCATGGCGAGTGTCAGTAGACCGGAGTAATGAATTAGTCATTAAAATTGACTAAAATAAAAAGAAACGAGTATTTTTTTTAAATTCTTTTCAAAAATGTGGCAGGGGGTAGTATTTTCAGCACACTTTACACCACATATTCCCAAAGCGTTCAAAAGAGAAAAGACCAGAGAGTCCAACTATATTTCATATTATCACTTGTAGTATCATCACCTGAAATAATTATAGTTGTAGAGGATTTTTCAATTATTACCATTCGTTTCGTGTTTAAAATTAATGCAATTAAAAGTTGTAATTTGTGTAAAGAAGCACAATGGGGTAAAATGGAAAATGAAGTATTTTTCTTTGGCCAGGAATTAATTCTATATAGTTCCAATCTAGCAAAAAATTTATTAATTTATTTTTTTTATTTTTTTGCATTTTAACCAGTTTCTTAAATTATAAATAGTTTATGTGTTCTAGTTTTTACAATGTATCTTTCACAGGCAAACAAAAAACTTCTTGCATGTCTAGGAACTTTAGAAATTGCTTTATGGGGCGTAAAAATAGGAAAAATATAAAAAAACTTTTAACGCATTGTGCGTTAAAACTTTTTCTAAAAAGAATCAAAGTCCAACAATAATTCATAAAAATATATTTAAGTAAAGCTAATAACAATAAATTACAAAGGCGGTTCCAAAATTAGCCTAACTGGCGTATAGCTGGCTACAGTAGTTAAAAAATTACTGTGGAGAAACCGCGCCACGTTGCCGCCGTGAATATGTAAAAATGTAAAAATTTGTTCCCCGTTATTAATTCAATATATATGTTTTTTTGAAAGGGGTCAGTCCAACTTATATTAAATCTATGAGGGAGTCTGCTCCTTTGTTCACGATAATAAAAATAATGGGTCACAGAGTTAAAACGATACCGTACGAGGTGAGGTGTCCTCCCCAGAAGCGGTTTAAAAATTCACAAAATGGCATTGAATGATTGTCGGCTGAAGATGTGTACACAGCAGTGTTGAAGAATTCAGTACTTTAGTACTTTTTTCAGTACTTTTTCATATTAAAAATACCGCAGTACCCCCGCGTTGTTTTAAGTACTTTTTTATCCTTTGCGCTTTTAAACTTTTGTGGCCGTTTTCTCATTAGGACATTATCCCTGCTCATTAAAGAAATTTGGTTTTCTCAATGTCTCATTTGCTTCTTTTCTCTCGCAAAGCTAACCGGCACTCATCTGCCAATTAGTGTATATGTCAAGTTGACATTGTCAACATTAGGTAACAGGCAGTTTGTCGAAACATTTAGAAAATCAATTCGATAGCAGACTTTGGTAATCATGTGTTTGTTGTAAAATGTATGTTGTTGTATATTTAAAATAATTAACAATGTCAATATTGAAATTCAAAGAGAGGACGCCAAGATTTCTTCAAACAGATATCTGGTCGTGTTCGTACCTAACAGTTATCTCTACCTATTCGGTAAAACTATTTTGTTAATTTCAACGTTTAATTTTCGTTTAAGTTTTCTTTCAAAATATGGTAACAATTGTATTTTTATAATTTTTTGGAATTATTCTGTACTCCATAGATTTCTATATACAGCTAGATATCTTTTTGTAGGAATTACGCGCATAAGTATGTATGTAATATATCGCACTTAATCAACAACTCAACATTAAAAATTTTTTAGCAGAAGCAAAACTATTTTTAATTTAACATTGAAGGCATTTGAAAAAGAATTTTGAAACCAACCTTTTCATAACCAAAAAGAAGACAAAATTACACGATATTTTTACAGCGGGTAGATATGAATACAGTGAAATCTCCCGTAGGCGGACACCGACCGTCACAGCAAATTTGTCCGTTAACGGGAAGTGTCCGCCTTCGGGATAGTTCATTTAAAAAGGTCAGGTTATATATGTTAAAAAATTATTTAAAGCAAAAGCGTTCAAAAGTGCAATCTGTGTTAGGGCTTCTTTGATCGATTTAATTTGATCAATTTCTTGCTCTACAACATCCTCTTCTGAATTACTTGATATTATTTCTGAAGGCAAATTCTTGCTTCTGGCAATTGCAAACCAATCAAAACACAAATTCCGAATCTTTTGTCGAAAGACAATTCTTTTTATGATTAATGTAATATCCAGGTTGCCATCTGGCTCTAATATGTTCCTTGTCTTTTAGAATGCTCTCAGACTGAGTTTCCCCAATACTCAATCTAAAAAAATAAATTCGTATGTAATTTAGCACGTTTTGTTTTGTTACAATACCTTTTTGCAATTTTACGTACTGAAAGTTTTTCTTGTTCTTAAACATTTATAATTATAATTTTTCATTTAATGTAAGAGAATTTCGCTCAGCCATTCTTCGATAAATTGTTATTAACACTTTACTCAATCAACACTTACTCTTAAATGAACTCGCTTCAAAAACATCATAGAAAACCACACAGGAAACTGCCAATGATAGGAAAAAGGGGAATCACACAACTTAAAATGTATATCTAGTGCTGCTGTGGCTTAAGTGCAAAGAGTATGGTAATTTTTATACATGAATGTACATATTTTGTATGTTTTTTTCGTATTTGCTAAAATTTTTGTTCGTCTTTTGGAGGTGTTTTACAGAAAAAAGGTGTCCGCGTCCGGCCATGGGAGTGTCCGTCTAACAGAGAGTAATTTGTTCTAACAACACTTTGAAAACAAAGGGACTCGGAAAGTTGTCCGTTTTATAGAGGTGATCGCCTACGGGAGGTACTACACAGAAAGAAAAACACTCGGGATAAATTAAGTTTTTCACACTTACTTAAAGTGCTAATCGTACTTAAAAATTAAAGTACGAATAACACTAAAACATACTTAAAACAATCTTAAAAGGGATTACTTTCGAAAACCAGACCCGGAATTTCTTTAAAAATGTATTAAATTATTAAGCCAAGTAAAAAATTGATTGAACTTTTCGTTGGTAGTGCGACTCTGAGAGTAAAATTACAAAGTGAGCGTTTTAATTTCATATAACTCTTATTAGTCTCATCTCTCAGCTTTGCATTTTTTATGCGTGCATACGCTTGTGTTTGTCAAAGTTTGTTGTAGAAACTACAGCAACATTACGCAAGTAGGTAAAAACGATTTGCTTGTTTTGTGTAGAAACAACAACAGAACAAGAAGAAAAACAAACATTTTTTTCATATTTGAAAAGTAAAATATAAAGCAAAAGTTCCCATTTAGTTTAAGTGGGGCGCAAATAAGCAGGTTTTCGTTAAAAATGCAAACGAAGCTGTTAACATCGTGGGCCAGGCTGTATGTTAATGGTTTTTGAATTAGATCAAAATTTAAATATCTGTTATGGCATTGTTTAACAGAAATTAAAATTAGTATTATATACATTTTTTTTATGATTTATTGGTTTTTAATTTGAAATTTCCAGTATTTTTTTTTTTTTTAATTTTCAATCAAAAGATTTCAACTTTTTGTTGATAGATTTGAAACTCATACGTATGCAGAAAGTTAAAATAAATTTGTAAATTTTATATTAATTTTTTTGATTTAATAAGTAATTATTTATAAGATTATAATATATTAAAAATTTTAAACTTTTTTATGACATTTTATTTACATTTTCATAATTGTAATAGTTTTTCAGACTTAAACAGAATGTTGCAGTTCGTTTTACCGCTTTACTAAATTAAACAAACAAAAAAGCTTTAAGCTCAAATAATTCTGAATTAACAAAATGTGTTTAAAATTTTCCTGACTTAAGTGTGAATACTTCAGAGTTTTTGAATTCTTATTCTGTGGTTTCTTTTTTCTTGCAATATGTGTATGTATGTGTTATGAAACTTATTATTCAACGCCTTTTGTGTTGCTTTTATCACTCTTAATAATATGTCATTTCGTTTTTTTTCTACTTTTTCTTAACAACATTTTATTGTTATTTTTATAGTATTTTCTGGGTGGCAACTCTTCTCTTATGTGTTCCATGTGTCTTCTTTTTTATTGCTGTTTTTTTTTTGTTGTTTTTATTACTTCAGGTTTTAAATTATATTCCTAACGGCGTTAATTCTTTTCAGATTTCTACGAGTGCCATGTAAGTATTTTTTAGGGTAAACATCCTTGAGCAGCAAAATAGCACAGTTATAGGGGTAACGGCTTAAAACCCTTCAGATGGAGGTCCACTTTACGCGTTGTACACAGAAAAAAATAATTTTCATATTTGAATACGAAAATCGCATATTTGATTACAAAATTTTTTAAATTTTCTGCGATGACGATGTTTGCGGTATTGATAAAAAAGTTTTTATGTATAATTGTTAAATTTTTAGTCAACAACCAAGTTTATTGAGTCAATAAAAAAAGTTGTTGCCCAAAATAATTTTTTTAATAAAATGTTTACTTGATTTGTTAAAATAAATTGTTGAAAATGTTGGATAAATCAAACAAAATGTTAATCGAATCTTTACTTTTTTATTTATTAATGATAATGTCATTAATTTTCAATTTTTATATTTTTATAAAAACACTAAAATTTATTATGCGGGGATAAGTAAGTTCCTATGCGCATTTCACTGGTTGCTTAGGCCAGATCATCAAGAAACCTTTTCCAAAGACTTTGGCAAAACTAAATATATTATTCAAATAAAACTGTAAAACAAATGAGAATTGTGAGCTATTTAAAAATGGACAAGAGTTGTTAAAATACTGTCTTTACTTTGATTCAAATATTTTTTTTATTGAATATGAAGAAATATTTAATTATTTCATTATTAAATATATTTTATTGAGTGCTATTTTGCAAAGTGTAAATTTGATAAATTTTTTCTTTGAATCAAACAAAAAGTTTGTTGACCTAAAATTTTATTTTTAACAAACTGTGTTTTTAAAAATTTTCTTGAGATATTTTTTTCTGTGTACCCTTTTTCGCAAAAGTAAACTCAATGATATACATGCACAAAAGCGTAGGATGTATTTTTATTTTTGTAAGACTGGGTTTTTGAGATCTTAGTTAAACTAGGTTTATTTGTTCCAAGAACAGTTTTGTGCCGCCATTACCAAGTTTGTATACAAAGTTTTGACTGAACAGCTTAGTTTTGCTTTAAATGATGGTCTTTAATGAAATAATAAAAAAAAAATCATATTCCACCGGAAAAATCCGAGTTGCAGACTAAGTTAAACTAAGTTTAAACTTAGTCCACATCTTTAAAACCTTAGGCCTGGCATCACAAGTGGCATTCGAAAATTCCACTGTTTTAACCAATAAATTTTTGTGTTTTTAAGACAGATGCTGTGTATTGACAACACTGTGCTAGTTGCAAAATTAGACAAGCCGGGCACATGGCGTTTTAGCATAATTCGGGTACGCTGAATCCAAAGCTGGCCACCGTTTGTTTTCGAGATATACCGTTATTTCGTAAATGGAGGAGGTTGCACAACATATATTCGCGTAACTCAAAAACGGTATAGTTTAGTGAAATTACTAAAGAACCGAAATTCCGCAATAAAATTTCCCGAATTATGCTAAAACGCCATGTGCTCGGCTTGTCTAAAAAAGTGTCAATTTTGAGCACAGTGTAACCATTATATTTGTACCAAAGTTGGACAATTTTAACATAATTCCATTTTGTACCCTACCCACTTATCTAATCCAGCCCACTTTACGGACTGACGTATGTTCTGCATTGTGAACACAGCCATTTGTACCAAATTTTGCAACTTTTACTATTGCCGTTCTCCAGACATACAGAAAGCTATAATGTCTTTGTATGGTGTAGATGGCGAACTCTTTTTTCCCAACTCCTACTCATTTGCGTTCGCCCTCGTTGACTCCTATTTCAGAAATCTGGACTAATCCCTCAAAAAATTTTACTTTTAGAATATTTTAAGACCCATTTAATTTATACATAAATTGCTTTAAAATAAGCTATTTTAATGGAATTGTGGCTGGCCCTCTGTATACGCACAAAAAATTGTCTAGGGGGGGAGGGGGTCAAAATGCATGATCTTGGCGCTGGGTCGATTATGATGATCATAAAGTGGACGTAATTTATTTTTTTATATTTTTATTTATTTACAGGTTGGTACCTTCTATAACAAAACATAAGTTTTTTTATAATAATAGAAGTGCAAACATAGTTGTTTGGTTTACAGTTGAAGAAAAATAATATTTTAAGTTTTAACAAAAATTATTTTAATTAAGTTATGACTAGGGCAACCAAAAAAAAGCAAATGCTTATTTTTTGGTTTGCAAGATAGAAAGATTTTGATTGAACACAAAAACAAAGAAAATGAGCTATATTTGTTAGGGCTTTTTTTTTGCTTATTTTGGCAATATCGGCTTTTTTAGTTATTTCTGCGATATCGGCTTTTTTTTTACTTATTTTGCCATTTTAAGATAATTTTTCATTTTTTTTATACGAAAAAAAACTTATTTAATAATATTTTGCAAAAATCGTGATTATTATTTATTTTTATGTGCAATTTTTTTTATAAATACTAAAAAATCAACCATTTCTGTGCTGTAACACCTCTGGTTAAAAAAATCGTTCAACGTTATGGTAATATTTTGTGCTTCCCTTGCACAATATCATCCCAAAAACCTATATTATCTCTGTATGTTATTATAGCTACACTTAAGAGTGGAGAGGGTATTATGCATTTGTGCTGATGTGAGAAACACCTTAAAATATTGGTCCTAAAGTATACCAATCAACTCAAATCAAATCAAATCACTTTCGATCTAACGATGTCCGTTCGGCTGGCTGGCAGTCCATGTAACCTCGTGTGCAAAGTACAGGCCGCAATTTTAAAGTTAATTTAATGAAATTTGGTACGTGGGTTCTAATTGGCACAAGGGCGAATCGGTATATAATTTAATATAGCCCCCATGCAAGCTGCTATCCGGAAGAGGGTCTTTGTGCCCACTATCAAACCAATTTTAATGCAATTTAAGACATATGTAGATAGATCCATATTTATATGGACACGTAAGGTATGCATTTTAAAAAAAAATAGGACCACGAGGGCAAATAGGTTAAATTTCTGCCCATCATTAACTATTTAACCGATTTTAATGAAATTTAAAACATAGATAGATCCCTATTCATATAGCCAAACACTCTAGAAACTTGTTTTTAAATACTGTTGTGTTGGGTATCATACGGTCGGGCTTGACCGACTATACTTTCTTATTTGATTTTTATGCAACTCTGTCTTAGCGGTACTGTAACGTACTTTTTATAGAGTTGTGTATAATTTGTATGTGTTTATGTTTTTAGTATTAAGCCTTTTTATCAACTTATTTTATTATTTGCTTGCTTAAGTTCTTTTCTCTCGAAAATTCCATAGCTGTATTCTTACGATCAAATTCCTCAGTCTGTAACGTCTTTTACCATCATACTTTGTAACGTCTTATTTCTTTTTTAATATAATATATAACGTCTGTTAGCTCCCCTTCTCTCGTCTTATTTTTTGCTTTTTTTAATATAGTTTTAGCTATTAAGAATTTCTCTGTATATCAAATATTGTTAATTTCTGCAAATTTTACACGAAGTTGTAACAAAATTGGAAACACAAAAACTTTCATTGGATTTCTAAGTGAACATTGTTATGGACCGTAAGAAAAATTTTCCGTGTTCCAGGGGATATAGGAGAGAAATTTAATACAAAATTAAAATCAGTTTCATTAAAAAATTAAGGATTTTCGGTATTAAAAGATATGTATTGGGGATATTTTGGGAGGCAAGCGGAATTATGAGTCCAATCATATAAAATATACTTGAGAGCAAATACTCAATTTTAGGTATGCCCCTTAACATCTGTAGACGTAGGAAGAACTTTTTCTATGTACAAGAACTTGCTGACATAGTTTTCTTTTCGAAAATTAATTGCATCAACTTATAATTTACTATAACAAGAGATATTAAACGAATTAAGTGGAAAATAAACAATTTTAAATTGCTTTTTTTAAATTTTAACAGCTTATTTTCATGTTTTTAAACGCTTTTTTTAAGAGCTTAAAACTGTTTTTTTTAGTGCTTTTTTTTTGGTTCCCTAGTTATTACTATTGAGCCGGTGATAAGAAAATATTAAATAATAACATACAGAGTATAAGAATATATATATTAAACATGCAGAGAGTTTTTTAGTTACAATAAAAACTTGAAATGGCATTGCCACATGTCATGAATCTTCTTTTACACTAAAGAAATATTTACACTGAAACCCCAAATAGTAAAAAAAAGTCTTTTACAATAACACGATTAAAACATTGGGACCTTATTTAGAATAATGATAGAATAGAATTCAAAAATTAATTATAAGCTACGAAAGAAAAGAATTTTAGCTTAAAAAAATAGCCCAGTTGTCCAGATTTTCGATGGGTTATATACGATATGATTTAGGTTTCCTAGAAGACAATTTAGAGGAAATGCTCGTGTACGATAGAGTGAGCTACAACGTCTTGTTTGGGCTCGCCTATCAAATTTTTGAAGGACAGAATGAGCGATATTGTCTTCCAGTAGTCTTCCATAAGAATCTTTTCGGGATATTTTAAACGACATTGTCTTAGGAGTTCTATCAAGCTTTATGTGGGACAGTAAATGCGACATTGTCTTACTTACAAGACAACTGTATAAAAAGCTATGGATGACAATATCAAAGTCAAAGTCTTCTTCGGTCGTATGTCAACGTTTTTTGTTTTGTTTTTATTGTTAACTTAAATACCTCCATAAAATTTCCGAAGAATAGAAACCAGTCAAACCATAAAAATGCTGGTGAAAGCAGTGGTTGGCTGGAAGAAAGATTAAATGCAGTTTATACTTTACGGTCTATTAAAGGATTGCTTATATAAGTCGAATTATATAACATGTAAGAGAAATAAAACGAGCGAATTAAAATTTTAAGGGCCGAAGTTGATTTTAAATAAAACACCAATTATTTATGGTGGTATGGTTCAATTATGTATGGCCAAATGGCTCCGCAACCTTTCCTTTCAAATAGACCCATAGAAAAAAGTCCAACGGTGCCAAATCACATGATCTTTGCGGCCAATTGACATCGCCACCACGTGAGATAACACGGCCATTGAATTTGTCGCGCAAAAGGGTCCTGTTGAAAACACATATCGTCCACATCCATATCTACCAATCCAGGCCATAAAAAGTTCGGTATCATCTCACGATAGCGAACACCATTCACAGTAACTGCCTGACCAGCCTCTTTTCGGAGAAATACGGCCCGAAGATGCCGCCAGCCCATAAACCGCACCAAAGAGTCGCTCTGGGTGCAATGGCTTTTCGATAATCACTCTTGGATTATCATTAGCCCAAGTGCGGCAATTCTGCTTATTGACGAATCCACTGAGGTGAAAATGTGTCTCATCACTAAAGATGATTTTCTTCGAAAATTGATCATCCACTGTTGCCATTTCTTGCCACCATTCTGACCATTGACGACGTTTGGAATGGTCAAGAGGCTTTAGTTATTGAGTCAATTGCACCTTGTAAGCGTGTAAATGCAAGTCTTTATGCATAATGTTGAGAGTTGCAATTGTTGGGCACGACGACGAGTTGAGGTGGACGGCTCTTTCGCTACACTATCGCGAACAGCAGCAATATTTTCTGCAGTACGAGCTGAACGAGCATGCACTGGTGTTTTCACATCTCCTACAGACGATTTCCAATTGTACGATTAAATTGACCGAAAAAATCACGAAGTGCACGATATGCATTTTGATTTGAAGGCCCATTTTCATGATAAGCCTGAATAATTTTAACGCGTTGCTCGATTGTGCATCTTTCAATGGTTCAAATTGAGTGAGTCTGAAATTGAGAAATGTGAAATGCAGAAAAAAAACTTGACGTTTATGTGTGGTTCACATTTATAATTAAAAAGCACATGAAAAACTTGTCTGAAATAAAATATACAGTTGCTTAAAGACATAATGGAACAGTGAAAGTTAAAAAATTATAGCAACCAAAAGAAACGAAATTAGTAAGCATCAGATAAGAAATATTTTATTTTAATTTCACCTTGTTATCAGCTCCCTAAAAAATTTAAATAAAAACAAATTTATTTCTAAAGTTATACACTTAAAAAATAACAAAAGCCTAGTGTAACTAGAAATATTTATATTTATTTAATATTTATATTATAGATTTACATAGATTTAATAATATATAAATGAGAACAGTACTTAGTTTTGTGGTTATTTTATTAAACTGTTTATGGTGTTTAATCCAAATTTTATTATTTATTATCCACAATACTAAAGTTCATCAAATTTAATTTTCATTAAATTATTTTTATGAAATGAATAAAAATATTTTAATGAAAATTAAATTTGATGAGCTTTAGCCTGATTAAAACAAAAAGTCTCGATTAAAAATCATCAACAGTTCAATAAAATGACCACAATACTAATTATTACTAAACAGCTAAACCACAAGCTCTTTGTTGATATTTGTCCCTCAAGTTGTGCTGAATAGGTCCACGATGAAAAAAAAAGAAGAAAGACAAAGAAGAAAAAACAGAAAAATGTAGTTGGGACTTAACGAAGAATTCTTGACATGAAGTATGAAAAAAGAAGTAAGGAAGAACACGTAAATCAATAAAAACAGATACAGCCAATTATGAATAAAAATTCCCCGGGAGTTTTCTCCCTTCTCTCATTTTTCCTATGTTAATTCAATTGTCAAAATGGAAAAAGGGAAGAAACTCCCGGGGAATTTTTATTCATAATTGGGCTGATAATCATTCACAACAAAAAATTTCAATCCACTCAGTAAAAAATACCATTTTGTTTAAAGATTGATGTTTGCCGTACCCGTAGTCGTCAATGTCGGTGAGTGTTAAACGGCAAAGATTTCTGAAGAGATAGTGTGGTTACTATTGAAACAAGTCAAATCAACCAGTCCGTGAACGTGGGTTCGATTCCCCGGTCAGTCCAGAACGAAAAATTATCAATAAATTTTAAGTTAGTTCATGTTTTAAAATTTGTTTCTTCATAAAAATAATTTAATGGAAATTAAATTTAATGAACTTGAGCCTGATTGAGAGCTTAAAATTATTCAGGGGTGTGCTGGAAATCGCAAACGCAAAACGCAAGAATTTTAAAAGTAGTTTTTTAGTAAGATTTCTGTAATAAAAGAATTTTATGGCAAATATTATACAAACATTTCTCTATTAAACAGAATTTTATAACAAAAATTATAAAAATTAGATTAAAAGTGTATTAAAAACCGCCTCCAAATTCTTGCGTTTTGCGTTTGCGATTTCCAGCACACCCCCCATTATCTGTTCCATGATAACTTTAATCCACTGTACATAATATTTTTTGTTGTGGACGACAAAACAGACGGCATGGAGTCGTGCATGGAGTCGTTGACGACAAAGTAGGTAGCATTGCCGTCTATGTAATCTTGTGTCTCGAATTAACAACAAGAGGAGCGACATTGGGTCGAGTGAATAAAAAGGTACTTTTTACTACATAGTACTAAAGTACTAGCACTAGCATTTACTTTTCAGTACCAGCTATGCTGAAAAGTTTAAACTACAAAATGTGTGACTAACTCTTTGCTAGTTCTATATAGCTAGTGCTTAAAACGGGAAGCATAAGCTGGAAAATGTGACCATTATGTATATCAACTGCCAAAATTGTTTCTAAAGTTGCCACAATTTCACTTTTAAATACGGTATTAAATTTTGCCGGAGTTCTACGTTTGGAGTTTTACATTTTCTTCCACAGAAACATAATTCGTTAGATTTGTGTTAATTAAATATATTGCTCGTGTACACATTTTCTGTTTTTTTTTTTAAATTCATACATGAAAACAAAATTAATTAAAAAGTGCAAAAATGTCAAAAATTTAAGTTTTTTTTTAAATTATTTTAAAAAATATTAATGTATAAAACAGAATATAAGTACAAAAATTTTTATGTACGTTTTTATGTTTTGACGCGTGGAACAAGTTCTGCGTGTTGATATTTAAAAAAAAAAAAAAAACTTCCCTGTAAATGTTTTAGTTTGTATGCGAATGTATGAAATATATTTTTGTACATTTATTTTTTTCATACATTTTTTATCTTTTAGACAAAGTCTATACCGACCTTTTTGGGGTAGATCATAAAAAAACTTAGTGGCAACGTTATTGATTGTTATTTATTATAGTTTAACTTGTTTTATAAAATTTATAAATTTTTTTTTTAAATTAAGTAAAATCACTTTAATAAACTTTGTAACAGATCAGATGTACAATGAAAGAAAAATGATTCATATATTTAATGAATCGTTTTCATAAAAAAATTTTCATTGGTTAAAAGAAAATTTTCTTTGTCTAAATGGAATTTTATAGGAATAATGAAGTATTTTCGTTAAAATCGCTTCATTGGATTTCGTAATTACGTTAAACATTTTCATTGGATCGATCAAAACTTAAGTTTGTCCAAGTTAAACAAAAAATTTTAATTAGGAACATAAAAAAACCATATACAAACATAGCTATATTCATAAATTAATACAAAATTATAGTTTCCTTAAAAATATGTTTAATTGTTAATTAATAAATGTAAGATTTAATTATTTCATAAATCTAATGTAATATGCCATTAAATTTATGAAATCAATAATTTTTTTATAAAAGCAACATATTTCAATAATTGAAAAAAAAAAAATATTTTTAACATTCAAATAGCTCTATAGTCTCAATAATTAAGAGTATACAAATATTTCGTAAAAGCATGCCTTCATAAATTTAAATTTTCATTATGACAATGAAAAACGTCATTATAGGAATGAAACAAAAACTTACAATCCATAAATATGTATGTTTTTAGTTTTCTTTAATATGTAGATACCTACCTACATTTAGTATGTAATAATTAATAATAATTTAAAAAAACACACCCTTTTTTTTAAACTGTTGTCAACCAAATGATGTATACGAAAAAGCTTGTTCTCTCTTTATGTGGTCTTTTTTTATTATGCGTTAGCAAAAAACAATCAACGTTGTTATTGTTGTTATGGTCAATTTAATCTCATATTTACGCTCTTAATTGAGTAGTGGCAAAAAACATAGTTTTTTTATTCAAAAACTACACTGCCCCGGTAGGCTAACTGGTGGTGAGCTAGTCTATCCGAGAGTGATCGATTCCCGCCAGAGACTCTGGTTCTTGCAGACAAGCGTAAAGCTTCGCGGGATTAGTTTAGGCTAGGGAATTAAATAAAATAGAAAAAAAAAATAAAAAAAAAATTTTACTTCCTTGAAAGTATTTATCAAATGAATAATATTCATAGATCTAATGTAATGCTTCATTAAATACATTTTAATGAAACAAGTTTCATTGATCCAACGAAGCGCTGCATAGGTTCCTTTTTAATGCAATTTTTCATTTGATTAATTAAAAATTCATTGGTATTGTGAATAAAATTCTTTCAGTGTACACATGTATGTATATAATTGTATTTACTATATTTACAGCAATTTTAACATTTTAGGTGTTCTTTCCGATAAATATACAATTCGAAATAATCTATCCTTAGGAGATATTCTTTCCTTTGGCGAGATTTATAATATCAGACATACTAATATTTAATTAAGAATAAAATTTTTTTAAATATTGTAAATAGCAAAACACAAACTTCATGCACCTCAAAAAAATAAAGCATAAACTAGTCTTTTTAAGCATTCACTCGTTTTTATTCACACTTTGTTTGAGTCATTGCTAGAAAAACTAGTTTCTACTAGTCAGTATAAAGTACTAGCTTTAACCTAAATTTTTATTCACCTCAAAGCTAGTTTTAACTTCAATATTTCTAGTACTAGCTATGGCTACCTTTTTATTCACGCGGCTTATTGTCTTGTTTTATGTCGTGCATGCTTTTCGGGACACCTGTTCGAAAATGTCGCTGACGATTTCTTCCGGCTATCCCTGACATCGTGTAATAAATAATATTGTGGTGCATCGATCTTCGATGATGTCTTAGAGACGTGGCTAACTGTGAGAATTTGGTACTAAATAAGTGCAAAATTAAAAACAATTAAAGTCTGTATAAATAGCTACAATTAACGTTGGCATCATATTAAGACCTACAATTACAAAGGATTTATTAATAAATTATAAACTTCCTTAAAGGGTTATTACTTAAGCCTCTGCGAATGCCACAATCTGAGACAATCTGTTTACAAAGCTCCAAACGAGTACTACGACTTAGACCAGAGTTGTTCATTAGGAATTAGCCCATCAAACTAGAGCTCGTTTGATAACTAATAGTGCTATTTTCCTTTTCAAGACTGTAAAAGTTAGAGCAATTAGTTGTTAATCGCATGAGTATTTGTCTTATACATTCAGCGTTTTTTTATGGTTTTTGATGTCCCTTGAAATGATTTAAGTGTTACGAGTTATTTTTTATGTAATTTCTCAAAGTTCTTTTAACAAGTTGTGTACTTTTTTTGTTTCGTTAACTTCTTTGGGCCATAAAAATTTAGGTTGTTGCACCGTTTTTTCGCCTTAAGTATCGGAAAACCGACATTGTGTTAATTGTTTCAGTTTTTTTTTTGTATTTTATATCTAAAAAAATGTAGTTTATTTTTTTGGGAAAAAAATAAGAGAAAGAGTTCAATGACATGCCTTTTTCGGTTGTTAAATTTGGTTTTGAGTTACATGTATGTACTTGGTTTTGATTTAAGAAATGTAATGGGATTATGAGTTAATTTAGAAGAGTTAAGTTTTTTTCAGTTTGTCTTCACGACACTTGAATTTTTAGGGTCTTAATTGTTTGTTAATACATGTATTTAGTAAAAGATTGCGAGTGTACGACTGTGTTGCATGTTGTTTTTTAATTTTTTATTTTTTTTTTTTTTGTTATTTAATAATTACAGTTATAGCTTTTGAAATTTCCAATTTCTAGTTTAAAATGCTGCAAGCGGTTTTCTTTCATTGTTGTATTCTAAAATTTTTTCTTCGTTCGTTGGTTTTTTTTTTTTTTTTTTTTGCTTCAAAAAACCAAGAAGTCATTGTCTCTGTGTGTTTTCTTTTAAGATTTGAATTGGTTGCCTAGAAAATGTTGCATGCATCTTCTAATATGATGCAAATGTATGCAGCAAATAGCAATTATAGTTAAAATGACTCGTTTGTCATAAACAATGTACATAGTTTGGGGGGACTTTTCAGAAAGTTTTTGGTATGAAAAATGTAACACAAAAAAAACACTAAATTGAGGAAAACTTGTTAAATGTGTATTTTATCTAAATTTTAATTGATTTTTTTTTTTTGAAGAATTACAATTTTAATGCAAACAATTTTTTTAAAGACATTGCATTTGTGTCAAGATTAAAACAGTTTGAGAAGTGTTTTTAGGAGTATGCATGAAAATATTGTATAATTGTTGAAATTATTTGGTAGTTAATGGTGTTTGGCCATTTTAAATTGTTGGGGAATAACTGATATAATTAAAGCTAATTTGGGACTTAATAAAAACCATTACGGTTAAAGCCAATTTTAGACTAGATAAAGATACTCTCTTTGAAATATGTAAGGATAAATTAAGAACCACCGTCAGATGTGGAATAGTCAGTGGATGAAAAAATTATACTTAGGGCTTTGTTCAAGTAGGATATTAATTCTACAACTAACGGAAGCACAGCTGAGTGCTACCAGCCGCGTCCATAGTTTTGCGGATAGTGGGAGGTTCTGTAGAAATACGGAGCAGCTGCAAATAGGAAACAGCGGAAAATCAGCGGTTCCAAGTGGCGAGTCACAGAGAGTATCCGAATGGCACCGGAATCCTAACAAGTTCTGAGTGCATACTATACCTTTAACGTCAAGACCATTGATTGGCGCCTTTAAATAACCATTAGCCGCCATCGGCTAGTGTCTGTTCCACACGTAAGTAGCGGCTGGCAGCGGGCGTAGAATCTTGTAGCAAACGCTCGCTATAAAAACGCGACATGAGGTACCCCGCCCAAGACCGGATGCAGAAGCCCAATTAGCTACTCATCTAAAACCAGCTGATAATCTAAGCCTTAATAAATGAAAATAGAGGCCCTATGCTCCTTATGGGAATTAAAGGATATAAATAAAAAGGCTAACAATTTAAGTCAATTCAAGAACTGTATGAGCTTAATTTTGCCAAGATATGGATTAACTTTAATCATTATTTTGGAACTTAATAAAGATCTGCAACTAAAGTTTATTTTGGGCTTTATAAAAAACCTCATCGATTGAAGCAATTGTATGACAAAAAAAGAGAGAGAATTTAGGGCCCTGCTCGACGTCCATGGACTACAAGCTACCTCTAGGCTGTCTAAAATGTTTCTCTAGTCTCTTTAATTTCCAATGTTTCTGAAGGATCTGCAAAGACTATACGTTACTTATACTTTCGGCATCACCGTTTTCGAATATAAAACTTCCAAATTACGTGAACTCTCCTACTCGTGGATGTAAAATTAATTCACCATTCTTTTCTCATTGCTGTGTTAATTAGCACACCCACTTTTCTTGATTCGCTTGAAACGTCTTTAAGTTTTTGTTGCATGACACAAAGACGGTGTGAAAGTTCGCATTTATCGTCGGCATAATCAAGCGATTTAAAACGTTGCTTTGGTTTTAGTGGGTCCCCACAATTCCTGCCGGTTTGACGAAATAAATAAAATAAACATCCTTGCGTATCCCTAAGGTTAAAAGGTTTTAGATATTATTCTCTAGTGCATCACTGTATATTTAAAATTGCCGTAGCTGCTGAGTATAGTTGAAATAATATTCTGTGGCGCCTTCAAATTTTCCAGTTCTGGCCAGATACATTCTCGAGGTATAAAGTCAATTGCTTTTTAATCAACGAAAAGAATTCAAAGAGAGGAGCGAATTTCAAGCGCTTGTTCAATAAAAAGTCTCAGAGTGTTAATTTGATTTACACAGGAGCGTCCACTCTTGAAACCAGCTTGTTCCGGGCGCAGTTTCTCTTTTATTTGCTGGACAATTTGCCCCAGAATTATTTTCATGAAGGCTTCCATAACGATGCACAAATGGCCTTACCCTGACAGTTATTGCAGTGTGTCGCGTCTCCTCTCTTTGAGAGTTGTATAATGAAGTCTCTTAACCAGTCATTTGGAAAACCCCAAACAAATACCAGTACCCATGTTCTGTAACTTTAGTGAAAACTTCTCGCATGGAAAAGATGTGAAACAAAATATTCCATCGTTTCTCGAAAAGTGAGAAAAAAGTGTGTCTGTAACTCATGTCGAAAACTATCAAAAGAGATTACGTCGTTACGTTATAAATGTCATAACATTGCCCTCGAAGTCGATGGGACTTTGCAGACATTGAGATCGCCAGTAACTCATATCGTTGACGGCGACTAAAATTGAAAATTTTTCAACGACGGCGGCGAAAATACAACCGTCGGCTAGACCAAATAGTGTAAAGTGCGAACTTGAATGTTTGTTGTTTTATTCCTGAGTTTATTTGGCAGTTCATAGCGGGAACTTTTCTCACAAAAATGTAACAGACACACTTTTTCTGTAAATTGGCGAGTAATTTCCTTACGTGACAGCTTGTACTCGCCAAACCAAGTTACAGACACAGTTTAGTGAGAAAAACCGCTGGTTGTTTCAATAAACGGAATTTTTGTTTCATTTCAAATATTTCAATCGAAAAGTTTCTCGACGCGAGAGTAACAGAACATGGGCACAGGTCACATTTTTGAACTTCAGCTGCGAAGTTATCAACTCCGCAGCTTTTTCATTATTCAATGATTTTATTGCGCCAGTTGATTCTTAACATTTTTTACAATTGCGATATATAAAGACATACAAGTAAATAAAGTTTAAAACAATATAAAGATTTATAATTGAAAAAAAAAAAAACATTTTATTAAGATAAAATAAAATTTGGGCATATAAAAAAATCTGCGATGGAAAACAAATTCTATAATGATCTATAATAAAAACATTTTAAAGTTTATTAAGGACTAATTAAGACCTACAATTGAAGCCAATTCTAAATTAAATGTAGATTTGTAGTAGAAGCCAATTTGAAGTTTTATAAAGCCCTACGATTTAAGATAATGTCGCACTATATTGCGATTGAAACAAATTTAGGACTTAATAAAGGCATTAAAGCTTTTTGAAACAATATCGAGCCCTTACCGCAAAAATAGCTTAAGCGACATCAGTTTAAATTTTCGTTTTTTTATAATAAATGCTTTTATTGGCAACACTTGCATCGTCTCCTTAAATATCATGATCACATAAGGTACCGTTACGATTTTATAGCAAAAACACAACCTTCATACAAAATTTAAATGAATTAAAATAAAAAAACCTTCTCCTGTAAAATTGTGTTTTTGTCGCTTAAGCATTTTTGCGGTAAAAGCTCGATATAAAGACCAAGAATTGAAAAGGATTTAAGACTATATAACGACTTAGGCTTGAGTAAAATTTGGAACTATAAACATCTGGGTTCACACTATGAAAGTTTTCTTTCAGAAAGTCGAAGTTTATTGGTTCTCTTCCTCTGTTACCTATAAAGTCATATATTCTGACATAAGGCTTCAAAAGTGTAAACACAGGCTAAAGATCTCAGATTGTTATACATATATCGTCGGCTTAATATGCAAACCTACCAACTCCCTTTAAGCACATTTTACAGGAGAGACAAAAAAAACTTCTTATATTTTATATTTGCAGCATGAGAGGAAAACCAAAAATATAGTTGGTTTTACACACTTCAAGACTCAAATTGAAGAAAAACTTCATGCTGGTCGACGAGGCGTATCTTTTTCTACCACACGGCATCAAAATCTCAATTTACATAAAAATTGGATTTAGCAGGTTTGCATATTAAGCCGACAATATAAATATATAAAGATCTGTGGTTGAACAGAATTCGGGATTTTATAAAGACCTACAAATGATTAAAATTCAGAATTTTATAAAGTCTCATGCTTGAATAGAACTAGGGACTGTATAAAAATCTTCAATTAAATAGAATTAAGAGAACTATTAAAGAACTTGAATTGCATGAAATTTTGAACTTAATAAAAACCCAAGAATACAGAACGTGTAACGTGTAACTCTATCAGCCGTATTCATAAAAACTTATTGATGATTAATTAACCGTTTTTAAGCAAATATTGCTAAAGTTGTATTCATAAACGAAAAATAGTCTATTGAACCTTTGATAAACCATTCATAAGGTAAGAAAATTTATTGTTGGATTTGCCCTTCTTTAAACCAAAAATAAAATGACATTTTGAAAAGTGTTTGCATTTTATAATATTATTTTTGTGAAATATGTTGAAAAATAATGACAAAAATGTTCATTTATTAATATGGACATTTTAAATACATTTTACTATTTTTTTTTTTATTTTAGACAACCAACTTAAAGTTATATTGATAATTATTAAAAAAAAAATGTATATGATTTAAATGAATATGTTTATTAAATTATTGCAACTAGTTGTTTTTTTGTTTTAAACAACAAATTATTGTTCAAAAATATAAAAAAAAATAAAATAAACAAGCCATAATAATAGTGTTGTTAATAAAAAGTAAACAAACTTTTTATTCGAATACTTTCTTATCGTATATTTAAAAAAGGTTCAAACAAAAGTTTTTATGATACCTTTCGGCAACATTTTGTTCAGAAACTTAAATAATATGTAGTTTTATTTGATAAGAATAATTTTTAAGGTCTACAATTAAAAAAAAATTATAAAAAAAATTTAAATATAGAATATTATGTAAACCGAATAGAAGTTTCATGCAGCACTAACAATAAAATGGCAGCAAAATATAAAGAAAGTTGCCATACTTAAACACAAAATCGCTACAAACAGTTAATAGTAAAAAAGCTGTTAATGTACGTTTATGAATACAAATTTTTATAAAGGGTGTATAAGACAAAAAGCGTTTAATAGTTATTACATACTATAAGCTTAAAATAAGAACTTTGTATGAATATGGCTGTATAACTCTAAAGAATGTGAAACTATTTAATAGAATTGGGAACTATGTACAGCCCAATTATGAATACAAAATCCCAGGGAGTTTTCCCTTTTCCCATTTTTACAATTGAATTTAAATAGGAAAAATATGAATAGGGGGATAAACTCTAGATTATTTAAAATATTTAAGACTTGTATTATAGTGTAAAACGGCTTTAAAGACTATGTAAACATCTGCGATTAAGGAAAATTTTGTTTTTTGCCCTTTATTTTCTTTCATTATTATAAACTAAAACATATTTTCTCAGTTAGATATTTGTAGGCAAAATTTATAAGACCTGAGAAATCAACATGAGATTCTTAAAAGATTTAGTTTACTCCTGTAGAACTTCAAAAGCGCATTATTATTACTAAAGTCTTAAAAAAAAACAAAAACAAAAAAAAATATTGTAACTTGCAACAATGTTTCTGCAATCTTGATAAAAACAAAAACTCTTATTCTTCGGAGTATCACTGTCTATTGCATGGAGTTTATATTGGCAAAAAGATGAACAGTACGAGTATTTTATGGCAAAATAATTGTAATAGACAATGGGGAGCAAACCAAAATAAGTAATATTGATATAGAAATATCAACAAAGTGACAAGCAATGCTTAATCATTATATAGAAGGATGTTCAAAATACTTAAGAACAGTGATGGGCAATACAAATAACACTTTTTGGCAAAAGTTAAATTTGCAAAGAAAAGTTTACGAAGCTGTAGAAAAACGATTAAAATCGAAAGCCAAACCAAAATGCTAAACGTGTGTCAATGGGGATGCCCACCACTACCCTAAAACGTCTACTAAAGGCCGTTACACACTATCCCACAAAGGCTTACGTATTTTTCAAAAATGCTTCCCTGATCTAATTTTTCTTTGAACAATTTTAAAAAACAATAACAACTTATCATGACAGGGTTGCATTTTCGTAAATTACTAAAGACTTTGTGGTATAGTGAATAACGGCCTTAATCAAGCAGATTGCAGTAACTTTTAATATCTTGCTTACACTTTTTCCCTTGGCAATTGTTTTTTTCTTTTTTTTCTTTTGGTTTTCGGTAGCTCTGTGTGTTCAACTATTAATAAATATACTTTTCCTTGTTGTATGCAAATAGTTTTGGTAATTGATGCCTTTGTGCAAGCTTTTAACATCGAAAATTTCTTAAAAACACATCAAATTCGCTTTCAATTCATTTATTATTCACTTTTTTTAATTTATGATTCTTGTTTGTTATTTTCATCTAAATTTTTTTTTTTTTTTTACTTTCTAAACTAAAACTTTTTCTTTCCAACCTTTTTTCGAACAACAACAATAAGCCATTGTTGTAATAAATACATTAGAGAATTGAAGTTGCCGAAGTTTTATTTTTTTTATTGTTTAATTTGTCTTAAATCTTATAATTCATTATCGCCTTCCGAAAAGCAAAATATCATGATCTTTATTTGAGGTTCACAACAAAAGAAATTATGAGCCAAAGTGTTTGGAGAGAAAAAAATAAATCGAAATTAAATCAAAGTATTGCAGCTTAAAGTTCTGAATGACGAAACTTTAAAACTGCAATTTTCATAAAAGCTTCAGTTTTTTGGAAATATTTTAAATCAAGAATGGGTTTTATTGAAAAAAAAACTGCCATAAATAGGAAGAATTCCTTTTTTGAAAATTTTTAAAAGTTTTTAGGGATTTCTTGGCTTTCATTTAACGAATTCTAGAATATTTTTGCATTATTTATATGAACAGTGGTTACCCTGTACTATTAGGGGTATGTGGGAGTATCAAATCTTGGAGAATTAGACATTAATTCACCATTTTTACAGGAGAATAAAACAAATTATCATCTTTTTGCTGTCATTTAAACCTTAAACGAGAAAACTAAGGGTGTCTAAATTGGCTATAAACTAGGGTATTCATTCGGTTAACCGGCAATCGGTTAACCGATTAATTACTACCCGATTAACTGATCGGTTAATTTCAAATTGGCTTTTTTCGATCAACGATTAAACCGGTTAATTTCAGTCGATTAACCGATGTAATAAGATTTTTAATTTTTTGCAGTATTATAACATATTTTTTTTGTATTTTCAATTATTTGTTTCGTCTCATATACAAAAGGTATGTGTTTTGCAAACAAAGGTGTTCAGTGATCTTCATTTCAACCCATTTTCCGCCGACCGATTTCAATGTTCAATCAACAGGAATGTGGCGAAAAATGGGTTAAATGTTTGTTTCGCATACTTTTTATATGTATGTGTTTAGTAATTTGTTTCTTCTCATACCTTCTCATATCAGTCTTTTAACAAAATTAACCGAAACAATTAGTTTTAAACATTTTTCAAAATTAAAACAGGAATCTAAGGGCATAATGGAATATTTTATATGTTTAGAGAAATCCTTAAAAAGGACTAAGAAATTAGATATTCATCTACGATAAGTGAAAGAATTGTTTCTAAGTCAAGTTTTGTCAAAACAAAAGAAAAGAATCGCTTAACTCCTAAACATTTAAACCAAATTACTTTTTTAAAAGATTTTTTTAAAAGATCTCCTTAAACTATTGAAATAAATAATAAAATTACCTCAGTCTATTTTTTTATAAATACATATTTGGGGAATTCACAAGGTAGTCATAAAGTTGTAAAGTCTTATGTCTTTAAATAATTACTAGAAATATATATCGTAGGATTAATATGCAAACCGGCTTACTCACTTTTTATATAAATTGAGATTTTGATGAGGTGTGGTAGAGAAAGATACGCCTCGTCGACCAGCATGTAGTTTTTCTTCTATTTAAGTCTTGAAGTGTGTAAAACTAATTGTATTTTTTATTTTCTATCAAGTTGCAAATAGAAAAACTAAAAAGTTTTTTGTCTCTCCTGTAAAATGTGATTGAAGGAAGTTAGCAGGTTTGCATATTAAGCCGACGATATGACTGTTGTGGGCTACCGCTTATAATTTATATTTCTACTGTGCAGTTATGACGAATCAATGAGCACAGCATTAAAATTTTTATTTTGTTTGAAACACAACAATATTTATTTTAAGCAATTGTAAAATATTACTAAGGACATTATGACGATATGACTTGATAGCACACCTTGTGAATCCCCCAATTATGTATTAATTGAAAAATGCATATTACATATTTATGAATTGTTTTTTTGTTTGCTCGTTTTAGTTCAAGAATTTTAATGTTTGGTATGTTATTGCTTTTTTACTAATAAACTCCATATAATAACTAATTAATGAATTTCTATATATTGAAATTACTTAATTTATGAAAAAAACTTTATTAATCGGTTAACCGATCAAAAACAAAATTTACCGATTATAGGCCGATTAAACCAAAACCTCGGTTAATTAATCGAGCGATTAACCGATTAAAGCAAAAGGTCGATTAAATGAATACCCTACTATAAACTAAAAAACCCATTTCTGATTATTATCAATATCAATGATAAGTTCTTTAATTGCAATTTTTGTAAAAATATTTATTAAGTATCTATTCGACAACAATTTTTTGTTATGTTTAAAAGAATTTCACCTTATTTTCTTTGATTCCGAGTCAAGTTTCTTGATTACAACATTACAACAACAAATTTAAAGGAACACAACAAGTTGGAATAAACAAATATCCAACTTGTTTTGTTCCTTAAAATTTTTCACTTTGAAATGTCTCTCTCTTGTTATTTTGTCTAACAAGTTTTTACTTGTTGTAGTTGAGCTATTTTTCAAAATATTTTTATTTTTTCAGCAATAATGTTTGTTTTTTATTTTTGCGATTCTATTGCCTTGTGGCATTTTATAACATTTTTAGTTGTTGTTGTTTTTTTTTTTTTAAGAAGATTTCACGGTATTTGTTGCATTTACAATATTCCTGATTTCTATAAAATTCAAACTTGTTAGTTTTCATTCGTTGCTATTTTGTTTTCTTACATGTTGATTGTTTTAGGAACTCTGGTGGTAATTTTTGCATCTTTTGCTGCAATCATCAAATACACTTCAACAAGCATTAAATATTGTATATAAATGTTAAATTGTTACTAATGTTCGATGCATCCTCCAAAATATTTAAAAAAAAAAAAAAATTTTAGAAATGAATAAAAAACTTTGAACATTTGTACACATGTAACCGAAAGCAGCCGCCTCTAAAGAAATTCGTGTTCCATGTACCAGTAGTTGTTGTTCCACTATGAACAAATATTTGTGTCTCTGTGGTAAAAGTTTTTTTTTATTATTAATTTCTTCCTTTTTGTTGCGTTCTTTCTCTTAGTAAAGTAATTGATGCCGAATAGAAGTGGCAGAAATAAATGTGGTAGAAATTGTAAGCACACTGAAAAAAAAAACAATACAATACGAAAACTGTTTTAAAATGTACGAATACACCAAATGTTTGCATACAATTAACGAAATGTTTTATTTTACCCTTCACCACAGGTGGAAAAGAGTATATATATGTAAGTTTGTCATTCCGTTTGTAATTTCTATAATATCAAAAATTGTATAAAAACCTGAATTTTTTGACTGTCATATGACCTATGGTTACGCCTTATTTATCAAAAGATCGGAAATTTTTCAAAAGAAAGAAAATATTTTCTGAAAAACTTGGGAAAATCGGTTCAGATACGAAAGAGTTATGACCAAAATATTAATTTTTTTTTGAAAAAATCGGTTAAGAAATAGCAGAGTTTAGAAATAGCAGAGTTATGACCAAAATACTGAAATCCCAAAAATTACTCTTTTTATACCCTTCACCACAGGTGGTGAATAGGGTATATATAATTTTGTCATTCCGTTTGTAATTTCTATAATATTGATGTTAGACCCTATAAAGTATATATATTCTGGGTCCTTATGAGGAGCGAAGTTGATTTAACGATGTCCGTCTGTCCGTTGAAATGGATTTTCCGAAGACCCCATATATGATGGGGGCCAGGTTATTATACATTTATGTCACATATGGTCCGGAATTGTTTGCTATTGAAATTCAGCAAGATCGGTCCAAAAATGGCCCAAATGGTCCAAAAATGGAGATATGAGTAAAAAACCACGACTGCCTCAAATTTTTTACTTTAAAGGTCCAATTAGAGGTGACATTACCAAACCAACTCTGTATTACCAAAACGACATAAACATACCATACAAACCAATTCAATTTTGGTTTCTACGGTCATACAGTGGCTATGGTAATACAGTGTCGGTAATGTGGTTTTTTTGTTGTTTTTTTTATACCCTTCACTACAAGTGGTGGATTTTATTTGTAATGTGTTTAATTTTACGCATACACATACACATTAATGCATGTATATGATATGCCGCTCAAATAAAGAAACAAACTCATAGACTCAATATATTTTAATTTAACGCTTCTTCAGTAAAAGCATTCGTAGCCGAGTTGTTAAGTTCTCTCCTGAGACTGATGATATTGCCAGTTCGAATCCCAAAAAGAATTTTTTTCATTTTTTTTTATTTAATTTTTCTATGTTCTAAAAAACGATTTTAAGATTATAAAACGAATTTCAAACATCAACTTTGGCAAAAGAGAAACGGGTTTAGGCACATAAATAAATTTTTTTTTTTTATATTCTTCAGCATGGCGAAATGAAAAGTTGGCGTGGCTCAATTTATATTTATTTATACCTATCTAAAGAACGTTATTTATGTATATAACTTTTTGTTCTTATCTCATCATGGTGAAGGGTACATAAGATTCGGCATAGCCGAATATAGCACTCTTACTTGTTTATAATTAAGTTTGTTTTTTATACCCTTCATCGAAGGTCCTACACCCTATAAAGTATATATTTTATGGGTCAATATGAAAAGCGAAGTTCAAATCCGATTGTCGTCTCTTCTTCCAACCCCCTTCTTCGCATTTGTTTACATATACTAGCATAATGCCCAATATGATTTTCGTTATCACCCTTCTTTATTTCTATTTGTTAAAATAGAAACTAGGAATTTTTGTGTTTTTTTTGCTACTTAAAAACTCGCCAAAAGATATAAATCTGCTGTATGACAACAGTGCCTTTACAAAAAGAAAACAAACAAACAAGCACACAAACATGGTACCAACTATTTTGGTGAATATAGGCCCCTTTTACGGTTCACAACTCAAATAAGTTGATTTGTAATTTTTGTATTATGGTTTACAACTTTGCTATATTCCGGTGAACAAAAACATCATAAATAATTACAACTCACTGTGTTGAGTTGTGAACAGTAAACGGTCCATATTTCATTTTAATGATATTTTAACAGCGTTCCTTCATGGTTCAGTTGTCTAGGTGGTGTGTTAAGTTAGAAACTGTGAGTTCCCTGGTTTTTTAAAAAGAAATTTTTTTTTTTAACATTTTTATGTTCTAAAAACGATTTAAAAAAAATATTTACCAGTTTTCGCTTTTTTAATTTCATTTATAATGAAGTTTTAAGTATTGTTAATATGTATGTATATGTAAAAATTATTTATTTGCTCTATATTCTGCTCGCACAATGGTGAAGGGTACATAAGATTCGGCACAGCCGAATATAGCACTCTTACTTGTTTTTTAATATAAAGGGGGTCCAACCATAATGAACGATGTTAATTGTGAGTCACCCCTTAATGTCAAGTTTTTTGCCCGGCTTAATTTTACATTTCTTTGTTTGAGTGTTTGACAAATTCAACCATGAAGAGGTACACAATTGAGCAGCGCGTTAAGATTGTTGAAGCCTTTTAGGAAAATAAGCGTTCAACTCAAAATGCATTTCGTGGCACACTTTCACCTCAGCGGATTTGTTAACAAGCAGAATTGCCACATTTGGGCAAAGAAGAATCCACGAGTGATTGTTAAAAAGTTGATTCGTCCACAAAGAATGACTGTTTGGGCGATTTATTGGCTGGCGGCGTCGACAGGCCGTACTTCTTCGTGCTCACTATCGCGAGATGCTAACGGACTTATTGTGGCCAGAAATTGGGGTTATGGCCCTAGACTATATGTGGTCCAACAGGATGGTGCCACTTGCCACATAGCCAACGAAACAATGGCTCTTTTCCGCGAGAAAATCAATGGCCGTGTTATCTCACGTCGTGGAGATGTTGGTTCACATAGTTTGACACCGTTGGACCTCTTTCTTTGGGGATATTTCAAAGAAAAAGTGTACGTCAATAAGCCACGAACAATTCAAGAGATAAAGGATGAGATAATTCCGCACATTAACGACATTGAACCTCAATTATGTCTCAGAGTCATTGAAAATATGTCACCGAAGCCGGCCAAATGCCGATATTTTGTTTCACACATAATTGTCATAGACCCTTTCGCAATTATAAGAAATATTAAATAAAATTTCAAAAAACTTTTTGTTTTGTTAACATCGTGCCTTTTGTTGGACCAAACTTTATATATACATTTATATTTCAGCTGTGATGAAGTTCAAACTATGAAGTATCTATAAAAGATTCTCTCGACAACTATAACATTGTTTACTTTCAGTGTATGAATGCATGTGGCAAGTCTTGGTTTTTTTTTAGTATAGTGAGGTTGAAGTCGTAGCAAATAGTAGTAGGTAGCATCATTTAATTTGATTACATATTTTCTATTTTTTTCTTTTTTGTAGTACATGGGCTACATTTTTAGATTCAGCGAAAAATATGGATAAATTGTAGAACTGATTGTGAGAATCTGTCTTAACTCATACACACACTACACACAAAAAAAAAAACATTCGCACAAAGTTAAATGAAATTATGAGTACTTTTTTAACATCTGCTCATAAAGTACACGAGTAAGTAAGTTAAAATTAAATGTAAATTGAGTTTAAAATGCGGTTAAAAATTATGTCGATTATCTTAAGACAACATAAAATACAACTATCCTAGTTTTTCAGTTGAGAGAATTCAGTGGAACAGAGTTTGGTGTTACTTATAAACATCTTAAATATGGCTCATTCCCATCAGAAAATCAGTGGAAATTCTAAAAAATATTTTTTTATTCTTCGGGTGATATGAATATTGGGAATTCAACTGGCAACATTAACGCAGTCTTTTTTAAACATTAAAATTAAAAAAAAAATTTTTTCCAATATTAACATTTCAAGCCTTAAAACCACTTTTTTTTAGATAAACTGTTGCTCTAGTGCATAGCAATTAGAATAGTCGCCTCTCCTCTTTTAAGTTACACAGGTCTCGAAGTTGTTCGGATATATTTAGATACATGAAATGCATGTCAAGATTCTCTAAAAATTTAAAAATGAGAGGCAGAATCTATACATAAATCGGCAAAGGCAAAACAGTTAAGAAGACTGTTCTCCTCTGTATGTCAACCGATTTGAACAAAATATACACCATTTGAAAGATATTTACTTACAGAAGTGCACAATATATATTTTATTAAAATCTGTTCAATAATTTCGGAGTTATAAGCGTTCAAATTTGCTACTCACACATATGCAGAACACATAAATACAAAATTCGTTTTTTTCAATTATCAAATAATAAAAAAAAGGGTGATCGATTATTCGACATTTTTCAAATCCGGTTTTCGAATATTTCGACTATATAAAAACGGAAAATGTAATCTCTTTCTTTTACTTTTCCGTGCTAGATGTGATAATTTTTCAATTTTCTATTACGTATATTAAACTTCAAAACATAATTTTATAGGTGTAGGGCCCTGAGTGAATGAAAACCTATAAGATGAAAAATGTTGGTGCTTTTTGGTTTGCATCTGGTACTTTTTAAATATTTGTGAATGTTTGACCTATAATAATAAAATTAAACATGCATGGTCCTAAGTGAATAGGAATATGCAAAGGGAGCTTTTTGGAACTTTTTCGTTCAACATCTGGAGCTTTGATTAATTTTTCTTAATATTAGACATAGAAAAATAAAATTAAACATGCAATGTCCTGAGTAGAAGACAATCTATAAAGGAGATTTTTTAATACGTTTTCGTTTTTAAATTGATATTTTCTGATATTTTTATATTGAACTTACAAAATTAAAATAACTCACGCGGAAGATAAAATATCAACCGGAGGTTGGTTTTCGCCAAATCGATCCGCTAAAACGGAAGAAATAAGTTTCCGAAACATATAAATTCATGTATACTTAGATGTGCTATGTTTTCTTCATATGAACATAAAAATTTCTGGTCGAATTTTGACCATAAGGCGAACATTAGTAAACATAAATAAGTAGCCCGATATCGCTTGTATTAACAAAAGGCGACAAATATGTTCATTCAGTTACAACAAACAAAAAAATAATACAAAATTCAAATTGTTTAACTATTGAGAAGAACTAAAGACTTATCTGCTGTTATCTGCTTCAAGAGGTTCCATCTAAAGATTAACTTGACTAAAAATTAGAAACTTTATTGCTTTAGACTAGTAAAACCAAACGTTAATAAACAGTCTTGTTCTTGATCTTTAAAATTTTGAAGTTTGAAGTATGTTCACATTTGGCTTCTTAAACGCGTTTAAGCAGTTCGAACGTGATTAAGCTCTAACCATTTCAAAATCGAGATGATTACCCATACATTGAAGTGATTTGTTAATCACTTCAAACTGACATGATTACAACTAAATCACTTCATTACTCACATAGAATCCACTGAACATACCTCAAATCTAGAATCGCCAACATGATCGTGTACAACCGGCCTCGATTTCTGCTTAATATTTTTATTTTTTTCCTTAAATAATTCATAAATTTTCACAATTTCATCATTAAAATGATTAAAATAATCTTCTGATAATTTTATAAAAGTGTTTTTATCCATTTTTAATACTTTAAAGAAATATAAATTTGTTGGTTGCGTTTTTTTTTCTTAATCACGGCTTTGATTAGCTAAATCAACATTTTGCTTAAACGAGTTTAAAAACCTAAGTGTGAACTTAGCATAAAGCACCAAAATTCCAAAAGTCAAAATGACGAATTTTTTTAAAATCCCGAAAGCCGGGGAGCGAATCCTTGTACCCGGCCGAGGGCTGTCTATACAGGGAAGCTTTCGTTTCTTATTCCATCAATATTTTCCAGAAATATTTTCGTAGATTTTCAGAAGCCTAAGTTAAATTTGATAGTGCATAGAAAATATTCCTGGAAAATATTGAAGGAATAAGAAGGCTATTAAAGTATGAAAGCTTTATAAATTGTTATTTGACTTAGAATACACATTCCATAAATATGAAAACTAAGATAATTACTCAACGAAAAATTCGTCTTTTCAGCTGTTTTTGACTTGGAGCCTTTTAGCAGCAGTATCAGACTTAATCAGTACTATGACTGGAAACTAGACACAATTTAGAATTGTTAACTTTTTAAAAGAAAGACGCATTCGTGATCTCTTTATGACAATATATCTACCAAAAGATACTGAAATTCCCTTAAAAGACACTAATAAGACCACTTCTTACTAATTGGTTAGATGTTGAAACTAATTTTTATTTCAAAATAATTTTCGTCATGCAATATTAGTCTAATAAGAGTCAATTAATCATTCCACTTTATTTAATTAGCTTATTAAGCAATTGTCTACACTGAAAATAAAATATTTTTTGTATTATTGGCAAAAGTTTCGTATAAAACACAAAAACAAATTTATTTTAGGCTTCTGAAGCTCTACGAAAATAGTTTTTAAGGGGATTCTGGTAGTGGGATATCTGAAATAATAATACGGATTTGAAAAACTTCGTTTTTACGAAAATTTCTGGCGAATATTAGTGACGAATTTGGAAAAATGTGGAATGTTAATAACAACACACTATATATAAATGGTGCTTCAATGGGCCCTCTTTAGGACCATTTTAATGATACATCTGAAATAATTTTGTAAATTAAGAAAATTGAATTTTAAAAAATGGCTTTTTTGAAAAACTTTTAAAAGTGGACTTTATGGACGTTGGACAATATGGAGAAATGGGGATAGTTACTAGTAACCAGAAACCTCTTTAAGACTCCCTTATCCCCCATTGCTATATGGTGTGAAACTTTCACCATTTCTTCATATTGACCAACGTCCGTCCATAAAGTCCACTTTTTAACATGTTTTAAAAAAGCAATTTTCTAAAATTAAATTTTCTTACTTTTCGAAATTATTTCAGATATATCCTAAAATAATTCTAAAGAGGACCCCTTGGAGCACAATTTTTAAATAGTGTTTTGTTAGTAACATTCCATATTTTTTCAAATTGATCACTAATACTCGCCAGAAATGTTCGTAAAAAAGAAAGTTTTTAAAATCTGAATTTCTGAAATTCCAAAATTATTTCAGATATCCCACTTAAAATCTTCTCCTAAGAACTATTTTCGTATGTGGAACCGATTCAATTTCCCTGAAAATCTTCCTAAATACACTTTTTTATAAGTGTTGAACGACCTTTTTTAGAGTGCATTTTTATCTATTACAGTAGCACTGCTATATGCAATGTTAACTGCAAATAGTTGCCGTTAGAAAATTGTGGTGGATGCCTCCGCTAGTTTAATAAATACGTATTTATCTTTACACACATTATATTTGGCCGTGCCGTATCTTTAACACCTTGTATACCCTAACGCACATTATCAAAAAGCAGGGCTGTCAGATATGGCGATTTCTCGCCAAACGTGGCGACTTTGAAACGTGTTTGGCGGTGGGATTTTCCATTTGGCGACTTTTTTGTGGCGATTTTTGATATATCTGGCGGATTATATAGTAAAAATAGCCAGGTTTTTACCATTTATATTATTTCAGCGATTTTTTTTTGAACAGTTTGTCATTTTTTGTTATCATTACTAATTAAAAAAAAAAATCTGGCAACTTTTGTTTTGTTATCAATTTAAGTGAATTTTATATTCAGTCACTAATAATTTCTATTAGACTCTATGCAGGTTAAAACACCAGTAATGAAATCGATGAGGCTGAAGCGTACGATCTTATAGACTTAATTTTAGTTTAGTTTTATGTTATTTAAAAAAAAATAACAGACTCTAAAAAAAATTTACTTTCGGCGTCCTTTTTGTATTTTTTCTCAGTTTTTGGCGATTTTTTACTGTAATATTATACCAGCTTTTTTTGTATGCAGAATTTAATTTAAAAAATTAAAAAAAAAATATTACGAAAACTGAACAAAATTGACGTTTGGCGATTTCTGACATTCGGTTTGGCGATGGAGCTCAAAATAATCTGACAATCCTGTCAAAAAGACACAATGGGTGGACAATTTTGCTCTTAACGTTGGCCAAATTGCCCACATTTTAGGTGCTTGTAAAAAATTCGGAAGCCGTTCTTCTGATATACATAAAAACAAATCAGAGTGCTATACTCGGCTGTGCCAACTCTTTGATACCTTCCACCGGCAGTTAGAAGAATTCAGGAGTGGGCTTTTTATGGGCCCTGTGATAAATTATAGACCGATTTCCACGAAAGTTATAATCATGATCATGATTATTTACTTAATTTATTTGAAAAAAAAAAGAAAAAAAAAAAAGTTAACAGTGTGATTTCTAGTCGTAAAAACTACGACTGACCAAATTTTATGACAACAGCATATTCGTTACGGTTTTACGCGTACTAAACTGTTTTTCCACATTGGGCTTTATATCATGGTCCTAAAAAATATTTTACAATTGTTTAAAATAAATATTGTTGTGTTTCAAACAAAATTCGTCATAACTGTACAGTAGTAATCTAAATTACAAGCGGTAGCCCACAGCAGTCATATATTTTTCTCTTAATTATTTAAAGAAATATGACTTTACAACTTTATGACTACCTTGTGCATCTCCCAAATATACATATGTAATCAAAAACTATATAATATATTAATGTGCTGTTGCCAAATGACAAGCAAGTGATTGTGTAGTCAAGTTTATTTGAAAAGCACTCAGTTTTTTGAGTGGTTTTCATATAAATTTTACTACACAACCACTTTCCTGTTATTAATGAACAGCACATAAGAATAATGTTAAGAACAACTATTAATTTTTTGCTCGGTAAAATAAAGTTCAAAAGATCTCCATTCTTATAAAAGAGATTATCACAAAATTACGTTAAAATCAGGGCAAGCGATGACTCAAAGAAATTTGTAATGTTGCCGTATTAACAATTTTGTGAGTATGTTGCCACAAATCGAAAAAAAATTGTTAAATATACACAGTTTTCCATAATTACTAAAAAGTCGCTACATTTTAATAAAATCTGTCCTTTTTTCCCCTACGTCAATTTTTTTTAGAAAAAAATCCCTACGAATAGGGATTTTTTGCTACGTATAACTATAACATCACTGCTTCTAGTTATCCTTAGTCATCGTCCAAACTTGCAAGTTTTGTTACTGCAATTTTTTAAAAATTTGCTTTGAAATTGCATTAGTGTCTAGATAACGAAATTACAGTTTTGCATTTCTATATTTTATTTCCTCTTCTTTTTATATAAATACAAACCCGCCTTCAACCAACTTCAAGTTAATAAGTGTGAGAATAACAAAAAAAATAGAATGCAGAGTACATGAAACTGAGTATCCCTCCCAATCTTTTAACCCCTCTCAACAATAAACTCAAGAATTGCTGCAACAAAAATTGCAAGTCTGGACGATGACTACGCAGTTTGGAATTGAAATCCTGTAAAATCGGTTCAGTAGGTTGACATAAGAATTTGCACAAATTCGCTCTATATTACTAGAAATTATATAGTAAAATTTCGTGAAGATCGGTTCATAATTTACCATAGGCCCCATATAAATTATACTCTCGGAAAACAATTTAGTACGCCTAAATCTGTTTCGGTCCATTATTTACCATATTCCCCACATAGTGCCCACTCTGTGAAATTATTAGGGGTATTCTGGAAATCGTAAACGCAAAATGCGAGAATTTTAAACGTCGTTTTTGAATAAGATATCTGTAATAAAAGAATTTTATGGCAAATATTATACAAATTGTTCTCTATTAAACGTAATTTTATGCACAATTTAGCTTCATTAGGCCAGAAATAATACTATGCAATTTTGTATTAATCGGTCAATAATTTACCTTAGGTCTCATACTATGCAGGCTTCTGAAAATTACTTTAAAACTATAAAACGCTATAACAAGTTTCGCTTCTATATCGACTATATTGGGATATGTATATCGCACACCTAGTTCAAAAGTGACTCAACTCAAAAAACTTAATTTTTGAGAAATCGAAAAAAAAACTGTTTTTGACCTAAAACAAATTGTTAAAAACAAATCCATACAAATTATGATCTAAAAAGAATTTTTTTTCTTTTAAATATCTCTACACTAGATAATTCACAATTTTTAGTTGTGTAATTTTTAGTGATGTATTATTTGCACAAGTTAGCGAACCGTTTTAAGTTATGTCACTTTAGCTGAATTCTTTGTAAGTTTTGACCCTTTTTCCAAATTCTAAACTGATACAAGTCTATTGATATAAACTTCAACAAAGATTTATTTTATCAAAAGTGTCACAATTCGAATCAAGACTGTGAAGCACTAAGTAGTTAGTAGGGATCTCCTATCATTATATTTTCTGACACAACTTATAATAAGTGACTTTTATGAATTGCAACTTTATAGCAATTGAAACATAAGGAAAGACATAACCGTTTTTTCGAGACAGTTCGCGACCTTAGGACAACAAGGTTCTATTTTAGGCTGTATTCAATTTTAAAAGTTTAATGCTGTATTCATTGATTCGTCATAACTGTACAGTAGAAATCTAAATTATAAGAGGTAGCCCACAGCAGGCATATATATTTCTTGTAAATATTTTACGACATATGACTTTACAACTTTATGAATACCTTGTTAATACCCCAAATATGTGCATTCCGCCACGGTTCTTGTATGTTAGTTATTATCAAGACGGACAGACAGACGGACATGGTGAGATCGGCAAAGAATTACTCAAGGACACAGAATAAATATACTTTATGGGGTCTTATAAATATTATATAATTTTCCAAAGGAATACGCCACTAGTGGTTGAAGGTATAAATAAAAACATAAAAATAAGTAAACAACAGCAAGGGATTTATTGGTAATTCAAGATAACACACTCAGGTATTTCGATGCCGGCGAGGTTTTTTGCTCACATCTCAGCCATTTGTAAACCGATCAGGTTGAATTTCAATAGTAAACGTTAACGGCACATACGTGACATATTAATATATAAAATTGGTACCTTTCGTACATGGGCTCTTCAGAAACCCTATTTCAACATACATACGGACAGATGGACATTGTTAAATTAACTGCGCTAGGCAAAAAGATCCATAATATATATATACTTTTTAGGGCCTTAGATCAAAATTGTAGAAATGTCAAACTCGTGAAAAATGTCCAATGTTTCATATGCTGTGTGGCTCGTAGCGCAGTCCTATTGAAACTACTTGTCTTTGATGGCCATATCATCCAATTCAGTAGGGTAATTCTGTAACCTTTTAACAAAAAAATTTGTCGTTAAGTAGAAAATTTCAAGTAAAAATTTACTACTTAAGGCCGTTAAACACTATCCCACAAAGTCTTTAGTAATTTACGAAAATGCAACCCTGTCATGATAAATTGTTATTGTTTTTTAAAAATGTTCAAAGAATAATTAGATCAGGGAAGCATTTTTGAAAAATACGTAAGACTTTGTGGGATAGTGTGTAACGGCCTTCAACGACAACAATTAATTTTACCCTACAGGGAAAAATTAAGTCATTTCGATTGAAATTACAATATAATTTAAAGGAAAATTTTGATTGATACCGAATTCTATAATTTGTCTCCCAGGCGAAAAGAAGTTGGTTTTCATCGGCAGATGAACTCGCCGTTGACGAAGAAGATCGGGACAACAGTAACAGTAATTTTTTTGGGATGCATTGGTCGCCTTTAGATCTCATGTGGATTGGTATCATTCAAAAATCGATACTTTTGTTTGTTGACGTACCCATTTATATATTTTTAATGACAATTATCGTAAGTTTTCAACTGCCAATTTTTTAATTTGCACGATGTTGTTGAACGTTTTATCCGTCTATGGGGATTTGGCAAAAAAGATTGAATAAATGACAGCCAATTCAACAAATGTAGATTCAACAATATGGCCACTAACATTTGCGAAAGTTCAAAAGTCACTTTTGAGAAACCCTTTATAATGCATGGTTTTCTCTTGGTGTTGTTTATTTAATGAACTATATAAATTTCTAGAAACGACAACTAATCTACACTAATTAACTTATTTCTTTTAATCCCCGAAACAAGCTCGAGATTAATGTGAAAATAAAACAATTACAAAAAAAAAGTTTCCTACAAAAAAATTTCTCTTATTTGAAAACCTATCAAAAGTTGAAGAAGAGGAAGAAGAAGAAAAAACAGTAATCAAAGTATAAATAGCGTGCAACAAGTAGCAGGCACTATTTTTTTTTTAACAAGACATATTAAAACGCAGATAATGATGGGGTTTTCAGTATTTTAACGTTTTAAGAAAATAGAAAAATAAATTAAAAAGAAACCAAAAATTAAAAATTTCTCACATTATCTCAAAAAAAGTCGAAAAAAATTACGAAAAAAAATTTTGGAGAAAAAACAAATATTATAAAATAATTTCTACCTTTAGAAAAAGTTTTAAGGTAAATTCCCCGTTTGAAGCAGTGCACATCTACAGCCAACTGTGTCTGTCCGTCCTTCAGTCTGTTCCTGTGTGCTACATTGTATCTGTAACTCAGAGATTGAATGTACGAAGAAACGTTAACTTAATTAATTAAGCTTGAAGGTTGTTGCTGTTGCTGTTACATGCAACAATACATTCAACGTGATTTCTTTTCTATTGTATTTATTTCAATTGGAAGTTGGTTTTATTCGATTACTTGTAGAAACAATATATTACAGTCCATATTATTAATCAAATTATAAATTCGGTTATTAAAATCGAACCACAATAAAGAAAAGAGAAAATAAAGTTTAAAATTAATTATAGGTCAACCTAAATAAGAGCCCATTTATTGTCGCCTATAAATTTTAAATAAAACAAAGTGAAAAACGATCTGTCAAGTGGGATAATCTAGCTGCCTGGTGCTATATTTGCGTTATATTGCTTTGTTTGCTTTTAATTCTATGAAAATGAGAAGTTTTAAAATATATAAACGCTTGCTTGGCGCTCTTATTATGTTTAAGGTGTGAGCGTTACTGGAAAAAATCAATTAACTGACACCCTGTGGTCAGTAAAAATACAGTTTTTAAATTATCAAGCTAAGAAGAACTTAAAAATATTTACAGCCTCTTGAATGATTTCGAACGAAGACTTCGATTAACTTACGATTAGCTTACATTTAAAACAAAAACAAATAATAAAATATTGTTGTTGTTTTACATGAACGTCTTCGTTAGCAAATCTATAAACGCCAGTTAAACATAACAACTCATTTTTAATACGAAATTATCACAAGTGACAAGATTTAAAATTTTTAACTGTGATTAAGTTTCTATCCAATTTTTACACCAGTGATAGTATTTTCATTGTAATTTATTGCTAGTGATATGTTTTTTTGCGAAATTAATAACAAGTGGTAAATTTTTCTACCGTAATTTATCAACAGCGAATAGATTTCATTCGAAATTTATCTCAAGTAATAAGATTTCTATCCACATTTATCACCAGTTCGAAGATTTCGATAAAAATGTATTGCCAATGATAAGATTTCTATCGAAAGTTATCACCAGTAATATGATTTCGAGCGAAGTGATAAGATTTCTATCCAAATTTATCACCAGTTATACGACTTCTATCAAAATGTATCACCAGTAACAAAATTACTATCGAAATTTATCATCAGTCATAAGATTTCTATTGAAATGTATCACCAGTAATAGGATTTCTATTAAAATTTATCACTTGTAATATGATTTCGATCAAAATGTTTCACCAGTAATAAAATTTCTATCCAAATTTATCACCAGTAATAAGATAAGATAAAAGTATATCTTCAGTGATAAGATTTCTATCGAACTTTATCGCCAGTCATAAGACTTCGATCGACATTTATCACCAGTGATAAGATACATTTCGAAATGTATTACCTGTGATTAGATTTCTATAGAAAGATAAGATTTCGATAGAAATTTATCATAAGAAATAGGATTGCAATTGAAGTGATAAGATTGTGATTGAAATTTATCACCAGTCATAAGTTATCCATCGAAATTAATCACCAGGGATAATATTCCTATCGAAATGTATCACCCGTAATATCATTTATGTCGAAATGTATCATCAGTAATAAGATTTCTATTGAACTTTATCACCAATAAAATAATTTCCACCGAAGTGATAAGATTTCGATCAAAATTTGTCACCAGTGATAAGATTTCTTGCGAAATGTATCACCAGTTATAAGATTTTTATAGATATAGTAATAGTATTTCCTTCGAAGTGATAAGATTTTAATCGAAATTTATCACCAATCATAAGATTTTGATGGAAAATTATCACCTGTAAAAGGATTTCTATTGAAATATATCACCAGTAATGAGATTTCGATCGAAATGTATCACCAGAAATTAGTTAAAATGTTATCCCAGTAATAAGATTTCTATCAAAATTGATAACCCGTCATATGTTTTATATAGAAGTTTATCACCAGTGATAACATTTCTATTCAAACTTATTACCAGTAATATAATTTCTACCAATGATAAAATATTTTTCTAACATTTATGAACAGTCACATTTTGTCACTAGTAATAAGTTTAATTGAAAGAAGTTTAATAGAAAACTTATCACTTGTGACAAGTTGTAATACAACTTTTATTACTTGTTACAAATAATTATAAAAAAACAAACAAACGCCTTGTGATAGGTTTAAATAAAACACGTATCCCTTGCGATAATTGTTTTAAGAAAGCTTATCACTTAATTTCTACCAGTGATAAAATATTTTTTAGCATTTATTAACAGTCACATTTTGACACTAGTAATAAGTTTAATTGAAAGAAGTTTGATAGAAAACTTATCACTTGTAACAACTTGTAATTGAAAACTTATCACTTGTGAAAAGTTTTAATATAAAAATTTTCCCTTGTGATAACATTGAAAAGGAAAAAAAATGTTTAACATGTGATAACTTTTTACAGAATAAAATTTGCAGTCCTGATAAGTCATTATGAATAACTTATGAAAAACTTATCACTTGTATGGAAAAAAATTTTAAAAGTGATTCACTTGCGAGAATGCAGAATATGAAAATCTTAAGGCTTTATATTAAACATATCACTTGTGATAAGTCCTTATACAAAACTCATCATTTGTGATAAGTTCTAAGAGGAACAATTTAACTCTTTATGCACAACTTTGATAGGAAACTATTGTTAGTTATAATTCTTATATAGAAAGGTTTTGCCGTTGCTTTTTAATTTTCTTTTACAGTTAATGGTTGTTAAGAACTTTCAAAATCTCATATTACCTCTAATATTTACATAGTCTGGATTAGTCCATAAAATATTTCATGAAAATTGTGTAAGAAAATTAAAATAACCGTTTTAATTGCCAAACGTAAGAGAACTAAGAGCCGCACGATCATTTAAGAGAATTTCTTTGCATCAATATGAAAGAGTTTTAAGAAAGTGTTGCTTAACTTAGTTTGAAAAAGCAAAGAAAGTTGTACTGCAGCATGTTTGATTCAGACATCACAACCAAATTACACCAACCTGTATGATAGAAATTATTGTGCGCTTTTAGTATTTGGCTTAAACCTGATTTGTTTTTAAGACAACATGAACTTGGGAAAAATCTAAAGAAATGAAACAACAAAAACAACAACAAAATTAAAGACAATTATTGTGTTTCTAGTGTTGGGTGTTTAAAACCAGGTTGGAGGAAAAATTTTTAAAAGACGCTGCAAAATCTAAACATAAAACATTTGTACCACGGCGGTGCTACTAGTTACAAGTCTAGCGGTTGTTAAAAAAAAAGTTTGCGAAATTTAAAAGCTTGAAAAAAAATATTAATTTTTTTATTACAAAAAAAAGAAGCGATTAAAAATTAAAACGTTAACGGTTCGTAAATTGGCTAAAACTTGAACTTTCTTCTAACTTTAAAAAATCTTGTTTTGTTTCTGTCTCAAGTTAAAGTTGTTTTAAACGTGAGTTGGATTAAATTTTATTCGTTTTTTTTTTCTTCACTTAAAATCGAGTGTAAAGTGGCTAGAAAATCCAGTAAAAATTTTTTTTTACTGAAAAAAAAAAAAAATTTTAAATAAAAAGGAAAACAAGAAATATTATAAAAAAAAAATAAAGTAAAAAGAAGTTTTAAAAAAATATATCTGGAAAGAAGAGATAAGTTACTGGCACGACGTAAAAGACTTAAACTAAAAAATAAGAAACAGTTAGATGACATTCATTTTACCTTAAAAAAAATTACAGAATTTGTAAAATAATACTTGACAAAAAAGGAATAAAAAAAAAAAACAAAAAATATTTCAAATTAAAAGTTTCATTACGAAAAAGTGTGTTTAATCCGAAAAAGAAAAGTTTAAAGCATTATGGGTTGTAACTTTAGACTGGGTTTGCTGGTTTTAACCCTAGCGGGGTTGTATGGCATTAGCGTGGCCAATAGCAGTGACAATTATCCTGGTGTTATCGAACTGGTGGGCTACAGTAATCGACGGGCTAGAACTTATTATGCCCCTGAGGTTAAGCCCACGTCAGCGCCTATTGCTGCTAAAATGCAGGCCGATATTGAAACGGTCAAACAAAATATTGAAAAATATAATAAGCTTTTGACTTTGGATACGAAAAATCTGCCTGAATCCCAAAAGGACATGTTGGAGAGAATAGTGGAGAGAGTGGCCAGACTTAAGGAATCTCTGGATATAAGCGATCATGTTAATGAAAAAACAAATGCTACCAAGTCTGTTAAGGGAACTGAGGCTAAGGCTAAAGAGGACAATGAGGAAGAAGAAAATTCCACTTTAACGCCCACAGATACACCGACACGTTTTGAGGAAAACGAGAAAGAGGATAAAACGGAACCGACTCTTGTGTTAGATGAAACCACTCTTTTGCAATTACAAACCTCTATGGATAAATTGGCGGCCGCTCAGGCAGCTGTTACTTTACAAACCACCCTGATAAGAGAATTTCCAGCCACCACCGAAATGATACCCGAGGAAAATTTCCGTAATAAAGAACAACAACAAACCACCGAAAGCCCTGATTCACAGGAGGAATATGAAGGCACTACTTTTGAACCTTCTACCGATACCACAGATCCTGCCGAGCAATTCGTGGCTGCCAGATCGAATAATAATTTGTCTGGCATAACCGCAGCCTCAGATGAAACCGAAACTATGGCCACTTTAAGCACCACTATAGGCAGTCAAAGAACCCTAACTACAAGTAGTAAAATTTCCAAGGCCCGTGCCACTAAAAGGCCTTATCACGCAGCCAATAAGAATTCCAATCAATCCAAACGACGTCCTTCCACTTCCGCCTACAACAAAAATTCGAATAAAAAAATCAACTCCAACTCAGGAGTAACACAACCCTCTTTGCAACAATACCAAAAAATTTCACAAAAACCCTCACAACAACAACAACAACAGCCTTCTGCTCTACAATATGGCCAATCACCGCAAACCAGTCTACAACAACAAGGCTATCAATCGCAACCACCCAAAGTGGTATCACCTTCCAGTATATCTTTGGATAAATATAATACAGGCGCTTCGTCTGCTGCACCAGCTAATGTGGCTGCTTCATATGGCATTAATCCTGTTAGCAATATACCCTCCGTCTCAGCTCCCGCCACCACCCTGGCCGTCAATACATATGGCTCATCGTCATCTGCATTGTCTTCGTCAGCTACGTCTTCATTGTCGTCGTCATCGTCATCGTCAGCCTCAAGTGCCAGTCAAGATTTAGTTTATGATCCCCATGTTAATGCCTCAGCCATAATTGATAGTTTAAATAATAATGCTCGTGAGGAATACTATCAACAGAAACAATCACTACAAACGGGAGTGGCAACAAAAGATAAGGTGAGTTAGAAAAGAAAAGTATATAAAGAATACGTTTAGGGAGTTTTAAATCAAAGGAAGAAAACAGTTTGCATGTAGGGTTTCTAGGTGCGCGCACTTTTTCCATTTCCGGGAGCGAAGAAAATTTGTCTTGCATTCCTGGTTGTTCCCGGGGAAAGTTTTCGTGAAGAATGATACGAAAAAAATGCGATAAAACGCAAAAATTGTGTTGGTAGTGTTCAGGGTATAATTTAGACATTGGAGTTCAGAAGAGTCACTCAGTTTTTCTTTGGATTCAAAATGCTTGGCATCGTCTTTAAATCTCCTCATTGCTTTAGAAAAGATTTCAGAGCCCATATCATGAACAATTTTAAGAATTTAAGATTTCAAGCAAATGCTGAATAGATTTGGTATTCCAGTTTTATAATGTTGAACACTTTATTAGGACTATGTCGGACAATAGGTTTAACATTATGTTCTCGCTCCACAGACGTAAAAATAGTTTTTAGATTTGTTTCTAAAATTATTATTTTTTGCTGATAACTTTGAAAATTTTTCAAATGAAAACTAGTCCCCTGTCTTGCCAAATAAACACAAAAAGTTCAGCCCCTCAATTTGCGATAAAATGCGTTATCATCCATTCTGATTAAAAAAAAATTTCCTGGATATTTTTTTGACATTGATAAAAAGGCAGTTGGTGTCGTTTAATGTCCTAAAATCCTTAATTTAAGTCAAAAACTTTGAGAGGATATTCCCAAGGATTTTCAGCAATTTTAAGGATATTTTTCGAGGAAACTCTTAAAAAGTTTTTTTAATAGAACCCCTATTTGCAAGAAAATATTTTTTTAACAAAAATAAAACCAAATTAAAATTAACAACCCTAGAAATTAAATTAAAAAAAAAAGAATTTTTTATTTTAAAGCCACATTTTAAGACATTAACGAATTCAACATCTCATTTTCGGTCGCAAACAAAATTTTATAAATTTGGGAATATTTTGTTTAAATAGTAAATTAAAGTTAATAAATAAATTAAATGAAAGGTTAATGTCTTAGCATCAAAATGAAATCAAAATGGTTTTAAGCCGCAGTGATGCATATGAAGTAATCAAGCTCCAAAGCTGGTCTCTGACTCGGAGTATCAAGGGAAAACCGCTGACCTCCTATCGAATATAACCTTAATGCATAAAAAACACAAAAAAGTGCAATGTTCGGCCCTGCCAACTCTTAAGTAACCTTGATTTATGTTCTTTCTTTTATATTATTCCATACGCTAAATAAACCTTACGTTATAAAGTGCCTTCGACCACTCCGGCTCGAAGGACCATGTTTAATTTGTGGCTTATTTAAGACATATTTTATTTTAGAGATGATGGCGATAATTTAATTTAATTAAATGGAAAAGAGAATGAAAGGGGTTTTGTGGACCGTGCACTATTAAGTCTCGAAAAGACAGTATTTAACCAAGCACAAAAGAGGGTCGTGCCTTTTGACAAGATGGACAGTTGGGAATTCCTGATTGGGTTGGAGATTGTGGGCAGGATGGGGTTCCTGTTTGGTTTGAGATTTTTGGCAAGAGGGGTTTCCTGGGACAACAATTGTAAACATCAAAATAAACACAAAAATAAAAAACAAACGGATTCTTTTACAAACATTAGAGGCCATCGTGGTTTTTTGCTCATATCACCGCCTTTTATGGACCGATCTGGCTAAATTTCAAATATTCTAGGGTCTAAGATCGGTATTGCAGACAACAAATTACACTTTGCAAAATAGCACTCAATAAAACATATTTAATAATGAAATAATTAAATATTTCTATATATTCAATAAAAAAATATTTGAATCAAAGTAAAGACATAATTTTCACAACTCTTGTCCATTCTTTTAATAGCTCATAATTCTCATTCACTTTACAACGGAAAGACAAGCTTATATATACGCTTTCCTTGCCCTTATGTTGAAGAGTATAATACAAATTGTCGTTAAGTTTGTACACGGAAAAAAATTTTCATATATGATGAATTTCATGTAAAAATCGAGATGCATTGAACCCGACCCCCTCAGATATCGATGAAATTTTGTTCATAGCTAAATTTGATCAATACAAACAAACTCTCATTTTTAGAAATGACTGTTTTGCGATTTTTTGGGCGTGACACAGTGGGAATGTTTTCGAAAAAACGCGAAAATGGTCGAAAAGAGCTCCATTTAAACTACAATAACTCAGAATCGGCTAAACCGATTTCCATGATCTTGGTATCATTAAAAAGATATTTTAACAGGCTTTATGACACGTTAAAAAAAAAAAAAAGAAATACACTGTAAAAAAATTTATAACAAAAAAAATTTTAACTGACGAAAAAACCAAAAAGATCAAGTGTTTTTTTACAGTGTATTAATTTTTTAGAAAGGTTTATCCTTCATCTATACCATATCAAAAAATAAAAATGGGTTCTTTTTTAGTTTTTTTTATATAATTTTTTAAGTAGTGTCACTTCTAGTAATTGCCCTTATATTTTATAACAAAAAAAAATTTTAGGTAACGAAAAACCAAAAAAGTTCAAGGATTTTTTACAGTGTATTACTTTTTTAGAAAGGTATTTCCTTCACCTACAACATATCCAAAAAGTAAAATGGGTTCTTTTTTATTTTTTTTTAAATAATTTTTTAAGTAGTGTCACTTCTAGTAATTGCCCTTATATTTTATAAAAAAAAAAAATTTAGGTAACGAAAAACCAAAAAAGATCAAGGATTTTTTACAGTGTATTACTTTTTTAGACAGGTATTTCCTTCACCTATAACATATCCAAAAAGTAAAATGGGTTCTTTTTTATTTTTTTTTAAATAATTTTTTAAGTAGTGTCACTTCTAGTAATTGCCATAATATTTTATAAAAAAAAAAATTTAGGTAACGAAAAACCAAAAAAGATCAAGGATTTTTTACAGTGTATTACTTTTTTAGACAGGTATTTCCTTCACCTATAACATATCCAAAAAGTAAAATGGGTTCTTTTTTATTTTTTTTTTAAATAATTTTTTAAGTAGTGTCACTTCTAGTAATTGCCCTTATATTTTATAAAAAAAAAAAAATTTAGGTAACGAAAAACCAAAAAAGATCAAGGATTTTTTACAGTGTATTACTTTTTTAGACAGGTATTTCCTTCACCTATAACATATCCAAAAAGTAAAATGGGTTCTTTTTTATTTTTTTTTTAAATAATTTTTTAAGTAGTGTCACTTCTAGTAATTGCCCTTATATTTTATAAAAAAAAAAAATTTAGGTAACGAAAAACCAAAAAAGATCAAGGATTTTTTACAGTGTATTACTTTTTTAGACAGGTATTTCCTTCACCTATAACATATCCAAAAAGTAAAATGGGTTCTTTTTTATTTTTTTTTAAATAATTTTTTAAGTAGTGTCACTTCTAGTAATTGCCCTTATATTTTATAAAAAAAAAAAATTTAGGTAACGAAAAACCAAAAAAGATCAAGGATTTTTTACAGTGTATTACTTTTTTAGACAGGTATTTCCTTCACCTATAACATATCCAAAAAGTAAAATGGGTTCTTTTTTATTTTTTTTTTAAATAATTTTTTAAGTAGTGTCACTTCTAGTAATTGCCCTTATATTTTATAAAAAAAAAAAATTTAGGTAACGAAAAACCAAAAAAGATCAAGGATTTTTTACAGTGTATTACTTTTTTAGACAGGTATTTCCTTCACCTATAACATATCCAAAAAGTAAAATGGGTTCTTTTTTATTTTTTTTTAAATAATTTTTTAAGTAGTGTCACTTCTAGTAATTGCCCTTATATTTTATAAAAAAAAAAAATTTAGGTAACGAAAAACCAAAAAAGATCAAGGATTTTTTACAGTGTATTACTTTTTTAGACAGGTATTTCCTTCACCTATAACATATCCAAAAAGTAAAATGGGTTCTTTTTTATTTTTTTTTTAAATAATTTTTTAAGTAGTGTCACTTCTAGTAATTGCCCTTATATTTTATAAAAAAAAAAAATTTAGGTAACGAAAAACCAAAAAAGATCAAGGATTTTTTACAGTGTATTACTTTTTTAGACAGGTATTTCCTTCACCTATAACATATCCAAAAAGTAAAATGGGTTCTTTTTTATTTTTTTTTAAATAATTTTTTAAGTAGTGTCACTTCTAGTAATTGCCCTTATATTTTATAAAAAAAAAAAATTTAGGTAACGAAAAACCAAAAAAGATCAAGGATTTTTTACAGTGTATTACTTTTTTAGACAGGTATTTCCTTCACCTATAACATATCCAAAAAGTAAAATGGGTTCTTTTTTATTTTTTTTTTAAATAATTTTTTAAGTAGTGTCACTTCTAGTAATTGCCCTTATATTTTATAAAAAAAAAAAATTTAGGTAACGAAAAACCAAAAAAGATCAAGGATTTTTTACAGTGTATTACTTTTTTAGACAGGTATTTCCTTCACCTATAACATATCCAAAAAGTAAAATGGGTTCTTTTTTATTTTTTTTTAAATAATTTTTTAAGTAGTGTCACTTCTAGTAATTGCCCTTATATTTTATAAAAAAAAAAAATTTAGGTAACGAAAAACCAAAAAAGATCAAGGATTTTTTACAGTGTATTACTTTTTTAGACAGGTATTTCCTTCACCTATAACATATCCAAAAAGTAAAATGGGTTCTTTTTTATTTTTTTTTTAAATAATTTTTTAAGTAGTGTCACTTCTAGTAATTGCCCTTATATTTTATAAAAAAAAAAATTTAGGTAACGAAAAACCAAAAAAGATCAAGGATTTTTTACAGTGTATTACTTTTTTAGACAGGTATTTCCTTCACCTATAACATATCCAAAAAGTAAAATGGGTTCTTTTTTATTTTTTTTTTAAATAATTTTTTTAGTAGTGTCACTTCTAGTAATACGTACCGAAAGTCTTTTTTGAACTTTTTCACGTAAGTTTCCTTGTTTAACAGTAATTGAATCTTGCGATCCAGGCATCATTCGGCTAATTTCATCATCTTCATAAAATAACTTGACTGTGCTTAGAGTTTCGGTTGGTAAACTACGTCTGCTCATTTTAAAAAGATTGATATCTGCAAACTTCGTTTTATTCCTTTGGATATCTTTACTTTTTTTGATACAATCGTGAGATATATCATCCCCAAAACGATCTTTAATTTCTGCGTGACTCATATTGATTGGTAAGAGAGATAAAAGTTTTTGCTTTTCCAAAAGATTTGAGCTGTTCTCTATTTGATATTTGATGTTTTCCAAAATTTCTTCGTAAATGGCTTTGACGTTTTCAAGTTGCGCTGACAAATCAGATAATGGATCAGCTCCAAGTGAATCTGCTATATTTTCGAAAATTTGCAGTGATTTTCTATTTCTGTATGCATCTTGTTTCATATATTTCCTTTTAAGAGGCGACATTTGGTTTGGTAGATGAGGAATAATATGATCATTTATATTTTCAATGACTTCCGTCCTTTCGATGTTTGCATTACAAGTTGGAAGTTCATTCAATTCTTCGCTAACTTCATCGCTGGGCGTTGTTGGTAAATAATTTGAGACTTCATTCTGCTCCACGTTGGATTCATTACGACTGCGCGCTTTTCTCAGTGTATTCCGGCAATTTTCGCAAATACGGCTACAATGAATGTTGGCGACAGCTGGAAAATATTGAATTATATTTGCAGCCTCGTTTTCACTTATTTTACGAAGCGAAGCGCAACACTTATGAGATATTTTTATGCATCTGTACTTATTGTTTGAATTCATATTCACTCAAATTTTTAAAATATACGCGTAAAAATTGTAATGGGATATCTTGGCTTCTCGAAACTGTTTATAATTATGAATTATGAATTTTTTGTTCTATATATATTTCTCTTTATTATGGGTAAAGTAATAAATGTTTATGACAAAATAGAAAATTATTATGAAGAATACATTGATTTTTTTATTCAGAATTTTGCGGAATGACTAGAAGTGACACTACTTAAAAAATTATTTAAAAAAAAATAAAAAAGAACCCATTTTACTTTTTGGATATGTTATAGGTGAAGGAAATACCTGTCTAAAAAAGTAATACACTGTAAAAAATCCTTGATCTTTTTTGGTTTTTCGTTACCTAAATTTTTTTTTTTTATAAAATATAAGGGCAATTACTAGAAGTGACACTACTTAAAAAATTATTTAAAAAAAAATAAAAAAGAACCCATTTTACTTTTTGGATATGTTATAGGTGAAGGAAATACCTGTCTAAAAAAGTAATACACTGTAAAAAATCCTTGATCTTTTTTGGTTTTTCGTTACCTAAATTTTTTTTTTTTATAAAATATAAGGGCAATTACTAGAAGTGACACTACTTAAAAAATTATTTAAAAAAAAAATAAAAAAGAACCCATTTTACTTTTTGGATATGTTATAGGTGAAGGAAATACCTGTCTAAAAAAGTAATACACTGTAAAAAATCCTTGATCTGTTTTGGTTTTTCGTTTCCTAAATTTTTTTTTTTATAAAATATAAGGGCAATTACTAGAAGTGACACTACTTAAAAAATTATTTAAAAAAAAAATAAAAAAGAACCCATTTTACTTTTTGGATATGTTATAGGTGAAGGAAATACCTGTCTAAAAAAGTAATACACTGTAAAAAATCCTTGATCTTTTTTGGTTTTTCGTTACCTAAATTTTTTTTTTTTATAAAATATAAGGGCAATTACTAGAAGTGACACTACTTAAAAAATTATTTAAAAAAAAATAAAAAAGAACCCATTTTACTTTTTGGATATGTTATAGGTGAAGGAAATACCTGTCTAAAAAAGTAATACACTGTAAAAAATCCTTGATCTTTTTTGGTTTTTCGTTACCTAAATTTTTTTTTTTTATAAAATATAAGGGCAATTACTAGAAGTGACACTACTTAAAAAATTATTTAAAAAAAAAATAAAAAAGAACCCATTTTACTTTTTGGATATGTTATAGGTGAAGGAAATACCTGTCTAAAAAAGTAATACACTGTAAAAAATCCTTGATCTGTTTTGGTTTTTCGTTACCTAAATTTTTTTTTTTATAAAATATAAGGGCAATTACTAGAAGTGACACTACTTAAAAAATTATTTAAAAAAAAAATAAAAAAGAACCCATTTTACTTTTTGGATATGTTATAGGTGAAGGAAATACCTGTCTAAAAAAGTAATACACTGTAAAAAATCCTTGATCTTTTTTGGTTTTTCGTTACCTAAATTTTTTTTTTTTATAAAATATAAGGGCAATTACTAGAAGTGACACTACTTAAAAAATTATTTAAAAAAAAATAAAAAAGAACCCATTTTACTTTTTGGATATGTTATAGGTGAAGGAAATACCTGTCTAAAAAAGTAATACACTGTAAAAAATCCTTGATCTTTTTTGGTTTTTCGTTACCTAAATTTTTTTTTTTTATAAAATATAAGGGCAATTACTAGAAGTGACACTACTTAAAAAATTATTTAAAAAAAAAATAAAAAAGAACCCATTTTACTTTTTGGATATGTTATAGGTGAAGGAAATACCTGTCTAAAAAAGTAATACACTGTAAAAAATCCTTGATCTTTTTTGGTTTTTCGTTACCTAAATTTTTTTTTTTATAAAATATAAGGGCAATTACTAGAAGTGACACTACTTAAAAAATTATTTAAAAAAAAAATAAAAAAGAACCCATTTTACTTTTTGGATATGTTATAGGTGAAGGAAATACCTGTCTAAAAAAGTAATACACTGTAAAAAATCCTTGATCTTTTTTGGTTTTTCGTTACCTAAATTTTTTTTTTTATAAAATATAAGGGCAATTACTAGAAGTGACACTACTTAAAAAATTATTTAAAAAAAAATAAAAAAGAACCCATTTTACTTTTTGGATATGTTATAGGTGAAGGAAATACCTGTCTAAAAAAGTAGTACACTGTAAAAAATCCTTGATCTTTTTTGGTTTTTCGTTACCTAAATTTTTTTTTTTTTATAAAATATAAGGGCAATTACTAGAAGTGACACTACTTAAAAAATTATTTAAAAAAAAAAATAAAAAAGAACCCATTTTACTTTTTGGATATGTTATAGGTGAAGGAAATACCTGTCTAAAAAAGTAATACACTGTAAAAAATCCTTGATCTTTTTTGGTTTTTCGTTACCTAAATTTTTTTTTTTTATAAAATATAAGGGCAATTACTAGAATTGACACTACTTAAAAAATTATATAAAAAAAACTAAAAAAGAACCCATTTTTATTTTTTGATATGGTATAGATGAAGGATAAACCTTTCTAAAAAATTAATACACTGTAAAAAAACCCTTGATCTTTTTGATTTTTTCGTCAGTTAAAATTTTTTTTTGTTATAAATTTTTTTACAGTGTATTTCTTTTTTTTTTTTTAAACGTGTCATAAAGCCTGTTAAAATATCTTTTTAATGATACCAAGATCATGGAAATCGGTTTAGCCGATTCTGAGTTATTGTAGTTTAAATGGAGCTCTTTTCGACCATTTTCGCGTTTTTTCGAAAACGTTCCCACTGTGTCACGCCCAAAAAATCGCAAAACAGTCATTTCTAAAAATGAGAGTTTGTTTGTATTGATCAAATTTAGCTATGAACAAAATTTCATCGATATCTGAGGGGGTCGGGTTCAAAATTTCAGTTTTATCTCGATTTTTAAATGAAATTCATCATATAAGAAAATCGCAAATTTGATTAAAAAAATGTTTGAATTTTTTGCGATGACGATTTTTGCGATATTGATAAAAAAGTTTGTTGGTGTAGTTATTGAATTTTAAGTCAACAACCAAGTTGTTGTTGCCCAAAATAATTATTTTTAACAAAATGTTTACATAATTTGTTTAAATAAATTGTTGGAAATGTTGAATTAATCAAACAAAATGTTAATTCAATCTTTATTTATTCCTTAATTAAGATATTCTAAATTCCTAATTTGTATTCTTTGACAAACACACTGAAATGTATTGTTGGGGGATAAGCTAGTTCCTATGCGCATTTCGCTGGTTGCTTAGGCCAGATCATCAGGAAACCTTTTTCCAAAGATTTTGGAAAGACTAAAGATATTATAAAAATAAAACTGTAAAGCGAATGAGAATTACAAACACTCAAGACTTACTTGCAACGATATCAAAGCTATTAAAAAATGTACAAGAGTTGTAAAAACACTGTCTTTACTTTGATTCAAATATTTTTTTATTGAATATGAAGAAATATTTAATTGATTCATTATTAAATATGTTTTATTGAGTGCTTTTTTGCAAAGCGCAATTTTGATAAATTTTTTCATTGAATTAAATATAAAATTTTATTTTTAACAAACTGTGTTGTTAGAAATTTTCTTGAGATATTTTTTCTGTGTGGCAAATCCAATTGTGAAAACTGTCTGAAAATTTAAAAACATGCAAATAGAGAGATATTTGAATAAACGGAAAAGTTTTGGATCGAGGTTAATAGTTATAAAAATGCAACAGGTAGCAATAAATAAATGGATTATTTAACTTGCTTGTTTTACTATAAATCTCCGCCAATATGGAAAAGTAGCTTATGTCGTATATTGTAGTTGGCAGATATTCTTAGTGTTGTTGAAGTTTAATTCGAGGAGTTTTTTGCTTTAAGTCTAAATACTATCGTAATAGTAACAACTTCAATGGAAAGTAAATGTTTTTAAAAAAAAAAATTTTAGAATTTTCATATTTTAAGAATGAAGAAATAAATTTTACTACATAAAATGAATTAAAATTTATTGATAATTTTTCGTTCTTGACTTAACGTGCAATCGAACCCACTTTCACCGAAAGGTTGATTTGACATGTTTCGATAGTAGCCACACTATCCCTTCAGAAATCTTTGCCACTGACGACGGCTGGCAGTCAATAGTCAAACTTCAATCTTTAAACCAAATGGTATTCATACTTTGGTTGCTAGAAATTTGCTTTGTATGATTGATTTTCTATTTTTTTTGATTTGCATGTTCTTCCATAAAAATAATTTAATGAACATTAAACTTGATGAACTTTAGCCTGATTAAAATAAAAAATTTGACTTAAAAACCATAAACAGTTTAATAAATACTACAATAAATACTACTAATTAGAATACTTAAAACATTTTAAACTTTTTTTACTTGTAATAACTTTAATTTGTTCAATATCGACTTATACATATACATCAGTACTCAAACGCTGAATTTGAGAGGACTTTTTTTAGAGTCATGAAGTTGTTTAAAAACAAAATTTCGTTGACGACATTATATTCATATTCGGCTTTATAATGAGAGTCGCTGTCGTTAACTAGTTGCTTTAAAAAATTGGTATCACGATTGTCGTGGACGGCATAAATACGACAATAGTTCTATCTAAGTAACATTGTCGTTGTGGTGAAATTTAAAGAGTATCGATTCAACAATTTCAAACGACTACGACTTCAAGCCAGAGGTCCAAGCCGATATATAATTCTCGGCGGCGGCGGCTTTAAGAAAACTTGCCGGCGGAGGCTTAAAGCCGGCTGAAGCCGATGTTAAATTAATTAATGTTCTTAAATTTAAAAACAAACATTTTTACCTTCGTTGAAGGGTATAAAAAAAAATATTTAAGAATCTCACAAAAAATATCCGCAATTTAAGACATCACATGTGCTTTCCCATTTTTTTTTCTACATAAGCTTCTCTATTGCAGAAGGTTTTTAAAATTTTCTATAAGTCCAAAACAACTTAAATGATTACTTATTTTAATTGGAAAGCTCTTCATTTTCTGACAATTTTTCTACAATTTTACTCGCACTTTGTTTAGAAAAATAATTTTTGATACCTATCTCTAAAGTTTGGAAAAAAAAAACTTAAGTCAGAAACTGTAGTGTTTCGTATTGTTGAATTGAAAATTATAGATTTGCCTTTTTTAATTGACGTATTTTCTTAAAAGCAAATGATAACAATTGAAAGCATTATAGATTCAAGACTTTGATACCAAACAAAAGAGGAAAAAAAAAATTGAGTTAAACCCAATGAGAAAGTTAAAATGGATTTTTCTAACTTTAAACCTTTTTGCCGAGCTTCAAAGATATTTCTTTGTGTTAAAATCAGGGCTGTGGAGTCGGAGTCGGAGTTGAGGAGTCGGAGTGGAGGTTTTTGTACCGGAGTCGGAGTCGGAGTCGAAGTACCCACAAAAACTAGCGACTCCGACTCCGACTTTTTTGCATTAAAATTTTTCTAATATTTTTCAAAATAAAAAATTTTAATGACCAATTTCTCCAATTCTTTTTAAATATCAATTCATATTTAAATATAATTTTTCTTATAATTTTATTTTTATTTGACATAAGAACCCAAATTTTAAACATAAATTGATATATTAATAAATTAGTGGAATTGGCCATAAGAGGGTCTGCTTTTTGAAATTGTGAAGTCAGAAAATAAGGACCAGTATACTTTTCATATGAGTAGGTGAGTTTCAAAAATTAAAAAATTGAGATAACATCTTATTTTGCCAATTTATAAGAATAGTTATATAGATTGTATCAAAGCATGTCCTTTTCTATGTTTTAATGTGACCTCAAATTTCTGTAACAAAAACCAGCGGGTTCACTATTTGAATTTCGCCAAGATATCGTTAATGAAATAGAGCCGAATTAAGGAATTTAAAAATTAAATTTGTAAAGATATTGTTTTTTATTTATCGTATATTAACAAATATTTTTGTAGTCATGTTCATGAATATGACTTGAAATCAGCTGTAGCTCCTGTGGTGAAAGCATTAAGTGAACTACATTTGAAGTTCCAACCTTCAAGGTGAATTATAATAGAATAAAAGGAAAAGGAACTCGGAAAAATACATGACATTGTTCCAGATATAATTCCCATCAATGTGGGAAAAATGATTTGAGAATACTTTTATCTACTCACTTTAGGGAAAATTGGAGAGATAATAAAGACTTGCAATTTTGGACAATAATAATATTGAATTAGGAACGGAAAAATGCAATGGCGAGTACACTGAAGAAAAAGATTTAAATTTAGCAGTTTAAAAATTCACATTTTTTTTTAACTCTGCTGGTGGGAGATAAACTACATCAAGCCAATATTATTGGACAATAATAATATTGAATTAGGAACGGAAAAATGCAATGGCGAGTACACTGAAGAAAAAGATTTAAATTTAGCAGTTTAAAAATTCACATTTTTTTTTAACTCTGCTGGTGGGAGATAAACTACATCAAGCCACATTTTGAAAACTTTACAGCAGACCGCGCAAACATGTTGATAATCGCAAATGATGTTTATGTTATAAAAATGTGCATTTGTACGAATATTTTATATGATCCTAACATATTTTTTTTATGTCGATGATATACATAAAAAATTACGTCATAAAAGGTTCGTTACCTTCTATGGTACTGTTCCATGCCATGAGACAAACAGCACCAAGTCCAACAACAAAAGGGGTACTATTTCCCAAAAATAATAGAAGGCTAACAACATTTTTTTACGTTACATTTCTCTTCAAAATGTGTTATATAAATTGTAGAACTAACATCTGAAGGCGCATATGCATGTTTTAATAAACTTTATAAAATTTTCCTGAGAATGATTTGACTTAATAAATAAAATGTATATTAAAAACAAAAGACCTCACTTCACAATTTACAAAAAAGGACTGTCCTTTGCCTCTATTAATATTGTGGTAAACAACACTAAGTACACTTGATGCCTTTAACGTATAAGCCAATTGGACTTGGTGTTGTTTTCAACTTTTCCAAAATCCAAATAAAATTTTTTGCAGCTTTCCTACTCATATGTTAGTAACTAGTATGTTAAAGCTCAATGCGCGGCACGTTAGAATTAAAATATCGATTTGAAATTTTTACAGAATCATTTTCTTGCTATATTTAACCATTTAACAGGTACTAAATTAAAAAAGAGTTTAAAGTCAAAACAAAACTAGTCTCTTAAATAATGCTAGGTTAGAGTAGGAGTCGGAGTCGGAGTCGGAGTTGGAGTCGGAGTCGGAGTCGTACTTAAAAAATTTCACCAAAAGGAGTCGGAGTCGGAGTTATAACTTTTTCTTAACGACTCCACAGCCCTGGTTAAAATAGTAAATAACTTTATAATGATACATGTAAAATTGTTGCGAAAATAACGAGATATTAATATTTTCAAAGCCCAGGGTTATAATTTTTAATGTCTTATGCTATGCTAAGAAATAAACATCGGCGGCGGCGCTAAGCCGGCTAGGAGCCAATCGACTTGGACCTCTGCTTCAAGCGCGACAACGACTCTTGTAATTAGGCTGATTGAATACAGTATGAAACGAGATAATCGTTGTTGTTGTCAAGCTACGAAATATCTGAAGACTTATGCTTAAAACTAAATTCTAATTAAAGATACCAAAAGTCGAATTATCTCATACTCAGAAAGTGACTTATGAAATGAAGACGAGAATGACCAATTACTGAAAATTTTATTTAACGATGACCAATTTTAGAAGAATGTTAATGCTTTTTGAAGCACTTTTAATTTAATTAAATGTTAAATGATCTCAAACTCAATATTTTTTAATAAATTTTTTTGGTTTAAAATTTTAGATGATTTAGATTTTAACCCTATAGGGTTGTTTAAAAAAAAATGGCATAATAATCTATCCATAGGATGCATAAATTAAATATCGCTCAACAGAAGAACTATTAAAGGGAGAGTCTTCAAACATGGTTACAGCTACTACTATGGTAAACTATAAATTTCAATATAAAAAGGGCGGGGTAGACAGAGGAGGAGCAGTACCCCTCATAGATAGCAATATTAATAAGAGCCGCTGCAAGCAATTTGTTGAACTTTTGGTAGTAGGATGTTCTGAGCCCCAAAATTTAAACACAATAGCAGCGGGGGAAGTGTTACCCCCCATAGGACGCTAATGTTTAATATCGGATATCTTAAAAACTATTAAAGTTAGAATGTTCAAACTTTGTAGAAGTCACACTTATGGTATACTACACTTTTGAAAATAAAAATAAAGCGGGAAGGCGCAGGGGGGAAATACCTTCCATAGGATGCATATATTAAATATCTCTCAACTCAAGAACTATTAAAGGGAGAGTCTTCAAACGTGGTTAAAGCTACTATTATGGCAAACTTTAAATTTCAATATAGAAATGGACAGAGGAGGAGCAGTACCCCTCATAGATAGAAATATAATTTAGAGCCGCTGCACTCTTTTTATTAAACTTTTTGTAGTATGATCTTCTGAACCCCAAAATTGAAATAAAATAGCAGCGGGGAAATGTTACCCCCCATAGGACGCCAATGTTTAATATCACATATCTTAAGAACTGTTATAGTAAGAATGTTCAAACTTAGTAGAAGTCACTCCTATGGTATACTACACTTTTGAAAATAAAAATAAAGCGGGAAGGCGCAGGGGAGAAAACCTTCCATAGGATGCATATATTAAATATCTCTCAACTGAAGAAGTGGTTTAAGCAGTGTAGCGAAGCGCACCGGGTTAAGCTAGTAATCTATATATATAAAAATGAAAAATGTTTGTGTGTTTGTTTGTTTGTTTGATGTTTGTTGGCTTATAGCCTCCTAAACTACTAAACCGATTTTCCTGAAATTTTTACAGTAACATCAAGTGAGTCCTAAAAATAAAATAGGCTACTTATTTTTTCGATAGGGGCAGGGGAATTGGTACCCCCCATAGGATGCCAATATTAAATATCGCATATCTTAAGAGCCGCTGCCCGCATTTTGTTGAACTTTTGGAAGTAGGATCTCCTGAGCCCCAAAAATTAAATAAAATAGCAGCGGGGGAAGTGGAACCCTCCATAGGACGCCAAGCTTCAATATCGCATATCTTAAGAACTGTAATAGTGAGAATGTTCAAACTTTGTAGAAGTCACTCTTATGGTATACTTCACTTTTAAAAATAAAAATAAAGCGGTTAGTCGCAAGGGGGGAAACACCTCCCATAGGATGCATATATTAAATATCGCGCAACTGAAAAACTATTAAAGGGAGAGTCTTCAAACGTAGTTAAAGCTACTATTATAGTAAACTATAAATTTCAGTATAAAAATGGGCGGGGTAGACAGAGGAGGAGCAGTACCCCTCAAAGATAGAAATAATAATAAGAGCCGCTGCACGCATTTTGTTGAACTTTTGGTAGTAGGATCATCTGAGCCCCAAAATTGAAATAAAATAGCAGCGGGGGAAGTGGTTCCCCCCATAGGACGCTAATGTTTAATAGCGCATATCTTAAGAGCTGTTATTGTGAGGATGTTCAAACTTGGTAGAAGTCACTCGTATGGTATACTACACTTTTGAAAATAAAAATAAAGCGGGTGGGCACAGGGGGGAAATACCTCCCATAGGATGCATATATTAAATATGTCTCTACTGAAGAACTATTAAAGGGAGAGTCTTCAAACGTGGTTAAAGCTACTATTATAGTAAACTATAAAATTCAGTATAAAAATGGGCGGGGTAGACAGAGGAGGAGTAGTACCCCTCATAGATAGAAATATTAATAAGAGCCGCTGCACGCATTTTGTTGAACTTTTGGTAGTAGAATCATCTGAGCCCCAAAATTGAAATAAAATAGCAGCGGGGGAAGTGGTTCCCCCCATAGGACGCTAATGTTTAATAGCGCATATCTTAAGAGCTGTTATTGTGAGGATGTTCAAACTTTGTAGAAGTCACTATTATGGTATACTACACTTTTGAAAATAAAAATAAAGCGGGTATGCACAGGGGGGAGATACCTCCCATAGGATGCATATATTAAATATCTCTCTACTGAAGAACTATTAAAGGGAGAGTCTTCAAACGTGATTAAAGCAGTGTAGCGAAGCGCACCGGGTTAAGCTAGTGTACTATAAAAAAACTTAATTTTTCAGACATCGAAAAAACCGTTTTTGACCTAAAAAAAAATAGTTAAACATAAATCTTTGGACCATTTAGTAGAAAATCCATACAGATTATGGTCTTAAAAGATTTATTATTCAATATCTCTACACTAGATAATGAACAATTTTTAGTTGTAATTTTTGATGATTTAGATGAATTCTTTTCAAGTTTTGACACTTTTGCCAAATTCTAAACTCCTAATTAATTTAAACAATGATTTATTTTAACAAAAGTGTCACAACTTGAATGAAGACTGTTTAGACACTTTTATGAATTGCAACTTTATACCAATTGAAACATAAAGAAAGACAACCATTTTTTAATAACAGTTAACAACAAAAAAAAATACACTGATATTTTTTTTATAGTAAACAAGTGTATTGTGGATAGTTTAAGCATATAAACCAGAAAAATAAAAATTTTGAGTTGACTCCCTTTTGAACTTAGAGTGCGATTGTCCATTAGTTTCTAAAACATCTGTAGCCATTTTATTAAGTTCGTGTTTTTATGTTCAAATCCTTTACAGATAAATATTTTTTAATTTACACCCAGCAAGTTTTCTCATACAAGTCCTAAGTTTCACGAATAAAGAAAAATTTGCTTTAAACTTCTCTCGAATCATAGCAATAAAATCCTCTTTTCTAAGTCATAATTTTTTATTATTTTCTTTAATTTTAAAATTTTCACTGTTCAGACAAAATTAAATTAACAATATTGTTTATGTACAATTCTAAATAAACTGCCATTTAGTTAAAGACTTTTTTGTATTCTTAAACAAAAAATATATAAAAATCTTAACAACATCCACTTAAATTTTACATTAAATTCGTGCTCAAATTAATGTCTTTATTTAAAGTTCTTTAGAGTTTTGTACGAAAGAACTAGACAGACATTAGAAGAATTTGACAAAAGTCATTAATATTTTGACAAGGATTTGCCAAATAAAATTCCATACTTAATCTTCATTTAAAAGGCATCGTTAAGTAAATTTTTAGTAATATTGAAGTCATGATTTAAAATGTTACTCGTTACAAAAAAAAATCTATCTGTGAAAAAAGTTTAATGGCTAATTTCACCTATTTATTTATATATCAATTTATGTTAAAAATTCGTTTTTCATTTCAACTAAAAATATTATTATTATATGATAAACTATATTTAAATATGAATTGATTTTTCAATAGACTTGGTGAAATTGGCCATAAAACACAAAGTTAAGTAAATTAAAAGTCAATATAAAGCAAGTAATGCCGGGTTTTTAAGGTGTGGACTTAACTTTAAACTTAGTTTAGCGTAGTCTGAAACTCGGATTTTTCGGAGTTTTTTTTTATTATTTCATTAGAGACCAACATTTTAAGCAAAACTAGGCTATTTCGTCAAAATATTGTTTACAAACTTGGTAATGGCGGTACAAATCTGTTTTCAGATAAACTAAACTTTAACTGAGAACTCAAAAACCCAGCCTAGAGAGCTTTATTCGAATATTCTAAGCCCTTCACTGTACACAGTAAAAAAAAGCTCAACAAAATTTTTAACAACACAGTTTGTTAAAAATAAAATTTTAGGTCAACAAACTTTTTATTTGATACCATGAAAAAATTTATCAAAATTGCGCTTTGCAAAATAGCACTTAATAAAACATATTTAATAATGAAATAAATAAATATAACTTTATATTCAGTAAAAAAAATGTTTGATTCAAAGACAGTATTGTCCATTTTTTAATAGCTTTGATATCGTTGCAAAAAAGACTTGAGTGTTTTTAATTCTCATCCGCTTTACAGTTTTATTTGTATAATATCTTTAGTTTTTCCAAAGTCTTTGGAAAAAGGTTTCCTGATGATCTGGCCTAAGCAACCAGCGAAATGCGCATAGGCACTAGCTTATCCCCCAACAATACATTTCAGTGTGTTTGTCAAAGAATACAAATTAGGAATTTAGAACATCTTAATTAAGGAATAAATAAAGATTAGATAAACATTTTGTTTGATTTATTCAACATTTCCAACAATTCATGTTAATAAATCAAGTAAACCATTTGTTGAAAAAAATTATTTTGGGCAACAACTTTTTTTTTGTTGACTCAATAAACTTGATTGTTGGCTTTTTATTCAATAAATCTGTGGCCGTATGGAAAAACTAGATAACTTCATTATTTGAAAACACGAGAAAAACACACTTAAAGTTTTAAACATATTTCGCTTATTATTTAATATGAATTTATGTTACTTTGCATTCGCATTAAACAAAACATAATTTTAAATAGTGTTACAGATTTCTGGTTCCATTGAACTAATTTTTGGGCACTAAAACCGAGAATCAATGTTACTTATCTTGTTTTTTCGAAAAATGTAGTTATCTAGTTTTTCCGAAAAAACCTTTTTTTTTAAATTTGCTTACGGGTTTACGGAATTAAGACAACTTAAACTATTAACTATTTGACTCAGCACTTTAATTTACCCGTTTTTTACGAAAAAATTAAGTTACCCACGCTACTTCGTGAGCGTCTTCCTTTCTTTCGTGGGAATATGTATTTATATGCCAAAGTTTATGTTTCTAGATTAAAAAGCGACCAACAATAAAACAAAAAAGTACCAAACAATTATTCTCATCCGCTCATGCCATTGCATGTTTCATTTTGTGTTTATAGGTGCAATATTACCGAAAATTGAAAAAAGTCTGTCAAAGAAAAAAAAGTACTAAAAAGATACCTACTACAGATCATCCTTCACTGAGGACCTGGCATGTTTAACTTTATGTTTTTAAGTTTAGTACTAACGGAAATTCAATAAATACCAGTTAAAGAACAAAGAGTACCAAAAAATGGGCTCACAGGTTCTTATCCACTCAGGACGTTGCATGTTAAATTTTTTATTTATATGTTAAATATTAACCACATATCGAGCACTTACCGCGAAAATAACGTTAGCGACATTATTTTTAATTTTCGTCTTTTTAAATAAATACCTTTATTGGCAACACTTGCATCATCTCCTAAAAATGTTATCAGAAGCGACAAATTTCATACAAAATTTATATAAAATAAAAAAACTCTCTCCTGTAAAGTTTGATTTTAGCGCTTACGTTATTTTTGCGGTTAGAGCTCGATATAATTAAAGAAAGTTCCACTTGTAAAACAAAAAAGCTAAAGAAAGGAATTTACTTTCCCATATTTCCCCCTTTTTGGTACTTTTTCTCTCCCCATTAAAGTATCTGAAATTACAATATTGTAGTGGGAGCTCAAAAATTAACGTTCGATTTCCTAAAAGTACCGAATTCTTATTTGGACTCATATGTGTTATAAACTTTATTTCTATGTTTATTGGTAGATAATAGATGGGGTGACAAAAAAGTTCCAAAATATATGTTTTACCCGTTTACCCCCTAAAAGGGGCGAATTTCAAGAAAGAACCAGACGACTGTCCTCTTATTTTTCTAAAGAACAACGATAACTATAAAATTTTTTTTTTTTATCTCTTTTAGTTCTGGAGATATTTTTCGAATTTTAAAAGATCACGTCTTAGTTGGTGAGAGACCAACCTCCTGTCCAAATTTCAAGTTTTTAGCTTCAGGCGCTTATGCTGTCGGTTATGAATCAGTCAGTAACGTTACAATTTAATATTTATAGATAAGCCGAGTTTTTGTCTGTTTTTATGCATAAACTGAATTAAAAATTAAAATTTATGGTTTACCCTTCTTGATTTTATGAAATTCATAGGCCAGTTGGTTATGGTTTATAAAATTGTTTTTTTAGTTTTTTGGTTTAGCTGACCAAAAACACTGCCCCTTATCTTTGCAACAGAAAAAAAAAACTATTATTTGGTAAGTTGAAAGATTTTTCAAAGTTACTGTACTACATAGAGTAAGGTAGATCTTTATGGGTTAAAAACTATTACTCGGAAATATTTCGGGTGTTTGGCAGTCGTATTCTATATATCAAGAACTTCAGAAATGATATAATATGCATAATCTATAATATGCTTTGATTTATCGGGAGTTGCAAATTTTAGGTTTAAAATTTTGACCCAATGAGTTTGTGGACCGAATTTTTCTACTTCGCTCTTTCTCTCTTAGTTATAGAAAATTTGTTCTGTAAACCTTTATTATGAGTTCGGGAGTACAGTTGTTAAAGGCCAGCGTCAAAGAATGAGCCGATTTGGTGAATTTTCAAAATTAAATGCTTCTTATATATATAGGAAATATCTAAGCCATCTTTAGTTCTCCTAACTCATATGGCATGGGCCAAAACAATTATTTCAGGAAGAAAAGTTAGTAAGTTATTTGTCCAGAGCCCTGACATTTATAAACCGATTTTGTTAAAAGTATTACACATTTAAAAATAAAAAATAAAGCGGAGTTGATTACGCTATGTCCATCCGTCTGTCCGTTTGGATGTTGAAATGCAGTTTCCGAAGACCCCAGATATTATGGGGACTAGGTTGTTATAATTTTTGTTACATATGCTCTGTTGTCTCAAAATCCCCTGTTGTTGTTTTTTCTTTATTTTAGTTTGTGAATTTTTTTTTTTATTTTTACACACAGCAAATATTTACATGATTTGGCGCTTTTAAAGAGAAATGTTTTTTGTTGTAAAATTTTAGTGATTCTGTAAACATAATCAATCTGCACAGGTGGAAAAGGGTATATACAGGGCTGGGCAGTATTTGAAATACATGTATTTGAAATACGTATTTAAAATACAAATACGTATTTTGTATTTTGTATTTTAAATACATACAGGATGTGTAAGTATTTTGTATTTTGTATTTTAAATACATAACCTGAAAGTATTTTGTATTTTGTATTTTAAATGCCGCAAACCATGTATTTTGCCCAACACTGGGTATATATTAGAGTTGTCAATTATTCGCATTTCAACTTTGTTCGAATAATTCAAATAATAGTTTTTGTTCGTTCGATCAGACGATTAAATCAATAAAACTATTCGATTAATCGATAAGAGTTACGAATAAAAAAATTATTATTACAAAAAAGTTACGTATTTTAAATAAGTTACATCCGTCCATTTATCTACAACTATGGAAATTCTTCCATATTCTTCTTTATCTTTTTCTCAAATCCGCTTTGAGTTCCTCTTTTTATGATACGTAAAACTTCTCATTTTAGCTTCATATCGTTTTATTACTTAATGGCATCGTAAGACCATTAAATCCTTAATAATCCCTTTTATTCTTTTGCGCTGGCAGATCTACTACCTTCAGCTAAACTTCTGCATACAATTTCTTCTACAGAACAACCGCTGTCTCTCTTTATGTATTTTTCCATTGGACCATATTTGGCATTTTTTGATGTCGTTGGATTATCTACCACTACATCGTGCTCAATGGTAATGTTGTGATACTTAGCAAATGGTAAAAATATATATAATTTAAAAAAAGGATACTACAATAACAACATTTTCTACTTTTATGATATGATGGCTTAATATAAAAAAGGCCGAACTCGATTTTTTTTGTTTATTTACAGGGGAAGAAAAAAACTTAATAAAATCCGTAAAATTTTAGATAAAAAAGTTAAAATCCAATTTTTAATAAAAAATATCCAACAAATGTTGTACTACAGCCCCTTAAAAATTTCAAGATTAATGTGGCATTAGCTATCAGAATAAACAAAAAAGCTATTTAAAAAAAATCGAGTTACGCCTTTTTTATATTAAGCCATGGATATGTAAATCAATTCCTTATTTTTTTAAGCTTTTTGTTTATTTCTAAGTTTTTCACCCGAAATTGAAAAATCCCCTTTCTTGAAAATGTTCTTAACGTTTGATTTAAAAAGAAGTCAGTTGGTAAAATTGTTTTTCAAAGATTAGTTTAATAAGAACATAAAATACATTTTTGGAATACTATGAGTACTCAACAGGATTTTTGCTTAGTAAAAATTGAGATTAATTACAGTCAGGGCTATGGCTACAATATTTTTTAACTTTCCCACATATTGTATAAAATCACTACAAACGTATGAGAATAAATCAAATTCTAAGCTTTTATTTAATTTATTTTTATATAAAAAAAAAATTGAAATTAATCGATTTCTTCGTTATTCAAAATTATTCGAACAAGATTTTGGTTTTGTTTGATCGATTAATCAAATTATTCTTAATCGGTTGACAACTCTAGTATATATGTTTGCCATTCCGTTTGTAATTTCTACAATATTCATGTTAGACCCTATAAAGTATATATATTCTGGATGCTTATGAGTAGCGAAGTTGATTTAACGAAGCCCGTTTGTGTGTCTGACCGTGTGTGTTGAAATGGGTTTTTCAAAGACCTCAGATATGATAGAGCCTAGATTATTATATAAAAATGCCCACCCCCCACATGTACCACCATTTGTTTGCTATTGAAACTCAGCCAGATCGGTCCATAAAAAACCACGACTGCATCTAATTTTTTCACGAAATCCCATGTAAATCTGTAGAACGGAATAAGCAAAAATTTCAAAGAGACAACATCCGAAAAAATGTGGGTGCGATTGGTGAAGTGAGCGTGCCACCTCACATACAAAGACATTATAGAGATCTGTATATCTGGAGAACGGCAAGAGCCAAAGTTGCCGAGATAGGTACAAGAATCTTGGTTATTATAAGACTACATCCGACAAAATGTGGGCGGTAAAGAATAAGTGGGCGTGGCACAAAATACATTTTTTTTATTTTTGATTTATGTAACTTTCTGTTCTTAGCGCTCCATGGTGAAGGGTATATAAGATTCGGCATAGCATTCTTATTTGCTTTTTCATTCATGTAGTAACGAAGGCAACAAACGAACCTTAATGTGCTGAACCGAACACAACGAATTTTGTTGTTTTTTGTTGAATTTTGTTTTTTAACGAACAACCGAACGCAATGAAATGTTTAAATCTTTATGTTGAGTTGGATCAGAGCAGTATTTTTAATGTGTATTTACTACACAAACACTATTAGCGTTTGAGTTTTCCATATTTCAACCGTACCGACGAACACTAAAGAACATTATATAAAGTTTTTCTTTTTAATCACTGGTTTTAAACGAAAACATCTATAAAAGATATTTCATTTTTTTTAGTTCTGTTTGATTATGTGTGTTAATGGGTGAGTGGTCCAAGACGCTGCATTACGTTAGGTGAAGGGTATCAAAGATTCGGCATAGCCGAATAAAATACTCTTCGTTTTTACACTTATAGTTATATAAGGCATCAGAGTTTCAATATGGAGATTGCCGCTGACTATTTATTTAGGAAATATTTCTGCAATTCGTTTGTTAATTTTTTTTGTTTGGGGCTTATCGGAAAGAAGACAACAGATTTCAAACTGTTCAAAACTGGTAACCCTTAGTGTAGCGTGCAAAGACTAGTATTTTGCAAATTTTAAATTATCAGCATGTGTCAGTTTATTGAATGATGACAATTTCATACTTTTATGGTTTTTTTTCTCTGACTTCAACGATTATTTATATATTTGAGTTTTTTTTTTTTATTTTTTTTAACAAAATTTTTGTTTGCTACCATATAAAATATTCTTTTTATAAATGACATTTGTTGTGTTAGCAATAAAGAATCATTTGCTACCAGCAACAAATACAAACACTTAAAACGCTTGAATGGTTGAATGCTTAAATACTCGAGCTGTTGATGCTGCAAATACTAGTGTTGCATCGTTGACTGGTTGGTTTATCACCATTGCACTATTATTTTATCTTGCATTTCAAATGCTAAAGTTGCTTTTTTTTTTTGAATAAAAGGAAAATAAAATATTTTCTTTTGCTGCCATGAAAAACAAGTGGCGTTTGCCGTCATATGTTGGCAATTTTTTTCTTTTCCGTTCGAATTGTAAGTTTATGGGCCTTTGGACGAAGTTGTTGATGATGACGTCTTGCAGAGTTTCTTGAGAGTTTATGAATGCATTTGTTGTTGCAAATATGTAGCTGCTCAAGGTGTTCTAATAACTTTGAAGCAGCTTAAGAAAGAAAAAAGCATCATACGAGTGTAGTTTTATTTAACGGTGGATTTATTGTATAGATTTGTTTTTATTGCTGTTGTTGCTTTTATTTTTTGTTTAGGCAGTTCAAGGATAATTGTATCAGTAGTTTTCTTTTTTTAAATGGTTCTAGTGGTCTGCTTAAATTGTGCTATCTGCTAGTTTTTTTTACAATAGATTTTATGACCAAAAAATGTTTAAAAATTTTTGCTGTTACAAGCATTTGAATGTATTTTTTTCTTTTTTTTTAAATTTTAAAAGCTTTTAAGTGTTTTTTTTTCTGCTTTAATTTTAGTTTAGTCTTAAGAAAAGCGTTAATCTAATCGAAATATGTATTTCAAAGATTATTGTGAGATGATCTTTTGGAAAATATATAACGTTTTTAAGTTTTATATAACGGAGTTTGGATGTTTGAGCAAAATTTATTTAATGCCATGAGAATTTTTATTTAAGAAATTTTTTTTAAGCTGTTTTTTTTGCTAGCGGTAAAATTTAATTTTGGCATTAATTTAAATCTAAATTGTTTTGGATTTAAATAAAACAAATCACGAAACAATTTTTAAAGATACAACAAATTACTTCCAATTTTATGTAAGAAGCTTTTAATTAAAACCCCATTATAACATTTAATAAACCTTTATTTAAATAACTTTTCATATGAAATAAATTTAGAGACATACCTATTGAAATTATTTGCAAATACAATTTGCTATTACTATAGCTGTCAGTTAAGGGTAGTTTATACGATCACAGAAGTCATACGTATTTTGAAAAAAATACAACCCTGTCATGATAAGTTGTTATTGTTTTTTGAAAATTTTAAAACCATTATTAGACTTGTGTGGTCGTGTAAGCTACCCTTAACTTTCAGCTATAGTAATAGAATATCATGACTGCACTTTGTAAAATTGGCCGTTTAAATGATTTTCAGCAATCGTATGTATGAAGCTTTGCAAAGTTCACTAATTATACCCTTCACCACAGGTGGAAAAGGGTATATATAAGTTTGTCATTCCGTTTGTAATTTCTACAATATTGATCTTAGGCCCTGTAAAGTATATATATTTTGGGTCCTTATGAGGAGAGAAGTTGATTTAACGATATCCGTCCGTCTGTCCGTCCGTCTGTCCGTCCGTCTGTCCGTCTTACGTTTGATATGTGTTTTCCGGAGACTCCAGACATGATAGCGGCTAGGTTGTTTTACATTTATGTCACATATAGTCCACCATTTCTTGCTATTGAAATTCAGCCAGATTGGTCCAACAATGGCTGAGATATGACCAAAAAACCACGACTGCCTCTAATTTTTCCAAAAAATCCCTTGTGGTTGTTGTATTTTTATTACTTTTTTCTGTATATCTGGAGAACGGCAAAAGCCAAAGTTTTCAAATTTGGTACAAACATTAAGGTTATAAATACACACCATTCCACAAAATGTGGGCGGGATTGCAGAAGTGGGCGTGGTACCTTCCATACAAAAAGTATCAAAAATTGTATAAAAACCTGATTTTTTGGACTGTCATATGACCTATGGTTACGCCTTATATATCAAAAGATCGGAAATCTTTTGGAGAAAATATTTTCTGAAAATTTCGGAAAAATCGGTTCAGATACGAAAAAGTTATGGCCAATTTTTTTTTTTAATACGCTTTATCGGGAACCATAGATCATCCCGGGTCCAACTTTTATAGTTCAAATTAACTGAAAATTGTTCTTTAACACGTCGGTATATAAATCTGTCAAATCGGTTAAAAAAATGGCAAGTTATGAGTAAAATACTCACAAAATGGCCTAAAAAACATCAAAATTTTTGTAAAAACCTACATTTTAGGGCTGTCATAAGACCTAAGGATATGAATTATATATCAAAACATCGGATTTTTAATAGAAAATATTTTCTGAAAAACTCGGGAAAATCGGTTCAGATACGAAAAAGTTATGACCAAAATATTAATTTTTTTTGAAAAATACCCATTTTCGGGAACCATAGATCTTCCCGAGTCCAAGTTTTATAACCAAAATAACTGGCAAATTTCTTCTTTAACACGTCGGTATATAAATCTGTCAAATCGGTTAAGAAATAGCAGAGTTATGACCAAAATACTGAAATCCCAAAAATTACTCTTTTAATAATTAAGTTTGTTTTTTATACCCTTCACCGAAGGTTCTATACCCTATAAAGTTCTGGGTATTCTGGGTCCTTATGAAAAGCGAAGTTCAAATCCAGTTGTCCGTTTCTGCACCCCCCCGCTCCCCTTTTGCATTTGTTTATATATACTAGCATAATGCTCAATATGATTTTCGTTATCAGCCTTCTTTATTATTTCATCTATTTAACGAAATAATTTTAACAAATAGAAACTAGGAATTTTTGTTTCGTTTTGCTTCTTAAAAACTCGCCAAAAAAGATAAATCTACGGTATGACAACAGTGCCTATACAAAAAGAAACCAAACAAACAAACACACATACATGGTACAAACTATTTTGGTGATTATAGGCCACCTATTATGGTTCACAACTCAAATATGTAGTTGATTTATAATTTTGGTATTATGGCTTACAACTTTGCTTTATTGTGGTGAATTAAAACATTAAAAATAATTACAACTCAACTATGTCTGTCAAAATCGCTGTTTTACATAAGCTTTATAATATTCGGTCACAAACGTACATGTAATTTGCTTCTGACATTGTCTCTGTTTTTTTCGCATTGTTATTGCAGAAACCAAAGTAGTGCTCGGTTTCAAAATAGATTGCTGCCGCCATGAAAAGTTTTATTTGCGCCGTAAAATAGTTCAGCCATCTTAACATTTTTTTCTTTTAATTCAAAGATACCAATTTAGGATTTTATAATAAAACGGTTTTTATATATATATTCACATAAATTCTATTCAATGGTAAGATGATCAAACATATCTCGGTATTGTAAAAAATTAATTTCAGCCGGCTAATGATTCCGTCAATAGTGGACGCCGCTGCCGGTTTCTTCCCGGCATAGCTTTCTGATGTCAGATGGTTTGTCAGAAGAAAATAGAGCACGCTCTAATTGAAATTTTGTCAGATGACTTTGCGTCTGACTTTTACAGAAGCAAAGTTAAAAAGGTAACACACGACATGTATGTATTTTGCAATGGGAAATTTGACATGTCAGATGACAAAAACATGTCGTGTACGGGCGCCTTTAGGTTAGAAACTGTGAGTCCCTGGTTCGAATCTTGTTTTTTCAAAAAGACAATTTTTTTTAATTTTTTTTATGTTCTGAAACGATTTAAAAAAATATTTACCAGTTTTAGCTTTTTAAATATAATTTATAATGAAGTTTTATGTATTGTATATGTATGTTTATGTAGAAATTATTTAGGTTTTGTCTAGTTGCTCTGTATTCTGCTCGCACAATGGTGAAGGGTATATAAGATTCGGCACAGCCGAATATAGCACTCTTACTTGTTTTATATAAAGTTTTTTTTATAAAAACTAATAATAAAGCTTTTAATAAAGGATATTGCTAAATTAATATAAAACTTACTTAAGAAACTATTTCTTTTAACACATTTCTACAAATTAACTTATAAAAACTTTTTATCAAAATAAAGTTTATTGAATAAGCTTTTAATTAAAATGTTTATAAGTTAAATAAGGCTTTTATAAGTTTTAAGTTTGTTTAAATTAAAGTTTATATAATAAGCACCTTTAACAACATTTTTTAAGCTTTTTATACAATAGTTTAAAATAAGCTTTAATAAGCTTATATAAAACTTAAGACAAAAATTTATTTAATAGCCTAATGAATAAGACTTCTGAAAAGCTTTTACAATGAGGATTTAAAAAGCTTCCTTAATGTTATTAAGAAAAAATTATTTACTTTCAATAAAAAATTAAGAAAAATACCTTTAAAAAGTGTTTTAAAATTATCTAAAACACTTTCGAAAAAACTCATTCAATAAATTTTCTATATTAAACTTAAAAAAAAGATTAAGCAAATATTTCAAAACTTACAAAAAATTTATTTAATTGAAAAATTTTATAAATTCTTTTGTATTACAAATCTAACACAAAAGCTTGATAAAGCCCGTTTGGTATGATATCCAGTTAGGTTATTCATTAGCTTTTCCTTTGAACTAGTTTTATATTTCATGTTAAAAGCTTTAGCAAAAGCCTTTCAGAAAAAGCTACCAAAAAAGTTTACTTGTCTTTGACAAAAAGTTTTCATTTCTTATTAAGATTAATTTTTATAAAGTTTTTAAAAGGCTTTTTCGTTGAACTTCTTGTTTACTTATGTTCAAATTAATTTAAACAACAGCTTAAAAAATAAGTATTTTTGCAAATAGTGTACGGCAAAATTTTGGTAAAGCTTATGATAAAGAAGCTGTTTACAGAGTAAATAGAACGAACAATGTTTCGCTCAAGCTTATGAAATAAGCTTATAGAGCAAGCTTTGCTTTTTAACTAAAGAACGTTTTTTATTAAAATCATATAATAATTTTTTTTTTTTCGTTTCAAAAAGTTTATTTTATAAGATTTTTCTAAAGCTTGTCAATTTAAGTATTTTCGTAGATTTACATACATACTTATCTATTAGAAAGTGTTTAAACCCCATATGAATTTCCAACTCTCTCCTAATGCAAGACCCCAAAGAAAAGCTTTTGATTCCAACACCCATTTTTTATGAATGCATAATTCATACAATTATTTTCAACAATTGTTTTTTGGGTAATTTTGTGGGAAAAAATCTTTGCAATATTTTTTGTCAATTACAATTATTTTTTGGCGATTATTGTCTAGATTTTTCAAGACACAGCCCCAGCAAACACACCAGCCCAAGTTTGGATTTAACCACAAAAACAAAAAATCATGTTTAATTCATAAGAGAAATGTTGAAAATGCCCACTACACCAACAACAACTGGCATCTAAAATCAGAAAATCATACTAATAAAAGAAGAGAAAATTGCCTTTAAAAGAACACAATTGATTTTCTTGATTTCTGTTTTTGGGATTTAATAACTCAATTTTCTTTTAAAGTTGTTCTTTTCAACTTTTTTCTTTATTTTATTTTTGAAAAACAGATAAAAATTTATAAATTTTAAACATGTATTCGCCTACATTTTATGGCAAATTTGTTACTACTGACCTATAAATTGTATGCAATGCCGCAACATTACATTGGAAACAAATTTTTTGCTGCACAAATGCAAGTTGCACGCCACATAATGCAAAAAAATTGTTTGTATTTATTTTATTTTCTTTTTTGTTTTCTAAAAATTTTTCCATTGTATTTTTATATTTATTTTATAAATAAAATTGACTTCTTGTAACTATTTTTGGTTTGAACTGAAGTGAATTGAAGTGTAGAAAAAATGTAGTTATTGAAAAAATGAGAAGCAAAAAAAAAAAACGTAGAGAATAGACACACAGACAAGTCAGGCGTCAATTTACTTAGAAATGTGTTTGAAGCATGTTGAGAGCCTAATTTTAATGATGTTAAACTTGGCTGACACCCTACAACTAAAGTTTAGTAATCTAAACGCATTCTTTCTAATTTAATACCTTTTTAAAGCTTTAAAGCTTATTTGATCAGCTTTCTGAAAAGGCTATGAAAAAAGGCTTTTAAAAAGCTTATTTAAAATGCATTCAATAAAACTTAATTGAAAAACCTGTTTGATAATTCTTTGAAAAAGCTTTAGTAATCTTTCTAAAAAGCTTCTTTGATTAGCTAATTTGATAAGCTTTCTAATAATCTTATTTGAAAAGCTTTTTAAAACGCTTTTTTGGTTAGCTCTTTAAAAAGCTTATTTGACAAGCTTTTAAGAAAGGGTTTTCAAATCGTTTTTGACCAGATTTTTGCAAAGTTTTTTTGATAAACTTAGTTCATCAGCTTTTTACAAAGCTCATTTAATAAGCTTTTTACAAAGTTTTTTTTCAAACCTTATTTAATAAGCTTAGTTGATCAGCTTTTTACAAAACTAGTTTGATAAGCTTAATTCATCAGCTTTTTATAAATCTTATTTTATAAGCTTAGTTTATCAGCTTCTAAGAAGGTCTTTTTTTGGATTAGCTTTTTAAAAAGCTCATTGATAAGCTTTTTAAAAGGTTTATTGGAAAAGCTTTCTAAAAAACTTATTGTATAAGCTTTCTAAAAAGCTCAATTGATAAGCGTTTCTTAAACCATATTTCAATAAAATATACCACAAAGCTTATTCGATAAGCTTTAAATAACGCTTTTTGGGTAAGTTTTTTATAAAAATTACGGAAACGTTTGCAAAAAAAATTTCATAACTTTCTTTAACTTTGTCTAAAGCTTTTTTAGGATCATTTTAGAAGCATGTTCATTAATAATTATTCGGTATGTCTTTACAAAAAAGTTTTATAAGTATCAAAAAGCTTTCTTTACAGCAGAGTGTTTGGTTTTATTCTTGTATTCTTAAAAACGAACTTCCACAAAAGGTTAATTTAAAAGATGTTTTCAAGTTCTCATTCTACGTAGTTACTGTCACCAAGTTCTTGTTGTCAATACCACTTTTAAATTGTTTAATACAATATTGATATTATGGCCAATGTCTTTAGGCCAATAATAATTGCGGCATTACTCGACTTGACTTTAGACAAACACTCACACAACTTGTACAGAATTTTTTTTTAACAAAATCGCACTTAGAAGACACAGCACATAAGAAAGACGTCTAATCTACTCTTTCACATACTTTATTATTATTTGGACGATGACGAGCATAATTGTGATGATGAAGATAATGATGACAAGATTTAATGCAAGCGAGTAAAGCTTTTTAAAAAGCTTAGCAGGTTCTTATTAAAAAAAAACAAATACAACGAAATTTTTTCTATTTTACTCACGTTCATTAGTAACGAATTCATGACTTTCAAGTCGTATTTGTTTAGACGGTTGGTTATTGGGTTGACACAAATATTTAGCACTTACCTGCAAATAGAAAGAAAAAAGAGGGAGATGAAAATAAGTTTTTTAAAAGAAAAAGCAGAGTTAAACGCAAACGCACACACTTTTAAATAATTAATTGATAAATTGTAAAAAAGAAGCCGTTAACAATGAAGACTCCTAATAAACAAAAAAAAATATATTAAAAACTTCTAATGGCCTTTTATGCGGCCGAATTATATAGAAATAAATTGACACAATCATTAATTATAAAATAGAAGCTTTTCGGCATCCTAAAAATAACTTTGTAATTGTTCAGTTAATTAATGATGTTAAAAATATTTTGTGGCATATTTTGTTTTTAAAGGGAAATTAGGTTGATTTCTATTTTTTCTTTAACTATTCATTAAGCTTAATTGATAAAGTTTCCATAAAGCTTAAAAGATAAAAGTTTAAAAAGAAAATAGAATATAAATTCTTCAAAAAAGTTTATACGACAAGTTTTCTGTAAAGCTTTTATACCTTTTGTAAAGCTATCTTAAACTTATGGAAAAGCTTTTTCATAAAGCTAAAAAGATAAAACTTAAAAAAAAAATTGATACAAGTTTTCTGTAAAGCTTTTATACTATTTTAAAAGCTATCTGTACACTTATGGGCTAACCTTTTTCATAAAGCTTACTTGATAAAGTTTCCAGATAAAACATTAAAAAAGTAGAATATAGAAATTTTTAAAGAAAAAGTTTATACGGCAAGTTTTCTGTTAAGCTTTTATGTCTTTTGTGAAACTATTCTAAAGCTTATGGGATAAGCTTTCTGTAAAGTTATTTTCAAAGGCTTTCTCTTAAGCCAATTTTTTTGGGCTTTATTTATGGATTTATGTACAGCTTTTTTATAAGCTTTCTGTAAATATTTTTCAACAAGTTTTTGTAAACTTTATTTGATAAACTTTCAGTAAAGCTTACTAGAAAAACTATTGGCTATGCTAGTAGTTTTTTGTACAGCTTATATGATAAATTTTATGTAAACCTTGTAAGATAAGCTTTCCGTTAAACTTATTTGATTAGCTTTCTGTAAATCTAACATTATAATTTTTGTTGTAAAACGAAGATGTTTAGTTCAAATTTTTAAGCTTTTAAGTTTCAGTAAAGCTTAAATTACTGGCTTTCTATTAAGCGTTTTAGTTAAACTTTTTATTAAGCTGTAAAGCTTGCATGTTAAGTTCATATATAGATTAAACAATAGTATTTCCATGTGTGTTAAGGAAGACAAATTCGAATTCGAGACAAATATAGAATTGCACACATATAACACCGTATAGGAAGATAGTCCAAGGGGTCCTACACACAATTCTGAGAGTAACATTTCTGAAATAATTTTTACATTTCCGAAAATTAATTTTAAAAAACGACATATTTATTGGAAATTTCTGGAGAAGATCAATGACTATTTTGGACAAATATGGAGTTGCACAAATAAAGGATGGGTAGCCCAGAGGGATCTTAATACAGTTAAAATAGTCGGATTTATGAAATAATTTTGAAATTTCAAAAAATTAATTTTGATGAAAATCATATTTAAAATTTTTGGAGAAGATCAGTAACCTTTTTTGACTAGTATGAAGTTGCACACATATAACACCATATACAAATTGGAGCCCAAAGGGTCCTTAATATAGTTTCCATAGTCAGATTTAAAGCTTTTTTATATTTAAAGCTTTAAGGCTTATATCGCTTATCAAGAGTTGAGTTTACAATATATTCATATGAAATAATGATCACTTCATAGATCACCTGATTGTCTATGCATTAGTGCTTTTAAGTCGATAAAGGTGATTTTTTACTTATAGCGATGTTGCAGCAAATTAGCGATATGTCAAACTTTTTAAAATGGTTTTTAAACCAACTTTTATGATAAAGTCTTTTTGAAAGCTTTTATATAAAGTTATTAAAGGCCGATTAATTATATTAAATTTAGCTTTAGCCAAAACATTTAATATGAATATTAAAAAATATTTTATGCTCAATGGTCCAATCAACGAACTAATTCTTTATTTTATTGTTTTAACAAATTCTTTTGAGTTCTATTGACTTCTTTTTAATGCAAATTTAAAAGCTGCTGTGACAGTTTTTAAATAAAAAGTAACACTGTTTTAAACATCGCACTACTGACACGCTTCATTTGTTTCGCTTGTTTATTCATTTCTAATTTATTTCTTCAAATACTGTTTTTAACTCGTAAATATTCTTAAAACACAAGACAAGAAAACAATATTCTTTTATTTTTTATCACACAACATTCTGTTTTAAAAATTGAAAGAAGTTTTAAAAGCTTCTTTTTTATTTCTGTTTCTATTTAAATCATTAATTGATTTTGACTGACTTTTTTGTGAAATTATTGACTATAGAAACACTAATTATGATCATTAAATGCTAAAGAATAACAGCTAGAAAGGCACAACAGTTATAAGGGCACAGCACAATGTAAAGTTTTAGTTTTATACAGCCGAGAGCCACAATTACAAAATTGGGTGTTTTTTTAAAGGCGTAAAACTTTTTTTCTAATAAAGCACAAAAAATTAAATGGAATGACCAAAATTTTGTTTTTATTAACTCACAAATTTTACGTCGTTTAATGTTTAAAAATAACTGTGTCATTTGTCCTCCTCGGCTGCGCCTTATGAACGCCCTCGTGTTGGTCCAATTTTGCGCAACTTTCCCGAGCATACCCGGTCTTATTTCGTTAAGTCTTGCTGGCTTATCAGCATAAACAAGAGAACTCACGTACCCCAACAAAAAATAGTCCAAAGTTGTCAAATTACCCGAACGAAGTGGCCAATTCACAGGTCCATTTCTTGAGATAATTCGCTAACCAAACGTTTTGCTCAGCAAAGTGATGATTTCAAGCGCGTTTGGCTTGCTGCTTACATGAGAAATAAAAAATTACTTATAATTTCCCTGTAGCTTTCGCTATTCAGGGTAATGTTGGCACCGATTTCGGATTTAAAGACAAGAAGGGCGATGACGCCTTCGGCATGTCAGCCGCAATAAGCAGTGATTTTTGCGGAATGTAATAGAGTCTTATGGGGATTGTGCTCTCTCCAAAAAACACAATTCTGTTTGTTCGCATACCTGTTAAGCGAGAAATGAGCCTCATCGTTGAAGACGATTTGACGATAAAAATCTGGTTGAACTTCCAGTTGATTCCCAACCCATCTATCGAACACACGACGGAATTCATGGTCAGCTGGCTTTAGTTCTTGCACTGGACCCAATAAAGATGTAGGCAAAGATCTTTCCTCAAAATTATCCTAGCAGTGGGCAGGCAGAGACCGAGTTGCTGAGAACGGCATTGGAGTGCTAAATTCGAGTCCTCTGTCACACTCACGTCTACAGCGAAGATGGCTTCTTCTGTACGCACAGTACGGGCTCGACTTGGATGAATTTTATCCAAAAGATTTAATGTGGTCATGAATCTATGCATATATTGCATATAAGCTGCTCAGTTAAGCGATTATGAGCACCGTAAAGATGACGAAGTGCTTTATAAGTTTGGAGAACAGAGTGCGAATTTAGAACATAATTTTCCACGCTTTGTAAGCATTGTTCTGGTGTTAGTCCTTGCATGGTGATTTTCCAAAGTGTATTGAAAAAAAGGCAAACACACTACTTCATTAGTGTAACAGCTTGTTTTACAGTTATTCCTATCGGAAGTTTAATTCGTCTAAAAAAACACCCTTAATAAACATTTTTAAAAAATAATTTTTTTTTTTTTTTTTAAATTTCTAATTGTTTGTAGTCTTTTCTTTATCCCAAATTACTATTTTTGGAAATAAGAAAAAATATTAGTTCGAATGAAAGACAAATTATATTTGAATATTTTAAAGTTTTTAAAGTGTTAAAAAAAAACAAAATATTTATTTATAATTAATTTCATGGATTTGTTAAATATTTTAAATCTCTCTTTATAGGGGACAAAGTGTGAAAAAACTTTGAATATAAATCAGTTCAATAATTGTATAGACGCCTTCTTAAAGGTTTATCTAGAAAACTTAAAAAACTATATAAGAAGCGTGTATGATAAGTTATTTAAATTATTTAACAAGCTAAAAAGTTTATTCAGTTGGATTTAAAAAAAAAAAAAACTTAATTGACCAGCTTATCAGTATGCTTCCTAAAAGCATATTTTAGAAAACTATTTAAAAAGCTTGTTCGACAAGCTTATTTGATAAGCTTTTAGAAAATTTCATTTAATAAGCTTTTTTAAGGTCTTATGCGATTAGCTTTCAGAAGCACATTTGACACACTATCGCACGTGTCACAGACATCCATTCTGATCGAATATATTTTGTCCTTTTTAAAAGGCTAGAAACTGAACAATAAACTTAGTATGAATTATAATCTAAAGCTTTTCCCAGTTTCCAACAAAATCTTTAATGTCTCTTCAAGTTTAAGTTTAAAATCTTTTAAAAATTTAAACTACATAATTTACATCACTGTTTGCCAAAGATATTCTCTGATATATGTTTATTCTTTCTTCCCAAAGCGGATCCTAAAGCAGCTTCGCTGGCAATTTCATTTGTGTAATTTGGATATTTTCCATACAATTTGTTTCCTTTTTCTATATAATAAGGGAAAATTGCCGAAAGAGCTTTTGTTTTCTGCTCTTGTTTGTATAAGAGTTTCAACTGTTACAAAACTTATTTATCGCCCAAAGAAAACAAAATATTATATTATTTTAAACAAAAAAAAAAAAAAAACGTGAGTTTCTTAAAGTCATTTACTGTTGCTTTTTGTAGAGGAAAATTTGACCATATTTTTCGGAAGGCCAAAACATTTTATATGTGTCTTGCTTCTTCAAAAAAGAAAAATTTAATTTAAAGAAGCTAAAATATATTTAATCGGATATGCAAATACGGAACTAAGGCCATTTTGATCGGAATGTGTGAAAGGCCTGTCTATCAGAAGCTTATTTGATAAGTTTTCTTAAAAGCTTATTTCAATAACTTTATTAAGCAACTGTTTGATAAGCTATTGAGAAAAGTTTATTAAATAAGATTTAAAAAAGCTTGTTATGTACGATTTAAAAAGCTTGTTAGATAAGTTTTCAAAAAGCTTATTTCAATAACTTTATTAAACACTTATTTGATAAGCCATTGAGAAAAGTTTTTTAAATAAGATTTAAAAAATCTTGTTAGGAAAGTTTTAAAAAAGCTTGTTAGGTAAGATTTAAAAATCTTGTTAAAAAAATTGTAAAAAAGCTTATTTTACAAGCTTTCTTTAAAATATACACTTTTGATAAGCTTTTTGAAAGCTTATTTGGAAAGCATTTTGAAAGCTTTTTGGGAAAGCTTTTTAAAAACTTATTTGGAAAACATTTTAAAAAAGCTTATGTTATAAGCTTTAAAAAATATATTCGATAGCCTTTTAAAAAGGTTTATTTAAGAAAACTTCATGAAAACTTCTTATTGCATTTTTTAATACGATTTCAACTAGGGTCCTCCGAAAAGCTTTCTTAAAGCTTTAGTTGGCAAAATTTGTACACAGGTTTTTAATATAAACTTTCTGAAAAGCTTTTTTAAAACACGATTTTTTTCATTGTGACTTCATTATGACTTTTTTGCTTTAGGGCTACAGTTATAACTCTGCATGTCTTTCACGGTGTTCTCATAGACAAAAACTGTATAATAGCAAGATTTTAGTCTAATCATTGACAATATCTTGATCGTACGACCCTCGTTAAAAGCAAAGTCATCATAAACCTTTATTGCAGCCAAACTGTTGCCTTAATAGTTTTTATCTTTAGGCCGACCAGACTTTATCCAAACCCAAACAGAATAAACTTCAAATATTAAAGTCTAATGTTTATTGGGCTGTCTGTCTGTCTGTCACTAATGGTTTACTGAAGTAAAACAAGAAAAAAAAAGTAGGAGGACTATTATTTTCAAAACTAAAATATTTTCCGCACTCACTCGCCCAGCTTTCGAAGACTACATACAGATCTTCAGTTATACCTCTAAAAACAACTAACACAAAGAAAAAGAATCTGTAAAAAAAAAATAAAAAAAATCTGTTCATCGTTTCATCTTAAAGCTGCAGGGGGAATTGTGTCTAACTAAATTATGATTATAAATTAATTCTTTTCTATTTTGTTCCATTTTATTTTGCTCTGTTTTCAAAACACAAGAATGCAATAGAAAATCTATTGTTATCAAATCTTTTAAAAAGAAAAAAGTATTATTTTCATTGTGTTTTTTTTTTTTTTTTTTTTTTTCTATTTTATTATCTGCTAAAAATGCAATTTTCTTTTATTCTATTTCCATTTAAATCTTCAAGTTGTGGCTGGGTATTAAGCCACAAATCTATAATTATGGAAATTTTATTCAAGATTGTGTTGTTTTCTGCTGTTTAGTTGTATGATGGGTTTTAATTTTTTTTGCAAGTTCTGTTTTTCTTTTTTTTTTTTCATTTAACCAGTTAATTTATAATTCTTTTTCTAAAATTTACAGTTAATTATTTGGTTTGTTGTATTTTAAAGAAAAATCTTTACAGAAGCAAATAAAAAATATTAATTACATTTCAAAACAAGGTTTTTAATTTAGCTTTTTCTTTTAAATAAGAGATAACAAAAGGCATTAACATTTATCAAATTCTTTTTACTGGAGGTTTAACAACTTTTATTTGTTATTAAAATTTACATAAAAAAAATGGTTTTGTTGGATAAGATTACGAAGAGCAACAGGTGTGAAAGGTTTGGTAAAAGAATGATACGATTTTTGGAAGTTTTAATCAATTAACTTTCTAAATTAATTTTTTCATGAGCTTTCTATTTGACATATAAATGAAGAGTATCACACTCGATAAATTGTTTAAAAGTTTTTAGTAATCCGAAAAAGCTTACTTGATAAACATAATAAAAAGCTTTTAAAGGAGTATTTTATAAACTAATAATAACCATAATTATTTCTGCAAATATGAAGAAAACATAAACATATAAATGAATTTACATTTGTTTTTTTATTCGTCTTAGTAAACCGATTTGGCGAGTTTATTGTTTAATTTAATTTTGTAAGTTCAATAATATCAAAAAAAAAATCAGAAAGTACCAATTGAAAAACAAAAAATTACCAAAAATTATAATCTTACAGTTTCTTAATCACTCTGGACTCAGCATGTTAAATTTTATGTTTTTAGGTTCAGTTGAAATAAAAATTCAAAATGTACCAGTTATAGAATGAAAAGGTACCAAAAAGATTCCTTTTACAGATTCTCATTCACTTAGGTCCTTACAAGTTTAATTTTATGTCTCTAGGTTCTATTTTAACGAATTTTAAAAAAGTACCTGTTATAAAACCAAAAAGTACCGAAAGCTTCACTTACAGATTTGTATTTACTAAGGACAATGCATGTTTAATTTAAGGTCCAATTAAACGAAAATTCAAAAAGTACCAGTTGAAGAAAAAAAAGTACCAACATAATTTTATGTTTCTAACTTCAATGTTCTAGAAAATTAAAAAATTACTACGTGCAGCACGTAAAAGTAAAAGAAAGACATTTAATTTTCCGTATTTCCCCTTCAATCGAGCAACGCGTTAAAGTTATTCAGGCTTATTATAAAAATGGGCCTTCAAATCAAAATGCATATGGTGCACTTCGTGATTTGTTCGGTCAATTTAATCGTCCAAATGTGCGTACAATCGGATAAATCATGAAAAAATTTAAGCAAACCCACTTAAATTGACTCAAGAACTAAAGCCTCTTGATCATTCCAAACGTCGTCAATGGTCAGAACGGTGGCAAGAAATGGCAACAGTGGATGATCAATTTTCGAAGAAAATCATCTTCAGTAATGCGGCACATTTTCACCACAGTGGATTCGGCAATAAGCAGAATTGCCGCATTTGGACGAATGATAATTCAAGAGTGACTGTCGAAAAACAAATGCACCCACAAAAAGTGATTGTTTGGTGCGGTTTATGGGCTGGCGGCATCATCGGGCCGTATTTTTTCCAAAATAAGGCCGGTCAGGCAGTTACTGTGTTCGCTATCGTGAGATGATAACGAACTTTTTATGGCCCGAATTGGAAGAAATGGATGTGGACGATATGTGGTTTCAACAGGACGGCGCCACTTGCCACACAGCTAACGAAACAATGGCCTTTTTGCGCGACAAATTCAATGGCCGTGTTATGTCACGTGGTGGCGATTTCAATTGGCCGCCAATATCATGTGATTTGACACCGTTGGACTTATTTCTTTGGGTTAATTTGAAAGAAAAGGTGTACGTCTATAAGCCAGCAACAATTCAAGAGCTAAAGGATGAGATAATTCGGCACATTTACGGCATAGAACCTCAGCGTCATCGAAAATTTGGACCATTGGTTGGAGGCGTGCCGTCGAGGTCGCGGCGGCCCTTTGGCCGATATTTTGTTCCATGCATAATTAAACCATACCAATATTATCATAATAAAAATAAATGAAAATAATTTTTTAAATAATTTGTGTTTTATTTAAATTCAACTTCGGTCCTTAAAATTTAACCACCCTTTAGTTATAGAATGAAAAAGAACCAAAAAGCTCCCCCTTACAGATTCTTATTCACACAGGACAGGGCCCTGCACCTATAAGTTTATGTTTTTAAGTTAATTTTAATATACAATTCAAAAATTACCACAATTACTACAATTCAAAGACAAGTAAAAAATATATATTTAATTTTCCGTATTTGATACTTTTATGAAACTACATTGTAGTATCAAAAATTTCAATATTATAGTGGGAGCCCATAATTTAAGCTGGCGTTTACATTTGCCAGTACTGGCATGACAGTAGCAATACATGCAAACTTTTTTAATAATACATGCATACTTTTCCAACTGTCTTGTCTACTGTCTAGCAAATTTTGCAGACAGTAAAATTGGACAGTGATTTGACATTTTCTAACAATAATCTGAAGTTTTATTAGCAAAAGAAAAAAAAAAAACGTAAAAAATAAATATATTTTGCTTTGATTTTTTATGTTTTAGTTAAGTGTTATGTTTTTTTACAAAATATAGTTATTTAAGGCTGTTTTTAAGTTTGTTTATTTGATATAAAACACGTTTAGCTGAACTTTCACTGCAACATTCACGTTTGACATATATTTCAAAGTGAACTGTCTTAACTACTGTCTGGACGCCTACGTCACGGAGACAGTTAGCAGTGTTTTTGGCAACTAATATGTATTTTCTTACTGTCTTGCCAGTACTGTTAACTGTAAACGCTATGTAATACGTAGATATCAATGAATGAAGAAAAATGTTTTGTAAAAAAAATACCAAAAAAAGGTACTATTTTCACCCTTTAAACGTTCGAATTTCTAATAAGTACCAAATTTATATTTTTATTTTTAAGATAAGTAACGAATTTGGTATAATCTTTATTTCTATGTTTATTGGATTAAAAGGCAGTCAGGATTTCGCTCTGGCCATACTTGTATAACCGGGGGTGGGGTCTTTCATAGAGGTGAATTTTGGTGCGGAAAGCTTTCTGTCTGCTATTAACTTGGGAATAGCAAGAGGCGATTCCTCTACTGAATTTCCGAAGCAGCTCACTACGCCCGGTCTTAAACCACGTACCCCCTGGTAATGTCGCTCAGACTCCCGTCTGACGGCAGCTAGAGTGAGAAGGCGCTCAGTTGAGTAACCTGAATGGCATGCTAATACCGATGCGTCTCAGGTAATAAGGTGACAACAAAATTAAGAATCACTGAAACTCAATTGATGTACTATTTCGTTTTAACGACTTGCCTGCCTAGAGGTTGTTGGCAGCCCCAACACTAGGATCGGGTGCTGTGGTCTAATCAACCACTCATCTTAAATAACATAGATTAACGAAACTACACGTTGCTAGAAGCTCCACTTGGAGTAGCGTTCTTATAAATATTGTAAGACACGTTAACTAAAATAAAAAATAAATAAAAAAATAGTTGTATAACCGCCCTAATTAATAGAACATGAACTTCTCTGCTGGAAGTTACACAGACTGTTCAATTTTTCCGTGGCTTCTGTTGGTTTAATGTCTCCTTACTAGACAAATCGTAAGCAGTCAGTATTATTAAACAACAAAACCTCACAAGTGCTGCCAGTCCCAAAGGGTGTACCCCAAGGATCAATTATTGGACCCCTACTGTTTGCTCTTTACGTCAGTGTTCTACCTACTCAATTACAATATTGCAATGCCCATTTGTACGCGGATGATGTCCAACTTTATCATAGTAATAGCCTTAGTAACATAGGTGAATGTGTTGAAAAGTTAAATACATATAGAGCTTAAACGTGTCCAGGTTTGGGCAAATGCAAATGGTTTGTGTCTAAACGAGGTTAATGCTTAACACTCAAAAAATTGATATTGTAACATCTGCTTAAAACCTTGGTATTATATTTAATAACACACTTACGTGTTCAAATAACATAAATTTAGCAGCTGGAAAGACTTACGCAAAGCTAAGGACTCTATGGAACACTCAACATATAACACCACTTAATATTTTGCTGGCAAAAACGTATATCATTGCCATCATTGTTATATGGCTGTGAAATATATGCAAGTTGTGATTCTGCCAGCCGTAAAAAACTAACAAAAAGGTACAATGCAATTTTTAGATATGTGTTAAATTTGCGGAACTATTACCGGATTTCTAAATATGTGACAAAACTCTACAATGTCACATTATTTAATCTTAGGAAAATAAGAACCTTAATGCTTCTACACAAGATTCTCTACACCCTTGAACCAGGGTATCTGTTTGATAAAATCTTATTTACACAATCAGGAAGGTCAAATGATACTATTCATATAGAAGAAGAATAAAAAAATTATCAATAACAATTTTAATTAATTTTCATGCTGCAAAATTCCTTTCTTCATAAAAAAATTTAATGAAAAAATAAATCTGATGAACTTAAGCCTGATTAAAAAATATAAAAATTTGGATTAAAACCATAAATAGTTCGACAAAATAACCACAATACTAATTATTTATAAGATATTTACGTTATTCATTAATTTTGAAAAAGAATAGTTTTTTTGTATTTCTGTTATTTTACGTCATGTTCCTCTACAATTTAAAAATCCATTACTATAATTATAAGATTTTAAATCTTGTTGTATTGGAAATCAAATAAATAAGCCTAATCTTAGTTGTTTATATAGAAACATTTGGGGTATTCACAAGGTGTGCTATCAAGTTGTATTTTCATAATGTTCTAACATTTTACAATAGTTTAAAAATATTGTTGTTGCTTTGTATACAAAAAGTGTCTTAAATGAATAAAACTTTGCTTGCTATGTTTATTGTGCTGTCGTAATTAATCAGAAGAGACCTGCGCCGAGCAACTGAGCCGAGCGGCTATGAATTTGTAGCCGTCCCCGTTGATGGTATAGTTTTATCCGGCTAACATCCGAATTTAACCTGCGGCTAGCATTGTTTGCAAAAAACCAATATTGCAATATTTATTTTTTTTATATTTGTTTTAAATCAGCTGACTTAAATTCAAAATAGCACACTAAATTAAGAGGGGTTGTTCACAACAGTCGTATTTTTTCATGTTATTATTTTAAGAAATATGATTTTATGACACCTTGTGAATCCCCCAATTATAACTAATTCGTTAACCTTCCATTGAGACCTTTTTTTAAGCTTTAATTATTTTACTTGATAAGCTTTCTATCCAATTCTTTAAATACTTTAAAATTCTAAAAACTTTTCAAGTTTTCTTTTCCCACAGAAATTACCTCTTACACCCTATATACTAGGACTACATAAAAACAATCAAGCTCTTGAACTTTAATCTGAAATTCTCTTTAAAGAAAATAGACCATAAAATTTGTATCACTTATGATAAAAATTAAGACACAAATACCAACAACATCTACCTTATTCAAATGAATTTGCAGCAAACTGAAAGGAATTGAAATGGAAAATTCTTTCATAAACATTTCTAAACAAAAAAGTCTTTAGTTCACACTGATTTGTAAACTAATTTTAAAACGTGGAAAGAATTTGCAAACCAAAACAAATTTTGTTGTTTTCAAGTAAAAATTTTTAGTCGCAACTTGCAAAAAGAAAAAACTAAGTAACAAATAACTATTACTAAATATATAAAGATTGGTATAAAAAACTAAAGACAATCTTTTTTCTAATGTGAATAAATAGATAGAGCCGCGAATAGAATGATATGGTTTTAAGAAAGATGCATTGATTTAAAACAAGTGTACAATTTCCAATACGAAACTGTTTTATTTATTAAGGCACCCTACAACACACAGAAAAAAAAAAATAATTTTCATATTTGAATACGAAAATTGCATAATTGATTAAAAAAAAATTTGAATTTTCTGAGATGACGATTTTTGCGGAATTGATAAAAAAGTTTGTAGGTATAGTTAGTGATTTTTTAGTCAACAACCAAGTTAATTGAGTCAATAAAAAAAGTTGTTGGCGCAAAATAATTTACGTGATTTGCTAAAATAAATTGTTGGAAATGTTGAATAAATCAAACAACATCTTTATTTATTTATTTATTAATTATAATGTGATAAGTTCCCAACTTTTATTCTTTGATAAATACACTAAAATTTATTGTGGGGGTATTAGCGAGTTTGTGCGCATTTCGCTGGTTGCTTAGGCCAGATCATCAGGAAACCTTTTTCCAAAGAGTTTGGAAAAGCTAAAGATATTATAAAAATAATATTGTTAAGCGAATGAGAATTACAAACACTCAAATCTTACTTGCAACGATATCAAAGCTATTAAAAAATGGACAAGAGTTGTAAAAAAAACTGTCTTTACTTTTATTCAAATGTTTTTTTTTTTACTGAATATGAAAAAATATTTAATTATTTCATTATTAAATATGTTTTATTGAGTGCTTTTTTTGAAAAGCGCGATTTGGTAAATTTTTTCATTGAATCAAATAAATAATTTGTTGACCTTAAATTTTATTTTTTAACAAACTGTGTTGTTAAAATTTTTCTTGAGATATGTTTTTCTGTGTAGCGAAGGCCATTTCCCAACGGCCAAAAAAAATCAAACCCGATACCCCGTACTGAATAAAAGCGTATGTCAGTGAAAGCCTTCGGCTTCGCTTGAAACCAATTGCAGGCGAATGGACGAAGTTCTGGACTATAAATCATTTTCCTTGAACTTGACTATCCCCACCTTTGAGCCGCACAAGCTGTCTTTGGCACGTTAAACTCAATGAAACATATAAAGGGTGTTTTTTTAGACGTCTAGAACTTCCGATTTAAATAACTGTTAAGCTGGCTGTCACACTAAATTAGTGTGTTTAACACTTTTTTTCAGTACAATTTGGCAAATCTTCATGCAAAGACTTGCATCAGAACAACCTTTTTACAATTTGTGGAAATTATTTTCAAAAATTCGCACTTTGTTCGCCAAACTTATATAGAACTTCGTTAAGTTTACGGTGCGCATAATCGTCCATCTGGATTGCTTATACGCAAAAGTATGGCTCGATTCTTGACCCCATTTACTCTTTTGGATATATTCATCCAAATCGAGCCAGCACCGTGCGAACAGAAGACCCATCGCGCTGTAGACTTGTGTGTGGCAGAGGACTCGAATTCATCGAACCAACGCCATTCTCAGAAACTCGGCCTCTGCTCGTCCACTACTTGCCAAATTTTAAGAAAGATTTTGGCCTCCTTCCAAATAAGATCCAACTGGTGCAAGAATTAAAGCCAGCGGACCATCAATTGCCTCGTATGTTCGGTGAATGGGCTGAGAATCAATGCGAGCCTAACGATTGGTAACCGAAGTATCTCAAACAAGTAAGAAAGTATAGTCGGTCAAGCCCGACCATATGATACCCTACACCACAGCATTTAAAAACACATAATGATAATGTGTCCATATGAATATGGACTTATCTATTTTTATAAACTTCGTTAAAATCGGTTTGAAAGTTTTTGAGAGGCAGAATGTTCCCCTTACCTCCCTTTGTGGTATTTTTGAAAAACTGTATAGCTTATGTGTCCATATAGATATGGATCGATCTATGTTTTAAATTTCATTAAAATCGGTTTGAGAGGCAGAAATTGGCCCTATCTCCCCTTGTGGTCCTATTTTTTAAAAAATGCAAACCTTTTGTTTCCGTTTGGTTATGGTTCTATCTAAGTTTCAAATTTCATTAAAATCGGTTTGATAGTTTTTGAGAGGAAGAAATTTGCCCCCTATCTTCTATCGTGGTCCATTTTCAATAGGCTTGGTCCTTATGCCAATAAGAACCTATGTCACGAATTTAATCAAATTATCTCTAAAATTGCAACCTGTACTTTGCGCACAAGGTTACATGGACAGCCTGCCAGCCAGCCAGCCGGACGGACATCGTTAGTTCGACTCAGAAAGTGAATCTGAGTCGATCAGTATACTTTAAGGTGGGTCTAGGACCAATATTTTAAGGCGTTACACACATCAGCAAAAATGCATAATACCCTCTCCACTATTGTGGTGTGGGTATAAAAATGTACCTGTGAATTGGCCACCTCGTTTGTGTTATTCGACACCTGCGGACTACTTTTTGTGAGGGTTCGTCAAATCTCTGGTCTATTCTGATAAACCAGCAACGATTGCTCATTTAGAAACCAACATTCAACACACTATTGATGAAATAAGTCCGGATATGCTCTAAAAGGTGGAGGAAAATGGACCGACAGGATGGAGTTCATAAGGCGCAGTCGGAGAGGCCATATGCCAGAAATTATTTTTAAACATTAAATGCCACATAAATGAAAATATACCCTCCAAAATGCCATTTAAGTTATTAAAGACAGAAACCATGTGTAAAAGATACTCCAACAACAGTTGTGAGTTCCGAATTTTTAAGCCATATACCTAGGGATGAAACGATACGAGTAAATACAAGTACATATTCGATACTTTTATACAAGTACCAACTATTTTTGTAATCGATACTTAGACACCGAATACCAAGTAGTATCGGTAAAAAAATACTCGGTATCGGTCAAAAGTAATCGCTTCACTTTAGCATTGAAATTATTTTTAAACTGAAGCAGTGTTTTTAAATAGTAAAAAAAATTATAAAATCTTTAAAAATAAAAAGGTGCAAAATAAAATTTATTTAAAATGGGACCACCAAAATCTAGTGTTTGGCTACATTACACTAGAAAAGATGGAAAAAGTGCTTTTAAAGATATTGAAAGCGATTTAATCGTTTTGTTTTTACAAAAGTTTTACATCACATATCTGTTTATTTCCTTAGCTTTTGTTTACTTATGATAATTTTAGTAACATAGTATACTACAAGATCTCACCCTTTTTTTTTGTTATGTTTTATAAACCTGATAAACGGTTTATTTTATTGAATTATTATCTAAGATTCTTTTGTTTTTCTTTTGTTATAATAAAAATAATTTGAAATACATACTATTGATCTTTTATTTTTTAAAAAAATATTAATTTTCAGACAAAAATATACTCTTTGACTATATTAAAAAAATTACAAATTTTCTTAAATCAGTGTTGAAGGAAAACTTTTGGCTCATGTCCCAAATTTTTAAGTGCTCAAAAATTCCCATTCCAAAATTTAAATCCCCTTTTATTAAACTTATTCATTAATTATAAAGTTAAAAATAATTACATTTATTATTTTCAAAAATTAAACTATATATACTTATACTTAGAGCTTTTGGCATTATTTATGGTGCTTTTTGATGCCTCAAAACGCCAAAATTTTATCCATAGTGCCAAACAAAGAAAAAGCACTAACTTGGTGCTTTTTCAATTTTTCATTAGTGCCTTTAGTGCTTTTTACAATTTTTTTTTCTACCATTTTTTAAAACTTCGATTATATAGAGGATGATTTAGATGGGATTTGCTATTTGAGGTACAATTTTGAGAAGGCCTGTAAAGATTTTTAGATTTCAAATGATAAAAAAGTGATAAAAGAAAGTTGCATTCGTTTTACCAAAAACTTTATTTAAGAGGTTTGAGCTAAGCTTCCTAGCAATTTTTTTCACTTTTTAAGGTTGACAACATATTAAGTAATCGTAATAAAACGATGTCTTTGTTTGCGGTAAACATTTTTTTAAAGATGTAGACACTGTTTCCAAAATAGAAAATGGCTTGGAAAATATTAGGAATTGTGAATGGAAAAATAAACAACGATTTTGAGTTATGTAGAAAAAACGTATTGAAACAAAAAAAAAGAGCAGTAACTTGGTATAAGCAAAGTGTTAATTAAAAATAGCTGACAGATAATGCTTTTATAACGAGCGTTGTGTAACCTGGCATTTTTCATGCGCTTTAGTTTTTAAACGCACGACACTCGTCTCCAAATAACCGCGTGTTGTGCACCTATTCCTCTAGTGCTATTACAAAAAGGTTTGACTAAGTATCAGAAGGCTGTCATTAAGTTTTATAAACAATGGTCGGTCATTGCAAATTTTCGGTAATTGCAACAGGCTAGTTTTTTTCGAGCTACGAAAATCGAGCTCGCACTTTGTTACTTTAAAACTGTTTTATGGCCAATTCAAACTCATTTGATGTAATTTTTGTATTATTTAATTTTAAATAAAAACGGTCACCCATCAACGCCGTAGCCTTTTTTTAAATTTTGGAGGTATATAATATTCGGCACAGCCGAATGCAACATTTTTTAATTAAATTGTGAAAATAGTTTAGTGCTTTTTACGCTTTTGTTTGTTCGAAATAGTGCCTTTTTAAATTTTAAAGTGCTTTTTGCTCTCAAAAAGTTGACATCACTGATCAGTGCTGCCACAACGAATACAATTTTTACAACCAAAATTTTTGAAAAAGTTACCAAATGAAAAAAAATATAACCAAATTTAAAATGCTTTTTATTAATTGAGAAAATCATTAAAGTCATTTTACTGCATTGTAACACAAAGGTTATTTGCACTTTATAGTAAAACAATAATTATAAATCAAGAAAACAAAACAAGAAATGTAATTCTTTTACATATTAAAAAAATTACGTTTAAATTAATTAAAAATTTTTATTTATTTGAGACTTTTTTCGTAAAAAAATTTTTTTTATTTTTAATATGCCAGTTGTAAATAACAAAAATGGATAATAGTTTTCCGCTTTTTAGCTGTTATTGGCAGGACTGTCAAATGTCAAAATTTACGTTTGGTGATACGGCGATTTTTTGGCGAAATTTAAAACTATTGGCGATATGCGAAATGCATTTTATGTAAATATTTTCTAATTTACATATGTATATCTAAAATATTATTAAAACTTTTTTCTCTTTTGTGTAAATTTTATTTCAAATTTATAATTCTTGTTATAAAAAATGTTTCAAAATTGTTCTAATATATCAAATATTTTGTAAATCATTGTAAAATATTACTGGCTTTCGCCTTTCGTAACGTACATTCAATGGGGAAAAAGTATATGACTGACAGGCAAAAGTTTTTTTTAGCAAATAATTATCTTAAAAAACATTAAATAAAAATACATACCGACAAGTTATAAACAGTTAAATTTCAAATTTCTTTAAACTTACAGCCATTAAAGAAAATTCCATAAATCAATGTAATTTTAAAAAAATCTTTAAAATTCCTACGTGTATTTTCAAATATGCATATAAAAATACTTCTGGAAATAACCTAAATTAAAAACCTTAAACTTATTTTCAAGTTTTTAAAAACACTGAAACGACTTTTGTGTAATTTTTCAATAATTTTCTAAAATCGATTCCGGATGATTTCATGCACTTCCTACTTTAAGACCTAATTAAAAAAAAAATAATTGAAAATCTCCATTGATTAAAACTTCATTTGTTTACGATTTCAGATCATGGCGTTTTTAATATAAAAATCACAAATGGCAAAATTTTCTTAGCAAAAATCTTAAAAAAATTATTTGGTTGCTGTTTTGAAAGGGATTATAAAAAACTTCCGTTTATTGGTAACAAATAATTAAAAAATCATAGTACACAGTACAAATTATTCGAGCTCGTAAATAATTGTACCAAGAAAAACATATTCGCATCGTAATTGTTATTGTTTTAGAAAAAAGTAACCAAAATGAAAAAAATATTCACATCTCCACATTGAAAAAAAATATAACCAATTTTGGTTAGAAATAACCAAAAACGGCAGCTCTGTCACTGATAGTGACTGACATTGTCGGAGTGCTAATTGAAGTGTTTAGTACTAAACTACCTTATCTGCAAGAACATGATCATTTATAAATGCTTGTATTGTATGCAGAGCTGCCGTTTTTGGTTATTTCTAACCAAAATTGGTTATATTTTTTTTCAATGTGGAGATGTGAATATTTTTTTCATTTTGGTTACTTTTTTCTAAAATAATAATACGTACGAATATGTTTTTTTGATACACGAACTCGAATAATTTATACTGTACTATGATTTTTTCATTATTTGTTACCAATGAGCGGAAGTTTTTTATACTTTATCGAAAACAAAAAATCCTTTCAAAACTGCCAACAAATAATATTTTTAAGATTTTTGTTAAGAAAAATATTGCCATTTGCGATTTTTATAATAAAAACGGCCATGTTCAAAAACATATGAAGTTTTAATCGATGGAGATTTAAAAACATGCGCAATGAATTTCAGAAAATGACTGAAAAATTACACAAAAGTCGTTTTAGTGTTTCTAAAAATATGAATATAAGTTAAATTTTCTAAATTTAGGTTATTTCCAGAAGTAGATATATTTAAATACATATTTGAAAATACACATAGGAATTTTAAAGATTTTTCAAAAATACATTGATTTAAAATATATCATTTATAACTTGTCGGTATGTTTATTTATTTAATGTTTTTAGATTATTAATTATTTGGCAATATTTTTAATTTATAAAAAAACCTTTGACTGTCTCTTTCCCCATTTAATGTATGCTCCGAAAGGCGAATTTGTTTATATTCGCCATAATATCTTACAATGATTCACAAAATGTATCAAATAGAACAATTTTAAAACAGTTATTAATAATAAGAATTATAAATTTGAAATAAATTTTACAAACACGAGAAAAAAGTTTTTATAATATCTTAGATACATATATGTATGTAAATTAGAAAATATTTACATAAAATGCATTTCGCATATCGCCAATCGTTTTCAATTTCGAAAAAACAATCGCCAAACGTAAATTTCCATCGACAAAAGGATTAAAAAATCGCCACATTTGACAGTCCTGTCAATGACAGCTAAAAAGCGGAAAACAATTTTCCTTTTTCTGTTATTTTGAACTGTGAAGTACAATTTTCGTTTATTTAAAACGACCTATTAAAAAATATTCAATTTATTAACTATCAATATACATACTGAATTTTGTATGGAAATTTGACGGATTTAACTCTTATAAAATAAAAATATTTTTTACGAAAAAAGTCTAAAATAAATAAAACTTTTACCCTCAATTTCACCAAGTTCGGTTATAATAAACTATCAGCTGTCAAAACACATTGTTAACTGGAAGTTAAAGTTATAGTTAATTTTAACTGATCTTGGTGAAATTGGGGGTTAATTAAGTGTCTCGTTATTTTTGTAATATGTAAAATAATTTTGTTTCTTGTTTTGTTTTCTTGACTTATACAGCCTGTTCAACGATTTCGAACGTTGACGTTCGAATAGAAAATTACATTTAAAACAAAATTCTAAAGTTTGTTTTTTGCTTAAATGTAATTTTCTATGCAAACGCTAACGTTCGAAATCGTTGAACAGGCTGATAATTATTACATTACTTTAAAGTGCAAATATCTTTGTATTACAATGCAACTTAAAATAAATTTTAATGATTTTCTCAATTAATAAAAGGCATTTTAAATTTGGTAACATTTGGTAACTTTTTCAAAAGTTTTGGTTGCAAAAATTGTATTGGTTGTGGAAGCACTGATTGTATGTATTATTCATCATTCGAACCGATACAAGTAAGTTCCGATACAAGTAAGTATCGATACTTTTTTCCCGATACTAAGTAGGTATCGATGCTTTACAAGCGATACCACAACGAGTAAAAGTATGGATACCTTAGAGGTATCGTTTCATCCCTACATATAGAGTCATTCCATGTCAGACCGAACACCTTTTTTACACCACCTCTTCCGATTTTCTTTAAATTTTGCAGACGTATTAAACATAAAAAAATATTTTACACGTGTTTCGGGAAAAAAATTAAAAATTTTTTTTTAAAAAGTTATTTGCATTTGAAAATCGTCAAAATCGTGAAAAATCTTCCGACATGAAAACATTTAAACTAATGTTTTTATAAAACTAGTGAATGGATTTTGAAGTTCAATACCTTATTTTAAAGGTATTTGAACCTTCTTTTTAAAAAAATATTATTTTTTATAAATTAATTTTTTTTTATTATTAAAATTTGGGTTTTTTACTTAATTTCTGTTTTCCACAATCTTCGAACAAGTCGAAAAATCTGAAAAAAATATTTTCTCAAAGGTTAATATATTCTTAACATTCCCTCAAAATTTCAGAGTGGAGGTCGAATGGATTCTATTTTTTTACGATTTTTTTCCATTGCATCACCACAAAAAAATTACATTTTATATACAAACATTTTATTTTCAAGCATGTTAACGAAAATGTCAACGCATGTATGTATGTGTGTATGTATTCAAAAACACACAAAATTTGATACTTAAGTAAATATTTAATCAAAATTCATATTGTTCTGGAGATTTGTTTGTTTTACTTTTTCTATTTTGCCAATATTTCTATTTTGACCAATATTGACAATCCAATCAATACCCCGACTACTTTTTATCAATGGGTTAAACAAAATGTTAAAAACATAAATTGCGAATTTTTTAGTACGGAACAATATAATAAGCAGGAGAAAAAACTTAAAGAACGGTTTACTAAATCAAAAATGATACTAGGTACTTTAGGCTACCATGCGTTTTTTCCGTACCAAGAGAGACAAATTAAAGTTCATACTACATCATTTGCAGCTGATTAACCCAAAAACCTTAATTTTATAATTATAATTATAATTTTATTAAATTTTTTAAAGAAACGAACTGAGTGTACCATAAAAATATTGAAACATGTGAATTCGTTATTACTAATGGGTAGTTAGGTATTATAACTATTACGAGTAAGTGGTTACATTTTAGTTATAAAGAAATGCGAGGGTAAGGATTTTAACTTATTACCAGGTAACGTGTTCCGTAATACCAACCTATTACCGAGTTTTTGCTGGGATTTACTTAAGTTTCAAATTTTGTGTGTTTTTGAATACATAACACATACATACATGCGTTGACATTTTCGTTAACATGCTTGAAAATAAAATGTTTATATACAAAATGTATTTTTTTTGTGGTGCTGCAATGGAAAAAAATCGTAAAAAAATAGAATCCATTCGACCTCCACTCTGAAATTTTGAGGGAATGTTAAGAATATATTAACCTTTAAGAAAATATTTTTTTCAGATTTTTCGACTTGTTCGAAGATTGTGGAAAACAGAAATTAAGTAAAAAACCCAAATTTTAATAATAAAAAAAAATTAATTTATAAAAAATAATATTTTTCTAAAAAAGAAGGTTCAAATACCTTTAAAATAAGGTATTGAACTTCAAAATCCATTCACTAGTTTCATAAAAACATTAGTTTAAATGTTGTCATGTCGGAAGATTTTTGACGATTTTGATGATTTTCAAATGCAAATAACTTTTTAAAAAAAAATTTTTAATTTTTTTCCCGAAACACGTGTAAAATATTTTTTAATGAAGACTTCGTTCTCAAATTTTGAAAGACATCGGAGACATCAAAGTCAATTTTTAGCAAAAATCGTACGGTTTGACATGGAATGACTCATTTTTCCGGCAAAATGTAATTTTTTTTTTATAATTCCATTAAAGGCCAACATTTTTAGCAAAACTAAGCTGTTTCACCAAAATTTTGTATACAAACTTGATAATGGCGGCACAAATCTGTTTTCAGATTAACTAAACCTAGTTTTACAGAGATCTCAAAAACCCAGCCTAAGTAAAGTAATATATTTGCTTATAGCTTACTTTTAAATCGACCTCTACCAACTACCAATATTATCTAAAATGTTTCTTGTACTTTGTTAAACTTATACTTGTACTTATTGTTATTTTTCCCTTAAAAAAAACACACACACACACACAAAATTTATGTTTGAAAATTCAAGAAAAAAAAACTTACAAAATCAAAACAAATGTTACCGGTACAATTGAACAAGTTTCAAAAACAATATATATTTTTTCAATTTCGTTCTGTAACTAAAAACAGTTTCGAACAAACAGACACAACAGAAAGAAAAAGATCTTGATTTTTTTTAACCTAGAAAATCAATAAACCATGAATTGAAAGTAAAACATGTGTTGTTGCTATTGTTGTTGTTGCTGTTTCGTTAAAAAAAAAGGAAGCAACATGTTGTGTTGTCAACAACAAGTATTAACAAAAACAACAAAAGTCATAGTAATATTACCAGTAAAAATTGTAGCAAAACAATACAGTGGGGGGTCGGTCACTTTAAAAAAAATTATTAAAAATATTAAATTGTTAATCTTATAAAACGGTTGAAACTTTTCTTTTGAACCAATTCTACTATTAAATAGTCCACAAAATAGTTCTAAAAGTCTCTGTATTGTCGAATTTTAGTTGTGGCAGGTCTTGATATAAATAAGCCAATTTTAGCTTTTTTTAATTGTGTCACTTTTTCTGGCCAATTTATGATTTTATTCAAGGGGTTTATGCAGACCAATTTTAAAACTAATAGCAGATCTTTATATAGGCCAAAAATAACTTTGATAATCAATTTGCAGGTGGCCGTTTTAATAAACTGAACTGGCAAATTGCTTTATTTTGATTTTCTTGCAAAAACAATGAAGCAATTTGTTGTTAATCTTGTTTTTTTCTTTTTATCCACTTGTTGTACAACAATTCGAGTCGGGAAAAAACCAAGCAATTGTAGGGGAATATGGGAAAAAAGAAACTCACTGTTTGTTGTTGGTGTTTTGTCATAGCTTTGATATCATGGCAAATAAGACCTGAGTGTTTGTAATTCTCATTCGCTTTACCGTTTTATTTGTATAATATCTAGATTTTCCAAAGTATCTGGAAAAAGGTTTCCTGATGAACTGGCCTAAGCAACCAAAAGAAATGCGCATAGGAATTCTTAGTTAATGAATAGGCCAATTTTAAATTCAATCGTTAGTCTCTATTTTTACAAATTTCCGATCATAACGAGGGTCTTCTTTGCATCAGCTAATTGTAAGTAGTTTTGTAGTTTTGTAGCCCAATTAAAGATTCAGTCTTTGAATTTATTTGCATTCATTATCTTGTTTTAGTTCGAATTGTAAATCATTATTTTATGCAATTTTATATCCAATCGTTAAACTTTATAGATTTTATAGTGGGACTAGATACAAAATCTTGCTTCTTTATACCATCTAATTTTGATTTTAATGACCAATTTATTTATATATCAATTTATGTTTAAAATTTGGTTTTCATGTCAAATAAATATGAAATTATTTGAAAAATTATATTTATATATGAATTGATATTAAATAGAATTAATGAAATTTGCCATAAGTTGGATCTTTACATTATACAATTTAAGATATCAATCGTAGATCTTTAATTATTTATATAAAATATCTTATCGTGGATCTTTACATAGTCCGAACTTAATATTAATCACTTGTTGATTCAGTTTTTGATTTTTATATAAACCAATGATGCAGCTTTTCAAAATTTATATCTACATCCAATTGTCTTTTTAACGCAATCCAATTTTATATTCAGCTGTAGATTTTCAGTAAATCCAATTTCTATTTTAGTCGTAGGTCTTTATATAGTTAATTTTATGATTCGGTTTTGTGTTAAAAAAAAATTATTTTTCAAATTTAAAAACTTATATCGCACTAGTTTAGGAGTTGCTAGGATCTTTTGAGCCCCGAAATTGAAATAAATAGCAGCAGGGGAAGTGGGACACCCCATAGGACGCCAGTGTTAATTATCACATATCTTATAGTGAGAAGGTTCAAACTTGGTAGGAGTCACTATTATTGTGAACTACACCTTTGAAAACAAAAATAAATGCGGTAGGCAAAGGGGCAGCAACAAAATAAAATAGGATGCATATATTAAATATCGCGTGAGGAGCAGTACCGCCATTGAACGAAAATATTAAATACCGCATATTTGAAGACAAAAGCCTTCAAGCTTTGTAGGAACCACTCTTATGGTAAACTACACTTTTCAAACTAAAAAATAAGCTTATTAGGTGTAGGGGGAGCAAAAAAAATTTTACAGAAGCTTCCTGTGAGCCCGAAAAATAAAATAGACTACATATTTTATGGATAGGGGCAGGGGACGCAAATGTTAATTGACTGGTTGATTTATCATCGCGCAGCCCAAACGGCTGAAGTTAGAGGCATGAAATTTGGACAGTGAATAAGTTCTCTAACGAATAGATCCACGGAATAGAGATTTTAATATTTAGAGGATAAAATGTTTTAAATCACTTAACAAAGGCACCTCCCAAACAAAGACAATATAAATAACTCCATATCCGGGGAACTGTTACAGAAAAGTTTTCAAATTAAAAACAAATAACTTTGTTATCAATACACAACACCGTCAAAAAAAAATGGACTGGATTGGAGAAGTGGGAGAGATCTGGAGAACGGTTATAGGAAAAAATTAAGATTTTGTACAAATATTTAGCTTGGCTATCAGTACATAACGTTTATCAAAAAGTGAGCTAAATTGGAGAAGTGAGCGTGGTACTTCCCATACAAAGACAGTTTAGATTTCTTTATATCTGGGAAATAGTCACAGTAGGTAAAAGTTTTTAAATTTGCAACAAATAGCTTGGTATTCTTTACAAAATATCTGTAAAAAAGTTCATGACACCTTCAATATAAGCACAATATAGGTTTCTGTACATCAGTAGAACGGTATCAGTATAAGTATCAACATTTGGTACTATTTGACTAATTTTATTTCAATAGAGGAAGCAAAGCTCACCGGGCAAACCTAGTATGTACATTAGGGCGGGTCGATTTGTAGGGAGTGAAAAAATTCACCGATTTCCTTATGATTTCCGTATTCTATGGGTTATTCCATGAAAATTTGCCGAAGGAACCATACCTCTATCGTTAAAATCGAGTCCCCTACTTTTTGTTAGTAAAAAGTTCAAAAGTTACGGGCATTTTTGTCCAAATTTTGGACCATTTTTCCATTTTGTTTCATGATTTTGTCCAAGAATATTACTTTCATGGCCATTTTTTTGGCTCAATCCATTATTTAATTCAATTTACAATTCAAAACGAAGAGTTTAAGCCCAAATTTATCGAATTCGGTCGATTAATTCATGCGATATTGCTAAAAAAAACACATAAAACCAACTTTTTGATTTTTTTTCCCTTTTTATTTTTTTTTCTACAGAAATTCAAATTTAGAGATAATAAAGTATCTATCAACCTATTATCAAAAAAAAATATTCAATTTGAGTGTAGTAAAAGACAAAATGTGAAAAAAAACATTATTTTTTCTGAAAGTCTTGTTTGCTTTCAAGTCTTGGTGTTTTCGTACGGCTCTCTAATGTCGTCGCCATAGCGCCTTCTACATACTTTCCTGCAACTCGTTTAGCAGTGGCAGCCAGCAATTTGACATGTCTTTCCGTTCCTTGAATGTGTAAAGGAATTTGTGGATCATCGAACGGTAGCAAAAAAATGGCCATGAAAGTAATATTCTTGGACAAAATCATGAAAAAAATGGAAAAATGCTCCAAAATTTGGACAAAAATGCCCGTAACTTTTGAACCGTTGAACCAATGTTGGAGATTTTTTTTTGTAAATTGATCAAAATGTGCTCACCTTTCCAACTCACCTGGCGATTAAACCCGATCGATAGTTTTTGAGTTATGGATGTGAACGTGTAGGTAATATTTCATACGAACGTCAATTTGGGAAAAAATCTACGAACAAAAAGTAGGGGACTCGATTTTAACGATAGAGGTATGGTTCCTTTGGCAAATTTTCATGGAATAACCCATAGAATACGGAAATCATAGGGAAATTGTTGAAAAATAAATCGACCCGCCCTAATGTACATATATAACAATTAATATGCGTATGTTTCTGTGACTGTTCCCCAGACTCTATTAAACGGATTTTCCTGAAATTTTAACAGTCAATTCGTGATCACCCGATGTATAAGTAAGCAACCTTTCAAATTTGGAACAAATAGTTTGGTTATTGATACAAAATATCTTGCGAAAAAGGACAATATAAATTCACTAGCTAAAAATCTAAGTTGCTATTCTTTTATCTGCATATCCGATATCCGGATGTCAAGAGATCATACAGTTTCATATTCTTCAAACTAAAAATGTTTAAATATGTTTAAATAGATGTTCCCCTGAAGACGTCAACAAAAATTTGACGAAACGTTGGGAAAAAATGTAATTAAATGTGTTTTTAATTTACAATGGAAAAGTTTAGGCCCTATTAGCTTACTAAAATCTCAAAAACTTCAAAAATGTTTTCATTCTCTATTTTTATGTGGAAAGTATAAGTTCTCTATTCTTGGCAGCTGTTAGGAGATTAAGTTCATCTCGGTGTCCTCTCTCCTCTTGAATATTTTTAAGCCAAGAAATTTCTCGTCGATCTCGTTTATCACATCTTTTTTATATTTGGGCTTTCAATAACTCACGATTGGCGTTCTTTCGACTTAGGATTTCGCTATAAGGTACTCGGTCAGCCCATGGACTTATTTGGCTTTAAACTAATTGGTTAAGAATATTTTTATCATTGATCATATCTTAAAGAACATTCACTATCAATCGGTAATTTGTTTGTAAAGAAATTCAACTTTATGATCGTGAGCCAGTTCATTTGAAAGCTTATTAAATTAAATTAATTAAAATTAATTAAGCAAAGGCTCGAATCGCATCCGAACCCACAAGCTCGAAATATTTTATATAATAGCGGCCACACTCGCTTAAGAAGAAGAGACACTGCAGCACATCCAATTAGATGAGCGATAAACACCTAGATAAATGAACAGAACCCGTGATGAAGAAAATTTTTGTCTGGCACTGGCAGAACATAAAATAAAGTATTAGGTTAAGATATGATTAATTATTGTTAGTTCATATTTAATGTATGAAGTTTCAATAAATAATATTGCAAAAAAAAAAAAAAAAAAAATTAAGCAAAGAATGAAAGCGTTTTTTATTCCATATGGCTTGAAAAAGTTAGACTTGGCAGGCGGTATAATTCAAAGAAAAAAATTTTTAAATGGAACTTTACTTAGATTAGTTATCATATTCGTCAGTGTCCTGTCATTGAGTTTTCGTTTGTTTGCCTGATAAATTTTACTTTCATTTCTTTCACCATTTTTTTTTTTTTTTTTTTAAATAAATTTTCGACACTCAATTATAATTCAGTACTAAATAGTTCAAATCACTGCAAACCATTTTCTTTTGAATTTGTTTTTTTGCTCTGAAAGCCCCACTTAAAGCTCTTTGTTTCGTGTTTGTTTAGAAGAAACCACTGCTGCCACATTGTGGTGTTTTTTTTTTTTAATGGGCAACATGATGTTCCCATTAAGGCCAACAATCGAAAAAGAAAATCGAAATTAACCTTAAGGGAAAATACAAGAAAACATGCACATAAAATGATGTTTTTTTTTACTGTAAAATTTTCAATAAAAACAAACTTTTTAAATAAGAAAACCGAAGAGTAGTAATATCTATATAATTGAGATTGCCTATGGTTGGCATTGAACTAGAAATTAACCACAATAAGAGAGCAGTACGTATCCATGGACAGACCAACCAACTTAGATATACATATTGGAGTGAGTCCAAGACAAGATTATTAAGGCTGCATTAGCAATAAAAAATTGCTATTAAAAAAAACCTACACAAAAAAAGAAAGCATTTTAAATAAATAATCTAGATAAAAAAACTTAACATTTTTCTTAGTAAATGAACAAAAGCGAAAAAACAGGGAACGTTAAAGAAAAAAAAATAAATCTAAGGTTTCTACATGATTGATTAGATTTCCGCTTGGAAAGAAAAAAAGAAAAGATTATTTTTTTCTTTTCGAAAAAGTGAAAATATTTATAAAGATTTCTGTATGAAATCAAATAATAAATCTTAAATTAATTATGTTATTATTAAAAAAAATATATAATTACTGTTTGTTATTTAGAAACCGCCTTGAAATTCAAGTTCTTTTCTTAACAAAAAAAAAAGAAAAAAATAACGTTTTTTCCAGTTGTGAAAATCACTGTGGCGTGTAAATTGTTGCAGTTGTACAACATTTAACAGTTAAGTGCTAAATAATGAAAATAAATAATATACAATGCATTTTTAAATGCATTAATGCATCTTTATTTTTATAATAAAAATCTAAAAGTTGCTATTAAAGCAATCACACAACGTCACAGTTGGTAAAACAGACTTGAAGAATTACATAAAATAAACAAATTTATTTGTTTAAGAAGAAAAGAAAAAATAAACAACTAGTAGAAAAGTAGCCATCATTTAGCGAAATGGGAGGAGTGCATCCTTAAGAAATAGAACACATATGAACCTAATAAATTCTTCTAGCCCTTAAAATTTTATTAATTTTGTTTTTGTATTTATCTTTTCAGGTAAGCTTTAGTGGACAGTAAATAATTAAAAACTGAATACGAGTCAAAAAAATAGTAAGTTGGTTTCAAAAATAATTTAAATAAGCTTAATTATAAACCAGCCTAATCCAGCGCGCTTCGATACCCTCATAAAAATAAAATAAGTAATTGTTTTTTCATACAGCTCTCGTGCATTACTTACGAAGCTACCCAGTAAAATAAATTTGGGTTTTTTGAAGCACTTAAGAAAAAAAAGCGCATATTCAAGCGCTTTAACAAGAGAGCTCTTATACAGCAGTACATGATAAAGAATAAAGAATACAAAAAGCTGCTATTTCAGTGCTGACAACAACGAAGAAGGTTTTAAAGCGAAAAAAATAAAAATAAATTATTGTTTACGAAAATTTACGAAAATTATTAAAAAAAAGGCATTTAAATAAGTAGAAGCAACACATTAATTAATATATTAATTTAGTTAGTCCTTAAAAAAGCACATCATGAGTGCTTTGTTTGCATGTTAAAAGAAACGCGTATTGTCAGCAGAAAAATGTCCTCCAAACCGGGAACACCTCATACAAAAATCAGGCATCCCATCAGCAGGTTTGCAGCGATTTGAGGTATGAATCTCCTTTTGAAGCACATTTTTTACTGGGTATTGGTACCAAGTGTTTGAATACTATTACTATTACCATTTACCATTCACCAGTTACAGAAAATTCTATATGATATTTGTATTGAAGTTGCCCCGCCTATGTCTACAATAAGGCCCACTTTTATACAGTTATTGTGCATTCATCACGCAACTATTTTTAACAAATTTGTTTGCACCACTCCCACTTCTCCAATTCCGCCCATTTTGGACAGATGATGTGTATTTATAGCCATTCTATATGTACCAAATTTGGAAAATTGTACACTAACCGTTCTGGAGAAAATCAGAATTCTTTTTGTGCCATGCCCACTTATCTTATCACGCCCACTTTCTGATTGATGCTGCGTAATGATTACCAGGCTCTGTGCACCAAATTTGGAAACTTTAGCCGTTACCGTAATTTACTGTTAATTACTTTACAAATATTTATATGAATATCAAAATTGCCTTGTAAATTTTCACAATTTATGTTTGACAAACTTTAATTGACGATCACCGCGCTTTTGTACAATTTTATAAATGGCGAAATTACAGCTTTTAATTAAAGAATGTATGTATGTATGTAATTAAATTTAGTACAAGTAAAAGAATAAACTAAATAGCACAGTTGTAAAGGGGGTTAACATTACATTTTCGTGTATAGAAATGGGAAGTGTCGACTTGCCGTTAATTTTAAGTATTTGTCGGTAACAGGTGTAGTTTACCATAAGAGTGACTCCTTCCAAGTTTGAACATTCTCACTATAACAGTTCTTAAATATGCAATATTTAACATTGGCTTCTATGGGGTTCCACTTCCCCTACTGCTATCTTTTTTCAATTTTGGTGCTCAGAAGATGCTACTGCAAAAAATTCAAGAAAATAGGTGCAGCGGCTCTTAGGATATGCAATACTTAATATTAGCATCCTATAGAGGGTACCAATTCCCCTGCCCCTATCGAAAAAATAAGTAGTCTATTTTTTTTTACGGGGCTTACATGATGTCACCGTAAAAATTTCTGGATAATCGGTTCAGTAGCTTGGGAATCTATTAGCCAACAGACAAGCATTTTTAATTTTTATATGTATAGATAAATAAAGATGGATTAACCCTAGAAGTGAAAATGTACTAGTGACTGGAGACCTCTTTACATATAAACCAATATAGCGAGCCCTTATTGCGATTTTGTACATGCAAAAATGTTTATGAACCAGTAGACCTTTATATGTCCCGTCATATTTAGGACTCAATTGGCGATTCCTTTATTGATTAATTTTAACCTTAATCGGAGAACTTTATATAAAAAATCTTAGCACCAATTGCAGAACTTAATACAGAACATTTGTAACCGTAAGTAGACTTATTTAACTTAAACCGCAATTTTTTTTAACAAAATTGGTTGTTTTTTGTTTATTGCTTTGTTCGTATTACAGAGTTGTATTTCATGGCTTAATTTACATGTTTAGCCGATTTTTATATACCAATGTTTTATTGAAGGAATAAACGATGTGGCAATATAGTTATTCAACAATAAATAAATGTATTACGTTAGAAACGTAAGCCTTTCCACCGACAAGTCGATAGTTAGTGGGGCGCTTATGAAAACGATAATGAGTGACTTGTTGTCGTTCGCTTAACCCATTAGCGTCCAATTTGTATTTTCAAGGCTGTTAGCTATTTGCGAAAAATATAATTTTATTTATTTCAATTTATTCAATTATTATTTAAGTAATTATTCGTGCATGTTCCCAAATGGGATCATTGGGCGCTAATGGGTTAAGGTGTCGATTGACATAGTTGGCCGTGCCAGTATAAGTCTAAAAACAAGATTTTGACAATAGTGCTGACACTAGTATTTAACTTCAGTTGATGTGTGGGTGTAGTTGTTTTTTGACATGTCCAAAGAATATATCAAATACAATAGAGGCCCTAAATTATTTCCCTGTGGGACTCCACCATCATTCGATTAGGATGAACTTAACAAATCTCCTTCTTTAATAAAAAATTTTCAACCGTCTATTAACTTTAAACATATTTTGTAGTCATCGAAAAAACACTTGTCATTTAATTTTATCTTTTTCACAAAAATCAATTAAATATTTTCTCTTTCACTCATTTAAAGTCGATAAAATCGTTAAAATAATTCTACTTTTTTATCATTTTCATTCAATATTTTCAATTGTACATGCACTCTCACCTGACACAAGTGCAATAAAAAAAAGATTGTAAAAAGGTAAACTGGAAATAATAATTGAAAGTTAAATGAAACATTTGCACGTAAAATTCGTATGAGAAGAAATATCTTTTTTTTTAGAAAGGTGGGTGGGGTGGATGGCATAAAGTGTCACAGCTTAAGGAGTGTCTGCCAAAGAGGAAAGTTTAAAGTTTGTAAAATTTGAAGACTATTATTGACACAATTTTTTCAACAGGAAAGTTATTGAAATTGAAGGATGTGACAGCAGTAGGGAACAATTAAAAAGAAAATAATATTAATTAAAATTTGATTAAAATTTTAAATATATTTTGATTTAAATGAAGTAGTGACCTTGGATTTTTTTGGAACAACGGAGCATGTGGTAAAGCCAAACCAAGGTTCAAAAATAACTTTGTAGTTTGAAAGCCTCAGACTTTAAGTTTTATTTAACCCTGAAATTGTGTAAAAGTTAAATAATGTTAAGTGTTAATTTGAAAAGTGTTTAAAATATTATTGAATCTTATATATTTTATATAAAAGACGCACGCAGAGAAAACAAATTTTTTCATATGGCCACCTCCAACAAAACTATTTTTAGCGCAAAATTTTTCAACATACAGGATTATTTAGTGGCTTTAAAACCGCCGGTCTGGCAAGGCTATTTGTCATTTGAAGTTTCATTTATTAAGTGAAAGGTTGACCATTTACAAAAATTAATCGTCTAACAATTGAAGAATGCGTTGAAATAGTGAAAACTAACTGCAAAAGTAGTGGCCACTTTTCGAGCATAACGAGGTGATTACGGTCGCCATAATCGACCTACTGTGCAAAGAATCGAAAAGATAAGGACATTTGAAGAGACTAGAAGCGTTACAAACAAGTTTGGTCAGGCCTCATCGCAATGTGCGAATTACGATTGGGCTGTGTAATTTTTTTCGAAAATGATGTTGGAAAAATCCTTATCGTCACAGAACACTATGGCCTTATAAGAACCGACTTTTTTTGACCTGCCCTTAGAGATTACGAACTGGACGACATGTGGTTTCACTAAGAGTTTGGCTTTATTGCATGGTAGGTTTCCAGAACGCATAATTTCACGTATTGGCGACGTCAAATAGACGTCGTTAGAGTTTTTTTCGTAAGGCTACGTGTTTGCGAATAATCCTCTAACGTTGAAGCATTTGATATCCAACTTTCGTCAATTTATCGCCAAAATACCACCCGAAATGTGCGAAGAAGTGGCCGAAGACTATCTCCAAAGGAATGATTTGTCTCCATCCATTGTCCTCCATCAAAAAGTCACAACCATATTGTTCTGGTTAATAATAAAAATAATATTTTGTTCAATAATAATAGTATGGTTTTTTCCAACGATATCATGTTTCTCTTGGAAGAGAGAAAAATTTATTATTAGTTTAAAACCATACAACTATTAGCAAAAAAGGAAAAACATGTTTAAAGGCAACATTAATATGTTTTCGGCTTTTCGGTGGAAAAATTAAACTAAAATCTACACCAAAGAGTGACTATTTCGGGATGCATTGGACTCACTTGGATCTCATGTTACCTTAATATCTTTAAACGGTTTTATTCGCAATTGTTGATCCTTATATAGACTTACTAGCTTAACCCGGTGCGCTTTGCTAACCCAATCGAAATAAAATAAATACAAATTTTTTAAAACAGATCTCGTGTATAAAGGTTTATTGCTTCCCCTGCACCTACCCCCTTTATTTTTATTTTAAAAGGTGCAGTTTATCTTAAGAGTGGGTCCTAAAAAGCTGGAAGACTTTTGCCTTCAGATATAAGGTGCTTAACATTTTCGTTCTTTAGCGGGGTACTGCTCCTCCTCTGTCTACCACGCCCATTTTTATATTGAAATTTATAGTTTACCATAATAGTAGCTTTTACCACGTTTGAAGTCTCTCCCTTTTATAGTTCTTCAGTAGAGCGATATTTAATATATGCAACCTATGGGAGGTATTTCCCCCCCCCTGCGCCTACCCGCTTTATTTTTATGTTCATAAGTGTAGTATACAAAAACAGTAACTTCTACAAAGTTTGATCATTCTCACTATAACAGTTCTTAAGATATGCGATATTTAACATTAGCGTCCTAGGGGGGTACCACTTCCCCTGCTGCTATCTTATTTCAATTTCGGGGCTCAGAACGTGCTACTGAAAAAAATTCAAGAAAATGGGTGCAGCGGCTCTTAACATATGCAATACTTAATATTGGCATCTTATGGTGGGTACCATTTCCCCTGCGCCTATCGAAAAAATAAGTGCTCCTCCTCTGTCCACCCCGCCCATTTTTACATTAAAATTTATGGTTTACCATAATGGTAGCTTTAACCACGTTTGAAAACTCTCCCTTTAATAGTTCTTCAGTTGAGAGAAATTTAATATGTGCATCCTATGGGATGTATTTCCCACTCTGCGCCTACCCACTTTATTTTTATTTTCAAAAGTGTAGTTTACCATAAGAGTGACTTCTACAAAGTTTGAACATTCGCACTATAATTGTTCTTAAGATATGCGATATTTAACATTAGCGTCCTAGGGGGGGTACCACTTCCCCTGCTGCTATCTTATTTCAATTTCGGGGCTCAGAACGTGAAACTGAAAAAAATTCAAGAAAGTGGGTGCAGCGGCTCTTACCATATGAAATACTTAATATTGGCATCTTATGGTGGGTACCACTTCTCCTGCCCCTATCGAAAAAATAAGTGCTCCTCCTCTGTCTAACCCGCCCACTTTTATAGTGAAATTTATGGTTTACCATAATAGTAGCTTTAACCACGTTTGAAACTCTCCCTTTAATAGTTCTTCAGTTGAGCGAAATTTAATATATGCATCCTATGGGATGTAGTATACCAAAACAGTGACTTCTACAAAGTTTGATCATTCTCACAACAGTTCTTAAGATATGCCATATTCAACATTGGCGTCCTATGGGGGTACCACTTCCCCCGCTGCTATTTTATTTAAATTTTGGGGCTCAGAAGATCCTACTAACAAAAGTTCAACAAAATGCGTGCAACGGCTCTTAATAAAAGAGATATTTAATATTGGCATCCCCTGCCTTTATCGATAAAATAAGTTACCTATTTTATTTTTAGGGTTCACGTGATGTTACTGTAAAAATTTCAGGCAAATCGTTTCAGTAGTTTAGGAGTCTATAAACCAACAAACAGACAAACATTTTTCATTTTTATATATATATAGATAGATAGAATCTATAGGTACAGTTGTGAAGCTTTTTTTGGCTTTTGTATCGTTTTCCCCTAGCTTTGACCCCGATGAGGAGCCATTTACCCCCATTACCCTCATGCGTTTTTTTTACAAACTTCACAAAATTGGGGGTTCTAGCGTATCGAAATCTTTCTGCTAAGGATTTCCATATACATAACACTATTTCACCCCTAATATAGATACGCAAGTTTGCAAAGCTCGTTTGCAAACAACAAACATTAAAGTCGCACTTTACATTATTTGGTATAGCCGACGGTTGTATTTTCGTCGACGTAGAAGAAAAATGTTCAATTGTAGTAAATTTTGGTCGCCGTCAACGAGATGTACAGATCATTAAAAAGGCCAATCGTATTTCTTCATCAATCCCAAATTTTAGATACAGAATAATTGTAAATCTTGGTATGTATATTACAATAAGGCAATTCACAAAGTGTTATATTGTGTCATATTGTTTGTATTTGCTTTATTTTATGAATGTAACATTTACAAAACTCTAACAAATACAACCAATACGACACAATACAACACTTTGTGAATTGCCTGAATGTTTTGTTCAAACATTGCAAAGTATTCTCTTTAAATATACATTTCGTATTTTATTAAAATTCTCTTAAACTTAATACCTTCAGTCAAGGATTAAATTAAGCAATTTTCAATTTAATAATTTTTCTTTGTCCACTACAATTTAAGCCAAAATAAATTGTAGTATTTGACTCAATATTGTTGAAGCTGTAGTTGCTGTTGTTTTATGTTGCTTCCTGTTGTTCTAGTCATAGATTTGTCTTGTTAAATTTAAATTGCTAATCATTGATTTAACATTCTGCATACATGCATTATATTTTGTTTTAAACCAAAAATAAATAAAAAGACAACTATGTTGTGGAGAATAAACAAGATTGTAGCAAATAATGCATATTTGTATGCCACATGCATATTATTTGCTATGACTATTTGTTATAGCCCAAGCTGATTTTTTTTTTTTTTTTTTTTATTTCGTTTCGTTTTTTGTCATTCTTATGATGGGGGTTTTCTTATTCTGTATGCTGGTGGCTGCATTCCCAGTTTTTTTTTCTTCTTGGATTTTTATGATGCTGCCTGCTTCTGCTGTTGTCGTTGCCTTGTTTATTTGTATAAAGAAAATCTTCTTGTCTTTATTTTTCTCATAAATAATATTTTTATTTGAATTTTATTTTATTTTTTTTTTATTTTTTTTTTTTATTTTTAACAAAAAATATCATGTACATGCATACCTTTAGCTGGTAAGTGACTGCGGTTGTAAATGGTCTTCAGGGGTCAGATGGTATCTCATAAATGTTAAATTTTATGCGCACATTCTATTCGTACAAAAAAGTAAAACATTGCAAATACACAAACTAAAACTAAAAACTTTGCATTTTTCATAACTATAGTTTGATTTGTTTAGACTTTTTCTTGTGTACAAATAAAGAAATCTTAAGACCGTTTGTTTGAGTTGTCCTTATTGGTCAAAAAAGGAGTGTCTTAAAGGAATGAAAAGTTAAGGACCTTGTCCTAAATTTTTCTAGTTTTAATTCGTAGCTTTAGTTGTAAAGTTTTTAATATTTAGGATAAAGTAAATTTTTTTAATGATGCTAAATATTTAAAGATTTCAAAAAAATAAACTTTGATTTATATTCAGAATTAGTTTTGACCAGTTTAAAACAAAAATTGATAAATGTAGATCTTTAAATCTGAATCTCTATTGTAGATCATTTAATGGACCCTATTATCGATTTTTGATAAACCAATTCTAACCTTAAGGCCTGGAACAAATTAAAGTAGTTGTGGTAGTAGCTGAAGCTGACGAATGCTCTATAGCGCAACAAAGTTCAAAATTTCGAATTTTGCTTTGAAACTGCCGTTTTTAATTTCTGACAGATTGCAGCGCTATTCGTACACACAGAAAAAAATACCAATGTAAAATTAACATGGAAAAATGTTGATTGAGAATCATAGTAAATTTCTGCAAAAGTATGCCCTTTTTTTAAATTTATCATTATTTCATAATAATTTTAAATAAAATAACCTTAAATCATGTTTATTTAATATTATTCACTGTTAAAATAAAAAAAAAAAAAATATTAAAATATAAATAAATATGGATTCAATATTGAATCCATAAAAACAAGTTTTATATTAAAATCAAAAGTGTATCTTGTTAAATTAACATGCATTCATACTTAAGTATGTACATTTTTTATTTTCATTCTTAAAATATGTTATAAAAAGAGGACAATTCCCGTATTCTTTTAATTAAAATTAGTTACTTAAATAGTGCATCAAGTTTTCAAAGTATATTGATGACGAAATCCATATCGGGCGATGCTGATGCTTCTGTTGACAAAGGAGAACTCAAAATAAGTGAAACATGTGTTACAGGGGTAAGTGTATTGAATTATTCTTAAATAAATGCATATGTTGTCTCTGAGGCTTCTTCACACTGTTATAACACACTCAAACCAATTTGATTCTACATGAAATTCACGTTGTTTCAACTTGAAATAACTTTCATTCAACGTGATTCGGATTGTTATTTCAATATAAATTAAATTTTGCTCTAACTTTACTGCAATGTTAAATTAACATGAATTATAGTTATTTTAAAATAAAAAAAATGTTGTTCGCAGTTATTGTAAAACCAGGTTGAATTAACATGAAAAACGTATAAAGCAAAATCACCACCGAAAAATTTTAAATCAACCTTGTTTTCTACGTTTTTAACTTGATTTTTTTTCTGTGTGTAACGTTGTACTACAGCGACTATTCTGTTTCCCACTTAATCGTAGATCTTTACAGAGAAATGAATCATAGATAGTTATAGAGATCAATTGTGGATCTTTATAGAGAGATGAATTGTAGATCTTTATAAAGAGACGAATCGTAGATCGTTATAGAGAGATATATCGTTCATCTTTATAAAGAGATAAATCGTAAATCTGAGAGATGAATCGTAGATCTTTCGTAAGAAAAAAATCATTTTATAGAGAGATGCATCGTAGATCTTTGTAAAAAGATGAATCCAAGATCTTTATAGAGAGCTGAGGCGTAGTTAAAAAAAAAATATTGTATTTCCCTATATAAATCTATAAAAGATCTTTATATAGACTAATTTAAACCCACGAATCAAAGAAACAAGATTGCGTAAGTCCGTTATTTTTTTGTGTGACGAAGAAATAGAATTTTTGTATGTACATTTGTGTGTGTCTTACATTTTTTACAACAGACACTCCTTTTTAGTCTATGATGACGTCGATGCGCAGCTGAAAATTTTTTTACGGCTGAGTGCACAATCTTGTTTTTTTGATTCATGATTTTAACCTTAATCCTCGATCTTTTATAGACCAATCGAAAACCTTTCGATAGACTGTTTGCATATCTTTTTTTTATATACCGATTGCAGGTCTTTTAAGAGAGAGATGATCTATTGTCGATTTTTTATTCCCTAATTTTAACCTTAATTGTAGATCTTTATAGGAGATTTATCGTAAATCTTTATAGAGAGATGAATCGTAGATTTGTATGGAGGGATGAATCGTAGATCTCTATACACCGATTGCAGGTGTTTTAATAGACCAACTGTAGATCTTTACAAATACAAATTTTTACATGAGTCGGAATACTTTACATAGGCCGATATGCGCCTCAATTGCAGATCGTTATATAGACGAGTAGTATTTTTTAGGTCAATTAAAAAATTTTATATAGATTACTCTCAGACTGGTATATAGATTAATTTTAACCTTAATTCTTGATCTTTTATAGACCAATTGAAGACCTTTAGATAGACTGGTTGTAAATCTGTTTAACACCAATACTAGTTCTTTATCTTAACCGATGTAGGTCTTTTAAGTTATCAACCGTAGGCGGTGATAGTGGGATCTGACTTGTTAGATTGATGTAGGTTGTGCGAGAAAACAGAGAAGAGAGAGACGGTTGAGCACATTCTGTGTCGCTGTTCTATCCCAGCGGGAAATTTGTGTCAATTGTTTCAACAGACTGGCCCTGGGATTTGTGAAAATAGAACAAATACAAAAAGAAAGAACTCATGACCAGTGAAAGGAGAACCAATCATTTAACTGGTCTATGAAGAACTGGTTTATGAAAAGGTAGAAAAAGGAATGAATTACAGTATTAACAATAGCGGGCAACTTCACTATTAAACGCGCTGTCAAAATCGGAATTTCCAATTGCAAAGCGTTGACGCCGCGCTATTTATGGATGCTTCACACAAGTTGTATTGGCATGAGAATTTTTGGCACCTAGAAAACGCTTTGCGCTCTTGGTTAGACACGGCTGTTAGATGGCTGAGTAGAAGGTTCATAGGCGAATTGAGAAATGACTCTGCCTGTGGGCTCAAGGTTCTGACAGGATTCGTTATGGCCATAACCTGGCTGGGGATTAGATGTATATACGGCTATTGCGTTTAGAATGGAAGTAGTTTCTAGTACAACTTAAGGTGTCACAATGAACCATATTGGTCTCTGGATGAGGGTGTGAAAATCGACTTAGCACCAGCCTTTCTACAAAACCTAGCCTTAGATATTTATATACACCGTTTTTTGCCTTAATCACAGCACAGGTCTATATACAGATCAATAATTTTTTTTAGACCGTTTATAAATATTTAAAAGATTTAGGCCAGTTTTCACGACTTAACGATAGCTAAATGCAGGAAGTTATCGAGCAGATAATGAGTTTTTAATTATCACAAGTTCTCTTTAACCTTAAAGTGAAGAATAAGCTAAAGAGAGGAACGTTCTACCTTTAACTTTTGTCGTAAGTTTTAGATTTGAGATTGCCATATTATATTCACATATTTTTTTTAATATGGCAACTCCAATTATACGTATATTTTGTAAATGTAAAAAAAGTACGTAGTTGCCAGTTCGTATTTTTATTTTGGCAAAAATAATCGGTATTTTCTTTAGTATTGCCACTTTTTTAAAAATGTTAAGTTTATTTTATACAGAAGTTGTGAAAACGAAAAATAGTTGAAGTTAACTTTATTCCTCACTAGTGCTAAAGGTACCGTTAACTATGTCGAACTTTAAAGGTAAGTCGTGAAAACGGGCCTTAATTTCGTAGAATAGACTAATCATTGAAATTAATTAAGAGGTAATTAGAATTCCTTTACAAACCTCGATCTTCTGTCAAGGGCGACTTAGTTTGCTAGACTATTTAGGCCCAGCCAGAATGTGCATAAACAAACTTAAGTTAGTGTCAAAAAGGAAACAAAAAGCCTCTCAAATGCATTGAAAATAACAAAAAGAAAATAAAAAAACATTGATTCCGTACGGAATGAGAGATTAGTTTCGCACTTTGCTTAAGCAAATGACAGTTTAATAAAACTTAACATAAAGTTTCCTTAAGTTCAATATGGTTTGACACATATGATTTACATGTATTTGCTCAGTTTCTTAAGCCACGTTATTCACATTCTGGTTGGGCCTTTAGTCAGTAGGCTTCCAGTTCATTTCCTGCCTGAGAATTGAATTAGTTTCACTATAGCGACCTCTATTAGTAGTAAGTCAATTTGTTTGGCGACTTAATTCCTTTTATTTTCTGCCTTTAACTGCAAAAATATCTTTAAACAAATATACATCTTTTTTTACTCTGTAATTTCTAGAGTATTTCCCTCTCTTTAGATTTTATTCCTTTGAAAAAAAAAAAAACTAACTTAACTTTTCTAGTAGCGCTATTTCTTTTTAAATTCAATTTATTAAAAAAAAAAGAAAACAAGATTAAATAAAAGAAATACAAATAAAAAAAATAAAAAGTTGATAAGTGCTGCTCGAGACTCTTACCACCACACATCTTTTACAGAAACGCCATCAATCAAATTGCTATTTGTAGAGTTTATAAAATAATTTTTTACGATTTTTTTAAAGAAAGAGAAATAAAATTTTAAGTTTCTTTTTAGAAAGGAATATCATAATGTTACAATAAATTTTCATTTCATTTTTGTTTTTCTTTTATTTAAAAGAAAAAAATTTTCTTGAATGACAATGGGAAGGAAATTTAATTTGGAAAAAGAAAACATTAAAAGTTAAAGTATCAAGGGAAATTAGGAAAATCTAATTATTAAAGGCAAATAATTTAAAGTTGAAAAATTTTAATGAAAAACTTAAGCACCCCAATTATGAAAGTCGACGTCGATACAAGTCTACTGCAGCTGATACGTTACAATGGACAAGAAACATTAACTTCATCAGCTTCATCCGCAACACAACGTTACGTTGACTTAAGAGTTTCTATTTATACAAAGGCTTAAGTCTTTTAATGGCTTGTTCAGAACAAGCAGAGTAGATATTGATACTAACCCCAGTATTTCCTCTTCGTAGTTAGCACTTAAGGTAGAAGTACATAACACGCGTCTATTCGTCTGCGTGTGTCGTGCGTTTAAAAACCTTAGCGCATGAAAAATTGCAAGTTACACAACGCGCGTTACAAAAGCCATTCCTGTCAGCTGTTTTTTATTTGTTTACTTATTTGTGCATTGAAAACGGATTCGAAAGTGTATCAAGATTTTATTATTTTATTGAATTTATTCTTTTTATATAAATATAGTATGTTTTTTAAGCTCTTCAATAAGTTTCTCTTTCATGATTCACAAATTTGTTAAATTTTTCTTTTTATTGTCAGCTGATTACTTGTCAAAAATACACAACGCGTTAAAAAGTTCAAAGTTAACCAACTGTCTTGCGCAAACGCGTCAAAATATTTTGCATGTAGCTTGTTCTATGAAAATACACAAGTTTAACTTTTTTTTGACAGAAGTCTACAGAGCGCGCGCGCATTAACGCGTGTTATGTACTTCTACCTTTATGGTAGCTTGCCGTATATAACCGTATTCACCCAAACACCACGCTCTCGCATGCACTAATGTTGCACAATAAACGTTTAAAATTCGGCAAAAATCAAGCCTTTTCTTTATACTATTCCAAAAGTTGTCAAGCGAAATAAAGAAGAGGGGTTTTACCTGTTAACCAGTCCCCCAAAGATTTTAATTGAATAATTATGTCTACCAAGTTTTCAACAAATTTATTACCTCAAACAAGTCAAGTATCTCAATTTTTTCCCCCCTCTTTCTTAACCAGAATATATTAATGTGCAAAGGTTTTCTTAGTTACCTTAAAGTTTTTTTTATATTCCCATTAAATTTTTGTTACAAAAAACACCACACACAAAAATAGATAAATGTAAAAGCAGCACAATTCTAAATATGACATAAAAAAAACATGGTTACACTTTGGGCTATACAAACAGTGTTACCGCCGGATATTTTCAATAAGTACCAAAAAAAGGGGATATCTACAAAAAAAGTGGCACCAAAAAGTGAATTTTTTTAAAATAAAGGGGCTCATCTTTTAAAATTAAAATAAGTACACTACATTATGTATTTTTAACGCTTTTTTCTATTTATTATAATTTTAAATAACATTTTATAAATAGTATAAAAACATAACAAAAAACATTATATAGTAATTATATACACTAAAAACAATTGATCGTATTACAATGGACATACTACTACTTACTTACAAATGGCTAATTTTTTGTAAAAACTAAAAAATAAATATTTTGTAAATATTTCCCTCGAGAAGTAATTTTTATAAAATATTAACTTTAATGATTTAATAGAAACTGGGAATTATCTCCTTTCGTAGGTTACTTTATATTATATTCAACATTTTTTTTTTTTTTTTTCGAATTTATTCTATGAGTTACATTTCAGTTATGTATTTTATAAAGCTTTTTTGTAATAGTTCTATTCCTTAAATGACTTTTATACACTACCAGACTATTATATTGTATTTTCTTGTTACATTTTACCTTAGCTATCCTTTGGATAGCAATGAAGTATCTAGTATGTACAAAAAAAAAATTTACAATTATTAGACACCAGAAAATGCATTACATTCTGCTGGTGTCTAATAATTGTAAATTTTTCTGTACATACTATATACTTCATTGATATCCAAAGGATAGCTAAGGTAAAATGTAACAAGAAAATACAATATAATAGTCTGGTAGTGTATAAGAGTCAGTCCTAAAAATTTAAGGAATAGAACTATTACAAAAAAGCTTTATAAAATACATAACTGAAATGTAACTCATAGAATAAATTCGAAAAATAAAAAAAATGTTGACTTTAATGATTTAGTAATTCAAAAACGTTTAACTCGTTTTCTGCCAAACATGTTTTTTGGATTATGACATTGTTGCAGCAAATAGCAGATATTTATGTAACGTGTTTTATATACATATACATTTAGTAATACATTTCTTGTAATTTTTCTTCTGAATACAGTTTCTTTGATTTATTTAAGACATTGTAGAGCACAGGTAGACATTTAAAAACTTTTTAGAAGTTTTTGTCCCATTCCCCCAGATTTCTTTTTTGCAATCTAGAAAAAATGTTTAAATACGCTAAGCGAATATGAGGCAGAATCTATTCGAAATGCTATAAGAATGATGCAAAAATCGGAAGTAGAAAGTGATTAAGTGTACATAAAAGAGCACTTGAAATTACAAACAAAAGAGCTTTATATAAATAAAAGCTAAGACTTAATTGACATTAAACTTTGTTGAAAAGTTTAAAAAAAGTTTTAGATCGTTATACCGGATTACAAGATTAATTAAAATAGGAAATAGTATATGTGAGTTGTCCACAAAATTCTGTAAAAGTCGCCAATTTATTTGTTATTTAAAATGCCTTCCTAAGCCATTATCAAGCTAGTACAAAACTCCTTAAATTACGCGCAATTTCTAGTTAATTATTCAATACTCCTGCAAAACTCTCTATATGGCTTGGCATTTCAATTTTAAAAAACTGTTTTAATCGATTTTCTCAGAACTTTTTTTTAAACTTAGCGGTGTTTGCAAGTGGGCTACTCATATTTTAATGAAATTGAGACGGATTAATCTATTGCCAACCTTTCTTCATCTGAACTATAAGCGTACAAATATGCTCCAGTTACATCTTGCAATGTTGAAAGAGTGTTTTCTATTTCACATCAAACTGTTTTATGCGATAACAGGAGATTATTTATTTTTTTAAATTTAAAGAAAATGCTATTGTACTACACAACTTAATAAAATAAATGTTTCTTAATAACAACATGTTTATTTTTGCCATTTTGTGCCATTTTTCGTGCCAATTTTTATACTTTTTCATGCCATTTTTGCCAGCTATTTTTAATAATTTTTCGTGCCATTTTAAACTTGCCCTGCTTATGTATTAAAGAAAGAAAAAAAAAGTATATTTTCCTAACGTAAAAAGTATCAAAAACTTGGCAAGAATTACAAAAAGTATCACATTTGGGTGCATTTTGTAAAAGTGGCCAACGGTAACACTGTATACAACTTAACAATCTCTTTGAAAACCAGTGTTGCCAACGAAATGAGATATTTTACGAAATCCTATTACAATTTAATTAAAAACTGAACAAAAACTTTAAAATAATAAAATACACACAAGTTAAGGTTTTTGAAAAACGAAAATTTCTAATTCTAATGTCGCACGAGTCGTTTAGTGCCCGTCCACATTAAGAATTATTTCCTGCAAAACATTGAGTTTGGTGAAAGGGAAAGACGAATGCAAAAGTGTACTTTGTTCATTCTTCATGCAGTTTTTGTAAGTTCACACTACACTAAACGTACAAAAAAGAAAAATCAACGTTTCATTGTAAAGGGTGTATTTTAAGACGTATAGAAATTCCGATAGGGATAACTGTACAACTTACTGTTACACTAATGAAGTGAGTTTGACTTCTTTTCAGTATACTTTGGCCTACATCAGAAAAACGTATCCAAATCGTCGAAATTAATTTCCAAAATTCTTGTATCTTGTTGCTTTAGAAAGGCAATTGTTAATAATAAAATACAAAAATAAAATACAAAAAAAATTCGGGCTCTGTTTGCCAAATTAAAAGAGAATTTATGGTGCTCATAATCGTCCATTTGAGCAGCTGGTACGGCATAGTATGCATTGATTCATGACCACATTTACTATTTTGGATAACATACTTCCAAATTGAGCCTGAACCGTGCGTACAGAAGAAGCCGTCGCCGCTGTAGACGTGAGTGTGACAGAGGACTCGAATTTATCAATCCGACGCCGTTTTCAGCAACTCGGTCTCTGCCCGTTCACTAGTTGGAAAATTTTGAGGAAAGATCTTGGCCTCCATCCATATAAGATCCCACTAGTAAAGAATAAAAGCCAGCAGACCTTCAATTGCGTCGTGTGTTCGGCGAATAGGCTGAGAATCAACTGGAAGTTGAACCAGAGTTTTATCGTCAAATTATCGTCAGCGATGAATCTCATTTCCGTCTTAACGGATAAGTAAACAAGCAAAGTTGTCGCTTTTGGACAGAGCACAATCCTCATGAGACTCCATAACATCCCGATAAAAATCACTGTTTGGTGCGGCTTCCATACCGAAGGCGTCATCGGCCTATTTGCCTTTAAATATGTGAATGGCGACCATTACAGGCGAATGATTCAAATCATTTGAAGAAGAAAAGGTTCCAACAAGACGGCGCAATATACTTACAACGCGTGAAATCATTACTTAATTGGGCCAAACGTTTGGTGACCGAACTATCTCAAGACAGGTACCTGTAAATTAGCCACCTCCTTTGTGTGATTTGACACCTTTGGACTACTTTTTTTCTGGTTGTATGTCAAATCTCTGATCTATGATGTTAAACCAGCAAGGATTTATTATAAGAGACAAACATTAGACGTACTTTTGACGAAATAAGACCGGGTATGCTCGAAAAAGTTGTGCAAAATTGGAGAATATGCGGAGGCCATCTGCCAGAAATTATTTTTTTTAACATTAAATGCCATGAAACTAACTCATCAGCCATTTAATCCAAAATGTTGGTCATTTCATTTAATATGTTGTGTTTTATTTTTAAATAAGGTTCCATACCTCAGAAAAAAAACACGAATGCAGTTTTAAAAGAGAAGTAATTTGTGCAGCAAAAGTTTCATTATATGGACGAGCTTACACTAAATGACTATATTGGCAACACTGCCAAAAACTGGTTCAAACACAGAATAAGAAACATCTATCGTCAACCAGTAATTAAGAACAAAAATACAAGAAATGGTAAAAAGTTACCACTTTCAACATCAAACAGGTCAGAGGTTCCCACTTCCCTTTAAAGGTTAAATCCCTTTTAAGGTTAAATTATAAATATAAGAAGTCAATTTCGACTTACAATTTTTTTAACATTTTAAGTTCTATTTTTTTTAAATTTTATTGTTTTGAAAGTAATCTTTAAAAGTTGTTGTTGGGAATCACTTTATTGGAGTTAAAATGTATGTTGTTTTATGTAATTTAGGAAAATAATGTTAAATTTTTTCCTTAATCTACACTTTGAAGGATGATGATTAAAGTTTTTAAGAGCAAATGAATTAAGAAATCGCATGTGTTTGTCATTTAGTCGTACTTATAGCTTAAATATATGGGGTACTCCATGACAACCAACACATCCCAGTAAAAAATGTGCTCCAAAAGGAGCAGGTTTTATGTATGAATTCATACCGCAAATCGCTTCAAACCTGCTGATGGGATGCCTGATTTTTGTATGGGGTGTTCCCGGTTTGGAGGACTATTTTCTGCTGACAATAAGCGCTTCTTTTAACATGCAAACAAAGCACTCCTTAAGTGCTTTTATAAGGGCTAACTATATTAACATATTCATTAATGTTTTGATTTTGTCAGCACTAAAATAGCAGCTTTTTGTGTATTTTATTCTATATTATTTACTGCTGTATAAAAGCTCTCTCATGGAAGCGCTCGATTTATGCCCTATCTCTCATAAATGCTTCAAAAAACTAAATTTTTTTTTACTGGGATGTGATTATTGCTTTTGTTCAGAAATCGCACAAAAATATAAGGAAATTTGTTTAATGCATTTCAACTTATTTAACGACATTAATGATTTTTAACCCGATTTGTCCCATATTAAGCGACCTTCCGAAAAGCAATTATTAAAGCATTAAATCCTATAAAGGGCTATTACAAGGGTATTCATTTAATCGGGCTTTTGCTTTAATCGGTTACAAATCGGTCAATTTGGTTTTTGATCGGTTAACCGATTAATAAAGTTTTTTTTATAAATAAGGTAATTTTAATAATTAAAAATGCATAAATTATTTATTATTTGGAGTTTATAAGTAAAAAAAAAAAACAAGAATAACAATACTTGATCTAAAACGAGCAAACAAACAAAAATAATTCATATATATGTGTATGATATTTTTATTTTTAAATTAATACATAAACAGGGGTGATCTGGAAATCGAAATCGCAACGTCGTTTTTTAATAAGATTTCTGTAGTAAAAGAATTTTATTGACAAATATGCCAATATTTCCCTAGTAAACAATATTTTATATTATAAAAATTAGATTAAAAGTGTATTAGAAACAACTTTAAAATTCTTGCGTTTTCGATTTCCAGAACACCCCGGAATATGTATTTATTAAAAAATAGACTATGGATAATTTTATTAGTTATTTCAATAGTTTAAGGAGATCTGATAAAATAATTTTTTGGAAAAAAAATTTTGGTTTAGGATTAAAGCGATAATTTTCTTAAGTTTTGACAACACTTGATTTGGAAAATTTTTTTCAATTATCATGGGTGTTGGAGGAATCAGAAGCAGACCATAATACAGAATATCTAATTTCTCAGTCCTTTTCCTGGATTTCTTTTAACATATAAGATCTTCCATTAGAGTCCTGATTTAATTTTTAAAAATGTTTAACATTTCTTATTGGTTCAGTTAATTGTGTTTAAAGAGTGTTTGTGTTACTATCAAGAATTTATTCTGTTTTTGTACTGTATTTTAAGAATTTATTGCTAGAAGCAAATATATTGTATAAAAAAATATTTTCTTAACATGTTTATGAAACGAAACAATTAATTAAAACACAAAAAATTCGTTATAATATTAAAAAAAATTAAAAATTATCAAAAAGTAATTTCAATTTTTGGGAATACAAAATTTTAATTTCAAAAGATTTTGTTATTCGTGCTTAATTCCCAGTTTTTATTATTGATAAAAACACTTGAAATTTATTGTTGATGGGATAAGCTATTCCTATGCGCATTTCACTGGTTGCTTAGGCCAGATCATCAGGAAACTTCATCCATAAAGATTTTAGAAAAACTAAAGATATTAAACCAAATAAAACTGTTAAGCGTATAAGACTTATAGCAACAGTTCTACTTGTAATAATATCAAAGTTTAAACAAAACACATCAACAATAAACAGTGGGTTTATCTCATCTTACATTCCCCACTACAATTAGTTGAAATTCTCTCAACATTAATTGTAGTTGTAAGTAGGTTAAGAAAAACAAAATAAAAACAACAACTTACAACAGATGTTGACAATTAAGTGTTTTTTTAGGCCGTGCACTTGCCTGTTTATTATCAAAAAGTAATTTCAATTTTTGGGAATACAAAATTTTAATTTCAAAAGATTTTGTTATTCGTGCTTAATTCCCTTAAAAATTAAAAATTATGTAACATCGGTTAATCGGTTAATCGACTGAAACTAATCGGTTTGATCGTTAATCGAAAATAGACAATTTTAAATTAACCGATCAGTTAATCGGGTAGTAATTAATCGGTTAACCGAATGAATACCGTAGCTATTACTGCATTAAAAAATTGGTCTTATTTAGGTTTTAGGAATTTTGTGATTGACGATCCATAATTTACGACAAGTCCAATATGAAACCCCTTCCTCATATTTACTTAATATACTTAAGAATATTTCCGAAACAAATCATGATATTTTATTTAAATTAGGCAACGAATTATAATTATTATTATATGACAATACGATAAAATTGTTTAACTTCTATGAAATACCCCATACATATATCTGAACTCTTGAGCACTTATCGACTTTACTACATTCAAGTGTATTTTTTTTTCTCTTCCTTAAAATTTTCTTGTTAAATTCCCAACTTCTATTTGGACATTCTAAACAGAAAAAAAAACCGATGATGTACTACTTTATCATGATGTTGTTCTGCCTGTTTACTTGCTGTAGTTGTAAATAGTTACTGGTTAATTCCTTAGCGAACAAAAAGGGAATTTTTAATGGTCAACTAAATAATATAGTTGTAGCAAAAACACATGTGTCTACAGATGGACGGACGTACAAACAATTTTAAGTACTTGCCATTAGTTTTCAATGATGGGGTTTTAACTCATCATCATAATGACTTTAAGGATTAAAATCATCACTTTGTGTAGCTTATGGGCCATGTACTACATAAGTAAGCAAGAGGAGTATTAAAATATCAAAGATCTGTTGTAAAGGAGACCATGTTTAGAAGGGAAAAACAGAAAAGTACGTAAAAGAGGTAATAATTCATTTTAGGATTTTAAAATGGTATGAAATTGTAGAAGCTTTAAAGTTTAAAGTTTTAAAGGGACTCCGCAAATTCACTTAGAATCGAAAGATTGTTTTTTTTAAAGGACTTGCACTCAGCGGATGTCCCCTACTAATGCACTGTGTTGGAACTAGGAAAATAGGTTATGGGAAGGAGAAAAGAGGGAGTAGTTCTTGTGAACATTCTAGTTGAATTTATTCATGTTTAAAGTGAGAGGAAAGACTTCGGCAGGAAGGTTATTCCACATACAAACAGCCCGGCAAAAAAACAAGTTTCCCTGGAATGCGTTGTACGATTCACCGGCCAATCGACCACAAAAGGATGAGCTCTTGAGAAAAAACGTGTGTTACGAAAAAACGTACGGATCTCGGGAACCATTTTAGTAACGATAAAAGAGGCAAATACAACCCACATTGCGACGGTACTCAAGGCAGTCAATAGAATTGTCACCAATGAGAGCCTTCGCTCTCTCCTGCACGCGGTCGAGAAACTCAAAAATAGACTTTAAAGCACCGGTCAGTACATGAGAGTTGTATTCCATTCGTGGTCGGATAAAGGTGGTATAAAAAGTGAGGATATTAGATGGAGTGATGGAGTCTTACACTGCTATACACTTGAATGCTTCTTTCGACACCTTGAATATATGTTTTGTCCATTCATTATTTTTTGCTTAATTTTACTGCTAACAAAGTTGGGTTTGAATCATAGTTTGCGGAATGGAGTACCCAAGCGAACATATAAGTTCTACATTAAACAAAGTGAGATTTTGGAATGGATAAGTTTGCCACAGCCCCATCATATTATTTAAAGTATTACAGGTGCATACTTTTTACACATCCCTTATTTACATATCCAGTATTATAGATTTTTTTTAAAATCCTTTCAACTTCGTTTTTGTTGTTCGAAAATAAATTAAATGTATATTTAAAGGAGTACCCGTTATTAAAACTGGCTCTTTGTAATTGTTTTTTGACGGCTATTATTTAGGTGCAAAATTTTGCGCGATTTGGAGTAAGAGAGTTTGTTAACGGTTAACTGCATAAAAAAACTTCTCTTTGCAAAATCTTCAACGTTATTTGGGGCTTTGCTTCAATTTACATTTCCAATATTATATACTCATTTTTGAATCTTTTTAAATTTCGTATTTTCTTCGATTATAAATAAAATGGACATTTAAAGGATTGCCTGCAGTAAATAGAAACGGAGTGCCTCATTCATCATTGTGGTCCCTAAGCGAACGTTTGCTTTTATAAATCAGCATTTTACTCGTTATTATGGTGAACCCCCTCAACAGAGGAGTGCTAATTGAACAAAACGAGATTTTAGAAACGGATCCAAATATAAAATTTTTTAATTTTTCAAATTTGGTATTCGTTTGTAAACAAGACAGAGTTTTCAAAGATTAATAAAAATAATGGGAGAATTAGTACCTAACCGTTCATTATAGTCCATAAAAGAATATTTTATTTCGTAAATTGGCGTTATAGTTATAATAAAAGAATTTGAGGAAAAATTTAACAACACAAGTTTTAAAAAAGGGATCCGAATACTACAGTCCCGACAAAACATCGATTTCGATCGTTTCGTAATTTATATTACGAGTATAAGTGATCATTTTTTCAATCGTTTCTTATTGCGTGTTTGGTATTCGATTAAATAAAATAGGGTTTGGGAAAGTTTACTCGCAGTTTTTGGAGCTGGAGTACCTAACCAAACGTACAAGGTCGCTTAAAGAATATTTATCTCGGGTAATTAAAGTTATGGGACTGGAGTACCCAATAAAACCAGGGAGTCCTTAATTAAACAAAACGAGATCTTAGCAAAGGAACCGCATAAAACGGTCTTAACATAACATTTAATATATTTTGTATCGATTTTTTTTTAATAATAATAATTATGTGGAACACGGTAGTTCTGCAGTCTTAACATAACATTTGGATTGGGACGTGTAGTCCATCTTTTTTGTACATATCATTACTACTGTCGGATTATGGGAGACGGAGTACCCAACCAAACATTGTGAACCCTTCAAAATATATTTGATATAAAAACATTTGATCTTATAAAACTGCATTTTAATCGTTATTAAAGGGTTGGGGTACCCAGTTAAAAATGTGCTCCAAAAGGAGCAGGTTTTATGTATGAATTCATACCGCAAATCGCTTCAAACCTGCTGATGGGATGCCTGATTTTTGTATGGGGTGTTCCCGGTTTGGAGGACTATTTTCTGCTGACAATAAGAGCTTCTTTTAACATGTAAACAAAGCACTCCTTAAGTGCTTTTGTAAGGGCTAACTATATTAACATCTTCATTAATGTTTTGATTTTATATGCTTAAATGCCTTTTTCAATCATTTTCGCAAACCATAATATATTTTTATTGTTTTCGGTTTAAAACCTTCTTCGTTGTCAGCACTAAAATAGCAGCTTTTTGTGTATTTTATTCTATATCATTTACTGCTGTATAAAAGCTCTCTCATGGAAGCGCTCGATTATGCCCTTTTTCTCATAAATGCTTCAAAAAATTAAATTTTTTTTTACTGGGTACTCACTCAAACACCAAAGTTCGAAACTAAACAAAACACACTCTTAGAAAAGAAAAATAAAGTCCTTTCATAAAATCTGGTATATTGTTGATTTTATGTTTGTATTTTTTTTTATTTCTTCTGGCACACTTAGATCATAAACAAAGTAAGCTTTAAGAGAATTTATTCAATTATAGGGAATGGGGTACCCTTCGGTGACAGAGTTGGTTTATTATTAGTATTGTGGTTATTTTATTGAACTGTTTATGATTTTTAATTCAAATTTTGATATTTTCATCAGGCTAAAGTTCATGAAATTTTATTTTCATTAAATTATTTTTATGAAGAAAGGAATTTTACAATATGAAATGAATTAAAATTAATTGAATTAATGGTTTATATCATGCCTTTTTTAACACTATGGAGCTGGGTATACATTTATTATCCAAATAATCGAAATGGGTACCCAAACAAATACTGGAGTGATGGATTGAAAAAAAACTAGATTTTAAAATGATGACTGGGATTTGATGTAATTACAGGTCCGTTTTCGTTGTTTTCCAGCTATCAGACTTCTATTATAAACAAAATTAGCTTTTCGAGGCTTAAACTGCGTGGCTTATCGAATCATTAAATTAAGGAATTACATGTCTATGTTCATCCTATCTCCCTAAATTAGTAAAATACTTCACCTCACTAAAAAATATTTTCAAAGTTCAAAAGGTATATGAACAATTTTTTCAACCCTAGAAGCAGGGATTTATAAAAGAAACCCCTTAATACTATGAAAATTATGAATCCTTTACAAACGGGGTCTAAAGTATCCCATGTTAAAATATCGTAAAGTTTTAACCGAACTATAACAGTTTTATTGAAACACCCTGTAAAATTAACATTTTTTTAAACTAACTAGTACAATAAATGATTGTCAGCTTTAAGATTAAAACCATGTTAAAGAGCCAAGACGGACGGACATGCAGTGATGTTAATGAAAAAGGGCGTTGATTATTTCAGGAACCTTAGAGTAAATTCTTCTTTTTTGTTCACAAAACTATGTTCTTTGGCCTTTATACGAATTTATCTAGAGATATTTGTACAAGTCATTAACGCGAACAATAGAGTTGTTAACAAGAATGACACTATACTCCAGGGACAAGATCAAGCTGTGATGAGTTTTTTTTTTAAAGTTAAAATGATTAATAAGCTAAAAAAGAATTAACCAGGGGCAGGGGAGTAAAAGTATGGGAAGTGTTTTTAAGCGATATAGAAGTAAAGAGACAAGGAAAGAGAAAAATAATTATAGTTTTAAGCTGGGAATTTATATTAAGGCAATTCGCAATGTGTTCTATTGTGTCATATTGGTTGTAGATGCTGTAATTTCATGAATGTCACATTAATTTTTTGAATGTGACATTCATGAAATAAAGCAAATACAACCAATATGACACAATAGAACACTTTGGGAATGGCCTAATTGTTATTGGTTATACACTTAATATTGATCAGCTTGGATTCAGTTTCCAAATATTAATGTACACGCAGAGAAAACACATTTTTCGATATGTTCATCCTTAATAAAACTATTTTTAACGAAATATTTTTTTGAACATGTTATGGTTACTTTATTGCCACCGGCAAACATATTAGGGTTAAATTAATCCTCGAACCCTATTATGTTTGCCTTCGAAGATGTTAGTTTATAATAGCAAAAATATGCTTATCAATAATAATAGTATAGTTGTTTTTCAACCATAATATGTTGTTATTGGAAAAAAGAAAGTGTTTACGGCGCATATAAAACCGTTGACTTATTATTGAAATTATTGCTATTATTAACTAGAACTGGTTTAGAGTCAACCATAATATGGTCGTAGCTTGCGAATGTAGAACTATTTTAACAATAATTTTGTTGCCTGTTAAAATAATATGATCAGTGTCACCATAATAAGCTTAAAATTGTTTCGTTAAAAATAGTTTTGTCTGAGTTGACTATATCGAAAAAGTGTTTTCGTTTAGTTATAAACGATTTTGAAAAATTTTGCATTTTTTTAAAAAAAATAATGTACTTACAAGAATAATCATTTCATATCGAATTCTTACCTGAAAATATAGAGAAATTTTAAAAATTAATTCAAATTTAAAAAATCTTGTCATAATTTTAATCCTACTAGAAAAGTCGCCTCTCAAATCTGCTAGGTGCCGAAGTTAATCGGTTGTTTTTATATAAAGCTTAAAGTTTATTAACACAAGTCCGGGGCATTTTATAAATGAATGCCCTGCAGATAAAGTAACTAGTATCTAGCAAGAAACATACCAGTTGGCATTTACTTTGAACTAGCTGTATTTTTGATTTATTTTCGTATATCAAACTATAGTATTTAACGTTGGTTTGCCATAGGAGGCCAAATAGTTGATTTTAGTGCAGTTTTATAATAGTTTCTTTTTTTATAATATAAATACTAAAAGCAAAATTAAATTTTACTATTCCCCTTAATAATTTGTTCATTCTTTTTTTATAAGCCAAAGCAGAGCAGCAGTGAGAAGAAGCTTCAGATATTATTGGGGGGCTTCACAAGGTAGTCATAAGGTCATATATCTCAAAATAATAACACGAAAAATATTACTGCTGTGAGCAATCCCTCATACTACAAATTTCTACTGTGTCTTAGGCCCGTTTTCACAACCTACCGAAACCTTTATTTAGGATTTTATCTGCCGTATCAAAAGTGTTCCATTTCTACAACTTTACTTTAACCAACCAGGTAGGATGAACCTACCTATAACTTATTGCTCCCTTTAGGTTAAAGTAAAGTTCTATTGATGGAAGATTTTTTATACGATCGATAAAATCCTAATTTTAGTTATCGGTAAGTTGTGAAAACGGGCCTTATTATGGGGGTATGCTGGAAATCGCAAACGCAAAACGCAAGAATTTGGAGACTGTTTTTAATACACTTTTAATCTAATTTTTATAATTTTTGTTATAAAATTCAGTTTAATAGAGAAACGTTTGTAAATATTATATTTTTCATAAAATTCTTTTATTACAGAAATCTTACTAAAAAACGACTTTTAAAATTCTTGCGTTTGCGATTTCCAGCACACCCCTGTATGTTAAGGACCGTTTTCACGACTTAACGATAGCTAAATGTAGGAAGTTATCGAACAGATAATGAGTTTTTAATTATCACAAGTTCTCTTTAACCTTAAAGTGAAGAATAAGCTAAAGAGAGGAACGTTCTACCTTTAACTGTTGTCGTAAGGTTTAGATTTGAGATTGCCATATTATATTCACATATTTTTTATATATGGCAACTCCAATTATACGTATAGTAAATGTAAAAAAAGTACGTAGTTGCCAGTTCGTATTTTTATTTTGGCAAAAATAATCGGTATTTTCTTTAGCATTGCCACATTTTGAAAAATGTTAAGTTTATTTTATACAGAAGTTGTGAAAACGAAAAATAATTGAAGGTGACTTTATTCCTCACTAGTGCTAAAGGTACCGCTAACTATTTCGAACTTTATTGGTAAGTCGTGAAAACTGGCCTAAGTCTTTTTTTTTTTTTTGTTTAAAACAAATTATTGAATTGTATATTGTAAAATATTAGGATTTTATGACAATATGTCTTGATAGCATACTTTGTGAATTCTCCTTATTTTAGAATAATTCGATACCAGAGCGAAAGAGATTACAGTTATATATTGTCCTGTTACGCATGTTTCACTTTCGTTGTATTTCCCGTTTTTGTTTACAGAAGAACTCTCAATTATAATTTACAGAAGAACTCTCAATTATAAGACACCAGCGGAATGGCCCAATATGGTTTTCGTCATAATTGTTCTTTGAAAATTTTATTTAACTAAATAATTTAAACAAAAAGATATCAAGAATTTTTCCTTCTTTTTATAAATTATTTTATTTTTGAAACTTAAAAATAAAAAAATGTTGCCATAATTCAAAAATGTTTCCCTTTTGTTTTAAAGTTTTTATTGAAAACTAAAAAAAAAACATTTTTGATTAAAATCCCAGTTTTTTAACTCTGAAACCAACCAAAAATGTATGTTTTTCTTCTTGCTGTGTTGTTGTTTCTACAACAAACGTCGCGCTATGCACCGTTACATCATCTTTCTAATTGTTGTACTCGTTACAACTAGTTATAAACTGGTCTAAAATGTACTTGTTACGAATTTCGCTGCAGGATGTTTAAACACATAAATTGTCATAAAATTAATGTGCGAATATGTTAAAAAAAATATATCTGGGCTCTCGTTCTGGTGTTATTTTTTTGTTATTTCTATAAAGTTTATTAACCTCTTCTCCTTAACAAATAGAAGCGTAAATAATAAAAGCATCTGAGTTGCCCACCATTGCTTAAAAATCTCTACACTATTTCTTGAAAATTTTGAACTCTGTGTACTTGTAAACTCTCGATTTTCTTCGGTCCTCTAAAACTATGAATGCCTGTAGCTGCTTTTAACTCTCTGCTAGAATAAAATTCTTAATGTTGTTATTTTTTTTATTGAATTTTTTACACATTTTCCTTGTACAAAGTCATCAATTTGTTATAATATCCAAACAAATCCCAATAGCCAACTGACTGCAACACTTTGTAGCATAAAAAATAGATTTTGTTTGCAACACTTAATCAAAGTATTAAATTTCCCTGTTTTGTTTAACTGAAAATTGTTAAAAGAAAATTGTATACACAATATTTATATTTTAATAAAGAATAACAAAAACTTAAAAGATTAATGTGGCTTTTTTCAAGAGCAGCTTTTGTCATTATATAAAATTTCAATATTAATTGAAGTAATTTTTTGGAAAAGCTTGAAATATCAGGTGATTCCTGATGAGGTATTTTAAGCTGTCAATCCCCAATTTAGAAACAGTCCGTAGTGGAATTTAGTTTAAGAAAATATTGTCGAAATATTTATTTTAAAAAATTATGGGATATATAATGTAGCAGCAAAATTGTAAAATTAACGAAAATATGACAACAAAACGTAATCAAGTATTTAAAAACGTTTGTTGTCAATTTGACAACCAATCGTTGGTTGTCAAATCAAGATCGAAGAAGAAAAAAATAACAATGTTTAATCATAAACAAAATTGTTTCTAATTAACAACGGAATCATAAAAAGTATACTACTTAAGAACGCCTTGTTGTAAAATTTTAAACAATACCTTGTCAAATTGAGAACACATTTTCTCGCCTGACGGTTTAGCTTTTGTTATGTTAAAACGTTTTAAAATTGTTTGCCACAATGATGAAATATAAATAATTGAAAAACTTAACAAAATAATTCAACGAGTTAAAGAGTCAGAAAATTTATACGATGTTACATTACAGATTATGTCGATAGAAATTAGGGAAATTCTTTTCTTACTTTTCTAGTTGTAATAAATAAGTAATTCAAAAGAAGAATGGGGAATTGTAAAAAAGCTACGATTACATTGTTAAAATAAGACCAAGGCGTTGTCGAAATGAGAATAACATTGAACAAAATGACAACCAGGCGTTCTTAAATTTTGACCCCATCCATTGTCCAAGTGAAAACAAACGTTGTCAGCTTACTTTTGACCATGGTTAGTGTCCATTTTGAAAATTTAGTTTTACCGATTTTACTCTAACTATAGAAGTTATATTACTTTCGAATAAGAGCACAGGAACGATAGGTCGAATTTTTCGATCGGGCCTTTTGTGTGACTTGGTATTAAATTTGATTTTTACGAAAACATTGGAAAATCCAACTAAACGCTGGAAAAGGTCTATTTAGTATTTAATTTAAAAAAGGGAATTATTGTTACTGTTATTAAGAAAGACGATAAAAAACCGAACACGGGAACCCCAAAGAATGTTTGGAGCTGGGGAGGTTTAAAGAGTTGTTAGTAATCATGGGGATAAAGTGTCCCCTGTGATCACTACAGATCCACTTGACTAATGATATTATAAATTAAGAAATAATCAAGTTTAGACAGAACCCACAACCTTACAAAGTCTCACCAATTTTTTTTCAATTAAACCAATAATCAAAAATAAAATCAGTTTTAATTAAAAATTTTATCAACTGAATTAACGTTTACTTATATCAACAACATAACTGCAGAATATGTTGTTAATATTAAAAAATATTAAATTGATGCTATAACTTTGTGTACTATTGCAAATTTAATTAATTTTTTAATTTATATCACAAATTTTGAGGTTTCAATCAGGCTAAATTTCACTGAATTTACAAGGTTTCGTTTGAATGTGCTAAATTCCCATTTCATACTATTGACAAACTGAAATTTATTGTTGAAGGGACAAGCTATTCCTATGCGCATTTCACTGGTTGCTTAGGCCAGATCGTCAGGAAACTTCATCCAAAGATTTTAGAAAAACTAAAGATATTATACAAATAAAACTGTTAAGCGAATAAGAATTATAAACCCTAGTTTTACTTGTAACAATATCAAAGCTTAAACAAAAACAACAACAATAAAAAGTGAGTTTATCTTTTCTTACAGTCCCGACTACAATTGGTTGATTTTTTGTCAACTCTAACTGTAGTCGTAAGTGGGTAAAAATAAAAACAAATTACTTTATTTTATTTTGCCAGTTCAGTTTTATTTACACTGCCACATGCATATTAGTTATCAAAGTTTTTCTTGGGATTCAAAAAATTAATTAACAAGGTTTCGTTTAAATGTGCTAAATTCCCATTTAATTTTAATTTTCATTAAATTATTTTTATGAAGAAAATTTGGATTAAAAACCATAAACAGTTCAATAAATCTACCACAATACTAATTATTATATCACAAATTTTGTAATAAAAATCAATTTTGGTGTTTTTTTCTCTGTGTATAAATTCATCATAATCAAACATTGATAACGAACGGGCTATTTGCTGCGTGTAATTAAGTGCTCTAATATCTTTGACTTTGCTTTTTAACAAGATGTACCTTTTTAGAAAATCATATTTAATTGTAACAACAAATTTATCTCAGCTATTAGTTAGTCAACATTTCAATAAGGGAAAGTCGAATAATGTTTAATAAATTCATAATTATATTTATCTTCAGGCCAACATTTCGTCCCAATCAACCCAATTGTAATAATAACAATAAAATCTTATATTTTACCCAATTAGTGTTAACATGACTTTTAAGTGACCTTTACAGCCTCATCTAACATGTTCAAAAACAGTTCTAAACATTTCTTAACATTATTAATTACCGCAACTAATCATTTTCCTCTATGCTTACAAAAACGATTACCAAATAAATAATGATTTTTACCAAGACTTATGATGGGAATAACCCAAAGGTGTTAGGAACTGAATCATTAATATGTTAATAACACTCGTGGAGAGAAAGAAAAACTCTTATAAAACAATAAAAAATGTATTAAAAAGAAAGAAAACAAAAATAGAGGAAAACCAATAAAATAAAACGAAAACATGCAGACAATTAACTACAAATTTATGGTGATGGTTGTTATTAAAACGAACTGAAAATACGGATTATTACGGTATGAAATCAATCATGTTTAAAGTACGTGTATCTATAACTTTTAAATTGTTAGCAAGACTATCTGTGTGTATCGATAGCTGTGATAGTATGTGTGTGTGAGTGTGTGTTTGTGTATAGTCAAACAGACAGATGAAGTTTAATTCTCTTAACGGAATATATTGTATGCTGCAAGTTTAAAGTCAACATGAAAGAATGCTGAGAGAATTTTAATTGAAAATATTGTAACAAATTGAAATTGAATTATATTTTTACCGTTAATCAATCATAATTAAAATTAAAAATAAACTGTGGAATGCAGCAATAACAGCAAGACGGATGGTTGGATAGAGTGTGGAAATTAGACAATAAGTGCAGATAAGTTGTTACTTAAATGTTTGTATAAAGGGCCCAATAGGTACTCCCGAACTTTGACATTTGACTAGAGGTTATATTGTTGAAACCATATACATCTGTATATCATTTTTTTAGTCTGCATTGATAAAATTTAAAAGGATAGAATTTGAAACTGACTCAAATTTTCATCGAAAAATCGCCTGTAGTGTTAAGCCAATTTCTGGAAGTCGAGAAACAAAATTGACGAATTTGGGACGTTGCCAATCCCCATGAAACTCAAGAGTGTTTAATGCATCTCGAAAAAGTCACTGTTTGGTGTCGATTTTGGATCGGCAGTTTCATCGGTCCATATTTTATTGAGAATGACGTTTTTCGAGTCATCACGGCAGAACTATTGACCGATGATTACCAACTTCTTTTGGCCTAAATTGGATGATATGCTAGACGCTACGTACCACAGAGCTTATTCCACAATGGAGATTCTGCATGAGCGATTAGAGTGCAAGATAATTTTCGTGGAGGTAATGTAATCTGACCACCGAGATCGTACGATTTGGTCCGGTCCAACTTTTTCTTGTAGGGGTTTCCTAAGTCGCAGGTTAATGCAAATAAGTCAGAAGCCATAGCGGTCCTAAAAGCCAACATGACCCGTAACATCGGTCAAATTAAGCCTGATTTGTTCAGGAATATTTTGACATTTCGAATGCTTCATTATTTTGATTAAGTACCGACAGCTCAATCCATTTTGTGGATACAAATTTGGCTGAATAAAGGTCTTATTAAAAACCAGAAATAGTCGGGTATTTAACTAAATAATTTTAACAAGTAGAATTTGGGAATTTTAGCTTTTTTATTTTACTTTTGAAATATGAAAAAATGTATGTTTTTCTTCTTGTAGTGCTGTTGTTGTTTCTACACAAACCAAACCAAATCGTTTTTGCCTACTCATTAAGTATGTATGTATTGTGGTTTCTTCTACAGCAAACTTTAACAAACAAAAGAGTATGCACGTTTGAAGGATATCCCATTTTGGCTTGTTTTAAGTACTTTTTGGTGTTATTCGTACTTAGTTTTTTAGCTACGACTCGTATTAAAAGTAAGTAGAAAAAACTGAAATTTAGTACAAGTTTTTTTCTTTCTGTGTAAAAATAAAGTTTGGACATTTTTTTTTGCTCTTATCTGATATAAATATGGTTAACCGATATTCACGATTAACGTAAACTTTCTTTTTCATCATAATCGCATTTAAAAAAATTTGCGATTAAACGCAAACCCTAATTTTAAACAGAAAACAAAGAAATTTTAAAGTCAAAAAGAAAGTTATAAGTATAACAGTTAAATAATAAAGCTCTTAAAATTATTTGTCACACAAATTTAAGAGAATTCATTGGAAGGTTATTTCTCCCACCACTAATTTAAGAGTATTTTACATTTTTATTTATTTTTCCTGCTATAAAACAAAAAGAAATGCATTCCACCTGGAATTTATTGCAAACTAACATTTTTATAACAGTTTTATTTAAACAGTTGCAAATTGTTTTTGCTTAATGTTAATTGTCATGTTGAGCAAATGTTTTTCTTTCCATTAACCAAGAATCTAGTTATTTAATAATAATAAGCCGGAAATGTTTAATAAAAATTGAAATTAATCTCAATTTCCTTTTAAAAGAATGAAAACAAAGAAAACTTTGTAATATTTCCTGCTTTTGACAAATAATAAAAAAAAAAATCTAATCATTTTTTAACATTTCTCAATTTTCTTTTTTTTCTATTTATATTTATAGTTTATTACTGTCTACTTGTTTGTATTTCTTTCTTTATTTCTTAATATTATTTCTTTTCTTTATTTCTTATTGCAAAATTATGTTTAAGACACTTATGGCGTTAAAAAAAAACGCAAGAGGGGAACATTGGTTTATTACACCTCAATTAAATTTTTTTCTTTTAGTTCTTAAAGACGCTTTTAAGATTATATAAACTTATTTTTTATTGTTAAATTCTACGCATGGAGTGTGTAAAACTCTCGACTTGTTCACTCGTTTGATTACAATTAATGTTGCATTAAAAAAAAATTTAATTAAACGAAATTATTTGAGGCACTCAGCATGATGGAGCGACCGAGCAACCAAATCATTTTTGACATGAAATAATGCAATCAATTTTGATTATTATAGTGATGATGATGATGATTTTATTTTCATTCTAGAAATACTGAGTGAGAAAACACTTGTAATGAAAATGAAAGAGTTTAGCAATCAAATGAAATGTTGAGGATGGTAGAAATTGTTTCAGTTTGGCTTACTTTTATAGTTACAAATCTGTGGCTGGGAACTAAAAGGGTCAATATCAATATTTTGCTGTTTTAAAGTAATTAAAAAATTTATGTTGAAATCCCAAATTCCAAAACAAATCCCCCAGTCTGGCATCACTTTTTGAAGACCCTAAAAGACTTTTGAACTTTCTACCAACACAAGTGTTTTTCTCCCAATAAATTCTTTGCTTGCGTGCATTTATGATTTATTAAGATGTTTTTATTTTTAACTTCACCATAAACTGAAGTTTAACATTTTTTTCTTGTCATAACAATCATCGTAGTCATTAACGTTGTCGTAATTTTCCAATGACTGAAGAATGAATGTGTATCGTTTTATTGTTAAGTGAATAGAAAATTTTTGTTTTTATTTTAAAATGTTTTTTTTTTAGTATTGTTTAAATAATTAACTTATCTTTAAAAGTAGTTGATAGTAGTAAAAAAAAGAAAGGGAAACCCTTTTTAAATATAAAGTCATGTACTTCCTAATAATTAATGCGAAAATATGGGTTTTATTTGAACATTTTTATACTGTAAAGTAAAAACTATTAAAATAGTTGGTAATTGTATACATCAATACCTCACTTTGCGCCGTGGTTACGTTCCAAAAAAACGCATGGCAAAGTGAATTATAATTGTCTATAGCAAACCATTTAAAGATCGCAGATAGGTTCCAGGTTAACGAAAATACTACTTTTTAAAAAGAAAATTGAATAAAGTAAACATTTAAAAAAAAATTACATGAAATTTTATTGCATGCGTACAAAAAACAAAAAAAAACACAAATTCAATTAACACAAAATAAAATATTCAATTAATTTATAAAACACAAAATAAAAATTAATCACATACGGCCAATTTCACAAAGTTCGGTTAAAACTAAACTTTATTTAAAGTTCCGGTTACCAATATGTTTTGACAGCTATAACTGATAGTTAATTATAACCGAACTTGGTGAAATTGGCCGTAAGTCGGCTTTCACAAAAAATTGGTTCAATGTTTGCTGCACTATTTTTTTTTAATGTAAAATAAATTTCCTGTATTAAAACTGCATTGATTTTCAGTTAGAAAGAGAATCCCAGAGTTTTGAGGGCATGGCGCAATTATGTAGAAACAAAAGTCGTTGCCATCTTTTAGAAAAAAATAGAAAAATTAAAGACTCAAACCCAAAACAGCGCAACTTCGAAAATCTAACGACGCACAGTGAAAATTAGTACTAATTGAGCAGCGACGGAACTTCGAAAAAACGAAACGACCAATACCTGTGTATTTGTTTTTTTTTTTTTAATTGATCAACCCAATTATGAAATAAAATTCTTTGGGAGATTTTTTCCTTCCCCCATTTGTAATTCAATTGTAATTATGGGAAAAGGGGAGCTCGAAAATACAAAACTCTCCAAAAGATCAAGTTAATAATGTTTTATCTAATAATTGTAAATTTTTCTGCACATAAAATATACCTCATTGCTTTCCAAAGGAAAGCTAAGGTAAAATGTACCAAGAAAATACAATATAATAGTCTGGTAGTGTATAAAGTCATTTCTGAAAAATTGAAGGAATAGAACTATTACAAAAAAGCTTTATAAAATACATAACTGAAATTTAGCTCATAGAATAAATTCGAAAAAATGAAAAATGTTGAATATAATATAAAGTAACCTTCGGAAGGAAATAATTCCCAGTTTCTATTTGTTAAAATACTTATCGCCAAAAAGCTCTGAAAGTGTAAAAATATTAACCCTAAATTGAAATTGAATTTAATTGCAAAAATAAAGCAGGTAACGATTTTGATACAATTAATATTTTTTTATTTTGATATTATTAAAAAAATTTAATGATTGCAAGTTCACAATTGGATTTAAAGTTCGGGTTCAAATTGAAAACTTCAGACATTTAAGGGTTAAGATAATATCAGAATCTGTTTAAATTATTTTTTTTTTTTGTTTTCGTATTTTTAAATTTTGAACAAGGGATAAAAAACCGTAATCTCGAAAAAATGTTAAAATTTTTCTAATATAACATTAAATTATTAAAAATAATTGTTTTTGATTAAAAATGTAATTTTCGAAATTATGTTTGAATTTTCGATATTATGTTCGAATTTTCAAACATGAAACAATCGCCAAACGTTTTTAAACTGATATTAACAAGTTTTTATTGTCACAAAAAATAAATGTTTTGTATTCGAATTTTCGAACAACGAATAATATGCTCTACTCCTTTTGTTACTTAATTAAGAATTTTTGAACAATCGCCAAACGTCTTTGAACTGATATTAAAAAGTGTTTATTTTCACAAAAAATAAATGTTTTTGGCCAAAACCTAAATTTTTGAAATTGAAATGAAATTCTCTTGTTACTTATTTTAGAATTTTCGAACAAACGCCAAATGTCTTCAAACTGATATTTAAAAGTGCTTATTGTTACAAAAAATAAAAAATAAATGCTTTTGGCCAAAACTATAATTTTCGAAATTGTATTCGAATTTTTAAACAACGACCAATATGTCTACATATTTTTTACTTATTTTAGATGAGTTAAAAAAATCTGAATTTTTTCACTTTCTTATAAATTTGCTGGTCTCAAACTTTAAAAACTATTGAAAAGATGTCAGAAAATATGAAAATTAATTGCGAATTATCAAAAAGCTCTAAAATCTCTTTAAAAACATTTAGAAAATTCGCAACTGGAAATAAAACTTTTAATGTAAAATCTAAAATCTTAGCAATTAAAGCATTTCTTTGCATATTTTTTAATCTTTTTCGCTTTCAAATTTTTAAATTAGTAATGCCTTTAAAAACAAGCCAGATATAAAATATAGTAAATTATTTTTATATATTTGATGAAATCAATGGCAAACAAGCTTTCATTGGAATTAAATACATGTTTCTTATCGGTTTTAGGGCTTTTTTAAGAATAATGTTTAACAATAAAATTTTTCGATTGTTAGTTAAATCCCCTTGGATTTTGTAATTTTCGCGAAATTTTATATTTTTCTCTGTTTACCACTGCTCAGATTACTTGCTGTCTCAACGACTACTATTTATACTTAAACGGATAGCCGTTCCAACGTTATGGGCTTGAATTCCGTATCTCTGAGAACTAGCACAGTCTTTGGCTACCTTTAACCTCTAAACGTGATGGGTGAGCAGTTTGACACTAGGTCATATGGATCCTAGCTCGCAAGGACATACTTGAAAACATTAGGACTGATGAATTAGACTCGCCACCATCTTACGGGTTCTACTGGACTCCTGCAATCTCGAGCTACGACGTTTGACTATCGATGCTACTATGGATAGATGGGTCCAGAACACTTATTTTGAATGACCATGTTTCTTCTATCAATGACCATATGTGTCACTTTTGGTATCTGTGGTCTCGAAAAATCGTCTTAAAGGTAGGCATGCCCAGCGCCTAAGAGTCAGACACTATGAATACATGCACAGCTGCGATAACGAAAATAAGAAAGCAACGTGAAACAGCTATTTAGTCACTATTCTGCATTAACCCCCTCTGGGGTGAATGGATCATCTAAAGGGTATTTCACGTTTTGGTGTTACATTGGGTGCATTCAATACCTGGGACTCGGCAAAAATCCAAAATATACAGACCTACAGAGATTTTCGCAGTATCTTATCTGGTACCACGGGAGTTTAGTAGACGCCGGTGACACGGCACCATACTGACTATTGGCTGAGGCCTCGGTTTGTATGCTTCTTGTGGGAAATGCTTCCTGACTTTTAGGAAAATTGTCTTTGCGGCAGTTTCGCCTGTACGCTGGCAGGATACTTTCGGGGATCACGTTGTAGTTGTGGCTTACTACTCCAACTCGCGGAAAGGGGAATCCTGAAAATCCTTCTAAAAGCCTTGTTTTACTACTTGTAGAAAAGTTCGTCCAGATAAAGGATTATCCCTAGGTGCTGATGCTACTCAACATAACCTGCTCGCATTTTCCAAAAGCTGCGATGATAAGATAGCTACAGCTCCTAAGCAAGGAGCTAGTGTACAATCTTTCGGGATTATGCACTTAATTTGCAACCTGAGTGCGATGGTGCCTCTCCCACTTCAGGGTTAGTTGGTAAACACATTGTTTGTCATCAATGTGGTTTAGATCCATCATGAGATAAACCTTTTTCACAACTTTCCTGCATTGGCGGAAAGGGGACTGGTCGAAATATTAACCGCTTCTTTCGATAAATCGTATGATATCTCTGGCATTGAACTGAAGCGCATTTTGAACTTCGTTAAAAAGTCGGGTTGGATCTAAGTGTGTCAGTTGAATACTGACTGAAATTTCTACCTTCTCTATCCTATACAGTATATACCACATAGACTAGAAGTAACTATTTTATACCAGTGTTGCCAACACATTTTTTTTTTTTTTTGAAATATACAAAGATGCATTAATCTTTTTTAAAGCACCAAAGGACGTGCAAATTATGCATATAAGCGATAATTACTATATTTCAAAAACTAATCGTATGATTCTTAAAGTCATACAGAAATGATTATAAGAGAAGGTGTTTTTTTTTTTTTTTGCTATTAAGTATTGAGTTTTTTTCTTTAAAACTATAAATAGCAAACATAGTGTGTTACTTTTTATTAAAACAATTTTTAAACAGAAATTACAGAAATTTTATCCATTTCCTTTACCCAATCACTTCCTACTACAAAAAATAAATAGTAAAACATCTGCCACCCCAAATACTTTTGCAACAAGTTCTTCTAGCAGCATTTTGTGCTTAAATAGCAGTAGGAGTAAAACATTAACTTTTCTTTCTCTTGTTTTTGTTTTTGCTTTTTCTAATTCCATTACATTAAAAAAAACTAAAAAAAAAGAAAATAAAAAAAGATTATATATTATTAAAGCAGTAAAAAATAAAAGAAAGAAATTATCACATGCACTCATGACTTTATGAAGTGGGCGGTGTTGCTGCAGCAGCTTCTGCCTCTAACGCTACTAAATTACTAACAGCAGCAATTGTTAATGCTAAATTCCTCTATTGACTTGACGTTTTTGTGTTCCACTACAGCAGCATTACGGTTTCTAGAGCTTCTTTAGAAAAATAATTATGAAATTTTTCATGGTACATGGAAAAGCAAAAAAAAAATTATCAAGCAAAAAAAAATAGTGAAAGTTTTTTTTTTGTGGTAGATGCCAACACTTCATGAAAAGAAAAACTTTGTTAGAAAATTTTATTTATTAAGAAAAACGAAAAAGAAAAAAACATCAAACTCCATGTTAAACAATTGAAAATTAATCAATTTTTCTTCTTATATTTTTTTGTCTTCTCTCTTTACAGGTAAGAAATAAAAAAGTTCAAGGAAAAAATGAATGTTTTGAAAACAACCATAAATTACCACCTTTTCGTTGAACAAGAAGAAGAATTCGACGACGATCAAAAGGGAAAAGATGACCGAAAAGAAAACTATTGTATGTACAAATTTGGAAAAAAAAAAGAAAATAGAAATTTAGCAATAAGTAGCTTATTTATTGAAGAGAAATATCTAAAATGTTGAACTTTCTTTAAAAACAAGGAAGTTAATTTTATTTTAGAAATTTATAAAAGAAAAAACTATTTTTTTGAGTGGCTCCTCAAGGCGAAACAGTATGAGGAAGTGAATATTTAAGGAATAATGTGCTGTTTACACAACACAAGTGACTGAACGTGTAGTAAAATTTATATGGAAAACACTCAAAAAACTGAGTGCTTTTCATATAAATTTTACTACACGTTCAGTCACTTGTGTTGTGAAAACAGCACATAAGAAAAAAATATTTAAAAAGGCCACATTTAAAGAAAAATTTGTTTTCATACACTTCTCCACTAGTGGTGAAATAGGGTTTAAGGCTAGTTTTCACTATCCCACATTGTGAGATAGAAATCTAATGAGTTTTGTTGCGACTGTCAAAAAATCTAATTTAACATGATAGTTTGTGTTCACACCATCACACAAAGTATAAACACTCACACATTAAATAAAATGCAACCCTGATCCAATGAAAAGTATTATTGTTAAGAAGTCGTATGGGATGTCAAACTTTTTTCATAATACTTGTCATTTTCGTGACACATTGCATTCACACTACCACACTTTCTTATATTACTTGAGTTTTTGACATGTATTAATACAAAGTATAATAGTGTAAACTAGCCTTTACTTAGTTTGCCATTCCATGTGAATCTTTTTTTATATTTATCTAAGACTAAGTCCTGGAGTAATAAAAGGTCGATTTAGCCATGTCCGTCTATCTGCCCGTCCGTCTGCTAAAATCACGATAATTTCCGAAAGCCTTAAAATAAAGGAACAATATTGGTGTTAAATAGAGTTGCCAAACAAAATTTATTGAAAATCGTCAAATTTTTAGGACAATATCGTCAAACGGACTTACCTAAATCGCCACTGTAAAATAACACTAACTTCTAATAAGCTTTTAGTGTTATTTTAATTTAAATGCAAATATATTTTAAACAATTTCTTAAATAAAAATCCCTTATGATAAGCGTCCGTGCGTATGTTGAAATAGGTTTTCCTAAAATCCCAGAAATTATTGGGAGTAGGTTGGTTTATTTATATGTCACATAAAATTCGTAAAAGTTTGCTATTGAAATTTAGCCAGATCGGTCCATAAATGACTGAAATATGAGCAAAACACCACGACTGCCTCTAATTTTACCCATAAATCCCTTTTTGTTGTTGTTTTTTTATCTGTATATCTGGAGAAAAAGTTAAGTTTTTTGAGAACCACCTGCCTGAAATAAATCTTTTTGTTTTGTTTATAAAAAACAGTATTTTTTTAAATGCCTTTATTGCGACCCCTCTATTGGTAAATACTCCTTCTTAACAACCTGACCCTTTTTTACTTTTAAATACCCACTTTGTGACCCCATTTTAGGAAAATCCCCATTTATGTGACCCTTTTAGAAAATTTGCAACGGCAACGCTGAAAGGGATTACTGGTTTCTACGGTGCCATTATTTCTGTTAAATTCAAGTCTGCAACTGTATCGCCAGAGAGTGAGTGCAAGGTCAAGAGAAAATAGATAGATATTCAGCGGACGAAATTCAGCTACTTTCGGCAGTACCTGAATTTTTCTACCTATCAGCGCCGAAAGCATTCTCTATCTTAAAAAAAAAACATTACATTTGAAAAATGTATTTGTATCTTCATTAAAATTCTTTAAATTTAACTAGCTTAAGCCGTTTAAAAGCACCTGCCAGCGAAAAATATGTTCAGGACAGGTTTCTGCTTTCGAAATATTAATCGTAAACTTTTAAAAGCTCTCAAATACATACAGCAATTAGTACTATGTTTTTTTCTTATTTAAAAATATCCCACATTTTTTCGCACATTTTAAACCATTGTGCAAATATTTAATTTATTTTTATTCTACTCGCAAGCAAAAAACTTTAAATTAATTTCATTATTAGGATTATTACGATATTGTGCTCAATTTAATGAACTAGTTTCTAACTGGTAGCATGACCAACACCATCTCTAGCTCCAGCACTCCAACACTGAAATAATCAGCTGCAGTTTCCAAGCCAGATTCTATGAGAGGAACCATTTATGGTGTACGATCGTAGCATTCTGTCTTGTGGTCGTGCATCATTTTAAGAAAAAAAAAAATATGAACACACAAAAAAATAGCAGTAAATGAAAAGTAGCCTAAAATGCGTGTTGTCATAATAGAAATGTAGCAACACAACATCAAACCAAAAAAAAAATACAATAACAAGCACATTTTGTTGCATGCCACCTTTGAAAGTTAGAGAAAAAAAGTCAAGAAATGCCAGAAAGAAAAAGAAGCAAATAAATAAGGCCACAGCCAACACAAATATTTTCATACGACAAGATTTGATAATATCTCAGTCTGTTGGTCTTATATAGATGAAGTAAAAAATTTTTTTGTGTCTGTTTTTTATGTGTTAACAACTTTGTAACAACAAAAACAAAAATAATAATAATAATAATAAAAAGTGCAACAAACACCTAAAGTGTGCAACTTGAGTGACATGTAATTGGCAAGATTATTAGTGCAACATTTCAAATGTTACTACATACATGTTGCGTTGGCTAATTTTGTAGGTCCTGTCTCACACTGCCGAGATGACGAATTTTCCCCTAAAAGAGGTTAAGTGTTTCTCATTTCGCGTGTAGCTTAAAGTATATTTTGTATGGGCCTTGGTAAAATCCGAAAAAGTTTAAGCGACATTATTTTCAATTTTTTTTTTTTTACTAAATGACTTTATTGGCAACACTTGCATTATCACACAGAAAAAATTATTTTTCCAATTCAAACAAAAAATTTGTAGAATCAAACAATTTTTTGTCTGAAATCGGTCCTATAAACAAATTTGCATATTCAAACAATTAATTTGCATTTTGTTTACTGAAAAAAAACACTGATTTTTTCAAACAAATAATTTAACTGAATCAAACAAAAAGTTTACTGAAATTCATATACTAAATTTTAAAATCAAAAAAAAAAAAAAGTTTTTGCACAAGCAATGACGCGCACACAAGTAAGCACTGTATGAGAAGGTGACGGCAAAGCAGAGCCGCCGACTGGCTTTGAGACACATTTTTTTTGTTGGAATAATTTTTGAACGAAGTCTTATTTATACACACAACACAATGTTTTTCTTTATCACTCTCTGTTGCTGTATCCTGTCCTTTGCTAAAGAAGAAATGTAACCAAAAACGGCAGCAGACCGACTCGATATGTTTTTCGTCATCATTCTATTTTTGTATTTGATGTATTTAACCAAACAGTTTTAAAAAATTGAATACGGGATTTTGTTTCTTATAATGTCGTTTCTGCTATTGTTTTTCTTATGGTTGCACTTTTTTAAAGCGTCCAAAAATAGACTGTGTGTGTTTTTGTTGTTGTTCTTATATTTCACATAAAGAAGTGTTGCTTACGATCAAATAAAAAAATGCAAAAAGACGACAACATTAAAGAGCGTTAAATATTTCATACAAAATTATGAAAACTTGACACCAATAACGCGTTTATTATATTTTTGAAGAGTTGTCCACATTTTTGTTGGTTAAATAAAAATCAAACAAAAATATTGATTGAATCAGTAAAAAAATTTATAGAAATTAAAAAAATTTTCAAACAAGCGTTTGTTTGAAAATAATTCGGCAATAATTTTTTCTGTGCACCTAAAATGTCATGGTCACGTAAGGTACCGTTACAATTTTACAGCAAAATATAAAATAAAATACAAAAAAAAACCTTCTCTTGTGAAAGTTAGTTTTTGTCGCTTAAGCTTTTTTGCGGTTGTGACTTGATATATAAGGTTGTTCCGAATCTTATATTACCTTCTTAACCGTAACATTAAAAAGCCAATTGTCCCCTAACTACTATGGTATAGGCAATATCGTGTCGAAATCCCTATCAAAATACTAATAAGGCGATTCCGCTGATTTTTAAAACCAAACAAATCTTTTATATGGCGAATATTTGAGATTAATTTGATCAAGCTGGCTTGTTTTGCATGGACCATATCGTACCAAAACCCTTAATTCGTGAGGACACTTGTAAGAGGGCTAGGTAAAAAAAATAAACCGATTTGGCTCATTTTTAATATTTAATTCTGTTTTGGCGCTATTGTATATAACTCGGTCATTTATAAACCGATTTTGTTTATTTTCATTGCCAGTATTCTACTAAGTTTACTTAAGTTAAAAGTTTTGACGGGCTTAAAAGAAAATCGATTAAAACAGTTTTTTAAGACCGGGTTTTTCAAATGTGGATTACGTTAAAACTTAGCTTAACGTAGTCTGAAACTCGGATTTTTCTGGTGAAATGTAATATTTTTATTATTTTATTTAAGCCCAATATTTTAAGCAAAACTAAGCTGTTCCGTCAAAATGTTGTTTACAAACTTGGTAGTGGCGGCACAAATCTATTTTCAGTTTAATTGAACCTAGTTTAACTGAGATCTCAAAAACCCCGCCTAAAACGTAAATGCAAAGCAATATAGAGAGTTTTGCAGGAGTATTGAATATTTTACTAGAAATTGTGCGTTACTTACCCAGCCTTGAACGCGGTTGATATTGGATTAAAAAAAAAACAAATAAAATGGCGGCTTTAACAGAATTAATTTTTTTTTATCTTAGCGGTGTTTATAAGTGGACTCCTTATATGTGATATAAATTCAAAACAACATAGTCCCTCCGCACCATCTTCGGAAAAGTAATTTCAACATAGACATGAACAGCGTTAAATTTACTTCGCTTATTATAAAGACCCAGAATATACAGTTATTCCGCTTAACTGAGTTTCTAAAAATGCACGACTTTTGACGCAATTAAATGGAAACTCAATTAAACAGTACTCGGTTAATTGAGTCGCCGACGCAATTAAAACGAAAATCGCTTAATTGAGCAATATGTGCAATAAAGCGAAACACCCATGTGTAGATAGAAAATAAAACTCTTTTCTTTATTTATTTTATATAACATTTATTTATATAACAGAGACATGAAACATGACTTTCTTGCCGCAAAATAATTTTTTTTAACGTTTGTGGAGCAAAAACACATTAAGTAGACGGAAACAATTAACCGAAACATTTGCTCTTGATTTTCGCAATGCGGTCTTATTTTGCGAAATACTTAGGCGGGTGACGCAATTAAACGGAACTCAACTAAACGGGTATTTTTACATAGACAATTATAATAAATGATAATTGTGCAATAAAATGGGAAACTCACTTAAGCGGCGCTCAATTAACCGAAAACAACTGTATATAATTTTTAAGGTCTAAAATTAACATTGAAGAAATTACTAAAGGAATGACAAACCGATAGAAACCCTTTCCACCTGTGGTAAAGGGTATAAAAAATCATTTTGGTATCGAAAATTATCAAAAATCGATTCAGTTGAAATAAAGTTTTGAACCGAAATCTAAAGCGGCTCATACACTTGCAATAAAATTGTTTAATTTTACGTACTGTACAATTATATCGCCAATGTGTATGTGATATTCGAAGGTGCACAATATATTGGCAACAATCAAAAGACTTTTGATTTTTATTGCACAACGAAAAGAAAGTGAAGTGTGTTGGCAACATTGTACAATGCTGTTTGTGTTATTCCTATAGGTTATGTTCACCTTTTTATTGAATAAATAAAAACATTGTGCGACTTATTGCATAATATAGGACAAAATATAAATAATATGGCGAATATCATATACAATAATATTGCAAGTGTATGGGCCGCTTAAGCCAATAGTAAGAGCAGATCGAAAAAATATATCGCTCATTTGCTGCAAAACCGGCATAACTCAAAAAATTAAATTTTGGAGTTAGAGATGCAGAATTGTTCGCTTTGTTTTTCTTTATATTGTGTATTAAATTCATCTTTATATCTTTTATACTTTTCCAGTTGTTTTTTCTAAGTTGTTAGAGCAAATCAAAAACTTTAAATGCGTTTATCCCGAAATGGATTTTTTTGAATTATGCCGGTCTTGCATCAAATGAGCGATATCATGATTTTTGTATAGTCTTTAAAAAATGTTGACAAAATTCAAAATTTTTAATATTTTTAATTAGGCTTAAGTTCATTAAATTTAATTTTCATTAAATTATTTCTATGAAGAAAGGAATTTTACAACATGAAAATTAATTAAAATTGTTATTGATAATCTTTCATTCTTGACCGTGGCCGGGGCTCGAACCCAGGCCGGCAGGTTACCATGACATGTTTCGATCGCAACCACTCGATCTCCTCAGATGGATTTGCCGTTTTACACTCGCAGCCATCGACGACTGCTGACGTCAATAGTCAAACACTAATCCTTAAACCAAATTGTATTTTAACCTTTGGTAGATCGAAGTTTGCTTCTCCGAATGATTATCCATTTTTAATTGATTTTACATGTTCTTCCTTACTTCTGTTTTTTTGTACTTTTGTCAAGAATTCTTCTTGAAGTCCAAAGTACATTTTTTGTTTTTTTCATTTTTGTCTTTCTTTTTCTTGTTGACCTTTCTCAGCACAACTTGAAGGACAAATGAACACATAGAGCTCGTGCCTTGGCTTTAACAATAATTAGTATTGTGGTTATTTTGTTGAACTATTTATGGTTTTTAATCCAAATTTTTAATATTTTTAATTAGACTTAAGTTCATTAAATTTAATTTTCTTTAAATTATTTCTATGTAGAAAGAAACAAAACATATTTTTTTCTTAACAAGCAGTTGAAATTCATGTAAATCGAGACTGTCTGGCAAGCCTATGTTGGTATAAAAAGCAATTTTTATTTTATTAGTCTCATTTAAAGATTGTGTCAGATAAAACTTATACACACAAAACTTATCCTTGGTCCAGCATATTATATTTTTTTATTTTCACCTTAGCTTTTACAAATATGTCAGATATTATCTTTTCTAAGCCATTCATTTTAAACAGTTATTCCGGTCAAAATGGACAGCGAATAAAGGACGTGAAAAAATAATTAAAACTTTTCAAAAAAATTCAATATGGACTTTCAAAAAAACTGCAAAAGATCTGAAGGTTCGTCGTCCTGCTGTTTCAAAAGCAAGTTTAAGAAAAAATTGAACATTGGAAGAAAACCTAGATCGGGGAGAAAAAATGGTCTAACAGATACATAAGTATGTTGGTAAGGGAAAAGAAGTCGAACAACTCTTTCGAGCAGCGAACACTGCTATCAAAAGAGCAGCTCGTATGAAGTATGGTATGAAGGAAAACTTTGCTAAAGTTACTTAAAATTTTGAGATATGACTATGATGCAATGAAGGAGCGATATGTTTATTAGGTGATAAACCAAATTTTCAATTTCAATTTCAATTTGTGTTGGTTTATATACCCGTGAAGTGCGGGGAAACCGAAATAAAATAACATTTTGGAAACTCGTGTAAGATACTACAACATACAACTTGAAAAACACATTGTCCTAAAGATTACAACTGGATCTATTGAAATGAAAAGGTTTGGAAGAAGCAGTCCGGTTGATGATATTTTTGCATCAACCTTGACATACATTTGACTGATATAGACGTTGTTTATAAAAAAGAAAAAATTGCTTCTGATTGTGAATCCGAAGCATGCTACAACGGTGCACTTTTAACTATTTGTCCAACCTCGTTAAAAAAGTGAACGAAATTTTTCGGAAGCATGATAATTAGTAAATAAAATCAGGAATATACTTTTTGACGACTTTGAGTGTGTCAAAAAGTTATTTCCTAAGCCGTTAAAAATGTTATATATTTATTTAAAATATTTTATCAATTTTTTAATTAACCTTTTGATCTCATATCTTGAGGACCCAAATTTTTATTATTGAAATGAATTAAATTGTTATTTTTTTATCTTGTATCTAGAGCATAATAATACTGAATAAAAGCATAATAATAGGGAATAAAGGCGTGAGGTGATAATAATTCAAGTTCCTATTTCAATCTTCAATTAATTTTTTAGCATTGAACCATTTTATTTACTTTCTTTGTAAACAAGCTCCCTTACGTTTTTTTATAAAAGTTTTTTTCATTAATTAATAACAATATTTGCTTTGTATTATTTATATGGAGCGGGATCCCGGGAAATTTAAAAAAATTTCCCGCTTTCCCGGGAATCGAAAAAGTTCGGGAAAAAAAAACTCTAGTGACGAGTGATAATTCATTAATTATTCTCAAAAAAAAGTTATAAATTTATGTACTTGTGTACATATATCTAGTTGACCAGATCCATTGGAAGGGTCCTCTGTAGTCTTCTGTATGGGTTGTGAGAGAAGAAGATTTCATTAAGATCTTCATTTGTATGAAGCTGAAGTTTTGTAGCGTGCTTTTGTGCATGGAGTTGTGTCTCCTCAGTTACGGTGTTTATCCCCAAATCTCTATGCAGGTCGTCGTTACGAATGAATCATGGAGCATTGACGATAGTACGTAGTATTTTGTTTTGTGTTTTTTGAATAATTTGTACATTAGTTTTCTTCGAACAGCCCCAGAGCTGTGGATAATGAAAATGATGTCCTGGCATTCTTTTCACCAAGGCTGTGGAGTCGTAGTTGAGGTTTTAGGGCCGCAGTCGGTGTCAAAATACCAACAAAAACTCTCGAAAAAAAAAAATAATTTCTAATATTTTCCAAAATAACAAAAATTTTAAGGGGATCTGCTTTAAAAATTTTGAGGTCAGAAAAGAAGGACCAGTTACTTTGCCGCTCAATGCACGTGTTAGAATTAAAATATCGATTCGAAATTTTTACAGAATCATATTCTTGCTACATATGTATCGTCATATTAAATGCAAACGGACATAACTACACTTTTTATTTTTTTACAGGAGAAGCAAAGAACTTTACAAAATATAAAATGTGCTTGAATTTAAGTTTATCTTGTAATCTGTTTTTGGCCTATAAAGGCTTTTGGATTACATTCAGTTGAATAAATAAATAAATAAAATCAATAACAACAAGGTGTAATTGGCGTTTAAATTTCGTTAATAAAATCGCCATTTTTGATCGTAGGAATCTAAAATTTTGCACGAACATGTATTTTAATAAAACGAACCATAATCGATATTAAACTCAATATCGAAATTTTGTGTAATTATTTAATATGACCATTTAAAAGGTACTGCAATAAAAAAAGAGTTAAAAGTCAAATAAGAACCAGTCTCATACACATACATTAAGCATCAAGGTTAGGAGTCTATAAAATCTAATGGTAGAATTTCCGGAAAATGTGGTTAGATTTATGAATACCGAGTAATGTGGCAACATTTTAATGTTTAATGAATTTGAAAATTTACCGGTTTTAGAGAATTTTTTTATTAAACGGGTTAAGTTTTATTCAACTTAATACAAGTATAAGTTTTTTCTGGTTCACTCTTTATATTCTAAACATAAGCTCATATTCCAATTCAATATAATTATAATTTTGGTGCAGGGTATAAGCGATTCGTTACAGATGAATATGTGATTCTAATTTGTTTTTGAAAAAAAATTGTTATTGTTGCAAATTTAGAAATGAACTTTATTTCAAAGTTTTTTTTTATAAAAACCTCTTTGGTGCAAATAATATATAATAATATTATTTAGCTAATTGCCCATAAATGATAAAAATTATCCAAAAAAAAGCTTTTTATTCAAAATACATAATTTATCATTAATCTTGTCAAAAAAATTTCCAAACTAATTGCCTCAAAACAATATTATATTGCAACTCAAAACAAATCCAGTAAATAAATTATAAATATAATAAATGACATTTATGGCAACATAATACCTGCTCCATATACCACCATTTATTTTCATATAAATATTTTTATCTATTTTATTCTTCACAAAAAAAAAATAAAATAAACTAGCTAACATTGATGTCATACAACCGGCCTGCATTTTTTTAACTCTGACAAAATAATGGAATGTTTTGTGTCCATGTTGTCATGGACAAATTGATAAAATGGCAAGAAAAAAACTTGTCTGTAGAAAGAAGCATGAAGTATGAATGCAACATGCTACAATAAATAGTCTTTGGCAAAACATACAATTATGCCACACTTTTTTTTTTGTATATTCCAATCTTCCAGTCTCTGTCTTATTTGAGATGGCATTTGATTACATTAAGCCAGATGGAGAGGCACTCCATAAACTTGATAAGAAAGAAGAAATAAAACGCGTTTCATTTTTAGATTTAGTTTAAAATTTTGCTTTATGTTTAGCTGGTGGTTAGGAAAATTGAATAATGTGTCACTTTAAGACAGTTAAGTTTAGACTAAATTATGTTTTAGTTTAGTTCAGATTAATTAATAATGATAAATTTTACTTGGAAGTGAAAAGACAATTTGAAAATGTATTAGTTGAAAAAACTGCATACAAAAGGTGGATAGATCTGGCAACTCTTATGGAAAATTTTGGAATTTTATTTCAAAATGGCTGTATCATTCTTGAAACTGCGGTGAAGCAGCTCGCGCATCACTACCATTATCTCTAAAGGGATATCAGGACGTCCTTGTTTAACTGCCTTTCGTGCGTTTGGCCTTTAACTTCATATTGGCTAATGACTTGGCGTCTTACATCTATTCCGAGTTACAGTTTTTTTTTTTTTATTATAACATACCACATATACAACTGTGTTTAATCCTAATTTTTTAAACTGTTTGTCTAAAGGTACTCCACCATTTGATTTCCACACACAAAAAGCTTCGGATCATCTCCCTGTGGCGATTTCTATTGATCGATAAAATTTGGACACAAATTTAAAAGAATATTGAATCTTTCTTGTTGAAATTTACAATATGTATTCAAAACGTAATCCTAATTGTAATTTTTTAATTATTAACTAAATGTAACCGCTAATTTACTGTATTCAAGTTAAAAAAAAAGCCTGCTAGGCTCAAACTCTCGGTTCTTTTTAGCCTCTGATGACCTTCGAACTATAGCAGATCCCAAGCGAGGCTAGGATTGACCATTAGTTTATATTTGTGTTTGAGTGAATACTTTTAAATTTTCTCCTGAATAGCAGGGAAGTTAAGATCTCTGGATAATTTTATTACGTATATAGTATGGGGCGCAGTAGTCGTAGTATCCTAGACCGTCTTCTTTGTAGCTTCTGGATGTTTGATGCGCATGCAATACCCATAATTTTAAGCAATATGTCCATATTGGTTTTATGATAGACTTATAAAAGAGAACTTTGTTGTCTAAGGACAAGTTTGCGTTTCGGCCGAGGAGCCAATGTTGTTGAGCTGCTTTAAGTTTCATAGCCGTTATTTTCGCTTCAATATGACGAGACCAGGTCAAGCGTCTATCTATATGAATTTCGAAGTACTCTACATGATTTTCTAGCGGATTTGTGATGTCATTTATTTTTACAGTTTGCCGGGTTAACCTTAATATTCCATTTTTCTAGCCAGCCTACAGTTCATTCAAGTTGGACTGTAGATGCTGCAATGCAACTTTTGGGCCCTGTATCCATGTTCTGTAACTTAAGTGAGAACTTTTCGCATCGAAAAGATGTGAAACAAAATATTGCACCGTTTCTCGAAAAGTGAGAAAACAGTGTGTCTGTAACTCATGTTGAAAACTATTAAAGTAATCTCGTTACGTTATAAATGTCATAACATTGTACTCGAAACCGATGTGACATTGCAGGCGTTGAGAACGCCAGTCACACATATCGTTGACGGCGACCAAAATTTACCAAAATTAAAAAATTTTTAACGACGGTTGCGAAAATACAACCGTCGGCTATACCAAATAATATAAAGTGCGACTTTAATGTTTGTTGTATGCAAACGAGCTTTGAAAAAATTCGTATATTTTATTAAAAGGTTAAAAACAAAATAATTTAACAATGAAAAAATGTGCCAAGAACAAAATATTGTTATTTTTATTATTCTTTGCGTCTTGCATTTTTAATCGGTTTTTAGTGTTAAAATTGTTTCTCGCCCCATTTATTTTTTCGTGAGTTTATTTGACAGTTCAAAGCGGGAAATTTTCTCGCAAAAATGTTACAGACACACTTTTTCTGTAAATTACCCGCCAAAAAAAAATTGCAGACACAGTTTAGTGAGAAAAACAGCTGTTTGTTTCAATATATGGCATTTTTGTTTCATTTCACACATTTCACTCGAAAAGATTCTCGACGCGAGAGTTACAGAACATGGGCACTGATTAACACTTTTAAATGCTGTGTCGTCTGCAAACGTAGAAGTATGAGTGCTCGGACTTGTTGGCATATCTGCTGTGTATATTATATGCAGTAGCGGCTCTAATACGCAACCTTGAGGGACACAAGCAGATATTTCGTAGGGGGGAAGTATTTATATTTTGATCGTACAATGAATGTTCTGCCTGTTGGATAGCTCTCAAGGAGTTTCTGAGTGTTTTGAGGAATCGTTCGTGTTATATTGATGAGTAGACCATCATGCAAGACTTTGTCGAATGCTTGGGAAATGTGTATTAACAATGTTGAGCAATATTCCTTCTTCTCAAACGCCGATCTATGCACTTGTTCGGTTGTACAATGCCTTGCTCGAAATCCGAGCTGATGATCCGGGATGATTGCGTGTTCATTTATATAGGGAGCTCTACTTAAAAGGAATATTTTGCCGAATAGCTTTGATAATATTAATAGTTAGCTAATAGGTCTGTACAACGTAAGTCAAGAAATGAAAAAAAGTTTAAATAAATTTGTTAGATACTGAAAACGATATTATCGATTTTTAAATCGTTTCGTTTTCTTTAACAATTTCCATCACATCCCAATGCTCCAGCAACTCCTTTTTTTTTTTTTTTTTTTTTTTTTACTATGTATTTACTGTTTGCAGCTGTTTAAGTTTTTTTATTAACATTGCTCGATATATCTATATATTATATATTGTGTTCTGTCGTTCCTGTAAGGAACAAAGGCCCACCACAAACTGGATCAATTCTGTTTTATCAGATGATTTATGCTTAATTTGTCTCAAACTAAGACCACTTTGCGCAATCTCGCATTCCCGTTGGTGCCTCCATGTGTGCAATGGCCGACCTCTTCTTCTTGTTCAACCCTGGAGCGTTCAGTCAATGGACATCGATTAAGTATTTCAATCTGGATTGGCTGTTGACTAGTTCTACTCCATAGATGTACGTTTGATATTGTTGCTGGCCAGTGGAGGTATTCTGTAATTCGCTAAAGCTTAATCTATATCGCTAAAAATCTATAAAGTTGATTTAGCGATTTTTGGCTACGAATGGAATTCTGTAACGTGCATTGCTAAATTTGTCAATGCCATACAAATTTAATTCGCCGAAATTAAATCTTTAATGCCATCGCCAAAATTTTTAAATTTTGTATTCTCTAAGGCATTTTAGCGATCGAGATTTAGCTTTAGCTAAGCAAAGTACAGAACACGGCTGCTAAATATTCGAAGAATTCTTCGCAAGTAGCGGTTGACAAACACCTGCACAGCAATTACATCACATGGCAATGCGTTCTAAGTCTCGCTGGCATATACGAGCTCGGATTTCACACAGGTGTTGAACATTTTAATCTTGGTGTTAGAAGAGATCACGGTTGATTTCCATATTTTACTTAACATGTCGAATTTGGTATACCACATCATTGCTAGAGCCGCCAGTGTTTTTAATTATGCTACCAAGGTAGCAGAAAAATGTTACATTATCTAGGTCTACGTTGCATATTTAAAACCTTTTAAAGATAATAGTATTACATCGCATGCTTTTGCTCTTGGTTGGTGTTTATCTTAAGGCCAGCCTTTGCGGCTTTAATCTCAATAGACTCGAGTTTCGCTACCATATCTCTGTGGCTATGCGACAGCAAGCAGATGTCAGTTATTCAGGGCCCATCTTATTTGTCTGTAAGCTTGAGTTGCATTTCGTTTAATAACGTCAAGCACAATATGGAACAGTAAAGGCGATAATACGCAACCTTGTCTGACTCCCGTTAGTACGAAGCAGTTGCTTATGGCAATTTTATGCACGACTCGACAGCAGAAATCATTATAGAGCGATTGGATGAGCTACTAGTACGCCTGAAACCATAACACTCTATTATAATTAAATTTGGTCAGTCATAGTTTTATAAGACTAAAAATCACCTTGTCAAATTTCGTGAAGATTGCCCTCAATAATTTACCATAGGTCCCATATAAAGCCCACCCAAAAAAAATCAAGGTGGAGGGTATTAACGATTCGGCACAGCCGAATACAGCACTCTTAATTGTTTTAATTTCGTAAAATTTCTAAAAAAAAAACGAGTCTTCAAAGCCCAAAAATTTAATTAAGATAACACATGATTTCTTTTTTTTCAAATTATCACAATTATGTGTGATAGTAAAATGTTAAAAATTTTAGTTAATTGCAACTATTCAACCGAAAAAACAGCAACAAATAATTATAGAATCATTCTGTTAATCATAAAATACTGTTGGAATTTATGTTCGCAAGAAAGCAAGAAATTAGAATAAAAATGAAAGCGAATCATCGCTTTAAAGAGAAGATAATGAGAGTTTAATGATTCTACAAGAAATAGTAAATTTTTTTAAAGCATAAAATAATAAACAAATGTTAAGAACTTCTATTGAAAAAAAAAATAAAAAAGACGACATTAAAATAATAAACAAATGTTAAGAACTTCTATTGAAAAAAAAAATAAAACAGACGACATTAAAATTCAGAACACAGAAAAAGTGAAGATTGCAGAGGTATGAATACAAAATGAGAAAAGGAGTGTATTTTCATCTTCTCAAAGATAATGTAATTCTTTCACAAACAATCGAGAGTTGAAATGTTTTTTAAATGGACTAAATTCTGTTTGGTCTTTTTAGTGATGCAGTTTAGATAAATTAAAAACATGATAGGAAATGGGCAGGATGATATTTTATAATTTTTATGTGACACAAATTTAAATATTTTACATTAGTTGGGTTTTCTTTAATTAAAATAATAAAATCAAAATAAGAGTTATGTTAGAAATCAGCTGACCGCCCCGGAATCGGACGGAAGCTATTTACTGATGAGAAGTGAAAAGGAGGCAGTGTGCTAAAAATTATTTTTTCGAGTTTCCCCTAAAATTTTCTTATACTTAGAAAAATGAGAAGTGAAAAGGAGGCAATATATAAAAAACTTGTATTTTTTACCAGTAATTTTTTGGTTTATAAACCATCAACTGAAAATTTCAAATCAAATAAAAAGAATCAGCCAAATCGATCCAGCCGTTCTCACGCGATGCGATTTATTATTCACTTCACACCCCATAAAGTATATACGTTCTGGTTCCTTGAGTAATTCTAAGTCGATTCAGAAATGTCCGTCTGTAAAAAACACGCTCACTTTCGAAAAACTCAACAAATAGAAAAAACTTGGTATCAAATTGCTTGTAGTTATCCTAAGAAGTTTGGGATTGAAATCCAGCAAAATCGGTTCAGTAGGATCAGAGCCATGAATCAAAATGTGAAACCACCATCCTAAAAAATTGTTAATTTTGTTACAAAAACTAACATAAATGGTGGAATAATGCTCGGAATGATATAAGATTTTGCAGAAATTCATTTAATACGACTGAAAATCATACTATTAAATTTCGTGAAGATCGGTCCATAATTACCCATATGCCCCTTTAAAAGCCTAATCCCGTAAAACAGTTTAGTACGCGTTAAACCGCAATAAATTATATCATCATAATAAAACTTGCTACGTCACTTTTTTATAGGACTAGAAATCACACTAGCAAGCTTCGTGAAGATCGGTCCATAATTTACTATAGACCCCATATAAACCCCACTCTGGTAAATTAATTAAATACTCCTAAAACCTTAGCAGCTATAGATATTGGTAGATATTTGTTCCAACTTAGCTTCATATGGTCAGAAAAAATGTCATGCAATTTTGTGATATACGGTCCATAATTTACCTTAGATCCCATATTAAGCAGCCTTTTTAATACCAGAAATCACTCTACAGAACTTTGGGATGATTGGTTCATAATTTACCACAGGTGCAATATAAATTTCCCTCCTGAAAATCATTTAAGTTCGGCTAAAACTGTTACGAATCATGATATTTTACTTAAGCTAGTTCAAATCTCTAAAAAGAAAAGGATAGAAATTTTTAATTGTCGGTCAATAATTTAATATAGGTTTAACCGCTCCCTTAAAATTGGCTGACGTTCGTTGTTATAAAGATAAATTATAAATACATAGATATCATATGGAGCCCACTTCTGAATAATATGAACTTTCGGTGGATGGTATTAAAGATTCGACCCAGCCGAATATAGTACTCTTACTTGTTATCTTATATATAAATACGGGAACAATTTTTTTTTTATCTTATCGTCTTCCGATTTTAATGAAACATATATCGTTTTAACGGTATTTTTGTGTAGATATGTATGTTTTTTCTAAATTTTCAGGATAAGAGGGTTTAAAACAGTGATGTTCATTCAAGCAAATAATTGTTTAGAAGCGCCACCCCTTTGTTTTTTACGCTCATCAATTTAGTTGCTCGTCAGAAAGCGACGAATGCACACGTACAGAAGCTGTGTTGATCTTGTTTCAAATACAGTGTGTAGGATAAGTAATAAAATTAAAAAAATATTTTAATGCTTTTACGAAACTGTCATAAAAGCATATTGTAGAAGATTTTAGTGCATTTTTTTTTAGATATAATTCTTACTTTTAATTTAGAAACATGCTCGCAGTTTATTGGTAAAATTGGACATTTCCAATTCTTACTGTTTTTTAAAAATTTTTATATATTAAAATTTTAAAAGGTCAATTTAAAAAATAGAAAATTAAGTTTTGACTGTATTATTATAAATGTTTTACAACCAAAACAATTTCTTTCTATTAAATTTAAATAAAATTTGTGCGCTTAGTTTTGCGTATCTCTGTATTTTAAAATTCTCTTGCAATACATATCGTCAGCTCAGAATTGGTTTGGCGCATATTATGGTTAAATTCCCATGATATGCGCCAAACCAATTCTGAGCTGACGATATGTAAAACATTTCTGAACACCCCTGGTTTAAAAAGCGTTTTAAATTTGCTTGCAAACACACGCACAAACATGTATAAATAGTAGTTGAGTTTTTTATTATTCTCCCAAAATGAGTTTTTTCTTGCATTATACTTGCAAACACACATGTACACACATGTATAAACGACGGTTGTGCTCTATGTTGTTCTCCCATAATGTTTTTAACCGATCTGTGTTTCTATTTTTTACTTCGATAACATTTCATGAATATCTTGTAAATTAAATACAAGGATATGCACAATATATGCATTTTTTTTCTAAACTGTTGGAATTAAAGTGTTTGAAAAACGTTTTAATTTAGCTTGCAGACACACGTACAAAGATGGGTTAATAGTGCATTTTGCCGTTCACTTAACCCATGCAGACACACGTACAAAGATGGGTGAATAGTGCATTTTGCCGTTCACTTAACCCATGCAGACACACTTACAAAGATGGGTGAATAGTGTATTTTGCTGTTCACTTAACCCATGCAGACACACGTACAAAGATGGGTGAATAGTGCATTTTGCCGTTCACTAAACCCATGCAGACACACGTACAAAGATGGGTGAATAGTGCATTTTGCCGTTCACTTAACCCATGCAGACACACGTGCAAAGATGGGTGAATAGTGTATTTTGCCGTTCACTTAACCCATGCAGGCACACGTACAAAGATGGGTGAATAGTGGATTTTGCCGTTCACTTAGCCCATTAGCGCCCAATTTTTATTTAATAGATTGGTAGTTTTTTTTTTTTTCGAAAAATAAAATTTTATTTATTCCATTTTTTTCAATAATTATTTATTTAATTATTTGTGATTTATTTGTGATATATTTGGGATCATTGGGCGCTAATGAGTTAAAATGTGTACGTTTTTATTGTATAACGCACAGGTTCTCTTGAAAGTAAATGTCAAGTGGTCGAATTTTGGCCACCGGACGATCCTAGTATACATAATTAGATAAATTATCTTTCATTAACCCTCTTATGCCTTAGGCTACCTGTAGGCATGCTTTACAAAATTTGTACTGACTTCCAAAATATAATTAATTTCCATTTTTTACAATTGCCTAAAGATCTAGAAAAATATTTGTAGTTTTATTTAAATTAGTGGCCGAAGCAAACCGGGTTTAATATTTGCAAGTTTTTTGTTTTACTACAGAACGAAAGGTTATATTCCCATTTTTATAGTAGTTTCTTACTTTAATGAAAAATTAAGTAAAAAATTAAAAAGATCACAAAAAATAACAGCCAAACACTTGACCCAAATGTGCTTAAAATGTTCAGACAAATCTGCGGCGCACACCCACTTATTTTGTTCATCAAATTAATGAGACTTCTGACATCAATTTTACACACCTTGTTTGAAAAAATATCAGCCATTAAAGCTTTTAAAGTTAATACAGCTACATATAATTATCTAAAAATTTTCTTTTTTTAAACACAAATTTTCAAATATTTCTTTAAGTATTATTCAAATTTTCCTATAAAGTGACTACTCTCACCCAAATGACGAAAAACAACGAAAAAAAAAATAACTCTTAAGCAGCATTTAAAACAAAATTTTGCTAACGAAAATTCAAGAAGAAAATACCCAACAGAACCATAAAATAATTGTTACAAAACTTGAAAACTCTCATGACTTTAAACATGACCTCGTGTCTTTTTGGTTAGAAAAAAAGACTTGAGCTTGACACACAATTCAAGTACGTATGGACAACAAAAACTTTTTGTTGTAACGAAACGGTTGCAAAAAGAAGTCAACAAAATGTAAACAAGAAAATCGTCAAAGACCAAATTAACACACATAGATTTGTTGCATACTTAAAGGAAACAACATTTTAATAGTTGCAGCCACAAACACACACACTTTAATAAAAAGGGGGGAAACGATTTAGCCATCATTATTAGTGGCAAATAACATGGCATCCATCGATAGTTGCAAGAGCCCTACTATACAAATAGGAAGTCATATCGATTTCATATTTAATACAATCGTGGACCAAAAGACTTATTCGATTAACTATAAGACGATTGTGCACCACGCCACGTTTACTCTGAATGATAAAACGCGATCTTAACGTCGGCATACAGTGCTGCTGTATTAGGAAGGAACCCAAATGATTCGTTTCGCCATGGCGTGCTAAAATAGGAATTGTGTCAATTTTATGCCAACAATTTTATAAGATCTAGCTGATGATGCAAGAACTTATACCTTACAACCATTGTTCGCACAGAATCTGTTTTGGCCTACTTAGAGATGCCGAAAGACTCCTCGCGTACCACTACATCTATCAAAAGATAAAATTACGGTTGGTTGGATAAGCTCCAAGGCAACGTCTTAGTACATGGTCTAGCCAACTATATACTGAAATTACTACCCGTGTGTACGTTTCCACGTCGGAAGGTGTTAGGTCGTAATGATAGTCACTCACGTTAATGTAGCACATCCGACCATTATTTTCACTCCGGGGGTTGTCTGTATTCGCCTTGAGGAGCACCTGCCTCTTAGGGCCATTATTACAATCTAATGATAAAGTTCCTTGCAGTAAAAGTGAACAATAGCTATAGTGAACAATAAGGTGGGCATTAAGTTTTCTCCATTATAACAACTGTCTGATGAAATTAAAAATGTAATTTTTAATTTTAATTTGGCTGTTTAAAATACATAGTGGCAACCATAATATTTTGTTTATTTCTTTAACTGAAAGCAAAAGTAAATTTTAGTTGTTGTGTTGAATTGTGGGTTTTTTTTTTTGAAAATTTTTGAATAAAATTTGACATAAACCTTTCATTGAAGTTACCCTATCTTGAGGTTAGAGCTCTATTTCTCAGAAACATTGACACTTATCGCCATTTGCAAAATGTATGGCATCTTCCGATAGGGTGAGGACTTTTTCGCCACCTTGTAGCTTTAATTGCCACTTGCTTCTTCTTTCTTAGAATGACAGTTCTCGGTGGACCTGTGCTTCCTCAACTAGAGACTAGATCTTGACCTTTTAAATACCGCTTTAGTCTTTTTTGATCAAAAGAGGTGAAGTGTATCATATGAACATTTTTCATTTGCAAAATGTTTGGTAATCCCGAAATAAAAAAGATGGTAAAAACATTAATACAAATATCCAGAAATTACGTATTTGCAAAGTTGTTGGAGTTCTCTCGAGCTTTCTGACTATTCAGCTGTCTTGATGAACTTGATGAAATTATAACACTAAAGAAGTTCACTTCCAAGTCAGTTTATGCTCAACTTTTTCATCACATTTCTCTCGTTAAACACTCTTTTATTTCCATATTAAAAAAAATTGCACATTAACACAATATTCAAGGAGAAAACAGCACGAATTGCATATTAAAATACAAAAAAAAAATCCACTTTTTTCCTCAACCACTCTTCTTCCTAGTCCTTCGTTTTTTTTTTTTTTCTTACTATCAACATTAAAAGGTTAAAGTTCAACCCCTTATAAGAAAACGAAGACGTTTTAGTAGTTTAAATGCCACAAAATGTTCAAGTAGTTCTTCTGTTGCTCATTTTCGTGTTTAACTTAGTCGTAAGCTCTAGTGTAAAATGCACAAAAGTGTGTTTTTTTTTTCTTCTTTTTCGACTTTTTAAAACAAACAAAAAATTGCAAGATTTTTATTTTTATGATAGACAAAAATAGCAAAGAATCGTGTCTTGATTTTAGTGTAATGATATTAAGTTGGTTTTAAAAGTAGTAAAAAAAACGTATAAAAATAGTTTAAACTCGAACAAAAGCAAATTTAAGGAAATTTGCTAAAAATTAAAACAAAAATTCGTTGAAAGTCATTAAGAGGATTAAAACAGAGAAATGGAGTGAATTTTAAAGTATAGAAATCATTTCACAGCCAAAGTCAAAACCAGAGATCGGCAAACACGTGTTTTTTTTTTTTTTTTTTGCTGCATGAAAACTTAAAATGATAAAACAAGACAGAAATATTGTTAGAATGAAATTTTTTTATAGTAATCTAGTAGATAATTTCATGACCGTTATTTTTTAAATATGGTTTCCGGCATATGTCCGCCGCGGTAAGAGTTACATGGTCCATTCGATTAGTCCAATGTTTGGCTATTTTTTCTAAAATATCTGGCCGTATGATGTCAAAGTTGACTTGGATATTAGCTTCCAATGATTTAAGAGTTGCTGGTTTGTCGGCGCAAACAAATGACTTAACATAGCACCATAAAAAGCAATTCAGAGGCGTTAAATCGCACGAACGAGGGGGCCAGTGCACGGGACAACTTCTGGAAATAAAGTTGCCACCAAATTGATTTTGCAATTAATCGATTGTTAAGCGCACCAAATGGTCCACCGTGACCGAAAATTTTAAAGTTATAAAAATCTGATTATTTTACGATATTGTTATGGAGAAATATTTAGATTTTACTAATTTTATAAATTTACCCATAAATTTGTTCACTTAGATGAACAATCAGACTGCAAAGTTGTGCAAACGTAATTTCTTATTTGTGAGTATGTTTTATTGTATATTTTCTTTAATATTATCTTTTTTAAAAGAGGTAGTATTTGATGAAAATTATTCCAAAAAAAATATCTTACATGGTCTGTAATCTAAGGAAGAGTTCGAAGAGAAATATGTTATTCGAATTAACGGTAAATTTTCATTTTGTATTAATCATTATTCAGTTAAATTATTATGGAAAAAATTTCACGTTCGAATTGTCACGTATCGAACCAGATTTTGGCGTTGACAAAAAATAATGCAGAAGATTTTGGAACCAAACCAAAGACATTTTAATGTTACATTGCAACGTAAAATTCTGAAAGTAGTTTGACTAAAAAATTGTGCCAGGTTTCGCTGGATTACACCTTTTTATACATGGCCACAAAAACTACTTCTATTTTTTTCACGTTCGAACCGCTACTTCTTTTGTTATTATCTTTGACCTAGAATCGCGCCCCCATAAACTTTAGCATAGATAATAGTGCTTTCTTAGTGCTATAATTTAAGGGTTAAAAGAACGTAACAATATTTGTTGTTTAAAATGTTATTGCTTTTTGAATGCGTACGACTGTCACGTTCAACACTTTTGAATTACCCATATAGTAAACTATAAAAACTATCCAGAATAATCGAAAAAAGGTCGATCACCACTTATAATTACAGCCGTTGATGTGTAGCTGATAAATTTTTGGCAATAGAAAATCGGTCACCATGGCTCGATAGCGCTCGCTATTCACCGCAACGGCTTCTCTTTGTTTTGCTTATTGACGTAGCCATTTAACAAGAAATGCGCTTCTTAAATGTACAATGTGCTCTATAAGCTTCGCGACGGATTTTTTTCCAAAGTAAATTTCCACAATTTGGTAGCGTTGTTTTAGCGTTCAACGAATCATAATGATTTGCCAAGCCGTACTAAAGATAAATGTCAGCACAGTTTGTCATTCTCTGTCGCTGTCAAGCCATAGTAATCGATATCGAAAGTTCTCAGGCAGCTAAACAAAAAACACCCAATCCAATTTTCTAAAACTTTTGTAAGTCCCAATTTACAATGTGGCAAGTGAAAGGCAGACAGACGAAGTTTGTAGGCGAGAGAGGAAAAAAGTGAAGTGTGTTACGCATACAGCGTCGCCCCCTTACCAGCAAACTTCGTCTATCTGCCTTTCACTTGCCACATTGTAAATTGGGACTAAGCATTAAGCACAGAGTACTAACAGAACTGTAAAAAGTGACGTGTGAAAAAGGCCCAAATCAGTTGCGAAGTTAGCTTTCGAAGAAAAAGACAGAAAGCTTTTTTTGGTAGTGAAGTGGCAATGTGTAAAAACAGGCAGCAACAATAAGCACAAATGGCGTGATCAAAACAAAAATAACAAAACACAAACCACGTTAAACAAAGGCATTAGTTCAACAAACGTTGTGTTTTGTGCAAAAAAAAATATTTATTAATATTTTTTTGTTTTATAATGTTATTTATTTACCTTAATATAATTTACTCGTGTTGTGGTAAACTTAAAAGTTAATTTTTACAACAGCTTTGCAAATAAATCTCAACTAAATAAATTTGTGTTCATTGTATTGCGGCATAAAAGAGGATGCAAAGAGAAATGCAAAAAGTTCAGCTTTTTTAGAAAGAGACAAAAAAACTCAAAATCTTCCGTCTCGTGACAGTTCTGTTAGTATTCTGTGGCATTTACAACTCTTAGTGCGTTCGTACTTATAATTCCTCCACATCAATTACTACCTGTAAATTTTCAACTTTGTTCTTTGCATATTGAAATGACTTGTTGGCTTCCAATTTTCTGGATCTGTTTTTAAAAAATCAACTGAAATATCGCTAGCTTTAAAAACAAATACTATAAATTTACTATATCGTTCTCGCTACTTGGCGTATGTATATTTTTTGTGATTCAACTCAAAGTTTTAGTGTCGGTATGTTCATCAAAAACGCTAAGGTAGCCAATTTTGAGATAAAATACCGCTGATGACGTAAAAAAGTTTTTTACGTAGCGCGTTCAACTGCTTCATTATTAATTTTGTAGTTATCCAACTGCTTTATAAGACTAAGATAATTGAGAGGAGCGTATCGAGGGCATTGACAGAGGTAACAGTTTTTGATATTTATTCTTAAAATAAATTAACTAAATTCTTGCAAGGCATCGAATTTTGAATTGTTCTTTCAAGATTGCATAAGTTTAGTTTGCATGAGTTTAAAGAATATATAATTTTCTTCATCCAACGGGCCCGATTAATAGCTTCTGAAGCTTTAACTGTTGGATAGGGCTTAGAGCTATCAACCAAAAAAAATAAGAATCAAATGAAGCAATGATTTATAATCTTCTCTTGGTTGCATGTCTTCCTTCAAGCTGGCCTTCAATAAAATGCTCAAAGCGTCATGTATTGATAAGGGAGAAGTAGTGACTTACATCAACGTCACGTCACAGAACTCCATCGTAAAAACCGTAATTAATGATATGTAAACAAAGTAAAAGCAAAACGTTTGATTTTTATTTGTTTGTTGGGTATGAGTTTTAATATCATAAACTGGATACAAAGCTGAAAAACGGTATAACTCAGGAACGGTGAGAACGAATTTGTTTCATTTTCATAAAAATTTTAATGTAGGGTGCCTAAATGAGCAAATGTATTGCAAAAACTTATAGTCTTTGTACACCAAAATAAAGCTGGAACATTTCTCTATTAAACTATTTCCTTAAAAGTGAAGAAAATCTTGGTTTTTGACAAAGTTGTAAAGAAAACTTAAAAAAGACGGGCAGATCCGATTTTTGGCAAAAAAAACAACTTGTGCGACCTCTAAACCTCTTCCCAAAAATCTCAAGAAAAAAAAATTTTTTTGGAACACACTAATGTACAAATAAGGGGGTTTAATTTTATAAGCTCACAAATTTCATGGCGTTGAATGTTTGAAAATAACTTCTGGCATGTGGACTAAGCGACTGCGCATTTTGCACCACTTTTTCGAGCATACCCGTCTTATTTTGGCAAAAGTGTGTCGAGAGATTCCAAAAACCCCCACAAAAAGAAGTCCAAAAGCGTCAAATCACACGAACGAGTTGAAAAATTCACAGGCCCACTTCTGGAGATTATTCGGGCACCAAACGTTGGACTGAACAAAGTGATGGTTTCAGGCGCTGTATGGCATGTTGCGCCGGCTTGGTAAAACTATTTCTTCTCCAAATTATTTGCAACGACATGAGGAATAAAAGAAATTACGAATAATTTGCCTATAGCGCTTGCGATTCACGTAATGTTGGCACCGGTTTCCGATTGACAGACAAATATGCCGATGACGCCTACGGCATTTAAACCGCCCGAACCGTGATTTGTGAATGTATTGGAGTTTCAAGAGTCTCGTGAGGATTGTGTTCTCTTCAACCACGGCAGTTCAGCTTGTTTACACACCCGTTAAGCCAGAAATGAGCCTCTTCGCTCAACTTCCTGTTGACTCTAAGCTAATTCACCGAACACACGACGCAATTGATGGTCCGCTTGCTTTAATTCTTGCACCAGTTGGATCTTATATGGATGAAGGCCAAGATCGTTCCTCGAAGTTTTCCAAGTAGTAGACGGGAAGAGGCCGAGTTGCTCAGAACAGAGTCGGATCGATAAAGTCGAATCCTCTGTCGCTCTCACGTCTACAGCGGCAATGACTTCTTCTATATGCACGCTGCGGGCTCGATTTACCCAAAAGGGTAAATATGGTCAGATATCAATCCATAGTATTGCGTTTTAAGTGCTCAGTTGGCCGATTTTGCACACCATATACATGACGAAGTGATTTATAAGTTTAGGGAACAGAGCGCAAATTTTGAAAATAAATTTCCGCGATTTGTAAACGTTGTTTTGCTGTAAGTTTTTGCTTGGTGATTTGTCAAAGTATACTGAAAAAAAGTCAAACACTCGTCATTAGTATGAAAGCTAGTTTAACAGTTATCCCCATCTGAAATAATGTACGTTTTAAAAAACACCCTTTATGTATGTAGACATTAATATAATTATTTATTTATTAATGTGTTATAAATCAGATTAAATTCTTTTTTGGTTTTATTAATTTGTTTTGTCATACGAGTATCTCTCCACATAATTCACGCCATAATTTTATTTTTTACAAACACTCAGGTGAAATTTTATTAAAGAAAAAACGTATTAATCCTTTTAATCGCTAATAAAACTAATTTATTCAATTAATACTAATTTCTTTTAATAATCAATAAATAAATTACGCAAAGTATAAAAGCAAAAAAAAAAAAAGATATAAAGAAAGACAAAAACTGGATTGTGTGTTTCTGTGTAACATTTAATTAAATGTTTGAAGCATAAATAAATTATTTTGCAGTGAATGTGATTTGCAGAAAAAACTGATATTAAGACAAAAAGAAATGAAATACTAAATTAATTTTCATTTAAGAGAAAGCAAATACAAAAAACAGAAAATAGAAATTAGCATTATGATTATTTTTAATTTTGTTAATTAAGTTCAATGGTTTTCAGCAAAATTTAAATAAATTCAGATTAACCTAGAAAGCCCGTTAACTTTATAAAGACAATCATTACCCCTATTAAGAAAGTCGACGGCAACTAGAGAAGTATTTGTATTTTCTTAGTCGACGTTATCGACAACAATCGATTACTATTGGTATTTTCTCCAGCATTTTGTATATCAAAAACTTTTAGACTTCGACCAAATGCCCACTATGAAGTAACATTTAGTTCTAGTTTTGCTGACAACTCACTTTTTAATATAATCACCCTTATTTCATTTAGCGCCATCAATACGAAACGATATCGTTTTGTGTCGATTGTTGTAAATCGGTATGCCCATTGTCAATATCAAGTTTTATCGATAAGCGTCGATGTATTTTTGGTATGCCGTACGCAACGTAAACGTTGGTATCAATATAAATTGACTCTGATTTTGTCGTCAGTCTTATTGGTGTCGAAACAGTTTTTTTTTTTTCTTTTTAATTTTTCAATAATAATAATGTTGTAAATAAAAAAATGAAAAATAGCAACAAAGCTTCGCGGAAATTGAAAATATAGCGAAAGTTCGCGAAAATTTTTAATATTCCAAACAAGCCAAAAAATTAAATAAAAGTTCCTAAAACTATAAGAAATAGCAAAAATTCTATGAAAATGTCTTAATAACCGGAAATTCGCGAATTTTAGCCATGTTCGCGATAGAAGCAATTTTTCCTGTAAGTTTTCTCATTCTTTAAAGATTTTTTGCCATTTCTTTTAGTCTTAGAAATTTTTTATACATTTTATGGCTTCTTAGATATATTAAAAATTTTCAAGAATTTTTGCAAATTTATTTTTTTTTGTCTTTAACCGATTTAGCGAGCTTAAATAATTTTAAAGGTTTGTTCCCAAGTTTGCATTTTTCGCAAATTTTAGCCATGTTCGCGATAGAAGCGTGTGATTCTTTAACGATTTTTAATAAATATTTAACTTTGTTATCATAACACAATTAGCAAATTGTAGTGAATTTCCGATAATTTAGCAATTTTTATGGAATTTTTGACATTATTATGTTTTGGGGCCTTTAAATCAATTTTATGGCTTGTTTGATATATTAAAAATGTTCGCGAATTTTCGCTATTTTTGCAAATTTTTACGAATGTTTGCAATTTTTGCGTAACGTTTTGTTGCTCTTTTCAGCAATCGTCGCCGTTATAAAGATTACCCCATATATAAGCCAAAGTCTGTATTTTACAGGGCACTATCAACACTTACGCTTTATACGGGGCGAAAAATATAATTAATGCCTTAAGGCCAGTTTACACGATAATACAATGTATTACGACATTGCAAAAAATTATGTAGAATGAGAAAAATCTTATCATGTAAAAGCAAAATGTATTGATTGAGTAAGAGAGAATACGAATACAAAATCTGACAAGCGGTCGGTAAATGCTTTTTTTTTAACCATTTTAGAAACTTATGTATTCTCATCACACCAACTAAACTCAACTCAGGAAATTTTCATGTTGTTTTTGTAAAAATTTAAAACTGCAACCATCTGTTTTTTTGTTATTATTTTTGATTTTACTTATACCGTGTAACCATGAATTATACTTACAAAAGATTTTTATTTTTTTCTTTTAAACACGGAGAGAATTTCATAATATTTTGATTCTACAAAGTCGTAATACATTGTATTACCGTGTAAACTGGCATTTATGGCATTAGTATGTGTAAATTTTTTCGAATAAATCAAGCTACCTTTTCTAAGAGCACAACATTTTTAAGAAACGAACATTAAATTGCATATTTTTAACAAAAACTTATTAGAAATGTGCTTTAAAAAACGATAAACAATCGACATCGTTACATTGCTGTAATAGAATAAAAGTTTTGTATCGAATTGATAACTACTTTAATAAAAATTGATATTGATTTTAAATTGATGACGAGGAGGACGACGTTAAATGGAATAAGGGTGAATTATTTAAATATAAATCTATTCAAAACATAAACACTTAAAGTCAGAAAAAACATAATTTGAGTTGTAATTTTTGCTCTCAGATTATCGATGACTTGTTAACATCAATACAACATTCTAAGAAAATTCCGATTAACGTCGAAGTGATGTATGTAGTCGTCGACTTGCTATGACAACAACTTAACATAGCGTCTTCAACTGACAATTTTTTGTCATACCAAACGTCAAAGTCTATATAAAAAAAACTCGAAAATTTTTGTCAGGGTTTTTTTAATATGAAGTTTGACGTTTGGTATAACAAAAAATTGTCAGGTAAAGACGCTATGTAAAGTTTACGTCGGCATCGACAATGACTTACATAAAAGGGGTGAATACATTTAATACATTCGACACTCCCAATACAATCGTATCTATATATCTATTAACACAGTGTCTCTATAACACGGTATGTATTGTAATATTCAGGTTAATACATATAATCAGTGGAAATGAAGGATGTTTAAAAAAAAAAAATGTTGGAATATGATCTTTTGTTTCTTTGAAGTTAATCGAACTGTTTATGGTTTTTTTTATCCAAATTTGATTTTATTTTAAACTTTCGTCATAACACTGAACAAGTAAAACGTGTTTTAAGAGGATTGACGGTATATGCTCCTATTGGGGTTAAACTTTTGTACGATTGGCAACGCCATTATAGTTTGTGCTTGCCATTTTAACTAAAGCCTAGAACACACGAAATGTGTAAAGCCACATGCGCATGTAATTCTGATGTTATTTTAAAGTCATCACTCAACACACAATGGCCATTGTGGCTTTGTAATGACGTCAGAATCTCTTCCGCAAATGGCTTCTCACATTCCATGTTCTCTAGACTTAACAGCACGTTTTTAAGAAGAAACCGTTGGCAAAATAATTCCTTTCTGTTCTTTGATATGGGGAACACACATGGCACTACAATCCAAATTGAAAGTAACAATAAAGAAAGGTGTTTTACAACATGAAAATTAATTAAAATTGTTATTGATAATCTTTCATTTTTGACCGTGGCCGGGAGGTCAACAATAAAAATCAATATGGCGATTACTTATCTGGAAATAATGTAATTGATGTTAGACATACTTATTTGTGCGAACAAGTTTTTAAACAACCCTGTTTGAACAATAACAATACATCGGCAACAGCATTCTTCACGTGCAAAATTCATGTGTGCTTATGGAATTATTTATTGTTCAAACACAGGGGTGTCTCGTGAAGACAGGGTGTAAAAAAGACTGAGACCAAAACAAAAATTTCCAATTCTAAAGTCGGGTATTTTATATTAATATTATGTTTGTTGATTAGGCACACTTTGTAACTAAATTCCACGAGAGATTTTCCTTATTTCGCTACATCCAATTAATAAAAAACAAGTAACAGTGCTATATTCGGTTATGCCGAATCTTATATACCCTTCACCATGGTTTGGAAAGACATAAGTTTATATATATAAATATATGTATATATACATGTATATTTATAATATATAAATCACTTAATTTTATTTATTTATTTGCACATGTTTGCGTGCTATTTAATATATTAAAAGTTTAATTAATATGTATTAAGTTTAGTTTTTAGAAAACATATCTCTGCTAAACTTACTTCGTCAAAATTCGCAATAAACTCCTCCTGGTCAAAATATATTCAACACCCGAGAATAAATCTTTCGAATAAAATGAAAATTTTCCAATTAGTTGCAAAGTCCATAATGTTTTATGGTGCACAAGTATGGGGCTTTATTAGTTTTGATGACGTTGAGAAACTCTTGAGATATTTTTTTAAGAAATTTCTTTCTCTTCCATGCAACACTCCAAATTAGATGCTGTATTTAGAAACTAGCATATCTCCACTTTATCTTGAAACTATACAACTGCATTTTTGTTATATTAGAAAGATATTTGATCTTCCGGCAAACAGACTACCGCGTATTCTAGCTGGGAAAACGGTTGAGCTCAATACTTCCTGGGTATCACACTGGAGAACTTTGTATAGTAAAGTAGGTATTACATTTGATATTGTGACTAGGAGTAGCATTTTACTTTCTCAACACAAGATCATCCTTGATTCATTGAGATCTACCGAATATGATAACTTTGTCGCCAGTGCTAGAAACTCACGATTTCATGATCTATATCCATGTTTGCAATATGGCAAACAAACTTATTTCCGTGACGATTATTCAGTTTACCTTGTAAGTCTTGTTATGAAAGCTAGAGGTGGGCTATTAAATTTGAATGCTCGCTCATTTTATAACAACACTACAAATATATGTACATTGTGTAATTCAAATGAAAATGAGAATACGTACCATTTTATTGGCAGATGCCCAATTTTTTCCAATGTTCGTTTAAGTATCTTTGGAAAAGAATATCTATTATCTAAAGAGGTCCTTGAAATATTGAACGGGGAAGATTATATGCGTTTATATAAATTTTTAAAAATTTGCTTGAAATATAGAAATCTTATTTTAACCGAATACCGATAACGTAGTTAAATGAATTTGAACATTAAATTGCAGTTAAAATTCTAGCACACAATTATAGTTATATATAATTTTTTTATGTAAAATAGCCAATCAGACACACAACAATTTCGTTATGTCTTTTTATGATTTATTCTAATGTAAATTGTATTCTTTAAATGTAAAACATTATTGAAATAAATCATATTATTATTATATATTAAGTTTAGTTTTGATCGAATTTCAGTATTTGCTCATAACTCGGCCATTTTGTAACCGATTTGACAGATTTTTATACCGACATCTTTAAGAATAAATTAACTTTTTACTTTGGTAAAAAAACATGGAGTCGGGAAGATCTATGGATCCCGAAATTTAAAAAAATTATATTTTTGACATTACTTTTTTTTCCGATTGTTTCAGCAAATATGTTCTACTAAAGATCTCCGATATTTTGATATCTAAGATTTACAGCTCTAAAATTTTAATTTTTAAAAAAATTTGAATCATTTTTAGTCCTTTTGTGGAGTATTTGGCTCATAACTTAACCAATTTTAACCGATTTGGCAGATTTGTATGCCAACGTGTTTAAGAATAATATTACCATTAAAATGGGTTATAGGTACCCAGCGGGAAAACTCAGAAGACCATCTTACTTCAGGCCTTTTTAAAGGCCTGCTTAAAAGATTTTTTGATTCAATTACTATTCTTATCTCACTGCTAAAGACGGCCTCATAGAAGGCATCGGCTCTTTCGTATAAAAGATAAGATACACCTTCCACACTCGCTTCTATGAGAAGGGAGTAGAAAAGGAGTAACATTTTTTTTTTTGTTTTTTCGCACAAGCAAAAGCAAAATCAATTTTTTTTGGTCCCGTTGCCCTTCTTAAGTACCTGCTGAAGAAGGGAGAGCGGAAGACCTTCTCCGCAATGACAACGTGTGTAAAAAAGATATCAGTATGGAATGGAGCAAGAAGGCCTTGTACATCCAAAAGAAGGGGTACAGAGGCCTTCCAAAAGGCCTTCCTACTCCTTCTTTTTCCTGCTGGGTATATATGTAAATATACTTACTAAATGTATGTATGTATATCTATTTACAAACTTAATTGTAAATAAAAAAATTTTTGGGATTTCTGTATTTTGATTATAACTCAGACATTTTTTAACCGATTTGACAGATTTACATACCGACGTGTTTGAGAAGAAATTTTCCAGTTATTTGGGTTATAAAACATGGATTCGGGAAGATCTATGGTTCCCGAAAGTGGGTATTTAAGAAAAAAAAATAAATTATTATTTTGGTCATAACTTTTATGTATCTGAACCGATTTTTCCGAAATTTTCAGAAAATATTTTCTACTAAAGATTTCCGATCTTTTGATATATAAGGCGTTACCATAGGTCATATGACAGTCCTAAAATTCAGTGTTTATACAATTTTTGATATTTTTTGTACAGGAGGTGCCACGCCCACTTTTTTCAGGAATCTTAGAAACTTTTGCGAGTTTTCCTTTTTTTTTAGTTCAAAATTCTTTGATTTTTTTCAGTTAAGCTATTATCTCAATACATATTAGCAATTGTTTTCAATTTTGGATTTTTTTTTTTTTTTTAAGATTTAATAAACGTCTAAAGCTTCGTTCACAATCAAAGAAACATTTTCACTTGGTGTTCATAATAGAGCAGCAATTTCTTTTGCAACTACACACATTTTGCATTAAGAAACCGTTTGCAAATCTTTTGCCACAACAAGATTATGCATGTATTATTACTTTTTTTACCATTTTGTTAAAATTTTCATTTAAAACTTAATAAAATTATTTTAAACGTCAGATACAATTTCATACAAATTGTTGCTGAAGTTCTAGTTGGCTCAACTTTTTAAAAAAACTTTAGATTTTTGTTTATAAAATGAAAGAAAAATATATGAAATACTTTGAGAAGAAATAAGATAGAAGAAAAACGAAATTGTTGCTCTGATCGTGAACAAAGCTTAAACGTTCTTTTTAATAATTTAATAATTTGCTTATTTTAGCTCTTTAATTTAATATTAGTGGATATTTTTAATTTGACTTTCTTAAATAATTAAAATATTTCCTGTTTGGCGTTTTTATACCCACACCACAATAGTGGAGAGGGTATTATGCATTTGTGCTGATGTGTGTAACGCCTTAAAATAGTGGTCCTAGTGGTATACCGATCTACTCAGAATCACTTTCTGAGTCGAACTAACGATGTCCGTCCGGCTGGCTGGCAGGCTGGCTGTCCATGTAACCTTGTGCGCATAGTACAGGTCGCAACTTTGGAGATAACTTGATAAAATTTGGGTCATAGGTTTTTATTGGCACAAGGACCAAGCCTATTTGAAAATGGGCCAAATCGTAGGACCACGAGGGAAGATAGGGGGAAATGTCTTCCTCTCAGAAACTATCAAACCGATTTTAATGAAATTTAAAACATGGATAGATCCATATCTATATAGACACATAAGCTATACAGTTTTAAAAAAATAGGACCACCAGGGGTGATAAGGGCAATTTTTGTCTCTCAAACCGATTTTAATGAAATTTAAAACATAGATAGATCCATATCTATTTGGACACATAAGCTATACAGTTTTTCAAAAATAGGACCACAAGGGGATGTAGGGGGCAATTTCTGCCTCTCACAAGCTTTCAAACCGATTTTAATAAAGTTTTTAAACATAGAGAAATCCATATTTGTATGGACACATAAGCATGATGTGTTTTTAAGTAATGTGGTGCTGGGTATCATATGGTCGGGCTTGACCGACTATACTTTCTTACTTGTTTTAAATTGATTTAATTTGATTATTTATTTTTTTTATCAGATTTTAACGTTGTTTTCCGAATTTCATTTCTGCTTGGTATTTTGTAATTACCATTCAGCCAATTGTTAGGTTTGACTTTAAATCACATTTATGTTTAAAATCGTTTTAAATAAAAAATTTTGTTTTTAACTCAACACTTAAAAGAAACTTAATTCACCAATCTGGTACATTTTAACTCAAAAAAATTGTTTACAACTTAGCGAAATGCCCTCAATATCACAACAATACAGCAACAGGCATAAAAATCCACACGGAGACCAATGCGGTCCACTGTGTATGCCTTCAATAAAGGGGAAGAAGAAAGAGAGAAGTAAAGAACAAAAGAATTGACAGAAAGATTTAAGATATTTAGTATATACTACATAGAACAAAATTCCCCCTACAGTCCCCACATCATAAGCAACCGTTCTATTTCACTGACAAGCCCCAGTAGATCGAGTGATACACCCCAGTTCGTCGCGAAATCTATCTGCTTGCATCCTAGGACAGTAACACAGTACATGCTCATACATCTCTAGCTCCTCAGAATCCTGGCATAATCTGCAGAAGTTCAGAACAATGACCCGCCAAGAACCATATAAGGGTCCTGAGACCGCTTCTATCCGGTCCTAATAAAACCATTGTTGCTCCTGCGTCCAATCCGGGCCATAATGCTCTAGACAACCTGCAATCCGTTCTATCCATCCAGAACCAGTTAACAAAATTTACTCAATGCTCTGATTATATGAAAACTAACAAAATATAGATTTAAATACTACACTGAAAGAATTATGCTTCATAAATCTAATGAATCAATTTCATTAAATTTTTTTCTTTTATCCCATGAAAAATTTCATTACGGGAATGATATTTTACAGAAATAATGAAGCAATTTCATTACCACTACGAAATTGAGTTTCTTAATTTGGTAAAATTTTTCATTAAATTAATAACAACTTAATATCTCTTACAAAAGAAAAATTCAACTTATTGTTATACATACATTATTTCAATTAGTTTTTAAAGATTAAAATGAACTATTAATTAATGTATTTTAATATTTTACAGGTAACGAAAAAAAGTGTAACTCTATATTTTCCATGAAAAATGTCAATAAATCAACGAAAACAAGATAAAGTTCTCTAACTTCAAAATACCTTTAACAAGAAAATATTTTCTTCCTATAACTGCTGTAAAAACGTATTTTTAATTCCGTTTTAAGCGATAGACATGAAAATATATGAAAAAAATAGTAAATTTTAATGTTTCATAACATCAATGAAAAAATTCATAACGATAACGAAACACTGAATTTAGCTAAATGTTAGTAATAGGTTTAAAAATAACGAGAAATAAAAAACAAGAGCAAACATTTCTCACATTCTTTTTTCTTTAATTGTTAATTTAAATACACAAAAATTACGTAGTAGTACAAGCCAGCAAAATGAAAAGCAAGATAAAGTTCGTCCCGGGCTGGAAAATGAATTAAATACAGTTTACTAAAACGTAAGCTTATACAAGTAGAACATAACTTGATGTAACAAAAATATATAAACGAAATAAAATTAATATAACTTGATGATTTGAAACAGGAAAAAAAATCACAACAACTCAAAACGCACATTGAAATGGCTGAAATATATAAACATAAATATATATATGGTCATAAAAATTACCAAATTTAATCAGTAATTTAATGAATTTATGTCATTAAACAAATTAAAATTTTTATTGACTTTATGAAACATTTCATTAACGGGGGGCTAATGTAACATTTTTTATTAATCCAATAAAACGTTACATAGGTTGAATTTTAATTTAATCTTTCATTGGATTATTGTCAAAATACATTGGATCTGTAAAGAAAATTCTTTCAGTGTATCCTTTAAATTGGACATTAAAAGTTTATGGATGGATTAAGCTGATTTTCAAAACCAAATTTCTCCAACAATTTGGTCGAAGACTTTAAACCGTAAATGATTTGTGGTCTTAAAAAATAATCAATTTTAACATACACACTCCAAGATAGCTTAGTTAAATATTTATAAACATTTAATAATATTTATTAAATTTTTTTTATGGGAATTAATAACTTTTCATTTACCTTAACTGTAATTTATATCCTTCTTTCTTTCCACAAACATAAAAAAACACCACACAAAAATTAAAATAGTAAAATTAATCCCAGATTTAAGTGAAAAATAAAAGTATCATTGACATTTCACACATAAAAATAAATTATTTCACAAATAAAAATCGCAATTGTTTTTTTTATTAACCACCAAAAAATAAACCTTTAATCCTTAACGAGTAAATAAAAAATTAATAAGCAAAATATTAACTTTAGTAACGTCAAAAACCAGCCAAACATATTTCTTCAATTGCAAAAAAAATTCAGAGATTAAATGAAAAAGTCAGTAAAATAACTTTTCAATTAAATTAAATCGTATTAAAAGAAAAACTTTATAAAAACAAAAATGTGAAAAAGAAAGGCGAAAATATATTCACATGAAGCTGAAATATGCATAAAAATAAGAAAATTTTCATTCAAATTATTAAATAAATATGTAAATTTTTCTTTTCATTACAGAAACCCATAACTGGTGCAAAACCCACAAAATATCACTATTATCCACACAATCAACACATTTATTTATTGCCCGAATGTGCCATACAACAGGTCTGTAATGCTGTCTATGTTCGTTTAAATTACACCCAACCACTGTGTGCCTGTCCATCGAGGTAAGATTTTTTTCCACAAAGCTCTCAAACACTGCAACAAAAGATTTTACATGAATCACAAGAAATAGCAAAAAAAAAAAAAAAAAAAATATTAGAGAGATAGAAAAGCAATGCATAAATAAACGACCAAGAAAAAACTATTATAGAAAAGTTTTGGAGGTTAAGAACGGTCCAGGCAAAATTTGGAACACTTAATTTTAAAAACTGCATACTTTTCTTTAAATTAAGCAACTTATTCTCATATAAAAAGCACCAAAGGTATCAAAGTTTTTGAAAAATGTCAGCCGTTATTATGCCTAAAAAATCAATGAAGATTAAAATAATAATGCAACACTACGATAAATGTTGCCAAATTCATATAGTTTGTATTGTTAGTTTAAACGCCCGATTTAATGCGTTTAGAGATGGTTTAAATGTTTACTAAATTATAGATGTGCTGGTTTAAACACATTTTTTTCCCATATATTTTTTTTCAACGACATCTTATTCTTTTAAGTGAAAATATGCGCACTATTTTAATCACATAAATATTTGATTTTTTTCTAGATTTCATGAATATTCATTTGTTATTTGTTTAAGAATTCCTAATTTTGTCTGAACCGCTCTAAAATCAAAAACTATAAGTTTGCAATAAAAACTTGAATTTATTTGAAGATTATTTGCTATTATTTTTGGTTTTTAGCTCCTGATGATTGTTGATACCAAATCCATACAATAGATACATCCATTCATTCATTTACTAAACCATCACCGTCCGTCAGTCAGCATGGGATGTTATAAAGTAGAAAATCAGACATGTTGTGTACCCTACATTATAAAGATTATTTTCTTGGCATTCAGATCACAATGGCATAAACTTAAATATTACAGTGCCTTTGCATTGTCAACTTAATGGCAATCTTTAATAAAAGGTCTTCTTTTGGAGTCTAAATATTTTATCCTGTGGTTCCTATAAGAAATATAGGGACACAACAAACTTCTTAAAATCATCTCTTCCATCTGCAATATGTTCTATTTTGCTCCAGCTGCTTCCTGAAATTCTTATTTTCCAATACGTCGTTGACCCTAGAGATTCCAGTCGATGGCCAATCTGCTAATGTCGTCGAATGGCCAATCCCGCGCCACATACGTCTACGTATCTCCAACTAGATGGGTATTAAATGAGTGGTATTCCAAATATTGATGTCACTTATTTATTCAGGCCAGAATATACGTAGGATTCTACGGAGAAACCTTCTTACAAATACTTAGATGCTACTGATGTGTTTGGGTGCAGCATTCCAAGATTCACTGCCATACAGCAATATAGACTTCACTTTGGACTAAAAGATTCTGATTTTGGTGTTGGTAGACAGCTGGTTGGATCGCCAAAAAGGATTTAGCATAGCGAAAGCCCGCCTCGCCGTGTCCATCCTGGTTTTCACATCCTGAGATGAGCCGCCGGTTGGTGTAATAGTACAACACAAATAACAAAAAGAAGTTACATCTTCTACAGGTTGGTGCTGTAAGAGGAATGGTTTAGGTATTTTTTAGGTTAATTTTTAATCCCACTCTAGCGGACATTTCCTTTATCGTACGGAGTTTGTCTTGCATGTCAGAGTATATGTAACCAAGAAGGTAATTTTCGTCTGCGTAAACGAGGTCTTCTAAGCATCCCTGCAGTCCCCAGCTCACACCTCTATTGGTACGTGTTGCAAGTGCCATAATGACGTCAAGAAGCATATTAAACAATAGAGGTGATAATACACAACCCTGTCTAACGCCATTCCTGTCTGCAATTTTGCCAACAGTTATATTTTCGTGCAGTACTCGGCAATTGACCTTATAGTAATGACTCTTTATGAGCTCAATTATTTTCTCCGGGACAACCTTGCACAAAAGCGCCGCCCATACTGCTGTATGTGAGAAAGTACCGAAAGGGGAGAGCACCATTTCACGGATTGCTCGATGATTATACTCAGACTATTTGCGTGGTCAACACAGGTTCTTTCAGCACGAAATGCTGCTTGCATTTTGGGGAGTCAAGTTACCTAAATCGCCTCATGAAAATTAGTTAATTATCTCTAACTTTTAAACTATTTAAAGGGCAAACAGCATCGTCTTGCAATTTTCGTAACATTTGTTACAAGCACGGTCACAACTACACGTAACCTCCATCTATCACCATCAAAGTTTTCAGTATCACTCTTGGTCATTTTAGCCTTAGCGTCATCTTCGATATGTTCCGAAACATTTGAGGCCACTTTTAATTGGGTTAAGAAACTTAATTGGCAACTTACAAAACGCTTTCAATACGTTATTCAGGAGTAGTCACCTTCTATGGAAAAGTTGCAAAAAGGTTGCCTTAAGAAAGTTAACTTGCTAATTAAAAATAACCCCGGAACACTGTCTACAGGAGGAAAATAATATGCATTAAGTCATGTTGACGAAACAGTTCACCCTGAGATGTCATGTTAACTTTAACATTACTCGGTTGGGTGGCTGAATTCCGGAACGGCGTCAAATTTAAAGGTCGCTTACCGTCCATTACAAACACAGAGACACCCCTTCTTAGGAAAACAAGCGTTGTTCTACAATTATGTCGCATTAAAGGATCCGTTTCTAACTACTTTTGAGACCAGGGTCGGTCCAAATGTAACAACTATCCAGTTAATTTTATTTCTATGAAGTTATGATCCATCCTGTTCAGGAAGTACAATTTTTTTGACTGGGCGTCGTAGGTTAGAAAATCTATTGTATAACTGTTACAATATTAATAAAGTGCAAGTTGAATCCGTCACCAAGTAAAAGTATTATGAGAGCTTTTTTAAATCCTTTATTTTATTCCCCTTTGAAACATAGTGTGTCCACATTATTATTCCATCTTATTCTATTTTTAATTTTTTTTTTTTCGTTGAAAGACGTGTGGATTTTGTCAATTTCCAACATCAGTGTTTGGAGCCATGTGCCCTTCCGCCGTCCTCTTCCTCTACTGCCATGAGGATTTCAGTCTAAGGCATATCTTGTAATGCTTTCCAGAGATTTGAGAAGAGTAAATTTCCACTTGCTTCCCAAAATTTGCGTTTTAATGGATGATTCATTAGATCTGCTCCTTAAATCGATGTGACTAATTGTGTTTGGCCAGAAAATACGCCATACAGTTCGCCCAAAATTTATTAATCTTCGTTTGGAGTTGTCCTAATTTTGAGACTGATATAAGCCATGTTTTGCTTCCATAGATTAGACTTGTCTTTACGAACACATTAAATATTCGCAACTGTGTGTTGCTGCTCTATCTTTGCCCAGTTTATAGCACACATCTTTCTCCACGCCGCCTTGTGTTGACATAATGCATCCCAAATAGCAAAAGTTTTTCAAGTATTCTATTTCGATGTTATCAACGTATAGTTTCTCATGTATGGAGTTATTAATACACATGCCCTTTGTCCTTTGGATGTTTATTTCCAAACCGATATTTTGGAATAGAAGACCAAATTATTTACCTTTCTCTGCATAGCACTACGTCTGTGGTATATATGGTAAACCTCAACTGCGAACTTGTGGTCTTCAAGATGTAGGTGGAAATGCCAGACAATTCCTCTTCTATTCCCGCGAACTTTGGACAAGCAGAGGGAATAGAAGACATCCCTGCTCTACACCTAGATTTGTAGTGGATGTTCCGCTTTACCTCCTGTTGTTGCGAACCTTTAAAGAGGTGTTGTCCTACATGGCCCTTATCAGGCCTATTATCTTCATTGGGACCGCTTTACAACTCAAGGCTCTCCATATTGCGCTTCTTTTCACGGAGACAAAAGCCTTTCTTAAATTTATAAATAGGAGATATACATGCTACCTTTATTCTATTAACTGTTTGATTACGACCTGTAGTGTGTTGGCCTGATCGACAAAACTACGATGTGGACGAAAACCCGCTTGATCATCGCCAAAAGATTGTTCTGAGAAATAAAATATCAATTTTAAAGAGGAAAATATCTTAAAAAGGTTTCGAATGTAGAAAACAGAGTGCTCAATTCGTGCGAACTAAATTTACTCCGGTTGTTGGTACCAAGAGTTTGCAACTAAAATGCTCATGTTAAAAATAACTTGAATGATCTCTGGATTCCCTTCAATGGCACTCCCTTAACCAGGGCTGTGGAGTCGTCAAGAAATAGTTCTAACTCCGACTCTGTCCGCTAAAATTTTTTAAGTACGACGCCGACTGCGACTCTAACTTTAATGCAAAATGTATATGGGACTGGTCCTTATTTGACTGACTTGAAAATTGTTTTTAATGCAGTAAATTTTCATGCCGCAAAATTTTGGAGTCGGAGTCGCGAGTTTTTGTAGGTACTTTGATTCCGACTCCGGTACAAAAACCTAAACTTCGACTCTTCAACTGCGACACTCCACAGCCCTGCCTTTAACACGTCTCTGTAAACAGGAAATATCTTGGGAGCTGAATTTAGTAATCGTGTTATTACGACAAACCCTGATGTTAGATTAGGTGGCTCCGAACCCTAAAATCATACGAATTCAATATTATACACATTTTTGGCAATACAACTAACGGATCCTATTCTTTTGGTTTAGTTTAAATATCCCTAAAAAACAAACCTCCACCCTTTTTGACAGTTGCAGCGTGTTTTATGACAGGCTCTTACCCATCCAACATTTCACTTAAAGTAAACATTGTAAAATAGACGCAAAGAAACACACACTCATCAAATTTAAAGTCTTATGATGATGGTGGTTTTTTAATAGTGATGGTTTACCACACAATGATGTGAACACTAGTTTAACTAAAGAAGGATACTTTAGCCAGATGGATGGTGGCATGGAAGTTCGTACAACTGACTCCGAATGGATAAACAAATAAATAGAATGGATGGATGGATGGATGAATGTACTAAAATACTTATTTTGTTTAAGAAATAGACAAGTTAAATGTATGTGAATGTAATATGATTTTAGTTTTTCTTGTCTTGTGGTTAGAACAGTTTATGTACCATTTGAAGCATCAAGTTAGCTTTGCAAAGTTTTTTTTTTAAGAAAATAAAAAATTAGGTTTCCTTAATAGTTAAATGATTTAATATTTGCGTGTTTAAATCACTTCACTTTTAAAATCATTTGTTTTTATTTTTGCTTTCACTTCTTTTAATACAGATATCGTGATCCCTGCTCCGCCAGTCTCAATGAAGATGATCAACACACCACAAAATTAGTAGGAGATGGCAAGAAGAAGGTAAGTTTTAGTTTGTAAATCTGTTTCTCTCTTTAAAGGAAAAACATGTATAATCTGTAATCAAATATCACATACAACAATTACATTTGAAGTAAAACTGTCAGTTGTAGTTGTTGGTTTTGAGCAAAACTTGTTAAGAATTGTTTGGATTTCTTTCAAGTCTTTAAGATAAGGCTTTAGTCTGGCACCTTCTTTTTTTCTAGTTGCTATTCATTGTTACTTTAAATCATTATGTTTATAAACAAAACTGCCAGTTTTATTTACAAAAATGGTAAAATATCTTAATCTTGTTGTGAATTAATTGAAGAATGACAACAGCCGAATAGGCTAGAAAAAAAGCTCTATCTGAAATGATTATAAAATTATTATAATAGAAGTTTTGAATTAAGCCAACCAAATTTGGTGGTATGTTGAAGTGTAACAAGTGCTTGGAGAATTGTTTGACCCAAAATTACATACTTAAAATGGACTTAGAATAGATATTAATTTTATTGGGACACTGTTAACAGTGACTATTAAACGAAATATGCAGGTTGTGAAAAACCTTCTGTCAAACATTCCCGTACAATAATATACATGCAATCCAACTATCAACAATACCAGATTCGACATGAGTATTTCAAAAAAAGACTTAATGATTCGTAATCATAAATCTAAAGACTATTGGTGGATAAATTGAACACTAATCCCTTTTCCCTTTTTTATTACCTGACATTGACCTTATTGAACTTTAACAAGGTAATGTTTTTTAAAACCATTTTTCATTACATAAAAACAAAATAAAATAAACATACTATCCATTGGAAAGTAATAGCCATTATTACATTATTGCTAAAACCAAATAATAAAACCAAATAAATAAAATAAAATACTTGAGAGCTCGATCAAGGGACTTTGTATTATAAGATAAAATTGTATAGTTGTAACTATTGTTTATTGTAGTTTAAATTAATATGTTTTCTCAATAAATAAACAAAAAAAAAAAAAAAAAAAAAAAAAAAAAAAAAAATATACATAACTGACAATAATATACATAACTGAATCGTATCCTTCTCTTTCTTGACGTAACTCATTCTCACTATTTAATCTTTTCTCTCCGCTAAAATGCAAAATCAATTCGTTCCAGCTTAACTTTGATGGCATATTAAGTTGGACTTTGATTAAAATAAGTACACCAGTTCTTTAACCCACTATGTACGACTTTTTTTGTAAAGAATTTTGATAATTCACCACTGACCAGTCATGACTTCTAAAGTGCAAAGCGATTCTGAGAGGAAAACTAATTGTTTTAGCTCAACCTTGAGAACAGATTATCATATTTTGTTTTAATTGGATTCTAGAGAGTACGCAAAAGAAATAAATAAATGGATTTCAAATAAAACCTTTGTGTTATTAATTAAATAATTAATTAAATTTGCACCAGTAAGCAAATTAATAGCATCAATTAAACCTTTAATTTTCTTCATTAAACGTTTAATTCAGTTAATTTAAAACTGATTTTATTTTTGATTTATGCTTTAATTTGTAATCAATTTAGTTTTACGTTTTATATGTTTAAAAATTTATAATATTTATCTTAGTAATACCTCCCTCATTCTGTTTGAGAAAAGTAAGTGAAAGAACTTTCAACAACTTTTATAAAAAAAAAAAACATTTCAAGTGCCACGGCATTCCCTTACTACGAAGCAGGTTTGTAAAAAATAACTGTATCAAAACATTCAGTGTGTAAAGCTGATCGTTACATCCAACAATTTTTACATGCGCTGAATAATGCGCTTTATGTGTCAAAAATGTATTGCTTCAAAGTGGGAACTCGCCATATAAAATTCATATCTTCCGTAAGCGCAATGGTAAGCGAAACTTTTATGTTTCTCCCTTCCAAACCTGCTTCGTTAGAAGCTCCATTTTTTATTGGTTAGTATTACTAAAATTTAATGTAAAATATCGATCGTTAAACTTAAGAGATCGATACAAAGGGTGGTCTAATCAAAACGCACGATGTTAATTGAAAAGCAAACAAAAAGTTTTCAGAGAATTATCTCAATATTTTTAAATATTATAGAAAGATCTAAAACAATTATGTGTGAAAAAAATCGGTCAAATGCTCGCCACGGCTTCGCTGGCATTCGTTGGTCCATATTTTCAATGACTCTGCGATATAATTGAGGTTCAATGTCGTTAATGTGCCGAATTATCTCATCCTTTAGCTCTTGAATTGTTTTTGGCTGATTGACGGACACTTTTTCTTTTAAATATCTCCAAAGAAAAAAGTCCAACTGTGAATCCAATGATCGTGACGGCCAATTAACATTGCCACGACGTGAGATAACACGATAATTGAATTTCTCGTGCACCATCCTGTTGAAACCACATTGGAACCACATATCGGCTAGGTGCAAATCCTGCAAACACCATTCACGGTAACTGCTTGGACAGCCTTATTTTCAAAGGAGTACGGCCCAATAGTGCCGCCAGCCTATAAGCCGCACCAAACAGTCACTCTTTGTTGATGCATCGACTCTACAACAATCACTCGTGGAAACAAAAAAACCTGACGTTAAGGTGTGCCTCACAATTAACATCAAGCATTATGGTTGGACCACCATTTCAATTGAGTACATCGTGCAAACGCTTTTGATTATGTTCAAATTCCTTTTGAGAAACTAGATGAAAAGGATTTCAAGGGTGTAGGAACTACATCAAAATTTTTGATGATTATGTAATTGAAACCTATAAAAAACAATTCAACACATATGGCCATTTTCTCATTAGGCGATTATCTTTTTTCCCAACGAAAAACTGCACTTTAAAAATATTTGGTTTTCTCAATGTCTCATTTGCTTCTATTTTGTCGCAATGCTAACCGGCACTCATCTGCCAATTATTTATTTTTCTTTTATTTGACGTTCAGATAAATTCAATCAGCTGACTCCCAACTTTTACATGTATTTTGAGAGGTGTTGCCAACTCAAAACAATGTATTTTGTCGGTATATTGAGAAACCCAAAATCGTTAACGGACAGTTGATCGGTATAATAAATTTATGTTGACATTAAGTAACAGACAGTTTGTCGATACATTGAGAAAACGGCCAATATTCTTCTAAAGAAGGGTTAAAAAAGTAGTGCTGATCCCAAGAGTAACTAAGCTCTTACACATTTCTCTCAATTAGTAGAAGTTTAATAAAAAATGTTTCCGAAAGTTGGAAAGTCTTCGGATTGTTCGGCATCTACAGTTTCTGTACTACATGATGCGTTTTGAAAAGAGTAGCCCGATTGAAGATTTTTTCGAAGATTTCCAAAAAATATAAAAATTAAAAATGACTTGTAAGATCATCGCTGATTACAATTTTAAAGCGGCGCTTTTTAATATAACACCATATAATTAAAAAATGAGCTTATAGTTTAGTTTAAAGCATTTGTTTTATTTTTTTAACACTTAGAAAATTTATCATACAACCCTCGATAAATATCCCTTGTCTAATAAAACCACAAATAGCTTACCACTTGGTAATCAAGTAAATCTAGTCGTTATTAATTAGAAATCATAAGCGGAAATCAGAAATAATCACGGAAATAAACCTACAGATGTTCAGCATTTGTTGCAAATTGCCTACACACAAATGCCTTCTTCTTCACTCGTTGCCTACATGTTGCATGTTCGAAAGCCTGAAATTAATTTCAAAATAATATGTTGCACTTTAAGCAAGACTTAGGATTAAGATTGATTGTTTTTGAAAGCTTAAAAAACGTTTTTTCCCCGACACATGAATAAAGAATCTAGAAATAGGAAAACATTTTATTTTAACCAGTAGCAAATAATGTAAAAATGTATTAAAGAAACAAAACTGAATTGTGGCTGCCTCAAAAAGAAATCATAATAAAAAAAAGATGGCAGCAGCAACATCAATAAAAGTAACAAACTATAAGAAAATTATCAAATGAACACGTCTTGTCTTGCCACCAAACCTGGCTTAGTTCAGTAACTTAGGATTAAACAGACTTTTTGTTGTTTTTCTTTTTTTCAAAAAAGATTTTTTATTAAATTGCTATTTGGTAACAAAAGTATAAAAAACGAAGAGCAAAAAATCCTCTGATTATAGTGCTATTTTTTATACTTTGAACTAAAGTGAAAAATGAACAAGTCCGAGCAGAAGATACAAGAAGAAAACGAACGAACATTTTTACGTTTTTGAACAAAAGTGATCTTTTGTAACAAGCATGTAATTGAGAAGATGACGACGACAATGGCTAAGGAACTACAAAAGAAAAAAACTTTATACAAAAATAGAAAAAAAAATTATAGAAAAAATTCTTTATTACTACATTTGAAATTAATGTTGGACTCCAAATGTTCTTTCATTCAGTGAATGGAGATAGATGGATGTAACGAATGTTACGACTACCAAATAGAATTATGCATTAAAATATGGAATAACTCTTAAGATACACTTATGGAAATAAGAATAAAGCCAATAAGAAACTTAAAAATGAATTTATTTAAAAGAAAAATATTTAAATATTATTATCTTTATTCGGCCTTAAAATTTCCAATCCTATGTAAATAAATAAGCTCGAGGCCACAATTGGTTTTAATAAATTTTTATTCTTTATTATTTTTCAATATTTCCCCATCCTTTGGATGGCATCTTCAGGAATAATAAAAAACGAGTTACAATATTAAAACACACAACGACTAGTCGCGTTCACAGGTAAAATAAAAATATTTAAAATATTATTTTGGGTCAACTTTGAAACTGAGCCAAAAAAGGCACCTCGATAACTTTTAAACGGGAACTACGAACCCTAAACTAAACTGGGCTGCAAAATGGACCAGAAACAGAAATGTCGTTTCAACGAACGTAAGACAATAAATGGGCTCTTAAGCTATAAAAAATGTTCATTAACTTTAACAGATTTCGTTATTCGTGCTCAATTCCCAATTTTTATTCTTGATAAAAACACTGAAATTTATTGTTGATGAGATAGGCTATACCTATGATCGTCTGGAAACTTCATCCAAAAAGATTTTAGAAAAACTAAAGATATTAAACCAAATAAAACTGTTAAGCGTATAAGAATTATAAGCAACAGTTCCACTTGTAACAATATCAAAGTTTAAACAAAAACATCAACAATAAACAGTGAGTTTATCTCTTCTTATACCCCTGACAGACATATAGTTTCAATACCATGGTATGCATACTACAGTAGTATATAAACCATCAATATACCACTTTGTTTCATGATTTAATTGTAGTTAAGGTTGACACACATGAAGTATACCATGATAGTTAGTATACAAATCCTATGTCTGTCAGGGGTATAACATTCGCCACCAGCTTATCCCATCAACAATAAATTTCAGTGTTTTTATCAAGAATGAAAATTGGGAATTAAGCACGAATAACGTGATTAATTTTGTATTCCCAAAAATTTACTTTAAAACTGCTTATGAGATTAAACTTATGGGTCGATTATGTATGGCAAATTAGGGACGCTCGAAGTCAATTTATAGGCTCTGAGCCTTTCTTAGGCGTCCCTGCTAATCAAATTAAGGGGATGTTAAAAACATGGTCCGAACGTGAATTCCTTCACACATGAATGCCCATTTCTGGATTTAGGCAGTCCAAGAGATTCGTGACTCTGTCCCGTAGCAGGGCAGGTAGGATACTTCTGCTCGAAAAGGGTGAACTTTGGCTACTTGTTAGCCTATTTACGGGGTACTGTGTTCTCAGATACTATTAGTTTATAATGGATAATGTCTGTACCAGGATCTGCAAATTCTGTGAGGTTGTTGACGAAACGTCGGAACATCTTCTCCGCTACTGTCCCGTCTTTGGGGACTTCCAGGTGGAAATACTTCGGGGGACTAATGATGAGCCCAACTGAAATTTATTATCTTGCACCGGGCAGGTTAAAAGGCTTTATACGCAGCCTGAACCTGGCATGAAGAACTACGTAGGCTGCACAAAAGGTCCTCTGGGTCGCAGTGCGTATGGCCTTCTTTATATCTATCTATGTATGGCAACTGAACTTTAGTTGAGTTGCCAAAAATATATCACAGATGGCAACTGAGTAAGATTTCAGTCGCAAAATAATAAATATTTAGTTAATGTTAATGTTTTGGTTGCTGTGAAGATGTTTTAAGTAAAAGGGCGTCAAAAGATTAAAATATGTACGTATTTTGTTCAATTCTGGAGATTTTATAACCTTAACTTTATTTTGGTTAACAAAATGGATGAAATTACTATGGGACAACAATTTGACTTACTAGTCCAACTTATTTCCGTGAACTTATTTCCTTTAATCTATTACCAAACATTCGCAGGCGTAGTTTAAAGTCGCTAACCACGATAAGGGTGATTACCAGTATTTGGGATTAGGAATCCAAAATGCGCACAACTGATGGGTTTCGGTAGCCTTGAGTATAATTTGCTTACACTCTCCAACATTTAGGATAAAAAACTTGAAAAAAGGTCCCCTTTGTTAAATGTTCCTAACTGTGCTTAATGTATAAGACTCCCGGCATGCTTAAGCATATTTTTTTTTTTTGCTTTTATATTTATTACGCTATAATGGCGATAGTTTTACGAGTGAATACGTACCTCTTCTTATTCCGAAAACTTTTATTGTATTAAAAGGTTACACAGTGGTAGGTATTACAGTTTAAAGTTACTTTTCTATTTTATTTAACTTTTTTTTTCTTTCTTAAATAATAAAAAACTCAAGTTTTTTAAAAAAAAAAAAGCAAAACTACAAAAACATGTGAAAAATATTGCTTACTAGCAAACGCTTACCACTTAGAACATATGAAGATGACTACACTAAAGATGAGGAGTACCGTGATGGTTCTATTCCGGCATAGTTTTTTTTCAAATAGAGATTAGACAACAACATTCTAAACAACAATGGTTAAAACGAATGAATCTACGACATACACTATGGTAGTATGTCTGAATCTGAATTAAGTTATAAAATGTTAAAATGCTAAGAAATCATTGTTAGAAATAATCCAAAAAAGCAGAACATAAAAAAAACAACTAAGGAAGGGAAAAACTGTAGTAAAAAAATATAGAAAAAGATGACTTTATAGGGTCAAAATGAAAAGACTGATGTGAAAAATTTATATAATTTCTTAATTCGGAACAAAACAAAATGAAGAAGGTAAAAAAAATCCCTGTTCACCTTAAAGTGTTGTATTGTTCTCGGGTTTTGTGTGTGAGTCACATAAAGTTACGGTAGGTTTCAAGACCATCAAAGTCATTTAACGCTGCTACAAACGACTATAATTTACTCAAAGAAAAAATTAGAGGAATAGAAACAAATTAGAAGTTATTTTATGTTAAGGAAGTGGAAATTATTTTCCATTTTTATTATGTTAAAATGATGTTAGTAATTTGAAAAACGAAGGTAGCTATTAAATATTTAGCAATAAGCTAAATATGTCCTAAATATATGTTAAAATAAACTTATATTTATCACATATTTAGAAAGGTTTGTGTCAATTTTGTAGTTTGTTAAACATTGAGATGTTTTTAAATTGCAAGTAGGCGGGATTCTTCGCCCAGTTAAAGAATAAGTATTAAAATTTGTATATTTTGAAAATACAGTACAGCTAGAGTCTTCTTCTTCTTAAGTACTTTTAATTTTGACATTCACACGAACATTTGGGTAAAAAATGGGAGGACTTGCAATAGTAGGCGTGGAATCTCCCACATAAATGAAATACTAAAATTCGTATATCTCGAAAACGATAAGAGACCTAAAATTTTGCAAGAGCAGCTTTGACATCTGTATGATTATTTGGATAAGAACCGGAAGCATTAGTAATAGTAAGAGTGGCACCTTCCATATGAATTAAATACTAAAATTCGTAAATATGCGAAGATTTAACAGCTAGATTATCAAAGTTTGCATAGGCAACTTTGATATCCATATGAACATTTGGGGAAGAAATGGTTGTGTGAGCGTGGAACTTCCCTTATAAATTAAATACCACAATGTGTATATTCGGAAAACTATAACAGCTAGAATCCCGAATTTGTGAAGGAGTAACTTTAGTATCAATCAAAATATTTTGGACGAAAATATGCGGACGACCAATAGTACGCGCGGCACTTCCTATATGAATGAAAAATATGAACTAGAGCCACCAAATTTTCTACAAGTAACTTTAATATCAATATGAATCACGAACTGTGGGAGTGTCACCTCCTGTACGAAGTAAATAACAAAATTGTTATATCTTGGAAACTATAACAGCTACAGTCTACAAAATTTGGCAATAGATGACGTGGTATCTCCCATATGAATTAAATACTAAAATTCGTATATCTGTGCCCATGTTCTGTAACTCTCGCGTCAAGAAACTTTGCGATTAAAATGTGAGAAATGAAACTATAATGTCTTAAATTGAAACAAACAACTGTTATCTCACTTAACTGCGTCTGCAACATTTTTTGCGAGTATTAGCTGTCACGTAAGGAAATTACTCGCCAATTTACTGAAAAATTTTGTCTGTAAAATTTCTGTGAGAAAGTTTCCGCTTTAAACTGTCAAATAAACTCACGAATATAAATGGGATGAGAAATGTTGACACAAAAAAAAATATTAAAAATGCAAAATGCAATGAATAATAACACTGACTTTTTACATTTTTGGAAAATATACGAATGTTTAAAAATCCATTTTATAAGCAACAAACATTAAAGTCGCACTTTACATTATTTGGTATAGCCGGCCGTTGTATTTTCGGCGCCGTCGTTAAGAATATTTTAATTTTAGTAAATTTTGATCGCCGTTAACGTTATGTGTGACTGCGCACATCGGCTTCGAGTGTAATATTATAACATTTATAACGTAACGACGTAATCTCTTTTGATAGTTTTCATCATGAATTACAGACACACTTTTTCCTCACCTTTCGAGAAATTAGGCAATATTTTGTTTCACATTTTTTCGACGCGAGAAGTTCCCACTAAAGTTTCAGAACATGGGTACTGGATAAGAGCCATCCAATTTTGCAAGGCAATTTTCATATTTATATAAATAATTGGAGTATAAATTGGTACAATGCCAATAGTTCGTGCCGCATGAGGGTTAAAGTTCTTAAGAACGAAGTTGGGGGAAAATGGATAGAAAAAAAAGCTCGTAACGACTCAGGAGACGCCCTTAAACAAACAAAAAACAAAATTTTCACGGTAATTAAATTGATTATTACTTGACCGGGATATTCCAGCACACACCTTTAACTTTTTTCATTATGATTTCTGCAATAATTTTTTTTTAACAAGACTTTTAATTGTAAGATATTGAAGGTTTTTTTAATGGCGCTAACCTGTCCTAATGTAATGGGCAAAATTTTTGGAGTGCTTCAAATTCAAATTTAAAAAAAATGTTCATCAACAAAATCAAAAAAAAAATTGAGATTTGCACATCTTAGAGAATGAAAATAAAAAATTTTAAGAACATTTCCCGGCACACTTCGGTAGGGCAATGATTCGATTTCGGTTTTCGAGAAAAATGCTTTTTTTGGACAAAATTTATCAATAGGGTTAAGTTCATCTATTTTTATTAACCCTTCTTTGCATGATTTTTTCTTTTTTTGTGAAATTAATCACAGAGATGTAATTCAAGCTCTAGATTAAGGAAAAAATATTAAAAACAATTTTATTATAAATAAATAGTATAAAAAAGGTAAAAAACAGAAAAACGGAAATTTCAAATTCGCCTGTCAAGCTCAGTACTAAATAATTAAAAATCAAAATAAATGCGCAGATTATTACTTAGACACTAAAAACAATCCATTTTTCCACTCATACCTACTTTTATTTAACAAAAAAGTTTCAAATCAGATTTTTAAAAAATACCACGAATTATGCAAGTTTCCTCTAAATTAATAAACAGTGGAGTAACGAGACATAACCAATAAATTTAAATGTTATGCTTCAATAAATGTTATGATGGAAATTTCCATCACCATGCAAAGAAGGGTTAAGTTACAATAATTGCTATTTAGAGTTCTCTGACACAAACTACAAGGACTATATTCCGAAAATTTAGTCTCAGTAGAACCACGCCAAAGGTCAAAGGTTAATTTGCCTGGAAATTTTAAAAATTTCGTGGAATTGATAACGAAACTGCGTAGGGTATATGCGAAAATCTGTACATACAGAAAATCTGTAATTTTTTCTATTTATAATTTAAAAGTTTAAAATAATTAAAAAACTTTTATTATGCAGATATTTGAATAAAACTGAATTTTTAACGATAAAAAAAGTATTAGGTTATTTTTGCCCTCAAGTGCATAAATCGAAGTTTTCTTTTGGAATATTAATAACCAATTACAGAAAATAGTTTAGTCAATTGTCGTCAAAATATGAATATACCCAATGATATTTAGTTATCAATTTTTGTTATCAAAAAATGACCTTTGACCTTGAAAATTGCCATAATTTTTTAAAAATTCCCACATCTCAAATAAAATTAAATGGCATGCCCATTAATATGTTGACACTGTTCCAGTTACTAACACACGCCGAACTCGTCAACCAATTGATTTCCGATGTGTTCAAGATTAATGTGGGTACCTAAAGTGCATAAGCTCACTATCACATTTATGCTTGTGTGGGAAGCAGCAGAAAACGAATGACGCTCATCAACAAGTGCTGATCTGCAACTGATTCACGAAATGACGAAATGACAACAAAAACAGCCGAACGTACATTGTCACAGACCACACGAAAAAGTTTATAGTGTACATGTGTCGACGTCTCACAAGCAGCATGTTTATTCCTATGCACGCGTACATAGAATTTGCAAAATTGCCCTTCGCTGTTCTAAACAAATGTAAATTTTATTTAGGAATGCAGAGAGACATGTCAAATCAAACCTCGTCACTATATCTAGAACAAAAATTAGACCAAACATAAAATCTCCCTTTCTACGATTGGGGTTCAAACCACAGGCACTACGTCATCCACAAAGAACTTCAAACAACATTTTCCGAACTCTTAAGCTCTGGTGACTGTATGCTCTCTTGGCACTATGTTTGACTTTGGCCAAACACGTATAAGCTTATTGACTGCAGATATACGTTACTGTCTGAAATTGTTTATGTACTGAGATTTCTCTGAGTAATAGGGAGCTTAAGTCCATAAAAGCAAGTGATATTATACCTGGGCGATCTTTGAGTTTATGACCTTAGACTTAGACTGTTATACATTTATGTAAGATGAACAAACATTAGAGTTAATAAGGGTGGTCCAACCAAACGCAAGCTGTTAATTATAAATAAAACAAAAAGTTTTCACTGAATTATCTTAAAAATTTTTATTATGGTAGAAGGATCTATGACAATTATGTGTGAAATAAAATATCAGCCAAATGCTCGTCACGGCTTCGGTGGCATTCCTCTATCCGATGGTACATATTTTCAATGAATCTGAGACACAATTGAGGTTCAATGTCGTTAATGTGCCGAATTTTCTCATCCTTTAGCTCTTGAATTGTTCTTGGCTAATTGACGTAAACTTTTTCTTTTAAATATCGCCAAAAAATAAGTTCAACGGTGTCAAATCATATGATCGTGGCGGCGAATCAACATGGCCACGACGTGCGATAACAAAGGCCATTGAGTTTCTCGCGCAAAAGAGCCATTGTTTCGTTGACTGTGTGGCAAATGGCACCATCCTGTTGGAACCACATATCGTCCAGGTCCATATCCTTAATTTCTGGCAACAAGAAGTCCGTTATCATCTCGCAATAGCGAACACCATTCACAATAACTGGTTGGCCGACCTTATATTTGAAGAAGTACCCCGATAACGCCGGCAGCCCATGAGCCGCACCAAAACATGCATGGTTTGCTGAAATTGGCGCACAATTCTCCCGATTGTGGACAAATTCAGATCTCTAACGCATTTTCTAATCAAAAAGTTTGATAAACAAAGAGGCCGTAGATTAGCAAGTTCGGTTGTTGTCTCCACAACTATGAGTTGCGAAGAAAATAATGAATAGGCGCTAATTTGGTGACCTAATCGTTTTTTTTTTTATATATCTAAAAGTGTTATGAATAGTTGTATATTTATTGTAAATATATTAAAGTTTTTTTGTAAACTAGAAGCTCTAGAACTGCGAAAGTCTAGAAAAAAACCATCAAAATTCCACCAAAAGAAAAAAAATTGTTTTGACATAAACGCAAACTTAAAAACCGTTATCATGTTTAATGCCAATAATACGAAAATTATACAGTGTCTGGTATTGTTTTGGTAACAAACAAAGAAAAATTGCTTTAAAATTAATTGTATGGCTAAAAGCCATAATAGACACATAAAATAGACTACTGAAAGAAAAATAACAAAAACAGTTTAAAAGCAAAAAAAAAGAGAGAGAAAAAAAACTGTTACACAAAACTTAAATAGCTTAATGGAGAGACAGGCAAGTTTAGACTGGGGATACAAGAGTCCGTAACTTTAAAACATGTATGTTTAAATAAATGCCTCAAAATGTAGACATAAAGACAGACATACGAACATACACAGACAGATTTGTATGTAGTTAGACATGAAGAACGGCAATTTGTTCAGCTATTAATGACAATTCAAAGTCTACCGTTTGTCAAATTGAGTCTACCGAATGAGAGAGCAACAACAGTATAAGCCCCAAAAATTTAAAGAAACGATGAAAATGACCTCAAGCCAAAATGAAAACAGCAAAAATTTTATCTTAACATCAACATCTAAAATCAAGAAACTCAGTAGCTGAAGTTTTTGGTTACAGCAGTAAAGCCTGCTAAATTAAAGAATTAAACAGAGTACAAAAGAAATTGTAAAGGGTGATTTTTTGCTTTTTGTTTTTTTTTTTCAGTGTAAATTGTTTTAGTGTAAAGAAGATTGTGACCATGCCAAAAATGCTCAGAAAGGTTTGCCATTTCACCATAAATAGACTAACAAACGAACAACGCTTGCAAATCGTTGATTTTATTATTTAAATGTGCCTAAAAGGAAAAATCAATCCGAAGCTGTATTAATAGTTCGGTGAATACGGATTTTCTTGAATCAAGTACAGAAAGGTGGATCCAAGGAAGGATTTTCAATTGCGAAATACTTAACTTATCCATATTCAATCCCGAATTCGTACTTGAAATAATCCGAAAATGAGGTTTATTTATATTATACTTATTTTAAGAAATTCCGTTTATGATTGTTTTAAGTACGTTTTAGTATCATTCGTACTTAAATTGAGTACTACTCGTACTTAAAGTAAGTTAAAAAAACAATTTATCTCGAGTTTTTTTTCTTTCTGTGTATAGAACCAATCTGTGAACAAGTTTGGATTCAGCACGCTAAATTCAATTAAAAACAAATAAAAAAGTTATTGCTCCCGACTTTTTTTTGCCAGTGCTATTTAAAATGTTTTCTGTTGTGTTTTTATACCATTTATAAAATGTTATTTAAAATTTGAAATAAATTTAACAAAATACGTGAAAAAAACATACGTGAAAAAAACTTATTTTGATTTTAAAAGAGGTGCCCCTTTTATTTTCGAAATCCCCTTTTTGGTGCCACTTTTAATAGATGTCCCCTTATTTTAGTACTTTTTAAAACGGTAACGCTGCACATTCCATTAACCTATTATGAGGCGACTTGGTGAGCAATTAATCTCAGGAGCAGTTTATTGGTCTCCAATATCATGGGATTTTACCACACTATACTATTTCCTTGTGGGGATACGAGAAGCCTCTCGCCAGCAATAATTCCATCCCTGGTAGATAACATTACAGCTGCCATTGGTGAAATACCGGTCAAAGTGCTGGAGAAAATTAAAATACTTTTACGCGGGCAACATTTACATTAAAAAGTAAATGGCAAGCATTCGTTTATCGCTTTAAATAAATATTTTATTCACTTTTGCAAATTTTCTGTTTCGTTGTTCAATATTCGAGATCAAAAAAAATCACCCTTTATAAATTACTAAGCTTCTGCTTTACATGGATGGATATGTTAGAATCTTGAGATAATGAAAGGTTCTTTTTCATTTAGATATTTAAGACTTTTTCGTTTTTTGTTTTTAGAGAACATCAGCTGAATTGCTGAGATCGTGATTAGCGGTATTTTTAATGACATAAAAGGATTTGACTTAAAATGCGTCAGTTAGTTAAATGAAATTAAATAATGATGATCATTATCTAAACGTGATCTTAAGTTGATGAGACATACGTTTCAAATTGTTATTTTTTTATCCGATTTGAGTTGGTGATAATCTCCAGCATTAATATTATATACATAGATAAATACATTTTGTCATTAAGTGGCATGCATATTCTTTTAGAAAAATTAAAGAAGGAAGACATTGAATATGTTTGAAGGTTTTTTATTGAAATTAGGAAATTAAGTTGCATATACATTCTAATGGCTTGTAGAGTTACCCCCTTATGAAAAAAAATGTAAGTTCACATTAGTTAACCAACACATTAAGCCCAGCAAAAGTGATTGGGTTTTTATGTGTTGGTTAACTAATGTAAACGTGAACTTTTTTTGCATAGGGGGGTAACTCTTTAAGCTAGTCCAAAATACAAATACAATCGTATTCCAAAAGAAAAATTTTGCATAATAAAATTTAAAATTTCCCCAAAACAAAAAACCCTTGTTTATTACCCCCAAAAATGTCAGATGATAGTGGTGTAAAGAATCCAATTACACCACTACCAACACCAGTCTAGTAATATGACTAACTTAAAATATTCTATTACATCAGAGATTCCTATCAGCGAATATTCCCATTACCGATATCAAGGATAATTTTCAAACCGTTGTTTTAAAGAATTTTACATATACAAATATAAGAAAAATATCTTTAAAAGCGTGCAAAAATTATTGTAGTGTGTTTTAGCAGAGATTCCGACACTTATTGATCTTAGAGTAGAAGATTGTTTTTATAAGCGGCTTTTACGAAAATCATACTACCCTTCTAAGAAAGAAAGTCACAAGCGCCAAAAATCCAAATTGAGATAAGGGCATATTCGGAGCCGTGTCTGTGTCTCTGATTTTTGTGTTAAGCTTACCATTTAGTTTGTGTTTGACAGCACACTACCTCGTGATTTTAAAATAAAATGGAAAAAGGTAAATTTCGTTTGCTCATGGTAAAACATTCCATGGCAAAAATCTATGATTCGGGCTACGAATTGCTCCCAAATCTGGCCTATTCTTCGGATTTACCCCAAAGCGACTATTTTTTGTGTCCTAACCTGAGGTAATGGCCCGGCGGAAAGACATGAAATCATCTCACAAACAAAACAAATATTGATCACCTGCAAAATCTTATTTTCTGGAAGGGAATAAGAAATTGGAGAAAGTTTACGGAGCTCAAAGGAGAATACGTTGAAAAATAAAAGTCACAAGCTTATTGATCTGCCCTCATAGAATTTAATCCACATCTCAAAACCGCGACCTAACAAATCAAAACAAATAAGCTCGAAATGTCAAAATCAGATGCCGTTTCGACACCACCTGTAGTTAATTCGCCTTGAATATACTAAACCATTTTTATTCTTATTATCAGGGAAACCAGAAATATGCTCTAAAAACGCGTTTTATGCGCATTGAATATGCAGTAAAAACTTGAAAATATGCCCTTAAAATTGTTAAAAATTTGGCATAAAAAATTCAAAAATTGCTAATTTGAAAACAAAAGATTCAACAATTTAATAATAGTTCACTCTTATAAAAACCATCTTAAAATTATAATCGGTAAATCCCAAACAGAAGAGTTTTCCAGGTTTTACGCTACTTGGAAACGATGGGCATTCATCGGCTCACAAAAACAAAGTGATGTAAAGAGGTCAAAATTCATATAAGAGTTATTTGTGCCGAATATTACCTAGATATATGAGATTTTTAGTCTTAAAGGGATTTTGGGGAGGGAAGCTAAATTGTTTATTCGTGTTAACATTTAAAAGGAAGTTAAAACTATTTATAGATGGGAGCTTTGGGCAAATGTAAGCCGTTTCCAAAATAATTTAATTTGCGCTAAAATATTTTTGGGGCGAATAAAATCTAAATCGGTTAATCGCTCGATTAATTAACCGAGAGTTTGGTTTAATCGGTTAATAATCGGTTAATTTTGTTTTTGATCAGTTAACCGATTAATAAAGTTTTTTTATAAATAAGGAAATTTCAATAAATAAAAATGCAAAAATTATTTATTATTTGGAGTTTATTACTAAAAAAAAAAAACAATTACATAACAAGAATAACAGTTCTTGAACTAAAACGAGCAAAAAAAATTTATCTCATATATATGTACTTTTAAATAAATACGGAATATGTATTTATTAAAAAATAAACTGTTGAGATCTAAGGAGTTCTGATAAAATAATTTTTTGAAAAATAATTTGGTTTAAATGTTTAGGATTCTTTCACTTATCGTGAATTTTGGAGGAATCGAAAACAGCCCAAAATACATAATGGCTGTTTTTCTAAACAAAATACATAGGAACAAACAATTTCCATAGAAACAAGAAGACTGTTTTTATTTTTTATCATTTCTTAAAAAGTATTGTTGCTTGTTTCGCTTTTAAAAACTACCCTGCAAATAATAGGACTTGTCCAAACACGCATGTAAAATTTAGCCCACAAGGGACTAGGACTAGTCCAAAAGTAACCCAAACGTATGGAAAAACATGGTCTATTTAACATTACGATGTCCTAGGGCAGGACAATATAACCCAGCTTTGGATTACAAAGGAGTAGTGTTAAAACTACTCCATGATATACTCGAGAGGATTAGTTTTGAAGTCGCTTAAAAATGAACACATGTCGTTAAAAAACGAAGACATGTCGTCTCACTACAAACACTTTTTAACAATGACATGGTCCATGCTTGCATTACATCGGACTAGTCCAATAAGTAGTCAATTTGATCAAAATCCGGTGGCCCAATATTATTTGCAGGGTAAACACAAAAACAAATGGGACACAATAACTAGTTTATTTGAACTTATGCCTACAACAATCATACCAACAAAGCGACTCGTACTCATACCAATTTACATTCGTCTTTGTCTCATCGAGTGGGCAATGACTACTTGAATGCAAAAGCATAAAAATGTCTGTCATTTGACTTTGTGCAATTGTGTTACAGCGTACGCAACAATAAATGCAAACAAAGCACTTTCAATAAAAAACTCACACATGCACAAATCAAATGTGTACAAAACGATGACAAAATTACCAACGTTGAACTTTGTTTTGCAGGCATAGAGTTAATGTAAATTCTAGCGTATGAGTAAATCAAGAAAAATAGTGATTTTTGCAGTTCTCTGTTGGATATATAAAAAAATTTAAGAAACCCGAAATATCCCGAAAATGTTTTAAGAAGCCCGTGAATCCCGGGATTCAAAATATCCCGAAAATCCCGGGATCCCGAAATATCTTCTTCAATCCCGAATCCCGGGATTCAGAAAAACCAATCCCGATTGGAAGCCCTAATTAACACATTGTGAACATACGTTTAAGAAAACAGCCAATATCTTATTTCTCAGTCATTTTCCTTGATTTCTCTAAGCTTCTGTTAAAAGATTGTTTGTGTAACTATTTTCTTAACACAAACTTTTTGTATATGAGACGAAACCAATAATTAAAAACTCAAAAAATATGTTATAATACTTCAAAAAATTAAAAATTATGCAACATCGGTTAATCGGTTAATCGACTGAAAATAACCGGTTTAATCGTTAATCGAAAATAGACAATTCTAAATTAACCGATCAGTTAATCGGGTTGTTATTAATCGGTTAACCGATTAACGGTTAACCGAATGAATACCCTACCGAGTAAAATGTATTTACCAAATTTGATAAAAATTATCTACAAGATTGCAAATTATACTTTGCGCACAAGGTTAATACGGGCACACAGCCAGCCAGACGGTGGGATATCGTTAGGTCACTTTAAAAAGTGATTCTGTGTCGATCGGTATACTAAAAGATTGGTCCAGATTTCTATGTATTACACACAGCGCTATAAAAGTATATAATCGCTTTTTCCTAATTTTTGCTTATATATAAAATTTTAAAGTTTAAAATAACATGGCAACCTGCTTTGCTTTACAATTTAAGAGTAAAAATCAAATATAAGTGGCGAAATTGAAGCAACACGTTGTGTATACAGATAGATGGAGTGCCTCGGTAGGCTAGCTGGTAGCGTGCTAGTCTATCAGCGCCGAGGTTGCGGGTTCGATTCCCGCCAGAGACTCTGGTTTCTTTCCTGCAGACAAGCATAGAGCTTCGCGGGATTAGCTTAGGAAATTAAAAAAAAAAAAAATATTTAAAACTGAAAAGCCATAATTTCGCAGAAAAAAAATTTTTATTTGCTGCGAAATGGCATACAAAAATTTAACATGTATCAAAATATGCCTCGAAAAGACAAAATATGTGCCATAAACTAAATTATGCAAGAACATGCTACACACGGTAAAATATGCAAAAATATGTACTAAAAAATCGATGTTTAAATTCATACAAGGCTCTAAAACGGATAAATATATTGTTTGTGCCTACATTGGTCGCACAAGGAAAAACATGCAATTGCATATTTATGTTTTCCCTGCTTATTATAAAATTGCATTGAATAAAAATTTATTTATTTAATTTCTTTCTTTTCGTTATACTCCTAAACCATGTTTCTAATGCTGTTTATGTTCCTTATTCATTACAGGCAATTACTTTGGCGAAAACATGTGAAGCCACTACAGAAATGCGAGAATGTCGTTCCCCCAAAGACTGGTCATTGTTGGCTTTACAAAATACACGTACAGGCAAATCACATTATTTGGTAATATGCAGATGTCCAGATCACTTTAAAATGGGTAAGTACCTGAAAACTGGTGAATGAAGAACTAAAAGTATTCTGCGTTTAAAAGATTTTTCGATAACAGAAACTGGGAAGATTCTAAATATACAGAAAAAAAAGATATAAGAACAATAATATTAAAAATTGTATTAATACAATTTGTGACTTTTTAAAGAATACCTGCCTGTTTAACGATTTCGAACGTCAACGTTCGCATAGAAAATTACATTTAAAACAAAAACAAATTTTCGAATTTTGTTTTCGTTTGAAATATAATATTCTATGCGAACGTTACTTTCGAAATCGATGAACAGGCTGTACATTTGCAATCTCTAGTCGCAGAGAGCTAGTAAGGGTCAAAAAGTGAGACTAGTTATTCACTTTTAGCAAAAAACATGTATGTATGTAGCAAAAACTAACGTCCATTTAATTAAGTTTTGTTTGGTAAAAATTTGTTGTCCCAATTAAGGAGACCGCTTGTTATTATTTTCACCGTTATCGTGGTTGGCGAATTTAAAATACGCCTGCGACTGTTTGGTAATAGATTAAAGAGAAATTCGCCAAACACGATAAGAGTGATTATATCATCAATAGGGGCTGGAATTATTTAAACGGTAAGATAATTTATCCGAATGACTAGGTTTAAGGAGGAAACTACAAGTGGTTCTAGAAAAAGAGCATTGTCATCATAAACCTCTGGGAAAATACTGAGTTTCTCCAGTTTAAAAAAGTAATTTTTTAATAAAAAATTTTGTTGATCTAATTTTTCAATTCTTAATCTAATTAAAAATTTTTCACTGTACTTCGTTTAAAATAGCGAGTTACTTTCTACTTCTTCTATTATTACAAACTCACTGCTGGCTATAAGTGATCACATGCATATATTACAATAAATTGATTATTAAATATTATTTCTAATTTAAGTTATTAACATTATCACAAAATTTAGCTCGTTGTCTTGCTGTGTAAATTAGTTCGCCTATTCCGTCCTATTTCTTATTGACGAAGCCACGACATTTGTTTTCGGCCCATTTCTCGTCTGCCCTTTATTCTACCCTCTACTTGTCAGTTGCACTTGCTCGTATTTTCTCCCATAAAAATTATGACCAAAGCAGGCAGTTCTCCTTTTTTTAATACTGGGAAGTAGTTCACGTTCACATCCTATTCTTCTTAAAACTACATAGTTAGACACTCTATCTACCCACGAAATTTTCAATAGTCTTCTATTCATTCTATTCATAGTGTTGATTTTTAAAGATCATGCTTCTACAACATACATTAGTACCGACCAGACTTAGCATTTCATGAAGCGGAAGCTTGAAAGAATGTTTCTATATTTAGGCCCCTATTACGGTTCACAACTTAACTCAGTTACGTTGTAATTTCTTAATTTGTATACCCTCCACCACAATTAGTTGTGAAGAGGGTATACTAAGTTTGTCATTCCGTGTAAAACTTTTTTATTAATCACCTCAGACCCCATAAAGTATATATATTCTGACTCCTTGAGTAATTCTAAGTCGATTAAGTCATGTCCGTCTGTCTGTCCGTCTGTCTGTCCGTCTGTTGAAAACACGCTCACTTTCGAAAAACTAAAAAGAAATTAACAAGCTGGGTGTCAAATTGCTTGTTGTTATCCTAAGCAGTTTGGGATTTAAATTCAGTAAAATCGGTTGAGTAGGACCAGAGCTATGAATCAAAATGTGGAACCACCACCTTTTAAAAACTGAGAATATTGTTACAAAAACTAACATAAATGGTGGAAAAATGCACGGAAAGATAAGTCCATAATTTACCCTAGGCCCCATATAAGCCCTACTCCCGGAAAACAGTTTAGTACGCCTAAAACCGTAATTATTAATGCTATCGTAATTTAATTTGGCAAGTCATAGTTTTTTAGGACTAGAAACGACACTGTATAATTTTATGAAGATCGGTTCATAATTTACCCTAGTACCCATATAAACCCTACTCCCGGAAAACAGCTTAGTACGCCTAAAACCCTAATTAACAAAGCTATCATAACAAATTTTGGCTCGTCCCAGTTTTATAAAACTATAAATGATAATGTGAAATTTCGTGAAGATCAAGATTGTCGGTCAATAATTTAATATAGGTCCTAAGCTGCAACCAATTTTAATGCTAATGTCTGATAAATTAATCAAAATTAGACATCATATAGATATCACTCCTGAAATATTCGAACTGCCGGTGTAGGGTATCAAAGATTCGGCACAGCCGAATATAGCACTCTAACTTGTTTTATTATGGTTAACAACTTTGCTTTATTGCGGTGAACAAAAACATAACAAAAATTACAACTGATCACAACCAGTTGTCTAAATTACAACTCAGCTGAGTTGAGTTGTGAACCGTAATAGGGGCCCTAATGTAAGTTCCGGTTAGTTGTTTATGAATAATGCAGTATTCAAGTAAGATGTATTGTTCCATTAATATAGTTCTCTTAATATTAAGTGCTGCTTTGTGTACATACTGCTTGCACAAGCGATTGTAAATCCTTGATATTGTCAGCCAATACTTCCGTATCGTCTGCACATCGAATATTGTTGAAAAATTGGCCATGTACCTTTATTCCGGCTTCCATAGAGCTAATCGATTGTTCTAAAATAACCTTAGAGTATAAATTATAAAGAAGGGGAGAAATATTACACCCTTGACGAACACCTCAATGTATGTGCACGTTGTTTGTATTTATATCATTCATTCGAACTTCTGCTAGCTGACCTCAGTATAAATTTTTTATGCATCGAAAATCTTTATAAATTTTTCACATTTCCATACAACCTTTCGTGTGTTATTTTAAAATGTGATTCATTATAGATAAAAGTCTTGACACTTTCTTGGGTTATTTTTCTTCGGTATTGTCTGAAAGTCGATTTTAGCCAGTCATTTGGATATGTACGTACCAGTGTCGTATATTTCGTTGAAAAGTTTTATGAGAACCATTTAAAACTTTGATTATTTCCGCTGGAGATCGTCACATCCTGCGGCCTTATTGTTTTTTGAATTCTTTATGGCTTTCTTAATTGCTTCCTTTGTAATTGGCGGTCCAGTGAGTTGTTGCATATTTAGATTATCAACATTCAAAGATCTGGTGTCATCCGAGAACAGGGATTTCATATAGTTTTCGTACTCCATTTTCTTATTATCCATTTAAAAAAAAAATTCATTTTGATCGATCAAAAGTATTTTTTTTCTTATACCAAAAGTTTGTTTTTAGATTCAGTTTTCAATATTTCCATTGTTTTTCCAGCGTGTACACACTCCTTTCATTGGTTTGAGCGGATTGTAGTTTTTCGGAGAACAAGCAGCCCTGTTCTCCCAAGAAAAAGTCTTAATAACAATTTAATTTTAGAAAAAAAAAATTTTGAAACTGTTTAATTTGTATATTTTTTTTTTCATTTCAGAGGGACCCATGGCCCATGATCAACCCACATACGCCAGTGTACCCGGCATACGTGTCTTCGGTATGATGTGTGTTAAACCTGGCTATTCTGTACGCAAACCCTCAGCTCAGCCACCCAAACGCTATCAATTACAAAAACCTTTCTACAGACCCGGCTCACAAACTTCCTTTGGACAAAGCAACATTGGAGGCAATAAAGATGCCTATGGAAGACCTACATACGGTAGCAGTTCCTCTTCACAAAATTCACAAATTTCTTCTTCATCCAATTACAATACAGCCACCAGCAGTAACTACCATGGAGCCGATACCTATCAATCACAAGGAAATTATCAATATTTAAATAGACCTGAAAGTATATCGTCGGCTTCGTTCAACAGCAACAACAATAACTATAGACCTGAACCGGTTTCCATAAATAATTTCCCAGGAGCTGGTTATGGGCGTAATAATGAACGTGAGGGAGATGCCCCCATTGAGGCAGCCACCGAGGTGGATAACAAATTAATGATTAATACCTCAACTCAGGCGGCAGAAGAGGCAAATACCACTTTAAGTGAAAATACTACTAAAACGGAAGAATTGAAACGTGAAAAGAGATCGTTAAGTGAGAATATTATTGATCCCGATGATGATGTACCCGAATTTCCCTGGGATCGTGTTATAGAATTTGAGAAAACTTTGGTATGGGACTAAGTTTAAATTAAGCTTAATTAATTAATTAACAACAACAACAACAAAAAGCAACTAACAGGGGTGTAGGTAGAATTTATAAATTTTAATAAACAAATTTCCAAGTAATTTTTTAGGGTTTTACAAAGGAAATTCTTAAGTTTTTTAAGAAAATTAACAGAAAATGCGAGATTTTTTTTATAAAAAATAACTAAATTTTACATTTTAATAATAAACTGTGACTGAAGAACAAACAATAAAAAAAATTTAATTCATTTAATAATTTTTTTTATAAGAAGTTTGTCGACAGATTTCATGATAAGAGTTAATTTATATAAAAATAAATTTAAAAAGAAAATGTATTTTAAATTTAAATTTTAAGTTATATTTAAGTAATTTAATCAATTGTCAAGGAAAAATATTACAACGAATTAATTGAATAATTGCAATACTTTTTTGAATTAATAATTAAGTTTATTATATTTTTCCTAGTAAGAAACAAAAAAAGATTATTTAATTAATTTGTTTTTATTTTTCATATTATGCATTTTATTTTTAAAGAAATATTTTTTATTTAAAACTAGTACCGTCGTCGTCGTCGTCGTATTATAAATTAGTAGTAATTAACTTAAAATAGAGCTATTTATTAATAATAACTTACTAAAAGAAAATCAAGTAAAATATTAATTAAAAAAAAATTTAAATCTTTTAAAGTTGGCTTGTGTTTAATAACAACGCCCTTAATCAATTTGATTAATTGATGAGTTTAATTTTTAATTTTTAAGCGGCATTTACTAGACATTAAATTTAATTAATTTTATAGATAAATAATATTTATACATTATTTAATAAATTTAATATCGAAAAAAACAAACTAAACAAAATCATGTAATAATTGCATTTGCGAATTTTTTTTTATATAATGAAACTTATATTTATTCGAATAACTTTTTTAATAAAAATCTTAGAAAAATAATCAAGAAAATTGTTTTTTTTAACAAAATGGTTAGGCGATAATATGTAGGCATAAGGCGCACAGTGGAGAATTTTGGAAAAATTACGAAATAAAAAACTTTTTTTCGAATTTAAATCCTTTGTGTGTAAGGGAGTAAGTTCTCAAAAAGTTCTTAACATGATATAATAGTCGTGATAGTATAATAAATTTTGATTATAAGTTTTTTTGTTGGGGAGTCCACATAAGATGTCAAGTGACGCTTTATGGCTGCGATAGGCAAATATAGGGCGACGCGTGTTCTCTTTTCTCTGTTATTGCGTACGTGTGCACACACATAAAAGAGAACTTAACAACATATCATATCATGCTAATTTCAATTTTAATGAGCTGACGATATATAGAATTCATACAATGTAAAAGTATGGGTTGCGTTTCATTACTTTTGATCTAATTAAAAACAAGTGTATTCCATACAACATATTGAAAATCCAAAAGTTCCCTAGCTTATAATGCATAAGCGCTATCGTGTCAAAATACTTTTTCTAGGAAAATGTTTGTATGGGCTCTAACGAAATAATAAGTCCTTTTGGGTGATTTTTAAAACCAAACAAATATTTTATATAGAAAATATTTGAGCTCAATTTGATCAAGCTAGCTTGTTTTTTATGGACACTATCGTAATAAAGCCCTTAAATTGGGAAGACACTTGTATGTGGGCCAGGTGTAATAATGATATAATATTGAACACTCTTTTTATTTAAGAAATATCTGCGCTAAATTTGGTCTTGCTCAAGGTACATGAACACAAGGTAGACTCGTTGGCCCATATGTTTGGCAGCTGTTTACCCCAGTTAGAACCGAATTGTCAAATTTCGTGTATATGAGCCAAAATTTTGTACATATGTGTGTTAGATTGTTTTTGTTTTATATGAAGACAATTTTGACAAGTCTGTTTTTTTATAGAGCAGCATGTCTTCTCTCCCAAATGAGTCTACCTTGTGTTAATGTACCTTGGTCTTGCTCATAAGGTATGGCCGATAAGGAGCCAAACCGTTATTTTGGCATTTTGACAAAACATCTTAAGTCAAATTTAACAAGTTGAAAAAAAAATTTTGTAAATCATACGAATTTACATCCAAAAAACATTTTTGTTTACGTTTTTAAAATTTTGTGTTATTAACGAAATTTTTCTTTAATTTTGGTTTATTTTATTAAGGGTATTCATTTCAAATTTTTTTTTTTTTTTGGTTGGAAAAAAGGAAAATTACACTCTTATTGACGTGAACGGTATTTTTTTTAGTTAAAAGTAAAAAGTACAAAAGCTTTAACTGTCAAAAAAAATCTGTAATTTAGTTCTTGGAAGTAATTGATATTTTTCAAGGTGCCAAATAAACCCTGTTAAAAGTGAATTAATTGATTATTTAATTGTCACATCATTTGTACGTTCTTTTTTAATATTTTTTTGTATAGAATTCATTTTTAGTTTTGTTTTGAAACGGCGTTTAAAAAAAAATTAAAATTTGATTTAATTAAAACGGATTTTTAAGAATCATAGTTGATTATCTTAAAAAGAGATGTAAGTTTTCGTACTTTTTGTGAAAAATAACAACATTTTTATTAGAGTGCCAACCACACTTAATTTGAAGTTTATGAATTGCTAAAGCTTCGTACAGACGATGGTCAGATCTTACAATATTGGTAAGCAGCGTTGCTTAAATTGCATTAAAATTGGCTAAAATGTCTTACAACTGTGTGAACATTGTAAGCTCATTTGTATTTGCAGAAGTGAAAAATTAATGCATCTGACAATCGCACCATTGTCAGAAAAATATTGCTGTTGGCAACGCATGCTTACAATATTGTAAGATCTGACCATCGCACAGTGGCGCCATTTGAGTTTTTTCGTTGCAAAAATCATATCTTTTGAACCGAATAAGATAATTGAACGGTTTAAACAGCATATGATAGATAACTGTTCAGCCTATGAAATGAGCGTTTGGAAAGGGTGCTACGCTCTGTAGGGGCCTAATTATGGGTTATCAAAGTTAAAATTAGTAGAAAAATCAATCTTTGGAAAGTTCTAAGTCCATAAACAAGGCCAAGGCTTCTTCGAATCCATACTTTTTAATGTGTGCGTTTGTGGGCGTGGGAATGCTTTCCTTAATCCTTTTTAGTCGCAGTGGGCTTGCATCAGCAACAGATTTGGCTATCTGCGACCTAACTCTTTCACTATCCTTTGTAAATTTAATAGACAGCGCGTCCGATAATTGCTTCGTGGTCAAGTCATTGGTGGCATCGGCAAGTTTCCTCTTCCTTGTGAAAATTGAACACTCCTCAATACTTTTTTTTGGCCTTCCTTTTGCTCCTCTGGTTGATGTGGTGGGTTTATCTACTGCCAATATATCCAGGATGGCGTCTTCATTAAGCCAGTCCTCGTATTTGGAGTTGAAGTTCTGAATGGTTCGATTAGATTTCACCCATTTTGCCTTAATATTTGCATATATCGGATAAAAACTATTTTTTATAATTTCGCTTCTCTCAGTATTTCCGTATAAGCTATCAAGTTCTTCTAAAGCAGCTTCCGTGAAAAAATTTGGTGTGGTTGACTTTCTAAACAGTTCAAATAATTTAAAATTGTTCAACGCCATGTTTTCAGTACTTAAATTGTTTAATGGTTTCAGTAATTGTTGCGCCAACTTTCAGTCGTAGACTAATCCAGGCATTATGCTTATTTTGCAATATATAGGCTTATGCTACCATGCCTAAAAACTTACCTGTTCCCTGCATACATATGGATTTAGGCTGAATAATGCATTTTGATATTATGCACGTGTCCAAATAAGATTTGTGCCTACCTGTAGGGACCATAAGTCAATATTGTTCTTGACCATTTGTACGCCAAAGTATTGTTTAAGTGAGGTACGTACCTGCTAATTGCAATGAGTAGTTTTTTTCAAACTATTAGATCAAACTACTGTCAGTCAAAACATATAAGGGATGGACGCCATACAATTTCTGCAACCATGTCTTTTTAACCTTTTTTACCTCTAGAAGCCAAACGGGCACGTACGGGCAGATACAATTTTTGAATTATGTAAAGAAATAATCAATGAACAGGTTTTGCAAATATAGAAAAATATAGATTTTTTTTATTTTCCGTCAAAGTTGAAAAATAGTGAAAAAACGGATAGTTTTTAAATAGTGATTTACCAGGAGAAACACAAAGCAAACAGTTAATTTTTTTTATCATTATACATTTAATAAATACATCAATCAATACAAACAAAAAATAAGGCGATTCGTTACCTATTTTTCATGATATTACACCTGAAATCGCAACAAATTTACTAAAAATTGTGTGTTTTTTTGAAAACCGAAAGTCGGTCAACTTTGAACGGCTATATCTTCTAAACTAAAAATGTGATATTATTAAGAGTGGCAGATTTGAAATCGTTGAAAAGTTTCCTATAACATGGGTTTATTCAAAACTTCGTCGGCGCTCATGAAAATTTTGATTTTTGCAACCTCGTTTGCTCTACGGGCGCTACTGTGCATCGTCTGTACGTAGCTTAACTTTTTAAAAATTGTAAAGTTGTAATTTTCCAATCAGATTTTTTTACACTTGGTTTAAGCTTGTTTAAATTGCAACTTTCGGTGGAAAAGTTTTTCCTTGTGTTTGTTGTAACAAAAATTACATTTTTCCACTTTTCCATTTTTCCTTATTATTTTTACCGAGATTTTTTTAAAACTTTTTTGCTATATTAAAGTTGTTTATTATTATATATTATATTTTTATTATTTTTATTATTCTTTTTTGCTATCTTATCTCGACTTACGATGTTTTGTTAAAATGTCACATACTACGTTTATACGCACCACTTATTCGCAAATAAATATATTGCAAGTAGAGAATATTGCCGCATAAACAGTGAATAAAAGTTTAATTTGCGAATAGCTAACTCATGAAAACAATTCCTGATTAACGACACTATTTGCAAATAAGATTTTAAGGATTGCCACACTTTTAACCGTTTTACGTTTTTATTTCGATGTGGCTCATTCATATGACAACAAAAGTAAAATTAAATCAATAATGTGCAAATAAATTTAAAAATACACAATAATTTTTGATCTTTTTCATTTAAAAAATAAAAAGTTTATATACATACAGTGCTACTAAATGCATACATTTTTCATCTGGCATCACTTAAAAACAAGAATTTTCATTAGGAAAATTGACATATAAACAGTACGTTAGTTATGCTTTAAACACATTCGAGACAGCAAGCTACCGACTTCAATATGTCAAAACTAGAATACACGTGTGCATATGGCAATGATTATTTTCACGACGACACGGATACATGGCTGCAGGTTGTTGTCTGTGCTTATTTTGTCGTTGTAGTCAAATTAAACTAATTTCTATTTTTGTCCACTACAAAACAGAAAAAGTGCTGCTAACATAAAAAAATATTTAAAAAATAAGTGCTTAAAATTTTTTTTTTTTTGTTTAACAGAAAAGAATCGGCTTGAAACAAGAATATTAACTCGGCTCAACACCAAATTGTTATTTATATAATTTTTTTTATATCCTTGAAAGAAGTTCTATAGGAAGATGTTTTTCGCGCCAACGCTTCTAGTTCAGGAGTTATAGGTCGTAAAAGTTTCAAAATACTTTATCCATATCTCTTTAGGTATAAAATGAATCTATAAAATATGGGAATCATTGGAAAATTCTTCCACATGGCGTTTATGGCACACCGATTAACCAATTAAGAGCCAATTTTTTATATTTATACTCCGTGGCTGACTTTTTTTTTTACAAAATTGGATTTATCTTTAAATCATGTCGATATAGCAATAATTATTTAACCCTAAGATATTTGCTTAATAAAGTTTTTCTGAATTGCGGTTTTTCGGCGTTGCAGAACACTTATTATTTATGTACATATTACAATAATTCAATCAGCCCAATCATGAATAAAAATTCTCCGGGAGTTTTTTCCCTTTTCCTACTTTTACAATTGAATTAACTTGGGAAAAATGAGAGAAGGGAGTAAACTCCCGGGAAATTTTCATTCATAATTGGGATGAATATGTAAGAAGTACATAAATTATTACCAGACATATATTTTTAATCAAACTTTTAAATAAATTGACTAATTTTCCAAAATAAAATTTTTTAAAGCTTAATAAATTTAAAATTTTATATGATGAAGTTACTAATAATATGGTATATAAAAGATTTAGTGTTCTTCCCTAAAGATATTATGTTTTAATAAATTGTATATTGACAAAATTTTAAGTTTTGTAGAAAAATCTTTCAAGAAATATTTATTTTTGAAATTGGCCCTTAACGGGCTAATAAATCGGAATTTTTTAAAGATCAAGTGGAAGCCATTTCGAAGTAGTTTCTAATAATACCACTACTTCTTAGATCCAGTTTTTACCTAAAAATTGATAAAGGGTACGTTCGTAAATGCAGTTGTTGGGTATCACTTGCGCCGAAGTAAAGTTTAATGTTCGTAAAAGCATCACTTATAAGAAACTTGGCATTACTCTCATATGACAAAATTTTTTATGCAGTAATGCCGCAAACTTTGGCAATTATTGCTTCAGTTAATTTTCTGAAGCAATAACTTTTGACAAAAAGAAATCGTTGAATTTTCTTGTCATTTATAAGAAAACTGTTACTTTTTGGTTCAATATTTTCAATTGAATTTGTCATCTTTATTGTAAAAAGCATTTTTATTATTATTTAATTTTTGCTTATTAAACTTTTGAAATTTCAAAAATTCAACTTTGTACAGCTGTTGTGCAAAGTATCAGCAACACAACTGCAACTGGTAATCACGCATCAGCAACAACATTTTGCATCACTACAGCAGTGATACATAGTTTTTATGCATTTACGTACGTACTCAAAGTGTTCTGAAACTTTTACGAACTATACCACGTGTGTTGAAGGAACAAATTTTCTCATTTTATATGTATTTTTTGTTTAATCTGCCGTTAAAATTATATGGTTTATTAGTTACAAAAACAACAAAATTAAAATATTTTAATTTTTTTTAAATAAATTCATTTGTTGATAATCTTAAATTAAGTTTGAATAAGAGTCTGCAATTATGCATGTTTTTCCATTTTATAAAAGAAAAAAAAATGATAGTGGCACCACTGAAATATAAAGACATAGTAAACAAAAACAGCTGTTTGTATTTTTTCAATTGTAGCTGCCGTCTTCAACATAATTCAGTAGCTGACTACACGACTAAAATTTCAGCCAGCAGCATTTGTAGTATTGTGTTCGTGTAGCCTGCTGTGGTGAATGTGTTTAATGCATTAATTGCAAATAGTTTTTATTCGCGAATAGGCTACGTATAAACGTAGTAACAGATATAATACTCTGTGGTAAAAGTATATAGACTTATGGTGTTTTCTTTTCTAAAAAATAATAATGAATTATAATTGTGTAATATATTTATCAGGTTACACGCACCCTTATAAAGTGATACATTTTCTCTAAATTACAATGGAACAAAATAGTAGCTACGTTTTTCACTCAACACTAATTTGTATTTAGCGTGTTAAATATTAAATACAAAGTTTGTACTAATAAGCGATATTCACCGCTGTTGTAGCAATTTTCAACATTAAATTTTTTTGAATTCCAATAAGCGCTAACAACACCGATTTTCAATAATTAAAGTCAGCTGTTGTTGAAAATTTTGCGCCAAAAAAAATAGTTTTAAAATAAAAGTAAAACAAAAAGTTTTTATATCCATCACAATATAACCAAAAATCACAAACCAACACAAATTGTACGCAAACACAAGAAAAATTTAATAAAAAAAATACTTTCTTGCATAAAAAAGTACTTAACGCAGATGCAAAAAGGGGTATTATCTCACACTCAATTATAACTGGGGGTAAGAAATGGAACAAATTTGCTATTTATTTTTGCAACATATTTAGAAAGGAAAACGACAAATTTTCACATGTTTGCATATATTTTTAGAATAGAACAAAAATCCGCGCGAATGGTAGCATACATGGAACATTATTGTCAGAAAAGAAAACACCATTATACATATTAATTACACACAGAAAACAAATTGGTTGGGAAACGGTTGCAGTAATAAAATATTAATCAAGTTACATGATTTATTATTGCAACCATTAAAAATGTATGGTTCTAACTGATTTTTAATTCCCTTGATTATTAAAACGATGTTCCAACTGAAATATGATTCCTTCAATTCTTTTATTAGTTGTTTTAACTAATTTAATATAGTTCTAAAAATTAGGACAAATGGTTAGAATCACAACCGAATTTAATATAGGGCAATACTGAATATTGGTGATTGCAATCAATAATTTGCTTCCGTCAATAAATTTTGTAATATAAATGTTAATTCATTTATTGCAGCTAATTATTGATTGTTGGAATAGCTTCAATTCGAGTACAACAAATGAAAATATAATTATTCGGAATTCACAACCAAAAAATAGTTAAAAGCCCCAATTGCTTAATAAATTTTCTGTTAAAACATTTGATAGATTAAAAAAATTTTTAATTTTATATTTCAATTTTTAATTTTTTTCTTTGCGGTAAAAAATGGAAAATGTGCAAAAACTTAGTAAATAGGGGTAAGTAATTTACGTATTCTTATAGGTATGAACATATATACGTACATATGTCTGTATGTATGTATTACACTGCAAATTATATTGGACTACTTGATCCATTTTGATCCTGGGCTGGTCCAATGTAATGCAAGTATGGACCATGGTATTATTAAGAAGAGTTTGCAGTGAAACGACATGTCTTCGTTTTTTAACGACATGTTTTCGTTTTGAAACGATTTCAAAGCTAATCCTCTGGAGTATACCATGGAGTAGTTTTAAGACTTCTCCTTTGTAATTCAAGCTGGGTTATATGGTCCTCCCCAAGGACATCGTACTGTAAAATAAGCCATTTTTTCCATTCATTGGGGTTACCTTTGGACAAGTCCTTGCCCCTTATGGGCTACATTTGACCGGTTAAAAAAAATATATTGATAACGACAATCAAATCTCTTGTTATGAACACCAATTATGTGTTAATTCAGTTGCAGCTACCATATATTTGGGTATAAGCACAATTTTGCTTCTAATAATCATACTAACACCTAAAAATATCTGTTGTTATGACTGATAGTGTACTAAAATTCAAATGTTGCTATCAAAACTTTTATGCTAAGCAACGAAATTTTCAGTAATTGGAACCGAATTGTGTGATAGTACATGCAACCGACGAAATTCGATTGGCGCCAAATTCGGTTGTGATCACGAATCTGTTTTCTCTGTGTATCCTTTTACCAAAAGGTATGCAACATTGTTTTTAAAAACATCGTCGTTAAAAATATAACGATAATAGAAATGATACGTCGATGTTTAAATTTGTTCATCATTAAATGATTTGATATCTATGCACCTCACAAATGTTTGAGGAAATTCTGAAATCTTTGCCGAAATGTCTGGGAATTCAGTATAAAATCTTCATTTTTCAGGTGGCGTTGAAAGCACAGCTAAGCTACTTTATTGTCTTACTTGAAATGGGAATGTCAAAAGTTGCTTGTTTTTTTTGACAAAGCGACCACCGAAAGCCACAAATATCCCTGCAGATAACGAGACTAGTCCATACATGCATGTAAAGAGTAGTCCATAAAGGAGTAGGAGTACTCCAAAACTACTCCAAATATATGGGAAAAAGGTGGTCCATTTAACATTACGATGTCCTAGGAGTGAACCATATAACCCACCGAAGTAGTCCCTAAACTACTCCATGGAGTACTAAAGTGGGTTAGTTTTAAAAGTACTCCATGTCATTACAGTAGGGAGTACACTAAAGCGGTAGTTTAAGCATTTTTCATTTTTTTTTTTTTTACTAATCGCCTTTTATGGCGTGCCCTGTAGTCTATTATTGCTATTATTAAATAAATATACATATATATTTACTTGGTATTTTTAATTTGCTTACCTTTTCTTCACAAATTTCACAAACTTTCACTTTTAAATAAACAATTAATAATAATCCATTCCCATTATCCATTATCCATTATAATGGACACCATCAGGGCTACCAATGTGTAATACTGTTAACTATAGAAAAGTATACATCATGCAGTTGTTGGCAGCACTGCATGTTAATTACTTACAACATGGTCCATATGACAGTAGATTGGACCATGTTGTAAGTAGTCCATTTAAGCCACAATGGACCACGTAGTCCAATACTATCTGTAGGGATAACACAATGTTGTATTTTTGGTGTTGTAGTATCGCCACCACCGTTAACATGAATTCGCGTTGAAAATTCTAAGGGAATTTTTGACATGTTGAAAAACTGTTTGCAAAATATCAACAAGTTCTAACATGGGGTCTTCACCTAAGATAATATTTGATATAATCGGTGGGATACCGTACTTTTTGGGTAAAGTTCGGTAAAATGAGAGTAAATAAAAATTCTCTGAATGAAAACGTTCAAACAAATATATAAACGGCACATGTATAAACGTAAAATTCAAGCATGTACTTACATTTTTTAACATTTTCTATTGTTTATTTTGGTTATATTTTTTATTTTAATTCTTTTATAATAATAGTACTTAATATAGTAATTTTTTTTTTTTTTTTTTTTTTTTTTTGAAATACTAATTACACAAAATTTCAACAAAGTCGTGACCAAATGAATCTGAAAGCTAATCTTTATGTAAAATTTTCCGCTAAATCCGAATATGAAGTCGGAATTGTCAAAAGTAGAACAGTTTTAAATAACCATGGGTCGTTTGTGAAGATGAGTTGATAAATGGCAGAGTTATAGTGGACAAAATTTCAAAATTCATTATAAATTTGATGATATTTTGCAATTTTGCTTTTTTCAAGTTATTTTTTTTTCACTTATGACATTAGCCTATATAAATCCTGAATAAAAAAATGACCTTAAAACAACGCAGTGGTACTGCGGAATTTTTAATAAGAAAAAGTACTGAAAAAAGTACTAAATTACTGAATTTTTCAATACTGATTGGGATCAGGCCTGCCATATTTGCCGATTTTTGCTCCAAAAATGCCGATTTTTTGATTAGCACTTAATAGACGATTATTTTTTGTTTGTTTGATAATAATATACTAACTTTAAGCTATACTGAAATAGTTGTAACATTGAAAAGAGACAACTGTTATTAAGTCAGCGCTTATACTAAAGAAAAAAGGGTTAGTTTTATTTACTTTTATATGCAGTGTTTGTAATGTATTGGGCTAATACATTTTTATTTGAAAAATATTCCACTATGAAGAATTAAAGACCAAAGTTAAAAAGAAATAATTTTTAAACCTAAAATAATTCAGTTGAAATTTCTTTTTCTGTAAGAAAAATATAAAACACTTGATATTTGTATTTGAAAATGGATTGATAAATTAAAATAATAAAGGTAAGCTTAATTTATATTCACTATTAGTGAATATAATTTAAACAAAAATTACTTTGATAATTAAATAAAACATTTTTTTTAAGATTAATTACTTAATAAAAAATGGAGCTTCCAACGAAGCAGGTTTGTAAGGGAGAAAAATAAAAATTTCGCTTACCATTGCGCTTACGAAAGACATGGCTTTTATATGGCGAGTTCCCACTTTGAAACAATACATTTTTGACACCTAATGCGCATTATTCAGCGCATATAAAAATTGTTGGATGTTGCGATCAGCTATAAGATTATAAGATTTCTCATGACAACTGTCTCATAATATTTATTATAATATTAACACTATTTGAGAGTCCACACGTAAGAAATTACTCTCTGCGATTGAATTTGACGTTTGCAGATATACAAATCTTATATCTTATCTCAGGTGGAGACCCTGTCCCTAGCTTTGTATTGAATCTGCTAGTGAAGATATACAAAGTTTTAATTTTCATTTTCTGTAGGGAAAATTCAAACCAATTGCATGAGATTTTGATTTATAAAGCTATGTTCACACTATGTGTATTTGTCATGTGGATTGTCATTTGTTAAATTTGTACATACATATGTATCGTCTAAACGCCTCCAAGCAATATAATGTGTTATTTCCCTGCGTACAGTACATATGACATTTTTGATTTAGAAAGAGTTCTATTTTCAAGTGACAGAGCATCTGACATCAGCTGTTTTTTATTAACAAAATTGATTGTGGCGGCAAAAATTAATTGAAATTCTAATAAATATAAATTATAATAGTTAATAAATAACACAGAAGATAAAATATACACTAATTTATTATTGAAATTGGTTAGTATGATTTTTTTTTTTTTATTTTTGATAGGTTATGTCAAATGAACGTTACATATCAGCATGTGAACATATAAATTATAAACCTTACGTAAAACTCAAATTTTGACATACCCATTAATCTTATGTGGGTTTAAAAGTGACATTCCACATGACAAATACACATAATGTGATAATAGGTTAAAATCGGATCAAACTAGTGCATGAGACTTGAGGTACGTTTAGAACAATGAAATATTTGACGAAAATATTTGTTCTGATATTTGCTTCAAACTGTATGAAACAAAAAATATTTTGTTAAATAATTAGTATTGTGGTTATTTTGTTGAACTATTTATGGTTTTTAATCCAAATTTTTAATAATTTTAATAAGGCTTAAGTTCATTAAATTTAATTTTCATTAAATTATTTTTATGAAGAAAGGAATTTTACAACATGAAAATTAATTAAAATTTTTATTGATAATCTTTTCATTCTTGACCGTGGCCGGGGCTCGAACCCGGGCCGGCAGGTTACCATGACATGTTTCGATCGCAACCGCTCGATCTCCTCAGATGGATTTGCCGTTTTACACTCGCAGCCATCGACGACTGCTGACGTCAATAGTCCATCAATCCTTAAACCAAATTGTATTTTAACCTTTGGTAGATCGAATTTTGCTTTTTTGAATGATTATCGATTTTAATTGATTTTACATGTTCGTCCTTACTTCTGTTTTTTCGTACTTTTGTCAAGAATTTTTCTTGAAGTCCAAAGTACATATTTTGTTTTTTCATTTTTTGTCTTTCTTTTCCTTGTTGACCTTTTTCAGCACAACTTGAAGGAGAAATGAATACATAGAGCTCGTGCCTTAGCTTTAACAATAATTAGTATTGTGGTTATTTTGTTGAACTATTTATGGTTTTTAATCCAAATTTTTAATAATTTTAATTAGGCTTAAGTTCATTAAATTTAATTTTCATTAAATTATTTTTATGAAGAAAGGAATTTTACAACATGAAAATTAATTAAAATTGTTATTGATAATCTTTTCATTCTTGACCGTGGCCGGGGCTCGAACCCGTTGTTAAATGTTCAACTAAGCTAAAATATTTGACAATTTTTGTTTGTTAAAACAGTTGGCAAATAGTGTCAAATAAAATAAATAAAATCATGATTGCTTCAAATAAATCTTTAATGAAAGTGTTCAAAAATAAAAATATATTTCACAAAAAGTAAAAATTGGCGCAGAAGCTAATTTATTTGTTTTGTTCTGTGGAGCAGCATCTCTTATAGAAAAAAACTGGAAGACAATGGGTAACGGAAACATGGATAAAATTTGCAAAGAATTGCAAACTTGGAAACAAATATATGAAATATGTATATGAAAATATATTTGAAGTCGCTAAATTGGTTAATGCCGGGAAAAAACCAAACAAATTTGGCAAAAATAGCCATACAATTTATTAAAAGTGCCTAAAACTATAAGGAATGGCAAAAATTCGATAAAAATTGCCAAATAAGCGGAAATTCGCAAAAATTTGCTAATAGCGGTATGTTAGCAAAGGATACTATTTTTTAAAAATCGTTAAAGCTATAAAGATTCACAGGGGAAAAACGCTTCTTCGCGAGCATGGCTAAAATACGCGAAAAATTGCAAACTTGGAAACAAACCCTAAAATTTATTTGAAATCGGTTAAAAAAAACAAATTGTCGGAAAATAACAATAAAAAATTTTTTTCCAAAAATAGGAAAAATTCGCAAAAATTTTTAATTTTTCAAACAAGCCATAAAATTGATTAAAAGTCCCTTAAAGTATAAGGAATGGCAAAAATTCGGTATAAATTTGCGGAAATTCGCAAAAATTTTCTAAAAAAAATAATTTATCAAAAAAAAATAATTTATCAAAATTTCGAAATTTTTGTTTTCATAAAAAATAATTTTTTGCAGACATATTAAAAACGAAGCTGCAAACAAAACAAGCCATAAATGATTAAAATCTAGCAACTTTTGTTTAATTAATTAATTTAAGTTTCATAAAAGGCAATATTTGTATGGGAGCCCCCCTAAGAAGGGGAGATAAGGGGCAAGAATGTCTCGAGAAAATGTTAAGGACAAAAAACTAATTGAGGTCAGTCATACAACTTTTTCTTCAACTTTTCACCTTTTTCTTCAATATATTTCTAGTCTGCATTGAACATTTTGGAATGGAATGGAATGGAATGGAGGAATGGAGATAGCGGGTAAGTGTGTTACAAATATATGTTTGAGATAAAAAAATAAAGTGGGGTTGGTCATACATTTGACGAATCTAGGGCATCCTTGGCGCTGCAGGGGCCAAATTCAAGAATTTCATTAAACGGTCATATTTGTATGGGAGACCCCCCCTAAGGTGTGGAGATGTATGGCAAGCATGTTTTAAAAAAATGTTAAGAACGAAAAACAAATGGAGGTCGGTCATATATTTTATCCCCCTAGGGGCGATTCCTTGGCAGTTATGGGGCTTTTTCTTCATTATATTTTTACAGCCGTATTCATAAAAACTTATTGATGATTAATTGACCGTTTTTAAGCAAAAATTGCTAAAGTTGTATTCATAAACGAAAAATAGTCTATTGAACCTTTAATAAACCATTCATAAAGTAAGAAAATTTATTGTTGGATTTGCCCTTCTTTAAACCAAAAATAAAATGACATTTTGAAAGGTGTTCGCATTTTATGATTATATTTTTGTGAAATATGTTGAAAAATAATGACAAAAATGTTTTATAATTTATTACAACGGACATGTTTAATACATTTTAATAATTTTTTTTTATTTTAGACAGCCAATTTAAAGTTATATTGACAATTATTTAAAAAAAATTTATATGATTTAAATGAATATGTTCAGGGGCAAATGCAGATATTCTCTTTAATTATTTATTAAATTATTGCAACTAGTTGTTTCTTTTGTTTAAAACAACAAATTATTGTTCAAAAATATTAAAAAAAAATAAAATAAACAAATTATTATAATAGTGATGTTAATAAAAAGTAAACAAACTTTTTATTCGAATACTTTATTATCTTATATTTAAAATAGGTTCAAACAAAAGTTTTTATGGTAGCTTTCGGAAACATTTTGTTCAGAAACTAAAATAATATGTAGTTTTATTTGATAAGAATAATTTTGAAGGTCTAAAATTAAAAAAAAAAAATAAAAAAAATGTATATAGAATATCATGTAAGCCGAATAGAAGTTTCATGCATCACTAACAATAAAATGGCAGCCAAATATAAAGAAAGTTGCCATACTTAAACAGAAAATCGCTGCAAACAGTTTATAGTAAAAAAGCTGTTATTGTACGTTTATGAATACAAATTTGTATAAGAGGTTTATAAGACAAAAAGCGTTTAATAGTTATTACATACTATAAGCTTACAATAAGAACTTTTTATGAATATGGCTGTTAATCTGTATTGACTATTTTTTATGGGAGCCCCCTTAAGGAATGGAGATATCGGATAGGTATGTTAGAAACAGTGTTGCCAATTTAGCCATTTAGTGGCTAGATTTAGCCATTTTTCACCCTGTTTAGCCATTAAAAAATGAGTTTAGCCATTAGCCATTTTTTTAGCCATTTTTCAAATTGTTTAGCCATAAAATTTTATTTGTCGTTTTTCTTTTAAAAGAATAATTTTTATTTTATTATAAACATTTATAAAAGTAAAATAAACATTTTTAACAATTTAAACGCCTTTAATTTGAATCACAACTTTTACAAATGTTGAAAATCGCAATAAACTATGATGATGAAACATCTTTCAAAATAAAGGAACAGTATTCCAATATTTAATTTATAAATGGATCAACACAAATAACGCTGTTTTTTTCCGATTGCAAGTATTTCAATAAAGAGATGCAGGCTGCAACAATTTTTTTTAGAAATTTCAGAATTAACTATAAAGTTGCTCTCACTTCCATGGTCTAATGCCGAAGTAGAGAGGGTATTTTGCCAAGTAAACATCGTTAAAAGTAATTTAAGAAACAGGTTACATTTAGCAACCGTTAATTCGATTTTTTTAATTAGGTAAATATTTTTACCGTAACAATAAAATGTTTTTACCAACACCACAATAGTGGAGAGGGTACTATGCGTTTGTGGTGATGTTTGTAACACCTTAAAATATTGATACTTAGCCAACCTTTACGTATACCGATTGACTCAGAATCACTTTCTGAGTCGAATTAACGTTGTTTGTCCGGCTGGCTGGCTGGCTGTCCATGTACACCTTGTGCGCAAAGTACAGGTCGCAAATTTGCAGATAATTTAATAAAATTTGGTACATAGGTTATAATGTGGTGTAGGGTATCATCTAGTCGGGGCTGACCGACTATACTTTTTTACTTGTTTTTTATTGTTGATCTGGACTCAAAAGGTTGGGTTACTGTTGTCGTGATTATGATTTTCCTTCAAGTTATTTAAAACTAATAGGCACGAGTGATTCCTATAAGATGAACAATAACGACATCGATTTTATCGATGATTTAATTTTTAAAATATCTATCAGTATATTAATTTACGTTTATTCTTATTTAAGAAATTGATCTTAACTTACAATTTCATCGTAAACAACTTTAAATGAATTATTTCTGTTTTGTTATTGAATTTTAATGTGTTTTTATTTAAGAAAGCTTTTAGCCATTTTTTAGCACATTTTTAGCCATTTTTTAGCCATTTTTTTCCGTAAATTTAGCCATTTTTGGTCACCAAGTTTTGGCAACACTGGTTAGAAATAATGATTAAGATGAAAAATAAAGTGGGGTTGGTCATACATTTGACCCATCTAGGGGCATCCTTGGCACTGCATGGGCCAATTTTAAGAATTTTATTAAACCGCCATATTTGTGTGGTTAAAATTCTTAAATTTGGTTGCTGCAGTGCCTAGGACGCTCTAGCTGCATTTTCTAATTTTTTATGAATTTTTAAAAAAACAAAAATTTCGAAATTTTGATGAAAAAACTTATTTTTTTTTTCCAAAAAAAAATTATGTTTTTAAAACGACTGCGCACATTAGAAAAAAAGTTTTACCTTTCGTTTATTTTAATAAACGCGAATAAATGTTGTGCAACCTCCTCCATTTTCGAAATAACGGTATATCTCGAAAACAAGAGCTAACCTAAAAAACGGTTAGCACCATTGGATTCAGCGTACCCGAATTATTGCTAAATGCCAAGTCTATGTCTATGTTGTCAACTAGCCTAGTGGTATTATTAAAAATCTTTAAAACTGTAAAGAATCCGAAAACTTACAGGAAAAATTGATTCTATCGGGAACATGACTAAAATTATTTGGCGTTGTTTGCTCTTACAATGTTTTTGTAATATCAAATAAATGTTTGCTCAAAAATTCACATTGGACAAATATTTGTTTGCCGGTAAATACTTTTATTTGCTTTAAATCAGCTGTTATTTTATTTGACACTCAAAAATATTTTGTGTTCAGACTACGTTAATGTTTGCTCCCAAATATTTCATATTCTGAACGTAACTTTACTCAGGCAACAGTTGGTGCATTTACATAGAACATTCCAAATCAAACAGTTTTGCACCATCACATTGTGGATAAGAAGTTTCACAACATAGGCCTTTTAGCACAACCTCTTGTGTCAAAAGAGGAGCAGTTCTTTAGGCGCAGACATTTATCTTGATAGTAAAATGATTTTAGCATATCACTTTTAATGCGAGTTAAATACATATCGACAAAAAATGCGCGGGAACAGCGCAAAATTAGTTAAACCGTTTCAATCTGCTTTTTCAATTTAACTTGGATTTATTTTAAGTTAAATATCGGTTAGTACATATTTAAAATTATAAGAAGACTTACCTAATACTTCAGCATTTACCACAATATTACAGCTGTACATAGGACTGACCAAACGTTGAGGTTGATTTTGGAAAGCTTGACGACAGGCTTCCTTAGAAGCAGTTAAAACTTGGCCTAAAACAAACAGAAACAATATAAAAAAAAACAAGTTAGAGTGCTATATTCGGCTGTGCCGAATCTTTGATACCCTCCACCGACAGTTCGAATGTTTAAGGAGTTATATCTGTATGATGTCTTTTTATTATTATTATCTTAAACTGTGACGATTTGTTATTAATTATGGTTTTAGGAGACTAAACTGTTTTCCGGGAGTAGGGCATATATGGTGCCTAGGGTTAATTATGTACCGATCTTCACGAAATTTCACAGTATCATTTATAGTCCTATAAAATAGTGACGAGCCAAAATTTGTTATGATTGCATTATTTTTTACGGTTTTAGGCGTACTAAACTGTCTTCCGGGAGTAGTGTTTATATGGGGCTTAGGGTAAATTATGGACCGACCTTCGCGAAATTTTACAGTGTCATTTCTAGTCGAATAAAACGGACTTGTGCAAAATCTTATGTCATTCCGTGCATTTTTGCATCATTTAAGTTAGTTTTTGTAACAAAATTATCAAGTTTTTGAAGGTGGTGGTTCCACATTTTGATTCATAGCTCTGGTCCTACTGAACCGATTTTGCTGAAATTCAATCCCAAACTGCTTAGGATAACTACAAGCAATTTGACACCTAGTTTGTTTATTTCTTTTGAGTTTTTCGAAAGTGAGCGTGTTTTCAACAGACGGACAGACGGACAGACAGACGGACATGGCTAAATCGACTTAGAATTACTCAAGCAGCCAGAATATATATACTTTATGGGGTCTGAGATGAATAATAAAAAAGTTTCACACGGAATGACAAACTTAGTATACCCTCTTCACAACTAATTGTGGTGGAGGGTATAAAAACTTAAAAAAAAAAACAAAACTAAGTGTGTTATTTTAAAACTTACCTGAGAAAGGACCATATGCCTTTGAATTTAAATCTTCTGAGGCCCCAACAGACCACTCCAAAACCATAAAACAAACACCTTGCATGGGCTCTTCACACAAGGGACCAGCTGAGCTGGTTAATTGAAAACCATTTACAAAGGAGCTGTTGTAATCACGTCTTACATCGGAGTTCTGAGTTGAATTAGAATCGTCGGCGATATTTAACAAAGGCCACCAGAAACTAGGATGCTCGTAGTCACTTAAGTTCAGCAAGATATTAGGTCCATAATGGCGTGGTCCCAAAGACCAAATACGTTCTATTAATTTTTCATTGGATAAAGAAGTTAAACCTTTTGTATTAAATTCTTTAAGAACGACAGTAAGTTGCGATTTTATTTGCTGTAACAATTGTTTAGACTTTTCCGATACATTCAAGGACTTAGCTGTGCTGGTATATTCTTTAATAAAACTCTGATATTTTTCCAAAATATCAACAGCTGCTTGGGGCAAAGGCAGTGCTATTATTTTTAATGTTGATAATTTGTTCAAGGTAGGCATAATAACAATTTTCTTTAAAATATCCTTGTCTTCGGAAGTTTTTACTATGGCTTCGTTCACCATATCCACTGTGGCTTCTGTTACTATAGTCTCACGGAATGATACAATAGGTTTGGAAACATTAACCTTAACTTTAGCATAACTTTCTTCCAAATCATGTACACATTTTTCAACATGAACTTCTCCCAAAGTCGTGATGACATGTTCTCCTGTGGGTTCTACTGAAACCTGCACACAAGCATCGGCTTGATTGAGAAGTTTAAGGCCTTTAACTAGTTTAGGCATTTCAGAAGGATTTACTGGTTCTATAGCAACGCGGAAAATGGGAGTAGCCATAACACTTAACTCACTGAAGGAAGTGCAATACATGGTGTTACTTAAAGTGCTGGTTTTAACAATATCTTGCTCCAGTCCCCCTATACCTACTATATTACCTGCTGGAACTTCATCAACTGATTGCAATTCACCGCCCATAAACATGTATAAGTTGCCAATAGTTACTTCACTGATGTACGGCGAATCCAGCGAACGTGAACTATAAGAAAAATAAGATTTCGTAGTTTTTCATACAATTTCATAAACAAATTTTCCACTTACTCTTTTGTCCTTGGATCATGTTTTGGTGCTAAATTATACAATTTCATGCCTTTTTTCAAAGTACCACTAAAGATTCTTGCGAAAGCTATAAAAACAAATTCAGGCTTTTCTTCTTCCTCCTTTTTTTCCAAAGCTTTTTGTTTTTCCTCTTCTTCTTCTACTTGCTGCCTCTCCTCAGTAGACATTTTTTCTACGCCTGCCGTAATACTTTCTAGTTCGGAAGCTGCCATCTGCTTGCGTTCTTCGATACGTTTACGCACTTCATTACGTCTTGCTTGTAACTCCTGATCAGTTAAACGTTTTGGTTTGTTTTGTGGGAGTTGTTTTACATGAACTGGTGCCATTTTCGCAACAAACACAATAATATTTTCCGATCTAGCATCACATTTTTTGAATTCGTGTTTTAGAGCCAATGATTCACTGGGATATGTATTCAAATCGACATTTTCCGGGTAGAGTAGTCGTTCCGCTCTTTCGTCAGTAATGCTATTTGGAGCGGGGACATGTGTGATGATCATTTCTAAAATTGTGCGATCAATGGGCAACCATTGACTCAAAACGGTTTTAATTAGTGCTTTGGGGTCTGCTACCCGTAAATCTCGGAGTTGTAATTTAATGCCGAGTTTTTCGGCGATCACTTAGTAGAAGGGAAAGAAAGTTAAGGGAAACAGTAAGTGTTATATATTCAATCGGTTCTGGCAAATCTTATAAAATAGTACAATGGATCCATTGGACCCAGTGTTATTACTAAATAAGTTATATATATTATGATAGGTTTCGCCAGAGCCCGTAAGTCTCAAGCCGCCATTGTTCGGAAAGACATTTGAAGCAGGGCTCTGTGAAAAAATATCTGTGCCAATTTTTGTCCTTCTAGCTTAGCTTCTAGAGAGTTGTAATTATTGAAAAAGATACATGTAATATGTAACAGAAATAAACAACGTCTAGACTACAGCTAAATTCGCTTTTTTAAGTTCATTCTACAATGCAACCGTGTAGAGTTTTACAATATTATCTCTCCCAAAGTGCACCCAAAAAGTATTCGATGCGTACACAATAATCAAACTGTGCATCATTAAATTTGATGATATATATTTGACTGCAAAGTTTTATAATTATTTGGAACTAAGCCCTTATTTAGGGATTCCCAAATTCCAAATGTCTTTGGAATCCTGTTTCAATACTTACACATACGGATGCATGCTGTGCAAATATTCTTTATGGGATCTGAGATCAATATTATAGAAATTACAAACTGAATGGCAAACTAATTAATACCCTTTGTTCCTATAGTGAAGGGTATAGAAAACACTTAAGCGTTACAATTCGCTTGTTAAGGTCTTTTTTTTTAAGCCTTAATGACTTAAAAATACCTTGCTCTTTGACGACAAATCGCTTCATTTTGAACTTTGTCTTAACATTCATGGTAGAATAAGTACAAGGTAGGTTCATTGGTGAGAGTTGTCCGTATTTACCCATGTAAAGTCAAATTAATTTATTAATTTTTTACCAAAATGTATTAACAAAGTGACCTCAGTACTACAACAATGAAACAATAGAAAAAACAACAGGCATTTTGTTGCTAGAATTGAGACGGCAAATGTCAAAATGCCTTATTAAAAAAAGTAAATAAATAAAAAAAATGACGACAAACGTCACACACGAAGAAAATCACTGCAAACAGCTGTGCTTGTGAGGTCACTTTATTAGTACATTCTGTTTTTGACGCTTGTTTTAATTATTTTTTTTTCTTTTGTTTGACGTTATATAGGTCAAGGTATATTTAAACAAGGTAAACTCGTTGGAACCTAAACGTCAAATTTCGTGTATATGAGCCAAAATTTGTACATGTGTGCGTTAAATTGTTTTTGTTTTATATGAAGACAATTTTGACAACTCGGTTCTTTTTATAGAGCAGCATGTCTACACTCCCAAATGAGTATTTTTATAGGAAATTTTGCCTTAAAAAAAAGTTGCAGAAAAACATGACGGTTAAAAATGTATAATAAGAGACATAAGTTAGGTAGAAAGACTGGTACGAAGTCAACTTTACACTCTTACCCAAAGACCAATATGGTCCATTTTGACGCCTTAGTTGATAGAGAACTAATAAGAAAAGAACGAAAGCACGGACCAAAAGAAAAACAACCCTACTAAACAAAACAGCCCTTCATATACCCAGTCGCCTGTTAGACAGCCAGGTCATCCCCATTTTTAATCCCGTCAGATTCTCGAGCCCACAGCCCGAGACATCTCTCAATTAGCCTAAGAACCTTATGCCTAGCCTGCTGTTCTCCAACCTAGGACAGTGACACAAAGTGTGCTCCACTGTCTCTAGCTCCTCTGGGTCCTCAAACAACCAGCAAAAAAATGTACTTTGGACTTCAAGTATTCTTGACAAAAAGTACGAAAAACAGAAGTAGGGAAGAACGTGTAAATCAATTAAAATGGATAATCATTCAAAAAGCAAATTTCGATCTACCAAGTGTTAAATACAATTTTGTTTAAAGATTGATGTTTGACTATTGACTAACAACAGTCGTCGATGGCTGTGAGTGTTAAACGGCAAACCCCTCTGAAGAGATCGAGTGGTTGCGATTGAAAAATGTAAGGGACACCTGTCCGTAAGAACGCCTGGGTTCGAGCCCAGCTTCAGTCAAGAATGAAAAGTTATCAATAAATTTTAATTAATTTTCATGTTGTAAAATTTCTTTCTTCATAAAAATAATTTAATGAAAATTAAATTTGATGAACTTTAGCCTAATTAAAATTTTAAAATTTGGATTTAAAAACCATGAACAGTTTAACAAAATAACCACAATACTATTAATAAAATATATTTTCATTAAATTATATAACTTAAAATCCTCCTTCGTCATCAAAAAAAGGCAAACAAACCCTGGGCACAAATCTTCGTACACGTGTTCGAATGAACTTTCGTATCGGATAAAACTTCGTGACGTATCAAAAACGAGATTGCGGCATTCGAAAGCTTTAGAATCGAAATTTGTTTAAAAAATGTAATAGATTTTTATGCTTGTATACTAATGGCATAAGGCATTGCACTTTTCGCCTCATATAAATCAACAGTGTTGATAAACTTCGGTTTATTTATGATTTTAAATTAGCGGAAATTCGCAAAAATTTGCGAACGGCGTCATGAAAGAAAGTCTAGTATTTATTAAAAATTGTTAAAGCTGTAAAGAATCAGAGAACTTACAGAAAAAATAGCTGCTATCGCGAACATGGCTAAAATTCGCGAATAATCGCAAACTTGGAAACAAACCCTAATATTTATTTGAAATCGCTAATTCGTAAAAAAAAAAAAACACAAAATGACAACACTTAACAACAAAAAAATTTTAGCAAAAATAGCGAAAATTTTTAATAATTCTAACAAGCCATAAAATTGATTAAAAGTCCATAAAAGTAACTATAAGGAAAGGAAAAAATTCTGTACAAATTGCTAAATTAGGGGAAATTCGCAAAAAATTGCTATAATAGCAAAGTCTACTATTTATTAAAACTCGTTAAAGCTGTAAAGAATCAAAAACTTACAATACAAAAATCGCTTCTATCGCAAACATGACTAAAATTTGCGAAAAATTGTAAAACTGAATGTTATTATTTTTTTCTTATTGCTGAAAAAAGTTTAATACTTACATTTTTAGCTATTTGTTGAAGAAATCTAATAATTATTCCCAAAAAGTGTGTAAATTGCTTAGTGCCCATTTATACAGGGAAACATTTGGAAGGGAAACATTTTGTTTGGTAGCAAATTACGGGTGGGGAAGAGAGAATGGTTTTTGTGTTCGGTACTCGGCGACACGCTTTATTCTCATTTTCTTTGTTGACATTTACTTTGCTTTTTGAGAAAACAACAACAATAGTAACAGAATGTTTCCGGCAACATGTTCGTCTATGTGACCGCGAATGAAAAAACCAAAGAGAATTCCAGATGTTTTCCTTCCAAATGTTCGCTCGTCTAAACTCGAACTTATAAAAAAACAATTAAATGTTTTTACGAAAGTTCTTAACCTATCGAATGACATTTCGAGTGAAGGCGTTCGATCGACTACTCGTTATTTAATGACATAATCTCAAATTTCGATAGAAGATTTTTGATAACGAATGGGACGATTTCAAAAAGTAAAATTTCGATCAAAGTCACTCGATCACGACTGCGACGATCTGGGCCCTGAATTGTGGAAAAGTAGCGGAAGAAATATACATACGTATGAGCACAAAAAGCTACTTTTTATACCCTTCACCACAGGTGGAAAAGGGTATATGTATATAAGTTTGTCATTCCGTTTGTAATTTCTATAATATTGATGTTAGACCCTATAAAGTATATATATTCTGGGACCTTATGAGGAGAGAAATTGATTTAACGATGTCCGTGTGTCCATCCGTCTGTCCGTCTTACGTTTGATATGTGTTTTCCGGATACTCCAGGCATGATAGCGGCTAGGTTGTTTTACATTTATGTCACATATAGTCCACTATTTCTTGCTATTAAAATTCGGTCCAAAAATGGCTGAGATATGAGCAAAAAACCACGACTACCTCTAATTTTTTCCAAAAATCCCTTGTTGTTGTATTTTTAATACTTTTTTCTGTATATCTGGAGAACGGCAAGAGGCAAAGTTTCCAAATTAGGTACACATATTAAGGTTATCAGTACACAGCATCCCACAAAATATGGGCGGGATTGGAGAAGTGGGCGTAGTACCTCCCGTACAAAAAATATCAAAAAGTGTATAAAAACCTGATTTTTTCGACTGTCATATGACCTATGGTTATCCCTTATATATCAAAAGATCGAAAATCTTTAGTAAAAAATATTTTCTGAAAATTTCGGAAAAATCGGCTCAGATACAAAAAGTTATGACCAAAATTAAATTTTTTTTTAAAATCCCCACTTTCGGGAACCATAGGTCTTCCTGAGTCCAAGTTTTATAACCCAACTAACTGGTAAATTTATTCTTAAGCACGTTGGTATATAAATCTGTCAAATAGGTTAAAAATGGTTTAGTTATGAGCAAAATTAAAAAAGGTCTAAAAAACATTAAATTTTTATAAAAACTAAAATTTTAGAGCTGTAATATGACCTATTCATACGTTAAAGATATCAAAATATCGGAAATCTTTAGAAGAACATATTTGCTGAAAAACTAGGAAAATCGGTAAAAAAAAAAGTATGTAATGTCAAAAAATATAGTTTTTTTTTTAAATACCTATTTTCGGGAACCATAGAACTTCTCGACTCCAAGTTTTATCACCAAAGTAAATGGTAATTTTATTTTTTAAGATGTCGGTGTAAAAATGTGTCAAATCGGTTATAAAATGGCCGAGTTGTGACCAAATACTGAAATTCGATCAAAACTAAACTTGCTGTATATTAATTAAACTTTTAATATAAGTACATATTTAATACCACGCAAACATGTGCAAATAATTAAATAAAACTAAACGATATATATAATATAAATATACATGTACATATTTATATATATATACATATATTTAGATAAATATATAAACTTCTGTTCTTTCCAAACCATGGTGAAGGGTATATAAGATTCGGCATAGCCGAATATAGCACTCTTACTTGTTAAAATTAAATTTAGAAAAATCGCGTACATGAAACTGCTTAAAATTGTCATTTGTGCAAAAGGACTTACTTACGAGACTTGTTTCATGAAGCCCCTTTTAAGTTGTGTGCAATTTTAAACAATTAATGTCAGTTTGCAAGAATCGTCAATAGAAAAATAAATTCAAAAAAATATAAAAAAAATTTGTTTTTAAAAATGCCAGATTATTCCAAGAATTTGTTGTTTGTGATTTGTTTATTGTTTAAAAAACTGCAGTCGAAACCAAAAAATTGTTCGCTTTTTGAGTTGGATTGACATTGACTGTTTACATTTAATGAAGTTAAAGCAACAGTTTTTTTTTTTTGACCAATGGCAAATGAAGAAGTGGAAAAAATGGCAGTTTTTCTACTTTGACTGCAGTTTTTTAAACTCTGGATTTGTTAACATTTGAACTTTTCATTAAAAACGACGTTAAGCATAGAAAAAAAAATTGTTTGTACAAATTTTGTAAAATATTAAACAGTGGAATTTTACGAGACAAAAGTGTTGGGCAAATTTACGAAGTTTGTGTAAATGAATTCTGATAAAATTTTTGACAGTTCATATGCGAGGGCGTTAAAATGCACAGTTTGTTCATACATATGTATTGCGAGACTTAAGTGAAATAATAAAAACTCTAATTACTTTTCGTTTTCAATTAAATAATATTAACTTCTAACTTCATTAATGAAAGTTCAAAAAAATTTTCTTCAAAACATATTGTTACGAAATTAGATTTTTCTAATAATTATTTATAGTTTTAGCTATAAGTTGCCTTGTAAATTATAATTAATGTCGTACTAGTTTAAATTGTTATTTGCTACACTGTATTGTAGAACTTAGATTTAATTGTAGAATCTCGAATTCGAACAGAATGGTCTGGAATCCACTAGAAGGTTCTTGAATCTGCTAGTTGTAGAATTTCGGATTCGAACAGAATGGTCTGGATTCGACTAGAAGGTTCTTGAATCTACTATAAATACAGGCTGGTTTGTAAATGTTTGTTGAGTTTGTTTTGAGCAAGGACCCTAAATAATAATTAGGCTCATTTTTCAGGTACTAAAAAATTTACCACTTTTAAGAAATATTCTATAAAAATTGCTTTTAATTATTATGTATAATGAAAATAAATATTTGTTAAACATAACTATTAAATCCAATTAATATCTTTTTACATTTGCTCATAACTATTATGATCGATAAATATTTATTTCTCTTACAGATTACTATGACTAAAGATTTTTATTGTTTTTATTTACGATAATAATTATTTTGATTATTTTCTTGTAATTAATTGTTTTTGTTTTGCAGATTATGCATGTGCATATATGTATATGTACATACCTATTAAAATGAGTTATAACGGTTATGTTATTTCTTATTCATAACTATTAAAAATAATTAGTAATATGTATATCTATTGAATAGTATTAGTTACGTTGAAAAATACTTTTATTTGATACCCATAATAGTTATCATCAATTTTTAAAAATAAAAATTGGAAATAATAATTATTCTTAATAAATAAAATATAAATTTATTCGTAATAATTATTCGCAATTTTTATCGAATAAAAGTTATAATTATTAAGTCCTTGGTTTTGACACATTAAACGGTTCTGTTCGTAACTAACAATATTGGATAAATTTTGTGAACAAATTAAATAATTCTAATTAAGTTTGCAATTAAAGGAACTTATTAAAGAAAAAACGTGACAATTTTAAAATTTTTTACTAGTTTTATTTCAATGGAGGGGTAGCGAAGCGCACCCGGTTACGCTAGTTTCTTAAAAAAATAATCAAAATCTGTTTTAATTTAACGTTTTCTAGAAATAACGAACGCGTTGCCAACTGTAAACAAGAAACTACAACTGTATTTATTTATTATTAAGTCCAATAATAGGTCCGTTCAAATACTTTTACTGTAAAATGCTTTTTGCTTGCTTACATATGTTTTTTTACTAAATTTTCCTGCAAAAAAACTTGTAAATACTCGGTCAAAAACTGTCTTTTTACGCACTCAATTTGTGTTCTTATTTAAGCCTAATACTCTGTTCTCTGCCAAAACTCATAAAAAAATTTTGTGCTGAATATTTTTGAAACAATGTTGATGGAGTTGTACTCCGTTAATTTTGTGAAAAACTTAGGAAATGTTTCTGGCAACATTTTTTTCAACTGCGAAATAAAATTTTTTATTTCGCGTGGAATTTTATGAAAATGCAAAAAAGTATAAGTAAAACATTAAATGAGAGAGGAAAAATATAAATAACACAACCGGTAACATTTTTTCACCCATATTTACTTTCTTTTTTATTTAATTGTTTAAAAAAAAAACTTATTTTTAGTAAAACACATGTGGGTTTAGTTAACATACGCAAAACAATATCGCACTTTGAAACTCGCGAGATATGTTATATTGACACATGTCAAAATTTTCGTATGAAATAATAAATCGTCAGCTCATTATTGATTTGGCGCATATGCCAAAATTTTGTAATGGAGAAACAAAACTGGGACGAACGACGAATTATTCGCAACGAATATTCGTCGTCAGAAATAGAAAACATTGGTATGTATGAAAATACACACAATCATTGCGTAGACCGAAATTCGTCCTGCGAATGAACACTGTGATAGGTTTATTTCTATTTCTTACGCAGAAGAACGACGAATAAATTGGGACAGGTACAGCTAACCGCAGCTAAATCGTAAAAGCTGTATAGAGTAGCAGGGAAAAATAGCTTCCATTGCGAACGCAAAAATAGCAAAAATTCGGTAAAAATTGCTAAATTAGCGGAAAATCGCACAAATTTGCTAACCGCAGCATGATAGCAAAGTCTAATATTTATTAAAAAATCGTGAAAAATGTAAAGAATCCCGATAAAAATCGCTTATATCGCGAACATGGCTAAAATACGCAAAATTTGTAAAATTTAAACAAACGCAAAAATTTATTTGAAATCGTTAAATTAGATTAAAAATTCAATATATCCGATAATAACATAAAAAAGTTTGCAAAAATAGCGAAAATTCGCGAAAATTTTTCATTTTTCAAAGAACCCTTAAAATTTATTAAAAGTCCCTTAGACTATTAGGAAAGGAAAAAATTCGTAAAGTCTACTATTTATTATAAATCGTTAAAGTTTTAAAGAATCAGACAACTTACAGCAACAAATCGAGAACATGGCTGAAATTCGCGAAAAATTCAAAATTTGAAACGAACCCAAAAACTAATTTGAGTTTGCTTAATCGAAATGCAGAACACCAAAAATGTTTAAGTAATCCACTTTCGAGTGGATTCGGATTCTAGAACACGCCCAATTAATAGTTTTTTTTTTTTTTTTTTTTTTTTTTTTTTTTTTTGTTGAAATATGGTCAACCTATGATTTGACAAATGTTAACAAGCAAATGAATTACAAAAAAATTGTAATAAAATTTATTGCTAGCTAAAAAAGATGAAAACGGATGAAAATGTTTATATAATCTAGCGTCCAAAGTACATATTTATTTTTATAAATTAAAAAAAAAATTCAAGTCACATTAATACCTGGAATTCACGCACTTATTGTGTCTCATTTGGCGAAGTTACGCAACGCATTCTTGCCGACGAATTCGTCGTACTATGCGAATTTCGTCGTTCGTCCCAGTTGTGTTCATACCATAAGTTTTACATGAAGTTTTCTGAAAAAATACCAGATAGAATTTTTTGTATTTTCACCACTGTCAAATTTATTTTCTTGCTGTCATTTTACTTTGATTTCGCTTTAACTACTTGATTTTCTTACGGCAATGAAGCAAAGCAAGAATGAAATTATTTTCTACGTTTTTTATATGATGAATTTGTAACATTTGCCAAACAGTGGCGTGTAGAGCAAAATAATACACAATAAACTGTAAAATAGATGATATAGGCAAAATGATTGCTTCATATCTCAAAAACCAAAAATAATTTCGTGAAACAGGTTTTGGATTCAGAAAGGGGGTATTCAAAATATACATACCTCATACCTAACTAAATTTTTTCAAAATGGTCGGCAGGTCAAACCAATAATGAGCTGAGGACGGAGCTATAATATACCAATTCTACTTAAAATATAATCAGGTTTGTAATGTTATGTAGAGCGTTTAAAAAAACTGTCTCTTTCAAACCAACTCAAAAATCGAAAAGTTGTACACCAAATTTATTGAAAAGAACCAAACTAAAGCGGCCCATACACTTGCAATATTATTGTAAATGATATTCGCGATATTATTTCCATTTTGTCCTATATTATGCAATAAGTCGCACAATGGTTTCATTCATTCAATAAAAAGGCGAATATAACCTATAGAAATAACACAAACAGCATTGTACAATGTTGCCAACACATTTCACTTTCTCTTCGTTTTGCAATAAAAATCAAAAGGCTTTTGATTGTTGCTAATACATTGTGCCACCTTCATATATCACATACACATTGGCGATATAATTGTACAATACGTAAAATTGAACAATTTTATTGCATGTGTATGAGCCGCTTAAAAAATATTCGATTCCGTACAAAATGTGCGTTAAAAAGTTTATTTTATATGACGGCACATGGGCGCTAAAATTTGGTTAACTTAACCGTGAGATTAACTTTAACGCTAGCTAACTTTTTCACGATTCTACTATATTTTTAATAAAATAATATTATACTGTTTATGAAAAATTAATAAAAATAAACGTGTAAAATAAAAAAAAAATTCTAAGCTTTGTGCGTTTTTTCTCTATTTTGGTGCGTTTTAAAAATTCAAAGTTGACAACGCTGGTTTTTTTATTAAAGACAACTGTCATATCGAACAAGCAGATGATCCGTGTAAACAGCATGATTGATAAGTTGATTCATTTCGTGTAGAAACAAAGCATAAAGTTCAGTAAAGCTGACCACACACTATCGATTTGTGCGTGTGATTTATTAGCGTACTATTTCTCCACACACTACGAACAAATCACAATAACATTGAAAAAGTCGACAAACAATCGACGAAACGTCGGGAACAAAATATTGTAATTAAAAATTTAATTTTATTTACATTGAAGAAATTTAGGTCCTATTAGCTTGATTCAAATAACACTCATAAAATCACAATAACGTTAAACGTCAAAAAGAAATTAAAAAATAGAACACAAAACAATTTTGTATGCTAAAAACTCCGTAATAGATACAATTCGACGTTTCGTTGTACACTGAAATGAAAAAATTTTAAAATTTTCGCGCACAGCACACTACCTCATCGAACAAATCACGATATTTTAAAAATTCCCATTACTTGTGATTTGTGCGCGCACAGCCACATTAACAAGTACAAATTACTAGTGTGCGGGCAGCTTAAAAAAAGTAAACAATTTTGGGTTATCGAACGCACCTTATAACAAATCGACTATTTTAGAAATTACATCACTAGTGATAACATTGCACACAACAAGAGCGGGGAGAAAGGAAAACAGCTGAGAATAACGTTTTATTTTGTAAACAAAAAAAATCGGCAAAAACTGGACAACATGTTAAAAATTATTGGCTTAAAAACAATACAACAATAAAAAATGCATAAATATGTCTTTTTCATATCAAGAAAAAATTGGTGTTATTGATTTACTACAAACTCACAAACAAAATGTTCCCATTTTATTTCAACTTTCAAAAAGTGTTACCAAAAATGTGGTAGATGTGCCCACAGAGCAGGGTAAGTTTTTTATTTAATATATTAAATTGCAAATTTAAAAAAACGAATTTTATTTTTCAGAGGCTTTAGATACAATATTTTTGCATATACCAGATTGTACTACTCTGTTAAATAAACGTCTTATAACAAAGCAAATATTGTTTAAATATTTGCACAAAAACAAAGTACCTTTAACAGCAGATTTTACCAAGGCTCAATTGGTGAAAAAAGTTCAAGGCTATTGGTATAAATCATTTGGACAAAATCAAACAGAAAACAAATGCACTGAAATAAATAAAAGAAATTCTAATTATGAAGATCATACATCAGCTAATGGTCACACAATAAAAAATACTGCACATACAGTTGTGCAAGATTCCGAAGACTTCCCCATAAATCTATTGGCACGTAAATTTTCCGAATGGTTTTTCGATAACTATAACAAAAATGCCTTAAAAATAAATGATTTTTGGTCGGATGCTTGTTTGTTGTTGGAAATTACTGCCAATGATGGCATAGATGAACAAATTTGTGAAGATTCTACTTCGCTTTTGCAAAGTTTAATGGAAACTCGACAACGTTTTGGTTTTTATTTTAACCCAAATCTAACGCATGCGGGGGTTCAAGGTCGAATGGATGTACATGGCCTAGTTTTGGTGTTGGCATGTGGTACTTTACATACGGAAAAGGATTGTGTTGGAGTTTTTGAATGTGTTTTTGGTCTGTTAAGAGATCCTTTTGCCGAAAATAATTGGAAATCTAAGAATATTAAATTAATTCTGCGCAGTAAAGGAGCACCGGTTATGCCTTCGTTAGAGGAAAGTGAAACTTTAAGGGAAGCTTTATCATTGCCGGTGCCACAAGGTGAACTAACGTAATACATCCTGGAGAAATCTATAAATTTGTACATATTTTTTGTTAAAAAAAAAATAATACCTATATGAGAAAAATAAAATAGTTTAATTTGCTAATAAAAATTAAAACTATGCTGGCGAAAAGGATTATTAGACTGTCTTCAAAAAATGAGGAAACAAACACGGTATTTTTAACAAATTTTATGTCAAACTCAATATAGGTACCTACCTAAATGTTAAAAAAGCAATATGAATTTTATGGTGGTTTTTATGCGATATTACTAAAGAAATGTGTTAATCTCTTTATAAATGTTATTTTTAAAAAAGTTGCGTCAGGCAAATCTAGAAGTAACATTTTCATAGGAGCTGTGCTGTCATGAAATGGGTCATCATAATTTCAGACCTTTCAAATCCAATAAAAGACAGCTGGTCAAAATTGGTAGCTTTTTGCAAGCAAAATATAATAATAATAATATTGACGACGCCATTTCAATATACTGGCATTTCGACATAATCACCATAATGGATATGTACCTATATCAACAGTTTTAAAATTTATGATTTAGATATTCTTACTAGAACTTAATTTTATAATGGAATGTAATAGATTAATAACTTTTCTTATAAGATTTCTCTTCATAAGTAAATAAGTAAACATTTTTTTCACCTACCTGGTATTTTATCTTTATCTTTCCTCACAGCTATTGTGTCATACAAACTCCAAATATTCTCCAAAACAAATTGTACAAACATAGGCTTTTTAGCCTTCTCCTGGGCGCCAGCGATGGCACATTTTTTCTTGGCATTATAGAAATAATCACCCCATAATACTTGTTCTAAGTCCCCAAATGACATTTCTAGTCTCTCTGAATAAGTGGCTGCAAAATCTTGAACACCAAAAGCCCATCCATCATAGGCTGAGCAGAAGACAACATTGCCGGCGGCTGGAGAAAAGTACAAATGCGAATCATCACTGTCTTCTAAAGCAGATTCATAGTTATCCTTGTAGGTAATGTCCTCTTTTGCCAAGACATCAGAAGCAAATATACTGCCCAAAGCAGCATTAACTTGTTCCAAAACTTGGTTTATATGAAAATAGGCATCCAGTGGTGTCATTTGCTTCTCCATTATAAGACGATCGATTTTATTTAAAACCAAAACAGGTTTTAGTTGTTCTACATAAACCTGTTGCAAACAGGCTCTAGTTTGAGGGCAGACACCCTCCATCACATCGACCACAACAATTGCACCGTCACATAATCTCACTGCTGTAGAAACTTCACTGGAAAAATCGACATGACCAGGTGAATCAATTAAATTTATCAAAAAGTTTTTATGGTCAGCCACGGTCTGGTAAAACAGTGAAATACTACTGCTCTTCATTGTAATACCCCGTTCTTGCTCATCTTGGCGATTATCCAAATAGCGCAATTTTCCCGCCATTCGCTGTGATATTATGCCATTGCTCGCCACAAGCGAATCGGCCAAAGTGGTTTTACCATGGTCGACATGGGCTAGTATACAAATATTGCGAACGCTTTCGATATTTTTTTGTAACTTTATTAAATCCTCGGTATCAACGAACGGCATTTTTTAAAAACTTATTTAACGATAAAGTTAACACACAAAAACACTCACGAAAAAAGGCGCCAAATTTATAAAAAAAACGCCTGCAACGGACCCGAATTATAAACTTAAAACACAAACCTTATTTTAGCCAACTGTCTTACTTCGTCGCACGTGTAAAACTGCTTTGTTTACAATTTTTCATGAAATAGTTTGTGACCAGCTGGCTTTTGTTTATGTTGTGAAATTCGTATTGGAAGGCATTCATTCACAATGAGTGGTAAACAAAGCTTGTAGGAACAGATATTACAGAGCTGTGATGACGAAGAATATATGAGTATAAAATATAAATTTTATTTAAAGCGGCCCATACACTTGCCATATAATTGTTCTATATCGTATTGTACAATGATATCGCCAATGTGTATGTGATATTCGAGAGTGGCATAATATATTGGCTACAGTCAAAAGACTTCTGATTTTTATTGCACAACGAAAAGGAAGTGAAATGTGTTGGCAGCATTGTACAATGTTGCTTATTTTTCTTCCTTTAGGTTATGTTTATTTTTTTTATTAAATGAAAGTTGAACTATATTTTAATTGAAACCATTATGCCACTTATTGCATAATATAGAGAAAACGGAAATGTATCACACCGTGTGAAAAGTTTCTTGAGATTTTTATTTAAGGATTATCTTAAATTGCGTCTCTTAATTTATATATTTAGAATTATTAAATATCAGAATCCTATAAGTATTGCACAAATGATATCATTTACTAGAACCATAAGAAATCCCCAAATGATAATCTCACGTAGCAATAACTCCACGTATGAACGATCTATGGTTGTTCAGACTGCTAGATTATGGAATGTTTTGCCTAGAGAGTTACGTATCTTCTCATTTACAATTTCAAACTTTAAAGAAAACTTGAAGCTTTTTATAACATGCAAAATAATTAGATGCTAATTGACTGGGTTCATATTTTACTCTTATAATAATTTTAAATGTTCTTTTTATCGGTGATGAGGGAGTCGCTGGGATGCTTGAAGGTGTATTGCTTAATTTTTATTTTTATTGTTAAATACTCATAGTAAATATATAGGGATACAACATGTAATACGAATTAAATTGGCCTAAGGCTATATGTACTATGAGTGAATAAATAAATAAATTAAAAAAAAAACTGGAAATAATATGGCGGATAACATATACAATAATGTTTTATAATGGATGGGGCGCTTAAAAGAATATCTTCGGCTTAATATGCAAACCTGTTAGATCCACTTTTTAAGTAAATTGAGATATTGATGCCGTATGGTAAATAAAGATACACCTCGTCGATCAGCATGTAATTTCTTGCCATTTGAGTCTTGAAGTGTGTAAAACTAACTATATGTTTGGTTTTCCTTTCAAGCTGCAAATATAAAATATATACGGGTGTGTTGAAGAGTCCGAAAGGGCATTACTTCTGCATTTTTGGGGTTCTGCATTTTCCATCCACATGTTTTTATTCGTTTTCAATTAGAGCAGTAAGAGGTTGGTAAAATTAAAACGAATCGACTTTTATTTGCGATAAAATTTTAACAAAAAAAATTTGTTTTTAGTTTTAAATGTTCTTTATACAATTTAATCAAAAATATATGGTTACCTTAAACGCAATAGACCCTAACTAACCTAACATTTTAAATCGGATTTTTCATCGGTTTTAATGAAATTGTAGCTAATTTTTAAACGTTTTGTATGTTATAATCCGACAATTTGTTTTTTAATCGATTTGGCGCTTTCAAATTAGTGTTTGCTTTTGTTTAAATTTTGCAATTTTTCGGGTACTTTAGCCGCGATTGCGATAAAAGCGATTTGTTCCTGTAAGTTTTCTGATTCATTACAGCTTTAACGATTTATAACAAATAGTAGCCTTTACTATCATGCCGCTGTTAGCCAATTTTTGCTATCATTTTTAAAAGTAATTTAATCTTTGATTTGCTAACAATGAAGAAAAAACATAACTGAAAATAAATTGTCCTGTTTTATAAATGTGAAAAAGAAAATCTTCGTCCCAATCTTTAACCTCTCACAATAGATTTGTATTAACTAATTTTATATGTAGTATATTTAACTATTAAGGGAAAACACTTAATTTTGTAAAAAGCTTACCATTTTCAAAAGAGGGTGGCAAAATATATTTGCAACAATCAAAAGACTTTTGATTTTTATTGCACAACGAAAAGAAAGTAAGATGTGTTGGCAACATTGTACAATACTGTTTATGTTATTCCTTTAGCTTATGTTCACCTTTTTATTAAATGAATGAAACCATTGTGCAACTTATTACATAATATAGGACAAAATGGAAATAATATGGCGAATATCACATACATTATTGCAAGTGTATGGTATTTAAAGAAAATTTAATTGGCTTTGAATGTATGTACATTGAAACAGAAAAGTTTTAAATATAAAATAATAAGAGTCTTGCATGGTAACATGGTTATTTATCATACCCAATAAGCACTCAAAAAAAAAAAAATTTAATTTCAATTGCTTAAAATTTAGCTGGAAATAAGCTTGAGTTCAAACATATTTTTAAATGCTATTCAAGGTTCAAAATATTTTACTAATATTCACTCGATTTCAAGTTCTCATTTTATTGGAGAGTGCTGTTGAAATAAAGTATAACAAAAGTATGTATATCTACCCTTTGAAACTTGAAATTCGAACTTGAATACCAACTATTTTGCACTTGATTTCTAGCAAAATTAATTTTGGGATGTATATCATTTTCTTGAAGTTTTTTTAATAAACTGTTTTCCAGTCGAGCACTGTTGCCTTTTGTAAACATCTGCTTTGTTCATTCACAATAGTTTGAGATTTTTCTGATCGGCCACAAGCAATGACGTTTATCTGCATTTAGTCATTTTTCTATCCATCGAATTTGTCCACGTTTTCGAACATATTTTTGTGCAATTGGTTGGTGCAAAAAAAAAAAGTAAACAAAATGATTTCTTTAACTCCCGAACAGAAAAAGGAGTTGATTACCCGTAATCTTCAAGAAACTTTGGGTGAAGATAAACTCAACGTAATACTCAAGGAACGTGATTTGAAAATCTATTGGGGCACAGCCACCACCGGTAAACCTCATGTCGCTTATTTTGTACCCATGTCAAAGGTTGCAGATTTCTTGAAAGCAGGATGTGAGGTAAGATTTTGTTATATTTGTCTTTTGGAAACTCTCAGCAATATTAGTGAGCATAAGCCAGCATCATAGTGGGGGTAGTGCACTAAATATTGATTTAAATCAGCAGTGCACTATCACTAAATTAAACTGCAAAAAAATTAGTTTGCACTCTTTCTAAACCTTTTTTTCAAAAACCGCTTATTGTTTCTATTTCAAATACTATATTTTTTTTTTTAGTACATATTGTGGTTTTTTTAACATTTAAATATTTCTTTTTATTTAAATCATTTTCTAAAATTTACAGGTCACCATTCTCTTTGCCGATCTTCATGCCTATTTGGATAACATGAAAGCACCATGGACTCTATTGCAATTGCGCACTCAATACTATGAAGCTGTTATTAAAGCCATGTTAACCTCCATTGGGGTTCCTCTCGATAAATTAAAATTTGTTAAGGGTACCGATTATCAATTGTCGAAGGAATATACTCTAGATGTTTATAAACTAAGTTCTGTGGTAACACAACATGACGCCAAGAAAGCTGGAGCTGAAGTTGTTAAACAAGTTGAATATCCTCTTTTGTCCGGTTTACTTTATCCTGGATTACAAGCCTTAGATGAAGAATATCTTAAAGTTGATGCTCAATTTGGTGGTGTTGATCAAAGAAAAATATTTACGTTCTCCGAGAAATATTTACCTCAATTGGGTTATGAAAAGCGAATACATTTTATGAACCCCATGGTTCCTGGGTTGGCTGGCGGTAAAATGTCTTCTTCTGAAGAAGATTCCAAAATTGATCTTTTAGATTCTCCCGCCAATGTCAAGAAGAAGTTGAAGAAGGCGTTTTGTGAACCTGGCAATATTACCGATAATGGTTTATTATCTTTTGTTAAGCATGTGTTGTTCTCTTTGTTCAAAGAGGGAGAAGGCTTTGAAATTAATCGTTCGGCTGAAAATGGTGGTGATTTAACATTTAATAACTTTGCTGACTTGGAACAATATTTTGCCGATCAAAAATTACATCCAGCTGATCTTAAGACTTCGGTGGAGAAATATATTAATAAATTGCTTGAGCCAATTAGAAAAACTTTCGAAACACCAGAGTTACAGTAAGTTATTTCATATCAATTTTAAAATTATATTAATTCTTAATATAAATCAATTTTTTTTATAATTTATAGAAAACTCAGTTCTGCTGCTTATCCACCACCAGCAAAAACAAAAGTTACCGCCAATGCCGCCGCATCTGAGGAAGATGGTCCTCAGCGCTTGGATATTCGTGTGGGCAAGGTAGTTGAGGTACAGCGCCATCCCGACGCTGATACTTTGTATGTCTTAAAAATTGACTTGGCTGAAGCACAGCCTCGTACTATAATCAGTGGCTTAGTTAAATTTGTTACCATTGAGGAACTTGACCAACGCTTAGTAGCAGTTTTATGCAATCTCAAGCCTTCCAAAATGCGGGGCATTCTCTCTGAAGGCATGGTTTTATGTACTTCGAAGTAAATTTTTTTTAAACATGGTTTGAATTCATAAATTCAAAAGTTTTTTCTTATTTTCAGTGAAGATCATACTGTGGTAGAACCCATCATTGTTCCTTCCAATGCAGCTCCCGGTAGCCGTTTAGCCTTTGAAGGATACAGTGGTCAACCTGATGAACAACTAAATCCCAAAAAGAAAGTTTGGGAAAAACTTTCTGTCGATTTCAAGACAAATGCCGATGGTTTGGCTGTATGGAATGATAATTTTCTATTGACCCCAGAAGGTGAAAAACTTTCCAGCAAATTAGCGAATTGTTGCATTAAGTAAATGATTTTAGAGATTTTATGAGCAAAGGCATTTAGTTTTACTACATTCTAATATTCATTTAAACGCCCTTTATGTAATAATTTTTTTTTTTTGTTTATTTACTTTTTAAAAAAAAAAAAATAATATTTAAAACATAATAAATTATAACTGCCTCAAGATTTAAAACAAAAACCGTTAAGGCTTTATTTGCAGCTGTTTTGAAATAAAACAACACTTTAAGCCGCATTGACGTCAGAATCTTTTATTTGAAACGTGTTAGTCTCTTTTTCTAAAGCATCTTGTAATCTTTGTAGAACTACTTGTTGTCCTAAAATCTCCATCATTTCTGCTACGCCAGGTCCTTCCTAAAAGTTGTTATAGGCTCTTGATGAAAACACTGTTTTGTTTTTTAATTATGTTCATATATCTGTGGCTTGGTGCTAAAAGGGCCAATGTCAAAATATTCAGTTTTGAGAAAATTTAAATTAAAGTTTTTTATAGAAGAGTTCTAAGTGAAATTGGCTAACGAAACCCTTATGAAACTGTTCTGGGTTAAATTAGACAATGGATGTTTCAGCAAAATAAAAGAAAGTAAGAAAATAAGCAAAATGCAAAATATAGACATTAGAAATTTTAGCACCAAGCCACAGATATGGTTCACTTACTTTTAACCCACTTAAAGCTGAGCGTAAAAACTTCATAAGTACCGGGAACTTTAATCTATGTTGTTTACTAAACTCTTTTAAAACATTATTTAGACTATCTTTATTAAACTCAGCCTTATGTATCACTTCTGTAAGGGATTTTAGTTGGTCTGAAGAATATAGTAAAAATTTTCGAAATTCATTTTTTACGATATAACTTATCAAAATCAATCTAATAAATGCATTCAAACTTTGTGAAATGCTTAAAATTTAATAAATCCTTTAATTTAAACGAAGTTTTAAGGCGCAAATATAAAATTTTTAGATGAATTACCTGCAGTTAAGTCCTTAAGGTTGAAGTTCATTGGTTTAACCCATAGAAAACTTAATTTTGGCGAAGTTAAATCTTTTACAAAAGTCAAACGCTGAGCCGACCATTGCAGTACACTTTTTATGTGATTGGTATTTAAATCTAAATTAGATCTAAAAATTAAAAATAATTGTGTCTTCATATTTAAAATTTCTAAACAAATTGGCTGTTTCGATTCTTTAAATAATTTTTAAAATCACCATTGACGTCACTATATATTTTAGTGTGAATGTTTTTCTTTTCTTTCAATTCAATTGAAAAATTATAAAAGTTTTATAAAACTTACTCATTCGGATAAGTTTCCTGGATTAGCTTTTGAACATTTCCAACCAATTCCTTAGTGGACGCTTCCGATTCCAGCAAATTTAAAATATGCAAACGGTTAAAACTGTCTAGTATTGTGGGAGACAAGCGATTAGGATGTGAATTTACTTTTTCAATATTAAACTATCAATGCAAGTTGAGAAATTAATTAATATTATTATTTACTTGTTAAAAGAATTACCAACCAACCATTTCTGAAAGTTCAGTTATGCTATAAATCTTAGGTTTACTAAACTGCTCATGGGGAAAGCCACCGCCAGCGGAGACTACATAATTTACAAGCGCCGTTGGGAAATAACCTTTATCTCTAAAAATTTAATTTAAAAAAATCTCTTTTAATAAACAGCAAAATCTAAATACCTTAAATATTTAATGCCAATATCACCCTGGCGTTTACTCAATTTAGTACCATCTACATTAACTAACAGGGGTAAATGACCGAATTTAGGAGGTTTCCAACCAAAGGCTCTAAAATGTTTCAAAATTAATTTTTTAAAAAAATTTAAAATTTTAAAAATTGTTTACTTATATAACAATAAATGTTTTGTAGTAGAAATTTGCCACTCAACTCCACGAAAAACATGTGTCACATCCATTAAATGATCATCCACTACGTTGGCAAAGTGATAAGTTGGAAACTGATCGGTTTTTATGATAACTGGATCTCCTTCGTTGTCATTAACATTGTGATGAACATCACCATAAATTAAATCATTAATAGGTTCCTCGTAAACAGTCAACTTGAAACGAATACAAAAAGGAGTTTGTTTTGCCAACAGCCCATTTATTTGTTTTTCTGTGAGATGGCGACATTTGTTATCATATTTTGGTATTTGACGAGTCCGTACAGCTTCTTTGCGTAGCAATTCTAAACGGCGTTCAGTGCAAAAGCACCGATATGCTGTATTATTTTCCAATAAGGTTTTTACAGAATCTCTAAGCAATAATTTGTAAAATATTATCAGAAATTTTAAATTAAAATCTCTTTACTCACAAGTATATTTTCGTTCTTTGACTTTGTATATAAGGACCATGGTTACCGCCAAATGTACCAGGGCCCTCGTCTATTTGAATTCCAGTCCATTGTAAATCTTCAACTAAAGCTTCCATAGCGCCAGGCACAAAGCGCGTTTGATCTGTATCTTCTATGCGTAATAAAAATTTACCATTTTGATTTTTCGCATACAAATAATTGTATATGGCCGTACGAAGACCCCCCAAATGTAAGTAACCTACAAAGGAGCTTATTAAAATTATTGTTTTTAATATTATGTTTGATAACAGCAAACGTACCGGTAGGACTTGGAGCAAAACGTACTCTCACTTCATTAGAGGAATGTCTTTTAAAGCGAAGAGGGTAGAAAAAACTATTACTGATACTTCTTTTCAGTAAATGCATTTTAATTATAAAATAATTATATTTTCCTTTTTTTCTGTAAAAAGTATTTATTTTTAAAAGTACCTTATTTTTTGTTTACATTTCACATATGTTAAGATTACTGACTGGGAAGAGTTGCTTCTAATTGCATTCACAGTAGTGCATAAGTTATGTGAGAATATATAATTTTGGTAAATCATGCTCATTCTATTTGGCGACGCCGTTTTTTTTTATATAACCTGTATTCCCATTGTCAATATTGCCATTTATCGATGACTGTCAACATATGTTTGATATTTTTGTTGAAAATTTGGCGTTGATACTGCCTTTAATTGACATTCATTTTGTCGTCATAGTTCTTTTGGTATTGTGTGGTGTTGTATTTACAAATCAAAAATAGCGAAAAAAAATACAAAATATTAAAAAAAGGCTAAATAAAATTAAAGAAATGGAAAAAATGAAAATCACCAACTCCAGCCAATTTGAAAAGTTAGTGGATGAGTTGAAAAAGAATCCATCTCTTGCTAGAGGATTTCGCAGAGGCACTGTTCCTAATGATTTCAAGGAACAGTGGGAAAGAATTGCCACTGCGTTAAATGACCTGGGACCACCAAATCGAACTGGTGATGGATGGCAAAAGGTATTGTGAACAGTGTGATTAAAAAATTTTTACCACAATTTTTTTTACAGATTTGGCGGGATTACAAATTCAAAGTGAAAAAGAAAATCGTTACCAACAAAGTTGAGTTCAATGAAACTGGTGGTGGAATATCTAAGCAACTTATACTAAGCCCCTTGGAAGAAGCCGTGGCAAATATGCTCCAGTTCCAAAAAGAATTACATCCAGAGGGTATGGTTCAAGAAGTCCCAAACATAAAATGCGAACCTTTAGAAATAGACGACAGTACTGATTTTGACCTACTTAAACCACTTAAAAAGGTAATGCATTATTGACCCCATAAGTCTACTGTATTGCGGCCTACTGATATTTTACTATTTACAGGAAAGAACCTCCGCCAGCAGTAACGAAGCAGTTACAACAACTTATGCAACAATGTCAACCAGTTCAGTTTTAAAGCAAAATCCCCTTAAAAGGAAAAGGTCATTTTTGCCGAAAAACAATAAAATTCCTACCAAACGTCATGAATTGCTTCAAAGGCATAGTAATGACCAGGCCAGGCTACTAACTGAAATTTCCAATTCAATTTCATCAATAAAGTTCAGCCTGAGTGACATCAGGGATATTGAAGAGAAGAGATTCAATTTAGAGTTAGACAAAAATAAAAGAGAGGAAGAGATGTACAAGATTAATTTAAAAATTAAACGAATTGAATTATCTATTAAACAACAGGAGCTTCAATTGCTTAATAACGAAATTTCGGACTAAAAATAGATTTATATATCGAATCCTTTAATTCCTGCTGGAGCAAATGGCCTCAACAAAAGCTTTCCATTCATTTCTGAAAGTCTATTCGCTTTATTTCACTCCGCGAAACGTTTGTTTACCGTTTATTTTAAATCGATCTAGATTTCAAGTTAAATTTTTTTGAAAATTAACGTAGGTTTTCCTGATTTTAAGAGTAGTTCTAATGAAGATAAGCTGTTTTCATAGTATCTAGATTATACTATGGTATCAAGTATATAAAACAGAATATTTTAATGAACTTTAAACGCTAGGCCCCTGTTTCTCAAAACTACGAGTTACATATCTACAATTAAGATACATTTGAAACAAACACAAAAATTGTTAAATTGTTCCTTTTTTAATGTATTTTTCTTGTAGATTTGTAACTTCTAGTTTTGAGAAACAAGACCTAGATCGCTTTCAAAGTTTGGTCGATTTTAGTTTTATTCGAATTCGATTTCCAGAACATAGATGATAAAATTAATATATTATAATATATTATAAATATTTTATTCATTGTTATAAAGCGTTTTATTAGTTTGAATAAAAAATAGTTTTTTAATTTTTTTTAATTATAGGTATACAAAATATGTAAACAAAAATAATTTTCTAAAATTGACAAAAAATGTAAATTAAATACTGAGTTAAAAACTTATCGCAAACTGTGTTTTATTCGTTCTCTTATTTGAAATCCCTCAGCACATTCTAAGGATTCAGCGTCTTCGTGCAAGTTTTCATTTGGATCATTTTCTGCATCATCATATGTAATTTCTAACCCATATTCGATACATATGTTGTGAAGTGCAGCACAAACATTTGCAATTTTTATTGCTTTTGCAGGTTTGTAATGAAGTGCGCCAAGAAGACAACGAAATCTGTTTTTTAAAATTCCTATTGTTCGTTTGCCTATTTGGCTGGCTTTAGTATGTTTTAAATTAAATGCCGCTTCAGCACTTCCGTCACCAGCTAAGCGATAGGGCGTTATCAAATATGGCTCAAGAGGATAGCCTGCATCACCTGATAAAAAAAAATCTAGACTAAAAAATGAAATTTTAATTCAAATATTTACCTAGCAGCCACGAATTACGGTCATTTGCGTCATAACCTTTTTGCAAAACTTGTTTTGCATGGCTTTTGTTCCAAATCAGCGAATCATCGGTAGAACCTGGGTATCGAGCATCAAGAAATCGAATCCGCATTTTGTGATCACAAATCTATGTTAATATAGGTACATAGGTACATAACATATTTTTAAATATAAAACAACGAACTAGGTATATTATAAACTCACAATCATGGCATTTAAGCTATAATATCCTCTGCGGTTAAAATACAAATGTTGTTCTTCTTTTTTTGGGGCTAAAATTTTTATGTGAGTTCCGGCCACGAACCCGATAACACCTGGAAACTCTGTTTTTTCAAAAAAATTTAACTTGGTTTCATTTTTTTCATCTTCTGTCAAGTCAAACTTTATCCATAATGGACAAAGTTTACTTTCCATAGCATCCAGCGTATCAGACAAGATCTTCGATACAACAGGCTGTGACAGACCCAGGTTAAAATCATTACCAACACTCAGCTGGTACGATCCCTGAGCCAAAAATCGTAGCGTTGCTGCCAACTTAGTGGTGTTTGGAATAAATGTTGATCTTATCCCTTTTTTTAAATTAGGTTCTATCGTATCCAACACATACCTAAATGACGTTTTGTTTAGCTGAAAATAACTTTGAAACCTTAAAAAGAGTAACAACAAAAATACAGTACTTGAAAGATTAGTTTGAATTTATAACTTACTTTTCATCCGGTAAATCAAAGATCCTTGATTTATGTCTAAGAAGCCTTCTTTCCACCAATAAATTTCTCTTTGATTCTTCATAATCCGAATCAGAGTCAGTATCAGAAAGAAAAAACATTTTTATTGTATTTACATTTATGAACCTAATCTTAATTTTGTTTACAAAATTTTTATTTTTCCCAAAAAAGAAATTGTAAACAAAACTAAACAAGTAACTTAAATATTAGGTATGTGTGTTAATCTTTTCGATTACATAGGGCTTACCATGGTGGAATATTTCACCATGGGGCTTACCAGAAAATTTTTTGTCATAATAAACGTCAAACTTCATACAAAAAAAAAAAAAAAAATTTTAAGGTGGAAGTCAGTGTTGCCACCTTCGTGTAATTACACATATCATGTGTAATATTTCTTTTCATGTGTAGCCCATGTGTTTTTGACTGCATGTGTAATTTAATATTTTAACGTTTTGTTGCACTGATTTTTGCTATTATTTTTTCACAAGAAGTAAAAAGGTTTATTATTCTTAGCAAAACTTAAAAATTTAATTAAAATAATGCAAGCGTTAAAAGAGCGGAACTAAAAACGGTTCATCAACTACTAAACTTTTACAATTAAGATATAGTTATTTTGCCACAATTTATTATAACGACGAAACATCCTTGGTACATTATTCTTTTTTTTTTATATTTCAAAGAGGGTGGATCATCGACTGCAAAAGAAATGTTTGAGCTTCTCAAAAGCACAATTATAGAAAAAGGGATACCTTTTGAAAATATAGTTGGATTTGCATCAAATACACCTAATGTTAAGGCCCAAAAACACTGGTCAAAGGCTTGACATCAAGCTCGTGTACGTGTGCTTGACATAAGAACATACATTTGCTGGATCAGCTGTCAAGCATTCATTTCTCATTTTATTTTGAAGTGACAACAGCAGGAGCAACCAACATTCATCAAAATCTCTCGTCAAGCATGCTAAATATCTAAATTTTTTGATTTTCCATCAAGCATCGTCGGTGTCACACATACAAACTCATTTTCACTAACACTACCACAATGCTGGATGGGAATTTGACCAATGTATTTGAGCCTTTACATTTGGCAACGTTGAAGGCCTGTCTGTACCTTCCAACATATTTGGAACATTTACCTTTTAATATTAGATCAGATAAAACTTAAGGATTTTCAAGAATATTTTCGAGACAACATGCACTCTTACATTTTAAAAAGTTTTAGCTTCATCAAAATATTTTTGATATAAAAAATTCCTTTGGTGACAGATTTTTTCCTATTTTGCAAATAGTTATTTTTGTTTAAACTTTTAAATGGTAAAATGAAAATATTATTTTTTTTGCATTAAATACAACGTTACGATTTTTGTGAACAAAAAGCAAATAAAGAGACATTTGAAAAATATTTTTGTGTTGAATAAGTAAAAAAAATATAAAAATGTCCGTCATATCCAATGTTGCAGCGATAGAGGAACTGAATTAACATTCCGTTGAAAAAATGCGTCAACGAAATTTGAGGGATGCATCAGCTCCTTTGTCATACGCAAATAAAATATAAGTTACATATCGTCACCTAAAATGCAAAAGGGCTTAACAACAAAAAATTCGAAATAAGGGTTTTTGATTGAGTTTTGTTCGTTTTATTAAACTTAATGTTCACAAACAATTTTAGATCAAAAATGTCGACTTTTTTAAAGAAATTCAAAAGCCAATTACAACTTGTTGTTATTGATTTTGTAAAGTTTTTTGATTCTCCTGTGAAAAAAAAAAATAAAAAGAGTTGTTACGCCCTTTAGCATTTTAGGTGACGATATTGGTTTGCAAACAGAAACTGAAATTGGCTTACGTTTTCTCAAGAAGCCAAATACGGTTTTTATTCCACTTTTGTTCGAAATTTGTTTCTGTTTTATGCGTAAAAATATAGCATGTGAAATTCGTATTTCCACACACAAAAAAATATTCTAGGTAATTTTACCAAGGCGTGCATAGGTAATTTAATAATAATTAAATTAAAAACTGTTCGATAAAGGATAAAAATACAGCGTATGTGAGTATTATTAACATAAGATAAGGAACTCCCCTGAACTTTTTACAAATAAGACAGAATATATTAATAATAAAACCAATAATAATATATTACTTGTATTGAAGATGATTAATTTGGACGACGCGAACTATTCTATGCTGGATCAATATGGGTTTTAAAGACAAAATTTGTTTAAATCATAACTTGAAATTTGATTATATTGATCGCATCTCAAGCTTACAAGAAGCATTTCATACAAATTCCATTGCAAAGGATCAGGCAAAAATAAGATTGAAAAGAAAGGAACGTCTAATAAAAATTATGAGTTCCACTGATACACCACTAGGTACGCTAAAACGCCGTATGTTGCGCTGGGTGGTGTCGAACAACAAAAAATGAAGCTGCTTCCACAATATCCAAGTTTAAGTGAAAGCAATCTAAATGTGCATTGTTTTGGCGACTTAAATACATAACCAAATTTATCCATAGATTCCAATTGTTATTAGAAATATATATCACTCAACGTCGTCATAATTAAAAAAAAGGAATTTAGGAGTTAGTGATGCAGAATTGTTCGCTATGTTTTCTTTATATTGTGTAAAAAATTCATCTTTATATCTTTTATACTTTCCTCCAAGGCGAATTCATAAAGGTGACATTTTTAAATCATCTGTTTATTGTTTATTTTTTTGTCTTGTATACTGAATGTCAAGCTTGGTTTACATTTTGTGAAAAAATTAATTCAAATTTAAAATTCAATAAAAAATAAAAACTTGAAAAAAACTTATTTAAAACAAAAAAAGTGAACATAAAATATAAACACAAGGAATTAAAAATGCGTAAGAAATAAATGGAGCCACAATGAATTTTCAATAGAGTAAAAAGATTTACTTTCTAAAGAAATTGTGTATATTTTATAAACAAAAAAAATTTCTTGTTTTGTATTTCCAACAAATAAGTTTGACATTCACTCTAACTTTTTACAAAAACAAAATACATAGAATTTTTAAAAAAAAGAGATAGCTAGCATAACTCTATCTCATGATGCAGTCACCTTTATGAATTCGACTTGCTTTCCTCGAGAGAATGTGTCGTATTTTTTCTAACTACCCGTCTCCACTATCCATCAACTTGGTAAGAACAGCATGTCGCACATGAATTCTACTCGTGTAGACTGTTCATGTTCATGTTTCGTCCATGTGCTGCCATCGTTGCCTAAACATTCGTCTTGGCATCCATGTACGCCATGATGTTGGCCATACAATGTATTTTCTGTATACAACCAAACGCCACAACAACAAAAATTGTGGTAAATCTGAACATGAACATCACCACGTATTCGCCACATACAAGAACGTAAACAAATTAATACCGTTGCTCTGCCGGCGTTATGGTCATGTCATGTTTAAATCGAAAGCGCATGGAGACGTGGGGTAAAGCGGCCCATACACTTGCAATATTATTGTTAATGATATTCGTAATTTTACTTCTATTTTGTCCTATATTATGCAATAAGTCGCACAATGGTTTCAATTTAAATATTGCTCAATTTTCATTCAATAAAAAGGTGAACACAACCTATAGGAATAACATAAACAGCATTGTACGATTTTGCCAACACATTATACTTTCTTTTCGTTGGTCCCAATTTACACTAGGGACATTTCTTGCCGGACATTTTTTGAATTCTCTTTCAATCTTACCTGAAGCGTTTATATATGAAGTCAGACAGAAAAATAATATAAAGCAACAATATGTAAACTACGAAAAGTAAGAAAGAGAAATGAAAAAATGTCCAGTACAGATAGTCTTGTACTACACACTCTACCTTTTCGACCCCTTGCCATCAAACTTCGTCTGTCCGGCAAGAAATGTCCCTAGTGTAAATTGGGACTTGGGCAATAAAAATCATATTGTGTTGTGCCACCTTCGAATATCACATACACATTGGCGATATAGATAATTGTACGATACGTAAAATTGAACAATTGTATTGCAAGTGTATGAGCCGCTTAAGTGATTTAAGCAGCAAATGAGCGATTTATGGATTAAAGACATACAAGTAAAAAGTTTCAGTAGACCATTAAGTTAATTGTTACACATCATGAATTGATAAATAAAATATAATGATATAAAAAGGTAGAAATTTTATTTAAACCATGTAACTAAAAAAGTACATAGAGTTTTTTTAAAATGCTTCTTTATCAAAACAAAAGTAGTAAATTTATCTAAAACCTATGTTCTTGTACAAAATTTTACTTAGACAACTTTCAGAAACTGGGAATTATTTCCCTTCGTAGGTTACTTTATATTATATAGATAAAGAATTAAATTTTATGGATAAAGAATTAAATTTTAAAGAACATTTGGAATATATTTGCAAAAAAATTGGAAAAAAGATCGGATTTTTCAAGCGTGTAAGAAACAAAGTGTCTATTATTACGGCAATAAACATTTATAATACTATTATAAAACCACATTTTGAATACGGGTCAACAATTCTGTATACATGTTGCACGGAGAATCAAATAAATAGATTACAAAAATTGCAAAATAAAGCAATGCGGTCTATATTAAAATTCAATCGTTTTACATCAATAAGATATATGTTAGATACCCTAAGATGGATGAACATACACCAAAGACTGGAATTTAACACATTAATTTTTATAAAAAAAAATGAAGATGGGATAAGCACCAGATTACTTGGTAGAGCAACTTAGATATGTTGGAGATGTTCAGCCGTATAATCTGCGAAATAATCAGAATTTCAGATTGCAACGATCAAATACTAGTGATACACAACGATCGTTATTTTACAAAGGTCTCAGTCCTTACAATATGATGCCAAACAACATAAAAAACGAAACAAACAATACTATTTTTAGAAAAAAAGTTGTTGATTTTATTAAAAATGTTAATGAAAATTAGAGCTTAAAAAGAAAAATATGATGAAAATGTACTTAAGTGAAATTTAATTAAAAAGTATTAAATACTACTAATAAATTAATAATAATAATAATTATATTCAACATTTTTTATTTTTCGAATTTATTCTATGAGCTAAATTTCAGTTATATATTTTATAAAGCTTTCGTCCGTTTATTTGAAACAAATATTACGAAAATCGTAATACACAGTACAAATTGTTCGAATTCGTAAATGATTTCTTTCGAATCGAAATACCCCCCTGTTATCATAATTTTTTGAAAACTATTATATTTGCAATATCTTGTGTACCATTGCTTGGCATTATTGTGTACATTAATGAATTAGCATTGCAGAATGTACTTTAATCGAAAACAGGTATATGAGTGCAATTACGAAGGCTAGTTTTTTGAAAATAGATTCAAAATAGATGGAGATAAAACACATATAAAGTTATTTTTGAAATTTTGAAAACTAAGCTAAATTTAATTTTGGTTATTACATTATTTTTGTTTTTCTTAGTTTTTTTTTGCGATTTTTTGACCTTTTTTATTATATCAGATTTTTTGTGTGTAAGTGCTTGTTCAAACTCTTCAAGTTTTAGCAGTCAAGTCTTAAGTTTTTAGGAGAGAGGAAAATAAATGGCATTCTCTTTTCCCTTCTTTTCCTAATGGCTTAAACTTGAAGAGTTTGAACCAGCACTATGCATAATTTAATTGTTTTTTACAAATTTTAAAACACTACAAAATTGACATGTGGCGATTTTTGACATTAGGTTTGGTGGTGGTGCTTAAAAAAGTATGACAGCACTGCTAGCATCAAGCAATTATATTGTGAATATTGAACTTATTTCAATCACAATCATTAACCTGAAAATAATAATGAATGGCAACCCATAATACTCATGCATGCTTTGTTTACAAATTGCGCTACTCAAAACAAAATTTAACAATTTTCGCTGGTTGAATGTTTATTTCATAATTTTATTGATATATATGTAGACCAAGACTCCATGAAAAGGCCAATAATGACGAACAATGGCTTTGAAGAATGGGTAAACTATTTGATATTCCAATAAGACCATAAATAATCAGTTGTAATTTAGGGCGGTTATATGGACGCCAAAATCACCAAACTGGAGGAACAGTTTACTGCCGCCAGTAATCCCTATAAAAAAACCGATTTATTTTCTGGTATTTCAATATTTGTCAATGGACATACCAATCCTTCTGCGGATGAACTGAAACGTATTATGATGGTACACGGCGGTATATTTCATCATTATGAAAGGTCTCATACCAGTTATATTATAGCCTCCAATTTACCGGATGTTAAGGTGCGTAACATGAATACTAGCAAAATTATTAGTCCTCAGTGGGTGGTGGATTGTATTAAGGAACAAAAAATACTGGATTACACTAAATATTTGTTGTACACAAATCAAAAGAAATCTCAGCCCAGTATTAGTTTTGTTATGAAGAAAAAAGAGGAAGTAAATATTACAATGGCTAATACTGCTGCTTCTAAAGAGTTGGAACAGAATTTGCAGGATAATTTAAAAAGTATAAATAATGAATTACAAGTGCTGAATGCTAAAATGCGACAAAGTTTTACTACGCCTGTGGATATTTCTAATAAGGATGTTTCTTTAAAAGCAAATTTAAGCTCTTCCAGTGTGGCTCGTACAGCTGTGGATCCTAAATTTTTAAGTGAATTTTACAACAATTCGCGTTTACATCATATTGCTACTTTGGGAGCGGGATTTAAACAATATGTTAGTGATTTACGTGAACAGCATGGTGGTAATGGTTTCCCGGCTCGACAGGAGTTAAAAAAACGTTTGTTATTAAATAATGTAGCTGAGGTGGCCCCATTTCATAAAACTAAGCAGAAATCTTGTGTCATGCATATTGATATGGATTGTTTTTTTGTTTCGGTGGGTCTTCGTAATCATCCGCACTTAAAAGGAAAGCCGGTTGCGGTAACACATTCCAAAGGTATTTTCTCCTTATGAAATGTTTTACATCATTTCCAGTACACTTTAAAAATTTCTATTAGAATTCTGAAATCTTAATTTATATTTTTAGATTTTTTCATTAATATTTAAAATAGTTAACAAATTTTAGGAATATTGTACCTATTGCATTTGAAATTTTTTTTACATACATAGGTAAAGAGGGTTATTAACTCAAAATTTTTATTTTTTCACTTTTTAGAAAAAATCGGCACATAATATTCATATATATCCGCTGTAAAAATATCGTGCTGTTTTGTCTCCGTTTTGGTAAAACGGTAGGCTTAAAAATCCATTTTCATTTGGCTTTAATACATATTAATTTAAATATTGTTTTGCTTCATGGTAGAATAAGTACAAGGTGTAGTCATTAGAAATTTTGCTCTCAATTTGAAAACCCATATAACGCCAAACAAAAGAAAATATGGGAAAAAATGAAAACAATCGTCAAAAATCACATAAATTCATTTGACATTACATTAAGCGTTTGGCGATCGTCAGAACATGCCCGATACATTATATGAAAAAGGTTTTAAAAAATGTGAAGTTGTTATATACGCAGACGACACGCTGATTTTGCCTGAAGCGGCAACGGAGAAGATATGTCATGCAAATTTATCAATTGATGTGTCAAATGGTCACAAATGCATACATTAAAGTTAAACGAAAATAAAACTAGTATAATGGAAATAAATATTAACACTAATAAAATATTTAAAATGAACAATATAATAATATAAAAAGTTAATAATATAAAATACCATTTTAACACTGTGCTTCGCTAGCCTCATTAAAATAAGTAAATTTTTTTAAATACAGATCTCGTGCATTGTTTACGAAGCTGTTTGTACCAAGTTTGAATACTCTTACTGTTACCATTCTCCAGTTATACAGAAATCTTATGGTCTTTATATTAAAGATACCTCGCATACGTCTACAATAAGGCATAATGCTTTAGAAATGCTCTTCTCCAATTCCGAACAATGTTGACAGATGATGGGTATTGTTAACCATTCTATTTGTACAAAATTTGGAAAATTTTACACATACCGTTCTTCAGATCTACAGAATTATATTTTGTGCCACACCCACTTATCTAATCGCGCCCATTTTTGACAGATGCTCATTTATAACCAAGTTATTTGTATCATATTTGTAAATTGTAGCTATAGCCGTACTCTAGATATACAGAATTCTAGTTTTAGCTACGTCCAATTTTCCAATCAAGCACCATTTTTTAGAGACGTTGTATATTACTAACCATTCAATTTGCACCCAATTTTTACAATTTAACATTTACCGTTCTTCAGATATACAGGACTCTATTTTGTGCCACGCCTACTTATCGAATACCGCCCCTTTTTGACTGATATTGCGTATTGGTAGTCAATTTAGTTGTTCCCAATTTGGAAACTTTAGCTGTTACCGTTTTCTAGTTTTTCACAATTATAGTTTGTGCCACGCCCACTTTTCCAATCCAGCCCATTTTCGACAGATGCTGTGTATTAACTATTCTATTTTTTTACAATTTACCTAATCCCGTCCACTTTTTTAATGATGTTACGTAGTGGTAGCCCAGCTATTCTTTTAAACTTGGAAGCCTGGACAATTTTAAACATTTCTCTTACCACTTTTTAGATATAAATAAATCTATTTTATGCCACTCACACTTACCTTATCCCACCCAGATTTGATTTGAAAACGTTGACTCTTGCCATTCTCCAGATATACATAAATCTATAAAGTCTTTGTATAGGAGGTGCACGCCTACTTTTCCAATTCTGCCCAGATTTTGTCAGATGTTGTGTTTTGACGATCCAACCATGTGTACCAAATTTGGAAACTTTACCTATTTTCGTTCTACAGATATACAGAAATTTATATTGTCTTCGCATGGGAGGTGCATCGCCTACTTCTGCAATACCGCCCATTTTTATAGGTTGTGTATTGAAAACCCTGCTATGTGTACCTTATTTGGAAAATTTTTCTCTTACCGTTGTATAGATATAAATAAATCTATTTTATCCACACCCACTTCTTGAATCCTGCCCACATTTTTTGGATGTTGTTTATTGATAACCAAGATGATTGTGCTTAAATTGCATACTTTGGCTCTTGCTGTTATCCAGATATACAGAAATCTACAATATCTTTGTATGGAAGGTGCCACGCCCACTTCTATTCCGCCCAAATTTTGTCTGATGTTGTGTATGGATAGCCAAGATCAGTGATGCCAGGAGAAACTTAAAAAAATCCCTACGTGTCTTAAAAAAATTCCCTTTTTTCACTACAACCAAAAAAAAAATTACCTTATACTTTTCCCTACGTTAAAAATTTATTGTTTTTAGCAACACGCATACATATTTTGTAAATATTATAATAAAAGCATTAATTAACAACAAAAAAAAAAAACAAAACAAAACAAGCAAGAAAGTATAGTCGGTCAAGCCCGACCATATGATACCCAGCACCACAGTACTTAAAAACACATCATGCTTATGTATGTGTCCATATAAATATGGATTTCTCTATGTTTAAAAACTTCATTAAAATCGGTTTGAAAGTTTGTGAGAGGCAGAAATTGCCCCCTACATCCCCTTGTGGTCCTATTTTTGAAAAACTGTATAGCTTATGTGTCCATATAGATATGGATCTACCTATGTTTTAAATTTCATTAAAATCAGTTTGAGAGGCAAAAATTGCCCCTTTCTCCCCGTGTGGTCCTATATTTTTTAAAACTGTATAGCTTATGTGTCCATATAGATATGGATCTATCTATGTTTTAAATTTCATTAAAATCGGTTTGAGAGACAAAAATTGCCCTTATCACCCCTTGTGGTCCTATTTTTTTAAAACTGTATAGCTTATGTGTCCATATAGATATGGATCTATTCATGTTTTAAATTTCATTAAAATCGGTTTGATAGTTTCTGAGAGGAAGAAATTTCCCCCTATCTTCCCTCGTGGTCCTACAATTTGGCCCATTTTCAATAGGCTTGGTCCTTGTGCCAATAAGAACCTATGACCCAAATTTTATCAAGTTATCTCCAAAGTTGCGACCTGTACTTTGCGCACAAGGTTACATGGACAGCCAGCCAGCCTGCCAGCCAGCCCGCCAGCCACTCGGACGGACATCGTTGGTTCGACTCAGAAAGTGATTCTGAGTAGATCGGTATACTTTAAGGTGGTTCTAGGACCACTATTTTAAGGCGTTACACACATCAGCACAAATGCATAATACCCTCTCCACTATTGTGGTGTGGGTATACAAATTCCTTTTACAAATATATCCTTCCTTATCCTTAAAAATTTTTATTACAAATTTTGTTCAAAATTCGAAATTGTATTGTGTTATTTCTCTCGATTTAGAAGGTGTGATTGGCTTTAATAAAATAAAATATCTGTCCTTTTTCCCTACGTTTGAAACTTTCCGTAAAAATCCCTACAAAAAGGGAAAATTCCCTACAGTTGGCATCACTGGCCAATATGCTTTTAACAGTTTTTAAAACTTAGGCCCCTATTATGGTTTACAACTCAACTCAGTTGAGTTGTTATTAAGACAACTGGTTGTGATCAGTTGTAATTTTTGTTATGTTTTTGTTCACCGCAAAATAGCAAAGTTGTAAACCATAATACAAAAATTAAGAAATTACAACTCAACTGAGTTGAGTTGTAAACCGTAATAGGGGCCTTAAGCTCTTGCCGTTCTCCAGATATACAGAAATCTAAATTGTCTTTGTATGCTCATTCCAAAAAATGTATAGCCTATAGCACCTTCCAAATCTTCCGTAATATACTCTAAAAGTTTTATAAAGATCGGTTTAGCGGCTTAGGCGGCTTTAAGGCACAAACAAACAAATAAAAATACATACATTCACTTTTTAATACATACATAGAGATGGGTTTTCGGGTAGACAAGGAAGGACTTAAATTAAAAGAAGATATAGATTATATGTAAAAAAATTGGTAAAAAATCGCGTTTTTTTTTAACGTATTAGAAACAATCAGGGGAGTTCTGGAAGTCGAAAACGCAAGCATTTTGAACGTCGTTTTTAAATAAGATTTCATTAATCAAAGAATTTTATGATACATATTATACAAATATTTCTCTATTAAACAGAATTTTATAACAAAAATTATAAAAAAAAGATTAAAAGTGTATTAAAAACAATTTTTAAGTTCTTGCGTTTTGCGATTTCGATTTTGAAAACACCCCTGAATAATTAGTAATATGGTTATGTTATTGAATTGTTAATGGGTTTACATCCAAATTTTAATATTTTAATCAGGCTAAAGTTCATCAAATTTATGTGCTGTTTCCAAATGACAAGCAAGTGATTGTGTAGTGAAATTTATATGAAAAGCACTCAGTTTTTTGAGCGATTTTCATATAAATTTTACTACACAATCACTTGCCTGTTACTTGGAAACTGCACATCAATTTTTATTAAATTATGCTTATGAAGGAAGGAATTTTACAACATGAAATTAATTCAAATTTATAGATAATTTTTCATTCTTGACTGAACTGGGAATCGAACCCAGGTTTTCACAGGCAGGTTGCCCTACCATGTCTCGATTGTCACCACACAATCTCTTAAGCTTGTTATAGTGCAAACCCTTCGCAAGAGATTGTGTGGTTACAATCGAAACATGTCAGGGCAACCTGCCCGTAAAAACCTGGGTTCGATTCCCATTTCAGTCAAGAATGGAAAATTATCAATAAATTTTAATTAATTTCATGTTGTAAAATTCCTTTCTTCATAAGAAACAAAGTATCAATTATAACAACAATAAACATTTACAATACTACGATTAAACCACATTTTGAGTTGGAATCTACTGTGTTATAAAAATACATGCTGTTCAGAACAGCAAATATGAAGAAAGAAACTACAGAATGAAACTTAGCGCACAATACTCAATTGCAATCAACCCAACTTAGATGCGTTGGGGATATTCAACCATACAACTTAAGAAACGCTGCAGATTTTAGAAATGAAATTAGTTCAAATGTATTTAGAAGGAAAATTTCAACTTTTTTTAAGAAATATTTAATTTTTGTTTGTTGACGTAAAAAAAAGATATATCAATTTAAAAGCTGAGCGATATTTCCTGTTTATACTTGAATTTTGTAATACATTTGTAATTGATTACAAACATAAACTTTTAAAAATTTCAGATATAATTCAAATTTAAAAATTCAAAGTTAAATTTGTTAAATTATTGGAAATTTCCACAGTTAAAAGAAAAATTCTATTCTAATTTGTTTCTTACCAGGCGGTTCTTCAGCGACTGAAGTTCCAGTTCATCCGAATGCTGATCGCCAAACCGAAATGGAATTATTTGCCAAACGTTTTGAACAGCATCTCCACAACAATATCCTCTCAGATAAAGTGCGTGGCGGCTTTGAAAATAAAATGTCTTTGTCTGAAATCGCTTCTGCCTCGTATGAAGCTCGTGCAAAAGGCATACGCAATGGTATGTTTGTAGGTCAAGCTTTACAACTATGTCCCGATCTTAAAACCATACAATATGATTTCGAGGGTTACCGGGAAGTGGCCTTCACTTTGTACAATACTGTAGCGCAGTATACCTTAAATATAGAGGCTGTTAGTTGTGATGAAATGTTTGTGGATTTGTCTGAAGTTTTAGATGAACTAAAGGTGGATGTAATGGATTTTGTACTTGCTATCAGAGAAGAAGTTAGAGAGAAAACCCAGTGTCCTTGTTCGGCAGGTGTGGGTGCAAATAAGTTAGTTTTTCTTTTACATTACAGTCATGGTTAAACCTTTTTTAAATTTCCAAATTTTTCTTTCAGATTACAAGCCAGAATGGCCACAAAAAAGGCCAAACCTGATGGCCAATTTTTTTTACAATGCGAAAATGTGGAGACATTTATGTCAGAAATACCCATACAAGATTTACCGGGTGTAGGCAGTAGCACTTCTTACACTTTGAAAGAATCCAATTTGATTACTTGTGGTGATTTACAAAATGTTTCTTTGCCTCGTCTTCAAATGTTGGTGGGCAAAAAGTTTGGTGAAACTTTGTATCAATTTTGTCGCGGTATTGACCAGAGAGGTTTAACTTATGGCCAGATACGTAAATCAGTTTCGGCCGAAGTTAATTATGGCATACGTTTCAAAGCCTATGCAGAATTGGAAACATTTCTTAAACAACTATGTGAAGAAGTGCACAATCGCTTGAAAGATATTAAAAGAAAAACAAAATGTATTACTCTAAAACTAATGGTTAGAGCCAAAGAGGCCCCGGTGGAAACTTCAAAATTTATGGGTCATGGCGTTTGTGACAACATAACAAAATCTGTATCTTTACCGGAGTTTACTAATGATTTAGAAACCATAACTCGCTGTATTTTAACAACTATGAAAGCTTTAAATCTTCCTCCAAATGAATTAAGAGGCATTGGCATACAGTTATCAAAATTAGATGATCCCACTGAACAGCAGGAAAAACCTAAAGAAAATATAATCAAAAACATGTTTTCAAAAGTAAAAGAAAAACAAAACGAAGCTAAACTACATAATAAGTTGGAAAATAAAATAGTTGTTAAACCACACACAGAAACTGAAAAATCAAACAATGAGTTGTCAGCCAATAGAAGCCCTGAACCAAAAAGAAGTCCGGAAAACAATAAATCTATTGCTACAAAACGTGGACGTCCAAAAGCTGCAGGCAGCAATAAGGAGTCCAAAATTAAATCCAACATAGTGGGTATGTTAAAAAATGCAGCAGCTAAACAGGCTCAACAAAGTTCTAGTACTACCGAACAAACAATACCAGACGATATAGATTTAGAAGTTTTTAATGCTTTGCCTCGGGATATAAGAGAGGAGATTTTAAACGATAGAAAAAAAACAACAAATGCTACTTCGAATCCTCCTTTAGAAAAAAAGGAACCTTCAGCTTCTAAAAGTATTAATCAAGGCTTTTTAAATGAAAGTGATTTTCTACCCTCCACCTCAAAGGCAGCCAAACAAAAAAGAGAGAACCGAATAAACGTTCAGCCGCAGCACATGGAAGTTGATCAGGATTTTTTGGCTGCCTTACCAGCAGAATTAAGATTAGAAATTGAAGAACAAATTAAAATGCAAAGGCAATCATTTAATGAACATGAACAAAGTTATAGACCCATTACACCACCACCAACCGGTAATATCGGACAACTACAGCAAAATAACTGTAATTCCCTATCAGCTAGTGAAATAAGTTCGGATAATATTTTTACCCAACATAATTGCATACAATTACTTTTGTCCTGGGTGCAAAGTTGTGAAGTACCTGAAAATTATGACGTAGATTTAATGTGCTCCAATGCTCTAGAATTGGTGAGAGCTAAAGAGCTGGATAAATTATATGAGTCCTTGTTGTATTTGGGACGTTTGATAAAACAACAGAAATATTCTACAAATGATTGTACTTGGCATTTGGCTTTTAAAATGATTTTAGAGGCGGTTCAAACGGAAATGTTACAAGTTTATGATGGCAGAAAATTATTTTTACCTGTGAAAATAAAATGTGATAAATGTGAAATTTGAAATAAAAGTAATAAAATTACTTGTGTAAAAGTTACAATGAGTTTTATTAAAAAAAAAAAAAATATTGTTTCCTCTTCAAAATTTTTAACCAGTACAGATTTTTTAAAGAACAAAAATATGGTTTTACAAGTATTAAAATACGGTCTCTGCTTAGAATACATTTTTTTGCGAATTGCATACACATTTAAAAAATAATTAATTTTTTTTTTAAATCTTTGAAAATCAAATAACGGCTCCTGAACTTGTTGCATTTTTGATTTTCTCTTATAATTAATAACAACTTTTTTAAAAGAGATTTATTTTAAAAACATATTAATCTTAATATAAAACCAAAAACATCTGCTTCTCAGATTCCAGATTAAAGAGCAACATTGATACATACATATAAAAAAATATAATGTAGTACGTCTAACTAAAAATTATCATCAATCTCCAGCATCTTGTTGAGCATAAGACATCATCATTCATTCATTATTAAATGCATTGTCGCCTCTTTAAGCCACCTTTTGATGGTTTATGCTGATCATAAAAGACGTTGTTGTTGATGCGTTTATACGCTTGTAAACATGTCTGCAGAAGATGGAATAGGAGATGTCTTGTTACAAAAAACTTACTATTTAAACATATAAAAGAAAACTTTTCCAAAGGTTTGTAATGAGTTTTATCACGCCATATCAAACGGAAGTAAACCCACATTTAAATTTTTTTTGTTTACAATGTGAATCTCTACGCAGCCTTCCAAGCTTGTGCAATATAAATGGCATTAGTGGACTTACACATGTGCTGGTGTAGTGTCTTAAAAGCTGATATGGAAATGATTAATCGTTTAAGTTATTATGATCAAATAAACTAGATGTTGTTTTTTCTTCCCCTTTTTCTATAAATGCAACAAGTTTTTTAAGAATAGACAAGGAACGGTTACTAAAAACAATAGGAAACGATATTTTTTATAAAAAAAATGCATGATCACTCAATTTTCGAATAAAAATCTTGTTTTAAAATAGAAGCTCAAATTGTTTTATTTTAAAATCTAGAAGGCATAGAGTTAATTATAAAAGATTTGTAAACACTCTATATGATTTTGATTGCAATAACATAAGTTTGGATCAAATTTTAGCTTAATACTAACATAATAAGATAGTTTATGGGTACAAAGGCCCTTTTCCAGAAAGAAGCTTCATTGCGGGCTATGTGAAATTATGGACCGATTCCATTTTCAATAGGCTTGGCCTTTGGGCCAATTAGAACCTATATAACGAACTTCATCAAACTATCTCCAAAATTGCGGCCTGTACTTTGCGTACTGTAGTGTACTGTACTTTGTACTCTTGTTTTCATGGACAGCCAGCTAGACGGACGGACGATCAGAGCCGATCGGTGTGGTGTGGGTATAACAAGTAACAGTGCTATATTCGGCTGTGGCGAATTTTTTGATACCCTCCACCAACAGTTAGAATATTACAGGATTAAAGATATAAAGGTTATATACACCAATCTTTTAAAAAAAAACTGAAAAAAATTCTCGGAAAGAAAAGAAGAAACCATTCGCAATTTCATTTATTTTCATTATTTGACAATAATTTTTGTGGTTCTATTTTAGCCCATCCTTTTTTTTCTTCGGCAATGTATTATACAGTGCACTCGCGATAATATGAACGCCCTAATATATAAACACCCCAACATATCGTCGCAGGAATTAAAGAACGCTGTAACTGACAAAACATAAAATGCTCACCAGAGCCAAAAATCTGTATGAAAGAAAGTAGAAAAAAGTTCATATCACAAAAACTATACAACTTAGGAACATGATTTTAAAAACGTATTTTTATTTTTTCTCGCTTTATATATTGGCTGTAAACATTTCCTCTCATGTCAATTTTTCCCGGTGATTCTGCGGCTTACAGCAAACGATTTTTTTTGCGTAAGTGATTTTTTCACCATACAAATATGGTACCGGGACCAATCGACGCAGTATTTTTTTCTGATAAAAATTATGCAAAAAAACGTATTTTCGATTTTTTGTCAGTTAAAGCGTTCTTTAATTCTTGCGACAATATATACACTTTTTTTCTTCCACTGACTTCTCCAAAATATGAACTTGTGCAAAAGCTTTTAAACACGAGCAACTTATACTTGTATTTTTAACGGTTTTTGTCTACCTACACAGGGTTAAATCAAAATCAATTCTTATTCAACTGCATAATAACCTGGGGATTTCCCCAGCTATTGCTTTAAAAATGTCTTCAGTTGTTAATCAAAATGTTTTACATACACTTTTTAGTTAGTTCTCACATTAACATGGAATTCTATATACATTTTTAAATATAATTTTAACGTGAAAAGTTTTTAAATATGAATTTAAAAAAGCACAAGTTTTGAACATTAAAAAGAAAAATCAGAAATTTTAGAACATTTCGGAAAAGGAATTGCTAATTAAGCGAATAAATTTGTTATACCCTCCACCACAATTAGTTGTGAAGAGGGTATACTAAGTTTGTCATTCCGTGTGGAACTTTTCATCCCATCAACTATATACATATATTCCGGCTTTTTGAGTAATTCTATGTCGATTAAGCCATGCCCGTATGTCTGTCCGTCGCTCACTTTCGAAAAACTTAAAATAAATGAACAAACTTGGTGCCAAATTGCTTGTAGTTATCCTAAGCAGTTTGGGATTTAAAGTCAGCAAAATTGGTTCAGTAGGATCAGAGCTATGAATCAAAATGTGGAACCACCACCTTAACAAATTAATAATTTCGTTACAAAAACTAACATAAATGGTGGAACAATGCACGGAATGATATGAGATTTTGCCAGAATTCTTTTTTCCGACTGGAAATCACGCTGAAAAATTTCGTGAAGATCCGTCCATAATTTACGCTAGGCCCCATATAAGCCATACTCCCGGAAAATAGTATAGTACGCCTAAAACCGTAATAAATAATGCTATCATAACAAATTTTGGCACGTCACAGTAATATAGGACTAGAAATGACACTGTGAAATTTCGAGAAGATCGGTCCATAATTTACCCTAGGCCCCATAAACCGTAATAAATAATGCTATCGGAATAAAATTTAATACTTCACAGTTTTATATGACTAGTATTTGAATTGGAAAAAGAAAAATGTGCGGTCTTCCGAATACCCAAAAAATGTTACAAAAAGATCACGGTTAGCGGACACGGCAAATACCTGCAGATTTTTAAGGGAGTGGGGCGTTTTTAAACTGATTGAACGAAAGAAAATCACAGACTTTTTCGCATAACTTTAAGTTTGGTTTTCTTTTTTTAAATCCAATGAACAATAAATAAAAAAACTTTAACATTAAAAACTTTTATTTTTATGGAAAAAACGTTTTTGAAGGGAAATTAGATGCCATTCGCAAATATGAACAATCCTGCAAAAGTGAACTGGCCTTGTTTTAATTAGTTCATATTATAGCGAGTGCACTGTATGTATATAAATCCTTTTTCCATCGCTCAAAGGATAAATCAGTTTTTAATCCTCAATAGTGATCTGAGAAGATTCATTTATGTGATTTTTACAAAAACTGATCACCTAAATACTAGCTATATATAGCTATATATTGGATCAACTAAATATAATTTATATATGGGTAATTCCAAAGTGTTGAACGTGACAGTCGTACGCATCAAAAATGCAACAACATTTTAAACAACAAATATTTTTACGTTCTTTTAACCCTTAAATTATAGCACTAAGAAAGCACTATTATCTATGCTAAAGTTTATGGGGGGCGCGATTCTAGGTCAAAGATAATGGCAAAAGAAGTAGCGGTTCGAACGTGAAAAAAATAGAAGTAGTTTTTGTGGCCATGTATAAAAAGTTGTAGTTCAGCGAAACCTGGCACAATTTTTTAGTCAAACTACTTTCAGAATTTTACATAGCAATGTAACATTAAGATGTCTTTGGTTTGGTTCCAAAATCGTCTGTACTATTTTTTGTTTAAGCTAAAATCTGGTTCGATACGTGACAGTTCGAACGTGAAATTTTTTCCACAATAATTTAACTGAATAATGATTAATACAAAATAAAAATTTACCGTTAATTCGAATAACATATTTCTCTTCGAACTCTTCCTTAGATTACAGACCATGTAAGAAATTTTTTTTGGAATAATTTTCATCAAATATCACCTCTTTTAAGCAGGGCTGTGGAGTCGTTAAGAAAAAGTTATAACTCCGACTCCGACTCCTTTTGGTGAAATTTTTTAAGCACGACTCCGACTCCGACTCCGACTCCGACTCCGACTCCGACTCCTACTCTAACCTAGCATTATTTAAGAGACTAGTTTTTTTTTTTTTTGACTTTAAACTCTTTTTTAATTTAGTACCTGTTAAATGGTTAAATATAGCAAGAAAATGATTCTGTAAAAATTTCAAATCGATATTATAATTCTAACGTGCCGCGCATTGAGCTTTAACATACTAGTTACTAACATATGAGTAGGAAAGCTGCAAAATATTTTATTTGGATTTTGGAAAAAATGCAAAAAACATATAGTGCCCGATTAAATAGACCAAATGAGTTGAACCTTTTTTCAATTCTAAAGTGTTATGACATTCTTGACTTATAACTTAACAGTTGAGAAATTTAAACCAACTGAAATATAAAAAAATAATAGATGTAATTTTAGAACGAACGAGTTTTGTTACGAACTTTCGAAAGAAACGAGTTTTGCTTCAATCTGTATGGGATCATTGAATTTTAGTATATTTTAAAGGTAATATTAATTTATTAAAATTATGCAAACAGTGCTAAAAAATGTAAAAATAGGTCTGTAGGGGAGAGATAAACTACACCAATTCACATCTTTTTCAAATAACGTTTTTTATACTGTTGGAATTTATAGATGTGTGAATTTCCATAAGTCCTATCTAATGTAGCTTTCGAGATAGAAAAGTTGAAAACAACAGCAAGTCCAATTGGCTTAGACGTTAAAGTCATCAAGTGTACTTAGTGTTGTTTACCACAATATTAATAGAGGCAAAGGACAGTCCTTTTTTGCAAATTGTGAAGTGAGGTCTTTTGTTTTTAATATACATTTTATTTATTAAGTCAAATCATTCTCAGGAAAATTTTATAAAGTTTTTAAAACATGCATATGCGCCTTCAGATGTTAGTTCTACAATTTATATAACACATTTTGAAGAGAAATGTAACGTAAAAAAATGTTGTGAGCCTTCTATTATTTTTGGGAAATAGTACCCGTTTTGTTGTTGGACTTGGTGCTGTTTGTCTCAAGGCATGGAACAGTACCATAGAAGGTAACGAACCTTTTAGGACGTAATTTTTTAAGTATATCATCGACATAAAAAAAATATGTTAGGTTCATATAAAATATTCGTACAAATGCACATTTTTATAACATAAACATCATTTGCGATTATCAACATGTTTGCGCGGTCTGCTGTAAAGCTTTCAAAATGCGGATTGATGTAGTTTATCTCCCACCTGCAGAGTTAAAAAAATGTGAATTTTTAAACTGCTAAATTTAAATCTTTTTCTTCAGTGTACTCGCCATTGCATTTTTCCGTTCCTAATTCAATATTATTATTGTCCAAGACCGAAATTTGAAATTGCAAGTCTTTATTATCTCTCCAATTTTCCCTAAAGTGAGTAGATAAAAGTATTCTCAAATCATTTTTCCCACATTGATGGGAATTATATCTGGAAGAATGTCATGTATTTTTCCGAGTTCCTTTTCCTTTTATTCTATTATAATTGAAGGTTGGAACTTCAAATGTAGTTCACTTAATGCTTTCACCACAGGAGCTACAGCAGATTTCAAGTCATATTTATGAACATGGCTATTTTTGGCTATATGGCTATATATTTGTTAATATACGATAAATAAAAAACAACATCTTTACAAATTTAATTTTTAAATTCCTTAATTCGGCTCTATTTCATTAACGATATCTTGGCGAAATTCAAATAGTGAACCCGCTGGTTTTTGTAACAGAAATTTGAGGTCACATTAAAACATAGAAAAGGACATGCTTCGATACAATCTATATAACTATTCTTATAAATTGTCAAAATAAGATGTTATCTCAATTTTTTAATTTTTGAAACTCACCTACTGATATAAAAAGTATACTGGTACTTATTTTCTGACTTCACAATTTCAAAAAGCAGACCCTCTTATGGCCAATTCCACTAATTTATCTAAATATCAATTTATGTTTAAAATTTGTTTTTTTTATGTGAAATAAAAATAAAAATAAATAAAAATAAAATTATTAGAGAAATTATATTTAAATATGAATTGATATTTAAAAAGAATTGGAGAAATTGGTCATTAAAATTTTTTATTTTAAAAAATATTAGAAAAATTGTAATGCAAAAAAGTCGGAGTCGGAGTCGCTAGTTTTTGTGGATACTTCGACTCCGACTCCGACTCCGGTACAAAAACCTCAACTCCGACTCCTCAACTCCGACTCCGACTCCGACTCCACAGCCCTGCTTTTAAGGAAGATAATATTGAAGAAAATATACAATAAAACATACTCACAAATAAGAAATTACGTTTGCACAACTTTGCAGTCTGATTGTTCATCTAAGTGAACAAATTTATGGGTAAATTTATAAAATTAGTAAAATCTAAATATTTCTTCATAACAATTTCGTAAAATAATCAGATTTTAATAACTTTTAAATTTTCGGTCACGGTGGACCATTTGGCGGAAATGCCCATATGTACATTAATACAAATGGTTTTATTTGTATTGATATATTATCATTAAAAAATTGTAGGAATTTTAGTAGAGACAATTTTTTTAACGCGTAGGGTAAAATAGGGACTTTTGAAAAAAGTGTATAAGATCACTGACTAAAAGCAATTTGCCGTCAACGTTGTTCTTTTCTTTTTTCGAAGTTGGGCGTGTTTTCAACCGACGGACAGACAGACGGGCATGGCTAAATCGACTCAGAATTACGCAAGGAGTCAGAATATATGACAAACTTAGTATACCCTCATTAACCACTAGTGGTGGTTATAGAAATGGAAAAAGTCCAGGGAACTTTTTATTCATAATTGGGTTGATTATAATAAGACACAACAACTTCAACATCGTACAGTCTCCCGGAACACGTAAGATTTCGTATAGACAAGATGAGCAGTGCAAGTTGGACTGCATCGTCCCGAATTTAATTGTGGTCTAATTAAAAATTTATTGATTGCTAAGCTGCTACAACAACACCAAAAACACTCCAAGAAATTATGAACGTCGGGTGTTACAAAATTAAATGCTTCGTTTCGTAAAACTTAATTTTATGAAACAGTTAAAAAAATTCATTAATCATACAAAATGTTACTTATATACTTACGGTTTTATTTATCAAAAATAAAACCGCTCAATTAACCTGTTTTATTTTTTATAAATAAGGCCGTTATCATAAACATATGTATGTATGTATATTTAAATATCTATGTAAAGTACTCTATTTAATGAATGACATACATGATCGACATCCTGCTAATAAATTTTACATAAAATTATAATTTTTTCCTTCATTTAGTGATTTACAAGACACCTGTGTTTACCATACTTGTTTTATAATAAAAAGTAAAATATATTTTTCTTCACATATAGAATCCACAGGATATAATATTAATTTAAATTTTATACTTGTACGTACATATGTTTGTATGTATAATAGCAACAACAACATTTTCACAGAGACAAGCGGACAGACAACATCACAATTAAAAAGTCGTTCAATCTTAAAATTGTCTTTAAGACAAGAAAAGCTCCCGGTTTGGGAGTGTAGTGTACAAAATCTTTTATGACAAACAGGATGTTTAGAGAAAAAGTCAATACGATTTAATACCTAAACTATGACGGAGATGACGACGATGATGTATGTGGACGACATTAAAATGATGGGGATGTTGAAAATAATTTTTAATTACATGGGGGGCACTCCAAGAGTGTGATATTTTTTCGAGTTTTTTTTTAATATTCAATGAAATAAATCGATAATAAGTAATATCAGAGGTATGAAAAGTAAGTTACACTTACAAGTTTTCCCCCTTTTGAGTTGTAAGCCAAAGAGTATGAAAACATAAACTTTGAAACACAATTATTTGTCTTGAAATTAATTCGTGTTATAAACAAGAGCTACTGGCTTTAATTGCTATAAGTTTTATAGAAAATAGGGTTGCCAGCTCAAAAGTAATTTTAAGTAATGAGATTAAGTTTATGAACTTTTCTTGTTTAACAAATATTTACATAGTTGTATTTAAGAAATGACAGCAGCTCATTGATTTTTAAATGATGGTTTTATATAAAAATAATTTTCGTATCGACCTCAAATATTGCATAAATAAATTAAATATTAGATTAGGGAATTAAAAAAAGAACATATTCGGAAATCCTTTACTTATATGAATGATCTTACAAGTGCTGATTTTAGAAAGAGTACACACTAAGATTCGCCAGCAAGCCGAACATTACCCAAGGGCAACAATTATCCTCTAACCTGGCAACTTTTAGATCTTTCTCTCCGCGATTTGTGTTAACACCAAGAACCAGCCCACCTTTAAGTTCACAGAGGCAACTAGTTCCCGTGGTACTGGATTGGACTCTGCCATACTCAAGCTTTTGGCGAGCTATTAATCCGACAGAACTACGTCAAGAAGTATCTACTGTACAAGACGCATACCACACCCAAGAGGGGTTCTCCAGAGATTGTTCGAAGAACAAGTCTTACGAGTTCGTTTGCTTTTTGGCGTTGCACGTTCAGAGAATATTGTTCTTGTCTGAGTCTTAAAATTTATCGCGATTGACCAGATTCATACCGCGAACTTCAAAAACCAATAGCCCGCGTACGACCACAGTGAAGGTTTGAACAAAAATACATGAAACTATTACGAAGATTGAGTAGTAAAGGTAAGATAGCAGTAGCAAAGTACTTAGCACAAAATCCCGGCAGTCATTTGGTAGAGTTAAGCATTAGAAAAGAGCGTTTAAAACGGGTTATCCTTATTCGGTTTCAAAAGTAACGTTCAATAAAACACACATAAAGCTATGATTTCGATGAAACTTTTATTTCATTATAAAGATTGAACCTTGCCATTAGGTACGAAATACAATGTCATTTAAATGACCGCCCTAGATTGGTTGCAGCACTCATTACTTTGGAGGGTGCTTTCGACTACTTTTTCGCACATTTGGGGCGGAATCTCGGTGGTAGCTTGACGTGGAGCCTAATGAAAGAAGTCTAACGGCGTAAAATCCCTTGATCTTGGGACGTCAATTGTGTCGCCAAAACGTAAAATTATGCGTTCGGGAAACCTTACATGCAATAAAGCCAAAATCTTGGCGAAACAACATATCGTCCAGTTTATAATCTCTAAGGGCAGGCCAAAAAAAGTCGGTTATCATAAGGCCATAGTGTTCTGAATTGACGATAAGGGTTTTCCCAACGTCATATTCGAAAAACAACAAAAGCTAAATATTCGCCAGTGCACGCATTGCGATTATGCACAAGCCTGACAACATCTATAACGCATCCAGTCTGTTCAGATTTCTTTAAAATCTTGCCAATTCCTTGCACGGAAGGTCGATTATGACGTCCATAATCACCCTGTTATGCTAAAAAAAGTGACCACGTTCGAACCACCACCACTTTTGTAGTAAGTTTTAACCATTTATTTAGTTGTTAAACGATCCATATTCATAAATGGCCTTTTACTTAAAAAATGACACACATTCAGATGACTGATACTTTCCAGACCAGTGGTTTGGAACCACTAAATAGACCGTCACCCAAGATTAAGTCGTCAGATCTTCAGGTACCTACGACAATATTGCTTAGGGTTTGGTTAAAAAAATCTGGGCAGCCGATTTTTGCTCTCAGGATTTACAATTATTAAAAATAATTTCTATAATAAAGCTTTATTATTAGAAAGAATTGCCATACCGTTAAACTAAACAACATATGTACATAAGAAATAAATATGTATGTATATATTTGGTAAAAACATGACCAAACTTACCCTTTTAAATGTATAATCGTTGTTGTTAAAATCTTAGTTGTCAATAATTTTAAGCCTGTATAATTAGATTAGTCCATTTTTAGTTTCAGAGCATAAGAAATCGGACTTATTGGAATATGTAGACTAGTGGTCACTGCAATATTATTGATTTACAAATTTGTGGAATTTTTTGCTTAAAGATCTAGTTAGCTGGCATCCCTAACAGTTCATACAAAACTGAATTAAAAAAATTATGACAAGAGCATAAGGGCAAGATCAACTAATACCTGTTGATCTACATCACTTCCTCTTAACTTGTTCCTAAGCACAAACCCTAACTTCCATATGTTAGGTAGTAGTATCTATAGAAGTTTAAAAACTACTCTAGTGTTATATGTATGTGGCTTCTAAAATTGCTCCACCCATTAAAAAGTGCAAATTATTAGTTGATAGTTCCGCCAGGTGCTAGGTGCTATTATTATTAGTGATATTGTTATTTGTTTGTCTTTTTTTCCTCTGCTAGAGTGCTGAAACTTAAATACAAAGACTTAACCAGTCACCTGACTGCGAAGATGATGAAGCTCCAAAACAAGTTCCCAGTTTTACAGAGATTTTTTTAAAGGTCTCACAGTTTATCCATAAAATAACCTTCATTTAAGCCTTTTATTACACAAAAAGGAATATTTTAAATATAAAGTTATCAACAGCATCATCATGGGTTGAAGCAGGAGGGGCAGCAACAACCAACATCTTTTGAGGTTGTTTTATGTATTTTTCGCCCTATTGATGAAGACTATTAATTACCTACCTAGTTTTTTTTTGTTATTACTGGATTATTTTATGCAGTAAACTTTTATATGAGTGTAGAATTTGTTGTTCTTTAAGTAATTTGATGATCATTTATTGTTGTCTTGTAATTAATTCACTGCAGTTTTTTGTGTTGTTTTTGCTTTTTCTTGTTGATGTTTGCACACCTGCCAGATGCATGTTTGGAGTTATTAACTCCCCAAAAGAATGTTGGGAATCAGAACATCTGTGTTTTATCGTTGGGAAAAAATTGATTTTATTTGTGGTTTAAAGCTTTATAAAGGTTGGCAATTAATAAAGGCAGCCTTTTTGTTTTAAATAGCAACTGTAATCCAGGATTTTTATTATTATTAGTTTAAGTTGCAATTTTAGTTCCCCAGTGGTCAATTAACGAAGTTTTCAAAAATACATTTCTAATTTTTCCTCTTAAGTGATCAATAAATAAATATTGGGAAATATCAGTATTTCACAAGGTTGGTTTACCGAATTTTCCTTGGGCGGTAGTATATGTATCATATATGGGTACCGGGTCACTCGGTGATGATCGGTAGCGAAAGGGCCAATATACTTGATGTCAGGGGATGAGAACTTGAGGCAGTTAACATGGGGAATGCGAAACTTTTTTGAGGCATCGAAAACGGAATTAAAGGCGTGGGCTAGGGAAACCCACGCGGTCAGCTGAAATAGTGGAAATGTGGGTAGGACCACTAAGATTTTGTGGGGTAACCCAGACGAGAGGAGGACAAGAGTAGGAGTAAGTCCTAAGTTAGTACGATGGTAAGTATCCTGACTGGCCATGCAGGACTACGGGCACAACTATACCAAATTGGACGGGCGGAATCGGTCGAGTGCAGAGCGTGTGGCGAGGCGAGAGTGATGCTGCAACACTTTCTCTGCCACTGTCAAGCCTTTGTCATATCAAGATCCAAACACTTCGGAAGCGATGTAATTTTGGACTTAGGATCCCTGAGGAACGTCAACTGGATAACCTTAAGGAATTACGTCCAGGAAACTGAGTTTCTTAACGCCGGTCGTTTACTACCCCCCTAGGTGGTGGTAGTACTACCCGCCTAAATCTCTATATTCTTTAGGAGCGCACAACAGGCCTAGTAAGGGCCTAGGTGTATATCATACTGATATGAGGTTGCATCTAACCTTACCTTACAAGGTTGGCAACCGAAATGAATTGCGGTATCAGTATTAAAGTATTGGTTATTTCGGTCTCGGTATTTAAATTATATCGGTATACCGGTACATAAACGTTTGTAACGGTATAGGTTTATCGGTTTTACAATTTAACTAAACACGCCAAAACAAAAAAATATTAAAAAAACATACAAGGAGTTTAAAAGACTTAGATGGCACCTTTTTTACATGGTGGCAATTATCAAAGGGATATTACCATAAAATTTTGTAAAAATGTATTATATTTGCCAAATTAAAATTTTTTTTTAAAGAGTAAAAACAAATTAAAATTTTCAACACTTGTGCTAATGGAAAATATGTTTTTTAGCAACCGAGACAAGTTACTGTAACAATACTGGTATTAAACTACATATTTGTTATTTCGCTATCGGTATTAATACCGGTACTTAATTATAAACGATATTTAATCGTATCTAACGCCAAAAGCCGCACTTACCCGGGATTCATATAAGCCTTGCAAAATTTTAATATTTTACAATTTTCCTTAAATAACTAATCAAAGTGTTAGTCAAACTTTAGTTTTTGCAAAATTTATTGATCTGTGGCAACACCATAGTAGGTTTGACTAAAATTTTAATATAAACTTCAATTTAAGCGCAATTGTTTATTTTTATTATGTATATCAATTCCTGTTGTTCCTATAAGGAGCATAGGGCCGTATTTATTTTTATTAGTTTGTAAAAAAGTGAATTTTTGCATTGGAGAAAAAAATATTTGGAAGTGGCTAACTAAGTTGAAAAAATATCTAGTGAGAAACTTAACCTCTCATTTAAAATAAATTTATTTTTTTCTTTTTATAAAAAAGCATTTTGTTGCTTGGCTTAAACAGTTTTTGACAGGCTGACATTTACGCAGTAATTTTTATATATTATTAGGTTCATATAATATAGTGAAAACTAAAGGAAAAGATAAAAAAGCTCTTAAATATGAACAGTTAAGCGATTTCGGCCTTTTCATCGGTAAACGAAACAAGTGGCAAAAATATTGAAATTAATTTTGACGCAGATGACGTAGCCCATCCGGATTTTCTTTGCCCTGCTGGCGAAAAAAAATTAGAATGCTTGGTCAATTCTCCTAAGCTTGTGTCAAATGCCATAAATGTTACCATAAATATGTCTAGTATTACTCAGCTTGAACAGAGAGACACAGAAGCAGTTGAATCTGTACCGTTACAGTCTGCTTATAATAAAAAGCTACTTAAAGTAGTGATGATACATTTTTCACTCTGACTGCAAAGTATAGTGATGTTTTGGAACTCAGCCAAAATAAATTTCAACCACTATAACGAAATGCTAAAAATTATATAAGTTGTTCAAATTACCACGAAAACTTTTACCTGTAGCAGGTTAACGAGTACTATAATAAAAAGAGTAAAATCAGTCTTGTGTTTTCTAACCTAAAACTATTTTGAAATGTTTTTTTAAGACTAACAAAATGTGTGGCATTTGAGGGATAGTAATGGTATCGTTTGGAAACCTTGGTATTTAATGATTTTTAATTAAGTTTTCTGTACAAAATCAGTTAGAAGATTGATTTTAGGTGAGACACATAAGCGGCTGCTAAGTATAACATTTTAACCCCTATTAAAACATGAGAAAAACATATAAGATTTTGTTTGTAGTGCTTAATTCCCACTTTTCATTCTTAATAAATACACTGAAATTTATTGTTGGAGGATAAGCCAGTTTCCAAATTTAATTAACATCCACTGACTATGGCTTATTTTTTGTCGAGGATAGTTCGTGAGCTAGCATCAACCTTTTGGTGCAGTCAATATCCGACACTTGTGTGAGGTTTAAAATACCCAGCGGGAAAAAAGAAGGAGTAGGGAGGCCTTCTAGAAGGCCTCTGTACCCCTTCTTTTGGATGTACAAGGCCTTCTTGCTTCATTCCATACTCATATCTTTTTTACACACGTTGTCATTGCGGAGAAGGCCTTCCGCGCTCGCTACTTCAGCAGGTACATAAGAAGGGTAACGGGGACCAAAAAAATTGATTTTGCTTTTGCTTGTGCAAAAAAACAATACAAAAAATGTTACTCCTTCTCTACTCCCTTCTCATAGAAGCGAGTGTGGAAGGTGTATCTTATCTTTTATACGAAAGAGCCGAGGCCTTCTATGAGGCCTTCTTTAGCAGTTAGATAAGAATAGTAATTGAATCAAAAAATCTTTTAAGCAGGCCTTTAAAAAGGCCTGAAGTTAAAAGGTCTTCTGAGTTTTCCCGCTGGGTAGCCAAATCTACCAAAATCGCCGCTGACCAGAGTCAGGGTTGTCAGATGATTGATTTCGACCTTTTTGGCAAATTTAATGTAAAAAATCCCCAAAGCCTTTTTTTTAGTTTTAGTAAAATATATATTTTTTCAAAATTTAAAAAAAAAAATTTTAAAATAAGTTTATTCCGAATCGCGAAGTCACCATGATAGAAATCTTGTTAAATTTTTTTAAGATCAAAGTAAAAATGACTTGACAATGGACATTGCACTACAAAATAATTAATAGTAGTCTACTTAAAGCAGCAAACAAATAATTTTTGTGGTTAGTATTAAACAAATATTAGATAATATGGTTGCAGTACTATTAAATATCTAAAACGCTATACACTTTACCGTTAACACCACCTTTTGTCTTCTTTTTTGGAATACATTGTAAAGGGAATTAAGTTTATTCAAGGAAGATACAAAGGAAGTGAGTGCATCATGAACTATTTACATTCATATAATTTCTACTTCGAAGGCGAGTTTTAGTGGAGTTCATTATTAAAAAAACACTCTTTCAACACAGGCATTACTAGTTGGAACTACCAGCCTATAAAGTACAGCCAAAGCCATTTTTTTAAATGGTCCGTACCTGCCGTATCCTTATAGATATAAATTTTACCCAAAACTGATTTTAATAAATGGAATATCGTTATTAAAATACTCTTTTAAATTAATAAGTAATAATTTTTTTCATTGTGTTTTAAAAACGTTTGGATTCATAAAAATCTTTACAATATTATTCACACAAAGAATTTTGTTTGCGATAATAAATTTTATAACGGAAACAATTTCGTAAGCTTTAAATTGATTCATGTTGTAAGGAGTTCTATTTTCACGAAGATTTCCTAATCTTCATCAGCCATTTCAAAATAACATAATTTAGTTTTAGATACTGACTATGAATGCCTGAAATTTCATACATAAACGAAGAGACGACAACCGGATTTGAACTTCGCTTTTCATAAGGACCCAGAATATATATACTTTATGGGGTGTAGGACCTTCGGTGAAGGGTATAAAAAACAAACTTAATTATAAAAAAAGAGTTATGTTTGGGATTTCAGTATTTTGGTCATACATAACTCTGCTATTTCTTAACCGATTTGACAGATTTATATAGCGACGTGTTAAAGAAGAAATTTGCCAGTTATTTTGGCTATAAAACTTGGACTCGGGAAGATCTATGGTTCCCGAAAATGGGTATTTTAAAAAAAAAAATTAATAGTTTGGTCATAACTTTTTCGTATCTGAACCGATTTTCCCGAGTTTTTCAGAAAATATTTTCTTTTGATATATAAGGCGTAACCATAGGTCATATTACAGTCAAAAAAATTTAGGTTTTTATTTTTTTTTGTATGGGAGGTACCTCGCCCACTTTTCCAATCCCGCCCACATTTTGTGGGATGGTGTGTATTAATAACCTAAATGTTTCTACCAAATTTGAAAACTTTGGTTTTTGCCGTTCTCCAGATAAACAGAAAAAAGTAATAAAAATACAACAACCACAATTGATTTTTTTTGGAAAAATTAGAGGCAGTCGTGGTTTTTTGGTCATATCTCAGCCACTGTTGGACCGATCTGGCTGAATTTCAATAGCAAGAAATGGTGGACTATATTTGACATAAATGTAAAACAACCTAGCCGCTATCATGTCTGGAGTCTCCGGAAAACACATATCAAACGTAAGACGGACTGACGGACATCGTTAAATCAACTTCTCTCCTCATAAGGACTCAGAATATATATACTTTATATGGTCTAAGACTACTATTGTAGAAATTACAAACGGAATGACAAACTTATATATACCCTTTTCCATCTGTGGTGAAGGGTATAATAATATTATTTTTTCGTATTGAATTTAACGAATTTTAAAACCATTTCCTGGCTTGTCAAAAAAAACCAACAAAATCGCCAACTATTTTAAAAATCGCCATGTTGCCAAATCAAAAATTAGGTCACCAAACAAGTTTGAAAATCGACACGTTTGGCGAGAAATCGCCACATCTGACAACACTGACCAGAGTCCTATCCAATATTACCAGAGCCAGTTGACTAAAGGGGATAATATTCGGGAATTACGTTGTGACTGCGTTTTGAATTTTAATCGCAGAAATTTAGATTTAAAAAAACCATGATGTGGGCAAAGCGAATTCATTACAGGTGGCCTTAAAAGCCCTGCTGATACATTTTTTTAGCTTTATAACACTGTGATAGTTTTTGACCTGAAAAAAATTAACTTCGATGAATCCTTTTCGAACTATTAGGGGGAGTCCCCTGAGGGCGAAAGTACATTTGGAAGTGTCAGATTAGCTCCACTTTTTGAGAAATCGGTATATATCCATTTTTCATGGATATACCTTAGTCTGCGCTATTTAAAACAATTTTATTCGACTGTATTAGTTTTTTTTGCCTTTTTAACTTTCTTTTACGGAATGTTTTGACTTTTTTTTCAAAATTTCACGTAATTTAAACCAGTAATGTCGTTCAAAGGTAACGATTTTTGACCATTTTTAGCCATAGATTTACCTAAGTCTGCGCAAAGCTTTAAATCTGGTGTCAATTTTGTTTGTTTATTATCTTTGTTGTGTAATATTATTAAGGCTAATTTTATTTGCAGTTTGTGTTCTAAAAATCTACATATATGTACATGTAAAAAACGCGCATGAAAGAAAAAATAAAGTAATCATGTTTATTATATTAAAAACTTCAGCATCAAAACCTTCTGATTCATCACCCTAACATGTTGTTTGTATTTAAAAGTATGTATGTATTAGCATTTGAGAAGATGGAATAAATTTGTCACAGCTAACTGAATTTTTCCTTCGCCTGGGTAACTATCTTGTCGAGATGCGAAGGCTTAAGTGCACTCTACGGTTCTGATCTCTTGGAATGATGTATGTGATGAATACGTCCTTGCGAGAGGTCGAGAACACTGAAGGGGTGTGCAACTAAAGGTTACTCATCTTGTCAAGATAATGAGGCGGCAGTGGAATGCACACTTCCGGTCCATTATCAGCACATATATCACGGCGTGTCAGCCCGCGGGTTCGCCCCTTGTAAGGTGGGGGCTTTACTAGTGGCTGGGGCGCGAAATATGCACTTTTAAGGACAACGTGGTTGGTAGCAGTGCCGAGGTCCTGGGTGGCTAGTTAGTGCGTAAAGAAACTAGTCGTTAACAGCTCCCCTCAGCGTCAGGGCAAAGCGCTGTTGTAAGTTAGTTGCCTAGTCCACGCACGCCGTCACTGCGTGGTTCGGTCCGTCTTTTTACGAGCAAACTCGTGGGAACCAAAATGAATTCACCCTTTTTAAAAAACAAAAACAATAATAAAACAAACGACAAGGACACGACGGAAGGGATTGACCAGGGTCAGTCGGACGTCACGGTCTGTGAGGTGGAGAATACCCTCTCGACTGTTCATGAGAGTATAATCGAACAGGAGAGACGGGTACTTAACGACCTTCACGTGGATAGTCTTCTGGGACTATCGAGTGACTCCTGTGGTGAAACCGGGGCTACTCAAGGGTTAGAGGGGCTGACTCTGCTCTCTGACACGGAGCTCGATATTGTCATATCAGCTCACAGTCAGACTGCAGAGCCTGCCACTCTTATCTGTGAGGCCAGGGGACATCAGAGGGGACACTCGGGAGAAGATTGTCCACAACTTGTTCGGCAGGACGCCGTGGAGGTTGGGCCAAGCGCCCCTCCACGAGACATTAAAAATTCCAGCCGAACGAAGGAGGAGAAGGCGCAGAACGGAACAAGGAGCTCTCTGGCATATCTGGATAAGATGGCGAAGAGAGATCCTTCAACGTTCTCCGCGAGGGATAGGCACCTTCTGAGAAGGCACCGACAAAGCGTCGCCAAATTCGAAAGAATTTACGGCCCTGTCGGTACCGTGCTGGGTTGGCCCTATCCTTGGAGAAAGCAGGTGGATGAGGTCGCCGACCCGGTCACTACTCAAAAGAGTACAGGGCCGGTGGCGTCGTCAACCTGTGGAGAGATGGAGGAAGGTGGGGTTGCCCCGATGACCAAAGCGCTCATGTCTTCGGAACGAGCTGCGGAGGATAAGGGGGCGATACCCAAGAAGGCAGGCAAAGTGGCTAAGGCAGCGGACACAGGGAAGAAGGCTGGCAATCCTCCGTCCGATTCAACTAGTGGCTCTCGTCAGGAGGCCAATAGGGGAAAAGGTGCGGGCAGGAGCAAGCCTTCTAAACTAGTCGTGCCTAAGTCATCGTGCTCAGTGAAGAGGGTTGGTGCATCCCCGGCTGAAGCTCCTAATGGCTCTAATAAGGAGACCATTAAGAGGATCAGATCTGGGGATGATCAGCCTTCTTCATCGAATAAAAGATTGAAGAAGTCGACGAGCCTGGAAGGTCAACTGCAAGTGGCTGTCATTGATCGGAATGATCCGGATGGGAGGATCAGTGCCGAGCTATGGCAGTTAGTGGAGGCTAGGCTTATCGATGAGCTGGCAACATTCAAGGGCAAAGAGGAGGACGTATCCTTCAATGGTGCGGACTGGGTTAAGGGAGTGAAGGTTGTCAATTGTGGTAACAAGAATTCTTTGGAATTCTTAAGGACTACAATTGACAAATGCAGCGACATTAACCCGGGGGCAAGGTTTGAAGTCATACAAGCCTCCGATTTGCCAATTAGGTCCATAGTGACAGTATGGATTCCACCACCCGTACGCCCGGTGGAAACTATACTGGCAGTATTGGGCAATCAGAACAATAGGCTTCTTACCGACCAATGGAGGCTGGTGACCTCACTGGTTTGTAAGGAGAATACCGGCAGGGACTTCCGCTTCGCAGTGGATCGGAAGTCCATGGAATTCTTGGTGGAGGTGGGGGGGGTAGTTAAGTTTGGTTTAGGTAACGTCAGGTTCCGGTATCCGAAGCATGACAGGACCAAAGAGGCTGTTAGTGGTGCAAATAAACCTGCACCATTGTGAAGCAGCCTCAGCCGAACTGGCAACCTTCCTCACCAGCACCCGGACGGACGTGGCCCTAATCCAAGAACCTTGGATTAATAAAAATAAGGTTTGTGGTTTAGGAGTTGCGGGATACACTCTGTTTGTCCCGTCCACAGAGGACAAGGTAAGAACGTGTATATTAGCAAGGAATGAATTGAATTTTCTCATCTCTCATTCTTTCAGGTGCGGTGACTTAACCGTGGTAAATGGAGAAGCCAAAGGTAAGCGCACTCTTACACTGGCTTCGGTGTATATGCCATACGAGGCGATAGACCCACCTGGTACTGAGGTGCGGGAACTGACGGCATATGCAAGGAGGAGGGGTGCAATCCTTGTATTGGGCTGCGATGCCAATGCTCATCATAGCCAATGGGGGAGTGCAGATATAAACAAAAGGGGTGAGTTAATGTTTGATTTTATAACTACTAACAATCTTATTATCTGTAATATGGGTAACACGCCGACGTTCAGAAATAAAGATAGGCAGGCAGTGATAGATCTGACATTAGTGAACCGTGACGAGCAACTTGTTGCTGATTGGAGGGTGGCAACGGACTGTACATTTTCAGACCATAGTCGTATTACCTTCACATTGAATTTTGACCCACCTGGGGCTGCTCCATTTAGGAACCCGAGGGGAACAAAATGGGACTCCTTTAGGGAAAGAGTCCAAATTGGGTTGGCGCAAATGGCCTTGGGCGACTTGCTGCCGACTGATCTGGAGGGGGTGGTGAACAAGTTCACTCATCTTCTAAGGGAAAGCTATGAGCAGTCCTGCCCGGTTACATTTCCGGGTAGGCGTAAACAGCCCAAATGGTGGACCAGGGAACTCCAAGTTCAAAGGTCTACGGTTAGGAGACTGTTTAATAGGGCCAAGCTTACCAGAGCACCAGAGGATTGGAACAATCATAGGGTGCAGTTCAATAGATATAAGGCGGATCTGAAAAGAGCAAAGCGACTATCATGGAGGCAATTTTGTGCATCCATCGATAATGTCAACGAGTTGTCAAGATTCCGACGGATTTTATCCAAGGACCCTAAGGCCCTTGGTTATATCCAAAGGAATGACGGCTCATGGACTGAGTCTGGCTCTGAGACCCTAACCTTACTTATGGAGACGCACTTTCCCGGGTGCAGGGAAACCGGAAGTATGGACGACGGTCAATGGGACGTGATGTCCATGACATCGGATTATGCTTCCGCTTGCGTCGAGGAAATGGTCACAAGGGAAAAGCTGGTGTGGGCGGTAAATACTTTCGACCCATATAAATCACCGGGTCCGGATGGCATTTTTCCGGCCATGCTTTGTAACATTCCGGACGACGCATCATTTCTGCTGGTGAATATATTCAAGAAGTGCCTCAGTTGGAGGTATCTGCCTAGGGGGTGGAGAGAGGTTAGGGTGATTTTTATACCCAAGGCTGGAAAGGCAGGCCACTCGAAACCGGGGGATTTTAGACCTATTAGTTTGTCTTCTTTCTTGTTGAAGACTCTTGAGAGGCTAATAGATTACTATCTCAGGAGTAATATTGAGACACGCCTTATAAGCAACGCTCAACATGCTTACCTGAAGGGTAAATCTGTTGAGAGCGCGTTACATGAGGTGGTGGGCTATATTGAGCACGGTCTGGGGCATAGGGAATATACTCTGGCCGCGTTTCTGGATATAGAAGGAGCCTTTAATAACATTAGGATTGAGGCGATTAGGGATTCGTTGTTGGAGTTGGGAGTTGAGGATTTTCTGGTGGAGTGGATAGTCTGCATGCTTGGCAGTAGGATTATAAACTCGAGCCTGGGGGATCATGTGATAAGGAGGAGGGTTACCAGGGGGACACCACAAGGGGGGGTTCTATCACCCCTACTGTGGTTGCTTGCGGTCAACGGGATTCTTAGATCATTTGATTCCATGGGCAGGAAGATTGTTGCCTATGCCGATGACATAGTTCTTCTGGTCAGGGGAAAGTTTCTGTCCACGATCGGGGAAATTATGCAGGTGATGCTGGGCGAACTCTCGGCTTGGGCAAAGGATAGGGGACTGGGTGTTAACCCTGTGAAAACTGAGCTGGTGTTATTTACCAGAAGGTATAGGATAGAGGGATTTAGGGGGCCAGTGCTAGATGGCGTCGAGTTACCGCTATCGGGCGGAGCAAAGTATTTGGGTAACTTTCTGGACTGCAAACTGTCTTGGAAGAGAAATACTCAGGAGAGGATGAGAAGGGGACTCAATGCATACTACACATGCAGGAACTCCATTGGTAAGACCTGGGGTCTGAGGCCAGATATGGTAAACTGGATTTACACATCGGTTGTTAGGCCTATACTTACCTATGGATGCACTGTCTGGTGGGGTGCGTTGGGAGTGGATAGCTATAGGAAGATGCTCAGCAAGGTTCAAAGGAGTGCATCTCTTGGCATTACAGGCGCTAGGAGAAGTACTCCGCAGGCAGCGCTGGACATCCTACTATATCTGTCCCCTATTGAACATTATGTGAGGAGTGTGGCCGCTAGGAACTTACTTAGACTTTACGAGTCTTCTTTAGTTAGGCCTAGGCGGGATGATCACACGAGAATTTTGTACGAGATGGGTCTGCTTGGTCAGGGTAATACTCTTGGGGGTATTTCGGATCATAGGACTATGACCCTGGACTTTGGTGCAACACCACCGGTAGACTTCCCGGATAGGGAAAATTGGAGTGGGTCCAACGGACTGTTTGAGGGGTGGGCAGTGTTTACGGATGGATCCAAGATGGAAACCGGCACTGGTGCCGGTGTATATATTGCGGACACCGATGTGAAAAGGTCTTTCAGACTCCCCGATGAGTGCAGTGTCTTCCAGGCTGAGATCCTAGCGATCTGGAGGGCGACGGAGGCGATACTGGAACACATCGTGGGTGGATCTGTGGTGACAATTTACGTCGATAGTCAGGCTGCGCTTAGGGCATTGACAAATTATACGGTGCGATCGCGCCTGGTCGCTAGGTGTAGAAATGCTCTTAGGGAACTCATGGAGGCATTCAATGTAAGGCTGTGTTGGGTACCCGGACACTGCATGGTTGATGGAAATGAGGTGGCGGACGAACTGGCAAGGGCGGGTTCGAATATGGACTTAGTGGTAAGGGACATGGGGGTAAAGCCTCCCCTATGTTACTACTTTGGTGTGATAGGGGAAAAGTTCCGTGATGACGTTAACCGATCCTGGGGGGACAGAGTGGATTGCAGGGTGTCTAGGGCACTTTGGCCCAGATTGGACGCGGGGGCAACCAGGGTTCTACTGGGATTGGATAGGGGTGGTCTTAGAACGCTTATAGGGTTCTTGACGGGTCATTGTCCTGTTAGGGCCTTTACGGGAAAATGGGACAGCACCATACCGGACTTCTGCAGATTATGCGATGAATCAGAGGAGCTGGAGACAGTCGAGCATGTACTATGCCACTGTCCTAGGATGCAGGGTCTCAGACAGAAGTGGCTGGGAGAAAGGTTTCACGACGAACTGGGGTGCATCGCTGGATGTAATCCGGCTGATCTACTGGGGTTTGTCAGGGAAATAGTGCGGCTGTTTCTGTTGAGGGGACTGTAGAGAGGGAATTTGTTTTTGCACAGCACCTACTAATTTTCTAACTTTCTAGTTTTCTATCATCCTATACTTCTTTTCTTTACTTCTCTCTTTTCTACATTCTTTCTCTTTATCGAAGGGATTCACAATGGACCGTACCGGTCTCCGGGTGGAAGTGTGCCCTTGGGCACATAACCCTTCTTAACCTAACCTAACCTAACTGAATTATTTTTAAAGCGTGTATTTATTTTTAGAAGAGCTTATAATAATAACTCATTCTGAATTCTGTTGCGAATTTTTATTTTCATTTCATTTATTATAGAAAAGACTTGTTTTAACACAAGCGTTAATCCCCTGGGGATTTCACAAAATTTGTATCCCCAATTACAAAAATAATCGCTTAAATTCCCAAAAATGAAAACTCTGAAATTGTGTCTATATGTTTTTACCAGCAGTGTAGAGCACTTTCGGATGGATTCGATTATTCTAAGCAAATCTGGGGCCTAATTCTGGTAGTCGTGATCGAGTACTTCTCTGCTCGCAGGTAGAATTTTTTCCTACTAAAATGGAGATGTGACTTTCTTTCTTAGAAGGGCAGTATACATGTACTATAAAAATTGTTTATGATTTTCGTAAATAAAATAACAACCACAAAAGAGAAACTTATGCTAAGATCTAACAGAACAGGGGCCTGATTCTGGCAGTCATGATCGAGTACTTTCACGATTCGAAAGCAATTTTATTACTAATTCTTTCAGTCGATACTGAACGAATCGAAATTATTTTTTCTGGTATTGTGAAACTCAAATTAATGCTTTACAAAAATAATTCCGATTCGTTCAGTATTGACTGGAATAATTAGATATTAAATTGCTTTCGAATCGTGAAAAAACTCGATCATGACTGCCAGAATCAGGCACCTGTTCTGTTAGATCTAAGCATAAGTTTTTCTTTTGTGGTTGTTATTTTATTTACGAAAATCATAAACAATTTTTATAGTACATGTATACGGCCCTTCGAAGAGAGAAAGTCACATCTCCATTTTAGTAGTTTTAAGGAGGGTAGGAAAAAATTCTACCTGCGAGCACAATTCGAGTCAGTTCTCTAGTTTTAAAATTTGTGCTCGTGAGTCTTCTTTTTAAACTTGTCCTGCTCAAAACTACTAAAATGGAGATGTGACTTTCTTTCTTAGGAGGTCAGTATAAGTGTATATTAATTTTGGTGCTTTATTAATTAGAGCCTGAGAGTTCGACATTATTCTTTAATTTTGTTTTATTGTGTTGCTTCTTAAGCCGAAGATTCCCTAATTTTTGTATTCTTTAGATTCTTATGTTTTCAGGGGCCTGATTCTGGCAGCCGTGATCGAGTACTTTCTCGATTCGAAAGCAATTTAATATCTAATTATTTCAGTCAATACTAAACGAATCGGAATTATTGTAAAGCATTAAATTGAGTTTCACAATACAAAAAAAAAAATAGTTTCGATTTCTTCAGTATCGACTAAAAGAATTAGCAATAAAATTGCTTTCGAATCGAGAAAGTACTCGATCACGACTGCCACAATTAGGCCCCAGGCTATGATCTGCAGACCAAAAGTGTGTACAATAACATACGTCAAGAGTAATTATAATCATAAATTTTATTAGAAATTTATCGCGTTTTTTTTTTCTTTAAAAGTGCGTTGGTGCAGCTCATTCAGCAATTGTTAAGGTTTCCTTGTTTGCACCTCTTTAAGGCTTTAGAGCTAAATGGCGCCATTTAGATTTTTTTTATTTGAGTTTAACGTTTTTATGTAAATTAACACTTAGGCCTTTTTCATTTAAGTTGAGTTTGTTGAAAAAAAGTGTTAAACATGCAAAAAAATACCTTAAAGTCTTAACGGGAACACACCTCATTTTATTTGTTGCACATTTTCTCGTATTTATGCAACGTTCTTAGTAAGTTTTTTGTTGTTTTAATGTTGTGTATAATTCTTTGTGTTATTTTTCCAAATATATGTATTTAACACTTAAAATACCTTGTATTATTAACACTTGTATAGTTTTGCTGTTATCGATTCCTGTTAAAATGTCTTGTGAACTTTTGCAAAATGTTCGACTGCGACTGCTGAGATTTACATGAACACGTTTTTATGATAGTATACGGAGGTAATAAAAAAAGTGTATGTATTTAAATTCCATGAATGAAAAAGAATAAATAAAAAAATACAGTTAAATAGTGTTAAAAAACACTTTGAGTCATTCTTAGGAATTTTCTGTATGATCTTTAAGCAAATATTTAAAATTTTATTTAAAACTTCATTCTGCCTATAAATGTTCAAACGTTTATCCTTTTTCTCGAACAAAAGTCTGTTTTTATTTTACTAACATTCCTTTCATTTCTAAGAATTTTAAAAATTCTATAGCAAACCGAACATTTATTTTCCTTATTGGTTTTTCTTCAACAATTTCCAATCAACATATTAACACCTGTTTATAATTAAATTTAGATAATTTCAAAGAATTCTAGAACCGATTTTCTTTTTTCTTCTGCATTTGAAATCACATAAAACTACGCTTTTGACAAACGCAAACGTGGTTTTCATTTCACAATATTCTATTCTATTTGTCTAAACTTACCGCCTGCAGCTGCAATTCATACGTTCAACCTTCATCTGCAACACACCAAAATAAGAAGGAACTGGCGGCAAAAGAAGGCATTACAACTGCAACAACAGCATCTTGAAAGAGATGCTCAGACACAGATGTCTCTGTGTAAAGTTTGCAAAAAAGCTGTATTTTTCCTAGAATAAATAAAATAGAAATAAAAAAAAAGTTATAGAAAAAATAATAATAAAACCCTTTTTTAGAAATAGTTGTTATTTTTTATGAAGAAAATAATAGAAAAAAAAGAAAAACTCAACTACATTTAAGAATATCAAGAGAAGAAAAACAATTTAAATTGCAGCTGCGTGAATTGTTTGTCTAAAAAGTCTGGCAAGTTAGTAGAGGTGGGCCCACGCACTTGTCTGGCCAAAATGTTTTGTGGCTGTTAAACATAGTCTTAAAGTACTAACAAAACAATGGATTACAACAACTTTACAGGCAGACTCAAACAATTAAATTTATAGAGAATCATGTGCTATAAAGAAATTTTTTTAAGAACGCTACAGTAAGTAGATTTTTTGGTTTTTTTCGAGCAGGGGTTTAAAAATTATTTTTTTAAACTTGTTCTAATTTTAAGTTAATTTTCTCAGAAGTATTTTCGATAAAGTTGTTTTTAACATGTCAATTTAAGTTGGATTTAATGATGTTATTAAAATATAAACTTAAAATGTTCTAAAGCTCTTACAGCTTTCAAGTTTTCAAAAGCTATTTCAAATTAAAATGTTTAAGAATATTTAGCTTACCATTAGTCAGAGAGCTTTTTATAAACTTTGTATATGCAAATTTTAATTAAAGGCCAACAGCCATATTCAAAGTTCTTATTTTAAGCTTATAGTATGTAATAACTAGGGATGAGTTTTTCATGCACTAAAAAATATGCACTAAAAACTCCAAAATATGCATTAAAAAAATAAAACATATGCACTTAAAACTTTAACATTTTCAATAAAAAAGCGTTTTTTTTTATTTTATTTTAAAGGTGCAATATTCATTAAAACTTAATTTAAATTACTAATTCAAACGTTTGTTTGCATAAACAAATGAATACTTTTTTATATTATCAAAAGTGAACCTATTCGGACTCAAAAAACTTTTCTACATGAAGAATAATCTATCAACGTCAACCAAAGTTATAAAAGCATACTTGAAGGATGCCAATTCATTTATAGAAATACTTACATATGTTTTCTAATTAAAATCCCACATTTGATTCCAGATCCAAAATGGTTGAAATTTTTTTTATTTTTTGAAAACCTATATTTTTTGTTTGCAAAACGTTTTGGATTTTTTTAATTTAATTTCTGCAATATCAATTAATTTGAACTGAATATTAAGTTAATGCTTCACCAATATATCCGTAGTTGGAAGCTTCAAATGCTAATTGATCTTTTACTTTTTACATTGCATAAGCATCGGTAGCAACAAGTTCTTTAAAAACATAAAATAAAATTGCTCAAAGTTTTTTGAATAGTATTCTACAGTATCTAGCCAGATTCCCCATCTTGTTAATACTGGCTGCAGTGTTAACGGTACCAAAAGATACATTTCTTTAAAAATTGCAACTCGTGAAGGAGCCTTTAAAAATATTTTTTCCCGTATGAAACCAATAAATCAATATTATCAAATTAAATTCTTATTTCTTCTGCAACTCGGTTTAACTCATTTTCCAAGCAAGTAACGTAACAGTTTTGGATACAATATTTTTAGCCCATTGGCAGCCTTAGCCATGTAATTGGTTAAAAATCTCGTATTTTAAGCAGAGCTCTAAAATTTTTTTTTTATTGATTTGAAAATTTTTTTTGGAAGATTATTTTTTGTTTATATGAATATTTTTTGAAGAACTTTTTTTTTATAATATGTAAATTTAAAAAATATATTACTCTAAAATGTTAAAATATGCAAAAATATGCATTAAAACCCAAAATATGCAAAAATATGCATTGTAACCAAAATATGCAACAATATGCAAAAACAAATCGATGCCATTCTAACCCAAATTTAATGATTCGAAAAGATAATTGGCCAACATCGAACTTTTTTATATTTGGCTGCCATTTTATTGTTAGTGATGCACGAAACTTCTATTCTATATTTAAATTTTTTTTATATTTTTTTTTAATTGTAGACCTTCAAAATTATTCTTATCAAATAAAACTACATATTATTTTAGTTTCTGAACAAAATGTTTCCGAAAGGTATCATAAAAACTTTTGTTTGAACCTTTTTTAAATATACGATAAGATAGTCGAATAAAATCGAATAAAAAGTTTGTTTACTTTTTATTAACATCACTATTATTATGATTTGTTTATTTTATTTTTTTTTATATTTTTTAACAATAATTTGTTGTATTAAACAAAAAAAAAACAACTAGTATCAATAATTTAATAAATAATTAAAGAGAATATCTGCATTTGTCCCTGAACATATTCGTTTAAATCGAATTTTTTCGAATTACCTAAAATCAGAAAACGGCTCCATCGATTTGACAAATTTTTCTTTCAAATGGTCATATTAATATTTTTACGCCTACTTTTTCTATTAAGCGCATAACTTGAGAACGGCTTGACAGTTTTGAACGATTTTTTCTTTAAAATGGTCGCCATGGTCCAACTTAGGTTTTTAAGGAAAGAAAATATTTCCCCGCCCACTTTTTTCGATTTACCTAAAATCAGAAAACGGCTCCATCGATCATTAGTAATCAGCTACCGAGCGAAGGCGGGACGTCCAGCTAGTTATCAATATAACTTTAAATTGGCTGTCTAAAAAAAAAAAAAAATAGTAAAATGTATTTAACATGTACGTCCGAGTTTAGACGAGCGAACATTTGGAAGGAAAACATCTGGAATTCTCTTTTGTTTTTTCATTTGCGGTCACACAGACGAACATGTTGCCGGAAACATTCTGTTACTTTTGTTGTTGTTTTCTCAAAAAGCAAAGTAAATGTCAACAAAGAAAATGAGAACAAAGCGTGTCGCCGAGTACCGAACACAAAAACCATTCTCTCTTCCCCACCCGCAATTTGCTACCAAACAAAATGTTTCCCTTCCAAATGTTTCCCTGTCTAAATGGGCACTACGTTGTAATAAATGAAACATTTTTGTCATTATTTTTCAACATATTTTACAAAAATAATATCATAAAATGTAAACGCCTTTTAAAATGCCATTTTATTTTTGGTTTAAAGAAGGGCAAATCCAACAATAAATTTTCTTACTTTATGAATGGGTTATTAAAGGTTCAATAGACTATTATGAATACAACTTTAGCAACTTTTGCTTTAAAACGGTCAATTAATCATCAATAAGTTTTTATGAATACGGCTGCAAATCTTTAAGACAAGTATCTTATAATTTTACTATTGTTAAAAAGCAAAGCATGTGGAATATGGACTAGCTTTTATCAAAAAAGTTTAGGAACATATATATATGTATGTTTAAAACTATTTTTCTACAGTCTTCAAAAAAACTTTGTACACCCATAGAAAAAACATGTTTAAATACGGCCACCACCAACAAAACAATTTAAAAAAATATTTAAACATTTATGTTTAATTTAACCATATTATTGTCACCGACAACCATATTATGGTTAAATTAGTCCTCCATTAAGAAGCCGCAACCATATTATGGTTGCGTTCTAACATGTAAGTGTGATAATAGCTGAAATGTGTTTGTAATAGCATGTTGTTTTTTAATTATAGCATGTTGCTCTTCGAAAAGAGGAAAATACTTTTGTTAGTTTTAAAACAAATTATCGTCATATTTTAAGCCTTCGTTCAATTAAACTTAAACGTCTGGGCATATCAAAAGCTTGTATCAATTGCTTATTTTTCTGCAGCACTAATCGGTTTCATTGAACAACTTTGTCCATAGACATTAAAAAAAACATATTTTCAGAGTTGTTAATGAACTTAATAACTAGATACATATGCATAATTATAATAGACTGAGAGTTTTATGGCCATTATCTTAATGTACAGACAAACTGTCTGTTACTTAATGTCAACATAAATTTATTTACCGATAAACTGTCTGTTAACAATTTTGGGTTTCTCAATTTACCGACAAAAAACATTGTTTTCAGTTGGCAACACCTCTCAAAATACATGTAAAAGTTGGGAGTCAGCTGATTGAATTTATCTGTACGGCAAATAAAAGAAAAATAAATAATTGGCAGATTAGTGCCGGTTAGTTTTGCGACAGGATATGAGCAAATGAGACATTGAGAAAGCCGAATTTCTTTAATGTGCAGTTTTTCGTTGGGAAAAAAGATAATCATGTAATAAGAAAACGGCCATTAGAGTTTTTTATTATAGACTTGGTCCAAATGTTTATTATTAAAAGAGTATTTAAATATTCATTAAACATAAGATAAAGAATTCAAAGAAAATTAAATCAAACGTAAAAAAGATTTTAAGAAACTTTTATAAATATAAAATATTTTAAATGTTATTATCTTTGTTCGGCCTTTAAATTTCCAATCCTATGTTAATAAAACAAGCTCGAGGCCACAATTTTAATAAATTTTATTCTTTATTATTTATTTCTTTTCAATATTTCCCCATCCTTTGGATGGCATCTTCAGGAATCTTAAAAATATAAATTAAAACAAAAAACATAAATCATTGAAACACCCTGTAACACTACTAATTATTTTGTTATTACTGTTGTTATATATTTACAGCCGTATTCATAAAAACTTATTGATGATTAATTGACCGTTTTTAAGCAAAAATTGCTAAAGTTGTATTCATAAACGAAAAATAGTCTATTGAACCTTTAATAAACCATTCATAAAGTAAGAAAATTTATTGTTGGATTTGCCCTTCTTTAAACCAAAAATAAAATGACATTTTGAAAGGTGTTTGCATTTTATGATATTATTTTTGTGAAATATGTTGAAAAATAATGACAAAAATGTTTTATTTATTTAAACGGACATGTTTAATACATTTCACTATCTTTTTTTATTTTAGACAGCCAATTTAAAGTTATATTGATAATTATTTAAAAAAAATTTATATGATTTAAATGAATATGTTCAGGGGCAAATGCAGATATTCTCTTTAATTATTTATTAAATTATTGCAAATAGTTGTTTTTTTTTTTGTTTAAAACAACACATAATTGTTCAAAAATATAAAAAATAAAATAAACAAATCATAATAATAGTGATGTTAATAAAAAGTAAACAAACTTTTTATTCGATTACTTTCTTATCGTATATTTAAAAAAGGTTCAAACAAAAGTTTTTATGATACCTTTCGGAAACATTTTGTTCAGAAAATAAATTAATATATAGTTTTATTTGATACGAATAATTTTGAAGGTCTCCAATTAAAAAAAAATTATAAGAAAATTTAAATATAGAATATCATGTAAACCGAATGGAAGTTTCGTGCATCACTAACAATAAAATGGCAGCCAAATACAAAGAAAGTTGCCATACTTAAACAGAAAATCGCTGCAAACAGTTAATAGTAAAAAAGCTGTTATTGTACGTTTATGAATACAAATTTTTATAAGAGGCTTATAAGACAAAAAGCGTTTAATAGTTATTAAATACTATAAGCTTAAAATAAGAACTTTTTATGAATATGGCTGTTAATTTTTTTCTGTACAATAATTAGTAGTGTTACAGGGTGTTTCAATGATTTATGTTTTTTGTTTTAATTTATATTTTTAAGATTCCTGAAGATGCCATCCAAAGGATGGGGAAATATTAAAAAGAAATAAATAATAAAGAATAAAATTTATTAAAATTGAGGCCTCGAGCTTGTTTTATTAACATAGGATTGAAAATATTTTAAGTTACTCATCAATTACAAAACAACTTTTCTCTTGAAATAATAGAAGAATGCAAAAGCTTTTAAAAACTCACTATCTTGACATAAAGAATGATTAAAGGTGTTCAAAAGTTAACCTCTTTTCTAAGGATAAAAAGCTTTAAGATTTCTAAATGCTTACAATTAGGCTAATATTACTTTAAAATCCTTAAGGTATTTTATTGATTACAAAAAACGTTCTAATAACTTTTACAAGTAAAAGCTGTTAGAGCTTTTCATTTAAACTATCTCTCTGGAGAAGAACTTTTAAAGTTTAAAACTTCAAGGGTGAAAAAGTTTTAAGCTTATAAAATATACCAAGATTTATTTCTTAAGTTACTACTCTAACTATATAACTAATTATATGCAAATTATGTAGCAGAAATTAACAGTCATGTTCTGGCAAACACAAAACGCTTAACATTTGCGATTCTGATGGGAAATCGCATAATAGGTGTTATGTAAATCGAAAAAAAAATAGCGACTTTGAAAAAAGTTGAATTGAAACAGTAGAATATTTTTAAGAAACTATGGCAGATCGCAAGCTAAAGGCACGAGTTTCAGACCGCCGTAAAATAAATTTGATGGTTTGCGATTTCCAACGGTGCGACTGTGAAAAAATGGCCGTTAATTTGATGTAACTTTCCTAAAAAAAAAACGGAAGCTACAGTGTGTTAAAGTTGTCTAGTTAAGGTCAAATATTTGAACCGTTAAATTTTGTTTTAATATGTAGCTCATCTCTTAAGTCCACTACTACGTTGATTAAATTAATTTCTTTACTTGTACTTATTTCAAATTAAAAACAGACAAAAAAAAGAAAAAACCCCAACAAACGGCTGCCAACTAAGTAAAGTCGGGATTTGTATGTTGAGATAAATCTGAAAATAATTCACAGGAATTAACTATGGCACTAAGACTATTTTCAAGCCAAAAGTCTGAGTAGAAGCCTTTGACTCTAAAAATTGTTACATGTGTGTACCAGTATTTCACTCTATTCCTCGTTTCTTACGATCTGGGTTTATATGGATGAATTATGTGTGTAGGCTGACTTTTTCTTACAATTCTTACAATTCTAGCAATTTATGTTAAAGTAACATGTTGCAAAGTGAATCTTTTTTTTCTTTTACTCTTAAATGTTTTATTTTTCTTAGCGAATTTCTAATTGCCACATGCATTGTGTGGCAATAGTTATTTTTTTATATTTTAGTGTACATTTTTTTTTAATTTATTGCAACTTGTAATCTTAACAAGGTAAAAAAACTGTTAAAAATTTTGTTGGCTGTTCGAGGTTTTTGCATGATCTTTAAAGTGTGCTTGCTTGTTTGTTTGTTAAAAACTGTGTTCTATTAACAATGATGACTTTATTAATGAAAAATTTTAATTTAAATTAATATTAGGGGGAAATTTAAAAAATAAATGGAGACTTTGGGTGAAAATATTTAGCAATTATGTATCTGTTCCCATACCAACAGGGTGTCTTTACACTTAATTTTATAGGTTATAGAATGTATAATAATGTAGACAATTATAGACATGATTGAGTTCCGGAGTATAGCCTAACATCCATATTCTAATCTTTCTGACATATCAACAACTTTTTTGTTTTTATTTTGTCACTGTTATAATGTATTGTATATGAAATATTGACAATATAATAAGCAAACAAGACTTTAGACATGACAAAACAAGACTATATACTACAATCGGGACCAGGCTATAGACAAGTTTATAGACAAGACTGTGACAAGACAAGACTATGGTGAAGGTTGATAAGCGAACAACAAATAAATGTCAACCTCTCGAGAGATAAGGTCAAGACTGATGCTAAAGCTACTCTCATAAGTAGATGGCAGGAACGCTGGGATCGGGATGACAAATGACCTACCTACCGATTAATAACTCATATAAAACATGTCTGAGAAGCAGACATGAAGAAATGAATTCTTCTTCAAAATACAGATAATCACAGGACATAGAAGTTTAAATATGTACATATTTAAAGCGTTTTAAAAGAACGATTAATACTGCGTAGACTTTGGATATACAGAAGGCAACGCAGAACATCAACTATTTCACTATAAAAACAAGTAAGAAAGTATAGTCGGTCAAGCCCGACCATATGATACCCAGCACCACAGTACTTAAAAACACATCATGCTTATGTGTCTATATAAATATGGATTTCTCTATGTTTTAAAACTTCATTAAAATCGGTTTGAAAGTTTGTGAGAGGCAGAAATTGCCCCCTACATCCCCTTGTGGTCCTATTTTTGAAAAACTGTTACTGTAACTGTAACTGCTTATGTGTCCATATAGATATGGATCTATCTATGTTTTAAATTTCATTAAAATCGGTTTGAGAGACAAAAATTGCCCTTATCACCCCTTGTGTTCCTATATTTTTTAAAACTGTATAGCTTATGCGTCCATATAGATATGGATCTATCCATGTTTTAAATTTCATTAAAATCGGTTTGATAGTTTCTGAGAGGAAGAAATTTCCCCCTATCTTCCCTCGTGGTTCTACGATTTGGCCCATTTTCAATAGGCTTGGTCCTTGTGCCAATAAGAACCTATGACCCAAATTTTATTAAGTTATCTCCAAAGTTGCGACCTGTACTTTGCGCACAAGGTTACATGGACAGCCAGCCAGCCTGCCAGCCATCCTGCCAGCCAGCCGGACGGACATCGTTAGTTCGACTCAGATTCTGAGTAGATCGGTATACTTTAAGGTGGGTCTAGGACCTCTATTTTAAGGCGTTACACACATCAGCACAAATGCATAATACCCTCTCCACTATTGTGGTGTGGGTATAAATACAACGGTATGAGAACTTTATGAAACGGCACTATTGGTGTTCCGCTTACAATAGTAAATTTAGTACCTGAAATGCCAAAATCAGAAGCGGACAGACATAAACCCGAATTGTCAAATTCGTATGAATAATCCAAAATATGTGCATGCGTTCGTTAAATATTTTTTTTTTTTTTCAAAAGATTTTGTTATTCGTGCTTAATTCCCAGTTTTTATTATTGATAAAAACACTTGAAATTTATTGTTGATGGGATAAGCTATTCCTATGTATTCCCAAAAATTGAAATTACTTTTTGATAATAAACAGGCAAGTGCACGGCCTAAAAAACACTTAATTGACAACATCTTTTGTAAAGTTGTTGTTGTTTTTTATTTTGTTTTTCTTAACCTACTTACAACTACAAATAATGTTGAGAGAATTTCAACTAATTGTAGTAGGGAATGTAAGATAAGATAAACCCACTGTTTATTGTTGATGTGTTTTGTTTAAACTTTGATATTATTACAAGTAGAACTGTTGCTATAAGTCTTATACGCTTAACAGTTTTATTTGGTTTAATATCTCTAGTTTTTCTAAAATCTTTATGGATGAAGTTTCCTGATGATCTGGCCTAAGCAACCAGTGAAATGCGCATAGGAATAGCTTATCCCATCAACAATAAATTTGAAGTGTTTTTTATCAATAATAAAAACTGGGAATTAAGCACGAATAACAAAATCTTTTGAAATTAAAATTTTGTATTCCCAAAAATTGAAATTACTTTTTGATATTTTTTTTTTTTTTTTAATGGAGACACTTGACTTATTGCCGTCAAAATAACCGAGAAAGAACAAGGCAGAAAGTCGGACAACATCTTTCCACTCAAAATATTGTTTTTATCTTATTAAGCAGCGGGCAGTACTAGAGAGCAATAAGCCACAAGATAAAAATTATTTATACTAAACTAAAAGAGGAAGAGGAAAGATTAGCCAACAACATATTCAACTCTTCGAAGGAACAACATGAAGGACAGTCCCTAAGATGTTTGAAAGGTAATGCAAGATTAACACCTGCCTAATTATTAAGAAGAAAAAACTATGGCTAGACAAAATATACTAAAGACGAAATTTTAAGAAAAAGTATAAAAAATACTCTATACAAGACGGTAAACAATTCTATAGAAGACTACAGTGAATACTATAGACAAGAATATAGGCAAGACTGTAGGCAAACTTTAGACAGGATATTAAATCTATATATATAAAAGAAAGTGGCGTTAGTTATTACGTTTATAACTAAAGAACGGCTGGACCGATTTCGATGATTCGTACCAATTCGGAATGGTCTCTGACCAAGTAAGAATAGCAAAAAAAATATAGGTGGCGCTGTTGTCGTGATATTTACATTTTTTTTGTTGATGGTAGATAGCGCTAGGGTCAAGTTATTAACGAAATTCTCCAGTATTTCATTTTTTAATTTTATTTAGAAAATCCCGAGCAGCGCCGGGACCAAACAGCTAGTACTTTATAATTATAGTTACTTTCTATAGACTGCTTAGTATTCATGAAACAAAGAAAACAAGATAGTGCATTTACGTTTTTAAAACATTATGTTTCTGCGCATCTGCGTCACAGTGGTAAATGCGGGTTTTGCTTTCTTTGCTTCATGCTTAGTGTTGAAACAGAGCTGCGTCGACACCACATTTCCCTTAAATTACCACATACAAATTTGCCTTAGAAAGCCTTCTGAAATAAAATCTAGATTATTTTGAGCAGAGATGGCAACTATTCAATGGCAAAATGTGCCGACCGAGCAGTTAAAAAGAGCTAAAAAGTGCTAAATTTAAAAAGCAAAGATTGTTCTGTTTTAAATCAATTTATTATTAATTTTTGTAATTCAAACTCATATTTTTGTTTAATAAAATTACTACTTAAAAATTGTATACAAATACATATCTACATTACAATGTGTAACGTTTAAATACAAAGAATTAAAAATATGAACAGTAATTTTCAAAAAGTGTTAAATTTTCTGCTTCTTCTGGCCATATGTTTGTTTTTATATAAAATTTTGACAAATTATATGTTTCAATTGAATTTGTTTTTACAAACACGCTTGCTTCGCAAAGGAAATTCATTGCTAAAAATAATGTATGTACAGCGTGTGCAATTTGCGTTTCTGCCGGTACTTCTTGCGAAAATGATATGTCTGGTTAAAATAGTACAACATCGTTAAATGGCGTCATACATTCTTATGTTTTTCAGCCTCCGAATGGTGTACTAAATGAAAATCTTTAGCTTTTATTTTTGAATTAAATAATTGGTATATTTGCACAAAGCCTTCGACGTATCTTTTGTTAGTTAAATCCATTTTTTAAACACAGGGGCGAAATAACCACATTCGATATTGATCGAAATTACAATATAATTTAAATGGAAATTTCGATCGATATCGAACGCCGTAACTTGACCCCAGGATTTGATTCCAATGCCTTTCTATACTTTTGACCGAAGCAAAAAATGTGTCACTTATATAATTAAACCAAAGACGAAACACTAGGGTAAACACGGAGAATTTACTGATAGATGTAAAAAGTGTCAAACGAGTATAATTTTTTTTATGCTCTCACATATAGACACTTGTTCTCTCAACATTGCTACCATACGTTCATAAAATCTAATACATTTCATACAACAATCCAAATAAGGTGTTCAGTTGATTAATTCTTGTTCGGTTAATCGAACAATTTTAGACGATTAATTGTTCGAATAATTTAAAATTGCTTATTTCGATTAATCGAAGAATTTATACCGATTAACCGAATAATAATAATATATAGTATTTCTGTTAAATGTATTATTTTTTTAACTTTTAAGTCGAATAAACAAACCAAATGTATGTGTCCGTTGGAATTAAAAAAAACCGTCATGTTAAGTGAGTAATTTAGCTTTTATTATACCCTTCACCACTGGTGGTGAATAGGGTATATATAAGCTTGTCATTCCGTTTGTAATTTCTATAATATTGATGTTGATACCCTATAAAGAATATATATTCTGGGTCCTTATGAGGAGCGAAGTTGATTTAACGATGTCCGTCTGTCTGTCTGTCCGTTGAAATGGATTTTCCGCAGACCCCATATATGATGGGGGCCATGTTATTATACATTTATGTCACATATGGTCCGGAATTGTTTGCTATTGAAATTCAGCAAGATCGGTCCAAAAATGGCTGAGATATGAGTAAAAAACCACGACTGCCTCAAATTTTTTACTTTAAAGGTCCAATTAGACGTGACATTACCAAACCAACACTGTATTACCAAAATGACATAAACATACCATACAAACCAATTTAATTTTGGTTTCTACGGTCATACAGTGGCTATGGTAATACAGTGTCGGTAATGTGTTTTTTTTATTGTTGTTTTTTTATACCCTTCACTACAAGTGGTGGATTTTATTTGTAATGTGTTTAATTTTACGCATCCACATACACATTAATGCATGTATATGACATGCCGCTCAAATAAGGAAACAAACTAATAGACTCAATATATTTTAATTTAACGCTTCTACAGTAAAAGCATTCGTAGCCGAGTTGTTAAGTTCTCTCCTGAGACTGATGATATTGTCAGTTCGAATCCCAAAAAGAATTTTTTTTCATTTTTTTTATTTAATTTTTTACATCAACTTTTGCGAAAGAGGAAACGGGCTTAGGTACATATATAAATTTTTTGTTTTATTATATTCTTCGGCATGACGAAATGAAAAGTTGGCGTGGCTCAATTAATATTTATTTATACTTATCTAAAGAACGTTATTTATGTATATAACTTTTTGTTTTTATCTCATCATGGTGAAGGGTATATAAGATTCGGCATAGCCGAATATAGCACTCTTATTTGTTTTTGTTACATTTTTTAACACAGTTTAATAATTAATTTTATAAAAGAAAAACCGTCAAAGGTAAGTTAACTCAAAGATTTATATTAATTTATCGGGTACGTTCTAGAAATCGAAATGAAGGGAAATTGAAATTGAACGATAATTTATATTCAATTATTTACAAAATAACCGTAGTTTTTCGTGGTTTTTAGTGTTGTTCTTGCAAAAATAATAGATACTTAAAGAATGATGTAGATAAAATGGAATATTTTTATGAACTTTCATTACAGGGTCGTTTTTAAAAGGTACTCGATTTTAAATCGACTTTATTTCGATTTCTAGAACAAGCCCGTATTTTTTAACAAAATGGTTTATGCGTTTCTGTCTTTAGAATGAATTTGGTTTAAAAATATTGTACGAAGGATAAATCTAATAATGCTAAACGTAGCAGTCGTCAAAAAATGTATTAACGTAAATGTTCTTCAACAACTTCAATAATTTACCACTTAGTGACATAGTACTGACAGAAACTGCTCCACCAAAAAAGGAAAAGGGGCTACAAGTGATCCAATGAATAAATATTTTAAACAAGATACTTTGATCGATTCTCTAGAGAAAATTATTTGCAGAATCATAGCAGAGGATGGAATGTTTCAAAAATTCCAAAGTCATATTCACAATTTGGAGCTACATTGACAAGTTTTATTTAAAAAAGAATGTTTAGTACAATTTTTTTTAAAATTGTCGAAAAAAATCTCGAAATTTATAAAATTTCTGGACTTAGAATTATTCGATTAATCGATTAATTATAAAATTGTATTCGCTTAATCAAATAAGTAAAAAATGCCAAATATCGATTAATCGTTTAATTAAACAAATATAAAACCCGATTAATTGAACACCCTACATCCGACTTTAACATTTATAATATTAGTAGGATGTTACAAAATAAATTAAAAATCAATTATTAAAGTAAAAAGTAACTTATAATTCATACAAAGTCGGGTTGGGTAGCATTTGTTTTTTCGGTAGTAGGTTTTTTTTTATGTATGTGTCTTAAGTCTTTTGATTTCTTTGCACTAAATAAAAAGTGGTAACAAAGTTTGCTACCTAAGTCTTCCGTTTTGTTTTTTTTTTTTTAAATTAAAAATTTCTTTAGATTTGCAATTTTAACATACAAATTTAGTTGCTTGTTATATTTATTAGTGTTTTTAAGAAATTTCATAATTTGCAAGTAATTTGACACTTAAAAGCACGTTTTTTTTTCTCAATCACAATCAACACGGTAGTGTTCATGTTAACAAAAAATACCAACAAAAAAGACAAATAATGTCATTATAAAATATGATATTGGCTGCTGTGTTTTTTTTTTTTGGTTATTTTTTTTCTTATTATCTTACGAAAACAATATTAAATAACAAAAGCTAATTTATTTATGACATGCAGACAAAATTACTTATGTATGTCTGCAGGTGCTAAGGACTGCCAAAAAGTTTTTGATTTCCAATTTTTATTTTTTACTAAAAAATTTATGCTTGTGTTAACAGCACACACATAATTTGAGGGATTCAAAAAAAAAATTTAAGAAAAAAAATAGTTTATTTAAAATCAATATCGATAAGAAGCAGAAAAAAATAATGAACATATTGGATGATGTCTTCATTAGTTTAAAGAAATTGAGTTTCTTTTTTATTTTGTTTTCTTTTTTTTGGGGAAATAGTGCGTGCTATTTTTACTTAAAACAAAGATTTAAACGTTTTTTTTTATTGCAGCCATATTCTTGGTGGTATTTTTAATTACCTTTTTCTCCTTAGAATTTAGTTCGAAGTCCTCAATTTCTTTTTTTTCGTTTAATGCCAAAAATGACTTTAATTGTTGGTTTCAGTTTATGTTTGGTAACAGCCTCCAAAAACAACTTTTTTTTAAATAATGTTAGTAAATAAAAATTAAAGAATAAGGAGTAGAAAATTATGTGAAATTAAAGAGGAGTGTACCTTTTTTTTTTTTTTTTTTTTTTTTTTTTTTTTTTTTGGAAGGGATTTCGGTTCATGCTTGAGCACGTGTAACTAAGTGTAATGAGAATTTGAGTGCTTTTATTCATTCTTGAGTTGGCCTTAAAGCAAAAAATAATTAAACAGAAACTGCACTTTGGATTGTGACAGGAATATGTGTTATATTTGCATGCAATTACGGTAATAAATAAAAAGAAACGGTATAAAAATTGGGAAGGATAGCCACAAGCAAGACTTAAGATCTAAAAAATGAAAACTTTTTATAGAGAATTAGAATCTTATGCCGGTTAAAGAGAAGCAATGTTGTGTATAAGCTGTAATAATCTGTTCCTTAACATATCGGACCGATATATTTATATGCTTTTAGAATAACTTGTATGCTTTATCCAGAATTGTGTTCGAATATAAAAAAATTAGTAGAGAAAGTGGAAGGATTTTAAGCAACAAAAAAAAACCCCCCGTCACAACATAAGAATATTTAAGTTTTAGGACAAATGAGAAAAAGGGATACCTCTTGAAAAAAACTATGTCGAGAAAAGTCGAGAAGTATCGAGACTCTGGAAGGCGCAGGCTGGTATTTTCAAATATTGAAATATATGTATAGTCATGCAGAAGAAGCCAAAACTGTTAGCGAAAACTTTTACATGGTGATCATGACATAAGGAATAAGAATAAAAAGAAATAAGGGCCAAATTATACGTTCTTGAATATGCATTTTTCAGAAATAACTTATACTTGAAAGCCAGAATCAAATAAATAATGAAACAATTTCAGTGGGCATTGTTTAGACGAAAGCATTTCGAATATCTCCTTAAAAGACACTGAGACCTTTAGCGGAAACTTTTATCAGTAAAATCCTAAATTGTTTTAAGGAAAAGCCGAAAATTTTAGCGAAAACTTCTGCTTGGGCTTTTTAAAATAGAAATGTTTAAAGGGTTGAACTATAGATCGCATAATCTTACAGATTTTAATGAATTCCATCAAAAACTTTCAACCTGTTGGCATGAGAACAAGGGAATATGGAAGGTTCAAAAGAATTCCTGGCAAAAATTAATCTAAAGAATGTGTAAGAAGAGCCAAATTAATAATTTTAGTGTAGATTGTTTAATGGGAACTTAAAACATATCGAAACCGAAACATACTTTAGTATTTCTCCAAATAACACATATTTATCATAAAAAATGAAATGCAATAAATTCAATAAAATTATCAAATATTTGGACTTATTAGCTCACAAATTTCTTGGAATTCAGCCCCCACGTCTGTACCTTATGGACGCCATCTTGCCTGTATAATTTTGCACCATTTTATCGAATATACTCGGTCTTGTTTTGTCAATAGTGTTTCGAATTTATTTTATTTTCATGAGTATGTTCAATTTCTGTACAACAAGAATTAATCTTATATTTAGAGACAGTGTTGCCAAAGCTTGATGACCAAAAATGGCTAAATTTACGGAAAAAATGGCTAAAAATGGGCTAAAAAATGGCTAAAAGCTTTTTTAAATAAAAACACATTAAAATTCAATAACAAAACAGAAATAATTCATTTAAATTTGTTTACGATGAAATTGTAAGTCAAGATCAATTTCTTAAATAAGAACAAACGTAAATTAATATTTTGATATATATTTTAAAAATTAAATCATCGATAAATTCGATGTCGTTATTGTTCATCTCATAGGAATCACTCGTGCCTATTAATTTTAAATAATATGAGGGAAAATCATAATCACGACAACAGTAACCCAACCTTTTGAGTCCAGATCTACAATAAAAAACAATTAAAAAAGTATAGTCGGTCAACCCCGACTAAATGATACCCTACACCACATTATAACCTATGCATCAAATTTTATTAAATTATCTGCAAGTTTCCGACCGTTACTTTGCGCACAAGGTGTACATGAACAGCCAGCCAGCCGGACAATCATCGTTTATTCGACTCGGAAAGTGATTCTGAGTCAATCGGTATACGTAAAGGTTGGCTAAGTATCAATATTTTAAAGTGTTACAAACATCAGCACAAACGCATAGTACCCTCTCCACTATTGTGGTGTTGGTAAAAATAGTTTATTGTTACGGTAAAAATATGTACCTATTTAAAAAAATCGAATTAACGGTTGCCAAATGTAACCTATTTCTAAAATTACTTTTAAGATGTTTACTTAGCTAAATACCCTCTCTACTTCAGCATTAGACCATGGAAGTCAGAGCAACTTTATAGTCAATTCTGAAATTTCTTAAAAAAAATTTTGTTGCCGACTGTATCTCTTTATTGAAATACTTGCAACCAGAAAGAAACACCGATGTTTGTGTTGATCCATTTTATAAATTTAATATTGGAATACTGTTACTTTACTTTGAAAGATGTTTCATCCTCGTTTATAGCGATTTTCAGCATTTGTAAAAGTTGTGATTTAAATTAAAGGCCTTTTAACTGTTTAAAATGTTTATTTTACTTTTATAAATTTTTAAAATAAAATAAAAATTATTCTTTTAAAAGTAAAACGACAAATAAAATTTTATGGCTAAACAAATTGAAAAATGGTTTAAAAAATGGCTAATGGCTAAAGTCACTTTTTAATGGCTAAACAGGGTGAAAAATGGCTAAATCTAGCCACTAAATGGCTAAATTGGCAACACTGCTTAGAGCACAGGAAGGTATTATCGATAAGTTAAATTAGGACGGCAAATTTTATCTTCTAAATGATGGTTCGTTGCGAATTTATCAGCATAGACCAGAGATTTGATGTAGTCCCCAGGTGTCAATTTACTCGAACGGGGTTCTTTGAGATAACTCGTTCACCAAAACTTTTGGCTAAACAAACTAATGGTTTCACTCGCTATATAGCATGTGGCGCCGTTTGGTTGAAACCATTTCTTCTCCAAATGATTTGCTTTGAAATGAGGTTTTAAGACAAATGGGCGGATGCCATTGATTTTTTCGGGAAGTAATGGAGTCTCGTAAGTATTTTTTGCTCTCTCTCTCTCTCTCTCTTTAAGAGCGACAATTCTGCTTGTTTACATATCCGTTAAGCCAGAAATGAGCTCCATCCCTAAAGTTGATTTGACGATAAAAATCTGATTCGTCATCCAGTTTATTCTCAGCCCATTCACCGAACACACGGTGTAATTAATGGTCCGCTGGCTGTAATTCGTGCACTAGTTGGATCTTATATGGATGTAGGCCAAGATATTTCCTCAAAATTTTCCAAGTAGTGGACGGGCAGAGATCGAGTTGCTGATTCGTAGGGATTTCTTCTAAAATGGCCGAAGGACAGACTTTTTACAATCAGTATAATGTAGGGACTTTGGCAACCTTTTTCTTCGGCAATGATCAACTGATCATCAAAAGTGAACTGAGAAGACTCATTTAGGTGATTTTTACAAAAAATTATCACCCAAATGCTGGCTGGGAACAACTTTAAATAAAATTAATACAAATATCATCATTTTAATAAATTTAAATGTAAATATCATTAAAAAGTGGTAGGGATTTTTGTAGAATTTTTTTTTTAACTCGTAGGGAAAAATAGGGATTTTTCAGGCTGCGTAAGGACTTTTTAAAAAAAGTCTATAACATCACTGCCCTGTACAGGTGTTTATATATGATAGGCATAAAAGAGATGAGTTCATATCTAATATAGTGACAAGGATCTGTCTGCAAATCATTTTGTCATATTAGTGTAAAACTAGTTTTAAAGTTCAAAAATAAATGCTTAAGTATTTTTGTTTCAAAATTATGTTTAATCTCATCTTATTAAATGATTTTAAAAGAGATCAATGATTATTAAAAATTTTTGTAGATACAAAACATTCATCTAGTGTCTAGTATGCATAAGTAACAATATCTTCACCTTAAAAGTTTAATAAAACGAACAAAAATCAATCAAAAACTCTGTATCGAATTTTTGTGCAGTTGCGTCCGTTTGCATTTAAGGTGACGATATGGAACGTTATTGCTAAAGAAAGCAAATATGTAGGATGCTTTTGATTATTTTTTTTTATATTTAAATTTGATTTAATTTAATTTGAAAAGTGATTTTCTATATATATAAAATATAAACAATTTTTTCAAAACTGGGACCACGAGGGGAGATAGGGGGAAATTTCTGTCTCTTTGAAAATATCTAGCAGATTTTAATCAAATTTAAAAGATATATAGATCCCCACTTATATGGACACATTAGCTATACATTTTTTTAAAAAAATAGGACCACGTGGTAAAGTGGGGGGCAATTTCTGGCTCTCCGAAACAATCTTCCCGATTTTAATGATATTATAAACATAGGTAGATCTAAGGCGAATTGACTAGAAGGTGGGGTCAAGTCAACATACGGTGTTTTGTTCGGTGGTCGACTTGTCAAAGTTTGTATAGAAATTAGTTTTTTATGTAAACAAACCAATTTTTTTTACTAGCAATTTTTTTTTACAACCCGAGTCAATTCGCCTTGGGTAGATCTCTATTTAGATAGAGTCATAAGCTATGAATGCTTTTAAAAATGGACTTCGCGAAGGTGGGATCGTAGTAGCATACTCCGGTCATCCGCTCGTATTTTTATAAATTTGTAAAACAACAAACCGTGTCGTCGCCGTTTTGATTGTGTTTATGCTCATATACCTGAAAACAATTTTAAAGTATTTTTCAACAATTGACAAATCATTATTATTTTTATTACTATTCTCCAAAAGAATTTAATTATAAAAAATGAAGTTATTATTTCTAAAATTGTTTCTATTTGTTTCGATACTTAAATTAAATCAAGCCAATACTAATATATCCAACTCTTCTAAAGACCTAATGCCTCTAAATAACAAAATAAAAACTAAAAAAGATTTTATGTTTTACATAGCTGGTGGGAATCGAGATTCAAATACTTTAAGTTTTATCAAATATATTGTTTCAATACGTACCCGAAATCCTCAAAAATATTTTGGAGACAATCATTTTTGTGCTGGAACTATTATTTCAAATAAGGCCGTATTGACAGCAGCTCATTGTGTAATGGAGTAAGTAGTGTAATTAAAAAAAAAAAAAAAAATTGTAAATATACAAACATATTTATCTACCTATGTATGTGTATAGTAAAAGAAGAGTTTTGACCCAAGCCCGCCGTTTGCTGCTAGTGGCTGGTACCCCCAACCGTTTAGTACCTACTGACACAACCGTACAATATCCCGCCAAAAGTCTTACGGCTAATACAAACTTTATACGTAATGTTAAAAATGATATTGCTGTAATACATTTAAAGGGTGAGATTCCAGAGGACAATGAAAATATTAAAATTCTTAGAATGCCTTCCGGTCCGCCACCATATGATACAAATTGTACGATTATTGGTTGGGGGCGTGTATTAAGGGTACATACTTTTTTCTTCTACTAATACCAAAAAACCAAACAAATATTTTCTAATGTTGCATCATATTTAGAAAGGTCCCTTAGCTGCATTACCTTTGCATGTCAATGTCAGACTGTATCACCCTCTGGAATGTAAAAACATCCTTCACGAACATTATTATGATGGTATTCTATGCGCTGGAGATAATCTGCATTTCGATGAGGATCCCTGTCGTGGGGATAGTGGTGGTCCCCTGATTTGTAATGAGGAATTAACGGGTGTTATTTCATGGACCACGGGCTGTGGTACTGATCGTTTGCCAAGCTTATATATGGATGTTTGGTACCACAGGCAATGGATAGAGAAGCATTTAAATGCAGGTCTTAAGGTTGGAATTAATATTAAACTTATTTTGACTTTTGTTCTGGCAATTTTTTTAATAAAATAGATTATTGCGCTGTTAAAGTAAACAAGAAACTATTAAAAATATAATATAAAAAAATATAGACGCTTTTGAGAATTGGAAATAGTCATAAACAGGTAGACTTGTTTAGGACTAAGATATGTTTTCTTAAAAAAAATAGTTCTATATGGAAAAATTTTCATAAAAAATATTGAAAATATGAAAAAATAGAAACTGGGAATTATTTCCTTTCGCAGGTTACTTTATATTATATTCAACATTTTTTATTTTTTCGATTTAATTCTATGAGTTAAATTTCAGTTATGTATTTTATAAAGCTTTTTTGTAATAGTCTTATTCCTTCAATTCATTCCTGAAAAATTGAAGGAATAAGACTATTACAAAAAAGCTTTATAAAATACATAACTGAAATTTAACTCATATAATAAATTCGAAAAAATAAAAAATATTGAAAATATGTTTATACCAAATTTTTTGTTTTAGAAATTAGTCTTGTTCCACAATCTGTTGTGAAGAGGGTATACTAAGTTTGTTATTTCGTGTGAAACTTTTTTGTATTCATCTCAGACCCCATAAAGTTAATATATTCTGGCTCCTTGAGTAATTCTAAGTCGATTGATCCATGTCCGCCTGTTAAAAACACGCTCACTCACGGAAAACCCAAAAGAAATAAACAAACTTGGGTCAAATTGCTTTTCATTATCCTAAAAAGTTTGGGATTGAAATCCAGCAAAATCGGTTCAGTAGAATCATAGCTATGAATCAAAATGTGGAACCACCACCCTAAAAAATTGATAATTTTGTTACAAAAACTGACATAAATGGTGGAACTTTTGAAAAAATTCGTTTTATTCGACTGAAAATCACACTGTAAAAATTCGAGAAGTTCGGTCCATAGTTTACGCTAGTCCCCATATAAACCCTACTCCCGGAAACAATTTAGTACGCCTAAAACCATAAATACCAATGCTATCATAATAGAATTTGGTACGTCACAGTTTTAAAGGACTGGAAAAGACACCGTGAAATTTTGTGAAGATTGGTCCATAATTGACGCCAGGCCCCATATAAACCCTATATATTTCAATAAAATCAATAATTCAATATATTTTAATGCTGACGTCTGTTTAAAGATAAATTAATAATAAATAGATATCATATAGATATCACTCCCGAAATATTCGAGCTGTCGGTGGAGGGTATCAAAGATTCGGCACAGCCGAATACAGCATTCTGACTTGTTTTTAATTAAAAACAAGTAAGAGTGTTATTTTTATTAATTTATTTTTATTAAAACAGACATTAGCATTAAAATTGGTTGCGGCTTAGACCTATATAAAATTATTGACCGACAAATGTTATGATAGCAATATTTAACGGTTTTAGGCGTATTGAACTGTTTTCCGGGAGTAGGGCTTATATGGGGCCTAGGGTAAATTATGGACCGATTTTCATGAAATTTCACAGTGTCATTTTTAGTCTTGGAAAACTGTGACGTGCCAAATTTTGTTATGATAGCGTTATTAATTACGGTTTTAGGCGTACTAAACTGTTTCCTGGGAGTAGGGTTTATATGGGGCCTAGGGTAAATTATGGACCGATCATCACGAAATTTTTTAGTGTCATTTCTAGTCCTAAAAAACTGTAAAGTATTAAATTTTATTCTGATAGCATTAATAATTACGGTTTTAGGCGTACTAAACTGTTTTTCGGGAGTAGGGTTTATATGGGTACTAGGGTAAATTATGAACCGATCTTCATGAAATTATACAGTGTCATTTCTAGTCCGAAAAAACTATGACTTGCCAAATTTTATTACGAGAGCATTAATAATTACGGTTTTAGGCGTACTTAATTGTTTTCCGGGAGTAGGGTTTATATGGGGCCTAGGGTAAATTATGGGCCGATCTTCATGAAATTATACAGTGTCATTTCTAGTCTGAAAAAACTATGACTTGCCAAATTTTATTACGAGAGCATTAATAATTACGGTTTTAGGCGTACTTAATTGTTTTCCGGGAGTAGGGTTTATATGGGGCCTAGGGTAAATTATGGGCCGATCTTCATGAAATTTCACAGTGTGATTTCCAGTCGAATAAAACGAACATTTGCAAAATTTCATATCATTTAGTGCATTGTTCAATCATTTATGTTAGTTTTTGTAACAAAATTATCAATTTTTTAAAGTGGTGGTTCCACATTTTGATTCATAGCTCTGATCCTACTGAACCGATTTTGCTGGATTTAAATCCCAAACTGCTTAGGATAACTACAAGCAATTTGGCACCAAGTTTGTTGATTTATTTTGAGTTTTTCGAAAGTGAGCGTGTTTTGAACAGACGGACAGACAGACGGACATGGCTAAATCGACTTAGAATTACTCAAGGAGCCAGAATTATATACTTTATGGGGTCTGAGGTGAATAATAAAAAAGTTTCACACGGAATGACAAACTTAGTATACCCTCTTCACAACTTTTTGTGGAGGAGGGTATAAAAAATTATAGAGAACTAGAATTAAACCCGCTATTTCGTTAACGTCTTCCTTTTTTCGTGGACATATTTATTTGACAAAGCTTATGTTTCTAGGTTCAATTAGCATTTCAAGAACGGAAATGTAAAAGGAAAAAATAAATTTCCGGTACATATTTCTAAAAACAAGTACTAAAAAGAGGTACTATTTTCGCCCCTAAACGCTCGAATTTCGAAAGAGTATCAAATTCATATTTGTATTTTTTAGATATATTACGAATGTGATATCATTTTTATTTCTATATTTATTGGTTTAAAAGATAGCTGGGATGACAAAATAGTTTCAAAATACAGGATTTACCTGTTTATTACCCAAAAGCGCGAATTTCAAAAAGTACCAGAGACCTGTCACGTTATTTTTTTTAATTAAATTTTTTTTATCTTTTTAGTTTAGGAGATATGAGGTTAGCGATCTTACACGTTTTTACCCCTTTGTACCTCCTATACATTCAAACTTTCAAAAATCTGGTCTTACTGGATCGATGGGTCATGATGATGAATTTATTAGTCACTCAGCAGCTATACAATATTATATACATATATAGATAGTCTTATAAAGACGATTTTTTAAAAAATTTAAGTTTTCAAAAAAACTTAAAAAATAGTCTTATACAGAAAACTTTAGAAAAAAAAACGTTGCGACATTTCTCAATCAAAAAAAGTTCATAAACTCTAAGAACACCTTCTCAGTTTTGTAAAACGATTTTAATGCCACGTATAAATCTCTCTTTATTTTTTATTAAAGTCTGCTTTAATCTCTTAAAGTTTGTGTTGCGGCAATTAAGAAAAAGTTTTATTTAAATTAGTATTTGTACCTCAAACTGATGTTGTGCCTTAAAGGCAATTTTGTTTTTACGTTTTAAAATTTTTCATATAAAATACCGTTTATCAAGGCTTAAAGGCAGACCTTTAAAGCCTTTATTTTTTAAATATTGCTAAGATTGTCCGTATTACCACCAATTGTTAATGGGCTGGCATTTAACCATGGCTAATTTCTGCGTGTTTTTGAGTCATTAATTAAAGTAAAATGTGTATGTTTTGTTTTATGGAAAGATTTTTTTGTTTTATTGAAGTTTTGCTGTGTAGTTAAATATTTAATATGATTGGCGTACAGCGATTTTCTCAAACAATTAAGAAATATGTTATGGTTATTAATAGCGTTTACTTTTTTTCTTGGGATGTTCTTAATCGGAATAAATTTGTTTTAATAAGTCGTTTAATTACTGAGAAGGTTAAAAAAAATACCCTACAGAAAATGTGATTAAATTAAGTATTCAAAAGTACATAGAAAGAAAAACAACCGTTTTTTATGGTTACTTTAAGTACGAGTCGTACTCAAAAATTCAATACCACTAAAACCTACTTAAAACAATCCTTAATGGGATTACTTCGAAAATCAATCCCGGAATTTCTTTAAATAAGTATACAATTCTTAAATCAAGTAAAAAAAAGATTAAACTTTTCGTTGTGTTTAACCCTCCGGCTTACGCATGTTTTGAACTTCTATACACATTGAAAAAAGGTCTGGCCAGACTCATGTGTACCACGAAGGGTTAAAAAGTAAATTTGAACTCTTGCTTCTCATTTAGTTTATATTTTTAGTTAAATATGTACATAAGATTTCTAAAATAAAAACCATATCGGGCATGATGTTGGTGTTTTATCATTCTGTAAGGTGTAAGACGACTAAGTAAATCAATCATAATAATTTTTTCTTTGTAATTTCGTTTTAGGCTTTTTGAGCACGAATTCGGGATAAATCAACTTTATAATACTTAAATCAAGCTCATTTTGCGATTGATTCAATCTTAGTTCTTCTTAAATCATTCTCATTTTCGGATTAGTTCAAGTACGAAATCGGGATTGAATATAGATAATTTAAGTATTTTCCGTTTAAAAATCCGTACTTGAATCAATCTCTTTGTGCTTGATTCAAGATAATCCGTACTCACCGTACTATTAATACCGCTTCGGATTGATTTGAGTACGGATGGATTGATTTTTCTTTTGAGTATAAGATGATTGGAGTTTCACTCTCTTATACAGTGCATTTTAGAAAATCGTCTTATTTGACAAATTTTCTATAGAAAATCCTCTTAAATGGATAAATTTCTATAGGAACTTGTCCTATACGGAAATTAAGCATATAAGAAAAGTTGTTTTGTAGAAAAAGGTTTGACACGAAAATTGCTCTATAATAAATAGTGAGATACATAAAACATTTTTTAGGAAAGAGCTTTGTTTTATAGAAAATTATGTTATACAAAAAATTTTGTAAGATATTTTCTAAAAACAAAAATAATACGAAACATTTTTTATGAAAAAATAGTATTATACTGAATATTTTTTTATTTTATACAAAAATATATTATAGAAAATAACTTTATAAGGAAATTATTTGTAGAAAATAGTCTTATTTGCAAAATTTTCTATAGAAAATAATCTTATACAAAAGGTTTCCTATAGAAAATAGTATTATTAAAAAAAATAATTGCCGGCCCGGGTTCGAGCCCCGGCCACGGTCAAGAATGAAAGATTATCAATAACAATTTTAATTAATTTTCATGTTGTAAAATTCCTTTCTTTATAAAAATAATTTAATGAAAATTAAATTTAATGAACTTAAGCCTAATTAAAATTATTAAAAAAAATTTGGATTAAAAAATATTTATATAAAATAGACTTTTATGCAAAATTGTCTATCGAAAATAAACTAATACAAAAGGATTCAAAATTTTATGCGGAAATTTTTAATAGAAATAGGTTTATTTCGAACAAAAATTTTTTTAGGTAGTCTTATACAGAAAATTTCGGTTGAAAATAGTCTATGATGTGAAGTTTCCTATTGAAAATGGTCTAATACGAAAGATTTTCTATAAAAAATTGTTTTTTTAAAGTTCTATAGAAAACAATGCTATACGAAAAATTTTGTAAGGAATCTTTTTAAAAAAAGTCTTATAAGGAACTTTTTTATAATAAAAATAGTTTTATACCGAATATTTTTTTTTTTTTTAGTTTTATACAAAAATATTCTAGAGATAATAATTTTATAAGGATACTTTTAATAGAAAATAGTCTTATATGCCAAATTTTCTTCATAAAACAGTCTTATACAAAAGATTTCTATAATTTCTTAAATTTTTTTTGAAGAGGTTTCTGCAGAAAATGATCTTATACGGATTTTTTTATAAAAATTGTGTAGACTTCAAAAATGTTTTATAGAAAATAGTCTTATACCGAAATTTGCTATAAAAAATAGTGTTATACGTAATATTTTCCATGAAATTAAGCTTAATACAAAAAATTTCTATAGAAAAAGTCGTATACTGAATAATTTTAAAAAATCCTGCAGAAAATAGTCTTATACAACAAATTTTGTAAAACAATTTCGAAAAAAGGCTTAAACGGAATATTTTCTAAAAAAAAAAATAGTCTTATAATGAATATTTTTTAATTTTATACAAAAATATTCTATAGAAAATAGTTTAATAAGGATATTATATATAGAATTTACTATGGTTATGCAAAATTTTCTATTAAAAATAATCTTATATAAAATGTTACTGTCACTTCTAAATTTTATTCGGAAAGGTTTCTAAAGAAAATAGTCTTATACGAAAATTAAAAAAAAAAATGGTTTTAAATTAAAATTTTTTTACAGAAAGTAGTCTTATACAGAAATTTTCTATAGAAAATAGTCTTTAACGTTATATTTTTTATGAAAAATAGTATAACACGAAAAATTTCCATTATCCTAATCGGTAATTTTTTTAAAACGTTCTATAGAAAATGGAGTTTTACGAAAAAATTTTTAAAATACATATCTTTTAAAAAAGTTTTATACGGAATATTTTCTTTACAAAACAAAGTCTTATACTGAATATTTTTTTAGATTTATACAAAAATTTTCTATAGAATAGTGATATAAAGCAATTATATATAAAAAATAGTCTTATATGTAAAATTTTCAATAGAAAATTTAATAATGTAACGTAAAAGGGCTTATGCTTAAGAGCTACAAATGATGTTGGGTGTCACCTGGCTTAAATATTGAATGAAATTATAATTAATTATAGTTTCTAACTTGCATTCCTTTTGCCTACCGTTTTTTGTTCCATGTATGATCTGTAGATATTTAATCAACTATCTTAATTTTTATTATTTTAAAGTTTATAAAAAACTTTTTATGCAACATTGTTTCAGTCTCCGTTGCAAGTACATAAATATTTTTTTGCGAATATTTTATTCTTAATTTGTGCGGCTTCGTTTGCTTTATAAATGTTTGATTCGTTTTGTGTTTCTGTAACTCTTCTGCGAGCTGTCATTGAATGTGTCTTTTAAATAAAAATTGTCTGGATTTTTGATAATTCGGTGTTCCTTTTAACCTGCACTGAATGGCTGCTAAAATATTTTAGTCCTTTTCAAGGCATCTTTGTAATACTGTCTTAAATTAATAACAAAGTGGCAGAGATTGCTTGCCGTTGGATTAAGTGCAACATAATGCAGCTTGTTAGTTTGTGCTTTGTTTTAAAATTTTTTTATGTATGTGGCTTTTGATGATGTCATTGTCATTTAAAAGAGAAGTGATCTTGTACTTGTCAATGACATAGAACACTTAATTGATTTATTACATTTTTAACTATCAGGATTTTTCTTAATAAATGTTTTATGGGGTTGATTTTTTACTAGAAAAAACTTGAAAGAGATTGAATTTTTACGACCAAATGCCGAAAGCAACAATTTTTTTTATGTTTTTCTATAGAACATTTCCTGTATAAGACTATTTTCTATAGACAATTTTATGTATACGAATATTTTCTCAAAAACATTTTCTGTATAAGACTATTTTCTTTAAAAGTTTTTCTGCTAAAGATTATCGGCCTCATTTATAAAAAATAAAACAGGTTTATAAAAGCTTTTTGATACGGATTTTCTTTGAAAATTTGTCTAATAAATCCTTTATAAACGTGTTTTATTTTTTAAAAATAAGGCCGAATATTTTTTAAAGAAAATTGTATGTACACGCGTATTTTCTTTATTTAAAGTTTATAAACATACGTCTGTTTTCAATAGAAATTTGTTTGTGTAGCACTATTTTCTATTAGACTATTTACTTTAAAAATTTTATGTATAAGCAGCGTTTTACAAAAAAAATTCTGTATAAGACTAATTTATTAAAAAAGTTTCTGTATAAGACAATTCTCCTTAGATAAAGTTCTATTCATTCATTCATTTATTTGCTTAATATTTTTTACATTATTTCTTTTATGTTATATATATACAAAAAGTTCAAGATTATTTCTTTTTCTTCTTAATAAATTAACTTAAATTATAAAATTTATATATACAAATATACAAAGTTTGTAGGGAACAATTTACAAAAACCTATTTAACATTTTTTTTTTTATTAATTTTATATAAAACTTATTTACTAGCTTACATCTACTAAGGTGGCAATACAACATTAATATGGGAATGTTCAGAGTGTCTGCAAGACATATAGAAGTTATCCGAGAGTCTACCTAATTTTTCCTCTACTAATTCTATATTTGCGAGTTCATGGATTCTATTTGTGGAGAAATGCCAAGGAAGATTATAAATCATCTTCAGTAATTTATTTTGAGAGACTTGAAGCTTTTTAATATGACATTTGGCACTAATTGCCCAAACAGGAGCTGCGTAAAACATAATCCCATGAAAAATTGCTTTAAGTATAATTTGTTTGTTTACTATATTCAACCTTGAATTTCGGTTTATAAAAGGATACAGCATGCGGATTAGAATATTTATCTTATTTAAAACATAAGGTATGTGATCCCTAAATTTGATCTTAGGATCTAGTGTGACACCTAAATACCTAACTTTTTGTTCCCATTGAATTGAATGCTATTTTCTTAAGGAACTTTTCTTTATACGAGTTTTTTTTTCTGTATAAGACAATTTTTTTTTTTTAAATGTTTGTATTAAATAATTTTCTTTAGAAAGTTTTATGTACAAATAAAATTAATGTGTAGCCTTATATTCTTAAGAAAATTTTCTGTATAAAGTAAAAAGTTTTAAAAAAAATTTGTTTTATTAAAGTTTCTTCTTAAGAGAAAATGTTTGCTATATTTGACTACATTCTTGAGAAATTTTCGAGTATAGGAGGGAATTTTTGGTAAAATACTATTTTTCATAGAAAATTTTAGGTGTAAAAATTTTACCTTTATGTAAAATAGTTTCGGTATAAGAATATTTTTAATGGAACATTTTTTCGGTATAAAAACAATTCATATAAGAATATTTTATTTACTTTTATCTAATTAAACAAAATTTCGAAACCTACGCTTCAGTCTCTCTTCGCGCTCATTATTATAAAACACTTTTATGAAAACCTCTTGAATTTTCGAAGTCAATTGAGAATTGCAGTTGTAAACTAGAAATTGTACTTATTGCCAACACTGCAGCACAATTGTTGCACTTACCTTCTTATGTTTTTTTTACGTGCAAGTTTGCAGCAGAATCTAAGGACAGACACAATTTTAAACTTTATAATGTGTTGATGGTGTGGTACTCGTTATATTCTCATATTGCAGTGCTATTTTAACAGACAAACATTGAAAACGTTAAAGGAAGAAGAATTGTTTGGTATACAAAACAACTGCAAATAAACGTAATCACGTTTTATTCTTTTTTTCCTTTTTTGAAATAAATAAAATTAAAGAAAAAGAAAAACGAATATTTTAGTAGGCAGTAGTGGAATAAAAGAAGTAAGAACGTCGTTTAGTTTGTCTGGCTTTTTTTTTAATTTAACAGCGCCATAGTGGGTTGATGTCGGCTGTGGCCTGTTGGTAGAGAACTTTTTTAAGTTCTAAATTTGCTGCGTAGTATGTTGAACGTTGTGTTGCATGTTTGTTTATTGAGAACTGTGTTCGTTTTCAGTTGTTTAATAAAATGATGCAGGTGTTCTACAGACTTTTAGGCGCCATTGTAATAGGAATCATTTTTATAGAATCCTATAGATGATCATTTATTTTGTGTTCGTTTCATTGCTGTTGTTGTTGCTAGTGTTGCAGTTGTTGTTGTTTTGAGTAAACAATTTAAAGAAAATTATACAACCTACTCAGTGACCATATTTGGTGTGATGTGAAAAAAATAAATAAAAATTATATAAAATAAAACGGGAAGAAAGAATTTCAGACGTTTTTTTTTTATTATTGATGCAATACTAGTGAGCTATTATATGACAAAAAGTTTTAAGTAGACTACAAGGATATTCTAAACAGGTATATGGTATATCCGCCCAGCTGATTGTTTTTTATATTTGAACTTAATTATTCTAACTGTCAAAATTCTATAAAAAAAATTGAAAGCCAGCAATACTATCTCTGATATATATAGCTTATTATTATGACTATGTTAGACAACTCTATGTTTGAATACTCCGTAGAAGGGAGACTTTTCTACCGTAGACACTATACAGTAAAGAACTCTATATTAGGCTTCTCTACAGCTAGTCAGCCCGCTCTAGAGTAGAAAACTCTACAGTAGACAACTTTACAGTAGACTTCCTTAAAATAGACTAATCTCCCAATAAAATTTTTTATTATTTTACGAAGCACTAATCGTACATTTAAAAAATGAGCGCACAATTATGCGCTACGCATTAAGACACACAGAGATGCAGTAAAGTAACCCTGCAGGAAATGTCACTAGTGAATCTGTACTGATTCACTCTTGACACAGTCACCAGTACCAGTGACTTATTATACCCCAGATAATGTTATTTACTATAGACATTTAACATGTGCGTGTCATTGGAAATCTACTAATGACATTGGTACTATTGACTAGGTAGTTACTTTGGGAAGATATGAAGACAATGGAACCAGAGAATCACTAGTACATTTTAGTAAATTAAGTCTACACTTTTGGTACGAATACGAAATTATAACAATCTTTTTTATTATTTCTTTAACTTTTATAGGAATTGTACTTCTCAGTTGTTATTGATAAAATTTTTTTCGTATTAAAGCCAAATATATAGTGGCAAATGTAGTGTAGTGTAGACACTTCGTTGACAATGTCACCAAAATAGTCGACATAACTGGTGACTTGGAGGCACTTGCACCCAGGTTTCCATCAGGAAAGTGAAAGAACCCTTAACAAGTTTCATAAAAGAAAAAACAATACAATAGTGCCACGGCATTCCCTTACTACGAAGCAGGTTTGTAAGGGAGAATACCAAAAAAATATTCAGTGCGTAAAGCTGACAGATATGTTTATCACCGTTGAATAAAGCGCTTTTTGTATCTAAAATGAATTGCTTAAAAGTGGGAACTCACCATATAAAGTTCATGCCTTCCGTTAGCGAGACGGTAAGCGAAAGTCTTACATTTCTCCCTTAAAATCCTGCTTCGTTTGAAGCTCAATTTTTTATTGGGCTGTAGTTAACTCTACAGTAGATTACTTTATAGTAAACTTTTCTATAGTAGACTACTTAACAGTAGATTCCCAATGAATTTTTTCATCATTTTGTGTATCAATAATTATTTTTAAAAAATAAGCGCACAATTGCGCGCTACGCAAAAAAACATACAGAGATGCAGTAAAGTTAGTTAACGAACTGTTGACAAGTTCTATAAAAAAATATCAATTCAAGTGCCACGGCATTCCCTTACTATGAAGCAGGTTTGTAAGGAAGAATACTAAAAAATAACTGTAAACTCACAAGTTTTTATATGCGTTAAATTATTTGTCCAAAATATTTATTGCTTCAAAGTGGGAACTCACCATATAAAATTCATGCCTTCCGTTATAGCGAGATGGTAAGCGAAACTCTGACATTTCTCCCTTACAAACCGGTTTCGTTTGAAGCTCAATTTTTTTATTGGGATAGAAGAGTACTGTACAGTACACTGCTCTGCAGAATGGAACTGTACAGTAGGCTTATCTACAAAAGACTAATCCACGGTAGACTACTCTTTAATTAACTACTTAACGGAGGACTTCTCTTAGAGAGATTACTCTGCGATAAGTTATTTGCAGTAGACCACTACACTACTCTAGGTTAGAATATATACGATAGACTATATTGTAGACTACTACGTATATTGAAGGTAGAATGCTATTATGTATGCTATGCACCGTAGAATAACCTACAGTCAATGGACAAAAATAACATATGTTGAGTCATTACCGCAAAAATAGCTTAAGCGGCATCATTTTAAATTTTCGTATTTTCGTATATTCTTCTAAAATGTCATGGTCACATAAGGTACCGTTACGATTTTATGGAAAAATTAATTTTAACTTAAGAGCCAACCTTAATACAAAATTTTATGAAATAGAATCAAAAAACCTTCTCCTGTAAAATTTTTTGTTTTTGTCGCTTAAGCTTTTTTTTGTGCGGTAAGGGCTCGATATTATGATTGATTTTGTAAACGCTTTTTTAAATATTTTTTTTAATTTAAAAGGCATAAAATATACTTCTTATAAACAAAATTTCACCTGTTCCATTAAAAAAAAAACATTTTGAACACATTTTACTTTATGACCTTAAAAAAAACTCTTATTTCCTCTTAGTTCCTGTAAAAATTGAAACGCAATTTTAAAAACACCTCGAAATCTTGTCACGACAAACAAATCTTTAAATAATTAATTTTTCCACCATTCTTATCTTTAATTGTTTTTAAACGCCTTCAGAATCCCTATTTTGTTCTTTCCAAAAAGTTGTTTTCTTTAATATTACGTGTCAAGATAAAGCGTTTGTACATTAACACCCTTTTTCCAAAAAAAAAAAAGGAATTTTCACATGAGTATAACCAAAAAGTATCCAAAAGAGTGTTAATAACCAAAGAAACCTTAAAAAAATACATCTAAAATTCAACACTTTAAACAAAAGATCATTTACACTATGAATATTTAAAGCGGCCAGCCAGAAATATGTTTTTTTTTTTATATAAAGAACCGAATCAATTTTTAATCCATTTTAAAAATCTTTGCCCACAAATAAAGTAAATTTTTAAAAGCTTTTGCGTGTTATTAACCAAAAAAACGCGCTTCATCGTCATTTTCGTTTTTTAATATTTTATTAATAAATAACACCCCAAAAATCCTAAAAAAAACCAGATTAAAAAACGCACAATAAACGCGTTAAAAAACATGAAATATTTTATTTATTAAGAAAAAAGATCATGTCATTTAAAGTCGAAAAAAACTACAGAAGACACTAAAATGATATTGATAACTTTTGAAATGTTCTCTCATTGTGTTGCTGTTTTTCTTAATTTTTTTTACAAACAATTTAAAATGCGTGATTTGAAAAATGTTCAGGTGATTCGATTTTGCCAATATGTGTATTAAAATAAGAAAACAAACAAATTTTGTTTAATCGGCGCCACACCCTGCTGCGTTTGACATTGGAGTTTTACTGTATAAGTTTTTTTTTGTTGTTCAATTACATAAAAAGGATAGTTTTTAGATATTGATTAAGAATGAGGATTTATAAATGATTCCTATAAAATACGTATAGTCGGTCAAGCCCGATCATATGATATCCTACATAAACAGAATTTAGATAAAATTATTCGAGATTGTATCTTATTTTGGACCCTTGGAAATAATGCATTCGGCAGAACAAACTTGTAACTAGGCTAAGATTTTTTAGGAAAGGGATTTGTGAGGGACCTATTGTTAACTTTGGCTCTGCCATCACAGCATTTTTTCGTGACATAGTAGCTCAACTAAAATATACCAACATTAATAAGGAAGTTAAAGCAATAAAAGTTTTCGGGATTAGTATTTGTATAGGAAATATTGACAAGATGATTGAGATTGCTATAAAATAAGTTTGGACGAAATGTAATCTATATACCAACATAATAAGATGCTTAATGATCACAAATACCCTATTCCGGAAAGAATCTTGTATGGGGCCATGTGAAAATATGGATCGATTGTCACCATTTTCAAAAGGCTTGGTCCTGTGACACTTAGACCTTATGAACTAAATTTCGTCAAATTATCTTTTAAGTTGCGACCTGGACTTTGCGCACAAGGTTTTCATAGACAGCCAGCGGGACGCACTAATGGATATCGTTAAATCGACTCAGAAGATGATTGTGAGTCGATCGGTATTTTAAACCCAGAGAAACAAAATATTTGAATGTGGTCACCTAAAACAAGACAATTTTTAATTTGACCATATTATTGTCACCGACAAACATATTATATTAATAACTAAAATATGCTTAACACTAATAATAGCATTGTTGGTTTTAATCTCGAACTGTTTGCTCTGCACATTGCTTGCTGTTGTTTCTGATGTCGCTTACTGATTATGGTGAACTTCACTAATTTGATAGATGTTAATTTGTCCTCGCTGCTATTGCTTGTGCCGGGGCATTCTCTCTTAGCTTAGCCTACTGTTGTTTCTGATGTCGCTTACTGATTATGGTGATCTTCACTGATTTGATAGATGTTAATTTGTCCTCGCTGCTATTGCTTGTGCCGGGGCATTCTCTCTTAGCTTAGCCTACACTGAATGAAAAATGCTTCATATATTTAATTAATCATTTTCATAAAAAAAATTTCATTGGTTAAATGAAAATTTTCATTGGATATATGAAAACTTAAGTTTGTCCAAGTTAAACAAAAAATTTTAATTGGGAACATAAAAAAACAATATACAAACATAACTATATTCATAAATTAATACAAAATTATAGTTTCCTTAAAAAATGTTTAATTGTTAATTAAAAAATGTAAGATTTAATTATTTCATACATCTAATGTAATATGCCATTAAATTTATGAAATCAAAATTTTTTTTTATAAAAGCAACATATTTCAATAATTGCCTTCATAAATTTAAATTTTCATTATGACAATAAAAATGTCATTATAGTAATGAAACAAAAACTTTCAATCCACTTTCAATCAACTTTGTTATTGTTGTTATGGACAATTTAATCTCATATTTACGCTCTTAATTGAGTAAAAAACGTAGTTTTTTTATCCAAAAACTACACTGCCCCGGTAGGCCAGCTGGTACTGAGCTAGTCTATCAGCACCGAGGTTGCGCGATCGATTCCCGCCAGAGACAGGAAAAAAATAAAATAAAATAATAAAAATTAAATAAATAAAAACACAAAAATAAAAAAAAATAAAAATAGTATTGTGGTTATTTTGTTGAACTATTTATGGTTCTTAATCCAAATTTTTAATATTTTTAATTAGGCTTAAGTTCATTAAATTTAATTTTCATTAAATTATTTCTATGAAGAATTTTACAACATGAAAATTAATTAAAATTTTTATTGATAATCTTTCATTTTTGACCGTGGCCGGGATTCGAACTGCGGCCGGCAGGTTACCATGAGATGTTTCGATCGCAATCCCTCGATCTCCTCAGATGGATTTGCCGTTTTACACTCGCAGCCATCGACGACTGCTGACGTCAATAGTCAAACATCAATCCTTAAACCAAATTGTATTTTAACCTTTGGTAGATCGAAGTTTGCTTTTTTTTTGAATGATTGATTATCCATTTTAATTGATTTTACATGTTTTTCCTTACTTCTGTTTTTTCGTACTTTTGTCAAGAATTTTTCTTGAAGTCCAAAGTACATTTTTTGTTTTTTCATTTTTGTCTTTCTTTTTCTTGTTGACCTTTCTCAGCACAACTTGAAAAAAAAAATTTAAAAAAATTTTTTACTTTATTGAAAGTATTCATCCAATGAATAATATTCATAGATCTAAAGTAATGTTTCATTAAATACATTTTAATGAAACAGGTTTCATTGATCCAACGAAGCGCTGCATAGGTTCCTTTTAAATGCAATTTTTCATGGGATTAATGTCAAAATTCATTGGAATTGCGAAGAAAATTCTTTCAGTGTAGCAAGTGGACCGAAGTCCTTGCGGCGAACGAAGAAGGAAGCGGTGGTCAACGCATTATTTTGACCCGGTGTTAAGAGCACCGTGTGGCAGGTCTTCGGACTTTACTCACGTAAAAATGGACAAATCAGTCTATTCAACGATTCTACAGTAGAAAAAAGGTCCCTTTGGAGATCTTATGGTCGAATATACTACTTTAGAGTACTCTTTGGCCAACTTTTTTTACTGTAGAGTAGTAGTCTACTGAATACTTTTATTCTGTAGAGTAATCTACTGCCAACTATTGTAGAATAGATTATCTTTAATACTGTTAAGTTCTCTACGACAAAATATTCTACTATATAGTACTCTTTTGTCGTATATTGTAGTGTTCTCTATTGTAAGTTACTCTAACTTTAAATATTCTAAGCAGAATACTGTACGACCTTTATGTATTATGCCAATAATGAATAGCTTAGTTCTCACTCTATTAATAATTATTAATTCTGCAAGGCACATTTAGGCATTTTGATTCATTGCGGAATTGTAAATGTTTTTGAACTTAATTTTAGCACAGTGTGTCAAAACAGAATGTTCAAAAAAAAAAAAAAAAAAAAAAATATAAAATACGGCGCTTGTTTACCGACGTCATCGACTATATAATTACATAATAAGCCATGCCACCACCGGTGCCACTGCAACAATTTGTAGTCCGAAACTTAGTGATTTTTATGTAACTGGATGGATTTACATATTGCCGCTGTAGCATCGATAAATTAAATTTTTTTTGCTAAATTCAATTAAAATTCAATTATATTTTTTATATTAAAAAAATATCAATTGGTATTTTTCCCTATGAAAGACAACAATGTGTGAAGTTATTTTTTTTTATTCAATGTAAAAAATCTTTAAAGTCAACTGAAACAACTTGTTTGTATTTTTCTGGTATTAAATATAACAAAAAAAAAAAAAACTGTACTTAATTTAAAGTTGATAGTTTATGGCAATTATTTTAAAAATTTATTTAATGAAATATTGCCATAATGATTGGTACGTTAAATGGACATCATTATCAAGTCACGTTTTTGACACTTAATGTGAATGTAAAACTTTAATCATAAAAGACCATAAAGAATATAATTTACTGATCGGTACAAGAGTATTTTACGTTTAAGCAGAAATAAAAGGTACTTTAGGCAAAGGAGGGAAGTGTGACAAAAAGTTTTAAGAAAGCAGGATTTTAAAGAAACCTTAAAAAATGGGTTTTAAATGCTTAATTAAAGGGTGTGTTTTGCGTTGTAATGCAGTGTTTCTCAATTATATTGCTGGCGTGAGGGTATCGTTACTCTTACGTAAGCTTAGACGTTGCGGATCAGCTGTTCCGTTTAACTTACCAAGCTTAGTGCCGGTTCAAACACGTCAAGTTTGATTCTTCAAGTCTTGATCTTTTAGGAAAACTTGACGAGTAAAACTTGACATGTGTAAACCAGCACTTATATATAAATAGTTGATTTTTTGCAAACGTGACGTTGCGGCTTTGCGGCTTTGCGGATAAACCTGCTAAAATTTTAATTTTTCTGCGTCTCCATTGACGTATACGTAGTTTTTTATATTTTTGTATGTCTTATTGCGTAGCGAAAAAAGTGTGCGCTTACAAGGAAATTTTTTTTGGCTGGGTTCTACTTTTCCAAATCTTCCAAGGTACTCCCTTGATTGACTTAATACTCTCAACTGAATTGATACGGACGGTATTATAATAAAGTCCCAGCTTATATAATAAAATATAAAAACCGAAGTATTTTGGTAAGATGGCCAAAATTTGTACGTGGCCGCTTATAATGAACATAAATATTTGAACGCTGTTAAATAATAAAAAAATTTTGTTTATAAAAATTAAGAACGTCACAACTGCCAGAAGAGAAAACTCAGTCACAAGAACACACATGCTGGATCCTAATAGAATTTCACAATAATCAGGAATCTACAAAGGTATATATTTCGATTATATTGATGTGTTACCGGAATGATATAATCAGTATATTAGTTATAGTATGTATGCTGGTAGTCAAAGCAGTATTCTCTAAACTTTTCATTGATTATCCATATATTTTTATATGGCATTGATCAGCCAACAAATTCGTCGGGAGCCAAATATTATTTGGTTTTAAAACATTACCAATTTATAGCACAGTTGTGCTGATACCACTTTACACATAGTCTTGAACAGAAAGAAAAACACTCGGGATAAATTAAGTTTTTTAAACTTACTTTAAGTACAAGTCGTACTAAAAAAATTAAGTACGAATAACACTAAAACATACTTAAAACAATCCTTAAAAGGATTACTTTCGAAACCCAATCATAAAATTTCTTTAAATAAGTATCAAATTCTTGAACCAAATAAAAAAAAATAAGATTGAACTTTTCATTGATAGTTCCACTCTGAGAGTGAAATTACAAAGTGAGCATTTTAATCTCATATAACTTATTGGTCTTATCTCTCAGTATTGCATTTTTAATGTATGTACGCATGTGTGTTTGTCAAAGTTCATTGTAACTACAACAACTACAAATTACAACAACACAACCCAAGTAGTCAGAGTCAGAAACAACAACAGAACAAGAAGAAAATTATTTTCATGTTTAAAAAGTAGAATAAAAAAGCAAAAGTTCCCATGTAGTTTATGTGTAGTAATTAAATACATAAAATTTTTAAAGTAGAAAACATGTCGGGCAGGACCAGGGTTGCCAGTTTAGCACTTTTAGTGCTAGATTTAGCACTTTTTTTTTTGATTTAGCACTAAGAATTTCAAAAAAAGTGCTAAGTGCTAGTTTAGCACTTTTTTATAATTATTTAGCATTTTTAGCACTTTATATATCCCACAACTACTTAATAACTCACATAATTAATTCAAGTAAAGTATCAATTCTCTAAGTGCATCATGAAAAATCAGTACATTTATGCTACCTTTTTATACAAAAATACAAAAATGAATACCATCGAATTCTGGATTCAAGTACATAATTTTAAAAACTCCATTAATGAAAATCCCTTTATAAATTTGTCAAGCTTTGTACTGTTCCTTTTAGTTTTGCCATTTTCAAACGCAGAAGTAGAGCGTTTATTTAGTTTATTCGGCTTAATAAAAAGTAAACTTAGAACTGGAATGAAAACAGAACTGTTATGTTCAATTATACTCATAAAAGAAGGCGTAAAATAAGATAACGTTTGTTGCCACACTTTAAACATGTCGGACGATATTGTGAAAATAATCGGTTTATCAGAAAAGTACCAAAATGAGTTGGTATATGAGGAAGACGAAAATGACATGATTGAAATATTAAATAGTTGTAACAACTTAATTTAAAATATATTTATTATATAATAACATTAAAATAAGTGTTTATATTAATGTAAATTGTTTATTGTATTAATGAAAATCAATGTAACAAAACTAGCACTTTTATTTCTTATTGTAGAACAATTTAGCACTTTTTTTTTGTCGATCTAGCACTTTTAATTTGAATTCTTCTGGCAAGCCTGGGCAGGACGCTGGTGTTTTATAATTGAAATTCTGTAAGGCGTAAAAAGGGACGCAACTACACAAAATTTCGAAATTGAGTTTTTTTTATTGATTATGGTTCGTTTTATCAAAATACATGTTAGTGCAAAATTTTAGATTCCTACGATCAGAAATGGCGAATTTATTAAAGAAATTCAAACGCCAATTATACCTTGTTGTTATTGATTTTGTAAAGTTTTTTGCTTCTCCTGTAACAAATAAAAAGTGTAGTTACGTCCGTTTGCATTTAATATGACGTAATATTCTTCTTCTGTCTTTGGGGTAATTGTTTTAGGTTAGAATCAATGTAATTTCACTTTCGGATTATTTCAAGTACGAATTCGGGATTAAATCAACTTTATAATTCTTAAATCAATCGCATTTTGAGATTGATTCAATCTTAGTTTTACTAAACTCTATCTCATTTTCGGATTATGTATTTCAAGTACGAATTCGGGACTAAATATAGATAAATTAATTATTTCGCACTTGAATAACCCGTTCCCAGCAAAAATTTGTGCTTACTCGGAAGCAGGTTTGTAAGGCAGAGATCAGTTGTGAATCGCTTCCATTTCTGTGAAATATTACATGATTTTTGTATGGGATTCCTCACGTAGAAGCTCTGCCGTCGGAATCCAATGTATGCTTCATTCACACAGTTATTCTTTATGTGAACTCACTACATGAAATATGTGCAAATAACTATTTGCCATACTTTAGTGCTTCTGCGCTGCAGTATAGTCAACGCCACATACAATTTGTTTAACAATTCACCTTACTTTAGTGCTTCTGCGCTGCAGTATAGTCAACGACAAATATATTGCTTAATATATGCCTTCCACATTGCAGTTGTGAACGTCAATAATTTTAAGAAGCAACAGACGAAGCACTTTGGATGCTGTTTATTGCTTCCAATTATTGAAAAATTTTTGCTGGGTTCTTGAATCAATATTTCTGTGCTTAAATTAAGAAAATCCGTACTCACCGAAGTGTTAACACCGCTTCAGATTGATTTGAGTACGGATGAATTGATTTTTCTTTTGAGTGTTTCATTATGGAAAAACTAATAAATTCTGAGCTTGAGTCTTCTTGTCTAGATCTACCCTAGACTAGATCAAAAATTACCTCTGTTAATTGGTCATATGTATTCGGTGTGTAGAACGCGATTCGCGGAAATGTTAACTTTTATTCGATTTATTCTATTTTCTGTCTATTTTCGTAAAAAATTGGTTTTTAGAGTGGACCATATTGAAAAATGTTTTTTCTCTGGGTGTAAATATACATTTTACTTTTCAACACAGCAGCTTCGATTGCAGAATATTTCAGAAAAAAATACTAACACACAAATCCGTATGCGTTTCAATACTTGAAACCAAGTTGAATACCTACTTATCCCTCTGGAAAGCTAATTAACTGCCGCGAAAGCAAACCCACCAGTCAGTCATAAAACCCAAATTTTAAGTGAGTGGGTAGTCAAGAATTTTATTTATCTTTCACTTTTTCCGCTCTTATTTAATAAATTGGATCCAAGAAACTTTAAAACAAATAAAGTTTAAAGGAATCATTAATTATATTTCATACTAAATTAAGGCAAATTTAAAATAATGACTTTGAAATGAGCTCTCAAACGCAGAAGGAACAGAAGAAACTGGTTTATTTTTCTGTTAGTTCTTTCCTCTACTACTCGTGTTATCACGAGAGATTATTAATATTGTTACGATTAGGGACAACATGCTGTTAAAAGATTTAATGGTCAATTTTTAAAAGGAAGACTGTTAAGCTAAAACAAAAATTTTATGTCATTTGCAAACTTATTCTGGCTGTTTTATGATTTGGTCATTAATTTTTTTCAGCAGAATCTTTTTACGACTTTAAAGTGCGAATTTATATGGGATAGTTAAAAAAGCAATTTATAAAATTATTAAAAATGAACAAAATCCACAAAAAGGAAGAGAAAAAAAATAATGCAGGTGTCAGTGACTACAGATAACCACAAAAAAAAAAAAAAAAAAAAAAATGCTAAAATTTAATTTGTTCAAATTAAATAAAAATATTAATAAAAAGAAAACTATATGCATTTCTGCAGTTTAAGTTTAAACTTATAATTTTAATGTCGTTTAACGTATGTATGTAAGTGTCTTTTCCATAAATTACAATGATAACAACTGGCAACCCTATTTATAATGGTTATAATGAAATATTTTTACAAAATTACGAATGGCACGGGATGTCAGACGCACTACATCCAATATTAGTGCATTCGTCACAAATAATAGAAGCCTTCACTTGTTCCATAGGTTGTCTTGCATCTGAGGTGCGAAGCAAATTAAAAAAAAAAACGAGTAAAAGTGCTAAACTCGGCTGTGCGAATCTGATATGCCCTTCACCATAGTTTTAAAAATCGTACCAAAACCTTAAATTCGGGAGTACACTTATATAGGGGCCATGTGAAATAATAAGCAGATATCGAGCATTTCCAATATTAAATATTTTTTATATACAGGGTGGCCAAAAATTACCGAAGGGGTTTGAATTCCTTACAACTTTTATCTATATATATAATATCTATTGTATTGGGCTGTCTAACCTAGGGTTTACACTTGCAAGTTCAAGTTCGAAAAACTCAATATTCTCACACATTTTTACTAACACCATCACATTTTTCTTACTTGCAGCCCAACTTGCAAGAGAATTTAATCATAAGTTTCAAGCATTTTGAAAAAAAATTTGTTAATTAAAATATTTTCTCAGTAATATTATAATATCGCCGCTATGGCAATACTGGAGTCACATTTTTCATAAAATAATCATAATTTTTATTATCAAGATGGACCGAAAATTAAATAAAGAAGGTATTATTAAATTTATTTTGTTATAACATGCTAATGTTTTAACATGACAATGTTTTTAAACTGAAAATCAAAGGTTTTTTCATAAGATGTTTACGCTTCGAGAACATTTGAAAAATTAACTTACAACTGACTGTGTAAACACTCAAGCTACTTGCTCTGCAGCAAATTATAAATTGAGAGTTTTAGTAAATAAGTATAGTTTGTGAGCATTATTTTTTTTCCAAAAATTTCCCTTATGGGAGGACCACTAGAAAAAAGGGATGTAGATCGCTCTCTTATAAAATTACATTGACACTTTTTACGCTTTATTAAAACTACTTGTAAAATTATCTTACCACCCTCGCTCTTTTACAAGCTTGTTGCAATATTTCCTTCAATATGTTTTATGTATGTTTTAAAATTTTTGTTTTTCGTAAAAAAAAGAATGTGAAACTACTCCATCAAACATTAAATTTTATAAATATTTTCTATAAACTGTGCAAAACTCACGTTTTTGACCTCTTCAAGTGACCTTTTTTTTACAAAATACTTTGAATTAAATTATGGTCTGTTTAATGTTTTTTGTGAGTTTTTTTCAGAGAAATAAATAGAGGTGTTTTCTTAACATGTTTGAACTTTAAATGCGAGTCTTTACAAATTCAGATAATTTACATTTTTTATAATCAGAGGAAGTCAGCCAATTGAATAGCATGTATCCAACAATTGGGCCGAAAATTATTAAACTACTGATTGTGTCAAAATGACAACGAGACAATGTTACATTTTGAAGATCGATCGTCTTATTTATAACAAAAGCAAATAAAAAATACTTCACAAATCTATATCGCTCCTTTGTTATGTAGATTATGCCTTTTTATTAAATCATGCCCAATACGTTTCCAGATTGGCAATATTTTTTTTTTTTTTTGTTTCCCTTTTGCTAAGTCTGTAAATTTGTCTTAAAGTTTTTATTAACTGTCAACTGATTGTATCAAATTGGCAATGACTCGTTTTAATTTTTAACATTTGCTGTTTAATTTAAAACACAGCGCACTAAAAACGCAAACGAATAAGTAAAAAATACCACAAGTTGTCAAATCAAGAAGAAAATGTTGTTAAACCGACAATGAAAGTGTAAGAAATACAATACGTTGTCAAAACCGAAGCGTTCTCCAAATCGGTACCTACGGGTCATGTGACTTATAAGAACAAACAAATAATCAAAGTAATTTTTGGAAATACAATTATTTTTTTTTTAATTAATAAGATTTTGTTTATCGTGCTTCATTCCCAATTTTTATTCTCGATAAAAACACTGAAATTTATTGTTAGGAGATAAGCTTGCTTCTGTTCGCATTTCAATGTTTGCTAAGGCCAGACATCAGGAAACATTATCCCAGAAAATTTTAGAAAAGCCAAAAAATATAACAAACAAAACTTAAGAGTGAATAAGAATTGCAAGCACTCAAAAAGTCTTATATGCAACGATATCAAAGCTCAAACAAAATGACAACAATAAACAGTGTGTTTATCTTTTCTTACATTCCCCACTACAATTAGTTGGAACTCTCCCAACATTAATTGTAGTTGTAAGTAGGTTAAGAAAAAACCAAATAAAAACAAAAACAAATTGCTTTATTATTTTCGCAAGAAAATCAAAATAAAGCAAGTTGCCAGTTTAGTTTTTTAAGCCGTGCATATTTATTATCAAAGACATTTTTGGGAATACAAAAATTTTTCTTATACAGGGTTGCCCAAATAAAACTTACCAATGTTAAGCACATATACATTTTTTATTTGGTAATTTAGTTTTTTTTGCAGGGTAAAACTGAATTCTTGGAAATTTGTATTGAATCGCGTTAAAATTATCGAATTTTTATATTCTTGTTTGTTATAATTGGCCACCGGTCTATGGGGAAACACACCCAAAGGCTTGGGCTATCTTAAAATCCCTTATGTAAGAGTTGCGTTGACTGACGAGGAAGAGGAGTAGTCAACGGAACATCTTCTCTCTCTGAACAGGATCCACTCCTTAGTTGAATCATCCGGATGGCTGGGTGAGAATATTAACAGCTAAGTAACGTAGGAACATTGGGAGACGGTGTAACATGGTAACACAAAGCAATTGCAGCTGCCAGTGGAACCTAACCTAACCTATATTCTTGTCAACGATCAATTGATATGACGCAGCGAAAATATTGTCAATACTTTAATTCAAGATAAGCTCCCACAGTCTTCATGGTTAGGAATATAGTCGGCCGTTTTAATGTTCCGTGATCGATTGCCCTGGAAGAGGTGATCATCGAAATATTTGCACTGAAGTGTCGAAATGATCGATCTGTCTCAACTCGTTGTCGTTTCGGCTAATTGGGCATTTCCATAACAACATTGCGGAGAATTTTAAAGTTGGATCTTAAAATGTATCCATACAAAATTCAAATTGTGAAGGCACCGCTACCACAAAATCACCAAAATTGGCAACATTAGGCCTTATTAGGGCTACAGGGTCGCGGTTTTACTAGATACTTTCAAAAATATACCTACAAGCAGAGACAGACAAGTTCCATGACAGTTCTTACATATTAATACGGCCTAGTTACAAGTTGGTCTTAATATTGGGAGTAGAAACAGGCTAACAAATTTGGAAAGATATTTACATGAGCACCTGCCATATGGCCTAATCTCATGGTTAAACAATGCGTTCACCATTGTCCCCGTATGTTTACGGATAATTTACACCCATATAGCAATTTTGAGTGTAAATTCCACAAAAAATACAGTATCGCCCGTTGTTTAGGAAATGAAGCTACCTAATCTCCACTGCTTTTTAAAATCCTGCAGCTCCCTCAGCACCTTGAGATATCTTTCCCACAAGTGATGAAAAATCAGCCCTTTAGTAAAATCCCTATCCGCGACTTTGGGATTAAACCACAGTCACCACGTGATCCCCGAAAGTATCTCTTTGTCAAAAAAGCTAACTTTCGTTGAACCCTTTTGTGAGGTCATACCTTGAAAAAGGCACTCCTCCATCGGAGAAAAACTTGATAAAAAGCCAACTTCAATCAGAAAAGAACTGCTTCCACAAAGACAATCATCCTGAAAGACATGAAGCATATCCCGCAAGAAGCATAATACATAACAGGAGCCTCAAACAATAGTAAGTCTGACTATCGTGGCACCAAATGAGAAGGTACTCTTGTAAGCCTTCGGTCTTAAGGCCTATAATTTTGGATTTTTATAGGATAATATACAAAATGCAGTGTGAGTTTATCCATTAGAGCGTACTCTCCAATTTTATTAAATTAAAAGTTATCACGCAGACGACAATTTAGTTTTATGTATTAAGAAATCTATGACATTTCTTACAAGAGCCCTAAATTAGACTTGTAACTTGTCCAGGTTTTAAAACGTTTTTTTTTTTTTTTTCTTTAAATATTTATTTGATATGTCCGACCCCAAAATATGCTTAAAAGTTCATCAAATTACTTTTTATTGCAAATTTTTAAAATTACTTTTTATTTGTTCGCAAAAAACTAACCATTGTACACAGTATCTCATTCATATAATTTTGGTGTCTCATTTTTTTCTTTAATTTTTTAACTTTATGGCGGCATTTTTCAAAAGACAGTGAATTTTGTATTACAATATATATTGGTTTTTGATGACAAAACAATGTCGTTATTGTTCTTTTCTTACTTTTATTAATAATATTACAAGCAGCCAGGCAGGCAGGCAGACATACTTTCGTATGAGATACTCGTACGATCGAGCATTTTGCATGTTATTGTTGTGCAAATTTTTGGGATAAAATAAAACAATAGTTTGTTTGGAATATTTTGAGTCTTTTCAATATGAAATACATACTCGGTATCCAGTCTGAACTGAACTAAAATGACTGAATGAATGGGTTTGTTTTTTGTCTTGTTTGCATATGTTATTTGTTGTTGTTGTTGTCTGTTATGAGATTGCTGTTGTTGCTGTTCCAGTTGATCTTTTTGGCATGTAATTGTTTAAAATAAATGACCATGATATAGCCTGAAACTAATTAATTTGCCATTTGTGTCCCATTAGTGTAATTGTCTGTCAATTATAATAACACACATATATATAGATACTTTACATACTTTAACTAACACATTCGAGTAAATATTGTATCGTAGAATTTATGTATGCAGTAAAGAGTTGACTTTAAGACACACCAAAGTATGTACTTAAGCTTTTTAAATGAAACAAATAGTTTACTCTATCCACACTTACGTTGGTTGGTTGTTTGGTTTATGACTACAACTTTAACCTTAATATTGATGAAAAGGACAGTGACGGCGATAAATATTGTGGGTAACAAAACTGAAGCAAATTGAATTTAATTATATGGTTTATTAGTTGTTAAATAAAATTAATTGTTAATTATAATTGGATATCGACTATAATAGATATCAACGAATTAAAAAAAGACTACTCCTAAGATTTATAATTCTTAAAATATTTTTTTTTTTTTTTTTTGAAAATAAAAGGCCCCTTACAAGTCATATATTTTTTTAAAACATTTAAAAAAACAGTAAGAAATTGTACTTAAAAATAAGAGTAAAAAAGTATTTCTGCTTTGCCGACCATCAATTTAAGCAATCTAGGGACCAAAGCGTTCATCCGCGTGGGGTCTCCCCGGGAGATTCTGCGTATACTTCTTGAGGAGTACTTAAATACGCTAACCTCAAATCTCCTTAACTTAAAGAGACAGGTGTCTGATACTTTCTTGAAATTCGGCCCTTTGAGGGAGAAAAGGGGTAAAACCAGTGTTTTGGAACTTTTTTGTCATCCCATCTATCTGTATCTATTAAAATCAATCAAAATAGAAATAAACATTCGTAACTTATCTAAAAAATACGTACATAAATTAAGTATTTTTTCGAAATTCGAGGGTTCAAGGGGTAAAAATCGTACCTATTTTTGGTACCTTTTTATAAAACATTTTTCTCCATTCATTGTCATAGACGTATTAAATTATGGACTCCCACTACAATATTGAAATTTGGGGAGAAAAAGAATATCAAAAAGGGAAATACGGAAAATAAAATTTCTTTCTTTAAGGGCTGAGTTAGGCGAAAGTTGCCGTACCCGTAATGTACCGCACCGTACTGTAAGCACGTTGGTGCAGTTATAGAACATTTAAAAACGTGTCGTATATTTTTCCCATACATAAACAAAAAGCAACTGTATACATAAAACAATACACACAGTGTTAGGAATCAAAAATTTTTAAATGGTGACCGCTGTGCAGAAAAAGTACCAAGTGATTAAAATGGTATAAAAACAGTATTTATAGCGTTAAATCGCATGATCTAGTGAGCCAGTGGACAGAAGTACTTTTGCACTCAAAAGGAAAATCAATCCATTCGTACTCAAATTAACCCGAAGCGGTATTAATAGTAATGTAAGTACGGATTTTCTTGAATCAAGTACAGAAAGATTGATTCAAGTACGGATTTTCAATCGGAAAATACTTTAATTATCCATATTCAATCCCGATTTCGTACTTGAAATAATCCGAAAATGAGAATGATTTCAGTAAAACTAAGATTGAATCAATCTCAAAATACGCTAGATTAAAGTAATTTAAGTTGATTTTATCTCCAATTAGAATGAATTAATTATAATGATTGATTTACTTACTCGTATTACACCTTAAGGAGCATATAGACGACATGTTTTTGTCATCTGACATGTCAAATTTTTAAGTCACATGTAATTGTGTATGTCTGTCAAAATCGCTGTTTTACATAAGCTTTATAATATTCGGTCACAAACGTACATGTAATTTGCTTCTGACATTGTCTCTGTTTTTTTCGCATTGTTATTGCAGAAACCAAATTAGTGCTCGGTTTCAAAATAACTTGCTGCCGCCATGAAAAGTTTTATTTGCGCCGTAAAATAGTTTAGCCATCTTAATATTTTTTTTCTTTTAATTCAAAGATACCAATTAAGGATTTTATAATAAAACGGTTTTAATATATATATTCACAAAAATTCTATTCAATGGTTAGATGATCAAACATATCTCGGTATTGTAAAAAATTAACTTCAGCCGGCTAATGATTCCGTCAATAGTGGACGCCGCTGCCGGTTTCTTCCCGGCATAGCTTTCTGATGTCAGATGGTTTGTCAGAAGAAAACAGAGCACGCTCTAATTAAAATTTTGTCAGATGACTTTGCGTCTGACTTTTACAGAAGCAAAGTTTAAAAGGTAACACACGACATGTATGTATTTTGCAGTGGGAAATTTGACATGTCAGATGACAAAAACATGTCGTGTACGGGCGCCTTTACAGAATGATAAAACACCAACATCATGCCCTATATGGTTTTTACTTTAGAAATCTTATGAACATATTTAATCAAAACTATAAAACAAATGAGAAGCAAGAGTTCAAATTTACTTTTTAAACTTTCGTGGTACACATGAGTCTGGCCAGACTTTTTTTCAATGTGTATAGAAAATAAAAACATGCGTAAGCCGGAGGGTTAAACACAACGAAAAGTTTAAACTTTTTTTTACTTGATTTAAGAATTTTATACTGTTTTCAAGAAATTCCGGGATTGATTTTCGAAAGTAATTCCATTAAGGATTGTTTTGAGTACGGTTTAGTGTTATTCGTATTTGAATTTTTGAGTACGACTCGTACTTAAAGTAATCATAAAAAACTTGATTTATCCCGAGTGTTTTTCTTTCTGTGTGTAAATAAAGTTTTCACTAAAATGATTTTGCATCAAATCGCTTGATAAGCGCGCTGTATGGCAAGTTGCGCCGTTTTGTTGCAACCAAATGTCGTTGAAGTTAAGCTGATTAATTTTTGAAAACAAAAATTCAGTCAGCATGGCTCGATAGCGCAGGCCATTCACCGTAACAGCAGCTCCTTGATCATTTCAAAGGAGAATGTAAACTGCACCAAACAGTCAATTTTAATGGATGCATTGATGATTCGTAAAAAGCTTGAGGATTGTCTTCGCTCATAGCACGACAATTTTGCTTATTGAAGTAGCCATTTAACCAGAAATGGGCTTCGTTAAATGGACGAAGCTCAGATTTATTTCGTTTTAAATAAATTTCCACAATTTGGAAGCGTTGTTCTAGCATTAAACGATTCATGATGTCTGGCCAAAACTTACTAACCAGAAATGTCAATACAGTTTGACATTCTCAGCTGTCAAGCCATAATTATCGATATCAGCTAATAAAACACCCGATTTTTTTTTTTTCACAAACGTCATAATTTTATATTATTACAAACTAATTTTATTCACAGGGAAATATCTCTTTACCATAATACGATGCTACCGTCTCACACACGCCCTTACTAAAACTTTGATACGTCTTTTTTAATAAATATTTTTGCAACATAGTAATTATTTAATATAAAATCCCAACTGTAGGTCGCCAGCAGTTTTAAAAACTATAATTATAAATTACAAAATATTTACAGCAAAGAAAATAATTTCGCACACATTTAATCACCAAGTGTCTGAATTGTCTGTCCATTACTACCATAATAAATTATCAAGTTTTGTCAATGGTTTTTATTGGTTTTATGGCAAAGCTATTTAATTTACAATTTATAAAATTTAAAAAAAAAACACATTAACTCAACACCATGAGATCCCACTAAACATGTTTTAATGCATGCATAAACATGTCCACGCTCGTAAGAGTATTTATTTATATGTAAATGGAAGTGTTTTTTTTTTCTTAATTTTCCTTATTTAAATGTAGAAAAATAATAATAATTTAAGGCGCCTTGCTGTTAAGCAAAGTATTATAATAAAAGATATAAATTTTGCAATTCAGACAAGTGTGTATGGCAACAAATCTAAATTAAAATTTCTTATGGAATCTATAATTTATATAAATAGCGGTAGTTTAATACACTCAGAGCGAATGTGGTAAGGTAACTGCTAGAAATTGAAAATAAAAGTTATTAAATGAAGCAAGTATTCAATTTATTGAAGAAAGGGGAAATGGAAAGGGTCCCCTTGTAGACTTAGTATTTGCGCAAGACATTTACTTCGTGTAGACTGGTCACAAGTATTTTGACATGTAGGCGGCGCTGGGCCAACAAAGTGTCTTATTTCACCACAGGTGGAAAGGGTATATATAAGTATATCATTCCGTTTGTATTTTCTTCAAAAATGTTCCAAGACCCTACAAATGTAAATATATGTATATCCTAGATCTTTATGAGTAGCAAAGTCGATTTAACAATATCCGTCTGTTCAAGTGCCCGTTGAAATGGGTTTTCCGAAGACTACAGATATGAAGGGGACTAGGTTGTTATATATTTAAGGCACATATAGTCCAGAATTTCTTGCTATTGAAATTTAGCCAGATCGGTCCATAAATGGCTGAGATATAAGCAAAAGACCACGACTGCCTCCAAAACTCCGAAAAATTTACTCATAGTATTTTTTTAATTCGATTTGAAAATGTGCGCTAGTGTGTGATCGGTATACTGAAGGATATTAAAGATTCGGGACAGTCGAATATAGCACTCTTACTTGTCTTTAATTGCAGTAAAATAAGTCACAGCTTGTTTTACCCATCTCTGATAGAGCATGGCTATCAAGAGTCCTACTTGGTATCATGGAAACCGGAAACCTTCAGGACGTTACAGGTCCTGGACTAATTGCAGGTGAGAACATTTGAACAGCACATGATGGCTATGATTTATACACATATCGAAGAGGAATCTTAAATATTCTGGTTTAGGGGCTAATTTCGCCCAAAACCTAGCGCGAAGTTTGGTCTACTGAAGATCTATCTGGTGTGTTAAAGAAACTGCCTAAGCAATGTCGGCTATATAGTTCCACCTACTAAGCAACGGGTGAGTGTATGGTCTCTACAACAAAACACTAAAATTACTACCTGTGTGTAAGTGCCCACACGAGGACGCCTTAGAAGGCGATCTATAGTAACCCAAAGAGGCCCCTTCTCTTAGAGTTTCTACTTCCTGTACTACATACAATTCGCTATCGATTAAAATATCGTGGTTAATTGAAGTTCAATCTGGTACCATGAGAAGCAGAAGCACTCAAAGCTTGAAGTCCTTGAGGGCTTAAGATAGTGGATTAGAAGCTAACTTCTGCTAATAAAGGTCATTATACAATATCCCACAAAGTCTTTAGTAATTTACGAAAATGCAACCCTGGGATGATAAGTTGTTCTTCTTTGTTAAAAATGTTCAAAGAATAATTAGATCAGGGAAGCATTTTTGAAAAATACTTAAGACTTTGTGGGATAGTGTGTAACGGCCTTAAGCAATAAAACTGTCAGATTTATCTGTGTGCTATTGCTTCTGAATTAATGCTGATATAAGATTAGGTAGATCCGACTCCTAAGTAAAATAACAAGTAAATGATCCAGACAGTCATGTGCTGGAAAATGGATGTCTAAATATATTTTCAGCCAGTGCTATGAACAATGTGACATAAGGCCGTGATTTAAGGAACCCAAAATTTATTTCCATATTCAAATAACTTAAAGTGTCCACTAAATCTGTATACTTTATACAAGTTAACTGTTTTTGTATATTATTGGATCATGATTACAATGATTTGCGATAAACAAAACGAAACTAACTACTGCATATTTATTAGCATTATTCTCTCTTTTATTTTTAATATATTTTTGTTGTATTTTTGGGGGTGTGCCGCAAAAATGTCGATCAACATGTCAACAAGCTTTTTGTACCATTATAACTATTTGCATACACCAACCACACTACGAGTAAATATGCATTTATATGCATGAATATGTATTTACAATTTCAGTCTATTGCATAAACTGTAGCAGACTTAATAAGTATTTAAAATTAAATTCATACAAGGGTAGTTAAATAACGATATGATTATTAACTAAGTTAAAATTGAAAATGGAGCATGAAATTGTTTTGATAATTAAGATATTTATAAAAGGAGTATCCCACATGCCAAAAACAAGCAGACATTAAGATAAAAACAATTTAAATAAATTTGCATTTGTTTATTTATTTTGTTAACGATTAAATATAAAATACATTTTACAAACATTAATTGTCGAATAATCAATTTAAGGAAAACAAAAGAGTTAAGCAACAAACTTGCTTAAGAATTTTTTTAAATCTTTTACAGGTTCTTCTTTTTAATATCGCAAAACAATGAAATAAAATTTTTACAAAAGGCTTTATCACGATTTAAAGAATAATTATCCAAGATTTTTAAATAAAATGTGTTTACGAGGTTTGTTTAAAAAAACCAATAAACCGTGAAAACGATTTATGAATCGCTTCAAATTAAAGCTCTTACAAGAATACACTAATTAAAAAAAAAAAACAGGGCCAAAAAAAATTAAGAAAAAAATTTGGTTGGCGTATTGAATCGGTAAAAATGAACGTTTTTGGTCAAAGTATTTTTTAAGTGTTATATCAGCTGTTTAATACAGCTTTTTCTTATACATTTGCTATTTAAATTAAGGTTAAGAAGCGAAAATACAAAAAAAGTGGAATGTAAGAAAAGATAAACTCACTGTTTACTGTTGGTGTTTTGTCTAAGCTTTGATATCGGTTGCAAGTAAGGCTGACTTCCAAAACGTCAATTGCTTTGTATTAGAACCAAGTATAATGTTTCATAACGCCGCAGTACAATATATATACAATGCAAACCCTTCCAAAACGTCACTGCTAAGTATTAGTAACGCATCAAAAAAGCAATCAGAGCATCGGTTTTAAAGTTGATGCTTTGTGACATTTAACATTTTATTTGCAAGCAATACAGATTTATTTTAAAAGTATTATGCATTGCATCACTTACATTTCAAAACGTTTTAATAAACAAAACACATAGTTGCATTGTTTCGGTACTTTGTACGTGTACATGGTTGAAATATAGTTGTAAAATTGTGTACGAACTTTGTATTAGTACGTTTTGGAAGTCAGCCTATGACTTGAATGTTTGTAATTCTCATTCGTATTACAGTTTTATTTGTATATCTTTATCTTTTTTTGTAAAAGGTTTTCTGATGATCTGGACTAAGCAACCAGTGAAGTGCACGGAGGAACTAGCTTTCCTTCAACAATAAATTTCAGTGTATTTATCAAAAATAAAAATTGGAAATTTAGACGTCATAGAGAAATCTTATTAACAGAAAAATCTTGTTTTAAAGACTCTTCTAAATCTTTATATAGATGCAAAAGGAGTAAGCTCGAGTATATCTAAAATTTTTTGTACATATTATAGTGATATTGTTCCAAAAATTTTCTGCGGAGACTGGCGACTTTTACATCAATTTTTCTAACTACAAATCTTTTTCAAATTTTCCTACTTGCTTGCACTTCTATATGATTTTGTTGTAATTTACTTCAATCAAGTAGTCGTTTTCAATGCTTTAAATCACTAACGCTGGCAATATCACCAGACATTTTGTTATCATATCCTAATCTTGCTGCTTCAATAACGAGAGTTGACGAAAATCTTTTGCAAAGTTAAGAAACTATTTTATGAACTATGGCTTGTGGTTATGGTGTTGATACAGAAGCATTCAGAAAACTTACTAGTGAAAAAAATCAGCTATATTTTAGTTAATATCCTTCAAGTCTACATAAAATCTTAATTAATGGTGCTAAAATATTTTCAGTGGAAGCAATTGAGTCAAGAAATAAAGGCTTCAGAAATTAAAGAAATTCACACTAGAAAAATGTTTCGCGAAATTAACCGTGATATATTAATTAGCCCATTTGACGTCAAATAAAAATTTCAGACTCCGTGATATCATCGATACCATCAAATACATCATATGAAAACATTGATCCATCTTCCATTATTTTTTAAATCTCGTATCCAAGAAGACTTAGAATTCGAAAGTGACTTAACAAAACACGTTGCAAATTAAAATTAATTTTCATTTTTAAACTTGTTTAAATAAAATAAACTTATATTAGACTATTATATTAGAAACTGTAGGTTACTTTTGCATCCTCTTACATATTTTCCAAAAGCAATAAAAAAATAATTAAAGAACTGATACTTTGTCGACTAAAGAATTTTATCGTCAAAGGAGTTATTATCTAACCACATATAGCATAATATATCTGACTAATAATTAACGAGCTTATTGTAGAGTACATCAGTCTCTATAAACTATCCACACATTTTTTGCCGATTAGACTATCAGTTTGAAAGATATGAGCAATATATAGCGCCCACTGTATCAGGGACTCTATATTTCGATGCGAATACTAATTCGATGCGAAAGCTAAATGCCAACTTGGTACTCTCTATCACTTTCGCCAATACTACGCTATACGGGAGATAAAAATTATAGATGGCTCAGCTCAGACTGAATGAAATGTCAAAAAATGTGAAAACAAATATTTTATATTCCAAAAATTTAAATAATAGTCCATTCCGCTTAAAGGCCAAAACTTATTTAAGTCAAAACTGTCATATTCACTTGCAGATTTTTTTGAATTTTCTGAGGTCCATTTCGCTTGTAGTCCATTTTCGTTTAAAAGCCACATTTTCCTTGCATGCGTATATAATTCTTTGTTCAAAAATTATCCCTTACAGTCCACTCTGTTTTTTATATTTTTTTTTGCCAAATGGCAAAATGTTTTTATTTATAAATGTCAAATTTCGCAATTTATATTTCATAACATGGGGGTCTTCACCTGAAAATTTTTTGTCATCATAATCGTCAAACTTCATATAAAAAATTCTAACAAAAATTTTAGAGTTTTTTTATATAGACTTTGACGTTTGGTATGACAAAAAATGTCAAGTGAAGCCCCCATGTAAAGAACCAATAAAATAGATATTTATGTTGTGTTTGATTTCGTCATCCAAAGAATTAAAATTATACTAAGGCTTTTATTGTTATCTTTTAAGGCATTTGAATAATTTAAAAAAAGATTTTTGTTTTAAATATTTATTTAAATTAAATCAATATTTGGTTATGTTTTAAATAAACTTTTCTTTTGTTTAAAAAGAGTGGTTTTATTGAAGAAAATAATTTTTATATAGTCCAGAATACCAATGAATTTTGACATTAATCCCATGAAAAATTGCATTAAAAAGGAACTCTTCGTTCGTCAATGAAACCTGTTTCATTAAAATGTATTTTGTGAAACATTACATTAGATCTATGAATGTTATTCATTGGATGAATACTTTGAGAAAAGTAAAAAAAATTTTTTTTATTTTATTTTTTTATTTTTTTTAATTTTTTTTTTTTTTTTAATCAAAGTTGTTCTTATTCAACTTTTTTTTTTAACCAGAGTCGCTGGCGGGAATCGATCACGCAACCTCGGCGCTGATAGACTTTTTTTATTTTATTTTTTTTTTGAATTTTTTTTTTTTTATAATCAAAGTTGTTCTTATTCAACTTTTTCTTTTTTTTAAACCAGAGTCGTTGGCGGGAATCGATACCCTAACCTCGGCGCTGATAGACTAGCTCACTACCAGCTAGCCTACTGGGGCAGTGTAGTTTTTGAATAAAAAAACTATGTTTTTTGCCACTACTCAATTAAGACCGTAAATATAAGATTAAATTGCCCATAACAACAAAAACAACGTTGATTTTTTTTGCTAACGCATAATAAAAAAAGACCACATAAGGAGAGAACAAAGAAAACTAAAAACATACCTTTTTATGAATTGAAAGTTTTTGTTTCATTACTATAATGACATTTTCATTGTCAGAATGAAAATTTAAATTTTTGAAGACATGCTGTTTCGAAATATTTTCATACTTTTAATTAGTGAGACTATAGAGTTATTTGAATGTTAAAAATAATTTTTTGTTTCAATTATTGAAATATGTTGCTTTAATAAAAAAATTTTTGATTTCATAAATTTAATTGCATATTACATTAGATGTATGAAATAATTAAACCTTACATTTTTTAATTAACAATTAAACATATTTTTAAAGAAACTATAATTTTGTATTATGAATGTAGTTATGTTTGTATATGGTTTTTTATGTTCCCAATTAAAATTGTTAGTTTAACTTGGACAAACTTTAGTTTCATATATCCAATGAAAATTTTTAACGTAATTACGAAATCCAATGAATCGGTTTTAACGAAAATATTTCATTATAACAACGAAATTCCATTTGGACAATGAAAATTTTCATTTAACCAGTAAATTTTTTTTATGAAAACGATTCATTAAATATATGAAGCATTTTTCTTTCAGTGTAGGTGTCACTTATTATCCATATAATGGCCACAAAAAAAATCGGTTATAGTCCAAATTCGCTTATAGTCCACAAAAGTTGTGCAACTATAGTAGTGGACTATAAGCGATAAGTACTGTATATAGCGATGATTTGCAAAACGAAAAAAAGATGCAGAACAAATGCGCAAACGTATTAAAGAGTACCAATCACTAGAATTGCTACCATTTTCTTTCGCATCGCAATAGAGAGAAGTCCCCCTGTAGTTGTATTTCTAGCATTTACCGCCTTTACAATAAACCTGTTTTATTTAATATAACCAGGGAAACCAGAGGTATGCTCATAAAAAAGCGTCTTATACGCATTAAATATGCAGTAAAAACTGGAAAACATGCCCTGAAAATTGTTAGAAATATGCCCTAAAAAATCCAAAATTGCTCATTTTAAGACAAAATATTCAACAATTTAATAACAAAATTCAATGGAAAAATACATAAAGAGAGACAGCGGTTGCCCTTTAGAATAAATTGTATGCAAAAGTTTAGCTGAAGATGACAGGTCTGCCAACGCCAAAGTAATATCGGATGATTATGGAATTAATTGTTTTACAATGCCTTTAAGTAATACAACCTTATGGAGTAAAGATGAAAAGTTTTACGTTTAAAAAAAAAGAAGAATTCATATGGAGGATTTTCTATAGTTGTAGATGAGTGGACGAATGTTACTTATTAAAAATACGTTATTTTCTGGTAAAAATAATTTTTTTGTTTGTTCGTTATTCTCATCGATTAATCGAATAATTTTATAGATTTAATCGTTGATCGAACGAACAAAAACAATTATTTGAATTATTCGAACAAAGTTGAAATGCGAATAATTGACAACTCTAGTTAGTATACAGGTACATATTTAAGACAGAAAAGCCAATTGTTAACCAGAATTTCGAAACAAAAAAAAAATTTGTTATTTGATACGAAAGCTCTTGTAGGCATCTAAAAAATTTAACATGTATCAAAATATGCCTCAAAAAGGCAAAATATGCGCTATAAGCTTAAAAAGTGTTGCAAAAATGCTCGTTTAACTAAATTATGCACAAAAATGTAAAATGTAAAATATGCAAAAATATGCACTAACAAATCGATACCAAAATTCATAAAAGGCTCTAAAACGGATAAATACATGGTTTGTGCCTTCATTGCTCGCACAAGGAAAAACATGCAATTGCATATTTATGGTTTCCCTGATTATAACTAAGGCCGCTAATAAATAAATAAAAGTAGTACTTACTTAATTATAATTTCACAAATCTATTACAATTTTTAAAAAATTAACTATTGTCAAATGTTATTTCCTAAAATTTTCCTTAGGTGAGTTCAAAACCTATCCCCTTACCCGACATCCTTAAAATCTCATTCCTTGCCATTTGTAGATAAGAAAGACAGCCACCACTTTTTAGTGCTAAACACACCCGAAGATGCAATTTCAAAAGTTAAAGACCCTTCAAACCGCAGCAGTACCTTGAGGTATTTCCCCGAAGTAATACTGATGGCGCTTTTTAATACAGTAGTTTTCCGGCTTAACGAACCAGTACTTTGTCAGGCCTGTTCGTTAAACTGAAAAGTTCGTTATATGCCATACTTATGTCTAGTACCCATGTTATGAATAAATAAATAACTAGAACTGTATTATTTGTCATTTATTTTGAAATATGTTTTAAAATCTGTGTTATATATTAAAAAAAACTAAAAAAGGTACAATTCATTACACTGGTAGCATAAAACGTAAAATAATTTTAATGAAAAATAGGTTCAAATTCATTTTCAATTTCCTTGAAAATTTTACATAAAAAATTTGTAGAGTAATGTTTGTTTTTTTGGAACAAAAAAATTTTGTTTTGTGGCATCATCCTGAAGTTCTCTTAATAGCAATAAAGTTGACAAATGAACCTTATTTTGTTGAGCCCCTTGAATACAAATTTCGAAGCTTTTGATAGCATCTTTGTGTTTTATTTGTTGCTCCAAATGTTTTTCATAATCGAAAGAATATGCTTAAGTGATCATTTCAGCATAATCAAACAAAAATGCGACATAAACAAAACCTAAAATAGCGGTACTTATTGCTACTCACTTTGTTTTTAGTTAGAAATGACTTCACATTATGCTTTTTTAAACTGAAATTATGAATCTTCCCTTCCAGAAATGAATGAGCGAGTAGTCACATTTTTCACGTTGGTGTTAAGAAAACGATAAAAAGACATGACAGAAAACTTTATTTCGGTCATTTCTTTCTATCATTTTCTTAACACCAACGTAAAAAACGTGTCTATTCGCTCATTCATTTCTTGAAGGGTTATTTGTTCGCCAAATTGAGCACAAAAAAATATTTTTGGTTTGCTATATAAGGTACTCAATGGAGCAAACTTGTGTGTTCGTTAAGTGCGATGTTCGCAGAATCGGAGGTTCGTCAAACAGGAAAACTACTGTATATAATATTATATCCTTAGATTCTTTGCAGAGAAATTGGTTGAGGGATACCGTAATGCCTTGTTCGCACGGTGCTTTGGATTACTTCGCTCTCTGTTTTAATTACTTATTTGAATTACCATGTTGGCACGGCATATTCCTAATCGGTTTTGACAGTTTTTCTTCTTCTTCTTTTTATTAATTTTGTTTATTGCTAAATTTAATTGTTTTTTTGTATTAAGAATAAAAAGAAAAAGTAAGTAAAAAATATTATTTCAAAGAAATACATACATTTATTTATTTTCCCAGTAAATAGAATACTTTGTTTGTTGTTTTTAGTGCTTTGACAGCTGGTGATGGAAAAAAACCGATACAAATTAGAGATCACATTGATTTTAAAGTAATCTACAGGGTAATAAAAATTGAATTACGTACAAATGAGATAATCCGCTCTCAAAATTGTGTATGACGAATTATGTTATTTGGATCATAATTAGGCTGTGAATTACGAATGAGAGCGCGAATTACGAAAAAATGCTGTCGTGCGAACATGGTATAAGGTATTCCTAGCAATAAAAAAGGTCTCGCCTTTACATACATAATTTTCTTTTAAACTTTTAGCCAATTACTAACTTTTAAGTCATTTACAAAAATCGCAATTTTTATCCTTTAAACAAAAATTTCGGATCTTTTTTTCTTCTATTTAACTGCAATTATCTCACTACATTTATCTAAAGATTAACTTTATTTGTATGTTGTTTTCATTTGAAATCAACTATTTTCATCACAAGAGTGTCGAAAAATTGCTGCCGTTTTTGTAATTGTTGTAAACTGACAATTAATTAATTCATTGTAATTTTTCACTGTTGACAATGCCACAACATACCAAACATTTTACAATGCAACTTTAAACACAAAAAAAAAAAAACAAACAAAAAGAGATACGGCCACATGCATGCCACTGCCACAAAAGTACATGCAATAGCAACAACTGCAACCTTAAAAAAGCATTTTAAAAGCCTTAAAGCTAAATGGTCTTCAGCTCAGCAACATCCAATATAAACTTTTAGTCTTGTGTTGCTTTTTACTAAATTTATCGCTTTTTTACCATATCGAAATGAATGCAACAAGTATTACACTTTTGACTGCATTCAACAAACGAAAAACTACTTGCAACAACAGATTGTAAAATTGAAGGTCTTGCGCTGCGGCAGTGCCAACAAACTGTGGCAATTGAGGCATTTAAGGCAACTGTTTAATTGCGGTACCATATTAGTTAAAGACGTAATAGGTACCTTAAAGTAAAAATGGGGTGATAAACGGCGAGGGAAATAAAATTCAATCCCCAAAACGAAAACAAAAAAAAAAAAAAAATTCGTTACAGATTGTTTGTTAACTTGTCAAAAGATTTAGTGGTTGTATAGTTAAAAAAAAAAAAAAACCAAATCACATCTATTGTTGCCACAACAATAGTAAGTGGACTCAACTAATAAACCAATGCGGCGGCAAGTGCTGAGTTTTATTTTCTGACAAATTTCTTTACTGCACAATGAAATGTGCAGCCAGCAGTCCTCCTAAACATGAATTCCTAAAGTTATTCTTGTAACTTAAGTTTGGTTGTAGTGGAGTGCTTAATTTAATTTTAATCATTGGTTTTAAATCTTAATTCATGCTAAGCAAGTAGTTAATCATTTACTTATAAGCGATTTTAAAATTGTAACTGAAAATAAATGTTTGAATGGCAGCTAGACAGGTAGACAGACAGTTGGACGGAAGGACGGACAAACAGAGAGTTGATTTGAAATGTTACTGCGCTTCGTGTAATTTAAATGTAAATCTTTGTAACGATGAAAAATTGTTTACATTCATCAAAACAAATCACAAAATCGTAAAACATTCATGTTTAAGCACGCACATGATTGTTCAGTTATTGTTAAATGCACTGTGGGTCAAGTGAGAAAAAAAGGGTTGGCCAAAAAATATTTGTTTTCTTTTATTTTAATATTGTTATGTGCATCGTGCCAATGTCAATGCCGTCAATATGAAGAAAATTATTTTCGCCTTCAAATTTCATACATTTGATGATACAATTTCGAAAATATTTTATTCGTTCATGAATTGCCGAGCAGGAACTTAACTATGAATTAAAATATTACCTAAAAATATTTATTTTGGATAAAATTAAAGTGCTTGAATTTCAGGGATCCCACAGAAATTCCATTAATTCCTAAGGTGATCCAGTGCCCCACATATGCGTTGCTGAACCTTACACCACGTCTTCATGCGCTATCGATTTGAACAAGACATGAAAATAAGGCCGGTAGAGCAACGGTATTAATTTGTTCTTGTTCTTGTAGGTGGCGAATACGTGTTGACGTTCATGTTCTGATTGACCACAATTTTTAGTTAATTAAAGTGTTTGCTTTGCTTATTTTTTCGGTTGTGCGTTTGGTTGTAGACAGAAAATTACCATTGCTGCTAAGACAAATGTTAAGGCACATGAACGAAATTTGAACATCAACAGTCTACACTAGCAGAATTCATGTGCGACATTTGTTTTGTTCACTGTTCTTACCAAGTTGATGGATAGTGCAGACTGGTAGTTAGAGATCTCCTGATTCGCAAAGCTCAAAACGTAAATGAAAAATAATATTTTATTTATGTATTTATTCGTAAAATTGCCAAAAATAATTCAATTATTTGATAGCTTCTAGGCTATCAGCTCAAAAAATAATATATCTACTTTGTTTTAGGAAACATACAATAAGACTTTTAAGACATTTTTTTTTGAAAATTATGCCAATTTTTTAAAAAATTTAAGGAAATATGTATATTAGGATGGTCATTAACTGTAAGGAGCATATTCATTTTCTATTTTTCCATGCTCTCACACCCAATTCGGTGGGTATTGATAAAAAACGCCGCCAAAAACAATTTTAGGACAGTCGGCGAAGGCTAAGCCGTCCCTCACGCCCGCCAAAATTTGAGAAAAATTGTAAAATCCGACTTTTATGCTTCATTACTTGGAAAATACTAATCGTTTACTAAGTTGTTATTGTTGAAGTTTCTAACAACTTTTGTCTTAACAAGTTCTCATTAAATCTCATATTTAACAAAACCTAACTAAAATACATAAATAAGCAAAAAGTGGGCGAATTTTTTCTTTAGAACTATTTTTTCTTACACACGTCAATTCAGCTTCAATACTTGTGCTTGTGTGCGTTTTTTCAAAACATACTTTTCCTTTATCTCCACCCTTTAGGGGTGCTCTCATACAAATATGGGGTTTTATGAAATTGTATTGAATTTTTTCACCTATTGCGAATAAAATCAAAAGTTGTAAACAGATTTTAATGAGTTTTAACTTGTTTTGTTTACAACTTCGTTTTTTATGTGTATAAAAACTTATAAGCATATCTCCATTTTCCACATTTTTTATGATTTTTTAAAGAACAAACATTTTGAAATTTTACTTAAAATTTAAAATTTTATGTTTCTAAAACGACCACGCATATTAGAAAAGCCTTTAATCTTTAATTTTTTTTGCAGAATTTCGGTTTTTTCAGTTTTTTCAATAAACTAAACTATTTTTGAGTTACGCGAATAAATGTTGTGCAACCTCCTCCATTTTCGAAATAACGGTATATCTCGAAAACAAAAGCTAACCTAAAAAAACGAATAGCTCAACCTGGGTTAAAACTGCAGGTGCCCGGCTGGTCGGGTTTTTCAACTAGCTTAGTGTTATTATTAAAAATAAATATTAAAAATGTGTTTAACAAAATTAAATGTACGTGATTTATAGAAAATGCGTTTTTTTAATAAATTGAAAATTTGATTTTATTTAAAGATTTATTCGATATTTTGTTTAATAAGAGATTAAGGAAAAACTTGTTAACAACTTTTCTACAAAATTAATATTTTCTAAGTTATGAAACATAAAAGTCAGATTTCATGTAAAATATAATTTTTCTCAAACTTTGTTTTTTTCAATAGCCACCAAATTGGCGAGTGAGAGCTCAAGAAATCCAGCTTTTAATTTTAACGGTCACCCTAATGTATATACATATCGCTCATTTGCTGCAAGACCGACATAACTCAAAAAATCCATTTCGAAATAAACGCATTTAAAGTTTTTGATTTGCTCTAACTTCTTAGAAAAAAAGAAGACACATTCTCTTCAAACTGGGAAAGTATAAAAGATATAAAGATGAATTTAATACACAATATAAAGAAAAACAAAGCGAACAATTCTGCATCTCTAACTCCAAAATTTAATTTTTTAAGTTATGCCGGTCTTGCAGCAAATGAGCGATATGTATATTGCAATTAAAACCAAAAAAATTTTTTTTATTGTTAAATTGGACGTTTATTTGTTATTTTTTGACCAGTGTTTTGCCCTGATTTAAAATTAAGTTCGAATGCTAAAAATTTTACTTAATTCTTATTTAAGAACGTTTTGGCTTATTTTACCTAAAATAACCGTTAGTTTTTCTATTACATGTCTGCATATCTATCGCAGGATGTAAGTTATTACATACAATTTATTGTTACAAAGCGTTATTCACTATATATTGTGTGTCACGGCAACTACCAGGTTGCCAATGGATATTAGACCTGTCCAGTGTCTAATATTTCTATGAAAAAATAACTCCTTCTGCCAAGGCTTTTTCTTCCTTCTATTATTCCTTTAATGAAAAGTTGCAGAAGCTCATATTTTTCACCTTTTATAATATGTCCTATAGGACATCTATATAAAGATATGCTGCTTAAGTATCGAAAGGAGTTTACGTTCCATATTAAAGAAAGTTTGAACTTTCAATCAATACTTCTTGTCTTGAGACTCGATCATTTCAACTTATTTTCAGAATTTTCCTTTAACACCACATTTAAATGCATCAATATGATTATTGTTTAAAATTTTTAGGGTCCAAACTTCCGAACCAATACATAGCATAAATGCTATGTATGAGATTGATATCTGTCTCCCGACTTGAAAAATTTTTTTTTTTTTAATTTAAGAAATAAGGTTTTAGCTGTTTCGTTTCGACTTTTAATTTCCCTGTTGTATTCCATGTTCTCATTTATCCACAGCACAAATATTTTAAATCTGAAATTAAAAAAACACTAAATTAAACTTTTTAATGTAGACACTTGTATGTATTTATAGAAATATTTTTAATTTAATAAATGTTTGCAAAACAAGTTTTTTATAAAAACTTTACTTAAAAATCGATTTTTAAATTTAATAATCGCTTATGAATACGGCTGTTGTTAAAGAAAACAGCTTGAACACAACATCTTATAAAGTACTTTCCACGGTTACCATTTGCACTATTAAATATTCAAAACAATTTTGGCTGGACAACGCCATTATTAAGCCGTAATAATAACACTGTAAAAGTTAAAAAAAACTGACAAGCCGGGCACATGGCGTTTTAACATAATTCGGGTACGCTGAATCCAATGGTGCTTAGGTTAGCTCTCGTTTTCGAGATATACCGTTATTTCGCGTAACTCAAAAACGGCTTAGTTTTTTGAAATTACTAAAAAAAAACGAAATTCCGCAATAAAATTACCTTAAGTAAAGGTAAACTTTTTTCTAAGATACGCAGTCAGTCGTTTTAGAAACATATTTTTTTTTTAGCAACATTTTAAAATTTTTGTTTTGTAAAAATTCATCAAAAATTGGAAAATGCAGCTATGCTTCTAATTGCAGACATATAAAAAACGAAGCGGCAAACAAAAAAAGCCATAATTAATTAAAATCTGTTAGCAAAATCTGTTCACATTCTTTAATTAAATTCTTAAATTTGGCCCCTGCAGCGCCTAGCCTAGCGGCCTAGGATGCCCCTAGATGGGTCAAATGTATGACCAACCCCACTTTATTTTTCATCTCAATCATTTATTTCGTACATACCTACCCGCTATCTCCATTCCTTAAGGAGGCTCCCATACAAAATGTTCAATGTAGACTAAAAATATATTGAAGAAAAAGTCCCATGACCTCAATGAATTTGTTGTCCTTAATACTACATTTACATTAGGCCGAAATCTTGTAGATTTGATTTAAAATCTTCTTCCAAATCTAGTGCGTTTACATTATACTTTTTTGACATTAGCGAGATTTGGTTTTTATAACAAAACAGCTGACTAAAAGTTTTTTCGTTAAACATACAAACACAAAAAGAAATATACATTAAACAATTTGCATTACCTTTTATTAATAATCAACGATATTTATGTATTTTATCAATATTATTCTTCTTTTTTATTTTTTTACAATTTTTATAAAACTTTTTAATTTTTTTGTAACAACTTTTGTTTTGGTATTTTTTTTAAATGTCATTTTTTCTTGTGCAGGGAAGTATTTTTTAGTGCTTTATTGAAAAATCCATAGTTGCATCATTAAGTAATACTAGATTTTGAGTAGATTTCGTCGAAATCTAGTCACGAAGTAGATTTTGTATTGTATGGGAAATCTAGTCAAAAACAACTAGATTTGGCTCGAAATCTCGTAAGTACTGGATTTTGCGTAGGTGTAAATGTAGTATTAGATTTTCTCGAGACATTTTTGCCCCTTATCACCACTTCTTAGGGGGGCTCCCAAGCAAATATTGCGTTTTATGAAATTCCTAAATTATTTAAAATTTTTCGACTTTTGTGAATAAAATCAAAAGTTGCTAACAGATTTTAATTAATTATGGCTTTTTTTGTTTGCCGCTTCGTTTTTTATATGTCTGCAATTAGAAGCATAGCTGCATTTTTAATTTCATTTATGGCTTGTTTTGTTTGCGGCTTCGTTTTTAATACGTCTGGAAAAAAATTAGAAACCTGCATTTTAAAATTTTTTATGAATTTTTAAAAACAAAAATTTCGAAACAAAATGTATTAACAAAGTGACCTCAGTACTACAACAATGCAACAATAGAAAAAACAACAGGCATTTTGTTGCTAGAATTGAGACGGCAAATGCCAAAATGCCTTATGAAAAAAAGTAAATAAACAAAAAAAATTACGACAAACGTCACACACGAAGAAAATCACTACAAACAGCTGCGCTTGTGAGGTCACTTTATTAGTACATTCTGTTTCGAAACAAAAACATTTTTTTTTCCAAAAAAAAATTATGTTTCTAAAACGAGTGCCCAGGTTGTCTAAAAAAAAGTGTAAATTTCTAGCACAGTGTAATTAGTATGGTCGTTATTTTATTGAACTGCTTAAATTAAATTTGATGAACTAACTAACACGACTAAAAAATATTAATATTTTTTTTTTAATTTTTAGATTCAACCCCAATGTGCGCTTTACCAACATTATTTTTTTTAAGTATAAGTATGCATAAAAATCTTTAATCTTTTTTCCCCCACTTTCATTTTAGACGTTTTTTTCATGGTTGGCAGTTAAACTTTGTATAAGGTGCTGATGAGTAAGCTTAAGGCAATTTTTTATTTCCAACTTACTTTTTTATTGTTTTACAAAATTATATAAAATAAATAAAAATTTAACAATCAATTTTATACCAGACACCTTCTTGTTTTGCATGTGGAAATAAAATTAATTATACGCCACCATCATCTCGAATAAGAATGACTTACACATGTTTAAAGAAAAATCTATATAAAATTCAATAAAATTTAAATGAATACAAAACGACTAAAAAGGACTTTATATTCTTAATTTCAATTCATTTCAATAGACCGAAATTCGTCGTGCGTAACGAACTCTGCGATAGGTTTATTTCTATTTATTACGCATACGAACGACGAATAAATTGGGAAAGGGACAGCGCAGCATGATAGCAAAGTCTTATATTTATTAAAAATTTTGAAAGCTGTAAAGAATTTTTAACACTAAAATTTATTTAAAATCGCTAAAAAGGTGAAAAAAACCAAATGTCGGATAATAACAGAAAAATATTTGCAAAAATGGCGAAAATTCAAGAAAATTTTTAATATTTCAAACAAGCCATACAACTGTTATCAAGTCCCTAAAACTATAAGGAATGGCAAAAATTCGGTAAAAATTGCTTAATTAGCGGGAATTCGCTAACAGCGGCATGATAGCAAAGTCTACTATTTTTTTTAAATCGTTGAAGCTGTAAAGAATCAGAAAGCAACAAATCGCTTTTATCGCAAACATGGTTGAAATTCACGAAAAATTTCAAAATTTGAAACAAACCCAAAAACTAATTTGAGATCGCCAAATCGAAATGCAGAACACCAAAAATGCTGAAGTAATCCACTTTCCAGTGGATTCGGATTCTAGAACACACCCGATTAATAGATTTTTATGTTGAAATATGGTCAACATATGACTTAATAAATGTAAACAAACAAATAAATTATAAAGAAATTTTAATAAAATTTATTGCTACACAGGGATAAATCAAATTTATTATGATTACTTTAATTCAAAAATTCAAGTACGAATAACACTTAAACGTTCTTAAAACAATCCTAAATAGAATTACTTACGAAAATCAATCCCGGAATTTCTTGAAATAAGTATGAAATTCTTTAATCATGTATAAAAAAAAATTAAACTTTTTGTTGTGTTTAACCCTCCGGCCTACGCATGTTTTAATTTTCTATACACATTGAATAAGGTCTGGCCAGGCTCATGTGTACCACAAAGGGTTAAAAAGTAAATTTGAACTCTTGCTTCTCATTTAGTTTATTTTTTTGGTTAAATATGTGTAGAAGATTTCTAAAATAAAAACCATATCGGGCATGATATTGATGTTTTATCATTCTGTAAGGTGTAATACGGGTAAGTAAATCAATCATTATAACTTTTTCTTTCTAATTTCTAATTTCTTGATAAAATTAACTTTATAATACTTGAATCCAGGGCTTTTAGACTTGGGGATTTATCCCCAAAGTGGGGGATTTCATGTGAGCAAAAAGGACAAAGAAAGTCATTCGGGGATTTTTTTGGGGATTTTACACTTTTTTATTATTTACGATTATTTTTCTTTGTTTCGTATAAAAAATATAAAAAACTAGCAAAACTTTTATCTTACTCTTATATAGTGTAAAGGGTCCTAATTAAGATCACCATTTTTGTTAAGTGTGTAAAAGGTACTTTATAAACTTATGTTTTTTTTTCTGGAGTGAGTGTTTAAAAAAAGAACTTAAAAATAGAATCTAAAACCGTTGACAAGACATAACATTTTTGATTTTTAAAGACAAATTTCCAGCAAATATGTATGTTTTCCCCAAAAATAAGTAAATATGAAAAACAATATAATAAAGATTGGGGAAAAAATGTTAGGCTATTGGTTAGTAGTTATGATGCATCCAAGTACTGGAATCGCACAAAAAGGATTTAAAAAAACATGCCGAAACCAGTCGCTACAAACAAAATAAAATGATTTTTTTGAATAAAAATTTTTATTTGGGGATTTTTGAGGATTTTTTATTAACATTTTTCTAACTATTTTTTAAAAAAATTTAAAATTTGGTCAGAAAAAAAATAAAAAAAAAATATTAACTTTTTAAGGTTTTGTTTTTTGGTGATTTGGGAATTTGGGTATTTTTGGGGATATTTTTTTAACTTTTTGGGGACAAGGAAAAAAGTACCTGGCACCCCTGCTTGAATCAATCGCATTTTGAGATTGATTCAATCTTAGATTTACATAAATCAATCTAAATTTCGGATTATTTTAAGTACGAATTCGGATTAAAACAATTTTATAATTCTTAATCAAGCGCATTTTGAGATTTATTCAATCTTAGTTTTACTTAACTAAATCTTATTTTCGGATTATTTCAAGTACGAAACGGGATTGAACATGGATAATTTAAGTATTTTGCGATTGAAAATCCGTACATGAATCAATATTTCTGTACTTGATTCAAGAAAATCCTTACTCACCGTACTATTAATACCGCTTCGGATTGATTTGAGTACGGATGGATTGATTTTTCTTTTGAGTGTAGTTAAAAAATATGAAAATGGACACTAACTAGAAAATTTGGGAAAACTTTATGGGGGTTTCCGTAGACACAGGACATTTTAAAGGTGCCATGAAAACCTACAACCGTTTATCTGAAATAAAAACCCACTATTTGGATTTAGAAGTGTTGTGCATTACCATTAAAGCCATATCCGAAGGTACGACTCTAATGGGTCATCAGTATGTTAAACATGGCTCCGAGCATAAGGTATGGGAATGGCAGCTTTAATTGCTCCTAATCTCTTAAAGATCGCCGAAAAGTTTGTAAAAGCTATTAGATCATTTAACGCCAAGGAATTAATGTGGTTACAAAACAACCATTTCCCCAAAAAGCTTTCGAACTGTGTGCAGAATTAAGTCAAAGATCTTTGGAGGCCATTAACTAATTTTTACGTTTTTCCTATTTACTTTTTATTTTAAATTTATTTTCTATTAAAACTTTTTTCACTTTTTTAATGTCTTTATTTTCCTTAAAATTTTTTGAAAGTTTTCAACTTAAATGTTAACAAAAATAATAAACTAATTTTGGCATCCAACAATGGTAAAGGTTAAAAAAAAAAGTTATCACCTGGGCTTATAAGACCACCTGTTATAAATTCGCCTTGATGGAAAATCAAAAAATTTATATATGACGGCGAATATTACGTCCATCTCACGTACATGAGTGAATTCGCCTGCATAACAAGCATTTGACAAGTGTATTTGGCCCTTTAATAGTATTAGTATTCACGACTTAACGATAGCTAAATGTAGGAAGTTATCGAACAGATAATGAGTTTTTAATTATCACAAGTTCTCTTTAACCTTAAAGTGAAGAATAAGCTAAAGAGAGGAACGTTCTACCTTTAACTTTTGTCGTAAGGTTTAGATTTGAGATTGCCATATTATATTCACATATTTTTTATATATGGCAACTCCAATTATAAGTATATTTTGTAAATGTAAAAAAAGTACGTAGTTGCCAGTTCGTATTTTTATTTTGGCAAAAATAATCGGTATTTTCTTTAGTATTGCCACTTTTTTAAAAATGTAAAGTTTATTTTATACAGAAGTTGTGAAAACGAAAAATAGTTGAAGGTAACTTTATTCCTCACTAGTGCTAAAGGTAGCGTTAACTATATTGAACTTTAAAGTTAAGTCGTGAAAACGGGCCTTAGAAATGTTAAATATACATATTCTTAATTTCTTCAAGAAGTTCACGTCAATATTATGAAATATTTGCTGCAGAAACTTTTATTTTGCAACATTTAAGTATTTTGTATGTCTTCTTTCTTATTCATCCTCTCAATAACCAAGTCACAACAACTGCATTTACACGAAACAATGTCCCTTCGTATTTCCCGTTTCACCTTTAAACTCAAATGTTTCACGGAAAAAGTTGTATAAATTGGACGGGCATTAATGACTTGCTTACTGAGCTACCCAAATAAGAGCGTCAAGCGTTTTATTAAACTTGAAAATTCTATTGCTAATACATTTACAATCAAACAAAACGATCTATCAAATACGATTTGCCTTCCGCGTGGTGTTGTATTCGTTGTCGAAAGGTTTGTTTCAATTTAACTAAATGAAAATTAATAGTTTTGACATAAAAAACGCTTGACGCTCTTATTTAGGTAGCTCAGTTAGAAACTTTCTTTAAAGCCCTCCTGTTAATTCCGATTTAAAAAAAAAAAATATGTAAAACTCTCGATTTTACCATTCTATAAAAGTTGAGCTCATGACTGTACAGCTGACATTGTGGCAAAATTCAGCAGAATAAAAGCAGAAAACCAGGGTGATTCCCGTGAAAAATATGTTTTTATTTAATATTTTCTTTTAACTCTTTACCCTTCCACCGCCAAACCACTACCAATCGTAGCTCACTCAAAGAGTATTGATTTAAAATTTCAGCTTAAACTCTTGATATATGACTTTAATGCATTTTTATGCTTGTTACCAAAAACTGCTGATAAGGCTAAAAGACCCAATAAATAATTTATGTTTTTACTCATTCTCATATGTTCTGTGATCATGTAAAGTTTTTTCAAACATTTTCAGCTTGTTTTAATCAATGATTTTTACAGCCACTTTGCAAAGCAGTTGACTCTCCGTCTGTCTTTTTTAAGACTTTTCATTTGTCTTTTGGTATTGATTTTAACTTGGTACACTGTACTTTAATTTATTTATTTGTTTATTTATTGATGTGATTTATGTTTTAACACCAATTTGATTGAAATTCAATTTTTACCACTTATTTGTTTTATATATGTATATCTACTAGGGTATTCCGATTAACGATTAACCGATTAATTACTACCCGATTAACTGATCGGTTAATTTAAAACTAGCTTTTTTCGATTAACGATTAAACCGGTTAATTTCAGTCGACTAACCGATGTAGCAAAATTTTAGATTTTTTGTAATATTAAACCATATTTTTTGTGTTTTTAATCATGGGTGAGTTTCAAAACGGAAGTTGCAAACCAACTCGCTTCTTTAAATGCATTCTACAATGCAATCATGTCGAATTTAACAATGTTATGTGTACCAAAGTTCACCAAAAAAGCTACTAAAGTGCACCAAAAAAGTTGTGCTTTGAAATATTGTTTCATACAATATATTTCCTTCAAGAAATTCATTCTTAAAATACAGTACAAAATAAGAAATAAAGAAGTTCCGTGCTGAGCTTTACTTGGATAAGTTAGATAATGACCTGCAAACAGAAGAAACTCTCGATAGTAACAACAACTAAATTAACCGAAACAATTAAAATTATTAAAAATTTTTAAAAATTAAAACAGTACTCTATTGGCATAATGGAAGATTTTATATGCTTAGAGGAATCCAGTAAAAGGACTGAGAAATAAGAAATAAGAAATTTTGTATTATGGATTGCTTTCGATTTCTCCAACATCTACGATAATTGAAAGAATTTTTTCCATGTCAAGTTTTGTCAAAACTAAAGAAAAGTGTAAAATTAACCAATTCTTTTTCTAAAAGATTATTTTATAAGATCTGCTTAAACTATTGAAATAAGATGATCACGCAGTTTATTTTTTAATTAATACATAATACATATATGTATTAATTTTAAAATATGTATAACATAGTTATAAATTATTTTTTTGTTTGCTCGTTTTAGTTAAAGAATTGTTATTTTATTATCTTTTGTTTACTCATAAACTCCAAATAATAAATAATTTAAAAAAAAAATTTTATTAACCGGTTAACAGTTCAATAACAAAATTAACCGATTAAATCAAAACCTCGATTAATTAATCGAGCGATTAACCGATTAAAGCAACAGCACGATTAAATGAATACCCTAATATCTACCAAAACAAATATGGGTTGTAAGAATTAAAAAACAAAATACGAATAAAAAAAAATAATCAAATAAAACAAAATTTATGACTTTATATTGGAAATTTTTCTGACTGGAATAATGGAAAGTTGGCATATCGCCAGCTCATTATTGGTTTGGCGCATATACCAAAAAGTCGTAGTGAGTAAAAACAATAATGAAGGTTTATGAAGTTTTTGAAAAAATACCACATGGATTTTTTTTGTATTTTTACCCCTGCTTCTGGCATATCTTTTGAATAAAGATTTAAATTTTTGTAAACGTTCACAAGCAAACTAAGAAGTTAATAGTATTTTATTGAAAGTGAAAACCACTGTTTTGTGCCGCATAGACCACTTTTCTTACTTTTTTTCTAAAAAGTAGCTTTTTGTGCTGCATACGTTTACTTACTGCTGTCTATTAAGTTATTGAAATTTTTTTTGGCTTTTGCTTTTACTACGTTTTTACTTACGGCAATGAAGCGAAGCAAAAGTAAAATTTGTTTTCTTGTTGTCATTTTTTTTTGCTTTCGCTTTAACTACTTGGTTTTCTTACGGCAATGAAGCACAGCAAGAGAGTGAAATTTATTTTGTACGATTTTGTATGAGAATTTGCAGCAGTCACCAAACAGTGGCATGTAGAGCCACGTGGATAATGTTAATATCTCATAAGCCATAAAAATTTCGCAAAACAGGTTTTGGATTCAGAAAGGCGGTATTCAAAATATACATATATACCCTATACCTTATTTTTTTTTTTTTCAAATGGTCGGTAGGTCAAACCAATAATGAGCTGACTATATGTGTGTGTTTTTTTTTTCAATCAAAAAAGAGAATTAAATAATATTAAGGTATTTTGTGAGATCTTATACAACCAAAACCTAAACAAAGCTTAAAAAATTAATTTGTAAAAAAAAATATTTTTTTGCATTTCCAAAAAAAGTTTTAAAAAGGTTAAAATAAACACGAAATTTGTTGATTTTTGGCATGTTCTGTAAATCGAATAAGAGTAAAATTGAAATCGAACAAATTTTTAAAACGTTTCTGTTTAAAAGTTTTATAAAAATATTACGTTTTATATACTTCAAACTTTAGGCATCACTTATCTTTATCAGACCTCTTCTTAAGAGCAGAATAAACCACAATAATTTAAAAAAAAAAATTGAGCTGAAAGTCACTATCGACTTCACTTTTAGAACCTGGCAGATTTTTTCAAAAACAAAATACTTATTATTAAGAACGCAATAACGTTCAAGAATGAAGTTTTAAAAGAAAAAACTTAAAAGTTAAAGAAGTACGTTTTTCGAATGGCTGTGACCTTAGGAGCAACAATATTGGAAAATTGACCTCTAAAATCCTGGAAACAAAAAATTTTGCTTACTAAAGACTTGCGCCACTTATGAAAAGCCTAGTGATGCGACTCTCGTTACAAATACAGGTTCTAATTTTAAACTTAAACTCTTCTACGTCTGACATGTGAAATGTGAATTTTACAAAAATTTTAAAACTTTACTTTTTATTTGCTTAATATTCCCCACTGTGCAAGGTTACAACTAGGCTACATACAGCACATAATTATCTGTAATCACCTAATAAAGAAGATACCCAATTTCTTTAATCTGAAGGTTTAATGGACAGTTTTTTTCTTTCTATTTAAATATGTATTTGGGTTATTGTTGACGTTGTGGGCCAGGCAGTTATATTTAAGTTGTATTTTAATAGTTTCACTGTCATATTCATAAAAAACTAAATTGGATTTTATGAAAATTTAGTTTTACAGTACGTTTGAAATTTATTATTAGTTTAAGATAAAAGTATGGTAACACTACTAAATAACAAAACAATTTTAAACAGCTGTTTAACTAAAATTAACGTGTTGTTTTTGTATTGTTTTGATATATATGCAACCTTGTCAAGTCAATACACCATGGAAACTTAAATAGACTTTAAATAAGCAACGTTGGCTATTTAAAAAAAACTGGAAAACTTAAGCTTAATGTAGGACATCAGCCATCAGAATAAACCAAACACCCCAGGCTTAACCCTTAAATGCCTGAAGTTTCAAATTTGATACCGGATTTTAAATCGAATTGTGACTTGCAATCATTAAGTTGTTTAATATTATCAAAATAATAAAAATATTAATAGTATCAAAATTGATACTTGCTTTATTTTTGCAAATAAATGTTTACAAAATTAATTTTTTTTATATTAATTTTCCCTTTATCTGGTGAATTTGATATTTTTTTAAAATTAAATTTGGGAAATGAGGTATTTAGGGTTTAAATCAAGAAGTCACGGTAGTCATGACCACCCTTGGGCTTGTCGAGCACTGCTAGAATAATAAATTGGGTTTAAAGGGTTTTCGGACTGAGTTCTTAAACCCCTGCCATACGTTATTCCCGAAGAGGTTTCCTCAATAACGAGGTCAGAGCCTATTTTACTCCCTGAATGCTACTGCTTCCCGCTGTAACTGATAAAACTGTGATAACTATTTACAATGAAACCTGTCTTGCGGCTTAGCTTAACGGTGGATTTCAACCACACGGTGATTTAATATTAAGCACTTACGAAAAGCCCCGGTGTGAGTAATGGATCATTTAGACACACACGTTGCAATTTGGAATGTATAATCCACTTAAAATTCTACACCTGTCCCTTATTTGGGAGCCAAGGCTACCTAACCTCTACTCCTATTCATTAATCCAAGCAGCTTCTGTTGAATAGCAACAGCCCCATAAGGGTAAAAAATCAGCCTTCCATTAGAATGCAACCCTACCCGCGAGTTTGGTCTTAAGCCACAGGCCGAGAGTATATTCTCGTCAAAAAGACTGCTTTTCTTTGAAACCTTTTGTGAGTTTATGCCTTGAAAAAGGCACTCCCCCATCGGACGGTGAACAACTTACTGATAAACAACCTTCTATTAGAAAAGAAAAATATTAACGGAGATTTCATCAATAGTCAGACCGGTGCTTGCCCTATCGGGGGCTACTGACTCCCGTGGCACCTTTGTTTAGTACTGAGGTACAACTTTGAACCCTTTGAAGTCCATTGGACCCCAAGGTCTTCTGAGGATGTAACACCAATAGGTTGGATTTCCCTATGGCTAATCCTTCCTAGGGTACTTGATTTAATGCTGCCGGTTCTAGTTTTAGTGCAGTCTTGATGCAACGGCATCAATTTTTAACTCAGTTTAAAGGAAGTTTTGAGGTATAGTGGAATAATTTCCGCATTACGCTCAAGTTATCTTGCTCTTTTATTATGCGGAATTAAATGTATCGTCAACTTAAAGATATTTTACTGCATCCCTGCTTGAAATGCTTACCTTTAGCTTTTCGAAGTTAGCCTTTTATTAGAATCAATTAATAAATTAAAATAATAAATTTTCTATATCAAATATTTAGGGTACCGCAAAACAAGGATTTAGGGAACAGCAAAAAAAAAACAAAAATATATCAAAATTGAATTTGTTTTATTATAATCGCAGAATATTTTGTAAGGTTACGATTTAAAGCGAAAAATAGTCGCGATGGCTATTATATTCGGCTTGCAACCCCCACTCCGGTTGATGTTTTTGATATTTTGCACTCAAACCCTATTCAATATTTTGAGTACCTCCCTAATAAAATCATTAACACTTTGTTAATTGTAAATTTTTGTCTTCAAGGAAATGCGTTCAAAGAATTTTGTTTTATCAAATATTTAAAAACATATTAAAAACGAAACAAATTCAATAACATTATGAACATTGCAAAGGTGGGTCCATTGTCTGTCTTTGTTAAATTTAAAATTTTTTTTTTTTAACATTTTGTTTTAACACTCTTGTCAAAGTTGTAGTTAAACTATTTTCGTTTATGGATTTTATTTTTCATTTTTTCAGTCTGTAACAGGCAATTTTTAATTATCTTAACATGTTTGGCTGTGTTTCTTTTTTACTTTGTAACGTTGAGAATAAAAAATAAATTACAAAATTGTGTAAAGTGTTTAAATAGTTTTTAATTTTATGGGTACACTGATACACCCGGAATTGAATGTTAATAAAAATTGTTACAGGAAGCTGATTTTTTAAATTACCATTCTGACGTAAGTCGCACATAAAAACAAAATATGCAGAGCTCCTTAGGAAGTGTATAAACTTTGTATCAACGATTCTTTAGTAAAACCTAAAGACAAGTCTCTAGACCAATTATCTTCATTCTAATCTAAAAAAGTCTGCAGTCTGACTAGGGATTTATTTTCTAGTCAGATCAATGGAATAGTCTATAGTCTGATCTATAGATTAATCTCTACACTTAAAAGACAAATCAATCCACTTAAATCAAGCAGTACGGTTGTTAGTAACGTTAAGTTCGGATTTCCTTAAATTAAGTACAGAATGCTTGATTCAAATACTAATTATAACAGTGGTCCGTACTTAATAGTCCGAAAACGGGATTGATTGAAGTAAAAGTGAGATACAAATGTATCTCGAACTGGGCTGGATTTAAGAATTTCTAAGTTTGATTCTAACCTAAACACTTATCTTAGAGGACCAGAGAAAGAGAATATTATTATTTATTTACTTTACTTTACTTACCCACCCGTTCGTTACACATGTTTGTTTTACCTTAAATGTGATCCTTCATTTGTTTACAGAAGAACTCTCAATTATAAGACGGATTCAATGTCGACTCTACTTGCAGCAACCCTAGTTTTCGGGCGTGCTACCACGTTAACCAACCATGCCCGAATTGGTAATAATTCTACTTTGAAAACTTGATAACAAATAGATTTCGGGAATTTTTGCTTCTTATTTTACATTTTAAACATGGAAATAATGCATGTTTTTCAAACCTTTTGTTACCAACTTTTGTATTGTTGTTGTTGTTTCTACAACAAACTTTTGTAAACAAACGCTTATAAAACAAAGAGTTGTTTGTTTTTGTTTGATTTTTTTGTGGAAGAACTATTCTTAGTATATTATCAAAGTAGTATTATATCAAAGCGGCGCGACTAACGAAAAGTTCAAGCTTTTATTTACTTGATTTAAGAACTGTATACCAACTTTAACAGATTCCGGCAATGGTTTTCAAAGGTAATCAAATTTTGGATTGTTTTAATTACTATCGTACTTAAGTTTTTAAGTAAAACTGGTACTTAAAGAAAATGGAAAAAACTTAAATTTAGCACTATGTTTTTCTTTCTGTGTAGTCTTAATTAAAGGGTTATTTTTTTTTTTAACTATAGACTAGTCTGATCCATACACTTAAGTCTAAAGTCTTATCTGTGAACAAATCGATTGTCTGATCCCTAGACTGACAAGTCCCTATTCTGATATATACTAGCCCCTAATCTAATCTTAAGATTAGTTCCAAGACAGATGTATAGACTTGTCTCCAGTCTGATGCATAGACTATTTCCAAAAAATCGATGAACTAGTCCGAATCCTGATCTTCAAGCTAGTCCCAAGTCTGATTTAAAGGACTATTTCCAAAAAAACTTTGAACTAGTCCCGAGTCTGATCGACAAACTAGTCACAAGTCTGGTATATAGACTAGTCTGTAAACTGATTTAGACACAGGTTTGATCTATAAAATAGTCCCAAGTCTGATATATATCAGACTAATCTATAGACTTATCTAATTACTAGTTTGATTTACAAACAAGTCCCAAGTCTGATGTTTAAATTTATTCCAAGTTTAATAAATATGTAGATAAATTTGATCTATGACTTGTCCCTGTAGGCTAGCACCAAGTCTTATCTTTAGAAAACAAAAGTTCTTAATCTGTTCACAAGCTAATCTTCGAGGTATTTTACATTTTCTTATCGAAATTTAACTTCGAGTGTACCCAAACACTGCCAGTTTAATAGTCAAATAAAAAGAAAGAGGAGGTCCAAAGGCAAAACTGTAGTCAATATATTTTTTTGACTGGCAAATAAATGAACACTTGGCTGCCTATATATGAAGTGTTGAAAATATTTTTCTTTTGAGACTTTAATCATTTAGATTTATTTCATCTCAGAACATAAATCTTGCATACAAAATAAGGCAAATATTTGCTTTAACCAAAATTGTTATTTCTGTTTTTTTTTCTTTTTTTTTTATAATTTATGAGAGTTTGTTATAGAATCAGGTGCAAAATATTTATATTGGCTCCTAACAAAACATGCAGAAATTTGATATGGTACGAGGTAAAATTTTATAATGCCAACAATTTCCTGTCTCAAATAAAGTTGTCGTCGTTTTTGGGTTTGGTGTTCGTTCATAAAGTCTTTACAGACAATCATTCATTCATCCATTCACATTAATTGGTAACATCTTTATCGTCTACTAAAAGTAGCATGTTCAGCTTTAAGTTGTGGTATTTTTTAGGCTTCATTTAATTCTTCAACATCTCATATTTTATCTTGTTTCATTTCATTAAATATTTTGATCCTTAGGCAAAATTTTGGCATTGCTTTTTTTTTTTTTTTGATATGTGTTTTCTTCATATTTCTTATCTTAATAGTAATTTAATGTTTTAGTTTCTTGAAATTTGTTCTCTGTCTTTTTCAGGTGCAGGTAAATACTTTTAGTTTTAAAAATTACTTACGCATTGATTGAATTTGCCTTTGGCCGAGTTAAAACAAAAAATATATTTAATTTTGGTAGCCACATTTTTTTTGTGGATGCCCACAGTTCTAATGACTGGTTAATGAAATATTAAGTTGTGATTCCTTTTGGCGATATTCATACTACAAATACACAAACATACATTGGTTAAAGCATATCTTCTGATGATTGCCACATCATGCATGTTGCCACAAATGTATGGCAGATCATGCAAATTGATAAACATTTAAATTGAATGTTTAAAATATGTTGAAGAAGTATAACATTTAAAATAGAGTTGTTGTGTTCTTGCCATAAAAGCAATTTATAATAATTATTAAGGCATGATTAAGGCTTACGATCATGAACATCTTTTTTACATGACATATTTAAAGGCTTCTTTAGTAACACTAAAATCTATAAGTCCTGTACTTAGTATGATCTAGACTTTTGACTAAACCTTTAACCCATACTATTGTCCAGTCTATATTTTATTCTTTATGAAATTTTAGGAAGGACTTAATAACAATTATAGGGAGAAGCTGTTGACATCCGCAGTGCATATCGCTCTAAATCAGAGACGTCCAAAAATTAAATTGTGGTTGTATTGCTTCATATTAGTATTAGTGAATAGAGAGAGTTTACCCAGCAAACACAAATTCATGTCAAACTAAAAAAGCAATTATTAAAATAGTTTCAATCAGTACCGTAATAATTACGAGCGATGCCATAAAAATTAAAGTTTGTTATTTTCCATCTTTTTTTTTGCTTGCAAAATAAGAATTATAATTTATAATTATAATTTTGCAATGGTAAATTAATTTAAATATTTGACTTTTATTTTTTTTTTTTATTATCAAAAACAGGAAGTCATTTTTAATTTGTTTGCTCTTATGTTATAAATCATTTCAAAATAAGAGGGAATATGTTTTAAGAAGGCATTTTGATAACATTCATAGTAATATAAAGGAATTTAAAGTGAAAGAAAATATAACACCTTTTTGAAAACCGAAAAACATTTTTTACAGAAATTAAAAGGCTATAGGAATCTGCCACTAACGAAAGGCTTAAAAATTGCGAAAATGGTCGACCATGTCTTATAATATTTAAACTAATAAGGCGTGCTGCCTCCTGTTTTAATTTTTGATTATCTAGCTTGTCTTTATTGCTTTCTATTTCAAGCAACCAGTCTTTTAATTTCTGTAAAAAATTTTTTTGGTGGGTTTTAAAAAGGTCTTTTTCTATTACATTAAATTTATTAATATAACTGTGAAAGTTATCAAAATGCCTTTTTAAAACATCTTGCCTCTTATTTTTAAATGTTTTAAAACATAAAGCTGGGATCACACGATTGCCGCAAATGCACCAATATGACACAATTTTTATTGTGCTTTATTGACGCACAATAATGAAATTGGACCAATAAAATATTCTGAAATCACACGATTGCCCTGTTTTAAACAAATTTAATTGCCGCTAGTTGGTACAAAGCGAAATGGTTACAACAATTGCCGCAGCACAGTCACACGATTGTTCTTACTTGACAACTGCGAAAACAGCTGTTGTGGTAGCTTTTTTATTTGTTTGAAAGTTCTTGTTGGTTTGTTAATTAAATTAAATATGTATCATATATGTATGTATGTACTTAAACAAATTTTTGTTGAATAGTTTTATTTAAATTTTTTAAGAAATTCCAAAAATTAAGTCTGTTCAACAATTTCGTATGTTAAGGTTCGCATAGAAATACCTTAAATAAAAATATTCGCACTGAACAGCTAAATATGCCTATGAGCATACATACATATTTTGTTAATAGATTAGTTTTTGAATTGGAAAACCTTTTTTTGTATTTAATTGAAAATTGTTTTTTGATGTTTTGTTATATTTATTTAATTTGTTAAAAATTGTTAATTTTGTCAAACATTCAAGAAAAACCCTGAAGAAGGCACACAACGGAGTGCCGAAATATTGGTTTAATAAATTTAATATATTTTTTATATAAAAAAAGACCTCAAGCTTAATTAAATAATAATAATAAAATGCATAATAAATAAATAAATATTTATCTTCATTACCTACTAAAAGAAACACAAAAAGTAAATTTATTAAAAAAAGGCAAATATTGGTGCGTATTGTGTTGTTTGATTGCCGCACAAGAACACAATAAATATTGGTGCATTTTTGTTATTTTTATTGCCGCGCGGTTGCATAGCAAACAGTCACACGATTGCCGCACCAGGGTTGTATTTGATTGGTAAAAGTAAGCACAATATTGTCCTTGATTGGTACATGAGCCAATTGGTTGTGCAGTCACACGATTGGGGTATTAAAAAGTATGAAAATTGGTGCATTGCGGCAATCGTGTGATCCCAGCTTAAGAGGCATTGTATATTGCCAAAAGCATTCCCAATCATAAAATATCTTTTAAATTGCATCATTCTATTTTTTCTATATTTATGTATGAAATGTTTACTGGGCAAGTTTTCTTTAGTAAATAAATCAAAATATGTAAGCATCCGCCGCATGTGAACTCGTCGCTAGATGATCGACGACTGAATTGTATATTCTCGTTGACTAAATGAAAGAGCGTAAGAATGTGTGTGAAGAATGTGTGTGAATTAATTTCCACAATTGTGGTATGGGCTGGACACCAATGCTCTAAATTTCATGCTGTAGCATAATATTGACTAGAGAGAGGAAAAACTCTAACTCAGCTCTCAAAAAAAAAAAAAAAAAAACCAACTATACACACAGAGAAAAAACATGTTTAAATATGGTCACCTCCAACAAAACTATTTTTAAAGAAAATTTTAAACATATTATGATTCATTTAAAAATATTATTGTCACCGGCAACCATATTATGGTTGAATTAGTCCTTCATCAAGAAGCCACAACCATATTATGGTTGCCTCCGAACATTTTATGGTCAAAAACAACTAAAACATGTTTAACACTTATAATAGCATGGTTGGTTTTCAACCATAGCATGTTGCTCTTGAAAAAGAGGAAAATACTATTGTTAATTTTAAAACAAATTATTGTCTTATATAACCATAACATGTTTAGAGGCAACCATAATATGGTTGTGGCTTCTTGATTAAGGACTAATTCAATATGGTTGTGGATGACAATAATATGGTTATATTAACCATAATATATTTAAAATTTTCTTTAAAAATAGTTCTGTTGGAGGTGACCATATTTAAACTTTTTTTTGAGTTTTGAGAATCTCGATAGCATGAGAATTTTCTGAAATGGTGAGTAAATCAGAAACCCAGTGACGCATTACATTGAATAATCCAAATGAAAACAAGAAAAAAGTGCTTTAATCGGCTATGCAAAATCTTATATATCCTTCATCCTTATAAATATATATTTAGGGCATTAAAATAAACAAAACAACAAAAATTAGGAAAAAACAACAACAAGGAATATTATAAGTAAAAATTAGAGGCAGTCGTGGTTTTTGCTCATATCTCCGCCATTTGTGGACCGATCTGGCTGCATTTCAATAGCAAAAATCGCAACATCTCTTCTAACTTAACTTCAGAATTTATTAAAAGTCTCAGTCTGTCAAACAAAAAACTTCCAAACATGTCGATTGCCGAAGTACTTTGTTGTGTTAAACTTTTCGTTTTTTGCTTTTGACTTGACTGCAACTGTTTACATTTAATGAATCAGAAGTAAGTGCAACAGTTTGTTTTTGTCCAATGAAAAATGAAAAAGCCGAAGGAAAAGCAATTTTTTATTTTGACTGAAGTTTTTTAAAGACTGGTAAAGCATATAAAAGTATGGGATGAAGTCCCATCAAAGACTAGTCTCTAGTCTGATCTAAAATAAGTCTCTAGTCTGCACTACAGACTAGTCTCTGGTCTAATCCTAGTCTGATCTATGCACTATGCTTCAGTTCAATTTAAAAAAATCTGATTAAAAGAATAGTCTGATCTAAAGAACAGTCTATGATACTCGGTACTTTAACTCATACAATAGATAATGGTTACAAGAACATCTCATATAAGAAAAAACCACTTTTAAAGAAGTATTTCAAAAGCTCTGTATCTTTTTTCATATGTGTCAATATAAAAACTATTCTGTATAAAAAAAACTATTTAAAGGAAAAAAGCTGATATAAAAAATATTTTGACATGGACCAATAATGAATTAAAGGTAGAAAAATGTTTTGTATTTATAAGAACATTTATTTTACTCGGCAATAGTTTGCTTAAGCAAAATAACACTAGCCAACAAGGTTTTGGACTGGAGCAACTAAATATCTACCCCTTGGGTAATTTGGAGGGCTGAATTCGAATTTGTAATTGGTTTTTCTCTATCACGTCAGGTTTTCGAAATGTTTTTTTCGTTTTTTACATTAAAAATCACTAGTTTTTTTAAAAATCAATGAATATTCAAAAGTGAATGGCGTTATTTGAACGTCGCACAGTGGGAAATTTTACGAGAAGGCGGTCAAAATTCCATAACTTTTGACTGGATCGGTATTTTTTTATGCGATTTTTTTTGCTCGATAGGTGCGATGTTAGGCTTTAATTTGCGCTATAAAACGTAAAATTCGACTGATAGGAGCAAAAGTTATGGGGAGTTCAAAATGCATTTTCATTTTTTTGTTGAATTTCGGTGTAAAAGTTGAATATTTCAAATATGATTTTTTTATAATTTATGATTATTTCTCTTGTATTTTACAACTGATACTTATTTTTTATTGTATAACTTAGATCCTGTCAGAAAATGCCAATATTTGGCCCCTGTAAATTTTTTAGTCCCAATATTCACAGGGGCCAAAGGTTGGCGTTTTTAGGAAAGACGAGTTGTTATAAGGATAAAACTGAAAAGGAATATTTTAAAAAATTCCCAAATAGCATTATTGGCTATCGATAACATTTTAGGTAATTCAACTTTTATTTTTGGTTAGAGATGTATGTGTATTTTATTTTTATACATTAATACAAATATATACTTAAAACAAAAACAAATTATAATCTATAAACAATTTTAAATTAAACAATATTAGTAAAAATTTCTTCTAAATAGCTTTGGGTTTCATTTTCGAGAAGTTGTTTAGCTTCTTCCTCTAATTCGATTGAGGTTGATTTCCATTTTTGTCGAATACTGGACATATATGGATCTGATGTGCACAACAAAATAGTAATAAGATCTTCATTAGTACAACATCTGGACATTTTTCTTGTGTTATGCTCGCGGAAGAATCTGTAGTCTTTGTTCCTTTTTTCTTGCGCTTCTTCAGATAGATCTCCAATTGGTAGCATATTGTGTTGAACTATTTGTTCCCCATGATATAAAATTTTATGAACTGTGGTTGGCATATGTCTCCAAGAGTATTTTTTGTTATAAAGAATTGCTGTTTCATTTGCATACTGCCCAAATTTTTTTGCATTTATCTTTCTGCTACATGATATAACTTGTAAAATGATCTGGAATCGTCTTATTAATTCAAAATGTACTCCTGTGATAGATGCTGCAGTTTCTGGATCGGAAAAGAATCTCCTTGCAGTGTTTCCATCATTTGAATTTCCTTCTCCTTGTTTTGGCTGATCAATTATAAGGCCTAGGTGAAGGTATTTTTCTTGAATTTGTTTTTTTGTTTGTTTCCTTTTTTCCACATTTTCTTTGTTTTTTCTCACTGTTTCGCCTAACGGGCCAAATTCCAAATCATAACCCAATTTAAGAATATGCTCCATAAAACGAATTCTGGTATGAAGAGGGGACATTCCAAATTCGTATGCTTCATTGAAACTATTGTCTTGTGATGGGGGTTGGCTTAATTGACTTGATGTCTTTTGGCATATGGTACAGCTTGACGAAGACTTTGTTTCGGTTAATGCTTGAGCAACTTTTCCATCGATCATTGTAAGGAACATTTGAAAATTAATTTCAATGCATTGGTCATCAAATTTAAATATTGCCGGTTGAAGTTCTTTAATTTGATCTTTTATTTTTCGAACTTCTTCAGTTATGACATCTTTAGTTTCCTTTTTGTAAACAAACTTTATTGGTCTGCAATACTTTGTTGAAGAGGGAATTTCATTTTTCCATACATCCATTTCTGTAACTCTACTGGTTGACGGCTCTAAGCCAATATAAGTTTTTCTTAAACGTAATGGAACTAAAGATACCATGAATAAGTTGGCATCAGATGAGTTTTCTGAATTACATTGCTTGTATTGTTTCTGACCAGAGCTTCCATCACATCCCCATTTAGAAAATAAAGTGATGCTGCAATTTTTAAGTTTTTTTAAACAGTCAGCATCAAGTGTATTTAATAATCGTTCTGCAGTGTGTTCGAGAAGAGCCTGCAATTTTACTTCTGCTGAACTTGAAGTTACACTAATAGCCGTTTGTGAAGGTAAGCACTCTTTTTTGACAGAAACTAAATCTCGATATGCTGGAAAGATTCCACAGTTTTTTTCATTGGTTCGCTTTCGCAGTTCTGTATACTGATTTTTTGTCAGTTTTAAATCCAAAAATAGTGCAAATGCTTCTTCTGGAGTAAATTTCATTTCTTCAGTTGGTGTAGGCATACTTTTTAAAATCCTCTTTGTGCGTTTAGGGCTCGCTTCCACTATTTTTTCAATTATTGCAATTTTTGTTTTCTTATTTTGCGTTGGTTGAATTTGATGCAGAAATGAATCCTTTATCATACTATGAGAAATTTCTTCATTGATATTTGCTAGCTTGCGTCTTCGTGATCTTTCACTGCAATTGTCAATTTGTTTTGCGGGCCGACCCACTTTTCCAGTTTCCTTAGCGGTTATTGACAGCTTCTTAAAAATCAGATCATTTGTTAGCCATTTTTCGTTGTGTAAATAAAACTTTTTCTTGTTTCTAGAACATTTCAGGTACCGTTTTCTTAATGTTAATGAAAAATTTTTAATTTTTATCTTATGAATTTTGATTTCTTGTTCGTTGCATAATTTAAAAAATGGATTATTCATTATGTGTAACACAAAATCTTTTTCATCTTTCTGTTGAAAATATATATCTGCGAGAACTTTATAACTGAACTTAGCCATTGTTTAAACAATAATGAAGGTAAAATTATGAATGCATGCACTTTTATACTCTTGATAGAAGTTTTTTTAAATGATCTTTTGTTACTACTTCTTTAAAACATAAAAACCCTTTTTTAAATACAAATTTAATCTTTTATTAGCATTTCTTTGAAACATAAAAAACCCCTGTTTTCACACTTTTTAAAAGGATAACATACCGGCAATAAATTAACAGGTAACATGTAGGTAATTTTCACGTAAAATATAACTGCGTGCTAGTTTTTTGACCATTTACCTGTTCTTCCATTTTTTTAAATTAATTTGCAATTTTCAGGTAATTAAACTATGTAGTTTATGTTGCGGCTATTTACTTATGTTTAACCTTTTAACTTACTCAGAAATCTAACGCGGTAGTCTATTTATGTTGCCTATTCGTTTTGCAGCATCCGTTCACCCACAATAAGTTCATAACAATGGCAATACCTTTACCATCTCCAAATTAATTGATAACCTGACGTGCTAGATAATTTATGTGGCCTGAACTGCTTTATTTGTCGAAAATTCTTTAAGATTCACCTTCTTTAATTTCAGTAATTTTTCCTTGCAGGACTTATTTTTTGAACCGAATATCTTACCTTGGGTCACAGAAATTGCTGTAGTTCGCAAGGTCGTATCCAGACGTGCGTACAATGGGGTATAGAAATGTAGGTTAGATTCTGGACTACAAGAGAGTATAGGTTTTTTTTTGACGCATTTTGACGCTCAGGACTTATGCTCTATAAAGTAGGAAATTTCCGGGAAATTTTGACATAAAAAAAAAAAAAAAATTAAAAAGTTCTAGAGGTCGCAGAGTTTAATGCTTTAAACCACGTATAGCTAATAAAATAAACTAATACACAAAACTTATTCTGTCAAAAAATCTTAAAAAACAAAAAAGTTATGAGCATTTCAACTTCAAAAATTGACTCAGAAATTCAAAACTATAACCAAATATTGAGAAAGTCCATTTCGGACCACCCTGTTCTCAATGAAATAGTTGAAATAGGGTTTTAATTTTTTGGCTCCCGAGGTTCACTAGTATTTACTTTCACATGAATAAAAAAATTTTAAAATCGGAGAACAAAAAAAAAAATAATTTTGGCCGCCTTCTCAAAATATGAACCAGTGTGCGTCGTTTGTATTTTATTGGTTCGGTTTCACGTATAAGAGTGTAGCAATAGTCTCCCAGCATGCTTTTGTCTCAAAATCCTCAATAAATTCTTTCAATTTTCATTAAATCTTGGTGAGCACGCTCCCCTTGTTCGCGCTGCTCACTGCACCTAGTTTCTCTTTTTTTGGAAAATAATCTAAATGCGAATGAAGAATATGCAAAACATTGTCGGTGTCCAAGGTTTGTCCAAGTTTCTGACTGCAAAACCAAAATAATGTAAATATGCATATTTTAATGATTCTAATATTGTATATCTTTTTTTCCAACCAAATATTTACCACACACAAAGCAAAAATAGCTTGAATCAGTAACGCATTATGAAGAGTAGGATTCTTTCAACTTAATAATTGTAGTGTCAGTATTGACTGTTTTACAGTATTGCAAGCATGCGATAAAAAATGAACAAGACGTGATAGCCCAATTTTTATGCCAGAATCGAATTCAGTGCACCCAGATTGATAAAAAAACATGCTTCGTTTCTGCAGTCAATTTTTTTTCCTAATTTGTAGCCAGTGTAATTTACCAAGGGCATACAAAACAGTGTTGCAAAATTTAAATTTTGAAATGTTACAGAGCTTCAACTAAAAGAGTACCTTTTCAAACCAAATTATACTTTTGGTTAAAATATACAACAATCATTTATGAAAAAAGCAAATTTACTTTAAGAGATAAAAAAGAAATATTCAGGTATGTGTGGGAAAACGATTTTGAAAACAATACGACTGAAAACGATAATATCGTTTTCAGTATCTTTTAAAATTGATTTTTAATACATTTTCCTCTGTTTTCCTGTATATACAGCCATGTCACAGAGTACAATTCCGTTCGAAAACGGAATTCATTCAGTATTTTGGTGCTTCAGAAAACGACGAAAAAACTTTTTGGAATGAAACCATTTATGTTTTCATGAACGGAATGTGAGTTTTCTGTATCTGAAAGGCCAAAAAAATTATCAAAATTTTATTTCTATCAATAAAGAAATATGGTTTCTTCGATTCCGTACGGAATCATTCCGAACGGAATTGTACTCTGTGACATGGCTGATATTCTTTTAAATTCTTTGTTATATATGTTAATTGAACTATGGCCCCTATTACGGTTTACAACTCAACTCAGTTGAGTTGTAATTCAGACAACTGGTTGCGATCGGTTGTAATTTTTGTTAAGTTTTTGTTCACCGCAATATAGCAAAGTTGTAAACCATAATACAAAAATTAAGAAATTACAACTAAACTCAGTTGAGTTGTAAACCGTAATAGGGCCCTATATGTTGAACAAAAAATTAAGACTTAACTGCAGAAATGGATTTTAAGATCGGTCGAAAATCATCACACCTACAAAAACGATAATTTTAAAAACGATCGTTTTTCATCACATACCTGATTATAACTACAACAGCAACAACTATCATTTATTTTAAATAGATCTTTAGTTTTTATCAAACTTGAAACAGATTCTACATGTAAGCGATTTTTTTCCTTTGCTTTTACATCATTTTGCATCTACAAATGTGCGTTCAACTGATGCTGAGGAAAATTCCAAAAGCAATACGTGAAATGTCAGCAAACATTAGTTCATCCATTTCGTTCTTCATTTTGGCTATATTTTTCCAAACCATTTAAATATTTTCAGTTTTGAAAGGCTTTATTTCTGAAAAATCCGCAAGTACACTATTTTTTACTGAACTTTACTGCATTTTACGAAATTGCGTTCGAGTACACAAAATGCAGTAAATGAGAACACAAATAGAGAGCGAAAAGTGACAGTTCTTGTCTGAGTATTTACAAATTTTTAATGCAGAAATTTTTGCAGTAAAATTTAGTAAAACAAAAAAACATATGTTTCAAAAGGTAAACAAAACAAAAGTAACAAACAAAATGCTTACAAATTGTGAAAAAATGGTTAAATAAAAGAAATGTTGAAATAAAAATTAAACAAAAACAAAAGTGAATACATATTAATTAATTAAACTTGTTTGTGAACTTGTTTGGCTAAATACTAACTTTTGAAACTTTTTTTGTTCTGTTAATTTTTTAGAGTTGTAAAAGTGTTAAGTACTTGGGTACTTAAGTTATCAATAGCAAAAAATTATTCATGTTCTTTTGAATAAATTAACCCGTCACAAATTAGTACTATCCAATAAAATAAAAAACAAACAAACATGTAAGATTACATAAAATAATTTCTTTGTATTTTCCAAAAATTTTTGTGTTATAAAAAGTATTTAATCGAGTACAAATAAAAAACGAGTTAAGTAGTCAAAAGTGTAAACATTTTTCAAGACTTCAATTATCTGTCATCAGCTGTTGCCTTTATTTTACGAATTTTTACAAAATTTGCGTTCGCGTACTTTTTTGGACAACAGCTTTTTGTGAGAGAAAATTTTTCAATTTTCTCATTTACTGTATTTTACTGTAAAAGTACTCAAACGCACCTATTAACATCGTTAATTATTTAAAATGCACAACAAGATAAATTTTTTGCAACAAACACATGACTGCTATCAAAATGATCACATCACAGTTAAAAAGCTTAAAGTTTAAAAGCGCAAAGGATAAAAAAGTGCTTAAAACAACGCGGCGGTACTGCGATATTTTTAATTTGAAAAATTAATGAAAAAAGTACTATAGAACTGAATTTTTCAGCACTGATACAAAATATCCTACATTGTGTGTACATTTGAATGCATGTTTTGAACCACAAGTTTTGCTCTCGTATGGTACAGTGAAAACTTTTATAAGAAACAAATTTCTTATAAGAAAAATGTTTTGTGACATTTTTTGTTTTTTTAATTCCCTAAGCTAATCTCGCGAAGCCTTACGCTTGTCTGCAGAAAACCAGAGTCGGCGCTGATAGACTAGCTCACTACCAGCTAGCCTACCACTCTTATATTAATTTCGTACTGTAATCTCTTATGAGAGTCTGAGATGTCAGTCTGATGTGGCTCACAAGCCATCAGGTCGGCATCAAGCGCCTTTGTTCTGCCTCCACGTGGCGGCTCCTGGAAACAGCTGGATATTTCCAGTTGGCTAAGGAACTAGGTTAAAATATTATGAAACTATACTATTCTTCTCAGGAAGGGTAGAAAAAAAATTAGAGGATTGCATTTCTACCTCTTTGTAATAACAGCGAGTAATTAGATTGATATGCACTAGTACTGGGTTCAATATTAAGAGGGATCCCCTTTTGTGTGTAGACATGGTGCAAGGCCTACAATCGGGAAATTGGTCCCGCCTGGGTTCCGCAAGAAACCAAAATGTGGCCTAATATAATATAATATCAAAATACACAGTAAAGTGCTTGGAAATTAATCCACCCTTAAAATCTGCTAATGATTAGAGTAAGCTACAAACTGAAACATATATATAAACCTTTCCCCTTTATAATTTGTAAATAATTAAATCAACTATGTATTGGTAACAGTACGCTTATCAAAGAGAAGCCGTTTGCCACAAGGATGATAAGAACATCTGAAATGACAGGGCTCTTGAAGTTTACGGATTTCCTGAGTCTGGGGTGTGCACCAAAGCACCCTCCAATTTGTTATTTGGGACCTAACAACCTGGCATGACTGTATGGTGAGGACTCTGCTTGCAGGGTACACGTGGTGGTTGTTGGTATGCTTGATGCTAGGATCGTTGTTAACTCTCTTTTTTGAAACTGCTTGGATCACTCTATGCAGTGGAGATCTAGATAGCTCCAACTCCTAAACAAGGGGTAGTACCAAGATTCTTGGTCTTGTACCTAAATTGCAACCTGTGTATGATTGAATGATCCTACACACACTGGGGCACTTGGTAAATGTTTAAATGAATCACCAAGTGATTTGGATCCACCGTGAGATAGAACTCACGTAAATCTAAGCCATATTTTTAATCTCTTATGTTTTAAAGTTCATATAATAATATTAAGCACGTATTCCCATATTCATCGTCAGTCTTTGGCTTTAAGTCGTAAATAACTTTAAGTCAGTTGCAGCTGACTTTTAAATGTTCCGATTTACATCCTTTTCTTCCCCTTTGTCAAATGTCTCGAATAGCAACACGTTTTTGTTTAATTTCTTTAGTTTGTCATGTTTGCGTGGAACAAAAATCCTTTGAAGTTTCAAATTGAATGAGACTGAAAAAATCATTTAAGTTTTAAGGCGGACAAAAAATAAACTAATTAATATTCAAGTCAAGTTTGGCGGCTGTCAGCAATTAGTACAAAAACAAATTTTTGAAAATGTTCTACAAAATAAGAATTCAGTTTTTGCTAAAAGCCAAAATATTTTCAAAAAATTCAGACAAATTAAACAAAATTAACTGAAAATTGGACAAGAAAAGGCAAAGAAGTTATGTCGGCAACAGTCAGTTGAATACTTCAACTTGTTTGTTAATTTTTTTTAGTTTATCATTAATTAAAATGGCATTAGCCAACATTTTATTAAAATTATGTGTGATTTTTAGTATCATGTATATTAAGTATGCAGATGTGGTGTGAATTTAAAATATAGATTTTAATTAATTTATGTATTAATTAAAAACTATCCTTAACTGAAAGACCGTATAAATATGCATATTTTTTCGGTTTGAATATTTTATTAAAAGTATTTGCTCGAAGGGGCTTGATTTTTATCAGTTTGAATGTAATTAAAATGTTAGTTTGAAAGAGCAAATAAATAGTTAACATTGATATAAATTAATAGTGAAATGTTGTAGATAAGACAGTGACCTCGACTCATGATAAAGTTGTGAGATAAAAGCAATCAATGTTAGTTTAAGTCACTATTTGAGGGACTGCTGTCACTTGTGGTAAACATGAATTGATATTTCTATCATTCACTTGTATATACTTTGCTATTATTTTATATAGGGTTTTTTCCCGGGATTTCAATTATTTTATTTCCCGTTTTCCCGGGATTTTTCTTGCGGGATCCCGGGAAATAAAAAATTCCTCATAATTTCAGAAAATAGCTATTTATACTTTAAAATTTAGTTTTCTATTCTCTAAAAATTAGCATCTGTGGATGGGTTGTGGATTAGATCAATTACAAGAAGTGAGTACATGTATTTAAATCAATGTCTCCTGATGCAATAAATCTACTAAAAGCAGAATGGGCAGTGCAACAGTTGATAATTATTACATTTAGTGAAGTGAAGAGTTAATAAAGTACATTAATTCAAAATAAGATGCAGGCAGTAAAGTTTCATTGTCCATGAACAAGTCTTAAACATAGGAGATACCTAAACATATCGCTCCTTTACTGCAACAAAGTCATATCTACAAAAACAAACGATCTTGGCAAAATGCGATTAAGGTTTTCAAAATGTACCGATTTAAAGATATATTTTGCTATAACTTCGGTTCAGTTTAAGATATAATACGAGAATGTATGAAGGAAAACTTTGCTAAAGTAACTTCAAATTTTGAGATATGACTATGATGCAATGAAGGAGCGATATGTTTATTAGTTGATAAACACAAATTTTCAATTTAAATTTGTGTTGGTTTATATACCCGTGAAGTGCGGGGAAACCGAAATAAAATAACATTTTGGAAACTCGTGTAAGATTTTACAACATACAACTTGAAAAACACATTGTCCTAAAGATTACAAAGGGACCTATTGATATGAAAAGGTTTGTAAGAAGCAGTCCGGTTGATGCTATTTTTGCATCAACCTTGACATACATTTGACTGATATAGACGCAGTTTATACAAAAGAAAAAATTGCTTCTGATTGTGAATCCGAAGCATGCTACAACGGTGCACCTTTAACTATTTGTCCAACCTCGGTAAAAAAATAACGAAATTTTTCGGAAACATGATAATTAGTAAAAAAAATCAGGAATATACTTTTTGCCGACTTACTAAGCGCTTTGATTGTGTCAGAAAGTTATTTCCTAAGCCGTTAAAAAATGTTATATATTTCTTTAAAATATTTTATATATTTTATTAATTAATTTTTTGATCTCATAGGTATCTTAAGTACCTTAATTTTATTTTGTTTTTATTATTGTTTTATGGATTAAATTGTTATGTTTATGTTATCTTTTTATCTTGTATCAAGAGCATAATAATACTGAATTAAAGCATAATAATAGGGAATAAAGGCGTGAGGTGTTAATAATTCAAGTTCCTATTTCAATCTTCAATTAATTTTTTAGTATTGAACCATTTCTTTTACTTTCTTTGTAATCTAGTTCCCATATACGTTTTTTATAATTTTTTTTTCATTAATTAATAACAAAATTTACTTTGTATTATTTATATGGAGCGGGATCCCGGGATCCCGGGAAATTTAAGAAAATTTCCCGCTTTCCCGGGAATCGAAAAAGTCTGGGGAAAAAAACTCTAATTTTATAGCAATTAGTATGATTTTTCAGCGAAAAAATGGTAGCGTAGGGAAAATTCGACATATTTTTTTTAATTCTTTAAATTGTGGGCAAAGCGGATTCAAACAGGTGACCGCATCAAGAGATAGAGTTATACTAGCCGTCTCTTTTTTAAATACTATGGGGGGATTCATAAGGTAGTCTTAAAGTTGTAAAGTCATATGTCTTAAAATAATTACAAGAAATATATATGACTGCTGTGGGCAACCGCTTATAACTTACACAGCGTTTACATTTGTCAGTACTGGCAAGACAGTAAGCATATACATATTAGTTGGCAAAACAATGCAAAAACAAAATAGCTGTAAAAGTGTTTATGTATTAGCGAAAAAGTTTGAATGAATTGCTACTGTCTTGCCAGTACTGGCAAATGTAAACGCCATGTAAGATTTCTACTGTACAGTTATGACGAATCAATGAACACAGCATTAAAATTTGTATTTTGTTTGAAACACAACAGTATTTTTTTTAAACAATTCTAAAATATTATTTAAGAAAAAAAAAAACAATTGTAAAATATTATTTAGGAAATTGAGTGCCCCGGTAGGCTAGTTGATAGTGAGCTAGTCTATCAGTTCGGGGGTTGCGGGTTCGATTCCTGCCAGAGACTCTGGTTTGTTTCACTACAACGGGCTGAAGGTCTACGTTAATATTGCTCGGTTAATTAAGTTAGAATTAATTTATAATTGTATTTGTTTGTAACTCTTAATTAACAAATAAATAAAATAAAATATTTAGGAAATTTTGATAATATGGCTTAATAGCACACCTTGTGAATCACCTATATGTATTTTGTTTTTGAAAAAGTTAGAGTGAATTTTTAAAATTATTTGTTGAAAATATAAAAAAGTAAATTTTTTTTTATAAAATATACATAATTGCTTAAGAGAAAAATCTTTATCCTGTATTTATTTTGGCTCCACTTATTTCTTAAAAATTCTTTGCGTTTATATTATTTATTCACTTTTTTTGTTTTATAAAATTTAAATAAGTTTCTTTTTCATGTGTTTAGATTTAGATCACAAAATGTAAACAAAGTGTGATATTCAGCAAACACACAAACAAGGCGAATTAACTTCCGGTGGCGGCGAGACTACAACAAGTCAACAACACAAAAAACAACATGTATTTTGTTTTTATTTTTCGGTCATGTAATGTCAATAACAAGGCGAATTAATATATATATGAATTCGCCTTGTATAAAACAGTTGACTAAAGCAGGGCTACCAGATTTGGGGTTCTAATATCAAATTAGATAGCAAAAATTAATTTCGGATTTTAATTGAGAATGTAAAAATAAACTACATATTTTTCTTTTTGGGAAAATTATTGATCGTTTTGTTTCTTTTACAGTCCAACATATATAAGATCTGTAAGAGTTTTCATGTACAAAACTTATATTAATACAATTTATGTATAAATGATAAACAAATTATAGAGCAAATTCAATTTCGGACGGCTGAAAAATCGGATTTACTGAACGCAATATAGTTTTTTATTTAAAATGTGTCAGCAGCAGAATTTTTCTTATATAAAAAACATTTTCTCCTTTTGTTTAGGTTGACCTGTTAATACTCTAATAAGTAAAAATACTTTCAAACGTATGTCCACCAATATAATGGCTTAGCCAATGGATATTTAACGCATTCAATGGATGTATTTGTGGGGTCGTTATTATAACCCTAATTCTCCGTATTTGAAATGTCAAAACTTAAAATGTTCGTAAACGATATTGAATGGTTAAACGGGAATTTTCAGGCTGGTACTCCATTAATGCTAGAAGAATGTTTGCTTATATGTACATGATGCATAAGTTTTAAATATTAACCAGTAGTCATACAAGAAACTAAAAATGTATTAATAATATTTAAGATTAACTGAATGATCAACTTTCCGCCTCCCTTAAAAACGTACATTTTGGTACATTTGATAATTACCAAGTTGTAAAATTGGTAAAATGACATTATTGTTTTAGTTTACTTACCTATACCTACTTATATAAATTTAAATGACAAATTTATAAGATAATTATTAATCCCCACTAACAAGGTATATTTACACAAGGTAGACTCATTTGGGAGTGTAGACATACTGCTCTATAAAAGGAACCGAGTTGTCAAAATTGTCTTCATATAAAACAAAAACAATTTAACACACACATGTACAAATTTTGGCTCATATACACGAAATTTGACGTTTGGGGTCCAACTAGGGGTAAACAGCTGACAAACATATGGGCCAAAGAGTTTACCTTGTGTAAATATACCTTGCCCACTAATATGTTACTTTAAAACTAAATAGTTTCTTAAAAATAATGTATTTGTGTGCTTTTTATTTTTGAAGGGGATATTATAAGAAATTTTTATTTTAAATTTGGGATTGAAGAAAAAATTTATGTGGCATCACTAGACTAAAAATTAATAAAAATATTTGAGAAAAAATATAAAAAAAAATTAATTTTTTTTTAAATTAAGAAAAACACAGTTTTTATAACATAAACTTGTGAGAATTTTGTGAGCATTAAATTGCAAATTCGGTTGAATTGGATCTTTTATTCAAAATAATCTAAACCGTTTTTTTCTGCGTCCAGTTTATGCATTTTAATATTAAAACTGAACATAAACATAAAAATACCATTAAGATATAGTGATGACGGTAAAAATTATTTTTTGTGATGTAAAAACGATTTGTATTTAATTTTTATCTATAGTTTCTTTAATCATCTCTTTATTGTTTAATTTTTTCATTAATAAGTTGTTAAACAAAATGTTTATTTAAAAACACAATTTTAAAAAGCACATGTAAACAAAACTTTTGACATAAATGGCATGACCAAAAAAAAATAACCGGCTGTCTTTTCGACACCACCTGAAGTAAATTCGCCTTGCACACAAATAAATAAACAATAAACAGATGACTCGAAAATGTCACCTGTACGAATTCGCCGTGATTGTATAATAACAAAAATAATAAAAACAAAATCAAAGCTTATGAAATGTAGTGTTGTCGAAGAGTCTTCGACGAAGACTCTTGGGAATATCGTGGGTAGATCGAGTTTCTAATAACGAAGTTCACTGATCGTAAGCTTTTAACAACCATTAAAAGATTTAAAGCTGTTTACTTGGGATACATCGTAGAGAAGACTTTATTAATATACATACATAGTTAATAGTAAAACATAAGTATTTTAAATTTATTAAATCTGAAAAATTTTACAAACAATTATATTTGTATTTATATAAAAAAAATATGCATGCAAAAACTTAAATCCATCTATGGATTGGTAATAAAAGAGGAAGAAGATACAATTTACATAAAATGAAACTTTTTTACAAAAATAACATTAATAAGATTTTTGTTTAAAAAACAAAGTATTCTCAACTTTGACGGAGATAGACGATTTCGCAAGTCCGTTTGAATCAGACCTGCAGTGGAAAATAGTCTTTTAGATGCGACAGAACTAATTTGAAAACTTAAGAGTTTCTGCCCTTTTTTTAAGTTTGGGTATAACATGTCATTGAGGCCGTGAACAACTGGATCTGCGTCTCTAGATATATTAGAAAATCTAAGGTATCTTTCGACTTCTTCTATAGCCGAATCACGGCAAAAGATGCAAAGAGGCTCATCCTCTTCGGATTCTCTTTTACATTTTTCACAAACGCTCGAAAGACCAGTTCTTTTATACTTATCAGAACTTGTACCACCTGTAGGGATGACCGTATTTTCAACACTTTTGGAATGCAGAGACATGTAAAGTAGCTCAATAGAACGTTTCTTCGGTACGATTGAAGTCAATCGTCTTTGAAATATTCGAGCATTGTACCGAGAGTCGAAAATTGTTGATAAACAATAGGTTTCACTAGTTTATATAGTTTCCTGTATGCAAGTTTTCAAGGTCATTAATTGAATGTAAATAAAAGATTATTTATTTCATTCTCAATAAAATCCGATGTTTCGTTGGTATTCTTTCCAAATTCTTCAGAAAGTTCCTGTACCAAAATCAGATACTGAATTTCGTCCAATAGCAATACTTCCATTTCTTTCTAAGATACTTGAACGAATATTGCACAACCAACTAAGTGCATTTTTAAATGATAACAACCTTCTTACCCCCAGACAGTCTGGTTTTCGACCCCTTCACAGTTGTGTATCAGCGTTAATTGACGTAACTGAGGACGTGAGGTCATATATTGACAATGGTGAAGTTGCTTTTTTAATCTTACTGGATCATTCGAAAGCGTTTGACACAGTAAATACGGAAATTCTTACTTCTAAACTAGAAAACTGTCTCAATATTTCATCGACAGCTACCAAATTAATGTCGTCATATTTAACAAATAGGTCACAGTCCGTTTTTTATGCAAATAGGATGTCAAGTAGTATATTACTGACTAGAGGCGTACCACAAGGTTCTATTTTAGGGCCTTTATTGTATTCTGCATATGCTAACGACTTGCCAACCAAGTTGGAATATTGTAATGTACAAATGTATGCTGATGACGTACAACTTTACATTAGCTGCAAACCCTTCGAAATTAATGAATGTGTCCGAAAAATTAATAAGGATTTGACAAATATTTATAACTGGGCAACTTCAAACGGGTTGTGTCTCAATCCAAACAAATCAAAATGCTTAGTGATAACAAAGAAAACACTATCCATACCGATATTTCCGGATTTGCTATTAAATGGATCAGAAATTGAAATAGTTACCTCAACAAAGAATCTTGGAGTTACTTTTAACAATCACCTGGATTGGAGTAACCATATAAATATTGCTACGGCAAGAGTATATGGAATGTTAAGAAATTTGTGGTGCACTCAGTGGTTTATACCTCTTCAAATTAGAATGCTTCTAGCTAAAACATATTTGGTACCAACTCTTTTATATGGTTGTGAACTGTTTGCGAACTGTGATGCTACTAGTACTCGAAAGCTTAAAGTTGCTTTTAATAGCATAACACGGTACATATATGGTATTAGACGTTTCAATAGAATATCTTTTTATACCAAACAAGTGTTTGGCGTGTCTTTTGAATCCTTACTACAATGTAGGTCATTAATATACCTACATAAAATTATATACACTCGTCAACCAAAATATCTATATGATAGACTACTTTTTTTTAGATCGAATAGGGGAAATCGAATCAAACAGCAGCGGTATAAGACTCAGATATCAGAGCAACATTTTTATATTAATACCATTCACATTTGGAATAAGCTACCCGTTGATTTGCAAAGAAACAACAATACAACGCAATTCAAAACATTAATCTTTGAACATTTTAGAAAAAAAGAAAGATTAACAGCTAATTAATTAAAAATAAAATTAAAGTTTGTTTAACATTTGTCAAATTATTATGTTTTTGTTTATATAATGTTTACTTGTTAAAATTAAGTTATTATTGTAATTATTTTTAATAAGATTTGTATACCTACTCTTATAATCCAGTACTTTAATATAAGATTCATCTTTGTATTGGGTTGTGATCAATAAAATAAAATTGGAATTGAAATTGAAATTGAACTGAGTTTTTATTAAAATAATAATCTTTTTAGTCAGTTTACATCATTTATAAATTATATAACAGTATTTTCTAAAGGCCCTATGCTCCTTATAGGATCGATGTGAACATATATATATATATATATATATATATATATATATATTTTTTTCTAAAGACTTATTTATAGCTAATGCTAGGCCAGCCGCAAAATTTTGGGACTATTCTCCGTCTCCATTGATTCATAAGTTATATAAAAGAATTTATTTCTCTTAGCTACTACGCCAAAAATAAAATAGAAAATTAAATTGTTTTTTCAAAAATATCCCGAAAAAAAATATAAAAAGTGTCGTCATATCGACAGAAAAGTAACGCCGATACTGATATATCGGAAAGTCTGAAGTATCGCCGATATATCGGTATCGGTATTCGTTATATCCCTAGTAATAACGAGTAAATGCGTAAATATCTCCTAAGCTAAACAAGAAAAAAAGTTAATACTTGTCGTTGTTCATTGAAACTAAAGGCGGCCTGCTTAATGGCGTTTTCTTTTCTGCACAGAAAAAAATAATTTTCATATTTGAATACGAAAATCGCATATTTGATTACAAAAATTTTTGAATTTTCTGCGATGACAATTTTTGCGGTATTGATAAAAAAGTTTGTATGTATAATTGTTAAATTTTTAGTCAACAACCAAGTTTATTGAGTCAATAAAAAAAGTTGTTGCCCAAAATAATTTTTTTCAACAAAATGTTTACTTGATTTGTTAAAATAAATTGTTGAAAATGTTGAATAAATCAAACAAAATGTTAATCGAATCTTTATTTTTTTATTTATTAATGATGGTGTCATAAATTTTTATATTTTTATAAAAACTCTAAAATTTATTATGCGGGGATAAGTAAGTTCCTATGCGCATTTCACTGGTTGCTTAGGCCAGATCATCAGGAAACCTTTTCTAAAGACTTTGGCAAAACTAAATTTATTATTCAAATAAAACTGTAAAACAAATGAGAATTATGAGCTATTTAAAAATGGACAAGAGTTGTTAAAATACTGTCTTTACTTTGATTCAAATATTTTTTTATTTGAATATGAAGAAATATTTAATTATTTCATTATTAAATATGTTTTATTGAGTGCTATTTTGCAAAGTGTTAATTTGATAAATTTTTTCTTTGAATCAAACAAAAAGTTTGTTGACCTAAAATTTTATTTTTAACAAACTGTGTTGTTAAAAATTTTCTTGAGATATTTTTTTCTGTGTCAGTAAAATTCTGCATTTATTGTGCCTCTTACAGTTTTTTATGTTCTTTCCTGAAAAACATGTGTTATTTTAATAGTGTAAACGGTTATTTTCTGATGATGTTCCCTTTAAAATTGAAAAAAATGCTACATGTTCAACACTCATTTTAATTAAAGGGGCATGAGTGCAGCACCAGATCAAGGCGAATTCAGTACAAGGTGATGACAAGTTTCGAGCCGTAAATACTAACAATGCAATACAAAAAACATCTGTTGTTTCTGTTGGTTTAGGATTGTTTTAGTCTTGCCACCACCTGTTAAGGCCCCGTTAGCCGACCGTAAATGTAGAAATGTAAATGTAATGTAAACAGCTGATCGTTTCTGTTATATGGAAAGCAATGCAACTGCTTAACTGACTGTAATGTCACTTAACCGTAACGTGCCAACCTGTAGAAAATAGAATTTCATTACGAGATTACGTGACAGTTGTAGATAGTGATGGGCTGCTTGTATTTTAAATGGAATGCGGGTAAAATCACTCTTTTTCTTTGGTACATTTTAGTAATAATATCTGTGGACTTTTGACAAAATAAGTTACAATCCATACATATTTTCATTTATAAAAATATATGTTTGGATGTATAAAGTAAACAAATGCATACATATCCCCAAACAATAAAAAGTCTGGTTTTTAATGGGATCAAAACTTTGTTTTGTGTATGCACATTTTGAAAATAATGTAAGAACATGTGTACGAATATGCTATACATAATACATATTTGTTTATTGTAAATCTGTAATATTAATATCAAATATTTATTTATTTATATAAACATACAAGAAATACCGTTTAAATACTATTTAAATCACTTGGTACTTTTTCTTCAAAGCGGTCACCATTTCAACACTTTTAGTTCTCATCACTTTTCTCTTTTTTGTTAATGTTTTTGAAAAACAGCTGACACGTTCTTACATGTTCTATAAGTGCACAAACGAGCTTACAGTACGTTACGGTACGTTACATTGCATTTAATTACATTTACGGTCGGCTAAAGCGGCCTTTACTGTTTAATGCCGAAATTTGTGTTCTTTTGTAAACGTAAAATATTAAACACTTTTTGAAAATTAGGGCGGCATTAAAAAATGTTGCCAAGTCACATGTAACACTTATGCAACAGTTTGTTTAGAAAAGAAAACGCCATAAGTGCCTCGGTAGGCTAGCTGGTAGCGAGCTAGTCTATCAGCGCCGAGGTTGCGGGTTCGATTCCCGCCAGAGACTCTGGTTTCTTTCCTGCAGACAAGCATAGAGCTTCGCGGGATTAGCTTAGGAAATTTAAAAAAAAAAAAAAAAAAAAACCTAACGGGTAAAACCTCTTTTAACCCAATAAACATATATCACATTCGTTACTTATTTTAAAAATGCATATGGGCATTTCCTGGGGTCACGAACGTACGTTTGTACGCTTTTGTTGTACAAATAATATAGAAAACAAAACTTTTCCTAGCATTTTTTTTTTTGCGATTCGATTTGGGTAGCTCTATTTTTAATGCAAAATATGGATTTCATCGAGTTTAAGTTATTATAATAATAGTTATAAACAAGTGGTCACGAACGTACGCAAAGTAGAAGTTAACTTTGGCTGACAGTAGTTAAATTTAGAAATCTGCGTAATGGAACGGAATATTCAAAGGTGATTAATTTATTTTTAAAGTGTATTAATGTAGGTCTCCATCCAGTATTTATAAAAATAAATACCTCTCTTGGTTTTTGTTCAATTGGCTTATGTACTGGTCGCGAACGTACGGGTCGCGAACGTACGATTTTTCCATATGTTTTTTTTATTATAACCACCATGCAGTTTCCCATAAATATCTTCAAATTTCCTTAACAAACAACTTAATACTTAATTTACAATTGATTGTCATGGAGAGATTATGAAGAAAGAGTGTAAACATAACATATTTTTTGCATGTAAAATAAGTATATAAAAATGTCTTTAGAAGTAGAAAATATAAGAATATATAAAATTTTCCAGTTTCCAATGTAATTTCCTCAAGTAAAACAGCTGAGACATGCTCTGAAACCATTCTTTTATAACAACATAGACTTTTTTCATAATAATAAACAATAAGAGACGATGATTATCAACATTTTATTTTTTCATCCTGGTAGACCATTCTGGGGAAATGCCCATATATAAATTTGGTACTTTTACGAGATTCGAATATTTGGATTTTTTTACAAAAAATTTTTCTCTTTTTATTGACATAATAATGGGATCCCATTATAATTTTGAAAAGTTTGATACTTCAATGGCGAGAAAAAAAGTATCAAAAAGGGGAAATACAGCAAATTAAGTTTCTTTCTTTTACTTTTTCGTTCTGCATGTGGTACATTTTGAAGTTTCTATAATACTGAATCTAGAAACATAAAATAATAGGTGCAGGGTCCTGAGTGAATAAAAACCTATGAGATAAAAAATGTTGGTACTTTTCAGTTTAAACCTAGATCCATAAACTTTGAAAGAAAGGGAAACGTTAACGAAGTAGCAAGATAAATGCTGCTGGTATTATAATAATGTTTCATTATTAAATTTGGTATTTTGAATTAAATTTATTGGACAAAATTTTGAAAGGATTTATTTAGGGAAAAACTATTTTGACATGTATGAAAAAATCGGGTTTTGTATTATCTGCTTTAAAAATACCTTTCTGGCAACACTGGCCTATAGTCTAGTCAGTCTTTAGTCCAATCAGTCTAAAGTTAAATCGATCCATAGTCTTGTCAGTTTTTAAGCTAGTCGGTTTTAAAACTAGCTATTAAATAGTCAAGTTAATCTAGGTAATCTGTTATCTAGTCCATATCCAAATCTATAGTCTAGTTTATAAAACATCCTATAGTCTAGCCTATAGTCCATCTGATAGAGTATATGTATGCATGGTTATCAAAAAAGCATCTAAACGCATCCCATGGGCCAAAAATGGTCATCATTCAGCTGCAGTAATGGTTTGGTGGCGTGGCTCTTACGATGGGGTCACTGACTTTATTTCTGTGGACAAGGGGTCAAAAAAGTTGCCAAAGTAAATTAATAAATTGTTTCCAGCAGGATTTTAATTTATTTAAAGTAATTATAAAATAAATTGTTTTAGTATTTTATTAAAAAAAAAATAATTATATTTATAGTGTAATAATATTGTGATTGAAAATTGAAATAATTTGAAAAATTTGTATTATAAAAGAAAATTTAATTAATTCACGGAATGTAAAAACCCACATGCGCATGTGGCTATGGCGTAATTTTGACGTCACTTCAAAACCACAATAGCCAGTTCGTGCTGTGTGATGACGACAAAATTACGTCTGAAGCATATGCGCATGTGGCTTTTTACATTCCGTGTACTATAGGCTTTAGCCTAATAAGCAAACCTGAATTTGAAACAGTTTGCCAGCTCTTATTTTCTCTAAAGAATGACCTTCAGGCAGAACTGTTCTGAACTATTTATATTTTTTGTTTGCCACAAAAAAATACGCTAAAATTGATATACTTAAGACTGCACTGGTCTATAGACTTGTCTATTCTTATTTAGTTTAAAGCTAGTCGATGTAAATTTTTCATCTATTTGACAAACGTTTGTTTCTTAAGTCTTTTGTTTAGTTCTTTTGTTTTATTAAACAATTCTCTAAAAATTTCAAATATTTTTAAAAGCAAATTATAACTTAGACATTATTATCCATAAAAATACTTCTTCATCATCATTTCCAGCAATTAATCCCTTGAAAACGTTCTTTTCAAAATTCCTTAGTATTTTTTTTCTTAAGTTTTACTAATCAAATAATGAAATAAACATTAAAACTAATTTATAACACTCACATTATAAATACCTCACTAATTAATAGACCTCAACGAAACAGTAACTGACTGTTAAAGTCACTTAAAGTTAAATCCCATAAAGAGATGAACAAACATTCTTTTTACAAGATGTGATAATCATGATGAAATACTGAGTTGAAACATCACCAGCAGCAGCAGCAGCATCAGCAATGGAATACCATAAATAGTAAAGTTAATACAAATATCATTAATACTAAATTATATGCCATATAAGAAAAGGAAAATGGACAGACAGACAGATGGACATGGTTACAACATTTTTACTTATCAAAACTAATAGTACAGATGAGACAGACAGACAGACGAAGACACGGACAGAAAGTCATAATGGCTTATGAATGTTTCGTTTTTAATAATTCCCTGGGCTTTTAACACAACATCAACAATTGCAACAATAACATTAGCACAAGAACAAGAAAAAGAAAAGGCTGAAGAAACACAAGAGGTACACAACCAAACAATGAGTTGCATGTTGCAACATTTATGCAATAATGGCCAAAGTGACCATTTATGGTGTGACCATGGCTTAACAATGAATAGTTAAACAAATGTTGTTTGTTTTGTCTGTTTGTGTTTTCAAGAACAACATAGACAACCGATCGACTTGCTTACTAACAAACAAACAAACAAGCCAACCAACCAACCATCTAGCCAGCTAACAAAGAACAAGTGTTTAAAGATGGTTTAAGTGACTGTTGGGAAAATTTAAGTTTTCATTGGGCCTTTAGAAAATGAGAAAGGAAGCCGGTACTATTGTAGATAAGAACGTGTTCGTTGTGCATGTAAGTTGTTTGAGCAGGAATTACAATGACCACAAATGGAAAGTAAAAGTTTTAAAAAACAATTATTTTTTTCTGTCTCTTAATTTCATTATGTTTTTTTATAATTTTCAAATAAGTATTATATCATGGTTTTGCAAAATGTGTTGCAAGTAGAATTTTAAAAAGACAAGTTTGAATAGGGTTTAAAAAAATATTTTTTTTTTTTTTTTCTTTAAAAGCAAGAAACATAGTGCGGATCTTGATAAGAATTGTCATTTATTGATGTTTTGTAAAGGAATTAATAATGTATATTGTATTGTTAAGCGATGAGATGCTTACGAAATAGTCGGTGTATTAAAGGAAAACAAATTATTAGAAAATTATGTAGAATCCGTTGACTTGTTACGAGGTACTTTTTGCAAAAGGGATTTTAAAAATGTTAAAAGTATTGCTAGGAACACAACTGAGACAAGCGACGACTTTTTGGCCGCGAATAATCGTCGCCAAAAATAAAACATAATTGTGTATATGAAAATTTCCACAATCATGGCGTCACGACTGCGAAATTCACTATACGGTGCGAACTCTGCAATAGATTTATTTATATTTCTTATTCCAGGGAACGTCGAATAAGTCAGTAAGAATTGACCATGTTAAGTTTTAGAATAGGCCTGACAATAAGGGTTTTCACAAAATCGCTTAAAATTCAGATTTGTGCAAATGGGCAAACTTGCGAGACTCGTTTCATTAAGCCCCTTTTTGACATTTGTGTTATTTTGAAAAATTAACCCCTAATTTCACCAAGTACAGTTATAATTTACTTTCAGTTTAGCTGTCAAAACATATTGTTAACTGAAAGTTAAAGTAATAGTAAGTTTAAGCTGAACTTGGTGAAATATAAATTTAAAAAAAGTAATAGTTAAGATTTGTGTCTAAAAAGTGAAATTTGTTTTAAAAAGTGCCTAAAGAAACCCAAAATACTAATTTTCTCAGATTATTTCACTTGAATTTTTCGTTGAAAACGACGGTTGTTGAAGTTTGTGTAAATGACAGTATTGCCAATGAAGAATTTGGAAATTACACATAACTGAGTACCAAACTTCACATTTAAAGCAAAATTACACACACAAATCGAGAAAGTCGATTTGATAGAATGGATTCGCCTTACAAAATCTTATTGATATTCCTTATTTGCAATTATGTATATGGCTAGGTTTAGAAAAAAAGCAAAGCTTACGAGTCGCTGTAGTAAAAAAGAACTGGATGAACATGGTTAACATGTTCAACGTCGGCAGAAAAATAGTACAAAAATGTCTTTGTACAACCCAAACAAAATAAATTTTTTAAAATTCGCTGTGAGTGGTTCTTTTTGAATCAAACAAAATTATTAAATCAAATTAAATTTGACAGTATATGTGCTAAGCATTTTTTCTTCAAAAAAATAGTTGACCAATTATTTCGCGATTTATTGCTCTTGTTCCACACAACGGTATTAGCACAAAATTTAAAAATTTTCAGTAGAAGCAAAACCATTTTAAATTCTACATTAAAGGCTTATGAAAAAAAAATTTTTTAATTAAATCTTGACTGTCAAAAGTTAATGAAAAAATAGAAGTTAAAATAAAATTACAAACAGATTGCACATGCGCTGCACATGCAAGTAAAAATTACACCAAATAGTGTAATTACGCATGGATTGGCAACACTGGTAAATGAATTCTTATATTATTTTTGATAGTTCATTTGCAAGGGCGTAAAAATGCACAGTTTGCACAGATTTGACAGCGACTGGTTACATTTAATGCATCAGAAGTAAAAAAACATTGTTTTTTTTTTTGGCCAATGATAAATGATGGAGTGGAAGAAATGGCAGTTTTTCTAATTTGGCTGCAGTTTTTAAAACGCTGGTTGTATAAAGTAGTAATATAAGCAATGTTTTTTTTAACTGCCAAGCTCAAATTAAGTTAGCTAAATTGTGTATATGTATGTGAACAGAAAGATTAATTATGCCAATAAACCGAATATTGACTCAATAAAAAAGGTATATATATTAGGGTATTCATTCGGTTAACCGTTAATCGGTTGATTTAAAATTGGATTTTTTCGATTAACGATTAAGCCGGTTAATTTCTGTCGATTAACCGATTAACCGATGTAACAAAGTTTTTAATTTTTAGTAGTATTATAAAATATGTTTTGTCTTTTTTATTATTTGTTTTATCTCATATACAAAAGGTATGTGTTTAGAAATATTTTTTCATACAATAGATTTCCTTCTAGCAATACATTCTTAAAATAAACTAAAAAACAGAGACTAAGGAATTCGGAAATAAACTTTTTTGCAGAATGTTCGGCGCTGAGCTTTGTCAGGTCAGTCAGATGATGACGTTACAACAGAAGAAACTCTCGATAGTAACACAAACAGTTTTTTAACATAATTAACCGAAACAATTAGAAGTGTTACAGCTTGTTCAACGATTTCGAACGTTAACGTTCGCATAGAAAATAACATTAAAAACAAAAACAATTTGTCGAATTTTGTTTTTGTTTTAAATGTAATTTTCTATGCGTACGTTAACGTTCGAAATCATTAAACAGGCTGTTAAAAATTTTAAAAAATTAAAACAAAACTCTAATGCCATAACTGAAGAATTTATATGTTTAGAGAAAAAGGACTAATAAATAATGTAATACATATTACATTTTTAATAAATATATTATATGTATTTATTAAAAAATACATATTACATTTTTATGAATTATTTTTTTGTTTGCTCGTTTTAGTATAAGAATTGTTATGTTTGGTATGTTATTAATGTTTTTCATTAACTTTTGCATTTTTATTTATTGAAATTACTTAATTTATTGAAAAAAGTTTATTAACCGGTTAACCGATCAAAAACAAAATTAACCGATTCAACCAAAACCTCGGTTAATTAATCGAGCGGTTAACCGATTAATGCAAAAGCCCGATTAAATGAATACCCTAGTATATATAAACACGGTATAAATAAAAAAAATTAATGTCGATCATATAAGTGTTGTTTGCCCTCCACTGGCTTAACGCTTCGCACAAAGCGAATATTGCACTTGTATGCTTTTTTTATATGGTCACACTATTTTCTCTCCTTGCACAAACAAAAAACTTTCTCAATTTTAACAGCTGTTATTATTTGCTCGTTATTGTGCTTCATACGACGAATTTACATATCGAATTTCGTCGTTCGCCCTAGTTGTGTTCCTTGTATACAGTTTATTTTCTTTCCAAAAGCGAAAATACTAATAATTATCATTATTCGAGAGGTTAATAACAAATTAAGCACTTTTAGGTTATTAAGACTTTGTTGTTTTGATAACGGGACTTTACCAGTTTACAAAACATTTTATTTTGCTTTATTTTAAGTTCATTTTATATTTTATTGACTGGGTATTTCCCCATATGAACAATTATAGCTTAGATTTTCTTCGTTAAAGAGCATTTTGTTATGAAAAACGTTACAATAAAATTTGTTTTTTAGGGCAGAGTTGCCAGTTTTATTTTAAGCTTTATTTCCAATTTGCGATTTCTCATCTCCAAAAATCCCCAAAATAGCTATTTTCTTATCCCCAAAAATCCCCACATTTCCTTAAAAATAAAATACATAATATAATGTCAATGGAAAAATATGCATCCATCTATTTATTTAAATAAATCCATTTGTGTAATATTATTAAAATAATGTTATTTATTCTTTGTTTTCAACGTATCTATGAACACATGTATAGTATGTAACAAGGGCAACATAAAAACGCAAAAGAAAAATAATTATGCGTCAATATTTATAATTTCAAAAATTACGCAATCAAAATCTTCTTATTCAGCAGCTAGTGCAATTTTTTTTTACATGTCAAAAGTGCATTTGAGATGATTGAATAAATTTGTCACAGCTGCATTATTTTAAAGTGTATATTTATTCTTATTAATTCCAATAACTAATATTGCATTCTGTTGCAAATATTGATTTTGGTTGTATTCATTACAGAAAAAGACTAGTTCAACCGAAGTAACGCTAGTTGGTACAAAAAGCACATTTAAAACTATTTCAACAAGCTCTTGAAAAGGTTTTAAACCGCAAAAAGACTAAAATTTGTACCCACATCTTGACCAAATCGGTCGTGCCATTGCAAAAATGAAATTTATAATAATATATTATCCCCAAAAATCCCCAGCGATAAAAGTGCTTTTCCCCAAAAAATCCCCTGTGGATTTTCACGAAATCCCCAAAACTGGGAACACTGTTTTAGGGGACTGAGCAAACAGTTAGTTATATTAAGTTTTTTTTTTGTTAAAACGAAGCTCGTTATAGCGAAGTTTCAATATGTTTGCTTTTATTGATTTGTGCTTTTGTACCCACACCACAATAGTGGCTGGATGGCTGTCTATGTAACCTTGTGCGCAAGGTACAGGTCGCGATTTTAAAGATAATTTTTTGAAATTTGGTACATAGGTTCTAATTGGCACAAGGTCCTATTAAGAGTTTTTTTTTCCCGGACTTTTTTGTTTCCCGGGAATGCGGGATTTTTTTTTAAATTTCCCGGGATCCCGGGATCCCGCTCCATATAAATAATACAAAGTAAATTTTGTTGTTAATAAATGAAAAAAACTTTTATAAAAAAACGTAAGGGAACTTGTTTACAAAGAAACTAAAATAAATGGTTCAATACCAAAAACCCAGTAAAAAATTCGCTTACTTTTTCAAAATGAATAGCTTCTTTAACTCATTATTTAGCAGCTTTCTTCTATAACTACATCTATAACAGCTTCTATAACTACTTTTTTCTGGATGTATTGGAGTAAAAAAAATAATGACTTGCTTTTGAATGCGTTCTTTTTGGGACATCCCTTGTTAAATTCATTGGTTCTTTCAGTAGAATTGTAAGTAGTGCTCTTATGTTTTTCTGATTACTCAACACATTATTTTGTAGGCGAAGTTTTTACTGGAAAATTATTCGAAGATTTAAATAGGAACTTGAATTATTATTACCTCACGCCTTTGTTCCCTATTATTATGCTTTTATTCAGTATTATTATGCTCTTGATACAAGATAAAAAGATAACATAAACATAACAATTTAATTCATAAAACAATAATAAAAACAAAATAAAAATTGAGGTACTCAAGATATGAGATCAAAAAGTTAATTAATAAAATAGATAAAATATTTTAAAGAAATATCCCAGTAAAAACTTCGCTTACTTTTTCAAAATGAATAGCTTCTTTAACTCATTATTTAGTAGCTTTCTTCTATAACTACATGTATAACAACTTCTATAACTACTTTTTTCTGAATGTATTAAAGTAAAAAAATAATGACTTGCTTTTGAATGCGTTCATTTTGGGACATCCCTTGTAAAATTCATTGGTTCTTTCAGTAGAATTGTAAGTAGTGCTATTATGATTTTCTGATTACTCAACACATTATTTTGTAGGCGAAGTTTTTACTGGGATATTACATTTTTTAACGGCTTAGGAAATAACTTTCTGACACAATCAAAGCGCTTAGTAAGTCGTCAAAAAGTATATTCCTGATATTATTTACTAATTATCATGTTTCCGAAAAATTTCGTTAATTTTTTACCGAGGTTGGACAAATAGTTAAAAGTGCACCGTTGTAGCATGCTTCGGATTCACAATCAGAAGCAATTTTTTCTTTTTTATAAACAACGTCTATATCAGTCAAATGTATGTATGTCAAGGTTTATGCAAAAAAAGCATCAACCGGACTGCTTCTTACAAACCTTTTCATTTCAATAGGTCCATTTGTAATCTTTAGGACAATGTGTTTTTCAAGTTGTATGTTGTAGTATCTTACACAAGTTTCCAAAATGTTATTTTATTTCGGTTTACCCGCACTTCGCGGGTATATAAACCAACACAAATTGAAATTGAAAATTTGTGTTTATCACCTAATAAACATATCGCTCCTTCATTGCATATGCTACCATAGTCATATCTCAAACTGAACTCAAGTTATAGCAAAATATATCTATATGAAATTATCGGTCCATAATTTCATATAGCGCCAATTTCTGCTTCTTCGAAACTATCTAACAGATTGTAATGAATTTAAAACATCGATAGATCCCTATTCATATTACTATACACTCTCGAAATTTGTTTTTAAATAATGTGAAGTAGGGTAGGGTCGGGCTTATTACACTGGTCAACAAATTTGGGGCAAAAATTGACTGCAGAAACGAAGCAAGTTTTTTAACTAATCTGGGTGCGCCGAATCTGGCATAAAAATTAGGGGCGGCATGAAATAACTCCCCACGAAATAACTCCCCAAAAATAAAAAGAAATAAGTCCCCAATTTTTGGGGACTTATTTCATATGAAATAAACCCCCAATTTTACAATGAAATAAAACCCCAACGAAATGAAGTAGCTCCCTAAATCAAAATGAAAGAAATCCCCAAAAATCGGGGAGTTATTTCATTTGAAATAAGTCCCCAATTCTTGAAATGAAATAAATCCCCAAAAACTGATTTTTTTATATAGATCATTTTTTGATCTACAACGTATAACAATTTGCTATGTTTTCTGTAACCACTTACTATTTCAAAATTTATTTTTAATATTTTTTTTTCTTATTAATGCACCTTATACAGCAAAATTATTTCTAAAACTAACTGCCTAGTAACAATTATTTTTAATGACCATTCATTAAAACAAGTTTTGTTTATATATTATAACGGGACATTATTTGACGACTTTGGAATAAATTATAAACTGAAATAAGTCCCCAAAATATTTTTAGGGACTTATTTCATTTCAGATTTTTGGGGAGTTATTTCATATGAAATAACTCCCTAAAATAAATAATGAAATAAGTCCCTAAAAGAATGAAATAAGTCCCCAAAAAACGTTGTTGTTGTTTCCTGTATATTTTTTTGGGGAGTAATTTCATTTTTTTTTTGGGAGTTATTTCGTGGGGAGTTATTTCATGCCGCCAAATTAGGCTATCACGTTTTGTTAATTTTTTATCGCATGCTTGCAATAAAGTAAAACAGTCAATACTGACACTACAGTTTCACAATTATTTATTTGACAGAAGCCCAAATTCATTCTAAATCTTCATAAAAGTAGCGTTTAAGCATGCCAGGGAGATCGTGTGTAACTGATTAAAGGTTTTTTTTGTTTTGTGTGTTGTGAATATTTGGTTGGAAAAAAAAGATATACAATATTAGAATCATTAAAATATGCATAATTACATTATTTTGGTTTAGCAGTCAGAAACTTGGACAAACCGTGGACACCAACAATGTTTTGCATATTCTTCATTCGCATTTGGATTTTTTCCAAAAAAAAACCAGGTGCAGTGAGTGCGAACAAGGGGAGCGTCCTCACCAAGATTTAATGAAAATTGAAAGAATTTATCGAGGATTTTGAGACAAAAGCATGCTGGGAGACTATTGCTACACTCTAATACGTGAAACTTAAACAACAAAATACAAACGACGTTCAAATAACGCCATTCACTTTATTGATTTTTAAATAAACTAGTGATTTTTTATGTAAAAAAACGAATAAAAACATTTTTTTGTATCTCGAAAGCCTGGCGTGATAGAGAAAACCCAATTACAGATTTGAATTCAGCCAACCAAATTACCCTAGGAATGATATTTGATTACTACAGTCTAGTTGCTAGTTGCCGAGTGTTATTCAAATATTTAAGTGCTTTATTGAATTTCAACAATATAACTAACAAAAGCCGTTGTAAAAATTGCAGAAACTATGGCAATAAAGTAGCATTCGAAGTAGCATTTGATATGGAATAAGATACGCTTAACGTTTAACAACAACAAAAGCAACAAATAACAGTTATAACATTACATAACCCTACAGATAATATTGGACTACGTGGTCTATTGTGGCTTAAATGGACTACTTACAACATGGTCCAATCTACTGTAATATGAACCATGTTATAAGAAATTAACATGCAGTGCTGCCAGCAACTGCATGATGTATACATTTCTATAGTTTACAGTATTCACATTGGTAGCCCTGATGGTGTCCATTATTAATTGTTTATTTAAAAGTGAAAGTTTATGAAAAAAAGATAAACTAATTAAAAATACCAAGCAAATATATTTAATAATAGCAATAATAGACTACAGGGCACGCCATAAAAGGCGATTAGTAAAAAATGAAAAATGCTTAAACTACCTCTTTAGTGTAGTCCATACTGTAATGACATGGAGTACTTTTAAAACTAACCCACTTTAGTACTCCATGGAGTAGCTTAGGGACTACTTCGGTGGGTTATATGGTCCCCTCCTAGGACATCGTAATGTTAAATGGACCACCTTTTACCCATATATTTGGAGTAGTTTTGGAGTACTCCTACTCCTTTATGGACTACTCTTTTCATGCATGTATGGACTAGTCTCGTTATCTGCAGGGAATACATAGCTCGTTATAGTTATAACAATGAAATTGATAGCTATTGTAGCATTTAACATAAGAGTTCGAAAATAAACAGTACATTGTTTGGCGTTCGGCTCACACACTCAAGAACGATATCTATTTTTTTAGTGATTGTGTAGACGAACACAACCCTTAATAGTGTTCGTAACTATTTTCAAGAAAGAGCCGAACATTTTATGTATATTGTTCTGTTCAAGGCGAATTCATACAAGGTGGTCTTATTTTGAAAACGGGTACAACACTGTAAACTACTTTAACGTTGTGTCAAAATAATACAACACTGCAGTAAACAAATTAGCTCTGCACTCACATACAAACATGTAAATATAAATGTCAACAAAAGCAACAGCATATCATTTTGACACATGGTTAGTTTTCAGCTGTTGCTTACGTAGCAAGCCAAGACCACCTTGTATGAACTCGCCTGGGTTCTGTTCTTAGGTAAAAAACAGAACAATTCTAGTAATACTTTAGACGTTTAATTTTAATGAAAATTAAATTTGATGAACTTTAGCCTAATTAAAATATCAAAATTTGGATTAAAATCCATAAACAGTTCAAAAAAATAACCACAATACTAATTATTATTATATTTTAATGTTCTATAATGTTCCTTTTTTTACATTGATAAAGAAATGAACAAACAAAAAATTTTAGCAACGACCGCACCACGAACAGCTTGTGTGTATTGTGGATATGTTTTGTTTGTGTAAAATTATTTTGCTGGCTTTTTGTTTTTTGTATGTTTATTTTGTTTTTGTAAAAAAATTTTGGTTTATTTTACCAGCCAAAAGGGACGAACATTAATGAGCCGAACCGAACCGAACACAATAAAGTACGATTAAAAAAAACGAACGGAACTAAATGTTCTCATCTTTTATTGAGTTTTTTACAAACAGTATTATTTTTCTGTTCGAAAGATGACTAACAGGGAAACGTTTTTTTTACTGATTTTTAGTGTTTATTTTAGTGTTTATTTTCGAACACTGTTTTAAATACTGACTTTACGATATTTTTAAATTCACATGATTTTAAAGAGACACTCTGTTTTTTTTTAATTCATACATATTAATATGTTTTAATTATTATTAGCTATTTTAAGGACCTTCACCCTGAACTTCAAATGTTCCACTTTTGTGTTTTAAAACCTAATATCTCATAAATTTCTTAAAACTACAGTATTATTATCAACCAAGAGAAAAACAATAATTGGCAACAATAAATTAAAACCAAAACGGCGAAAAAAATCTTGATTAATTTTCATTCACTTAAAATAATCCATAGACCATTAATTATACGAGTACATAAACATAACCTACGATTTTAATCGCCAAGCATATGTCGCTTACTTTTTCGTTTAACGTTTTTAGTTTTGTCCTTTTCTTTTTATTCAACTTTTAACTGCTGAACATGATACAACTCGTTTTGCAGATAATTGGCTAACGAACAAGCGACATGTACTTAATGTCTTAAACTTACGACGGACGACTCTTCGCAACAGAATTCCGGCTTTAATCCAGACAATGAATCCATGGCAATGCAATGGCAACCTCTTCTTCGCTTAAGCACCTACCGTTAAGGAAAACGTCTTTGTGCAATAGTAACCAAGAACTACCAAAACATCAAACTCTTTTCTAAAATGTTGGACATTTTTTTTAATAGACTGTGGTTTAAATGTCTTAGGAAGAAACGTTTGTTGTGGAAGAATAGTAAATAGAAAAAGACAGCAGGAGTTAGAATGTCGTATTAGTTTTCTTAAGTTTTTGGTTATTTTTTTGTTAGTTGCGCAAAAAAAAAGAATCTTGTTGAAAATTTAACAAAACTTAACATTAAGTCAACTCTTCTTAAGTCTATCTTACCACTGACAGTTTGACAATCCAACAACAACGAGCCAAAGATCCTATAAAAACCTTAAGGTAACAACAGCAACAGCAAACAGGCAGTCAGTTTAAAACCAACCAGAAACGTTTATGAAATTCGCAATCACACTTTAAAAGACTTCTTTGAATTGAAAAGGGCTTCTTTTAACACATTTCAAAGTAGACAAAAATACATGTAAGGAAAAGAAAAAATATTTGCGAGGGTAGATCAGCGAGCATATTTGGAGAATCTAATGATAAAAGTCCTGCAAAGAATTAGTCAATAGTTCGGTCTAACGTGTGTATCTGTCGCGGCCATTTAACTTACGGTGTTCTACTCCTCGCTTAGAAGTTGGAGCTTTTTAACTTTTACTGCAAAGCAGCTTTTGTTGTATTGCGACAGATAGGATTCTGCTGATTTTGAGTCAAGTTTCCGGAATTGGTTGCACCTATATCCCCCGAGAGTGCAACGTCAAGTAATAGTTATTCCTTAAAACACTTACGCATAATCCCCTGATCTTAAAACCCTTATCCCGCGACAAGTGAACAAAATATTATAACAAAAAAGAAACAAATTGTAATAAGTGAAAACAAGACATATCACTTAGCTGGAGATAATGTGTTTAAAGTGTAGTTGTTCGTAATTTCTACAAATAGATATCTAGCTGTGTATAGGTATCTATGGTTTTCATAATTTTAAAATGTATTTCCAACCTACGGGTTAAATTGTGATGTATTTTACACCAACGATTTTCGATAGTTAATTCACGTAGGCAACATTAACGTTGAAATTACCACAATAGTGTTAGCGGATAGGTAAAGAAAACTGTTAGGTACGAACACGACTAGATATCTATTTGTAGAAGTTACGGGCAAGAATACTAGACATGGTTCTATTACTTAATATAAAGAGGATCTATCATATTAACATGGCTCACTCGGGACTATATCGTGACAGGAATTATATTAACCAAAATTGAAAGTGTCCATGTAGTTTATTTCAGTGATCTGCTACTAAGTGTCAAAAAGGTGTCAACTAACCTACTGCTAGGACATCACCATGCTGAAGAGACAAGACTATAACCGGTCCCTACCGGTTATATATATAACCTTAAATATAAATGTAAATTTTGCTTCGATTATTCCAAATTCTTTACCTATTATAATCTATATCCTATTCTTCTTAAAAAATATTATCCAGTTCGAAAAATAAACACAAATGTTTTTTTCTTTCTTTAATTGTAAAACAAACAAATTTATTTGTTTTGCAAATATATATGCTTTAAACGACATCAGAAGAAAAGTTTTGGGAGTCTTCATCAATATCTTGATGCTGACATTAACAACCCTCCAAGAAATTTGTGTCAATTGTTCTTAAAGCACTTATCCTGTGACCAGAGAACACACTATTTCAATAAAACGGAACGAATTGTAATAGGTGAAAACAAGTCATATCTTAACTGGTGATTAAGTGTTTAAGATGTATTTACTTCTGAGGAAAGGTAATTGACACAGACTGGATTTTGTGCGGGCTGTTGCTATCTGTCAATATTTCTTTATAAAAAGGAGATCTATGATATTAATTTGGTTCACTCGGGACAGGCATTATTTTAGCCGATATTGAATGTGTCCCTTTAGGTTATTTCAGGAGCCAATTAACCCCCTCCTAGGACATCACCATGTAAATGTGACAAGTCCCCTTCATATAAAGTGTTAGCACTAGAACCGGTCCCTACCACTTTAGAACTGTCACGTGACAAGTTTGGTGTTAGTTCCTTTTCCCTTAGGGAAATTCCAACCGAAGATGAGCAGAATAATGTTTTAATTAAAATTAAAATCTAGAAACCTTAAGTATCCCAGTGTCCAGATGGACTTTCTATGTCCAACATTAAATAGATAATGCCATATCTTTTTTCGTATTAAAAAAAGTTATTTATTCTTTTAAACTTTAACTTCCGTGTTCATAAAAATTTTTAAATTTAACAAACGTTTATTGAGTCAAATATTCATATAAAATTTGTTTTGTAAACCTTTATTAAATTTTAAAAATTTGTATGAATACAGGCGAAAAACTTTAAGTTTCGAAATTAAAGAATCGGTAATGTGAATTAATTAGTTCTAAAAAGCTTATAAACCCCATCCTACAGCTTTTTATTGTTTTTTTTTCTATTAAACAATATAAACATTTGATCATTTTTGAAGATTCAGCGCTAAGTCTTTTTCATTTTTAAAATGTTTCAAAAACTTTTTATTCGCAAAACAATTGTGTGCTTTTTTTATTGAAATAATACTATTTTTTTTCTTCCCATATCTGAACGTTACAAAATGGACTTAACGATGAAAATAATCACTAGGCTAATTTTTCCAAAGATTAATAATAGGACCCATTTTTTAATAAAATCGTGGCAACCATAGTTGACGGTCTAGACAAAACTTTAACTTTCAAATCTCAAATACGAATCCAACGTTTTCTATTATGGTTGCAAATCTATTACCTTCTAGGTCTACTTCTTAAAAAACAAACAGTTTTAAATTGCAAAAATATTTTGTCCAATGTTATAATTAAAAAAAAAAACAAGTTACAGCCATACCCAAACAAGAGCGGAAAGTGTTTTCAAGCTGCCAAAAATGCTCGTGCCCATACAATTTGTATGTAGCATACCGAAAAATGCCTTGCAATCGGAAAATCAGATTTTGACAGCGCGTTTATTAGTTTATTTTTATGCAAATGCATATTTGTTGTCGTTAGTCTGAGATTACCATGTACTAAATATCTTTGCGAATCAAGAAATTTTGCATATTTTGAATAACAAAACATGTTTTCATTGCTTTTTTGCCATGCACCATGTTGCAAAAGAGATAAGAGACAACTTCGATTTGATTTATTCATTGATTTCTTATGGGAAAAAATATTTTGTACAGCACCTTCGCCCCCACAGCCTTTAACAACGTGGTTCAAAGCAATAATGTGTCATGCTGAAAACTTGTACCAATTCAAAGAAGTGGTGAGAGGATTTAACAATGGTGCGCAATTTTAACTGCATAAAAGTCCCAACCCTATTTATAAATAATGCCAATATAACTATTTTTAGGTCAATCTAGCGGTTTTATCTCCATTTTTTATTTCAATTATAGGGGTCTTGGGACTCATGGGCAGTAATGGTTTCTTGTGCCGAATATTATTTAAATATCTCCATTTTTATAAGATTGGTTTGCCTTTAAGTGATCTTAGGAAGGGGGCTTATATGGCACCTACACTGATAGAAAAGGCGTCATAACGCTGATGTATTTTGACATCAGTACTATGACAAGTGTCTTCGTTTTTGACCCCATGACACTTTTCATCATTGTGATATCAACCTTAACATCAATTGGCCAAAGTGTCATCAGGGTCAAAATGAAATTATGTCATCAATAGAATGACACATCGGCATCACAGAAATGACACACAATAAAAAAAAATTGCATGAAATTTAATCTAAATATCAACATATGTGACAAATTGGTTTATGGGTACAAAAACCCTATTCCGGAAAGAAGCTTGTATGTAAACTATGTGAAATTTAATCCAATCATAACCGTATGCTTGGTCCTTGTGACAATTAAAAGCAGAGCTGTGGTGTTGGAATCGGACAAAATCTACAAAAACTCGCGACTCCGACTCTGACTCCAAAATTTCTCGGTGTATAAAAAATTCAAAGAATTTTTCAAATATGTGTTCTCCCAAATAAAATTAGTTCGAAACTAGCGACGTAATATTTTACTGTTCACTATGAATAAGTAGATTTCAATTTATTATATCGCACTTGTTCAACAATACTGTATTAACTCAAAATTTCAAAACTTTCAGTAGTAGCAAAACAATTTTAATTTTACATTAAAGGCATATAGAAAAGGAGTTTTAAACCAACCGTTTCATTACCAAAAAGTAGACAAAATATCGATTTTTGCCAAAAGTGAAAAAAAATTTTTGGAGTTAATGCACTATTGTTGAAAAAGTGCGATATGAGAGGTTTTCCTTTAAGTGTGTAATACTAAATTTAAATGATTTTAGTATTTAATTTATTATTGCGGGCAATAGTCTGAATTGCATTAGCAGAACCTGCAATCGGATATTCAACTAGTTGAAAATAAGACGGTTGGGGGTTTTTAAGGTCTGTGCCACTCTTGGGCCATTTGTGTCACTTTTAAATTTGATGGCCCTGTGGTACTTTCTAATCTATTTTGGCCCTTCAAACTAACTACCATAAGCCGTTTAGTAAATTTGTCAATGTTATTTTCTCATTGTTTTTATACTTCTTTCATTTACAACATTGTTTTGTTGTTTAATGGCCATATAAGCCACAAAACGGTTTGATCAAATATAATAAAACACGTATAAAGCACATTTGTACAAAAATCAAAAATTTTGAATATTCCTAAAGCTGGGATCACACGATTGACGCAATGCACCAATTTTTACACTTTTTAATACTCCAATCGTGTGACTGCACAACCAAATGGCTCATGTACCAATCGAGTATAATATTGTGCTTACTTTTACCAATCAAATGCAACCCTGGTGCGGCAATCGTGTGACTATTTGCTATGCAACTGCGCGTCGATAAAAATTACAAAAATGCACCAATATTTATTGTGTTCTTGTGCGGCAATCAAACATCACAATACGCGCCAATGTTTGCCTTTTTTAATAAATGTCCTTTATTTTGTTTCTTTTAGTAGCTAATGAAAATAAATATGTATTTTTTTATTATGCATTTTAATTTTTTTTTAATTATTGCTATTATCAAAATATGTATGTATGTTCACAAGCATATTTAGCTGTTCAGTGTGAATATTTTTATTAAAGATATTTTTGTGCAAATCTTATTTTTGAAAATTCTTAAAAAGTTTAAATAAAACTATTCAAACAAAAATTGTTTAAGTTTAAGTAATGATACAAATAATTTTTTTTTAATGAACAAACCAACAAGAACTTTTAAACAAATAAAAAAGCTACTGTAACAGCTATTTTCGCAGTTAACACGAGTAAGAACAACCGTGTGACTGTGCTGCGGCAATTGTTGTAACCATTTCGCTTTGTATCGGGTGTTTTTTTTTACAGGTTTGTTTTTCGAATAGAGATAAAACTGGCATTTTGTGGTCAAATCTGGCAACTCTAATGTCATTTATGTTCAGTTTGGTTTGCCATTTCATCATGAACAGGTTGACAAAAGAACAACGCTTGCAAATCGTGCAAATTTATTTCGAAAATAACGGTTCAGTTCGCGAAGTTTACCGCAAGCTCCGTCCATTTTATGGTCGACATAATCGTCCATCAGAGCAATTAATTCGGTTAACCATGGATCGTTTTCGCACTACGTTTACTCTATGTGATAATACGCATCCGCAGAGACGTCGAACAGTGCGCACCGAAGAAACAATTGCCGCTGTAGAGCAAAGTGTTGAAGAGGACCCGAATGAATCGATTCGCCACCGTGCACAGCAATTGGAGCTTTGTCCATCAACTTTATGGAAGATTTTGCGCAAAGATCTTGGCTTGCGACCTTACAAGATCCAGCTTGTGCAAGAATTAAAGCCGCGAGACCATGCAATGCGTCGTGATTTTGGTGTATGGGCCGAAAATGAGATTGATCTCGATGCTGATTTTCATCGCAAAATTTTGTTCAGTGATGAGGCTCATTTTTGGTTGAATGGCTACGTCAAGAAGCAAAATTGCCGCATTTGGAGTGAAGAGAATCCACATGAGACCCTTGAGACGCCATTACATCCACAAAAACTGACTGTTTGGTGTGCTCTATGGGCTGGTGGAGTCATTGGGCCATACTTCTTCCGAAATAATGCTGGAGAGGCAGTTACCGTTAATGGAGACCGGTATAGAGCCATGATAACCGACTATTTTGTTCCCGAATTGGATGGCATGAATGTGGATGAGTTGTGGTTCCAACAAGACGGCGCTACATGCCACACAGCGCACGCCACAATCGATTTATTGAAGGAAACATTCGATGAGCGCATAATTTCGCGGAATGGACCTGTCAATTGGCCACCAAGATCGTGTGATTTGACACCATTGGATTATTTTCTTTGGGGATATGTGAAGTCGCTCGTCTACGCCAACAAACCAGAAACGTTAGGGGAATTGGAAGCCAACATTCGTGGCGTTATTGCCGACATACGGCCCCATATGCTCGAAAAAGTGGTTGAAAATTGGACCTGTAGAATTGGCTTTATTCGAGCCAGCCGCGGCGGCCACATGCCTGAAATCATATTTAAACATTAATGGCATAAAATTATCCTTCCAATAAAGCCAAATTGATGGTCATTAAAACGATTTTCTTGTGTTTTATTTCAATTCGAAGTTCTATACCACTGAAAAAAACACCCGATACCAACCAGCGGCAATTAAATTTTCTTAAAACAGGGCAATCGTGTGATTTCAAAATATTTGATTGGTGCAATTTCATTATTGTGCTTCAATAACGCACAATAAAAATTGTGTCATATTGGTGCATTTGCGGCAATCGTGTGATCCAAGCTTAAGAACTCCTTATTTCTTTCAAGTTAAAATTCTTTTAAATAAACAGTGTTTATCGCTTATTTACCGCATTTTTGTGGAATTACAATTTGCTATTTAAAACAGTCGAACTTGTTTCGTGTATTAGCATTTGCTTATATGCATAATTGCGTTATGAAACTTTAAATGCGTTTTTCTCAAAACTTCATTTTCACACACTAGGTCCCTTTTCTCGGAGAAGGTCACAAATACTATTTAGGCACTTTCGATGCAAGTAAAATAGCTTTTGTGATTCTGATGAAATTAAGCGAAAAGGAAAAAAAAATATCAATCCAGATATCAATAGTTTGACTAGAAATTCAAAAAGAAATTAATCTTTTTCTCTACAACCCTCGCATTCCATCTCCATCGTAAATAATTACATACTTTCGTATTTTTTATGAATATTTAAATTGTTTCCCAGGAATTAACAATTTCAAATCACGTTTTAAAAATACTTTTTTATGTTGCAGACATCCTTTTGACTGGCTCTCTAACTCCTCTGTTACCTTTCTTCTATAAAAAAAAAACTTTGACTAAAAATGTAAAAACTTGACTTGAAAATATTTAACTACCTCAATACAATGTATTTAGTAACCAAGTAAATATATGTCGTGGCATAAGCTTTGTTTCCTTCTTCATCTACTAAAAAAAATATGTATATACATACATATTGCCATCTTTAGTTTTGGACTTTTTTTTTTTTTTTGATTTACGAACTCAGATAGCGTTGACAGTTTCATGCTTCCACTGTTAGCTACTGTTTGGTTAAAGTCTTATTTTTAAGAAAAATAAAATTAAGTAAAAAAAGAATAAAGGAAACCTAATACGAAAGTTAGCTTTTTTAAAGTTATAAGGAAAGCACTTAAACTTAGGGAGCAAGGTTCACGCTTAATTTGAGGTTAAACACAAACTAACTAATCAAGGTTTACTTAAACTTGTTAAAGACTGATAAAAAAGTAAGTTTTAGGTGCTTTAAGTTTTTTTTAATTTTAAAATTACACAAGAGAATAAGGTTTCTCTTGATTAAGAACTGAATGTTGTTTTAAAGGTTAAATATTTGGAACGCTGAATCCAAATCTGCACATAATTGTTTTCTATCAGCTCGACTTTTCGCGATATACCGTCCAAAATTAACGCACTTCCGCTACTTATATTGGAATAACTTTAAAACGGTTCACCATATTCAGTTAAAAAATAAAAATTCAAAATTCGGAAACAATGTTATCTTTACATTTGTTTTAAATTTGCCCAGTAGTTTTAAAGATATCGTTGAAGTTTTCAAAAGAAAGAACAATTTAAAAAAATTTTGTTTTTGTGTTTTAAAAATTCATAAAAAATAAAAATGCAACAAAAATCACAGTTTTGGTCTAAAAACATTTAGTTTAACATATTTCGAATGAAATGAGCTTTATTGCATTGTAATCGGTACACAACTTTTGATTTAATTCACAATTTACTGAGAAAACTGAATTGATAAAGATCGTAATTTCCATACAAAAAAGCCATTTCATAATACGTGTGTGTTTGCTTATGTTCTGTTTATGGACGTTTTTTCTTCACTTAAAAATGAGGTACCTTCACTTAATTGTGAATAAAAGCGACACGCGTTTTGGATTTTTCATAATTTTTTTATATACAAAATTTGTATTTTTTTTATTTGTTGCCTTCGTTGGTCGATGTGTCAATAACACAAGTAACTTTTGACATTCCTCTCTCTAATTTAGAAAAAAAGTAGCACAGCCATTTTTTTTTTGTGATTTTCAAAAATTGTATTGTTTTTCAAAGCTAACTTTGAGTCTTTGAAAAAAAGAAAAATTTTGAATATCGCTTAATGAAGAGTAAAGTTGTGATTTGTTGAACTTTTAATTTTTGGAAAATAAATTAAAAATACGGTTAGTACCTGTAACTTAAAAATGCGAGCTGATGGAGAAAAACGGAGATTAGATTTGAAATCGGCGACCTGAAGTTAGTAAAAAATTTCATCAAACATTCAATCAACACAAAATAAGTTAAATTTTGTTTCCTTGTGTTATTAATGCAAATCCTGTTTGAACTGAACTCAATTAACTCTAGATTGCCTACCCCGTTAGCCGCTATATAAACACGAATCACAACACTTCCAGCACCATGTTTGACTGTGCCACACAGATTGGCTTTATCTAGTGCAAACCCTATCAAATAGGTATGCTTACCCCTACAACAATACAAAAGCCAATAGGCATTCCTCGCCGTAGTCAAAATCTTACTACTACATAGGGAAAACAAAAGGAAAAATGTGTTTTGTGTGTATGTATGTGTTGCAAAAACCAAAGAACGTAAACAAAAAAATACATGCATAGGCAAAATGTAAACAACTTTTAACATCGTGAAGGAATAAACCAAATAAACATCTGGCTTTTTACGCAGACCTATTGGATAGACTTTGATCTAGTGCTGTGCCATATTTTCTTCAAACAAATCGACGAACTTTTTCCAAAAATGCAATATTTACCCTCATTCGAGGAATATAACCTATTCTCAAAATTTTAATGGTTTATTTAAGTGCTTTTTGGCGAATAAATTTTTTTTTTGCCTTCTTTTAAAAGAAACATAAGTTTCAAGGCGCTTTTAGATTTTCCTGACAGTATCATCGCATTTACTTTTTTTTTAATGTTTATATGATATTCCTGATGAAATATCTTTTGTTCTCTAAGGCGGGGTTTTTAAGATGTCAGTTTAACTAGGTTTAGTTAATCTGAAAACAGTGGGGGCACAAATCTGTTGTATACGAAGTTTGTATACAAAATTTTGACGGAACAGCTTACTTTTGCTAAAAATTCTGGTCTTTAATGAAATAATAAAAAATACATCACATTTCGCCGGCAAATCCGAGTTTCAGACTACTATAAAGTACGTTTAAACCTTATCCACATCCCAAAAACCCGGCCTTATAGTTATCTTTTAAGGACCTCCAGAACGTCGTTAAGATATGAAAACTCCAGTTTTTTGTGAGCATTGATTACTCTTTGGATAGAAAAATGCTTTCTCTCCATCATTTGTCCAATTTCTCTTAAAGTTTTCCTGAGATAAACAATAATTTTTCTTTTAGCGATAGAAGACAACTTATAAGACAATGTCTCTCATACTGCCGTACACGTCGATTTCGTCTAAATTGTCTGCTAGAAAACCTAATGATTGGGGATAAGTCGTGCATACATGATAGACGACGATGCTGTATGTATGTCCCACATTGAGTTTGGTAAAAGACAACTTATAAGATAATGTTGCTCATACTTTCGGTCACGACGATTTCGTCTAAATTGTCTTCTAGAAAACCTAATGGTTGTATTGAGATAAGTATACACACATGATTGACGACGATGTCGTCAACGGCAATCTAACCAACTGGAGAGTTTACTTTGTTGCTGTAACTTTATAGATACGGAATATTGAGAGAGAATTTCTTATTTTGTTTTGAGAGAGTTTTCTTTCTAGTCAATCTTCTTTGTATTTGGATTATTCATTCCATGAAAAACTTAAATGAATAATTGCTTGTCAATTACCCAATTTAAAATATGTACGTACTACATCCACAAAAAAATGAATTAAAAAGATTGAATTGACTATTTGCTGGCTGTCAGCCTGCTTTCTTATCTTCCGCATAAAAAAAATACAACAATTCTCTTATACAACGTATGTGGTAAAAAAAATTGCCAGCAAACACAAATAAATATACAATTTATCCGATCGAATTTTTAATTCAAACCATAAATAACAAATTAAATTTCATTTTAAGCAAAAACGATAACGAAATATTAAAAAAAAAAAACGCTTAAGGCTTCCGAAATCTAGATCAATTGTAAAGAACCCCCAATCTTAACATGTTACAAATTTGTCGAATAAGTGTGTACGTTTATGAATGTACGAAGTGAAGTGAATGAGTGAATGAATGAATGACTAAATGTTGTTGTGTGGCATGCCACAAAATAAACTAAAAACATACACACGATACGAACACTGCACATTGATAGTTGGCAGTGATTTCATTTGTTATTATTGTCATTAAATTGCAACATTATGAACAAACAGTTGCACTTTTGGATAAAAAAAATAAACTCGTAAAGAAAAATAAGACTCTCGACACGCCTTCATTGCAATTGATATGAATCATATATAAATAAAAATAAACCGAAAAAAATTCATAAAAAAGTAATAAATATAGAAAATTATTAGAAACGCTTGTTAAAACATTCATTCGTATTCAAGCATTGATTAGAATTATATGACAAAGCTCTGGGAGAATTGTGGGTACCCTACATTAGAAATTGTATTGAAATAGCATTGTATTGTAGTGCCTCGGTAGGCTAGCTGGTAGCGAGCTAGTCTATCAGCGCCGAGGTTGCGGGTTCGATTCCCGCCAGAGACTCTGGTTTATTTCCTGCAGACAAGCATAGGCTTCGCGGGATTAGCTTAGGAAATTTAAAAAAAAAAAAAGAAAAGATAAACTCACTGTTTATTGTTGGTGTTTTGTTTAAGCTTTGATATTGTTACTTACGAGTAAGACTTTGAGTGTTTAAAATTCTTATTCGCTTTAGGGTTTTATTCGTATAATATTTTTAGCTTTTCTAAAATCTTAGGAAAAGGTTTCCTGATGAGCTGGCCTAAGCAACCAGTGAAATGCGCATAGAAGCTAGCTTTCCCTCAACAATTAATTTCAGTGTATTTATCAAATATGGAAAATTGGGAATTTAGCACGTCATACAGAAATCGTATTAATGATAAATTTTGTATTCCCGTAAATAACTTTGATAAAAATCAAGATAGTTTTTTATAATATAAAAGTGACAATTTTACAACCCTACAAATGTTCTCTGGGCTTCTAGGGAAATACTTTGACATAATCAATCTCACATTATTCATTAAAGACCAAGAGAATGTGGTCACTTAAATTTTCTACTAAAAATCGATTTTTTTTCGTGAAAATTCACTTTAAAGGAATTTTCCATAAAATCTGCTGGTATAGGTTCCCTTAGTCCCTAAGATAGGCGCCATCTATTGGAGCTTCGGCTTATACACACCCATGCGTTCCGAACAATATCTTTGTCCGGACAAAATATTTTTATATTGAGTTTGACGTCTTACTTCTGAGAGATAAAGAAATTATTTTGTTCGGCAAGTTTTTTCTTGAATTAGTTTAATTTTAGTTTTTGTTCAAAGCAAAATGAACTGAGTTGCCAATTTTTTTCAATTTGTACATAAAAGTTGAAATTATTGTTTTTTGCTGAATAATTAAATAAAACAAAATAATATGATTTAAAATAATAAAATCACTTTCCTTTTTTCGTCCTTTTTCTTCAACACACTTTTAGAAAACAATTCAAAATAAGTGGTTTGCTAGTTGTGCTGCCATTTTTTATAATTGTTCACATCTGTAAACAGTATGGTATCTTCGTTTTTCCGGACAAATCTTCTGAAATGGCAGAACACTATCAGTAAAAAAATTATTCTCCGGACGAAAATATTATTCGTAACGCATGGATGATGCCTTAAGTTGCTCATACATTCTCTTGAGACGAAGGTTCCCCTAAAGGCAAATACGTATAACCTTCGAGAACAACGCGCAGGTGGCAATTTTAAAATATAATGATATTGGACATGTATCTATGAAGTACTAGAGAAAGGAAGCTTATGTTTTATAGCAGCAGCAAAGAACTTCGCTGAACTCCGCCACAGGCTACGAGCAAAAAAACCCTCCCTAACCCGTCATCATTTGCACCATCCTTCTAAAGATTTAAAAAAAAGGGTCCTCGGTAACAGCTTAAACATGATCTTTAAAAATTTGGTTTTTGTGGACAAAATAATGGTCCGCCGTAATATATTGGAATCCTACCATTTTTAAGTCCCACGCAAGCTTGAAGTTTTGGTTGCACCTTACTAACTAAATTAAATTTTAATTAATCCTATACCAGCAAAATCCGAAAAAAAATTTTCAACCAATAGAGCTTTCAAACTTCGTTAACTCCCCATTTAAAAAAGATTTTTAACTTATTTAGCATTTTGATTTAGTGACAAATCCATGCATACGAATCTTTTGCCACCATGTTATTGCAAGCAATTTGGCATGAGTATCTCAGAGATTGTGGTAAACTTTGTTGATTGAACAAGCATATGTGTGGCACTATCAAGATAAATCAATTGCACTTTTTTATATTCTCCGCTTCAATATTTTTTTATTCTTTCAATACGAACTTATGTAACGGGTTATCCGTTTTTCGGTTTTAAAAGCAAAGCTAAAAAAACACACATACACTGAAAAAACAAATCAATTCATCCGTACTTAAATCAAGCAGAAGCGGTGTCAATAGCACGGATTTCCTAAAATCAAGTACAAAACGCTTGATTGAAGTACGGATTATTCAAGTGCGAAATACATAACTTATCCATATTTAATCCCAAATTCGTACTTAAAATAATCCGAAAACCGGATTGACTTTATTAAAAATAAGATAAAATTAATCTTAAACTGTGCCTGATTCAAGAATTTTTAGGACGGTTTCGATTCGTACTTGACATAACCAGAAAATGAGATTAGATTGATTTTTATCTAAACACTTACCCCACAGCAACAGAAAGAATATTATTATTATTATTTACTTACCCGTTACACATTTTATTCCCACTTTTGTTCCGCACTTTGTTAATAGAGGAATTCTCAATTATAAGACACCAGCAGCATGCCCACTTCGAAAATTTTATGTATTTAACTCAATAATTTTAACAAATATAATATGGGAATTATTGCTTCCTTTTTTATGCACGCATAGTGGTTTTTAAAAATTATCCCATTTTGGATTGTTTTAAGTACTTTAAAGAGTTAGTTGTACCTAAATTTTTGCGTACGATTCGTACTTAAGTAAGTAAAAAAAAAAACTTAAATTTAGTACGAGTTTTTTCTTTCTGTGTAAAGATATGAATTCAACCAAACTTTATTTTATTAAAATGCTTGGAACTTTTCATTACGTACGAAATACAATGTCATTTTAATGAACGCCTCTAGAATAGTTGCAGCATTCGATCCTTTTGAGGTATTTTTCGACTACTTTTTTGCTCATTTTGGGCGGTGTCTAGGCGATTTGTTGACGAATGTTGGTTTTCAAATGCTCTAACGTGGTGGCCAATTGACGTCGCCAAAACATGAAATTACGAGTTCTGTTAACTTTCCATGTAATAAAGCCAAAATCGGTCGTGTTCAGTGGTTCGTGGCACTGTCTCGCACATCTCGTCCAGTTCATAATCTTCAATTGCAGGCCAAAACAAAGTCAGTTATCATACGACCATAGCGCTCTGAATTGACGGCAACGGTTCATCCAGCATTTCACTAACAGAAGTCATATTTTCGGCAGAGCGAACATTGCGATGAAGCCCAGGCCTGACCACATCTGTTACAATTCCAGTCTATTTCTTTATAATCTTGCCAATTCATTGCACAGTAGGTCGATTTTAATCACCCCGAAGTGCCCGAAAAGTGTCCACATTTGAACCACCACTTTTAGGTTTATTCAGTTTGTTACACGATTCATATTTGTAAATGGCAAACCTTTTCAGTAAGTAAATGACACTTCAGATAACAGATATTTAACAGCTGACAGCCTTGCGAGACCGGCAGATTTCAAACCACTAAATCGATAACCCTGTAAATACATATAATTGTACATACTTTATTTGAATTGAAAACACTATTAAAGATACTTATATCGTTACCTAAAACACAAAAGGCCCTATATAACATTTTGAAAATTTTATGAGAAAAACAAAAACTATTTAAAAAGATTTAAAAAGATAAATTTATTAATTGCCTTAAACTGTTTATAAGCTATTTTTTTTCTACTTTTCGTGTTAAGAGTATCGCAAAATGAACGCAAGATTTGTATTTTTTTATGGTTGCCAACACTTTACTGCACAAGTGGCGACAAATTCAAACCTTGCGTTAATCTTGGGACACCCTTTAAAAACAACCATTTGTTCTGACAAAGTTGCATATTATGCAAACTGTTAGTTAAGTCTTTTGATCTTTTGTAGATAGGGCCTTTGTTTTTTGTAACTAAAATCGCTAATGGTGGTCGAAAGTTTCCAAAATATTTTTGTGGACATTTGAGTTGATGCAATACATCAGACTCAATGAAAAAGTCGATTCTTAATTTTAAGTAAGTTAGGGTCTTTTGCGTTGTAGGTAACGATATACATGTATGTATATGTAAGTATTCTCAAATGTATTGTTAATTATCTCTTGATGTTGGTAGTTCAAATGACAATCAATTTAAGTTCATATGTCTGGTAAGTTCAATAAAATAAACCATGTATAACAATAGGATAGTCTATGCAAGACCGTTTGTGGTAAGTTTCAATCGTGACAGAAAATTTAGAACAATTTGGAGGAGTGTCAAAATGAATGTCACCTAATAATTGCCATTTTTATAAGAAAAAAACCAAGAAGCTAATTTGACTTAAAGTCAAGAAAAAAAAACAAATCCCATGAAATTGGAGAAAGGTTATTTCATTTTTAAAGATTTGAAACACATACAAAAATTCCATAACATTAAATTTTTTAATTTGTCCCCTTTGGGCCGGCACAGCCACATCTTTCAAGACTCGTTGACAATTTCTACAGTATATCGTCAGGCAGAAAGAAAGTTAAAATATAAAATACACGATCAGAAACAGCAGGTTCATTTTTAGGAAATTGTCATCTTGTTATCTGTACTGTAAGCGATTTTCTCGGAGAAATATATTTTGACAGCTGAGTTAAGGCAGGATTAGTTTGTATTTGTGTGTTATGCATCAGCTGTTTTGTTTTTGTTCCATTGAAATTCTGCATGTGTGGTTTGTTTTCCCTTTTTCGTTCTGTTCTGCTGTTGAAAATAGAATTCAACGTTAAGCGCGTTTGTATTGGTTTGTAGTGGTATGAAAAAATTTTAATTTTTTGTTTAAATCCAAGGCGAATTAACTACGGCATCTGAATTTGACAGTTCGGTCACATTTGTTTTGATTTGTTAGAGTTTTGCTAAGAATGGTTGACATTTCGAGCTATAATCACTAACAATGCAATGCAAAAAACCCTATGTTGTTTCTTTTGTTTTTGGGTTGTTGTAGTTCCGACACCACCTGTAGTTGAATTCGCCTTGTTTAAAGCTAGAAAAATTGTTTAATTGTAGCAATGTACTTGCTACAGAAAAGAACGACATATGATGGCAATTGGAAGTAAAAACTAATGAAGCCTTTAGGGCTTTTTTCTCTATTTCCATTCTAGTCATTATTCTATGGCATAAACGGTTCTTTTAAATCTTATACATGTGCTGCCAAGACAACGTAAAATTTAAAGATAAAAACGTGAAAAACGATATTTAATACAATTTAAAATATATGTACATATAACCTTTATATGGTTATTGACAGGTAAATGTCATCTTTGACCTACGATAATGACAAAGGTTCTAAAAGCGTTTAGTAACAATTTGATAAGCATAAAGAATAGACATTGCACGATTGAACTCATGTCTTTAGGCAGCGATTAAAGCGAAGTTGGTATCACATTTAATTTTTCATTGTTTGCCCACAGAAACAGAGAAAATCTGTTTTCAAGATCAAAGGTTCGCATTTTGCCTTAACTCATCATTCGAAATATTTATAACAATTTTCAACTTAATACATTTAAAAGAATATATTAACCGAAATCTCCAAATACATAAAACCACAATTCAAATCGAAAAAGAAGATTAAATAATTTTAAATTAAAAAACTCTTGCAGGCTAAAAAAAAAAAAAACAAATAATAAGAAAAATGAAATGAAGAGTGTAGAAAAAATTAATGGTTTTACATTTACGGAAATTATAAAATAATTTGTAACTGCTTCGTTTTTACTTCATACATTTTGTGACTCTTTAAAATCTTTGAGTGCTTTTATTTCTCTTTGCCTAAAGTCAAACTTACAAGATTTTAACAAGTTGCTACAATTTATGGCAACTGTTCCCGTTTATTATGGCCTTAAGTAAGAACAAAGTTAAATGAAAATTTAAAATAAAAAAAAAAATAAAACATTTAAAATCAGGGAGATTGTTCAAACACTTTGAAGCATTTTTATGCCTGACTGTCACACATATGTTGAATGGAGTTGTGTTCTTTTGTGCTGTACTGTTGTGTTCTGTATAAAAAAAACATGCTTAATAATCAATTGCCATAAATTCCAGCGTTTAAAGCAAAAAAAAAAAAACGGACGGCCGGCCGGCCAACTTGCACAAGTAAGTACTTTTGGCATTAGGTCCTTAGATGGTTGTCCGTTTGTCTTGATGATGTTATGAGGAGGCCCACAGGGTTTTATAAGCCAACAAGAAGTACCATTTATCGATTTCCACATGCGCCCTCTTTCAAGCACCACACCACCAGATACTTAAACAATAATGAAAAGTTATAATAATATTGCAACTTATTTGAACACATTGTGGCGCATCATTAACTCAATGTCGAAGTAAAAGTCCAATGAGGAGAAATATACATACCTATGTACATTATAAAATAAATACATACTATATATGTGTATGGATGATGAGGACTAGGATGGCTATGAGCTGAGGTTCTGAGAGGAAGATGAAGCTGGCAATGAAGCTAAATATATACAATTGTTAAACACGTGCAGAGCGCAGCTGCGCATGCGTCTTTTTTTTATTGCTTTTTTCTTAAACTCATATTAAAGATTGAGAGTTGCTTGTATGTTTGTATATGTGATTTTCTTTTTGAGTTCAGATGTACGAGTATTATAGTTTAACTTTTTGTGAAGTGATTGTATTGGGTACTCATCGTTGAGATTCAAGTGTCCTGCAGCATAATGTGCTTAATAAACCATGAATCACTGTCGTTTCTTGTGGTCGGTTTGAATCAATGACTAGTATGACATTGTCATGATATTTAAACAGAAACGTAGTTGAATGTTTTTTAGAAGATTATATATTTGTTTAAAATTAAATTAAACTCCAATTAAGATAACGTTTTGAAGTGTTTAAATATGTTTTAAAGTTTTAACTGATTCCTCAGACATAAAAAATCCTAGAAAATTCGTTTCAATTTAGAATCACCACTGATACTTCTCGATTCAATAAACCCCCCTTAAGGGTACTTCCTGGGTCTCTACTGATACCATACCAATCTAAAATGGCTTATTTTGATTTTTTTTTCTAAGTTGCCATATAAAACCCAAAAAAGAACCCCAGTACTTATCGGGAGTCAAAATGAAAACTTATTTTCTTAATAATCTCTCCCTCTCACCTACCGCCATGGAATTTCCAAGTCAAAATAACACAAAAAAAAAACAAATCTGGAAAAGATGATGATACAAAATATAACGTACACTTGGCTCCTCGTTATTCAGCACATGTCGCGCCAAAGACCGTCATTGCTTATTGGGAAATGTGTCCGTGTGCGACAAAAGACACACACAACATTGATTTTGTCACGAAGCGTACACCGAACAACACTTAAATGGAAATTTTTTGTTTAAAAAAAATTGTACAAGCGGTTTCTCAATAATCAAAGGAGTTGGTTGTTTGTACGCAGTAAAAATAACCATCATCATCATCGCCATTGTTTGTCCCAAAGTCGTAGTTATCATCAGCCGTGTTGTATGTTAAGAATAGGGTTTCTTATGGGTATCTGGTGTAGGCGGAATATGTTTCATATTGTTCCCTTTTATCAAGAGTTATCCGAATAATTTTAATTATTTCCCGTATGTGAAAAACTAAAGTATATATTAGACTTTAATAAGTGTGGAATATTGAAGCAGAACCATCAAATTGAGTGATACCTAATCCCAGTGACGATGAAGGTGCGACTGCTCGTCATATGCAACTTCTAAATGATATACGTTATTCATCTTTTAAAAAAGGGTTGTCCAGTTATAATAAGTTTTAGACATGTAACTTAAATCAAATAAACAAGATTACGCATTGCTCAGGTCTGTTATCTTGTTGATGGTTTGTGTGACGTAGAACTATTGTGATTTGTTTTGAAAGCAAAATTGCCTTTTTAGATATACCATTTTTTTGTTATCAGACCCAACGAAAGTTTTATAGCTAACTTAATGTATTACTACAATACAATGATTAAGATTTCTGTTTCAACCAAAAGAAAAATACAGCTTTAGCCCAACGAAAACGAGGGCGGTATAAATTCAAAAAAAAAAATGTAAATGTATAGTTTTAACAGCTTCCTCACATGGTCTGACCATATAAATTATCCCTGTGGGCGTACCTATTCTATGCTGGGAACGCTTTGGCAATCTCAATACAGTACAGAGTACACCCATTAATATAGGAGCATCTAGCTTGAACTTGAGGTTTGACTATTGACTGTCAGCCGTCGTCAATGGCGGTGAGTGTTAAACGGCAAAACTCTCTAAAGGGATAGTGGGGTTACTATCGAAACATGTAAGGGTAACCTGTCCGTGAAAGCCCAGGTCAGTTAAGAATGAAAAATTTTTAATACATTTAATTAATTTCATGTTGTAAAATTGCTTTCTTCATAAAAATAATTTAATGAAAATTAAATTTGATGATCTTTAGTCTGATTACAATATTAAAATTTGGAATAAATTTTCAAAAAACAGTAACAATTTATCATGACAGGTTTGTATTTTTTTTTCAAAATTCTTACTTGTGTGTTATGTAGTGTAAAGCAGTAATAAGCATTTTTTTTTTTTTTTTTTTTTTTTTTGCTAAGCTTCATATAAGTATTTTACGGAAATCCTGCACCATGTGGCCGTACAAGTTCGAAAGGTGCCAATCCTTCTGGACTCTCACTCGAGGACCAAAAACAATTGAAAAAAAACTCATTTCCCATGGCTCAGTGGTTTAAGTTTTGAACGATCATTTCGATTTAAAAAAGCTTTCCGCAAGATGTGTGCAGCGTTTGGCCTCAATAGACGTTGTTAAATCGCAAAATGAATGATTTTTAAGACGTTTTTTAACCGTGGACGAAACATGGATACATAACAACACAGTAGATTCGAAACAACGGGTTTCTCGAGGTGATTCCTTAGCCAATAAAGTCATAGCAATCGCTTATTTGTGATGCACGCGGTAAAATCAACATTGGGTACAAAAGGGGAAAACAATCAATGGCGAACATTATGCCAACTTATTGGGTCGATTTAATGGAGATATTGAAATTAAGCAACCGCATTTGGCCAAGAAAAAAAGTTATTTTGTACCAGGACAATGCAACGATGCACACATTAGTGCTGGGAAACTATCGATATTATCGATAGTCCTAAAATATCGAAAATATCGATAGGAAAAATATCCATATCGATATTATCATTATTTAAAATACAGCTATGAATACATCTAACAGCAGCTATACACGCACAGTTTTTTGCCGCCAATTTTTACTGGCTATTATTAATTCGCGCTGAATTACAGCAGTGAATACAAACAACAGGAATGGCAAGTGGTGTGGATTGCTTAGCTATGCTTTTTACTGCTAATTAAAGGCCTTTAAGTCGAAATGTGTACATGTTTATATAGGTACTAAAATGTCAAATTTTTTTGTAATGTTGTAAAAATATCCAAATGCAATTGCAATTGCGAGCATGGGACAAAACAATGAACGACCATTAGAGGATAAGTCCGCTGGATTGATTACCTTTTTGGGTTGAGAATCAAAACCCATTTAGAAAACTATTTAGTTGCAATAGAATATCTTATGGTCAGTCCCTGCTACTTCGGTTCCTTAAGAAAGGTACTTATCAATTTTTATAAAACTGTCATCTGAAATAACGTGCGTACATACATACGTCTCATACGTTCAATAAAGTGATAAAAACAACAAACAGTAGCCTGATAAAAACTAATTAAAATTTTCCTGCACAAGTACGAACATTCAGTCGATAGTAATATCGATGTATCGATAGTGAAATCTTAACTATCGATAAATATCGATAGTCGAAAATATCGATAGTATCCCAGCACTAGCACACATGTACAGTCTCCATGATACAAATTCATTAATTCGGCTACAAAATCCGCCCTATTCACCGAATTTCGCCACGAGTAACTATTTTTTCCAAATCGGAAAAAACGGCTCGGCGGAAAGAGATTTAAATCCAACAAATACTTTTTTTTTTGAAGGGATATTATTTAAACAATTTTTATGGCAACTCTTCAACTAATCGTAGGTATAACGCCTTAAGAATTCGAGACAAACGTCTTTGAACTTTGTAGAATCCTTGAAGATAAATTAAACCCGTATTATTTAAATATTCGAATCGGCTTAAATCCAATTCGGTATAATCATAAGTATATAAACTTCTTTCTCTAACTGAAAACCCTAAAAACAAAGAAAAAAAAATAAAAAACAACTGTAGGACAAAGGGAAAAAACTAAAAGTTACTTTAAGTAAGTGGTGGCTGTGATAAAGGGCTTCTCGCTTGTTTTCATACATTATTGTTTAAATGAAAATTAAACATAAAAAATCGCAACGACAACAACAATAATACAATCTCAGCCACTCACAGAATAAAATTGTTTAACAACGAGTTTCCCTACTTAAAACGTAAAACTCCTTATTCATTATGTATGTATGGGATGTATTGGATTTATAACTTTTAGTGCCCAAAAGACAATTGGAATGGGAAGCCAGATATAATAATATTGGATTCAACTATAACTTACAGCAGACATTTTGATGAAATTTCAGTGATTTGCCTGTTTTTGAAAAAGTCACTCCTCTTCGTGTTGATAAGCAGCTAAAAAAGGACTAATGGACTTCTTCGGTGTTAATGAAATGTTAAATCAAAAATATCTCCTCAATCTAAACGAAGTCTCAAACGCTGAAATCTGAAAATTTCCTACTGGGTTTTAGTTAAGTTTCAATGTATTAGTTCGCAAATGTGTAGGCTCTTCATGCAAGTGTTTTTTAAGTACTTTACGCTCAAAAGACCCATCAACATTCTCAGGTGCGCCAAGTGTTTTTTGTTTGTGATTTTTTTTCGCATTTATTTATTTATATTTCGCTGTTTTTGTTATAGCTGTTGCCAAAGTTAAGACCTTAAGATTCTTGTGGGTTTTGTTTTTCTTTGTTGGTATGTTTGTCTTCTCGTCTTCGTTCGCATTTAGTTTGTTTCATTATTTACAACCTCCACGCATGCTTGTTGCATTAAAGCACGACCAACCACTAAGTTGTCGCATCTTTAATGTTTATTTGTTGCACTGTACTCATCATCGGCATCATCATCCACATCCTTCATTGTGAACAAGAGGAGTATATTAAAAATATGTTTTTTCAATAAGATACATACATTGTCATCGAGACCCCTCACTCTCTCTCTCTCTCTGAAGAGCTAAGCCTAATATTCCTACTTGGCCTTTATTATAGGACAAGGTAGAAGGGGTGCTTCTTTGCCTGCCTCTTCATATTATTATTACTTTCTCAAGTCAAGGACACAAATTCTTGGTAAACTTTTATTTCTGGTACCACAAGCTAAATTAAAAAAAATAATATTCTCACGATCTTTTTATGGTCAACACATAATAAATAAGTTACGACTGATTCAGTTTTAGCCAGAGTCTCTTTTTTATTTATTTATGTACCTGGTTGCAAGTACCAGTTAAGTACTACTTGCAGTTACATTTAAAGAACCTGTACGAGTTTTTAATTTACACATATTTTAACCATATTTAGTAGGTGGAGAACATTATGTTCTATATGTTGGACAGGAGAAGTTACATATACAATGGGGTTTCCATAAGCAAACAGCATTTAGTACATTCTTAAAATTGGTTTAAGAAAGAAACTGATTTGCATTAAAGAGAGTGTTATTCAAAAGACAACTTTTTACAAGACAGTTTTTTTAAAAACTTAATTAAAAAAACTTTTTGCTGGAGAGATTTCTACTTTGTTTGTCAAAGGAGTTTATAAAGCTGGCGCGAGCAAGTGTATACTATAGAAAACTTTGCGGAAAAGAGATTTTTATTATAGGTCTTTCCGCAAACGAGGATTTTTAATGGAGGATAGTCCAACCATAATGCACGATGTTAATTTTGAGTCACACCTTAATGTCGATGTTTTTGCCCAACTTAGTTTGACATTTCTTAGTTTCAATGTTTGACAAAGTTATACAATAAATCAGCAGCGCGTAAAGATTGTTGAAGCCTTTTACGAAAATTGGCATTCAAATCAAAATGCATTACGTGCACTTCGTGATTTTTTTGGTCAGCATAATCGGCCAAATGCGGCCACAATCGGGAAAATTGTGCGCAAATTTCATCAAACCGGGTCTGTAGGAAATGTGAAAACACCTGGGGCCTAATTCTGGCAGTCGTGATCTATTCATTTCTCGATTCGAAAGCAATTTAATATCTAATTATTGCAGTCAATACTGAACGAATTGGAATTATTTTTTCAGTGTTGTAAAGAATTAATTTGAGTTTCACAATAGTGAAAAAATAATTTTGATTCGTTCAGTATCGACTGAGATAAAATTGCTTTCGAATCGAGAAATTACTCGATCACGACTGCCAGAATTAAACGTACCGGCTAGTTGTGTTACATAAAAAAAGAATAATACTGTGAAAAAACAAATTTTCGATTAATCGACATAAATTATTCGAATTATTTATTCGTTGATCCAAAATAAGGCATTTTTAATTGTTCGAAGAGTTAATTGCCCAAACATTTTTTTGAACATCTCAGGAACATTACTAATGCGAATTTTGAATAAAGACTAGAATTCACACGCTTACAAGGTTCAATTGACTGAACAGCTGAAGCCTACTGACCATTGCATGCGTCGTCAATAGGGATGCAAACGATACATCGATGTTTAGAAAACATCGATATTTTGATATTTTGTTAACATCGATATTTTGATTTACGATACATCGGCGATACATCGTCGTCAAAACTAAAAACCATCGACATCGTCCATTTAATATTTTCATTAATTTAATATTTTTTATAATATTTTTACCAATTTTAGTTTTTATTTTTCAATTAAACCTTTTATTTAAAAATATAAAAAAGTTGTTTTCAAAGATTTTTAAATGTCGGGTTTTAATAAGATTTCTGTAATATAATGATTTTATAACAAATATTACACAAATATTTCTCTATATAAAACAAAAATTAAAAATATTTTATTAAAAGTGTATTAAAAACGACTTCCAAATTCTTGCATGAATACTATGCATTGCATAACTATATGTATGTTTAAGTTGCTTAAGTTGGCTTTAGCAACTGTGCTAATACATAAAAATCATATTTGTCAAACCATATTGCACTTATGGAAACTTTTTGTTTAATTTTATGAATCTGTCATTTGCTTAAGCAAAATGCGAAACTGATTAAACTTTGTTTTTGTGTTTTTGAATGCATTTGACAGGCTTTTTGTTAATTTTTGACAAAAGCTTATGCAAGCATATGTGTATTATAGTTGGGCCTTAAGATTTTCAGTAGCAAAGAAGAATTAAATCAGTCCGTAAGTATAATTTCAAAGTAGTTTTAAACATCGATGTATCGTGCTTTTTACCGATGTTTTTTAACATCGATGCTTATCGTGGAAACATCGATGTCTTCAAACATCGATGTTTTTCAGAGCGATGTTGCATCCCTAGTCATCAAAGGTCGGTTGAACCGACAGAAGTGACTGTAATAGATTCATCTATAATAATAAAAAATATTAAGATAATCCTCATTTTTACCCTCTAACTTTATTCGTGATTTTGGTTGGACCGCCCATTAGAAATAAATTTTTTTTTAAAGGACAGAATTTCTTAATAGAGAACTTTTGCGGGATATAATTTTTCAAGAAAACTTTTTACACAAAAAAGTGTTCGCTAAAATAAGTGATTTTTCGCAAGAGAATGTTTTTTACAGAAAACTTTTCGTCTAAAGAATTTTTTATTAAAAACTGTGCAGCAGAGAGAAAAGTTTTCTACTTTTTTAATTTTTACTAATTTTTATTTTCGACTGTAACAGAAAAAACAAATGATAAACTCTTCCAAATTTTAAGTTATGATGAAATTATATGGTTTCTTTTTATTATGAATAAAACACCAAAATGGCAAATATAATTTGCAGGTGAAAACTACAATTCAAAAAAGGACACCTCATTTCAAAAGTGTTGCAATACTCATACTGATGAATCGAAAACAATCTCCAAATTAAACGTAATCTTAAACATGATTCAAAAAACACAAAAAAAAAAAAACACTAAAATAAGATTGAAACAAGTGGTAAAAGTGTTGTCTTGCAACACTTTAACACAAAATACCATGAAATTCCAAGAACTTTATGGAACAAAGAACAAAAATTAAATAACAAGAGCTTAAGTCCTTAATAAAACAAACCGACAGTTCGCCACTGTACTGTAATTAACGGATTTATAAAAATTCGAACAAGGTGTTACTTGTAGCCCTTGATGCTTAAGCATTTATTAGAGCAAACAAGTCGGGACGAGACAAGACATGATGGTGAACATAACAAACTTCAATATGATTACTAATAATAATTTGAAATACCTTTTTAACCTCCATTGTGCAGCGAGCCTCCTTTTAGCTGGAGATTTATATGATTTAAGTACCGCTTTTGCCTCAACATCCTGTGTATTTTCCCATTTTAGTGTTAATTTGTCCAACAGAAAATCACTTGGAAATTGCAGTATAGAGATTATAAATGTGTCTGGATCATTTGCTTGTTTTCCTAAAAGGTTATCGAGAAAAAGAAATGAACTTTTTTTTAAGCACATGATGTATAAGCATTAATGTATAATTAAAATTCTGTTCGAAGTAAAAAGAACTTCAATTTAAGCAGGTGTTTTGATCAGTAATAAATAACAGAGTTGTTTTTAATAATGTGTGATAAATAGTGTGAACAATGAGGGATTAAATCCAATGAAAAAAAATATTAAAGAAGAAAATAACCGGGGGGCAAATTACGACATTCGATACCGATCGAAATTTCCAAGATTATCATAAAATGCCCCCAACGCCTTGAAATTCTTAAGAACTTTAAATTCTCACCTTATCTTTGTTTTTTCTTATAAAAAAAGCTGTTCGTTAAAACTTTAACTATAGAAAACTTTTCCCTGGGACTGTTAAAAAATAAGATTTTAGCTGCGACTATTTTCTCTAGAAAATTTTACGTAGCGACTGCTTTCTACAGAAACTTTTTGCTGCGAATATTTTCTAGAGAAAACTATTTTCTTTCTTTACTACTCTTTTCTATAGGAAACTTTTCGCTGCGATTGTTGTCTAGGGAAACATTTTCTTTAAGATTGCTTTCTTTAGAAAACTTTTCGTTGCTTGTTTTGCTGCGACTGTTTTCTAAAGAAACTTTATTGCTATGACTGTTTTTAAATAAGTTATAAGAAAACTTTTCGATGCGACTGTTTTCTATAGAAACTTTTTGCTGCGACTGTTTTCTAAAGAAAACGGGTTTCTATAGAAAACTGTTCGCTGCGACTGATTTCTATAGAAAACTTTTCTTTGCTACCATTTTCTATAGAAAACTTTTCATAGCAACTGCTTTCTACAGAAACTTTTTGCTGCGTCTGTTTTCTAAAGAAAACTGTTTTCTTTCTTTACTACTCTTTTCTATAGGAAAATTTTCGCTGCTATTGTTTTCTATGGAAACATTTGCTTTAAGATTGTTTTCTATAGAAAACTATTCGCTGCGATTGTTTTCTAAAGAAAACTTTTGGCAAAAGTGCACTTTACGGGGCGTACGAAAAAAAAAAAAAATCGCGGGATTTTTTTATTTTTTTGTTTGTAACTAAAGCTATTCTGTATAGCCGGCCTTCGGCCGGGCGCAAGGATTTTCTCCTTTATGGTATAACAAAGGCCGGCTTCGCTAACTAAAGCTTTTCTGTATAGCCGGCCTTCGGCCGGGCGCAAGGATTTTCTCCTCTATGGTATAACAAAGACCGGCTTCGCTAACTAAAGCTTCTCTGTATAGCCGGCCTTCGGCCGGACGCAAGGATTTTCTCCTCTATGGTTTAACAAAGACCGGCTTCGCTTACTAAAGCTTCTCTGCATAGCCGGCCGTTGGCCGGGCAAAAGGATTTTCTCCTCTATGGTATAACAAAGACCGCTTTCGCTAACTAAAACTTCTCTGCATACCTATAAAAGATACATAAATTAACCTAGAGAGGAAAATATTAAACGAATACAAAAACAAAAGACATATTAGCAATCGTGAGCAAATTACCTTTAATTTGAGTACCCACACAGATATACATAAGTGTTATGGGGGGAAACTTTTTTTGCCCCAGAGGGCCCTTGAAGTGCCGCCCACCCAAAATTTTATTATTTTCGTTTTTGTTGCACAATTACCTTTAATTTGAGTACCCACACATACCATTCAGTGGGCGGGGCGGTTTTTTGGACCCAGGGGTCCCCACGGGCCTCAGCCCCCTTAAATATTAATTTTGTTTTTTTTTTTTAATTCTGGATCGGGTGGCATATTTTTTATATTTTTTTTTCGTACGCCCCGTAAAGTGCACTTCAGCCAAACTTTTAGCTGCGATTGTTTTCTAAAGAAAACTTTAAGCTGCGGTTGTTTTCTAAAGAAAACTTTTTTTCTAAAGAAAACTGTTTTCTAAAGAAAACTGTTCAAAATAATGTCAGAGAGACTGGTTTTGTCCCTGAAGATTTTTTGACCAAAGAGTTTGGGCTTAAGTCTCCAAATGCCGGGCAGTGACAGAGAAGATGATCCGTTGACTCTACCTCCTCCTCGTCGCCGCAACTTCTACATAGATCATTGTAAGGAAGCTCCAACCATTGGGCGTGTTTTCCAATGAGCAAGTGGCCAGTTATAACCGCAATTAGCTTTCTAAGGGGAAGGCTGGACAGCAATAATACGCACCGTGTCCTCTTTTAATCTATGATGGGCCAGATTCTCTTGGTATCCCCACATGTAGTTTCACCAAACCATTTCTGATTGGCAATGAAATGAAATTTGTGTGGAATAAGTTGCTAAGTTCTTGGGAGCGAAATACATATATCGAACCGCTATGACTCGAGGTAGTTCCTGCATGTGCCGGCGAGTCAGCCATACAGTTTCCATGTATGTCCCTGTGCCCAGGGACTTAATTAAGGGTAACCACTGAAACACACTCTAGGGATCTAATGGGCGCTTTACTATCGGTTATAATGTGAATATACGTGCCAGATATCTCACCATACCACATGTGCCCCGCGGCTGTGTATATGGCACTATCTCGGCCTGAATGACACTGCGGTAATCCGGCAGCCTAAGTTTAACTGCTCGGATTATATACAAGAACCGACACCTTGAGCCATCCAAAGTGCTTATGGTGAAGCCAGGATCAAAGATTAGCTTAGGTGTGACATAATCAACGTCCGTTTACCAATTTATATCATACTTTTTCGCCAAAATGTCTGGTGGCAACCAGTTCAAAATCGTAAACAGTGCCTTAGAAGGGGTGGTTCTAACGGCACCTGTTACCGTTATTGCCACCATACCTATTATACGCTCAAAACCTGGCTTGGTGGTTCCTCCCCTTGGGAGCCGACCAATAAACAGCTGCGCCTTAAAATAGAATGGGCTTTATGACACATTCGTACAATCAGTGTACATTCCTAGGAGTTATTCCCCAGTTTAGGCCAATGGCATTTTTTCACGAAAACTTGTCTCAACGAGTTTTTCTTAAAAAGATTTTTTTTCTATTTAAGCAGGTGTTTTTTTAATAACATATGAATATATTATTTAAAAAAAATCTTGATAATTATGATGGATCATTAAAGAAACTAATAAAAAATAATCTATCAGTCTAAACGAATTAGTGTATTATCACTTTTAGTCACTTTATAATTCCCTCCTTTTCTTTGTATAGTTTATGTCTATTGTGTCTTAATAATTTAAATAATTTGAAAAATTAAGAAATATTTTAAAAATCTATTTAACCACCTACACTCACCCCATTCATGCATTATTTCTTTCATTCACTTTAAGCCATTGAAATAGAAAAAAAATCGAAATTTATTGCAACATGTTGTGATTTTGTTAAATTTATAATTTTAGTTGATACTCGCTCCACAAAGTCGTATATTATTTTTATTAGATTTTTCATAAGTTATTATGTATTTTTTTTGTCGCCTGTGCACGGTGGTGTCATATTTATGTGTGTAAATTAATAATGATCATTAAGGTGTGCTTTAAATAAATTACATGTCATTATTAGTGTTTCATTTACACTTTAACACTAACGTTAACAATTTTCAAATATTTTTTTTTGTTTTTTTATTCGGTTTGGTGCATTTTCATGCAACCATCTGACAAAGAAACAAAAAAATTTCTGCATTATCGCACAATTGAAAACGCAAATGGTAGTGGCAAATTAAAGTTACCACGTGTGGGTAGATGAATACCAACGAATAGTGACAACAATAACAACATGAACTGTTAAAAAAAGTTTAATTATTTACTAATAAATAAATCAGTTGGAAAAATATATTTGAACGAATTTTAATTATAACGGTCAATAGACTAAGCCAACAAGTTGAAATTCAAGATTTGAGGGAAAAAACAAGTATTTATTTAAGACTTTTCGAGTCTTTTTATAAAAAAATCTCATTGTAAATTGTTTTCTATAGAAAAGCTCCCAGTGCAAAAAAACTTTTTTAACAAATTCTCAGTTCGAAAAGTTTACTATAAAAAATCTCTCAGTGCAAAAATATTTTTTCTTAAGAAAAGTCTAAGTGCGAAATTTCTTTCTTCGAAAAATGTTCATTGCAAAAGCCTTTTTAAAAAAAAATCTCAATCAGAAAAGTTTATTTTAACAAATTCTCAATGCGAAAAGTTTCCTATATCAAATTTTATGTGCGAAAAAAAAACTCGGAAAGAACCTCAATGCAAAATTTCATTCTTAAAAATAATTCTCAGTATAAAAAGTTTCTATTAAAAAAATTTTTTGTGTGAAATGTTTTTTACCGAAAAATTTTCATACGGAAAATTTTTCCGTGTCAAAAGGTTTCTATAGAAACATTTTCCGTGAGAAAAGTTTTCTATCGAAACATTTTCCGTGAGAAAAGTTTTCTATCGAAACATATTTCGTGGGAAAAGTTTTCTATAGAAACATTTTCCGTTTCAAAAGTTTTCTATAGAAAAATTATCTGTGTGAAAACATTTCTATAGAAAAATTATCTATGTGAAAAGTTTTCTATAGAAAAATTATCTGTGTGAAAAGTTTTCTATAAAAAAATTATCTGTGTGAAAAGTTTTCTATAGAAGAATTATCTGTGTGAAAAGTTTTCTATAGAAATATTTTCCGTATCAAAATTTTTCTATAGAATAATTTTTGTGTCAAAATTTTTGTATAGAAACATTTTCCGTGTTAAAAGTTTTCTAAAAAAACATTTTCCGTGTCAAAATGTTCTATAGTAGCATTTTCCATGTTAAAAGTTTTCTATAGAAACATTATCCGTGTGTAAAGTTTTCTATAGAAACAATTGCCGTTTCAAAAGTTTTCTATAGAAATATTTTCGTGTCAAAAGTTTTCTATAATAAAATTTTCGTCAAGTTTTCTATAAAAATAGTATCTCTATAGAACAATCATCTGTGTGAAAAGCTTTCTCTAGAATAATTATCTGTGTGAAAAGTTTTCTATGGAAAAATTATCTGTGTGGAAAGTTTTCTAAAAAAAGTTTTCTGTGTGAAAAGTTTTCTAAAGAAACCTTTTCCCTGTGTAAAGTTTTCTATAGAATTATTTCAGTGTATAAAGTTTTCTGTAGAAAAATCGTTAGAGGTAATTATAACTTGACCACAGGTGTAAAGGGCATACATTTAGCAGTATGTCATTCCGTTCGTATTTTCTCCGATTGTGATCTTAGACCGTATGAAGTATATATATTCTGGGCCCTTATGAAGAGCAAAATGTATTCAATGATGTCCTTCTGTTTGTTGAAATAGGTTTTCCGAAGACCCAATTTATGATGGAAACTTGGTTTATATACATATATTTATGTCACATATGCTCCGTTGAATTTTTTTATTGAAATCCAGCCTGAGCGGTTAAAAAAAGGCTGAGATAAGAGCAACAAACCACGATTGCCTCTTATTTTACCCAAAAATCCCTTGTTGTTTTTTCATATCTGGAGAACGTCAGGAGCAGCTTGGTTATTAAAACACAACATTCGACATAATGTGGTTGGGATTGGAGAAGTAGGCGTGGCACAAAATATAATTGTTTTTATCTAAAGAAAGGTATTAACAAAACTTTCTGATCTCATCGCATAATGGTTAATATAAGAACCGGCATATATAAGAACCGGCATAGCCGAATATAGCAAGCTATCTTACTTGTTATACCCTTTGCCTCAGGTGGAAAAGGGTATATATTAGTTTGTCATTCCGTTTGTAATTTCTACAATATTGATCTAAGAACCTATAAAGTATATCTATTCTGGGTGCTTATGAGGAGAGGACTTGATTTAACCATGTCCGTCCGTCTTACGTTTGATATGTGTTTTTCGGAGACTTAAGACATGATAGCGGCTAGGTTGTTCTACATTTATGTCACATATAGTCCACCATTTCTTGCTATTGAAATTCAGCCAGATCGGTCCAAAAATGGCTGAGGTATGAGCAAAAAACCACGACTACCTCTAGTTTTTTCCATTTTTTTTCCTTTTTATTTATTTTTATTACTTTTTTCTGTATATCCTGAGAACGGCAAGAGCCAAAGTTTTCAAATTAGGTACACACATTTAGGTTATCAATACACAGCATCCCACAAAACGTGGGCGGGATCAGAGAAGTGGGCGTGGTACCTCCCGTACAAAAAATATCAAAAATTGTACAAAAACCTGAATTTTTGGACTGTTATATGACCTATGGTTATACCTTGTTATCAAAAGATCGGAAATCTTTAGTAAAAAATATTTTCTGAAAAACTCGGAAAAATCGGTTCAGATACGAAAAAGTTAAGACCAAAATAATAATTTTTTTTTAATACCCACTTTCGGGAACCATAGATCTTCCCGAGTCCAAGATTAATACATCGGTATATACATAAATCTGTCAAATCTGTTTAAAAATGACTGAGTTATAATCAAAATAAAACAAATTTTTTTTTAATTTTTATGTTCAAAAACGATTTAAAAAAACTGGTAAACAGTTTTCGCTTTTTAAATTTAAATTATAATGAAGTTTTTAGTATTGTAAATATGTATGTATATGTAAAAATTATTTTGTTTTTGTCTAGTTGCTCTGTATTCTGTTCGCAAAATGGTGAAGGGTATATAAGATTCGGCACAGCCGAATATAGCACTCTTACTTGTTTTTAATTAAAAATCTTATTTTTCTATTCGACTGCAACTGAAAGTCAGGCGGAGTCAAATAATCTGAACTCTCACAAGAATCAAAAAGCTTTATTCTGAAGGTCAAAATGTATGTACATACATATCGAGCCTTTACGCAAAAATAGCTAAAGCGACGTTATTTTTAATATTCTATATTTTTTTTAAATTAATTATTTATTGGCAACACTTACATTATCTCCTCAACAGTTATTACTACATAAGGTACCGTTAAGATTTTATATCAAAAACAATTTTAGCTTAAGGGACAACCTTTAATACAAAATGTTTATGATATAAAATAAAAAAAACTTTTCCTGTAAAATTGTGTTGTTGTCGTTTAAGCTATTTTTGCGGTAAGGACTCGATATATTCCAAGCAGCAAACTTTCTGTTACCATTTCTAGATAAAACCGAATATTCTGCCCAGTTTTTCGGTCTTTTTTGTTGAAAAAAATATGATCAATACCCTTTGCTTTTAATTAAAGTAAAAAAAATGTAAATTTACGAATAAGAAACTTATTTCGCAATTGTAAACTTATAATTCTACGACAATTGTAGTTCGCTTTTATTTGCAAAAGAATTGAAAACAATTGAAAACAAATAATAATCTTAATTTCATGGATTAAAACCAGCTGAAATTTGAAACTCAAAATATTTTCCATTTAAACCAAATAAAAGACGCTGCTGTAGACAAAAACGAAATTATAATTTCAGTCATGTCTTAAAGTCGCAATTTTATTTCCCATGACCTCGAAGTAAAGGAGTAATTTCAGTAGACAAATTGAGGTTTGAAACTTGAACGAAACTTCGGCTGCAACGACGTAAAAAAAAACAATTACAATAACAATGGGGCAAAAACAATGGCAACAACTGCAAAAATTGGTAACCGAACAACAACGTGATTTTTTAAATTAAATTAAACCATAAATAGCTCAAATTCTGCTCTAGTACAAGCTCCTAAAAACCAGCATGAGTAGTTTTCAAATAGTTGGTGGTGGTTGTACTTCTAAAAGTCAACTGCTGCCTCTTTTTTTTGTGGTACGAGTATTTCGCCCTCAAATCATTGCAAATTATCATTATGATTTAAAAAAAATGGCCAAATTGTCTTGTTGTTTTTTAAATTTGCCACACTTGTTGAAAATAATATTTTAAGGCAATAAGAAAGTAATATTGATTTGTGGTTTTTTATTGTTGTCATTTAAAGTTGGGTGCAAACTGTTTTACCTTTTAGTAAAAAAATAATATTTATAATTTTTTAATTATGAAATTTAATTTATTGTAATAAAAACCATAAATATTGCTCATGATCATTCCCATCATCATCGTCATCATCAACGTCAGCGGCAAGAAAGAGGATGGGGTTTGACTGGTTTTGGCCTGGGTCTGTTTTTTCGATGATGTTGTTTTAATTAAATAATAATTTGCTGATATTCTAAACTGTTTTTCGTGATTTTTATTAATTAATAAACCTCGAAGCTACAATTTTTATTAAAATATTTTTTTTTTATAAATTAAATTTCCATAACATACAGTCTGAGACTACAATAATTTGCAGCAATAATAATTTAAAAAGCAGGTGTTTATGACATTTTTAGCGAAACAAGTGAATAAAATATTAAGAGGAGCTGAACTTTTTAATAAGTTTTAAAGAAAAGTAAACAGATAGTTTTTAGGATACCTCCCACCGCGATTTAATTTTTCACTTCCGATAGGGCACTTTGCTAGTCTGTCCGATTTTTGGAGCAAAAAATAGCACTCTAGCTTTTTTGTGGCTAAGTGATGTTCAAAGCCGGCACAGGAAAAACTACACGCAATTAAATATTCAGGTATGTGCTTTTAGCAAGTGTGATGAATTTCAAACGATTTTAAAATTCATTTCTGAATAAAAATTTTATTTTTTTGTTTAAACTACAGTTCAATTAACATAGTATACTAGTGTTTTTCCAGTGTCGAAATTCGACCATAATTATTTATGCAAATATGTATATAGAAAACATATCTGTGGCATTTTAACAAAACATCTTAAGTCGAGATAATATAGCAAAAAAGTTTTTAAAAAAAGCTCGGTGAAGAAATCATTTTTATTAAATAATAAAATAAACCAAAATTAAAGAAAATCTTAGTTTATAATACAAAATTTTAAAAACGTTAACAGATATGGGTTTTGAATGCAAATTTGTATGATTAACAACGTTTTTTTTCAACTTTTTAAATTTGGCTTAAGATGTTTTGTCAAAATGCCACAGATATATATAAGGGGGATTTCATGTCAAGTGACCCAATTTTGAAATCGATGTCTTCCGATTTGGATGAAATTTGCACCAAGGTTAGTCCTATTGGATAGTAGTTTAGAAACAAATTTTCAACAAGATCGGTCTAAAAGTTTCTGAGTTAGTGGGGGTCAAAATTTGACATTTTGGCCATACAGGTGTTCTTTCTTATCCATGTAACTTATTACCTATTGGAGTTAGCAAAATTTGTCCCAAGTAGCTTCGATAGCTATTTGATCCATCTTTTGAAAAAATTTTTTTTTGGTTTTTTTAAAAATTTTTTTTATTTTTTTTTTTAAATTTAAAACTTTTTTTTATTTTTTTTTTTTAGCGGGAATGTTTTTTTTTTTTTTTTTTTTGTTCAAAAGAAAGCTTATGTCTTTTCCTTTAAGGTAGTTTTGGTCCCTTTTTGGGATGCGAGCGGCTTATGTATAAAAAAAATGATTTCTAACTCTAGACAAGGGTTTTTCAATTTTTAGCATATGCAGTGTTCTTTCTCATCCATGTAACTTATTACCTATTGGTGTTAGCAAAATTTGTCCCAAGTAGCTTCGATAGCTATTTGATCAATATTTTGAAAACAAATTTTTTGTTTTTTTTTTTAATTTTTTAAAACTTTTTTTTTTAAATTTAAAATTTTTTTTTTTAAATGAAAATTTTTTTTTTATATTTTTTTTATCCGGAATGTTTTTTTTTTTTTTTTTTTTTTGCTCAAAAGAAAGCTTATGTCTTTTCCTTTAAGGTAGTTTTGGTCGCTTTTTGGGATGCGAGTGGCTTATGTATAAAAAAAATTATTTCTAACTCTAGACAAGGGTTTTTCAATTTTTAGCATATGCAGTGTTCTTTCTTATCCATGTAACTAGACAAACTCACCTTGTCGACGGTATGTCGGGAATAAAATCAAAAAATTTACCTTGTAACTTCTATCTCTCCACCCACATTTTAAAGTCAAGTGTCATAAAATAATAAATTAACTGGTATTTCGGAGAATGGCCATGGAATATTTCCACCTGATTTAAACACTTGTCTCTGGGGCACCTGATATTTTGACAACAAAAATCACATTTAGTATTACGTGCGCTCAAAACTGTATATTTTTTTATGTAGGAAAAATTAAAAAAAGAATTATTTGTCAACATTTCTACAGAAAAAAAGTGATTTTATTCCTGGGATTAAAATATTGTGGGCATTATAGTATCGAAGGTATAAAATAATAATTGGGTTTGTAACAAACCGTCGGAAAGGTGAGTTCATCTAGTTTCTTTGCATACGTTTTATTTTTAAGGCTTTAGAAACACTTACACACAAATAGCAAAAAATTCCAAATAGTTCATATGCTAAAAATTGAAAAACCCTTGTCTAGAGTTAGAAATAATTTTTTTTTATACATAAGCCACTCGCATCCCAAAAAGCGACCAAAACTACCTTAAAGGAAAAGACATAAGCTTTCTTTTGAGCAAAAAAAAAAAAAAAAAAAACATTCCGGATAAAAAAAAATATAAAAAAAAAATTTTCATTTAAAAAAAAAAAATTTTAAATTTAAAAAAAAAAAGTTTTAAAAAATTTTAAAAAAAACAAAAAAATTTGTTTTCAAAATATTGATCAAATAGCTATCGAAGCTACTTGGGACAAATTTTGCTAACACCAATAGGTAATAAGTTACATGGATGAGAAAGAACACTGCATATGCTAAAAATTGAAAAACCCTTGTCTAGAGTTAGAAATCATTTTTTTTTATACATAAGCCGCTCGCATCCCAAAAAGGGACCAAAACTACCTTAAAGGAAAAGACATAAGCTTTCTTTTGAACAAAAAAAAAAAAAAAAAAAACATCCCCGCTAAAAAAAAAATAAAAAAAAGTTTTAAATTTAAAAAAAAAAATAAAAAAAATTTTTTACAAAAACCAAAAAAAAAATTTTTCAAAAGATGGATCAAATAGCTATCGAAGCTACTTGGGACAAATTTTGCTAACTCCAATAGGTAATAAGTTACATGGATAAGAAAGAACACCTGTATGGCCAAAATGTAAAATTTTGACCCCCACTAACTCAGAAACTTTTAGACCGATCTTGTTGAAAATTTGTGTCTAAGCTACTATCCAATAGGACTAACCTTGGTGCAAATTTCATCCAAATCGGAAGACATCGATTTCAAAATTGGGTCACTTGACATGAAATCCCCCATAAGTATAAATGAATTTGCATGTTGCAATCATTGTTTTTTCCATATAAATGGATCGATTTGGCGAGGGGCCAGCCACCGCTCCAAATTTTATATTCCACTCAAGTCCGTTAATGTTTAATTTAATTTTGTTAGTTCAATATTAAAAAAAACCGAAAGTTCCAATTAAAAGACAAAAAAGTACCAAAGTCTCCTCTTATAGTTTCTCAATCACTGCGGACTCTGCATGTTTAATTTAATGTTTCTTGGTACATTATTTAAAAAAAACCAGTTAAAGAATGAAAAGGTTCCAAAAAGCTCCCCCCTACAGATTCTTATTCACTCAGGATCATGCATGTTTAGTTTTATGTTTCTTGATCCAATGTAATGAAAATTCAAAAAGTACCAATTGTTGAACAAATAAGTACCAACATTTTTCATCTTATAGGTTTTCATTCATTTAGAACCCTGCACCATAAATTTTATGTTTCTAAGTTTAATATTATGGAAAATTCAAAAATTACCACATGCAGCATAGAAAAGTAAAAGAAAGAAATTTATTTTTCCATATTTCCCCTTTTTGATACTTTTTTCACCGCATTGAAGTATCAAAAATTTTATATGTCATTGAATTAAGAAAAATGTTTTGTAAAAAAGTACCAAAAATATGTACGATTTTCAACCCAAGTTTGAATTTAGAAAAAGTACCAAATTTATATTTGCATTTTTTAGATCAGTTACGAATTTTGTATAATCTTTATTTCTATTTTTATGGGTTTAAAAGATAGATGGGGTGACAATGAAGTTCCGAAATGCATGTTATACCCGTTCACTCCGCAAAAAGAGCCGAATTTGAAAAAAGTACCAGACAACTGTATGTTTATTTCTAATAAACAACGATAAGTATTAATTTTTATGTATATCTCCTTTAGTTTTAGAGATATAAGTTTACCGTGTTTACCCGTTTTTATCACTTCAGGTTTTAATAAAATATTTTATGTGAAAACGACATTATCGATTTCAAATCGTTTTGTTTTCAAAATTGTTTTCCATTACATACCTGCAAAGTTTACTTTCTCGTTTAGATTAACGAAAATTTCAATTTCATAAGGATGGCAGCCTCCTTCGCTTAAGGCGAGTATATACGGCAGAACTTCGATCAGAAGTGCGCTAGGCACCTATATGAATCGGAGGAAACCGGGATGGGGAAAATTTTCGGCCGGCATTGGCAGGACGTAAGCTTAAGATTAAAAAAAAGATTTGATTAATTGTAAAAATGAAATAAATAAAATAATAATGGATCTAGTAGGGCGTTTTTATTGGCAACAATTGTTCTTTGAAATTATCCGTATTTGCATCACTATCAAGTTTCTTACTTTAGTCTTTTGTTTTCTATAAGCCTTCATGAATATTTCTTCTACTTTTAACACAAATGTCCCGAAGTTTTTATCATCATCTACCCAACACATGACTGAAATTCGAAACTACAATACATAAAACTCAAATCAAATGTTCCAATTCATCAGCATTGTTTTCAAATTCCTAGAAAATTAGGTTAGGGATATTTACAATTCTGGTGTGAGAATTAAATTGAATACAGCAAACCAACAAGAAAATAAACAGGAAATTTCATTTAACACTTCCACGAACGAACTAAATAAATAAATCAAATCAAAACAATCACAAAATAAAATCCAATAAAATATTTATTTTTTTTAATGCTGGTAACAAAACAATTGAATTTTAAAGCAGATTTCTTTACGAATTTATTAGAAAGATTTCGTTAGTTCCCACACAATAAGCTGCCCTTTTAATGTGATCTCTCAGCAGTTGTGCTTTATGAAATCAAAAGGGACTACTGCAAGCGAAGACATCGTGTACAAAAAATGCCTTGAAGTATTTGTTTTTTTTTCAAAGACAATGCTTATACAGATCATAAGCTTTCGCTTTATTTTATGCCAAACAGTTCCTCGGTTGTTTTATCCAAGCAAAAAAAAAAAAAATGTTTTCCAGTTAAATAAGCAAGTGGCATCATCACCGTCAACCTTTTTGCGATCATGATCACGATTTTTTGAAGAATGATTAACAGTAGTGAATTTAGAGTTTTTTCCTTTTTAAGATTTCATCTTTTTTCTGATTTTTAGCTAATAATTATATCCCAAAAACTAAACAGTGGGTTTGGAAGGGATTAAAATAGGAAAAAATATAAATCAAATTAGGCAAAATATTATGTCTGAATTTACACGTTTCATCTTTTGATGCTCAACTTCTTTTCAATTCCCTTTTAAAGATGCCAATATAATCACACGCAGCAACCGGTTTCAACTTTTTTCGGTTCAAAACAACAATAATTTTAACAACAGCGAATCAAAGAGAAAAATAAAATAAATAATAACATGCAGCCATCGTTGTGCATATACCAACGAATAAAAACACAAAGCGTACTGACCGAGTACAGGCATCTCCGTACTAACCCCCTTTCTTTTTTCTTCCCTCACCTAAAAACATAAGAGTTGAGCATCAAAAGATGAAACGTGTGAAAGTAGACTATTTAAAGGCGAAATTAATAAGCCGGTTAAGTTGAAACAAAAAAAAAAATTCTCAACAAGGTACTTTTAATAATCACTTTTATTTTCTTAATAATTTAAAAATACTTTTATGCCTGGTCTTACGAGAGAAGATATTTTCAAGTTTGCAAATTACCAACTTTGTATTCTATTTTTATACGCTTCTGCTTTATAAACAAATTGTGCTCTTATATTTATTTGATCCACGTGAAATCACGTTTTCGTTTTGCAGAATCAATTTGGCATTTGTTCCTTTGCTTTGGTCGACATAAGTTAGGGGAAATTTTACGACCTTTTGACTTCCAGCTGAAGTTACGATAGGTGTGAAGAGATCGTAGACCGAAAGTATAAAGGAGACCCTAGTACCTTGATGTCTACTTCCCCAGTCTTAGAACCTTAGAACCTCAAGCTTCCCTTTCCCCATACATATATAAACGTAAATGCTGTCTTAGTAATTACGGGTTTGACTAATGGTGTTTTCTTTTCTGACAATAATGTTCCATGTATGCTACCATTCGCGGGGGTTTTTGTTCTATTCAAAAAATATATGCAAAAATGTGAGAAGTTGTCGTTTTCCTTTTGAAATATGTTGCAAAAATAAATGGCAAATTTTTTCTATTTTTAACTCAAAGTTATAATTGAGTGTGAGATAATACCCTTTTTTACATCTGCGTTAAGTACTTTTTTATGGAAGCAAGTATCCCTACAAGAAATGCATAACCAAAACTAAAAAAATTACTAACACACTTGCAACAATTTTAGATTAGTTGTTCCACTCTAACATATATGTTAGAAAGGTACAACAAACATTTCCCAAATAATGCTAATATTTTAATATATTTTTGTCATACGCGCGTAAAAATTTGTGAATTTCTTAAATTTAATATTTGCGATTGGTATTGCTGAAAAAAAACAATTAAATTAAATTTATAATTTGTAACTAAAGTAGTGAGATAAAAAATTACTATAAAAAAGCGACACCGGCAGAAAGCTGTAATCAGAATGGTAGTGGTAAAGGAGGGCGTATTGATGGAGGCTTCAGAGGACGTGGTGCTGGATTATCAGGAAACAACAGAGGTCATGTGCGAAAAGGTCGTTTTGAAAGGAGTGCTTGTTCAACAGGTAGCGGTCATTCGGGTGGTGGCTTTGGCCAGGATAATCGTTTAAGATTTTGTGATGATAATAAAGGAACAAAAATAATTATTAAAAATCCTGATGGCTTTTCAAGTACGTTTTTAAATTTTTTTCCACAAATTGTTAACAAAATTCAATGTCTTTTTAAGATCTACGCTTAATTGATTGGAAACACGTATGTTTACCTTCATTTCCAGACTCGTGCAAGAAGTGGCACGTTAAACAGCAGCTACAGAAATAATGGTACGTGGTATTTACTTTACTGAAATCTAATTTTCTGACTGTCATGTATTAATGAAATTCCATTATAATTTTTTTAATAAAAATTTAATTTAAAATGAAAATTAAAAAAATAAAGTATTTTTTATAAAGGTAAGTACTAACCAATTTTTACGTTATAAATAACTAGTTAATGCTAACCAATATTTACGTTGTGACTAACTAGTAAGCATTAACCACTATTTTGGTTATCATTGACTAATAAAAAGCAGCAGAGTAAGCAGTTCAGATATATGTTCCGTAGTCGAGTGGAATTCATTAGTTAGACAGAAAGGCAAAATCACATGTACACAAGAGTTTCGGTTAGTTTTTTCATTTTGCTCTTAATAAACTAATAGAAACTTTAACCAATATATTGGTCAACACTACCGGTCATATAACTAGAAAAATGACCGGTAGTCTTCTTGTAGGGATTTTTCTTATTAACTTTTTTCATGTGTTTGCGTACAATTTGTGTTGTATTGTGATTTTTGGATATATTGTGATGGGTAAGAAACGTTTTGTTTTTCGTTTGTTTTACTCTTATTTAATAATTATTTTTTTTGCGCAAAATTTTTTACAACAGCTGACTTTAATTATTAAAAATCTGTGTTTCTTAAGCTTGTTAAGCTGGGATCACACGATTGCCGCAAATGCACCAATATGACACAATTTTTATTGTGCTTTATTGACGCACAATAATGAAATTGGACCAATAAAATATTCTGAAATCACACGATTGCCCTGTTTTAAACAAATTTAATTGCCGCTAGTTGGTACAAAGCGAAATGGTTACAACAATTGCCGCAGCACAGTCACACGATTGTTCTTACTTGACAACTGCGAAAACAGCTGTTGTGGTAGCTTTTTTATTTGTTTGAAAGTTCTTGTTGGTTTGTTAATAAAATAAAATTAAATATGTATCATATATGTATGTATGTACTTAAACAAATTTTTGTTAAATGTTTTTATTTAAATTTTTTAAGAAATTCCAAAAATGAAGTCTGTTCAACAATTTCATATGTTAAGGTTCGCTTAGTCTGCTTTCACACGTTTCATCTTTTGATGCTCAACTCTTATGTTTTTAGGTGAGGGAAGAAAGAAGAAAGGGGGTTGGTACGGAGATGCCTGTACTCGGTCAGTACGCTTTGTGTTTTTATTCGTTGGCATATGCACAAGGATGGCTGTATGTAATTTTTTTCTTTTCTTTTTTCTCTTTGATTCGCTGTTAATAAAATTGTTTTTGTTTTGAACCGAAAAAAGTTGAAACCGATTGCTACGTGTGAATATATTGGCATCTTCAAAAGGGAATTGAAAAGAAGTTGAGCATCAAAAGATGAAACGTGTAAATTTAGACTTAGAAACTTAAATAAAAATATTCGCACTGAACAGCTAAATATGCTTGTGAACATACATACATACATACATATTTTGGTAATAGCAATAATTAAAAAAAAAATTAAAATGCATAATAAATAAATAAATATTTATCTTCATTACCTACTAAAAGAAACACAAAAAAGTAAATTTATTAAAAAAAGGCAAATATTGGTGCATATTGTGTTGTTTGATTGCCGCACAAGAACACAATAAATATTGGTGCATTTATTTTTATTGACGCGCGGTTGCATAGAAAACAGTCACACGATTGCCGCACCAGGTTGCATTTGATTGGTAAAAGTAAGCACAATATTGTCCTTGATTGGTACATGAGCCAATTGGTTGTGCAGTCACACTATTGGGGTATTAAAAAGTATGGAAATTGGTGCATTGCGGCAATCGTGTGATCCCAGCTTTAGAATTCAAAGAAAATTTAATGTCGAAAATTGCTACACATTAGTGTTGAGTGTTAAACGTAGCTATTATTTTGTTCCATTTTAATGTAAAAAAATGTATCGCTTTGTAAGGGTGCGTGTAACCTGATAAATATATTACACAATTATAATGAATTATTATTTTTAAGCAGAGAAAACACCATAATAAATTATCTCCAACCAGTACTCTAGAGCTGGATTGAAACAAACAGAGACTAGCACCATTTAGTTCTAGTTCCTAGTTCTAGCTACCTTGTCTGTAAAAGCATTCTCTTCCCCCAAAAAGTTTAATTAATTAACAATATAGCTTTTCTATTATTTTAGGTACCCTTTACTTTGTTGTAAAGTAACCAGGGCCCCGCCCCACACAGATAAAAATAAGCATTTATTTCAATTAAAAAATTTGTGATAATTATTAAAAAATTTATTTAATTTGCACCAGTAAATAATTAAATAGTATCAATTTAAGGTTTATTTCACTTGATAAAATGTTTAATTAAAACTGATTTTATTTTTGATTAATGCTTTAATTGGTGAAAAATTTTTTAAAATTTTTTCTGTTCATCAGCCCTCACGAGCGCTCTGCTGGCTTCTCGGGTATCTTCAAAATTTTTCACCAATTAAAGCATGAATCAAAAATAAAATCAGTTGTAATTAAAAATGTAATCAAGTAAATTAAACGTTTAATCAACTTCAATAAACGTTTAATCAAGTTAACAAAACGTTAAATTGATTTTACTAATTTTTTTAGTGTTGAAAATTTAATTAATTTTTTAATTTGTATTACAAATTTTTCGATTGAAATCAATTTTTATTTTTTTCTGTGTAACAATTTTTACGATGTTAGGAATTAGGAAAACCAGCAAACAGCTGAGGAATTTTGCACAAAGCTGTTTGGAATATGCACATACTCATTGCTTAGGAGTTGGAGCTACTTTGCCTCCAGCTTTTGTTATACTTCACATACGGACAGCCAAAAGGAAGCTAAACTTCAACCTAGGTTACAAGCGAACAACCATAATTCCAGCATTTTTAAGATCTTTCTTCCCGCTATTTAGCTTTGATCCACAGCCACTACGATATTCCCAAAAGAACTTTTAGTTTCCGTGGTACCAAATAGGACTATACATAGCCTCCAGTCAAGCTTCATTTATTGGCTGCAAATGTAGTCACCGAGGGTGTAATACCAAGGGGTATGTGCTTCCTAGGAATATATTAACATCCCAAGGTGATTTTTGTAAGGCGAAAATTTGGCAGATTGCTGCTAATAGGTATCAAACATGATATTATTTCAATCTAGTAAGGTAATAACACTACAGCTGACGATCTTCTGATGGTCCAAGCTCTGTTACTGGAACATAAATCTGATCCACATTCGAAAATGCGAGTTGCCGATAATCCACTCTAAATTCATGGAACAATACTTTCCAAGGAACTTAGGTATTTGGAAAAGTTTTTAGAAATAAAACTTTACGATTTAAGACCAAAGCACAGGAATACAAATCCTAAGAAAACAGATTTTTGACTCAGATCTACTAACGAAGGTTGGCCCCAGCGACATGATTAAATATCGTAGATTACATAGATTTGTTTTACCAGGGCTGGTATCAATGGAACCCTAAAACCCCAAATGTTAGAGCACTAAAAAGCGCATGGATCGTGGCATTTCACAGTCGTATCTGGTTCCATGAGAACTAGTTGCCTTCAAAGCGTTAAAGTTCTTAAAATATTATATTAAAAAACCGATTTCTATAAAGTTTAGACTGCGGATCTTTTTGTATGCTGTTGCTTTTCGACAGATATAACACCAGGTTGTCAGCAGGAGGCTCAAGCAAGATCCAAAAAGTTATGCTCTTAATTCGCTACTTGCATCGCACGATACTTTTAACACCGAGTGTATGGTGTACTCGGTGTTATTATTTTCGTGAGTTGACGCCGCAATGGCACCAACATCATATCCGTAATTATGACTGCAGTAAATATTTTTATAGATTTTGACTCTTAACAATTACAAAGCTTTTTAATAAATTAAAAAATTCTTCTCCTTCTTCTGGCTGAAATTACCACATAAAAAGAACAAATTTTATAAAGAAAATCGAATCGAGTAGAAACTTAAAATTATTCACGTATGTGCGTGATCTTGAAATTACATTGAGACACGTTTTATATAACCAAAAAAAAAAAAAATTAATACAAGTAATAACGCTATTGACCTATGATCCATAATGATCCATCTTATACAATCTTTACTATACTTCTTCTTACTAAAACACTCGTTGTGAACTAAAAAAAAAAAAAAATCAGCGACTTGTAAAATTTTTGCAAAACATGATTACAAAATGGAACAAAAAAATCAAAAATCTCTTCATTGATCTCTTTGCACTGCACAGTTTTACAAATAAAAGTTCAATACATTTACTTCTACTTCACAACTTCTTTATCATTATTTCGCTTTTCATTTTTGAAATAACGATGATGATCCATAAAGTAACTTAACATTACATGCTTGGATTGGATTGTATGATCACCATCATGAGATCATCATCGTCATTATCATGATCGTCATAACCAACCAAAAGATCAACACCACTTAAATAATTTTATGATGTAGATGCCGAAGAAGACCAAAAGGCCAGATCATACTTATACCTTTTGAATTTACATCAGCAACTAAACAACCAAAAAAAAAAGAAAAAAAAAAGCGAGTGAACAATTCAATTTTCCAGGCTTTTGCAGCAACATTCAACAAATTGTATTTTAAAGGTTCACCTTGGGAAACCTACAACAACAGCAAAAGATGCAGCCAGATTTATGGTAATAAAATTGCACCATGTTATTGTTGTTAAAACAAATTTTCAAAATAAACCAACAAACAGCAATAAAATTGTTAAAAAAAAAACTAAATATGACTATAAGATAACCAAAAAGAGAAAGATTTAAATTGCACATGGTTCTATTTGAGACTTAAGAAGAACAAAGAAAATAGTATGTGACTCAAATAGGAGTGGAAGGCAACTTAAAGCTTTAAATGGATTTATAAGTTGGGCGGATTAAAATTAATCGATTCCGAAAACCCAATATTACTCATTTAAAAAAGTTACCTAGACCAGGGTTTCCTATCGATTGATGCTTAATGGCTTTTGCAAAGACCCGAAGTACCTTGGTTAAGGCGACCGTACACGACATGTTTTTGTCATCTGACATGTCAAATTTTCCACTGCAAAACACATACATGTCGTGTGTTACCTTTTTAACTTTGCTTCTGTAAAAGTCAGACGCAAAGTCATCTGACAAAATTTCAATTAGAGCGTGCTCTATTTTCTTCTGACAAACCATCTGACATCAGAAAGCTATGCCGGCAAGAAACCGGCAGCGGCGTCCACTATTGACGGAATCATTAGCCGGCTGAAGTTAATTTTTTACAATACCGAGATATGTTTGATCATCTTACCATTGAATAGAATTTATGTAAATATATATATAAAAACCGTTTTATTATAAAATCCTAAATTGGTATCTTTGAATTAAAAGAAAAAAATGTTAAGATGGCTGAACTATTTTACGGCGCAAATAAAACTTTTCATGGCGGCAGCAAGTTATTTTGAAACCGAGCACTACTTTGGTTTCTGCAATAACAATGCGAAAAAAACAGAGACAATGTCAGAAGCAAATTACATGTACGTTTGTGACCGAATATTATAAAGCTTATGTAAAACAGCGATTTTGACAGACATGCACAATTACATGTGACTTGAAAATTTGACATGTCAGATGACAAAAACATGTCGTCTATATGCGCCTTTACAGAGCCGATGTAATTATTGGAAAAGTATTTGTCAAAATAAAGTTAAAGTAATTGGAATGCTGTTGTGCAAATGGCAACCTTTGATCTAACCCTGCGGCCACACGATCAAGTTGTTCTTGATAGTCTTTTACATATACTGCTTGTCAAAATTCACATAAATTGAATGCTGTGACGTAGGCTGCATTCAATTTGTAAGCAATTTACTTTCAAGAAAATTGCCCAACAAATGGAAAGGTGAAATTGAAAGCCATCTCGTGGTCTATTTAAAAAGTGTGAGTGTGTTAGTAAAAAAATGAGAGTGTATTGCAAATTGAATGGAATTGAAACGCAAAACTTGATCGTGTGGCCACCAAGTAAACACAAGATGAATTTCAGATAAAAGTTTGCCATTTAAAGAAATAAAGCTTGCCAATGCCTTTATGTACATAATAATTAATCGCTCGATTAATTAACCGAGGTTTTGGTTTGATCGGTTAATTTAGTTATTGATCGGTTAACCGATTAATAAAATTTTTGTTATAAATTAAGTAATTTCAATAAAGAAAAATGCAAAAATTATTTTTATACTTGAACTTAAACGAACAAACAAAAAAATAATTTATAAATATGTAATACATATTTTTAATTAATACATATTATGTATATATTAAACAATAAGCTGTGTGATCATTTTATTAATTATTAAATATTATATATAAAATGAGTGCTGTTTTAATTTTTTTAAATTTAAATTCTGTTAACAGATTGTTTGTGTTACTTCTGTTGTCAGGTTATTATCTGACTCATCCTGGCAAAGCTCAGCACCGAACATTCTTCAAAAAAGTTTATTTCCGAACTCCTTGGTTTCTGTTTTTTTACTGACACTAACACATACCTTTGTATTTGAAACGAAACAAATAATTAAAAACCAAAAAAAAAAAATTGTTAAAAATTAAAACAAGCGTCAAAAATCAAATGAATTAATTTTACATTACATGGTAAAATAATGACAACTCTTCCTAATGAATATACCTGGTACTTATTATACTATGGTGCAGCCTAGCTGATAAACCTAGTGTCAGTAAGACAAGAAGATTCTCAACTGGTTGTTAGTAGGGTTGCTTAGAGTATTATGCGATTGAGACCCAAATAGTGTAAGGGGAATCATAAAAATTATTGGTTAAGGGATGGATTTTTATTCTAATGGTCTATCGGTTTCTAATAAAGGTACATATGTATATATCAAAGCTTCATAGCTTATGCTAGACTGTCATAAAGAAAGTTACTAGTTTTGGTAAACTTTTTATTGAACTTACGGACTGGCTGTCGACTTTAAATCAGGGTCCGCTATCTTTTTTTCTTTAGATTATCATTGAGGGTCAATTTTTCATCACAAGTAAAAGTATTTGACATTGTTTATGTCAAATACGCGATTAAAATTGTTCGTTTACATTTGCAAGAATCCTTAAAACTTTATACAGCTTCAATTTTTCTTCTGACTCAACAAACTTCTGAGTACAACGGGATACTTTTGTTGTTATTTCATTAGAAAACAAAAAAAAGCCAGAAGTAACACGAAAAATGTACTTGATTTTTTTTTTTTTTTTTAATTTCCTAAGCTAATCCCGCGAAGCTCTATGCTTGTCTGCAGGAAATAAACCAGAGTCTCGGGCGGGAATCGAATCCGCAACCTCGGCGCTGATAGACTAGCTCGCTACCAGCTAACCTACCGAGGCACTACTCTATTATAGGGAATACTAAAAACTGAAAAAAAAAAACTTCTAAGTCATTGAAATTAATCTCCAAAAAGTATTAGTGCATCACCTGGGTTATTTACTGCGTTTAAAAACTGCATCAAAGTACAAAAACTGCCATTTCTTCATTTGTCATTGGCCAAAAAAAAAAACTTTTGCTTTTACTTCTGATTCATTAAATGAAAACAGTCGCTGTCAAATCAACTCAAAAAGCGAAAAGTTGTACACAAATTTTCGTTTTTTGTTCGACAGTTTTTGGTTTTGACTGCAGTTTTTTAAACCCTGGTTATTTAACTTGAAGAAGGGGTTCCCATTAGTCTTGTTAGTACTGAAATTATTTTTTGTGAGGGTTTTGAGTTCGATTCCTGCCAACGACTCTAGGCGGATTCACTACATCGGGCTAAAGGTCAATGTTATTAAAAAAAAATTAAGGTTATTAAATTTATCAAGAATAAAAATTGGGAATTAAGCACGACAAACAAAATCTTGTTAATTAATAATTTTGTATTCCCAAAAACTACTTTGATAATTCTGTGGTTTTCACGAATAATCGCGTAAGTTATAAAACCAAACTTTTCAGGAGAGCAAAAACAATTATTTTTTTCAATTACGGCTTCTGTAGATGCTTTTTTAAACTTTTTTCTTTACTATCCTCTTAACAGTGACTTTCTACGTATTATACATAATTTTCATGAAAAAATCCTCACAGGATCACAATCTGTAAAAGGATTAAAAATGCACATGTTTGATTGACTCATTAAGTGTGTGCAATATAACATCATATCTCCACATAAGTTCTTTTTTGTGAAAATAAATGTTATCATTTAATCACACATGACGACTTACGTTGTTATTTTTAGCAACAAGTTGGCGCCATATTCAGAGTTTTTGATACTTATAGCACAACGTATGGACTTAAAATTACAAACAACCGCTCATCTGCTGTTGTTGCAACTAAAGAAGTCAACAATAAACGCACATGTACATATAAGTTGTTATTAATAGAAAAATTTTCAAAAAATACTTTCATATTTTTTGCACGAATAACAACATAACATCACATATGCTTTTTATTTGGAAACATATTCAGCAATTTTACAATTGTTGGCGATGTATGTCGACATAAATCGTTATAATAGCAAAATATTTTATTAAATAGTTAACTTAAGTTGTTTTTAGCAGAAAAAATTAATAATACTACATTATATTCTAAAAAGCTTAATACTTATAAAAACCTAATGCAAAATGTAGCACTTTGACATCATTATCTCAATTTCGGTAAAAACCGACTTACGCGATTATTCGTGAAAACCACAGAATTAAGGTACATATATAATATAATTTAATTTGAAAAAATCTTAGGATAAAATAATACTCCAAAGAAGCTTTTCGCTATTGGGGAAGTACATTAAAAACTACATATAATTCTTAATGTCATTTTATAGCAAAAAAACAATAATGAATAATATAAAACAATCTTCAGTAGTCAATTTCTAACATCTGTCCATTTTACATCCAAACAAAAAAATCTCCACCAACAGCAGCTTTAACCTGCACTCGCCCCTCACATACTAAACACCTCAAAGAAAAACTTCCTATTGGGCATACTGCAACAAAAGTGCAATAGCAACTTTTTCAACGGCAGAAGCTAACCAATATTAAAATCTTCAATCATCATTCAAAACAATCAGATGCCAATAAGTCCATCTGCGAAATTATACGCCAAAAGATCACACACACTGAAATCCCGAAAAGAAAACCTTAAAGTTTCTACAAAATCAAGCATTTAAAATTGTAGTGATCTTTGTTCACATACATAGGTACTCACTCGTACTAACTAACCAACTGATCTGTGAAAGATGATGATCATCAGTAGAAGCTTAAATGAAGAGAACAGAACAAGCAAGTAAGAAAAAAAAAACAAATGCAAGAAACGATACATACAACGATTTACAACAAACGTCTGGTAAAACATTAAACATAAATGATCTTGCCGAAAGGTCATTGTGATCATTTCCGCATGATTACAAATCAACAGATATTAAATTTACATTCTGGAAAATAATATGAGGTGCAAGAAATTTTCAGGAAACCAAAATGCCCTTTTGTGTGGACGAGGTGCAATCGATAACTCAAAATTTTCAAGGGGTAGCTCTATAATGGATCAAAAACCAATCTGGTGTTACTCCTTTTCTGCTAAAACAAGCTCTAAAAATCTGAAATGGTTATTAATGAGGTTTCTCGGAGATCACTTGGCAGCTAGCATTTAAACCAATATTTAAAAAAAAAAACGCTACACTTGATTTTGGGTTTAAACCAAAGCCACCACATGACCACCAAAGTGGACCCATGAAGAACCATTGAGTGTTAATCGGGCTCTGGATGGTTGGGGACTTAAGAAGTAATTCTCGAACCTAAATTGATACCAATAGATAAACAATAACTAAGTCATATAAATAAGGAAATACGTTTTTTTTTTAACTTAAAATTGTATTTTAAATTACGTTTCACACTGCAAACTTATATGGAAAGTACTTGCGCTCTCTGTGTTACAAAAAAAATGCAAAATACGTTACAAATTGTATATAGAGGAACGAGAATTTTTCTAATGCCGCAAACTATAAAGCAACAACAACTTACTGCTGCATACATGTCTGAACTCTTCAAGACATGCGGGTTAAAAATAGTAAAAAAAACATACAATCAAACAATAATTTTCAATGCTCATCTTTAAGAAAAAAATCGAAATTTAACAGATGCAATACGAACGGTTTTGCTCGCTAAAATACAAAGAAACTTAACTAAAGCAATAGAGCATAAATGTAAAATCTTTTTAAATTCAAATTCAACCGATTTTTTAAGCATACAAAACTAATACACTTACAAAAGATCATGGCTACAAGCAATCATACACAAATGGATACATTTAATATCTAAGAGTAGTACTTGGCGCACCTCCACGCCGTTATTAATGTAATTGTATCATAAAAAAATTTATTATTAAAATTATTAAATTACATTTACGACATGGTTATTGCACTTCGTTTTAAACAACATCTCGTTTATTAGATTTAATTTTTTTAAGCTTCGTGCTTTGCGAGTTAATAAGTAAAGATCAGACATTATGCTGGAGTTTTTGTATTTATTTGTTAACGAATGTGAGTTCGGAAACTTGTGAAAAGATATTCTCTGACTGCAAAATTGTTACCGCACCAATTTTGTAAAATCTCTGAGTTTCTTTAAATTTTCATTATGAAGTTGCGAGAAGAGTGAATATTATAGTGGGGAAAGATCTTTTTTTTTTGAAAAAGGGGAGCATTAAATAAAAAGAATTTTTAAGGGGGTTTATTAAATTGCAATAACTGAGAGATTTAAGATAGGGGAAGTATAAGTCTTCCAAAAAGGAAAATTTCTCTTGAAAAAAAGGAGAGCTTTAAATCAGGGGAATAAATAAACCAAAGGAGAAGCTTTAATATCCCCAAGTGGAGATTTTCGAACTTAGCGCTAAATAAAGTAAATTTATAGGGGTCGAGGCAATTTGCAACAATGAGAGCCTTAAATGTAGGGAATTATGTTTCTCCAGGAAGCTCAAATATACGTCTTCCAAAAAGGAAAATTTCTCTTGAATAAAAGGGGAGCTTTAAATCAGGGGAATAAATAAACCAAAGGAGAAGCTTTAATATCCCCAAGTGGAGATTTTCGAACTTAGCGCTTAATAAAGTAAATTGATAGGGGTCGAGGCAATTTGCAACAATGAGAGCCTTAAATGTAGGGAATTATGTTTCTCCAGGAAGCTCAAATATACGTCTTCCAAAAAGGAAAATTTCTCTTGAATAAAAGGGGAGCTTTAAATCAGGGGAATAAATAAACCAAAGGAGAAGCTTTAATATCCCCAAGTGGAGATTTTCGAACTTAGCGCTAAATAAAGTAAATTTATAGGGGTCGAGACAATTTGCAACAATGAGAGCCTTAAATGTAGGGAATTATGTTTCTCCAGGAAGCTCATATATACCCTAGTTGATATTTTTACTGGAGATGGAGAAAGAGCCTACTTAAAAAAAATAACAAGAATGTAAGGTAATTTTAAACCTCAAAAAATCACCTGCAAAAAGGGGACATCGAAATCAGGAGATATTTTATGACCGAAGGAGAATCGTAAAAATTTTATAGTGGTAATTATTCCACATATGTATGAGGTTTATTAAAGGGGCTAACTAAAAAAGGAGAATGCTTAAAAGAATGGAAAGCTTAAAATATACCTAATTAGGAATTTGTTTGGAGAGTGATTTATAAAAAAAAAAATTTATAAACGAGGGGTTTAAAATAAAACAAATGAATAAATGTATTCCCAAAAATAGCTTGGAAACCCCTTAAATTTTATATGAAAATAAGTATTGAAAGAGCAAGTGAAATTGTCCTCTTCTGATTTTCTGAAAAGCAGACTAAACTTATTTTGGAGCTTACATGTATTACATTAAAAGATTAATGAGGAGAACTTTAAAACTCCAAAATAGGGATACAATAATCTCCTAAGAAGGGGATTAAAAATGCTTTAATAACTTCAATCAAGGGGTTTATTTTGGGTAAATTTTAGAGTCTAAGGGAAACATTAAGGGGCTGACAAGGAATTATTGATAATAAGAGAACTAACAAATTTCAAAAACCTTTACAATAGTAAAGATTGCTAAAAGAGTAGGGTATACTCCTAAATATTGTAAATATAGGGTCCAATCAACAGCCCCTCAATTGTATAAGGGGTTTAAAATATAAAAATATTACTTTTAGCTTTTAAAAAATATTATCGACTACAACGAGAGGAAGCAAAAATAGCCCTCAAAGGGAGCCAAAAATAACACGGTGTTTTAAGGGATAATCTTAAAAATGTTTTGTTTTGACCTACTTTTAATTATGTATATGTACATACATATGTATTATAATTTATATGAAGTACATGTAGAATACGCTTTGGTTGGATTTTGAATATACAACATACATAGTACATTAATATTTTCTGATAAAATTACTTTTAAAGAAAAAACTAGAAAATACATCTAGCAAAACAAGGAGAAGCTTAAATATCCCCAAGTAGATAGTTGTACAGGTAATAATAAAGATGGAGAAAAAGCTCACTTGAAATAGGAGAGCAAGGGCAATTTATAGGGGGAAATTTTTTTCCAAAAAATAAGAATGCTTAAATGTAAGGAAATTTTAAACCTCAAAAAAAACATCTAAAGCAGGAAATATTTTATGACCGAAGGAGAATCCTAAAAATTTTTAAGTGGCAATTTATTGAAAACATGATTTTGACAGGGCTTAGTGAAGGGGCTAACTTAAAAAGGGGAATGCATAAAACGAATGGGAATTTATTTGGTGACTGATTAATAAACGACGGAGAAACAGTTTTAAATTTCATATGAAAATAAGTATTAAATGAGCATGTGAAATTTTCCTTTCCTGATTTTCTGAAGAGCAGATTTAACTACACTCTTATGACATTCATAAAGGGGTTAATACTGGTTAATAAGAGATTAATTATGAGTACATACTTTAAAATTCCAAAAAAGGGACTCAATAATCTCCTTAAAAGAAGATTAAAATATGATTTATGACTTGGGTTAATTTTAAATTCCATATGGAAAATATTAAGAGGCTGACAAGGGAATCTTTTCAATAGGAGAACTTAAAAATCCCAGGGGATATTTTTAGTCTCTAAAAGCTAAGCTTGCTAAAAGTGGGAACCTAAATGCTCCTTAGTATTGAAAATATAAAGGGCCAATCAAGGAGGTTTCTATAACATTTACATATATTAGACACGATTAAAATACGCTTTAATAACTTAATCAAGGAGTTAATATTGGGTAAATTTTAAAGTCTAAATGGGAAACATTAAGGGGCTGACAAGGAAATCTTTTAAGTAGCAGAACTAAATAATTCCAAAAAGAGTCTTAAAATATCCGAAGGGTATATTCTTAATCTCTAAAAGTTAAGCTTGCTAAAAGAGGGAACCTAAATTATCCTAAATATTGTTACTATAGGGGCCAATCAAGGTGGTTTCTATAATATTTATGTAAGTATATTAGACACGATTTCTATGTTAAAAATGTATAATATGAATGGGAAAATATATTTCATTAAATTATAATTGAGAGGCTGAAAAGCATACTATTATTCGTTTATATGGATAAAAATAGTATCTTTTAAATAGGTTACTTAAGCCTTTTCACTAAAGCTATTTAACAGAATAAAAGTAAAACAAGATAAGAATTTCTGCAGTATCTTTTAATAAAACCAGGTTTTTTGTTAAAATATTAATAAAAAAACCTTACAGGCAATTTAAAAACCCGGAACCATACGTACATACATTAAAAACCAATAATCATTAAATACCCTCCCCTTATAAATTGTTTAACTTACCAAAACATATTTCTCCTTATAAAAATAAAAACCCCTTTTTCAAATAAAACGCACTGAAAAATGTTATTGCCTTCCCCTTTTTTAAACTCTACACAAATAAGTATAGCAGGAGGAGAAATAAAGTGGGATATTTGTTGCAGAATCCTTAAAATCCTCTAACAAAACTTAAGGGGTGGGTTGATTTGAAGAAGAGGGTTAATTATACTCCCCTTAAAAGGGAAATATGAAAATAACTTTTCAGATCATTGCTACACTCTCTTATAAAAGAGGTATTTTATTAAAACCAAATTGTGCCAAGAGAGTGGGCAATAAAAACATTATTTGCAAATAAATAAAAACATTGAGAAAGAGAGTGAATTAATTTCAACACGTGTTTCGAATTTGTAATGCTGTATTTGTTTACAGTTACAAAACCCATATATATATTCATTTAATACCGTTAGGAGGGTGTGGGAACATTTTATTGTGTTTTAAGTGGGGATGATGTTTAGTACGCAATGCTTTTAGCAAATAATAGAACTGTCAAATAGGCGTTACAAACAATGGATTTTAAATAGCGTTAAAAGTTAATAACAAAAAAGGAAAGGTTGCATTTTTGACATTGTCGGCAATGAATGATGAGAATATTAACCAACCATAAATTGAGGACATTGAATGGGATGTGCTGCGTCTCTTAAGCATCTTGAGAAGTCCATACCTCTTGGTGTTACATCCACTGGGGAAAATAGCTTGATTAAATATTCATCTAGTACGAATGTACTGGCATTCTTCGGAATCTTATACATTTTAAGTTCTGGTAAATTCAGGCTCAACGCTTGTCTGCAGGAGACCAGAGGCTCTGGCGGAAATTGAGCCCGCACCCCCGCACTGATAGACTAGCTCACTACTAGCTAGCCTACCTGGAATATACCAAACATTCAAATGACAGAGCTCCACTGGATCCCATTAGTGAGGTCTCTGTTAATATGTTTATTACGAGAAATGATTCCTGTCTTTCAGGATTATTTTCTTTACGGAAGCCTTGCTTTTCTTTGGAAAGACACTATCGGGGAGCACGTGGTGGCTATGGTTTAAACCTAGAACCACTGGTAGGGTGACGTGACTGGGTAAAGTTCGGTTCGTGGAGGGATCCCAAAGTGATGTTTCTATTCAACAGAAGCTGCTGTGATTAACAAATAACAGTGGAGGCTAGACAGCTTATCTCCTTAACAAGGGGTGGGTGTATACATTTTGCTGAATTATACACTGGAATTGCTACCTGTGTTTGCAAATGATCCTTCACCCATACGGGGGTATTTGGTAAGTGCTTAATATTAACACACCATGTGATTGAGATCCACCGTGAAGTTAAGTCGCAAGACAGGTATTCACGTATATCACAGTTGAAAAAATTTAACAGTCGTAAAGTTGTAAGTTTAGAAATAATTAAAATTTTATGTAAATTTATGTTTAAAGAGTTGTAATTTTTATAGCATTCTATTTTCGAGTTGTGTTTTTACAGCCTGGCCCACGATAGTTCGTTTGCATTTTCAACGACAAACAGCTGATTTGGGCCCACTAACAGTTTTGAGCACGACTTGTTGACCGACAATGCAAGCAAACGGTAACGTTACAGTTTTCTTTAAAAATAAGACATTTTTCTTTACAAAACAACACCACTAATAAGATAACATAAATACATAAGTATTTATATACCCTACAAGAAGAGTGACCGTCATTTTACCGGTCATTTGACTGTCATTGATTACAGAATAATGGCCATCGCGTAGAACAAAGTTTCTATCACTTTCTTAAGGCCAGCGTGAAAAAATGACCTTAACTTTTGTGTACTTGTGAATTAGCGTTGCTACTAGCAAACATTTCTTCCTAAAATGTTTTTAACAAGAGCAATTCCCAAAATTCCACCGCTTTTTTTTAATTAATTAATACAAATTTAGCTAAATTGTTATAATAATTACAATTTATGAAACGTATTAACAGATATATTTAACTTATTATTAAGAAGAATAGATTAATAAAACTTGGGCTTTGAAAAATATTCCTAATTTGATATACAACGCACACGAGTGGCAACGCCAGTTGTAACAATAAAAAAATTTGTGCGTGTGTATTTGTTTCGGTCATCCATTTCTTGTAGGTTAGTTTTACAAAATATGTTTCACAAAATTCTGTTCTATATTTTTTGTTTACTGCTTTGTTTATTCCTTTGTTTTGTATTTTGCTTTGTTTGTAGCACAGATTTGTATTTTTATGGCTTAATTTATATGGTTTGGCGACTTTTATTTGCAAACTAGCGTTTTGTTTGTAGAATTTTTGGTGTGGCATTACATTTATTTGACAATTGAAGCGCAGCCGTGAATAACGTTGTAAAAGCCATTTTTTGCAAAAATTGTTTTTTTCAAATAACCGTTCCCATTACTCTCGTACACTGTTTAAACCTCAAATCACCCAAAATTATGCACCTTAAAGCCTTTAAAAAGGGCATACAAAGAGTCAGCTAGTGGAAGAACATTGTAAGTTACTTAAAATGATACCAAGTAAATGGTTTTAAACGTGGAATAACGTTTTAAAAGCCACCAGTAATGATGCTTTGCGTAGTGGAAGAACGTTTTAAATGACATCGTGATTGTGGATATGAAACGCTTTTCCACTTAAAAAAAGTTATAAACTGTAAATTTGCATGTAATTTAAATTTTAAATTTGTTGATATTTTGCATAAAAATGTTTTTATCATTATTTTTAATAATCTAAAAAAAAATAAAAAATTAATAATCTTGCCTGTTAAAACCGTTTTTTTGATCTCCTGAAAAATAATTATTTTGAAACTTAAAACGTTATACGCGGCTGTGCTTCAATTAATAAATGGATAACGTTAGAAACGTAAACCTGTCGACTGACAAGCAGGGCTGCCAAAAGTGCCGATTTTTCTTTATCAAACTAAATTTTTATATAGAAATGCTTACTTTAATACAAATGTAATAATGAACAAAAAAATCAACAGTATTTTTTAAAATCTTATAGCCCATTTCCATAAGGCCGAAATCTTGCAGATTTCATTCAACATCTTCTTCGAAATCTAGTGCGTTTAAATTACAATTTTTTTACATGAGCTAGATTTTGTGTTACAGCTGACTGAAAGTCAAAATAGGCTTTTAAAAACTTGCGTTACTCTTTATTTATAATTAAGGTTAGATTTTCATGCACTAAAAAATCGAAAATATGCGCTTAAAATATGCACAAAAAATCCAAAATATGCAATAAAAAAAAAATAAAAAATATGCACTAAAAATTTAAACAATTTCCATAAAAAATCGTTTTTTCATTTTATTAAATAAAAAAATATAAAAAATTCAGTATATTGTTATTCAAATATTTTTAAAAAACTTAAATAACTAATTTAAATTTTGTTTGTTTAAATAAATAAGTACTGTTTTACTAAAAGTAAAACTTTTAAAACTTTTTGAAAAAATTTATTTTCAGATCCTACTAATGTTAATAAAAAACAAATAATTTGGTACATATTATAAAGTGGATTTGGTCCATATAGGAAAAAAAATCAAAAATAAAATAATTAAGTTATTCCGAACAAATTATATACATATCTTTAAAATAAGAAAATATTGAATTCTTAAAATGCATTGCGTTGCTGATAGTTTGCAGCTGTAGGAGTAATTGGTTTCAAATTCTAATAGCGTTTATAAAAAATTGTTGATTTTATATTTGACTTTTTTATTTAGGCTGTTTAATGCGTTAATTTTATTTTTTGCAATATTAATTAATTTGACTTGAGTATTAAATGAACTAAATAATTTGAAAATACAAATACAAACCTTCTTAAATTACTGGAAATTTTTTGAATAGAATTCTGAAACATCTAGCCAGGCCCCCATCTTGTTACTACTGGCTGCGGTGGAAAGGGAATCAAGGGATACATTTAATTGAAAACTGCAATATTTTTGAATTGGCTTCTAAATTCTCTGCAACGTGGTATAACCCATGTGACAAGCAAGTAAATTGTAACAGTTTTGGATTAAATCGCTTTAAAATAGAAACATCTTTTGTCGAAATCTTGAAAATCTTTTAATTGAAGCAAAGCTCCAAAAGAATTTATTTATTATTTAAAAATTGGTTTGGAAAGTTTTTTTGGTGTATTTAAAAGTTTTTTTTAAATCTTTTTTATAATATGGAAATTAAAAAAAAATCAATCAAAAATTTCAAAATATGCATTAAAAACCTAAATATGCAAAAATATGCATTTCCATCAAAATATCCAACAATATGCAAAAACAAATCGATGCCATTTAAGTTCAAATTTAATTATTCGGAAAGATAATTGGTCGACATCGTTGTTAGACTATCGACAAAAAACATGCATTTGCATGGAAATCGCATCCCTATTTATAATTAACTTCTTTTATTTTATCAATTTTATATATATTTTTAATTTTATTATCATTTCGATAAAATTTTTGAATTTTTTTAACAGGTTTAATAAGCCGCCATATTTGTTTTTTGTTAAAATGTAATTTTTTTCTTGTACAGGAAAGTATTTTTAGTACTTTATGGATAAAAACCATAGTTGCATTACTAAGTACAACTTAATTTTGGTTCAAAATCTCGTAAGTACTAGATTTCGTTGTAGTTAAAACGGCCTATTAATTTTGGCATTAAATACCCGAAATAAAGACAAGCGTTTTTAGAAAGGCTTTCTCAGTTTTAACATAATGTGTGAAACAAATTATGATTTTACACCATTCGTCCGCAAATGCTTAACGAATATTTAGTGCTGTCCATTTAAATACAACTCAATTTCATAGTTCTTTAGAAAATGATCAAAGAAATTCTTAAGATTATTTAATACTAAAAAGAAAATCAGTTTAGCAAAAATAATGAATTGTGAAATGTATATATAACTGGGTTTTAAATATGTATTCAAGCTTGTAAAGTCAACTTTAAGGAACTTTATACCAGTGCTGCCAATTTAGCCAATAAATGGCTCGATTGAGCCATTTCGCATCTCGTTTATCCATGATTTATTAAGCCATTAGCTATTTTATTAACCTAAATGCCCTTCAAGTCTTGTTGCCCGTTTTTAGAATGAAAAAATAAATTTTTTATGTTTATGCTATCTTTGATAAAAATACTTAAAATTGTTATGTTTTAGTTAAAATTAAAGTAAATGAAACTATGAAAAATGTTTGGTTTTTTTGTTGTGACGATTTTTTGCCGTTTTTTTTTTAAATAAATAGCCAAAAATGCCGATAATTTTTACCAAAAAGTGCAGAAATTTTATTAAAATTTTCTGTCAGCCCTGCTCTTTTATTCAGCCAATACAACAATTGTGTTGATCGGATAAAAATGTAATACGCTACAGACCATAAAAGTAAAAAAATTATTTTTATACGTTTTTTCAAAAACTAAAACTTGCTCCATTAAGATGAAAAAATATATTGATTATAATTTTTTTATGGCTGTATTTCAAAGATAATTTTGCAATGATCAAATGATGTATCAAATTTGTAAACTCAGATAAAAATTAGAAAATTTATTAGCCATTAAGGCTGTATTTTTGAGATCACAGTTAAACTAGGTTTAGTTAATTTGAAAACAGATATAAAACAGACCTAAAAACAGTTTGTATACAAAATTTTGACGGAACATCTTAGTTTTGCTGAAAATGTTAGGCTTTAATAAAATAAAAAAAAAATTACATTTCGCCGGAAAATCCGCGTTTCAGACCACGTTAAACTTAAATCACATTTAAAAAACCGAAGTGAAAAAGCCAAATTTATTTTTCACACAAATGTAATTGCTTTAATTCAGTTAAAAGTAAAAAACATTTTATACCCCTCATTTTAATTAAAATCAATTTTGTATGGGTGGGAAACCGCTTTTTCTCTTAATGGCACTTTACATTCATATTCATATGAATTAAGCAAATTAAAAGATATGTCGAAAAAAAATTTTTCGATGTAATTTAGGTTGATGCAACATTCTGGCGATATTCGAAATCTATTGGGTGACTTTGTTCCCCTTATACACCGACCAAATGTACAAATACAGTTTTTTGCTGCCTAATTGCAATGTTTACCCATTTGTTTTCCTAAGTTAAATAGAAAACAATTTCGCGCGGGTCAAACAATTTTCTAATGATCTTTTAAATAATGATTTAAATTTGAAGCAATGTTTTTATATCCTTGTTAGTAAAAAAAATCTGTCAAGTGAAAAGTTTCTAAGGTTTGATGAAGAGGAACTTCTTGCATTATTATTTTGCAACAGAAATTTACGAAAGTACAACATTTGGTAAAAAAAAGTTTCCTACGGATAAATTAACAGATAACTCTAGTAATTATAGTATTATAAAGTCTAATTTTTGTCAAAAGCGATGTTAAAGGTCTAAAATTTTCATATATGTACATATATTTTTTCCGAAAGACGTTTTTATTGCAAACCTCGCTCATTTAGCATACTTTTAACAGAACTACCCTTGAAATAAGCATGTTGAGCATCACAAATAATGCTGGCGTCACTCTTCGTCCTTAGCTGCTGATCAATTAGTCTTTCTAATGTCTTCAAAAGCGAAGACGATAGGCTAAGTGGTCTAAAATAAAAATAACCCTAGCCACTCTGCAATCTCTAGATCTGTTTATCATATAGCTCTTAAGCAGTTTAACCAGCCTAGAAGTAATGATCCCGGGATATTTTGTTACATGGCTAAAAAAATACCAACTGGTCCTCTTTTAATATAATTTTAATACTTATTATAACTCATCCTAAAGTTACTCCAATCCCTCATCGTTTGTTTTGCCCTATTAAACAACATCCTAACAACAAACTTTTAAGCTCTCAACTCCCCTGTCCCACAACTTGGCTATTTACGCTTGCTCAGAAAAGTTTCCTGGTCATAATTGCTCAAAACTACACGTTACACCTTCAAAAAATGGCTAATAAGTGTTGCATACTAGTTGGAATTGATTGCTAACCATGCGAAACACTAAAATTACTACCTATTCGTCTTTCTCGGATTCCTGTATGGACAATTATCAGAGGAGAAAAACTCCATAGTCACCTCCCAATCATCTACTAAATCCCTCAATTCGTCAGTTTTATATCAAATTGTTCTGAAACGTAGGCATATTTCCTCTGTTACAGATAAAAAGACTGTTGGCCATAATAAAAGCAAACACAGATTTAGGCCCAATAAGCTTAATAAAAATCACATCAAAAACATTAAATTCAACACTTTTGCCGAAAAACATGAATAAACAGACTCACCTATTTTCTTTATTTCGGCACTTCTCCATTGGCAACGATGTGCATCGGCATCACAGTCCAGCTTCATGCCTCTTCTACTGGAATACGCCACTAACTCTAGCACTGTTTGATCAGTAGCCTCATCTGGCATGTTTTCTGTCCAGAGCCTCTCCTTTCACGACCGTGAGGTTTCCATTACTGAAAGAATTATAGATCATAAATTTTTATTCCTTACCAGTATACAAGTTCGTACCTTATCATCGGTGTGGGGATTAACAGTGTATACCCCGTGATCCTACGTCAACTACCCGGTTGTTGTTCGTCCAGGGATTCTGGATCAGGACACGTCTACGTTGTAATCGATGAAGTGGGTTGCTGTTTCGGTTGAGGCTACTTTACAGTGATGCAAATTTATCTGCACCAACCTCAGCCCCTTGGAGTATATAATTTTTAGGTAACCTAAACCTTATACACCCTAGACCAAATGTCGCAACCCCTCTCATGGATTCTAACTTTTTAAGAGACCCTTGGTCCACTGCGAACCGGAAGTCTCTCCCGAGGTTCTCTTTACAAGCCATTGAAGATGTTAATTTCCACTGACTTGTATCGAGTCCTTCATTCTGGTTGCTCAGTATTCCCAGTATGACTTCCACCGGTTTTAGGGGTGGAGGAATCCACACTGTGACCACTGTCCTTAAGGACAACTCAGACGCAAGTACGACGTCAAGTCTGGCTTCAGGACAAACGTAGCCACACCTGTCAATGGCGGCCTTCAAAAACTCAAAGGTTTCTTGATTGCAACAACTGACAGTTTTGACACCCTTTGTCCAGTCAGCCCCTTTGAACGCAACTTCGCCCGGCTTATCTTTTACACTAAAAATTTCGTCAAGTAGTTTGTCTTCTAACAACTTCCATCGTTCGACACTGATTTTACCATCAGGATCAGCACGATCGATGACAGCGGCCAGAATACCGTCCTTACCTAACGACTTCCTTAGTTTTTTTGCCGTAGAAGGCTGGCCCTCTGTGGAGCCAGTTCTCTTAAGAACCTTCTTGCGGGGAATTAAACTGACTGCAGTCTGGCAAGCCCTCTTAGCCTTCGGAGGTTGTGGGTTATCACCAGACCTCGCTCTCTTAACAACCTCTTTGTTGGGATCCTTAATAAAGTTTAGTTGGTAACCACCAGACTTCCCCGAATATGTGAATTGGTTTACCCCGGTGGCATCTTCCTTATGGATATTATTGCCAGAATAACCCAAGCCAGTACCAGTTCCCATCTCGCAACTTGTTGTAGGTAGTTCGTCACCAGGGCTGGCTCCCTTAATTGTGAACTCAAGATCATCCTTTAGAGGGTCGGATAATAGACTATTACCCTCCTCTCGAATGTTAATAGTTGTCTTGTCATCCACCTTAATAGATGCTGCTGCCAAGTTACTATCAACTTTCTTATTCAAAGATTTCATAGTAGAAACCGCTGAAGACGCTTTGTCCTTGCTGACAATAGCTGATTCTTTAACAGTTCTTGATATAAAATCCGCAGGATAGGGAAGGCCCAGGATAGCACCGATAGAACCGTAGATTCGTTCGAATCTAGAAACGTTCTTTCGGTGCTTCCTCAGCAGATGCCTATCCCGCTCATCGTGCAACGATGTGTCTTTCTTAGCAATCTTTTTTAGAATGGCTAAGGAGACTTTCACGCCGCTCTTGGCTTTTTCGTACGTCGTTCGGCTGTCGGATATGACCTGTTCTGTCGTTTCCTCCAGAGCTATGGGTTTTGATGAGATCCCCAAACTACCACCTGGCTCGAGTGTGGCCGAGGAGGTTGATGATTTAACCATCTGATTCTGACTATGTGCAGAAATTGCAGTATTTACATGCTTTTTATTAAAGCCCAGGGAGTCGATTGGGGAGCCTAACTTGTTGCCCGCATCTGTCAGTTTAGTCTCTAACTGACTTTTCTGAAACAGCATATCCCTTTGGATACCCTGTAGGTCAGAGTCCGTATCTGACACTGACCATACTGAGTTGTCATTGTTATTCAAAGATTTCATAGTAGAAACCGCTGAAGACGCTTTGTCCTTGCTGACAATAGCTGATTCTTTAACAGTTCTTGATATAAAATCCGCAGGATAGGGAAGGCCCAGGATAGCACCGATAGAACCGTAGATTCGTTCGAATCTAGAAACGTTCTTGCGGTGCTTCCTCAGCAGATGCCTATCCCGCTCATCGTGCAACGATGTGTCTTTCTTAGCAATCTTTTTTAGAATGGCTAAGGAGACTTTCACGCCGCTCTTGGCTTTTTCGTACGTCGTTCGGCTGTCGGATATGACCTGTTCTGTCGCATCCTCCAGAGCTATGGGTTTTGATGAGATCCCCAAACTACCACCTGACTCGAGTGTGGCCGAGGAGGCCGATGATTCAATCATCTGATTCGGACTATTTGCAGAAATTGAAGTATTTTCGTGCTTTTTATTAAAGTCCAGGGAGTCGATTGGGGAGCCTAACTTGTTGCCCGCATCTGTCAGTTTTGTCTCTAACTGACTTTTCTGAAACAGAATATCCCTTTGGATACCCTGTAGGTCAGAGTCCGTATCTGACACTGACCATACTGAGTTGTCATTGTTAGTGACATCCAGGATATTCTCCAAACTATCTTCTACTCTATCATCCGTTTTTGTTTTTAAAAATTTGTCCAGTTTTGTCCCACGAGTAAGCACGTTAAAAATGGACCATCTCGCGCAGTGACGGCGTGCGCGGACTAGGCTGAAACTACAACTGACCTTTGCCATCGGCGTCAGAGGGGAGCTGTTTGCGACTAGTTTCTTTAACCACTAAGTAGCCATTCAGGCCCTCGGCACTGCTGCCAACCACCTTGACCTTAAATGTGGGGGAAATTGGATTGGATTTGGGGATAGGATTACGGGTAGCGGGAATAGTAATGGGATGGATAACCTTTAGTCATGCAGGCCTTAAAGCGTATGACTCAGAAATTGCTTTCAACTAGATTGATCGTAAGCAAGTTCCAAGACAGACACTACAGCCGGCACTTAAGCCACCACATCGCTGCAAGATAGTTATCCAGGTGGTGGAAGAATTCCGTTTTCAATACTATAGTTTTCCATGACGAACATTGAATCGGTAATACAATGCCAAAAAATCTCTTGTTACAAAAACCTTGACAACAATCCACACAATTAATTGTAAAACAATTGAAGTTGAAAATAAATTGCGACACATTCACTTTAAATTATCAAGACTAAAAAGGACAATGCTCTTAAAGTTTTTACTCATAATAAAGAAATCCAGTAAAAGTATTTAAAAATGGTATAAAAGTCATATTATTTTTTTCTGCTTTTATTACACCATAAAAGTGTTATGGTGCTAGGCTGTCATATTATTAATAAATTAAACAAAATTGATGATTTCAATTAAGAAACATGTTGCAAATAACCACACTGAATCAGACATGCACACTCTTACAATTATAAGTGTGACTAAAACAGTAGAGGTAAAATTGATCCAGAAAAAACTTGGGTATCAATGCTCCAATATTAAAATAATAAAAATACCAAAACAAGTAGTGGTTAAGCAGTCTTAACATTCAACTTATGGGATGAAAGTAAAAAAAAGCGAATTGTTAAAAATTGAATCACAGCCATTATATGTTAAGACGCTTTTAAAAGAAAACTGCAATAAAAACAACAAAATAAAATGATCTGAGAAATCCTCATCAGCATCAAAGAGGTAGCAGTGGAAATTTTTAAATTAACATCAGCTACTCATTGTGTATTTGCAACTGAGAACAAAAGCAACAACAACAACTAACAAAACTAAAACAGAAGCATATGCAGCTGCCGCCTAACATAGCCAGACTTCAAGTTTTTTTGATTAAGGGAATTGGTCTAATGGGAATGCGTATGCTTTTACGTCGATTTGAAGTCCAACGACTTATGATTAGCGAGTAAAATAAAGTAACGCAATGATTAATTGCATCATTTTAGCTTCTAGCATAAAACCAATCCAAGCACCACACGAAAATAAAACTGTGTTCAGAAGTTTGAGTTTGCTGTAATACATTAGTACAACTAAATCCAATGATGCCTTGGGGGTAGTGTTTATTCGGGCTAGCTTACTTACGGCAGTAATTCCCTTTAATGTTCCTGTTTCTCCTGCTAGTTATTGCTATCAGATTTAAGTTTTTAAAAGAATCAGGACCGTTACTAAAATATGTCTTCTGATTGTTCTTATGCAAGTCTTTTTGATGTACTGCAATTTAGCTTCCTAGAGTGTACCTCAAAGCCAGCTACTTAACTCAACATGGAGCCATCTGGGTTTAAGTGAGCGCTTTTCCTTCTGCCTCGAATATCGTATTTCTTTTGTTTATAATTTTTATTATTAGTGGTTTAAAAATCCCTCTTCAGTTTAAGATTGTACTATCCATAACCTAGCAGGCGAATCAGAAAATCCTTGCCTTTTAAAAACAAGCGATCATACATTATATCGTATGGAAAAATTGGACAAACTCTAGATGCAACGTATTATCGGAGCCAGCCCGTAGTTTTTAGCATAGGTCGTCTAGCAGGAGTACACAGTGGCTGTGGCTTAAAGCGAATCAGAAAACTCTTCCCTTTCAAAAGCAAGCGATCATACATTATATCATATAGGAAAATTGGACTAACTTTAGATCCAACGTATTCTTGGTTTTTGACGTGTTCCGTAGTTTTTGTCACAGGTCGTCTAGTAGGAAAGCTAAGCTTGTTCTCCAGATTGATGCCTAGTTACATGGCCCTGTTAGTGAAATTTATATAAGAATAAAAGTTCGAAAATCAGATATCTTAGAATACTTATAAACCTATACGGTTGAGAAGGTTTTTAAGTAAAAACGTCTTAATCTTGCGCAAGTTGTTCTAACCCGTCTTACTACCATTTAAGAAAGTTTGCAGTAGAAAACAAATTTGTTTTCCTTCATCAAAGGAGTCCCATATCCTTAATTGAAATGAAAAAAAGGTGGCAATGTCTTGTTAAGTTGATTAGTCTTTTTTTTTCTCCGACTACATTCCCTCAATTTTTAACTTCGGCATCTTATACACACAATATTTTTATGATTCTTCTCCTCATTTGATAGTGCTGTTGATGTTGTGGTAAATTAGGTGATTTTCAAATTGGCAAAACATGTTTAAACATGTCAAAAATCTCACTAAAGTAGATTCTTTTTAATGTTTGAAGTTTTTTGTGGGTATGAGACTTTGTTGAATTGTTAAAGCCAAAAAATGTATCAGTAACTCGCGTTGCATCGTTCATTTAGCTTAATTTGTGATTTCATGCTTTTTGGGAGAATGGTTTGATTTTTGAAGTAGCTTTTTTTTAATTTCGAAATCTTTGATAATTAACAAACCAACATCACTAAAAAATTTGGCAGCTGCATTTTGAATTTTTTTCTTTTGTATTTTGGGATAATGGATGAGCTTTTAAGGAACACGTTATTAGCGTTGAAACATCAATTTCATGCGTTTTTAAAAGGTGTCATTTAAAATACAATATGTATATTATAGATTTTTAATTTTTTGAAATATTAAAGAGGCCAATAATCACTTTAGCTATAATATTGATCAAAAAGGTTTTTCAATGCGATAGAGTTCATTATGTTTAAAACAAAAACTGCAATAGGGTCTTCAAAAAGGATATTTCGTCTACCTTAAAGTAAAATTTAAAAAATACGTGGGTTGTTTTTTGGCAGAAAGTATACAAAACAAATAAGTACAAGTTTTATTTTAACATTTCACATTAAAATGGTTGTGCCACAACTAAATAAAATTCAAGCTTAAAGAATGTTAATTATAAAATTATTAAGCAGATGTTTCACGTTAATCTGTCGTTATCTTCAAAGAGAAATATTTGTACATTTTTGTTGCTTTTTTTGCAGACTTGACATGAAATTCCAGTTCATACTCAAAATTTTAAGCCCAGTATTAAATCACATTTAAGTTTTCCAAAAAATAAAAACAAACAAAAATAAAACTATAGCAAGCTGAAAAAAAAATAAAAAAACTTATTTTTGAAAACAGAATTTTCTCAGTCACACACAATTCAAGTATTCCCACCAACCGATGGCGTGTGAAAAAAATTTCAAAAATTTTTATTTAAATTTCTTTCGCTCACACATCAAAAATTGTACGAGTGATTTTTTTCAAGCATATTCGTGTTTATATGAGAGTAATATAAAGGCCGAATTTAAAATCTTTAAATCAAACTAGGTACAAATTAATTTGTAATTGCCTGTTGACTGAAGACGTCTTTTTACAATTACTTTTCCCAAAATGAGCCATGTATAGCAAGCTTAACACCGCCATGAATCTTAACCCTCAGTTTAATATTAATTAATTCTTGCGGTTTAGTTTATATTTTTGTTTAAGTTTATGTTGTTAAGAATTTTAAACAGCAAACAATTCTTTAACGTCACGCCAACACACGTTATTCTGCTTAGGATAAATTATTTAAAAAAAAAAAAGATCATCAGCCCTATTCCTGAAAAAAGAGTTTTTTAGGTCTCAGTGGCAAATTCTTTATTCCGTAAGAGAAAACGCATGTTCATATCTATTCTATCACGAAACTTAATTTCAGGGTTCGCAATTTAATTTTATACATTGTCCCTATTTTGAGATTTTTCATCCCCCAAAATCACCAAAATAGCTATTTTCTTATCCCAAAAAATCACCCAGATCCTTAAAAATAAAATAAAATTATATTAAAGGAAAAACATGTATAAATTTATTTATTAAATTAAATCTCTTTCTTAAATATTATTAAAACTTATTTTATTTGAACTAAAAAAACACATATTCCAATGCAACCTTGTTTTACATGTTGTGTGTATTTAAGAAAATGGAAATCATTTAAATATATAGAAAGCATATTTAAAACTATTTCAGTAAGCTCTTGAAAAGTTTTAAATCATGGTAAAAAAAAAAACTTTTGTCCAAAAGTCTTTAATTTGAACCCACCCATTTATAATAATATATTTTCCCCAAAATTCCCAAAAAAAAAAGTACTTATTCACCAAGAAAAGTACTTATTCACGCCTTTTGAACCTAAAGCCCTTATGACACTACATTTTTAATGCATTGTTCAAGTTTTGGTGAACAGTACAAATATAATGTAATACAAAAATTTACCATGTGCAAAGAGTTAAGCTGTATTTAGATAAATGGCAAACTGTCAAAAATTTTACTAAAGTTATCGATAAAAAATGAAGTTATGTCAAAAAAAATGTAAAATTGTTTAACTTAAAATTGACATTTCAAGCTTGAAATATTAAAAGTGTTGCTAAATCAGCGGTTTATGGGCAAATTCAGCGATTTACCGCTTTTTGTTTTTAGGTTTCTCATAAAAAAAAAAGTTGGCAGCATTTAATAAAATAAACAAAACAGGGATGGCTAAGTTGTTTTAATTGTTCTTTTTTGTTGATACTTTTTTAACTAAGATTTATAATACCTTTTTGTGGTGTTTTTTATGAACATAATTAAAATTAATTTCAACTAAAAAAAATCTTTTAGTACAATTAGGGTAAAAAACTATAATTTGTAAAAAATTCTCAACGCCATCCCTGAAACAAAAACATAACATACATATAGTTTGCTCTTTCTTACATTTACTGTTTCTTTCTATCAATTCTATATCAATTAATGAATAAAAAATGTAGTGTCATAAGGGCTTAAAAGACGTTTGTGTTTATGAGAGCTAGTTCAGATAAACTAACGATAATTGTTATCAAAATTAGAGATGATATGAAGTACATTTTTCCTGTTTCGCAGCATGTTTATAAATGAAACGACTTGTTTCGCTCTTAAAATTTTGTATGGCAAAATATGTTGTTTCAATTATTTCAATGGGAGAGCGAAATACGAATATTGCTGTCCGTGTGAACATGGTATAAAGTGTCAAATGTCAAATGTCGCGTTCATAATGCAGCACGTAACGGCGTTCTTTTCAACCCCATGTCGCCTTTGAAACCTGTTAATGGTAATAAACAGACAGACTGGATTTGAGGCTAGTTTTGTATTCTTTTGCTGTAAAGAAAGTTTTAATTAATAAACGTTACAAACAAGTCGACTTTGAAAGGCTGTCATAGACTATCAACATTCAATTTTTTTTTACAATTAATTTGTGCTCAAGGGAGTTCCACATACAGGTCACAACCAGCGTTGCCACAAAAAAATTCTATACGATCAAACCAGTGATGCCAATAGTAGGGAATTTACCCTTTTTGTAGGAATTTTTTTCCCAAAATTTCAAGCGTAGGGGAAAAAGGACAGATTTTTTATTTTAAATCAAATGTCGGTAATTTTCAAAATATTATCTCATTTTCAATATATTATCTAAACATACGTAAATATTCGTATTATTTTAATTTAAAAATTGAAATAAACATGTGTAACAGGTAAGTAAAATAATAATATTCTCTCTGTTTCTGTGGGGTTAGTGTTTAGGGTAGAATTTAAGATTAAGATTAAACCATCTTAGAAATTCTTGAATCCGAATTAAGATAAAATCAACTTTATAAGACTTGAATCAAGCGCATTTTGAGATTGATTCAATCTTAGTCAATCAATCCTATTTTCGGATTATTTCAAGTACGAATTCGGGACTAAATACGGATAAGTTAAGTTTATCGCACTTGAATATATGTACGTACTTGAATCAAGCATTCTGTCCTTGATGTGAGGAAATCCGTAATTACCGTACTATTGACACCGTTTCGGCTTAATTTAAGTACGGATGGATTGATGTTTTTTGAGTGTTCCTTCGAAACTAAGAGAAATGAAACAATACAATTTCGAAGTTTTGAAAAATTTTAAATGAAAACTTTTAGAGCAAGGAAGGATGTATTTTTAAATGGATTTATTTTTTTAATTTTACTTCAGGGACACTGAAGAAAATATTTATTTAAGATTTCACAGAGCCTTACTTTTTATTTGGTACCAAGTTTATAAAAAATAAAGCTCTTTAAAAAGGACAAAAGATGAGGAAATGAAAAATCCAATCCAAAGTTTGACTATGTTTTGTCTCTAGATTGAAGGATATACATATAGAGGCGTTTCTGAAAAAAGAAAAAATTTTAATTTGTCGCACAGTGCTATTTTTGAAATTTAATTTTTATATGTGCGTGTATAGCATTTACATTTTTATTTCTATTTTGGTTTTGTTTTCTTGCTTTTATTATAATATTTACATGATATGTATTTGTATGCCTGTTGCTAAATATTTTTGTTTTTAGAAACATAGGCAAAAGTGTAGGGACATTTTTTTTTTTTTTTTTGTTATAGAGGAAAAAATGGATTTTTTTAGACACGGAGGGATTTTTTGAAATTTCTCCTGGCATCACTGGATCAAACTTGTATGTAAAACCTACATACATTTTTTGAAACCGACCAATTTTTATAAATACATATGTACATATTTTAAATCATATACAAATATATAGTATATCGAGCTTTTACCGCAAAAACAGGAAGCGACAAAAACACAATGTTTTTTATTTTATTTCATAAAAATTTTGTATGAAATTGATCGCAAAAGCTAAAATTGTTTTTGCTATAAAATCTTAACGGTACCTTTTGTGACCATGGCATTTTATAAGATGATGCAAGTGTTGCCAATATATTCATTTATAAAAAACACGAAAATTGAAAATGATATCGTTTAAGCTAATTTTGGGGTAAGGGCTCGATATATTAAACATTAATATGAGTATTTTTCTTATGGAAATGGTCTTCAGTATCACTGTGTTTAATAACATTAATTAAATGAGTAAAAAATAACAAGGTACCCATCGACTACTCAATATTATTAAATACTTTATTGCTATTATTATTGTCATTTTGATCCACACTTTCCAATAAGATAAAATATCTGGCGCAATTTTTTCTTCAATATACATATGTAAAAGTAATAAAAACCAACGCACACTTGTGCCTGTTGTAATGTTGTCAACACATTACTCAATATTTATTTTTACGCAATGTACATCAAAAGACTTTTGATTTTATGCAATTGTGCGACTAATAATATATTTGATTGGCCGAAGATTCTAGTATTTTTTGTAATGGTATTGAAAGACGATCTCTATTATCTTTTAATACTCTAAACGAAATACCATAAAATCCTAAAACACTCAAAATTTTAAAGCAATAATGTCTATAATTCAAAGACCTTCAACAATTTTTTTTCCTAAATAGGGCACATTAGCATAGTTTGCGCTTTATACCAACTTGCTTCTCATTTAAAACTATTTTTGCCAATTATGGTCGTGCGGCGTGATTGTTATTACGAATATAAAAATAATTTCAACAAATTACCCTCTTTCAGTCATTCATTCACTTACTCACTCACTTCAAATTATTGTGAGAACACAAACAACGCTTAAAAAAAAAAGAATTGTATTCGTAGACATAGAGATGGACAAACAAAAAAAAACTTCACCCTCATACTTGCTACACATTTTTGTATGTTTGCCACGATTATCATCGCGATTATTTTCTCATACAACACGCAGCAAATGTTTGAGTTCTCGTGTGATTTTTATTTATTCTATAATGTTCCGATGAGAAACGAATTATGATGGCATTTCACATTAGCAAGCAGGGCTGCCAGAAATTTTCAGCAAAAAATCTTAATTTTACCAAAAAAAAATCTTATTTTGGAAAAAAAATCTTATTTTTGGAAAAATGTGGTTTTTTTATTTAAATTAACTTTAAAACATATCAATATGTATTTCCACTGTTGCCAACTTTTTTTGAAGATTTCCTGCCAAACCGGACTTCAAACCGCGAGAAACTGCTAAATATTCAATTTAGCGGAATTTTTCTTAAAAATACCTCTAAAATCTAAACATTTTAAAAAGTTTATTTATATAAACCTAGATATACAGGGGTGTCATGGAAATCGAAAACGTAAAACGAAAGAATTTTAAGAGTCGTTTTTCAAAAAAATTTCTGTAATAAAAAAATTTGATGACAATTATTATACAAATAATGCTCTATTAAACAGAATTTTTTAACAAAAATTGTAAAAATTAGATTAAAAGTTTAATAAAAAGAACTGCCAAGTTCTTTCGTTTTACGTTTTCGATTTCCATGACACCCCTGATAAGATGATTTTTTAAAGGTATTTCGATGCACTTAAAATTACCTTTTCGGATTAAACATTTTTCCATTAAATGTTTTTGCTATTATTTAATTTTTGCGAACCTTGTCTGACTTGCAATATTTTCTGTTTTTGCAAAATAAAAAGGTTGCTTTTTAAGATATTTTTGTTTCAGTAAACCGCAAATATGCATTACTAAGTTTTAAATTTTCAAATGTGAACAAAGAAGGGTTTTTTTAATTGAACCTGACCTTCGTCTAGACAAAACAAAAAATCTTGTTTTTGGGGAAAAAATCTTAAAATCTTTTTTCGGTTAAAAAATCTTAAAAAATAAGGTAAAATCTTACTTCTGGCAGCGCTGTTAGCAAGGTTGGTCATTTCATGTGAAATATTACAATTATGATGCTTTAGCTCTTTAAAGAAATTAATGAAAGCGAGTTTGATTGGTGTTTAACGAAAAAATTTTTTAATGCCTTAAGTACTTTGTTAAATTTCAGAGAAAAAATCCAGATTGAAACAAGCCCATCGAATTTTTCTTTCTAAAATATTTACTTGCTTGCGAAATGTATGTAAGACTAAATAAATTCCCATCGTTTTTCTTCATTCCTAAATTGAGCGCATTTGCTTAATTACAGATTTCGATATCAATCGACATTGACATTTGAATGGTATTGAAATTTTTAACGATAATGAATGACATGATTTGGCCCCTGTTTTACTACTATTATTTTAAAACTCTGAGCAACCTGAGGCATTGTCTTTTCTTTGGAAGATAAGACAACAGTCAATATCTTAACCTAGGGCTTGAAACTGTTATATCTTTAACAGTTTTTAGCTGACCACAGTCCAATCTGCTACAACGTAATTCAGTAGCATCTAGGTGGATAAGTGCTAATGAGCAAATCACAACTCGTGGGGACCGACATCTTAAAGGTTTCACTTTAGGAACAGGTTTTATGCTGTCGGGTTTCTTTGGTAATGGAGGTTAAACATTTTTTAGGTTAAACTTTGCCGGGAATATGCATATTTATGAATCTTTCGGTAGGCCAAATTCCGTTCTAAAACTACGGCATCCTATATCTGTCAGTATAGTGTGAATAAAGCATGTCCTAAAGCTGTTTTCGAGGTGTAAGTTTTATGCACATGCGCGCATTTAATTCTTCCTGTGATAAGACAACCATTAGATTACGACGTAATAATAGGTTCCAACGATAACCTAGAACTTATCTCTCAGAATTTAATTCGAATGTTATTTAATTCAAGAAAGACAACAATTTTAACTGGACTTTGCACAATTTGTTATTAAAATTACTAATTTGAGGCCATTTGATTAGTTATCAGAACTATAAATCCGACATTACTACATAGTTAAGCAATCTTAGGATAACTTTTCATAGCGACTTTGTCGCAAAAAACCAAATTATTTACAAAATTAATTTTAAATATCGAACGCCCTTAAAATTTTTTTTCTAATTCCCACAATTCATAGTTAAACTTAGATATACCGCACCAAAACATCTGGTTTAGTTTCTATGTGAAAATACTCTCATCAAAATAAACCATCTATTATTTGAAGTTTCATCAATAGCACTCCTTTCTACAAGAAATCAAAATAAAAATTTACGAAACAAAGTGGCAAACAGTCAGTAAAGGGCTTTATTAAACGATACATTCCCACAAGCACGTGACAAGCGATATTTACGCGTGTCTAGCTGACAAAACTTCACAACCCCTAAATATTTATAACAATTACGTTTAGGGAAAAAAGGCTTACAAAAATATTATTTGGACTTATCACAAAAATAAACGAACATAACGATGATCGAGCGCTTGAAAATTTAATTTAATAAAAACGCAGGTGTGATTTAAAACAGTTAGAAAATATTAACAGTTAAGGGGTGGAAATAGAAGGAGAGAGGAGAAAATTATTATTACAACATGTTTGCGCTACAATAATGTAAATACAGTATAAATGAAAGCATGTAAGTGGTAGAGAGGTTTAGAAATTAATTGTTTTTTTTTTGCGATTTTGTTAGTCGTAATAATTATTAGAATATTTTTCGAATGTTTATAAGTTTATAAACAAGGCGAAAACACAACATTGTATTGTATTTGTTGCTGTCGTTGGTCGATTTGTCACCAAGCAACTTTTGACATTCTTCTCTCTAAATACGAAAAAAGTAGCAACGCAAAATACCTAATAGGTCTTTTCAGCAACTAAAACTTATTGCTTATTTTCAACAATCGAAGCAAAGCCGCAAATATTGTTGTAAAAGACATAAAACTGGTTTTGCAAATTACCTTTAATATAACTCTCTTACATTGCTAAAACACCAAATCGCCCAAAATTATGAACCTAAAGTCGTCAAAAGAAAATAACAAAGAGTCAATCAGGGGTTGTAAGTTGCTAACAAAAAAGACGAAAAGACAATGAAAATAAAAGGTTAAGAAATAGCATACCTACTAGGGTATTCATTCGGTTAACCGTCAATCGGTTAACCGATTAAGTACTACCCGATTAACTGATCGGTTTATTTCAAATTGGCTTTTTTCGATTAACGATTAAACCGGTTAATTTCAGTCGATTAACCGATTAACCGATGTAATAAAATTTTTAATTTTTTGTAGTATTATAACTTTTTTTTTTGTGTTTTTAATTATTTGTTTTGTCTCATATACAATAGGTACATATGTGTTTAGAAAATATTTTTTCATAAAAACAAAGGTGTTCTGTGATCTTCATTTCAACCCATTTTCCGCCGACCGATTTCAATGTTCAAACAACAGGAATGTGGCGAAAATAGGTTAAATGTTTGATTGCCAACACCTTTTTTTGTTTCACGTACTTTTTATATGTATGTGTTTAGTTATTTGTTTCTTCTCATACCTTCTCATATCAGTCTTTTATCAAAATTACCGAAACAACTAGAAGTGTTAAACATTTTTAAAAATTAAAACAGGACTCTAAGGGCATAATAGAATATTTTATATGTTTAGAGAAATTCTGAAAAAGGACTGAGAAATAAGATATTGATCTACGATAAGTGAAAGAATTTTTTCTAAGTCAAGTTTTGTCAAAATAAAAGAAAAAAAATCGCTTTACTCCAAAACATTTAAACCAAATTATTTTTCTAAAAGATTATTTTATAAGATCTTTAACTATTGAAATAACTAATAAAATTATCTCAGTCTATTTTTTTATAAATACATACTTGGGGGATTTACAAGGTAGTCATAAAGTTGTAAAGTCTTGTCTTTAAATAATTACTAGAAATATATATCGTAGGATTAATATGCAAACCGGCTAAATCCACTTTTTATGTAAATTGAGATTTTGATGCCGTGTGGTAGGGAAAGATACGCCTTGTCGACCAGCATGTAGTTTTTCTTCTATTTAAGTCTTGAAGTGTGTAAAACTAATTGTATTTTAATTTTCTATCAAGCTGCAAATAGAAAAAATAAAAAGTTTTTGGCCTCTCCTGTGAAATGTGCTGAAAGGAAGTTAGCAGGTTTGCATATGAAGCCGACGATATGACTGTTGTGGCTATCGCTTATATATCTACTGTGCAGTTATGACGAATAAATGAGCGCAGCATTAAAATTTTTACCTTGTGAATCGCCCAGTTATGTATTACATAATTTAAAAATGCATATTACATATTTATGAATAGTTTTTTTGTTTGCTCGTTTTAGTTCAAGAATTTCAATGTTTGGTATGTTATTGCTTTTTTATTAATAAACTCCAAATAATAAATAATTAATGAATTTCTTTATATTGAAATTACTTAATTTATAAAAAAAAACTTTATTAATCGGTTAACCGATCAAAAACAAAATTAACCGATTATTGACCGATTAAACCAAAACCTCGGTTAATTAGTCGAGCGATTAACCGATTAAAGCAATAGGTCGATTAAATGAATACCCTAATACCAACATAAAATGCTTCAGAGCATGTAATGAGGAAAAACGTTCAAATTGCACATTAATGAAATTTTTTGACTCCCAAAAAAAACTTTTGATAACAAATAGCAAGTGGCAGTGCAAAAAACTGAACCGTAAACAATGAAATTAAATAATTTGTTTTTATTTTTGTTTTCCCCTTGCAACTACAATTAGAGTTGACAAAAAAAGATTAACTCACTGTTTGTTGTTAGAGTTATGTTTAAGCTTTGATATTATTATGGGTAAGATTTTTGAGTGTTTATAAGTCCTATTCGCTTTTATTTGAATAATATCTTTAGCTTTTCTTAAATTTTGGATGAAGTTTCCTGATGACCTGTCCTAAGCAACCAGTGAAACGCGCATAGGAATAGCTTATCCCTCCAACAATAAATTTCAGTTTTTCAATAGTAAGAATTAGAAATTTAGCACATTAAAATTAAATCTTATTAATGAAATTTTTTGACTCCCAAGAAAAACTTTTGTGCACACCTTTTGTTGTTAAACGAAAAATAACATTTAAAGAGCCAGTAGTCATGATGCTTTTCATTACGTTTTTTTAAATGAAACGTTTTTCCAGTAACAAAATTAAATAAACAACAAGTTGTCCTAGGTGGGGTGCAATAACGCCTTACGAAATAAGGCCTTTAAGGCTTCTCAATGGAAAGTGAAATAAGGCAATAAAATTTCTCATTCTTCTTATATTTTATTGAACAATTATAAAAAAATTTCACTATGGAAGATAATGAGACGCGCGCTGAAAAACTGTATTCAGCGAAGCCACCTGCCGCTTCCTATGGAGGAGAAAACCCCTAAGATGGGCCGCAGGCCGCCACGCAGAAAAACTGTATTAAGTGAAGATTTAGGTGGCTTTTTCCCACGTAGTGCATAAAAAAAATAAAATAAAGGCTTTATTGCACCATTGGCTAAATTTCAATAAAGGCCTTATGTCACTTTCAAAGTGCAATAAAGCCCTTTTCGCAATAAAGGCCTTATGTCTCAATTGGAAGTGAAATAAAGCATTAAAAACCTTATTTCGTAAGGCGTTATTGCACCCCATCGCTGTCCTAACTAGAATATCAGGCCTGTCACAGAAATCAATTCCGATCGAAAGTGGAAGTGATTTCGTATCTTGCTTCACATCGAAATCACTTTCGATCGGAATTGATTTCTGTGACTGGCCTGTATGCGTTCGTGCTTTGTAAAGGCGAAATATTACGACTTCATATCTGGTCGAATATTCCGGTAGTTCTCCTTCCAATACTCGCTTTAAAGACCGACCTTTTCATTTGTTTTTTCGCTTCATGTAATTGAAATTAATCCATTAGAGGCAAAGATTACTCGTTCTTAACTCGTGTGATACCCAACTCCATTTCTTTTAGATTAATCCTGCTGCTTGCTAGTTTGACAACAGTCTCTTGACCGCACGTAAGATTCTAACAATTGGATTAACCTCAAATAATATTATGGCGTAATCTTTAGAAGTTAAATTTTAATATATAACTAGAAACTTTTCCTTCAAACATAAATTAAACAATTTCTAAGAAGCAGTCTTCAACTTTATCTTAATTTTAAGCTGATTTTTGCACTACATTCCATATAATCTTGTTAGCAACGCCAATAAAAATATTAAATATTATATGTATTATAATTCTACTGTAATGACATTTGGCAAAAACAACTACGAGACCTTTGCGCTTGTAACTATTAGACTATATCACTTAATTTAACTATTTACCAACGTCATGCCTTATTAATTATTGCTTCTCCATTAGAGGCAATCGAATTCACATTAAATAATCACACCGGATGCTGAGGAGTTTGGGTGCCATAAAATACTTGTTGTAAGATTAATAACAACAACTAAATAAAACATGTGGTATAATCACTGGGCTGACGACAACAAGTTATTGTTGCTGTTGCTGCCTAATGCTGTTACAAACTTTAAAACTGTTGCTGATGCTGATGCTTCCATTGCTGATCATTACGATGTCGATCGATGCGTGTCGTTTGATAGACACCCATCCGGCCGGTGTCATAAACCTGCTGTTCAAATTTAAATGTGTTTGAGCTGATTTTAACGCGTTTAGTTCAGATTGTTTTTTTGAAAAATACATTTTTATGCCAGTTTTCTATGACGTTTTTAATTTTAAGTGCTCTGCTTTTTTTTCTCAGTCTTAAGCTGCATTTTTTAGGGGGACACAACTACGATTAACGAAATATTTCAAATGCACCTGTGCTTCTAAGTGTTTAACCAGTTTTCCCTCTGTCACTAATAAGAAATGGTGGTTGCAAACGTGATTGTGTGGTTGAATAGGCAATTGGTTTGTGACTTTTTTCCACAATTTTCAGTTAAATTTTTTTTTTAATAATTTTTTTGGTCAACAGCAGTGCTGCAATGATTTGTAAAGTTAGTGGGTTTCTGGTGTTTGCGATGTGTCTTTGTGTTCGTTATTACTTACTCTAGCTTCCATAATTTAATGTACGAGTACAAACAACAAGGTTGTTTTTCATCGACTACCCCAACAGCTATAACAAGCATCAATTGATAAATTGGCCACTAATGCAGCTGCAACTAACTAAATACACTTGTTCGACTATATACACACAATATTTATGAACACATATTCGTATTAAGCTAGTCCAAGTAGGCCCGCCACCCAACTTAACTCTGCTCCGAACTGCTCCCCTACACCCAGGCCACAAAGCTAAATACGTACTCAATAAAATACTTCTACTAGTGTTATTACTGCTGCTGCCGCAGTTAGTCTAGTGACTAATATCTTTGACTAGCCAACTAGTTAAAAAGCAAAGTAAGCGAGCTGGCTGGCAGGCAACAACCATAGACATGTGAATTTATGATAAACAACAAAATCACTGTCAGTTGATACCTCCTAACTACCACACAACAAAACTATTTGCACCTGTCGCCACAAATGCACCCAATTGCCACAATAAACACTTGCATACACTTTTGCATAAATATAATTGCAGGCGCACAACTGCAACAACTATTTACTAAATGCATGTTCCTATTCGTAAAACTCCCCTCCTGAACACCACCACAATTTTTTTAACATTTTTGGTTTCCTAATTTATATGGATTCCTTATTACAAGTATATCAACTTGTTTCATTATTATCTATGAAAACCTATTATGAATCCAACAACAAACAACTTTTTCCCCAACATTTTTCTTTATGTTTTCTGCTTAAGGAGGGGAGCTTTTACTCTATTACAGCCTAAAAGGATGTTGATCCTAGATGAAACATCTGTCCAAAACATCTGCCAGTTGCTCCACAGATTTAGAAAAATTTGTAATGATGCACACATAAAAGCAAAATATCCGTAAGAAACCCCACAAAAACAAAAACTTGTTAAAGGGAAAATATCAAAGAGAGGGAAGTCAAGTGTAATTACATTTTGATTTAGAAAATTGTAATCAAATATTGCAACAGGTGCAACAATATTTTGAACAAACATAAGGGAATAGACATTCAAATATGGAAATTTAAAAGTAACGAACTTTTTTTACTTAAAAATGGCGAAATCAGCTTAATTGCAACAAAGTAATGTAAATATGGTAGGGTATTTTAATTATATTGCAAAAATATTAAAAAAGGAAAATAAAAGAGTTTATTGTTAATTTCCATTTTATTGAAAAATTGAATCTTCTTGCGGACAAAGGCTATGAAAGGTTCCACTTAAGTGCTTAGGATAGGGTCCAGGGGCGCTAAGCCTCCTATGCTAACCTTAATCATATCTCCAACACTAAAACAGACAGGAAAAAAATGTAATACATATCGTGGTTCCTTAGAACAATAAGCGGACAGGTTTCTGGTACTTTTTTGAAATTCGGCTCTTTTAGGGAGTTAAAAAAAAGTGTCTATATTTTAACCCAATAAACGTAAAAATACGCATTATATCACTTTCGAAACTTGTCTAAAAATTACAAGAAAAAAATTTGGTACTTTTTAGAAATTCGAACGTTTAAGGGGTAAAATTCGTAACTATTGTTGGTACTAATTTTACTAATTATTTTTCTCCATTCTTTGGCATATGCGTATAAAATAGGCTCCCACTACAATATTCAAATTTTACCATTAATATTGGACCTAGAAACATAAAATTCAACATGCAATATCCTGAGTGATAAGACTCTATGGGGGAATTGTTTATTACTTTTTTGGTCTTTAAATAGTACTTTTTGAATTTCCCTTAGTATTGAACTAGAGTTTCTAGGCGGGAAAGAATTCCCGGGAATCCCGGTACATTTGTTTTAATAATTCCCTGGAAATTTTTTGCGGGAATTTTCGGGAATTTCAAATTAAATTTATAGAAATTTTAATTTGTTAGCATCGTTAAAATAAAAACACGAGCAATAAAAATATATTATTTACTAAAATTACTAAAAACTATCTATAAAACTGTCGTCTATGGGTTGGGGACTGTATCGATAAAACCTTAGGGCACAACGCTAAGTCTTCACCACTTGACGCGATTCCAAAGGGCAAGAAGAGCTAAAGAAGGTAGGGATACTTAACCAAGTAGACGCACTCTGACTTCTGGAAATAAATAGTACTACCCTCTTTAGATTTTCCAATCGTTACAATTTCTCCTTTATTCAATTTTAGGTTTGCTTTTAATATACAGAGATAATTGACACTCAATGATACTGCACCAAATTTCTTAGAGTAAGCTTAGAAAGTGAATACGTCTGTTCTCTATGGCGGTAAAACAACGATTTGACTCGGCCAGTCAGCGTTTTCGTTCAAAATTTTCAAAAAGGGGCACAAAAAGGGGATTTTCAAAAAAAAAGTGTCACAAAAAGGGGAATTCTGAGAAAAAAAGGGGCAACTTTAAAAACAGGAAAATTTTCAAAAAAAAACAAACATGTAATTATTTTGTTATTTTCATCAAAAACTAAACAAAAAATAAACTTAATATTTATAAAAATTACATTGTATATAATAAAATCACATATATATATATCGTGGAAATACATTTCTTGTTTGCAAGTAAACGTTTATGAACTGTTTCATAAAATTTTTATTTTAATTACTTACAAAAACAAAAAATAATTCATAATTAGCGTAATTATGAATAAAAATTCCCCGGGAGTTTTCTCCCTTCTCCCATTTTTCCTATGTAAAAGTGGGAAAAGGGAAAAAACTCCCGGGGAATTTTTGTTCATAATTGGGCTGAATATGATTTGATAAAAAAAACACTTTACATTTAAATAGATAGAGATATGTATATATCGTTAGCTAAAATGCAAAAAGGCGCAACTAACAAAAATATAATTTTACAGGAGAAGCAAAAAACGTTATAAAATGAAAACTATAAACATCCAAAAAAACATGCATTGCTAAGTCGTTCATGGAATTCTTCAAACAATTTTAAAAGGAACTCATTTCATTATAATTTGTTAGAAATAAACACTCTCGAAATTACGTCCCTTTGTTTTTTGTTAATTAAAGCGTAATTTTTGATCGCAGAAGTGTAAAATTTTGTCAAGACATGTAGTTCAATGGCATTCATAATAACCAAACAAAAACACGATTTTGGATTTTTTGTTAGTTACGCCCTTTTGCATTTTAGCTAACGATATATAAGTATATGTACATAAATATTTGGCACTTGGATTATTTTACTTTTTTATCAAAAAAAAAATTAAGTTACGAAAAAACCCCGAGGAAAAGCATATAGTTAATATCAGGTACAGATCAATTTTTTTAAACATTGCAGTGTTATGTTGTTTCTTCAATTATTAAATATCTAATTTTTTGAAAACGTGAATTTATATTTATTAATCAATTCATCACTTGGAATCCAATCTTCCAAGTTATTTTGATACAAATTTAAATTTAGACTTTCAGTCTATTTGTCAATTTATTTTTTAATAATGCTAACTTAGAGAAAATCCGCTCAGCGGATGCACTACTATGTGGTAAAGTAAAAACATACGAAGCAAATTTATACAAGTTTGGATATAAATTGTCACCCAAACAGTTTTTTAAATGGCCAATTTCGTACCAAAATGTTTCAGGCTTAGATATTTTAAAAATTTGGTTCAAAAAGGGTCAAAAGGGGCACAAAAAACTACAAAATGATACAAAAGGGGATTTAAAACAAAGGGGTCAAAAAAGTGGCACGGCATTAAAAAAGGGGCAAAAATGCGACTTTAGTCGCATAACGGTAACGCTGCGGCCAGTTTCTCATGCTTAAAAGGTAATGCATAATAACAGTGGCGCCTCAAGTTGTCAATTCCGTTGAAACAAGATTGACCCCATGGATGGAAACACCTCTGCCTTTAGTTCAGACGCAAACAACCTACAAATCGAAATATATTTCCTACGCCAATAAATCTTCGTAGAAGCGAATGAAGTAGAAAATTAAAATGTACACGATACGCCATCACCAACACCATCACCAACAACAATCAACAGATTCTAAAAAAATAAATGTAAAGAAAACACAAAAGCCTGAACAAATCTTAAAAAAATAATTTGACGTCTATGAAGTCACGGTTAACAGGCCAACAAATTTATAATCTTTGTATGATGCGCTTCATACTATAAAACCAACGTCTGTAGAGAACGAGAGCACGTTTTCGGTAGCAGCCAATATACATACATATCAACAAGGATTAGAAATAGAATCTCCGATGAGCTTTTAAATGCTTTAATAATACTAAAAAAATTTGTCTTAAAAGAAAATTAATTTTACCAAGTTGCTATTAATAATAATTACTAAAAATATTAATAAGTTTTAATAATTCGTGATCTCCAAAAAAAAAAAAAAAAAATAGCCTGCGGGAAATTTGCGTCAATTGGTCCAACAGACTGGTCCTGGGAGTTGTGAAAATAGAACAGGTACAAAAAGAAAGAACTCATGTCCAGTGAAAGGAGAACCAATCGTGTAACTAATTTATGAAGAACAAAAAGGTAGAAAAAGTAATGAATTACAGTACAGTCTTTACCGGTGGTGTGACATATTTTTAGGGACTTTCTAAAATGTTGTTCTTGAATTTAATTCTAGGGCTTGTTTTATTGAAAAAATACTACACTTTATTGAAATAAAACTTCATTGTAGTAACTGACACTAAATACGTCCATTGATAAAAGATGTGTGGCTGGTCAAATGCTGTCAATTGGCCCCCTCCAATGACAACCCCATGTAAAAGTGATAGATAGGTCTTATTCACAGAAAGTATTAAAACTAGAACCGGTCTCTACCACAAAAGACATATCACGGGACTACTTTGGTGTCAGTTCGCTTCCCTCTAGGGTATATACATACATACATATATAATATGCATGTAACTATGATTGCAACAATTTATTTGTTTTGGTTTCCTGTAGAATTAATAAAGCTAATTTTTTTAGACTGTTGTATATGTGATGTATATTCTTTTAAAAAAGTAAAAACTTTTGTCTTAAACTCATTTAATGAAATCATTGTTTTATTCAAAGAATCCCGAATTCCGGGAATAAGATTTTTTTGTTTCCTTTCCCGGGAACAGAAAAGGTCCGGGAAATTAGAAACCCTTTATTGGACTTAAAACATAAAATTAAACATGCAAGGTCCTGAGTGAATGAAAATCTCTAAAGGAATCTTTTTGGTACTTTTTCGTTCTTTAAGCGGTAGCTTTTTTTTATTTTCGTTTGTATTAAGTCTATGAACATGAAATTAAACATGCAAGGTCCTGAGTGGATGAGAATCTGTAACAGGGCTTTTTGTAGTTATTTGTTCTTTTACTGGTACTTTTGTGGAGAGGGTATTATGCATTTGTGCTGATGTGTGTAACGCCTTAAAATATTGGTCCTAGACCCACCTTATAGTATACCGATCGACTCATAATCACTTTCTGAGTCGAACTAACGATGTCCGTCCGGCTGGCTGGCAGGCTGGCTGTCCATGTAACCTTGTGAGCAAAGTACAGGTCGCAATTTAAGAGATAATTTGATAAAATTTGGGACAAAGGCTCTAATTGGCACAAGGACCAAGCCTATTGAAGCCGAATCGTAGGACCACGAGGGAAGATAGGGGGAAATTTCTTCCTCTCAGAAACTATCAAACCGATTTTAATGAAATTTAAAACATGATCCATATCTATATGGACACATAAGCTATACAGTTTTAAAAAATATAGGAACACAAGGGGAGAAAGGAGCAGTTGTTGCCTCTCAAACTGATTTTAATGAAATTTAAAACATAGGTAGATCCATATCTATATGGACACATAAGCTATACAGTTTTAAAAAAATGGGACCACAAGGGGTGATAAGGGCAATTTTTGTCTCTCAAACCGATTTTAATGAAATTTAAAACATAGATAGATCCATATCTATATGTACACATAAGCTTTACAGTTTTAAAAAATATAGGAACACAAGGGGAGAAAGGGGCAGTTTTTGCCTCTCAAACTGATTTTAATGAAATTTAAAACATAGGTAGATCCATATCTATATGGACACATAAGCTATACAGTTTTAAAAAAATAGGACCACAAGGGGTGATAAGGGCAATTTTTGTCTCTCAAACCGATTTTAATGAAATTTAAAACATAGACACATAAGCTATACAGTTTTAAAAAATATAGGACCACAAGGGGAGAAAGGGGCAATTTTTGCCTCTCAAACTGATTTTAATGAAATTTAAAACATTGGTAGATCCATATATATATGGACACATAAGCTATACAGTTTTTCAAAAATAGGACCACAAGGGGATGTAGGGGGCAATTTCTGCCTCTCACAAACTTTCAAACCGATTTTAATGAAGTTTTTAAACATAGAGAAATCCATATTTATATGGACACATAAGCATGATGTGTTTTTAAGTACTGTGGTGCTGGGTATCATATGGTCGGGCTTGACCGACTATACTTTCTTACTTGTTTAATTTTCATTAGAATTGGACCTATAAACATAAAATTAAACATGCAATGTCCTGAGTGAATGAGAATCTGTAAGAGGGGCTTTTTGGTACTTTTTTGTTCTTTAACTGGTCCTTTTTTAATTTTTTTTTTTTTTTTGGTACTTTGTATTTCTCTAACTGGTACTAACTTAGGATAGGGTTCAAGAACGCTTAATCTTTTATATTCAGAAATAATTAGTTATCGTTTTAGAAGAGATCTATTGAAGCAATAGTTGCCGCACTCTGAAGAAAAACAAAGCCATTTTAACATGAGTACGCTGTTCACCCTCCATTCCGTCTCCAAGAGAGGAAATACGGAGAATTGCTGCCACCCCGAAAATATCTAACTAATTTTGATGATATTTGAATAGATAGATCAGCGCAATTAAAACACACAGGGTTTTTATGTTTTTCAAAGATAGAAATATAAAGGGAATGATGGGAAATATCGATTTTAATGAAATTTAAAACTTCTGTAGGTTGATTTATACGCAATAAAACACACAAACTTTATATTTCTTTATAGTAAGTCAAAAATTCCTTCTAATCGGGAAACGCCGCGTGAACGGCTAGTCTAAAAAAAGAAATGTTCATACTAATGGGTGATTTTTTAAGCGTAGTTTTTTTAAAAATCTAATAAAACACTCAAATTTGCATCATATATTCAAAACTTTTATTGGAATCGATAAATTGGTATTTGCCAATTACTTTTTAAAATTAACTTCATGTGAATGTTGCCCGCGGCTCCGGTTCAAATCGTCCATTCGTAAGGTCCAATTTTGCACCACTTTTTCGAGCATTTCGGCCTGTATTCCATTAATAACACGTGTTATGTTATACTCTAAGGCTTCAATCGTGTTTGGCTTGTCCACATAGACCAACGACTTCACATAACCCCACAAGAAATAGTTAAGAGGCGTCAAATCACATGATCTTGGCATCCAACTCACAGGGCCATTTCGAAAGATAAACTGCTCACCAAATTCATCCTTTAATATGTCCATTGTTTCACGAGCTGTGGCATGTGGCACCGTCTTGTTGAAACCACATATCAACCAAGTCCAACTCAGCCAATTGGGGCAAAAAAAAGTCGCGTATCATGGCACGTGGTTGAATAACACAAGCCCAATACCTGAGATGGGCGACAAACTGACATTGCACTATCCTCATTAACACTGGTCGCTACGGCTGCAACTGAACACTTTTCACTTTCACAGACGGGCTTGCCAGCTTAGCACTTTTAGTGCTAGATTTAGCACATTTTTTTCTGATTTAGCACTAAGAATTTTAAAAAAAGTGCTAATTGCTAGTATAGCACATTTTTATAATTATTTAGCATTTTTAGCACTTTTTTTAGATCCTAAAACTACTTAAAAACTCACATAATCAATTCAAGTAAAGTATCAATTCTTTAAGAAAAATTCAAACATACACACATGCTACCTTTTTGCAACTTTGGCGCATACTACACTTTGTAGTGTACAAACAAGAAACAAATACAGTTACTTTTATTTTTATAAACAAATCAATTAAAATTGTTTATTGGGATTACTTGGTGGCCACACGATCAAGTTTTGCCTTTCAATTCCTTTCAATTTGAAATACATTCTCACTTTTTTACTAACACACTCACACTTTTTAAATTGACCACGAGATTGCTTTCCATTTGTTTGGCAATTTTACTATCAATTTAACAGCTGACAACATGTTAGTCTTCATAATTTGTTTTTTTTTTACGACATCTTGAAAGTATATGTAAAAGACTATCAAGAACAACTTGATCGTGTGGCCGCACGGTTAATAAAAAGTAAACTCAAGGCGAATTGAGTAGAAGGTGAGGTCAACTCTACAACAACACTGCTTCTGTGGTCGAATTGTCAAAAATTTTGCTTGTAAAAAAATCAACCAATTGTATTCAACCCTAACAAGGCGGTCGTGATACCGTTCACGAGTAGGTAAAACTACAGGCTTGAGAAGCTAGTAGTGGACGGAATTGAGGTTGAGTATTCCAATGAGGTCAAATATCTGGGAATTGTTATGGACAATTGGAACTCGCACTTGGATCAAACCCTCGGGAAGGCGGTAAGGGCCTTCTGGGCATGCAAGGTCTTCTTTGGGAGAACTTGGGGTTTGAGTCCAATAATTACATACGGATCATTGGTATGGTGGCCTAAGATTCGGCAGGAGACTGCAATGAGGAAGTGCAACAGGCTGCAGTGGATGGTGTGTCTGGCCCTGACGGGGGTAATGCGCACATGTCCCACGGCAGCACTTGAGGTTATAGTGGGCATATTGCCACTAAACATCCATATAAGGAAGACTGCTATGTCCGGTCTCCTTAGGATCAAGCTAACATCGGGACTTGCTGAGGTCCAGGGGCATGCTAGCTTGATGGACATGGCTCCGGGTCTATCTGTCTGTACAAGGGCAGACATAATGACCACGGAACTGGTCTTCAACAGAAGGTTCAGGGCAATCTTTCCGGACGAAAGGTCCTGGAGTGTTGGGAATCCATGTCGGGGAAACCATGAATTGCACTGGTATACTGACGGGTCAAAATCGGAGCACGGAGTGGGTGCAGGGGTTTTTGGACCTAATACACGACTCTCGATGGCAATGGGAGAATCGCCGAGTGTTTTCCAGGCCGAGATTTGCGCCATTGATGTGTGTTGCGGCAACATTCTTGATAGGGGAATGGTTGGCGGCAGTAATGTGATTTTCACTGATAGCCAAGCGGCCATTAAAGCACTCTCTTCTTGGAGAATGTCCTCGAGGCTGGTGGCGGAGTGCCGTGGAAAGCTACAGGAGCTGGGGACAAGGGGCAGATTGACGCTCTGCTGGGTGCCGGGGCACTCAGGGATCCCGGGTAATAAAATGGCTGATGAGCTGGCCAGGGCTGGTTCTAACTGGGGCTTATAATTCTTATTCGCTTAACAGTTTTATTTGTATAATATCTTTAGTTTTTTTGATCTTTGGATGAAGTTTCCTGGCGATTTGGCCTAATCAACCAGTAAAATGCGCATAAGAATAGCTTGGCCCATCAACAATACATTTAAGTTTATCAATAGTATGAAATGGGAATTTAGGACATTTAAATGAAACCTTGTTAAAAAAGGTTTGTTTACATAAAAAAACTAGTTCAATTAGCCTTGAGTAAACTGAGACCTAGAATGAAAACAGAACTGTAATGTTAAGTTATACGCATAAGAGAAGGTTCAAAATTAGACAACGTTTGTTTCCACATATTGGATGATATTGTAAAAAAAGGATTAATCTTATCTTATAATGCAAAATATACATATACAGTGGTTTCCCGATTTAACGAACTCTCGATTTAGCGTATTCGGGATTTAACGAATTAAAATCCAATTTGGTACTCGATGTAACGAACAAAAAAAAATAATATACAAAAAATTCGTTAAACTTATTTAAATACATAGATGGAGTAGTGAGGCAAATAGTTGTAGTCTTGAGAAATTAATGCACGGTTAGAAAACGATGTACCTGCTGATGAAGGGGTAAAAATTAAACACAGAGATGTAATCAAAAGCTGGATAAGTGGGGACAGGAAAATAATATCGATTATCCAAGACATTAAGGGTTTTCATGATATCGCTTAAAAGTCTCGCAATCTGTGCAAACTGTGCATGTTTACGCCCTCGCAAACGAATTGCCAAAAATTTTATGAGAATTAATTTACAAAAACTTCGTAAATTTGCCCAGCAATTTTGACTCGTAAACGTGCGCTGTTCAATTGTGCATTTATAAAAACACATTTTTTAATGCTTATCGCCATTTCCGTTGAAAAATTCAAGTGTTTATAAATCACAAACAATAATTTCTTACAATAACTTCAGCCTTTTTAAAAACAAATTTCACAAATTTTAATATTTTTTTTAATTTATTTTTCTATTGACGTTTCTTACAAATTGGCATTAGCTGCGTTCGTTTATCCTAAAATTTGTACAAATTTGTACTGGATTTTACTGAAATGCGTTTGCGTACACATAAATTTGTAAAATGTTCATATTACTCACCTACTGGATTTTACTGGGATTTTACTGAAAAATTAAACGAACGCACATATTAATTGTTTAAAATTACACACAAATTTAATATGGTCTTCATGAAACGAGTCTCGCAAGTTTGCCCATTTGCACAAATGGCAATTTTAAGCAATATCATGAAAATCGTTATTAATTTTACGTGAGCTTTAAGAGAAAGCAATTGAAAAAAGTTTAAAGAAATCTCAATAACAAACGTCAATAACAAGTTTCTTTAAATAATTATGTACTTTTTTCTAATTTTTTTTTTTAAATAATTACTTTTTTCATTAATTTTATTTTATAAAATCCATTTATTTGTAAAACGATGTGATATGAATTGTTCTTTTAATTTGTTGTTACGTGAATAAATATTTTTTTTTAGTACTGGATTTAACGAATATTTCAATTTAACGAACAGGGCTGACAATCAATTGTTCGTTAATTCGGGAAACCACTGTATTTACACGTGATTGATTAATTACATATTTGTGTGTTTAAATAAATTGCTTACAGTAAAGATACCATTTTGCTACTTAGCCCACAAAATTTCAAAAATAATTTTCGAAAATGGCTCATTTCTAAATCTCATTGCAAAATTTGTATAAAAAATTTTAATTCTGCCAGAAAATGTTTTTTTAACTCTTCTAAGCCACTTTTATATGTCCAATAATATGCAACTTTCTCGAAGTCTTAAGGTTAACGATACTGTGCAAGAATATATTGACACAAAACTGTCTGGATTATTAGCACAAAGTCTTTTATTTTGTTATTGATAATTAATTTGACATAAAAACCAAATTATTTTGATTCTAATTAAAAAGGATCATTCAGTTTTTTTTAATTAATGCACAATATCTCTAAAACAAGAGGTGGTAGGCAAAACCCAATGTTATATTAGTAATCTGCGGGACTAAGGAAGGACTAAACCTAAAACACAAACGTTTGCAATAACAGTGAGGTATCCTAATAAACTGAATAATGTGACCCTACTTTAAAGAAAGAGATTTTTGTGTAGATGAAAAATCCAGAAAGAATTTTAAGGTGTGAAAGACCGTTCGCGAAAAACTAACCGAATAAAACAGAAAATGGTGTAAATTGTTCAAATAACATATCGTCGGCTTAATATGTAAACCTGCTAACTCCATTTCAGTAAATTTTACAGGAGAGACAAAAAACTTTTTATATTTTATAGTAGGGAATGGTAAATCGATTTCGATTCCAATCGAAAATCGATTTTGTGGTAAAAAAAATCGATTTTTTGCAATCGAATTTACGTATGCGATTTTATACTGAAATCGATTATTGGGCTTTTAAAATCGATTTTTTTATTTATATCAAAATTTTGGCAATTTTTAATTGTAATCTTAATTAAATCGATAAATTATGGGCATGCACAATAAAACTTATTTTTTTTTGTGCGTACATACGTCTGTAGGTATGCTTATGCAGTTTTCCAAGTTTAAAGTTGTAGTTTTACGTATTTATCTATTAGTACCCTTGGTATACTTCCAACTTTATTATAAGGTCTCTTGTTCTTCAGAAATTAAAGTCATCAATGGACAGTGAACAAAACAGTACTAAACATATCGTATCGAACCAAACACTGAAAGTCAGCCATGGCCTTCCTGTGGAAATACGCTAATATGCAAACAGACCAGTGTGTGAGCGATATTTAAATCTTGTTATAAACAGAGTGAAAAAACAAAAAGTGTGTAATTTATCCTATGAAATACGAAATTACAGGAAAGTATCTCTGCATCTTTCTGACATCAATGATATGCAAACGTTTGTTTTCTAAAACTAACTTAATAGTAAGTTAGCAAAAAAACAGTCGCCACCGAACAGGAACTATTGTCATAATCCTTTGAAATACTAAACATACATTCAGGTTTGTCACATATATCAATTCCCATCAAAAGTGATTTCGTTTAATGTGAAGCAAGATACAAATTCACTTCCACTTTCGATCGGAATTAATTTATGTGACAGGCCTGATTGACTACACAAGAATACAATTTGAATATATATGTGCAATGTACATGCACTTGTTCTTCTAAAGGACGTCTCAAAATTTACACATTTTCACTTTTTACAGGAAAATTATAAAAAGTAGTCATATCTACCCACTGTAAAAATCTCAGTTCAATTTCTCTAGTAGTTTGCCAAAAAAAATGCTGGTGTATCCCTCTTTGTGATATAATGTATAAGATTGCAAATGAATCTTAAACGATTTTGAAATCGATTTTAAGATCGATTTTGAGGTTCGATTAATCGATTTCAAAAACCGTAATAAAAAAAGTCGATCGAAAAATCGAAAATCGATTTTGGAATCCATTTACCATTCCCTATTTTATAGGTGTAGCTTGAGAGAAACACCAAAAATATAGTTGGTTTAACACACTTCAAGACTCAAATTGAAGAAAAAAACTTCTTGCTGGTCGACGAGGCGTATCTTTCTCTTCTACACGGCATCAAAATCTTAATTTACTTAAAAAGTGAATTTAGCAGGTTTGCATATTAAGCCGACGATATGTCACTACATCATTAAAACTTAAGCTGTTAGGGAAAAACTAATGACACCATCGTCATCATCAGATGAAAATACATACATAAGGATCAGTAATTTTTTATTGAGGAAACTTTTAAAAATCTCCCTTTTGTAGAGCAGTGTAATAAACGTAATTATTCCCTTTTAATAATAACTAATAGCATTTCAAAATTTAGATTTTTTATTTAACATTTCTATTTCTTCCAACGAACACAATTTTCGTTTTTCCGCTTTATCACTAGTTTGAATATGATTATTTTTAAATTTCCACCATTGGTTAAGTAAATGATTTTGTTCTCCAACAATATTAAATATATCTTCTGTATTAAAACATCTTTCCATAATGGTAATAGCACTCGTTAGAGAAGGATATTTTTCGCAATAGTATAAAACGAGTAGTTTGCGATACAATACAAGATTTTCAGAACAAACCGTCTAAAATTTCAAAATATTTGTAAATTATTATTCATGTATAAACAATTTTTTTTATTTATAAACTTACAAAATTTTTACCACAAGCTTCTTTAAAAGCTAAACGTAAATAAATTTCACTGTATTCGGGTAGATTTAAATCCGATTGGGTTTTACTAAAAAATAAGAAAAAAAAAAATATTTTTTATAAAAAAAAAATTTTTGTTAAAAAATTAAGTTTATGTTAAAAACATGTTTTTGTTATAAAAAGCTTTGTGTTTTTGTAAATATCAGAATTTTGTTGATAAGTGTTTTTTTCTACTGCTTTAGGTTTTTAATACTTTACGACCTATTATCATACTTACCATATACATATAAATAAAGAATTTCATAAAAATCGAATTGAAACACATCATCATACCACGAGATTTTTATATTTTTGAATTCATAAGGAAATTAAGGCACTCTAATCTATTTAATAGGAAGTGCTTTTTGTATGGGAGCTATGGCCAAAAATAGACTGATTGAAAGATGATTTATGTTGCAATAAAATATTTTTGAGCCAAATTGCATCTAAATACCAACATGATAAGATAGTTTATAGACACAAACACTATTCCAGCAAGAAGTTTGTATGGGGCCATATGAAAATATGGACCCATTCTTATCATTTTCAATAGGCTTCGTCCTTATGACAACTAAGACGTATGTACCAAATTTGCGACCTGTTCTGTACGCACAAGGTTGCATGGACAGACAAGCCGACTCCGAAAGTGATTCTGAGTCGATCGGTATACTAAAAGGTAGTCTAGAGCAAGTTTTTATTTCTTACACACATCAGCACAAACGAAATACCCTCTACACTATTGTGGTGTGGGTGTATAGTTACCCTGCAAATAATAGGACCAGTCCAAACACGCGTGTAAAAAGAAGCCCACAAGGGACTAGGACTAGTCCAAAAGTAACGCAAACGTATGGAAAAAACATGGTCTATTTAACATTACGATGTCCTAGGGCAGGACCATATAACCCAGCTTTGGACTACGAAGGAGTAGTTTTAAAACTACTCCATGGTATACTCTAGAGGATTAGTTTAAAAACGAAAGCACGTCGTTAAAAAACGAAGACATGTCGTCTCACTACAAACACTTTTTAACAATGACATGGTCCATGCTTGCACTACATCGGACCAGTCCATGGAGTAGTCCATTTAATCAAAATGGAGCAGGTAGTCCAATATTATTTGCAGGGTATCAAGACATATTCATAATTTTAAATTGACACAATTTTCCATAAATTTTTACATATTGTGTGAAACGCTTTCCATTGATAACCATATTATTAAGATCTAATATACCCTTATTATGCGTTTGAATCGAAATTTTCTCCGTTCGGCAATTTTGGTATTCTGCGTTCCTTTTCATTTTTTTTCTTTCGATTGTATGTGTTCTGCATTTCGATCGCGGCTACGTTTTATCAAGTTGTTTATTTACGGACGGAAAGTTGGCTCTTTATGGGTTAATAGTTAGACATATTATATGTAAAATACTTTCCATTGATAGCCATATTATTAAGATCTAATAAAGCTAATTATTCTACACGGTGGTATATTTTATACTTCACCTGAAGTCATTAAGTTATCTCCAAGGAACCCCCCAGATCTTAAAATTGTTAACAGCTAAGTCTTGCATTAGGCAGAGCCAGAAATGCTAAAAATTATTTAAGAAAATGCTAAAATTTTTTCAAGACTTTTGCTAACAATTTATTAACAATATGAAATTTTTTTAAAAACTACATAAATTTTAGAAAGTAATTTCAAACAAAATTTAAAAAATTGGTAATATTTTAACAAATTTATGCGGCCCGCAATACCCCTGATGGAAGCAAAATACAAGCGATTTTACTTCTAGGCTTTGCTCTGGTTTGAAAGGTTCTATAAAAAGAAATTTCATACCATGAAATTTCAAAATTATTGTTTTTTTAGCAGTTACCAGCAAAAATTTGTATCAGATATTTTGTTGGAGTAACATGAAATCCCCAAGGCGAATTAACACAGGTGCTGTCGAAACGGCATCTGATTTTGACAATTCAAGCTCATTTGTTTTGATTTGTTAGTGTTTTGCTAAGAATAGTTGACATTTCGAGCTAAAAGCACTAACAATGCAATGCAAAGAACCTTATGTTGTTTCTCTTTGTTTTTGGATTGTTGTAGTTCCGACACCACCTGTAGTTGAATTCGCCTTGGAAATACCCAAACATTTACACTATAGAATTTTTATCTTGGGATCATTTCATTAAATTTTTACATTACAATATAAAAATTTTTTATACTAATTGAAAAAATGAAATTTAGATTCCCTAAATGTACAAATAGGTAAGATGTTTTTTAAGATAAAACTAATCCATTTTCATACGAAATTTCTTTTTGAGTGAAACTTTTTGTAGTAAAAATTTAATAATAATAATCATAATAATAGTTAAAAAAAAACAGTTCAGTTCATTAATAAAACTATTTCTCCAAACTTGAAATATAGGTTAAAAAAGGCTGAAAACATTTTATAAAAATTCTAAATAAAATGCCGAAATGCTAAAGGAAAGTTTTGCAGCTAAATCAAAATTTTGAATGCTAAATATACCTGCAAAAATGCTAAAATGGTCACACTGATACTTATATGTACTTAAATTATTTTAGATTTCGTTTTTCTCACTCTTTTTGCGCTTTTACTTAGTAATTCGCCGACCTTTTTCGGTGGTTTTTGACATATTTAATTTAGGATTTTTTCATTTGTTTTCTTGACTTTATTTTGCTTAACTTTGTTTCGCGCAGTACTAACTGATTGATATCAGACTGTTTAGCTTCTCACTCCTAATAATTGTAATATAAGCAGAACGAAAAGATCTCTCTGAGTAGTTAAATGTCAATCCACCGCAGCGAACGCATTTCTAACTTGTGTAATGGGATCGGAATTATCTTGATATTTTATTGACCCATTTTCGTACGATAATTAGATAATTGCTTCAAATGATAGTTTATCTAGGAATGCTTTAAATCAACTTGAGTAATTTTCAAAAAAGGTTTTTGTGGCGGCACAAAATGTACTTCTAATGTATTCTTGTTTTTTACTTTACTAAAACAAGTTATTTTTTCTTTTGTAATGTATTAACAAAATAGTCGTTTGAATTTGGCGAATACGAATACCAATGTCGTAAAAAGGCGAATACTAGGCCTTTCTAATACGAATATTCGTGACACCACTAGTACCTAATTTGGAAACTTTGACTCGTGCCCTTCTCCAGCTATACATAAAAAAAATCAAAAACAACAACAACAGCAAGGGATTTATGGGTAAATTAGAAGCAGTCGTGGTGTTTTGCTCATATCGCAGCCATTTGCGGACGACCAGCCTGAATTTCAATAGCAAACAATTCCGGACTATATTGGAGTTACTCGACAAACTTTCCTTCCTATGCTAGTAGACTGGCATTAATAAAACTACCATCGCTCAAAAGTCGCCGTACAATGCTAAATGTATCTTTTATGGTTAATCTAATTAATGGTAATGTTTCTTGTGATTTTCTTTTAAATTCTGTAAAATTTAATATACCTGGTCGCAATACTCGTCATTATAATCTGCTTTTTGTTAAATTTTATAGAGTAAATTACGCCATTGCTGATCCTTTTTCAAGGTTATGTAGACAATTTAATTCTTTATCACAATTTGTTGATTTTTTAAATTCCATAAAGCATAAAATTATTGTTTTTCTGAACTCGTAATTTTTTATTTACATATACTCTGTAAAGTTGGTTACTATATTTTAAAATTTATAATGTTATTTATTCATTTTAAGTCAATATTGTTATTAGTCAGTAAGGATAATGTCCATTGATTAAATAAATAAATACATAAAAAAAAAAAAATAAATATATATATAAACACCTGGTCTCCATCGTATCTGGGGTCTTCGGAAACGCCATTTCAACGGAAAGAAGGAAGTCGTGATTTGAACTTCTCTTCTGATAATGATCCAGAATATAGTGTCTAAGATCCATATTGTACAAGTTACAAACGGAATAACAGCTATTTGTACAAGCCGTTTTAGCTTCGGTGACGGGTAAAAGGGACCTTTATACCTCGCCTTAAAGAGAAATTTAGGCAAAGTTCCTCGAGGCAAAAACCTCCACGTACAATGCTGCATCCCTAAGAACCATCAGTTTAGACCCTTAGAGCCGGTTCCAGTATCGCGTATCATCGACCAGTCCACCACCATTGCCTTTTTTCGGTACGGATGCGTGCAGCGTGATCTTGGCATGACCATAATCCCGCGCAGGCCTAAGGTCCACGGCCCCAGCATAATGTTTTAAGACAGAGCCAACTTTTCGGACATGATGTCAAATGGCAATCAGTTCAACACAGTACCTTCGTCGGTGTGGAACGAATTGATGCTGTGATCATCAACGCAACCAACCTATATATGTTCTCAAGCAACCTGCAGTACTGTCTCCTAACTGTGGTAGGCCACCACACTTTGACCTCATAGAAAAGAATCGGGTTTACCGCAGCCTCAGAGACCCTGCCGTCTAGGCCCCAGTTCCTGCCCACAGATATACTACATATACCTATATATATACATCTATATAGCCGCAATGGCCCTATCAATCCTTGAACGAACGTCGAGTTCCCAAGGTAGTTTACTATCGGGAATCACGCCCAGGTTTTTGGCTTTCGAAATTAACAGCTTTTCGAGATTAACAGCTTCGTGACATTAAGCTTAGGAAGCCTAAAGTTATCAGCCTTGTGGATTGACACTAAGTCTACAGAAAAAAACTCCAGGAACTTAGAATCTGCAATGCAGATTCCATACATTGGATCAAGGTCTCAAGGTGTTTACACAAGACAGCCACAGATTTTAGCCATAATCTGCCGAACTGTTTCAACAAAGTTTTTATCGTCAAGTCCCATAATAGAGGGGACAGCACCCACTTTGTGGGGTGCCCCTGTGCACCAATCTTCAAACATTGATAGTGCCTATCGTAGATTCAATGATCTTGTTACCGAATAGATTTTCAATAAATCTATAAATGACACTCAACTTCCTCATTGATTCTAAGATGGCGTCAGATCTACCATTATTAAAAACCCCTTCAATATCCATAAAGGTATTTGCGAAAATCAAGAGATTTCTCATTACAGACTATCCACAGACTTGCCCTTGGTTTAAGCATGCTGCGAGGCAGAGCGCAAGAGTCAAGGAGTAGACATCCTCAAATGAATATCAATGGCCCTCTCAAGGGTTTTGAGAAGAAATTATGACAGTCTACTTGGCCTGTAATCCTTAGATTTAGTGTAAGATGTTTTTCTTCCCATTAACATTTTTTAAACCCATTTTTTGGCTTTGTATAATGCCAAATTAAGCTACATAACAAATTTAAAGAACTGGTCACACTGGTGATTACTTTTTGCATTATATGTAAAAATGAAAGATGCAGTTCCAAAATCGTGTAGGACATACATATAAAAACTAAGGACTGCGTTTAACTTTTTTTGCGATCGTGAACCAAATGCACACACCAAACGCATTGAAGTTAATTTTTTAATTAAAAAAGTTTTATTTACTCTGATTTACCCTATATGTACATAAAAAGTAAAAAACTGCTATATTTTGTTTTAAAAACTCTATTGAAATACATATGGGCATTTCTCCAATGTCGAATGCGACATTTGTACGCCTTTAAAATGAAAAAAACATACACCAAAACATAATTTTTTTTTTTTTTTTTGACAAAAGGCGAAACTTATAGCTCTTGATTAGCACTATAATTTGTGCTAAGGTTGTCCTTGAGCAATTGTTCGTCTTCAAGTTAATTAAAAAAAACCAAGGCATTTGCATGCGACAAAAACAGAAGTCGCCGTTAAGGCAAACAGTTCAAACACGGATTTCAGCGAAACCTGATGAAATATTTAAATGCGACTAATTTTAAAATGTTATGCATTGATGTATCTTAATAATGCTTTTTATTTGATTCAAAAATATTGTGTAGGTTATTTTTAATTTAATTTTAATCACTGTCGGACGCTACATGTTGCATGCGACATTTTGTTCCATCATACTTTTATGTTTATGTTTTTACTTTTTATGTAATAAAACATGCGTAAGATGATTCTACATTATTTTAAATACATTCAATATATTTATTTTCCGAACAAAAATCATAAACTTAAAAAAATATCTTCAATAAAGAAAAATACAAATATAGAACAAAAACTAACTTTACTGAAAATAGCACTGCTAACCTCAAATAAAGATTTTTAATGGCATAAGCTGTCCTTGCAGCTTGTAGTTGTTGGCTATCGCAAATAAAGATATTTTAGAAAAAAAAAATTTTTTGAATTTATGCATTTTACACTTACGATGTCGCACGCTACAAATTAAAATAAATGCCAAGAGAAAAGCACTGATTATTTTCCAGCAAAATTTTTTTATTAAATATCTGTTTGTTACTAATATTTGATGCGCATTGTACAAATACCCTCGACGCACTGATAACAAATGTTCTTTTTCAATGTCGCACGCTACATAGAAATATACGGTAAAGCAAAGAAAAAATTTGCCGCAACTGGCAATCGCATCGTTCCATTTACATTTTTCTTATATTATTTGAATATAAACCGAGATTTAAAAAGCAATTGTCAATGCATAATGTTCCTCATTAAGATCATTTAGCAAAACAAAACGTGCAATAGAAATGTTCAAAACAGAACTTTTGCACTTGTTCGACTTTGCATTTGAATATTTCAAAGTGTGTTATGAATAAATGTAAAATTTGTTTACATTATTGAAAGTTGATAGATTCCCTTTAAAAATAGGTATGTTAAAACAACATACTTTTATAGACTTTGAATTTTTTGGCTGCGGTTGACATTTCTGTGAAAATGCCCATATCTTTTTTTATAGAAGTGACTGGAACAACTTTTTGTTCGATCCTTCTCAATGTGCAAAGTATGTATGTACATTAGACCGAACTTTTTTTGTATGGGAATTTTTTTTTTTTTGCAGAAAAAGTGTACCGCCCCCTCAAATTGTTCCTTTTTACGCCAATAGTGAAATTCCAAAATCTTAGACCGATTGCCCTAGGTTAAGGCGAGGCACATGCCCACTAAAGTGGTTAAAACTGGTAAAAAAGTCTATATATGTATATCAGTTTTAGCCACTTTAGGGGGCATGTGCCACGCCTTAACCTAGGGCAATCAGTCTAAGATTTTGGAATTTCACTATTGGCGTAAAAAGGAATAATTTGAGGGGGCGGTACACTTTTTCTGCAAAAAAAAAAATTTAAGTCCGGTCTAGTAGACCGAACTTTTTTTGTATGGGAATTTTTTTTTTTTGCAAAAAAAGTGTACTGCCCCCTCAAATTATTCCTTTTTACGCCAATAGTGAAATTCCAAAATCTTAGACTGATTGCCCTAGGTTAAGGCGTGGCACATGCCCCCTAAAGTGGCTAAAACTGATATATATATAGACTTTTTTACCAGTTTTAACCACTTTAGTGGGCATGTGCCTCGCCTTAACCTAGGGCAATCGGTCTAAGATTTTGGAAATTCACTATTGGCGTAAAAAGGAACAATTTGAGGGGGCGGTACACTTTTTCTGCAAAAAAGAAAATTTAAGTCCGGTCTAATGTACATACATACATACTTACTGTATGTATGTAGGGTAAGTGCACCTAATGTCGGCATGTACCAGTAGTCGGCATCTTTTGCATTTAAACGTTAATAAATAAGAAATGCGGGTTTTAGATTAATAAATAGCATCAAGTTTGTCAAGAAAATTTACTCATCTTTCTATTAGTAATAATTTAATTGGAGTAAGATGAGTATTTTTGCCAAATTTTGAAGTCTTGAGTGACAAGTTATTGGACTTGTGCGGTAACCCTTGTTTTTCAAAAAAAAACAATTAGTGTTAGAGCTAACTTGAAAAGGCAAATAGTCATATTATTTATTTAAATAATGTTACCAATAAAGTTTGAAAAGGTAAAAAGTCTATTAAATTTTATCGTAAAAGTAAAAAAATTTACAAAAAGTTTATATTTTATTAATTTTGTTGGGTGCCGACATTAGGAACAAAAATTTACAAAATTTCCTTTGGTCGGCATTGGGTGCCGACCACTGGCAAATCAATATTTTTCTCTGATTACACTCAAATTTTAGTAAATTGTTCATCAATCGTGCTTCTTGCCTCTGAGATAACAGAAAATGAGTTTAAAACGAGTTTACCCAGTAGTCGGCATGATTTCTTTTGAGTATCGCATGACCTGCCGACTTTAGGATAAGTGTTGTCCTAAAGTCGGCAGCAATTTTATTTCTAGTTTAACGGTATATGGGGTCCTTAAACAGTATAATTTTTAAAATTTGTAAGGACTATTAATTTTTTACATTTTTTTACATAATAATTTTAGTAAAGTAAAGCAGGAAAACAATGCAATTGTTTAAGTTTACTGAAGTGATCCTACAAAGAAAAGGTTTTAATATCTATACTAGGTGCCAGCTAGAAATGTTGCGTTCCACCCTCCATTTTACAGGACAAAATACAAGTTTAGTCAAATGCTAAAGAGGAAAAGTTAGTAAAATGGTGGCACTTGCTAAATGTAAACTTCCGGTAAAAATTTATTACATTCTGAATACAGTGTATGCGATTATAAAGGAAGATGGACGCACCACAACATTTAAAAATTATCGTCCTGGAATCAGCATTTAAGCTTAGCTGTTAAGAAAGCAGAGGCAATTAGTAAAGGACGAGCTATAGTCCCTGAATAAGGCATCAGCAAATGTTTCACTGAAAAAACCATCTCATTGAACAAAATGCTGTTGATATTTTAGATGATCCTTCCAGAATATTTAATGGCAATAAGACAAGTCCCAATGGTTGAATTTCAATGTGTAAGATTTTAATTTGAAATCCAGCAATCAATTTTCCGATGTTAATTGCAATGAATTTTTTTTTTTTTTAATTTATTAATTGATTGCAATTAAAATATTCAGGTATATGATGAAAAACGATCCTTTTCAAAATGATCGTTTTTAGCAGGTGTGATGAATTTCGACCGAGTTTTAAATCCATTTCTGAAGTAAAGTCTTAATTTTTTTTCAAAATACAGTTCAATTAACATATGTATATAATAAAGAATTTAAAAGAATATATACAAAAAAACAGAGGAAATTTATTGGAAATCAAATTTTAAAGATACTGAAAACGACATTATCGTTTTCAAATCGTATTTTTTTCAAAATCGTTTTCCATTCGTTTCCTTCAAATGAAACACTCCTTCTTCTAGAAATAAACCTGGCTGTGATAATTACAAACTATTGCAATCTTACAAATCTGAAATCATTTCGAAATCAAAGAATGAAATCAGTTTGGTTGAAATCATTTTGATTGCAGATTTTTATAGCTCTGCCTCCAACAAAACTTATTTAAAAGAAAAATCTTAATCATATGGTTTCTTTAACAATAATTTTGTCACCGGTGATTTAGGTTAAAACAGTTCTTCATCAAGAAGACACAACCACATTATGGTTGCCTCCGAACATGTTTTGGGTAATAACAAAAATATATTTAACACTTATAATAGCATGGTTAATTTTCAACCATAGCATGTTGCTCTTGGAAAAGAGGAAAATACTATTGTTAAACTATAATCGATCTATTAGTGGCAAACAAATTATTGACATATTTAACCATAACATCAAAATATGGTTGTGACTACAACAAAATGGTTAAACTAACCATAACAAGAAGCCACAACCATATTATGGTTGCCTCCTCCGAACATGTTATGGTTAATAATAACTAAATATGTTTAACACTTATATTAGAATGGTTGTTTTTCAACCATAGCATGTTGCTCTTTCAAAAGAGATTTTATTTTTTTTCTTGCACAATTACTTTGAATTTGAATACCCACATATGTATACCAATAAGCCCCCTTAAAATTTTGGTTTTTTTTTAATTCCAGAGGGGTCCAATTTTTTTCGTGGGCCCCGCAAACTACACTTTTGTCAAATCCATTGGCAAAAGTGCACTTTACGTACGAAAAAAAAAAAAAATTGGACCCCCTCTGGAATAAAAAAAGAAAAAAACCAAAATTAAAATTTAAGGGGGCTGAGGCCCCTGGGACCCCATGGATCAAAAAAAGCGGCCCGCCCACTTAGTGGTATGTGTGGGTACTCAAATTAAAGTTAATTGTGTCAAAAATACGAAATTAATAAAATTTAGGTCGAGCGGGACATATGGGTCCCTCTGGGGGGTAAAAAAATTGCCCCTCCCACCCTTATAACTATGTGTGGGTACTAGAATGAAAGGTATTTTGCTTACGATTGTAAATATTTTGTTTTTATTTGGCTTTTTTAATGTTGTATAAAAATCGCGGGATTTTTTTATTTTTTTGTAACTAAAGCTTTTCTGTATAGCCGGCCTTCGGCCGGGCGCAAGGATTTTCTCCTCTATGGTATAACAAAGACCGGCTTCGCTAACTAAAGCTTTACTGTATAGCCGGCCTTCGGCCGGGCGCAAGGATTTTCTCCTCTATGGTATAACAAAGACCGGCTTCGCTTACTAAAGCTTCTCTGCATAGCCGGCCTTCGGCCGGGCAAAAGGATTTTCTACTCTATGGTATAACAAAGACCGGCTTCGCTAACTAAAAATTCTCTGCATACCTATAAAAGATACATAAATTAACCTAGAGAGGAAAATATTAAACGAATACAAAAACAAAATACATATTGGCAATCGCGAGCAAATTACCTTTAATTTGAGTACCCACACAGATATACATAAGGGTTATGGGGGGGGACTTTTTTTGCCCCAGAGGGCCCTTGAAGTGTCGCCCACCCAAAATTTTATTATTTTCGTTTTTGTTGCACAATTACCTTTAATTTGAGTACCCACACATACCACTAAGTGGGAGGGCCGCTTTTTTTGATCCATGGGGTCCCAGGTGCCTCAGCCCCCTTAAATTTTAATTTTGTTTTTTTTCTTTTTTTATTCCAGAGGGGGTATAATTTTTTTTTTTTTTTTTCGTACGCCCCGTAAAGTGCACTTTTGCCTTTTTTTTGGCTGAAGTGCACTTTACGGGGCGTACGAAAAAAAAATATAAAAAATATGCCACCCGATCCAGAATTAAAAAAAAAAATACCAAAATTAATATTTAAGGGGGCTGAGGCCCGTGGGGAGCGAAGCCGGTCTTTGTTATACCATAGAGGAGAAAATCCTTTTGCCCGGCCAAAGGCCGGCTATGCAGAGAAGCTTTAGTAAGCGAAGCCGGTCTTTGTTATACCATAGAAGAGAAAATCCTTGCGCCCGGCCGAAGGCCGGCTATACAGAGAAGCTTTAGTTAGCGAAGCCGGTCTTTGTTATACCTTAGAGAAAATCCTTGCGCCCGGCCGAAGGCCGGCTATACAGAAAAACTTTAGTTACAAAAAAATAAAAAAATCCCGCGATTTTTATACAACATTAAATAAGCCAAATAAAAACAAAATATTTACAATCGTAAGCAAAATACCTTTCATTCGAGTACCCACACATAGTTATAAGGGTGGGAGGGGCAATTTTTTACCCCCCAGAGGGACCCAGAAGTCCCGCTCGACCTAAATTTTATTAATTTCGTATTTTTTACACAATTACCTTTAATTTGAGTACCCACACATACCACTAAATGGGCGGGCCGCTTTTTTTGATCCATGGGGTCCCAGGGGCCTCAGCCCCCTTAAATTTTAATTTTGGTTTTTTTCTTTTTTTATTCCAAAGGGGGTCCAATTTTTTTTTTTTTTTTTTCGTACGCCCCGTAAAGTGCACTTTTGCCTTTTTTTTAATTCTGGATCGGGTGGCATATTTTTTATATTTTTTTTCGTACGCCCCGTAAAGTGCACTTCAGCCAATCCATTTTAAGTTTACTTCTTTTTTGCTTTTGAATTTTTGCATTTTGATTTAAGTTCGTCTTGAATTATTGAACAATATTATTGTATTGGTACCTTAATACCATAATTCGGTTACCAACATTGGTTTCATTTACCTACATATTTTATGATGTTAAAGCTTTTTAATTATGTGTTTCACAAATTTTGTTGGTTTAATAATTTCTTTAAGTGTATTTTATATAAGCAAATATGTTATATTTTTACTCACCCCAGCATATGCACATAAGCACTAATAATAGAATCACTAGATAATTTATCCATTTGAAGTATATTGTTAATTTTATTTAATTATTAAAATAAAAAAAAAATTAATGGGTTAATTTATGTTTATGTACAGTAAACGGAAAACAACAAACAAGGAATGTAAACACCCAAAAGCAGACACAAAATTAATAATGATGCCGGACTAATATAAAAGTCTACAAAAATAGTATTGTAATACGTAATAAAATTAAAGTTTAATACATATACAGGAATAAAAAATAGTTAATAGTTCTATTTTAAAAAAGTAAAATAATTTAAATCAACACGCAACAGTCGATAAAATGTGGGCGGGATTGGAGAAGTGGGCGTGGCACAAAATAAATTTATTTAAAAAACGGTAAAAGAACATTAGTCCAAATTTGAAACACAGCAGATTTCATCAATATACAACTTCTCTTAAATAATAGGTGGGATTGAAAAAGGTGGGCGTGGTACCTTCCGTACAAGGGCATTATATATTTCTGTATATCTATGAAACTGTTAGGTTAGGCTAGGTTAGGTTAAGAAGGGTTATGTGCCCAAGGGCACACCTCCACTTGTAGACCAATACGGTCCATTGTAAAACCCTTCACTGAAAAGAAAAAGTAGAGAAAGTGAAAAGAAAAAGAAAAGAAGTATGAGATGGATAGAATCAAGAAAGCTAGAAACTTAGTAGGCATCGCGTAGAACCATTACGCTCTCTACAGTACCCTCAACAGAAACAGCCACACTATTTCCCTGACAAACCCTAGTAGATCAGCTGGATTACATCCAGCGAAGCACCCCAGCTCGTCGTGAAACCTATCTCTTAGCCACTTCTGTCTGAAACCCCGCATCCTGGGACAATGGCACAGCTATAAAACGGTAAGTTACACGTTATACATAAATATCAAAATATCATGAATTGTTACCAGAATATATTTCCCAAAAAAGTCGAATTTTTTTCCAGAAAGCTATGCTCAAAAAATAAAAATAAAAATTTCGGGAACCATATATTTTTACAAGTCCAAGTTTTGTAACCCATAAAAATGGCAAACTTTTTCTTAAACACGCCTTTATATACATCAGCAAAAACGATTCAAAAATGGCGGAGATATGGCCGAAATTCTTGAGTAATAACATTAAAAAATAAAATTTAAAGAACTTTAGTATGACCTATGGATATGCCTTAAGGCCCAACTATAATATGCTTAAGGAAACTTTTTGTTAAGTTTTATGAATTTGTCATAAGATTAAGCTGATGGCACTCTTCGTACGGATTCAAATGTTTTTTTGATTTTGTTTTTGTGTTTTTAAATTCACTTCAGATGCTATTTGTTAATTTTTGACAAAAGCTTAAGTATGCTAATGTATATTGTAGTAGGACCTTTGTATATAAAAAAATTTGGACATTTTCAAAAAAAAATATTTTCCAAAAATCGGTCCAGAAATCAAACTTGTACCCGAAATATAAATTTCTTGAAAAGTATCTATTTTCGGGAACCATAAATCTTCCTGATTCCGAATATTATTATAAATGCCCAATATTCGGAGTCCTAAAAAGTACTCTTTTTTAATTAAGTTAATTAAAATATATACTATGTGAAATATAATATACATATATATATATATATATATATATATATATATATATATATAAATATGTGAAATACATCACTGATGTGTATAATACAGAACGGACTGTTATCATATTATTACATAGCGTCTTTACCTGACAATTTTTTGTCATACCAAACGTCAAACTTCATATTAAAAAAACGCTGACAAAAATTTTCGAGTTTTTTTTATATAGACTTTGACGTTTGGTATGACAAAAAATTGTCAGTTGAAGACGCTATGTTATACACTTCATACTTTGAGTACCAATTCTTTTTACAAGAACAGCTTTTAACACCAGGAAAAACTACAGCCATTTTGAAAATAATTGAAATCAAAATCTCGTTCGATTTCACGTTCATTTCATTTAAATTTCTAGAACATACCCGATTGTTAAAATTTGTTTAAATAAATTCAATTTAGAAAAAATTAAAAATCACACAGAATTAATATTGTTATTTGTATGTAATTTTTAATCTAGTTTAATCTAGATTTTGATATACACATTTTAATTCTCCACTGAACTTTTGCAGTGTAGTAGTATTAAAACGTTTTACAACACTCCATTTTAAATCATTATTCTATTGCAGACGCGCAAATTTTGCCGCTGTGTTGTGAAATTTCATTTTGCTGTGCAAAAAACCCAATTTTTTCAAAATTAGTGTGCATTTTTTGTTTATCGTAAATAATAAGCATAATTTAATCAAATAATTCCCAAAAATAATTATTTACAAACGCCAGAAGTGTAAGATAAAAAGTGTTTAAAAATGTCTACCATAGAAAGACTTTCTATACAGGGTATACGCAGTTTTGGTGGTAACGCTGGTGATGCACAGGTATACATTGTTTTTTTTTCTAAATTTTTGGTTTGCATACAAATGTACATATACTAACCATAAAATTCTATGATAACTGCTAACAAAAAAATACAGGTTATACGTTTTACTTCGCCGGTAACTCTGATTTTGGGTGAAAATGGTTGTGGCAAGACGACGGTTATTGAATGTCTTAAATATGCCTTGACGGGCGAATGCCCGCCCGGCAGTGACCGCGGCAAAAACTTTGTTCATGATCCCAAGATTTTTGGACTTACCGATGTTTTGGGGCAAATAAAGCTGGAGGTGCGAAACGTCCAGGGCGCACGCCTTTCCATATGTCGTTCCATGAAATTGGGTATGAAACGTAATAAGATAACGTTTGAAACATTGGATGCCACTTTGAATTATTTAAATGATGACGATAAGAAGGGTAGTGAATCAATAAGTAAACGTTGTGCTGATGTAGATTTGGTTATGAGTCAATTTATGGGTGTCTCCAAGGCCATTATAAATAATGTCTTATTTTGTCATCAGGAAGACTCCAGCTGGCCATTGGATGAAGCTAAGAAACTAAAAGAGAAATTTGATGCCATTTTTGGCATTACCGAATACAATAAGGCTTTAGATCGCATAATAAAAATGCGTAAAGATGAAATGGAGCAATTAAAAGTAAAGGGTAAGTTAATATACCTACATACACTTTATAAATATACATAATATATACCTATATAATTTTTTTTTTAGAATCTGATTTACGCTTTGTTGAGCATTTAAAACAAGAAATGGAAAGTAAATCTTTAAGTCTTCAAAAATATCAGCTTAAAGCTAAAAATATTGATGATCAGTGCAAAGCCTGTGAGGAGGAGATGACTCCTATTGATGAACGTTTAAAGCAAATTCAAAAAATTGAAAATGAAGCCGGCAAATATCATGCTCAAAAAGTGGAATTGCAAACCAAGTGTGTATAGCAAATTTTAGTTATTAGGTATTAATAGGGGGCTTGGATTAAAATCAAATATTAACTATCATTTTCTCGAAATCGTATTCTATTTTCGTAAAATATAGATTGTGTGCACTTTGTAATCCATCTTTTACGGGTAATAGTTTTTGATGATATTGGTTTTGCTCTGAAAGTAATATATAAACATTTAAATATTTCGTTTTTATGCGTTCTAAATAAGCGCTTTTATGATTATTAAAAATGTTTTACTAAATAATTAAAGCATCGACAAAAATATTTTTAGACACATACGTATTTTTCCAATTAAGAATTTTAATAGCGATTTATTTCCATTAAATTTTCAGACAAAAAAATTGTACTGAACAAATGAATGGTTTAAAGAAAAAAATTAAAAAAATGTTCGAAGGTACCATGGAAGAACTCGACAATGAAATATCCTCCTTTAGCCAGAGAATCGTTGAAAAACGTCTAGAACGTAAAGAAGTCGAAGAAAAACTTAAAAGTCACAAAGTCGAAGAGAAAGCTCTTAATCATCGACACAATGATATTGACAAGAAACGTGTTATCACGCAACAGGAGATGCAAAAAGAACTTGACTGTAAACAAAAGAGAGCGGACAAGCTAAAAGTTCTTTGCCAGGAATTAAATATACCTATAACATTTGATATAATGAATTCTGTTGAGGGAATAACTCAGCTATTAGATGAAATTCAAGGAGTTCTCACATCCGAACAAACTAAAATTACTGATATGATCGATCAACATGATAAAGATGATCAAGAGCGTCAGAGTAAAATTGATCAGTACAGAGTTGAATTAGCCAAGTTACAAGAGTCTGTCTCCGCTTTGCAGAAGCAAAAAAAATCTCTTGAAAAAGAGTCGGACCAACTCGATAAAAATATATTACAAACAGAAAAAGCGACCCAACAACTTAAAGTTGTTACCGAAAAGTTGAAGGAAACCGAACAATGTTACGAAGAATCTTTGGCTAAATTTAATCAAACTGAATTTCGTGACTCTTTGAACAACGATAAGGAAACTATAAAAAAATTAGAAGCACAATTTCGTAAAGTAGACGAACGTTTAACATTCCTTAATTCCATTTCTAAAGTGGTGGCCGAATTAAATATAAAAGAGAAAGAATTAGAAAAGCGTGAAGAGGAAATGCGCAAAGTGAAAAGTAAACACAGTGACAACTTTCGAAAGGTTTTTGAAGAAGGTCGCACTATAGAATCAAATTTCCAGCGCCACTTAAAAGTATCTTATGAAAAATCACGTATTAAAATTAAAGAATGTAATGAAAAATTGAATTCCTACAAGATGAAGCATCAAAGAATTGAAATTAAACGCAAAAATCTTAAAGATGATTTGCAAAAATGTGAAAAGGAATTGGAAGATTGTAAAGAGAAAATATTTGAAAAATGTCATTCTACTCCTTATGAAGAAATGCTGGCCAAATCAAAAGCGGCAGTTAGTAAATATCAATTAGAACATGGAGCTCAAAAATCGGCAGAGGTGTTTTATAAAAATTATTTGCAAAAGATAGCCGAAGAACCCTACTGTCCCTTGTGCCAGAAATCTATAGACAATGAAGAGGTAAAATTAACTTAAATATTATTGACCTTATTTTATAAATCTCCTTTCACCATGCGTTGAAAATTTTTTAAATTTTCAATAATTTGTATAAAAATATATTTTAGTTAGGTGAAGTGTTTTTTAAAATAGGGTGTATTTTTTTCCGTTATTTATTTCAATTCAGGTAATATAAAAAGGGTAAAAGAACACAATTTATATATTACAAATGTAAAGGATGTACAAAAAAAAAGTATCATTTAAATTTTTTTTTTTTTTAAAGAGTTTTGAGACATTAAAAATATTTTTATTTTAGTTTATTACAAATAGGTTCCGGTTAAAAACGAAAAATTATGTCGGCCAAGTGACATACTCCCCCCACTGGCTGCGTACGCTCCCAATTTTTTACCAAAATTCTCGGTAGGCTAGCTGGTAGCGAGCTAGTCTATTAGCACCGAGCTTGCGGGTTCGATTCCCGCCAGAGACTCTGGTTTATTTCCTGCAGACAAGTATAGAGCTTCGCGGGATTAGCTTAGGAAATTAAAAAAAAAAAAATCAAGTTTTTTTAATAAACTGTTGTCAAAGGTTGATATTTGCTCGATAGTGTTCTTTTTAAGCTGTTGTGCGATTATTGCTATACACTTTCAATTTCAAAAAACCCCACTAAAAATAGTCCAAAGGTGTTAAATCGTACGATATTAGCGGCCAATTCACTCCTCTACGAGAAAAAAAATGCGATTTTCGAACTTTTCTTGCAGAATGTTAAATAATGTGGATCGTTTGATGTTTAATTGATATGAACGATAACGAATGGAAGTTTTTGAATCTTCTTCAACACTTACAGCTTGATAAATTCTGCTTCTGTTATCATGAACGGATCCAGTTTCTTCAAATTTCTCAACATTTCGAATTTTCAAAAAATGTTTTAATAATAAAAACACGTTGTTCCTTCGTGTAACGTGCCATATTAACTAAACTGTATGTATTTAGAATTTAAATTAAAAATTTAGAATAAAAATTCCAGGTGGAAAAAAATGGTAGAAAAATTAAAATGATACTTCGATTTTGGACACACCTTTGTTCGAAATTACGTGTTCTCATTTACCTAACTAGCAGAAACTTGCAACAAGAGAAAAAATTTAAAATTACAAATTTTTTCTCCCAATTACTTAAAAAGTAAAAAAGGAACTGAACTCTTAACCAGCAAAAACAAGAAAACTAGTCATGTTGGCAATTCCAGCTCTTAAGATACGAAATTCTGTCTTAATTGAATTTTTTTGAACTTTTTGTTCCAAAATTTTAAAACATATATATTATGTTATTGAACAATAATTAATTTCAAAATGATCTGCCTGGCCAACAATTTTAAAAACAAAATTTCTTTCGTGTATTTGCATTCAAAACATAAAAAAAAACACATTTTAGTTTTTTATTACTGTTTTCAGTATATAAGAAGCAAATCGAATTCATTACAGGTAATCTCAGTACTGCGACAAGTTCAACTCCTACAAAAACCATAAGCAATTTGTTTTTGTAAAATCCTTGTACAATGTCAAAAACAAAAAGATTTAGATAGAAATTTTCTCTTCGACAAAGAGATTTTTTACACATTTTAAAAAGTTTGTTTGTAAAAAAAACAAGTTAGAGTGCTATATTCGGCTATGCCGAATCTTTGATACCCTCCACCGACAGTTCGAATGTTTAAGGAGTAATATCTGTATGATATCTTTTTATTATTATTATCTTAAACTGTGACGATTTGTTATTAATTATGGTTTTAGGAGACTAAACTGTTTTCCGGGAGTAGGGCATATATGGTGCCTAGGGTAAATTATTAACCGATCTTCACGAAATTTCACAGTATCATTTATAGTCCTATAAAATTGTGACGAGCCAAAATTTGTTATGATTGCATTATTTTTAACGGTTTTAGGCGTACTAAACTGTTTTCCGGGAGTAGTGTTTATATGGGGCTTAGGGTAAATTATGGACCGACCTTCGCGAAATTTTACAGTGTAATTTCTAGTCGAATAAAACGGACTTGTGCAAAATCTTATGTCATTCCGTGCATTTTTGCATCATTTATGTTAGTTTTTGTAACAAAATTATCAAGTTTTTGAAGGTGGTGGTTCCACATTTTGATTCATAGCTCTGGTCCTACTGAACCGATTTTGCTGAAATTCAATCCCAAACTGCTTAGGATAACTACAAGCAATTTGACACCTAGTTTGTTTATTTCTTTTTTCGAAAGTGAGCGTGTTTTCAACAGACGGACAGACAGACGGACATGGCTTAATCGAGTTAGAATTACTCAAGCAGCCAGAATATATATACTTTATGGGGTCTGAGATGAATAATAAAAAAGTTTCACACGGAATGACAAACTTAGTATACCCTCTTCACAACTAATTGTGGTGGAGGGTATAAAAACATGAGCAGATGTTTGAATAATTCTTGCTAGTAAACATTTATTTATTTATTATTAGTTAACTACACTTAAACAAATCCCTGCTTTATATGTACGAACACTGTCGCGACATGTAGTAGTACATTGTACGAAATCGTTTGTAATTTCGCACCACGAAATTCTTGCGTGCAATATACGAAATGTTTTAGTAAAATACAAAATAATTTTTTATAATTACCGAAAAAAATTTGTGTATTTAACTCAATTTTTTTGTAAATTGCATCAAAGCTTTTGTATTTTCGTAAATTTAGTTAAACTAGTGTTTGTCCAGTGGCCGAAATTCGACAATAATTAAGTATTAAAAAAAATTTTAAAAGTACCAGTTAAAAGACGAAAAAGTACCAAAAAGATCTCTTACAGATTCTCATTCACTCAGGACCTTGCATGTTTAATTTTATGTTTCTAGTTCCAATATTAACGAAAATTAAAAAGTGCCAGGTGTAAAACGAAACAGTACCAAAAAGCTCCCCCTTACAGATTCTTAATCACTCAGGATTATGCATGCTTAATTTTAAGTTTCTTGATACAATATACGTAATGATAATTCTAAATGTACCAGTTGAAGAACAAAAAAGTACCAACACTTTTCAGTTAGCATACGCAACACATAAAAATTCTTTCTTTACTTTTATTACGGTGAATTAATTTAGTTGACAACAAAATGTGCTTACTATAGCCATAAAATACTGCATACTTATAAATACAAGGGGTTCCAGCACGGCCAGGTGGCAGTTTGTGCCACACAAATTAGGTGTCTTCTTAAGAGTTAATGCAATTTACAAAAATACATATTTCGTAGAGTACATAAATATTTTTCGTAAATCATATTTTTATATTTTGTATTTTACAAAAACATTTCGAACTTTCGCACATTTAAAAGCCATGGATTTTTTTGAGTGTAGTAATAATTATTGAAAATATGCAATAACTTGAGCAAACCTATTACAAATTTATAAGATTTTTTTTTTATTTATTTATTTTAACAAAAGAAATCTAATCTAACAACTGAGTTGACAGATCAAATTCAAGATTTACCTCAAAATATTGAAAGAGTGGAGAAACTTCTCAAAGAAGAACAAAAGAAGTACGAAAGTTTATTACATTTAAAACCGGTCATTGATAAAGTTGCCCGTCTAGAAGTGGAGATACCTAAAAAGAAAGAAGACCTGAAGACTTTCCAAAATCAATTAGCCGAATGCAGCAGTGAAATGGAAAATACACAAACTCTTTTAGCCGAGCCCACTACTACTTTTGATACCGCTAATTCGATGATGGGCGATATGTCTCTTTTGGATGAGTCCATAAAAGAATCAAATCGCCTTAAAAATGACATTGAGAAGTTGAAAAGAAAACTACCCCAGGGTACCGAAAACGATAATGTCTCCATTGATGATGTACAAGCTGAAAAAACAACCATATCAACAGAATTAGAGGAGAAGCGCAAAGAGTTAGAAAAGAATCAACAATATTATGAGAAAAATATGGATGCTCTTAACAAATTGAGAGAATTAAAAAACTCGTAAGTCAAGAATTATTTTGAAATCGAATTATTTCTAAAATAATCCATACATTTGCAATACAATTGTTCAATAATTGATATTGCATATTAAAATTGCCTGTAATAATATTATATTAGTAGGTGGCACAATATATTGAATAAAAGCAAGTCTTTTGATTCATATTCCGCGAAAAGAAATATTTTGAAATGTGTTGACAACAGTATACAATATATTGTAGATAGAGTGTGAACATTCTGGTGTTTTTGCAGCTAAATTTAGCGATTTAGCTGCAAAAATTAATAAGATTTTGTTTGTCGTGCCTAATTCCCAATTTTCGTTCTTGATAAATACAGTGAAATTTATTGCTCATTTCACTGGTGGCTTATACCAGATTATCAGGAAATATTATCCTTAAAACTTGAATTTTTTTGTTTATAAATTATTAAAAACTAGCTGTTTGGTCCCGGCGCTGCTCGGGATTTTCTTAAGTTTATGATTTTACTCATTTCGAGTCATTTGCAGTGGCGCCACCTGTCTGAAATTGGTCACATCAACTTATAAACCTTCGCCGGCTCATGCTCAACACCTTTGCTAAAGATCATAGCATCGTCAAATGCAGAGTTTACGATTTAATTCATACTGAGTAATTTTCAATGGCGCCACATATTTTAGATTTTTTTTTTGCTATTTTTCTTACTTGGTCAGAGACCATTCCGAATTGGTACGAATCATCGAAATCGGTCCAGCCGTTCTTTAGTTATAAACGTAGGAACTAACGCCACTTTCTTTTATATATATAGAAGATTTTGACTAAAAAACTTTTAGCTTTATAAAATCTTAACATCTAGTCGCACTGATATTGAATGAGAAATGGCGCCCTATCGTCCACTCATTATTGATTTGGCGCATATGCTAAAAAGTTGTACAGGAAAAAAACGACAATGAAAGTTTACATGAAGTTTTGTGAAATTATACCCGATTGAAGTTTTTTGTATTTTCACCACTGCTTCTGGCATATGTTTTGAAGAAGTTAATAGTATTTTATTGAAAGTGAAAATTATTGTTCTGTACCGTATTACCCCACTTTTCTAAAAAGTAGAGCTAAAGATATGTATTTTTTTTTTTTTTTATTTCGTAAATTATTGAATAGTGTGGAGCGACAATATTAACAACAATAAAGTACTCGATAATATTGTGTAGTAGATGGGTTCCTTTAAAAAACTTTTCTCTTTCTTTTAATTAGTTTAAAAGATCAACAAATAAAATTACAAGAAGGCATACAAAACCTGCCGCAACTTAAGGAACGAAAAAGTGAAGTTAATAATTTGCTGGTTGCAATTGTAACAGACATGCAAGAGAAACAGGTTAGAGTAACACCCTTAAGACAAAAACTAAGCGCAGCCTCCTCAGAAAAATCACAACTAAAGGAGAAGAATCGCGTAAAAGTTAATCAAATGCAGAAGAAATTAGATGCGTATAGAAGAATGGATCATGACATTAATGGGTAAAAAATTTGTGTTCAATGTTAAAAAAAATCTTTAAAATTATAAAATCAAACATTAGGCTGGACAATGAAGTACTGGACTATCAAAAACTAAACCTGGAACAACAACTCAAAGGTATTGATGAATCCCTTAATGCTAGCAAAGAAGAACTTAACAAAAAAGTAAGTATAAATTGTAAAGGGAGTATGTATCCCTTCTCTCTGACCCTCTTACTCTCTTTAGGCTCAGACCATTTCCGAAACTATGGAGAAACTTGATGCCATTAAAGTTGAAATTGCCAATCAAGAATCAATAGATCGTGACTTTAAAGACAATCGTGAATTAAAATTGTTGGATGAAAAGCAGAAGGACTTAAATGAGAAATATACAGCTCTCTGTGAGGAGCTGGGTAAATTGGATTTCCCCAATGTCTCAAAGGAAAAATCGGAGTTAACGAAAAAGCGTGAAAAGATTACCGTGCGTAAAGGTGAATTGTTGGGTCAGCGAGGCGAGACAAAGCATCAAATAACAAAACTGGAAAAAGAATTAGCCGAACCCAAATATCGCGATGCTCTTATGAATTACCGCCGCATCTTCTACGAAGTTCAGTTGTCCAAGAAAGTAGCCAACGATTTGGGTCAGCATCGTGTAGCCTTGGAATGGGCTCTTATGCAATTCCACACGGAGAAAATGCAAGAAATCAATCGCTTGATACGTGAATATTGGCGCCTCATTTATCGTGGCAATGACATTGATTACATACAAATACAAACTGAAGAGGGCAAAGAGTCTGCATCTCCAATGGATCGTCGTCGCAGTTATAACTATCGTGTTATACAGTCGAAAAATAATTCCGAGATTGAAATGCGTGGAAGATGTAGTGCAGGTCAAAGGGTTTTAGCTTCGCTCATTATACGTATGGCTTTGGCCGAAACCTTTAGCAGTAACTGTGGTGTATTGGCTTTAGATGAACCAACTACCAATTTAGATCGCATGAACATTTTATCTTTATGTGATGCCCTCAACCGTATTGTAGAAGATCGCCAGGCTCAATCGAACTTCATGTTGATTATAATCACTCACGATGAAGCCTTTATCTCTACTCTGGGCAAAATCAATAGTTATCACCGCGTTTTCCGTAATGATGAGTGTAAATCTGTAATGCGTCGTGTTGAAGTAGCATAGACGTGTAACTGTCTGTCTGTCTAACGTACATAAAAATTCGTGTAAGTGGTAAACAATGTAAGAGTATAAAAAAAGTTTTTTTATATGAAAATAAACGGATAAAGATCTAATTAATTTTATTTAAAGCTTTTTGTTCATTAATACAATCTAATAAATTTTGCTTTATACGATTTTGATGAAATCTAGGTAATTTGGATGTAGATTTTAACATGTTTTCAAAATATTCCTTTAAAATGTCATTATCCTCAGTCAAATTATCTTCAGTATCTAGAACTGTTATTTCATTATCTTTGATATTTTGCTGTTCTGGTTCCTTAGTTTTTAAATGTAGTTTAAAATCATTTTCAGCCTTTTCCTTTTGCTCCTGCTGTTTATTTTTTCTATCAACCTCCGCTTCAATACCCTCTATTATTAGGTCTATTTCACTAGGGGAAATTTCCAGGCGGTTTCCATTGTTGCTTTGTTTGCTGGCTGCATATTTAACGTATGGCACAATAAATTCCAATTCGCTGTAAAAGGACCAATCATTTAGCTGAACATATTTATCTTCGGGATTCTTGGTAGTGGGTATGTAACGTCTGGTCTTTCTTTGAGCCACATTTTCCAAATGCTGTCGCAGATAATTGATTAAGACACGCCACTTACATTTTGCTTCTTCAGCTAAAAGAAATTAAAAGGCGAAATAAAAAGAAAAAAAAAAATAAGTTTGAATTAAAAGTGGAATGTTACGGTGCAAGAAAAAAACGACTAAGAAGCTAAATGATTAATATATGTATATGTTGCCAATTTTATAAAGTATCGCTTACATCAGCTTTTTCAATTTGTTTACAATACCAAAAAAAAAAAAAAAGGCACACGTTTTTTAGTTAAAAATCCTAGTAATCTAAAATGTTTTAATTGATCTATCAAGTGTTAGTTCCACTACTGCGTATTTTGTATTTACAGTAGACGCTCGGTTATATGAGTATCCAGTTATGTAAACATCCAGAATAGTGAACAACAAAATTTTTACACATGAGGTTCTAAGGAGTGAACAAAACCTATCTCTTTTATGTGAACAACTTGCATTGAATTTTTTGTAACTGGTTGTTGTAAAGGGTGTTTTTTTAGAGTGTCACAACTTTGAGTTGGCATCACTGCATTATTTAAGCACCGATTTAACAGCTGATAGTTGCTTTTTGTTCAGTTTGCTTGAAATTTCATTATGAATCGACTTACGACTTATGAATCGAGCAACGCGCAAATTGTTGAAATTTTTAATCCAAATAATTCGGCATAATTTTGCGATGAAGCCCATTTCTGGTTGAATGGGTAAGCTTTTGTCAAAACACCATTACATCCACAGAAAATTAATGTTTGGTGCGCTTTATGGGCTGGCGCAGTCATTGGCCCATATGTCTTCAAGCCTTCTACACGCAAGCCGTGGCGGCGACATGTCGGAAATCATATTTAAATTTCATAAAATTTTCTTTGCAATAAAGCTCGTTTCATTGATATTTAAAATATATTTCCTTGTTTTATTTTGATTTAAACTTGTGTCACTCTTTAAAAAACACCCTTTATTTGAAATCTGTTCTTCCCCGAAAAAAGCTAGTAAATGTGTATATACGAATGGTGTTTGAAAAGTTATTGCTTATACCCTTTGTACACTTGCATACATTTCGGAGGAACGCATGGAAGTGTTGAAAATGTGAAATACGCGTTCACACTTGAAACATCTAACATCTACTATCAATAAAAAATGTCACCATTTCTGAAAAAAAAACTTATTTTTTTTTAAATACTTTTTTCTACAAAAGTGCCAACATTTTAAAAGATAACACCAAAATGGATTTCTAATTCATTTTGTTTAATAATTTTAGCAAAATTAAGCAAAATAAGGCTTGCAAAAAAGGAAAAACTTGAGAAATGGTAACGCTGCTTTCAAAGCAACTTCCATTTGTCAGCGATGCCACAATAATTACAGAATTATTGCCACTTTTCTAGTGATGACACTAAAAGAATCGAAAAATTTTAAAGGTAACAAGATAAGATAGTAACATTCTGTAAAGATGTTGAAAAATTTTGATTTTTAGCCCTATGTATTTCTTATGGGAAAATGCCAACATCTTCGCAAATTGATGTTAAATGTTGACAAGTGTGAAAAGGCTATTAGAGTAAAAAAAATAATAAACATAGATTAATGATATTTTGGCATTGCGAAAATGCAGGGACAAGGCATTACAGAAATCCCCTTAAGCAAAAAAATTTAAGCGACTACTTTCATGTACATTTATTATTAACAAACTAATTTAAAATAAAAGCTTTCCTATCTAACATTTTTAAGTTTGTTGGAATTAACTACAGAACTTTCCAAACTATTTTCAAGATCTTAATTAACAAGGTTTCATTTAAATGTGCTACATTCCCATTTCATACTATTGATAAACTGAAATTTATTGTTGAAGGGATAAGCTATTCCTATGCGCATTTCACTGGTTGCTTAGGCCAGATCGTCAGGAAACTTCATCCAAAGATTTTAGAAAAACTAAAGATATTACACATATAAAACTGTTAAGCGAATAAGAATTATAAGCCACAGTTTTACTTGTAACAATATCAAAGCTTAAACAAACACAACAACAACAATAAACGGTGAGTTTATCTTTTCTTACAGTCCCGGCTACAATTGGTTGATTTTTTGTCAACTCTAAATGTAGTTGTAAGTGGGAAAAGAAAAAACAAAAATAAAAACAAATTACTTGATTTTATTTTGCCAGTTCAGTTTTATTTACACTGCCACATGCATATTAGTTATCAAAGTTTTTCTTGGGATTCAAAAATTTAATTAACAAGGTTTCATTTAAATGTGCTACATTCCCATTTCATACTATTGATAAACTGAAATTTATTGTTGAAGGGATAAGCTATTCCTATGCGCATTTCACTGGTTGCTTAGGCCAGATCGTCAGGAAACTTCATCCAAAGATTTTAGAAAAACTAAAGATATTACACATATAAAACTGTTAAGCGAATAAGAATTATAAGCCACAGTTTTACTTGTAACAATATCAAAGCTTAAACAAACACAACAACAACAATAAACGGTGAGTTTATCTTTTCTTACAGTCCCGGCTACAATTGGTTGATTTTTTGTCAACTCTAAATGTAGTTGTAAGTGGGAAAAGAAAAAACAAAAATAAAAACAAATTACTTGATTTTATTTTGCCAGTTCAGTTTTATTTACACTGCCACATGCATATTAGTTATCAAAGTTTTTCTTGGGATTCAAAAATTTAATTAACAAGGTTTCATTTAAATGTGCTACATTCCCATTTCATACTATTGATAAACTGAAATTTATTGTTGAAGGGATAAGCTATTCCTATGCGCATTTCACTGGTTGCTTAGGCCAGATCGTCAGGAAACTTCATCCAAAGATTTTAGAAAAACTAAAGATATTACACATATAAAACTGTTAAGCGAATAAGAATTATATCATTTTCACTTTCCGAACTCATTTCATCACTTTTAACGTCAATGGTTACACACTTATAAAGAAAGCAGTTTCTAAAATGCATGGTAAGTATTTCTTCAGTGTAAAATCAATAAAAACACGGGCGGCATGAAATAGCCCCCCACGAAATAAGTCCCCAAAGCGAAAATGAAATAACTCCCCAATTTTTGGGGTCTTATTTCATATGAAATAAACCCCCAATTTTAAAATGAAATAAAACCCCAACGAAATGAAGTAACTCCCTAAATCAAAATGAAAGAAATCCCCAAAAATCGGGGAGTTATTTCATTTGAAATAAGTCCCCAATTCTTGAAATGAAATAAATCCCCAAAAACTGATTTTTTAATATATATCATTTTTTGATCTACAACGTATAACAATTTGCTATGTTTGTGTATGGTCGTGACCATTCATCAAAACAAGTTTTGTTTACATTTTACAACGGGACATAATTTGCATTTTCCAAAATTCATTTTTAATATTTTTTTTTCTTATTAATGCACCTTATACAGCAAAATTATTTCTAAAACTAACTGCCTAGTAACAATTATTTTTAATGACCATTCATTAAAACAAGTTTTGTTTATATATTATAACGGGACATTATTTGCATTTTTGACGACTTTGGAATAAATTATAAAATGAAATAAGTCCCCAAAATATTTTTAGGGACTTATTTCATTTCAGATTTTTGGGGAGTTATTTCATATGAAATAACTCCTCAATATAAAAATGAAATAAGTCCACAAAAAAATGACATAAATCCCCAAAAAACGTTGTTGTTGCCTCCCTTTTTTGGGGAGTTATTTCATTTTCGTTTTGGGGACTTATTTCGTGGGGGGCTATTTCATGCCGCCAAAAACACGATACAAATTTATTATAATTAACAAAGTAAAATTTCAAAATATAATCACTATAAATAGAATCTGGGAATTTATTTCTCATGGTGAGTAGTAACATTTATTATATAAATTTCTGATAGTGCATAGAAAATATTCCTGAAAAATATTGAAGGAATAAGACTATTAAAGTTGAAAGCTTTTAAAAAATGAAAACTTTAAACAAAAAAAAAAAAAAAAAACACGCTGATAAGTCGTCCATGATTTGAACATTTTTTTGGGCAATGTAGAACTCCCTGGTAGGTAATATGGAATACATAATCAAAGTAATAATATGTATAAAACAAATCCAATATAGCATATAATTTTAATTATTTCTTGCCATTATTTGTTATTTCAAAATTAAAAATTAATTAAAAATTACTCCTCAGCCTTCATGGCTATTGGTGAAATAGGTTTGGCCAATTGTCAAATTTTATAAAACAAATCTTATAAATAATACAAAACTTATTAAATTGTGACACTTACTAATTAAAAGTATTATTTAGTTATATTTAGTGTTTATTTCCGAACACTGAATTTACATGTATTCGCACATTTGCCTAATTAAGCACATTATGGTTGGGCCTTTACACGAATGTCTAATTTTTATTATGACTCTAGAAATTGGAGACCTCGACATGAGGTCCATATGCATCATAATCAAAACTCGATTTAGCTTTTTTGTTAGTTACGTGGTTTTGAATTTTTGTATGTATGAATATAAGTTTATTTTAAAATTAATGAAAATTATGCCGTTTTCTTTTCTAAAAAAAGTGTTACATGTTTATAAAAGAACACAAATTTCGGCATTAAACAATAAAGTACAATTAGCGCAAGGTAAATTCAATTACAGGTGGTGGCAAGACTAAAACAATCCAAAGCCAACAGATACAACTGATGGTTTTTGTAAGGCTTTGTTAGTGTTTACGCCTCGAAACTTGCCACCACCTTGTACTGAATTCGTCTTGATCTAGTTCTGCGCTCATGCCCCATTAATTAAAATGAGTGTTGAACATGTAGCATTTTTTTAATTTTAAAGGGAACATCATCAGAAAAGAACGCTTTACACTTTTAAAATAACACATGTTTTTCAGAAAAGAACATAAAAAAAATGTAAGAGGCAGAATAAATGCAGAATTTTACTCAGAAATTTAACATCGGCTTCAGCCGTGTTAAAGCCGCCGCCAACTATGTTTCTTCAAACCGCAGACATATCGGCTTGGACCTTTTCTCATACTCACTTTTCTCAAAACCCGATTCTTGTGCAATTTTATCCCACATTTGCTGTTTTTCATAACGATATAAATATGGCGTACGCAAAAATTCATTTTTATACAGTCTTGGATATTCACTAACATTTCGTATTAAAAGTACACGATGATCTTGAGCCAAAGGAGTTTGATTTCGTGGTTGATATTGTGCAGTACACGTTTGTTTACTTTCCATATGAGACAAGTTGCTTTGTTAGTTAACATATAAAACAAAACGAAATAAAATAGTAAAGGCAGCTAAACAACCCTCCTTTCCGCGAGAAGAAATAAAATTAACTAAATGATAGAACAGGCATTGTTGTTGCTTATCAGATGTGTCTGTTGAAAATGAATTCAGCAAAAGTTTATTTAAAAATAAAAGCTTTTAAGCTTTAAAATAATGTGCTTTATATTTAAAGCATATAAAAGCTTAAAAGCTTTTGATATTAAAGCATAGTAGGTATGTATGTATTTAAAGAAAAATAAGGTTAGTGGAAATACCATTTCAATTCTCGAAATACAACTTAAATAAAAGATAATGTATTTCGTGCAGATGCAAATAAAAAATATGGAAAGAAATTAAATTTGCGACCTTAGGCCAAAAAGCACCTAAACTATATGTAAAGCTAGATTTACACGATTGAAATTTTCTTCAAAATGCTTCAAACTCGTGTAAACAGCAAAATTTTGAAGAGCAATTTTGAAGAAAATTTCAATCGTGTAAATCTAGCTTAAGTTAGAACCTTCCCTACAAGAAGAGAATGAGCGAGTTGTCACTTTTTTCACGTTGGTGTTAAGAAAATGATAGAATGAAATGACAGAAAATTTGATTTCGGTCATTTCATTCTATCATTTTCTTAACACCAACGTGAAAAAAGTGACAACTCGCTGATTCTCTTCTTGTAGGGTTGTTGCCTAAAGTCGCTAATTTTCCCGCGAAACTTTCAAAACCCTCACATTTTTTTTTTGTTTTTTTAAATTTGTTGCATATTTGTTACATTCATAAACACATACCGTTTGCTTTAATGCCAATTTAGTTTTTTTTCGTATAGGTATTGTCCATAAATCCAAAATTTTTTTTGTGGTAGTCCCTTTAATATGAACGTTCCAACGTATGTACGTACTTACATACTTTATTTATCCATATACATTATGCATGTTATCAAACCAAAATACATACATACATACATGCACACTGTAAACACTAAAAACATTTAACAAAACAGAAAAACAAAAAAAGACCGTTGTTTTATTTTCTCTCCTTCGTCTTATTTATTCATCAAGCAAAGAGAAAGACAAGCATTTCAGAGCGCGCACTTTAAAAATTTAGTTGAAATTTGTCGCTCAAGCCAATCGGGTTGTTTGTCAAGCATATTTGTTAGCGCGTAGTGGTTGTTTTAGAAAAAAAATTTTGGTGTATAAATACATACATATGTATGTACATGTACTAAACAGCAGCAGCAACAACAACAACAACAGCTACAGAAATAAACAAAACGAGATACGCCAGCAGAGGGTAGAAACTGAAAAAAACAACAAAAATAACGCAAACAGCAGCAACTTTTCAAAAACAAGTTAAAATGTCTCAACAACGACAAACTATACATTCCATACATAATAAGAAATTTTGGACAGAATTCTTCTATTTATACGAATCATTGCCGGCCCTTTGGGACATGAAAAATCCATTGTATAAAAATCGGCAGGTCAAGTGCGATGCCTACGACATGATGGTCGATAAATTGAGGGAGATTGCGCCAAATGCAGATCGTGAAGATGTTTTAAGAAAAATTAACATATTTCGCACTAATTTCAGACGCGAATGCTCACGCATAAATATGAGTATCCAAGAGGGAAGACATTATCAGTCAACATTGTGGTATTTTGATTTATTAGGTTTTTTACAAACGGCCGATACGCGGCGAGATAGAAAACGTAAATTGGATGATGATGATTGTGAAAAAACCATTATGGTAAGTTTTATTTATTATTAGGTGTGTTCATTTACTTTACCAACAGAAACTTGCAATGAGAGAGTAAATTTAAAATTGTTCCCAATTACTCAAAAAAATAAAAAATGAACGACGGACGCTATACCAGCAGAAACTAGCAAGTTAGGCACATTTATCCAGCTGTAAGATACGAAACTCTGTCTTCATTTATTGAATTGTTCTGAACAATTCGCACGTGGTTATTGTTGCTAAATTTAAGAAAATTATATATTTTAATGTTATTGAACAGTTTTTAATTTAAAAATTATGAATTTTTTTACACCTTTTTAAAAACTTTGTTTTGTAAACAAAAACTAGAAACGGCTGTTTCAAAAATTCCTGCAGCAAGTAAAAATTTAATTACCAGTAAAAATTTGCAAGAATTTTGTTGTCTACGTTTTTTTTACTCTTTTGATTCACTCTTTTTTGGGTTAATGAAGACCCCAGTAGCAATTGTTACAAATTCGTACACATTTTTAATTAATGAACACACCTATTTAATCGCATGTGTTTTCTGCAGGGCTTCCATATACATACCTACTTAGGTAGTTTTTAAGATTATAAATATGCCCTGAAAATTTTTCAAAATATGCTCCAAAAAATCCAAAAATTTCTAGTTTAACAACAAAATATTCAACAATTTTATAACAGTTCCATTTAATAAAAACAATCCTAACATTTTAACCGGCAAATCCCAAACAAATTATTATCTACAAGATTGCAACTTGTACTTTGCGCACAAAATTAACATGGACAGGCAACCAGCCAGACGGACGGATGGTTATCGTTAGATCACTTTAAAAAGTGACTCTAAATCGATCGGTATACTAAAGGATTGGTTCAGATTTCTATGTATTACACACAGCTCCAAGAACATATATATGTAATTGATTTTTACTTATACATAAAATTCTAAAGTTTAAGATAACATTTCTCTTTAATGATAACCAGCCTTTGTCTTACAATTTTCGAGTAAACATTAAATGTACATAGATGGCGAAATTGAAGCAACACGTTTGGTAAACAGATAGATATTTAAAACAGAAAAGCCAAAATCTCGCAAAATTTTTTTTGCTGCGAAAATAGGCTTAAAAAAGGCAAAATATGCGTTAAAAACTTAAAAAATGCTGCAAAAAAGATCTTTTAACTAAATTATGCAAAAAAATGCTGCAAACGGTTAAATATGCAAAAATATGCACTAACAAATCGATGCCAAAATTCATAAAAAGCTCTAAAACGGATAATTATATTGTTTCTGCCTTCATTGGTTGCACAAGGAAAAACATGCAATTGCATATTTTTGTTTTCCCTGCTGATAACAATGAAAAAAACTTGATTTTTTTTTTATCAAAATAGATGAAACGCAAACACGAGTTTCCTACACGCCGGTTTCTCACAAAGGAGTCTATGGCATAAAATCAAAAATACCTGGGGTCTGATTCTGGCAGTCGTGATCGAGTACTTTCTCGATTCGAAAGCAATTTAATATCTAATTATTTCCGTCACTACAGAACGAATTAGAATTATTTTTTCAGTGTCATAAAGCAATAATTTGAGTTTCATAATACTGAAAAAATAATTTCGATTCGTTCAGTATTGACTAAAATAAAATTGTATTCGAATCGAGAAAGTACTCGATCACGAGTGCCAGAATTAGGCCCCTGGATGTTGCAGTTTCGTTTCTCTTGCCGTTCTCTAGAAATACATAAAAATAAAAAAACCACAACAAGGGATTTTTTGTTAAAATTAAAAGCAGTCGTGGTTTTTTGCTGATATCTCAGCCAATTGTGGATTGATCAGGCTGATCCAGACTATATGTGACATAAAAAAAAATAACTACCAAGTTCCCATCACATCTGGACGAATATTGTTAAATCAACTTCGCTACTTATAAGGACCCAAAATAAATATACTTTAAAGGGTCGAACATCAATATTATAGAAATTATAAACGGAATGACAAACTTTTATATACCCTTTAACCTTCGATTAAAAGAAGAAATCTTATTTAAACCAAAAAAATTAAATTTTCTTTTTCTATAAAAAAAATATAAACGACAGTAAATTTGGTAAACTTTAGCCTAATTAAAGATATCAAAATTTGGATTAAAAACCATAAACAGTTCAACAAAAATAACCACAATACTTATTATTGTTAATAGCTAGGGCACCAGCTCTATGTTTACATTTGACCTTCAAGTTGTGCTGAAAAAGGTCAACAAGAAAAAGAAAAACAGAAAAATGTACTTTGGACTTCGAGACAAAAAGTACGAAAAAACAGAAGTAAGGAAGAACATGTAAATCAATTAAAATGGATAATCAATCAAGCCAAATTTCGATCTATCAAAGGTTAAATACAATTTGGTTTTAAGATTGATGTTTGACTATTGACTGGCAGCAGTCGTCAATGGCTGTGAGTGTTAAACGGTAAAACCCTCTGAAGAGATTGAGTGGTCACAATTGAAACATGTAAGGGTAACCTGTCCGTAAAAGCCTGGGTTCGAGCCCCGCGGCAGTCAATGAAAAATTATCAATAAATTTTAATTAATTTCATGTTGTAAAATTCCTTTCTTCATAAGAATAATTTATTGAAAATTTAATTTGGTGAACTTTAGCCTAATTAAAGATATCAAAAAAAGTAAGGAAATATAAAATACATTTTCTCCAAAAACTAAAATTGGTTTTTATTCGTCAGCTCATTATTGGTTGACCTACCAACATTTTTAAAAAAAATTGAGTTAGTGTGGGGTATTTATATTTTGAATACCCTTTTTCTGAAAACCAGTTTCACGAAATTTTTTATGGTTTCTGAGATATTAAGCATTAGTTTTGCGCCATATCAACTACTATAAATGCAGCACAATTTCTCATGCTAAAACGTACAAAATAATTTTCACTTTTGTTTTACTTCATTGTTGCCGTAAGGAAATAAGTAGTTAAAGCAAAATCAAAATAAAATGACAACAAGAAAATAAATTTCACTCTTGGTTCGGTTCGCTTCATTACCGTAACTAAAAAAGTAGTTAAAGCAGAAGCAAAATAAAATGTCAACAACTCAATACGCAACACTATGTAGTATAAAAAGCTACGTTTTAAAAATAAATTTAGAAAAGTGGCGTATGCCGCACAAACCAATACTTTTCACTTTCAATAAAATACAATTAACTTCTAAGTTCGCTCATGAACGTTCACAAAAATTGACATTTTTCTTTAAAGCATATGCCGGATGCAGTGATAAAAACACAAAAAAAATCTATCCGGGTACATTTTCAAAAAACTTCATGTAAACCTCCATTTTCGTTTTTCTCCACTAGGACTTTTGACATATGACTTTAAAGAAAAACCAAATATGTATATGTCCCGCCCATGACTCCTAAACGAAAAGAAACTACTGAGTCGAAAAAAAAATTATTATAAATTTGCGTAAATCCTAAAAATCAATCAGGCAAATTGGAGAAATAGTTAAAATACCATATTTCACTGATAAAAAGATTATTGAAAATATAAAAATACAATAAAATTAACAAACGAGCCAAAATCTGGGCCACCATCTGTGTTATCTAAAGGCCAAAAACGCTTTATAGTTCGGGTAATCAAAAAAGATCCATAACTACCGGCTACAAAAATAACCGAAGCCTTCAGCATAAAGTTTGGTTACAATATTTGTGTTAATTCGCTTCGCAAAGTGCTCTACAAAGCTGGTACCCATGGATGAGTTCCCAGAAAAAAAAAACTTATGTAAGCAATAGGAAAAACGTCTTGACTATGCTAAAACCCATAAATATAAGTATATCGAATTCTGGAATCGCGTAACTTTTACGGACGAAAGTAAAACAGACGTTTCTACCTATATCCGTTATAGGCTCTGAAACCATACAACCATGTTTTTTTAGAAAAAAAACATAGATAGATCCTTACTTAGATAGACACATAAGCTATTAATGTTTTCAAAAATAAGACTACAGAAAGTGGAGAACGTAGTAGCACACACCGGGTATCCGCTAGTGATGGAAAATTATGCAAATCTTTGTTCCACATTTAAACATGGGGGCTTTTTAGTCTTAGAATGGGGGTGTACGAGTCGTGCTAGTGTCGAAAATTTACAGATTATAGATGGGATTATGGACTACAAAAAATATATCGATTTTTTATAAACACATTTGGCCTACAGCTTACAAAAAATTATTTTGCGGCCCAATTATATTTATACTAAGCTTGGCGCCAATATCCCAACATGGATGTAAACATCTCCTCAATCTCCAGCCATGTACTCAATCGAAAATCTCTGGGAACACTTGGATAGGAAAATTAAGAAAAGGGAAATTCGAAACAAAATGATTTGACACTGTTAAACTCAAATATCTGGCGCTTACGATAGAAATCTTTCATTTTTTTGGCGCTTGCGATATTTATGTTAGTTATAATTTTTTTTAAACCCTTATACATTAACGTACATTTTAAAAAAATAAATTTTTATTCAGAGAATTTAAAAAGCTATATAAAAATTTCAAGTTTTAATTTATAAGATTTCGGCCCGTTTTCACAACTTACCGATAGCTAAAAGTAGATTTTAACCGACCTTATAAAAAGTGTTCCATTCTTAAAACTTTACTTTAAACTAAGGTGAGCGATAAAGTAAATTAAGGTTCATCCTACCTGGTAGGTTAAAGTAAAGTTGTAATAATGGAACACTTTTTATACGGCCGATAAAATCATACCTTTAGCTATAGGTAAGTTGTGAAAACGGGCCTTAGTTTGCTGTGCTTAATTCCCAATTTTCATCCTTGATAAATACACTGAAATTTATTGTTGGAGGATAAGCTTGTTCCTATCCTATTCAGTTGTAAAAAATTCTGATTACATTGATCAATAATGGATAAACTATGCATGTCGCAAATTTTTTTTGTAGAACTCGGTTAGTACATCACTGATTTTCAATTGAGCTAAAATTAAGTATTCTGGATTGTTTTAGATTTTGCATTTTTTTTTTTGACAAAAGGAGAAACTTATAGCTCTTGATTAGCACTATAATTTGTGCTTAGGTTGATTTTGAGCAATTGTTCGTTTTCAAGAAAATTAAAACAAACCCAAGGCATTTGCATGCGAAAAAAACAGAAGTTGTTTTTACGGCAAACAGTTCAAACACTGATTTCAGCGAAACCTGATAAAATATTTTAATGCGATTAATTTTAAAATATTATGCATTGATGTATCTTAATAATGGTTTTTATTTAATTCAAAAAAATTGTGTAGTTTATTTTTTATTTAATTTTAATCACTGTCGCACGCTACATGTTGCATGCGACATTTTGTTCCATCATACATTTATGTTTATGTTTTTACTTTTTATGTAATTAGGCATGCGTAAGAAGATTCTACATTATTTTAAATTCTCAACAAAAGCTATAAAATTATAAAGAAAAATACAAATCCAAATTTTTAATATTTTTAATTAGGCTAAAGTTTATCAAATTTAATTCTCATTAAATTATTTTTATGAAGAAAGGAATTTTATAACATGAAAATTAATTTAAATTGTTATTGATAATCTTTCATTTTGACCGTGGCCGGGGCTCGAACCGCGGCCGGCAGGTTACCATGACATCGACGACTGCTGAAGTAAGGACAAACATGTAAAATCAATTAAAATGGATAATCATTCAAAAAAGCAAATTTAGATCTACCAAAGGTTAAAATACAATTTGGTTTAAGGATTGATGTTTGACTATTGACGTCAGCAGTCGTCGATAGCTGCGAGTGTAAAACGGCAAATCCATCTGAGGAGATCGAGTGTTGCGATCGAAACATGTCATGGTAACCTGCCGGCCGCGGTTCGAGCCCCGGCCACGGTCAAAAATTAAAGATAATCAATAACAATTTTAATTAATTTTTATGTTGTAAAATTCCTTTCTTTATAAAAATAATTTAATGAGAATTAAATTTGATGAACTTAACCCTAATTAAAAATATTAAAAATTTGGATTAAAAACCATAAATAGTTCAACAAAATAACCACAATACTAATTATTAAAAAATACAAATATAGAACAAAAACTATCTTACCTAAAAACAGTATTGCTAGTCTCAAAAAAAAGTTATTTTTAATGGAATAAGCTGTCCTTGATGCTTGTAGTTGTTGGCCATCGCAAATAAAGATATTTTAGGAAAACAAATTTTTTGAATTTATGCATTTTACACTAACGATTACGCTACAAACGCTACAAACTTAAAATAAGTACCAAGAAAAAAGCACTGATTATTTTCCAGCAAAATTTTTTTAATTAAATTTGCAATAAAAAGATCTGTTTGTTACTAATATTTGAAAGGCATTGTCCAAATACCCTCGACGCACTTATAACAAATGTTCTTTTTCAATGTCGCACGCTACATCGAAATATACGGTAAAGCAAAGAAAAAATTTGCCGTAACTGGCAATCGCATCCTTCCGTTTACATTTTTTCTTTATTGTTTGAATATAAACTGAGATTTAAAAAGCAATTGTCAATGCATAATGTTTCTCATTAAGATCATTTAGCAAAACAAAACCTGCAATAGAAATGTTCAAAACAGAACTTTTAACATTAATAAATTAAATAGTCTGTTCTTCTGCTATTGATATGTGAAGAATGTTTTTGTTCACTGTTTATATTCCCCTAGTGTCAATAAGTAATTTAAATTCCGTATTTAATTTTAACCTTTATAAATTAACTATGTATACTTCTTATTTAAAATTGTTTCTTGTTTAATTTTAGCGTAAACGACGCACCACTAATATGATACAAAAATCTAGTGATCAATATGTTATTGCCCTCAAAAAGGACCAATTAATCGAATATCAACCACATTCAACGCACGATTTTAAGTATGATCTTGAAGAGGAGCCCGAATTTGACTATGTACCTGATGAGTTAGGACATACGCTAGTGGATGGAAAAAGTGGTAGTACTTCGGAAATACAACCGAATTCATTAACTCTTAATAATTATCAAGATATAGAAGAAGACGACTATGAAGATGATCATTCGCGACAACAGTACAATCAACAAGACGAATTTCAAAATTACTCACTACAAAGAAACATTCAAACAAATAATCAAAAAATTAAACTTATTGCCGATAACGTATCCCAAATAGGCGGTGAAATAAATACCAATGAGACACCGATACAAATGCATGATGGATCAGAAGAGCAACAAGTATTCCAAGAATATTCTACCGACAATGAAACTGACACTATGCAGGCATCACAATGGTGTATTAAAACAACAAATGCTCAAAATAGCGCAACAATACAATTACAAAAGCCAGGAATAGCTGGTTGCAGTAATGTCACCACTAACACAATTAATTTCAATGAAAATTGCTCTACAAAATACGTGCGAAATGTTAAGACAATGACTTCCGGCAGTTCTCACAGTAGTTGTTGCACTAAACTATCTGAATCATCAGAAATTTTAGCCAAATCATGGGCAGTTCAATATGATGAACTGAGCCAAGACCAAAAAATGTTGGCACGAAAAGCTATAAGCGATATACTTTTTGAGGGTTGTATGGGCCATTTAGCTATCGGTTCAAATGGTCGTGTGGCTATTGATAGCGCAGATTATACAAATTTTAGAACGACGAAAATCAAATCTAATAAAGAAGTTGAAAGTAGTGAAATATATGAACAAAGTGCAGTAGCAGCCTCGTCGACTTCATCTACGTCTGGCATGGGTGCTGGCGCCAACGCAACTTTAACTGCAAGTGCAGCCACATCTCCTAAAGCTCATTCAAACCACGAATGGTTAAAATTATGATTTTTAAGTAAACTTAAGATGCTACAACGGCGATATTAATTAAATATTTAAAGGAAATTCATGTATACAAATGTACGTAAAAGATTTATTATAGATTGTATCAAGGTATATTTACACAAGGTAGACTCATTTGGGAGTGTAGACATGCTGCTCTATAAAAGGAACCATGTTGTCAAAATTGTCTTCATATAAAACAAAAACAATTTAACGCACACATGTACAAATTTTGGCTCATATACACGCAATTTGACGTTGTGGTTCCAACTATGGGTAAACAGCTGACAAACATATGGGCCAACGAGTTTACCTTGTGTAAATATACCTTGGATTGTATTTAATATAGTATGTAATATGTATTTAAAAATTATTTTTTAAAACTAATGGCATATGAATGGAAATGTAAAAATCAAACAATTTTTTAATGTCTTATTTTTATAAATCCTTATTGACACTTTAAGCAGTCTTTCTTATATTGAAAATATTTGAGTTAAGTGGTTTATGTTAAGAACGGCTAGTGCTTATTATAATTTTCGTGGGCCAATTACACAAAAAATTAAAAGCGAACATCGATCAAATGTTAAATTAAAAGTGAATAGCATTAGAAAACTTCTTTACAGGGTTACTTTAAGAATTTTTGATATTTAAAGCTTCGTTCACAATCATAGAACCAATTTCGTTTGTTCTTCTATCTTTTTTCTTCCCAAAGTATTTCATATATTTTCCTTTCATTTTTAGAACAAAAATGTAACTAAAATTTTTTTAAAAATGTGACTAACGTTGAGTCAACTAGAACTTCAGCATCAATTTGTATGAAATTGTTTCTGACGTTTAAAATAATTTTATTTAGTTTTACAGGCCTGTTCTGAAAATCACTTTTTATATTTTATATTTTGGTGTGATCTTCAATTGCAGAAAGCACACCGAGAAACACGAAAACGGTATGACTTTCAGAACACCACAAAATCACAGGTTTCAAAAGCACGTGATTTTCAGAACATGCCCGTTAAATGAAAATTTTAACAAAATGTCGTAGAAAATAATAATAAATGCATAATATTATTGTAGCTAAAATTTGCAAACGGTTTCTTAATGCAAAATGTGTGTGGTTGCAAAAGAAATTGTTGCTCTATTATGAACACCAAGTGAAAATGTTTTTTTTATTAGGAACGAATCTTAAATATGAACAATTGATTTTTCTAGTGGTATTATTAATATTGTTGCTATGAATTTATTCGTAAAACTTATGATACATTGTTTGGTTCTGAAAAAAGAAAAATGCTCGGGGACTAATGTCTAATAAATTGTAACTGAGAATATATTTTCCTGCAAACAAATGGAAGATGTCCCCTAAGGCAATAATTAAGCAAAATCCCTAAATTCTCATATAGAAGAAAATAATCAAAGTAATTTTTTATTTTTTGCCTTTTATCGTTTTTGAGAAAATATACAACATAGACCAAGGTATATTTACACAAGGTAGACTCATTTGGGAGTGTAGACATGCTGCTCTATAAAAGGAACCATGTTGTCAAAATTGTCTTCATATAAAACAAAAACAATTTAACGCACACATGTACAAATTTTGGCTCATATACCCGCAATTTGACGTTGTGGTTCCAACTATGGGTAAACAGCTGACAAACATATGGGCCAACGAGTTTACCTTGTGTAAATATACCCTGACATAGACAGAAAACATTTTAAATTTAATTCTTACGTCATAAAAAAAAAAAAAAAATAATCTAATTATTAAACCATTTTTCGCCGACTGGGGATTATAATCACCAACACTCTTACTCATGTTAATTGTTGCAATGTTTTTTTTTCTGTCAGTTACTTAAAATCTCTTTTCGTTATTATGTTGCCAATTTACTTGATGCGGCGAAAAATGGGTTAAAACTTAAAAATTATTTCCCAAAATGTTTTGGAAAAGGTGAATATTTAAATTAAATAAATGTGTTAATTTTTAATCTCTTTCCTTTCAATTTATTTAAGATATACCACAACTCTCATTCTGGATGCAATTTTAAAGCAGTTTGATGTTTTAAAAAATATGGTGGAAAACCAAACAACATAAAATGGAAGACTTGCGCAGGAAGTGGTGACATTAAAAAATTAAGCCAAGATCACCAAACATAGAACCGAAATAAGTAAATATCTATGACTGGCTTCTTTTCCACTCAATTCCCAGGATGAGTGGATTCAGCATGAGGAAAATTATGGATCATTTTGTAGGTACATATCGATGGCTTAATATAAAAAAGGCCTACCTCGATTTTTTTGTTTGTTTACAGGGGAAGAAGAAAAACTTAATAAATAAAATACGTAAAATTTTAGATAAGAAGTTATAATGCAATTTTTAATAAAAATATTCAACAAATGTTGTACTGCAGCCCCTTAAAAATTTTAAATCAAGATACATGTGGCATTAGCTACCAGAATAAACAAAAAAAAGATAGTTTAAAAAAAATCGAGTTAGGCCTTTTTGATATTAAGCCATAGATATTGATGTTTCAATTTTAAATATACATATGTAATGGCAATCATAGTATAATAAGTACCAGGCATAGTATAATAAGTACCAGGTATGTTCATTAGGGAGAGTTGTAATTATTTACCCATGTAATTTTTTCCATATTTTCTATGGTTTGACGTTACATATATAGGTTTTGAAATTGAGAACAAAATTTCTAATGACTATACCTTGTTCTTATAATACCATGGTACCAGGTATGTTCATTAGGGAGAGTTGTCATTATTTACCCATGTAATGTCAAATTAATTAATTTGATTTTTGAAGCTAGTTTAATTTTTTCCAGATTTTCTTTGGTTTGACGTTATATAGGTTTTAAATTGAGAACAAAATTTCTAATGACTATACCTTGTACTTATTCTACCATGATGGCAATCAAAAAAATGATACATATAGAAAATTTTTAAAAAGAGTCAGAAACAAAGACAAAGCTAGGGCTGTCAGTTTTAGGGGTTTGACCCCAAAATAGGGGTTTTCTTGTTGCTAAAAGGGACAAAAATTTTTATTTGGGGTTTGCATTTGGAATATTCAAAAAAAAAATTAGGAAAAAATATGAGTAAAGTTTTTCTATAAAAGACAACTAAGTTCCATGTACAATTAATGTCAATGAACACCGGGACCTCTTATGTGCCAATTATTACTTTACCGAGAAATGCGAGCAAACACCTTAAACATTTTTGAAATTGATTTGTGCAATATAATTTTTATTTAAAAGGCTCAAAATTGTCAGATATTAATTACCAATTACAGAAAATACAGTACGTTTCATTGCATTGCATTACATTTACGATCGTCTCAATTCTTAAAATGTAGAATGCAAGCAATTTAGCATTAAACGCAAAAGGCTTCAAACCTGTATTTTTAGTGAAATTAATAAAGCATAGCTCAAAAGGATAACCGCTGCACGTTGGATTTTAATCCAAACTAGAACTGGCAGATTTTTTTTTAACAAAAGTGGAAGTTAAATTTAGTCTGTATAATTAAGTTTCTTAAAATTTAAGTGCTTTATATATATATTCTTAAGATCAGTTTGTTACATGAATAATTTTTATATATTTTATTTTTAACAAGTGTCTTGTTTTTTTTCTCGTTTTAGTAAATAAATTGAAAAACCCCGTACATTCGTATTTATATTATTTTAACCCCGTTAAATCGAAAATCCCTATAATTCGTAAGAAATGGCCGGTCCCTTGCGATTACGAATTATCGGGACTTTACTGTATTTATAATTAAAATTTACATTTTAAGAAATTGTAAAAGTTCCCTTTTAAAACGCAATTTATTGCTTCAAGTTGGATACATGAAGGTCATTGGTTCCAAAGACTCGCAAATAACTAAAAAATTGCCTTTCAGACAAAAAACTTTTAATTTTATGTAAAATTAGTGTTTTCCCAAGTTTGGATTTGGCAAATACTATTTTCAAGAAAAGATATTCAGGTTTTTTTTAAATAAATTACACTGGTCTACAAATTTGGAAACAAAATTGATTGCAGAAGCGAAGCATGTTTTTTAAGCTGGCATGCTGGCAATACTGTAAAACAGTCAATACTGACACTACAATTTCACAATTATTTGTTTGACAGAAGCCCAAATTCATTCTTAATCTTCATAATAGTAGCGTTGAAGTCACCATTAACATTACATAGCTTCTTTACCTGACAATTTTTTGTCATACCAAACGTCAAACATCATATTAAAAAAACGCTGACAAAAATTTTCGAGTTTTTTTTATATAGACTTTGACGTTTGGTATGACAAAAAATTGTCAGTTGAAGACGCTATGTTATATGATTTTTGTCGTTGCGATTCTTACCTTACATAGGGTCTCCACCTGAGATAAGATATAAGATTTTTATATTAGCAAACGTCAAATTCAATCGCAGAGAGTATTATCTTACGTGTGGACTCTCAAATAGTGTTAATATTAATATTATAATATATATTATGAGACAGTTGTTATGAGAGATCTTATAACAACTATCTTATAAGATGAGCTGTCAAAAATACACATACATGCATACATAAAAAACAATAATAAGACGCATTCATTAAAATGTAAAATTTTTTTGTACAAATAGTGAAAATCTTGTGATAAGTGTTTAAAAAAACAATATTTTTAACTAAAAACAATAAAAAACTAAAAAAAAGAATAAAAACGACAAGTTTACTGTGCGAGAATCATTCGATTATGAAATCTTATAAGATACGTGTTCCCCTTGTTTAAGATTAAGATTAATATGAAGAAATTTGTTCTCTAATTCTGCCGACGTTCTCTCACATATTATATCAGATATTATCTCAGGTGAAGACTCTGTGTTATGGTCCAGGCAAATTAACTACAGGTGGTGTCGAAACGGCATCTGATTTTGACAGATCGAGCTTATTTGATTTATATTTGTTAGTGTTTTGCTAATAATGGTTGTCATTTCGAGCTAATGGCACTAACAATGCAATGCAAAAAACCCTATTTTGTTTATGTTGTTTTTGGATTGTTGTAGTTCCGACACCACCTGTAGTTGAATTCGGCTTGTTATGGTCGAGAGGGGAGAGAGGAATCAAAAGGGGTACACAAGCGAGTGTACTCTTCGATTCATTTTGTTCGCTCATTCGTTCTCTCATTTGACAAAAAATGTATTGAAGTTCGGTTTTACCATAGTATAATAAGTACCAGGTATGTATGTTCATTAGGGAGAGTTTTCATTATTTACCCATGTAATGTCAAATTAATTTATTTGATTTTTGACGCTTGTTTTAATTTTTTCCATATTTTCTTTTGTTTGACGTTATATGGATTTTGAAAATGAGAACAAAATTTCTAATGACTATACCTTGTACTTATTCTACCATGGGTTGCACAGAAAAAGTTGTAACGACAAAATTCGTAAAATGTAAATAAAATATCAGACCGACTTCAAAGAAGAAACGACAATAATCTCAACGACAAAAATCGTATAATGTAAATTGGGACAAAGCATGTCAGGGAGATCGTGTGTTACTGATTCAAGCTATTTCTGCTTTGTGTGTGGGAAATATTTGGTTGGAAAAAAGGCTATGAGCATTTCCTCAGAATGGTCAACCAGGATGGAAAAATAAAATGTTGATAATCTTGGTCTTTTATTGTTTATTATTATAAAAATGTCCATGGTTTTGTAATAGAATGGCTTCATAGCATATCTCAACTGTTTTACTTGAGGAAATTGGGCTGCAAACTGGAAAATTTTATATTTTCTTTTTAAGCTACTTCGAAAGAAATTTTTATATAATTATTTTACGTGTAAAAAATATGTTAAGTTTGCACTCTTCATAATGTCTCCATTACAATCAATTGTAATTTGAGTACATATTGAGTTTTTTGTTAAGGAAATTTGAAGATTATTTATGGGAAAATGCATGGTGATAATAATAAAAAAAACATATGTATGACAAAATCGTACCGGAACATACGCCAATTAAACAAAAACTAATGGTCTGTTTATATAATCCATGTCACTCAAAATGTTTGTTAAAATGAGTGCAAAAATTTATTTGGCTTTTTTTTAATGCATGTGTCGGGTTCTTGTGAGTAAAAACGTAAGAACTGACGTTTTTGTACATATTTTGCGATTTTTTCATCACAATTAACCGATTATGGCCTTTAAGGCTAGGTTATTGGTAATGTAAAAATAAATAAAATAAATAAATAAATAAATTAGAAATGTCATTAATGTCAAACCCAGACAATCAGTAAAATTTAATCGTGAAGCTATAATTCAAAAACTAAATAAAAAAATAATAATATAAAAGCATGAATTCTAGCAATAAAAAGTGGTAAGTATATTCCCTTTCAGAAACGTGGACCATATTTAACGATTCATTTTGTTTTTATAGTTTAAAAAAGACAATCTGTGATCATTTTAAAAAATTAGTTGACCTTATGGAAGAATTTCCACAACTTGCAACCGGCAGCCCTTTGTTTGGAAATAATAAAGTTGCTGTAGAAAAGACGTGGGATAATGTTGCACAACAAATTAATGCTTACGGGCCACCTATTAGAACTGGGCAGGAGTGGAAGAAGGTGCTGTATTTTTAGTTATAACCTTGTATTTTAGTATGATAAACAAAAGTATGCATATTTTTCATTATAGATATGGCATGACAAAAAGTGTCGTCTTAAAAGAAAAATAAGCGACAACAACAAAAGTCTTCACGGAACTGGTGGCGGTCCGTGTATAGTAAACAATTTGACAGAAATGGAACTTTCGTCAGCAGCGGCACCCAGTGGCAAAATTTTAGGGGTACCAACTGCCCAAAAACCTTTGTTTCCATCCGTAGAATCCAATTGCAATATTTTAGGTATACAGTGTAAATTCGATAATCCGGACTCCACTAATCCGGAATATTCGGTAATCCGGACAGAATTTTGCAGCTCATTGCGTATTCTATAATCCGGATTGATTGCAACTATGTAGTCCGGATTGAATAACACCCGTTTTAATTTATTTTTTTTATTCAAATCAAAGCATGCTTTGAAAAATACAGTCATTGCGTATTCTATAATCCGGATTGATTACAACTCTATAATCCGGTTTGAATAACACCCGTTTTTATTTATTTTTTTATTCAAATCACAGCATGCTTTGTAAAATGCAGTTAGATTTGTGTGATATGAGTATGTTTGCACATGCGTTTTTTTGCTATGAATTATTATAATTTTTAATAAATACGTACCTGCGGTAATCCGGATAATTCGCTACTCCGGATTGGGGTCTGCAATCAATTATCCGGATTATCGAATTTTTACTGTATTAGTATCTACGAATAACCTCTGAGAACACACCGACAGAGATTAAGAAACGTCTTATTGTACAGTTAATTCTGCCCCTTATTGCTACTTCTGCGGTGGTGTATAGCAAATTGGACTCGGGCACTCTACATAAATTACAAGTCTCGTTTAACAATGCAACTCGTTATGTATACGGTATTCACAGAATTAGTAGTGTTTCATCCTGGAGAACCATGATTCTTGGTTGTGACTTAGTGGACTACCTTCGCATGCGAAACCTATTTCTACACAAATTATTAAATGATCCATCACCGACATACCTTTTTGACAAAATTTCATTCGGTAGATCGGCCAGGGGTGTGACCTTAATACCCCCTCGTTACAACTATTTAAACTCAAGTAGATTTTTCTTTATCAATGCCATAAAGCTTTGGAACTCGATGCGCTCAAATATAAAACTAATTGTTGACATACAGAGATTCAAGAAAACTCTTATGGATTATGTTTCACAAAATGGCTAGCCTTTAACTCCATCTTTCTCTTTATTATTATGTTCTTTTTTTTTTATTATTACATATTATTTTTTTTATTTTATTTTTTTTTTTTTTAATAACTGCTTAGTCAAATATTATAATCGCCAATTTATTAGCATGTACCATTTATTTTTGCTCTAATTGTTATTTTCTTTTGGCTTTAATCCTAATTGTTTTGTTCAAAACTTGTTTTTATAATTATATTATTATTATTACTATTGTTATTATTACTACTACTATTATTATTACTATTGGTGTTCATTATGTAATCTTCTGGACTATAAAAGAATTTCATTCTTAATGTTCTTATAGCTGAAAATAAATAAATAAAAAATAAAATAATACGTGAAACCGAACCAACAAGATACAAACGACGTTCTAATAACTCCATTCACTTTTGAATATTCATTGACTTTTAAATAAACTAGTGATTTTTTATGTAAGAAACGAATAAAAACATTTTTTTTGTATTTCTAAAATCTGACGTAACAGAGAAAATCCAATTACAGATTTGAATTCAGCCCACCAAATTACCCTAGGAAAGATATTTGGTTGCTTATTATTGGTTATTATTATTGCTGCAATATTTTTCATCCAGGTAATACGTCCGGCAACAACTATGGAGTATTTCTGTGTTTGCTGGGCTGCTGATGTATGTATGCATGAATGTACTTATGTACATTTTTAATACTTATTACGCCAAGGTACTGGATGTTTTAAAGCACATGATGGCAGTCCTACATTCCTAAAACAGCATTACCCAAAGAAGCTCCTTTTATATTTTGTAGGTATAAGATTTTTTAAACAATCTAAATATGTATGTATGCCTTAATAATTCTCATCAATCATTCTTAAATTAAAAAGAAAACAAATTTGCATTTGTTGAAAATTAAAAACAAAAAACTGCAAACCCAGCATACATATTCCATTAAATTTATGAGCTTGTGTATATTCACAAAAATGCATTCACATACATACGAACATACAGCATGCATACATACATATGTACATATTTATTGTTTTAGTTTTGTTTACTTGGCACACTGTGCGCAATTTTTAACTAAACAAATCGCACATATAAACTGTGTCTGTGCCTGACTGACTGGCTCTCTTTTTTTATTTTGAAAATGAAAAGTACAGAAAGGGTGGTGTAATGGTAGAAATTTACGAAATGTGCACGTACAAACGTACTCGTTGTCGTTAACGTTCTCCCCTTCAAACAAGAAACACAAAACAGTTGTCATGCCTTTGCCTGGCATACAGGCGGGCAATTCTTTTCATACAATTTGCCCAGAGCTTTGTTATGAGTTTCAGTTGTGGCCGGTTTATTTAGTTCCACTTTTTTATCTCTCTTTGTCACTGTTGCTCTCTCACGAGCGTATTATGTCTTTCGATTTCGTGTTGTGTTCATGGACGCTGCTTGGTGAGACAGTTTTCGCAAATTCTACATTTAGTTGTATTTGGCAGTCCTTGGTTGGTTCACGTGCTGTCGTTCTATTTTGTGGATTCGGGAAAGTGTTTTTTAATCTTTTGTGCCCTTGTTTTTTTGCCGTTTTGTTTTTGTTGTGCTATCAGGGAGGAGGGGTTATAATAAATTGTGTATACTGGCTACAGCTGGCTGGTGTTGTGGAGTTTTGTGTTTTAGAACAAGTTACATTTAAGCAGGCATACGGAAGAAAATCAGACTAAAAAAATGGGAAAAAAGGTATGTATGTTTGTATGTGCACATAGTGGCTTAAAAGGCACAGAAACAAATTTGAACAAGTTTGGGGTAACAATTGTCATTATATCGATTAAAAGACGTACATACATATGTATGTATTTATGCGTATTATAGCAGCAGGCACAGCCAAAGTGTCTTTAATGTTTTGAAAGCGAATAGGGGGTTATAAATAAAGTGAAGGCTTCTATTTGTTTGTTTCGCATCATATTTTTAAGTTGTGTACTGCAATAGCAATCTCTTTAATATTGTTTTATAAGCGAGCTTCATGGCTCGCTATAATTTCTACGATTTTTATGGGGTTGCCATGTGGACTATATACGGTTTTTATTAGGTCAAGCTTTTTAATTTAAACCAAATATATGGCTGACTTCCTAAACGTATATTAACAATGTATCAATACAGTATTTAAACCGAGTTGATACATTGTGTAGTAACTTTTTTAATACGTTGCATATTAATACTTTGCAACACTGAAATCGTTTAGGAACATTTATATGCATTGTATCATTCATAATAAAGCGAACAATGGGGGAAGAACATATTTTATTGGAAAATGTCTTAGATTTGTGCGAACAGGGAAACTCCAGCCTCAAAATTGATGTAAACATTATAAAAAGAAAACATAAACGATTTGCTGTTTTGCTGAAAGAATCACGGGTATCAAAAAGAATACCAAAAACAAAAGGCTTTGTGGAAACCATTGTTGAAATGCCAGACGATTTTTTTTACATTTTTAAAATTATGCGTCCATTTTTTCCTGTAATAAAAAGAAAAAATAAAACTGAATAGAGAAATATAATAAATTATAACAAAAAAATGCTTACTTATCTTCCTGCGTCGCCATCGTATTTTGTCTTGCATTCGCTTTGCATCTACTTTTATTTGGATGCCTTTGTTGCTTTTCCTTGCGTATTAACTACAACAGTGTTGCAAAAGGGAACAAAATACATTGTAAAAATTTTCAGGGTTGCATTTACGAACACGCTGCAATGTATTACTACAAAGCAACATGCGTTTAGGAAGTCAGCCTATGTTTTATATACAGTTAAAGAAAAAAGTTTAAGGACACCCCACAATTTGCGATTTTAGGAAAGTTATAAAGGTAATGAGAAAAATTAGTATGCTAATATTTAAGCCACTATTAAATAATTTTATTAATAAAAGAAATAAATAACAATATATAGTATATATTAAAAATAAGTTGTCCTATGTTCGTCATTTTCTAACTCGAGAACCACTCAACCGATTTTCAAACGAGTACATGCGTTGGAAAGGTCTACTTTCACTGATGTTTATAAAAAAAACTCCCGATAAGTGGCGCTGTTGTCGTGATTTTAAAATTTTTTTATTGATGGTAGATAGTGCTGTGGTCAAGTTATTAACAAAATTCTCCAGTATTTTATTTTTATTTAGAAAATACCTAGCAGCGCCGGGACCAAAAAGCTAGTGCTATCATAAAAACAATAGTAACAAAAACATTAAAAACCGATAGGAAAAGTCTACATACAGTGCGGTGTATTTACCACAGTAAGTAAAAAAAATTAGGAACAGAAAGGAGAAAACAACCGTTATTTTTTATTTTATTTAGTCTTAAAATCACTATCTTCAATTCATTTTACAAATTCAAGTGGAGAAAATAAAATATCTGTAATTTTATTCATAAAAATGGAAGGTAGAAAATAACTACCGATCTCTGTTACAATTATTGTGGTCAGTAAGCGAAAGGAAGCAAATCTTATGGCGAAATTTCCATAAGAGTAAAGCTTAGTCGCGCAACAACCGAGGGCACAGAAAATAAACCACCTACTGGCAGACGACCTAAGAAGCTTTTGAGACGTGATGTTAGCAGTATGCTGATTGAAGTGAAACGTGATTTGAAAATGAGTGCCCAAAAAGTAGCGGTACACCTTGAAAATTTTTGAAATGTTACTGGTACACCGAGACCAATTATAAAAGATTTGCACGACAATAGGTTTAAAAGCAGAGTGGCCCGAAAAATCGTAAGCTTCTGCTTGAATTTGCTCGGGCACATCTTAACAAAGATGTTGACTTTTGGAAGCGTGTGATATTTACTGTAAGTAAGTAAGTTCAACATTTTCGGAAATTATGGAAAATCAAAGATTTGGAGGAAGCCTAACACTGCTCCAAAAAATATAATGCCAACAATTATAGATGGTGGCGGCAGTGTTATGGTTTGGGGCGCCATGGCATCATCTAGAGTATGTCGGTTAGTCAATGTCGAAGTTAATATGGATAGCTTTCAATATTAGAACATACTGGGACGAAACCTGAAGGCATTTGTTAAGGCCCAATATACATAAGCTGGCATAAGCTACTGCCAAAAAGTAACAAAAAAAATAAAATTAAAAAAATATTTTATTCCGTACGGAAAGTGCGAACTATTTCGCACCTTGCTTAAGCAAATGCCAGTTTCATAAAATTAACCAAAAGTTTTCTTAACTTCAATATGGTTCGATACATTTGAATCACATGTATTCGTACAATTGCTTAAGCCATCTTAAGCATATTATAGTTGGCCATTTAATAGCTTAGGCCTGGGTAATCAATAGATTTTCCAACAAGACAACGACTTTGTACGAGACTGGCTTCTAGATATTGCACCGAGGCAATTAAATTCCCTACCACAATCACCTAATTTAAACCCTGTTGAGCATATTTCGGATGTTTTAGAGAAAAGGTACGAAAATATGACAAGCAGTCGTGAAACCCTTAAAACTGCTCTTGTTTGAGAATGGACCAAAATTCCACCTATTATTACTGCAAATTTAGAAAATGCAATGCTCCGTCGCCGCAAGCAGTAATTGACGCCTAGGGCGGACCGACAAAATATTTAAAATTATGTTTTTTATATCAAATTAGTTCCTCTTATGTTCGATTTTATTGCTGTATTTAGACTTTTTTCCTATGAGTTTTGGATATTTTTGTTGATATTATTGTTACAGTACATATGAAGTACTCTTTATTTTAAAAATAAATTAAGCTATTGGTGCCTTAAATATTACTATAAAAACCGTAAATGTATATAAGCTTTTTTCGATTAAAATATGCAATTTTGAAGTTATGTGCTGTTTTCACAACACAAGTGATTAAACGTGTAGTAAAATTTATATTTAAAGCACTCAGTTTTTTTGAGTGTTTATGATTTAATTTTTCTAAATAAACATTTTGTAATATTAAGCGTCTGTTAAGCGCCTTTTAGACGTTCATACTTGGTATGTTGAGAGAGAGTACTTTGACATTAGACTGTAATACCAAATATGTCATACATCATAATACATACATATATACTATATGCAAAAACTGAATTGTGAAGTTTGTGTTTATGATGGCGAAATGTATTAATTTTTTAACACTTCAATTGTTGCTTCTAGTTAATTTTTTTTTTTTATTTTTTTTATTATATATATAATATGTATTTTATAAGTACATATTAAAAAGTTTTCGAGCTGGAGGTCTTTTTTATATATGAATATATTACTGCTACAATTCTGACAACTTTCATTCACATCAATAAACACGAATTTTGCACTATGACAGGAGTATTTTACCAAACCGGCATGCCAAGTATTAAGGCCCAACTAAGTCGGCTTAAGCAATTGTGCGAATATGTACTATGTGTCGAACCATATTGAACTTAAGAAAACTTTTTGATAAGTTTCATTAAACTATAATTTGCTTAAGCAAAGTGCGAAATAGACAGCACTTTCCGTACGGAATCAAATATTTTTTGATTTTGTTTTTCTTTCTTTTTTAATGTATTTGAGAGCCTTTTTGTTAATATGTGACAGTAGCTTAAGTAAGCTTATGCATATTATAGTTGGGCCTTTAGACTCTAATAGCAGCTTTAGATCTATTTCTTTACTTTTTGGCTAAAGTTCGAAAAAATTAGAGTAATACCCTTTGTACACTTGCATACATTTCGGAGGAACGCATGGAAGATGTTGAAAATGTGAAATACGCGTTCACACTTGTAACATCTACTATCAATACAAGATGTCACCATTTCTAAAAAAAATCTTTTATTTTTTTTTAAATACTTTTTTTCTACAAAAGTGCCAACATTTTAAAAGATAACACCAAAATGTATTTCTTATTAATTTTCTTTAATAATTTTATCAAAATTAAGCAAAATAAGGCTTGCAGAAAAAGAAAAACTTGAGAAATGGTAACGCTGCTTTCAAAGCAACTTCCATTTTGACCGTGATGCCACAATAAATACAGAATTTATTGCCACACTAACAAAATGAGATAGTAACATTCTGTAAAGATGTTGAAAAATTTTGATTTTTAGCCCTATTTTTTTTTAATGGGAAAATTCCAACATCTTCGCAAATTGATGTTAAATGTTGACAAGTGTGAAAAGGCTATAAGAATAAATTTCTCATTAGACAAAAACAAAATTGTTTACACCCAAAATGTATGTATTAACAAAGTGAGCTCAGTACTACATCAATGAAACAATAGAAAAAACAACATGCACTTTCCCTACAGATAATATTGGACTACGTGGTTCATTGTGGCTTAAATGGACTACTTACAACATGGTCCAATCTACTGTAATATGGATCATGTAATAAGAAGTTAACATGCAGTGCTGCCAACAACTGCATGATGTATACTTTTCTATAGTTTGGTGTCCATTATTAATTGCTTATTTATTTTATTTATTTTATTTATTTTTACATTACCAATAACCTAGCCTTAAAGGCCATAATCGGTTACAAATTTCTACTAATAATTGTAAACAAAAATTAATATATAAATGTTTGTATGTATATAAAAATTGAAAGTTTGTGAAATTTGTGAAAAAAGGTAAACAAATTAAAAATACCAAGTAAATATATTTAATAATAGCAATTATGTATAAGTAAAAAGGCGATTAGTAAAAAATGAAAAAGGATTAAACTACCCCTTTAGTGTACTCCATACTGTAGTGGCATGGAGTACTTTTAAAACTAACCCACTTTAGTAATCCATGGAGTAGTTTAGGGACTACTTCGGTGGGTTATATGGTCCCCTCCTAGGACATCGTAATGTTAAATGGACCTTTTACAGGATAGACAAAAAACTCATATTTTATATTTGGAACTTAAGAGGAAAACCAAAAATTTTGTTGTTTTTACCCACCTCAAGACTCAAATTGAAAAAAAACACATGCTGGTCAACGAGGCGTCTTTCTTTACCAAATGGCATCAAAATCTCAATTTACTTAAAAAGTGGATTTAGCAGGCTTGCATGTTAAGCCGATATATTAACCTTTTAACTCTAATTTTTGTCCTTTTTCCAACTTCCAAACAAAAGTATACTAAAACGGCACTTTAGAATATTATTTAGAATATTTTCTGTATCAAATTTCACTAGGCTCATTCATTTCAAAAGTTCGTGCAATGTATTATTATACATATATTTTTTATATATTATGTTTTTATATGATTTCAAAAAAGCCATAAGTTAATTGAACAAATTTAATGAACTTAAGCCTAATTAAAAATATTAAAAATTTGGATTCAAAACCATAAATAGTTCAACAAAATAACCACAATACTAATTAATTGAACAAATTTTACAAGAGAAGAATAAAACTCTACATTAAATAATAACCTAATTTTTCTTTTTTTAGAGAGAAAAATAAAAAAAATACTTAAAATTTTACGATAAATATGCATAATAGGTATGTTCTAACTATGTGGTTCGAGGTACCTGAGTCACCTGATGACGTTTAAACGCAAATTTGTTGGTGAAGTAAAAACTTGTTTGAAGAGGAAATAGGTGAATATAAGTCAAAAGAAATATATTAACGTATGTATATCAGAAACAGAAGTAATGATTACTTCTAATTCGGACTCACAAGCTGATAGCAATGATTGCCAAAATTTCCAACTCCCATCAACATCTAAAAGACTTGAAATGTATACCCTTAGCTAAAATGCAAAAAGGCGTAACTAACAAAAAAATGCAAAATGGAGTTTTTGATTAATTATTATTAGGGCAACCAAAAAAAAGCAAATGCTTATTTTTTGGTTTACAAGATAGAAAGATTTTGATTGAACACAAATTCCGATCATAAAAAAACAAAGAAAATAAGCTATATTTGTTATGGGTTTTTTTTTTGCTTATTTTGGCAATATCGGCTTTTTTTAGTTATTTTTGCGATATCGGCTTTTTTTTACTTATTTTGCCATTTAAGGAAAATTTTTAATTTTTTTCATACGAAAAAAACTTATTTAATAAAATTTTGCAAAAATCGTTATTATTATTTTTTTATGTGCAACTTTTTTTTATAAATACTAAAAAATCAACCATTTCTGTGCTGTAACAACATTGGTGAAAAAAATCGTTCAACGTTATGGTAATATTTTGTGCTTCCCTTAAACAATATCATCCCAAAAACCTATATTATCTCTGTATGTTATTATACCTACACTAAAGAGTGGAGAGGGTATTTTGCATTTGTGCTGATGTGAGAAACACCTTAAAATATTGGTCCTAAAGTACCTACACCGATCAACTCAGAATCAATTTCTGAGTCGATCTAACGATGTCCGTCCGGCTGGCTGGCTGTCCATTTAACCTCGTGCGCAAAGTACAGGTCGCAATTTTAAAGATAATTTAATGAAATTTGGTACGTGTGTTCTAATTGGCACAAGGGCGAGTCGGTCCATAATTTAACATAGCCCCAATACAAGCTGCTATCCGGAAGAGGGTCGTTGTGCCCACTATCAAACCAATTTTAATGCAATTTAAGACATATGTAGATATATCCATATATATATGGAGACGTAAGGTATGCATTTTTTAAAAAATAGGACCACGAATGGAGATTTATCCGATTTAATGAAATTTAAAACATAGATAGATCCCTATTCATATAGCCATACACTCTTGAAACTTGTTTTTAAATACTGTGGTGTTGGGTATCATACGGTCGGGCTTGATCGACTATACTTTCTTACTTGATTTTTATGCAACTCTCTCTTAGCGGAACTGTAACGTACTTTTTATAGTGTTGTGTATAATTTTTGTGTGTTTATGTTTTTAGTATTAAGCCTTTTTATCAACGTATTTTGTTATTTGCTTGTTTAAGTTCTTTTCTCTCGAAAATTCCATAACTGTATTACGATCAAATTCCTCAGTCTGTAACGTCTTTTACCATCATACTTTGTAAAGTCTTATTTCTTTTTAAAAATAGTTTTTGTATAAAGTAACGTCTGGTAGTTCCCCTTCTCTCTGTTTTTGGTATAGTTACGTCTTATTTTTTGGCTTTTTTAATATAGTTTTAGCTATTAAGAATTTCTCTGTATATCAAATAATGTTAATTTCTGCAAATTTTGGTGTTTTACTCGAAGTTGTAACAAAATTGGAAACAAAAAATCTTTCATTGGTTTTCTAAGTGAACATAGTTGTGGACCGTAAGAAAAATGTTCCGTGTTCCAGGGGATATAGAAGACAAAGTTAATACAAAATTAAAATCAGTTTTATTAAAAAATTAAGGATTTTCGGTATTAAAAGATATTGGGGATATTTTGGGAGGAAAGCGGAATTATGAGTCCAATCGTATAAAATATACTTCATAGCAAATACTCAATTTTAGATATGCTCCCTTAACATCTGTAGACGTAGGAAGAACTTTTTCTATGTACAAGAACTTGCTGACTCCGAACAGACATAGTTTTCTTTTCGAAAATTAATTGCATCAACTTATAATCTACTATAACAACGTATTAAACGAATTAAGTGGAAAATAAACAAGTTTAAATTGCTTTTTTTTTTAATTTTAACAGCTTATTTTCATGTTTTTAAACGCTTTTTTTAAGAGCTTAAAACTGTTTTTTTAGTGCTTTTTTTTGGTTGCCCTAATTATTATGAATGCCATTAAACTACAGGTCTTGAAAAAATTTTACACTTCTGCGATCAAAAATGACGCTTTTATTTACAAAAAACAAAGGGACGTAACTACAAGTAAGTTTATTTGATAAATGCAAAACGACGTAATTACACATTTTTTTCTAACAAAATATAATGAAATGGTTTTCTTTGAAAATTGTTTAAAGAATTCAATGAACGACTTGTTAAAGCATGTTTTTCTGACATGTTCCTAGTTTTCATTTTACAAAGTTTTTTGCATCTCCTGTAAAATTATAATTGTGTTGGTTACTAGACTTGCCAACTGGCCAGTTTTCGCCGGGACAGTCCAGTTTTACAGTGGAATGACCCGTGTCCTGTCGATACTCTGAACTGGACGCCATTTGTCCCGTTTTTCTTTAACAAACTTTTTTATTACCTGCCACAACAAATCAAAAAATCGAGAGCTTTAGCACTTATTTTAGTATGTATGTACTACAAATTTTTTTTTAGCAGAACTGATTTTTTTTTAAATACATATGTAAGTCCTCATCCATATTATAAAACATTTGCTGCAAAAACTTTCTTCAATTCTCTTTTGAAACTGCATTCGTGTCCATAGAATAAAAATTTCGCTTAACAGCATTGAGTAATTTTCTATGCCTTTTCTCTTTCTTTTAATAACAAACTTACAAAAACTGCTTGTACATGAAACAAATTACACATTTCCATTCGTCTTTCCTCTTTCATCAACAAACTCAAATGTTTCATAATATGGATTGGGACTTAGCAACACAGGCAGCAACACATTTTGATTCCCTTTTGTCATTTGCCTTTTGTCAAATGAAAACTGTGATTTCATTTGTCAACTTTTTAATGAATTAAAATTTTAACGGAACGTGAGATTTTTAGAGGTATTTATTTATTATTTTCTAAAATATTATTTCCAATAAATTTGCATATACATATGTATATTAAAACTATTAAACTTTGCATAGAAAAATGAACAGAAAAATACAAGCAAATTTGTAACAATTGTTACAAGTAAGTGTTAAAAGTACATGTAAAAAATTTTTACTCGTAACAATTGTTACAAATTTGTTAAAATTTTTAGTAAATGAACACCGCTAATGCATCCGTTATCTATGGAAAATTTAAATCAGTATTTCAACATCTGAAACGAAAACTGAATTTGCCGAATTTAATTGCTGGACATTGTCATGCTCATATTTTGCATAATATTGCTAAAGGCCGTTATACACTATCCCACAAAGTCTTTAGTAATTTACGACAATGCAACCCTGCCATGGGAAAGCATTTTTGAAAAATACGTAAGACTTTGTGGGATAGTGATAGTAACGGCTTTAAACAAGCACTAAAAAGCTTATGGTTAAATGTAGAAAGTTTAGTTATTGAAGTTTTCAGTGGATTTTCTTCAAGTGCAAAAATATGGCAGAACTGAAAGATTTTTTCATTTTTATGAAAACTGATTATATCCAATTACTTGTAAATTCGCGTATTAGATTTCTGACATTATTTCCAGCTATTGATCGTATTCTTCAATCATTGCCAGTTTTAAAATCGTATTTTTTGAGTTTCCAAACTAATTTGGAAATTTGTTGCCTGTGATCAAGATCCGGAAGTAGCGAAAGACGAGAATCAATTATGCGATGCATACTTATATTTTATTCATAATATTATGAGCATTTTATCAATTAACCTTTTTAAAATTCTATTTTATGTTACTATTGTTTTAACTATGTTTTCACATATTTGCGATCATGAAAAACTCCCATGTTCACGGGAAATAATTCCCCTTATCGTGAAAAGATTTTTCCCTCGTAATTTGTTCACATTTCCCTTAGATTTTCTCACTTTATTTTTGATAGGGAACAGAACATGTATGTGAGTAGTTCTCCTATAAATCGAATATTAAGGGCTAGATCCGTTAATAAGGCACACACCGATATATTGGTTAACAAAATGCAAAACAACAAGTCGATTGCCTGCGGATTTGTAAAGCTTTCGAAAGACGTGGTGGCAGAATTTTGGAAAATATTTTACTATGTACATAAAACTTAAAAAGTGCAAAAAGCTAACGTTGTAATCAAACTATGCCTTCAATACTAAATATTTTACTTTCTAACAGTAACTACAAAAATTTAATTTTATTCCCTTGCAAGAAATAAACAACTAAAAATTAAGTCAACTCTTTGAATAACTGTTCAAAACTTAAGCAACTTTCAGTACTTTGTATAATAGCCTTTGTTTCTTATGACCTCCGCACATCGTTTTGACATAGAATCATTAAGATTTGTTGAAATTGTTGATGACATTGATTCCCACACTAATTTTAAGCAATCCAACAGCTACTGCTTATTTTTGAAACGACCAGCTCCCACCGGCGTTTCAGAATGCCGAAAATGTTCTCAATGGAATTTAAGTTTAGTGATTGAGCTGGCCAATCCAAGACTCGACTTTTACCAGACAATTAATATTTGATTAGTTTTGACGAGTGTTTTTGGTCATTGTCATATTGAAACACCAATAGAAGTGACATTTCCCGTTTGGCCCATTGAAGAACGTAGTTGGCTAACAAGTCCCTAGAAAGGAAACGGTCAATTTTTGTATGTATTTCAACAAAAGTGCTAACTCCACTCTTAGAAAAACGGGTCCACGCTATTATTTTCCGCTTCCATGGTTTATTGTGCCTTTACAATAATTTGGATGTTACCATTTACATTTTTACCATTCCCTTTGTTTTCGAGTGGTATACTCCACCTTAATTTAACAAGTTAAATTTAGTCTTATCGCTAAATAAAACAGTTTTCCATTTTGCCACAGTCCAATTCGAGTAAGCTTTTTTAATATCCAATCTGAAATTCCTTCAAAATAATTATAATAATAATATAAGGCTTTGATTACTTTAGCAACACAAGTTGCTTAGGTTTCGAACAATACTGTACGTGTACATTTTGAACAAAAATTTCATTGATTTTTAATTTTTTTAATCATTCTTTTTTTTACATTCACTGGAACTGATAGCGTGAAAAATTTTTCACATGAGATTCACGATTGCTTTTTCCCTTCGAGGGGAATGAAAATTTCATGGAAACAAAAATTCCACTTGTTATTCACGATAGGGGTGAATGTGTTATTGTTGATTTTCCAAATAAAATAGTGTAATAATTATACGTAAACGGTTTTATTTGAATTTTTCTATGATTTTTTAGTGGTGTCCCGTTTTGGCAATTTTAAAAGGTGGCAAGCCTATTAGTTACGCCTTTTTGCATTTACCTAACGATATGTGTATGTATCAGTGTTGCCGTTAGGATACGAAAGATACATTTTTCGTATCTTTTGACTAGTTCAGGTACCATGTATAATCCTGACATTTTTCGTATCTTTTGAATCTGTACTCAAAATGTACAGAAACAAAACGTTCGAAAATTTTTAGCCAACTAAAACTTATTAAGACTGATCATCGTAACCGACTCAATACTAATACAATAGCAGCCAAGGTGCATTGACTAGAAGGTGAGGTCAACTCTACAACAACACTGCTTCTGTGGTCGAATTGTCAAAAATATTGCTAGTAAAAAAGGTTAGTTTAAATAAAAATTAGTTTGCATACACACTTTGACAAGTCGACCACCGAAAAAAAACACCATATGTTGACTTGACCCTTCCTTGAATTCGCGTTGATAGCAGCTTTAATAATGGTGAAAAAAACATAAAGGGGTTGCAACATACGATCCACCTAAATCGATGATTAGTAGTGGTGCGAAGTTGTTCTGAGGAAATATGAACATCTTTTTAATTTTCAGGAAGTTTATATGAACTTTTTAATATAATCGCCTTAGTATAAACGCCTTAACTCGTATATTAATTTTTACAAAAATGAATTTGTTTTGATAACATCCAAAAATAGTTACATACATATAATTAATTTAAAAGTTTGATTACTGTATTTTTTAAAAATTACATATGTACCTACTATTTATGACTTAAATAAATATAAAAATGAATTTATACGAAATTTTTTCTTTACAATATTCATTGAAGGGTGTGTGTGAAACGGTAGCAAAGTTCTATGGTGAATTAAAATTGTTAAGAATTTCTACGCTAATGACAAAATTTATACTAGCCCCTAGGGCTATTGAAATTTTATTCACCTCAACAGTGTCAAAATTTTACTACCATGAGTACTTTGCTACCGTTTCACACGCACCCTAAATATGAAATAAAAATGTTATGTTAATAAATGTTAAACGTTAAAAATGGATTTTCAAATTTTTTTCAAAACGTATCTTTTTGGGAAAAAATGTATCTTTTTGGAAACTAAAATGTATCTTTCTCGAAATTTCACTGGCAACACTGGTATGTATGTATATACATATATCGTTACCTAAAATGCAAATGGCCCTATCTAACATTTTGCACCTATCACAGGAGAATCAAAAAACTATTTTAAATTGATAAATTCCCATAAACTGTTTATAATTTGTTGTTCTTTTATTTTTCTTGTAAACCCCATGGTACAACTACCATGTTATCTGTACCATGGGCAAACCTACCAGTTTGCAGGGCTGTCAGATGTGGCGATTTTTCGCCAAACGTGGCGATTTATAAACCTAATTGGCGACGCAATTTTGTGTTTGGCGACATGGCGATTTTTTTGGCGAAATTAAAAAAGTTGGCGATTATTTTGGCGATTTCTAAAACGCATTTTATCTTTTTTTCATATTTATATGAAAAAATTTATGAGTACTGGCTTAGTTTTTTCTCGGAATTTTTAACAAATTTTAAAATCGCAATTCGAATGTGATTGTTTTAGGTCATAAATTGATAATATTGCCAGATACATTAGATTCAAAACCTAAAAAAAATGTTTCCATAGAAATTTGGAATAAAGCTTTCTTATATTTTCGCACATTTTCCTTATCAATCATCGGATCTTTACCGAAAAACTTATTTTGCAAAATAAATTTTAAAAACTGGTATTCTTATGGTATTCTTAAAATAAATAAATAATAATGTATGCTGGATAGTATGCAAAAAGAATTGAATTAATAGCGAAAGAAAATCAGACATTTTAAAAAAAAAAAATTAAATATTCACTTGAAATTTTTGAAAACGTTGAATTTATATAGAATCGAAAACGAATCTGAAGGTAATTTTTAAAATTTATTCTTTAAGAAGACTGAGTTGACTTAAAGTATTCCAGTTCAATTCCAAATATCCAATTTGAATACACCTTTTAAGACATTTCTCCATTGTTTCAAATAAATACGAAATTTTACCATATTCTGATTTATATTCACATAGAAAATCACGCATATAAAAACTGATTTTTTTTGCATCAAAGTCTACTCATTTTGCATACCCAATGAAATTATTTTTTTGAAAAATTTTATTAGCTGATCTCATAAGTTTTAGGTTTTAAGATAATCAGCCTTCTTATGACAATTGCACGATTTAAAATCGCAAAAAGCTAGATTTCTTAAGGTGTTCCAAAACTTGTGCGTTTTGCTTGCGATCTGCCATAGTTTCTAACAAAACTATTGCAATTTTACGTCGCCAAACTTCTTGCGATTGCGATTTACAGAACACGTATTATGCGATTTCAAGTCAGAAACACAAATGTTATGCGTTTTGCGATTGGCTACTATAATATAAACACACTACTAGAATAAGGCTAAATATGGAAAATTTAAATAAAGGTAAATAAAATACACTCTTTTTTTATATAAAACTTTTATTTGGCGATTTTTGGCGATTTTTTTTACCAAAAATTAAGGAAAATAATTTTTGGCGATTTTTGGCGATTTTCAGTATGCTATTTGGCGATGAAGGTGAAAAAAAATCTGACAACCCTGCCAGTTTGGACAATTGACAATGTTGCATATTAGCAAACAGTTAGTTAGGTTAGTTAGTTAGGGGTTTTAGCGTTTATCATAATATATTTTGTAGATAGGGCCGTTTGTTTTTGTTAATAAAATCGCTAATTTATGTCGTAGATTTCAAAACTTTTTGTGGACAATTGTATTGATGCAATACAACCGAATCAAGGAAAACACGATTCTAAATTTTTGGTTAGTTAGGCCCTTATGCATTTTAGGTAACGAAATGTATATATCTGAGCCAATACGGATAAGTAGCTTAGGTTAAATAATATAGTTTGTAGAGATCCTCAGTTTTGTTGAAGTTTATTCGAGGAGTTTTTTGCTTAAGTCTTCCTGGGATTAAAATATTGTGGGTATTACAGTATCGATGGTATAAAACGTTTGATCAAAAATTTAAAAAAAAATTGATCAAAAGATTGATCAGATAGCTATCTTAGCTACTTGGGACAAATTTTGCTAACACCAATAGGTAACAAGTTACTTGGATGAAAAAGAACACTTGTTTGGCCAAAATGTCAAACTTTAACCCCCTCTTACTCAGAAAATTTTTGACCGATCTTGTTGAATTTTTGTCTAAACTACTATCCAAATCGGAAGACATCGATTTCAAAAATGGGTCACTTGACTTGAAATCCCCCATATGTATGTATATTATAAAAATAGATACGAATATGTATGCGCATGTGCATAAATCTCCTTGTTTAAAATATTGGGAAAATTATTATTGTTTTGTTTTTTTTTTTTATTTCTTAGGCTAGGGAGCAATTGTTGAAATGTTGTATTTATAATATAAAAGATGTAAGATATTCAGCCTAATTATAAAAACAAATTCCCCGTGAATTTTTTCCATTTTTACAATTGAATTTAAATAGAAAAAAATGGAAGAATGGAAAAAACTCCCGGGGAATTTTTATTCATAACTGGGCTGATAGTAAAAATGGGAGAAAGGAGAAAACTCCCGGGGAATTTTTATTCATAGTTGGGCTAATTGTATAGGATATTATATTATTTTTTATTAAGGATGCATGTACATATGTATGTATCTATGTAATATGCAATTTTTTGACCTGAATAGGCTTACTGTATTACAATAAAAATTTAAAAATAAATATGTACGATTGATACAGTTAAAAAAAATATTTCTTCAAGGTACATATCGCACACCTAGTTCAAAAGTGACTCAACTCAAAAAACTTAATTTTTCAGAAATCGAAAAAAACAGTTTTTGAACTAAAAAAAAATAGTTAAAAACAAATCTGGACCATTTAGTAAAAAATTCATACAGATTATGATCTAAAATTTTTTTTTTTTTAATATTTATACACCAGATAATGGAAAATTTTTAGTTGTGTCATTTTTGATGAGGTATTATTTGCACAAGTTACCGAATCATTTTAAGTTATGTCGCTTAAGCTGAACTCTTTTCAAGTTTTGCAAAATTCAAGTATAATTAACATAAACTACAACAAAGATTTATTTTATTATCAAAAGTGTCACAATTCGAATTCAGACTATTTAACAACAGTTAACAACAACAAAATACACTGCATAGTTGAAGAATATACATAAACCCGAAAAATTAAAATTTCGAGTTGCCACTTTTGAACTAGGTGTGCGATATGTTCATATAAAATTATTACGAAAAATCGCATAACTTCTGGTGGATATTTGCTTATATCGATTATAATTTGTATTTACAAAAAAAAAAAATTTCCTTTCATTAGAATCACTGAATAATCATTACCCGGTAATTTGAATTATACATACATTACAACTAAAATACATTATACATTAAATTAAAACTTAAAACTATATTTTATTTCCTCCTGTCACTTCCAGCCATGTCGTTATGTTTTGGAACGTAGAAAACTGAAAGATAAACCCCGTAAAATACTTAATCTCGAAGAGCGAGTCCAAGCCATACGCATGTACGATGAGGTGCCCATATATCAGAGAGTAGCATCTGCATTTAAATGCAGTTGGGAACAAATTAAAAATGTTGTTGCAAATCGAAAAGAAATATTAAAATATTACGCCAGTTGCCAAATTATCGATGTCATGAAGGACGAACCAAAAGTTGTGCGGCATAAGAAAATTAATTTTTTAGGTAATTGCATGTATGAGTATATAAAGCGGGCACATTTTCATAAAATGCAAATCATAACGGATGATATAATACGAGATCGTGCCATGGAATTTAAAGATATCATAAATATTGAAAAATTTTTTCCGAATCGTGCTTGGATAAGAGACTTTAAGTCAGTTTTTAATATCAATTTGGAACATATTAATCAGATCATAATAACGAGGAAACCTCAAAAGTCATTAAACTGTAAAGACATTATAACATACTGTGCCAAAGAAGTTGATAATGCTTTGTCTTCACAACCAGGCAGCTCAAGAAATCAAATGATGCCCGAATTTGACCGTAATACTATAGACATAGCAGATGAGGGTGAAAATACTAATGGCGATGATCCGTTAGACAATTTTGATGAAGATGGTGAGGATGAGGAAGGAGAAGGCGAAGATGATGATGAGATGATTAATGAAAATGAGGAAGGTCCTACCATTAACTATGGTGACTATGAAGACTATCATGATGACAACCAGGAAGATGTTAAACCTGATATTAAAGAACTGGAAAATAAAGTTAATAATGCTAAAAATAAGAACAATCTTATAGCTGCTGAAAATATAAAAGAAGAGCCTAATGAAAATCCTTCAATACTAGAGAGTTGCCTTTTGGGCATTGATAAAATTGCTAAACGCAATTTTCAAAAACCAACACATAAACGACCAGCATCTTCCTCTTCATCCACTTCAAATGCATCTAGACCTTTACCCACATCAGTAAATAGTTACGAAGAAGCATTGCGATTAATGCGTCCTTTAGAAGAGTTTGCCATATTCGAAGAAGATTTTAAAGCCATAAATCTATTAAATCAATTGGCTCAGGTATATGAAAAAGCTAAAAAACGTAAACGTTTGCAGTAGTAAACATTTGGATAAAATATTTTTCTCTTAAGATTTTTAATAAATGTGATATCGATATGTATTATATCCTTATGAATATTTGAAGAAATTTAAGTACAAATTGTTTAAATTTATTTAGAACAAAAGATGAACAAAAATTATAAAACTTTTTTTTTATTCTTAAACAGAGGTCGCCAATGTGGGACGTAAGCATATATCGGTTCCTAAAACGCAAACGGTCTTAGCTAAATTCACCCATTTATTTTGTCCGAAAAATTTTTTATATATAGTTTGATGTTTCTCTTCTTAAAGAGAGAGAGAGAGAAATAATTTTTTCGGAACATTTTCAACTTCAAAAATTTTAAATCAACTTATTCTGGCAGTCGTGATCGAGTAGTTTCTCGATTCGAAAGCCATTTTATTTCAGTCTATACTGAACGAATCGAAATTTTTTTTCATTATTGAGAACCTCAAATTAATGCTTTATAACACTGAAAAAAAATTCTGATTCGTTCAGGCCCCCAAATAAGAATCAGGCCCCAAAATAAGAGTGTTTATTGGCAAAAAACAAACAGCGCTATAAGATCCGACTGTAAATGCCGAAGTTATAAAGACAAATTTAAATTGGGTTGGCAAGTGGAATTTCTCGAAGTTCTTATCGAAACTAACAAAACTTTATTTGGGTTTTGCTAATTAAGCTGCTGCGTACAAAGGTTTAAATAAAACAAATATTTAAGGTTTCATAAAAATTTTTGTAAAAAAAATTCGACTTGTCCACGCGTGGTTCAAATACTTTTTTTTAGTTCAGATAAAAAAGTTCAAGTTGTAGAAAATAATTCTGTGAATTGGTCTGTCTACCGCTATTGGCAAGAGATTTACTTCAACCTAAGACCTACAAAAGTTCGACTTATAGAAGTTCAACTGTATTTGGAATTCTTTTAAGTATGTTTTATTATTATTATCATAGATGGGGGTAGTGCACTCATTTTGCAGTTTCAACTCACACTTAAGGCCCTTATAGACTATCCCACAAAGTCTTTAGTAATTTACGAAAATGCAACCCTATCATGATAAGTTGTTATTGTTTTTTAAAAATGTTCAAATAATAATTAGATCAGGGAAGCATTTTTGAAAAATACGTAAGACTTTGTGGGATAGTGTATAAAAACCTTTAGTGATAGTGCAAAAATATTGCAATCATTTTGTTGATGTTGAGTGATAGATTGAAAATTTGCAGCCTCACTAAACATGAGTGATAGTGATGTTTAAAAATTTTGCACTCAAAATAAAATATGTAGTTTGATTTAAAAAAAAGCAATCATCAGTTTATTGCAGTTTTTTTTCTTCACTCATTTGAGTGCAAATAAAATTGTTGCACTAAATTTAAAATTAAAAACTTGTTTTTTCATGATTAAAGCCAATAATTATACCGTTATTGACAAAATTTCATTTTGTTTAATGTTTTTTACTTATGTATATCCTCAAAAGAAATAAAAAACCATGCACATACAAAGTTACATTTTTCAAATTTTAGTGAGACAATACTTGTATGCAGCTTTTTTGATTGCATGTCCACATTTTGCACATTTTGATCTGAGTGCAGATTTTTGAATTCAAATCTGCGTTTAGTGATAGTGAAAATATTTGCAATATCACTCAAAATTTTTTAGTGGCAGTTAAAAAATAACAATCATCACTAAAGCTGGTAAAAAAGAGTGCAAACTATTTTCTTTGCAGTTTTATTTAGTGATAGTGCAATGCTGATTTAAATCAATATTTAGAGCACTACCCCAACTATGATTATTATTAATATTTGCATATATGTACAATAATTTTCGCAACAAGAATTTTCTATTCCGTGCGAAGCATTTTTTTTTTTAAGACTTATTACTCTGAAAGATATTTTCACTTCTACAAACATTGATCATTTTATAAATCATCTGCTGAATTTTTAAAATTACGTATCTCAATAGAAAATGCTTCTGTTTTATATCTGAGGAGCCGCAGAACAAAACGTACTTTTTCACATATTTAAAATTTTTGGGAAATTGAGGTTTATTTTTTTCGACCCCTTAAAAAACTGTATGAACCTGGAAATGGAAACAAGTTTTTTGCTTACCAAAAGATGAATCAAACTGCCGTAAGTCAACACATTAAATGTCAAGGATATTTAATATCAAACCAATTTTATATCGAAAAAAGTACGTTTTGCTAAAAAAAAATGAAAAAAGTACGTTTTGTTTAAAAAAATATTTAAATTTTCTACAGATTCTTGTAATTATTCCATGTTTAATTATACTGTTGTATTAATTATTGTTTTCATAACACTCATTCACCCCTGCAAATAAAATTGGACCACCTGATCCATTTTGATAAAATGGACTACTCCATGGACTGGTCCGATGTAATGCAAGCATGGACCATGTCATTGTTAAAAAGTGTTTGTAGTGAGACGACATGTCTTCGTTTTTTAACGACATGCTTTCGTTTTTAAACGACTTCAAAGCTAATCCTCTTGAGTATACCATGGAGTAGTTTTAAAACTACTCCATAGTAGTCCAAAGGTGGGTTATATGGTCCTCCCCTAGGACATCGCAATGTTAAATAGACCATGTTTTTTCCATACGTTTGGGTTACTTTTGGACTAGTCCTGGTCCCTTGTGGGCTACTCTTTACATGCGTATTTGGACTGGTCCTATTATTTGCAGGGACCAAACAATAGTTAAATTATTGCAATTATTGGAGGCTATTCTTGAAAACTCGTCGAACAAATACAAATGTACATTAAAACAAAAATAAAGTTTAAAAAATAGTTTTTGTTTATCATACATTTCTAAAATTAAATAAACGTGAGAATTTTGACTCGTTTCTCTCTCTTTAAAAAACGGTAAATTGTATGATAAACACAAAAACAATTTCTTTAACTTTGTTTTTGTTTTACTGAAAATTTTTACTTTTTCGACGCGTTTTCAAGAATAGTCACCATTATTTAACAGTTAATTTTAACGAAAATGTAACGACATAAACAAACGTTAAACAAATTAAGAATATTAAGAAATGATTTGTTATTAAAACAACTTCACGAAGAAATGGCAAAAACAATGAAAAAAGCACGTTTTGAAAAAAAAAAAAATGAAAAAAGTACGTTTTGTTATGCACCAATTTTTTTAGAACCCATTTTCTTGGTAAAAATAGAAAAAAAAATATGCTAACAAGATGTTTTCTTAAAGATTTTAACCCAAATATTATAAAAATATCAAAAAACCAATTTGTCAAAAAATGCGAAAAAGTACGTTTTGTTCTGCGGCTCCTCATCTATTTTTCATTGACAAAATTTTTAATTATTAAGATAAGACAATTCTTCATTTTGTTCATTTCGTTTTTACAATCAATTAATTCTTTTATAAATTTATATAATAATATCTTGTGTATTATTAATTTAAAAAAATATTTTTAGCACTAAACAACGATATTAACAGAAAAGCAGTTTTAAAAAAAGCGCTAGATGAAAAATATGCGACTTTTCGACTATTAAAAACACTAAATATAGCCTCAAAGGCCTTAAATCGACAATTCTGACTCCAAAACATTGACGCGCGCTCTTTCATTTTAGTAGACATTGTCCACTTAGGGAAGAAACGATACCACAACATTTTCATTAAATTAGTTCAAAAAAGTTTGCTTTTTCTTTTATATTTAACTAGCTGGCCCGGCAAACGTTGTTTTGCCATATAATTTAATTCTTTCAGATGTTACAGTGTCTACATGCCAAATTTAAAGAAACCCGGTTGATAAGTTAAAAAGATATTGGGAGGGGGAGCTTTTACCGCTTTTGCCATATTTCACGCCCTAAATAATAAAAAATATGGGTTATAATTCCTTCCAGATGTTTCACTATTTGCCTGCCAAATTTCAAGAAAATTGGTTGATTATTTAAGAAGATATAAGGAGGGGAGATTTTACCCCGTTCGTCCTATTTCACGCCCTATTACTTATTTCCTTTCTGATGTTACAGTATCTGCATGTCAAATTTTAAAAAAACCAGTTGTTTAGTTAAGAAGATATAGGAAGGAGGAGCTTTTACCCCCTTTATCCCTTTTGCCCTATTTCCCTTCAAATCACAAATTTAATGATTAGATGTTACGGTGTCTGCACGTCGTACGTCGACATAGATCCAATTCTATTTTATACGCCTGTTACGACCGAATTGTCATAGAAAAAATAAATTAAAAATAAAAATAAAATTATTTTTTAAATTGAATTTGATAACAAAATAAAAGGATAAAAAATTTTTGAATATTAATTAGTATTGTGGTTATTTTGTTGAACTATTTATGGTTTTTAATCCAAAAAATTTTTTTAATATTTAATTAGGCTTAAGTTCATTAAATTTAATTTTCATTAAATTATTTTTATGAAGAAAGGAATTTTACAACATGAAAATTAATTAAAATTGTTCTTGATAATCTTTCATTCTTGACCGTGGCCGGGGCTCGAACCCAGGCCGGCAGGTTACCATGACATGTTTCGATCGCAACCACTCGATCTCCTCAGATGGATTTGCCGTTTTACACTCGCAGCCATCGACGGCTGCTGACGTCAATAGTCAAACATCAATCCTTAAACCAAATTGTATTTTAACCTTTGGTAGATGGAACATAAAATGTACTTTGGACTTCAAGAAGAATTCTTGACAAAAGTACGAAAAAACAGAAGTAAAGAAAAAACATGTAAAATCAATTAAAATAGATAATCATTCAAAAAAAGCAAACTTCGATCTACCAAAGGTTAAAATACAATTTGGTTTAAGGATTGATGTTTGACTATTGACGTCAGCAGCCGTCGATGGCTGCGAGTGTAAAACGGCAAATCCATCTGTGGAGATCGAGTGGTTGCGATCGAAACATGTCATGGTAACCTGCCGGCCTGGGTTCGAGCCCCGGCCACGGTCAAGAATGAAAGATTATCAAGAACAATTTTAATTAATTTTCATGTTGTAAAATTCCTTTCTTCATAAAAATAATTTAATGAAAATTAAATTTAATGAACTTAAGCCTAATTAAATATTAAAAAAATTTTTGAATATTATTATCAAAAGGAAACAAAATATGTAAGTACGTTTACGATGGCATTGTGGGTAAGTTAAGCGTGTTTCTAGAAATTTACGGTGTTACGTCCTACGTTAATACGACGACGACGTACGACTTAATTAAGTTCAAAATAATGTTGTCAAAAAAAGTTTTCAAGAAAAATACAGAAGTAAGGAAAAAAACATGTAAAAGCAATTAAAATGGATAATTATTCAAAAAAAGCAAATTTCGATCTACCAAAGGTTAAAATACAATTTGGTTTAAGGATTGATGTTTGACTATTGACGTCAGCAGTCGTCGATGGCTGCGAGTGTAAAACGGCAAATCAATCTGAGGAGATCGAGTGGTTGCGATCAAAACATGTGATGGTAACCTGCCGGCCGCGGTTCGAGCCCCGGCCACGGTCAAGAATGAAAGATTATCAATAACAATTTTAATTAATTTTCATGTTGTATAATTCCTTTCTTCATAAAAATAATTTAATGAAAATTAAATTTAATGAACTTAAGCCTAATTAAAAATATTAAAAATTTGGATTAAAAATATTTTTATTGTACTTTTGTACAAAAAATTACAAAGCGAAAATTTAATTTGTTCGTACAATAAATAAAATTCTTTTCTATCAGTTTAAATAAAAATACAAACACAAAAAAAAAAGATATTTATTTTTTCAGTACCATATTATTTTGTACATAAAAAAAACCGAAAACTTAAAATTGAATTTTTTAATTTCACAAATTTAAAACTCATACGTACAAAATAATAGTAAAATCAAGGTACATTTACACGAGGTCAGTGTTGCCAATTTAGTCATTTAGTGGCTAGATTTAGCCATTTTTCACCCTGTTTAGCCATTAAAAAATGACTTTAGCCATTAGCCATTTTTTTAGCCATTTTTTAAATTGTTTAGCCATAAAATTTTATTTGCCGTTTTACTTTTAAAAGAATAGTTTTTATTTTATTTTAAAAATTTATAAAAGTAAAATAAACATTTTAAACAGTTAAAACGCCTTTAATTTAAATCACAACTTTTACAAATGCTGAAAATCGCTATAAACGAGGATGAAACATCTTTCAAAGTAAAGTAACAGTATTCCAATATTAAATTTATAAAATGGATCAACACAAACATCGGGGTTTCTTTCTGGTTGCAAGTATTTCAATAAAGAGATGCAGGCGGCAACAAAATTTTTTTAGAAATTTCAGAATTGACTATAAAGTTGCTCGCTCTCACTTCCATTGTCTAATGCTGAAGTAGAGAGGGTATTTTGCCAAGTTAACATCGTTAAAAGTAATTTAAGAAATAGGTTACATTTAGCAACCGTTAATTCGATTTTTATAATTAGGTAAATATTTTTACCGTAACAATAAAATGTTTTTACCAACACCACAATAGTGGAGAGGGTACTATGCGTTTGTGCTGATGTTTGTAACACCTTAAAATATTGATACCTAGCCAACCTTTACGTATACCGATTGACTCAGAATCACTTTCTGAGTCGAATTAACGATGATTGTCCGGCTGGCTGGCTGTTCATGTACACCTTGTGCGCAAAGTAACGGTCGTAAATTTGGAGATAATTTAATAAAATTTAGTACATAGGTTATAATGTGGTGTAGGGTATCATATAGTCGGGGTTGACCGACTATACTTTTTTAATTGTTTTTTGTTGTAGATCTGGACTCAAAAGGTTGGGTTACTGTTGTCGTGATTATGATTTTCCCTCAAATTATTTAAAACTAATAGGCACAATTGATTCCTATGAGATGAAAAATAACGACATCGAATTTATCGATGATTTAATTTTTAAAATATATATCAAAATATTAATTTACGTTTATTCTTATTTAAGAAATTGATCTTGACTTACAATTTCATCGTAAACAAATTTAAATGAATTATTTCTGTTATGTTATTGAATTTTAATGTGTTTTTATTTAAAAAAGCTTTTAGACATTTTTTAGCCCATTTTTAGCCATTTTTAAGCCATTTTTTTCCGTAAATTTAGCCATTTTTGGTCATCAAGTTTTGGCAACACTGCACGAGGTAGACATTGGATGGCAATGGTGGACACAGTATACATAAACAAAATTTTGCGAATAATTCAGCATATGCGGACTCTATTATAATTTTAAAAGTAAAGAAAAATTTAATGAAACTGTATTAAATATGCTAAGGATCCCCACTTTCTGTAGCAACGAAGAAGAGAATTTTGAACAGGAGTTTGATGACGTCCAAGACTATGAAGATGTTAATATAGAATAAAATAAAAATAACTATTATTAATTATACCAGTTGATCAAATTTAAATAAAAACTTTTAAAAAATTTAATAATTATTCCGCTTTTTATAAAGGTACGTTCAGACTGATGAAATATTTGGTAGCAAACATCAAATATTTCATTAACGTAGTCTGAACACAAAATATTTTTGAGTGTGAAATAAAATAACAGCTGATTTTGAGCAAAGAAAAGTATTTGCCGCGAACAAATATTTGTCCAATGTGAACATAGTGTGAACACAAAAAATCAAATACTTCATTAATTTTTGAGCAAACATTTATTTGATATTACAAAAAAATTGTAAGAGAAAACAACGACAAATAATTTTAGCCATGTTAGTCCCCTTTTAGACAGGCAAAGTTTACTTTGACAAAGTTTGTTAAATTCTCTTTGAAACTTTGTTTGGTGTTTAGACACGCAAAGTTTAGTTTGACAAAGTTTTGTATGAATACATCATATAAACAGCGTTGCCAAAATGATGATTTTATCATATTTTTGATTATTTTTTGACAAAAATACCATTTAAAGATTTTTTTCTCAAATGAAGATTTTTTTTAGAAATTATGATTTACTTTAAGTTTGTTTGTACAAAATACACAATTTTATTAAAACAGTCAATTTTTAAACAATGAAGTTTTGAATCAGCTTGTTGTTTATTGGTTTTGCACACTTTTTTACCCATTGTCAAGAATACACAAAATTGCATCATTATTTCTGGACATACAAAATATTAAAAAAGCATCTTAGATTGGCGGGTGTTAATTTTGAGAATATTGATAAAAAAAATTTATTTGTGAAAAGAAAACCCGTATTATTATAAAGTTTCATATATTAGAGAAACAAAAAAATCAAGTATTTAGTGCCAAAATGTAAAACTAATGGAACTTAATAAGCTTTTAGTTTGAAAATTCCACCTTCCATATTTATGATCATTTTTAAACAAAGTATGTATATATAAGTGCTTAACTATTCCGTTAAGAATTAATTTAAAAAAATACATATTTTCCAATGAGTTTTTTTAAATAGAATTTTATCAAAATATCTTCTATATAACATAGAATCAAAATATATATTAAATTATGAACCTTTAAAATTTCATATGACATAGCTCCCAAACTAAAATCTTCTTGCCCAAAATTTATAAATCACTAATATTATAATTTAATTACTTTTAATGAAACTTCTTTATTTAGATGGACTTTTTTACGTTTTTATTTATTAAAAATTAAATGGATTTATAATGTATTTTTAGAAATATTTTTACGGAAAATATAACCGAAAACAATTTAAATTTATTTAATTTTGTAAAAGTATGGCAATTCGTCCGCTCATTATACATAATAGCCCGGCAAAAAAAGACATGCAAAAAATGTAATAAATGCATGGGTTCTTAGGATAATGCACAGGTTCTCAATAGGCGAAACATGAAAGATATTAACATTAGTTAAACGGTTCTTCACAGTGTTGCCGTTAGGATACGAAAGATACATTTTTCGTATCTTTTGACTACTTCAGGTATCATGTATAATCCTGACATTTTTCGTATCTATTGAATCTGTACAGAAACAAAACATTCGAAAATTTTTAGCCAAAACTTATTAAGACTGATCATCGTAACCGTCTCAATACTAATACAATAGCAGCCAAGGCGCATTGACTAAAAAGTGGTTCAACTCTACAACTACACTGCTTCTGTGGTCGGTTTATCAAAAATATTGCTAGTAAAAAAGGTTAGTTTACATAAAAAATTAGTTTGCATACACACTTTGAGATTTATATGAACGTTGATATAATCGCCTTAGTAATTATAAACGCCTTAACTCGTATATTAATTTTTACAAAAATGTTTGTTTTGATAACATTCAAAGGTAGTTACATATAATTAATTTTAAGGTTTGCTTACTGTATTTTTAAAAATTACATATGTATGTAACTAATATTTATGACTTAAATAAATATAATAATGAATTTATACGAAATCATTTTCTTTACAATATTCATTTATATATGAAATAAAAATGTTATGTTAATAAATATTAAACGTTAAAAATGGATTTTCAAATTTTTTTCAAAACGTATCTTTTTGGGAAAAAGTGTATCTTTTTGGAAACTAAAATGTATCTTTCTCGAAATTTCACTGGCAACACTGGTTCTTCATTAAAAGTTCAGGGATTAATAAGGATTTTCATTGATATTAAATATTCATTTGAATGAGTGCGAACTAATACTAAAACCAATGAAGTTCAATGATTCTAATCCGTATTTTCATTAGTGCTCAATATTAATTTCAATATGCATTATTAATTGTATTATAAATTAATTTTAAAAAAATGAAAATACTAAAAAACTAAAGCCAATAGTACACGGAATGTAAAAAGCCACATTCGTATGTGGTTCTGACGTAATTTTGTCGTCATCACACATCACGAACTTGCTATAATGGCTTTGTAGTGACGTCAAAATTACGTCAGAACCACATGCGCATGTGGCTTTTTACATTCCGTGTACTGCAGGCTTAAGGCATTTTTTAAATTTTTTATTAAAGTTTTAAACATTTCCTTTTAAAAAAAAATTAAAGTATTAATCCTAATGTTATTTTTTTTATTAAAGAAATAGAGTCATACATTAAAAGATATTGAAAATAATTTTTTAATGTAATATTGATACAAAATTATACATAATGAACAAATCAAAAATTGATTAGTTATACAGGTTTTATTCAAATTTCTTCGTATAATTTACAAACAGCAAATGCGTATTCTTAAAGGCTAGATTACACTATTTCACAAGTCATACGTATTCCATAATACTTTGTGAGATAGAAATCTAATGAGTTTTGTTGCCACTGTCAAAAAATCTAGTTTAAGGCTAGATTACACTATTATACTTTGTATTAATACATGTCAAAAACTCAAGTAATATGACGAAGTGTGATAGTGTGAATGCAATGTGTCACGAAAATGACAAGTATTATGAGAAAAGTTTGACATCCCATACGACTTCATCGTTTTTTGAAAAATTTCTAAACAAAGGTGTTTATGAGTACAGAAACGCTTTAAAAGAAAATGCTTTCAACGAGTTAGCTTCTTTTGTTATAAAGTTGTTGGTTTTGCCATTTAGTAACGCGGAAGTTGAAAGAATTTTTAGCGGTATTAACCTTATAAAAACCAAGATTAGAAATAGGATGGTATTGAACTCATTGATTTACGTTAGATGTGGACTAAAAGGGCTAAATAAGTGTTGCAGTGATTTTATCATTACTGTCTTATAAAAATGTGTGATGAAAACAGATCATATTCTAATGGTATTTTGACCAAGACTTTGGCAGTTAAGGAATATTATTCATATAATAATGTGTAATTAAATTTATTGAAAATGCTGTTTAATAGCCTTTTCTGTTTTCAATGACAATTTTTGTCATTAATACGATTTCCGTATGACGTGCTAAATTCCCCATTTTTCATATTTGATAAATACACTGAAATTTATTGTTAAGTGAAAGCTAGCTTCTATACGCATTTCACTGGTTGCTTAGGCCAGCTCATCAGGAAACCTTTTCCTAAGATTTTAGAAAAGCTAATAATATTATACGAATAAACCCCTAAAGCGAATAAGATTTTTGTTGTTACCTATATGTATTTTTATATTTATTTATCGCTACCTAAAACGCAAAAAGCCCTATCTAACATTTTGAAAATTTTACTGAAGAAGCAAAAAACTATTTAAAATGACAAATTTATTAATCGCCTTAAACGGTTTATAATTTATTTTTCTTCTACTTTTCTTGTTAAACCTACCAGTTGTTTTGACAGTTAACAATGTTGCATATTTTGCTAACTCTAGGTTAGGGCTTTAAGCGTTTATCATGTAATATTTTGTAGATAGGGAATTTTGTTTTTTTTTTTTTTTTGTTAAAAAATCGCTAACTTTTGTCAAACTATTCCAAAATTTTTTGTGAACATTTAAGTTGATGCAATACATAAGAATCAATGAAAAAGTCGATTTTTAATTTTTGGTATTTTTTTACATATTTCATGTACCATACATTTTCATATTAATTCGGATGTATATTCCAAGTCAATTTACAATTTATAAAGCTTCTGTACTTTTATAGTCTTATTCCTTCAATGTTTTCAGGAATATTTTGTATGCACTATCAGAATTATCTTATGTACCTATGCATTTGTATAAGACTAAAAGAAATATTTGCATATTTTATGCAAATACATGAATTTACATTTATGTAAATATGTATTTAATTTACTTTGTTTATGTTCCTGAATTGTTTTTATTAAATAAATCTATGTATGTATATACATTTTTTATATCAACTTACTGCCTGTTTGTATAACGCGAGCTCAAAAGTGACTCGTTTAACTAACATTTAAAATAACAACAAAATTTCAAAATTTGTTTTTGTTTTAAATGTTAGTTAAACGAGTCACTTTTGCAGTCGCGTTCTAAAAGCAGCCAGTTCGTTATATTTTAAAGAAATAAAATATTTTCTGGTTAATTAATATATAATTCATTCATTTAATGATACAATTAATTAAGAAAATTTAGCATTTTTTTAGCATTTTCAAATTTTTTTTAGCATTTTTAGCATTGTTTTAAGCCCCATTTAGCATCCAATTTTTTTTTTGCTGTGGCCACACTGTTCATGGTACATAAGGTGCGTTTGAGTACTTTTACAGTAAAATGCAGTAAATGAGAAAATTGTAAAATTTGCTCTCACAAAAAGCTGTTGTCCAAAAAAGTACGCGAACGCAAATTTTGTAAAAATTCGTAAAATAAAGGCAACAGCTGATGACAAATAATTGAAGTGTTGAAAAATGTTAACACTTTTGACTACTTAACTCGTTTTCTTATCGGTACTCGATTAAATACTTTTTATAACACAAAAATTTTTGGAAAATACAAACAAATTGTTTTATGTAATCTTTCATATTTGTTTGTTTTTTATTTTATTTGATGTTACTAATTTGTGGCGGGTTAATTTATTAAAAGAACATGAATAATTTTTTGCTATTGATTACTTAAGTACCCAAGTACTTAGCACTTTTACAACTCTAAAAAATTAACATAACAAAATAAGTTTCAAATGTTTTTATTTAGCCAAGTAAATGATTCACAAACAAGTTAAATTAATTAATATTTATTCACATATTGTTTTTGTTTAATTTTTATATCAACTTTTCGTTTATTTAACAATTTTTTCACAATTTGTAAGCATTTTGTTTGTTACTTTTGTTTGTTTACCTTTTGAAACATATGTTTTTTTGTTTTACAAAATTTTACTGCAAAAATTTCTGCAGTAAAAATTTTTAAATACTCAGACAAGAACTGTCACTTTTCGCTCTCATTTTGTGTTCTCATTTACTGCATTTTGTGTACTCGAACGCAATTTCGTAAAATGCAGTAAAGTTCAGTAAAAAATTGTAAAAACTTTGCCCGCGAGAAAATAACAAACTTTTGCTGACAAACTTTTTTTTTCACTCATTTCAAAGAGAGCAAGTTGTAAATCTCTGAGAAATTTTGCAGACATAATTGAGTGATTTTATTTTGCTTTGCAGACTGAAATTTGAAGTGCTACCAGATTAAATAAAACTACTCAGAGATGGAAAGTTGATTTTAAAAAGGAAAAATGATCATTTTTAATTATGAAAATATATGTAAAAAATGTTTTTAAGAATTTGTTGCCTAGTTACATAAAAAACTATTAAACTAGTAAAGGATTACTAACATTTTTATATTTTGGTATTTTTTTAACTATTTTAATATTGACAATTTAGAAAACTATTTTTTAATTAATATTTGAGGTGCTCCATAACAAAATGCAATTTTTTTTGTCTAATATTTATTTAATACTACACATTAAAACTATAAAGCAATTATTATTTTAAAAATTATTTAAATGTCAAAATTATGTTATCAATAAACAATTTCAAAATATTTGTGAAGAGTGAAGTTAATAATATATGTATGTGTTTTTTAATTTTCTATATATATAAAACTTATTAACTTCAAATTAAAATGGGAAATTACAATATTATTAAAATGAAAAATAAATTAAAATGAAAAATTACCTATTTCATCTTAAAAGGCAATATTTCCATTGGGTTCATATTGAAACGATTTTATTATTATGAATCTGATCAAAACGCAACAATTCAATAACTTAAAAACTAACAGGAATACAAACTATTTTATGTATAAATTTTATTTATAATAAAAAACTATTATATCGCATTCTAAATTAATATATTTGAAATTATTTAATTTTATAAATGTTGTATTTTTATTTCCTGTTTTAGGATTTTTTACAGTTTTAAAGATTTTAAATAATTATTAGACTTTGCTATCATGCCGCTATTATCAATTTTTTGCAAAATTCCGCTAATTTAGCAATTTTTATTGAATTTTTGCTATTCCTTATAGTTTAAGGCACTTTAAATAAATTTTATGGCTTGTTTGAAATATCTAAATTTTTCGCTATTTATGCAACATTTTTTCTTGTTTTTTCGCCGACAATTTGTTTTTAACAGATTTAGCGATCTCAAATATATTTAAGGGTTTGTTTCCAAGTTCGCAAATTTCCTGTTCCTGTTTATAATATTGCAAATATTTGTTTTAGTCTGAACGCATGGCAAACAAGATTTAATTTATTTGACACTATTAGCCAACTGTTTTAACAAACAAAAATTGTCAAATATTTGAGCTTTGTTTGAACATTAAACAAAATATTTTATTGTTTCACAGAGTTTGAAGCAAATATTAGAACAAATATTTTCATCAAATATTTCATTAGGTAAGTTCAGACCTTTACACTTTTTTTGTTTAAAAAGTAATATAACTTTTGGTATTCAAATTCAGTTCGTAGTTTTAAAATCTTATTTATATCAATTATGACATATAATATATTACTTTTATTTTTAAATTGTTTTATTTGGAGGTGCGTTTGTAAACTATACATGTTCCAAAACTCCTAACATACTACTGTTGCAAAAAAACTTTTGGCTGAAGTGCACTTTACGGGGCGTACGAAAAAAAATATAAAAAATATGCCACCCGATCCAGAATTAAAAAAAAATAACAAAATTAATATTTAAGGGGGCTGAGGCCCGTGGGGACCGCCCCGCCCACTGAATGGTATGTGTGGGTACTCAAATTAAAGGTAATTGTGCAGCAAAAACGACAATAATAAAATTTTGGGTGGGCGGCACTTCAAGGGCCCTCTGGGGCAAACAAAGTTTCCCCCCATAACACTTATGTATGTCTGTGTGGGTACTGAAATTAAAGGTAATTTGCTCACGATTGCCAATATGTATTTTGTTTTTGTATTCGTTTAATATTTTCCTCTCTAGGTTAATTTATGTATCTTTTATAGCTTTAGTAAGCGAAGCCGGTCTTTGTTATACCATAGAGGAGAAAATCCTTGCGTCCGGCCGAAGGCCGGCTATACAGAGAAGCTTTAGTTAGCGAAGCCGGTCTTTGTTATACCATAGAGGAGAAAATCATTGCGCCCGGCCGAAGTCCGGCTATACAGAAAAGCTTTAGTTAGCGAAGCCGGTCTTTGTTATACCATAGAGGAGAAAATCCTTGCGCCCGGCCGAAGTCCGGCTATACAGAAAAGCTTTAGTTAGCGAAGCCGGTCTTTGTTATACCATAGAGGAGAAAGTCCTTGCGCCCGGCCGAAGGCCGGCTATACAGAAAAGCTTTAGTTACAAAAAAATTAAAAATCCCGCGATTTTTATACAACATTAAAAAAGCCAAATAAAAACAAAATATTTACAATCGTAAGCAAAATACCTTTCATTCGAGTACCCACACATAGTTATAAGGGTGGGAGGTGTAATTTTTTTTACCCCCCAGAGGGACCCAGAAGTCCCGCTCGACCTAAATTTTATTATTTTCGTATTTTTTACACAATTACCTTTAATTTGAGTACCCACACATACCACTAAGTGGGCGGGCCGCTTTTTTTGATCCATGGGGTCCCAGGGGCCTTAGCCCCCTTAAATTTTAATTTTGGTTTTTTTTCTTTTTTTATTCCAGACGGGGTCCAATCTCTGTTTTTTTTCGTACGCCCCGTAAAGTGCACTTTTGCCAAACTTTTTTTCATACTAGTATTTATTGGAAAATAACAAAAATTACAGATAATTATCGCACTGTTTACAGTTTACACGCTAATGCAATGTATTACGACATTGCAAACAATTATGTAGAATGAGAAAATTCTTATCATGTGAAAGCAAAATGTATTGGGTAAGAGAGAATACAAATAAAAAATCTGACAAGCCGTCGGTAAATGATTTTTTTCTAAACCATTTTAGAAACTTATGTATTCTCATCACACCAGAGGTGTATTTTAACAGGTGGTAGGTGGTCGCATTTTTAAACCATTACAAAAACAACTCAGGAAATTTTTATGTTGTTTTTGTAAAAATTTAAAACTGCAACCATCTGTTTTTTTGTTATTATTTTTGATTTTAGTTATACCATCCGTGTAGGGAATGGTAAATCGATTTCGATTTCAATCGAAAGTGTATTTTTTGGTAAAAAAAATCGATTTTTTGCAATCGAATTTACGTATGCGATTTTATACTGAAATCGATTATTGGGCTTTTAAAGTCGATTTTCTTATTCCTATCAAAATTTTGGCAATTTTTAATTTTAATCTTAATTAAATCGATAAATTATGGGCATGCACAATAAAACTTGAATTTTTTGTGCGTACATACGTGTGTAGTTGGTATGTTTACGCAGTTTTACAAGTTTTAAGTTGTAGTTTTACGTATTTACCTATTAGTACCATTGGTATACTTTCAACTTTAATATAGGGGCTCTTGTTCTTCAGAAGTTAAAGTCAACAATGAACAGTGAACAAAACAGTCCAATCATATCGTACCGAAACAAACACTGAAAGTCAGCTTTGTGAAAATCAAAATACTAATAGAAACACAAGAGGTGAATTAAACCATGGCATTCTTGTGGAAATACGCTCGTATTCAAACAGACCAGTGTGTGAGCGATATTTAAATCTAGTTATAAGCTGAGTGAAAAACAAAAAGTCTGTAACTTATCCTAACAAGTACAAAATTACAAGGAAATAAATCTGCATCTTTCCGACATCAATGACATGCAAACGTTTGTTGTATAAAACTAACTTAAAGTAACTTAGCAAAGAAACAGTCGCCAACGATCAGGAACTATGTATTGTCTTTAGGCTTGTCACAGAAATTAATTTCGATCAAAAGTGATTTTGTTTTGTATAAACTGGCCTTTAAAAACTACTGAAATTTTAAAAAACAAAATTTAACATAAATTTTTTATGGCACAAATATGCTAATCTGGCAGCACGCATAAATCTAGTACTGTGCAGAAAATGTAAAAACTTTTAGTACTACGTTAAACTTGGCAGCACAAAATATTATTGGCATTTTGGCTGTGATTTGCAAGGTCTTTACAATAATATTTAAAAATTAAAGAAGAACAAAATACCTCAAAATCAAAAATTGTGTAAGACTTGGAAAATAATGTGCAAACAAAAATAACTCGTGATGGGGAAGTCGAGATTGGATAGACAAAGAATTTTTCTATTAATTTGAGTGCCATTAAGGAAATGCATTTGCTTGTAAGAGAACGCCTCAATGAATTTTAAAGAGCAAACCACCCACCAACGTGTTCATTGGATAGATAGTGAAAAGGCGATTATATTAAAAATCACCCGCACTTTAATTAATGATATTGAACGTGATCGCAAAATGTACCATATTCTAAAATAGTGCGTATTTTACTAATTTTAATAACACATGTAGGTGAACTTTTTACTCGACCTATAAAATAACTTTTTAAAGATGCCTACATACCACCAAAAGATATTGAAGTGCGTTTTCGGCCTGGTTCCGAAAAAGAGTTTGTTACATTTAAAAAGATTAGGGATGATGACCATAATTATAGTAATAATCGCTTTATAGTGCCGGGTTGCTCTTAATGATCCGAAAGAATTGAAAATTGATAGTCTTGCTTCAAAAGGCATGATCTTATCCGCCCCACTTGATAAATATAGACGTGCTAAAATTGATAAAGTTATTTCCAGACCACGCACTTTACAATTTCAAGTGAGCTTGTTTTTTTTAAAGACGAGAAAAAAGGAGTTTTAATTCAAATTTTTTTTTCTCTTTTTAAAGGTATTTTTCATTGATTACGGCTACATTGGCACCGTTGACTTTGAGGAGTTGCGCTGCTCTTCTTCAAGACTTTCATCTTTAGCTGATATACCTCCAAGAGTTTTTGAATGTCGTTAAGCCATGGCTCAAGCTTCTGCTGTCCGTTCGCCTCATGGGAAATGGTCGTATGTTGCCAATGAGTTGTTGCAAAAGTGCGCCAATGCTGGTACAGTTGAAATGGAAGTATTTTCAGTGGAAGACTTGGTGGCTAACGTCATAATTAAAATTGATCACACTGCTTTAAATAACATTTTGGTGGAAAAACATTATGCACGATAATTTAAGAAACAAGAATACTTTTATGTTGATTTTTTAACCCATTAAGAACGTGAATGAATTTTCGAAAAACAGGAGAAGCTTTAGTTAGCGAAGCAGAAAACCGTCTATGTGGACAAGCTTTAGCCAGTTGAATATTGTTTACGTACCTTATATTATGTCACAATTTGTTTACAATTTTGTGTGTTTATAAATTGTTCAAAATATATATATGGATAGGTATATATTTATATACATATACATATTGTCACCTAAAATGCAAAAGGGCGCAACAACACAATTTTTTTTTAATCAGTCAAAAACTCGATTTTGAATTTTTTTGTTGCTATGTCCTTTTGCATTTTAGGTGACGATATACATACATATATAACATTTAAAAGAATAAAGACGAGAAAAGAGTTAAAAGTGAATTTAACAGGGGTTTCATGGAAATCGAAAAGGTAAAACGAAAGAATTTAAAGAGTAGTTTCTCAATAAGATTTCTGTAATAAAAAAATTGTATGACAATTATTTTACAAATAATGCTCTATTAAATAGAATCTTTTAGCAAAAATTGTAAAAATTAGATTAAAAGTTTAATAAAAAGAACTTCCAAATTTTTTCCTTTTACGTTTTCGATTTCCATGACACCGCTGTAAATTCAATTTTAAAAATACTGAAAACGACATTATCGATTTAAAATCGTTTTGTTTTCCAAATAGTTTTCCTTGGTGAGAGTAAAACGAATCGATTTTTAAAATTTTGTTGATAAGAACATTATTTTTAATTTTAGAATGTAAAATTTTGAAGAAACATGTATTTTGATGTTTCTATCAAAAAGTCTTAAGTTTGGGTACGTTCGTAAATGCATCACTGCGCTGCATCAGAAAAGCAAACTTTTTTAAAGCCGATAAAAAAAATAATCACCCCTATTATGAAAGTCGACATAAGCCGACAGCACCTGAACAGTAATGGTATTTTCTGAGTCGTTATTGACAATAATCGATTACTATTGACAGTAAATTGATATTTTCTAAGGCGCTTTTAAGTCGACGTCGAGTAGAATTGTCCCTGTTTTAGTCGACAGAAAATTTTGTGACGACTCAAATGAAAGTTAAAGGCAATTTAAATGAAATGTTAACATATTTATTAAATACGTTTAAAATAAAAAATGCAAATTTAAAAGAAGTTATGGGCACAAATTTTATTAGTAAATTTAACGCGAAAATTGCGAAAGTTCGGAAAAGTTTGCAAAAATAGCGAAAATTCGCGAACATTTGTAATATATAAAAAAGCAATACAATTGATTAAAAGTCCCTTAAACTATAAGGAATAGCTAAAACTTTGTAAAAATTGCAAAGTTAGCGGAAATAGCTAAGTCTAATAGTTATTAAAAATCGATAAAGCTGTAAAGAATAGAAAACTTATAGGAAAAAATCGCATCGAAACAAACCCTTAAATGGATTTGAAATCGCTAAATCGGCTAAAATACACAATGTCGGGAAGTTACCAAAAAAAATTATGCAAAAATGGCGACAATTCGCGAAAATTTTTAATATTTCAAACAAGCTATAAAAATGATTAAGTCCCTTGAACTATAAGGAATGGCAATATTTTGGTAAAAATTGCAAAATTTGCTAGCAGCGGCATGAAAGAAAAGTCTAATATTTATTAATAAACGTTAAAGCGATAAAGAATCAGAAAACTTACAATATAAATATCTCTTATCGAAAACCTGCCAAAAATTCGCAAAAAAATTCACAATTGGAAACAAACTCTACACTTTATTTTAAAAAGCTAAATCGGTGAAAAAATATATCGGAAAATAGCATAAGTAGCGTTAAAAAGTGAAAAATAAAAAAATATTTGGAGTTGGGATTTTTTTTGTCAAATTTTCGATAACTAGTCGACGTCGACACAACATTCTTATAAAATACCAAATTAACGTCGAAGTGATGTAGTAGTCGCTTTGATGTGAGAATAAATAAAACTTTGTAATTATATTTTAACTTTATAGTGTTTTCACACCTAAAGTTAAAACCTGGTTTTTACATTAAAACTATTAACAGCTGATTTTGCGTTCACATTACAAGTTTTATAAAATCAGGGCCCAAATCGTCGCAAACGTGATCGAATGAACTTTCGTATCGAATAAAACTTCGTGACGTATCAAAAACGGGATTGCGGCATTCGAAAGCTTTCGTATCGAAATTTGTTTAAAAAATGTAATAGATTTTTATGCTTGTATACTAATGGCATAAGGCATTGCACTTTCCGCCGCATATAAATCAACAATGTTGATAGTACCCTATAAAATAGGTGACTTCGGTTTATTTATGTGGCTTTTTTTATAACGGCGGCGCTTGCCAAAAAGAGCAACAAAGCAACGCAAAAATTCCAAAAATTCGGAAAACATTTACAAATTCAGAAAATTTGCAAAAATAGCGAAAATTCGCGAAAGTTTTAAACATATCAAATAAGCCATTAAATTGATTAAAAGACCCTAAAATTACAAGGAATGGCAAAAATTTTAAATTAGCGGAAATTTGCAAACAGCGACATGAAAGCAAAGTCTAGTATTTATTAAAAATTGTTAAAGCTGTACAGAATCAGAAAGCTTACAGAAAAAATCGCTTCTATCTATGACTATAATTTGCGAAAAATTGCAAAACTGAGTGTTATTATTTTATTTCTTATTACTGAAAAAAGTTTAATACTTAAATTTTTAGCTATTTGTTAAAGAAATCTAATATTTATTCCCAAAAAGTGTGTAAATTGTTTGTTAAAAAACAATTGAATGTTTTAACGAAAGCTCTTAACCTATCGAATGACATTTCGAGTAAAGTCATTCGATCGACTACTCGTTATCGAATGACATAATCGCAAAAAGTAAAATTTCGATCAAAGTCACTCGATCACGACTGCGACGATTTGGGCCCAGGTTTTAACTCACAGTTTGTCCAATAATTTTATGCAAAAAAAAATCATTTCTCATAGAATAAGAACATTTTTATAAGAAATTAATGAAGTGAATGCTTGAAAATCAAACAATTTTATATAAAAAAATTAATTTTAGAATATTTTATCGGTTTGACGTTTTTTTTATTTATTTTAATTAATTTATTTTTATTGAGCGCCATCCCAGAAAGCATTTCTGAGATAATTTTTTGTAAATATTACCTAAATGAGTCTTCTTAGATCCCATTTGATGATTAAAAAAAACTGATGTATCACTTAAGCGATTGAAAGAGTTCATATATTGTAACCTAAAACGCAAAAGGCCCTTGCTAACCAAAAATTAAAAATCGTGTTTTTCATTGATTCTGATATATTGCATCAACACAAATGTATGCAAAATTTGGAAATTTTGGAATCAACCGACAAAGATTTGCGATTTCATAAACAAAAAACAAACGACACAATCTACAAAAGATTAAATGATTAACGCTAAAAGGCCAAACTAACCGTGTGCATAATATGCAACATTGTCAATTGTTCTAACAACGGTAGGTTTTACAGGAAAAATAGAAGAAAACTTAATTATAAACAGTTTGAGCCAACTTATAAATTTATCATTTTAAATTGTTTTTTGCTTCTCCTGTAAAATTTTCAAGATGTTAGATAGGGCCTTTTGCGTTTTAGATAGCGATAAATAAGATCGTCATCATGTTAAAATAATGATTTCTTAATATTTTGTATTTTTGTTCATTAGTCTTGTCAAATTAAAAGAGTAAAATAGAAATGTTCTTGTAAGCCAAACAAATTAAAAGATTGGCTAATAAAGAAGCCCAAACATTACTGTCAATAAATGAAAGTATGTAAATGTAATTGCGAATAGTTTCTTATATCCTTTACGAGAACCCGATTACTTGCGTTTGGTTCAAAATAAAATTTGTCCAAATAATCAAGGGGCACTTTTATCAGAGAAAAAAATTCAAAACATGACAATTAAAAAATTATTTTAAATATAATTAAAAGTCATATAATTTACGATTAAAAACTGAGACGAAAAATATAAATTTATGATTATAAAAACTAACATTAATTCGAATAATTCTTTGATTCATCGGTAGTGTGCATTTTCTCATAACAAGAGCTTGGTTCCTAAAAGATTCGATTGTGATATAAAATGCTTGCTGGGATTAAACATTATCAGCTGTTTGCAATTTCTTAACTTGGTAGCATTGAATTTAGTACAACTAAAACATGGTTGTATTTCATTAAATCTACTTAAAACCATGGTGGAATAAGCAGGTGGCATCGTTACGGCAACAAATACAACATTACAACAAAAATGGAAATTACATCACCGTTTACGTCAAAAAATACATTTAAGAAAAATCACAGCGTGCCACTGAACGTGATGAAATAAATTAATTTTTAGCCAATTTTTATTTAATTATGATCAATATCTTATTTATTTTAATAAAAAATTATCAAAAACTTTAATAAAATACAATAATCACAGCACAAAACTTGGACTTTTTGTAAACATAAACAAAACTTTGACATAAACCTAGACAAACAATGCAAGAGCAAAAAATCGTCATCTGGCGTAGTGCTGCCACCTGTTTATTTCACCATGCTTAAAACCAAATCAAAAAAGGTTTTAAGATGGTTTTAACAAAATTATTTTGTATGGTAAAACCAGGTTTTAATGATTGGTTATATCGTTAAAACCAAAATTTGTGTTAAAACCTTAAGTGTGAAAACACTATTATATATTTGAATTTTTATACAATTGAAGCACAGCCGCGAATAACGTTTTAAGTTACAAAACAATTATTTTTCAGGAGAGCAAAAAAACGTTTTTATCAGGCAAGGTTAATAATTTTTTATTTTTTTTCTTTAGATTATTAAAAATAATGGTAATAAGAACTTTTATTTAAAATATCAAAAAATTTAAAATTTAAATTACATGCGAATTTACAGTTTATAACCTTTTTTTAGTGGAAAAACGTTTCATATCCACAATCGCGATGTCATTTAAAACGTTATTCCACGTTTCAAAACCATTTACTTTGTATCATTTGTAAGTAACTTACAACGTTCTTCCACTAGTTGATTCTTTGAATGTCACTTTGAAGGCGTTAGGGTGCATAGTTTTGGGCGATTTAAGGTTTAAACAGTCTAAAAGGGTAATGTTAACGGTTATCTGCAAAAAAACAGTTTTTGCAAAAAGTGGCTTTTACAACGTTATTCGCGGCTGTGCTTCAATTGTTAGTAGAAATTTGTATCCGATTATGGCCTTTAAAGGCTAGGTTATAGGTATTGTGAAAATAAATAAAATAAATAATGTCGACAACGCCTTATATAATAGGGGTGAATTATAGTTTTTTTATTGTGTGACTATTATTTTTGTGGAGTACTTAAAAATTTTTTGGTCCACATTTACTTTACTGATAAATATATGTATAACCATTTGAAATCACTGATGCAGCGCAGTGATGTATTTACGAACGCACCCCTTCGTTCACAATCAAAGAAAAATTTTGCATTAAGAAACCGTTTGCAAATTTTAGCCACAAAAATATTATTTGGCAATTGAAGATCACACTAAAACACACAAAAACGGGGCACTAAAATATCACACTTGTGATTTTAGTAGGCACATGTAATTTGGAATCACGTGATTTGAGTAAAAGTGATTTGCAGAACAGGCCTGATAATGTTAAAATATAATATACTTTGGCATTTTTGCTTTTCTGCAATTTAACTGCAAGGCCGACAATGTCGACAAGAACATTTCTTTCGCATATTTGTATTGAAAACAATAATAAAAAACTTAAATTGGTTATTGTATTCAATATAAATATACGAAAGAAATTTTCATGTCGACATCGTGGGCCAGGCAGGTAATCTTCATGTTTTTATTCGTTTTATAATAACAAAATAAAAAATGGAATTAAAATCTAACGAGATTTTAATTACAGATTTATAAAAGGACTAGTGTTTCCTGTTTTTAAGATTTGTTCTTAAAAAGATAATTGGTACTCACAGTATAAAGTATATAAAAAGAAATCTATATACATATGTATATAAAATTGTAACGTTACTGACTGACTGACTGATTCATCATCACACAGCCTAAACGCCTGGAGCTAAAAACTTGAAATTTGGACCAGAAATTGGTCACTCCCCAAATCGATCCACTAAGACGGGATTTTTAGAAATTCGAATGTTTATTGGGTAAAAACGGGAAACATCGGTAACCTTATATCTCCAAAAGTAAGAGATACAAAAAAAAAATTTAATTACGGTTCACAACTCAACTCAAACTTTTGTTGCTCTATCGTCGCAAACTATATTAATGAATTTTGTTTGTACTTTTAAAAAATTCGCTTTATATTTTTATAAAACAGTAAAATTACACAAATGTAAGCAACAAATGCAAAAAATATAACGAAGCCCTTTATTTGATATGTTTACTTTACTGTCACTTGCTTAAGCAAGGTGCAAATCTAATCGCACTTTCCGTACGGAATCAAATGTTTTTTTCAATTTGTTTTTGTTTTTTTAAACACTTTTGAGAGACTTTTTGTAAATTTTTGACAGTAGGTTAAGCAATGCTATGCATATTATGGTTAGGCCTCAAGTTTTCATTAAAAGCATTAGTAGTTCGATTTCTACAATTATATGAACACGTATTATCATAAAGTGAAACATGCCCATGTTTCAACTAATGTTGTCTAGTCTGTGGGCACTTTAAGTTTTTGATAACTTAATTTTTTTAAAACTACTTTCCATCCCTGAAACTAAGTGCAGGTAAATCTATATGGCAACACCATATGAGAAGTGCAGGAATCTACAGTGAGTTACATGCTCTTCTTCTTTTCTTTTGTTTTCGGCTTTCAACAAACTTTTTGCAAAACCTGAACAAATAAAAAATTCGTTACTTTTATAAAAAGTTTGTTCGAAAAAATTGTTCAAAAAATAACTTGATGGGAAAAACCTGAGTATGAGGAAATGTAGCCAAGACCTTCCTCTATTACCCCCCATTTGCACATTTTTGGCACAAGTCCTTAATTTTGCACAATGGGCTAAATATAGTATGAGTGACTTTGGTGAAAAAGTTTGTTCGAAAAAGTTGTTAAAAAAATAACTTGATGGAAAAAAACTGGGTATGAGGAAATGTAGCCAAGACCTTCCTCTATAACCCCCCATTTGCACATTTTTCTTACAAGTCCTAAATTTTGCACAATGGGTCAAAATATGAACAAGTGACTTGTGTGAAAGTTTATTTTGAAAAAGTTGTTAAAAAAATAACTTGATGGAAAAAAACTGAATATGAGGAAATGTAGCCAAGACCTTCCTCTATAACCCCCCATTCACACATTTTTCTTACAAGTCCTTAATTTTGCACAATGGGTCAAAATATAGTTTGAGTGATTTGAGTAAAAAAGTTTGTTTGAAAAAGTTGTTAAAAAAATAACTTGATGGAAAAAAACTGGGTATGAGGAAATGTAGCCAAGACCTTCCTCTATAACCCCCCATTTGCACATTTTTCTTACAAGTCCTAAATTTTGCACAATGGGTCAAAATATGAACAAGTGACTTGTGTGAAAGTTTATTTTGAAAAAGTTGTTAAAAAAATAACTTGATGGAAAAAAACTGAATATGAGGAAATGTAGCCAAGACCTTCCTCTATAACCCCCCATTCACACATTTTTCTTACAAGTCCTTAATTTTGCACAATGGGTCAAAATATAGTTTGAGTGATTTGAGTAAAAAAGTTTGTTTGAAAAAGTTGTTAAAAAAATAACTTGATGGAAAAAAACTGGGTATGAGGAAATGTAGCCAAGACCTTCCTCTATAACCCCCCATTCACACATTTTTCTTACAAGTCCTTAATTTTGCACAATGGGTCAAAATATGGTTTGAGTGATTTGAGTAAAAAAGTTTGTTTGAAAAAGTTGTTAAAAAAATAACTTGATGGAAAAAAACTGGGTATGAGGAAATGTAGCCAAGACCTTCCTCTATAACCCCCCATTTGCACATTTTTCTTACAAGTCCTAAATTTTGCACAATGGGTCAAAATATGAACAAGTGACTTGTGTGAAAGTTTATTTTGAAAAAGTTGTTAAAAAAATAACTTGATGGAAAAAAACTGAATATGAGGAAATGTAGCCAAGACCTTCCTCTATAACCCCCCATTCACACATTTTTCTTACAAGTCCTTAATTTTGCACAATGGGTCAAAATATAGTTTGAGTGATTTGAGTAAAAAAGTTTGTTTGAAAAAGTTGTTAAAAAAATAACTTGATGGAAAAAAACTGGGTATGAGGAAATGTAGCCAAGACCTTCCTCTATAACCCCCCATTTGCACATTTTTCTTACAAGTCCTAAATTTTGCACAATGGGTCAAAATATGAACAAGTGACTTGTGTGAAAGTTTATTTTGAAAAAGTTGTTAAAAAAATAACTTGATGGAAAAAAACTGAATATGAGGAAATGTAGCCAAGACCTTCCTCTATAACCCCCCATTCACACATTTTTCTTACAAGTCCTTAATTTTGCACAATGGGTCAAAATATAGTTTGAGTGATTTGAGTAAAAAAGTTTGTTTGAAAAAGTTGTTAAAAAAATAACTTGATGGAAAAAAACTGGGTATGAGGAAATGTAGCCAAGACCTTCCTCTATAACCCCCCATTTGCACATTTTTCTTACAAGTCCTAAATTTTGCACAATGGGTCAAAATATGAACAAGTGACTTGTGTGAAAGTTTATTTTGAAAAAGTTGTTAAAAAAATAACTTGATGGAAAAAAACTGAATATGAGGAAATGTAGCCAAGACCTTCCTCTATAACCCCCCATTCACACATTTTTCTTACAAGTCCTTAATTTTGCACAATGGGTCAAAATATAGTTTGAGTGATTTGAGTAAAAAAGTTTGTTTGAAAAAGTTGTTAAAAAAATAACTTGATGGAAAAAAACTGGGTATGAGGAAATGTAGCCAAGACCTTCCTCTATAACCCCCCATTTGCACATTTTTCTTACAAGTCCTAAATTTTGCACAATGGGTCAAAATATGAACAAGTGACTTGTGTGAAAGTTTATTTTGAAAAAGTTGTTAAAAAAATAACTTGATGGAAAAAAACTGAATATGAGGAAATGTAGCCAAGACCTTCCTCTATAACCCCCCATTCACACATTTTTCTTACAAGTCCTTAATTTTGCACAATGGGTCAAAATATAGTTTGAGTGATTTGAGTAAAAAAGTTTGTTTGAGAAAGTTGTTAAAAAAATAACTTGATGGAAAAAAACTGGGTATGAGGAAATGTAGCCAAGACCTTCCTCTATAACCCCCCATTTGCACATTTTTCTTACAAGTCCTAAATTTTGCACAATGGGTCAAAATATGAACAAGTGACTTGTGTGAAAGTTTATTTTGAAAAAGTTGTTAAAAAAATAACTTGATGGAAAAAAACTGAATATGAGGAAATGTAGCCAAGACCTTCCTCTATAACCCCCCATTCACACATTTTTCTTACAAGTCCTTAATTTTGCACAATGGGTCAAAATATAGTTTGAGTGATTTGAGTAAAAAAGTTTGTTTGAAAAAGTTGTTAAAAAAATAACTTGATGGAAAAAAACTGGGTATGAGGAAATGTAGCCAAGACCTTCCTCTATAACCCCCCATTTGCACATTTTTCTTACAAGTCCTAAATTTTGCACAATGGGTCAAAATATGAACAAGTGACTTGTGTGAAAGTTTATTTTGAAAAAGTTGTTAAAAAAATAACTTGATGGAAAAAAACTGAATATGAGGAAATGTAGCCAAAACCTTCCTCTATAACCCCCCATTCACACATTTTTCTTACAAGTCCTAAATTTTCCTAAATCATCCAAATAGCTGTTCGGTTATTTTCTTCATAGTATCCCTTTTACTTGCTAAAAGTATGTTTGTTAATTGTGTGCTTTGTAAAATAAAACAATGTTTTTATTTTTAAGTGTTTGTATTGTTTTTTTATTTTATTTATATTAAAACATTTTTAAAATCATAAATAAAACAAAATAAATCTTAACGAATTATTAAATTCGGGCAGGTTTGTTAAAAAGTTTGTTGAAAACCGAAAATCCTCTCCCATATAGCATATAAGAAGAAGAACAGGCATTCACATTTAATGTATGTATTTTTGTACTAAAAACACATTTTTGAACTTGGTAGCACTAAAATTTTGTCTGCAAAGCATAAAATACTCATTCGCCATATTGTTTTCATGAGAGATTCCTGCACACTCTCTCTGCACAATGAGTGGAAAAAAAAGTTTGTTAAAAAGCTTGTTATGTTCACGGAGATAAAACTTTTGTGTTCTCGAACGCAGCTATATACACAAGAATGATAGAAATGAGTAAATTAATTGCAGGGTTGCCAACAATCACGTAATACATACATGTTTTGTAAGAAATAGGGATGGTCAAATTGAAATATCAAATCGATATTTTTTAAGAGTATCGATATTTATTATTTAAAAAATATCGATATATCGAATGTTTTTTGACGAAACTATTATACCCTTTGTACTCTTGCATACATTTCGGAGGAACGCATGAAAGATGTTGAAAATGTGAAATACGGGTTCACACTTATACCATGTTCACACGGACAGCAATATTCGTGTTTCGCTCTCTTATTCCTGTTTCGCGCCCCAAACATGATTGAAACGACATGTTTCCCCATACAAAATTTTGAGAGCGAAACAGGTCGTTTCATTTTGAAACAGGCTGCGAAACAGGAAAAATGTACTATCATCTCCAATTTTGATAACATTTATCGTTAGTTTATCTGAACTAGCTCTCCAAAAAAATCAAAACAAAGAAAAAAACAAAAAAAAAATGATGTTTAATAAAATAAAGTGATAATTATAACATAATAATATTAATAAAAGTATTAAATAATATATTTTTAAGTTTTATTTACTTTTTTATCTATTTTTAACATAATCACATTAACAACACAAAAAAAAATGTCATAATAAAACAAGAATGAATCATATGAACAGCATGTTTGGCAAACTAGTTTTAGAGAGCGAAACGAGTGGTTTATATTGTCGTATGAACATAGCATTAAAACATCTAACAACTACTATCAATAAAAAAAGTCTTATTTTTTTACATACTTTTTTTCTACAAAAGTGCCAAAATTTTAAAAGATAACGCCAAAATGTATTTTGAATTCATTTTGCTTAATAACATAAAAAAAATTAAGCAAAAAGAGACTTGCAAAATATTTAAAATCTTGAGAGATGGTAACGCAAATGCCATTTTGTCAGTGATGCCACAATAATAATAGAATTTATTGCCACTCTTCTAGTGATGACACTAAAATTATAGGAAGATGTAGAATGGAATACAATGAGTAATACCCTTTGTACAATGAGTAATACCCTTTGTACACTTGCATAAATGTGAAATACGCGTTCACACTTGATACATCTAACATCTACCATTAATCAAAAATGTCACCATTTCTGAGAAAAAAACTTTTATTTTTTTAAATACTTTTTTTCTACAAAAGTGGCAACATTCTTAAAGATAACACCAAAATGTATTTCTCAATCATTTTGTTTAATAATTTAAGCAAAATAAGGCTTACAAAAAAAGAAAAACTTGAGAAATGGTAACGCTCCTTTCAAAGCAACTTCCATTTTGTCAGTGATGCCACAATAATAATAGAATTTATTGCCACTTTTCTAGTGATGACACTAAAAGAATCGAAAAATGTAAAAGGGAACAAAATGAGATAGTATTCTGTAAAGATGTTGAAAAATTTTGATTTTTAGCCCTATGTATTTCTTATGGGAAAATTCCAACATCTTCGCAAATTGATGTTAAATGTTGACAAGTGTGAAAAGGTTATAAGGAACATTTTAAAAAGATGATGAAATATGTTGATTTTTAGCTCTATGTATTTCTTATGGGAAAATTTCAACATCTTCGCAAATTAATGTTAGATGTTAAATGTTGACAAGTGTGAAAAGGCTATTACCAAATTAAGAAATGTAATGTACCTTTGTATATACATACATATTTATGAAAAAACAATGTATACTTTTAAAAGATTTCAAAAAATTAACAGGAACAAAAAATTCTTATTATCATTTAATGAATAAATATATCGAACCGATATTTTTTAAGAGTATCGATATTAATTATTTCAAAAATATCGATATATCGAACGTTTTTGCTGATATTAAACATTTTAATATACCTTTGTACATACATATTTAAAAAATTCAATCAAAACCAAAAATTCCATAAAAACATAAAATTAAATTAAAATAAAAACTTGCCTTAAAATTTGAATTGTTTTGATATATTGATATTTTTTGCCCATTCCTACAACAGTTTATTTTTGTCAAAAAAAAAAAAAACAAAAAGTGGAAGAAAAAACCATTTTTTTATTTGAACTGCAGTTTTTTAAACCCTGTATATCTGTGTATTACAAAACAAGCATGGAATTTCATGCTAAAGAAAATTTTTTTGTTTCAACACAGATTTTGATTGGCTATCATGTTTGTTTACAATAAAAATGTCAAATTGATTTCAAAAATTCGAAAACCAAAACCACTTTAATAGAATGGAAAGATTTTTGTCATAACTTTCGTTTATAATTTGTTTTATGGCAACCCGTAAAGTACAAACGAAATAAATTTGTTGTTTGACAAAAATATTTTGCTACCGTCGTTTTTTTTATTATAGTTACAACTTTTTTTATTATAGTTACAAAAGTTTTGATGTTTTGCAAAATTTACTATGTATTTTAATTACATATTTGAAGCACCCTGCAGATGATTGACAGCATAGTGAATGCCAGCTAATACAACTCTGTCGATTTAAAAGCAATACAAACGAGTGAACAGCTTTCTACTGCCAACTTCCACACATTTACTCGTTGCTGTTTATTATTATTAAAGGCGGAAAAGTTGTTTGTATAGTAATTTTTAACTATTCTGCATTATTTACTTATAAACAAATATTATTAAAGCAAACATATAAAAAAAATAACATCTTAAAAATTATGTCCACTACACAAGCCACAAAAAATTGTATCACTTTAAAAGGTTCAGCGCAAATTATAGCAGAATATCTAAAGTACGGCATTAATTCGATACTCTTTCAAAGGGGCATCTATCCGGCAGAAACATTTGAAAGTACCCAGCAATATGGCCTGACAATTCTGATGTCAAAAGATCCTAAAATAGAGGAATTTTTAAAAAAAGTGCTAGAACAAACAGAAGGTAATAAATACAACATTAATTTTACCTTTCAAATGAATAAAAAACAATTCCTTTTTCTAGAATGGTTGGCCAAAAATATGATCAATAAAATTTCCATGGTCATAACAAATGCCCACACCAAAGAAGTTTTAGAGTGCTGGGATTTCAAAATGAATGCGGAACTAGGAGATGACGATACAAGTGATGCTAGTAAATTTTCCTCGTCAAAAGAGCTGAAACGCATACAAAATGAAATACGTGATGTTATGCGTCAAATATCGGCCACTGTTACCTACTTACCATTGTTGGATTGCATTTGCACATTCGACGTTATGATTCATACTCTACAGACCTGTAATGTGCCAGAAAGTTGGGATGAAACTGGTCCATCTTTTATACAAAATGCTCAAGCTGTACAATTACGTTCCTTTTCGACTGGATTACATAAAGTTGATACTGTGGTCAATTATAAAATGACATCATAGAAGTGCTTTTCAACTACAACGCAAGTTTTCATTACACTCACCTCATTTTGTATATTGTCTTATAAAGTAATGTATGTGTATGTTTTATTTTATACGAAAAAAACTTTTATTATACTTTAAAATTAAAAGAAAAAGTTAGTTGCATGTATTTAAAGTACTAACGAAGGTAATAAAATAAGGTAAATATTAAGTTTGAAAACATCCTAGTTTCTTCTCGAATGCTTTCAGCACCCAGCCGATGTTATCCTTTTTCAAATAATGCAATTTCAGGTTTAATAAAAAAACTTTTTTAATAGTAGATTTTCGGTTTAAATAATCTGCTACTGGCAGCGTTACCGTTGGTGCCACTAAAGTGGCAATTTGCCACTTTTTCGACTGCATGGATACTATTTGGCCACTTTTACAAAATTCACCCAAATGTGGTACTTTTTGCGATTCTTGCCACTTTTTTGCTACTTTTTACGCTAGGAAAATATACTTTTTTTCTTTCTGTTTTATAATAACCCCCAGCTTTAATATATGTAAAACTGTTTTAATATGTGTATATGTAAGCAAGTTTATATAAATTTTTTTTCTTGTCATGCGTGGTTAGGTGAAAATTGGTTTAATAAACTTTCTATTAACCTGTTTCATTTATTATGAATAAGGGCATAACGATATCTCACATATCGATGGTTTTCTTTCGCAACCTCGTAACTCAAAAACAACTACTTTTCAGAAGAGACAAATTATTTTTTTTTTTACTAAATATTTGAAACTTTTTGCTATATATTTTTTTATAAATTGTTACGTGTCAGTTATTGGCACTACAGTGAATCTCCGACTAGCTCTCGATCGGCGTCTTCCCGGGTGTGATTCATCCCTCACTCTAGCCCATTGACAGGTAAACAAATAAAATCTGAAACAAAACTATTTACAAACAAAACGAACATACGCGGAATAGAGAGGTAGGTGTAAACCCCTTATTGCCCTGACCCAACCATGGTCATCTAATACCCTGACTATTACAAAGATGACCCCTAATAACCGCATCCCTTTTCACACTTACCACATCAACAACCCATATTCAATAATTTAAGCACACATAATTTTTTCTTACTTAACACAATCAAGACATTTGTTTTTTATTAAATAAACTAACTATTAAAAATAACAATTATAAATCACTTAAATACTATTTTTACAAAAATACAACATATACATAAATAAATCTATTCGTCCCTTTATTCTTTTTAATTTCCCCTTCTTTATATATTTAAATTTCGGCCGTACTTCTATATTTATCTATTTTCCAATTTGATTTTTATTTTTATATGTGTATCTATTAATTTTAACAACTTTTCTTTTATTTCTAATTTTCTCTGTTAGGCCTCAAACTAGTCTGTTCATCCACACTACCGGACATTCGCAAAACCTTCTTTTTCTTTAACCTTTCTTAAAGGAGCTCCCTGAAGTGGTTCTTTCAAGCACAATAGGCACTATATATTATTTACTATTTTCGAGCTTAATTTGAGCACTAAGTTTTTCTATAAAAAAAAAGTTTTCTATTCCTAGATACGCATATATTTATTTTACTTTATAAATTTTCCAAATCTTCTCTAATTTTTTTAGGCCAAGTAACTGTAATGGGACTTGGTTTACTTAGGCTAAACACTCAACACAACACTCTCGATACACACAATTTTTCTTATCACAACTACACACTACTAACTTAATATTAACTTAATCCTTATTATTATTCTTATTTCTTTAATTTCTGCTATATCCTTATTTTTTATATTATTTCTGACACTAGGTTTTTAATTGCTTTCTTTTTCCTTTTTAATAAATTTGGTTAAAATAAATATCTCCTGCAGTTAGTAATTGATATTTTAATTCTCACATAAATATGATAATTAATTTTCTCGCCGTTTATTAATTATTGATTCAATCATTCCGGCTTATTTATACGCCTTTTCAATTTATTATTTTTTTTTTTAAAAAAAAATCTGTTACCTGGCTATTCGATCCGGCTCGACTTACAGGGTAAAGTTTTCCCAATCGATCCTCTTCATATACAAATACGTGAATAGCCAGCTATCAAAACAAAAAAAAAACACTTTAATATTCCTGTTTCTACTTCACAGGATCTTTCTTTTTATTTTTTTAGCACTTACGTTTTAATTTTTTTGCACTAATAAAAAAAACTTTTCTCCTCCAATAATCGTTTTAAAACAATAAAACACACACTAAGAAGGACTTCTTTCCGTAATCCTGAATATATATTCTTTTCTTATTTTTAATATTTTTAAATTTTACTTTATAAAAAAAAAACACTAGTGCTCGCACAGACTTTAACTTTATTTCTAAACTCGTCATCTTATTTACATTCCTTAAATACCTCCGCGAATCTATATGCTAGATATTTTCCCGCTTTCAAATTCTCTCTCTTTACCTAAAACACAAATAAATATTTAAAATTTTTTCCGCCGCGGAGCTATTTACAACCTTAGACCTTATGTATCTGCTAGTTCCCGCCATGGTTTATATAATAAGAATATTTATTAAATATTTTGCATGGAATTATTATCCCTTTCGTTTTCTTTTTATTTTTGTACAAGAAATTTTCAAATATTGATTTCTAGGCGGTTATTTCCCATATTAATTATTATTAATCCGTTTAAAACAAATCTACCAGACATCTACCCTATTATAAAACTATACCCTTACTATTCCACACCAGGCGCACAGCAAATTTAATGAGTATTATACTTTCATTCAATATTTCATATTATTTTTAATTTGATTTGAATTGCCTCCAAAATGTTCTGAATGAAAATACCAGAAAATACGCTACTTTACGTTATTTTTACGCGTTACCAACTTCTCCAAATACCAAGTACCCACATACACATGCACAAGTATCAAACATATGTTTTACAAAATAAAAAGACAAATCATGGCAGCATGTGTGAGTATAATTAATTTTATAATAATTTTGGTTCTTTTCTTCTATTTTCAGGTCTTCAAATATAAAAATAGTCGGTGGTTTCGCATCAAGGGTAACTATAAGTATATCGTTCCTATTTGTTATTGACTAAACATTAATACATTTACTTTTTTTCCTTCATTTCAGCCATCATACAAAAAACAACAACAAAAACACAAACTCATGGCAAGATCTTGCCACAATAAAATGTTCTCACTTCAAATGTGAGTTATATTTATGGGACTCGGGCTGAGCACCCCTCCCAATTTTGCTTATTTTATTGTGTTTAGGGACTCGGGGTCTTAGGAGTTAATTTCAACCCCCTCCCGACGCTTTCCCTAAGGCTCCGCCACGCAAAATTTTTTTCCGGGCCAGAGTGCCCAAAGTTCAGTGGCGTATTCAAGGTGGATGTTTCACAAGTCCTTACCCCACCCGCAACAAAACTCCGGTCTCACTGAAAAATGAAAGAGAGGACGGTGTGCGGGCAAAACTAATGTGGAACTACTTTATACAACGTGGGGAATTCCCACTCCCTGAGATACTCAAAGCCGGGCATACTAAACTTATTATAATCGGCTATTTAACTATCTTCGGATACACTCACTTCGGAACTACAATTAACCGATACAACACTATCAGATAAGTAGCAATAGATTATTTCCTTTACGACTTGAACTTTCGCTTTGTGATGATTTTTTTTTCTCTTTACCTAGGTTTTTCATATTTATTTCGTCATGCATTCTGGATTATTGGCCATCAGTTTCTCGTCAGAATAAACACTAGGATTATACAACATTCGGTGAGACAAAAAAAAACAATTCAACATTCAACCACATAAACGACACAAAAAAAAATCAGGTACTTTAGGATTTGCTGTTTAACAATTTGTTAAAATTTTTGTTATCATTATTTATTCTAATATCACAGCTCTTTCTTAACCTAAATATTGCACCTCATTTCCCTTATCACAGTTTATCTGCTATAAATATTGGATTATAATTTAATGTCTTTTGAATGAAACACCCCGATAGGACTTCCCTGTAGCGACTCTAACTCATACATATTGTTTCCTATTGGCCTCAATACACGACATTTGATAAATTTTCGACAAAATTTTGCATTTAAATTTTTTCCAAAGTCACTCAGTACCGTATTACGCCGATATACCTCCTGACCAGGAACTAACTTTATATTTCTTGCCCTTTGGTTGTATCTAACCGCACTTTTTTCATAGGCCTCATGCATATTCTTTTTAATCTTCTCCCTTATGATTTCTAGCCTATCTTTATTTTCCATGTGACTTATCTCATGGTCTGACAATGACTGTAGTTTTCTAGCTAACCTATAATCTACTCCACTACAAAACATATGCATCCCAAATAAGGCAAAAAAAGGAGTCATTCCTGTCGCTGAGTGTACAGAGGTTCTCAATGCGCACTCTATTTCTGAAAGATATAAATCCCAATCCCTATGATCATTTTCCAAATAAGCTCTTATAGCCGCCAATACGGATTGGTTTACTCGTTCCGATGCATTTGATTGTGGTGAATACACCGCTGTTCTCAAGTGATTAATTTTGTAGGTTTTCATCATTTCTGCAAATCCTTTGGCTGTAAATTGTGAACCATTGTCGCTATGTATAACTTCTGGTACTCCGAATTTGTGGAAAATTTCGTGTACTAGAAATTGTACTACATTCGTAGTGGTTGCCTCTTTCATTGCCTTTAAAAACACGAATTTCGAAAAATGATCCATTACTATAAATATATAGCAATTCCCAGATTTCGATCGAGGATATTTTCCCAAAAAATCAATGTATAGTTTTTGAAATGGTCGTTCGGTCACTACCTCTTGCCCAATTTCTGGCATCAGATTGACATTTGCGGGTTTTGTCTCTTTACATATTTGACATCTTTTGATAAATTCCCTAATTTGATGCGCCATTTTCGGCCAGTAGTAAAATCTTTTTAGTCTTTCTAGTGTTTTGGCTATACCACCATGAGCCGAAGTAAATGCAGTATGGGCTTTTTCTATTAAGGCATTTGTTAAATTTGACGGAATCCATAGCTTCCATTGTACTTCACCCAAATCTTGATAACAGTGTATTTTCTTATAAATTTTCCCATCTACAATTTTCAAATCAGGAAGTCTGTGTACATTATTTGTAATTTCTTCTATAAGATTCAAATACTCTTCGCTTTCAAATTCCAGAGTTTCCCAATCTAGAAGCTCTTCAGTTTCAATTTCTTCGACAACAGCATCAATAGGGGCTCTAGAGAGCATATCTGCCACTATATTTTCTGACCCTTTTCGATGTTCAATATCAAAATCGAAAGCTTGTAGTTGTAGAGACCATCTAGCGAGTCTTCCGCTCAAGTCTTTTAGTGTCATAAGCCACTTCAGACTAGCGTGGTCGGTAATGATGGTAAATGGCATCATTTCTACATAAGGTCTGAATTTGCGCACCGCCATTACAGCAGCTAAACATTCTTTCTCTGTGACTGTATAGTTCCTTTGGCATGGATTTAATTTTTGCGAATAAAATGCTATGGGATGTTCCTCATCGTTTGCGTTAAGCTGATACAGCACAGCACCTATCCCATAATCGGAGGCATCACATTGGATGTAAAACCGCCTCGAGAAATCAGCATGTCTCAGAACAGGCGCGGTTGTTAATGCCTTTTTTAATTTTTCAAACGCATCCTTAGCCTCAGGCGTCATTACGAATTTTTTTGCTTTCTTTAAAGTGTCGGTGAGCGGTGCCGAAATTGTAGCAAAATTTTTAATAAAACGCCTATACCACCCTGCAGTTCCTAAAAAACTTCTCACCTCCCTTACAGTTCTCGGCAGTCGTATTTCCCTAATAGCTAAAATTTTATCCGGGTCTGTTTTCAAGGTACCTCCCCCTACAATAAAACCTAAATATTTCAGTTCCTGAAAACAAAATTTTGATTTACCTAAACCTATCGTCAATTTAGCCTCACTCAGACAACTAGCAACCTGTTCAAGTAATTTCATATGCTCTTCAAACGATCCGGAAATTATTAGCAAATCATCCAAGTATATAAAAACGTTCTCCTTTAAATTTTGAGGAATAACTCTGTCCATTAATCTGCATAGTCTCTGAGCAGCGTTACATAAACCGAATGGCATTACTCTAAATTGATACAATGGCCTCCCAGCCACTGTAAACGCTGTGTATGCTCTACTTTCCTCATCCAGCTCAATTTGCCAGAAAGCGTATTTAAGGTCAACACTACTAATATAGTGTGTTTCATCGATTCTGCTCAGAATGCCATCTATGTTTTGTAGTGGATATGCATCCTTTATAGTTACTTTATTCAATTTACGTGCATCCAGACAAAATCGATTTTTTCCAGGTTTTTTTACTATTGTTGTCCGATTGCTCCAGGGACTATCGCTCAGTTCTATTACTCCCAAACTAAGCATATTGTCTATTTCCTGATAAGTAATCTGCTGTACCGCCGGGGATATTGGGTAATATCGATCCTTTACTGGAACCGTCCCCTCGACTAATTTTATAGTGTGTTTCTCTAAGTGTGTTAGTCCTAAACCCTTTTCCTCAAATGTGTCAAATTTGCGTAATACATCCTGAAGTTGTTCTTGTTGCCCTACGGTCAGGTTATGCTGTCTAAGAGTATATTCACTCCTCCCCTCCTCAAATTCACTATCGATTCTCCTAATATTTACCTCCTCCGCCGTAATAATTTCCGGAGCCAATTCAAACAACCTCCAAAAGTCTATCCCTAGATATAAATTCTGTTCCAAATCAGGACAAAGATACAAAATAATTTCTTTCCTTTGATCTTTGTACATTATGGATACATTTACTCTCCCTAGAATTCTATAATGCTGGCCACTGGCAGTTATCACATTGGTCCGCACAGGCAGAATGTTCATTTCAAGTTCTTCAGTCAATTCCCTACATCCTTTACCTAGTAAACTAACGGAAGCCCCGGTGTCTAATAATCCTAACATCTGTCTTCCTTCAACCTCAACATTCGCAAAAATCCTATTATCATTTCCGGTTATTATTGCCCTATTTATCGATTCTACAAAAATTCGTCTAATTTTCTTCCTCCTAGCAAATTTTTCCCGAACTCTTCTAATTCTTCTTGATACATACTTGCGTCCAATATCACTAAAAATCCGAGCCCTAACTTTGTCGTAGTTTTCCTGTCTTATATCAGCCGATAAATAATGTCTCATTCCTGGCATATATGTCTGATCATGATTTTCTAATCTTTTAAGGAGGAGATCTTCTCGGTTTGACGAGGGTCCCCCTTCGTTCCCAAGCCCCGATTCCAGTTTCCCGATTGACAAACCGGACATTTAGGCGTTATCGTGTTGGGCTTACCGCATCTATAGCAGAAAAGGTTTCTTTCTGTGAGTGGGCAATCCATAAATATATGACCTGGCTGTCTGCAATTCCAACATGTGATTGGTTGCCTGTTTTGTTGGGTATTTCTTAGCGCTGTAACCTCTTCGACGCAAACTTGCTGATCGACATCTGGCTCTATCGGTTCTTCATAGATTTCGTTTACATATCTTTGTTGCCTAGGTGGTGGTGGTGGCATATTCTTGTTTTCTTTTCTGGGGAAATAGCGTTCAGCTTCATGGCATTCAACCCTTAACTGCTCAACTGATGACACAGCTATTGGGTAAACGATTTTTCCCAAACTTTCTTTGATATTTTTCTTCATTATTTTGATCATATCATATTCTGACACGGGTTGAATTAGTTTTGAACGAATTTTATTCATAATGTGGAAATAGTCGTCTATACTTTCGTTGAACTGTTGTTTTCTTTCCACCAGATCTCGCATTATTTCAAAATTAGACCGGGTCGATTGGAATCGACCTAATAGCGCATGCCGGAGTCCGTTCCAATCTAATATGCCTTGTGTTTTCACACATAACCAATACCATTCCCTTGCAGCTCCAGAAACTAAGAGATGAAAATCGCGTAAAACCTCAGACCATGGAATTTGATAATGGCTTTGAAGATGTTCTAATCGAAATATAAAATCTTCAACCCCCATGTGCGCTGAGTTTCCTTCGAACACTACTCCTAACTTATCTATCCTAATTCTTTGCTGGTCGATATTATGTAATATGGGGCCTGGTAAGATTCCCCGCATAACTGGATCAATTATCCTACCTGTACTATTTGGGTTGCTATCATCAGAAAAATTTTCGGAAATATTTCTTGGATTCATTCTATTCTCTATTGGTCGACTATTTGCGGATGTATTTTCATTGCCACTTTGAGCCTGCACTATTCTAGTTAAATTAACCATAGAATTAGTCAAATCTGTAATGGTTCTTTTCATATCTGTCATTTCATCTTGAACCATCTTTTTCACTTTTTCCTCCAATGTCCTTTGAACAATCATAGCCTCATCTACTACCATTTCCCTAACTTCCGGTGCTATATTTTCACCTGGTGTAATATTCACACTAGATTGTGGGTTAATTTGCACATTTTCGAAACTTTCCCTCCTAACATTTATAGTCTGAGATAGGTCCATAAATTGAGGCCTTGAATCCTCAGGATTCGTATTCATATTTCTGCTATTTGTTTTGGGTACTTTTGGAAGCCAATGTGGAATAGATCTATTAAGATCAAAATATGGTTGTCTGTTTCTTTTCCTATTCTGTGCCTGAGACCTTGTCTCTCTACTCATAATAAAAAAAATTACTTGATACGCTAGACTACCCTACGAACTTGTGGCTTAGAATTCCTTTCAGTAGATAAAAACGTAATTATTAAAAAAAATACACACTAAAAAAATTTCCAAAAAAAAACAAAATATTATATAGTACTTAAATTTTTAAATAAAAAAAACTCAGAGAACCAATCCCAGGAAAAACTTTAAATGCTAAAACAAATTAATCAAAATATTCACATGCAAAAAATAATTATAATTTAAAAATGCTATAAAAGCAAACACAAAATAAAATAGTTAGATAAAATATAAATGCAAAATAAATTGATAAACTAAAATAACTAAAAAAAGAAATTTATAAAAACAAATAAATCAATAAAAATAAATTGATAAAAAAAATAACTAAATTAATATACTAATTGAAAATAATTTGATAAAAAAAAATAATTATATGTTCACTATTTCTTCTTTCTAGGGTTGTTGATATTACGTGTGAAGCGGTTTTATCTATTTCTTAAGCTTTTCCGTCATATGTTGTAAATCATTCTAACACAAAGGAAACATAACAAGGTTAGTTATTCTGATATAATCATATCCACTTTTCTATAATTATTCTCACGCTAACAGATTTAATATCTTCCGATACTACAGACCTTTAAAAAAAAACATTAGTTAAAGCGGCTATCGTCCAAATACATATAATACTGCTAGACTAATAACTAACATAAGGCTGAAACTACTACACAAAAACTGAAGAAACATTAGTACTAATAGGATTCAATTTCGAACTCCAATGAACTAACATTATCTTTATGCACTTTAATCCTTTGTCCTATTGCTGTTCTGGTCTATAATCCCCGTTTCCATACAACATTTGCTCTATACAATATACGAATGGCTACAAAAACATGAACTATAAACACCTAAAACAACATAAAACAAATTAATTTTTTTCTATTTCACTTCCCTACTGGTCTATTGTACTGTGTTTTGGTCGTATACACATGTCAGCTTTTCTTTGGTGAAACCAGCGTAAAACGCTAAAGCCTTTTCGTTTGGGCGCCATATTGTTACGTGTCAGTTATTGGCACTACAGTGAATCTCCGACTAGCTCTCGATCGGCGTCTTCCCGGGTGTGATTCATCCCTCACTCTAGCCCATTGACAGGTAAACAAATAAAATCTGAAACAAAACTATTTACAAACAAAACGAACATACGCGGAATAGAGAGGTAGGTGTAAACCCCTTATTGCCCTGACCCAACCATGGTCATCTAATACCCTGACTATTACAAAGATGACCCCTAATAACCGCATCCCTTTTCACACTTACCACATCAACAACCCATATTCAATAATTTAAGCACACATAATTTTTTCTTACTTAACACAATCAAGACATTTGTTTTTTATTAAATAAACTAACTATTAAAAATAACAATTATAAATCACTTAAATACTATTTTTACAAAAATACAACATATACATAAATAAATCTATTCGTCCCTTTATTCTTTTTAATTTCCCCTTCTTTATATATTTAAATTTCGGCCGTATTTCTATATTTATCTATTTTCCAATTTGATTTTTATTTTTATATGTGTATCTATTAATTTTAACAACTTTTCTTTTATTTCTAATTTTCTCTGTTAGGCCTCAAACTAGTCTGTTCATCCACACTACCGGACATTCGCAAAACCTTCTTTTTCTTTAACCTTTCTTAAAGGAGCTCCCTGAAGTGGTTCTTTCAAGCACAATAGGCACTATATATTATTTACTATTTTCGAGCTTAATTTGAGCACTAAGTTTTTCTATAAAAAAAAAGTTTTCTATTCCTAGATACGCATATATTTATTTTACTTTATAAATTTTCCAAATCTTCTCTAATTTTTTTAGGCCAAGTAACTGTAATGGGACTTGGTTTACTTAGGCTAAACACTCAACACAACACTCTCGATACACACAATTTTTCTTATCACAACTACACACTACTAACTTAATATTAACTTAATCCTTATTATTATTCTTATTTCTTTAATTTCTGCTATATCCTTATTTTTTATATTATTTCTGACACTAGGTTTTTAATTGCTTTCTTTTTCCTTTTTAATAAATTTGGTTAAAATAAATATCTCCTGCAGTTAGTAATTGATATTTTAATTCTCACATAAATATGATAATTAATTTTCTCGCCGTTTATTAATTATTGATTCAATCATTCCGGCTTATTTATACGCCTTTTCAATTTATTATTTTTTTTTTTAAAAAAAAATCTGTTACCTGGCTATTCGATCCGGCTCGACTTACAGGGTAAAGTTTTCCCAATCGATCCTCTTCATATACAAATACGTGAATAGCCAGCTATCAAAACAAAAAAAAAACACTTTAATATTCCTGTTTCTACTTCACAGGATCTTTCTTTTTATTTTTTTAGCACTTACGTTTTAATTTTTTTGCACTAATAAAAAAAACTTTTCTCCTCCAATAATCGTTTTAAAACAATAAAACACACACTAAGAAGGACTTCTTTCCGTAATCCTGAATATATATTCTTTTCTTATTTTTAATATTTTTAAATTTTACTTTATAAAAAAAAAACACTAGTGCTCGCACAGACTTTAACTTTATTTCTAAACTCGTCATCTTATTTACATTCCTTAAATACCTCCGCGAATCTATATGCTAGATATTTTCCCGCTTTCAAATTCTCTCTCTTTACCTAAAACACAAATAAATATTTAAAATTTTTTCCGCCGCGGAGCTATTTACAACCTTAGACCTTATGTATCTGCTAGTTCCCGCCATGGTTTATATAATAAGAATATTTATTAAATATTTTGCATGGAATTATTATCCCTTTCGTTTTCTTTTTATTTTTGTACAAGAAATTTTCAAATATTGATTTCTAGGCGGTTATTTCCCATATTAATTATTATTAATCCGTTTAAAACAAATCTACCAGACATCTACCCTATTATAAAACTATACCCTTACTATTCCACACCAGGCGCACAGCAAATTTAATGAGTATTATACTTTCATTCAATATTTCATATTATTTTTAATTTGATTTGAATTGCCTCCAAAATGTTCTGAATGAAAATACCAGAAAATACGCTACTTTACGTTATTTTTACGCGTTACCAACTTCTCCAAATACCAAGTACCCACATACACATGCACAAGTATCAAACATATGTTTTACAAAATAAAAAGACAAATCATGGCAGCATGTGTGAGTATAATTAATTTTATAATAATTTTGGTTCTTTTCTTCTATTTTCAGGTCTTCAAATATAAAAATAGTCGGTGGTTTCGCATCAAGGGTAACTATAAGTATATCGTTCCTATTTGTTATTGACTAAACATTAATACATTTACTTTTTTTCCTTCATTTCAGCCATCATACAAAAAACAACAACAAAAACACAAACTCATGGCAAGATCTTGCCACAATAAAATGTTCTCACTTCAAATGTGAGTTATATTTATGGGACTCGGGCTGAGCACCCCTCCCAATTTTGCTTATTTTATTGTGTTTAGGGACTCGGGGTCTTAGGAGTTAATTTCAACCCCCTCCCGACGCTTTCCCTAAGGCTCCGCCACGCAAAATTTTTTTCCGGGCCAGAGTGCCCAAAGTTCAGTGGCGTATTCAAGGTGGATGTTTCACAAGTCCTTACCCCACCCGCAACAAAATCAAGAACTAGTAAAAATTCATATAAATATTTAAAAGAATATACATATAGCAAAAAGTTTAAACTATTTGGTAAAAAAAGTATTTTGTCTCTCTTAAAAAGTCATGAAGCAGAAACCAAACTGTTGTGTACCGAAAACTTGTCTAAAATTTGTGTAATTGACACTAAAAGTAAAATCTAAGTCTTTACCAAAAAACAAAAAGCTCAATATATTGAAGTATTTAGACCCAATATTTATAATGTCTAATGAAAATATAAACTATTTCGAATTAGTTTCAGAGTTTAAAGATATTATAACTGACCTAGATGCATTTATACATGAATTTAAATTTCAAGAGAGTAAAGTAAATGACACGAATTATGAACACATATTTAAAATTTCGAATGCTGAAGATTTATGGCGTGAAATAGGAACAATGAAAAAAAGATTTGATGAACATACCTATATATATATTCAAACTTGTACAAATTGATCTCTCATATTTTTACATTGTCACATAGTAGTGCTACTCTGCTAAGCGTGTTTTTACTAAGTTAGCTTTAATCAAAAATAAAATAACAAATAGGCTAAAGACATTTTACGAAAGTATGGAAGTCGTTTTAAGAACAATTAATTGTAAAATTTGTATGAAACTGACCATTAATAAATATGTAGCACAGGACGACATTGAAAAAGTTTGTTTAACCATTCCAACTGATTCTTATGTTTTGGAATGTAAAAGACGAATATGAACACAGTTTTCTCCCATCACGTCACATATATCAGATACACCAATTATTGTAATTTCGGAAGATGTTTTGTACCACAATTAATAACAAAATCCAGTTTTATAGTTTTGTTCTATAAACCTGAATACAAAAGTTTGAAGCAAAAATTGACGAAATTGGATAAAAACTAAATATGCTATAGTAAAGAAGTTAAAACACTAGCACTTAAATTTAGTAGCATGTATGCAAGCCGTGCATTTATTTGTTTTAAAGTTTGGAAGTGATTATATATAAAGTATTTGAAAAAGTGATATTTTCGTTTTTTGTTATAGGCTTTCTTGTTTTCATCAGATTATAGCTTAGCTGCCAAGCCCACGGTGTCGACAAGAACATTTCTTTCGCATATTTATATTCAAAACAATAATAAAAACTAAAATTTGTTTTTGTTTTCAAAACAAATATACGAAAGAAATTTTATTGTCGACATCGTGGGCTTGGGCAAACAACTTTTGTAATTAGGTTGACTGTAGAATAAAATTATAAAACTATGGATTTTGTTATTAATTGTGGTACACAACATCATCCGAAATTACAATAATTGGTGTATCTGATAAATGTGACGTGATGGGAGAAAACTGTGCTCATATTCGGCCATATCATTCCATAAAACATATGAATCTGGTGGAATGGTCAAATAAATTTCTAAAAAGTTTTTAAATGTCTACCTGTGCAATTTAGTGTCTTAAATTAGTCAAAGAAAATGTATTTAGAAGGAATAGTACAAGAAATATATGTATTACTAAATGTATATATAAAACACATTTCATAAATATCTCTATTTGCTGCAACAATTTCATAATCCAAAAAACATGTTTGGCAGAAAACAAGTTTAACGTTTTTGAGTTACCAAAACATTAAAGTAAATATTTTATAAAAATTAGTCCTCGAGAGAAATATTTACAAAATATTTATTTTAGTTTTTATACCATTTAAAACTATAATAAATAGAAAAAAAAACGTAAAAAATACATAATGTGGTGTACTTATTTTAATTTTAAAAGATGTGCCCCTTTTTTAAAAAAAAATCCACTTTTTGGTGCCACTTTTTTTGTAGATATCCCCTTTTTTTGGTACTTTTTGAAAATATCCGACGGTAACACTGGCTACTGGAAAGCCAATAGAAATCTACCTTTTTTCTATATATCGTTCAATTGCTGCAATGCAAGTAATTTTTGAATTATGGCGACATTGCACTTTAGGGCAGGGCATAGGAGGTTCTTGGCAACAATTCAATTTTTAAAATTTCGATTTTTAAAAATTTCTTTTTATCATTTGAAAGCTTGCACTTGTCTGCGTATTTTGTTTTTTTTTCGACTACTCACCTTTTATTGGCACTGTTCAAATTCGAAAATTAAAAAAATTACAATGTTTAGTTAAAAACTTCTAATTAAAGGTAAACAATTTTAAAACTTCTAATTAAAGGTAAACTTCTATAATCATATAAGTACATACATTTGATGGTAAATTTACCAACAACTATTACGCACTTACGCACATTTAAAGCAGTTATTTTTGGCAAACTAAGAAAAGTGAAAATTCAATGATCAAAAAGTTATAGTGGAACCCCCCTGTTCACATATAACAGCATCTCTGATTGGCAGGCTAAAATGTTTTGAACATCAACCTGTTTTTAAATCTTGCTCGTAAAGTACCTTTTTATATATTTCTTTTTATATTACCAAATAAATAACCCCGATACTATCGGGAATGTTCTGTAAATCGAAATGAAGTGGATTTAAAACCGAACAAATTTTGAAAGCGAGCCTGTACCGAAAGTTCATAAAAATATTCCTTTTTACATACATATGTATATACTTCATACTTTGAGAATCAATAATATTTACAATAAAAACAACAGTAATTTTGTCAATAATAGAAATAAAAAACCTCGTTCGATTTTAATTCAACTTCATTTCGATTTGAAGAACATGCCGGTATACTTATATTTGTGCCTGCCGTAATGAATACATGTAGTAAATAGTCCATCTCAATATTAAACTTTTAATGATTTTTTTGTTTTTGTGCAATTTTTCTTAATTTTACATATTTTTAGATAAACTCAATCTTATAATTATGCCCTTTAAGATGATGTATATAACGTTCGTCAAGCCCCAGCGGTTTAATTGATGCCACAAAATACATCCTTTTGCCCCAATGTGCATTGCAGCAAATGAGCGATATCCATACATACATGACTTTTACGAGACCTGAAAATAAAAAAAACAGCAGCTAAAATTAAGATAACTCAGGGGCCTAATTCTGGCAGTCGTGATCGAGTACTTTCTCGATTCGAAAGCAATTTTATTTCAGTCGATACTGAACGAATCGAAATTATTTTAAATTGCTTTCGAATCGAGAAAGTACTTGATCACGACTGCCAGAATCAGGCCCCTGTTTGCGATTATATCGTAAGCGACAATTTATTGAATTTATTGAAATTTTGTTTTTTTCTTGCAAATCTATATATATAAAAAGAAGTGTACACTTTGATGTCACCACTAACTGCGAAAACGGGTCGACCCATTTCAACCAAAATTTAAGGGTAGGTTGGGGATAGTCTGTAGATGGTTTATGTGAAGCTTGCATGAAATCGGCCCAGTGGTTCCGGAGATATGGCATTTAGATTTCCCTATATACTCCCATACAAATATCAACAAAATGCCCCCCATTTTCGAATTACATTCGAAACGGCTTGACCGATTTTTATGATTTTAATATGTGTGTGTATTGGGTAGGTATTGAAATAGGTCGTAAAGTATATTTCATATCGCTAGAGGGCGTAAAATAGGGCAAGGGGGTAAAATATACCCCTTAATACATCTTCTTCACTAATTAACCGGTTTTCTTAAAGCATACAGGCACTGACACATCTGAAAGGAAATAGGTAAAAGGGCAAGAGGGGCAAAAGCTCCCCCTCTCTATGTCTTCTTAACTAATTAATCGATTTTCTTGAAATTTTGAAGGCAAATAGTGTAACATCTATAGCCTATACTTTTTATTAGCTAGGGAGTGAAATAGGGCAAGAAGGGTAAAAGCTTCCCTTCCCCAATCTTCTAAACTAATCAGCCGGTTTTCTTAAAATTTGGCATGCAAAAACTATTACATCTGAAAGAAAATATCGAATAGGCGGTGAAATAGGACAAGAGGGTAAAAGCTCCCCCACCCTATATCTTCTTAATAATCAACCGATTTTCTTGAAATTTCGCCGGTAAATAGTGTTACAGCTGGAAAGAACTATATTTTTTTTACTTAGGGCGTGAAATAAGGCAAGAGGGGTACAAGCTCCCCCTCCTTATATCCTATTAACTAAAGGCTATAAATTTTAACATTTACGGCGTAAAAGTTTATGTATTTTTTTTTTTTTTAATTTTTCTCCGGTTATTCTACTTCGGCTATGCAGTGGTACACGATTGGTCGGTAAAAAAATTTATGAAAAACGTTATCGAAGCTACCATTTTGATTGAGCCAATTTAGACTAGACTAATTGTTCTGGCAGAAAACGACAGTTTGTAGGCGAAAGAGGTGAAGAGAGTCGTTTTTGGTTGGCATAATTTTTAATCCAGCTTCAACCCCGCCAAGGTATATTTATAGCAGGTAGTCTCGGAAAGCCAGCTGTTTATTTTTTATTTGCTTGTTTTGTGGTACGAACTGTCAAATGTTGTATAGAAAACAAGTAAACAAGTTTTTTGTCTTTATCTTTTGTCTTTTTTGTCTCTTATCAACCCCTTTGCTGTTTGACAGTTCGTACCACATAACAACAATAAAAAGCCCTGTTGTTTGTTTTATTGTACAATTGTTGTAATCTCGCGGCTACCTGCTATAAATATACCTTGAACCCCGCATTAGCAGAACAAAACCAATACATACACACTTATGAAAAAAAAGGTTCAGTGTTTTCTTTTTTGCAGAGCGATTTTAATCGTTAGTTGTTCGCCGTCGTGTAAACATGAATATAAATACAGAGGGTGGTTGTCACGCCAACAAACGAAATGTTTTTATGTTTACAGCGAACGAACACCAAACGTCAAATAAACAAAAAAATACTAACACATACAAAGCTGCGTGTACGTATACAATTTTATGCCAGAATAATTAATCCAGTGTAGTTTGGAAAGAACAAAAGTTAATCCGACTAAAAATTAGTCTAGTCTAAATTGGCTCAATGGTAAATTCCGAGACGAAAATGTTTTGCTGCCACGAACTCCGATGATTGCCACAGATATCCCAATTGAATTCAAACGCTTTGTCTGAATTTACACGTTTCATCTTTTGATGCTCAACTTCTTTTCAATTCCCTTTTAAAGATGCCAATATAATCACACGCAGCAACGGGTTTCAACTTTTTACGCTTCAAAACAACAATAATTTTAATAACAGCAAATCAAAGAGAAAAAGAAAAGAAAAAATTACACGCAGCCATCGTTGTGCATATACCAACGAATAAAAGCACAAAGCGTACTGACCGAGTACAGGCATCTCCGTACTAACCCCCTTTCTTCTTTCTTCCCTCACCTAAAAACATAGGAGTTGAGCATCAAAAGATGAAACGTGTGAAAGCAGACTTTTAATTTTCTAATAGATTAGCATTTGCAATGACAATCAATAAGTTTGCGGATTAGATTTGGGCACACCATGTTTTTCACACGGACAATTATACGTGGCATGTTCTCGAATCGGCTAGCCATCGAGCTTATTTGTGTTGGCTAAGGAAGGACTGACAAAAAATATCGTAGTGAAATTTGATTATCTCTGTTTGATTTTCATACTTCACTTACATCGCTTACAACACTTTTTTATGTTAAACTTTTGTATGTAACGAACAGAAATAAAGAAATAAATAGCTTTTTTTCATCGCCGATCATGGTATAAATGCTTTATTACTCTTTTTTTCGCTAAAAATAAATTATATGGCAAAACAACGTTTGCCGGGACAGCTAGTAGGTTATAAGTACTCGCTACAATGACGAACAAATCCATAGACTTTGGATTTGTACCGTTGCGGAGAAAAAGCCCATCTTAATACAAATAAAGTATTGCATTGCTTAAGAATTGAATAATAAAAACCCTTCTCCTGTAAAATTTTCCTTTTCTTTCCTCGATTAGTTTTCGAAATAAAGTTTTTATGAAAATTATCTGAAATAAAAATGAAAAATTTTTTTGTGTGTGTTAATCGTTTTTTTACATGAAAATTCTATTGCCAATACATTTTTAATAAATCAAACCGACCCACTATGATTCGACCCATTGATGTAAACCGTACAGTAATTTCCCTTTTTACGGTAATTTAAGGCCACAAAAGTTAACAAGGTAATTTCATCTTAAATACGGTAATTTTAAGAAATTTGGATTTCGGGTATACATATACTTACATATCGCTACCTAAAACGCAAAAGGTCCTAACTTACCAAAAACTAAAAATCGACTTTTTCATTGATTCTGATGTATTCTTTCTACCAAAATTAGCGATTTTATTAACAAAAAACAAACGGCCCTATCCACAATAGATTATATATGATAAACGCTAAAGGACTTAACTTATAGTTAGCATTATATGCAACATTGTGCACATTTATAGGACGTAACTGTTGCGAAACCGTTAAGTGCTTTTCTTAGTGTTTCTTACCCCGGGTCTCCATGTAGCAATATTTATTGCGGTAAACGTCAAATTTGATTGCTCCATTAAATTTGCGACGTATAGACCGCATATTGCCATGAGTGGCAATCTATTGCGCAATGATTGCTCTTCTGATTGCTTGAGCAATTATTGCTTAGCAATCTGCTGTCAAATCAGTTGTAATTTATCTGACATTTTATTTCTCTGTACGGTTGTTTATTTATTTGTGTGTTTATTTATTAAATAGCAATTTTTTTCAAATAAACAAAAAAGAAATACAAAACACAACTACGAAAATTACAATTTATTATTTAATAATTAATTGGAAAAAGAAAATTTAACAACCACTTGAAAACAACATAAAACATTTGTTATAAATACAGCCACAAAACTTTGGACAACTACTCGCGGTAGAAATTGCAAATTTATGGCAAAGCAATTTCAAGTGTTCTCCAGCAATATAATCAGCAATTATTGCTCCATTGTTCTGTCATTATTCTGCCGACGTTTTTGCTTGTACTTAGCAATAAATATTGCTACGTGGAGACCCAGAGTTAGAAAAACACTCAAAAGTTGAGCAATGTGCCCATTGTCAAAACAACTGGTAGGTTTTACAAAAAAAAGAGGAAAAAAAAATTATAAACAGTTCAAGGCAATTTATTATCATTATCTATTTACCCTGTAAATTTTTCAAAATGTAAGTAGGAGCTTTTGCGTTTTAGGTAACGATATTTAGGTTTTATGATTTTAACTTTTGAGAGGTGATTTTCAACGGCAGGTTTAAAAATAGATAGATGTTATACCAAAAATTAAGAATAAGTGCAAAATATTAAAAAAGAAATTAACCATTGATTACTATTTAAAATGTATTTAAAAAAAAAATTAGATTCATATTTTTCGTAAAACACAAGAGATAAACTCACTGTTTATTGTTGATGTTTTTGTTTAAACTTTGATATTGTTATAAATAGAACTATTGCTTATAATTTTTATACGCTTAGCAGTTTTATTTGGTTTAATATTTTTAGTTTTTCCTTAAGGGTGAAGTTTCCTGACGATCTGGCCTAAGCAACCAGTGAAATGCGCATAGGAACAGCTTATCCCATCAACAATAAATTTCAGTGCTTTTATCAAGAACAAAAATTGGGAATTAAGCACGAATAATAAAATCTCTTGAATTAAAATTTTGTATTCCCAAAAATTATTTTGATGATAATAAGGTATGTATCTCAAATAAATGTTAACAAAAATATTTTTTCTGATTGCTTTTGCCACTACAAGAGGGCGCTAAACTCAGAATTTTCTGCAAAAATGACAACAGATATTTCTGTCCCACGTGGCGGCTACCGAGAGAGAAGTTACAAGTTATTGCCGTCTAATTATAAAATACAAAAATTCGTAACTTTAGTTCCTGATTGACACTTGTGCCGAGGTAAGTGTGATTCCTCCTTCCCCACACAACAAAAATCTCCACAAACAAATTCGTCTTTATATGCTGCTAACAATTTTCCAATAAAAATGTTTGGTGAAAAAACAATTACACTTACACTCAATTCACATGAGGGCTTTTACGACGTCGATTTGTCGACGTCTCTTTTGGTTTGTTGGCGAGCGGTGTAGAGAAGAATGAGGGGTAAACAAAACGACTCGTTTTGTGTTGTTCATGTCGTTTTTTATATTTCTCTTTTAACTTTTTCTTTTTACGTTTTATTCTTTTTCTTACTTTGAAGTGTGTGGTTGAAAATACAGTGAGACCTCGATTATCGATAATAGACGCGACCGGCAGCATTCTTGATTATTTATTTTTTCATGTGTTTCTTATTTTATGTAAATATATAATGTATTATTATGTAAACACGAGGAAAAAAGTAATTTTGGCAGAACATGCTTTCAGTACGTTGGGAAATTCTCTTTCTTCGTTTATTTAAATTTGTTTTGATTGTTCAAAAGAAAACGAAAAAATGATAATTTGTTTATAGTTTCGGATAACAGAGGTAATGCCGGATAATAGAGGTAATTTAAATCAATGCAAAAAATTTTTTATTTTCCAGTCAATTGAAGCTGCCGGTTAATCGAATGACGGATAATCAAGGCTATACTGTAAATAAAAAAAAGACATGCAACCAAAAATCATCGTATGAACGCAAAGAGATTTTGGAAGTTGCTTTAAAAGGAAATCAAGATAAAACGACGTCGTAAAAGCCCTCATGTGAATTGAGTGTTAACTTTTTTTGTCGTTTTACAACTTGATGGTCAATATACGCCAGCGCAAACTCGTAGATATTTTAACCAACGTTAAAACAATTTGTTCTTTATACAAGAATGGTGAGTTGTATGAACGTTTTTCATTTAATAATCAAAACGATTCTTTTAAGGACATTTTAAATGAGTTCAAAGACATCACTCAAGTTAATTCAACTACGAAACCATAATATAACGCACCATGTCGTAACGAAAGGTCAACCCGTTTTTGCTAAGCCAACGTCTATGCCCCGAATTGTTAAAAGTTGCCAAATTCGTAATGCAAACCCTTATGGATCTGGGTATATGCAGCCCTTCACGAAGTCTTTGGGCCTCACCTTTACACATGGGTTAAAAAAAAGAATGGAGAGTGTGGCGTTTTCCGGCGGCTTAATATTTAGTATAACGGAGCTTGATCGCTATCCCATTCCCCACATTCAGGATTTTACACATTTCTTACATGGCCGTGAAGTTTTTTCTACCATTGACCTACGCAGAGCGTATCACCTGATACCCGTAGAGCCCAGGGGCGTACCAAAAATAGCCATTACGACCCTATTAGGGTTATTTGAGTTTATCCATATGTGTTTCGGTCTACATAACGCAGGACAAACATTACAACGGTTAATGGACCATATCCTACGTGAATTAGATTTTGCCTGGCCCTATTTAGACGACATTTTGGTCGCTTCCAAGAACATTGAGGAGCATCATGAACACCTACGTAAAAATTTTGCAAAGCTTCGTGAATACGGCGTGGTAATAAATCCATAAAAATGTTTTTTCGAACAACAAGATGTGCAGTTTTTAGGTTTTTTGGTAAATGAAAACGGTGTTCGGCCTCTACCTGATCGCCGAGTACCAACTTTCTGAACGTGTTTGTAATCTACGAAGATTTCTCGGCATGATGAATTGTTTTCCGTCGATGTTTGCCTAAAGCAGCCGAACACCAGGCCCTCTTGTGTCAATTTATTAAGGGCAATAAAATTAACGATCAGTCCATAATTGATTGGACTGATGAGACAAGATAAGCATTGGAAAATTATAAAACTTCCCTTTGTGAGGCCACCGCTATGGGTGCCATTTTGCAGCAACTCGACAATGACATATGGCAACCCCTAGGTTTCTATTCTGAACGTTTAAACCCAGAACAACCAAAACAACAAAACTAATTTTAGGACGTTTTATTTGGCCAGGTGCGAGAAAAGATTGCAAAAAATGGTCTAAAGAATGTATTCCATGCCAAAGAAGCAGAATACATCGATATAACGAAACATCGATTTATACTTATGCTCTTTCCGGAGCAAGATTTGATGTCATGTCAACATCGATATTGTGGGACCTCTGCCGCCATCTGTGGGTAAACGTTACTGTTTCACATGGGTTGATCGTTTCACCCTTTCAGCTGAGGCATACCCTTTAGAAGACATGACCACCGAAACAATAGCATTCACATTTTATCAACAGTGGATATCACGAATTGGTGTTCCGCAAAGAATTACCACGGACCAGGGTAGGTAGCTCGTGTCGAACCTGTTCCGAGATCTGACCGTCTCTTGGGGATTACCCATCTTAGAACAACTGCGTACCATCCTGCCGCTAATGGTTTAATCGAGCGATACCATAGAGTAATTAAATCCGCAATTAAGTGATATTAAACTGAAATACGTATATGCTACAAAAAGGACATTAAAGCTTGTCCAGCACAACTGGTATACGGTTGCCCTCTTCGAGTTCCTGGCAAGTTTTTAGAGGATACCAAATTTAGGAAAAACTTTTTCGAAAGCGACTTTCTAAAATGCATGGTATTGTACCGCAACAAACATCCAACCATGCTAAAAGGACACCTTTCGTCGAAAACAACTTGACCACACCACCAGCTGTATTCGTTCGCACAAATTCAATTCCTCTTCAAACACCTTATGAAGGCCCGTTTACTGTATTCAAGCGCTGCGACAAATTTTATAAAATTAATATGAATGGCAAACATGTTAACGTAAGCATGGACTGTTTGAAAGAAGCATATATGTATATGTAGAGAGCAACCACAACCAGATGCAACTACGATCGTGTGATTTGACACCGTTGAACTTCTTTCTTTGGGGATATTTAAAAGAAGAAGTGTATGTCAATAAGCCAAGAACAATTCAAGAGCTAAAGCATGAGATAAGTTGGCACATTGAACCTCAATTATGTCTCGAGAGTCATTGATAATATGGACCATCGGATAGAAGTATGCCACTGAAGCCGTGGCGAGCATTTGGCCGATATTTTGTTTCACATATAATTGCGATAGGTCCCTTTATAAAAATAAAAAATAAGGATAATTTTCTGAAAACTTTTTGTTTTATTTACAATTAACACCGTGTGTTTTGGTTGGACTACCCTTTAAAAAGTAAATATCAACCAAAAACATATGATATCGAAAAATAAAATTTTAATTAAACCTTATACGATGATTTTTAAAACATGTCTTTCTTCTAATTTTCTTTCAAAGCTGAAACCTTTCAATTTGCAATCCACTCTCACTTTTTTACTAACACATTCACACTTTTTAAATTGACCACGAGATTACTTTCAAATTCACCTTTCCATTTGTTTGGCAGTTTTACTTTCAATTTAACAGCTGATTACATGTTTGTCTTTATAAATTGTTTTCTTGATTACATCCAAGGCGAATTAACTACAGGTGGTGTCGAAACGGCATCTGATTTTGACAGTTCGGGCTTATTTGTTTTGATTTGTTAGTGTTTTGCTAATAATGGTTGACATTTCGAGCTAATGGCACTAACAATGCAATGCAAAAAACCCTATGTTGCTTCTGTTGTTTTTGGATTGTTGTAGTTCCGACACCACCTGTAGTTGAATTCGCCTTGATTACATCTTGAAAGTAACAGCGTTTACATTTGTCAGTACTGGCAAGACAGTAGGCATATACATATTAGTTGGCAAAACAATGCAAAAACAAAATAGCTGTAAAAGTGTTTATGTATTAGTGAAAAAGTTTGAATGAATTGCTACTGTCTTGCCAGTACTGGCAAATGTAAACGCCATGTAAATTGCTTACAAATTGAGTGCAGCCTATGTCACAAGGTATATTTATAGCAGGTAGTCTCGGAAAGCCAACTGTTAATTTTTTATTTGCTGGTTTTGCGACACGAACTGTCAAATATTGTATAGTAAACAAGTAAACAAGTTTTTTGTCTCTTATCAACCACTTTGCTGTTTGACAGTTCGTATGACATAACAACAATAAAAAGCCCTGTTGTTTGTTTTATTGTACAATTGTTGTAATCTCGCGGCTACGTGGCCGACAAAAGTCTACATACGACCCTCATTTCTTCCACCTGAGAAAAGTAATGATGAAGGTTTGTTTTAAATCTGGTTTTATTAATAGAAAACGAAAAAAACAACTTACTTTAATAAACACTTTAAAAAATATATACAAAAAACGAAAAAATAGCATTGACAAAAGTCTACATACGGCTTATAAGCTAATATTAAAAACTTCATTGAAACATTTACAACTTGAGCGTTGTGTTTCGGGTCGTTATCTTGTTGGAAAATCCAACTCTCACCAAGATCTAATTTATTGACCGATGCTCCCAGATTTTGTTCTAAAATAGACTTATATTGAAACCGATCCATATTACCTTCGACAAATACAAGATTTCCTAGACCAGATGCAGCGACAGCACTCCAAACCATCACGTTGCCACCCCCATGCTTAACAGTAGGTACTAAGTGCTTCGGATTTATCGCTGTATTAGCTTTTCTCCAAACTTTCGCTTTCCTATCACTTCCAAAAATATTGTATTTTGACTCATCTATAAACAAAACTCGTTTCCAGAAGTCAAATCCTTTGTCAAATGAATTTTGGCGAATTCTAAGCGAAGTTTTCGGTTTTTTTTTCGCTTATAAGGGGTTTTTTGCGCGGAGTTCTGCTGTGGAAACCATTATTATTTAGGGTTCTTTCAATTGTTCGTGGATGCAGAACCGTATTTGATCTTATTGTTAGTTCTTGGGCCAGCGTTGTGGCATTCACTTTTGGATTTTTTTCCACTTCTTTCATTATAAAGCTGACATCTCTGCGACTTAGCTTTTTAGGACGAACACTACGCGGCTTATTTTCAATATAACCAGTGTTTTTAAAATTATTTTAATTCAACAGTTTTGGATATTTCCCCGAACGATTTTTTCTCGTTTCTATATTTTACGACTAAGTTTCTCAAATCAGTTGAAATTTCTTTTCGCGAGGCCATTGTTGCAATTGAATTATGCGGGAAACTGTCCAGAATACAACCGAATGCAATTGATTTGAAATGTAAAACATGCAGAAAAGTAAATTTAAAAAAAAATAACGGTACTTAGCCGCTATCATCCAGCAGCAAGCAAAACACAAAGCATGACATGTTGGCCGTATGAAGACTTTTGTCAGTGCTATTTTTTCGTTTTTTGTAAATATTTTTTTAAAGTGTATATTGAGTGTATGTTAATTTTTTCGTTTTCTATTAATAAAACCAGATTTTAAACAAACCTGCATCATTACTTTTTTTTCATAATGCTTTTGGTCTCGTCAGGTGGAAGAAATGAGGGTCGTATTTAGACTTTTGTCGGCCACTGTACCTTGGTAAATTGCTTACAAATTGAGTGCAGCCTATGTCACAGCTTTTAATTTATGTATGTAAATTTTAACAAGAAGTATATTTAAACGACTATCAAGAACAACTTGATCGTGTGGCCGCAAGGTAACACCGCATTTTCCCAAATTTAATTGCGGAAACAATAATTATAGTTAAATATTTTTTAATTATATTTAAAAATATTTAATTTTTTTATACACTCCACAGTTTTTCATTCCGTGTATCCATCCTAGACTCCAAAAATATATATATGTGTATATATTCTGGCTCCTTGAGTAATTCAAGTCGATTTAGCCATGTCCGTCTGTTGAAAACACACTTACTTTCGAAAAAGTTTGGAATTGAAATCCAGCAAAATCATCTTAAAAATCTTCGTATAAAGAATAAATACATACATTAAATTAGAAAGAAACATAAGACGTTTGTGTTACTTTTCAGATTGGAACAGCAAAAAGCAAAAGTTAGGGCGCACCTATAAAACCCACTATTTAATTTTAAAGTTTTGACAAAATTTGTACAATTTTAATATTTAAATTCGTGTTCTTTAACAGCTTTAAAACTTTTTTTTATCAAATGTACTAAAATTTTTGTTGCTTCGACATTTCTGTGGTTTTCATGGGCAACCGCGTATGTCTTAAAATAAAAATTTTAGGAGAGCCGAAAAAACCGTTCTAGTACAAACTATGGGCTAGGTATTGCACCTTTTGAACTTTTTAATTAAGTTAAAAATCGGAATGGGTCTATCTGTTTTCAAAAATTTTTAGAACCATGTAAAGAGCATTTAAAATTAAGCAATATGGCATCAACATTTCAAAATCGAAAAATAGACATACGCGGTTGCCCATGAAAACCACAGATTTAGCTTCTTCTAAAATGACTTCTTTCAGTTTCGTGTTTTCGTTCATTTCTTTCTAAAATATTCCATATAAACTGAAGTCTGGACTTGGATGAAATGATACAAGCATATGTGGAGTGTTATACAGTAGCCACATTTTCACATTGTGATCTGTATGATTTGGGTCGTTATATAGGGTGGTTAAATTCTAAGTGTCGATGTTGAATGTGAACCACACCTAAACATCAAGTTTTGACATTTCTCAATTTCAGACTAACTCAATTTGAACCATGGAAAGATACAAAATCGAGCAACGCGTTAAAGTTATTCAGGCTTATTATGATAATGGGCGTTCAAATCAAAATGCATACCGTACACTTCGTGATTTGTTCGGTCAATTTAATCGTCTAAATGTGCGTACAATCGGAAAAATCGTGCAAATACTTAAGCAAACCGGGTCTGTAGGAGATGTGAAAACACCAGTGCATGCCCGTACAGCTCGTACTGCAGAAATTATTGCTGCTGTTCGCGATAGTGTGGCTGAAGGGCCGTCCACCTCAAGTCGTCGTCGTGCCCAACAATTGCACCTCTCACTATCGTCGTTGATGAACATTATGCATAGACTAGCATTTACATGCTTACAAGGTGCAATTGACTCAAGAACTAAAGCCTCTTGACCATTCCAAACGTAGTCAATGGTCAGAATGGTAGCAAGTGGATGATAAATTTTCGAAGAAATTCATCTTCAGTGATGAGGCACATTTTCACATCAGTGGATTCGTCACTAAGCAGAATTGCCGCATTCGGGTAATGATAATCCAAGAGTGATTGCCAAAAAACCAATGCACCCACAAAGAGTGACTGTTTGGTGCGGTTTAAGGGCGATCAGGCAGTTACTGTGAATGGTGTTCGCTATCGTGAGATGATAACGAACTTTTTATGGCCCAAATTGGAAGATATGTGGTTTCAACAGGACGGTGCCACTTGCCACACAATTAAGAAAACAATGGCTCTTTTGCGCGACAAATTGAATGGCCGTGTTATCTCACGTCGTGGCGATGTCAATTTGACGTCAAGATCATGTGATTTGAGACCGTTGGGCTTCTTTCTTTGCGGTTATTTGAATAAAAGGTGTACGTCGATAAGTCAGCAACAATTCAAGAGCTAAAGGATGAGATAATTTGGCACATTAACGGCATAGAACATCAATTATGCCTCAGCGTCATCGAAAATTTGGACCATCGGACGGCCGATATTTTGTTCTATACATAATTGAACCATACCAATTTTATCATAACAAAAAGAAATTACAATAATTTCCTTAATAATTTGTGTTTTATTCAAAATCAACATCGTCCCTTAATTTAAATTTAGCCACCCTTTAAGCTAAAGGTCCATACCACGCGTTTTCGCTTCCACGCAGTGCATGCTTTTCTAACCTTACTTGAGTTCTACGATTCAAGTTACATGCAACGTTTTTTATGCAGCAGCAGAACAAGTAAAAATAAAATTTAATTTGTCAAAATCAGCTGATTTGTTCGAACGCTGCTTGTGACGCTTACAAAAGTAGAAAGTAAACCTACTTTACGCCTCAAGGCATCTACGCTTTTGTGCATGTAACTTACTACGTATAACTACACAGATTCTACAATTTTGACAGCTGCGTATGCAGCGAAAAAGCGAGTAACGCGTTGTGTGGACCTCCGGCTTTAGTTATTGCTAAAAGCAGCAGCTGTCAGTTAGACAAAGTTTTATTCCACTCTCTTGGAGAATAATTTTTAACACATATACATACATAAGTTAACACAAGGCGAACTGGTGGTGTCGAAACGGCATCTGATATTGACAGTTCGAACTTATTTGTTTCGATTTGTTAGTGTTTTGCTAAGAATGATTGACATTTTGAGCACAAACAATGCAATGCAAAAAACCCTATGTTGTTTCTGTTGGTTTTGGATTGTTGTAGTTCCGACACCACCTGTAGTTAAATTCGTCTTGAGTTCACATATTATAATATAGTATTTGGAATAAGTACAAGGATTTAAACAACCGGAGAGGACGTACAGACCCACACCATAACACTTTCACCTCCTTGTTTAACAGAACACTTGAGGCTTAACAATTAAATTTTGGCCTCATTATTAGTCGTAAATTAAAAATTAAGTAACAAATGATAGTTTTGGATCGAAAAGTATATTTTAATATGTATATACATACCTATATCAGAAATTTAGTACTAATGACTCTCTTAAAATGACTTTTTTTTTATAATTAAAGGTCAAATTAGACGTGACATAACCATAGCAAAACTGTATTACCATTGTATTACCAAAACGACATAAACATACCATACAAACCAATTCAATTTTGGTTTCTAAATTCGCCGTTACGGCTGTGGCTTTATGGTTTTGTCACGTCTAATTTGAGCTTTCTTTATATGTCACGTCTAATTTGAGCTTTATTTATCATCAGATTCGTTGGTCTCATGTCGAAAGGCCCTACCTGACATAATATTAACATTACAGGAGAAGGTTAAAGCATAATAAAAACTGTATGTATGTAAAACCGTTATTTTTTATGTTTTTCATTAATATTTTGTGACGAGGTGTGCGAATCGTTAAAAACTCAATTTCGAAAAAATCGAGTTGGGTCTTTTTACATAAGACCAACGATATGTACATACATATGTATGTATTTAGCAACATTTGGATGTGTTGTATAATTGACGCTGTGATTATTTTAATATTAACTCATTCAGTAATTTTTTTGTTTTTTTTTTTAAATTCTTAAGTGTTTATTCATTTTGTGGGCTGTTACGTTGACCCTGCCGTAAGTCTCTGACTGTTTTCATTTCTTACGTTCAATCGCTATCATTAAGCAAATAAATATTTACATTTTGGTGCACTCATTTCTCTGTTTGATTTTGTTCCATATCAAACATAAATGTCGTTTCAATGGGTTTTTCTTTCTAGTGTGTGTGCAAGTTGTGTTTGTTGTACTCTGGTTGCAGACCTGCGCTCTAATTATCTGGTACGACACGTAAAACATGTGCCTTTATTTTTATCAACAATATTTGTTTATACACACAACTATCTATAGTTTAGTGCGTATATTAATTATTTTGTTCTATGTGTAACTTGATTTTAAATGAGTTGTGTAAAATTGTGTTAGAAATTTGCAAATACATATTCTGTAATATTTCCTTGAATATTTTTGCAAACAAATATGTTCGGTTTCCACAATACAAGTGATTAATCGTGTACTAAAATTGGTTTGAAAACCACTAAAAAAAACTGAGTCCTTTGACAATAAATTTTTCTACACGTGCAATCAATTGTGTTGTGAAAACAGCACATAAATTAATTTTTAAAATTTGTCGATAAAAAAAAGAAAATTCTTGAACAAATGTTCGATCCGATAAAAAGTAGTTTTTTTTTTTTTGATACAACTACCCAATATCTCCATAACAGCAAATACCTAGTTTAAAAGAAACATTTTTCTTATTTATTTTTAACTACATACATACATATTTAATGTATTAATTTTCTTAGAAAATTCAATATTAATTCAGTTTTTAATGTAATGAGATACATATTTACATTTCAGTATAATTACAAACTTAAAAAAACTAGATTAACAATAAACACACTTTGGCATTTTATATTTGGTATAAAAATACAAGAAAATAATATAAACTTGATCTACTAGTCTATATCGACATCTTCATTTTCATTGTTTTCTTTGCGATCCAATTCTCTCAGTACTTCATCGGCTCTGGTTATAAGGCCAATTAAACGGAAATTTTCACGTTCTAAAGCAAAATCTTCTAAAAGTTTTAAATATTTTCTACCTTCGGCATAAGACCTGATAGGTGGCAATGCAGGCTGATCATCACTAGATCTTAAACGTTTATGACTAGAACGATTTGTAGGTGGCTGAGGAGTTAAGGAAGGAGCTGTATTCGATGTTAAAGATGACGTTGAAGGACAGGTATGTTTTTGGGTAGGAGCTTTGGTCAAAGGTGGCATGGGTGGTATTTCAGAAGGATTTGTGGTTGGTGGTGTTACTGTTATGGCAGCCAGGGGTGGTGGTGATGAATTTCTATCTGATATGTTTTCTTCCGTAGAAGGTCCTTCCGTTTTGATACGTTTTCTTAATGATGACAAAGTTAGATCATCTAGAGAATCATTTGTTGACTCTTCTATCAAATCCTTGTTGGCTAAAGGTATGGCTACAATATGAGTTGGCGTATTAGATTGTAAAGTTGGTTTATGTGCTTGAATGGCTTTAACAGAAGTGTCTTCTTCGCCTTCGTCGTCTGTTAAATATTCTTTTTTAATTTTGATTACTTCCTCCTCAGGTTTCTTAATGATACCGTCGCCATCATTGGGTTCTTCTTTGATTTCTTTTTTTATTACTAGAATAGGAGGTGGCACACCTACTTGTTGATCCTTGTTGATATTGCTATTATTTTGAGAAATTGAGGTAGAAGCTGCTTTACAGGCTGGCATGTTGGTGGCGTTTATGGCTTTTGCCGGTTGGGTTAAAGAGGCTAATGGTATAATAGTCATTGTCATGGGGGTTGAACCATGTTTTTGACCTGGAGCAACTATGGGTGTGGCAACTAAAACTTTTTGTGCCATACCAGGTAAACCATTCGTTGGTATGGGCAAAGCCATTAATTGTCTTAGACCTTGCAATTGTGCTGGAGGCATAATTTGCACGGGATTTAAATTTGTTTCATAACCTGTCTTTTTCATTACATTTGTATCCGCTATTTTTTGTCTCATCTTTGTTTTTACTTTCATTTCATCTTCATCACTGTCTAAACTTATGCAATTATTTTCATAACTACCGTTTTCTTCATCATCATCATCTATACATTCTGGTTCATCATCATCGTCTTCCGGATCTGGTGAACATTCAGAGAGAACATCTTTCATAACATCCTTAATTTGCACTGAGTGTCCCTGTGTATAGCCAATGTCTAGCATTTTGCTATCACAAGTTGGTATGGTATAGGTTGTTCGAAATTTATCACACCATTCGGGATGGGGAAAGAAGTTCTGCAGACCCATGGCACTTTTGAATTGTAATGCTATCTTTTGTATGAGACCATCTGTTATTAAAATATCCTTGTAATACATCATTCTGCGTATCCATTCGAAGACTGCCTTTCCCAGCATTGACACTTTCACTATTTTCATTTCCAAAGTTTTGGCATCTCTAGACTTGCGGGTTCTTTGTTCCCACGCATTTAATATTGTTTCTTTTTGCTGCACTATACGTTTTATTTGATCGGGACTACAGTGAAACATGCGGCCAATGCGTTTATAGACCGGACGTTTTTCATATTCACGGATTGCAGCGACTTTTTCATTTAAAGCCAAAACATTTTTACGTTTTATGCGGTTGTCAAAAACCACTTTTTCCACACGAGGAATCTGAAATTAGAAATTTTCAAAAAATAATTTTCTTTTTTCAAAAAATTTATAAAGTTAATTTGCAAGGCTGTTTCGAAAAAAAAAATTTTTTTGCCGAACGTTGGGGTCGCCTTTTTAAATTTTTCGTTATATTTTTCACATTTGTAGTCCGGTCTTAAAGCATGATATATCAAAGTTTTTTTTCGAGAAGGGCAATATATAACCCCTACGTTAGGCAAAAAAAAAAATTTTATATTAGGGGGTGCACGTCGAACTTTTTTTTCGCTTGTAAGGTGGTTCGCTATAATGTATGTATATTGGTATTTTCACAGAAAAGTCTACTTTTTGTCACGTGTACAAAAGGTATTACATTTCGGAGGAACGCATGGAAGATGTTAAAAATTTGAAATACTCGTTCACACTTAAAAACATCTAACATCTACCATTAATAAAAAATGTCACCATTTCTGAAAAAAAACTTATTTTAATTAAAAATACTTTTTTTCTACAAAAGTGCCAACATTTTTAAAGATAACACCCAAATGTATTTCTAATTCATCTTGTTTAATAATTTCAGCAAAATAAGGCTTGCAAAAACGAAAAAACTTGAGAAATGGTAGCGTTGCTATCAAAGTAACTTGCATTTTGTCAGTGATGCCACAATAATTACAGAATTTATTGCCACTTTTCTAGTGATGACACTAAAAGAATCGAAAAATGTAAAAGGGAAAAAATGAGATAGTCCAATTCTGTAAAGATGTTGAAAAATATTGATTTTTAGCCCTATGTATTTCTTATGGGGAAATTCCAACATCTTTGCAAATTGATGTTAAATGTTGACAAGTGTGAAAGGGCTATAATACCTCTTGTACACTTGCATACATTTCGGAGGAACGCATGGAAGAACTTGAAAATGTGATATACGCCTTCATACTTGAAACATCTAACATCCACTATCAATAAAAAATGTTACCATTTCTGAAAAAAAAACTTTTATTTTTTATTTTGTTACCATCAAAGATGTAGAAAATGTGAAACACTCGTTTACATTGCTCACATCTAACATCTACCATCAAACAAAAATGTCCCCATTTTTGAAAAAAAAACATTTTTTTTAAATAAAAAATGTTTTTTTCTACTAAAGTGCCAAAATTAAAAAGAAAGCACAAATATGTATTTGAAGTTCAATTTGATTTAAAAAATAAAAAATAATTAACAAAAAAACATTGCAATAAAAGAGAAAACTTGACAAATGGTAAACGATGCTCCCAAAAAAAATAATAATAGAACTTATGGCGGCACGAACGAAGGCCCCAATGAACTAAGACCCAAAAACGAAAATGAACTAAGGCCCTAAAAAGGGGGAATTAGTTCATAATGAAGTAAAACCCCAACGATGGTATGAATTAAGCCCCCAAAATGGGAATGAACTAAGCCCCCATTAATGGGGACTTAATTCATTATGAATCAAAACCCTAATGTTATTATGAAGTCCTAAAGTAAGAATGAACAAAGTCCCCAATAAAAAAATTCAAAAATAAAGTGACTCTTGTTTTGTTTTAAATATTCAAAACACTTATGAAACACATAATTTCAAAAACATTACATAGTTAAAAACTAAATGCTAAAAACTGTAAGTCCTCACATAAAGTTATTATGTATAAGGCATTACTAACCAGCATCCTATAAGATTTGCTTTTGGATAAACCGACTTTACAGCACTTCTCAACGCCTCTTCGTAGTCGCTTATAAACGTTGAGGGGTCTAAATCAAATATATTGTGGGACCTTAGTTCTTTTTTACAAACTGGGGTTTTATTTCATTATGAATTAAGCCCCCAATTCAAAAAATGAAATAAAACCACAAAATAATGAACTATTTCCCCAAAAACCGTTGTTGTTGTTCCCTGTACAAATATTTGGGGCCTTAGTTCATTTTCGTTTTGGGGTCTTAGTTCATTGGGGCCTTCGTTCGTGCCGCCAGAACTTATTGCCATTTTTCTAGTGATGACACTAAAATAACACAGTGCAACACCATAATATAATTATAACCATATACAGACAACACTACGTGATAAAAGATAAAAAAAGTCCCGTGTCTCCCAGTTTTGGCCAAAGTCATGCATTTTTTTTATGGGCCCGCAAAGATTTGGGTCCACGGTGTCATTTTTGCAAAAAAGTGAGAGGCTCATATCATGCAAACCGTTCGGAATTTTGATTTATCCTCTGAGACAAAGTTGCTCTTGCCATAAAGAACAAAAATTGTGAGCTCATAAAATCAAAAAACTTAATATTCAATAACAAAATCGCAAAAAACTTTAAAAAATTTGATTTTTTTACCTTTTTTTCTCTGTTCAGGTCCATAGGTAGCAAACCGTTCAAAATTCAAGGAAACAATCAACTATAAAAATGTACCTAAGATCTCAGTAAACAACTTCTTAAAACATATGAGCTTCCTAGGAATGATTCTTAGGCAAAACTGGGAGACACGGGTCTTTTTTTTTTGGTCTTTTATCACGTAGTGGTGTCCGTATATGGTTATTTTTCCATGACTTTAAAGATGTAGAATGGAATAAAGTGAGATAGGAACATCTTTTCAAGATGTTGGTTTTTAGCTCTATGTATTTCTTATGGAAAGATGTTAACATCTTCGCAAATTGTGGCAAATTGATGGTAGATGTTAGACGTTGACCTGGAATAAGCAGGTGGCATCGTTACGGCAACAAATACAACATTACAACAAAAATGGAAATTACATCACCGTTTACGTCAAAAAATACTTTAAACAAAAATCAAAGCGTGCCGCTGAACGTGATGAAATAAATAAATTATTAGCCAGTTTTTATTTAATTATGTTCAATATCTTATTTATTTTAATTTAATATTATCAAAAACTTTAGTAAAATACAATAATCACAGCACGAAACGTGAACTTTTCGTAAACATAAACAAAACTTTGACATAAACCTAGACAAACAATGCAAGATCAAGAAATCGTCATCTGGCGTAGTGCTGCCACCTGTTTATTCCACTATGACAGTCGCTATCAAACCAACTCGAAAAGCGAAAAGTTGTATACAAATTTTTGTTTTTTGTTTCTCAGTTTTTGGTTTCGACAGCAGTTTTTAAAACCCTGTTAATAGTGATTTACATAATTTGCAATTAATTTTAAACGAACAATTGACATACATTGTTCAAGTTATTCGAATTCGGCTATTTTTAATAATTCGATCAAATAATGGCGGAAAATTTCCTCGATTAATTGTTGTTCGAGAATCACGTAAGCCTAACAATTTCACAGAGAATTTGCATTTTAAATGCAACATTTTATTGTAAAACAAATTATAGTTTCTGCATCGGCGCAGTTTTTGGGCACAATTTTTTTCAAAATTTAAGAAAACAGAAAAAAATATCTAAGTATCGTTATTAATAGTCAAACGTAAAAGAAATTTATAGAAAATAAAACTCACCTTATTGTGGTCGCTGATGGTTGTTATTGTGACATCTTTAGCATTATTACAGTTGTTCTTATTTTGATTTGTTGTTGTTTTCGTTGAGACGTTCATGATGTTCTATTGCTGCTATTATTTTTGTTGTTGTTAATTTCTTACAACAATAACAAAAACAATGATTTTATGCAAATTTAGCAAAACTGATTAATTTAAAAGTTTATTTAAATTTTGATATTTGTTTTTAAAAATGTTTGCTGATTAAAAAATGTATTTTAAAACCAAAGTATTATTTAAATAATCGTGGATTTTGGTTTTAAAGTATAATATTTTGGTAGAATTGTACCCCCTTTCGATTGAAAGGTGACGTTTTCACTTCTTTTGTTTTTTTTATTTCATTTAGTTAGTTTTGTTTTAATGTATGAGAGTGTGTTGCTAAATTTTCAGTTGTGTTGTTGTTGATTATTTTCTTATTTCGATTCCATAAGTTTTCTTTCCCACCTCCCTTCTTTGCGCCTGTGTTGTTTTTCACTGTTTTTATTTAGTATGTATGGAACAGAATACTATCGTAAAGATAGATGTAAGCAAAACTGAGGGATTTTTTGTTTTTGAAAGCAAACACACAGAGCAACAATCAGCAAATAGAGTACTCTAATTAAATTGTATATATTCTACTTTTAAACATTTCCCAGCACCGCACACGTTAATAACACAACGTTAAATATACAACTAGAACTTTGCGTTTAGTCAAAAGCGGAAACAACCCGTGTTTGTATTTATCGTTCATATAGTAATGCTCACTGAGTTGTGATGTTTGCTTTTCACCGCTAAGCGGAGAGTTCATTAGCTAGACAAAGAGACTTTTTCCAACCACACTCACACATATACCTACATATGTATATAAATAAACACTTGCATTGCTCTATTAATATAGATTTTTCCTATTTTTATATTCACTCTCTTTCATCATTGCTATTATACAAGTGATAATGCGCCGGTGCCAGGGTGTTCTATCAGCTCTTTTTCCCGATTCGCCTAATCAAAATAAATACCACGTATGTTTTATGTGTACATTCATCGTCAGGTCGGTTGAAGATGGGAGGGGGGGAGGAATAATTTTTTTTTATAATTACAGTGTTTGTTTAAAATTTAAATCAACAGCTGACCTGTGTCGAGTCTGTGAGGTAAGCAGTCCGATATTGTATAAACTAATAAGCATTTGTTTTATATGCTATACTACATATCGTTCGTGTTTGATTTGATATTTTTAATTATGCAACCGCGTAGCTAACAGGAGAGGGGGTTGTTTGTGCGTATTGTTTATATATGTAGTTTTTTGTCATATAGTATATGTATACAAAAATATTTACATACATATAGGCTTGCCATTTCTATTTTGGGAAAAAGAGGACGCCAGCATAAAAAATGTAGGACATTTGTTCGAAAAAAGAGGACACTTTCTAAACAACTTAATATTAATAAAATTAACGACGGCACACAAAAACTTAATTTCGGTAATTCCATGTCAAGTCGACCAAGACCAATTTGGCGAGAGGGTTTATTTGATCCCATAAAGAACACATATCAACGAAAAACAATTTTTTAATTTTTTTGTTTCAAAAGTTATGTCATATTCAAATTGTCATAATATCGCCGAATAAGCCGAATGTGTTGAGTTCATTCATTTAATATCTCGAAAACTACTTTACATACGAAGACGATTTTTGTCAGTTTAAAGAGAATACTTGAGGCTACAATAAATATATTGAAAAAAATGTATATGCAGTATATCAAATTTTCAAAATGGACTAAGTCAAAACCCTTTTTTTTGCTGATTTTTTTTTTTTATATAAAACTGTTTTTTAAAAATCCTAAAACTTTGAGGGATGTGCTTTTTTTAAGATATGATTTTTTTTTTCTTTCCAAAAAGAATCTTAAAATAAAATTTTAATATAATCATTTAGCAATAAGTATTTATTTGAACAAAAGTAACGACATTGATAAGGTTGCTTTTGCTTATTTGTTCCATTTTTTTGGAAGCTCCATTTTGGGCACATTCAAAGAAAAGTACTTTTTTTGTCACGTTACGTCCCCAAAAATTAAATCATACCTATCTTAAAAAAAACCCGAGCACCTAAATCTTTTTTTTTAATGAATTTTGTGAACTGTGATTTAAATCCAGGAACAAATTTACAATGAAGGTGTAAAAAGCCGGACAACCCCGGACACTTGATGAAAAAGAAGTAGGACTGCCCCGGATACCCAAAAAAAGAGGACGGTGTCCGGGGAAAAGAGGACGGATGGCAACCCTACATACATATATACCAGGCTTGCCAGAAGAATTCAAATTAAAACTGCTAAATAGACCAAAAAAAAGGTGCTAAGTTGTTCTACAGTGAAAAATAAAAGTGCTAGTTGTGTAACATTGATTTTTATGAATATAATAAAAAATTTACATTTGAAGTTTTTTTTTTACATATTCATTTTGTTTAATATAAACACTTATTATTTGTTACATTATAAAATATTTTATGACGATTTCTTTTCTGAGAAATATGTTGCATTTATGTAACATGTTCTACATTTTTGTGTTCGTATGTACAAAAAATACAACTGTGGGAAAAATTTTCAAGTTCTTTTGTGAATAAGTTGAATATTTTACCCTTACTTTTATTTAAGGTGTTCATACTGCCCTGTTATACAACTTTGGTACTTACTTTGTTTTCAGAACCAATGTTTAATTTTCTTTGTCGTAATTCATACCGCTCATAATTTTGTAAAAAGATTGTTTCAAAACAAAATATAAAAATATTTACATATTAAAATGAAAAAAAGTCAATGTATATTATAATAGTTTTGATTTTTCTAAGCAAACCGTAATAGCGTGCAGAAACAGCTCAAATAGCCTTAAGAATCGCTCATTAAGTACATTAATGATAAAAGTGTAATAGTTGTAAATAAAATCAGCTAATTTTGTTCTATTGAAGTTGCACAACATGTAACACTTCGAGTGATTATAGGTAGCATTTTATTACATGTAACATATTTTTCTCAGAAAAAAATCGCCATTAAATAATGTTGTTACAACGGTTTAAAATATCAATCTTCCTTATATACAAACTCATTTTGGTACTTTTCACATCAACCGATTTTTTTTACAATTCGTCCGATATGTTTAAAGTGTGGAAACAAACGTTGTCCAATTTTCCACATTCTCTTATGCGTATAACTGAACATTACAGTTCTGTTTTCATTATGGGGGGTGTGGTGGAAATCGCAAACGCAAAACGCAAGAATTCGGAGGCTGTTTTTAATACACTTTTAAACTAATTTTTATAATTTTTGTTATAAAACTCTGTTTAATAGAGAAATGTTTTTATAATATTTGTCATAAAATTCTTTAATTACAGAAATCGTACTAAAAAACGGCTTTTAAAATTCATGCGTTTTGCGTTTGCGATTTCCAGCACATCCCTGTATAGTTCTTAGCAAACACCTATCTAATTTGCTTCTCTAAAGCCCGATAATGATTTTTATAGTGTGGCGAAATTATTTTTGTTAATAGTATGATCAGAAAACTAAACTTCGCTCTAAGCATCACATACAAATTAACAAATAGAAAATAATTGCAATTGATATTTCGGAATAAGTAGGTATAAAAGACAAAAGTGTCAGAATTCCAACGAGCATTACTGAGTGCCTGGCATTGCTAATTGGTAATTGCATTTGATGCGAAAACTTTTATGTGATTAAAAAAAAAAAAAAAATATATGCTCTTTTCGACTATGCTATGCCATTTTTCCTATTTGCTAAAATTGTAAAAAGTTATGTGCCTAATATGTATGTATTTTTCTTGATTCACTTTAAGAATTTATGTTTTTCTTGAATTGATTATGTGAGTTTTTAAGTGGTTTTGGAATCTTAAAAAAGTGCCAAAAATGCTAAATAATTGAAGCACAGCCGCGAATAACGTTGTAAGTTACAAAATAATTATTTTTCAGGAAAGCAAAAAAACGTTTTTAACAGGCAGAACTATTTATTTTTTAATTTTTGTTTTTTACATTATCAAAACTAACGATAATAAAAACTTTAATACTAAAGGCTTTTAAAACGTTTTTCCACTTTGCAAAAGCATTTCGATTGTATAATTTTGTTAGTAACTTACAACGTTCTTCTACTTGCTGACACTTTGTATGCCATTTTGAAGTGGTTAAGGTGCACAATTTTGGCTGATTCCATGTTTAAAAAGTGTAAGAGAGTAATTTTAAAGGTTATCTGCAAAAAAACAGTTTTTGCAAAAAGTGGCTTTTACAACGTTTTTCGCGGCTACGCTTCAATTATCAAAATGTTCTAAACTAGCACTTAGCACTTTTTTCGAAATTCTTGGTGCTAATTCAGGAAAAATTGTGCTAAATCTAGCACAAAAAGTGCTAAACTGGCAAGCCTGATATATACACACTTTTTTATCAATCGCTCTCATTTAACTTTTCCTCTCTCATTAAGGTTTGATGATTTGATTCTAAAATACATGTATTTTTTTAACTACCCTGTTAATAATGTTGGACCACCTGATCCATTTTGATTAAATGGACTACTCCATGGACTGGTCCGATGTAATGCAAGCACGGACCATGTCATTGTTAAAAAGTGTTTGTAGTGAGGCGACATGTCTTCGTTTTTTAACGACATGTTTTCGCTTTTAAACGAAGTTAAAACTAATCCTCTTGTGTATACAATGAAGTAGTTTTAAGACTACTCCTTTGTAATCCAAAGCTGGGTTATATGGTCCTGTCCTGTAATGTTAAATATACCATTTTTTTCCATACGTTTGGGTTACTTTTGGACTAGTCCTAGACCCTTATGGGCTACACTTTACGCGTGTTTGGACAAGTCCCATTATTTGCAGGGTATATACATATGGGGGATTTCATGTCAAGTGACCCAACTTATAAAAATTATATCTTCCGATTTGAATGAAATTTGCACCAAAGTTAGTTTAGACACAAATTTTCAACATGATCGGTCAAAAAGTTTCTTACAAATTTGACATTTTACAGGTGTTGTTTTTCGTCCATGTAACTTATTACCTATTGAAGTTAGTAAAATTTGTCCCAATCATCAATCATTCTTTCGAATTTTTTTTAATTTTTAAAACCTTGTTTTTTTAAAAATAAAACATTTTTTATTTTTTTATGTAGTTTTGTCGCTTATTGGGCTGCGAGTGGGTTATGTATAAAAAAAAATTTCTAACTCAAGAAGATGGTTTTTAAATTTTTAGCGTACCTATGTACTATTTTGAATTTTTTCATATTTGTGCGTATGTGTTTCTAAAAACTTAACAATAAAACTAATGCTGATAATATAGACAAATTAACCTTTCCGACGGTATATAACATACCCAACTAGTATTTTATACCTTCGATATTGTAATACCCACAATATGTTAATATCCCATGAATAGAATCACTTTTTTCTATAGAAATGTTTACAAATTAAATTTTTTTTTTATAGATTTGTAATAATAATTTAATATATACAGTGACTCAAACGTAAAATCGGACAAGTGTTTGCAAGACCAAAATGTGCTCTAAACTTTAAAAAAAAATTTTTATCAATTAATTCTTTTCACTTTTTCTACACTTTATATTCTCATCTTCTCAAACAATAGAAAAAAAACGAACTTTTGCAATATTAACTGTGAAATCCGAATGAAGAACAAAAAATAAACCAACTTTTTGTGTCAAACGCAAAATCGGACAAACCAAAGTATCAATGATAAAAATGCCGTTTACTTAAAACTAGGTTTTTTTGCCTTATTTATTTAAACAGCTCTTCTCGTATCAATAAGCATGATTAGAAAAGAAAAATATTGGAAGTGGCCCCAAACGTAAAGCAATCATCTGTTGATATTAGGAAGCTAATAGTAATATTGAATTTAGAGGGAAAAACTGTGACAGAAAGTCCAGAATTGGTTGGAAAATGTAAGTCTACAGTCTTCGACATTATCAAAAGATTTCGCAATGAGTTAGGTTAACCAGAAAAAGCCGAGAAGATCAAGGTAAGATATTTAATGAGAGAAAAAAGCGCTCGATTTTTTAAAAAAAACAAGCAAGATCCTTTAAAGCGGCTAAGGAACCTAAAAAACTGTATAAACTCGGACTGGAAAAGATTGGTGCCTCAACACTGTTCGCAATACATTACATAAATACGTTTTTACTTAAGGATTTGCACAAGAGGAGCCATTTATAAGCCTTACAAAAAAAAAAAAAAAAAACATCAGAATCAACTTTACGATGGAAGTTGAAAGAAAGCGCATTGAGTAGAGGCAGAAAACTTTTACAACTTGAGGCTTCTTCAATCGAAAAGCGGTATACAATCATGGTATTGAGCAGTGCCGTCGATTGTTACCGCAGCATCAAGAGTGCTCTTCATTGTTTTTAATGTTTCCTCATGGTCCTCTTTGCTACTTAAAGCTATTTCCGTTTCTTTACAATAATTCTTTGCCCAATGGAATGAAGCATTCGCATTTAAAATGCATTCTTGATGAGAGCACTGGAGGCTATAATTCGCTGCATTTCTTTTGAGGTTTTCTCCAACACCATTACATGCTCCTTTACCATGAGCAGTAGGATGGAAATGCCATTCAGCTGGCATTCCAAAAGCTTTTTCATGATCTATGAGATTCGCGAAGCAAGTTTTGTTTTTAAAATGTTGACGTCTGAAACGTAGTATACCGTCTCTATTGTAAATTTAGATTTTAGATAATTTAGTATTATCTTCCGGTATTCATAAACTGCAACGGTATTATGTTTAAAATCGTCGGATACGATATGACAATAAAAAGTTTTTTAAGATCATTTATGTAGGTATGTAGTACATTTTACTAATCATAATAAAAATAAACTACCTGTTAATTTTAACCTTTAAAACATATTGTAAAAACAAACTCCCTGTTAACTTCTACCTTTCCACCCACTTTTAAAAGTCGTGTCATTAAATAAAAAATAAACTGGTATTTCGGAGAATAGCTATAAAATATTTCCACCTGATTCAAAAACCTGCTTGGGGCACCTGCTATTTTGAGAATAAAAATCACATTTAGTATTACGTGCGCTAAAAACTACTTATAGGATTGACAAAAAGGCCGCAATAAAAGACTTAGGAAAAAATTTGGATTAAAAAATTAATGGCGGTCTGCCTCACATTGCACCCTTCCAAAAACCAGTAGCAAAATCAAAAACTGAACCTAGTAACGCCAAGAAAGGATTGGCGAGAAAGGATGAAAGACTATTTGATAATCAATTTAACAGGTTTTTTAAAAACAAAAACAAATCAGCTGATTCGTAACAGAACAGAAAGTAAAGACTAATTCTGCCTTAAGATCGATGTTGACCAATTATCTTTCCGAATCATTAAATTTGGGTTAGAATGGCATCTATTTGTTTTTGCATATTGTTGCATATTTTGGTTAAAATGCATATTTTTGCATATTTCGGTTTTAAATGCATATTTTTGCATATTTTAACAGTTTTGAGTGATATATTTTTTAATTCACATATTATAAAAAATTTCTTTAAAAAATATCCAAGTAAACAAAAAAAAATCTTCAAATCAATAAATAAATTTTTTTGAAGCTCTGCTTAAAATACGATATTTTCAAGATTTCGACAAAAGATCCAATGCAGCACCTTACATGGCTAAGGCTGCCGATGGGCTTGAAATATTTTATCCAAGACTGGTACTTGTAACATGCTTGGCACATGAGTTACACCGAGTTGCAGAGGAAATTGGAGTCTAATTCGATAATATTGATTTATTGGTTTCATAAGGGAAAAAAATATTTTTTAAGGCTCCTTCACGATTTTCAATTTTTAATGAAATGTTTTTTTTGGTACCGTTACCACCGCAGCCAGTATTAACAAGATGTGGAACCTGGCTAGATGCTGTAGAGTACTATTCAACAAACTTTGAGCAATTTAAGAATGTTATTAAAGAACTTGTTGCTACCGATGCTTATGCATCTAAAAAATAAAAGATCAATTAGCATTTGTATTTTCCAACTACGAATATGTTGGTGAAACAATAATTAAATTGGAGGAATTTAGTTCACTTAATAGACAGCTCAAAAAATTAAAAAAAAAAACGCTTTTTAATTGAAAATGTTTAAATTTTAAGTGCATATTTTTTATTTTTTAATGCATATTTTGGACTTTTTAGTGCATATTTTCATTTTTTAGTGCATGAAAATCTCATCCCTTGTAATAGGTTGCATGGATGAGAAAGAACACCTGTTTGGCCAAAATATCAAATTTGGAACCCCTCTAAATCAGAAACTTTTTGACCGATCTTTTGAAAAATTATGTCTTAAACTACAGTAAACTTCATCCAAATCAAAAGACATCGATTTCAAAAGTTGGCTCACTTGACATGAAATCCCCCATATGTATGAACATATCGCACTTATTCCTCTAGAGGCGGTTAACTCAAAATAAATACAATTTCAGTAGAGACAAAAAACTGTTTTTATGTAGTTTTAATGCTACAAACAGCGTGGCCATTTTGGCATTTTTGCAGCTAGATTTAGCATTTTTTTGTCTGATTTTGCTGCAAATTTTTCATTTAGCAGTTAGCATTTTTTTTAGCATTTTTCAACTAAATATTTAGCATTTTTTAGCATTATTTAATTTAAAAATATTCAAGTAAAATTTTTTTGAAAATCTACCACACTTTTTTGTTGAATGCACATACAAAACCCTACTCTTTTGCTATAGAAACTGTACAATCTTTTAAAATACCTTTCATATCAAATTGTTTTAAAATTTGATCAGTTTGATCCATTAAATTCATGTTAAGCTGATTTTTTCCAATAATGATTTTGAAAAATTTTTGGAAACGAAAAGTGATACCATAACTTTTAAAATAGAAAAACAAATACGAATTACATGCCGAGATTTTATAGCTCAATTAATATGTCAACTTAGACAACGATTGCCAAAAAGTTTTAATAATTTAACAAATGCTAACTTTTATTGTGTAGAAAACAGTTTAAAAGCTAATAAATGCAACTTAAGCGAACATTTTAAAGAAGAAATAATAGATTTCACTGTAGAAGAAATTACAACTTTGGAACATCAGTGGCAGAAACTAAATTAGTATGAATTGTTTAATAAGAACTCAACAGTTAATTTCAGGATAAATGTATATGGATATAAAAAAGCAATAAATGAATAAATGAAATAAAGCAATAAATGAAAATGAATTTAATTAATAAAATGAAATTTTTTATTAAACATGTTATAAATTTTATTGAAATACTAAATAAAAGCCATTTATAGGTCAAGTTCTGTTTACTAAATGTTTACTAAATATTTTATTTATTTTAATCAGTTGGTTCTATTGATATGATGTAAGTTTATAAGGAAGAATTATGTAAAATAAATCATATATGGGTATTTCCTCAGAAAGGTAAACCAGAATGAACATTTAAAATGTTGATAATCATCGTCTTTTATTGTTTAATATTATAAAAAAGTCTATGTTGTAAAGGTTTCATAGCATATCTCAGCTGTTTTACTTGAGGAAATTGCGCTGGAAACTCTCGAAAATTTTATATTTTCTTTTTAAGCTACCATTTTTATGTAACTATTTTGCATGCAAAAAATATGTTTGCACTCTTTCTTCATAATCTCTTCATTACAATCAATTGTAAATTGAGTATTAAGTTTTTTGTTACCGAAATTTTAAGATATTTATAAGAAAATGCATGGTGATAACAAAAAAAAAACTTATGGAAAAATCGTACGTTTGCGACCGGTACATAAGCCAATTAAACAAAAGCCAATAGAGATATTTTATTGTGTAAATATTGGATAGAGACCTAGACTAACACACTTTTAAAATAAACTAATCACTTTTGAATATTCCGTTCCATTACGCAGATTTTTATATTTCACTACTGTCAGCCAAAGTAGACTTCTATTTTGCGTACGTTCGTGACCACATGTTTATGTTTATAACTAGGTAAAGTTTTCTTTTCTATATTATTTGTACAGCAAAAACGTACGAACGTACGTTCGTGACTCTAGGAAATGCCCATATAAAGGTATATTAACTAAAATAACAAAAAATAATACAATTTAAATTGTAGCATTATTTTTTGGCAGTTTAAGATTTTTGTTAGCATTTTTTAGCATTATTTTAAAGCCGATTTAGCTGTAAAATATTTTTGGATATGGCCACACTGGCTACAAAGGAGGATACAATTGTATTTGTTTTGGAAAAATACTAGAGAAATTGACAGTACATCGATTTCTTGGCTCTCTTTAGAGGAACTAGTGCGATATACATATGTAAAAGAAATTTAGTACTAATTACCCTCTTTTAGTTTCTTTTGTATTTTTGTATACATAATTAAATCTCCGATACTTGTACGATAATGTTAGATATTCATTTATCATCAGATTCAGATTATCTCATGTAGAAAGGCCCTAACTCACATAATATTAACTTAACAGGAGAAGGTAAAATCATAAGAGAAACTGTATGTATGTAAAACCGTTATTTTTATGTTATTTCATTAAATTTTTGTGACGAGGAGTATTTGTGCGATATGTATTAGAATAGTAAAAACTCAATTTCGAAAAAATCGAGTTGGGTCTTTTTACATAAAACCAACGATATGTACATATGGGTATTTCCACAGAAAAGCTTATATTTTGTCACGTTACGACACCAAGCAATTAGTCTTGTATTTTGGAATCATGTTGTTCAAATTTTTCCTCTCTTTTTTTACACCAAAGTGCAAAAAAGTAAATAATATTTTCACTATTCTTTGAGAAACAATCAGAAATGGTTGGTGACGTAACGTGACAAAAAAGAGATTTTTCTGTGGAAATACCCATATGCATTTAGCAACACTTGCATGTGTTGTATAAAAGACGCTGTGACTATTTTAAGTATTTTTTTTTATCAACTTAAAAATTCTTAAGTGTTTATTCATTTTGTGGGCTGTAACGTTGACCGTGCCGTTAGTCTCTGACTGTTTTAATTTCTTACGTTCAATCGCTATCATTAAGCAAATACATACATACATTTTGGTGCACTCATTTCTCTGTTTGATTTTGTTCTAAATCAAACGTAAATGTCGTTTCAATGGGTTTTTCTTTCTAGTATTTGTGCGAGTTGTGTTTGTTGTACTCTGGTTGCAGACCTGCGCTCTAATTATCTGGTACGACACGTAAAACATGTGCCTTTATTTTTATCAACAATATTTGTTTATACACACAACTATCTATAGTTTAGTGCGTATATTAATTATTTTGTTCTATGTGTAACTTGATTTTAAATGAGTTGTGTAAAATTGTGTTAGAAATTTGCAAATACATATTCTGTAATATTTCCTTGAATATTTTTGCAAACAACTATGTTCGGTTTCCACAATACAAGTGATTAACCGTGTAGTAAAATTGGTTTGAAAACCACTCAAAAAACTGAATGCTTTTACAATAAATTTTTCTACACGTGCAATCAATTGTGTTGTGAAAACAGCACATAAATTAATTTTTAAAAGGAACTTCTAGATACGTACTATGAGCATACATACAAATTTGTCGATAAAAAAAAGAAAATTCTTGAACAAATTTTCGATCCGATAAAAAGTAGTTTTTTTTTTTGATACAACTACCCAATATCTCCATAACAGCAAATACCTAGTTTAAAAGAAACATTTTTCTTATTTATTTTTAACTACATACATAAATATTTTATGTATTAATTTTCTTAGAAAATTCAATATTAATTCAGTTTTTAATGTAATGAGATACATATTTACATTTCAGTATAATTACAAACTTAAAAAAACTAGATTAACAATAAACACACTTTGGCATTTTATATTTGGTATAAAAAAAAAAAATAATAATATAAACTTGATCTACTAGTCTATATCGACATCTTCATTTTCATTGTTTTCTTTGCGATCCAATTCTCTCAGTACTTCATCGGCTCTGGTTATAAGGCCAATTAAACGGAAATTTTCACGTTCTAAAGCAAAATCTTCTAAAAGTTTTAAATATTTTCTACCTTCGGCATAAGACCTGATAGGTGGCAATGCAGGTTGATCATCACTAGATCTTAAACGTTTATGACTAGAACGATTTGTAGGTGGCTGAGGAGTTAAGCAAGGAGCTGTATTCGATGTTAAAGATGACGTTGAAGGAGAGGTATGTTTTTGGGTAGGAGCTTTAGTCAAAGGTGGCATGGGTGGGATTTCAGAAGGATTTGTGGTTGGTGGTGTTACTGTTATGGCAGCCAGGGGTGGTGGTGATGAATTTCTATCTGATATGTTTTCTTCCGTAGAAGGTCCCTCCGTTTTGATACGTTTTCTTAATGATGACAAAGTAAGATCATCTAGAGAATCATTTGTTGACTCTTCTATCATATCCTTGTTGGCTAAAGGTATGGCTACAATATGAGTTGGCGTATTAGATTGTAAAGTTGGTATTGGTGTTTGAATTGGTTTAACATAAGTGTCTTCTTCGCCTTCGTCGTCTGTTAAATATTCCTTTTTAATTTTGGTTACTTCCTCCTCATGTTTCTTAATGATATCGTCGTCATCATTGGGTTCTTCTTTGATTTCTTTTTTTATTACTAGAATAGGAGGTGGCACAGCTACTTGTTGATCCTTGTTGATATTGCTATTATTTTGCGAAATTGAGGTAGAAGCTGCTTTACTGGTTGGCATATTGGTGGCGTTCACGGCTTTTGACGGTTGTGTTAAAGAGGCTAATGGTATAATAGTCATTGTCATGGGGGTTGAACCATGTTTTTGACCTGGAGCAACTATGGGTGTGGCAACTAAAACTTTTTGTGCCATACCAGGTAGACCATTCGTTGGTATGGGCAAAGCCATTAATTGTCTTAGACCTTGCAATTGTGCTGGAGGCATAATTTGCACGGGATTTAAATTTGTTTCATAGCCTGTCTTTTTCACCACATTTTTATCCGTTATTTTCTGTCTCAGCTTTGTTTTTACTTTCATTTCATCTTCATCACTGTCTAAACTTATGCAATTATTTTCATAACTACCGTTTTCTTCATCATCATCATTATCTATACATTCTGGTTCGTCATCATCATCTTCCGGATCTGGTGAACATTCAGAGAGAACATCTTTCATAACATCCTTAATTTGCACTGAGTGTCCCTGTGTATAGCCAATGTCTAGCAGTTTGCTATCACAAGTTGGTATGGTATAGGTTGTTCGAAATTTATCACACCATTCGGGATGGGGAAAGAAGTTCTGCAGACCCATGGCACTTTTAAATTGTAATGCTATCTTTTGTATGAGACCATCTGTTATTAAAATATCCTTGTAATACATCATTCTGCGTATCCATTCGAAGACTGCCTTTCCCAGCATTGACACTTTCACTATTTTCATTTCCAAAGTCTTGGCATCTCTAGTCTTGCGGGTTCTTTGTTCCCAAGCATTTAATATTGTTTCTTTTTTCTGCACTATACGTTTTATTTGATCGGGACTACAGTGAAACATGCGGCCAATGCGTTTATAGACCGGACGTTTTTCATATTCACGGATGGCAGCGACTTTTTCATTTAAAGCCAAAACATTTTTACGTTTTATGCGGTTGTCAAATACCACTTTTTCCTCAAAAGGAATCTGAAATTAAAAAATTTTTAAAAAATAATTTTCTTTTTTCAAAAAATTTATAGAATTTTTTGGCAAGGCTAATTAAAAAAAAAAAATATATATGTTTGTATATATAATATTTTTCGCATTTATAGAACGGTCTTAAAGTATGACATATCAATTTTTTTTTCTGGAGAAGGCCAATGTTACAGATTAATAATTTTTAGAAAAGCGGTATTCGTTACGGTTTTATTCGTACTAAAGTGTTTTCCGAGTGTGTGCTTTATTATATCGTTGCTGTTTTTACTAACTGACTTAACTAACATTTAACAAATTGTACAGGAGAGCAATTTTAATGTTTTTTGTCTTAAATGTAGTAATTTCCCAGCCAAAATACGAATTAAATTGGGTTTATGGATTTTTTGTTATGTAGTATAAAATCACATCTTATGTTATGTGTTAAAAAAGAGAAAAAAAGAAATATTTTTTAATAATAAGATTTCTGTATGACGTGCTAAATTCCCAATTTTTCATATTCGATAAATACACTGAAATTTATTGTTGAGGGAAAGCAAGCTTCTGTGCTCATTTACTGGTTGCTTAGGCCAGATCGTCAGGAAACCTTTTCCAAAGATTTAAGAAAAGCTAAAAATATTATACAAATAAAATCATAAAGCGAATAAGAATTATAAACACTCAAAGTCTTACTTGTGACTATATCAAAGCTAAAAAAAAACACCAACAATAAACAGTGCGTTTATCTTTTCTTACATTCCCCTACAATTGGTTGGCTTTTTTCCGACTCGAATTGTAGTTGTAAGTGGGTAAAAAGAAAAAACCAAATTAAAAAACAAATAACTTCATTTTATTGTTTTCGTAAGAAAACAACAAAAAAAAAACATATTAGCCAGTTCAGTTTTTTGTACGGGCACATGCAAGTATATTATATTATTTTAAGGGAATTTTTATTCTAAATACTTAACACAATTTTTAAAAAAAATTTAGTAAGGTCAGTTAGTAAAAACAGCGACGATATAGGGTATATGGTTAATTATGGACAGATCTTCACGGAATTTGAAATTTTATAAAACTGTGGCAAACCAATGATCTCAAGACAAAAAATTTGATATATCATACTTTTAAATACGACAGTATATACCAAAGATAAAAAAAAAATTAAAAAGGCGAACCTTAAGTTCGGCAAAAAAAGAAGATTTTTTTATATAAGGGGTGCATGGCGCACTTTTTTTTTGCTTGTTATAGCCTTTTTACACTGATCAACATCTACCATCAATTTTCCACAATTTGCGAAGATGTAAGCTCTTTCCATAAGAAATACATAGGGCTATATACCAACATCTTTAAAAGATGTTCCTATCTCATTTTATTCCATTCAACATCTTTCGATTATTTTAGTGTCATCACTAGGAAAGTGGCAATAAGTTCTATTATTATTGTGGCATCACTGACAAAAAAACATTTTTTTGAAAGCAGCGTTACATTTGTCAACGTTTCTCTTTTATTGCAATGTTCTTTTGTTAGGTATTTTTTATATTTTTAAACAAATGGAACTTCAAATACATTTTTGTGTTTTCTTTTTAAATTTTGACACTTTTGTAGAAAAAAAACATTTTTTGTTTTCAAAACATTTTTTTTCAAAAATGGTGACATTTTTGTTTGATGGCAGATGTTAGATGTGAGCAATGTAATAGCCTTTTTACACTTGTCAACATTTAACATTAATTTGCGGACCCATAAAAAAAGTGCATGACTTTGGGCAAAACTGGGAGACACGGGTCCAAGGCGAATTCATCCCAGGTAATCTCGGTACTACAACAAGTACAACTCGTACAAAAACCACAAGCAATTTGTTTTTGTAAAATCATTGTACAATGCCAAAAACAGAAATAAAACAAAACAGAAACAAAGATAATAAAAGAGAATAAACAAAATTTTGACATCCAACAGTGATTTTAGCTAATATCAGCAGGGCTTTTAAGACCACCTGTAATAAATTCGCCTTGCACGGGTCTTTTTTTTTTATCTTTTATCACGTAGTGTTGTCAGTATATGGTTATTATTATATTATGGTGTTGCACTGTGTTATTTTAGTGTCATCACTAGAAAAATGGCAATGAGTTCTATTAATATTGTGGGAGCACTGACAAAAAAATTTTTTTTGGAAGCAGCGTTACCATTTGTCAAGTTTTCTCTTTTATTGCAATGTGTTTTTGTTAATTATTTTTTATTTTTTAAGTCAAATTGAACTTCAAATACATATTTGTGCTTTCTTTTTAAATTTTGGCACTTTAGTAGAAAAAAACATTTTTTATTTAAAAAAATTTTTTTCAACATCTTTATATCATTTTCACACTTGTCAACATTTAACATCAATTTGCGAAGATGTTGGAATTTCCCCATAAGAAATACATAGGGCTAAAAATCAAAATATTTTAACATCCTTACAGAATGTTACTATCTCATTTTGTTCCCTTTTACATTTTTGGATTCTTTTAGTGTCATCACTAGAAAAGTGGCAATAAATTCTATTATTATTGTGGCATCACTGACAAAATGGAAGTTGTTTTGAAAGCAACGTTACCATTTCTCAAGTTTTTCCTTTTTTGCAAGCCCTATTTTGCTTAACTTTGCTAAAATTTTTAAACAAAATTAACAACAAATACATTTTGGTGTTATCTTTTAATATGTTGGAACTTTTGTAGAAAAAAAGTATTTAAAAAATATAAGTTTTTTTTCAGAAATGGTAAGATTTTTTATTGATAGTAGATGTTGGATGTTTCAAGTGTGAACGCGTATTTTACATTTTCAACATCTTCCATGTGTTCCACCGAAATGTATGCAAGTGTACAAAGGGTATAAACGAGTGTTTCACGTTTTCTACATCTTTGATGTTGATCAGTGTAATATCCTATAAGGTGGTTCGCTCTAATGTACATATACACTGCGCGTCATCAGCAGGGATGTCAGATGTGGCGATTTTTCGCCAATCGTGGCGATTTATAAACCTAATTGGCGATGCAATTTTGTGTTTGGCGACATGGCGATTTTGTTGGCGATATTAGAAAATCTTGTCGAATTTTTGGCGATTTCTAAAACACATTATTTCATATTTATATGAACAAATTTATAAGAACGGGCTAAGTTTGTTCTTCAAATTTTTAACAAATTTCAAAATCGCAATACGAATGCGATTGTTTTAAATGATAAATTGATAATATTGCCAGATAATTACATTGAAAACATTCCCGAATTGTTGCCATAGAAATTTGGAATAAAGCTTAAGCTTTCTTAGATTTTCGCACATTTTCTTGATCAGAAGTTATCAATAATCGGATCTTTACCGAAAAATTTATTTTGCAAAATAAATTAAAAAAACGCAATCGTTTTCGATTGCATATGAAATGTGTTTTTTTAAACAAATAAACAAAAATGTATATTAAGTTAGTATGCAAAAATAGTTAAATTAATAGCGAAGGAAAATCAGAAAATTTAAAAAAAAAATTGCATTGATATCAGATTTTCCGTATTTTTCAATGCGCAGTTTTTTTACACATTTTGCTCCTGTTTTTATACCCACACCACAATTGTGTAGAGGGTATTATGCATTTGTGCTGATGTGTGTAACACCTTAAAATATTGGTCCTAGACCCACCTAAAAGTATACCGATCGAATCAGAATCACTTTCTGAGTCAAACTAACGATGTCCGTACGGCTGGCTGGCATGCCGGCTGGCTGCCCATGTAACCTTGTGCGCAAAGTACAGGTCGCAATTTTGGAGATAATTTTATAAAATGTGTGACATAGGTTCTTATTGCCACAAGCCTATTGAAAATGGGCTGACTCGTAGGACCACGAGAGAAGATAGGGGGAAATTCCTTCCTCTCAGAAACAATCAAACCGATTTTAATGAAATATAAAACAAAGATAGAACCACATCTATTAATTTTTAAAAATAATTTATGTAATTTGCTTAGAAGATGGAGTTGACTTAAGGTATTTGAATACACCTTTTAAGATATTTATCCTTTGCTTCAAATAAATACAAAATTTTACCATATTCTGACTTACATTCACATAGAACATCACGCTTATAAAAACTAATTATTTTGCATCCAATTCTACTCATTTTGATAAAGTTAATGTTTTAGCACAATTCAATTAACTGATCTCACAAGTTCTAGGTTTTAAGATAATCTGCCTTCTTATGATTATAAAAATTCTAGTTCCCATTAGCATACATTTGCAATTTGAAGTCGCCAAACTTCTTGCGATTGCGATTTATGATTTACAGAATTCAAGTCAGAATCACAAATGTTAAGCGTTTGGCGATGTTCTACTATAATATAAACACACTACTAAAATAAGGATAAATATGGAAAATTACACTTGTATACTCTTTTTTATATAAAACTTTTATTTGGCGATTTTTGGCGAATTTTTTTTACCAAAAATCTAAAAAGATAAATTTTTGGCGATTTCTGGGGATTTTCTTTATGCTATTTGGCGATGAAGGTGAAAAAAAATCTGACAACCCTGGTCATCAGCACAAAGTATACAGAGATGAAAAAAGTGACGTGTGAAAAAGGCCCAAGTCAGTTGCTAGGGCAGCTTTCGAAGAAAGAGACAGAAAGCTTTTTTGGTAGTGAACTGGCAAGGTGTAAAAACAGGCCGCAACATTCAACACAAATAGCGTGATCAAAACAAAAATAACAAAACACAAATCACGTTAAACATATGCATTAGTTCAACAAACGTTGTTTTTTGTGGAAAAAAATGTACCTATTTATAATATTGTTTTGTTTTATAATGTTATTTACTTACTTAAATATTATTTACTTGTGTTGTGGTGAACTAAAAAGTTAATTTTTACAAAAGCTTTGCAAATAAATATCAACTAAATAAATTTGTGTTCATTGCATTGTGGCATAAAAGATGATGCAAAGAGAAATGAAAAAGGGCAGCTTTCTTAAAAAGAGACAAAAAAAAAAACGCAAAATCTTCCGTCTCGTGACATCTCTGTATACTTTGTGGTCATCAGGTTAGCGTCCCCCTATGAACTTATTAACTGCGTTCATATACTTAAAATTGTTACAAATTTGTAGAAATTGTTACTGGAAACAGCGTTGTCATATGTGGCGATTTCTCGCAAAACGTGGCGGTTTTCCAACTTGTTTGGCGACCTAATTTTTGATTTGGCGACATGGCAGTGTAATCGCGATTTGACTGATCCGTTTCTGACCCGTTTTGGATCCGTAAAAAAGTTAAAAACGGAATCAGTGCAATCACGAATTTACGGATCCGTTTCTGACTCGTTACGGATCCGTAAAAAAGTTAGAAACTGAATCAGTGTAATCGCGATTTGACTGATCCGTTTCTGACCCGTTTCGGATCCGTAAAAAATTTAGAAACGGAATCAGTGTGATCGCGATTTGACAGTGTAATCGCTAATTGAGTTTTTTTTAAGAAAAGGTCATTGTGTGGACCCAGCAAAATCAGTTTTTAATAATTGAGTTTTTTTTATGAAAGGATCCTTGTGTGGACCCAGCAAAATGAATTTTAATAAATTTTTTTTCTAAGTTATCTAACACAACTCCATTGAAATGATTTTTTTTTAATAGGAAAAAAGCATTAAAAGCCAAATGTCAGTGTGGGACTTTCATCCACTAAAAACTCCTCTCGTCCGTACAGTCAGTGATTGGTTTATGGTAACTAAGATAGGACTCATATGTTTGGTAATCAATTCTTTGCAAGTTTATATCTTCAGTGGATAAGGGGCACAAAATAGAGTTCTTTGCTTACTTTTATTTTAAATAGCTTATTTATATTATTAAGCAAATGTTGCTGCAGCTCGCCTTCAATCCGAATACAACTATTTGTCAGAATATTAAGTTGGTTGTTGTCATTAGTGAAGAACGTATGCGCCCGGATTCCGTAACGTATTCCGCTACGGATCCGTTTTATGAAAACAAACGGGTCCGTAACGGATCCCAATATGATGTCCGTAACGAGTCCGTAACGTATCCAAAAAACGGACATAAAATCCGTTTTTGAATCCGTTTTTTCAAGAGGAATTTCTCCCGCTTGCGGAAAATAGGGTGGTCGATTATTCGACATTTTTCAGAAACCGGTTTTCGAATATTTCGACTATATAAATCTTAGTATAAATCGGCACAGGCAAAACAATTAAGAACGCTTTCTTCCTTTGTTTGTCAACCGAACCTATACGGGGAGAAAAAAATTATCAAAAAAGGGAAATACGGGAAATAAAATTTCTTTTTTTTTCTTTTCCGTGCTGCATGTGATAATTTTTAAATTTTCTATAATGTTGAAATTAGAAGCATAAAGCTTCGTTCACAATCAAAAAAACATTTTCACTTGGTGTTCATAATAGAGCAACAATTTCTTTTGCAAGCACACACATTTTGCATTAAGAACCCGTTTGCAAATTTTAGCCACAACAATATTATGCATTTATTATTATTTTTTACAACATTTTGTTAAAATTTTCATTCAGAACTAAATAAAATTATTTTCAACAATTTCATACAAATTGTTGCTGAAGTTCTAGTTGACTCAACTTTAGTTACATTAAAAAAAAAAATTTTTGTTTTAAAGATGAAAGGAAAATATATGAAATATTTTAGGAAGAAAAAACGAAATTATTTCTGTGATTGTGAACGAAGCTTAATATTCCTGAGTGAATGAAAACCTATAAGATAAAAAATGTTGGCACTTTTTGTTTTTAATCTGGAACTTTTTGAATTTTCGTTAATATTCGGCCTATAAAGATAAAATTATACATTAAACTGGGTGAACAAGAACAAGTAAGGGGAGCTTTTTGGTACTTTTTCGTTCAACTTCTGGTACTTTGATTAATTTTCGTTAATATTACCCATAGAAACATAAAATTAAAGATGCAATGTCCTGAGTGGATGACAATCCATAAAGGAGACTTTTTGATACTTTTTTGTTTTTCAATTGATATTTTTTATATTGAACTTACAAAATTACTGCCTATTTCACGTTGTCACTCGAACGTTTACGTTCGCACAAATAACATATAAAACAAAAACAAAACTCAAAAATTTGTTTTTGTTTTATATGTTATTTGTGCGAACGTAAACGTTCGAGTGACATCGTGAAATAGGCAGTTAAATTAACTCACGTAGAAGATAAAATATGAATCAAAGGTTGGTCTCTCGCCAAATCGATCCACTAAGACAGAAAAAATAAATGCTCAAAACATGTAAATTCATACATACTTAGATGTGCTATGTTTTCTTCATATGTACATAAAAATTTATTGTCGAATTTTGACCATTAGGCGAACACTAGTAGGAATAAATGAACAATAAATATAAAAACAAGCACTAGGAACGCAAATAAAAAATTAAATTAATTTCCTGAACATAGGTACAAATATTTTTTAGAAATGCAATCCTTTTTAAAAATTTTCGGTGCAACTACATTTTATACAATTATTTAAGCACAATCGTGCAATTCAAAATCTCTTTTCATATTGTACTTCGAAACGACTTCTTTTAAGCTAAAAAGTAGTATTAGCTACTTTGGATGTAATTAGGATGCGGTTTTTAAGTATGACTTCCATTTTTTTTTGCTGGGTTGTGTTATTTATATTTGAGATGTTAAGACATATTTTCTAAACTACAATATTTATGTCAAATTTCAACTTTAGTAGAATAGAACTTTTGCGGACCAAAAGGGACAAAGGAGGTAAAACCACTGATAGAAAGGTGAAAGTGTTTTTTAACCCTGTTTATCCTTTTGTACCCGCTTGGACCCGCCTGTTTAACACTTTTTTAATGTTAATGAAATTACTCCCAAAATGTTTTTTTTTTGAAATTTTTTTTATTTCGCAAAAATGTTTGCAGAAGTTACAGAAATCATGTGCTATTGCCTTCAAACAAAAATTTTATGATAAGGGAATATTGATCGTGATCGAACAGAATGCAGGTAGTACATACATATAAACAATTTTATATGTTACACAATCAGAAAAACGTATAGCTGCCCTGATTCATCCTTATCCGTTACACTACGTTCACACTAGCGTATTTTATAGTAGAATAAAGAGCTTAGACACGCGTTTACGCTTAACAGGTATAGTGGAAGGCCAATGTACGCGGCATGCGGCTGCGGGCGGCAATAGCATTGCCATTGTGAAAATGTTAGCAATGTTTACAAAAATGTTCATATAAAAAAAATGCACATCACAAAAAATAAGACTTGGTATTACTTGAAAAAGATGCCGCGCGGCAAAGTTGAATTTTTTCAACTTTTGTTTTAAGCCGCGTGAAATAGACGTTGCCATACACAAACATTATCATTTAACAAAATAAATTTAAAAAACATTACAAATGAAGTGGAAAAAAACTAATTTGATAAGTAAATTCTTATAATGTTCAAATAACTCTTTTTTTATATATTGAACATTTTTTTTAACAGCTTATTCAACATTTGCGGCTTTAAAATGTGCCGCTTTCATTTGCCTATCAAAAAAATTTCAAGCGAAAAACTAAGCAGCTGATGGCCGCCCGCAGTCGCATGCCGCGTTCATTTGCCTTCCACTAGTATATTGTGAATCCCACCTTAGAAGGGATTTTTAATTTTTTTTTTTTTGGTATTTTTATTTTATCTGTTTTTATGAACCTAATAATATTCTATGACCCTATAACTATGCAATGCGTTGTTAAATTTGTGTCAGGTATTTTATAGTATATAAATAAAAGGATTTTAATTTTTTTAATCCTTTTTATTCTACCTGTATTTGGTAAGAAAAAAAGTATGAAAAGGTTTAAAAGCAAGTGACATTCGGATGTAAACTCAGTGGATATAATATATCTGAGCAATAACGTGGAGAACTTCAGCTATAAAGAATTGGCCGGAGAGTATTTTAGAAACAAAAACGAGGAAGATGTTAAATATTACATTCGAAAAAAAGGAAACTTAAATTCCTATAGCACTGAAATACAATTGGACTTAGAAAATAAATTATCTGTTTTCATCAAACATTTAAAACAGCGATACTGGTAAGTTGATTACAGCAACAAAAAAATTTTATAAGAGCTTTGCGAACTGGTTAGGGAACGAACTTTCTTTCCAGATCGCTTCAGAAACTTCAAATCAAGACACTCGTGGGAGACCACAAAAATCGCTGGACAACTGTAGCGATAGATCAAGAGGCGGAAGCTTACGGATATCAATGAAGAAATCGTATATGAAAATATTCAAGATACTTGCCTACATCAATTACGAGCACAGAAACAATTGACAAAAGTGGATATCATTGAAAAAGTTGTTAAAGCTAGTCCATTGAGAACAAAATGGATTCTTAAGAGTATACCAACTCCGAGCGATGCAAAACAATTCACAAATGAGGAGGCATTAGCATTATTTCTGGATTTGAAATTAACAAAGCAGCAATATATCAGCTCAGATTGCGTGCGGTTGAAAAAGTCTCAAATCTGTATTCAGCATATCGTCACATAACAGCTGCTAAAATGGACTGTTTGCCATTAAAGGACACTATTACAATCACATCAATTTCAGCAGAGGTACAACTACAATCTCTACTTTATCACACGGCTGAACGCTTGCTACAATGAATAATAGGAAAAGAGTTAAAGAAATATGGAAACACAAAGTTAATTCTTTTTTGTAAATGGGGATGTGATGGTTCTTCCGGACAAAAACAATACAAACAAGTAGTATGTGAAAATATTTCGGACTCAGATATGTTCATGGTATCATTTGTACGATTGCGGTTAAAGGCTCAGTTAGTCTTTACTTTCTGTTCTGTTACGAATCAGCTGATTTGTTTTTGTTATTAAAAAACCTGTGAAATTGATTAGTTTTTCTGTTCTGTTGCGGTTCAGTTTGTTAAAATCAAAAACGTGTTAAGTAATTGTAAGTGACAGCAAAATAAATAATAAAAAATACATATTTATATTGAAATAAACTATTTTTTTAATTTAAGAATTCATAAAATTTAATTTCTTCAAATTTATGTGCAATTAAAGTTATTGAAATAAAACAATGGACGGTGCAAAACTAATAAGTTTGTCATAAATGGCTGATAAGTTGCTACAGAAAAAGTAACTATTACAATTTCGTAACAGAACGGCACGGAACAGAACAGAAACAGAAAGTAAAGACTAACTGAGCCTTAAAAAAGATTTTGAAAGATTCAGAGCCTTCGACTAGTACAACGCAAACAAAGGATATTTGGAAAAATAAGACACCATTTTCTACGAAATACTGCAGGCCTATTAAATTTAAATTAAAAAAGGAAACTCATGATGCCATTAACAAAGAAGTTAGTGATATCAAGGCCCAAATTGTAATACTACAGCCATTACAAGATTTGATTTTAACTTAATTTTTAGATTTTAAATAATCCTAGAAGTACTTGCGTGCAATAAAGAAATTGACTCTAGAAAATCTGTAGATTTTGCTAAGGAAACTGCAAAAATATATACAACCAAGTACCCATGGAGAAATATGTCTGCTACAGTTCACAAAATCCTTTATCATGGAGAAGATGTCATTAAATATCAGTTGGTGCCACTTGGAGATTTATTAGAGAAAGCTCAACGTTAACTGTAAATTCTATTTCAATTCTTGCAGAACCTGCAGGCAGTGGCGGTATACCTTTTAGTTCAAACTGCGCTAGAGATTTGTTATCCTCGATCATTTCACGTTCTCCCTGACAAACGCGAATTTTCATTGCCGTTTGCCCATCACATCAAAATAAGTTGTAAACTCTTTTATCTCGTTATAATTTCCAAGTGTATTTATTTCTTTATACTTTTGTTGTGCAAGAGTCTAATTTATATTTTTTTCTCCCTATTGAAGTATCAAAAAATTCTTTATTGTAGTGGGAGCCCATGATTGAGTACGTATATGTCAAAGAATGAAGAAAAATTTTTTGTTAAGAAAGTACCAATAATAGATACAATTTTTACCCCTTAACCCGAACTGTACCAGAACTTTTTTGTAAAGAATTTTATTTTGGTTGATATAAGAAATGCAATAAGGTTCAGATTGTTGTAAAAAAAACTTTTTCGGAACAGTCTAAAATGAAAAGTGGAGAAAACTAGTGTGTCCATATTGCTACACGGGTACAAACATAAAAAATTTGAATTTAAATTTCGGCGGAAGTAACTGGAAAGCTAGTGGAATCGATGCCCAGAAGACTGCAAGGTGTAAAAAAATCAAGTTGCAGTCAAACTAAATATTAAATTTTATTTAATTAACAAACGACAGAGTAACAGTGGACAAAATTTCAAACTTCATGAACAATTTGATGTTTTTTAGATCAAAATCTTTTCAAGTCATCGGGTTCTCGCAAAGAAAAGAAGAAACCATTCGCACTTTCATTTAACTTTATTAATTGACAATCTGCCCAATTATGAATTAAAATTCCTCGGGAGTTTTCTCCCTTCTCCCATTTTTTTTATGTTAATTCAATTGTAAAAATGGGAACAGGGAAAAAACTCCCGGGGAATTTTTATTCATAATTGGGCTGTATAATTTTTGGGCTTCTTTTTTAGCCAATATTTTTATATATGAATCCTTTTCCAAGTTCTCAAGTAATAAATCTAAAACTGATCATTAAAAGTGAACTGAGAAGATCCATCTAGGTGATTTTTACAAAAAATGATCAACAAAATGCTAGCTGGGAACATCTTTAAAAAAATTTATATACATTAATACATCTATTTTTATTTGTATTGATATTTTATCATTTAAAAGTTGTAGGGATTTTTGCAGAGAAATTTTTTTTAACGCGTAGGGAAAAATAGGTATTTTTTCGGGCTGCGTAAGGATTTTTCAAAATAGTCTATAACATCACTGGTACATAGGTATATATGTAATACTCACGTCAAGGCTTTTTTTGCTGAAATTGTTCACTGAAGAAGTTGCTTCATTGGTAGAAAAAAAAAATTCCATTGGTTCGCTGTATTTCCAGATCATTATATTTTCCAACACTTCAGCGCTTTGTCCACTTTTTTTTGCTTTAACACTTTTGATATACTCCGAATTGTAGTACGATTTTAAATTATTCCACTTTCTTGCGACATCACCTAGTAAATGATTACAATATATGGACATTTATAATTATGTACATACATGCACATATTAAATATGTAACAAACAATTAATTTATTGCTACGTACCAGCATCAAAAGGCGTTTTTGGACAAAAGTTTGTGTTTAGTTTTGCGGCTAGCTCCTCCCAAAACTTGATTTTTTTTAATTTGTTGTTATAGTTCACAGATTTAACATCCCATATATAAGGTACTGGCTTTATCTCATTTATAACATACAAAATTTCTTCTTCCAACCAAGCTTTAACCATTTTTTTTTTTTATCAAATTTTTGTAAAATTAACTTTATTTATTTTGTTTGGCGCGGTTTTCTTTTTTAATAGTTGTGAACTGTCAATTTTTTTTACTGAAAAACTGAAAAAAAATGTTTGTTTACATTTTTTAAAGTTTGTTGGCTCTTTTTAAAGCTATTTTCACTCCTATTAAATATTTGACGTCCTACAAGAAACCACTAGTTTTGTTAAACAATTATTTGCTTTTGCAAAACGTTTGGCAAGATCAAACATCAGTTAACAGTTTCTTTATTATATTATACAATTATCTTTTTACAAATAAAGTTTAGTAAATCCATAGAAATTTTTAAAAATAAAGCTTCGTACAGACGATGGTCAGATCTTACAATTACTAATATTGCAGCGTTGCTTAAATTGCATTAAAATTGGCTAAAATGTCTTACAGCTGTGTGAACATTGTAAGCTCATTGGTATTTGCAGAAGTGCAAAATTAATGCAACTGACAATCGCACCATTGTCGGATAAATATTGTTGTTGGCAACGCCTGCTTACAATATTGTAAGATCTGACCATCGTCTGTACGAAGCTTAAGTTTGATCTTTTTTGGGTTCTTCGTCAAATATTTGTTAGGTCTGAACATACCTTAACATTTACTGTTTCTTTCTATCAATTCTATATCAATTCAATGAATACAAAATGTAGTGTCTAATAGCCTTTTCACACTTGTCAACATTTAACATTAATTTGCGAAGATGTTGGAATTTTCCCATAAGAAATACATACATAGGACTAAAAATCAAAATGTTTCAACATCTTTACAGAATGTTACTATCATATTTTGTTACCTTTTACATTTTTGGATTCTTTTAGTGTCATCACTAGAAAAGTGACAATAAATTATATTATATTTAATTATAATTATATTATATGGCATCACTGACAAAATGGAAGTTGCCAAGGTATATTTACACAAGGTAAACTCGTTGGCCCATATGTTTGTCAGCTGATTACCCCTAGTTGGAACCCAAATGTCAAATTTCGTGTATATGAGCCAAAATTTGTACATGTTCAATAAATATCGTGATATTTCTAGAATCACGATATTTATTGAACGTGTAGCATGCAATATTGATGGATCGCGATCCACATCGCAGAAAAGCCCCTTTTATGTGATCCATCAATATAGATCGCGATCCAAATATCACAATATATATTGAACGTGTACCAGTGCCCTTAGATGTTATAAGTGTGAACGCGTATTTCACATTTTCAACATCTTTAATGCGTTCCTCCGAAATGTATGCAAGTGTACAAAGGGTATAAGAGCTTATACCATGTTCACACGGACAGCAATATTCGTGTTTCGCGCTCTTATTCCTGTTTCGCGTCCTAAACATGATTGAAACGACTTGTTTCCCTATACAAAATTTTGAGAGCGAAACAGGTCGTTTCATTTTGAAACAGGCTGCGAAACAGGAAAAATGTACTATCATCTCCAATTTTGATAACATTTATCGTTAGTTTATCTGAACTTGCTCTCAAAAAAAATCAAAACAAAGAAAAAATTTGATGTTTAATAAAATATAGTGATAATTATAACCTAATAATATTAATAAAAGTATTAAATATTATATTTTCAAGTTTTTTTTACTTTTTTATCTACTTTAAAAAAAAAATCACACTAACAACCAGTGTTGCCACCTCACGTGTAATTACACATATCATGTGTAATATTTTTTTCCATGTGTAGCCCATGTGTAATTGACTGCATGTGTAATTCACGTGTAATTTAATATTTTAACGTTTTGTAGCATTGATTTTTGTTATTATTTTTTCGCAAGAAGTAAAAAGGTTTATTATTCTTAGCAGAACTTAAAAATTTAATTAAAAGAATGAAAGCGTTAAGAGAGCTGAACTAAAAATGGTTGGATCATTTACTACTTACCATTTGGCATTAAGATATCTTTTGCCACAATTTATTATAACGACGAAACATCTTGGGTACATTATTCTTTTTTTTCAAAGAGAGTGGATCATCGACTGCAAAGGAAATGTTTGAGCTTCTCAAAAACACGATTATAGAAAAAGAGATTCCTTTTGAAAATTTAGTTGGATATGCATCAGATACATCTCATGTTATGTTTAGACAGTATTATTCAGAAGTTAAGTTGCTAAAAGACGAAAAGCCAGTTTTTATTTTGATAAAATGCTCGTGCCACCTAATACATTTGGTAACGTCGAAGGCCTGTCTGAACCTTCCAACATATTTGGAAGATTTAATTTGTAATATTAAATCTTGTTTTATTAGAAGTAATGCTTGGCGGATAAAACTTAAGGAATTTTAAGAATATTTTCGCGACAACATGCAATTTGAATGCAGAATATTATTGGAAAGAAGTTTTTGATATAAAAAATTCCTTTGGAGACAGATTATTTCCTACTTTGCAAATAGTTATCTTTGTTTTAATCTTTTAAAAGGTAAAATAAAAATATTATTTTTTTTGCATTAAATATAGCAACGATACGATTGTTGTAAACAAAAAGCAAATTAAGAGACATTTGAAAAATATTTTTGTGTTGGATAAGTAAAAAATATAAAAATGTCCGGCATATCCAATGTTGCAGCGATAGAGGAACTGAATTAACATTCTGTTGAAAAATTGCGTCGATGACATTTGAGAGATGCATCAGAACCTTTATCATAACAAAATGAAATGTAAGTTACATATCTTCATCTTCGAATTCAAAGGGCTTAACAACAAAAAAAAGTCGAAATAAGGGATTTTGATTGAGTTTTCTTCGTTTTATTAAACTTAATGTTCACAAACAATTTTAGATCAAAAATGGCGATTTTTTTAAAGACATTCAAACGCCAATTACACCTTGTTGTTATTGATTTTGTAAAGTTTTTTGCTTCTCCTGTAAAAAAAAAGTTGTAACGCCCTTTAGCATTTTAGGTGACGATATTTGTTTATTTGTTTGCAAACAGAAATTGAAATTGGTTTACGTTTTCTGAAAAAGTCAAATACTGTTTTAATTCCACTTTTGATCGAAATTTGTTTCTGTGACATGCGTAAAAAGATAGCATGTGTAATTCGTATTTTCATGTGTAATTTTGGCATGATCCATGTGTAATTTACCATTTCGTTGGTGGCAACACTGCTAACAACACAAAAAAAATGTAAAAACGAAACAAGAATGAATCGTATGAACAGCATGTTTGGCAAACTAGTTTCAGAGAGCGAAACCAGTGGTTTATATCGTCGTATGAACATAGCATTATGCCATGTTTCCACGACGATTTGAATCACCTGCTTCGCTCTCTGAATCATGTTAATGAATCATGGTGTTTACACGACGTATCTACTTGCTTCGAATTGACAGTTGTCTTTAATAAACAAATCAGTGTTGTTAACTTTGCATTTTCAAAACGCACCAAAATGGAGAAAAAAACGCAGCAAGTTTAGAATTTCTTTTTTATTTAAAATATTTTTATATTAAAAATACAGCAGAATGTGTTTATTATTGCATTTTTTACAATTAAATACCGCTTAGAGTATGCATGTACTGTCTTTACGTTTTGATTTTTCGTTGTTTAATTTTGTTATTGTTTTCAATATCAAAAAAGCACACGTGCAAACGCACGACTATACAAAATAAAAAACATGTCGTCAACATGACATGAATCATTTGAACGCCAATTCATGTTCAAAGAAGAAAAAGGAAGAATCTTGTCAATAAGACATGAGCCGTATGAACTCAGACTTAAAATTTTTTGAGAAAAAACTCATTTTGTGTGAAACTTTTATTAAAATTGATTACATAGTATGTATACTTCTGTTGTTTTTGTAAGAGTTGTAATTGTTGTAGCGACGAGTTTACCCTGTTGAATTCGACTCGGTATTCATATGTACTAGATACATATTTTTTAATTACATAAAATATATACAAATTTTTTTTATAAAGAGATCAACTATAAATATCTAGTAAAGCTTCGTACAGACGGTGGTCAGATCTTACAATGTTGTCATTTTTCAATGGCACCATTGTCAGATTCATTAATTTTACACATCTGCCAAATGAAAATGAGTTTACAATGTTCAAACAGTTGCAAGACATTTTTAGGCAAATTTAATGACAACATTGCAAGATCTGACCATCGTCTGTACGAAGCTTAAGGATTCAAAATTAACAATAGTTCAAAATTTATCGTATTTAACATAGTTAAAAAAGAAAAACCAAAAACTTTATAAAACAAATTAAACTAATTTCTACATAAATACAAACCCCCATATTCACAAAAAATATTTTGGGTTTATGACAGGTTTATTAAACAAATTTTCATAGAAAATTCGTTTTATTAATCAAAAATATTTTTTATGAATATGGGGGATAGTATTTATGTTTGCATTCATTTGAACGAGATGATACATTTTTGTTAATTAATTTAATAAATTCTGCGTAAAACATTTTAAAAAGAGATCAAAAATTTATTATAATAACTCCAAATTAATAAAGTTAATATTTTCATCATTATTGTTATCGCAGAAATAATTTAAAAAAGCACCAAAAATGGAGCGAAACGCACCGAGTTGACAACTCTGAAACAATCGATTTTTACAGCTAGTTCAGATAAACTTGCGATAAAAATTGGAGAAGAGAGTAATTTTTCGTGCTTCGCAAGTAGATTCAATATGAATCTACTTGCTTCGCTCTCAAAATTTTGTATGGCGCAGCAGTTGCTTTGTTCATGATTGGCATGCGAAGCATGAATAGAGAGCGAATCACGTACCGTGGAAACATGGCATTAATGAGCATTTATGTTATCGGTAAATTTTTTATATCGGAAAATATTATAAGGAAAATATCGTGACAAAATAAAATTATCGATGAATTTTCTTGAAAAAATTAATAGCCTGGCCCCCAATGTCGACAAGAACATTTCTTTCGTATATTTATATTGAAAACAAAATCAAATTTAAGTTATTTATTATTGTTTTCAATATAAATATGTATATTTTAAAGTTATCGATACATTTTCAAAAATAGTGTGGCTAAACGCATTCGAAAGATTTATTCGGGGAAACATTTAATAACCAATAAAAGATAAAATTATAAAACAGAAGATAGAAGACAGTGTAAATTCGAAATTTCTTAGTCTATTTCTGTCACCCTTTCATGACTACTTATAGTGCTTCAGAATAAGCCTAACAATTTACAGAATATGCAGGTAATTTCCATTTTATATGCAACATTTTATTGTAAAACGAATTATAGTTTCTGCTTCGACGCAGATTTTTGGGCACAAATTTAGTGAAAGAAAGAGGAATAAAGCGCTTTATACCATGATCAGCGAGTTAAAAAAACAATAGCCATTTATTTCTGTTCGTTACATATTCTAAAGTTAAACATAAAGAACTAATGTATTTTTTACCCTGAAGTATGAAAATCAAACAGATATAATCAATTTGCATTACAAAGAGCACTTGCGTGTATAGGTATGATATTAGCCAACACAAATAAGCTCGATGACTTGCCGACGCGAGAACATGCCGCGTAAAATTTTCCGTGCGTGGTGTGCCTAAATCTAAGCCGCACAGACATCGTTTGGCCTTGCGACTTATTGATTGATCTAATAGGAAATAAAACGCGTTTGAATTCAATTGGGACGTCTGTGACAATCATCTAAGTTCGTGGCAGCAAAACATTTTCGTGTCGGAATTTACCATTCAAATGGTAGCTTCGATGACGTTTTTCATCAAACTTTTAACGACCAATCGTGTGCCATTACAACCGTGGCGGGTTCAAATTCCGAAGTAAAATAACCGGAGAAAAACCTTTATCCAAAAAATACATAACATTTTCAAGAGAATTGGTTAATTAACGTATGCGGAATAAAATAGGGACTGACACATTAGCAGCAATAAAAAATTTATATCAGGTATTAAAAAATCAAAATTAATATGCAATTGTTAAAATACACAGCTTAAACGTATTTTAAAAAAAGATATTTAGCCACATCGATGGGCTTTTTTCATATTTTGAGGCACTCTACGGATAGCCTCTTGAATCACCTTTGTGTGCACTTTCTATAACATCCATTTGATTTGAGTGATATAACAGTATAGGTTTCTTGTTTTTCTAGTTATCAAAATTTTTTTTTCAAATTCGCCTAAAAAGTTTGAATTGATGTCCATTTATGAGCGTCCACTGTAAAGAAGCTCCCATCATCCCCGATAGGATTCATGGCCAGCCTGCAGCAACAAAATTTTGTTTGATGATAACAGACTCTTTTCTGAGACTGCTGGAACGGGTTTCTTCACATATTTGACTACTCTGATATGTGCTACGTACTTCTAATGTTTAACTATTCATTTATTTGCAAACGAATGGTAAGATTTTGAAGTATAACATAGCTCTGGTTTGGTTGCATTGAATCAAAATTTTTTTACCGGATCGTCGTTTTCTATTAAACGGTTTTTTACTTTCGAAAGCTTTTACTGTCTTATAAACAAAAGATTTTTCAATTTAGATTTCAGAAAAGTGACGAAAAAATTCAAATTTTCTTTAATGAGGATTATTTTCACAAAATTTACAAATCAACTTACGACCTTCTAATTCGTTTTATGATATTTTTTCTACTTATTAACAATTTTTTGAACTGACCTCCAGCCAAATAGTTATAGGGAAAGTGCCGTTACTTTTTCCATATTTTATTTTTATATTACATTTTGTTTTATTTTTGCACTGATTGTTGAAAAGAAGTCAATATTTCATTCCGCATACGATAATTAAAAAGATATAGGAGGGGGTGCTTTTAACCTTTTTGCTGTATTTTACACCTTTAATTTTAAAATTTATAGCATTTATTTCCTTCAAGACTTGAAACTATCATCAGATAATTAATTAAGAAACATGGGTAGAGGGAGCTTTTATTTTATATGGAATTTCCAAAAAATGTATATCTTAAAATTCCTTTATATGTTACAGGGTGTGCTTGAAAAATTTTAAGAAACCCGGTTGATTAGTTAAGAAGATATAGGCAGGGGGAGCTTTTACCCCTCTTACCCTATTATTCGCCTTAAATAACAAAAGTTATAGGCTATAGTTTCTTCCAGACTTTACACTATTTGCCTGCCAAATTTCAAGAAAATAGGTTGATAAGTTAAGAAGATAAAGGGGAGCTTTTACTCGTTTTGCCCTGTTTAAAGCCCTCTAGCGATATGGTCGCAAAGTAAACCTATTAAACCTATATACGATACATGGTTTGGCAACTTTTCAAGTGCCAATAAAAAATCATAATATGGAAAATGGAGGGTATTTTGTTGATATTTGTATGGGAATATGTACATATATTGGAAAATCTAGATGCCATATCTCCGGAACCACAGGGCCGATTGCGTGCAAACTTCACATAAACCATGTACAGACTATCCTGAACGTACCCTGATTTTGGTTCGGTCTACCCATTTTCACAGTTAGTGGTGACATCAAAGTGTACACTTCTTTTTATATACATATTTACATATACATATTTAAAGCTCACCTTATTGTGGGGGCTGATGGTTGTTATTGTAACATCTTTAGCATTAACACAGTTGTTATTTTGATTTGTTGTTGTTTTCGTTGAGACATTCATGATGTTCTATTGCTGCTATTATTTTTGTTGCTGTTAATTTATTAAAACAATAACAAAAACAATGATTTTATGCAAATTTAGCAAAACTGATTAATTTAAAAGTTTATTTAAATTTTGATATTTGTGCGTTTTTAAAAATTTTTGCTGACTAAAAAATTTTTTTTTAAAACCGAAGTATATGTATATAAATAATCGTGGATTTTGGTTTTTAAGTATAATATTTTGGTAGAATTGTACCCCCTTTCGATTGAAAGGTGACGTTTTCACTTCTTTTGTTTTTTTTTTTTTTATTTCATTAAGTTAGTTTTGTTTGAATGTATGAGAGTGTGTTGCTAAATTTTCAGTTGTGTTGTTGTTGATTATTTTCTTATTTCGATTCCATAAGTTTTCTTTCCCACCTCCCTTCTTTGCGCCTGTGTTGTTTTTCACTGTTTTTATTTAGTATGTATGGAACAGAATACTATCGTAAAGATAGATGTAAGCAAAACTGAGGGATTTTTTGTTATTGAAAGCAAACACACAGAACAACAATCAGCAAATAGAGTAAGAGTAGACTATATGTACATATACATATATATTTTTAGTACTCTAATTAAATTGTATATATTCTACTTTGAAACATTTCCCAGCACCGCACACGTTAATAACACAACGTTAAATATACAACTAGAACTTTGCGTTTAGTCAAAAGCGGAACGAACCCGTGTTTGTATTTATCGTTCATATTGTAATGCTCACTGAGTTGTGATGTTTGCTTTTCACCGCTAAGCGGAGAGTACATTAGCTTGACAAAGAGACTTTTTCCAACCACACTCACACATATACCTACATATGTATATTAATAAACACTTGCATTGCTCTATTAATATAGATTTTTCCTAATTTTATATTCACTCTCTTTCATCATTGTTATTATACAAGTGATAATGCGCCGGTGCCAGGGTGTTCTATCAGCTTTTTTGCCGATTCGCCTTAGTAAAATAAATACCACGTATGTATGTTTAATGCTTGGTCAGTTGAGGATGGGGGGGGGGGGGGCTGTAGTTATTTTTATAATTACATTGTTTGTTTTAAATTTAAATCAACAGCTGCCCTGACTACCAGTCTGTGAGATAGACAGTCCGATATTAGAGAAAGTGATAAGCACTTGTTTTATATTCAATATCTACATACATACCGTTCGTGTTTGATTTGATACAGTAGTTTTGACTTAACTGCCTTTTATTTACGTGCACTTTTGACTTAGCTGCACAAAATTGATAATTTTTGGCATTATTCTTTATAATCCCATACAAATTCCTTTTTTAAGTGCACTTTCTTTACCTGCACATATAAGATAAGTGCCCAAAACTTTTGGCATTTTAAAATTATTTTCATACAAAAAATTCAAGTTAGCTGCACTTTGACTTAACTGCCCAAAATACATATTTTCTGTAATTATTCTTCAAAATCCTTGTTTACGTGTATTTTGTATATCTGGACATTTTTCGTATTTTTGGGCAGCTTTAAAATATTTTATATAAAACATCAAAGTTAGCTGCACACATTAAAAAATATGGTGGCCACTTTTTCACATAAATATTCAATTATAGCAGTTTATAAAATCAAAAATCGCAAACAAGTCAAGTTGGTATCATTATAATTCATTTATTTTGTTTGCATGTATTTACATTTATGCATATGGGTTGTGGTTACAGCAACTTTACCACGATTAGGTGCGTTTGAGTACTTTTACAGTAAAATGCAGTAAATTAGAAAATTGTAAAATTTGCTCTCACAAAAAGCTGTTGTCCAAAAAAGTACGCGAACGCAAATTTTGTAAAAATTCGTAAAATAAAGGCAACAGCTGATGACAAATAATTGAAGTGTTGAAAAATGTTAACACTTTTGACTACTTAACTCGTTTTCTTATCGGTACTCGATTAAATACTTTTTATAACACAAAAATTTTTGGAAAATACAAACAAATTGTTTTATGTAATCTTTCATATTTGTTTGTTTTTTATTTTATTTGATGTTACTAATTTGTGGCGGGTTAATTTATTAAAAGAACATGAATAATTTTTTGCTATAGATTACTTAAGTACCGAAGTACTTAGCACTTTTACAACTCTAAAAAATTAACATAACATAATAAGTTTCAAATGTTTTTATTTAGCCAAGTAAATGATTCACAAACAAGTTAAATTAATTAATATTTATTCACATATTGTTTTTGTTTAATTTTTATATCAACTTTTCGTTTATTTAACAATTTTTTCACAATTTGTAAGCATTTTGTTTGTTACTTTTGTTTGTTTACCTTTTGAAACATATGTTTTTTTGTTTTACAAAATTTTACTGCAAAAATTTCTGCAGTAAAAATTTTTAAATACTCAGACAAGAACTGTCACTTTTCGCTCTCAATTTGTGTTCTCATTTACTGCATTTTGTGTACTCGAACGCAATTTCGTAAAATGCAGTAAAGTTCAGTAAAAAATAGTAAAAACTTTTGTGTTCTCGAACGCAGCTATTATATGAAAGGAATAGCAAATCTTTGGTCTGAAACAGAATAAAGTAGTTGTAGTAGTATTTGAGCTATTATATGAAAGGAATAGCAAATCTTTGGTCTGAAACAGAATAAAGTAGTTGTAGTAGTATTTGAAGTTGTAGTAATAGCGCAACAAAGTTCAAACTTTCAAATTTTGCGCTTCAACGGCAACGACTACTACAACTACGTTCTGTTGCGACTACTTTGAAACGGCCGTTTTTAACTTTTGACAGCTAGCAGCGCTATTCTTAACGTTGTACTACAGTGACTTTTATGTTCCACACTTTATTGGTACCAATTTGGCTATCTCGTTCTTTATAAAAATGCATAGCAAATGACTACAGGTTGTTTGAACGTCATTGTTATTATCAATTTATTAATAAAAACGCTGTTACTCCTCTTTCAAACACTTTACTTTAGCTGCACTTTAATTAAGGTAACCACAACCTGCACATTAAGGCAGCTAAATACATTTAAGATAGCTGCATTTTTGATTTACCTGCACAAAAAATCGTGCAAAGGAGATTGTGCAGCTAAGTCAAAATTACTGTATTTCTAAGTATGCCACCGCTTAGCTAACAGGAGAGGGGGATGTTTGTGAGCATGTTTTATTTATATAGTTTTTTGTCATACAGTGCAATTTATACAAACATATTTACATATATGTATACACATAGGTATATTTTATTTTACTTTTAATCTCTCATTAAGGTTTGATAATTTCATTCTAAAATGCATGTATTTTTTCATTATTTTTTTATCTATTTACATATGTATCAATGTATGAATGTAGGTATGTATTTTTAATATCATCATTGCACTTGTTTAAATAAAAAACAACTTTAGGTTCTTTCTTACTATATGTATATTCGTTTTAAAACTGGTCTCGTCATTTCCATGCGCATAATCACTCAGTGAATAACTACTGGACGAAAATATTGTTTGTTGAAGTGTATGTGTGTTTGTACATACCCAACGGTACAATTTAAAAGACCTTATTTCAGACCTTTTTAAAAACCTGCTTAAAATATTTTTTAATTCAATCACTATTATTGTCTAACTGTTAAAGGCCTCATAAAAGGCCTCGGCTCTTTCGTATAAAACATAAGATTCACATTCCACATTCGCTGCTATGAGAACGGAGTAGAGAAGGAGAATATTTTTTGTATTGAACAAGCAAAATAATTATTTTTTGATCCCGTTACCATTCTTAGCAAGACAACGTGTGTAAAAAACGATATGAGGCCTTCTAGAAGGCATCCGTACGCCTTTTTTTTCCTGCGGGGTATACTCTACATTATGTATATATTATTTTACTTACTAGTTGAAGCGAATATGTATGAAGCCTATAAAAAAAACTTATTAAGTGTGCTTTGTGTGCCTTTGCCACGTCTGGCGCGTAGAAGGCGCAATCTGGAACATAAATTTTCAACAACTTTTCGCAGCATTTGCGGCCGCATTTCGCCGATAACTTTCGAATGTAGATTTCCAGATCTTCAATTGTTTGTGTTTTATCAACATAGATAAGTGACTTAACATAACCTCAAAGAAAGTAATCCAATGGGGTTAAATCACACGATCTTGGTGGCCAATTAATTGAGCCATTCCGTGAAATTATTTTTTCATCAAAAGTTTCTTTGATTAAATCAATTGTAGCGCCCACTGTGGCATGTGGCTCCGTCCTGTTGGAACCAGATATTAGCAAGATTCATGTTCCTATACCGGTCACGCTAAAAATTCTTTCAACTTCTGCGTAAATAAATGGCAAAACCAAAAACTTCATAACAAAAGAAGCTAACTTGTTGAAAGCATTTTCTTTTAAAGCGTTTTTGTTCCTATAAGCACCTATCCAGAGTTCAATAGTTGAACTTTGGTTCATTTATTCGTATGCATTAAACTTTTGCCATTGCTGTCCAAAAACCTTTATTTCTTCTTTAGTAAAATCTACCATTTCTACTTTAAATTTTTTTGGTGTTTACAGGGTTCCTATTATTATAACGGGTTATCCATTTTGCGGTTTCAAAAGTAAACGTAAACAAAACACATATAAAATATTTTTTTTCATGATATTTCTTTTTTATTATAAAGTTTGAACGTTGACATTCAGCTCAATTATGAATACAAATTCCCCGGGAGTTATTTCCCTTTTCTCATTTTTACAATTAAACTAACATAGGAAAAATAGGAGAAGGGAAAAACTCCCGGGGAATTTTTATTCATAATTGGGCTGTATGTGTGAAACACTATATCATTTAAGTGACCACCACGCGAAGTGTTGCAAGCATTGATTCTTTTGAGGTAATTTTGGACCACTTTTTGACACATATTGGGCGGTATCTCAGCCATAACTTGACGAATGTTGGTTCTTAAGTGCTCAAGAGTTAAAGGTTTATCTGCATAAGCACGGTCTTTCGCGTAGCCCCACAAAAAAAGTCTAATGGTGTCAAATCGCATGATCTTGGTGGCCAGTTGATGTCGCCACGACGAGAAATTACACGGCCAGGAAATGTCTCTTGCAATAAAGCCATATTCGCTCGAGTTGTGTGGCATGTGGCAACGTCTTGTTGAAACCACTTATTCTCTAAGTCGTATTCTTCAATAGCAGGCAAAAAAAAAGTCGGTTATCATACGACCATACAGCCCTAATTCCTGAGAACGACGAGGAATCGACACATTCGAGTATTCGGCAACACTTTCACTTACAGCAGCGATATTTTCAGCGGAACGAGCGAAACGATGATGTACTGGCCTTACAATATCTGTAACCGCTCCAGTCTCTTTAAATTTCTTCACAATTTTGCCAATTGCTTGCGTAGTTGGACGATTATGTAAACCATAATATCCTCGTAAAGCACGATATGTGGCTGTGCCAGAATCACCATATTTGTAGTATGCTTGCAACACTTCGCGTGGTGGTCATTTAAATGATATAGTGTTTCACACATAATGCCAACGTTCAAACTTTATAATAAAAAAGAAATATTATGAAAAAAAATATTTTGTATGTGTTTTATTTACGTTTACTTTCGAAACCGCAAAGTGGATTACCCACATTACATTTGTATGAACGTATAAATGACAAAATACAATGATAGAGATTGACAGAAAAGTTAAGTTATGTTGTGAAATAGCAATATATAAAATTAATAAGATTTAAAAATGCTAAAGAATGCTAAAAAAATATTACAAAAATGCTGAAAATAATGCTAAATGCTATTTGAAATATTCGCTGCTAAATCAAAATAAATAATGCTAAATTTAGCAGTGAAAATGCTAAAAGGGCCACACTGCGTACTAAATTTAAACTACAAGTACGGCTACTCACAGTTTAATGCCCGTAATTTCTACAAATAGATATCTAGTTGTGTATAGATATCTATGGTGTGACGAATTTTTGATAATTTTAACACGTAGGTACCTATGTATGTCTAACCTATTAGTTAAAGTATGTATTATACACTATCGGTTTTCGATAGTTAATTCAAAAGGTAATTAAAAATGTATAAAAGTGTCAAAAAATTTCCAAAAATTAAGTAAGAAAAAAAAAAACGAAAATGTATTCTGAATTAGAAGAACTAAGAAGTTTGCAACATTTGCTTACACTGAGTCTCCACCTGAGATAATATCTGATATAATATGTGAGAGAACGTCGGCAGAATGAGAGAACAAATTTCTTCATGTTAATCACAGAATACTACAGAACTGTCACGAGACGGAAGATTTTGCGTTTTTTTTTGTCTCTTTTTGAGAAAGCTGCCCTTTTTGCATTTCTATTTGCATCATCTTTTATGCCGCAATACAATGAACACAAATTTATTTAGTTGAGATTTATTTGCAAAGCTTTTGTAAAAATTAACTTTTAAGTTTACCACAACACAAGTAAATAATATTTAAGTAAATAAATAACATTATCAAACAAAAAATATTAATAAATAAATTTTTTTTGCACAAAACACAACGTTTGTTGAACTAATGCATTTTTTAACGTGGTCTGTGTTTTGTTATTTTTGTTTTGATCATGCCATTTGTGTTGATTGTTGCTGTCTGTTTTTACACATTGCCACTTCACTACCAAAAAAAGCTTTCTGTCTTTTCCTTCGAAAGCTGCCCTCGCAACTGATTTGGGCCTTTTTCACACATCACTTTTTACAGTTCTGTGGTATTCTGTGATGTTAATCTTAATCTTAAACAAGAGGGGAACACGTATTTTATAAGATTTAATAATCGAATGATTCTCGCACAGTAAACTTGTGTCGTTTTTATTCTTTTTTTTTTAGTTTTTTCTTGTTTTTAGTAAAAAATATTGTTTTTTTAAACACTTATCACAAGATTTAACATTTTGCTGAATGCGTCTTATTATTGTTTTTTATGTATGCATGTTTGTGTATTTTTGACAGCTCATCAGTTGTTATAAGTTTTCTCATAACAACTGTCTTATAAGATTTATTATAATATTAATATTAATACTATTTGAGAGTCTACACGTAAAGGCCGTGTCAGATAAAACTTTTGCTTCGCGTTGCGTTAGATATACGCTTTGACATTTGAGTTAAATGTACATGTTTATATGGCACTTGTCACATAAACTGCTTTTAACGCAAAGCGAAGCGAAAAGTTGGGCAACTCTCATCTTTTTGCGTGCTTTGACAATCTTCTAGTATAATTTTTTTTATTTATTTTCTTTTTAACACACAATGTGTGAGTGTTGACAAAGTTTTTATTGTGACATACACTTTTTGCTTTACGCTTTTCTGTCAAAGTATATGTAACGCAACGCGAAGCAAAAGTTTTATCTGACACGGCCTTAAGAAAATACTCTCTGCGATTGAAGATATAAAAATCTTATATCTTATCTCAGGTCACTGTTGGGATTTGTGGTACAATTATACCAAAATTGGTACAATCGAAACTTTATTGTACACTGGTACAATTCATCCTTTTTTGGTACAATAAAAAAAAAACAAATTTCTTTGAATTTGATGAACTCACATTTTTTCTTAAATTGAAATGCCAAGTCATATAAAGAGTTATGCAGGAGAATTGAATTATTAACCAGAAACCGCGCGTAACTTACGGAGTTTTGTACGGGATTGATAATGGCTTAGGGGGGAATTTTAAAAAACAAATAAAATTGCGGCTTTTATAGAACTTTTATTTTTTAAACTTAGCGGTGTTACGAACTTTTTTTAAACTTTTCAACAAAATCTTTTTTACTGGCATCTTAAATATTTTCCTAACCCTTTCGACCCCGCAATTGTACAAACTGCCATAAAAATTTTTTTTTATTATTTTCTTTCTTATTGGATCTCAATTAAGAGTTTTTAAAGATTTTGGACTCCTAGACTTATCTGGTGACTAGATATTAGAAGTTGCTTATAAGCAACTTTGGGCCGCTAAGGGTATATTAAATGGTATTAAAAAAATTTAAATAAACTTTTTATATATTATTTATTCTTTAAGAATTTGATAGGTACTTAAATAAATTATGTATGATACGATAAGAAACAGTTTTTATTAGTATTGCAGCATAAGTGGACTCCACATTTTACAGAGACGGCATCGACCTTTTACTCCCCATACTAACCAATGGCCAATTTCATCATATCTTTTCGAATTTCGTGGATCAGGATTAAATTTACGGTGCTTGGAACTAGATGTGGAAGAGAAAGAAGATGGAGACGACGGTGCCGTGCTTGCTTCTTCTTGTCCCAAAAGATTTCCGCTAGGTCGCCCTATTTTTCTTTGTATTGAACTTGTGGAGGGTGGTGCAGCATTCAGCAACTCATTTGCTATTTCCATCTGAAACTTTATTAGCGGCATATGCTTTACATTCGGCTGCACCAATTTGAGGTGCTTGCGATACAAAAGCCAGGAATTGGTTACTGCTGTTCCCAAGGCCCAGTAAAATATTCGCATGTACCATTTAGCAGAGCGATGATTTATCTTATACAATTCCATCAACATGTCAGAAAGATCCACTCCTCCCATGTGTTTGTTGTATTCAGATACAATAGCTGGTCTCGCGACATCAATAAACTTTTTCTCCTTTGCGCTCCACCGACGGCATGTTCCAATTGGCTCATCTCCAATAAACGTAGAAATTAGCTGCACCGATTTGTTATCCAACCATCAAACTGTAGCAATCTCATGATTGGCTTCACACTTAATATAGTAGGACCCTCTACCAAGCTTTTTTAAATCAGCTTCGGACAGCATTTCGCAATTGCCCATTCGGTTTTTTCTAACAGTACCGATGCAAAATATGCCCATTTCTTTCAAGGATACTAAAAGACTGACTGAAGTAAACCAGTTGTCAAAATAGAGCTTGTAGTTTTTAAACTTCGGGACCGAGGATGCCAAAAACAAAACGATGTCAGAAGATATACCAAGACCATATAAAGGACATGTTCCATCACCAACGTATAGCGCAAAGTCATATATAATTCCAGATGAGCTTGCTCGCGTGAACATTTTCATTCCCCATTTGTGAGGCTTAGCAGGGTTATATTGCTTAAATGCCGATCTACCTAAAATTGTGTAAGGATTGGCACTACGACTTTTCAAACTCGTGAAAATTTTAACTAACCTTTATATGCTATTACTTGCTCATCAATACTTTGGTGTTCTTCTTGGGGTATGCTGTTGAATTTATCCTTGAGCAACGATAAAATTGGGCGTATTTTGTACAGCTTATCATAGTTGGCATCACCTTTTTTAGGTTGCTTTGATTTATCAGAAAAATGGATATATCTTTTTATTATTTCAAATTTATTGCGTGATAGCGCACCAGTTAATGCTGTCAATTTTAGATCTTGATACCAAGCCATTTTGAAATTTGGAAGACGAATAACACCTAAATATAACAAGATTCCTAAATACCGACAAATGTCTTCTTTAGTGCATTTGAGTTCTGATCCGGACTCTTGAAGTGCATATAAATTAACCTCTTTTACCATCAATTCTATCAATGCATCGTCAAAAAATGATCTGAAATACTGAATTGGACTGTTCGCCATTTGAACATCCTCTAGAGGCTTTTCCCATGGTACATCCTTTTGAGCAAAGGGTTTTTTTCTCCACCGTAACGTCGACAAATCTAATTTTTCTACAACAAAACGCTCAGGACCCTCTTCATTGTCTTCAGTATGTTCTTCAGGTGCGATACCTTCTAATATGTCGTTCTCTATTTTCTCACCTTTCTCCAAAATTTCTTTCAAACCACTGTCTAAGAACTCTGCCTCATCATCTTCGCACTCTTCATCGGAAGACGCGTCCCAATCAAACTCCAAAACTGCTTGTATATCAGCTTCACAAAGACCTTTGCGAGCTTTGTTAATTTTTTAAATATGTTAACGTTTTTAGTACCACCGTTGCCCAAAGTTGCTTATAAGCAACTTCAATAAACAAAAAAATATTGCTGCGTAACAATAAAATTTTCACTCGTTTTCTTCTATTAAATATTTTTTTCCACTTTCTAATGTTAATATTATGCACTTGTTTTTTTAAATTATGAGTTCTAAGTATTTTTATTTATTTTTAACTTTTTGCGCCAAAAATTCTACACCTCCGCTTCACTTGACTTTAAACCGGTAAATGCATTGTAGTTATGTTTATCGCGACACTTCTGTTATGTTTTTGTTACTTCTTACTTCTAAACACTGTAACCAACCAACATTATGTGTGCTTTGATTATTTTATAAGGGTTGTTGTAAATAAAACGGTGCTAAAAAACAATGTTGCTTATAAGCAACGTTGGGGTCGAAAGGGCTAAGCACTGTCAATTAAGTCTAAGCTTTTATTTATAGAAAGCCCTTTTGTTTATAATTTGAAGAGACTTGAGCAGATGCATTGAAAGTGCTCTTTTATGTGCACTTAGTCACTTTTTACTTCCGATTTTTGCAACAATAATTTAGCATTTCTAATAGAATCTGCCTCATATTCGCAAAGCTTATTTAAAAATTTCTTTTTGGTTGAAAAAAGGTATTTTTTGGCAAGCTGGACCAAAAATGTCTTTTTAACGCAATAATTTAAGAAATGGCAAAAATAGCATGTGCCATAAAAAACTTGTCTTGCTCATAATGTTATACTAACATATTATACATAAGTATATGTACTCATATCCCTGTGCGAAGCCTGGGATCAAGTGTCTCCAAATCGCTACTTTTGGCGACACTGTCAACGAAAGGTCTAAGAAAGAAAAGAGACATTTTAGCTTCTTCTTTATTTTGTACACCCACACCACAATAGTGGAGAGGGTATTGCGTGTGTGTGCTGATTTGTGTAACACTAGAAAATATTGCTCCTAGACCCAAATTTTAGTATACCGATCGACCCAATATCACTTTCTGGGTCGATTTAACGATGTCCCTCGTCCGGCTGGCTGGTTGTCTGTGCATGTAATCTTGTGCGCTAAGCACAGGGCGCTGTTTCTCAAAACTACAAGTAAAATATATAAAAAAAGCAACAATTTTAGAATTTTTGTGTTTGTTTCAAAAATATTTTACTTGTAGATTTATTTGCAATTTTGAAGGTAATTTGTTGAAATTTTGTAAAAAGGTTTCAATTCAAAAGCACGAAGCCTACTGAAAATGGTGAGAACCAGTCCGTAATTTCACATGGCTCCAATACAAACTTCTTTCCGGAATATTGTTTGTGCCTATAAACCATCTTATTATGTTGGTATTTAGGTTAAATTTCGACCAAACTTATTTTATTGCAATCTAGATCATCTTACCAAATATTATTAGAATTGTTCCAAATACTACTGCCTAATATACTTTTAATGCCCAAACTTCCTTATAAATGTTGGTACTGACATAAAAATTGGCGACAATTACTTCTACTATAGCTACTATGTCATGATAAGATATAAGCCCCCTCCCTTAAATCACTCAAGAACAAAAAGTCTCATATAGATAGGGATGTCTTAATAATATTTCTCACAAAGATATTTTACATAAATCTTTACCTCTCAACAAAATTTTGCTTTGGCAGGTCCATGATTGCCCATGTTGGGATCAAAGGTTACACTTAAGAAAATGTCTTTATATACTGTGGTGTAGGTTATCAACTGGCCGAGCTTGACCGACTGTACTTTCTTAATTGTTTTATTGAAAAAAAGGTGTCATACATTTTTACTATATATGCTTTTTTATTTTATAACCAACATTTGGTACAATTTATGTCAATTTGGTACAATTTTGCAATTGAGTCGGTACAATTTAAGAATTGTCAAATCAAAACAGTGTCTCAGGTGGAGACCCTATGTTAAATTTGAATATAGATCTAGAAGTGTTGAAGTTTCGATAATTTTGAAATATGGAATAATTCAGAATTTTGTAAAAAGGTTTTGTCTTTTTAAGAAAAGTATGGTCGTATGGTTTTAAGAAAAATTTAATCCAAGCTTTGTCATCTGGTGTAAAGGTATGTATGTATGTAAACTTGTAAAAGTCTTTCAATTCGTGCTAACATATTGTATTTGCTTTTTAGAAATACAAACGTTACAGTAAACAAGTAAACAATTGGTACTTTCTTTGCGATTTTACGCATCTGGTTGCTTCCAAATAGCTGTTGCAGTTTTTTTTAGGAATATGTACATCAAAGCAAAGCAAGTAATGTAATTAGAAAAGTTTCGATAGCAATTAAATCCTTGACGAATATACCAGAGATCCTACTTCGATGGAACATAAATCACACACTCAAGCTAAATTTTATAAAATGTCCAAGATGTATTGGAGCATTAGATTGCAACCATGTACAAATAATGTCTCCCGGTATAAATTTATTTTTTATTTGTGTAAACTATTTCAGATGTATACATTATTTAAAGGTGATAATTATGCTGAACTGTTTCAAAATCGAAAAGGATATTTTTCCATAAATTTCCAAGCTATGTGTGATGCGGATTTGTACTTCACAGATGTTGTAACACGGCGGCCAGGTTCAACACACGATCGTACAATATTCAATAACAGCAGATTAAGGTTAACATGGAAAGAAAACCAGCCAGACGGACGGATGGACATCGTTAGTTCACTTTAAAAATTGATTCTGAGTCGATCGGTTTACTAAAAACATTGATCTAGATTTCCATGTATTATACACATCGCATAACATTTATCCTATATGACAACCGGCTTTGTCTTACAGTTGGGTATACAGATACGTATTTAAAACAGAAACCAGACTTTGAAAAAAAAATTTTTTTTTTTGCTGTGAAAGCTCTTGCAGGCATGTAATAAAAATGAACATGTAGCAAAATATGCCTTAAAAAGGCAAAATATGCGCTATAAACTTAAAAAAATGCTGCAAAAATACTCGTTTAACTAAATTATGCACAAAAATGCTGCAAACAGTAAAGTATGCACTAACAAATCAATGCCAAAATTCATAAAAGGCTCCAAAACGGATAAATGCCTATATCGATTGTGCCTTCATTGGTCGCACAAGGAAAAACATGCAAATGCATATTTTTGGTTTCCCTGTTGATGATATATTAGTGTTAAAGTTAAGCATTTCATGTTAGCTGTAGACGGAATGTAAGCTGCATCTTAAATGTAATTGTATTTTTAATGATTTTTATTAATACCCAAAAAATAATTTTTTTAACATTATTTTTGCAAAAATGTATTTAAATAATGTGAATTATTAAAATGTTAAAGTGGCTTTTATCTGCCAAAATTTTTGTTTGTTTTTTTTTTTTTGAAAAATAACTACCTACGAATTCTAAAAATAAACAATGAAAGATATTTCGCCGTTAAGTTAGCTTAAATACCTGACGTTAAGATAGAACATAGCAGTAAACGTTATTGTTAAAAAAGTTACTGAATAAATTTACGCTAACTTTGCTGTTAAATATTTTTTACAATTTAAATTATGTTAAAATTGCATGGGGAATCGCACTACTGGTACTTATAATAGGTACTATGGTTTTAGATTGAAATTTTAATAAAATGTTAAAAAAAAAAAATAAATAAATATAGGTAGGTATAATATTGTTTTGGGAAATTTTGCAACTTTTTTTAATTGTGTGTGTGGTTGCGAAAAAAATTGTTGCATTTTTTATTTTTTCTGTGACAAGCTTATCTGCATAAGCGGCCTTCGGCCGGGCTCAAGGTTTCAATCCTCTATGGTATAACAAAACCCGGTTTCGCTAACTAAAGCTTCCCTGAAAAGGCGGCCTTCGGCCGGGCGCAATGATGTTCTTCTCTATCCTCTGCCGGGCGCAAGGATTTTCTCTATGGTAGGTATAACAAAGACCAGCTTCGCAAACTAAAACTTTTCTGCATCTAAAAGATACTTTAATTAACCTAGAGGGGAACATAATAAGCGAATACAAAAACAAAATAAATATTTGCTATCGTGAGCAATTACCACATCCTACACATGTGGGGTGGGGGGAACTTTTTTGTCCGAAGGCCCCCAGAAGTCGCCCGACGAGAAGTACTAGTAAATTGTAATGCTGTAGCAGAGAAGCAAGCCGATTAAAAATTATCGGCGGCGGCTGAAGACCAAAAATATTCGGCGGCGGCGTCTGAGCTGCTTTGCGCCGATTTTTTTGACGACTAAAAAAATATTCGGCTGAGCCGAACTTATTACAGTAAACATATAGATAAACAAACCGGTTAAACAAACAAAAAGACAAATAATGATTAATTCGTTTAAAAAGTAAAAATTTTATAAAGGATAAATTAAATTCTTAGAATAAAAATACTATTTACAGCAAATACCTTGTTAGTTGTACTACGGTCAGTAACAGATATAACATTAAGATTTTCTTAAAATTTAGAAACATCAGGCATTTTAAAATAGTCAATTAATTAATTTTTTAAATTTATATTTTTATGTTGGTCTATTATTTTTTATAAAAATATTTGTTTTAACAAAAAGAATCTGGGAATTTATTTCTCATGGTGAGTAACATTTATTATATAAATTTTTATAATATTCGAATGTGTATTCTACGTCAAATTACAATCCTCAAAAGCTTTTATACTTTAATAGGCTTATTCCTTCAATATTTTCCAGGAATATTTTCTATGAACTATCAGAAATATACAAACGAAAAATTCTGATAATGCATAGAAAAAATTCAAGGAATAAGCCTATTAAAGTATTAAAGCTTTTGAGGATTGTAATTTGACGTAGAATAAATATACCTTGGTACAAATTAAAAATTTTTAAATACAAATTAAAAATTTTCAAATATTTATTTTTAAGGGTTAATGAAGTTCAAAGATGCCTGTTTTTTTAAAGAAAACATTCACTAATTTAAAAACTGTAAATGAGACGAAAACTGCAAGCACTAGCGAAATTACATCGTGTTCAATGGCTTTTGTTATATTCAAGGTATATTTTGTGTTAATGTACCTTGGTTACATGTATTATTCGTTGTGTTTTAAAATTTAATCAAACAAACAGTGATTTGCTTAAAGATTTTTGTTGTGTCTGTTTACATTTTAATTTATTATAGCCTGGCAAAAAGCTTCAAGTTTTTGTCAGACAAATTCTAAACTTTAAGCTTTATGTAGCTTTTTAAATAAAACAAATTGCTGAATGAATATAAAGCTTTTTAAAATGAACACTTTATAATCAATAGATACGTATTGTATTATAACAATTTTTTAGGTTATGTACTTATTTATGTGGCGTCATTTAGTTTGTTTTAATTTCACATGAGAATTAAATTATTGCTGTGTATTTTTTATATAAATTGTTTTTTTTTTCAAATTGCGGTTAAATAAATTTATACGTGTACATAAGTAGATATATTCAAGGCAAATATTGGATATAGTACATATTGGAATGTAAAAGCAATTGGTAAGTTGTAAATAACAAAGACTGCATTAGCAGTTTTGTTTTGTTTATTGGCTTTTACTATGTTGCACAGTGGGCTTGCAGTTGGTTTTTCTTCAGCGGCTCATACACTTCCAATAAAATTGTTCAATTTTACGTATTGTACAATTATATCGCCAATGTGTATATAATATTCGTTGATGGCACAACATATTGGTAACAATCAAAAGACTTTTGATTTTTACTGCACAGCGAAAAGAAAGTGAAATGTGTTATATTCACCTTTTTATTGAATGAATGAAAGCATTGTGCGACTTATTGCATAATATAGGACAAAATGGAAATAATATGGCGAATATCATATACATTAATATTGGAAGTGTATGGGCCGCTTTACAATATACGATTTTCCCTGCAAATAATAGGACCAGTCCAAGCACGCGTGTAAAGAGTATCCCACAAGGGACTAGGACTAGTCCAAAAGTAACCCAAACGTATGGAAAAAACATGGTCTATTTAACATTACGATGTCCTAGACAATACGTAAAGTTGAACAATTTTATTGCAAGTGTATGAGCCGCTTAAAATTTGTACCCACATCTTGATCAAATCGGTCTTGCCATTGCAAAAATGAAATTTATAATAATTGCCAAAAGTATATTTGAATTATGTAAAAAAGTATAGTACAATTAATTAATAATGTATGAACGACGATTTTTTGTTATTCAAATAACAAATATCGTCAAAAATATTTTTTGGATTTTAGTACAATTTAAATTCGCAAAGGTAAAATTTTTTACTGAATTAAGTAAAATCTTAAAAAACTAATATATCATTCCTGATACACATAAATATGTGTGTGTATTAGGGGTATAACCAATTTTTGGCCCTAGCACCACGCGATGGCGAAGGTTGTGTTATTTACGAAAAAATAATTTTGGGGTCATTTCGGATAAAAAACCTCACCCACGAAAACGATTTAAAATTGTTTTTAAGTATTAAACACAAACTCGGAATATTTGAAACACATTAATAATTTTCTTTGAATAATAAAAACAATTAAAGTACATAACCTAATTTTCAATGACATACATTCAGCTTCGTAAGTATTTACACAAATGTTAAATGCAGGTTGATATATTGATAAAAAAACTTTTTTGCGCCTTTTAGGTAAATAAATAAAAAAAAAATCATTTAAAAACTTTACCGCGTTTGGTGGGTGAACTTTTTTGACAACTGCGAAAAAGTAATACCATTTTTTTATATAATTTTCAATGGCCTATTCGACTATGCTAGGGCCATTTTGATATTTGCAAAAAATTGCAAAAAGTTATATCCCTAGTGTGTATATGTGCTTAAAATCTAAACAAACATATCGTCACCTTCAATGCAAACGCCCGTAGCTACACTTTTAATTTTTTACAGGAAAAGAAAAAATCAATAATAATAAGATATTTTTTGCATTTTTTTTTTAAATTTACTTATAGTAACGAGACTTATTTATTATTTTAACAAGTTTTTCACTTTCTTTGTATCAAGTTTTTATGTTAGTTTCGTACTTTTGGCTTGATTTTTTCTGCAACAAGAGGACGTAACAAAACTTACATAAGTCATTTTTAAATGTGCAATCAATAATGCACAAATAATAATTTATTTTGTTATTTATATTTTAATAAAAAAAAGGAAACAAATTTATGTTATTAATTTTTCAACTAAAAAAACAAATGTTTTTAAATATAAACGGAATTTTAAATGAAAATAAAATTAATAAATTTTATAAATAAAAAATTTAAGTTCAACATTTTTCATTTTTTCGAATTTATTCTATGAGCTAAATTTCAGTTATGTATTTTATAAAGCTTTTTTGTAATAGTTCTATTCCTTCAATTTTTCAGAAATGACTTTATACACTACCAGACTATTATATTGTATTTTCTTGGTACATTTTATAAAGTAACACTATCCAGTGAGACATAAAGAATGCTGACGAAGGCCGTAGCGGGCCAGAAAATGCATTACATTCTGCTGGTGTCTTATAATTGTAAATTTTTCTGTACATAAAATATACCTCATTGCTTTCCAAAGGAAAGCTAAGGTAAAATGTACCAAGAAAATACAATATAATAGTCTGGTAGTGTATAAAGTCATTTCTGAAAAATTGAAGGAATAGAACTATTACAAAAAAGCTTTATAAAATACATAACTGAAATTTAGCTCATGGAATAAATTCGAAAAAATGAAAAATGTTGAATATAATGTAAAGTAACCTTCGGAAGGAAATAATTCCCAGTTTCTATTTGTAAAAAATTTAAGTTTACATGAGCTGGGCAGACATCTTAAGATCCAGTCAAAAAGTGATTGTTTGATGATCGGTATATACAAATATTTTTGAGTGTTACACAAATAAGCAATAATGCATAATACCCTCTCCATGTTTGTGGTTTTCATGTTTTTTTTAAAGAACTTAACAATATGTGCAGCGAATAAAAATTTATTTTTAACCGAAACAAATTTAAGAAAGTTATTTAACAAATAAAACAGAAATGTTCACTTGGGTGGGTATTGGTAAGGCGAAGGTTAATAAAACAAACCATGATCAATCAAAAACTCGATTTCGAATTCTTGTGTAGTTACGTCCGCTTACATTTAAGGTGACGATATTTTGAAATAAAAATGTAAACAAATTTTGACAAGCTCACGATTATAAACAAACTAACAGCCGTTTACTTGCATGTACTTTTATAAATATACCAAGGCGAATTAACTACAGGTGGTGTCGAAACGTCATCTGATTTTGACAGTTTGAGCTCATTTGTTGGCACCAAGGTCTATCCAATAGGTCTGCTTAAGAAGCCAGATGTTTATTTGGTTTTTTCCTCAACGATATCAAAAAAAAAAAAAAAAAAACAGATATCAAAAGTTGTGTACATTTTCCTTATACGTGTATATTTTTGTTTACTTTTTTTGGTTTTTTGCCACACATACATGCACACAAAACACATCCCTGCCGTCAAATGAGTAGCTAACTACAAAAAAACCCAACTTTAAGTTAGCTTGTATAGACTAACTTAAAGCCAACTACTACGCAATGCAAAATTTACATTAACCAAAGTGTATACAAACACTGTGTTGTATATTTTAAGTAGAGAGAGCCAAGTCGTTACCAAAAAAATCAACGTTGTTATTGATGTTATGTTATGACAATTTAATCTCATATTTACGCTCTTAATTGAGTAATGGCAAAAAACATAGTTTTTTTATTCAAAAACTAGACTGCCCCTGTAGGCTAGCTGGTAGTGAGCAAGTCTATCAGCGCCGAGGTTGCGGGATCGATTCCCGCCAGCGACTCTGGTTAAAAAAAAAGTTGAATAAAAACAACTTTGATTAATAAAATAAAATAAAAGAAATAAAAGAAAATAACATAAAAAAATAAAATTTTTTTATTTTTTTGAAAGTATTCATCCAATGAATAACATTCATAGATCGGCCTTAACTTAAACTAACTTAACTTAAAGCTAACTTAAAGTATTGAGTTTATAGCTAGCTACAAAAAGTTAACTTAAAGTTAATTGAAAGTAATGCAGAGTCGGACAATCGACTACTTCCTAGGACATCGCAATGTTAAAATAGTTAGTAAATTACATATAAAATAAATCCAAGTGTCAACCACCACTAGTTGAAAAATAGTTAGCTTTCAGTTAATTTAAAGTTAACTGAATGTCCGACAGGGATTTTTCCTTTTGTTTTGCCTATGTAGTAGTAAGATTTTGACAACGGCGAGGAATTTTACACAAACAAAATGCCTGTTGTTTTTTGTATTGTTGTATTGTTGTAATAGTAAGCAGACCTATTGGATAGGCCTTGGTTGGCACTTGTTAGTGTTTTGCTAAGAATGGTTGACAGTTCGAGCTATAAGCACTTACAATGCAATGCAAAAAACCCTGTGTTGTTTCTGTTGTTTTTGGATTGTTGTAGTTCCGACACCACCTGTAGTTGAATTCGCCTTGAAATCAGGGATGTTAGATGTGACGATTTTACGACATTTTGACGATTTTTTTCGATGAATTTACCAAAATGTCGATTGACTATCGAGTCACTTAAGTTTTGACGATTTTAATCTGGCATCAATTTTATAATACCATGTTCACACGGACAGCAATATTCGTGTTTCGCTCTCTTATTCCTGTTTCCCGCCCCAAACATGATTGAAACGACTTGTTTCCCCATACAAAATTTTGTGAGAGAAACAGGTCGTTTCATTTTGAAACAGGCTGCGAAACAGGAAAAATGTACTATCATCTCCAATTTTGATAACATTTATCGTTAGTTTATCTGAACTAGCTCTCAAAAAAATCAAAACAAAGAAAAAACTAAATAAAAATGTATGTTTAATAAAATAAAGTGATAATTATAACATAATAATATTAATAAAAGTATTAAATAATATATTTTTAAGTTTTATTTACTTTTTTTTATCTATTTAAAAAAAAAATCACACTAACAACACAAAAAAAGTGTCATAATGAAACAAGAATGAATCGTATGAACAGCATGTTTGGCAAACTAGTTTCAGAGAGCGAAACGAGTGGTTTATATCGTCGTATGAACAAAGCCAAGGCCTATCCAATAGGTCTGCTTAAGAAGCCAGATGTTTGATTTGTTTATTCCTCAACGATGTCAAAAGTTGTTTACTTTTTCCTTATACATGTATATTTTTGTTTTTTTGCCACACATACATGCACACAAAACACATTTTTCCTTTTGTTTCCTCTATGTAGTAGTAAGATTTTGACAACGGTGAGGAATTTTACACAATCAAAATGCCTGTTGTTTTTTGTGTTGTTTTATTGTTGTAGAGGTAAGCAGACCTATTGCATCGGCCTTGAACATAGCATAACACTTGAATCTGGAAAGTAAAGTTTTTTCTTAGTTTGTATATGTAGAGGCAAATATATTTATATACGTCAAACACTAATGGCTAATAAATCACTGATGGTTTGAACGCTTTAGTTGAAATTTAAATAAATTTGAATTTATATGTATGTAGTTTAAACTCAACAAGTGCAAGTTTCGTTTAAGCAACTTGAAAGTTTTATCAGGAAGGTCAGACCTGCTAAGACATGCAGTTTCCAAAAAACATTTAAGTGCCTCTAAAGACCCAAAACAGCCAACTATGTATTTCATCTGTTTATATCGATCCAAAAATTAAGGTGAAAAAAGCAGAAACAAAAATTTCTCTATTTCTGGCTGAACACATTGTTGCTTTTTCATCTATGGATCACTTTACAAAATTAATGAAAAGTAGTTTCTCAGCCTCACATATTCTTCAAAGTTTATCCATGGGAAGATGTAAATCAACACAAGTTGTTAAAAAATTAGTTGGAACCGAACAATCAATAATCAATTTTTAGTCATACAATCTGTATTAGAAATCAAGCCATAAAAGATGCTTCCTCCATCCCAAACAAGGTGGCTTTCGTTAAAGCCAGTAGTTGCAAGAATTTTGGAATTATATGAGCAACTAAAAATATATTTTTCTTTTGCTGCCATATTGATGATATTGATAATGCGAAAGATATGTTATTGAACTTATATGGCATTAACAAACTTTATTTTCGTTCTTTAAAATATGTTATAAATTTCATTAATAATATATACAAAGTTTTTCAAAGCGAAGAAATTCAAATTCAGAATATATGTACATACAGAAATGACAAAACTTTTTAAAAATATCTTATTAAATTTTGTTCAAGAGGATTGTATAACTAATTGCAAGTTTGAATCAAATTAATTTTGGAGAATATAAAAATCATCTTTAAAGCGATGAAATATACCTTGGTGTATACATATGTTAAAGAAAATATAACACATTGTAAAGTTGATAGTAAAATTTATTATGAGTTTGTTGATAATTGTGTATCTTTTTATATTGAATTATGTTATCAATTAAAAAAAAGAGTTGATTTTGACGACACTTAAAGTTAATTTCACCCTCGATGATTTTAAATAAAAAGTTTAATATTATTCCCTTATTAAAAAGCTTTCCCAATTTGGTGTACAAAGATAAGTATCAAGTCATAGAAAATGAATTAAGAGAACTTAGGTTTGTTGATTTTGATGAAAGCTTCCTAAATATAAACATGTTTTGGAAATAAGTTAATATAATAAAGTTACCAAATAATAAACCAGCATTTCCCAATATATGTGAGCTACTGAATAATTTAATGACCCTACCCAATTCATCAACTTACGTTGAAAGAATATTTAGCCAAATAAATCTTAACAAAACTAAGATTAGAAATCGGTTAGAAACAAAAACTCTGGAAGGAATTTTGCTATCAAAAAATTTTTTAAAAATAACTCTTCAGAACATTTCCAATAATATTGTAAGAAATCATAATTCTAATATATATTTATAGAGTGCGTGAAATAACTACATATGTATGTATGTATGTAAAGTTTACTTTAAATGTTAATGTTTTAACGAAGCAATTGATCCGTGTTAATAAAAAAACGATTTTTTATATGACGATTTTTTGACGATTTTTTTCAAAACTAATGACGATTATGACGATCTTTTTTTCAAATTTTGACGATAAATGGAAAAAAATATCTAACATCCCTGCTTGAAATATACTTTGTTTTTCCCCGTGTTGTAAGTTAAGTTGTCAAATCTATTATTGTTTACATTTTAATTCGCCGTCGTTCTAGTTGAAATGTCAAATTATAGAATGTCAACTCGGCGCTTTTCATACGGTTCTTAGTGCTTTTTAAAATTTGGGACGCAAAAAATTTATTAGTCAGTGATCTGGGGCCTAATTCTGGCATTCGTGATCAAGTACTTTCTCGATTCGAAAGCAATTTAAATCTAATTATTTCAGTCAATACTAAACAAATCGGAATTATTTTTTCAGTGTTGCAAAGCATTAGTTTGAGTTTCACAATACTGAAAAAATAATTTCGATTCATTCAGTATCGACTGAAATAAAATTGCTTTCGAATTGAGGAAGTACTCGATCACGACTGCCAGAATTAGGCCCCTGGGTTATCTTAATTTTAGCTGCTGTTTTTTTTTTTTTTTTCGGTGGCACTTAATCTAATTTTATCAAAAAATTTCCTTAAGTGTAACAAAAATGTAAATACATTACAAGTATCTCAACAATGCTTTCTATCAGACTTGAAAAATGTATAATAATGATATTAACTATATTAACAAATAGAATCTTGGTATTTATTTCTCATGGTGATAAACATTTATTATATAAATTTTCATATTAAATCGAATGTGTATTCTATGTCAAATTACAATTTTTAAAACCTTTTTTATACTTTAATAGTCTTATTCCTTTAATATTTTCCAGGAATATTTTCTATGCACTATCAGAATTTTCGTTTGTAAATTTTCTGTTTATATTTGATAAAAAATTATGCTAAATACATAAAATTTACAATAGGCACTATCCAGTTATAATATACAAAGAACGCTGACGAAGGCCGTAGCGGGCCAAAAAATGCATTACATTCTGCTGGTATCTAATATGTAGTTGTATAATTTTTCTGTACAATTAACTTCATTGCTAGCCAAAGGATAGCTAAAGTAAGCCCCGTAACAGAAATATACAAACGAAAATATTGATAGTGCATTGAATATATTAAAATTATTAATTGATATTTTTTTAGAATGCGTAGCTTGTTAATGTAGCATTCGGATTTAATTATGCCAGGCATACTAAACTATTTGCTGATTTACAAAACACGAAAAACTTTTAGTTTAAAAATAGCTTAGCCTAACAGTCAATGAGAACCTCGGTAGGCTAGCTGGAAGCGAGCTAGTCTATCAGCTCCGAGGTTGCGGGTTCGATTCCCGCCAGAGACTCTGGTTTCTTTCCTGCAGACAAGCATAGAGCTTCACGGGATTAGCTTAGGAAATTAAAAAAAAAAAAAAAAAAAAAAAAAAAAAAAAAAACATTGACGGTGACATTAAATAGAGGTATTAAAAAACACGCAATTCGAAAAAGTAGTTAAATGAATGAATTCGGAAGAGGAGCTCAAAAATTATTTTTTTTACAAGCCTAAGCAACATAAATTTTAAGAATTCGCTGTATGTGGATATGTTTGATACAAACTTATTGACTTTAATTCTAAAAACTCTAGAATGTTCACACTTTTGTTTATGATAAATAAATTAAAATCAAATTTGACAGCTTATGTTAAATATGCTATTCTTCGCACGCGTCTCACCAATAAACTCACGGTAATACCAAGGTTCATGAACCAGTTAGAACCCAATTATCAAATTTCGTGGTATTTGAGCCAAAATTTGTACATGTGTGTGTTAAATTGTTTTTGTTTTATATGAAGACAATTTTGACAAGTCGGTTCTTTTTAAAGATCAGCATGTCTACAGTCCCAAATGAGTCACATAGTGTTAATGTACCTTGGGTAATACCATAGTATAATAAGTACCAGTTATGTTCATCAGGGAGGATTTTCATTATTTACGTATGTAATGTCAAATTAATTTATTTGATTTTTGACGCTTGTTTTAATTTTTTTTCCATATTTTCTTTTGCTTGACGTTATATGGGTATTGAAATTGAGAACAAAATTTCTAATGACTATACCTTGTAATTATTCTACCATGGGTAATACAATGTATTACGCCATTGCAAAAAATGATGTAGAATGAGAAAAATCTGATCATGTAAAAGCAAAATGTATTGAGTAACACAAAATCTGACAAGCGGTCAGTAAATGTTTTTTTTTTCTAAATCATTTCAGAAACTCAAGGGGATTTGACTAGAAGGTGAGGTCAACGCTACAACAACACTGCCTCTGTGGTTGGGTTGTCGAAAAAATTGCTAGTAAAAAAATTGGTTTGCTTACATAAAAAACTAGTTTGTATACAAACTTTGACAAGTTGATCATCAAAAAAAAAAAAACACCATATGTTGACTTGACCCCACCTTCTAGTCAATTCGCCTTGTGAGAAACTTATGTTTCTCATCACACCAGAAATGTATTTTTACAGAGTATATTGAAAGTGGTAGCATTTTTATACAATTACAAAAACAAATAAAATCAAATCAGGAATTTTCATGTTGTTTTTGTTAAAATTGTAAAACTGCAACTATCAGCTTTTTTGTTATTATTTTTGATTTTACTTAGACCCATGGTGGAATAAGCAGGTGGCATCGTTACGGCAACAAATACAACATTACAACCAAAATGGAAATTATATCACCGTTTACGTCAAAATATACTTTAAACAAAAATCAAAGCGTGCCGCTGAACGTGATGAAATAAATACATTTTTAGCGAATTTTTATTTAATTATGGTCAATATTATTTATTTTAATTTAATATTATCAAAAACTTTTTTGTAAACATAAACAAAACTTTGACATAAACTTCGACATACAATACAAGAGCAAAAAATCGTCACTTGGCGTAGTGCTGCCAACTGTTTATTTCACCATGCTTATACCATCCGTGTACAACAGACTTTTATTTTTTTCTTTTAAACACGGAGAGAATTTCATATTATTTTGATTATACAAAGTCGTAGTACATTGTATTACCGTGTAAACTAGCCTCAAGTAAAATAAAACATAGATTACAAATGAAACTAATTACACATGCGCTACACATGCAAATAAAAATTACACACAATATGTGTAATTTTACATGGATTGGCAGCACTGATGGGCACTAACACCACGGCGAAAAACAATGTGAACAGCTGGCCTAGAAAGCCCACCTCCTTAAGGCAATGGTGAAATAAACAGGTGGCAGCACTACACCATATGACGATTTTTTGCTCTTGCATTGTTTGTATAGGTTTATGTCAAAATTTTGCTTATGTTTACAAAAAGTCCACGTTTTGTGGTTTGATTATTGTATTTTATTAAAGTTTTTGATAATTTTAAATTAAAACAAATAAGATATTGATCATAATTAAATAAAAATTGGCTAAAAATTTATTTTTTCATCACGTTCAGCGGCACGCTTTGATTTTTGTTTAAAGTATTTTTTGACTTAAACTGTGATATAATTTCCATTTTTGCTGTAATGTTGTATTTGTTGCCGTAACGATGCCACCTACTTATTCCACCCCAACAAACCAAAACAGAGCAAAATTTAAATAAGTTGTAGAATAAGTTTATCATAAGAGATTTCCTACATCGTTACAACCAATATGATTGCAAATGACTTATTCTCGCTATAGTTTTGTAAGTGTTTTTGAGAATGATGTCCCGTTATTTGATGCGTGCATACATTTTGTATAATAAGTTAAAGTTTTCAGTCTTTGTGTTTTGCTTAAAGAGTGAAGTGATTTAAAGTGTTTTAAACAGTGCCCAATTTAAAAAAAAGTAATTAAATAATATATAATTAAAAAAACATTTTGTTAATATGCCATATAAATTTAAACAGAGTGTTCGTAAAGAATCGAAAGAAGTTGTTGAATTACTTTTAAATACTAATAAAAGAAAGAGAAGCAATGCAAGTGAATTTGCAGCCAGCTTTATTGAGATTGGTTCTTCAAATGATGAATATTTTGAGCTGCTTACGGTAGCAAAAAACACTAATTATATCAAAAACTGTTGGCGCAAATTATTGACAGCTGAGCTGGCAGAGCATTTATGCTGGAAGGGAACGGCTGAAAACAATAGTGCGCGTAACCTGAGTGTAGCTAGAGCTATAAGAAGTAAAGTATTTCATATATTGTATGCATTAACATATTCATTTACTTCTTAATTTTTACAGATTCTGCAATTTCTATTGGAGTAGGAGAGGACGAATTTGTAAAAAGCACAGAATCTTTCTTTCAGTTTGCCAAAAACAGACAAGAGTCCCGCAAGAAATAAGTGGGTAAACAAAACAAAAATAATTACTAAAAATATTACTAAATATATTATGTAAAATAATAGAACAAATAATTCTAATAAATAAAATCACTACTGTAGTTCAGTGTTCATTGTTAATTAACATGATTAGAAAAAGTATTTTTCTCTAAGCTTATTCTATAGTTAGAATTCTTAGCTTACATTATATTATAGACTAGTAACATTATCGCAAGGGTTCAGTTTTCATTATTAAACAATTGTTAATAAGCCTTTTATAATAGTAATCACTACACTTTTCTAAGCTTAAGGCTTTTGTTAGTAAGCTTGCTACAAGTTCTTTCTAAATCGTTTTGGTTTGTTGGGACCATGCTTAACCTGGCGTTTACATTTGCCAGTACTGGCATGACAGTAGCAATACATGCAAACTTTTTTACTAATCCATGCACACTTTTCCAACTGTCTTGTCTACTGTCTAGCAAATTTTGCAGACAGTAAAATTGGACAGTGATTTGTCATTTTATAATAGTAATCTGAAGTTTTATTAGCAAAAGCAAAAAAATCGTAAAAAAATAAATATATTTTGCTTTGATTTTTTATGTTTTAGTTAAGTGTTATGTTTTTTTTTACAAAATATAGTTATTTTAGGCTGTTTTTAAGTTTGTTTGGTTCGTATAAAACACGTTTCGCTGAACTTTAACTGCAACATTCACGTTTTACATATATTTCAAAGTGAACTGTCTTAACTACTGTCTGGACGCCTACGTCACGAAGACAGTTAGCAGTGTTTTTGGCAACTAATATGTATTTTCTTACTGTCTTGCCTGTACTGTCAAATGTAAACGCTATGTAAGGCCATGTCAGATAAAACTTTTGCTTCGCGTTGCGTTAGAGATTCGCTTTAACATCTAAGATGAAATATTCATAGTTATACGAAACATGTCACATAAAGAACTTTTAACGCAAAGCGAAAAGCCGGGAAACTCTCATCTCTTTGCGCGCTATGACAATCTGCTAGTATAATTTTTTTTATTTATTTTCTTTTTAACACACAATATGTGAGTGTTGTCAAAGTTTTTATTGTGACATACACCTTTTGCGTTACGCTTTTCTGTCAAAGTTAGAAGTGTCACGCAAAGCGATTAAGTTTTATCTGACATGGCCTTTATTCCATTATGCTGTTTTCGTTAATAGATATGTCAAAAACACAAGTAATTTTTGACATTTCTCTCTAATGGCCAATTTCTAAGTCAATTTCATTATATTATTTAAATATCAATTTATGTTAAAAATTCGTTTTTCATGCCAAATAAAATTTCTTGAAAAACTGGGTGGTATTATTGATTCCGTTCCGCAAGTGCGGAAAGCAATTTTTGTGCGGAAGCCAAATTTGTAATTATTCATTCCGTTTGTGCGGTATCCTTCCGTTGTTGCGGTATCATCTCTACCATTGCGGTATTCCCATATTATTGAAACGGCAATGTAGATATTTTTCGCCATTTTGCTTACGTTAAAATTTTACAACGAGAAGCTAACGGAAGGAATAAAAATGTAAGAAAAAATATTTAAAAAAAATAAAATTTAGTTTTGTTATTAAAAAAAATGTATTACAGGAATAATAAAAGAGATAAATACACAAGCAAATTACAATTAGAAGCAATGGTTGATTTAATGAAATTAAATCGAGACGTTGCTTGTGGTTTTAGTCAACGTGCCCCAGCAGAAATAAAAAAATTTTGGGAAGATTTGGCATTGACTCTAAATGGTTCCGGGCCGCCTTTAAAAGATGCCAGTGGTTGGAGAAAGGTAATGCTGTTTTTAGAAACATTTTTCCAACGGGAGCATTATTTGTTCTTGTATTGTATTTAAGGTATGGACAGATTACAAAAGCGGTGTAAAAAAGAAACTTATTCCAACTTACTCCCTATCATTCATGTGTAACACATCTTCAGATTTATACCTTAAAACTCTTCTTTCTACCCGAAGGTCTAAGCAATCATCGTCACTGCTACTTTCAAAAAATGCTATGGTATCCATATAACACTTACACTTATATTAGTCGCGTTTGTATATTTTACGGAAATTAATTTATTTAAAAAAATTATTACTCACAAAAAATTTCATCAACTGTTACAGTTTAAAATATTTTTTATCAACAGCTGACACAATATCAACTCAGAAATAATTAAAACAGGGATGTTAAAAATTTATTGCGGAAAGCTTACACCGCAGGAATGAATAATTACAATTTGCATATCGATCGATATTTATTTCCGTCGAATTTTCCTTTCCGTGCGGAATCAATAATACCACCCACTATATTTAAGTATTAATTGATATTTAAATAGAATTGGTGAAATTGGCCATAAGTGAAAAAAGAAGCCACCTGAAAAGTGAATTCGCCTTGTATGTATGCATGAATAAAAAAACAAACAAGATTTCGCATTGCGCAGGTCCCTTATTTTGTTGTGTAGCGATCAGCTGTTTGTGTGACGATTAAATAGAATTTGTGTTGTAAACAAAGTACATTTGTGTATGGAAAGTGCAAAAGAAAGAAAGAATAAAATTAATAAAAGTAAAATAGGTAATTATTAAAAATAAAAATGAAATGTGCAGTGAATAATTGTAATAATGAAAACAATTCAAAAGCTTGTAAAATAAGCTTTTTCAATTTTCCCTTGCATCCTGATCTATTAAAAAAGTGGATACTTTTTTGTGACCGCAAGGGAAAATTCAATGTGAAGACGTCGCATGTCTGCATGGACCATTTTAAAGCAGACGATTTTGAAAACAATTTGCAATATGAGATGGGTAAGTTTGTTTTGAAATATTTACAAAAATTAAAAATTAAATTTTTGCGAATTTATTATAAGGTTTTACTAAAAGAAGATTATTGAAGCACGGGGCTGTGCCCACTATCCGCAATACATCTTATAACAACGAAGAGCTTTATGAGGAACGTGCCACTCGAAAGCGTGAAAACAAAAAAATTGTTGAAATGCTTCTTAAAGAACAAAATGCAGAACCCGTTTTTAAAGGTAAAAAATTAAGCAATAAATTTTCTTTTCATGGTATTTTTTTTTTTACTGGATATAAAAAGTCTAATAGTACATCTTTAATACATTTTGACAACAAACACTTATTTGCATTCTATGATGACGTAGATGCGCAATAAAATATTTGGTATTGCTGAACGCGCAACCTTTTTTTTAATTCCTGATCAGAGCTGCAATGACCACAAAATTGTTACGACCAAAATTTTTGAAAAAGTAACCAAATTTAAAAAAATATAACCAAATTTAAAACGCCCTTTAAAATGCATTGCAATACAACTTACGGCCAATTTCACCAAGGGTAGGTAAAACCAACTATTACTTTAACTTCCAGTTAACTTGTTTTGGGCAGTTATAACTGATAGTTAATTATAACTGAACTTGGTGAAATTGGCCTTTATACATAGTTAAATAATAATTAGAAATCAAGAAAACAAAACAAGAAATGTTATTATTTTACTGATTGGAACAAATATTGTTTGTTTTATAAGAGTAAAACCCGCCAAATTTCTATTAAAAATTCAGTTTATTAAAAGTTTATAAATTGAATTTTTTTATGTGGCCCGTACAATCGTCCAAAATGAATTTTTGACTCTAAACTGTAAAGAAATATAAGGCCTGTGTGTTTTATTGTGTGTAGATCGATCAACATAAGTTTTAAAATTCATCATAATCGAAATTGCCCGTCTGTCCCTTCGCATTCCTAGCTTATAAACCCTGTGTGCTTTAATTACGCTGATCTATCTATGATTCAAATTTGGTAAGATATTTTCCGTGTGGCAGTTATTCACCGTATGTCCCCTCTTGCTCACTTTCGCATTCGGCCAGGGGACGGTCGAGCGGACAGATAGACTGGAGCCGGGATGGAGTGTTCACCCTCGACGTACTTATGTTAAATGTTTTAAAATGATAATTAATATTTTCTGAATATAAGAGAGAATTCTTACAGGTTCTCATTCACTCAGGACCTTGCATGTTTAATTTGATGTTTCTAGGTCCAATATTAAAGGAAATTCAAAAAGTACCAGTTAAAGAACAAAAAAGTACCAAGAAGCCCCTTTTACAGATTCTCATTTACTCAAGACCATGCATGTTTAATTTTATGTTTTAAGTCCAATACTAATGAAAATAAAAAAAAGTAACTGTTAAAGAACAAACAACTAACAAAAAGCCCTGTTACAGATTCTCATTCACTCAGGACCTTGCATGTTTAATTTTATGTTTCAAGTCCAATACTAATGGAAATTCAAAAAGTACTAGTTAAAGGCGCAAAAAGTATCAAAATGTTCCCCATAAAGTCTTATCACTCAGGATATTGCATGTTGAATTTTATGTTTCTAGGTCCTATATTATCGGTAACTAAAAACCGTACCAGTAGCAGAACCAAAAAGCTAAAGAAATAAATTAAATTTTCTGTATTTCTTAGGGATATCGAACGTTGTACCCAAGTCGAATATTTTAAAATGTCCATTTTTCGAATATCGAATAAACAGGTTATTTTGGTAAAATAAACCGGTTATTTTTGTAATGTGTCATTTAAGTATTTTTCTAATTAAATATTGGGCAAACTTAGACTTTTTATGAAGAATGTCAAAACAAAATGTAACAAAAGTCAAAAAACAGTATGGTCAATGTAAATACAAATCGCTTATATAAGCGTGTGTTCTTGTAACAAAAACCAAAAACAATTCAAAATACTACAAAAAAAATGTTTAGCTTGAAAAGTTGACAGTATTCTAAATATCATATATATTTTTATAAAGATGGTATCTCTGGTGATATTTCGAACTGATTTTAAAGCCAATGGTGCTGAAAGGGCCCTAAAATTATAAGTTGCATGGTTATTCAACGTCACGACTTATTAATCACCTTTAATTAGACCACAAGCTTTACATAAATACATGCCAAGTAAAACTTGACTCTGTTCCAAGTAGTTCTTAAGAGACTGCAAATAATACTTTACTAAAATATGCTGCCAAAAATTAATGAAAATCTTTTAAGTATTTCTAGCATATATCCATGCTTAAAACAATAACGTACCAGCGGAATCAACGATATGGAAAAATTCATCAGTTTTATTTATTAAAACACCAACAACTTAAAACAAAATTGAAGGAATCAAAAAATGTCATGGACGGTTTTAAATTGTGATCGACAAATTACAGATATTTCATACAACAAGCAAGTTCATATTACTATCGTTTCTATAATGCTGAAACAAAATAATTTAAAATTCATATATAATCCTGGCTAAGAGGTTTTGCTTGCAACTTTTAAAAAATATGGTTGAAGTTTACTGATTTATGTAGACATGATTAGTAGTGTGTCCCAAAAAATTTTTTTTTGGATTTTTATGAGTGCTCAAGCATAATTTAAGAGTTTTAGGATAAAGAATTTTGGAGTTTTTTTTCAGATTTTTTAGAAAAGTTCGCTCAAGTCGAGTTTTTGCCAAAAATCGGGTCTGCCGGCTTTTTTTAAGTTTTTTTTTGAGACACACTAATGATTAGCCACCAACAAATTAAAAGTAATTAAAAAAAAAAATTTTGATAATATCTCAAACAATAAATTTATTAAATTCTTATAATTTTTAAAAACCAAAGTTTCACACATATTAAATTGTTGACGTCCTACACGTAACCCCTAGTTTATAAAACATTATTTAACGGTTTCTAAGTTGCATTATACAATTATCATCTAAGGAATGAAGTTTAGTAAATAAATAGAAATTATTAAAAAAAAACCTTAAGTTTGATCAATTTACTGGTCACGCTTTTTTTCATTTTATCGTCAAATATTTGTTAGGTGAACATACCTTAAGTCATATTTATGTATTTTGTTAGTTCCTTAGCATCGCGAATTGTTTTGTTTTTATTCAAATTAACTTTTTGTTATAAAAACTAATGATTTTTGTATTTTTATGTATTCGAATTAAAACCGGTTAACCGGTTATTTTTAAAATGCTAAACCGAAAACCGTTTTTTTTAAATACAAGCTATTCAGAATATTCGAAACCCGGTTTTTGCAAAAAGCCGAATAATCGATCTCCCTAGTATTTCTCCTTTTTGGTACTTTTTTCTCCCCATTGAAACATCAAAAATTTCAATATTGTAGTGGGAGCCCATTTAATACGTACAGTTGCGAAAATTAAAAAAGCACTGCCACCAAAATATATTTTTTTAAACAGTGTACATACCACGTTCTTACATATTTTAAGAACAAAGTTTTATATTAAAATAATTTGGCAATTCTGTTTATTATTTTTAATAAATTATTTTTGCAATAAGTATGGCAACTCTGAGAGTAACGGTCAATTGCATTTGTAATTTTTTTTTATCAACATTGAAATAGTAGTGCTGGTTATTTTTTTTAATTTTAGTTCAAATAAGTAAATTTTTTTACGAATAAAGTAAAAGTGAGTAAAATATAATTTATTTAGTGTATATTTAATGTTAAATTTAATTTCTTCTCATGATAACTTTTGGCTTAGTGTGTCGCGCGAAACATTGCACTTTTAAGCAAAGAAAATTTATTTTACTGTTGAGAAAAGAGGGAAAATTTTATTTAGATATTCAAAGGCTTCTCTAATGCTCTGCCAAAATGATATCTAATGCAATAAAATATAAAGAAAAAGTAGAAAGTAGAGGTGGTAAAAGAAAAACTTCATCTCAGGACGATCGAAATATCGTGAGGATTTCCCAATGTAATCCATTAAAATTAGCTGAGCAAATCAAAACCGTCTTAAATTAAGAAGTAAGCGGTTAGAAGACGACTTCTAGATGCAAATTTGCTTGCTAAAAGTCCCAGCTTAAAAAAAACATTAAAAAAAACCATTTGGAATTTGCAAGGCTGGAATGCAATCAAGTGGCCCAATATTTTGTAGACAGATGAGTCTAAAACTGTTCTTTGAAAATTCTGGATGTACACAATATGTCCGTCGTCCATAATAGGTACAATTTTAATATAATTTAAAATCTGTATACACAGCAACTGAAAGCCTTTTTAAAATTTCGTAGAAGGAACACTGCAATATTATTGTTCGCAACTGTATATGCCAAAGAATTAAGTAAAATACTTTGTAAAAAAAAGTACCAACAATAGTTGCGAATTTCACCACGTAAACATTCGAATTTCTAAAAAATACCAAATTTATATTTGTATTATTTAGATAAGCTTCGAACGCGATATAATGTTAATTTTTACTTTTATTGGTTTAAAAGATAGACAGGGTAACAAAAATTCAGAATTTACCCGTTTATTTCTTAAAAGGTCCGAATTTCAAAAAAGTACCAGACACCTGTCCGCTTATTTTCTTAAAGAACAACGATAAGTATTACATTTTTTTCCGTCTCTTTTAGTTTTGGAGATATCAGTGAGGTTAAAATAGGAGGTTTATTGACCCTGGACCTTATCCTTAGCACTTTAGTAGAACCTTATAAAGCCTATGTCCGTTTTCCATTCTTCAATTTATGGAAGACATTTTTAAAATCGGACCGGCAGTTCCAGAGATTACCTCTCACAAACGTAGACAAACTATTCAGCTTTATAATATAAGTATAGATTAAAAATATTGCCAAATAGTTATCTAAAAAACATTTAAAAATATGTATAGTACATACATACATAAGTTATAAAAAGAAGAACTTCAATATTCTTAAATTTACAGTCATTTTCTTATTGTAATAAATTTTATTAATATACATTTTTGAAAAATCTTAAAAATTCCTATCTGCATTCCTTAATATAAAAATATACTACTGAAAATAATCTAAATTTATAACATTTTACTTATATTAAGTGTACTTTTTCAGCCATGTTCTGAAATCAATTCTGAATGATATTGAAATCGCACAAATTATAAAAATATCTTGTTTTGAAAATTCATAAAAAAGCGCTTTTATACATTTTATACTACTCTTAAAATCAAGAAAAACTAAGCTTGATAAAAAAAATTATTTGGAAATCTCTATCGATTTCAATTTAAATTAATTTCTATAACCAGAACATTGCCGTTTCTAACATAAAAATCACATTTGGTCAGCTCAGAATTGGCAATTACATTAATATTAAGAAAACTAAATTCGGCGATTTTCGGAGTACATATACAGCCTGTTCATCGATTTCGAACGTCATCGTTCGCATAGAAAATTACATTTAAAACAAAAACAAAATTCGAACATTGTACGAACTTTGTTTTTGTTTTAAATGTAATTTTCTATGCGAACGATGACGTTCGAAATCGTTAAACAGGCAGATAATTTGTGTTATGCAACAAATGAAATGAAAACTCGTTAAAAATTAAAAAACCTGATTAAAAATTTATTAGGGAAAATAAAAAATATGCATTCGTATTATTATTTTATTGGAGAAAAAAGCAACCAAATTGAAAAGAGAATTCAAACCTCCAGATCAAAAAAAAAAAAATAACAAATTTTGCTTAGAAATAACCAAAAACGGCGGTTCTGTTCATGATATGTACATATGTAGGTATCAAATTGTGGATAAACTTTTTAAGGGTTTGATGGGCGTTAGATGTTTTAGTTTTTTAGGTTAATTTGGTTTTCAAATTACAGGATTTAAAAAAAGTAATACAGGCCTGCTCTGAAAATAACTTTAACTCAAATCAACAGATTTGAAATCACATGTGCCTTTTAAAATCACACGTGTGATATTTTGGCGTCTTTCGGTATGATTTTCAATTGCCGAAAGCACACCGAGAAACCCAAAAACGGTATTTTAACAGAACGTGATTTGAAATCACGCGATTTTCAGAACAGACCCGATAAATATGCAACTTTTAATACGTACAGCCTTGTCACAGAGTACGACTCCGTTCGGAATCAAAGAAAACATATTTGTTTATTGATAGAAAGTGCATTTTTATAGTTGTTTGTCCTTTCAGATACAGAAAACTCTTATTCCGTCCATGAAAACAAAAATGGTTTCATTCCGAAAATTTTTTTCGTCATTTTCTGAATCACCAAAATACGGAATAATTTCCGTTTCCAAACGGAATTGTACTCTGTGACATGGCTGATAATTACTTAACTGTTTTAAACAATTTTGGAATTTGTTAAGCTGGAAAAATTGCTCACTCTTATTTTGAATATCTTTACCAGTAGCTAATTCTCTATGTATATCTCTTTTCTTTTACAGTGGGCTTGGAGAGAATTTTTGCTGAATTAAAAATTTTTTATAACAAAAATGTTTATAGAAATTTTTACATTTTTCATTTTTTTGCAGATACTTTCAACATGAATTTAAATTGTGATACATTTATAAAACAAGAAATACCTTATACTGATGAAAAACTTATTAATAGTATACCTAGCACGGAATTTAATATACCTATTAAAAATGAGCCGATATCGGATGAATGTTTTCCTGATGCAACAATAAAAACTGAAGCATTTTCTGATACAACCTTCATAGAAGAACAACTTACCATTAAAACTGAAAATCAAACGCAAAACCAACTAACTGTACCACAAACGGGAGACAGTTTCGTTATCTACGAATTAGAAACACAACCTTCATTTCATATATTACCTACTCAACCACAACAAAGTGAAAAACATGTGTTTAATGCAATTACTACTTTAACTGCTGAAGGGCAGGACTCAAATGTTATCCAAACTGAACAGTTGTTGGGTGTTAATAAAAATCCATCTGCAGTTACAAACTTACATCAAAATCTTGTAACACCGAATGTAGCAAATCAAGCTCCACCTTCCATAGTAGTAAACTCTCCTCCAGTATTGTTAAATTCGCAATTCAGAAAACGCCATAAAGTAATTTTACCAGCAAATCCTTTAGATAAAAGAACACGTTATAATATTGAGGGCTCAATACCGGCATCAAAGTCTAATACGTCAGTTCTAAATCATAAAGCGCATTCATCAAAAACTTGTCGCTTATTAAATGCTGGAAGTAAAAAAATTATTAATCATTTAATAAAAAATAAACTTAATCACAGAAAACAGGAGGAATCACCAATATCAAGTAATATCGGTTCTATTCCACAACAAAACTCTAAAGAAGATCATTTCACTTCTTTAAGTAAAAAACCAAAATTACATCATAATTCTTCAGCTATTGAACAAACTATAGCCAACACACAAACACAAACAAATGTAATTGATACTTCTATTTCTCCTTCTTCTTCAATTCAAAGTCTTTCAAATTCGCCAAAAGAATCTCTGGAACCTCCAGCAATTTCCGAATTGAGAGTAAAATGTTTATGCAGCTTAACCGATAATACCACAACGGACAATTCGGATTTGAAAGTTTTTTTTAAGGAAATGTTTGAGGAAACCCGACGTTTAAGTAAAACACAACAACGTAAGGTAAAAATGTCACTCTTACAAGCGGTTTCAGAGGCTGAGGAATTAATGGAACAGGGAAAATGTTGTGGTTTTTAACAAGGTTAAAATATAAAAATTAGTATAAGTTGAAGTGTAGATAAAGAGAATTACAATTGTCCAATTAAATTGTTAATAATTTAAGATATTTATTAAAAAGATTTAGTTTAAATGTGCTAAATTCCCAATTCTTACTATTGATAAACTGAAAGTTTTTTGTTGGTGGAATAAGCTATTCCTATGCGCATTTCACTGATTACTTAGGCCAGCACATCAGCAAACTTCATCCAAAGATTTTAGAAAAGCTAAAGATATTATTCAAATGAAACTGTTAAGCGAATGGGAATTATAAACACTCAAAGGCCTTACACGTAATAATATTAAAGCTTTAACAAAACACCAACAACAGTGAGTGTTTCTTTTCTTACAATCCCGGCTACCCAAAACCGTAAAAAGTCAATGAACACGCATGCAATTTAATCAACTTTCCTGACTTTAATAGTGTCCCAAAACCACAAATCTCAAGCAAGACTTGAAAATTCACTCGATGCAGAACTTTGTTGTCTGTCGTGCTGCGTACTTAAATTTAATTTTTTGCCTAATGTCCGGCTAGATTGGCAAAAAACCCCTATGTGCGGCGTATAAAAAAACCATGACAATTTATTAAAAATGTATATGAAAATTACTCAAAAAACCGTGTTTTTTATATAAATTTGATTAAACAATTACTTGCCTGTTATCTGGAAACAGCACATAAGTAAAATTTTGACAGAAATATTGTTTTGTAATCCATTATTAATTTGCTTTGGTTTAGGGAATACGGTATTACGTCTGATAAGCCTCCTCCACAAGTATCGACGACCTACACCTTCATGTAGAAAAGCGAAGCCTCTAGAATCAGTTCCTTACAATTAATACAAAGTGTTTTAGTTGGTTCTCCATCACGTGACAAATGGTGAGTTTATAAACGATTGGTTAATGTTGAAGCCCGAAAAACTAGTCCACTAGAGTATGTATGAACATGGAGTAGTTTTAAGACTAATCCGTTGTAATGCAAAACTGGGTTTTATGGTCCACTCCTAGGACATCGTAATGTTAAATCGGTCACCTTTTAACCATATATTTGGAGTGGTTTTGGAGTACTCCTACTCTTTTATGGACTACTCTTTAATTGCATGTATGGAACAGTCTCGTTATCTGGAGGGGACAGCCAGATTGTCCTTAAAAAATATGACAAATTAGTCATGTTTTATTAATGAAATTTCGATTTCTTTAATAAAATATGTATTTTAATTATTTTTTAAGGTATTAGAAGAAAACATCATAAAATCGACAAATATCATGGTTGTCGTTGTCATTAACGACGGACTGTGTTGTTCTTTATAATAAAGAACCCATGTGTTACTTAAATCTACTACAAAAACGACAACCTTAATAACAAATCTGATTATTTTATTTATTTATTTCAAAATAAAAGATAATTCTAAAGCAAACTAAAGTTTTTGATTTGATTATGGTAGAAATTGGTAATTTTTGAAAAATTTACGTTTTTAGTAATATTTTTTTTTTAATTTCAGTATTTTGTTTAAATATAACATGAAATCCGTAAATTTTTGGTACAATTTTTGAAAGTCAAAATTTAAAGAAAGCCGAGATGTTTTATGAAATAGCATTTTTTTTTTAACTATAAAAGACTTCACGTTTTGTATGTTATGCTGTTGGTAAATTTAAAATAAAAAATCATGATAAATAACTACTTGCGTTTTAAACGTTCGGTGCTTTGAAAACATTTGATATGTTTGAAAGATAACTTTCTGACAACTTCTATGCTTTTTTATAAAAAGTGGACTGTTATATTTTCGATCAGCCCCAATATTCACATCTAGTGCCATGTTCATTACAAAGCACTTTTTGAAAATTTTAATTTGTATATTTTTTAATTATGTATTTAAACTCCGTTTTATGGTTGTAAACTTTCATATTTTTTATTTTAAAAATTTGTTTTTTTTTTTTGTATTAAGTTCATTTTTGCTTATAAATAAGATTTTTTGTAATGTATACCATTTAATTAAAAATAAATAAATTAACTTTTAATGAGATTATTTGTGTTTTATACAATTTCTAATGTTAAAGTAAAAAATAAAGAAATGTATTAAAACTAAATTCAGTCAGACAATCAAAAATAATACATTATATAAAAAGAAAATAACAAAACAATAAAATACTTAAGGATCTACACATTTTCATTTTAAAATCCATAAAAAGATCCTTTTAATATATACTAAAAGTTATTATAAAAATTTTTACAAATCAACTTTTGTTTTTTTTTTTTTTTGTCAATTTTAAAGATGGAAGCAGGAGTTTAAAAGACAAATTTCTCCTATTATCGGTAGTTTTATAAATTAATTAAGTTCTACTACTATTAATGAAACAACAATAATAAATACTATATACAAAAATGTTTTATTTTTAAAGAGAAGAGAGATAGGTGTTTGGATAAATTTGTTCATTCGGCTGCAATACTTTTCTTTATTGTTGGTTTATTGGCTTTTTTTAAAATAATCTCTAGTTGCGATATTAAACCTATGGCTCGGAAATTTTCTTTAAATAAAGCAAAATCTTCCAAAGGTTTTAAATATTCCAGAGCCTGGGCATAAGTCTCTAATTCTTTTGTTGTATTAGTTGATTGACTGGGTGTGGGCGAGGTATTACCATTGGTGGTTTGTCCATTTTGGGATTTCGGAGAATTTGAGCGGGAATTTAAATTATTGGCTTGTGAGTTGGGTGTAGAAGAACGCTGAGAATTGGCACTACTACTTCCGGCACCACCACCATTGGCCAGGGGTAGTTTGATTTTAAAACTATTATCAATGTTGTTGTTGTTACTAGTGATTTTATTTTCTGTTGCATTTTCTGTCAACGTGACAGGACTTTTGGGGGTGGGCCTTGGGGGTGAACTAGCCTCAGATGCGTTAACGTTCACTGGAGAGGTTCGTAAACTCTTTGTGGCTGGTGTATCACTGTCTGGTTCTGTGGAACGAGGCCTTTTAACGCTGGGACTATAAGGACTGGCTCTATCGGCTGTCGTTGAACCATTCTGCTGAGGCGGCGAATGGGAAGAAGGTCGAATAGGCGGTTGCTGTTGTGGCGGCGGTTGTTGCGGCTGTAGTGGGGGCATAGGGACCTGTGGAGATTCAACATGATGTTGTTGTTGAGCCTGTGCTGGATGTGCAACATATCCGTTATGTTGCTGTGGATGATGTTGGGGATGATGCTGATGGTGATAGTGCTGTGGTGGATGTGGTGTCCTTTCATTATAGTAATCGTGATAGCTGCCATAACCTGCTGCCGGATGCATGCCAGCATGTGGATGACTGTTGTAGTGATGATAACCGTTTTGTGGTTGCTGATGATGTTGATGTTGTTGGTGCTGGTAATAAGATTGTGCCGCCTGCTGTTGCTGATAGTAAGATTGAGCTGCCAATTTGCTATCTTGGCCATAACCATTGTCATTTTCTTGTGGATATGGTTGGGCCTGTTCCTGTTCATTACCGTCATCTTCTTCCTCATATTCACCATACTGTTTCATATAACTAATGTACTGTTCAGGAACATTTTCAAAATTATCAATACGTTCTGCATTGGTGGGGGGAAATAGATGGCTTAAGTCCTGTACAATGTCGGGAATCCATAAGGAAGGACCAATAGGTTTCAATTGATTGGAAGCCAACTTTTGGGCAAATCCAGTTAAATGAGTCTCTCGAAAGCGATTTAACCAACGATTATCAGCCATAAAAGACTCACAGCCTATAATCTGTTTAGCCGTTTCAGCTTTTTCTTTTATCATGCCATGCGTAATGGATCCTCTTAGCTGTGGGTTCAAATTGGCTCTCACCAACCACTCGTACACAACTGCGTTAATATAAGCACACTTTCTGCTGCGTTCTATTTCCTCTACCATTGCTTGCTGTTCTACTGCCTTTAGATTTGAGGGTACCTCCAATTTTAGGGTGGGAATAGCACTTCCAGTTAAACGTCTACCTCCAATGCAGTGAGGATGAAAATGTAGAGCACATACAACTGGTTTTTTGAAAGGTAAAATGCGGCTCAAGGAAGCTTGGCAAGCTTGAGTCCAAAGTTTATAGAAAGGATTGTCTGGACGGGGAAATTGAAAAAACTGTAAATTTGGAGTTTGTCGGGAATTGGACATACAGCCTACTATACAACAGCGTCTAACAGTTGGCATTTTTTCCCACCAAATACTTTATTATTTAAAAAAGGTTTGCTTTTTTCTATTCTATTATGTTTTTGTTTTATAACGGCTTCAAATCTGCAAAGAAACAGAAAAAACAACAATTATTAATAAAATGTCAAAAGCAGAGATGCATTTTGCTAACAAAACAATAACAAAATTATGTTGATACCAAAACAAGCTGGCAGCACAAGTCAGTTTTTTGCCATTTGCTGCAATCGGTTCGTTTTCAGTGACGGGTGTAGATTTTTTTAAGAAATAAACAGTTTTTAGCATTAGAATAAAACAAAAACTATTAATTATTTTTATTTTTATGTTAAGAATGTGAAATTTTATGTTGTGAAGTTGGTGTAAAAGAACTAATGCAAATATATTAAAATAAAAATTGGCTCCCGCCTTTACTAGTTGCATGCGAATTTTTTAGCCGGTGCAAACAAGAGTTCTTTAAATTAGTAAAAGGGAGATAAAAAGCGCGGGAAATTAAATCTTATAAGAAATTTTTGATGTTCTTTTGTTTTTACATCCGCTATGTGATACGAAATGTGTGAAATTGTTTTCATAAATAATGGTGTTTTTTCTACAAAAAATGTGATATTTTATTTAAAAAAAATGGAAATTGGTTTCTGTTTCTTAAAAATTTTGCAAAATTATAAGAAACAAGACACAAAATTGCATTTTTTTAAATAAAATGTCACATTTTTTTGTAGAAAAGAAAACAACATAAATGTTTGACAAAAAATATAGAAAGTATAAAATTATTGTAATTTATCCGTTATAATTTTTATTTTAAAAGTGTTTATACATATCTGATTGAAATATTTAACAAATTCGAAGCTGACGCAACTTTATTTGTATATTCGTAAAATTATGGTAAGTTCTTATGTTGCACAAAAAATTTCGTCTCTGAAATTCTTCAAACTTTCATACAAGTATAGCTGGCAAACAATCGATAGCACTATTGATACTATCGATATTTTTGTTTCCATTGGACAATCGATGGTTTTTTTTTCGATAGCAATACTATCGGAGAATTTTTTTTAGAAAATTGTCCGTAAATTTCTGCTTCTATCTAAGCACATGTCTTCGTTTAGTGAACCAAAACGGACCCTATTTATTTTATAAAAAAAAAAAAAAAATAATGTTATGTTCTAACTATATCTGATTTTTCTAAATTTGTAATTCAATTAAAGTGTTTCTCAGTAAGAATGCACTTCTTCAATTTAACGTGTATGTTCACAATTATAACGTGTTCTTCCATAAAGATCCCAATTTTTTATAATCGGAATAAACAAAAAAAGACTGCTGCCAAGTTTCAGAGTTGTCACTTGCAAAAAAAAAAAAAATTGACACTAAATTTAAAAAGCGCACTCTTACTGAGATACAATTTAGTTTACCCAAACTTAAGATATGGACTCCAAAATTTTACCATTGAAAAAACTGTTCGTTAATTCAAAGTGTTCGTTAAGCAAAAAATTTGTATGGAAACCCGGTTTTAACGAACACTTCAAGTTCACATTATTTTTTTGCATAAGAACGCATATTTTTAATATTACTTGTCCAATCGGGGAAATATAGGTATCATGTAATAGTTTAAGAAATTACCTTTCAAATTCGACAATTCCATTTACAGCTAAATAAAGAAAAAAAATTTGACGTATATTTAAACAAAATTTATCCATTCAAACCCGAATTTATTTTATTAAACATATTTTCTGGCATTTTCATTTTAAAAATTGTCAAATTTCGTATTGATAATTGTATTTTTTAAATAGCTACGTAGTACTAAAAAATTTAATTTAACCAATTCCTCAAAGAGTTCGATACTATTGATAGAATCGATAGTTTGTCAACAAACTATCGAAAATATCGAATGTTGCGACTATCGATAGTTTGCCAGCTCTACATACAAGGTTTTAATCGCAACATTGAAAACATTGACATCCGTTGATAGCTTTAACTTCCTTTCAAATGATATTAATATTAAAGTAAGCGACCGTCTCTAAAATCCCTTTAAGAAAAAAATCTCATAAATGGTGTATCAAAATAGTCAACCTCATTATTAAAATCGTTGTCGTGGTCGAAGTCGTTTGAAATGTTTATCGTTATAATTTAAATATAACGAAAACCACAATGTAAAACACAGAAAGTTTGTCGTATTTATTTCGGTTACGACAATAATAAATCCATTTCTAAAAACGACTGGTTTTCGATTACGTCAACGACTCTAATAGATAATCGGGCATGTTGTGACAATCGCAAAACGCTTAACATTTGCGATTCTGACTTAAAATCGCATAATAGGCTTGAATATTTTAATAAAACTATGACGGATCGCAAGCAAATCGCACGAGCTTCAGAACACCGAAACTAAATTTGGCGTTATGCTATTTCAAATCTTACGATTGTCAGAAGATGGCCGAATATCTCCGAATATGCGGCACAAATAATACTTATGAATATGAATTTAAACCTCATAACATAACTTTGTTTTTTTGAACCCAGTCTTCCCATCGGGTCCAAATAATAAGAGGGTACGTTTGTATGTATCTACGCACGTTATTTAAGGTAACTGTTGTGAAAAAATTGTGCTGATGTCGGTTAAAAACAATTTTTTTTTTCAAATATCAAATTTTTATAGCAACTAAAATTTATTTTAATCTATATACATAAAAGAGTTGCGTGAGTGACTGACTGACCCATTCATCAGCGCCCAGACCAAACCGCTGACCCTAGAAACTTGAAATTTGGACTAGCGATTGGACACTTCCCAAATCGATCCATTAAGACGGGATTTTTCGATTCGAATGCTTAGGTGGTAAAAAAGGTAAAAACGGGGAAATACGGTAACTTTATATCTCCAAAACTAAAAGAGATGCAAAATCAATGTAATACTTATCGTTGTTCTTTAGAAAAATAAGCGGACAGGTGTCTGGTACTTTTTTGAAATTCGGCCCTATTAGGGAGTAAACGGCTAAAATCTGAATTTTAGTACTTTTTGGCCACCCCATCTATCTTTTGAACCAATAAACATAGAAACAAAGTTAATACCACATTCGAAACGAATTTGGTACTTTTTCGAAATTAGAACATTTAAGGGGATAAAATCGTAATGCTATGTTCATACGACGATATAAACCACTCGTTTCGCTCTCTGAAACTACTTTGCCAAACATGCTGTTCATACGATTCATTCTTGTTTCATTTTGACATTTTTTTTGTGTTGTTAGTGTGATTTTTTTTAAATAGATAAAAAAAAGTAAATAAAACTTAAAAATATATTATTTAATACTTTTATTAATATTATTATGTTATAATTATCACTTTATTTTATTAAACAACAATTTTTATTTTGTTTTTTTCTTTGTTTTGATTTTTTTTGAGAGCTAGTTCAGATAAACTAACGATTAATGCTATCAAAATTAGAGATGATAGTACATTTTTCCTGTTTCGCAGCCTGTTTCAAAATGAAACGACCTGTTTCTCTCACAAAATTTTGTATGGGGAAACAAGCCGTTTCAATCATGTTTGGGGCTCGAAACAGGAATAAGAGCACAGAATACACAGAACTGTCACGAGACGGAAGATTTTGCGTTTTTTTTTATCTCTTTCTAAGAAAGCTGCCCTTTTGCATTTCTCTTTGCATCATATTCTTTGCCGCAATACAATGAACACAAATTTATTTAGTTAAGATTTATTTGCAAAACTGTTGTAAAAATTAACATTTAAGTTCACCACAACACAAGTTAATAATATTTAAGTAAGTAAATAACATTATAAAACAAAACAATATTAATAAATACATTATTTTGCACAAAAAACAACGTTTGCAGAACTAATGCATTTGTTTAACGTGGTTTGTGTTTTGTTATTTTTGTTTTGATCATGCCATTTGTGTTGATTGTTGCTGCCTGTTTTTACACATTGCCACTTCACTACCAAAAAAAGCTTTCTGTCTCTTTCTTCGAAAGCTGCCCTCGCAACTGATTTGGGCCTTATTCACACGTCACTTTTTTCAGTTCTGTGTATTCTGTGATAAGAGAGCGAAACACGAATATTGCTGTCCGTGTGAACATGGTATAACTATTTTTGGTACTTTTTTTTTACAAAAAATTTTCCTCCATTCATTGACATATTCGTACTAAATTACGGGCTGCCACTACAATACTGAAATTCTTGATACTTTAATGGGGGAAAATATAGTACCCAAAAAAGGAAATACGGGAAATTTGATATTTTTCTTTAGCTTTTTGGTTCTACTAAAGTAGCGGGTTAAATGCTAGAATTTAAACAAGTTTGAACCTAGAAAAATAAACTTTGGCATAAAAATATTTCCACGAAGAAAAAAGAGACGCTAACGAAGTAGCGGGTATATGGTAGTAACTAAATAAAACAACGAAATAAAGCCGGATTAAAAACATGCTTCTATTTGCAACATATGTTCATATATGTATATCGTTACCCAAAACGCAAAAGGCCCTATCTAACATTTGAAAAATTATACAGAAGCAAAAAATTATTTAAAACGATAAATTTACTTAAACTGTTTGCATTTTATTTACCAGTTGTTTTGTTAAATTTATAATTTTGCATATTACGCAACTGTTAGTTAGGTCCTTTAGCGTTTATCATATTATATTTCGTAGATAGGGTCGTTTGTTTTTTTTTTTTTTTTTGTAAATATATCGCTGATATTAATCGAAAGATTTCAAAATCAGAATCAATGAAAAAGTCGATTTTTAATTTTTGGTTAGTTAGGACATTTTGCGTTTTAGGTAACGATATGTAGCGTGTAGGCTTACATAAAAATACTTAAAGATTCATTTGAAAAGAAAACCATGAACATAACTTTTTATTAAAAGAAAAAAAAACAATAAATAAAAATATATAAAACCGAAACGGATATTCAAAAATATTATACATATTTTAATTCTGAACGTAACAAAAAATGGTATTTAGCAAGAAAAAAATGTTTCGGGTTTCATTACTGTATTTTAAATAACTACATCGATATCGAAATTTTCAATATTTAAAAACTATCGTAATATCACAGCACAACTGTAAATTAAATGGTGTTTTGGCCTAACTGTTTATAATTTTGAGCTTGTTTTTTTTAAATACATAATAATATGATTAAATGGTTGAATATTTTGTTTTCAAATAAGCCATTTTATTTGGGGTATATTTTTAACAATTTTTAGAGCATATTTTCAAGTTTCTACTGAATATAGCATTTTCAGTTTAAATTAAACCTTTTTCAAAATAAATGAAACCTTTTTCAAAATGAACGAAACCTTTTTCAAAATAAATGAAACCTTTTTCAAAATGAACGAAACCTCTTTCAAAATAAACGAAACCTTTTTCAAAATAAATTCAACTTTATTCAAACTGAATTAAACATTTTTCAAATTAAATTAAACCAGTTTTAAAATTTGTAGGTTTGTAACGTTCCTTTACTTTAATTGCTGCGATAAATAATGCTGGTGTCGTTTACTATAAAGTTTTTTCCCTTTCCACTGTAAATTCAGCCCGTTTCGATATATTTCTTAGGGAGCTCCTGGATAAAATTGAAAGCAGCCCAGAGTTACAAAATTCATTTTTAATTATGGATAATGCCAGAATCCATAAAACCCAGGAAATTCGAAATATGGTGGATAATAGTGACTGTACACTTAAATTTTTACCATCTTATTCTCCTATGCATTTTCTAAGATGAAATTCCACGCCCGATCATTATTAAGTGACATTACCACAGAGCATAACATAGTTAGTGTAATTGAGGAAAGTGTCGCACAAATTAATCAAAATGATTGTGCGAACTATGTTATGGATATGATCATGATAATTTCTAAAGCGGTCAGTGGACAAATTCTTCATTAATTTTAACAAATATTAATTAAAAATTAATATGTTTAATATGTTTTATTTTTTTTCTTTTGTTTTCTATTAAATTTTAAAACTGGTTTAATTTAATTTGAAAAATGTTTAATTCAATTTGAATAAAGTTTAATTTATTTTGAAAAAGGTTTCGTTTATTTTGAAAAAGGTTTCGTTTATATTGAAAAAGGTTTCGTTCATTTTGAAAAAGGCTTCGTTCATTTTGAAAAAGGTTTCATTTATTTTGAAAAAGGTTTAATTTAAACTGAAAATGCTATAGTTAATGCGCACAAAACACTCTTTTTAGAGCATATTTCCGGTCTCCCTGCACATAAACCATTTTTTATTCAATCTTAAAATATGCTTATAATTACTATGTGGCAGCACTAGTATTGCTCTCCATCAAGCAGAGTAGATTTTAACAACTTGGCAGCACTTTATAACTTTTAACGTTGTTAAAATTTGAATTTGTATAGGCTTTGAATTGAATAGCGCTGAACGATTTTTTGTCTTTATTTAATTATTGCGCTTTAGATTGTCCATCAAATAATATCTAATAATTTTTATAAAGTTAAAAAAAAATTTAGATTGTTTTTACAATGCTACTTGAAAAACTATTTTTTAAATTAATTTTTCAATATTGCATGTTTTTCAAAAGCTTAATGTAAATATGTTTCCATTAAAAAGCAAAATATAGCTTCAATTTGTATGCTTTACCTTAATTTAAAAACTATATAGGTACTATACAGACATGCTTACAAAAATCGTTGATGTGAGAAAAAAAAGAAATAAAAATTGCAAGTCAAACCCCAGGGGAATTTTTATTACGTCGTTGGCCTAATTTCATTTTGCTTTGAAAGCATTTACGCTGAATAATTATCCGAAAAAATGGTAGTTTGAAGATTTTTTTCAATGCCTAAAATCATTTTTATAAAGTTATCAAAAAATTTAATATAAATCTGATGTATTTTTATTCAAATTTTCTTTAAATATGAAAACATGAGTTTTATTATGAGAGACCCTGTACATACTTGTAAATCCCTCTGCTTTAAAGTATTGATTATTTTTCTAATCCAAAAATTTCTCTATACTTACAATTTGCTTTTTCTACCTTTTTGAAAAAGTTTTATAAGTTATTCTTGGAAATAATGCCAAACTAAAGTCCCTTCACTACTAACGAAAACTTTTCCTGTCCTTTCATACAACAATCTATATCTATCTGTCTATCTTTATACAGAGGCACATGCACACACCAACAAACGCAAACTTTTCCTGTTCATAGGAAATTATTTTAAGGTACAAATGGCTATAACTGAGTTTAAGACAGGGGATAAAACCTTTCCATAAATTATTTATATAAAATATATGTAAGTAAGTATACATAAAAAACTTCTTCAAAAACCTTTTTCGAAACAACTTTAGGAAAGAGCAGTAAAGAACAAAAAAAAAAAAGTATTTTATCCGGTTTTATTTTATATTTCTGTACGTTCATGTCTGTACGTTTTTCTTATTCCCCAGTTACTAAGGGCAAAAAATTAAACAACGAGGGCTTTATAGTTACAGCATACTCATTCGAGAAACACGCAACGTGATAAATGCCCAGATAGAATCGTACAACGTTGCACGACCGACCGAGGCAGAGCAAAACAGCAATACTGAAAGTATGTTTGCCAACATACCTCTTACGCCTTTAACGCCCTATTGAGAGAAAAAAAAAAAAAAACTGGCTTGTGTAAAAACTCGTACAAGGGAAAAAATTTTGTTTTTGTTCAACCTTTGTGTTTTGGGAAAATTAAATGTCTTAGCGTCATTACTGCTGGCAGTGGCTGGCATGGAATGGAGAATATCTTGTAAATTAGTGATGGTGAACGGATAGTGGGGTGTTTGCTTACAAAGAATTAAAAAAAATTCATTTTTATAATGCTGTATACTTAGCTGGTAGCCATTTTATATTTTAGATATTTAATTACGATGATGATGGAATATGAAGACTGATAAAAGCATTAAGCTTAGGAGGGTTTTATACATTAAAGATATAAATCTTTCAAATGATTGAATGGAAAAAACCTAATCTTCTATTCGCTCATATGCTGCAATAACGTCGAAAAACTGATTCAAGTATACCATATTGATCCTTATAAACTTGTCTATGATAAAATATTTTGATTTTTAAAATTTTTATTTTTATTGTATCGATCAAAATTAACAGTTATTTTTTGATTTTTATTTTTTTGAACAAAAATAACAGTTATTTTTTATTTTTATATTTTCGTTCAAAAATAAAAGTTATTCTTTAAAGAAATGTACGAGTAATAATAATTAAGTTGACTTTAAATGTTTATTTTAATGTGTAATCATCAATGGGATTTCTTATGCACATTAAAATAAATATTTAATGTCAACTAAATTATTATTACACGTACATTTCTTTAAAAAATAACTTCTATTTTTGCTCGAAAAAATTAAAAATCAAAAATAACTGTTATTTTTGATCGAAAAAATAAAAATCCAAAAATAACTGTTTTTATGTGTCTTTTATGAAAAAAGGAATAACAGTTACGGTCCCGGGTATTTATTGTTATTAATTCTTGATTATTGCTTGAAGAAAATAATCAAGTTAGTTTGTAAATTTGAATGCAAGTTTTAAACCATAAATTGTTATTTTGTTATAGAATAGTAAAAACTTTTATAAGAAAATAATTTCTTATAAAAAATAGTTGCTTATAAGAAACATTTTCGTTGTTTTTTTATTTTTTTCTTATATTCGTTGCCTACTGTATTGTAAACTTAACTCTTGAGAGAAAGAATACAATTTCCTTTTTTTGTTGTGTGTTAATTTAATACTTTTAAAACTAATATTTTTGAGTTATAAAAATTAGAAGTTATAGCAAAAAGCAGATTTTAAAAGAGTCTCAAAACGGTAAAAAGGGGTAGCGGTGTTGTTTATTAATTATTATAATTTATATTATTAAGAGAAATGTTCATGAAATTTTGATTTTTAAACGATTATAAGAAAATGTATGCAGAGAAACTGGCTTAGATTTTTTTAATTTTATGGGATTGCATCATCGTAATTTATGGTTTTGGTTTGATTTTTGTTAAACTAAAATTACGATTCAAATTAAGAAAAGCTTGATCGAAATAAAGGACCTTTCGTATTGCATTTAATAGACTCACTGCTATTAATTTTCCAAAATTAGAACTCCTATTCGCATATAGAGTCTTCACAAATTAGTCAGTGGGATGTCTTAAATAAAAACCTTTCTATTTAAAAATGTTTTCTCGGCATTAAAAGTTTGCAATGGTTTACTATTGAAATATTGTATAAATAAATACATTTTATCTTATGATAGATTCTAAATTCCTTATTTCGGTAATCTTTGTTGCTAGAAAGTGTTGAGAAAATTTAAGTCTAAAACTTGTAGATGAATAATATTCTATCTTCGAGCGAAATATGCATTTTTTGATTAGTGAAATCGAAAAGTATTTAATTTCCCGATGTTAAGCAAACTTAAACTGCTTATTTCACTAAATTAGAAACAAGAACTACATGTAAAAAAAAAAAATTCTCAAAAATTTATTTTTGTTTCAAATGTATTTATGCAAAAGTAGGCGTTCTTTCGACTTCTAAATTGGCTGAAAAAGTCAAAATTCAATAGGTCTTGCACAAAAACCGAGATTTTACGAGATATCAGACTATTCTCAAGAAACTCGCGAATATGACGGTTAGAAAACATCTTTTCTTATAGGCCATTTACATTACAACGAAATCTAATAGATTTTATTTGAAATCATCCTCAAAATCTAGTGCGTATACATTATACATTTTAGCGAGATTTTGTTTTAATAACAAAACAACTGACAACCAGCTCAATTATGAATAACGCTTCCCCAGGATTTTTTCCCTTTTCCCATTTTTGTTATTAAATTAACATAGGAAAAATGGGAAAAGGGAGAAAACTCCCGGGGAATTTTTATTCATAATTGGGCTGTAAAAGTTTTTGCATAACACATACAAACACAAAAAGAAATAGATATTAATTAACAAATTTGTATTACCTTTTAGTCATAGTCAGCATCTTTTATTTTACCAATATTATTTTTTTTTTTTTTTTTTTTTTTTTACAATTTTCTCAAACTTTTTTTTTTAAATATTTTAACAGTTTTTGTTTTGTTTTTTATTAAAATGTCATTTTTTCTTGTGCAGGGAAGTATTTTATAGTGCTATATGGAAAAAACCATAGTTGCATCGCTAAAGGCTAAATTACACTATTATACTTTGTATTAATACATGTCAAAAACTCAAGTAATATGACAAAGTGTGATAGTGTGAATGCAATGTGTCACGAAAATGGCAAGTATTATGAAAAAAATTTGACATCCCATACGACTTCATCGTTTTTTGAAAAATTTCTAAACAATAATACTTTTCATTGGATCAGGGTTGCATTTTATTTCATATGCGAGTGTTTATACTTTGTGTGATGGTGTGAACACAAATTGTCGTGTTACATAGCGTCTTCAACTGACAATTTTTTGTCATACCAAACGTCAAAGTCAATATAAAAAAAACTCGAAAATGTTTGTCAGCGTTTTTTAATATGAAGTTTGACGTTTGGTATACAAAAAATTGTCAGGTGAAGACGCAATGTTAAATCAGATTTTTTGACAGTCGCAACAAAACTCATAAGATTTCTATCTCACAATGTATTATGGAATACGTAACTAGCCTTAAGTACTACTAGATATTGAGTAGATTTCGTTGAAATCTAGTCACGAAGTAGATTTTATTTTGTATGGGAAATCTAGTCAAAAATAACTAGATTTGGCTCGAAATCTCGTAAGTACTAGATTTCGTTGTAGTGTAAATTGGCGATTAATAATAAATTAGTAGCATTTTACAACTGTTTTTTTAACGGTTTTTAGTCAATTAGTTATGCAGAGGTATAATTCTAAACAGAAAAAAATCCTGCATTTGGACTTTAATATAAACAAGTTTTCAAAAATGATTATTTGTGAGCCTATAAACTTTAAAAAGATTCTATCAAACTGTAAATATGCGTAGGAGAGGTCTTTTGTTTCATATACATAGCTCTAAAACAAAGCATAGACTTGTTTTTATATGTTTTTTTTTTTATCAAGTTTTATGTTTCAAACTTAAAAAAATTGATGTGATAGATACGCCTTTTTCTAATTTAAACTAAAGGTATGTTTGTTGATATTAAATATTCCAAGAACCTTGACCATAAAAAGGTCTATTCGTTTGACATAAAGTTAAACTATGTTTTCAATAGTTTTGCCTATTGAAACGGGAAAATTGCTCATAAAAAGACCTTTTGTATAAAAAAATTTATGTTCCAAATCAAAAATGGCCAATTTTTAAAAAAACTTGATGATTTGAAAATCGCAGAAGGTCTTTTAAGCCCATTTTTTTAATTAAAAAAATCTATACTTCAAATCAAAAATGGCCAATTTTTAAAAGAACTTGATGACTTGAAAATCGCTATCGAAGATGTGTAAGATTTTGCACAGTTTAATTAAGTTAAGACTTTTACTAATATAACTATCACTTGAATTAATTTTTACCTATCTATATCCTAATTACATTTTAATGAGTTCTTTAAAAGGGATGCCAGCAAAGAATACATACTTTTCCAAATCTGTTTAAGGACCCTTTTCTATTAATTCTACTTTACTACCACACTAATCCCCTTTCAAATACCATAAACGAAAAAATATATTATTAATACTTTTCATAGAATTTGAAATTCGTAGTTGTTAGTTGTAACCCATTTCCTTGAAATTAAACAATGTCTTGCAACAATAAACCTAAGAATAATCGAAAAATTTTCAAAGTTTCAACTCATTGCGTCTTGGTTAAGTCATTAAATATTTTCATCTCGTATACAACAGCAAAATTTTTGACTCAGTGTCAATTACGTGGCCTCATTCGAAGTTGGCCATATTAAATTAAAAAAACAAAAATACCTATTAAAGTAGACTAGGCGATACTCATATACATAGCATAGTAATCTAATATATAAACATTCCATGTTTCTTTGTAAAAAGCGACTTTTCAAATTAACTAATTGCCATTTGGTATTCTTGAAATAATTTTTCAAAAATTCCAAAACATCTGTTGTATTTGAAAGCAGATTTTTTAATGCTTTATTTCATTTCGTTAAAAGATTTTACTTGAGCAAAACGAAATTAATATCTTTTATGTTTAACTGGATCTAAGGGATTATAAAAATACGTAGATCTTTTGGCATGAGTTGTGCAGGGGATTTCAGTTGTTTGCTTTTCTCTGTAACTGCAAAAATCCAATAAACTGGTTTTTATCTTTATATAATTTTATGTATCTCTCGAAAATATATGTGTGTGTGTGTGTATGTATGTATGTATGTATATAATGCTACCTCCAGCTGTACTCCTTCCGCTGTATCTGTTTCTATTGTTTTTGGTAGTCCTCTAGGGGTTTCTATTTTATTATTAAGCAAAATTTCTTCAACAGCACTATCGTCATCATCATCATCTTTATCTTCATCAAAGTCATTAGCATGTTGGCACAAATCGTGAGCTACATAAAATCTCTAAACGAACGATATCTTCTATTATTGCACGCTTAAATAAGCAGGTAGTTTAGGTTGTATATTTTGAAATGCCATTTTTTTTTTATTCTACATCCATGCCCACAAGCCGTGTGACTTTAAGCAAATTCTTATTTCTAGCAAACTGACTGCCAGCTAAGACTGTTTGCCAAACGGTCTGACATCACTACTACTCTCTTAAAACCCACTTCTACTAGCTTGTTTTTGTTTAATTTATGGTTTCACCATGTGTATCCAAACTTGTATACATGGAGATACATAATATCTTCAGTTTTACTCTACGAGCACCTCTATACAAAGCAGCAATACGTAGTTCATATAAACGTCTATTATTGCTAAAAAAATATTATTTTTTTTTTCTACTACTTAAATATACTATGGCACGATATTATATTACGTTCTACTTATATTTTTAGTTTCGTTCGTTCGTGTCTTATTTTGTATATCTAGCATTTTAAGAACTATAGACCTTGACGAATTTGAAGAATTAAGTCAGCCAACCAACAATATACACACAAAAATGTATATTTCAGTCGTCTGTTTCGTAAAAAAATTTTTAATAATGAGGGTTGAAAATTGTAGGTACTTAGATATATTGTGTATGTATACGATGGATGAACTCATCAAAATCATATTCAGTTTGGGGTATTCGAATGTGTATAGTGGTTAAAATGTAATAAATTCAGTATATAATGTATTCGATTTAGAATATTTTATGGAACGTAATGTTTTAAAAGATAAGAAAAAACGAAGGGTGAAACCAGGCACCCGCTTGGTTCTTTGTGTTTGTAATAGGGGTATTTAAACTAAAACAACATCTGTTCAGAATTTAAAACTTATCTCAATCAAGAAAAAAAGGTAATCTGTTACCAATAAAAAAATTTTATCATTTTGCGAAGCACTATTGGTACATTTAAAAAAATAAGCGCACAAATATGCGCTTCGCAATTAGACATACAGATATACAGTAAAGTAAGTGAAGGAAACCTAAACAAGTTTATAAAAGAAAAAATAGCATTTTAAGTGCTAAGGCATTCCCTTACTGCGAAGCAGGTTTGTAAGGGAAAATACTATAAATAACTGTAAAAAACATTCAGTGTGTAAAGAAGAACGCAACGTTTACCAGTTTTTATATGCGTTGAATTAAGCGCTTTTTGTTTCAAAAATGTATTGCTTCAAAGTGGAAACTCACCATATAAAATTCATGCCTTCCGTAAGCGAGATGGTAAGCGAAACTCTTATATTTCTCCCTTACAAACCTGCTTCGTTTGAAGCTCAATTTTTTATTGGGTTCTTTCTGGCAAGGGCGAGTCTGGAATTCTTTAATTACGTAAAAAGTTGGACATACATATGTAGAGAAATTATCTGCATCTGGGTACGTAGGTCTAGAGTTCTGTTATTATAAAAAGTGGTGCCTTTGAATATCCTTTGCTTAGGTAGTGAAAGCATGGAATGGCGACGACAATGTAGCAAAACTATCTGCTTGCTGCAGGAGGATATCCATAATCCTATCTGGATTTTAATTAATTTTGAAGAGATTTTGAAAAGTCTGGATGACTTTGAAAAAGCAATAAGTGTAAACTAATGTAGCTTAACCTTAATGACTTTGACGGTCAGCGGTGCTAAAATACAGTTAAATTTGCCGTTTGTTGATAGCAGACGCCAGCTCTCTAAGTCCTCGGCTATATATGAAGCTTTTTTAAAGTCTATTTTGAAGCTGCGTTTATGTCCAAATAATGAAACTTTTTGTTTGCCTTCCTCTTTCTTCTTCATCTTCTCTACCATAAACTCATACAAACTGCTTGTATACGAAACACACTTTTCCATTCGTCTCTTCCTTTCACCATCAAACTCAAATGTTTCATTGCAAATGTTTCATACACAAATTCTTCAACCAATGTAATGAGAATTAAGGTTAGTTTGTGAAGATGAAAATACTCTAGTTCTTCGTCAAGCCGTTAACATTCTAGGTCTTTGGCAATAAACAAACGGTATAACACGCACCGATAAAATTTGGTTTTATAAAAGTTCCTAATTAGAAGGACTTTTTTGAGAGTTACGTCAGGTATTCGAACTATCGAAAAACATGCCCTAGAACTTTCTTTTACACGAATATTGAACAGCTGTCGTAAGACCCAAAGCAAATGAAATATATTTAAAATTCTGTTACTTTTTGAAAACACATCATTTGTAAGTTGTCTTACATTGCTCTAGGCAATATATCGTCGGCTTAATATGCAAACCTGCTAACTACCTTTCAACACATTTTACAGGAGAGACAAAACACTTTTTATGTTTCCTATTTGCTGCTTGCGAGGAAAGCCAGTTGTTGATTTGACACACTTCAAGGCTCAAATTGAAGAAAAACTACGTGCTGGTCGACGAGGCGTATCTTTCTCTACCACACGGCATCAAAATCTCAATTTACTTAAAAAGTGGACTTAGCAGGTTTTTATAAGGTCACCTCCAATTAAACTATTTTTAAAGAAAATTTTAAACAAATTATGTTGAATTTAACCATGTTATTGTCACCGACAACCAAATTATGGTTAAATTAGTCCTCCATCAAGAAGCCATAACCACATTATGGTTACCTCTAGACATGTAATGGTTAAACATGACAATCATATGTTTTTAAATAAACAATAGTATTTTCCCGTTTTCCAAGAGCAACATGCTATGGTTGAAAAACAACCATGCTATTATAAGTATTTAATATATTTTAGGTTTTATTAACCATAGGCAACCATAATATGGTTGTGGATTCTGGATGGTGACAACTATATGGTTAAATTAAATATAATATGCTTAAAATAGTCTTTGAAAATAGTTTTGTTGGAGGAAACCATATTTAAACATGTTTTTTCTCTGGGTGTGGAGATCTTAATTAAAACTGATACGAGTTCTGATAATATAGTGGGTAATTTTTTGGATATTTTTATGGGGGATATTTTTGTATACCGATATGGCACAAATTGTATGTCGACCTACTCTATATTTTTGCCTACTGAACAACCCATCGAAGTCATCGAAGATTAAAACAAATAATCGTTTTAGAATTGAATTTAGAACTAAGGTACTAATAACTATTCCTAATATTCAGTCCCGAGAACTTTAATCTTAAAATTGATATACATATTGACAAATATAACATTTATAAATTTCAAAATATATTAACACCGAAATACAAAAAAGTAAATAATACATAAATAATTATGTGAGAAAAAATTTCAATGCTTGGTGGTTTAACGTGACAAAAATAAGACTTTTCTGTGGAAATACCCATATATATTTAGAAAATAACATTAAGTATGTCTTCAATTCAGTGAAATTGTTTTATTTTTCTTCCAAAAAGTGACCGCTCCCGAGAAGTTTTATGTCGCAACTACAGTAAAACGCTGATTTTAAACGTGTGTTCTTAAACTTTAGGAGATTATTTTTACCAATTTTTTCCAATGGGCCAATATTGGAATAATTATGTTTTTTTCTTTAAGAAAGAAAACTAATTCAGGCAAAAATGGGCTAAGAGGCCATTTTGTATATACGTACTTAAACAGTCCACAAAATAATTTTTTTATAGAACTGTTTTGTGCGATCTCTATCAAAAACTATAATTTTCTTTCAACTATCTTTGGTAAATTTTTGCCCACTTTAAATTGTTTTTTTTTTCAATTAATATCTGAATCTATTTTTAAATTTAAAAAATTTCATTCTGTTTTATATTCAAAATCGATTAACCCAAAAAAAAAAACGCTAAAGTTTGTTGCCTTCATCATGATCGTAGAATGAAACTTTTATTTTAATTTAAATGATGTGGGTATATCATGAGTAATAAATTTAGAATTCTCTTAATTAAACCTCTGTTAACTGCTGATGATGAATCAGAATCTAGATCTGCTACATGAGCTAAGCTTATAGTTACGAAAAGTAAGCTGTAGAAGTATATGCACAATTTTCAGAAAGTAGTGAGAGAAAAAAGTGGTTAAAAATTTAAAACTAAACTTAGGGGGTTTGTTTTATAAAGGAATATAATGGGTTAAGATAACAAATTATTTGTTCAACCACTTGTATTTTTTTTGTAAGTGTAGTCAACTTAGTATAGAGTAAACTAAACTTAGTTGGATATAATTGACATTAACTACAAAACAAATAAAAAGGCTTATAAAAAGTTAAGAATTAAATTTATTTATTAAAAGACTTGGATTTAATCATTTTTTGGCTTCTATTTAAAATTACACAGAAAAAAATAAAAATTGTTTTCAATTAAAAAATTTTGTGATTTTAATTAAAAAATAATAAAATTTGCACTTGATTAAATTTTTAATTAAAACTGATTTTATTATTGATTAAAGCTTTAATTGGTTAAAAATTTTGAAGAATTTTTTCTGTGTATATTTTGAGGTCCAAGCCTTTTGGTAGGCAATACACAACATCCGACAAGATTTGGGCGGGTTTTAAGATGTGGGCGTATCATGACATAGATTTATTTATATCTAAAGAATGGTAAAAGAATAATTGTCCAAATATGGTACACATATCTGGGTTATCGATACGCAACATCTTCCAAAAAAGAAGGTGGGAGTGGATAAGTGAGCGTGTTACCTTACACATGAAGGCAAAAGAGATTCTGTTGATCTAGAGAACGGTAAAAGCTAAAGTTTTCAAAGTTGGTACAAATAGCTTGGTTATCAATACTCAACTTCCGCCAAAAAGTGGGCGCGATAAAATAGGTGGGCGTGGCACAAAATAGAATCCCGTATATTTACAGAATGGTAAGTGTAAAATGATCAAAATTTGGAACAATGGTTATCTGCATCTGTAATCTGTAAGAAATGTGAGGGATTGTACAAGCGAGCGCGGATCAAACTAGATTTATTTTTATCTAAAATTTACAAATTTGGAACAAATATCTGTAAATGGCCCACTGCCTTATTGTATAGGCGGGCCAACTTTAATACAAATACCATATAGATTTCTGTGCAACTGTTGTTTGAATTGTAACAGTAAGGGTATTCAAACTTGTTTCTTGAGATCTGTATTGAAAAAAAAAAACATCTGTGCAAAGTTTGCATTTTTTAACATGAGAAACATTTTAAAAGTTTCATTAGTTAACATAAAATAATAATAAAATTGTTATGAACAATAGCTATGACAAATTTTTTTTAAAAAATATTGAACTAAGAAGTGACAGTTTTCTTATAAAGACCAACAAGATTAAGCATCAAAAAAGAGAAATGAAACGATTTCTTTTATGTCAAAAGTTACTGCATCAGAAAATTAACTAATGCAATAACAGTCAAAATATGCTGCAGAATTGCGGCATCACTCACTGCATAAAAAAAACTTTTGACATATGAGAGTGACGCCAAGTTTCTTACAGGTAATGCTTTTACGAACATTATACTTTACCAGTGCGCAAATGATGCGCAACAACTGCATTTAAGAATGTACCCTTTATTTTCACAAAAAAAAATAAACACCAAACTTGCCAACCCATATTTAGAAATTTAAATTGAAACGTCTCTACGCTATTGCAAACTCCCTTAATGTGTTTCTGAATTTCTATTAAAAAAAATTTATATAAAATAATTTGAGTCGTTTGTTTACAGTTTTACTAAATTGCATTTCAGAGAAATGCACTTGATTTTCTATTTCAAAAGCTTGGAGTTTGCGTGCTTTTTATTTGTGAGTTGCTTCGAAAATATGCAATACTTTTTTTTCCAGTGTATTGGTTGGTGATTTAATCCAAGCTATTAAGTAACTATGAATTGCTTATTTTAAATAAACTGGAACGAAGTGTGTATATTTATTAATGAGTATGAGTATGTCAGGTATAACTCCAATCAGGTGTGAGTGAGTCAAGCTCAATTTCTTTAAATCGCGCTTAAAAACAGTTAGCAAACGGAAATACATAAAATTCCTTTGAATTTGCTTATAAGCAAATATAAAAACGATGAATTTATTTTAAAAACAACATTTACTATAAAATATGTTTTTTTATATGGATATTCAAAGCTAACTTTTATATCTTCTGAATCGCTTAAAAATCGATCTCCCAAATAATACACTCAGAGAAAAACATGTGTCAATATGATCACCTCCAACAAAACTATTTTTATACGAACATTTTTAAGCATGTAAAGATTAATTTAACCATATTATTGTCACCGGCCACTATATTATGGGTAAATTTGTTCCCCCATCAAGAAGCCATCACCATATAATGGTTGCTACTGAACATTTTATGTTTTACAATAACAAAGATATGTTAAACACTTATAATAGCATGGTGGGTTTTCAACCATAGCATGGTGCACTTGGAAAAGAGAATAACACTATATATTGTTAATTTGAAACCAAGCCACTAATAAGGTAAGCAAATTATTGTCATATTTAACCATAACAGGTTGAGAAGCAAACATAATATGTTTGTTGCTTCTTGATGAAAGACTTATTTAACTATAATATCGTTTCCGGTTTCAAAAATACGGTTAAATTAACCATAATATGTTTACAAATTATCGTTAAAAATAGTTTTGTTGAAGGTGACCATATAAATAACAAAATGGGTTTTCTCTGCGTGTAGATTGATCGGTTTAAAACAAACTAAAGAATTTACCCTGCAGATAATATTGGACTACATGACCGGTTTTGATGAAATGGCCTACTCCCTGGACTGGTCCAATGTTACACAAGCATGGACCATGTCATTGTTAAAAAGAGTTTGTAGTGAAACGACATGTCTTCGTTTTAAAACGAAATGTTTTCGTTTTTAAACGAAGTTAAAACTATTCCTCTAGAGTACACCATGGAGTAGTTTCAAAACTAGTCCACTAGAGTATGTATGAACATGGAGTAGGTTTAAGACTACTCCGTTGTAATGCAAAACTGGGTTATATGGTCCATTCCTAGGACAACTTAATGTTAAATCGACCACCTTTTAATCGTATATTTGGAGTAGTTTTGGAGTACTCCTACTCCTTTATGGACTACTCTTTACATGCATGTATGGAATAGTCTCGTTATCTGCAGGGTATATACATTAGTTTTTTTCATTGCAGTCGCTTCAGCCGTTTAACTCTTCCCATTAAAAAAAATTTTAAAATGATAAAATATGATTACCAAACTTTGAAGCAGGAAGGATCGTTCTTAAAATTTACGTAAGGTTTTTAATCTCCTAAAAATGATACTATGTCCACTTCAAATGAAACTTAATTATAAAAGCTTTTGAGATATTGAGGAAACAGCTTCGATTATATGTATGTGTTTCCCTTATAAGACCCCTGCCATATACATATCTCTTTAGGACAAACCATTATTATTATTTGATTCTCTTGTTCTTTAAACTGCGCATAAATGATTCATATTTGAATGCTTTTATCGATCTTTGACAAATATTAAATATAAGAGGGCAATTCCAACAGTTAATTAAATATTCGTACTATTTAAATCTTCATATAATCATAATTATCATGTAAAGCCCTGTTTAGAACATCATTTAATCTCAATAGAAATTAGAATAAAATACCTTAAAATAAAAGTCACTGTGGATAATTACTCTGCATGCATAAAAATTTTCTTTATAAATACAATTTAATGAAAATTAAATTTGATGCACTTAAGCCTAATTAAAATATTAAAAAAATTTTTTTATTTTAATGCTGTTAACGAAAAAAAAAATAATTGCAAGTAAAAAAGACATTAAAAATTTATAATTTTTTTTATTTATAAAAACTTTTCAAATCCCACTCGTATTTTAAAATTTTTTTTTTAATTTTTTTGCTATTAATTTTTAATACCTACTTTGTTTCAATAACAAAATAAGTTTTTAAATTTAACTCATATTTTTAGCCGCCTTTTTGTTCTTGCAAAAATTCAAGAAAAAAAAACAAATAAATAATTTACAAAAAAATATAAAAATGTTTATTTACCTTTTCTTTTATAGTAAAATGTTGTTGTTGCTTGTGTAAATAATATGCACATATACACATGCAGAAATCTCAAGACCCCGTTTGTTTATTTGTTTTTTATTGTTGTTATTATTATTGATGGTGATATTTATATTATTATTGTTGTAGTTGTTGTATAACTGATTGTTAGTAAATGTTTTACATGCACATACACTTTCTCATAAACACCGTTTAGTTTTGTTTATTTACTCCTCTTACATTTGTTATTGTTTTTTTATTCTATCTTTTTACACACTTTGATTCACACTCATATAGTATGCATCTACAAACAAGTACTTCATTGATACACTTATGTTTGTTTATATATAGAGAGTATGTACTCTTACTACATTGTATATAATAAAGCATATAAACACAAACATCGAAAATTTCTTCAAACCTCGAGAGCGTCAGATAAACAACAGTGAACAACGAGCATAACGAAAAAACACGAAGAGCTGTTTTTATAACTTGTAGTGTGGGTCTTTATATGAACCGATTTTATATAAAAATTTTTATTTTACTCAGAAATATGTAAAAGCAAAATGTTTTATTCAAAATTTTTCGCACATCCGATATAGAGTTTTATACGAAACGTACCCAACGACTGCTCAACACAAAATGAGACGAGCTAAAAGACCCAACAAACACACGATTTTCTACGACTCGTACATACCAATCAAGCTAAAAACTATAGCATTGGATGATGTTGTTAGCAGTACGTAAAAACTCACACAAACACACCAACACACCCATATGAAATTCATTCAATTTGAACATTTAAGCGCACACAGATACTATACCAACTCATGCACACTCACAGACACACATGCAACTAAACATATCTGAACATTAAAAGCAGTTGTTATACGTACGACTTACAGACAGTATGACTGCCTGCCTGACAAACAGACTACTATAACTGAATACTCTGTGTGCAAAGGGAATGAAAAATTTTTACAATATATAAATCCCAATATAGCAACCATACCCAGGCAGGCCTGGCAAGACCAACCGAACCAAAAAATAATACAAAACACACACGCACACAAACGGAAAACAACCACTCGACAAACGAACGACAACATCTAAACAACTGAACGAGATTTAGTGCGACGGTAAGTGAGACCCAACGACCGTCTGAACGTAGTGGTGGTGTTTAATACCCTGCTTACATACAGCTGGTTTATAGCCTGACTGGTAAGCGAACATGAAAACTGTAATAACTACAGTCATACTTGGATAAAATAAATTTATTAACATCTGTTATTGGTTGATATGTACTTGTGTGAGAGATCTGGATTTAAATGAAAAGGAAACTGTAAATGCAAACCGTCATGCGAGTTTCTCGAGTAAAATCCAATTATTTAAAGATGCAATTTTTTTGTATTTTTTCAAATTTTTAAATATTTCTACAAAATCCACTAAAGATAGAATAAGCTTTACTTTACACTACAGCTGGTATATTAAGCCCTGAAAGAAAACTTGGTGGTCAAAAAGAAAAGACATTTTGGGCATGCTCGTAAATGCAAATGTTCCAAAATAGAAAGTAAAAAGTCCAACCCAATAAAGTTAACAACTTGCTAGGAAATAACAAACATTGTGTCCATCTATGTTTTATGTGACTTAAGGAGCATGTACACGGCATGTTTTTTACATCTGACTTGTCATCTTTTCAAGACACATGTAATTGTGCATGTCTGTCAAAATTGTAGTTTTACATTAGGTTTGTAATATTCGGTCACAAACACACATGCAGTTTGCTTCTGACATTGTCTCTGATATTTTCGCATAGTTATTGCAGAAACCAAAGTAGTTCTCGGTTTCAAAATAGCGTGTTGCCGCCACACAAATTTTTATTTGCGCCGTAAAAGACATCAGCCATCTTAAAAAGTTTTTCTTTAAATTTGAAGATACCAATTTAGGATATTATAATGAAACGTTTTTTATAAATACAGTACATAATTTCTATTCAATGGTGAAATAATCATACATATATCAGTATTACAAAATATTAACCTCAGCCGGTTAATGATTCCGCCAAAAGCTTGTCGCCGCTGCCGGTTTCTTCTCGGCAGAGATTTCTGACACAGCTGATGTCAGATGGTTTGTGAGAAAAAAATAGAGCATACTCTAATTGAAATGACTGCATCTGACTTTTACAGAAGCAATGCTACAAAGGTAACACACGACATGTATGTATTTTGCAGTGGAAAATTTGACAAGTTAGATGTTAACAACATGTCGTGTCCATGCAGCTTTAGCAGCTTGTCGCTTTACGCATTTAGCAAGGAAATTGTGCGTGTTTACATAAGTGATTTTTATGCCAAGCGATACACCCTCCTTACTTTGAAGACCGCAAGGCGGTAGTAAGATATCGGTCTGTTTTGAAAAGTAGTATACAAATATAGACCAATGTGGTTTTTTAAATTAGAGAATCTCGTTATTTATCAAATTCCTGAGTGGTTTCTATAGTTGCTTAAGGATTTACAAAAATTCTCTAAACTTCCAAACCCTGAGGTCTTAAACTGGACTTTTGAGGTACATATATAAAGATGCAGTCCAATGATGTTTTTAATGTCTAAAAATAAGACAAAACCATGATTATTGCAATGATTTTTGTCATGCTAGTGAACATTAGGAGAAAATATTTTTATACTCACATTACCATAGTGGGGAGGGTATTACGCGTTTGTGCTGGTGTGTGTTACACTTAAAAATATTGGCTCTAGAACCACCTTTTAGTATACCGATCGACTCAAAATCACTTTTTGAATATATCTAACGATGAAAAATAGAGTGGGGTTGGTCAAACATTTGACCCATATAGGAGCATCCTACGCGCTTCAGGGGCCAAATTAAAGAATTTTATTAAACCTCCATATTTGTATAGTAGGATGCTCCTAGATGCTCCTAGATGGGTCAAATGTGTGTAATCAAAATATTAACAACATGTTGTCGAAATGAGACCATTATGGTGTAAATATGTTAAATGTTTATTGTCAGAATAAGACCAAATGGTGGCAAAATAACAACGTTTAAAAATCATGACAACAAACTTTATCAAATTTAACACAGACGTAATTGGCTCACTTTCGACAACGGATGGTGTCAATTTTGGTATTTTTATACCGGACTCCCTGTGTGTGTAGCCTCCATACAAGCTTCTTTCTGGAAAAAAATATTTGTGCCATTAACCATCATTTGGTGCAAACATATTTGATTACAATTTTATAGCAATTTATTGGAATTTTATTGCATTTTATTGGAATCGTTCTATATTGAACCACAGCTCCCATAAAAATACAACTCCTGGAAATAGCATTTAATGCCATAAGTTATAAATGTTGGTATGGCTATACAATTTGGCGACGATAACTTTTGCGATATTATTAGTTTGTCATGGAACACTTAAAGGCGAAAAAATCTCGTTACGATGTACATTTTTAGATAATATTTGACACAAAGAACTCTTATAATTATGAATTTTAATCTATAATATTATCTATGAATACTCAATCATTAACGCATATGGCGCTTAAGGAAACTTACTAGTTTTTTGAAATGTCAAAAGTTTTGCAGATCCAAAATCACATTTCTCTACTTTGAAGGAAAACATTTAGGGATAATAAATCTGTGCAAGCTAAACTCTCTTTTCATTAAACATATAAACCATCTCTAAACGCATAAAATTGGGCGTTTAAATTTTTAAGTTTTCCCATACTTTTGTTTAGCAAATGCAATTTTTAACGTCGGCGAAAGTTAAAAAGCCTAAAATTGGATCCAGGAGATCGCAAAATTACACCTTTCGTCCCCGCCTCCTTTTGTGGACGGTTACATTAAATAATATTTTTTTAAAAATGTAAATATTAAAAAAAATTACTAACGCCCTAATACCATAAGAATAACATTTTTAAACTTTTATGGGCAGGGGGAGGTATCCCTTCAAACTCGCCCTCGGAACGACCCTGTCAAAAATTTTTTTTTTAACTCTTGCTAATTTCCACAAAATATTCATTTTTATGCTTTTATGTGCCTTTTATGTATTTCATAGTATTTAATTTATCTGAAAATAATTAATTTATTCGTTATTATAACTTATTTATAATAGAAACAATAAATTTTATTTAAAATAATAACAACTAATTTATTTAAAATAACTAATCTTGTGTGCCTTGGTTCTTCTTCCTCTGTTTCTTCAAAGTCCTCTTCCGAATCTGAATTCTTCTTTCGTAAAGGGTAATGACTTTTTTTGAAGTTGGTCTTATGCTAGTAATCAGTGGAGAACTGAGCAAAAGTCTATTTATAATATCTTTGTTACACTGAACCCTCGAAACCTTTCTAGCAAAAATCTGCCTGTTAAGCCGAAAATATTTATTTCGTGCCTAAAACGCTTCTTCTGATAATAGTCAGATAGGCAACAATCCCACGCTCATTACAGTTGCGCAATGTATTAAAATTTTGTGCATTGTAAGTGTCATAGGATGCCAGGGATATAGAGTAACGTAAAGTTTTGCAGTGTCTAGGCAATAATTGGCAAACTCGCGCAAATGGATTTTGTAACCACTTGTAATTACTACAATAATAACTTTGATTCGGTAGATAAACCAAATGCAATTCCAGTTATCTCTGGAACTAATTCAGGGTTGGAAAAAAATCTTCTGCTGGTGTTACCATCGTTGCTGTTTTCAAATCTAGTCTTCGGTACATCCAGTTTTAGCCCTAATTTACTTGAAAATTTTTCATGGATAGTTTTTTTCCTCTCTTTAACAATAGTTTTGTCCTCATCTGATCTTAATTGCCACTTTTTACTGTGAGTTTATACGACGTATTATGCTCTCAAATAGACGAATTCTGGCCTCACAGGTGGTTAAAAACCGTTACTTACTGTTTCGAACATTCCTTTTTTTACACAGGTGGTGTAATAATTTAAATAAGAGACAACGATAACATTATTTAATGAGTGGCGAAAGGGTTTTCATCAATGTTTAAAAAACTGCAACAAACAAAAATTTGTGTACAACTTTTCGCTTTCTGAGTTGGTTTGACAGCGACTGTTTACATTTTTTCTAAAAAGTTTTATAAGTAGCTGCTAATATAGTCTTTCACAGAAAAAAAAATCAATGTAAAATCTTTATTCGTTTACCCACAAAAAATATATTGTAAACACGCATGCAATTTACTCAACTTACCTGACTTTAGCAGTGTCCCAAAACAAATCTCAAGCAAAAGACTTGAAAATTCACTATACGATGCAGAACTTTGTTGTCTGTCGAGCTGCGTACTTAAATTTTAACATTTCTAAAATTAAGGCCCCAATTACGGTTCACAACTTAACTCAGTTGAGTTGTAATTTCTTAATTTTTGTATTATGGTTTACAACTTTGCTATATTGCGGTGAACAAAAGCATAACAAAAATTACATCTGTCTTAAATTCAACTCAACTGAGTTGAGTTGGGAACCGTAATAGGGGCCTAAATTGTTTGCCTAATGAGCAAGGCTAGATTGGCAAAAAGCGCCTATGTGCGTCGTTTAAATGAATGTTATGTGTTTAGGTTGAACCTTTGTAACACCACTAGCATCTAGTTCTTATTAAATAAAAACATTCAACAAAAGGCAAATAACGACAATAAGGAAAAAAGCTGCTTGAAATCACATTGAAATTAATTTAAACTATTATGAATTTTAAGTTAACTTCTTTAGTCATAACATAAACTCTATCCAAGTTCCACTGTACTTACTTCAAAGTAATCGTATATCATAGTATTTGAAATAGAGGAAAGTAAAGCAGAATTAACTGAGTATGGTGATGTTGATGATAAATGATATTTTGTGAGGGTAAAATATAATACATTCTACTCGTACTCGAATGCTTGCTGTAAGGCTGGGTTTGGCAAATGTTTATAAAATTAAAAACTTTGCCTGACTGCCTGACATACTTACATTATTGAGTGCTCTATGTGTGTCTGAATCATTAATTGTCTCACAGAACGTCTGTTAGTTAGTTAGTTGTTTCGTGCGTCTGATATTGAAGTAGAGGAAAAAGGTTTAGCTCATGGGTCGTAGAGAGACAAACAGTCGTTAGTTGGTTCGGTTGGCTGTTTGCCTGATGTTGAGTTCTACTATATATTTTCAATGCCTTTGGGTGTAGATAATCTTGATATTTTGTCTAAAAACCATCTCTCATTGTCTTCACTAAAACAACAGCAACAACGACGACCATGTCGTAGCCATAGAAGTCGATGATGATGAAGACGACGACGTCGACCTTTTTTTTTATTATAATTAAGTATTTTTTGCTTTCAAAATATGGAATTTCAGTATACAGAAAAAATTTGTATCTCTACTTTTTGAGGAATTTTTTGTTAAGCCAATCCCTAAAGATATTTTATATTTCGAAACTATAGTGAGTAGGTTTTAGTTTTTTTTTGTGTTTCTGTTGTAGTTTGGTTTTTGTTTTTATTATCGTCTATATACTAGGGTTTAAATTTATATTTTCTAAGTAAAATTTGTATGTGTACATAGAAACTCGTTTTATGAAAAACGGAAGCCTGTAAAATGTACAATTTTACTCGCATAAGTTGGGGTTCTTATACTTATGTAGTTATGTATGTATATTGTCATGCACCCTTGTACTGTTCGGGTACCCGATTCTACTAATACAAACAACCAAAAGTCGTCGATTCGAAAACATAAAAAAATTTCGTTTGTTATATACACGATATTTACACAGCCATGTGTATTTTTTTTAATCTGCCTCCAAGTGTATGTGTGCTGAATTGATTACGATAAAACCCTGTTTTTCGACAAAAAAAATTTACAGGGCAGGGCGTATTAACGAGGGAAAGCCGAAAATTAATTTTTTTTAAAACAAAGTTAATGGTCTGAAATGTAATAAAATTGTTTCTCACGCCTTAGACTATATTTCCTTAAAGGGGTCTATACACGTTCAAAATTTTTCATCAAGCGCTATGGTAGTATGTATTAGTGAAAATGTGTTTGTATGTGTGATACCAACGATGCTGGAAGGAAAATCAACAAAAATTTAGATATGACGGAGAATATTCCAAGAATATTCCATTCCAAGGCATTTGACACTGTAAACCATGATACCTTATGCATGAAATTGAGAAATTTTTTCAACTTTTCATCCTCATCAACTAAATTAATATCGTCATATCTTTCTGATAGAAGTCAATCCGTACACGTTAATAACACTATTTCAAATCCAATAACACTCACAAAAGGTGTGCCACAGGGATCGATTCTAGGACCCCTCCTTTTTAAGTTTATGCTAATGATTTACCACAGCAACTAACTTATTGTAAAATACATATGTATGCGGATGATGTTCAGTTGTACTTAAGTAGTCCTGCAAACTCTATTAGGGAAAATGTCGATAAACTTAATTACGATCTGAACAAAATACATTGCTGGGCAGTTGCAAACGGACTTTGTCTTAATCCACAAAAGTCGAAATGCTTAATAATTCATAAAAAATCCATTACACCACTTATCGAAGATGACATTTTAATAAATGATCAAAAAATCGACATGGTGCAAAACGTTAAGAACTTAGGGATAGTGTTCAACAAAAACTTAACCTGGTCAAGCCACATAAATACCCTCGTAGTTCGGACGTATGTCAAACTTCGAACGCTGTGGTCCACACAACACTTCACGCCACTAAGAATAAGGCAGCTTCTTGCAAAGGCTTATCTGATTCCTAGTCTTACTTACGGTTGTGAACTTTTCGCTAAATGTGATTCCATCAGTAGGAAAAAACTAGAAGTTTTGTACAACAACATTATAAGATATGTTTACGGATTAAGGAAGAGTGATGGAGTCTCTGCATTTTCAAAAAACCTTTATGGAGTATCTTTCGAAAACCTTCTTAAAATTAGAGTCCTTATTTTTCAGCACAAAGTTGTATATACAAAAAAACCACAATACATTTATAATTTTATACAATTTGCTAGATCCACCAGGGGTAAGAACATGATTATACCTAGATTTAAATGTCTTGTGTCGGAATGGCAATTTTTTATAAACGCCGTTCGTCTTTGGAATGGTGTGCCAAACTACCAACAAACAAATAGCAACGCAACTCTTTTTAGGAAATTTTTATTTAAAACTTTCGCTTAGCTTAAACTAAAAATGTTCGTAATAAATTTATTAAATGCTTTTGTATCTGTATTTTTAGTTTAATTTTTTTTATATATATATATATTATATTAAATTTTTTATTTTTAATATAACTTGTAATATTACTTTTATTATATTTATTCTTTTTTATTTTAATGTTAAATGTTAACTATTAAAATCTTTTATATGGTAATCCTTATAAACCAATGTAATCCTGTACTTTAATTATAAGACTTGTTCTTGCTGTGCAGGAAATCGATAAATAAATAAATAAATAAATAAATAAATAAATATTACATAAGGCACGTACACGTGTGAATTCGCCATGATGTCAATCATTTTGACCGTGTATAGACCCTTTAAAGGGTCTGGTTAGTTTTTGTCCTACTTACATATAGCAGATCTTAAACATTACTTTACAAAAAGCGTCAAAATTGTCAAAACAAGAGCATTTTTTAAAGACTGCGGAATGTGGCTGATATTACAAAATTTAATCACAAACAATTGAGAACTAAATTTCCATTTTAAAATCAACTAGAAGTTCTGGGGGCTAATTCTGGCAGTCGTGATCAAATACATTTTCGATACGAAAACAATTATATTTCTTATTATTTCAGTCGATACTGAACGAATCAAAACTAATTTTTCAGTATTGTGAATACTCAAATAAATGCTTTACAACGCTGAAAAAATAAATTCGATTCGATTAGTATCGACTGAAAGAATTAGAAATAAAATTGCTTTCGAATAGAAAAAGAGTTCGATCACTACTGCCAGAATCTGGCCCCAGGGGTCTAATTCTGGGAGTCGTGATCGAGTACTTTCTCGATTCGAAAGCAATTTAATATCTGATTATTTCAAGCAATACTGAACGAATCGGAACTATTTTTTCGTTATTTTAATTTCACAATACTAAAAAAATAATTTCGATTTCGATCACAAATGCCAGAATTAGGCCCCTGACATTTTTTAACCCTCATGTGATCCAGGTACCCGGTAACCTATATGGATCTTACGTATAAAACAAGCATTTTCGCTTTAAAAATCTAGTTAAAAAGCTGTAAAATATAAATAGTCTTGACAACAGAAACATAATTAATAACTTAAATGGGGCGTTTATTTATTGTTGGTTTCGGCCTGCCTAAAAATGTTTTCCATGCGCTTAAATATTTTGTACGTTGCTTCATTTTGATTCATCAGGGATTTTTAAATCTTCACCGTTTACGCTTTTCTTCATATAGGTTCTCGATATGTCCCAGCCAGCGCAATAGTTTTATCTTTATGCATTTTACTATGTTGACAGTGGTGCTAATCTCATACTGCTAATGATTTATTCGTCGCCTATGCTCTCCGTCAACGCACATGGGCGCATACACTTTACGAATTATTTTTCTCTTATGCAAGTGGCCATGTTTCGGCACTCGTATCAAAAAGCGGTTTTCCTGGATATGAATTTTCTTTCGAAAACTTGTTTGCAAGCACTTTCCATCGTGTTATTTCAGGGTGATGCTAATTTCCTTATATACAGTGGATTTTAGCTAAGTAAATTTACCATATTTTTTAGCATTGCTTATTTTGCAGTTAACAGAGCAATGTTAATAACTTAACCTACGGAGACAAAAAATCGTGATTTGAATGACCATTTTGGACAAATATGGAGTTGCACATATATACCACTATAAAGGAATAGTAGTCCAGAGGGTCCTTACAACGATTCCAAAAGTCACGTTTCTGAAATAATTTTGGAATTTGAAAAAAGTCATATTTAGTGCCGGTTCACCCACGTCAAGTTTGGCTCGTCAAGTCTTGAGTTTTTAGGAGAGTGGGGTAAAGAAATGGCATTCTTTTTTCCCTTCTATCCTAAAAGCTCCAGACTTGACGAGTTAAATTGACGTGTGTGAACCGGCACTTATTTGAAATTTCTGGAGAAGATCAATGACCATTTTGGACAAATATGGAGTTGCAAATATATACCACTATAAAAGAATGGTAGTCCAGAGGCTCCTAAATACGATTCCAAAAGTCACATTTCTGAAGTAGTTTTGGAATTTGAGAAAATTGATTTTGAAGAAAGTGATATGTATTTGAAGTTTCTGGAGAAGATCAATGACCATTTTGGACAAATATGGAGTTGGACACATATAACACCATATTCTACTACTACATCGAAAATACAATTGCCCCTATTTGCGTTGATTTTTCTGTAGTTGCAACGAATAACTGTGTTTTTCCTCGTTTAACGCCAGACTATATATAGCATATGACTTTTGTCTTCAGCGTTGGCTTCTTATTCCAAAATTTTTTCATTGAACAATTGCATGCTAAGTTGTCCCGCTGTTTGAAACATTTTGTGGTAGTAAAAGGTTCAGAAATGATAGTTCTAATTTTATCTTCTTACAACGGCGCACTAATTTTACAATACCGTGATCAGACAACAGGGACATACATATCTTCAGACCAATTATGAGTACAAATTCCCCGGGAGTTTTTCCCATTTTTACTTTTATGTTATTTTCCTATATTTTCTTTTATTTATGTCAAATAAATTTTAGAGTTTGTTTCCAATTTTGCAACTGTTCGCGTATGTTAGCCATGTTCGCGATAGAAGCGATTTTTTCCTGTAAGTTTTCGGATTTTTTAAAGCTTTTACCGTTTTTTAATAAATATAAGGCTTTGCTATCATACCACTGTTAACAAATATTTGGGAATTTTCGCTAATTTAGCAATTTTTACCGAATTTTTGCCATTTCTTTTATTTTGAGGGACTTTTAATCAATTTTATGGCTAAGTTTTGCTATTTTTGCAAATTTTTCCGAATTTTTAAATTTTTGCGTAAAAATAGCCCCATATATAAACCGAAGTCACTTATTTCACAGGGCACTATCAGCACTGTCGATTTATACGGGGCGAAAAGTTCAATACTTTGTGCCACTAGTAAGGGTGAATTTTTTAGAATAAAACATGCTACCCTTTTGGAAAGCAAAAAAATTTTAAGTAACGAACACCAAATTGCTTTTTTTAAATAAAATGTCATATTTGTTTGTAGAAAAGTAACTCAATTAATAAAAAATAACAAATAAATTTTACTTTAATATGTACTTAATAATCGAAAATCTAATTAAGTTAGAAGTCGTAAAAAATTTTTTAACACAAACTTTTTACGAATACTATCTACTTTTTAGGAATGTGCTTTGCATATTTTGTTATTAAATCGTCACTTGAAGTCCATTCCTCCATCTCCGCTTGGCCAAATAAAGAGAAGAAAGCATGGAATTGTAAGTTTCTTCTTTGAGTCTGTAAAGTTTATTTTTAAGCAATGCTTATTTCGAAAACACTTGTTTATCTGAAGCACTACTGTTCAGCAGTGTTTACAAAAAACAAAATGTGAGTGCTATTTCCAAAAAGGGTTAAAAAGTTGCTCCAAATAGTTAAAAATGATTTTAAAGGGTAATATAAAAACAGGTGTGTAAAGACCGTAGAAAATGGGTCAAATTGATAATTTAGTATCACAGCGGTAACGCTGGTGTTAAGAGTAAATTGGTCTCTCACGCAAATTTCAAAAATATAAAAAAATAAAAAGTATAATCAATTTTAATTAAAAAATTATGGTTGAAAACGCCAAAGGTACCCGGTTACCTAGGTGCACGCATTAGGGTTAAACAGCCAAGTTTGGGGCTTATAAGCAAATATTTATTCGAAAATACGTAATATTTTGAGCAAATGTAAAGCTTAAATGGATAAGCAAAGAATGCCAGTCATTGTTGAGAGTGGAGTGCCTGCTCTAAAAACTTGTGATGGTAAACTATTGAGGGCACTATTGATATCGATTACGGCGGTCTTGATCTCTCCGGTGGAATGGTTGTTCACAACCCTTTAATTGTGAAATTGAAACAGGTGTGATTGCAGACCCATGTGGCTCAGTTATTAAAATTGTTGAAAAAGTGTGATTGTAAAGAAATATTGAAAGTATCGAATGCCATTTAAACTGTCGATAGCGATAATATAAAAAATTACACTTAAATGGCAGTAAAACAATATACCGGCGCGTTTCTTCTTAAGCCATGTAAGCGCCAACAACGCATTTTTTAGAAAACGAAAAAAAATGAATAACTTTTTAAATATAACAATAAATACTACAAAATATCGCTTTGCAACTCTTTGAAGGGTGTAGAAACATTTTTTGAAAACAATTTGTTACTTACAAGTTACTATAGCCGAATTTGTCCCTTACGTGTTTTTGGAGCAAACGACAATTTGCAAAAAAAATTAAATTTTTAAATTGTTTATAATTTTATTATTTTTGTTGAAAAATTAAATCAGGTATCCCAATTTCTATATGTCAAAGATTATGACTTTTAACCTGAAAGAAATTACGTTTTATGAAACACACCGTAAAAATTTTCGTTTTCGAAAAACTTCAAAAATTATTCAAATTTGACAAATTTAATGTTTTTTCATACATTTTACGGTTTGTATTGTAGCTGCTATTTGGAGCAGAGATAGAGCTTTAATTCCTTTAAAATAAAGGTTGGTTATATAAAAAAGACGGTCTTAGAAATTAACCCCTTATGAGCCCACGTTAACCCCTTAGGGTTGGTTTCGAATTACGGAAGCCATGTTTAGCTATCAAGATAGAGCTTTGACGTCGAGGAAAAAATTGAATTTTACTAAAAAAATGGGGGCTCGAGGAACAGTTGTACTGTATAGAATATATTTAGTTTTTGAGTTACTCGAAAAAAAGTGTCGTATTTAAAGAAGTTACTGATTTGCCTGAAACTTTCCACATTTTTTCAAAAAGAAAAAAAAGGTGTGTACGACTTTAGCATTTCCAAATTTATTTATAAAAAACATTATTTTTTCTAGTATATGCCATTCTGTCGCTTAATAAGTTTTCGATATGGCTTTAATTTTTTTCATTCAAAGTTGTAAAGATCAGAATGTAAATATTATTTTCTGATATAAAAATCAAAAAGTCAGTTTTGAAAAAATGGCGCTAACGTGGTTTAAGAAGAAACGCGACGTTATGTATGTCATTACACATTTTTATCAATTCGCACTCTGTAACGTGCTTGTACATCATCTGGAAGCGGAGGATTGCTATCGTTTGTAAAGGGTGGTTCAACCAAAATGCACGACGTTAATTGTAAATAAAACAAAAAGTTATGAGAAAATTAACTTAATATTTTTTGTTATGATAGAAGTTTCTATGACAATTATGTGTCAAAGAAAATATCAGCCAAATGCTCGACACGGCTTCGGTGGCATACATCCGATATCCGATGGTCCATTTTTTAATGACTGAAACATAATTGAGGTTCAATGTCGCTAAAAAGCTCATGAATTATTCTTGGCTTATTGACGTACACTTTTTCTTTTAAATATCCCAAAAGAAAGAAGTCCAACGGTGTCAAATCACATGATCTTGAAGCCAATTGCCTTCGCCACGATGTCAGATAACACGGCTATTGAATTTCTCGCGCAAAAGAGCCATTATTTCTTTGGCTGTGTGGCAGGTGGCACCATCCTGTTGGAACTACATAACGTCCAGGTCCATATCCTCGATTTCTGGCCACAAGAAGTCCGTTTTCATCTCGCGATAGCAAACACCATTCACGGTAACTGCTTGGCCGACCTAATTTTCGAAGAAGTACAGTCCAATGACGCCGCGAGCCCATAAGCCGCAACAAGCAGTCACTCTTTGTGGATGCATCGGTTTTTCATCAATCACATGTGTTTTCTCTTTTGCCCAAATGTTGCAATTCTGCTCGTTAACGTATCCATTGTGGTGAAAGTGTGCCTCGTCGCTGAATATAATTTTTTTTTGTAAAGTCACCATTTAATTTTGTCTGTTCAACCAATCATTCGACAAACTTAAACAAAGAACAACTTGACGTTAAGGTGCACAGAAAAAAATAATTTTCATATTTGAATACGAAAATCGCATATTTGATTACAAAAATTTTTGAATTTTCTGTGATGACGATTTTTGCGGTATTGATAAAAAAGTTCGTATGTATAATTGTTAAATTTTTAGTCAACAACCAAATTTATTGAGTCGATAAAAAAAGTTGTTGCCCAAAATAATTTTTTTCAACAAAATGTTTACTTGATTTGTTAAAACAAATTGTTGAAAATGTTGAAAAAATCAAACAAAATGTTAATCGAATCTTTATTTTTTTATTTATTAATGATGATGTCATAAATTTTCAATTTTTATATTTTTATAAAAACACTAAAATTTATTATGCGGGGATAAGTAAGTTCCTATGCGCATTTCACTGGTTGCTTAGGCCAGATCATCAAGAAACCTTTTCCAAAGACTTTGGCAAAACTAAATATATTATTCAAATAAAACTGTAAAACAAATGAGAATTATGAGCTATTTAAAAATGGACAAGAGTTGTTAAAAAAATGTCTTTACTTTGATTCAAATATTTTTTTTATTGAATATGAAGAAATATTTAATTATATTCAACATTTTTTTTTTTTTTTTTTTTCGACTAACAAGTTCGGTGTGAATCCAACTATTGTATTTTCTTGTTACATTTTACATAACTGAAATTTAGCTCATAGAATAAATTCGAAAAAATACAAAAAAAAATGTTGAATATAATATAAAGTAACCTACGAAAGGAGATAATTCCCAGTTTCTATTTGTTAGAAAAATTTAATTATTTCATTATTAAATATATTTTATTGAGTGCACAGAAAAAATTTTTTAGGCCAGTAAAAGAATTAATCAAAAATAAAATCAGTTTTAGTTAAATATTTAATAAGGTGAATTAAACTTTTTAATCAAGTGTATAAAATGTTTAATTGACAATATTTCAATTAAAAGTTTAATTCACTTGATTAAAAGTTTAATTCACCTGATTAAATATTTTATAAAAACTGATATTATTTTTGATTAATTCTTTTACTGGCCTAAAAAATTTTTTCTGTGTGGTATTTTGCAAAGTGTAAATTTGATAAATTTTTTCTTTGAATCAAACAAAAAGTTTGTTGACCTAAAATTTTATTTTTAACAAACTGTGTTGTTAAAAATTTTCTTGAGATATTTTTTTCTGTGTGTGAATCACAATTAACAACGTGCATTATGGTTGAATTTCAAGAAAATTCAGCTCCTATTATTCACACATCTAGAACAAATGCACTTATAAGCTTAAGACAATATATTGAAACCCGGATAGCAGTCTGCCTTGTGGAAAAAGGGAATCCAATCACAATTCCCAAAAAGGGCGACTAAAAGAAATACAAGACCTGAAGAGGCATTACCTTGTTAAATTTTATTTCGAAATATCCTGGAAGATCGTGCGCCGATCACATAAACACTTTGAGCATTATAATTGAGCCAACGAAGATGTATAACATACATACCCACTTGCTGTTCGTCGATTTCGAAAGAGGTTTTACACCGTATCACGAGACGCATTGTGGGATGTTCCCTCAGAAAAGATATTCCTGTTCACCAACTTTATTCCCACTGATGCCAGACTTCGCAATGCAGAAAACAAACAGTGAAGTCCAAGTCGGTATACAATGGAAACTTGTCGCTTAAATGATATTGACTACGCAGACAATATCTGCCTTAAGTCTCACCGTTCCGAGGACATCCAATCTAATCTGAACAGACTGTCAGAAAACACGGCAGGCATTAGTCTTAAAATAAACATCAAAATGATAAAATTAATGCGACTTGGCACAAACATCACAGCACCGCCAAAAATCTGCGGCACTAACATTGATATCGAATCTTTCTTGAATCGTGGAAGCTTAATAACAACAAACGGAAGATCTGAAGACGATATGCTGTCCCGTATAAACAAATCAAGGGCAGCTTTCCAGGCAATGCTCAAAATATGGCGGCCAAACAACATCAGTCTTAAAACCAATGTTTCCCATTTGTTGCATAGCCCCTACAAGAAATGAATGACCGAATAGTCACATTTTTCACTTTGGTGTTAAGAAAATGATAGAAAGAAATGACCGAAATCAAGTTTTCTGTCACGTGAAAAATGTGACTATTCGCTCATTCATTTCTTGTAGGGGTGTTATTATTTGTGTTTCCTGAAAATAAGAGTTTAGCTTTGTGATCAAAATTGATAGGTCTTTCAAAATTTGAAGAAATAATCTTTTTGACATTTTTCTTGCTTCTAAGGTAATTAGGAACGGGTTTCCAAAGACATAAAGTTACTTGTTTCTTAAATATAATACGAATTACATTGTCGTCTTAAAAAGGGTGGTCCAACCATAATGCACGATGTTAATTGTGAGTCACACCTTAACGTTAAGTTTATTGCGAAACCTTATTTGGCATTTCTTTATTTCAGTGTTCGACAAATTCTACCATAGAGAGGTACACAATTGAGCAGCGCGTTAAGATTGTTGAAGCCTTTAACGAAAATTGGCGTTCAAATCAAAATGCATTTCGTTCACTTTGTGATTTTTGGGTCATCATAATTGACCAAATGCGATCACAATCGGGAGAATGAGGCGCAAATTTCAGCAAACCGGGTCTATAGAAAATGTGAAAACACCTGTGCATGCTCGACCAGTTCGTTTTGGCTGGCGGCGTCATCGGGCCGTAATTCTTAGAAAATGAGGTCGGCCAAGCAGTTACCGAGAATGGTGTTTGCTATCGCTAGATGATAAGGGACTTCTTGTGGCCAGATATTAAGGATATGGACCTGGACAATATGTGGTTCCAACAGGATGGTGCCACTTGCCATACAGCCAACGAAACAATGGCTAATTTGCGCGAAAAAATCAGGGGCCGTGTTATCTAACGTCGTGGCTATGTTAATTGGCCGCCACGATCATGTGATTTGACAGCTTTTTATCAACATTGAATCTCAATTATGTCTTAGAGTCATTGAAAATATGGACCATCTAATAGAGATATGCCACCGAAGCTGTGTCGAGCATTTGGCCGATACTTTGTTTCACACATAATTGTCATACATCCTTCTATCATAATAAAAAATATTAAGATAATTTTCTGATAACTTTTTGTTTTATTTACAATTAACATCGTGCGTTTTGTTAATAAAATTTCTCAATGACGTGCTAAATTCCCATTTTTGTTTTTTTGATAAATACAATGGTTATTTAATATTTCTCAAGGTTGGCAACCGATACCGATACCGAAAATATTTTTTTGCATAAAATACCGGTATACGTATACCGTTTCCCTTAATACCGGCACAATCGTTTCGGTATTTAAATATTATAAAATTTTTCAAATAGAAAAAAATTAAAGTTTCAACACTTGTGCTAATGAAAAATATGTTTGCTAACTTTATACTCTATGGTTGCAACACAGAAAAAATTCTCCAAAATTTTTCAACAATTAAAGCATTAATCAAAAATATAATCAGTTTTTATTAAAAATGTAATCAAGTGAATTAAACGTTAAATCAAGTGAATTAAAAGTTTAATTAATACTATTAACTGGTTTAATTAATACTATTAATTTGGTTACTGATGCAAATTTAATTAATTTTTTAATTAATCAGCCATGTCACAGAGTACAATTCCGTTCGGAAACGGAATTCATTCCGTATTTTGGTGCTTCAGAAAATGACGAAAAAATGTTTCGGAATGAAACCATTTTTGTTTTCATGAACGGTATGGGAGTTGTCTGTATCTGAAAGGCGATAAAACTATCAAAATACACTTTCCATCAACAAACAAATATGTTTTCTTCAATTCCGAACGGAATTGTACTCTGTGACATGGCCCAATATCACAAATTTTTTAATTAAAATCAATTTTTATTTTTTTCTGTGAACACTGTTATTGTTTTGTTACTTACTTATAGTATGTTACTATGATAAAATCATAGAAAGTAACATAAGAAACATTAGTGAAAGCCAGGGTTCGATTCCCGCGGCAGTCAAGAATGAAAAATTATCAATAAATTTTAATTAATTTCAATTCCTTTCTTCATAAAAATAATTTAATGAAAATTAAATTTGAGGAATGTTAGCCTAATAAAAATATCAAAATTTGGACCAAAAACCATAAACAGTCCAACAAAATAACCACAATACTAATTAATGTCCTACAACAACATTTAAAGGAAATTTTTAGATGTGGTGTTTGACAGTTTGAAATACAAAAGTTCAAGTATAAAAACATTCGATCAGCTTTCTGAAGGGCTAAATACACTAATCAAAATACTAATTAATGAAAATGTGTTTCTATGTGTGACACATACGATGCTGGACGGAAAATCCAAAAATTTAGATATGATGCTTAATATTACATCCAGCACACGTACACGAGTGAATTTGCCAGCATGACAAGCATTTGCCAAGTGTATTTGGCGCTTTACTGATTTAAGTTTGTACCTATTTTAGTTAAAATCAATTATTGAAATATAAAACATAAGCACATGTATATAGGTACATGTCGTATATATTAGCGTGGCCGTTAGTTGTATGGAGAACTTTTTTTTTTTGATTTCTTATACTCTCCCCCCCAAACCAGTTCAGTTTTATTTAAAAAAAAAATACAAAAAATTTCGTAGCGATAAGTTGTGTTTTAGGGAGGGCGTCCGCCCCTCAAAGTTTGCCATCAAGCCATTTATTCAAATGTAATTTGTTTGCGTATGACTATCTTCTAAAAAAAACATTTTACAAGAATATGATATATGGCAATATTTTAGCTCTTCTAGTCAACAACATAAGCCTCCCAGAAAGTTTTTTGCTAAGACTAATATCTTAGAAAAGAATTAAGAAAATAACAACAAAATACCAAACATTTTATATACGTTATATATATATAAAAAGGCGATTTAATGTCAAGTGACACAATTTTGAAATCGATGTCTTCCGATTTGGATGAAATTTACACCAAGGTTAGTCCTATTAGATAGTAGTTTACACACAAATTTTCAACAAGATCGGTTAAAATGTTTCAGAGGTAGAGGGGGTCAAAGTTTGCCATACAGGTGTTCTTTCTAATCCATGTATCTTATTACCTATTGGTGTTAGCAAAATTTGTCACAAGTAGCTTAGATAGCTATTTAATCAATCTTTTTAAAAAATATTTTTTTGTTTTTTTAAAAAATTTTTTAATTTTTTTTTTAAATTTAGAACTTGGCTAAAAAAAATAAAAAAAAAGTTTTAAATTTAAAAAAAAAATAAAAAAAAAGTTTTAAATTTAAAAAAAAAATTTAAAAAATTTAGTCATACGCAAACAAATTACATTTGAATAAATGGCTTGATTGCAAACTTTGAGGGACGGACGCCCCCCTAAAACACAACTTATCGCTACGAAATTGTTTTGTATATTTTTTACATAGAACTGAACCGATTTGGGGGGGGGAGGGGGGGTAGAATATAAGATATATAATATATATCGAGCCTTTGGTGCAATACCGTAGTAATTCAAAAAATCGTGAACTGAGAAAAATGCATTTGAAGTTTTCAGCCATATTTTTGATAGTATTTTTGTTTACTAAAGTTATTTTTTTACAAGTTTTTAAAAAAAGAGGAATGTTTTGTAATTAAAAAAAGGTGAAAAATTATTAATAATATCAAATATTTTTTTTATATTAATATAAATATGGTTGAAAATAGCTAGAGGCAATAAAGACATTTTTAGCTGTAAAATCTGAACAGTTAGATATAGAACCATAATCTTTTTTTCTTTAGATAGACATTTCTCCAAAGATCATTTCTGCATACCCAGCTCAAAAAATTCAAATTTTGAGTTACTACGATATTGCACCAAAAGCTCGATATATTAATAGTACACATACATATATATGAATTTAAATTTTAAACATTTTTTTAGTGCTCTCTTAAAAATGTTGGTCATGAACGAGTTAATTTAATAGTAGCTTTATATATATATATTTTTTTTCTGGACAAATATACACTTTTTGTGGTTATAAAATGGGTTTTTAGTGATGTTTTAATGAATGTTATAAAAAAGTAAGATGGGCAGTTAAGGGTAAATTTTTGACTAAACTCTCAATCGGTGGTTAACAGCTTTCTAACGACGTATTGGAAATGAAAACCCGACGAAAATTGGTTAAGTTATTTAAATTTTCATTAAAATCGAAGTGAAAAGCATCAACAAACTGACATAAACATCTCGCTATCTCGAGTCTGTGGTGAAATTTTTTAAATGTTTTAATGCAGAATCAAAGAATTCCTAAATATTTATATTATTTGGCCACTCATTACAAAAAAAAAATTTACCAAACTTTTTATTCATGAAAAATACAATTTTTGGACGTTTTTTTGATGCGGTTTAGCTCACGGAAGATTATCGCTAGACCCAAAATATTTTGGGAATCTTCATAAAACACGTCAAAGTTAATTTTCGGGGGGTACAACTTTAACTTTTTTTTTTGCCCTTATAAGGTGCGTCGGTCTAATATATATCGTCGGTTTTAACTTATTGTGTTCTATATGGTTATATTCAAAATATATTAAACAACACAATAATTTACGAACGACTATATGTATATGTATATGCATATAAATATATATATTTTTTTATTTTTTGGTTTGGTGCATTTAATCGTATTTAAATGTATACTGATACCGATATAATTAAAATACAAATACCGAAATAAAGAAAAGTTTAATACCGATACCGAAATTCGTTTCAGTATCCAACCTTGATATTTATTTAATTAATGTTTCATGCCATATTTTAATTTTAATTTTTTATTTTTAATTTTTTTTGTTAAAACAAATTTCTAAAAAGTTAAAAAGTTACCCCGTCCCCAAACAGCAAGGTTGGATCCGCGCATGTTAGGAATTGTTGTAATTGGCTTATTTATTTTGACACAAAACGAATCGAAAGACGGAAAGTTTGCAAAGAAGAAAGATTTGAATCATGAATGAAAAAGCTTCCTGTCCACTCAATTTGCATTTACATTAGGCTTAACCTTTGTGCCTTTCAAATTTTATATTTAATGTATATTTTATAATAAATGTACTTTTACAGACTACCTTCGCTTTTTAACTAAAATATAGATAGATTTCATGCCTCTGCCCATTTTATTTAAATCGTATTTCATCAAACAGCTGCATTTGTTTCTGATACCGTAAAATCGACATCTCATAGCTGTTGTTGTTGTTTCTATTATATAAACAAAATTTTTGGTATATAAATGGGTTTGGGTATTCAATATATACGAAAAATATAAATAATATTGCTATTAACATGAATAGTTCGTTATGGGGACTGAGTGTATATAAAAATTTCTCTTTTTTTACTTGAAAAAAAAAATATATACATATGTATATATACACCTATTATTGTATGTATGTATATTATTAAAGAAACGAATCATTAAAAAACGTTGCACGTCTAAACGAAAAAATCACGATTTTTTCCTATATTTAGTGTTTTATGATGGTAGTTGTTGTAGCTTTTATATATTTCAGATACACAAAACCAACAAAAACGACAAAAATATCATCATTCAAATTTATAATACCTTAGGAAAAACAAAAATAACAAAACAAAAAATCAATGATTAGCGGATATATTCTTATATATGTAAGAGTACACAAATTGCGATGCTGACGCTTAAAACCTCATTTCCCGAACTTTTAATATCTATGAGTGATGGAAGTGAATGAGTGTGTCTGTATGTTTCTTGCCGCAAGCATTTTTTTCAGATATAATGGAGAGGGGCCTAGAATATTTTTTTTTTTTGCCAGTTTTCTGACTTTATTGATTTGACCTTAAATTAAGAGAAAAGCTGCATACGAGTACAATATACTATAGCGTTTGTATGCACTTTATTATTTCAAAATGCCGATAATCGTAATTAAGTAGATAAATATACACATTTTAAGATTGACAAGCGACTTGTGTAGTATTCTAAGAGGAATTTTGTTCAAAACTATCTTGATATTTGTATATAAGCTCACATGAGCAAATAGTTTGTATGTACATACACATATGTACACAAATTGTTTTTTAAATATTTGTTTAAAGAATTTAAATATGCTTAAAAATAAATTACGCTTCAGATAATTTACAATACGTAGAGAGTTTGTGGTGTTTTGACTTGGATTTTTACTTATTGAAATGCAAATATTTTCATGCAGATAGATACAAACAAAAGTATTCAAGTTTTTGTTCTATTAGAAAATTGTTTTTAACCTCTTAAATATCAAACTCAAGGTTTGCTTTTGCATATACATATGAAGTGATTCTTTTGAAGAAACTTGTTTTATGAGGTAAGAAAATCATTTTGTTCTATATATAATCAGCCTTATTCCAGTTGTCGTTATCGTCATTGACAGTGTCTTTTTTTGTAATAGATTAAAGTGACACACAGACTGTCGACAGCGAGGACGACAACGACAACCGGAATAAGGCGGAATATATATTATACATATAACATCTGTATCTGAAAGAATTTTCTTCACAGATCCAATGGATTTTGACATTTATTCGATAAAAAATTACAAGAAAATTTAAGCTTCAACGCTTCATTGGATTATTGAAGAATGTTTCATTGTTTAAAATTATTTTGTGGTCAAGTGTTGACTGGTGATATTGTTGACTGTCACTCAAGTTCGAAAGTGTGAACCCCTTTAAGTCATAGCTTTAAATTCCAATGAAGTTGACCAAGCAGTGTGTGTGATCAACTTAAGGTACCCGTACACGACATTCTGTTTTTTATCCCACTGCAAAGTACATACATGTCGTGTGCAGCGTTGCCACAACCAAAATAAATTTGTACCCAAAATGTTAAAATAAAGTAACCAAAAGCAAAAAAAATTAACCAAAATTATTTTTTATCAAATGTACATACTATTTTATCCGCACTTCAGTTGAAAAATATGTCTAAAGAAGGAATTGTGTTTGTTTGTATCTAATAGTTTCATAAGCCGCTGGACCGATTGTTATAAATTTTAATAGTGTATTACCGATGGTCTGGAAAGAACAAAAGGCAATATAATTTTTCGAAATTTTTACTGGACGTGCACTTCCTTTACAAAATTAACACTTCAACCTTTTTATAGAAAAAGCTCTTGCAAGTAAAATTTTTTAGGTCTTGCTGTGTTATTAAGGTAACAAAGTACAATATTTAACTATATTATGCGGTAAATCTTTTATATCAGGGGTGTCATGGAAATCGAAAACGTAAAACGAAAGAATTTGGAAGTTCTTTTTAACAAAATTTTATTATAATTTTTACAATTTTTGTTAAAGAATTATGTTTAATGGAGCAATATTTGTATAATAATTGTCATAAAATTTTTTTATTACAGAAATCTTATTGAAAAACGACTTTTAAAATTCTTTCGTTTTTCGTTTTCGATTTCCATGACACCCCTGTATATATCTGTTGCATTTTGACAAAACATCTTAAGTAAAATTTTCAAAGTTGAAAAACATGTTGCTAATCATACAAATTTTCATTCAAAAAACATTTTTGTTTAGGTTTTTAAAATTTATAAGCGAAATTTTTCTTTAATTTTGGTTTATTTTAATATTTTACAGAAATTATGTTTTCGCAGAGTTTTTTTAAAAATTTTTTTGCTATCTTATCTCGACTTAAGATGTTTTGTCAAAATGCCATATATATAGATGCTTTTTGCCCGGTGAAAATAGAATCATATTAAAAGTTCCGTTCACTTTGACCTTATCGTTTGTCTAGAAAAGTGTTTCAGTTAGACCTATGAAGAATTGAAAGTAGCAGATAATGGCCATTTACACTTCAAAGTATATAAAGTTTAAGCTTTTTCAAGTAGATGAAAAAAGTATTGGTATTGGTTGCACAAATACCACACACAATTTTTAAGAGTCAAAAAAGCTTCTAAAACAAAAAATTGGTTATTTTTGTGTTGAAAAAAGTAACCAAAATGGAAAAAAAGTGCACAAGTACACATTGGAAAAAAAAGTAACCAATTTTGGTTAAAAGTAACCAAAACGGCAACGCTGGTCGTGTGTTACCTTTATAACATTGCTACTGTTAAAATCATACGCAAACTCATCTGACAAAATTTCAATTGGAGTGTGCTCTACTTTCTTCTGACAACCCATCTGGCATCAGCTGTTAATTATAAAAAAGTATGTTGTCATTAATCTATGCCCTGAGGAAACCGGCAGCGGCGGTCTACTATTGACGGAATCATTAGCAGGCTGAAGTTGATATTTTGCAACAACGACATATGTATGTCCATTTCGCCATTTAATAGAAATTATGTACATAAACGTTTCATTATAATATCCTAAATTGGAATCTTCAAATTTAAAAAAAAAAAATTTAAGATTTCTGAACTCTTTTACGGCGCAAGTACACATTTTTGTGGCGGCAGCACGCTATTTTGAAACCGCGAATTACTTTAGTTTCTGCAAAGACTATGTCAAAAGCAAATAACATGTACGTTTGTGACCGACTATTAAAAATCTTCTGTAAAACAACAAGTTTGGCAGACATGCACAATTACCTAAGTCTTGGAAAGAAGAGATATTGATGCGATATTAAGAGAAGACAAGAAACGTCGAGCGCTGATGTGGAATATTGCAAAGCTATAATGTTTAACAGTGACAAAACTCGTACTTTAAAACGATCTCCTGTCTGTAAAACGATTTCCTCAAGGGCAAGAATCTAGGAAAAAAATCAGTCCTAAATCTTACATTTGGAGTCAAAAAATCCTTTAATCCCAAAAACTCCATATGTTCTACGTTTTACTGGTTTTAAGGATTTTCAAAAAGTGCAGAGGCAACCACGGGTCTTCCAAGACATACATACAGTTACGGACAAAAAAAATAGGGACACTTATTTCAAGTTAATATTATATCAAAAAAAAAAAAAAAAATAAAATAAATAATATACATATATAAAAGAACATGTTTTTGTTTAAAATTTGTTATTATATTCCTAGCAAAATTCGTTGCTTATATTTTAAACAAAAACTTAAAGAAATTTAATAAAAAAAATTATAAGTCATTTATATCTATGATTTAAAATGGACAATAAAAAAGGGTCATTTAGAAACAAATACAAAAACGTTTAAAAAATATACTTTAATCCTAGACGCTGTCCTTTATTGAAAAGCACAGCCTTACATAGTTTTTGAACGGAACCCACCAAGCCCTGACAAATCTGAGTTGGAATAGCATACGATGCCCTTTGAATGTTCTCCCACAGTTAGACCTTATTTTGGGATATTATTGGTCCAATCCTTTCTTAAACAATCTTCCATACATTTTCTGTGGGATTTACATCCGGGAATTGCTCAGGCCAATAGTATTTATTTTTTAAACGCGATAAATTAACAATAATTTTCACCAAAATATATTTGCACTCACTCCTACTTACGAATTGCCCAACACATAAAGAAACTTATGAAAATATTAATGACCATATTTTGTTTTGTCCGTAACTATATATATATATATACAGTGAAATCTCCCATGAGCGGACACCGAAGGGACCGTTGAAATGTGTCCGCACAAGGGGGCTGTCCGGCCAAGAGAAAACTACAAATTTAAATCAACAAAACTTTGCCTTATATTGTTTGTTTTTATTTAAAGATACATACTTTTATTAAAAAAAATATAAAAAATAAACAATTCAATTGGGTTTAATAACAAAAAATCATTAAATGTAGTTCTATATGTAATAAAAGTTTAAAATGTTTTATGAGTACTATATTACGTTTTTCAATAAATATTCCTCTATCCTGGTTTGACGTGTTTTCGTCTTGGCAATAACATCTTGATAATGTAAGTCCAGCGATTATTGTCAACTCTCCGAAGCAGAAGCGTAAATCGTAGAAAAAACGTTAAATTGAAAGCATTATGCAAGAGAGAAAATATGTATTTAACATACCCACATTTAACTATGTTATGTGATGTAATGAATCATTATGAATCGCTTATAAATCTTGTAACTAAGAAAGTCTTAAAATGTGTAACCACAAATATGATAAACCGTGCCCTGTTGTTAAAGCGAGCAAATTAAAAGAGTCTTGGCAGGCTTTTGGAAAAAATAAGCTAAGTGTCCGTCCAAGAGAATTTTTTTTATCTAGCGGATGTCCGCGTCCGCTCATGAGAAGCGTCCGTTCAAGGGAAAGCGACTGCAATGCTTTTCTTATGGAGCGCTGCCGGGACCTAGCAACAATGTCCGTTTAATGGGGGTGTCCGCTTATGGGAAGTGTCCGTTAAGGGAGATTGCACTGTATATATATATATTTATCTGCGGCATTTTGACAAAACATCTTTAGTTGAGATAAGATTGCCAAAAAAGTTTAAAAAAAACTCGGTGAAAAAATCATTTTTATCAAATAATAAAATAAACCGAAATTTAAGAAAAATTTAAATACAAAATTTTGAAATCGTAAACAAAAATGTTTTTTGAAGGGAAATTCGTATAATTAACAGCATATTTTTCAACTTTTTGACTTATGATGGTTGTTTAAAGGCCGCAGATATATATATCGCTCCTTTATTGCAACATAGTCATAATTAAAAAAAACACAGATTTAATAAATTATATTTTGCTATAACTTCGATTCAGTTTCAGATATAATTCTGGATTTAAATATAAAGAAGCTATGAAGGAACACTTTTGCTTAAGAAACCTAAAATTTTTGATTTTTTGAGATATGACTATGTTGCAATAAAGGAGCGATATATATGTATATATCTGTTCATTTTAACCCTGCAAGAAGCAGGAATAACAAATCACGATATCATCATCTATATCAAGCCATCTATATGCTTTCTATTGATAAAAAAAAAACATAGTACATACCGTAAAAAGTCATTGTGACATTTCATTTAACCCCGTAATTTCACCACATAATTTTTATATGAGTAATATTTATACATTTCATTTTTTAGTTGAAAAACATCTGTTATATACAACTGGCTGATTAAGGTCAGTATCTAAACAAAAAGGTAAAGACAAGTTTTTTTTTTCTAAGTTATGAAACAACTCACGAATTTCACAAGAGATAATCAGAATCTTAAACCTCTTAACCGCAGAATATATACTACGTAATAACAAATCTGAGACTTTTCAAAAATTTTGTTGATTTTCAAATTAAATGTACACATGTGTACAAAACTAACGAGGGTAGTCGGAAAAGTAAATTGTTCTTAAGAAAATGATGACCTCAAAAAAAAAAAAAAAAAAAAAAAAAAATTTTAACCTGGATAAGTCAAGATAAGTCTCGTAAACCAATTATTCGAAAACGTATCATACTTTAGGTTTTGCTCTCAGTCAACTTAATAACGTTTTGCTCATTAGCAGGGAAACCAAAAATATGCAATTGCATGTTTTTCCGGCTCAGCGAATAAAGGCCTAACGAACTAACGCCTAAAAAAAATTAAATAATGCCTAAAAATTGCAACAAAAAATTATATAGGAATTAGGCGGTTGTTCATTATGAAAGAATGTCTAATATTTTAGGCATTCCTTCATTAAAATTGTTAGGTGATTTTTCATAATGAAAGAAAGCCTAACAATCAAAAATGAAAAAAACGCCTAATTAGATATTTATTAATTTTTGATTGTTAGGCTTTCTTTCATTAATGTTAGGCGATTTTTCATTTTGCTAAAAGTGTGATTTTTAGTACTATTATGCGTGAATTCATTGAAAACTAACAGTTGTATTTACGGTTAGACAAATGTTTTTGCAATTTGTTATCAGTTGTCGTCATTCGTTAAACTTCTATCACTACGAGCAAGTCATTCATAAGTGTTGGACATTAAAAATTATATTATAATTAAAAATGGATTACGAAATTATTTCTGGCAAGAGGATTTCCCTTTTACAAAATGCATACACTATCTTGTAAACATTCTGTAAAAGGGAAAATTATTAGTTTTTAAAATTATAAAAGCAATTGGTTTTCCCTTTTACAAAATGCATACACTATCTTGTAAACATTCTGTAAAAGGGAAAATTATTAGTTTTTAAAATTATAAAAACAATTGATTTTCCCTTTTAATTCCAGTTGTTAGGTTTTCTTTCATTAGGTGTTAATTCATAATGAAAGAAACCCTAACAATTTAGACTTTCTTTCATTTTTATAATTAGACTTTCCTTCATTTTTAAAGTTAGACGTTCTTTCACTTTCTTCTTAGGCGTTCTTGTTTAGGCATTCTTTCATTTTGAAAAATTAGGCGTTAGTTCGTTAGGCCTTTATTCGCTGAGCCTGTTTTTCCATGTGCGACCAATGAAGGCAGAAACAATATATTTATCCGTTTTGGAGCTTTTTATGAATTTTGGCATCGATTTGTTAGTGCATATTTTACCGTTTGCAGCTTTTTTTTTTGCATACTTTAGTTAAAAGAGCTTTTTTGCAGCATTTTTTAAGTTTTTTCGCGTATTTTGCCTTTTTGAGGCATATTTTGATACATTTTTTTAGAAGCCTGCAAGAGTTTTAGCAGCAAAAAATAATCCCCCCCCCCCCCCCCCCCCCTCCATTTTTTTTGCACAATTACTGAAAATGATAAAATTAAACAATCTAACGCGCCAGAAACATTTAATTTTTACTCAAAAATTGTAAGACAAAGGCAGGTTGTCATTAAAGTAAAATGTTATTTTAAATTTAGAATTTTATCTATAAGCAAAAATCAATTATATTAATTTGCGGTGTGTGTAATACATAGAAATGTGGACCAATCCTTAAGTATACCGAATCACTTTTTAAAGTGATTGCCTGTCCATGGTAATTTACATTTTAATTGTACTAAGAACAAAGTCTTTGTAAATGATGAGAATCTGTCCATACTTTTTGTGTCCGTAAACCACCTTATTATGTTGGTATTTAGATTAATTAAGCCTCAAAAATTTTTTACTGCAAATAAAATTATTTTCGAATCAGTTCCCATTTGCCCAAAGCTCCCATCTATAAAAAGCTTTAACTTCCTTTTAAATGTTTACATTAATAAATAATTTAGGGACCGTCCCTTAAATCTCTTTAAGACAAAAAATCTCATATGCATGTAAATATCTAGATAGTATTCGGCATAAATAACTATTTTATGAATTTAAACCTCTTAACATAGCATAGTTTTTTTGAGCCGATTACTGCTTATCGTTCCAAAATAGGGTAAAATCTCGAAAATTCGTTTGTAAATACTATGTATAGCGTTTAGGCTTTACCGGTTATAATTTAAGGATTGTTTTTATTAGATGAAACTGTTATTAAATTGTTGAATATTTTGTTTTTAAACTGGCAATTTTTGAATTTTTTGGGGCATATTTTTAACAATTTTCAGGGCATATTTTTAAGTTTTTACTGCATTTTTAATGGGCATAAAACGTGTTTTTTAGAGCATATTTCTGGTTTCCATGCTCATTAGTCTCTCGAAGATTTAAACCAGCGGTGATCACAAGGTGTGACAGTTAAAAATGTGTATGTAGTGGTGAGTGCATATTTGGTGCAATGAAACACCTATTCTGAAAAAAAGAGGAAAAAAATATTAACTATGTGTTTTGTTTTTTTAGCAACAAAAGCATTTGAAGTGAGTTTCGGTGACATTCGTGTTGTCAGCGCTGCCAGGTACTTTTTTCCTTGTCCCCAAAAAATTAAAAAATATCCCCTAAAATCCCTAAATTCCCAAATCCCTAAAAAACAAAACCTTAAAAAGTTAATATTTTTTTTGTTTTTTTTTTCTGACCAAACTTTAAATTATTTTTAAAAAATCGTTAGAAAAATGTTAATAAGAAATCCCCAAATGAAAATTTTTAGTCAAAAAAATGTTTTTTTAAATCTAATTTATGCGATTCTAATAAGGAATAACAAGCAGAACAATATGCTGTTATTGAAAACGAATGAGCCAATTTATAAGAATTTGGAGGTTATTTATTCAGTACTTTGATGCATCATAACTACTAAAGGCCGTTACAAAGTCTTACGTATTTTTTCAAAATGCTGATACTTTTATTCTTTGAACATTTTTAAAAAACAATAACAACTTATCATGACAGGGTTGCATTTTCGTAACTAAAGACTTTGTGGGATAGTGTAAAACGGCCTTAACCAATAGCCTATCATATTTTTGGGGGAGACATACAATTTGCTTCAAAATTCTCTTTAAAAACCAAACATTTTATGTGTTGTCAACGGTTTCAGATTCTTTTTTAAAATTTTTTTTTTAAAACACTAACTCAAGAAAAATAACAAGTTTATAAAGTACCTTTTTCACACTTAACAAAAATGGTAATCTTATTAGGACCCTTTACACTATATAAAAGTAAGATAAAATTTGTGCTACTTTTTTTTCGTATTTTACCTATATATACGAAACAAAGAAACATAAGCGTAAATAATAAAAAAGTGTAAAATCCCCAAAAAATCCCCGTATTTTTTTTTTAAATCCCCAAAAAAATCCCCAAATGACTTTCTTTGTCCTTTTTGCTCACATGAAATCCCCAACTTTGGGGATAAATCCCCAAATCGGACATCCCTGCGTGTTGTGTGTGTGAAAATCACGAAAAGTGCTCGGCCCCTGGGGGCATAGCGTGATCATCGTTGATTTAAATCCTTAAGAAACAAGATAACTAATAGGGATGGATTTGCAAGTATGTATGTAGTTTCAACACTTACTGCCGGTTCATCTATTTCCGAACGAAGACTTCGTTCGCTTAACTTTCATTTGCTTGAATGGAATAATAGGTAGAATACTCTTAATACTGCGTCGAATAAAAAATAAATAGTGAGTTTTTTCTTTTGCTATAAAACGTCTTATAATACTGACCTCGTATATTTTAAAAAAAGGAACTTTAAACCGGATTTTATGAAATATTAGTCATTTTAAAATTTTTAATTGTTTTTTTTTTTTATAAATATTTAAGTGATAAAAATCACCAACTTCCGATGAAATTCAAAATCTTATATACTTTCTAATTCAATGGTCTGGTATTTTTATACGATTCTTATAATACCAGGAAACTTGTCCTATTTAAATATACAAAGTGCAAAGAACTGCGCATACAAAATCCACTCGTTTAAATTTTTGCTTGTAATCTTCAAAAGAAAATCCTATCGTATGCTCTAGACCCCAAGAGTAAATATAAAAAAATAGTTTTTCTTGCTTTTTCCACTTCAATACATTTCGTTCCCTTAACTTGTCCTCCCCTTTTACATTTTTCGCATTCCCATGAGTCTTTCGCTTGATTTTTTTTCAGTCGTCCCCCATTATTTGAAGTCGTATTATATTTTCTGTATACCCAAGCCAATGACTTAGTAGTGTACGAGAATTAATACTCTGTATGTCTCTCTGTTATACACACTTGAATAGCAGGCAGCCATATCTGAAATTTCACATCAACTTTTTTCAGACGCTACTACTGCTGGCTGCTACAATTGAGCACTAATGCTTGCTGGTGAGGATGACGATAATAATGATGATGTTAGTGGTGTTGTTGTTGTTGCTGTTCCAAATAATCATTATCATCATCTGATGACGATGAATGAATGGAAAAAAAGAAAGAAATCTAAAAATGGTTTTAACAGAACAAACTTTTATCTAGTATGTACGTAGAACCAACTCTAATAATGGATGGGTCTCATGATTTTATGTCGTTGCTTTTGGCGTCGTCGTTGTTGTTGCTACTTTGCCCATTAGTCGTGCCAATTTGAAATGGGAAAAAGTTGTTACTACGTATTTCCAAATGCAAGTAATGGGTTTATAAACCGATACATAGAACAGCCAGAAATAGTATAATAGCGAATATAAAACTTGCTTTTGCCAAAAAAAAATCTATTTTATAAATGGCAAATAATGCCATAATAGTTACTAACTCACCGACAGACTCAATGACTGACTCACTCTAACGCTCTCATGCTTTATAGCCAAATGACTCGCCTACAATGGTTAAACCCATACTAACATAAAACCGTGTACATAAATGCCAAGTTACCAGGTTGGGAAGCTATAAACTAACCAACAAACTATAAACTCGTACATATAAAAATAGTACCAAGTCAAGCCAAATCAAAACTCAACCAAACCAAACGAATGGAATGGAATTCAAGGCAACTGAAGCTAGACAAGTCATGGCGAATTTTAATAAAAACGTTTTAAATTTCAAGTAATCAAGTTTCTGTAGAAATTTTTATATATACGAGAGAATATGAAATATTGATGGCATGCCAAGAGTCTTAAACGAAGAATAAGACTTGAAGCATTCGTTATTAATCGGGTTTTAGTTTGTTATTGTTCTTCGTCTTCGTCGTTATATATAATTGTGATATATTGTTTTTGGCACGAAGCTGCTGAATTAATAAAAACAACAACATACAAACACGATAACATTAGGCAAATAAATCTGCAACGTTTACTTTGTACATAAGCGTCATGCTGTTACAGTGCACAGTGGGTTAAAACTTGTTTACATCTGCAACATGTTTTACTCGCATAACATTTATTACACGTTAATGAGCAAATAAAAATATTAATTCTTTCCATAAGCTGGTATTTCCTTTTTGACAGATTATATCTTTTTTCTAGTGATGACGATAAAATAATCGAAAGATGTTAAATGAAACATGAGATACGAACATCTTTAAAAGATGTTGATTTTTAGCCCTGTACAATCTTATGAGAAGATGTTAACATCTTGACGAATTGATAAAAGATGAGAACAAGTGTAAAAATCATGGCATCAATATTACATTTGCAAAAAAGTGAAATTTTGCTCAGGCTCTGAAAAATTGTAAGAAAAAAATGATACCGACATCTTAGCAACTGGACAGAAAAGCAACCTTGAGCTTTGCAATATTTGAAAAGATAACACTTACTACTTGATTTCGAATGGATTTAAGTCTTTGTATGCATTATCTTGAAGATATTACACAGAAAGAAAAAACTTGGGATAAATTAGGTTTCTTTTTACTTACCTTAAGTACGAGTCGTACTTAAAAATTTAAGTACGAACAACACTAATGGCCATTTTCTCAATGTACCGACAAACTGTCTGCTACTTAATGTCAACATAAATTTATTAGACCGATAAACTGTCTGTTAACAATTTTGGGTTTCTCAATATACCGACGAAAAACATTGTTTTCAGTTGGCAGAACCTCTCAAAATACATGTAAAAGTTGGGAGTCAGCTGATTGAATTTATCTGTACGGCAAATAAAAGGAAAATAAATAATTGGCAGATGAGTGCTGGTTAGTTTTGCGACAGAATAGAAGCAAATGACACATTGAGAAAACCAAATTTCTTTAATGTTCAGTTTTTCGTTGGGAAAAAAGATAATCATGTAATGAGAAAACGGCCATAAAACGTACTTAAAACAATCGTTATTGGGATTACTTTCCAAAATCGATCCCGGAATTTTGTAAAATAAGTATAAAATTCTTAAACCAAGTAAAAAAAGATTAAGCTTTTCGTTGGTAGTGCCACAGAAAAAAAATTACAAAATAAGCGTTTTAATATCATTTAACTTACATGTCATCTCTCAGCACTGCATTTTATATGCGCGCATACGTGTGTGCTTGTCAAGTTTTTTGTATAAACTACAACACCACACAAGTAGGTAAAAACTATTTGCTTGTTTTGTGTAGAAATAACTAAAACAAGAGAACAAGAAGAAAAACACATTATTTTCATGTTTAAAAAGTTAAATAAGAAGCAAAATTGTTTAATTAATTTGTGAAACACATAAAATTCTTAAGTGAAAACCATGCCAGACATGATGCGGGTGTTTTATAATTGAGAGTTCTTCTGTAAACAAAGGAGGCATTGCAACAAAAGTGAAACAAACAGGTGTAAAACGGGTAATAAATTAATCATTATAATATTCTCCTCCTGTCTCTGCGGTAAGTGTTTAAGGCTGGAGTCTAATTCAGGATTAAATCAACTTTATAATACTTAAATCAAGCGCATTTTGAGATTTATTCGATCTTAGTTTTACTTAAATCAATCTCATTTTCGGATTATTTCAAGTACAAATTCGGGATTAAATATGTATAAGTTAGGGATTTCGGACTTGAACAATCCGTACTTGAATCAATCTTGCTGTACTTGATTCAAGAAAATCCGTGCTTACAGTACTATTAATACCGCTTCGGATTGATTTGAGTACGGATAGATTGAATTTTCTTTTCAGTGTGCAAATATTACAGATGACAATTGGCAATCGATATATTTTCCTTTTAATTACTCTGTGATATCTTGTTTTGCCATGAAAAAAATTTGGCCACTGCAGTTACAAGACAAAGTTAATTCTGACAACCAAAACTTTCTTTTTGCAAGATGGCGACGCAATTAAGGTTTGTTTGTCATTTGTAATGTACGCATTAGTTTCAGTTTGAATATGTACCGCTTTTGATAATGGATTTAATTTGATTTCTGTTCACTCCTAAAAAACTATTTTTATCCTCAGATTTTCCAATTAAATTTGGTTGAAAGTGGTATAGAAACTAATAAGTCTAAACAAACCTAACCAAAACTTTTAACTAATTTTTTCTTAATTTATTACAACTTTTATATGATAATTTTTTTTTTTATATTCGGATACTTTTGCAAACTTAAGAAAAAAGTTATAATACTATATTTTATATGTCCCGCTGTTAACCTGTCACGGTTGTCTCAAATTTTATAATTTCCTAGTAACTTCGGATTCTAATGCAGTGGTTTTTGTAGAGACTGTTTGTTTATAGAAAATAAATGCTTTGTTACTAAGACGTTTAAAAATAATACAAACTTGCGGCCAATTTCACCAAGTTCGAGTTGACAAATATATATGTATATATGTATGTAGTCAATTAGTAAATCAAAAGTCTTTTGTTGGAATAATTAATAAATTATTAAAATTGACGAAACAAGTGACTCCAGTTGTGAAATTCCGGAAAAAGATGTGATAAATAAATCAAAATACAAATCGAAAATAACATATCGTTGACGGCGACCAAATTTTACTAAAATTTAAAAATTTTCAACGAAGTCGGCGAAAATTCAACCATCAGCTAAAACAAATGATGTAAAGTGCGACTTTAATGTTTGTTGTTTACAAAATATCTTTGAAAAAAATAAGTCCACAGACTTTTAACGGATGTTTCAAGTACTAAAAAGTAATCAAGGTTTTTTTTCAAAAAACTGTTTGTTTTCTCTCCTAAAGAACTATACAAATTTGACTTATAGGGTTTCGAAAATACACGATTCATATAAAACCGAAAACGATCCAGTTTTTAGAGACAATTTTGTAAATACTTTATTAAATATACTTGATACAGTGATAAACAGTTTCTCTTTTCCGATTAGAATTTGCGTTAGGTAGAAATGGCAGTCAATACTATGACGCAATTGGACCCAATGATCCATTATGATACCAGAAAATTCCACTAAACAGAACTCCAACCATAGAACCAACCTGAACTTCTAACCCAATACAAAATCGGTTTGTAAAGGAGAAATGTAAGAGTTTCGCTTACCATACCGCTTGCGGAAGACATGAATTTTATATGGCGAGTTCCCACTTTGAAGCAATACATTTTTGACACAAAATGCGCTTTAGTCAACGCATATAAAAACTGGCGAGCGTAGCTATCAGCTTTACACACTGAATGTTTTTTTTTACAGTTATTTTTGATATTCTCCCTAACAAACCTGCATCGTAGTAAGGGAATGTCGTGGTACTTGAAATTTTCTTTTATGAAACTAGTTAAGAGTTCCTTCACTTACTTTACTGCATCTCTGTATGTATTTTTGCGTAGCGCATAATTGTGCGCTTATTTTTTTTAAATGTACCATTAGTGCTTCGCAAAATGATAAAATTTTTTATTGGGAAGCAAGTTCAAAATGGATTGCAGTGCATGCCAGATTATGGTATTTGGCTCCTTAGACAATGTCCCGTGGGAACAGATACTAAAAGTGACGTCCCTTTTAGTCATCGATATTAAAGATATGGTACCTACAATCAGTGTTCGCGGTCGATCTATCGTCAGCAATATCGATAGTCAATTGCTGAAGTTGGAGTTTGCAGAAGGGCAGAGGTACCCAAACACCTGCCAAATCTAGCGTTAGGGAGTGCCAAGTCTTGCAAGCTCTTTCGCCTTTATTTTCGGCAGAGTATATCTGTGCCCTGATCCTGATGTTGATCGGCAGTAAAAGGCTGATCTCATGGCATCCAAGCCATAACGGGGGCATGGCTATCAGCATAAATATCCACTTTAGTCGTTGATACAGCAAATAATCTAGCCAGTCTGCAGGTTCCTTGATCACCTGGAAAATGCTTAAATAATCCGGAAGTCTTCGTGATAAATTGAGGTTCTGCTCCCTTGAGTATTCTCCGAAGCCCACTTCTTCTCGTGATTTGAAACTATCCGTGTAGAAAAGCACGCCTCTTCTTCTACCTGGAACATCATTTCTCCTCGCATTCTGACTTAGTATTAGCGTTATATAATGACGTTCATCTACCAAAACTGGAAAGGTGTGATCAATACTCAAGTTCACGATTGTCGTGTTAATAAGCCTGCAGTGTCTGCAGTTATTTTTAGATTAGAATATAAAATTTTTTCAGGATATGGTGTTGACTTGAATGAATGAAAAATAAAGTAATTATTTTAAAATCAATTCCTAAATGCATTTTCTTTGACAACAAATCTATACTCGCAATCATTACAATACATTAAGTATTATCTAATGTACATACTTTCTCGTTAATTCGCAAATGTAGCAACTCAATGAATGTTTTTACACAACTGAAATTTATTCTTGTGAGTAAGATTTAAAATTAACTAGCATAGATAATATTCGTATAAGTCTACAAAGATTAGAACCGCAGTTTAGCCAATTGTTTTTTCTTTGCGTTAATGTTCAACATATAAGTATCTAAATATCTGTAGTCACAACCCATAACAGCCTAACTCGAGTTAGGACACAATTAATGATTAGTACCACATCGTATTCAGCGTGTCTAAATCTATTTGCAAAAAATTTTTCATTTTTGTGTCTGTTATAGGAAGGCAATTAACCCTAAAAAACCTAAAAGCTTAAGTTATTTTTCTAAAAGACTGTTGTGGCATAACCGTCTAAGTCAATTCAGGATTACAACATATATAAACATTACTTTTTCATTATTGCCTAAATCAGCTTAAGTCGTTATTCTTTAAACTTTATGTATTATTTTATAGGAATAACAACCTTACTCAACATGAGAGATCAAATCTGAAAAATTTTGGCAAGAATAATATATTATGTCATTTAAGGCGCACTGAAAGTTTTTTACTTTATCTGGAATAATTGCCTAACTCAACTTTAACTTTTTTACTTTCTTTCGTTCAACCATTCATAAGAGCCTAAGTGTCTTATTCGGTCATATCTTTTGACTACGAGAATAACTAACTATTTTTTTTACCAACTAAGTAAAGAAATTCGTTACTTTATAATCTGTTTTCCAAAAAAGCCTGATTTTCAGTGAAGAATCCAAACTTTAAGCTGCTGTACTGAGAATATTGAAAAACAGACTTAGGCTGTAATGACTTGTGACCACAGAAAAGGCTCAGTTAGTCTTTACTTTCTGTTCTGTTACGAATCAGCTGATTTGTTTTTATTATTAAAAAACCTGTGAAATTGATTAGTTTTTCTGTTCTGTTGCGGTTCAGTTTGTTAAAATCAAAAACTTGTTAAGTAATTGTAAGTGACAGCAAAATAAATATTAAAAAATAGATTTTTATATTGAAATAAACTATTTTTTAATTTTAAGAATTCATAAAATTTAATTTCTTCAAATTTATGTGCATTAAAGTTATTGAAATAAAACAATGGACTGTGCAAAACTAATAAATTTGTCATAAATGGCTGATAAGTTTCTACAGAAAAAGTAACTATTACAATTTCGTAACAGAACGCCAAGGAACAGAACAGAAACAGAAAGTAAAAACTAACTGAGCCTAAAGTTTTACCATCTTGATCATAAAAAGTATTTTGTATTTATAAAGGTTAATTTGACAATTTTTTTCTATGAGTATGGCCTTAAATGTTTTATTTCCTAACCGATATCCCGGCAAAGAAAAAAGTTCAAAATGTTGCAGTTGTAATTGTTGTACTTTGTTTTTTATCCCACTGTAAAAGATTCCATTTAAAATTAATTTAAAAATAAAAATTAAACTTATTTTTTTTTAATATAATAAGAACATTAAAAAAAAAATTTTTTAAGAAACGCTTTTCTTAAAAAAGAACATTTTTAAACAATTTTTCCCGCCACCCCTAGATTTTATCCTGGCTACGCCCATGTATTCGTGTACTGTCATCGGGAATATGTATGCCTGCAAGTTTCGTCCATTTCCATTAAGTATAAGGCGGTTAAATTAACGTTACAAGATTTGATTTTCCGAAGTGAAGCTAAAGAAAAGGTTTTAAAAAAAACTTATGTATGTATGTATATTAAATATTAACATTGTAATTGAATTAATAAAAAATACTTTTAAACTTCGCACATGAAACAATTTTAATGATTTCTTAAGTGTCCAGCCCACTGTATTTTGTGTCTTCGTAACAGTGCAGCATACTGTTTAACTCTCTACTTGTGTTGTGTAGTTGTGTTGTACTGTGCCAGTATGTGTTTGGTTTTTGTATTCAGAACACCGCCGGCTAAACGGACTTAACGACTAACCGGCCACTTAACTAAACGACTGACTGACTTTATACAAATACAGTTTCTTAATGTCGGGGTTCTTTGGTGTATAGTCCCGCGCGCGCACGCTACCTACTTTCTGTGAATGAGTAAGCGCATACTGGGCTCCTCTGTACATTTTCTCTATGGCACTTTTGTTTTTTTTTTTTTCATTATACAATTTTATATTAAATGGAACGCTTGTGGCACCATCATTATTTCACAATTGTTTCGAATACGTATAGTTTTTCGAAAAATTTTCTACGATTTTTTTGTACAATTTAAACGAAAAACACACTCGTAAAGGCAAAATGGCTGTTTGACTAGTTGTATAATTCGCAGACTGGTTCGCTGGCTGCCAGTTTTTTTTTATCTTTTATTTTTTTTGTTTTTTATTACTCTAGGGGCAATAATTACTGAACACAGAGTAAGAGGGGCATAATGGATGAACATGAACCATTTCCATTTTTTTAATATACAACCACGAAGAGAACTGACTGCATCTACTCGTTGTCTGTGTAAAATTTAATGGTTTTTCAGTTTTTTGTTGGGGCGTTCGATATTTCGTTTTAAATTTTATATACATAGTCTCTATACTATAGTCTATAGACAAGATGTACAACAACACACAATATGCAAATCTTGTGTGTTTCCAAAATTTTCGATATTTTTCTATACACTTTTTTTAAGTTTTACTTAAATTGACTTTTTTGGAGGGGGGTTCTGTTTAGTATTCCTAAAATATTAACATGTTCAAAGCGATTAAAGTTAAAAAGTAATATGTATATATGGGTAAATGTAGGAAGAACGAGTCTCAGCGAGAGTTTGACTAACTATACAGTCATGCCAATCAAGTGTGGGTTTATTAGAATCCATGGCTTTTAAACAATGTGCAGCTGCTACGATGGCGTCATGCTTTCAATTCGAATGAGTACAAAATTAAAGATGTCTTGAGAGGTGTTGGATAAACTACCAGCCATTCACTTTAACGAAACAAAGACCATCTGCTCTTTGTGGCAGCTAAGACTTTTTTGTTTTGTTCAGAGTTTGTTGTTTCTTTTTTTTTTAATTCTTATTTGAATTAAAATTTTCTTGGTATAGGTTTAAATCTTAGGTCTCACAAAGAAAATTGTATTTTCCTTGAATAAAATTGAAGTTTCATCATGATTTTCTTTTCTGGAAAATATCAAAATTTTTAGCTTTCGTTTTTTTTTTTTTGCTTTCTTAATAAAAAATAACTTTGTACCTCTCGTTAGTCTCTTAGGTCGCTGCTTCCCATTTCTTAAACCCAAAAGCAAAAAAAACTTTCGAAACAAGTCCTTGAAACCAGTTATTTGTTATACGATATTTTTGTGTGCCCCAAGTGTTAACGTCAGTATAATCTATCCTCATTTTTAATGTGTTTTGAGGAGGGTTGCAAAAATAAAACTTCTCTATATACTTCGCCATTTATATAACTAAGGATACGTGTTTAATGTAAATATGTATACCCGCACAGTGTGCGAGCCAGCATTTACTCCCCGCTTTGATGTTTTCGACAAAAAGTTTGGAAATTGTATTAAAAAAAGTGGGTGGTAAACGTTAAATCGTCTGTCTTGGGCTTGGTAGCGAGTTATAGTTAGGTTGCTTCATTCATTTTGGGTATCTGCCATTTTTATATTAATGACTTTATCTCCTGTGGGGTCTTTTTACCGTTTTCTGTATAAAACATTAATTATATTTAAAGCTTAGAAAATATTTTTACGTATAAATACACGTAGATTGAATTTAGTTAGAAAAGTTTTCATTAGAGACACGCTACATTGGGTGTAGTTGAAAATGTACGATGCAAGGATGATTCAAAATACGATAAATAGCGAACTGTTAAATGTTTAAAGTGTGTATTGGCAACTAAAAAATTTATGAGGTAATCGTTAATATTCTTATTAAGAGTACACTGAAAAAAATAAAAATTTATTTCAATTAAAAAATTTGTGATATTAATTAAAAAATTAATTAAAGTTGCGCCAGTAAATAAATTAATAGTAAAATTAAACGTTTCATTCACTTGATTAAATTTTTAATTTAAAAAGATTTTATTTTTGATAATAGTTTTAATTGGAGAAAAATTTTGGAAAATTTTGTCGTTGTAATTATTGTTTTAAGTTTTTTGAAAATCTGCTGATTTACAGAAATTTAAGTCCAGTGAAAATGGCTTTGCCAATTTTCATTAACGGTCTAGATTATATTTATCAGCCTTTAATCCTGATAATGTTTTCTAAGACTTCCAAAAAACAAAGTAATTTTTAATATTAAAACCGGTCTGGCATGTTTGCTTTAAACGTCTGGTTTATCTTAATTAACCCTTCTCCGCACTTAAAAAAAAAACAAATTTTTCGATTAAGAAAACAATTTTTATCGAAAAATTTTCAAAAATATTATGGTTGCTTTAACTACATTAATGTCAACGGCAACCATATTTTAGTAAAATTAGTCCTCCATTAAGAAACCACCGAACGTGTTAATAATTACAATAATTTTTTACTACTAATAATTGTATAGTTTTAATTAAACAATAACATGTTCTTCTTTTCCAAGAGCAACATGTTATGGTTGAACAACCAATATGCTCAGAGCTTTTTTAATGCAGGGACTCCAGACAGAAATTAACACAGATTAAAAATATATCACACAATATGTGTATACTTTCTAAGTTTAAAATGATTTTTGCATTACATCGCTCTTTTTAAAAACATTGTTAAAACGCCTAATAAGATAATAACTGTGGACAGGACTGGCAAAGATGATGGTAAGGTAAGGTAGAAACGGCAGTCAGTACTCATCTCATACACTTAATCCCAATTATACCTTGTAATACCGTGTTATGCTATGATTTCGATGAAACTTTTATTTCATTATAATGCTCAAACCTTTCCATTACGTACAATGTCGTTTAAATAACATTCAAATCGCATGATCTTGGTGGCCAGTTTACGTCGCCAAAAGGTGAAATTACCCATTCTGAAAACTTTCCATGCAATAAAGCCTAAACCGGTCGTGTTGTGCGGCTCGTACCCACCGTCTTGTTAAAACTATATATTTTTGTTTTTTTATTCGAATATGAGTTTATTTCGAACATTATTTTCTAATACAACAAGACATAAAATCTTATAATTTAAAGTACTTATTAGAATCAGACAAGTTAAATTGTATAATATGATTAATAAATTGTAAATGATAATAAAAAGTTTAAACAATTTTTAAAAATAATAATATAAAATTTATATGAAAATAATATTTATTAAACATAAATATAAAAATGAAAAACAAAATTTGAAAAATATTTGTTTATTTATGATTGTGTTAAAATTTAAAGATTGAAAAAGTTATAATAAATTACCATACAATTGTAAGAGTAAATTCTTAAATTAAGTTGCGTTGGTAATATTTCCAGAGGTTCCAGAGACGAATTGTTGATATAAAAAATGCCGAAATTGAATGATGCCGTTTCCTCTTACCTGGGGTTTACACGCGAAAGTGCTTTTTTGAAAGTAGAGAATACGTATACGAATCAACGAAAAATTTAAGGCACAGCCGATTGGCTGAAAGTGCAAAAATTGTGTGAGTGTTGGTGACAATTTCTCGTGTAAATGCTAGGTTGATGATCAAGTGAAGTGCAAGTAATCATATCGTCCAGTTCATAATCATCAATTGCAGGCCAAAAAAAGTCGGTTATCATAGTGCTTTGAAATGACTATAAAGGTTCTTCGGGTTATCCGCCACACGTTCAATTATAGAAGCGATATTTTCGGCAGTGCGCACATTTCGATGATGCACAGGTCTGACCACATCTGTAACGCTTCCAGTCTGTTAAAATTTCTTTAAAATCGTGACAATTCCTGTAGGTAGACTATAATCATCTTGTAATGCTCGAAAAGTGGCCACCTTTTTTTTAGTAAGTTTTAATTATTTTTACGCGTTTTTCGGTTGCTAAGTCATCGTCCAGACTTGCAATTTTTGTTGCTGCAATTTGTAAAATTTGTGTTTTTTGTATATATAAATACAAATACACCTACAGCCAAAAATGAAACTGAGTTCCCCTCCCTGAGAATTGCTGCAACAAAAATTGGAAGTCTGAACGTTAACTAAATGATCAATTTTCGTAAATGCACAGAAAAAAATTTGTTCCAACATTTTTTCAATAAAATCAAATAATGCTGTTTCAAAGAATTTTTTAATTGTTTCAATTAATTTATGTGCCGCATCTTTCACTAAATAAATGACAGTACAGATGATAGATATTTAACAGCTGACAGCCCTGCCAGAAACAACTAAATGGATTAATTTAGCATAAAATGCACTCGAGTTATCATACCATTTATCAAATGTGACGGGTATCATTTTGTCCAGTCACCTTCTCATCGTGTAATGCTCCCAAATGCTCTGCATGCCTAAGACAGTGTCCAGTGATAACAGATATCAAAAGAAATACCACCATTTAAAACATCGATAGAAGAGAAAAGTTACGCCCCTCACCAATGCTTAGCTACAATTGCCTGACAATCCTGCATCTAGTATTCGCAAAGATTAAACAATTGTATTTATTTTTAATGCAACACGATCTCCAAAAGTTAAATTAAACACCAATAACTAATTTAGTACAAGTAATGAAAAAAATTTTCAACAATTTTGGCATACTTTTTGTAAAATATTGTAGACAAGGCTGAAATCAACCAATGGATCTACACTACCAAAGCTTGTTAAATCCTCTTGTGCGTTAGAATTATAGGTCGAAAGATTATGCACAATAATATCGCTCCAGTTTGTGAATAACTACACACAGATGACAATTTTAATACATGACTATAAGGATCATGCCCATACCCCTTAATTAAAAGCTGAAGCTATTTAACCTTCACTGTAAAGCAGCTTCTATTGTATAGCAATGGAACAGAGTGAATCCCGCAAAAAGTTCTTAAATTTGTCTTATTTCAAGAACTCCTAAATTACAGTCAACACATAATCCCCGAACACTGAACCAAAAATTTACCTAAATACGGCAAAATGGGGTGTACAATTTAAAAAATTTAGGTTATTCTTAAACTTACAAATTTCTTATTCAAGTCTACACTGAAAGAAAAATGCATCATATATTTAATGAATCGTTTTCATAAAAAAAATTTCACTGGTTAAATGAAAATTTTCATTGTCCAAATGGAATTTCGTAGTTATAATGAAGTATTTTCGTTAAAATCGATTCATTGGATTTCGTAATTACGTTAAAAATCTTCATTGGATATATGAAAACTAAAGTTTGTCCAAATTAAACAAAAAATTTTAATTGGGAACATAAAAAACAATATACAAACATAACTATATTCATAAATAATACAAAATTATGGTTTCCTGAAAAATATTTTTAATTGTTAATTAAAAAATGTAAGATTTAATGTAATATGCCATTAAATTTATAAAATCAAAAATTTTTTTTATAAAAGCAACATATTTCAATAATTGAAAAAAAAAATATTTTTAACATTCAAATAACTCTATAGTCTCAATAATTAAAAGTATAAAAATATTTCGAAAAAGCATGCTTTCATAAATTTAAATTTTCATTATGACAGTGAAAAATGTCGTTATAGTAATGAAACAAAAATGTTCTCCTTTAATTGATTAATGACAAAAAACATAGTTTTTTTATTCAAAAATTACGCTGCCCCAGTAGGCTAGTTGGTAGTGAGCTAGTCTATCAGCGCCGCCGAGGTTGCGGGATCGATTCCCGCCAGCGACTCTGGTTTAAAAAAAAAAGTTGAATAAGAACAACTTTGATTAAAAAAAAAAAATTAAAAAAAATTTAAAAAAAATTTAAAAAATAAAAAATTTTTTTTTTCTTTTTTGAATTCATAGAACATTCATAGATCTAATGTAATGTTTCATTAAATACATTTTAATACAGGTGTCATTGATCCAACGAAGCGCTGCATAGGTTCCTTTTTAATGCAATTTTTCATGGGATTAATGTCAAAATTCATTGGTATTCTGAAGAAAATTCTTTCAGTGTACGGACGTTTTTTGTAAATACAGAAAACTTTCGTAAATTGTTATAAATATATTAAAATGCTAGTTAAATTGATTACAAAGTTAATCAAATTAATAATAATGGGAGTTAAATATAGAGTTTAAAGAATTTTTATTCATATTAACTAATAAACTTAGCATAGATGAATAACTTTCTAATTTATATTCATAATTATTATTCACTTTAACAACCCCCATTTTATACATATCCTAAGCCCCAGTAGGAATATTGACTTTTACTGTTTGGAGCAATGGTATTTATTTTGTAAACAATAAACGAGTTCACATTATGTACTAAATGTTTTTTAAATAGTTTAGCCGCAATCTATCGCCTAATATTAGCCCAAAAATAAATCACAATTTCACGAGCCCATCTGTTGTATTTAAAACTATTCCTTTATTTTTCATTTTATTTAATTTTAATTTAATTTATCTAATCTATGTAGACTTTCAACGCGAAATGAAACAAGACTATTGGTAGAGCAAATCTGCTAAAGGAAAAAAAAGCTCGGGCTCCCGAAATATCGGCCCCTAAAGATTTTGAATTTTTTGAAAAGACGTTCAACGAATATTTTCTGCATCAAATTTTAATAGAGGTCTTCAAAGACCAAAAGTTCGTACAACGTATGTAAAACAGATTTTCTATATTTCGGGCCTTGAAATTTTTGGAATTTCACGAAATTTTAAATTATTATTAAATCTAAACCATTATCCTGATTTTGAAAATAAAACAGTTTTAAATACGTACAGTTGTAAATAATTATAAACGTAGATTCATGTTAGAAATGTTGCAAATTATAAATATACCAACAATATCAAGAATTAATTTTGAGTCAGATACGAAAGTTTAGCACAAAATCATAGACATTTAATTTATAAAAATAGAAACGGAAGTTAAAAATTTACGTATTCTGTAATAGATTAGGTTTGACTTGGAAAACCTTTTTTTATTTAATTGAAAATTGTTATATGACATTTTGTTAAATTTGTTTAATTTGTTCAAAATTGTTAACTTTGTCAAACATTCAAACAAAAAAAACCCTGAAGAAGGCACACAACGGAGTGCCGAACTCAAGCTTAATTAAATAATAATAATACAAATTAATTAATTACAGTACAAAAACAAAATGCAAAATGTTCGGTGCTGAGCTTTGTCAGGATGAGTCAGATTATGACCTGACAATAGAAGAAACTCTCGATAGTAACACAAATAATCTTTTAACAGAATTAACCGAAACAATAAGAAGTGTTAAAAATTAAAAAAAAGAAAAATAAAAACAGGAAAAGGACTGAGAAATTAGATATTCTGTATAATGGGTTGCTTTCGGTTTCTCCACACGCAGATAAAAAACATGTTTAAATACGGTCACATCCAACAAAACAATTTTTTAGGAAAATTAAAAACATATTATGTTTAATTTAACCATATTATTGTCACCGACAACCATATTACTATTTAAATTAGTCCTCCATCAAAAAGCGACAACCATACTATGGTTACCTCTAAACATGTTGTGGTTAAATATGACAATAATTTGGTTTTAAAATAACAAAATTATTTTCCTCTTTTGCAAGAGCAACATACTATGGTTGAAAAACAATTTTAGTTATTAATTTTGGTTATTAATCCTAACATGTTCGGAGGCAACCATAATATGGTGGTTTTGGCTTCTTGATGGATAACTAATTTAACCATAATATGGTGGCCGGTGACAATAGTATGGTTTAATTAATCATGACATCCTTAAAATTTTCTTTAATATATTATAGTTTTGTTGGAGGTGACCATATTTAAACATATATTTTCTCTAGGTGCAACATCTACGATTTTTTTTTATTGAATCTTTTTAGTCGAAAATTACAATATGTATTCAACATCTACGATAATTGAAAGAATTTTTTCCAAGTCAAGTTTTATAAAAACTAAAGAAAGCGATTCCTTTGAAATCCTCAACATTTAGGCCAAATTATTTTTCTTAAAGATTATTCTATAAACCCCCCTTAACTATTGAAAAAACTAATAAAATAATCTCATAGTTTTTTCAATAAATACATATAATGTTCGTTGGTTCGGCTGGAGTGATTTGGCAAATTTTTTTTTTTTAAATTTTCGTAATAGTCCAATTAAGGTTTGAAGAGAAAGAAAAGTTGTCCACGCCAATTTTTATAGACATATCTAAAATTCGCTCTGTATAAAAAATACAAAAAAATTAAATTTATAGATGCAGCTCAAACTTAGTACAAATGATTTCTAATCCTTGGGTAAATGGGTAAAAATACTTTTTTCCCTTCATACATTCATTTTTAACTTCGAAAGCGTTGCACATATAGGAAAACGGTATAGAAACAGATTAGAGAAATTGTAATTCTTAATTTTTCTAAATTTGTTTCATCAAAATCGGACAAGTGGTTCTCGAGTTATGTTAAACTACGTTTTTGCCAAAATGTTACAACTAAGCGAAAAAACATCAAGATAAGGAAAAAATTTAAAAGGTCATAAAAAAAAACTGACACATACGAACGCCAAACCCTTTGAGGGTTTTACTATACTGACCTAGTACCATCACCCTGACTTGGAATTTCTCACCCCCCAGACAATAATCCCAAAAATGTTCCATAGTGTAATAAGCATTCATACTGTATCAACAAGACCACGATAGACCTCGAACTTTATAGTTTCTTTAAATATCTATCTAAATAACCTCAAAACTTATTAAATTACTTGTCTTGTGTTGCACGTCATCCATGGTTTCCAAAAGAGAAACGTATAGCAACTTCTTACACATATTGCATCAGAGATAAGAACCAAACAGATCACAATTTTAATTTTTTTTTTATTTGTATCTTTTTGACTCTCCATTCCATAATCTAGACTTACTTTACAAATTACTTTCATATACATACACAGACAGTGGTACTAAAATCTAAAGCGCAGCATTGTACTTATCTTCATCTTTCAATATTAAAATGCGGTACGAGTATCTCGCTGGATGGTAATTGTAATTATGCTTTGCCAAGACCCAGTCTAAAATAAAAAACACGTTTTGCCGTCTACTAAAAAAGACGTCCGACTGCCAGTTTGTATTCCAAGTGCCATTTAAACAAATACGGATGTAGTGTTTTTATGGAAAATTTTGTAATTTTAAGTTTGACTCGTTTTTATTTACTTTGACTACTTACGATAAACCCATTTTTACATCCATAACATGTACGAGTACAAAGATACAAATCCAACTGTGCGATACATCAATTTTGTAGATACTTAATCTAAAAGATGCTCGATACTGTTGTCTGTGTATTGGTAATTGGATGAATAAAACGTTGTAAATAAAGGGAGGGTTTTTGATTATTTTTGTTGTAAATATTATGGATTAATGGAAAAAATTTTATGCCATGAAGTTTCGAACATCGATTCGTTCAGTTGACTGTAAAAACAATATAATACACGGTGAAATGTTCATATATATTTTAGGGATTATGGCAATGGCTCAGCATTAAATTGCTACTACCACTAATACACATATACATACACACACCTACAAACATATACTTTCAAATGTATGTATATAATTACATTATGTCGGTGTATTTGTGGATTAACAGTGACTAAGAAAATGGTTTGAATAATAAATTCATATTTAACTGTATATTTGTGCCTTTAGTTTTATACAGACATGTAATGCAAATGGGTCGATTTGAAAACGCACATTTTTAAAAAATTTTATGAATTTCGACCGATACAGTTTAATTAAGATATACATAATATAAACCTTGGAAGAATACCTATACACAGGTGATAAGAGCAAACAGTTTTAGAAACTAATTTTTCAAATTCTATTTCTATCATATACTTGACAGAAGTAAGCCATTATATTAATTTGATTTTATGCTGACAAAGGTCTAAAAAGGAATGCTACAAGATAGTGAGACTATCTAAAAATCTAATCTAAAAAATGTAAATACATGCGTTTTGTTAGAAAGAGTCCAATACCTGCATGCTACTTTTTTGAAAGGTATAAGTTGGAGTCGGTGGATAATTTCTTAGATCTCGGAATTTTGCTTGACTCGAAACTATATTTCATTGCACATATAAGAATGACAGCTAATAAAAGCAGAGATATGATTGGTTTTGCAAAACGATTGGCTAAAGAGTTCAAGGATCCATATGTTACGAAAAACATGTATACTTCCCTTGTAAGACCTGTATTGGAGTATGGATCTGTAATATGGGACCCTATTTATAATAAATATTCCGACCAAATTGAATCAGAGCAAAAACAGTTTCTGACTTTTTGTCTGCGTGGGTTGTACTTTAACCAATGGAATCTGCCGCCTTATTTTGCAAGACTAGCCCTCATCAAGCTGCCAACTCTAAAGAGCCGTAGAACTGTGCTGAACATCTCGTTTATTTTTAACATAATTGTTGGTGACGTATGTTCTTAATGCTTAATTAAAAATATAACATTTAATGTTCCTCAACGCCCATCACGTCATTTGGTTTCGTAATCAGTTAAATTTTTAGAGCTAATTATGCTACTAGTGACTCCTTAAGAAGGATGTGTATTGAGTTCAACAAGTTTTTAATGACTATTCTTCTAGTCCCACTGATATTAAAACTAAATTGTTAATCTTTTAAACCCCATAATTTTTGTAATTTTTTGTTTCACATTTGTATATATTTTGTAAAATTTATTTGTATTTAATTAAGAAGTCTGTAAGGATTATATTCTATAGACTGCAGTTGCGAGAAATGCGATTGCGAAAAATTGGAAATTCGATTATTTTGTGGACCACAATTGTATTAGTTAGTATAAATAATTGTTATTATTCTATACAATTTACGGGAGTGATCTTAATCTTTAATTACACTGTGCTAGGTGGAAAAACTTTCAAGCGAGCCACCCGGCAGGTTAACTCGAGTACGCTGAAACCAGTGGTACTGAAGAAAAAGTCCCATAATTGCCTAGGGGTCGCCCCTAGAGGTAGGATCAAATGTATACCCAACCTCCATTAGTCTTTCGTCCTAAACATTTTCTCAAAACATACTTTCCCCTTATCACCATCCATTAGAGTGGATCCTGCAGCGCCTACGATGCCCCTAGACGGATCAAATGTATGACCAACCCCACTTTATTTTTCATCCCCATCATTTTTTTTAACATACCTACCCGCTATCTCTATTCCTGAAGGGGGCTCCCATACAAAATTTTAAATACAAGCTAGAAATATATTAAAGAAAAAGTCTCATAATTGCCGTGGAGTCGCCCAGACCGACTTCCATTAGTCTTTCGTACTAAGCTTTTTCTCAAAACATACTTTCCCCTTATCACCATCCATTAGAGTGGCTTCCATACAAATATAGCGGTTAGATTAAATTCAAAAATTTGGATCCTGCAGCGCCTACGATGCCCCTAGACGGATCAAATGTATGACCAACCCCACTTTATTTTTCATCCCCATCATTTTTTCTAACATACCTACCCGCTATCTCTATTCCTTAAGGGGGCTCCCATACAAAATTTTAAATACAAGCTAGAAATATATTAAAGAAAAAGTCTCATAATTGCCGTGGAGTCGCCCAGACCGACTTCCATTAGTCTTTCGCCCTAAGCTTTTTCTCAAAACGTACTTGCCCTTTATCTCCACCCTTTAGGGGTGCTCCCATACAAATATGGGGTTTTTAAAATGCTTAAATTAAATTTACTTTTTCCTTCTTTTGTACATTAAATTTAAAATTGTAAAATTATAATAATTTATAACTCTTTTTGTTTGAAACTTTTAACTGTAGAAAAAATTAAAGGCATAGCTGCATTTTCCGACTTTTTATGAATTTACGAAAAAAAATTGGAAATTCTGAAACGCTTGCGCATATTAGAAAAAGTGATTCGCCTTACTCAAAGGTAATTTTATTGCGGAATTTTGGGTTTTGAGTTTATTAATTTTTATTTAATCAATATTCCGAATTTCGGCAACAGTATTATCTTTAAGCCATGCTTTCATTGTTTTTAAATTTGCTCTGTAGTGTAAAAATTCAAGAAAAAAAACCCTGAAGAAGGCACACAACGGAGTGCCGAAATATTGGTTTAAATAAAATTTAATTTTTTTTATAAAAAAGAGACCTCAAGCTTAATTAAATAATAATAATAAAGGGTGGTTAAATTGTAAGGGCCGATGTTGAATGTGAACCACACCTAAACGCCAAGTTTTTTTCCGAATTTTATTTGACATTTCTCTATTTCAGACTTACTCAATTTGAACCATGGAGAGATACACAATCCAACAACGTGTTAAAGTTATCCAGACTTATTATGAAAATGGATGATAAATTTCGAAGAAAATCATCTTCAGTGATGAGGCACATTTTCACCTCAGTGGATTTGTCGATAAGCAGAATTTCCGCATTTGGGCGAATAATAATCCAAGAGTGATTGTCGAAAAACCAATGCACCCACAAAGAGGGACTGTTTGGTGCGGTTTATGGGCTGGCGGCATCATCGGGACGTATTTTTTTCAAAATGAGGCCGGTCAGGCAGTTACTGTGAATGGTGTTCGCTATCGTGAGATGATAAAGAACTTTTTATGGCCCGAATTGGAAGATATGGATGTGGACGATATGTGGTTTCAGCACGACGGTGCCACTTGCCACACAGCTAACGAAACAATGGCTCTTTTGCGCAACAAATTCAATGGCCGTGTTATCTCACGTAATGGCGATGTCAATTGGCCGCCAAGATCATGTGATTTGACACCGTTGGACTTTTTTCTTTGGGGTTATTTGAAAGAAAAGGTGTACGTCGATAAGCCAGCAACAATTCAAGAGCTAAAGGATGAGATAATTCGGCACATTAACGGCATAGAACCTCCATTATGCCTCAGGGTCATCGAAAATTTGGACCATCGGATGGAGGTGTGCCGCCGTGGTCGCGGCGCCCATTTGGCCGATATTTTGTTCCATACATAATTGAGTAATACCAATATATCATAATAAAATAAAATTACAATAATTTCCTAAATAGTTTGTGTTTTATTCAAAATCAACATCGGCCCTTGAAATTTAACCACCCTTTAAAAAGGAACATTTTGAAAAAAAAAACAAATTTTTTGTTCTTTAAAAATTCAGAAAAAATAAAATGCGACAAAAATCACAGATTTGATCTAAACACATTTATCTTAAATAATTTCGAATGAAATAAGGTTTATTTTTTTGTAATCGGTGCAGAACATTTGATTTTATTCACAATTTACTAAGAAAACTGAATACCGATTTCCATACAAAAATAACATTTTTTTATGTGTGTGTCATGAACGTTTTTCTGTTTTTTTATGAAAATCGATATTCAGTTTTCTTAGTCTGCTTTCACACGTTTCATCTTTTGATGTTCAACTCTTATGTTTTTAGGTGAGGGAAGAAAGAAGAAAGGGGGTTGGTACGGAGATGTCTGTACTCGGTCATTAAGCTTTGTGTTTTTATTCGTTGGCATATGCACAAGGATGGCTGCAAGTAATTTTTTTTCTTTTCTTTTTCTCTTTGATTCGATGTTAATAAAATTGTTGTTGTTTTGAACCGAAAAAAGTTGAAACCGATTGCTACGTGTGAATATATTGGCATCTTCAAAAGGGAATTGAAAAGAAGTTGAGCATCAAAAGATGAAACGTGTAAATTTAGACTTAATAAATTGTGAATAAATTCAAAGTTGTGCACCGATTACAATATAATAAGATAAATGTAATTAGACCAAAACTGTGATTTTTGTCGCATTTTTTCATAAATTCAACGATATAAAATAAGTGAAACATGTGTTACAGGGGTAAGTGTATTGAATTATTCTTAAATAAATGCATATGTTGTCTCAGAAGCTTCTTCACACTGTTAGATCACACTCAAACCAATTTGATTCTACATGAAATTCAAGTTGTTTCAACTTGAAATAACTTTTATTCAACGTGATTCGGATTGTTATTTCAATTTAAATGACATTTTGCTCTAACTTTACTGCAATGTTAAATTAAGATGAATTATAGTTATTTTAAATGAAAAAAATGTTGTTCGCAAGTTATTGTTAAATCAGGTTGAATTAACATGAAAAACGTATGAAGCAAAATCACCACCGAAAAATTTTAAATCAACCTAGTTTTCTACGTTTTTAACTTGATTTTTTTCTGTGTGTAGTGAAAGTGCCTTAATTTTGGACATAACGGTATATCTCGAAAAGTAGAGCTGATAGAGAAAAATGGAGACTAGATTCGAAACCAGCGACCCCAAATTTTCAATCAAATTCCAGACCGCATAAAAAAAAAGTTCAAATTTGTTCCCTTGTGTTATTTATTTCAAATAATTTTTCATTAAAAAATTTGAAAATAACTTACCCACAACTTTTGATTGCCACAGTTAATTCGTATGCTGTTATTTTGTCGTTACCAGCTTGGTTACTAAGTCTCGTTCTGTCATTGATTTAATCTGGCACTTGGTTGGTTGAATGGTTGTCTGACGGTAAAACGTTCGGTCGGTTGGTTGCTTTGCCTCTTAGTCACTCTGTTGCTTAGTCATTTAAACCGATTGGGGTTCTATACATAAAAAATAAATTTTATATACGATAAATAATAGCCAGTTTAAAATTGCTTAATGCTTTATTTGGATTACTTTCAAAAAGTAAAAAAGAGGCAAGGTTCAACATTGTACAGAGGCAGCTCCACTGAATATTATAGATGTGTAAATTTTTTAAGTAACTATTCAGTACTGTGTGCATAAGTGGGCTGATTTTCATATTGAAATTCTGGCTGTTAAATTTACACGCCCATCCGGTTGTTGGCTTTCTCTTGATTGAAAGTTTTGGTTGTATTGTGTGTGTTTGTAGCATACATGTTCGATGAATTCTGGACCTTCAGTTTAAATTTGAATAATTTCTCGATTTTTATTATTATTATTATTTTTTTTAAATATGCAAAATTTAAAAATTTAGTTGGCAGTTTTTTAAGGGCAAACGTTTAAAACATGTCATGGTCTGAATTTCATATGCTTGAGGTTGGGACTGTTGCTAAAGGTATAAATTATTTAAACATGTTGGAATATTATATGCAATATCATCTATTTTCTTTCCACTAACATACATATATAAAGTTGTATATACTATATATAGAAATATTTACTGTTTTTGGATAAAGTTTTTAGGGGTTGTTGGTTGGCGGCTGGCTTGTGTGTTTAACGTTTATAGAAAAGGCATCCTTCTGATTTAATTTGTCAGAGCTCTGGGTGTTTTGAGACACAATTAAGGTTCTTTGTTGCCTGGCTCGTTTATAATTTATGCAATAAAATTTTCTGTTCGGAGTGGAGAATTATCGATTTTTGTTTTTCGAGATTGTGCGGAGTTAAGATGAAGGAAAAAATTTAATTTTTTTTTATTTTAATGTGATATATAGCGGTACTTAAGCTTTTTGGAATGGGATTATAGATTGAATTTCATTTAAGGTGATTAAGGTTTAATGAAAACTTTTTGTAATATAAGTTTAGTAATAAAATTCTGTTTTAACATATCAAATACATGGTAGTATTATAATTTTAATGGGTAACTTTAACGCGCAGATTGATTGTGATAACTAGGGATGCGATTTCCATGCAAATGCATGTTTTTTGTCGATAGTCTAGGATCGATGTCGACCAATTATCTTTCCGAATCATTAAATTTTCGTTAAATTGGCATCGATTTGTTTTTGCATGTTGTTGTATATTTTGGTGAAAATGCATATTTTTGCATATTTTGGTTTTAAATGCATATTTTAACATTTTTGAGTAATTTTAATTTAATTAAATTTGACATTGACAGCAACTGCTCATTTGTCACCCAATTTAGCCAAAAAATTTTGTGTATTTGTATTAGGCATCGGTTAATAAACGTTTCTATACTCGCCATTTGATGTTGTGTTGTACCCTAGGTTGTGTAACCGTATAGTAGAATCGACATTTGAAAATACGTATTTTTGTTTTTCTCGATATCTTGTGTAAACCGTGGAACGCTACTCTGGCTTTATTTATTCTTTGGGCAAAGGTCGTCAGCATAATCAATATCATTAAGATATTCATTTAAATTCCAGCGGATACCATGGGGGGAATCGACGTTAGTTTGCTGCATAACACAGTCAAGCAGAATTAGGAATAGCGTGGGAGATGGGACGCATCCTTGTTTGACTCCTCTGGTTGTTTGAAATTGATTACTCTCCTGGCCTTTAAAGCGTACGGTAGAGACAGCGTCTGAGTATAGCTCCTTTATGAGGCTTATTAATTTTTCAGGTATACCCTTGACCGCGAGTGCATCCTATAAAGCGTGCCTGGATACGGTTTCAAAAGCTCTTTCGAAATCGATAAAAAGAAGAAAAAGCTGCGAGTTGTATTCGATTTGTTCTATTATGATTCTAATGGCCGTTTTCTCATTACACGATTATCTTTTTTCCCAACGAAAAAAAGCACATTAAAGAAATTTGGATTTCTCAATGTCTCATTTGCCTCTATTCTGTCGCAAAGCCAACCAGCACTCATCTGCAATTATTTATTTTCTTTTTATTTGCCGTACAGATAAATTCAATCAGCTGACTCCCAACTTTTACATGTATTTTGAAAGGTGTTGCCAACTCAAAACAATGTTTTTTGTCGGTATATTGAGAAACCCAAAACTGTTAACAGACAGTTTATCGGTCTAATAAATTTATGTTGACATCAAGTAACAGACAGTTTGTCGTTACATTGAGAAAATGGCCATAAGTGTATTAATATGGTCAGTGCACGAGCGGTTTGGTCTGAAGCCAATGGTTCGTAACAATGGTTATATTACTGGGCTTATCCTCTTAAAAAAAATAAGGGGAGACAGAACCTTGCTGATGGTGTTTAGCAGTGTTATTCCCCTCCAGTTTTGCACTGGCTAAGATCACCTTTTTTGGGTACCGTTATGACCACACCTTCGTTCCAGGAATTAGGTATTTTGTTAGTGTTCCACACTCTTCTTATTACAGGAGTAAGCGATTGTGCAACTGTTGGGGCTTTGTAGTTTAGTAGCTCGGCGGGCATGTTGTCGGTACCCGGGGATTTTTGATTCTTCAAGTACTTCATTTTGACTGGGTGGTGATGTAGATATGTCTCTTTGTGGGTTACGTTGGGATACTTGTAGAAAGTGTGGAGATATTTGTGTGGTAGTATTTAGCTGCTGATCAATAGTAGTAAGATCACTACCGTCTTCATCTTTTAGCGTTGCAGTAATACCAGTTTTACTCTCGTTCAGTTTTTTTATTGCACTTTAAACAGCACGTAGGTTTCCCGTATTTGCAGCCTTTTCAATATCGTTGGCAATATTATTATAATATTTTTCGTAATCCAACTTAACCATAAATTTTACTCTACGTGCGGCCAAACGATAGATATTCTATTTTGTCGCTTTGTTTTTCTTCAGCCGATTTGGAGCTATCGACTTTATGTTAAGTTGTTAATTATTTTAAGCTGAGCTAACAAAATGATTTTGTTAATTAATTTTGAATTCAAATTTCTATTGTTCATCTCAATTCATTTAATTAGAATTTTAATTGAATCTAACAAACAAATCATTTAAACTTCATCAACTTTTTCCTTTTTATTTTGAATTGAATAAAGTATATGTATATTTCATACTGTAAAAGATTAACCCCCATATTCACAAAAAACATTTCATTTGTACTTTGGACTTCAAGAAAAATTCTTGACAAAAGTACGAAAAAACGGAAGTAGGGAAGAACATTTTAAATCGATTAAAATGGATAATCATTCAAAAGAGCAAACTTCGATCTACCAAAGGTTAAAATACAATTTGGTTTAAGGATTGATGTTTGACTATTGACGTCAGCAGTCGTCGATGGCTGCGAGTGTAAAACGGCAAATCCATCTGGGGAGATCGAGTGGTTGCGATCGAAACATGTCATGGTAACCAGCCGGCCCGGGTTCGAGCCCCGGCCACGGTCAAGAATGAAAGATTATCAATAACAATTTTAATTGATTTTCATGTTGTGAAATTCCTTTCTTCATAAAAATAATTTAATGAAAATTAAATTTAATGAACTTAAGCCTAATTAAAATTATTAAAAATTTGGATTAAGAACCATAAATAGTTCAACAAAATAACCACAATACTGATTATTATTATTTTTACTAAATATTTTTTGTTATACATATTTCTATATAAATACATTCGTCTTCGTATAAAATATACAAATTAATTCTATTTAACTTTGTGTTATTAAAAGAATCATACAACTTATGTTAGTAAACCTCTTTTAAAAAATATTCCCATGTTTTACACTTTAAAATCTGCAAAATGTAAAAAAGCCTGTAATTGTTTTTTATAATTGAATAAATACTTGATAATACGTAATTAACCAAATTTTATAATAATTGAAAAACCTCATTTAATTTTTTAACTTTAACTTTGGTAACTCTGTTGCCTCAAAAAACACGCGCGATTGTTTGTTTACGAATAAGATTATCAAAACAAACAAAAATAACAATTTGTTTTATTATAGACTAGTTGATAACTAAATACCAAGCACAAAAACAATTTTCATAAATTCAGTTGAACTTCGGCGCCAGCAAATGAAAATGTTTTTATGCTTAATATTTATTTAGCAACTGGTTTATAATAAAACTAATTGTTATTTTTTGTTTGTCTTGTCAATCTTTTTCGTAAACAAACAAACAAACGCGCGTGTTTTTCGTGGCAACAGAGTTACCAAGAGATCAATTTACAAATAAAATAAGGTTTTTTTTCAATTTATAGCGGAATTATCAAAAAATTACAGACTGTTTTTATATTTTGCAAATTTTATAGTGCAAAAGATTAAAACATAAAAATATTTTTTTAAGATAAGACGGTAGTAGTTATAAATAAGTTCTTACGGCCAATTTCACTAAGTTCGGTTATAATTAATTAGCAGTTATAGCTGTCAAAAGATATTGGTAACCAGGACTTTAATTAAAGGTTAGTTTAAACCGAACCTGGTGAAATTGGCCGTTTATGTTCTTTGTCAAATAGGTATACATATGTATATGTAAGTATGTACTTACTTAAGGCCGTTACACACTATCCCACAAAGTCTTACATATTTTTCAAAAATGTTTCCCTGATTTAATTATTCTTTGAACATTTTAAAAAAACAAAAACAACTTATCATGGATAGGGTTGCATTTTCGTAAATTACTAAAGACTTTGTGGGATAGTGTATAACGGCCTTTAGGTATATGGCTTAATTTCAATTAACATTTTTATTACCTTAAGCAAATAGTAGGGTAGCCAGATCTTAAATTCGGAAAAACGGTACACCGAATAAATAAAAATAGTAAAATTAAGGAAAGAAAAAAATACATTTTTTTAACGAAAACATAACCTTATATTCATATCATTAAATTTTTTAAACCTTTAATTCACTAAGCACCAACAAAAACACTATGCAACACATAAAATGCAAACTTGCCACACAGCCAACGAAACAATGGCTCTTTGCGCAAGAAATTCAATGGCCGTGTTATCTCACGTCGTGGCAATGTTAATTGGCCGTCACGATCATGTGATTTGACTCAATTGGACTTCTTTCTTTGGGGATATTTAAAAGAAAAAGTGTACGTTAATAAGCCAAGAACAATTCAATAACTAAAGGATGAGATAATTCGACACATTAACGGCACTGGACCTTAATTATGTCTCAGAGTTATTGAAAATATGAACCATCGGATATCGGAGGTATGCCACCGAAGCCATGGCGAGCATTTGGCCCTCTATCATAAGTTACATTTGATAGAAGGATCTGTTGTTTATCGATTTTGAAAAAACATTTGATACCCTGTACCAAAACGCAATATGGAGCGCTCTTGCTTGCAAACTTTTCGTTTTATTTACAATTAACATTGTGCGTTTTGGTTGGACCACCCTTTAGTGCCTCAAAAAAGATGGATGTTACAAGTTTGTAGTGTTCATCTGTGTATATCTGTGTGTATCTATGAATCTTTCCATTCTATCGTAGATTCAAAACGGTTGGACCGATTTTGATTTTATTTTGTTTGTTGGAAAGGTTGCGATCGAGAGTGTTCTTAGCTTTGTTTAAACAAAATCGGTTCAACCGATTAGTTATCTTATTTTTTCTAAATGTATCCTCTTGAATATGTGTGTCTGTGACACCGTTGCTCCCAAATGCTTTTTCTAAAATCATAAAAGTTGGTTTTTTTATTTCTTTGGGATTTTTCTAAAATCTTTTTGTACTAATTAATTCAAAACGTCGGATAATTCTGATAACTTATCGCTCACTTTTGGTTAAATAAAGTTGTAAAAACGGAACACTTTTTGCACGCCCTATAAAATCCTTCCTTAAGCTATCGGAAAGTTGTGAACACGGACTTAAATGTGCGCATAAACATTCTTTGATTTTACTGTTTTCCCTGTATAATTTTTTCTTACAACACGTCCTTATTATATTTAAATTTTTTCATCCGATAAAAAAAATTTAAAAATAATTTTCAACTTTTTATTTAATTTTTTTCAAAAAGAAAAGAAAAAAAATGTTTTTTTGGTAAATAAAAAACCCAGATGGATAAAAAAATTTTTTTATTCAAAAGTTCTTTTATTTTTATATGAAAAAACCAAAAAATATGGTTTTAAATGTATTAAAATGCGGTCCCTGTACAAGACTGACTGTTTAAAACAATCATCAAAATTTAATGGTTTCAAAATGTCAGAAAGACATTTTATTCCTTTAATTGTGGTATGGAAAAAAACAAGCGAAATCAATTTATCTATATGGACTTATTTACATATATATATATATATATATATTCAATACATAATTAATAAAAAAAATATTATTTGAATTTGAAAAAAAAGTTTTCAATTGGATAAATTTTATTTGAACTGCAAAAGACCCAAAAAAAAACTGGACAAAGCAGGCCATTCCAGTACGTCTGGCAGCCCAAGGGCAGATATTCGTACTCGCGAAGTCCCAATCAGTGTTGCCACGACCAAAAAAAATTTGTAACCAAAATGTAAAAATAAAGTAACCAAATGCAAAAAAAAGTAACCAAAATATTTATGTATTTTAAACACTTTTTTATTTGCATTTTATACAAGTATGTATATAGACACTTTTACCTCTGGTCTGGAAACCACAATAGGCCTTATAACTTTACGAAGTTCTTTGTGGAATTGGCAACTTTCAAACAAAGCTAAAACTTATTTTCGTCTATTTTCAAAACTGTATGAGTGAGCGCTTTCAAACTTTTAAAGAATTTACAGACTATAAATCTATGTACATTATCCGGTTACATATTGTCTCGATAAGAGTAGAGAAACCTGGGTATCAGTGATATTATTTTTTTGAAAAGTCCCTACGCAGCCAAAAAAAATCCATATTTTCCGTACGCGCTCAAAAAATTGTCCCCACAAAAATCCCTACAACTCTGAAAAAGTCCCTTAGTCTTAATGATTTAAAAAAATCTCTCCTTCTTTTCCCTATGGTAATTTTTTTAGAAGCAAATACTTACAAGTAGGGATTTTCCCTACGTATAACGTCACTGTCCCAGAAAGTGGCTTATATGGCTTAGTTGTAATCGGTTACATAAAAAAACGTTTTAAAGTAAATAAAAAATAGTATAAATGTTAAATGCATCAATAACATACACAATTATATATGTCCAGAAAAGCGGAACGGGTAATGGTAGGACTAACCACGCGATCAAGTGTTGCTTTCAAGTTTTTAAACATACTGCTTGTCAAAATTCACAAAAATTTAAAGATGTGATGTAGGCTGCACGTAATTTTAGAGCAGTTTATTTTTAAGATGTCATCAAGAAAGCAACTTAAAAAGATAATTAATATTGTAATTAACGGTTTTCTTGAACGTAAGTTGAAACACTCAACTTGAACGAGAAACTGATAGCAAATTATATTTAATTTTAAAAAGTATGAATGAATTGGTAAAAATTTAAGAGGTAGTAAAACTAGAAGTGCAAATCTTGATCGTCTAACACCTAAGTAAGACACAAAATTGGTTATATTTTAGTTGAAAAAAGTAACCAAAATGGAAAAAAAGTACACAAGTACACATTGAGAAAAAAGTAACCAATTTTGGTTAAAAGTAACCAAAACGGCAACGCTGGTCCCAATTCATATTATGCGATTTTTGTCGTTGCGATTATTGTTGTTTCCTCTTTGAAGTCGGTCTCATATTTACATTGTACGAGTTTTGTTGTAACAACCTTAATACATTTTTCGTCAAATGAGAGAAAATTGAGAGAACGAATGAATGAACAAAACGAAACGAAGAGTACACTCGCTTCTGTACCACTTATAATTCCTCTCACCCCTCTTGCCTATAAAGTAAGAATCGCAACGACAAAAATCGTAAAATGTGAATGGGCACGAATATTAAAAATTAAAATTCGTAACCCCACTAATACTTACATACTTATATTTATACATGTAAGTATGCATGAATTTGCAGTAAATGACTAGGAAGTTTCCTTAATTGTGCTAAATTAGCCATTGTACTTTCCAGGTACAACTGTACCAATCTTGTCCAACATACTTATTAGAGCAGGCCGATTTGTAAGGACAAAAATTTGTCGATATTGTGCCATCGATTTCTCGATAGCGAGAACACAAAAACTCGTCTAAAAACCCTAAATTTTTTCGAAAAAATGACAACGATAAATGATAAAAAGGATATAGTTATATTTTTTAACACACCTTCAAAAAAAACTTTGAAAATGAACGCGTAAAAAATTAATTTTACGACAAAAACTCGCCCAAAACCTCAAGAAAAAAATTAGTTTGGAAGAACTGCTATTGCCACCGTTTTTAGCGTACAATTTCACCTTGGAAAGGTAATATTTAAAAAAAATATTTCAGCCACTTTTTTACCTACTAAAAAAACGTAAAAATAAAAGTTAAGAAAAAGTCAAAAAATTAAAATTTGGACGCCTCTAAAACGATTTTTTTCCTAATGCCAAAAGCTATCGAAAAATCGATGGCACAATATCGATTGCTAAATCGACCCACCCTAATACTTACCCCCATATTTTGTAAAACACTTCACTTAAAAAATATTTCATAAAAAATTTTGAAAATTCATAAAATTTGAAATGAAAAATTTCTCAAAGCAAGCAGAAGTGATTTATAAAATACTTAAAAAAAAAATTTTGAATTCTAAGGGCAATGATAAAGTTTGAATCTTTAACTCAAAAAAGGTGTTTAACGCTGAAATTAATCTAAATACCATTATATATTTTAAGCTATTTTGCCGAAGATTGAACTAGTAAATATCTAGTACTATACTAGTACAAAAATCACCAGCACTAGTTCTCGACAACATTTCTATGCCATCTTTATGCTCAAATTAGAATTGAGTGTGCTTGGAAATCAACTAGTACCATTGGTTCTATACGTGAACTAGTACACTTGGAATCAATTGGATTCTCTAGATCCAGTTTGTTGCTAGTTCTAATGTATTGAAAAATTTCCGATAAAAAGTCGATTAACTCCCTCTTTGCTATAGTTAAAAGTATTAGTAAATCAATTTAGTTTTTTATATGTTTTTTTTTTTTATTAAAATTCTTAAATATAATAAAGAAATAACTTAAAAATTAAATAATTTATTCCATTTTTTCAGATTTTTTGGTTTACATTAAAAAATTAGTTTTAAAAGCCTAAAAAAGTGACATTTGTAATAACTAGGGATGAGATTTTTATGCACATAAAAATCAAAAATATGCGCTTAAAATATGCACTAAAAAATAAAAAATATGCACTAAAAAAATAAAAAATATGCTCTAAAAACTTTAAAAATTTCCAAAAAAAAAAAAAAAATAGGTTTTTCATTTAACTAAAAACAATAATATAAAAAATTCGATCTATTGTTATTCAAATATCTTTAACAAACTTAAATTACTGATTTAAATTTTAGCTTAAGGGAGTAGATTCAAAAACTGTAATGGATATTTTTCTGGGTTTCTTAGGAGACATGTAACGAGGGGAGGAATATTATAAAATTGAAATTGTATTCTAACTTCAGTTTGGGGCACTTAGAACAGACCTGAATGGGGTTTGGAGATATCAAGGAAAAAATGTCCATTACAGTTTTGGAATCTACTCCCTTAGAGCTTTCAAATGATGTCTCCAAACCCCATTCAGGTCTGTCCTAAGTGCTGAAGTTAGAATATAATTTAAATTTTCTTATATGCCACCCCTCTTTACATGTCTCCTGAGAAACCCGGAAAAATGTCCATTACAGTTTTGGAATCTACTCCCTTAGAGCTTTCAAATGATATCTCTAAACCCCATTCAGGTCTGCCCTAAGTGACCAAAAAAATAACATAAATTAGCCAATAAGTACTGAGCCACATTCCTTATTAAAAGTAATTTTTTTCCAATTTTTTTAAAAAAAGTTAAAATTTATTATGTTTTCTTTATTAATTAATGAAAAGTTATAAATAATTTTGCTTTTTACCTATAAAATTTTAATTTTTCAAAATTTAACATATTTAACGGAGTGTGAAATGTAGTTAACGGAGGTGTGGGACGTATTTAACTGACGAATTTATCTTTACACCCTTAAAGAATTTATTTATTGATTTTAAAATTTTTTTTGGATTTTTTTTTGTGTTTTTTAAAAATTTTTAAGAACTTTTTTTATAATATGGAAATTTAAAAAAAAAATAATACTCAGAAACAGGGTTCCCAGTTTTATTTTAAGCCTTATCCCCAATTTGCTATATTTACCCATAATAGCTTTTTTCTTCTCCCCAAAAATCCCCACATTTTCTTAAAAATAAAATACATACTATTATGTCAATGGAAAAATATGCACATTCAATTTATTTAAATAAATCTATTTGTGTAATATTATTAAAACTAATGTTACTTATTCTTTGAGTTCTACGTATCTTTGTACACATGTATAGTATGTAACAAGGGTAACGTAAAAACGCAAAAGAAAAATAATTATGCGTCAATATTTATCATTTCAAGAACTAGGGAATCAAAATCTTCTGATTCATCCAGGGTTGTCAGACTTGGGGATTTATCCCCAAAGTTAGGGATTTCATGTGAACAAAAAGGACAAGGAAAGTCATTTGGGGATTGGGGATTTCTTTGGGGATTTCAAAAAAGATTTCGGGGATTTTTTGGGGATTTTACACTTTTTTATTATTTTTTATTATATATGAATAAAAATAGCAAAACTTTTATCTTACTCTTATATAGTGTAAAGGGTCCTAATTATCATTATCATTTTTATTAAGTGTGTAAAAGGTACTTTATAAACTTGTTATTTTTCTTGAGTGAGTGTTTAAAAAAAAGAATTTTAAAATAGAATCTAAAATCGTTGAAAACACATAAAATTTTTGATTTTTTAAAGACAATTATTCCCCAAAAATAAGTAAATATGAAAAATCATATAATAAAGATTGGGGAAAAAATGCTAAGCTATTGGTTAGTAGTTATGATGCATTATATACAATACAATATGATGGATCGAAGTACTAAATAAATTTGGATATATGTTGTTTTATTGTTGATTATAAGGATGACTTTAACCGATTGAACAAGCTTCAAATTCTTATAAACTGGCTCATTCGTCTTCAAAAACAGCATATTGTTCTGCTTGTAATTCCTCACTGGAATCGCATAAAAAGGATTTAAGAAAACATACAGAAACCAGTCCCTACAAACAAAATAAAATGATTTTTTTGACTAAAAATTTTTATTTGGGGATTTTTGGGGATTTCTTATTAACATTTTTCTTACCTTTTTTAAAAAAAATTTTAAATTTGGTCAGAAAAAAAACAAACAAAAAATATTAATTTTTTAAGGTTTTGTTTTTTGGGGATTTGGGAATCTGGGGATTTTTGGGGATATTTTTTTAATTTTTTGGGGACAAGGAAAAAAAGTACCTGGCAGCCCTGGATTCATCAGCCAGTGCAATTTTGTTTTACAAGTTGTTTGTTTAAAAAGTGCATTTGAGATGATTGAATAAATTTGTCACAGCAAGCTGCATTATTTTAAAGTGTATATTTATTATTATTAATTCTAATAACTTATATTGCATGCTGTTGCAAATATTGATTTTGGTTGTATTCATTACAGAAAAAGGATAATTCAACAGAAGTAACGCTAGTTGGTACTAAAAGCATATTTAAAACTATTTCAACAGGTTCTTGAAAAAGTTTTAAACCGCAAAAAAGACTAAAATTTGTACCCACATCTTGACCAAATCGGTCGTGCCATTGCAAAAATGAAATTTATAATAATATATTATCCCCAGCGATAAAAGTGCTTTTCCCCAAAAAATCCCCTGGAGATTTTCACGAAATTTTTGTCCCCAATTACAAAAGAAAACCCCAATTTGGGGATAAATCCCCACAACTGGGAACACTGCTCAGAAATGTCAAAATATGCATTTAAAACCTAAATATGCAAAAATATGCATTTTCACCATTGTAATTTTAACTCAAATTTAATGATTCGGAAAGATTATTGGTCGACATCGTTCTTAAGCTACGGCCGCACTTGTCAAATATTTGACGAAAAAACGGGACCAACATGCAAACTGAATAATCATTTTCTTAATTTCTAACAAAAAACAGTTTTTCGCTATGTCTAGTAGTATAACGTGTTTTTTTTGTGACCATGTCAAATCTCACTAACTATTAACAAAAGTAGGGGTTACGCTTATTTGGCCAAATATTTAATAAGTGTGACCGTAGCTTTAGACTATCTACAAAAAACATGCATTTGCATGGAAATCACATCCTTAGTAATAACATTTAAATATAAAATAAAAGGCCCGTTTTTCCTGAATAGTAGAGTGCTATCAACATTTATTTCAAGTTTGACTTTTGGATAATTGTGTAATGTTGTTTTCACTCTTTCAAGGTCAGTTTCGATGAGTAAATAGTGGAAACTGCTTGCCTTTTCAATGTCTTTCAAGTAGGTCAAGTATTTGTTAAAGCAAACACAAAATAGAAACCACATAGGTTATCGTCGTGTGGTTGCAGGTTTGCCGCACTGAACAAAAATGTTTTGATCTACATTCTTTGAATATAACATGCGGCACAATATTTTTTTTACTTTTACATTGAAAATTTGCTTCATAGCACTACAAGTGACGAATGAAGCAAAACAATGTTTAGAAAACTGTAAAATTGAGGATATGAGGCAATTTTAGGGCTCGATATCTGTTAATATATTCGAGATAACAAGAAATGTATTAAATTTAAAAATTGTATTAAATTTGAAAAGAGGGCACATTTATTATAAAGAATTGATTTATAACTCCATTTTTGTAAAAATGTGCCATGCGGCTGGTATGCCGCTGGACAAATCTACAATTAGACAATTAACTTTTAAATTTGAATTTAAATATTTGATTTAAAAATGTATATGAAACAAATAATGTTAGGTTAGATTCCTTGGACAGCCCTCGAGGGACTTGTGAGACGAGTTCACTTGGGTCCTACAGCGGTGCCTTTGTGATACCCAGCGTCAATACCCACTCTACAGATCATTTACTCAATAGGTTTTCCCAGATATTTCTACCTAATGTTCCGAATTCCAGGACATTAACATAGAAAATGAACACAGTTTTCTTTTCCGTCTGACCGCCATGACAACATCTGCAGTAGTTATTTAATTTCAGACCCATTCTTCTCGCATGAGTCCGCACACGCCAGTGCACAGTCACAACTGTTCTAATCTGGTTCCTATTGAACATAAGTAGAGAACTAGTACTCCGAAACATATTAAAGAGGATCAAATTGTTGATTCATTTTAAATTTCCTGCTACATTGTTCACCCAGCAAGCGACTGAAATGAAGTTTTCGACTGTCCAGTACAAGGCGAATTCCCTAGAAGGTGAGGTCAACTCTACAACAACACAGCTTCTGTGGTCGGCTTGTCAAAAATATTGCTAGTAGAAAAAAAGGTTTGTTTACATAAAAAACTAGTTTGTATACAAACTTTGACAAGTCAACCGCCGAAAAAAACACCATTTGTTGACTTGACCCCATCTTCGAGTGATTATATATCTATGTTTAAAAGTAGTTTTTGGTATCATTGTATTAAGGCTCAGTTAGCCGGGGGTAACAGTAACTTAACCTTACCGTAAGAAAGTTAGACCAATCTATTTCTGACAGATTGAGACGTAACATACAACAAAATTAGGCAGCTGATTTGCAACGTTACTGTTACTCCCGGCTAACTGAGCCTTTAGGCCACCTTTTTCGCCAAACATCATTCCCGGAAGAGAATACAATTGACAATCGGGGACATTTTATGCAATAAAACGTGAACAAGGCGAATACAACAGTCCAAAAACAACATAGGATTTTTTGCATTGCATTGTTAGTGCTTATAGCTCGAAATGTCAACCATTCATAGTAAACCTGTCAAAATCAGATGCCGTTGTTTCAAACAAACGCGAGATGAATTGATTTAGAAAAACTGAGAGAAACCTATATTTTTTTTAAGCTGGGCAGTTTGATCATGGGTGAGGCCAAAAGTTGAAATTTGTCGTACAGTGTTATAGAATAAAAATGTTCATGTTTCAGGTGGCGTTGAAAGCTGAGCAACTTTTTGTTTTTTTAGAGAGAGAGAGAGAGGAATGTCAAAAGCAGCATTTAAAAACTGCAGTCAAAGTTGAAAAACTGCCATTTTTCTTTTTGTCATTGGCAAAAAAAAAAAACTGTTGCTCTTACTTCTGATTCATTTAATGTAAATAGTCGATGTCAAACCAATTCAAAAACAAAAAGTTGTATACATGGTGAAATAAACAGGTGGCAGCACTACGCCAGATGACGATTTTTTGCTCTTGCATTGTTTGTCTAGGGGCCAAATTACGGCATTCGATATCGATCGAAATTACAATACAATTTGAATAAGAATTTCGATCGATATCGAATAACGTAATTTGGCCCTAGGTTTATGTCAAAGTTTTGTTTATGTTTACAAAAAGTCCACGATTTGTGCTGTGATTATTGTATTTTATTAAAGTTTTTGATAATTTTAAATTAAAATAAATAAGATATTGATCATAATTAAATAAAAATTGGCTAAAAATTTATTTATTTCATCACGTTCAGTGGCACGCTGTGATTTTTCTTAAATGTATTTTTTGACGTAAACGGTGATGTAATTTCCATTTTTGTTGTAATGTTGTATTTGTTGCCGTAACGATGCCACCTGCTTATTCCACCATGGTTGTATACAAACTTTCGTTTTTTGTTCGACAGTTTTAGGCTTCGACTGCAGTTTTTTTTAACCCTAGTCAAAAGTTGCTTGTGTTTTTCACATATCGACCAACGAAAACAACAAATAAAATACAATTGGGGTATTCAGAAGGTAGTTATAAAGTTGTAAAGCCATATTATGTCTTAAAATAATTACAAGACATATACATATGACTACTGTGGGCAACCGCCTATAATTTAGATTTCTACTGTACAGTTATGACGAATCCATGAATACAGCATTAACATTTTTATTTTGTTTGAAACACAATCTTTTTCTTAAACAATTGTTTAATATTATTTAGGACATTATGACGATATGATAGCACACCTTGTGAATCCCCCAAAAGTTGTATTTTTGATGTTGTATTTCTTGTAGTATTTGCACCACCGTTTACTTAAATTCGTCTTGGGTAAATCGATGGGATACAAATTTAAACGTGTAAGAATGTAAAATAAACGTTGAATTTTAAAATTTTATTTTTCAATTTTATTTATTATTTCTAGTTAATTTTTGGTTCAAATTCAATTTTCTTTTATTAAAAAAAAAATATATATACATATATAAATATATAAATACATTTAAAACAATGTAATCTTTGTTAAAACTAATTGGCTTAGCCGATAAACTCTTCATCACCAGTATTATCTTCTGGTTCATTTTTTAAAACCTCTTCCAGCTGGGTAATCAAACCAATAGCACGATAGTTTTCTTTAAGCATAGCATATTCCTCTAAAGGTTTCAGAAGCAGCAGAACGTCTTTAAAACTAGTTACATGGCGAGGTAATTCTACATTTTCTTCAGAAGAATGTGTTAAAAGCTGTGGAACAGGGGGAGTTTGTTGAGGGAATGGAGAAATCGAAGAGGGAGAAACTAGTCGATGTATTTGCTGTATTCTTAATTGAGGAGGTGAGGATGTTTCCATTACAGTGTTTGTAGGTAATATATAATTATTATCTTCCAGGGTTTCTTCTTTTACTCTGACATTCGTGGGCTGGGGTGTAAAACGTATTAAATTTTCTTTAGCCGGATTAGTTTGCACTTTTTGTACATAAATAAAAGTTTTATTTGGCTGTTTGACCTCTTCTTTAACTGGCTTCTTGGCTAACACTTGCTTTATAGTAACTAATGGGACCTGAGGTATATCAATATTAGCAGGAATTTTACGCTGTAATTCTGGATCGTTGTTAATCGATTCGATTTTACGGATTTTCAAAGGAGGAGGTTGTTCCATATGGGGTCTATTTAAACGTATTTCTTCTATATCGGGCTTAACATCCTTTTCCCCAGCTTCCTCATCCAAATAGATAATTGGATTTTGTTGAAACTTCAAACCAGATTCGGAGGTTTTATTTCCTGGAAATTTTGGTATAATACGCATTGGTACAGGCATTTCTTTGGGTGTCAAAGTAACGGAGGTGTCTTTAGTTTTATTTTGCATTCGACCGCAATAACTTAAAATATCTTTGAAATCCAAACTTAAGGGCGGTCTTTTGGCGTTCGCCAGACACTCCTCGTTATCATGTTCTTTTCTAAAACTCTCTATCCATTTCGCTGTCGGCTCAAAGTCCTGGACCTTTAATATCTCATTAAATACTCGGGCTACTTGGCGCAGTGAAGCTGTATCCAATTTCATAGATTTATGGTGAAATTTTACTCTCAGTAAATATTCTTTTAAAGCATCTTGCAAAAAATTTAATTTTCTTAACCTCTTCGCTTCATATTCGGGGTTTTTTCTATCATGTTTGTGAAGTTTTGTTATAAAGGATTTGCTTGCTCTTCGTTTGGTACAATAGGTCATAATATCTTTGACATCTAGTGAATATTGGGGTTTAGTGGATATAGAGATCTGCTTGTTAGAGAGTGTTATATTATAAGTGGCCTTAAACGAATTTATCCACTTTTTTTTAGGTGAAAACTCCGGTATTCGCAAAACATCTTGAAATTCTAAAGCCTTATTTCTTATTAGCTCCTCGGTTATAGGCAATTTGGCATGATACTGCAAACGCTGAATGCACTCGTATACACATTCTCCTAGAAATTTTATTTTCCTTTGTTTCAAATCAAATTCCAGATCATCCTCAACCGTTTCCACAATTTTAGTTTTACTTTTGGCTGCTTGATAAAATTCCATAATGCCTGCACTGTTTGTGACGATGTTTTTGATTTGTTCCCAACTACAATTGAACATGCGCGCCACTTTCTTGTACATGGGCCGTTGTTCGTAGGCCTTGATAACAGCAACCTTTTCCTCAAGTGTTAGTATGTTGCGAACACGTTGTGGACTCGGTTTAACGACAGTGTTATCAACATCAATAACTTTATTGAAATTGATGTCCTGGAAGAGAAAAAGGGTTAAGAATTAAGGGCCTTTAGAAATATGTCATTAATGTGCATATATACATTCGTACAAATATAATTTTTAAACAAATAAAAAATCATTCGATTAATGCATTGAGAAATTTAGGACTATTTTTACGAATTGATTGACTGCCGCTATCATGATCTTTCAGCTAATACTTACAACGCCCACATTTACGTATTAAACATTGTCAATTTTTTTTTTTATCAAAATTTACGCAAGATTTGAATTTGTTCGGAATTAAAGTTGTCGTAGTAATAACATAGTTGGGGGTAGTGCACTAAATATTGATTTAAATCAGCATTGCAGTATGACTAAATAAAACTGCAAAGAAATTAGTTTGCACTCTTTTTTACCAGCTTTAGTGATGATTGTTGTTTTTTAACTACCACTAAAAAATTTTAGTGATATTGCAAATTTTTTCACTATCACTAAACGCAGAATTGAATGCAAAATTCTGCACTCAAATCAAATAGTGCAAAAGGTGGACATGCAATCAAAAAAGCTGCACACAAATATTGTATCACTAAAATTTAAAAAATGTAACTTTGTATGTGCATGGTTTTTGATATTTATGGAGGCTATGCTTAAGCAAAGAACATTAAATAAAATGAAATTTTGTCAATAACGATATAATTATTGGCTTTAATCATGAAAAAACAAGTACCTTTTTATTTGATCCAATTTTAACCAGTTTTTCTATTTTGCATTCATTCCATTTAGTAAGAAAACTATACATAGTTAATGAAAGCGAGATTTTTACTTTACTTAGAAATGGAAACTAAAAATAACACATCGCACACCTAGCTCAAAAGTGACTCAACTCAAAAACCTTATTTTACAGACATCGAACAAAACTTTTTTTGACCTAAAAAAAAAAAAAAATAGTTAAAAACAAAACTTTGGACCATTTAGTAGAAAATCCATACAGATTATGATCACTTTAGCTGAATTCTTTTGAAGTGTTGACAATTTTGCCAAACTCAAAACTGACACGAGTCTAATTAATATAAACTCCGACAAAGATTTATTTTATCAAAAGTGTCACAATTCGAATTAAGACTATTTAGCACTTTGCAGTAGGTATCTGCTACAATTATATTTTTGACACAACTAAAAATAAGTCACTTTTATGAACTGCAACTTTATACCAATAGAAACATAAAGAAACACATAACCGTTTTTTAATAACAGTTAACAACAACAAAATACACCGATATTTTTTTTTTATTGATAAACAGGTGTATTGTGCATAGTTTAAGCATATAAACCCGAAAAATGAAAATTTGAGTTAAGTCACTTTTGAACTTAGTGCTATTTTAAAAGGAGGATTTAAGGGACTTTTTAGAGACTATGCTTCTCATAGTATGTAATGAACTCATAGTGAATTCTTTGATGGATTATTTCTAGATGCCAATTAAGAACATCAAAAATGGCAAAAAAGAAGTCAGATCATATGAATATAACTATTTAACTAAAAAATTTTTTTTCACAATTCTTTCTGTAGAATATTTATTAATTTGCTGGTAATTCATATAAAAAAAATGAAAACAAGTAAGAGTGCTTTATTCGGCTGTTCCGTATCTTATATACCCTTCACCATTGTGCGAGCAGAATACAGAGCAACTAGACAAAAACTAAATTATTTTTACACATACATACATATTTACAATACTTAAAACTTCATTATAAATTAAATTTAAAAAGCGAAAACTAGTAAATATTTTTTTTAAATCGTTTTTGAGTATTAAAATTAAAAACAAATTTCTTTTTGAAAAATCAAGTTTCGAACCAGGGGATTCACAGTTTCTAACCTTAACAAACCCCCTAGACAACTGAACCATGAAGGAACGCTGTTTAAATAGGACAAGAGGGACATCACATCATTAAATCAACTTCTCTTTATTTTGGTCATTCATAACTTTTTCGTATCTGAACCGATTTGTCCGAGTTTTTCAGAAAATATTTTCTACTAAAGATTTCCGATCTTTTGATATCTAAGTAGGGGTTTTCCCGGGATTTCCCGTTTTCCCGGGATTTTTCTTGCGGGATCCCGGGAAATAAAAAATTCCTCATAATTTCTGAAAATAGCTATTTATATTTTGAAATTTAGTTTTCTATTCTCTAAAAATTAGCATCTGTGGATGGGTTGTGGATTAGATCAATTGCAAGAAGTGAGTACATGTATTTAAATCAATGTCTCCTGATGCAAAAAATCTTCTAAAAGTAGAATGGGCAGTGCAACAGTTGATAATTATTACATTTAGTGAAGTGAAGAGTTAATAAAGTACATTAATTCAAAATAAGATGCAGGCAGTAAAGTTTCATTGTCCATGAACAAGTCTTAAAAATAGGAGATACCTAAACATATCGCTCCTTTATTGAAACATAGTCATATCTACAAAAACAAACGATCTTGGCAAAATGCGATTAAGGTTTTCAAAATGTACCAATTTAAAGATATATTTTGCTATAACTTCGGTTCAGTTTGAGATATAATACGAGAAAGTATGAAGGAAAACTTTGCTAAAGTTACTTCAAATTTGGAGATATGACTATGATGCAATGATGCGATATGTTTATTAGGTGATAAACACAAATTTTCAATTTGTGTTGGTTTATATACCCGTGAAGTGCGGGGAAACCGAAATAATATAACATTTTGGAAACTCGTGCAAGATACTACAACATACAACTTGAAAAACACATTGTCCTAAAGATTACAAATGGACCTATTGAAATGAAAAGGTTTGTAAGAAGCAGTCCGGTTGATGCTTTTTTTGCATCAACCTTGACATACATTTCACTGATATAGACGTTGTTTATAAAAAAGAAAAAATTGCTTCTGATTGTGAATCCGAAGCATGTTACAACGGTGCACTTTTAACTATTTGTCCAACCTCGGTAAAAAATGAACGAACTTTTTCAGAAACAAGATAATTAGCAAATAAAATCAGGAATATACTTTTTGACGACTTACTAAGCGCTTTGAGTGTGTCAGAAAATTATTTCCTAATTAAATTGTTATGTTTATGTTATCTTTTTATCTTGTATCCAGAGCATAATAATAGGGAATAAAGGCGTGAGGTGATAATAATTCAAGTTCCTATTTCAATCTTCAATTAATTTTTTAGTATTGAACCATTTCTTTTACTTTCTTTGTAAACAAGTTCCCTTACGTTTTTTTATAAAAGTTTTTTTCATTAATTAATAACAAAGTTTACTTTGTATTATTTATATGGAGCGGGATCTCGGGAAATTTAAAAAAATTTCCCGCTTTCTCGGGCATCGAAAAAGTCCGGGGAAAAAAACTCTATATCTAAGGGATAACAATAGGACATATGACAGTCCAAAAAATCAGGTTTTTATACAATTTTTGATATTTTTTGTACAGGATGTACCACGCCCACTTTTCCAATCCCGCCCACATTTTGTGGGATGCTGTGTATTGATAACTTTAATGTGTGTACCAAATTTGGAAACTTTGGCTCTTGTCGTTCTCCAGATATACAGAAAAAATAATAAAAATACAACAACAAGGGATTTTTTGAAAAAAATTAGATGTAGTCGGGTTTTTTTGCTCATATCACAGCCATTTATGGACCGATCTGGATGAATTTCAATAGCAAGAAATGGTGGACTATATGTGACATAAATGTAAAACAACCTAGCCGCTATCATGTCTGGAGTCTCCGGAAAACACATATCAAACGTAAGACGGACATCGTTAAATCAACTTCTCTCCTCATAAGGACCCAAAATATATATACTTTATAGGGTCTAAGATCAATATTGTAGAAATGTCAAACGGAATGACAAACTTATATATACCCTTTTCCACCTGTGGTGAAGGGTATAATAATGAAGGAAATTTTGAATCTTATAAAGGGTGTTTTTCATAGAGTGACACAAGTTTAAATCATAATAAAACAAGGAAATAAATTTTTAATATCAATGAAACGGGCTTTATTGGAAAGAAAATTTTATGAAATTAATGTTTAAATATGATTTCTGTCATGTGGCCGCCACGGAACACCAATTCTTACAATAGCATTTTGACCATCATCGTTCTTGAAGGCATATGGGCCAATGACTCCGCAAGCCCATAAAGCGTGGATGTAATGGTGTTTCGACCAAAGCTTGTGGATTATCCTTACTCCAAATGCGACAATTCGGCTTATTCACGTACCCATTCAACTAGAAATATGTTTAATGGGAAAATAAAATTTTGAATGGAAATTCAAAATCAATATCAATATATGCTTCAGCCCATTCGCGAATTATTTTGATTAAAAATTTCAACAATTTGCGCGCGTTGCTCTGGTGAAAGTCGATTTATGATGATACTTCAAAGCTAAATTAACAAAAAGCAACTATCAGCTGTTAATGGGTTAAATAAAGCAGTGATACCAACTCAAAAAAACACCCTTTATTAGCAAAATACTACACCATGGTACATAGGTAAAAAATAGCAAATTTAAATTTTCAAAGTCGGATATTTCGTAAACTACAAAAGATAAACTATGCCCCTTTGCTATGCTATTTGTTGAACTCGACTAGTAATTTTCACTGATTTTAAATCGGGCTAAAATTAAGTATTCTGCGGGCTTCTCTCTGCTCGATGCGAAAGCTAAATGCCAACTTGGTACTTTATATCACTTTCGCAAAAAATTTTGGAAAGGAAACTGGCAATAAAAATCAAAAATATCTAAATATGTAAAAAAATTTAAATGGGAAAATTTAAATAAAATAGTGATGATTTGCGAAAAGAAAAAAAAGCGCATTAAAAGTACCATTCACTAGATTTGCTACCATTTTCTTTTCTGCTTGAAGAACCTATGTTTTAGTGTTTAACAAATTTAACCATGGAGAGGTACACAATTAAGCAATGCGTGAAGATTGTTGAAGCCTTTTAAGAAAATGGGCGTCTTTTCTTGCATTTCGTGATTTTTTTTGGTTAGCATAATCGAGAGAATTGTGCGCAAATTTTAGCTCTCTCGTCTGTTTGACACCGTTGGACTTCTTTCTTAAGGCATATTTAAAAGAAAAAGTATACATACGTCAATAAGTTAAGAACAATTCAAGAGCTATGATGAGATAATTCGGCACATATGTAACTCAGTGCCCATGTTCTGTAACTCTCGTGTCGAGAAACTTTTCGATTGAAATGTGTGAAATAGAACAAAAATGCCGTATATTGAAACAAACAGCTGTTTTTCTCACTAAACTGTGTCTGTAACTTTTTTTGGCGAGTACAAGCTGTCACGCAAGGAAATTACTCGCCAATTTACAGAAAAAGTGTGTCTGTAAAATTTTGGTGAGAAAAGTTCCCGCTTTGGACTGTCAAAAAAACTCACGAATAAAAATGGGGCGAGAAAAAAATTTTAACACTAAAAAACAACTAAAAATGCAAATTGCAAAGAATTGTAATAATAAAATTATGTTCTTGGCCCTTTTTTTATTGTTTAATTATTTTCTTTTACCATTTTTATAAAATATACGAATTTTTTCAAAGCTCGTTTACAAACAACAAACATTAAAGTCGCACTTTACATTATTTGGCATGGCCGACGGTTGTATTTTCGCCGCCGTCGTTGAAAATTTTTCAATTTTAGTAAATTTTGGTCGCCGTTAACTATATGTGTGACTGGCGTCCTCAACGTCTGCAATGTCACATCGGCTTCGAGTGCAATGTTATGACTTTTATAACGTAACGACGTAATCTCTTTTGATAGTTTTCGACATAAGTTACAGACACACTTTTTTCTCACTTTTTGAGAAACGATGGAATATTTTGTTTCACATCTTTTCGATGCGAGAAGTTCTCACTAAAGTTACAGAACATGGGTACAGAGTTATTGAAAATATGCACCGTCGGATAGAGGTGCCGTAACGAGCATTTGGCCGATATTTTGTTTCACACATAATTGTCATAGATCCTTCTATCATAGTAAAAAAAATATTAGATACCTAGGTAATTCTCTGAAAACTTTTTGTTTTATTTACCTACAACCAACATCTTCCGTTTTTTTTTTGGATCACCCTTTACGTCAACCCCAGCTGATTGTTGACTGATGAAATTTTTGACTGTCATTCAAGTTCGATAGTGTGTACACCACTTAAGAACTCTTTTTCTATTTATGTAATTCAAATCTTGCGATAATTTTTGAACACCCTTATTAACTAAAGAATCCATGTTAATAATTTCAGAACCATTAGAACAGAACGCTGATCTCGAAAATTAATATTTAGCAGCAAAACATTCTTGTTCGCAAACTTGTAAAGTTAGCCAATATTTTAAAACTCGGATAAATATTTAAGTTTTGCACAAAAGCATACTACATCATAGTATGCATTTACATAATATTTTTCACTTCTCAACACTTGTAAACTTAATTTGTTTAATTAATTGTTGGGCACTTTATATTTTATTTAATTTTCAAATGTTAAATTTAATTTTAAACTCACCTGAGCCATATTCTATCCAAGACTAAGCTGTTCAAAGTTGTTGAAAACAGAATTAAAAAAAAAACAAAATTTTACGTTGAACTGCGTTAAAGTTGTTAGTATTAGCAACATCCAGTTATAACAACGAGCGGCAGCGGTAATGTTGTATATAATAAGAAAACCTTAAAGTGAATTGAGTTCAGAAAATTTAAAACCGGGTTAACTTGTTTCTTATTTAAAAACCAGTTTTTTTTTTAATTTAAAAAAGCCTGACTCTGACGGTCCGTCTGTCTTAAAACGAACGAACTGTTAGAGAGCCACCAATAAAAAAATCGCTTAAACGGCCTTTTTGGTAAACGCTGTTGTTGTTTTTTTTTTTTTTTTTTTTTTTGTTATTATGTCGTCGGTGTTGTTGTTGGCTCTAAACCAGATTTTGGAACTATAAAAAGAGAAAAAAACCTGTTTTATTATAGTCTTTCAAAAAAATAAGTAAATTTATATTTTATAAAATATTAAAAAAAGACATAGAGCTAAAAACCAGTTTTACAAATACAAGATTTGCCTTGGCTGACTGCATTAATGAAAAATGTACCCCCCTGCTCAAACACTATTTTCCAGTCTTATATAAAAAACGCATGGAAAACAATGTTCTTTGCATTTTTTACCTTTTGCTTTTGCTTAACAGCTGTTTTCCTAATAAAAAATGTACAACAATTTTGTAAACAAAACACAAAAAACGTGCTCGCAAAATCAATAAGAAAAAAAGAAGAGAAAATAATGCAGAAGAAAATAACAGGACCGGCACCTTGTTTGTTGTTTTTATTGTTTGGCATGTGTTGTTTTATGGCATTTTTTCTTAATGTTTACATTTTTGTCAGTGATGAGCAAAAATGTTTAAAGGGTAAAAAAATAGTTTAAAAAAAAATATAAAAATAAAGACAAAAACTTTTTTTTAAAAATTTCTGATTGATTTATGTAAGTTTGGCATCAACGGTGATGCCTTTGTTCATTGCCTGAAGATCTTCACAAATATGTAGTAAATAAAGATTTTGGGGGGTTTACCCGATTTAAATATCGTCGTCGAAAATCCAAAAGTACGTATCATCAAAAAAATCAAAATCGTGTTTTTGATTGATTATGATTCATTAGGTTAAACTACATGCCTCTACCAATTTTTAGACTTCTGTTACCAAAAACAACGATTGTATATCCATAATTCAAAATAACGTATCAACATGTTCATGATTTTCATATGTCAAAAGAACGTATCACACTTGGGTAGGAAATGTAAAAAAATATTTGAATTTTTTAAATAACATAGCAAGCATTTATTTTTGTTATTATTAGTTATTAGCGTTGATTTCGTTTACCATTAAAAAGAATTTCAGTTTATATCAAACTTAAAATTGCAACAGAAGTGAAAAGTGTGGTAAAAATAAAAAAAATGTGTTATAATATAGAAAATATTTATGATGACAATGTACATTGTTCCAAAAACACAAACAAAAAACAAGAAAATAAGCAAAAGCGTATGAATGGACAAAAATATGAAGGTTTGTCACGGGGAATAGTTTGTGAAAGAAAGCCAAGAGAGATGAAAGCTGGGTGCACTTCGAAATATTGTGAAAAATGTTCAACACGGCATTGTTCCCTCTTTTCCGAAAGTGTGAGAAAAGAAATATTTTATCGTTTCTGGCAAATGTCGTGGGACCAAAAAAAAATTTATGTTACCGATAGAATTGAATGTTCTACCAAGAAGCGGACATACGTAGAAAATTCGCGCCGAACATTTTCAAAATCATATTATTTAAACAAAGAAACCGCCCGCCTGCAAGTATGTAGTAAAATGTTTTTTTCAACCCTAGGAATTTCAGAATCAGGGGTTAGGAAATGGGTGAACTCCAGTGAGTTACATGTTACACAAATGGGTCCGGAAAACCAAACAAAATTTAGAACTGAAGCCAAAAGAAATACCACCCAAGGAAAACGCTATGAAACAAGGTTAAATTATTTAAATAAATGGTTAGACGCAATTCCAAAGCTAGAGTCGCATTACCGACGTCAACACACAACTAGATTGTACTTTCAGACGGATTTTAAATCTTACAAAAACGTATATGAAGTATATTCTAAGAAATGTGAGTCCCTCAAAGAAAATGAAATATCTCCTGTTTCTTTCCCAAGATTCATGGAAGTTTTAAAAAAACGTAACTATTCTATTTTCAAACCCAGAAATGATATGTGTGACACTTGTATATCATATGAATCTAAAAATATTTCACAAGAGCAGTACGAGAGCCACAGAAAACAAATCGACAGTATGAGAGAAGAAAAATTAAATGACATAGAAAGTGCTAAGGCGAATTTATGCCTACTGTTATGTATAGACATGCAAGCTGTAAAGCTAATTCCACAGTCAAAAGCAAATGCTTCATATTACAAAATGAAGTTGCAAGTTCATAACTTTACTATTTATAATATTGTAACTCATCAATCTGACAACTATGTCTGGGATGAAACTGAAGGAAGCCTCGTTGCATCCACTTTCGCCATTATTCTAATAAAATATTTAAGAAACGCAATCCTTGATAGGAAAAATTTTCACCATATTATTATATATTCAGACGGATGCTTCTACCAAAATCGCAATGTGTTGTTATCCAATGCTTTGATTTCCTTTAGTGTTGAAAAAAACATTACTATTGAACATAAATATTTAATCGTAGGACATACACAAATGGAGTGCGATTCAAGACACTCTCTTATTCAACGTAAAATTAATAACAAGCAAATAAATTTACCATCACAACTCGTTGAACTAATAAAGGATTCGCGACAAAACCCATTTCCACTTAACGTTCATCACCTTGAACATGATTATTTCCTGGATTACGAAGCTGTTCCCAAGCGATACTCATCTATTCGACCAGGTAAAGTATAACAAAATAAATAAATATATCTTTAAACAATTAATTTGTTTAAAAATGTAGGTAAAAAGTCTGGAGACCCTACGGTTAATATGATACGATCTTTGGGTTATGATTCATCGGGAACCATTTATTTTAAAACAAACATTGAGGAAGATTATAAGGTTCTTCCACAACGGGGTGCCAATAAATCTGAATGTACCCATCCTAACCTCTTGCATCCTGAAAGATTAAAAATTTCTAAAAAGAAATGGCAGCATTTGCAGGACCTGAAATTATTACTTCCTTCGGACTGTCATTATTTTTATGATAATATTCCATTTGAGTATTGAATTGTTTTCTCTTCTGTATATTATTTTTTTAATGAAATTGAATTCTTTATGTTTTGTATTATTTTAATTATAAAATTATTACTCTAAGTATTAATCTTAGAAAAACTTTATAATGAATTAACAAGGTTTCGTTTAAATGTGCTACATTCCCATTTCATACTATTGATAAACTGAAATTTATTGTTGAAGGGATAAGCTATTCCTATGCGCATTTCACTGGTTGCTTAGGCCAGATCGTCAGGAAACTTCATCCAAAGATTTTAGAAAAACTAAAGATATTACACATATAAAACTGTTAAGCGAATAAGAACTATAAGCCACAGTCTTACCTGTAACAATATCAAATCTTAAACAAAAACAACAACAATAAACAGTGAGTTTATCTTTTCTTACAGTCCCGGCTACAATTGGTTGATTTTTTGTCAACTCTAAATGTAGTTGTAAGTGGGAAAAGAAAAAACAAAAATAAAAACAAATTACTTTATTTTATTTTGCCAGTTCAGTTTTATTTGCACTGCCACATGCATATTAGTTATCAAAGTTTTTCTTGGGATTCAAAAATTTTAATTAACAAGGTTTCGTTTAAATGTGCTACATTCCCATTTCATACTATTGATAAACTGAAATTTATTGTTGAAGGGATAAGCTATTCCTATGCGCATTTCACTGGTTGCTTAGGCCAGATCGTCAGGAAACTTCATCCAAAGATTTTAGAAAAACTAAAGATATTACACATATAAAACTGTTAAGCGAATAAGAACTATAAGCCACAGTCTTACCTGTAACAATATCAAAGCTTAAACAAAAACAACAACAATAAACAGTGAGTTTATCTTTTCTTACAGTCCCGGCTACAATTGGTTGATTTTTTGTCAACTCTAAATGTAGTTGTAAGTGGGAAAAGAAAAAACAAAAATAAAAACAAATTACTTTATTTTATTTTGCCAGTTCAGTTTTATTTGCACTGCCACATGCATATTAGTTATCAAAGTTTTTCTTGGGATTCAAAAATTTTAATTAACAAGGTTTCGTTTAAATGTGCTACATTCCCATTTCATACTATTGATAAACTGAAATTTATTGTTGAAGGGATAAGCTATTCCTATGCGCATTTCACTGGTTGCTTAGGCCAGATCGTCAGGAAACTTCATCCAAAGATTTTAGAAAAACTAAAGATATTACACATATAAAACTGTTAAGCGAATAAGAACTATAAGCCACAGTCTTACCTGTAACAATATCAAAGCTTAAACAAAAACAACAACAATAAACAGTGAGTTTATCTTTTCTTACAGTCCCGGCTACAATTGGTTGATTTTTTGTCAACTCTAAATGTAGTTGTAAGTGGGAAAAGAAAAAACAAAAATAAAAACAAATTACTTTATTTTATTTTGCCAGTTCAGTTTTATTTGCACTGCCACATGCATATTAGTTATCAAAGTTTTTCTTGGGATTCAAAAATTTTAATTAACAAGGTTTCGTTTAAATGTGCTACATTCCCATTTCATACTATTGATAAACTGAAATTTATTGTTGAAGGGATAAGCTATTCCTATGCGCATTTCACTGGTTGCTTAGGCCAGATCGTCAGGAAACTTCATCCAAAGATTTTAGAAAAACTAAAGATATTACACATATAAAACTGTTAAGCGAATAAGAACTATAAGCCACAGTCTTACCTGTAACAATATCAAAGCTTAAACAAAAACAACAACAATAAACAGTGAGTTTATCTTTTCTTTTTTGTTTTTTTTATTTTGTAACTAATTTTTGTTTAGTTAAAATTAATACTTATTATTAAAAGAAGTCATAAGTTTATTTTAAATAAAAGATGATAAATGCCCTAAATGTTTTATTAAAACTGAAACTGTTAATAAAAATTACTTCAAAATTACTTTAAATTTGTAACGTATGTTTCACTTTTGTTAAAAAAAATTATGATGATACGTACTTTAGTTTCAGAAAACACAAATTCAAAATAACGTAACATACATAACTGCAAAAATATTTCGAAAAATAATTTTTTTCCTTGGGAAATAGTTTTGTTGTTGTATTTTAAGCCCATGTTCAAGAAAAGTGATGTTACGTACTTTTGGATTTGCGACGACGATATGTAATTAGGATTTCGTACTTTGTACAAACTTTCATTTTCTTCATATTTTATTATTAATTGCTGCACAATTTCTTGGTTCCAGATATTTTTCAATTTACATATATTTTTCCTCTTTAATTAAAAATTTTTTTTTTCTTTGATTTTTATTTTCCAGTTTTTTCATTCATAGCAACACAAGAAGAAAAAAAGTACAAAAACTAATATGTACGATTAACAAACATGAAAACTCATCTTGTGTCTGTTTGGCAACCCCTCTTTCTTCTCTACCCCGATCTCCTACAAACAAAACAAACGTGTTTGTTCGACATGTCTGAAAAGACACCGTGTAAACCTGATCATCGCCTACAAACAAAACAGACGTGTTTGTAAGACATGTCTGAAAAGACATCGTGTAACTTGGGGCTTAGCTTAAAAATGTATTTTAAAACAAAATTTATAATCAAATTTTTTCTTAAAACACATTTAAAATGTTAATAAATGGTTTATGAATACTGCTCTTATGTGCTGTTTCCAAATGACAGGCGATGGACTGAGTGCTTTTCATATACATTTTACTACATAATCAATCGCCTGTCATTTGGAAACAGCACATTAATGTTTGCGTACGGTAATTTTTTTCCAAAAACGGTAATTTTTAGAAGGCCGTACGGTAATGAAAAAATAAAAGTTAACATCACTGAGTCTCATATACATTTAGCATCAAGATTATAGAAGGAGTCGGAGTCGTGAGTCGGAGCCGCACTTAAAACGTTTCAGCGTTTGGAGTCGGAGTTAGTACTTTTTTCGGACGACTCCACAGCCCTGGTATTAACAATAAGACAGGCAAATACAACCCACTTTGCGACGGTGCACAAAAAAGTCAATAGAGTTGGATACCTACCGTACTGTCACCAATGGGAACCTTCGCATTCCGGCAACACTGAAAGAAACACAAGTTATTGTTGCTTAAATTTTAAAATAACTGATTTGTCATCAAAAAATTCATGATTTTTACACAATAATATGCATGTGTAACAGAGTCGATAATAAAAACTACGCATGTTTTTTTTATTTTTTAGTTGTTTTTGTTATCTAAACGCACACTCAAAACATATGTAAAATTGCATTTTCAGCACGTTTTGTGTAAATTAATAAATATGAAAAAGTAATTTCAATTTTTGGGAATACAAAATTTTAATTTCAAAAGATTTTGTTATTCGTGCTTAATTCCCAGTTTTTATTATTGATAAAAACACTTGAAATTTATTGTTGATGGGATAAGCTATTCCTATGCGCATTTCACTGGCTGCTTAGGCCAGATCATCAGGAAACTTCATCCATAAAGATTTTAGAAAAACTAAAGATATTAAACCAAATAAAACTATTTAGCGTATAAGACTTATAGCAACAGTTCTACTTGTAACAATATCAAAGTTTAAACAAAACACATCAACAATAAACAGTGGGTTTATCTCATCTTACATTTCCCACTACAATTAGTTGAAATTCTCTCAACATTAATTGTAGTTGTAAGTAGGTTAAGAAAAACAAAATAAAAACAACAACAACTTACAAAAGATGTTGTCAATTAAGTGTTTTTTTAGGCCGTTCACTTGCCTGTTTATTATCAAAAAGTAATTTATGGGGGGTGTGCTGGAAATCGCAAACGCAAAACGCAAGAATTTTGAGGCTGTTTTTAATACACTTTTAATCTAACTTTTATAATTTTTGTTATAAAAGTCTGTTTAATAGAGAAATGTTTGTATAATATTTGTCATAAAATTCTTTTATTACAGAAATCTTACTAAAAAAGGACTTTTAAAATTCTTGCGTTTTGCGTTTGCGATTTCCAGCACACCCCTGTATATTTTTGGGTATACAAAATTTTAATTTCAAAAGATTTTGTTATTCGTGCTTAATTCCCAGTTTTTATTATGGACCAAAACACTTGAAATTTATTGTTGATGGGATAAGCTATAAGCCTAAGCAACCAGTGAAATGCGCATAGGAATAGCTTATCCCATCAACAATAAATTTCAAGTGTTTTTATCAATAATAAAAACTGGGAATTAAGCACGAATAACAAAATCTTTTGAAATTAATAAATATGTAATAAAAACATAAATAAAAAAATTAACAAAAAAGTTTTTCGTAGGACTATTGGGGTAAAAAAAGTACAACTTCGAAAACTCGTTGGTACCAAATTAGTTTTTTTATTTATCATATCTGACATAACGCTGCACGTTTGTTTTTATTTACATTTCTCGACTATATGTGTGCGTGTGTTCGTATTTAACGATTGTGTTCTCTTTTCTAGATTATTGTTTACCAGTATTGCCACTTTGTGGGTAATTACCCGAATTCTATGTAATTTTTACAGCGTGGGTAATTTCTTTTGGGTGTGGATTTGGTGTAATTTTAATTTTCTTTGTTTAAAAAAAAAAAAATAATAGTTATGTACATGGATTTAATTTCAGTGATAAAATGTATACTGTTTCGGCTATTGATCCAAAAATCCACAGTCTTCTCAACTTAAGTCACTGTTTCTTCAAAAAACAAGTTCACATCGTTAGTCAAGCAAACTCTTGATAATGAATGGCGCCAGATGAACTATTTGATTTTGATTAATATAGCGATTAAGAATCCGAAGTTTATTGATGGAAGGTATTCGTACTAAACAATTGCCTGAGAGAAAAAGTGTTTTCAATATTACAGAAAATATTGAATATTTAGCGCCTTTTACATTTGTAAAAAGTTGGCAACAATGATCTCGGGCAAGTTCGGACTAATGAGAGTAAAATGAAAATTACTCTCTAAATGACTTAGCTGCACAATCTTCTTTGCACGATTTTTTGTGCAGGTAAATCAAAAATGCAGCTATCTTAAATGCATTTACCTGTCTTAATGTACAGGTACACAATTGTGGTTACCTGCACAAAAGTGCAGCTAAAGTAAAGTGTTTGATTTAAAAATGGAATTAAAAATCTTTTTATTAATACAGCTATTCCCGCTTAATTGAGTTTCTAAAAATGCACGCCTTTTAACGCAATTAAAGGGGAACTCAATAAATCGCCGACGCTAAATTGAGCACGATGTGCAACAAAGCGAAACACCCATGTTCAGATGGAAAATAAAACTCATTTCTTTATTTATTAAGTTAAAAAATGGTTTAGGTTTTGTTAAAATCAGGTACGTCCATCGTACAATCTTTCTTGCCGCAAAGTAATTTATTTTTTCGTTTGTGGAGCCAAAACACATTAAGTAGACGGAAACAATTAACCGAAACATTTGCTTTTGTTTTTCGCAATGCGGTCTTATCTTGCGAAATAATTAAGCGGGTGACGCAATTCAACGGAACTCAACTAAACGGGTATTTTTACAATGACAGTTATACTGAATGATTTCGTTCCATGATTTTTAGTGCAATAAAACGGGAAACTCAATTAAGCGGGGCTTTATTAACCGAAAACAACGTACATAAATTTATATTTTATTAAAATTTTATTTCAAATAACAGATGTATGTATGTATATTTAATATAAAAAGAACATTAACTAAAACAATGAGAATTCACAAAGAACATAAAAATTTATGAAAAAAAAAACAAAATAATCGCGATTTATATTTTTATAAGCAGCTTAAATTGGATATTCATGTGAAAAAGTGGCCACCATATTTTTTTCATGTGTGCAGCTAACTTTGATGTTTTGTATGAAAATATTTTAAAGCTGCCCAAAAATATGAAAAATATGCAGGTATACAAAATGCACGTAAACAAGGATTTTGAAGAATAATTCCAGAAAATATGTATTTTGGGCAGTTAAGTCAAAGTGCAGCTAACTTAAATTTTTTGTATGAAAATAATTTTAAAATGCCAACAATTTTGTGCATTTATCTTAAATGTGCAGGTATAGAAAGTGCACTTAAAAAAGGAATTTGTATGGAATTATAAAGAATAATTCCAAAAATTATCAATTTTGTGCAGTTAAGTCAAAAGTGCACGTAAACAAAAGGCAGTTAAGTCAAAACTACTGTCAATAAAAATCAATACAAATGTATGGAACATCGTGCTTCACTTTGCGTCGTTTCGGTTTGCGTCGAGTTTTTCCGGTCCCAATTAGCGACGCAAACCGGGGTATTGGTGTATGTAGCAATAACGTTTTTACCACTTTAATTATGTTTACCAAAACCTTACATTTTGCTTTTTAATATGTTTTTTAATTAAAACTAAACTTTTTCTTTTGCTTGTAAATTTCCTGAATTATTTATCAGTTTCTTATGTAAACAAAAACAGCTGATTGTTTTTTCTTGTCCGAACTTACCCAAAAAAAGTTCGTGCAAATTTGTACAGGAAATGAAAAAAATTACTCTCTTAATTGCACAAAAATTGTTATGTGGAATGCTTTTGGGTAACTTTGTGCAAGTTCGGACTTTTTCGTTATGCATGTGGAACAGAGCTAGTATTTGGTTTTATCTACCATAACCTTTTCATATTTATATTTTTATTCACTTTTAATCGTTTTTCAGTTAATTAATAAAAAAACAGCTGATGTCAGATGGTTTGTCAGATTAAAACACGCTCTAACTGAAAAAATTTACACTGCTAATTTGAGCTGACATTTACAGAAGCAATTTTTTTTTTTTTTGCTCTTACAAGACATGTATGCATTTTGCAGTGCTGAATTTGACAAAAACGTTTTTTCTTTTGTTGGTATGGGTTAAGCCTAATACACAAAAAATGTTAGAAAAAAAATAGTCGGCAAAACGGCACTTTGCAAATTTGGGAACAAAAAATCGTCCAAATGATTAATCGTAAAATCTGGCAGCCGTGCTTACAACTCTATGAACGTGTTCGGCGTTGCCGTTGTGCCCCTAAAGCAGATGTGCGCAAATTTGAAACTGTGCTTGTATTGCTTCATATTAGTATGTGTTAGTGAAGAGAGCGAATTTACTTAGACCCCTTTAAGACTCGGCAAGTTAGTAACAACAACAAAGTCTGTACAAAACTTTTTTTTCTTTATCCCGACCTTAACGCTAACGTCTACTCACCAAGAGTTGGGCAAGAGACTTGCGCAATTAACTTGCCGAGTGTGAAAGAGGTCTTAGCATCCATAAAGTCAAGCGATTAAAATATGATGCGCTGCACTCAGGCCTGCCATATTTGCCGATTTTTCGCCTCTAAATTATCAAAGTGCCGATTTGCCGATTTTTGCTCAAAAAATGCCGATTTTTCAATAAACGACTAAAACACGGTAACTTTTAGTTTGTTTTGGTGTAACTTATTTATTTTGTGCAACACTTGTTAAATTTTTAAAATTTCATTTGAAAAATATTCATCTATGAAGAATGAAAGAACTTAATACAAATAAAAGAGAGAAAAAAACCATCGGTTAAAATATCTTTTTCTATTAGAAAAATATAAAGAACTTTATAATTGAGTTTGAAAATGAATATATGGATACAAGTATTCAATAAAATACAAAGCTATTACCGATGTTAACTGAATTTTGACGCTGTATTCATGTCGCGAAATAGTATAAAAAATAAATGTAAGGAGTTCAATACCAAGCGTTTTAAGATATACATTATTTTCAAAATGATTCTAAGTTTAAGGAAATAATTATCGAACCAGATACTTTTGTTCATAAATTTAAGTTAACAAAAGTAAGATAAATTGCAAAACGTAGGAAGCCATATTTAGAATAACTAACGCGGAAAAATTATGGTTTTGGCTCGGAAATTTTGGAAAATAGATTCAAAGAAAATATTTTTATTTAAACTCCTGGTCTAAATTTTTTTTCTTTTAAATAATTTTTTGCGACCCCTTCGTTGGTTAATACTGCTCATAAAAAGCTTTCTTTGAAATACATCTTTTTATGACCATTTTTTTTTTTGGAAAATCCCCTCTTTGTGCCCCTTTTAAAGAATTTCCAACGGCAACACTGATTTTGTAGGAAATCCATTTTCTTTGTTGTTGTGCGCAATTTTAAGAGAGCGTTTTTTGTTTTAAGAGAGTTTTCGTTTTAGCCAATCTCCATGATGCTTGTGCAAATCTGTTTTGTTATACGAAAATTATGGTTTAGTAATGCGAGAGCCTTTTAAAATAATGGACGAGGTTCGCTTAGTTGCCGAAATTCGTAAAAGGCCTTTGCTATGGGAATACCAAGGAATGTATCATCCAAGTAAGCGAAGTGTTTTGTGGAAGGAAGTTTCCGAATGCCTCGGATTTCATGGTAACTTATTAAAAATATTACTTCAAAAATCATAAATTAATAATTAGATGCTTACAGTTACAACATGCAAAGCAAGATGGAGATTATTACGAAGTGCTTATAGTTCAGCAAGAAGGAAAATAAATTTAGCTAAAAAAATTGGAAATTATCATCCTAAACATGATTACAGTCCTCGGCTGCATTCTTACGAGGATTTTAAATTCCTCGAAAATGATACAAGTTTTCGTCAAGAAAAACACACTATTGCACATAAATACAATACATTGTCTTTTATCTCAGAAGTTCAAAAAAGGCCTGCTTTATGGGACCCTAACAATTTTTATCGATTATATAATAAAAGGGCATTGTGGAAAGAAGTAGCACAAATAATGGAAATGAATGGTAAAACTGTTTTAGGGCTAGATTTAAAAAAAATATCTTTATGATACTTATGTAAGAAAATAAATTTTTTTACATTACAGAGATACAATGCATATCTAAATGGAGAAATTTAAAAATGAGATTTCGTAAAGCAGAAAAGGCAAGAGAAAAATTAAATGGTACTTTCGATACGAACTTTAATAACTACCACAAATTTACATATTTTGACGCCTTAACTTTTCTCAGTAATTGTAACTTTTCGACTGAGAATCAAAATTCGAATTCAAACGATTATGACAATTTTTGCAATGACAGCTATAACGAGAGAGAATGTAATAAAAATAGCCAAAAGGTTAGTAAAATTACAGGAGAGCCTAGTGAAGATGATCGGCAAGTAGATCATGATTCATCTGATGATGACATGCTGTTTGAAGAATCTGGTAATATTGTGAATCGCCAATTGGTCAGACATGTAATGTCCCCTCTACCCATTAGCAATTCACTAGAAAAAAAATCTGCTCATGAATTTTATCCAAATGATTCTTCTCAGTCTTATAAAATCGACAATTGTGACATTAAGGAAGAACCGGTAGAAAACGAAGAGAGAAATTACCCGAAAACACTTAATGATATTTGTGATCCTGATTGCAATTTCTTGATCAGCTTTTTGTCTCACATGCGTTCAATGTCCCAAATTCAAAATATAAAATATCGTGCTGAGATGACTGAGGCAATGTTGAGCTTTTTAGCTGCTAAAGCTATAAGAGAAAGTCGCTTTACCAATGCATTAAAAGAACCAATGGAAAATAAAATTATAGGTGCTTTTGTTGATCTTGAAGATCCGGATTGTAATTTTTTGGTCAGCTTTTTACCACAATTAAAATCTTTAACCCACTTGGAAAAATTAAAATTTCGTGCAAAAATGTCAAATTTAATGTTAGATATCCATTGCTTGCGTGCTCGTTGAATGCAGACGTGTTTTTTTCTTTTAACTCGGCATACGGTTTTTTTTAACATATATAATTGTATATTTATAATATCATATTATTTTTTTTAAAAAATAATATAAGATCAGCGAATGAATGGACGCTTTAAAATAATTTTTAAATTAGTGAACATAAAATTTATAATACAAATATTAAAAATTACAAATAACAATACATACATTTTAAGCAAAAACATTTCTTGTTTTTCTTTATTCTTTTTTTTATTCTCGGGGTTTTTAAACAACAAATAAAAAGAAGAGCACAATTAAACAAGAGAAGATATCCTTGCACCCAAAAGTGTTTTCGTTATATATTTAATATATGTATACACCCAGAGAAAAAGCAGCAAAACCATTTTAAAAAAATTTTACCATATTATGTTTAATTTAACCAAATCATTGTCAACGACATCCATATTATGGTAAAATTAGTTTCTCTAAAAATAGTTTTGTTGGTTGTGATCATAATAAAACATGTTTTTCCCTGCGTGTATGTAGATCTTTTTTTGTATTTAACTTCTTTAGTAATTATGGACCTTATGACACTCTTAAAAGTGTCATAGTGTCCATGGACAGAGTGACACTTTTTGGAGTGTCATAGTGTCCATGGACACTATGACACTGGACGTTATGACATGCCACCAAAAAACCTAAAGAAGGCACTCAAAGAAGTGCCGAAATATTGATTAAAATAAACGTTTTAAATTTTCAATAAAATTAAAAAAAGACCTCAAGATTGTAATATAGTTATATGTATTATAATAATCATAGCTGTTCATTGTAAATAATTTTCTTCTAAATATGGGCACAAAATGAATTATTTACAATTTGTAACTGTTTTTCAAAAATTAAAATATGTTCAATTTATTTAAAACTTCTTTAAATTAAATACAAATCAGTTTCAAATAATTTACGATAATGTCTTTCAAATATTATTTCTTCTCTTGGAAGTTAAATTCACTATTATTTGAATTTATATTATTCAAATTAATATTATAAAAATATATTCAAATCAATAGAAAAGCACACAAATTTGTTTGAAAAAATTTAATTTAAAAGAAACAAATAAAATAAATTTGTATAAAACTTATTGAATAAAAAAATTTCAGACTTCGTATGAAAAAATTTTATAATTTAAAACAAAAATGCATAAATATTTTAATTCAACAAAAATTTTTTGAATTACTCATAATCTGTTCTTCGATATTAGAATTATAATGATTTTTTTTTTATTCCAAAATTAAAAAAATTATAAACGTTATTACCTTTTATATAATAAGTAAGAGTGGTATTTGAATTGATTTCTAGCACATACCTGTACGTTTCTATTTGGAAAACAATGGCAAGGAAGGTCTTACATACATTTGCTTCGAGCAATTCAACCCCAAAACAACCTCACGAATTGCACTTTACCATAATTCAAGGAATATAATATTGCTTTTAGTTTCTGGCCAGTTTTCCGCTGAATTTATGTCTAAATGCCATGGAAAAGAACCTTGTGTTAGTTAAGTAACCAGTAACTGTATAATATCGTAAAAATTTTTAAATTTTCAAATACGAAATCGTCTTTCTTTTAATGTTTGTGTTTTAAAATGGAGCTGCCCTTTTTTTATCCCAATATTTTATTACATTGTCCTCCTTATTTTTCAAGGAAAAATTTAAAAAAATTAATAGAAATTTTTGTATTTAAAATTTTTTTGTTTGAATATTTTTATTTTCTACCAATTTTGTTGAATAAAAATTCTAAAACTACAAATAAAATTTTTTTATTTGAATTAAATTGATTTGAATATATTCAGCTTAGAATATTTGAATATAAAAAAAATTACAGAAAATTTTTGGAAATCCAACTTATTTAATATTAAAAAGTTCAAATAATTTTTTTCATAGCAAATTTTAATTAAAAATATCTAAATATATCCGAAATTTATTCGATTTTATAAAAATTAGTACCACAAACATTTTAACAAAAAATCTTAAACTAAAATTGTTTTTATTTTATTTTATAAAATAGAAATTTAAATTAAAAAAAAGTATTTTAATTTTGTATTTAATTCATATCTTACAGCTATGATAATAATAAAGGTCGAAAAAAATACATATAATTTACTAATTTGTCGATATAAGTAGGCATCCAGCTATGTGAAAAATGTCCTTAAAATCTGTGAGGTAGTTCCGGAGGGGCAGTAATTGCCCCCAAAATCCCCTCGTGGTCCGAGTTTTAGAAAAATGTATAGCCTTAAACCATCTTTACTTCTCCTTGTGGTCCTTTTTTTTAAATTTATTGCTAAAGTGTCCATATACATGTTTTAAATTTCATTAAAATCTATGAGGTAATTTCGGGCGGGTAGAAATTGCACTTAAACTCCCCTCGTGGTCCGAGTTTTGGAAAACGTGAAGCCTAAAACCATTCCTAAGATATTACCTTTCTAAAGAAACCGGTTTGAAGCACATCGGTTTGGTGGTTCCAGAGTCTATAGGACAATACAAAAATTTTTTGTATTTTATATATATACCTAGATAGATTAAATAATATATCGTCACCTAAAATGCAAAAGGACCTATCTAACATTTTGAAAATTTTACAGGAAAAGCAAAAACTATTTAAAATGATAAATTGATTAAATCGCCTTTAACTGTTAAAATTTATTTTTCTTCTATTTTTCTTGTAAAACCTACTAGTTGTTTTGACAATTGACAATGTTGCATATTATGCAAACTATAAGTTTGGCCTTTAAGTGTTTACCACATAATCTTTTGTAGATAGGACTTTATGTTTTTTGCTAATAAAATCGTAAATTTAGGTCAAAAGATTCCAACATTTTTTGTAGACATTTGTGTTAATGCAATACATCAGAATCAATTAAAAAGTCGATTTTTAATTTTTAGTTAAGGCCTTTTGCGTTTTAGCTAACGATATACATACATATTTAGTTACTGTTTTATTTTTTCAGTGTTGCTTAAAGTCTAATTTAATTAAGATGAAAGTATGGTAGCATAAAATAGCAGTTTATCCAAAATACAGAAAGACATTAAACACATTCATTCACCACAGCAGGCTACACGAACACTCGACTGCAAATAGTCAGCTACTTAATTATTTTAAAGAACAACTAAAGATACTTAAAAGTTATATAAATATCAATTTGGTCATAGACAGTGTTTATACTCTTGTTTCAAGCCGGTTCTTTTCTGCTTACCAAAAAAGACATTTTTTTAAGCACAATTTGCTTTACATGTTTTATTATACATATTAGCAAAACTTCTATTTTGTAGTTGACAAAAAAAAAAAAAAATACATAGTTTAATTTGCAGAAGCAGCCGTGTTGCCTTGAAGTCGTCAAAATATTGATTCTCATATTAACTTATGTACATATTTTATTTTTGACATATTGAAGTCGGTGTTTCTGGTCAGGTGTTTTCAAAAATTTAGTTTTAAATCAATCCTTTATAATAAATGTGCCCTATTTTCAAATCTTTAGTTAATTTTTTAATATCTTGAACATATTAAGAGATATCGAATTCTAACATTGCCTCATATCCTCATTTGTACAGTTCTTTAAGCATTGTTTTGCTTCAGTCACTTTTTGTGCTATGAAGGAAATTTCTGTGGTTTTCATGGGCAACCGCGTATGTCTATTTTTCGATTTTGAAATTTTGACGCCATATTGCTTAATTTAAAACGCTCTTTACATGGCTCTTAAAATTTTTGCAAATGGTAAATGGGGCACAAAAAAAGGTTTGCATTATTTAGTTAAATCTTAATAATTTTTTATTTTTTTGTGCAAGAAGTTATCATGACTTTAAGTTTTGATAGAAAACATATTTCGCTACCTACGTAATTTTTAACAAAAAATTCTATCGTGCAGTTTATATTTAAAATTAATCCAAATATTTATCATCGTTTTTCTAGAAAAACACATTTTTGTTCCGTGCGGCAAACCAGTAATCACCCGACGTGTTGACTTGAATGAGTTTAATGCAAAACTTGCAAAGAGTAGGTATTTTATTACCATTCACCGAAGGTAAAATGGTATACCAATGCAAGTTTTTCATCCCGTTTGTTACATCTACAATATTGATCCTAGCCCCTATAAAGGATACATATTCTGTCCGAGGGATGATAAATGAGAAAACCAATATCGTACCAATAGTACTAAGTCATTATTTTATACTTGTTTTATTTTATTTTTAAAAACAAAAATTAAATACATCAAAAACAAAAGTTACTTAAAATTTTTTTTTACGTGTAAAGTATAGATAGCAAAAAATACATGATCATTAATTCTACAAAATAATAGAATGGATAAAATTTTTAAGCATCAAAAGCACATCGCTATTCATGTTATGTAAGTCTTCCAAGAAACTTTGTCAAAGAAACCATAGGTCAAAAATGAATTTCGAGCCCTGAATTTTTCAAAATATTTAGTTTTCCAAAATATTCAAGAATAGAGGCAAACAAATGTGTTTGGTCTAGCCAGAACCTGTATCATGCGGCTTTTAGGGGAATATTTCTCAAAATGCGATCTCGAGTTTTAAACGAAAATAAAATTTTTAAGCGTTATAAAAATATGTATGTGCATACGAGCATCTTTGGATTGCATTACCAAATTTATTGTGTTTACAATTTTCAATATGTACTGCAGATACGGGAAAGGAGTAAAAAGTTTAAATATAATAAAATTTAATTTTGCGCTTGTAAAACCTCTTTCAAAATAATTCGAGTAAAATAATAATGGAATGGGCTCTCACTGTTCCAAAATTCTGTTGACTACTTCTTGACGTGAAAACCATCTTGTTGACGAATATTTCAAAATATTATTAACCAATCAGAAAATGCACGATTATATGCTGCCGCTGATACTAAATTAAAAATGTGGCTAAGCAATTGTTTAATTAACAAGTGCAAAAATCTATTCACAATAGCGGAGTTCAGAGTTTGGTGCAAATGGTCTTGCAAAAGAGAAAATGCAAAATATCATAGCTGTTTTGTTAAATCCAACAACAAAAGATTGAGTTTCCCTTAGATTTCATAAAAAAAGCTACGACATTTTGCATTTTCGCAAGACTATTTGCACCAAACACTAAACTCCGCTTATGTTCATGGGACAGTAAATACGAGTTGCCATTTTAAATCAATTATAAATATGTAGGCATGAAAAATTTGGAAATAGTACCAAATGAGTCACGGGGGTACCAGTGTACTTTTTAGTTTTGAATTGTATCAAAAAAAGTACAATTGTACCAACTTTATCAACCCTGTTCTGTCCATCCGTCTGTTGAAATATGTTTTCCGAAGACTCCAGAAGCAGCGTTGCCACGACCAAAAAAAATTTGTAACCAAAATGTAAAAATAAAGTAACCAAAAGGGGAAAAAAGTAACCAAAATTATTAGGTAGCAAAAGTGCTATTTTGTTTGCGCTTCAGTTTAAAAATTGTGTTAAGAACTAATGTTTGTTTTTATCTTGTAGGCTCATAAACCGCTGGACCGATTTTTTTTTAAAGTTTTGACAGGGGTGGAAAGAACAATAGACTAAATAATTTTTTGAAATTTATAGTGAAAGTGGCACATCCTACACAAAGTTAAAACTTATTTTTGTTCATTTTAAAAACTTTTTGAGCTAGAGCGTAAAACGTTCAAAGTCTTGCTGTAAAATTGAGCTTTTATATATAAATGCTTTTTACCCGGTGGAAAATATAATCATATTATATAAACGAGATGGGATCGGAAGGGCTTTTGATCTTATTGTTTATCTAGAAAAGTGTTTTAGTTAGACCTATGAAACATTAAGAGTAGCAGATAAGGGCCATCTACACTTCAAAGTATATAAATTATATGGTTAAAGTTGATAGTCTTTTGAAAGTTCAAGCTTCTAAAAGAATAATTTTAAAGTAGATAAAAAAAAGTATTGGTTTTAGATGCACAAATACCACACACAATTTTAAGGGTCAAAATCGGAGCGGGTAGTTTTTGTTCCAAAACAAAAAAATGGTTATTTTTGTGTTGTAAAAAGGTAACCAAAATGGAAAAAAAGTACACAAGTACACATTGGAAAAAAAGTAACCAATTTTGGTTAAAAGTAACCAAAACGGCAACGCTGTCCAGAAGTAATGAGGACTAGAAGGTTTATAGATTTATGTCACATATACTCCGGATAAGGGTGCTTAAAATTCGGCCATGTCGGACCCCATTTGGCTGAGATATGAGCCAAAACCTCGATTGCCTGTTGTTGTTTTTTTTTATCATTTTTTATTTTAATAGGTATGTTGAAATTTTTTTTGCATTTTTTCCACATACATACATAATTTGCATAATAAACGAACAAACGTTCTCAATGCAATGTGCGTTTGTGGTCATTTATATAACTTTCTGCTTTAATTCTTAAATGTTAAAAAAAAAATTAATAAAAAAATTATTTTTCAAAATTAAAAATTGTTTTAACTGTACAAATTGCATTTTAGCTGCTAACTGAACAAGATCAAAAAGAAAAAAAACTGGACAACCCAGGCCGTCTGGCAACCCTACCAAAGTTATATGAAGGCTTTCACATTTTGTGATGTAGGTATAAAATAAAATCTGATTACAATTATTCATTCATACATACATACTTACTTTTTTAACACACTTTTTTTATTTTAAATATATATAAATACATAGGTATAGGTGCATAATGCGCTATTGTATTATTTTTGCTTGTTTTTAATAGAAATAAAAAAGACCACTATTTCGTAACACTACAGACGGTGCTTTTGCTGTCAAAGTTAAAATACAACTGAGACTTGTTAACCTGCAAAGAGAATTTTATTATAACAAAAATGAGAGGATAATTATATACTCTTTTTCCTCATTTATTCTTGCGCTCTTTGTATGGTGGTGTACTCTCCCATTGAGCATGAACTAATTTTATAAATTATAATTTTCCATTAAATAAGAAAAAAGAGTAAAAATAAATTTAAAATTGAAATTTCAAATGCTTTTTTAAACTACATCCATACCAGTGTTGCCAGTGAAATTTCGAGAAAGATGCATTTTAGTTTCCAAAAAGATACACTTTTTCCAAAAAAGATGCGTTTTGAAAAAATTTGAAAATCCATTTTTAACGTTTAAGATTTATTAACATAACGTTTTTATTTCATATTTAAATGAATGTTGTACAGAAAAAATTTTTTATAAATTCATTTTTATATTTATTTAAGTCATAAATATTAGGTACATATGTAATTTAAAAAAAATACAGTAAGTAAACTTTTAAATTAACTACAGTTGAACTTCCATAAGTCGAACTTCTGTAAGTTGAAAATTCTTGAAGTCAAAGGGAATCTCTTGGCATTAGCGGTAGACAGGCCAATTCACATGATTTTGTTTCTACACAGAAAAAATTATTTTTCCAATTCAAACAAAAAATTTGTAGAATCAAACAATTTTTTGTCTGAAATCGGTCCTACAAACAAATTTGCATATTCAAACAATTTATTTGCATTTTGTTTACTGAAAAAAAACGCTAATTTTTTCAAACAAATAATTTAACTGAATCAAACAAAAAGTTTACTGAAATTCAAAATCAAAAAAAAAAAAAAAAGTTTTTGCACAAGCAATGACGCGCACACAAGTAAGCACTGTATGAGAAGGTGACGGCAAAGCAGAGCCGCCGACTGGCTTTGAAACACATTTTTTTGTTGGAATAATTTTTGAACGAAGTCTTATTTATACACACAACACAATGTTTTTCTTTATCACTCTCTGTGCTGTATCCTTTCCTTTGCTAAAGAAGAAATGTAACCAAAAACGGCAGCAGACCGACTCGATATGTTTTTCGTCATCATTCTATTTTTGTATTTGATGTATTTAACCAAACAGTTTTAAAAAATTGAATACGGGATTTTGTTTCTTATAATGTCGTGTCTGCTATTGTTTTTCTTATAGTTGCACTTTTTTAAAGCGTCCAAAAATAGACTGTGTGTGTTTTTTGTTGTTGTTCTTATATTTCACATAAAGAAGTGTTGCTTACGATCAAATAAAAAAATGCAAAAAGACGACAACATTAAAGAGCGTTAAATATTTCATACAAAATTATGAAAACTTGACACCAATAACGCGTTTATTTTATTTTTGAATAGTTGTCCACATTTTTGTTGGTTAAATAAAAATCAAACAAAAATATTGATTGAATCAGTAAAAATATTTATAGAAATTAAAAAAATTTTCAAACAAGCGGTTGTTTGAAAATAATTCGGCAATAATTTTTTCTGTGTATAACTTGAACTCTTGAACTTCTTTATCTTAAATTTTTCTATAACTCAAAGTTAAGAATTTTCCCCATGTGTGGCCACACTTCCACAAGTCGTATTTTTTTCCAAAAATTATTTGCCATCTTAAATTTTTGTTTTATTTAAAACCTATTAGCATTTTAAATATGACATTTATCTTTAGTTAAATAAAATTTAATAAATCTAAATTCAATAATTCTAAGTTTTTCAAATTTTGCATGTAAACACTTATCAAATCACACAAAATTTCATTAAATGAAATCTTTAAATATGTACATATGTATTTGTACGAAACAACATTTATTCCGAACGAATTTAATTTTTTGTTGTGCATTTATTACAAAATTCTCTAACTTGAAGTTTCTGTAAGTCGAACTTTTTTGTCGGGATAATGAAGTTTCGAGTTATAGGAGTTCAACTGTATATGTAACTATCTTTGGATGTTATCAAAACAAATTCAAACTACATAATTTATTATGTAACCTAACCTTTTTTACTAGCAATATTTTTGACAATCCGACCACAGAAGCAGTGTTGTTGTAGAGTTGACCTCACCTTCTAGTCAATGCACCTTGGCCGCTATTGTATTAGTATTGAGTCGGTAACGATGATCAGTCTTAATAAGTTTTAGTTGGCTAAAAATTCTCGAACGTTTTGTTTCTGTTAATTTTGCGTACAGATTCAAAAGATACGAAAAATGTCAGGATTATACATGATACCTGAAGTAGTCAAAAGATACGAAAAATGTATCTTTCGTATCCTAACGGCAACACTGATCCATACCTACATATGTATGTATCAGTACTATCAGCAGAATTTTTTTTAACACAAAAAAAAATGTAATAGGTAGACACATACATACCTACATATTTAAAATTTTATAATTAAGATCTTCCCCCTGGCCTGCCTTATTTGACGATTTATCGGCATTTTGCCGATTTAGCTCCTTTGGCGCTAGATTTAGCGTTTTTTAACTGTCGAAAAGTCGCATAATTTTCCCTAAGCAGAATTGTCGCATTTGAAATGAGAAGAATCCACAAGCTTCTGTCGAAACATCATTACATCCACAGAAAATAACTGTTGGTGCGCTTTATGTGCTGGCGGAGTCATTGGCTCATATGTCTTCAAAAACGATGATGGTTGAATGTTACTGTCAATGGTAAACGGTAAAGGAACATGACTGAAAATGTTTCCGTACCTCAATTACGTGGAATTAATCTTGCTGATATGTGGTTCCAAAAGGACGGAGAGACATGCCACACAAATAATACTCAAATAATAATAATACTCAAATAAACTTTTGATGAAAAAATAATTTAACCCAATTGGATTATTTTCTTTGGGGTTGTGTTAAGTCACTTGTCTAGTACGTCGATAAACCACAAACAATTGAATTTTAGCCATGTTCGCGATAAAAGCGATTTGTTCCTGTGATTCTTAATAAGTTTCCGGATTTTTAATAAATATTAGACTTTCCTATCATGCTTCGGTTAGCAAATTAGCGATCTTAAGTTCAACTAAAGTTTTTTCGAACAAAACTTCGAATACACAAAAACATGTGGATTTAAAAACACCAATTTCTGAATTATGCGGATTCAAATAATTTTTCGTTTTCAATTCAAGTCGAAACCTAGAACATACCTGATCATTTTCTTTACAATGTTCAATTAATATGAAACAAAAATCTCGTGTTAATAAATATTTAACCAGGGCTGTGGAGTCGTTAAGAAAAAGTTATAACTCCGACTCCGACTCCTTTTGGTGAAATTTTTTAAGTACGACTCCGACTCCGACTCCAACTCCGACTCCGACTCCTACTCTAACCTAGCATTATTTAAGAGATTAGTTTTTTTTTTGACTTTAAACTCTTTTTTAATTTAGTACCTGTTAAATGGTTAAATATAGCAAGAAAATGATTCTGTAAAAATTTCAAATCGATATTTTAATTCTAACGTGCCGCGCATTGAGCTTTAACATACTAGTTACTAACATATGAGTAGGAAAGCTGCAAAAAATTTTATTTGGATTTTGGAAAAGTTGAAAACAACACCAAGTCCAATTGGCTTATACGTTAAAGGCATCAAGTGTACTTAGTGTTGTTTACCACAATATTAATAGAGGCAAAGGACAGTCCTTTTTTGTAAATTGTGAAGTGAGGTCTTTTGTTTTTAATATACATTTTATTTATTAAGTCAAATCATTCTCAGGAAAATTTTATAAAGTTTATTAAAACATGCATATGCGCCTTCAGTTGTTAGTTCTACAATTTATATAACACATTTTGAAGAGAAATGTAACGTAAAAAAATGTTGTTAGCCTTCTATTATTTTTGGGAAATAGTACCCCTTTTGTTGTTGGACTTGGTGCTGTTTGTCTCAAGGCATGGAACAGTACCATAAAAGGTAACGAACCTTTTAGGACGTAATTTTTTAAGTATATCATCGACATAAAAAAAATATGTTAGGATCATATAAAATATTCGTACAAATGCACATTTTTATAACATAAACATCATTTGCGATTATCAACATGTTTGCGCGGTCTGCTGTAAAGCTTTCAAAATGTGGCTTGATGTAGTTTATCTCCCACCTGCAGAGTTAAAAAAAAATGTGAATTTTTAAACTGCTAAATTTAAATCTTTTTCTTCAGTGTACTCGCCATTGCATTTTTCCGTTCCTAATTCAATATTATTATTGTCCAAGACCGAAATTTGAAATTGCAAGTCTTTATTATCTCTCCAATTTTCCCTAAAGTGAGTAGATAAAAGTATTCTCAAATCATTTTTCCCACATTGATGGGAATTATGTCTGGAACAATGTCATGTATATTTCCGAGTACCTTTTCCTTTTATTCTATTATAATTCACCTTGAAGGTTGGAACTTCAAATGTAGTTCACTTAATGCTTTCACCACAGGAGCTACAGCTGATTTCAAGTCATATTCATGAACATGACTACAAAAATATTTGTTAATATACGATAAATAAAAAACAACATCTTTACAAATTTAATTTTTAAATTCCTTAATTCGGCTCTATTTCATTAACGATATCTTGGCGAAATTCAAATAGTGAACCCGCTGGTTTTTGTTACAGAAATTTGAGGTCACATTAAAACATAGAAAAGGACATGCTTTGATACAATCTATATAACTATTCTTATAAATTGTCAAAATAAGATGTTATTTCAATTTTTTAATTTTTGAAACTCACCTACTCATATGAAAAGTATACTGGTCCTTATTTTCTGACTTCACAATTTCAAAAAGCAGACCCTCTTATGGCCAATTCCACTAAGTTATTAATATATCAATTTATGTTTAAAATTTGTTTTCTTATGTCAAATAAAAATAAAATTATAAGAAAAATTATATTTAAATATGAATTGATATTTATAAAGAATTGGAGAAATTGGTCATTAAAATTTTTTATTTTGAAAAATATTAGAAAAATTTTAATGCAAAAAAGTCGGAGTCGGAGTCGCTAGTTTTTGTGGGTACTTCGACTCCGACTCCGACTCCGGTACAAAAACCTAAACTCCGACTCCTCAACTCCGACTCCGACTCCACAGCCCTGTATTTAACGTTAAAAATGGATTTTCAAATTTTTTCCAAAATGTATCTTTTTGGGAAGAAGTGTATCTTTTTAGAAATGTATCCTTTTCCAAATTTCACTGGCAACGGAGTAAGTAAATAATAATAACACAACGTTAGATCAGAATTGGTTTGACCTACCGACCATTTTTTAAAAAATTGAGTTAGGTATTGCGTAAATATATTTTGAATACCCCCTTTTTTAATCCAAAATCTGTTTCGCGAAATTTTTTGTGGTTTTTGAGATATAAAGCATTCATTTTGCTGCATATCAACTGTTTCAAAAACTTTTAAGTTTTGTTTTGCTCTACAAGCCACTGTTTGGCGATTGCAGCAAATTCTTCATACAAAAACGCTTAAAATAAATTTTACTGTTGATTTGCTTTATTGCTGTAAGAAAAAAGTAGTTAAAGCAAAAGCAAAATAATCCACTCATATCTATGTGTTGGTACTCAAATTAAAGGTAATTTGCTCATGTTTTTAAATATTTTGTTTGAAATTGTATTTTTTAATGTTTTATGCTCGATTTTTTTTAAATTTTTTTGTAACTATTAACCTTCGGCCGCGCGCAAGGATTTTCTCTTATATGGTTTACAAATACCGGCTTCGCTAACTAAAGCTTTTCTGCACCTAACAGATGCTTAATTCAATTAATTTTAAATACATAACATTGTGAGTATACTTATCAACTTAAAGGGAGTTTACACGGTGTCTTTTCAAACATGTCTAACAAACACGTCTGTTTTGTTTGTATGCGATCGGGTCAGAGAAGAAAGAGGGGTTGCCAAACAGACACATAACGAGTTTTCACGTTGCTAATATGAGTTTTAATGTTTTTAATTTGTATGTAGATAGATTAGGTATGGATTAGTGCACGGCTTTTTGATTTCGATATGCTAGAGCCCTCAATTTTGTGAAGTTTGTAAAAAAAAAACGCATGAGCCAAAAAATTAGGGGGGTGGGATAGGGGTAAATGGCACCTCATCGGGGTCAAAGTAAAGTTAGGCAAAAACGATACAAAAGCCAAAAAAAGCTTCACTACTGTCCCTGAGTCCCTCCTAGAGGGGTAAAATGCAACATTGACTCCCACTAATATTTCCCCCCCTACATTTTTTATTAACATCCTAACCCCCTATCTGTGCTTCTTAAGGGGGCTCCCATACTAAATATTATTTTTTATAAAATTACCCGCCACCGCCCCAGAGTGCCCCTAGAGGAGTCAAATATATGACGGACCCCCAATATTTTTGCTACCCGAGCATTTTTTCACAACTTACCTAGTCTCCATCTTTAATCATTAGGGTGGTCCCAATACAAAAATTTCGAACCCGTGATGAAGAAAATTTTTGTCTAGCACTGGCAGGACATAAAATAAAGTATTAGGATAAGATTAGTTCATATTTAATATATGAAGATTCAATAAATAAATAATGAAAAAAAAATTCTGCTGCAAAATTTATGATATTTTGTTTTTTTTTCTGTTGACATTGGCCGTCATAACAAGAACAATAACAAACAGAACAGCATAATTTTTAGTTTCTTATTATGTTTTTACAAAGTTTATTGAATTTAAAGAATATAAAAACTTAAAATAATGGTAACATAAAATCTGACAAGTAATTTAAGATGACATTAAAGTGGGTTCCTGATAAAAATTGAAGCTAGAAGGGCAAATGTAGAAATTAAACTATGAAAAAAGAAAGGATCATGTTTGAGTAAATATTAAAAATGGTTAATATTTGCACAAACATTTTGTTGTTGTTGCCAAACGGCTTGTGTCGTGTATTTGTCGCTTTAGCCTATACAAGTTTAAAGTCATGCCTGTCCTCCCAAGCAAAAAGGTCCTTAAAAGGCCTTGTCTTTAGTTACACATACATTTCCAATATAATTAAGCAGGGTTTAAAAAAAAATTGCAGTCGAAGCCAAAAACTGTCGAACAAAAAACGAAAATTTGTGTACAACTTTTCGCTTTTTGAGTTGAAATGGCATCGACTGTTTACATTTAATGAATCAGATATAAAAGCTGTTTCACTACTTGCCGATTGGCAGAAACTACAAAAATTGTATGAATGTAAGTGAAAAAGTGTGAGTGTATTGAGTTTTTCACACTTGCACTTGCATGTTGAAATGTGGTAACAGTGTTACTTAAATTGTTCGATTGTTATTCGATTAAAATTTTACCTCGAATAAATTTTAGCGCAATTAATCAAATAATACAAAACATCGATTAATTGAATATCCTAGGCGTTACTTACTGATCGTTCACAAAAACCTAAATTTTTCTTCAAAACATGTGCCGGAAATAGTGGTGAAAATACAAAACAATTCTATCGGGTATAACGTATGCGGAATAAAATATGGACTTACACATTAGCAGTAATAAAAAATTTATATCATGTATTAAAAAATCAAAGTTAATATGCAATTATTTAAAAACGCAACTTAAACTTATTTTACAAACAGATATCTAGCCACATCAATGGGCTTTTTTCATATTTTGAGGCACCCTATGGATAGCCTCTTGAATCACCTTTGTGTGCATTTTCTATAACATCCATTTAATATGAGTGATAAAACAGTCTAGGTTTCTTGGTTCCTATCCCTATTTAAAGAAATTTCTTTTCAAATTCGTCTAAAAAGTTTGAATTGGTGTCCATTCATGAGCGTCCATTATAAAGAAGCTCCCGTCATCCATGATACGATTCATGGTCAGCCTGCAGAAAAAAAAAAAATTTTGTAACTAAGTCTGCTGGAAGGCGTGTCTTTGCATGTTTGACTACTCTGATATGTGCTACGCACTTCTAATTTGTAACTCTTCGTTCATTCGCCAACGCATGGTAAGATTTTTAAGTAAATATATCCGGCAATTTCTACATTCAACATAGCTCGAGTTTGGTTGCATTGTATCAAAAATTTTTTTCTATTAAACGGTTTTTTACTTTCGAAAGCTTTTATTGTCTTATAAACAAAAGATTTTTCAATTTGGATTTCAGAAAAGTGACGAAAAAATTCAAATTTTATTTAATGAGGATTATTTTCACAAAATTTACAAATCAATTTACGACCTTTTAGTTCGTTTTATGATATTTTTTCTACTTATTATCAATTTGCTGAACTGATCTCTAGCCAAATAGTTATAGGGAAAGTGCCGTTACCTTTTCCATATTTCCATATTTTGTTTTATTTTTGCACTGATGGTTGACAATCAGTCCATATATCATTCCGCATACGTGTTATATTGGGAAATCTTCACTTAAAGCTTCATTGTCGTTTTTCTCCACTACGAGTTTTGGGCATATGCGCCAAACCAATAATGAGCTAACGATTTGGCTAAGTGTTTCAAACCAGGGCTACCGTTAGAAACGTTTATAAAATGGCACAAAAGGTCATTTTATAAAAATAAAGTCGCACAAAAAAGGAGTTTAATAATTTGTATTTATAAAAAACATAAAATAAAAAAAATTTAGTGTTGTTGACATTGTTCGACTCAGACAAAGTCATTTCAAAGTGGTATTAGGAAAACACAGCCAAAGCCCTACATATTATTAGATCGCCTAATTAAATGATTAAATGCTAAAATTTTGATACATATTTTTAAATAAATTTTCTGCAATGAATATAATATTTTTATGAATTTATTTTTGTAGAATATCTCTTAAAAGCTGAATAACATTTTATTTATTCCAATGTGTCAAAAATACATTATTTATCGCTTATGTGCACGTCATTTATTTTCATTTAACGTTTATTTGCATCGCAACTAGGGTTTTTTCCCGGGAATTCCCGGGAATTTCCATTATTTTATTTCCCGTTTTCCCGGGATTTTTCTTGCGGGATCCCGGAAATAAAAAATTCTTCATAATTTCAGAAAAAAGCTATTTATACTTTGAAATTTAGTTTTCTATTCTCTAAAAATTAGCATCTGTGGATGGGTCAATTACTAGAAGTGAGTACATGTATTTAAATCAATGTCTCCTGATGCAATAAATCTACTAAAAGCAGAATGGGCAGTGCAACAGTTGATAATTATTACATTTAGTGAAGGGAAGAGTTAATAAAGTACATTAATTTAAAATAAGATGCAGGCAGTAAAGTTTCATTGTCCATGTACAAGTCTTAAAAATAGGAGATACCTAAACATATCGCTCCTTTATTGCAACAAAGTCATATCTACAAAAACAAACGATCTTGGCAAAATGCGATTAAAATTTTCAAAATGTACCGACTTAAAGATATATTTTGCTATAACTTCGGTTCAGTTTGAGATATGACTATGATGCAATGAAGGAGCGATATGTTTATTAGGTGATTAACACAAATTTTCAATTTCAATTTGTGTTGGTTTATATACACGTGAAATGCGGGGAAACCGAAATAAAATAACATTTTGGAAACTCGTGTAAGATACTACAACATACAACTTGAAAAACACATTGTCCTAAAGATAACAAATGGATCTATTGAAATGAAAAGGTTTGTAAGAAGCAGTCCGGTTGATGCTATTTTTTGCATCAACCTTGACATACATTTGACTGATATAGACGTTGTTTATAAAAAAGAAAAAATTGCTTCTGATTGTGAATCCGAAGCATGTTGCAACGGTGCACTTTTAACTATTTGTCCAACCTCGGTAAAAAATGAACGAATTTTTTCAGAAACAAGATAATTAGCAAATAAAATCAGGAATATACTTTTTGACGACTTACTAAGCGCTTTGAGTGTGTCAGAAAGTTATTTCCTAAGCCATTAAAAAATGTTATATATTTCTTTAAAGTATTTTATTAATTAACTTTTTGATTTCATATCTTGAGTACCTCAATTTTTATTTTGTTTTTATTATTGTTTTATGAATTATCCAGAGCATAATAATACTGAATAAAAGCATAATAATAGGGAATAAAGGCGTGAGGTAATAATAATTCAAGTTCCTATTTCAATCTTCAATTAATTTTTTAGTATTGAACCATTTCATTTACTTTCTTTGTAAACAAGTTCCCTTACGTTTTTTTTATAAAAGTTTTTTTTTCATTAATTAATACCAAAATTTACTTTGTATTATTTATATACAGCGGGATCCCGGGAAATTTAAAAAAATTTCCCGCTTTCCCGGGAATCGAAAAAGTCCGGGAAAAAAAAACTCTAATAAGAATGTATAAGAGGGAGCTTTTTGGTACTTTTTCGTTCTACATCTGGTACCTTGATTAATTTTCGTTAATATTAGACATAGAAATATAAAATTAAACATGCCATCTCCTGAGTGGATGAGAATCTATAAGAGGAGACTTTTTTTTTCAATTGATATTTTCTAATGAACTTGAACTTAAAAAATTAAATGAAAAATGGTAAAATAAAATTGTATAGAAAAAACACCATTTTTTTATTTTCATGTTTAAAATATGTTATAAAAAGAATACAATTCCCGTATTCTTTTAATTAAAATTATATAGTTAAATAGAACATCAAGTTTTCATAGTAGAATGATGACGAAAACCATATTGGGCCATTCTGCTGATGCTTCTGTTAACAAAGGAGAATACAAAATAAGTGAAACATGTGTTACAGGGGTAAGTGTTTTGAATTATTCTTAAATAAATGCATATGTTGTATCCGAAGCTTCTTCTCACTGTTATATCACACTCAAACCAATTTGATTCTTCATGAATTTCACGTTGTTTCAACTTGAAATAACTTTCATTCAACGTGATTCGGATTGTTATTTCAATATAAATGACATTTTGCTCTAACTTTACTGCAATGTTAAATTAACATGAATTATAGTTATTTTAAAAGAAAAAAATGTTGTTCGCAAGTTATTGTAAAATCATGTTAAATTAACATGAAGTAACTATGAAGCAAAATCATCACCGAAAACGGTAAAATCAACCTTGTTTTTGACGATTTTACCTTGATTTTTTTCTGTGTGTATTATGGTGTTTTCTTTTCTACAAAAAAATGTGACATTTTATTTTAAAAAAATGCAATTTGGTGCCTGTTTCTTAAGAATTTTGTTCCCGAAAAGGGTGGCTTGTTTTATTCTAAGAAACTCATCCTTTTCGGTAGCAAAATTTTTAGGAAATAGACACCAAATTGCATTTTTTAAAATAAAATGTCAAATTTTTTGTAGAAAAGAACACACCATTAGTGTTTTTCTCTTATGTAAAAAAAAAAACAAGCCGGTACGTTTTATATACCCTTTTATTGTTGTTTCTTAACTCAGGAACGTTTCCTTCGAGTAACAATTTTTTAAATATAGTACAAAGACTGAAACCAAAGAGTTTGGGAATAATTTATTTTTAAGAATGTTAAACTCAAAATATTATGTAGTTAAATTCAAACGAAAATTCATTTTAAACAAATTAAAATTCATTCAAAAAACGGATCATTTACATTTCATTTAAAACAAATGATTTTTACATTCATTTTTAAATTTGTTATTTATTAAACTGCATATTCCTTAAATTTGAATAGTTTTTACTTTTAAAAAATATATTTTAACCGACAAAAATCAAACTACATAACAAAATAAGTCTGAGTTTATACGGTTCATTCTTTACTGAAAAGATTGCTACTTTATAGGCGAGAGGGGCGAGTGGAAAAGAAACGAGTACATACCCCTCGCCTCTCTCGCCTATAAAGTAGCAATCTTTTCAGTAAAGAATGAACCGTATAAACTCAGACTAAATACGGAAAAACATTATTTTTTGGTAGTTTGTTTTTTGAATAACAAACATAAATGTTAAAAAATAAAATTATTCGTAAAACAACTATTTTTTTATTAAATTTTAACAGTACGGAAAACGAATTTAATAACCCACAATCAGTTACAGTAATAATTTTATAAGTGTAAGTACAGACTTTTACCACAATGATTCAGAGGATGAAGATAATTTTTTTGAGACGAATGAAAACCTTAACAAGACTATTAAAAGTATTTAAATTCTTAAAAAAATGAGATTCAAGTGGTATAATGGAAGACTACTAATTTTTAGAAAAGACAAGAAAAAGAACAGAGAAATTGGATATGCTTTATAACGCTTAACTTTCAATCTCTCCAACGTTAACAATAAGTGAAAAAATCTTTTCTAAATCAAGTTTCATCAAAACAAAAAAAAAAAAAAAAAAAAAAAAAAAAATCGTTTGAAACACAAACCTTTAAATTGTATACTCTTTTTGAAAGATTATTTAAAAAAATCAGCTTAAATATTTAAAAAGTTTTTTAAACTTCTAAGCTAGACAAAATTAAAATTATTCGATTAACCGAATAATATTTAATTGATCGATTAATATTCGATTCAATTTTTACCTCGAATAATTATTCGCGCGATTAATACAAAACAGCGATTAATTAAATACCCTAATATATACAAACATATATATTAGGGTATTCATTCGGTTAACCGTTAATCGGTTAACCGATTAATTACTACCCGATTAACTGATCGGTTAATTTAAAATTGGCTTTTTTCGATTAACGATTAAACCGGTTAATTTCAGTCGATTAACCGATTAACCGAAGTAACAAAATTTTTAATTTTATGTAGTATTATAACATATTTTTTGTGTTTTTAATTATTTGTTTTGTCTCATATACAAAAGGTATGTGTTAAGAAACATATTTTTTCCTTCTAGCAATACCCTAGAGCAGCGGTCACCACAAAGAGAGACAATTAAAAATGTGTATGTAGTGGTGAGTTCATATTGTGTGCATTGAAAAACACCAATTCTAGAAAAGAGAGCAAAATAAATTTACTCTTTTAAGACAGTAACTATGTGTTTTGTTTTTGTTTTTTGTCGTTTCGTTAACCTTCGTGTTGTGTGTGTGAAATTCACGAAAAGTGCTCGGCCCCTGGGGGCATAGCGTGATGATCGTTGCCCTAGAGGGAAGCGAACTGACACCAAAGTAGTCCCGTGATAGGTCTTTAGTGGTAGAGACCGGTTCTAGTTTCAACACTTTCTATTAATAAGACCTATCACTTTTACATGGGGTTGTCATTGGAGGGTGTCAATTGACACCATTTGACCAGTCACAGAACTTTTCTCAATGGACGTGTTTAGTGTCAGTTACAACAATGTAGTTTTATTTCAATAAAATGTAGTATTTTTTCAATAAAACAAGTCCTAGAATTAAATTCAAAAACCAAATTTTTAAAAGTCCCAAAAAATGTGTCACCACCGGTGAAAACTGTACTGTTATTCATTACTTTGTCTACCTTTTTGTTCTTCATAAACCAGTTACATGTTTGGTTCTCCTTTACTGGTCATGAGTCTTTGTACTTGTTAAATTTTCACAACTCTCAGGACCAGTCTGTTGGACCAATTGACCCAAATTTCCCGCTGGGAACATTCTTTAAATACTGAGAAATTAGATAATCTGTATTATGGATTGCTTTCGAGATTTCCAACATCTTCGATAAGTGAAAGAATTTTTTCCAAGTCGAGTTTTATCGAAACTAAAGAAAAGAATCGCTTAAATCCTAAACATTTAAGCCAAATTATTTTTCTAAAAGATTATTTTATAAGATCTCCTTTAGTTTTGAAAAATTTATTAATAAAATGATCTCACAGTTTATTTCTTATTAAATATATAATATGTATATATTATTATTCATTATATATTGATGAATTACTTCTTTGCTCGTTTAAGTTCAAGAATTATTTTGTTTGTTATGTTATTGTTTTTTTACTAATTAATTCTAAATAATAAATAATTTTTTTATTTTTATTTATTGATATGACTTAATTTATAACAAAACTTTATTAATCGGTTAACCGATCAAAAACAAAATTAACCGATTATAAACCGATTAAACCAAAACCTCGGTTAATTAATCGAGCGATTAACCGATTAAAGCAAAAGCCCGATTAAATGAATACCCTAATATATATCAAAGAGTGAGCTATAAAGCCCAAGCGAAAGAAGCAAATATCGATTTTTAACAGACTACAAAACAATTCATTAACTATTTAAACTATTAAACCAATAAGAAATCGATAAATTGCCCATCTAGAAAATAATTTACTTGATATGTTTCGAGGATAAGATTAATCGTCTTCAAAGACGATATTTTACCTATAGCTCGGTGAATTTGTGAAGTGACTTAAAACTAGAGTATCCAATGACTTTTGGTTTTGTTCGTGTAAGAAATTCATAGATTTTTATACCCTTCACCACAGGTTGGGAATAGGGTATATATAAAATTGTCATTCCGTTTGTAATTTCTATAATATTGATGTTAGACCCTATAAAGTATATATATTCTGGGTCCTTATGAAGAGCGAAGTTGATTTTACGATGTCCGTCTGTCCGTTGAAATGGATTTTCCTAAGACCCTATATATGATGGGGGCCAGGTTATTATACATTTATGTCACATATGGTCCGGAATTGTTTGCTATTGAAATTCAGCACGATCGGTGCACAAATGGCTGAGATATGAGTAAAAAACCACGACTGCCTCAATTTTTTTCTTTTAAAGGTCCAATTAGACGTGACATTACCATACCAACTCCGTGTTACCAAAACGACATAAACATACCATACAAACCAATTCAATTTTGGTTTCTACGGTCATACAGTGGCTATGGTAATCCAGTGTTGGTAATGTGGTTTTTGTTGTTGTTTTTTTATACCCTTCACTACAAGTGGTGGATTTTATTTGTAATGTGTTTAATTTTACGCATCCACATACAAACTAATGCATGAATATGATATGCCGCTCAAATAAAGAAACAAACTCATACACTTAATATATTTAAATTAATATTTATTTATACCTATCTAAAGAACAATATTTATGTATATAACTTTTTGTTCTTATCTCATCATGGTGAAGGGTATATAAGATTCGGCATAGCCGAATATAGCACTCTTTCTTGTTGAATTTTAAATTTGCTCGATTAATCGAGAAAGGTTTTTAAATTGGTCGAATTACTTGAATAATTCAAATAATTTTATCCGATGGGAAAAAAACATTAATCTCTACATGAATTGATAATTTTATTTTATTAATAAACACAAAAATACAATAATACAAACATATAGTTTAACAAAAAACAGTAAAATAACAATTCATATCGCTTCTTAATTGCAACATAGTCATATCTCAAAAAATCCGAAGTTAAAGCAAAATACATTTCATTAAACCTGTATCTAAAGGTTCATTTTGAACACTTTAATCGCATTTTGCCAAGTTTGATTTTTTTTGAGATATGACTTTGTTGCAATAAAGGAGCGATATGTGCTATGTAGATAGTTTTAAAACTTTTAAATTAAATAAATAATTTAAAAATCAAAAACCCGGCTGCAAAAAATACAGTTTTTATACATAAAAAGACCGAAATTAGATTAAGGAAAGCAAAATTTAATTTTCACTAATTCGGTCTTAAGGGGTCGGGTACACGCCAAGTATTTCTTATCAAGCGCTATGGTAGTATTAGTGAACATGTGCCCAGCGGGAAAACTCGGAAGGCCTTCTCACTTCAGGCCTTTTTTAAGGCCTGCTTTAAAGATTTTTTGATTCAATTACTATTCTTATCTAACTGCTAAAGAAGGCCTCATAGAAGGCCTCGGCTCTTTCGTATAAAAGATTAGATACACCTTCCACACTCGCTTCTATGAGAAGGGAGTAGAAAAGGAGTAACATTTTTTGTATTGTTTTTTTGCACAAGCAAAAGCAAAATCAATTTTTTTTGGTCCCGTTACCCTTCTTATGTACCTGCTGAAGAAGCGAAAGCGGAAGGCCTTCTCCGCAATGACAACGTGTGTAAAAAAGATATGAGTATTGAATGGAGCAGGAAGGCCTTGTACATCCAAAAGAAGGGGTACAGAGGCCTTCTAGAAGGCCTGCCTACTTCTTCTTTTTCCCGCTGGGTGTTTGTTTGTGTCACACCGATGATGCTGGATGGAAAAAATTTAGATATGACAGCGAATACTTCTTCCACACAAATGTGTATTTGGCCCTTAACAGACTATAAAATGATCTGAAAGCCAAAGTTTAGTACAGTTATGTTTATTAGCAGGCGGGCACCAATAATGCCTGCTTAACTTAATGCGGACATTAAATATAGTCTTGAGCTCATATTCTTTAAGACAATTTTTTATTCACTTCTTATGTTTTTGTCTTTTAAGTTCCGGCATATTTTGTGAGAGGTGCCAGTTAGTTATGAAAAATTTTTAAAACAATTTTTTTATACTCTTACAGCCGTATTCATAAAAACTTATTTATGATTAATTAACCATATTGAAGGAAAGATTGCTTAACTCGTATTCATAAACGAAAAATAGTCTAATAAACCTTTCATAAAGTAAGAAAATTTATTGTTAGATTTAACCTTCTTTAAACCAAAAATAAAATGATTTTTTAATAAAATATATTAGTTTTTAATAAAATATATTATTTTTGTGAAATGTGTTTAAAAATAATGAAAAAACGTTTTATTTATTAATATGGAGATGTTTAATACATTTTATTATAATTTTTTTTATTTTAGACAGCCAATTTAAAGTTATATAGTTAAATATTTTTAAAATTTTGTATATGATTTAAATGAATGCGTTCAGAAGCAAATGCATATATTCTCTTTAATTATATTTAAAATTATTGCAATTAGTTTTTTTTAATGTTTTAAAGAACGAATTGTTGTGCAAAAATATTAAAAAAAAGGGAAATAATCAATCATAAGAATAGTGATGTTTATAAAAAGTAAACAATCTTTTCATTCGAATACTTTTTAGTCGTTTATTTAAAAAAAAAGGTTCAAGCAAACATTTTCGGCAAAATTTTGTTTAGAAACTAAAATAATATGTATTTTTATATGTTATAAAAATATTTTTTAAGATCCTTAATTATAAAAAAAAATATTTTAATTATAGCATATCATGTGAACCGAATAAAAGTTTCATGCATCACTAGCAATAAAATGGCAACAAAACGTAAAAAAGTTGCCATACTTAAACATAAAATCGCTACAAACAGTTAATAGTAAAACAACTGTTATTGTACGTTTATGAATACGCATTTTTATAAAAGGTTTATAAGACATAAAGCATTTTATAGTTATTACATACTTTAAACTTAAAATAAGAACTTTTTATGAATATGGCCGTTAAGTTTTTAAAATTACTTTGATTTGATTTAATTTCAAAGATAACATACTAAATTTTTGTAATCTCCTTCAATTCACACATTTTTTTTTTACGATAAATGTTAAACTATGTATATATGAAAAATGTGCTATTAAAGTGCCAAATTTCTAACGTATGGAACTTGGCGTTTGTAATGATATACATAATTTGTCTCTCACACAAAAACATCTAAAAAGGGTCTGAAATATGCTCAAAAGTTTGTGTGATAAAAATAAATGAGAAGTTAAGAAGATGTAATTTAGTTTTAAATAACATTAAACAGTTAGAAACCTGAAAACAAATATTTTTATTTAAACAAAGTAGATTTTTTAAGGATATTCATCTTAATCGATTAATCGACATAAATCGACATAATGCTAGGAACACAACTGGGACGAACGACGAATTTTTGGCCGCGAATATTCGTCGCCAAAAATAAAACATATTTGTGTATATGAAAATACACACAATCATGGCGTCGGCCGAAATTCGTCATACGCGGCGACTTTGCAAGATTTATTTCTATTTCATACGCCGGCGAACGATGAACAAATCAGCAACGGGTAGCCATATTGTTTCAAAATGGTAAGTGTTTTAGTAAATAAAGTTACTTTTTACTTTAGAAATTGAAAATTTTAACTGAATATTATTTAAAATTCAAATTGAAAAAAAAATAACAATAAAAAAGTATTTTAGTCACGTTGTTAATGTCTTATTTGTGAAGTATTCTTTGTTCATATGGTAACACTATTTCTTGCTTATACAAACTATTTTATTTCCATTTTTGTTTTTTCGTCGTTATTGTGTTTCATACGACGAATTTATACAGCGAATTTCTACCGACTAATTAGTCGTGCTGGACGAAATTCGTCGTTCGTCCCAGTTGTGTTCCTAGCATAAATTGTTCGATTTGTTCGTTATTCGAAATTGGCTATTTTGATTATTCGATCAAATAATGGCGGAAAAATTTCCTCGATTAATCGTTGTTCGATACTCTACTAAAAACTATTGAATTTTTTAGATACTCTTTTTATCTATGAATAAGTTATTATAAATGTAAAAACTCCATTACAAAAAAAAAAAAAAAAATTATAGCCGGAATAATTCTATGATTCATATATGTACATATATACCTTGTGAATGTGCCTTCTCTGTTCTTTAAAGTAACCAGACTTTCATATTTAAATGTATTCATGGGGAAACACATTTTTTTCGTTTTTAAATCGTTTTATGTTTCAAATCGATTTCGATTACATACCTGAATATTTACTAAGATATAAATAAAAAAAAAAAAAAAATTTAAAAATAATTTTTATTTCTTTACCTGCAGATGAAACTTTGGAGGCAAAACACATAAGGTAAGTTAATTTTATTTTGAAATTCTTTTATTTTACATAAACTTACTTATATTAGTTTTATTAAAAAAATAATAATTAAAATAATAATATTTAATAATATTTCTACTTAAAAGAAAAAAGAACTTATTTCATAAAACTTCAATACTATAATAGTTGGTTGAATATACATAAATAATAATAAAAAAAATTCATTGGAATGTTAAAAAATTTACACAACAAAAACACATTTAAAACAATGTGTTTTTGCAAAATTGGAATATTGTTAAGAAAAAAAAAAAAAAAAAAATCAGATAACATTAAAGCTTTTAATTAATTTTTTCTTTTTTCTGAAAAATCTGCTCCAATTGCGTTAGCAAACCGATAGCTCTAAAATTATCATGTAGCATGGCATATTCTTCCAAAGCTTTAACATGTCTCAAAGCCTCGTCGACCGTTTCTATGTCGGGAAAAGGTGGCGATGATCGTCTTTTATTGTTGTTAGAGGAATTATGGTTTAGTTGGGTCTTCTTTACAGGTGAATCGGAAAAAGTTAATTTACGTAATTCATCATCATCTTCTTCATCCTCAATTTCGTAGATAATCTTTGGCTCCAGACTAGAAGGTTTACTGGGCAGACTACAGCGACCGTTATTGCCATTTACATCAGGTTTGGCAACCGTTTTTCTAATAGGTTTTTGTTTGTGCTCTTGAGGCGTTTCCTGTTCCATACGACTCACGAATTGTATCATATCAATGGCACTTAAATGAGGTCGCTTGGCTTCAGTGATGACAACATTATTGCGCAGTGATTGTAAATCAAAAGCAGGTATGCCATAAGTCCATTTAAAATCTTCCAACCAAGCGTAGGTGGGTTGAAAATTTTCCACTGCTATACATTCTTTAATCTGTAAAGCTTTCTGTCTGACTTTCTCATCATCAATGTTGTGGCTAAAGTACAATACTCTTTGTATATACTCATACATGACTTTGCCAAGGAAAGTAATTTTCTCTTGTCTCTTTTGCACGACATCGTCACGTTTCGCAACCTCTTTTTGCGGACCAGCTTCTCCACTTTTGTACGATTGCAAAATCGATTCACGATTAACTAAAATATTCTTAATTTGTTTTGAACTACAATCGAATTTCTGGGCCAATTTCTGTAAACTGGGTCGAGTCAAATGACTATCATATTCGCGTATAACTTCAACACGATCAGCCAGGCTTAAGATATTACGAGTTCTGTATTCATTAAAAATATGCGGGGCGAAATTCGCTTCCATGGTGTAGAAGAGTCTCTTAAAAACTCACTTGGCAAATACACTCGATTTTTTTTATATAAAAACAAAGAACCACCACCAAACAAAAAACACTTTTCACTTTAGCTGCTCTACAACAACAAGATATTCTTGAATGCAAACACAAAAACAAAATTAAAATGACAGTTGTTTGTACGTTCGCCTGATAAAACAAAAAATGGTTAGGCGACGTCAGTTACTTTTCAATGCGATCACGGCTACGGCTATACTATGTAACTGAACTGAAGGCAAAAAAACGGCAACAGCAGCGTCAACAGCAAAAAAATACACAACCTTTCCCAGTTAATAACAACAAGAGACTAAAATAAAAATGATTGTTAATGCGTTTGTCTTTCTTACACTCATATATGTACGTTAAACAATGTCGATTTTTCGTTCGCTCACTCAGTGGCTTGCTCTCTGAGGCACGCATTCGGCTTTAGCTCGTTTCCCTTGACAAGCCATTTAAGTTCGACTTTGTACAATCGTTTGGCTTGGCTGTCCGTCCCACTTAACCACCGACCGTCTCTGTGAAAAAAATCAAAAAAGCTTTTAAAGCGTTTCTCAACTCTGTAGCCAGCCCATGGCCGAAGACAAGACTGTGATGTTTCTGTGCACACAGACTTTGTGCATTGAAGTATCTTTTTATAAATTGCGCTTCTGTTCTTTCCCCTCTAGCCGACTTAACTACGAGTATTAATTTAGAATAAAAGTTCAACAATTCGTTTGGTTTTTTCTGCTTCCCGTGTTTGCGGTGGTAGCCATAGATATCGTCATCATCATACGTTGTTGTTGTTCACATTTATTCGATGTGTGTTATGGTTAGGCTGGCTGGCTTGCTGGCAATTAAACCGTATGAGGGAAAGACTGTTGGAACAAGCTACATACATAAATAAAAAGCATTGTAAGGCTGATTATTGCGTTTCGATTTTAAAATCGTTTTGGAAAAAGTTTTTAGCGCTCGACACTGGCCTTTCTTTTTTTTCTTGCCTTACTCTTTGTTTCCCCCTATGACTATTATTTCTCTTGTTCAGAGAGTTTTGTTATCTGTGTTTGATATGGTGGCGGTTGTTGCTGACGAAGTGCTAAGTAGGTAATTCTAAGAGTGTGTTTGTAAAGGTCTTGGGAACTTAGTAGAAGAACAGCTGCTTATTTTAGACTGCCTCCGAAGTTTTTTGTTTAGTTGTTGTGTTTTGATGCCGTTATTTTGGTAATTCAATAATTTTTTTTTGAGAGTACCTATAACCGACTTATGTACATATGTATTAACATATGAATTTTTTTTTAAAAACAAACAGGTTTACGAAACGGACTTTCTATGAAAGTTTGTTTAACGTAGGTATGTACATACCTTTTATAAACCTGTGGGCATTCGATATCAATTGAAATTACAATACAATTCAAATGAAAATTTCGATCGATATCGTGTGCCGTAATTTGCCCCCTGTTTTATTTTTTTCAAGTGAGGATGTAAAACTTAAATGTTTTTTATTGTACAAGCTTTTAATAAATGTAAAAGCTTTCGCGATAATGGAAGTTGAATATGTATATGTATACTGTTAAAAAAAAACAAAAAAAAAAATTACTAGCAAAATTAAAGAAAAAAAATTTTCATACGGCCTTGTTCTAACAATCGCACGATTTGAAATCGCAAAACGCCAGATTTATTTCATGGTGTTCTGAAACTCGTGAACTTAAGCTTCGTACAGTCGTTGGTCAGATCTTACAATGTTGTCATTAAAATTTACTAAAAATGTCTTGCAACTGTGTGAACATTGTACGCTATTTTCATTTGGCAGATGTGTTAATTTAATGCATCTGACAATGGCACCATTAACAGAAAAATGACTACATTGTAAGATTTGACCATCGTTCATAGTTTCTCAGTCGCAATTTACACTATAGACATTTCTTGCCGGACAGAAAAAGTTTGTTGGTAAGGGGGCGACAATTCACTTCTTGCCTCTCTCGCCAACAAACTTTTTCTGTCCGGCAAGAAATGCCCACAGTGTAAATTGCGACTTACAAATACTCAAGTTCCCTTGATCATACTTTTGCAATTTGAAGTTGACAAACTTCTTGTATTGCGATTTACAGAACACTTACTACGCAATGTCAAGTCAGAATCGTTAATATTAAGCGTTTTGCGATTGTCAGAAAATGTCCGATAAGTATTTAATTTGTTAAATATCGTCGTTTGTAAATTATTGTGTTCTATATGGTTATATTTTACATATATTATTGAACTCAATAATTTACAAACGACGATATTTAGAATTGTATTAAAAAAATATTAAGTATAAAAAATGGCCACCATTTGTCTTCAGATGAATAAATTTAAATAAATATCCTTTTTCGCAAAAATAGAGTTTTGAAACCCCATTATTTGCGACTCCCCACCATACATACCATCACCCTTTTGAACTCTTGGAACGGCATCTGCTGCTTGCCGAGATTACTTTGCATACATATAATCTAGCATTGTATTCCATTAAAATTTTGGAATCCTTAAAGCGTGCATTTGTCCGAATAGTGGATAATATTTCTATGCATGTTGTGCGTCCTGCCATAGACAAATGGCCCGTTAGACTTTGGTCATGGTGGAAGGTTAAGTGTGGCCATTTTGAATAATATTTTTTGCAATAAAAACCCTGTTATGAAAGTACTATGTTAACAGAGAACAAATACCAATATTTGTTAGATGTTTATGACAGATGTCAGACATAACCGGATTAAATTTTACTTATGCAAAAGCATTTTATTAATGTGAAGGCTATGAAGATACTGCAAAGTAACTGTAAGAAGGCAATTAAAAACTGGTAGTGGTAAAAAAGAAAGCATTAGATATAATGCAAATAAAAAATATCTACACTTTAAAAAACTTTTTTAATTCTTAGTTAACAGGATTAAGAACGATTCATTAGATTAATTTTTGCTTTTAGAACATGGAATGAAAACGAGTTATTTGCCAGTTACGCTATTACCATATAGAAATAAGCAGTTTTACAATACACTCTTATATGTTATGATACATCAAAGCCCCGATTTGCGTCGGTCCAAACTAGTTTTTTCCCAAGCTTGCATGTAACTTAAAGGTTAGGTTAATAATAAAATGAAATATGGTAATTAAAGGAATGTCCGTAACTGCAGCGCTAAGCCATTTAGCCAATGGCAGAGTGAGGCGTAAAAAACTCAAGGACAGAAAAATCAGTGGAACATTATTTGTTCTTAAGTGATGATCAATCAAGTAAGAAAGCATAGTTTGTGAACCCCGACCATATGATACTCTTTACCACAGTATTGAAAAACACATTTTTAAGAGTCTACCATATTTGACACCCATGGGCGATCATGGACCCGCCAGAACAAAAAGTCATATCCTTTTCTATATGAGATTTGTTTGCCTTTTAGTGATTTTAGGAAGGGGGTTTACATTGGACATATAGCTAATTTTGGACTTTCCAGCGCATCGTAAAAGCTATTGTCGCTTATTTTTATGTAAACTTTTTCAAGACAGTTGGCATTAAATTTTATTTTCTGTAGTAGTAGGAATGGGCCGATTCCAATAAAATTTTGTTAGATGATTTTGATTGCAATAAAATAAGTTTGGACCAAATTTAATCTAAATACTAATATAAAAAGATGGTTTATGGGCACAAAGACCCTTTTCCGGAAAGAAGCTTGTATGAGGGCTATGTGAAATTATGGACCCATCCGGCCCCTTTTCAATAGGCTTGCTCCTTGTGACAATTATATCTAAAATTGCGACCTGTACTTTGAGCACATGGTTTTCAAGGACAGATGGACATCGTTAAGTCGATTCAAAAAGTAACTCTAAGCCGATCCATATACTTTAAGATGGTTCTAAGACCAATTTTTGAGAGTGTTACATACATATATCAGTACAAAAGCATAATGCCCTCTCCGCTATTATGCCCTCCTAAGAAAGAAAGTCACATCACTATTTTAGAAGTTGTGAGGAGGGTAGGAAACAAATCTACTCGCGAGCTCAATTCGAGTCAATTCTATTGTTTTAAAATTTATAGTCGTGATTTTTATTTTTAAGCTAGCCAGCCAGCGTTGCCAAAAGATTTGGAAGGAAAATCTTCATATGGCCAAAAAAAAATCTTATTTTGAAGAGGAAAATCTTAAAATTTTTAATAACAAGGGCAAAGAAGTAAAAATTATTAATTTTTTAAAAGGAAATACTTCTTATTATGGAAACTATTTAAATTAAAATACATAATTGCGGTATTTATACAAAATTTTATTGTAGGCTTAAATTGTGTTTTTAGTTATACGAGTGTTCGCCTAATGGTCAAAATTCGACCATAAATTTTAAGGTTCATATGAAGATACTACATCTAAGATTATATGAATTTACATGTTTTGAGCATTCTTTTTTTCCATCATAGTGGATCGATTTGGCAAGGGACCAACCTCTGGTTCATATTCTATCTTCTACTATAAAAAATATCAGAAAATATCAATTGAAAAACAAAAAAGTATCATAAAATCTCCTTTGTAAATTGTATTCCACTCAGGACATTGCATTTTATTTTTTATTTTTTTCTATGTCTAATATTAACGAAAATTAATCAAAAAAAAAAACCAGATGTTGAACGAAAAAGTACCAAAAAGCTCCCCTTACATGTTCTTATTCATTTTTCATCTTATAAGTTTAATTCACTTAGGACCCTGCACCTATAATATTATGTTTCTAAGTTAAATAAATCATCACATGCAGCACGGAAAAGTAAAATAAAGAAATTTAATTTCCCGAAAACCAGTTTCTTAAAAATGTCGTATAATCGAGCACCCTATTTTTTTATTATTTGATAATTGAAAAAAACAAATTTTGTATTTTGTACATATGTGTTAGTAGCTAATTTGAACGCTTATTACTCCGAAAATATTGAACAGATTTTAATAAAATATATATTGTGCACTTCTGTAAGTAAATATCTTTCAAATGGTGTATAATTTGTTCAAATCGGTTGACATGCAGAGGAGTTAAGTGTTCTTAACTGTTTTGCCTTTGCCGATTTATATATAGATTTTCCATAAAATTCTTTTTAAAAATATACTTTAAGTCCATTTGTTTTCTAATAAATAAGAACGTAAAAAGTTCATATAAATAAAGAAGTTTCTTTGGAAGTAATTAAATTCTAAAATTAGAGATACATATATAAATTTTGGGCAAGAATATCATACATCATATGAAGTTTTAAGGGTTCTCAATTAAGTATTATATTTGATACCGTTGTTGTATCGAAGGCATTTGAAAATATATGGATTATATGGATTTCCCTAAATATATTCCTAATGGAATTGTTATTAAAATAATGTACACCTTTAAAAAGACATTGTAAAGCACTAATGTATATACACTTTATTTAATAATTATCAAAAACATGGAAGGTGGAATTTTCACACCAAAAGCTTCTTAACCCTAGGTAACTTTTTACCACTTAGGTCTCCTCTTGGTCAGGCCTGACCCCAATTAGAACAGCTAAAAAAACCCCCAATTAAATAAAAAGTAAATAAATATATTTTTTATTAAATTATTATTTTAGATAAGCAGGGGTGTTCTGGAAATCGAAAACACAAAAATTTGGAAGTTGTTTTTAATGCACTTTTAATCAAATTTTTATAATGTTTGTTATTAAATTCTGTTTAATAGAGAAATATTTGTAAAATATTTGTCATAAAATTCATTTATCACAGAAATCTTATTAAAAAACGACGTTTAAAATTTTTGCCTTTTCGATTTAAAGGACACCCCTGTATACGAATTTATTATATAATATTATTATTTTATTTTACATGCAAGTCATCGAATATGTAGTCCCTTATTTTGCACATTGCTTTTCGCAACTGAGTGAAACGAGTTTTCCGCTTGGTTTTTGTAGTTAAACTATACTTAGCTCATAACGGGCCGTAGTTTTCTGATTTAATTCGAACTTGATTCATTCAATTCACAACATATCATTTATAGAATTTACCTTTCTGTTTTTTTGATATATTGTTCTATATGAAAAATATTGCAAAAAAAAAATTTGGTCCGTCCCAGAGGGTAATTTCATAGACTTCACCCCACTTATTTGGCTCCAATCAAATCCAAAATAGTTTCATTCGATTCAGCACACATCATTTATAGACGCCCCTGTTTTTTTCTTTGTTATATTCGAAAAATTGCAATAATTGCAAAACACAAATTTAGTCTGGCCAGACCAAGACGGTAATCCTAGGGTTAAGTTCCATTAGTTTAACCTTTTGGTACTAAATACATCAACTTTTTTGTTCTTTAATATAATTAAACTTTAAAAAAACACGGGTTTTTTTTCAAATAATTTTTTTTCATCAATATTCCCAAAATGAACAACCGCTAATTTTTGTGTATGCTAGACAATGGGTACAAAAGTGTGCATATCCAATAGACAACAAGCTGATACAAAACCTTATTGTTTTAAAGACTGACTGTTTAAAAAACTGCAAAAATTTATGTAAGTTGTACAAACTTAAAGTTAAGAATTTATATTTCTAAAAGTAAAAAATCTTAATTTGAGAAAACAGATCTTCAAATCTCATTTTAGTCAAAAAATCTTCAAAAATAAGGTAAAATCTTCATTTTGGCAACGCTGTAGCCAGCACAAATTTTAAAAGAGAATTTACTCGAATTGTGCTCGAGAATAGAATTTTTTCTACCCTCCTCAAAACTTCTAAAATGGAGATCAGTGTTACCGTCGGATATTTTCAAAAAGTACCAAAAAAGGGGATATCTGCAAAAATAGTGGCACCAAAAAGTGTATTTTTTTAATAAAAGGGGCACATCTTTTAAAATTAAAATAAGTACACCACATTATGTATTTTTTACGTTTTTTTTTTTTATTTATTATAATTTTAAATGGTATAAAAACTAAAACAAATATTTTGTAAATATTTCTCTCGAGAAGTAATTTTTATAAAATATTTATTTTAATGTTTTGGAAACTGGGAATTATTTCCTTTCGTAGGTTCCTTTATATTATATTCAACATTTTTTATTTTTCGAATTTATTCTATGAGTTAAATTTCAGTTATGTATTTTATAAAGTTTTTTTGTAATAGACTTATTCCTTCAATTTTTCAGGAATGACTTTATACACTACCAGACTATTATATTGTATCTTCTTGTTACATTTTACCTACGCTATCCTTTGGATAGCAATTAGAGTTTTTTTCCCGGACTTTTTCGATTCCCGGGAAAGCGGGAAATTTTTTTTAATTTCCCGGGATCCCGGGATCCCGCTCCATATAAATAATACAAAGTAAATTTTGGTTTTAATTAATGAAAAAAAAAACTTTTATAAAAAAACGTAAGGTAACTTGTTTACAAAGAAAGTAAATGAAATGGTTCAATACTAAAAAATTAATTAAAGATTGAAATAGGAACTTGAGTTATTATTACCTCACGCCTTTATTCCCTATTATTATGCTTTTATTCAGAATTATTATGTTCTGGATACAAGATTAAAAGATAACATAAACATAACAATTTAATTCATAAGACAATAATAAAAACAAAATAAAAATTAAGGTACTCAAGATATGAGATCAAAAAGTTAGTTAATAAAATAGATAAAATACTTTTAAGAAATATATAACATTTTTTAATGGCTTAGGAAATAATTTTCTTACACACTCAAAGCGCTTAGTAAGTCGTCAAAAAGTATATTCCTGATTTTATTTACTAATTATCATGTTTCCGAAAAATTTCGTTAATTTTTTACCGAGGTTGGACAAAAAGTTAAAAGTGCACCGTTGTAGCTTCGGATTCACAATCAGAAGCAATTTTTTCTTTTTCATAAACAACGTCTATATCAGTCAAATGTATGTCAAGGTTGATGAAAAATAGCATCAACCGGACTGCTTTTTCCAAACCTTTTCATTTCAATATGTTCATTTGTAATCTTTAGGACAATGTGTTTTTCAAGTTGTATGTTGTAGTATCTTACACGAGTTTCCAAAATGGTATTTTATTTCTGTTTCCCCGCACTTCACGGATATATAAACCAACACAAATTGAAATTGTAAACATATCGCTCCTTCATTGCATCATAGTCATATCTCAAAATTTTAAGTAACTTTAGCAACATTGTCCTTCATACCTTCTCGTATTATATCTCAAACTGAACCAAAGTTATAGCAAAATATATCTTTAAATCGGTACATTTTTAAAACTTTAATCGCATTTTGCCAAGATCGTTTGTTTTTGTAGATATGACTTTGTTGCAATAAAGAAGCGATATGTTTAGGTATCTCCTATTTTTAAGACTTGTTAATGGACAATGAAACTTTACTGCCTGCATCTTATTTTGAATTAATGTACTTTATTAACTCTTCACTTCACTAAATGTAATAATTATCAACTGTTGCACTGCCCATTCTGCTTTTAGTAGATTTATTGCATCAGGAGACATTGATTTAAATACTTGTACTCACTTCTTGTAATTGATCTAATCCACAACCCATCCACAGATGTTAATTTTAAGAGAATAGAAAACTAAATTTCAAAGTATAAATAGCTATTTTCTGAAATTATTAGGAATTTTCTATTTCCCGGGATCCCGCAAGAAAAATCCCGGGAAAACGGGAAATAAAATAATTGGGACGGGAAATCCCGGGAAAAAATCCTAATAGCAATGAAGTATATTGTATGCACAGAAAAATTTACAATTATTAGACACCAGCAGAATGTAATGCATTTTCTGGCCCGCAACGGCCTTCGTCAGCATTCTTTGTGTCACACTGGATAGTGATACTTTATAAATTACATGTATTTAACTCAACTATTTTAACAAATAGAAACTGGGTAATTCAGAAAACTTTTAACTTGTTTTCTGCCAAACATGTTTTTTGGATTATGACATTGTTGCAGCTAATAGAAGATATTAATGAAATGTGTTTTATATATACATTCAGTAATATATTTCTTGTACTATTCCTTTTAAATACATTTTCTTTAATTTATTTAAGACACTATATTGCACAGGTAGACATTTCAAACTGTTTAGAAATTTATTTATTCCACCATTCCACCAGATTCTTATGTTTTTTGGAATGCTATGGCCGAATATGAGCACAGTTTTCTCCCATCACGTCACATTTATCAGATACACCAATTGTTGTAATTTCGGATGATGTTTTGTACCACAATTAATAACAAAATCCAGTTTCAGAGTTTAAAGATATTATAACTGACCCAGATGCATTTATACATGAATTTAAATTTCAAGAGAGTAAAGTAAATGACACGAATTATGAACACATATTCAAAATTTCGAATGCTAAAGATTTTTGGCTTGAAATAGGAACATTGAAAAATAGATTATATTCAAACTTATACAAATTGATCTCTCATATTTTTACATTGCCACATAGTATTGCTTCTGCTGGCCGTGTTTTTACTAAGTTAGCTTAAATCAAAAATAAAGTAACAAATAGGCTAAAGACATTTTACGAAAGTATGGAAGTCGTTTTAAGAAGAAATAGTTTATATCTTCATTAGACACTATAAATATTGGGTCTAAATACTTCAATATATTGAGCTTTTTGTTTTTTATATCAATTCTTATTATCAATTCATTACACAATTTTTTGTAAAAACTTAGATTTTACTTTTAATGTAAATTACACAAATTTTAGACAAGTTTTCGGTACACACCAGTTCGGTTTCTGCTTCATGACTTCTAAGGAGAGACAAAATACTTTTTATTGCCAAATATTTGAAACTTTTTGCTATATATTCTTTTAAATATTTTTTAGGAATTTTTCCTAATTCTTGATTTATAAAAGAATATATAGCAAGATGTTTCAAATATTTGGTAAAAAAAAGTATTTTGTCTCTCCTGAAAAGTAGTTGTTTTTGAGTTACGAGGTTGCGGAAGAAAACCATCGATATGTGAGATATCTTTATCCCCTTGTTCATAACAAATAAAATAGGTTAACAAAAAGTTTATTAAACCGATTTTCAGCTAACGACGCATGACTAGAAAAAAATTTCATATAAACTTGCTTGCATATACACATATTAAAACCGTTTTACATATATTAAAGCTAGGGGTTATAATAAAACAGAAAGAAAAAAAGTATATTTTCCTAGCGTAAAAAGTATCAAAGAAGTGGCAAGAATCGCAAAAAGTACCACATTTGGGTGCATTTTGTAAAAGTGGCCAAATAGTATCCAAGCAGTCGAAAAAGTGGCAAATTGCCACTTTAGTGGCACCAACGGTAACGCTGATGGAGATGTGACTTTTTTTCTTAGGAGGGCAGTATTGTGGTGTGGGTATTAAATAAATGCTTTTGATATGTGGATAAAGTTCGATTGTTGATTACTTTGATCACACTTAAGATGATTTCTAGACGTAAATTATATATGTATTTTAATAATATATTAAAAAAACACTACTAAGAAAAATCACGATTTTAAAGAAATTTATTAACACGATTATTGAGACCAGTCTACAAAGTTTAACAGTTAACTAAATCATTAATAACCGATCTTTTGAGGTTATGTTATCTGTAACGTTTGGAATAGCGTTGTATTTCGGAATTGGCAATTAAAGAGTCCATTAGTCTTTGGTTTATTCGCATATAGATTTCCCCGTAGAATACAACGGTCTTATTTGTAAAAAATTAATCAGGTTAATAAAGGCTTTATGATACGGATTTTGTATTAAAATTAGTTTGATTAACCTTTTATTAACCTGTTTTATTATTTGTTATAAATAAGGCCGTTATTCTGTAAAATGTTACCAGACGACTCTCAATCAATTCATAAAATTGTTGTTTACTCTTAAGAACCAAATTAACCATACAAACGGTTAAACAAACTTTTGAAAAAAATTTGTGTAAATATTAAAATTAAAATGTGTTTAATATTTACAGAAACATCTTGTTGTAGTTGTTAAACTGCTCGTGAGTTTATTTGGGCCTGTACTTAAAAGATATTTTTTGAAAGAAAACGACTTCGTTTCAAAAAAGGTGAATTATTTAAATTTTCACAATTACAGTGCGCTCGGGATAACGTTCACACCCTATTTCGTCAACGTCAACCAAACCTCAAAGTTCTAAAACGTCAACTTTAAATAAATCTATAGCTTTAGTAACAATTAAAAAAAATATGTACATTAGGACTACAACTTTTTGACACTTTTTGCGAATATGTATCAAAAACGGCATAGTGTAGTCGTGTAGAGTATTAAAAGTTATTAAGAAAAAATATGATAATTTTTTCGGTTTGTTAAAAAAGATCATGCAAGGTTGAAGTTTGAAAACAACAAATTTTATCTCACGAAAATTTTAAAAAATATACACCCGATATTTGTATTTATTCCTATACGTATCACTTAAATGCTATTTTGGAATTTATCCACTGCTTTAGATTTAAAAATTTTCCTACGGTTTACAATTCATCGCGGTTCAAAATTTCTTGGAAGCTTTTAGAAATTTGCTTCCCTACGTGAGGTTTTTTTTTCGCAAAACGACGGGGAGACAGCTGTTTTCATTACTAAAACATTCTTGGCCACTTCGTGGTTCTAAGCCAAAAATTTGGTTATAGACCTTATGTACATTCATTGTATGTAATTAGTTCCAGATTTGGGGGTTCCCCTTTAAGAATGTAGTATAGAAAAGTTCTGTTATAGCTGTAGTTTTATATTGTTCTTTTTTGTTCCGTTGCATTGTAATTTTCGTGAAAGTCAGGGACACTACCAGACAAATTTTTATTCTTTTTTAAGGTTGATTTTACAGTGTCATCCATATAGGAGTGTAATAAAGATATTTTGCTGGATACCGTTGCTGAATCGTGAGAAAATGAGAAGTAAAAAGTGACTCATGATGACGATTTCGATGTGGATAAAGAAATCTGATAACAAAACCAAGCGAATAACGTAGCAATATTTATTGCGGCAAACGTCAAATTTCATTGCTCCATAAAATTTGCGACGTATAGACCGCATATTGCCATGAGTTGCAATCTATTGCGCAATGATTGCTCTTCTGATTGCTTGAGCAATTATTGCCTAGCAATCTGCTGTCAAATCAGTTGTAATTTATCTGACATGTTTTTGTCATCTGACATGTCAAATTTCCCACTGCAAAATACATACATGACGTGTGTTACCTTTTTAACTTTGCTTCTGTAAAAGTCAGACGCAAAGTCATCTGACAAAATTGCATTTAGAGCGTGCTCTATTTTCTTCTGACAAAACATCTGACATCAGAAAGCTATGCCGGGAAGAAACCGGCAGCGGCGTCCACTATTGACGGAATCATTAGCCGGCTGAAGTTAATTTTTTACAATACCGAGATATGTTTGATCATCTTACCATTGAATAGAATTTATGTGAATATATGTATATAAAAAAACCGTTTTATTATAAAATCCTAAATTGGTATCTTTGAATTAAAAGAAAAAATGTTAAGATGGCTGAACTATTTTACGGCGCAAATAAAACTTTTCATGGCGGCAGCAAGCTATTTTGAAACCGAGGACTACTTTGGTTTCTGCAATAACAATGCGAAAAAAACAGAGACAATGTCAGAAGCAAGTACGTTTGTGACCGAATATTATAAAGCTTATGTAAAACAGCGATTTTGACAGACATGCACAATTACATGTGACTTGAAAATTTGACATGTCAGATGACAAAAACATGTCGTCTATATGCTCCTTTATTTGTGTGTTTATTTATTAAATAGCAATTTTTTTCAAATGCAAATAAACAAAAAAGTAATACAAAACACAACTACGAAAATTACAATTAATTATTTTATTAAGTTAATTTATTAATTGGAAAAAGAAAATTTAACAACCACTTGAAAACAACATAAAACGTTTGTTATAAATACAGCCACAAAACTTTGGACAACTACTCGCGGTAGAAATTGCAAATTTATGGCAAAGCAATTTCAAGTGTTCTCCAGCAATATAATCAGCAATTATTGCTCCATTGTTCTGCCGACGTTTTTGCTTGTACTTAGCAATAAATATTGCTACGTGGAGACCCAGAGTTAGATTCGGTTGAGTGCAAGGCGAATTGACTAGAAGGTGGGGTCAAGCCAACATATGGTGTGTTTTTCGTTGGTCGACTTGTCAAAATTTGAATACAAGCTAGTTTTTTATGTAAACAAACCTGTTTTTTTACTAGCAATATTTTTGACAATACGACCACAGAAGCATTGTAGTTGTAGAGTTGACCTCACCTTCAAGTCAATTCGCCTTGGTTGAGTGCGAGAATGTTTCTCAACGTTGACCTTGGAGAGAAAGCTGTACAAATTTTGATTATTGGAGAGAAAATACAGCAGAAAAATATAACCGATTCCTTAAAAGACATGTTAAAGTATGGAAACCTTTTTTGGTTGTCTTTTGATTTTTTTTTAATTTATAAACAATAAAAACGCTTTCAACTAAAGTGTCAATTTTAATTTCTACATTCATAAGCGTCAACAATCTGATAAACGTAAACACACGCAATTTTAATTAGTTGACGTTATCCCGAGCGCCTTGAAAAATAAAATAATTTTCGGCGAACGATTTAAAATTTCTATATTTTTAGCGAGAACTTTGTGAAAAATATTTTTAGAAATCTTGAGGATTTATTTAAAGATTTTTTTATGTTTTTATAGGTTTGACGAGAATGGAAAATTTGCTTTAATTTTCTTTAAAATCTGTTTATACTTTTCTCATTAAACGAGTATACATACGTTTTAGGATAAATCTTTTTTCGCCGAATTTCATATTTTAATCCACCTCTTAATTATCTAAGCACGGTTTAAAAATTGTTCGATTGTGATTTTCCGACCTACATTGTTCAAAAGAATCGACAAAATGTACCTGATTTTAAGTCTTACACATTTTTTTTACCTGTTATTCGTGTTTGTATTCGGATTCTTCTAAATGTTAATTTTTGAGGTTCGTGAATTTAGGCGTAGATAATTTTTGTTTTTAAGTAATTACCTTTTAATGGAATTAAAACAAATGAGTTTGCAACATGTCACGTTTAAAATCGTTATTTATGAAATACCTTTTTCTGGACGATAATTTTCTAGGCAGCAAGGTCTATCCAATAGGTCTGCTCACCTCTACAACAATATAAAAAAACAAAAGGCATTTTGTCTGTGTAAAATTCCTCGTCGTTGTCAAATGATTACTACTATGTACTTAATAGGGAAAACATAAGGAAAAAGGTGTTCTGTATACATGTATGTGTGGTGTGGCAAAAACCAAAAACGTAAACGTTAATGTACATGTTCATGTGTACACTGAAAGAAAAATGCTTCATATATTTAATGAATCGTTTTCTTAAAAAAATTTCACTGGTTAAATAAAAATTTTCATTGTCAAAATGGAATTTCGTAGTTATAATGTAGTGTTTTCGTTAAAATCGATTCATTGGATTTCGTAATTACGTTAAAAATTTTCATTGGATATATGAAAACTTAAGTTTGTCCAAGTTAAACAAAAAATTTTAATTGGGAACATAAAAAACAATATACAAACATAACTATATTCATAAATAATACAAAATTATGGTTTCTTTAAAAATATGTTTAGTTGTTAATTAAAAAATGTAAGACTCAATTATTTCATACATCTAATGTAATATGCCATTAAATTTATGAAATCAAAATTTTTTTTATAAAAGCATCATATTTCAATAATTGAAAAAAAAAATTATTTTTAACATTCAAATAACTCTATAGTCTCAATAATTAAAAGTATAAAAATATTTCGAAAAAGCATGCCGTCATAAATTTCAATTTTCACTATGACAATGAAAAATGTCATTATAGTAATGAAACAAAAACTTTCAGTCCATAAATGCGTATGTTTTTAGTTTTCTTTAATATGTACATACCTAAATACATATAGTGTGTAATAAGTATTGAACAAATAAATGTTCTCCTTTAAAAAAAACACACCCTTATTTTAAACTGTTGTCAACCAAATGATGTATACAAAAAAGCTTGTTCTCTCTTTATGTGGTCTTTTTTTATTATGCGTTTGCAAAAAAAATCAACGTTGTTATTGTTGTTATGTTATGACAATTTAATCTCATATTTACGCTCTTAATTGATTAATGGCAAAAAACATAGTTTTTTTATTCGAAAACTACACTGCCCCAATAGGCTAGCTGGTAGTGAGCTAGTCTTTCTCAGCGCCGAGGTTGCAGGATCGATTCCCGCCAGCGACTCTGGTTAAAAAAAAAAGTTGAAAAAGAACAACTTTTAAAAAAAAATTCCAAAAAATTAAAAAAAAATCAAATAAAAAAAGTCTATCAGCGCCGAGGGTTGCGGGATCTATTCCCGCCAGCGACTCTGGTTAAAAAAAAAAAAAGAAAAAAGTTGAATAAGAACAACTTTGATTATAAAAAAAAAAAAAAAATCAAAAAAATTAAATAAAAAAATTTTTTTTTTACTTTTTTGAAAGTATTCATCCAATGAATAACATTCATAGATCTAATGTAATGTTTCATTAAATACATTTTAATGAAACAGGTTTCATTAATCCAACGAAGCGCTGCAAAGGTTCCTTTTTAATGCAATTTTTCCTGGGATTAATGTCAAAATTCATTGGTATTCTGAAGAAAATTCTTTCAGTGTATAAGCAAAATGTAAGCAACTTTTGACATCGTTAATGCTGGGTACACACTATGCAACGCATTTACGCAATTTAGCAAATTAAATTCATTTTCGTTAATTTTTCATTCATTCCAGATTGCATCAACATCAAAACGTATTGATATTTTGAGATTGCATTGATGTAGATTGCACTGTGTGTACCCAGCATAAGGAATAAACCAAATAAACATCTGGCGATTTGCGCAGACCTATTGTATAGACCTTGCTAGGCAGGATTAAACCATGCTCAAATAATACAGGTGACATCACTAGGGCAACAAATACAACATTACAATATTAAGCTAATTTTTATTTCATTATGGTCAAAATCTTTAATTTTAATTGAAATAATCAAAAACTTTATCACATTGACTGCCTCGTCGGACACATATGTGTGACAATGCACTATGTGGTTTACGCCACGTCGGATACATATGCCCGACGCGATTTTCATTATTTCTAGCCATGTCACACACAAGTGGCTGACGATAAATAAAATTTTATTGCAGTAATATGATGTACGGCCTCCCATGAAATTTCTGTAAAAATGGTTTCGGCGCAGCTCAAAAATTAATTAAATTTTTTTTTTTTTTATATATAAATCATTTTATTATACACAGTTAGAAAAAAAAGTAAAAGAAAAATTATTTTACATATTGTTCTTATAATGCAAAGAGACAAATTAACACGTAATAAGGAAAAATATAGAGCGTTTGAGTTGAGTTTTTTGCCGTGCATGTATGCCCGACATGGCCTTGCATTAAAAAAAATCGGGAGGCGCCACGTCGGACACATGCGTGCGACACTCTTATTTGTAAAACACTCTCTGTTTTTAAGCAGTAAATATAACTGGTAGTATCCTAACCTAGCATTTACACATGCCACTGCCAGTTCGAAAAACTCAATACACTCACACTTTTTTACTAATACACTCACATTTTTCGCAATGGCAGCTCCAGTGGCAGCAAAAATTGCATGCGAGTGGAAATTTGACACTTGCATGCCACTAAATGACAAAACGATTAACAATGTTACCCTGTTTAAAATTTAATGCAAACTTACTGGATTATTGTCAAATTTTAATTAAAGTTTTGACTTGATTAATGTATTATTATGATTAATTTTTTGAAACGCGCATTACTAAAAGCGAGTTTGTCAATTATAGAGCATTAATATTGTTAAAATAATGCTTATATAAATAAATGCAAACCATTCCCCCAAAAATGTGCTTATATGATTAGCTCTGTAACTCTCTTTGGTATTTTGTAACTTTTTTTTTAATTTGAGAAGTAAACAAATTATCTCAAGTTTACGCTTCGACGACATTTTGAAAATGAACTCGTAGTGGCATATGTAAACACAAAAGCAAATGGCATGAGATTCGACAATTTCGAACAATTTTTCTTCGATAATATGTATACAACAGAGGCATGCCACTACTTGCATGTGTAAAGGCAGGGTAAATACCAATATTGACGTTTTTGAAGATAAAACGCAAAAAAATGCTGTGGCCCCCAGCATCTTCTTTGCTGAAAGTGCCTTGGAAGTCAATGTGTTAATACAATACACTAAGGGTAATCACTAGGGTATTCATTCGGTTAACCGTCAATCGGTTAACCGATTAAACCGGCTAATTTCAGTCGATTAACCGATTAACCGATGTAATACAATTTTTAATTTTTTGTAGTATTATAACATATTTTTTTGTGTTTTTAATTATTTGTTTCGTCTCATATACAATAGGTATGTGTTTAGAAAATATTTTTTCATAAAAAAAGGTGTTGGTGATCTTCATTTTATCCCATTTTCCGCCGACCGATTTCAATGTTCAATCAGCAGGAATGTGGCGAAAAATAGGTTAAATGTTTGATTGCCAACACCTTTTTTTGTTTCACGTACTTTTTATATGTATGTGTTTAGTTATTTGTTTCTGCTCATACCTTCTCATATCAGTCTTTTAACAAAATTAGCCGAAACAACTAGAAGTGTCAAACATTTTTAAAAATTAAAACAGGACTCTAAGGGCATAATGGAATATTTTATATGTTTAGAGAAATCTTGAAAAAGGACTGAGAAATAAGATATTGATCTACGATAAGTGAAAGAATTTTTTTTAAGTAAAGTTTTGTCAAAATAAAAGAAAATAATCGATTTACTCCAAAACATTTAAACCAAATTACTTTTCTAAGAGATTATTTTATAAGATCTCCTTTAACTATTGAAATAACTAGTAAAATTATCTCAGTTTATTTTTTTATAAAAACATACTTGGGGGATTCACAAGGTAGTCATAAAGTTGTAAAGTCTTATGTCTTTAAATAATTATGTACTAGAAATATATATCGTAGGATTAATATGCAAACCGGCTAAATCCACTTTTTATGTAAATTGAGATGTTGATGCCGTGTGGCAGGGAATGATACGCCTCGTCGACCAGCATGTAGTTTTTCTTCTATTTAAGTCTTGAAGTGTGTAAAACTAATTGTATTTTACTATTAATAAGATTTCTTTATGACGTGCTAAATTCTCAATTTTTCATATTTGATAAATACACTGAAATTTATTGTTGAGGGAAAGCTAGCTTCTATGCGCATTTCACTGGCCGCTTAGGCCGGTATTTTAATTTTCTATCAAGCTGCAAATAGAAAAAATAAAAAGTTTTTGGTCTCTCCTGTGAAAGGAAGTTAGCAGGTTTGCATATGAAGCCGACGATATAACTGTTGTGGGCTACCGCTTATATATCTACTGTGCAGTTATGACGAATCAATGAGCGCAGCATTAAAATTTTTACCTTGTGAATCCCCCAATTGTGTATTACATAATTGAAAAATGCATCTTACTTATTTATGAATTGTTTTTTTGTTTGCTCGTTTTAGTTCAAGAATTTTAATGTTTGGTATGTTATTGTTCTTTTACTAATAAACTCCAAATAATAAATAATTAATGCATTTCTAATGGGTGATTTTTTAAAAGCTATAGGAAAGTTTTTAAAAAAAACACATACAATTCAGAAAAATGCATGAAATCTTTATTTGAATCGATAGTACGGTCCATATAATTTAATGTTTGAAGATTATTTCATGCAAATGTTGACCGTGACTGCGCCTCAAATGGTCCATCCGCTTAGTCCAATTTTGGCATACTCTTTCCAACATTTCGGCCGGTATCTAATGAATAAATGCGTCAATGTTGTCTTCCAATGCGTTAATTGAATCAGGCATGTGTGTATAGACGTGAGCTTTAACACAGCCTTACAAAAAATAGTCTAAAGGCGTTTAATCGCACGATCTAGGCGGCCAATTGACCGGTCCCGAACGTGAAATAAAATGTTCACCGAACTCGCCTCTCAATAAGTTCATTGTTAAGCGTGCTGTGTGGCATGTGGCACCGTCTTGTTAAAACCACATGCCATGCAAGTCAAGCTCTTGCATTTTGGGCAAAAAAAAGTTGGATATCATCTCACGGTAGCGCTTACCATTCACAGTTACGTTACGATTCGCATCATCTTTGAAGAAGTACGGTCCACAATTTTTCGATAAAAAAGTGGAAGTGCAAGCGTTGTTCGTTTGTAAGACGATTCATGGTTAAATTATAGACCAAACTGAAGATGTTTGACAGTAAAACAAAACACGAAACGTGCGTCAGCTGTTTAATCCAGTGTTGCCAAAATGATAATAGCTAAAAAATCACCCGATATATAGGTATTGAAAATACTTACTTTATGAAAAAAACTTAATTAATCGGTTAATCGATCAAAAACAAAATTAACCGGTTATTGACCGATTAAACCGAAACCTCGGTTAATTAATCGACCGATTAACCGATTAAAGCAACAGGTCGATTAAATGAATACCCTAGTTATCACGATTGTCATTGTGCAAATTTGCAGTGCATATTCAGCCCAATTATGAATAAAAATCCCAGAGAGTTTTCTCCCTTCTCTCATTTTTCCTATGTAAATTCAATTGTAAAAATGGGAAAAGGGAAAAAACTTCCGGGGAATTTGTATTCATAATTGGGCTGATTATGATTGATCGTGAGCAAGGCAATGTCGATGCGCCATTTCGAGCCGTAATCACTTACAATGCAATGCAAAAAACCCCTTTGTTGTTTTAAGATTGTCCTATTTAGTTCCAACACCACCTGTAGTTGAATTTCCCTTGATCGTGAGCATACCAGTTTTATTTTTTATGCAAATGTGCTATTTTTCTTAAAAGTTTATTCGGGAAACACAAAAAACTTCTGGCAGCACTAGCATAAGTTGTCAAAAATCTTCTTTTGTTCACAATTATACACAAGCATTTTAGCTTTTATTTTATTTTTGCGCCAAAGCGATCACAAACAATTTTATTTAATTTTTTTTTTTTAACAAATAAAAGTTGTTGTTTGCTTTTATTTGCAACTGAGCAAATATGCACTGCTATTTTTGTTCAAGGTTTTTTTTGGTGCAAACGAAGTAAAATGAAGCAAATTGCAAATAGGTACGTACATTTTGTTTTTGTGCTGTGCAAATGTGTGTATTTTTGCACACATTCGCATCGTTTGCACGCGTTGCACACGTACACTTTGGACTTTTTGTACACATAGACAAAACTTTGACAGAAGACGAGATAAAGAATACTAGAGCAACAATTGTCATCTTGCTTACTAATGCCTCCTGTTTATTTTGACGTCGATTAAACAATTAGTTTATTAAGTTAATATTTTATAATTTATTTAAATTAATAATCGGCCATGTTCTAAACATCGAAATCGAGTAAAATTCAAATCGATGGAAGTTTTCAGTGAAATTTTTATAAAACAGACAGTTGTTTTTTTTTTAAATTTGAGAGTAGTATATAATGAGAATACAGTACATAACGGATATTAGAACATCCCATATAAAAAACCGTGTCTTTTTCAAGATTTGTCAATATAAAAAGTTTTCTGTATAAGAAAAATCCTTATCAGAAAAAACTGATACATACACCTATAATTAAAATACGCCCCAAAAATAGGTATTTGCTAAAAGAACATTTTTACACGGCAATACTGTACTTGTTAACGCAAAATATCCAACCAAGTGCTTACATTTTAATGCACATACTATGAATATGTATAATTAATTGTATGTTCATAGACACACACATACTATTGTTATAAGAAAATGTTTCTTATAATAGCTATTATAAGAAACATTTTCTTAATCATATTCGAGTCATTTATGACTCCTCTGCACGATTAAAATAAGCATATATGAGCTAATTTTCTGATCATAAATGATTGTTTTCTCGGGAGAAAATGGTACCCTACCCGGGACTCTTCTTGAGGGGTCTTTTATTACCCGCTTTTCTGATCAGTTTCGACTCATTTATGACTCATATTTGTAATAATATGCGAGTCTTTTTCGAGTCATTTTTTAGTCATATTTCTGATTGTTTGCGAGTCTTTTTCGACTCATTTTTTAGTCGTATTTCTGTAGCCCGTTTCTGTATATCTCGCATCGTAAAACTCTTCGCTTGAAACGTGTGAATTGCAACAAAAATAGTGTGAAATGAAACAAAAAATGGTTTTTCTCACACAAGTGGTTCTGTATCTTTTTTTTGCGAGAATTATCTGTCATTTAAATAATTTTCCAGCAATTATTGGAAGGATGCGAGAAAAAGTGTTTCTATAACAATATTTTGCGAAAAGTTTCTTTCAAGAACTGTCAAAATAAGTCACATTTGAAATTGGTGGCGAGAAAAACAAAATATAGATATTTTAAATTTAAAATATGTTTATATACTATTTTTTTTAAATAAATAAAAAAATAGAAGGAATATAAATGATAAATGCATAATTTATATGATGAAAATAAACAAAAAACAATTGTTATATTTTGTTAGTTTAAATTTTTTTTAGCTTTTTCTTGTTTTGGTTTTAATCAGTGCTGCCAGATAAATTTGTGTCAAAATCGTCAATTTCCTGAGAAAAAAATAAAAAAGATCGTCTTTTTTGTTTTAAAAATCGTGCAATTTAAAATCAATTTTAAACAAATTTGTTTCGACTTTTATTAAAAAATAATCAAACAAAAACATAGTTAAAGTTCATGGGTATTTAATAATTATTATTTAATAATTGAGATATAAATCTTGAATTTACCTATTCCTATAATCTTTTTCTTTTTTACCTGAAATAGACTTAGTAGAATACCTTGTAGTTAAAATTAAAAAAATCGGTTCATAAATAAACGGGTTAAAGACCCAGTAAAATCTTCGCCTACAAAATAATATGTTAAGTAATCAGAAACACATAAAAGCACTACATACAATTCTACTGAAAAACTAATGAATTTTACAAGGGTTGTGCCAAAAAGAACAAATTCAAAAGTAAGTCATTTTTTTATCTTAATACATCCAGAAAAAAGTAGTTATCGAAGTTCTTATGGAAGAAAACTACTTAATAACGAGTGAAAGAAGCTATCCATTTTGAAAAAGTTTTTACTGGGAGACAAACAAATTTCTTTCTTGCCGGAATAATGGTTTTGGCACAAAAGTGTACATATAAGATAAGAATATCAAATATCAATCATATTTTGTATATGTATATAAAAAGTATTAAATGTTCAAAATAAGCCAAGTCGGTCCATTACTTTCCCTCGAAATTTTGCTTTTGCCGATACATTTTTTAGGGAAGAAACAAACAATTTTCGAGGACAATTTTCACAATAGGGATAAATATAAAAATTTAAGCAGCCTTGTTTCTAAAGATATCTTTTTTTCTAATAAACAAACATATAAAAATATTTACAATTATCTTATTTGGAAGACTAAGGGGCTTATAGTGTAAAACGCAACGCCAACAATTTCTTTAAAAGCAAAAATAAAATCAAAAATATTTTATAAATTTGTTGTTGCTTTCTACAGACATTCATATTATTTTTTTTTTCAATTTTCAACGCCACAAAATAGAAGTGTTTGAAATTTAAAAATTCAAGATGAATTTCTATAGAAAGTAACAACAAAATTATAAAATATTTTTGATTTTGTTTTTGCTTTCGTCACTTTTTTAGAAAAAATCATCAAAACGTCACTTTGTTAATATCGGAACAAAAAATCGTCAAGATGACGATAACTCGTCAAATCTGGCAGCCCTGTTTTTATTATATTTATTTCTTTTGTTGACGTTTCGCTTTTATTTGACACTTAAGTACTGGAAATATTCCAGTATAAACAGAATTTGTTGTGTCTGTTTTCGCATTCAAATACAGAAACACTTTTATCTCATAAATCGAGAAACGATGGAATTTTTTGTTTCACACTTCATGCAAGAAATTTTACGATGCGAGAAATACAGAAACGAGCTACTGATCGTTTGCGAATGATTTATGAGCTTTTCTATGACCATAACACATATTTCTGACAAGTTTCATAGATCTAGAGGCACTCAATAACTTTTAAGAAGCAATATACACTTAAAAACGTTTTAAATAAAAAATGCAAATTTAAAAGAAGTCTAAATATAATTTTTATTAAAAATTGCTTAAATTTAATGTGTAAATTACTCCACCAAATTTTAGCAAATGCCTATGTACATGAAATTCATTCATTCTTAGAAAATACCAAATTAACATCAAAGTGATGTAGTCGTCGACTAGATGTAACAACAACTTATATAATAGGGGTGAGTATATTTATGTATATTGTTGTCGTGTAAGAAAAGGATGTTTGCTTTATTAAAATTTTATTTCCGGAAGTTGTTGAACGTTTTTCGATTAGTTCAATGGACAATTTGCAAGCAACCGGTTTTACTATTGCGCATAAAAAAATATAAGTAATAATATAATAAGTAGGGCAACCAAAAATAAGCACTAAAAAAACAGTTTTAAGCTCTTAAAAAAAGCGTTTAAAAACATGAAAATAAGCTGTTAAAGTAAAAAAAAGCAATTAAAATTTATGGTTTATTTTCCACTTTATTCGTTGAATGCGTTGTTACAGTAAATTATAAATTGATGCGATAAATTTTCGAAAAGAAACCCCTGTCTATTTGAAGTCAGCACGCTTTTGTACATAGAAAAAGTTCTTTCTACGTCTACAGATGTTAAGGGAGCATATTTAAAATTGAGTATTTGCTCTGAGGTATATTTTATACGATTGAACTCGCAATGCCGCTTGCCTCCCAGTATATCCACAATATCTTTTAGTACCGAAAATCCTTCATTTTTTAATAAAACAGATTCAAATTTTTTATTCACTTTGTCGCCTATATCCCCTGGAACACCGGAAATTTTTCTTACGGTGTCCATAACTATATTCACTTGGGAAACCAATGAAAGATTTTTTGTTTCCAATTTGGTTACTACTTCGTGTAAAAACCCAAAATTTACAGAAATGAACAATATTTGGTTGCGCAAATTATTTCATTCATTAAAGCCTGGCATATACGCACTGCTGAAGAATCTGTAGAGTTTAAATTTGAAAAAATTTCTACGAAATTATCAAAATATTTGGCATAATAATTTAAAGCCATTATCCACGTCCCCCATCGAGTTATCACTGGTTGTGGAGGTAGTGGTATATCTGGTGCTGTTTCTCGTAAGATTTGAACCCTTGCAGGAGATTTAAGGAACGTTTTTTTAGCATTTGAAATAAATTTGTCTACATTTGAGTAGTTTTCTCTTATATGTTCACAAACTCTGTGAACTCCATGTGCAAGACAGGTTACGTGAGTTATATGTGGGTAAAATACAGCAATGGCCTTTGCAGCTTTCACCATATATGGTGCGGCATCACTTACAAAAAGAAAAATTTTCTGTTTATCTAGGTCAAATTCTTTCATTGAATCATCAAACAAACGTGCAATAGTGGAATGATTGACTTTTTCTAATACAGCTGTTTTTATTAAAAATCTTTTTTCTGAAATATTTTCATCCACATGCAGTATACCCACAACAACGTTTGCCACAAATCTGTTCGACGCATCGGTGGTCTCGTCTATAGAGACCCAAATAAAATGTTTTTGTATTTCTTCCTTTATTTTGTTAACTGTAGATTCATAAACTATTTTTGTATATTGGTTTCGAAGAGACGATTCAGATGGAATATGGAATGATGTATAGTTTTGAAGATAATGTTGTACTTTTAAATGTCGAATTTTGTATAATGGTATATCTGCTGATATAAAGGCTTCACAGAGATCAATGCAAAATTTATCGGCGGCCGATGAACTTGTAGAACTTTGTAGAAAAGTTTGTTGTAAATTTTTTTTTGATTCTCTTTCTTTTAGATCTTTGTGCTTTTTTGAATCCAGGTGTTGTTTTATGTTGTAATTTTTATCAACAGATAAAGGTTTTGAGCACACGTTACACACTAAAGCTGATCCATCAGTTTTTAAATCTGGATACTGTTTGACTAGCTTGCTCAAGTAAACCAATTTGCTTTCCTTGACTTTAGGCATTTTCTAAATAATAAAACAATAAACCAATTTTAACAAAGGTTTTAATAAATTAAAAAAAATTTATACTTACATCCAAAACGCAGAGGCTATGAAGGTAATTTTATCTGTTTTTAAACTAAGACAACTTTAAAAAGTTTTAAAAATGTTATGCTTTCAACAATTCAATGAAATTTTTAAAATGTAAATTTGTTGACAGTAAAAACTTGGCTACTTTGATTTAAACGTTTTTTTTTCAACCAGAGTTGTAGCAGCAGAAAAAGTAAGGCGATTTCATGAATTCGCCTTGACAAAAAGGTGAATTTGTTAGTACAAATAAAAAAAGTTGCCACATCAAAAAAAAAAAAAAAACAACGATTTTTGCAAATATTTATTAAATAATTTTTTTTTTCGTATGAAAAAAATGAAAAATTATCTTAAAATGACAAAATAAATTAAAAAAAGCCGATATCGCAAAAATAACTAAAAAAAAGCCGATATTGCCAAAATAAGCAAAAAAAAGCCCTAACAAATATAGCTCATTTTCTTTGTTTTTTTATGATCGGAATTTCTGTTCAATCAAAATCTTTCTATCTTGTAAACAAAAAAAAAAGCAATTGCTTATTTTTGGTTGCCCTAATAATAAGTTTGTTTATAAATAAAAAAAAAAATAAAATTGATAGCGAAAATAAATTTTCGTTTTATTATAAGAAAAATACTTATGTATATAAATAATTGACTTTAAAACAGACCTGCAAGACTGCTGCACCGTGCTTTTTTCTCTTGTGATCTCACACCTACGTGCACTCTTGAACACTTGAATAAACCCAAAAGCCTCGCTTGAGCTTTCACACTATGTATGGGGTTTTTTTTATTTATTTATTATATATTTTTGTTTAAAATGGCATAGATGTGATACGATTAGAAAAAATATTTAGTTTAAAGAAAACAATTATTTTCCATTTGGCAGATTTTTGAATAATATGTAAATAAATTTATAAAAGTTTAAAAGTTATAACAGTCATATTTCAAACCCCTGTATAATCCATTTTCGATTGCTGTATGTTTTGTTATTGCATTTTCAATAAATTACTTTTTAAGCATAAGAACGAATCATTTACGAGTCTTTTTTCAAACGCGCAAGTGATTAATCAGTTTTTAATCGCTAAAAGTACTCGAAGAAGACTTAAGCTACGGTCACACTTATGAAATATTTGATCAAATAAGCGTAACCCCTACTTTTTTTAATAGTTAGTGAGATTAAAAATGGTCTTAATATTACAAAATAAATTGATTATACTACTAGGCATAGCAAAAAAAAGTTTTTTGTAAGATGTGGTTTTTTAATCAGAATAAATATTGATATTAAGCGAAATGATTTTTAAGATTGGTTGTTGGTCCCGTTTTTTCGTCAAATATTTGATAAGTCTGACCGTAGCTTTAGTCAGGTGATTTTTGATAAAACAATCTTTCAAATGCTAGTAGGGAAGTAAAAAAAAGCTTATAACAAAAATTTTTCGTTGCATATATTTATATCAGTTACCTGCTGTACAACTTCCTATCAAAACAAGGAAGTTTTTAAAATTTTGTCGAATTCGATACCATGGCTGAATAGAATCACTAAATATAACCATTTTGCCATTAAGATTGGAATTAAAAGTCCTTATTTAATAGGTATTCGGCCATATTCATAAAAAGTTATTAGTTTAAGTTTAAAGTATGTACTAAAGAGCTGCACAAGCACAAGAAATATTGCTTACAAGCAATTTCATTAAATTTAGAAAGTGTGTGTATATTACTCTCTCATTACAAAACACATACTTCCAAAAACAATTGTTTTGCTTTACAATCAAAATATAAAAGAATAGAACAAAACTGCACTAGAACAATGCTGAACTAGAATAAAGCTGAATTAGAACAAAGATGAAGTAGAACATTAAAACAGAAATAGAACATTCCAAGCATGTTTGAATGTTTTGAAAAAGCTTAAGAAAGTTTATAGTTAATATTAATTTTTATTTGCAAAAATTTATTGTTTATTATTTACATACATACATATATATGAAGGTACTTAGGTCTAATATTTAAATAAAATTAAGAAGAATTCATTCTTTTTATAGAAATAAAAACATATGTAATACATATAATGGTGTGTTTTTGCAAGAATTTTTTCCGCAGTCTCCAAATGGAATTCTGTTTTATAGGATTTTTTGTTTTAAACATATCTATGATGCTTTTTTAATGATTTGTATGCCCAGAAAGAATGATGAATTTTCGTTCAAAAGTACAAAAGTGTGCAAAACCATTAGATAACAAACTGATATAAAACCTCATTGTTTTAAAAATTTACTGTTTAAAAAACTGTAAAAAAAATTATGTAGGTATGTTTTATAAACTTAAAGTTAAAAATCTTAGTTTCTAAAAATAAAAAATCTTAATTTGAGAAAAAAAATCTTCAAATCTTATTTTGTTCAAAAAATCTTCAAAAATAAGATTAAATCTTAATTCTGGCAACGCTGCACTCGATGCTTTTACTATAATTTACCGTTTCTTTATTTCATTGTCTGTTTTTGTGTTGATATTCTGTTTGTTTTGATAATACAAGCACTAACAAAGCAGAAGAGAAAAACTTTTCAAGTTATGCTTGTTTTGTTTTGGTGGGAGTAATGTGTTGTTATGTTTGTTTTGCTATGTATGTTTACAGTGAAATAATATGATTGATAGTTGTGTGAACTAGAACACAGAACATTAAGAATATTTTGCGCAGCCCTTTAGTATGTACTAACCATAAAACGCTTTATGTCTTATAAACCTCTTATTAAAATGCGTATTCATAAACGTACAATAACCGCTTTTAACTATTAACTGTTTGTAGCTATTTTATGTTTAAGTATGGCAACTTTTTTTTACGTTTTGTTGCCATTTTATTGCTACTGATGCATGAAACTTCTATTCGGTTCATATGATATTCTATAAATAATATATATTTTTTTATAATTTAAGATCTTAAAAATTATTCTTATAATACAAAAAAAAAAAATATTATTTTAGTTTCTGAACAAAATTTTTCCGAAAGGTATTATAAAATGTTTGTTTGAACCTTTTTTAAATACACGATAAGTAAGTATTCGGATGAAAAGTTTGTTTACTGTTTATTAGCATCACTATTATTTTGATTGCTTATTTTTAAATTTTTGAACAACAATTCGTTCTTTAAGACATTAAAAAAACTAATTGCAATAATTTTAAAAATAATTAATAAGAGTATCTGCATTTGCCTCTGAACGCATTCATTTAAATAATATAAAACATTTTTAAATAGTTAACAATAAAATTTTAAATTGCTTGTCTAAAATAAAAAAAATCAATTAAATGTATTAAACATTTCAATATTAATAAATAAAACGTTTTTTCCATTATTTTTAAACATATTTTACAAAAATAATATCATAAAATGCAAACATTTATCAAAATATAATTTTATTTTTGGTTTAAAGAATGGTAAATCCAACAATAAATTTTCTTACTCAATGAATGGTTTATTAAAGGTTTAATAGACTATTTTTCGTTTAAGAATAAAGCTTTAGCAATTTTTTCTTAAATATGGTTTATTAATCATAAATAAGTTTTTATAAATACGGCTGATTACAAATTTATAAATAAAATAGTTTTAAAAGCTTTTTATCTGTTTGCACATCATCATCGTTACTGGTATGTATAGTTTTTTTGTGTATACTTTTAAGTTTGTTCTTTTATCGCCTTTTTTCAACATATCTAACTTGAGGGTTACACGATCAAGTTTTGCCTATCAAGTTTTAATACACTCACACTTTTTTACCAATACACTCATACTTTTAAAAATTGATGCGAACTTGCCTTTAAAATTCTCATGCCAGTGAGTGTTTCAATTTACGTTCAAGAAAACAGCTGATTTGAAGGTTAGTGAGCAAATTTTTCGTTTCTCTTTATAAATTTTTTTCTTGATGGCATCTTGAAAGTAAATTGCTCAAAAATTGAATGCAGCCTACGTCACAACTATCAATTTTTGGAAATTTTGACAAACAGTATATGTAAAAGACTATCAAGAACAACTTGACCGTGTGGCTGCACTGTAAGACAAAACAATTAATCTTATTGTTTCCAATAAACGTCGTCAGATGGAGCCGTATGAAATTAGGTACGAGAATTTGGTTAACAAAAGTGTTAGTACGATAACTTATCTCTAGAGGGTTTCAGGAAAAATAAAGTGTTGAAAATGGTGAATTTAATTTTTCTTACCTCCCTGAGGTATACTTTACTTTTAATGAAATTCTGTTTTATTTTCCACCAAAATCATCGTTTTTTGTTAGCGCTAAATTAAAAAAAAAAATACGGTTTTAGTGCATTATCATGCCATTTGCTAAAAAAAAAAGCTAAAAAATGTCAAAAATATATATTTTTTTGTAGTAAAATGCCAAAAATTTTAAACATAACAATTAATTAAATAATATTGAATGTGGGGTCTATGCAGGGTTGTAAGATTTTTTCAGCTCCTTCGCCAAACCGGATGTAAGAAATCGCCAAACGTCAATTTTGTTCAGTTGTCGTACATTTTTTTTAATTAAATTTTGCATTTAAAAAAAAAAATAGTAGGTACATATAACATTTCAGTCAAAAATCGCCAAAAACTGAGAAAAAATACAAAAAACCGCCGAAAGTAAATTTTGTTTAGTTTCTGTTATTTTTTTTAAATAACATGAAAAAGAGATCATTATTCAGTTAGAAAAACTAAAAAAAGGCCCTAATTGTGTAAAACGCAACGGTAAAAATAACATAGAAAAAGTTGTGATTTAAATCAAAGGCGTTTTAATTGTTAAAAATTTTTATTTTACTTTTGTAAATTTTTATAATAAAATTAAAATTATTTTTTTAAAAGAAAAACGGCAAAAAAAATTTTATGGCCAAAAAAAGTTGAAAAATGGCTAAAAAAAAATGGCTAAACTCATTTTTTTATGGCTAAACAGGGTGACAAATGGCTAAATCTAGCCACTAAATGGCTAAATTGGCAACACTGATAAGGCTAGTTTACACTTACGTATTCCATAATACTTTGTGAGATAGAAAGAAATGAGTTTTGTTGCGACTGTCAAAAATTCTCATTTAACATAACAGTTTGTGTTCACACGATCACACAAAGTAAAAACACTCACACATGAAATAAAATGCACTCCGATCCAATGAAAAGTATTATTGTTTAGAACATTTTCAAAAAACAATAAAGTCGTATGGGATGTCAAATTTTTTTTCATAATACTTGTCAATTTCATCACACATGCATTCACACTTTTAGACTTTTACATATTACTTGAGTTCTTAACATGTAGTAATACAAAGTATAATAGTGTAAACTAGCCTTTACTGGTGTTTTGACCTGCATACATACTATTTGAATTAAATAGTGACCAGTGTTGCCAGTGAAATTTCGAGAAAGATACATTTTATGGCCTGTTCATTGATTGCGAACGAAGGCTTCCTTCGCTTAACTTACGTGTAAAACAAAAACGATATTTTATAATTTGTTTTATATGTAAGTTAAGCGAACGAAGTCTTCGTTTGGCAATAGATGAACAGATGAACAGTTTCCACAAAGATACACTTTTTCCCAAAAGATACATTTTGAAAAAAATTTGAAAACCAATTTTTAACGTTTAACTTTTATTCACATAACATTTTTATTTCATATTTAATGAATATTTTAAACAAAATGATATCATATAAATTCATTTTTATATTTATTTAAGTTATAAATATTAGCCACCATATTCATAAAAAATAAAATAAGTTTGAAATGTGCTTTAAGGCAAAATTTTCATACAAATTTTTCTTAAAATAAATTTCAAATCCATTTTATTTTTTTATAAATATGGCAGGCAGTAGGTATGTAATTTTTAAAAATACAGTAAGCAAACTTTAAAATTAATTATGTATATGGGCATTTCCTGGGATCACGAACGTACGCTTTTGATGTACAAATAGTATAGAAAACAAAACTTTTCCTAGCATTTTTTTGCGATTCGATAGCATTTGGGTAGCTCTATGTTTAGTGCAAAGGATGGATTTCATCGAGTTTAAGTTTACATATTGATAGTTATAAATATGTGGTCACGAACGTACGCAAAATAGAAGTCAACTTTGGCTGACAGTAGTGAAATGTAAGAATCTGCGTAATGGAACGGAATATTCAAAAGTGATTAATTTATTTAAAAAAAAAAAAAAATGTCTCTTGGTTTTGTTTAATTGGCTTATGTACCGTACCGGTCGCGGTAACATTAAAGTAACACACAACCTTTGTTCTTTAATAAACTACAAAAAACGACTCAGGCGTAACACCAACCATAAGCAGGCTAATGGGTATAAGGTTCTCTATATGACTAAAAATCATACTGTTAAATTTAGTGATTAGGCCCAATATAAAGCCCACTCTCGGCTAAGTACGCCTAAAACCGTAGTGCTATTGTTATAAATTTTGGTTCGTTACAGTTTATATGACTAGAAATCACACTCTTACATTCGTGAAGATCAGACCATAATTTACCATAGGCAACATAAAAAGCTCACTCTCGAAAAACACTTTAGCACGTCTAAAACGGTAACAAATATCGCTATTGTAATAAATTTTGGTCTGTCACAGTTTTATATGACAGTGAATTACACTGTCAACTTTCGTGCCGATCGGTCGATAACTTACCAGTGTCCCCATATTAAGCCTTCTTTTGGAAAAAACTTTAGTAAACGTAAAACCGTAACGCTCTCAATCTGTGTTCTATTATAATAAAACTAGGTCAGCCATAGTTTTATAAGACTATATATTACTTGTAGGGTATCAAAGATTCGGTACAGCCGAATACATCACTATAACTTTTTTTTGGGAATAAAATAGGTAGGGAAGCTTGAAACCTGAGTAATTAATGTAATTTGAGAGTCGTATACCTTTGAAGTCCGATTTGGCGGGAAGTGTTAAAAAAAAGTTGGCAACAGTGCATAATGGTCTCCAAGACCCATTTTTTGGCCAAAACTCAAAACTTTTTTTCCTATATTTGTTGTTGGAATATTGTATTAAACCCCTCAGAAAAACAAATAAAATAATTTGTTTTTGCAAACTTCAATTAACCGTTATTCTATGAAGTAAGGAAATTCAATGCTTTAAGTGCAGTAATAAAGTGAAACTCGTGGTATAGTTTTTTGTTTTATTTAAGTCACAGGTTACACGAAAATAAGAAAACTTTTAAAATATATTAGTTATGGATATTAATGATGATGGTAAGTATTCAAATTTTTAATAGTGAAATATAAAATAAAAATTATGGAAATAAAAAATAACATAAACAACTTTCATAACCTCAAAATCAGTGATTTTAGCTTTTAATAAAAAAAAAATACATTATAAAACTTCTAAATTTCAAGTGATTTCAAAGAACTAAAAATACACAAAGTTACAGTGATACTTAGTGCTTACAAATCATCAGTAGATTTCTGCTAGTTTTTGCTTATTTTTAAGATATCAATTTTTGTTTCAGGAAACTTTTGCTCTAAAAATTGTGATTTACTCAGAGTTTGGCAGAGTGGAAGTAAAAAACAAGAAAAAACCGAACGTGTTTTTAGTTATATTTAGGAAACAATCGAAGAAACAAATATTTCAAATGAATAAAAGAAATATCTTATTAAAAAAATCGAATGTGAAATAGCTGAAATTTTCAAGATCAGTTGACCAATTATACAAAAAATGAAACCTGTCTTCAAACAACTTTCTATTCAAAAAACGCTCATATATCAACGAAAGCGCTTAACATTTCCTCCAGAAGTTATTGCTTTATTAAGCTGCTAGGATCTTCCTGATATATCAGCTCATGAAAAAAATATAGATAGTGAAGAAAGTTCAGACGATGAACCTGAAGAACAAAATGAAGAAGATAACTTAATTTTGGAAAACGAATTAATTGAGTAATTTACATATGTGTTATCAGAATATCTCTTACCTTATAAACCACGTGAACGTTTATTGAAAATCAAGTACAAATCAAAAATAAATAAATTCCCAATTTCCAGTCCCTGCTTGATTTTTACTTGAATAATAATTTTTAAATTAAATAACTAGAAGATTTAATTTTAAAAAAATTTTTAAATTTAAAAATTTAAAAAGGCTAAATAAGTGATTTTATCATTACTGTTGATCTTATAAAAATGTGTGATGAAAACAGATCATATTCTAATGGTATTTTGACCAAGACTTTGGCAGTTAAGGAATATAATTCATATAATAATGTGTAATTAAATATATTAAAAATGCTGTTGAATAGCCTTTTAAGTTTTCAATGACAATTTTTGTTTTTACTTATATTTTGTATTTATTTATCGCTACCTAAAACGCAAAATGCCCTATCTGAAATTTTGAAAATTTTACTGAAGAAACAAAAAACTATTTAAAATGATCAATTTATTAATCGGCATAAACGGTTTAAAAGCACGATGTATTACTTTTGCGGGCCTCTGGCGTAGAAGCAAAATGTTAAATTAAGTATTTCCGAGACAAAAGCTTTTTAGACTTAGACCTTTTTCTTGTGATATATTGGACTAAGCGCTCTTGCCCATCACTACAAAAAACGAGACAACTGTAATTTTTTTCTTTGTAATCAATGTATTTTAACTTATTGCACATTACTGCATTAAGATCTCAATTTTTTAAAAAAGTGGACTTAGAGTCTTTTGCTAAAAAGCAAATTTTAAACGTAGGGAAAAAGGTAGTGAACATTTTTTTTTTGGTTGTAGGGAAAAAAAGATTTTCTTTTAGGCACGTAGGGACTTTTCGAAATTTCTTCTGGCATCACTGATCTGTAATCACTTTTATTTATTTTCTATCAAAAATCGATTTTTTTACGCAAATTTTCAAAGAATCTTAGATTGACTCTAATTCAGTAAGTACTGGTGTTTTTTCAAACAATAAACCAAATCTGTGATCATTTTCATTTTTTACAACTTACAACTCAACTCGATTTCAGTTGAAATTTTGCAAATTGTTTTATTGTTTACAGATCAGTGTTAGTGTGGTTAGCAAAAACATCAAACATTTGCAACTCATCACTAGCAGTTGTAAAGTTATGCTAATCGCTATGAATTAGTGATGCCGTTTGTTAACATTTGTTAAATTTTTCGTAAAATTTGAAGGCTCAATGTAACATGTTTAATTTTGTTATTTTTGTCTAAATTAAATAATTAGTATTGTGGTTATTTTGTTGAACTATTTATGGTTTTGAATCCAAATTTTTAATATTTTTAATTAGGCTTAAGTTCATTAAATTTAATTTTCATTAAATTATTTTTATGAAGAAAGGAATTTTACAACATGAAAATTAATTAAAAATTGTTATTGATAATCTTTCATTCTTGACCGTGGCCGGGGTTCGAACCGCGGCAGGCAGGTTACCATGACATGTTTCGATCGCAACCACTCGATCTTCTCAAATGGATTTGCCGTTTTACACTCGCAGCCATCGACGACTGCTGACGTCAATAGTCAAACATCAATCCTAAAACCAAATTGTATTTTAACCTTTGGTAGATCGAAGTTTGCTTTTTTGAATGATTATCCATTTTAATTGATTTTACATGTTCTTCCTTACTAAATTTTCGAATCGCACCTTTTCCAAAAAACTTCAGAAAATGTTCTAAAATTTGTTTTTTGGGAATATTTCCCCTACAAAGAACGAGGCTCAGGATTCCCGTTACAAAAGTGTTATAAACATATTGGGTCATACAAACGTGGCTAAACATTTTTGATTTTAGCTGTGCGATTGGAGAAAATGTGGCATCAAATTTGTAAAAATAAAAGGTCTATTTCGGAAGAGCATTGAGCCCGTAGTGATTGAATATTTCGAGCATTTTTTGCATAACAATATGTATTATAAATAAAGTGGCCTTTCAAAAAGTATAAGTAATATACAGTTGTGGTCAAAATATTTGCAACCATTGCCCACGTTTAAGAAAACCCTTGATAAAATTTCAATAAAGAAGTTGAGCAATAAAAGTTGAAACGTCTAGACCTACACTAAACAAATTAGTTTTTTTTTAATCAACTTTATTAAATAATCAACTTTAATTATTACACGCAGAGAAAAACATGCTATATAAGTGGTCACTACAACCATTTTTATTCATATTTGCCTAATATGTTTACCCTAATAAATTTATCATAGTTCTAATATAACTTGAAAATATATTTTTTGTCCTTAACACTCACTATAATAATATTATATGGTGTTTTACACCTAAAAAGTCACTCTGATCTAGCTTAGCATATTAAATTATGTGAAATGTTTGCTAATATAATATTTATATTTTCAAACATACAATTTAAATCACAACATTAGTTGCACACAAAAGGTATGTTTAAAATCATAATTTTTGTTCGCTTTAAAACACATTCTCTAAATCAGTGATGTCAGCGTCATACACAATTGTGTAAATCTATTCTTTCCCTTCAAACATTTTTGAAATTTTTTGGCGATTGCTTGTTTGGCGATGATTCCGCGATCCTTCTCAGGGAATACGAATCGCTAACCATCGCCTATGGCGATGGATATGCGAGCGCACACAAGTAGCGGCAATCATCAGTGTTTTTTTATAACTTTCGAAAGAATTTTTTTTCTCTTGTTGTTTTTTTAAGGTAACGGGAAAATAAATATTTGGTTTCAAGGGCAATTAGCAAAATTGTCATTCCAGTTGAGCAAGTGATTTGTGAAGGGTGTGTTATTTAATATATCTCTGAAAGCAATTTTCATCGCCGAATCATCGCCCGCGAATCGCCGGCAAATTGTCTAACATCGCAGCGATGCATCGCGTGGAAGCTAAGTGCGATCCTCTGGCGAATCGGCAAAACGTTCGCATGTGTCAACCACGTGAATCGCGGTACACGATGTTCACGCGAATCGCGGTACGCGATGTTTACGCGAATCGCGGTACACGATGTTCAAGCGAATCGCGATACGCGATTCGCGCGGTTGACACATGCGAACGTTTTCGCGATTCGCATTAAGCTTCCACGCGATGCATCGCGGCGATGTTAGACAACTTGCCGGCGATTCGCGGGCGATGATTCGGCGATGGAAATTGTTTGCAGGGTTATTAAGAATACTTGTCTCTTTATTCACTAATACTATTATAAAGCAATACAACTACAATTGACATCATTGCTCTAAATGAACCAACATTTAGGGACAAATGAATGCGAACAAAATAATTAAAATGTTTTTCGGGGAGAAAAAGGCCGTGATGCCTTCCAAAACTATAAAAATAAGTCATTTTACGTTTATTGAAACTAGTAAGTAATTTATATATACCCAGCGGGAAAACTCAGAAAACCATTTTACTTCAGGCCTTTTTAAAGGCCTGCTTAAAATATTTTTTGATTCAATTAATATTCTTATCTAACTGCTAAAGAACACCTCCTAGAAAGCCTCGGCTCTTTCGTTTAAAAGATAAGATACACCTTCCCCACTCGCTTCTATGAGAAGGGAGTAGAGAAGGAGTAACATTTTTTGCATTTTTTTTGCACAAGCAAAAGCAAAATATATTTTGTTTTTAGTCCCGTTACCATTCTTATGTACCAGCTAAAGAAGCGAGAGCGGAAGGCCTACTCCGCAATGACAACGTGTGTAAAAAAGATATGAGTATGGAATGGTGCAAGAAGGCCTTGTACATCCAAAAGAAGAGGAACATAGGCCTTCTAGAAGGCCCCTGTACTCCTTCTTTTTCCCGCTGTGTAATTTATAAAAATACATAAAAAAATTTATAAATATGCAATTACTTTGTCTATCTTGCAGCCAAAAAAACCAACAACATTGAAAATGGCATAGAAATGTTAACACAAAATTTGTCATTAGCCCCGAATTTTTTCCAATTACTGTCCAACAGTATATTGATACAATAGATGTCATAATAAAAATTAAAGGTAAGTTTGTTTTAACAAGACTTAAGTGCGCGGAAAAAAATAGTAAAAAGTGTTATTGCATGATCAATGGAAGCATATGCATATAAAAGACAATTTAATTAAACATTATTTTCCACTAAGTATGTAATATATACATATAAAACAAAAAGGGCTGTAATTTGGGCGTGGCCAAAATTTTTTTTTAAGTTTTTTCAAACTTAATGAATATACCTTTTATTCTGTAGTATGTGTGTGAAAAAGAAAACAAGGGGCTTAATTTGGGGGCGTGTCATAAATTTAAATCTATACATACGTAGTTTTAGAAGGACTTTCTTGGCACGTAAAAACATTGGACATTTGGGGGAAGGATCTGATATGGCATAAGCGGCGCACAGAATTTGAGGTCGGATTAAAAAGTCACCAAAGACAAAAATGAAGCCACTATCAAGCCATGAACAACGATATGCGATATGATGCGATCGGACTTTAAGTGTCAGCGCTACATATAAAAAACCAAAAGGGCTGTATTTTGGAGCGTGGCAAAAAAATTTTTTTCCTATTTTAGAAACTTCATTGACATATTTTTCATTCTAGGGGGTGACTGGCACAACTTTTTTTTTTGTACGGATTTCATGTCAAGTGATCTAATTTTTAAATCGATGTCCTCCGATTTGGATGAAATTTGCACCAAGGTAATTCCTGTTGGATAGTAGTTTAGACACAAATTTTCAACAAGACCGGTCAAAAAGTTTCTGAGTTAGAGGGTCAAAATTTAACATTTTGGACATACAGGCAGGGCTGCCAGATAAATTTCTGAAAAAATCGTCAATTTCCTGAGAAAAAAGGAAAAAATCGTCTTTTACTTTGTGATTAAAAAAAAAAAACAATAAAAAAAACATAATTACTTCATGCCCAGCTAGCATTTTCGATCGTGTTGTATAATTAACCAATCGTCTAACAAACATCCTGTCAGCTAGGTAGGTAGTTATTGAATATATGTATATACGAGATCAAAATCTTTAAAAAATGTTTATCATTCCGTTTGTAACTTTTAAAATATTAAAAATGATCTTTATAAAGTCGTGTTTGGAATAGGGTTTCCGAAGACCCAATATGATGGTAACTAGGTTTTTATATTTTTGTATCATATATAGTCTGGAATAGTTTGCTATTAAAACTTAATTAGATCACTCCACAAGTGGTTGAGTTATTAGCAATGACCACGATTGCTTTTAATTTTTACCCATAAATTTCTAATGTTTTCCTACAAACCTTAACTGTTTGATGTGTTCTTATAATCTATGAACCTTATTACTTATTTTTCACGGGAAAAAGTTTTAGTAAAATACTGATAGTGAAAATTAAATTAAATAAGAAAATCGGGTTATAGAAGACCGAGTTATTGCCAAATAACTATTTTTTTATCCAGAATTTGGCACAAAAGCGTTTATTTGTGCTAGGGCGATCGAATTTGGCCCATATTTTTTTCTATATAAGAAGTATTATATAAACATCTCGATCCGTTATTTCTCTTTGTCGCCATATTCGAATTTAAGGTTTTGGTTCGGTTTTTAATACAATTGTGATGGGTATATAAGATTCGACACAGCCGTATAGTGCACTTTTGCTTGTTGTTTTATTTAAATTGACTTGACTCAAAATGCCCTCTTCATTGGCAGAAAACTGCGGTAACCGTTTAATGTTTTGATCACATTAAGAAATGTACCAAAAAAATCACGCCTATCGTGAATAAAAAGTGAAGAGCTTTTTCCTTTAAAATTTTGCTTTCCCCAAACATTTTTTTAGGGAAAAGAAAACTTTAAAATTAAAGCTGTCTTGTTTACAAATCTTTTTTGTGCTGCTTTATATCTAAACATTTTAAGACATTTAAAGTTTTCTTTTTTTGGAGACTGAATAAAATCGTCACTTTTTAGAAAAAAATCAGGGGTCTAATAACCGCATTCGATATCGAGTAAGCTATCGTATCGACTAAACTATCGTATTTTTCTGCATACGATAGACACTGACGTATCGAATGAAAACTCGAGAGATGTTATGTCTTTGGTTACTCGATATCGAATGCTATCATCTCAAATTACGATACATTTTATGCGATATCGAGAGTCATGATACAAAAATAAAAAATTTCGATAAATTTTGCTCGATATCGAATGCGGTGATTAGACCCCAGCAAATCGGCACTTTGCTAATTTCGGACCAAAAATCGTCAAAATGACGATAAATCGTCAAATCTGGCAGCCCTGCATACAGGTTCTTTCTCATCCATGTAAATTATTACCTATTGGTGTTAGCAAAGTTTGTCCCAAGTAGCTTCGATAGCTATTTAATCAATCTTTTGAAAAATTTTTTTTTGTTTTTTTTTTTAAATTTTTTAAAAATTTTTTTTATTTATTTTTTTTATATTCGGAAAAAACTTTTTTCAAAATATTGATCAAATAGCTATCGAAGCTACTTGAGACAAACTTTGCTAACACCAATAGGTAATAAGTTACATGGATGAGAAAGAACACCTGTACATATATCCAAAATGTCAAACTTTAATTCCTTCTAACTCAGAAACTTTTTGACCGAAATTTGTGTCTAAGCTACTATCCAATAGGACTAAACTTGGTGAAAATTTCATCCAAATCGGAAGACTTCGATTTAAAAATTGGGTCACTTGACATGAAATCCCCCATATGTATATATAATATAAAAATTATAAAGTAAATAAATTATACATTTTTGAAATCAATTTTTTTATTGGTTTTATTGTGGGGACCATATAACATGTTGAAATAGACATTTTGCATGGTCTTGGGAAATATAGAAACATGGTTTGAAAGATCGTTTGCGTTTTTCTTCTAAACATAATAATATCTTTAAGATAATAATTAGCTATAAACATTGTCTGAACATATAGGCTGACTTCCAAAACGTCAATTGCTTTGTATTAGAACAAAATATAATGTTTCATAACGCCGCAGTACAATATATATACAATGCAAACCCTTCCAAAACGTCACTGCTAAGTATTAGTATAACGCATCAAAAAAGCAACCAGAGCATCGGTTTTAAAGTTGATGCTTTGTAACATTTAACATTTAATTTGCAAGCAATACAGATTTATTTTAAAGGTATTATGCATTGCATCACTTACATTTCAAAACGTTTTAATAAACAAAACACATATGGTGTTCAAACCTTCACAAAGAATTTCTTTCACATATTCGTAACTATGTTTGTACAAGTCTACAAACATACTTGCGTACATGTGCCTGCACGAAATTATGTGAACAACCTTAAATTGTCAGTTTCATGTTTTTTCTTTTTTTTTTTTGTAATGTTTTTATTTTTATTTAACTTGAATTTCTTTCACACGTTTGTAAGTACGTTTGTACCAATCTACAAACTTACTTACGTACATGTGCCTGTCCGAAATTATGTGAACAATCTTAAATTAATATTCTCATATTTTTTTTTGTTTTTTTTTTTTTTGCAAAGTTTCAATTTTAATTTAACTCGTGCCTTGAACTTCTAGTTTAATTGCAATTTGCCTGTGTTTTTACTTTTTACCAAGTTTGAGGAACTCCAATTTCATTTAAATATTTTCATTTAGTAACCTTGAACTACTGTTTGAGTTTATTTTATTTTTGCATCGTCGGCGGTTTCACATTTTTTCTGGAATTTCTTTAATTTACAATTTTATAAGCTTTGTTGTTATTTGTATTTAGTAATTAATTAGTATATAAGAATCAATTTTATTTTAATAAAATCAGAAATAATAAATCAATTTATTTGACAAGTTGTTTCTCTACTATAACTCCGCTGTAACCAAGTTTCAAGTGCTTGTGTTACTCTGTACAATTGTCTTGGTGATACTGCCTAGACAATCTTATTAACGTTACTTGGCTCATAGCCTTGTAAATAAAACCCAATTCAAAGGTTAAACAAATCAGTTTAACCCAATTCATTTATTGAATTAAATATCTGGTGACCCCGACGTGATCCCTTTGAAATTCAAGATTCCCCCCACCAGTGGTAAGGGTCCTGAAAGTCAATAGGATACAACACCACGTGCTCCTGTCAAGAAAAAAAAAAAATCCGCAGGACAGCTCAAGAAGACGTGCTCCTGTCAAGGAAACAAGCCATAGGACATCTCCAGAAGACGTGATTAATAATCAGCTGCTTCACTAGAAGCAAATTCCTCAAAGGGCGCAATTATCACGGGCAAGCAACATAATGGCTACAGGCGAGATCACCCCAATGGAACAACTAACAACTTCCCAGCGAGCAGCAGGAGAGCTTATAGAATCCATTATTCGGAATTTTAAAAAGGATTCAGCGTCCAGAAAGACAGTCCACTATTTTGAAGAAAGGATTAAAAGGCTAGACGCTGCTTGGACCGAATTCGAGCTCACTGATAACAAAATACGATGTCTGGAGAAGCCCCAGTTAGACCATAAATATTTTACCGAAAATTACTACCAAAAAATTGAGGAACTCGTCATCAAATACCGGGAAGTATTTGAATCAGCCATGGATGCAACATTGAGAACGCCAACACTTGATCCCTTTCAACAAAACACCAATAGGGAGCCCACAGTTCCTATTAAAAAACCTGTTACTCTCACCTCAACAAATTCTACAATGAGAAGGCAAAATGTCATGATGACGTCCCTCAAACGGCTACTCGCCACGGACCCCACAGCAACCAACATGAAGCTAAAAGAAAAACTGTGGGACGAAATACAAGAACTACATTTTTTAATTTGGGAATCCAGCACTGATCCACTGAAGGAAGGATATGACATGGATTCCTATGAAGATCTGGAGAAAATGGTCATTGAAAATTTCAAGCTATCTTCACGCACTCCGGAGCAAGATTTGGGACCTATGCAACACAATGTTTTGCCACTGCCAAAAGTCACAATCCCAAAATTTAATGGGGATTATTTAAAATGGAGGGCCTTTTACGACTTGTTTACACAACTAGTAGACAACCAACATATTCCTGCGGCACAAAAGATGTGGTACCTGAAATCAAACTTGGGGGGCGAAGCTGAAAGGTTAATAAGCCATCTTTCAGCTACTGCCGAAAACTACAGAACCGCCTGGAATCTATTGCAAGACCGATACAATAATCAACGGGTTCTTGTAACCACGCTAATTCAACAGCTTTTAGATCAACCGAATGCTGGCCCGTCAGCTGCTGCCATCAAGACTTTGCATGATACGACACAAGAATGTCTACATGCACTTAACAACATCGGGATCGACACAACATCGTGGGACCCCATGTTGTTTCACATACTGGTCAAAAAATTGGATCGTGGCACTCTTGTCCTGTATGAGAGAACCATCAGTAATCCAAAAGATTTACAACAAATCAAAGACCTTTTAAACTTTCTGGAAAACCGCTTCCAGTCCTTGGAAGCTATAACCCAGAAGGAAAAATCATCAAAGGTATACGTTTCTGCTACATCAGCAAAGCAAACAGAGATCGCGTGCCCACTTTGCAAAAGCGGCTCTCACCCACTGTATCGGTGTCAGAAGTTTCAACAACTATCAACACCCAACCGCCTGAGTTTCGTTCGGAACCAGAATCTTTGCGTCAATTGCCTAAAATCAGGACACACAGCAAAAACTTGCAAATCAGGACTGTGCTTAACGTGCAAGAAAAAGCACAACTCGCTACTTCATCTGGAGAACAACACTCAATCAACAAAACAAGAATCACCTAGTGGAAGGACATCGCAGACGACATCATCAGCCGTGACTACTCCACCTGAAATAATTAAACCCAACATCAGTGAAGAACCAACCAGCTCTCCAGAAGCATCGTCACTGGCGGCAGCAAACGGTCAACTATCCAATTCGTACGTTCTTCTCAGCACAGCTCTAGTAAAAATCAAAACTGAGACAATGGAGATGGAATGTCGCGCCTTACTTGACTCTGGGTCACAAGTAAATTTGATCACCGAACGCCTGGTAAAACGACTAAACATTGCTAAACATACGTCATCAGTAAACATCAACGGAATTGGTGATTCCAACACCAAAACACAACACCGAGTCAATGTTGCCCTGCAGTCTCGAATTAACGGGTTTTCAACGCGCCTGGAGGCACTCGTCTTGCCTCGAATCATCGCACCACAACCATCACAATTTATCGACATTAATGAATGGCCGCTACCAAAAAACCTGATGTTAGCTGACCCAGCGTTCAATCGATCAAATAAAATCGACATATTGCTAGGTGCAGAGCATTACCACCAACTGCTCGCAATTGGGCAAATAAAACTATCCCCACAACTCCCGACTTTACAGAACACAGTTTTTGGTTGGGTTGTAGCTGGAAAAATAAAAAGCGAACATTCACCAAATGCATCTTGTGGAGTATGCACTGAAGATGAAGCGCTTGAAGCTTCCATCGCTCGACTCTGGGAACTAGATGAAGTCAAAACTAATAAAAGGCCACTGTCAATAGCCGACAGACAATGCGAAGAACATTTTGCCCAAAACACAACTAGAAACCATCAAGACCGCTTCGTAGTCAGGATCCCATTTCATGAAAACCCCAATACCCTAGGCGATTCACATGCAATCGCTCTCAACCGATTTTTTGCTCTGGAACGTCGTCTTCAAAAGAGTCCGGAATTAAGAACTAAATACACTGAGTTCATGGACGAGTATGAATCGATGGGACACATGACAAAATGGGAACCAATATCCATAACCTCTCCAAACTACTACATCCCACATCATTGCGTATTGCGGCCCGAAAGTTCAACCACCAAGCTTAGAGTAGTATTTGATGCATCGGCCAAAACCTCATCAGGATACTCCTTAAATGATCTGATGTTCACGGGACCAACTTTACAAAGCGAGCTTTTCTCTATACTCCTAAGGTTTCGAATGCCAAGATTTGTGTTTACCACTGATGTTGAAAAGATGTATAGACAGGTATTGATTGCCCCTGAAGATCGTCAATTTCAGCTCATCATTTGGAGAAAGGATCCAACAAGGCCCATTTCCTACTACCAACTCAATACCGTCACATATGGCACAAGAGCTGCTCCATATTTAGCAACGAAATGTCTAGAACAACTGGCTGAAGAAAACAACATACATTATCCCCTTGCTTCCCAATTTCTTAAAGAAAATTTCTACGTGGACGATGGTTTGGGCGGTTCAAATAGCTTAGCAACCGCAATACAATTGCAAGAGCAACTCGTTCAGATTATGAAGAAAGGTGGCTTCACTTTACGCAAATGGTGTGCAAACCACCCACAATTACTCCATAATATTCAACAAAGCGACTTGGAGGTAAACTTAGATTTTGAAAGCACAGAAGCCGACACTATCAAAACGTTGGGACTTGTTTGGCTACCGAAATCCGACAAACTGGGGATTAAGGTAAATCCTGGCAACATCAAGAGGATCACCAAGCGAACAGTAACGTCAGACCTTGCAAAGTTATTCGACCCTTTGGGGATTCTATCTCCCATCATAGTAACGGCGAAAATATTTATTCAAGAATTGTGGGAGTTAAAATTAGATTGGGATCAATCTTTGCCAGAATCACTGCACACTAAATGGATCACATTTCGCACAGATTTGAACGTATTAAAAACGCTTCAAATATCCAGACACATTTTCAAGGGCAAAGTTCCAGAATCCCAACAATTACATATTTTTACGGACGCATCCGAAAAGGCTTATGGAGCTGCAGCTTATATTCGATCAGTTTTCAAAGATGGCACCATTATGGTACACTTACTCTGTGCTAAATCACGCATAGCTCCACTTAAGCGGCAAACAATACCACGATTGGAACTATGTGCAGCTACACTTGGAGCCCAACTAGCCACCAGAATCAGGTCTGATCTACGATTTACAAGCCCAGTATGGCTCTGGACTGACTCTGAAATTGTGCTCTCATGGATAAATTCATCGTCGGCATCCTTTAACACATTCGTAGCAAATCGGATTTCAGCAATCCAAGAGGAAACCAAGGCAGAACAATGGCGTCATGTAAACTCCAAGTGCAACCCAGCAGATCTGTTATCTCGTGGAATATCTCCAACAGCCCTTAAGGAATGCACTCTTTGGTTTTATGGTCCAACGTTTCTTCATGGCGTGGAGAAGGTGTGGCCACCAAGGTTCAACTTAAGTTCCAACAGTCCACCAAACCTCGAAAGAAAGGCAAGACTGCTTGAGGCACGAGCAATGACTACAACTGAACCTGACTTCATTTACAAAATTAACCATAAAAATTCATTCCACCGTCTGCAGCGGATTGTTGGATATGTTCTGCGCTTCATCACCCACACCAAATGCAAAAAGCAGATGCGACAGACATCAAAGGTGATAACAACAATGGAACTCAGCCGAGCACTAGTCGCAATCGTGGCACAAATGCAAGCATCAGGATTTCAACAAGAAATTCAACAACTCACCAAATACAAGGAGTTAAGAGGCACCAGCAATCTAAGCAATCTGTCACCGTTTTTAGACACAGATGGTTTAATTCGTGTTGGAGGTCGACTAGAAGCCTCACCGCTTCAATTCGACTCCAAACACCAGCTCTTGATTCCATATAATGACCCGATTGCAAAGCTGATCTTTGAAATGACCCACAACGACAACAAACATTGTGGTGCGCAAACACTCCTGGGCATAGTTCGACAAAAATTTTGGCCAATAAAAGGCAAAATTATGGCAAGAGCCACAGTGCATCGATGCACGACATGCAGCAGAGCCAAGCCTGAGCTATTCCAACAAATAATGGGCAACCTGCCATCAACACGTGTCACACCCGCCCGGGCCTTCATTAATACTGGAGTCGATTACTGTGGCCCAATCACCGTTCATTATAAACTTCGGGGAAAACGACCACACAAGGCCTACATTGCTGTCTTTTGCTGCTTTGCTACAAAGGCAGTACACTTGGAACTTGTGAGCGACCTCACGACTGAGGCATTTATAGGTGCACTCAAACGGTTCATATCTCGTCGTGGACATTGTCAAAATTTATATTGCGACAATGCAACAAACTTCGTCGGCGCGAAAAACAAATTGCCTGAACTTTCCACAATAATACATTCTTCAGAAGCACAAGCTACCATTATGAATGCTTGCAGCAACAAGGGTATTCAATTCAATTTTATTCCACCAAGAGCACCACACTTTGGCGGCCTTTGGGAAGCAGCTGTTAAATCCGCAAAATATCTTCTGGTAAGGACATTGGGGAATGCATCCTTAACTTACGAAGAACTTGAAACCATAGTTGTGGAAATTGAAGCAATACTTAATTCCAGACCGATTTCACCAATGTCAAATGACGCAAACGACATAGGCGCAATTACCCCGGGCCATTTTCTGATTGGCGAACCACTAACTGCCCAAATTGATGCTCAAGCGAAGCCCACAAATCTTAAATTGGAAACACGATGGAAATTAGTTTCTCATCTCAAGCATGAATTTTGGAAGAGATGGTCACGAGACTACCTAAATGAACTGCAATATCGAAACAAATGGCGAGAACAGTCAAAAAATCTGAAGCCAGGGGCAACCGTCCTCATTAAAGAAGATAATGTTCCAGTAATGAAATGGCCCTTGGGGCGTGTTATACAAACATATAAAGGACACGACGGTGTGGTAAGAGTAGCAGATGTTCAGACCGCTTCAGGCATCCTTAAAAGAGCGATTCAATATTTAGCTCCACTCCCTAAACTCACCGATGAACCCGAAGAAGAAGGACAACTATCTCCTCCACAAATCCCAGAATCCGAATTGTCAGCAGAAAATCAATCACCAAAACCATCATCGGACGGAAGGCCACTCGCCAAAAAACAGCGAACCTTGGCAAACTCAATCATGACTACACTACTCGCAATCTTGCTATTACTCCCACTCGTGTCCACAGATAAAATTGAAATAACCCAATTTGAACCCAACATCGGCTTGTACTTTGAAGGTATCAGCAACATCCGAGTATCGCGATCAGAATGGAACATTATTTCCTACTATAACTTACGCCCATATTGGCAGGAAATATCCAGCTTCATGAACGAATCAACGGCATTGCACCACTTATGCGACCTGCTAGTTCAAAGGACAACTTGCTCGAGCGTTCTCCAAGCAGTAGACTTCAGCATAGCAAGTCTTACTAACAATAATCTTTTGCTAAAAAGAAGAGTTAAACGTGGCGCTATAAACGCTGTTGGTAACATTGCTAATTCACTGTTCGGAATTTTAGATTCAGATTATGCTGAACAAATGTCAAACACCATCAGCGCAGTAAACGCAAATGAAAACCATCTGAAACAACTCCTCAGCAATCAAACATCAATTGTCGACGCAACTCTAAACGTACTTAAACAAGATGAAGAGAATATAAAACAAAGGTTCAACAGCGTAGAAAACCAATTAACAGAAATTACATCCAGACTACACAACAATGAAAAAGAACAGTATCAAGCAAGACTTTTTCGGATTTTTATGTCGCGATCTGTTCAACTTTCTCTAACATCAGCAAGGTTACATCGAATCCAGTCAGAAATCTTATCAGCACTAACAGATTCACACCATGGAAAAATCAGCCCAACACTTCTATCACCGTCCCAACTTCAAGCCGAGCTTATGCAAGTGAGGAACCATCTTCCAACGTCTCTAGAACTACCAGTAGGCGGAGATAATATTCTACAACTGTATAAAATTATGAGTGTAAGAGGAGGCGTAACAAAAGACCACGTCATCTTTCATATATCTATTCCGTTAGCTGATCCTGAACCATTCGAGCTTCTGAAACCACACCCAATTCCGGTTCTGACAAATGGCACAATGCTCGCTATAAGGCCATGCGGCAACTTCCTAGCTATAAATTCCCACAGGGATCAGTACTTCATCATGACAGAAAAACAGCGGGACACATGTGCAATAATTAGAGAAGATGAACTTTTGTGCCAACACATGCAATCAACATTCAACGCAAACGCTGACAAATGCCTATGCGAACTTTCACTTCTCAACTACAACACGCAAAGAGGTTGTTACATTGTTCCTGTTACTGACAATACGTCACTTACACAGTTGGAATATAACAATCAATGGCTATACACAATGCAGCAGCCTTCCCGAATAAGCGCCGTATGTGGGCAAGAAAAATCACAGCTCACCTTAAAAGGATCTGGTGTCCTAAAAATATCACCAGACTGCACACTCAAATTCAACTCAATCATCATCAAAGGTCATCAAACTGTTTTCACATCTCTTCATACATCTTACACTGTAATGAGCAATAGCACTGACATCAGCTACCCAGATGAGGTACAATTTGAAAGAATTCACACCAAAGCCTATGCTGACCAAATTAAAAACATCTCCGACATACAGAGCAAATTACATCGAATGGTATCTGCCGAGTTTCCATCACAAATCAAAAGCATACAATACCACCACGGGACCATTGCCTATGTCGCCCTCGTCATCGCAATCATAATCAGTGTGAAGGTTGCCTGGAAAAAGGCACGTTGTAAAGGAATTAAAGCAGCTCAACAACCCCCAAGTCCAGCAGTACGCCAACATATTCCAACTCAAGAATTTGAAGTATCAATAACTTAAGCGTATAATTCTAATAAAAACAATGTAAGGTTGTCGCATTTGCAATTTTGTTGATCAATGCTCAACGGCGGGGTGTATGTTCAAACCTTCACAAAGAATTTCTTTCACATATTCGTAACTATGTTTGTACAAGTCTACAAACATACTTGCGTACATGTGCCTGCACGAAATTATGTGAACAACCTTAAATTGTCAGTTTCATGTTTTTTCTTTTTTTTTTTTGTAATGTTTTTATTTTTATTTAACTTGAATTTCTTTCACACGTTTGTAAGTACGTTTGTACCAATCTACAAACTTACTTACGTACATGTGCCTGTCCGAAATTATGTGAACAATCTTAAATTAATATTCTCATATTTTTTTTTGTTTTTTTTTTTTTGCAAAGTTTCAATTTTAATTTAACTCGTGCCTTGAACTTCTAGTTTAATTGCAATTTGCCTGTGTTTTTACTTTTTACCAAGTTTGAGGAACTCCAATTTCATTTAAATATTTTCATTTAGTAACCTTGAACTACTGTTTGAGTTTATTTTATTTTTGCATCGTCGGCGGTTTCACATTTTTTCTGGAATTTCTTTAATTTACAATTTTATAAGCTTTGTTGTTATTTGTATTTAGTAATTAATTAGTATATAAGAATCAATTTTATTTTAATAAAATCAGAAATAATAAATCAATTTATTTGACAAGTTGTTTCTCTACTATAACTCCGCTGTAACCAAGTTTCAAGTGCTTGTGTTACTCTGTACAATTGTCTTGGTGATACTGCCTAGACAATCTTATTAACGTTACTTGGCTCATAGCCTTGTAAATAAAACCCAATTCAAAGGTTAAACAAATCAGTTTAACCCAATTCATTTATTGAATTAAATATATGGTGTTTTCTTTTCTACAAAAAAAAGACCACATTTTAAAAGGTGCATTTATAAAATGTCTTGCCTTACATGTAATAATGCAATTTTTTATTTGACGAGAACAAAACACAAAATTGGATCGCCCTGTTTTAAACAACTGACAAAAAGTTTGTTCTTCAATATATAAAAAAATATGTACAAAATTAAAAAGGATGTTCTTCAAAATATAAAAAAAATACACATAAACCCAAATTTGTTAATATATTAATATTAAATAAATAAATAAATGAACAAAATGAATGACCAAATTCCAATTTCTTTAGTTTGTTTTTCGTAAAATATGTAAACAAGAAAATACCTTTGCCAGATTGTGAATTTATTAACACCAAGTTTTTACGATTTCTTGATTTGACGTTTTTTTTCAAAAACAATTTTTTAACACCGAATCCATTTAAATTTTATGTCACTGACAACCTACCATTAATAATGTTTTGCTTTCTTTTGTTTTTACTATAAAATAATAGACAAAATTACTATTAAAACTTAAAAATTTTACTGTCCTGATTAGAGGCGATTTTTTCCCAACTTCGTCTGGTAACCCTATATATAAACAGAAGCCATCTTTTTACAGGGCATTACCAACACTCTCGATTTATACGGGGCGGAAAGTGCAATGCCTTATGCCATTTAAGGGTGAATTTTTTTAGAATAAAACACGCTGCCCTCTTAGAGAGCAAAGCATTTTTAAGAAACGAACACCAAATTGCATTTTTTTAAATAAAATGTGACATTTTTTGTAGAAAAGAAAACACCAATAGTTGCATTGTTTCGGTACTTTGTACATGCACATTGTTAAAATACAGTAGTAAAATTGTGTACGAACTTTGTATTAGTACGTTTTGGAAGTCAGCCATATTGTGACTAAAGATGTGTTGGACACAATCATTATCACAAACATTAATGATAGTTTGCGATTGTGATTGTATCAGAAAGCCACATACAACCTTCAGTTCACTAAAACTGCAAAAGTTAGTAAAACCTTAAACATACAAAAGTTGTTTTTAGCCAGAAAAACAAAAAAGAATTAATATGAAAAAGTATTAAATCTGTATATTTAAAATTTAAGAAAGGGTTTTATAGCGAAAATGAGCCGCTGAGAAATGTTTGAAAATCGCTAGATTTCCCGCTTACCGCTAAAACTTATTTTTTCTTGCGATTGACATTTTAAAAACGCTAGATTTAGCGGCAAAATCTCTAAATTGGCAACAGTGCTCTCCTATAAAGTTTGGAAAAATGGACTAAGAGCCTTTGCATGTTAAGCCAGCGATATAAAAATTGAATTTCAAAAATAACACTCTGTGACAAATTTAAATTTTTTACTTTTTGGCAGAAACGATTCTATATTTAGTTAGTTCAACTGTGATACATCAACAATAACCTGTGATATTAAATTATTTTTTTTATTTTTATTTTTTATTAATTTTAAACAACTTCGTGTTTTATGTTGTAAAACTTGTGTGTTTTTATTATAAAATGTAAATTTAACTAAGATTAAATATTTAATAAACTGAAAATCCCTGATGAAGTTGGAAAATACCAACGAAACGTAGGATGAAAATATAAATAAATAATCTTTTATTTAAATACAAATGACCTTGAAAGCCCATTTAGATTAAATCTAAGAAAATAATAATAAAGTAAAGAAAAAGGTCGATTAATAAGTAATATTGATTCTATATATCCTTTATTCTAGAATCAAAACATAGTCAAACTTCGTATTTGATTTTTATTATCCTCATCTTTTGTCCTTTTTAAAGAGCTTAATATTATTCAAGAATTCTTATTTAAATAAGTTTTTTTTTAATATAAGTATCTAATAATTTTTAGCAAACCAGGTACCAAATAAATGGGAAGGCTCTGTAAAATTTTAAACAAATATTTTCTTCAGTTCCCCTGAACCAAAATATCTTTCCTTATCCTTAAAAGTTTTCATTAAATATTTTTTTCGCAATTGTATTGTTGCATTTCTCTTAAGCTACGGTGGTCACACTTATTAAATATTTGACCAAATAAGCGTAACCACTACTTTTTTAAATAGTTAGTGAGATTGAACATGGTCGTGTGATGTCACAAAATAAACTAATTATACTACTAGACATGGCGAAAAACTGTTTTTTGTTAGATATGGTATTATCATCAAAATAAATAAAATAGTTTGCTTGTTGGTCCTGTTTTTTTCGTTAAATATTTTACAAGTGTGACCGTAGATTTAGTTTAGAAATGCGATTGTTTTTTTACAAATTGATTCCTATGTAGAAATTTCATTTGTCAGATATTCGTTTAGGGGGCAACGAATTTTCGGGTACATGTCTTTGCCAATTGTTGAAGATTGCCAGGCTGTTAGGATTCACAGTATAGGGTTTCTGTTAAAAAATACTACATTTGTACTTAAATGCTATTGTATATGAACAATTTTAATTTTTAAATGGAAATAAGACGATTATTTACGTATTTTTAGGCAATACATTGATTATTAGCTACAATTTTGAAAATTCCCTACATTTTTCTTAAAATAAAAAAATCTGTCCTTGAAATTTTCCAAAAAAACAAATTTAAATGGGTTGTATTTTTGTTTTTTTTTTTTAATACATTCTTAATGTTATAAATAATATAAATAAAGCTACAGTCAGACTTATCAAATATTTGACGAAAAAAACGGGACCAACAACCAAACTAAAAAATCATTTCGCTTAATATCAATATTTATTTTGATTAAAATACCACATCTTACAAAAAACTGTTTTTTGCTATGTCTAGTAGTATAATTAGTTTATTTTGTAATATTAAGACCATTTTAAATCTCACTAACTATTAACAAAAGTAGGGGTACGCTTATTTGATCAAATAGTTAATAAGTGTGACCGTAGCTTAAGACTTTTCAACGGAAAGGCGTTCAAATTCATTCAATGCACAGTGATTGATATGTCAAAACTATCTAAAGAATATTACGTAAAACATAATCCGTTTGATTTAATTAATTTTTTTAACTAAGGAAGAAGTTTACCTTGGAGTTTACGTTAACAAAAAAAATTTTTCAGTTTTCAAATCTTGTTGAAGCACACAATTCATTTGTTGATAATTGTGTGGCATTCGATGTTGAGTTATGAATTCAAATAAAAAAAAGATTTGAATTCGGAAATTCTCTTACAAATAATTGAAAACTAATAACTCTATCTATTATTTTAAACAGAAATACTTCTTGACATCTTTGCTTAGTTTTCCTAATTTTTTATCTAAATAGAGATTCAAGTCAATAGAAAAGGATAAAGAGAGTTAAGATTTAAACATTTTGACGAAAGAGATTTTGATATCAAAATCTTTTGGAAAAAATCAATTCAATGAAGTTGTTAAATAATAAAAATGCATTTCCTAACTTATGTTATTTTATTTATGACTTAAAGGTTTATCCAAATTTGTCAGCTTGCGTTGAACGAATTTTTATTTTAAATAAAACTAAAATCAGAAATCGTTTTGAAAGAAAAACAAGTGAAGGCATGAATTTCAGATTGCTTCAGTGCAAATATTACAAAATGTTTATTTAATAAACCCCAAAATAGCTTGTACGAATAACATTAGTCTAAAACTATGTTGATTAAACATACAGGGGTGTGCTGGAAATCGCAAACGCAAAACGCAAGAATTTTAAAAGTCGTTTTTTAGTAAGATTTCTGTAATAAATAAATTTTATGACAAATATTATACAAACATTTCTTTATTAAACAGAATTTTATAACTAAAATTAAAAAAAATTGATTAAAAGTGTATTAAAAACAGCCTCCAAATTCTTGCGTTTTGCGTTTGCGATTTCCAGCACACCCCCCATAATTATACATTTTATCTCTACACCAATACACCGGTTTGCGTCGTTTCGAAGTTGTGTCTTTTTAACATTTCTGTGATTTTGAAGTTGCGTCGTTTTTGTTTCACTTTGCGTTGCATGGCTTCGAAGTTGCGTCGTTAGTACTTCGATTTGTGTCGTTAATATAAAAATGTTTGCACAAAGATTAAACAGTAAAAGGGGACTTAACTTTTAACTCTAATATGTATGTATGTGAAGTAGAAGATCGTTGAAACGTTTTGAAATGAAGCCACTTCTTATCATTTGGATTAAAGATTAAAATCAGCAAAGAATGCCCTTTAAACAGATGGTTACCCAAAAGAAAGCTTTAACTTTATTTGAAGATCTTAAAGGAAATTATTCGTTATCAAGTCAAAATTTATATTTTCAATACAAATGTATGGAAAATCGTACTTCAGTGTGCGTCGCGTTTTCCTGGACCCAATTAGCGATGCAAACTGGGGTATAAATTATAAATTATACTTGCTTGTAAACCAAAGTTTATTTTTAATAGTTTTGTGTGAATTAAAGCTGTTAAACTGCTTTTTTCTTGTTCAATACAAAATCTTATTTTAAAACAACAAATTTGTAACATTTATTTATTTGACGATTCTTAGATAATTTTGTTTAATGTTCGTGACGATTTTGACGAATTTTGTTAAAACTTTCATGGGACCCATAAATATTCCCTGTGCCGAATATTATTTAGATATCTTAATTTTTATGCGATTCGTTTGCCTGTAAACTTTTTTGTTTGATTCAACAAAATCATTTGTTTGAAATTTATTAGAGGAGAAGTAAATTGTCCACCAAGATCGTGCAATTTGACGCGTTAAGGCTATTTTTTGTGGGCTTTTTTGAAATTAAAAGTGTAGAACCATAATCCCACAACAGATCAAGAGCATAAAAACAAGTAAGAAAGTATAGTCGGTCAAGCCCGACCATATGATACCCTACACCACAGTATTTAAAAACACATTTACGAGAGTGCACCCAATTCGGGACCCATGGAAAATCATGCTTATTTGTCCACATAGATATGGATAAATCCATGTTTTAAATTTCTTAAAAATCGGTTTGAAAATTTGTAAGAGGCAGAAATTGCTCCCTACTCCCCTTGTGGTTTATACGGCTTATGTAGCCGTATAAACATGGATCTATCTAGGTTTTAAATTTCATTAAAATCGGTTTGATAGTTTCAGGCAGAAATTGCCCCCTATCTCCCCTCGTGGTCCTACGATATGGGCCATTTTTAAAAAGCTTGGTCCTTGTGTCAATAAGAACCTATGTGCCAAATTTATCAAATTATCGCCAAAATTGCGACTTCTACTGTGCGCAAAAGATTACATGGACAGCCAGCCGTACGGACATCGTTAGATCGACTTAGAAAGTGATTCTTTACGGTGGGTCCAGGAACCATATTTTAAGGTGTATCACAAATTCATAATACCCTCTCCACTATTGTGGTGTGGGTATAACAACATTATCGAGCAGATATCAGCCAATGAAAACAGTTTACTAATGGCGATTTCTTTTCTGAGAAAAATATGTTACAGTATATACATGTAACATTTTCTAATGTTACCTATAATCACTCGAAGTGTTACATGTTGTGCAATTTCAATAGAACACAATTAATGCTTTTTTATTACAACTATTACACTTTCATCATTAATGTACTTAATGGGCGATTTTTAAAGCTATTTGAGCGGTTTCTGCATGCTATTGCGGCTTGGAAACAAATATTGACATCACTAATGGCTTAGAAAAATTAAAACGATTATAATATAAATAGACCTTTTTTGATTTTAATGTGTAAATATTGTTGTATTGTGTTTTAAATCAATTTTTTTTACAAATTATGAGCGGTATGAAATATGACAAACAAAATAAAACATTGGATGTAGAAACAAAGTAGTAAGTACCAAAGTTGTAAAACAGGGCAGTATGAACACCTTAAGTAAAAGTAAGGGTAAAATATGCAACATGTTTTGCATGTTTTTCATCAACATATTCACAAAAGAACTTGAAAATGTTTCCCACAGTTGTATTTTTTGTACAAACGAACACAAAAATGTAGAACATGTAACAATTATGCAACATATTTCTCAGAAAAGAAATCGCCATAAAAGACGTGATTGATCATTTTGGAAAAGATTGGGATCCTGCCAAGCCGTTAATAATTTTTCATTGTTAACCGGAACCTCTTTGTTATAAACTAAAATAAAATATTTTAAATATCTCAAAAACAAACCTTTTTTTTTTAAATTAAAATGATACCTCAATTTTGGACACCCTTTACATAAGTTTACCTTAAGCACATTGTAATTCTCAACAATTATGAAATAAATAATAAAATAAATAAATAACTTCCGCAATTTCATAACAAACAAATACATGTTACATTTCTCTTCCTTCTTCTTCAAGTCTCTCAGAAATATATCCTTTAATCATCCCCTAAACGGTTTCACTAAGCAAACAACGTTTTAAAGAAAAGGAAATTCCCTTTTAAAGGTGCAATTTGGTTGTAAATAATTTGTTTAAAGGTCACCTACTTTTTGGAAGAAGGAACAGAAGGCAAACCGGCTACTGGGTCATTGGTCTAAACACCCTCTCTCTCTCTTTCACTCCTTAACATTAAACCAAAATGTACGAGTATCTGTCTACTAACTGAGAATAACAAAACATTTGCATTTTTGAAAGAGACTTTGAGTCTTCTTTTTGATGTATTTTTTCGTTTGTTTTATGGCTGGTTGAATATTTTCGTAAATATTTCACACACATTTTGTGGCCTGTTTTTAATTTTTAATTCCACTTGCTCTCGTTGTTGTTGTTGCTATTCGTCTTGGGAATGCAGGTGTTTATGAATTGTTAATTTACGTGTGAGTTTTTATTTTATACTTGTCAATCGTTTTACATACATACGAGACTAAATATTCTTTAGATCGTCTTCTTGTTGATTGTTGTCAGTTTTACAGGGTAACGGAAATTAATTTTTAAGTCATGTTGTTTGCAAATGCTTGCTTACGGTTTTAAAGACTTTTGGGCGTCTTGTAATGCTTGATTGAATTTTTGGAAGATGTTGACAGGTGTAGGTGGTCTTTGTGACGTTGGACGGAAGGAAGTTTTTAATACGTTTGGAATTTAAAAAAAAATTTTAAAAGTTATTAAAAATAGGGTTATTGGCAAGAAAGTAATTATGTGTTTGTTATTTAAATTTAACTATTTGGGTCATTTAATTTTTGTATAATACTTTGGAGCCCCTTAAAAACTTTATATTCCATAGAAAAACAAAACCAAGTGAGTATGTGTCTACCAAATTTAGAGAGAAGCTTAAAAGTAAAATAGGGTACAACTAACGCAATACGCAAAATTTTAAACGTCGTTTTTTAAAAAGACTTCTGTGATAAATGAATGTTATGACAAATATTTTACAAATATTTCTCTATTAAACAGAATTTCATAACAAAAATTATAAAAATTTGATTAAAAGTGTATTAAAAACAACTTCCAAATCCTTGCGTTTTGCGTCTTCGATTTCCAGAACATCCCTGATTACTTCCAAACTCTTTAAAAGTTCCCACTTTATTGTCAGGTAGATTTTAGGCGAATTAGGGAATTATCGATTTATCCCCGTTTTCAATTCCATTTGATCAGATGTCTTAAGGCCCAACCAGAATGTGCATTAACAAACTTAAGCTACTGTCAAAACCAAAACAAAAAGCGTCTCAAATGCTTTTAAAACAACAAAAAGAAAATAAAAAAACATTGATTCCGTACGGAATGAGCGATTAGTTTCGCACCTTGCTTAAGCAAATGACAGTTTTATAAAACTTAACATAAAGTTTCCTTTAGTTCAATATGGTTTTACATATATGATTTACATGTATTTGCTAGTTGCTTAAGTCACGTTATTCACATTCTGGTTGAGCCTTTAGGCCCCACGTACATAGTTAAGAGAGAAAAATTTTTTGTCAGTGATATTAGGGTTAGGTTCAAAGCCATCCTCCTTTAAAGTGATAAAAAACGCCATTTAAGAAAAAAACTTTAATGACTTCTCTTGATTTACCACTTTCAAAATCGATACTCATTTTTTATATGCACCGTTACAAGATATTTCTTAAAAAGATGATTTCTATGTAAATTCAGGGGTAATTCTGGCAGTCGTGATCGGATACTTTTTCGATTCGAAAGCAATTTTTTTTTTAATTCTTTCAGTCGATGCTAAACGAATCGAAATTATTTTTCCACTGTTTTAAAGCATTTATTTGGGTTTTCACAACACTGAAAAAATAATTTCGATTCGTTCAGTACCGGCTGAAAGAATCAGAGACAAAATGGTATTCGAATCGAAAAAAAATTCGATCAAGACTGCCACAATTAGCCCCCATATCTTTTAAACTTCGTGTATATTTCGTAAAATGGGTAAATGAGGTTTTAATTTGTTTTAGATGGCAACGATACCGAAATACAACAATTTCGGTCGTTGAATTCTTTAAACAGACTATTGTTAAATGCTTACTTTTGTTCGATACCATCGATAAGTTACTCCCCTTAAACTACTTTTTATATGAACGTTTGCTGAATAATGGAGGGCTAACGTCTCATTTAGGCATTTAACAGCATTATGTCAAAAACAAACTTTTGATTTATCTTCAAAAATTTCAAACTTTGTGCTGCTGAAGCACATCGATTACTTACCGAAACTTATCGCGAATATGTTTTATTAACTTTAACCTGCGATTGAGTTAAAAACAATCTTAATCAATTATGAAAACTTTCAAAATCATTGCGAACTACAACAGCTATAGCGAAACGATGCAAGCGCTGGAATTCATCCAAAATCAAGGAATTTTTCTGTTAAACAAGTTAACGCCAAGAGACGTTTAAAGACAACTTGGGATCCATTACGACAACCCTCAGGAAATTAAATGTTAATTCCTGTCAAACGGAAGGTCATGGGGAACCATAATTAACACAATTAATTCGTTTGAAGCGAGCATTGATTGTAAGTCGCTCGCCCCAAATGTGTGGTCAGACATGAAGCCGTTAGTCTGCATGACAAAGATCGGGGACATCTATTAAGAAAATGTTGCTTGGAATAGTTTTGCCGACAACCATTTGTTTCGATCGCACTGGAATAAGGTTGTCTTTAGAACATGCACAGAAAAAAATAAAAATTGATTTCAATTAAAAAAATTGTAATATTAATTAAAAAATTAGTTACATTTGCACCAGTAAACATATTAATAGTATCAATTAAACCAGCTAATAGTATTAATTAAACGTTTAATTCACTTGATTAAACGTTTTATTCACTTGATTAACTTTTTAATTAAAACCAGGGACCGTAAATAACAGTTATATTCGAATTTTAAAACAAAAAAAGCATATAGAAGTAAATGTGGAAAAACTGATTCAAGTTTACCATCTTGATCCTTATGAACTTGTCTATGATAAAATATATTGATTTTTATTTTTTCGATAAAAATTAAGAGTTATTTTTTGATTTTTATTTTTTTGAACAAAAATAACTGTTATTTTTTGATTTTTATTTTTTCAATCAATAATAACAGTTATTTTTTAATTTTTAATTTTTTGAACAAAAATAACAGTTATTTTTAGATTTTTATTTTTTTGAGCAAAAATAAAACTTATTCTTTAAAGAAATGTACGTGTAATAATAATTTAGTTGACATTAAATATTTATTTTAATGTGCATAAGAAATCCCATTGATGATTACACATTAAAATAAACATTTAAAGTCAACTAAATTATTATTACACGTACATTTCTTTAAAGAATAACTTTTATTTTTGCTCAAAAAAATAAAAATCTAAAAATAACTGTTATTTTTGTTAAAAAAAATTAAAAATCAAAAAATAACTGTTTTCATCTGACTTTTATGAAAAAAGGAATAACTGTTACGGTCCCTGATTAAAACTGATTATATTTTTATTAATGCTTTAATTAGTGAAAAATGTTGGAGAATTTTTTCTGTGTGGTTTTAGAAATTATCTCGATTCGTTATTGGGTTCGAAAAATTAGAATTTATAGAAAAATGGAAAAATATTTAATAATAGGATATAGTTTCCAAATAATTCATAATTGAATACAAATGCTTATTGAACTCTTTGTGTTGCATCACTAAAACTAGAGATCCACATCAAGCTTTATACGCTTTTTCGCGTCCAACGCAGCTGTTAAAAAATTAGAATCTGTGTAATAATATGTACCAAGTTTCATGCCTTTACTTTCTACTTTTGTAAGCGTCACAAGCAGTGTTTGAACGAATCAGATCTTTTTGACATTTTTTTTACTAATGGTGAAGCAGTATAAAAGGCGTTGCATTTAACTTAAACAAAAACAAAAGTTTTTGTTTACAGCTTTGTTAGTGTTTATGTTTTTAAAACAAGTAGTATATAAAAAAACCGACCATGAAACAAATAAAAAAAACGTTAAATCATAGCAATCTCATCGAGTACAATGGAACATATTACAAACAACGTAAAACTCTTTAACAGCAATGTAATTAAGTAATTAAGGGCAGTTTTAAGAGAAAACTCTTACTTATAAAAGTATGTTTACACTTACCATGTTTCCGAAAAACTTCGTTCACTTTTTTACCGAGGTTGGACACATAGTTAAAAGTGCACCGTTGTTGCATGCTTCTGATGTCAAGGTTGATGCCAAAATTAGCATCATCTGGACTACTTCTTACAAACCTTTTCTTTTCATTAGGCCCATCTGCAATCTTTAGGACAATGTGTTTTTGTAGATATGACTATGTTGCAATGAAGGAGTGATATGTTTTGGTATCTCCTATTTTTAAGACTTGTCCATGGACAATGAGAATTTACTGCCTGTATCTTATTTTGAATTTATGTTCTTTATCAACTCTTCACTTCACTTCACTTCACTTAATCTATTAATTATCAACTGTTGCACTGCCCATTCTGCTTTTAATAGATTTATTGCAGCAGGAGAAATTGATTTACGTATGAACTCACTTCTTGTAATTGATCTTGTTGAAATAATTTGTTCAAAATATTACTTGTTCATAATTTAACTTTGATAAATTTTATTATTTCAATTGAATATGTTTTGTATTTTTTGTTTTTTTAAAAATTTTTTCTAAAAAATAAAATTTTCTTTATTCCTGAATTTGAATCAGCAAATAAAAGTCGTTTTTGTTAAAAGATCTAATCGACAACCCATCCACAGATGCAAATTTTTTAGAGAAAAGAAAACTAAATTTCAGAGTAAAAATAGCTGTTTTCTGAATCTATGAGCAATTTTTTATTTCCCGGGATCCCGCAAAAAAAATCCCGGGAAAGCGGGAAATAAAATAGTTTAAATTCCCGGGAATTCCCGGTACGGGAAATCCAGGGAAAAAACCCTAGTGGCCACTCAATTAATCCACTTTTAAAAAATTGTTTGTATATATTTAAATAATTTTGGGGTATCTATTAAACTTTATTTTTGAAAGAAATTAAAGAATAATGTAGTTAAACCATTAGAGGTCACTGTACTCAATTGAGTACAGCTACTATTTTACAAGCTTCCAATCAAAAACAAAGAATTTTTAATCGTTGTACCGTTATTTATGTTTACAACAATAATACCAACAGTAGGTTAAAAAAGAATTTGTGTTTCTTTTTTATTTTTGGATACAAAAGTATAAATCTGATTTGTATCACGAAAACAGTGTGAAGGTATGAACACTATTTTGATAATATTGAAAACAATATTGAATTTTTTTTTGATAATTTTTACTTTTTATAATTAAAATCGTATCAGAATAACTCACAGACAAAAACAAATTACTTACTTTAAAAAATAATAAATTTAGAACAGTATAAAATTGACTGTACTCGTTTGAGTACACTGACAACATGCATAGGTAAAAACTAATTGTTTTTTTTAGATTTTAACTATGAGTGAAGAAGATTGTACGACCCAAAATTGATCAAAAGCATTCATGATGCATTCGTGATGAAGAAAGAGGTTTTAAGGAACATATAACGATTTCAAGCCTACCAAAAGACAAACCTGGTACTATTGAAGTTTTCGTAAATCTTGAAATCATTGACAACGACGTCAGTGATGATGAACCGTTATCACCAAAGAAAACTCGGCAAGACTTCGAAAAGCAAATGCTTTCCATCGCAGAGCTCAACCCCTCAGCAGAACTCTGAAGTTTGGGAAAGATAAAATAGTGTACGTAAAGAAATATTTGAAAATCTTAGATAACATTGTCTTTGACCTTATAGCCTCCGATTCTTGAAGTCGAATCGACCTGGCTTTCGTAGAATGAAATGCTTAGCAGGATGGTGGCCAAAATATTCCTAAAGACGAGACAATGGTTAAACATTTTGACTACCATCCCGCTCAGCAATTCATTCGAGGAAATCCAGTTCGATTCGGCTTCAAAAACTAGGTAGCGGCTATTGCTGCCAGTTAGATTTGAACTCCAAAAAATCGCATGTGGAATCTCCTGATCCATTTGTTTCACGTGTTGTTAAAAATTTGTTGGGGTAGTTGAACTGTACTGCACGAAATTATCGTGTGTTTAAAACTTTTTTAGATACAATCTTTATGTTGATCCTAGAAATCTAGAGTAATGTCTGGGTTAATGTTTGCAGATTAGACTGACTTCCAAAACGTACTAATACAAAGTTTGTACACAATTTTACTACTGTATTTTAACCATGTACATGTACAAAGTACCGAAACAATGCAACTGTGTATATTGTTTATTTAAACGTTTTGAAATGTAAGTGATGCAATGCATAATATTTAAAATAAATCTGTATTGCTTGCAAATTAAATGTTGAATGTCACAAAGCATCAACTTTAAAACCGATGCTCTGAATGCTTTTTTGCTGCGTAACTAATACTTAGCAGTGACGTTTTGGAAGAGTTTGCATTGTATATATATTGTACTGCGGCGTTATGAAACATTATACTTTGTTCTAATACAAAACAATTGACGTTTTGGAAGTCAGCCTTAATCTCAAGATGGGGCTGGACACTATCCTACTAAACTACAAAACCATCTGCGATCCATTTTTTTGCTCGTTGGCAGTATAAGAAGTGCTTAAAACACTTTTCATTGAAGAAAAATGTTTTTAAAATTTTCATACGTAAGAGGTCAGTGTACTCAGTTGGGTACATCCCAAAAACTCAGTTAAAAAATCAGCATTCCCGAATTAGGTTAAAACGCCAGGTGCCCGGCTTGCCTGTTTATTCAACTAGCACAGTGGTATCCATTTACATGACGATATTCATACAAGTTTTTCTTTGGTCTACACAGAGAAAACAGATTCGTGATCACAACCGAATTTGGCGCCAATCGAATTTCGTCGGTTGCATGTACTATCACACAATTCGGTTCCAATTACTGAAAATTTCGTTGCTTAGCACAATATTTTTGATAGCAACATTTGAATTTTAGTACACTATCAGTCATAACAACAGATATTGTTAGTTGTTAGTATGATTATTAGAAACAAAATTGTGCTTATGCCTGAATATATGATAGCTGCAACTGAACTAACACATAATTGGTGTTCATAACAAGAGATTTGATTGTCGTTATCAATATATTTTTTTTTACCGGTCAAATGTAGCCCATAAGGGGCAAGGACTTGTCCAAAGGTAATCCAAATGAATGGAAAAAATGGCTTATTTTACAATACGATGTTCTAGGGCAGGACCATATAACCCAGCTTGCATTACAAAGGAGAAGTCTTAAAATTACTCCATGGTATACTCCAGAGGATTAGCTTTGAAATCGTTTCAAAACGAAAAAATGTCGCTAAAAAACGAAGACATGTCGTTTCACTGCAAACTCTTCTTAATAATGACATGGTCCATACTTGCATTACATTGGACCAGCCCAGGGTCAAAATGGATGAAGTAGTCCAATATAATTTGCAGGGTATAAAAAAAAAATATATACATGCATATATTAGTGTATATTAAGATACTTATAAGAATACGTAAATTACTAACCCCTATTTAATAAGTTTTTGCTCATTTTCCGTTTTTGACCGCAAAGATATTTTTTAAATATAAAATTAAAAATTATTTTAATCTATCAAATGTTTTGACAGAAAATTTAGTAAGCAACTATTTAACTATTTTTTGGTTGTGAATTCCGAATAATTATATTTTCATTTGTTGTACTCGGATTGAAACTATTCCAACAATCAATCATTAGCTGCAATAAATGAATAAACATTTATATTACAAAATTTATTGACGAAAGCAAATTATTTATTGCAATGACCAATATTCAGTATTGCCCTGTATTAAATTCGGTTGTGATTCTAACCATTTGTACTAATTTTTAGAACTAAATTAAATTAGTTATCATAACTAATAAAAGAATTAAAGGAAACATATTTCAGTTAGAGCAACGTTTAAATAATCAAGAGAATCACTTAGAACTATACATTTTTAATATTTAGTTGCAATAATAATTCATGTTTATTGATCAATATTTTATTACTGCAACCGTTTTCCAACCAATTTGTTTTCTGTGTGTATGTCTACAATCAAAACGTCTTAACATATTTTGAATTTCTACTGCACTTATTATCTGTTTTTCAATATTTTTATAGCAAAACAAAACAAATATTTTTGGAAGTATGTGTTTTATAATTAGTGTTTTATAATGAGAGACACACACTATTTTAAATTTATTGAGATTGCTTGTAAGCCATTTTTATATCCTTCACCACAGGTGGAAAAGGGTATATATAAGTTTGTCATTCCGTTTGTAATTTCTACAATATTGATCTTAGACCCTATCAAGTGTATATATTCTGGGTCCTAATCAAGAGAAAAGTTGATTTAACGATATCCGTCCGTCCGTCTGTCCGTCTTACGTTTGATATGTGTTTTTCGGAGACTCCAGACATGATAGCGGCTAGTTTGTTTTACATTTATGTCACATATAGTCCACCATTTCTTGCTATTGAAATTCAGCCAGATCGGTCCAACAATAGCTGAGATATGACCAAAAAACCACGACTGCCTCTAATTTTTCCAAAAAATCCCTTGTGGTTGTTGTATTTTTATTACTTTTTTCTGTATATCTGGAGAACGGCAAGAGCCAAAGTTTTCAAATTTGGTACAAACATTAAGGTTATAAATACACACCATCCCACAAAATGTGGGCGGGATTGGAGAAGTGGGCGTGGTACCTCCCATACAAAAAGTATTAAAAATTGTAAAAAACGCTGAATTTTTTGACTGTAATATGACTGGTTACGCCTTATATATCAAAAGATCGGAAATTTTTAATAGAAAATATTTTTTGAAAAACTCGGGAAAATCGGTTCAGATACGAAAAAGTTATGGCCAAAATATTAATTTTTTTTAAAAAATACCCATTTTCGAGAACCATAGATCTTCCCGAGTCCAAGTTTTATAGCCAAAATTTCTTCTTTACCACGTCGGTATATAAATCTGTCAAATCGGTTAAGAAATAGCAGAGTTATGACCAATGAAATCCGAAAAATTACTCTTTTATAATTAAGTTTGTTTTTTATACCCTTCACCGAAGGTCCTACACCCTATAAAGTATATATATTCTGGGTCCTTATGAAAAGCGAAGTTCCAATCCGGTTGTCGTCTCTTCTTACCCCCCCCCCCCTCGCATTTCTTTACATATACTTGCATAATGCCCAATATGATTTTCGTTATCACCCTTCTTTATTATTTCATATATTTAACGAAATAATTTTAGCAAATAGAAATTAGAAATTTTTGTGTTTTCTTGCTACTTAAAAACTCGCCAAAAAAGATAAATCTACGATATGACAACAGTGCCTTTACAAAAAGAAAACAAACAAAAAACTGTGTTGAGTTGTAAACAGTAAACGGTCCATATTTCATTTTAATGATATTTAAACAGCGTTCCTTCATGGTTCAGTTGTCTAGGGGGTGTGTAAAGTTAGAAACTGTGAGTTCTCTGGTTCGAATCTTGGTTTTTTAAAAAGACATTTTTTTAAATATTTTTATGTTCTAAAAACGATTTAAAAAAAATATTTACCAGTTTTCGCTTTTTAAATTTCATTTATAATGAAGTTTTAAGTATTTTAAATATGTATGTACACTCACAATATTCTGTACGTAAAATTAACTGAAATTGTAATATAAAATAAATGAAAGTTCAATTAAAAACCGGTCTACCTATTTTTCATTTATTTTTAACAAAAAGTTCATTTAATTTTTACTGTCAAAAATTCCACACCATATTCCGTAAAATCAAATAAATATTCAGTTATTTTGTAAAATTTTACTGTCAAAAATTCAACACCATATTCAGTAAAAACAATTAAATATTCAGTTATTTTATTAAATTTTCGTTTACTCCACAAAAGAGCCGAATTTCTAAAAAATACCAGACAGTCACCTGTTCGCTGGTTTTTCTTATAAGCGAGAGAGGGAGAATATTTTTATTTACTTACCTAGTTTCACACGTTTGTTTTACTTTTGTTGTACTGACCACGTTGTTTACAGAAGAACTCTCAATTATAAGACACCAAAAGCATGACCGATATGGCTTCGCAATTATTTTACTTTTAAAATTTGATGTATTTAACTAAATTATTTTAACAAATAGAAAATGGGAATTTCTTACACAAAACAAGCAATTCATTTTTTATAGATAAGTAAAAATTAATTTTTGGTAGTAAAATTATATAAAATAACTGAATATTTAATTGTTTTTACTGAATATGGTGTTGAATTTTTGACAGTAAAATTTTATAAAATAACTGCATATTTATTTGTTTTTACGGAATATGTAGTTAATTTTTTGACAATTAATTTATATAAGATAACTGAATATTGATTTGTTTTTACGGAATTCGCGGTTGAATTTTTGACAGTAAAAATTAAATGAACTTTTCGTTGCTTTAAATTACATTTTTATTTACTTTAACATAAAGAAGAATTTAACTCAATCAACGGACAATATTAACTGCAACTGAAAATCCGTATTAATATGCACTTAGTTTTTTGAATAACTGTTAGAATCAGTTAAAAATAAATTTGCTTGGAATTTTAAATGTTTATTTATTTAAAAATGACTGAACGGAATATTTCTTAAATAAACTACAGTCCGTTGCTGTAATAATATTGTGAGTGTATATGTAAAAATTATTTAGTTGCTCTGTATTCTGCTTGCACAATAGTGAAGGGTATATAAGATTCGGCACAGCCGAATGTAGCACTTTTACTTGTTCTTATAACAAATGTAACATACAAGTTCAGTGATTTTATAATCAGTTGTAAAATAGATTATTTGGATCGAAAAATCATTAAGAGTCTCCAAACTAATAGACCGATTTTCTAATAAAATCTCCACGACACATAAATTAAACCGCATTTAATTTCCAAAATTTCAAAGAATTTTTGTGACGTTAAAAACCCACTAACAGAAAGAAAAATCAACTTTCACACATTTTAACTTCATTCCCGTTTAAATGTGCTTTTAGGTAATAATTAATTAGAAAAAAATAGAAAACAATGAAATAATTTATTTGTTTGTTGTTGACTTTGTATGGGCTGGTTAAATTGCTGGCTGACGGACGGACAGTGTGTATGAATGACTACTTGCATGATTCTATCATGATGCCATTTAAGGGCAATTTGCTAACATGCATGCACACATAATTGCGGTCTATAATGTGTCTAAACTTACGTCCGGCTGTCTGACAGTTGGTTTGTTAGTGATCTCATAAATGTCGTTCTGTCGTTTTTTGCCCGTTCGTTTGTTCTCTTTCTTTGCAACAATAAGCAGCTGTGATTTTATGTTGTTGTTGTTGTTGTTGTTGCTTCATCTACGACAAAATTTTCTATTCTTGTTGCGCAGATTTTTAACAAAAAATGTGTTCGTTCATACGTTTTATTTGTTTTGTTTTTGATTTCATACAGCTGCGCCTGCGCGTTCAATATTTCGCTTCTAAATGCTGGACAATTGGCGTTTATTGCAAAATACTATTAAAAAAAAAAAAATAATATACAAGAATATGTTTAAAAACAAGGTTTGGTCGTTGTTTATTCACACACTTACGGAGAGGCTTTTGCACACACACACACACACATACTCGCACTCACCATGTGACATTCATTGTAGCGTAATTCCTTTCACGTTGAAAAATTCTTCAAGTCTTTGCTTAAGTTCTATTGTCTACTAAGAATACCACTAACCAACCAACCAGCCGACAGACCAAACAATCATATGTGCGTTCATACATTTTTATGGAAGTTATGATATGAATAATTGTGTTCGCAAGAAGTTCACTTGGTTTTCCTTTGAGATCTATCGACAGCTTAACAACCACTTTTATGCATTTCAGGGTTATAAGAGTATGAATATTTAAATAGATTTTGTATTTTGTAATGTTTGTGCAGTTGTTCGAAAGCTAAACAATTAAATTTATTCATACTTGTAGATGTATGAATATACATTCCCATCAAACTCAACCTCATCCCCCTTTTTCTTTTCCTTCCGTATGTCGATTCAATGAAATGCATTTGTTAGAAAACGTTTTAAGGCTTCTTGGCATACACGTAAAAAAATTTGTTGCTATTTGTCGTTGCTTATTGCATTTGCATTTAAAATAAAATTTCTTCCATCTTAAAGGACATCGGTATACCGATACATTCCTTACTGCCATAGTTTTGCAACTTTAGAAATACTCAATGCCGCGTATAAAATCTAACACGCAGTACGCTCTGCTGAAAACTAATGTCGTCCACATGGGTAAAATTTACAAAAAAAATGGTAATTTTTGGCAGTTTTACGCTATCACACAAGTGTTACGTTGATCAAATTATTGTTTAAATTTTTTTCAAAAAACAATAACAACTTATCATGACAGGGTTGTATTTTCCTCAAAAAGGTAAGACTCGTGTTAAATTAAATGATTGTGTTAAAAACCTTTAACTTTGACGGCGATTTTCTCACCAATGGTGCTTTTCGTTTTACTGCATACACCCAAGTCAGTGTTGCCAACTCCTCACCACCAAAAAATGGCGAAAGGCTCAAATTATCGATAAATTTGATTTATTTTATCGTAAAAGTTCTTTGCGTTTAGTATTTAAGAAAAGTTCCACGTTAGAACACAACCAATACAGCATTTATAATATTTGTTGGTATAAAATTTAAATGGCTGAAATGGCAATACTGATCCAAGTACAGTTGTGATTTTGAATTACATGGGCCATAGTCTTAATCTCATGGTGGAGCTTAAGCACTTGGTGCTTTACTTATACATTAACCAAGTACCCCTGTGTATACTAATGGTGTTTTCTTTTCTACAAAAAAATGCGACATTTTATTTTAAAAAAATGCAATTTGGTGTCTGTTTATTAAAAATTTTGCTCCCGAAAAGGATCGCTTGTTTTATTCTAAAAAACTCATCCTTTTCGGGAAAAAATTTTTTAATAAACAGACACCAAAATGCATTTTTTTAAATAAAATGTCACACTTTTTTGTAGAAAAGAAAACACCATAAACTAATTTTTCATAAACAGGTTACAATTTGAGAGTATAACCGACAAAAGCACAACCTACCCGATATTTAGATTGAGCTTTTAAACCTCCACTGCTAATCTGATTCAGTTTCCGTTCTGGTAGCAACAGAATCTTAGGATGGTTTAAACATTGCAGCAGGTGCATAGTGCACATGGTTTCCCTTACGCAAACTGACACCCTGTATTTACCTGCGATGTGGTATTAACCACAGCCACCTCGTACTCTTCGAAAGTATTCCTTTAAAGAAGGAAAAGACCATCTTTCGAGTCCTCGGCATTCTAAAAGCATTTCTTGGAAAATCATACTAACGGACCCCTAACCAATAGTTTGACTAGCTTACTAAGTCGGGTGCTTCACTTCACGACTCCCGAGGCACCATTAATTATTTACTGAGGTACCACGAGGGACCCCTTGAAATCATTAGACCCCAAAGAGCCTTGTCATTTTGGGTGTTTGCCGCATCAAAGGTATGAATACACCTGATCGCCACAGCATCGACTTTCAATGTCTGAGAACAGTAAACTGGCATGTTCCTCTAGCCCGCTACCATATCTTTGTTCCAAAGAACTCTATGGAAGTATAACTATAAAGCAGAAAAGATAAATCTTCCGATACCTCTTGACGGCTTCTCTACGTGCGCGTATTCTTTTATTAGTAAAATTGAGTCCTTTCGAATCCCAGGAATGACCTCAACCTGATTTGCCCCGGAGGATGTAACACCCAAAGGTGAAATATTCTTTAGATGATACCCTGAATCCACGTATTATAATTACGGTCCTTGCTAATTTTAACTTATTTTGAACTTATAAAAGTTGGATAGTTGTTACTCGAATCGGTCGTTTCAAATTTAGCCAAGAAAAATTGGAGAATTGACTTAAAAGTGTCAACGTGTTCCCTAAACTTCAGATAAACTTGATTACAGCTGATTTTTAACTTAAAAATCTTTAAATATAATCTATACTAATTGCATTTTATGATTATACCCAGCGGTAAATATTGAAAGGACCGCAAGTGGCAGGCTTTTTGAAGGCCTTTATACTCCTTTCTGAAAAACTCGCTTCGTATGCCTTCCTGCCTTTAGAAGTATGCCTTCTAGAAGGTATACATTCATTTTTGAAAGACACATTCGCTACTCCCTTCTTTAAGAAGAAAGTTATTCAGTTTTATTTTTTTCTGTTTTTCAGTGACCTTCTTTACTCCCTTCTTTGGGAAAGCAACGAAGTTGTTATTAAAGGGAGTGTGGAAGAACTTGCGGCAATGACAACCTGTGTAAAAAATAAATAAGTATGGAATGCGGCGAGGAGAGCTTTTAAAAAGGGCCTTCTGTTAGGCCTCTTTACTCATTCTTGTTACCGCTGGGTATGAGCGCCTATATTGACAGGTCATAAAATATACAGAAAGGGGTTTCCATATGCATTAGGATTGTCTAAGTTGAACCGGATTAAGGTTCATATCTTCTCGTTGGAATGCATAAACGACGTCAAACTTATTTAAGGATTCTTGGAAAGTTTGAATGCAGACAGTCGCACGGAAGCTCATATGTACAACCGAACTCTAAGGAAATTTTTGAAAGCATATTAAAATAACTTTTAGATAATTAAATCGTATTCCAGAAGAAATTCTAGCGACTACAGAAGTAAAAAAGACTAAGCGTAATTTTTACAATTATCGCGGCTTTTGAGCTGACGGTTACAGCGTAACATAAGCCTAATAGCCCCAGTAAGCAGAAACATTCCTTAGAGAAAAAGGTGCAGTTTAATATAAGTTATCTGCCTCTAAGGATATCATGGCAATAAAAGTTAATACTAACTAACAAGTACCATTGGATTAAAGGGCGTCATTACAGTAAGAATTTTTTATTTATCAAACTCCAACACGCTGATGTATTTTGACATTAGTACTATGAAAAGCGTCTTCGTTTTTGACCCTATGACACTTCTCATCATTGTGATGTCAGCCTTAACATCACTTGACCAAATTGTCATCAGATGAAATAATGTCATCAATGGGATGACACAGCATCACAGAAATGGTGAAAAGGAGTAAGTTTAATAAAAATTATCATCAGTGCGATGACTCAGTAACATGGAAGAAGGGACTCATTAGGTACAGTTTGTCATAAAGTTTAGTCCTTGGGATTGACTTAAGTCAAACTAAGAGAATACATTAATTTACTTGCTCATTACACATGTTTGTTTCACTTTTGTTGTATTCCGCACTTTGTATACAGACGAACTCTCAATAAAAAGACATCAGCAGCATGCCCGATATGGTTTTCGTAATCACTCTACTTTGCAATTTGATTTATTTATCTAAATAATTTAAACAAGTAGAATATGGGAACTTTTGCTCTGATGTCACCGTAGCCATAGCAACGATGACGAAATATGACACAATTTTACGATGACGTTCGTCATTGGATTGATTTCACTTTTTGCCTCATTATGCCACAATTCTGATGTTATGGCATTATCAATAAGAAGATGCTGTTTTCTATGAGTGCATTTAAAATATACAAAGTAATAACTAGGGTATTCATTCGGTTAACCGTTAATCGGTTAACCGATTAATTACTACCCGATTAACTGATCGGTTAATTTAAAATTGGCTTTTTTCGATTAACGATTAAACCGGTTAATTTCAATCGATTAACCGATTAACCGAAGTAACAACATTTTAAATTTTTTGTAGTATTATCACATATTTTTTGTGTTTTTAATTATTTGTTTTGTCTCATATACAAAAGGTATGTGTTTAGAAAAATATTTTTTCCTAATAGCTATTCATTCTTTAAATACAGTACAAAGTCAGGAAATACAAAAAAAGAACTGAGAAATTAGATAATGTGTATTATGGATTGCTTTCGAGATTTCCAACATCTGCGATAAGTGAAAGAATTTTTTCCAAGTCGAGTTTTATCGAAACTAAAGAAAAGAATCGCTTAAATCCTAAACATTTAAGCCAAATTATTTTTATAAAAGATTATTTTATAAGATCTCCTTAAACTTTTGAAAAATGTGTTAATAAAATGATCTCACAGTTTATTTCTTATTAACCACATAACATACATATATAAATTATAAAATATGAGGAGGTCCATTTTGATGAACGATAAAATGTAATTTAAGTAAGTAGCACATAATTCTTTTAAAAAACAATTATTGAGGTATTATTGTCTACAAAAATAATATTAATCACAAATTTATTATTTTATCTGACAGTTTGTTTTAAAGTTATTTAGATAGCAAATTTGGAATTATTGCGTTTTGGTCCGAATCATAATATTTATTAATGTAATTATTGCGTTTTGTTATGGACCTCCTCAATTAACATAACAAAAGCGAATTAACATAACAAAAGCGATTAACTAAACAAAAATTCCTTACGTTTTACAGTTATCTAAGGGTTACCACCACAGCATAATTTATTAAAAAAGTTGACAAAGATGAGTAATTATTGCATTTTGCTCAGAACCATTATATTTGATATTGAATTGCAGTGTAGTTATTGAGTTTTGGAATACTTTTTAATAAAGGTAATGTAGATTTCAATGTGTAGAATAGGATTCAATCAAAAAATCGAAAAACCTAAAAAATGTAATTATTGCGTTTTGTTATGGACCTCCTCATATGTATTACATATTTATGAATTCCTTTTTTGCTCATTTAAGTTCAAGAATTGTTTTGTTTGTTTTGTTCTGGTTTATTTTACTAATAAATTCCAAATAATAAATAATTTTTGCATTTTTATTTATGGAAATTACTTAATTTATAACAAAACTTTATTAATCGGTTAACCGATCAATAGCAAAATTAACCGATTATAAACCGATTAAACCAAAACCTCGGTTAATTAATCGAGCGATTAACCGATTAAAGCAAAACCCCGATTAAATGAATACCCTAGTAATAACCGATGAACAAGGAGATCTTGAAGAAAAAGATATCGAACACCAATGTTTGATAAAAGAAATTTTGATTTAACGCTACAAAAAGAAGATTGGTTTTGCATCGGATTAAAATTGGGAACGAAGAATGGATCTAAATATTACTCTAATTAAAAACAGCGGTCCAAGGAGCATAATCAGCACCAAGAGGCAATCAGAAGAAGATTGGGAACAGTGGAGAGGATCTTTTTCGTTTGGCACTAGCAGAACGTAAACTAATGAATTGGATTCAGATTTTATTCATTAGTGCTTGTTCATATTCTATATTCTATATAACTTTATGAAGATTCAATAAATAGGAAAAAATCGGTTTGTCATGAGAACTCTAAGACATCTATATCTATATAAAGGGTGTTCCAAAATTAACGCATGATTTGAATTTGTCGCCATTTGTGCAGTTAAGTGTTGGCAACCCGAAAAAAACTAAAAACTGTGTTTTCTATTTAATGCAAAACTTGTGTTAATTTTGAGATACCCTTTAATCTATTTGCATCGGACCTGCCTTATTTGCCTACTGTCTGACTTTGTTTTTTTTTGGATCAAAGTCGGAAGAATGAAAAATATTTCGTTTTATATTTGGTACTTTCATGAGTATTTTTCACAGTGTAAATTATATTCTAATGTGACTGTTGCTTCAAATAGGAAGTACATTTGAAACACGTGTATAATGCGTATGCAAAATAGTTAGAACGGTTCTCAAAAAAAAAAAAAAAAACATCTGTGGTCATCAAACAATACAGCGGTTTTTTTCCGGGTGTTTATTTGTTTTTTTCTTTTGGTATTGTTTGTTTTATTACAAAATTTCCATAGCATTTTGTTTATTTTTTTTACTTCTTACTTAGATAAATTTAGAGTGTGAAATTAATTTGAGTGGTAACTTCCTTATGTAAAAGCTTTTCTTTTAAGAAAATTACCTTTTTCAGTGTTCTTTCTGTCAAGGCGATAGATAGTTTACGAAGTTTTTTGTAATTGCTATTGAAATTTTTAGCTTTGAATGTCTATTTAAAGATGGGTGTGAACAACTTTTACTTTTAAACTTCTATTTGACATTTAAGGGAGGTACTGGAAATACAAGGTGACGCAAAAAGAACATCAACATTCTTTGACAGTATTTATTTTTGTTTTGTTTTTAGTTTTGCTTCTGGATTGTGTTTATATGATGTTTATTTACGCTGTAATTATTGACCATACAAGCCCGACTAACGGCATTTTCCATTACTTCTGACGGTTGGTTCCTGGATTGTTAAGGGATACTCTCTTGGAGGGCTTTAAGAGTCTGAGGCTTGTTGACATAGACTCGTGGCCTTAAGAAATCCCACAAAAAGAAGTAAAGAAAGGTTAAATCGTGCGATCTTGCTGGTCAGTGCAAGTCACCAAAACGAGAGAATATAGGCGAACGTAAAATGCAATCCTCTGAATTTCGGTTGTTGGTCGTGAAGTATGCGCAGTAGCTCCATTCTGTTGAAATTGCATGTACTTTAGTACCAATTTATCCAATTGAGGTAGAAGAAAGTTGTTCAGCATTGCTCTGTAATGCTCGCTGTTTACAAAAGACATCAACCCTTCGGGATTTTCGCAAAACTAAGGCTTGATGGCGTCTTAAGCGTAAACACCAAACCATAAAAAAAGATCCCACAAGCGAGCGTATCTATAGAGATGGAAATGGACCTCGTCGGTCATGATGATTTTCGATTAAAAGTTGTTTTCCTCGTCGTTGAGATTCATAACGGCTCCATTTCTTATTGACTTTTTTTTGTACCTGTTTACTTCACAAATGTTAAAGCAGAATTGGCATTTACCGCCTTTTTGCAAAAATAAAGCATCTTCCGATAGGGTGGTGACTTTTGCGCCACCTTGTATAGTTGTTTTCAAATTCTCAAAAGTTCTAAAGATAAAAAAAAATACTGATGGTTTATGTGCTGTTTTCAAATCACAGGCAAGTGATTGTGTAGTCAAATGTATAAGAAAAGCACTCAGTTTTTTGAATGATTTTCATATAAATTTTACTACACAATCACTTGCCTGTTACTTAGAAACAGCACATTAGTAAAAATTACACAGAAGAGACTAATTCTTGAAAATTATAATGTTCCTTTTGAATTACTAGTCTATTAAGGCCTCGATCAATTGTTGAATACTGCCCGTAAAAGGCTTCTGGTGAAAAGTTTTAACTCCAAAAAAACCTTATGTGAAACTTGTTTATAAAAATACAAGTCTATATATCTATTTATCTTTGTCTCATTAATAAACCCATCTTCCAAAGGATTTTTGTGTTAACTTAAGTAATATCAGATTATGTCAAACATAATCTTCATACTTGTCGTGCTGAATCCCTTTTTCTTTCTTAATGCAAGCACAGTGTTTGTAGCCTCTCCACATAACAAAAAAAAAAAAAAAAAACTGACTGTTGCACTCTTTCATGATCATGTTACTTTTACAATTTCCTGTCGAAACTTTAAACCCGCTTAAGAAAAAAAAAACCGTACCATCAATTTACGAACAATAAAATTTGTCAATTACTTGTTGTAACAAACAAATTTTTGTTTTCTTCATCTTCTTGTGGTGCTTAACACCAAGTTGTTGCCACATACCCAACTCACATACATCGTTACTTAAGCTATTGCAGCAACAAGTTTAACTGTAAATTGATATCATTGTTATTGATCTTGTCAGGCTAAAGTAAAAACATGTATTAAATTTTAAAGTACAATAAACAATTATCGGAACTTTTTGATCACTCCACCGACGTACGAAATAAAAAACATCACTAGCAACAATTCACCAGTTGAACAACCAAAAACTTCAAAATGATTGAAATAAGATTGAGTGATGAACCAACAACCACAAGAATGAAAGTTGAAAGGTGGAATGGGATTTTTAGGTTTCCTGATTGGCATGATTTTAAGGAAGTGTGTAGTTGATTTAAGGTAATGTCGAATATTAGAGAATTTCTGTAAAAGACAAATCAAGAAGTTGGGAGATTACAATTATATACAATCAACGTAGATCTTAAAGATGTGCAATCCTTTATAAAGGGCGTTTTTTTATGGAGTGACACAAGTTTAAATCATAATAAAACAAGGAAATATATTTTTAATATCAATGAAACGGGCTTTATTGGAAACAAAATTTTATGAAATTAATGTTTAAATATGGAACACCAATTTTCAACAAATTTTCGCAGCATTTGCGGCCGTATTTCGCCGATAACTCTTCGAATGTTGATTTCTAGGTGTTTTTTGTGGTTTATCGACGTAGACAAGTGACTTAACAAAACTCCAAAGAAAATAATCCAATGGGGTTAAATCACACGATCTAGGTGGTCAATTAATTGGTCCATTACGTGAAAATATTTTTTCATCAAAAGTTTCTTTGAGTAAATTAATTGTAGCGTCCGCTGTGTGGCCCAATCGCCGAATTGGCGGCGCATACGATGGTCGTTTGGCTTAACTCCTGCACAAGTTAAATCTTGAAAGCTTTCAAGCCAAGTTCCTTTCGTAAAATCTTCCATAAAGTGAAAGGACACAACCCCCAGTTGCTGAGAACGGCGACGAACTGATTGATTAAAATCATTTTCAATGCTTGCCTGTACAGCGGCTACAGCTTCTTCAGTGCACATTATCAATAACAGTAAATTTAGTCCGAAAACGATCTTTTGTTCTTCGAATTAGCCGCTCTGAATGACGATTATGTACGCCATAAAATGGAAGAAGTGCACAATGAGTTTGACGAATAGAACAATTATTTTGATTAAAAATTTCAGCAATTTGTACGCGTTGCTCTGGTGTAAGTCGATTCATAATGAAATTTCAAAGCAAACTAAACAAAAAGCAACTATCAGCTGTTAAATGGGTGCTTAAATAAAGCAGTGATGCCAGCTCAAACTTGTGAAACTCTAAAAAAACACGCTTTATGTCTGGGTAGTGTCATATCAACATTAGGCGGCTCGCATAAAAAATACAAACCAAGCATTTGGTGCACTGCAAAAGGTATGGAAATCACCCAAAATTTAGATGAGGGCCAAACTCGACCTCTTTTCATCTAACGTGAGTTCTGTTCTGTTGTATGGCTGTGAATCCTGGAACACCACAGCTAGCGACTTGCAATCCTTGCAGGTATTCATTAATCGCTCGTTACGAAAAATACTCAAGATATTATGGCCAATTGTTATCTCAAACAGAGACCTGTGGGAAAGAGCAGGTGAAACAGCAATACGTGTCCAGTGCCCATGTTCTGTAACTCTCGCGTCGAGAAACTTTTCGATTGAAATGTGTGAAATAAAATAAACTGCCATATATTGAAACAAACAGGTGTTTTTCTCACTTAACTGTGTCTGAAACTTTTTTTTGGCGAGTACTAGTTGTCACGTAAGGAAACTACTTGCCAATTTACAGAATAGGTGTGTCTGTAACATTTTTGTGAGAAAAGTTCCCGCTTTGAATTGTCAAATAAACTCACGAATAAAAATGGGGCTAGAGCAAATTTTAACACTAAAAACAATTAAAAATGCAAAAAGATAAGAATAATAACAATAATATTTTGTTCTTGGCACATTTTTTTATTGTTTAATTTTTTTGCTTTTAACATTTTTATAAAATATACGAATGTTTTCAAAGCTCGTTTGCAAACACCAAACATTAAAGGCGCATTTTACATTATCTGGTATAGCCGACGGTTGTATTTTCGCCGTCGTCGTCAACGATATGTGTGACTGGCGTTCTCAACGTCTGCAATGTCACATCGGCTTCGAGTAGAATATTATGACATTTATAACGTAACGACGCAATCTCTTTTCATAGTTTTCGACATAGTTTTCGAACTGTGTCTGTACAGTTTTCTCACTTTTCGAGAAACGATGGAATATTTTGTTCCACATCTTTTCGATGCGAGCAGTTCTCACTAAAGTTACAGAACATGGGTACAGATCATCAATGGAGTTGGATTGGCCATGTTCTCAGTCGCATCAATGAAAACGTAGCCAAGATGGCAATTGAATGGAACCCCCAAGGCAGTAGAAGAAGAGGCAGAGCCGCTATCACCTGTAGGAGACAAATCGAAAGTGAAACAAACTCAGTTGGAAAGTCCTGGGCCGAAGTAAAGCAGATAGAAAAGGAAAGATCACAATGAAGGAACTTTGTTGTGGCTCTTTGTTCCACCCTGGAACCATACGAATCAATATATCTTTCATTTTGCGTAGACATTTTGGAACGCAAAAAAATCAATTGGCATGCGAAATGAATTCAACTCCCTTTCCCCCAAATGTAGGGTACACCTCCAACCTAAAAGGAATGTTTTAATTTCATTTAAATAGAGGGATGGATTTATAGCTGACATTTGGGTTTTCCTTTGCTTGCCATGATGCTTTGTGTGGATTGAATTGTGGTTACAGCAAATGTCACAAAAGTGATCGATTTCTTGAAAACAATTTCTGTTGATCACAAAAGACACCAAAAGTTCAATTCAATTGTTTACTTGACTGGATAATTTTTGTGTGTAATCGTGTTGTGTATGTTTATTTAACTGTTTCTTTATTTGTTGCAGCTGCAATAAAATTAAATGACATTAAAATAGAAGATTGAATGAAAGGACGGATGGTTGGCTGGTCGGACCAACACTGAACGTGTATGGTGGCGTGGGTAAACTCTGGAAGACTAAGTTTTTTTTTTATTTTTATGTACATATATTGAGCATTATTGTCTCTTTACATCTAATTTTTAAAGAAATAAAGAAACATAAATTTTTTTAGAAAAATTTAAAATAAAAACACAAACTAAAATTGACAGTGTCGATGTTTAAGTTGCTGTAAAGTCGTGACCCACGATCAATGAACTTTTTTTGCTTAAAGTTTTGGTATTTTTTTCTTCTTTGGAAATACAAAACTTCCTTCTCTGTGTTTAACAACAATACGTGCAAGTGATGGTGGTCATGTATTATTGCTGTAAATTTGCCGCTTCGTTTTGGGACTTTGCGTTTAAGTTGGAGTTTAAGGAGGAGGGCCGGTTGTAGAACGTAAAAAAGCTTTACTCATTCCTTTGACTTGTAATGGGATTCTTGTAACTTATTCTTAAATCGTTTAAGTAGAAAGAGAATATATGGGTTTTTTTGTAAATAGGTGGCCAGATTGATTAAAGATTTAAGGAAAGATATTTTTTATAATTCTATTTTTTCGAAGTAAAAGAGAATTAAAGAACTAGTCGCTTAATTAATTTATAACTTTGTATGTTTTACTTGCAAGCTCCAGCTTATTTTCTCCTGACAAATCTCTTCTATAGAAGATCGGCTAGCTCTCTTTCTAAGCCACTGGTAACTCTAGCTCTAAGCTTCGCATATGTTTTGCCTCTGTTACGGGTGCTGGTTGTATGAACTTATTTGATTTAGTTATATGTGGTGCCTTTTTCCAAATGGTAAGATTTTTCTTTTTTTAAGTTTGAGTGCCTGCATATGCATGCATTAGAGTATGGTTGAGATTAGTGTGTGTGTGTGTGCGACTTTTAAGCAACACAATAAATTGCTTTGTAACCCGAAGGCTTTAAAGCATTTAAATGAAATGAAACTGACATCACGATCGGTAATTTTCTCAAATAATACCAATTGCTATTCCAAAAGGAAAAAATAAATCCAAAATAAAAGACTTAAACCAATTGTTGGTACGAAGGTAGTACCAGACAGGAATCAGAAGCCTTAGCAAAAGATATGAAAGTTTAATTAAAACAACTTAAAATTTAATAGCTTAAAACCTTAGTAGAAGTCTAAAAGTATCAAGTATTATGCTCTTAATTTTAGTATAAGACTTTATAGCGCTGGTATAAGATATCTTAGTGTAAGTATAAGATTTGAAAGACTGTATAAGACTTTGAGGTTTTGGTATAAGATATGGAAGTCTAAAAGCCCAACCATAATATGCATAGCCTTGCTTAACTTTCTGTTAAAAATTTAAAAAAAATTTAAAAAACAAACTGAAAAAACTTGACTTAAGCAAATGACGTTTCTTAAAATTAAACAAAATGTTTCCTTAAGTTCAATATGGTTTGCCTCATATAATTTGCATGTACTCGCACACTTGCTTTAGCCATCTTAAGCACATTATGGTTGTGCCTTAAGTAAAAGACGTAATCAAATTTATTTCAAACTAGGAGTATAAGACTTAAAAGCTTTGTATAAGACATTAAATTCTAAGTAAAAGACGAACGTTTAATATAAGATTTTGAAGTCAAAGATAAAAAGACTTGGAACTCTTATGGCCATTTTCTCAATGTACCGACAAACTGTTTGTTACTTAATGTCAACATAAATTTATTAGACCGATAAACTGTCTGTTAACAATTTTGGGTTTCTCAATATACCGACAAAAAACATTGTTTTCAGCTGGCAGCACCTCTCAAAATACATGTAAAAGTTGGGCGTCAGCTGATTGAATTTATCTTAACGGCAAATATAAGGAAAATAAATAAATGGCAGATGAGTGCTGGTTAGTTTTGAGACAGAATAGAAGCAAATGAGGCATTGAGAAAACCAAATTTCTTTAATGTGCAGTTTTTCGTTGGGAAAAAAGATAGTCATGTAATGAGAAAACGGCCATTAGTCTAAGAGAGCTTGTAGTTTTTGTACAAGAGTTGGAAGTAGTAAATGATCTTAAAAAGTCGTAGTATAGGATCTGTAAGCTTTTCTATAAGACTTTGTAGTCTTAATCTAAGTGTTAATATAAAATATTGTAAAAATCCTGAAAAATTTAGTAATGGGTTATTAATTTTTCGGTTTCTAAAGCAGACTTAAATAAAAGACACATAAAGCTATGATTTCGATGAAACTTTTATTTCATTATATTGCTTGGACCTTACCATTACAATATCATTTAAATGACCGCCTATTGATTGGTTACAGCAGTCAATCGTTTTGAGTAGGGATTCCAATACCGGTATTATCGGTATTATTTATGGAATAAAAATATGTAAATACAAATCACCAAGAATAAAACAATTTTCCAATTATAAAAGGTGGTTAAATTTTAAAAACTAAAAAATTCCGTATTCTCAACGCCGTATTTCTGTGTTCGATTTCAGCCGGTAATCCCTTGACCAGTGCACGTAATATTATAATAAAAAGGAACGATTTGTGATGAGTGAAAACAGGACATATCACTTAACTGGTGATAATGTTTTTAAAGTGTAGTTGCTACAGAGGAAAAGTAATTGACATAAAACTACTCATGTGACTGAATTGTGTGCGGGTAGTGGCAGATTATATCTTATTCTATTACTTTTTATGCACTGAACCAAAAATCCAATGCAAATGTACGTTAAGCAAACGAAATAATACCTAAATTTTCATTATATTCAAGCATAATTTGTTGAGCCAACGAAAATATTTTAATAAACGTAATTCGTTTGCTTAACGTACATTTTCATTGGATTTTTGGATCAGTGTGAAGGGGGTCTATAATACTACCATGCTTAACTCGGAACAATTTATGCGACAGGCACTTTATTAATCGAAATTTAATGCTAAACTAAGGTTACTCCAGTGATCTATTTCAAACTCTCAAAAAGGTGCCACTTAACCCTCCCAAGGACATCGCCATGTTAGAGTGAATAGTCCCCTTCATATGAATTGTTAGAACTAGAACCGGTGCCTACCATTTAAAACTGTTACGTGACAAGGTTGGTGTTAGTTCCTTTTCCCCTAGAGATGATATCAGTGGCCAATTGACGTCGCCAAAACGTAAAATTACGCTCTCCGGAAAATTCACATCCAAAATCGGTAGTGTTGTTTGGCTCGGGGCACCGTCTTGTTGTAACCACTTATCGTCTAACTCATTATCTTCAATTCCAGGCCCTTAGGAGCCGTGAGATAGGCTCAATTCCTGAGAACGCCGTAGAATCGACAAATTCAGATTATCTGCCACACTTTTACTAACACAAGCAATATTTTCAGCAGTGCATACATTACGATGATGCACTGTAACGTTTCCAGTCTCTTAAATTTTTTTGGAGTCTTGCCAATTCCTTGCACAGTATTTCGAATATGACAACCCTAATCACCCCGAAAGGCTTGAATAGTGGCCACCCAATGGAGAACCCGTTACACGACTTATTATTGCCTATAAAAGATTTGAAAGTCTTTATATAAGACTTGGTATAAATCCTGACAAATTTGTTATAAGATCTTTAAATCTCGGTAAAGCTGGCTCATTCAAAGTCTTAGAAGCTTTTATTAAAATAATTGCATGTGACCCTCGTTAAAATTTATGAATATGCTCATGTTAGTCTTCGTACAACCTGGAGTGGGAGTGTAAACGAATTTGTGTGTATTTGTTTGTTAAGCAATATTATATTGTGGAACTCCCAATTTAAGCTTAAGGGTGAAATTTGATTTTTAAATCCTTCAAAAAATAACATGACTTTGATACTTTTTTCTCACTACATGCCATACAATTTATTTAGTTTTTTGTTGAAGCTGGAATTTGGGGAAATTGTTTGTTCAGGTGTTAATGATGAAACACTTTTGCCGTCAAAGTTTAGAAAAAATAAGTTCAAACTTTGAAATATGCAGCCACGCGAGTTGTAGATAAAATATCGTAAAATGGAACAAAATAATTGTTTTAAGGTTCACATATCTTAACTTCTCTATGTTCACTTAACCTAAACGTTTTTTTTGACGAGTTTTGATTTATCTCTTTGTTTCTACCATCTTTTTACTTTCCTGATTTATTTTTCCAAACGTGGGAAAATTTTTGTTTTTTATTTCGTTCCATTTCAAAAATTTCCATTTGTGTGGTTGTTGCAGCAAGAACTGCAAGAAGTGTTGTAACCCTCTGCTGATTTGACCGACCGACCGAACGACCATTGTTGTCTAACCAAGCATATCATGACAACTGTAACCGTGTAACCTTTTTGTTCTTCCTTTAACTTCTTGGTTTCGTGATGAGAAAGAAGCTTCTATCCCATACAAGTTGCTTCTGCTTTTGATTTAAGGTTTTTCTTTTATTTAACATGAAAGAACTACAACTATTTATGGTTTATGATTTATTATGACGACTACGAGTTATAAAACTAAAATATAATTATGTTTTTCGTTTTAATATTTGTTTGTCACACAATAAAATTTTAGCGAAACAAATAATTTGATAGCGGAAAATTATCATGATGAAGATTTTTTGTTCTTTGTTTTTCGTTTTACGTCTGGTTGTTGGGAAAATTGAAGACGTGTTCTACCAGGCGCAACAGTTTTAAAGAAATCTTTGCTGGTTTTTCCCCACCAAAGTAGACAGTTGTCTAATTATAATTTAAGTAACAATCATTTAATGAATGTAATTGAAAATTTGTTATTGTTGAATGAAATTCTGAATTTCACCAAGGCCTTAAATTTCCTAATATTATTCAAAGAGTTTTTAGTATTATACTAAGACTTCCAAGGCTTCTTCTTGGACTTTAAAGGCTTCTTCAAGATTTCAAAGGCTTCCCCTTAGACTTTTAATTCATATAAGATTCAACGTCTTACATTAAATTAGTGTTCTTAGACTTTTGAGACTCTTAATAAGACTAGTAAATCTTAAACGAAGGCTTCCTTGCTTTTAACAAAGTCTTAAAATAGACTGAACATTATTTAGCGTACGGGACACACACTCAAAAACGATATCTAGCTTTTTAGTGTTTGTGTATTAGTAAACAACTCTCAATACCTTTCGTAACTATTTTCACGAAAGTCACAAAACTTATGTAGTGTTCTGTTTTTCTTTATTAAACAGAATAATTGTATGTATTCTGTAGATATACATTCTATTTTAATGTTCTGTAGTGTTTTTTTTCACATTGATGAAAAAATGAGCAAACAAAAAATGTTAGTTGTTCTCACTAGTATTGATGTTGTTGCTTGGCAATTTGCACCGTAACGCACCCAGAAACGATATCTATTTTTTTAGTGTTCCATAACTATTTTCACGAAAGTAACAAACTTTTTGTAGTGTACTGTTTTTGAACAGAACAGTTGTAGTGATTCTGTAGACATACAGACGCACCCAGAAACGATATCTATGTTTTAGTGTTTCATTACTATTTTTACGAAAGTAACAAACTTTATGTAGTGTACTGTTTTTAAAACAGAACAATTATAGTGATTCTGTTGACATACGGACGCACCCAGAAACGATATTTATTTTTTAGTATTTCATGACTATTTTCACGAAAGTAAAAAACTTTTTGTAGTGTACTGTTTTTAAAACATAACACTTGTAGTGATTCTGAAGACATGCAGTTGCTCCCAGAAACGATATCTATTTTTTAGTGTTTCATGACTATTTTACGAAAGTGAAAAACTTTAAGTAGTGTACTGTTTTTAAAACATAACAATTGTAGTGATTCTGTAGACATACAGACGCACCCACAAACGATATCTATTTTTTTTGTGTTTCATAACTATTTTCACGAAAGTAACAAACTTTATGTAGTGTACTGTTTTTAAAACATAACAATTGTAGTGATTCTGTAGACATACAGACGCACCCACAAGTAACAAACTTTATGTAGTGTACTGTTCTTAAAACAGAACAATTATAGTAATTCTGTAGACATACAGACGCACCCAGAAACGATATCTATTTTTTAGTATTTCATGACTATTTTCACGAAAGTGAAAAACTTTTTGTAGAGTACTGTTTTTAAAACATAACACTTGTAGTGATTCTGTAGACATACATTATATTTAAATGTTTTTAGTGTTTGTTATACATTGATGAAGGAATGAGCAAACAAAAATTTTAGCAACGCTTCTTACTAGTATTGTTTTTGTTGCTTGGCAATTTGCACGACCACAGCACGAATATCCTGTTTGTGTATTACTTACATGTTCTGTTTTTGTAAACATTTTTTTTTGCCTTTTGTTAATTGTCGTTAAGAACACATATGTAGTTTTTTTTTTTAAACAATTTTTGTTGTCTTTACCAGGCATAAAAACGCTGAGCTCAACTGAAACAAACGTACTGAACGCAATGAAATGTTTTCATCTTTATGTTGAGTTAGATTAGTACAGTAGTTGTATTGTGTACGAAGGTCACGAAAGGAGAAACGCTTTTTAAGGTATTTACTACACAAACACTATTAGCGTTTGTGTTTTCTTTATTTCTCTATTCTATTTACCGAAAACTAAAAAACGGTATAAAATGTTTATTTCCAAACACTGCTTTAAAGTCCTATAGTAAACCTGCCTTAATTGGAAAAAGAATTCAGTCTGTGATAACTAGAATTTCAAGAGAATTTCTTAAATTCCATGTACAAAAACCATTAATAACCAACAAGCCCATTGCTCATCTTCCTCTTCGCTAATTACATTTTTACAATCCCAACACATTGATCACCTCTGGTCATACACACTACTAATTTCGCAATGAAACGCAGCACGCATCATCTTTTTTCCTAAGCTTTTTATTTTAATCCTTAATCAACATCGTTTTGCCAAAACATTGCAACGATGCAGCATCCAACCAACGTCATCGTCATCATTCTGTGTCATGCCAAAAATTTATCAGTAATTTTTCACTATTATCAAGCTGTTAATTAAGACTCTTTATCCCACAGATCACATCAATAAAATTCTCTTAAATCGTGCAACATTTTTCTGTTGCAACTAACTAACTTTACGTTGGCAATTATTCGTAAAATGTAACGAAGTCGTTATCGAAATTCGCCTTCTATATCTTGAGTGTGTGGATACCTGGTAAATAATCGATCATTAAACGCCTTAAAGCATTTAGTGTCATTGGCAGAGAAGAAGAATGGCAGAGAGGAGCAAGAAAATAAAACGTGAAGGTGAATATGAAAAAAAAACGTTTTCAAATCAATGATAGATCCTCAACATAAAGCGGAATAAAACAGAGTTCATGATGATAAAACAAGCAGAAAGTACTGCAACCATTGAGCTTGAGTGACGAGTTGATTAACGGTATGTCAAGTGTTGCCAGTAAAAAATAAAAAAAAATAAAACGTAAAAAACAAAAGCCAAATTATAAATAGCGTTGAAAATTTAGCTTGAACACCGCACGTTTGTTTTCATTTATTTTAGTAAATAAACCAAACCGAAGCGATTGTAAGCGAATTGTGTTGTGCACCGAACGTTCGTTCAACATGTCAAAAAGTAGATCACACATGTTAAATCGACAGTCAATCAATCTTTTGTTTGGTTTCTTTCGTCGGGTTTTTGTTGCAGCATATTGCGGCGTTTGTTGAGTTGTGTCATATCAGCAGTTGCCGGAAGAATTTGCACCGTTAAATGTGACGTTTTATAATTTAGTTTTGTCTGCATTTTTTTTTGTAAATTTGATTTCTGGTTTTGCTAGTCATGTTGCTGGCATTTGTTGCCGACACGTGCATAAATGTGTTTTTAGAATTTTAAATTGCCATAAAATTAAGTGGTATAATGTGTTTGTTGCCACAGGTTTTATAATGAGTTTTGTGGCTAATTTTAAGTCCATGATATGAATAAGAGTTAGATGTTGGGCTTAAAAAGTTTTTAGATCATAGTAATTATTTTCCTAGTTTTTGTAACGAACTATTACAAGAATCTCTGTGCTTTTTCTTTTTTTAGAAATTAAAATTTTGTTCTAAGACTTCCAAATCTTTAGTTTTCTACAAAAACTTTTTTTCTATAAAAACATCCCTGTCTTCTTTTAAGACTTCCTACACTGAAAGGAAAATGCTTCATATGTTTAATGAATCATTATCATAAAAAAATTTTCATTGGTTAAATAAAAATTTTCATTGTCTAAATGGAATTTCATAGTTATAATGAAGTCTTTTCGTTAAAATCGCTTCATTGGATTTCGTAATTACGTTAATAATTTTTATTGGATATATGAAAACTTAAGTTTGTCCAAATAAAACAAAAAATTTTAATTGGGAACATAAAAAAACAATATACAAACAACTATGTATATTCATAAATTAATACAAAATTATAGTTTCCTTAAAAAAATGTTTCATTGTTAATTAAAAAATGTAAGATATAATTATTTTATACATCAAATGTTATATGCCATTAAATTTATGAAATCAAAAATTTTTTTATAAAAGCAACATATGTATTTCAATAATTGCCTTCATAAATTTAAATTTTCATTATGACAATAAAAATGTCATTATAGTTATAAAACAAAAACTTTCAATCAACGTTGTTATTGTTGTTATGGACAATTTAATCTCATATTTACGCTCTTAATTGAGTAAAAAACATAGTTTTTTTATCCAAAAACTGCACTGCCTCGGTAGGCTAGCTGGTAGTGAGCAAGTCTATCAGCACCGAGGTTGCGCGATCGATTCCCGCCGGAGACAGAAACAAAATTAAATAAAAAAAACAAAAATAAATAAAAAAAAAAAATAAAATAAGAAAAAAAAATTTTTTACTTTATTGAAAGTATTCATCCAATGAATAATATTCATAGATCGAATGTAATGTTTCATTAAATACATTTTAATGAAACAGGTTTAATTGATCCAACGAAGCGCTGCATAAGTTCCTTTTTAATGCAATTTTCATGGGATTAATGTCAAAATTCATTGGCATAGCGAAGAAAATTCTTTCAGTGTAAGGCAGAATTAGTATTTACTTTCTGTTTCTGTTCTGTTCTGTTCCGTGCCGTTCTGTTACGAAATTGTAATAGTTACTTTTTCTGTAGCAACTTACCAGCCATTTATGACAAATTTATTAGTTTTGCACCGTCCATTGTTTTATTTCAATGCACATAAATTTGAAGAAATAAAATTTTATAAATTTTTAAAATAAAAAAACAATTTATTTCTATATAAATATGTATTTTTTATTATTTATTTTGCATTCCGGATATACTTCCACATGTTCTTCTTAGACTTTTAAGATCTTAAGTCTTCAACTAAGAATTTATAGTCTTTTTCTAAGGCTACCAATTATTTTGCTTAAATTTACAAATCTTCAACTAGGATTCTAAGAGCCACTTTTTGGGTTTGAGGTTAAAGTAAATTTAATTCTATAATTATCTAATCTGAGAATTAAGTTAATCTAATATCAATTGAAATTGATATTTTTGAGTGGTGGCTTAAACCAAGTAGTGTGACCATACTGAGCACAAATAAATGGCAAAATTTTTTTGCAAAAGTCAACTTTTTATCACAACAATATGGATGTTTTCAAAAAAGAAGAAGAAAATCCGCGAATTTAATTTTGTTTAGAAGGTAAAAATTTTTTGTGTTTAAAGAAAAAATATATTAAAGAAATAATATAGAAAAGAAAAATTATATAAAAGTGCTTAGCAATATATCATTTTTTAAAAATTATTTTTTGTGTCATATTTTCGCAACAGTTTAACATAACCAAACTTGTGTATGTTGACAGTTTAAGTTAAGGTTTAAACCACCACCATTGGCCGCTTAAACTAGTAAAATAAATACAACAAACACAACTCAAAAAGTAAATACGGAGATTAAAGTTAATTTAATCGCAAATCTCTAACCCAAAAAGTGGCTCTAAGTCCTCTATTAAACGATAGTTGCGTTTATTTACATATCAGCTGCAAAACAGATGACTTTAGGAATGCGTGACATTATTGCACCGCAAAAAAACATGATTTTAGAAAGGCCAGCCTAACTAAAAGTATTGCATTTCAGGAAAAACTTTAATTTTTTCTACATCCAAGTATTTTAATACAGTTTAGTCAGATAGAGAGTTATTTTTCCTTATAAGATTTCCAGAAAATCTTGGAAATCTAAATTTTGAGGTTTGATTGCTCTATTCTTATGTTTGTCGCTAACTATTCATTTTACTTCACTATGGAATGAGAAAATTAGAGCGCATATCTGATGTTTATAGTATTTAACTGAAACACTAACCAAATCCCTTCGCAAGGCACCTTTCTCAATTTCAACCGCGACCAATGCTTCGAAGAGCCGATCTCCCATCCCGTCCAGTCGAGCATCGTCTAAACATTAATGTTCCACTACAGTGGGACTAATTTTATGTTTCATGATTTTTACTATTTACTGTTAGGCTTGTTAGGCAGATTCAGTAAATAAATACTAAAGTTTGATGTTGATCTAAATGTGGCTGCTTGTGGCAGGGCATTTTCATCCTGGATCTCGTTGGGGGTTTGAATTGGGAATATCTTGTTGGAAGTAGCGGCATGTGCTGGTTGATGGTTTTGATTGTGACCCCCTGTCCTCTTAATGTTGGTTGCTGGGTTACTTTGGTGACCGTGAGTTTACCCGTCAGGGTGACTGTTGTTTATTGTGCTCATTGTTGTACGAGTTGTCCTTTGCTGGTGTCGCACCATGTTGCTTTAGAGCTGCAGTTTATTACTTTGCTTCAGTGCTGTCTTTGGTCCTTCTATGTCAATATTTGTTTTATGTACGTAGTAGCTGTTGGGTCGCCAGTTCCGGGCTATTTGGAGTCCCATTTGGGAGTAGACTAGAAAGCTTGCCGAAGTCTATCTGGTACCTGGGTTCAGGAGCCCTGGTACTTTGGTTCCAGCATGACTGGTGGCGTAGCCTTTTGGAAGGTCGGGGTGGTTGTGGCTTATTGCTAAATGGCGGGTAGGGTAGTTTATTGCTTTCATTGCAGCAGGGTGCTTTGACCCATACAGCGGTAAGAGTGCTAGATAGGCAGCGCCTTTCACTGAGGAGAAGAACATGACCAAATGCATGAACTCAAATTCGGTTAGTTTTTCAAATAATTAGGTTATGGGTGTTTGCCCATTGATCGAAATTTGACAATAAGAATTTATCCAAATATGAAGAAAACATTCCATTAAGCATATATTAATTTACATGTTTTGAGCATTTGTTTTTTTTTCGTCTTTGTGGATCCATTTGGCGAGGGACCAACCTCCGGTCCATATGTTAGCTTCTCCTCAAGTCCGTGAATGTTTAATTTATTTTGTAAGCTCAGTAATATAAAAATAATCAGACAGTTCCAATTGAAAAAAGTACCACAAAGTCTCCTCTTGTATATTCTCAATTACTCTGGACTCTGCATGTTGAATTTAATGTTTTTAGGTTAATTATTAATAAAAATTTTAAAAGTACTAGTTAAAGAACGAAAAGGTACCAAAAAGATACCTCTAACAGTACTATTAACTCAGGACCTAGGTCCAATATTAACGAAAAATAAAAAAAGTACCAGTCGTAGAACGAAAAAGTACCAAAAAGCTTTTCCTTACAGATACTTATTCACTCAGAACCATGCATGTTCAATTTTGTGTTTCTAGGTGCAAATTAAATGAAAATTTAAAAAGTACCAGAAAAACTAAAAAGTAGCAACTTTTTTCATCTTATAGGTTCTCATTCACTTAGGACGCTACATCTATAATTTTATGTTTCTAAGTTCAACAGTAGAGAAAATAAGTTCAATATTATAGAAAATTTAAAAATTACTATATACAGCACGGAAAAGTAAAAGAAAGAAGTTTAATTTTCCCCTTGCTGATACTTTTTTTCTCCCCATTGACGTATCAAAAATTTCAGTATTGTAGTGGGAGCCCATAATTTAATACGTTTATGTCAATGAATGGGGAAAAATGTTTTGTTAAAATAAAGAACTAACAATAGTTACGATTTCCACCCCTTAAACCTTCGAAAAAGTACCAAATTTATACTTGTATTAGATAAGTTACGAATTTGTTATAATCTTTATTTCTTTGTTTATTGGCTTAAAAGATGGGGGACAAAGAAGTTCTAAAATACTGGTTATGTATACATAACCTATATGTTACATACATAACATATATGTTTACTCCCCAAAAAAGGGCAGAATTTCAAAAAAGTACCAGGCACTTGTCGGCTTATGTTTTCAATAAGCAACGATAAGTTTTAAATTTGGTTGTATCTCTTTTAGTTTAGTAAATATGAGGTTAGGGAATTTACCCATTTTTACCCCCTCAGATTTTATTAAAATAGATATTGTGCACTTCTGTAATGGGGTCCTCTTAACTGTTTTGCCATTGCCCCTGTTTTCTGTAAAATAAGCCAAAAAGACGAACACGTTTGAATTGTTTTTGTTTTAGCAGGTTAATTAAATTGGCATGCGAGTTATTTTTTTGTGATTCAAAAAGCAAAACATTTCCAATTTAAACTAATTAACGTTACATACCTTAAATTTTATTCTTTTAGCACATTGTAACACATTTTTTTTAGTTTATTTTATTTAACAGCCAAGACATGATCGTTATTTCTACTGTCTGTGTCTCTACTTTTGGCGAAATTCTAAAAATGTGCGAAAAAATCAATTTCATTAGTTAGCGAAACGATGCGACCGGCTCTCCTTCTCTCGACCAGGTGCAGTTGCAATAATTTCTTTCATTTTTCAGCTTATCAATTGGAAAAGTTTGGTTGTTGTTTCTTTTATAATGGCTGAAAAGATGAAGGAGGATGAGATAGAGGTAGAGGTGTTCAAAAGAAAGAACGTTCAAAACGATAGTTGTTATTTGGCTGGTGTTGCCGTTAAAGGAAGAAATATTTTATTCTAGCATTTTATAAACCACTAGAGATTTCATAGGCATCATTGTATGAAAGATTAGATGGAAAAGAATAATGAACCACCTCGCCATATGTTTGCTTTATTTATATTGTTTGTTTTTCTAAACTTAAATCTCTATCAGACTGAGATGTTGCCAGCATGAAAATACAAGAAACAGCAAAAAAAAAAAAAAATTATTTTTGCGTGTTGCAGGTGTGCATTTTTTGTTGTTGTTGTTCCAAATTACATATTATTCAAACAATTGCTGGAGGAACATAGAACCACCATCATTCCATTGCCACCACCAGCACCTACCTCCCTCACCATGATCACCGTTTGCAGTTGCTAGCTCAAACTTTTTCCTATTTCTTCTCTTTCCTATCAGGTTTATATGGAATTCTTAAACGTTTTGCCATCGTCAATTTGCCAATCGATTGTTGGCTTGTAGTTTTTTCTCTGCATGGTGAGATCATATTTTCCTTAATCTGGTGACTTTAGTATCTTTCATGGCTTTTTCCATTGTAGACTATATTCCTCACAATAAATATTACGTGTTCGATGCCATTTTCATGCTGGTAGTGGAGTAATATGGATGGTTGTGGCAATTGTGATGGTGAACGCACCCATAAAATATGTTATAACAATTTGATAGTTCGAGTATGTGTGCAATGTAAACATTGTGGTTAAGTTTACCAGCCAGCCAGCCAGCCACACTTCTTCCTCCCACACCTTACATACATATGTAGGAGTCAGGTTTTTTAAAATGTGTTTCATGTGTTTGTTGGTTTGGTTCATTTGGAGAACAACATTCACGGTCAACACCTTAACCATGTGCCATTTTTGAGACATGCATGCCAGCATGCATGCTTTTCCTTTTGTATTTCTAAGTATGAGCAAATATTTTAACTGTAAATATTTCTATAACATTGAGTGTGTAACTTGTAAAATCGTTTAACTAAACGACTTAGAAAATTCAATTTATTATCATTTTATTTAAAAATGATTGTGTATGAGTTTTTATTTTAGAATCCAAAAGTTGCTTCAGAATGGTGAATCATTTGTTTTTGGCAAATCTTTCAAGAAATTTATTTAAATTACTTAAAAAACCTACACTTGTGACATCAGCTTATAAATTTATTATCAATTTTATGACCACTTTGGACGTTTAATATAAAGCCTGATCTAAGAGCGTGCTCCAAGATCTTATCAAACTTATCAAACGGTTTTTGACAATCGACAGAACACAGAAATACATCTTTACCATAGATGGGGGTAGTGCACTTATTTTGCAGTTTCAACTCACACTTAGTGATAGTGCAAAAATATTGCAATCATTTTGATGATGCTGAGTGATAAATTGAAAATTTGCATCCTCACTAAACATGAGTGATAGTAATGTATACCGTTATTTCGAAAATGGAGGAGGTTTCACAACATATATTCGCGTTCCTCAAAAACGGTTTAGTTTATTAAAATAAATAAAAAAAACGAAATTCCGCAATTAAATTTCCTTTAAGAAAGGTAAAACTTTTTTCTAATATGCGCAGACGTTTTAGAAACATATTTTTTTTTATCAAACTTATCAAACGGTTTTTGACATTCGACAGAACACAGAAATACATCTTTACCATAGATGGGGGTAGTGCACTCATTTTGCAGTTTCAACTCACATTTAGTGATAGTTCAAAAATATTGCAATCATTTTGATGATGCTGAGTGATGAATTGAAAATTTGCAGCCTCACTAAACATGAGTGCCAGTGATGTATACCGTTATTTCGAAAATGGAGGAGGTTGCACAACATATATTCGCGTTTCTCAAAAATGGTTTAGTTTATTAAAATTACGAAAAAAAAACGAAATTCCGCAATAAAATTTCCTTTAAGAATGGTAAAACTGTTTTCTAATATGCGCAGACGTTTTAGAAACATATTTTTTTTTTTGGAAAAAAAATTATTTTTTTTGTGGTTGCGATCGAAACATGTCATGGTAACCTGCCCGCCGCGGTTCGAATCCCGGCCACGGTCAAGAATGAAAGATTATCAATAACAATTTTTTATTAATTTTCATGTTGTAAAATTCCTTTCTTCATAACAATAATAATATGAAAATTAAATTTAATGAACTTAAGCCTAATTAAAAATATTAAAAATTTGGATTAAAAACCATAAATAGTTCAATAAAATAACCACAATACTAATTATTGTTAAAAAAAGCTAAGGCACGAGCTCTATGTGTTTATTTGTCCTTCAAGTTGTGCTGAAAAAGGTCAACAAGAAAAAGAAAGACAAAAATGAAAAAACAAAAAATGTACTTTGGACTTCATGAAAAATTCTTGACAAAAGTACGAAAAAACAGAAGTAAGGAAGAACATGTAAAATCAATTAAAATGGATAATCATTCAAAAAAGCAAACTTCGATCTACCAAAGGTTAAAATTCAATTTGGTTAAAGGATTGATGTTTGACTATTGACGTCAGCAGTCGTCGATGGCTGCGAGTGTAAAACGGCAAATCCATTTGAGAAGATCGAGTGGTTGCGATCGAAACATGTCATGGTAACCTGCCGGCCGCGGTTCGAATCCCGGCCACGGTCAAGAATGAAAGATTATCAATAACAATTTTAATTAATTTTCATGTTGTAAAATTCCTTTCTTCATAAAAATAATTTAATGAAAATTAAATTTAATGAACTTAAGCCTAATTAAAAATATTAAAAATTTGGATTAAAAATTTCAAAATTTTTGCTTTTTAAAAATGCATAAAAAATTGGAAAATGCAGCTAGGCCTCTAATTTTTTCCAGACGTATAACAAACAAAACAAGCCACAAATGATTACAATTTGTTGGCGACTTTTAATTTATTCACAAAAATTAATTAATTTAATTTAATCCTTTAATCGAAATTAGCAATTTAAAATTATTCGAACAATCAATCGTCTTAAATTGTTCCTTAAATTGAACACCCGACATGGTGACCTCTACACACTGTGGTGTGGGCATAAATATTTTTTGTTATGGTAAATTGTTTTTCCTAACTGATAAAATAGAATTAACGGTTGCTAAATGTAACCTATTTCTCAAATTACTTTAAACCATGTTTACTTGCTGTTTCTTCAGCATCGTTAAAAGCGATTTTCAACATTTGTAAAAGATGTGTTTTTAATTAAACGCATTTCAATTGTTAAAAATGTTAAGTTTATTTTTATGAATTTTTATAAAAAAATTAAAATTATTATTTTAGAAGAAAAACGGCAAAAAAATTTTATGGCTAAACAAGCCACTTAAAGGCTAAATTAGCAACACTGAACAGCAATAAGAACCATTTGATTGTTCTAACTGACTCATTACGCAACAAGTTTTTATTTTATAGATCTCGATACGTGTATGATAACATATCTCACTTATTTTATGCATTGGCTTGATTGTTACTGCCCATAATTTTGTTATAACATCAAAAATTAGTTGTCTTATTCAGCTTTAACCACTCCATTGCTGAAAAGGTATTTGACATTTCTTTTAATCAGAATTCGTACAGCTGAAAATTTTATCTTATCATTTGATCTTTATTTTGCAGAAAAGCCAAAGGAAATTTATTAACTTTCCCCCTTAAGTAAATATTATTTATTATGCCCCGACATTCTATGCAATTAAATAACAAAGATTATAATTTGTTAAACATGATAATCGATTCCTTTGCACTGATATCATATTCCGCAGATGAACGAGAAACCAATTACTGATAACGAATGTAATCAATGACATACAATCTAAAATCTTAAAAGCAGAACAACAGCATCTTTTCTTTACTTTAATTTAACTTGAATTCTTTATTTTTGGGAACATTTTAATTGCAGCTTTTAAAGCAAAATCTTGCAACTGCAACAAAAACACAAAACCAAAAATGTCTTACTAAATTTTAGCCCAAAGGCATTTTTAAACGAGCCTTCACACACTCACTCTGTTAAACACTTTTTTGTTTTTTTTTGTTTTTTTTTTAGCGTTGCGACTATTGTACACGAATCCACTTAATTAATTTCAGGTGTTAAAGTGCCAAAAATAAATGGGTCAATAAAAACTAACTGGCATAAACAGGACATTTTGAAATTGTGAAATCAGCCAACAAAAGATGCCTGAAAAATATTTACAAAGAACAGTTATAAAGCATCCAGAAAAAGATAAAGAAATGCCAAAACGAGTCGGTTTGTTGTTGCCTTTTCAATAAAAAGGCTTTTAATGGGGTAAACACCTTTTTTCGCTAAAATGTTAAATGGCGGAAAAAATATATATATTTTTTAATTTAAATATCGATAATTGTTCACTTTCAAGTGAAATGAAGTGGAAGTTTTTTTTAAATATTTTTTAAGTTAAAGATGCTGCCAATGAGTTGGAAGCAGACAGAGATGTCCAACTCTACTAACACGAGGGTTGAAAATGATGCAATGGTTAAATTTTGTCGTAAGTTACACGTTATCGCCCAGTGTGCGAAATGTGTTCAAATTTGTATAAAAGAAATTTAAGGCTTCTTCTTGACTTATATAATAGTAAATGTTGCGGACACGTAAACCTTGTGGTTGTTGTTGTAGCAGCGTGACCTGAAGAATAGATGTTGCCGAGTCGTTCTGGAGCGTAGAACCGATTGTCCTGGGAACGTAAACATTGAGGTTGAATTTAATGGTTGATACCTATTAAAAATACGTAACGGTGTTAAATTGTGTTAAACAGAAAACAGAGCATAGTCGGAATTCATCTATATATATAAAATCGTAACGTTACTGACTGACTGACTGACTGACTCACTGATTCATCATCGCACAGCCTAAACGCCTGAAGCTAAACACTTGAAATTTGGACCAGAGATTGGTCACACCCCAAATCGATCCACTAAGACGGGATTTTTGGAAATTCGAATGCTAAGGGGGTAAAAAAGGGTAAAAACGGGAAAATTCGGTAATCTTATATCTCCAAAACTAAAAGAGATACAAAAAAAATGTAATACTTATCGGTGTTCTTTAAAAAAATTAGCGGACAGGTGTCTGGTACTTTTTTGAAATTCGGCCCTTTTAGGGAGTAAACGGGTAAAACCTGAATTTTGGTACTTTCTTGACACCCCATCTATCTTTTGATCCAATAAACATAGAAACAAAGTTTATACCACATTCGAAAGTTACCAAAAAAATACGAATATAAATTTGGTACTTTTTCGAAATTCGAACATTTAAGGGGTAAAAATCGTAACTATTTTTGGTACTTTTTTTTACAAAACATTTTTCTACATTCATTGAGATATTCGTACCAAATTATGGCCTCACACTACAATACTGAAATTTTTGAAACTTTAATGGGGGGAACAAATAGTACCAAAAAAAGGAAATACGGGAAATTTGATATTTTTCTTTAGCTTTTTGGTTCTACAACTGGTATTTTTTTAATTATCGTTAATATTGGACCCAAAAACATAAGATTCAACATGCAACGTCCTGAGGGGATACGAATCTATTGCGGAACTTTTTGGTACTTTTTTGTTCTATAACTGGTACTTTTTGAATTTCCGTTAATATTGGACCTAGAAACATAAAATTTAAAATGTAATGTCCTGAGTGAACGAGAATCTGTAAGAGTGATCTTTTTGGTACTTTTTTATTTTTTGACTGGTACTTTTTGAATTTCAGTTGGTATTGGACCTAGAGAGATAAAATTAAACATGCAAGGTCCTGAGTGAATAAGAATCTGTAAGAGGGCTTTGTGGTACTTTTTTGTTCTTTAACTGGTACTTTTTGAATTTCCGTCATTATTGGACCTAGAAACATTAAATTCAACATGTAATGTGCTGAGTGGATAAGAATCTATGATGGAAATTTTTGGTACTTTTTTGTTCTTCAATTGGTACTTTTTGAATTTCCGTTAGTATTGCACCTAAGATGAAAATCAATAAGAGATAACTTTTTGTTACTTTTTTATTCTTTGACTGGTACTTTCTTAATTTCCGTTGTTATTAGACCTAGAAAGATGAGAAAGATGAGTGAATGAGAATCTGTAAAATCGCTTTTTGGTACTTTTTTGTTCTTTAACTGGTACTTTTTGAATTTCCGTTATTATTGGAACTAGAAACATAAAATTTAATATGCAATGTAATGAGTGGATAGGAATCTATAAGAGGGAAGTTTTTGGTACTTTTTTGTTCTTTAGCTGGTGCTTTTTTAATTTCCGTTAATATTGGACCCAGAAACATAAAATTAAACATGCAAGGTCCTAAGTGGATAAGAACCTGTAAGAGAGCTTTAAGGTACTTTTATGTTCATTAGTTGGTACTTTTTGAATTTCCGTTAGTATTGGACCTAGAAACATAAAATTCAACATGCAAGGTCATGTGGTCCTTTTTACAAAATATTTTTCTCCATTCATTGACATATTCGTACTTAATTATTGACTCCCACTGCAATACTGAAATTTTTTATACTTTAATTGGGGAAAATAGTACTAAAAAGAGGAAATACGGGAAATTTGATATTTTTCTTTAGATTTTTGGTTCTACAACTGGTATTTTTGGTATAATTCCCGTCCAATACTGAGACCTAGAAACATAAAATTCAAGATACAATGTCCTGAGTGGTTAAGAATCTATAAGAGGGAAGTTTTTTGAACTTTTTTGTTCATTAACTGGTACTTTTTGAATTTCCGTTATTATTGGACCTAGAAATATAAAATTCAATATGTGTAATGAGTGGATAGGAATCAAAAGAGGGAAGTTTTTGGTACTTTTTTGTTCTTTGGCTGGTACTTTTTTAATTTCCGTTAATATTGGACCTAGAAACATAAAATTAAACATGCAAGGTACTGAGTGAATGAGAATCTGTAAGAGGGATTTTTGGTACTTTTTTGTTCATTAACTGGTACTTTTTGAATTTCCGTTAGTATTGGACCTAGAAACATAGTATTAAACATAAAAGGTCCGGAGAGAATTTGAATCTGTAAGAGGGCTTTTTGGCATTTGTTGTTCTTTAACCGATAATTTTTGAATTGCCGTTAATATTGCACCTAGAATCATAAAGTTCAACATGCAATGTCCTGAGTGGATAAGAATCTATAAGAGGGAACTTTTTGGTACTTTTTTTTATTTATTTACTGGTACTTTTTAAATTTCCGTTAGTATTGGACTTAGAAAGATAAAATTAAACATGCAAGGTCCTGAGTGAATGAGAATCTGTAAGATAGGCTTTTTAGTACTTTGTTGTTCTTTAACTGGTACTTTTTGAATGTCCGTTTTTATTGGACTTAGAAACATAAAATTAAACATGCAAGATCCTGAGTGAATAAGAATCTGTAAGAGGGCTTTGTGGTACTGTTTTTTGTTCATTAACTGGAATTTTTGGAATTTACGTTAATATTGAACCTAGAATAATTAAATTCAACATGCAATGTCCTGAGTGGTTGAGAATCTATAGGAGGGAAATTTTTGGTACTTTTTTATTAACTAACTGGTACTTTTTGAATTTTCGTTAGTATTGGACCTAGAAAGAAAAAATTAAACATGCAAGGTTCTGAGTGAATGAGAATCTGCAAGAGGGTTTTTGGAACTATTTTGTTCTTTAACTGGTACCTTTTCAATTTCCGTATTTGTTGGACCTAGAAACATAAAATTAAACATGCAAGTTCCTGAGTGAATGAAAATCTGTAAAAAGGATATTTTGGTTCTTTTTCGTTCTCTAACTGGAAATTGTTTTAAATAAACTGGTACTTTTATTTAATTTAATATTAATTTTTGTGCATTAAATAAAAAAAAGCTAATAGCCGTCTGGTACTTTTACGAAATTCGGCCCTTTTAGGTAGCAAACGGGTAAAACCTGTATTTTGGGTCTTTTTTCCACCATCTAGCTTTTAAATCAATACACATAGAAATAAAAATTATATAACATTTGTAACTTATCTAAAAAATACAAATGTATATTTGGTACTTTATGAAAATTCGAACGTTTAAGGGGTCAAAATTGTACCAACATATGTTTGTTACTTTTAACAAAAGAATTTTTCTCCATCTATTTATCTTTCATCGCAGAGCCTAAACGTCTGAAGCTAAAAGGTTGACATTTGGACCGGAGGCTCTCCTCTCGCCCAATTGATCCTGCTAACCTCATACCTCCTAAGCTAAAGGAAAACATTAACATTTATTGTTGTTCATTAGAAAAATTCGCTAACCTCATATCTCCTAAACTAAAAGAGATTCAAAATTAAAAAAATTAACAGACTGGTGTTTGGTACTTTTTTGAAGTATGGTCTTTTTGTGGAGTAAAAGGGTAAATACAAATTATATCACATTCGTACCTTATCTTAAAAAATACAAAACAGATTTGGATTTTTTTTGAATTCAAATGTTTAAGGTGTGAAAATCGTTCCAAATTTTGTTATTTTTTCACAAAATTTTTCTTCATCCATCTATCTATATATATATATAAAATTGTAACGTTACTGAATGACTGACTCACTTATTCATCATCGCACAGCCTAAACTCCTCTAGATAAAAACTTGACATTTGGAGCAGAGATAGGTGACTCCCCAAATCGATCCACTAAGACGGGATTTTTGGAAATTCGAATGTTTAGGGGTAAAAAAGGGTAAAAACGTAATACTTATCGTTGTTCTTTAGAAAAATAAGCGGACAGGTGTCTGGTATTTTTTTAAAATTTGGTCCTATTAGGAAGCAAACGGGTAAAACCTTAATTTTGGTACTTTTTTGGCACCCCATCTTTCTTTTGAACCAATCAACATAGGAACAAGGTATATACAACATTCGAAACTTATCAAAAACATATTTGACATATTTGTACTTAATTATGAGCTCTCACTACATTACTGAAATTTTTGATAACTAAATGGGGGGGAAAAATAGTACCAAAAAGGGAAGATACGGGAAATTTATGTTTTTCTTTAGCTTTTTGTTTCTGCAACTGATATTTTTTTAGGGAACTTTTTGGTACTTTTTTATTCTTTAATCGGTACTTTTTTAATTTCCGTTAATATTTGACCCAGAAACATAAAATTAAACATGCAAGGTCCTGAGTGGATAAGAACCTGAAAGAGGGCTTATAGGTACTTTTTTGTTCATTAATCGGTACTTTTTGAATTTCCGTTAGTATTGGACCTAGAAACATAAAATTCAACATGGAAGGTCATGTGGTCCTTTTTTACAAAATATTTGTCTCCATTCATTGGCATATTCGTACTTAATTATGGGCTCCCACCACAACACTGAAATGTTTCATACACAAATGGGGTGAAACAAGTATCAAAACGGATAATACGGGAAATTAACTTACTTTCATTTGCTTTTGTGTTATACGAGTGGTACTTTTTGAATTTTCTATAATATTGAACTTAGAAACACAAAATAATAGGTGCAAAGTCCTGTGTAAATATCAACCTATGAGATACAAATTTTGGAACTTTTTTTGGCATATAAATATGTTCATAGAAGAAAAAGCCCGATTAAGAAGTAGCGGGTTAAATGCTTAAATTTAAACAAGTTTAAGCCTGGAAAAGTAAATTTTAACATAAACATATGTCCACGAATAAAAGGAGACGCTAACGAAGTAGCGGGTTAAATGCTAGTATAAATTATAAATTTATAAAAAGTGGAATGTTCGCTTTTACAATAAGCAAAAAAAAAAAAACATAAGATTCTTTAACAGCTGATACGTTAAAATGGAGAATAATTCATCCGCAACGCAATGGCACGTTAAAGTAAGAGTACCTATTTAGACATAAAGAACGGTACATCTTTTCCGCAACGTGTACGTTTACGTTAGAGAAACGAGCCCTTAACTTTTTTATTTCGTTAAAAAACTCTCCATGTTGATAAATGCGCTATTAATGTCGAATACGTTTTCAGTAACGTCACTGGCCAAGTGATGTTATGGCTGACATCACAAACGAAAACACTTGTTATAAAACTGATGTCAAAATACACCAGCGTTATGACGCCTTTTCTATCAGAGTATAAAGTATACATGCATATTCTGGGTCCTTATGAGTAGCGAAATTGATTTAACGATATCCGCGTGTCCGTTGAAGTGACGATTTCGAAGACCCCAAATATGTTGTGGACTAGGTTGTTACATATTTACATCACATAAAGTCCCGAAAAGCTTGGTGTTGTTTTTTTCGGTATACCTGGAGAACGGCAAGAGCTACAGTTTCTGAGTTAGAAACAAGCATCTTTGGGTGTCAATTCACAACATCCGACAAAATGTGGGCGGGATTAGAGAAGTAGTTGTTGCACAAAATAGATTTCCATATATCTATAGAACGGTATTTATTTAACTTTCTGTTCTTATCGCACCATGGTGAAGGATGTTTAAGATTCGGCTAAGCCAAATATAGCACTCTCATTTTTTTTTATCAAGTTTTATATCTCAATTTAAAAAAATTGTGATATGTAAGATACACCTTTTGTATATTAAAGTAACGGCAACCCAATTTTTAACTAATTTAACAATTTCGTGCAGACTATGCAAATGACATTTCTTTTAAAAGCTGTCACTTGTCGCTAAAAAAAAGTAATTTTTTCCGGTCGATTTCATTGCAAAAATTTCAGTGAATGTTTTTATTTCATTCAAAGTGCAGTTACATGTTGTTTTAAAGGAGTTTTGTTTTAGTTTTTTAATAATTTTATTATATTCGTGATTTAATTACAACATTTTAACAAAATTCCTAACAACTTGATAAATAACAAGCCAACAACAACAACGAACACGATCTGTTTATTTATTTATTTTTTGTATTTAACAGTAACAATTCTATTTGGCACGAGCTCATTAAGTGTCATTTAAATGCAACACTGAAGTAAAACACAGTTAGTACTCAAGTACTTACAGTAACAGCACAAAACAACAAGAACAAACAAAATGTTGTTATTGTTTTAATTCTGTTATTTTTGCTGGTTATTAACACATCTAAACAACATGATTTATGATTTTTTTTCTATTTTTTTCCTCCTGTAAAACCATTGGCAATCGAATATTTGTTGTATGATTGAACAAGACATTTTGTTGTTGCTGTTGTCTTTATAAAGATACGAGTACTATTTGTTATATTATATGCCGCCAACAACAATATAATAAATAATTATCCACCATCTTGTTAAGTTAGGAACCGTTATATATCTCAAAACCTCCTCCAAGCGTCGTAAAGTTATTTGAATTGAAACGATGGAAAGAAAAAAAATGTTTTTTTATTCAACATGTTGTTTGTGTGAATGTTGTCGGTTTTGATGCTGGCTGTGATCAGTTGCTGCTCTAGAAAAAACAAAATGTTGTCATACATGCTTTAACTAGCGTTTAATACAAAACCAATGTTAAATCATGATTTATAATTGTTGAAAATTTCAATTGCTGTGAGAGCTGCGGAAGGTGTTAGAGAAATTCTAAATGCCCTATACAAACTTACATACACTTATAAAATTATTACAGTAACTGATTGTGGGTTATAAAATTCGTTTTCCGTACTGGTAAATTTAATAAAAAAAAGTTATTTTACGAATAATTTTATTTTTCCTAAGTTTTATTTTTATTCGACCTTGAAAATTCAATATTTAGTTAAAATGATTAAGCTCGAGGTCTGTTGCATGTAAAATTTTTCTTTATTTGTTTCCGATATTTCGATATTCTTTGAATATCATCATCAGGGAATGTTTAATTAAAATTAACATTAACCACAATAAAGGAGTAATAGCTCTTCACGTTTCAGCATCAAAAACTATTATAGTTTAAACTTAATCATTTTAACTAAATAATAATTTTTTTTAACATTTATGTTTGTTATTCAAAAAACGAACTACAAAGAAAAAATGTTTTTCCGTATTTATTTTGTTATGTAGTTTAATTTTTGTCGGTTAAAGTATATTTTGTAAAAGTAAAAACTATTAAATTTTAAGGAATATGCTGTTTAATAAATAAAAAATTTTAAAATTAATGTAAAAATCATTTGTTTTAAATGAAACATAAATGATCCGTTTCTTAAATTAATTTTTAGTTGTTTAAAAGGAATTTTCGTTTGAATTTAACTACATAATATTTTGAGTATATATTTTCCCGAAGTTCCTTTCAAGACCATAGGGCCTCTATCCTTTCTGATGTTTTATAAATCAGAGATATTAAAGACGGGCAGATGATTAGCTTACCACATCCTATCCTATAAAGGCTCCAGACAAGCTATTTAAATTCCAAAAAAGACGCACTGAACATGGTAAACAGACGCTTTCGAAATACATTTGTATAGCGAGCCGCTTGATGCAAGTCCGACGCCCGCTTCAGCTTCACCTTACATTGTGTATACCGTACAGTAGTGCTGGGATACTATCGATATTTATTTTTAGTTCAGATTTCACTATCGATATTACCATCGACTGAAGGTTTGTTCTTGAGTAGAGGGCTCTGTAGACTATCAAATAAGCCCACCAATCAGTGCATTAGTTTAAAGGGCATAATTAACCACACAAAATGCTTGGCAAACACACACATTGTTTCCGTTTGGGGTTTGCTAATAAACAACACAAATATTCTCCGTACAAACATTAATTTTCATTTTTGTTTTGTTTTAAATGAATGCAGATGCCGATAGTGCTGCGGAAATTTTGTTGCTTTTTGCTTAGAACAGAGAAGAAATTATAAAATAAAGGCAAAAAATTAAAAGTAAAAAGTGATTTTAACAACGAGCTGTTTTGTGGCAAGCAATTTAATATAATATTCAAAATTACATAATTGAATTGAATACATTTAGCATTAGACGCCACAAAAAGTTTGACAAATATCCAACATGTCTGCAAATATTAAATATTTTTAATATTTCTGCAAACATTGCTTCAAATGTTTGTCCAAACAGCAAGCCCCACAATTGACAACACAAAATATTTGTACAAACGTAAAATTTCGACATGTTTGCCAAGCCATTTGTGAGGTTTATTATGCCCTTAAGTGTCGTTTATTTCAGGCTTTTTTCGGAGACGTACAAAAAAAAAAGACACGTCAATCAACATTTGTATTTTTTTTTTGTAAATCAAAAAGTTAAAAAAAACAAAATATATTTTTTTTCATGCGTATACTTCTTCATGACAAGAAACACAAAGCAAATAATATTTAACAAGTTGCTTGTTTCATTTTGGCTATTTTTTAACTGTAAAACTTTTTGTCAATTTTAGTTTGTTAAGTGCTTCTTTAAAATAAATAAATGAGAAATCGCTAATTAAAAAAAAAAATAGCCAGAACGATGTTAAAATTTGTTTTTTTTAAGCCATCGTAATTTTTTTACTAATAGTTTTCTAAGAATTGGCAATTTTTGTAGTTTAGTAGGACTTTTGATAGATTCTTGTAAATTTTAAGTTTTTTTTATATATAAATATTCTTTTTAAATTTTATTTTAAAAACTTATTTTTTTGGCGATTAATTTGAATTTTTTTTAATAATCTCGTTTTTCTGCTTTTGTCGTTTTTTTTTGCAGCATAACTGAATAAGTCCAAAGTCTAGAAGCTAATAAAATTTAACTTACCACCATTCCCTCTAATGAACTAAATATACCCACCCCTTTTCGCGTACTGCTCGTTATTGGCCGACTTACAAACAAAAAATTGTCAATAGAAGTTATAAATCATTTGCGTGTGTAATGATCTTGCAATCTGCTTCACAATTTTGCATTCTTACCTGGTGTGGCTGCGATTATTCAGTTACAATTATTAAAGTGTTTGACTTGCCCCGCTGCCACTGCCACTCCTTCTCCTCCACCACCACCTCCTTCTAAATGTCTTCATCGCATTTATGTCTTTCACTTGAAGTTTTTGTTAAATGCATGAGGAGTTTGAGTTGAATAGTTTATGTCATGCCAAGGTAAATGTGGTTAAATCAATTTGGTCAACCGATTTAACAGTATTTTATATCAATTTTGATCCATATTCATGTGACATGACTCAAATGCTGAGATTATTAATCGTTGGCACGCAAGATATTGTCAGTTGCTGTTATTCAAGATGTGGAGACATTCTAATAAATTATTTTTTTGATTGTTTTTTTTTTTTGCAAGTTTAAATGGTATAATTGCTTTGAAGTTTAGCAAATTGTTAAAAAGTTTAGGTTGAATGCAAGAATACAAATATAAAGATTTCAATGACATGTCGCGGCATGAAAAATTACTTTGTATGACATTAACATAAAAAATGTTGTTCCTACTGCAACGAGTACTTTCAAATACAGTAAAAATTCGATAATCCGGATAATTGATTGCAGACCCCAATCCGGAGTGGCGAATTATCCGGATTACCGCATGTATGTATTTATTAAAAATTATAATAATTCATAGCAAAAAAACGCATGTGCAAACATACTCATATCACACTTATCTAACTGCATTTTACAAAGCATGCTGTGATTTGAATAAAAAAATAAATAAAAACGGGTGTTATTCAATCCGGATTATAGAGTTGCAATCAATCCGGATTATAGAATACGCAATGACTGTATTTTTCAAAGCATGCTTTGATTTGAATAAAAAAAATAAATTAAAACGGGTGTTATTCAATCCGGACTATATAGTTGCAATCAATCCGGATTATAGAATACGCAATGAGCTGCAAAATTCTGTCCGGATTACCGAATATTCCAGATTAGTGGAGTCCGGATTATCGAATTTACACTGTATGTAAGTTAAACACTTATGTTACTATGACTTTCTTTTGATTAAAAACTAATATTATCAGAAATTATATAAGAACTGGCCTTGTTGTATTTACATCCCAAAAGTGCGAAAAAATCAAAGCTATTGAATGCAGTGGGTTGACGAAAGGAGTATTTTCCTGACTTCAAGCGTGTTTTTGTGTCTGCCAGAACCATGGAAAAACATTTTCAAATCCCAACCTGTGCCCCTGCTTAATATGGCGTAGATGAAGCCCAAAAAATGTTTCCCAGCAAAATTGGCATCTGATGGACATAAATTTTAAATAAAGGTATTTTAAAGCAGGTTACAAACTATATTTTTTTCCACAAACCACTACATGATGACATTTGACAACATGGGCCTAAGATGCAAGCTTATTTGCTTGCTAGCGCTACGTTACAAAAAGTAGTCTTTTCGATGGAAATGCCCATATGCTGTTTTAAAATTGACCAAATACAATTTTCATATTTCATACTTAAAAACAAAAATAATTTTAAAATCTTAAAAAGAAAATTTTTTATTCTCTATCATGGACCCTCAAGGGTTCGCGGGCCCCCATTTGTAAACCGTCCTTCTAAAAAATTCTAAATTTTCCTACCGATTTTTTTTAATTTTTAAGCAATTTTCTGTAATAAGCAAATTTTGGAAAAATAATATATTTTTCCGAAAAATTTTTTAACCTAAAATTCCTAAAGATGTTATTTTAAAAAATTTTTCTACTCAATAGTGTAACTTTTGTAAAATTTTCATTAAAACCTGACATTTTCAAAAATCTTCAAAAAACCATTACAATTTTTGAAAAGTTCCCACAAATGAGGAAAATTTTCTACAAAATATCAAATTTTCGTAAGTCTTTTTAAGTGAATATTCCGAAAACTTTATACAAAAAAGTAAAATTTTAATACAAACGCAAAATTTTTATAAAAAGTAAATATGTATTTCGGAAAAAATTTCCTAATAGATTTGTATAAAAATTAAAAATTTCCAGAAAAATGTTTATAAGCATAGTAAAATTTTTGAAAAACTTTTCTAAAAAAGTAAATTTTTTAAAAAAATTTTGATATTTTAATAAGGCTAAAGTTCATCAAATTTAATTTTCATTAAATTATTTTTATGAAGAAAAGAAATTTACAACATGAAATTAATTAAAATATGTTGATAACTTTTCATTCTTGACTGCCGCGGTGCTCGAAGCCAGTCTTTCGCGGACAGGTTACCCTTGCATGTTTCAACTGCAACCACTCAATCTCTTCAGTCAGTCAGTCTAATTAAAAAATTTGGATTAGAAACCATGTTATTTTTTAAAAAATAAAAATTTTGTATCACATTTTGAAAAAAAATTTTCCAAAATTTACCTTCAACCAAGTGAAACATTCAGAACATTTCTTAAGAAGAGTAAAATTGTTAAAAAAAAATATAAAAAAAAGAATTATTAAAAAAAAACTCTAAAAGGTAAAGCTTTAACAAATTTTTTTATAAATTCCAAATAAAAAATTATTTATCAAAAGTAAAATATTCGATTTTTTTCCATAAAAAGCTTAAATTTTGGAACAATTTTCTTTAAAAAGAAAAAATTTGCAAAATATCTCAGGCATGGAAATTTCACAAAAAGTTTTTCTTTTTTTTGTAAACAAAGGCAAAATTTTGCAAATTTCATAAAAACTAACAACAATTTGCAAAAATAAAAAAAAAATCGAATTTTCCTAAGAAAATCACAAAATCTAAAAAAAGCAACACATTTTTGAAAAATTTCGCAAAATAAAATTTTAGAAACTAAAAATATGAAAAAATTTTGCGAATTTTGTTTTAAAAAAATTGTAAAAACGTGGCTATATTCCTAAACAAAATACAAAATCTTGCATAATGCCATAAAAAGGTAACATTTTTCCAAATTTTCTAAAAGGTAACATCTATATATATAAAAATAAGTCCGTATATGTACGTCGCCGAACTACTCATAAACGCGTCGTGCGATTTCAACCAAACTTAAACACTACGTAGGAAGTGGCCCATATATGGTTTATATGAAGTTTGGTTGAAATCCGATAACGCATGTGTGTGCGGTGCGTATGTGAAGTGAGTGTGTTTTTGCCGCAGGAAAACCAACTTTATTAAAAACAAGTGTGTTTCTTTTCTTATTTTGTTTTGCCGTGCGAAGCAGGCAACGGGCCCGCTAGTATTTTATAAAATTTTCTCAAAAAAGCAATATTTTTCCAAATTTTCTAAAATAGCAACATTTTGCAAACTTTTCTAAAAAAAAACAACCATATGCCAAATTTTTGAAAAATTTCCAAAATAAAATTTTAGAAACAAAATATATAAAAAAATTTTGCGAATTTTTTTTTTTTAAATTGTAAAAACGTGGCTATATTCCTAAACAAAATACAAAATCTTGCATAATGCCATAAAAAAGGTAACATTTTTCCAAATTTTTTAAAAAGGCAACATGTTTTAAAAAAAAGGGAAATATTTTTCCGTATGTTATAAAAAGGGTAGCATTTTTCCAAGTTGTCTACAAGGTAAAATTTTTCAAAATTTTCTATAAAAAAGGCAACATATTACAAAATTTTCTAAAAAAGGCAAAATTGTTCCAAATTTTCTAAAAAAAAAGATAACATATATTCAAATTTTCTAAAAAAAAAAGGTTTAATTTTTCAAATTTCTAAAAAAAACGCAACTTTTTCCAAATTTTCTAAAACAAAAAAAAAATATTTCCAAATTTTTTTTTAAAAAAAGTCAATATTTTGTCAAGTTAGCTTAAAAATTACAGTTTCCTATGGACTGCCGATAGTTTGGACGATATTTCTGTAAATACACAACAATTTACCAAAACTTTCTATAAAAGGGATACAAGTGTTTAACATTTTTTTCAAAAATGGCGAAAGTATTGCAAAATTTTGTATAAAAGTGAAAAAGTTTGCATAATTCCTAAAATGGCAAAACATTTGAAATATCCTTTAAATGTCGAACATTTTTTATATTCAGATTACAAAAAATAAAAAAAAAACATTTCAATATCTTTAAAAAGTTTTATAAAATAAAATTCGAAATTATGTAAACTCTTCTATAAAAAGGCAAATTTTTTAAATTTTCCTTAAAAAAGTGTTGTTTTATTCTTTATAAACATCGAAAATCAATTAATAGCCGGTGTTAAAATTTTTAAGTACATAATCATTTTATAAAAACTTTCAAAAGAATTTATAAGCAAATAGGCTTCAAAGTGTGAATTACATAATTTTCCAATAACCGCCAATATATCCTTTTTTATGAACACTAGAGTGAGTGCTAAATAACATAAAAATTGCATGTTTCCTATCCGTTGCTTGCCACAATAGCAACATTAAATTGCAGCAACACAATGTTGTCATAAATTTAATATAAAAGTCATAAAATTAAATGGCCAAATGTGTTGCAAATTGCGTATAAACAGCAGCCGCAGCAAACGTCTACAAACTAAATTCAGCTCAAAACTCAGTAGTTCAACATAAACAGATCGTAAAACTTTCCAGCTTAAAGTTGATGATCGTGTGGATGGATGTGAGAGAGAGAGAGAGGTGAAAACGGTGGGAAGAGGGGGTGAGAGTATCACTATAAAGTTATTTTAGAAAAAAAAAACCTAATATCCAGACATTCATAAATAATATTTATTGTTTAGGACACGAGACTGTGCGAATACAACTGTGCAGATCATTGGAATGGCGAACACTTGGACACATGGATATGGACATGAACATGAAATATAGACGCCCACTAAATTTCAAATAAGCAGAAACAACAATGTTGTTGGGCTTAAATTTGAAGTAAGTGATAGAGCTGGGAAACGAGGGTAGTAAGAATGTTTTGGTTAGTAATTAAATAAACGACGCAAATCTTTTGAAAATAAGTCAAGGTTATTTTAGATGTGCCAAAACAACTTATTTCTTACGATTTAAAAATTTTTTGTTTAACAAACCTTTTCCAATAAAGTATTAAAATTTTTTAGCCACCCTCGCACACGTCAGACCCCCTCCATATCTCTGTTCAACTATATTTTGACAAAATGTAGTGTAAATTTCTTTAATCATTAAGATTGTAAATAATCACAGTTGTTGGTATTTATCCATATCGCTTTTCGTTAAACCCAGTTTGATGAGGGCTGGCGAGAGTGGAGGGCATCAAACATCTGTATAGTCGTACATTGTTGTAAGTTATTCGTAGTTTGAAGTATGTGTTTATGGTAACGTATCTCTATCTATTTGTATCTTTATTCCCGGTTTATTTGTTACCATAAACTAAATAAAATGTTTTGCTGGTTGTTGTTGTTGTTGTTGTTTTTGGAGTTTTACCTTTAAAGTATTAAGTTTCCTTATGAAATGTCTTGGAATACAATTGATTTTGTTGGTAACAGCTTTTGGCAACAATTGATGTCGTGTTGATCATAATTGAATAGCTATTGCAACAGTTGCAGTAGTTTTTACCTTAAATATTTATTTGGTTAATTTTTTTCTGAATTATGCTCAATATAATTGCGTGTTAATGTCCTATCGAGAATTATGGCATAGAGAAAAAAATATGGACGTGGAAAAAATATAAAATGATTTGAAAAATTAATTTTAATAAGATTATTTAGGCAACATTTATAAAAACTTTACATATGGAGACTCAACTAAAGTCTAGTCTATTATTTCAAACGTAGTTAAGTTTATAGATAGGAACTGTAGTCTTGTGTTAGGCAGCGTTTTCTAAAATCTAAAATCTATTTTACGCTCAAGCTGTGGAATCTACAAAAGATGTATTCAACCAGTGTTGAAAAGCTCCGGCCCCTTCGGAACTGCCAATTTGTATTACTTCGTTGGGTAAATTTTCCCCTTTTAGGCCTTTCCACTGTTTATTTTATTAAAAAGCAAACTGCATACAGTAAGAATTAGTTTACGTTTGTGATAAATGAGTTAACTGCGTCCCAATTATCCTTTGACCTCATCATTATGCTAATGGTAAAGCCCGATGACGCCGCCAGCCCATAAGCCGCACCAAACAGGTGTTTTCCCGATTGTGGGCACATTTGGTCGATAATGCTGACCAAAAAAAGTCACGAAGTGCACAAAATGCATTTTGATTTGAACGCCCATTTTCGTAAAAGGCTTCAACAAGCTTAACGCGCAACCAAATTGTGTACATCTTTATGAATGAATTTGTCAAACACTGCAACTAAGAAATGTTAAATAAAGTTGGTTAAAAACCTAATGTTATGGTTTGACGCACAATTAACATCGAGCATTTGGGTTGGACCATCCCTTATTATAAGTGGTTCTCATTTTATTTTTATTATCGACCATAACATGTTCGGAGGCACCCGTAATATGGTTGTCGCTTCTTGATGAATGATTTATGTTTATTATGTTTAAATTATATCAGGTGAAATTAATATGGTTAAAGTAACCATAATATGTTTAAATATCTATCGTTTAAAATGATTTTGTTGACCATATCGAAAAATGTGTTTTATTTACGTGCATGCTTATGATCTATCCGTGTGCTTATTGAGGTTATAAGCCTAAATTTCTACCGGTCGTTAAAGGAATTCTCCCATCGCTTCTGCTAATTTTTTATTTATTGTCTTAAGTATTGTTTATAGTCATGTCTTAAGCTTTTTTCTAGTCTTATAAAAAGTCAAAAATTTAGTCTAGTATTTTCTATAGTCTAGTCAAAAGTCTTATTTACAGTTTGCCTACAAACTTCTCTATAGTCTTGTCTTCTCTGTAGTCATGTCTTAAGGCTGGTCTATAGTATTTCTTATAGTCTTGGCTATTATTTTTGTCACCATTATTATTTATAGTCTTGCCTATAGTTTTGCCGGTAGTCTCATCTGAAGTTTGTAGCTTAAGCCCCCCTTACTTCATTGTGTATCCGTCCCTGTACAATTGCCAACTAACGTTACATTTTCTTCACTTTAAAAATTTTATTTAAACAATTAATGGTTTTAAACATGCAAACATTTTGGGTTTGTTTAAACACTGTGATCAGAAAATTTAAAGTGATTGAAATTAAAATATAAGTTTTAGGATTTTGCTTAAGATTTAACTACAATATTTGGTGAGATAATTTTTCCAGAGGCAAATTTAAACACCTCCCCACATCTGTTTTAAAAGACTTAATAAAAAGGTTAATCAACAAAAAATTTCGAAAATAAACAAATTTTGTTCGAATATTCCAACAGCGATTTCTTTTCTTTTTTTTAGTCTTAAATGCAGCTGACATTAGAAACTCCTTTAGGAAACTCTTTTCAATTCGGGAATTTCAATTATGAAGCAAAAGTTGAAAAAAAAATCAAATGCATTCTGTTTAAAAAATATGCTATCAATCTCTTGTGAATGTACCTTTAAGGCATTAGACTTTTAAACTGTCATTTCCAAAAGAATATTCATCAGAATTAAGAATTTTTGAATTTAATTCGAAAGATGTTTTCTTAAATTATACTTAACTTATTCAAGGCTTCTTCAGTTTAAATTAAAATTGCTTTTATTTTTTTACCAGCAAAAATCCGTGATTTAATATAACTGATGAATACTGCGTCATATTTGCGACCATACTTCGTGTAAATAAATAAAAGTTTGTTGGAATTTCAATGTTTTAAACAAACAAAATTTAAAAGTGACAAGGTGACTCATGACTTGTAACATGAGTTCTGCGTAAAATATTATTGTGTTCTGGTCATCAATCCAATTAGGCTGGAAAAAAGCTACAGACAAAATTCAATCAAGTGCTATGGATAAAACAGATGGTTAAAGGAGTGCATATTTGCACCGAAAACATATCAGGTTAGTTTTGGTACCACTAGAAGGTTTTAAATTCTCAATCTTACTCTAGGGGATTCTGGAGGACCCTTTTAAATTTAGAAGTATTTTAAGTCTACACTTGCAAATTTTCACAGTTTTTTTTTTAATTCCAAGCAGATAAGGATCAGCAGACTTAATTCATTGAAAGCAAGTAGGAAGCATATCCTAAGGAAATCTGCAAAACGTTTTAAAACGTTACATTAAAACCCTTATTTGCTTGCTTCCTCTAGACATCTGTCATTACAATGCAAATCTAAAGTCCTGAGCTTATATTAAAGAATGTTAATGTTCCTTGCTGACTCCACTCTTTTATTTCACTGATCATTATAAACCAAAAGTTGTTTGTTACTTTTTGTAACAAATAATTTTTTTTTATCTGGAATCGTTTGTGTTTCTCCATTGTATTAAACATGTCCTTGTGTTCCTTTATTTATTTTGCTGCCATACATATTTTTTTAACGCCCTGACTTTTTCACTAAGCTTCATGTTTTGTGGCAAGATGACAATTGTGTTTACAAATTGGCAGCTTCAGCAAAGATCACATGCATCATTCAAATGCTTTAAAATAAAAACAATGGGGATCATTCAAAGCAATAACTTTGTTTGGTATTGAAAAATCTAAAAATCTGTATGAGGTAAGATTTTTAGGTTAAATAGAAAACCTAGAATTTTTTGAATTTTTTGTTAAATATGTATTCTAATTGTAATTTCTTTTTTTTAGGTAAAACGCCTTTCTTCCCATCATTGGTAAGTCAATTTTTTATCTGTCTTTAAGATTTAAATTCATATTTAACCGAATTATGAATAAAAATTCACAAGGAGTTGTTGCCTTTTCGCGTTTTTAGAATTGCATTTAGATGGGAAAAATGCGAGAAGGGAAAAACTTCCGGGCATTTTTTATTCATAATTGGGTTAATTCTGTTTAGTCTGGCGTCATGCTATGAATATTTTCTTTAAAAAATTGTCATTGTATTTGTGAGAGGGGAAGAGATTCTTATCTTCCTCTCATCAATAAACTCAGACTTTCTGAAAGAAAACTTTCATAATGGAAACCTTGACTAACTGACATTTGACTACAGTGTTGTGTATATTTATTAGTGCTGGGAAACTATCGATAGTACTATTGATATTATCGATAGTCTTAAAATATCGAAAACATCGATAGGAAAAATATCAATATCGATATTATTATTATTTAAAATACAGCTATGAAGACATCTAACAGCAACTATACACACACAGTTTTTTGCCGCAAATTTTTACTTGCTATTATTAATTCGCGCTGAATTACAGCAATGAATACAAACAACAGGAATGGCAAGTGGTATGGATTGCTTAGCTGTGCTTTCTACTACTTATTAAATGCCTTTAAGTCGAAATTTGTACATGTTTATATAGGGACTAAAATGTCATATATTTTTGTAATGTTGTAAAAAGATGCAAATCCAAATGCAATTGGAATTGCTAGCATGGGACAAAACAATGAACGACCATTAGAGGAAAAGTCCGCTAGATTGATTACCTTTTTGGGTTGAGAATCAAAACCCAATTAGAAAATTATTTAAAGTTGCAATAGAATATCTTATAGTCAGTCCCTGCTACTTCGGTTCTGAAATAACGTCCGTATATACATACCTCTCATACGTTCAATAAAGTGATAAGAACTACGAACTTTAACCTGATAACAACTAGTTAAAGTTTTCCTGCACAAGTACAAACATTCAGTCGATAGTAATATCGATATATCGATAGTGAAATCTTAACTATCGATAAAAATCAATAGTATCCCAGTTTAAAGTTGGTTTTTCTATAGTGTTTTCTGCAAAATCAGGTTTAAAGCCTAACCAGAATGTGAATAATGTAGCTTAAGCAACTAAGCGAATACATATAAATCATATGTGTAAAACTATATTGAACTTAAGGAAACGTTTTGTTAAGTTTTTTGAAACTGTAATTTGCTTAAGCAAAGTGCGAAACTGATCGCACATTCAGTACGGAATCAAATGTTTTTTATTTTGTTTTTTTAAATGCATTTGAGAGGCTTTTCGTTTATTTTTGACAGTAGCTTAAGTTTGTTTATGCACATTCTGGTTGGGCCTTTAAAGTCTGGCTTATAGTCTTGCTTAAGTCTTGTCTACAGTTTGTTTTTTTTTGCGCTGTAGGTTGGAATCTTCAAAATCTATAGTGTTTCTTTTTTACATTGATAAAAGAATGAGCAAACACAAAATTTTAGTAACGTCACAGCACGAATAGCTTGTGTGTGAATTGTGTATATTTTTTGTTTGTATAAAATTTTTTTGCTCGCTTTGTGTTTTTTTCGTATATGTATTTTGTTTTTGTAAAAAATATTTGTTTTTTTTTTTGTTCGAAGATCACAAACAGCGAAACGTTATTTTTTTAATTATTTACTAAACAAACACTACCTACCAAAACGGACACTTAAGAACGATTTTTAATGTTTATTTTCGAACACTGGTTTTAACACGTTGACGTTCCTTGACTTATGCCTGTTATGCTGTTAATGTAACTGCTATGTCATCTGCAAATCTTACAATGGGATGTGCAGGTGGAATATGCCATTGTACATAACATATTTCAGAAATGGCCCTAGTACCAAACCTTGTCTATAGTCTCGTTTATAGTCTTGGTTAATTCTTGACTATAGAGTTATCTATAATCTTGTCTTTAGTCTTCTCTCTATCCAATATGCTGACATTCTCCGTTTTACGTATTGCATGCATTACGACTGCTCTATTTGAATTTATTGCAACCCAATTCTCATGCGATTTTAACATCAGCTCCTGAATATGATTCGGACTTAAATTAGGCATAAGAACGTTTCAGGTCTTAAAATATAGGCTCATAATTTTTGCCACTTAAATGTTATCGCTCGGCTTGGTCCTTCTCCCCGGTGCATTGCGGGCATCTTTTTATCTCGTCGATACAATTAGCTCCTGTAGAGTCCGTGTCCAGCAAGAAAATGCTTAAAATTTAAGTTCAGTTCTGCGTAAAGTTGATTTAACCATACATTAATATGGGGAATTAATCTACATTTCTAACGACATTTTCCCGAATTGTTCTACCTTCTTTGCCACATTAATTTCCGCCACAATGCGCTCTACTTCCATGAAATTTGTTGTAAACTCACTGCAAACTCCTATAGAAACCCGCTTCTGTATATACTCAAAAGAAAAATCAGTCCGAAGCGGTATTAATAGTACGGTAAGTTACATAACGATTGATTCAAGTAGGGATAATTCAAGTGCCAAGACTTAACCTATCCTTATCTGAAAATCCCAGAAAAATTGTTTTTTCTGGAATCTGAAGGTTGAATATGCCAGTGAACATTATATTCGGCATAAGCGACCGAACCTGGTCTATGGCCATGTCTATAGTCTCGTAAATAGTATTGGTAAAGTCTTGACTAAAAAGTTATGTATCTATAATCTTGTCTATAGTCTGGTCTATGTCATAGATTTTTTTTTTAGCGCTGTGAAAAATATGACCCTAAAATACTAAATGAGTATTGACCCTAAAACTTTATGTATCCGCAACAACGTGCAATTTAAATAATTTTTTTTTTGTGTTTTTTGGGTTTTTGCATTGTTTCGTTGGGGTTTTTTTGCAATATAAGTTAAAATTAAATCGACCCCAAAACCAAAAAATTAAAAATTTGCCCAAATAAAATCGCAATTTTTACTTTAAAAATATTTTTCATTTACTAATATTGTAAGCTTTAGCTAGTAAAGCCGGTGTTTGTTATACCGTAGAGAAGAAAGTCCTTGCGCCCTGCCGAAGGCCAAACCATGCTAACAGGTGGAGCCAAATTAATCGCCCAATGTTCTTTTGCTGTAATTTTTTTTTTTAATGAAAAACTGTTTGTGAAATTTGCTTATTTAATCCATTATAATTTATTCCATTAAGTTGAGAAAATTATATCGGCCGCCAGAGTTGATGACTATACGGTCTCGATTTATGGCATTTTCCATCACTTTTGCCAAAACTCCGGATGAGAGGTTCTCGTATTCCTGGCGAATATGCTCCTTTAAGAGCTTTAAGAGTCTATGGCTTGTTGACGTTAACCTGTGACTTTAAATAACCCCATAAAAAGAAGTCTGGAACGGTTTAATTGGGTGATCTGACCGGCCAGTGCAAATCACCAAAACGAAAGATTAATTCACGCTGTGTCAACACAACCGACGAATGTTGCGCAAAAAATGGAAAAAATTATTCCGTGTTCTTGCGGAGTAAACCGATTCATGACTTGTCGATTTGTATTCTGAGTTTGTTTACTTCACAAACGTCAAAACCGAATTGACATTTGGCGCCGTTTGCAAGAATTATAGCGTTTTCCAATGTGGGTGATTACTTTTGCCTAACTTTATATATATAACGCGATTTTTAAAACCAAAACTTTACAATTATTCGGGATACTAAAATTCAGGATCTTGAAATTCGGGATTCTGAATTCGAGAGTTTAAGTTTCAGGCATATGACCCCAGCCCAAATTTCTAATATAACTTTCTTTATATTCATTAACAAGGTTTCTTATGCGCATATCCCTGTTTGCCCTGCCAGATCATCAGTAAACTTCATCCAAAGATTTTATACAAATGTTCTCTTTTTATACCTTTCATCTAGACCCAATAAAGTATTTATCGCTCCTTTATTGCAACATAGTCATATCTCAAAAAAAAAAAAAAATCAAACTTCGCAAAATGCGAATAAAGTTTTCAAAATTAACCTTTATATACAGATTTAATAGAATATATATCGCTATTATTTCGGTTCAGTTTGAGATATAATACTGAATTTTTTTTCACATATAAAGATGCTATGAAGGAACACTTTTGCTATGAAATTGATTGAAATTTAAAATTTTTTGTTGCAATAAAGGAGCGGTATATTCTCTATCCCATTAAGAAGAGAAGTGCAAATTACGATGTCCGTCCGACTGTCCATTGAAATGGAGTTTTCGAAGATTTCTGATGTGATGAGGACTAGGTAGTTATATTTACAAAGATTGTATAACTATGTCCTTTTGAAATTCGACCTGATCAGTCCACAAATGGCTGAGATATAAGCAAAAAAACACGACTGCCTTTAATTTTACCCCTAAATTCCTTGTTGTTGTTGTTTTTTTTTAAATCGGGAGAACGGCTGAAGCCGATGTTTCAAAATAAGGTACAAACGGCTTGGCTTCCGAAAAAATGTCGAGGGAAGAGGAAAAGTGGACGTAGCACAAAATAGATTTAATTATATTTAAAGCACGGTAAGAGAATTTGGTACACATAACTGGGTTAAAAATACACACACAAATATGGGCGGGATTGGACACGTGGGCGTGGTACCTTCCGTATAAAAACCAGGGCTGTGGAGTCGGAGTTGAGGTTTTTGTACCGGAGTCGAAGTACCCAACATTTTTCAAAATAAAAAATTTTAATGACCAATTTCTCCAATTATTTTTAAATATCAATTCATATTTAAATATAATTTTTTTTATAATTTTATTTTTATTTGACATAAAAAAACAAATTTTAAACATAAATTGATATTTAAATAAATTAGTGGAATTGGCCATAAGAGGGTCTGCTTTTTGAAATTGTGAAGTCAGAAAATAAGGACCAGTATACTTTTCATATCAAAAATTAAAAAATTGAGATAACATCTTATTTTGACAATTTATAAGAATAGTTATATAGATTGTATCGAAGCATGTCCTTTTCTATGTTTTAATGTGACCTCAAATTTCTGTAACAAAAACCAGCGGGTTCACTATTTGAATTTCGCCAAGATATCGTTAATGAAATAGAGCCGAATTAAGGAATTTTAAAATTAAATTTGTAAAGATGTTGTTTTTTATTTATCGTATATTAACAAATATTTTTGTAGCCATGTTCATGAATATGACTTGAAATCAGCTGTAGCTCCTGTGGTGAAAGCATTAAGTGAACTACATTTTAAGTTCCAACCTTCAAGGTGAATTATAATAGAATAAAAGGAACAGGAACTCGGAAAAATACATGACATTGTTCCAGATATAATTCCCATCAATGTGGGGGTTAATCCGAAAAATGATTTGAGAATACTTTTATCTACTCACTTTAGGGAAAATTGGAGAGATAATAAAGACTTGCAATTTCAAATTTCGGTCTTGGACAATAATAATATTGAATTAGGAACGGAAAAATGCAATGGCGAGTTCTTGATGCCTTTAACGTCTAAGCCAATTGGACTTGGTGTTGTTTTCAACTTTTCTATCTCGAAAGCTACATTAGATAGGGCTTATGGAAATACGTTTTTTGAAAAAGATGTGAATTGGTGTAGTTTATCTCTCCCCTAGAGAACTACTTTTACATTTTTTAGCAATGTTTGCATAATTTAAATAAATTAATATAACCTTTAAAATATACTAAAGTTCAATGATCCCATACGGATTGCAGCAAAACTCGTTTCTTTCGAAAGTTCGTAACAAAACTCGTTCGTTCCAAAATTAAATCCATTATTTTTCTAAATTTTAGTTGGTTTAAATTTCTCAACTGTTGAGTTATAAGTCAAGAATGTCATAACACTTTAGAATTAAAAAAGTTCAACTCATTTGGTCTATTGAATCGGGCGGTATATGTTTTTTACATTTTTTCCAAAATCCAAATAAAATATTTTGCAGCTTTCCTACTCATATGTTAGTAACTAGAAGGTTAAAGCTCAATGCGCGGCAAGTTAGAATTAAAATATCGATTTGAAATTTTTACAGAATCATTTTCTTGCTATATTTAACCATTTAACAGGTACTAAATTAAAAAAGAGTTTGAAGTCAAATAAAAACTAGTCTCTTAAATAATGCTAGGTTAGAGTAGGAGTCGGAGTTGGAGTCGGAGTCGTACTTAAAAAATTTCAGCAAAAGGAGTCGGAGTCGGAGTTATAACTATTTCTTAACGACTCCACAGCCCTGATAAAAACATTATAGATTTCTGTATATTTGAAAAACGGCAAGAACTAACATCTGACAAAATGTGTTCGGGATTTGAGTGAAAGTAACTATATTTATATAACTATCTGCCTCACCGCACCATGTTGAAGGGTATATAAGATTCGGCATAGCCGAATAGGTACTCTTACTTGTCAATTTTAACTTTTTTGGAGTTAATAAATATTTTTCAGTATCTTGGAATGACATTTCACTGGAAAAATTGAGTTACATGGCATAATGAAAAATAGTCCTACATTTTGGGTAAATTTCATTTGATCTTTGGGGCCACATTTCGCAGCGCCTTATGTTAATGATTTGAATCAGCTTGTAATACATTTTTTAATTAAATTCTATTGTTTAAAAGCGGAAAAACTTGTTGGACTTTTTGTTGAATGGAAAAATGTAAATGTGCATAACAAAACCGCTAAAATTTAAGCGGTATTTAGTGAATACACAAACACACAACCCTTTCAACTGTCTATTAAAATGAAAAGCAAGCTGCGTATTAGATTTTCTTACAGTTGCCACAATTTTCGAAAGAGAAAAAAATACGCAAAAAATTTCCCACGTTTAATTTTTTTTAAGGAAATCTAACACAGAGTAAAAAATAAGTAGAAGTAAATAAAATTCTTTATTACCATAAAACACAACCAAACATACAGCTGGCTAGAGAAACGCGCAATTTCTCTCGATCTTTGAAAAATAACAAAAAGATTTTTCGCATTTCCGAAAGAAAAAAAATATTATAAAAAACGGCGCCATGCAGTCTTTTGTATTTGAAATCAAGTCAACAATTCGCTTTTTTTATATAAAAACCAACAACAATAATGACAAGATTAGGGGAAAAACAACAAACACTTATGCCTTGAGATTTCTAAAGTTAACATTTCAATACTTTTTTTTTTAATATTTAATCGTGTTGATCTTGTTGTTTCTATTGTTTTCGTTACGTTAAAACTCGTGTGTTGCGTGTTAATTTTTCAATTCATTTAAAGTACTTAAGGGTTGTATATGAATCTTCAAGACGTTTGATATTTATCATCACCACCTTGAAGTCTTTATAAATAAAATAACAAGGAAGAAAATCACGAAGAAATGATTATTCTACTAAACTACCACATGTCCTTGGGTGGTTTTGTGCTTGACTTATTTGCAATAGAAACTATTGCTTGTGTGTGTGTAAAATCCTTAAGGTCTTAAACGTTAACTACCACCAGCAATATTTTAATTGACATCATTGTGTCATTAAGGTAAATATTTGTAATTGTTTGAAGGATTAAGGGTTTGTATGTTTTGTGGAATTATTGGTGGAAAAATGAATACAAATCGTATTTTTTCTTTAAATTGTTATCACGCACTCTACTGTACCCAGCAAGGAGAAAAATGTTATTCCAATTAAACTGTCAACACATTAGGGCATTCTAGAAAATGGTGCGTTTTAAAAAAAAAAAATATATAAAGATGTACCAGGATAATGTATTGTAAAATACTGACATAAATAGTATAAATATATGTTCCTGTCGATCTTATAAGGAGCACCAATAAATATCTTAAATAAATTCCTGTCTTGTGGTAACGCTCTCTGATTTTGAATAAAACACAAATTATTTAGGAAATTGTTGTAATTTCTTTTTATTATGATAATATCGGTATGCTTCAATTATGTATGGAACAAAATATCAGCCAAATGACACACCTCCATCCGATGGTCCAAATTTCGATGACGCTGAGGCATAATTAAAGTTCTATGCCGTTAATGTGACGGATTATCTTAGCCTTTAGCTCTTGAATTGTTGCTGGCTTATCGACGTACACCTTTTCTTTCAAATAACCCCAAAGAAAAAAGTCCAACGGTGTCAAATCACATGATCTTGGCGGCCAATTGACATCGCCATTACGTGAGATAACACGGCCATTGAATTTGTTGCGCAAAAGAGCCATTGTTTCGTTAGCTGTGTGGCAAGTGGCACCGTCCTGCTGAAACCACATATCGTCCACATCCATATTTTCCAATTCGGGCCATAAAAAGTTCGTTATCATCTCACGATAGCGAACACCATTCACAGTAACTGCCTGACCGGCCTCATTTTGGAAAAAAGACGGCCCGATGATGCCGCTAGCCCATAAACCTCACCAAACAGTCACTTTGTGTGGGTACATTGGTTTTTCGACAATCACTCTGGGATTATCATTCGCCCAAATGCGGCAATTCTGCTTATTGACGAATTCACTGGGGGTAAAAATGTGCTTCAACACTAAAGACGATTTTTTTTGAAAATGTATCATCATTTTCATAATAAGCCTGAATAACTTTAAGGCGTTGCTCGGTTGTGTATCTTTCCATGGTTCAAATTGAGTTAGTCTGAAATTGAGAAATGTCAAATGAAATGCAAAAAAAACTTGACGTTTTGGTGTGGTTCACATTCAACATCGGCCCATAAAATTTAACCACCCTTTATAAGCTGGGCGTTCTTTTCTTTTGCTACCCTCTGGGTTCCACTCTATGGCATTTCTTGTAATTTCGTTCCATGATATATACGTCTTTTTATAGACTGCTGAACTGTTCCCAATATATTCGCATATAGAACAAGTTAGAGTGTTATTTTCGGCTGTGCCGAATCTTTGATACCCTCCACCGACAATTTGAATATTTCAGGAGTGATATCTATATGATGTCTATTTGTTATTAATTTATCTTTATAAAAACAGACATCAGCATTAAAGTTGGTTGCGGCTTACCCTGTATTAAATTATTGAGCGACAAATGCTTTTATGATAGCACTATTAATTACGGTTTTTCGGTAGTAGGGTTTATATGGGGTCTAGGGTAAATTATGGACCGATCTTCACGAAATTTTACAGTGGTTCCTTAAAAACTGTGACCTGCCAAATTTTGTTATGATAGCATTTTTAATTACGTTTTAAGGCGTACTAAACTGTTTTCCGGGAGCAGGGTTTATATGGGGCCTAGGGTAAATTATCGACCGATCTTCATGAAATTGCACAGTGTGATTTCCAAAATTTCATATCATTTCGTGCATTGTTCAATCATTTATGTTAGTTTTTGTAACAAAATTATCAATTAAAGTGGTGGTTTCATATTTTGATTCATAGCTCTGATCGTACTGAACCGATTTGGTTGGACTTCAATCCCAAACTGCTTAGGATAACTACAAGCAATTTGACACCCAGTTTTTTTTTATTTCTTTTGAGTTTTTCGAAAGTGAGCGTGTTTTCAACAGACGGACATGGCTAAATCGACTAAGAATTACTTAACGAGCCAGAATATATATACTTTATGGGGTCTGAGGTGAATAATAAAAAAGTTTCACACGGAATGACAAACTTAGTATACCCTCTTTACAACTAATTGTGGTGGAGGGTATAAAAATATGTTTTCTCTGCGTGTAGATAATATTTGAATCCTAACTTCAAACCATAATGGTATTCGTGATTCCCAAATGTGTAAATAATGTGATGTGGGTTCTTATATGGGTGAGTTTGACCGACTATATTTATACCCTTCACCACAGGTGGAAAGGGGTATATATAAGTTTGTCATTCCGTGTGTAATTTCTATAATATTGATCTTAGACCCTATAAAGTATATATATTCTGGGTCCTTATGAGGAGAGATGTTGATTTAACGATGTCCGTCCGTCTGTCCGTCTTACGTTTGATATGTGTTTTCCGGATACTCCAGACATGATAGCGACTAGGTTGTTTTACATTTATGTCACATATAGTCTACCATTTCTTGCTATTGAAATTCAGCAAGATCGGTCCACAAATGGCTGAGATATGACCAAAAAACCACGACTGCCTCAGATTTTGCCCAAAAATACCTTGTTGTTGTTATATTTTTGTATTTCTGTATATCTTGAGAACGGCAAGAGCCAAAGTTTCCAAATTAGGTACACATATTAAGGTTATCAATACACATCATCCCACAAAATGTGGGCGGGATTGAACAAGTGGGCGTGGTACCTCCCGTACAAAAAATATCAAAAATTGTATAAACACCCGATTTTTTGGACTGTCATATGACCTATGGTTACGACCTATGGAAAGTTTTAATAGAAAATATTTTCTGAAAAACTCGGGAAAATCGGCTCAGATACGAAAAAGTTATGACCAAAATATAAATTTTTTTCTGAAAAATACCCATTTTCGGGAACCATAGATCTTCCCGAGTCCAAGTTTTATAACCAAAATAACTGGCAAATTTCTTCTTTAATACGTCGGTATATAAATCTGTCAAATCGGTTAAGAAATAGCAGAGTTATGACCAAAATACTGAAATTCCAAAAATTACTCTTTTTATAATTAAGTTTGTTTTTTATACCCTTCACCGAAGGTCCTATACCCTATAAAGTTCTGGCGTATTCTGGGTCCTTATGAAGAGCGAAGTTCAAATCCAGTTGTCCGTTTCTAGTTTGTCTAGTTGCTCTGTATTTTGCTCGCACAATGGTGAAGGGTATATAAGATTCGGCAAAGCCGAATATAGCACTCTTACTTGTTTTTTACTACATATATGCAAAAATTTTAAAATTGTTAAATGTTTTGCTTTAGAATAAGTCATTTTTGGTTTTTTTAGGCAAATTTCTAGAAAGCACATTTTCAAGTTGTCACTGCATATAAAATGCGCCTAAATTTTTTTTAGCGGAAATTTCCGGTTTCTTTGGTAATCAGCTGTTGGATTTTTAGGCGTTTTGAAGGAATTTAAGTTTTTTTTTTTCAAATCCTTTTGCAATTAATGTTTAATATAACAAAAGAAGCTATTTGTTTAACAGCTTGTCTTCTTTATTTTGTTTATTTATTCAAATCATAGCCATTTTAGATCATACCCTTAATGTCCATAGATATGTACATATAGCTCCTTTGCTGCAACGTCGTCATAACTCAAGAAATGAAATATTAGAAATTAATAAGTGACTCAGAATTGTTCGCTTTGGTTTTCTTTATATTCTGTACAAAAAGACATTTTTACATCTTTTATACTCTCCCCGTTTGAAGAGAATGTGTTGTTACTTTTTCTAAGTGTTGTGAGCAAATTGTATTTGAAATTTATTTTTTAAAATTCGAAATGTATTTTTTGACTTATGACAACTTTGCAGCAAATGAGCAAAATGTACATATTTCTTATCTTATTTGGCTTTAAATCCCTACAAAATAAGTCCTCTCGACTTCATGACATACTTTTTAATTAAACTATTAAAGCAAAAAACTTTAAATACCTATACTCAATTTTTTACTTCAAACTCTTAATCACTTACAACATTTTAACAGGCTGCAACAAATTCTTTATTAAATAACAAACACAATTAATTTCCATTAATGTGAGAAAAATTCCTAAGAAACACATTTGAAAACTATTTTTAATTTGCTAAACAGGCTAAAGTTAAAAAAAAAAAAAAAAACTATAATAAAAATTATCTTAAAAATTTCATTTAACAAGCAATTCCATTAATATCAATTTAAGGAAAACTCCAAATGGCCAAAAAAATTTTAAGAAAAAAACTTTCGTAAAACAAGACAATTCAACGGGAAACCGAATAAGAAAACCCAAGACAAAAATAGAAAAGAACTAAGTTGAGTTTAGTTGAGCTCTGACTCAAACATTCGCAACACCATATGGATCCATAATGCATGAAAAGTTTTTATTTTTTCTCTTCGTGGCAACAATTTAACGCAACGCTGTACTTGCCATAAAATTGGTTCATACGAATTGTGCTTGAACATACATGTTCGTTTGGGACAGTGAGTGAATATGAAAATGCTTAAAGGTAATTTGCTATTAATTGGCTAAAAATTTATTAAACAAAACGAAAAAGAGTTTTTCATAAAACAAAAAAATAAATAAAATACAAATTAAAGTGTTTAAAACAACCAACAGCCAACTAAATAAGCGCTTATTCGTTCAGCCAGGCAGGCTGGCACCCAGTTACGACAACTAGAGTAGAAAACTGGACATTTCTTAAATATGACTAAAAACAAGCCATTTATAGTTTCTTGATGAATTATAGCATTTTTTTAGGAAAAAATTAGGCTGAAGGTTTTTTTCTTATACTCGTAGATGCTACAGTTGTGGTGGGTATTTCGGGTTAAAAAAGGGATCTGTAACATCATAAATGACAAAGTGGTTTAATTTATAATTTTGTTTGATATTCTAAAAATACTTTCGAAAGCCTTTAGAAAGAAGAGACGATTTAATCATTTTCCTTTTACCGTATCTTAAATAGATGTTAATCGATTGACTTATTGAAGATTTTTTGTGTTTAAAATGTAATTTCTTCTGGTTTAGGGACTTTTTAAACTGTAAGACTGAATCATTTTACACCTAAAGCCTAGTACTCTGTTCAAATTTGTGAAAAATGTTGATCAACATTGATTATTTTACACGAAAGTTTTAACATGTATCAATGTTACCTATCTTGCGAGTTTGTACAATTTAACGTTTTTATTCCTGGAAAGTATGCGACACCGTTTTGCGTATGTAAACATACCCCACATGTATTTGACTAAAAATGATTTTTTTTAATAAAAAATTTAATAAAATGAAAAGTAAATATGAATAAAAAAATATTACCGATTGTGTTGTTTTAGTATTTTATTTCTTATTTAAAAATCAGTTTATACTTTTTTTAAAATTCCACATGAAATAAGTGCAGCTTACATTGTTTCGCAGTTGTAAAAAAATGTTGCCAGAAACATTTCTATCAACATTATTTCATAGATATTCCGCACAAGTTTTTTTCATATGCGTTTTGACAGTCTTTCACGTGAAATGTTTAACAGAGTACCAGGCTAAACTATGCAAAAATAATCTAGCCCTTACTTGTGGTTTTTCTCTAAGATTGGATTTTTGAAGGTTGCTTTTTTAAGCCCGATAGAACAAACAAAAGGGTAAGCTGTCAAACAAACTGTAATACTTTGCTTACTTTTGACATTTATGATTCGTTTACTTTAACAAATCACCATTACTACATTTACGGTTACCAAATTATCCAAATTTTACTTTAAAAATCTGTCATCGATTTTCGCAACTTATACTTAGAAAGAAAAACACTCGGGATAAATTAAGTTTTTTATACTTACTTTAAGTGCGAGTCGTACTTTAAAATTTAAGTACGAGTTACACTAATACGTACTAAAAACAATCCTAAATGGGATTACTTTCGAAAATCAATCCCCGAATTTCTTAAAATAAGTACAAAATTTTTAAACGAAGTAAAAAAAGATAAAACTTTTCGTTGGTTGTGCCACTCTGAGAGTAAAATTACAAAGTGAGCGTTTTAATCTCATTAAACTTATCAAAATTTGTTGTAAACATTACAACAACACAAACAACAAAACCAACAGAATAAGACGAAAACAAATTATTTTCATGTATAAAAAGTTAAATTGAGAACTCTTGCTTCTCATTTAGTTTATATTTTCAGTTGAATATGTACATTAAGTTTTTAAAGTAAAAACCATATCGGGAATGATGCTGGTGTTTTATAATTGAAATATAATTGTAAGGTGTAAAACGGGTAAGTTAATCAATCATAATAAAATTCTCCTTCTAATTTCACTTTTGGTTTATTTCAAATACGAATTCGGGATTGAATCAACTTTACAATTCTTAAATCAAGCTTGATTCAATTTTAGTTTTACTTAGTTCAATCTCATTTTCGGGTTATTTCCAGCGTTGCCACAACCAAAAAAAATTTGTAACCAAAAAATTAAAATAAAGTAACCAAAAGTAACCAAAATTTTTATTATCAAATGTACATACTATTTTATCCGCACTTCCGGTGAAAAATATGTCTAAAGAAGGAATTATGTTTTCGCAGAGTTTTTTTTAAAAAACTTTCTTGCTATTTTATCACGACTTAAGATGTTTTGTCAAAATGCCACATATATGTAGATGCTTTTTGCCTGGTGGAAATAGAATCCTATTAAAAGTTCCGTTCACTTTGACCTTATCGTTTGTCTAGAAAAGTGTTTCAGTTAGACCTATGAAGAATTAAAAGTAGCAGATAATGGCCATCTACACTTCAAAGTATATATGTGCATATGGTTAAGTTGACAGTTTGTTAAAGTTTAAGCTTTTTTGAAAAAGGTTGCACAAATACCACACACAATTTTTAAGAGTCAAAAAAGCGGAGCGGGTAAATCCTCTTCCAAAACAAAAAATTGGTTATTTTTGTGTTGAAAAAAAGTAATTAAAATGGAAAAAAAGTACACAAGTACACATTGGAAAAAAAAGTAACCAATTTTGGTTAAAAGTAACCAAAACGGCAACGCTGGTTATTTCAAGTACGAATTCGGGATTGAATATGCACTGAAAGAATTTTCTTCACAGATCCAATGGATTTTGACATTAATCCAATGAAAAATTATATTAAAAGTCAACCTATGGAACCCTTCATTGGATTAATGAAGAATGTTACATTAGCCCCCCGTTAATGAAATGTTTCATAAAATCGATAAAAATTTTTATTTGTTCAATGACACAAATTCATTAAATTACTGATTAAATTTGGTCATTTTTATGACAGTCTTTTATTAGTTTAATGATTGTTATGGTTATATATTTGTGTTTATTTATTTCAGCCATTTTTTCAATGTGCGTTGTGAGTTGTAGTGAATTTTTTTTTTTTTATTCCTGTTTCAAATCATCAAGTTATATTAATTTTATTTCGTTTATATATTTCTGTTACATCATGTTTTGTTCTACTTGTATAAGCTTACCTTTGAGTAAATTGTATTTAATTTATTTTCCAGCCTGGGACGACCTTCGTCTTGCTTCTTTCCATTTTGCTGGCTTGTACTACTACATTAATTTTGTGTACTTAATTTAACAATTAAAGAAAAAAGAATGTGAGAATTATTTGCACTTGTTTTTTCTTTCTCGTTGCTTGTTTTTGAACCTATTACTAACATGTAATTAGTAAATTTCAGTGTTTCGTTATCGTTATGAATTTTTTCATTGATGTTATGAAACATTGAAATTTACAATGTTTTTCATATATTTTCATGTTTATCGTTTAAAATGGAATTAAAAATACGTTTTTACAGCAGTTATAGGAAGAAAATATGGAACAAGTCTAGTTTACCAACGCAGCTCTTAATAAAAAAAAGTACAGAGGGTGATAGAAAATTGAAAAATAATAAGAAAAAATAAAATGGCAAAATTCTCGGAAACGCATAGTTTCCGAGTTATGGACCTCGGAAGTTTTCATATGAATTAGTGATTTCCCACTACATTTCTGAACGTTTATGGCCAATATTGGTATCATTTCAAAGCTTTTGAACAGATCTTTCTGGAAATGCAAAATTTTTTTAAAACTTTTTAACTCTTTAGCTCCTAATACAGTTTTTACAAAATTTTATATCAAAATGTTACGGAAGTGCACTAGATAATAAAAATTTAATCAAAAAAATCCCAGCTTCGCTAAATAAAGCTTCTTCCACGTACAATTTTTTTCATTAACTGAAAAATATTTGAATACATTAATTAATAGTTCATTTTAATTTTAAAAAACCTATTGAAATTATGTATACAATTAGTTAAATATTTCTTTTGAAAGAGATATTAAGTTGTCATTAATTTAAAGAAAAATTTTTTATGAAATTACGAAACTCAATTTCGTAGTGTTAATGAAATTGCTTCATTATGTTTGTAAAATTTCATTCCCGTAATGAAAATTTTTATTAGCTTTATGAAGCATAATTCTTTCAGTGTGGAGAAGTTAAGTATTTCGCGATTGAAAATCCGTACTTGAATCAATCTTTTTGTTATTGATTCAGGAAAATCCGTACTCACCGTACACTCAAAATACTATGTAGTTAAATTCAAACGAAAGTTAATTTTAAACAACTTAAAATTCATTTAAAAACGGATCATATACATTTCATTTAAAATAAAGGAATTTTTTATTAAATTTTAACAGTACGGAAAACGAATTGAATAACCCACAATCAGTTACTGTAAAAATACCGCTTCGGATTGATTTGAGTACGGAGGGATGGATTGATTTTTCTTTTAAGTGTAGACTTCAAATTGGGTTCAGCGATAAGGTTTATTTTTGTGCTACCGGGTTTGCCGCATACTGAGTGAGACTAATCCACAACAGACTGTACAGACTTCAATACACCCACAAAAATGCAATGTTTGTGCGATTTATATGCTGGTGGCAACGTCCGACCATTTTTAAATCAAAAAAAATGAAGCATGAGCATTGTGATCAATGATTTTTTGTTTGAAAATATAGATGACAATGATCCGGGCTATATGTGGTTTAAAAGCTACAACGGCAACAATCGATTTATTGAAATCAAAATTTGGCCTCCATTGCCGTGCTATTTAGTACCTCTCGATTAAAAAATATGGTATTTTTTTTTTAATGTATGTAGAGTTTTCAAATTAGAAAACTTCTTTCAAATTAAAAAAAAAAATTAAAAAATACTAAAGGCAAAAATAATAATAAAATCTTAAATTTATTTAAAGGGCATGTTCTGGCAATCGCAAAACGTTCTGCAAATCGCAATCGCAAGTAGTTCGGCGACTTCAAATTGCAAAAGTTTGCTTAAGGAAACTAAAAGATTTTTAAGAAACTTTGGCAGTCCGCAAGTAAACCAAACCAGTTCAGAGCACCATAAAATAAATCTGGCGTTTTGCGGATTTAAATCGTGCGATTTTCGGTATATGACCGTTAATTTCTATTATATTTGTTAATGTATGTTACGATAGATTTTCTTCTTATAGATAATTTCCTATTCGTCATAACTTACCCTAAAACATCCATATCATTAATTTTTCTCTCCTTAGTTTCACATTTATACAACATGCAACAAACGACTGCAATAATAACGACAAGAAGCCGCCAAATTTAACAGCTATTAAAGGAGTTTTTACTTATTTTGGTAACAAATCCAGCTAAAAACCAAACCACCATACAACCAAAGACTGATTGCTCCAATTTGTCTAGATGTTTTGGAAAAAAATAAAAAACAAAAAACTACAACGTACTTTTATTCGTAAGATTACAACGACTTCGACACAATTTTGAATCTAAAGCACCCATTTTTTTGTGTATGAGAGATATTTTATTCAATGCTAACTACTCGTTCGTTGTATGTTGTACGAGAGTATGAAACCATATGTTTCTTATCGTTTCGTTTGTTTTGTTGCAAGAAGAAAAAAAAAAACGTTTTTGATACCATTAGATTGCTTGCTGCACATTATTCGAGTACGAGATACTCACTTGGTAGTAGTGAATGAATTGACTGTGATTTGCTTCCTTGTTGTTGTGTGTGATGCTAAACATAAGCTTGAGATTTGTTATTATTTTTATTGTAGCTCCGGTTGTAAGCCGCACCCGGCCGTTTTTCTTCGCCTATTTCAAGGAATAGCAAATAAAAAAAAAATTTCAAACTGAAAATTTTAAAAGCTTTAACGTTTAGTGTTAAAGTATGAAAACTCCTGCTGTGTTCAAAACACTCTGCTCTAATCGCAAAATGCAAGAAATGAAATGCGAAAAAAACTTAGACCAAGACTAAAAAAACAAAACATTTGCTAAACTGCAGATGTTATAACGAATGTTAAACGAATCGTTTAGTTGTAAAAAAGGTTGCCAGGGACTTGAATTTACAGAGTTAAAATTGGATAAATATTTACCAATTTAGGGTGGGTTTTTAACATGGAGATTAGAGATTAAGTCATCTTTAATCTGTGTTTTTAGTTTTTAAGATGAGGATTGATTACTTTAATTTGCCAGTTTTAGCGGCCAATGTTGGTGGTTTAAACTTAATTATCAAATGTCAACACATACACATGTATAACACAAGCAGCTGTTAAAATTTTTTAAAAGAAAACAGAAAAATGAATGAATTCTAGTTAAGATGACGACTTTAGTGATTCTGAAACATATGAAAACCTAAATAAAATAATTATAAGAATTAATTTTTTTTTTATAAGAAATAAAAGGGCGAAAGTTCTTCTTCTTCTGTATATAACGCTAAGTGGATTGATAAAAAGTTGCCATTTTGAAATATGTTGTTGCCACTTGTTGTTATTCAGTATGGCAATGCTGCGCGGTTTAAACTACCTCTTAAAAACGGCAAACACAATTAGTACTCAATTAAACTTATTCTCAGATTTATTAATTATAGTTTGCCGCTAAGATTAAACTCTATGTTAAAAACCCACTCTTAGAGTTTAGAGGTATGAGCTGTTTTCCTATTTTTGAGACTTTATGTTAGATTGATAGCCCTGTATCAAAAATTACTCGGAAAACATACATATCGTATGTACAATCTAAACACCCTGTCCTCACGGGCCATCGCTATGATCGAACCACAAAATTTTTTTTATATTGTTTTTACATTTTTTTTATTTTTACATTGGCTCGTGTAGACAGTTGTTGCCGATGTTTTGTTCTTGTTCACACAACGATGTCAATGAAAGTACATATGAATTGCCAAATAAAAAACTTCCGTCTTGCTTTTTATTGCTGCTTTTTATATGGGTTGTCCCGATATAAGTGAATCGAAAACTGGAGTAGTTATCGCACTAATATGAAATTGCGTATACGGATACTTAATGGGTAATCTAAGAAAATGATGTCTCGAAACCCCATTCATGTCTGTCCTAAGTGCCCTTAAAAATAGCATAAATTAGCCATTAAGTACTCTTACAAGTTAGACAGATTCGACAATAAGCATATTGGTCTATATTAGGATTTCTAATTTACCGGACTTTTTCTACTCCAGGGAATCCCGGGATTCTTTAATGAAACAAAGATTTCATTTAATGAGTTAAAGACAAAAGTTTTTACTTTTTGAAAAGAATATACACATATACAACAGTCTAAAAAAATTAGCTTTATTAATTCCACAGAAAACCAAATAAATTGTTACATTCATATGTACATTAGGGGTATAACTTATTCCCATTTTTTGCAAATATCAAAATGGCCCTAGCATACATTTTCATTTTCTACTTCAAAAAGCTTTTTAGACATTTCATCAGCAATTAAACAGACCGTTTATTTATTGGCGTAGAAAAAATAGTTCGATTTGTAGGTAATTTTTAGTAGTTTTAGTAAAGAATATATTTATGTGATTTTAACGATGCTAACAAATTAAAATATCAAACAATTTAATTTTAAATTCCCGAAAATTCCCGGAAAAAATTTCCCGGATTAATTTAAAAAAAAATGTCCCGGGATTCCCGCGTTGAAACTCTAGTCTATATGAGTCCACCTTAATGTGATCCTTTCCTGGCTAAGGTATCATAGTAACGAGTAAAACCTTTCATTCTGGAGGACAATATTGAAGGCGTGCTATAGCATTAAAAATTAAGAGAATTTTTCTTATTGTTATTCGGGGTAACTCCAAAAGCATTTTCTTACTGATCCCATCGATCGCAGAAGTTTTCTTGAACTTTAAATCAACAATAGCCTTTTCTACACCTCTAATCTCAAACCAAAGGGACACTGCTCTGTGCAGACAGGTGGCAACTCAATTGTAGGATTTGTATCTATATTCGGTGCGAAAACGTTTTCAAACAGATCTCCCTTTTCTTCGTCATTTCTAGCCGCATCTCCATCTTCTTTACTCAAGGGAGATTTGCGTACTATGGGTATTTTTAGGGTTCTAGTAGATCGCTACAAATAGTGATTCATTCTGTGATGGATTAAAATTTTCAAGAATGTTATTCAGTTTTGATATTCTTTGCATTTCCAGCAACTTTTGTAGGTTTGTCGTACACTCCTCTTGCAGTTGCTTAAGCTAAGGAGATCTGTGCTATTGCCACTCTATTCGAACTCTTCACTTTTCAACTAGCTGTCGTTCGACATCAACAGAACAAGTTCTTTATTGCCGATTGCGTCGCGATGGCTTAGTATCCAGCTGAGTAGCTAGTTTGAGATTTTGTGCAAAGTTCAAAATCTAGAGGTCAACATCATTTGTTGTTCCGTAGCGGTAGTCTCTCTAAGCTAAGATATTTCTTGTATTTCAAGCAATTTATTGTACAGCTGGTACGTAAAAACGTAGTAAAATTTTAATTTTATGAGGTTCATCTGCGACGCAACGTTTCGTAAAAGTAGCTTCGTAAGGAAAACGAAACAGTTGATCCGCAACCCATACGTTTACGTAAAAGTAACGAGGCCTTTATAGTTATAAACTCCATGAATCCAGTCAAAAATTTTTAATTTTACTTAATGGCAACTCTTCAACAGATAAATTTCCAACCAGGCGCCTCAACATTTTCCATCTCCTTTATTTTTTCCCATGTTGCAGCGTACAACAAAAAACGTATCATACAACATAAAATTTGTTGGGTGTTTGGTTGTTTTTAAAAAAGATTTTTGTCTTAAAAAACCATTCAGAGTTGAGTGTTTCCCCATGAAAACATCACGCACTGTGGGGGCTTTTAGCAAGACTCTAACTGGACGAATGTTTTGGTCAAGTATCGTATAAATATTTCCATATTATTCGTAAGTATGTTTTTATTCTTATCTTTTAATTCAGAAAATTTAACATTTGTATGATCGTATGAACACCATGGTCCTTAAGATTGTAAAGTAATTTTTGTTGCCAGTTGACCAACCCACGCGCCACCAACAAATACTATTCGAAACAGAGTTGCATTATTAGACTTAGGTTGCGAGTGGGTTGGGATTTTATTTCAGATTTTATAGTTGTTGTTGTTGTTTTGGTTAAGCGTTAAATAGGTGCGTTTGACAATTTAATAGGAAATCAATTTCGTTTAAATTATTTTTTTTTCTACTTCGCTTGTTGCATTTGTTAGACATTAATCTGGGTGCTGAAAAACAGATAATGTTACATATGGAACAACAACAACAACGACTATGACAACGATAATAATAGTAATAGTGCAACAATTGCACGCAATTTAAATTTAAAAAAAATTCTTGACGTTAAACTGAATTGCGTTCAACATAATTATGACTTTATGTTATTTTTTAGCCATTATAATAAAAAAAAATTTGGAATTTAGATATAGTTCCATGCATAAGATTTGGGTTAATTGTAAAAGGGGTTAGAGGTGACATGGCGTGTTGAAATATTTTAAGGCAAAGTTAATAACTGTTAAGAGTTGTTAGTATTTTCGAAAGGACTAAGAAGAAGTGATATGTCTTTGGTGGTAGAGCCCGGTTCTAGTTCTAACACTTTATATGAATAAAACCTATCACTTTTGCAGGGAGTTGTCATTGGAGGGGGTCAATTGACACCATTTCACCAGTCACATATCTATTCTCAATTAACGTGTTTAATGTTAGTTACAACAATGTAGTATTACTTTAATACAACGTAGTATTATTTCAATAAAACAGGTCCTACAACTAAGTTCAAGAACCAAATTCCAAAAAATGTGTCATACCACCGGTAAAGACTGTACTGTAATTCATTACTTTTTCTACCTTTATGTTCTTCATAAACCAGTAAAATGACTGTTTCTCTTTCACTGGTCATGAGTTCTTTTTGTTCTTGCTCTGTTTTCACATATCCCAGGACCACTCTGTTTGACCAATTGACACAAATTTCCCGCAGGGTAAATACATAATTCGAATTAAATATGGTTCAACGTAACATCTTACGTAATGACATATGTAAAATATGTTTGTGACATATTTAAAGAAATTTAAAAGAACTTGTATTTAAAATGCAGATACTCTTAGGAATTTTTTAAACGTTTTAAACAAACTGAGAAACATTCCGGAATGCGAATGGAGCACATTTTAAAGTCAATAAAGCTAAACTTATAATTAAGTTTGACTTTTAGCAGAATAACCGCGCTTGTTTTTGTTTATTAAAACGCTTATTGAAGGAAATATTAACGACTTATGATATTTTGAATTTAAACATAAATAATCGATTTTTTGTAAAAACAAGTAAGAGTGCTATATTTGTGCCACGCTTACTTCTCCAATTCAGCCCACTTTTTATCGGATGTTGTGTATTGATAACCAAGATCTTGTACTGAATTTCGAAACTTTGTCTCTTGCCGATCTCCAGATATACAGAAATTTATAATGTGTATGTCCCGCCAATATTTTTAGAGATGTTTTATTTTTATTATCATCCTGTAAACTTTGGAAAATAAATAAAAAACAACAAGGGATTTATGGGTAAAATTAGAGGCAGTTGTTGTTGTAACAAGTCGACCTAAAACAAGTATGTATGTATAAAATAATTTTCTATTCTTCTTCGATCTTTCAATCCAACACAGCTTAATCAAGGCCCAGTAGCTGTGCTATCTCACGTGAATGGGTCCATAAGGACACTGTTTCTAGCTGGGTTGGGCTTGCACTGCACTTGAATAGGTGTTGTACGTCGCGCGGGCCTATTCCTCATGCAGAGCAAAGGCCAGGGAATGTGCTATTGTTTCTGGATCAGTATGAGTTTAGACGTCTGCATCATCATCTCAACTGTGCCAATATCACTCTAGTCCGACGTTTTAAGTCCCGTTTTTCGTTGCAACTGGTGGGTGACGCCCTAGTTAAATAATATTTTCTCGGTGGCTGTTCATAGCAATCCCCACCGATTCCCTTTGAATTTCATTCAGAGCTGTCCTGTACAAGGTGTGGCCTGTCATAGAGTCCAGTTGTTTTTGGACTCCACTTTCATACCAGCGAAGATCTTTTCTGACATGTCTCGGGGGGTCTAATTCCGCTAGATGGTAATTCGGTTGCCCCCTCCGATGCCATACCAGAAGGAACTGCTTTGTAAGCTTTATGTTGTGATCCTTGACCGTTATTTTTGACAGCTTTGAAGTTTCTTCCACTGAGTATCACTGACTCTTGGGGTCCACGTAGACGCTGCGTAGTTAACCACTGACCGGCCAATCGTTTTGTATGTAGCTTACAAGGTTTTGTTTTCCACGCCCCAAGTGCCGCCGGCTGGCTACGAGGAGCTTGTTTATATTTCGCATTTGATCTCAGATTGCATGAGCCGATGACATGAACATAGTGTCAAATGTAATTCCCAATATCTTTGGGTGATTTTTTGTCGGAATTATGGCGCCATCGACAGTCATATTCAACTGTAACCCCACTTCCTTTTTACATGTCGTGAAAAGGGACGCTGAGGATTTTGCGGGAGAGGTGTTCATATTTCTAGCGTGGAAAGAGTTCGCCAGATCATGGAGATAAATAACCCTTTAACAAACTACATAGGTTATCTACGTTGTGGCCCGTCGTCATTATAGTACACTCGTCTGCGTACGATATTAATTGGACAACTTGGGGAGGTGTCGGGAGTTTAGAGATGTAGAAATTTAACAGGATCGGTGATAAAACTTCACCCTGGGAAACTCCTTGTCAAATTCTACGACACTTCGACTTCTTATTTCTAAACTTCACAAACGACTGTTTCCACACAAATAATTCGTGGTGTCTGAGAGACTAGAAGTCGCTATGTCCCCAAAGAAGATGGCAGGGTTGACCTTATTAAAGGCCTTTGATAGGTCAAGAGCCACTAGGACCGTTCTTTTACATGGCCGGACTTTATTAAGGCCATGGCTGAGTTATGTGGAGATGGCGTTAGGAGCAGTTATTGTGCTATATTGCAAGCGGGGGAATCCATGCTGATGGTTCGCCAATTGGAGATGTTTTTTTCTCCGGGAGGAGAAGAGCCGCAAGTATCTTTGCGACTAATGACAGCAGGGAGATTGGCCTAAATGACTCCCTGGGTCACATCTTTCCCCGTCCTTAGTAGGGGAACCACCGTACCTACTATCCGTGCTTCGAATACTTTTATTGTGTCTAGCGATAAATTAAGGACTTTTGTTAAGTACTCTACTCTGGGCTCATTCAAATTTTTGAACATAAGCATGGTTTTCCTTCGGAACCACTTATCCCTGACGGTGTGCTCTATTTTGGTTCCGGTATGGTGCTGGCATCGAAGGTAATCGAGACCCATTAGAGGCAGTTGTGGGTTTTTACTCATATCTCAGTAATTTATGGGCCGATCTGGCTGAATTTAAATAGCAAACTTTAACGGAGTATATGTGACATAAATATATAACAACCTAGTTCCCATCATTTCTGGGGTCCTCGGAAACCCCATTTCAACATACTCACGTACAGACGGGTAGACGGACATCGTGATCAACTTCGTTACTCATAAGCACCCAGAATATACATATAAATATTTTTTGTAGGATCTAAGATCAATATTGCAGAAATTTTGAACGGATTGACAAACTTATTTCTTCGGCAAAGGTTATAAATTATTAATTCAACATGAAATACTTTTAAAATTAAATGAAGATGTTTGCTTGAAAATTTTACGCGTCTTAAAAATAATGTTCGGGCTTAATTGCACAAAAATTTTATGATCCAAAAATAGTGCAGGAAACAAAATTTGTTGTCCCGTTTTTGGATAATCAAATAGAAATCTGCAACGTTGGTTTTATTTTTTACGTTAAATTTAAAAATTAATTTCTTGTTAGACTTACTTGTCGAGAGTTGCATGCTTTAAGTAAATTCCTTTTATATTTTTCAACCGTTATTTCTCCTTAATTTTCAAATGATTACCAATTAAATCAGCTTTAACCTGCTCAACTTTTAAATAAAATTTCTGGCATTCTAAAAGATAAGTTTTCAACTAAATCATTTAAATTACCTCAGTCTTTAATTTAGTCTGCAAATTAACCTGTTTTCCACTTAAATCCAACTAAATTCCATTCTAAATATATAAAAAACAACTAAGTTTTAACTGCTGCTATCAGAAAAAAACTGCTATTTATCATGAGTGTTAATCACCATTAATTTATTTTTAATTTTTTCTATAATTTTTTTTCTTCAAAAACGTTTGAAAAATCATTCTTTTAAATCTGCCTAAACACCTGTTGAAAACATTTGCAAAATGTTTTGTTCAAAAACAAATTTTTTTGTTTCTTTCGACAAATATTATGCACCCACAACCAACAATTGAGTGGAACACTTGCATTAACAATTCAAAGCAGCGGGCAACAACTTGAACCGACGGGAAAAAATGGCAAAATAGCAAAATGGCAATTTAAATAATGTTAAGACTTCTGCTAAACTATGGGAAGCATTTAAGATGTAATTTTGCCTTAAAAAAACAAAAAAAAAAAAAAACACATAATGGAGTACAATTGGAAGCAGACAAAGTAGAAACGAGAAGAAAATGATCTACATATTTTAACAGCACAAGTGCGCCAAACTAACCACCAAATAAAGGCAACGCATTTATTAAGTCAAACTACTTACTTACTTTTTTCCTTGGACTTCAACATGGAAATGAAGCTCTGATCATAGAAAATCCAAGCCGTTGCAACAAAAGTCTAAGAAGCACTTATACGCGCAGGCAACATTTTTAAACATAACAAGTTTCCAAAGCTGGGCTTAAGAGTAAATTCCTTATACAACGTGGCGCAAAAGTTGTCATCCGATGTTGTTTGAATTTAATTGTTTAAATAAATGTTGTTTAAATAATTTTTCTTTAAGCAGTAAATATGATATCGGCCAAGAGGCTGCTTCCAGAACTGATGACCATACTGGCCCGATTTATGGCATTTTTAAACACTCTTACCAGGTTCACGTACACCTGACCGATATTTTCTTTTAGGACTTCAAGAGTCTCAGGCTTATTGACATAGACTTCTGACTTCAAGCCACCGCACAAAAAGAAGTCTGGAACAGTTAAACCGGGGGATTTTGCCGGCCAGTGAAAATCACTAAAACGAGAAAAGAGGCGAACCTGAAATCCAGCCTTCAGTATTTCGGTTGTAGGTCATGCAGTATGCGCCGTTGCTCTATTCTGTGGGAGCCACAAGTTCTCCACTCGCAGTTCGTCCAGTTGAGGTAGAAGAAAGTCATTGAGCATGGCTTTAAAGCGCTTGCCGTTCACAGAAGTCGTTTGGCCCCTGAGGTTTTCGAAAAAATAAGGCCCGATAACATTTAAAGTGTTAACACAACACCATACAGTAACTTTAGGCGGGTGTAATGGCTCTGCTTGTGTTATACGCATATTTTGAGTGTCCCAGATGCGATTATTATGCTTATTTATGTGTTAACAGAGTTGCAAATGAGCCTCGTCGCTTATGATGATTTTCGATGAAAAATTATCTTCTTCGTCATCAAAACAAATGTCAAAGCTGAACTGACCTTTACCGACATTTGCAAAACTATATAATCTTCCAAAAGTGCGTTGACTTTTGTGCCACCTTGTATTATTATTTTATTAACTCCCCACGTCTATATACACGTTTGTATGTTAAAGATAAAGCCTGAAGTCGTCTTAGTCTTTTTTTGGTTAACAAACATTTATTGGTGTTGCTCCGCTTTGGACACCAAACAACCCAAATAATGCTCGCCATATAAAAACGAGGAACGAACGTTTGTTAACGCCAATAAAATGACTGCAGGTGGTCATCTAATATTAAAACGTGCACCACAGAACAATGCGTTTATGTCCACTTTTATTGGTTTCCTATGTTGCCTTTTTTGTCGCACAACCCATCGAGCAGCGAAAGCATTTATTGTCCACAAAGGACGACCACCATCGCCTGCAATGAGCCAAAAAGTGTTTTGCTCTTCTGGCCCACCAACAATGGTGATCTTGTTGAACGTCATGCAAAATTGTTTGAAATTGTTTTGTGTTTGGAATTTGGTCTAGATCTTGAGCCGATGACGATGACAATCAGCTTTGAAATAAAACTTTTGTGGACTTTTGTAAATTTTTCTATGCTAAATTTTTTTTTTTTAATTTCATATACTCGTAACATTAATATAATTTTTTTGTAGCATGTTCTAGATCTGCCATAAAAATGCCATTTTTTATATCACATATTTATCTCAATGTGATATAAATTCTTTCTTTTAAAGCAAAGAGCTGGATGGCAACAGTAGCGATTAAAATAATAGAAAATACATACACAATTCTTAAAAATTCGTCTTGTTTTTGTCATTGACGTCAAACTTGTTGGAGAAATATGTTCGACAGTTTTATCACATATAGCTTGGAAAAGTTTGCTTTTAAAACTCACTCAGATCGGCTGGGATATAAGCGAAACACCACGACTACCTCTTATATTTACCTATAATTTTTTAATTTTTAGCCATAAGACTTCACTTTTTGAAGTCTCCCTCAAATCTATGAATCCTATTTTTACTTCCACCTTTAATAAGTCAGGTTGCAGAAATGAGCAAAATCTGTTAATACATGATAAAATTTTAGAATAATTGCAACCCTTTTCTTCCCTGAATAATCGTTTTGGCACAAAACGGTCCATACCTCTGAGCTACCCTGGAAAAAATCAATCCATCCGAACTTAAATCACTGACGCACGGATTTTCTTAAATCATGAACTTAATGCTTGATTAAAATACGGAATATTCCGGTGACCCGTGAAAATGAGATAAAAATTAGTCTCAAAATTTGCTTAATTCAAGAATTTTTAAGTTGGTTTAATCCCCAATTCGTACTTGCAATAATCCGAAAGTGGATTAGTTCTAACCTAAACATTTGCCCCAAAGAATCAAACAGAAAGAGAGAGAGAGAGAATACTATAACTTATTTACTTTACTTTCCCATTCATTCGTTGTACATGTTTGTATTACCTTCGTTGTATTTCCCACTTTGTTTACATAAGAACTCTAAAATATTATACATCATTTTACATACTCTGTAAATTCTATGTATTTAAATAAATAATGTTAACAAATAGAATTTGGGAATTTTTGCTTCTTATTTGCCGTTTTGAACATGAAAATAATTTATGTTTTTTTTCTTGTAGTGTTGTTGTTGTTTCTACAACAATTCTTACAAACTGTGTACGATATCAAAACTTGGCTTAGATATTTCTGATTTATAAACATCATTTAATAATTTAAGCGCTTCAAACCTATTCGTTATTGCACCAGGGCCCAGTTTCTAAAAACTACAAGTTACAAATCTACAAGTAAAATACATTAAAAAATCAAAACTTTTTGTTTCAAATATGTTTTACTTGTAGATTTTTAACTCGTGGTTTTGAGAAACAGGACCCTGGCCCCCATACAAATGGAGCTGGGATGATCAAATTTATCTTAGATATTTGTTAAATATAAAACTGGTTCGTTATTTAAAATCTGCCAAATCGCACCATTTTGTCGCCTTACTCCCAGCGCTGCCGGAAAAAGGGTTAAAGTTCGAAAGTGACCACAAAAAGAATAAGGTCGTTAAAACTTGACTTAAATGTTTTTCAGTAATTAAAATGGTGTAGGCTATTATATGGTCTGGCTCAACGGACTATACTTTCTTACTTTTTTAAATAAATTGATTTTCGAGTTCATTGCTTTTATTATGCCATAGTGAAGGGTATATAAGATTCAGCAAAGCCACTTTATGAGGAAACCATGGATTTTTTACTTAATATTTTCTAAACATTGGTGATTTGATTTCACTTACTGATATTTTTTTCACCTCAACTGTTAGTTTGCTAGTACACATGTTAAACTCCTACATTTCCTAAAGACTTTTTCCTTAACTTTCTTAGCATTTGTACTAAACATTTTACATACGAGTATATACTTTTTATAGTTGTCATGAATTTATTAGTTGAGATTTTTATCTGAAAAATAAATGTTTAAATTGTTTCTTCTTAAGCTCTGCAAACTGTGGCAACCAAAATGATCTGCTTTGTTTTGCTGGCGGTTGGCCATTATTTGGTTTGAATTCATTTTAGTATTAATAGTGTTGTTTTTATGGAAAAATTATATTAAACCAAGTACTATTACCAACATTACCAACATACTTATTTACTTAGATAAGAGATAATCACTTAAATTTGTATAAAGCGCAAAACACAAGGCAGAGATGGGCAGCTGCGGGTGCAATATAAATTAACTATAGATATAAGGGTGGGTCAAATTGATGGGCACATCGCGATTCTTGTTCTATGGCTCATCCCAAGAAAATTTGCCAAAGAAACCAAAGGTCACAACTAAATTTCGAGCCCCCGCATTTTTTAAAAGGCGGCATGAAATAACCCCCCCAAAAAATAATGAAATAACCCCCCCAAAAAATAATGATATAAACCCCCAAAAGTTTGTACAGAGGACAACAATTTTTGGGGGGGCTATTTCTTTTTGTTTGGGGTGTTATTGCATTTTCTTAATTGGAGGATTATTTCGTATGAAATAATGTTTTTGCGCAAGAACTTTCTCATCTATGGTATAACAAACACCGGCTTCGCTAACTATAGCTTCTCTGCATAGCCGGCCTTCGGCCGGGCGCAAGGGGTTTCTCCTCTATGCTATACCAAACACCGTCTTCGCTATGTAAAACTCCTAAATTTGCGCTTGCGCTAGGCCTAAGGCCGCCTATGCAGAAAAGCTTAAATTAGCGAAGCCGGTATTTGTTATACCATAGAGGAGGAAATCCTTGCGCCCGGCCGAAGGCCTGCTATGCAGAAGAGCTTTAGTTATCGAAGTTGATGATTGGCATATCATAGAGGAAAAAATCCTTGCGCCCGCGGCCGTAGTCTCAACCATGCTATCTAGCGCATGTTTATTTAAACCAAAACTGTGAAATTAATTGTATTATACATATTGGGGTCTTATTTCATTTTAGAAATTGGGGTCTTATATCATATGAAATAACCCCCAAAAATTAGGGTATTATTTCATTTCTGTTTGGGGTGTTATTTCATTTCGTTGGGAGTTTGTTTCATTTTCAAAATTGGGGGTTTATTGCATATGAAATAAGGGGCTTATATGTTGGGGGGTTATTTCATGCCGCCTTTTCAAAATACATATGTAGTTTTCAATAATATTCAAGAATAGAGGCAACAAATTGTATTTACTCAAGCCAATTGTGTATGTTGCGGTTTTTTGGGTCGAAAAATACATTTATTTTTATATTTTTATTGCCGCCAGAGAGCGCTTTCGTACATTTTTTTAATGTCATAGCTTTTTTTGTGGAAAATTTACGAAATTTTTCAGAAAATTTACGAATATTTGACTTTCTGAAAATGCAATCTCAAGTTTTTAAAAGTCCGATGAAGAGAAAATACGCGACTTTGCCTTAAAAATATTTTTACACTGCCGTAAGCATGTGGAAGATCCCATGCAACTGAGAGTTTATAAAAACCTATCATAAATGATAACTCAATCTTATTCGAACCACGATTTACTCTAAAAATTCCTTATGGATATCTAGAACTATATCTAGAAGACAATGATCCACCGCTGCCTGATTCCAAAGTTCCATTACGTATAATAGACTTGACAGCAAGGGAACAGTGTGCGTCCAAATGGGGTTTCCGCTTAAGGAAGGTCCGTCATGTACTTGTTGAAGTAGTAACTAATCTATCGATATTACGTGTTGTGTAAACACTCTTCCCGCTACCATCGATTTGGTATTTGGCTTGTTTATCCTTAAGCCTAGAGTTACACGGAATGTGAACGTCATTACAAAGCCACAATGGTCATTGTGTATTGTATGATAACGTCGAAACTATGTCAGCACTGTGTGCGCATTTGGGTTTTCACATTCCGTGTACTTTAGGCTTTAGTCCTTTATTTTCCAATTCTTCTTTAAGTGTTATGAGGTTTGCTTTGCTTGATTTTCGACAGTGTTTGCAATAAGCGCAATGTCGTCTACATATGCATGAGCAGACAATTTGACTTGTTGCATTCTCCAAGTTCCAATATTTGTCATTTTAAATTTACTTTTACATGCTCAAAATAGAAACTTCATCAAAAAACGAAAGGCTACGCAAAAACCTTGCAGTTTAATGTTCATCCACACTTTAATATAAATCTGCGAAATCCAGGCGCTTAATGAAAACATGAAGAGTTCAAACATCCGAATTGAGATTCCTAAGAAGTGCGGTCAACAAAACTAGAAGGGACAGGATCCGAAACGAATATTACAAAATAAATCTTCAAGTAAAACCAATAAGCGAGATAATATACTAACAGATAATGAGATGGTTTGAGCACGTTGCGAGAATGCCAGCAGAACGTCTTCCAAGACAAGTGTTTGAAAGCGACTTACATGGAAAAACTCATTGTATCCAACATTTCAAAGGCGAGAAATCAACCTACGCAACGCTTGATCTGTAGCAGCAGGCGGACAGCATTGGCGAACTCTTTGTTAAAAACCCCTACACTAAAAGGCAGACGGGGTACGGATTAAGTACCCAGTAAATTCTTTGATTTGTTTTTCAAAATAAATAGCTTCTTTCTTTCTTCTATAACTATTCACTTCTTTTTCAAATGTTTGTATGTAAAAAATAATGACTTACTTTTAAATGCGTATATTTTGGGGCATCCCTTGTAAACTTCATTCATTCTTTCATTGGAATTTTTTCTGATTGCTCAACACATTATTTTGTAGGCGAAGTTTTTACTGGGTAAGCAGAACTGCTTAAAAAAGATTCTCGTGTTGATGAATTTTTAATTTCTCATAATAGATTTTTTTTTCTGGTACCCTGGCTTGTACTTCTCCGCCTAATAATATCTAATATCTAACTATCTTTAAAAGTTTTTTGTTGTTTTCGTTGTTCATAGCGATACTCGTATCAAATAAATGTATGGTTATTTTATGGAGATATTTTGTTTGCATTAACGAAACTCTTTTATTATTTCATTACAAACAATAAATATTCAGACAATTACACCTTCCTCTTGTCTTAAAGCCATTGCGATTTAGTTACACTCTATTGTCCATTTCAGTCTCTCATTCATGCATGCATGTAGTCATGCATTCGCGTTGGCTGGTTTTTATTCAGTTCCATTTTGTAGTGAAGTTAGTTGCACTAAAAGTTTATTGAGCAATTTTAATAATTGCTTAACAAATCGTTAAACATTTAAATTGATTTAAATTATAGATTTTGATTATCTAAATGAAAGTGATTAATTTTGTTTCGTTCTCTACGAGTTGGCTGCTTATTAATAAGCGAGATTAAATATTTGTTTTCAATAATAAATAGGATGTGAATTTGATATATGGGTAAAGAAATATTTTTTTTTTTGGCTTAAAAGTATTTATTCTTGCTTTCACAAACTATTGGCTGTAAGAGAAAATTTACGTTGCTTAACAACTGATGCACTTTTGGGATCTTGGAAATGTTAGTTATGCTAAGTTCACACTTAGGTTTTCAAAAGCGTTTAAGCAAAATGTTGATTTAGCTAATCAAAGCCGTTCACATTACATTTGAGATGATTAAGATGACAGATGATTAAAAAAAAAAAACACACAACAAATACACAAAAAAACAACAAACAAATTTATATTTCTTTAAAGTATTAAAAATGGATAAAAACACTTTTATAAAGTTATAAGAAGATTATTTTAATAATTTTAATGATGAAATTGTGAAAATTTATGAATTATTTAAGGAAAAAAATAAAACCATTAAGCAGAAATCTGGCGAAATGTTGGCGATTCTACATTTGAGGTATGTTCAGTGGATTCTATGTGATTTATGAAGTGATTTAGTTGTAATCATGATTGACAAATCACTTCAATGTATGGGTAATCATCTCGATATTGAAGTGATTAGAGCTTAATCACGTTCGAACTGCTCAAACGCGTTTAAGAAGCCAAATGTGAACATACTATTAGATGTTTTTTAATGTAGCCTCTGATTTTAAAGTTTTGAAGAAAGTACTTCTTGAAAAATAGCTTTAAGGGCTGTTCCACATATTACCGATAGCTAAAGGTAGTATTTTATCAGCCGTACGAAAATTGATCCATTAAAACAACTTACTTTGGTCATACTAATGAAGTATGTTTGACTTTTTCCAGTTTACTTTGGAAAAGCACAATGAAAAAACTTCAACAGAACAACGACTACAAATCGTTGAAATTTAATTTTAAAATTCCCGCTTTGTTCGCCAAACTTATAGAGCATTCGTCAAGTTGCGCATAATCGTACATCTGAGCAGCTAGCACGCAATACAAAGGATCGAGACTTGACCACATTTACTTTTTTGGATGACATTCATTTAAATCGAGCACGTCCCGTGCATGCAGAAGAAGCTATCGCTGCTGTAGATGTGAGTGTGACAGAGGACTCGAATTAATCGATCCGACGCCATTCTTAGTTTTGCACGCACATTACTTTGAGGAAAGATCTTACACTGCATCCATATACGACGCAACTGGTTCAAGCCTATCAATTGCGTCGAGTGTTCTGTGAATGACAGGAGAATAAACAAGAAATTTAACCATCTTTTTATCGGCAAATTATCTTCAGCGATGAGGCTCATTTCTGGTTGGGTATGTAAGCAAGCAGAATTGTATTTTTTTGGAGAAAGCTTAATCTTCATGAGACTCGATTACAGCCCGAAAAAACACTATTTGATGCGGTTTACATTCCAAAAGAATCATCGGCCCATTTGCCTTTGAATCCGAAACTCGTGCCCACATCACCGTGAATGACGAACGCTACAGCAAATTATTCGTAATTTTTTATTCCTCATGTCTTTGCAAATCATTTGGTGAAATCAGCGGGTGAAACCCTCACTTTGTTGACTCAAACGTTTGGCTACGATTGATCATTTAGAAGCCAACATTATAGTGACGAAATCAGACCTGATATGCTTGAAAAAGTGGTGCAAAATTGTACAGACAGAATGTCGTAGTCGCGGAGACCATATGCCAGAAATTATTTCAAAACATTAAATGCCATGATATTTACGAGCTATAAAGCCAAAATTTTGGTATTTTTTTTTTGTGTTTTATTAAAAAAAAGCCCCCTTTTAGTAGTATTGTATCGCTGGTATTTTTTAGCTGCATCAGAACTTTCGGTATCGATAACTATGGCTTGATAGCTGAGCATTTAAAACTGTGTTGACATTTCTGTTCAGTAAGGTTTGCTAATTCATCATCATCGTTTAACGATAAAACAACGCCACCAAATTGTGGAAATTTACTTTAAAGACAATAAATCTGTTTGCGAAGTTCATAGAGCACTTCGCCCATTTTAGGGGCAACATAATCCGCATGCAATATGTTAACTGTTCAATCACTTTCGCACTAATTTGTTTCTTCCCGATTCAATAACATCAACAAGACGAAGAAATGTGCGTATCGAAAATATTGCTGCTGTAGCGCAAAGTACTGAAAAAGACGCCGAAATACCGATTCGTCGTCGTTCTTAACTTTTTGGGCTTTTTCTTTCGACTACGTGGAAAATTTTACGTATAAATCTCTGCTTATGTGCCTGTAAAATACAGCTCGTTCAAGAATTGAAGCAATTTTGCTGATTTAGCTTATTTAACACTGGCCGACGAAAAGCATTATTATCAAAGATTTGTGCTCAGTGATAAAGCTCACTTCCGGTGCAATTGCTCAGTCAATAAGCAAAATTGCCGTATTCGGAGATAAGATAATCCTCAAGCCGTTAACGAATCACCATTTCGTCAATTAAAATGTATTGCTTTACATGCTGGCGGCAACATCGGTTCCTTCGAAATGAGCAAGGAGCTGCCATTACGGTAAATGCCAAGCGCTATCAAGCCTTCTGACTGAGTTTTTGTTTCCAAAAAATTATCAGCTCAACATCAATTTGGTTCCAAAAATACTTGCCGTACAGCGCGCTTAACAATCGATCTATTGCAAAATTAATTTGAGGACAACTTTATTTCCAGAAGTGGTCCTGGCCCCCTCGTTCGTGCGATTTAAGGCCTCTTATTAACTTTTTATGTTAAGTCATTGGTTTATGTCGACAAACCAGCAATTCTTAAAGTATTGGAAGCGAAAATTCAAGTCACCATTGACGCTATACCGCCAGATTTATTGGAAAAAGTTGTCAAAAACTGGACTAGTCGAATGGACCATGTAACTCGTAGCCACGGCAAACATATGCCAAAAATCAAATTCAAAAAGTAAATGCAATTAAATTATCAACCAGATTGTAATAAAATTTTCATTCTAACAATATTTCTGTTTTCTATTATTCCGTTGAACTTTAATAAAAAATACAACCCAGATAGTGCTGTGTAACTTCTTTTGAGCATTGAGTTTTCAAAAAAAGTTCAAGTACTCAATACTCGGCACCCACGGTCCATGCAATTATAACTTACTGCCAATTTCCGATGTTCGAAAGAACTCTTTCTTTCGTGCAACTACGTTTAAAGCAAAAACAAAACTTTTGGAATTTGTTTTTGTTTTAAATGTAATTGTTCGTAAGAAAGAATTCTTTCGTTGTTCGAAAATAGGCTGTTATTCTTTGCTTTAGGAACGTATCTATCTAATTTCTACTGGAAAACCACTTATCCGGCATCTTTAAGGTCACCATCCTGGGCTTAACAACAACCAATCAAAAGTCTTTATAAACCTGGGTACCAGATTGAAGTACGTTTAGCTGATACTTATTGGAAAGATGCTTAAGCCAAGTAAAGCATGACTGGATCCTGCAAGATAGCAGGTTTCAGTCAATGGCGTTACGGGTGATCTCTCCGAGGTTTTCTTCGTAATGCGTGACGAATTCATCGCCATTTCCTTTCCCATATGTTTAACGGAATTTGGCTTTGTTGAGTGCATGCTCCGAGTTGTTCGTTCGATATCCTGTTGGGCCAGAAAATTCTTAAGATCCTTCAAATAAGCAATTGTTAAGTCTTTGGCAGCCATATTCAAAGTAGGGCTGCCATATTTAACGAATTATCGTCATATTGACGATTTTTTGTTTCGAAATCAGCAAAGTGCCGATTTGCTGATTTTTTTCTTCTAAAAAGTGACGATTTTTTTCAGTCTCCAAAGTAGTCTATAAAAAACATTGAATTTTCTGACACGTTTTTTAATCTTGGAATGTTTAGTACCTTACCTTAACAAGAGTGGACGGCGGAACGTCTTCTTTCGCTTAGCTTTTACGCTGATATGCCAAATATTAGCAAGAGCGTCAACGTTGTGTCACGAACATAAGATAGCTTTCTTGTTTAATAAAACCCACAAATTATAAATGAAAATACAGATAAAAACGCTAGATTGATAAAAAAAAAATAGCTAAATTGCCATTATTAATTAACAATAGCGGCAGACTTCACTATTAAACGAGCTGTCAAAATCGGTTTTTTTAATTGCAAAGCGTTGAGGCCGCGCTTTTCAAAAACTAGAAAACGCCTGCCTCTTTTGTTTAGGTACGGCTGTAATATGCAAGTCTTAAGAGAATCTTTGATTATTTTCAGAGTACAAATAAAACAATGTTACACTTTGTTTATTTTTCGTCAAACCATCATCGAATGAACCTTTTACGACTCTCTGTATAAATCAGTTCACGAGTTGTAAGATAATATCTATATGAGTCTCATACGATTCTTGACATCCAAAGACTCTTTAGATAATCTTTACCCACGTCTTAAACGATTCCTACAACGATTGAAAAAGCGTTTTTCGCTGTGCTATGGAAGAATCTCAGTCGTGTTACAGTTTTTCCCGTGTGAGGAATCTTCTACGATTAAGAAATGCGGTCACCGACGATCAAAGACGTCGCAGTATCTCTTACACGATTGAAAATGCTAGCTTGGTATGAAATAACTATGTTTCTTTTTTTTTTTTTATAAAAATCGAACAAAAATTGTTAAAAAAAATTAAGTTTTAAGTTGTCTGATTTTTTGACGATTTTTCGAAACGTGAAAGATTATTTTTTTTTTATTTTTTCTCAGGAAATTGACGATTTCCTCACAATTTTATCTGGCAGCCCTGATTCCAAGTCTCACGCTCATAGAGGAGCACAGATTTTATACACGAATTAAAGATATAAACTTTTGAGCGGGTGGTGAATTGGCCGTGAGATTGCCGAGCTCACTCTGAACCCGTACTTTATTTTTCTTCTTCCAACAATCCATATACATGTGTATATATTTTAACAGTATTTAAGCAAATTTTTTAGTTTGCGATTAGTTTTTTCCTATGCTTGAATTTGCTAACGCACTTTGAAATTTTCTCATAAAAAATAATAACAATTCACTAAATTTGAAATACAGCTTCCTTAATTTCATCATTAAGATTTCAAGAGATTGTGTGTGTTTTTCTAAAAGAGTCTTTTGTTACTTTTTTAGATTTATGTCTAAAAATAAGTACTCTCACCTTTAAAATGCTAAAACATCATCAAACGTGATGATGAAGGTAGTAAAAGAATCATAAAGTAAATGAAAATAAATAAAACATATTTTTTTCATTATTTGCACCCTGCAGTTCGGCCAAAAGTATTAAACATGATGGCGAATTTGGAAAAAGAGATTTAGTAAAAACATCGTCTTACATTGTTTGTTAAAGAATTACCCAGATTGAATTTCGGAATTTAATCTCTTGTATAGCAGCGTAGGTCTTCTTAATAAGAGGATTTTTATTGAAAGGGGTCTTTACACGTCAAGCATTTTTCATCAAGTGCTATGGTAGTATTAGTGAAAATGTGTTTGTATGTGTTACACCGGCAATGCTGGATGGAAAATAAAAAAAATTTAAATATGACGGCAAATATAACGTCCAGCAAACTAGACCGGTTTCTTGATTCTCCTTGCCCTTACCGATTACACTACGTAACAATTTTTTGACCAAATGCATTTGACCCGTAATCCTTATGTAAAATTTTCCGCTGAATCCGAATATGAAGTCAGAATTGTCAAAAGTAGAACAGTTTTTGAGATATTCCAAAATAACCGTTATTTGTGTTTTTAAAAAAGATGATGTGACTGATATGCAAGTATCCAAAAAATAAGATTTTAGCCTATTTCAATACGAACATTTTGTGCCCAATAGGATCCAGATCGGTGCAAAAATGACAAAGTTACAGAAAATTAATTGAATTAACCCACAACAAATAAATATACAAAGCTAAATTTTTAGTAACAATAAATATTAAAAGTTGCTTGAAAGTTTTGAATTTCTATGTGGGTTAATTTACTAAATCTTCTGTAGCTTTGTCATTTTTGTACCAATTTATGTATTGTTGGGCGCAAAATGTTCATATTAAAATAATCTAACGTCGCATATAATAAAACATTAGGATTTTTAAATGATTGGTTTAAAAAAAATAACTTTAAAAGAGCAAAATTGAAAAAAATCATTAAATTTTCAATGAAGCTTGAACTTTTGTCCCCTGTAACTCTGTCAATTCTTGACCAATCTTCACAAGCAATCCACGGTTATTTTAGAAATTTTATAACCTTTTACTAAAAAAAAAGAAATACATAATTCGTTTAAAATTTTTTAAGATAATTGCATTTCAGTCACATCATCTTTTTTAAAAACACAAATAACGGTTATTTTGGAATATCTGAAAAACTGTTCTACTTTTGACAATTCTGAGTTCATATTCGGATTCAGCGGAAAAATTTACATAAAGATTAGCTGTCAGATTCATTTGGTCACGACTTTGATGAAATTTTGTCACGTAGTGTTATGTATGTAAAATTCGTAAATTTATGATTAGGTAAGGTAAGATTAGGTTCAACACTTTCGATATCCGATAGTCCATATGTCCACATATCGTCCAGGTTCATATCCTCAATTTTGACAAGAAGCCCCTTATCATATCGCGATAGCGAAGAAGTACGGACCGATAAACCGTACCAAACAATCACTCCTTGTGGATGCATCGACTTTTCAACAATCACTCGTGAATTCTCATATGCCCAAATGTGGCAATTCTGCCTGTTAAAGGCTAGTTTTCACTATCTCACAAGTCTTACGTATTCCATAATACATTGTGAGATAGAAATCTAATGAGTTTTGTTGCGACTGTCAAAAAATCTAATTTAACATGATAGTTTGTGTTCACACCATCACACAAAGTATAAACACTCACACATGATATAAAACTGTTAAGCGAATAATAATTATAAGCCACAGTTTTACTTGTAACAATATCAAAGCTTAAACAAAAACAACAACAATAAACAGTGAGTTTATCTTTTCTTACAGTCCCGGCTACAATTGGTTGATTTTTTGTCAACTCTAAATGTAGTTGGCTTATAATTCTTATTCGCTTAACAGTTTTATATGGATAATATCTTTAGTTTTTCTAAAATTTTTGGATGAAGTTTCCTGGCGATCTGGCCTAAGCAACCAGTGAAATGCGCATAGGAATAGCTTATCTCTTCAACAATAAATTTCAGTTTATCAATAGTATGAAATGGGAATGTAGCACATTTAAACGAAGCCTTTTTAATTAAAAAATTTTTGAATCCCAAGAAAAACTTTGAGAAAAGTATTATTGTTTAGTAATTTTTCAAAAAACGATGAATTCGTATAGGATGTCAAACTTTTTTCATAATACCTGTCATTTTCGTGACGCATTGCATTCACACTATCACACTTTGTCATATTACTTGAGTTTTTGCCATGAATCAATACAAAGTATAATAGTGTAAACTAGCCTTAACGAATCCACTGACGTGAAAGTGTTCCTCGTCGCTGAATATGATTTTCTTTGTAAAATCACCATTCAATTCACTTCTGTCTGTTCAACCTACCATTCGGCTTATTGATTACGCTTGAAATGGTCATGGTTGAATTTGTCAAACACTCAAACAAAGAAATGTCAAATTAAGTTGTGCAAAAAACTTGACGTTAAGGTGTGACTCAAAATTAACATCGTGCGTTATGGTTATCTTTGACTAGCGATGAGAAGAAATATATGTACGATAAGTTGCTAGCTCTTCAAAAGTGGTACGGCTAAATTACATATTGAACCATTTTGACACAAGCTTAACAGTTTCAATGTATACCCCTATGCCCAGGAACCCCATAAAAGGATAACCATCGATTGCCCTACTATCTTCTTTAGAGACTATCGGAATTCTTAAGCCAATCTCTATTTGATAAACACATTCTGCAGCGATCCAATGGGCGTTTTAATATCAAAAAGAATGTCGATAACCCTGCTAGATATCTCAACAAACTGAACGTTCCTCGGGTTAGCAAGAGGTGTAATCCAGTCTAAGGCCTACAGTACACGAAATGTAAAAAGCCACATGCGCATGTGGTTCTGACGTAATTTTGACGTCACTACAAAGCCACCATAGCAAGTTCGTGATGTGGGATGACGACAAAATTACGTCACAACCATATACCAATGTGGCTTTTTACATTTCGTGTACTATAGGCTTTACTGTTCAGAGTAACTATCAGAACTGACACCATAATGGGTCTTTGACCCTTCAGTGCATACCTGTGATTCATTTTCGGGGATCTGCACATCACTCTGGTAAAGTGTTTTATGCACACTGCTTACGGTACAGCCAGGATCGAAGATTGGCTTAGGTGTTACATAATCAACACCTGCCTGCAAATTTTTATCATACAGAATTCTGGCATGTCGTTTGTATGTTGTAATCATTTAATGCTTAAGTGACCCTTCGTCTTACTGCAGTGTCTTCAGCTATATGTTTCGTCAAAATGACAGGTGGTTACCAATTTAAGATTATAAACAGTGCCTTAGATGGTTTGATGATTCCTTATTTTACGAGCCAACCACCAAACGATAATATCGTTATATAAAATAGGTTTAATACATTTTTTTTTTTAAATTATAGTGAGGGTTTACACACATAAATTTTGAGTTTTTAAGAGAGAGGGGAAATGACATTAAAAAAGGGGTTAGACGTGCTCGTCGATCAACATTTTCTGCAGTAATGTTGTTGATATAAGCAAACGTTTAATTCAAATGACTAAAGTTTTATTTAAGACTGATCTTCTATTCCTTAATTATGTGTGCGAAATTCCCAATATTAATTGATAAATACACTGAAAATTATTGTTGGCGGATAAGCTGGTTCCTATGCTTATTTTACTGGCTGCTAAGGCCAGATCATCAGGAAACCTTTTCCCAAAGACCTTGGAATAGCTAAAGATATTATACAAATAAAACTGTAAAGCGAATGAGAATTACTAACACTCAAGATTTATTTGCAACGATATCAAAGCTTAGATAAAATACTAACAATAAACAGTGAGTTTATCTGATTTTAATTTTTATTAACGATTTAATTGAAAAAAAAATTAGCTAGAATTTTTGCTGTGTATGAACGTACACGCGGTTTTAAAAGTTTATGGTTTCTTTAACTCTCTTTTAAACCTGCGTGTACGCCTGTTCAGCTGAACCCGACGTGTCTAAACCAACATTAAGTCATTAAACGAAATATTTTTTACTAAATTTTGCATGGCTGTATGTGGGTTCTAGATAAAATTATCTTGAACTGAATAAAACAATTTTGCGTAAGGTGTTTGAGATGCCGACTGATTTTAACCCAACCAATTCATCTACCAAATTTATTTTTACCATATGCACATTAAATGAAAATAAATGATGTTGCAGTAAAATTATGACATGTTGCATACAACATAACAAAAGAAAACTGAAAGAAAGAAAAAAGCACTTGTGCTTTACAGTAACTTGCCATAAATGTTATAAGAAACAAATTTTGACATTTCATGTTGCACTATGGGGAAGCTGTTTGGTTATGTTGGTCAAGTCAAAGTGTCATGCGAAACTTTACAAAAAAAAGGGTGATGGATAAAATGTATAATTTATTTTCATTGCACAAAACTTATAAGGCTATTTGGTGATGATGAACTGTCAGGTTTTAGCAAATAAAAGCTGACAAAAACATTTTTTTTTTGAGGCCATTAAAAAGAGGTGTTTAAAGTGGAGAAAGTTTGAATGGATTTTCTTTCAAAACATTAAAAATTAAAAAAATATTTTTTTTTTGTAAATTACTTTGTGTATTTCATTTAATTTATGTCTGCTAATATTTCAAATTCACAGCTTGCTTACCTCATTTTGCTGTTTTATACATAGACATAAAGTTCTGCTTCAAAAGAGAAAAAACGCCCAGCTTAAAGTTTATTACCTCTTGCTTCTTAACTCTTTTATGTTGCCAGCAACTTGTAGTCAATCATAATTTCATTAAAATTTTTGTCTTTTCAGTGAAGTTTTTTTTTTTTGAGTATTTAACAATATGCTGCTTTCAACTTTTCATGCCTTTCCTTCCTACTCCCCACAAATCATAATAATTATTTATGCATGTGTTTGACTTTATAATCTTAAAGTCAAGTTTTGACATATTAGCAACATGTGGCAACAACTATTAGAGTTGGTATATAACCGCAGCAGCAGCAGCAGCAGCAAGAAAAATCATATCATAAAGTTACTCATGGTAAAACAATTTAAATGCAAGTCATACATGCGAAAGCGAGAGCTTAAACGGCCAACTAATTTTCGTCAACTTAAAATGTTAACACAACTTCAACTCCTTCACTTGAAAAGTCAGTCACTGTACAATGGGAAACAAGAGTTGCCAGGTGTGAGGAATAAGCACTGCTTACTTGGTAATGTAAAGGAAAATAATGCCGAATTATTCTGAAAATAAATCGTAAACCTTTGACATTTTCTTTTAACTCTTTCCCAAGCCCGCCAAGTCAGTTGCGAATTAAAGCAAGAAAAAACTAAGAAAAGGCTGCATTGATCAGATCGGTAAACAAAAAACATTTTAAATTTCTCCCGTATTGTATTTCGCCCAAAATTTCGAATTTGTTATACTAAGACTGGGACTCAATCTCGAACTTGTACGGAACGAAACCTGACGGCTCTTCTTTAAAGAACTTGGCCTCTCGAACTCAGGAGATAACCCCTACTAATACAATGCATTGTGTTGGAACAAGTACAATAACTTATGGGAAGGAAGATAGGGGGAGTAGTGCTTGTGGACATTCGACTTGAACTTATTCATGTTAAAAGATCTTATTTCATAAGAACACATCCCATTGTATTAACGATAAAATAGGGAAATACAACCCACGTTGCGATGGTGATCAAGGAAGTCAATAGAATTTGATAACCTACTGTCACCAATAAGAACCTTCGCGGTCGAGAAACTCCAAAATAGAATTTGAAGCATCGGCTCATACAGGAGAGTTGTACTCCATTATCGGTCGGATATAAGTGTTAAAATACACACTTGAATGCTTCTTTCGATACCTTGAACAAATGTTTTGTCCATCGGGCATCACTTTGTATTTTAATTTCCAGAATATTCAGAGATTTTGATTCCTCAATAATTATACTACCCATATATACAGATGAGGCACCTTGATAGGTCGTGCCTTTATACGTTGACAGGCAACATTGAGTCTTCTGGATATCACGAGTGGTTGTGAACTAAATCCAAAATCGCGGAAGAGAGAAATTAAAAGAATTCGGCCCATGGATTGATTTTCACCCTTAAGCTCGGCTCACTGGTTGATCTCTGCTATACAACAAAATCAGCTTTGCAGTTAAAGTTTTAAGGATCTAGCGCCTAAGCAAGGGATAAATGCATATTCTAGTCAGCTGGGTACTAAACTTCATACCTGTGTTAGTTCGCAAAGGGACTATCAAGAGATTAGGCCGATCATGGCAGGTACTCGCGTTGTTCTTGAGCACAACTTCCCCGCCATACCTGAATTTATACAAAGATATCGTGCCAGGTTTTTCTTTGGATATTTGGACTGTCTAACAGAAGTTTGATAAGCACTACTAACGTGATAATGTTAACGGTAAGCAGTTGTCGTTGCCAAAAAAATATTTTTTAGAAAATTTTAAAAGCTTTTGAAGAAAGAATACTTCGATAAATTTTTCTTTCAATAAAGCAGTGTTGCCACAAGTGAGAAAATATGCCTATATGTAGTGGGGTTTCTCTTAAATAGTAGAGTAAGAAACTTTTTCCAAACATCTTTTCTCGAGCATCAAATCTGTAAATGCTTTTTTGCTAGATAATTAAAGTTCTGATGCTTTGAAAAGATTTTTGGCATCAGCTTTCAATATTGGCTTTATTAAGATAATTAAAAAATGCAATTGATCTTCTTACTCCGATGACTTATTTAGTACGTCATAGCATTACACTGTGGAATAACCAATGCTTACCTGGTAGTGCAGACGATAATCAGTTGTCACTGCCACTTTAATTTCTCTTGTAGTGTGGAAAATGTATTAATCTTTCCTCTATAACTTCCACCCTACTACAAAGTAATATCTTTAACAACAAACACTGCTTACCTAGTAATGCAAAAAATATACAGTTGTCATTATCTTTTTTAACACTTCTTCAGTTTGGCAATCATGTTGTGGAACGGCGCTAAGAATGGTAATTAAACTGCCACTAATATTCTCTTATAAAATGTTGTGTGTACATTTTGATGGCTGGTGACGTGTCTACATGTTTTTGTTATTGTTGCAGTTATTTCTACACATAGATTTAATGTTGTTGTAAAAATATGTAATAAATATATGTTGTTGCAATGGCACAAGTGCTTTTGTGGCCAATGTGTTTCAAACGTCTGTTCTGTTAGTCTGTCTGTCTGCCTCTCTGTCTATCTATGAAAATTGTCGGGTGACGCCATCTGTATTGGTTAAAGTGTGTCCTAGATAAACTGCTGGAATTACACGCGGCTTATGAATGATTTTTGTAAAAGTAGTTGTTGTAGTATTTTTTCTAATTCTTTATAGTTTATGTGCGTAAATTTATATAATGTTGTAGATATTTTTATGTCAGTTATTTGTGCTGACTGCCTGGCGTTTTTTTTTTTAATTTTTTGTGTGATTTCTGTTCCCCATGTGTTGCAAGGTGTGGTGTTGTTTTATTTATTGATCAACTTTTATTTAAATGTTTTACATTTATTTGTACTTTATAATGTTTTACATTTTATTTTTAAATGTTTTTAATAAATTTTATAGTTTAAACAAACTTATAAAAATTTTTTTTGCTATTTTTAGAAAAGTGACTAATGCGAACGGGAAATTTATTGTACTCCTAAACAAAATATTTATTTATAAATAAGAAAAAACAAACTAAAATATCAATTGGCTTTACCTTTTAAAGGATACATTTTCGAAATCCTATTATTAAGATAAAAAAGGATCTAAGGGACTCCAATTTTTTTTTATTATTATTTTATAAACGATAGCATGTATCTAAATGAAATTCCGGGTTTCCCAATGAAAAGTTGACAACTGTTTTTAACGAGTGCTGTATGGCTTGTGGCACCGTCCTGTTAAAACCACATGTCGTCCAAGTCCATGTTTTCCAATTCGGCCAGAAATAATCGGTAGTCATGGCGCGATAACTATCACCATTAACAGTAACGTGACGATCGTTATTGTCGACAATGACGCAGCCAGCATGCAATCCGCACCAAACAGTTATTTTTTATGGATGAATTGGTGATTAATGAAGCTCATGTTGATTTTTACCAAACCAATAACGCATATTTTGTTTAGACGAACCCGTTGATCCAAAAATAAGCTCCGTCACTGAAGAGCCCAAAGAGCATATGTTGTACATTCGTGTACTTAAGCATGATGAAAATGTTGAGTTTACTGGAAAAAAGGAAAGTAACAGTTAGATGATCAGTGAAATAGTGCGTTCACAAATTAAATTCAAAGTTGTCAAGTACCTATTGCAAAACCCTCTACAAATGTCAACCATCCTTATTGTGAAAGGAGAAATAATAATTATATTTTCTTAGTCGTTATTGACAAAAATCGACTACTATTGAGGGTCTCTTGGTATATTCTACGGCGGTTTTAGGTCGACGTCAAGTAAAATTGGCTTTTAGTCGACCAAAAATTTTGCGACGACTCAAATGAAAGAAAACAAATTTTAGTTAGAAATAAATATATTTATTAAATATGTTTAAAATAAAAACTCACTAACTGTTCATTTTTGGTGTCTTGTCTAAGCTTTGATATCGTTACAAATTAGACTTGAGGGCTTATAATTCTCATTCGCTTTACAATTTTATTTGTATAATATCTCTAGATTTCTCAATGATCTGGCCTAAGCAACCAGTGAAATGCGCATAAAAACTAGCTTATCTCCTGTTTTCCTTGAAATATTTTCTCGAAAATAATAAAAATGAGAAAAACACGGGGTTAATTTTTGGGTTTTAAAAAATTATTGGGGTTTTTATTTAATGGTAGGTTTAGGGTTTTTTTCACTCAGTACGTACCGTACGCTTTGGGGTTTTACAGAGGTAATTAATGTATACATAAATAATAATAACATTGACACAAATAACAACAACTTCAATTTAACGAAACAGTAATTAGTCCACTGAACAATAATCAGGGACCGTTTACATTATGCGCGTAAACATCCCGCCCCCCTTGCTATACTGCAACAACGAGGGCTAAGAATAACGCGGGTCGACAATTCAGAGGAGAAAAAAAAAAAAAAAAAATTTTTTTATTTAGTCGGAGTCTGGGTGTAAATAGAAACGTTGAAGGCCGGGGTTGGACGGCGTGCTGTGCTGTGGTTGTTTATGGGTTGTTGTTATTGTGTGGGTTGCGGTCATCGTGAGCTGGCAGCAATGTTGTTGTTGGTGTTTGTTTGCCAGCTGAGTTTGGCTTCGTCTTTACCTCTTCCTTTTACTCTTCTTCTCAGGTTTGGGAGTAGCGTTAGTGTAGGAGGGTACTTCAATGGGCGACGTGATGTACTCGATGGGGTAAAAACAGAATAAAAAAGAATAAAAAGAGAAAAAACAAGAATTAGTAAGTTTCTGAACTGGGTAAGAGAACAAGCTTCACGAAAGGCCGGGTGAAAATGCCTGAAGCTGTTCTCACGTCCGTTGTGCGGACCATTGAAATCAATAAATCGGGTTAAAGTGAGCAGGCTGCACTTCAAATACAAGGGTATACCTTTCGCATGCTGACTATACTCCGGTATAAAATCCCGCTGACATATAAGAATCAAGCGATTTCGAGTGAAATTCACTTCTGATTGGGTTAAATTCCAGTTATCGTACGAGCATTGACGGGTTCTCAAATACTGTAAACACCTGAACCAATACGAAATAATTCGCATTGCACGGGGTAAATCGGAAAATCGTTCCAATATGTCATACGGGCGTTCGAGCTGAACAGAAAATGATTGAATTTCAAGGTGTTGGTGGTCGATAGGGGGATGACGCGGCCAGCATTCACGAGGTAGCCTCAACCACGCAGGGCCATGCCACCAAAGAGAATTATCAATTAAATCTCTTGCATTCCACGACTTGCCAAATCGGCGGGGTTGTCCTTGGAATCTACATGTGACCAATTTTCATTACCAACTTTATTAACTATCAACGCTACTCTGTTTTTTACAAAGGTCGGCCAATGGCACAGGGGTTTTTTAAGCCAGGATAAAACAATAGTAGAATCAGTCCACAGGTAAACCTTCCTCCTGTCTAGATTTAGTTGGGAGCACAATGATTCTACCATTTTTGCCATCAAAGCCGCTCCGCAAAGCTCTAATCGGGTTAATGTTTCAGTTTTCACGGGAGCTACCTTTGTTTTTGACGCGAGTAAGTGCGTCGTGATCGCTATCGAAGACTTATTTCGAATGTACAGAGCAGCGCCGTACGCCTTTTCAGAGGCATCGCAAAACGCATGAAGTTCAATTTCATTTTCGGGGAGAAAATCAACCCATCTTGGAATATTGATTTTCTCTACATTCGGGTAATCATTTAAAAATGCGCGCCATTGAGATAGGGTAAGGGGGTGCAAAACTTCATCCCAGTCTGTCTTGTCCTTCCAAATTTGTTGCATTATAATTTTAGCCACAATAATTTTCGGCGAAAACCATCCGGCTGGGTCAAACAACTTCGCTATTTCGGACAAGACAGCACGTTTCGTGACTATAACCTGGCATGGCTGCGATGCAATTTTGAAAAAGAAACTATCCTTAGTCGCATCCCATCGCAAGCCTAGGGTTTTGGTAGTACTGGCATCCGAAAATTTTAAGAAATCAGCATTAAGCAGATTCTCACGGGGTAAATCTTCCAAGAGTCGTAAATGATTGGCTGTCCATTTTCGCAAAACGAAACCAGCAGAGCCAAGAACATGGGTTAGTTCATTACGTCTCTTGAAAGCGTCTTCTAGCTCATGAGAGCCAGCCAGCACGTCGTCGACGTACATTTGGGTTTTCAAAATTTCAGATGCCGCAGGACTCAGGGGTTTGCAATCGTCAGCCAATTGCAATAGAGTACGTAACGCTAAGTACGGCGCACAATTCACTCCAAACGTGACCGTACTAAGCTCATAGTCCTTTACTTCAGCTACAGGATCATCACGAAACAATATCCGCTGATATTGGGTTTGGTTGGGATGAACAAGTATCTGTCGATACATTTTCTCAATGTCTGCATTAAAAACGTAACGGAAGAACCGCCAACGCAGCAATAAAATTGTAAGATCTGTCTGTAAGACAGGACCAGGGTATAGGGCATTATTAAGACTCACGCCATTGGATGAGGGGTTTGAAGCATTAAATACCACTCTCAGTTTTGTGGTAACGCTATCAGCCTTAAACACTGCATGATGGGGTAGATAGTAATTATTTGCAGTGGAAACTGGGGTTTTAACAGCCTTTACATGTCCCATTTCGAAATACTCACGAACTACATTGTCGTACTGTAATTTCAAATCGGGGTTTTTTAACAAGCGAGTCTCATTTCGCACAAACTGGGAAAATGCACTTTTACGAGAATCTCCTAATACCAATTCATTAGAAAATTCACGGCGAAATGGGAGAGAGACCACGTAACGGCCATCAGGGTTTCTATAAGTGGTGGTCCGGTAAAGTTCTTCAATATATATTTCAGTGCATTTATAAAGGATAAGAATTGGGAATTAAGCATACAACAAAATCCTGCTAATGAAAAAAAATGTTGTATATGTGACCTTCTCCGAGAAAAGAGACCTAGTGTGTAAAAAAACGGGTTGGACTTAAGAGTGGATTCTGGTACCTTTAAGGGTGTAGAATAAAAACTTAATTTTCACACACTAGGTCCCTTTTCTCGGAGGAGGTCACATATCCGAAAAAACCTTTGATAAAAAAATTTTAATTTAGAAAAATTTATGGATACTAATTGTTAATATTTAATGATTAAATGTGTCCACCAAAAGTGTACCAAACAACTGTGGCTCCTAAAAGGTCATCATTGATTATAGTTTCAGTAATTAAAAGCAAACTATTAGGCCACCTTATCCGATCCTTGTGTTTGAGTTGTCAACAGCTCTAGGCTACGGTTAGCCCGTCACCTAATTACGGTTAGACCGTCACCTAATTACCTGAGACGCATTAGTTTCAGTCTGCCATTTAGGCTACTCAACTGGCCGCCTTCTTCACTTTATGTAGCTGCAGACAGACGGATGGCTAAACCAAATTACCAGTGTAAACTAAAGGTGTAAACTAGAAGTAGTGAGCTGATTGGAAAATCCAGAATAAAGGAATTGATTCCTGTCATCCCTAAATGGATAACAGATAGATTGCTTTCCGCACAAGTGCACCTCTGTGGAAAATCCCGTGATCCCAAAATCCCCTAAAACGAAAAATATGTCAATGAAATTCCTAAATCAGGAAATTATTTTGCCATGCCCTTTAATACAGCTGTTTTTGGTTTTTTATGTAAAGCGTTGCCATTTAACGACCGATCTCATCATATCTTTGATTAAAAAAGCGAAGACTGGCAATAACCCAATTTTGCGATGGGCCGCATTCTAGGTTTCACGTTCATGTCGCATAATTGACTTTACGTTTGAATTAAATAGTTTAGTTTTCAAGTTGCAAAAACGACCAAAGGCCTGCCTAGCAGTTTTAATTCTATTTGCGATATCCGCCCTCAGAATCTACCTAAGTAGCTAAAAGAATCCACATCCTCAATGAATCTATCCTGAATTCATGCGCAACACCTTTGTTTTGGACACATTTGCTCTAAGACCTGGCGCTGCTTTTGAGTTTGCGATAGCTTCCAGCTAACCATTATGTCGGTAAAACTAAAAACAAAAAAAAAGCACTGGTGACATTACGCACCCTTGTCTTTATTGACGGAAATGTTCCTAATTTAGCAGTTTTAATGCAGGATCCGACAACTAGATTCCTCGTAATGAACTTAAATAAGAGATATCAGCTTTATGGAAAATTGTTTATAGATGTACAAGGGAAGACCAAATTACTTAATGTGAGAGTGTATCAAATGCCTTCTTTTAATCTATAAATATGAGGTATAATGGCGACCTCCATTCAAGCGACTGCTCTACAATTACCCGAAGGCGGCTTACATGATCTATGCATGATTTATGAGGACGGAATCCAGCTTGTTCTGGACGAAGTTCGGATGTAAGTCTTAGCATGGAAGTCTTTATATTATAATGTACCCATCTAACTTTATAAACCCTACTGAGAAGTGTTATTCCCTTCCAGTTTCCGCGATCTGTTAGATCACCTTTTTTGGGTATCTTTCTCTCCTGACAACTCTTCACTTAAACAACATTTTCTTATTAGAGAAATAATTAATTGCGCACTTCCCAGCGGGAAAATGAAATCAATAGGAATCGAGAAAGTAATACATATCTTATATAATATTCGATTCTAGAATTCATTATTCTTAAGACAGAGCATATCCTAGGATTGTAATAAATTATTTTAATGTTTGCTGCGAATGAATTAAATAATTCATCCTACATAATAAAAATTAGAAGACGACATAAAAACAGCAAGAAATAACGGATTTTTATTAAGAAAATACCCAGTAATCAATAGGAAACGAGAATGTAATACATATATTGATTAATATTTGATTCCAGAACTCATTACTCTTAACACAGAACATGTCCTAGGATTGTAATAAATTTTTTAAATGTATACTGGGAATGACTTAAATAGTTCTAAAAAATACGAAAAATTGTCACGAACAGAAGATTCTTTGTTTTGCAAAAGTGAGAATATACGTGGTAATCGATTCATAATTATTTTGTCTGATATAATTACTATCTCGATTCCAATAAACGCATTATTTTTCTTTCGAAAATAATACATTATTTTTTTAGTTATTTATTATTTATGTATCAATTCCTTATTTTCCCGCTGGGTTATGTGTGGCTTTGCTTTCAGCAACTCTGTTGCTATGCCAACAAAAAACTAGGAGATTTGTTACTCCTTAAAGCATTGATCTGACCTCTCTTCACAAATAAAATTATTTAAGGTGTCAACCTGTGCGGGCGTGTTAGAGTAGTAATTTTCCTATAGCTCCAACTGTGCCGCCTTTGCTGTTACGGTTAACAAGTTTTTGAAAATTTAAGATTATGTATTTATATTTCAAATGTTTCTACTTAAAAATTATTATATGAAATATTTAGTTTGATTATAAAATTAATTTCTGGTTAATTTTGCTCTTAAATTTTTTTTTTCAAATATGAAATCAAAAACCAAACAAAATTTTTTATTCTCTTTAACAAAAAAAAAAAAAAAAAAAAAAAAAAAAAAACACTTGAATTGAAAAGAAAGAAAAAACCAGAAATTATTGCTTTGAAGTTATAAAAATAAATTTAATCCTTATGGGAACTTGTAACATGGAACGAACCATTATACAAGTTCAACCACAAGACGTGTTGGTGCAATTAGGGTCAATGAAAATACTTGTACTGATATACAGCCGATTTTTTTTTTATCACTCTGCCTCAAAAACGTGACTTTTTTTCCTTAACAAGTACTTCATTCAGTCACTCGCACACACTGAAGGCGTTTTTGTAATTTGATGAACATAAAGTACGTTTGGAGGTTTTTTTTTGGGTTTTTTTGAATACGAATCCACTTGAAAAGTAATTTTTTTTTTTTTAAGTAATGAAAAGTCAAAATGTTTGTATTATTTCAATGTATGTGCGTTTGCTTTTATGGCCTGTAATTTAATATTGGATCACCAAGATCACCAACAAACAAGTCGCACAGATTACGTTAAACCCACCATGCAAACGAAAACTGACTTGTTGCAACTTAAGGCTGCGGCACTTAAAACCTGAAGCTAAGCCACAATGATTTTTTTTTTGTCTTGTATGTATAAATTTAGTTCTATTTGTTTTCTTTTTAAAGGGTCACTCACCAACCACTGAATTCATTTGCACAAGTGTTCATTAATGATTTTAGGGCCCTTGTTGTTTCTGATTTTTTTTACGTATTTTCTTTGCTTCAAAAGATTATCAGTTTCCAAAAATAAAGAACCACATGAAGTATAAATATTTCTTAGCAGCGCACACTTGTTTAAACCTTCACCTTAAGAATCCAGGCGACATGTTTCTTATCATTGTTTGGATTTTGTGTTTGACTTTAACTTTAATACTGAATTTTATGCCATAAAATATGATTTTAGTGACTAAGTTTTTTTTTATTACGAGAATTTACTTAAATTAAAATAAAACGTCTGTGTGTAGTTGCACTGGTTATTCAGAATTTCTTCAAGTTTTTTCTTGTAAATGACCTAATCGTTGGACAGAGTTGCAAAGGAGTTGGTTCAGTAAAAATGAAGGCGCGTTAAAATATGTACTGATAAGTAAACAATTTTTCTTGATTTCCAAATCCTAAAAGGAATTTAATTATTCTATAAGTTCTTTCTTCACAGAAAAAATTATCCAAAATTTTTCACCAATTTAAGCATTAATTAAAATTATAATCAGTTTTAAATAAAAATTTAATCAAGTGAATTTAACGTTTAATCAAGTGAATTAAACTTTTAATTAATACTATTAACTGGTTTAATTGATACTATTAATTTGTTCACGGGTGCAAATTTAATTAATTTTTTAATTAATATCACAAATTTTTTAATTGAAATCAATTTTTATTGTTTTCTGTGTTGTATTGAATGCAATTAACTTTTTTTTATTAAACTTTGTCTAAGAATGGGGAATTTATTTTATTTGCACGTGACATTCCACCACTCTCTTTCTTAGCTTCGTATAATCACGCGTTTTCCAAGACGTTTTTCATAAATTCCTTTGAGATTTCCAGTGCTATTGTTTGAATTTTCTTTCTTTTCTTTTAGTTTAATCTGTCACTTAATTAGGTTACCACATTCACTCTTACACCTACAAAGGAAAAAATCGGAAACGGTTAAGTCCGGCAAGCGCAATGGCCAATTAAAATCGGCGCATTGAAAAATTATGCGTTCATTGAAAATGTTCCGTAGCAGATCTGCTGTTTGGGTTGCTGTATGCGCATTGGCCCCTGGCGGCTTACAGGCATCGTCTTAAGGATATTTTACCTTTTGGTGTTTGTTACATCCTCCGGGGAAATCAGATGCAGTCAATACCTGGGACTTGGCAAATATCCAAAATTGACATATCTGAAAAAATATCGTACAGATTTTTTCTTGAGATCGCTTCCGCCTAGAAATCTTCGGGCATGTTCTGACAATCGTTAAATGCTTAAATGTTGCATAAAAGGAGTAGAGTAAATCGCAAAAAGCTTGGCGACTTCAAATTGCAAAAGTATGCTCAAGGGAACTAGAAAATTTTTTAATCTCAAGCAAACGCACGAGTTTCAGAACACCATAAAATAAATCCGGCCGGATTATCAGAACATGGCTGCATATCTGGTACCACGGGAGTCATTATAAACCGGTGAGTTGCCACCGCACAGACTATTGATTGTGGCATCCGAAAATATTCTTATTTTTTTATTTTTGGGGGGGGGGGGGGGAATTCTTTATGTCTTGCAGTCAGTTTTACTTTTTCGTTGAATATATACTTTCGGGGATCAGGAGGTGATTGTGTTTTACTACCTTAAGTCGCGGGAAGGGAGATTCTGAAAACTATACTCAAGGGCTGATTTTTAACCACGTGTGGGAGAGTTTGTTCTTAGGGAGGAATCCTCCCTAGGTGCTGTTGCTACCTAAAAGATACTGCTAGCATATTTCCAAAAGCAGCTGCATAATGGTTTCTCTCAGACTCAGGTAGTTTTTTTGCTTCCTATCTATTATGAGCTGTTAAAATCGGGCCAAACGAACTAAAGAACAAGCGTTGGCCAAAATAATTCCTGTAATATGCAACAAGTCATGAAACTTTAATGTTCCAAATTTACTTGATTCGTTCTTGGAATTAAAATGCGAACAATTCGTTTGACGCGAAATTCATATGTGAACAGAATCATGGGGAGTGGTCGTATCCACCTCTTAACGAATTTTTACATTTAAAGCTCAAAATTTTCCAAACACTCCGAATTTGTAAGTGATGTTTTTTTTTCAAAGAGCACACAGAGGCGTCACGAGCCAGAAAATATTGTGTTTTTTTCAGTCTCTTTCTTAGAAAGCAGCCCTTTTCGCTTTTTTGTTTTGATCACGCAATTTGTATTAATTGTAGCGGCCTGTTATAACACATTGCCAAATCACTACAAAAAAAAAAAAAACGCTTTCTTTCTCTTTCTTCGAAAGCTGCCCTCGCAAAAGATTTGGGCATTTTTATTACAGCACTTTTTCATCTCTGTATGCTCTGTGGTTTTTATAATTTTTTCTGCAAAACTAAACTTTAAAACTTTAAGGTTAGGTTTACACTATCAAAGTTTTCTTTCAGAAAGTCTGCGCTTATTTTTGAGTAGGGAAAATAACATGATATTATTTTCTCCCCTCTCACCAATAAACTCAGACTTTCTAAAAGAAAACTTTCATGGTGTGAACCCAAACCAATCGCTTGTTACTTATTTTACTTTGCAAAATGGAGTTTTCATTTCCAATACGCCCTTCCAGAATTTATATTCCGCTTAGACTTTAACACTTTGTGTCTAATAAAGCTAGTTTTGATCCTATCCGATGCATGCACTGAAGTCCGGGATTTAGCATTTTTATTGCGTACCCAAAAGGTACTAAAAAGCTTTGAGACAGTACCGGTTAGGTCATCCCTTAATGTCCTTAATGCAATTCTTGGTGGCTATCAGGTGAACCAGTTCCCATATTAACGCAACGCCGCTGATGTTAAAATATACAAAAACATTTTTTCATTTTAAATTTTAACATATTCCATATAACATATTTTATCCATATACAAAAATAAGGTGAAATAATGTTGTTCCAATGTTTAAAAAAATTATTGTACTGTATTCGTATAAATAAATTACATGTAGGAAAAACCTTTTTTATGTTAAGTGCGCTTCGCCGCTGCTAGAGGTCGCTAAACTTGTCCTAATTTTTAATAAAATTTTACAAGAAAAATTAAACTTAATTCATGTATGTACTAGGAAAAAAATCATAAAAAATTTATTTTAAAGAAGTACCACAATTTTTAAGTTAGTGTTTAGTTAGTATTGGTATGCTCTGGATGAATCTTAAAAAAGTGCATAGATGGGCACTTTGCAGTACCAGTACTTATTCAGTATTTTTTTTTTTTTACTGGTACTGCACTTGAATTTTCAATTTTGTACCTGGCCGAACAAGACACTAGCTTAAATTGTCTGCATAATCACAGTGCTATTAAAAACGTGTTTTTGAAATACAATACTCCTCTGCCTTCGTCTGCTCCTGTAGAAAGATTGTTTTCTTTCGCTGGGATTGTGAATCGTTCCAGAAGACAAAAACTCAGTGATACAAATTTTGAAATGCTTGTATTAAGAAAAGCCAATAAAATATAAAATCTTTATTCAACAAATTTTCAAATTTACAAATATTTCTTTTGCTAAACCCGCAAAGCTTTGAGCTTGTCAAAAAAAAAAATACGTAATCGTGACTCAATTTTCAGTAATCAGTAAAATTTACTGATTACTGAAATTTTTTCATTATTCAGTAAACTTTACTGAATACTGAAATTTTTTTCCAGTAATCAGTAAAATTTACTGCATTCTGATTTTTTCTTCCAGTAATCAGTAAACTTTACTGAATACTGATTTCTTTTTTCAGTAATCAGTAAATGCTTACTGGTAATGAAATATAAAAAAAAGTAATGCTGTATGCCCATGTATGAAAAAGTGTTGCCATAACTAAAACAAAAAAAAAGTAAGATCAATTTTTGATGGACAAATAAAAAAACTGAGTGAATACCTTTTTTAATTTTCTCTGCCGTTTAATAAACCAAGTGTCCGGCATTAAGAATCAAAAGAGAAACTTACCACATTTTAGTTCTAACTTAGAGATATATGATCTTTTTTAGAGCCCCAAAACGCATATATTATTTTTTATAATTTAGTACTTTAGAGAAAAAGCTATAAATATTTTTCTGTACGATAAAATTATTCTATTTTCTTTGTATTGCCTTTAAAAATTAACGTTCTAAAGAAATTGACTTCAAAAAAATCCCTACCGTTATTAGACATCATTATATAGCCGTAAAAAATGCCGGTTGTTTTTGCAAAAAATATGAAAATTGTCAATACATATTTACTTTAAATTTAAAAAAACTGAGTGCACCGTTTTTTCAGTTTTTTCAAAGAATATATGCTTCGTTTAGATAGATTTGGTAATTTTCAACAATTCAACATAAAAAGTTTTATTTTTTTTTTTTTTTTTGCAATATTATTTATTGAATCTTCATACATTAAATATGAACTAACAATAATTAATCAAATCTTAACCTAATACTTTATTTTATGTCCTGCCAGTGCCAGACAAAAATTTTCTTCATCACGGGTTCTGTTCACTTATCTAGGTGTTTGTCGCTCATCTAATTGGATAAGTGCTGCAGTGTCTCTTCTTCTTAAGTGAGTGAGGCCGCTATCATTTAAAATATTTCGTGCTAGTGGGTTCGGATGCGATTCGAGCCTTTTTAAGTATTTTACTGCATATTTCGTTATCTTAGTTTTTACTAAAGGAACATTCAGATCCTGGTGAATATTTGAATTTTTAACATACCAAGGGGCAGCTGTGATTATTCGAAGAAGTTTATTTTGGCGCCTTTGAATTTTTTCTATATTAGAGGCCGAGGCAGTGCCCCATAACTGAATACCATAGCACCAGATTGGCTCTAAGATGGAGTTGTAAAGAAGAAGTTTAACATAAAAAGTGTTGCCGAATATTTTTTTTTTTTAAAAAGGATACATGGGAGGGGTACATGAATCTTTTGACGAAATTTTGTAAAAACTAAAATTTTCTTATTATTATCTATATACCTCCATGAAAAATATTATTAGTCTGGGTCAACTCCTTCTATTTTTGGACAGTTTTGTTCCACATCAAAGTATTGTGCGGCGTTGCTTGAATTCGCTACTGGCAACACAATTTCAGTTCAGTCGTCATCTGTTATCGACCCATTAACTTACAGTAATGGCATATTTAAATGAGCTTTAAACACTGGATTGTTTTTAAAGCTTGTTCGATTTTAATTTCACTCGAATTCGATTTACAGAACACGGCTGGATATTACTCATATGCGAATTACATCAGTTTTAGTTATTATTCTAATCTAGTGATTTAATTCCTTTAAGGGATTATTCATTACTTTCCAACTGTTTTGAAGAATGAAAACTCTTGTGGATTTAATGCATTTTGAATGTGTGACCATTACAAATATTTATTTTGAAATAAAATTTTTATAATTTTTTGTGGTTGCCGTCGATAAAGAACTCATAATTTAAAAATTTCTTTGGTTTGTTTTTTCGCCTTCGATAAGAACTTCAAATTGAGTGCGCCTGGCATACGAATTCTGTTTAATGACTCCAAGCATTTGAAATGGGTGTTTTTTTTAACTGATAAGGCTCCATGATTTGGTGGGAACTTTAAATATTTGTAAAAACTATTGGAAGTTTTTGTTTGCTTTAAAAATGTAATAAAAAGTAAATACATATGAATTTTTTTGGAAGAGACTTATAAAAATTTTAAAATAAATATTTAAAGTAAAATCTTAACGGAGCAGCTAAACAGCGATATCAGGAGAAAGTGAATGACATTTATTATTGATGGTCTGAAAACCGAATTAAACTCTATTATAAAGATTGAAGGGAAATCAATTGAAACAAATTTCTTATTAATTAAAAGAATTTTCGTTAAATTAATTAAAATTTAATAAAAAACAAAAAACAAAATTATATTTTGTTTTTTTGGAAAATTTCAATATTTATTTATATTTTGAATTAATTTAGATAAAATGTTTACCAGTAAATTGCAGTTTTTTTTTTTTTGTAATATTATGACATTATTTCTTTAATAACTGATAGTTTTACACATGTTCTCTCAACACCTTCCACCCACAACCTGCAAAACTTTACAACTTTATTTCCAAGCCAATACAAAATCCGCACGAAAAGTTAGGAGGAATTAAGATGCCTTACTGGAGGCATAAGTTTTATAATTAATTAACTTCTAATTATGAACACGCCTTCCAAAACACGCACACAGACACAGAGACATCCACAACTATAATATAACAACATAAAAATGGCAAGACAAGACCCCATCTGATGACAGTGATTAGGAGATACATGTCAAACACTAATGAAGTAGACAAACTGTGCAACAGTCAGTAGTCGTTAGTTGGCAGCCACTCTTATCTGGAAAAAAGATGTTTTCTTAAAGATTCACCAAAAAAAAAAAACCATCAAAAACCATGCCACATGAACTTTTGACCTCAAACAATTGCAAGACATAAACAAACTGCAATGAATAAAGATGAAAAAAAAACGAACACAAGCTTTAAAGTACAGGAACTAAAAAAACCTGCACAGAAGAGCCAGATTAAAAGCTCCCAAACATGAAGAAGTTACAACAAAGATTTGTTTTAGGAGCTGCCGAACAAGATGATCACAACGGCACCACCAACTACAACAACAACAGCGGCAACGAAAATAGCTGCTGCTAATGTTGACGATGATCATGCTGACAATAATGATGTTGTTATCTTATTTTACAATTGTTTGTTGCATCCTAGTGGCGACATTAAATGTTGTTGTACATATTGTAAGTAGATTTTTAGTTATGTTTAACCACAGCAACAACTTAACAGCAGCAGCGTCAGTAAAAAATATCTATGACCATTTGTTGGCAATAGACTTAAAGATTTTGTTGCCGCTGTTTTTGTTTTCAGTATTCTTTTAACTTTTTTTGTTATGTGGCTAACAAAGCCATCATTAATGGTATGGCTTTTCGATAGAATCTTTCAAAGTAGTTTAAGCCGTATTTGCGTTGACTGGTTAACGAATTAGACACAGTGGGCCAAAGATTGGTTGAAAGAAACTGTAGTTAGTTGAAACTGCAACTAAGGCTTATAACGGGTCCGCCATCTAACGTTTTTTTTTTAACTAGTGCTTATTTCGTGAATGGTAACACTTAGCTCATGTCTGATTTGACAGATAATTAGTTTTATCCTTCCGCTGAACGAATATGGTTGTGTATACTCTTGAACAACGCTGGGAAATATTGCGACATTACTTTGAAAATCATGGTAATGTTGCAGAATGTGTGCGAAAATTGCGTACGGATTTTGGAAGAAGAGAAGCACCGTCAGCTCCGTATGTTTGTTATCTTGTGAAAAAAGTGAAAGAAACTGGCATCCTCATCGATAAACCAAAGCGTGAAAAGCCAAAAACAGTGCGTACACCCGAGAATATTGCTGCTGTGGCAGAAAGTGTGCGTGAAGCGCCATCAACATCAATTCACCGTCGTTCTCAACAATTGAACATTTCGGAGACACCATTGAGACGAATTTTGCATAAAGATCTTGGTATGACGCCATACAAAGTCCAATTGGTTCAGGAGTTGAAGCCAACTGACCATACAATGCGTTTTCGCTTCGCTAAGTGGGCCTGCGATCGACTTACAGAAGATGCCGATTTTGCAAAAAAAATCATCTTTTCAGATGAAGCTCATTTTGATCTTGGCGGGTATGTAAACAAGCAAAATTGTCGCTTTTGGGGCACTAAAAACCCGCACGCATACTTTGAAAAGCCGATGCACCCAAAACGAGTCACTGTTTGGTGCGGATTTTGGTCCAGAGGCATAATTGGGCCATTTTTCTTCGAAAATGAACAAGAAGTGGCCGTAACAGTCAATGGCGATCGTTATCGGGCCATGTTGAACGAATTTTTGTTAACAAAAACTGAAGAGGAGGATATTATTAATTTACGTGGACCTGCAGCCAAACAAAAACAACAAATAAGGAAACATTTGGTTTCAACAGGACGGCGCTACGTGCGACACAGCCGAAGCTACACTCGATGTTTTGCGCCCTGTTTTTGAAGATCGTATTATCAGCCGCAGAGCTGATGTCGTTTGGCCACCTCGGAGCTGCGATTTGACACCGTTGGACTATTATTTGTGGGGTGCCGTCAAAGGTAAGTGTTACGCCGACAAGCCAGAGACAATTGACGCTTTAAAGGACAATATTTGTGAAGCCATTGGTGAAATACAGCTGCACACAATCGATAATGTACCTAAAAATTGGACCGATCGTGTAGACTACTGCATGGCCAGCCGAAGCAGCCATTTGAATGAAATTATTTTCCATTACTAACCGGAAGGATTTTACTTTCAAATAAAAAAAGAAATTGGAGAAAATATTCAGTAGTTTTTGTTTATAGCATTTTCAAAAAAAAAAAAAAAGTTATTTGGCGGACCCTTTACTAGATTCAACTCACTTGGCTTCTAAGTTCCTTTGGGGTAAGGTTAGGTTCCATGGGCAGCTATCGAGAGACAGCTCACTAGGGTCATTCAGTGGTCCCTTTGTGGTAATTAGCGCCAATGTCTATCCTACAGAGCAGTTACTCAGATGGTGTCACTGCAGAGTTCAACCAATTCATCTTCCTAATAAAGAGAAGAAGTGACCTAAATTTTATCCCTGATAGATCCTCCAAGCAGGCAAATACCGGTTCTCCCAGGTATTTTTCCCTAATGCCCCGGATTCCAGGACATTGACAAAGAAAGTAAAGCACAGTCACCTTTGCCTCCTCATCATGACAACTCCTACAGTAGCCATTGAATTTTAGACTGATCGCGTTTATTTTCCTAGCATGAGTCCCCACATGCCAGTGCTCAGTTACAACTGATACCACTCTTCTGAATTGATCCCTATTGAACCTAAGTAGAGAGCCAGTTATTCTTTCATCATAGCCAGGCCACAGTGCCCTGGATATGGAGCAGGAGGACTGGCAAGCCCATCCCATCTGCGCTTCTATAACACTCGCGCTTGATAAGTGATTGGAAGACCAACGAATTGTATCTATGAATGTGTTATCCATGCGACCCCATCGATTGGCAAGCTCACCTGCTTTCTGGTTATCCGAGGAGTCCGAAATGCTTCGTCATCTCATTCAAAGACATCCGACATTCTACAGTTAACCTAGATGTCGTGTATATACCCGCTAGGGAAGCAATGGCAGCTTTGCTATCAGTAACAAAATGTGTATCTCTTGATAGGCGATCATACCTCAACCAGTTGGCCACCCGTCTTATAGCCGAGATTTCTACCTGCAGGACACTAAAACCACCCGGCAGACGATAGGAAACTTTCCTCTATGAAGAAACCCTCGCCAACTCTTTCCTTTTTCCACGAACCATCAGTATATACCCCTAGGGTCGGTCCATGGAAAGTACTTATAGCCGCCAGCGCATTGCTGTGCACCATTTATGGCACGTAACCCGCACCACGGTGGCCGTGATGTCCACCGGGAGCCAGTTTAACACTGTAAACAGCGCCCTCGTGGGAGTGAAACGCATTGATCCGATGATCATTAACGCGATCAGTCTGTGTACCTTTTCAAGCATCGCTCGGGCAGACCCCTTATCTAGCGCAGTCCACCATACAACAACCCCGCAATACAGCCTCAAAGATCCAATTGACACATCTCGGGCCCATACCCCAGTTTCTGTTCAGCAGAACTCCAAATCAAAGTGATCATTGGTCTAAGTGTATCAGATGGATACTGACGGCCATTTCTTCCTAACCTAAACTATGCTTGCCTTCGAACATGCTTTGGTTTAATATGACAATAATTTTTTATCACTATACCACTTAAATAAACGACGCAAGCAGTTTGACAACAACAAGATGTTCGTGTAAATTAAAAATTCTCGATACTTTTTCATATGTTTGTACAAACGTTTGTGTGGCTTATTTGGCTCTTAATGAGGGCTTTTATCTGATATTCAATATTTGGATTAAACTCCTTTTTGGTTTCAACAACCAAATTTTAAATCTTTTGAAATATCTTATGTACCAACACCTTCGGCTCCCCCACCACTGTTAAAGATTTTTTAACAATAAAATAATTTATTTTTTTTTTTTTGAAAATTGGCTTCTTAACGAACTCAGTCATTCAGATTTGTGCATAATTTACTGTATCGGACAACGGGCAACGGTGGTAACCTTTGGCTTCTTCTAGTATAATTTTTGTGGTGCTGCTTACTCGCTCTCTCGCTGTTTCTGTTGTTGTTGTTGTCGATAGTGTCTTCTGAACAAACTTTAACTAAAGACAAGATCACTTGACTGGTTGAGTAGTGTGGCATGTTGTTTGGGGTTGCATTCTATGGCTGTGGCATGAATGCATGTTGGTTGTGTGTTGAACGTCAAAAGTAATTTGTATTCATTGCGGTTTTAAGCCAAAAAAGTTTATTGATCTCTAATCAAAATACAAACTTTGTTGTATGGAGTATGAGTGTGTGTATGAAGTGTATGCAACCAAATGATGTTGTGATTGGAGCTCAGCAAGCCATCCAACCAACCGGGTGTAGATCAATTGAATAACTAAATGAATGAGTCTTTTTTTTTTTTGTACGTTTCCATTAACGAACTCAAAGTTTGTGTAGTATAAAGTTGAATATTTGCATTACTAATTTATTTGATGTTGTTTAGTTTAGGTTCAAACATGTGTTTTACATGATACGAAATGTTGTCCAAATATTGCTGTTGTTTTTTTTTAACATTTGTTGCAGTTGCTTGTTGTTGTTGTTGTGATGTTATTTTGGTATTTATTTATTGCTTGTGGAATTTATTTAAAAATTAACCTTTTTTTTACTAAAATATTCAAGAGATTATATTGTCATAAATTAAGTAATTAAAATTTTACAATTGATTAATTGTAGACGTTTTGAAAAGGCTGCAAAACACTTTATCATGTGATAAATATTTTTTTTTTAAATGATGTGAAAACTTAAGACATACTTATGCCAAGGAAGGATGACATCGTGTACATTTTTATAAAGACGTTTAATTTAAAGGTGCGGCCATCTAATTGGTGTCACATGTGAATTAATGCTTTTGACCAAACAAGTGTTCTAAAACGTTTTTCACGCGTTGTAAAAAATAAACAATAACCTAAATTTTCTGTTCCATTTGAACAATAAAAATCTAAATCTTGTAATTTAAAAGGGCCAAGTGATAAGTCTACCGTATACTGTTCTGGTTCTGGACTGCTAGATAAAGCCTCCCGACTAGCTTATTCCATTTCACAAAAAAAGCCGCACCTTACATGGTGAACAGACGCTAGCGAGACACATTTTTATAGCGAGCCGCTTTATGCAAGTCCGACGCCCGCTACAGCCGCACCATACATGATGTACACTAGGGTGGTACGAGAAAATAGTTGAACGTCACCCCCTAAATTTAAAGATTAGTTGAAAACAATTCAAGAAATATGTTTTTCATTTTTTGCCACGCCTCTAGATACCGCTCTTTTAGTTTTATTCACACTACATCGCCTTTGGTAGTACGATCATAAAATTTTGGATATCATTATTCATGGCATGTCTATGGCTTCATTTATACCTTGTGTGAGTTGGTAATCTAACATAGAAGACTGGGCGCTACGTACGCCATCTCTTATCCGTCACCCTTAATGTCTAATAATTTTTTTTATTATAATCTAGTAGACAATTTCATGGCATTTATTTAAAAAATATTTTTTCCGTCATCTCTCCGCCGCGGCTACGAGTTGCATGGTCTACTCGATCAGTCGAACTTTTGACTAATTTTTCCAATAAATCTCAATGGAGGAATGACGATTGGCTTCCAATGCTTCAAGAGTTGCTGGCTTGTCGGCACCAGTGTTGCCAATAAAGAATTCGGAAATTACACATGACTTTGTCCCAAATTTCACATTTAAAGCAAAATTACACAAAGAAAACCAAAAAGTATTGCCCACTTGATAGTCTTAAAATAAACTGCATAAAGTTTTTATTTCAAACATAAGAAACAAATGTTGAAGAATTTGATAGTTTATGTAAAAAATTATTTTCACAAAATATGTTTGAACAATTTTGTCGCAATATATGTTTTTGCGGTCTCCACATGGAGACGTTTATTAATCGTAAATACCACATGTAACATTTCATTGCACATTTGTGTTGGAAAGTAAAATAATATGAAAAAAGTCAGGGTTTGATAAACAAATTTTAAAAAATTTTAAAGAAGAAACCGAATGTTCAAAATTAGTGAAAAAATTGCACTCGAAGTAAAATTACACACAGAAAACACATAAAACTTATTACACATGGGCTACACATGCAAATATTGTGTGTAATTACACACGGAGTAGCAACGCTGGTCGGCATAAACCAATGAATTAACATAGTCCCATAAAATGTAATCCAGAGATGTTTAATCGCACGAACGAAAGGGCCAGTGCTCAGGACCAATTCTGGAAAAAAAGTCATCAACAAATTGATTTTGCAATAAATCGATTGTTAAGCGTGCTGTATGGCAAGTTTCGCCACACCGTCTTGTCAGCATTGCTCAATACACTCGCCATTCACTGTGACTGCAGTTCCTTACTCATTTCGTGTTAACCGCACCACACCTTAATTAAATAAATTGATGTAATGGTGATTCGTTAAGGGCTTGAGAATTGTCTTCGCTCCAAATACGGAAATTTTGCTTATTGACGTATCTTTTTAATCTTTTCCTTAAATGGACGAATGTCCTTTGGGAACAGATTTATTTTTTGGAATTTGAAAGTAAACGATTTATGATGACTTCCCAAACCTTACTAAACAGAAAAATCAACACAGTTTGAAATTCTCAGCTATCAAACCATAGTTATCGATATCGAAATTTATCATGCAGTTAATAAAACACACACGATATAAGTAATGCTCCAGAATGAGTGTTATATGCATTTCGTTGGTAGACCTATGAAATTTTCATCACTCGATTTCTTGTTCTTCTTTAGGGCATTAAACAAATTTGCAAGAAGCTTTCAAAACTATGTTTCTTACTTTGATAACAAAACTGTTAAATTAAATACAATGTAACTCAAATTTTGTTTCACATTTTTATTTTACTGTAAACTCGAATATCGGGAGATTTTTTTTAGCTATTATCTTTTTGGCAACACTGGTTTAAACAGCTGACGCACAATTCGTGTTTTGTTTCACTGTCAAACATCTTCAGTTTGGTCTATAATTTAACTATGAATCGTCTTACAAACGAATAACGCTTGCAAATTATTGAATTTTATTATCAAAATGCGATCCACTTTTTTATCGAAAAATTGTGTTCAGCGACGAAGCTCATTTTAATAATAATAAATAAGCAGAATTGTCGATTTTAGAGTGAAGATCAGCCAGAAGCATTGCAAGAGCTACCAATGCATCCAGAAAAAGTCACAGTTTGGTGCGGTTTATGGGCTGGTGGCATCATTGCACCGTACTTCTTCAAAGTTCAAAGATGATGCGAATCGTAACGTAACTGTGAATGGTGAGCGCTACCGTGAGATGATATCCAACTTTTTTTTGCCCAAAATGCGGTTTATTGGCTGGTGGCATCATTGCACCGTACTTCTTCAAAGTTCAAAGATGATGCGAATCGTAACGTAACTGTGAATGGTGAGCGCTACCGTGAGGTGAGTGGCCGCCTAGATCGTGCGATTAAACGCCTTTAGACTATTTTTTGTGGGGCTATGTTAAAGCTCATGTCTATACACACATGCCCGCTTCAATTGACGCATTGGAAGACAACTTTGAAGCATTTATTAGTGAGATACCGGCCGAAATGTTGAAAAGAGTATGCCAAAATTGGACTAAGCGGACGGACCCATGGACGCGCAGTCACGGTCAACATTTGCGTGAAATAATCTTCAAACATTAAATTATATGGACCATACCATCGATTCAAATAAAGATTTCATGAATTTTTCTGAATTTTATGTTTTTTTTTTTAAACTTTCCTATAGCTCTTAAAAAATCACCCATTATAATTATAATTGATATTGCCACATCAATATCAGTTTATTTGAGGTTACCATATGAATAAAATACTAAAATAAGAAATAAACTATAAACATTTTATTGTAGACCAAGTATAAGGGGGGTAATTAAGCATTATAGAGGTTGAGTTTCAAAACGTCAGCGACAAAGCAACTTGATTTTTTGAATGCATTTTACAATGCAACCGTGAAAAGTTTAACAATGCTACCTGTCCCAAAGTGCACAAAAATAGCTATCGATGTTTACTCATACACACAGAAAAAAATCAAGTTAAAAACGTAGAAAACAAGGTTGATTTAAAATTTTTCGGTGGTGATTTTGCTTTATACGTTTTTCATGTTAATTCAACCTGGTTTTACAATAACTGCGAACAACATTTTTTTTCTTTTAAAATAACTATAATTCATGTTAATTTGACATTGCAGTAAAGTTAGAGCAAAATTTCATTTAAATTGAAATAACAATCCGAATCACGTTGAATGAAAGTTATTTCAAGTTGAAACAACGTGAATTTCATGTAAAATCAAATTGGTTTGAGTGTGTTATAACAGTGTGAAGAAGCCTCAGAGACAACATATGCATTTATTTAAGAATAATTCAATACACTTACCCCTGTAACACATGTTTCACTTATTTTGAGTTCTCCTTTGTCAACAGAAGCATCAGCATCGCCCGATATGGATTTCGTCATCAATATATTTACTTTGAAAACTTGATGCACTATTTAAGTAACTAATTTTAATTAAAAGAATACGGGAATTGTCCTCTTTTTATAACATATCTTAAGAATGAAAATAAAAAATGTACATACTTAAGTATGAATGCATGTTAATGTTAATTTAACAAGATACACTTTTGATTTTAATATAAAACTGGTTTTTATGGATTCAATATTGAATCCATATTTATTTATATTTTAATATTTTTATTTTTTTTTATTTTAACAGTGAATAATATTAAATAAACATGATTTAAGGTTATTTTATTTAAAATTATTATGAAATAATGATAAATTTAAAAAAGGGCATACTTTTGCAGAAATTTACTATGATTCTCAATCAACATTTTTCCATGTAAATTTTACATTGGCATTTTTTTCTGTGTGTAAGCAAACTGTGGCATCATTAAACTCTATCATATATTTTAAACTTTGATTGCAAAGTATTAGATGTTTAGGAATTCAGCCGTCCTGAACGCTCCTAGTAAGAGACGCAACGCTGAGTTAAATTATGTTTTCAATTCATTTAAAGTACTTTTAGGGGAATTTCTAAATTGGAATACGCTGTAGTTAATTTTCGATAATATTATCGATTTAGTAAGTAAAGTAGAGATGATGTATAACAACTAAATTTTCTGGACCGTTTTGTATAAAAAGAAGAACTATTGCAAGAAAAGAAAAATTAAAAAAAGGCAAGTTTGAGTGCCGTATTCGGCTTTGCCGAATCTAATATACCCTTCACCATGCATGGTGTGATAATAACAGAAAGTTATATAAATACCGTTCTTTAGATATAAATAAATCAAATTCGTGACACGCCTTCTTATCCAATCCCGCCCACGTGTTGTCGGATGTTGTGCATTTTTAGCCAAGATGCTTGTACCTAATTTCGAATTTTTGGCTCCTGCCGTTATCTAGATATACATAAAAATACAACAAAGGATTTTTGGGTCAAATTAGTGGCAATCGTTTTTTTTTGCTCATATCTTAGCCATTTGTGGACCGAGCAGGCTTTATTTCAATAGCAAACAATTACGGACTGTATGTGACATAATTATATAATCACCAAGTCCTCATCATATCTAGGGTCCTCGGAAAACCCATTTCTACGGACAGACGGACATTGTCAAATCAACTTCGCTCCTCATAAGGACCCAGAATAAATATACTTTATAGGGCGTAAGATCAATATTGTAGGAATTACAAACGGAATGACATATTTATATATAACCTTTTACCCTCGGCGAAGAGTATAAAATACTAAAATGTCTGAAAAGGGGCATTTTGTGTAAAGAACACCATTCTTGTAAAAAAAGTTACTTCTTATGAAATGGTTCTTTAAGCGAAAACAGTAGAATTTTGCTAAAAATTTTGTTTTTTTTTTTTTTGTGAGAAATGTTAGATTTTTTCTGAAAAAAGCAAGATAGTTTGTAAAAAAATACACATTTTTGAATAATGTCATCTAGTTTTTCAATTTTTTTATATATAAAAATCAAACGCTGTGTCTTAGTCACGCTAAAACTCGAGAACTACTTGACTGATTTGTATGATTTTTTTTTTGATTGCTGTGGATTAGACTGCTTAAACCCGATAATTGCTTGACCAATTTCAATGATTCTTTTTTTGTTTTTTTCGTCTAATCACGGCGATAATTGCGAAAAGAGGAAGAAGAAGAAAAGCCAAAAAAAAAGTCGAAAAATTAAAAAATCTAAAATGTACGTTTTGTATGCAAATTTGACTTAATACCACCAAAAGAAATTGTATTTCTTCAAACAAACCAAACCCATTTAAAACATCGAAAAATTTCTACGAATATGCGTTATTTTTATGATGGTGTGTTTTCCCTACATAAAATGTATTTTTTCCTTATGAGAATTAAATGTTGTCGGTATAAGGCTCTGCTTGCTCGCGTCATTTGACTTATTTTGTATTGTCCAGCAACGCGGGCAGGGTTACTCTAGTATTTTATATTTATATAAAAATTTCTACCATTTTTTTAACATTTTCTTACAATTCTCCTACCAAGAAAATGCACCAAATTATTAACCCAATAAAATGACATCTTAACAGTTTAAATTACATTCTCACTGACCTCCATTTGACTGATTTGTATGATTTTTTTGATTGCTGTGGATTAGTCTGCTTAAACCCGATAATTGCTTGACCAATTTCAATGATTCTTTTTTTGTTTTTTTTCGTCTAATCACGGCGATAATTGCGAAAAAAGGAAGAAGAAGAAAAGCCAAAAACAAAAGTCGAAAAATTAAAAAATCTAAAATGTACGTTTTGTATGCAAATTTGACTTAATACCACCAAAAGAAATTGTATTTTTCAAACAAACCAAACCCATTTAAAACATCGAAAAATTTCTACGAATATGCGTTATTTTTATGATGGTGTGTTTTCCCTACATAAAATGTATTTTTTCCTAATGAGAATTACATTTTGTCGGTATAAGGCTCTGCTTGCTCTCGTCATTTGACTTATTTTGTATTGTCCAGCAACGCGGGCAGGGTTACTCTAGTATTTTATATTTATATAAAAATTTCTACCATTTTTTTTTAACATTTTCTTACAATTCTCCTACCAAGAAAATGCACCAAATTATTAACCCAATAAAATGACATCTTAACAGTTTAAATTACATTCTCACTGACCTCCATTTCATGTCAATCATAATCATTTGACTTCAAGACACATAAATGCCTCCGATAGCAGCAGAAGCATTCAAACATTCATAAACCCTCTTACTGCCCTCAAAAATACAACTCAAGTACCTCCCTCAAAAAAGAAAAAAAACACACACAATTTAGTAATTGAAGCAATGCGTTTTTCTTAGCAATTTAAAACCAAATTACTTATACTCCTTAGAAAAAAATAACAACAATTGAAATAGAAACCATTTATGCCCTCAAGTTAAATTTTGAAAAAGAAAAAAAAAATAATACCGAACAAGTCCATGATGGTTGCGTGTGAATAAAATATCAGTCTTATTTGCTTTATTTGGGTTAATTGAAACTAAATTGATTTTTATTTATGAATAAACACACAAAGAACGAAAAAATGAATTCAATACTACCAACTTTTAATAAATACCCGGATTGTTCAAAGAACATGAGCCAAAATACATGATTGATTACAAGACATTTTTATAGGAAATGTTGTACATACAAAAAATAAAATACAACCGACAACCAGTCATTAATGTTTCTAATGGAGGAATGTGTGACTTAATAAATTTTCTGATTGGAGTACAATATGAATTTTGAGGGAAAAATAATTAAATGGAGTTGTTTTTATAGAACCCGTATGTGTGCACGTGCAGAAGAAATATTTAAATTTTAATCTTTTCTTGATGAGATGCTGCAATTAAATTCGAACCCGTATTTAAATTTCAGTTGTTTGAAAATTTTCTCAATTCAAAATTCTAATAAATAAAATTTAAAAAAAAATTAATATGAGACTTTTGGCACATTTAATATATAAAAGTACTTTTTGTGAAAAACGAAACTATTTATGAGGTGGTACTTTTAGCTTAAACAAACCGCGCAATAGATAGCATTGTTGGGCCTTCGGCCAGCTGCTAGGATTTTCTCCTCATCGATAAAACAAACGCCGGCTTTGCTTTTTAAACATGCGAATGAACTTCTGGCAAATCACGACACTCGTTATCGATCCAAATTGTCATTAAAATTGTAATTAAGATCGGTTTTGGCTGCCGTGATTTGCCCTTGATTACTTGAAATAATGTTAATAAAAAAAATTGTTTTTGTATAAAACGGTCTCTCTATAAAAAAAGGACTTTTTGTTAAAAAAAAACTACTTTTTTGAAAAAAGGACTTTTTGTGAAATTCGATATTTTTATAAATTTCTACAATGTTGATTTTAGAACTTACACTCAAAGGAAAAATCAATCCATTCGTACTCAAATCAATCCGTAGTGGTATTAATAGTACGGATTTTCTTAAATCAAGTTCAAAAAGATTGATTCAAGTACGGATTTTCAATCGCGAAATATTTAACTTATCCATATTCAATCCCGAATTCGTACTTTAAATAATCCAAAATTGAGAATGATTTAAGTAAAACTAAGATTGAATCATTCTCAATATGCACTTGAGTCAAGAATTATTAGGTTAATTTTATCCCGAATTCGTGCTTAAAAAAAATAAATAAAAATTAGAAAGAGGAAATTATTATGATTGATTTACTTACCCGTTTTACACCTTACAGAATGATAAAACACCAGCATCATGTCCGATATGGTTTTTACTTTAAAAATTAAATGTACAAATATAACTGAAAATATAAACTAAATGAGAAGCAAGAGTTCTCAGTTTTACTTTTTGAACATGAAAATAATGTGTTTCATCTTGTTCTGTTGTTTTTGTTGTTTCTACACACAACAAGCAAATCGTTTTTTAACTACTTGTGAAATGAGATTAAAACGCTCACTTTGTAATTTTACTGTCAGAGTGGCACTACTAACGAAAAGTTTTTTCTTTTTTTTTTTACTTGATTTAAGAATAACATACTCATTTTAAGAAATTCCGTGATTGATTTTCGAAAGTAATCCTATTTATATTTTGTTTTAAGTACGTTTTAGTGTTATTCGTACTTGAATTTTTCAGTAAATAAAGTTTATATAGAGTGTTTATATTCTGGTTCCTTTGAGTAGCGAAGTTGATTAAATGATGTCCGTCGGTGCGTATGTTGAAATCGGTTTTCCGAAGACCTCAGAAATGGTGGGGACTAGGTTATTTTATATATTTATGTCACATATACTCTGTAGGAAATTTGCTATGGAAATTCAGCCGGTGCCCATTAATCCAAAATTTTTATTTATTAACGTTAAGTTTCGAAGTCCTCTTATAATAATGAACTTAACTTTCATCTAAAACAATCTTAGTAGAATACTGGCAGTGAAAATTAACAAAATGGGTCCAAAAATAACCGAGTTCTATACAATTAATTACCTTTTTTCCACCAAAATGATTAAAGCACAGTAGCGCCCATACCATATGAGCTAGGAAGACACCAAATTTGCTTTAAATATTTTTAAATATATGAGAAATGAAATATTAAAAATCAGTCAAATCGGTGCACTTTTTCACTTGGCCGCCATGCAAATGACCTCCCAAATTTAGGGTTTTGGTACGATAAAATTGGGCTCAAGACTTGGCATAGCCGAATATAGTAGGATATATCCGTGACCTTAAAAATTAAAAAAATACCAAGAAAAGATATATTGACTAAGCAAAAACAGTATTGCCGTGAAAAAATTTCTTATAAAAAATATTTTTTGTGCCTATTTTTATTTCTTTTATCAGTTTTTTCTTAAAAAAAGTTTTCTTATACAGAATACTTTTTATATAAACACATATGGAAAAGACATGGAGCCTTTGAAATACTTTCTTAAAAGCGGGTTTTTATTACATAAAATGTTCTTATATATCCATTATCTACTGTATAGAACGTTTACTTGTTTTACAACAAACGTTTAAAAAAAATCAGGTTTTCATAAATGGCTTATTTTTCTTACAACAAGTTTTTCAAAGCCCACTCTCTCTTAAAGTTTTTGTTTCGAACCATTTTTGTAATACATTTTAACAAATAATACTTTTTTTTAAACGAAAAGTCCAATTTTTGAAAAAAGGAAATTTTAACATGAGCAATTTTATTTTTAACATGAGTCAAATTGTTTTCTAAGAAGAAGATCTTTTTTATAAAAAAATGTAAATTTTTTTTGCCCAAGACACCTTTTATATACAAAAAGTACCTTAAAGAAACCACCTTTTCTTAAAAAAAGTATTGTTTATTATTTCTTCAAATCCCATATTTTTTCATCAATTCACAAAAAGTATGGTTTTAAATCCCTTTTTCACAAAAAGCTCGGCTGCCCCAAAAAAAACAAACAGAAACTGTTTAGAAAAATCTCTTTTTTGCATAAGACTCTTTTACTCACAAAAAAATCAGAAACAGCGTTTTTTGGCATAAAAGTCGCTTTTTGGCCAAGGTAAAAATATAACTCTGTTCAACAATTTTGAACTTTTTCCAGAATAACGGGGTTCTAACAATGGATTCTGGCAGAGGAGACAAAAAAATATACGTGTAACATTTTTGCAAAGAATGCATACTTTACGGAAAACACTCAACCACCGCCCGAACTCGAAAGGGTATCCGTTACTATGTTCAAGATATTTTTTCGAAAAGAGCCTTGAAGATCTCAACATAAACAAGTCCCCGGAGACGGATGGTGTTACAGCGGTAGTCTTGAAGATGTGGGTTTTGCTGTTGTCTTATGCTTTGGTAGCATTATTTAGCTACTCGTAAAGGGAAGGTTTTTTCCCCTTCTTGCAGGAAGGTGGCCAACGTCCAGCCAATCCCAAAAAAGGTGAGGCTATAAGCACTGAAAAATACCGACCAATAGCAATTAGATCTAAGCTCTCGAAGGTCATGAAGATCTTGATCAATCACCACTTGCAGTGTTGCCACCTTGTGGGCAATTACCCGAATTTGGTACTATTTTTTCTGTCGTGGGTAGAGCGTGGGTAATTTCTCTTAGGTGTAATTCAGGTGTTATTTGAAATGTTCACTTCAGGTAACCAAATAAAATCAAGATTCGATTTCAGTGATGATATTTATTTCTTTTTAAATATTGCTGATAATATTCTGATACAAGGTCTCGGCTTCGTTTTAAGAAAATCATTAAAAATATATTTTCAAAAGTTTGCTAATGAATGTCGCAAGATGGACTCTTAGATTTGGATAAAGATGCCTATCATAGTGATTTAGAACCTGAAGTTTACTGAAAAAAAGTCATTCAAACTAAAACCTAGCCTGGGCAAAGATATATTTCCAATTTTCCAACATATAATAAATTTTATTTTTATCTGGCAACTTTCAAATGCTTTAGCTTGAAGATTATTAAACACCCTTAACAGTTGTAAAACTGAATTACGAAAGGGACAGTTGAATAAACCCCTGCACGGATTTCAAACAAATATGTGGCCATCGCGCCTGTACTTGGAGAAACACATTGCAGATGTCCAATTTTGTTTCTCTTTTTCGAGCATTGTTGGCTGCATGTCACGAATAAAATGAACTATGTTGACCTCCAAGCCGTCAATTGTTGCAGGTTTATCAGCATAAACCAGTGACTTCACTGATCTACGGAAAACACTCAAGAGGTGTCACATCGCAAGACCTTGAAGTCCAATTGACAGTTTTTTTCTCTAAATCAACACATCGCCTTAATTTGTGAAAAAAAATAAGTTGCATCATTAGGTCGATTTTAAGTTGCGAAAATCGATGGCTGATTTACCAAAGTAAATTTGGATAGTTTGGTGGCGTTGTTCAAGCATGAATCTATTCATGATGATGTGCCTGAGCAAAAAGTGAGAGCAGTATGACAGTTCGTTTGACAGTTGAACTTTCGTAAGCTCTATCGGACTTAAAAAACACCCATTGTAAAGGAATGGCAATGACCATTTTCAATCTTCCCTAGATATATGCAACTACATGTGGAATTTAAACTCATTATTTTATTAGTTTTATTTAATTGTTTTTAAGACTTTGATGTTATTTATGTTAGTTTATTTAAACAGTTTGACTAATATTGATCATCTTTTCATGTCTTTCTATTAAATAAAACTTCAATTTTATATTAGGTGTAATTTCATTTAAATTGGGTAATTTAGCTTCATCTCAAGTGGAATTTTGAATTTTGCTGGTGGTAACACTGACTACTTGGTAAATTATCTGGAGTCTAATTCACTTTTTTGTAATAGAGAGTATAGCTTTTGTGGAAGTCGTTCTACGGGAGTCGTTCTTTTCACCAATTTGGCGAAAGTAAAGTGGTTGTTCTGGATATTTCCAAAGCGTTTGATCGTGTGTGCCACGGTGAACTCGTTTCTCGATTTATATCGAGCCTTCTCAACGACCCCTCTATACGTGTTGTTATAGATTGGTTCTCATCTTAGGAGTTTCATTTAAATTCAGGGGTACCGCGACCTCCTGGGTCTAACTTCTACTCCTGTCTATTCTTTCGCAGGTTACAGCAACATGTCATTTATTTTCCTTTAATCATAGACCGAGCCTTACTGAGGTTGAAGATATAAGACAGAATATAAACGACACACTCAATCATGACCTTACGACGATATCCTTCCCCACTTGCGAATAGGGTCGGGTTTAATGCTCGAAGGACCCAATGTTGTATCTTGATCCATAGACGTCTTTTAAATCATATACAGTGGAATCTCCCATGAGCGGACACCGAAGGGACCGTTGAAATGTGTCCGCACAAGGGGGATGTCCGGCCAAGAGAAAACTATAAATTTAAATCAACAAAACTTTGCCTTATATTGTTTGTTTTTATTTAAAGATACATACTTTTATTAAAAAAAATATAAAAAATAAACAATTCAATTGGGTTTAATAACAAAAAATCATTAAATGTAGTTCTATATGTAATAAAGGTTTAAAATGTTTTATGAGTACTTCGATAAATTTCTCACGCTTAATTTTTCTTTGTTGTACACTTCAATCACTTCTATTTTTTGCTTAATAGTTAATACAGACCTCTTTTTATCCATTTTAAAAGTCTTACCGCACTAATGTATACAAACGAATGAACAATGCATTCCAAAGTACAATAAGCAAACGCACATCGATTATTATTTGGGGAATCCCCTAAATCGCATAAGTAATGGCATAGATTACAAGCTGTTGGTCAAAAAGGTTTGAACACCATGCGTATGCACCACAAACATTGCAAGAATTAGTATTGTCAACTCTCCGAAGCAGAAGCATAAATCGTAGAAAAAACGTTAAATTGAAAACATTATGTAAGAGAGCAAATATGTATTTAACATACCCACATTTAACTATGTTATGTGATGTAGTAAATATGATAAACTGTGCCCTGTTGTTAAAGCGAACAAATTAAAAGAGTCTTGGCAGGCTTATTTGTAAATTATGACATGAAAAATTCGGGGAAAAAATAAGCTAAGTGTCCGTCCAAGAGAATTTTTTTATCTAGCGGATGTCCGCGTCCGCTCATGAGAAGCGTTCGTTCAAGGGAAAGCGACTGCCATGCTTTTCTTATGGAGCGCTGCCGGGACCTAGCAACAATGTCCGTTTAATGGGGGCGTCCGCTTATGGGAAGTGTCCGTTAAGGGAGATTGCACTGTACAATTTTTTTTAAATAATCATCAATATAACATTAAATTGGTTGTCTAAAATAAAAAAAAAATAGAAACTGGGAATTATCTCCTTTCGTAGGTTACTTTATATTATATTCAACATTTTTTATTTTTCGAATTTATTCTATGAGTTACATTTCAGTTATGTATTTTATAAAGCTTTTTTGTAATAGTTCTATTCCTTAAATTTTTAGAAATGACTTTTATACACTACCAGACTATTATATTGTTTCAAAATTGACGAAAATAAGTGCATACTTTGTAGATGTGGTGCCACTTCCAACAAAAATTTCCAGACCATCGGTAATATACTGTCAAGTCTTTATAACAATCGGTCCAGCGGTTTATGAGCCTACAAGAAACAAACAAAAACAATTTCTTCTTTAAACATAATTTTAAACCGAAGTGCAATCAAAATAGTATCTACTTTTGATACAAAATAATTTTGGTTACTTTTTTTCGCTTTTGTTTACTTTATTTTTACATTTTGGTTACAATTTTTTTTTTTTGGTCGTGGCAACGCTGGTTATTTTTCTCCGTTGAATTACCTTTATTTCATGGGAGTTTTTCATGATCGCAAATATTTGAAAAAGGGAAAAATTACGAGGGATAAATTATTCACGATAGGGGTGAATAAAATAAAGAATATGTGAGTCACATATAGACACTTATTCTCTTAACAATGCTACCATACTTTTATTCCATTTCAAAGATTTTGTAAACGAAAAAAAAAAAAAAATAAGAACAATGGAAATAGGAAGAACTGAGAGAGAATTTGAAGTTCCTGCCGACGTTTCAATTATGGGCTTAAGAATTTTTGCATGAAATTCAAGACTGAATTCTGTTACATCATTTATGCAAAAAAACTTAAAGTTCCCCAGCGGTATAAAAAGGTGCAATCGCCACCAATGACAGGCGAAATAGGGACAACTGATTTGAAATTCAATCATACCTACATCTTTCTCTAGACACCAATATCTAGTGTTTACATGTTAAAATAGGTACCCACGTTCCGCTAGCTAATTCTATAGCTCCAAGCAATAAAGAAAACAATTTTTTCAACGACGAGGCAGAAACTGTGTATAGCGTACTAGCTCTGTACGTGAATATTCGCTAGCCTTTTAGGAACTACCGCTCCGAATTTAACATGGGGATGTCATTGGAGGTGACAATTGACAACTCTCTGCATAACCTTTATCTACCAGTCTGGTCTTTAGTCCGGTCCAATTTAAACAAATTCTATCTTGTTTGAAAGGCTTCTAAATTACACGTTAAATAGTGGCTAATTGATCGGATCGGATAAAAAAATGACTGAGTAAAAGTGTATCAAAGATACAATTTTATGAAAATTTTAAAGTTTTTCACCAATTATTGTCATTTCTGCAGATGTTTTGTACCACAATTAATAACAAAATTCCGAGTTTACCCACTTGACTACAAAAATTTAAATGCTTGATGGATCGAAATCGGTAATTTAGAAGCCTTTTAAACAAGACATAACTAATTATACACAGAAAAAAATAAAAATTGATTTCAATTAAAAAATTTGTGATATTAATTAAAAAATTAATTAAATTTGCACCAGTAAACAAATTAATAGTATCAATTAAACCAGTTAATAGTATTAATTAAACGTTTAATTCACTTGATTAAAAGTTAAATTCACTTGATTAAATTTTTAATTAAAACTTATTATGTTTTTGATTAATGCTTTAATTGGTGAACAATTTTGGAGAATTTTTTCTGTGTAATTAAAACAGACTTTAACCCTGGATGGCAGCTAAAGGAAAAGTATGCATAAAAGAATATCTAAAAAAAATGACGTGATAGAAGAAAACTTATTCATATTCGGCTTTAGCATGCCAACAAACATAAGAATCAGTAAAAATGGTTAAAAAAACTTTTTCAATGTAATGAATAAGTTGTAGAAAACTGAGTTTTTTTTTAGATACTTTTAGCCACAATTTTCAATTTTAATTATTTTTAAAACAAGAGCCAAATAGTTAACACCACTGAATTCAGCGTACTCGATTTAGGACGCATCTTAAGCGATCGATAAATTGTGAAAACAAGCCTATGAGGTTTTTTTCGAACGTGCTGTGTTTTTTCCCCAATCCAAAATGATGATTTGACATACATAGTTCATCAATTTTCTTCCAGTTTATCTAAAAGTTAATATTTTCTCGAATATCTTTGAAATGTTCGATAATAAGCTAATAGACTTATATGACCCAACTTGTGTAAAATAATTCCCTGGCTTAGGTACACAGAAAAAAAAATAATTGATTTTAATTCAAAAATGTGTGATATTAATTAAAAAATTAATTAAATTTGCACCAGTAAACAAATTAATGGTACCAATAAAACGTTTAAATCACTTGATCACATTTTTAATTAAAACTGATTTTATTTTTGATTAATGCTTTAATTGGTGAATTTTGTGAATTTTTTTCTGTGTATCATGGTAACTAGAGAGGCCTTTTATCCTGGAGGATAGTATTCAATTCGTAAAATAGTAATAAAAATTAGAAGGATTAGATACTTTTCCAAGGATGTTGTTTTTTAAGCCTGGCGTAACTTTCTAATCGTTTTTGTTCATTTTTTTCAGCAAATTTTTGAGCTGAACAAACTCTTTTTTTCAGCCAAGAGTCGTTTGACATCTGCAAAACCATTTTTATTCTGTATGGCTTGTTTGGGTTTTATGGAAGAATATGGAGCAGCTATTGCTATATTTCTTTCAATATTTGCAACACATAAAAAATTATTAGTAGTTTTTTTTATCAATTAAAAAAATTATTTAAAAAGTATTTAAACTTAATTAATGTTATAATTGAATCAATTATTTTTTTTGTGAATCGAAAATATAAAATACAATTTTGATTTAATTAACATTTTAGTTGTTTTGAAATAAATTTTGAATTAAAATAATAATCAAATAACAAAAAATTATTTCGTTTAAAATAAAATAATATAAACTTGTGAAATTGTTGTTGGAAATTGTCAAAATCAATCAACACATTGTTTGAAATGGCAAAGTTTTTTGATCATATTTTTAATTAAAATTAAAAATATCATTTATTGAAAAAAAAAATATTCAAAATATAAAATTTTTACAATTTTTAGTAATCAATATATGTAATCATTTTTGTAATAAGTGCAAAATCAACAAATGGGTTGCTTGATTCTATGAATTTGGTATAAAATTGATGAATAGAAGGGGGTATCTATAACTTCTGGCGTAAGCAGCGATATATTCTCCCTGCAAGGAGTACATATATATATATATATATATTTTGTATTTTAACCAATTTATCCGCGAGACAGCTGTCGCTAGATAATCAGTCGGGGGGTGTGGGATCCGAAGATAATTCAAGGGAAGCTTCTACACAAATCGTTTTCATCGGAATGTTTCTATAGTTAGATATTTTCAAAAAGTACCAAAAAGGTGATTTTTGCAAAAAAGTGGCACCACAAAGGGGATTTAAAAAAGGGCAGCTCTTTTAAAATCAAAATAATAAGGACACCAAATTTAGTTTCTTCCACGTATTTGGTTCAATTTATATATAATTTCAAATAACATTTTATAAAAGGTATAAACACAAAAAGCATATAATAACACTGTGCTTGTTGGAAAAAACTGACAAGCGCGGCTACCGGCGGGTTAACCTCATTCAAGTACGATGAATTCAGTGGTGCTAACCGTCTTTTAGGTTAGCTCTTGCTTTGTTGATAAGGGGCAAGTATGTTTTGAGAAAATGTTAAGGACAGAAAACTAATGGAGGTCGGTCATACATTTAAGCCTCTTAGGGGTGACTCCTATGCAGTTATGGCACTTTTTGTTCAAAGTATTTCTTATTTCTAGTCTGTACAACAAATTTTGTATGGGAGCCTCCTTAATAATTGGAGTAAGCTGGTAGGTTGGTTAGGAACGAATGATGGGAATGAAAAATAAAGTGAGGTTAGCTATACATTTGACCCGACTAGGGGCATCCTAGGCGCTGCAAGTACCAAATTAAGGAACTTCATTAAACCTTAATATTTGTATGGAAGCCGTCCTAATGGATGCTAGTAAGGGGCAAATATGTTTTGGGAAAATGTTAAGGTGAAAAAACTAGTGAAGGTCGGTCATACATTTTATCGGACTTTTTCTTCAAAAAATATATAGAGAATAAAATTCAATTGTAAATTAAGTAGCACCAACGGTAACGCTAGTTATGACTATGACTATTCAAAGTTTGTTCCCTTTTAAACATTTATATTCATTTATTTTCAACTCCAATTTTAGTGTATGACACATTTTTAAACTACCCAGCTTAACCCTAGAGTACTAATGATCGACGTTTCGACGAGCATCGCTTCCTTTTAATTAATTTACTTTTAAATGGGTGTGTCTAACACTCTCAAATTTTGTATGCTGTTAGTAGATGATTTACTTTTGCTGTGTGTAATTGTGTTTTTTGAATTGCGTTGCTGGAACATTGCTTTTATTGGTTTTGTACTCGTCGAATCGTCGATGGTTAGTATTAACGTGACTTTTATTTTTCAACTTTGTGAGCAAATATTGCAAATCTTGTTACTTCAAACCATAGTGGCACCAATGTCCAGCTTAGGAGAAAATAAAAAAGAACACAAATGAAGTATGTGTAGATCATGCCCATACGAAAAAATGACGAATGTCAAAATCAAAATGTGATATATGCGTAAAACCCATATGCGGAGAGCACAAAGTTGAACTTTGTGACTCTGGCTCAAAGTGTTATTTAAAAAAAAAAAAATTTTATATTTTTTTAAGACAAAAATGTCTTTTTTAAGTTTTGATTCTTTTTTAGTTTTTCAGTTTTCCTAACAATATTTTATAGGTAATTTTTTATGATCCCAAAAATATGTGCAACATAAAATAAAAAAGTTCTAAAATTAAATATTTCGTTTATCTATATGAATTAAAATAAAATTATTTTTTTAAATAAACTTATAAGGTGCCATAATGAATAATAACATTTATTGAAAAAGTATATTTGCTTTTAAGCCAAAGTTATAGGCAGTTAAAAAATACATCGTCGAATCGACGATCATTAGTTACAACGTACGTAAAATATGGTTCGTACTCTAGGGTTAATACTTTCACACTCACATATTCTTTTCTACCGATAAGCAATAAATCCCATCGCATTAAAATTCCATAGGTTTTCAATATTAAACTAAATTCGTGGAAAAAATCGGGGATTATTCGTGTTGTTGTTGTTATTATCATCAATTTAATTTAAATTCATTAATAACGTTGATGATCGCCATCATCCTGCGTTAGTGTGATTTGTAGTGAGTGGTTCCACTTGTTTACGGGAATGCACGTGTGCAAGCGTGTGAGAAATTAAAAAGAAAAAAAATGTTAATGCGGTGGAGACTCTTAATGAGGGATGGCATGGGTTAGTAAAGAAGAAAACTCCCATTAACAAGTTTATGAATAAATTTATATTATTTTTGGATTTTTTTTACACTCTAAAAAGGGATTTAAGAAAACTTGTGTTACTTGTGCCCTGTGTAAAGGCCTGCATGTGGAGATTGAAATAATTTTATTTAATCGCTTTTTTTTCTTTATTTCATTTGTCCATTGTTATTAATATTTATTTGTTAACGATTTTTGTGTGTTAGTGTGTTTGGGAATAAAATTTAAATCGTTTCAATTAAAATACAAACACTTGTTGATTTGAAAAAAAAACGAAAAAAATTTGTGTGGCTGATTTTTAAAAAAATACTTTTTTAAATTTGTATTTATTATATTTATTCATTATAATGCTTCTATATGTGTGTATGTTGCCACTTGCATTTGTATGTGGGCGCATATTTTACGCTTCATTAAAATAATTCTAAGAAATTTTTTTTAAATTTTAAAAATGTTTGTGGTCGTTGAAAAAAACTGTTTTTTTTTTAAGAAAAATGTCATTGAACTTTAAGTATGATGGGAATAATTTGAACAAATAGATTAGTAAAAATTATAAAGAACGTGGAGGCACACTTTCACTAATGTTACCTTTCGTTGCAGAAAAATTAAATTTTTTAGTAGAATATTTTTAAATTTCTTTTTCTGCATACATACAATTAAGAAGCATTAGTGATATTTATAGTCTTATATAAAGATGATATAACTTAAGAAAACAGCTTTGGAGATAGCAGAAGATACAAACAAAACGTAGCAGGTAGCATTAGAAGTAGCAGTAAAGTAGCATATAACGTAGCCTTAGAGGAGCATACGATGAAGCGACAAATTATTATAAATATTCTTCTGTAAAGAAACGGGAATATAACAAAAGTGTAAAATGTGTTAATTTAAAAATAATTATTATGTAGGTATATCTCTCTATTTCTCTCTGATCGTGAGAAGCATTTGCTTAAATGCATATTTTGCAGTTATGCATCACAATGTAATACAATTTTAATTAATTACATTAAAGGAATTCTTATTTAAGCATCGTTTTAAACTTGAGTCTAATACAATACAAAATGCAAAAAAAATATTTTTTAATCAAAACTAAATTAGCTAAATTTTAATTAAACTTTCATGCATTTTAGACGAATGATTTTTCATGATGCTGATGCATGAAAGCCAGTTTTGGAAATAAGCGAGCTTTTAGGAAAACATATTTATTATACTAAATGATGTTCTGTATTTATCGGTATGAACCAAAATATACTGCCAAACATCAAACTATAATTTTCCAGTTAAAACTATAAATGAAAAACATCGGCTGCTTTCCACATATCGTCACCTAATATACAAAATAACGTAACAACACTTTTCATAAGTTTATAGGAGAAGCAAAAAACTTTACAATATCAATAACAAGGTGTACTTGGCTTTTGAATTTCTTTAATAAAGTCGCCAATTTTGATTGCAGGGATCTGAACATGTAGTTTAATAAAACGAACAAAAATCCATCAAAAAGTCAATTTTGAATTTTGACTTTTCCTTTCCGTAAGACTTTCATTTGTTTCGCTCTTCATTTATTTCATTCGAGGCAATCACAACTTGACTTGAATCGGTTTTAGATCTCAAAAGATAAGCGGTTCTTTTGGGTCAAAATGCGTTTTTTTTTTTGCAGAAAGCCATTCTTAAAATGCCAGTGTAATTTTAAAGTTTGTTAAAGCAGTGCCACAATTTTAAGACAAACAAAAAAAAAAAAATAAGCCAGAACTTATTTATACCACTAATACCAAACCTTGATGTGTCTTCTTTTTTTTAAAAGCAAATTAAAACCTTTTGTAAAAAGTGTCATTAAAACGGCATCCAACTGACTTTAATTTCTCTGCCATAAATTAACTTTAAAATGGAAGAAACGTTAAAAAAAAATATCATTTAATATTAATTTGCTGTGGGCAAAACTCAACCGAAAAGGTGTAAACGATAATGAGATTTTTTGAACATGATTTAGTAATAAAATAAATAACAAATTATTACCAGCATCGGATAAATTAAAATGACTGTGCAATAATTTACTTGAAATATGATTAAATATTGAAACTTCAAAATCTTTTCTAAATTTGAAAATAAATCAAAGGCTTTCCAACAGTTTTAAAGCACTGTGCCGTTTGCAACTATTTAATGCCATTAACTGATTGTGTCATTTATTCGATTGGCAAGTTTACAATCTTATACTTTGTATTAATACATTTCAAACACTCAAGCAATATGTAAAAGTCTGATATAGTGTGAATTAGAGTTGGCAACTATTCGCATTTCAACTTTGTTCGAATAATTCAAATAATTGATTTTTTTTCTATCAAACGATTAAATCTATAAAATTATTCGATTAATCGATGAGAATAACGAATAAAACAAAATTATTTTTACAAAAAAAAAAACGTATAAGTTACATTCGTCCACTCATCTACAACTATAGAAAATCTTCCATTTTCTTCTTTATTTTTACTAAAATCTGCTATGAATTCCTCTTTTTTTAAACGTAAACTATTCGTCTTAACGGAATCTTAAAGTCATTGGCGCATATTCAGAAATCATAACTAAAGTTGTAACTAACAAAACAGAAACTAAAAAATAGTTAATAGATAGTTATAGATCTTATTCACAATTCATAACTAACGTAGTAACAGCTCTCAGCTGATAGAAGAAATGCAACCATGCATATTGGCATTTAGAGAAAATTAAATGTCGATAATATTTTGAACGATATATTCTGTAATTTATTAAAAAGCTTATAAAATCTCATTTTTTGTTCTTTAAAAAATTAACGCAAATTCTAAAAAAGTTGTTTTTTGGTTATAATAGTATATAAGTCAATTAAAATAATAATAAAAATATTCAAAAGAATTTTATCGACTAAGAACACATCTCTAGTTTATTTTTTTATGGATTTTTTTTTTTTTTTTGGTGCAGCAGAAATTCATTTCAAACAAATTATAATTGCAGCGTGTTTTATACGTCTTAACTGTTTTTTGTCATGTTTTTATCTGTTATTATTTTAATATCTCTTATAATTCTTTCCATTTATTTTTTATAACCACTTCAAAAATGTTGTACTTTTGAAATAAATTATAAAATGATATCAATCAGCTGTTCTCAAATATTTGACGAAAAAAACGGGACCAACAACCAAACTAAAAAATCATTTCGCTTAATATCAATATTTATTTTGATTAAAATACCACATCTTACATAAAACAGTTTTTTGCTATGTCTAGTAGTATAATTAGTTTATTTTGTAATATTAAGACCATTTTAAATCCCACATTAAATCACTCATGATTTATATATGTAAATCAATTCTTTATTTTTTTTTTAGCTTTTTTGTTATTATTTCTAAATTTTTCACCCAAAATTGAAAAACCCCCTTTCTTGAAATTGTTTAACGTTTGATTTAAAAAGAAATCAGTTGATACAATTTTTTGTCTAAGATTTGTTCAATAAGAACATAGAATACTTTTTTGAAATACTATGAGTACTCAACAGAATTTTTGCTTAATAAACATTGCGATTAATTACAGTCAGGGCTATGGCCACAATATTTTTTAACTTTCCTACATTTTGTATAAAATTACTAAAAACTTATGAGAATAAATCAAATTCTAAGCCTTTATTTATTTTATTTTTACAAAAAAAAATTGTTCGATTAATCGACATTAATTAATCGATTTATTCGTTATACAAAAATCGCTATTTAAAAATTATTCGAACAAGAGTTTGGATTTGATTGATCGATTAATCGAATTATTCTTAATCGGTTGACAACTCTAGTGTGAATGCATTGTGTTATAAAAATGACAAGTATCTATTACGAAAAATTTTACATCCATACGACTTCATCGTTTTTTTTTTTTTTTAATTTCTTAACAATAATACATACTTTTCATTTGATCAGGGTTGCATTTTAACAAAAGCATGTTCACGTGTAAAAGTGTAAATACAAACTTTTATGTTGGATTAGATTTTTTGGCAGTCGAAACAAAACTCATTCGATTTCTATCTCACAAAGTATTATGGAATACGTAAAACAATTGTTTTCGGTTAATTGAGCCCCGCTTATTTATTGCGCTAAAAATCATGAAACCAAATCATTCAGTATAACTGTCTATGTAAAAATACCTGTTTAGTTGAGTTCCGTTTAATTGCGTCACCCGCTTAATTATTTCGTGAAATAAGACCGCATTGCGAAAAACAAGAGGAAATGCTTCGGTTAATTGTTTCCGTCTACTTCATGTGTTTTTGCTCCACAAACGTAAAAAAAACATTTTGCGGTAAATGTTAAATGAAATAAATTAAGAAATGAGTTTTATTTTCTATCTACACATGGGTGTTTCGCTTTATTGCACATCTTGTTCAATAAAGCGATTTTCGTTTTAATTGCGTCGGCGATTCAATTAACCGAGTACTGCTTAATTGAGTTCCCGTTTAATTGCGTCAAAATCGTGCATTTTTAAAAACTCAATTAAGCGGAAATAACAGTACGGTGTTAAGATATGCACCTTGATTGAGTTTTGCGCAATAAATGACATTATTTAGCCCAATTATCCATATAAAATTGCAATTTAGTTATTGCTCAATTAATACGAAATTGTTATGAATACTGGGTGAAATGAGTAAAATTAAAATGCGACCCTGTCACAGGTGTGTTTAGTGAGCAAAACACAACTTACTAAACAAAGTGTTTTGACATTTGGCAACAGAAACTACAACAAAACAAAGGCCCATCCATTAGGTCTGCGCAAAAGCCAGATGTCTATTCCTTAAAGATGTCAAAAGTTGTTTAAATTTTGCTTATACATGTACATTTTTGTTTACGTTGAATGTTGTATGTAGTAGTAATATAAACAATGTTTTTTTAACTGTCAAACGCTAATTGAGTTAGCTTAATTGTGTATATGTGAACAGAAAGATAATTATGTCAATAAATCGAATATAGACTCAATAAAAAAGGTATGTATATCTGAACACGGTATAAGAGACGGTTCCGGAGATTGATTGCGAAAGTTTTAAATTACACAGTATGAAAGATAGGTGGAAAGAAAAGTTAACACAATACGACGATTTGATTCTTTTTGTAAAGTATTTTTTAGCACTCTTCTTCAAGTATTAAACATTTACCATATTAACGTATTTAATTAGAAGAGACAAACACCACAATTTCATAACTGCACACTGTCTGCAATTGACATTGTGGCTGAGTTCCAAAACATCATAAAACTTTGCAGTCAAAGTTAAAAATTTATGGTAGAGTTAAACGATGCCACAGTTGGCACTTTGGGGCAGAAAGCATTGTAAAACTCTTCACGGTTGCATTGTAGAATGCATTAAAAAAAGCAAGTTGGTTTGCAACTAAAGTTTCGGAACTCAGCCTGTATATTACAGTGCTACTTCAATAAAAAAAGTGTATTTAGCAGGATATTACAGGGAAAGGCAACCGATGACATATAAAAAAATAGTTCAAAAGAGGATTATGGTAGTGGGATATCTGAAATAATTTTTTAATTTTAGAAATTCAGATTTAAAAAACTTAATTTTTGACGAAAATGTTTGGAGAGGATTATTGATCAATTTGGAAAATATTAAATGTTACTAATAACAAACTAGTTCTCTGTTCAAATTTGTGAAAAATGTTGAGCAACATTGATTATTTCACGCGAAAATGTTGACATGTATCAATGTTACCTATCATGCGAGTTTGCCAGACGGGCCTGATTTAGCCTGATTGTCAAGTTTTTGAATGCGTGTCAAGTGAAAAAGCGATATCTCAAAAGTTTTTTTTTATAAGTAAATTTTTTTAATCTTTAGTTTTTCTATCTATGTAATATCACTTGAAAAAAGTACGATTATATTTGTAAAAAAAAATCTAAAGCCCATATTTTTATTATCAATACAAATAAGGACTAATATGATGCATATTTTTCTTTCTGTGCAATTATAGTTCAAAAAAAAAGCTAAAAAAAAAAAGTTTTCTTTTAGTGCAATTATAATAAAAGTGAAGCATTTATATTTAACCAATTATGCTTTCTTCACACTTGGATTCTTACACGCGTTTAAGATACTCGAACGTGATAAAGCTGCAACCACACTCAAAAAAAAGTTTACTAAATTTAAGTAAATTTAACTTAACTTAAAGAAATTCGGGAATGATTTGGCTCCAAGTAAAATAAAACTTATATTAAGTTTAAAGTTTCCTTAAAAAATAGTACAAATTATTGTCTTGCATAAACTAAAATTAAGTACATTTTTACCAAACAGTAAACCAATTGTACTTTTTACTAAATAATAATTCCTAAAAGCGAGTACATTTTCTACTACAATTTACTACATTCTTATATGATCTGAGTAAAAGTTTGCTAATATTAAGTTAAAAATTTGGCAACCTAGTCCTATTGTGAGTTTATTTTTCCTATTTTTAAGAATGCTTTAAACTTCAATTAAGAAAAAAAATCTTGTTTGTATTATGTTCCAAAATGTTTTTAACTTGCTTTAAGTTTGATTTATTTAAATTGGAGTTCAAAAGATATAATTTTTACTAGAAATTTCCTTAACTGAATGAAAAAGTTATACTTGATGTTAAGAAGTTTTTACTTAAAAGAACAAAAAAAATTCTTAATTATAGTACAAACCATTAACTGAATTTAAGTATTATTTGTGTTTAGTACAAGAAAAGTGTTCTAAATTTGAGTTCAAATTTAAACTCAAAGTAAGTAAGATAAACTTCAAATAAAATAAATTCTTTCTTAGTTTAAAGAAAAACTTTAGTAATATCAAGTATTGAATTTCCTTAATGAAAGTATAGTGAACTTACTTTAAGTAGAATGTAGTACTAAAAGCTTAAATAAAAAGTCGTTTTTAATTTATTTATTTTCTTATTTATTCACAAAAAAGTCATTTATTTTTCCATTTGTTTTTTTTATGTTATACAAATAGTTACATTTATATTTATTTTTTCATTTTTTTTTATTAAATAACTTATGCAGTACAATTTTATACAAATATTTACATTTAAATTACTATTATTATTTTGATTTTGATATATTTACATCTAATGGTTTTTACATTCGGTTCTAAAAACTATTTTAAGATTACGTTAAAGCTATGCATATTAAACAAATACCAAAACTGTTGATTTCATTTTATATAATTTATATATAACATATAGGCATTAAAAAAGTGATTTTGGTCTTAGATAGTAACTAATGTTTAATAATATTTGGTGTATAGGAGGAGATTTTATAGAGGTCGCTAAAAAAGTTTTGCAGCCGGTGAGCGGTATGAAAACTTATACGTAATTGCTAAATTTATATATATATTTATAATTAAATTAAAAAAAATTAGAAGTTACCGTAGTTATCTTCAGACTCTTTTAATTTCTGAATTAGCTGTAAACTTTCAGGACTTTGGACTCTGGTTTGAATAAGTTTTAAAATAGGTTTACAAAAAGCTTCCCATTTTTCATATAACAAATTAACTTTTTCAGGAAATAGTATTGAAAAGTCGGAAGTTACCTACAAGATATGATCTTAGAGATAAATAATATTGAAAAAAAGCAATAGTCTAACCAATTTGTAGCCATACGCCTGTTTAAAAAGTGGCCACTCTTCAAATATTTCTAACAAACTATGTTGTTCGCGGATGTAAAATTTTCTTAATGAAAAAGTTTCTTCCCATTTTTTAGATGTGCACATCTAAATCGAGATGATTATTAATACATTGAAGTGATTTGTTAGTCACTTCAAATTGACATGATTACAACAAAATCACTCCATTACTCGCATATAATTCTCTGAACATACCTCAAACTGGGTATAATGTAGAATCGGCCACCATGAGCGTACTCCTCACTTATACAACCGACCACGACTTCTTAATGTTTTTATTTTGTCCTTAAATAATTCATAAAATTTTACAATTTAATCATGAATATGTTTAAAACAATCTTCTGATATCTACTTAATTTAAGTATTTTTATGCATTTTTAAAACTTTAAGGAAATACCGTAGACGCTCGGTTATATGAGTATCCAGTTATATAAACATCCAGAATAGTGAACAACAAAATTTTTACACATGAGGTTCTAAAGAGTGAACAAAACCTATCTCTTTTATGTGAACATCTTGCAACCGTTGATTTTTTGTAACTGTTTGTTGTAAAGGGTGTTTTTTTAGAGTGTCACAACTTTGAGTTGGCATCACTGCATTTTTTGAGCACGCATTTAACAGCTGATAGCTGCTTTTTGTTTAGTTTGCTTTGAAATTTTATTATGAATCGACTTACGACTTATTATGAAATTTTTAATCCAAATAATTCGGCATATGGGCTGAAGCACAAATTGATATTGTTTTTGAATTTCCATTTAAAATTAAATTTTGCGATGAAGACCATTTCTGGTTGAATGAGTAAGCTTTTGTCGAAACACCATTACATCCACAGAAAATTACTGTTTGGTGCGCTTTATGGGCTGGCAGTCGCAGTCATTGGCCCATATGTCTTCAAAAACGATGATGGCCAGAATGCGAAAAGTTGTTGAAAATTGGCACCTTCTATACTTCATTTTTCATAAAATTTCCCTTGCAATAAAGCCCGTTTCATTGATATTAAAAATATATTTCCTTGTTTTATTATGATTTAAACTTGTGTCACTCTTTAAAAAACACCCTTTATTAGAAATCTGTTCTTCCCCGAAATAAGCTAGTAAATGTGTATTTACGAATGCAATGGACAATTTATAAGATCGTTGGTGTTTGAAAAGTTATTGCTTAGAGTGAAAATAATACATCTGATATTAATGATATTTTGGCATTGCGAAAATGCAGGGACAAGGCATTACAGTAAAATCCCCTCAAGCAAAAAAATTTAACCGACTACTTTCATGTACATTTATTATTAACAAACGATTTAATTTAAAATAAAAACTAAATATATGTTATGTATGTACACATATTAAAAATGATTTGAAATACTTATTTTATATTGTCTCGATTATGTGAACTTTTCCATTTATGGTGTTTTCTTTTCTACAAAAAAAATACCACATTTTAAAAGGTGCATGTATAAAATGTCTTGCCTAACATTTAATAATGCAATTTTTTATTTGACGAGAACAAAACACAAAGCTGACAAAAAGTTTGTTCTTCAATATATAAAAAAATATGTACATAAATCAAAAAGTATGTTCTTCAAAATATAAAAAAAAAAAATATAAATAAACCCAAATTTCTTAATAGATTGATATTAAATAAATAAATAAATGAACAAAATGAATCCCCAAATTCCAATTTCTTTAGTTTGTTTTTCATAAAATATGTAAACAAGAATATACCTTTGCCAGATTGCCAATTTATTAACACCAAGTTTTTACGATTTCTTGATTTGACGTTTTTTTTTTCAAAAACAATTTTATAACACCGAATCCATTTAAATTTTATATCACTGATAACTTACCATTAACAATTTAATTCTTTCTTTTGTTTTTACTATAAAATAATAAAAAAATTACTATTAACACTTAAAACTTTTATTGTCCTGATTAGAGGCGATTTTTTCCCAACTTCGTCTGGTAACCCTATATATAAACAGAAGCCATCTTTTTACAGGGCATTATCAACACACTCGATTTATACGGGGCGTAAAGTGCAATACCTTATGACATTTAAGGGTGAATATTTTTAGAATAAAACACGCTGCCCTTTTAAAGAGCAAAGCATTTTTAAGAAACGAACACCAAATTGCATTTTTTTAAATAAAATGTGACATTTTTTGTAGAAAAGAAAACACCATTAGTGAACAGGCCCTGTCTGAATTAGTTCATATAAGCGAGCGTCTACTGTATAAATTTGTTTGTTGTGTTTTTTTTTTCTTGATCAATTGTTACATTTATCATCTCAAATGTAATGTGAACGGCTTCGATTAGATTAATTAATATTTTTCTCAAACGCGTTTAAAAACCCAAGTGTGAGCATAACATTACTCAAAACTAGTAAGTTGACAACATTGAACAGCTGATTTGCAGTAAGTATATTTAAGGGAACTTTCATTGTTATATTTTTTGTTGTTTTTTTTTTATATTGTTTCTGTAATTTTTACTTTAAATGATATTTTTGTTTTTTATCTAATAATTTTTATGAAAAAAATTATAAAAATTAAAAAAAAAACAATGGAATCAAGTTTTTTCTTCAAAATCATGTTTTTTTATTGTCAAGTTTTTTTTTTTTGCAAATTGGATCTGGCAAGCCAATTGGATTAGTAGCTGATTTTCCTATACTCGGAGGCTTTGAAGAGATTAAAACGATGAAAAAATCCAAACGATATAAAACCCGGCAGTTGCATTTTTATTTATCTTTCATTCCAATATTTTTAATTATTATTTTCAGGGACTCCCTTGGTAATATGGCCCCATCCAAGTAATTCACCATGATTGTGTTATGTTACTGTAGCCAATTTACCTAAAATTCCAATTAAGCATTTAAGGGCGCTGTTAAAGTCATAAACTCAAAACTTTTAATTATACATAATTAATTACCAAACATCTGCATATCAAACAAAAGATATACGATCAGGCACTCCTCTTTAACAACCAAAATCATAATAATGATTTGTGTGAAAACGAAAAATATCATTCCCGGCTTTATGATTCCTTTTCATATTTCATAATCAGACGATTGCATTGCAATTTATCATGCGACTATTAAGTCCGTTAAAGCTCATGGTAAGACAGAGAATCAAGATAAGAGGCAAACACGCATGTTGGCAAGAAATAAACGTCTTAAGAAAACTAATAAATTACGCATACAAGTAGCGACCAATTGATCACCCAACTAATTTCACTTAAATTTCGTTGGTCCATTTTTTCTTTTATTTTTTGTTCGTTTCGTTTTTTTCTTCATCTTGTACAAATTACGTACTGAAAATTTGCCGCCGCATATTTCTTTTTTTTTTTATATATTAACAAATTTTCCCCCCGTTGATGGACAATCAGTGTTGCATCTTTAGTTATAAATGAATGGCCATTTTTCGTGATCTTCTCATGGGCTGTTTTAAGTGTTTGGCCCCGACATTGTTGTTATCTGCCATGCGGTGTGTCCCTATAAATTAAACGCAAATTATTTGAATTCTTATTGCGCTGCTGTTGCAAAGTGACAGCTAAAACGGTGGTTAATTTCAAATTCAAGAAGTCTGAATGGTTCTAAAGAACGTGAAAACAACACAAAACAGAGCAAGAAAAAAAAGGATCTTTATATTATTTTTCTCCCCTTTTAAGAAGGTGCAATTCCACATACGAAACTGCATTTTTTTTGCAAATTTTAGTATTTGTCAGGGTCTTTGCAAACAAGAGTAGTGGCTGCTGAAAAAAAGAAATAAAAAAAACTTTAAAATTACTTAAGATGTTCTCAAATTTAGTTTCGCTTGCTACTTCGCTTTATACGGTGGTTGCTTCTGGTTAAAATTGCTTTTATAAGAATTGTTTGGTCTCATTACATGTTCCAAGTGCATTTAAGTTTTGGAAACATTTGTTTTATTGTGTGCTTTATTTAATTTATTTTTTGTTTTTCGGGTTGGTTCGGAAGGCTGTCAATTTCTTAAAATTGCAGCTGCCACTTCGTATTGCATTCACTTTTGGCGTTTGTTGATCACAGTAGTTCTTTCTGCTGATTCCCTTTGGCTTAGTTTGTGTGATTGCGGTGGCCAACTAAATTGCCTTCACTCTGTGATTTTCGTTTGTTGCTCCTGTTATTGAGAAGATGTTACTGTTGATGTTAACTACTTTAATGCCCATTTATTTAGATGCTCCTTGGCACGCAATTATCATGTTCACTGACATACATTTCACTTGACAAGCTTTGTTGTTTGAGTTTTTTTTTTGCGATTTTTTAGGTTGAATACTGAATTGATAAATAGCAGGGTTCTGATGGTTTTTTAAAGATATTGGGTGAAATAAAATATTGAACCCCATTTGTCAGATTTTATATTCATTATTATTAAGAAATTGTTTTTTTAATTCCCTAAGCTAATACCGCGAAGCTCTACGCTTATCTGCAGGAATGAAACCAGAGTCTCTGGCGGGAATCGAACCTGCAACCCCGGCGCTGATAGACTAGCTCACTACCAGCTAGCCTACGGGGGCACTACTCGTGCCTTTGGCTACGCCAATCACTCGATTGTCCCTGGCGGGTTGGACTACTACACCCCGGAACCTTTCTTCGGTGCAAGATACCCAGCACATACGGCTACGTAAATGGGCTGTCTGTTGAGATGACTTTCCTTAAACCGTCCCTTAAACCGGATTTATATTAACGGTCAGAAGGAAGTATAGTCTGCCATGATACCCTCTTGCATCGCTAGAGGACTAGAAGTTGTCATGACAAGGAGGAAGAGAAAACTGTGTTTAATTTTCTGTGTCAGTGTCCTTAAATTCAAGACAAGGCAGATTAACCTGGGAAAACCGGTGTTGGCCTGTTTGGATGATATATTTAAGAAAGAACTATGTTTGCTTCTTTTCTTTATTTGGAAGAATAATTGGTTGAATTCTGCAGTGACGCCTAATAAATAACTGTAATGAACTTCATTCCGAGATAACAAGGCTCCTTCGAGGATTACAAGATTCCTTTAGATATTACAAGGTTTTTTCAGTGATCACTTAGTTGCTGATGTTTTACGACAGGTTGACACTGGGCAAGGGTACAAAGTAAGGTGTGTTGTAAAGCATCTTGGGCAGCGCGAGCCTCTTGGTGCTGCACTTACTTAAGTCTGTCTGAGGCCTTACTTTTTCAGATCTCCCAGATAGCCCTGAACTAGTTATTGGTAAGAGATACATCGGGCATCACGTGGTGGTTGTTATTGAAAACCAAATCGCGAAGAGAAGGATCTTAAGAACTAGTGTGTTAATGTCCACACACCAACGTGGTTGACTCATTGCGCCCACTCGGTAGTTAGACCAATATTTAGGCATTTATTTAAATAAAAACTATTTCTGCTAAAGAGTTTATTTATACAAAGTTGCCATTATGAGTTTTAGATCGAGATATCGAGATGTTAATGACTTACAATCAACACCCATACGTACTATATCTCAGGTATCGTATACCCTTTGTACACTTGCATACATTTTGAAGGAACGCATGGAAGGTGTTGAAAATGTGAAACATGCATTGACACTTGAAACATCGTACATCGTCATTCTTTCTTATAAAAATTTCACCATTTATGAAAAAAAAAATTCTTCTACGAAAGTTCCAAAATTTTAAAAGAAAATACCAAAATGTATTTGGAATTTTGTTTAATAATATGTGTTCACGTCTGAACCGAAGTTAGCAGATTTCCCATCCTTGGTTTCTATTTTGAAAGATAATATGCCCTAAGACAAATTGACAACGGGAGGCGCCACTATCATCATTAATTATATTTTAAATTTTTCTTTAATTTGTATGTATTTTTTTATTGTTGTAAATTAAAAATTGGTTCTAAGTCGAATCGTTGTTTGAGAGTCATATTGGAAGGCTGTATTTGGAAGGCTGTATTTTATAAATTAATTAAATAAATTGTTCTGGAATTTAATATTTTGTAGCAAATTTTGTATTTTTGCACCAAATAAATGGAAACTATAACGTTTCGGAAAACAAGGAAAGTGTTTTTATATGGTTAAAAGTGCATTCTGTGCCTTTTTAGCTCTTTATACACAGTGCACACTCCACGAAACGTATCGTCGTTTCGTTCGGGCCACTATAAGACGTAATCGACGTTTTTAATATAAAAAAAAAAAAATTAACAAAAAAGACTTGAAAAAAATAAAAACTTGACAAATGGTAACGCTGCTTTAAAAAAAAATGCCATTTTGTCAGTGATGCCACAATAATAAAAGAATTTGTTGCCACTCTAATGGTAACTACAAAAATCGAAAGATGTAAAAGGGAGCAAAATGAGATTGGATCATATTGTAAAGATTTTGAAAAATGTTAGCCCCAAAGCATTTCTTTCAGGCCTGTCACAGAAATCAATTCCGATCGAAAGTTGAAGTGATTTCGTATCATGCTTCACATAGAACATGGTAGTATGGGACAATTTCAACATCTTCGCAAATTGATGGTACATGTTAGATGTTGACAAGTGTGAAAGGGCTATTAGGGCGCTAGTTTATGCCCTAAAATCTTCTGTTGGAAACTGTTTTACAACAAAATGTATCTATAATTATGCCATTTTAAAATTTAACACATTTATAAGGGTTGTTTTTTTAGAGGCAAAAAACTTTTTTTAAATAAAAAACCACAAATTCAATGACAAAAGTTTTTGCTTAATTTGCTCGAAAATATCATGGCATTTTATGTTTGAAAATAGTTTCTGGCATATGGCCTCCGCGACTGCGCCTTCCTGCCATCCTCTCGGTCGAATTTTGAAGCGCTTTTTCGGGTATACCCGGTCTTATTTCGTCAATCGGTGCCGGTTTTTTACCATAGATCAGAGATTTGACGTATCCCTACAAAAATTAGTAGAAATGCAGGTGCATTTCTTGAGATAATTCGGTCATTAAACTAAACAACAGCCCAGTAAAAAATTGAGCTTAAAACGAAGCAGGTTTGTAAGGGAGAAATGTAAGAGTTTCGCTTACCATACCGCTTACGGAAGGCATGAATTTTATATGGCGAGTTCCCACATTGAAGCAATACATTTTTGACACATTGAAGCAATACATTTTGACACGCTTTATTCAACGCATATAAAAACTGGTGAACGTAGCGTTCAGCATTACACACTGAATGTTTTTTACAGTTATTTTTGGTGTTCTCCCTTACAAACCGGCTTCGTAGTAACCCAATAAAAAATTTTGTCATTTTGAAAAGCACTAATGGTACATTTAAAAAAATAAGCGCGTAATTATGCGCTACGCAATAAGACATACAGAGATGCAGTAAAGTTAGTGAAAAAACTGTTAACAAGTTTCATAATAGAAAAATTTATATTTCAAGTGCAACGACATTCCCTTACTACGAAGCAGGTTTGCAAGGGAGAATACTAAAAAAATAACTGTAAAAAAACCTTCAGTGTGTAAAGCTGATAAATAAGTTCACCAGTTTTTATAGCGTTGAATAAAGCGTGTCAGAATGTATTGCTTCAATGTGTCAAAAATGTATTGCTTCAATGTGGGAACGCGCCATGTAAAATTCATGCCTTCCGTAAGCGGTATGGTAAGCGAAACTCTTACATTTCTCCCTTACACACCTGCTTCGCTCGAAGCACAATTTTTTATTGGGAATGGAATGCCGTGGCACTTGAAATATTGTTTTTTCTTTTATGAAACTTGTTTAGAGTTCTTTCACTTACTTTACTGTATCTCTGTGTGTCTTAATGCGTAGCGCATAATTGTGCGCTTAAATTTTTAAATGTACTATTAGTGCTTCCCAAAATGATAAAAATTTTTATTGGGAGGCTAAGCAAAATGATTAATTTACGAGCTGTATGGCATGTTGCACCATCCTCTTGTAAGCATTTCTCATCCAAATTATTTGCAATGACAGAAGGAATAAAAAAATTGCGAATTACTTGCCTGTAGCTTTCGCCATTGACGGTAATATTGGCACCGATTTCGGATTGAAGGACAAATGAGCCTATGAAGCCTTCGGCATGTAAGGCGCACCAAAGAGTGATTTTATTTGGAATGTAATGGAATCTCCAAAGTCTCATGAGTATTCTTCTCCTTCCAAAAATTACAACTCTGCTTGCTTGCATTTCCGTTAAGCCAGATACGAGCTAAATCGCTAAGATGATTGGACGATAGAAACCTGGTTGAACTTCCAGTTGATTCTCAGGCTATTCACCGAACACACGGCCCAGTTGATGGATTGATTACTTGCACCAGTTGGATCTTATACCCATTAAGGCCAAGATGTTTCCTCCAAATTTTGAAAGACAGACTGAGTCACTAAGAACGACGAAGGATTACAAATTCGAGTCCTCTGTCAAACTCTCGTCTAAAGCGGCGATATCTTCTTCTGTATGCACGGTACGGTCTCGATTTGGATGAATATTAAACAATAGAGTAAATGTGGTCATGAATTGATCCATATAATTGCGTGTTAGCTTCTCAGATGAACGACTATGCGCACCGTAAACTTGACGAAATGCTCTATAATTTGGTGAACAGAGCACGAACTTTGGAAATCAATTTCCACCATTTTTAAACGCTGTTCTGGTGTAAGTCTTTGCATGCTGATTAACCAAAGTTTACTGAAAAAATGTCAAACACACTTCATTACCAACAGCACTAGTTTTACAGTTATTCCTATTGAAATATCTGTACGTTTAAAAAAACACCCTTTACTAATAGAGGTTGCCATTAAATTAAACAACTCTTGTTGCTTTAGAATAATTAAATTTTCGAAATTATTTCGTAAATTTTTTCCCCCTCGATATTGACCTCTTGAACCCCAAACTTAATTGGAAGACTACGTTGGCAACCTCTACCCTGACTGTTATTTTATTTAAGTCATTGTAATTCCAACAGCTCAGTTTATGTTCGAACATGTTAAACAATTCACTCTAAACCGTTAAGGAGGAGAGAGGATTCCTAAAAGTAACAATTCACAATTGCACGTGTTAAATATTTGATCGTTTGTTTTCATGATTTAAAATATAAAAAAAAATAACATCACGGTTCTTAAAGGCAACTTCTACATGGAAACAGTAGAGAGAAAAAAAAAACAAAATTTAGCGAAAAAACATGCAGTGAAAAGCAATTATGGCCACGACCTCTTTCACTGTCTTAAATGCATTTTTTCCATTCGGTTTTTTTTATGAATTTTTATGTTTCCAAGTAACAACTACTTACTGCTGCTTTGAACTTTTATGGTGCTGGTGAGGTGAAAATCTTTTCATTTAAATTTCGTTTCTTTTCAATTTTAATTTAAAACCAATTTTACACCGTCTTTAAATTACAACAACTACAACAACAACACAAAGTTGTGCCATGTTGAGGTGTTTATGAGGCTTAAAGTGCACGTTTTAAAAGGGTCATAAAAGAATGAGGTTTTCCAAAAAAGTTACATGGTTTAAAGAAAAGAAAAAAAAAATAACTGGCACTTGCTGCAACTGAAGAAGTAAGATTTTTTTTATTAATTTTGAAAAGACGATTTGTAAACGGTTTAAGAGCTTACAAAAGAATTGAATTTGGCATACTTTCAGTTTAAAGAAATGAATTTTTCATTGTTTTCCTCCCCGTATTCCCCTTCTTTTAAGCCCATTATATTTCTTTAACAATTACTGCAACAATGTAAAGCCCTCCTTCCGCATGATGTCATTTGCTTTGAACTTGGGTTCAAAATTATTGTAACAAATTTATATTTGTCTTTTAAGCCCATAAGAATATCTTGGTTTCTTTTTTTATGGTTTATGGCCCAAAGAGAAAGAAAACAAAGCCACAAAATTATATTTCACAAAACAATGGCTTAAGAAAATGTTTTACAAGGCAACAGAAACAAATAAGAAGGAAAAACTTTATATGACACGAAAGCCCCTACTTCTTTTTTCTCACATGCCCCCCAGAAGACATGAGGGAGATTCTTTTATGAAGAGTTGAAAAAACCTTTAAAAGAATTCAAATCTAAATACACAAAAAAAAAACATAACGGCTTTAAGGCGGAGGAGGTGAATCTGTTTGATTTTCAAAAACCAAAACGAACACCTGCATGCAAGAAACAGTTTTATTGTTAAAACGTTTCTCGTCCGTCCGTCCGTCCGCCTGTATGTCTCTCTGCATTCTTTATTGTTTGCCTTACATGTTCCTCATAATAAATGAAACAAATAAACTTAAGGAAAACAAATTGAAAAGAGTTTTAAAGAAAATCAGTTTTAAACACTTTAAAATGTTGCTTCAAGAAAATGTTTATTTTTTCATGAAACTTATTAAAGACTTCTACCTAGCTTTGCTTTGGCAATTTGTGTGGCAAAAACTGGTGGAACAACAAAAGTTATGCGTAGCGTGTCAAGTCTTTTCGTAGCGGATTTTGCTGCAAGGTTGTGTGTTCTAAAAAAAGGTCATGACATTGAATGTCATTAAGAAAAAAAATATCATATTCAAACAAGGTTAAGGTGTGAATATGGGCTTGACTTTGAAGGCAAAAACTTTAAAGTACACTGAGATTCTAGTTCTCTTATTGCCATTAAAAATTAAATGATATGAAATTGAAAATTAATTTATGATTAAAACTTATTTTAAAGAAAAAATCAAAGCGGATTTAAATTGACAAAATAAACTTCCATTTTAACTATAAATAAATGATTCAATTCTTAGTACAATCTTAATGTGTCCTTTATTAAAATCAAAAGTTTCTTGGAGCCTTAGGCCGATTTTTTGTGATTTATTTTTTAATATTTCAATATAGACCAAAATTTTAAGCAAAACAAAGCTGTTCAGTCAAAATTTTGTATACAAATTTGATAATGGCGGCACAAATCTGTTTTCGGATTAAATTAACCTAGTTGAACTTAGATCTTAAAACCCCACACGTAGAGAAAAAATATGTTTAAATATGGTCAACTCCAACGAAACTATTTTCAAAGACAATTTTGAACATATTATGTTTAATTTAACCCTATTATTGTTACCAACAACCATATTATGGTTGCGTCTCAAAATGTTATGGTTAAGTATAACAATAATTTGTTTTTACATTAACAATAGTATTTTCCTCTTTTCTAAGAGCAACATTTTATGATTGAAGACCAACCATGCTATTATAATTGTTAAACATATTTTAGTTTTTTTTTAACCATAACATGTTCGAAAGCAACCATAATATGGTTGTTGCGTCTTGATGGATGGCTAATTTAACCATAATATGGTTGTTGGTTGAAATAAAATGGTTAAATTAAACACAGAATGTTTAGCATTTTCTTTAAAAATAGTATTGTTGGAGGTGACCATATTTAAAAATGTTTTTTATCTGGGTGCAGCCTTAAGGAAACTATTTTGTCAGAGAAATTAAACAAATTCGTTATGGATCTGTTTTGTGAGACCCATCTCCGATTCAGCCATTTTCTTTCTTCTCCTTTGCGAAAAACTATTTTGATTCAAGCTTTAAATATTTTGAAGTTTTTGTCTCTAAATCTCTTTTGGTCAAAAGAAGTAGGAGAGGGGAAACTTAAATAAGGCCAGGGATCTGGAAATTTCGCTGCTTTCCAACAAAGCGATTAATGTTTAATCGAAATATGACTTAAACGTATAAGAACTTCATACTGGCAAAGAAAACGGAAATAATAGACTTTTAACTGGATTATTATTATGACTTTTTTTGTTGGGGAAACATATATGACTTTGGATTTTGTAACTACGTTGCTCAGCGAAGGAAGTCTTAGCCTGCAAACATTCAATGTCATCACCAAGAAAATAATCACAAAATTTGTTAGGCATATGAACCTACGCACAGCACAATGGAACAAACTCATCGGATAGTAAATGTCATAAAAAAATATGGCTCAGCACTCTTTATCGATGTTTCGCAAGCTTTTGATAAAGTCTGGCATGAAGGCTTATTACACAAATTGAAGCTCAACTTACCAGCAAACACACACAAGCGGTTAGAAAGCTACCTCTAGTCGGAAGTAAATTTATTATTACAGAAGGAAATTTCTTAAGTTCTCCTCAGCCAATTGGCGCTGGAGTCCCACAAGGCAGCATCCTGGTCCCTCTATTATACTTCGGACATGGCAACAAACAACTACACCTAACCTTCAACATTTGCAGACGATACAGCTTTTTTAAGCGTACACGAAAACCGTCATGAAGCATCTCGTTACTTACAGGATCATATATTTCCCCTATAAATATGGATAAAACAACGGTGGATAATGGTCAATGAGCAAAAATGCGTACATTTAACATTCAAATAATTCCTCAACATTGGCATGTAAAATATCTCGGTATACATCTAGATCGGCGTTTAACGTGGAAAAGCCATATAGAGTTAAAATTAACTCAAATGAAACTAAAAGCCATTTAAATTCATTGGCTTATTGGAAGAAATTCTGTCCTTAGTTTTGATTGCAATCTTCTACTTTACAACTCCATCTTAAAGCCAATCTGGTGCTATGGCATTCAGTTATGGGGCACTGCCTCGGCCTCTAATATCGAAAAATATTCGAATAATCACCGCCGCTCCCTGGTATCACAAGGATCTCAATGTGCCATTAATAAAAACTATGATTACAAAATATGCAGTAAAATATTTAAAAAGGCTTGAACCCAAATCCACTAGCTCGAAATATTTTAAATTATGGCGACCACACTCGCTTAAGAAGAAGACTCACCGAATCAGAAGAGCGATAAACACCTACATATGTGAACTGAAACAGTGATGACGAAATTTGTTGTCTGGAACTGGCAGGACACAAAACAAACTATTAGGATAAGATTTGATTATTTGGAGTCGAAGGCCATAGTAGCTAGCGCTCCCTACTTATATTATATAGTGTAATTTATTGTATCATATAATATTAATAAAATAAAAAATAAAAAAATAAGATTTGATTAATTTTTATTAGTTCATATTTAATATAAATATGAAGATTAAATAAATAAATATTGATGAAAATATGAACGTGGCTAAGGAGACTGTTCGACGAGACCCAGGTAAATTATGGACCGATTGTAACAAACGTGGTAGTGTGATTTCTTGTTTTATACTAAACTAAATTAGTGATTTCGTATATTCCTTCACATAAAACGAAATCACTTTCGATCGGAATTGATTTCTGTGACGGGCCTGAATAGCATTATTTACAAGAGCTTAAGGTTTATTATAGTAATTTTCGGAAGGGGGTATATTAAGGGACCTGAAGTAAATTATGCACCGATCAGAAAGTCGATGATAAAATTTATAGTTATAAAAAAAGAATTGAGGGCAAATTTCATAATAATACCCACACTCCACCACCGAATTAATTTTAGTTTAGTATAATTATTCTAGAACAGTAAGTGAGGCAATTTTATTTTATTTAAATTAACTTATGGAATGTGCCGCAGCGATGCTCTGGAGATTTCTATTTGAGTAGCACCCCAGTGGACTTTTTATCACATACATCTTCGGTCTGAGACTAACGACAATGTAAGTGCGACCCATCCAAAGTCTGTATTCAATTCCTACGTACATTTACACAGAGTTGGCCTAGGCTAACAGATTGATCCGACACTACATACATTGCAAGCGAAGGTTGGATGGGTCCAATCATTGTGGTGATTCAGAGGGCACTAAGATTTGTATCAATGTAATCAGCCCTTTGTAGCAGACATTGTATAAGTGTTAGATGGTTCCGAATAAGATCAATCATCGGATGGGTTTCAGCTATTTAAAATTTGAATAAAGTAAAAGTCCATGTATTTTTTAAAAGTTTTTGTTATTTATATTTATGTACATATGTAGGTAAATAACTTAAAAATAATAGGTATACATAATAAATTATTTTTTTATATTTTTTTATTGCACGAAATCTAGCGAAAACTTCTGGCTTTATGAATTTTAAAACAGTTTCTTATTTTTGGCCGTAGTCCTTTTCAGTAAACCCTTCGCACTTGATTGCTTCTGTAAAAAGGGCAGATAATAAAAAATGGAAAAAATATATTTAAAATACATACCTACTTATATTTTCAACAAATTTATAATTTTTATTTATGTTACAAATAACAATAACACTTGCCCTTTTGAACGCACCTTACATTTTGAAGTTTTACTTTAAAATGTCAAAGCCCAAACTGAAAAAATAACGGAACAAAAAGTAGAAGAAAACAAGCAAAATGCACAATGAAAATGTGCAAAAAATATGATATATTACTAAAGGCTCAGTTAGCCGGGAGTAACAGTAACGTTGCAAATCAGCTGATTCATTTTGTTGTATGTAAGGCAATTAGAACGATTATAGTTAGCAGTAAGATGTTACGTCTCAATCTGTAAAGCCCTTATGACACTACATTTTTTATTCACTAATTGATATAGAATTGATAGAAAGAAACAGTAAATGTTAGAAAGAGCGAACTATAAAAAATGTAAACAGAGTTTTTAGTTTTTTTTTCACTTGTTATGGTTTTGTTTCAGGGATGGCGTTGAGAATTTTAAAAATTGTACCAACAACCTTTAAAAATTGTACTTTTTTACCCTAATTGTACTAAAAGATTTTTTTTATTTGAAATTAATTTTATTTATGTTCATAAAAAACAATACAAAAAGGTATTATAAATCTTAGTTTAAAAAGTATCAACAAAAAAGTACAATTGAAACAACATAGCCATCCCTGTTTTGTTTATTTTATTAAATGTTGCCAACTTTTTGTTTATGAGAAACCTAAAAACAAAAAGCGCTAAATCGCTGAATTTGTCCATAAACCGCTGATTCAGCAACACTTTTAATATTTCAAGCTTGAAATGTCAATTTTAAGTTAAACAATTTTACATTTTTTTTGACATAACTCAATTTTTTATCGATAACTTTAGTAAAATTTTTGACGGTTTGCCATTTATCTTAATACAGCTTAACTCTTTGCACTGGGTAAATTTTTTTATTACATTATATTTGTACTGTTCACCAAAATTTTAACAATGCATTAAAAATGTAGTGTCATAAGGGCTTAAGAAATAGATTGGTCTTACTTTTTTACGGTAAGGTTACTGTTACTCCCGGCTAACTGAGCCTTAAGCCATCCAAATGAGAGCTACTGCGATGGCATCATTTAATTTTCGTTTGCTTTGTTTTTGATTCTTATTTACATTTCATTTAACAACGGGATCTCAATAAGACTGATCTGATTTGGATGCTAACTAGTTGTATGCGATTAACGAAGTTTTTTTTTTATTTTTCTTATTGACATTATTGTGAACAATCGGATGTGTTTCAATTTGTAATAACTTGCGGACCGCTGGGACGTTAACGAGGTGACTCAGATGGAACCGCGTGGATACCTCTTCATACATAATCTACAGCTTCTCCAGTGCGAACAGGTCGGGCAACAGTCCTTCGTTGTTCATTTAATACTGAACCCTGGTTCTCAAAACCGGTAATTAAGCTTCTTATCATGTTTAAACTGTGAGCTGTTGCAGTATTTAATTGAATGTTGACGGTATTTTATTTGTGCTTTAACAATTTATCGTCCGGAAGCATAATAAAATTGAACAATTTTTACACGTTTTTCAAAAAAAAAACAATTTTTGTTGGTTATTAGTATAAAATGCTATACAAACAGACTAGAAATATGAATTTTTTTAGGGGTTGGACCACATTTAGAATCCTAAGCTACTGTAGTGTTATTTATTTTAAAAGTTCATAAGAATATAGAATATAAAAAAAGTTAAAAAAAATGTATATATAATGAAAGATAAAGTGTTTCGATTTTACTTTCATGCGCGCACGACTGGCTGGTTAAAGAGGCAGGATCAGACTGACTTTGATGGTTGCAAGAGAGAGTTTTTTACTCTCCCACACTACTAAGGAAAACAAGAAATTGCTGCAAAAATCAGTTTTTTCTGTTGAGTCGTTGAATAGCTTAGTATTTGACGGACGAATAGGACTAAATCGTCTTACAGTTATTCAATAAGCCGAAATATATATACTTTAAAGAGCCTAAACAAGCGGGAATCCAAGGCGGAGCGGTCATGACCACCATGTCCGGTGTTCCAATATCATAAACGGTCAATTATTTATAATCTTTCATTTGGCCAACTCAACACAATATAGAAATCCCCAGCCCTCTCCACACGCACAAAACTTGGAATTTTTAATGCGAGCTCCGAGTCTGTGTGAAAATTAATGTACGGTTGTAAAAATTAAAATACCTTCGCAAGTCTTTGTGAACAGGTACCTTAGAAGGATATTCAACCTAATAATGGTTTTCGTTGTCGTATACGACTGCGTAGTATTTTGTAATAGATTTAAGTAACACACAACCTGTGTTCTTCAATCTACTACAAAAATCGACTTTGTCGTTAACGACAAAGACAACCGTTATAAGAGAATACCTAAAGCAAAAAAAAAAAAATAATCTTATAATTAAAATCCCAGAAAGCACATAAATATCGAGAATTGCGGGGAAATTTAATCCTTGCAGAAACCCTAGTTTTAAGCCTGAAATATATTTATTTTAAACATTTTCTTTACAATTAGGAAATCTTATTATTGTTCTCCCCCTTTTCACTTAAGCCTCTGTTTTGTAGGTACTTGTAAATAAATACTATTCAACTTTTAACCCGAACATGACGTTAGCAGGGCTTAACAAATATCCACGGCTAATTAAAGTTTGTTGTGAATTTAATTCATTTTTTTGTTACTCTTCTATTTCATTTTCAACATGATTAAAGCGTGGGCTTAACAAAAACGGCAACCACCAAACAGTTAAGTTGATGCCATAGACAAAAATCTTGGGCGCCGTCTTCGTCTTTGCTCGCAGCCACTGTTAACAACACAATACTTTGTGAGGGCCTTTTTTATAATTTTTATTATTTCTAAGTGACACCATGTAACTACCACATTTAAAGTGGCTGGGTACTGAAAATCAGCCACTATTCTCTGGTACTAAAGGTTGGGTAAGAGTCAAATGCAGACAGAGGGTGGGGGGACAGACAGGCAGACAGACCTGTATAGTATAGCCTGTGTTTGTTTGTATGTAAATGCAAATTATTTGTTATGTTGATGAATTAACAAAAGCAAATCGTGACTTATAGTTTTGGCAGCTGTGCTTAAAATATGTTGTTAAGAAATGAAATGAACAGCATACAGCTAAAAACAGCAACAAAAACAACAAAATTTTTTATAAGGAATTTATTTTATTTATTCAACACAACACTAATACATTTACATAAAATAGGCTTTTTCCCCAAAAAAAAACATTGTTTTCTTTGTCTCTGTCCCCACTGTGACTTAAAACTGATTTAAGTTTCAATTGTTTAATCAAATATAAATCCAACAACGCTAATTTGTTGTTAAAGGGTCACTAGAAAAGTTCATTTTTTTGAAATAATATTTAATGATTTGTTTAAGAAAAAAATCTGCAGTAAAAATAACAGCAACAACTCCGAAAGGAGTGTTTATGCCAACTCGGGTCAAAAGGTTTAAAATTTATAAGAAAAAAAACAAGATTTATTTTTAATAGTTAATTAATAAAAATAAAAAGACAAACTAAAAAAATTTCTTGAGTAAGATAATATTTAAATACTTTATAAAATTTTTTTTTTAAGAATTTGACTAAATTCCCTTAAATTTATTGGTCAAAGTGTCACTCTATAACAAAAACTTTTTTCGAGATTCTTAAAATTGTGTAATGAAGCCATTTCACGTTGCGACAAATTGTACAATGTTAGTTACTCTGGTCTGGTTGACTAATTTGAAAAAATTTTCCTTAATTGATTGGTAAAATCGTCACTAAAAATTAAGGACTCGTTTTAAATTTTGTAGTGTTTACTTTCCCTACACTTTATTTGACAAATAATTAAATATTTTCCAAGGCGTATTCATAAAGGTGACCGCATCATGCGATTAAGTTATGCTAGTTATCCCCTTTTTTAAATACTAAGCCCCGTATTTATAAACGATTATTAAATTTAACAAACGTTTATTAAGGAAAATTTTCATACAAAATTTGTTTTGTAAGCCTTTATTAAATTTAAAATTTTTTTATAAATACAGGCATAAAACTTTTTGTACAATTTGATCAAATTGTGCAATCAAGGAAAAGTGCTTTTATACCCTCTACTGCACCAATTTCTCCACTGTAACTGATCTATTTTGTATTTGTATGAGAGCTGCCATGCCCATTTATCAAATAACACCCACTTTTTAGGGATTTTGTGTATTACAACCCAGCTATGTGTACCAAATTGGCCTACCGTTTTCAAGATATAAAGAAGGAATTTGTGTCACGCCAACCTCTCCAATCCCGCCCAATTTGTGTCAGTTGTCATACATTGACAGGGATGCAATTTGTACCAAATTTGGAAGTTATTGCTGCTACGATACTTCTGATATACAGTAATCTTTTCTTTTAATTGAAGGACAGAAGCCACTCCCAATTCTCCAATTCTGCCCTTTTTTTAAAGAGGCTATGTGTACCAAATTATACATCTATTTTGTGTCACGCCCATTTCTTCAATCCCGCCTACATCTTGACGGATGTTGTGTATTGATAGCACAGATACTTGTACCTAATTTTGGTCTCTTGCCGTTCTCCAAGGGCCTGGTTTTCAAAACTACAAGTAAGAAATATTAAAAAAAGCAACAATTTTACAATTTTTGTTTTTGGTTTTGAGAAACCGGGCCCAGATGTACAGAAATCTATAATGTATTTGTACCGGAATTGACACGCCCCTTCTTCAATCCCGCCCATTTAGAGAGGTTGTGTATTGATAACCAAGATGCTTGTTCCTAGTTTTAAAAAATTGGCTACTGCCGTTCTCTAGATGTAATTAAAAAAACAACGAATTTGACGGTAAACTAAGATATAGTCGTGGTTTTTTGTTCAAATCTTATCCATTTGAAAAGCGATCGGGCTGAATTTTAATAGCAAACAATTTAGGATCATGTATGATGTAAATATATGTAACATAATCTAGTCCGCATCACATCTGGGGTCTTCGAAAACACCATTTCAACGGACACACACAGACAGACGGACATCGCTTAAGCAACTTCGCTACTTATAAGGTCTAGATCCTTATATCGTAAGTTGAACTGTAAAAAAATGTAACTAAAAAAAATGCAAAAACGGTTTTTGATTGAATAAAAATTAGTAATTTTATAAGCTTAAATCGAAAGTACGTTGCTACATACTTGTTGCTTGAAAATAGTCTATAAAACATTTTTATTTCCATGAAGTGTTAATACATAACACTATGCTAGTTGAAAAAATAGACAAGCCGGGCACATAGTGTTTTAACATAATTCGGGTAATGGTGCTAACAGTTTTTTTAGATTAGCTCTTGTTTTCGAGATATACCGTTATTTCTAAAATGGAGGAGGTTGCACAACATATGTTCGCGTAACTCAAAAACGCTTTAGCTTATTGAAAAAACCGAAATTCCGCAATAAAATTTTCTTTAAGAAAAGTAAAGTTCTAAGATACGCAGTTGTTTTAGAAACATAATTTTTTTTGGCAAAAAAAATAATTTGTTAGCAACATTTTAAAATTTTTGTTTTTTGAAAATTCATCAAAAAATGCAGCTATGCTTCTTTTTGCAGACATATAAAGAACGAAGCTGGAAACAAAACAAGCCATACATGATCAAAATCTGTTAGCAACTATTGATTTTATTCACAAAAGTCGAAAAATTTAAATTAATTTAAGAATTTCATAAAACACAATATTTGTATGGGAGCCCCCTAAGAAGTGGAGATAAGGAGCAAGAATGTCTCGAGAAAATGTTAAGGACACAAAATTAATTGAGGTCGATCATACATTATATCCCACTAGGGGCGTTTCCTGGGCATTTATGGGACTTTTTCTTCAATATATTTCTAATCTGCATTGAAAATTTTGCATGGGAGCCCCCTTAAGGAATGGTGATAGCGGGTAGGTATGTTAGAAATAAATGATTGATATGAAAAATAAAGGGGGGTTGGTCATACATTCGACCCATCTAGGGGCATCCTAGGCTTTGCAACATATGTTGTGCAACCAACTTAATTTTCGGTATAACGGTATATATCGATAACAAGAGCTAATCTAAAAAACGGCTAGCACCACTGGATTCAACGTACCCGAATTAGGTTAAAACTTCAAGTGCCCAGCTTGTCTTAAAAATGTGCCAGTTTCTAGCACAGTGTTATTTATAGTAGGTTTTAAGTTTTTATAATGCATTTCTTACCATTATCTCTGATATGGGTGATTTTAACGTAGATTATAATAGAAGAAAATTAGGCTGGCTAGGGCACACACTTCGAAAACCACCTGCAGCGAATTCCCACCACACTATCGTTTACAATCCCCAATGAATTAGATAAAAAGGAAGGACCAAAATCACCTGGCAAAGATCAAAACTACAGGAAATGCATTCCGTATCTCATAGTCTTGGAAGAACCTTTAACATCATCTCCATCTCAGTGATAAAGCCGCACCTCGAAAATTCCCATATTCTTTATGGGCATTTCCTGGGGTCACTAACGTACGACTGTACGCTTTTGATGTTCAAATAATATAGAAAACAAAACTTTTCCTAGCATTTATTTTTGCGATTCGATAACAGTTGGGTAGCTCTATGTTTAGTGCAAAAAATGGATTTAATCGAGTTTAAGTTTTCATAATGATAGTTATAAACATGTGGTCACGAAGGTACGCAAAATAGAAGTCATCTTTGGCGGACAGCAGTGAAATATAAAAATCTGCAAAATGGAACGTCATATTCAAAAGTGATTAGTTTATTTTAAAAGTGTATTAATGTACTTCTATATCCAGTATTTACACAGTGAAATATCTATATTTGGTTTTTGTTTAATTGGCATAAGTAACGGTCGCGAACGTACGATTTTTCCATATGTTTCTTTATTATTATCACTAGGGCAACCAAAAAAAAAGCACTAAAAAAAACAGTTTTAAGCTCTTAAAAAAAGCGTTTAAAAACATGAAAATAAGCTGTTAAAATTAAAAAAAAGCAATTTAAATTTATTGTTTATATTCCACTTTATTCGTTAAATACATTGTAACAGTAAATAATAAGTTGATGCAATAAATTTTCGAAAAGTCAAAAGAAAAAAGATGCAAAAAGTTCTTTCTACATCTACAGATGGTAAGGGAGCATATTTAAAATTGAGTATTTCTCTGAAGTGTATTTTATACGATTGGACTCACAATTCTGATTGACTCCCAAAATATCCCCAACATCTTTTAGTACCGAAAATCCTTAATTTTTTTATAAAACTGATTAAAATTTTGTTAACTTTGTCTCATATATCCCCTGTAACACCGGACATTTTTCTTACGGTGTCCATAACTACCTTCACTTGGAAAACTAATGAAAGATTTTTTGTTTCCAATTTTGTTACAACTTTATTATTTTATTTATTTTTATTTATTTATTTATTTATTTGTCGTTCCATACACAAGACTAAGAGTGTCATATTGCAGTACAGAACTAAGTATTAGCAAAATGTTGTAATGTTAAAGCTTAAAACTATTTACAAAATCATCAATATATATGTATTAAAGAAATAGATTATAAAAAATAAATAAATTAATAATAATAATCAAGAGTAATTATTTTATTAAAATCAAATAGTAATTATTGTTAATTAATCAAATGTGGAAAACAAATTAATTATAGACTTTTTGAACTCATGTGCGTTACATAAAAGTTGAGAACAATATGGAATTGAGTTCCAGAGATGAACGGCATGGATAAAGAATTGCCACAATGATATAAGGCTATAATGTCTAAATGGTATTAGTCTTCTTCCTCTACTTTCAATATTTGAGAATTTAAGTTTTACATATAAATGTTCAGGCTGTTTCATGTAGATGATTTTGTGTACAAAAATTAAGATACGCGTCTTTAGCAGATCTTTAAAACAAATGCCATATAGTTTCATTGCAAATGTTGAAACTCGTGCTCGACGTTTTAATCCATAGACATAACGAATAATATTATTAAATGTTACATTTAGTTTATTTTCACTTATTGCGTCACAACTTGCAAAAAGTTCACAACCATACAACAAAATGGGTATTAAGTACGTTTTAGCAAGTAGTATTCGAATTTTGATTGGTGTGCAGTATTGAGTTCGCCAAAGTGTTCTTACCATGGAAAACGTACGACCGCATGCATATTTTATATGGTCAGACCATGTTAATGTGTTATTAAAAATAATTCCGAGGTTTTTTGCTGTGTTTACAATTTCTATGCATTGATTACACAGTACAACAGCCAATCTGGGGGGTGAGAAATTCCAAGTCAGGGTGATGGTACTAGGTCAGTATAGTAAAACCCTCAAAGGGTTTGGCGTTCGTACGTGTCAGTTTTTTTTTATGACATTTTAAATTTTTTCCTTATCTTGATGTTTTTTTGTTTAACATAACCCGAGAACCACTTGTCCGATTTTGCTAAAACAAACTCAAAAAAATTTAGAATTACAATTTCTTTAATCCGTTCATATAACGTTTTTCTTTATAATCAACAGTTTTGCCGGTAAAAATAAATTTGTGGAGAAAAGAAATATTTGTTTGCCTAAAAATAGGCAATATTTATTAAAAAACATTTTAATTTTTAGGCAAAAAAATATTTTTTTTTCTCCACAAATTTATTTTTACCGGCAAAACTGTTGATTATAAAGAAAAACGTTATATGAACGGATTAAAGAAATTGTAATTCTAAATTTTTTTGAGTTTGTTTTAGCAAAATCGGACAAGTGGTTCTCGGGGTATGTTAAACAAAAAAACATCAAGATAAGGAAAAAATTTAAAATGTCATAAAAAAAAACTGACACATACGAACGCCAAACCCTTTGAGGGTCTTACTATACTGACCTAGTACCATCACCCTGACTTGGAATTTCTCACCCCCCAGACAATAATCCCAAAAATGTTCCATAGTGTTATTAATGGAAATATTGGGCATAAGGTTAAAATCAATTTTCGCCAGACGTTTACGTATAATAATACATTTGGATTTTCGGGGGTTAATTCCAAGACCATTTGCAGTTGCCCACAAATAAATTTTATGTAGTTCTTTATTCAAAGTACTAACACACTTATTCAGCGAGGCTTCATTACAACTGATGTAGAGCTGAACATCATCTGCATACATTCTTATCCCACAGTGAGTAAGTACACTAGGGAGATCGTTTGAGTACATAGCAAATAGTAGTGGGCCTAAGATAGATCCCTGTGGAACACCCCTTTTAACGGGTAGTGATTCTGATGTCTTGGACGTGGTTTGAACATACTGATATCTATTATTGAGATATTTTGACAAAAGGCAAACTGCGGATGACGAAAAATTAAACATTTTTTCAAGTTTGAGGCACAATATGTCATGGTCAACAGTATCAAACGCCTTAGAATGATCCAGCAAAACTAAAAACATGACGTTACCCCTATCAACCTCTTTCCTTATCTCCTCAGCAACGTCTACCAGGGCAGTTATGCAGCTGTGTTTAGTTCGAAAACCAGACTGACGATCAGTTAATAAATTGTTATTATTTAAGTAAAGGGTTATTTGGTTATGTATTAGCCTCTCAAAGACCTTAGAAAGGAAAGGTAAAATAGCTATAGGTCTGTACTCAGAACTTGATTTAGGTACTGGTATAATTTTTGAGTTTTTCCATTTAGTAGGAAATTGACTTGTAGTAATAATTTTGTTAAAAAAAAACGTGATGAACGGGATTAATTGTGGGAGAAGAAGTTTAATAAATTTTGGATGAATTCCATCAGCTCCTACAGCATTAGATTTTATGGACAAGCAACTTAACAATACGTCACATTGATCTACACTTTTAAAAAAGAATTTATTGTTCACAGGAACATCGAAATTATTAATATTAGTGTAGTAATTACGATCAGCTTCAATTATCGGGATATTCAAGAAAGTTTGATTTATACTATCAGCATCAATTGTACACATTTCATGAGTGGTTGCTTTGCCAATACCAATTTCACGAATAGTTTGCCATGTCTTTTTGGATCCCAGGGCACACGAGAACTTATTAGCGTAGAAATCGGATTTGGCCTTCTTTATCATCTTATTGGTTTTTTTTCTTGCAATACGGTATTCATTTAAAAGGTGTGTGGTTTTAAATCGTTTCCATCGAGAATACAATAAATTTCTATTGAACATTGCTTCTTTGATGTTGGAGGAAAACCAAGGTTTATTCTTCTGACTGACGGTTTTAGTTATCAAAGGGACTGTTTGATTAAATATATTACGTATGTTATACTCAAGAAAGGAAAGCTGATCATCCACAGTAAGGATATAGTACAAACAACTCCAGTCAACTTTTAAAAACTCATTTTCAAGTGTTGCAAAATCAGTATTTTTAAAATCACGGAAGGTAATTAACTGGCTAGCTGACGACAAATCAAAGTTATACGCCATGAAAATAAGATCATGTTTGGAAAAGCATGACGCCGAGAGTTGGTCATAAAGAAGTATATTAGATTCATTATTCACAAAAAATAGATCCAAGAGTGTGTTGTTCGTTGCAGTGTAGTGCGTAGGTGTAGTTGTGTTAGGTGAATAAAGTCCGAGTGAGGTCATATAATCAGAAAGATTCCGTTCTACTAATACATTGGAGTTAAAGTCACCAACTAATATTACGTCTTCATATAGGGCTGTAATTGTTTCCAGGGTGTTAATAAAACCATTTAACGGTAAATTTTTATTTGGCCTATAAACACTACCCACCAGCAGCTTTCTTCCCTCACTATTAACCTCAATTAGCAAATACTCCACAAAGTTAACTTGAACCGTATCACCGAAAAAATCAGTATCCTTTGAAGTACATTTAATACAAAAATTAATGCCATTTTTAATATATATTGCTACACCACCATATCCATCATCTCTGTCAACTCTTTGTACACTATAGCCATTCAAAGAAATATTAAGGTCAGTAGTATTCGTATCAAACCAAACTTCGTGTAAAAACCCAAAATTTGCAGAAATGAACAATATTTAGTTCCGCAAATCACTTTCATTCCAATATATACAGAGAAATTCTTAATTGCTAAAAAAAAGCAAAAAAAAAAAAGTTACTATACCAATAACAGAGAGAAGGGAAACTAACAGACGTTCCTTCATACAAAAACTATATTTAAAAAGAAATAAGGCGTTACAAACTATGATGATAAAAAGACGTTATAAAAAGAGTTTTTTGTATAAAGTGACTGTGTAACTGAGGAGTTCGATCGTTAGAATACAGCTATGGAATTTAGGAGAGAAAATAACTTAAACAAGCAAATAATAAAATACGTTGATAAAAAGGCTTAAAACTTAAAGACATAAAAATATAAACAACAATATAAAAATTACGTTACAGTACCGCTAAGAAAAAGTAACATAAAAGTCAAGTAAGAAAGTAGAGTCGGTCAAGCCCGACCTTATGATACCCAACACCACAGTATTTAAAAACAAATTTTCAAGAGTGTATGGCTATATCAATAGGGATCTATTAATGTTTTAAATTTCATTAAAATCGGTTTAATAGTTTCTGATAGGCAGAAATTGCCCCTATCTCCCCTCGTGGTCCTATTTTTTAAAAAATGCATACCTTATGTGTCCATATAAATCTGGACCCTATTCCGGAAAGCAGCTTGTATGGGGGCTATATGAATTTATGGACCAATTGAAAGCTATGTACCAAATCTCATTAAATTATATCTTCAAAATTGCGACCTGTACTTTGGGCACAAGGACAGCCAGTCGAACGGACGACTCAGAAAGTGATTACGTAACGTTGAACGATTTTTTTAACCAGGGTTGTTACAGCACAAAAATGGTTGATTTGTTTTAGTATTTATAAAAAAAAGTTGCACATCAAAAAAAAATTACAATGATTTTTGCAAAAATTTATTAAATAAGTTTTTTTTCGTATGAAAAAACTAAAAATTATCTTAAAATGGCAAAATAAGCAAAAAACAAGTAAGAGTGCTATATTCGGCTGTGCCGAATCTTATATACCCTTCACCATTGTGCGAGCAGATACCAGAGCAACTAGACAAAAACAAAATAATTTTTACATATACATACATATGTATTTACAATACTAAAAGCGTCATTATAAATTAAATTTTAAAATCGAAAACTGGTAAATATTTTTTTAAAATCGTTTTTAGAACATAAAAGTAAAAAAAAAATTTCTCTTTGAAAAACCAAGATTCGAACCAGAGGACTCACAGTTTCTAAACTCAACCCCCTAGACGCCTGAACCATTAACGAACGTTGTTTGAACATCATTAAAATTAAATATGCTTTTACCGTTCACAACTCAACTCAGTTGTGTCAACTCAACTCAGCAAAGTTGTAAACCGAATCAACTTATTTGAGTTGTGAACCGTAATAGTGGCCTATATTCACCAAAATGGTCTGTACCATATATGTGTGTTTGTTTGTTTCTTTTAGTAAAGGCATTGTTGTCATACCGTAGATTTATCTTTTTTTGGCGAGTTTTTAAGTGGCAAAAATAATCAAAAATTCCCCGTTTCTATTTGTTAAAATTATTTCGTAACGAAAATCATATTGTGCATTATGCTAGTATATGTAAACAAATGCAGAGGGGGGGGGGGGGGGAGAGACGGATATCGTTAAATCAACATCGCTTTTCATAAGGACCCAGAATATATATACTTTATAGGGTGTAGTATCAATATTGTAGAAATTACAAACGGAATGACAAACTTATATATACCCTTTTACCTTCGGTGAAGGGTATAAAAAGAGTAATTTTTGGGAATTCAGTATTTCGGTTATAACTCAGCCATTTTTTAACCGATTTGACAGATTTATATACTGACGTGTTAAGGAAGAAATTTACCATTTACTTGAGTTATAAACCTTGGACTCGGGAAGATCTATTGTGTCCGAAAATGGGTATTTTCCAAAAAAAAAATTATATTTTGGTCATAACTTTTTTGTATCTGAACCGATTTTTCCGAAATTTTCAGAAAATATTTTCTACTAAAGATTTCCGTTCTTTTGATATATAACGCGTAACCATAGGTCATACGACAGTCCAAAAAAGCAGGTTTTTATACAATTTTTGATATTTTTTGCACGGGAGGTACCACGCCCACTTGTTCAATCCCGCCCACATTTTGTGGAATGCTGTATATTGATAACCTTAATGTGTGTACCTAATTTGGAAACTTTGGCTCTTGCCGTTCTCCAGATATACAGAAAAAAGGAATAAAAATACAACAACAACAAGGGATTTTTGGAAAAAAATTAGAGGTAGTCGTGGTTTTTTGCTCATATCTCAGCCATTTTTGGACCGATGTGCCTGAATTTCAATAGCAAGAAATGGTGGACTATATGTGACATAAGTGTGAAACAACCTAGCCGCTATCATGTCTGGAGTCTCCGGAAAACACATATCAAACGTAAGACGGACAGACGGACAGACGGACGGACAGACGGACGGATATCGTTAAATCAACATCGCTTTTCATAAGGACCCAGAATATATATACTTTATAGGGTGTAGTATCAATATTGTAGAAATTACAAACGGAATGACAAACTTATATATACCCTTTTACCTTCGGTGAAGGGTATAAAAAGCCGATATTGCAAAAATAACTAAAAAAAAAAACCCTTACAAATATAGCTCATTTTCTTTGTTTTTTTATGATCGGAATTTTTATGCATTTTCCCATAAATATATTCAAATTTCCTTAACAAAAAACTTAATACTCAATTTACAATTGATTGTATTGGAGAGATTATAAAGATTGAGTGCAAACATAACATATTTTTTGCATGTAAAATAATTGTATAAAAATGCCTTTAGAAGTAGAAAATATAAAATTTTCCAGTTTACAGCCCAATTTCCTTAAGTAAAACAGCTGAAATATCCTATGAAACCATTCTTTTATAAAAATAAAGACTTTTTTTATAATAATAAACAATAAAAGACGATGATTATCTACATTTTAATATTCCATCCTGGTTGACCATTCTGAGGAAATGCCCATATGTGAAAATTATTTAGTTAAAAACATAAAATTTTTAAAGTAGAATGATAACCAACTCCATAGCGGGCCATTCTGCTGGTGTCTTATAACTGAGAGTTCTTCTGAAAACTAAAAGCAGAATACAATAAAGGCGAGAAAGCATGTGTAACGGGTAAGAAAAAAATAATAATATCTCTCTAGCTCTGGTTCTCTGGGCAAGTGTTAAGGTTAGAATCAATCTAATCTCACTTCGGATTTTTTCAACTACGAATCGGGATTAAACCAACTTAGAAATTCTTGAATCAAGAATAGTTTGAGATTAATTTTATCTAACTTTTAATTAAGACAATCCCGTTTTCGGATTATTTTAAGTACGGTGCACTACAATGATCCGTACTTGAATCAAGCATTCTATAAATGATTTAAGGAAACTCGTAGTTATCGTACTATTGACCCCGCTTAAACTGGATTTAGGTACGAATGGATTGATTTGTTTGTTCAGTGTAAAGATGCATTAACAAAGAATAAAACTTTGAATCAAGAAATGGCAACATCAATACTAGGATCACTATGGGAGGTAGGGGCAAATTCTGCCTCTGCGAAGCTATCTAACTGACTTTAATGAATTAAAAAAAAAATTGGAAAATCCCTATTTAATGGACACATAAGCTTTGTGTTTTGTTCAAAAATAGAACTACGCTGGGTACCCACTAGTATTAATAAAGAACAGAAAAGCGTTCTTTATTATTTTACATTTTACAAAAGCGAAACAAATTCTCTTAAGTTAGAACTTAAAAAAATTTCAATGTAGTTACGTGTTTTTGTTGAAGAAAATATAGGTTCAAAAGAACGTAACTAACATAACTCTTTGAAACAATAATAAATTATTAATTTAATTACAGAAATTAATAAATCGTTCTATATTTGCATTAAATTTTCACTATGTAACAAATTTTTTTCCTACTGTAAAATATCAAAAATGTAAGATACGTGGTTTTTCATTTCAGCTAACTATGTATGTATACTTTATAGGGTCTGAGATCAATATTCTAGAAATAATAAACTGAATGACAAACTAAAAAATCGTGGTACGTGTGATGGCGTTTTTTTCTATTGCATTTTGGCGTTTTGAAACAACATCTTACGAAGTAAATAGTGTATGTTAAAAATTGGAGTTCAACTTATTAACAGAATTGCCCCAATATTTTCTAAAACCTACTTTCAAATTTGTTTCAAAATTTAAAAAATTTTATATGAAAATAACGCATTGTGTAAAGATTTAGGAAGTTAGTCCCTTAAATATAAAATGTTTTCCCTAATTTTTTTAAAACAAATTAATCTAAAAATTCACGGTTGAATATCAAATTATGTCCCAAGTCAATAGCATACGCAATTTATCTTGTAACATAAATTAATTTGTTTAAATTTAAACAAACGCCTTTCTTTCTTTTTTCTTTAACATAAACCTGATTTGGTTACCCAGCCCCAAGGCGAATTCAACTACAGGTGGTGTCGCAACTACAACAATCCAAAAACAACAGAAACATTGCATTGTTAGTGCCATTAGCTCGAAATGTCAACCATTTTTAGCAAAACACTAACAAATCAAAACAAATAAGCTCGAACTGTCAAAATCAGATGCCGTTTCGACACCACCTGTAGTTGAATTCGCCTTGCCCAGCCCCTTGTTTGAATTCAGCAAGTTCAATTCAATTGATATTGAAAAACATAATAGATTGAACAGCAGCAACAAAAACTCAAACAATAGTAAAAAAAAAACAACATCTTGGTGGTCGTTTTTAAAAAATAGTGACTGGACCTGTACAAAAATGAATTAAAAATGAATCTGTCTGTCCGCTCGTCTGTCTGTCTGTCATTTTAATTATTTCCCATAAACTGATTCATTGAATACATTTAGTCGTTTTGATGGCCTTTTTCTTAAATGACAACAACTTTTTTTTGCTTTACTGATTTTTGTTGTGTTTCTTCAAACAATCTTTGTTTTCTTCCTTCTTGTATTTCGTCTTTAAGTATCAGAATTTTTACCACTTTTATCTTTTTTCAGCTCTATTTATGTTTTTCGTAGTTCTTGTCTTGGCTTTCAAAATTTTATCGTATGAGTATGAAATGAAATGTTGCTCGATTGTTCTTTTTGGATTCATTTGTTTGTTGTTCATAATTGTTGTTTTTGTTGTCGATATGAAATTGAAGAAAATGCACGTGTTCAACGAACGAACGACCGAACAAATGAATGTCAGTGTAAAAATTCAATGTTGACATTCTTGGAACTGGGGTCTTTGTTTTTGAACCGACCGAAAAATACAAAAACAAACAATAAAATAAGTGAGTTAGTGAGTGGCCGGCAACAACAACAACATGTATAAGTTTGGAAATGGAATAAAAAGTACCTAAAACAACAAAATACTGGGCATAAAATGACCAAAGATTGTTTTTTTTTTTCTTTTTTTGGTAGAGAAGGGAATCAATCGAATTGCTGTTAATTCTTTATTTATAAAACGACATCACACTGAGAAACAACATGATAATAAATCGTCAAACAAATGTTTATGATGTTGATAATTAGAATTATAGTGAATGAATGAAATGAATGGAGGTTTGAAGTCTATAAATGTGGCCACTTGTTTTCAAAAAGGTAAACATTTTGGGCTTTTATTAAAAATATTTTATGTGATTTGTTTAAATTTTGATGGAACATTTTAAAAACAAAAACGGGAACTAGGATTTTATTACAAAAATTCTGAAAAAATTTGATATTAAAATTCCATAAGATTAATAATTTTTTTTGTATCTTCAATATTTATATTTTGAAGCCTCATGTAGGTACAAAATCTTTGCCGCATTTGAAATTGTTGATTGGGTTTAACTGAATTTCCTTTTATACCCTCCACCAAAATTAGTTGTGAAGAGGGTATACTAAGTTTGTCATTCCGTGTGAAACTTTTTTATTATTCATCTCAGGCCCCATAAAGTATATATATTCTGGCTCCTTGAGTAATTCTAATTCGACTTAGCCATGTCCGTCTGTCCGTCTGACCGTCTGTTGAAAACACGCTCACTTTCAAAAAACTCGAAAGAAGTGACCAAACGTGGTGTCAAATTGCTTGTAGTTATCCTAAACTGGAAATTACACCGTAAAATTTCGTAAAGATCGGTAGATAATTTACCCTAGTCCCCATATAAACCCTACTCTCGAAAACAGTTTAGAACGCATAAAACCATAATTAATAATGCCATCCTAATAAATTTTGGCACGTCACAGTTTTTTAGGACTAGAAATGACACTGTAAAATTTCATGAAGTTCGGTACATAAGTTACTCTAGGCGCCATATGAACCCTACTCCCGGAAAACAGTTTAGAACGCCTATAACCGTAATAAAAAATTCTATCAGAATAAAATTGAATACTTCACAGTTTTATAGGACTAGAAATAACACTAATAAATTTCGTGATGGTTGGTCCATAATTTGCTATAGGCCCCATAAAAAGCCCACTCTGGTAAATTAATCAAATACGTCTTAAATCGTAGCAGATATATTTATTGTGGTAAAATTTTTTCCAACTTAGTTTCATATGGCCAGAAAAAATGTTATGCAATTTTGTGATATACGGTCCATAATTTACCTTAGATCCCATATTTAGCAGCCTTCTGAAATTCACTTTAAACGCTAAAACTTATTTCACCGCTGTTTTGAAATTTATTCAAATATATGATTGTAATACCAGTTGTCACTCTGCAGAATCTTGGGATGATTGGTTCATAACTTACCATGGTTCCAATATAAATTCAGCTCCTGAAAATCATTTAAGTTCGGTTTAAACTGTTACGAATCGGGATATTTTACTCAAGATTGTCGGTCAATTATTTAATATCGATCTAAACCGCAACCAATTTTAATGCTGATGTCTGTTTTTATAGTACCCTTGTTATGTAACTTTAGTACCCTTGTTATGTAACTTTAGTGAGAACTTCTCACATCGAAAAGATGTGAGACAAAATATTCCATCGTTTCTCGAAAAGTGAGAAAAAAGTGTGTCTGTAACTCATGACGAAAACTATCAAAAGAGATTACGTCGTTACGTTATAAATGTCATAACATTGCACTCGAAGCCGATGTGACATTGCAGACGTTGAGAACGCCAGTAGCACATATCGTTGCCGGCGACTAAAATTTACTAAAATTAAAAATTTTTCAACGAAGAGCTTTGAAAATTTCGTATCGTTATAAAAACGTTAAAAGTAAAAGAATTAAACAATAAAAAATGTGCCAAGAACAAAATATTATTGTTTATTTTTTAATGTTAAAATTTTTTCTCGCCCCATTTTTGTTCGTGAGTTTATTTGACAGTTCAAAGCGGGAACTTCTCTCACAAAAATGTTACAGATACACTTTTTCTGTAAATTAGCGAGTAATTTCCTTGCGTGACAGCTAGTAATCGCCAAAAACACAGTTTAGTGAGAATAACAGAAGTTTGTTTCAATATATGGCATTTTTGTTTCATTTCACACATTTTAATCGAAAAGTTTCTCGACGCGAGAGTAACAGAACATGGGTACTGCTCTTCAGTAAAGAAGTCTATAAAAACACCAAATAAATATTTTTCAATTTAACATTACGAAAAACTAGAGTTTTTGACTTAAGACCTTTCCGTCTAACGCCAAATAAATATGAATACACAATAATTAATCAAATCTTATTCCAGTCCTTTAGTTTTTGTCCTGCCACTGGTGGACGAAAATGTTTCCCATCACGGTTTCTGTTCACATTTGTTGGCGTTTAGCGCTTTTATATTTGGATAAGGCCTGAGATATCTCTTCTTCTCATACCAGGCGGCGGCTGTAAAATCTTTTTTATTTACGTTTATATAAATGGATCAAATGGATCCAGTAACTGGTTCCCGTTGTGTTACCCTATGTCACTCTCTCCCAGACGTCCTACATTACCTGGCTGTTAACATTATGAGTCAGTTTATACGAGGACTTTTACGACGTCGCTTTTTCGAAATCTCTTTTAGTTTGGTCGGCGAACGGGGTAGAAAAGAAAGAGTGATAAATAAAAAGAGTCGGTTTATGTTTTTCATATCGTTTACTTATATTTCTTTTAAAACTAATTTGGTTTCTTTTTTTGTTACGTTTTATTATTTTTCTTAATTTGAAATGCCAGCTTGAAAATACAGTGAGACCTAAAACAACCGTTATTTGTGTTTTAAAAAAGATGTTGTGACTTAAATGCCAATTTTTTCAAAAATATTTAACGGATTATGTATTTGTTTCCTTTTAGGAAAAGGTAATAAAATTATTAAAATAACCATGGGTCGTTTGTGGAGATATGTCAAGAAATGGCAGAGTTACAGTGGACAAAAGTTCAAACTTCATGAAAAATTTGATGATTTTTTGCAATTTTGATCTTGGACAATTTTACATAAATATAAGGTGTCAGATTTGGTCACGACTTTGTTGAAAATTTGTGACACAGTGCTATCAACTTGTGGGTCGACAGGTTTTACGTTTTTAACGAAATCCATTTATTTATTGTCAACTGTATTGCCTCATCAACAATTCTACAAAAAAAAAAAAACGCTAGTTTTAAAATAAGAATCGGCAAAATACAGGGTGGCTGATGAAAGCTGCTACCAAAAAAAAGGTAAAACCTTTTTTTCTGTGTAACTTACCTGTTCCATTTTTATTTTATTTTGAAAATGGAGAATTGGGACAATGAAACAAGAATTTGGATAGTCCGCCGCTTTCACGCTTTAGAGTCCATAGTTTCCGTCCAACGAGAATATAGGCGCACGTTTGGCGGCACTCCTCCTGGCAGATGGACCATAATGAGGCTCGTGAATAATTTTGCCGAGCGTGGCACAGTCGCAAGAATGCCTTATCATCGAGATCCCTCAGTTCGGAAGCAGGAAACTATCGCTGCTGTAGCTTCTGCCATACAAGAGTTTCGACAAGAAGCTTATCTGCACAAATGTGTGTCCGCAGACAGTCACTGCAGACAATTTTGCATAAAGATTTAAACGTATTTCCATATAAGATTCAATTAACAAGCAAACTGAACACAGCAGACTTCCCGTTTCGCTTGGAATTTTGCGAGAAGATGATTCATATGGCGGCAGAGGATGAAAACATCTTCAACTGCATTTTTATGTCTGACGAGGCACATTTTGTATATAAATTAACCCATAAAAATACAACTTTTATTTTATAAAACTATATAATTTTATTAGTGCTATTGTTTAAAAAAAAATATAATTATAAAAAAATGTTTAATGTTGCCTTGTTAAGAAAAATTTCGTTTAATGTTTTAACAAAATGCCTCTGTCGACAACCACAGCACAAGGGGTTGATTTTTACATTTGTGGTCGCATAATATTTCTTAGTGGGCTGAAAATTTTAATGAAAACTGTTACGTTATCGTTCGCTTGCATTATCGATCGACTTGTCCCGCTGTAAATTGTTTGTGGGCCGCAAATCAATTATTTGTCATTGAAAATGCAATCGAACGATAGCGGTCGACATCTTGGGCCAGGCTGTTAATGTTGCCGGTTAATTGAGTTACTGATATTTGAGGCCCTACTCTAAATAAAAAAAGGCATGCAACTTAAAATCCGCGTATTAACCCAAAGTATTTTCGGAAGTTGCTTCAAAAGGGAATTAATATAAAACGACGTCGAAAAAGCCCTCGCATGAATTGGGCGTATCTCTAAAATAAAATAAAAAATAATAAAATCAAGGGTTAATACATTTTTCCTTTTTTAATATATTGAAATATAAACTGTTTTGAACCCTTACGTATTTAATATTTGCGGCAAAACAAACCATAAACAATTCTTTTTTTTTATCAAACTCTATAAACTTGTTATCTTTCAGTTTTATTTATTCTTATTAAAGAAATTCTTTTAACACTTGTTTCATAGTTTTGAAGAAGAAAGAAAATATAAATATTTAACTGTTTTTTATTAGATCATTCACAGAGATACCCATTCTCGCTGACAAACAAACAGACACTTGTTAAGCATTTAAAAATCATAAACATTAATTTTTTTTCGTTCTTTTTTACACTGGAATTTGATAAAAAAAAAATTTACATGGTGTGTAATTTGAGATAAGGATTACATGGAAAATTTCTTTACAAACACACATTCGGAATATTAAGGAATTGTACTCGTTCAAGCACTATTTGTTAATGATCATTAAACGATTTTGAAGAGGAAAAAAATGTGCCCCCAAGGTGGTCTTTTAAGTGTTTTTTCCAAGTGTTTCTTTTCACTAACACTTGTTTTATCAGTAAAAACTATTCTCAAATTGTTTAAAGATAAGAATAAATCGAATTTTATTTAAAATTCAAAGACGGTTTTTATCGGAGAAAGGCGATAATATGGGTAAAAGGTTTATGAAAAAGTTTCAAAACGACTAGTTTAAAAATGTGGTTTAAAATTACTAAAATATGGAAATAATTTCATATTAGGGTGGTTCAAAAATACTTACACCTAAAATATTAAAAATGTTTGCTTTTCCTTTAAACAAAAACGTCACAATGAAAGTCTAGTCGTAGTCGGCAGCCAAGTCAACGTTTTTTTTTTTTTTTTAATTTTTATAAAGATAATTTTTACATAAAATCGTATTATACCGAAGGGTATAAATACAAAAAATTTAAATAATATATAAATTATTCTTTGAGAAACAATTTAAAATGCTTGGTGGGGCGTAACATGACAGAAAGTAGTCTTTTCGAGCCTTTGCTGCAATAGAGTTATAACTCAAAAAACCTGATTTTTGAGCCAATGTATTTAACTATTTTATTCCCAGTGAAACATAAGACTGCCTACTAGCTAATAATGTGGAGTTAATCGCCAAATCGTTTCTTCATATTGTGTAAAAGTTTCATACGAATATCTTATATACTTAACTCTTGAGAGAAGAATTAAATTTTAAGGTGCTAGAAAATTCAAATTTGAGTTATGACTCTATTGCAGCAAAGGCTCGATATATAAAATTCTAGTGTCCCCCTCCGATACGGCTTGACCGATATTTATGAAATTTTGTATGTGTATTTGTTAGGTATGAGACTAGATGGTAAAGTATATTTCATATTGATAGCGAACGTAAAAACGGCAAAAGGGGTAAAAGCTCCCTATACATTCATAACTAATCAACCATTTTTCTTAATATTTGGCAGGAAAACACTGTAACATCTGAAAGAAATAAGTTACGTGACGCTTGCCGGGTCAGTATTAATCAAAAATAAAATCAGTTTTAATCAAAAATTTAATCTGGTGAATAAAACGTTTAATCAAGTAAACGTTTAATTGGTACTATTAATTTGTTAACTAGAGCAAATTTAATTAGTTTTTTAATTAATATTACAAACTTTTTAAATGAAATCAATTTTTATTTATTTTCTGTGTGTATATAAAATTGTCATTCTGTTTGCAATTTTTACAATGTTACAAGATTACAGTTTTCAACTCAGCTTGACTTGTGGGACGCCTTTTGGCAGTCCTTTTTTCCGGAAAATCCTTAAATTTTGAATTGAGGTTTAATCTGGACTCCTGCTCAGAGTATCCTGGGGTCTAATCACCGCATACGATATCGAGCAAAATTTATCGAAATTATATATTTTGGTATCGTGAAACTCGATATCGAATGAAATGTATTGAATTTGAAATAATTGCATTCGATATCGAGTAACTCGACATTACATTTATCGAGTTTTCATTCGATACGTCAGTGTCTATCGTATGCAAAAAAATTTGATAGTTTATTCGATACGATAGTGTCGAATGCGGTGATTAGACCCCTGTACTTTACCGCAGTTGTAGAAAGGCCAGGGACTTACCAAAAGAGTCTTATGTTTGTGGTAATTATCCTGATGAACTCTATAATACGGCTTTCTGCCAATCTATATTGGAAATATATTTTTCATTTCCAATGCTTTAAAAAGTTTTTACCATACTGTATTAGGTCCATTATTTAATATAAGCCTACTATTGGCCCAGTAAAAAAAATTTGAGTTTTTGAAGCACTTAAGGAGTGCTTTGTTTGCACGTGAAAAGAAGCGCTTATTGTCAGCAGAAAAACGTCCTCCAAACCGAGAACACCTCATACAAAAATCCGGCATCCCATTAGCAGGTTTGAAGCGATTTGAGGTATAAATTCATACATAAAACCTGCACCTTTTGGAGCACATTTTTTACTGGGTGGTCTCGTCGCCAAATAGAACATCATCCCTGTGTCGTCAGATTTGAAAATATACGTTACAGCAAAAGACAATTGTCTTTCTATTTGTTGCATTGTAAGCAGGGCTGTCGTCAATAAAAAGTACTAACTCCGACTCCAACCGCTAACATTTTTTAAGTCCGCCTCCAACGCCTACTCTAACCTTGAAGTTAAATGTATATCTGTGGCATTTTTAAAAAACATCTTCACTCGAGATAATATAGCAAATAAAAATCTCGGTTTTATCAAATAATAAAATAAACCAAGAATTAAAGAAAAATTTCGGTTATAATACCAAATTTTAAAAACGTAAACCAAAATGTTTTTTGGATGAAAATTCGTATGACTAACAACATTTTTTTTCAACTTTTTAAATTTGACTTAAGATGTTTTGTCAAAAACCCACAGATATGAGACTGGCCCTTATAGGATTTTAAACTCTTTTTTTATGCAGTTTTTAATGGTTAAATATAACAAGAAAATGCTTCTGTAAAAATTTCAAAGCGATATTTTAATTCTAACACGTGGCGGGCGCATTGAACTCAACTCAAAATTTATACACTTTCACTTTTTTCTGGAAAACGATAAACAGTGGTCATATCTACCCACTGTAAAAATTTTAGGTCAATTTCTCTAGTATTTTGTTCAAAAGAAAATACAATTGTATCCCTCATTGCGATATAAGAGTAACAATACGTAACAACACCTTTTATAAGTTTACAGGAGAAGTAAACAGCTTTACAAAATCCATAACAACAAGGTGTACTTGGCGTTTGAATTTCTTGAATAAAATCACCGTTTTTGATCGCAGGGGTCTAACATTTTTTGTGAACATGTAGTTAAATAAAAGGAAAAAAATTAATCAAAAAGTCAATTTCGAATTTTTAGATGATACGTTGTTTTGTATTTTAGAAGACGATATAAAAAAGTTTTTGGCTCTACTGGAAATTTCTAAATTTTGAGTTAGCCTAACCCCCTTCAAAGGGACCAGTGCGATATGTAGAGTAAATTGGTCATTACCCAGTAAAAACTTCGCCTACAAAATAATGTGTTGAGTAATCAGAAAAACAAAAGAGCACTACTTACAGTTCTACTGAAAGAATCAATGATTTTTACAAGGGATGTCCCAAAATGAATGCATTCAAAAGCAAGTCATTATTTTTTTTTTACTTTAATACATCCAGAAAAAAGTAGTTATAGAAGTTGTGATAGATGTAGTTATAAAAGAAAGCTACTAAATAATGAGTTAAAGAAGCTGTTCATTTTGAAAAAGTAAGCGAAGTTTTTACTGGGTATTTTCTAACTTAAAAATTTTTAATGCAAACCCTCTTAAAATGTTTTTGTTTTGGAAAATATTCGAAAATTTCTTTAATATTTTTTATTCCGAAAAATTTTGGAGTCGTAGTCGCGAGCTTTTGTGGGTACCCTAGAGGGAAGCGAACTGACACCAAAGTAGTACCGTGATAGGTATTTGTTGGTAGAGACCGGTTCTAGTTTTAACACTTTTCATGAATAAGACCTATCACTTTTACATGGGGTTGTCATGGAGCGGGTCAATTGACACCATTTGACCAGTCACACATCTATTCTCAAATGGACGTGTTTAGTGTCAGTTCCTACAATGTAGTTTTATTTCAATAAAATTTAGTATTTTTTCAATAAAACAAGTACTAGAATTAAATTCAAAAACAAAATTTTAGAAAGTCGCTAAAAATGTGTCACACCACCGGTAAAGATTGTACTGTAATTCATTACTTTTTCTTCCTTTTTGTTCTTCATAAACCAGTTACATGATTGGTTCTTTTTTCACTGGTCATGAGTTCTTTCTTTTAGTACCTGTTCTATTTTCACAACTCCCAGGACCAGTCTGTTGGACTAATTGACACAAATTTCCCGCAGGGTAATTCGACTCGGACTCAACAGCCCTGATTTTAAGCAGTTTTGTTATCCTGTATGTATAGTCCTTCCTTCTTAAAACTTGCCTTACCGTTTCGTGAGAGACTGTCACACTACATTTAGCGATGTCAATCTGTATGTCTGTCCGTGTGTATGTTTCTGATGACCCTAGATATGGTAGGAACATCAGGAAAAATGGGGGCGGGATTGAATTTATTTATTCATACACAACCTCTTTAAAAAATGGGCGATAATGAAGAAGTAGGCGCGGCACTTCTTGTGTAATGAAATTATTATAGATTACTGTATATCTGGAGAAAGACAACAGCTAAGGTAGCCAAATTAAGTACAGGCATCTTAGTTATGAATACACAACACCCGACGAAGTGTGGACGTAACTGGAGGAGCGGGAGTGGCAAAAAATAGATTTATTTATGTCTTAGGAACAGTATTTTTATAACTCTCTGTTCTTGTCGCAACATTGTTAATGGTATGTATTTTTTCGAAAATTGATTTCTTAAAAATTTAGTGAATCTACCCGAAGAAAAAGATTGGGCTGTTTAGTGCAGGAAAAAAAGAAGAAGACGAAAAACGCTTTTTCGTAACATTGGGATATTTCGGAACAGCGATACCTATTTAGCGAGTTTTAGATATTCCATGCGCGACTATTTTCGTATTAGAGCATTTAATTTAAACGCGCTAAATTGGCGCGATTTTTTTTCAAGTAGTTAAGAATTGTCTGAAAAGATAAAACAGTTAAAAAAATATAGATAAACTAAATTATTCTGAATTGGCGTTATAAATATTTGTCAATTTATAAAAATTTGTCAATGAGTATTGATTTAGCGCATTTTGAGAAAGGATGTTGCGTGTTTTGGTTATAAATAGTAGACAACGTTGCCGCTGGATTCCAGTTTTGAAATCATTTGGAAAAGGACCAAATTATACGTTTTTTTGTCTATATCCCATAATACACTTTCGAACGCAATTTGAAAACAAATCAAACATCACTCGATTCAAACTTTTTTCAAACAACAACGAATGAATTATTGTTCGGCCCATAATCTTATCGGATCCCGTATTATTCAGGGATACCGAAAAAGGCCTCATGACCTACAAATAGCCGACGAGCTTCTCTATGTTTCAAGCAGTGCGCAACTCTAAGCCAATAATCACATATTAATGTTTGTATAAATAAAACAATATTATCCGATTTTCTAAAAAATAAATGATAAAAAAAACTTCCGATTCTAGGACCAAAAAGCATCGACTTCAATCTTCTTATATCTTTGTGAATCTTTGTTTTATTAAATTTGAATATCTCTTAACTTTATTTCAATTGTATTCTAATACTTTTTTTTTTTTTTTTGGATCTTGTTTTTTTATAGGAAGATTTAAACACCTGAGGAATTGTTTACATATTAAGGAGGACTTGCTTTATGTGTAGGTTTGTGTGTTTTAGTATATAGATGCACGTGTGTTTTCTATAAGTCTTAATGTGTTCCCAGGGTGATGATGATGACTCTGCTTTAATGGTTAAGATAAAGACAAGCGAACAACACACAATCAACAAATCTGTAACTGACAATGATAATGACGGTTTTTGGTATGCCGAACAGTGCAGGGACGTAGTGAGAAAAGGGGTTCTTAAATAGCAAACAGTATGCACATAACCCAGATCATAAAATTAAATAAATATGGATGATAAAGCACCGTAAAATAAGAGCCCTGTGCTTGGTCCGGTTTTTTGATTGTACTTCAACCGTACGAAGGCATTACAGAGAGGAACAATTATTTATTTATGGGATGAAACATTTTCGTCTTGTTATTTAATATTTGGAAAAGTCAAGGAAGGCAGAATTTTGATCATTATATGGGTGTAAGGGTAAATAATGAGCCACATTTTCGATATGGAACGAACTTTGCATATACAAAATATTGTTTAGTTTTTCTTACCATTATGTTCTCTACGGCCAATATTACGGCAGAAGTGATATAGGGGGCTAGATGTGGAAAAGATTTGTATGAGCACCGGCCAAATGGTCTTATCTCATCGTGGACCTTAACCACTGTGCGACAAACAATGCGCTTGTGAGAGCAACCAGCGCACACAGGCATCAGTTTGAGTGCATAACCCGGCATTATTATATATTCGCTCCTTGTTTAGGAGCTAAAGCTATCTGACCTAATTTGCCCGCAGCATCTGTTGAGTAGCAACAACGATGTTCCGTCTCTCAGGCCGAACTATCCTACAAGACAATCCTTTTAAGGCCTCAACCGTTAGAAAGTCTGGTGCCGTACCACCAGAGGCTACTGACTGCCGTGGCACCAGATAGTATTCTTGGTCAGAGATCGTACTAGATCCCTTGAGATCGTCAAATTTGCATTTTCGCTGAATCTTAGGTACTGACTGCACCTGATTTCCCGGAAGGTGCAGTATATTTAAGATTACCCCGTCAGCTATAAACAAAGTTATCTTTACCTCGGTTAAACATACTGTTTTATGAGCTGAAAGTCAAAATTAAACACCAACATTAAGTTAAGCAGGCGGGACACAACTGAAAATTATTAACCGAAACAACCCTGTTAATAAATAGGTTCCGTCTGCTAGACGTAATCCGTGCATAAAACTTTGACTTCAGGTCTTAATATCGAGTCGTTACCGCAAAAAAGCTTAAACGACAAAAACAAAATTTCACAGGAGAATGTTTTTTTTTTATTTTACATCATACAAATTTTGTATGAAGATTGTCGATTAAAATAAAATTGTTTTTGTTATAAAAAAGTAACGGAACCTTATGTGACCACGACATTTATTGAAAAAAAAACGAAAATTTAAAATGATGTCGCTTAAGCTTTTTTTGCGGTTATGACTCGATATAGACTGTTAAACCTAAGTAAAGTTTACTTTGTTTAAAATTTATTGAAATATTGTTTTCTATAATAAATCTTGTGTCATGCATTACCTATTTATTGTGTTTTTAGCACTCGGGCTTTTAATTATTTTTTTTTTTAATTGTATAATTTTTTTCTCTCTTTCTATTTTAGTCGTTTTCTTAAGGAAGTTTACCAATGCCTTGTACCTCGTGACTTACTCGTTTAAACCAATTCTTTCTACTCACCTGATCTGCCAATGACTTGACGTTATGGGTTGCATCAACTTTATTTTATTACCTTACATTTAAACTAGAGGTAATCTTAAGTTTACCATGCACTCCACCAAACGATTAGTTCAAACATTTTTACCTACATCATCCAAACACTCATCCACACATCTAGATATCTGTGTATCTATAAGTATGAGTACGTTCATGCCTTAACAATTTATGTATTTAAGAAATTCAACCAACCAGTCAAACACCTGAGTAAATCAATTGACGCTTATTTCCAAGAATTCTCGCGCATTACATTCATGGCTTGTTAAAAAAATAGTGCCGTTCAAAAAGGAAATCACGCAGACAAACAATGCGATAAAAAAAAACCAATAAAAACAAATTGAGAAAAAAAAGAATCTTAAATAAAAAAATGGGTAAACTTGTTTTTTACCGCGCGTCTGGATGTTAACCAAAAATCAATTGAGTGACCTTTGATGTGTGAGTTGAAGATAGTGGATCTTTTGTTAAACTATTAAAACTTTTAAATTATTATTATAAACTTTGTTACTGATCTTTCTGGGCATAGAAAATATTAAGTCAATCACAAGAGGAGGTTGGAATTAATGGATTTATTTCGAATTAAGTTTCTAGATAGCGGATTAAAAAAGCGTTTTAATCTAAATGTGTTAATAACATCTTTGAGTTGTGAATCTCGTACAAATATGGTATCAAAATTTTAAAGTTTTTTTATACAAATTGTTTGGCGGCAAAACCATAATATATTCTAGTCCTATCCAAGGCCATTATTAAGGGCATCACTCTAACCAATTAAGAAAATTCTATTTTAATTCCTAATGTAATTTACAGCTCTAATATGTTGCAGGCTAAGGATTTATATGTACTAGTGTTTGCCTATTGGCCGAAATTCGACCATAATCATTTATGCAATTATGAAGAAAACATTCCAATAAGTATATATAAATTTACATGTTTTTGCACGCATTTGTTTTTTTTCGTCTTAGTGGATTGATTTGTCGAGGTACCAACCTCCGGTACATATAATATCTTCCACTCAAGTCCGTGAATGTTTAATTCAGCTTTCTAACTTAAATAAAATTAAATAAAATAAAATAAAAAAAAAGTACCATTGAAAATCAGAAAAGTACCAAAAAGCCACTTCTTATAGTTTCTCAGTCTCTCTGGGCTCTGCATGTTACATTTTATGTTTCTAGGTTTAGTATAACTAAAAATTCCAAAAGTACCAGTTAAAAAACGAAAAAGTACGCAGACCTTGCATGTTTAATTTTATGTTGCAAGGACTAATACTAACGGAAATTCAAAAAGTACCAGTTGAAAAACAAAAAAAGTACCAAAAAGTTCCCCTTTATAGATTCTAAACCACTTAGGATATCGCATGGTAATTTTATTTTTCTAGGTCCCATATTAACGAAAATCTAAAAAAGTACCAGTTGTAGAACGATAAAGTACATAAATCTCTCCTCTACAGATTCTTGTTCAATCAGAGCTGCATGTTTAATTTTTATGTTTATAGCCCAAATATTAACGAAAATTTAAAAAAAAAACCAGTTGAAGAACAAAAAAGTACCAAAAGTTTTCATCTTATAGGTTGTCATTCACTCAGACCCTACATCTATAATTTTGTGTTTGCAAATGTAATTTTGTAGAAAAATTTTAAACTAATGCAGTACCACAGAAGTAAAGAAAAAAAATAAAATTTCCCCTTTTCGATCATTTTTTTCTTGGCCTTGCATCGCAAATTTTAATATTGTAGTTGGAGCCCATAATTTTATATATTTGCATACTTCCGTACAACATTCCAATAGTGTATTTTTTTGCTTAAACTAGTTGACAAACAAAGGAGGAAAGTGTTAAAATGTTCAGAAGCGCATGCTATCAGGTGATTTTTATAAATAAATGTGGTAATCCCTTTTGTTGTATTAGCATCACTTAAAAGATAATGTTCTTTAAGTAATGCCGGCCATACACTACACAAGCTCAATGCTCAATTCTGGCACTGCGTAAACGAAACTTGTGACAAACACTTAACAAAAAAAACTGTGCAATTTTTTTATTTTTAATTTAAAAGCAAAGTGTGCAAATAAAAAAACAAAAAAATTGTTTCCTTTTTTATCTTTTTCTAATTTTATATTCCAAGTCATCCTTAATTTTTAGCTTGTTCGCAAAACTCATTTCCAAAAAGAATAAAACTTTGTACAGATGCATGTTTTTGTTTTGACTAGCGGTTTTAACCGCCCAGCTAGCGTTTTTTGAAATTTGTAATAATATTCGAACCTTTTTTGACTCTTCAGCGCGTTTTAAATACTTGAAAATGCGCTCATTTTCTGATCATAAATGATATTTTTGCCGGGACAAAATTGTATCCTAACCCCGACTCTTCTTGAAGGGTAATTTTTGATTTGTTTTTTAATAGTTTAGAGACATTTTTGACTCTTTTCTAATAGTATTTGTTATTGAATTTTGAATCATAAGCGCGACTCATTTTTGGTCGATTTTTAAGCGTGTAAGTGAACAATCAGTTCTTAATCACCAAAAGTACTCAAAAAAAACTCACGGTCTTCCAAATGCTAGCAGGGCAGTTTTGGCTTCACAGATCTAAATATTTTGATATTTGCATTTTTTTTCGGGGGAATTTTGTAGCAAACTGCGAGCCCCCAAGGTATGCATTAAAGGATCACAAGGGCTCCAAGGAAACCTCTAATTTGGAGTATATGTGATTTAAAAAAACTTTTGTGGTTACACAATTTTGTCACCCGATATTCAATGATAGACTGTTAATAATTAAATCGCAAATTCAACTGAGAACAAATGAAAAAAAGTTACTAGACCTGGCGACTACAATCGGCTTAACACACCAGAAGGGTTAAGAGTTGTCCACTTAGAGCCAGTTTTTGACATAAAGATCAGCGATTAAATTAGAACTAATCTTTGAAATTCGTTTTTGGGTAGTCGATTATTTCATTTTGCTTCCAAGTTTAAACGCCCAAAGTAGGCGGTTTAAACTTGCGACAGAACTTTCAAAAGTACGAACAGCTTATAAAAGGAAATATTACTTATGAAAATACATAAGATAAAACTTTCGTATAAAATTAATAAAATGAACTTTTTAAATACTAAAAAAGACTGAAAAATATTTGAAAATGTAAACAACCAAAATATTTTTAGACCAAGGGCAATATAAATAGGGCCAAATCTTTTTTTATTTATTTAATGACAATTTTTTTTAGAGTTTTATTAAATATTCCACCTTGTAAGATAAAATATTGCTTGATTGTTTTGCTTCTTTTTCGATTTCATTTATTTATAAATATTTAATATTATATAACTAAATACAAAATTCTCGCCTTTTCTTCTTCTTTTTCACGTTAAGAACAGTAATTTGATGACAATTTTTGGCATTTGTTTTAAACTGCCATACTTATACATAAAAGTACACCAATACCCCGGTTTGCGTCGCTTCGGTTTGCGTCGTTTCGAAGTTGCGTCTTTTTAAAACTTCTGTGATTTCGAAGTTGCGTCGTTTTTGTTTCAGTTTGCGTCGAATGGCTTCAAAGTTGCGTCGTTAGTGCTTCGATTTGCGTCGTTAATATAAAAATGTTTGTTCAAAACTAAAACCGAAAAAGGGAATTTCCCGGTTAAGTCTAATTTAAATATGTATGTGAAGTAGTAGTAGTTTCAAATTACATTTGCTGAAGTGAAGTTTAATCTAAATATTTTGCAACAATCAGGCCTGTTCTGCAAATCAATTTTACTCGAATCAGGTGATTTCAAATATTTTAGTGTTCCGTTTTTGTGTGATCATATCCGGTGTGACTTACAGAACACCAAAAAATCACGCTCGTGATTTGAAATCACGTGATTTTCAGAACAGGCCCGAATGAGTCAAAAAATAAAGCAAATAAATTTAGAACAAAAACTAGGCCTTTTGGATTAGCCCCTTCTACATTAAAAATGAAACTGCTACATCGTTACAACATAAATAGTTTACAAAATTAAAAATTCTTTAATGAAAAAATAAAGCCACTTCCTATTATTTGGATTGAAGATAAAAATAAGCAAATAATGCTCTTGACTCAAATGGTAATTGAAAAGAAAGCTGTTACTTTATTTCAAGTTCTAAAAAAAATTACCCGTTAACAAGTCTATCAAGTCAAAATTTATTTTTTCGGCTAACATTATGAATCTCGGAACCAATTAAATAAAAATCAATACAAATATTTGTATTCATACATTTGCAAATGTATGAATAATCGTGCTTCGGTTTGCGTCGTTTCGATTTGCGTCCCGTTTATCCGGTCCCAATTAGCGACGCAAACCGGGGTATTGGTGTATTGTAAATTCATATGGCAATGCTTAAAGCTTTAATCTTTCACTCAAAAACGCTAAAGAGGATTAAGGCTGGATTAATTTTATTATAAGATTAACAAATCTTACTATTGATCCTGGTTTAAACTCTAAGTAAAAAACCCGCTCTTAGCAATACCAACTTATACGTCTGGCTGTTACAACAGCTTTAGTCGTATAGCAGTTTATTCTGAGTCTAAACATAAATTGTCTTATGCAAAAGAAAGTTAAAGTTTACATAAGTTAACCAATACATTAAGCCCATTCACTTTTGCTGGGTTTAATGTATTTGTAAACTTGTTTTAACTTTAAATTTTTTGGCATAAGGTGGTAAACCTTCAATTCCATTATGTTTTCCGTTGATTCTTAAGTGACTCCATGGCTTTTCTAGTATTAAAATGTTCACACATTTCCTCCTTTTAAATTTTAAATGAAATCATGTTTCAAATTTTTTCCTCTTCACTTTCAGATTAATTAAAAAAACCCCATTTTCCATTAACAATTTCATTAATTTTTATAGCCCCATTCCGCAGTACATGTTACGTACATACTGTTAATTTAACACCTTTTTGTGGCAATTTTTTTAAATATCATTTAGCTTCAAGAAGATGGCAAATTTACAAGATGACCAGATCATAAAAGGCAACAATATTGTTTTGAGTAATTTGATATTTAAATTTTACGATTATTGAAAAGGAGAAAAAAAAAATTAATGTTCATGCAAATATTTTAGAAAAGAGAATAAGAATTGGATCACTAAGTGCAGAAAGGGAACTACCCACTTTTATTTCATGCACTTTATTTGAGTATTGCTTAGAAACCAGTGTAAAAAGTGTTATCTTAGACAACTTAAAATTAAAGTCAGTTCTTCCCTCTCCGAGCTTAGAACATAAAATTGCATTTGTTATTATAAACCACACTATTTTAATTTATTATCTCAAAATAAATGTTTTAAAGCAGTAATACCATTTTTAACACCCAAAAATAAGCTATTGGAATTGTAGTGGATAAAATTAAAAAGTTATTATTAAAAAAATAGTCCTTCGAACCAAAAATCTTAATATATTTTTTTACTCTCACTAATGTATATAAAAAATTCTCTTATTTTCGAATCTCGAAAACTGCAAATGTGCTACGGATTCTATTGAGATTTTTTATAAAATAGTCCTTCGAACCAAAAGTCTTAATATATTTTTTTACTCTCACTAATGTATATAAAAAATTCTCTTTTTTCGAATCTCGAAAACTGCAAATGTGCTACGGATTCTATTTAATAAATTGAGATTATTTATAAAAAAGTCCTTCGCAGGATATTGTGTGCTTTAAAATAATTTAGTTTGTAATTAATTTAATTTCTCAGTAATTGAGTAAGTTTGATATATGAAATTCTAATAAAAAAAAGTTGATCTGATTACTTACCTCTTGTAGGGTACTGAAACTTTTCTTGAAAAATCCTTTCGTTTCACTGCATTTAATCAAGTGTCTGTAATAACTTTGTAATAAAGTTTAAATTTATGTGAAATTTGTTACTTTTACACGTTTTAAAATAAAAAAAAAACGCTACAAAAGAAAATTGTTTCTTAAAATTATGCATATGGCAACAAAGTTTTTTTTAATTCTCTGGTACAACGTTATACATATGATTATGAAATCATGAAATAGGGTGGCCCAAATAAGACCTTCCAATGGCCAATTTTAGTCGTTGTTAGTGGTCTTGCGGTAGCAGTGCTTGCACAATTCGTATGGATGCATTTTAATATCTAACTTTGAAATACTCTGCAATGTTTTTCGGGAAATGCCCAGTTGACCGGAACGACGACGGGTTGAGACAGATGGATAATTATCAACACTCTGCCGCATTGCTTCCACGTAACCATCAGTAATACTATTTCGATATGCATCCTCTTCTAGGATGGTCTATCCCTCAACCCCGTTCTGTAAAACGACTGACTTAATTCCTTATCAGAAGAGATATACGTTATAAAACTTGATCATTGACAAGAATAGAAAAATTTGTTTATTTTAACGCTTTATTGTATACTGTTTTTATTAATTACAAAGTTCCAAAAATTAAATTTTAACCTGCAAAAAGAAAAAAAAAACAATTATATTACAAAAAAAGTTGGCGTGTTTAACATTTTTGGGTCTACTTTTCTGCAGTTCCAATTAAACTCCGAAATTCAGAAAAGTTCAAGCATGCGTTTTGAAGACCATACATAAGCACCACGACCTAGAGGATCTTTTGTGCGGCCTTTGTATTTCCCCATGTCAGGTTCAGGCTACGTATAAAGCCTATTATTCAGGAACTCATCATTTGTCTACCCACCCCCAGGGAAATTTCCGCCGAGAAGTCCCCAAGGCGGGACAGCAGCAGAGCAGGTGTTCTAATTTCGTCATTAACCTTCAGTGTTGCCAATTTTGTATTTTTCATGCTAGATCTAGCATTTTTAAACACATTTGGCATAAAAAAAAAACTGATTTAGCATTTTTTAGTTCTTGTGATATTTTTAATATTTTGCTTTTATATGATATTTAATAGAAATAAATATAAAAGAAAAAACGGAAGATTCTAACATTGAATTAAATCTAAAAACTGCAACAATGTTAATGCTTATTAATGTTTCACTAAAATAAAAATCAAAAAAGCAGAAAATTTTAACAAATTAGTAAAAACCTATTTAAAAAAGATTGGGGCAAGCACCTTATGTAGAAAGAATGGGTAAAAGAAACAGATGACTTAGAAAAACCCCTTTTGCAATAACTGCAAATGTGATATTGTCTTAAATTAGTGGCCTGGAGCAACACACAGAAATAGGAAGGAAGATAGGTAGGTAGAAAAGCTGGTGTGAATTCTCCTTCACACCTTCACCCAGAGACCAATATGGTCCATTGTGAATTTAGAGATAGCTGTATAAAGATAGAATGTAGGTGAAATAAACAGCGAAAGCAAAAGTTAATAAAGATAGATAAAAAATGTTTCGGACCAAACCCGAGAGAGATCCTACTCAACCAGATTCGCCCTACGTGCGCCCAGCACCCAGTCTCCTCTCGCGCAGCCAGGCCATCCCCATTACAAATCCCATCAGATTCTCGAGTCCGCAACCCGAGACATCCCATAACTCGCCCAGGAATCTACTGCCCAGCCACCTCAGCCTGCTACCCTTTAACCTGGGACAGTGCCACATAATGTGCTCAACCGTCTCCAACTCCTCAGGGTCCTCACGCAACCTGCACATATCCGACAAGTCGGATCCCATCCTCACCGCCATCCTGCCTATCATACAGTGGCCCGTGATCATTCCTATCATGGTCCTAACGCAGACCCTACTCCTGCCCAGCAGCGACCCCGAATCGGACTTTCTAAGAACCGGCCACAGCGTCCGTGATACCCGGCAGTCCGTTCGGTTCCTCCAGGCACACAGAAATAAGAAAGCACAAAAGTGTTACGGGCATAACTTAAAACAATCCTATCCATTCCAAAGAATTTGTTACAATCTTCAGCAGAAGCGACATTAAGTTTTTGTGCATAGTTCGATTGGACCTGTCGAGTGTCTGACGAATCTTTATTATTATTATTATTTGGCGCCGATGAAAGGTTTAGGGCGTATCAATGGACGGCCTGTCAGTCCGCCCTTTCGTTGCCCACATGCTCTTCATGGCCGGGCACCAAACACAAATTCAAGTCAAGGTTTCGTTTAAATGTGCTACATTCCCATTTCATACTATTGATAAACTGAAATTTATTGTTGAAGGGATAAGCTATTCCTATGCGCATTTCACTGGTTGCTTAGGCCAGATCGTCAGGAAACTTCATCCAAAGATTTTAGAAAAACTAAAGATATTACACATATAAAACTGTTAAGCGAATAAGAACTATAAGCCACAGTTTTACTTGTAACAATATCAAAGCTTAAACAAAAACAACAACAATAAACAGTGAGTTTATCTTTTCTTACAGTCCTGGCTACAATTGGTTGATTTTTTGTCAACTCTAAATGTAGTTGTAAGTGGGAAAAGAAAAAACAAAAATAAAAACAAATTACTTTATTTAATTTTGCCAGTTCAGTTTTATTTACACTGCCACATGCATATTAGTTATCAAAGTTTTTCTTGGGATTCAAAAATTTAATTAACAAGGTTTCGTTTAAATGTGCTACATTCCCATTTCATACTATTGATAAACTGAAATTTATTGTTGAAGGGATAAGCTATTCCTATGCGCATTTCACTGGTTGCTTAGGCCAGATCGTCAGGAAACTTCATCCAAAGATTTTAGAAAAACTAAAGATATTACACATATAAAACTGTTAAGCGAATAAGAACTATAAGCCACAGTTTTACTTGTAACAATATCAAAGCTTAAACAAAAACAACAACAATAAACAGTGAGTTTATCTTTTCTTACAGTCCTGGCTACAAGTCATTGTGTTTCCCCAGAATGTTCAGACACGTAAATCTGTCCATGACTAAGGCCGGATGTGAATTAAGTTTAAACTTAGTTTAACGTAGTCCGAAACTCGGATTTTTCCGGCGATATGTACTTTTTTTATTATTTCATTAAAGACCAACATTTAAAGCAAAACTAATAGGTTTCGTCAAAAGTTTGTATACAAAACTTGGTAATGGCGGCAATTCAGATTAACTAATCTGTGTTGAACTGGATCTCAAAAAACCCAGACTAAAGTTTAAGTAACTAGAGATTGGTAATCAAAAACATCACAACTATTTTGATTAAATAATACTGTGGCTAAATAACTGCATTCGATATCGAGCGAAATTCCCATTTTAATTGTTTTATAATTTTGATCGATAGTACATATCTTCTGAATCCCTCCGAACAATATCATGTGTTATTTCTCTGTGTACAGTAAAAATTTTTGATTTAGAACGAGTTCTCTTTTCAAGTGACAAAGCATCTGACATCAGCTGTTTTTTATTAACAAAATTGTTTGTGGTAGCAAAAATTAATTGAAATTTTAATATGTAAATATAAATTATAATAGTAAATAAATAATATAAAAAATACACAAATTTGAAAATGGAGGAAACAATTTAAAAGGAATTAACATAAATAAGTACATATGTATTTTTTATACCCTTCACCACAGGTGGTGAATAGGGTATATATAAGTTTGTCATTCCGTTTGTAATTTCTATAATATTGATGCTAGACCCTATTAAGTATATAAATTCTGGGTCCTTATGAGGAGCGAAGTTGATTTAACGATGTCCGTCTGTCCCTTTTAATGGATTTTCCGAAGACCCCATATGTCATGGGGGCCAGGTTATTATACATTTATGTCACACATGGTCCGGAATTGTTTGCTATTGAAATTCAGTAAGATCGGTCCACAAATGGCTGAGATATGAGTAAAAAACCACGACTGCCTCAAATTTTTTCCTTTAAAGGTCCAATTAGACGTGACATTACCATACCAACTCTGTATTACCAAAACGACATAAACATACCATACAAACGAATTCAATTTTGGTTTCTACGGTCATACAGTGGCTATGGTAATACAGTGTTGGTAATGTTGTTTTTTTATACCCTTCACTACAAGTGGTGGATTTTATTTGTAATGTGTTTAATTCTACGCATACACATACACATTAATGCATGTATATTATATGCCGCTCAAATAAAGAAACAAACTCATAGACTCAATATATTTTTATTTAATGCTTCTTCAGTAAAAGCATTCGTAGCCGAGTTGTTAAGTTCTCTCCTGAGACTGATGATATTGCCAGTTCGAATTCCATAAAGAATTTTTTTTTCATTTCTTTTATTTAATTTTTTTATGTTCTAAAAAACGATTTCAAGATTATAAAACGAATTTCAAACATCAACTTTGGCAAAAGAGGAAACGGGCTTAGGTACATATATACATTTTTTGTTTTTTTTTATATTCTTCGGCATGACGAAATGAAAAGTTGGCGTGGCTCAATTAATATTTATTTATACCTATCTAAAAAACGTTATTTATGTATATAACTTTTTGTTCTTATCTCATTATGGTGAAGGGTATATAAGATTCGGCATAGCCGAATATAGCACTCTTACTTGTTTTATTTAAGATAGGTTTTGTCAAATTATGTAACATACCAAGCCTGATGTAAAACTCAAATTTGACATACACATGAAATTACAAGTGTGTAAAAAGATGACGTTCCACATGACAAATACACATATAAGCTCTGTTCCACATGCATAACGAAACAGTCCGAACTTGCACAAAGTTACCCAAAAGCGTTCCACATAACAATTTTTGTGCAATTAAGAGACTAATTGAGAGAGTAATTTTTTTCATTTCCTGTACAAATTTGCACGAACTTTTTCTTTGGGTAAGTTCGGACAAGAAAAAACAATCAGCTGTTTTTGTTTACATGAAACTGATAAATAATTCAGGAAATTTACAAGCAAAAGAAAAAGTTTAGTTTTAATTAAAAAACATATTAAAAAGCCAAATGTAAGGTTTTTGTACAAAAATTAAAGTGGTAAAAATGTTATTGCATACATATTTCCCTTCATCTTTAAAATAAAAAAGAAAAAACCAAATATAAAAAATGGCAATGATGCAAATGTTTTGGTTTTATAATGTTATGACTTTTAAGCGTCTAAAATCACTTAAATAGATCTTAATTTGAAAAGTAAGCAGCATTATTATTTGAAGAAGTGCAAAAATGGTTTTTTGCGTTCCAGCAATTTTGGGTAGTTTCGGCAAATTTATAGAGTAATTTTCATTTTACTCTCATTAGTCCGAACTTGCCCGAGATCTTGTGGAACACACCTAATGTAAGCATACCTTTAGGTAATTAAATTTTACTTTTTCCCCCTGAAAACTTTGACGATTTTCAACCAATTTCATCTGACAACTATGCCCACGAGCCCTACTCTGACAGACGGACGGACTAGCTTACTCACACTGACAATCTCAATGACCGTTTGATTTCAAATTTTTTTAATAAATTTTAGAGCAGTGTATAAAAACAAAATCTAAGAAAAATTTTAATTTGTCTAGCAATGTTATCAAATCATATGCGCTAACGGACATTGATTAATAATTAAAAACGTTTACAATATTTCTTCTCATCAAATCTCTATTAATTTGCTGCATTTGTCAAAAATGATTGATACCTTTCGGGTCTCTTAACAGGAATATTTAATTCATTAATAGTTTTACATACATATGAGTTTCAAAATGAAAATCATAAAAAATTAACAAAAAAAAAAAAATACTCAGTTGAATAACCCCTTTCCTCATGTCTTGAAATTCCATCATTATCATCATTATTGTATTACCAAGGCTAAAATGGTGATGCTGGTAACGATCGTGGTGTTTTATTTGTTTTTTTAAATTTTTTTTTTTTTTTTTGGGTGTAAATTATTTGTGTTTTTTTGGTTCCTCATCTCCCTTCAAAAAAGTGTTTAAAAATTGAAGGTTCTTTGTTTGATGAGTGTTGGATTTTTGTCAGTTTTTTTTTTTTTTGTTTTAAGCACCGATTTTATTGCTGTTACTTGTTTCGTACTTTTCTATAACGAAAACATTTCTACAGATTCTTTTGTTGGTTGACACCTGCATTTCTTGTTTGTGATGTTTTTTTTTTGGTTTTTAATTCCTTTTTTTTGGTTTCTTTTTCAATCACTGTTTTATGGGAATAAAATGTTGTTTCTTGCATGTTTTTTTTTTTTTTTTGTTAATCATACAAGTCGTCCGTCGATTGATGTTTCATTGGTGAGTCATCTGTTGGGGTTTGTTTTTTTAAGTTTTGTTTGTTTTTCCAAAGGCACAGTGGTGAGTTAAGCTTTTGTCAATAGTTCCCAAATGTTTTTTTCTTGACTTAAATGTTAAGTAGCTCCCTTGTATATCAAAACTTTGCGAAAGATCAAAGCAGATGTTACGAGTGATGCAACTCGAGTTTATGTACGACACTACTTACAAAAGCTGTTGCAAAATGGCCCTAAAATAAAGGAAAGATTTGGTCTTTAATGTCTTTTTTTATACAATTCACCAAAGGCGGAAAATATGTTTAAAAGTGACTCAACTCAAAATTTTCGATTTCGGGTGTATATGCTTAAAGCTTTGTTCACAATCAGAGCAACAATTTCGTTAACACTTTGCAATTGGAAAATCCGATTTTGACAACGCGCTTAATAGTGAAATTGGCCGCTTTTGATAATAAATAATGGCAATTTAGCTTTTTTTTGGTCCATCAAGCTGTCTCATCTCCATTTCTTATTCCTTTTATGTGGGTTGTATTAAACAGAAAGTAAACACTACTGTTCGTGAAACAACGTGAACAACGCTCTTGTTTAGGTATGACATATCAAAGTTAAAGCTAAGCATGAGAAAACTTTCCGCCTTCCGCTTTTGTTTAGGTACTGTTGTTAGAAATTCTTCAATCGAGCACAGCTTCGGATTAACTTTTTTCTCACTTTATCTTGAGTTAATCTTGTTTTCGGATTATTTTAAGCACTTAATTTAAGGAAGTCTGTACTTACTAAAAAATGGACTCCGCCTAAGCTTAATTGAAGTACGCACGGATTGATTTTTCTTTTTAGCTTTTGTGGGACTTTAAGCAGATCGCTAAATGATCTTTGCATACCAGAGTCCAACCTGATGTCATGGGAACAAGTACATACACATCTAAGACTTTAGGATACTTGAGAGGTAGCTTGATTCATATGTCTTAAACGTCAAATACACTTGTCAAACGGCTCTCCTGCAGACGAATTTAATCGTGTACGTGTGCTAAACTTAATAAATTTTTTTGACTTTCCATTCAGCAACGTCGGTGTCACACATGCAAACACATTTTCACTACAATGCTTGATGATGCTTAATGAGTGTTGTTGGTCCTTTAAATCAAAATCGCAGAGTGGGATATATATAAGATTTATTTTTTGCATTTCAAACACTAAAGAATCCAACATATTTGAGCCCTGTTTTTGCCTGCGAGCCCAAGAGTAATCTATTAACAATTATTCCTTTTCAAATCACTGTAAATATTTGTACGAGTATTCATTCTTGAACTCACAAATTTCTACTTCGTCTTTTAAAATTCTTGTTTCATTAATAAGCAACAGGTTGACTTCCTATTACTGTATGAGTTGTCCTCGTCCTCCAATCTACTTGACACTTGTAAGGCAATAATCAAATATAAATTTAAATTAACTACGCTTCGATACGATTATCACCAAATTTCCATTGTTTTTAAAACCTTTTTTAGAACAAAAACAGGAGAAACACTATGAAAACAAAAAAAGAAAACACGTAAAATAATTTTAAGTGATTTGTCTGTGAAGGCCAACCACATTGTGATCCTATGACGTGTTCTGTTTATAATTAAGGTCCGCTTTTTATCTGTGTGTCTGAATGTCTGTCGCTTTGTCTGTCTGCCTGCTTGTATTTTATTTATTTCAGTTAATTTTCCATTCCATTTGACTTCGATTCGAAGGGTTTTGTTGAATAATTCGTTTGTTTCATTGCACGCAATTAAATAAGTATAATTTATTTTACTTAAGTGCAGCAATAATTGTCGGATTGAATGGTTACTTCAATGTATTTCTCGTAAGTGCTGGAATTTTTTTGCCGGATTTAGCTACCTGTTGGTAAGAGATCCCCTTCATTTTGATGATTCAGTATTTTAAAGTCCTGTTTTGTAAATTTTTATCACGTTTCTTTTAATTTTATTTATTATTGATTTGCTTCCTTATTTCTTATTATTGTTTAATCAATCAACATAAAAGAACAATAAGTCATTATTAGCAGGGCAAACTTTTCAAGCTTTTTGCTTAAAAAATTATTTTTTTTTTTTTAATTTCGCAAGATTTTCCGAAAAAAAGCTTTATTTGCATATTTTGCAACTAATTTCTTAATAAATATAAAATATTTTGCCGTTAACGCCTACATATCGTCGTTCGTAAATTATTGTGTTCTATAATATATGTAAAATATAACCATATAGAACACAATAATTTACGAACGACGATATGTCGAAAGAAATTGATGCTTAAAAAGTTCTTGAATCCGAAAATCTTGAATTTTTTTTTAAATTTCCAAAATAAAAAAAAAAATATAGAAATTTTGTATAATGAGGGCTTATATTCGAAAAGTGCCATCTGCAAAATCAAAATTTTAAAGGATAGCGAAAAAACTTTTTCGTTAACTCTAAGGCTGGGTTTTAAGAACTCAGTTAAACTAAAATTTTATCAGGAAACTTATTTTTGCTTAATAAATAATTAATACGATTTTGTTTGTCGTGCTTAATTTCAAATTTTTATTCTCGATAAATCCACTGAAATTTATTGTTGGATGACAAGCTAGTTTCTATGCGCATTTCTCTGCCTGCTTAGGGCAGTTAATCAGGAAACATTCTCCAAAAAAATTTATTAGCAAATAAAACTGCAGAGTGAATGAGAATTGCAAACAACGTAAAAAGTCTTATTTGCAACGATATCAAAGCTTAAACAAAATACCAACAATATCTCCTAGTCATTTCTGCCTGAGACCCTGCACCCTAGGACAGTGGCACAGCACATACTCAATCGTCACTAGCTCCTCAGCATCCTCACATAATCTTCAGAAGTCCGGTATGGTATTGTCCATTTACTCGTAAAAGCCCTAACAGAACAATGACCCTCAAAATTCCTAAAAGAGTCCTGAGACTACTTCCATCCAAGCGTAATAAAACCTTGGTTGCCCTTGCATCCAATCTGGGCCAAAATGCTTTAGACGCCCTGTAATACGTTCTATCCATCCAGATCTGGTTAACGGTAACGCGGAATCTCATAGTAGTGGCATAAAGGGGTTTTTACCCCTGTCTCTTACCTCTGAAGGTAACCATGTTCGAACTCTGTCCCACGATTTCGTCAGCCACCTCATTATTATCCAACTTGCAGTGTCCGAGTACCCAACACAGTCTTACTGTGAGCTCCCTCAGAGCATTCCTAAACCGTGCGACCAGGCAAGATCGCACCGTATAGCTCTGAACTTATGCTCTGAGCACACGACGGAAATACGTGTAAATATCGAAAGCGGAACTCAGATCGTATTCCTCATCCTTCAACATAGTTGGTGAATGTTAAACGCGTTATCCACTAAGTAGAAGCTATTTTTTATTTGTTTTTTGATGTCGGCACCGACACCTCTTTGGACCATCAAAAGTGTCATCTCCAGATAAAATCTTCAGAATGCTGAAAGGGTATGGCGTAGACTGGGCACATACAGGATTGCTAGGAAATAGTGGCCGGGGTTTAGCAGGAAACAATTACCGAACTACAACAGAAAGGATATTTCAAGACTAAAATCAGTGTCAAATGGGCACTGTGGAAAATAGGAAAACATACGAAAAGACTGGGTATCCAGTTTAATAGACACTATTGCACCTGCCACGTTCTAGATTAGGGGGCAGCTGTTCAATTTCCCTGCGAATGTCCGGTCATCACTTCACTTGACTTCACAAAGATTTCTAGGGCAAACATATACTGGGAGACATATCCGAAGTATCGACCGTCAGGGACCGGTATCGATCGGAATTACAATAAAATTTAAATGAGAATTTCGATCAATATAGAATGCCTTAATTTGATCCCAGCTTAGGTAAAGTGTACTTGTGCGAATGATGTCCAGACTTTGATATAAGTATTAACATCTTTGCGTGGCGTGGTCTTGTCAAAACAGGATTTTAAGACTTTTAAACCAACCAACCAGCCGAAGCTAAATCATAGAAAAGCTTCAGAAAAACATTGAGGTTCTTTGAAATATTAGCATAGTGTGACCTTATTAATTTCAAACTTCTTAATAACTATATGATAAATTTATTCCAGTTTAGCACTGAAATAAAAGTTTTTTAAAAACATTTTTTATTAATTAATATTTTTTCGCATTCATTATCGGAAATTATCGGTCTTTAACTGCAGGCGTTAAAATGTTGTAAAATATTTTTCTTTTCTCAATTCGTTATAGTTTTATTAAATAATTTGTCGAGTTTTTGTTTAATTGTTAATTATGAGATCACAAGCATGTTGTTAACAAATTGGATTAATGTTTCTATTACCAGATACTAGATAGACTAACTACAACGTTCTACTAAAATACAGTGGGGTCGCTTAGATAATCATCATAACAAATATGGTATTTAAAATTATTAAATATTCTAGTTAAATTTTAATTTATTATCTTTTTAATTCAATTCAAGTTTTATTGTTACTATTAAACAAACACCTACAATAATGTTAAGAAAAGTTTAAACCAATTACAGGTGCAAATAAACTATTAAAATTATTTAATAAAAAATATGAAACGAAATCGAATTGCAAAATGAGTAGATAGGTAATGGGGATCTTGTCAAAAGTGCGTGAGAAGCCTGTAGTAGTCACTATTTTTCTAGTTGGAATGCTGACAAAATGAAGACAGAGAATCGGTAATGTAGATAGATATTTCCAATTGGAAATGAAGAATTGGTGAGAGCGTGAGAGTGATTCCACTTGAGAGTAGTAAGAGAGTGGGTTATATGAATTTAAGTATGAATGGGTATTATTTTTAGGGGTTGAATTGGAAGGTAAAATGTTTAGGCAAGAAAATGTGTGAAAGTGATGTTACCACCTGCATTTCTTTATAGATCAAGATGGTTAAAATGTGTGCACTGAATAAGGATTGGTGGTTGTGGTAAGGATAGTAGAATAGAGAATTTTTTTTTATTTATTGAATATTGTGCATTATTTTAAGGGTTGAATAGGTAGGTAAGACATGTAGGTGCAAATGTTGTAAAGTGATGTTTTATGTTTAAAGATGAAAATGGTTGAAATGTATTGTACTTAAAAAAGGATTGGTGGTTGTGCTAAGGTAATTATGATAGAGCAATTTTCTTTTATTGAATAGTTAGGTAAAATGTGTAAGTGGAAATGTTATAATGTGTTGTTTAGGTTTAAAGATCAAGATGGTTGAAATGTGTTTATTCTGAAGCTGAATTGGTGGTTGTATTAAGAATACAAGGAGAGAGAATTTATATTTTATTGAAAATTTGTATTTATTTTTTCTATTACTGAATCACTTAAACTAAATTGCTTGAGAGACTCTATTTTCTTGAATATAATTCCAATTAGAATGTATATTTTTGCTTAGATCATCTTAAAATGTGTCTGTTTAGCTATATATTATTTATTTTTTTATAAAAAGAATGTGATTGGAGTATTTTACTATTTATAAAATATGTATAAAAATGAGTATATAAATTATTTTTATTAAGAAAAGAACAGTTTTTAAATTTCGTTTTAAGTATTTATTTTGGTAATAACAAATGTATAATATTTGTCTATTAAATGAATTACATTATCCTTCATTAACTTAAATTCAGTACATTCACATGTATGTGAACGATCGCGAATTCGGCATAGAAAAGGACAGTTTTTAAAATGCTTTCCGTAAATAGATTCAATGAGCTCCATATTTTTATAGTCATCTAGCATTCTTTTGATTTCAGTTATCTGAAGTAAATGGTCATCAAAAAATGCATCCATGAAAATCAAAAAAAAATTTTTCGATCATGCTTCTTTCTGTATGTCATCTTCTTTAGAAATATGTTTCTTCTTTTTATTCTTTCGTGTGTACTCATATTCAACTGATACTATTGTAACTTACACTACTTACATACTACCTACATATATAAATAAATAAATAAATGTAGTGAATGAAACATGATTGAACCTGCACTTCCATGCTTACATAAAACAAAATGTTTGATAAAAATCAATTGACAAGAAAATTTAAAACAGGTACAAAAGTAAGAAAAGAAAAAAAGGATCAATGTAATTTTTTGGTTTTTGTTTTTTATGTTTTTAATTAGAAAAGAAAAAAGGGTTTCAATTGTTTTATTTATTTATTTCTTTTTTTCAGTTATTTTATACAAAAATTCAAGACACAAATGTCCACAATTAAATGAATCATAATTTTGATGCTGATTGTTGTAATATTTTATATTTCCTCCTAGGTATTCAACTAGTTCCAATGGTGGTTGTAAATTTCCAAAACTATCATAGTATTCTATTTGTTTATTGTTTTTATAGTAAGCTACCCAATGTGTACCATTTCCGATTGTAGAATCCAAATTAATTACTCCACATTCAATATTTCTGGGATGTTTTGGTATTGAGTCTAACATAAAAATTCCTCTAAAGTGTGGTTGAGAATTTTCGTATATCAATATCAGTCAATTGTCTTTTGGGTAGCTTGCTTAGAAGTTTTTTGCTTTTTCTTTGTAAGTTAATCCATATCCTTTCTTATATGGTTTAAAGATAAAGTCTTTTACCCATTGCTATGGCTTCCATACTCTTATTGTGTCTAGTCGCTTCGTCAAGTTGAAGTTTAGCATTCTTTGCTGCATTAACTGCTTTTGCTATGTTAGCACCTCCACTCGATAGGGTGCCAATTACACCTAAAGAAGCAGTTAATATTGGTATAAGCGGTAAAACACCTCCAATTTTTGGAACATGTATTAAACGTGGAATTACGATTTCAGATTTTTTCTCCTTAAAGGATTTGTTGATGACTTTACGTGCGATCTTGATAGCAGCGTAAAGGCTCAGTTAGTCTTTACTCTCTGTTTCTGTTTTGTTCCGTGCCGTTCTGTTACGAAATTATAATAGTTACTTTTTTGTAGCACCTTATCAGCCATTTATGACAAATTTATTAGTTCTGCACCGTCCATTGTTTTATTTCAATAACTTTAATGCACATAAATTTGAAGAAATTAAATTTTAAGAATTCTTTAAATCAATAAATAGTTTATTTCAATATAAATATGTATTTTTTTATTATTTATTTTGCTGTTACTTACAATTACTTAACAAGTTTTTGATTTTAACAAACTGAACCGCAACAGAACAGAAGAACTAATCAATTTCACAGTTTTTTGATAACAAAAACAAATCAGCTGATTCGTAACAGAACAGAAAGTAAAGACTAACTGAGCCTTTAAGATCTGTTGGTTTTTCTTTTTTTTAAATTTTTGTTGTCCTTTTGATCGTTGAATTGAATAGTTTTTTTTTAAATACCTTATTCAATTTTGAATGTCTATTATTCTTTTGCATAGCCATCCCCATACCTAATTTAGTTTTTGCTTTCATTGTGTTGGTAACCAAATATGCAAACGATTTTTCCGGTAGACTGCTATCTGTTGAAAGGACTCGTTCCAAATCTCTGTTCTCAAGAATTTTATCAGCTTGATGTCTAATATTTATATCTTTACTTCTTAAATAAGAAATATCGTGTTCTTTACATGCAGCGTCTAATAGATTTATTCCTTTATCACCTCGTGCTAAACGTTTTTGTAATTTCGTTCCAGGACCGCATTATTGATAACCAGGAAGATGTAGTTCGAAAGGAAGTGAGTTTATTAATGTATTAACTAAACCTCTTCCTCTGATAGTTTTATTGTAATTAGGCTTATTGTTAAAGCGTATCACCATTTTATGTTATTTTATTCTATAAGAAAATATAATATTTAATAGTTTCATTCAGTTGTAAAGATGCGTTTAATAAAACAACATAAAAATATTTTTATTCGCAATAATGATTCTTCAACGAATATAGAATCAAAAACTAGACATACATAGCTCTATATTACCGAATTCTATACGAGCGCTAATTGTAGGTCCATCAAATTGTGGAAAGACTAACGTTATGATTAGCTTACTAGAAAGTTCTAATGGACTAAGATTTGAAAACATCTATTTATACTCAAAATCATTGTATCAACCAAAGTATGAATATTTAAGAAAATTAATATCACCAATTAAAGGAATGGGGTTTTACACGTTTTCAGATAATGATTCTGTAATACCTCCTGATGAAGCACAAAATAATTCAATTATGATATTTGATGATGTTGTATGTGAAAAACAAAACCATATACGTGCTTACTTTTGTATGGGTAGACATAAAAATGTGGATTCATTCTACTTATGTCAAACATATACAAGAATTCCTAAACATTTAATTAGAGATAACGCTAATATGATTATTATGTTTAAGCAAGATGAAATGAATATGAAACATATATATGCTGATCATGTTGGTAGCGATATGGGTTACGAAAAGTTTCGTGAAATTTGCGAAGAATGTTGGAAAGATAAGTATGGATTTTTGGTTATAAGTAAAGATGATGAATTGAATAATGGAAGATATAGAAAGCGGTTTGATTATTTCATAACATTATAAATAATAGAATAAATTACATACAAGTATTAGTACATCATCGCCCTTTAAAGATATTACAACGAAACTCGTTTTAAACTAACTGATTAAAAATGAATAAAAAAGTATTAAAAGAGCTGATAAAAACAAGAAATGTTTTAAAGAAGAAATTTCGCAGTATAAAAATTGGTGAAGCTGATACTCGTGAACAACTTAAAGATACATTTAAACCCATAACATAACCCTTGAAAAATTTCATTAATAGTTCGAAAAATACCAAAGTAAATTCTAAAATTGAAAAAAATAAAAATATTAAAAATGAAGCAAAACAAAAACAATTTAAAATAGATTCTTATATTCCAATTATAAAACCAGAAAAAATATATTAGCTACTGCTGCAAGTAACTCTGAAGATTATGATGACGATGATGATTTTTATTCTCAACCAGAAACAGAAAATCTAAATAGTCTTATAAATTTTAATGATTTGTTATATCTAGAAAAAAGGCATGAATTAGACACACTATTGGATTACATAAAGATTCAAACAATGAATGGAAATTTGGTGATAGGTAACATCAAATTTAATGATGATAGGATTCAAGTTGGAAATCAAATATGGGCACTCACTCCAGGTTTATTTTCATTAATGTTCCAAAAAATACCAAAAAACTATGATAAATCCGAGTAAGATATTTATAAAAAGATATTAATTAATACCAATGCCTATAAAAGGGGTTATACCACAGATGGTAATATAAGGGGCACAAGAGCATATAACTATAGAAATATTATTAGAAAATTGATTAAACCTAAGAATCCATCTACCACAACACTGCAATCACCCACTTCATCTGATACATCAACAACAAAAGAAAATTACTTGGGAAGTGGGTTAATGGATTTCAATTCAAATAAACCAAACTATATATACTGGGATGATCCAAATGAGTTGATAGATCGACTTAGACTTCTGCTCGCATCACAAGCTGCAGGTCACAGCAATCATAATAACGAAATTGTATCTATTATTGAAGAATTATATGAAGCAAACATTATTGTGTAACTATTAAATTAACACAAAGCAATGTCTGTTGATAAATTTGGTCACTATATTAACGATACAAGTGGCGTAATTTCTATGAAGAATGCACCTAAATTGCTTGGGTTCTTTATGGATACAGATAACAACATTGACGTTCAAAACAAAAGAATCAAACATATGTCGAATGCTTTGGAAGAAAATGTTGGTGTCAATAAAATGTTTTTACAATCTCAAATTGCAAAAACACAGAAGGAGATAATGGATCAATTAAACAAGAATATTAATGAAATTTCTCAAATAATAGAGAAAATTCAAAAAGATTTTGAAAGAAGAATCAAAATCTTAAATCAGAAACTATATAACATGCTTGATATTAAAAATAAAGAACATGAGATTACAATATTCCCTTAAGTAAAGAAGACTTAATAATAATGCATTCAACAAAAAGAGACTTAGTAAATGAACTTCATAAACCAGCCCGAAAAAATTTCATACGGTGAAGAGTAGTGATGAAAGGCATAGATGATCTCTGGCAAGCTGATTTAGTTGAAATGGGAAACTATTCTACATATAATAAAAAATACCGATATTTGTTAACTATCATTGATACTTTTTCAAAGTTTACATGGGGTGTTGCACTTAAAACAAAAACAGCAACTGAAGTATTTCAAGTAATGGAAAGTATCTTAAAATTAGGTCGAGTTCCCAAAAACTTGCAGACTGATGATGGTAAAGAATTTTTCAATAAACAATTTAAAACCCTCATGGACAACCACAATATCAATCATTACTCAACATTTAGTATAATGAAAGCCTCAATAATAGAACGATTTAATCGAACTCTAAAAGGAATGATGTGAAAAGAATTTAGTTTTAATGGTTCATATTATTGGCTTGATATTTATAAGATCTAATTAAAAAATATAATAGAAAAGTTCATCGCACCATTAAAATGGCACCAATTGACGTTAATTCTAAAAACGAAATGAAATTATTGAAAACAGTCTATAATCATTTAAAATATACAAAACGTCAAAATTGAAAGCCGGAGATTATGTACGCAAACACATTTTTGAAAAAGGTTACACTCCCAATTGGACTACTGAAATTTTTAAAATTCCATCAGTAAAAAATACTTATCCCGCAACATACATATTAGACGACTATTAAGGAAATCCAATTAAAGGTGGTTTCTATGATGATGAACTGACAAAAACTCGATTTCCTGATACATACCTTGTAGAAAAAATTCTTTAAACTAAAGAAGACATGGCATATGTAAAATGGTTTGGATTTTCTAATCAACATAATTCTTGGATTAATAGAAATGATATATTATAGTTTGTAAGAGTAGATATAATAATAGAATGTAAGAGTTAATGTATTGTTATTATTAAATAAGAAAAGAACAAAAAATATATGTAAATAAATTGTTTTAAATAAGGAATATTTTGTTTTTTTTTACTTTATTTACAAACCAACAGCCGAAATGTCAATAACTCTAACTTTAAGCTCTAATTCAACTGAGTTGACGGCTAACTATTGTCCTCCAATTGAGTTGGATGGAAAATATGAATGTGCACTTACAGATTTTCATTCATACAATAGTATTCCAAATGTAGATGTATATAATAATATGTTTCATATTGGAGAACAAGTAATTGAAATTCCAATTGGATCTTATGAACTGAACGACATAGTTGATTATATTAAAGAAGAATATCAATGATACAGCCTTCAAAATAAAATTAATATTGAAGCTAATAATAATACGATGCAAGTTAAAATTAAAAACTGTAGGGATCCAATATACTTAATAAGGAAAATACAGTTGGCAAGCTTTTAGGTTTTAAAGAAAATTTTTTATTACCTAATAAAGACTATTACTCAGATCTTCCAGTTAGTATTTTTAAAGTTAATCTTTTACGAATTGAGAGTTATATAGCTGTCAACACATACATGAATAACTCCCAAGCACATACTTTGCATGAATTTGCCATTAATGTCCCACCTGGCCATAAAATAGATGAGATCCCTAGGAATCTCATTTATTTGCCAGTCAACTGTCGAGAGATAAGCTCCCTTACTCTTCGAGTGGTTGATCAAAACGGTGATTTACTTAATTTTCGGGAGACGAAATTACAATTCGAATACATTTAAGACCAACAAAATAATGATAATTTACAAGAAGAATACGCCTAAAAACAAAATCTCATATTCTTCTTCTAACAAAATATTGAAAAATAAATTAAATTCAAAGAGTTCATTAAAACATATAAACTTAACACAATCAAATAAAGAATTTCTAAAATCATTAAATTTAAAATTGAAGAAACCATGAGTTCAATAATAGATTTTCTGGATAAACCTTTGTCCGATGAAAATATAATTAAAAAGGGTTACCATACATATACCCCATATTTACAATCTTACAATAATAACGATGAAATTCGTATTACAATACAAAATCAAGACTTGTATGTTTTGCCGTCGGAAAGTTTTATATATGTATTTAGAAGGATTTGTTAAAGATGATAGCAATACAAAATTAGTTTCTTCTGCAGCCAACTTCAAATTAAAAAATAATTTCGTAGCACATCTATTTGATGAAATTCGTTACGAAGTAAATGGTGTTGAAATTGATCAAACGAGGCATTTAGGAACATCAAGTACTATTAAAAATTTGGTTTCATTGTCACCAACAGATAGTAATAGAATGCAAAATGCTGGATGGAATAAACTTGATGATATTGATCTCGTAAATGTATATTTTAATTTTTATGTACCACTTAAATTGTTTTTGGGATTCGCTGAAGACTATAACAAAATATTATTGAATGCAAAACATGAATTGATTCTATTACGTAATAAAAATGATTCATATGTGGATTTATATGAAAATCCCAACTTCTAAATGCAATTGGTATTGAATTACCACTGTTTATTATTTTTATCATATTTAATTTACTAAAATCAGATAGTTGTACATGGGGAATTCTCCACGATATACTTGAAATTGTTAGTTTAGCCTTTTCGGTAGAAACAGTTGAATATACAAGATTATCATCATTTTTATTACGTAATAGAATCAATTCATGTTTTGCATTCAATAATATTTTGTTATAGTCTTCAGCGAATCCCAAAAACAATTTAAGTGGTACATAAAAATTAAAATATCCATTTACGAGATCAATATCATCAAGTTTATTCCATCCAGCATTTTGCATTCTATTACTATCTGTTGGTGACAATGAAACCAAATTTTTAATAGTACTTGATGTTCCTAAATGCCTCGTTTGATCAATTTCAACACCATTTACTTCGTAACGAATTTCATCAAATAGATGTGCTACGAAATTATTTTTTAATTTGAAGTTGGCTGCAGAAGAAACTAATTTTGTATTGCTATCATCTTTAACAAATCCTTCTAAATACATATATAAAACTTTCCGACGGCAAAACATACAAGTCTTGATTTTGTATTGTAATACGAATTTCATCGTTATTATTGTAAGATTGTAAATATGGGGTATATGTATGGTAACCCTTTTTAATTATATTTTCATCGGACAAAGGTTTATCCAGAAAATCTATTATTGAACTCATGGTTTCTTCAATTTTAAATTTAATGATTTTAGAAATTCTTTATTTGATTGTGTTAAGTTTATATGTTTTAATGAACTCTTTGAATTTAATTTATTTTTCAATATTTTGTTAGAAGAAGAATATGAGATTTTGTTTTTAGGCGTATTCTTCTTGTAAATTATCATTATTTTGTTGGTCTTAAATGTATTCGAATTGTAATTTCGTCTCCCGAAAATTAAGTAAATCACCGTTTTGATCAACCACTCGAAGAGTAAGGGAGCTTATCTCTCGACAGTTGACTGGCAAATAAATGAGATTCCTAGGGATCTCATCTATTTTATGGCCAGGTGGGACATTAATGGCAAATTCATGCAAAGTATGTGCTTGGGAGTTATTCATGTATGTGTTGACAGCTATATAACTCTCAATTCGTAAAAGATTAACTTTAAAAATACTAACTGGAAGATCTGAGTAATAGTCTTTATTAGGTAATAAAAAATTTTCTTTAAAACCTAAAAGCTTGCCAACTGTATTTTCCTTATTAAGTATATTGGATCCCTACAGTTTTTAATTTTAACTTGCATCGTATTATTATTAGCTTCAATATTAATTTTATTTTGAAGGCTGTATCATTGATATTCTTCTTTAATATAATCAACTATGTCGTTCAGTTCATAAGATCCAATTGGAATTTCAATTACTTGTTCTCCAATATGAAACATATTATTATATACATCTACATTTGGAATACTATTGTATGAATGAAAATCTGTAAGTGCACATTCATATTTTCCATCCAACTCAATTGGAGGACAATAGTTAGCCGTCAACTCAGTTGAATTAGAGCTTAAAGTTAGAGTTATTGACATTTCGGCTGTTGGTTTGTAAATAAAGTAAAAAAAAACAAAATATTCCTTATTTAAAACAATTTATTTACATATATTTTTTGTTCTTTTCTTATTTAATAATAACAATACATTAACTCTTACATTCTATTATTATATCTACTCTTACAAACTATAATATATCATTTCTATTAATCCAAGAATTATGTTGATTAGAAAATCCAAACCATTTTACATATGCCATGTCTTCTTTAGTTTAAAGAATTTTTTCTACAAGGTATGTATCAGGAAATCGAGTTTTTGTCAGTTCATCATCATAGAAACCACCTTTAATTGGATTTCCTTAATAGTCGTCTAATATGTATGTTGCGGGATAAGTATTTTTTACTGATGGAATTTTAAAAATTTCAGTAGTCCAATTGGGAGTGTAACCTTTTTCAAAAATGTGTTTGCGTACATAATCTCCGGCTTTCAATTTTGACGTTTTGTATATTTTAAATGATTATAGACTGTTTTCAATAATTTCATTTCGTTTTTAGAATTAACGTCAATTGGTGCCATTTTAATGGTGCGATGAACTTTTCTATTATATTTTTTAATTAGATCTTATAAATATCAAGCCAATAATATGAACCATTAAAACTAAATTCTTTTCACATCATTCCTTTTAGAGTTCGATTAAATCGTTCTATTATTGAGGCTTTCATTATACTAAATGTTGAGTAATGATTGATATTGTGGTTGTCCATGAGGGTTTTAAATTGTTTATTGAAAAATTCTTTACCATCATCAGTCTGCAAGTTTTTGGGAACTCGACCTAATTTTAAGATACTTTCCATTACTTGAAATACTTCAGTTGCTGTTTTTGTTTTAAGTGCAACACCCCATGTAAACTTTGAAAAAGTATCAATGATAGTTAACAAATATCGGTATTTTTTATTATATGTAGAATAGTTTCCCATTTCAACTAAATCAGCTTGCCAGAGATCATCTATGCCTTTCATCACTACTCTTCACCGTATGAAATTTTTTCGGGCTGGTTTATGAAGTTCATTTACTAAGTCTCTTTTTGTTGAATGCATTATTATTAAGTCTTCTTTACTTAAGGGAATATTGTAATCTCATGTTCTTTATTTTTAATATCAAGCATGTTATATAGTTTCTGATTTAAGATTTTGATTCTTCTTTCAAAATCTTTTTGAATTTTCTCTATTATTTGAGAAATTTCATTAATATTCTTGTTTAATTGATCCATTATCTCCTTCTGTGTTTTTGCAATTTGAGATTGTAAAAACATTTTATTGACACCAACATTTTCTTCCAAAGCATTCGACATATGTTTGATTCTTTTGTTTTGAACGTCAATGTTGTTATCTGTATCCATAAAGAACCCAAGCAATTTAGGTGCATTCTTCATAGAAATTACGCCACTTGTATCGTTAATATAGTGACCAAATTTATCAACAGACATTGCTTTGTGTTAATTTAATAGTTACACAATAATGTTTGCTTCATATAATTCTTCAATAATAGATACAATTTCGTTATTATGATTGCTGTGACCTGCAGCTTGTGATGCGAGCAGAAGTCTAAGTCGATCTATCAACTCATTTGGATCATCCCAGTATATATAGTTTGGTTTATTTGAATTGAAATCCATTAACCCACTTCCCAAGTAATTTTCTTTTGTTGTTGATGTATCAGATGAAGTGGGTGATTGCAGTGTTGTGGTAGATGGATTCTTAGGTTTAATCAATTTTCTAATAATATTTCTATAGTTATATGCTCTTGTGCCCCTTATATTACCATCTGTGGTATAACCCCTTTTATAGGCATTGGTATTAATTAATATCTTTTTATAAATATCTTACTCGGATTTATCATAGTTTTTTGGTATTTTTTGGAACATTAATGAAAATAAACCTGGAGTGAGTGCCCATATTTGATTTCCAACTTGAATCCTATCATCATTAAATTTGATGTTACCTATCACCAAATTTCCATTCATTGTTTGAATCTTTATGTAATCCAATAGTGTGTCTAATTCATGCCTTTTTTCTAGATATAACAAATCATTAAAATTTATAAGACTATTTAGATTTTCTGTTTCTGGTTGAGAATAAAAATCATCATCGTCATCATAATCTTCAGAGTTACTTGCAGCAGTAGCTAATATATTTTTTCTGGTTTTATAATTGGAATATAAGAATCTATTTTAAATTGTTTTTGTTTTGCTTCATTTTTAATATTTTTATTTTTTTCAATTTTAGAATTTACTTTGGTATTTTTCGAACTATTAATGAAATTTTTCAAGGGTTATGTTATGGGTTTAAATGTATCTTTAAGTTGTTCACGAGTATCAGCTTCACCAATTTTTATACTGCGAAATTTCTTCTTTAAAACATTTCTTGTTTTTATCAGCTCTTTTAATATTTTTTTATTCATTTTTAATCAGTTAGTTTAAAACGAGTTTCGTTGTAATATCTTTAAAGGGCGATGATGTACTAATACTTGTATGTAATTTATTCTATTATTTATAATGTTATGAAATAATCAAACCGCTTTCTATATCTTCCATTATTCAATTCATCATCTTTACTTATAACCAAAAATCCATACTTATCTTTCCAACATTCTTCGCAAATTTCACGAAACTTTTCGTAACCCATATCGCTACCAACATGATCAGCATATATATGTTTCATATTCATTTCATCTTGCTTAAACATAATAATCATATTAGCGTTATCTCTAATTAAATGTTTAGGAATTCTTGTATATGTTTGACATAAGTAGAATGAATCCACATTTTTATGTCTACCCATACAAAAGTAAGCACGTATATGGTTTTGTTTTTCACATACAACATCATCAAATATCATAATTGAATTATTTTGTGCTTCATCAGGAGGTATTACAGAATCATTATCTGAAAACGTGTAAAACCCCATTCCTTTAATTGGTGATATTAATTTTCTTAAATATTCATACTTTGGTTGATACAATGATTTTGAGTATAAATAGATGTTTTCAAATCTTAGTCCATTAGAACTTTCTAGTAAGCTAATCATAACGTTAGTCTTTCCACAATTTGATGGACCTACAATTAGCGCTCGTATAGAATTCGGTAATATAGAGCTATGTATGTCTAGTTTTTGATTCTATATTCGTTGAAGAATCATTATTGCGAATAAAAATATTTTTATGTTGTTTTATTAAACGCATCTTTACAACTGAATGAAACTATTAAATATTATATTTTCTTATAGAATAAAATAACATAAAATGGTGATACGCTTTAACAATAAGCCTAATTACAATAAAACTATCAGAGGAAGAGGTTTAGTTAATACATTAATAAACTCACTTCCTTTCGAACTACATCTTCCTGGTTATCAATAATGCGGTCCTGGAACGAAATTACAAAAACGTTTAGCACGAGGTGATAAAGGAATAAATCTATTAGACGCTGCATGTAAAGAACACGATATTTCTTATTTAAGAAGTAAAGATATAAATATTAGACATCAAGCTGATAAAATTCTTGAGAACAGAGATTTGGAACGAGTCCTTTCAACAGATAGCAGTCTACCGGAAAAATCGTTTGCATATTTGGTTACCAACACAATGAAAGCAAAAACTAAATTAGGTATGGGGATGGCTATGCAAAAGAATAATAGACATTCAAAATTGAATAAGGTATTTAAAAAAAAACTATTCAATTCAACGATCAAAAGGACAACAAAAATTTAAAAAAAAGAAAAACCAACAGATCTTAAAGGCTCAGTTAGTCTTTACTTTCTGTTCTGTTACGAATCAGCTGATTTGTTTTTGTTATCAAAAAACTGTGAAATTGATTAGTTCTTCTGTTCTGTTGCGGTTCAGTTTGTTAAAATCAAAAACTTGTTAAGTAATTGTAAGTAACAGCAAAATAAATAATAAAAAAATACATATTTATATTGAAATAAACTATTTATTGATTTAAAGAATTCTTAAAATTTAATTTCTTCAAATTTATGTGCATTAAAGTTATTGAAATAAAACAATGGACGGTGCAGAACTAATAAATTTGTCATAAATGGCTGATAAGGTGCTACAAAAAAGTAACTATTATAATTTCGTAACAGAACGGCACGGAACAAAACAGAAACAGAGAGTAAAGACTAACTGAGCCTTTACGCTGCTATCAAGATCGCACGTAAAGTCATCAACAAATCCTTTAAGGAGAAAAAATCTGAAATCGTAATTCCACGTTTAATACATGTTCCAAAAATTGGAGGTGTTTTACCGCTTATACCAATATTAACTGCTTCTTTAGGTGTAATTGGCACCCTATCGAGTGGAGGTGCTAACATAGCAAAAGCAGTTAATGCAGCAAAGAATGCTAAACTTCAACTTGACGAAGCGACTAGACACAATAAGAGTATGGAAGCCATAGCAATGGGTAAAAGACTTTATCTTTAAACCATATAAGAAAGGATATGGATTAACTTACAAAGAAAAAGCAAAAAACTTCTAAGCAAGCTACCCAAAAGACAATTGACTGATATTGATATACGAAAATTCTCAACCACACTTTAGAGGAATTTTTATGTTAGACTCAATACCAAAACATCCCAGAAATATTGAATGTGGAGTAATTAATTTGGATTCTACAATCGGAAATGGTACACATTGGGTAGCTTACTATAAAAACAATAAACAAATAGAATACTATGATAGTTTTGGAAATTTACAACCACCATTGGAACTAGTTGAATACCTAGGAGGAAATATAAAATATTACAACAATCAGCATCAAAATTATGATTCATTTAATTGTGGACATTTGTGTCTTGAATTTTTGTATAAAATAACTGAAAAAAAGAAATAAATAAATAAAACAATTGAAACCCTTTTTTCTTTTCTAATTAAAAACATAAAAAACAAAAACCAAAAAATTACATTGATCCTTTTTTTCTTTTCTTACTTTTGTACCTGTTTTAAATTTTCTTGTCAATTGATTTTTATCAAACATTTTGTTTTATGTAAGCATGGAAGTGCAGGTTCAATCATGTTTCATTCACTACATTTATTTATTTATTTATATATGTAGGTAGTATGTAAGTAGTGTAAGTTACAATAGTATCAGTTGAATATGAGTACACACGAAAGAATAAAAAGAAGAAACATATTTCTAAAGAAGATGACATACAGAAAGAAGCATGATCGAAAAATTTTTTTTTGATTTTCATGGATGCATTTTTTGATGACCATTTACTTCAGATAACTGAAATCAAAAGAATGCTAGATGACTATAAAAATATGGAGCTCATTGAATCTATTTACGGAAAGCATTTTAAAAACTGTCCTTTTCTATGCCGAATTCGCGATCGTTCACATACATGTGAATGTACTGAATTTAAGTTAATGAAGGATAATGTAATTCATTTAATAGACAAATATTATACATTTGTTATTACCAAAATAAATACTTAAAACGAAATTTAAAAACTGTTCTTTTCTTAATAAAAATAATTTATATACTCATTTTTATACATATTTTATAAATAGTAAAATACTCCAATCACATTCTTTTTATAAAAAAATAAATAATATATAGCTAAACATACACATTTTAAGATGATCTAAGCAAAAATATACATTCTAATTGGAATTATATTCAAGAAAATAGAGTCTCTCAAGCAATTTAGTTTAAGTGATTCAGTAATAGAAAAAATAAATACAAATTTTCAATAAAATATAAATTCTCTCTCCTTGTATTCTTAATACAACCACCAATTCAGCTTCAGAATAAACACATTTCAACCATCTTGATCTTTAAACCTAAACAACACATTATAACATTTCCACTTACACATTTTACCTAACTATTCAATAAAAGAAAATTGCTCTATCATAATTACCTTAGCACAACCACCAATCCTTTTTTAAGTACAATACATTTCAACCATTTTCATCTTTAAACATAAAACATCACTTTACAACATTTGCACCTACATGTCTTACCTACCTATTCAACCCTTAAAATAATGCACAATATTCAATAAATAAAAAAAAATTCTCTATTCTACTATCCTTACCACAACCACCAATCCTTATTCAGTGCACACATTTTAACCATCTTGATCTATAAAGAAATGCAGGTGGTAACATCACTTTCACACATTTTCTTGCCTAAACATTTTACCTTCCAATTCAACCCCTAAAAATAATACCCATTCATACTTAAATTCATATAACCCACTCTCTTACTACTCTCAAGTGGAATCACTCTCACGCTCTCACCAATTCTTCATTTCCAATTGGAAATATCTATCTACATTACCGATTCTCTGTCTTCATTTTGTCAGCATTCCAACTAGAAAAATAGTGACTACTACAGGCTTCTCACGCACTTTTGACAAGATCCCCATTACCTATCTACTAAAATGATTTAGTAAAGTTCATAAAACAAGTTAGAAATGAATATTAAAATAGATTTGTGTTAGAATTAAAATTTTATAAGACATTTATAAATTATGTTTTAATTTTGTTTAAACGGATTGAATTTTAAAAAACAATTTTTCACAGTGGGAGATATTTTAGAAAAACATGTAACATTTTCTGTTTAGATAAATTAAAATTAATTAGAAAGTTATCAAAATAAATCTGAATTTTCTTGAGCTCAATTCACCCATTGTTTCCATTGAACTAAGACGTTACCATATGAAATACGTGTGTAAACGAGGCGTAAACTTGAGTGCAATTGTGCCAAAACAATACATAAAAAAAAACTTTTTTCACAAGTATACCTTGTGATTTTATTATACATAAAATATGATGTGGCAACTCAGTTCAGTTTTGGCTGAAAAATTAAAATATGTGGCAGCACAATTTAGCTTTGTCCGAAAAAATTAAACCAATTCAAGTTGAAAACATAGCTGCCAGACCAAACGTTTCGAAAATCGGCAAATTTTGCATGAAAGTCGTCAAATTAACTTACTTAAATCTTCGGAAAAATAGCCTTTGTAAAATAACATAGCTTTCGTTAGTATTAGTCTGAGTTTATACGGTTCATTCTTTACTGAAAAGATTGCTACTTTATAGGCGAGAGAGGCGAGGGGTATGTACTCGTTTCTTTTCCACTCGCCCCTCTCGCCTATAAAGTAGCAATCTTTTCAGTAAAGAATGAACCGTATAAACTCAGACTTAGAAAAGCAATTTTCCTCTTGTTAAGCGGCAACCGTTTTTTAAAATGGGTAGTTATTTGAAAAACATTTTGGTAGTACATATAAGTTAATTCTCGAAGCTTGTTAAGAGATGACTTAGCTTGTCTTGGTATTGTTCAGAATGTCGTGTATCGTGACTCGAATAAGATTAATAAATAACCATTCATAAAAAAGTAGGAAAATTGGGTGCCCCATGAGCTGAGAGATATCGAACACCAATTGCTGCTTACTAGGGATGCCAAACGGGATCGATTTTAACAAATCCGGGATTTTCGGGATCCCGGTATTTCGGGATTTTTCGGGATCAATTTTTTTTAAAATACAACTTTTTCAAACAACAACAACACTTTATTTATTTATGTTTGAACTTTTAAAAAAGAAAACTTAACAAAACCATTCATATGCAACTTTTTCTTAATTAACTAAATTTTATTTATTTTAGAATTTTTAAAAAAGAAAAATTAACAATACAATCCTTTTACACCTTTTTCTTATAAACAAAAGTTAAAATATATATTTTTTTATTTAAAAACAAAAAAACTTAACAAAACAATTCATTTTATATAAAAATTTTATTGTTTCGTTATTTCGATTACAACTTTACGCTAACTACGTTTAAAACAAAATATTATTTAAGATACATGTTAAATAAATTTTTTTTATTGCATTACTGGAGCGAATTAAAAATGTGAATTTTGAAAAACATAAAAAAATTTTTTTCAAGTTTAAAGTCCTGTAGCTCAGTAAATCTTTATCCGACCGACACGGTATAAATATGTGCTGAAAGAGATATCTATGCAAAATGTTAAATCTTATACAATTCAGTTAAACAGTTCTCGAGATTTTTCGAAATACCTAAAACAACTGCAGAAAAACACGATTTTCGCGTATATCTCGAAAACGGTTCTTGGGAAAAATAAATGAATGTCATATTCGTGTTCAGCTGCACCAATTTAGCTTAGAAAATATCTCATTTTTGAGGTTCATTTTTTTTTTGTGGCATAGTGTAATTGGCAGATGAGTGCTGGTTAGCTTTGTGACAGAATAAAAAACAAATTAGACATTGAGAAAACCAAATTTCTTTAATGTGCAGTTTTTCTTTGGGAAAAAAGATAATCGCGTAATGAGAAAACGGCCATAAAACAATGAATAATTAGAAAAAAAACGAACGAAATCGGATTTAGGTTTTCATAAAATTAAAAAACATTTCATGTGAGTGACAAAAAATGAAAACAAAAGTGAAAAGTAGACGATAAGTAAAAGGCATTCGTTTAAAAAAACAAATCACCGCAAAATGGAAAATAACTGCGATATTTTAAAAAAGGAAACTTAATAAGCTAATACTATTGTAAAATATTCTATAAAGGTTCACATATAATTGCATAAATATGTATTTACAGATTCAAAAAATTTTAGAAACAATGTAACTACATACGCTCAAAAATATGAACATATGTATGTACATTAGAGCGGGTCGACATCCTTACAAATAAGGTTTGTGCCAGTCACCCCCTTAAATGAAAGTTATGTCAATGATGTTTCTAAAACGGTTAAATTTTATAGTTTTTTAAATATAGCGCTGCCATTTAAAGTCCGATCACATCATGTTGCGTACCGTTGTTTATGGCATAGTACGTACTCCCTCTAAAATTGGAGCTTAAGAATAACTCTGGATTTCTGATCGATATTTTTTGGCATTTGCAAGGCATCGACACACTGTCAAAATCAATCTACAAAAAGTTTGGGTCAATTTCCGCTAATTATACTTTTACACTTATGAGTTAATCTGACAGCACAGATAATTATACGTACGATGCCAAATAGAAAACTGTCCTTTTTAAATTTAGAAGATTTAAAGGAAAAATAATATACGGAAAGTGGCCCAAGCTAAACTTGCAAGCAAATTCTTAAGGACTGTAGTAATTTTAGAAAAAAAAAAATACTGTTTTGTTAAAATAGACAAGAAAACAAAGGACATTTGTAATGAAATGCGTGCATATAAAGGAACGATGGGAATTTCTTTAGTTCAAATTTTAAAATTGTTGGACGTGTCAAGTCTACAGTGCAGACTGTAATAAAGCACTTGTCTGAGTCTCAATTTATATTAAGCAAGCCAAAAACTGAAAGTCCACCCAAAATTTCCTTACGAGTTGAACAATTTATAAAAAGTATTGTTAGTGAAAATCTCAAAATAACAGCCGTGCAAATTCGAAACACTTTGGAAAATTACCACAATATTAATGTTCATACAGAAACAGTGCGAAGTGTTCTGCGAAAAAGCTTATTACATAGCCGCGTACCAAGAAAAAACAATAATTAATTGGGGAAATAAACAGATAAAAGCGACTCGACTTCGCATATGCGGACAAAACAATAGTCTTAAATTTAAATAATTAAATAAATATTTGCTTTCATTTAAAAATTTTTGATTTATTTATTATTTTAAATATCTCGAATTTTTGGGAAGTAAAGGAATTGTTAAGGCGTGCGTTCTTTTATATGTGTGACTCTGTTCATACAGTGTAGTGTAAAATACCACCGTTTTTCCGAATGTTCAAAAAAATTATATCTTAGCAAATATCTTCTACATATCTATATGTTGATGTGCAGCAATTTTTTTTTAATTTTTGTAAACAAAAGCCAGGGTTATCCCCAAACACAAAACCTTAATATGAAAAAATAATATATATGTACGAATATTAATGCATTGGCAATAATGTTGATTCACGAAAGAAAAAAGCTTTATTTATGTCAACTATAAATAGACGAAAGCTTTTAAATGTTTTTTAATAACCAAATTTTGAACATAAACGTATTAATACGAAAACTTCAAGTGAGAAGACTTATGTTTTACAAAAACCGGCTGTTAATCTATGAAAAATATCGAAATAATTAAAAGTTAGTATTAAGCTACGGTCAGACTTATCAAATATTTTACGAAAAAAACGGGACCAACAACCAAACTAAAAAATAATTTCGCTTAATATCAATATTTATTTTTATTAAAATACCACATCTTACAAAAAACTGTTTTTTGCTATGTCTAGTAGTATAATTAGTTTATTTTGTAATATTAAGACCATTTTAAATCTCACTAACTATTAACAAAAGTAAGGGTTACGCTTATTTGATCAAATATTTAATAAGTGTGACCGTAGCTTTAGACAACTATAAAAAATTTAGTGTATTTTTGGCTCTAAATTTTCTTCTTTAGCTCTTTATTTTAAACATGATTTAGGTCTATATTATTTTAAAATCTGGTCACACTGATACCTATAATTTTTATAAGATTATAGGTAACATTTTTATAAAATTATATTCTTTTTATTCATATTGAAATCAAGGTATATTTACACAAGGTAGACTCATTTGGGAGTGTAGACATACATGCTGCTCTATAAAAGGAACCATGTTGTCAAAATTGTCTTCATATAAAACAAAAACAATTTAACGCACACATGTACAAATTTTGGCTCATATACACGCAATTTGACGTTGTGGTTCCAACTAGGGGTAAACAGCTGACAAACATATGGGCCAACGAGTTTACCTTGTGTAAATATACCTTGACATAGACAGAAAACATTTTAAATTTAATTCTTACGTCATAAAAAAAAAAAATAATAATCTAATTATTAAACCATTTTTCGCCGACTGGGGATTATAATCACCAACACTCTTACTCATGTTAATTGTTGCAATGTTTTTTTTTCTGTCAGTTACTTAAAATCTCTTTTCGTTATTATGTTGTATCATGCAAAACAATAAACAACTGTTAAAGAGAGAGTTATAATTGAGAAGAGATGGTAAGAGCAATATTAAAACAGTGTAAACAATATGCTCGCCCCTATCTCATATAAAATTTCCCTTCAAATGTTTCTCCCTTTCGCTAAAAAATTTATGGAGAAAAACAATATTTCTAAGGGAAACATTTTGACTTTTTTATTCACGATAGGCGTGACTTTATTTTCCCAATAATGAGATTGCGTACAATAAAGTGTTCGGGAAATTTTTCCTTCATTTGGGTAATTGCTATGAATAAGGGGAAGTGCGAACATGTGGTTGTTAATAGGAGAAGGCAGGAGAAATATGTTTATAAAAACATTTAAAATAATGGGATAAGGTAAACAAAAGTAAAGTTTCTCTTCATTTAAGTATTTTATTACAAAAGAAGGGGAAATTTAATTGTAGAAATTTGAAAGGGGAAATTTAGGGTAAATAATTTGAGACAGCTTATAGGAGAGTAATAAATCGTTTCTGTTATATAAAAATTGATCCACTGTTTACATAATTATAAAAATTGCAGATAGGCATTACATATGTACATTTAAGTTTAGAAAATCTGAAAACTTTTTCAAGATTATTGCGAACGAACAATAAGAAAACAATTAAACCTAAGAAACAAATGGGATTGTGCATCAATATCATTTCCATATATTTTTCGCAGTTGTACTCTGTTTTTCGGATCAAAAGTCCTTAATATTACGTTCATGCTTTTTTAATTTAACGTCAAACTTTAGATGGCATCGAGGCTATCTCGGATCGTTTCTTGCAATTTATCTTAAACGGACAAACAAGAAGTAAAATAATTAGCAAAATTTAAGAATTTATTAAAAAATAAATATTAATCGCTATACCTATGTACATTGTTTAAGTTATTTTTTTTATCGAAATCAGCATTTTTCCTACTCGAACAAATAATTGAATAAGAATTCTTTGATTAATCAAGCGATGATTGATCAAGCGGATACTCTAATATGTACAAAACCCAAAAAAAGGGGTAAATCGAAACAAAGTTTGGCAAAAAGTTTGACCTTAAATAACATGAGGTTAGCACCATGAATTACAATCAAGGTTTGTTATATAAAATCGGTCACTAAGCACGAATATTGTCTTTATTTTTCAGAAAAATTAACTGTTTCCGAGAAAAATTTTATAAATGCGAATTTTTCGTAGGTACCATTTTTGGAATTCTCGGGAATTCAATTATTTTATTTCCTTCTTTGCCGGGATTTTTTTTTCGGGATCCCGGGAAATAGAAAATTCCTCATAGTTTAAGAAAACAGCTATTTATACTTTGAAATTTAGTTTTCTATTCTCTTAAAATTAGCATCTGTGGATGGGTTGTCGATTAGATCAATTACAAGAAGTGAGTACATACGTAAATCAATTTCTCCTGCTGCAATAAATCTATTAAAAGCAGAATGGGCAGTGCAACAGTTGATCATTTATAAATTTAGTGAAGTGAAGAGTTAATAAAGAACATAAATTCAAAATAAGATGCAGGCAGTAAATTCTCATTGTTTATGGACAAGTCTTAAAAATAGGAGATACCTAAACATATCGCTCCTTTATTGCAACAAAGTCATATCTACAAAAAAAAACGAGCTTGGCAATATACCCGGGAAGTGCGGGGAAACCGAAATAAGGAAACTCGTGTAAGATACTACAACATACAATTTGAAAAACACATTGTCCTAATGATTACAGATGGGCCTAATGAAAAGAAAAGGTTTGTTAGAAGTAGTCCGGATGATGCTTTTTGGTATCAACCTTGACATCAGAAGCATGCAACAATGGTGCATTTTTAACTATTGGTCCAACCTCGGTAAACAAGTGAACGAAATTTCTGTGGTTTTCACGAATAATCGCGTAAGTTGGTTTTTACCGAAATTGAGATAATGATGTCAAAGTGCTAGATTTTGCATTAGGTTTTTATAAGTATTAAGCTTTTTAGAATATAATGTAGTATTATAAATTTTTTCTGCTAAAAACAACTTAAGTTAACTGTTTAATAAAATATTTTGCTATTATAACGATTTATGTCGACATACATCGCCAAAAATTGTAAAATTGCTGAATATGTTTCCAAATAAAAAGCATATGTGATGTTATGCTGTTATTCGCGCAAAAAATATGAAAGTATTTTTTGAAAATTTTTCTATTAATAACAACTTATATGTACATGTGCGTTTATTGTTGACTTCTTTAGTTGCAACAACAGCAGATGAGCGGTTGTTTGTAATTTTAAGTCCATACGTTGTGCTATAAGTATCAAAAACTCTGAATATGTCGCCAACTTGTGTGCTAAAAATAACAACGTAAGTCGTCATGTGTGATTAAAATGATAACATTTATTTTCACAAAAAAGAGCTTATGTGGAGATATGATGTTATATTGCACACACTTAATCACCCTTATCGCGGTTGGCGTAGGCGTATTTAGGCGTATGTCGCATTTGTTGTCGTATTTAAAATTGAATGGTATCGTGGAAACTTTTCGCCTACGCCTACGACTCTATTTTTTGTAAGAGAGTCGCTTTGTAACAGATTACTCAATTTTTTTTTTAATGAAACACCCTGTTATGAAAATGTCAACAAATCACAGCTGATTATTGTTCTTAAGCTGTTGATTATAAAAAACAAAATCGTTATAAATACAATTGCGCCAATAAAAATAAATATTTTTTTTAACAAATATGTTGAGTATTGGTTTTTTTCATCATCAGAAGACGAAGAAGATTTTAATAATTCGGAAAATCATCTAAAGAAGCATTTAAGGCAGCAATGCAATGTATTTTCTTTGCCTGACAAAATGTAAAAAGTCCATCCTTCAGGTTTGTTAGTTATTTTAAGCTTAATAAAGAGGCATTTAAATATGTACTTCCAACAATTTCACCTAAATTGAAAGACGCCACAAAGAAATCAGCCAACCTTCGCCTGTACGGAATGGAGGTCCTATACTATTGAGTTCTTCTGCGACTTCATTCCACTTATCTTTTGTATTAATTTTATTTAATTCTTTATTATACCCTTTTGCCAAGAACGGCTTTTTTTCCATTATCTCCACCAACTTGGAAAATTGTGCGGGTGTGGTAATTTTTATGCTAAAATATAAAAAAATAGAAACAAAAAACAAAAATTGAAATAAAAAGCTTTAAAGCTGCTTTTTATATAACCTACGATTTGTTTGACTCCATTTTTAAATAATTTTTATCAAAAAATAAACTCTGTCGTGAGCAAAAAACTTAACGACAGTTTTAAGCGCTTTTGATAGGCAAATACGCCATCAGCGATACCGTTTTTGTAGTAGAATTATATTCAGTGTCGTATTCGCTGGCGTTTTTGCCAACCGCGATGCGATTTTCTAAAAACGCCTAAAAAACGCCAAAAAACGACACAAAATTGCCAACCACGATAAGGGTGAATGAGTCAATCAAACATATGCATTTTTAATTCTTTTACAGACGGACAAAAAATAAAATATTGTTTATTTTATTATTTAATTCATTACATATAAACAAAAAACAAAAAAATTTTTTTTTTTTTTTGAATTAAAGAGGTGTACTCAAATTGGCACTACGGTCACATTAAAAAAAAAATAAAAAAAAATTTTTTTTGATGTTATAGAAATTTCTGAAATTTTAGTTTATCAATAAGGTAAACATATATAGAATAATGTCAAAAACTTTGTCATAAGCCGGAAATAATGAAGTGTTCCCAAATTGGCACAGCGGGCGTAAATGGGTTAAAGGCCTTTAATTAGCAGTAAAAAGCACAGCTAAGCAATCCATACCACTTGCCACTCCTGTTGTTTGTATTCATTGCTGTAATTCATTGCTGTAATGTATAGCTGCTGTTAGATAGCTATATTTTAAATAATAATAATATCGATATTGATATTTTTCCTATCGATAGTTTAAGACTATCGATAATATTGATAGTACTATCGATAGTTTCCTAGCACTAGTATCTAGAGCATAATAATAAGGAATTTACATATTAAAGCATAAAGCCCTTATGACACTACATATTTAATGCATTGTTCAAGTTTTGGTGAACAGTGCAAATATAAAGTAATAGAAAAATTAACCAAGTGCAAAGAGTTTAGCTGTTTTAATATGAATGGCAAACTGTCAACAATTTTAAAAAAGTTATCGATAAAAAATGAAGTTATGTCAAAAAAATGTAAAATTGTTTAACTTAAAATTGACATTTCAAGCTTGAAATATTAAAAGTGTTGCTGAATCAGCGGTTTATGGGCAAATTCAGCGATTTACTGCTTTTTGTTTTTAGGTTTCTCATAAACAAAAAGTTGGCAACATTTAATAAAATAAACAAAACAGGGATGGCTAAGTTGTTTCTATTGTACTTTTTTGTTGATACTTTTTAAACTTAGATTTATAATACCTTTTTATGGTGTTTTTTTATGAATATAACTAAAATTAATTTCAACTAAAAAAATCTTTTAGTACAATTAGGGTAAAAAAGTACAATTTTTAAAGTTTGTTGGTACAATTTTAAAAATTCTCAACGCCATCCCTGAAACTAAACCATAACAAGAGAAAAAAAAACTAAAAACTTTGTTTACATTTTTTATAGTTCGCTCTTTCTAACATTTGCTGTTTCTTTCTATCAATTCTATATCAATTAATGAATAAAAAATGTAGTGTCATAAGGGCTTAAGGTAATTATAATTCAAGTTCCGCTTTCAATCTTCAATTATTTTTTGTAGTATTTAAGCATTTCCTTTACTTACTGTGTAAACAAGTTCCCTTACCTTACCTTTGTTTATAAAAGTTTTTTTCATTAATTAAAAACAAATTTACTTTGTAATATTTGTATGGAGCGGGATCCCGGGATCCCGGGAAATTTCAAAAAATTTCCTGCTTTCCCGGGAATCGAAAAACTCCGGGAAAAAAACTCTAGATATTATAGATGCACGACGGTTTATATTAGAGTTCCCTTCGAAAATTTGTCTCTTTGTACTTACCCTGCCCACGGTATCAGCGGCGAGGTTGAGCTTCCTACTTCCTTGTTTATTTTGTTTGTAAAAATGATATAATAACTTAGTAAACAAGTAAAAAAGTACAGGCAAAGCCCGGTATAACGAATGATGTAATGTCAGCTCCTTTTGTTAAACTGAGAGATTCGTAATACCGAACTTTTTTTTTAAATAAAAAATTAGCTACTTTTACCATTAAACCGAGCTGTTTATGTTATAATATTCATGTTTATTAAACTTACATACGTAAGTACATACGTGTTTACATATTGGGACAAATTCTTTGTATAAAAAATCTGTAATATATAGCTTAGTCCAGACAATATGTTGAAACAACAAATGTATGCTTACACACATATGCATAAAAATAATAACAAATGCCTCTATCAGCGTATTCATATTTAATATGCGATATAAGAAAATGACTTACATCTTTTTTACATTCTTCTAAAATTTTTATTTTTTCACTGAATGATATTCTTTTTCTATTCACCATTTTGCTTCAACAACACTTCAAACAAAACTCTTTTATTATGCTTAAAACTAATCTACATGTTCTCATACTTTGTAACAAACAAAAAAACACATCCAAACAAACGGTATAGTAACGACTTTTTGGTTTTGCTTTGTATTACTTAACCGTTCGTTAAACCGGGAGCAAAAAAAGTTGATCGTTCGTTACTGTCCAGCCACACGATCAAGATTTTTTTGAAAGTCTTTTACGTATACTATTTGTCAAAATTTCCAAAAATTGAAAGTTGTGACGTAGGCTGCATTCAATTTTTGAGCAATTTACTTTCAAGATGTCATCAAAAAAAAAACAATTTATAAAGGCAAACGAAAAATTTGCTCACTAACCTTGAAATCAGCTGTTTTCTTGAACGTGAATTGAAACACTCACTGGAAAGAGAATTTTAAAGGCAAGTTCGTTTTAATTTTTTAAAGTATGAGTGTATTGGTAAAAAAGTGTGAGTGTATTAAAACTTGGTAGGCAAAACTTGATCGTGTAACCCTCAAGTTATATGAGGTAGCTAATGAACAAACTTGCTCATTCTTTATATCGAATTTTCGTTAAAGTGAGTATTTGTTATATCGAGCTTTGCCTGTATTGTCGGTCCAGCACAGAAAAAAATAATTTTCATATTTGAATACGAAAATCGCATATTTGATTAAAAAAATTTTTGAATTTTCTTTGATGACGATTTTTGCGCTATTGATAAAAAAGTTTGTATGTATAATTGTTAAATTTTTAGTCAACGACCAAGTTTATTGAGTCAATGAAAAAGTTGTTGACCAAAATAATTTTTTTTCAACAAAATGTTTACTTGATTTGTTTAAATAAATTGTTGAAAATGTTGAATAAATCAAACAAAATGTTCATCGAATCTTTATTTTTTTATTAATTAATGAAGATGTCATACATTTTCAATTTTTATATTTTTATAAAAACACTAAAATTTATTATGCGGGAATAAGTAAGCTCCTATGCGCCTTTCACTGGTTGCTTAGGCCAGATCATCAAGAAACCTTTTCCAAAGACTTTGGCAAAACTAAATATATTATTCAAATAAAACTGTAAAACAAATGAGAATTATGAGCTATTTAAAAATGGACAAGAGTTGTTAAAATACTGTCTTTACTTTTATTCAAATATTTTTTTATTGAATATGTAGAAATATTTAATTATTTCATTATTAAATATGTTTTATTGAGTGCTATTTTGCAAAGTGTAAATTTGATAAATTTTTTCTTTGAATCAAACAAAAAGTTTGTTGATCTACAATTTTATTTTTAACAAACTGTGTTGTTAAAAATTTTCTTGAGATATTTTTTTCTGTGAGCCCTTTTTTATTTTTTTTTGTAAGAATGATATAATAACGTAGTAAACAAGTAAAAAAGTATTGTCGGTCCAGCCCGACCATATGATACCCTACCCCACAGTATATGAAAACAAATGTTTTAGAGTGTACCGTATTTGCGATCCATGGGCAAACAAAACTATTGTATCAGGTTAAGATTCATGAACAAGTTATTTGTGTTGAATGTTTTTTAAGATATCTTCATCTTTCTGAGGTTTGTTTGCCTTTAAGGCACCTTGATTAATTAATTTTTGACTTACCAGCGCAACATTTTGTCATAACATAGTAGCTATCGTAAAAGTTATTGTCGCCAATTTTTATGTCATTAAAAGCTATTTTCAGAAATAGTATTTGTATGAGAACGATTCAGATTGCAATTAAATAAGTTTGGACCAAATTTATGTGTTGTTTATAGAACAAGAGCGCCTTACTCGTCCGTTCAACTTGCATTTAAAACAAAAACAAAATTTCGAAATTTGTTTTAAATGTAAGTTGAACGGACGAGTAAGGCGCTCGTGTTCTATCAACTACACATTAATCTAAATACCAACATAAAAAGATGGTTGGTGGGCACAAAGACCGTATTCCGGAAAGAAGCTTGTTTGGGGGCTATGTGCAATTACAGACTCTCACTATTTTCAATAGGTTCAATAGGTGACAATTAGAATATATGTACCAAATTTCATCAAATTACCTTCAAAATTGCGACCTGTACTTTGCGCCCAAGGCTTAAGCTTATTAAATATTTGATCAAATAAGCGTAACCCCTACTTTTGTTAATAGTTAGTGAGATTTAAAATGGTCTTAATATTACAAAATAAACTAATTATACTATTAGACATAGCAAAAAACCGTTTTTTGTAAGATGTGGTATTTTAATCAAAATAAATATTGATATTAAGCGAAATGATTTTTTAGTTTGATTGTTGGTCCCGTTTTTTTCGTCAAATATTTGATAAGTCTGACCGTAGCTTTACATAGACAGCTAGTCAGTCGGACAGACAGACATTGTTAAATCGATCCTAAGTCTATCGGTATACTAAAAGATGGGTCTACGACTATTTTAAGGTGTAACCAACATCAGCACAAACTGTGGTGCGGGCATACAATACAATGACGCCATAGATAACTTGATATCTTGAAACTTTTTTTTGTGAAACATCGTAAATTAAATACTTTTGTCTATTACTGTAAATTTACGATTCATCCGAAATTGTTGGGATTAACTGCTACATATAAGCTTTTAGTGGCTCTTACGTTATCTGAAGAAAAGCAGCTTCAAGGACACACTGAAACACTGCATTAATCCTCTTAACTTAATTTAACATAAGTCCACAATAATTCTTAAGGCAAATGAAATTGCCCTGAATGTAAATTTAAACAAGGCAACAAAGTTCAACAAAAGGAAAATTAGTTTAAAGTCTCACGCCGAAGCTTAATTGTATCCACTTTTTTATTAATGGCGTTTTTAAGATTAACAAAAATTTACAGCAAAAGTATAAGAAAGTGACAATTCTAAGTAGAGGGAAAAAATACAAAATACAATCGAAAACTTTATTTATTTATTATTTAATTTTTTTGCAAATAAACATTAAATTTTAATTTCGTTCCTGCTTCATCTATGGTAAGAGTACAAAATCAAAATTATGGGTGGTCCTCTTTTTTTTGTAGTTTTTTAATTTTGTAAACAGCTTTTGTTAGCTTTCGAAAATAAAAAAAAAAAAATAAATAAAAAATAAAATAAACAAATTCAACGAACTTTTGTATACAAAAATTGCAAAAGCTAAAAAACGAAACGAAAATAAATAGTCATACAGCTGCAAAATCCATGACGAATCGGAATTGACATTGAACCGATATTCATGGTTTTAACACTCATTCAACTTTAACAAGAAAAAAAGACAAAATGTGAACACACTTTACATTAAGCTTGACGAAAAAAACCAGAAAATAGCCAATCAGTTAAACAGCATAAGCAGGACTTTAAAGAAATGTAATCGTGAATAATTAGGAGTAATTTTAATTTAATAGTTGCGTTGTATGCAAAAGACCCTCAGTAAGGGATTATCTTCTATTATTTTGAATCTTTAATAACACCCTTTCTTATTTATGTCCTCTTTTTCTTTTCAGAATGTGAGCCATTTCACCAGCGGTAAGTCATAAGTTATATATTATACATGATCAAATTATTGCTCAAAGATAACTTTAATCTCTTTTTAATGCCCATTAACAAAAAAATATCCGGTGACTAAAAACAGGGTACTTTTTTAAGTTTTTGGGTTAATTTTAAAATAAAATTTAATAAGCGAAATAATTTGAATTGCCTTAAGTTTCATTTGAGGTAATTTTGCTTTTATATGGCATTTCCACGTTAAACGCCGATCTATCTGTACACCGAGATATTTAACATGCGAGTGTTGAGGCATTATTTGGTTATTGATTTTAATAGGGGGGTATGTTTCCCAAAGCAAAATGAATGTTATACGTACGCATTTTTGCGCATTGACCTTTATCTTTCATTTTTTTTTTTCATCCAGATTTCCAATTAAAATATATGGTCCTGTAAGTATCGAGATTCTTAATGGGGTTTCGCGTGCAGATCTAAAGCAGATCTCTTCCAGGCTTTGGTACCATGGTAACCAAGGAACCCTTTCATTATATAGGGTAGTATTCAAGGCGTTAAATAGTGTTAAAAATTAAAAGAAAATGCTTAAAAAGCATTTTGTTACTGATCCTAACAATACCAAGGGCTTTCTTGGGGTTTTAATCAAAAAACTACTATTATGGAGGACCCTTAGGGATCAATTATATTTAAAACATTTCACAGTGCTTTTTTTATCTCCTAAGGACTCCTAATGAGCTTTAATTGACACTGCCCGTGTGTAAACAGGCAAAACAAGGCGTTGGCTAACAATAAAATTTTAATCAGTGTTAGAAAATAAGCATTTTACAATATTCTTTAGTGTTGGGTACGGAAATAATATGGAAAACACAAACACTAATACTATTTGTTAAAAAATCGTTTCTCTGCTTGAAGTCTTCGTACATAATAAAAATACTATACTAATCCAACTCAACATAAAGATGAGAACATTTCATTGCGTTCGGTTTTTCGTAAGAGACCACAAACTTCGTTATGTTTGGCTCAGCAGATTCTTGTTAGTTCGCATAGCATCTTTTCGGTTGGTAAAGACAACAAAAACTTTTTTTACAAAAAAAAAAATACATATCGCACTGGTTCCTCCAAAAGGAGTCAACTCAAAATTTGCACATTTTGATTTTTTGCAAGAAAACTGTTAAAATCTTAGATTACTTTCTCTAGTATTTTGCAAAAAAAAAAAAAAAACACAAATTTAACCCCCGTTTGTAGTATAAGAAAGCAGTTTTTTGACCAATGAAAAATTATAAATTTAGAGTTAACCCCACACGCAGAGAAAAAACATGTTTAAATATGGTCACCTCCAACAAAACTATTTTTAAAGAAAATTTTAAACATATTATGTTTAGTATAACCATATTATTGTCACCTGCAACCATATTATGGTTGAATTAGTACTCCATCAAGAAGCCACAACCATATTATGGTTGCCTCTAAACATGTTATGGTTAAGTATTACAAACACTTGTTTTTCCAAGAGCAACATGCTATGGTTGAAAACCAACCATGCTATTATAAGTGTTAAACAAGTTTTAGTTATTTTTAATCATAACATGTTCGGAGGCAACCATAATATGGTTGTGGCTTCTTGATGGAAGACTAATTTAACCATAATATGGTTGTCGGTGACAATAATATTGTTAAATTAATCATAATATGTTTAAAATTTTCTTTAAAAATAGTTTTGTTGGAGGTGACCATATTTAAACATGTTTATTCTCTGGGTGCACACACACAGGCTATTGGTGCTGCGGTCATGCAAATATCCAAGCAACAGCAACAATACTAGTGAGAAGCATTGCTAAAATTTCTTGTTTGTTCATTCCTTCATCAATGTAAAAAAAACACTAAAGAACATTAAAACATAATGTGTGTCTACAGAATCACTACAATTCTTCTGTTTTATAACGAAATACGGAACACTATATAATGTATGTTACTTTCGAGGAAACATCTATAAATGGTAAAGGGTGTGAGTCACAACTTAACGTCAAGTTTTTGCCCAACTTAATTTGACATTTCTTGGTTTCAGCATTTGACAAATTCAATCATGGAAAGGTGCACAATTGAGCAACGCGTTAAGATTGTTGAAGGTTTTACGAAAAAATAGCGTTCTGGTGCTGTTTAGGGCCGGCAGCGTCATCGGGCCGTACTTCTTCGAAAATGAGGTCGGCCAAGCAGTTATCGTGAATGGTGTTCGTTATCGAATGATAAAAATTGACGTCTCGTGCCTATAAATTGAGGATATGGACCGGGACGAAATGTGGCTCCAACAGAATGGTGCCACTTGCCACACAGCCAACAAAACAAAGCTTCTTTTGAGCGATAATTCTATGGCCGCGTTATCTCACGTCGTGGCGATGTTAATTGGCCGCCACGGTCACACCATTGGACTTCTTTCTTTGGGGATAGTAAAGGGAAAAAGTGTACGTCAATAAGCCAAGAACAATTCAAGGCCTTAAGGATGAGTTAATTCGGCACATTAACGACATTAACCCTCAACCACTTTCTGAGTCGATCTAACGATGTCCGTCCGGCTGGCTGCCAAGCTGGCTGTCTATGTAACCTTGAGCGCAAAGTACAGGTTGCAAGTTCGAAGATAATTTGATGAAATTCGGTACATATATTCTAATTGGCACAAGGACCAAGCCTATTGAAAATGGGCCAAATCGGTCCAAAATTTCATATAGTTCCCTAACAAGCTGCTAACTATACTTTCTGACTTATTTATTATTGTTTTTAATATAGATATACGAATGAAATGTTCTTATCGACATTGTGGGCCAGGCAATATGTCTTGAAAAGATAAAGAAAAACGTCAATCTTATTACATATGTATACTAAAAGTATGCCTTTGGCTTAGCATATTAAATACGTTAAAGAATTAATTCTTTTTAAGCTAGAACCAAATTTAAATCCCAATACAAATATTTATATACACATGCATACAGCATACAGAAATTCAGTTTATGTAAGTCGTTTCTCGATGGAACGTAGCTTACACTACAAAGAATAAAATGCACAGACAGTCGAGCGCACATACAAACATATGCGATGCATTGAAACCTACAAACATTTAGTATAGAATGTCTGTTCTTTGATCACATGTGAACTTATTGAAGTTTAATGTGTTGTTGCAATTTTGTCTTTATCCCCATTCAAAACAACAATCAAGCTAAGGTGTGTTCTTGAGCTTGACTCTGTTGTGTCTGTCTGCAACTCAACCTCATGCTTATGACTCGTTTACTTTTATAATTTTAGACTACAAAAAAAGAAGCAATGAAAAAATATGTATAGACAAACATTCAACTGAATGTACGAATAAACAAAAAAAAAAACAATCAGTTAACGCAATGCAACAAGAATTTTTACCATACTTATTGTTGCTTTTGTAGTTGTCACTAGTTGCATGCTTAACCATACATCTAGTTACGTAGATGAATGTATGTGTCTTGAAGCATTCATATGTGAGTTTAAATGTTGTTGCTGTGGAGCAACCTCCAATCGTTATGAACGACAAAATTTATGTATTGTTGCCGCTGTTGTAATTGTACTTGTTGTTATTGTTTTGTTCACCCAGCCAACCACCACCACCATCACCAGCAACACTGGAGTAGGAGTCATGTCATTTAAACACCTGGATCCACAAATGTGGAAAAATATGCATTAACAGCTACAACAATACAATAACAAGATCACAAAAACCGCGTAAAGAAATGTAGAAAAATTAAGAATAATCGGTTAAAGAGATTTGGAAATGTACCCTATAAGACGGAATAGAAAAAAACAATGAAATATTTTTAATACAACTGTAGTAGTTTAAAAGCAAAAACTTCGAAGCTTTCTACTGAGCCCAAGCATTAATGGATAGATTTAAAAGCAGAGAAATATGCTCTAAAAATGCGCATTCAGTATGAAGTAACACCTTGAAAATATGCCCTAAATTTTTCTAAAATATGCCCCAAATGAAATCGCTTACCTTTAAACAAAATATACAACAATTTATTAATATTTGCATTTAAAAAAAAAAAACAAAAAACTAATTATCGGTTAAGCTCATACATCATAGTAATTGCAGACGAATTTTTGAGATTGTACTCTATTTGGAATCGATTGGCAGTCATGGCCTCACCAAAGCTATGTTTTAAGGTTAAAATATTATCTAGATACAAAACCAATATGACATATTTTGTCTTAAAGGGTATTTAGGAACGGTCGCTTAATTTTATATCAAAAAAGGGTGGTCCAACTATAATGCACGATGTTAATTGTGAGTCACACCTTTCTTTCTTTGTTTCAGTGTTTGACAAATTCAAGCATGGAGAGGTTCAAAATTGAGCAGCGCGTTAAGATTGTTAAAGTCTTTTACAAGAATGGACGTTCAATTCAAAATGCATTGCGTGCAATTCGTGATTTTTAGGTCACCATAATCGAACGAATGTGTTTACCATCGGGAGAATTGTGCCCAAATTTCAGCAAATCAAGTCTGCAGGAAATTCAATCTACAAAGAGTGACTGTTTGGTGCGGTTTATGGGCTGGCGACGTCATCGGGCCGTACTTCTTCGAAAATGAGGTCAGGTGTTCGCTATCACGAGATGATAACAAATTTAGGAATTGGAAATTATAGACCGATTCATATCATTTTTAATAGGATTTTTCTTTTTGACAATTAAAACGTATTTACCAAATTTTATCAATCTGCGATTTTATTATCTGCAAAATTGCAACTTTTACTTTACGCACAAGACGGACGGATGGACATCGTTTGATCACGGTAAAAAGTGATTCTGAGTCGATTGGCATAGTAAAAGATGAGTCTAGATTTATATTTATTGCGCACTTAGCACAAATGTTTAAAATTGTCTTTCCTTAATTTTTGTTTATCTTTAAAATTTGACAGTTTAAAATTAAATTTATCTTTCATCACAACATTCTTACAATTAAATGTAGCTGGCGAACTTGAAGTAACACGTTGGGTATATAGATAGATACTTTTTTAATTTTTTGTTCTTTACACTTTCTTAAAACATACTTGCCATTTATCCCCTCCACCCCTTAGGGGGGCTCCCATACAAATATGGCCGTTTAATGAAATTCTTAAATTTGGCCCCTGCAGCGCCTAGGATGCCCCTAGATTGGTCAAATGTATGACCAACCCCACTTTATTGTTCATCTCAATCATTTATTTCTAACATACCTAACCGCTATCTCCATTCCTTGAGGGGCCCCCATACAAAATGTTCAATGCAGACTAGAAATAATTTGAAGAAAAAGTCCCATAAATGCCCAGGAATCGCCCCTAGGGGGATATAATGTATGACCGACCTCCATTAGTTTTTTGTCCTTAACATTTTCTCGTGACATACTTGCCCCTTACCGCCACTTCTTAGGGGGGCTCCCATACAAATATTTCGTTTTATGAAATTCTTAAATTTATTTAAATTTTTCGACTTTTGTGAATAAAATCAAAAGTGGTTATATGCCTGCAAAAAATTAGAAGCCTTGCTGCATTTTCCAATTTTTTATGAATTTTTAAAAAACAAATACAGAAATCGTATTAATAATAAATTTTGTATTCCCGTAAATAACTTTGATAATATACTTGCATGTGCCCGTGCAGAAAACTGAATTGGCAAATTGGTTTTTTTGTTGTTTTCGTACTAAGACAATAGAATGAAACAATTTGTTTTTTAATTTTGTTTTTTCTTTCGAGTCGGAAAAACCCCAAAAGATAAACTCACTGTTTATTGTTGGTGTTTTGTTTAAGCTTTGATATTGTTACAAGTAAGACTTTGAGTGTTTAAAATTCTTATTCGCTTTAGGGTTTTATTCGTATAATATTATTAGCTTTTCTAAAATCTTAGGAAAAGGTTTCGTAATGAGCTGGCCTAAGCAACCAGTGAAATGTGCATAGAAGCTGGCTTTATCTCAACAATAAAATTCAATGTATTTATCAAATATGAAAAATTGGAAATTTAGCATGTCATACAGAAATCGTATTAATGAAAAATTTCGAAATTTTGAGATTTTCCAATTTTTTATGAATTTTTCAAAAACATAAATTTCGAAATTTTGATAAAAAAAATTGTTTTTTTTTTTTGCAAAAAAAAAAATATGTTTCTAAAACGACTGCGCATATTAGAAAAAAGGTTTACTTTTCTTTAATTTTATAGCGGAATTTCTGTTTTTTTAGTTTTTTCAATAAACTAAAGCGTTTTTGAGTTTCGCGAAAATATGTGATGCAACCTTCTCCATATTCTAAATAACGGTATATCTCGAATACCAGAGCTAACCTAAAAAAAAAACGGCTAGCACCACTGGATTCAGCGTACCCGAATTAGGTTAAAACGCCAAGTGCCCATCTTGTCTAAAAAAAGTGTCAATTTCTATCACAGTGTTGTTAATATTCTCTTGTAGGCATCTAAAAAAATTTAACACGTATCAAAATATGCCTTAAAACAGTGAAATATGTGCTATGAACTTAAAAAATGCTGCAGAAATGCTCTTTTGATTAAAATACAAATCGATGCCAAAAAAGCTCTAAAACGGATAAATACATTGACACTGCCTTCATTGGTTGCACAAGGAAAAACATGCAAATGCATATTTAAAGCTTCCCTTTTTATAAGTCAGTGAATTATCGAGCTTCTAAAAATAGAAATTTGCTTGTTTGTTTAATCTTTGAGTATTATCTTTTAAGTTGAGACTTTCATTTTCTTACTGGTCCATTTTTTAACGGGTCCAAAAAAGTTTTTAAATGAAGTAAACCTGGATTTTCTCATACAACTATTTAGCAATTGTCACCAAAACGTTGTTAGTTCTTTAACCCACCTTGGCTTTCTTTAGAACCTTTCTGAATTTCCGGCGTTTATAGGGGATACATGTCGGTGCTGCTAATATATTTAATCTAACAGAATGTTAAGACCTCGTCCATTGTATGAAACATCTGTGGGGTTTGATGGTGAAAGCGGGATAGACGAATGGACATGTGAATTTTATTTCATATACAAGCAGTTTTTGTGAGTATATTATTGAGAGGAAGAAAATGGATGAGCAAAGGAATTCAAAATACTTAAGATGCTGCGAAACAAAAGGTTCATTGAATGGACACGAATAAAGTTTTAAAAGAGAATTTAAAAAAGTTTCTGCAGCAAATGTTTTATAAAATGGACGAGGACTAAGATCACACTGAAAATATTTCTTAAGGGTACTTTACACTATAACACAATTCTTGCGTATTTTGAAGAAAATACAACCCTGTCATTATAAGTTGTTATTGTTTTAACATTTTCAAACAAAAACAAGATCAAGGAAGCATTTTCGCCAAAAGACGTAAAATTAAAAAAAAAAAACTTAAAGTGTGAAGTACCCTTAAGTAGTAGCAACTCAATATAAAACGCTGAATGTTTTACAAAAACGTTCTTATGTATTTTAAAGTTTACAACTTTTCTTTTTAAAATTAAAACAACTTTTTCGAGATCAATTCGCTACATTTTTTTTTTGTTTTGTAAAGTTTCAATTACAAATGTCACAACAAACTCAATATACTCATCGTCTTCCTACAGTAGTTTCAAACATTAGCATGAAATAGGTTTCACTGTAATGCAATTTTTTTGTGTAGTAGACCTAATGAACTTTACAAATTTCAGGGCGTGTTAAAAAAAAAGGAGAAAACCAATAATTTTCAAATTATTTTGAAGCCAAAGATTTAAATAATTAAAACAAAACATTTAACATGCAACAATCGCATTTTTTTAAGACAAAGTGTTAAATGACATGAGGTAAAATTAATTTTAAAATTCTTAAAATAAACAACCCATAAAAGACTTTTGTTACAATTTCATTTAACATTACAGCTGGAAGTCTAAATTACTTAACGATTTATTATTGGGTAAAAGCTGGGGTTAAAGCTGACATATCTTTCAATAATTCTGTTTCCAACCGAATCGTGCTATGAAAAGTTAAACATAATAAACAAATAACTGACAATTGGGAACATGGAATCTTATACCGAAAGGCAGAAAATCACATTCATTCTTCTGTTTATTGATTTTTTTTTTTTTTTTTTTTTTTGCGTGTATACTGAATGTCAAGCATTGTTTACATTTTGTGAAAAAATCAATTCAAATTTTAAATTCAATAAAAATTTAAATATGTACTTGAAAAAATGTTATATAAATTTTATAAAACAAAAAAAGTGAATATAAAATATAATCACAAGGATTTAAAAATGCGTAAGTAATAAGTGGAGCCACATTAAATTGCCAAGATAGAAAAAATATTGACCTTCAAAAGCAATTGTGTATACCTATATTAAATAAATAAAAAAAATCCCCCTTTTATTTATATTCAACAAATAATTTTTTCATTTACTCTAACTTTTTACAAAAACAAAATGCATAGTATTTTTCAAAAACAAAAAAATTAAATGCTGGCCTAACTCTATCTCATAAGGCGGTCAAGTCTATGAATTCGCCTTGATCACATCATTATTATTGGATATTTTTTTAAGTTCCCTAATGGAGTTTTCTTTTCTACAAAAAAAAATGCGAAATTTTATTGAAAAAAATGCAATTTGGTGTCTGTTCCTTAAAAATTTTGCTCCCGAAAAGGAGGAGTTTTTTAAAATAAAACAAGCCACCCTTTTTGGGAGCAAAATTTTTAAGAAACAGACACCAAATTGCATTTTTTTTTATCTGCAGTAATGAAACCAGAGTCTCTGGCGGGAATCGAACCCAACGATAAAAATTTTTTATTTAACTTCTTTGTAAACGACATTAATGAGTCAGTCCATAATCAGCAACAATCAATAGTAATGGCCTTATCGCATAGTGCTCTTAACATCGGGGAATTGTAAATAAAATGCAAATCTAGATCATGTAATAACTTCTGGAGCTGCAAAGTGTTGAAGCAGGCCAATCTAGCTGGAAAAAATCATATTTTTTTTTTAAAGCAGCTAAAGGGTCTCTCAAAAAAGCCCTTCCTATCTATAAATATAAATAGCACATCTTGTGTGAAATATCATCGAAATTTTTTATTCATTTGAAAAACCTATTGATCCCATTATGAGTGAAATATCACATCGTTCAAATGAACGTCACGGCTTTTCTGGTTGAAGCGCATCCAAAATATCCAATTTTCTATGACTCCGATACATTGGATTATGTTGGCTTTGAGGACCGCCGTAGTTTGTGGCTTATTCGCATACACCTGCGACTTAAGAAAACCCTATAAGAAAAAGTCCCAGAGTCATGCAACCTTATCGGGGTAAGCGAAATTAAAAAAAGCCTGCGACTGTTTGGTAAAAGATTATAGGAAATGAGTTCACGTTAAGGGCGATGGAAAATTGGACATTTCGGATGCGCTCCATCCAGTAATTGTTTTTTATAGCATTTTCAAAAAAAAAAGTTATTTGGCGGACCCTTTATTTAGATTGAAGCTACAGGCACCACGTAATACCTAAAGGACCTCGCTAATAAATAGTCCAAAACCATAAGTTTACAAGGATATGTATTACTAATGTTACGAGGCTAGTTTGTGTGTTTAGCACCTGCAAGTAACTTTTTGAAGAACCATTTAAACTCGAGGTAGATGCAGCCAACCTCAATACGAATACAAACCGATGAGAACCAATTTTGTTGGTTCAAATTGTACGATGTGATTGTAAACCAAATGTGGTGTTATTGTCATTCAAGATATAGTTTTATTGAAAACAAGCGATTAAAACCTTTAAGGCTTTTTCTGTACGGTTTTCTGAAGACCCAAATCTTGATTATAACCTGCAATAAACAAATAGCCACAATAATTTCCCCAGTTAAAATATTTACGAATAATTTCGGTTCCTTATACTTTTGATCTTAAGGTGAGGACTAATCTTATATGTACAAACATGTATTTTCACCTGCTACTCCACTGTAAACTAGGTAGGCAACTTTTACACATAATGAATGTATGTTGCACGCTTAATTTAATTGAGCATGTTTGTTGTTCTGTATGCCAACATTGCAAGCAATTAATGAAAAAGAGAAGTAAGAAATTGTCACATAAAATTGCGACTGCAGTGTTACAGCAACAAGAATTACACGAAATGAAAAAAAAATAGCACAAACAAATCGGACGTGACCAATTTTAGCGCATTTTTTGACGGTGACAAACACACCAACACAAAATACTTTAACTAAATTTTACTCTACAATCGTTGCATTTTTTATAGCACGTATTTTATATATTGGGGAAGAGAAATAGTAATTTCAACATTAACTGTTTTCAGAACGCGAGCGCAAAAGTGACTCATTACACTAACATTTAAAACAAAAACTGGCAGTTAAACTGCGGGTATTTAAAAAAATTTTTTTTGGCTGTAACTCAAGTTTTGCTCTTGCATTATGTTTTAAGTTTTTGACGTAAAAAAAATGTTATCGGCCAAGTTCCGCTACCAAAAAAAAAGATGACCGTACACGCCCGATATTTGCTGCGATAGGTTCCTGACGGGATTTCTCTTTTAGAACTTCAAGAGTCTGAGGTTGACAAAGACTTGTAACGTGAGTAATCCTCATAAAAAACAAGTCTAGTACTGTTAAATAGGGCGATCTTGCCGAATCACTTAAACTAGGCGACACAAAAATGCAGCATTTAGCTTCAGTCTGTTGGAGCACATGCTCTTCAGTCTCAATTCGTCCAGATGCGGTAGCATAAAGTCATTGAGCATGACTCTAGCGTTTGCCATTCACTGTTGTCCTTTGCACCGCAGTGTTTTTTATAATTTATGGCCCTTGATGCCTTTAGCATAAACACCAAACCATACAGAACTATTAGCGATTGAAATGGCTTCTCGGTTTTAAGCACAGAATACTATAGAACTGTCACGAGACGGAAGATTTTGCGTTTTTTTTTTGTCTCTGTTTAAGAAAGCTGCCCTTTTTGCATTTCTCTTTGCATCATCTTTTATGCCGCAATACAATGAACACAAATTTATTTAGATAAGATTTTTTTGCAAAGCTTTTGTAAAAATTAACTTTTAAGTTTACCACAACACAAGTAAATAATATTTAAGTAAATAAATAACATTATAAAACAAAAAAATATTAATAAATACATTTTTTTTGCACAAAACACAACGTTTGTTGAACTAATGCATTTTTTTAACGTGGTCTGTGTTTTGTTATTTTTGTTTTGATCATTCCATTTGTGTTGATTGTTGCTGCCTCAGAAGTAGGGATGCAAACGATACATCGATGTTTAGAAAACATCGATGTATCGTTCATAAACATCGATGTTTTGATTTACGATACATCGGCGATACATCGTCGTCAAAACTAAAAAACATCGACATCGTCCATTTAATATTTTCATTAATTTAATATTTTTTATAATATTTTTACCAATTTTAATTTTTATTTTTCAATTAAACCTTTTATTCAAAAATATAAAAAAATGTTTTTCAAAGCATACGTTAAACGTAAGAATTTTAAATGTCGGTTTTTAATAAAATTTCTGTAATATAATAATTTTATGACAAATATTATATAAATATTTCTCTATTAAACAGAATTTTAAAACAAAAATTAAAAATATTTTATTAAATTCTTGCGTTTTACGTTTCCGTTTTCCATGTATGTACATGCATGCATACTGTGCATTGCATAACTATATGTATGTATTAAGTTGGCTCAAGCAACTGTGCGAATACATAAAAATCATATTTGTCAAACCATATTGCACTTTTGGAAACTTTTTGTTTTGGTGTTTTTGAATGCATTTGACAGGCTTTTTGTTAATTTTTGACAAAAGCTTATGCAAGCATATGTATATTATATTTAAACATTAAGATTTTCAGTAGCAAAGAAGAATTAAAACAGTCCGTAGGTATAATTGCAAAGCAGGTTTCAACATCGATGTTAAACATCGATGTATCGTGTTTTTTACCGATGTTTTTTAACATCGATGCTTATCGTGAAAACATCGACGTCTTCAAACATCGATGTTTTTCAGAGCGATGTTGCATCCCTACTCAGAAGTGATAATTCTGCGTATTCGCGTGTCTACAGAGATGGAAATTGGCCTCTTCTTCACTCATGCTGAATTTCGATTAAAAGTTTTAAAATAATCAAAAAGAATTAATCCGCCTTTTTAAGGAGCACAGCACTCCATTTTTTATTGACGTGTGTCTCGTATCTGTTTACTTCAAAAATGTCAAAGCAGAACTGACTTTTACCGCCATTTGCAAAAATTAAAGCATATTTCATTAGAGTGATGACTTTGGCGCCACCTTGTATTAAACATTAAAATTAAAAAGTGAAAGTGTGGTCCAAATTTGTCGATTATCGCTATGGACGTGTCCTTCTTTTTTTTGCCTGCAAATATAGATTTATAAACTCGGCGATATGTGGTTTTAACAAGATGGTACATGACCGACTTTGATTTCCGGAACGCATAATTTCACGTTTTGCCGACGTCAATTGGTCGCGTAAAGTTATCGCTGAGATACCGCCCGAAATATGCGCACAAGTCGTCGAAAACTACCGCAAAAGTATTGACTGATGAAAGCCATCGTACGTAACGACAAGTGCTACACTGAACCAAAAATCCAATAAAAATGTACTTAAGGCAAACGAAATTACGTTTATTAAAATATTTTCGTTGGCTCAACGAATTATTCGTTTATATAATGAATATTTAGGTATTATTTTCATTATATTAACGAATAATTCGTTGAGCCAACGAAAATATTTTAATAAACCTAATTTCGTTTGCCTTACGTACATTTTCATTGGATTTTTGGTTCAGTATTCTCAGCATTATAATGAAATAAAAGTTTCAACGAAAGCTTCATGTGTGTTTTTTTTTAAATTTTGAACCCAAAAATGGATAACATCTTATGATATAACATCATCACGGTGACCAATTTTGATGATTTTGCAACAACCACATAATTCCCAAAGAGGCCTTATTAACACCCAGAAATGATTTCTTTAGTCGTGAAAGCTCCTGGTTAAATTGGATCAGACTAGCCTCTAGTCAGCTGATATATAAGTTTAAGTATTAGATAAACTTGCAGATCTATGACAGATCAATGGCGAGCTTATTGGAACTTTAAGTGGTTTGCTGACTTCTTATTTGGGCCGCACAAGTATAAGTCAAGCCAAGGTTCTAAGGACGATTCTCCGATTTATGCATATCAAAGAAAATTTTATTTCTATTTCTGAAGAAAAATTTTTACGCCGCTTTAAGCTACCAAATGAAGTCACTGCAACCGCATAATACTTTTTTTAACGGAAATGTGTACACAGAAAAAATTATTGCTGAATTATTTTCAAACAAACGCTTGTCTGAAAATTTTTTTATTTCTACAAATTTGTTTACTGATTCAATTAATATTTTTGTTTGATTTTTATTTTAACCAACAAAAATGTTGACAACTATTCAAAAATACAATATACGCGTTATTGGTTTCAATTTTTCATAATTTTGTATGAAATATTTAACGCTCTTTAATGTTGTCGTTTTTTTGCATTTCTTTATTTGATCGTAAGCAACACTTCTTTATGTGAAATATAAGAACAACAACAAAAAACACATACAGTCTATTTTTGGACGCTTTAAAAAACTACAACAATAAGAAAGATGATAAAATAGCGTGGCGAGATTTGTAGTAAAAAAACAAAAACAATAGTAGGTAAAAAAACGTTTCACTCTTTTTAAACAACAAAAACATTAGAAACAAAATAAATTTGGTTTCAAAGTTGGTAAAAAAGAATGAAAAACAAAATCCCGTCTTTAATTTTTTAAAACTGTTTAGTTAAATACCTACATCAAATAAAATAAAAAGATGACGAAAAACATGTCGAGTCGCTCTGCTGCCAAGGAAAGGATACAGCAACAGTGATTCAGCAAAATTATTTGTTTGAAATTCATATGATTTTCAGTATACTATTTGTTTGATTCAGTTAAATTATTTGTTTGAAAAAATCAGTGTTTTTTTCAATAAACGAAATGCAAATAAATTGTTTGAATATGCAAATTTGTTTGTAGGACCGATTTCAGACAGTGTTTTGATTCTACAAATTTTTTGTTTGAATTGGAAAAATAATTTTTTCTGTGTACCTACCGAATGTTTAGAAAAATAATCTAATTCGTCAAATGGAAAGTGCGTTTTCGTTAAAACAATGAACAATTGCATTTTTGCGCAGTGACCGCAGTTTAAATAAGTATATTTTAAGTAGACTTGTCGAAATGGAATGGACTTTTTCACCATAGAAAATGCCGCTACTTAAAATAGATTAAAACAAAAGAACAATGTTGAAAAACTTATGGCTGAGAGTGGATTTTATTGACTCTCACGAGCATAATAAAATTACATGAGCTATGGTTAGCTCAAAAAACGCATAAAAAACCTTGTTTCAATTACAACTTAAATTGAAACCAGTTAAATTATCAATATCTGTATTCTTTAGAGGCATTGTCGGGATAGGTATTGATTGCAGCAAAAAGATAAGGGTGATAATTGCGATTTATAGTTGTTTGTACGCTTGCAAGCTATTTTTAAATTTACAGATCCAACAGTGTCTATTACAGCCAGAAAAATGTTTGGTGCGGTTTACACGCTGGTGGAATCAACGGACCTTATTTCTTCAAATATGATGCCGAAGCTTGCTTTACGGTCAATGAAGAACGCTCCCGGACCACGATAATACGGTCAACTTGTTGATGTCAAAATTTGGCGATAAGCTAAATTCGATAAATGGACATGTCTATTGGTCTCAAAGGTAGTGCGATTTGACACCTACGTGAAGAACCTGGTTTATGCTGATTAACCTGTATCTATTGACGCCTTGGAGGCCAGCATGCTTGAAAAATCGTCCTAAAGTTAGATGTCCAGAATGATCTTCGCCTAGATAAGCCGCGTTGCCCATGTGCCCGAACTCATTTTCAAATGTTAATTCATCTTTGGAAGAAAATGCTCAAACACACTTTAGATATCTACAAATTGCATTTATACCTAATCTAACTCAAAGTTTGAAATCGAGAATTTTCTAAGTAAATGATTTTAAATAATGCCCCTTCTTTTTGTTAATTCTCTAAAATTTTAGTTAAATTTATGATGAATGGTGAATATTGTTTTTTTTTTTTAGTTTTATATTTAAATGCGAAACAATTTAAGTGTGCGATTAATTGAAAGTTGCGATTGACAAAGTAATTTTTAATGGTAATCGCTAGGGATGAGATTTTCATGCGCTAAAACGCGCTTAAAAATGCACTAAAAAATCCAAAATATGCACTAAGAAAATAAAAAATACTTAAAAACTTAAAAAATTTCTATAAAAAATCGTTTTTCAATTGTACTAAAAACAAAAATATAAAAAATTCAGTCTTTAGCTATTCAAATATCTTAAAAAATTAAATAACTAATTAAAATGTTTGTTTGTTTAAATAAATAAGTACTTTTTCATTAAAAGTAAAACTTTGTCTTGTACTTGAAGAATGCCAATGCATTTAAAAAAAATTTATTTTCAGATCCCACATTAATTTCAGATCAGATCAGAAATATTTGAAGTTAATTTTTTTTTTTTAAATCCTTAATTTTTTTGCAAAACGATTTGGATTTTTTATAATCTGTCGTGCTGGGCTATTCTTCCTTCCACATTGTTAATTTTAATCATAGGTATCAACAAGCTCTTCTAACATTCTTGTTACTACAGGCTGCAGTGAAAGGGTATTCAAGGGAAACATTTCATTAAAAACTGCAATATTATCTAATTTCATCTGCCACGCTGTATAACCCATATGCCAAGCAAGCAACTTGTAACAGTTTTAGGTAAAATACTTTCACCCATTTGGAAGCCTTTACCATGTAAGGTGCTGCATCGTTAAAAAAAAGGATATTTTGTCGAAATCTTGTATTAAAAGTAAAGCTCCAAAATAAAATATTTATTTATTTTAAAATTTTTTTTGGAGGTTTTTTTGTGTATTTAAAAATTTTTTAAGAACTTTGTTTATAATATGAAAATTAAAAAAAATCACTCAAAAATGTCAAAATATGCAAAAATATGCGTTAAAAATCTAAATATGCAAAAATATGCATTTTCACCCAAATATGCAACAATATGCAAAAACAAATCGATGCGATTTTAACGCAAATTTAATGATTCGGAAAGATAATTGGTCGACATCGTTCTTAGACTATCGACTAAAACAGCAATCGCTATTCTGAAAATTTGCGATTAAATGCAAAACCTAACTTTAGTGTTCAAGACGAAGATGAGGAAGTGCACTCATTTTGCAGTTTCAACTAACAGTTAGTGATAGTGCAAAAATAATTGTTTTATTTAAAAACAAGCAATCATCAGTTTTTTGTAACTTTTTTTTCTTCACTCATTTGAGTGCAACTGAAAGTGTTGCACTTAATTTAAATTTAAAATCGGCGGGGTTTTTTATGATTAAAGCCAATAATTATACCAAATTTCACATGTATTGTTTCATGGTCTTGGCTTATGCATTTCCCCAAAAAAATCAAAAACCATGCACATATAAAGTAACATTTTCTTATTTTAATGAGACAATATTTGTTTGCAGCTTTTTTGATTGCAAGTTCAAATTTTGCACTATTTGAATTGAGTCAAGATTTTTGCATTCAATCTGCGTTTAGTGATAGTGAAAAATTTTTTTTAGTATAGTTAAAGTAAAAATCATCACTAAAGCTGGTAAAAAAGAGTGCAAACAAATTTTTTGCAGTTTTATTTAGTGATAGTACACTGCTGATTTAAATCAATATTAAGTGCACTACCCCCAACTATGGCTTAAGAATAAATAAATAAATGTGTAAGTAGCTACACAAAGTAAATAAATGCTTACGTACAAAAATTTTTTCAGTGTACCCTGCGGCGGCAAAAATTTTTTTTCACCAAAAAGTACTCGCCACTAAAAACAAAATTCATTAAATAACCATAAAAGTGTTAATAATGTTTCGCATACTTTAAGCCAACCATAACTGAACTTTATTTTATCTTTAATGCCATGTTAAATTCCCATAAATTTCCAACCCAAAATGCCAACTAATGTAACTAAGCTGCCTGTCTGACTAGCTCTGTAGTCATTCAGTCAAGTTGACGGTCTACCTAAAATACCATAAACACTATTAAAATAGACAATAACACAAAGAAATACCCGCATAATCTCATAAGCTTTTCTCACTATTGTTACCTACCGTCTGTTCCCTTGGCCATTTATGGGCTAAAATGTAAATTAAAGATCTTAAAACACATTGGTGAGGCTTCTTAAAAATTTTTCATCATTATCGTCATGTTCACCTTTTTGGAGAGAGAGATGTTTCTTAAATCTTGAATCGCCTTCTTAGCTTGTCTTCTTAGGCATATTTGCACAAGTGCAACTTGCCACATGTTTCTTCGTTATTGTGTATTTGTTGCATATTTAAACGTTCAGGTGTTAAAATTCACATGATTTTCTTAATGAACCTCGCAGTCGCTTTGTTTCCTATAATAAAGCAAGACATTCGACATTTTCTATTAATTTGAAAATAATTCTTTTTCTGAAAATTATAGGTTTCTGGAATTTTTTGTGATGTCGTTTGTGCAAACACTTGTTGCTGAAATATTTTAAACTCTTCTTATTTTTAAGGAAATTAAATCGGGTTTCCTTTGGAAAATTTTGAATACAATTACATAATTAATTGGAAAATACAAAACAACGTATTATCACTCTTCAAAAGTTTGTGGCTTACGTTTTTTTCTAAATTAAAATAATGTTATAATTCCCATATTGCGGTTCACCACTTAACTTAGTTTCGACGTGTGAGAGTAAACCCAACTTATACACAGCCAAACTAATTTTAGATATTGCGATACCCAACTGTTTTTAGTTGAGTTTGCTATAAAGTTTCCAACTTAAAATATCGATTTGCCAACTTTAAATAACACGTTTGACAAGTGAAAATTTTAAAAAATTAAATAATGACAAAAGTACGGAAAAAACAGAAGTAAGGAAAAACATGTGGGCATTTCCCCAGAATGGTCTACCAGGATGAAAAAATAAAATGTTGATAATCATCGTCTTTTATTGTTTATTATTATAAAAAAATCTATGTTGTTATAAAAGAATGGTTTCATAGCATATCTCAGCTGTTTTACTTGAGAAAATTGCGCTGGAAACTGGAAAATTTTATATTTTCTTATATTTTCTACTTCTAAAGAAATTTTTATGTACTTATTTTACATGCAAAAAATATGTTATGTTTACACTCTTTCTTCATAATCTCTCCATTATAATCAATTGCAAATTGAGTATTAAGTTGCTTGTTAAGTAAATTTGAAGATATTTATGGGAATCTGCATGGTGATAATAATAAAAAAACATATGGAAAAATCGTACGTTCGCGACCCGTACGTTCGCGACCGGTACATAAGCCAATTAAACAAAAACCAAAAGAGATATTTTATTTTGTAAATACTATATGGAGACCTTCATTAATACACTTTTGAAATAAATTAATCACTTTTGAATATTCCGTTCCATTACGCAGATTTTTACATTTCACTACGTCAGCCAAAGTTGACTTCTATTTTGCGTACGTTCGTGACCACATGTTTATAACTATTATTATGAAAACTTAAACTCGATGAAATCCATCTTTTGCACTAAACATACATCTTCCCAAATGCTATCGAATCGCAAAAAAAAATGCTAGGAAAAGTTTTGTTTTCTATATTATTTGTACATCAAAAGCGTACGAACGTACGTTCGCGACCCCAGGAAATGCCCATGTAAAATCAATTAAAATGGATAATCATTCAAAAAAGCACATTTCGATCTACCAAAGGTTAAAATACAATTTGGTTTAAGGATTGATGTTTGACTATTGACGTCAGCAGTCGTCGATGGCTGAGAGTGTAAGACCGCAAATTCATCTGAGAAGATCGAGTGGTTGCGATCGAAACATGTCATGGTAACCTGCCGGCCAGAGTTCGAGCCCTGGCCACGGTCAAGAATGAAAGATTATCAATCACCCTTATTGTGTTTGGCGTAGTCGAAAAACGACAGCTGTCGTAGTTGCAGTCGTATTTACAATTTTATGTTACCGTCTTAAATTTTCGACTAGCAAAATTTTGTAAAAGATTCACAAAGTAAAAGAATACACTTAATTAAACTATTTTGAAACACCCTGTCAAAGATCTGTCAAACAAGTGTTTAAATTAAAATAATACGCAAGGTACATAAACACAAGGTAGACTCATTTGGGAGTGTAGACATGCTGCTCTTTAAAAAGAACCGAGTTGTCAAGATTGTCTTCATATAAAACAAAAACAATTTAACGCATACACGCAGAGAAAAAACATGATTACTAAGTGTTCACTACGAACATTTTTATTCAAATTTGCCTAATATGTTTACCCTAATAAGTTTATTATAGTCCTATTATAACTTGAAAAAATATTTTTTGTCCTTAACATTTTTAAATTCACTATAATAATATAATACGGTGGTTTACACCTAAAAAGTTACTCTGATCTAGCTAAACATATTAAATTATGTGAAATGTTTGCTACTATTATAAATATATTTTTAACTATACAATTAAAATCAAAATATAAGTTGCACACAAAAGTTATGTTTACACACAAAAAAAATCATAGGTAAAATTACCTAAAAATATGGTATAAAATTAACTAAGCGCAAAGGTAGCATGGCAGTATCTAAGTTTCTTAGGTAATAAAACGTTTAACTTAGGTAATTTCTATGTTCGAAAAAGTATCTAATAATTTTGTTAAAATTACAAAGAAACTTTGAAAATTTAGCAATGATAGCAAAGTTAGTTTATATATTTATTTTAGAAAAGTTATCTAAGTTAAATTTTGTACAAGAACATAGGTTTTAGGTAAATTTACTACTTTTTTTTTAATAAAAAAGCATTTTTAAAATAAACTCTATATACTTTTTTAACTTTTTTATTATATCGACCTCTTTGCGCGAAATTATCGTATATACCAATTTTTTTGAAATTGAGTTTTTGATGCAATCTTGTTCTACATTCAAAGAGACGTCACCTGACAAAATATTGTAGGCGAAAGCAAAGAAAAGTAGAAAAATTGCTGTCCTGTAAAATTTGGTTTTTGTAACATACGATAATTCCGCGCAAAGGGGTCGATATGTATTTTATTTATCAATTCATATGTGTACCAATTAATTTAATGATATACTGAAACTTTATGATATACTTAAAACTAATCTTGTCTTTAAAATCCATATTGCTCCAGCATCGTGTCGTCCAAATTAATAATCTTCAATAAAAGTAATAAATAATTATTGGTTTTATTGTTAATATATTCTGTCTTGTTTTTAAAAAGTTCAGCGGAGTTCTTTATATTATGTTAATAATACTCACTGACATACGTTTTATTTTTATCCTTTATTGAAAAGTTTTTAATTTAATTTTTTTAATTTTATATTTAAAAATTCTATATTCAAATTTATATTTGAATGTTTTTTTCACAATTGAAAAACAAAATAAACAAACATACATATTATAAAAAAATTCGAAGAAGATACCTAACCCAATTAGTAATATTAACAAAAATTTTAGGCAATATTTATTGTATAAATTACCAATTATTTAAGACAATAAAACTTAGTTTTTTCTTTTCATATAAAAATAAATTGACTATGCACGCCTTGGTAAAATTACCTAAATTATTTTTTTGTGTGTAGTACCATAATTTTTGTTTGCTTTAAAATACATTCTCTAATCGAGCAAACATTTATTGTCAAAACAAACAATGTTTATTTTAAAAAAAATAAAATTTTCTTCACGTCATTAACGTCTGCGAGCTTCAGTTAATCGGACAACTTGGATTATTACAAAATAATTTAAACTTTTTTCAGGTAAGTAATTTAAATATAATTATAAAAATACATAAACACATGTATAAACGTTGTCTTTCTTGCAGTCAAAAACACCGACAGCATTGAAAAAAGTTGGGAGTCAGCTGATTCAATTTATCTGTACGGCAAATAAAAGGAAAATAAACAATTGGCAGATGAGTGCTGGATAGCTTTGCGACAGAATAGAAGCAAATGAGAAATTGAGAAAACCAAATTTCTTTAATGTGCAGCTTTTCGTTGGAAAAAAATGAAAAAACGGCCATTAAATGTATGTACTATTTAATTTTATTTGTAAATATATGCTTTATGTACATACATTTGTACTTTTAATAAAATATAAATTGTTGAGAAAAAATTTGTTATTGTTTTTATTCTGAGAACCATATAACATGTTGAGAAAGACATTTTGCATGGTTTTGGGAAATATAGAAACATGGTTGGAAAGGTCGTTTGCGTTTTTCTTCTGAACATAATAATATGTTTGAGACAATAATAAGTTAACAACATTATGTCTGAACATATATTGTTACTTACGACGTGTTTGACACAATCATAATCACAAACATTAATGATAGTTTGCGATTGTGATTGCATCAACCATGTTTTTTCTTTGCGTGTACATGTACAAATTTTGGCTCATATACACGAAATTTGACGTTTGGGTTCAAACTGGGGCAAACAGCTGACAAACATATGGGCCAACGAGTTTACCTTGTGTAAATATACCTTGATAATACGTATAGTAAAATTTTTAAATTTTTGGTGAAATTTTTGTATTATTTTACTTATGAAAATGTTAAGTTTACGTTTTTATTCATCTCTATTCACTATGAGCCGAAACTATAATTTTAAAACGATATTTTTGCGTTTTTATTTATTTCAAGATTAACATTTAAGTAGTTCTAAAATTAGTATTTACATGTACATAATAAGATTAATTAAAACAAAAAAAAAAATTAAATCATTTTACTATCAAAGTTATCTACGGGAATACAAAATTTATCATTAATACGATTTCCGTATGACGTGCTAAATTCCCAATTTTTCATATTTGATAAATACACTGAAATTTATTGTTGAGGGAAAGCTAGCTTCTATGCGCATTTCACTGGTTGCTTAGGCCAGCTCATCAGGAAACCTTTTCCTAAGATTCTAGAAAAGCTAAAAATATTATATGAATAAAACCCCAAAGCGAATAAGAATTTTAAACACTCAAAGTCTTACTCGTAAGTAACAATATCAAAGCTTAAACAAAACACCAACAATAAACAGTGAGTTTATCTTTTCTTACATCCCCCTTTTTTTTTATTAACTCTTCAAGTTCAAGTGGAGGTGTCGAAGGTGAAGTACACGGGTTTTCAATTTCGGTAATGTCAGTTATTGTGTCTAAATTTTGGCTTTGCGTTCTCTTAATTCCAAATGGATCTTTATGTTCGGCAACAGCACAGCACGCATGTCTAATAGATCAATTGCTGCTTCCTCGACAGCTGAAAAAGCATTTTGTTTAAACGGCCCACCACCTGTTGCGTAGCTTTCAGTTATGAGCGCGTTTTTTCTTCAATTTAAATTTAAAATCGGCCCACACCTTCATCTAACCCTCTCCGGAACGGGATGGGGGACCAATGCAATTTGAATCTTCGGAAACGGTGTTCCACTCCTCTTTAATATTTATTTTGCTTAAATTTTTTTGGAAGGCCTTTGCCAAATAAGGTTTTTGCTCCATTATTGCTACTTACTTCGCAAATTTTGCATTTGTACTTTATCCTAAAATATACGCCGGAGTTAGGTACAAAAGCACATAAAAACAACATTATATTTCAATGATATTAAATTTTTTGCATGTTTACATTTTATTTCCTTCCATTGAAATTATTTCTCAAATAATTTTGAAACCGTCGTGATCAAAATGCTTAACGACAATTTTTTACACTTTTGACAGACAAATAGGCCAAACACGGTACTGTTTTTACGTCGTTTTTGTAATAGATTTGAAATGTGTCGTATTTATTGACGGTTTTCGCCAATCACGGCACCATTTCAAAAAAACGACTAGTTTACGCCGCAAAAACGCCAAAGACAATAAGGGTGATTAACAATAATTAGTATTGTGGTTATTTTGTTGAACTATTCATGGTTTTTAATCCAAATTTCTAATAATTTTAATTAGGCTTAAGTTCATTAAATTTAGTTTTCATTAAATTATTTTTATGAAGAAAGGAAATTTAATGAACTTAAGCCTAATTAAAATTATTAGAAATTTGTGATTAACAATTTTGATTAATTTTCATGTTGTAAAATTCCTTTCTTCATAAAAAAATAATTTAATGAAAATTAAATTTGATGAACTTAAGCCTAATTAAAAATATTAAAAAATTTGGATTAAAAACCATAAATAGTTCCACAAAATAACCACAATACTAATTAAAATTAAATAACTGTTTTTAACTGTTGTTTCGAACTCTTGAACTACCCAGTGCCCAGTAAGAACTTCTAATAAGTAATGAAACTTACTTGTGCCTGATAAATTCTTCTTTTGGTTAGGGCAGCTGCTGGCAAATCTGCTGGTTGTATTATGGGTTCAACTGACTCATTAAAATTGTCACTTGATGGTGGAATATTTTCAACACCAAATACTTGGCCGGATGGTGATGGTGGAATATTTTCAACACCAAATACTTGGCCGGATGGTGCCAATTGCTCTTGCAATGACAAGTGCTGTGAAACAATCTCCTCAAGGCTATTTTACGGAACTGCTTGTTATGGGCCTCCCCTGTCTCTTGAGAGCTTCTTTTATTGTTGGCAAGTTTATTCTTTATACTTGCTTTGCAGTGGATCCAAACCTGTGCAAAGAAGCTTATAATTTATGATTAGATTAAGAAGATTATAATTGTCCAATATTGTGTTATTGTAATTGTCGGTGGTCTTAAACTATTTAACTCTACTGCAAACTCTTTCCATAACTCCCTACACTGATAGAAAAATTCATCTTCATATTGATGATGCCGTAACATCAGAATTGTGACATCAATGTTACTACAAATGGCACCAATGATGCAAAAAGTAACATCAATCCAATGACTAACGTCTTCGTACAATTTTGTAATTTTTTACGTGTCATCTATTTTATGACTATAGTGACATCAATTCGATGCCATATTTGGCATATTATTAACATTATTTTCATGATTACAATGTATTATAAGAAGCAAAAATTCCTATATTCTATTTCTTTAAATTATTTAGTTAAATACATGAAATTTTTGAAGTAGTATGATTACGAAAACCACATGAGGCATGGTGCTGGAGTCTTATTATTGAGAGTTCTGCTGTAAACCAAGGTCGTCATTCAACAAACGTGAAACAAACATATGCAACGGGTAAGTAAATAATAATATTCTCTCATTTTGACTTAAGTTAATTCCAATGACTTTGACTTAAACAAACTGTCATTAAATTGATGCTAATGTGTGCTTTCTCCGATTATTATCCCATTGATGACACAATTTCATTTTGACCCTGATGACACTTTGGCCAAGTGATGTTAAGGTTGACATCACAATGATGACAAGTGTCATGGGGTCAAACACGAAGACACTTGTAATAGTTCTGATGTCAAAATACATCAGAGTTATGCCGCCTTTTCTATCAGTGTACATGCATTTTTCGTCATATGTACCACACTTAAGTTTTCCGCGATCAATTTCTTGGTTTCTCTCCATAAGCTGGATAATCTGCTCAAATTGAGCTTTCGTTGTTATTTTCAAACTAATAAAAGTGTTTAACAATACCGAAAAAGTTATTATAAAAATGTGTATGTACTTAGGATCTCACCATTTGGTTTTCCATTTTCGCCGCTTTAAAAAAAAATCAATTTTAACTGCCAATAACACAACTACTTTTTAGCGGTTGTGTGCATAGACCGAAAATAAAAGTTATTTTGAAATTTTAAAACGAAAAAAAGCATATAGAAGAAAACGTCGGAAAACTGATTCAAGTATACCATATTGATTTTTATTTTTTCGATTAAAAATAAGAGTTATTTTTTGATTTTTATTGTTTTAACCAAAATAACAGTTACTCTCTAATTTTTTTTTTCTTTTTGAACAAAAATAACTGTTTTTTTTATTTAATTTTTCGGTCAAAAATTACAGTTATTTTTTGATTTATATTTTTTTAACAAAAACAAATGATATTATCTAAAAAAACGTGTTATACTAATTTAGGTAACATTAAATATTTATTTTAATGTGTGATCTTCATTGGGATTAAAATAAATATTTAAAGTCAACTTAATTATTATAACCTGTACATTTCTTTAGAGAATAACTTTTATTTTTGTTCAACAAATAAAAATAACTGTTATTTTTGATTGAAAAAATCAAAATCAAAAAATTACTGTTATTTTTGTTAAAAAAATATATAAATCAAAAAATAACTGCTATCATCTGACTTTTATGAAAAAAGGAATAACTGTTACGGTCATTGGTTTGGATTGTTTACAAAGTTGAAAACGGCAATACCACTACCAGTTGAGAATGGCAATGCGAATTTACCAAAGACAACTAAATTGTTACAAAAGTTGAGAACCGCAATAGGGGCATTAGTTTTGTTTGGAAAAAAAAATTTGGTTAAAAATAAATATCTTTACCTTAAATTAAAACCGGTTTTTTATATTTTTGGTTTTTTTTTTATTTATAGTAATTACGTACAACTACTTGTGGACCCAACTGAGTGCTGAGTGATAAATGTTTTATTTTATTTCGGCAATTATGTATGGAATACAATAACAGATAAATGTCCGCCTCTGTTTTCATTACATTCTCACACATTTCACGCGGTATTTCATTAGTTTCATCACGAATATTTTGTTTGAGTTGCTCAAGCGTTTCTAGTTGTTTGCATAAACCTTGCTTTTCAGATATCCCCACGAAAAGAAGTCCGGAGCAGTCAAATCAGGCGACCGTCACCATTTCTTGAAATAACTTGTTGTGGAAAGAGGTCTCACAGTAATTCCATTGTAATCCTGGTTGTATGCGATGTGGCACCGTCTTGTTGATGCCACATGTTAATCAAGCGCAATGCATGCAGTGGCGTTAAAAAGTTTTCAATCGTATCATGATATCGCTTCCCAAGTCTAATGATTCCTCCTGACCAAATTGCACACCAGACTCTCACTTTTAATGGATGCAAAGGTGACTGATGAATAATTTAAGGGTTTTCCTTAGCCCAGAACCGACTATTCTGCATTTTCACATATCCATTCAAATGAAAGTGTGCCTCGTCACTCATTATGATTTGTTCATGAAAATCGGGGTTGTCATAACATCCTATTGGCATATGAACGGCGGCGTAAATGGTCTTGTGGAAGAAGCTCTTTTGTCAACTGAATCTTAAATGGAAACAAATACATATCCTTGTGCAAAATTGTGGCCAAAGTTGTTCCTTGAAGACCAAGCTCCTGAACACGGCGTCGAATTGAGGTTGATGGATTGTTTTTAACACTTTCTTGAGCTTCAGTAATGTTTTCAGCCGATCTTGCAGTACATACATTGTGGTCCATGCTTGGGCCTATCACCTACAGACCCTCTTTCTTCGAAATCATTCACTACACGATAAATAGTGCGTTTTATCCGCACGTTGTTTCTCCCAAAAATGTCACGTCACTTTCTCATCGTCACAGTAATCGATGTTTGATTTTGATAAAATGTTTTAACGATTTAAAAACGTTGGTTTATCGAATATTTTTCCATAATAAATTTGCCACGTGTCTACTTCACGACTGCTAAATATGAACTGTCAAAACTAATGTTAACCAAAATGGCGGCAAAACAAAGTAGTATACCTTCACGGCGGACACCATGTATATAATTCAGAGGAATTCATCCAATCTCTTACCATAGTTTTCGAAATGCCGAAGTACAGAAAACATGCTTTTAAAATTGAACGCCGGATATTTTTCTACGTTAATCCGCTTTTAATGAAAACTTCATCTGCCATAAACGTTCAAATATTTCTTTCATTCATCCGATTTGTTTCTTTCGCCTTTTTCCTAATTGTTTTAGACACCCGTACCGCAATTCAAAATTTTTAAATTTAACTACCAATATCGTTAAAGGCCGTTACACACTATCCCATAAAGTCTTACGTATTTTTCAAAAATGCTTCCCTGATCTAATTATTCTTTGAAAATTTTTAAAAAACTAACAACTTATCATGATAGGGTTGCATTTTTGTAAATTACAAAAGACTTTGTGGGATAGTGTATAACGGCCCTAAGTAACGATAAATCTCGGTTACTTTAACGAAGTTGTAATTTTATGTTTATTTAATGTATTTTAAATAAGCATAAATTTTTTTTTAGAAATATTGACGACAAATATCGGTAAAAATATAAGAACGTTAAAGTGGACATTTTTTTTAAATTAATAAAAAATATAAAATAAATTTGCTATTAAAAACTTTGTTTTAATAAAACATAAATGAAATCGAGCAAATATTGCTTATATTTCCGAGCAAATGGTTTTGTTGCAAATCGTTTTATATAAGTATAGGGAAAAAGTTCGAAGTGCCCGAGCCACTCTAGCGCAACATACTGGTTTTACTTTTTAGACCCACCCTACTGTATGTGGAGAGGATATCATGTGTTTGTGCTTGTGTGTGTGTTACACATTTAATTATAGGTTCTACCCCAAATGCTAGTATACCGATTGACTCGGAATCAATCTAACGAGGTCCGTCCTTCCATCCGGCTGGCTGTCTAAGTCAACCTTGTGCGCAAGTTCGTTCCGGAATAGGGGTTTTTGCTCATAAACCGTCTTGTTTTGTAGGTATTGAGCTTTAATTAGGACCAACAGTGTTTTATGGCAACCTTCCTACCTCCATATATGACCATAGCTCCCATACAAATACACTCCTGAAAATTGCTTATAAAAAGTAACTTTTATAAGAGCTTCTATGTCATTTCATAGTAGTAATCATATTAATAGCAGTATATATTTAGATAATATTTGGCATTGATAAATCTTATGTGAAGCTCAACCTCACAACATACTCTTTTTGGTGAAAACATGATTCCCCATTGGTCCCAAATACAGAATAGCTCTTGACGACAATTACTGTTAACTTACGAATTTTGACTACTTCAAGAAAAAATATAAAGTATCCCTAAATAGCGCGGCGTCAACGCTTTGCAATTGGAAAATCTGAATTTGACAGCGCGTTTAATGCTAGGAACACAACTGGGACGAACGACGAATTTTTGGCCGGAAAATACACACAATCATGACGTCGTCCGAAATTCGTCATACGCGGCGACTTTGCAATAGATTTATTTATATTTCATACGCCGCACAGTGGCGCCCGCAGAGCAAACGAGGTTGCAAAAATCAAAATTTTCATGAGCGCCGACGAAGTTTTGAATAAACCCATGTCATAGGAAACTTTTCAACGATTTCAAAAATGCCACTCTTAATAATATCACATTTTTAGTTTAGAAGATATAGCCGTTCAAAGTTGACCGACTTTCGGTTTTCAAAAAAACACACAATTTTTAGTAAATTTGTTGCGATTTCAGGTGTAATATCACGAAAAATAGGTAACGAATCGCCTTATTTTTTGTTTGTATTAATTGATGTATTTATTAAATGTATAATGATAAAAAAAAATTAACTGTTTTCGTTGTGTTTCTCCTGGTAAATCACTATTTAAAAACTATCCGTTTTTTCACTATTTTTCAACTTTGACGGAAAATAAAAAAAATCTATATTTTTCTATATTTGCCATATTTGCAAAACCAGTTCTTTGATTATTTCTTTACATAATTCAAAAGGTTTTATCTGCCCGTACGTGCCCGTTTGGCTTCTAGAGATAAAAAAGGTTAAAAAGACATGGTTGCAGAAATTGTATGGCGTTCATCCCTTATATGTTTTGACTGACAGTAGTTTGATCTAATAGTTTGAAAAAAACTACTCATTGAAATTAGCAGGTACGTACCTCACTTAAACAATACTTTGGCGGCATGTGAAGTCACGAATAGAGTTAGAAAATAATTATAGTTTAGAAATGGTTAGTCTTTTAGATATACCTTCTCTTACGAATTGTGATGAATATTTTACAGAAAATTGAAAAAATAAATTAAAAAAAAAATAATTTTTTTTAATTTGTTGGGTAATAATTTAAAACATAAAACCCTAAAGAAAAAAAATAAAAACAATCTAAAAATGTAAAAATAATTTTTTTTAGTTACCATTAAATTGATTTTTCTACTAATTTTAACTTTGATAACCCATAAGTAGGCCCCTACAAAGCGTAGCACCCTTTCCAAACGCTCATTTCATAGGCTGAACAGTTATCTATAATATGCTGTTTAAACTGTTCAATTATCTTATTCGGTTCAAAAGATATGATTTTTGCAACGAAAAAACTCAAATGGCGCCACTGTGCGCCGGTGAACGACGAACAAATCAGTACTAGGTGACCATGTTTGATTTTAGTTTCCAAGTATTTGAGTATATAAAGTTACTTTTTTTACTTTAACTAGTGTTTGCCTTACGGTCAAAATTCGACCATAAATTTTTATATAAATATGAAGACAACATAGTTCACCCAAGTATAAATAAATTTACATGTTTCTAGCATTTATTCTTTCCGTCTAATGGGATCGATTTGGCGAGGGACCAACCTCCGGTTCATATTTTATCTTCTACGTGAGTTAATTTAATTTTGTTAGTTCAATATAAAAAATATTAGAAAATATCAATTGAAAAACAAAAAAGTATTAAAATTATAGATTGTCATCCACTCAGGAAACTGCACGTTTAATTTTATGTTTCTATGTCTAATATTAACGAAAATTAGTAAAAGTACCAGATGTAGAACGAAAAAGTACCAAAAAGCTCCCTCTTAGACATTCTTATTCACTCAGGACCATGCCTGTTTATTTTTATCTTTGTAGGTCGAATATTAACAAAAATTAAAATGTACCAGATGGAAAACAAAAAGTACCAACATTTTTGCTTATAGGTTCGCATTCACTCAGTAATCTGCACCTATAATATTATGTTCTAAGTTCAATATTATAGAAAATTTAAAAATTATCGCATGAAGCACGGAAAAGTAAAAGAAGGAAATTTAATTTTCCGTATTTCCCCTTTTTGATGCTTTTTCCCCATAGGTTCGATTGGCAAACAAAGGAAAAAAGCGTTTTTAACTGTTTTGCCTGTGCCGATTTATATAGTCGAAATATTCAAAAACCGGTTTCTGAAAAATGGTGAATAATCGACCACCCTATTTTTTTATTATTTGATAATTGAAAAAACAAATTTTTTGTATTTGTGTTAGTAGCAAATTTTAACGCTTATAACTCTGAATCATTGAACAGATTTTAATAAAATATCTAAATTCTGTTAGTAAATATCTTTCAACTGGTCTATATTTTGTTCAAATCGATTGACATACAGAGGAGGAAAGTGTTCTTAACTGTTTTGCCTTTGCCGATTTATATATAGATAATTGTTTTTTATTATTTTATCGCATTTAAAATAAGTATACAGAGTAGATAACTATAAGAAGAGTTTTTTTTTATATGGTCACACTATTTCTCTCTCTTTGCCCAAACAGCAAACAACTTTCTAAAATAGTAAAGCTGTTAGTTATTCGTCGTTATTGTGTTTCATTCGACGAATTTACTCAGTGAATTTTTACTAAAAAATTCGTCGTGTAGGGTGAATAGTAGGGTCAGTCTAGTGGTCTTATCGGCATTTTTTTTTTATTATGCGTGTTTTATTAAATTAAATGATACGTCGCTTTCTTTAAGGCAATCCAACACGTGATGGATGCTAAGTCATTTTGAATTTTTTTTTTTAAAACTTGGTCGTTTTTTATATAGGAAGTTTAAAATTTTGTACACATATGTATGTATTATGATGTAGTGAAGCTTAATCCATAAAAAAGTTTTGTCTTTTATGTGACGATATGTAGTTTACAAATGTCGATATTTATTTTACAAATGTCGTTTTTAATATTTATTTCGAACATAAGATGGTCTTTTGAATGAGTTTAGGAGCTTAAAAATCCGGACAACTTCCCGAATTTCTGCATTATTGTCATAGTAATACACTGATAGAAAAGGCATCATAACGCTGATGTATTTTGAAATCAGTACTATGACAAGTGTCTTCGTTTTTGACCCCATGACACTTTTCATCATTGTGTTGTCAGCCTTAAAATCATTTGTTCAGATTTCATCCGATGAAATTATGTCATCAATTGGTTGGCAAATCGGCATCACATAAATGACGAATCGGAGTCAGTTTAATAAAAAATGTCATCAGTGCAATGAGTCAATAACATCGGAGAAAGGAATCATTAGGTTCAATTTAATGACAGCTTGTCATCAGGATTGACTTAAGTGTTGTATTCCCCCTTTGTTTACAGAAGAACTCTCAATTTTAAGATGCCATTCTAATTTGGAAATTTGATCTATTTAATTAAAAAAATTAAACAAATAGAATATGGGAATTTTTGCTTCTTATTTTACTTTAAAAACATGAAAATAATGTTTATAAAACACAAAATGTGGCATAGATGAAGCATAAAATTAAAAAAAAAAAAACTATGAAGAGGTTCGTCATTGGATTAATGTCACTTTTTGCCTCATTGATGCCATTTGTAATAAACTTGATATCACAATCCTGCTGTTATGAAGATACATTTTTCTTTGAGTGCAGGTGTGCCTATTATCATAAATAATCTAAGAAGTTTTCAATTAAAAATCAAACAAAACTGAGAAGATAAACATTTACTTTAGAAAAAAAATCACTTAACCATATTTTAATTTAATTTATTCTTATATTGTTAGAACCAATTCTATCTCACTCACTAGTTGCTTGGAGAATTAAAGGTTCTCCTATTGCCTGCACACCACTCGAATTGCCGGTATCTCCTCCTAATGAGGGAGCCAATATATTTAATAACATTTTACACATTTTAGCACGAAATTGTAGATTTTGCAATTCAGACATTTTCTTCATTTGAGGCAGAAAACTAACTAAGAAATTGTAATCGGAGTCACCAACATGATCTAAATTATTTGAGCGTCTTATATCTTGTCTGGTTGATTTCATTAGCTTTTTTTCCTCTCTACCTAAATCTTCCAGAAAATTAACTCGATCATCGATACGTTTGGAGCACTTGCAGTTCTGGGCAGTTTTTGAGTTAGAGGAATTGTCGTTTTCCGATTGCTGTAAAACAGACATTTGCTCTAATGAATTATTCATGGTTAATGTAGCCGACAAACGTCTGGCCGCTTGAGGAGTAGCAAAATTTTGAAATTCTTTGAAAAGTATATCATTGGCAGTATCATCGTCGTAATTGGCTTCCGATTTTATTTCAAAAGCTCTCTGATCATTTTCTTCATAAAGACTCTCATTATGTCTTTCATCATACTGTTGAGGTTGGTTGTCATTTGAATTAGAGCTGGTATTTTCATTCTCAATAGAGTATCCAGAGCTTTGCCTATTTTCACCTAAAAAACTTAAGGCGGAAAAATAGACCCATTTGCTGTTGTAGCTGGTATTAGAGTCGTATGAACCCTTTAATTTATCTCTTTCAACACGACGTTTTGAACGCCTTATTTCGGCGCGATAAGTATCTCGTACATTTTTCCATTTACGCTTGCATTGCTGAGCTATAAAAGCAGCGAAAAATAAAGAAAAAAAAACACACACACAAAACGTTTTATAAATTTTTAAAGAAGTTGTTGTCTCTCTAATTCATACATACATATTTATGTATGTATGTACACATGTAGGCACTCGTTATAAAAATAAAACGATAAAAAAAATCTTACCATCCAACCCCATATGTTTTGCTACTTCTTGCCACAATTTATGTGCGTATATACGGTCCTTATTTTCCAAATGATGAACATCCCACAAAGCAGTCCTCTTGCGTACTTCTGCGATTAAACCCAATACATCCACTTTATTTGACATTTTTCGCCCAACTAAAAACATTTCGTTGCATTGTGCTTCTAGATAAAACGAACAAAAGATATAAACAGTGTGACCATTTTGGCAGCTAAATTTAGCTTTAAAAATGTGGATTTTGCTGCAAATTTCCCGTTTAGTATTTTTTATATCGAATTTTTATAAAATAATTTTATTTTTATTCTATTTAAGTTACATTTCATTACTTTTATTTAGAAAAGATGTACCTACTCAGTTGGCTATGTCGTGCACGAATCATCAATGATGTTAATTCCTGCCCAAAATACAAGCTTATTTACCTACTTTCGTTACGTTACAAAAAGTAGACTTTTCGCTGGAAATGCCCATATGTATGCAATTTGTCTTAAAACATCTTTAATTTTTATTAAATATAAAAGAGTTTTTACTTGCAAATTGTTTCTCTTTTTCGTTTTTGTATCATTTTGCTTTGAAATGCACACTAAGCTGCTGCTATGTATTGACAAAATTCCGATAGCAATATGTGAAATATTAGAAAACATAAGTTCGACCATTTCGTCTTTAATTTAACTTGCATTTTTCCAAAAAAAATTTTATATTTTTCCCTCTTTTTACTGTTTTATTTCCGCCAAGGTTCGTCTTAAATTTCTGTTGCTTATTTGGAAACAAGTTCAATAATAATGCCACTACTCTATTGGTCTTCCCAGCAATAAAATTTCAAGCTCAATTTCTAAACAAGAAAGCAAAACAAGAAGAAAGTACGTAAACTGCCGTGGGGGTACCGTGGTATTCTTAAGAGAAAAAAGTACTGAAAATAGTGCAATAGTATTGCATTTTTTATCACTGGTATGTATAGTTTTAGAACTATAAGAAAATAATCAAAGAATATTTAGTCTTATGCCTCAACCTCGAAACAATTTTATATGTTAGTTAGATACGCCTTTTCTTAATTAAAGTAACGATATTTTTTTAATTAATTGAAATAAATTATGAGCACAAAAGTTTTAATTAGAAATCAAATTTTGTATGAAAATGGAAAATTCTTAATTGTGTTTTCTAAATGTAGACTCTAACTACCTGTTAATGACGTTCTATTAAAACTGAATCATCAGTTCTTTAGCTAGAATCTTTCCTTACACTAGTCACTACAAATTATTTCAATTCGAATCGACATTAAATTATAAGGCCGATTCTTAAATTCACTCTTTATCAAAGTGATTTTAAATCACACAATAGCTGTTCTGCGCCCACAAAATGGCGTAATTTTTAATCTGCTAGTTAAATGAATGATCATTTTTAATCACTTGCCTATTTGTGATATGTGTTTTGTTAATAGTTTAATAAAAATGCTTTAAAAAGAAGTCTTCTTTTCATTTTTGCAATTAAATTAGGATTTTTACACATAAAAACATAAATCTTACTGCCTTTTTCCGATGTGCGAAAGAATTCTTTTTTTTCGTGCAACTACATTTAAAACCAAACTAAAGTTTTTATAATTTGTTTTTTTTTTTTAAATGTAATTGTTCGAAAGAAAGAATTCTTTCGCACATCGGACTCTGCTTGTTTAAAAAAAAGTGAATTTGCTTTGGTAATTTTCATGATTTTCTTTTCACTTAACAATAAATGTATGTAGGTATATTTGTAAACCGAAACAGAAAAAGCAACTGTTTTAATCCGGTAATTTGCTTAACAGCACAAAATCACCTGAATAATTGTAAATTTGTGGTTTAAAATGACCAAGATTCCAGAACAGGCCTAGAATAATGAGTACATTTTTTAACAGAAATCTTTATATACATATGTATGTATATTAGTTTGTCACAGCATTTTTTGAAAGTTTATAGAGTAAAGTATTTTTGTAATTTTTTTTTTAGATTTTTCGGAAGAGGTTTGTTTAGCGGTCGCTAAAATCGAATTTATCCCAAAAATCGAGTTTTCTCGACTTTTTTGAATTTGGCTCATTACTCGGCCCATTAGCACGATTTTCTTTGTTACTAAGTAAATTTTTTTAAAGAAAACTTCTCAAACTTTACTTCTCTGTGCAGATATTATAAGTTTCGGTTATTTTTTGGCTAATTAAGGTCCCCTTAATGACATTTTTTTTTGTAAATTTAGCATAAATTTGAAAATATGTAATGCTTTTTAACTTTTAAAATTTATATTGAAGTTAAAAAACTAATGATTCAGTTTAAAAGGTGGATAAATTCCGAGTCATAATTGAATTTCCTCTTACCGTTCCAAAGTTATACCCTTTGTAAGTTTTGTACCCATTTTGTGAAATTAAAAATATTGTAATGTGTTTACCAGTTATGCGTCGGATTTGTTTTAATGTTAGATATTAGGTATTCTTTCAAAATATTAAACATGGGTGGTTTTTTGTTCTGTAGTAGTACATATTTGTATGTGAGCTTGGTTCAAATATGTAGCGACTTTTATTCAGTTTGGTAAGATGATTTAGATTACAATTAAATAAGTTTAAACCAAATTTAATGTAAATACCTACCTACTAATGAAAATTAAATTTGATGAACTCCAGCCTAACTAAAAATATTGAAACTGTAAATACCTACAAGCATTTTACTATGTAGCTTATTGGCACAAAAACATTTCCAGAAAGAAGCTTCTATGGGGGACATGAGAAATTATGAGAAAAAATTGGCTTGGTCCTTGGGACAATTACAACCTATGTACGAAATTTCATCTCTACATACAAACATCTCATATCTACAAAATTGCAATCTGCACTTTGCGTACAAGGTTTATCTGGACAGCCAGCCGGACGGATGGACATCGTTAGATCGATTAAAAAAGTGATTCAGAGTCGGTCGGAATAACTAAAGATAAACTAATATTTAAAGGTGTAACACTCATAATACCCTCTCTCCAATATTGTGGTGTGCGTATTATAATCAAATATGATTTAAATGTTTAATGGCCTATTTCATCAATTCTATTTAAATATCAATTCATATTCAAACATAGTTTTTTATAAAAATTTATTTTTATTTGACATGAAAAACTAATTTTAAACATAAATTGATAGGTATTTAAATAAATTGGCGAAATTGGCAATAAATAAATGACTTATTCTATAGTCAATTAATTTTATTAAGGAGACATTATAAACCTAAAAGCGTCAAAATGGCAACACTCGAACGAAAACATAAAAACCAGCGCATGGCCCAATTAGTAGGTCTGCTCGAAACGCCTGCTGTTTTTTTGCAGAGTTGTGTTTTTAGTAATAATACATAGGAATAAATGGGCAGAATGTCAAAAGTTGTTTACATTTTTTAACGCCATTGTGTTTATTTGAAAATTGTTTACTTTTTTAATATGATTTTGGATTTAAAAAAATTATTTTTATTATTTTGAAAATGGAAATTAAATTTAATAATTGTGACAAAAATTGTTAAAAAAAATTTTAAATAACTTTAATAATAAAAAAATATATGTAAGTTATAAATAAAAAAACTAAAAGGCGGACGCAATGGAGAACATTTATCGTCTTCTTCCCAGTGATGATACAGCTGCGCCAATGTATTTATCATTTGATGCCGAAAGGATCATGCCCAAAGCATGTTACAAACTCTATTTGGTATGAACGATTCAATTAACAAAAGTTAATCGGTGGAAAATCATTTGAACAGCAAATTAAAGACTGCTTACTTTCCTCCTGCGCCTGCATATGGTGGAAGAAAACGGCATCAGTATCAACATTTTTATTTCAATAACAGAAGAGCAATTTCCACAGACGAACATGTTGACCAAGGAGACACTTCTATATCGGGTAAAGCATTTCCGTTGTTTTCTTCACACCCATATGCAGGCGGAGGAGGTAAGTAAGCAGTCTTTAGTGTGCTGTTTAAATTACCTCCAGATAAAGTTTAGTTTGTAACATGATTTGGACATGGCACTTTCGGCATCAAATGATAAATACATTGGCGCTGCTGTATAACCACTGCGGAGGTTTAGGTTTAGCTTTTAGTTTTTTATTTATTATTTATGTTCTTTTATAAAATTTTAAAACACAGACAGCAAATACTTGTAGTATTTTGCAAAATGTAAAAATGTATTTATAATGTTTCTATACATATAATATAGAAAAAATCTCCCATTGTCCTTTCGTTTTCATTTTGTTTGTAGCCCAATTAGTTCTAAGCACTTTTTTAGAACAAACTTATTTTACCAAAATGTCGATTGAAAATTTTTAATTTAACAAAATAAATACAAAACACATATTTTTAACAGCTGACACCTTTTTGACATTTTTACCATTTGTATACACAAACAAAACGCGTGTTGTTTTTTCTATTGTTGCATTGTTGTAGTTGTGCGCAGACCTACTAATTGGGCCATGAACCAGCGAAACAACGAAATGTAACGAACAACTATTAATACACACGCACACTACATCCGTACATGCATGCAGCTGTAAAAAATTTGACGAAACTGATGGTTTTTTCGCCGTATGAGAGATGAGAGAGAAAGAGTGCATACACATTTTTTTGTTGGCTATTTGTTTTATTTTTTTTAAATTCGCAGAGCTGGAAATGTTCACCTCTTATAAAATGAATTGAAATTTTTAATATTTAATTTATACCATAATATATTATAATTATATTACACCATGTATAACTACTAACACCTCCTAATTTGATGTTAATCAAACCTTCAAGATACCCAGGCTCAGAGACTACAGTTTGTGTCTTACTAAGCTAATTTGGTACAATCTAAAAATCCACAAAAAATTTCAAAACAATATTTATTTTGCAATTAGCCAATATTTATTACATAAAATTTTTTAAAAACATTTTATAATAAAAAAAATACAAAAGTTTTGTAGTTTCTCTATTTGAATAAAACATTCTGCATCAAATCGTTCATCTTGGCACGGAATTCTAAATTCTGAAACCGATGCATAGATTTCATGTATGGCAAAAAACTAACTAAAAAAATACAATTCGGATCTTCAATATCAGCAATAGCTCTTGAACGTATATTTCGCACTTTTTCTTCCAACGCGCTAATATTGGCGCTATCATCCACTTCTCCAAAAATAAAAATATTCATTATTAAATCAGACATTTTTGCACGAAATACTAAATTCTGAAACTTAGACATACACGTCATTTGAGGCAAATAACCAATCAAGAATTTGAAATCAAGATCTTCAATATTGTTCGTTGCTAAGGCGTCTACGTTATTTTCCCGCAAAATTATTTGGGCATGTGAAATACTGCTTGTAGTGTTTCTCGGTTCGTTTTCCACAAATTCTTCTTTTATATGTACATTGTCACCATCATCTTGCAATTCCGTATTATCCAATTCGGTTTTAATATGTATGTTATCTATTTGTCGCAATTGGATATTAGAGTTGGCAGTTAACTTAGGCGAATTTTCCTTGTTTGTAGATTTATTGCTTTCTTCCTCGAAGTGTACAGTGTCCATATCAGGGTTTCGATCAATTTCATCCTTGATAACAGCTTCTGGTAACATTATTTGCTCCTGTTGGATTTTATTTTTAGAAGAAGAAATCTGTTCGGTTATTGTGCTATTCTCAGTTCTTAAGTGTTTGTCAACATCGTAAATTAGGCTGTTTTCTATTTGTATATCTGGTAGTTCTTCGATTACCGCATCGATTTGAATGTCTGCTGATACAGACGATTTATTATGTTTTGAACATGTTTTGCCTTCATTTTCATCAGTTGAATTTTCTATATTTTCATCTTCACTGTCTTCTATTTCGATTTCAATTTCAATCTCTTCATCACTATTTTCAGTGTCAGATTCAACATTAGAATTACTTAATTTTGAATTGTTTAAAGTTTCTTCAGGGTTTGTGTCAATAAATTTCATGTGATTGTATAGTTTCAAGCCTCTGTTATAATTTTTTTTAGGATTATATTTTCCGAAACTTATATCGTGTTCTATCTTTCGATAAGTATGCCTCAATTCTTTACGAAAATTATTACGTAATTGCGTCCATTTTGATTTACATGACGCTACTGTTAAAAAAAGGAAGTTAAAAAAATTATTAATAGGTACATAGTTTCTTTTTTAATTAATAGGTTACCATCAGCTCCTAGGCATAGGGCAACTTCTTTCCATGCATCTGTTTTTTCATTCCAAGTTCTAACATGTGGCCTATGCCACAAAGTTGGCCTCTTACGAACTTCAGTGATTAAATTTATATAATCCATCGTGTTGAAAGGTTCTCGCAATACTAAATTATATTTTTCGTTAAGTTTAAACGAACAAAATAACGCAGGCCTGAAAACAATTCACATACACACACATTTAGTTTGCTCCCAATTCTCTTCTTGTTTTCTCTTCTATATGTAGTTGTCAAAGTTGCCATATCAAATTAAATAAAAATCGTTAATATAAAAAGCGCTAACAGTTTTTTTTCTTATTTAAATCTGCGATCGGCAAATTCAGGGCGCCGTTTTTATTTTTTTTTTAATGAACTTTACTTCATTTTACTGAACTGCGTTCTCGTGCACCCTTTGAAGTTTTAAAGTGTTCTCCTTTAAAACTAAAAAAAATAGACTTAAGGCACTTATTACCACATAAATAATTCAAAGCCAGCAGCATTTATATAAATCCAGAAACGTTAAATTATTTAAACAAATTATTACAAAATATTTCTTTAAAAATAGGATTTAAGTTCATAATAAGTATTTACAGAATCGATTAAAAGCCAATTTCTAATTTTTATCAAGAAGACTACAATGAGACAACACGTTTCCTTTCTACGGATGTTTGCCTTTATAGTCAAAGGAACATTATATAATATCAAAAAACTTTCAGTTTTCTTAGTACTTCCTTCAAAACTTGTTATTCCTTTAAAAAAAATAATTTTCTTAGAATCGAATAAACGTTTTCTTTATTAATAACTTTTGTCATCATCTCTAACAGAATCTAATCCGAAAAATCTTTTATGCAGCTGCTCTGCATATAAAATCATTAAATTTTTCTAAGCAAGTGGAAACAATTTTTTTCGTTTAAACAAATTAAATATTTTGTATATACATATTTACTCTTCTTCTTTCGAAATTTCAGAGCATTAAACATTGCCTTACTTATCGGATGTGAATTGACATCTCTTTGGTGTTTGCAAAATTACTTAAGTCAGAAACTGTAGTTTTTCGTTATGTTAATTTGAAAAATATTTATTTGGTGTATTTCATAGACTTTTTTCCTAAGAGCAGATGATAACGATTAGAAGCAGTTATGCTAGTCTAAAGTGATTTAAACCAAACAAAAGAGAAAACAACACTTTTTAGACTTGAGACCATTTTGCTTAACGGCTAAAATCTATTTGATGACACAACCTATTTAATTTATATCAGCAGTTAAGTTGTCATAATAAAACAAAATATCCCGGGAATTTCCCCACAAATTTCACGGGATTTTTTTCCCGAAAAATGTGCAGGATCCCGGGAAATCCCGTATGAAAAACACTAGGTATAATGCAGTATAAAGTTTGCATGGGTAATTAACAATTTAAAATCGTTGTTGAGTATTGTTGAGTACAAAAAATTTTAAAATATTTATTTTATATTTGTCTAAATTTTTAAAATATTGATAAAATATTAAAAAAGTCATTGTTCAGTTTTATAAACCGTACTTTTTTTGAACATGTGTTAGGTACTTAAATTTACGAGATATTTCCGTCTTAAGGACGAATATACATACATACTCATTCATGTCCAAATTGCATATCAACTGACGTAGGTACACAAGTACCATATTACCAGATGTGGGTTTTTCTATTTTATGTAAGCAGGGATTTAAATAAGTAAATAGAATTACAAATTTCAGTTCAGCTTAGAAACCCAAAGAGTCCAGTTCATCTTTTTATTTTAATCTAGGTCTATCTTAACACTTTGGTGACCCCTGTGAAAAGAACTTAATAAAAAAAAGTACAGTTTATAAAACTGAACATTCTGCCGGCCTTGAAAGACCTTTGTCTTTCAACAAAAATCAAAAATTATGCTAAGACTGACAATTAAAAATGTACAAAGATAATAATTATAATTCGAAACACCTTATTCTAAACGAGGTAGGCCAACAGTAACAGGTAGGAAGGTAGATGACATTTGACATAACTTCTTCATAATACATAAAACTGCGATGATGATGAGCACCATGATGATGAAGATTGTAGCACTTATACTGTAGTGTGTGAGGTTGTGAACATCCAAAGAAGTTTGAAACCCAAATAAGCTTCTGGCAGTAGGAATATCTGGGATTTTATAAATTTTTATTTCACCATTTATCTTTAGGTGACTGATGGATGGCAATGAGGTTGTAATATTTATCATTGGAAAAATATAGTCCACTGCAGACGAATAGGTATCATATGCCCACAGGAGCACCTCCGCTGTTTCTAGATGACAGTCAGGTTGCAACTTTAAAATACCGGAATCACGAATTGTTATGGATTTCTTATATGATTTCTGACTACAGGTTACGTCAGCTAATGTATCTTCCATTAATGAGAAAATCCATGTATTGGTTGCATGAGTTCAACTTAGAAACCCAAAGAGTCCAGTTCATCTTTTTATTTTAATCTAGGTCTATCTTAACAGTCATTTTTGGAAATTCAAAACTTTACATTTATAAGATTTTGTTTGTCGTGCTTAATTCTCAATTTGTATTATTGATAAAACCACTGAAATTTATTGTTTGAGGACAAGCTAGTTAATTAGGAAACATTCTCCAAAAAAAATTATTAGCAAATAAAACTACAGAATGATTGAGAATTGCAAACACTCAAAAAGTCTAATTTGCAACAATATCAAAGCTTAAACAAAATACCATGGTTGGTAACCGATACCAATACCGTTTAAATTAAATACCGGTATTGATACCGATACCGAAATTAGTTTTTTGCATAAAATACCGGTATACGTACAATCGTTTCGGTATTTTAAAATATTATAATTTTTCAAATAGAAACAAATTAAAAGTTTCAACACTTGTGCTAATAAAAAAATACGTTTGTCAAGTTGACGCTCTATGGTTGCAACACTGTTATTGTTTTGTAACTTACTAATAGTAAGTTACTATGATAAAAACATAGAAAGTAACATAAGTTCTACAACAACATATATATATTTGAGGATATAGATACTAAAAGGTCAAATAGGTTTCCTGACGACTGCAGTTTTTTTTTGCGGAAGCTCTAGAGATTTTGAAGGCCGTAGAATTGGTAAGAGGTAGCATTGCTGAAGCTCGACTATATATGTGGATAGCTCTTAGGTCCTTAGTGGGCTATGAATTCCAACTAGTGAATTCAAAACTAGTAAATGATTGTAGAAGAGCTCTAAGGGTGATATTAGAAAAGTATATAGTGAGTGTATGCTAGGTACCTGGTTACTGCAACATCACCGCTAATGTAATGGCCGATGAGTTTAAGAGACTGGGCTCGAAAATAGGAAATACTGGCTGTGTGGAGAAAGTCAGACCTTCAATAGGCTTTTGATTAATAAGGAAATGTGTCCTTAACTTAACATATACATAGCAATGTAGTCAGCAGGAACATTAATTTGTGCTTCTTGGCCCATCAATTCACGTATGTCCAATTTCCCAATTTAAGGACAACCGCGAATAACGTTGTTAGTTACAAAAAAATTATTTTTCAGGAGAGCAAAAAAACGTTTTTAACAGGCAGGATCAAAATGTATTAACAAAGTGACCTCAGTACTACAACAATGAAACAATATAAAAAACAACAGGCATTTTGTTGTTAGAATTGAGACGACAAATGTCAAAATGTCTTATTAAAAAAAGTAAATAAACAAAAAAAAAAAGACACCAAACGTCACACACAAAGAAAATCACTGCAAACAGCTGCGCTTGTGAGGTCACTTTATTGGTAGATTATGGGCAGGATTAATAATTTTTTTTTTGTTATCAAAAATAATGATAATAAATGCAAAATATCAAGAAATTTTAATTTTAAATTACGTATTGCATGCATTTTGTCTTCAAAGTGGTTTGAAACACGACAAAATTCATGCAATGGTTGCCTAAGTTGTCCTCAATAAAGTCTAATTGAGGATAAGATGAGCGACAATTGAAACACGACAAAATGAATGCAATGGTCACTTCCCTTGTCCTCAACAAAGTATTATTCAAGACAAATTCAAAAAAATGTCTCCAAAAAAGTCATAAATACGATTTTATGCACGACAAAATACAATTTTTTTACCTTAAGTTGTCGTCATCAATGTTATATAGGCGACAAATTCAAGTATGTCCTGAAGACATCGTTGACGACATTTGCGTCTATGACTATTTTGCCAACTGGGTATATAAATATATTTTTCTTTATTTTAAATGTTTTTTTTTTTTTTTTTTTTTTTGGTTTGGTTCATTTAATTCTAAAACAAATGCACCGAAAAATACCGTTTAAAAATTGTTGTATTGGTATACCGATACCGATATAATTGAAATACCGATACCGAAACAAAGAAAAGTTTAATACCGATACTGAAATTCGTTTCGGTATCCAACCTTGCAAAATACCAACAATAAACAGTGAGTAAAATATAAATTGAATTAGGGCTACGAGTTTCATTTAAAAATTGCTTTATTTTATAAGAATATATAAACTTTTCGTGCGTGGTTAAATTTCCTTCCTACCAATAATTAAAATCGACTTTTCCATTAATTCTGATGTATTGCATTATCACAAATGTCCACAATTGTTTTATGCTGTTCTGAAAGTCGTACAAGTCCTTTGAGCATACTTCTGCAATCTTAATTCCCCTAACTTCTTGGTATTGCGATTTACAGTACACAATTTATACGATTTCAGCACAGAATCGCCAATAATAAGCGTTTTGCGATTGTCGGAGTATTCCCGATAATATGCAACATTGTCAATTGTCAAAACAACTGGTAGGTTTTACAAAAAAAAAAAAAAATAGAAGCAAAATAAATTGTTAACAGCTCAAGGCAATTTATCATTTTAATTAGTTTTTTTCTTCTCCTCTATAGTTTTCAAAATGCTTAATAAGAGCTTTTCCGTTTTCGGTAGCGATATGTATAAACATTATTTTTAAATTTGTAAAAATTGTAATAAATTGTAAGTTGTAAAAAAAAACATTTTATTTTAATTCAAAATTTTGTTTTATGAATGTACTTATGTATTGGGTTAACAAATTTTAAATACAATTACACTCTAGATTACACATTAAACATTAAACCTGACATCTTCACACGTAATTGTGAATTTTCTGCTTTGGACAAAGATTTTACGTGTGGCAAAAAGCTAACCAAAAAATTACAATCTGGATCTTTAGTATTACCATATTTTCTTACAAGTGCACTTTGCTGTTCATACGCACCAGCATAATCAATTTGCTTAAAATTTCTAGAACTTAAAATCGTTTGGATTAACCCAGACACCTTGGCACGAAAATTTAAATTCTGAAATTGTGACAAGGACTTCATGTGAGGCAAAAAACTGAGGAAGAATTTCAAATCAAGATCTTGAACGTCGTGTGCAGTTGGAAGCTTTTCGTTATGCTCTTGAGAATTCATAAAAGTATTTTGGATAGAAAGACGCGGTCTTTTTTTTGGTAATAAATTGAAGGAATTTTCTGTACTGGGGTGTTTATTAGAAGTGGCATCGCTCGTTTTAGATAAATTCAGTTGATTTCTTTGATCTTCATCCACCGGTTCATCCTTTATTCGTGCAGACTCTATATTTTGAAACTGGGCATTTTGTAAAGAAAGAGCATTGCCAATGTCATATGATTTATCTTCAATTTCTTTTTTAATTTTCACTGTGGATTGAATTTGTTGAGCCGATTCATTTTCTTGATTAAGTGTTGCCTGTGGAGGAGGACAATCAAGATACTCTTTGCAGTCCAAAGAATCTAATTCATTCGAAGATGACGTATTTTCGGTTTCTGTATTTATTTTAGTTTCAGGAGTCATTGTATTATTTGGTTCCTCATAGGGAGAATTTATATCGATTTGCAAATCTAACGATTTACACGATTCTCTATTAATTGAACATGAATTATCTTCATTTTTAGAAATTTTATCACAACTGTCTACATTCAATGCATCGGATATGGTTGAATTTAAACTTGAAGTTGATAAATTATCATTATCGCTATCTTCTATTTCGATTTCAATTTCATCGCCGTTTTCGTCGTCGCCATTTTTAACATTCCAACCCATTTTTTTATGTTTTTTTAACGCGAGGCTGCCATCAAGAAATTTTAAGTGTTTATAATAGATCCACGAAGATTCATAATTTCTATTAGGATTGTATACTCCAAGCCGTTTTTCATGCTCTATGCGTTCAAGTTGGAATTTTTTTTTAACACGATATCTTGCACGCAATCGTGACCATTCGTTTCTGCATACCTTTTCTGTAAAGAAAATGTACTGCCTATTTTACTATGTGCGAAAAACGCTTTCTTTCGCAAAACTACATTTAAAACAAAAACAAATTCTTAAAACCTAGTTTTTGTGGCGAACTAAACTATTCATACAGCAAGTGCTTTTACTTTAAATCTTTATTACATCACAAATTAAAGGAGCTAGTCCATGGTTTATTAATTTCTTGGTTTTTAAAATATAAAGAAATACTAGTCCTAAGAAGGTTACATTATTTGAAAAAAGTTAAAAAGTAATTCTGGTCACAATTGTAGGGGACTTAAATATTCACAACTTTTAACGCTTTTGCAAAAGAAGTTAAATTATTTAAAACTTATATTTTGTTGAGAAGCCTTTCTTCTTATACCCACACCACAATAGTGGAGAGGATATTATGCATTTGTGCTGATGTGTGTAACGCCTTAAAATATTGGTAATACCCCACCTTAAAGTATACCAATCGACTCAGAATCACTTTCTGAGTCGAACTAGCGATGTCCGTCCAGCTGGTTGGCTGAAGATAGGGGAAATTTCTTCCTCTCAGAAACTATCAAACCGATTTTAATGAAATTTAAAACATAGATAGATCCATATCTATATGGACACATACGCTATACAGTTTTTCAAAAATACGACCACAAGGGGGGAGGTAGGGGGCAATTTCTGCCTCTCACAAACTTTTAAACCGATTTTAATAAAGTTTATAAACATAGATAAATCCATATTTATATGGACACATAAGCATGATGTGTTTTTAAATACTGTGGTGTAGGGTATCATATGTTCGGGCTTGACCGACTATACATTCTTACTTGTTTACGACTTGGCATTGACCAAACTGAATTTTTAGAAACATCAGACCGTATTCTTCTTCGTAGAACTTCTTAGAGTTAAGCCTTACTAGTTATGTGTCAGTTTTGGTCCATTTTTCCATCGATTAAAACTAAACTTCCGACGCCTGCTGCAGACATACATCCCAATTGCATGACCACTCCACCACCATGCTTGCCAGTTCTTACTACATTGTTTTTTCCAATTCTTTGTCGTTTGTCTTTCTCCAAACTCTCGCTTAAACGTCAGACTGAAAAAATATTCACACATATCGTGGTTGGCGTATTTAATAAACGTCTGTGACAGTTTGGCAATAGATTAAAGGAAATAAGATTACGTTCTCTTTAATGTCTTACCGAACTGTTGCAGGCGTATTTTAAATTCGCCAACAACGATAAGGGTGATAAAATTTGCTACCGTCGGAGAATAAAACTTCTTCCCGGAAGTTCTCATCTTTATTGATATATTCTTTAACAAAATTTAAACGTTTTGATTTATTTACCTTGCTTATGAGCGGGCTTTGCTTGCTACACGAGAGCTATAACCGGCACGGTGTAAGTTCCGAACACAGTTTTTGGTTGAATTTCTTTGGCCATTTCCTTTAATCGTTTGTTGTTTTTGGATTTTATTTTTTTTTTTTGGTTTTCTTAAGATTTGGACTTCTTTTCTTGGGCTCAGCTTATGCGGCTAACCAATGCGACGCGAACTTTTAAAATTTGAACACTATTTAAATGATGTTGGCTGCAGTGAATCGGCTTCTTTTAATTATATTACCAATTTCTGCATGTAATTTATTTAGTTTATACATTTCTTAACCCCCAGTTTTGTAGCCTAACAGTAAAAATAAGATAATTCTATTTTCTACAGATTTAGACGTTACCGTTAAGTTACATCTTACTGCTAACTACAATCGTTCTAACTGTTTAACATACAACAAAATGAAGCGGGTGATTTGCAACGTTACTGTTACTGTCAGCTAACTGGGGCTTAACACAATTGTTCTTTCATCTTGCGTTATTTCTTTTTGTGACCCATTTTAACAAATTTCACTTTTAGACAACACTATTTTTAATAAAAATAAACCAATTAATTTATAACGCTACTTTCATCATTTCTTTACAGCAAGTGTTGCCATATTGAAAAACTTTTTGTTATGTTTAGTTTAAGTACTTAAAAATGCAAATATGTGAATACTTAATTGCCCTCAGGATTATCGTTTTAATTAGCTACTTACTTACATCATTCTAGAAATTTATCATACTTAGAATTATTATTTCTTAATATTCATATGTTCTGCATTTGGGCTAGCTCTTTTTATTAGGAAAATATAAAAAGTTTCAAATGGAAGTACATGCTGTGGGAAAACTTAGTCCGTCACTGTATTTGTGCGAGAAATGCGTTGAAATTGGCAGGAAATTTTAAATTTTTTTTTTTTTGAAAAATCGATAGTTACCTTCTAATCCTATACAATTTGCAACTTCTTTCCATTTATCGTTTAAGACTTTAAAAGATCGAGTCTCTGCATATTCAAAAATAAATGGCCTCTTACGAACTTCTTCGATTAAATTCAACCACCGCATTGTCTTTTAAAGGTTCTCACAATACTAAATTATAGTTTTCGTTAAATTTTTACGGCTGCATTATTAAATACGAAAAACAAGCTTGTACACACATGCAATATACCTACACATGCACAATGATAACCAAGGCGAATTCATGTATAAGGCGGTCAGGCTTGTTCGATTTTGTTTGTGCTCCATCGCCAAACCGGATGTTAGAAATCGCCAAAAAAAAAAGTGGCAATCGTCAATTTTGTGCAGTTTTCGTAAATTTGTTTTCAAATTAAATTTTGCATACAAAAAAGCTAGTATTGCCTCTATCTTTTATATTTTGGAAAACTAACTATTTTGAAAAATCTGGGGCTCGAAATTCATTTTTGACCATTGGTTTCTTTGGCAAAGTTTCTTGGAATGACTTAAAGAACAAAAACCGCCATGTGCTTTTGACGTAAAAAATTTTACCCACTCTATAATTATGTATAATTAATGATAATGTATTTTTTGCTTTCTATACTTTACATGTGCAAATGAATTTTTAGTTCCTTTTGTTTTTGTTGTATTAAATTTTTTTTTTTTTAAATAAAATAAAAAAAATTTATAAAAAAATGATTTAGTAGTATTGGGGCCGCAAAAGTACGATTTTAAAAGTTCGGCGGTACGATATTGGGTTTCTCATTTATCATCCCTGATTGGAAAAAGATAGCACCAAGGTAAATATACCTTGCATAGCACCATGATGGCCAGCGTTACCGTCGGATATTTTCAATAAGTACCAAAAAAAGGGGATATCTACAAAAAAAGTTACACCAAAAAGTGGATTTTTAAAAAAAAGGGGCACATCTTTTAAAATTAAAATAAGTACACCACATTATGTATTTTTTACGCTTTTTTTCTATTTATTATAATTTAAAATAATATTTTATAAATGTTATTGATCGTATTACAATGGACATACTACATACTTACTTACAAATGGCTCATTTTTTGTAAAAACTAAAATAAATATTTTGTAAATATTTCTCTCGAGAAGTAATTTTTAAACTCGTTAAACTCGTTTTCTGCCAAACATGTTTTTTGGATTATAACATTGTTGCAGCAAATAGAAGATATTTATGTAATGTGTTTTATATATACATTTAGTAATACATTTCTTGTAATTTTTCTTCTAAATACAGTTTCTTTGATCGAAACTTTTTAGAAGTTTTTTTCCCATTCCCCCAGATTCTTATGTTTTTTGGAATGCTTAAGACGAATATGAGCAAAATTTTCTCCCATCACGTCACATTTATCAGATAAACCAATTATTGTAATATCGGAATATGTTTTGTGCCACAATTAAAAACAAAATCCATAGTTTTATAATTTCATTCTACAGTCAACCTAATTACAAAAGTTTTAAGCTATAATCGGATAAAACCTAGAAATCATATAACAAAAAAACGAAAATATCACCTTTTCAAATTCTTTATATTTAATCAATTGCGCACTTTAATATAAATAAATGCACGGCATGCATACCTGCTACTTAATTTAAGTGCTAGTGTTTAAATTTCTTTATTACAAGATATTTAGTTTTTATCCAATTTCGTCTATTAATGCTTCAAATTTTTGTAATCAGGTTTATAGAACAAAACTATAAAACTGGATTTTGTTATTAATTGTGGTACAAAACATCTTCCGAAATTACAGTTATTGGTGTATCTGATATATGTGACGTGATAGGAGAAACCTGTGCTCGTATTCGTCTTAAGCATTCCAAAAAATATAAGAATCAGTTGGAATGGTTAACAAACTTTTTCAATGTCGTCCTGTGTTATTTATTAATGGTCAGTTTCATACATATTTTTTTACAATTACTTGTTCTTCAAACGACTTCTATACTTTCGTAAAAAATCTTCACTTGGAACCCAACCTTTAAGGCTAGCATCTAACAAAACAAAACTTTAAGGTTATTTATTACTTTATTTTTGATTAAAGCTAACTTAGAAAAAAAAAAACGCTCAGCAGAAGCACTTCTGTGAGGTAATGTAAAAATATGAGAGATCAAGTTGTACAAGTTTACATTGTATATGGGCAGTTCCAGCGAAAAGTCTACTTTTTATAACGTAACGTCAGAAGTAATTTAAATTGTTTCTCAAAAAATTGTATATGTATAGTTTACTTTTTTATATTTTGGTGAAAAGCGCAACTAGCTCTACATTTAGTATCAAAAGGGATAATGGTTGAACAACATGTTCCTAAAATACAACCTTTTTTGCATTCTGGCGTTACATTAAAAAAAGTAGATTTTTCGCTGAAAATGGACATATGTACATTAAAACGAGCAAAGATTTTTAAATTTGATAACTTGAAAAATAAATCTATATATGTTCAAAGTTAACTAAAAAAGGTTTTATACAAAACGTCTTGCTCAATTCGCAGTCTTATTCAGTTTTGTAATGCAAGTCAAAATCCACTTCCGTTTTTTTAACGTCACGCCAGCACATGTTTTTGCTTATATCTGCAAATCCTTAGCGTCGATTGCTGTAATTTTTTTCTGAATATAGTGCTCCTTCATTACTTTGTATACATTAAAACCTTTTTTACAAATTTGACTTCTTCATTTATTTTATTTACATTTTGTGGTACAAATATCATGACACGTCAAAAGGGAAATGCCCATATATTCATCAAATCTATTTTTTAATGTAGGAATAGGAATTTCACGCCAAAAATCTTCAGCATTCGAAATTTAAAATATGTGTTCATAATTCGTGTCATTTACTTTACTCTTTAGAAGTAAATTGATGTATTGAAATACATACATGATGTACATACGTATGTATGTGTTTCTATTTATCCTGAAGGAAACCTGGGTGCAAGTGTCTTCAAGTCACCAATTATGCCGACTATTTTGGTGACATTGCCAACGATGTGTCTCCACTACACTACATTTGCCACTATATTTGGCTTTAATACGAAAAAATTTTATCAATAACAACTGAGAAGTACAATTCCTATAAAAGTTGAAGAAATAATAAAAAAAAAAAATTTTATAATTTCGTATTTGTACTAAAAGTGTAGAATACATTACATATGTTCCCAAAGGAACTACCTAGTCAGTAGTACCAATGTCAGTAGATTTCCAATGGCATGCACATGTTTAATGTCGATAGTAAATAACATTGTCTGGGGTATAATAAGTCACTGGTACAGGTGACTGTGTCAATAGCAAATCAGTACAGATTGACTAGTGATATTTCCTGCAGGGTAATTATTCGCAAGATATCCAAAGCTACCTATGCATATCAATAAAAAAGATTGGATATAAACTTGCTTACATATACATATATTAAAACAGTTTTACTTATATTACTTACATATATATTAAAGAAAGAAAAAGTATCTTTTCCTAACGTAAAAAGTATCAAAAAAGTGGCAAGAATTACAAAAAGTATCACATTTGGGTGCATTTTGTAAAAGTGGCCAAATAGTATCCAAGCAGTCGAAAAAGTGGCAAATTGCTACTTTAGTGGCACCAACGGTAACGCTGCGTACATGCATGCAGCTGTCAGAGCTGCCGTTTTTGGTTATTTCTAACCAAAATTGGTTATATATGTTTTCAATGTGGAGATGTGAATATTTTTTTCATTTTGGTTACTTTTTCTAAAGCAATAATAATTACGTACGAATATGTTTTTCTTGGTACAATTATTTACGAGCTCAAATAATTTGTACTGTGCACTACGATTTTTTCATTATTTGTTACCAATGAACGGAAGTTTTTTATAATCCCTTTCAAAACAGCAACCAAATAATTTTTTTAAGATTTTTGCTACGAAAATATTGCCATTTGTGATAATGAAAACTCCATGATTTGAAATCGTAAACAAATGAAGTTTTAATCAATGGAGATTTTCAATTATTTTTTTCATTATTTTGAAAGATAATTAGTACTTAAAGTCGGAAGTGCATAAAATCATCCGGAATCGATTTTAGAAAATTACTGAAAAATTACACAAAAGTCGTTTCAGTGTTTTTAAAAACTTGAAGATAAGTTTAATTTTCTGAATTTGAGTTTTTCCGGGAGTATATTTATATACATATTTGAAAATACTCGTAGGAATTTTAAAGATTTTTTAAGATTACATTGATTTATCAATATAATATTAAAATTTATGGAATTTTCTTTAAGAAATGGCTGCAAGTTTAAAGGAATTTTGAAATTTTACTGTTTATAACTTGTCGGTATGTATATTTATTTAATATTTTTTAAGATAATTATTTGGTAAAAAAAAAACTTTTGACTGTCAGTCATATACTTTTTCCCCATTGAATGTACGTTACGAAAGGCGAAAGGCAGTAATATTTTACAATGATTTACAAAATATTTGATATGTTAGAACAATTTTTAAACATTTTTTTATAATAAGAATTATAAGTTTGAAATAAAATTTACACAAAAGAGAAAAAATTTTTTATAATATTTTAGATATATGTATGTAAATTAGAAAATATTTACATAAAATGCATTTCGCATATCGCCAATCGTTTTAAATTTCGCCAAAATAATCGCCATATCGCCAAACGTAAATTTCCATAGACAAGAAATCGCCACATTTGACAGTCCTGCCAATAACAGCTAAAAAGCGGGAAACTATTATAAATTTTTGTTATTTATAACTGGCATATTAAAAAATATTAAATTTATTTTTTTTTATATATTTTTATAGGGCGCCAAAAAATAAAAAGATTTATTTACGAAAAAAGTCTCAAATAAAAAAAAACTTTTAATAAAGTTTCACGTTATTTTTTTTAATATGTAAAAGAATTACATTTCTTGTTTTGTTTTCTTGATTTATAATTATTGTTTTACTATAAAGTGCAAATGACCTTTGTGTTACAATGTTTTACAATGATTTTAATGTTTTTCTCAATTAATAAAAAGCATTTTAAATTTGGTTATATTTTTTTACATTTGGTAACTTTTTCAACAATTTTGGTTGTAAAAATTGTATTCATTGTGGCAGCACTGGCAGCTGTAAAAAATTTGACGAAACTGATGGTATTTTCGCCGTATGAGAGATGAGAGACAAAAAGTGCATACACATTTTTTTGTTGGCGATTTGTTTTTATTTTTTTTTAAATTCTCAGAGCTGGAAATGTTCACCTCATATAAAATGAATTGAAATTTTTAGAAGTTGTACCTACATACAATATTTATATTATACAATGTATAACTACTACACCTCCTAATTTGATGTTAATCAAACCTTCAAGATACCCAGGCTCAGAGACTACAGTTTGTGTCTTACTAAGCTAATTTGGTACTATCTAAAAAACCACAAAAAAAATTCAAAACAATGTTTATTTTGCAATTAGCCAATATTTATTACATAAAATTTTTTAAAAACATTTATAATAAAAAAAAAACAAAAGTTAAATCTAAGAAAATAATAACAAAAGTTTTGTAGTTTCTCTATTTGGATAAAACATTCTGCATCAAATCGTTCATCTTCGCACGGAATTCTAAATTCTGAAACCGATGCATAGATTTCATGTATGGCAAAAAACTAACTAAAAAAATACAATTCGGATCTTCAATATCAGCAATAGCTCTTGAACGTATATTTCGCACTTTTTCTTCCAACGCGCTAGTATTGGCGCTATCATCCAATTCTCCAAAAATAAAAATAATCATTATTAAATCAGACATTTTTGCACGAAATCTTAAATTCTGAAACTTAGACATACACGTCATTTGAGGCAAATAACCAATCAAGAATTTGAAATCAAGATCTTCAATATTGTTCGTTGCTAAGGCGTCTACGTTATTTTCCCGCAAAACTATTTGGGCATGTGAAATACTGCTTGTAGTGTTTCTCGGTTCGTTTTCCACAAATTCTTCTTTTATATGTATATTGTCACCATCATCTTGCAATTCCGTATTATCCAATTCGGTTTTAATATGTATGTTATCTATTTGTCGCAATTGGATATTAGAGTTGGCAGTTAACTTAGGCGAATTTTCCTTGTTTGTAGATTTATTGCTTTCTTCCTCGAAGTGTACAGTGTCCATATCAGGGTTTCGATCAATAACATCTTCAATTTCATCCTTGATAACAGCTTCTGGTAACATTATTTGCTCCTGTTGGATATTATTTTTAGAAGAAGAAATCTGTTCGGTTATTGTGCTATTCTCAGTTCTTAAGTGTTTGTCAACATCGTAAATTAGGCTGTTTTCTATTTGTATATCTGGTAGTTCTTCGATTACCGCATCGATTTGAATGTCTGCTGATACAGACGATTTATTATGTTTTGAACATGTTTTGCCTTCATTTTCATCAGTTGAATTTTCTATATTTTCATCTTCACTGTCTTCTATTTCGATTTCAATTTCAAACTCTTCATCACTATTTTCAGTGTCAGATTCAACATTAGAATTACCTAATTTTGAATTGTTTGAAGTTTCTTCAGGGTTTGTGTCAATAAATTTCATGTGATTGTATAGTTTCAAACCTCTGTTATAATTTTTTTTAGGATTATATTTTCCGAAACTTATATCGTGTTCTATCTTTCGATAAGTATGCCTCAATTCTTTACGAAAATTATTACGTAATTGCGTCCATTTTGATTTACATGACGCTACTGTTAAAAAAAGGAAGTTACAAAAATTATTAATAGGTACAAAGTTTCTTTTTTAATTAATAGGTTACCATCAGCTCCTAGGCATAGGGCAACTTCTTTCCATGAATCTGTTTTTTCATTCCAAGTTCTAACATGTGGCCTATGCCACAAAGTTGGCCTCTTACGAACTTCAGTGATTAAATTTATATAATCCATTGTGTTGAAAGGTTCTCGCAATACTAAATTATATTTTTCGTTAAATTTAAACGAACAAAATAACGCAGGCCTGAAAACAATTCACATACACACACATTTAGTTTGCTCCCAATTCTCTTCTTGTTTTCTCTTCTATATGTAGTTGTCAAAGTTGCCATATCGAATTAAATAAAAATCGTTAATATAAAAAGCGCTAACAGTTTTTTTTTCTTATTTAAATCTGCGATCGGCAAATTCAGGGCGCCGTTTTTATTTTTTTTACTGAACTTTACTTAATTTTACTGAACTGCGTTCTCGTGCACCCTTTGAAGTTTTAAAGTGTTCTCCTTTAAAACTAAAAAAATAGACTTAAGGCACTTATTACCACATAAATAATTCAAAGCCAACAGCATTTAAATTATTGAAACAAATTATTACAAAATATTTCTTTAAAAATAGGATTTAAGTTCATAATAAGTATTTACAGAATCGATTAAAAGCCAATTTCTAATTTTTATCAAGAAGACTACAATGAGACAACACGTTTCCTTTCTACGGATGTTTGCCTTTATAGTCAAAGGAACATTATATAATATCAAAACACCTTCAGTTTTCTTAGTACTTCCTTCAAAACTTGTAATTCCCCCCTACTTTTTATCCTTACCAATATAAAAGTAAGTTTTTTTGCTAACCTTTTTGCTTACATTTTCTATGATATTAGTATTTTTTCATGTATTATGTATATAGTTATCTAATAGAAAAATAACTTTATTTAATAAATATTATACTTGAGAGCTCGTTAAAATGGGACTTTGTATTTAGAAATAAGCTTTATTTATACTTTTTGTTTATTTGAAGTTTGTAATTATATATTCATATTCATTAAATAAACGTTAAAAAAAAAAAAAAAAAAAACTTGTAATTCCTTTAAAAAAAATAATTTTCTTAGAATCGAATAAACGTTTTCTTTATTAATAACTTTTGTCATCATCTCTTACAGAATCTAATCCAAAAAATCTTTTATGCAGCTGCTCTGCATATAAAATCATGAAATTTTTCTAAGCAAGTGGAAACAATTTTTTTCGTTTTTATAAAAAAAAATCTGAGTCTTTAAACAAATTAAAAATTTTGTATACACATATTTACTCTTCTTCTTTCGAAATTTCAGAGCATTAAACATTTTATGCGTTCGTTTACTTTTCCAGTAAAATCCAGTAGCTGAGTAATATGAAAATATAACAAATTTATGTGTACGCGAACGCATTTCAGTAAAATCCAGTACAAATTTGTACAAATTTTGGGGTAAACGAACGCAGCTATTGCCTTACTTATCGGATGTGAATTGACATCTCTTTGGTGTTTGCAAAATGATTTAAGTCAGAAACTAAAGTTTTTCGTTATGTTAATTTGAAAAATATTTATTTGGTGTATTTTATAGACTTTTTTCCTAAGAGCAGATGATAACGATTAGAAGCAGTTATGCTAGTCTAAAGTGATTTAAACCAAACAAAAGAGAAAACAACACTTTTTTGACTTAAGACCATTTTGCTTAACGGCTAAAATCTATTTGATGACACAACCTATTTAATTTATATCAGCAGTTAAGTTGTCATAATAAAACAAAATATCCCGGGAATTTCCCCACAAATTTCACGGGATTTTTTTCCCGAAAAATGTGCAGGATCCCGGGAAATCCCGTATGAAAAACACTAGGTATAATGCAGTATAAAGTTTGCATGGGTAATTAACAATTTAAAATCGTTGTTGAGTATTGTTGAGTACAAAAAATTTTAAAATATTTATTTTATATTTGTCTAAATTTTTAAAATATTGATAAAATATTAAAAAAGTCATTGTTCAGTTTTATAAACCGTACTTTTTTTGAACATGTGTTAGGTACTTAAATTTACGAGATATTTCCGTCTTAAGGACGAATATACATACATACTCATTCATGTCCAAATTGCATATCAACTGACGTAGGTACACAAGTACCATATTACCAGATGTGGGTTTTTCTATTTTATGTAAGCAGGGATTTAAATAAGTAAATAGAATTACAAATTTCAGTTCAGCTTAGAAACCCAAAGAGTCCAGTTCATCTTTTTATTTTAATCTAGGTCTATCTTAACATTTTGGTGACCCCTGTGAAAAGAACTTAATAAAAAAAAGTACAGTTTATAAAACTGAACATTCTGCCGGCCTTGAAAGACCTTTGTCTTTCAACAAAAATCAAAAATTATGCTAAGACTGACAATTAAAAATGTACAAAGATAATAATTATAATTCGAAACACCTTATTCTAAACGAGGTAGGCCAACAGTAACAGGTAGGAAGGTAGATGAGATTTGACATAACTTCTTCATAATACATAAAACTGCGATGATGATGAGCACCATGATGGTGAAGATTATAGCACTTATACTGTAGTGTGTGAGGTTGTGAACATCCAAAGAAGTTTGAAACCCAAATAAGCTTCTGGCAGTAGGAATATCTGGGATTTTATACATTTTTATTTTACCATTTATCTTTAGGTGACTGATGGATGGCAATGAGGTTGTAATATTTATCATTGGAAAGATATAGTCCACTGCAGACGAATAGGTATCATATGCCCACAGGAGCACCTCCGCTGTTTCTAGATGACAGTCAGGTTGCAACTTTAAAATACCGGAATCACGAATTGTTATGGATTTCTTATATGATTTCTGACTACAGGTTACGTCAGCTAATGTATCTTCCATTAATGAGAAAATCCATGTATTGGTTGCATGAGTTCAACTTAGAAACCCAAAGAGTCCAGTTCATCTTTTTATTTTAATCTAGGTCTATCTTAACAGTCATTTTTGGAAATTCAAAACTTTACATTTATAAGATTTTGTTTGTCGTGCTTAATTCTCAATTTGTATTACAGTAGACGCTCGCAAATTAGAACCGCTTTGTTTTTGAGGCAATTCTAATTTCTGAATTATTCTAATTTCTGGACGTTTTTATTTCGAATAAAAAATAAAAATTACTTAAATTTTTTTTAATTCAATTTTATTTGATTGACATTAAATGTATTTTTTAAAATTAAAAATACCGTGTCGTTTCTTATTTTTGGAAAACTATCCATTGCTTCCACGGAATGCATTTTCATCTTTATAGGGATATTCCTCTCTAAATATTTTTTTAGCTTTCTCTTTAAACCACTCATACAGACGACTTACCATATTTGGGTATTCAGCGCTGTGCAAAGATTTATTGCTTGCTTCCTGATATGTGTAGAAAACAGCATTTAATATTGCTGTTCTATGTGATTTGATATAGCTGATTGAAGATGTCGTAACATTAATATTCCCTTCAAACCCTTTGTCAAGCTTTTCTAATATTTTGACCTTCGTTTCCAATGATAGTGTTTTTTTTACGTTTATTTGACATTTCGAATGATACACTTTCACTTTTTAATAGAGACTTCCAAAATATGTACACATGTTTCGAATTTCACAAATAAACTAGCCACAAATATATATAAATGCGCCAAAAAAAACAACAAATAAGGAAACACATCTAAAATTTGGTAATTCCCCTTTTTAGTTTTACATGTTCAAACAGAATAAAAATAAATTGTTGATTTCTTGTGTTCAAATAACAAAAAAAAAAAAAAAACGCTCTGAAATTAGAACTATAAATTCTAATTTTAGAGCGTTTAATGTATTGCAAACACTGATTCTAATTTCTGGACGTTCGAATTACTGAAAGCTCTAATTTGTGAGCGTCTACTGTATTGATAAAACCACTGAAATTTATTGTTTGAGGACAAGCTAGTTAATTAGGAAACATTCTCCAAAAAAAATTATTAGCAAATAAAACAACAGAATGATTGAGAATTACAAACACTCAAAAAGTCTAATTTGCAACAATATCAAAACTTAAACAAAATACCATGGTTGGTAACCGATACCAATACCGTTTAAATTAAATACCGGTATTGATACCGATACCGAAATTAGTTTTTTGCATAAAATACCGGTATACGTACAATCGTTTCGGTATTTTAAAATATTATAATTTTTCAAATAGAAACAAATTAAAAGTTTCAACACATGTGCTAATAAAAAAATACGTTTGTCAAGTTGACGCTCTATGGTTGCAACACTGTTATTGTTTTGTAACTTACTAATAGTAAGTTACTATGATAAAAACATAGAAAGTAACATAAGTTCTACAACAACATACACAGAAAAAATTATTTTTCCAATTCAAACAAAAAATTTGTAGAATCAAACAATTTTTTGTCTGAAATCGGTCCTACAAACAAATTTGCATATTCAAACAATTTATTTGCATTTTGTTTACTGAAAAAAAACACTAATTTTTTCAAACAAATAGTTTAACTGAATCAAACAAAAAGTTTACTGAAATTCAAAATCAAAAAAAAAAAAAAGTTTTTGCACAAGCAATGACGCGCACACAAGTAAGCACTGTATGAGAAGGTGACGGCAAAGCAGAGCCGCCGACTGGCTTTGAAACACATTTTTTTGTTGGAATAGTTTTTGAACGAAGTCTTATTTATACACACAACACAATGTTTTTCTTTATCACTCTCTGTTGCTGTATCCTTTCCTTTGCTAAAGAAGAAATGTAACCAAAAACGGCAGCAGACCGACTCGATATGTTTTTCGTCATCATTCTATTTTTGTATTTGGTGTATTTAACCAAACAGTTTTAAAAAATTGAATACGGGATTTTGTTTCTTATAATGTCGTGTCTGCTATTGTTTTTCTTATAGTTGCACTTTTTTAAAGCGACCAAAAATAGACTGTGTGTGTTTTTTGTTGTTGTTCTTATATTTCACATAAAGAAGTGTTGCTTACGATCAAATAAAAAAATGCAAAAAGACGACAACGTTAAAGAGCGTTAAATATTTCATACAAAATTATGAAAACTTGACACCAATAACGCGTTTATTTTATTTTTGAAGAGTTGTCCACATTTTTGTTGGTTAAATAAAAATCAAACAAAAATATTGATTGAATCAGTAAAAATATTTATAGAAATTAAAAAAATTTTCAAACAAGCGGTTGTTTGAAAATAATTCGGCAATAATTTTTTCTGTGTATATATATTTGAGGATATAGATACTAAAAGGTCAAATAGGTTTCCTGACGACTGCAGTTTTTTTTTGCGGAAGCTCTAGAGATTTTGAAGGCCGTAGAATTGGTAAGAGGTAGCATTGCTGAAGCTCGACTATATATGTGGATAGCTCTTAGGTCCTTAGTGGGCTATGAATTCCAACTAGTGAATTCAAAACTAGTAAATGATTGTAGAAGAGCTCTAAGGGTGATATTAGAAAAGTATATAGTGAGTGTATGCTAGGTACCTGGTCACTGCAACATCACCGCTAATGTAATGGCCGATGAGTTTGGGAGACTGGGCTCGAAAATAGGAAAAACTGGCTGTGTGGAGAAAGTCAGACCTTCAATAGGCTTTTGATTAATAAGGAAATGTGTTCTTAACTTAACATATACATAGCAATGTAGTCAGCAGGAACATTAATTTGTGCTTCTTGGCCCATCAATTCACGTATGTCCAATTTCCCAATTTAAGGACAACCGCGAATAACGTTGTTAGTTACAAAAAAATTATTTTTCAGGAGAGCAAAAAAACGTTTTTAACAGGCAGGATCAAAATGTATTAACAAAGTGACCTCAGTACTACAACAATGAAACAATATAAAAAACAACAGGCATTTTGTTGCTAGAATTGAGACGACAAATGTCAAAATGTCTTATTAAAAAAAGTAAATAAACAAAAAAAAAAGACACCAAACGTCACACACAAAGAAAATCACTGGAAACAGCTGCGCTTGTGAGGTCCCTTTATTGGTAGATTATGGGCAGGATTATTAATTTTTTTTTTTTTTTTTTTTTTTTTGTTATCAAAAATAATGATAATAAAGGCAAAATATCAAGAAATTTTAATTTAAAATTACGTACAAATTTACAGTTTATATATGTTTTTAGTAGAGGACAACGCAAGCGACCATTGCATGCATTTTGTCGTCAAAGTGGTTTGAAACACGACAAAATGCATACAATGGTCGCCTAAGTTGTACTCAATAAAGTCTAATTAAAGATAAGATGAGCGACAATTGCATGCATTTTGTCCCCAATGTGGTTTGAAACACGCCAAAATGAATGCCATGGTCACTTCCCTTGTCCTCAACAAAGTATTATTCAAGACAAATTCAAAAAAATGTCTCCAAAAAAGTCATAAATACGATTTTATGCACGACAAAATACAATTTTTTTACCTTAAGTTGTCGTCATCAATGTTATATAGGCGACAAATTCAAGTATGCCCTGAAGACATCGTTGACGACATTTGCGTCTATGACTATTTTGCCAACTGCTTATATAAATATATTTTTCTTTTTTTTAAATTGTTTTATTTTTTTTGGTTTGGTTCATTTAATTCTAAAACAAATGCACCGAAAAATACCGTTTAAAAATTGTTGTATTGGTATACCGATACCGATATAATTGAAATACCGATACCGAAACAAAGAAAAGTTTAATACCGATACTGAAATTCGTTTCGGTATCCAACCTTGCAAAATACCAACAATAAACAGTGAGTAAAATATAAATTGAATTAGGGCTACGAGTTTCATTTAAAAATTGCTTTATTTTATAAGAATATGTAAACTTTTCGTGCGTGGTTAAATTTCCTTCCTACGTACATATCGTAATCTAATACGCAAAAGCCCCTAACTAACCAATAATTAAAATCGACTTTTCCATTAATTCTGATGTATTGCATTATCACAAATGTCCACAATTGTTTTATGCTGTTCTGAAAGTCGTACAAGTCCTTTGAGCATACTTTTGCAATCTTAATTCGCCTAACTTCTTGGTATTGCGATTTACAGTACACATTTCAGCACAGAATCGCCAATAATAAGCGTTTTGCGATTGTCGGAGTATTGCCGATAATATGCAACATTGTCAATTGTTAAAACAACTGGTAGGTTTTACAAAAAAAAAATAGAAGCAAAATAAATTGTTAACAGCTCAAGGCAATTTATCATTTTAATTAGTTTTTTTCTTCTCCTCTATAGTTTTCAAAATGCTTAATAAGAGCTTTTCCGTTTTCGGTAGCGATATGTATGAACATTATTTTTCAATTTGTAAAAATTGTAATAAATTGTAAGTTGAAAAAAAAAAACATTTTATTTTAATTCAAAATTTTGTTTTATGAATGTACTTATGTATTGGGTTAACAAATTTTAAATACAATTACACTCTAGATTACATATTAAACATTAAACCTGACATCTTCACACGTAATTGTGAATTTTCTGCTTTGGACAAAGATTTTACGTGTGGCAAAAAGCTAACCAAAAAATTACAATCTGGATCTTTAGTATTACCATATTTTCTTACAAGTGCACTTTGCTGTTCATACGCACCAGCATAATCAATTTGCTTAAAATTTCTAGAACTTAAAATCGTTTGGATTAACCCAGACACCTTGGCACGAAAATTTAAATTCTGAAATTGTGACAAGGACTTCATGTGAGGCAAAAAACTGAGGAAGAATTTCAAATCAAGATCTTGAACGTCGTGTGCAGTTGGAAGCTTTTCGTTATGCTCTTGAGAATTCATAAAAGTATTTTGGATAGAAAGACGCGGTCTTTTTTTTGGTAATAAATTGAAGGAATTTTCTGTACTGGGGTGTTTATTAGAAGTGGCATCGCTCGTTTTAGATAAATTCAGTTGATTTCTTTGATCTTCATCCACCGGTTCATCCTTTATTCGTGCAGACTCTATATTTTGAAACTGGGCATTTTGTAAAGAAAGAGCATTGCCAATGTCATATGATTCATCTTCAATTTCTTTTTTAATTTTCACTGTGGATTGAATTTGTTGAGCCGATTCATTTTCTTGATTAAGTGTTGCCTGTGGAGGAGGACAATCAAGATACTCTTTGCAGTCCAAAGAATCTAATTCATTCGAAGATGACGTATTTTCGGTTTCTGTACTTATTTTAGTTTCAGGAGTCATTGTATTTTTTGGTTCCTCAAAGGGAGAATTTATATCGATTTGCAAATCTAATGGTTTACACGATTCTCTATCAATTGAACATGCATTATCTTCATTTTTAGAATTATTATCGCAACCGCCTACATTCAACGCATCGGATGTGTTTAAATTTGAACTTGAAGTTGATAAATGATCATTATCGCTATCTTCTATTTCGATTTTATCGTCAATCTCATCGTCGTCTTGTTCACCATCGTCATTTTCATCACCGTCATTTTCATCATTCCAACAAATTTGTTTATAATTTTTCATCGCGAGGCTGCCATCAAGAAATTTTAAGTGTTTATAATAGATCCACGAAGAGTCATAATTTTTATTAGGATTGTATACTCCAAGTAGTTTCTCATGCTCTATGCGTTCAAGTTTTTGTCTAGTTTTAACACAATATACACTCCGCAACCGTGTCCATTCTTTTCTGCATACCTTTTCTGTAAAGAAAATGTACTGCCTATTTTACTATGTGCGAAAAAACGCTTTCTTTCGCAAAACTACATTTAAAACAAAAACAAATTCTTAAAACCTTGTTTTTGTTTCATATATAGTGGCGAACTAAACTATTCATACAGCAAGTGCTTTTACTTTAAATCTTTATTACATCACAAATTAAAGGAGCTAGTCCATGGTTTATTAATTTCTTGGTTTTTAAAATATAAAGAAATACTAGTCCTAAGAAGGTTACATTATTTGAAAAAAGTTAAAATGGAATTCTGGTCACAATTGTAGGGGACTTAAATATTCACAGTTTTTAACGCTTTTGCAAAAGAAGTTAAATTATTTAAAACTTATAATTTGTTGAGAAGCCTTTCTTCTTATACCCACACCACAATAGTGGAGAGGGTATTATGCATTTGTGCTGATGTGTGTAACGCCTTAAAATATTGGTCCTAGACCCACCTTAAAGTATACCGATCGACTCAGAATCACTTTCTGAGTCGAACTAGCGATGTCCGTCCAGCTGGTTGGCTGTCCATGTAACCTTGTGCGCAAACTACAGGTCGCAATTTTTGAGATAATTTGATAAAATTTGTGACATAGGTTCTTATTGGCACAAGGACCAAGCCTATTGAAAATGGGCCGAATCGTAGGACCACGAGGGAAGATAGGGGAAATTTCTTCCTCTCAGAAACTATCAAACCGATTTTAATAAAATTTAAAACATAGATAGATCCATATCTATATGGACACATACGCTATACAGTTTTTCAAAAATACGACCACAAGGGGGGAGGTAGGGGGCAATTTCTGCCTCTCACAAACTTTTAAACCGATTTTAATGAAGTTTATAAACATAGATAAATCTATATTTATATGGACACATAAGCATGATGTGTTTTTAAATACTGTGGTGTAGGGTATCATATGTTCGGGCTTGACCGACTATACATTCTTACTTGTTTACGACTTGGCATTGACCAAACTGAATTTTTAGAAACATCAGACCGTATTCTTCTTCGTAGAACTTCTTAGAGTTAAGCCTTACTAGTTATTTGGTGTTTTTTGATGCGTCTAACACAAAGTATGTGTGGAACGTGAGTCTTCACTTTTCGACACTTTGTAGCAGGTTATCTTTCAAGATATTAAGATACACAGTTTTGGTCCATTTTTCCATCGATTAAAACTAAACTTCCGACGCCTGCTGCAGACATACATCCCAATTGCATGACCACTCCACCACCATGCTTGCCAGTTCTTACTACATTGTTTTTTCCAATTCTTTGTCGTTTGTCTTTCTCCAAACTCTCGCTTAAACGTCAGACTGAAAAAATATTCACACATATCGTGGTTGGCGAATTTAACAACAAAAAGTTAAATTTACAAAATAAAAAGTTTAATTTAAGCTACATAATTCTAAAAAAATTTTTTTTTTAAATAACAAAAAGTTAAATTTACAAAATAAAAAGTTTAATTTAAACTACATAATTCTAAAAATTTTTGTTCGTAATAATAAACAAACAACAAGAAGAATTTAAACCAAATATATAAATTCCAAAAATAAAAACAAACTCTTTTTTTTGTACAATAATACAAATAAATCAACAAACAATTTCTTTACAACAACAACCACAACCTTCACTTAATATTATATATATTTATTATGATGAATACGCGCCAAACGTCAAAGAGAACAGCGAGTGATGCTGACTTGGGTAATTTAAGTCCTATAATATGTGAGTCTGATTCGGCATCTCGTCTCTGGAAATGGTTAGACAAAAAATTATCCAACCAAAACGAGAGTATAAATATGAAAATCTCTCAATTCAGCTCTCTTTTAAGAGAAGGTGAAGATCGTATCAAGGAAAAAATAATATCATCCGTTAAGGAAGCTGAAAATCGTCTCTTAAATGAGATCGATAAGAGATTTTGTGAACTAAGAGAAGAATTAAGTGATGTTACTGAGCGTGTCGCCAAACTCGAAACAGTGACGGGTGAAATAATAGAACTTAAGAATGAAATAAAAAAGTTAAAAATACAATCACAGAAGCATTCTAATTCCATCCTTGCTTGTGACTTACGTATAAACTGTGTTCCCTATAATGTTGATGAAGACTTGCATGGTATTTTCGACACAATATGTAAAACCATCAAAATTCCAACACCTCCATTACAATCAATAAACCGGGTACAAAATAGAAATAATAAAAATAATGTTAACTCTCCCGACGGTGTAATCATTGCCAAACTGTTGACACCGTTTGATAAAAATTTTGTGCTTAAGTCGCTTAACGAATTTAAAAAAGAAAACAAGAACTTAAAGTTAAGTATCCTTGGTTTTGAATCAGATGAAGCAAATAAAAAAAACAATTATTTTTACGTGCATGAAAACTTAACTAACGGAAACTTTAAAATACTTCGTCAGGCAGTCTCTTTAAAAAAGCAAAATCGTCTACACTCTGCCTATTCCTTTCGAGGACTTGTCTACGTTAAACGATCCATTACCGATAAGCCGACTTATATCGAAAGCTTGGATGCTCTGGACAGTTTTTTTCGTACTAGTGATTATTTCAATTCGTTTACACATCATGGTAATGTGCCGGATGGCAATGTTGCTATCTAGCTTTTTTCATCAACACTACGTTGATGTCACTAATTTAAGCATATTTATTTTATTTTTTAAACTTTATATAGCTTTATTTTTTTCTTTTTTATTAACTATCTTTTTTTTAAAAATTTTTTTATCTTCCAAACTTTTAATTAATAAATCAGATTGCGTTGCTGTTAGGGTTGGTTTTTATTTAAAAACTTATATAAATTTTTATTTCGATGAACAATTTTGTTAGCACAAGACAAAATTCCAAAGATGCGACGTTTAATATGGTTAAAATCTTAGCAAGACAAAAGCAAGGTGTACAAATCTGCCATATAAATGCACAAAGTTTATTGTGTAAAATTGATGAATTTCGATTCATTTTCGAAAATTCAAATGTTGACGTTGTGTGTGTTTCTGAGACCTGGCTCACTGAATCAATTCCAGATAGTTTGATAAGCCTTCATGGCTATAAAGTATTTAGATATGATAGGACCAGATGTGGTGGAGGTGGAGTTGCAATATTTGTAAAAAATGGTATCACATGCAAATTTTGTTTTAAGGCAAAACAAACCGACATGATTGAATATATTTTTACTGAAATCTCATCATTTGGGAGAAAATTACTAGTTGGATGTGTTTATAGACCCAAATTTAACATACTTTTTGACAGTTTTATCGAAACTTTAGAAATTCTGACCATGCCGTACAATGATGTAGTGATATTAGGTGACTTTAATTCAAATCTTCTCAGAGAATCGACCCTTAGGGATAGTATGGAATCATTAGGACTTTCACCTACCAATCTTTCAATACCGACACATTTTACAACTTTCAATAGTACATTGATTGATATTATATTTGTGGGTGACCCATCTAAAGTCGCTTTATATGATCAAATCTCTGCTTCTTGTTTTTCAAAACATGATTTGATGTTTTTAGTATATGATTTCTCGTTACAACAGGAGGATCAGGTTTATAGTTACCGGGATTTTAAAAACGTAAACTACGACTTGCTATATGAAAGTTTCTATTCTTTTGATTGGAATAACATTTACTTTATGAGTTCTGTTGATGATCAGCTAACATTTTTGGAGAACAATATTCTATCCCTATATGATGAAACTGTGCCAATAATAAGGAAAAAAATTACAAGTAAGAACAAACCGTGGTTCACCAAAAACATTGAGCAGTCCATACAACGTAGGGATCTAGCCTACTCTAGATGGAAACGTTTTAGAACAGCTGGACTAAAAGATGAATTCCGCTTTGCCAGAAGGAATGTTAATAATCAAATAAGATTGGCTAAATCCAACTATTATTCTAAACGTTTTAGTTCTGCCATTGACTCTAGAAACACATGGAAGACCATTCGAGACATTGGTATCGGGAAAGCTGTTAAAACTAATAGCTGTACCATTGATGCTGATGAACTCAATAATGTCTTCACCAATATACCATCGGTTTCTACAAATAATGTGACACCAAACATTACTTCTTTTAACAATAACTCGTGTTCTCGAGTAAATTCGTTCCAGTTTTCTTGTGTTAGCCAGGTTGAGGTTTTGTCTTGCTTTTCACTGGTTAAATCCAATGCTGTGGGTTCCGACAATATACATCCTTATTTTATTAAAATTCTGTTACCGTTACTACTGCCATTCATAACTCACCTTTTTAATTCAATTATAACTTCCAGTTCCTTTCCTACTAAATGGAAGCACGCAAAGGTTATACCACTGCCAAAGTCTAACACGGAATATCGTCCAATAGCAATTCCAAGTTTTCTTTCAAAAATTTTGGAAAAGATTTTGCACTTGCAAATGAGTGCCTACATACATGCACATCGTTTAATGTCCGATAAACAATCGGGGTTTCGTCCCAACCACAGCTGTATAACTGCACTGGTTGACGTGTCTGAAAATATAAGACGCGAACTTGATAATGGTAAAACTAATTTCTTGATACTTCTCGACCATTCCAAGGCATTTGACACTGTAAACCATGATACCTTATGCATGAAATTGAGACATTTTTTCAACTTTTCATCCTCATCAACTAAATTAATATCGTCATATCTTTCTGATAGAAGTCAATCCGTACACGTTAATAACACTATTTCAAATCCAATAACACTCACAAAAGGTGTGCCACAGGGATCGATTCTAGGACCCCTCCTTTTTTCAGTTTATGCTAATGACTTACCACAGCAACTTACTTATTGTAAAATACATATGTATGCGGATGATGTTCAGTTGTACTTAAGTAGTCCTGCAAACTCTATTAGGGAAAATGTCGATAAACTTAATTACGATCTGAACAAAATACATTGCTGGGCAGTTGCAAACGGACTTTGTCTTAATCCACAAAAGTCGAAATGCTTAATAATTCATAAAAAATCCATTACACCACTTATCGAATATGACATTTTAATAAATGATCAAAAAATCGACATGGTGCAAAAAGTTAAGAACTTAGGGATAGTGTTCAACAACAACTTAACCTGGTCAAGCCACATAAATACCCTCGTAGTTCGGACGTATGTCAAACTTCGAACGCTGTGGTCCACACAACACTTCACGCCACTAAGAATAAGGCAGCTTCTTGCAAAGGCTTATCTGATTCCTAGTCTTACTTACGGTTGTGAACTTTTCGCTAAATGTGATTCCATCAGTAGTAAAAAACTAGAAGTCTTGTACAACAACATTATAAGATATGTTTACGGATTAAGGAAGAGTGATGGAGTCTCTGCATTTTCAAAAAACCTTTATGGAGTATCTTTCGAAAACCTTCTTAAAATTAGAATCCTTATTTTTCTGCACAAAGTTGTATATACAAAAAAACCACAATACATTTATAATTTTATACAATTTGCTAGATCCACCAGGGGTAAGAACATGATTATACCTAGATTTAAATGTCTTGTGTCGGAATGGCAATTTTTTATAAACGCCGTTCGTCTTTGGAATGGTGTGCCAAACTACCAACAAACAAATAGCAACGCAACTCTTTTTAGGAAATTTTTATTTAAAACTTTCGCTTAGCTTAAACTAAAAATGTTCGTGATAAATTTATTAAATGCTTTTTATATCTGTATTTTTAGTTTAATTTTTTTTTTTATATATTGTATTAAATTTTTTTATTTTTAATATAACTTGTAATATTACTTATATTATATTTATTCTTTTTTATTTTAATGTTAAATGTTAACTATTAAAATCTTTTATATGGTAATCCTTATAAACCAATATAATCCTGTACTTTAATTATAAGACTTGTTCTTGTTGTGCAGGAAATCGATAAATAAATAAATAAATAAATAAAATAAATAAATAATAAACGTGTGTGACAGTTTGGCAATAGATTAAAGGAAATAAGATTACGTTCTCTTTAATGTCTTACCGAACTGTTGCAGGCGTATTTTAAATTCGCCAACAACGATAAGGGTGATAAAATTTGCTACCGTCGGAGAATAAAACTTCTTCCCGGAAGTTCTCATCTTTATTGATATATTCTTTTACAAAATTTAAACGTTTTGATTTATTTACCTTGCTTATGAGCGGGCTTTGCTTGCTACACGAGAGCTATAACCGGCACGGTGTAAGTTCTGAACACAGTTTTCGGTTGAATTTTATTGGCCATTTCCTCTAATCATTTGGTTGTGGATGTTGTTTTTGGATTTTTTTTTTTTTTTTTTTTTTTCTTAAGATTTGGACTTCTTTTCTTGGGCTCAGCTTACGCGGCCGACCAATGCGACGCGAACTTTTAAAATCTGAACACTATTTAAATGATGTTGGTTGCAGTGAATCGGCTTCTTTTAATTATATTACCAATTTCTGCATGTAATTTATTTTGTTTATGCATTTAAGTAAGATAATTCTATTTTCTACAGATTTAGACGTAACCGTTAAGTTACATCTTACTGCTAACTACAATCGTTCTAACTGTTTAACATACAACAAAATGAAGCAGGTGATTTGCAACGTTACTGTTACTGTCAGCTAACTGGGGCTTAACACAATTTTTCTTTCATCTTCCGTTATTTCTTTTTGTGACCCATTTTAAAAAATTTCACTTTTAGACAACATTATTTTTAATAAAAATAAACCAATTAATTTATAATGCTACTTTCATCATTTCTTTACAACAAGTGTTGCCATATTGAAAAAATTTTTGTTATGTTTAGTTTAAGTACTTAAAAATGCAAATATGTGAATACTTAATTGCCCTCAGGATTATCGTTTTAATTAGCTACTTACTTACATCATTCTAGAAATTTATCATACTTAGAATTATTATTTCTTAATATTCATATGTTCTGCATTTGGGCTAGCTCTTTTTATTAGGAAAATATAAAAAGTTTCAAATGGAAGTACATGCTGTGGGAAAACTTAGTCCGTCACTGTATTTGTGCGAGAAATGCGTTGAAATTGTCAGGAAATTTTTTATTTTTTTTTTTTTTTTTGAAAAATCTATAGTTACCTTCTAACCCTATACAATTTGCAACTTCTTTCCATTTATCGTTTAATACTTTAACAGATCGAGTTACTGAATATTCAAAAATAAATGGCCTCTTACGAACTTCTTCGATTAAATTCAACCACCGCATTGTCTTTTAAAGGTTCTCACAATACTAAATTATATTTTTCGTTAAATGTTTACGGCTGCATTAATAAATACTTGTATAAATACTTGCTTGTACACACATGCATATACCTACACATGCACAATAATAGCCAAGGCGAATTCATGTATAAGGTGGTCATGGTTGTTAGATTTTTTTTTGTGCTCCATCGCCAAACCGGATGTCAGAAATCGCCAAAAAAAGTAAATAATGGTAAAATAATGGTAATTTTGTTCAGTTTTCGTAAATTTTTTTTCAAATTAAATTTTGCATACAAAAAAAGCTAGTAAAGCCTCTTTCTTTTATATTTTGGAAAACTAACTATTTTGAAAAATCTGGGGCTCGAAATTCATTTTTGACCATTGGTTTATTTGGCAAAGTTTCTTGGAATGACTTAAAGAACAAAAACCGCCATGTGCTTTTGACGTAAAAAATTTTACCCACCCTATAATTATGTATAATTAATGATAATGTATTTTTTGCTTTCTATACTTTACGTGTACAAATGAATTTTTAGTTCCTTTTGTTTTTGTTGTATTAAATTTTTGTTTTTAAAAATAAAAAAATTTATAAAAAAAAAGATTTAGTACTATTAGGGCCGCAAAAGTACGATTTTAAAAGTTCGGCGGTACGATATTGGTTTTCTCATTTATCATCCCTGATTGGACAAAGATAGCACCATGATGACATATTTATTTAACGTGAATTCGCCTTTGATGGCAAGTTTTGCGCTCTTGTTTACCTTTCTCTCCTTTTGCGCTCTTTTTTTTTGATTTTTTTGTTATTATATTCAGTGTTGCCAGTGAAATTTCGAGAAAGATACATTTTAGTTTCCAAAAAGATACACTTTTTCCCAAAAAGATACGTTTTGAAAAAATTTGAAAATTCATTTTTAACGTTTAACATTTATTAACATAACAATTTTATTTCATATTTAAATGAATATTGTAAAGAAAATAATTTCGTATAAATTCATTTTTATATTTATTTAAGTCATAAATATTAGGTACATATGCAATTTTTAAAAATACAGTAAGCAAACTTTAAAGTTAATTATATGCAATTATCTTTGGATGTTATCAAAACAAATTCATTTTTGTAAAAATTTATATACGAGTTAAGGCGTTAATACTAAGACGATTATATCCACGTTCATATAAATTTCCTGAAAAAAAAAAAAATTTTCATATTTCCTCAGAACAACTTCGCACTACTAGAAATCATCAATTTAGGTGGATCGTATGTTGCAACCCCTTAATGTTTTCTTTCACCATTATTAAAGCTGCTATCAAGGCAAATTCACTAGAAGGTGGGGACAAGTCAACATATGGTGTTTTTTTTTTTTTGGTGGTCGACTTGCCAAAGTGTGCATGCAAAATAATTTTTTATATAAACTAATCTTTTATTACTAGCAATATTTTTGACAATCCGACCACAGAAGCAGTGTTGTTGTAAAGTTGACCTCACCTTGTAGTCAATGCGCCTTGGCTGCTATTGTATAAAGCTTGGTATTAAGTATTGAGTCGGTTTCAATGACCAGTCTTAATAAGTCTTAGTTGGCTAAAAATTCTGTTTGTTTCTGTACATTTTGCGTACAGATTCAAAAGATACGAAAAATGTCAGGATTATACATGATACCTGAAGTAGTCAAAAGATACGAAAAATTTATCTTTCGTATCCTAACGGCAACACTGATTATATTGTTATTGTCTGACAGGGTTGGTAAAATTGGTAATATTATACTTTCTTGTACTATTACACCCGATTCAGACCATGATTTTAAAGACATGATTTTTGGTGTTTCATGGCGAACGGTGTAGAGCAGCAAGCGGGGTAGAGAAAAAATCAAACTTTCTATTTCTTTGTCTTTTTTATATTTTCCTTTAACCACATTCGTTTTTTTTTTTTTGTTTGTTTCATTTTATTTTAATGTGGCAACATCTCTTAACAATACAAAACACGGAGCGCATTTATACCATGTTCACACGGACAGCCATATTCGTGTTTCGATCTCCCATTCCTGTTTTGCGCCCCAAACATGATCGAAACAACATGTTTTGTCATCAGTGTGACCACAACTAAAAAAAAATTGGATGCTAAATGAGGCTTAAAACAACGCTAAAAATGCAAAAAAAAAAAAAATTTTAAATGCTAAAAACAAGCTAAATTTTCTTAAATAATTGTATCATTATAATGAATAAATTATATATTAATTTACCTGAAAATGTTATATTTCTTTAAAATTTATATAGTTGCATAAAATATGCAAATATTTCTTTATGAATATGAAAATTTATGGTATATAAAATATTTAAAACAATGTATTATAAAATTCAATATCCCTAAAAATCCCTAACTTACCAAAAATTAAAAATCGACTTTTTCATTGATTCTAATGTTTTGCATCAACTTAAATGTTCACAAAAAATTTGGAATAGTTTGACAAAAGTAAGCGATTTTTTAACCCAAAAAAAAAAAAAAAAAAAAAAAAAAAACAGAAGGCCATATGTACAAAATATTACATGATAAACGCTAAAAGCCCTAACCTACAGTTTGCAAAATATGCAACATTGTCAACTGTCAAAACAACTGGTAGGTTTAACAAGAAAAGTAGAAAAAATAAATTGTTAACAGTTTAAAGCGATTAATGAATTTATCATTTTAAATAATTTTTTGCTTCTCCAGTAAAATTTTCAAAATGTTAGATAGGGCTTTTTGCGTTTTAGGTAACGATATACATACATATATATTTTTAAATACAAAATTTAAGTAAAAACAAAAATTGTCGTTGAAAACATAAAAGGCTATTCAATAGCATTTTTGGTAAACTTAAACACATCATTATTTGAATAGTTTTCCTTAACTGCCAAAGTGTTTGTCAAAATACCATTAGAATATGATCTGTTTTCATCACACATTTTTATAAGATCAACAGTAATGATAAAATCTGTAACATTTATTTAGCCTTTTTAGTCCACATCTTACGTAAATCAATGATCTCAGTACCATCCTATTTCTAATCTTGGTTTTTGTAAGGTTCATACCGCTAAAAATTCTTTCAACTTCCGCGTTAATAAATGGCAAAACCAAAAACTTAATAACAAAAGAAGGTAACTCGTTGAAAGCATTTTCTTTTAAAGCGTCTTTGTTCCTATAAGCACCTATCCAGAATTCAATAGATGAACTTTAGTTCATCCATTCGTATGCAGTAAGCTTTTGCCATTGCAGTCCCAAAACCGTTATTTCTTCTTTAGTAAAATTTGCCATTTCTTCTTTAAATTTTTTTTGGTGTTTATAGGATTGCTATTATTATACATTGGTATGAACTTATAAATGACAAAATAAAATGATAGAGATTGACAGAAATGTTAAGTTATGTTGTAAAATAGCAATATATAAAATTTACAAGATTTTAAAATGCTAAAGAATGCTAAAAAAATAATTAAAAAAATGCTGAAAATAATTCTAAATGCTATTTGAAAAATTCGCTCTAAATCAAAATTAATAATGCTTAATTTAGCAGTGAAAATGCTTAAAGGGTCACACTGTTTGTCATACAAAATTTTGAGAGCGAAACAGGTCGTTTCATATTGAAACATGCTGCGAAACTGGAAAAATGTACTATCATCTCCAATTTTGATAACAATTATCGTTAATTTATCTGAACTAGCTCTCAAAAGAAATAAGAAAATTAAAAAAAAAAACAAAATAAAAATTGATGTAAAATAAAATATAGTGATAATTAGAAAACAATACTATTAATAAAAATATTAAATAATAGTATGACATGCTACCAATTTTTATTTGTATGTTCAGAAATTTCATGGGAACTTTCGTAAGAAATATGAAAATTTGTACTTATTTTCAAAAAGGTTCAAAAAGTGTCATAAATTTTGTTAAAATTATACAAAGGGATAAATTAAAAAAAGGGTTACATTGGCATGAAAAAAGTGTCAACAGTGATACTTAAGGGCATAATAAACTACACAAAATGCTTGGCAAACACACACATTGTTTCCGTTTGGTGTTTGCGAATAAACAACACAATTATACTCCGTACAAACATTAATTTTTACTTTTGTTTAGTTTTCAATGAATGCAGACGTCGATAGTGCTGCGGCAATTTTGTTACTTTTTGCTTAAAAAGGAGAAAAAATATAAAATAAAGGTAAAGAATTAAAAGTAAAAAGTGATTTAAGCAATGAGCTGTTTTGTGGCAAGCAATACGGTTAAAAAAAATTAAGTTTACTATTTAAAATTATTTTAACGCTTCTTTTTCAACGTCTTCACTCTGCAAAATTTTCGCTAAAATTAATACATTTAGCATTAGACTCCACAAAAAGTTTGACAAATACCGAACATGTCTGCCAAATATTAAAAAGTTTTAATATTTTTACAAACATTGCTTCAAATGTTTGTACAAACAGCAAACACCCCAATTAACAACACAAAATATTTGTACAAACGTAAAATTTTGACATGTTTGCCAAGCCATTTGTGTCATAAGTGTCACAACGTCAACGCTGACAGGGCTGCCGTTGGAAATTTTCTAAAAGGGTCAAACGGTTTTCATATTCATTTATGACACCAAAAAATATATATTTTCTACGTCATTGAGTAATTCTAAGTCGATTTAACCAAGTGCTTCTGTCTATCCGTCTGTTGAAATCACGCTCACTTTCAAACGACTCAAAAGAAAAGATAAATATTGGATTTATGTAATTGTTTCTAGTTTTGCTAAGCAGTTTGGGATTGAAATCCAGCAAAATTGGTTCAATAGGAAAATAGTTATGAATTAACCCAAAAAAATTTATAATTTTGGTACAAGAACTATCATCACCAGTGGCGGAATGCACATATTGATATAAGATTTTGCACAAATTTGTCTATATGAATAAAATACGACCTAAAGTCGTAACAATACGACCTAAAGTCGTAACAATACGACCTAAAGTCGTAACAAATAATGCTATTGTAATAAATTTTGGGCTGTCAGTTTTATATGACTAGAAATTACTCTGTCAACTTTCGTGCATATCGGTCCATAACTTACCATTTAACGTATTTGAGAATCATATACTTTTGAAAAATCTAGATATGTATGTATATATAAAAGTTTTAAATATTTTCTGGTTTAAATATTTAGCGGTTTTGAAGTCCGATTTGGCGGGAAATGTTCAAAAATAATTGGCAACAGTGATGAACTTACAGAGTTTCGATCCAGGGCTGCCAGGTACATTTTTCCTTGTACCCAAAAAATAAGAAATGCATCCCCTAAAATCCCCAAATTAAAAAACCAAACCTTAAAAAGTTAATATTGTTTTTTTTTTTGTTTTTTTTCTGACCAAATTTAAAATTTGTTTTAAAAATAATAACAAAAATTATAAAAAGAAATCCCCAAATAAAAATGTTTAATAAAAAAATTCTTTATTTTGTTTGTAGCGACTAGTTTCGGCATTTTTTTTTTTTAATTCTTTTTATGCAATTTCAATGATGAATTACAAGCAGAACAACATGCGGTTTTTGAAGACGAACGAGCCAATTTAAAAGAACTTGGAGCTTGTTCAATCGGTTTTAGCCTTTCTTAAATTCAACAATAAAAATACATACATATATCCGTCATTTATTTAATACTTCGATGCATTCTTTTCCCAAACTTTATTATATTGTCTTTCATATTTACTTATTTTTGGGGAACATACCTATATTTGCTTAAAAATTGTGTTTAAAAAAAATCAAAAATTGTAAGTGTTGTCAACGGTTTTAGATTCTTTTTTTAATACTTCTTTTTCAAAACACTCACTCAAGAATAATAACAAAGGTTTATTAAGTACCTTTTACACACTCAACCAAAATGGTAATCTTAATTAGGACCCTTTACACCGTATTGGATGTTGAGTGCCCCGGTAGGCTAGCTGGTAGTGAGCAAGTATATCAGCGCCGGGGTTATGGGTTCGATTGCCGCCAGAGACTTTGGTTTCTTTCCTGCAGACAAGCTTAGCGAGATTTAGCTTAGGGAATTAAAAAAAAAAAAAAATAAGAGTAAGATACAAGTTTTGCTTCTTTTTTTGATATTTTATATACAAAACAATAAAAAATAAGCGTTAATAATAAAAAAGGGAAAACATATTAAAAATGTGTAAAATCCAAGAAATTTTTATTTAAATCCCCAATTCCCAAATGACTTTCTTTGACCTTTTTACTTGCATGAAATCCCCAAGTCTGGCAGACCTGTTTCGATCTCTAAAAGTATTTAATGGTAAATGGGACCATAGTATAATAAGTACCTAGTATGTTCATTAGGGAGAGTTGTCATTTGATTTTTTTGTATTTGATTTTTGACGCTTGTTTTAATGTTTTCCTTATTTTCTTTTGTTTGGCGTTATATGGGTTTTAAAATTGAGATCAAAATTTCTAATGACTATATCTTGTACTTATTGTACCATGAATGGGACAAAGCCAGCGTTCTCAGTTTTGGGGATTTTTTTTTGTAATTGAGAATAAAAATTTCGTGAAAATACCCAGGGGATTTTTTGGGAAAAAACACCTTTTTCGCTGGAGATTTTTGGGGATAATATATTATTATAAGTTCGATTTTTGCAATGGCACGTCTGATTTGGTCAAGATGTGAGTACAAATTAAAGTATTTTTTATAATTTAAAACCCTTTCAAGAGCTTGTTGAAATAGTTTTAAATATGCTTTTTGTACCAAGATGCGTTACTTCTGTTGAACGAGTCTGGGAACCCTGGACCAAGTGTTTAGGACTAGATGGTAATTCATCGATCTTTAAAAAAAATAACTGCCAATTACACGATGTCGATAAAAGGCTTTCTTTCGCACAAATACATTTGAAATAAAAACAAGATTTTTAGAATATGTTTTTGTTTTAAATGTAGTTGTGCCAAAGAAAGAGTGAAAGAGAAAATGACAATGATGAAGAAGACGACGACAAGAACAGCGATGAAATTGAAATCGAAATAGAAGATAGTGATATTGATAATTTATCAACTTCAAGTACAAGATTTCACATATCCGATGCACTGCATGTATACGCTTACGATAATAATTCTCAAATTTAAAATAATTTATTTTTGATTGATAAAGAATCGTGTAAATCTCTCCATGAGGAACAATGACTCCTGAACTAAAATAAATACAGAAATCGAATATAAATCATCATCGAATGAATTAGATCATTTAGACTGCATAGAGTATCTTGATTGTCCTCTTCCTCAAAATTACGCAAGAATAAAGAGACTACACGAATTAAGAATGAGTACAGAAAATTCCTACAATTTATTACCAAAAAAAGACCGCGTCTTTCTATGCAAAATGCTTTTATGAGTTCACAAGACGAGCAATTCCATATGTGACTGACTCTACATTTGACACAATTTGCGTTTTGTTTTGGCTTATATTACGATTTTAGTAATATTTAGTTTCAACAATTATCCGATAAAGAAAAAATGGCAACCACTGATATTTTGAAATATCATTTATTTAGTAAAATATAAACGTGACTGACACTACATGCAAAAGGAAGTCGTTTTCGAGAGTGTTTTTAAACTTCAATAATCTTCCTCTGCACTTTCGTAATAACTTTAATTTGTGTTTTTATCGAAAGTTCAAGAAACAAACTACAGTAGTTTTCCGGTTTAACGAACCAGTACTTTAGCAGGCCTGTTCGTTAAACAGAAAAGTTCGTTATATGCCATACTTATGTCTAGTACCCATGTTATGAATAAATAAATAACTAGAACTGTATTATTTGTCGTTTATTTTGAAATATGTTTTGAGATCTATTAAAAAAATTAAAAAAGGTACAATTCATTACACTTGTAGCATTAAACCTAAAATAATATTAATGAAAAATAGGTTCACATTTATTTTAAATTTCCTTGAAAATTTTACATAAACAACTTGACGAGTAATGTTTGTTTTTTTATAACAAAAAAAATTTGTTTTGTGGCATCTTCCTGAAGTTCTCTTAAAAGTCCCCTTTTACAACGTGACAGACAGAAGGCAGACAGACGAACTTTGTACGGTAGAGAGGAAAAAATAAAGTGTGTCACACATACAGCTTCGCCCCCTTACCAACAAATTTCGTCTGTCTGCCTTCTGTCTGTCACGTTGTAAAAGGGGACAAAGCAATAAAGTTGACAAATTAATCTTATTTTGTTGAGCCCTTTGAATAAAAATTTCAAAGCTTTTGATAGCATCTATGTATGTGTTTGTTGCTCCAAATGTTTTTCATGATCGAAAGAATCGAAAGTTCATTGCAGCATAATCAAACCAAAATGTCACATAAACAAAACCTAAAATAGCGATCCTTTTTCTACTCACTTTGCTTTTAGTTAGAAATTACTTCACATTATGCTTTTTTAAACTTAAATTATGAATCTTATTTGTTCGCTAAATTGAGCACAAAAAAATATTTTTTGTTCGCTGTATAAGGTACTCAATGGAGCAAACTTGTGTGTTCGTTAAATGCGATGTTCGCAGAATCGAAGGTTTGTTAAAAAGAAAACTACTGTATTATAAAATGCTGAAATAAAAGCGGTAAGTTATTTAAAACAATATTTATTAGTAAAATAAATTGTGACTGGCACTACAGCTCAAAACGTGACCGACACTTTGTGTAGTATAAAAGTCATTATTTTTACATGAAACATTAGAATTGAAGTCACAGCGCATAAAAAAGGAACTCTAAAATTATTTGAAAGATACAAAATTGTAATTAATGAACTCGTTAAAATGCTATTTTTGAATGTAAACACCACCTTAACGAAATCACTAATAATAAGTTAGAAACCAACATTGAAACCAAAATAATTTAAAACAAACCCTTTTTAGAAATAAGAAATATAAATGTTTCAAAAACTTAAAAAAATTTTGTTTTTTTTAATTCTAATTTTTTAAAAAAATATAAAATTTATTAAAAAAATATCAAATTAAATTAAATTAAATTTTTTTTCGACTTTTTTTAAATTAAAATAAAAAGTTTTTTCCGAGCTCGAGGCCAATTATTTGTAAAAAAAATATGTATATTATTTATTTAATTATTTGTTCCTATATTTCTATATCTATCGGATATCATTATCAAGGAATGAGTTACAAGTATATTTGCAAGAGACGTATAACTATCTCCACATTAAAGAGTTCAATATTATATGTGGAGATGAAAACATAAAAGTAACATAAAGTTGCCACCATACTTAAATATTTTTACTACCAAAATCAGACATTAATTTTTTCCATTTATGCGTGGAATTGCCCAGACAATAACGAAAAGCTTCCAATTGCACACGACGTTAAAGATCTTGGTTTTGAAATTCTTCTTCAGCTTTTTGCCTCACATGAAGTCTTTATCACAATTTCAGAATTTAAATTTTCGTGCCAAGTTTGTTGTGTTCATCCACACGATTTTATGTTCTAGAAAATTTAAGCAAATTGATTATGCTAGTACGTATGAAAAAAATTAATATTTCTTAAAAAAAAGGTGGAATTATTTATAGATTTTAATTAATTTATAAAGAAAACTTAATAATTTTTAGCTTTTTTCTAAAATATGGCAAAAAAATTAATTTAAAGTACTCATTGGCTAATTTATGATATTTTGAAGGGCACTTAGGACAGACCTGAATTGGCTTTCGAGACATCATTTGAAAGCTCTTTGGGAGTAGATTTCAAAACTGAAATGGACATTTTTCCGAGTTTCTCAGAAGACATGTAACGTGTTATTTTCATTTTTGTAATATTTTTTTAAGACAATTTTTTGGCATTTTTTTTATTAAATGTGCTGTTAATACTTTGATGTAGAAATACTTTGAAATATAAACAGTCCTTGTCATAGAAACGACCAGAGCTAACTATTTGTCATCTGAGGAGGAGTCTGGAGTTTAAGATGGTAGTGAGCTCCCGCAAAACTTGGCCTAAGTACTACTTATTCAACCATGCGAAATTTAAATTCGGAAGTCCGAATTAAGTGTCGATGATACTTAGGAACGCATAAAAAATTTATTGATAGAACAGACACTGCAAGACGTTATAGTGACTCTCTTGAAAATTTAGATATTGACTGCCCTAGCCCTTATGCAACTACACAGTTTAATGCGCAATCGTCTGTAGAATCTCAAAAAAAAAAAAAAAAAAACGTAGTGAAAAACAAGGCAAAATCTTACTTAGGTTCCTCCTATGCAGAAGTTTGACTCTGCCTCAAGTCCCACAGAGAAAGCCAGACCATTGAAAATGTAAAAAATTAAAGGCATACTTTTTTTTACCCTCCAGCACTGAAGGTACGGCATTTGATATCGATCGAAATTCCCATTTAAATTCTATTCCCATCAAAAACTTTACTTACAATGCTAATTTAAATGACTTCCTGAATTTATTACTTTGTAGCTTTATTCGCCACTTTTTGGAATATTAGTTAAATACTAAATAATAACTTTATAATTATATCTTAAATAAGACTTAATTATATATAACAAAAAAATACTTCGATACATATAATGATTAAAATATTCAAAGCAACCCAGCGGTAACCAGAATGAGTAAAGAGGCCTAATAGAAGGCCTTTTTTAGCAGTCACAAGCCCTTCTCGCCGCATTCCATACTTATTTATTTTTTACACAGGTTGTCATTGGGAGCAAGCCCTTCGACACTGCCTTTAATATCGATTTCAATCCCTTCCCAAAGAAGGAAGGTCACAAAAAATTAAAATTAAATAAAACTGATCAACTTCCTTTCTTAAAGAAGGGAGTAGCGAATGTGTACTGAATATTTTGAAAGGTCTTTAAAAAAAAAGTTTATACCTTCTAGAAGGCATACTTCTGAAGGCAGGAAATCATGCGAAGCGAATCTTCAAAAAGGCCTGCCACTTGCGGTCCTTTCAACATTAACCGCTGGGAATTGGCAATATATTTCGTTAATATTTGTTAGATATTCGGTAATTTTTTTTAACCTTTCTGTAAGTTAATTTGTAACTACTTATTTTTTGTCTCTTTTTGTAACTACATATTTTTTTAAAACTTTAAAGTTAATGTTGGAAGAATTCCAACCAATTGTAGTGGGGAATGTAAGGAAAGATAAACTCACTGTTTATTGTTGATGTTTTTGTTTAAACTTTGATATTGTTACAAGTAGAACTGTTTAATATCCTTTGTTTTTTTTAAATCTTTATGGATGAAGTTTCCTGATGATCTGGCCTAAGCAACCAGTGAAATGCGCATAGGAATAGCTTATCCCTTCAACAATAAATTTCAGTGTTTTTATCAAGTATAAAAAGTGGGAATTAAGCACGACAAAAAAATCTTGTTAATTAATAAAAGAAAGATATTATTTTTAGGTTATAATTAGCCAAATTATAAAGGATTGCTTTTGTGACATCGCGAACAAAAATAAGTACTTTTTCTAGTAGAAAAATGAGTAGTCTTTTCGTCAAGTTCTCATTATTTTTCTGCTTATTTTGTAAGCAAAGTTTTTGCTGGGTTGCAATATCAATCGATATAGAATGCCGTTATTTGGCCGCAGGTCCTTGAGTTATTTTAAGTCGACTTAGCCGTGTCCGTATGTCTGTTGAAAACACACCAACTTTCGAAAAAGTCAAAAGAAAAGAACAGTATTGGAATCAAATTGTTTCTAGTTGCCAGCAAAATCGGTTCAGTGTGATAAGAGTTATGAATACAAATGTGAAACCAACATCTTAAAAAATTGATCATTTTCGTTCAATATGACTAGAAATCATACTTCTAAATTTCGTGAGGATCGGTCCTCAATTTACCATAGGCTCCATATAAAGTTCAGTCTCGTAAAATACTTAAGTACGCCTTAAACCGTAACGAGAAATGCTATTGTTATAAAATTTCGTCCGTTATAGTTTTATAAGAATAGAAACCACATTTTAAAAATACATGAAGATCGGTCCATAATTTATCAAAGGTCCCATATAATACCCACTCTTCAAAGATCAAAGATTTGGCACAGCCGAATATAGCACTATAACTTGCTTAATTTATGTTTTAACATTTCGTCAGCTCAGAACTGGTTTGGCGCATAGCATGGTAATTTAACCATGATATGCGCCAAACCAATTCTGAACTGACGATTTGTTACTATAAACTTTAAAGATCTTGTTAAATGACTATACTGAATCTTTCGATTTTATTTTTTTTCTCAAAAGCGTAGCCCCAATCCATTGAATCTAATGCTAATTCATCCTACGAATCTGTTTCTATCGTCAAAATTATTTTTGTTCGTCTTTACTAAATACACTCAACACGAAAAATTTCATTACTTAGTGTAAGACTTGCTTATAAAAAAAAGAATGGAAATAAAAATAAAAAAAAATTACTAAGATAGCAAGAATGTTTCGGATAGGCAGATATTGCCAATGTGTCCTTCATAATCCTAGCTTTGAAAAAAAAATATAAACCCTGGGTCTTTTATTTATGCTGATCAATCTTTTCAAATTTTATCATAATTGGTCAGATATTTTAGGAGAGGCAGTAATTCTCCCTATGCCCTAGTTTTAAAAATATAAAAAATCTATAAACCCAGTTTCATCAAAATCGGTTCAGCTATTTAGCCGATAAAGCGTAGCAAACGCAAAAGTCACTTTCGCATTCGGTCAGAGTACGGTGGAGCGGAGGGATATACTGGAGGCGGAATGGAGAGTAAACAGCGTACTTACGTTAAAATTGCTTTCTTATTCTTTTGAGAACGGAAACTATTGTTTTAATAGATCTCTTCTATAACGATTAATAATATTTTCTGAACATAGGAGGCTTAGCGCCCATGAACTTTATCCTAAGTAAGTACCAGTTAGTGAACGAAAAAGTACCAAAAAGATCCCTTTTATTAATTTTCATTCACTCAGGACCTTGCGTGTTTAATGTGATGTTTCTAGGTCAAATATTAACGGAAATTCAAAAAGTACCAGTTAAAGAACAAAAAGGTACCAAAAAGTTTCCTCATAGAGTCTTAGTACTCAGGAAATTGCATGTTGAATTTAATGTTTCCACGTCCAATACTAACGGTAATTAAAAAAAGTAGATAGCAGTTGTAGAACTAAAAAGCTAAAGAAAGAAATTTAATTTCCCATATTCCGCTTTTTGGTACTTTTTTATCCATATTGAAGTATCAAAAATTTTATTTTCGTAGGATGAGTTCATAATTGCCAAATAATGGAGAAGCATGTTTTGAATAAAAAGTACCAACAATAGCTCCGATTTTCATCCCTAAAACGTTCGAATTTCGAAAAAGTACTAAATTCGTATTTGTATTGTTTATATAAGTTTCGAATGTGATATAACCTTAATTTCTATGTCCATAACTTCACATAGCCCCCCATACAAGCTTCTTTCTGGAATTTTCAATTGTTATAACCCGATTTGATTACAATTAAAGTATTGCAAGCAAATCTTGCTTAAAACGGCAAATAATTGCCAAAAGTTATAAAATGTTATAAACTTTTTTGCGTTTTTATAAAGAAATTTGTATACCCTCCACCACAACAAGTTTTGATGAGGGTATACTAAGTTTGGCATTTCGCGTGAAACTCTTTTAGTTTTCATCTAAAGCTACGGTCACACTTGTCAAATATTTGACGAAATAAACGGGACCAACAAGCAAACTTAATAATCATTTCCTTTAATTTTAATATTTATTTTGATTATAATACCACATCTTACACAAAACAGTTTTTCGCTATGTCTAGTAGTCTAATAAGTTTATTTTGTGACATTAAGACCATGCTTAACCTCACCAACTATTAACAAAAGTAGGGGTTACGCTTATTTGGTCAAATATTTAATAAATGTGACCGTAGCTTAAGACTCAAAAAAATATATTTTTTCTAGGTCCTTGAGTAATTCTTAGTCGATTAAGCCGTCTGTCTATCCGTCTGTTGAAATCACGCTTACTTTCAAACGACTCAAAAGAAAAGATAAATATTGGCATCAAATTGTCTAGAATTCACTTTAGCAGTTTGGGATTGAAGTGCAGCGCAATCGGTTTAGTAGGAAAAAAGTTATGAATTAAAATGTGGAGCAACCACCCCAAAAAATTTTTCATTTTGTTACAAAAACTATCATAACTAGTGGCGAATGCACAAATTAATATAAGATTTTGCACAATTTGTTCTATATGACTAAAAATCATACTGCTAAATATCGTGAAGATCAATCCATAATAAACAATAGGGGGCCATATCAAGCCCACTCTCGAAAAAAACCTTTAGTAGGCCTAAAACCGAAACAAATAATGCTATTGAAATAAATTTATTTCCCCACAGTTTTATATGACTAGAAATGACGCTGTCAATTTTCGTGGTTATCAGTCCATAACTACTTTACCATAGGCCCCATATAAAGCCTACTCTCACAAAACAGATAAGTACGCCTAAAATCCTAATATTGCTATTTTAATAAATTTTGGTCTGTCACATTTTTATATGACCTCATATAAAGCGCACTCTCGGAAAAAGCTTTAGTACGCGTAATACCGTAAAGCTCTCAACCTGTGTTCTATTATAATAACATTAGGTCAGTCATAGTTTTATAAGACTATAAATTACTTGTTCGAATATCGTGAAGATCGGCCCATAATTTACAGTATGTTCCATATGAAGACCACTCCGGAGATATTCTAACTGTAGGTGGGAGGTATCAAAGATTCGGCACAGCTGAATACATTATTATTATTTATTATTTATTTGATAATTTAATTTATTATTTGATTATTGAAAAAAACAAATTTTTTGTTATCCATATGTGTTAGTACCCAATTTGAACGCTTATAACTCGAAAAATATTAAACAGATTTTAATAAAATATAAATTGTGCACTTCTCTAAGTAAATGCCTTCCAAATAGTGTATATTTTGTTCAAATCGGTTGACGGTACACGCAAAGAAAAAACATGTTTAAATATGGTCACCTCCAACAAAACTATTTTTAAATAAAATTTAAAACATATTATGTTTAATTTTAGCATATTATTGTCGCCGACAACCATATTATGGTTAAATTAGCCCTCAACCATATTATGGATATCTCAAAACATGTTATGGTAAAATATGACAACAATTTGTTTTAAAATTAACAATAGTATTTTCCACTTTTCTAAGAGCAACATGCTATGGTCAAAAACAACCATTCTTTTATAAGTGTTAAATATATTTTAGTTAATATAATAATATTAATAATAATATGGTTGTTGGTCGCAGTAATATGGTTTAATTAAAAATAATATGTTCAAAATTTTCTTTAAAAATAGTGTTGTTAGAGGTGACTATATTTAATCATGTTTTTTCTCTGGGTGTAAATTATTAAAACCAAATTTTTAAAAATCCTGAAAAATAAATTTATTCTGAATCGGAAAAATCCGCCAAAAATTAAAAAAAAAACGACTTGATATAAAGTAAAAATGACTATACCAAAAAGAATTATGCTTCATAAATCCAATTAAAAATTTCATTACGGGAATGAAATTTTACAGAAATAATGAAGCAATTTCATTACCACTACGAACTTAAGTTTCGTAATTTGGTAAAAATTTTTCATTAAATTAATGACAACTTAATATCTCTTTCAAAAGAAAAATTCAACTAATTGTTATACATTATTTCAATAAGTTTTTAAAGATTAAAATGAACTATTAATTAATGTATTCAAATATTTTTCAGTTAATAAAAAAAAGTGTAACTTCATATTTTCCATGAAAAATGTCACTAAATCAATGAAAACAAGATGAAGTTCTCTAACTTCAAAATACTTATAACTAGAAAATATTTTCTTCGTATAACTGCTGTAAAAACATATTTTTAATTCCATTTTAAGCGATAGACATGAAAATATATGAAAAAAATTAATTGATATGGAAAAAAATAAAATTCACAACAACTCAAAAAGCACATTGAAATGGCTAAAATAAATAAACATAAATAAAAAAATGACCAAATTTAATCAGTAATTTAATGAATTTCTGGCATTAAACAAAATCAAATTTTTATCGATTTTATGAAACATTAACGGGGGGCTTATGTAACATTCTTCATGAATCCAATGAAACGTTACATAGTTTGAATTTTAATGTAATTTTTCATTGGATTAATGTCAATCCATTGCATCTGTGAAGAAAATACTTTCAGTGTAGTGAAGACAAACAAGGAACATTTCACTACAAAATAGTTAATAGTAGTCTACCTAAAGCAGCAAACAAAAAATTTTTGTGGTTAGTATTAAACAAATATTGGATATACATATGCATGTGGTTGCAGGACTATTATATGTATGTATATCTAAAGCGCTATACACTCCACCATCAAGACCCATTTCCTTTTATCTTTTTTGGACTACATTGTTAAGGGAATTAAATTTATTCAACGAAGGTACAAAAGAAGTGCATCTTGACCTATTTACATTCATATAATTTATAGCTCGTAATAACGCGTCAAGCATTTCGTATTGCATTATACTTCGAATGCGAGTTTTAGTGGAGTTCATTATTGGTACGTACCTGCCGTATCCTTATAGATATAAAATTTTGGCCTAATGGAATATCGTTGTTAAAATACTCTTTCAAATTAACAAGTAGTATTTTTTCCATTGTGTTTCTTAAACATCCAAAGGAACGTTACGATTCATAAAAATCTTTGAAATATCTTTAACACAACGAATTTTGTTTGTGATAATAAATTTTATAACGGAAAACTGTTCGTTAGCTTTAAATTTATTAATTTTTTAAGGAGTTTTATTTTTTAATTATTTCAAAAGCATTTTTAAATATGAAGAACTATTTTCTCGAAGATTTTCCATATCGTCATCAGCAATTTCCACATAACATAGTTAAGCTTCAAATACTGACCAAACATATGGATGCCTGAAATTTCATACATTAAAATACTAAAATAAAAATAATATTATATTTTCGTATTGAATTTTACGAATTTAAAAACAAATTTAAGGCTTATCAAAAATAGTCAACAAAATCGCCAACTATTTTATACAACGCCAAAAAATCGCCAAAACATTTGGAAGAAAAACGTGGAATTCTCTTTTGTTCGCGCTCGCAGAGACGAACATGTTGCCGGCAACATTCTGTTATTATTTTTGCTTCTTTGTGAAAAAGCAAAGTAAATATCAATAAAGAAAATGTGAACAAAGCGTGTCGCCGAGAACCGAAAACAAAAACCATTCTCTCTTCCCCACCCGTTATATGCTAACAAACTATGTACATACATGTTACCCTGCCTGAATGGTGACTATTTAGAATCTAAATTTTAGATTTATCACAAGTGTTATTATTGTGCATGTGTAGGTACCTATATGTATGTTAGTACAAGCTTGTTTTTCGTATTTTAAAATGCAGTCGGTTAAATTTAACGAAAACTATAATTTAGTATTGTGAGAACCTTTATAAGACAATGCAGTGGTTGAATTTAATCAAAGAAGTTCGTAAGAGGCCGTTTATTTTTGCACATGTAGACTCTCGACCTAGGATAGCAGTAAATGAAAAATGGAAAGAAGTTGCAAATTGTTTAGGATTAGAAGGTAACTATCGATCTTTCAAAAATAAAAAATTACCTGCCAATTTCAACGCTTTCTCTCGCACAAATACAGTGACGCACTAAAGTTTTCACACAGCATGCACTTTCTTTTAACACCCTTTATTTGTTCCCAATAAAAAGAGCTAGCCCAAATGCAGATCATATGAATATAAAGAAAAAATAATTCTAAGTATGATAAATTTCTAGAATGATGTAAGTAAGTAGCTAATTAAAATGATAATTCTGGTTGCACTTAAGTATTCACATATTTGCATTTTTAAGTACATAAACTAAACATAACAAAAAGTTTTTTAATATGGCAACACTTGCTGTAAAGAAATGTTGAAAGTAGCGTTACAAATTAATTGGTTTATTTTTATTAAAAATAGTGTTGTCTAAAAAAGAAATTTTTTAAAATGGGTCACAAAAAGAAATAACGGAAGATGAAAGAAAAATTGTGTTAAGTTAGCTGACAGTAACAGTAACGTTGCAAATCACCTGCTTCATTTTGTTGTATGTTACCCCACGTCTCCATGCGCTTTCGATTTGAACATGACATGACCATAACGCCGGCAGACCAACGGTATTAATTTGTTCACGTTCTTGTATGTGGCGAATACGTGTTGATGTTCATGTTCTGATTAACCACAATTTTTGTTGTTGTGGCGTTTGGTTGTATACATAAAATACATTGTATGGCCAACATCATGGCGCACATGGATGCTAAGACGAATGTTTAGGCAACGATGGCAGCACATGGACGAAACATGAACACAGTCTACACGAGTAGAATTCATGCGCGACATGCTGTTCTTACCAAGTTGATGGATGGTGGAGACGGGTAGTTAAGCAGTTAGAACGATTGTAGTTAGCAGTAGAAAATAGAATTATCTTACTTTTTTACTGTTAGGCTACAAAACTGGGGGTTTAGAAATGCATAAACTAAATAAATTACATGCAGAAATTGGTAATATAATTAAAAGAAGCCGATTCACTGCAGCCAACATCATTTAAATAGTGTTCAGATTTTAAAAGTTCGCGTCGCATTGGTCGGCCGCATAAGCTGACCCCAAGAAATCCAAATCTTAAGAAAACAAAAAAAATAAAATAAAAGCCAAAAACAACATCCACAACCAAATGATTAGAGGAAATGGCCAAAGAAATTCAACCGAAAACTGTGTTCAGAACTTCCACCGTGCCGGTTATAGCTCTCGTGTAGCAAGGAAAGCCTGCTCATAAGCAAGGTAAATAAATCAAAACGTTTAAATTTTGTAAAATAATATATCAATAAAGATGAGAACTTCCGGGAAGAAGTTTTATTCTCCGACGGTAGCAAATTTTATCACCCTTATCGTGGTTGGCGAATTTAAAATACGCCTGCAACAGTTCGGTAAGACATTAAAGAGAACGTAAACTTATTTCCTTTAATCTATTGCCAAAGTGTCGCAGGCGTATTTTAAATTCGCCAACCACGAAATGGGTGAATATTTTTTCAGTCTGACGTTAAAGCGAGAGTTTGGAGAAAGACAAACGACATAGAATTGGAAAAAACTATGTAGTAAGTACTGGCAAGCATGGTGGTGGAGGGGTCATAGAGTTGGGATGTATGGCTGCAGCAGGCGTCGGAAGTTTGGACCAAAACTGTGTATCTTAATATATTGAAAGATAACCTGCTACAAAGTGTCGAAAAGTTAGGTATTGTGGTCAACATTCAACAGGAAAACGACCCCAAACACACGACCAATGACGTTCGAGTGTGGATAATTCATCTCTCTGCAACCCACTGATATGAATTCAATTGAACATCTTTGGGATGAATTGGGTCGACGCATTGGAAAAGCACATAACTAGTAAGTCTCAGCTCAAAGAAGATCTATTGCAAGAATGTAAAAGAATTCTGTCTGACTAAAAATTCAGTATATTCAATGGCAAGAAGATTGAAAGAATTCGTGGTAAAGAAAGGCTTCTCAACAAAATATAAGTTGTAAATGATAAAACTTTTTTATGCAAAAGCGTAAAAATCTGTTCTGCCCATGTTCTGTAACTCTTGCGTCGAGAAACTTTTCGATTGAAATGTGTGAAATGAAACAAGAATGCCATATATTGAAACAAACAGCTGTTTTACTCACTAAACTGTGTCTGTAACTTTTTTTTGGCGAGTACTAGCTGTCAAGGTATATTTACACAAGGTAAACTCGTTGGCCCATATGTTTGTCAGCTGTTTACCCATAGTTGAAACCACAACGTCAAATTGCGTGTATATGAGCCAAAATTTGTACGTGTGTGCGTTAAATTGTTTTTGTTTTATATGAAGACAATTTTGACAACATGGTTCCTTTTATAGAGCAGCATGTCTACACTCCCAAATGAGTCTACCTTGTGTAAATATACCTTGCTAGCTGTCACGTTAGGAAATTACTCGTCAATTTACAGAAAAAGTGTGTCTGTAAAATTTTTGCTAGAAAAACAGAAGAAAAAAAAAATGGGGCGAGAAACAATTTTAAAACTAAAAAACTATTAAAAATGCAAAATTCAAAGATTAATAATAATAATATTTTGTTCCTGGCACATTTTTTCATTGTTTAATTATTTTGTTTTTAACATTTTTATAAAATATACGAATTTTTTCAAAGCTCGTTTGCAAACAACAAACATTAAAGTCGCACTTTACATTATTTGCTATAGCCGACGGTTGTATTTTCGCCGCCGTCGTTAAAAATTTTTCAATTTTGGTCGCCGTCAACGATATGTATGGCTGGCGTTCTCAACGCCTGCAGTGTCACATCGGCTTCGAGTACAATGTTTTGACATTTATAACGTAACGACGTAATCTCTTTTAATAGTTTTCGACATGAGTTACAGACACACAGTTTTCTCACTTTTCGATGCGAGACGTTCTCACTAAAGTTACAAAACATGGGTACTGAACTATTTTTTTGGCTTTTTTAAAATAACGTTACCTACTTAGGACTAGTACAAGGCTAATTCATAACTGGCGGTCTTATAAACCAAGATGATAACTTTTTTCTTAGGTTTATCATTGTTGGATGTCAAAATTTGTTTATTATTTTTCTTAATATTTAAGTTAAAAACTTTCAGCAGGCATGAAAAAAATTCAACATAACATAAATAAATTTAAAAAAAAGTGGAAAGAGCTTTAATAGAAAATAAATTAAAAAAAAATACTGAACAAAAGTAAAAATGCTTTAATGGTCTCTAAAGATCTTTGAATTAATTCTGCACACGGTTCCAAAGCTTTGTGGGCAATTCCTCGGCGGGAAAGGATCTAAAAGCTTTTTACCAATTTTTCGGCCTTCTTTAAGGGATTAGGAGCAATTAAAACTGCCAATTCCCATATCTTATGCTCGGAACAGTGTTTAACTCTGATGACCCATAGAAGTCGTAGCTTTCTTAAGTAAACGTTCCGGGAATTCGACCCTTAGCATCCGGTTTATCCTCGGCTATGACTTTAATGGTAATGCATAACATTTCTTACCCTACGTTTCCACATGCAAGTAATTACTTGAAAGTAGTGTTTACGTATTATCAACGAAAAATCAAAAAAACTGCCGAAAAAGTGTGACTGTTTAATAAAAATTCTTAAATTTGGCCACTGCAGCGCCTAGGATGCCCTTAGATGGGTCAAATGTATGACCAACCGCACTATATTTTTCATCTCAGTCATTTATTTCTAACATACCTATCCGCTTTCTCCATTCGTTAAGGGGGCTCCCATACAAAATGTTCAATGCAGACTAGAAATATATTGAAAAAAAGCCCGATAAATGCCCAGGAGTCGCCCCAATAATATATAAAATGAATGACCGACCTCAATTAGTTTTTTGTCCTTGACATTTTCTCGATACATACTTGCCCCTCAAATCCGCTTTTTAGGGGGGCGCCCATTTGCCCATATTGCGTTTTGTGAAATTCTTTAATTAATTAAAATTAATTAACTTTTGTGAATTAAATCAAAACTTGTAAACAAATTTTAATCATTTATGGCTTGTTTTGTTCGCAGCTTCGTTTTTTATATGTCTGCAAAAATTTTTTTTTATAAATTTTTAAAAAATAAAAATTTCGAAATTTTAATAAAAATTATTTTTTTTCAAAAAAAAAAAAAAAAAAAAAAAAAAAATGTTTCTAAAACGACTTAAAGGAAATTTGATTGTGGAATTTCGGTTTTTTTTAGTAATTTCAATAAACTAAACCCTTTTTGAGTTACGCGAATATATGCTGTGCAACCTCCTTCATATTCGAAATAACGGTATATCTCTAACCTAAAAAAAACGGTGGGCACCTTTGGATTCAGCGTACCCGAATTATGCTAAAACGCCATGTGCCCCCGGCTTGTCTAATTTGGCAACTAGCACAGTGTTATTATGTGTTATTATTAATTAATGAATTCGCCTTGGTTAACATAATATTTTATGTTTTCGCCTTACGTGATTCGTTTTTGACATTTTACAACGATTTTACAAAAACAAATTGCTTTTGGTTTTTGTTGAGTTGTACTTGTTGTAGTACCGAGATTACCTGTAATAAATTCGCCAACAAAACTATTTTGAAGGAAAATTTTAAACATATTATGTTTATTTTAATCATATTATTGTTGCCGACAACCATATTATGGTTAAATTATGCCTCTATCAAGAAGCCACAACCATATTATGGTTGCTTTCGAACATGTTATGTTTAAAAATAACTAAAATATTTTTAACACTTGTAATAGCACGGCTGGTTTTAAACAATAGCATGCTGCTCTTAGAAAAGAGGAAAATACTATTGTTAATTAAAAAAAATGTACTTTCATATTAAACCAAAACATGAGTAGAGGCAACCATAATATGGCTGTGGCTACTTGGTGGATGACTAATTTAACTATAATATGGTTGCCGGTGACAATAATATGGTGATGGTAAACATAATATATTTAAAATTTTCATTTAAAATAGTTTTGTTGGAGGTGACCATATTTAAATAAGTTTTTTCTCTGCGTGAACTATTGGACTAGCTCGTTTTTTTGGGATATAATAAAGATTTTAATTGAAAGCACTTGCTGTATAAATAGTTTAGTCCGTCACTGTATAGTTGAAACAAAAACTAGGGTTAAGGAATTCGTTTTTGTTTTAAATGTAGTTTTGGGAAAGAAAGTGTTTTTTCGCCTAAAGTGAAAAACACAGTAAATTTTATTTACAGATAAGGTATGCAGAAAAGAATGGACACGGTTGCGGAGTTTATATTGTTGTAAAACTAGACGCAAACTTGAACGCATAACGTATGAAAAACTACTTGGAATATACAATCCTAATAAAAATTATGACTCTTCGTGGATCTATTATAAACACTTAAAATTTCTTGATGCCAGTCTCGCGTTAAAAAAACCTAAAAAAATTGGTTGGAATGTTCAAAATGGCGACGACGAAAACGGCGATGAGATTGAAATCGAAATAGAAGATAGCGATAATGATAGTTTATCAAATTCAAACATATCCGAGGCATTGAATGTAGACGGTTTCGATAATAATTCTAAAAATGAAGATAATTCATGTTCAATTGATAGAGAATCATGTAAATCGTTAGATTTGCAAATCGATATAAATTCTCCCTATGAGGAACCAAATAATACAATGACTCCTGAAACTAAAATAAATACAGAAACCGAAAATACGTCATCTTCGAATGAATTAGATTCTTTGGACTGCAAAGAGTATCTTGATTGTCCTCCTCCACAGGCAACACTTAATCAAGAAAATGAATCGGCTCAACAAATTCAATCCACAGTGAAAATTAAAAACGAAATTGAAGATGAATCATATGACATTGGCAATGCTCTTTCTTTACAAAATGCCCAGTTTCAAAATATAGAGTCTGCACGAATAAAAGATGATGATCAAAGAAATCAACTGAATTTAGTTAAAACGAGCGATGCCACTTCTAATAAACACCCCAGTACAGAAAATTCCTTCAATTTATTACCAAAAAAAAGACCGCGTCTTTCTATCCAAAATACTTTTATGAATTCTCAAGAGCATAACGAAAAGCTTCCAACTGCACACGACGTTCAAGATCTTGATTTGAAATTCTTCCTCAGTTTTTTGCCTCACATGAAGTCCTTGTCACAACTTCAGAATTTAAATTTTCGTGCCAAGCTGGGTGAATTAATCCACAGCATTTTAAGTTCTAGACATTTTAAGCAAATTGATTATGCTGGTGCGTATGAACAGCAAAGTGCACTTGTAAGGAAATATGGTAATACTAAAGATCCAGATTGTAATTTTTTGGTTAGCTTTTTGCCACACGTAAAATCTTTGTCCAAAGCAGAAAATTCACAATTACGTGTGCAGATGTCAGGTTTAATGTTTAATATGTGATCTAGAGTGTAATTGTATTTAAAATTTGTTAACCAATACCTAAGTACATTCATAATATAAAATTTCGAATTGAAATAAAATGTTTTTTTTTTTTTAATGTAAAATACAGTTTGTTTACAATTACAATTTTTTACAACTGAAAAATTATGTACATACATTTTGTTACCTAAAACGCAAAAGGCTTAATCTAACATTTTGAAAATTATAAAGGAGAAAAAAACCAATTAAAATGATAAATTGCCATAAACTGTTCATAATTAATTTTGCTTTTATTTATCTCTTAAAACGTACCAGTTGTTTTGACAATTGACAATGTTGCATATTATCGGGCATGTTCTGACAATCGCAAAACGCTTAAAGTGGCGATTCTGAGCTGAAATCGCAAAATAGGTGTTTTGTAAATCACAATAGCAAGAAGTTTGGCGACTTAAAATTTCAAAAGCATGCTCAAGGGACTTAAAGGAGTTTCAGAACAGCATACAAAATTTCGCGTTTTGCGATTTCTGATCATCCGATTGTCAGATTATGGCTGTATGCAAACTGTTTGGCTGACTTCCAAAAAGGTACTTATACAAAATTTGTATACAGTTTTACTACTGTATTGTAACAAAGTACCAAAACAATGCAACTATGTGCTTTGTTTATTTAAACGTTTTGAGATGTAAGTGATGCAATGCAAAATAATCTGCTTTGTTGGAAATAAAATGTTAAATGTCACAAAGCATCAACTTTAAAACCGATGCTCTGATTGCTTTTTTGCTGCCGTACTAATACTTAACAGTAATGTTTTGGAAGGGTTTGCATTGTATATATATTGTACTGCGGCGTTATGAAACATTATACTCTGTATTAACATAAAGCAATTAAGGTTTTGGAAGTCAGCCTTTGTTAGATCTTTTAGCGTTTATTATATAATCTTTTGCAGAAAGGGCCGCTTATTTTGGTCGGAAGATGCCAAAACGTTTTGTGGACATTTGTGATAATGCAATACATCAGAATAAATGGAAAAGTCGATTTATAATTATTGGTTAGTTAGGGCCTTTTGCGTATTAGGTTGTGATATGTATATACGCAGGAAGCACAAAAAGTTTATATATTCTTTTAAAATAAAGTACTTTTTAAATGAAACTCTTAGCTTAAACTTAATTTATATTTTACTAACTTTTTATTGTTGGTAATTTGTTTAAGCTTTAATATCATTGCAAATAAGACTGTTTAAATGTTTGCAATTCTCATTCACTCTGCAGATTTATTTGCCAATATCTTTGGATTTTTTAAAATTTTTTCGGAGAATGTTTCCTGATTTTCTGGCCTACTATATTTGAAACAAACACAAATTCTAAAATTCGGTATTGACAACAGATTTTGCGCACATTTTTTTAAGTTGAATAGAATTCTGTTAGATTTTCGAGTGAATCGTACAAATGTGTAGGATATTGATTACCGTCCATAAGTGATACTTAAAGTATGCTTTTGAAATATATATATACATATATATTTTTTTTTCGTCAACAGGCCAAAAATCAAAAATCCGGCTACGTTAGGATTTGGCCTCGGTGGTTTAAGTGGGAAACAGAATTGTCGCTGTAGTACAACGTTACGAATAGTGCTGCAAGCTGTCAAAAGTTCAAAACGGCAGTTTCAAAGTAGAGTCAACAGAATATGTAGTTGTAGTAGTCGTTGCAGTTATAGTTGAAGTGCAATATTCGAAATTTTGAACTTTGTTACGCTAAAGAGCATTCGTCAGCTTCAGCTACTACTACAACTTCTTTATTCTGTATCAGGCCTTACTACATGCATGCTAATTTTCAGCTTCCTTGGCCATCAGTGGCCTCAAAATTCTCTGGATAGACAAAAAAAAGAAGAACACACTAATAAGGAAATTATTAAGCTGTGGCACTTTAAACTATTAATTGCCCCATGTTGTTATTTTTAGCAAAATTTTCTTAACTTTTGGAACATGGCGTAATTTTTTTGAAAAAGCACTTGATTCATTGTTCAAAATATTAAAGAAAAGAATATGATTGATTATTAAATATATGTTTTCACACGTTTATCTATTTTTATTCTGAGTTATGTGTTTGTTCAATAAATATAGATGGGATTCTGCCTGGTATTTACCTGATCTCTGGGTAAATACCGGGTATATTCCTTTTTTGAGAATTAAAAAAAAAACAAACGCATATGCCAATCAGGGTTGTCTGATGTGGCGATTTCTTGCCAAACGTGACTATTTTCAAACTTGTTTGGCGACCTAATTTTTGATTTGGTGACATGGCGACTTTGCGATTTTGTTGGCTATTTTTGATGAGCTATGGATTTGTTTTAAAATTCGTTATAGTCAATAAGAAGACAAAATATTACTTTTATTCTAGTATTTTTAAGTATGAAATTTGTGGCATTCATATGCATGGTCAGTAATTGAAAGTATGTATGTTCAAATGGCTGACGAAGATAATAAAAATCTTCGAGAAAATTGTTTTTCTTTTTAAAAGTGCTCTTGAAATTCCTTGAAACATGAATATACCTATTTAAAGTCTATGAACATTTTTCGATTATAAATTTTACTTTACTGCATTTTCTGGCACGCTACGGCATTACATTCTGCTGGTGTCTAATAATTGTAAATTTTTCTGTACATACTATATACTTCATTGCTATCCAAAGGATAGCTAAGGTAAAATGTAACAAGAAAATACAATATAATAGTCTGGTAGTGTATAAAAGTAATTCCTTAAAATTTAAGGAATAGAACTATTACAAAAAAGCTTTATAAAATACATAACTGAAATGTAACTCATAGAATAAATTCGAAAAATCAAAAATATTGATACTAAACAAATTTATTTTTTAGAAATTATAAAAAATATTATTAATAATTCAAAAAATATGTATTTTATTGTCAAAAACTGAAAAACAAAGGCTTTGGCGATTTTGGCGATTTTTGACATTGAATTTGGCGAAAAAGGTCAAAATTAATCTGACAACCCTGATGCCAATCATTAACTGTAACTAAACTTAATTTAATTATATATTAATTTTCGTTTTTTAAAAACGTTATTAAATTGTATTAAAAAGCTGGTTAAAATGCACTAAAACTACAATAAACCGGACTGTTTTGTTTTATTAATTTAATAAGAGTTACATATACAATTACTAATTATGTTCTAACTTAATTAACCGAGCAATAGTACATAAAGTAGACCTTCAGCCCGATGTAGTGAAACAGACGAGAGTCTCTGGCGGGAATCGAACCATCAACTCTCGTACTAATAGACTAGCTCACTACCAACTAGTCTACCGGGGCACCCTAAGCCGGAGTATATTCCCTGCCGTCAAATGAGTAGCTAACTACAAAAAAACCCAACTTTAAGTTAGCTTGTATAGACTAACTTAAAGCCAACTACTACGCAATGCAAAATTTACATTAACCAAAGTGTATACAAACACTGTGTTGTATATTTTAAGTAGTGAGAGCCAAGTCGTTAGCAAAAAAAATCAACGTTGTTATTTTTGTTATGTTATGACAATTTAATCTCATATTTACGCTCTTAATTGAGTAATGGCAAAAAACATAGTTTTTTTATTCAAAACCTAGACTGCCCCAGTAGGCTAGCTGGTAGTGAGAAAGTCTATCAGCGCCAAGGTTGCGGGATCGATTCCCGCCAGCGACTCTGGTTAAAAAAAAAGTTGAATAAAAACAACTTTGATTAATAAAATAAAAGAAATAAAAGAAAATAAAATAAAAAAATAAAATTTTTTTATTTTTTTGAAAGTATTCATCCAATGAATAACATTCATAGATCGGCCTTAATCGGCCTTAACTTAAACTAACTTAACTTAAAGCTAACTTAAAGTATTGAGTTTATAGCTAGCTACAAAAAGTTAACTTAAAGTTAATTAAAAGTAATGCAGAGTCGGACAATCGACTACTTCCTAGGACATCGCAATGTTAAAATAGTTAGTTAATTCCATATAAAAGTAGTGCAAGTGTCAACCACCACTAGTTGAGAAATAGTTAGCTTTCAGTTAATTTAAAGTTAACTGAATGTCCGACAGGGTTGATTTAAAATTAGAAGGAGGTATGTGTTTATTAAACAATAAAATCTAATCCAATTTTGCACAAAACGTTTATATCCACCCCTTGGGTAAATAACAGGGTATTCATTTAATCGGGATTTTGCTTAAACCGGTTAATCGCTCGATGAATTAACCGACGTTTTGGTTTAATTGGTTAAGTTTGCTTTTGATCGGTTAACCGATTAATTAAGTTTTTTTTTTATAAATTAAGTAATTTCAATAAATTAAAATGCATAAAAAATTTATTATTATGTGATAAAACTTGGCTTTTTTCGATTAACGATTAAACCGGTTAATTTCAGTCGATTAACCGATTAACCGATGTAACAAAATTTTTGATTTTTTGTAGTTTTAAACCATATTTCTTTTTGTGTTTTTAATCATGGGTGAGTTTCAAAACGGCAGTTGCAAACCAACTCGCTTCTTTAAATGCATTCTTCAATGCAATCATGTCGAATTTTACAATGTTATCTGTACCAAAGTTCACCAAAAAAGTTACTAAGGTGCACCAAAAAAGTTGTGTTTAGAAATATTTTTTCATACAATATATTTCCTTCAAGAAATTCATTCTTAAAATAGTACAAAATAAGAAATTAAGGAATTCGGAAATGAACTTTTTTGCAAAATGCTCGGTGCTGATCTTTGCCAGGATAAGTTAGATAATGACCTGCCAACAGAAAAAACTCTCGATAGTAACACAACAACAGAATTAACCGAAACTATAAAAATTATTAAAAATTTAAAACAGGACTTTAATGGCATAATAGAAGATTTTATATGTTTAGAGAATTCCAGTTATTAGAAATTTTGTATTATGGGTTGCCTTCTAACATCTACGATAATTGAAAGAATTTTTTCCATGTCAAAACTTAAGAAAAGTGCCAAATTAACCAATTCTTTTTCTAAAAGACTATTTTGTAAGAACTGCTTAAGCTATTGAAATAAAATGATCACGCAGCTTATTTTTTAATTAATACATAATACATTTATGTATTATGTGTAACATAGTTATAAATTATTTTTTCGTTTGCTCGTTTTAGTTATGTTATTATTTTTTTTACTAAAAAGCTCCAAATAATGAATAATTTTTCAATTTTATTTATTAAAATTACTTAATTTATAAAAAAATTTTATTAATCGGTTAACCGATCAATAACAAAATTAACCGATTATTTACCGATTAAACCAAAACCTCGATTAATTAATCGAGCGATTAACCGATTAAAGCAAAAGCCCGATTAAATGAATACCCTAATTATGTCAGAAGAATCCTGTTTTAATTTTTTTAAATTTTTACACTTCTAATTGCTTAGGTTAATTCTGTTAAAAGATTGTTTGTATTTCTATGAAGAGTTTCTTCTGTTGCCAGGTCATAATCTGACTCATCCAGGCTAAGAATGTATTGCTAGAAAGAAATAGTATATTGTATAAAAAAATATTTTCTAAACACATACCTTTTATTCGTTAATCGAAAAAGCCAATTTTAAATTAACCGATCAGTTAATCGGGTAGTAATTAATCGGTCAACCGATTAACGAGTAATGAATACCAAGTATTTACCAATTCTTACCCATTTGGTGCTATATGTTGTTATATAAGACCGATTTTACCGACAAAATTCTGTAGTCGACTCATATCTTTTAAAATTATCTAATCCACAAATAATGTATCGATGAATTATAGGAATTAATGTACGCTAAAGGCTCGCTACAAAATTGACAAGTATTTTTAACGTTTTTGATACAGTGGGTGCAATATGTTGTTTGGATAAGAACTCTTTTGACAATAAAATTCTTAAGTCGACAACTGTATCGGTTTTCCGTTGTATTACTTTAATTACATAGCATAACGACGTTTTTTACCCATTAAAACTAATTAGATTTTTTGGCATACTAAAACCGAATATGAGCTCAGTTTTTCCTATCTCGTCACATTTATCAGATAACGACACATTTGTGTTTTTAGCTATATACTTCTCTTTTAGCTGCCTTTCAGAGTCAAAGTCGGGTCCAATTAACATGATATCTTGTTTGAAAGGCTACTTAATTACGCGTCGAATAGTGGCGTGTTGACTTTAATCCTGCGATCGGCAACCTATACTATTACATTTTGCGATAGTATGCGTTGTATGAATTTTACTTATGTTTTTGTTGATGGTAAAATTCCCTCCAATGTGTGTGCACACGTACGTAATAAAAAAGCATACAAGAGAAAAGAGAAAACGCGGCGTCCTAATTTTGCCGATAAAGTTTAATCAGATAAAAAAAAGCCTGATTTATGTGAATCAACGTTAAGATTTCCAATTTCGGAAGATGTTTTGAACCACAATTAATATCAGAATCCAAAGTTTTATAACTTTATTGTATTGAAAAAGTGTTGAAATAACAACCTGTGTTATCTTTGTATTTCTATTTCAAAATATGGGAGAATTTGGAAAACTACATTCAGTATGTATTATTAATCCGAAAAAAGTTTTTAATAAAACACAAATTAGCACTTTTAATTTTTGAAACAGACCAAAATAAGAACAGCAAGTAATGCTGTTTAAGACTTACCAAATCATATCGTTAGCTAAAATGCAAAAAGGCGTAACTAACAAAAGTATAATTTTACAGGAGCAGCAAAAAACTTTCTTAAAATGAAAACTATAAACATGTCAGAAAACATGCATTAATGATTCGTCCATGGAATTCTTTAAACAATTGCAAAGGAAACCATTTCATTATATTTTGTTGAAATAAAATGTGTAATTACGTAGTTTTTCATTTATAAAATAAACACACTTGTAGTTACGTCCCTTTGTTTTTTTTTTTTTTTTGTTAATAAAAGCGCAATTTTTGATCGCAGAAGTGTAAAATTTTGTGAAGATACGTAGTTCAATGGCATTTATAATAATCAATTAAAAACACGATTTTGACTTTTTTGTTAGTTACGCCTTTTTGCATTTTAGCTAACGATACACTGTGTAACAAAAAAAAACGCGAAATAAAACTAGTCTATTGGTAGAGCAAATCTGCAAAAAGTTAGCTCATTTTGAATTTCTTGAAAAGGCGTTTGGTAAAAGCCAAAAAAAATATTCTTAATGTACTTCTGAGCTAAAAGACTATTTCAGATGTCTGCAGTAGAATTGTATGGCGATTTTTTTCTTAGAATGTATTAACCCTCTAACACTCATTTTAAGGGGTAATTTTTGTTCTTTTGCTTAACTTTCTCACAAAAGTATACTAAAACGGCACTTTAGAGGTTTAAAATGTTCCACGAATATTTTCTGCATTAAATTTTACTTGAGGTCTTCTAAGAACAAAAGTTCATGCAATGAATGTAAAACGGATTTTCGAAATTTCGGGCATTGAAATTTTTGAATTTCTTGAAAAGGCGTTTGGTACAAGTCAAAAAAAATATACTAAATGTACTTCTGAGCTAAAATACTATTTCAGGTGTCTTCAGTAGAATTGTCTGGCGATTATTTTCTTAGAATACATTAACCCTCTTACACCCATTTTAAGGGGTCATTATGTCCTTTTTTAAATTCCACACAAAAGTACAATAAAACGGCATTTTAGAGGGTTAAAATGTTCGACGAATATTTTCTGTATTAAATTTCACCTGGGATCCTCTAAGACCAAAAAATCGTACCATGTTTGTAAAACGGATTTTCGAAATTCCGGGACTTAAAATTTTTTAATTTTTTCGAAAACCCATTTCACATGTAATTTCGAATTCTAATTTTCATTAGAAATTATCTTAATTTCAATGAAAAATGGTGTAGTTGAATTATTTAGTTTTTTTATTTTTGTTAAGTTTTTTTTTTAAACCCTGAACTGTAAAAGACGATTTTATTGTTATATATATATTTATAATACAAAAATTATACTTCTTATGCTAAAAAACCTCAATAAATATTTTAAATTAAAAAAAAATGCGTTTTTCTTGAAATGGCGCGTTTATATGGCCGAGATTTAAATATAAAGTACTTTTTATGATGTAAAAACGGGAAAAATTGGTTCGCTTTTTTTATAATTTGGGTACATATACAGATTGCATATGGTCAAGTGGCAGGAATATATGTACATATTAGACGCCCCTTGCTTTTCGTATGGACAGTTGAATGCCGGTTGTTCAAGAGTGCTCAAAACAAACAAAAAAAAAAAGATTTTTTTTCCAAAATAAGATTTTTTTTTTTGTAAAATTAAGATTTTTTCATTAATACGATTTCTGTATGACGTGCTAAATTCCCAATTTTCCATATTTGATAAATACACTGAAATTTACTGTTAAGGGAAAGCTAGCTTCTATGCGCATTTCACTGGTTGCTTAGGCCAGCTCATCAGGAAACAATGATAATTAAGATTTTTTGCTGAAAATTTCTGGCAGCCCTGCTGGTGACACTGAATAAGAGAATGAGCAAGGCGAATTTATATACAAAAAGTGAATTCGCCTTGAGAGAGAGAAAAGTAACAAAACACATGTGCTATCTAAAACTGTGCAATATAAAATTAATACCATATTGTTGTTGTTATACGGTTATTTTTGTAGATACATTTATATGTATATACGTCTGTGTATATATGTACATACATACATTTATTATGTGTAGGCTTGCGTTTCGTTCATGAATGTATGTAGTTTGTAATGTATTCGTCTAAATTTAACGAAAATTAAACTTAGTATTACGAAAACCTTTGAAGACAATGCAGTGGTTAAGTTTAATCGAAGAAGTTCGTAAAAGGCCATACATTTGGGAATACATACCCTCGAAATCACGAATTAAAACCGATATTTTATGGAACGAAGTCGCCAATAGTCTAGGATTAGATGGTAATTTATCGATATTTTTAAAGGAAAAAATTGGTATCTATAGGTTTTCCTTCTTCCTTAACTTTTTTCTCAGTTAAAATATGCAAAAACAGATGGACACAATTACGTAATTCTTATACTAAAGCAAGGAATCGATTACGTGAATACGTCATGTGGATGATAAGTATCGAGATATACGATCAAAAAAGGGATTACGGCCCCAAATGGATATATTATAAGCACTTACAGTTCCTGGATAGTAGCTCTAGATCTAATTTAAGTGGTACTGAAAGTGATGAAGAAAATGTTGAAATCGAAATAGAACTTGATGATAACGATAGTGATAATATAGCCACTTCAAGTAAAAATTCAGAAAACGCAAATAATGTTTTGAATTTAATAGACGATAACGAAAAAAAACTAGAAAGTTCATATTTAAAAGAAAATATATCGCAAAAATCATCTCATATGCAAAACGATGCAAATAAATTTTATGAGAATCCGGATCAACTAATGAGGTCTCCAATTGCCATTAAAAGTGAATTGGAAGATGAATCACCCTTCAATATTAACGCGATACCTACACAACACGCACAATTTCATCATATAAATCTAGAGAGCAAAATACCTTTAGAACCGAATCCAACAACGACATTAAGAGAAACCATTAAAAGAAAAATTGAAGATGACCTTTGTTGCAAAGACAAAGCTTTATATACACAATATACTCAACTTCAAAAAATAGACGATGTGCATATTAGAAGAACGCCAGTGAATAATTCTGTATCGCCAAAACGGTCGCGTTTTCATTATCGAAATGCCCAGATGGCTGAAAATGACGAAGAAGATGAAAATTTAAATACATTTAACGATGATTTGAAAAATAAGCCTGATCAAGAGATGTTAACTAATGTTGCCATTAAAATTGAAAATGATATTAAACCTGATCTCAATGAAAACGATTCTTCTAGTCAATATACAAAATTTCTTATTGTGGATCCTGAAAGAAAAGAAATTTTTACCTGTATTCTTCCAGAGACAACAAGGCGGTTAACAGAAAATACCTTCAATAAAAATACTCCTTTAAATGATTGGGAAAAGGAAACAGATCCAACAACGACGTCTACAATAACAATTAAAAAAGAAATTGAAGATGAAGATGAACCTTATTTCACTGACAAAGATTTTTCTAATCAACATGATTCTTTTCAAGGCATGGGAAATGTACATATTAAAAGGGAACCGGTGGATAATGAAACGAATAATAAACTATATAATGATGATGGGATAAAACAAAAGAAAACAAGACTGATTTCGGAATATAATACCAATAAAAATACTGTTTTCAATGATTTGGAAAATGAACTGGTACATATAAAGACATCTACAGTAACTATTAAAACAGAAATTAAAAACGAAACTTATTCCACTGACGATACATTTTTCTTACAAAATGCACAATTTCAAGATTTAGACAATATTCCCAGTAGGGAAGAGTCCATAAATACTAAAAGGAACAATCAATTGCAAGACGGTACTGATAAATTAACTGAAACTACCAAAGCGAGCAATGTGTTTTCGTTAAAACGACTCAATGAAGAAACTTCTTTTAATACAGCATTGTCAAAAAGAACACGTCTTTCTAATAACCAAGACGACACAACTACTTCGCTACAAACAAACAGACGTTAATGAACTTGATTTAAAATTTCGTGAACAGCTTTTGCCTTACATGTATAAAATATATGTCCAGCTTTCAGAATTTAAAATTTGTTGCCGAAATGTATGAGTTAATACAGAGCATTAAGCGCAGCAAGTAACATGTTTGGAGAACAAAATACTTCTTTAAAAGAACTTAGTAATACTGAAGATCCAGATTATAATTTTTTTAAAACAGCTGTCTGTCACGCGTAAAATCTTTTTCCAATGTGGAAAGTTGACAATTTCATGCCAAGATGTCAGATTTAACCAAAAATATTTAATTTAATTTACAGTGTAATTGTATGCAAAATTAGGTAGTTCACATGTACATAATACAAAATTTCATATTTTTTTTATTATTCATACTTAAATGTTTTTTTTTTTTTTGTTTTTGAAAATTATTAAATAAATGCATTTTTATTGAAAACCTAAAACAATTTATTTAATTTGGTAAATATTACTTAGACCTTACCTAGGGTGGTACGTAGGTTCTCAAGTCTCAAAAAAATTACTCCGACTTTGGGGAAAATTTTTAAATATTGACATAGGTAGTTGCTGTAAGAAAGAAATAACCGTTGGACATTGTTGGTTCCGTGATGCTAGTGTGGCTTTTTCGGTACATAGGAACTTATGAACGATTTAAAGTTTTTTACCTAGTACATCGAAAATGTTAGTTAACTTTTTGTTTTATTAAAACTTTTTACATAGGAATGTAAAACCAAGAGAAGATGTTAAAATATTAACTTTAACTTTTTAGAAATTTGTTATAGTCCCCTATTTTGGAACCTAGTCTAAAATATGAATTTGTTTTTTTTTTTTTGATGCTGATAAAAAAAGCATTTCCATCCCTGGTTACCTGGTACATACATTTTTCTATGTTTACATGTTTGTGTATGTGTCGTAAAAGATTGACTAAAATGGAAACTCTCTCAAAACAAAACAAAAAAATTATCTATCTCAAAATTCTGTACGTGTGAAATGCAACAACAAAGTATAGGTATTTGTAGTACAAAAGTTGTACCATGGTACAATAATAAATTTGTATCTACCATCAGTGTGACCACAACTAAAAAAATTGGATGCTAAATGGGGCTTAAAACAATGCTAAAAATGCTAAAAAAAAAATTTGAAAATGCTAAAAAAAAGCTAAATTTTCTTAAATAATTGTATTATTATAATGAATGAATTGTGTATTTATTAATTTACCTGAAAATATTAGGTACATACCTATATGTATTTTTTTAAAATAAAACGAAGTTGATATAAAAAATCTATATACATACATAGATTTATTTAATAAAAACAATTCAGGAACGTAAAGTAAATTAAAACATCTTTACATACATGTAAATTCATGTATTTGCATAAAATAAGCAAATATTTCTTTCAGTCGGTTATACAAATGTATAGGTACATAAAATAATTCTAATAGTGCATAGAAAATATGCCTAAAAAATATGGAAGGAATAAGACTATTAAAGTATTAAAGCTTTATAAATTGTAATTTGACTTAGAATACACATTCGAATTAAAATTTAAATTTATGGTAGTAACATAAAATATGTAAAGATTTTTTTTATAAAATTCAATATCTCTAAAAATCCCTAACTTACCAAAAATTAAAAATCGAATATTTCATTGATTCTTATGTATTGCATCAAAAGATTTTTTAACAAAAAAAAAAAACAAAAGACCATATCTACAAAATGTTACATGATAAACGCTTAAAGCCCTAACCTACAGTTTGCAAAATATGCAACATTTGCAATTGTCAAAACAACTGGTAGGTTTTACAAGAAAAGTAGAAGAAAAATAAACTATAAGCAGTTTAAGGCGATTAATAAAAAAGTAATTTCAATTTTTGGGAATACAAAATTTTAATTTCAAAAGATTTTGTTATTCGTGCTTAATTCCCAGTTTTTATTATTGATAAAAACACTTGAACACTTTGATATTATTACAAGTAGAACTGTTACTATAAGTCTTATACGCTTAACAGTTTTATTTGGTTTAATATCTTTAGTTTTTCTAAAATCTTTATGGATGAAGTTTCCTGATGATCTGGCCTAAGCAACCAGTGAAATGCGCATAGGAATAGCTTATCCCATCAACAATACATTTCAAGTGTTTTTATCAATAATAAAAACTGGGAATTAAGCACGAATAACAAAATCTTTTGAAATTAGCGATTAATAAATTTATCATTTTAAATAGCTTTTTGCTTCTCCAGTAAAATTTTTCAAAATTTTAGATAGGGCTTTTTGCCTTTTAGGTAACATTATACATACATACATATATATACATATATATTATTAAATACAAAATATAAGTGAAAACAAATGAAGAGTTCATATCTTACACCTTGCAAAAAGGATTCGTACCACCAGAGGCCTTTTTGTATCTCGATAAACTAAATATTATTCAAAATGAAAATGGCATAGGTACCTATTTTTTACCACAATTTTAGACGTGCCAATATAAAAGCATATTTTGGCCCTATGCTCCTTGTAGGAGTTTAAAGGAAATAATATATATAATATAAAAGCAGTTAATTGCGATTTAGGAACTTATAATAAATTCAGATACGATACAAGTATATCTATAAGAGATTGTAAACTACAAAAAATCAGTACCAAAAAATGTTGGTGGCTATCCAAATAAATTTAAAATCCTCTGTTTTTAACCTTAGACCAAGGACCGGAAAATGTTTTTTTATTTTGTTTCTAAAAAATATTTATTGTTCAAGTTTAAAAAATTCTACATTTTTCACAAAATAAAAAATTTCTAAAATAGTATTAAAAAAAGCCGTCGGAAAAAATAATTAAAATAAAGTTTTTCAAATAAAAAGTTTTCTGAAAAACGTTTTCTAAAAAACTTTTGTATAAAAAAATTCAATTTGTTTCAAAATAAAAAATTTCTGAAAACCAAATAAATATATTTAAGCATTGTCATAAAAATGTCATTCTTCAAAACAAATTTAAATAAAATTTATGAAGAGTTTCTGAGAATACATACATACATACATACTTAGAATAAAATTTTCTAAGAAAAAAAACTTTTTAAGAAATATTTTTCAACAAAAAAAAGTTTTTTTAACAATTTTATTTGTTTTTTTTACAAAAAAAGTTTTTGTTTTTTTTGAAACTAAAAATTTTGTTTTCAAAGAATTTTTTTTTTTCTTTTTAAACACAGAAAAAAATATTCCTTTTTTCACACACAAAATTTTGTATTTAAAAAATAAAATTTAATTTTGTGTTTTCTGTTCGTAATTTCCGGTCCTTGCTTTAGACCTTAGTTTTTACTTTTCACAAAAATATAAAAAGTAATGTTTTTGTAACTTTTTTCATTACAACATTTATTTCTACAGATGTACATATTACAATTGAAATTCTAAAAATTTTACTATTTTGCAAATAAAAAACTATCATGTACTATATTAACTATACTAGAGAGCCCGTTTTAGAGCCAGTGTATATATTGTATATAATTGTTAACTATTGTTTATTATAGTTTAAGAATGTTATGAATTATATTGTAATAAACATAAAAAAAAATAGTATAAGTAAAAACAAAAATTGGCATTGAAAACATAAAACAACAACATTGTCAGTAAATTTAATTACACATTAAACATATCATTATATGAATAGTTTTCCTTAACTGCCAAAGTGTTGATGAAAACACCATTAGAATATGATCTGTTTTCGTCACACATTTTTATAAGATCAACAGTAATGATAAAATCTCTGCAACATTTATTTAGCCTTGTTAGTCCACATCTAAAGTAAATCAATGAATTCAATACCATCCTTCTAATCTTGGTTTTTATATGGTGCATACCGCTAAAAATTCTTCAACTTCCGCGTTACTAAATGGCGAAACCAAAAACTTCATAAAAGGCCCAACTATAATATGCTTAAGTTGGCTTAAGCAAATGGGCGAATACATGTAAATCATATATGTCAAACCATATTGAACTTAAGGAAACTTTTTGTTAAATTTTATGAACCTGTCATTTGCTTAAGCAAGGTGCAAAACAAATCGCACTTTCCGTACGGAATCAAATGTTTTTTGGTTTTGTTTTTGTGTTTTTAAATGCATTTGAAAAGATTTTTGTTATTTTTTGACAGGAGCTTAAGCATATTATAGTTGGGCCTTAACTCGTTGAAAGCATTTTTTTTTAAAGAGTTTCTGTAGTCATAAGCACCTATCCAGAATTCAATAGTTGAGCTTTGCTTTATCCGTTCGTATGCATTCAGCTTTTCCCATGCTGTTTCAAACCTGTTATTTCTTCTGTAGTAAAATGTACCATTTCTTCTATAAGTGTTGTTATTATTATACATTTGTATGAACGAATAAATGACAAAATACAACGATAGAGATTGACAGAAATATTAAGTTATACCTATTTTGAAATAGCAATATATAAAATTTAAAAGATTAAAAAATGCCAAGGAATGCTAATCAAATATTAGAAAAATACTGAAAATTATGCTAAATGCAATTTAAAAAATTCGCTGCTAAATCAAAATAAATAATGCTAAATTTAGCAGTGAAAATGCCAAAAGGGTCACACTGTCTACCATACAGTTAGGGGTTTCTTCTCTCTCTTTACATTCTAGTCATTATTCTATGGTGTGTGTGCGAGTGTTTGAAACAAGTATTTTCATACTCAAAATTATATACATATGTATATGCTTGTGTTAAATTGTATTTCGTGTTTATACATGTGTTTTTGATATTTTCGTTAAATAAACGAAATTTATAGTTTAGTATTGCGAGAATCAATTATGCGGATGGATGTATCACGTTTTATTGAGGAAGTCCGGAAAAGACCACTTCTGTGGAATCTTCGTTATCTCAATAAAAGAAATAACTTATGGAGTGAAGTTGCCAAGAGTCTTGAAGTTTCAGGTAATTTCTGCTTTTTAATATAAAATTGTATACTTAAAAGTTAGGTACATATACCTATTTAGGCAATTCACAAAGTGTACTGTTATTTCATACTGGTTTTGAGTATTATGACACAATAGAACACCTTGTGAATTGCATATGTAATTAAAACAATTATTTAACAAAAAAAAAAATTGTTTTCAGTGTATGATTGCAAAAGAAAATGGAAAACGTTGTGCCTATTGTATGAATCTTCAAAAAGACAGGTTAATAAACGTAGGAGAAAAAATGGTCCTTATGCTAAAGAAAGTGATAATCTGTTTTTAAATCAATTAAAATTTGTTGACGATGTAGAAGACGTTCAAATTGTGAACGAAATAGAAGACGAGATAGAGGACTTTCAAATTGAGGACGAGATAGAGGACGTTCAAATTGTGGGCGAAATAGAAGACGTTCAAATTGTGGCCGAAATAGAGGACGTTCAAATTGTAGACAACATAGAAGACGTCCAAAATGTAGACGAAATAGAAGACGTTCAAATTGAGGACGATGAAGAGGACGTTCAAATTGTAGACAACATAGAAGACGTTCAAATTGTGGACGAAATAGAAGACGTTCAAATTGTGAACCAAATAAAGGACAATGAAAGTGCTGCATTACTAAATAAAAGCGCTTCTACTAATGTTCAAAATGACTTTCAACAAAAAGTATCATTTCCAGCAAAATTTGATATTGCTGATATTGATTGCAGTTTCCTTATCAGCTTTCTGTTTTACTTGCAATCCATGTCTAAGACTCAAAATTTAAAATTTCGCACGAAGATGTCCGAGTTAATGCTGAGTTTTCTAAACCCTAAAGAAATAGATGAAAGTGATTCCACCAATACATTAGATCAAATAAATGACAGAACATTCTTTAAAGCACTGATCAATATTGGTGATTCAAATGTTGATTTTTTGCTTAGTTATTTGCCATTCGTTAAATCTTTACCTCGATTGAAGAATATGCAATTTCGTATCAAAATGTCCGATTTAATATTAGATATTTTGTCTTCATAGTATTTTCGTGTTAATAAATGAATATCTGTATGATTATATTTAGATTTTAATTTTCTTTTAATAAATTTTTTAAACCGTAAAAATTTGCTTTTTATTATGTTTCAGGCTATGTATTTATTTTAATAAGTTGGCATTACTGGGCACTGTTTTTCAAAACTACGAGTTAAAAATCTATGTACAAGTTAAATATATTAAAAAAGCAACAATTTTGCAATTTTTGTTTAAAATTTATTTTACTTGTAGATTTGCAACTTGGAAGTTTTGAGAAACAGGGCCCTGATCGTCTTGTTTTTGTTTGCTAATCAGGGTTGTTAGGCTTTTTTCTTCAAAAATCGTCAAAAGTTTTAACAAAATTCGTCAAAATCGTCACGAAATTTTAACAAAATCGTCAACAAATCGTCAAATATTTAAACTTACAAATTAGAGACAATTTATAGCATTGATTGGTTCAAAAATAAACATTTTTAGCAAGAAATGCTATTTATAGTAAAGAAAGTGATATCGTTAAGTTTTATTCTACTTATTTCAGCAAGTAGTCTGAAATATACATATTTATCATTTGAAGAGAAATACATAAGAAAAAATATATTTTCATAAAAACATAACCAAAATTTATTTATTTCATTTGTCCATATTCACAAAAACATTAAGGCCCTAAATTTGTAAAACGCAAACGCAACGCCAAAAATTATATTGAAAGCAAAAACAAAATCGAAAATATGCATCAAAACTGTGCATCACTGCTGCAGTGATGCAAAATTTTGTTGCTGATGCGTGATCACCAGTTGCACTTGTGATGCTGATGCTTTTTTACTGCACAACAGCTGTACAAAATTGAATTTTTTAACAAAAGCTAAATTGTAAAAGTTTAATGAGCGAACATAAAATTATAAAAAAATATGTTATCCACAATCGCGATGGCAAATTTTATTGAAAATATTTAGCTAATAAAGTTTTGGGTTAGTGCATTTATTTAACCCATTTTTCGCCGGCTGATGTTTATAATCACCAGCACTCTTATGGCCATTTTCTCATTAGGCAATTATCTTTTTTCCCAACGAAAAACTGCACATTAAAGAAATTTGGTTTTCTCAATGTCTCATTTGCTTCTTTTTTGTAGCAATGCTTACCGGCACTCATCTGCCAATTATTTATTTTCCTTTTATTTGACGTACAGATAAATTCAATCAGCTAACTCCCAACTTTTACATGTATTTTGAGTGGTATTGCCAACTAAAACCAATGTTTTTTTCGGTATATTGAGAAACCCAAAATCGTTAACGGACAGTTTATCGATATAATAAATTTATTTATTTTTCTTTATTTTTGGCCACTTTCTTTTATTTGTATTAATATATATTTTTATTATATATATTTAGCTGGTGAGGCCTAACTCCATTTGTGAAAATAAAAATGCAAAATTTTTTATTTCATTTTTCCCTTTAAATTTATGTTGACATTAAGTAACAGACAGTTTGTCGATACATTGAGAAAATGGCCATTACTCTTGTTTTTTGTTGAAATGGTTTTTTTTTCTGTCAGTTACTTAAAATCAATTTTGATTTTTAGTTGAACTGTTAATTCTAATTTGGATATTTTGGCTTGAGTTCATCAAATTAATTTTCATTAAATTATTTTTACTGAAGAAAGGAATTTTACAACATGAAATTTTGAACTAAACACAAATACTGAAACTAATAATACAAAATTCAAATGGCGGGACATCATTCTCAAAAACACTTACAAAACTATTGCGAGAGTAAGTCATTTGCAATCATATTGGTTGTCATGTTGTAGGAAATCTCTTATGATAAGCTTTTTCTACAACTCATTTACATTTTGCTCTGTTTTGGTCTGTTGGGAGTAGGGACGGGAAATCCCGGGAATTTCAATTATTTTATTTCCCGTTTTCCCGGGGTTTTTCTTGCGGGATCTCGGGAAATAAAAAATTCCTCATAATTTCAGAAAATAGCTATTTATACTTTGAAATTTAGTTTTCTATTCTCTAAAAAAAGCATCTGTGGATGGGTTGTGTATTAGATCAATTATAAGAAGTGAGTATGTACATGTATTTAAATCAATGTCTCCTGATGCAATAAATCTACTAAATGCAGAATGGGCAGTGCAACAGTTGATAATTATTACATTTAGTGAAGTGAAGAGTTAATAAAGTACATTAATTCAAAATAAGATGCAGGCAGTAAAGTTTCATTGTCCATGAACAAATCTTAAAAATAGGAGATACCTAAACATATCGCCGCTCCTTTATAGCAACATAGTCATATCTACAAAAACAAACGATCTTGGCAAAATGCGACTAAAGTTTTAAAAATGTACCGATTTAAAGATATATTTTGCTATAACTCCGGTTCAGTTTGAGATATAATACGAGAAGGTATGAAGGAAAACTTTGCTAAAGTTACTTCAAATTTTGAGATATGACTATGATGCAATGAAGGAGCGATATGTTTATAAGGTGATAAACACAAATTTTCAATTTCAATTTAAATTTGTGTTGGTTTATATACCCGTGAAGTGCGGGGAAACCGAAATAAAATAACATTTTGGAAACTCGTGTAAGATACTACAACATAAAACTTGAATAACACATTGTCCTAAAGATTACAAATGGACCTATTGAAATGAAAAGGTTTGTAAGAAGCAGTCCGGTTGATGCTTTTTTTTGCATAAACATTGATATACATTTGACTGATATAGACGTTGTTTATAAAAAAGAAAAAATTACTTCTGATTGTGAATCCGAAGCATGCACTTTTAACTATTTGTCCAACCTCGGTAAAAAATTAACGAAATCGGAAACATGATAATTAGTAAATAAAATCAGGAATATACTTTTTGACGACTTACAAAGCGCTTTGAATGTGTCAGAAAGTTATTTCCTAAGCCATTAAAAAATGTTATCTATTTCTTTAAAATATTTTATCTATTTTATTAATTAACTTTTTGATTTCATATCTTGAGTATCTTAATTTTTATTTTGTTTTTATTATTGCTTTATGAATTAAATTGTTATGTTTATGTTATCTTTTTATCTTGTATCCAGAGCATAATAATGCTGAATAAAAGCATAATAATAGGGAATAAAGGCGTGAGGGAATAATAATTCAAGTTCCTTTTTCAATCTTCAATTATAAAGTTTTTTTCATTAATTAATAACAAAATTTACTTTGTATTATTTATATGGAGCGGGATCCCGGGAAATTTAAAAAATTTTCCCGCTTTCCCGGGAATCGAAAAAGTCCGGGAAAAAAAACTCTAGTTGGGAGGTTTCACTTAGTCAAAACTAATAATTTGCCAACACTAAAATGCTGATTTGAATCAAAATTGTTGCTTTAATAAATTGTTGTATTTTTTTCTGCTGCCCTGACCCTACCTAATCTATATATATACCTATATAAAAGAAAGTGGCGTTAGTTACTACGTTTATAACTAAAGAACGGCTGGATCGATTTCGACGATTCTTACCAATTCGGAATGGTCTGTGACCAAGTAAGAAGAATAGCAAAAATCTAAAATATAAAAATATAAAAAATAAATCGTAAACTCTGCATTTGCCGATGCTATGATCTTTAGCAAAGTTGTTGAGCATGGGCCGGCGAAGGTTTATAAGTTGATATGACCAATTTCAGACAGGATTTCACCAGTATTTAATTTTTTATTATAATTTGGAAAATCCCGAGCAACGATGGGACCAGACAACTAGTATTAAATATTGAAACAAAATATTTTCCCTCTCCTATAAAATTCCAATATTTTAGGTACCTATTTTTTACTTTTGTTGATTTTTAATTTATTTTTACTCAATTGTTTTTGTGAAATTGTTTATGCTTTTAAAAAAAATATAAAATATATATATTTTGTCCTTTACTTGGAGGTCAATTCCTTTAAATTTGCAATACACTCTCACTTTTTAATAACACACTCACACTTTTTAAATTGACCACGAGATTGCTTTCAATTTTACCTTTCCGTTTGTTTGGCAATTTTACTTTCAATTTCACAGCTGAATCCAAATTTGTCTTTATAAATTGCTTTCTTGGTGACATCTTGAAAGTAAACTGCTTAAAAAAAACAGAGAACACGTTTCCTACTAAAATGATCATTCCAATTATGAATAAAAATTCCCCGAGAATTATTTCCTTTTTCCCATTTTTACAATGGAATTAACATAGGAAAAATGGGAGAAGCGAGAAAACTCACGGTTAACTTTTATTCATAATTGGGCTGGATGTCTTTTATCGCACTGCGTAATTTAACCGGCATTTTAAAATTCTTTTTACAAACACTTTTATTTATTGAAATAAGTAATAAATACAACTAACAAATTCCAAATAGGTAGATGATGGTGAATAGTTTAAAAACACAAGTGCATAAATAAGCATCAAAAAACAAAAAATCCAATTGTAAGCCGACAAGAAAATATATATGTATGTAGGTAGGTATATAATAAATAGTTTTATTGGAAAGGATTGAAAATTTCATATAAGTGAAAAGCTGCCCGATAATTCTCTCTTTTTTGAAATGACCCACTCTGCAGTTTATATTAATACTCCCAGTACAGGCGTTATTACCAGAGCAGTAGAATCAAAAAGCCAGCAAAACAAAAATAAACATTGTGTAACAACTAACCAACTGATAAAAAGGGGCTCCCTCTTTCTTTCTCTCTTAATTCAAAGGGTATTTATAATAGTACATAGTACATACTTCAGTTTCGTTAAGTTTCATCTACAGTTGCCTCAATTGTATGTCAGTGATGCCATTTAAGCATTTTCGTTGCTAGCTTTAGCATCTTCTTTTGGTAAAATGCAATGAGGTTTTTAAAAATATATGCATAATGTTTTTTAAGCCAAAATTTTTTTTAAGAAATATTTTCAAATATTAAGCAAATTCTTAAGCTGATTGCTGCAGAACATTCCAGCATTTAATTATTTGCGTTTTAGCACTTCATGAAATTTATTTTCTGGCAACACTGCTTTATGTGCTTGTTAACATTTGGTTTTTCGTGTTTATATTGATTTACTTATTTCGTGTTTCGTGTGTTGTCAGCTTTAAAAACAACACAACGAAATGAGTTTAGTTGAACGAAAAATGTCAAAGCCGGTGGATGTATCACGTTTGATCGCAGAAGTTTACAAAAGGCCTGCTTTATGGGACTGTTATCATGAGCATCATAGGAAGCACAAACGTGTTGCCAAATTGTGGGAAGAAGTAGCACAAAATTTGGGTGTTGTTGGTACGATTTATTTCTCCTTGTTTAAGAATTTTCGTACTTTTATTAACACATAAATACGTATTTATACATTACAGTTAGACTTTGCAAACGTAAATGGACAAATTTACGTGATGCTTATCGTGCCGAAAAAAGGCGTACAGAACGACGCATTGAAAAAGATAAATTAATGGGCACATATCATCCAAACACCAATTACAACAGCAAATGGACACACTTTTCGGCCTTATACTTTATAAGAGATCTTAAACCAATTAGTAACCATTCAACTGAAAATGAAAATAGCAATTCGAACTCAACTGAGTCTGGAAATGACTTTGATGAGGGTTACAAAGAGAGTATATGTGGCGAAACTAGTCATACAGTTTTTAAAAATAAGTCAGAATCTAATCATGATTTAGTTGATGATCTGCAAGTAGTTGATGATCCATTACAAGACGGCGATGATGTTATGCTACTGGAAGAACTTCAAGCAATTGCGAGACCTTTATCGTCTAAACTACCCATGAATAGTATCCCGCAACAAAATTCCGAGTTTACTCTAACAAATACCAAGCCTTCTACTACAAAAACTCCAAGTTGTAAACGTTCTAAATCTCCTTATGATCAACATCACTTTTTGCAAGATTTATGTAAAAAAGAACAAATATTGATAAATTCAACTAGACAAGATATTAGCCGCTGTAACACATTAGAACACCTTGGTGATTCGGATTACAATTTCTTAATTAGTTTTCTACCCCAAGTTAAGAAAATGTCTGAACTACAAAATCTACAATTTCGTGCTAAAATGTGCGAACTGGTACTTTATATTATGGCACCTACGGCAACAGGAGGTTCTTGAAATACTCTAGCAATGTAGGAACTGTTTTTCAAAACGATTAATTCTACTTTATTTAATTATTTACATTAAAAACTTTTATTTATAAATAAATGTTAAGTAAAAATACAATAAAAAAAGGTATTAAATAGAATTCATTTAAGGTCTTTTATTTAAACATTTTCAGGCCAATTATGAATAAAAATTCCCCGGGAGTTTTTTACCTTTTCCCATTTTTACAATTGAATTAACATAGGAAAAATGGGAGAAGGGAGAAAACTCCCGGGGAATTTTTATTTATAATTGGGCTGTTTATGTTGCCCTATCAGCGTTACCGTTTGCCCGACTAAAGTCGCAATTTGACCCTTTTTTAGCGGCCTGCGACCTTTTGTGAGACTTTGTTTAACATCGACTTGTGCGACCTTTTACCATTTTTTGTAACACATTTAATTTGCTTATTATCTTATCAAAAATACCGTCAAAATTAAGAAGCAATTCATAGTTACAATAAATACAATGTTTTTCAGAAATTTTTCTCAAACTTTCAGCAAAAGTTTTAAAGAATAGTTTTAGCAAAAAAGCTTCTTAAAATAAAAAATTTTGGTGTTTGCAGTACTCATTTTACAAAATTATTTTTAACCGCCGAGTCAATGAAAGAAGAAGTTGTCGTTAAATATGGACAGGTACATACATGTGAATATTTTGTTTTAACTGTTGTCTCAATTGTTTTACCATGCGTTTTATTAATAAAAAACGTTTAAAATAAATGTGCGACTTTTTTTTCTCATAAGACTTAAATCCTGTTCCCTATCAAGGGGTTAACATTTAAAACTTCCTTTTATGGTGTCAATTTAGGTAATAGGCTTATAAATAATGATTGATTGTAACGTTTAAAAGTGTAAGTTTAATAGTCCGCAAATTTTAGATCCTCGGGCAAAATCAAAATGTATTAAAAAAAAAAAATCATGCAAAATAGTTAGTGGACAATTTAATATTTTTTCTAGCTGAAATTTGTTATAATTATCTACCTGTGAAATTATTAGGTTTTCGCTTCGATACTTTTCGTTTATTGGCATGTACTTACACACATTTCGCCTAATGATCAACAGCATTTCCACAAATGGACAGATGTTCATTTGTAGTTTCTTAAATTAGAATTATTGGAAAATAATTTACCTGTTGCCAGGTGTGAACAAAATAATATAATTTGAAGCTTAATCGTAAACACCTGAGATTTTCCAAGTATTCCCATTGATTTTGCGTTAAGGCCAATTGAAGAAAAAATGGTAAATTTTAGAGACACATGCAAATAAACCTAAGGATTTGTTTACAGGCATTCTGAGGTTTTGTATCAAGGAAAGTAGATATTTAATGTATGATGAAAAAATCTAGCTGAACAGTTTGCAGCACGTCTGGGACACAACGATTTTAAAGCTAGTAACGGTTGGCATGATAATGTAAAAATGTGCCATGATATCGGATTTCGAAAAGTGAGTACAGAAAGTGCCAGTGTGAGTGAAGAAGTTTGTTCTGAATGGAAAGTATGGGTACGTTCGTAAATGCATCACTGCGCTGCATCAGAAAAGCAAACTTGTTTTAACGGCGCACACTGGTTCATATTTTGAGAAGGCGGCCAAAATTATTTTTTTTTTTGTTCTCCGATTTTAAAATTTTTTTATTCATGTGAAAGTAAATACTAGTGAACCTCGGGAGCCAAAAAATTAAAACCCTATTTCAACTATTTCATTGAGAACAGGGTGGTCCGAAATGGACTTTCTCAATATTTGGTTATAGTTTTGAATTTCTGAGTCAATTTTTGAAGTTGAAATGCTCATAACTTTTTTGTTTTTTAAGATTTTTTGACAGAATAAGTTTTGTGTATTAGTTTATTTTATTAGCTATACGTGGTTTAAAGCATTAAACTCTGCGACCTCTAGAACTATTTTTTTTTTTTTTTTTTTTTTTAATGTCAAAATTTCCCGGAAATTTCCTACTTTATAGAGCATAAGTCCTGAGCGTCAAAATGCGTCAAAAAAAACCTATACTCTCTTGTAGTCCAGAATCTAACCTACATTTCTATACCCCATTGTACGCACATCTGGATACGGCCTTGCGAACTACAGCAATTTCTGTGACCCAAGGTAAGATTCAAAAGGTTCAAAAAATAAGTCCTGCAAGGAAAAATTACTGAAATTAAAGAAGGTGAATCTTAAAGAATTTTCGACAAATAAAGCAGTTCAGGCCACATAAATTATCTAGCACGTCAGGTTATCAATTAATTTGGAGAAGGTAAAGGTATTGCCATTGTTATGAACTTATTGTGGGTGAACGGATGCTGCAAAACGAATAGGCGACATAAATAGACTAACACGTTAGATTTCTGAGTAAGTTAAAAGGTTAAATATTAGTAAATAGCCGCAACATAAACTACATAGTTTAATTACCTGAAAATTACAACTTAATTTAAAAAAATGGAAGAGCAGGTAAATGGTAAAAAAACTAGCACGCAGTTATATTTTACGTGAAAATTATGCTAAAGGATTAATTTCTGCATCAAATTCAACCAACGCAAAATAAGAAAACAAAAATTGCAATAATTGAAAAAAATAGTTGAAGCGAGCCCTAAACGCACAAAGAGGATTTTAAAAAGTATGCCTACATCAACTGAAGAAATGAAATTTACTCCAGAAGAAGAAGCATTTGCACTATTTTTGGATTTAAAACTGACAAAAAATCAGTATACAGAACTGCGAAAGCGAACCAATGAAAAAAATTGTGGAATCTTTCCAGGATATCGAGATTTAGTTTTTGTCAAAAAAGAGTGCTTACCTTCACAAACGGCTTAATAGCCGTGTAACCTTAAGTTCAGCAGAAGTAAAATTGCAGGCTCTTCTCGAACACACTGCAGAACGATTATTAAATACACTTGATGCTGACTGTTTAAAAAAACTTAAAAATTGCAGCATCACTTTATTTTCTAAATGGGGATGTGATGGAAGCTCTGGTCAGAAACAATACAAGCAATGTAATTCAGAAAATTTATCTGATGCTAACTTATTTTATTCATGGTATCTTTAGTTCCATTACGTTTAAGAAAAACTTATATTGGCTTAGAGCCGTCAATCAGTAGAGTTACAGAAATGGATGTATGGAAAAATGAAATTCCCTCTTCAACAAAGTATTGCAGACCAATAAAGTTTGTTTACAAAAAGGAAACTAAAGATGTCATAACTTAAGAAGTTCGAAAAATAAAAGATCAAATTAAAGAACTTCAACCGACAATATTTAAATTTGATGACCAATGCATTGAAATTAATTTTCAAATGTTCCTTACAATGATCGATGGAAAAGTTGCACAACCATTAACCGAAACAAAGTCTTAGTCAAGCTGTACCATATGCCAAAAGACATCAAGTCAATTAAGCCAACTCCCATCACAAGACAATAGTTTCAATGAAGCATACGAATTTGGAATGTCCCCTCTTCATACCAGAATTCGTTTTATGGAGCATATTCTTAAATTGGGTTATGATTTGGAATTTGGCCCGTTAGGCGAAACAGTGAGAAAAAAACAAAGAAAATGTGGAAAAAAGGAAGCAAACCAAAAAACAAATTCAAGAAAAATGCCTTCACCTAGGCCTTATAATTGATCAGCCAAAACAAGGAGAAGGAAATTCAAATGTTGGAAACACTGCATTTTGAATTAATAAGACGATTCCAGATCATTTTACAAGTTATATAGCAGAAAGATAATTGCAAAAAAATTTGGCCAGTATGCAAATGAAACACCATTTCTTTATAACAAAAAATACTCTTGGAGACATATGCCAATCGCAGCTCATAAAATTTTATACCATGGGGAACAAATAGTTCAACACAATATGCTACCAATTAGAGATCTATCTGAAGAAGCGCAAGAAAAAAGGAACAAAGACTACAGATTCTTCCGCGAGCATAACACAAGAAAAATGTCCAGATGTACTAATGAAGATCTTATTACTATTTTGTTGTGCACATCAGATCCATATATGTCCAGTATTCGACAAAAATGGAAATCAACCTCAATCGAAGAAGCTAAACAACTACTGGAAAATGAAACCCAAAGCTATTTAGAAGAAATTTTTACTAATATTGTTTAATTTAAAATTGTTTATAGATTATAATTTGTTTTTGATTTAAGTATATATTTGTATTAATATATAAAAATAAAATACACATACATCTCAAACCAAAAATAAAAGTTGCATTACCTAAAATGTTATCGATAGCCAAGAATGCTATTTGGGAATTTTTCAAAATATTCCTTTTCAGTTTTATCCTTATAATAACTCGTCTCGTCCCAAAAAAAGCCAACCTTTGGCCCCTGTGAATATTGCGACTAAAAAATTTACAGGGGCCAAATATTGGCATTTTCTGACAGGATCTAAGTTCGACAATAAAAAATAAGTATCAGTTGTAAAATACAAGAGAAATAATGATAAATTATAAAAAAATCATATTTGAAATATTCAACTTTTACACCGAAATTCAACAAAAAAATGAAAATGCATTTTGAACTCCCCATAACTTTTGCTCCTATCAGTCGAATTTTACGTTTCATAGCGCAAATGAAAGCCTAACATCGCACCTATCGAACACAAAAAATCGCATAAAAAAATACCGATCCAGTCAAAAGTTATGGAATTTTGACCGCCTTCTCGTAAAATTTCCCACTGTGCGGCGATAAAAGAATAATTACACTATGCTAGTTGAAAAAACTGACAAGCCGGGCACATGGCGTTTTAACATAATTCGGGAACGCTGAATCCAGTGGTGCCCGCGGTTTTTTCAGATTGGCTCTGGTTTTCGAGATATACCGTTATTTCGAAAATGGAGGAGGTTGCACAACATATATTCGCGTAACTCAAAAACGGTTTAGTTTATTGAAATTACTAAAAAAACCGAAATTCCGCAATAAAATTTCATTTCAGAAAAGTAAAACTCTTTTTCTAATATGAGTAGTCGTTATTGAAACATAATTTTTTTTTTGAAAAAAAAATTAATTTTTTTATCAAAATTTCGAAATTTTTGTTTATTAAAAATTCATAAAAAATTAAAAAATGCAGCTAGGCTTCTTATAAAAAACGAAGCTACAAACAAAACAAGCCATAAATGATTAAAATCTGTTTGCAACTTTTGCTTTTATTCATAAAAGTCGACAAATTTTTCATTAATTTAAGAATTTCCCTTAGGGGGCTCCCATACAAATATTGCGTTTTATGAAATTCTTTAATTAATTAAAATTTGTCGACTTTTGTGAATAAAATCAAAAGTTGCAAACAGATTTTAATCATTTATGGCTTGTTTTGTTTGTAGCTTCGTTTTTTATAAGTCTGCAAAAAATTAGAAGCCTAGCTGCATTTTTTAATTTTGTATGAATTTTTAAAAAACAAAAATTTCGAAATTTTGATAAAAAAATTAATTTTTTTTTCAAAAAAAAAATTATGTTTCAATAACGACTACTCATATTAGAAAAAGAGTTTTACTTTTCTGAAATGAAATTTTATTGCGGAATTTCGGTTTTTTTAGTAATTTCAATAAACTAAACCGTTTTTGAGTTACGCGAATATATGTTGAGCAACCTCCTCCATTTTCGAAATAACGGTATATCTCGAAAACCAGAGCCAATCTGAAAAAACCGCGGGCACCACTGGATTCAGCGTCCCCGAATTATGTTAAAACGCCATGTGCCCGCCTTGTCACGAAAAAAAAGTGTCAATTTCATGCACAGTGTAATTTTTAAAATGTATTTTTAACAAGGTGGTCTCTTAAATGCTCTTCTCCTGTCCAAACAAGGAGTCGGGGCCCATTTTTTTATTGCTGATTCTTAAAGCAAAAATTATGGGGAATCCAACAAAAAAAAATTAGCCGGAAAATTTAGGAGCTTCTGTGGAAAATCGGAAAATTTAATTTTTATGGGAAAATTTAAAGGTAAATTTCTAAGAAAAACTAGGAAAATTTTATTTTTCAATTAAAGCCTGATTCAATACCTTTCCAACGAGCTATCACTCGTTGCGATCGCTTTAGTAGTTTTTTTTTTTAAACAACTTTCAATGAGGTCCCTTATGAAGAATTCTTCAATTTTGTCACATGACAGTGGTGTAAACCACCACTAAACCAGTCACTATAAAAAAAAAAAAAAAATGTAGGAACATTATTTTTTGCTGGGCAATCGATTGAGACTATTTATTTTAAAATCGGAGAGGGGTCGTCCAAAAGGTGATCGCTTTCATATGGAATTGCTCTATAACCATTTAAAATCACTGATTCAGCGCAGTGATGCATTTACGAGCGCACCCTATTGTTACCAAGTTTGTTGGCAGAATATTTTTAATGCAGACGAAACTGGACTATTTTTTAAATGCGCACCAGACCGAACAATGGCGTTTAAGTCCGAAAAATGTAAAGAAAGATTATCTATTTTATTTTCTGTTAACAGTACAGGCTCTGAGAAGAGAAAATTGCTCATAATCGGAAAATCGACTAACCCAAGATGTTTTAAAAACATAAAAAGCTTACCAGTTGACTACACTGCGAACAAAAAAGCTAGGATGATCAGCGATATATTTCTTGATTACTTACAAAAATTTGACAACGATATGACTAAAGCCAATCGTAAAGTTTTACTGTTTGTGGATAACTGCACAGCACATAAAATTGCTCCATCACTTAAATCCACCAAATTAAAATTTTTACCGCCAAACGCAACATCGAAACTACAACCTCTAGATCTGAGAATAATCAAAAATTGCAAACCCTTTTATCGCAAAGAGGTAGACAAAATTTTAATCAACGATCTTGAAGAGGGGCGCAAAAGCTCTTTAAACGTTTTACAGGGAATAAGAATGACACACAAGGCATGGGAAAGTGTCGAAAAATTAACAATTGCTAACTGTTTTGCAACTTGTGGCTTTGCCTCCTAGACAGCGAAGAATGGCTTATTCTAAAAAGCTATTTTAATTTAACAGAACGGTTTGATGATTTTGTGAATTTCGATGACAACATTACTTTTACCGGGTCCCTTACCGATGATGACATTATTACTAGTGTAACGAAACCACAAGATAATGGTGAGCAGGAGGATGAAGAAATCGAAAATGTTCTAACCGCTAGAGAGACTTAAATAATTGTCGCAAAACTGCAAACATTTTTTGAGGCACATGATTCTACACCGCAAAATACATTCGACAGCTTAGCATCTGTCGAAAAAATATTGATGGTTGCATTCTAAACTTGCGTAAACAAACAAAAATTACACAATATTTTACATAATAAAATGTAATAAAATAAACAAATAATAAAAACATAATTTTTTATTTACCTCTTAAATACTGAATTTTTATTATGTACATAATATTTCCGTGTAAAGTAGAATTTGGACAAAAAAAAAAAACTGTAGTTATAACGAATTTTTTTCGTATTTCTTTAAATTTCGTTATACCAAGGTTTCACAATGCATATGTATAACGAATCAATAGTTATAACGAAGTATTTTTCGATCCCCTCTAGATTCGTTATATCGAAGTTTCACTGTACATGTTCAGAAAATAAAAAAAATTGCTTAAAATTCTGGTTAACAGATGAATTTTCGGATGCTTTAATTTCGCCATCTATATTTAATTTTCACTCTATAATTGTAAGCCAAAGATAAATGTTATTCCAAACGGTAAAGTTTTATATAAATGCAAAAACTAAGGAAACTAGAAATTTGGAAGTATCGTTTAGTAAACCGATTAAATCAGAAACACTTTTTAAAGTGATCTTTTCGTGTCTCTTCATGTAAACCTTGTGCGGAAATTAAAAGTAGCAGATTTTAGATAATTTGATAAAATTTAGTAAATAAGTTTTAATTATTATAAAAACGAAACCTATTTATGTAAATTGTGAGAATCGGTCTATAATATCACATACTCCCCATGCAAACTTCTTTCATCATGTTCGTATTAAGATTAAATTTGGCCCAAAATATTTTAATGCAAATAAAATATGGTTGCATCGGTTCAGATTTAAACATAAAGCTTTTATTCAAAAATCAATCCCTAAAATATTCAAGCTATTATATATAATAATAATAATAAATACTCGCTTTAAGACAAATTGTGGAATATTTTGCTTTCAAATAAGCCATAATTTGTTTTTTTTTTTTTTTTTTTTTTGGGCATGTGCTGGAAATCGTAAACATAAAACGCCAGAATTTTGAAGTTGTATTTAAAAGACTTTTAATCTAATTTTAATAATTTTTGTTATAAAATTATGTTTAATAGATAAATATTTTTATAATATTTGTAATAAAAATCTTGTACTACAAAAATCTTATTTAATAACGACTTTTAAAATTCTTGCGTTTTACGTTTCCGATTTCCAGCACACCTTTTTTTAAAAAAATTTTTTGGTGTATATTTTCAATTTATTAACATGTAAACTTGGTTGCATTTCTTCCCTGTAGTAAATAAAATAGTCAGTTGCAGAAAACACTAACTATAAATAAACTATTTTTCAAATGGCTACAAATTGGTTTAAATCTCATGCAGATATCAACCAAACATATTGCATAGAGGCAGACGTAAAACACAAATAAAAGCAAAATAAGTTAAACAAGCATGCCATGAAGTCAAATGAAAAAATATGTACAAACATATTAAAATAATTAAAAAATAAATTAAAAATTAAAGCAATTCAAATCTGTTTATGTACTACACTGATAGAAAAATGCATCTTCATATTGATGATGCCCTAACATCAGAATTGTGACATCAATGTTATGACAAATGGCATCAATGATGCAAAAAGTGACATCAATCTAATGACGAACGTCATCATATTATTTTGTTATATTTTACGCGTCATCCATGTTATGACTACAGTGTCATCAATACAATGCCACATATTGTGCACTATTAACAGGTAAAGTTTGAATAAAGATAAAAATTGTAAATGTTTTATCCATATTTTTTTGTTTTTAGACGCATTTTTGAAACTTGCATAAGATGCATCACACTTACATATGTGCATTCGTTGTCAAAGCACGAAGCAATTTATACAACATATGACATTCATATTGATGACATGTAATAATTATATTTGACATCAACATCAAAAAAAAAAATGAGAGCGAGGTCAAATTCCCATCCAGCATTGTGGTAGTATTAGTGAAAATGAGTTTGTATGTGTGACACCGACGATGCTTGATGGAAAATAAAAAAATTTAGATATTTAGCATGCTTGACGAGTGATTTTGATGAATGTATTGGCGTTACTCTTCAAGCACCCACACACTTTTAACGTGATTTCAAACCGAACAGTCGCTAAAAATGTCGGATGAAAAAAAAAATGCTTTGGAGGAAAAAAAACAATGATGGAATTATGGAAAACTTTTTAATTGATAATTTTCTTCTTCTTTTCTTCAATTTTTTGTTTTATTTATTAAAAAGCAACAATTAAACACTTTTTATCTATATTTTAATATTTGGTTGCTCCTGCTGTTGTCACTTCAAAATAAAATGCAAAATGAATGCTTGACAGCTGATCCAGCAAATGTATGTTCTAATGTCAAGCACACGTACACGAGCTTGATGTCAAGCCTTTGACCAGTGTATTTGGGCCTTAAAGGGCTAACTATAATGTGCTTAAGCTTACATACGCAAATGTGCAAATATATATAATCAAGTGTACACAACTATAATGTACTTAAGCAACTATTCGTTAAGTTTCGTCAAGTGTCATTTGCTTAAGCAAAGAGCGAAACTTATCGTACTTTGCTTAAGGAATCAGCTGTTTCTTGGTTACATATTGAAAAATATTAAAAAAAAAAACACAATTACATATTTTAGTACTCTTTTATTTTTGTGTTTATTTATTTTTAAAATTAATAAAAATAAACATGCTCATGGAAGTAAATTTTTCAATTGTAGACACTAAAAAAAAATTTTGTTAAAGAATTGATATTTTAAGGAAATATAAGAAGAAAATCATTTTTGCAAATGTACAAATGTTTGCAACTAAGCGTTAAAGTTATTTAAGTTCAAAAAGTAAAATATAGTCACCCAAAAGTCCACAATAATTTGCTTAAGCATTTGACAGGCTTTTCGTTAATATTTGACAGTAACTTAAGCTAGCATAAGCATATTATAGTTAGGCCTTAAATTGTTAAATTGTTGTTGGGCCTTTTAGGCCCAACCATAATATGCATAGCCTTGCTTAACCTACTGTCAAAAATTAACAAAAAGTCTCTCAAATGTATTTAAAAAAACAAAAAAAAACAATTGATTCCGTGCGGAATGTGCGATCATTTTCGCACTTTGCTTAAGCAAATGACAGTTTCATAAAATTTAACAAAAAGTTTCCTTAAGTTCAATATGGTTTGCCTCATATGATTAATATGTATTCGTACATTTGCTTAAGCCAACATAAGCACATTATAGTTGGGCCTAAAGTGTTCAAAAAATATCCTCGCATTGCTGTACGTTTTTCATCTTTAAAGTTACAAAATAGAAATGTGATGATTAAACGTGGATTTTTGTTTGAAAAATGGAAGAAAAAAAACGGGGACTTAAAGCTCAAGGTAAAAAAGGCATTTAAGCGTGGAGTAATTAACCAGGTTATACTGTAAATTGTGTTTTAAAACTTGTGTTTTCATTAATAAATAAATGGGCGTTAAGATGTATGTATATTTTAATGCACTTATTGAAAAAAAAAAAAATGGCATTTTGATAAATTAACACCGTAATTTTTTTCTAAATAGCAATTTTTTATTTATTTTTATAAATGTCTTTACGCATTTAGTTTCCCAAGCGTTGGCATTACTGAAAAATATACTATCAAGAAAAGAGAAAAATGCTATCGCTCGTAGATTTTGTTGTGCGTGTGTGTGAGTTTTGCTGTCTTGTGTTTTTCATATTTTAACGAACATTTTAATTTAGTTTTGTTAGCGCTATCGATGGCAATGGACAGATTTCGTTTGATTGCAGAAATTCAAAAAAGGCCGGCACTATGGGATTTTCGAAATTTAGAAAGATCACGTTTAAGAATAACAGATTTATGGAGAGAAGTTGCCAGCTGTGTTGGGCCTGACGGTACTTTAACTTAAAAAAAGTCATATTATAATTACTATTTAAAGTATCTTTCATCCATTAGTAACAATTGAAGCCTGTAAAGCTAAATGGAAACATTTACGTGATGCTTATCGTACTGAAGTAAAACGTTCCCAGTATCGTATCGAAAGAGATATTCGCAAGGGAAAATATAATCCCAATAAAAATTATCATAGTAAATGGACATTTTTTGAAGCTATGGAATTTTTTGAACCATTTACTAGACCACGTACTAAAGATTATAAATTTAATGATAACGGCTCCAACAATAATTCTAGTTTGATAAATATTGATTCTTTTGGAGAAGAGTCTGATTTTGAGATCGACATTGCGGATGCCCAGCATCTAGTGCAAAATAATTTTGAAGCAAATTATCCCACCAACGAAAGTGCTAATTTGACCAATTATAACAAAACTTCAGAAAATATGTTCTATGAACCGAATTTATTAAACACTAGCGAAAAAGATGAGTCAAGGCAAACTAAAACTTGCGCAAAAGTCAAAAATTTTTTTAAAGAAATCGATCAATTGAGTAGCGTGAGCATTAAGTTGGAACCAGATATTCTAGTCGAACCAGTTGCTTACAATAGCTTAAATCAAGAAACTTATCAACCACATAATACAAAAAGCCCCCAAGAAAATTCTACTGAATCGCTAAAAACAAGAAAACCAAAACTAATGGAAATACAGCAAATAGACGAACAGAATCATACACCGTCGAATAATGTAATGTCTAAAAGTCCAAAAATTTCCCAGGATCATCACCAACCATTAAATGAAAATTTATTAAAGCCTTTTCCAGGTAATAGTTTATGCTGCAAAGCTATAACTACTGTTGGAGATTTGGATTACAATTTCTTGATAAGCTTTTTGTTACACATGAAACGTATGACTCAATTGCAGAATTTACAATTTCGTGCCAAAATGTCCGATTTAGTACTGAATATATTGTACGCTTCTGCGCGTGGAAAAAGTTATGGAAACCCTAAATGTTATACAGATTTCGGTTCTTTAATTGATATTGGAGATGCAGATGGTAATTTCTTGGTCAGTTTTTTGCCACATTTAAAATCAATGTCCTGGTTACAGAATTTACAGTTACGAGCCGAACTATCTGATTTAATATTAAATATTTTATCAGCTTCTGTAAAGCCCATATGACACTACATTTTTAATGCATTGTTCAAGTTTTGGTGAACAGTACAAATATAATGTAATAGAAAAATTTACCAAGTGCAAAGAGTTCAGCTGTATTAAGATAAATGGCAAACTGTCAACAATTTTTAAAAAGTTATCGATAAAAAATGAAGTTATGTCAAAAAAAATGTAAAATTGTTTAACTTAAAATTGACATTTCAAGCTTGAAATATTAAAAGTGTTGCTGAATGAGCGGTTTATGGGCAAATTCAGCGATTTACCGCTTTTTGTTTTTAGGTTTCTCATAAACAAAAAGTTGGCAGCATTTAATAAAATAAACAAAACAGGGATGGCTAAGTTGTTTCAATTGTACTTTTTTGTTGATACTTTTTAAACTAAGATTTATAATACCTTTTTGTGGTGTTTTTTATGAACATAATTAAAATTAATTTCAACTAAAAAAAATCTTTTAGTACAATTAGGGTAAAAAACTATAATTTTTAAAGGTTGTTGGTACAATATTAAAAATTCTCAACGCCATCCCTGAAACAAAAACATAACATACATATAGTTTGCTCTTTCTTACATTTACTGTTTCTTTCTATCAATTCTATATCAATTAATGAATAAAAAATGTAGTGTCATAAGGGCTTAACGATCGATACTTAAAATAAATGCATTTACTTACATTTAATATTTTTTTGTAAGTAAATATTTGTATAATTATTTTATTTATGTATAATAAAGAAATATATTGATAAAAAAAATTTTAATGACTTAACCTGTTTTAAGTATGGTTCCATTTAGTTAAAAAAATTTCCTTAATTAAATTTAGTTTGATGTGTCAACATAATAATGAAACATTTTAGACAAGAGAAATAAATATCTACCTCTGTAGTTCGCAGCTGCAAATAGTTTACAGTAGTAATGCCAATTTTGCAATGCTCTCGTCAAACTTAGCAAAAAAATTTGTCTTTATACACAGTGGTGTAGGGTATCAAGTGGTCAGGCTTAGCAATTTATGTCAATTTACTACAATTTTGCCATTAAGGCAGTACAATTTAAGAATTATCAGACCCCAACCAGCGTTCTCAGTTTTCAGAATTTGTCCCTAAATAGGAGTTGTATTTTTAATTGGGGATAACCGTTTCGCGAAAATCCCGTGGGGTTTTTTGGGGCTTATATATTATGCAAATGCAAGGTTTAAACAAAATGTGGGTACAAATTTAAGTATTTTTTGGCGGTTCGAAACCTTTTTAAGAACTTGCTGAGGTAGTTTTAAATATGCATTTTGTACCAACAAGTAAATCACGCTTGCGTTGAAAGATTCTTTTCTATAATGAATACAACTAAAAGCAAAATAAACAACAGAATTCAGTATGAGTTATTAGAAGCTGTTCTTAAAATAAATACGCACTTTAAAAATAGTGCAGCTTACTGTGACAAATTTTTTCTATCTTCACCTTTCTATGCACCTTTAAAACAAACAACATGGCAGATGAATCAGAAGATTTTGATTTAAAAGTTTTTGAAATTATAAACATTGACATATTGAGCCCTTATAGCAAAAATGATGTAACCAACAAAAATAAAATTTTACAGGAAAAGGTTTTTTTAAAATATTTTTGCATCAAGTCTATGGTATCGTTTGAAATTGCTTTTGCTCTTATTTCGTAACGGTACTTCCCAGAGATATGAGATTTTTAGAGATGATGCAAATGATCGAAAATTATCGATTTTCATCAAAAAACAAAAATCTAAAATGTTGTTGTTGTACATCATTTTCGCTATTAGGGCTAGATATAAATATTTTGCTTATGTTGATCAATTTTCTTATGCTTGACATTAGAGCTGGGAAACTATCGATAATCTTAAAATATCGATAGGAAAGAAATCAATATCGATATTATTATTTAAAATGCAGCTATGAAAACATATAACAGCAGCTATAATCACAGTTTTGCGCTGCAAGTTTACTTGCTCATAATTGGATGTAATGTATACAAACAAGAACAATAGCAGGTGGTATCGATAGCTCAGATGTGCTTCTTTATACTCCTAATTAGAGGCTCTTTTGTCAAAATTTGTATATGTTTACATAGGGACTGAAATGTCAAATGTTTTTATAATGTTGTAAAAAATAAATGTAAAGGCAATTGCGAGCATTAAGCAATACAATGAACGACCATTAGAGGATAATGCCATGTTCGCACGGTGCTTTGGATTACTTCGCTCTCTGTTTTTATTACTTATTTGAATTATCATGTTCGCACGGCATTTTCCTAATCGGTTTTGACAGTTCTTCTTCTTCTTTTTTTTATGAATTTAGTTTATTGCTAAATTTAATTGTTTGTTTGCGGTTACTTGTATCAAAAATTTAAAGAAAAAGTAAGTAAAAAATATTATTTCAAAGAAATACATACATATAAAATATTTATTTTCCCAGTAAATAGAAAAGATGTTAGCAAATGGACTCAATGTATTTTTATAATATAAAATTACTTCCTTTACTTTTGTGTACTTTTCTTTGTTAATGTTATATTTTGTTTGTTTTTTAGTGCTTTGACAGCTGGTGATGGAAAAAACCGATAAAAATTAGAGATCACCTTGATTTTAAAGTAATCCACAGGGTAATAAAAATTTAATTACGTACAAATGAGATAATCCGCTCTCAACATTTTGTATGACGAATTATGTAATTTGGATCATAATTAGGCTGTGGATTACGAATGAGAGAGTGAATTACGAAAAAACGCTGTCGTGCGAACATGGTATAAGACCATGTTGTTATAAAAATGTAATACTTTAAGAAAATAACGTGAGTACATACATACAGAAGTTATATTTAAAAACAACGAACCGTAGCCTGATAAAATATGTACAAATATGCAGTCGATAGTAATATCAATAGTATCAATAGTGAAATCTGAACTATCGACAAATATCGATTGTATTCCAGCACTGCTTGACATTCAAAAGAATAAGCTTGTTTTTCTTGACAAGTAAAAATTCGGTTAATTGAACAAACAAATTTATATTGTTGTTCATTTTGTTATATTTACAATACTGATGTTGTACGCAGCGGAGCTGATTACAAAATGACCGTCCGTCCGTTGGTTTTTCTGTCCGTGTGTATGTTGAAATGGGTTTGTTAAAGCAGATATTTATATCGCGTATAGTCTGGAATAGAAATTCCATAACTGGCCCAGTTATCAGCAATAAATTATGAATGCCTTTTATTTCTACACATAAATCTTTACTTTTAAAAGTCTTGTTATAATAAAGAATTTTATTTTTTTGCAACTTTTACATAAAATTAACTCGTTAGAATACTGCTAGTGAAAATAACAAAATCGTTCTATAAATGAACTATATACCTAGTTATAGACAAATAACAACCTTATTCTAACAGAAACCATGGTTTTGGCCAAATACAAATAGCAAGATTTAAAATGGTTACTTTATCTTGATTTTTCTTGACAATTTAACAATTTAATTACGATTTAGCTTGGCAAATTATATTGTTCTTAATTCTTGGCACATATTAAAAAAGCTTGACAATCAAGCCCGTTTGGCAACTCTATTCTACATATATGTACAAATAACACAGGCTTGCCAGTTTAGCACTTTTAGATTTAACACATTTTTTTCCGAATTAGCACTAAGAATTTCGAAAAAAGTGCTAAGTGCTAGTTTAGCACATTTTTATAATTATTTAGCATTTTTAGCACTTTTTTTAGACCCCAAAAAAAACTTAAAGAACTCACCTAATCAATTCAAGTAAATTATCAATTTTTTAAGTGTATAAAAAAAATATTACATACATATTTAACTTTTTACAATTTTTGCAAATAGGAAAAATGGCAAGTCATAGTCGAAAAGAGCATATTTTTTTTTTAAATCACAAAAAAGTTTTCGCAATAAACGCAATTACCAATTAGCAGTGCCAGCCCTCAGTTATGCTCGTTGGAATTAACACCATTGTCTTTTATACTTATTCCGAAATAACAATTGCAAGTATTTTCTATTTGTAAATTTGTATGTGATGCTTAGCGCGAAGTTTGGTTTTCTGACCATTCTATCAACAAAAATAATTTCGCCACACTACAAAAATCATTGTTAAGCTATAGAGCAGCAAATTAATGTTTTCTCAGACATTGGGACAAAAAACCATTAGCTATTCAGAAACTTCAGCGAGGCAACTTCATATTGGACCAAAGACCTATTGGATAGACCTTGCTAAAAACTGGAATGAAAACAGAACTGTTATGTTTAGTTATACGCATAAGAGAAGGTGCAAAATTAGACAACGTTTATTGGCACACTTTAAACATATCGGACGATATTGTAAAAAATCGGTTCATCTGAGAGTACCAAAATGAGTTGGTGTATGAGGAAGATGAAAATTACATAATTGAAATTTTAAACAGTTGTAACAACTTCATTAAATGGCGATTTCTTTTCTGAGAAAAATATGTTACAGGTTATACATGTAATACTTTAGTTACATTGGTTCTACAAACAAAGTAAGTACCAAAGCTGTATAACAGAGCAGTAAAATAAGGGTAAAATATGCAACATGTTTTGCATGTTTTTCATCAACTTATTCACAAAAGAACTTGAAAATTTTTTTCACAATTGTATTTTGTGTACAATCGAACACAAAAATGTAGAACATGTTATATTAATGCAACATATTTCTTAGAAAAGAAATCGTCATTAACTATTTTATAATGTTTCATTCACCCCTATTCTGCGTTTCGATTCGAATCGAAATTTTCTCCGTACGGCAATTTTGGTATTCTGCATTTCGATTCCGCTCAGTTTCTTTCGATTGTATGTATTCTGCATTACGATCGGAGCTCCGTTTCTCTCAGTTGTTTTTTGTTAACGGAGGTTTTTTCTATTTTTGTTTTTTTAAGTAAAAAAGTGAAAAAATGTAAGTACAAAATTAAAAAATTCAAAAACGATTGAAATACAAATTATTATATAATTTTTTTGTTTTAAATTGTTATTTTTTGTACTGGAATATGAGTGTTTTGTTATGTATGTATGCAGGTCAAAAACAACAACACCGGAGCAATACGAAAAACTGGCAAAAACTGCAATAGACTCCATTTGTCCTTAAATTTTAAATAAAAATGCAACTCACTAAATTATTTCTTTACAAACAGTTTTTATTAACATTTTGTCTTTGCATATTTAACCACAACACTTTTATTTTCTACTTTTTTTAGTTAATTTCAGCTTCACTAGATTAAACACACTTATATATTTATGCGAAACTTATTTTTACCTTTTTCTTTTTTTATTTTATTTCAATATTTTTCTTTTATTAAATTTATAAACAATTTATGTACTTTATTATACACAGAACTTGTTTTATTAAATTTGACATTTGTTTATGAAAATGATAACAGACTTGCTTATTCTGCTGTTTCATTTCCACATTCCACATTGATACAATTGATTTTGTAAACATTGTTATCTTCTTCTTATTCTTTCGATTGCGTTTTTCTGCAGAATACCAATTTTCGATCGTAACGGAACTGAATGCGGAGACGTAATCGAAATGCAGAATAGGGGTGATTATAATAAGTGTTTATATTAAACAAAGTGAATATGTAAAAAAAGTTTCAAATATAATTTTTTTATTATATTCATAAAAATCAATGTTACAAAACTAGCACTTTTATTTTTCACAGTAGAACAATTTAGCACTTTTTTTGTCGATTTAGCACTTTTAAATTGAATTCTTCTGGCAAGCCTGAAATAACATTAGTTTTAATAATATTACACAAATGGATTTATCTAAATAAATAAATGTATGTATGCATATTTAACCTTTGACATAATATTATATATTTTAAAGGATATGTGGAGATTTTTGGGGATAAGAAATCGCAAATTGGGGATAAGGTATAAAATAAAACTGAGAACCCTAATCCCAAAAGTGATGTGTATCTCTTTTTGTAGTCATTCTCAGTTGGTAATATTTTAAGATTTTAGCAAGGTATATTTACACAAGGTAGACTCATTTGGGAGTGTAGACATGCTGCTCTATAAAAAGAACCGAGTTGTCAAAATTGTCTTCATATAAAACAAAAACAATTTAACTCACACATGTACAAATTTTGACTCATATACACGAAATTTGACGTTTGGGTTCCAACTAGAGGCAAACAGCTGACAAACATATGGGCCAACGAGTTTACCTTGTGTAAATATACCTTGGATTTTAGAAATTTGGACTATCCCCAGTGCTGTAATCCCTAAACCGGATGCCAAAAATCACCAAAAGTCAATAACTTCAGGTGTTAAATTTTTAAATGTTGTAAAAATATCCTATTGGGTCTTTTTTACCATTTAAAGAATTTAAAAACTTTGTAAAAAGAGGTTTAGAGACTCTAAAACACTTCACCTCGCTTTAAAAATATTTTTATTCAAATTTTGAAAATTTTAAAAATAACTTCATATAAAAAAAATTCTGAGCGAAAAGTGAAGTGATTTACAAAATAACCCAGTTAAGGTTTTTACTCTGGAAATATTATCAATCTATCATCAAATTACTTACCTTCGTAAGCAATGGTTCCCAAGATATTGCAAATAGAAAAGTTTTAAAAAAAAATGATGATAGCATCGTCAAGTCAAGTCGCCAAAGGAAAATTTCCATCGTCAAATGAGTTATAAAATCGCCACGTTTTTTTTATTGATAATGGTTTTTGCGTAGATTTTAAGTGCGTCTTATATGAAGATTTCATTTTTGTTTTAAATGTTAAATAAACAAAAAGTTTTTTTTGGCTTAACATTTTCAATTAATAATAGGTAATTTATTTATATTGATTTACCCCCGTATTTATAAACCATTATTAAATTTGACAAACGTTTATTAAGTAAAAATTTCAAACAAAATTTGTATTTTAAACCCTAAATATAATTTGATGTCTTTTAGAAATATTAATAAAAAGTAAATTAAAATTTTCTTTCCAATTTTCACTGACGCGCTTCCTCTTGCTACTTTCTCCATGTTTCTCACTAAAAATGCTTTGTGTAAAAAAATTTTGTTTCGTTCCCCTTTTTTCCATATGAAATTATTTTGACATTTGCTTTCATTTTTTCACTGAACGGGAGTCAAAAGTATTATTTAAATCTGAAAACGCCTTTTACTTTACCGTTTCACAGAACTATAATTAACAAGCGCAAACCTTGGCCAATAATCTTACATTTAAATTTTAAAACAAAATTTGTTGTTGGTTTAAATGTACATACATATGTACGTAAGTTAAACGACCGAGATTGAGCTCGTTTTCTAAAAACAGGCTGCTAGTTTTCAGAGTTTTAGGCCCCTTTTATGAGTTACATTCGATAAACGATTTTCGCTGGCTATCGAACATCGACTATCGAAAGTTAATTTGGTATTATAAGTTGGCAGCACTGTCGAAAATTTCGTTGTGCATCGAATTTTTCAACGAAAACAAATTTGCTTTCGACAGTGCAAATAAATGTAAAAAACTTGTGGAAAATTTAACTATTTGTAAAGTTTTTTGTGTTCGTATACCAAATACCATATTCTTTATCAGTTTTGTTCATTTTATAAAAGTCCAACGTCCTAAACAGCAATTGGAAACGCTCATATTCCTTATAGAACAAAATTCTTTTTTGACCAAATGATTTGCAGCAAAGTTCAGCATGTAAGAAAGTGGTATGAAACCCCCCTGAAGCTAAATTATTTGAAAACAACCATAATTCCGCCGTGGTCACGTTTAACTTTAATTTTATTTTTTAAATTTGTAAACAAAAATTTTTTATTTTAAGTGACAGCTGATAGAAAATGTACTACTGTGAATTAACAAAATCACAATAGTAAATTTATATCGAATGCGCGCCATAATACCAAATGAAAATTCGTTCGATCAGCTAATTCGACTGCTGTCGAAAATCGAATTTAGTTCATAATAGGCACCTTAATTTAAAATAGAAGCTATAACTCTTGTTTTTATATATACAAATTGTATTAGCAATGTGTAAAAAGTCGATAACGTCCAATCTTTGAGTCACAATTGAACATTTAAAAAAGTTTTGGTTAATGGTGCTTAGGTATATCCTCATACCTAAAAACCTTTTCGTTCCCACTAAATTTTGATTACAAGTGATTTTTTTATTTGGCTTTTCGGTTTATTTCTAATTTCTCAAAAAAAAAAACAATATTCAAATTTATTATTTGAAGATACATCTATTTCTAAAAAAGCTATTTAATTTTAGTATACATTTATATTAAACAAGAACAATAAGTAGGTACTTTCATTAAGAATATGTTGCTAAAGGCCGTTATACACTATCCCACAAAGTCTTTAGTAATTTACGAAAATGCAACCCTGCCATGATAAGTTGTTATTGTTTTTTAAACATAATTAGGTCAGGGAAGCATTTTTGAAAAATACGTAAGACTTTGTAGGATAGTGTGTAACAGCCTTAAGTAACGTTAAAAGTCATTGGTTGTGATATAATATCCAAAATTAAATTGCTAATTTTTGAACGAAATTGTAGGTTTTGCACTTCATTCATCTTTTTTATTTGCGGCAAATAGCTTATCAAGAAATTGTAATCGGAATCACCAATATAATTTAAATTACTTAAACGTTTTATATCCGAGCGTGCAGATTTTATTGCGAGTAGTTTCTCCTCTTCTAGATCCTTGTAGAAATCCATCTGATGAACAGAGCGTTTGGACATTTGGTTTTGAGAAGAATTCTGTAAAAATGAATTTGAGTTTAAAAGTACAGCTTCTTTTTTAGCTTCATTTATAACTTCTTTTGACATTTCTGTATCATTATTGAGACTTTCACTGTCCAGCGAATACGTTTCTGTATTGGTTTTATTATTTGATTCTAATTTTATATTTTCAATGTCATGAAATTCAGAAAAATCGTCTAATTCATTTATATCATTATTACTAACGCTGGTTGAGAACTTTTGATTTTTATGATTTTTCTTACGACGTGGTCTTTTAATGTCTTTAACAAAAGTCAGGTGCTTAAAAAAAATCCATTTACTACTATAGTCTTTTTTTTGATCAAATGTACCCTTTAGTATATCGGTTTCAATACGTAGCTCTTTACGTTTAATTTCTGCTCTATAGGCATCTCTTATGTTTTTCCATTTTTGCTTGCATTCGTCAACGGTAACTATAGAAAAATTTTATAATTAAACTAAGAATTTTGCGTTAGACTTTTCAATTTGTATAATTTCATTACTTTTTTGCCCCATACTAGCAGCCACTTCCTTCCACGATTCCGATATATTTTTACGAAATTTATGGTCTTTATTGCGTAAATCCCACAGTGCGGGCCTTTTACGAATTTCAGCAATTAAACAAAGTACATCCATTGCTTTTGAGTATTTTCGTTAAACTAAAAACAGTTTCGTTAAAATTGTATGTATGTATACTTATTATTAACACAACAACATCACCACACACACATAACAACAACTTATAATAATAACGAAAAACAATAACAGCGAAATGTGTTTCTGCAATATTTTCTATTTTACTCTTTAATTCGCTTTAAAATTATTTTGTGCTCTCATGATTATGACTACATATTTGATGCTGAAAATATCAGGGTGGATAATTGTTTGTGAATTAATGATGAAACAGAACTGGGGCTGAACGATGTTTTTCACAGTGATGCCAACTTAGTGCTTTTGGCACTATTTATGGTGCTTTTTGATGCCTCAAAACGCCAAAATTGTATCCATAGCTAACTAAGAAATTGTATCCTAACTAAGAAAAAGCACTAACTTGGTACTTTTTAAATTTTTCGTTAGTGCCTTTAGTGCTTTTTACAATTTTAATTTTTTTGTACCATTTTTTCAAACTTCGATTATATAGAGGATGATTTAGATGAGATTTGCTTTTTGGGGTACAGTTTTGGGAAGGCCTGTAAAGATTTTAAGATTTCAAATGATAAAAAAAAGTGATAAAAGAAAGTTGCATTCGTTTTACCTTAAACTTTATTTATTAGGTTAAAGCTAGGCTTCCTAGCAATTTGGAAATTTTACAAAACGTTTAACTTTTTAGCGTTGACAACATATTTAGTAATCGTAATAAAACGATGTATTTGTTTGCGGTAAACATTTTTTTAAAGATGTAGACACTATTTCAAAAATAGAAAATGGCTTGGAAAATATTAGGAATTGTGAATGGAAAAATAAACAACGATTTTGAAACATGCAGTCGGAAACCATACAAAAGAACGCAAAGACTTTAAAAACAAAAAAAAGAGACGTTACTTGGAACACAGAAAAAATAAAAATTGATATTAATTAAAAAATTTGTGATATTAATTAAAAAATTAATTAAATTTGCACCAGTTAACAAATTAATATTATCAATTAAACCAGTTAATAATATTAATTAAACGTTTAATTCACTTGATTAAACGCTTAATCCACTTGATTAAATTTTTAATTAAAACTGATTATTTTTTTGATTAATGCTTTAATTGGTGAAAAATTTGAAAAGTGAAAAGTGTATATAAAAATAGCTGACAGATAATGCTTTTATAACGAGCGTTTGTGTAACCTGCCATTTTTCATGCGCTTACGATAAAATATAAGGTTTTTTTATTAAAATATGGGCTGTCATTAAGTTTTATAAACAACCATCGGTCATTGCAAATTTTCGGTAATTGCAACAGGCCAGATTTTTTCTAGCTACGAAAATCGAGCTCGCACTTTATTACTTTATAACTGTTTTATGGCCAATTCAAACTCAGCTGATGATGATCCAAATGATTTGGATGATATAATTTTTATTGAAGACAATAATAATAAATTTAAAAATGTTTATATACAAATATAGTTATATGTATTATTTAATTTTAAATGAAAATGGTCACCCATCAACGCCGTTGCCTTTTTTTAAATTTTGGAGTTTTAATTAAATGTGTTTAATTAAATTGTTCTGACGCCCTATGTTCTTCGTGAACAATTTATTTAAGTATTTTATGTTACATCGCTGTATCTATATTGTATTTAAATAAATAAAGGACATATATATATATATATAATTAAATTGTGAAAATGGCTTAGCGCTTTTTTACGATTTTTTTGTTAGAAATAGTGCTTTTAGTGCCTTTTTTAAAATTTTAAAGTGCTTTTCGCTCTCAAAAAGTTGGCATCACTGGTTTTTCATACAGTTTGACATAAAATTATGCCAGAGAATGCGGCCGAGAGATAAAATCAATTTTATTTTGAGGACGTTTTTTCTAATGCTCTCACATAAAGACGCTTATTCTCTTAACAATGCTACCATACTTTCATTCAATTTCATACAATTTGTAAACAAAGAAAAATAAAGAAATGAGAGAGATTTTGAAGTTACTGCCGGCTTTAGAATTTTTGCCTGAAGTTGAAGAATCAATTCTGTTTCATCATTTAAAAATATTTATTTTTCATTTTGGCACCTAAAAAAAAAAAGAAATCATAAAACCCCTTAAATTTAGCGCATATTGAACAAAATCCACTTCAATGTAGACGCTTAGATAATTTAATCTTAATTAAATTTACTGGACTCGGTTTTTTTGTTGGGGAGCAGTTCGCTGTATTATAACGTTACGAATAGCGCTGCAAGCTGTCAAAAGTTAAAAACGGCAATTTCAAAGTAGCGTCAACAGAATACGTAAAGGGTGGTTAAATTTCAAGGGCCGATGTTGATTTTGAATAAAACACAAACTATTTAGGAAATTATTGTAATTTTATTTTATTATGATATATTGGTATTACTCAATTATGTATGGAACAAAATATCGGCCAAATGGGCGCCGCGACCACGGCGGCACACTTCCATCCGATGGTCCAAATTTTCGATGACCCTGAGGCATAATGGAGGTTCTATGCCGTTAATGTGCCGAATTATCTTATCCTTTAGCTCTTGAATTGTTGCTGGCTTATCGACGTACACCTTTTCTTTCAAATAACTCCAAAGAAAAAAGTCCAACGGTGTCAAATCACATGATCTTGGCGGCCAATTGACATCGCCATTACGTGAGATAACACGGCCATTGAATTTGTTGCGCAAAAGAGCCATTGTTTCGTTAGCTGTGTGGCAAGTGGCACCGTCCTGCTGAAACCACATATCGTCCACATCCATATCTTCCAATTCGGGCCATAAAAAGTTCGTTTTCATCTCACGATAGCGAACACCATTCACAGTAACTGCCTGACCGGCCTCATTTTGGAAAAAATACGGCCCGATGATGCCGCCAGCCCATAAACCGAACCAAAGAGTCACTCTTTGTGGGTGCATTGGTTTTTCGACAATCACTCTTAGATTCTCATTCGCCCAAATGCGGCAATTCTGCTTATTGACGAATCCACTGAGGTGCAAATGTGCCTCATCACAAATCACGAAGTGCACGATATGCATTTTGATTTGAACGCCCATTTTCATAATAAGTCTGGATAACTTTAACACGTTGTAGGATTGTGTATCTCTCCACGGTTCAAATTGAGTAAGTCTGAAATAGAGAAATGTCAAATAAAATTCGGAAAAAAACTTGGCGTTTAGGTGTGGTTCACATTCAATATCGGCCCTTACAATTTAACCACCCTTTAGTTGTAGTAGCCGTTGCAGTTGAAGTTAAACCGCAAAATTCGAAATTTTGAACTTTGTTGCGCTACAAAGCATTCGTCAGCTACAGAGCATTCGTCAGCTACTAGAACTACATCTACCTTATTCTGTTCCAGGCGTTAACGTACTACATAATATTATAACCTAAATATTAAAAATTGAGAAAATTTTTACATTTTACTGAAGTTCTTTAAAAAATATTTTTTTTAAAGTTCTTAAATATTTTTTTTTTTTTAAATATCTAAAAAACAATTTATAAACAGTCTTATGTGATGTTTTCTCAGCCCAAGTTATTGAACTTGTAGTAAAATTTATATGAAAAGCTCTACACGTTCAATCAGTTGTGTTATGAAAACATAAAAAAATTTTAAAATTTGGATACTCAATTGTCTACTAGGGTATTCATTTAATCGGTTAATCGCTGGATTAATTAACCGAGGTTTTGGTTTAACCGGCTAATAATCGGTTAATTTTGTTAAATTAATAATTTGTTAACCTATTAACGGTTAACCGAATGAAAACCCTATTGTCTACTAATAAGACAAACTTGATAAGTTGCAAAATTTAGTATATTGCAGGGACTAGGAAGACAAACAAAGAGATGATAAATGACATTTTCAAAACTGTACTTAATTCAGTAAAAAATTGTATTTTTTTACCCTAATTGTACTTAAACCCAAAAAATAATATTTTTACAAGGTTATTATTAGAATAACAACAAATGTATTAAAATTGACTTGTACTTTACATTTATATTTTAAATAGGTACATATACATTCAGCAATTAACAAAAAGAAAATGAAACAGATTATTGTGAACTAGCGGATATCCGGCGTGTGTTACTACGTTTTCCCCTTCGCGTAGTCCCACTTTTGAAAAGATTCAGAGCTTATATGTCTATCTAAATCTAAAAGAGGTAGTAATTGCCCCCTAACTTTCCTCGTGGTCCTATTAAAAAAAAAAATGTATAGTCTTAAATCATCTTCACAAAATTGCCTTTCTAATGAACCCGGTTTGGAACACATTGGTTGGATGGTTTCAGAGTCTATAATGGACATAGGTAGAAACGTTTGTATTTCATATTCATAAGTATGTATGTATGTATATAGATTAAGATTAAAGCAGCCTTTAAAAAACTGACCTCAGAAAAGCAAAAGCTTTAATTTTTTTGCTGTTGATTTGATTTGAATTCATTTCATGTTGTAAAATTCCTTTCTTCTTGAAAATAATTTAATAAAAATTAAATTGGACGAACTTCGGAATACCTACTCAGTTATTTTATGTAATTCAGTTATTTTATATCATACAGGTTTTACAAGTTCGTGATGTGCGATGACGACAAAATAACGTCAGAACCACATACGAATGTGGCGTTTTACATTCCGTGTACTATAGGCTTTACAATCGAAAAAAACAAAAAAAAAAAAAAAACACTGTGCAGCAGGGTTGTCAGATTGATTTTGACCTTTTTCGCCAAATTCAATGTCAAAAGTCGCCAAAATCGCCAAAGCCTTTACTTTTCAGTTTTTGACAATAAAATACATATTTTTAGAATTATTAAAAATATTTTTTTATAAATTCTAAAAAATAAATTTGTTCAGTATCGCGAAAATACGCCAAAAATTTAAAAAAAGTCGCCATAATATATGTTTTGTTTAATATTTATTCAGAACACAGTAAAAATAGTTAGTGAACACAAAAGAGGTACAATGTATACTATAAAATAGTTTATAGTAGTCTAGTTAAAGCAACATAAAAATAATTTTTTCAGTTAGTATTAAACAAATTTTGGGAATACATTTGTATATAAGTTGCAGTTATCTAAAACGCTTCACTGGCAAGACTCATTATTTGTCTTTTTTTTTTTGGATTACATTGCGAGATAATTTCATTTATTCAAAAAAGTTACAAAAGAAGTGCAACATGTACTTTTCACATTCATATAATTTAAACCTCGTTATAACGCGTCTAGAAGTTCGTAATGAATTCTACTTCGAAGGCGAGTGTTTGTGGAGTTCATAATTTCAACACAGGCTATACTTGTTTGAATACCAGCATATAAAGCACAGCCAAAGCAAGTTCCTTTATATGGTACGTACCTGTCGTATCCATGTAGCTATACAATTCTGGGCTAAACCTATATAAATTAGATGAAATATCATTATTAAAACCCTCTTTACAATTAACAAACACTAATTTTTTCGAGTGTGTTTCGAAAACATCAACGGGTACGTTAGGATTAATAAAAATCTTTAACAAAAACGGTTTTATAATGGAAAAATGTTCATAGACTTTAAATATATTCATGTTTTAAGGAATTATATTTATTGATTCTTTCAAGAGCAATGTTAAAAACGGAAAACAATTTTCTCGCAGATTTTTATTATCTTCATCAGCCATTTGAACATACATACTTTCAAATACTGACCAAACAAATGAATGCCTCAAACTTCATACATAAAAATACTAGAATAAAAGTAATATTTTTTCTTCTTATTGAATATAACAAATTTCAAAACAAATTCATGGCTCATCAAAAATAGCCAACAAAATCGCCAACTAGTTTTTTAAATCGCCAAAAAGTCGCCATGTCGCCAAATCAAAAATTAGGTCGCCAAACAATTTTGAAAATCGCCACGTTTGGCGTGAAATCGCCAGATCTGACAACCCTGTGTGCTAGTTGAAAAAATAGACAAGCCGGGCGGGCAATGGCGTTTTAACATAATTCGGGTACGCTGAATCCAGTGGTGCCCGCCGTTTTTTAGTTTAGCTCTTGTTTTCGAGATATACCGTTATTTTGAAAATGGAGGTGTTTGCACAACATATATACGCATAACTCAAAAACAGTTTAGTTTATGTAAATTACTAAAAAAACCGAAAATCCGCAATAAAATTTCCTTTTAGAAAGGAAAAACTTTTTTCTAATATGCGCCGTCGTTTTAGAAACATAATTTTTTTTTTATCAAAATTTCTAAATTTTTGTTTTTTAAAAAATTAATTAAAAATTGAAAAATGCAGCTGGGCTTCTAATTTTTTTCAGACGTATAAAAATCAAACAAAACAAGCCATAAATGATTAAAATCTGTGTGCAACTTTTGATTTTATTCACAAAATTTTAAGAAGTGGTGATAAGGGGCAAGTTTATCTCGAGAAAATATTAAGGACAAAAAACTAATTGAGGTCGGTCATACATTTTATCCCACTAGGGGCGACTCCTGGGCATTTATGAGACTTTTTCTTCAATATATTTCTAGTCTGCACTAAACATTTTGTATGGGAGCCCCCTTAAGGAATGGAGACAGCGAGTAGGTATGTTAGAAATAAATGATTGAGATGAAAAATAAAATGGGGTTGGTAATACATGTGACCCTAATAGGGGCATCTTAGGCACTGCAGGGGCCAAATTTAAGAATTTTAGTAAACCGCAATATTTGTATGGGAGCCCCGCCCCCTTAAGGAGTGGAGATAAAGGGGACAAAAAACTAATTGCGATCGGTCATACATTTTATTCCCCTATGGGCGACTCCTTGGCAGTTATCGAGCTTTTTCTTCAATATATTTCTAGTCTGTATTAAACATTTTGTGTGGGAGTCCCCTTAAGGAATGGAGAAACCAGGTAGGTATGTTATTTATAAATGATTTAGATGAAAAATAAAGTGGGGTTGGTCATACATTTGACCCATCTAGGGGCATTAAAGGAATTTCGGTTTTTTTAGTTTTTTCAATAAGCTAAAGCTTTTTTGAGTTACGCGAACATATTTTCGAAATAACGGTATATCAAGAAAACCAGTGCTAACATAAAAAAACGACTAGCACCACTGGATTCAGCGTACCCGAATTAGGTTAAAACGACAAGTTCTCAGCTTGTCTAAAGCAAGTGTAAATTTCTAGCACAGTGTAATTATACTCGAAATTATGCGAAAAGTGATGGAAAATATATTGAATATATGAAAATCACTTCCATTATATTTTTGTTCAAAGCTAGTTGAAATATAATAAATACCAATTATACAGGTGAAAAAAAATTTCGTTTTTCTCACATTTTTTGTGCTTTTAGTCATTCAGTGCTTAATTCCCAATTTTCATTCTTGACAAATACACTGAAATTTTATGTCGGAGGAGAAACTACCATAGAGGGAAGCGAACTGACACCGAAGTAGTCCCGTGATAGGTCTTTGGTGGTAGAGACCGGTTCCAGTTTTAACACTTTCTATGGATAAGAATTATCACTTTTACATGTGGTTGTCATTGGAGGGGGTCAATTGCCACCATATAACCAGTCACACATCTATTCTCAATGGACGTGTTTAGTGACAGTTACTACAATGTAGTATTATTTTAATACAATGTAGTATTATTTCAATAAAACAAGTCCTAGTATTAAATTTAAGAACCAAATTTTATAAAGTCCCAAAAAATGTGTCACACCACCGGTGAATACTGTACTGTAATCATTACTTTTTCTACATTTTTGTTCTTCATAAACCATTTACATGATCGGTTCTCCTTTCACTGGTCATAAGTTCTTTCTTTTTGTACCTGTTCTATTTTCCCAACTCCTAGGACCAGTCCGTTGGACCAATTGACACAAATTTCCCGTAGGGTATAGCTTGCTATGCGCATTTCACTGGTTGCTTGTATCCAGGCTGATCAAGTCGGATATATGTGGCTCATCGAAGACTATTGAAGCAACCAAAGGTTGACCACAGGGTGCCGTCCTATCGCCTTTTTTGTGGACCGTGGTCATGGATGAGCTAATGGAGATACTTAATGAACTGGCCTTCCGAACTTATGGCTACGTTGACGATTCGAAGACGCAACTATTTCGGAAGGGATGCAGCAAACTGAGGCTTAATATTAACCCCGCGAATACTACTCTCGTACCATTCCCCAGACATAGAGTTCTGAGACTTAAAGAACCAGCCTTGAACGGTACGGTTATCAGATTCTCAAACTAGGTGAAATACTTGGGGATCATTCTGAATAAATCCCTTTACTGGAACGCTCAGTTATCACGTGTCAACAGAAGGGAACAAGGGTAATATATGCCTGCCAAAGAATCTTCGGGAGTACATTGGGGCTGCAAGCTAGAATGACCTATTGGTCTTTTGTTACGATAATTAGACCGATCTTGCTGCCATGAAGACCTGTCCAACTCTGGCTTTATAAGCGATCATGCACATATCTGTTAAGGCAGGTGACTTTGTGGGTCACATGCGGATCCTTGAAATCCTTAAGAATGACCCATCCATCTTGGTTGGTGATCATATGCTGCCTAGTCTGGTAGTTGATAGGAATTTTAATGTCCTTATACCTGATAGGGACCAATGGCCGGACCAATTCTGGTGCCGCCGGCGCGCAGACGAATAGTGATACTGGGACATGCATTATGTGCCCGGGTTTCCAAAGGGGCTTGCCTATGGGCAAACAGCCTACGACTTTCTATGCGGAGATCTACGCTATCCCAAATGCGCTGGGGAATGTCTGAGGAGGAGAGCAAGGGGCTTGAGAATATTTTTACAATGTCGGAAACACAATGTTTTAAATCTGTGTTGGGTACCCGGCAATGAGGGCCATCTGTGCAATGAAAGGGCTGACTGCTTGGCAAAAAGGGGCGCTCGACGTCCATTGGTAGGCCCTGAGTCTTTTTTCGACGTCGCTGCTGGTCACTTAAAGGGGATGTTACATACTTGGTTCGGACGTGAGTTCCTTCACACATGAACGTCCATTCCTAAATTGAAACAATCCAAGAGATTTGTGACTGTCCCGTAGTAGGGCAGGTTACTGTAGGCTTTTTTTTTTATTTTTCTTAACTTTATTTTGCTTGACTTTGTTTTTTCCAGTGATTAATAATGGATATCAAATTGTTTAGCTTTCTTCCCTTAATTATAATTATGTTATTATGTATACAACAGCTAGAAGCTGTGAAAAATGCATTTTCACTGATTTATTACAGAATGATTTTTTTAATTATTATTCTTTCTTTGTTGTTTTTTCAGCTTTTTGTGAAGAAGGCTTGGGGAATTAATGGTGAAAAATATAAAATCGAACAAACAACACAATTAATTGAACACGATTGATTATTTTTAAAATAACTTGTCTTGGGTGTGTAAAATACAGGGTTGCGCAGAATGCGCTACATGGTTTGAATTCTTTATAACTTTTTAATTATTATTCTTTCTTTTTGCAAAAAGTTATGGAAAATATGTATGCTAAAAAGAGCACGCATGTGCGAAGCAGAAAATGGACATAACTTACAGGATATAATTTTTCAAAGTTAATTGCAAAAAATTGCCCAATAACTGTACGGTATTTTTTTTTTAAATTAAAATAATCGCATAAATAAAAAAGTTATAAACCATTTAAAGGAGCATATAGACGACATGTTTTTGTCATCTGACATGTCAAATTTTCAAGTCACATGTAATTGTGCATGTCTGTCAAAATCGCTGTTTTACATAAGCTTTATAATATTCGGTCACAAACGTACATGTAATTTGCTTCTGATATTGTCTCTGTTTTTTTTCGGATTGTTATTGCAGAAACCAAAGTAGTGCTCGGTTTCAAAATAGCTTGCTGCCGCCATGAAAAGTTTTATTTGCGCCGTAAAATAGTTCAGCCATCTTAACATTTTTTCTTTTAATTCAAAGATACCAATTTAGGATTTTATAATAAAACGGTTTTTATATATATATTCACATAAATTATATTCAATGGTAAGATGATCAAACATATCTCGGTATTGGAAAAAATTAACTTCAGCCGGCTAATGATTCCGTCAATAGTGGACGCCGCTGCCGGTTTCTTCCCGGCATAGCTTTCTGATGTCAGATGGTTTGTCAGAAGAAAATAGAGCACGCTCTAATTGAAATTTTGTCAGATGACTTTGCGTCTGACTTTTACAGAAGAAAAGTTAAAAAGGTAACACACGACATGTATGTATTTTGCAGTGGGAAATTTGACATGTCAGATGACAAAAACATGTCGTGTACGGTCGCCTTAAGCCATATAGCTCATTCTGCACAACCTTGTATAAATTATTTTATAGGGAAAATTTTTTCTAAAGATAACTTTACGGAATTTTTCGCATTTAGCCCGCTGCGGGCCAAAAATGGGATATAAAGATTTAAAAAAAATCACATTTTTCGATATTTTAGCAATTTTGAGGCATTATATGCAGGCAGTTTGTTTAAAACTTTTAGTCTACAGCTGCAATTTCGCCGAAGATAGGAAAACAAAATTCCAATTAGTCAAAATCTACATGAGGCCATAAAATCCGAGAAGCAGCTCAATCCAAATGTTGTTTTTTTTAGTTTTGAAAGGTACTTCGGGAAAGGAGATTGCATTTTATGTATTGCACTGTGTAAGAAGCACAAAAAGATCGCTTCTAGTTTCTTGAAATGTTCCATGCTTTTTATTTATATTTTCCAATTCATTGCCGATAAATGATATACTTTGTTTAATCGACCGCAGTGAACGCATTTCCAATTTGTGTAATGGGATTGTAATTATGTTGATATTTAATTGACCCATTACAGCTGTCGAAAAGTTTCTTACTATAATATGGCAATTGCTTTAAATAATAGTATGTATATCTAGAAATAAAATCTCCATTTTTCTCTGTCAGCTAAACTTTTCGAGATATACCGTTTTGTCCAAAATTAAGACACTTTTACTTCATATATTGGAATAACTTGCAAACGGTTTACCATATTCAGTTAAAACAAATTCAAAATTTGACAACAATATTATCTTTAAGCCGTGCCTAAATTGGTTTGTAATATGCACTGCAGTTTCAGAGATATCGTTTTAAAATAAAAGAACAATTAAAAACAATTTTTTTTTGTTTTTTAAAAATTCTTAAAAATTAAAAATGCGCCAAAAATTACATATTTGGCTTTAAAACATTTAGTAAAACATATTTCGAATCAAATTAGCTATATTTCATTGTAATCGGTGCACAACTTTTGATTTTATTTACAATTTACTGAGAAAACTGAATTGATAAAAATAGCGATTCTATACAAAAAATTTTTTTTTTAAAAAAACAGTGCTTTTCATATAAATTTTACTACACGTTCAATAATTTGTGTTGTGAAAACAGCACATTACTGTTTGTTTTCGATTAGTTACTTAGAATCTTATTTCGTTATTTTTTTCAACATCGATCAATAGGAATGCGGCGAAAAATGGGTTATATATGCACAAAAACAAAATTTATGTACGCGAAAACACAAACTAAAATTTTTTTATTGAGGATTCTTTTTAAAACTAGATTATTCTACTTTCAAAAAGTTGATTATTCCAGTTCAAAACGACATTCCTAAAAAACTATTTTCTCAAACTGTGCAGAAACACAAAAACTGAAATAGTCGTGTTTTGAAAAAAACCTCCTCAATTAGTTTTATATGAACAAATGTTGATTATAGAGTACAGTGGACGGCCGACAAAGGTCTACATACGACCCTCATTTCTTTCACCTGACGAGACCAAAAGCATTATGAAGAAAAGTAATGATGCAGGTTTGTTTGAAATCTGGTTTTATTAATAGAAAACGAAAACAATAACTTGTAAGCTAACATTAAAAACTTCATTGAAACATTAAATAATATTTTTATTATTAAATTTAGTATTTGGTTGGGCCACCATTGGTATCTATCTATAACGGCCTGTAAGCGTCTGGGCATTGAACTAACTAAATTTTCCAATTCAATCGGCGTAATTCTTAGCCATACTTCTTGCAGCATCTCTTTCAACATTGGAGCGCTAGTAATATGATGCTTTCTGATTTTACGTTCTAAAATCTCCCAAGCGTGTTCAATGACATTTAAGTCCGGGCTTTGAGGTGGTGTGTGCAATTTCGGGTCGTTATCTTGTTGGAAAATCCAACTCTCACCAAGATTTAATTTATTGACCGATGCTCCCAGAATAGACTGATAACGATCCATATTACCTTCGACAAATACCAGATTTCCTGCAGCGACAGCCCCCCAAACCATCACGTTGCCACCACCATGCTTAACAGTAGGTACTAAGTACTTCGGATTCATCGTTGTATTAGCTTTTCTCCAAACTTTTGCTCTCCCATCACTTCCAAAAATATTGTATTTTGACTCATCTGTAAACAAAACTCGTTTTCAGAAGTCAAATCTTTTTCAATATGCATTTTGGCGAATTCCAAGCGAAGTTTTCGGTTTTTTTCGCTTATAAGGGTTTTTTGCGCAGAGTTCTGCTGTGGAAATTATTATCATTTAGGGTTCTTTAAATTGTTCGTGCATGCACAACCGTATTTGATCTTATTGTTAGCTCTTGGCCAGCGTTGTGGCATTCACTTTTGAATTTGTTCCATTCCTTTCATTATAAAGCTGACATCTCTGCCACTAAGCTTTTTAGGGCGACCACTGCCCAGTGTTTTTTAAATTATTAAATACAGTTTGAACTATTGCATTACTTAAATTCAACAGTTTTGATATTTCCCCGAACGATTTTTTTTTTTCGTTTCTATACTTTACGTCTACGATATACGTCTGTATATCATGTGTTTTTGCAAGGGATCTTGGTAGGAAAAAAGTTAATGAAAACTGATAACAATATATTTCTAAGTGCATATATTTGAACAGTAACGTTTGAAAATTTTTCTTTTTCCTATGATCACTTAAAAATATATTTACAGAGTTTTTTGTGGTTTCAAAAATTTGCGACACTAATATGTTGTATATGGGTGTTTCTCTGGTTATGCACGCGACATTTGTACGCGTTTTATTGTGTTTGAATATTAAAAAAATAGAAGTGGATTGGAATTTTAGAATGAATTCTAGAATCGTTACATTGTTTGTGATGAGTTCTTTCTAAAAATTATATATAATGGTAAATTGAGCACTGGGTACCCAAATGCCATGCAATCAAAGTTGACTTACTCACGTGACAAAAATAGTGCCTTTTAGGACCGTAAGAAAAAGTGCGAAAGTAAGTGAATTGTAGGAGGTTTTTATTTCGGAAAAAATGTTTTTATAAAGGTTAGTAATGGGCCTTTATAATCATGTTTTGTTCAAAAGCAACTATGCATGGGTTGGCGAAGAAAAAATAAATTGTAAATTACGCACGTGACACTTTTTACCTTCATACATATTTTAGTAATTTTATTATTATCACCATGCATTTTCCCATAAATATCTTCAAATTTCCTTAACAAAAAAACTTTATACTCCTTTTACAATTGATTGTAATGGAAAGATTATGAAGAAAGAGTGTTAACATAACAAATTTTTAACATTTAAAATAAGTATATAAAAATGTCTTTAGAATTAGAAAATATAAGAATATATAAAATTTTCCAGTTTCCAGCGCAATATCCTCAAGTAAAATAGCTGAGATATGCTATGAAACCATTCTTTTATAAAAACATAAACAATAAAAAAAGATGATTATCTATATTTAATTTTTTCATCCTGGTAGACAATTCTGGGGAAATGCCCATATGTTATTTCTAAGATATCATTCAATGTTGAAAGATTTAACTATGTGGCATTTTGACAAAACATCTTAAGTCAAATTTAAAAAGTTTAAAAAAATGCTGTTAATCATACGAATTTTCAATGAAACATGTTTGGTTACGTTTTTATAATTTTGTATTATAAACGAAATTTTTCTTTAATTTGGGTTAATTTTATTTTTTTATTAAAATGATTTTTTCACCGAGTTTTTTTTAAAAACTTTTTTGCTATCTTATCTCAACTTAAGATGTTTTGTCAAAATGCCACAGATATGTTTTATTTTTTTTAGTTTTTTACTTATTTTTTGGCAAAGTTTTTATATACATATTCGAATAAAATTTATTTTTTATAACTAATATTTTTTCTTCTATTGTAATGGCAATAATGCGTAGGGATTTTTGTAGGGGAAATTTTTTCAACTTGTAGGGAAAAATCAGATTTTTTTTAGCATGTGTAGGTATTTTTCGAAAAATCCACTGGCAACACTGACTATAACTGTCAATTTAAATTTCGGTTACCGTCAGTTCTAAGTAGTGGAAGCAAGTCGAATTCATTACAGGTGATCTTAAAACCCCTGCTTATAACTTTTTTTTAGCTTTATAATTGTTGGATGTGAAAATTTTTATTTATCATTGAAAGAATTTTGTTTTGTTTCAATTTTTGACATTGTACAATAATTTTACAAAAACAAATTGCTTGTGGTTTTTGTACGAGTTGTACTTGTTGAAGTTTACCTCTAATGAATTCGCCTTGAGTTGAAGGTACATAATTGTAATTGAACTTGTTGAAATTGGCCGTAAATCTACATTAATTTCATGTATCGACCGTCGGAGGTGTTGACAATATATTTAATATTAAATCAGATATCTTGGCCCGTAGCTGTAAATTCTGTATCCATGACATCGATTTTAAATATGGCAAAAAACCGACCAGGAAATTACCATCTGAATCCCCAATATCAATTATAAATCTGAAATCACTAAATGATTTCCGGTTTCGAAAGCCATTGCCAGGCTCAGTAACGTAAAATACATCTAACATCATGGCACGAAATTTTAAATTCTGCCATCGAGTCATACGTTTCATGTGTGGCAAAAAGCGTATCATGAAATTATAATCCAAATCCCCCGCATTAGTTAAAGCTTTGCAGTATCCGGTATTATCCGGCAAAGGCTGATTTCCAAATGGCCTTTGATGGAACTGTGAAAAGTTGTGACTTTTGGTGTTTTCTTTTCTACAAAAAATGTCACATTTTATTTAAAAAAATGCAATTTGGTGTTCGTTTCTTAAAAATGCTTTGCTCTCTAAGAGGGCAGCGTGTTTTATTCTAAAAAAATGCACCCTTAAATGGCATAAGGCATTGCACTTTACGCCCCGTATAAATCGAGAGTGTTGATAATGCCCTGTAAAAAGATGGCTTCTGTTTATATATAGGGTTACCAGACGAACTTGGAAAAAAAATCGCCTCTCATCAGGACAGTAAAATTTTTAAGTTTTAATAGTAATTTTGTCTATTATTTTAAAGTAAAAACAAAAGAAAGCATAACATTATTAATGGTAGGTTGTCAGTGACATAAAATTTAAATGGATTCGGTGTTAAAAAATTGTTTTTGAAAAAAAACGTCAAATCAAGAAATCGTAAAAACTTGGTGTTAAAAAATTCGCAATCTGGCAAAGGTATTTTTTTGTTTACATATTTTATGAAAAACAAACTAAAGAAATTGGAATTTGGTCATTCATTTTGTTCATTTATTTATTTATTTAATATTAATATATTAACAAATTTGGGTTTATGTGTATTTTTTTTATATTTTGAAGAACATCCTTTTTGATTTATGTACATATTTTTTTATATATTGAAGAACAAACTTTTTGTCAGCTGTTAAAAACAGGGCGATCCAATTTTGTGTTTTGTTCTCGTCAAATAAAAAATTGCATTATTACATGTAAGGCAAGACATTTTATAAATGCACCTTTTAAAATGTGGTATTTTTTATGTAGAAAAGAAAACACCATTTCTGATATTTCATTATTAGACAGCTTAGGATTCTGTTTGTATTTTTGAAAGCTTTCTATAAGTTTTATTTTGTTTGTTACGGGTATTGGTTCTAACTTTAGCTTAATGTTATTTGATTGATGAATTTCTTTAGTGAAATTTTTCGCATTATTTTCCATCGTGTTAAAAACTGTAGGTCTCCCTATTTCGTCTTCTTTAGTATTTAATACATCTTGTTCATAGCAAATAGTTTCTGAAATTGTGCTATAATTGGTTGTACTCGTATTATCACTTTCGTTTAGGAAACAATTGGCTTCAAAATTATTTTGCATTGGATATTGGTCAGTGGTTGCAATGGCGATTTCCAAATCAAACTCTTCTCTGAATAAATTAATATTTACCAAGTTGGATTCAAAGTTGAAGTCATTATCATTATCATTATAGTTATACAGCCGTATTCATAAAAACTTATTGATGATTAATTGACCTGTTTTAAGCAAAAATTGCTAAAGTTGTATTTATAAACGAAAAATAGTCTATTGAACCTTTAATAAACCATTCATAAAGTAAAAAAAATTATTGTTGGATTTGCCCTTCTTTAAACCAAAAATAAAATGACATTTTGAAAGGTGTTTGCATTTTATGATATTTTTTTTGTGAAATATGTTGAAAAATAATGACAAAAATGTTTTATTTATTACAAAGGACATGTTAAATACATTTTACTATTTTTTTTTTATTTTAGACAGCCAATTTAAAGTTATATTGATAAATATTTAAAAAAAATTTATATGATTTAAATGAATATGTTCAGGGGCAAATGCAGATGTTCTCTTTAGTTATTTATTAAATTATTGCAACTAGTTGTTTTGTTTTTGTTTAAAACAATAAATTATTGTTCAAAAATATAAAAAAAAAATAAAATAAACAAATCATAATAATAGTGATGTTAACAAAAAGTAAACAAACTTTTTATTCGAATACTTTCTTATCGTATATTAAAAGAGGTTCAAACAAATGATTTTATGATACCTTTCGGAAACATTTTGTTTAGAAACTAAAATAATATGTAGTTTTATTTGATAAGAATAATTTTGAAGGTCTACAATTAAAAAAAAATTATAAAAAAAATTTTAATATAGAATATCATGTAAATCGAATAGAAGTTTCATGCATCACTAACAATAAAATGGCAGCAAAATATAAAGAAAGTTGCCATACTTAAACAGAAAATCGCTGCAAACAGTTAATAGTTAAAAAGCTGTTATGGTACGTTTATGAATACAAATTTTTATAAGAGGTTTATAAGACAAAAAGCGTTTAATAGTTATTACATACTATAAGCTTAAAATAGGAACTTTTTATGAATATGGCTGATAATCTTTAGTACGTGTTTGAATAAATTTCATAGCCTCAAAATACGCCCATTTACCGTGATAATTTTGAGTAGGATTATATTTTCCATTGCGTATATCTCTTTCGATACGACGCTGAGCCCGTTTTACTTCAGTACGATAAGCATCACGTAAATGTTTCCATTTAGCTTTACAGGCTTCAATTGTTACTAAGAAATGAAACAAACTTTAGATAGTAATTATAATACGACTTTTTTAGGGGAAACTACCATCAGGCCCAACACAGCTGGCAACTTCTCTCCATAAATCTGTGTTTCTTAGACGTGACCTTTCTAATCTTTGAAAATTCCATAGTGCCGGCCGTCTTTGAACTTCTTCAATTAAACGAAACCTGTCCATTACCTTTGATAACACTAGCAAAACTAAATTAAGATGTTTGTTAAGATATAAAAAACACACTTTGAAGAATAAGACAATAGTTAAGGCAGTGTTGCCAAATGAATGAATTTGTACTCAAACTGGGGATTTCAAGTTCTTTTTGGCGACGGATTTTCTTTAGGAAAAATTTGGGGATATTATTTTTTATTTTAAGTTTAAAAAATAAATATCTTTGATTCCCGGAAAATCCCTTAGAATTTATGTAAAGACAAATTTTAAAATTCTATTCTCGTGCCGCTTTTTCATGACTGAATAATTTTTTTAAGTTTTTTCTTATTTGTGCTGGTTCACACTATGTAAGTTTTAGCCGTCTAGTCTTGAGTTTTTAGGAGAGAGAGAGGAAAAGAAATGGCATTCTCTTTTCGCTTTATTCCTACAAGCTCAAGACTTGCGAATAAAACTTGAAGAGTGTGAAGCAGCACTTTCTTGTTTTTGTAACAATATTGTTTCTCTCCAAAAGCTTTGGTGCCATCTTTTCATTCAGCAAAAGTTTTTAAAAAAACAACTTGAGATGATGATACATATTTATTTGAAAACATAAAATTACATTTATTTGTTTTTTTTTTTTTTTGATAAACTCAAGATCTTAGAGCGAAAGGGATAAACAAATATAATTACTTTTTTCACCAAGTTTAATATTTTTTTCGAAAAATCGATTATTTAAAAAAAATATTTTTTTTTAAATCTCAATACAATTTTAAATAATTCACTACAAACAGCTGATAAGTTGAAATTTATAATTGTTATTTAGTGTCCAAAATATAACAAGAAATTCAAATTTTAGATTTTTATGTAAGAAAAATCAACTTGACGGCTTTATTACTGCCATACCTAAATAAGAACGAAAAGCGGAACGTTTTCTTCCGCTGAAATGTAATACCCAAATAAAAGCGTTAACGTAGAGTCACGAACAGTAGTGTTAACTATCTAGTTTAATAAAATCCACATAATTGCAATAAAAAATGGGGATAAAACCGCTAGATTCACCTAAACAGCTAAATTGTAATTATTTTTTAACATAGCGGCCAACTTCAGTATTAAACGCTCTGTCCAATTTGGATTTTTTAATTGCAAAGGGATGTCCCCGCAGTATACTACATACAAATTGAATGAGCATGAGAACTTTTGACTGCTAGAAAACGCCTTTTGCTCTTATTTGGGTGTGGCTGTTAGTAAAAAAATGTGGAGTCACACGTGCGAAGAAAGTTCATTTAACAGAGCTTTAAATCGCAAATGGATAAATACGCAATATCAACAAGACGGTGCCCATGTAATACAGCCCGTCAAACCATTAATTTACTGCATGACATTACATTCAATTTTAAACACCCTTTATAATAGTAAAACATTGGGAACAAAACTGAGAACTACAATTTTAATGCTAAGTTCACACTTTGGTTTTTAAACGCGTTTAAACAAAATGTTGATTTAGCTAACATTACATTTGAGATGATTAAGATGACAGTTGATAAAGAAAAAAACACAACAAACAAATTAATATATCTTTAAAGTATTAAAAATGGATAAAAACACTTTTAAAAAGTTATCAAAAGATTATTTTAATAATTTTAGTGATAAAATTGTGAAAATTTATGAATTATTTAAGGAAAAAAATAAAAACATTAAGCAGAAATCTTGGCCGGTTGTACACGATCATGTTGGCGATTCTACATTTGAGGTATGTTCAGTGGATTCTATGTGATTTATGAAGTGATTTAGTTGTAATCATGTCAATTTGAAGTGATTGACAAATCACTTCAATGTATGGGTAATCATCTCGATTTTGAAGTGATTAGAGCTTAATCACGTTTGAACTGCTTAAACGCGTTTAAGAAGCCAAATGTGAACATACTATAAAACATAGACATTTTTGGAGACTTTAAACTTTTATTTGGGGATATGCGCCATACATTTTCTGGCAATACTTACACACACACAGAAAAAAATCAATGTAAAATCGTCGAAAACAAGGTTGATTTTACCGTTTTCGGTGGTGATTTTGCTTCATTGTTACTTCATGTTAATTTAACATGATTTTACAATAACTTGCGAACAACATTTTTTTCTTTTAAAATAACTATTATTCATGTTAATTTAACATTGAAGTAAAGTTAAAGCAAAATGTCATTTATATTGAAATAACAATCCGAATCACGTTGAATGAAAGTTATTTCAAGTTGAAACAACGTGAATGTCATGTAGAATCAAATTGGTTTGAGTGCATTTATTTAAGAATAATTCAAAACACTTACCCCTTGTACACATGTTTCAGTTATTTTTATTCCCCTTTGTTAACAGAAGCATCAGCAGAATGGCCCGATATGGTTTTCGTCATCATTCTACTTTAAAAACTTGATGTACTATTTAACTAAATTATTTTAATTAAAAGAATACGGGAATTGTCTTCTTTTTATAACATATTTTAAACATGCAAATAAAAAAATTTACATTCTTAAGTGTGTATGCATGTTAATTTAACAAGATATACTTTTAATTTTAATATAAAACAGGTTTTTATGAATTCAATATTGAACAATGTTATTTTAACAGTGAATAATATAAAATAAACGTGGTTTAAGGTTATTTTAATATTTTTCATTTAAAATTAATATGAAATAATGATAAATTTAAACAAAGCGCATACTTTTGCAGAAATTTACTATGATTTTCAATCAACTTTTCGCCATGTTAATTTAACATTGGTATTTTTTTCTGTGTGCAGGTACACACAAAAACTATAAGCACTACAGTGATCCTACCAGAGAAACATAAATTTACACAGCTGTTTTTTTATAATTATTTTAAACAATATAAAATTGCATAACAAATGTGTAAAAAAGTTGTTCTTAATATTCAGCTGCTGCTTCTTTCGTCATATAAAAACCGGTTTATACAGCTGTCAGTTAGTTGGCAAACTTTAAATGAATGCCAATTGTAACGTTTTAAGCGAAGACAAGTTGTTATACCCTACGTTTGCATTGACTGACTCTACATTACTATAAATAAAGATCACAGAAGAGTACATTAGCGTTTCCTTATGCGATCAAATGATGACAGTTTCGAACAAACTGCAAAAGCAAAAACAAAAAAATGATTATCTCTACATGTGTATAAAAAAATTACGTGTATGTTCGTGATCGCTAAGCTCAAAAGACTGGACCGATTTTGACCAAATTTTATATGCATGGTCTATGGGCCGTGAGTAGTGTTTCTGTGTAGTTTATCTTCTTATCTAATAAACCGGACTTCTTAAAATTTGACATGCAGACACCGTAACATCTAATCATTAAATTTGTGATTTGAAGGGAAATAGGGCAAAACGGATAAAGGGGGTAACAGCTCCTCCTTCCTATATCTTCTTAACTAACCAACCGGTTTTCTTAAAATTTGACATGCAGATACTGTAACATCAGAAAGGAAATAAGTAATAGGGGATGAAATAGGACAAATGGGGTAAAATCTCCCCCTCCTTATATCTTCTTAAATAGTCAACCAATTTTCTTGAAATTTGGCAGGCAAATAGTGTTACATCTGGAAGGAATTATAGCCTATATTTGTTATTATTAAGGGCGTGAAATATGGCAAAAGCGGTAAAAGCTCCCCCACCCAATATCTTTTTAACTTATCAACCGTTTTTCTTGAAATTTGGCATGCAGACACTGCAACATCTGAAAGAAGTAAATTATATGGCAAAACAACGTTTGCCGGGCCAGCAAGTCATATACCTATATATTAAAGCGACTCAAAAAAAAGTGATTTTGTTACCACTCTGAAAATAAAGCTTGGTAATCACTATGATGATATCCAAAATATTTTGGTTCTAGCGTTGACTATTCGTGAGCTGCACCATTTTTAAAAAAGCAGCATCCAATGGTATATAAATCCTGACCACTTGCGACCTACTAATTGAGATATTTAACTAAAAACATCATTTCGTTTCGGGTTTTGGCCATACAAGTGGTCAAGTTTTATAAACCATTGCATGCTGCTTCAAAAACTCTTTTCGATGATACCAAATTTTATTTATGTCGTCTTGGAGCAAAGTTCACAAAAATTTGAAAAACTGAAAAAAGACCTTTTTTAAAATGGTCCAGCTAACGGATGGTCAACGCTAGGACCAAAATACTTTGGGAATCATCAAAAAAACATGTCAAGCTTTATTTTCAGAGGGGTAACAAAATCATTTTTTTTTTTTGAGTCGTTCTATTGTATGTATTATGTTGTTGTTTTCATTGACATACATCTAGAATTTTTCTTTAATTATAAAGCATTCTAATGGTTGAGCTACTTTTATTTTTTACCAATTTTTTTATTTATATACTAGCTGGACCCGGTCCGCTTTGCTGGCCCTTAGTAAAGATTTAAAATTTTATAAAATATGAACGTATTTAATTGATTTTCAAAACATTAAAAAAAAATAATAATAAATGTTTTACTTACCTGCAAATGCTATTAGATTCTTCATGTTTGTTTAAAATTATTGGATACCCTAACCGCGTATTTGAAAAATATTTATGGAAGTGGAAATAGACTTTGGTAAACTAAAATTTACATAAATGTTTGGAATAAGACTGGCTATTAAACCATATTAATTTTGTTTTTTCATTTTGGTGATTTTAGCGTATTTAAGTGAATTACCGCTGAATTGATAAATGTATATTGATAAAGATTTAGTGACATACCATGCATCTAAATTTTAAAACATTATGTTTAGCGATTACGACGAAAATGACAAAAATATAAAAACGTGGAGCCATCTATCGGATAAATACGAAACTCCACAGAAACACTCCTTATACCTCATACATCAAACACACAAATTTTGGTCAAAGTCGGTGCAGTAGTTTTTGAGTTTAGCGATTACAAACAAACACGTCTCTTTTATATATATAGATAGATAGATAAATTTTGTTTTTTCATTTTGGTGATTTTTAAAAACATTATGTTTAGCGATTACGACGAAAATGACAAATATATAAAAACGTGGTGCAATCTAACATATAAATACGAAACTCCACAGAAAGACTCCTCATACCTCATAATTCAAACACACAAATTTTGGTCAAAGTCGGTGCAGTAGTTTTTGAGTTTAGCGATTACAAACAAACACGTCTCTTTTATATATATAGATAGATTGAAAAAATTAAAAAATTTTTTTTATTTATACTAACTCAAGGGTTGTCGCGGCTCCAGTTTTTTGTTTAGCGGCGGGGGGCGTTTTAGAATTGTTTTTTATGAATAAAACAATATTATTTTGCTATAACTTAGAGAGTGTTCATAGCGTTTAAGCTAACGATGCATTTATATATATTTTTATCTAAAGGGTGGTCCAACCATCATGCACGATGTTAATTGTGAGTCACACCCTAACGTCAAGTTTTTTGGCCAACTTAATTTGACAGTTCTTTGTTTCAGTGTTTGACAAATTTAACCACGAAGATGTACAAAATTGAGCAGGTTAAGATTGTTAAAGCCTTTTACGAAAATGGGCGTTTAAAATGCATTTCGTGCAGTTCATTTTCAGCGACGAGGAACACTTTCACCTCAGTGGATTCGTTAACAAGCAGAATTACCGCATTTGGGTAAATGCGAATACACGAGTGATTGTTGAAAAGCCGATGCATCCACAAAGAGTGACTGTGCTGGTGCGGCTTATGGGCTGCCGGCGTCTTCAAGCCGTACCTCTTCGAAAATGAGTCCGGCCAAGCAGTTACCGTGAATGATGTTCGCTATCGCGAGATGATAATGGACATCTTGTGTCCAGAAATTGAGGATATGGACCATGAAGATAAGTGGTTCCAACAGGATGTTGCCACGCAGCCAACAATTTCTCGTTTGCGCAAAAAATTCAATGGCCGTATTATCTCAAGTCGTGGCGATGTTTATTGGATTATGTGATTTGACACCGTTGGACTTCATTCTTTTTTATTTAAAAGAAAAAGTATACGTCAATAAGCCAAGAACAATTCAAGAGCTAAAGGATAAGATAATTCGGCATATTAACGACATTTAACCTCAATGATGTCTCAGAGTCATTGAAAATATGGACCATCGGATAGACGTATGTATGCCACTGAAGCCGTGGCGAGTATTTGCCTGATATTTTGTTTCACACATAATTGTCATAAATACATCTATCATAATAAAATTAATAATAATTCTCTGAAAACTTTTTGTTTTATTTACAATTAACATCGTTTTGGTTGAACCACCCTTTGTTTATTGTTATTGATAAATCTTTGAATTTAATACCTTTAAAAAGAAATCGATCAAAAAAAAAAAAGAAATTACTGCAAAGGAAAAGTGTTCTGATATGTTTCTTGTTTTTTGTTTAAGGCGCCGCATTCTGTGATTCCTTATAAATAGTGGCCAAAAGTAGAAGGAGTTATTTTTAAGTGATGAATTTTGGCATACATGTTTTAATTTAATTCCAAGGACTCGTTTCCTTCCTATATCGCCTGAAATCTATAAAATGGCAAACATTTGCGAGGGTGGGTTAAAGATTTATACATAGATCCCATTTAAACCCCGACCCTTTAGTACGCCTACTTGTGCGGAAGACAAATAAAAAATTGTTTAAACAGATCGTTTTTTATTTTATTTATTTTAGAAAAAACGTTAATTTTGCTTACAAACATTTACTTAAAATGAATTATATTTTTTTTAGTAAAAGTAAATTATATTTTTTTTCGAATTTTCATTTAAGGCCGTTATACACTATCCCACAAAGTTCTAAGTATTTTACAAAAATGCTTCTCTAATCTACATAATTATTGTTTGAAAACTTTCAAAAAACAATAACAACTTGTCATGACAGGTTCGTTCTTTTTTCAAAATACGAAGGACATGTGTGATAGAGTATTAATGATTCTGAACTACATGCATGTTTAATTGGGGAAACCAGGAGGTTTATTAATTAAAATATTTAAAAATAAATCAGTCAGTTTGCTACGAAACTCCAAATTCGTAAAAAACGGCAAAGATGTTAAATGTGGCAAAAAACTGATTAAAAAATTTGCATCTGTATCACCAATTTCATTTAACCACGTCAAATGTGTGCTAGGCTTTTCGGTTTCAAATATAGTGGAAGGTGGTGGAGAAGTGGTTAACATTGTCAGCATTAAATTTGACATTTCGTTGCGTAATTGGAAACTATGCAATTCAGGCATTGATTTTAGATATGGCAAAAAACTGATCAAGAAATTATAGTCGTTTTTAGATACAGAATGTGAGTTTTCATTTCGATTCTCGTTTGTGAGATTTTGTGATTCTTCCGTCTTATTATAATCGTCATTGTTCTCCCTCTCGTCACAAAATGTTTTATCACTGGTTAATAACTCTTTACGACAATTTATTAGAATGTCATCCATAAAGGTCATGTGTTCAAAATAAATCGGTTTAACGCTGTAGTCAATTTTGGGATCATACGTATTATTAAGAAGACTTTCCTCAATGCTCATTTCGGTATGCATAGATTTTAATGCATATGATTCCGTCAAATTTTTCCAATTTTGCTTGCATTCCTCGACGGTAACTAGAAAAAAAAAAAATTTTATATTATTTCCAATAAAACTTATACTATTTACTAGCTAGTATGATTAAAATAACTAAATCAAGTATCTATTTTATAACAAATATGAAAATATATAATTCAATATTTGACAAATTTAAAAAAATATAACATTTAAAGAGCCACGACATTCCCTTACTTCGAAGCAGGTTTGTAACGGAGCATATTAAAGCATAACGGCGAGAAGAAAAAATTCAGTTTGTAAAGCTGCAGCCGTATTTTGTAATTAGCTAAGCTAAAGCTAAATCTCTATCGCTAAAATGCCTTAGAGAATGCAAAATTTAAAAATTTTGGCGATGACATTAAAATATAAAACTGCGGCGAATTAAATATTTATGGTATTGCGAAATTTAGCAATGCACGTTACAGTATTGCATTCGTAGTCAAAAATCGCTCAATCAACTTTATAGATTTTTAGCGATAGAGATTTAGCTTTAGCGAATTACATAATATGGCCACTGATCGTTACATTCACCAATTTTTATACGCGCTGAATAAAGCGCATTCTGTGTCAAAAATGTTTTGCTTTAAAGTGGGAACTCGCCATATAAAATTCATGTCTTCCGTAAGCGGGATGAAAGGCTAAACTTTTACTTCTCTCCCTTTCAAACCTGCTTCGTTAGGAGTTTAATTTTTTATTGGAAAGCAATTTCAAAGAAACCTAAACTTCTAATTGGTTCGGAGCTTAATTTGGGTTTATGCCATAGACTCCTTTGAGAGACCGCATATTGCGCGACTAACTTGAAGCCGGTTTAAAACGCAGTGGAAATCAGTTGCGTTGAAACCGACGTGCTGGAAGCTCGTGATTGCCTTTGATCTGTTCTTAAAGAAAACCGAAATGATTGTAATAATAATTCAATCCCAATTTAGGTTGCGAGATGTTAGACAAACAATTGAAACTGGTTTCAGACCAATAATTTAAATGGTGTTTCGTCGCAATTGCATTCCATCTTCTTTTCTGGGCTTTAGGGATAGTGCCAAATTGTTGCAATCATTTAGTTGATGTTGGTTGAGTGATGCCTAAACACGAGTGTTAATGATGTTAAAAAACTTGCCCTCAAAAAAAATTGTTTATTTTAAAATGAGTAAGATTGCTATATTCGGCTGTGCCGAATCTTTAATACTCTTCGCCGACAGTTAGACTATTTTAGGAGTGGGCTTTATATGGAACGTATGTATGGTTGCGAGAAACCAAAATTCATATAGCGGGACACAATAAAAAAAATTCACCTGGATTTTGGAAAACCAACTCAACAATTTAAATAGTTCAAAAAAGTAAAATTTAATATAATTTTTGTTTTACAAAAATATAAAAAAAACAAGGACTATTGAAAAGGGCAGAAGTAAAAAAAAAAAATTAAAAATCAACTTTTTTGCGAAATGATCTTAATCGCAAAAACGCGAATTTTACAGGAGAAGATTTTATCTTATTTTTATCTAAAATCTATCCGAAATCTCCAAAATGTTTTTGTGAACCAAAATCGCTTACAATTATTTTCTCTGTTCAATACGTGAAAACTCGACCAGAACATTCCACTGATAAGATTTTTTAAATCGGGCTAAAATCAATAATCCTGTACCCATGTTCTGTAACTTTAGTGAGAACTTCTCGCATCAAAAAGATGTGAAACAAAATATTCCATTGTTTCTCGAAAAGTGAGAAAAAACTGTGCCTGTAACTCATGTCAAAAGAGATTACGTCGTTACGTTATAAATGTCAAAATATTTCACTCGAAGCCGATGTGACATTGCAGACATTGAGAACGCCAGTCACACATATCGTCGACGGCGACTAAAATTTACTAAAATTTAAATATTTTTAACAACGGCGGCGAAAACACAACCGTCGGCTATATCAAATAATGTAAAGTGCGACTTAAATGTTTGTTGTTTGCCAACAAGCTTAAAAAACATTCGTATATTTTATAAAAACGTTAAAAGCAAAAAAAAATTAAACAATGAAAAAATGTGCAAGAACAAAATATAATTATTATTATTCTTTGCATTTTTAATTATTTTTTAGTTTTAAAATTGTTTCTAGCCCCATTTTTATTCGTGAGTTTATTTCTCACAAAAATATAACAAACACACTTTTTCTGTAAACTGGCGAGTAATTTCCTTACGTGACAGCTAGTACTCTCCAAAAAAAGTTACAGACACAGTTTAGTGAAAAAAAACAGCTGTTTGTTTCATTATATGGCATTTTTGTTTCATTTCACACATTTCATTAAAAAAGTTTCTCGACGCGAGAGTTACAGAACATGGGCACTGTATTGTTTTTAATTTTTGGAATAATAAAAGTTTGGAAACCTATGGAGGCCCTCCTGATATTTATATGCAATTTGCCGTTTGTACCAAAAACCCGAAAGCGACAACTTTGGCTACGGTTACTTTTAAGTAAAAAAATTTTCAAAAAATGTTTCTACACGCTTCAGAGAATCGCAAAGCCATGTTTTTAAAAAAAAAAAATTTGTTCCAAAACCCATATTTAAAAGGTTATTCAGTTTTTTCGTTTTCTAAAAAATAATTTGTTGGCGCTAACGTGGTCAAAGAAGAAACGCGACGATATTGCTTTTTAAATATTTGAACAATGGTTCATTTATGGATCAAGTACTTTTTTAAAAAATATTACTTCGTTCTGTGCCATGTACCAAAAGTTACGAAAATTTGGCTAAAAATAAAAAAATTATATATTTTACTTTGGGCCTTAAAAATGAAACCAAACGGTATAACTGGTTTCGTAATCGGCTTATAAGTTTTATATGACCAAAATCTAATATATATTTGAGATAATCATGCTATTGTTTAACATATTTACTTAGGTTCCATATAAAGCGTTCTATCGGAATTGAACTGAATAAAACTAATCTATCAAAGATCCAATATAAAGCATTTGAAATATGTACTTTAACTCTCGTTTTAATCTCGAAGTCTCGGCACAGCCGAATATAGCACTTAAATTTGTTTTATGTGTTGTCAATTTAGTCATTTAGTGACTAAATTTTTTAATTTTATTAAATGTGATAAATGATGTTATGATAATTATTTAATGTTGTATTTTTTAAATTCATATACAAATGTATACAAACGTTTAACTATGATTTGAATTTTTAAGTTTTTAAAAATTTTACTTATGTTAATCTTATTGTTATAAAAAATATTGGGTAAAAATAAAATCACCTTTTACTGTCAATTTTATTGTAAAAAATTATTTTCTACTCTTTGGCTTAATAATTGTAAGTTTTTTTTTTAATTTTTGGTATAAGTCACTTTTGATCACAAAAAACTGGCAACATTGAACTTATCAACGATCTATTTTTTTTAACATAGGTATCAAAATATTTTATTTCTGTATATCTATCTATGACTTAATATAAAAAAGTGTAACTCAATTTCTTTCAAAAAAGGTATACCTAAATTTGGTGGCTATAATATAAAATTTATTGCATCTTTAAATCAATTATTGCATAAAAACTTTTAATATAAAAAATTGTAAGCATTGTAAGTATGTACATATTAATCTTTTTTCTTCCCTTGTAAGCTAACAAAAAATCGAGTTATGCGTTTTTTATATTTAACCATTCATATGTATTTGTTTGTAATAAATTGATCTACCTAAGTATCTATTCTTTACAATTTTTTGTTAAACATTGATTAGTAAATTGTGTTTGTTTTGTTTTTCAGACAACTTTTTTAGACAAATTTTAGCTAAGCGGCAATCCACTATCACAAAAAAAAAATAAACAAACCGCCAATGTGCATTAAAGCTAAAATTGTTTTGCTATAAATTGTTAACGGTACGGTACCTTGTTGACGATGAAGCGATAATGCTAATGTTGCCAATTAATTCATTTATTAAAAAGAAAATTTTAAATTATGTCTCTTTAGCTAATTTATTTATCGATATTGAAGTTAAATTTTTACGATTGCTTAATAAAAATTCAGTTAGGACTGAGATTTGTATGATTTAATTACCATTTGTCCCCAAACAAGCAGCCACTTCCTCCCATGCAACACGAGGTGGGACTTTTTTTGGTTTCCATATTGAGGGTCTTTTTTTAATTTCAGCGATTAAACGTAAGCTGTCCATCGCTATCAAATATTTTCGTTAAACTAAATTACAGTTTCGTTAAAATTGTATAATAAAAAATTACACTACACACATGAATACAAAAATATCCATTAGAAATGTGCAAGGCGAATTCATACACAAACGTAAATTCGCCTTGAAAATGTGTTTCTTTAATAGTTTCTCTTTACTCTCTCATAGAGTTCAAGCGAATTTGTGCTCTCATAATCAGCGTTACCAGAATGAAGACTTTTTGACCAAAATATGATTAGAAGATTTTTTTTCTCAAATGAAGATTTTTTTATTTTAGAAATTAACATACCATAATTTTTTACCAGTTTTTTGAACAGTCAACTTTTAAAAAAATGAGGTTTTGTATCAGCCTGTTGTCTATGGGTTTTGTACCCAGTGTCTAGCATACATAAAAATGCATCATTACTTTTGGGCATACAAAATATTTAAAAGGCATTTTAGATAAGCAGTTGTACATATTGAGGGCATTGATGAAAAAAAAATTACATATAAGTCAAAAGAAAAAACTTATTTTTATATAGTTTCATATATAAAAGAACAAAAAAATTCATGTATCTAGTACCAAGAGGTAAAACTATTGGAACTTAAGAAGCTTTTATGTTTATGATCATATTTAAACAAAGTATATAGTATATATGTGCAAGTGCTTAAGAATATCATTTAAAAGGTGTACCACAATTATTTTAATAACTATTCCATTAGAAATATATTTAGCAAAATCCATGTATTTTCAATGAGCTTTTTTTAAATGCAATTTTCTCAAAATGGCTTTGAAATTAAATTGAGAATGCTTAAGATTTGATATGATTTATGAGCTTCATAGCTCCCAAACTAAAATCTTCTTGACCAAAATTTATATACAGTAGAATCCCGATAATTCGTAATTGCAAGAGACCGGCCATTTCTTACGAATTATAGGGGTTTTCGATTTAGCAGGGTTTCGATTTAACGGGGTTAAAATAAAATAAATATGGATTAACGGGGTTTTTCAATTTATTTACTAAAACGATAAAAAAAAAATATAAAAGACAATTGTTAAAAATAAAATATACCTATAAAAATTATACAAAAAAATTATTCATGTAACAAACTGATCTTAAGAAAATAAACACACACACAAGCAAAAAACCACGCAAAAAATAGCGGTAAACAACAAATTATTCTTTCCATGTTTCTGCTGTTTTCATTACGAATTATAAGTGGTAGTTAGCAAACAATTACGATTTATAAGAGGTAAAGAAGATTTTATTTGAAAAAAAAAAATTACGAATTAGCGAGGGGACCAAAATGTATGAAATTTTACGAATTAACGAGATTTTTTCAAGGGACCGACAGTTTATTACGAATTATCGGGGTACGAATTATCGGGATTTGGCTGTATCTCTAATTTTAGAATTAAACTACTTTCGATGAAACTTCTTTATTTAGATGGACTTTTTTACGTTCTAATTCATTATAAATTAAATGCACAATTTAAACCTACAATTTAATTTTGTTTCCATAATAAGAAGTATGTTCTTATAAAAAATTAATAATTTTTATTTGTTTGCCATTGTTATAAAAAATTTTAAGATTTTTCTCTTCAAAATAAGATTTTTTCGCTAAATGAAGATTTTCTTTCCAAATCTTCTGGCAACACTGCGCATTACATTAGCTATTTGCAGTGCTGCCAGAAAGTTAGGTTAAAAGATACCCGAGTGATTATGCTAAATTGTTCTAGAAAAGCTAAAGAAAATGAAAAATTTTTATAGTCATAAATTTGATTTGTTGTTATAGCAATGCTCTAAATATTAATGAAAATAATAACAAATATTTTTAAACAAAAGCAGAAAGTACTTTTTTTATGATAAATAATATAATTAACTAACAACCAGTGTTGCCACCAAAGAAATGGTAAATTACACATGGTTCATGCCAAAATGACACATGAAATTACAAATTACACATGCTGTCTTTTTTTGCAAAATAACGTGTTTTGTTTGTAATTTCGTAATATATTAAACCTTTTTTTTTAAATTTTTCAAAAAAACTAACGATTTGGTGTTTTTTTTTTTTCAAAAAAATAACGATTCATCGTTTTTTTATTTCATAAAAATATCGGTTAAAAACAAACTAAAAATTAATACTATTTTATATAGTAATTTATAACAAAAAAAATAAACATTGTAATATACATACATCAAGTTTATGTTGAGATCAAATTTTGTTGATTTTTCCAGATACTTAAAGCTTCCACTTTTTGTTTATCATTTTTTGAGTAGGTTCAAAATTTGGGCCACCATTTCTATGTATTCCTTCTTTAGTAAATAAAATCGATGAAATGGTATCAGATGACAGTTTATTTCTTAAATCTGTCTTACAATTGTTTAAATTGCTAAATATTCTTTCCGCAGCAGCGTTTGAAAACGGTAAAATAAAAATATAGTTAATAACTATTTGCAAAGTAGGGAATAATCTGCTCCCCAACGAATTTTTTATTTCAAAAACCTTTTTCCAATAATCTTCTGGCTCCAAATAACTATGCAGCTCAAATTTATCAAAATCTAAGAGTGCATGTTTCCGCCACTCATTATCAAGGTCTTGCAAATCGATATTGAAAGATGGAAATCTTTTTTTAAACAAATACAATGATTTAGGTTGAAAAGATTGGGCAATTTTTGGATCAACAATGTCCACAATCGTATAAATATCATCACTAAAATCAAATCTTGTCTTTATTTGACGAATTGTCTCGATATAAAACTCCCGACAATCTTGAAGTATAATTTTTTTTTCAGAATTCGAGATTGACGTTCATGAGCAGCAACACCAATGTATATATCATATTCGTTAACATATATATTACTGTCTGAATGGTTGATTTCCCATAGGCGTTGGGATTTCAAAACATCCACTTTTATGTAATTTGAATAAAAAGTTTTGATTATATGCATTTTTTCGGATTTCATTTTATACAATACTGGCTTTTCTGTTTGAAAAAGAGTATTAAACGAAGTTAAAATATCTAAGGCGTACGATAAAAATTCGAAATAAATTCTGGTTCTTCCATCATCTAATGCATGCAGCATTGATTCAGTAGTCTTGGAGGGATCTTCAAAAACTTCTAGCCTTAAAAAACTTCTTAAAGCTTCATATTGTTCTAACACACGATTAACACATGAATGTAATGAGAGCCATCTTGTAATGTCAGGGGACAATATTTTATGAACACCAGTTTGAAAATATTCTTGAAATTCCTTGAGTTTTTTCTGCCGGACATAACTTCTGTTAAAATAAGATCCAAGATTACGAAGTAAATCTTCCAAATATGTTGGTAGTTTTAGACAGGCCTTCGACGCTACCAAATGTATTAAATGGCACGATCATTTATTCAAAACAACATCTGGCTTTTCGTCTAACAACATCTTAGCTACTGAGTTATACTTTCCAAACATAACATTAGGTGTATCTGATGCAAACCCAACTAGATTTTTAAAAGGAATTCCTTTTTCTAAAATTGTGCTTTTTAGAAGCTCAAAAGTTTCTTTTGCAGTCGATGATCCACTCTCTTTGAAATCGAAAAAAGAGTAATGTATCCGGGATGTTTCGTCGTTAAAATAAATTGTGGTAAAAACAATCTGCTTCGTTGTGCTAACATCTGTTGTTTCATCTATTATTATGGAAAACACGGTTTTCTGCAATTTATTGTAAAGCTCCTCAGAAAAACTTGGGCCTAAAACATTTTTCACCAAAGCTGTGGCTTTTGTTCTATGAAGGTTTACATCTTTAAGTATGTCGGAGTCTGGCAAACATGACTTTAATACTGGAATTAGATCGTCTATTAATCTAAATGCCAAATGGTTAGTAGTTAATGTTCCAACCATTTTTAGTTCAGCTCTCTTAACGCTTGCATTCTTTGATGTAGAATTCTGTAAGGCTTTGGTAATGTTGGTTGTGGATTTAATAGCAGAAGCGGCAGTTTGGTGGGAATTTGTTTGCATGTGTCTGGAAAGAACTGGCTTATGGCACTTAAGTTTTTTATTACATAGCTTACAGAATGCAGCAGCTTTCCCATTGTCATTTATTTTGATAAGCCAACCTTTGAAATCATTCAATCGCAGCCATTCACTTTGAAATCTAAATAAGTTCTTTTCAGACATACGTATCTACAAAAGAAAAAAAATTATTTGTACGATGAATGTAAAGTTTTTTTATATAACTTACCAGTTGTTCAAGAATCTATGAGTATTAGCAATTAAAATAACTTTTAATTAAATTTTTAAGTTTTGTCAAGAATATTAATGTAACACCTTTTCACTTCTTTTGACAAAAAAAAACATAAAAAACAAACGAATTTAATAAGTCCGTTATTCTTCTTTGTGGTGCAAGTTTTCAAAATATTTTTTTAGTCATAACAAAAATTCTTATGTGATAGAAAAGGACGTACATACATACATTTTTAAACGCAAGTGCTGAAAACGGTTTAAAAAATGAATAAAAAAGTAGTGTTACAAAATGTTTAAATTGTAAATTACACATGAATAACACATCCAGTCAATTAAACATGGGCTACACATGAAAAAAAAAATTACACATGATATGTGTAATTACACCTAAGGTGGCAACACTGCTAACAACTTGTTATATTATTTGCCTTACTTACACCAATGCATTTTGGCAAAGTAAAATGATAGGTACTAGCAGTCTCAGTGTTTGAGAATGCTACAATGGCATCACTTGATATTTGCAGGCTGAAAAGATCAGAGGTGAATAGTTGTTTCTCGCGTCGAGAAACTTTTCGATTGAAATGTGTGAAATTAAACAAAAATACCATATATTTTTAACACTAAAAAACAATTAAAAATGCAAACTATAAAGAATAATAATTATAATATTTTTAATTTAATCACTGTTTATTGTTGGTGTTTTGTTTAAGCTTTGATATTGTTACTTACGAGTAAAACTTTGAGTGTTTAAAATTCTTATTCGCTTTAGGGTTTTATTCGTATGATATTTCTAGCTTTTCTAAAATCTTAGGAAAAGGTTTCCTGATGAGCTGGCCTAAGCAACCAGTGAAATGCGCATAGAAGCTAGCTTTCCCTCAACAATAAATTTCAGTGTATTTATCAAATATGGAAAATTGGGAATTTAGCACGTCATACAGAAATCGTATTAATGATAAATTTTGTATTCCCGTAAATAACTTTGATAATATACTCGCATGTGCCCGTGCAGAAAACTGAATTGGCAAATTGGTTTTTTTGTTGTTTTCTTACGAAGACAATAGAATGAAACAATTTGTTTTTTAATTTTGTTTTTTCTTTTTACCCACTTATAACTACAATTCGAGTCGGAAAGAACCCAACCAATTGTAGAGGGATGTAAGAAAAGATAAACTCACTGTTTATTGTTGGTGTTTTGTTTAAGCTTTGATATTGTTACTTACGAGTAAAACTTTGAGTGTTTAAAATTCTTATTCGCTTTAGGGTTTTATTCGTATGATATTTCTAGCTTTTCTAAAATCTTAGGAAAAGGTTTCCTGATGAGCTGGCCTAAGCAACCAGTGAAATGCGCATAGAAGCTAGCTTTCCCTCAACAATAAATTTCAGTGTATTTATCAAATATGGAAAATTGGGAATTTAGCACGTCATACAGAAATCGTATTAATGATAAATTTTGTATTCCCGTAAATAACTTTGATAATATAATATTTTTCATTGTTTAATTATTTTGCTTTTAACATTTTTACAGAATATACGAATGTTTTCAAAGCTATTTCGTAAACAACAAACATTAAAGTCGCACTTTACATTATTTGATATAGCCGACGGTTGTATTTTCGCCGCCGTAGTTGAAAAATTAAAATTTTTAGTAAATTTTGGTCGCCATCAACGATATGTGTTACTGGCGTTTTCAACATCTGCAATGTCACATCGGCTTCGAGCCCAATGTTATGGCATTTTTACGTAACGACGTAATCTCTTCTGATAGTTTTCGGCGTGAGTTACAGACACACTTTTTTCTCACTTTTCGAGAAACTATGGAGTATTTTGTTTCACATCTTTTCGATGCGAGAAGTTCTCACTTAAGTTACAGAACATGGGTACCGTTTTATTTTAGGACCTAAACATTTTTTTGGGGAATTTTTTCAACTAAATTATTTTATAATTTAATGAAAAAGATTTTCTTGCCATCAGAGTGGCAATATCATCCTACTGCTCATGCTATAGAAGCATGTGATTCTATTGGGGCAAACCTCAAAAGAAATACAGAAAGGTATAGCCTGCAATGCTCTCATCAAGATCGCATCTTAGATGCGACTGTTTTATTCCATTGGGCAAAGAATTATTGTAAAGAAACTGAAATAGTTTTAAGTAGCAAAGAGGATAATGAGGAAACATTGGAAACACTGAAGAGCAGATTCGATGCTGCGCTAACAATCGCTGGCACCACTCAATACCATGTCTTTATACCGATTTTCGATAGAATACTCAAATTGAAAAAGTTGTCTGTCTCTACTAAATGCGATTTCTTTCAAAAATTTACAAGACTTAAACACTGCATCAGCTACAATAATTATGATACAAATAGATCTAATATGATAAAGATTAAATTTTATTAAATTATTTATCTTTTTATTGTTATTATTATTTTATATTAACTTAATTATTATTTGAAATAAATAAAAAAAATTTTTTTACATTTCTATAGAAAAAAGTGATTTTATTTCTGAGGTTAACATATTGTGGGTATTACAGTATCGAGGATATAAAATTTAAGTTAGGTATTGCATACTGCCGTAAAGGCTAATTTGTCAAGTTTCTCAGAATATGTTTTATTTTTAAGGTTTTAAAAAGACTTACACACAAATAGGAAAAAAGCTCTTAATATAAAAGGACTAAGCTTTCTTTTGGGCAATTAATAAATAAAGATACCATTTAAAAAAAAATATAAAAATATAAAATATATTCGCTTAACAGTTTTATATGTGTAATATCTTTAGTTTTTCTAAAATCTTTGGATGAAGTTTCCTGACGATCTGGCCTAAGCAACCAGTGAAATGCGCATAGGAATAGCTTATCCCTTCAGTTTATCAATAGTATGAAATGGGAATGTAGCACATTTAAACGAAACCTTGATAACAATTTTTAATTTTGCAAAAACAAAGTCAAAAAAATTGTTTTTCCAAAGATTAAAGAAATAGATTTCTAAACTATTTAGGTGTCTTAACATAAACAAGTCCTCGTCGCCGGATGGTGCTACGGCTGTAGTCCTTAAGAAGTGTGCATTGTCTTTGTCTCGTCCTATGGCAACATGTTATAGCTACTCGTACCTGGTAGGAGTTTTTCTTTCTTGCTGTAAGGTGGCCAACGTCCAGCCAATCCAAAAAAAAGTGAGGCTAAAAAACCTGAAAACTAACGCCCAATAGCAATTTGCGCTGCCATCTCGATGGTCTAGAGAGCATGATCAATTACAACTTTGTAAATTATCTGGAGTCTTAAGGCAGAATTAGTCTTTACTTTCTGTTCTGTTACGAATCAGCTGATTTGTTTTTGTTATTAAAAAACCTTTGAAATTGATTAGTTTTTCCGTTCTGTTACGGTCCAATCTGTTAATATCAAAAACTTGTTAAGTAATTGTAAGTGACAGCGTAACAGAACAGAAAGTAAAGACGAATTCTGCCTTTATTCATTTTTGTGTGATAGACAGTATGGCTTTCGTAGAAGTAGTGCTACGGGAGATGTTAGCATTTCTTTCGGAACGTTGCAGTCGTTCTTTTTACCAATTTGGTGAAAGTAAATTGGTTGCTCTGAATATTTCTACGCGTTTGATCGTGTGTGGTACGGTGCACTCGCTTCAAAGCTTTTTGCATTTGGTGTCGGTAGGGATTTTTCTCGATTTATATCGAGCCTTCTCAAGGACCGCTCTATAGGTGTTGTTATAGATAGGTTCTCATCGGAGGAGTTTCATTTGTATTCATTCAGTTCTTTCTCCAACACGTTTTCTTATTTTTCTGAACGACCTCCTACCAATGCTATCTATTTTTTCGCAGATGACAACAGCATTTTTCATTAATTTTCCTTTAATCATAGAACAAGCCTTACTGTGGTTGAAGGTATGATGCAGAAAATAAACGATAGACTCAATCATGACCTTACGACAAACCACCGGTAAACCACCAAATTTTACGTACAAAGCTAAGGACTCTCTTTAACTTTTCGTCCTCATCAACAAAACTAATTTCATCTTACCTAACTAATCGTTTTCAATCGGTGTTGATACACAACAAAGTATCTAATACCGTATTACTGTCTAGAGGTGTACCTCAAGGATCGATTTTAGGACCAATATTATTTTCAATTTGGGGTAACGATCTGCTGCAGCAATTAACTCACTGCAATGTCCACATGTATGCAGATGATGTACAATTGTACCTTAGTAGTCAAGTAGCATCAATTAAGGAAAACATTACAAAACTCAATTACGACCTAAACAACATACATCGTTGGGCATCTCAAAATGGTCTTTGTATAAATCCAAAAAAACTGTCAAAAACTTTGTAATGGAAAATGATATCCTAATAAACAATGAGAAAATTGACATCGTAAAAACGGCAAAAAATCTGGGATTAGTGCTCAACAGCAACTCAACTTGGGCAAGCCATATAAATACTCTGGTGGGACAATTTTATGTTAAACTAAGAGCCCTGTGGTGCGTACAATACTTTACACAGCTGACCTTAAGAATACTACATGCAAAAGCTTATTTGGTTCCAAACCTTTGATATGGATGCGTTTTGTTTTCTCATTGCGATTCTACAAGTACAAAAAAATTTCAAATATTATATAACAACGTTATGAGATACATTCATGGATTTAAAAAGCGTGACCAAGTTTCAGCGCATCCGAATGTTCTCCATGGTGTTTTATTCGAAGCCTTTTCAAGATAAGGGTTCATTTGCTTTTGCACAAAGTGATTGACACCGAAAAGCCGAAATAACTTTTTGATCATATTTGGATCATATTTCCGAAATTTCGATGCCTAGTTTTTGAATAACAATTTTTCATTTACGCTATTCGTCTTTGGAATGCTCTTAATTGTGACCAACAAATAAACAGCAACGCAATGTCTTTTAGCGAATTCCTTTTACATCTGTTGCCTACTTTATTTTGTTTAAATTTTTCATGTTAAAATTTTTTTAGGAAATGAGATTCGGTAACATGATGGAAAATATAAAAGTAATCGAGTCTAAACCAGACATTTAAATGTTCTAGTTGACTTCTATTATTTGTAATATTTTCCCTTATTAATTAATTATCTAAAAAAGGCAAGAACAAACGGCTTTTGCGTTATATTCGCCCACAGATAAGATAATTTATTAATTGTTATAATGTTTTTTATTAAGATTCTGTCAGCTCTATGGCTAGATGGGGAGTGAGCAAAAATCAAATTATTTGTCTATATAATATAAAGAAGTGTAAACTTAGATGTCACCACTAACTGCAAAAACGGGTCAACCGATTTTAACCAACATCATTCAGGTAACGTTGGGGATAGTCTGTTGATGGTTTATGTAAAGTTTGCACGAAATAGGCTTAGTGGTTCCGGAGATATGGCGTTTAGATTTTCGTATATATTATGCCCATACAAATATCAACAAAATGCCCTTCGAATTTCCCTATTATGATTTTTTATTGTCTTATGTGAACAATGACCTTTGGAATAGGTTTTTTTTCTTATTATTTATTTATTGAATCTTCATATATTAAATATGAACTAACAATAATTAATCAAATCTTATCCTAATACTTTATTTATGTCCTGCCAGTGCCCGACAGAAATTTGCTTCATCACGGGTTCTGTTCACATATATAGCTGTTTATCGCTCATCTAGTTGGGTAAGTGCTGCAGTGTATCTTCTCATTAAGCGAGTGTGGCCGCCATGATTTAAAATATTTCGAGCTAGAAGATTTGGGTGTTGTTGAAGCCTTTTTAAAACTATGTAATCATAGTTATGAATGTTTGAGTTTTTAACATACCAGGGAGCGGCTGTGATTATTCGAAGAAGTTTATTTTGGCGCCTTTGAATTTTTTCGATATTAGAGGCCGAGGCAGTGCCCCATGGTTGACTACCGTAGCACCAGATAGGCTTTAAGATAGAGTTGTAAAGTAGAAGCTTGCAATCGAGACTTAGGACAGAATTTCTGTCAATAAGCCAATGAATTTGAATGGCTTTTCGTTTCATTTGAGTTAATTTTGCCTCTATATGGCATTTCCACGTTAATCGCCGATCCAGATGTATACCGAGATATTTTACATGCGAGTGTTGAGGAATTGTTTGATTATTGATTTTAATAGGGTGGCATGTGTCCCGACGCAAGGTGAATGTGATATGTACGCATTTTTGCTCATTGATCATTATCCTACATTGTCTTAACCATATTTCTAGATGAATTATATGATGCTTTAAGTTACGAGATGCTTCATAACGGTTTTCGTGGACGCTTAGAAAAGCTGTTTTGTCTGAAAATGTTGAAGTATTGGTGTAGTTGTTGGTAGAGGGCCCAGGATGCTGCCTTGTGGAACTCCAGCGCCAATTGGCTGAGGTGAACTTAAGAAATTTCCTTCTTTAATAATAAATTGACGACCGACTAAGTAGCTTTCTAAAGGGGCCCATAGCCACATACTGCTAACAGATACTGCCGATGAACCCTACGTATGCGTGTTTGATTGATATTTTACTACACACCTATCAATCATCATTTTAAGATAAATTTCATTTCGTAAAATTAAAGAAAACCCCTTTTTCCTTCGCACGTTATTTTCTCAAAAACCATTTTAAATTAGTTTTAATTTAAATTGAAAAGAAAAATAGTATATAAAAAAATTAATTTATTTATTTTATTGCTCATTTGAACAGCTGTCAGCAGTATGAGTTCATTTCAAAATCAAACCTGTTTTGATTTTTCATACTGCATTGTCTGTGGGACGCATACATAAAAATTTCAAATTTACAAACACATGCTGATTGCATGAGCATGAGCAGTATGTGTCTATGGGACCCTTAAGGCTCAGTTAGTCTTTACTTTCTGTTCTGTTACGAATCAGCTGATTTGTTTTTGTTATAAAAAAACCTGTGAAATTGATAAGTTTTTCTGTTCTGTTGCGGTTCAGTTTGTTAAAATCAAAAACTTGTTAAGTAATTGTAAGTGACAGCAAAATAAGTGATAAAAAATACATATTTATATTGAAATAAACTATTTTTTATTTTAAGAATTCATAAAATTAAATTTCTTCAAATTTATGTGCATTAAAGTTATTGAAATAAAACAATGGACGGTGCAAAACTAATAAATTTGTCATAAATGGCTGATAATTGGTACAGAAAAAGTAACTATTACAATTTCGTAACAGAACGACACGGAACGGAACAGAAACAGAAAGTAAAGACTAACTGAGCCTTTAACAGCCTGTGTGTGTTTGCTGGTAAATTTTGTTTCAATTTATGTAATAAGCCTTAATGACAGACTTTATCAAAAGCTTGCGAAACATCGATGAAGAGTGCTGAGCAATATTTTTTCTTCAAATGTTTTTATTATGACATTTACTATTCGGTGAGTTTGTTCAAGTGTGCTGTGTTTTCTTCTAAATCCGCATTGATGGTTTGGAATACATCTATTTTCACTTAAAGTCGGTGTTAGTTTTGAAACTAATAATTTCTCGAATAGCTTTGAAATATTTGATAATAAGCTAACAGGCCTATATGACTCAACTTTTGTATGATCTTTACCTGGCTTAGGTATCATGGTAACTAAGGAAACCTTAAATTTTTGAGGATAGTATTCAAGGCGTAAAATAGCATAAAAAATAAAAAGAATAATTTTCTTTGCTACGCGAGGTAGCTCCTATCTATACCAGGTGCCTTCTTAGTGTTTAAGTCACAAATCGAAAAGGCGATTTCTCTTATCTCAAATCTTAGGGGAATAGCTGCTCTAGCAGCAACAGGTGGTAACTCGACCGCAATATTGTGAGAAATATTTGGAATAAATACGTTTTTCAAGTGACTAACAAACAGATTTCCTTTTTTAAAATCGTTCCTTGCCCAACTACCAATCCAGTTTCTTAATGGTGGCTTTTTAGGTTTCTAGCTGCACGCCATAATGAGTAGTCTTATTGTAATGTTGCATCAAGTTCCTTTATACATTTTTCTAGAGAAGCCGTTTTCTGAGTCTGCAGTAACTTTCTTAGCCTTTTTGTGCACTCTTTTAATATATTCTTTAGTTGCGGGGATCTGTACAGTTACCACTCTTCGAAATCTCCTTTTTTCAGTCAGGAGCCGCTCGATATCTGTGGAATATATTTTAATATTTTTTGTTTTGTTTGGGCCAATACTGGAATGTTGAACAGCTAGTTTTAGATAACTGCAAAAATTAACAATAGAGCGATCCACATTCTCCTAAGCGGAATATTTTCTGTGCAATGGGTACTGAGAAGATAATCTAAGATAATTCTAAGGAAGCTTCAACATGAATCGTTTTTGTGGGGATGTTTTAAACCACGCCAAAGTCGATAACATCTGGAATTTTTTGTTGATCAGTAGGCCAATATGTTGCTTGTCCGCTCGCGACCACATTTAAATCTATTTTGGAGATTGTATTAAACAAAACATGACGGTTTGGTGTTATAAGCTGTGACCCCCAGAAGGTATGTTTAGCGTTATAATCGCCAGTGGCCAGGAAACAGGGTGCTAGTGATTTATAATACAGTAATTTTGACTTAGCTGCACAATCTCCTTTGCACGATATTTTGTGCAGGTAAATCAAATATTCATTTGGTTTGTTTTACTTATTTCATAATTGCATTCTTTAGCATTAACTGTTACGTATGCATTTCTTTCATCTGGTATTATTGTTGTTTCATTGTGACTACTCATACAAAAAGTTGTTTTTGCTTTTCACCGTTTTGCTGTGCTTTTTTATTTTTTATTAATTATTGTATTTACACCAAAAATAAGAATTTTAAACTAATGGTGTTTTCTTTTCTGCAAAAAAATGTGACATTTTATTTTAAAAAAGTGCTATTTGGTGTCTGTTTCTTAAAAATTTTGCTCCCGAAAAGGGTGGCTTGTTTTATTCTAAAAAACTCATCCTTTTCGGGAGCAAAATTTTTAAGAAACAGACACCAAATTGCATTTTTTTAAATAAAATGTATTTACATTTACCTCTATATAATAAAAATGAAATGTTGTGTGTTACTAGTCGCATAACTTGAGAACGGCTGGACCGATTTGGACGATTTTTTCTTTCTAATGATCGTCCAACTTAGGTTTTTACGAAAATATACTTTTTCCCCGTCCACCTTTACGCCTACTTTTTTCGATTTACCTAAAATCAGAAAACGGCTCCATCGATCATTAGTAATCAGCTACCGAGCGAAGCCGGGGCGGCCAGCTAGTACATATATATTTTTTATTTTGTTTTTATTAAATTTTTCGTTTTTGATAATTGTTCACTTTTATGTTAAACATCTATTTAAAAATCTTTTGTTTCTGCGTCCATTCGCTAAATTTTTATATTAAAAAATCAAATGTAATTAAAAGTTCAAATTGTATGCGGGGTAAGTAGTACGCGTCTGTATCACAACAAAGCACAAATTCGGAATAGGTCTTAAAGTATATTTCATATCGCTAGAAAGCGTAAAATAAGGCAAAATGGGTAAAAGCTCCCCCTCCCTATATCTTCTTAACTAATCAGCCGATTTTCTTGAAATTTGGCAAGAAAATAGTCTACAATCTGGAAGGAAGGAAATCGATTATTGGGCTTTTAAAATCGATTTTTTTATTTTTTGTCAAAATTTACAACTTTACATATTGTTTGCAGTTTTCCAAGTTAAAAGCTAAAAAATCAGTTGTATTTTTACGTATTTACTTATTAGTCTCTAGTTCTTCAGAAATTAAAGTCATCAATGGACAGTAAACAAAAAAGTCCTAAACGTAGGTATCGTACCGAACCAAACACTGAAGGTGAGCTTTGTGAAATTCAATATAAAATTATAGAAACACAACAGGTGAATCAAACCATGGTATTCCTGTGAAGTTACGCAAATATTTTAACAGACCAGTGTTTGAGCGACATTTGAATCTAGTTATTAGCGAAATTTTAAGGTAGTATTTCTGCATCTTTTCGAAATCAATGACATGCTAACGTTTGTTTTCTGAAGCGAATTTAACAGTTACTTAGCAAAGAAACAGTCGCCACCAAACAAGAACTTTTGTCATATTCCTCTGAAATACTATCGATACATTGACTAATTTGCAATATTAAGAAACGTTTACAGTATTCCACTGATAATTACCTCGTTTAAAATGTCAATATTTTTAATTATGCGGGGTAAGCATTTAAACGAATACGCTTAACTACCTTGTTGAGGTAATTATAATAATACGTCTAACTACCTCATTGAGGTAAAAAGAGAATACGTTTAAATACCTCAGTAAGGTAATTAAAAGTATTTATTTACATAACACCTTAACTTTGATGTATGAAAAAAGTTAAGGTATAGGAGTTTTTAAATGTATCAGCTAAATCTAAGGAGATTGCAATAAGAACAATGGGATTTGCTGTCTTAAATTTTATTTGAAATTCTTTTTGAGATGTCCTGTCATATCCTACTAACAAAAGCGTACTCATACAAACAAACTTATGACCAAGGAAACGGTAAATATGCAATTAAATGCTTTTTCTTGTGCGACCAATGAAGGCAGAAACAATATATTAATCCGTTTAAGAGCTTTTTATAAATTTTGGTACCGATTTGTTTGTGAATAATTTGCATAATTTACCTATTGCTGCTTTTTTATTGCACACATATTTCACGTTTTTGAAGCATAGTTTAATACATGTTCAGCAAATAAAAAAAATCTGGTTAACAGATGAATTTTTTTTTAATTATTAATGTATATTTTCAAATTATTTTTTTTTTTTTTTTCTCAATATTATTTATTGAATCTTCATACATTTAAATATGAACTAACAATAAATAATCAAATCTTAACCTAATACTTTATTTTATTTCCTGCCAGTGCCAGACAAAAATTTTCTTCATCACGGGTTCTGTTCACTTATCTAGGTGTTTGTCGCTCATCTAATTGGATAAGTGCTGCAGTGTCTCTTCTTCTTAAGCGAGTGTGGGTTTGGATGCAATTCGAGCCTTTTTAAGTATTTTACTGCATATTTCGTAATCATAGTTTTTACTAAAGGAACATTCAGATCCTGGTGAATATTTGAATTTTTAACATACCAAGGGGCAGCTGTGATTATTCGAAGAATTTTATTTTGGCGCCTTTGAATTTTTTCTATATTAGAGGCCGAGGCAGTGCCCCATAACTGAATACCATAGCACCAAATTGGCTTTAAGATGGAGTTGTAAAGAAGAAGTTTGCAGTCGAGGCTAAGGACAGAGTTTCTACCAATAAGCCAATGAATTTGAATGGCTTTTAGTTTCATTTGAGTTAATTTTGCCTCTATATGGCATTTCCACGATAATCGCCGATCCAGATGTATACCGAGATATTTTACATGCGAATGTTGAGGAATTATTTGATTGTTGATTGTGATATGGGGGCAAGATTCCCGGCGCAAGGTGAATGTTATATGCACGCATTTTTGCTCATTGACCATTATCCTCCATTGTCTTAACCATGTTTCTAGTTGAAATATATGATGCTGTAAGTAACGAGATGCTTCATAACGGTTTTCGTGGACGCTTAGAAATGCTGTATCGTCTGCAAATGTTGAAGTTCGGGTGTAGTTGCTTGTTGGCATGTCCGAAGTATAAATTAAATATAATAGAGGGCCCAGGATGCTGCCTTGTGGGACTCCAGCGCCAATGGGCTGAGGTGAACTTAAGAAATTTCCTTCTTTAATAATAAATTGACGACCGACTAAGTAGCTTTCTAGCAGCTTGTGTGTGTTTGCTGGTAAATTTTGCTTCAATTTATGTAATAAGCCTTCATTTCAAATTATTAACTTGTAAACTTGGTTGCATTACTTGCTGTGTTGTTGTCAAATAGTACTGAGGCAATTAAACGAATGAAATTTAGGTGTAATTTTGTTTTGGGATTTTAATTTTTAATGCAATTACCCGAATTGGGTAATTAAGCGTAAGACAATTAAACGTGGATTTTTGTTTGAAAAATGGAAGAAATAAACGGGGATTTTAAATTCAAGGTAAATAAGCGTGAAAGGCATTTAAGCGTGGGGTAATTAACCGGGTTATACTGTATTATAAAAAATAATTGCTAAAATTCAGAATTTTTTTTTATAATTTTAATCAAGAACACAATTTTAATATGTGAAATGTTCATACATAACGTACTGATTACTCTAAAGGGAGTAAACTCAAAATTTACACATGTTCACTTTTTGCAGGAAAATGGTTAACAGTGGTCATATCTACCTGCTGTAAAAATCTTAATTAAATTTCTCTAGTATTTTGCCAAAAAAAAAATCCGTTGTTTCCCCCTTTGTGATATAAGGCATAAAGCGCCCTGGAGACTATCAAATAAACACATCAATCACATAGTTGTGTGCGTGCATTCGTTCTTTTCGGCTACACATATGGGTTGTCAATATGTTTTGATTTTTTCGTTTGATGGCTGAATATTTGATGGTCTCCTTTTGTGATTGTCATGAAGAAGTTTACGAATGAAAAAAAATATCAGCCGTATTTATAATGAAAATTTGGCATGAAGTTAGCACAAAGTTTGTTTATAATACACTTACCAAACTCTGGCTAACGATTTATAATGGAAATTTGGCATGAAGTTGGCACAAAGTTTATTTATAATACACTTTCCAAACTCTGGCTAACGATTTGCTGAACTCTTTTTAACCAGCTGCCAAACGTTTGCCAACTTGTAAGAACAGCTGTTTAATGTTAAACAATTTGGTTGGTTTTATTTGAATTACTGTTTTATTTTATGTTTCTTTCTTTTTTTATTTTATATTAATTTTAAAAACTTTTTAAATTTGTTATATGTGGAGGAAAAAACAAAAATAATTTACAAAAAAATGACAAAACCAGCGATGATTAATTCAAACGTGTTGCATTTTCCAGTAATATAATGTGGCATCATTAAAATTCAGAGTTGATTTTTTTTTTAGTTAGCCGATGGACAAAAGTTTGTTAAAATAAACTCTGTGCTTACAAGCTGCTAGGCTTAATCGGCATTCTAGTTAGCAGCTCGTTGTACGTAGTGTACAAACTGTGGCTAACTTTTTGTTATAAATACGGCTGTATATATTTTGTTTTTAACGTCTTTGATTTAAAAAAACATTAGTTTGTTTGTGATTTTTGGTAAAATGGAAAAGTTAACTGAGGTGTTTATTTGTATATCTCCGAAATAAACGACACTAGCACATATGCACTGATTGATGCAGTGATGCCATTAGGATACGAAAGATACATTTTTCGTATCTTTTGATGACTTCAGGTACCATGTATAATCCTGACATTTTTCGTATCTTTTGTATCTGTACGCAAAATGCACAGAAATAAAATATTAAACTTTCCGTCTCTGACAAATTTTTTAAAGTAATAAATTCGTTATGAATACTAAAAAGAACAGTGGCAACTACGACCCACCTAAATCGATGATTACTAGTACATTACTAGTAGTGCGAAGTTGTTCCGAGGAAATATGAACATCTTTTTTATTTTTAGGAAATTTATATGAACTTTTTGATCGAATGGCCTTAGTATAAACGCCTTAACTCGTATATTAATTTTTACAAAAATGAATTTATTTGTGGGCACAAATTTAAGATACTTTCTTAGTTAACATGATTAAGAGCGAGCGATTCATTAGATTCATTTTGAAAGTTTCACAATCAAGGGTTGTGAACAACCTCTTCACCGGAGATGTTGTTTTGATAACATCCACAGATAGTTTCATATGATTAATGTTAAAGTTTCCTTACTGTATTTTTAAAAAATACATACCTAATATTTATGACTCAAATTATTTTAAAAATGAATTTATATGATATATCATTTTCTTAACATTGTGAAATAAAAATATTATGTTAAACGTTAAAAATGGATTTTAAATTTTTATTCAAAATGTATCTTTTTGGGAAAAAATGTATCTTTTTGGAAACTAAAATGTATCTCTCTCGAAATTTCACTGACAACACTGGATGGATGGGTTTTTATTTGATAGTCTCCAGGGCCCTTAAGTTTGCAAATCAATCATAAACGATTTTGAAATCAATTTTAAGATGCGGTTAATTTCAATTCAGAATTTCAAAAATAGAACTAAAAAAGTCGATCGAAAATCGATTTTGGAATCCATTTACCATTCCCTAGAAGAAACTCTAGCCTATAATTTTTATTATTTAGGGCGTGAATGGGGGAAGAGGGGTTAAATCTACCGCACCCTATATCTTATAATCTTATCAACCAGTTTTCTTAAAATTTGGCATGCAGATATTGTAACATCTGCAACAGTGTTGCCAAAACTTGGTGACCAAAAATGGCTAAATTTACGGGGGAAAATGGCTAAAATATGGCTAAAAAATGGCTAAAAGTTTTTTTCAAATAAAAACATATTAAAATTCAATAAAAAACACAGAAATAATTCATTTAAAGTTGCTTACGATGAAATTGTAAGTTCAGATCAATTTGTTATAAGAATAAACGTAAATTAAAATTTTGATAGATATTTAAAATTAAATCATCGATAAATTTGATGTCGTTATTTTTCATCTCATAGGAAGCACTCGTGCCTATTAGTTTTTAATGATTTGAAGGTAAATCATAATCACGACAACATTTACCCAACCTTTTGAGTCCAGATCTACAACTAAAAACAAGTTAAAAAGTATTGTCGGCCAAACCCGACTATACGATGCCCTACACCACATTAGAACCTATGTACGAAATTTTGTCAAATTATCTCCAAAATTGCGAACTGTACCAGAAAGAAACACTGATGTTTGTGTTGATCCTTTTTATAAATTAAATATTGGAATACTGTTCATTTACTTTAAAAGATGTTTCATCCTCTTTTTTTTTAGCGATTTTCAGCATTTGTAAAAGTTATGATTTAAATTAAAAGCATTTTAATTGTAAAAAATGTTTATTATACTTTTATAAATTTTTATAATAAAATAAAAATTATTCTTTTAAAATTTTATGGCTAAACAAGTTGGAAAATTGCTAAAAAAAAAATGGCTAATGGCTAAACTCATTTTTTATTGGCTAAACAGGGTGAAAAATGGGTTAATCTAGCCACTAAATGGCTAAATTGGCAACACTGATCTGCAAGGAAATAAGTAATAGGTATAAATAATAGGTATATGAAATAGGGCAAAAAGGGTAAAATCTCCCCTTTCTTAAATAACAGTAATCTAACCCCGGGTCTTCACGTAGCAATATTTATTGCGGCAAACGTCAAATTTCATTGCTCCATAAAATTTGCGACGTATAGACCGCATATTGCCATGAGTGGCAATCCATTGCGCAATGATTGCTCTTCTTATTGCTTGAGCAATTATTGCTTAGCAATATGCTGTCAAATCAGTTGTAATTTATCTGACATTTCATTTCTCTGTACGGTTGTTTTTTGTTTGTGTGTTTATTTATTAAAAAAGCAATCAATAAATATATTATTATATATTATATTTTTTAATAAACGTCAAGATCAACAAAAGCAAACGGCGAATTTATTTTTTTGTATAATATTATTTTTTCAATAGAACAATTCAACTTTTTTTTAACGCAAATAAACAAAAAAGTAATACGACAATTACAATTAATTATTTTATTAATTTAAAAAAGAAAATTTCATAACCACTTCAAAACACAACATAAAACATTTGTTATAAATATGTACAGCCACAAAACTTTATACGACTAGTCGCGGTGAAAATTGCAAATTTATGGCAAAGCAATTTCAAGTGTTCTCCAGCAATAAATTCACCAATTATTGCTCCATTGTTCTGTCATTGTTCTGCCGACGTTTTTGCTTGTACTTAGCAATAAATATTGCAACGTGGACCCCCGCGTAAGGGATGTCCTGTAGAAATATGATTGAAAGTTAAACGAGTCTTTTATAAATTATTATTTTTATTCATTTGTTATGAATTTACATCTTTTTAGCCTCTTTAGAATCTTTTGGCTTTACAAGCTTGAAACATTTTTTGGCGATTAAATCCACGGAATATTTTCTTGATATTTTCTCCAAACCAAAATTAAAAGTGGTATATTTTTACTATAAAAAAGATGTAAAAGTTGCATTAGAAAAAGTAATTTTTAGTACTCCGGTATTTCAAATTACCTTGCTGTTGCACGATATTTTACAAAAGGATTCTCACATTTGATGAACCTATTTAAAAGTTGCAAAACATGAGTTTTTTTTTTGAGTCTAAGACAATCCAAGAGATCTCTTACTTCATATATTAAATAAAATTTCAAAGGCTATAATTTAATTGCAAAAAAAAGTATGCAATTACGAATTTTACATGTACATACCGTTTTTTAAACTTTTTTTTTTTAATAATATTATAATTATTTTCAACTTAATGATAATTGTAATTTATTAAAAAAAATAAGTTCCGTTAGACACATCTGAATTCCGTCAGAAATCTATCAGATACATCGGTACATAAATTCCCCCCGATATATCCAGTGGAAATCGATTAGAAAGCGACCAGACAGTACGTACATACTTAAGCTGTGTTCACATTATGTGTATTTGTCATGTGGAATGTCACTTTTTCACATGTTAAATTTGTACATATCGTCTGAACCCCTCCAAACAATATCATGTGTTATTTCTCTGTGTGCAGTACACATGACATTTTTTATTTAGAACGAGTTCTATTTTCAAGTGACAAACCATCTGACATCAGCTGTTTTTTATTAACAAAATTTTGTGGCGGCAAAAATTAATTGAAATGTTAATAAATATAAATTATAATCAATTTACAAGATTTTGTTTGTCGTGCTTAATTCTTAATAATTATAATAATAAATAAAAAATAACCAATTTTATTATTGAAAATGGAGGGAAAAATTGAAAAGGAATTAACAAAAGTAAGTACATATGTATTTTTTTTATGACAATTTCCATATTTATTTTTATGTTTTTCCAGTTGGATTGGTGTAAAGAATCGGTACTACAGTTAATAGATATGTGGCAAGAGAAGGAATGCTTGTATAACCCGCGGAATAAGTTCTACCACAATAAGCATGCCAGGTACGCAGCGCTCAATGATATGGCTGACAAGTTAAAAATTTTCAATTCATCTATTGGGCCTAATGAAGTTAAGGTAAGGCATTGGGCAATTGTTGTTTGTAATAAATGTAATGCAATATATTTCCAGAATAAAATAACATACTTGCGCGGTCAATATAGCCGAGAAATTGCAAAAGAAAAAAAAGTGGGGCCGAAGCAGATGATGACTATTTGATCAACCTTTCGTTCCATATTAAAATAAAATTTTTTTTAACCACAAATTAAATTTTTATACACTCAGCTGTTTTAAGATTGTTTTTTTTTTGATAGGTTATGTCAAGTGTACATAAACATAAATTTTGACATACACATGAAATTACATGTGTGTAGAAAAGTGACATTCCATATGACAAATACACACAATGTGAACACAGCTTTAAAATCAATGAAAAAAAAGAAAGAAATCTGAACGAAGTCTCTGAGAATGAAGTCAGACATATTTTCATAGAAAAAAAGGTGTTTTACTTTTTTTGAGGCTAAAAAAATTAATTTTTGCTGTTGGCTTCATGGTAAAACATATTGCTAATGATATTACGAAGTACATTTTATTATTATCTGTACGGTACTATAGCAAAAATGATATTTTTATGAAAAAAAATTGTGTTTTTTTGGGAAAAAAGAACTTTTTTATTTGAAAGAATAATATTTTTACATAAAAATATATGCTATTCTATTTATCTTTATAAAATTACAAAGAGAAACAAGTTAGGAATTATAGTCGGTCAAGCCCGACCATATGGTACCCTACACCACAGTGGATTACATATGTAAATGCATGTATGAAAAGTATGTATGTATTTGATTAATCTATGTTTTAAATTTCATTAAAATCTGTTAGATAGTTGCCCCCTATCTCCCATCGTGGTCCTATTTTTTTGAAAAATGCACAGCTTATGTGTCCATATAAATATGGATATATCTATGTTTCAAATTTCATTCAAATCGGTTTAATAGTGGGCACGAAGGCCCTATTCCGGAAAGCAGCTTGTATAGAGGCTATTTGCCATTTTCAGTAGGCTTGGTCCTTGTGCAAATAAGAACCAAACTTCATCAAATTATTTTGAAAATTGGGACATGTACTTTGCGCACAAGGTTAGTCACATGGACAGCCATCTGAGTCGCTGTCTGAGTCGTTCGGTTTTTTTTGTTAAAAACAATTTATTTGTTCTTGTTTTTATCACTGAAATATGGAAAAAAATATTTGTTTTATATAACACATACATTAACTATTTATTCAAGGAGTATTTAATAATTTTACTCTTGACGAAAAATGTCACTTTTTGAAAGAAAGGCGTAATTTTTTTATTCCTTCCCTGGTAACACTGGTGTATATTACAACCGAGCAGGGCTACCGTTGGAAATTTTTGAAAAGAGTCACAAAAAGGGGATTTTCAAAAAAAAGCGGTCAAAAAAGGGTATTTCAATTAAAAAAGGGTCAAGTTTTTTAAGCAGTATTTTCCATTTAAAAAAAATAATAAAGGTACGGTCAGATTAGGCAAACATTTGACGCTCGTAAGCTTATCTGTATTTGCCCAAAATACTTTTGAAACAATACGAATTTTATTTGCTGGTCACACTACGCACATTTGTTTGCCCATTTTTGTTTGATCAAACAGATATTGACATGTGTCAAATACACATACGGGAAAACATGTTTGCCCAGCGGTCACACATACAAAAATATTTGCCTTAAAAAATATTTGTTCAAACTGTCAGAAAACATTAAATTATTTGAAGTGAACATCGTAATGGAAGATTGTGAAACTTTTTTTATTTTATGCTGTGGTGCGGCCACAGCAGTGATATTGGAAGAGAAAAAAAGAGTGTAACAACAAAAAACATAGACAATGGGTTCGAGAGTGGGTTCTTCGTCGTAATGATGAGGGATGTTGTTCCAAGTTGCTAAAAGAACTACGTTTGGAAACTCCGGCTTTGTATTTAAATTTTTACGAATGAACGCATCTGATTTTGACTACTTGGTAAGTTTTAATTATAAATACATACCTATGTGCATAAAGGCCAATTTATTTTTTAATCCGTTTTAGCTTAAATTAGTGACACCTTTTATTACAAAACAGACAACAAAGCTTCGCCAGCCTATTTCGCTAATAGAACGTTTAGCGGTCACACTTCGTTACTTGGCTACTGGTGAGAGTCTTAGATCTCTGCAATATGTTTTTCGTATTCCGCACAATAGAATTGCAGGGATTATTCCCGAAGTTTGCGATGCAATTTACACTGTTTTACAGCCGAAATATTTAAAAGTATAAAATCTTGCATTATTTGTATATTTTTTAATGATATAATTATAGGTACCATCGTCCGAAGAAGAATGGAAGTCCGTTTCCGAGGAATTTCTGCATTTGTGGAATTTTCCTAATTGCATTGGATCTATAGACGGTAAACATGTTGTAATGACTGCGCCAACACAGGAAGTGTTTACTATAATTATAAAGGTAGATACATTTAACAAATTTTGGTTTTATTTCTGTGAGTTCGGTATTTGTAGGTACGCATAGTATTGTACTTATGGCCATTTCCGATGCATCCTACAAGTTTCTGTATATAGAAGTGGAATCCAACGGTAGAATATCTGATGGAGGAGTTTTTCGGAAATGCTCATTTAATAATGCTCTTATAAACAAAAAACTTAATATTCCTCCTCCAAAGCCACTACCAATGAGAACGTTACCTGTTCCTTATCTTCTGGTTGCTGATGATGCTTTTGCTCTGACAACTAATTTAATAAAACCATTTAGTGCTCGTAACACGAAGGCCATACAAAGGGTTTTTAATTATAGATTGTCGAGAGCAAGAAGAGTAGTTGAAAACGCATTTGGCATTATGTTGGCACGTTTTCGAGTCATGCGTAGCCCAATTAAGCTGGAACCAGTAAAAACAAGGCAAATAACACTTGCATGTTGTGTACTACACAACTTTTTAATGAATCAAAAAAGTTCTATGTATTTTAATTCCAACCTGGTCGATCATTATTCAGAAGACGGGACTCTAATTCCTGGGGAATGGCGCCATGAACAAATTGGTGATTTAATGTCAAGTATTCAAACGCCGAGCTATTATATTGCTAACGAAGCTTCAGAAATAAGGGAGGAATTTTCTCAGTATTTCGTAGAGGAAGGAGAGGTGTCGTTTCAATATAAACATATATAGCGAATAAATATACCTCGATTATAAATTTCTAAATAGATACTACTCAATTATACTACTTTATTTTAATAACCTTTTCTCGGAAAAAATATTAATTTGTGTTTTAAAGTTTTTATGCGATTCGTCATACATTCATACATATTATAAACCTTTTTCTATTTTTGCTTTTTGTTGTTAAACGGAACGCCAAAAATTTCATTGAAAGCAAAAACAAAGTCAAAAATATATTATAATTTTATTGTTGCTTTATGCAGAAATTCATATTGTTTTTTAAAATTTTCAACTCCATACAAAACAGAAATTTGTTTTTGTTTTCAATATACTAAATAAACGTACCGAATGTTGTTGTCGACATAGTGGACCTGGCAGAAAGTGTTCGAAATTTGAAAATTCAATATGAATTCCTGTAGAAAGCAACAACAAAATTTTAATTTCAATGAAATTTTTGGCGTTGCATTGCGTTTTAAAAAATTAGGCCCTTAAAATTATTTCAATGCGTTATAAAGGTAATAATAAAATCGATGTACTCACCGCCTTTTTTATTGTGGAATTAAAAATAAAAAATAATAATTTTATTTAATTTTGTTTTATTGAATAATAAAAGAAGAATAAAAATATAACTGAAAAATGAGATCTTCATATCACAAAAATAAACTTAAAAAAACCAACAACTTCAAATTGGTTAAACATACATATAAAAAAAAATTTTGAATTCATATTAATGGGCATGTTATGAAAATAACTTTTTGAAATCACAAGAAAGGTTTGTATACAAAAAAATTTTTTCATAATTGTTATTTTTCACCATTTTAAATCAAGTTAAAACTCTTATGATTTCAAAACACCCTTAAATCACAATTGTGATTTTAAAATCACAAGCGATTTGGAATTTTGTTATTTTTTAGAAAATGACTGTAAGTAGACAAACTAACTTTTATAAATAGATTCCACTTTTTTAAAACTATACACTACATAGAAATACATTTTAAACTTCTAGAACATTTAAATAACATTTTGTATTTCTTTAAGCTTTTCTTCTTCCACGCACTGAAAAAAGTGCAACGTAACTTTTTTCCGTACAGCTGTTGCTGTTTCCTGGGTAAGCGTATTAAGCTCACTTAATAAAAAGTTAGAAAATGTGGTGTTGGGGTTCAAAGCGGATAAATTGCGTTCTTTCATTGAAGTTATAGCCTCTCGCATACATTCGGCTATTTGTGATGTAGCTGACTGGCTATTTTCCACTAGTGGGCGACGTTTTGTTGTTGTTTGCCGTTGTGTTTGCAATGAAGGGGTGGATATGGAAATATCGAAAGCTACAACAAAATATGTACAAAATTTTAATATACAAATTTATTTAACATATAAAGGGTGGTTATATTTCAAGGGCCGATGTTGATTTTGAATAAAACACAAACTATTAAGGAAATTATTGTAATTTTATTTTATTATGATATATTGGTATTACTCAATTATGTATGGAACAAAATATCGGCCAAATGGGCGCCGCGACCACGGCGGCACACCTCCATCCGATGGTCCAAATTTTCGATGACCCTGAGGCATAATGGAGGTTCTATGCCGTTAATGTGCCGAATTATCTCATCCTTTAGCTCTTGAATTGTTACTGGCTTATCGACGTACACCTTTTCTTTCAAATAACCCCAAAGAAAAAAGTCCAACGGTGTCAAATCACATGATCTTGGCGGCCAATTGACATCGCCATTACGTGAGATAACACGGCCATTGAATTTGTTGCGCAAAAGAGCCATTGTTTCGTTAGCTGTGTGGCAAGTGGCACCGTCCTGCTGAAACCACATATCGTCCACATCCATATCTTCCAATTCGGGCCATAAAAAGTTCGTTATCATCTCACGATAGCGATCACCATTCACAGTAACTGCCTGACCGGCCTCATTTTGGAAAAAATACGGCCCGATGATGCCGCCAGCCCATAAACCGCACCAAACAGTCACTCTTTGTGGGTGCATTAGCTTTTCGACAATCACTCTTGGATTATTATTCGCCCAAATGCGGAAATTCTGCTTATCGACAAATCCACTGAGGTGAAAATGTGCCTCATCACTGAAGATGATTTTCTTCGAAATTTATCATCCATTTTCATAATAAGTCTGGATAACTTTAACACTTTGTTGGATTGTGTATCTCTCCATGGTTCAAATTGAGTAAGTCTGAAATAGAGAAATGTCAAATAAAATTCGGAAAAAAACTTGGCGTTTAGGTGTGGTTCACATTCAACATCGGCCCTTACAATTTAACCACCCTTTACTTCATCTTCTTCTACTATATTTGAGACAGTTTGTTGAGTCTGCTGATCTTCAGCACGTCCAATGAAATTCAAGGAATTAAAAAATTTCCATTTTGGAGCTTTCGTAGTGCCCTGACCTGACTTTGTTTTCGCTCTGCTGGCATAGCCTCGAAACTGTATTCTTAAGTTCGTCCATTTAGCATTTAAATCACTTATCAAATATTTTGCTTCAAAATGTTCGGCCACCTTTCGTCAGGCGCAGTCTCGTAAAACTTTGTTGTGATACCCTTCATCACAAGCATCCCACAAACATTTTTCCCTTTCCACTAAAGCTATTAACTTAAAAACATCTTCTTCTTCCCATTCTTTATTGACTCTCGGTTTCATTCTTTGTTTTTTAATTATGGGAGCATCAGTATCACTTTCCATTTTAATAATTTCACAAACTAAGCACAATACATTAAAAAAATTTGCACAATAAATTAAAATTGGGTATAGCGCAACAGCTGTTTGATGTTTGTTTATTTTAAGTGTGGTCAAATATTTATGTATAAAACATCTTTAATAAAAAAAAGAAGGTGAAATTTTTTATCTTAAAGCTAGTAAAAAAAAATATGCAGATGGATAGAAAATTGAAAAATTAGAAGAAAATATTAAATGGAAAATGACTTGTAAACGCTTAGTTTTCGAGTTATGGTCCTCTGAAGTTTGAATATATTTTCATATACGCGATCCTCCACCACATTTCATAGCCAAAATACATACATACATATGTAGGTATATTTTTATAAGCTTTTGAATAGATTACTTTGGATATAAAAAATTTATTTAAAATTTCTTAGTTCATTAAGAAGCTAGGATGAATTTGCGGAAACACAAAAGTTTTTAGTAAGCATAAGAACAAATTGATTTATGTTTTTATTATTAATGTATACTTATGGTAATAAAAATAAAACAAATACTTAAAAAATAAGAAAAAGGAGGAAAAAATACTTGTGTCAAAGGCCAGTTTGTTGGAAAGCTTTAGTTAGCGATGCCGGAATTTGTAGTTTAATCCTAGTGCACTTCCGTAACATTTTGATATAAAATCTGTATTAAGAGCGAAAGAGCTTTTATTTGGAGGTGCGTTGGTTATCCAGATGTTTCCTTTTTTAAATGTTAATAGGTGCGTTCGAGTACTTTTAGTAGGCGAACGGAAAATTTGTAAAATTTAGTTAACAGCTGAAGGCAAATAAATGTAGCGTTGAAAAATGTTTGCACTTTTGACCAAATACTTTTTAAAAGACGAACATTTTAGGACAATACAAACAAATTATTTTATGTTATATTTTATGTTTATATTTGTGTTTTTTTTTTCATTTTATTTGATTTTGCTTATTTGTGTCAGTTGAAATTTTTTTGAAATGTACATTAATACTTATTTTGCAATTGATTATTTAAAAACCAGTGCAGTACTAAGTAGGTACCCAAATATTTTACACTTTAACAACTCCTTTGGTTTACCTTTTGAAAATATGTTTTTTTGTTTTACTAAATTTTAATGCAAAAATTTCTGCAGTAACAATTTGTAAATACTCATTCAAGAACCGCCACTTTACCCTCTCAATTTGTGTTCTTATTTACTGTATTTTGTGTATGCAAACGCAATTTAGTAAGATGCAGTAATATTTAGTAAAAACTTTTGGGTTCTCGAACGCACCTAATATAATATTAACTCAGCAGCAGACAAAATCTAAAAAAAATCATCTTAGAATTCTTCGAAAATAAACATTTTTGATAAACGAACTAGTTTTGGATAGTCTGTTTTATTTTCTCACTCTGAGCCTTTTTTAAAATTAATATTTCTTGACTTTTCTTACAAATTTGCTGGTATGTCAAAATTGTTTCCATATTTTATTTATTAATTTAATTTTAATATTAACTAAAACTTCAGTATGCATTTTGTAAACAATTGATACGTTTTGTTCAAAAGTAGGCAACACTGCTTGCGCAACTGTTATTTTCCATTACTTGATCATAAGAAGTTTTGTAAACATGAAACAATTATTTGCCCAAAAGTGAAGTAAATATTTGCCATTTAGTGGTCACACTGTGTTCACATTACGAACACTTTCGTTTGATGGCAAATATTTTTGTTTGACGAAAATCAGCTGTTTTGCTGTTTGAATCTTAAAATTATTTTGTGGTCAGATAAGGGCAAACAAATATTTGACAGCTTTAGTCAAATGTTAGCCTTATCTGACCGTACCTTAAGACCATGTTTTTTTTAAACAAACAAAAAATATTTGTTTGAGGACTGCCGTTTTCTGTTTTAAGCACCTGTCAAAAAGTTTGTTCTTCATTATTATAGCTTATTTTTTAATGCTTTATTTTGTTATACTCCTACTTTTTTTTGCCGGTTTAGCGATTTCAAATAAATTTTAGGGTTGGTTTCCAATTTTACAATTGTTCTCGAATTTAAGCCATATTCGCGATAGGAGCAATTTTTCCTGAAGGTTTTCTGATTCTTTAAAGTTTTTTACAATTTTGTTCTCGAACTTAAGCCATATTCGCGATAGGAGCAATTTTTCCTGAAGGTTTTCTGATTCTTTAAAGTCGTTTACAGTTTTTAATAAATATAAGGCTTTGCTATTATACCACTGTTACAAAATGTTGAGGAATTTCCGCTAAATTGGCATTTTTTTTTACCGAATTTTCGCCATTCCTTTTAGATTTAGAGACCTTTAATCAATTTTATGGCTTGTTTGAAATATTAAAAATGTTCGCTAATTTTTGCTATTTTTGCAAACTTTTCCGAATTTTTAAATTTTTGAGTAGATTTGTTGCTCTTTAATGCAATCGTCGTTGTTTTCACCTATTTTACAGGGCACTTTCGACACTGTCGATTTATACGGGCAACATGTTCAATGCCTTATGCGATAAGTAAGCGTGAATTTTTAAGAATAAAACGTTCTACCCTTTTGGAGAGCAAAATGTTTCAAAAAAACAAACATCAAATTGCATTTTTTAAATAAAATGTCACATTTTTTTGCAGACAAGAAAACCCATAAGTTATTCAATAAATAAAAAATAACAAATATGTATGTATGTTTATGAGTTATGTTTGCTATAAGAGAAATTGTACTTTGTTTTGTGTTTTACTATCAAAAATCTAATTTAGAAGTCGTAAATAATGTTTTAACACAAACTTTAAGCGAATACTAACTCCTTTTTAGGATTGTGCGTTATATAGTTACTTTGTTATTAAATCTTCACTTGAAGTCCATTCCTCCATTTCCGCTCTAAACCAATTATGAGAAGAAAGCATGGAATTGTCAGTTTCTACTTTGAGTCTGTTTTAAAGTTTATTTTTAAGCAATGCTTATGTCGAAAACATTTGCTAAGCAAAAGCACTACTGTTCGTCAGTGTTGAGAAAAACAAAATGTGAGAGATATTTCCAAAAAGGGCCAAAAAGTGACTCAAAATAATTGAAAATGATATAAAAGGGTATATCAAAAAAAAAAAAGGGTCATAAATGGAATCAGGACCGTCGAAAAAGGGTCAAACTAATACTTTAGTATCACAACGGTAACGCTGCAACCAAGGCGAATAAAAATGTGTATCAATTCGCCTTGATTCTAATCTCTTTTAACATGAATCATGATTCATGCTCTTTTAAAGTACGAAAATTATATTTAGTTTAGTAGTCTGAGAGACTTTTAAAGCAATGGACGAGTTTCGTTTAATTACGGAAGTTCATAAAAGGCCTTTACTGTGGAAATGCGATGGTAATTATCATGCAAAAGAGAAATCGATTTTGTGGAGAGAAGTTGCCGAATATCTCGGACATGATGGTAATTTAAAAATATTACTCCAAAAATCAAAAGTCAAAAAACAAATTAGTTTTTTTACAGCTGAAACATGCAAAACAAAATGGATAGCATTACGAAAAGCTTATCGTACAGCGAGAATATCTTGTTTAAGGAGAATTAGTTTAGCTAAAAAAAGGGGAATATATAATCCTAAATACGACTACAGTCCTCGGCAGCGTTTTTACAAGGCCTTATCATTTCTTAAACCCCATATATTGTATCGTTTAGGAAAGGAAAAAAAAACAAGAGACATGGATACATGGAATCTAATTGCAGAAGTTAAGAAAAGGCCTGCTTTGTGGGATAGTTATCATATACAATATAAAAGACGTTTCCAAACAGAAAAGTTGTGGCGAGAAGTAGCGGAACAAATAGAAATGAATGGTAATTTAAGGCTAGACTAGTTTCATAAAACTTTCTTTATATGTAGTACTTAAGCAAGTTCATTTTCAATTTTTATACATTACAGAGACACTTTGCCGAAATAGATGGAACAATTTAAGAAGTAAGTATCGCTTTTCAAAAAAGGCAAAAGAGCTCTTTGCAAGGGAAAAAGATGGTATCTTCGATCAGAGAACCAAATCCGCCATCAAATGGAAATATTTTGACAGCTTAACTTTTATCAGCGATCCAGATAAAAATTACACGACTGAGAATGAAAATACCAATTCAAAAGTCTATAACATTCAGTGCGATGACAGCTATAACGAGAATTTTTGTGATAAAAATACAGCGGAGCCTAATTATAATGATCTGCAACAAGATCATAACTCTTGCAATTCGCTAAAACAAAATTCTGCTCATACATTTTATTCGAACCATTATTCTCAATCTTGTAAAATCCACAATGTAGACATGAAGAAAGAAGCAGTAGAAAGCGAAGATAGTAAGTTCCCAACACAACTTAATGGCGTTTGTGATCCTGATAGCAATTTCTTGATCAGCTTTTTGTCTCACATGCGTTCAATGTCCCAGATTCAAAATATAAATTATCGTGCTAAGATGACCGAGTTAATGTTGAGGTTTTTAACTTGCAAAGCTTTGAGAGGAAGTGATTTTACAGATGCATTAGAAGAACAAAAGAAAAATTCAATTATAGGTGCTTTTGTTGATCTTGAAGATCCTGATTGTAATTTTTTGATGAGCTTTTTGCCACACTTAAAATCTTTGGCCCGCTTGGAAAAATTAAAATTTCGTCTAAAAATGTCAAATTTAGTATTAGATATTTTGTCCACATAATGTCATAAATTACACAAAAACTTGAATTATTAACATATAATTATTTTTGCTTTAAATAACTTCTAAAATATTAATTCAATCAATAATAAATGCTAGGTATAACGAATTGAAATTGTTTTCTTTTCACTGATTTATAGAACAAACAGGGGCCTGATTCTGGCAGTCGTGATCGAGTAATTTCTCGATTCGAAAGCAATTTAAAATCTAATTATTTCAGTCAATACTGAACGAATTGGAATTATTTTTTCAGTGTTGTAAAGCATTAATTTGAGTTTCACAATACTGAAAAAATAATTTTGATTCGTTCAGTATCGACTGAGATAAACTTGCTTTCGAATTGAGAAATTACTCGATCACGACTGCCAGAATTAGGCCCCAGGTTAAAAATCAAATGTTTTGAAATTATTTTGAAACATTGGTTGGCATCACACCACGTCTACGTTTAGGAATTTTTAAAAAGGTCGTTTTATAAAAAAGTCACACAAACTTTTTTAAAACAATATTAAACGAATCATACAAAAAATAAATATGTAGCGTGCTGGGTACGTTCGTAAATGCATAAAAACTGTACATCTCTGCCGCAGTGAAACTTAAGTTGGTACAATTTTTCAAAACTAGTATTTAACTTTATAAGACATACGTGGCATTTACACATGCAAGTGCAAGTTCAAAAAACTCAATACACTCGCACTTTTTCACTTACACCATCTTGCAGCCAGTGTGACCAGATCTTAAACATTTTTACAGGTGAATCTGGCATTCTGTATGTGTTTCTTATGAGAAGATGTAAACATCTTCGCAAATTATAGTTAGCATTTTTACACTGATCAACACTTAACATCTACCATTAATAAACGAAGATGTTAACTTCTTTCCATATGAAATACATATGGCTAAAAACCAACATCTTTAAAAATGTTCTTATCTCATTTTGTTCCATTCTACATCTTTCGATTATTTTAGTGTCATCGCTAGAAAAGTGGCAATGAGTTCTATTTTTACTGTGGCATCACTGACCAAAAGAAGTTTGTTTTGAAAGCAGCGTTACCACTCGTAAAACTGCTCTGGACGGGGAAGCAGCTCGCGCTCGTTGTCATTAATTTTAAGGACAATCAGGTCGTTCTTGTTTGTCTGTCTTTCTTGCGTTTTGCGTTTCACAGCATTGGTTGATGGCGTGGCGTCGTGTAACTGTAATAATTTACAGTTTTTCGTGTTTTCGGCATTAATCACATGCATTCGTTTTAACCTTATTTTGCTTGGCGGTGACCATGTGGAAATAAGTGGCCAACGATTTTTAACTTAAATTGATAGATATTGGTGGAGGACCATTTAAAACTCTTTAACTAACTGGTAGAGTTCCAGCCAAAACTCTTAAAATAAAAAAAAAAACTAGCTACTGGTAGAAGACCATTCAAAATTCAATTGGAGAGAATCCGTGGAGTGGACTTCAGGATTTCCATCTTCCTATACGACGGTATAGGTCGTTCTGTGAAATCCTTGTAGCACATCCCTTTTATAGTATGCAACTGTATGTGAAGGAATAGCATACAAATCTTCTAGTCCTGGCATATAAACCTAAGGTTTTGCCATTGCAAGCATATGATTTTTAACATATCTTGCACCCAAATCCAAAAAAAAAAAAAAAAAAAAAGCAGCGTTACCATTTGTCAATTTTTATCTTTTATTGCAATATTTTTTTTTTTTGTTAAGTTTTTTTTTATATTTTTAAACAAATTGAACTTCAAAAACATTTTTGTGTTTTCTTTTAAAATTTTGGCACTTTCGTAGAAAAACCATTTTTTATTTGAAAAACGTTTTTTTCCCAAAAATGGTGACATTTTTGTTTAATGGTAGATGTGAGCAATCTAAACGAGTGTTTCACGTTTTCTACATCTTTAATGGTAGATGTTGATCAGTAAAACAAGCCTATTACAAATTGATCCAATTTCATTTTGTTCCTTTAACATCTTTTGATTTTTTTAATGTGTCATCACTAGAAAAGTGGCAACAAATTCTATTATTATTGTGGCAGCACTGACAAAGTTTCATATTTTTAACATAGCGTCTTCAACTGACAATTTTTTGTCATACCAAACGTCAAAGTCTATATAAAAAAAACTCGAAAATTTTTGTCATCGTTTTTTTAATATGAAGTTTGACGTTTGGTATGACAAAAAATTGTCAGGTAAAGACGCTATGTAAAGCAGCGTTAGCATTTGTCAAGTTTTTGCTTTTTTTAAAATATTTTTTTGTTTAATTTTTTTTATATATTAAACAAAATGAATTCCAAATACATTTTGGTGGTTTTATTTTAAAATTTTGGCACTCTTGCAGAAAAAAAGTATTTACAAAAAAATTTTTTTTTTCCGAAATGGTGACATTTTTATTAATAGCTGATGTTAGATAGATGTTTCAGTGTGAACCAGTGTTACCATTAGGATACGAAAGATAAATTTTTCGTATCTCTTGATAGCTTCAGGTACCATGTATAATCCTGACATTTTTCGTATCTTTTGAAACTGTACACAAAATGTACTAAAACTTATTAAGACTGACCATCGTAACCGACTCAATACTAATACGTTAGCAGATTTAATAATGCTGAAAGAAAACATTAAGGACGTTTCAACATACGATCCACCCAAATCGAAGATTACTAGTAGTGCGAAGTTGTTCTGAGGAAATATGAGCTTTTTTCTTATTTTCAGGAAATTTATATGTACTTTTTTAATATAATCGTCTTACTATACACGCCTTAACTCGTATATTAATTTTTACAAAAATGAATTTGTTTTGATAGTTCCATATCGTCATGTAAAAGACTTAATAACCTATCTGCAAAAAATTTCAAAATTGAGTTTTTTATGGATTTTTATTTCCTATATCATAACGCATATGTGTGCCAAATTTTGAATATGAAATAAAACAAATGACTTAGTTTTTGTGCCTAGAGGACCGTTACGCACTGAAAAAAGAGAAAAATAAATCATCAAAAATCACGATAAAAGTTTAATTTTGCTGCATAGTGTAATTTAAACAAAAATTAAGAACTTTTTTTGCTTAAACCAGTAAAAGAAACTATAACTATTATTATTTCATGTATATAATATTCATATGTATAAAGAAATTGTTATTTATTCATACTTATTAGTACTGCTGATAGGTTATTTGTTTTCAGATTTTTACAATTCCAATAACGCAAGTGACATAACATAAGTTGTGTTTAGAAAAACGAAATTTTCTCAACCGATATATATTTCTGGTTTGATTTTAATCAAAATTTTTATAATTTTCGTTTCAATATTGTAAATAAATCCAATTTTATAACGTTTTTTCCCTCTCCTGTAAACTTTTGAAAACTGCAGATAGGTTATTTCGTCTTTAAGGTGACGATATAATTGATTTTAAAGTTTGCTTACTGTATTTTAAAAAAATTACATTCCAAATATTTATGACTTAAATAAAAATAAAAATGAATTTATATGATATAATTTTCTTTACAATATTAATTTAATATGAAATAAAAATGTTACGTAAATAAATGTTAAACATTAAAAATGGATTTTAAAATTTTTTTCAAAATGCATCTTTTTGGGAAAAAAGTATCTTTTTGAAAACTAAAATGTATGTATCTTTCTCGAAATTTCACTGGCAACACTGGTGTGAACATATGTTTCACATTTTCAAAATCTTCCATGCGTTCCTCCGAAATATAGGCAAGTGTGCAAAGGGTAAAATGTTTATGCATTCAAAGTTGCCATATTAACACCAAAATGTACAACTACATCAAATTGGTAGAATCTGACGAGTGTAAAGCGTGTGGTGAGGAGGGCGAGGCGCTGGAACAATTTCTCTGCCACTGTCAGGCCTTCGTCGAAATAAGATCCCTGAGGAACGTTGCCTGGAAAATCTGAAGGAATTACGTCCGGGAAACTGAGTTTCTTAACGCCGGACGGTAACCCCTCCCGATAGGTAGTGGTAGCACTACCCAACTTAATTTCCATGTTTCTTAAAGAGCGCACAACAGGCCCTGTAGTGGCCTATCGTGAATCGTACTGATGAGTTATAATGACGAAAATAATTAAAAAGCCCCTTTATTATTTTCTTTAGCTAAACCTAACTTTAACTAACATGAACTTTAAAGGTAAGTTTTACTAACGGACTAACGTAAGTTGCTTAGGCTTCGAACAATATTATATCTATTTTAACACCTTAAGACATTTTAGAGAACTCCTTTGAGAATTGTGAATTTGTAAGCATAAAAAACAGTTTTTTTTTTTTTTTTTAATTTAATTTAGAACATGACCTTTTTATTGTTTTTAAAAACATTTTTTTTTAATAAATTATAAACATATATTAAAAAAGCAATACAATTAATTTTTCTTTAATTTTCCTCCAACGTTGTTGAATCACACAATATATTGTCGGATGCAGAAGTAGTATTCAGTAAAATATTCAAAATTAAGTCCGTTAGTTTTCTACGAAATTCTAAATTCTTTAACATAGGCAATGTTTTTAGATGTGGTAAAAAGCTGGTTAAAAAATTTGTTTCTACATCGATAATATCATTTAAGGATGTGAAATGTGTACAAGGCATTTGGTTTTCAAGAGCATTGGAAAATGTTGAAGTTTTTAACATATTCAGCATTAAATCTGGCATTTTAGAACGTAATTGTAAATTTTGTAATTGAGTCATTAATTTTAGGTGTGGCGAAAAGCTTATTAAAAAATTATAATCTGGGTCTCCAAAATCTTTTTTTAGTAGGGATAATTTAAAGCGTTTAAAATTTACATTATTACAATTTCGACTTGCTTCAGTTACTTGTGGCCTTTTTCTGGAGTAGGTTTTTATAATTGGTTTAGAAACAATTTTCCCACTATTTTGCTTTTCACTATAATCATAACTGGTCTCATTACTTTCGCTAGAATATATGTCTTCAATGTTAAGTTCAGGCTCTTCCTTTATATGCGAGTTTGAACTGTCGCTTAATAAAATTATTTCACTAAATATATTTTTGGAATTTTTGCTGCAAGACGGTGTGTTCTCAATATCGTTTATTAAGGACGACGTTGAATCAGTTTCGTTATACTTCTCGTCGTCTAGAGTTTCGCTGCTAGAATATATGTCGATAATGTCAAGTTCAGGCTCTTCCTTAATATTTGAGTTTGCGTTGTCGCTTAACAAATTTATTTCACTAAATATATTTTTGGAATTTTTGCTGCAAGACGGTGTATTTTCCAAATCGTTTATTAAAGATCTCGTTGAGTCAGTTTCGTTATATTGCTCGTGGCCTAATAGTTCGTTTTTAATTAAACATCCCATCGCACTATCTTCTGATTTTTTTTTATATTCATAAAAAAACTTCATAGTATCGAAATATTTCCATTCACTTTTTTTATCCTTATCACAAGTTCCATTCATTTCATCCTTTTTTTTGCGATTTTGACAGAAGAACAATTCAACACTAAAACGCATAAGTAAACGTTTCCATTGAGTTTTACAAGCCGCTGGTGATACTAGAGAGAAAAACAAATTTTTTTTTATCAATTAAATAAAAAACAGTTTCTTTAAAATATCATTACATCCGATATTGCTAGCAATTTCTTTCCATATTTTATCTTCTTGTGTGCGGTTGGTTTCTCCCCACAGCTCTGGCTTTTTACGAACTTCGTTTATTAGGAGACTCCTGTTCATTTTCCCTTGCTAGTTCTCGCTAAACTAAACTATAATTTTCGTTAAAATATTTTATATATTTTAATTTTTAAATTATGTGCTCACAAACACACACACACACACTTACAAAACAAAAAACTCTTTTGTAGTTATTGTTGGTTAATTTGTATTGCTCTTTGTCTACCTCTCTCACACTCTTTGTTTATTTTTCAACGTTTTCAACGTTTTTTGTGTTTGGGTATCATAAACAGTGTTACCACGAGAAAAATTCAAAATTACACTTATGATTAAGAAAAATTACCCGATTTAAATGAAAAATCTCCTGATATTAAATTAACGTTTCATTTTAGAAAAAAAACTTGCAAAAACGAACAAGTAAAAAGAAAAAACGATCTAATGGTCAGATTTAATACCCTACACGATAGTATTAACAGCGAAAATTTCCAGCGCGTTCGTTAGTTGGGACCCATAGGCAATTATGGAAACATTTTTTTTTTTAGGATTATTAATATAAAAGAAAAATATAAAAATCTTTAAAAACACCAAAAATAAAAAAAATGGCGAAAACCCGAATTTTTCTAGGTTCAGGTTGAGGAGATATCTCAGAGAATGAAGAAGATATTACAAAGGTTAAACATTTATTTCAAAGGTAATTGGTAGAACTATTAGACTACATATCGCGCAATTATATGTAACGTCTCGAATATGGCAAAAAACCGAGGATTTGAAGCTTTCACCTAAAATATCTCAAAAACCTGGTGTGATAGAGAAAATCTGAGTACAGAGTATAATCAGGTTCAGTTCTGTGTAATTCAAAATTCCAAATAAAATTAAAAATCAAAACAATGACTTCTACCTCCACGTTTCATTGCATATATCTACGGAAGAGTCAAAATGTTTATTGCAGTTCTTTTGTATACTTTATTTGGTAAATAAAATTCCTGTAATGGTTTCAGACGATAGTCTGTAATTTAGTGTTAATACCTTTCACCAATAAACTTCGGATCCTAAATCACTATGACGCTCATATTAATCGAAATCTAATGGTCGATCTGGCATTGGAAACTTGTTTTTTAAAGAAGCAATAACTTTAAAATATATAAAAAGTATACATTTTAGCAGGGAAATCAAATCCTATTAAAACAAAGGAATTTTGAATTACACCTAAAAGAAATTACCCAAGCTCTGTCCACGTAATTACACCCAATTCGGGTAATAGCCTACAAAGTGGCAACATTGACCACAAATTTAACTGTCAGTAATGTACATTTTTCGATTTTATGTTTCAGCGAGTGCTTTTTAATATAAAGATTTTTCTGTTCATAAAAAACTGTTTATTTGATACATCGCGTCTTTATTGCAACGTAGTCATACCTTATTTGAGCCATACTAAATAAAACTTGGCAAAATTACAGTTTTTAAAATATACTGATTTAGTAAAATATATCTTGTTATAAATTCGGTTGAGTTTGAGATATTCAGGTATGTGATGAAAATCGATCGTTTTCAAAACGAACGTTTTTAAAAGATGTGATGAATTTCGAAGGAATTTAAAATCCATTTCTGAATTAAAGTCTGAAATTTTCGTTCAGAATATACTTCAGTTAACGTATATAATATAAAATGTGAACTGAAAACAAAAGGAATATTCATTTAAAATCCATTTTAAAAGATACTGAAAACGATATTTTCGGTTTCAAATCGTTTCGTTTTTAAAATCGATTTCCATCACATACCTGATTATACTCGTTTTTCATATGTACATAGAAGGTATGAAGGAGAACTTTGCTTAAGTAACTTAAAATTTGTTTTTGACATAAGACTTCATTGCCATAAAGGGGCGATATGTATAATAAGTATGTATTAAATAACCGCAATACTAATTAGTATTAAATTTCTCTACATTTTTAGCTTCCGCTTCGAACATCAGATTGAAAACATTTTACCAAAGAAATAGAAAATACCAAAATCTTTTTCGACAGCACCCATATTATATTAATAAAAAAAACTATAGGTATGTATATTTTTATTTATTATTATTTTTTAATTATAAAATATGTAAAACTTAAAAACTGATACGATACTTAACATACATACATTATGTACATATATATGTAATTTTTAACTGAAGACTTCTAGTTTATATTTTGGGATGATGAAACTGATGTTGAGTTATTGCCTATAGACTGTGACATAATAGTTAGCATTAAATCGGTCGTTTTGGCGCGAAATTGTAAATTTTGTAATTCGCTCATCTTTTTCATTTGTGGCAAAAAACTCACCAGGAAATTGTAATCTGAATCACCAACGTGAGCTAAATCATTAGAACGTTTTATATCCAGGCGAGTAGATTTCATCAAGTTTTGTTCCTCTTTTTCAAGATCTTCCAAGAAATGCACCTGATCATAACTTCGTTTAGGACATTTGCAATTTGAAAAAGATGGTTTGTTATCTGCATTCGTTTGATTTTGGTTAGAATTTTGTAACGTTAAATTAACTCTTAACTTAGGTTGGGTTGGTGAGACATCTTCCATTTGTACCTGCTGTATTTGTTCAGCTTCTTGTAAAAGTTGTTCGCCTTCGTTACTTTCATCTTCTAAAGAATACGAATCTGCATTCATATCCACACCAGGCTCTAATTTGATATTGTCCATATTATGAAAATCCGAAAATTCTAATTCATTATCGTCGGTTAAGTTATCGTTAGAAGATAAATTAATGTTTTCAAAAGGTTTACTGCGTCTTGGTCGTTTTATGTCTTTTATAAATTTCATGTGTTCAAAGTATGCCCATTTACTGTTGTAATCATTTTTGGAATCATAAGTACCCTTGAGTAGATCTCTTTCAATGCGTAACTCTATACGTTTAATTTCTGCCCGATAAGCATCTCTTAAATTTTTCCATTTACGTTTGCATTCCTCTACGGTAGCTACATATTAATTTATTTCCAAAATGTTGTTTAGTTTCGTATTTAAAAATAAATTTATGAAATTTTATTACCATCTGGTCCCATTGTAGCGGCCACATCTTTCCACATATCAGGTACAAATACACGTGACTTATGTTCTTCACTTTGTATATCCCACAAAGCAGGTCTCTTATGAATTTCAGCGATTAAATGCAATCTGTCCATTGCGATTGACTATTCTCGCTCAACTAAAATATAGTTTCGTTAAAATTTTATATTAAATACAAATACACATCCATACACAAGTACATACAATACAACACTTTACATACAACAACACATTACGAAAGTAAATAATAAAAGCGAAATGTGTATAAACAAAAAATATATGCATGTATATTATCTCTTCTCTCTTTTTCTGTTCGTGCTTAAAAACATTTCGTATTGATACGACAAAATCAGGGTTGGGGTTAAGTGGTGTGTATGTGATATACATAGTTTTTAATACATATGGGCAAAATAATTAAAATTTATTTAGCCAATTTTTAAAGGAATCAATCTTTAGTTTGCAACATGATGTAGCTGGTCTAATCTGAGTTGCAAACTTTGCCATTTTGTGGGCAATCGAACCCGCAACCTTCACACGATAGACTAGCTTACCAACAACTAGCCTACCGAGGTATCCGAAAAAAATATAATAATATGCATACAATTTTAAACGGCCTGCGCTTGGGAATTTTTACAATGTATTTAACTGTTACACTCACTGTGCTTGTTTTCGAAAAGTTTTTTCCGAATAAACTTGTAAAAAAAAAGGTGCAATGCAAAAATTTTCCATTTGATTTGAAAAGCAAAACCAATTTTAATTTTTGTTATTGTACGAAAGAAATTGCCTTTTCGACATTGTGGGTCAGGCAGTTAATGTCCAAAAAACACATTATCTTAAAATATTGGCAAATCAAAAATAGTTTTGGAAAAATAAATAAAATCGGTAAAAGAAATACCAAAATTAGTGAATTCGCCTTGGCTTAAATTATCTAAAAGCTTGAATTACAATTTGCAATTAATTGTAGCATTTACTCAGTTATGTGTAAATAATCAATTTGCACGAAGAAAAAGTTTAAGCCAGGGCTGTCAGATTGTGGCGATTTTTCGCCAAACGTGGCGATTTATAAATCTTTTGCGACATGGGGATTTCTTTTTTTTGGCGAAATTAAAAAAGTTGGCGATTTCTAAAACACATTTTATCTTTTTTACATATTTATATGAAAAAATTTATGAGTACGGCTTAGTTTTTTTTTTAATTTTTAACAAATTTTAAAATCGCAATACGAATGCGATTGTTTTAGATGATAAATTGTTAATATTGCCAGATAATTCATTGAAAACATTAAAAAATTGTTGTTGTAATAAAGTTTAAGCTTTCTAAGATTTTCGCATATTTTTTAATTAAGTTATCAATCATCGGATCTTTACCGAAAAATTTATTTTGCAAAATAAATTTTAAAAACTGAATCGTATTAAATTGTAAATGAAATGGCATTTTATACATAAATAAAATAATGACAATAGCACGATTTAAAATCGCAAAACGCCAGATTTATTACGGTGTTCTGAAACTCGTGCGTTTTGCTTAAGATCTGCCATAGTTTCTAACAAAAATTCTAGTTCCCTTAAGCATACTTTAGCAATTTGAAGTCGCCAAACTGTATATTTTAAATTGAAAGAACTTTATTTCATGAAAATTGATGGATAAATGTGAATTTTATTCACATTAAAGTGAAATATTCTGTTTTTAATAATTAGTATTGTGGTTATTTTATTGAACTATTTTATGGTTGTTAATCCAAATTTTAATATTTTAATCAGGCTAAAGTCTATTGAATTTAAATTACATTAATTTATTTTTATGAAAAAAGGAATTTTACAACATGAAATTAATAAGAATTTATTGATAATTTTTCATTATTGAATGAGCTGGAAACACGTCTTTACACCCAGTCTCCACCTAACATGAAATGCAACTGAGAGACTATTTTGCCTGCAGTTCTGCTTCAAACGGATTTGCAAAATGCAAAAATCAAAATTTTTTTTATTAATTTTAAATAATAATCTCTTACACTTTTTTGTTTAAATAATGATTTAGATTTGATAATTTTACCATAAATTTAAATTCAATTCATTGTTTTTAAGATCTTATTAATATCAATTTTAAATATGTATTAATAATCTCTTACACAGTAATTTTGAAATTAAAAAAATTACTCTACTTGAGTTTAGTTAATTTTACTTTGAATTTTAGTTTTATATTCGTATCGGTTTCGCCGATATTTTCTTCTGAGTACCGGCATTATTTTATATACCGATTTGATATTAACTAACAATAACATAGGTCGACATTGAAAAACTTTCTTGAGCCATTCCAACTGATTCTTATGTTTTTTTGGCATGCTAAAGTTTTTTCCCATCACGTCACATTTATTAGATAACGGTACATTTGTGTTTTTTAATGTATACTTCTCTTTCAACTACAGGTGGTGTCGAAACGCTATCTGATTTTGACAGTTCGAACTAATTTGTTTCGATTTCTTAGTGTTTTGCTAAGAATGGTTGACATTTTGAGCTGTAAACACCAACAATGAAATGCAAAAAAACATATGTTGTTGCTGTTGTTTTTGGATTGTTGTAGCTCCGACACCACCTGTTGTTGAATTCGTCTTGCCAGAGTCAAAGTCTGTTTCAATTAGTATATTTTTTGATCAGATAAAAAGTACCTGAGTTATAGTGGATCAAAGCTAAGAAATTATGAAAATGTAAACGTTTTTCACCAAATATTGTTATTTCGAAATAAAATAATTTTATGACCAATATTATACAAATATATTTCTATTAAACCAAATTTTATAACAAAAATAATAAAAATAAAATGAAAAGTGTATTAAAAACAACTTCCAAATTCTTGCGTTTTACGTTTTCGATTTTTCCTGTATATCTTTTTGGCTAACTCCAAAGATATCTAATATTATAAATGGGGTGCGTTTTATTTTTCTTGAGGTTAATGTTGCCGGGTTCTAACTCCAATCGCAATAGTGGTTGGGCCCTTCTCAACTGGATCCACGTATGAGTCAATGCCCTTAATTACTTCCTGAAGACCTTTACTACTCTTCAGTTGATAAGTTTTAAACCTTGTTCTAGGAGTTTTGAGTTTGTGAAAATCGCTTTCATGGTTGACTTGAGTTTTTGTTTCGTTGATATTGGCGCGCTTAACAGAAGTTACATAAAAAGATTTTTTGCCTATCAATGAGATCAACTTTTTTATTGGTTCGTTAGAGTTTTGCTCTCTGAGATGTATTGGTGTGGTTTAAAGGATTAGTGACATCTAGTTGTTCCAAGAGTTTCAGTTATGAAACACTGTTGTTCAATGCGGTCAAGAACGTGCTGCCGTCTCTAGATTATTCTAGATTCGTTATGCTTTTATCCATGAACCGACATTCACGAAATTAATTGAAGTATAAAACGAATTTGTTGAAATTTAATGACAATCACGTTGTTCCATAGTTCCTAGGAGAACTAGAAACAATTTGTTATCCAAATGGCTAAATTGACTTGCAATTACTAAAGAACCAAGAATGTACAAGTAAATATACTTTATTAGATGAATATTAAAAAAGATTCTCATGGAATGCAAAGTTAGTATACCTTCATACTCCACTGCTGAGTAATGGCATAAAACTGAATAAAAATGTGTTATTTAATAGCGACGCTAACCGAAATATTGGGAATAAAAATAAAAATATAAAAACAAAAATCACGAGTTTTTAATTTTTATTTGTTTACTTATGCCCGTAGATATCTATCGTTTTCATAATTTTAAAACGTATTTGTTACCTGCGGGTTAAAGTAAAATGTATTTTACACCATCGATTTTCGATAGTTAATTCAAGTAGGCAAAATTAACGTTGAAATTTCCAAAATAGTGTTACCGGATAGGTAAAAATAACTGTTAGGAACGAACACGACTAGATATCTGTTTGTCGAAATTACGGGCATTAGACCTGCAGCCAAACAAAAACAACTAATAATTAAGTTATATAATATTGTTTATCAATTTTCTCATTCCTGCTGAATTTGTCAAACTGTGAAATTGTTTCAGATTTCCTGCTTCGCAGTGTTAAGTTTTCATTTTCTATTCGCCTTTCCGAAATTATATTTCCCTAAGACTTCAATACTTTCAGTTAAATTATGCAAATTTTGATCCTATCCGCAGAATGAGCTCTAAATTTAAGAATGGTTGATCCTATTTTCATCAAAAATAACCTCTTAACTAAGTTTCTTAAAATAACTTTTTTAAATATGTACTAGATACTAGATTTAGTTATTTTAAGCATAATTACCAGTAATTAGCATTAGTTTCATTAGATCATTAAGTAAATAAATAAATAAAAAAATTTGGGCGGCAATCCCGGTAATATGATTTTCATTTCCCTCTTTCCGGGAATTCAGAAAGTGCGGGAAGAAAAAAACTCTACATATAATCATTACTTACTGAGAATCGAAAAAAATTTTACATACAACCTTGTAATATTGAGCCAGCGATGTGGTGATTTTATTTATAATGAATTGAAGTTTTCTGTTTTCTGTTAAAATAGCTTTGCAGCTTTTATAAATTTTATAAATTTATAAATTTTAAAAAGTGAAATAAATTACACTGGCAAAAGTCGCCTTTAAATCAAAATATGCCTACTCTAAACATTTGAACGTTCCAAATTCAAATCCGTTTTCAGTTTTTTATAGCGGGCTCAAATTTTTTTTCATGGACTGGACTAATATTCTGACCAGTGTCATCTAGTTTACTACGTAAAATTTATTTAAAAAAAGCAAATAAGCTAAATATATACATATGTATTCGCAATTTTTACAGAAAACAGATAACTTCACTTCATTATTATATAAATAAAATCACCATATGGTAATCAATCGATTTTTGTGGAAAATGGCTTATTTAAAGTAAACGGATGGGATAGGAAGTTCCTTTGACCTTATCGTTTATCTAGAAAAGTGTTTCAGTTATTAGACTACACTCAAAAGAAAAATCAATCCATCCGTACTCAAATCAATCCGAAGCGGTATTAATAAGATTGATTCAAGTACGGATTTTCAATCGCAAAATACCTTAATTATTCATATTCAATCCCGATTTCGAACTTGAAATTAGAAAGAAAAATTATTATGATTGATTTACTTACTCGTATTACACTTTACAGAATGATAAAACACCAACATCATGCCCGATATGGTATTTACTTTAGAAATCTTATGCACATATTTAACCAAAAATATAACTAAATGAGAAGCAAGAGTTCAAATTTACTTTTTAACCCTTCGTGGTACACATAAGTCTGGCCAGACCTTTTTGCAATGTGTATAGAATATCAAAACATGCGTAAGCCGGGGGGTTAAACACAAAGAAAAGTTTAATCTTTTTTTACTTCATTTAAGAATTTTATACTTATTGCAAGAAATTTCGGGATTGATTTTCGAAAGTTATCCCATTTAGGATTGTTTTGAGTACGTTTCAGTGTTATTCGTACTTGAATTTTTGAGTACTACTCGTACTTAAAGTAATCATAAAAAACTTGATTTATCCCGAGTGTTTTTCTTACTGTGTATGAAGCATTCTTACTGTGTATGAAGCATTAAGAATTCATACTTATTTAATAAAAAAATGTACATAAACTTCTTGAATTAATTTGTTTAATGTAAATATGTATGTAGACCAATGTTCACTTGGTAAATAATAAAAATATTAAAAAAACTGTATAATCACAAGTGTTATTCGATTAACCGTGACAATCGATTATCCGTAATGCTTCTGGTTCCGACCATCACGGATTATCGAGGCCTGACTGTATAGACCTACAGGCTATCAATGTTAAAGTTTAAGCTTTTTAAAAAATAATTTCTAAGTAGATGAAAAAAGTATTGGACTTAGATGCATTAAAATTAAGGGTTAAACAAGCGGAGCGGATGGATCTTGTTCTAAAACAAAAAATTGGTTATTTTCTTGTTGATAAAAAAGTAGCCAAAATGGAAACAAGTACACAAGTACACATTGGAAAAAAAATTAACCAGTGCCCATGTTCTGTAAATCTCGCGTCGAGAAACTTTTCGATTGAAATGTGTTAAATGGAACAATTGAAACAAACAACTGTTTTTCTCACACAACTATGTCTGTAACTTTTTTTTGGCGAGTACTAGCTGTCACTTAAGGAAATTACTCGGCAATTTACAGAAAAAGTGTGTCTGTAACATTTTTGTGAAAAAAGTTCCCGTTTTAAACTGTAAAATAAATGCTAGAAACACAACTGGGACGAACGACCTACACAACGAATTTTTTAGTAAAAATTCGCTGAGTAAATTCGTCGTATTTAACACAATAACGACGAATAACTCACAGCTTCACTAATTGGAAAAGTTCTTTGCTGTTTGTGCAAAGATAGAGAAATAGTGTGACCATATAAAAAAAAATTTACTTAAAAAACACAAACATTAACGAAACCACAATTAAAAACTATTCTTATAGTAATCTTCTTTGCATATTTATTTTAAATGCGATAAAATAATAAAAAACAATTATTAAAGTAAAAAAGTAACTTTATATACTAAAATACTTGAAAACTAAAATCAAACATGGTCACCTAGTACTAATTTGTTCGTCGTTCGCCGGCGTATGAAAAAGAAACAAATCTATTGCAAAGTCGCCGCGTATGACGAATTTCGGCCGACGCCATGATTGTGTGTATTTTCATATACACAAATATGTTTTATTTTTGGCGACGAATATTCGCGGCCAAAAATTCGTCGTTCGTCCCAGTTGTGTTCCTAGCAAAACTCACGAATAAAAATGGAGCGAAAAAAATTTTTAACACTAAGAAAAAATTAAAAATGCAAAATACAAAGAATAATAATAATAATATTTTGTTCTTGGTTCATTTTTTTTGTGTTTAATTTTTTTGCTTTTACCATTTTTATAAAATATACGAATGTTTTCAAAGCTCGTTTGCAAACAACAAACATTAAAGTCGCACTTTACATTATTTGCTATAGCGACGGTTTTTGTTCGCCGCCATCGTTGAAAAATTTTCAATTTTAGTAAATTTTGGTCGCCGTCAACGATATGTGTTACTGGCGTTCTCAGCGTCTGCAATTTCACATCGGCAGACACACTTTTTTCTCACTTTTCGAGAAACGATCGAGGGTTTTGTTTCACATCTTTTCGATGCGAAAAGTTCTCACTATAGTTACAGAACATGGTTACAGTTTAGGTTAAAAGTAACCAAAACGGCAACGCAGCTTATACCTAGGTACAATACAAAAAAATTAAATTAATTATACAACAGGAAATATATACCTTGAAGATGTCAGCTGCTGAGGCCTTCGCATATGAAATTTAATTTGATTATTATTTGATTTTGCAATCGCCTAACACACATTCGCCTTTATTACCATCTTTCTCATATTTTTAGAAATTTAACTGGTACACATAATCCCAACCCTGCCTTCTTTTATTTGTTTTTTCGTTACCTAGCCTTTGCCGCTTAACAAGCATAAATTAAAAAAAAGAAACACATGTTCATACATAAACGCAACTAATGACTCATAATTTCTCTCCCTGTAAATAAAAGATTAAAAACCATATTCATAAAATATTTTTTAGGTTTTTAAAACGAAGTTTCTATTTAACTTTTATACCTACCTAAAACTTATATATTTTGTGTGAATAGGGGATAAAATGTTTTAGGCATGTTAAAATCAGCGTGGCCATTTTGGCATTTTTGCAGCTAGATTTAGCATTTTTTTGTCTGATTTTGCTGCAAATTTTTCATTTAGCAGTTAGCATTTTTTTTAGCATTTTTCAACTAAATATTTAGCATTTTTTAGCATTATTTAATTAAAGAATATTCAAGTAATATTTTTTAAAAATCTACCACACTTTTTTGCTGAATATATATATGTATATATATTATGTCCTGTGGTTCCTAGTAGGAACAAAGGCCCGTTGAATGCACATACAAAGCCCTACTCTTTTGCTATAGAAACTGTACAATCTTTTAAAAGATCTTTCATATCAAATTGTTTTAAAATTTGATCAGTTTGATCCATTAAATTCATGTTAAGCTGATTTTTTCCAATAACGATTTTGAAAAATTTTTGGAAACGAAAAGTGATATCATAACTTTTGAAATAGAAAAACAAATACGAATTACATGCCGAGATTTTATAGCTCAATTAATATGTCAACTTAGACAACGATTGCCAAAAAGTTTTAATAATTTAACAAATACTAACTTTTATTGTGTAGAAAACAGTTTAAAAGCTAATAAATGCAACTCAAGCGAACATTTTAAAGAAGAAATAATAGATTTCACTGTAGAAGAAATTACAACTTTGGAACATCAGTGGCAGAAACTAAATTCATATGAATTGTTAAATAAGAACTCAACAGTTGATTTCTGGATAAATGTATATGGATATAAAAATGCATTAAATGAAAATCCATTCAGTGAATTAGCTTCTTTTGCAATAAAGTTCTGGGTTTTGCCATTTAGCAACGCGGAAGTTAAAATAGGTTTTTAGTTGTATAAATCTCTTGAAAATGAAAATTCGAAATAGACTGACGTTTAAGACTTTGAATTCGCTACTTTATATTAAGGTGTGGTTTAAAATTTTGCCATAGTTTTAAAAAAATGTACGATCTCACATAAAAATGCGATAAGGACATATATTATAATGATATCTCGATCGATTCTTCAGAAGTTGAAGCATAATATTAATTTTGATGACGTGTTTAATTAATAAAATGAAATTTTTTTATTAAACATGTTATAAATTTTATTGAAATACTAAATAAAAGCCATTTATAGGTCAAGTTCCTTTGATTTTTTCTTTTATATTTTTAAGACTTTTTATGTTTACTAAATATTTTATTTATTTTAATCAGTTTGTTCTATTGATATGATGTAAGTTTATAAGGAAGAATTATGTAAAATAAATCATATATGGGTATTTCCTCAGAAAGGTAAACCAGGATGAACATTTAAAATGTTGATAATCATCGTCTTTTATTGTTTATTATTATAAAAAGTCTATGTTGTAAAGGTTTCATAGCATATCTCAGCTGTTTTACTTGAGGAAATTGCGCTGGAAACTCGAAAATTTTATATATTCTTTTTAAGCTACCATTTTTATATAACTATTTTGCATGCAAAAAATATGTTATGTTTGCACTCTTTCTTCATAATCGCTTCATTACAATCAATTGTAAATTGAGTATTAAGTTTTTTGTTACGGAAACTTTAAGATATTTATAAGAAAATGCATGGTGATAACAAAAAAAAAAAACTTATGGAAAAATCGTACGTTTGCGACCGGTACATAAGCCAATTAAACAAAAGCCAATAGAGATATTTTATTGGGTAAATACTGGATAGAGACCTACATTAATACACTTTTAAAATAAACTAATCACTTTTGAATATTCCGTTCCATTACGCAGATTTTTACATTTCACTACTGTCAGCCAAAGTAGACTTCTATTTTGCGTACGTTCGTGACCACATGTTTATGTTTATAACTAGGAAAAGTTTTGTTTTCTATATTATTTGTACAGCAAAAACGTACGAACGTACGTTCGTGACTCTAGGAAATGCCCATATAAAGGTATATTAACTAAAATAACCAAAAATAATACTATTTAAATTTTAGCATTATTTTTTGGCAGTTTAAGATTTTTGTTAGCATTTTTTAGCATTATTTTAAAGCCGATTTAGCTGTAAAATATTTTTGGATATGGCCACACTGGTTAAAATCCAACAAAGCGAAATCTTAAATTTTTCTATCGTTAAATTCAATTATGTATGTAAGTGTGTATGTATGCACATATATAAATGTCTCTCAGTTTTTTATTGAAGTATTTTGATTTATCGGTGTTGCCAGAAGTCTTTAAAAGTATCTGCTGGATTCGTTAAAAGGTCTGCTATATGGAAAATAGTATGAAGGTACGTACAATATGTTGTTAAAATATTGAGCATAATTATATCAATGAATTCGGAAAATTTTTAAGTCATTCTGCTTAATGTTATCCGAAAGCTCTACTCGTTAAAAACGAAAATAGTAATAAAAAGTTTAAAAAACGATAATTCAAGCTCGACGTCTAAAAAATAATTTGACTAATTAAAATATAAACAATTCCTACATTTTGCCAAACTATAAAATATCCTTATCTGGCAGCACTGATACAAACATATTTGCGATAAAGATTTCTTTTGCAGTATATGCGAAAATAAAATATAAAGTAAGCAAAAAAATATAACGAACTCGTTTGGTTGTTTAAATGGGTTTGTGTGTGTTTGGAAGATGTTGTTTCGTTGACTTTGTCTCTCTTTATGCCAGGTTGCCATACTATTACATTTTGCGATTGTAGACGTTGTATGAATTCTACATATGTGTTGTTAATATTGTAAAATTCTCTTAAATATGTGTACACACCAGTATTGCCAATGAAATTTCGAGAAAGATAAATTTTAGTTTCCCAAAAGATATACTTTTTCCCAAAAAGATACATTTTGAAAAAAATTTTAAAATCCATTTTTAAAGTTTAACATAATATTTTTATTTCATATTAAATGAATATTGTAAAGAAAATGATATCATATAAATTAATTTCAAAAGATTTTGTTATTCGTGCTTAATTCCCAGTTTTTATTATTGATAAAAACACTTGAAATTTATTGTTGATGGGATAAGCTATTCCTATGCGCATTTCACTGGTTGCTTAGGCCAGATCATCAGGAAACTTCATCCATAAAGATTTTAGAAAAACTAAAGATATTAAACCAAATAAAACTGTTAAGCGTATAAGACTTATAGCAACAGTTCTACTTGTAATAATATCAAAGTTTAAACAAAACACATCAACAATAAACAGTGGGTTTATCTCATCTTACATTCCCCACTACAATTAGTTGAAATTCTCTCAACATTAATTGTAGTTGTAAGTAGGTTAAGAAAAACAAAATAAAAAAACAACAACAACTTTACAAAAGATGTTGCCAATTTAGTGTTTTTTAGGCCGTGCACTTGCCTGTTTATTATCAAAAAGTAATTTCAATTTTTGGGAATACAAAATTTTAATTTCAAAAGATTTTGTTATTCGTGCTTAATTCCCAGTTTTTATCCCATCAACAATAAATTTCAAGTGTTTTTATCAATAATAAAAACTGGGAATTAAGCACGAATAACAAAATCTTTTGAAATTAAAATTTTGTATTCCCAAAAATTGAAATTACTTTTTGATATAAATTAATTTTTAAAATAATTTAAGTCATAAATATTAGGTATGTATTTTTTAAAAATACAGTAAGGAAACTTTAATCATATGTAACTATCTGTGGATGTTATCAAAACAACATCTCCGGTGTAGAGGTTGTTCACAACCCTTGATTTTGAAACTTTCAAAATGAATCGCTCACTCTTAATCATGTTAACTAAGAAAGTCTTTTAAATTTGTGCCCACAAATAACTTCATTTTTGTTAAAATTAAAATACGAGTTAAGGCGTTTATACTAAGGCGATTCTATCAAAAAGTTCATATAAATTTCCTGAAAATAAAAAAGATGTTCATATTTCCTCGGAACAACTTCACACTTCTAGTAATCATCGATTTAGGTGGATCGTATTTGTCACCAGAGCTGCCGTTTTTGGTTATTTCTTACCAAAATTGGTTATATTTTTTTTCAATGTGGAGATGTGAATATTTTTTTCATTTTGGTTACTTTTTTCTAAAATAATAATACGTACGAATATGTTTTTTTGATACACGAACTCGAACTATGATTTTTTCATTATTTGTTACCAATGAGCGGAAGTTTTTTATACTTTATCGAAAACAAAAAATTCTTTCAAAACTGCCAACAAATAATATTTTTAAGATTTTTGTTAAGAAAAATATTGCCATTTGTTTTTTTTTATATTAAAAACGGCCATGTTCGAAAACATATGAAGTTTTAATCGATGGAGATTTAATTTTTTTTTTTTAAATGAGCGTAACTATTCTTGATTTTAAGAGTACTGAAGATAAGTAGTACTTAAAGTAGAAAGTACATAAAAACATGGGGAATAGATTTCAGAAAATGACTGAAAAATTACACAAAAGTCGTTTTAGTGTTTCTAAAAACATGAATATAAGTTAAATGTTCTAAATTTAGGTTATTTCCAGAAGTAGATATATTTATTTTAATTATTTGGCAATATTTTTAATTTATAAAAACACCTTTCCCCATTTAATGCACGCTCCGAAAGGCAAATTTGTTTATTTTCGCCATAATATTTTACAATGATTCACAAAATGTATCAAATAGAACAATTTTAAAACAGTTATTAATAATAAGAATTATAAATTTGAAATAAATATTAACAACTCGAGAAAAAAGGTTTTTTTAATATTTTAGATATATATATGTATGTAAATTAGAAATATTTACATAAATACATAAATACATTTCGCATATCGCCAATCGTTTTCAATTTCGCCAAAACAATCGCCAAACGTAAATTTCCATTGACAAAATAATTAAAAAATCGCCACATTTGACAGTCCTGTCAATGACAGCTAAAAAGCGGAACACAATTTTCCTTTTTTGTTATTTTGAACTGTGAAGTACAATTTTCGTTTATTTAACCCATTTACCAATTTGGGAACACTTCATTATTTCCGGCTTATGACAAAGTTTTTGACATTATTCAATATATGTTTACCTTATTGATAAACTAAAATTTCAGAAATTTCTATAACATCAAAAAAATTTTTTTTTTTTAATTTTTTTTTTAAAGTGACCGTAGTGCCAATTTGGGTACATCTCTTTAATTCAAAAAAAAAAAAAAAAAAAAAAAAACTTGTTTTTTGTTTATATGTAATGAATTAAATAATAAAATAAACAATATTTTATTTTTTGTCCGGTAGTTTTTGTTTGGGCTTAAATGGGTTAAAACGACATATTAAAAAATATTTAACTTTATTAACTTTCAATATACATACTGAATTTTGTATGGAAATTTGACGGACTTAATTCTTATAAATAAAGTCTCAAATAAATAAAACTTTTACCCTTAATTTCACCAAGTTCAGTTATAATTAATTATCACTTATAGCTATCAAAACACATTGTTAACTGGAAGTTAAAAATTTTAACTGATCTTGGTGAAATTGGGGGTTAATTAAGTTTCTCGTTATTTTTTTTAATATGTAAAAGAATTTTGTTTCTTGTTTTGTTTTCTTGACTTATACAGCCAGTTCAACGATTTCGGACGTTAACGATCGAAAAGAAAATTACATTTAAAACAAAAACAAAATTCTAAAATTTGTTTTTTTTTATTTTACTATAAAGTGCAAATATCTTACCTTTGTATTACAATGCAACTTAAAATAAATTTTAATGATTTTCTCAATTAATAAAAGGTATTTTAAATTTGGTTATATTTTTTCACATTTGGTAACTTTTTCAAAAATTTTGGTTGTAAAAATTGTACTGCTTGTGGCAGCACTGTTTGTCACTGTTCTTTTTAGTATTCATAGCGAAATGATTACTTTAAAAAATTTGTAAGAGACGGAAAGTTTAATATTTTATTTCTGTACATTTTGCGTACAGATGCAAAAGATACTAAAAATGTCAGGATTTCACATGGTAAATGAAGTCATCAAAAGATACGAAAAATGTATCTTTCGTATCCTAATGACACTACTGGTACATACGTACGCAGTGTGAGCACACTATAAAAAATTGGTTGCTAAACACATAGACCACAGCAAACTACAGGCTACAATATGTCAAAAATAAAATACACACGTTCAAACCAAGGTATATTTACACAAGGTAGACTCGTTGACCCATATGTTTGTCAGCTGTTTACCCCAGTTGGAACCCAAACGTCAAATTTCGTGTATATGAGCCAAAATTTGTACATGTGTGCGTTAAATTGTTTATGTTTTATATGAAGACAATTTAGACAACTCGGTTCTTTTTATAGAGCAGCATGTCTACACTCCCAAATGAGTCTACCTTGTGTTAATGTACCTTGGTTCAAACGAAGACGATTATTTGAAGCCAACACAGCTACAGGCTACACGACTACGATTCTGGCTGCCGCCAACTTTAGAATAATTTCTAATTTTAAAGGCGGCAATGAACAGAATAGTTCTGCCAGCATAATAAAAAATGTGACATAAATAAGTCCTGTAATATATTTTAAAAAAGGTCAAAATTATCAACATTGTTAAAAATTAAAAAGAAACATGAACATTTTTAACAAAAATATATCAGTTAAAAGTGTTGCTAAACTGCAAAAACTTAGTGCTGAAAAAAAAAATTATTTTTTGTTCAACATAAAAAAACCAGCTTTAAACAAAATATAAATACGACTCAGTACTTAATTTGTATTTATGTATATAAAACTTTTTAGTATCCTTAAAGAAAGATGTAGTAAAAGTTTCAAGTTACTTTATCCATATCTCTTTAGGTATAAACTGAATTTTAGCAATATGAGTATCATTGAAAAATGTTCCAAAATGCCTTTGACATGGTGTTTAAAACGTACCGAAACTATAAAGAGACAATTACAAAAATTTATACTTCTTTCCTTGCATGTTTTTTTTTTACCAAATTGGCTTTATCATTAAATTATGTCGATATATCAATAATTATCTGAGAACATCATATACTTTAGAGAACACTTCAAACTTTCGGATGATTATTAGGGCTTTACTTAATAGAGTTTTTCTGTATTGCGGGTCTTCGGCCGTTCGGAGCAATTTTTAATTATGTCCATATTACAATAATTCAATATGTAACAAATACATAAATTAATACCAATCATATATTATTAGGCAAACTTTTATATACATTGAGTAATTTTCTAAAATATAATTTGTTAACCACCGTATTCATAAACGATTATTAAATTTAGCAAACGTTTATTAAGGAACATTGTCATAAAAAATATGTATCATTTTATATGATAAAGTTTCCAAAAATATGTTCTCTGTAGCATGCATAAATATCATTATATCGACAAATTTGTAACATAAACTCCATTTTGTAAAAAAGTCTTTCAAGAAATATGAATTTTTAAATTGGCTCCTCACGGATTTATAAAAAATTAATTTCGAAATATGTACTGTTACGATCAAATTTTTACCTAAAAAAATATAAATAACATATTCTGAAACGTTGAAACTTTGTGTATACATATTTATATAAGCATTTTTTATTTTAAAAGCAGTTTATATACATTTTGTATTGATCCTTTTCTAAAATTATTGAAATGCATTGATAATTATTTTAACGTTATAAAATGTATAATGATGAGTAGTTTATAGAACACGAGCGCCTAACTCGTCCGTTCAAGTTGAACAAACCAGTAAGGCGCTCGTCTTCTATAAACCCACACATTAATGAGTATTTATATTTTTAAGAGGCTTTAAGTAAATTTATTTAAAAGTCGTAATTGTGCATGTTGTTCCATTTTATAAAAGTAAAAAAAGAAAAATTTATAGTGGTACCACTGAAATATAAAAACATACTGCACAAAACAGCTGTTTATATTTTTTGGATTGTAGCTGCCGTCTTTAAAATAATTCAGTAGCTGACTACATGGCTCCATATGCAACCAGCAGCATTTGTAGTCGTGTGTTCGTGTAGCCAGCTGTGGTCTATGTGTTTAGAGCATAAACGAGGCTTAAAATAATGCTAAAAAAATGTAACATGCTAAATTTTCTTAAATAATTGTATCATTATATTAAATGAATTATATATTAATTTACCTGAAAATATTATTATCCTATGTTAATAAACAAGCTCGAGGCCTTGTTGATTAACATAGGATGGGAAATTTTAAGGCCGAATAAAGATAATAATAATTGAAAATATTAATAATATTATTATATTTATTTTAAATAAAACGAAGTTGATTTCTGTATTATAAAATTTTTACTAATATGACAAATTTTATTGAATTCGGATAAGATTTGTAAATGTTATTGCATATTTTCTTCAAGGGACAATTGAAAGGACCAAAAGTCCTTTTCATAATTATGGTTAAAACTAACTCACAAAGTGCGATAATAATGTGTATAACAAATATAAGTTTATACAATTTTATTTTGAATAATATAGCAAATAGAAAAAATTCTCCTTTTGCTTTGGAACATGGGCGGTAGGCGTGTCCTTGGTTCGATTTTTATCAAAACTTAAATTTTTCTTAACTAAGGTAACGAAATTTCAAAAGCTTGCGTCAACTCCTTCTATTTTGTCTATGGGGACAACGCATAGTGCGTCGGATCAAAGAATTCGATTCCTCTGTCACCATTAAATCTACAGCGGCGATGGCCTCTTCTATACACACGGATCGGGCTCGATTTGGATGAATATTATCCATAGAATACGTGTAAGTTAATTTAAAATAACTTAAGAAGGTACAAAAGTAGTGCAACATGTGATATTTACTATTTTATAATTTATAACTCGATATAGCGCGTCAAGAACTTCGTATTGTATTGTACATTTTATATCGAAGGCGAGCTTTAGTGAAGTTCATTTTGTTGAAATTTTCCATTAACAATTTGCTTAACTTAGGTTAAATTTTTTTGATGCCGCGTTTAATTTTCCCCTGAAACTCACTGGTGGTTGTATTCTTGTTAAAATCCAGTGGTATAGCGGACTAGCTCTGTACGTGTATCTTCGCTGGCTCTACTAGTGCTAGTCCCACCACAAACTACCCCACATGCTTTTGAGTGGCGAATTTAACATGCCGATGTCATTGAAGTCGACAATTTACTCTGCATAACTTTTATCTACCATAAAGCTGGAGGTCTACGCAGCTGTCAAAAAGGAGAATCTGTGTAGTTATATGTAATAAGTTACATGCACAAACGGGTAGGATGTATTGAGGCGTTGAATGCGAAAAGTAGGTTTACTTTCTACTTTTGAAGTCGTCACAAGCAGCGTTCGAACTAATCAGCTGGTTTTGACAAATTAAATTTAACTTTTACTTGTGGTGATGCCGCATAAAAAGCGTTGCATGTAACTTGAAACATAGAAAGCATGGAAGGTATACAAATCATGTAATGCGTAGAGGCAAAAACGCGTGGTGTAGAGCTCCAGCTTAAGAGTTAGCTTCTTATTTCTACAAAGTGTGTTAGCAAAAGGTAAGCAATGATCGTGAAATTTTGTTGTTGTTTTAGTTACGGGATCTATTAAGCATACAGATGTATTGTCTTGTCGTTGAAAAAAAATCGTGTTTTGCATTACTCTGAGCTATAGAATTAGCTAGCGTAACTTGGCTACCTGTTTCAACTTGTTAACACTACACAAAGGGAAAAATCGGGTATAAAAATGTCAAAATTGACACTATCCGTTGTTAAAAGTGAGCCAACTACGTTTTTGTACAATTTGATTAAGACTGTTAAGCCGCCTCGTTGTCATTTTGTCACCATTTGGTATCATTCTGACAACAAACTGGTAATATATTAACACCATTATGTTCTCATTTCGATAACATGTTGTTTATATTTTGATAACACACTGTTAATTTATAAACAACATTTAGTTGTCATTTCGACAACACGTTGCACGGTGCTTTGTCCCATAGACAAAAATCAAAAAAAAATTTTAGTCTCAAAATTTGATAAAAGATATATTGATCGATAGATAACAACACAACTCATAAAAATTTTTTGGAATTGATTTCGTGTGACTCTCCTAGACTCCGCCAGAGGTCGCTAAATTCAGTCAAATTTAAGAAAGAATTAATGAATAAAAAAAAATTAATTGAATTGCTTCAAGAAAATAACTCTCAAAAATTCATTTTTTTAAAAAAGAGTTTAATGTTATTTTTTTTGTGATCCTTGGTATGTTCAAAATTTGGCAATAATACAGTTTTTATTAAAAATATTAACTTAAGTTAGTTTTTATCGCTCAAAAAAAAATATATTTTTTTCAAAAAAATCCAAAAATTACAAAACTTTTTTTGAACTTTAAAAAAAATCATATAAAATCAGACATTTTTTTATTTCGTTTTTTCTTAGCAAATAGTGTTCTTAAAAGGACCGTAAAAAGATTAGTGCCGGTTTTTGACCGCAACTTAACAAAAAATGCACTTTAAATAGGTCTAATTTCACAAATTTTTTAAAAGTTTTTTTATTATAGAGCTAAAATGTTTAAGTAAAGTTACAAGCTATATGAAAAAACATTTAAAAAAGAAATACTGAGAAAATATTAAAGTCAAATTGTGCACCATACCCCTTAATCAGAGTGCGCTACAATTATGTAATTTTCAGCAGGATAAAGTAATACGTTATTTGCACACCTATTTTTGTGGTAGATCAATCCCAATAATTGTTTAAGTTTATAAACAAACAAAAATTGTAAAAAATTACAAATATTTCTTTTTTTTTAAACTTAGGGCCTATTTCACCAACAATATTTATATATCAATTTATGTTTAAAATTTGTTTTTCATGTAAAAAAAAAAAATTATATGAAAAAATTTATTTTAATATTAATTGATATTTAAATAAATTGGTGAAATTGGGCATAAGTATCTATTAATAAATTAGTTTATTATTAAGAAAAAAATAAAATTTTTTTACATAAATGTTCTACGTGCTTTATGACCAACCTTTTTATATTAAAAATTCAAAAGAAGTTAAAATTCAATTAGCCACTTCTGTCTTTCAAATGTAAGTTGAAATCAATATTTGCAAAAACAACATGCAACTTTGTTTTCTTGTTTTTGTTGCTCTTGCGTTTGTTGTAGTATTTCCAACAACAATCACTAGTGAATTTGGCAAAATAGGAAAAAAAGATCAACTGTGCTGTTAACGCCACCTGTAAAGTATGAATGACATAAATACATTAAAAATACCAAATGTCGATAACTACAAATACGGGCTTTCAACCCTTCATTGTTGGATTAAATTCTTTGAGTGTTTAAAACATATTGCTTACCGACTATCCTTTAAGCTTTGGCGAGTCGGTAAAGAAAATAAGGAACAGTTTTTGGAAAATAAGAAAAGAATTCAAAATCAATTCAAAAGAAAAACAGGCCTAATAATAGACCAAGTAAAGCATGGATTCGGTAACACTAATGACGGAAATACTGCTCGAAGATTTTTTTCGAACTGTGCCGTAGCTGCGGAAATAACAGGCATTGATGAGGGGCTTATTGAAAACTTTGGCATAATATTAAGAGTGTTATCTTGTGGATCGCCAATTAACGTTAACAGATTTAAGGACTTGTTAACAATCACCAGGAATATGTATTTAATACATTATGGGTGGTATTATATGCCAAGCACTGTCCATAAAATTTTAGTTCACGGAAGTGATGTTATTAAGTACTTTAATTTACCAATAGGTATGCAAATAAATGTATTTTCAAAAATTTTTTATTATAAATTTATTCATATGGAATTTTTTTTATCCCAGGATGTTTGTCAGAAGAAGCACTAGAAGCCAACCATAAAAACTTACGAAGAGTGCGGTTATCTCATACAAGAAAAACTTCACGAGAAGATACAAATAAAGATTTGATGACGTATATGTTATTGCATTCGGATCCCGCGTTATCTACAAACAGGAACATAAAGACTAAACATAAATTTGTATCAGCCGATATTGAGAAATATATACAGAAGGAAAATGTTGATTTGGAAGATGGGTAGTTGAGCAGGACGAGTTAAGTTCCTCGTTGTGCGAAATTTGGTCTTCGGAAGACTCTAGTAGTTATGATGATACATAATTAAAATGTGTAAAAACTAAATTTAACAACATCTGTTATTGTGTAACTAAAATTGAAAAAAAATAAAAATATCGCATTTTTTCACATTTATTTAACCTACATAAGCATATTATTTGAGTATTATTTGGTTTTATTTATTTTTATTAAAAGATAAATCCACCACTTATTGACGATAAAAGGTTTATAAATAAAGCCAAATAATGGCACTAATATATGTTTTCATATTTTACAATTTAGTGCTTTACGGGAAAACGCATACAATTTTTATTTTCATTTTAATTTTTTTTTTTCTTATTACATCGGCAAGATTAAATTTAGTCCAAACCAAACTAATTTTATTGCAATCAAAATCAGCTCATCAAATTGTATTGGAATCTTTTTATTTTAGAACGTAGCTCCCATACAAATCATTCTCCCGAAAAAGCTTTTAATGCCAGCTTCCTTAAAAATATAAGTATTTACATACAAATTGGCGACAGTGATTTTTACGATAGCTACTAAGTCATGACAAAATGTTGTACAGATAGGTCTAAAATAAACTATAGGTTCCATATAAACCCTCATCCAAAAAACTCATATACGGAGCTTAAGATATCTAAACAATATTCGGGAGAAAGAACTTTTAAACGAATCTTAACCTCATAACATAATTTTGTTCTGGCGGGTCCATGATTGCCCATGGGTCCCAAATAGATTACACTCTAGGAAATTTGTTTTTAAATACTATACTATAGGGTATCACATGGTCGGGTTTGACTGATTATACTTTCTTACTTGTTATTTTTGCAAGAGCATTTGAAGCGTTTTTAACTCATTTTTCATTTAATGATGTTTTTGTATTTTTCACATTAATAATCCGATTCTATCAAAATATATCACACATATATCTCTAACAAATATCAATTTCCATACCAAATTTTATTACGATTGGATAATTTTTGTAGGTACTATAGCATTTTTAAGAAAAAGGATATATGGCAGGACCTTGAGTCCTTGTTCAGATTTAAGTGAAAATTTGCACACACGTTGCTAGTTGTGTGTGTATTAGCATGCCCATTTTTTTGTAGTTTTGTGGGCATTATTGAAGCTAAAATTACATTTTTCCATTTCAGGACACATGGGAGGTAGGCGTGTCCTTGGACCGATTTGTCCAAAAATTCATATTTTTCTTAACTAAGCTATTTTATGCTAGTGTACCAAATTTCAAAAATTTCTGACAACTCCTTCTATTTATGTCCCTTCGTTATATGGGGACAAAGCACTGTGCGTTGTTCTCAGTCTTGTAAAGAAGAACCCATTGTGAACCCAACCATTATATATATTATATATTTTTTTTTTATTTATTTCTTTACTATTTTTTTAAAATAAAGTAGAAATCAAAACATCTCATTCAAAAAAATTGCCATCGTTGCATATACACTAGGGTGACCGTTATTTTTTTTTCGTATTTTCACTTGGGAAACCCCTTATATTGATTCCAAATTAGAAAAAAACAATATATATAAAATTTTAGATCGTTTGCATAGTTATTAGGCGTGCCTTGAGCCCACAAAGTTTGCTAAAAATGCTATTTTTCTCACTATGGGTGGCTTTAAGTGTTCATAACTTCAGTAATATTTATTTTAGAGAAAAACCTTATTCACAAATATTCTAGGGCTATATCTTATGAACAATGTTGCTCTGTATTAGTTTTCTTTAACATTAATATTTAATCCAGAAAAAAACAAATTAAAAAATAACACCGAAATTTTCACATATCTTCGCATTCTTTGCCTGGTGATTACACTACGTGACAAATTTTCAACAAAGTCGTGACCAAATGAATCTGGCAACTAATCTTTATGTAAAACTTTCCCCTGAATCCGAATATGAAGACAGAATTGTCAAAAGTGGAACAGTTTTTGAGATATTCCAAAATAACCGTTATTTGTGTTTTTAAAAAAGATGATGTGACTGAAATGTAAATATCTTCAAAAATTTTAAACGGACTATGTATTTCTTTCTTTTTATTGAGAGGTTATAAAATTTCTTAAATAACCATGAGTCGTTTGTGAAGATGAGTCATTAAATGGCAGAGTTATAGTGGACAAAAGTACATAGAGCCTCAATCCTATTTGGAAATCACAAATATGACAGAATTAGGTTATATATTCAAAGCTAGATGTGATTAATTGAGTTGAATAGTACAAGGTTTCAGCAAAACAGACCCCGTTTATGCTCCTTATGTAATCTAAAGGAAACCGAAAACATTCTGCATTTTATAGCCAAATGCCCTATAATAGGACAAATAAGATTCCAAAACTTAAAAAAAAACTATCGTAACAGAAAATGAGTTGATTTTTAATGGTAAGGACAATTTTAAATATTTATCCCGCTATATTATAAATGCGATAGGCTACAGGAAGATATTAATAACTGAATTTAATTATTAATTTTTATGTAATATAAAACAATATTTGTAATATATATAACAACCTTTTCCGACAGACGACGTCATGTCATAGTCGTATGTTCAATTTTGATTACTTAAAATGAATTCAAAATAGAGAACAATTAACTAACTAACTAACTAGTGGACAAAACTTCAAACTTCATTAAAATTTTATGATTTTGTAAAATTTTGCTCTTTTCAAGTTATTGTTTTTTAAACCAAAAAATAAAATTTTTTTAAGTTTTATCACTTACGACATTAGCCTATTCAATTCGAAAATTTGTGGCCAATAGGATCCAGATCGGTGCAAAAATTACAAGGTTATAGGAGATTAATTGAATTAACCCACTTTACGATTTGTATCAAACCAAAGAAAAACACAACAAATACATATACAAAACTAAATTTTTAGTAAAATAAATACATATTAAAAATAGCTTAAAGCTATTGAATTTCTATGTGGGTAAATTTACTAAATCTTCTGTAGCTTTGTCATTTTTGTACCAATCTATGTCTTGTTGGGAGAAAAATGTTCATATTAAAATAATCTAATGTCGCATGCAATAAAACATTAAGATTTTTAAATCATAAGATTAAAAAGAAAAACTTGAAAAGAGCAAAATTGAACAGAATCATAAAATTTACAATGAAGCTTGAACTTTTGTCCCCTGTAACTCTGTCATTTCTTGACCAAACTTCTCTAGCAACCCATTCTTATTTTAGTAATTTTATAACCTCTCAATAAAAAGAAAGAAATACATAGTCCGTTTAAAATTTTTAAAGATATTTACATTTCAGTCACATCATCTTTTTTAAAAACACAAATAACGGTTATTTTGGAATATCTCAAAAACTGTTCCACTTTTGACAATTCTGTCTTCATATTCGGATTCAGGGGAATTTGTCACGTAGTGTAATCACCAGGCAAAGAATGCGAAGATATGTGAAAATTTCGGTGTTATTTTTTAATTTGTTTTTTTCTGGATTAAATATTAATGTTAAAGAAAACTAATACAGAGCAACATTGTTCATAAGATATAGCCCTAGAATATTTGTGAATAAGGTTTTTCTCTAAATTTTTGATATTCTTTAATTAGGCTCGAGTTCATCAAATTTAATTTTCATTAAATTATTTTCACTGAGGGAAGGAATTTTACAACTTTGAATTTTTATTAAAATTTATTGATAATTTTTCTTGGCTGAGCTGGGATTTGAACCCGGGTTGATCTTTACATGTTTCAAGAAACACCACTTTCTATCGTCAGAAGATCTCTGTGTTCTACCCACTGCACCACTGCGGTGCCCGTTAGCCAACAGTCAAACATCAATCTTTAACCAGTAGTACTGGTGGTTCGAAATTTGCTGTTATTATCACTTAAATTTCAAATTACATGTTGCCTCCTTTTTCCTCTGTTTTTTTCGTATTCTTTCTGTCAAGACTTTGTCTTGAAAACCTGAATACATTTGTTTATTATGTTTTTTTTTTTTTTTTTTTGTCCACTTTCGTCGACATTTTTATTTGTACAAATTAAAGTACAAATGTAAACATTAGAGCTTGTGCCATAGCTATTTCTAAGAACAATTTTGATTATTAGTTGAACTGTTAATTTTTAATTTTTGATATTCTTTAATTAGGCTCGAGTTCATCAAATTTAATTTTCATTAAATTATTTTCACTGAGGGAAGGAATTTTACAACTTTGAATTTTTATTAAAATTTATTGATAATTTTTCTTGGCTGAGCTGGGATTTGAACCCGGGTTGATCTTTACATGTTTCAAGAAACACCACTTTCTATCGTCAGAAGATCTCTGTGTTCTACCCACTGCACCACTGCGGTGCCCGTTAGCCAACAGTCAAACATCAATCTTTAACCAGTAGTACTGGTGGTTCGAAATTTGCTGTTATTATCACTTAAATTTCAAATTACATGTTGCCTCCTTTTTCCTCTGTTTTTTTCGTATTCTTTCTGTCAAGACTTTGTCTTGAAAACCTGAATACATTTGTTTATTATGTTTTTTTTTTTTTTTTTTTTTTTTTTTGTCCACTTTCGTCGACATTTTTATTTGTACAAATTAAAGTACAAATGTAAACATTAGAGCTTGTGCCATAGCTATTTCTAAGAACAATTTTGATTATTAGTTGAACTGTTAATTTTTAATTTTTGATATTCTTTAATTAGGCTCGAGTTCATCAAATTTAATTTTCATTAAATTATTTTCACTGAGGGAAGGAATATTACAACTTTGAATTTTTATTAAAATTTATTGATAATTTTTCTTGGCTGAGCTGGGATTTGAACCCGGGTTGATCTTTACATGTTTCAAGAAACACCACTTTCTATCGTCAGAAGATCTCTGTGTTCTACCCACTGCACCACTGCGGTGCCCGTTAGCCAACAGTCAAACATCAATCTTTAACCAGTAGTACTGGTGGTTCGAAATTTGCTGTTATTATCACTTAAATTTCAAATTACATGTTGCCTCCTTTTTCCTCTGTTTTTTTCGTATTCTTTCTGTCAAGACTTTGTCTTGAAAACCTGAATACATTCTAAAATAAATATTACTGAAGTTATGAACACTTAAAGCCACCCATAGTGAGAAAAATAGCATTTTTAGCAAACTTTGTGGGCTCAAGGCACGCCTAATAACTATGCAAACGATCTAAAATTTTATGTATATTGTTTTTTTCTAATTTGGAATCAATCTAAGGGGTTTCCCAAGTGAAAAAACGAAAAAAAAAATTGTCCATATAACTTGCGGTCACACTAATATACACTTATAAAAGAAAATTAAACTTTACCTTATATAAAGGTTTTCCACTATTTGAACTTTATATTTACAGACATCGTTGTGCCGTAATTTTTAAGCCATAATTCTACATTAGATGGCACTAAAATAATTTCATCCTCGATAACAAACTAAAAACCAAAATAACAAATTATTTTTCTATAAAATAAAAATTGCACAACAATACATATCTAATACATTTTTTATATATCTCCATTTCTACACAATAATTAGATAAAGCTTGACTTGTGAAACTTGAATCTAGTACCTTCCTTTATTGAATTTTTTTTTTTTGTCTCTGAATTAATAGATAAATATTAATTAATTAAATATTTATATATATATAGATAATATATTAATCCTTAATTGGTATATAGACTGAAAAACTTTTTACTTGTGTTTTTTTTTTTAACGCGGAGACCTTGGTGCAGCACAGTTTCATTTAGACTTTCGTTATTTAAATACTATACTTTATTAAATTATTTAAGCTTAAGGTCACTTTTTTAAAAAAATTAATTAAAATGTTTTTATTCGATATTTCGATTTCCGTTGGAAATCTTCTTCAGGAAATTTTTTTTTAAAAAAAATAAAATTTGACAATAAATGGAAAAATAAAATATGGAAAAATAAATTTAAAATTTCAAAAAACAAAATTATCATAATAAATTTAAAATTACATTCTACAAACTTTAAACAAAAAGACAAACAAACAAAAAAGGAAAACAAAATTTTAAATTTATTAAAAGCCTAAAACCTATTTTAATTTCCCTTTCCGTCAATAATAAGCTATGCCATCTGAAATTTATTTCATAAACAATCAAGGACAAATACCTATTTATAATTATCCCTTACATCAACCTATTTATTTTTATTCAATAAATGTCTATAAATTTGAGCTAAGCCCTCAGTATCTTTTTTAAAATTAATCCTTTTCTCAAATGGAACATTATTTATCTGCAACATTTCTAACATATATCTACGTTTCTTAAAACTGTCCGTATTCAAAGTTGATGTGTTTTCAAAATCAGGATAATGATTAAAATCCCTACAATGAGTTGATAACGCCGTTCCATGGGCTGAATTATAATTCCTATATTTTTGGTCATGTTTATGTCCAGCTAATCTAATTTTCAGTTTTGTCCCAGTTGTTCCTACATATATTTTCCTACATTGTTCATTATCATTGCCACCACAATGAATCTTATAAACTAAATTCGACCTATCTGACTTTAGTAATCTATCCTTAGTTTTTGTGAATAATCTCCCTACATTATTAATCACCTTATGTGCCATTCTGTATTTCCCTTTATCATATATATTCTAGTTTTCTAATCTTTCTGAAAACCCAGGTACATAAGTTAATGACTTATAAATACGTGGTGCCGAAATCTCATCAATATTAGGAGATCTATCTATATTGTATTGTCTTATTAATTTGCAAATCAATTTGTTGGGAAAACTATTATTCTTCAAAATATTCCCAATAATTTCCTTATTTTTCCTATGAAATCTATTGTCACTAATTGTTAATATCCTGTCTATTAGATTCCTAGCTGTGTTAATGATAATTCTCTTCGGGTGTTTAGAATAATAATTTAAAATTCTTCCTGATGAGGTTGGTTTTTGATACCAATTTACCAATAATCTACTTCCTTTCCTAATCACCAATGTGTCCAAATATGGAATTGAAAAATTCAATTCCCTTTCAATAGTGAACTTAATATTCTGATCAAAAGAATTAAACGTTGATAAAAGATTATCTATCTCATTATCAATAACTATAACAAACAAGTCATCTACATATTTCGTTATTATCTTTGGTTTAATTGTCAATTTTCGTAAACATGTATCTAATAATTTCTCCATAACAATATCAGCAACTATTGGAGATGCTGGAGAACCCATAGGTAGCCCCTTTTTTTGTGCATATATTTTCTTATTAAATTGAAAATATCTATTATCTACTATACAGAACTTAATAATTCTTAAAAATAAATCCTTATTAATATTTGTTAACCCTGAAATTGTATCCCAATTTTCCTCAATAATTCTAATTGCCAAGTCCACTGGAATACTAGGAAATAATGAAACAACATCAAGTGATATTAATTTTTCATTATCCTGAATTGTTAAATTTTCCAACTTTTGTTTAAATTGTATAGAATTACTAACATTATACTTAGAATTCTCCGTTATCTTCTTAAGTAAATTCGTAATATATTTACAAAGATTATGTGAGGGTGAATTTATGGACGAACAAATAGGTCTTAAAGGAAAATTGTCCTTATGAATTTTTGGTAAGCCATATAATCTTGGTGCTACAGATATGAAAGTTTTTAGTTTGTGTTTTTCCACTAATGTTATCACATTTAATTTTAAAAGTTCTTCAATAAATTTATTGTTAATTTTCTTAAATCTGCTTGTTGGATCTTTTTCTAATGTTTGAAAAGTAGTATCATCACTTAAAATATTTTCAATTCTAGACATATAATCCCTTTTATTAATAGCTACCGTTGTGTTACCCTTATCCGCTCTTAAAATCATTATTTCCCTATTACTTCTAAGAAATTTTTCACTCAATTTCACCTTATTTATTGTAAATCTATCTCTACAATCTAGTGACATTTTATTTAAATGATTATCTATTACCGTTACAAAATTTGACCTTTCAATTTCCTGTTGTTCTTTATTTTCTACAGTTTCAATAAAATCTTCACCATCACATATAACTTTCATCAATGGAAAATCCCCTTTATCTACTGGAAGTGCGTGTTTTTGTCCTAAAGATAAAATCCATTGTACATCCTCTGGTATATCCCTATCTGTTTTATTAACAAACCATTTCCTATTAAATCTTATTCCTAATTCTTTTCTTTGCAAGTTAATAAGACAATCAAACTTTTTCTTATGTACCTGTTTTTCTTTCTTCATTAATTTATCTGCTAATTTGTCATCATATTTCAAAAAATTCTCCATCTCAACACTATTCAAAAACCTGCTTATAACATATTTTAAATATTCCAATTCATCTTGATTGTCCCTTAACTGATAATGTTTTTGCTTGATTGATGAATTAAGAATCCTGTTTTGTATGCCTTGAACATATTTTCCGACTTGATAAGTTATTGAAGCATTTGACTGTCCATGGAAGATCTTAATAATATTTTTAGTGGAATCTTTGATAAATTTTGGCATAATCCCCTCATTTCGGCATCTTATCAAAAATGTAATTGTTGCCTTACATTTAATTATCATTTTCCTTACTCTTTTGAACCTGTTAATACATTTTTTATTACCCTCATATCCCTTGAAATCTTGATAATTCATGGTGCTCTTTTCTTTCTTTAGTAAATTATAATCCTTTTTCTTCGACCTTTTTTTTGATGAGATTTCGGCACCACGTATTTATAAGTCATTAACTTATGTACCTGGGTTTTCAGAAAGATTAGAAAACTCGAATATATATGATAAAGGGAAATACAGAATGGCACATAAGGTGATTAATAATGTAGGGAGATTATTCACAAAAACTAAGGATAGATTACTAAAGTCAGATAGGTCGAATTTAGTTTATAAGATTCATTGTGGTGGCAATGATAATGAACAATGTAGGAAAATATATGTAGGAACAACTGGGACAAAACTGAAAATTAGATTAGCTGGACATAAACATGACCAAAAATATAGGAATTATAATTCAGCCCATGGAACGGCGGTATCAACTCATTGTAGGGATTTTAATCATTATCCTGATTTTGAAAACACATCAATTTTGAATACGGAAAGTTTTAAGAAACGTAGATATATGTTAGAAATGTTGCAGATAAATAATGTTCCATTTGAGAAAAGGATTAATTTTAAAAAAGATACTGAGGGCTTAGCTCAAATTTATAGACATTTATTGAATAAAAATAAATAGGTTGATGTAAGGGATAATTATAAATAGGTATTTGTCCTTGATTGTTTATGAAATAAATTTCAGATGGCATAGCTTATTATTGACGGAAAGGGAAATTAAAATAGGTTTTAGGCTTTTAATAAATTTAAAATTTTGTTTTCCTTTTTTGTTTGTTTGTCTTTTTGTTTAAAGTTTGTAGAATGTAATTTTAAATTTATTATGATAATTTTGTTTTTTGAAATTTTAAATTTATTTTTCCATATTTTATTTTTCCATTTATTGTCAAATTTTATTTTATTTAAAAAAAAAATTCCTGAAGAAGATTTCCAACGGAAATCGAAATATCGAATAAAAACATTTTAATTAATTTTTTTAAAAAAGTGACATTAAACTTAAATAATTTAATAAAGTATAAAATTTAATAAAAAAGGTCGAAGAAAAAGGATTATAATTTGTTATTTAAATACCGTATGTTTCTAAATATCACATTCGCAACTTAAAAATAATTGTAAAATGAACTAAATATTCCAAATTATTGTATATGTTTTACTTACCTTTTAAATGGTATATCTTCCATGTTTATGGATAAAAGGCATTTAATGAGTTCCTTATCTTCGTTGTTATTGTTTTTTGCTGCACTTGTCTCATAGACAACACAGAGAAGATATTTGTCCAATTATAACGTTTTCATCACAGTTAAGTGGATTTTTTTTTGCCTTTGATGTTTTAGTTTTTTTATTTTTTCACTAATTTATTATTCACCCATTAAAAATTAGCAACATTTATATTTGTTAAACTGTTAACAACGAGTTAAACTTAAAACTTGTTAGTCTGTCAACATAGTAAGTATGTATGCTATCAATAATGACAATCGGGCATTACGTTTTGACAACGTTTTGTTAAAAATTTGACAACAGATGTTGTCGAAATATTGACAAAATTTCGTTTTTGCTTGAATATCATTGGTTAACAATTTTTTAACGTCTTTTTTCGCTCTGTGTAGATATTAGTGTCTAGAGAAAGATGTATGTTTTAGGTATGATTAGAATGCCACATGAGTAGTCTAACATTATGTCTAATGAAATTTCACAGGTTGTAAAGAATTAAACGATAATTCAGTAGTGCGATGAACGATGTAATTTTGTCAAAGTTTTAAAGAAAGGCTAGTTTACACTATTATACTTTGTATTAATACATGTCAAAAACTCAAGTAATATGACAAAGTTTGATAGTGTGAATGCAATGTGTCACAAGTATTATGAAAAAAGTTTGACATCCCATACGACTTCATCGTTTTTTGAAAAATTTCTAAACAATAATACTTTTCCTTTGATAGTGTGAACACAGACTGTCATGTTAAAATAGATTTTTTGACAGTCGCAACGAAACTCATTAGATTTCTATCTCACAATGTATTATGGAATATGTAAGACTTGTGAGATTGTGAAAACAAGCCTTAAAAGGTTCATTCGATAATGTTTTTACGAAAGATAAGCAAAGTGTAACATTGTTGTTCTTATAGTCTGAAAATAATCATTTAAAGATTTTCTTAAGACTTGCATATTACAGACCTACTTTAACAAAAGCGTGCCGCTTTTCTAGTTCGCGTTTTCTAGTTTTGAAAATTTGTCATGCCAATAATTTTTGTAATGCATACCTAAATAGAGCGACGTAAACGCTTTGCAATTGGAAAAACCGATTTTGACAGCTCGTTTAATAGCGAAGTGGGCCGCTTTTGTTAATTAATAATGGCAATTTGTTTTTTTTTTTTTTTTTGGTCAATCTAGCGTTTTATCCCTTTTTTATATATATATATATATAATTTGTGGGCTTATTAAACAAGAAAGCTATTACTACTGTTCGTGACACAATGTGACGCTCTTGCTTAGGTATGACATATCAGCGTAAAATCTAAGCGAAAGAAAACGATTCGCCTTCCGCTCTTGTTAGGTTACGGCTGTTAAACATTTCAAGATTAAAAAACGAACGTGTCAGAAAATTTAATGTTTTATTCAGACTTTGGAGACTAAAAAAAAATCGTCACTTTTATGAAAAAAAAAAATCAGCAAATCCGCACTTTGCTAATTTCGGAACAAAAAATCGTCAAAATCACAATAAATCGTTAAATCTGACTACCCACCCAACATACCAAAACAGTGCAAAATGTAAAGAGTTGTAGAAAAAGGTTATAAAAGGAGATTTCCATTATCCAGAAAACAAATATGATTGCAAATGACTTATTCTCGTTATAGTTTTGTAAGTGTTTTTGAGATTGATGTCGTGTTGTTTGACACGTGCCTAAATTTTGCATTTTTACTTAAAGTTTTCAGTCTTTGTGCTTTCTTCAAGAGTGGAATGTTTAAAATAGTGCACAATTAAAAAAAAAAAGTAATTAAATCTATATCTATATAAATATATAAAAGAGTTGCGTGAGTGACAGACTGACTGACTCATTCATCATCGCCCAGCCCAAACCGCTGACCCCAGAAACTTAAAATTTGGACTAGCGATTGGCCACTCCCCAAATCGATCCACTAAGACGGGATTTTTAAGAAATTCGAATGTTTAGGGGGTAAAAAAGGTAAAAACGGGAAAATTCGGTAACCTTCCAACTCCAAAACTAATAGAGATGCAAAATGAATGTAATACTTATCGTTGTTCTTTAGAAAAATAAGCGGACAGGTGTCTGGTACTTTTTTGAAATTCTGCCCTATTAGGTAGTAAACGGCTAAAATCTGAATTTTAGTACTTTTTTGAACCAATAAACATAGAAACAAAGTTAATACCACATTCGAAACTAATCAAAAAAATACGAATTTGGTACCTTTTCAAAATTCGAACATTTAAGGGGTGAAAATCGTAACTGTTTTTGGTACTTTTTTTATTAAAAACATTTTCCTCCATTCATTTACACAGAAAAAATTATTTTTCCAATTCAAACAAAAAATTTGTAGAATCAAACAATTTTTTGTCTGAAATCGGTCCTACAAACAAATTTGCATATTCAAACAATTTATTTGCATTTTGTTTACTAAAAAAAACAATAATTTATTCAAACAAATAATTTAACTGAATCAAACAAAAAGTTTACTGAAATTCAAAATCAAAAAAAAAAAAAAGTTTTTGCACAAGCAATGACGCGCACACAAGTAAGCACTGTATGAGAAGGTGACGGCAAAGCAGAGCCGCCGACTGGCTTTGAAACACATTTTTTTGTTGGAATAATTTTTGAACGAAGTCTTATTTAAGGCCAGTTTACACGGTAATACAATGTATTACGACTTTGTAGAATCAAAATATTATGAAATTCTCTCCGTGTTTAAAAGAAAAAAATAAAAATCTTTTGTAAAGGCGCCCGTACACGACATGTTTTTGTCATCTGACATGTCAAATTTCCCACTGCAAAATACATACATGTCGTGTGTTACCTTTTTAACTTTGCTTCTGTAAAAGTCAGACGCAAAGTCATCTGACAAAATTTTAATTAGAGCGTGCTCTATTTTCTTCTGACAAACCATCTGACATCAGAAAGCAAGAAACCGGCAGCGGCGTCCACTATTGACGGAATCATTAGCCGGCTGAAGTTAATTTTTTACAATACCGAGATATGTTTGATCATCTTACCATTGAATAGAATTTATGTGAATATATATATAAAAACAGTTTTATTATAAAATCCTAAATTGGTATCTTTGAATTAGAATAAAAAAATGTTAAGATGGTTGAACTATTTTACGGCGCAAATAAAACTTTTCATGGCGGCAGCAAGCTATTTTGAAACTGAGCACTACTTTGGTTTCTGCAATAACAATGCGAAAAAAACAGAGACAATGTCAGAAGCAAATTACATATACGTTTGTGACCGAATATTGTAAAGCTTATGTAAAACAGCGATTTTGACAGACATGCACAATTACATGTGACTTGAAAATTTGACATGTCAGATGACAAAAACATGTCGTCTATATGCTCCTTAAGTATAATTCATGTTTACACGGATGGTATAAGTAAAATCAAAAATAATAACAAAAAAACAGATGGTTGCAGTTTTAAATTTTTACAAAAACAACATGAAAATTTCCTGAGTTGATTTTAGTTGTTTTTGTAATTGTATAAAATTGCTACCACCTTCAATATACTCCGTTAAAATACACCTCTGGTGTGATGAGAATACATAAGTTTCTAAAATGGTTTAGAAAAAAAGCATTTAGCGACCGCTTGTCAGATTTTGTATCCGTATTCTCTCTTACTCAATACATTTTGCTTTTACATGATAAGATTTTTCTCATTCTACATAATTATTCGACAAGTCGTAATACAAAATATTACCGTGTAAACTGGCCTTTATACACACAACACAATGTTTTTCTTTATCACTCTCTGTTGCTGTATCCTTTCCTTTGCTAAAGAAGAAATGTAACCAAAAACGGCAGCAGACCGACTCGATATGTTTTTCGTCATCATTCTATTTTTGTATTTGATGTATTTAACCAAACAGTTTTAAAAAATTGAATACGGGATTTTGTTTCTTATAATGTCGTGTCTGCTATTGTTTTTCTTATAGTTGCACTTTTTTAAAGCGTCCAAAAATAGACTGTGTGTGTTTTTTGTTGTTGTTCTTATATTTCACATAAAGAAGTGTTGCTTACGATCAAATAAAAAAATGCAAAAAGACGACAACATTAAAGAGCGTTAAATATTTCATACAAAATTATGAAAACTTGACACCAATAACGCGTTTATTTTATTTTTGAAGAGTTGTCCACATTTTTGTTGGTTAAATAAAAATCAAACAAAAATATTGATTGAATCAGTAAAAATATTTATAGAAATTAAAAAAATTTTCAAACAAGCGGTTGTTTTTTCTTTAGCTTTTTGGTTCTACTAAAGTAGCGGGTTAAATGCTAGAATTTAAACAAGTTGAACCCACAAAAATAAACTTTGGCATTAAAATATGCCCACGAAGAAAAAGGAGACGCTAACGAAGTAGCCGGTATATGCTAGTTTAATATAAGTTAACAACTTTTTGTAAATATGCCATATAAGTTTAAACAGAGTGTTTGTAAAGAATGTAATCTTATTATAGATTAGAAAAGTAATTTTTAAATTCTATAATTAGAATTCTTAGCTTACATAATATAATAGACAAGTAATTTTGTATTATTAAGCAAGCCTTTTATAATAGTAATCACAACACTTTTCTAAGCTTAAGTCTTATGTAAGCTTTCTACAAGTTCTTTCTTTATCGTTTTAGTTTGTTGGGTATGTTTAAGATCGATTTTGGATGCCACACACAGACAACTTATGATATAAGAAAAAAAAAAAAAAAATCTTGCAAAAAACTACTTTCCAAAATAAAATATTTTTTTCTATTCTTTAAATATAAAAATTCACTTGGCAGTTTCTTTCAATATGGCCAGATCAGAGATTCCAAAAAAATATTTTATCATTTAAATTTATTAACCATTCAACTGATATCGTCATTGCATAAAAAACAACGAAATAAACTAAAAAAAAAACTGATAAAAATTTCCATCAAAATATTTACTTGAACAATCATTGCAAAAAGACAAGGAAGATAACAGCCACCACCAGACAACCAACCAGTTGGTCAGTTAGCCAGTTGTCCTACCAGCCAGTTAGCAGTGTAAAGTGGAGCTAGATGCCTGTTGCTATTGGCATCAAACGGTGCATGGCATGCACATGTGTTGCATTTTAGTTAAATCAGCAGTAGAACCAGTGCAACAAGTGGCAGGCGACTAAAAACAGCTCAACCACCATATATCTTATAATCAATAGTCAGACATAAGAAAACGCCAATCGCAATAGCAACAACTACAACTACATGTTGCACTTGTTACACTAACTGAACTTAAAATGAAATTTAGTCTAATTCCAACGACCAAATAAATAAAAACGCATGAAATAATTTTAATTCACTTTGCCAACTTGAAAATATGTCTGTATGGAAAATTTTAAGTTAAAACGTAACACATGGACGAGAAAAATTCAAATTGAATTATTACCTTTTAAAGGCATATGTCGCAGTAGTATCCGGTTGTTACAAAAGACCCACAATACGAGTACATACGGCCAACCTGTCGGCCAGCTTGCCAATGTGCTGAATCGAATTGGTATGAAAATTACTACCAAATAAGTAAAACATTTTACATCTACGCACATTTGTGTGGTTTTCGTTTTATTTGGTGAAATGAAATGCATATTTCAAAAAATGTTCAATGTTTTTTTCATATATGGACATCATTCATTTACTAGATTGTTACAATTGTATTTGCATATCAGGGCATTTATTACTAGAGGGGAAGTATCCGTGTTCTAGATCAACGTGCCATGGTGGGATAGTTTTACGGTGCTCTTAAAGTTCAAATTAGTCGTAAAACAGTTAAAACCATTCAAAATAGTTGTTTGAACCAACCTTATGGGCAACACTGTATTTGATTAAAGGTGACTTAACGTTCTTTGGCCATCGTTGCGGCTATGGCATTATGTTTACGTCACGTCTAATTGGACCTAACTCCAAATAAAAATAATGATCCTCGCGACTAACATAAACCAAGACAACCACATTTAACCACGTTTAAACATAAACCAAGACAACCACAAACTTTACAAAATAAACCTTCTAGGATCAATCTCAACATCTTGAAGAGAGTGGTTTTCGCATATCATGTTGAAATTACCGAGATATGTGCCAAACCAATATGTGTTCATGATCATCTACACAGAGCTGACCTTTTATGTACATGATTGGCAAGATCCATGTACTTGTTCAGGATGTAGAGCTATATTCTATCTTCTAAAAGCAAGGATACAAGCAATAATAAGTTCTGCTCCTATCTTAACTCGCTAATGTGACTAAAAGCCTAATTTTCATATGTGCCACTATGAGGCATATAACTGGATTCCAATATATAAAGTTTACGTGAATATAGAAAATAAAAAATCCATATTTATTACGCCGACTGCAGGCTTATGGTTTTGCAACAGAGTTGCATACTGAATAAGAAAATAGTTAAAATATTTCATCCCTGATACCCAGACAAAACCTATTTATAATATTTTTAATTAGGCTTAAGTTCATTAAATTTAATTTTCATTAAATTATTTCTATGAAGAAAGGAATCTTACAACATGAAAATTAATTAAAATTTTTATTGATAATCTTTCATTCTTGACCGTGGCCGGGATTCGAACCGCGTCCGGAAGGTTACCATGACATGTTTCGATCGCAACCACTCGATCTCCTCAGATGGATTTGCCGTTTTACACTCGCAGCCATCGACAACTGCTGACGTCAATAGTCAAACATCAATCCTTAAACCAAATTGTATTTTAACCTTTGGTAGATCCAAGGTACATCAACACAAGGTAGATTCATTTGGGAGTGTAGACATGCTGCTCTATAAAAAGAACCGAGTTGTCAAAATTGGGTTCATATAAAACAAAAACAATTTTACGCACACATGTACAAATTTTGGCTCATATACACGAAATTTGACGTTTGGGTTCCAACTGGGGCAAACAGCTGACAAACATATGGGCCAACGAGTCTACCTTGTGTAAATATACCTTGGGTAGATCGAAGTTTGCTTTTTTGAATGATTATCCATTTTAATTGATTTTACATGTTTTTCCTTACTTACTTTATTTATTTATTTATTTTTTTTTTGAGTTGAGAATTAACAAAAACTAAACGATTTTATAATTAGTTCTTTTATATGTTTGTAGCTTCGAAAACTAAAAGGAACTTGGTACATGCTAATAATTTGCTTTACTTTTGACTTTTCTAGCCGCTGATAGATGGCATATATGGCCAATGTGCTTATATCGCTAAATGGACTTTAACGTAAATACTTTCTATCAACTTTACTTATAACGGCAGAAAATAGAGATAAAATGGACTATATCGCTAATGTGACTAAAAACGGTAGTGACTATAAACGAAAAGTACTGTGTTGTAATTAAATAAGCCGAATTTTCATTAGTTCCATTTCGGGTATCTTAACCTATCGTTTAAGATTGAAAGTCCATTTCCGCAAGAAGTAAAACTTCAGCACTCATTTTGGAAAAACCATTTAAATAGTTATTATGTAAGATATTAGCAATTACGGCATTCGATCTTAATCGAATTTACAATACAATTTAAATGGAAATTTTGATCGATATCGAATGCCGTAATTTTCCCCCAGATTTGGAAAAAAAACTAACAACATATCAATAGGCGTTTAAGCAATACATTAATGAGGATTAAAAGCGGAGTCCAGTGTTTGGTGCAAATGCAGAATATCGTGCTTTTTTTTTAAAACAAAGACAGAACACAAAGATTTCCTTAGATTTTATAAAATAACCATTTTAACCAAACACTAAATTCCGCTTACGAAAGGGTCAGAGAAACTCAGTTGCTCCAAGTGCTTAAATAAGCCGAGAATCCAATTAACTTAAAATTTATTTTTTACTTTTACACAGTGTTCCAAAACAAGCACTAAATATCGCTACTTAATGTTCGGTTCGGTAGATTTGTGAAAAACACAAACGCTAATAGTGTTTATGTAGTAAATCATTGAAAAAATAACGTTTCCCTGTTTGTCATCCTTCCAACTCAAAAATTATACTTTTATTTATCCAACTCAACAAAATATGAGAACATTTATTTTCGTTCGTTTTTTTCTAAACCACAAACTTCATTGTGTTCGGTTCAGCTCATTAATGTTCGTCCCTTTTGGCTGGTAAAAAACCAAACATTTTTTACAAAAACAAAATACACTTACGAAAAAAACAAAAACCCAGCAAAATAATTTTACACAAACAAAACATACACAACACACACACAAGCTGTTCGTGCTGCTGTCGTTGCTAACATTTTTTCTTTGTTCATTTCTTTATCAATGTAAAATAAGAAACATTATAGAACATTTAAATATAATGTTTGTCTACAGCATCACTACAATTGTTCTGTTTTTTAACGAAGAACAGAACAATATGGAATGTTCTGCTCTTTCTTGAAAATAGTTACGAACGGTATTAAGCGTTGTGTTCGTGTGAGCCGACCGCTAAATAATGTTCTGTTTTTTTTTCGAATTGTAAACGTTAACAATTACAACAAACTGCACTATGTTTAAAAAGAGCCAGACGACATGAACTGCGATTTTGCTTATTTGGACCAGCTTAATAAGAAAGTCTCCTGATGATTAATTTCTGCAATGCAGTAAAATCTAGATAGTATAACGAAGAAAATAACTCTCTTATTTGATCGATTGGCACCGAAACTCCCATACTCAGAGAATTAAATTTTGTGTTGATATTTTTAAAGAAAGAGAATAAAATATTAGGCTAATGGTTCATGGCTGACACACAACACAAAATATTTAATAAAAACAAAGCAAACAATAAACTGAAAGCTGTCAAGTAACTCGGCATACGTTAAAAGCTCCCAAACTTTTTTACTTTGCGTTAACGGAGACTTCCGAATGTAACAAAGTTCATAAGAACGCCTGTATTTATACTCACACCACAATAGTGGAGAGGGTATTATGCATTCGATCTAACGATGTCCGTCCGGCTGGCTGGCTGTCCATGTAACCTTGTGCGCAAAGTAAAGGACGCAATTATGGAGATAATTTGATCAAATTTGGCTTATAGGTTTAATTGACACAAGGACCAAGCCTATTGAAAATGGGCCGCATCGTAGGACTACGAGGTAGGGGCAATTTATGCCTCCCAGAAACTATCAAACCGATTTTAATGAAATTTTAAAAATATATAGATTCATATTTATATGGACCCATAAGCATGATTATCCATGGGTCCCGTATAGGGTGCACTCTCGTAAATGTGTTTTAAAATACTGTGGTGTAGGGTATTACGGGTTTGACGGACTGTACTTTCTTATTTGTTTTACTTAGTTGTCAGCTGGAAAAAGCGATGTATTACGTACAACAGAGTCTATGTGTATCGGCCTGAAGTGTCTTGGCAGTAAAGTAAATAAGATAATCCCTATAAATTCTCTTCTGATATTTGCGGAACAAAATCTTAAGCTGGAGTTAAATCTTGTGAACGACTTAAACTACTCCAAATCCAAAAGTTTTAAATACGAAGAAATTACAAAAATAAATAAATTATTTAAACTATCTTAAAATAGGTGAGCAATTCTGGCTTAAAACTAAACAATTATGTATGTTGAGGGAAATTTAAAAATAAGACAGAATATGCAAAACTAATACTGAAAAGTTTTCGGAAGAGGTCCATGAGTTCTATTAGGCTCCAAGTCATAAACACAGCCATTTTACAAGAATTTAACATGCTCTCCTATTATTATTAATTATACTGATACAACTCTTCATCATTGGATACCTTCCTAATCGTATAAAAATCACTTTAACCCAAAATTAACAAGGATCTTTTTGGTTCTCTGATACTTGTCACATGATATGATGCCTTGATATGCCTTTTGCTTAAAACTTTAGTTTTAAAGCTGTTACTTTTATTTACTCTTTCAATCTTATCTACTTCAAACTGAATGAACAACTTTAGAAAAGGAGTCTATGAATCTGTTGATTTTCCCTCTTTCAGGTTTCATGTGTCATTTCATCAAATGCAAATATGGTTTGATTGGCGAGAGACAAGACATCATAGTGACATCTAAATTTAAGTTTTCGCTCCGTTTTTTCCTTCCTTTAACTTATTTAATATCTTATTTTTATTTCAAATGTAAGTAAGCATGGCCCCATGATTAATATGGCTGTTTTACGCATATTCAAAGTTATAATGCAGATTGAGTCAGTTTTTTTTTTGTTGATTGTCTACATATTTAATTTAAGTTTTGTTTAAAAAAATCTTGTCGGCTAAATTGACAATCAAGTGACATTTGATTGAATATCAACCTGAAAAATTAAATTGCTTTGAGAACAGACAAAGTGATTTGTTTTTACTAAACTGTGTACACGTTTAATGATACCTTATATTTTTCATATGTAGATTGAGATTCTAATTTGTATTTTGTTTTTCCATTTTAGGAAATTGATACGAAAATCAAGTGAGCAAAACTGGATTTAGTATTGATTAAAAGAATGAAGGTAAGTTTTAATTGATAATTTAAACCAGGTATTTAAGTTTGTACAAGCTCTAAGATTATGTTCTAAATGTTAGAGAAACAGAATAACACTAATGGCTAATAAATCACTGATGGTTTAAACGCTTGTTTAGTTGAACTAATGCGAGTGCAACAAAATTCAACGTGCATACACGCAGAGAAAAAAATTTTTCACTATGGTCACCAGTGTTGCCAATTTAGCCATTTAGTGGCTAGATTTAGCCATTTTTCACCCTGTTTAGCCATAAACAAATGAGTTTAGCCATTAGACATTTTTCAACTTGTTTAGCCATAAAATTTTTTGCCGTTTTTAAAAATAATAATTTTTATTTTATTATAAGCATTTATAAAAGTAAAATAAACATTTTTAACAATAAAATGCCTTTAATTTAAATCACAACTTTTACAAATGTTGAAACTCTTTTAAAATAAAGGAACAGTATTCCAATATTAAATTAATAAAATGGATCAACACAAACAACTTTGTTTCTTTCTGGTCGCAAGTATTTCAATATAGAGATGCAGGCGGCAACAAAAAAACTTTGAGAAATTTCAGAATTTACTATAAAGTTGCTTTCACTTCCATGGTAAAATGCTGAAGTAGAGAGGGTATTTAGCCAAGTTAATATCGTTAAAAGTAATTTGAGAAATAGGTTACATTTAGCAACCGTTAATTCGATTTTACCAATAAGTATTTATTTTTACCATAACAATAAAATGTTTATACCAACACCACAATAGTGGAGAGGGTACTAGGCGTTTGTGCTGATGTTTGTAACACCTTTAAATATTGATCCTAAGCCCACCTTTACGTATACCGATTGACTCAGAATCACTTTCTGAGTCGAATTAACGATGTTTGTCCGGATGGCTGGCTGTCCATGTAAACCTAGTGCGCAAAGTACGGGTCGCAATTTTGGAGATTATTTGATAAAATTTGGTACATACGTTCTAATGTGGTGTAGGGTATCATATAGTCGGGGTGGATCTTATTTGTTTTTTATTGTAGATCTGGACTCAAAAGGTTGGGTAAATGTTGTCGTGGCTATGACTTGCCTTCAAATTATTTAAAACTAATAGGCACGAGTAATTCCTATGAAATAAACAATAACGACATCGAATTTGTCGATGATTTAATTTTGAAAATATCTATCAAAATATTACTTTACTTTTATTCTTTTTTAACAAATTGATCTTAACTTACAATTTCATCGTAAACAACTTTAAATTAATTATTTCTGTTTTGTTATTGATTTTTAATGTGTTTTTATTTAAAAAAAGCTTTAAGCCCATTTTTAGCCATTTTTTTCTGTAAATTTAGCCATTTTTGGTCACCAAGTTTTGGCAACACCTCCATCAAAACTAGTTTTAACGATCACTTTGAAATAAATTTTGTTTAAATAAGTCCTGCATAAAGCAGCTTCAGCCATATTATAGTAGCTTCTAAACATGTTAAAATTAAATATGACTATAATTTGCTCACCACTAATAATGGCTTGGTTTTTAATAATATTTCTGTATGACGTGCTAAATTTCCAAATTTTTCATATTTGATAAATACTCTGAAATTTAATGTTGAGGGAATGCTAGATTCTATGCGCATTTCACTGGTTGCTTAGGCCAGATCTTCAGGAAACCTTTTCCAAAGATTTAAGAAAAGCTAAAATTATTATACAAATAAAACCTTAAAGCGAATAAGAATTATAAACACTCAACATCTTACATGTAACAATATCAAAGTTTAAACAAAACATCAGCAATAAACAGTGAGTTTATCTTTTCTCACATTCCCCTACAATTAGTTGGCTTTTTTCCGACTCGAATTGTAGTTGTAAGTGGGTAAAAATGAAAAACAAAATTAAAAAACAAATTGCTTCATTTTATTGTCTTCGTCAGAAAACTTAAAAAAAACCAATTTGCCAGTTCAGTTTGTTGCACAGCCACATGCAAGTATATTATCAAAGTTTTTAATGTAATTAACAATTATGCACAACCATTTTGTGGTTATTACCACAATTTATAATTCTTAGCAATCATAATTAAATTGTGCTAACTATTTAAGTATGGAGCGGGATCCCGGGAAATTTAAAAAAATTTCCCGCTTTCCTGGGAATCAAAAAACTCCGAGGAAAAAAACTTCATATATAACCCTTCAAGTGATCAAGTGATCATTCCTAAAGATTTCCAAAAATCGCTTAGAGAATTCTCATTTGTTGCTGTGAAAAGCTGCAAGAAAGATTAAAAAGCTAAATTTAGCTTTTTCATACCCTCCATTACTAGTGGTAAATAAGGGTATACTATCTTTGTCATTCCGTGTGAATTTTTTTAATATTCATCATAATTTTAATTGATGAAGCCATGTCCGACTATAGAAAACACGTTCACTTTTGAAAGATTCAATAGAAAAAACAATATTGGTGTCAAATTGTTACTAGTTTTCTTAAGCAGTTTAGCATTGAAATCCACCATAATCAGTTTAGTAAAAAAAAAATGTTGCACCCAAATGTGGAACCACCTCCCTAAAAAATTTATAGTTTTTTTTACAAAAGTTAATATAAATTCGTGGCTGAATGCACCGATTTTCATTAAATTTTGCACAAGTTTGTTTTATATATCTGGAAATCACACGACAAAATTTTGTAAAGATGGCTCAATAATGAAGATGGCTCAATAATGTATTATACATCAAACTTTCAAAATAGAATTATGACGAAGACCATATCGGGCCATTCTGCTGGTGTCTTTTAATTGCGAGTGCTTCTGTAAGCAAAAGTGAATACAATAAAAGAGAAACATGTGTAACACGAAAATAATTAATTTAAATAATAATAATATTCATTCTCTCTCTTTCTCTGCATACCAAAACCAATTCACGTAGTTTCAACTTGAAATAACTTTCATTCAACACGATTCGTAGTTATTTCAATATCAATAGCATTTTGCTCCAACTTTACTGGAATCTTTAATTTACATGAATTATAGTTATTTAAAAAAACAAAATGTTTTTCATAAGTTATTGTTAAATCATGTGAAATAACGTGGAGTAACTAACTATAAAGCAAAATCGATACTAAAAAATGTAAAATCAATCAAAATTGTTTTAAACGTTTTTACATTGATTTTTGTCTGTGTGCACTCTCGGAAAATTTGTACACGCGTTAACACTAACTAAAAAAGGCAATTAGGCCTGCCATAGTTTCATAACATGAGAAAGCACTCTTCCAAATTTCGTTACGATCGGTCCACAATCTTCCATATACCGCATATAAAGCCCACTTTCGGAAAACACTTTAGGACGCCTAAAACCATAGTGAATACAGATATTGTGGTAAAATTTGGTCCAATTTAGCATCATATGGCTAGATATATGTAACATCATCTAATATGGTGATAATCGGTTCCATAATCAACCCAGGTCCCTAATAAAGCGACCTTCCGAAAAGCAATTTAAAAAGCATTACATTCTAAAAAAAAATTGTATTTCTGAATTGAAATTTGGTCTTATTTAGTTCGTTTTTTAATACTACAAATCATTCCAACGAAATTTTTGATGAGCGATCCATAATTTACGGTAGGTCCAAAATAAAATCCCCTTCTGAAAATAATTTAAATACGCCCAATATTGTTTCTGAAACAAATCGGGATATTTAATTTAAATTTGGCAACGAATGCTAATACCATGAGGTCTCAGGTTCTATGAAGATTGGGCTTATAATTTAGAGATCCCATATAAAACTACTTCTGAAATATTCGAACTCTCTGTGGATGGCATTAAAGATTCGGCATAGCCGAACATAACACTCTTAGTTGTTTTTTTTTTTTTAAATAAACAAAAACTCCAACTTCTCTGCGAGTAAGCATTTTTGAACTTCCATATCAAGCATGTCAAATGCAACATTTTCATTTAGACATTTTTATTTCATTAGTGATTACAACTAATGGCTACAATTACCAGGCTTATCTAAGGTAATATTTTGCATTGCAATTCTATTCCATATTAAAATAGCAACATGTAAGACGGCTAGACAAGCACTCAAAGTGTTCTCAACTCCTACTAAATTGCTGTACTGCTTTTTATTGTATTTTTAGGATACTCATACAAACAACTACTTGTAGATATTCAAATTATTAAAATGCTGCTGTGCTGGGGCTGCCGTATTCACAGACATTATGATGTCACATTTAACACTTGGTGTTATTAAGTGATTTTCTGTTTGTTTTCTTCATCATCATCATCACCATAATCTTTATCTGTTGTAAAAACTGCAATACCACAACTTCTTATAAAAACTGCACAATAGCCTTTACTTTACTACTGATCTTTTGTAGATTGTTTTTTTTGCGTTTAATGTTAGCTGTCTGTCAGTCTTTCTTTAGCAGCAGCTTCCCAGTGACTCAATTTTTTATTCAAACATTCTCGTAGTTTTAATTTAACTGACAATAATTGCCGCCTGTCTAGGAACAATTTTTTGCAGACTGTGACGACAAACAATTTTTTGTACCCATTTAAATTTACAATGTGGCTGCTGATGAAGCAATAAAAATAAATTTCTGAATTGTTACGTGCAATAACAATTAAGACAAACAGACAGTCAGACTTTTGTTTTGAATATGTTCTCATGATCTTGTAGAAGAGAAAAATCAAAATAATTTATGCGTTTTACGGCTGACATTTTTGTATCCACATACGGTTAAAAATATTTTTTTCTGTTGGAGCGAGAATAATGGTAAAAGCGACACCCCAATATCGTCCATAACATTTGCAACTATTGTTGGTATTTCAAATTTATGTATTCAAAACAATCTTTAATTAGTAGTGTACAATTGTTATTACAATATTATATGCACAGGGTTACCCATTTAGTGGTTTCAAAACTGACGGTCTGGCAATGCTGTTGAATAACCCATAGGGGAAAGGGAACTAGCACCAAACTTGTCACATGAAAATTCTAAAGTGATAGGGACCGGTTCCAGCTCTTACATTTTATAAAAAGGGGACTTGCAATGTCCTAGGAAGGGTACCTTTTTAACACTTTGTAACAGGTTACTGAAGTAACCTAAATGGATATATTCAGGCCCTAATTGTGTAAAATGCAACGCAACGCCAAAAATATAATTGAAGCAAAAACAAAGTCAAAAATATTTTAAAATTTTGTTGTTGCTTTCTTAAATTGTTGTTGCGTTTTAAAATTTTCAGCATTAAAAAATTCAATATGAATTTCTGCAGATATTTTTGGCGTTGCGTTGCGTTTTACACAATTAGGGCCTCACTATTGTCCCGAGTGAATAATATTAATATGATATGTCTCCTTCATATAATGGAATAGATTCCTTCCCATGACTAGTTTTGTATCATTAACCTTTCCGCTGGAATTACTACACTTTATCACCAGTTCAACGATATGTCTTGTTTTCACTTATTACAATTCGGTCCATTTTATTATAATATTCTGTTCACTTGTCACAGTATTAGTGCTTTAAGAACAATTGACACAAATTACCCACAGGGATCTGCCATCTGAAGCGTCATTGATTTAGTAAAAGCTTTGCCATTTAGGATTATGGATCGTTTAACAATCGAAAAAACGCTTAAACTTAGTTGAAATTTTACTACGAAAGTATTGGTGCTAACGTGGCACGCTTTTAAATCATAACGGGGTAATTATGGTCGTCATAATCGACCTACTGTGCAAGAAATTGGCCAGATTATAAAGAATTTTCAAGATACTGAAAGCGTAAAAGATATGGTCAGGGGCCGGTGCATCATCGCAATATACGCACTGCCTTAAATATCGTTTATGTTAGTTAAAGTGTGGCAGATTTCCAAATTTGTCGTTTCCACGTAGCGTTGCCAGATACTTACAGTCAAAAAAACTGGATTTTCAAAAATAACTGCACAATTTTAAAATTCACTTAACTATTACTATAAAAAGGCTGACTTCCAAAACGTACTAATACAAAGTTCGTACACAATTTTACTACTGTATTTCAGCCATGTACACGTACAAAGTACCGAAACAATGCAACTATGTGTTTTGTTTATTAAAACGTTTTGAAATGTAAGTGATGCAATGCATAATACTTTTAAAATAAATCTGTATTGCTTGCAAATAAAATGTTAAATGTCACAAAGCATCAACTTTAAAACCGATGCTCTGATTGCTTTTTTGATGCGTTACTAATACTTAGCAGTGACGTTTTGGAAGGGTTTGCATTATATATATATTGTACTGCGGCGTTATGAAACATTATACTTTGTTCTAATTCAAAGCAATTGACGTTTTGGAAGTCAGCCAAAGTCAAAGTTTACTTTATATTTTTTTACAATAAAAAAAAAACATAAAAAGCAAGGAAACGTAACATAAAATTAAGTCTTATGTTATATTACAAAATTATGTATATATCAGGGCCAATGCACTACAGCTGTTTCACAATGTTTTTTTTAGAAATGGTTGACATTTCGAGTCATAAACACTTACAAAGTAATTTTTCTGTTGTGTTTGTATTGTTGTAGTTTGCTGCCACCGTATACATAAATTCGCATTGGTGTATATTATTTTAATTAAATATATTATTAATGTTATCGAAATCGAGTGAAATTGAATCAATGGAGATTTCCCGTTAAAGTTTTTTGAAAATTACCGTAGTTTTTCCTAATTTTAAGATTAGTTCTAATGAAAATAATCTGTATTCATAGTATAAAGTATATAAAACGAAACAATTTAATGAACTAAACATTAGTTCGTTTTCAAAGTTTGATCGATTTTAATTTCACTGGGATTCGTTTTCCAGAACATGGCGGATAACTATTTGTTTAGCCTCATATACGTATTTTGTATTGTTATTTGTAGAACTTAATAACTATTAAATGCTGCAAAACAAAGTTTCATTGTATGGACACAAACGCAGTTTTAAAGAGAATTGAAGAAAGTTTTTGCAGAAAGTGTTTATTTATATGGACGATGTAATTTTTGGTTTCAATATCAACTTCAAATTTTTAAAACATCATTTTTATTTCATCCGAAGAAAATAATTTAAACTTTTTTGATTAATCTATATAAATATATAAAAATAAGTTGTCCTATGTTCGTCATTTTATAACTCGAGAACTACTCAACCGATTTTCAAACGGGTACATGCGTTGGAAAGGTCTAGTTTCACAGATGGTTTATAAAAAAAACTGTTGTCGTGATATTACAATTTTTTTATTGATGGTAGATAGCGTCTGGGGTCAAGTTATTAACAAAATTCTCCAGTACATATTTCATTTTTTTTTTTATTTAGAAAATCACGAGCAGCGCCGGGACCAAACAGCTAGAATCATATACATAGGATTTTTTTGTAGTTTTCACTCAAAATAATGAAAATAAAATTAATTTAATTTAATTTAGTATCTAAAATTTTTATTATTCGTTAGATTATGTTTATATGCAGCTTTTTTGATTGCAAGCTCAAATTTTGCACTATTTGAATTGAGTGCAGATTTTTTGCATTCAATCTGCGTTTAGTGATAGTTAAAAAATTTGAAATATCACTAAATTTTTTGAGTGGTATGTAGTTAAAAAAATAACAATCATAACTTAAGCTGGTAAAAAAGAGCGCAAACTAGTTTTTTTTGCAGTTTTATTTATGTTGTTTTTTTTCTACAAAAAAGTGTGACATTTTATTTAAAAAAATGCAATATGGTGTCTGTTTCTTAAAAATTTTGCTCCCGAAAAGGATGAGTTTATTAAAATAAAACAAGCCACCCCTTTCGGGAACAAAATTTTTAAGAAACAGGCACTAAATTGCATTACTTAAAAATAAAATGTCACAATTTTTTGTAGAAAAGAAAACACCATTAGTGAAAGTGCACTGCTGAATTAAATGAAAATTTAGTGCACTACCCCAACTATGCTAATTATGTTGGTATTTAGATTAAATTCTTTCCAAAAATATTTAAGTGCAAATTTAATTCCTTTCGAATCGGTTTGCATTTGCCCACTTCTCCCAACTATTAATAGCTTTAACTTCCTTTTAAATGTTATCATTAATAAACAATTTTGCAACCATCCCTAAAATCTCTTTAAGACAAAAAATCTCATATTGATGTTAATATCTTAGATGATATTTAGAACAAATAACTCTTATATAAATTTTAACCTCAAAACATAACTTTGTTTTTTTGAGCCCATGACTGCCAATCGTTTCCAAATATTGTAAAATCTCGAAAATTCGCCTGTTAATACAACGGTATTTTGATTTACCGATTATAATTTTAGGATTGTTTTTATTAATTGGAGCTTTTATTAAAATGTTAAATATGTATTTTGTTTTCAAATTAGCAAATTTTTAATATTTTTGGGGCACATTTTAAACAATTTTCAGTGTATATTTTCAAGTTTTTACTGCATAATTAATCTGCCCAAAAAGCGTTTTTAAGGCATATTTCTGGTTTCCCTAGTCATAAGTCAAAATTCATAGAAAATGTTACTCATCGCCGAATTATATATCATTCTGCTCCTTTTTGAAATTTTTTTCAAAAACATTTTCTAAATTACAATTGCTCTTTCTGTGGCTTGTGCATCTTGAAGACCACTTACTTCTTGGCGTTGCATCCTTAAACCTTATAGGTCTATCAGAATCAGAATTTAATCTCTTACCACAGAAACCAATGGGAGATGAAACTTGGGTTGGTTATTGGAGCGATTTCTTTGGAGAAGAATGTCGAATTAGGGACTGATACGGCCTTTCTGTACGTTGGTATCATTAAAAACTAGTTGCTTTTATAACGCACGATCATAGCAGTCCTGAGTTGCCACCTGCATTTTAGTGTCCATACACTGGAGTGTTGGTAAAAGTATTGCTTTTTTCTTTGTTAAGACTAACATTTGCAAAATATCAGCATTCTAATTTTGTTAGTCGCCTCACCATCCCCCATTTGCTGCTCAGCCACCTGTAAATAATTTAAGATGATGCTAATTAATAGTAATACTGATCGCATTTTGTTTGATATTTTTTTTATTGAGACTTCCTATATTTTATCTAATACTAATTTGCATAATGACTATTATCTACTTAGCGTTTTGTTTTAAATTTAAATATTATTAATACAATTAAGAATAGTTCTACTTGAGTTTAAAAGAATTGTAGACAATTTAATTTTTCTATAAAAATGTTTATTTAATAAATATGTATCAAGTAATCTAGCAGTTTACAATATGTCATTGTAATGTCATGAAATAATCCGTCATTTATGATTCTTTTTATTATTAGAAATTCATTTAGAAACTTGTAGATATAGTCACAAAAATATTAAAGAAAATTGAATGTAACATCTAAAGTTTGTTAATGTTTTCATTTGGTTGATTTCGAAAGGGTGCGTCAAGGCTTTATTTTTACACAATTACATAGTTGCAAAGGAGGTATACTATATTTGTCATTTCATTATACATATATGTGTAATCTGGGTCCTTAACTAATTCTAAGGGCTTATAAATCAGCGTAAGTTCAACTCTCTTTTTGCCTTAAAATGTGCTTAAACCAGCAAATGTAACAATCAGTTAACATATAAACCATATCTTAACGCATAAAATTGGGCGTTTAAACTATCAATACTAACCATATGAATTTGACAAAATTTATCGTAGTGCTGCCACATTTGTATTTGTTAAACTAGATGTTATATATGGGGCACTGATTAGCAGCTTTTGAGTTTAAACTTCATATAAATTCAAATAAAGTTCAATTAAACAAGCGTTTTAACATTCACTGATTTATTAGCCATAAGTCGAATTAGCCTTGTCCATATGTCTGTCCATCTGTTGAAATCAGGCTGACTTTCATACGATTTAAAAGAAAAGTTATGGTGTCAAACTCTTTCTAATTATTATAATCAGTTTAGTAGGAAAAGCGTTATGAATTCAAATATGGAACAACCACCATAAAAAATTATATATCTGCTACAAAACCTGACATAAATTGCTGGTGGAATACACCGATTGTTATTAAATTTTGCACAAACTCGTTTTATATGACTACAAATCACAGCAATAAATTGCATGGAGATCGGTCCATGATTTACCATATTATATACATGTGTATATGAGGAGGTCCATAACAAAACGCAATAATTACACCATAAAATTTTTTTGGATAAACGACAAAATGTAGTTTAAGTAAGTAGCACATAATATTTTTTAAAAACAATTATTGAGGTATTATTGTCTACAAAAAATAATATTAATCACAAATTAGTTATTTTATTTCACAGTTTGTTTTAAAGTTATTTAGATAGCAAACTTGGAATTATTGCGTTTTGATCCGAATCATAGTATTTATTTCATTTTGCTTTGAACTGTATGAAAATATTGCGTTTTGATCTGAACTAGGTCTGGAATTTCTGCTTTTTGCTTTTTATAGATTTGTATTATATCATTTTGATTTAAATTGCAACCACTTGTAAAAAATGAAAACACTTTTTTATTTGTAATTATTTAATTTTGCTCTGAATTATTATATTTGATACTGAATTGCAGTGTAGTTATTGAGATTTCAATGTGTAGAATTGAGATTTCAATGTGTAGAATAGGATTCAATCAAAAAATCAAAAAACTTGAAAAATGTAAATATTGCGTTTTGTTATGGACCTCCTCATATGTATAGCATAATTGTGGAATACGCCTGCTTCGTAACTTATAGATTCGATTTAAATACCACTTCTAAAATATTCCTTCTCTCTGTCGAGGGTATCAAAGATTCGGCCCAGCCGCATATAAAACTTTTACTTGTTTTTTCTATTTTCTAATTGTAATTTGAACATTTTTTTTATTTAAAAATAATAATTTAAATATTGAAATTATTTATCGATTATGAGAGAGTCAAGTGCTAAAAAAACTGTTTTGGTACATATTTTATTTGTCATAAATTTCAAATAATTGAAGTGAACTTGTTTTTAGAATCCATTCATGGAAATTCCATTAGAATATTATTATGATTTATTAGACATAAATATGTTGATTTTATTGTCGCGGATGCAAAATTTTATGTGCAAATTATTGTAATTCGATGATTTAGATAAGCAAAATGTAATAAGATTTATAAATCAAATAAATATAAATGCATAATGGCCAGTTTGTGACTTCGTATTTAAATCAGTGTTCGAAAATAAATTCTAAATATCGCTTCTTAGTGTTCGGTTCGGTAGATTTGTAGAAAACACAAACGCTAATAGTGTTTGTGTAGAGAATCATTAAAAAAAATAACGTTTCCCTATTAGTCATCTTTCGAAAACAAAAATAATAATGTTTTTATGAAACTCAACAAAAGATGAGAACATTTAATTCCGTTCGGTTTTTTTTTAAGTCCACAAACTTCATTGTGTTCGGTTTGTAATAAGATTTATAAATCAAATAAATATAAATGCATAATGGCCAGTTTGTGACTTCGTATTTAAATCAGTGTTCGAAAATTAATTCTAAATATCGCTTCTTAGTGTTCGGTTAGGTAGATTTGTAGAAAACACAAACGCTAATAGTGTTTGTGTAGAGAATCATTAAAAAAAATAACGTTTCCCTATTAGTCATCTTTCGAAAACAAAAATAATAATGTTTTTATGAAACTCAACAAAAGATGAGAACATTTAATTCCGTTCGGTTTTTTTTTAAGTCCACAAACTTCATTGTGTTCGGTTTGGCTCATTAATGTTCGTCTTTTTTGGCTGGTAAAAAAACCAAACATTTTTTTACAAAAACAAACTACATACACGAAAAACAAACAAAAAGGCAGCAAAATAATTTTACTCAAACGAAACTTGTGCACCATACACACAAGCTGTTCGTACAGCGGTCGTGGCTAAACTTTTTTATTTGTTAATTTCTTTATCAATGTAAAAAAAAAACATTATAGAACATAAAATATAATGTTTGTCTACAGTATCACTACAATTATTCTGTTTTTTGACGAAGAACAGAACTTTATATAATGTTCGGCTCTTTCTTGAAAATAGTTACAAACGGTATTAAAGGTAGTTTTCGCCTACGCAATCACTAAAAAAATAGATATGTGAGCCGAACGCTAAATAATATACTGTTTATTTAAATGTAGTTCTATTTAAATACAAAATTACGTTTTCCAGTACTTTTTTAAATGAAACTCAAATATACTACGTTCAATATTTAAAGTCTGTTGAAGTTTTTACGACTCGACAAGGTGTTCTTAATATCACAACAATAGAAAGACAATAGGCAAAGCCAAAAGCAATCAGCTGTTTCCATGAGGTCACGAAAGCATTGAGTTCACACACATTTTTTCAATGGTTCTTTGGTTGTCCGGTAAACTGTAATCTAATTTTCTGTTTGCGAAAAAAAAACGGAATTTAATCGGGGCTTGCTTTAGTTTATAAAATAACTGCAACTCGATTTTTGGTGAAAAAAACTGTCTTAGTTTAAAAATAAATGCAAAATATAATTTTTTATAGAATAAATACTCAAGCTCGAGTTCATAAGTTTTTTAAATAACTATTATTTATTTAATATATATCTTAAGCTTAGTCTAGACGATATGTTGAATCAGCAAATGTATGCTTACACTCATATGCTTAAAAATAATAACAAATGCCATATTCAATATGTTAGGTGTCTTAACGATATGCTGAAAGTACCAAATTTTTCAAATTCATCATATGCCAGCAAATGATATTTCAACATATAAGTTAGCATACAATTTTTGTGTCTACACGATATGTTGAATTTTGTATGTTGAGTATTGAAAACATTTAGTTAAAAATAACAAATAAATTTGACAGTTCTCTCGTTTTAATTTTTAATGCAACTACCATTTTTGCAGAAAAATTTATTTAAATCAATAAAAAGAAAGCTTACACGCATGTTTGACCACTTCGCCTTGCACTCGTCTGCATTTCGATATCCTATGCAGTCTGCAATTCCTCGCCACGCCGATGTTTTCGACAATTTGTACTGAGGAAAACTGATGTCCCAAAGTGTTGGACGTTCTTTAACAGCATAATTCTATAATGTCTTCGAGAGAAAATTTTTTTGGTTGATTATTTTCCGGCTGTGGTGTGTTATGTGGTTGGAATTCAATTTCTTCGCTACCAGAACAATAAATGTCAACTTTCACCTCTTCCAAATTCATCATTAGCTCCTCATCAGTTGAAAAAAAAAACAAAAAAGTAGGTACACAAGCATGAAAAAATATTATACATATGTTTGTTTGCTTGTGTTTCTATATTTTAGCTGTACTTATACGCTGATGTGACGTAGATGCGCAAAAGCATTTAATTTTTAAAAGCTGTATGCGTTATCTTGGTTTCTTTGTATCATAATACAGATTATCTAATTTCACAGATTATCCTTTTCAAGGATTCTCTCAAAATATAAAATCTTCCATTATGCCATTATTTCGGCTAATTTTGTTAAAGATTGTTTGTGTTAGAATCGGGAGTTACTTCTACTGTCAGGTCATCATCTGACTTATCCTGGCAAAGCTCAGCACCGAACATTGAGCAAAAAATGTATTTCCGAACCCCTAGTTTCTGTGTTTGTACTGTATTTTAATAATGTTTTGCTCGAAGGAAATATACTGTATGAAAAAATATTTTCCAAACATATTCCTTTTTTATATGAGACGAAACTAATAATTAAAAACACCAAAAATATGTTATAATACTACAGAAAACTAAAAAATTTTATTACATCGGTTAGTCGGTTAATCGACTGAAATTAACCGGTTTAATCGTTAATCGAAAATTGCCAATTTTAAATTAACCGATCAGTTAATCGGGCAGTAATTAATCGGTTAACCGATTAACGGTTAACCGAATGAATACCCTATTATTTATGGATTGAATTTTAGCTGCAATAATTTCATTTGGGTGTGTGTGTCTTTGTATGCATATTTGCAACAAGAAGAGTACTTACAAAAAAAAATTACCGGCGGCTCGGATAAGCCATTCGGAACATATGCAACAAATTTGTCATATGCTGAAAAGTTTATATACGATTTTCAACAAATAACATATCTGCCATCATACGCAGAAAATTTGTTGAAGCACTAATAATACGCTGTTCAAACGATATGCTAAAATTTCCAACATACGTTTGTTTGCATTTTTAACAAAGAGCTGGCAAATGTTGTTAAACATACGTATGTGGAAAAATTTTTGCGTTTACACGATATGCTAGCACTAAATTTTTTCCCGGGATTTCCCGTCCCGGGAATTTCAACTATTTTCCGCTTTCCGGGATTTTTTTTGCGGGATCCCGGGAAATAAAAAATTGATCATAGATTCAGAAAACAGATATTTTTACTCTGAAATTTAGTTTTCTTTTCTTTAAAAATTATCAATAGATCAATTACAAGAAGTGAGTACATACGTAAATCAATTTCTCCTGCTGCAATAAATCTGTTAAAAGCAGCATGGGCAGTGCAACAGTTGATAATTAATAAATTAAGTGAAGTGAAGAGAAGAGTTGATAAAGAACATAAATTCAAAATAAGATGCAGACAGTAAATTCTCATTGTCCATGGACAAGTCTTAAAAATAGGACATACCCAAACATATCACTCCTTCATTGCAACATAGTCATATCTACAAAAACACATTGTCCTAAAGTTGCAGATGGGCCTAATGAAAAGAAAAGGCTTGTAAGAAGTAGTCCCGATGATGCTATTTTTGGCATCAACCTTGACATCAGAAGCATGCAACAACGGTGCACTTTTAACTATGTGTCCAACTTTGGTAAAAAAGTGAACGGTTTTTTTCGGAAACATGGTAATAAAACAGTTATAAAATCAGAAATATACTCTTTGACGACTCACTAAACGCTTTAAGTGTGACACAAAGTTATTTCCTAAGCCGTTAGAAAATGTTAATATATTTATTAAAATATTTTATGAATTAACTCTTTGATCTTATATCTTGATACCTCATTGTTATTGTTTTTATGAATTAAATTGTTATGTTTATGTTATCTTTTTATCTTGTATCTAGAGCATAATAATAAGAAATTAACGTATTAAAGCGTAAGGTAATAATTATTCAAGTTCTGCTTTATATTTTCAATTAATTTTTGTAGTATTTAAGCATATATTTTACTTACTTTGTAAAAAAGTTCCCTTACGTTTGTTTATAAAAGTTTTTTTCATTAATTAAAAACAAATTTATATTGTATTATTATTTGTATGGAGCGGGATCCCGGGAATTTTAAAAACATTTCCCGCTTTCCCGGGAATCGAAAAACTCCGGGGAAAAAAACTCTAGCTAGCAATTGTAACCTATTTTTCTTCATTAATATGCTAATTCAACATATCGTCTAAGCTAAGCTTAATATTTCGATGCTCCTTGACCTCGAGCTTGAGTATTTATTTCTTTGAGATTCTATAAAGAAAAGGTCGAATAAAAAAACCAACTTTTATTATAATTTATATTAAAAAAATATGTTTTTGGTAGAAAATAAAATTTTGTCACAAATCCTGTTTTGTGTTTTTATATAAAAAAAAAAATCGATTTTTTAACTAAAATGGCTAAGTTCAAGGCGAATTCATACAAGGTGGTCTTATTTTGAAAACGTTTTACAACACTGTAAAATATTTTAACGTTGTGTCAAAAATTCAAGCAAATATTTCATTTAGTTTTCAATTTTAAATTGTGTGTTTTGAAATGTAATAACTTAAAAAAGTTTTCAATTTCATAATTTTAACCGAAAATTATAAAGTTTAGTAAAGATTCCCCAGAACACCTAGAACGGTATACCATTTTGACACAAGGTTAGTTATCAGCTGTTGCTTACGTAGCAAGATAAGTTCACCTGGTGTAAATTCGCCTTGGCTAAGTTCTTCCAAACTTTGACAGTTGCTAGCTGACTTTTATTCAGTATGTTGAAATGTGGAAATTAAACTCACCCTGATTTTTATTATAAAATCCTCTTTATGGTTGAAGCTCATTTGTAGCTCATTTGGAGAATGTGTACGCCAACAAACAAAATTGTCTAATTTGGGACGAAACTAAATCTCTATAATATTCAAAACCGTCCCGAACGTCATTGTTTGGTGTTGATTTTTTGCCTGTCGACCCATATTTCCTTGTGAATGACGTTGACCAGGCCATCACCGCCAAAGCAGCGCTATAGGTGGGTGACCACTTACTTCTTTTGACCTAATTTGGATAATATGCAGACTAGCGATATGTGTTTTTAATAGGACTGAGCTACATGCCATACAACTCATGTTACATTAAACATTCTGCACGAGAAATTTTAAGGAAAATTCATCTTACGTAGAGGTGATGTGAATTTGCCACCGAGTGATTTAACCTTTTTTAACATTAACCTTTTTTGTTGTGGGATTTTACTAGGGTGTTCCGTCGATTAAATCTTGTTTGATTAATCAAACAATTTTAGACGATTAACTCTTTGAATAATTTAGAATTGCTTATTTCGATTAAAGAATTAATCGAAGAATTTATACCGATTAATCGAATGATGATAATTTTTTTTCAAAGTTTTAAGTCGAATAAACAAACCAATAGGGGTGTGCGGGAAATCGCAAACGCAAAACGCAAGAACTTTAAAAGTCGTTTTTTAGTAAGATTTCTAAAATAAAAGAATTTTATGACAAATATTAAACAAACATTTCTCTATTAAACAGAATTTTATAACAAAAATTATAAAAATTATATTAAAAGTGTATTAAAAACAGCCTCCAAATTCTTGCGTTTTGCGTTTACGATTTCCAGCACACCCCCAAATGTATGTATGTGTTCGTAAGTTAGCTTATATTTTTGTTAAATTTTTCAAAACGATTTAATAATTCATTTCACAAAAGAAAACACGGCAAAGATACGTTAACTTGAAGATTTATATAAGTTTATCGGGTATGTTTGAGAAGTCGAAATGAAGTGAAATTGAAATCGAACGATAATTTAAATTCAATTATTTACAAAATTACAGTAGTTTTTCGTGGTTTTAAGTGTAGTTTTTGCTAAAATTAAAGATACTTAAAGAATAAAGGAAGGAATATTTTTATGAACTTTCATTACAGGGTCGTTTTTAAAATTTGCTCGATTTTTAATCAGCTTCATTTGGATTTCCAGAACATGCCCGTATTTTTAACAAAATAGTTCATGCGTTTCTCTCTTTATAGTGAGTTTGGTTTAAAAATATTGTACGAAGGATAAATCTAATAAAGCTTAATGTAGCAGGTGTCTAAAAATATATTAACGTAAATGTTCTTCAACAACTTCACTTATTTACCACTTATACAGTGACTATAATATAGTACTTGAAGAAGATACTCCACCAACAAAATCAAAGGGGCTACCAAGTGGTCCAATGGATAATTATTTTAAACAAGATACTTCGACCGATTCTCTAGAGGATATTATTTGAAGAAGCATAGCAGAGAATGGAATGTCCGTGAAAAGTTTCAAAAAATCCAAAGTTATATTGACTCTTTTAAAATCTAAGTGCCCGAAAGTGAAGCAACAATTTGGAGCAACATTGACAAGTTTTATTTAAAAAACAATCTTTATTTACTCAATTACTAATTTTCTCTAAAATTATTGAAAAAAATCTAGTAATTTATAAAATTTCTGGATTAAGAATTATTCGATTATTCGATTAACTTTTCAATTTTATTCGCTTAATCGAATAAGTTAAAAATGCCAAATATCGATTAATCGTTTAATCGAACAAAAATAAAACCCGATTCATTGATTTTACTAAGTCGCAAATTAACACAAACTAAAGAGGCATTCAATGCCAACAAAACCAGTGCCATCGGTCAAATTCACCCTGATTTATGCGGCAGAGTCATGGAAACTTGGGCATTTCGGATTAGCGCTACGCAGCGAAGTCAATGCGAACGTTTGCGAAATGTTATATTCCATGCATAACAGGCCTTTTAAGCGAATCAAAAGTTTCAGTTTAAAGGTAGGAAGCGAATAATCAAAGACCTGTAAAATGAAATAAAATTTTTGTTGACAAATAAAACAGATTATGTATAACTTTTAGGGTGTTCAATTAATCGGGTTTTATTTTTGTTCGATTAAAAGATTAATCGATATTTGGCATTTTTAACTTATTCGATTAAACGAATAAAATTTTAAAATTAATCCATTAATCGAATAATTTTAGATGCAGAAATTTTATAAGTTACACGATTTTTTTTCGATAATTTTAGAAAAAATTAGTACTTGAGTAAATAAACAGTCTTTTTTAAATAAAACTTGTCAATGTAGCTCCAAATTGTTGCTTCACTTTCGGGCACTTAGATTTTAAAAGAGTCAATATAACTTTGACAGACATTACATTATTTGCAATGCTTCTGCAAATAATTTCCGCTAGAGAATCAATCAAAGTATCTTGTTTAAAATATTTACTCATTGGACCACTTGTAGCCTCCTTTGATTTTGTTGGTGGAGCATCTTCTTCAAAGACTATGTTATAGTCACTGTGTAAGTGAAAAATTAGTGAAGTTGTTGACGAACATTTACGTTAATACATTTTTGGACACCTGTTACATTTTTTTTAAATTTATCCTTCGTCCAATATTTTTAAGCCAAATTAAAGAGAGAAACGCATGAACTATTTTGTTAAAATATACAGGCGTGTTCTAGAAATCGAAATGAAGTGGATTTAGAATCGAGCAAATTTTAAAAACGACCCTGTAATGAAAGTTCATAAAAATTTTATATTTTATCTAGTACTTTATTTTTTAAGTATCTAATATTTTTGCAAGAACAACACTAAAAACCACGAAAAACTACGGTCATTTTGTAAATAGTAATTGAATTTAAATTATCGTCAGATTTAGATTTTACTTCATTTCGATTTCTAGAACATACCCGATAAATTAATACTAATCTTTGAGTTAACATACCTTTGTCGATTTTTTTTTTTTTTTTTTTTTAGTGAAATGAATTATTAAATTGAGTTGAAAAAATGAACCAAAATATAAGCAAAATTATTCACTAAGCATGGCTGTTTTTTTTTAATTCCAATGGACACATACATTTGGCTTGTTTATTCGTCTTAAAACCTCAAAAAATTATACATTTAACTGAAATACTATATATGTATTATTATTATTCGATTAATCGGTATAAATTCTTCGATTAATCCTTTAATCGAAATTAGCAATTTTATATAATTCGAACCATTAATCGTCTTAAATCGTTCGATTAATTGAACAAGATTTATGCTACTGAACACCCTAATAATTTTATATGTATATTTTTCTTATTTCTTTTTTTATTTTCTATAAAAAAAAATGTGACCTCTTTGGAAGACTTTGCTATGGAAAACTATCTAGAATGACCTTCCAACATGTCTGGTTTAAAATCTATTAATTTATTGTCAATTCGACTTCATATGTTGGCATTAAACCACGAAATCTTAATTTGATTCTTGTTGTAGTGATAAATTAAACAAAACTAAATTGCAATAAATACCAAAATAAAATAATTATAAATTAACATTTCTTTACATGATTCCATAAAACATGTCCATAAGTTTTGATATCATTTATCAGAGAGCATTTTTATAGACGCCAGCCAGCCAACCAACGTTTATGTGGCAAGAAAAATAAGCAAATGTTGTAAGTTTCATGTGGTGGTTTTTGGACTACTCCTGTTATGAATTCATAGGCTAAGTGTTTGTTGTTATTGTGGGTCTTTGGTTCATAAAGCACTTAAAAAACAACAACAACACAAAACTGCATCATTATTTATTACTAATGGCCGGGGCGCATGCGTAGCACACAAAATACAAAAGTATCTGTAAGCAACAAGTTGATTTACAATAAACGCGTATTATGCGTGTAAAAAATGCGTAAATTTTAGCATAAAATTTGCAGTGTTTTATATAAAAACTCTAAATGTGTGTGTGTGTGTGTTTTTTTTTTTTCTTTACTATAAATTTAAACGCAAACACAGAAACTTGTTGTAATTTAAAACCAATGCAGCAGGTTCCTGGTTGAAGGCAGCTAAATTTAAAAAAAAAAAGGAAATATTGTATCTTTTGTATACTTTTTTTTGTATTTTGTTTTTGCATTTACAAAATTAACAATTTAAATAAATGCTGTCTGTGCGTTGTGCACTTAAATTTGAAATTCAAATTGTTCCAAACAAAATATCACCGATAACATGTAACCACATAATAACGACTGAACCCAGCCAGCCGATTCAGCAGCAGCACCAGCAGCGGCAGTTCAATACTCATTTTTTAACACACTGCTTGAGGTCTATAAATTTGTTCTTTTTTGTTTTTTTTTTTTTGTTTCAAACGTTTCAATTGTAGGGGTCTCTAATGTCGTAAATATAAACCAAAAAGCGAACTCAGCGGACACGTAGTTTCGTATGAGGAAAAAGTCATTGGTCCTTGTTTCACATGGGTTTGTTGTTTTTTTTATCATTTTTATTATATTGTTGTTGTTGTAGTTTAACATATGTATTTTTAAATTTAGTTAAGCAAAAAAAAAAAATAAAATACAGACAAAGTTATCATATAATTTTTTATTTCATTTAAATGTACGTACATTTTTTATTTTCTTGTAATATAGAAAAATGAACTCAATAACATTTAAAGTCTCTCCTTCGTACTTTATACATCTTGTACCCTCTCCCGATATAAGCGGGCATTATTGATTACTTAATTGGATTGTTACGGACTAAACAAATTTCTTATATTGTCTTTCAAAATGTTTAGGATTGGTGAGACTTCATACTGTCTTCGCAGTTTTCAAAATTAAGTAAAAGCTTTAGCGAAGAATCGAATGAGTTGGTTAGATTATGTTATTCTGCCTTATTTCTGGGCCAGCTATATTTAAACTGTTTTCTACAACAAAATTTGAAAATCATAAAAATTATGAAGATAAATCGTAAATAAACTCAACTAAAGTAGAGCTGCAAAATAATCGATAGCACTATTGATAGTTTTATTTTTGGCGGACTATCGATAGTTTTTATCACTATCGGAAAATTTTAAAAGTAACTACAAAGTTGATTAGAAGTATTATTTGGAATAAAAACTAAATTTTACTTCCGAGGGACAAAAACTTTAAAAAAATATAACCGCAGGTAAGTGATGATTATATTGGATTAGGAGTAAATATTCAAAAATCACCTTTGAAACTTTAAAAAATTAATTTTTTCCTAATTGCCACAGAATTGTGTACTAATTAACATATTAAAATAATGTTAATCGTACCTACCTTATATAAACTAAAGCGCATAACAAACCACACAAAATGCTTGGCAAACACACACATTGTTTCCGTTTGGGGTTTGTCAATAAACAACACAAATATTCTCCATACAAACATTAATTTTCATTTTTGTTTTGTTTTGTTTTCAATGAATGCAGATGCCGATAGTGCTGCGGCAATTTTGCTGCTTTTTGCATAAAACGGAGAAGAAATCATAAAATAAAGGCAAAAAATTTTAAGTAAAACGTGATTTAAACAACGAGCTGTTTTGTGGCAAGCAATACTACTAAAAAAATTTTATTTAATATTTAAAATTAATTGTATTGAAAACATTTAGCTTTAGACGTCACAAAAAGTTTGACAAATATCCAACATGTCTGCTAAATATTAAACATTTTTAATATTTCTGCAAACATTGCTTCAAATGTTTGTTCAAACAGCAAACATCCCAATTTACAACACAAAATATTTGTACAAACGTAAAGTTTTAACATGTTTGCCAAGCCATTTGTGATGTTTATTATGCCCTTAAGGCCCTAATTATGTAAAACGCAACACAACGCCACAGAATTACATTGAAAACAAAAACAAAGTCATAAATATTTTGTAATATTGTTGTTGCTTTCTACAGAAATTCATGTACCGTTTTGAAATTTTCAACGCCACAAGTTATGAGGCGTTTGAAATTTTAAAAGACAATTTGAATTTCTGTAGAAAGCAAGAACAAAGTTACAAAATATTTATGACTTTGTTTTTGCTTTTAATGTAATTCTTTGGCGTTGCGTTTTACATAATTAGTTAGTTGAGATATTCTCAAAAATGTATTTTAAATGAGTTTCAATTGGTTGGTGGTTAACCATGTCTATATGAATCAGAAGACTTCAACCATATTTTTGAAAAGTTGCAAACAAAACCTCTTAGCCAGGATTATATATTTCAAATTATTTCGTTTCAGCATTATAGAAACGAATAGTAATATGAACATGCTTTTTGTATAAAATATCTGTCAATTCGTCGATCACAATTTAAAACCTTCCATGACATTGTTTGATTTCTTCAATTTTGTTTCAAGTTCTTGGTGACTAATAAATGGAACTAATGAATTTTTCCATATCGTTGATTCCCCCGGTATGTTGTTGTTTTAAGCATGAAGAAATGCTAGAACTACAGGTACTTAAGAGTTATTCATTCATTTTTGGCAGCATATTTTAGTAAAGTATTATTTGCAGTCTCTTAAGGACTACTTGAAACAGAGTCAAGTTTTGCTTGGCGTATATTTATGTCAAGCTTGTGGACTAATTAAAGGTGATTGCAACTTATCATTTTAGGGCCCTTTCAGCAGCATTGTCTTTTAAATCAGTTCGAAATATCACCAGAGATGACATCTTTATAAAAATATATATAATATTATCAAAAAGTAATTTCAATTTTTGGGAATACAAAATTTTAATTTCAAAAGATTTTGTTATTCGTGCTTAATTCCTTTTGTAAAGTTGTTGTTGTTTTTATTTTGTTTTTCTTAACCTACTTACAACTACAATTAATGTTGAGAGAATTTCAACTAATTGTTGTGGGGAATGTAAGATGAGATAAACCCACTGTTTATTGTTGATGTGTTTTGTTTAAACTTTGATATTATTACAAGTAGAACTGTTGCTATAAGTCTTATACGCTTAACAGTTTTATTTGGTTTAATATCTTTAGTTTTTCCAAAATCTTTATGGATGAAGTTTCCTGATGATCTGGCCTAAGCAACCAGTGAAATGCGCATAGGAATAGCTTATCCCATCAACAATAAATTTCAAGTGTTTTTATTAATAATAAAAACTGGGAGTTAAGCACGAATAACAAAATCTTTTGAAAATATATATAATATTTAGAATACTGTCCAATTGCTAATTACTTTTAAAGCTTTTTTTTTTTTTTTTTTTTTTTTTTTCATTAATTTCTTTATTTACAATCTGTTTATACAACAATAAGCAAATTTCATAATACTTAAAAAAAAATTACAGCTGTTATTGAACTATAATTCAATAACTTTCCAACTTATTTACTTATATTTATAATGTCTTTAAAATATATGTTAGTATACTATATTGTAAATTATGTAAAAGGCAAATCTAAAATATGCAATCTTTTAAGTCTACGTACTTCTTCTGTTTCATCGAGTAGGGTAATGGCTAATATGTTAGTATGATTGCTCAGTCTAGAAAGGTATCTAGAGCTAAACTTTTGTATGGTTTCATTAATTGTAGGTATATTGAGATCATTATGTATGGCCGTATTTGTTATAAACCAAGGCGCTTGAGTAATAAATCGCAGGGTTTTAGACTGGTATCGTTGTAATATTTCAACATTAGAGTTTTTAGCTGTTCCCCATAGTTGTATACCATAAGTCCACACGGGTTTTAGTATTGCTTTGTATAAAAGTAACTTGTTGTTTAAACTTAATTCCGATCTTGGACCTAAAAGCCAATACATCTTTTTCGTTTTAATATTAAGATATTTGCGCTTTGTTTGTATGTGTTCTTTCCAAGTAAGACGCCTATCTAAATATAATCCCAAATATTTAACACAATTAACAATAGGTATTTGCATTCCATTAAGTGCAACAGGTGGACAATTTTCTCTTCTAAGGGCAAATGTTATGTGGGAAGACTTTGAAGTGTTTATTTTAATTTTCCACTGTTGTAACCACTGTTGTAGTTTACTTAATGCTCTTTGTAACAATGTAGAAGCGTCAATAGGACATATCGCTGATGCTATAAGCGCTGTATCATCTGCATAAGTCGCAACTGTAATATTTGGTGAGTATGGCATGTCACACGTATAGATTGTATAGAGTGTTGGTCCTAGTACACTGCCCTGAGGAACTCCTGCTTTAATTGGTTTAATTATTGAAAATTCCTCATTATTATTAACATAAAAAAATCTATCTCTTAAATACGATTTAAGAACAAGATAAAATGGTGTTGGTAATAACGATTTTAGCTTGAACAATAGTCCCGGGTGCCAAACTTTATCAAAAGCTTGTTGGACATCTAAAAATACGGCAGAACAATATTTTTTATTTTCAAAGGCATCAGTTACTACATTAATAATGCGATGACACTGCTCTGGTGTACCGTGTTTACTGCGAAAACCAAATTGGTAGTCGGGAATAATATTTTTTTGCTCTAGAATTGGTTTTAATCTATTTAAAAACAATCTTTCAAATATTTTTGAAAGGGTAGATAGTAAACTTATTGGTCTGTAGGATAAGAGTTCATTTTCATTTTTGTTAGGCTTCAGAATCATAATAATTTCAGCACATTTCCACTGAGTCGGGAAATGGTGTAATCGTAATATACTATTGTATAATAGAGTTATAAATATGATGCTTTTTTTAGATAATAATTTGATTAATTTGGAATCTATTTTATCATATCCTGGGGTTTTATTGTTTCCAAGCTTGATAATTTCATTTTTAACTTCACTTGGAGTAAAATGTTTAATTGGAAGGTACATTTGGCATGGAACATCCAGAAATTCATGTATTTTATCATCAGTTGGCAAGTCAGTTTCAGGATGAGGTTGAAAAATATTTTCCAAGTGCTGAGAAAAAGCTTCGGCTTTGCTTTGGTTTGATCTGCACCATCTGTTATTTAGGTCTCTGATTGGAATGTTTCGTTTCGTAGGTCTTTTAAGATATTTTGTAGCATTCCAAAGACAGTTTTCTTGCTCGTTCGCATCTAGGGATTTCAAATATTGCCCCGTTTTTTCATTTTTAAATTCTTTAAGCTTCTGTTTAAGTAGTGCGCATAAATGGTTAAAATGTTGTTTGTCAATTGGAATTCTACTTAATTGCCAAACTTTTCTGATTCTCCTTTTGTTGCGAATAAGGTTTCTTATTTCAGCAGATATATAATTACTTCTTGTTTCCAGATTTTGACCATCAAAAATATTTGGTGTTGATAAAATAGCAGCTTCGTGGATTAGGTTCGTAAAGTTTTCAATAGACTTATCTAATTCTTGACCATTATCTATTAAAAGATTTAAGTTTATATCTTTGTCTATCCAGTAGGTAAACGAATCAATGTCAGTTCTTTTTGTTATAAGTTTTACTTTTTTCAAAACTGAGTGAAAGTTGGAGTTGTAGGTGGCAATGATAGGAGTATGATCAGAGCTAAGGTCATCACTGTCTACAATGTCCAGGCAGTTACTTGGTATACCAGAATAAACAAAAAAGTCTAATAAGTCTGGAATTTTGGACGGATCAGAAGGCCAGTATGTTGGCCTGCCAGAAGAAAGAATGTTATAATGTTTTTTTAAGACACACTTATAAAGCTCTCGACCTTTAGGGTTTACCAATCTAGATCCCCACCACGGATGCTTAGCATTAAAATCACCTCCAACCAAAAAGCGGTTTCCTAAGTTATTGAAGAAATCTTCATAGTCCTGACATAAGACAGAATGCCTGGGTGGAAAATATATAGCAAATATTGAAACATCACCACAGTTTGTATGTATTTTTACTCCAGCAGCTTGAAGGTAGTTTTGACATGTTGTAGGAAGTACTTCGTACTTAATTGTTGATTTTATTAAAATTGCAGAACCAGCATGAGCTCTGTTGTCCGGGTGATTTGCCGATATTATGTCGTAACCTCTTATATTAAAATATGTTCTGGACGTAAAGTGAGTTTCAGAGATCAAGAGAATATCAACAAAATTGGTGTTTAAAAATATTTCAGTTTCATGTGTATGATTGGAAAGCCCATTTGCGTTCCATACTGCTATTCTAATATCTAATTGCATAGTTTGGTAACTAAAACTGACATCATATTAAGTAACGTGTTCGTTAATTCAATTTGTTTTGTCATAAGCTTTTCAAGACGTTCATATACACTTTCATTAGTATTAATACCTTTTAAAACGTTTGCATAAGTTGTGTTAGAATTTTGATTTTCATTTGTATAATTTTGTGGACGGGAAAAAGAAGAAAAGTTATTGGGTTGATCAGTTATCCTATTGTTGAACGCTGGTTTTTTCTGAATAAGTTTTTGGTAAACTTGACAGCCTCTATAGTTTGCAGTATGGTTTTGCAAACAGTGAATACATCGAGGAGAAATCGTTTTGTTCATTGTGCATTCAGCTGTGGGATGGTCTAGTGCGCACTTAACACAACGGAAAGGTTTTCTGCAATAAGTCCGAGTATGTCCAAATTGTTGACAACGATGACATTGAACAATATCATTTACTTTTTTGGGAGGTTCAACAGTAATAATGGCATTGTTAATGTGACAAATTTCATAAATTTCCTTGTTGTTCGGGCTTGGTTCGAGATCAACATAAAACATGGAAAGAGGTTCCTTTGTAACTCTGCTTCTGACGTTGCAAACATTTCTAACACCATAACCTTGAGCTAAAAGCTCGGCTTTAATGTCTTCCGGGGGTGTTGAGTGGTGAATACCTTTAAAAACAACTCTGTAAGAACGTTCTTGACGTACTTGGTATGTATGGTAACCTATTTTTCTACTTTCAAAATACTTAGCAAGTTTTCTATAAGATTCTATGCTACTTATCATAACTTTTACTTCATTATTTCTCATTGACTTATAGCTAAAATCTTTTCTAGATATAACAGAGCTTATGTTATCTATCATATGTACAATGTTATTAACATGCGGAATAAAAATTGGTGGAGGTTTAATGTGATTACCCGTTTCTTGCCTTACATTATCATTATTGTCTACATCAAGAATTGAAAATCGATTTCCATTAGAGGTACCAGGGTTGTCATCAGTTGTGTTACGTTTTTTTGCTTCATTTCCTATTGGGGACTTGGTTTCAGTACGTTTATTTACTATTGGTATTGTTTGCCAGTTGTAAAAAGCATCTTTTTCGCTGCTACTAGCGTCATCATCATCACTATCAGCAGTCATGCTGTAGGAATTGTTGTTACTTTTTTATTTTATTTTTCTTTTGTTTGTAATATTTTGTTTTTAGTTAACAATTGTTTGTGGGATAAAGAATTTGATTGTTTTTAAAGTATTTTCAATTGTATATTGTTTTGTTTTAGGTTTAAATTGTTTGTGGGATTAAAAAAAAAAAAACATTTACGGTTTTTGTTTAATATTTTGTTTTTGTTTAGATAAAAAAAACTAATATTGAAAGATAATGCACTGCCACTGCACTTGTTAAAACACGTCTAATTGCATTCACTGTCAATAACGGACTGACTTTTAAAGCTGAACATTTTTTTTTAGTATTTTGAATTGTTATTGGTTTTTCTTACAATTTCTCATAATGTTTTTTGACTTTTGTTACATTTTGCTTTGACATTCTTCATAAAAAGTTCAAGTTTGCCAATATTCAATTAGAGAAAAATATTTAAATTACGGGTACATTTATAACAAAGGTAAGGAAAACGTATATAAATTACACATTAAAAAAATAACCATAACATAAATAAAATAAAACATCTCGGTCATCAAACTATTTATTTATATCTAAAACACGTACATAATTTATTTAATTTTCTGCTGTTATTGATCGCACCATGGTGAAGGGTATATAAGATTCGGTTGTTTTTTTGGTTACTTTCATGTAGGTGATTTTTTATTTAATATTGACCAATTTACTTCTAGCTTTCCTTTTTTTTTAAGTAAAGGAGTTGTGCTAAGTTCCACAAAATACGTGTGTGTTTGAGACTTTTGGTTTTATTATTTCCAAATTGTAACAAAATATTGTAATTTTTGTAACAATATTTCGTTGTTTTCTACACATGTAATTTATGCACATGTCAACATGGGTAATTGTAGTCATTTATTTTTAGCTCTTTTTTCCTTTCTCAGTTGTCTTAATGTTTTTTGTTAAAATGTTTAAAACTCAATTTAAATTTTGTAATCGATTACACTATCATTCTGGGCACGCCTTGTATGTGAATTGAACTCTCAAAAAGTTTCAAATAAAAGAAAAAGCGACAATGATTGAAATGGGTTAAGAAAGATACGAGAATTTGTTAACAGAATAAGTAAAATCTTGAATCAAAAGATATAAATGTGCAAAATTACTTATGAAGTACAAAACTAAGAAAAGCTTAATTATGTTTAATTAATCATTTGTATTCACGGTCTTATTCAAACACAATAAATTCGAGTTTTTAAATACATTTTATAAACCTGAGCTATTTTTTTAAATAAATAACGCAACTGAAACAAACGACGAATTTTTTTCCGCGAATATTTGTTGCGAAAAATAAAACATATCTGGGTATATGAAAATACAAACAATCATGGCGGCGGCCGAAATTCGTCATACGCGGCGAACCCTGCAATAGATTTTCTTCTATTTCTTACACCGCGAAGGACGAACAAATCAGTACCAGTTGACCAAATTTGTTTTTAGAAAAGTTACTTTTACACGATATGTATTTTGCAGTAATTGCACATGGCTGTCAAAACTAACAATTTACAGGCGCTTAATTATTTTGCTTTCACACATAAGTTTTTAGTTTCATCTGACATAACCTATAATTTTTCACAACAGCAAATTATATACGGATTTCCATTTCTATTCACTTTTAATTGTATTTCAGTTAATTAAACATTTTGTTTTTTAAAAGAATATGTGTAAATAAACAGATTTTAATGTATAATTGCCGGACTAAACAAACGACTTGCAAATCAGCTGTTGCACAGTACAAGATCTTGGAAATAATTCTGGATTTTCTAAACGGCTATTCCGATTATAGGTGGCAATTAAAGAGTTATAGTCGAGCTTAGGTTTTGAATTTTAAGTCTATTGACTAATCAGGAGAAGCGCCATAGGTTCCCAAAGAAGGGCACCTCGGATAATATTAAAATTGTAAGCGATCCAGAATTCTTAATTTTAGTCCGATATTAAGAATGGTAAATTCTACAAAAAAGTTAGCGACAGGCAAAACTTATCTCTTATAGTTTAGGAAATATCCAACTCTTGCTATTTTTGACCTACCTTGGTCTAGTATTTTATAAATATAATTAAAATTTATTATTTTTTTTTAAAGTATTTTTTGTAAATTACCAGCAAAATTTATACATATTATTGACAAAACATATTTTTTGCAAGATTTCTTAAATGAAAATTTTACTGTCGTGGGTAAAGCGAGGGTAATTTCTCTTAGGTGTGGATAAGGTTAATTAAAAATTCTTTCGTTAAAAAAAAATATATCAAGATTTGATTTCAGTAAAAAAAGTTATACCATTTAAAATACTGTTGATCCAAAAACTGCACAGTCTTCATAACCAAAGTCACGCTTTCTTTTTAAGAAAAGATTTACATCGTTTAATATAGATTTTCAAAAGCTTGATAATGAATGGCGCCAGATGGACAAAGAAACAAAATTATCCAAAATTTTATTGATGACACAAAAAAAAATTTTGTGTTTGATAAAAAGTAACGCTTTTAATTTAAAAATATATACAGGGTGGCGCAGAATGAGCTATACATATGTAGTACATAGTTTAATTGTCGATAACTTTTTTATTTATGAGAATTTTTTAAATATTTTTTGTAATACATTTTAGCAATCTGTTTTGAAAAACTTTGGAAAATAATATCCAGTAATTGGTTTCCATTTACTGCTTCGCACATGCGATCTTTTTTAACATATTTTCCAATACTTTTCGTAAAATTTTGGATGTAATGGTCATGATTTTATTTCGAATGTTGGTATTTAGTCGGGATATGGTTCTTGGCTTGTTAACATATACTCTTTCCTTTAGAGATCCCCAAAGAAAACGTTAGTTTTCAAGCCGTTGAGGCACTTGTATTGTATGCTATTAAAACTACAAAATGGTTTTACCAAAATTTTAAAACATCGTCCGAACATTGTCATTTAAAACAAAAAAATATTTTGGAACAACAATTACACTGTGCAAGAAATTGGCACTTTTTTTCGTGACAAGCTGGACACATGGCGTTTTAACATAATTCGGGTACCCTGAATCTAGTGGTGCCCGCCGTTTTTTAGATTGGCTCTGGTTTTCGAGATATACCGTTATTACGAAAATGGAGGAGGTTGCACAACATATGTTCGCGTAACTCAAAAACGGTTTAGTTTATTGAAATTACTAAAAAAAACCGAAATTCCGCAATAAAATTTCCTTTATGAAAAGTAAAGTTTTTTTCTAATATGAGCGGTCGTTTTTGAAACAATTTTTTTTTTGAAAAAAAAAAAATTAATTTGTTTATCAAAATTTCAAAATTTTTGTTTTTTAAAAATTCATAAAAAATTAAAAAATGCAGCTAGGCTTCTAATTTTTTCAGACAAATAAAAAACAAAGCTGCAAGCAAAACAAGCCATAAATGATTAAAATCTGTTACCAACTTTTAATTTTATTAACAAAAGTCGAAAATTTTTAATTAATTTAACGCAATATTTGTATGGGAGCCCCCCTAAAAAGTGGTGATAAAGGACAACTATGTCCCGAGAAAATGTTAAGGACAAAAAAATAATTGAGGTGGTTATACATTTTATTTTACTAGTGGCGACCCCTGGGCCTTTATGGGACTTTTTTTCAATATATTTCTAGTCTGCATTGAACATTTTGTATGGGAGCCCCCTTAAACAATGGAGATAGCTTGTAGGTATGTTAGAAATAAATGATTGAGATAAAAAATAAAGTGGGGTTGGTCATACATTTGACCTATCTAGAGGCATCCTAGGCGCTGCAGTAGCCAAATTTAAGAATTTTATTAAGCTGCCATATATGTATGTTTGAAATTCTTAAATTTGGCTGCTGCAGCGCCTAGGATGCCTCTAGATAGGTCAAATGAATAACCGGCCCACTTCAGTTTTTATCTCAATCATTTATTTCTAACATACCTACCAGCTGTCTCCATTCTTTAAGGGGGCTCCCATACAAAATGTTCAATGCAGACTAGAAATATATTGAAAGTAATTTAGTGTTATCAATAAACTAAACTGTTTTTGAGTTACGCGAACTTATGTTGTGCAATCTCCTCCATTTTCGAAATAACGGTATATCTTGAAAACCAGAGCCAATCTAAAAAACTGGATTCAGCGTACCCGAATTATGTTAAAACGCCATTTGCCCGACTTGTCTGTTTCTTCAACTAGCACAGTGTTATTTATCAATTAATACCTGATGTAAGTTTTTGTTAATTTTAATTTGCTTAAAATTCTTTGCACTCAACAAGAAGGAAATTTATTAAAGTTTTTAATTAAGGAAACAAAGGCTTACTAAGACAGTTTTTTATTTAAAAAACGTTTGATCAAAATCATTGAACAGCCAAGTTGTTCTTCCTTCATCTCAAGTGAAATTTTGAATATTATTGGCGAAACACTGATGCAAACCCTAATAGCCTTTTTGCACTTGCCGTTATCTAACATCTACCATCAATTTGCGAAGATGTTAACATCCTCCCATAAGAAATGCAAAGAGCTAAAAATCAGCATCTTTACAAGACGTTACTATCTCATTATATTCCATTTTACATCTTTCGATTATTCCAGTGCCATCACTAGAAAGGTGGCAATAAATTATATTCACCCCTATAACAAGTGGAATATTTGTTCCAATTCCCGTTAAAGGGAAAAATGCAATCGTGAATCTCCCGTAGAAATGTTTCACGCTCTGTTCAAATATGTGAAAAATGTTGAGCAACATTAATTATTTCACACGAAAATTTTGACATGTATCAATGTTACCTATTATGCGAGTTTGTACAATTTGACGTTTTTATTCCTGCAAAGTATGCAACATTGTTTTGCGTATGTAAACAAACCCCATATGAATCATATTAAAAATAATTTTTATAATATAATAAAAAAGAAAGTAAATATGGATAAAAAACTGTTACCGGTTGTGTTATTTTAATTTCTATTTCTTATGTAAAAATCCGTTCATACTTTTTTGCTTTTGCTTAAAATTCCACGTGAAATACTTGCAGCTTACATTATTTCGCAGTTGTAAACAAATTTTGCCAGAAACATTTCGGGACTTTTTCACAAAATGAACAGAGTACAACTCTATCAACATTATTTCATAGATAATCCGCACAAGTTTTTTTCATATGCGTTTTGACAGGATTTCACGTGAAATGTTGAACAGAGTACTAGGCTTAAATGAAAAAAAAAGAAAAGGAATTAAAAAAAATTAAAAATCAAAAAAATTTTCGTTCAAATAATATACAGGTACATATTAAAAAGATAAAATATTTAGTATTGGAGTGATAGATTGATTGCAACGTTAGTTTTTGACCTTTTTAAATTTTATGTAGTGAAATAAGTTTTAAAATTCTGCCACCACGCCTTTTGAAAGCTTCACAAATCCGCAAGCAATCGACTTTTTCGAAATTTTGGCACTTTTGTTCAAAAAAAGTTTTTTTTTAATATAGTGACAGTTTCGATTGATAGTAGATGTTAGAATTTGCAAGTGTGAATGCATGTTTCACATTTTCCATGCGTTCCTCCGAAATGTGTGCAAATGTGAAAAGGCTATAAAAATTCATATATTTAAATAATTGAGAACGAAATTAAACAAAAAAGAAATATCGCTTCGACTTTTAGGTGGGCAATTAAAATATTTTTTTTTTTTTTTGATGAGTAAGTAATGAATGAATTTATTGTTTAATGAATGATTTGCATTAATATTAATTTATGTATTTACATAGATTATTTTACATGCACGAACGTAAAGTTTGTTTGTTTGCCGCTGCTTCTAAAAATCTTAATGAACAATTGAATTCAAAAGTTTTGAGTGGGTGCAATCTGAGGATTTGTCTTTAAATGCCAGTGAGCAAGTGTTTCGAATGGCACATTGCCTGACAATTAGCTGTGCAAATAATAACAACTACACTTACAACAATATAGAATTAAATAAAATATTTTTATTTCTATATAACAAGTTCTTTGCACTTTAAGTGCAATCCTTATTTTATTGAAAAAAAAAAAAAAAAACATAAACAATTAAATAACGACGACTAAGCGAATACACTACAAAATTTAAATAAACAGTTTTCAAACGTTTGTTTATGTCTCTTTAAATAGAGATTTTTAAATTTTACTAATGTTAACAACCAAGGCGAATTCACGTTAACGGTGGTGGTATACTACAACAATAACAACAAATTTTTTTTTTATTCTTGCTTTAGTTGGTCGATACGTCAAAAACACAAGCAACTTTTGACATTTCTCGTTATAAGTATGGACGATGCCTAAGAGAGCTCAGCTGTGTTTCCAACGCCTTGTCGACAACTTTAAATGCCGTCCATGTCTTCTGTATGGTGTACGGTGGCTATAAAAACAGCAAAATTATTGCACAGCTGCAATTAAAGATTGTATTTTGTTTAAATAATACAAAAAAGAAAAAATCTCATCATTTGGCGTTTGGCATGATGAAAACAACATCGTCTACAACAACAACAACAACAACAAACAAAACCAGGCGGAAAAATTAAATTCATGAATCTGAAACCATCGCCCTCCCAGCCAAAGCAGCCAGAACTCTATTGTTATTGGCTGACGTTCAAAATTTTTGTGTTGATATTTTAATTACAATCAAACATTCAAACACTCAACTGCAATCGTAAGCAGTGGCGGCAGTAGCCACTGATTGCTGCTGTAGTTCAGCTTTAGAAGTGGCAACAGTTGCAGTTCCTGCAGCAGCATCAACAATCTCTACCACAGCAGCAACAAATAAAGCAGCTGTTAATATTTCTTTTTATTTAGACTTTTTTTTGTTGTAGTTAATGTTTTTTTCGCTGTTGTTGATTATTGTTATTGGCGTTGTTTTTATAATTTTTTATATATATTTTTTTCAAATGTGGCGCCCTCTTTTACAAACGAGACATGTAGTGTGATTGTGATTTTAAGATTGTTTTTTTGTGCTGCTGTTGTTTTGCTGATAGAAAAAAGCAATAGCAACAATAAAATATATACAATATTGTAAGATTTAAATTCTTTTCTATAAAAAAACTTAAGAAAAAAAAAGATCAAAATGATACATTCATGCACCTGCAGCGCCGTCATGCATCGCCATATGTTTTGAAATTGTGTTGTTCTTGCGATTATTTGCTTGTTGCTGGTATTATTACAATTGTTGTTATTGTTCTCAAGTCCAACTCTAATCTTAAGTCAATCATTTATGACCATAATTTAAAAGACATTCAAATTTTTCGTTGTCTGTAATTTTCTAACTCCCAAAAACTGGTGAAAATCTTAAAAAATATTTTTGAATGGAAGTATTATATGTTGCGAAAATTAGACAATTCTTAAAATTTTAAAAAAATCAGTATTTAAAATCTTTTTACACTTTTTTTGACTTGCGATTTCGCACGCTCACAAGGGAAGGAAACTCATGCTCACTTAGGGGGAATTTTAAACCCCTCAGTGTCAGGCACGCTCACTCACGATATATTTATTACTTTTTAACCTTAAGTCTAGACGAGCAATAAGTTTGGCAATTATTGCCGTGGCAATAGTCTAATTCTATTGCCAACACTATCGGGCATGTTCTAGAAATCTAAATGGAATGAATTAAAAACGTACGAGTTTTTAAGTTCAATTATTAAAAAAATAGCCGTTGATTCTTCTGGTTTTAAGAGTTGTTATTGTAAAAATAACTGTTACTCAAAGAATGAAGTAGATAAAAAGGAATACTTTTATGAACTTTCATTACAGGGTTCTTTTTTCAATTTGCTCTATTTTAAATCCACTTTATTTCGATTTTTAGAACATGCCCGTATATGGGTAATTCCGAAGTGTTGAACGTGACAGTCGTACGCATCAAAAATGCAATAACATTTTAAATAACAAATATTTTTACATTCTTTAAACCCTTAAATTAAAGCACTATTATTTATGCTAAAGTTTATGGGGGCGCGATTCTAGGTCAAAGATAATGGCAATAGAAGTAGCGGTTCGAACGTGAAAAAAATAGAAGTAGTTTTTGTGGCCATGTATAAAAATCCGTAATTCAGCGAACCTAGCACAATTTTTTAGTCAAACTAATTTTAGACTCGTTTTCACAACTTACCGGTAGCTTAAAGTAGACTTTAACTGGGCTTATAAAATGTGTTACATTATTTAAACTTTACTTTAACCTAGAGTGAGCGATAAAGTAAATTAAGGTTCATCCTACCTGGTAGGTTAAAGTAAAGATGTAATAATGGAACACTTTTTTTACGGCCGATAAAATCCTACCTTTAGCTATGGGTAAGTTGTGAAAACGGGCCTTAGAATTTTATGTAGCAATGTAACATTAAAATGTCTTTGGTTTGATTCCAAAATCTTGTGTATTGTTTTGTTTAAGCCAAAATCTGGTTCGATACGGGACATTTCGAACGTGAAATTTTTTCCATAATAATTTAACAGAATAATGATTAAAACAAAATAAAAATTTACCGTTAATCCGAATAACATATTTCTCTTCGAACTCTTTCTTAGATTACAGACCATGTAAGAAAATTTTTTTGGAATAATTTTCATCAAATATCACATCTTTTAAGGAAGATAATATTAAAGAAAACTTACAATAAAACATTCTCACAAATAAGAAATTACGTTTGCACAACTTTGCTGTCTGATTGTTCATCTAAGTGAACAAATTTATGGGTAAATTTATAAAATTAGTAAAATCTAAATATTTCTCTATAACAATATCGTAAAATAATCCGATTTAAATAACTTAAATTTTCGGTCATGGTGGACCTTTTGACGGAAATGCCCATATATCAACGTGTGGATCTCATAAATATATATTAGAACTAGTGTTTTACATACAGGATTTCGAGAAAAATCCCGGGAAATTTGTGCGGGAATTCCCGTGACGTCATTGTCTAAAAAGAAAAATCAAATTTTCTGACATGCAATAATCTCAAATCTGCTGCTTTTGAAATCCTTAGACGTAAGTTGAATTGGATTGAACATACATTGCGCAATCCATGAGGAGACCTGACGCAATTGATTGGAATCCAAAAGCACTCGAAGAAGAGGAAGGCCCTCTAAAACATGGAGAAGCCAGATCGACGACGAAGTTATGAGAACAACTAAAACCTGCAGTGAAATTAAGCTCTCAATAGGAGTTAATATAATTTATTTGTTATGGCCCAATGGCACACAGGGACAACGGGAATAAATAAATATTAATAAATTATTAAAAAAGTTTTTTTTTTCGTTAGCATAAGTTGAAAAAACTGTCAAGCGGGGCAACCGGCGGGTTAATCAAATTTGAGTACGCTGAATCTAGTGGTGCTTACCGCTTTTTAGGTTAGCTCTTGCCTCGAGATAAACCGTTATTTCCAAAATGGAGGAGGTTGCCCAACAAGAAGCTCTAGTTTTTTTTTAGCATACGACCTTATAACTACTCTTAGACCAACTCACAATCTTGTACAAATGGTCATGCTTTGTAGCATTTTCCAAATATTTAGTATAGTATATTTTCACTCTACACCAACGAAATATACAGTAATGCACTTGCTACTCTTTTGTTAATATGCAACACTTACTGCCTGTTTTTAGAACATTAAACAAGTGAGTGAGTGGGAATTTATATCGAAAACAACAATAAAAAACGAAAATTTGTTTTTGTCTTGAATATAATTTCTCACTCACTCACTTGTTTTAATTTTCTAAAAACAGGTACAAAGTTAAAACCAATAGTTTATATGTTCTCGGCTTATCCAACACTTAATTGCAAATGGGTTACTTTGCTGACTATAACAAAACAAAAATTAAACAGCTAAAGTAAAAAGATAGTTGCTTTGAAAATTAAAAAATAAAAAACAGATGAATGCAGCTTCATCTATTTTGGAGTTCTTGTTCTTTAAAGATTTTCTTACAACCGTACCGAAAAAAAGAGGCTCGCGTTTTCTAGTTGTTAAAAATTGTCATGCCCCTACAATTTGTATGAAGCATCCCTAAATCGCACGGCGTCAACGCTTTGCAATTGGAAAATTCACTTGTGACAGCGCGCTTAATAGTGATGTTGTCCGTTGTTGTTAATAAATAATGTCATTGTAGCTATTTTTTGTTAACCTACACGGAAAGAAGTTTATTTTCTAAAGTACATAATAAACTTCGTTTCTCATAACAAGAAAATTAATAATCATTACTTGATTTTAACTTATTTTCTTCGTATTTAGTATAATTTTCTTAAATAAACATTTTGCTTACACCAAGTTTTTTTGGTTCAAGCCATATTTTCTGGTGATTTATGATCTAAATAATTTTTTCCGTGTTTTGGTTTTATCTCTTTTAAAACAAGAGAGTTAACACTACTGTTCGTAACACAACGTTGACGCTCTTGTTAAGGTATGGCATATCTGCGTATAAGCTAAGCGAAAGAAAGCGTTCCGCATTCCACTCTTGTTTAGGTACGGCAGTTAAGGCCCAAATACACTTCTCAAAATACCCATCAAGCATTATGGTAGTATTAGTGAAAATGTGTTTGTATGTGTCACACCGACGATGCTGGATGGAAAGTCAAAAAATTTAGATATGACGGCGAATATTACGTCCAGCACAAGTGAATTCGCCTGCTGAATAAGCATTTGGCAAGTGAATTTCGCCATTTAGAAATTAGATTTTTTTAGACGAAAACTTCAGTAGAAAGTTATAAATATATTAATCAGCTGTGAATTTAATATTTTGTATGAAGCGATGTTGTAAACTAAACCAAAGAGGCCATTCACAATTGATTGAAAATATTAACAATTGCATAAATTTGCAATCTCAAGTTCACAAGATCGTGAATTGGATGTTACATTGATAAAAACACTTTTGACTTCCCACGCGTAGTTTTTAGATTTTCAACGCGTAGATTTTGACTGGTCCAAAAAAAAAAAAAAAAATTAAAAATTACAACAAAAAAGTCCTGGTGGAACTGCTCCCCTTTTATTCGCTATAAAGTCCAAGATTCTCTTTGAACTGGTCAAGAGAACTATGGAGGTAGTGCACTTCGATAGAAATATTTTGATATTCTTCTTTCAATTTTGTTGAATGAGCAATGAGAACTTAACCATGTTCGTTATCATTTTGTAAGAGGTTACACTTAATGCTATAAAGGTACGCCATTCATTTGGCTGGTATTATCAAAAAACCATGTCGAGAATAAGGCCTAACACATCAGAACAAATAAAAAAGGATCATTTCCCAAATAAAGAAAATGTAGCAGGTCTTGATTGCTCTTTTGTAAGACAGAACGTCACTTTCGTACTTGACGCCAACAGAAAGAAGCCAATACCTGTAGTTTCCAAAAATACGTAAACGTGTTGAAATGCGTTAAAAGGAAAACAGAAAAATGGGCAAAATTTATATAAATAACACTGTGGAACAGTCATTTTGCGGTCTGGAATTTTATTGCAAATATTAACTAAGTTAAGATCTCTAATCTAATCTTCATTTTTCTCTATCAGCTCAACTTTTCAAAATATACCGTTTTGCTCAAATAAGGCACTTTCACTACATATATTGGATTTACTTGAAAACGGTTGATAACTTGATAAAATCCGAAACTTCGCAACAATATTTGGGGTATTCACAAGGTGTGATATCATGTTATATTGTCATAATGTTCTAAGATTTTACAATGGTTTATAAATATTGTTGTTGCTTTTTTAACAAAAAGTGTCTTAAATTAATAGAACTTTGCTTGCTATGTTTATTGTTCTGTCGTAATTAATCAGAAGAGACCTGCGCTGAGCGGCTGAGGCGAGCCGCATTAGTTTTTGTAGCCGTCGCCGTTGATGGTATAGTTTTATCCGGCTAATATCCGAATTTAACCTGCGGCTAGCAGTTTTTGCAACAAAACACTTGCGGCGTCAAATTATATCGGCTTAGGACTCTGATGTTTGGTAAACAAACACAATAAAGTTTATTTGTGATGGAAAATAGTCAGATAAAATCTAAATTAATTTAATTTATTAATTCATGGATTAGAATTAATAAATATTTTGATGTTAGGTAAATATTTATTTTTTATATTTGTTTAAAATCAGCTGATTTAAATTCAAAACAGCACACTAAATTATAAGGGGTTGTTCACAACAGTCGTATTTTTCCATGTTATTATTTTAAGACTTATGACTAGGGCAAACAAAAAAAAGCACTAAAAAAACAGTTTTAAGCTCTTAAAAAAAGCCTTTAAAAACATGAAAATAAGCTGTTAAAACTTAAAAAAACAGCAATTTAAACTTGTTTATTTTTCACTTAATTCGTTGTTATAGTAAATTATAAGTTGATGCAATAAATTTTTCGAAAAGAAAACTATGTTTGTTTGGAGTCAGCAAGTTCTTGTAGATAGAAAAAGTTCTTCCTACGTCTACAGATGTTAAGGGAGCATATCTAAAATTGAGTATTTGCTCTGAAGTATATTTTATACGATTGGACTCATAATTCCGCTTGCCTCCCAAAATATCCCCAATATCTTTCAATACCGAAAATCCTTAATTTTTTAATGAAACTGATCTTAATTTTGTATTAACTTCGTCTTCTATATCCCCTGGAACACGGGACATTTTCTTACGATCCACAACTATGTTCACTTAGAAAACCAATGAAAGATTTTTTGTTTCCAATTTTGTTACAACTTCGAGTAAAACAACAAAATTTGCAGAAATTTACATTATTTGATATACAGAGAAATTCTTAATAGCTAAAACTATATTAAAAAAGCAAAAAATAAGACGTTACTATACCAAAAGCAGAGAGAAGGGGAACTAACAGACGTTTCTTTATACAAAAACTATATTAAAAAAGAAACAGGACGTTACAAAGTGTGATGGTAAAAGACGTTACATACTGAGGAATTTGATCGTAAGAATAGAGCTTTGGAATTTTCGAGAGAAAAGAACTTAAACAAGCAAATATTAAATTAGGTTTAAAAAAAGGCTTAATACTAAAAACATAAACACATACAAATTATACACAACACTATAAAAGGTAAGTTACAGTACTGCTAAGACAGAGTTGCATAAAAATCAAGTAAGAAAGTATAGTCGGTCAAGCCCGACCGTATTATACCCAACACCACAGTATTTAAAAACAAGTTTCGAGAGTGTATGCCTTTATGAATAGGGATCATCTATGTTTTAAATTTCATTAAAATCGGTTTGATGGTTTCTGGTAGGCAGAAATTGCCCCCTATCCCCCTCATAGTCCTATTTTTTTAAAAAATGCATACCTTACGTGTCCACATAAATATGGATCCATCTACATATGTCTTTAATTGCATTAAAATTGGTTGATAGTGAGCACAAAGACCCTCTTCCTGATAGCAGCTTGTATGGAGGCTATATTTAATTATGGACCGCTTCGCCCTTGTGCCAATTAGAACCCACGTACCAAATTTCATTAAATTGTCTTTAAAATTGCGACCTGTACTTTGCGCACGAGGTTACATGGACAGCCAGCCAGCCGGACGGACATCGTTAGATCGACTCAGAAAGTGATTCTGTGTTAACCGGTATACTTAAGGACCAATATTTTAAGGTGTTTCTCACATCAGCACAAATGCATAATACCCTCTCCACTCTTTGGTGTAGCTATAATAACATAAAGAGATAATATAGGTTTTTGGGATGATATTGCTCAAGGGAAGTACAAAATATTACCATAACGTTGAACGATTTTTTTAAACAGAGTTGTTACAGCACAGAAATGGTTGATTTTTTAGTATTTATAAAAAAAGTTGCAAATAAAAAAAATAATAATAACGATTTTTGCAAAATTTTATTAAATAAGTTTTTTTTTTGTATGAAAAATTAAAATGGCAAAATAAGCAAAAAAAAGCCGATATCGCAAAAATAACTAAAAAAAGCCGATATTGCCAAAATAAGCAAAAAAAAGCCCTAACAAATATAGCTCATTTTCTTTGTTTTCTTATGATCGGAGTTTGTGTTCAATCAAAATCTTTCTATCTTGTAAACCAAAAAATAAGCATTTGCTTTTTTTTGGTTGCCCTACTTATGACTTTATGACACCTTGTGAATACCCCAATTATCTTTAAGCCGTGCTTACATTGTTTTTGAATTTTCCCAGTAGTTTCAGAGATATCGTTGAATTTTTGAGAAAAAAGACAAATTTAAAAAAAACCCAAATATTTTGTTTTTTTAAAATGTGTTAAAAAAAATCTTGAAGAGTGGAGCTGATAGAGAAAAGTGGAGATTAGATTTGAAATCAGCGACCTCAAATTAGTAAAAATTTGCAATCAAATTCCAGACCGCACAAAAAAGTTCAAATATGTTTTGCAGTTTAGGTTTTGTTATTTACGCGTTTGTATATAAAAAAACATCATAAACGTAAATGAAATGTTCGCTTTTTAACAAGGTTTCGTTTAAATGTGTAAATGTTCAAACAATTGATAAACTGAAATTTATTGTTGATGGAATAAGCTATTCCTATGCGCATTTCACTGGTTGCTTAGGCCAGATCGTCAGGAAACTTCATCCAAAGATTTTTCGCTTTTTCATTAAAACGTAAAAATTTTAAATATTATAAGATTCATCTGCAACGCAACGTCTCATGGTAAGGGAAATGGAAAAGGTGAACCGCAACGTACACTTGTCTACTTCGATAGCAGCATATGCATTCTTCAAAGTGCTTACTACTTCCTGACTTTCAGAGTTTCATTATCTGTCAGTTCATTTCCTAAAATGGTATCTAAATCTCCACTAAACCATCTACTAAATTAAATTTCAGTTACATTTTTTTAAGGGCGTCCACAACACACAAAATTTCACGACTACACTTAAAAGAATAATTAATCGGTCCGTACTCAAATCAATCCGAAGCGGTATAAATAATAAACATTTTCTTGAATCAAGTACAGAAAGATTGACTCAAGTACGGATTTTCAATCGCGAAATACTTAATTTTTCCATATTCAATCCCGAATTCCTACTTGAAAAAATCCGAAAATGAGATTGATTTAAGTTAAACTAAGATTGAATCAATCTGAAAACCCGCTTGATCAAAGAATTATAAAGTTGATTTAATTCCGAATTCGTACTTAAAATAATCCCAAAATGAGATTGATTTAAGTAAAACTTAAATTGAACCAATCTCAAAATGCGCTTTATTCAAGTATTTTAAAGTTGATTTAATCCCGAATTCGTACTTGAAATAAACCAAAAGTGAAATTAGAAGGAGAATTTTATTATGACAGAATAATGAAACACCAGCATCATTTCCGATCTGGTTTTTACTTTAAAAACTTAATGTACATATTTAACTGAAAATATAAACTAATTAAGAAGCAAGAGTTCTCAATTTTCGTTTTTAAACATAAAAGTTAATGTGCTTTCGTTCTGTTCTGTTGTTTTTGTTGTTTCTACACACCACAAGTAAATCGTCTTTTAACTATTTGCGAGGCGTTGTTGTAGTGTCTGCAAAAAACCTTTAATAAGTTATATGAGATTACTCTCAGAGTGGCACTACTAAACCCAAGTTTAATATTATTTTACTTGGCTTAAGAATTTTATACTTATTTTAAGAAATTTCGGGATTGGTTTTCGAAAGTTATTCAATTTAGGATGGTTTTAAGTACGTTTTAAAGTTATTCGAACTTGAATTTTTGAGTACGATTCGTACTCAAAGTAAGTATAAAAAACTTTATTTATCTCGAGCGTTTTTCTTTCTGTGTAAAAAACAAGGAATCAGCTGATATTAATTAACTAATTACTCATTTAAAATGTTGCCATATACTTAAATTTTAAAATGTTTCTTTTTAATTCAATATTTTGCTATTTAAATTTCAGCTTAGTTAAGAAATTAATGAAATAAAAATCTTAAAATAATTTGTTTTAACTTTAAAACAATTTCGACTCAATGTATTTCACGAAATAAACAGAAACTATATTAATATAAAGTTGAAAACTATTGATTTAAAGTATGTATTCAATATAATTTTTCTACCGCATTAAAAGTTATTGAATTAATATGACGCATTCTTATTTTTAAGTTGCAGCTCTTCACTGAGTGTACAACCACAGAAAAAACATGTTTAAATATGGTCACCTAAAAAAACACTATTTTTAAAGAAAATTTTGAACATATTGGGTGGTATATTATTGATTCCGTTCCGCAAGTGCGGAAGCCAAATTTGTAATTATTCATTCCGTTATTGCGGTATTATTATTGAAACCGCAATATAGATATTTTTCGCCATTTTGCTTACGTTAAAATTTCACAACGAGAAGCTAACGGAAGGAATCAAAATGTAAGAAATACTTAAAAAAAAACATTTAGTTTTGTTATTTAAAAAAATTTATTTTTATTTATTATTTGTATATTTTACAGAAATTAATTTAATAAAAAAATTATTGCTCTTTTCTTTTTACCAACAGCTGACACAATTGCTCTGGTTCTTTACTCTACTTTGGGTTTCCTCGGGATCCCAATTTGCACGAAACGCGTTCCCGTACTTTAAATTTGTGCAAATGAGAGCGGGTTTGAGAGAATAAAATTCTTCTTCTTCTTTTTGCGCGAAACAGCCCACACTTTTTCTTCGTGCAAATTGTGTAAATTGTCAAACAGCTGTAAAACATAAACAAAACAAAAAAAGCAAAGATTAAAAGTTCATGATCGAAATTCTGGAAAAAGTGTTGTGGAATAAAATAATGTTCTTAAATATTGGGTGATTTTTTAAGAGCTATAGGAAAGTAAAAAAAGAAAAAAACACATAAAATTCAAGAAAATGCATGAAATCTTTTTTTGAATCGATAGTACGTTCCATATAATTTAATGTTTGAAGATTATTTCATGCAAATGTTACCGTGACTGCGCCTCAAATGGTCCATCCGCTTAGTCCAATTTTGGCATACTCTTTCTAACATTTCGGCCGGTATCTCACGAATAAATGCTTCAATGTTGTCTTCCAATGCGCCAATTCAAGCGGGCATGTGTGTATAGACATGAGCTTTAACATAGCCCCACAAAAAACAGTCTAAAGGCGTTAAATCGCATGATGTAGGCGGCCATTTGAACGATCCCGAACGTGAAATAAAATGTTCACCGAACTCGCCTCTCAATAAGTCCATTGTTAAGCATGCTATGTGGCATATGGCACCGTCTTGTTGAAACCACATGTCATGCAAGTCAAGCTCTTGCATTTTGGGCAAAAAAAAGTTGGATATCATTTCACGGTAGCGCTCACCATTCACAGTTACGTTACGATTCGCATCATCTTTGAAGAAGTACGGTCCAATGATGCCACCAGCCCATAAACCGTACCAAACTGTGACTGTTTCTGGATGCATTGGTAGCTCTTGCAATGCTTCTGGCTGATCTTCACTCCAAAATCGACAATTCTGCTTATTAACGTACCCATTGAGCCAAAAATGAGCTTCATCGCTGAACACAATTTTTCGATAAAAAAGTGGATCGCATTTTGATAATAAAATTCAATAATTTGCAAGCCTTGTTCGTTTGTAAGACGATTCATGCTCAAATTATAGACCAAACTAAAGATGTTTGACAGTGAAACAAAACACGAAACGTGCGACAGCTGTTAAAACCAGTGTTGCCAAAAAGATAATAGCTAAAAAATCACCCGATAGATAGTTTTGTACTGAAATATTAGGGATACAAAATGTTAGCTCTTGTAAAAGAGTTTGTTTTGTTAAAAGTAGTTTATTTCTACAGCCAACACAAAATTTTTCAAAAGTGGCGCAAATTTGCTTGTGTTTTAAAGACTGTCAAAATACTGAATTTTTATTTTGTACTTTAAATTGTGTTTACCCAAAAAGTAAAGAAACAGAGCTTATATCAACTCAGAAATTATTAAAACAGGGATGTTAAAAATTTATTGCGGAAAGCTTATACCGCAGGAATAAATAATTGCAATTTGCATATCGATCGATATTTATTTCCGTCGAATTTTCCTTCCCGTGCGGAATCAATAATTCCACCCATTATGTTTAATTTAACCATATTATTTTGACCGACAACCATATCATTGTTAAATAAGTCCTCCATCAGAAAGCCACAACCATATTATGGTTGCCTCCGAACATGTTATGTTTAATAATAACTAAAATATATTTAACACTCATAACATAATGGTTATTTTTCGACCATAGAATGTTGCTGTTGGAAAAGCGGAAAATACTATTGTTAATTTTAAAACAAATTGTTGTCATATTCAACCATAACATGTTTATAGACAACCATAATATTGCTGTGGCTTACTGATGGATGATTAATTTAACAATAATATGGTTGTCGGTGACAATAATATGGTTAAATTAAAAATAATATGTTTTAAATTTTATTTTAAAATAGTTTTGTTGGAGGTGACCCTATTTAAACATGGTTTTTCTCTGCGTGTAGTGATTTACATTAATGCACTTTAAGCGAATACTCTTAGCTTTCACGGTACTTGAACTTTTTTTTAAAATAAATCCCCGAAATATAATCGTTTGAAATATGAGTAAAACAAAAACAAACAAGTAAGAGTGATACCTATCACAAAGGGACCGCTATAAGGACCAAAGTGACTTCCCATTGATACCCTTCACCATGGTGCGATTATTACAGAAAGTTGTAAAAATACCGTTCTTTAGTTATTAATTAATTACCTGCGTGACACGCCCACTTGTCCAATCCCTCCCACCATTTTTCAGATGTTGTCAATTGATAAATAATAGGCTTGTTCCTAATATGGAAACTTTGGCTCCTGCCGCTCTCCAGATATACATGAAAATAAATTGTAAAACAACAACAAGGGATTTTTAGGTAAAATTAGAGGCAGTCGTGGTTTTTCGTGGTCGTTTATGGACGAATCAGGCTGAATTTTCCAAATAATTCCGGACTAAATATATGTGACGTAAATGTATAACAACCTTGCCCACATCATATCTGGGGTCTTCGGAAAGCCCATTTCGACAGACACACGGACAGACGAATATCGTTAAATCAACTTCGCTTCTCATAAGGACCCAAAAAACATAATATCTGTGGCATTTTAACAAAACATCTTAAGTCGAGATAAGATTGCAAAAAAGTTTTAAAAAAAAAATCCGTGAAAAAATAATTTTTATCAAATAATAAAATAAACCAAAATTAAAGAAAAATTTTGTTTTGTAAACAAAAGTGTTTTTTGAATGAAATTTCGTATAATTAAAAACATTTTTTCAACTTTTAAAATTTGACTTAAGATGTTTTGTCACACAGATATATACTTTGAAGGTTCAAAGATTTAGAAGTTACAAATGGAATGACAAACTTATATACACCCTTTTTCCTACGGTGAAGGTTATAAATAGGGCAACCAAAAAAAGCACTAAAACAACAGTTTTACGCTCTTAAAAAAAGCGTTTAAAAACATGAAAATAAGATGTTAAAAATTAAAAAAAAGCAATTTAAATATGTTTATTTTCCACTTAATTCGTTTAATACGTTGTTATAGTAAATTATAAGTTGATGCAATAAATTTTCGAAAAGAAAACTATGTCTGTTTGGAGTCAGCAAGTTCTTGTACATAGAAAATGTTCTTCCTACGTCTACAGATGTTAAGGGAGCATATTTAAAATTGAGTTTTCCTCTGAAGTATATTTTATACGATTGGACTCATAATTCCGCTTGCCTCCCAAAATATCACCAATATCTTTTAGTACGGAAAATCTTTCATTTTTTAATGAAACTGATTTAAATTTTGTATTAACTTTGTCTCCTATATCCCCTGGAACATAGGACATTTTTCTTACGGCCAATAGCTATGTTCACTTAGAAATCCAATGAAAGATTTTTTGTTTCCAATTTTGTTACAATTCGTGTAAAACCCCATAATTTGCAGAAATTAACAATATTTGATATACAGAGAAATTCTTAATAGCTAAAACTATATTAAAAAAGCAAAAAATAAAACGTTAATATGCCAAAAACAGAGAGAAGGTGAACTAACAGACGTTACTTTATACATAAACTATATTTAAAGAGAAATAAGACGTTTCAAAGTATGATGGTAAAAGACGTTACAGACTGAGGAATTTGATCATAAGAATACAGCTATGGAATTTTCGTGAGAAAAGAACTTAAACAAGCAAATAATAAAATATGTTGATAAAAAGCCATTAACACATACAAATTATACACAACACTATAAAAAGTACGTTACAGTACTGCTAAGAAGGAGTTGCATAAAAATCAAGTAAGAAAGTATAGTCGGTCAGCCCGACCGTATGATACCCAACACCACAGTATTTAAAAACAAGTTTTGAGAGTGTATGGCTATATGAATAGGGATCTATTTATGTTTTAAATTCCATTAAAGTCGGTTAAATAGTTACTGATGGGCAGAAATTGACCCTATCACCCCTCGTGGTCCTATTTTTTAACACACGTACACATAAATATTGATCTATCTACATATGTCTTAAATTGCATTAAAATTGACGGGCTATACCCTCTTCCGGATAGCAGCTTGTATGGGGGTTATATTGAATTATGGACCGATTCGCCCTTGTGCCAATAAGCACCCACGTACCAAATATCATTAAATTATCTTTAAAATTGCGACCTGTACTTTGCTCACGAGGTTAAATGGACAATAAGCCAGTCGGACGGACATCGTTAGATCGACTCAGAAAGTGATTCTGAGTTGGTCGGTATACTTTAGGACCAATATTTTAAGGTGTTTCTCACATCAGCACAAATGCATAATACCCTCTCCACACTTTAGTGTAGCTATAATAACATATATATAAATATATATATATTATATATTATGTCCTGTGGTTCCTAGTAGGCACAAAGGGCCGTTGTTGTTGCGGTTTCAGTATTCATTTCAGTTTAAGATTGAGGGACTGATTAGGCCTCCCATCCGATCCTAGTGTTGGGGCTGCCAACAACCTCTAGGCAGGTCGAACAGTTGAGTTTCAGTGCCTGTTCATTTCGGTGGCCCCCTAGTTACCTGAGACGCATCGGTTTTAGCATGCCATTCAGGTTACTCAACTGTGTGCCTTCTCACTCTAGCTGTCGACAGACGGGTGTCTGAGAGACATTACCAGGGGATACTTGGTATAAGACCGGAAGTAGTGAGCTGGTTGGGAATTTCGAACAGAGGAATCGCTTCTTTTCATCCCCAAGTGGATGACAGGCAGATAGCTTTCCGCACAAGTTCACCTCTGCGAAATACCCCATCCCCCAGCTATAATAACATACAGAGATAATATACTTTTTTGGGATGATATTGTTCAAGGGAAGCACAAAATATTACCATAACACAGCACAGAAATGGTTGAATTTTTAGTATTTATAAAAAAAAAATTGCACATAAAAAAATAATAATAACTATTTTTACAAATAAGTTTTTTTTCGTATGAAAAAAATTCAAAATTATCTTACAATGGCAAAATAAGTAAAAAAAGCCGATATCGCAAAAATAACTAAAAATAAGCCGATATTACCAAAATAAGCAAAAAAAAGCCCAAACAAATATGTATAGCTAATTTTCTTTGTTTTTTTATGATCGGAATTTGTGTTCAATCAAAATCTTTCTATCTTGTTAACCAAAAAATAAGCATTTGTTTTTTTTAGTTGCCCTAGTTATAAAAATATAACTGTACAAAACTAAACTTCGAATGTTCATATACATGCGCTTTTGACGCACGTAAAAAAGGTTTTTGTTCATTATGCTGAAGAACTAAAGCGAGTTTTTAAAATGCATTTAAAAATATCAAAAGACATACAAGTTATGAAATGCTCATAAGCAATTAATATGTACCTATTGCAATATTTTTCGAAAAACATTTAATTTCTTCGTCAAAAAAAGTACAACTTTATTAATTTTTTTTAAATTAAGCATAAACATTTAAAGAAACATACATAATTTCAATTACAACTAGACCTTTTCCACCTTCCAGAAATAAAAATTTTGTTTTCGAATAAAAATGCCACTAAAGCACATATTAATCCACAAGTCCAAACTACAAATGCATATTGTAAATATTCCAAGCTTAAAGGCTTCTCCTTCTCGGAATTCAACATTATTGTTATATCTCCGCTTAAAACGCCATCCCACATGGCATCGACAAGAAATTTTTGCACCAATCCATTCTCCATTATACGCATCAAATAGTTGTTAAACTGATCAATCAGTGGAGATCGATGAGGTACTGTGACGTAAACGCCTCGATAAAATAACTCTTGTTCTAGCTTTTTAGCAATGGGATGCTTGAGGTAATATTGTTGAAACAATAGATAATCCATAAGGTCCTCAGGAACTTTATAAATACAGGACATATTAAGTTTGTGGCGATTTAGATAAAATTCAGTATTATTGCCCCAACGAATACGTTCTTTCAACACTTTCGGTATGTCAACACTTAACGTAAAATTTACATCACTAGAAAAGGACCAAAAAGTCAAATCTGTGCGATCGATATCGGTGAGATATTTAAGGGGTGGCTCATAAAGCGGGGTAGTAAACAAGCTAGATAAACATGAGCTATAGTAGTTGGTAGTCATAATGCCTACGAAAACAAATAGTATGTGCAAAAGAAAATATTTTAGAGTTTTCTGAGCTTCTAAGCCATTTTCAAGGAATAAAATTACACTGAAGGCTTGTAAAGCCAGCTTGCTTAAAGCAATATTTTTGCTAGAACGTTGCAAAAAATACATAACAATAAAAATCATGACACCACTGGCAATAATAATTGACCAAATAAAACCACTGAGAGGCAAAATGAGATATAAACTACGGTGTATCTCTTTGGCAGTTGGTACCATTAACATTTGTTTGCTCAAATACAAAACATTACTTATGTCAAACAAATCTCCCTCTTTCCTTAAGAATATTGGTATCAGGCAGTAGCCCCTCTGACTGAGATCTTTAAGAGCATCCTTTTGGCAGTCATTACAGGACGTCATATCGTGTAAAATATGCTCTATGGAGGCATTGTAGTGTTGCAAATACAATTCTACCCACTTATAAAAGTAGCCGGCACGTATTAGTCTTCCTTGACGATTTGTATAAAAAAAGCATTGATTTGGAAAGTAAATGTATGGCAGCAGACATTTACGCTGGTGAAAATTATTTAAATGGGTTCTGTCCATGAACTGGGACATGTCGTTGAGACGTACCACTTTAATCGTGGGATAGGGATGATAGGTAAAGATTTCATGATGAGACCATAACAATACCGATATGAAACCTTTGGACCAGCATTCTTGAAATGTATAATGTAAATACTGATGATTTAATTCTGCACTCTCTCCGTTTTCAGGTTGATGTATCAATAGCAGATTCTTAAAATGTCTTCTCCATAGTAAACGATCCAATAAGTTTATGGTTAAATTTAACTGGTTTGAGGTAAACCAAACTATGGATAAACTTTCACTATTATAGCTTTTATATATAGGCGTAATTTCCTTCACATTGTCAGTTCTGTTTAAAATTACTTTCGGCACTTTATTCAGTTTTAAGATATCCAAAAAATTTCGCCCAGTTTTGTTTTTATCCATCAGATTTATTAAAACATTTAGATTCACTTCGGCATTTTCATTTATATAACTAACAACATCTGTAATATTTTTAATTTCGCCAGTAATTGCTTCATTACTGGTTAATAGCAATGCAACTATTATTAAGAGTAAGCGAGCAATAGAAAGAACGAAACGCATTGCCCAGACGATGAACTTTAATTGATAGTTTTAGTTAAGTGATTTGAGTATTTATTTGAATTAAGTGTGAGCTTTATGAATAGTTAAGTTTATTCATACTTTTTATTAATTCCATTAGGGGTGTTAACTCCCTTTGCATAAGAAGGCGTTTCAATATTATGAAAGTGTTTTAATATTCATTTTACTTCTTAGTTGGTCAATTTTCAAGGATTTTTATATTTTTGTGAGCAATCTCAATCTCAATTTTTTTTTTGTTTTTTAAAAAAATCGCACTTTTTGCTTCCATTTAGTCTTTAACCCTTTATAGCCCATGACCTCAAAAATGTCTGCAATTTTGAAATAAGATACGTTAAGGTAAATAATAAAACACCTGTTTAATACTTCGTTCTCCGCTCCTGTTTCAGGTTCGATATGATAAGCAAAACCCGAAACTCCACTAAGGACGTGCATTTTATAACTCCACTCATAAGATTTATTTGGGTTGTATCTTTTCAAGTTATTTCTTGCTTTAGTTGAACGAATCTGCTCATCAACACAAAGATTTTCCTCTGTCTATCTCCATTTGAAGCATTGCGTGGAGGCAGATTGAAATTATCGTTGAAATGTTAGAATTGTCATATTTTTTATAAATTTTTGCTTCGACATTATATCCTGAATCATCGGTGTTCGAATAGTTAAATTCCAATGACTGGCTACTCTTGGTAGTTGAATTAGTGACATCATAAAAACAAGTAAGAAAGTATAGTATGTTTATAAACTTCATTAAAATCGGTTTGAAAGTTTGTGAGAAGCAGAAATTGCCGCCTAGCTCCCCTTGTGGTCCTATTTTTGTTAAACTACATAGCTTATGTGTCCATATATATATATTTCTATACGTGATTTAAATTTCATTAAAATCGGTTTGATAGTTTCTGAGAGGCAGAAATTTCCCCCTATCTTCCCTCTTGGTCTTACGATTCGGCCCATTTTCAATAGGCTCGGTCCTTGTGCCAATAAGAACCTATCTCCCAAAATAGCGACCTGTACTTTGCGCACAAGGTTACATGGACAGCCAGCCAGCCTGTCAGCCAGCTGGACAGACATCGTTAATTCGACCCAGAAAGTGATTCTAAGTCGATCGGTATACTTTAGGGTGGGTCTAGGACCAATATTTTAAGGCGTTACACACATCAGCACAAATGCATAATACCCTCTTCACTATTGTGGATGGGTATATATAACTACTCTAATAAACTGCTGAATGGCAGTATCAGTTATATGAAAAGACTGATTTGTAGATATTTTTTTGCATTGCGTATAGATTTGTTTGCTCAGTTATTAAAGTCATAAGCCCATTCGGGGAAAAATTTAAAAAGAATTTGAGTGGTGTGTCCATACCCAATATATTTGGTGGCAATGTTATTTTTCCGTTAAATTTTGTTTGCTCTTTGTTGGCGATAAGATTCTTTTTTTTATGTTAAATTTAAATTTCTTCTCTTTTGTTTTGTTGAATGTGGTTGGTTTGTTTCCTGCTCAGGATTCAGAGATTATTTCAATGTTTTGGTTATCACTGATAGAATTTGTTTCAATTTCAACGTTAGCTTCAAATCCTTCAAATGGTTTAAATCTGGGTCATCAACACTGTCAGCATCCTAATCCAATCCATCTTCACTGTCATATTGACACAATATGTCCATTATTTCATCTTCCGTAATGATCGTGACGCCATTCTAGGATAAAATTATATACATAATAAATAAACCATCAACACGTTCCTATGTTCTTATTTTATTCCATTATAATTGACCTTTTTACTTAATGTTACAGAAATTGTACAAACAAACAAAATCACTTTTGTGGTATAAAAAATAAAAAAACTAGTCGTTGCTTATAACATTTATAAAAAATCAGTTACTTACTACAGATCTGCCAAAAAATAATAAAACTTTTCTGCACTTTTTATAAAACTTTTGAAAATAAAAATTAGTGTTATCTTGGGGTTTCACCTTTTTAGAAAACTCAAATGAAAAATGACGTAAAACATAAGTGTTGCCAACTGCAGAGTTTAACAACACATAAATCTGTTTATTGGTGTAATACAGAGATTTTACACAAGTTTATTTTATGTTTTGTGGCGATTTTTGTGGTTTGTTACAGAAATGTCACATGAGGCTATAAAGGGTAAAAGAAGAATAAGGTGAACTTCTTGCAATAAAATAAGCTTACAAATTGGGTATCCTTCAGAAGGCAAAGCAAAACTTCTACGTACCTGCAGTAGAACTAAACTAGTACTAAACAAGTACTAAACTAGAATGACCTAGAGTTGAACTTGCACTAAACTAGAAAGAAAACTGAACTAGAACTGAACTACAACGGATCCTAAATTGAACTAGAATTTAATAAGAACCTAACTAGAACTAAAACTATAACGGAAAAAGCACTGAACTAGAACTAAAATGTTACTTAACTGTAACTGAACTCATACAATAACGGTGACAGCGTAGATATTTAGTAAAAAAAAGTTTCAGTCTGAAAACGAACCATGAAAGAAAGCTGATTATGATAATAGATATGATGCATTACAAAGGACAAAGAGAATTATTCAGCACAACTTGCAGCTAATAGAGGCGACGTAAAACAACTTTTTAAAATATCGAAAAATATAGTAGGAAAACGTGAAAGCAATATCACGCCAGTATAAAATGAGAAAGGTGCTAAAGCCACGAGAGAACGTAAAACATTGTACACCGAGAGCCCTTTAAGGATATAACAATATGACAATCTCGTCCAAATAAAAAAATCACCACTGTTCGCCATCGCAATGTTAAAAACAGACAAAGCTGCAGGCTGTGACGGCATCCCATCGGATTGTTTTAAAGCAGAACCAGAGGTATTCAGTAGGCTTCTAGAACCACTATTCAGACACGTCTGAGATAAAGAAATGTTTCGAGGTGAATGGAAAAAATCTATAATAATAAAGATACCAAAAAAAGGGATACAGGCGTAAATGTAGCAAATGGCGATGCATTTCATTGGTGCCATCCGTCACGAAAATTTTCGGCAACGTAATTTAAAATAGAATTGCTGATCGGATTCCGTCCAAACAAGTTATGCGCCGACCACATCAACACCATGAGAATCCTTATTGAACAATCATCCGAACTAAACGCACCACTTTACATGACATTAATTGCTTTTGAATAAGCATTAGATGCTATTAACTGCGAATATGCTTGAAAGTCTCTGAGTGCCAGAGAAATCACAGAAAAAAATCGTTATTATTCTACGAAAATCATGTGAAGAGTACAGAGTATTACATGATGGAGCTCTAAGCGAACAATTCAAATCCATCAGTGGAGTTAAACAAGGTTGTAGATTATCGCCTCTCGAAGCTATATTAGAAGCATCAAACCAACAACATGTCGGTCTGAACTGGAAGCTAAACGAAAAACTTTGCGATCTTGCTTATGCAAATTACATCGTCCTATTGAGTAACAGACAGAGTGAAATGCAGCAAAATTTAACTCTAACCACAACTGAAGCAAGTAAGGCGAGCCTTCGAGTAAATATTGCAAAAAATAAAGTCATGAGACAATAATACACCTCTATTCATCAATAACAACGGACTTGGAGAGGAAGATAAATTCGAATGTCTAGGCAGTATAATTACAAACGTTGGTGTCGTAATGGTAGATGTGGAAAATTGGATACCCATAGCTCGTGTATCTTTTGCGATATTGAATCGCATTTAAAAAGCCAGAAGTTATTCGCCTAACAGTTTTATTTGTATGATATCTTTAGTTATTTTAAAATATTTGGAAAAAGTTTTCTGTTGATCTGGCTTAAAAACCAGTGAAATGCGCATAGGAATAGCTTGTCCCACCAACAATAAATTTCAGTTTATCAATAGTAATTATTGGGAATTTAGCACAGTCAAACAAAACCTTGTTAATGAATTCTTGACTCCCAAGAAAAACTTTGATAACAACTTGCTATTAAGTTCAATAACGATAGGTTAGTCAATACGACCACAAAGGTAATTCCTGAGGAGGCACAGTGGGTTTTGTCTATTGGGAAAAAACATGCACTGCCGTGGACTAAAGAAAAATTTCCGATGCTTAAATACAAAGCGGATGGTGAGGACTTTATTCAAACTATGGAAAATAAAGAGGAGCAGAAAACTAAGATTAGCAGTAGGGACAAATATGTATTAAACACCGAGAAACAAACCGAAAAGTTTTTGAAACAGAACAAAAATATACTAATGGGTACTTCCATGTCAAAACGACCAAGAGTGGGACACGAAATTTGGTGAGAAGGTTCCTTTTATCTTATAAGGAACATATATGAACTAAAAAAATTTTAAAAATTTTCTTTAAAAGTTATGTCATATTCAAAATGTCATAATATCGCTGAATTTGCCGAATGTGTTGAGCTTAATTCTTCAATATCTCGAAAACTACTTTACATACGAAGATGATTTTAATGTCATTTTCAAAATATTAAATTTTAAAAACGGACTAAGTCAAAAACTGTTCTTTAAAAATTTTGAAACTTTGAAGGAGGTGTTTTTTTTCATTTTTAAGATATGATTTCTTGCAGTTGCCAAATTAAGAAATTTTATTAAACCGCCATATTTGTATGGTACAGCTCGTAGGATACTCCTAGATGGGTCAAATGTATGATAATAAGCTACGCCGTTTTTGAGTTACGCGATTATTTGTTGGGCAGCCTCCTCCATTTTCGAAATAACGGTATATCTCCAAAACAAGAGCTAACCTAAAAAAACGGTTAGAATTACTGGATTCAGCGTGCCCGAATTAGGTTAAAACGCTTAGTGCCTGGCTTGTCTCCTTCAAAGTTTCAGGATTTTTAAAAAACAGTTTCAGGTATTATATAAAAAAATCTGCCAAATAAAAAAATAGGTTTTTGACTTAGTCCGTTTTTAAAATTTAATATTTTGCAGATATTATATTATTTTTTTTCAATATATGGTTTGTAGCCCCAAGTATTCTCTTTAAAATTACATTAAAATCATCTTCGTATGTAAAGTAGTTTTCGAGATATTGAAGATATAAGCTCAACACATTCGGCTAATTCGGCGATATTATGACATTTTGAATATGACATAACTTTTGAAAGAAAAATTAAAAAATTTTTTTTTCGTTCATATATGTTCCTTTTAATTTCATTAAAATCGGAAGGGGCCGTGTCAAGGTATATTTACACAAGGTAAACTCGTTGGCCCATATGTTTGTCAGCTGTTTACCCCTAGTTGGAACCACAACGTCAAATTGCGTGTATATGAGCCAAAATTTGTACATGTGTGCGTTAAATTGTTTTTGTTTTATATGAAGACAATTTTGACAAAATGGTTCCTTTTATAGAGCAGCATGTCTACACTCCCAAATGAGTCTACCTTGTGTAAATATACCTTGGGCCGTGTTTTGGTCGTTTTGACATGGAATTATGTAATAACATAATGGAAGATATGAAGACGTATTAAACATTAAAAAGGGATCTTACTAGTACTCTTCAAAAGACAAATAACGATTTAGTAGAAGAATTGTTTAAAAACTAAAGACAGACTCGGCTACATCACCTAGAAATTACGGCCTTTTAAAAATCCATTAGAAAGGATACCCATTGAGACCAATCTGCTCAAGTCTAAATGCTCCATCTAGTCAACTTTGTAAATATATTACAAATATTCTCAAGAAAATAAGAGCTAATTCAAAATACAAAGTTATCGTGTCGTTATTTCTTAGCATTCTCGTGGATTTAGCTTTAAGAATTATTGAATGAATTGATTGAATAAGATTACAATTCAATACCTGGCTGTCAGATTTTTTTGAGCTCCATCGCCAAACCGTATGTCAAAAATCGCCAAACGTCAATTTTGTTAATTTTTGGTTTTTTTTTTTAATTAAATTTTGCATACAAAAAAAGCTTGTATAATATTTCAGTCAAAAATCGCAAACAACTGAGAAAAAATACAAAAAAGTCGCCGAAAATAAATTTTGTTTAGTTTCTGTTTTTTTTTTTATAATTAACATAAAATGGAGAACATATATTTAGTAAAAAAAAAAACTAAAAATAAGTACACAAGTCTAAAAGATCGTACACTTCAGCCTCATCGATTTCATTACTGGTGTTTTGACCTGCATACATACTATTTTAATTAAATAATGACTGAATATAAAATTCACTTAAAATGATTACAAAATAAAAATTAGTAATGATAACAAAAAATGGCAAACTGTTAAAAAAAATCGCTAAAATAATATGAATGGTAAAAATAGCTAAATAAATCGCCAGTTATATCAAAAATCGCCATAAAAGTCGCCAAATGGAAAATACCACCGACAAACACATTTCAAAACCGCCACGGTGGAGAGAAATCGCCATTTCTGACAGCCCTGGGCAGTATCTTTAAATCCTCTCTCATTTTATTGTTTAAACTTTTTATTTTCTTTTGTTTTTTATTTTCTCTTTACAAAATGTATGAAATTTAATGAAAGTATGGTAGCATTGTTGGGAGAATAACTGCCTGTTTTAAATTAAAACAGAACTTCGTGCCAGATATTACATATATTTAAAACAAAAACAAATTTTCGTATTTTATTGTTATTTTCAATATACATACATAATTTCTTAAACTAAATTTGGTTTTAATTTTCTAAAAACAGGCAGTAAGTGACTATATGTGAGCAAATTGGGGAAAAAACGTTCTCAAAATAAAATAGCTTTTATGTCACGACGTCTTTCTACGAAAAATTTAAATGCCAAATTATATGAAAAATGTGATCTCGACGCAGTTCTGTTTGAACACCTATTTTTAATATATAAATTCCACCAATTATTTGTTTCGTGCTATAAATAATTGTATATCTGTTTTCTTCTATTTAATTTAAACAACAAAACAAACAGTACTTCATACCGTCAACCTGCCAGTTTTGGTATATGGGTAAAAACATATGAAATCAACCGAAAATATTAACATTTCTGACCTCAGCACCTCCAAATTTGATAAGATTTTGTACACATGATCTATGGATCGCCACAATAATATTTGCCAACTTTCAGACATATAGCCTTTCAATTATGGCCATTCCAAGTTGGCAAAAATCAATAAAAATGCACTCAGATGCCTTAACACAATTTTTAATATCTCGAAAAGTATTCATTGTACGTTAATAATAAAGGGCTCATTTTACAGACAAAAACATGCGCCATTCCAAAAAATTTTTTTTTTTAATTTTCGATCAAGGATAATGTAAATAAAAAAGGACTAAAATTTCCAAAGGATATATCTCGAAAATCAATATTTTTAAAAATTTAAAAAAAACATATGTTAATTCTTATTATGTTTTGTACAAGTCTGCCAAATTTCAATGTGGAGTCTTTATTACAACATGAGTTATTAAGAAAAAAGCAGGCGAAGGTTTATGTATTTCATGAAATGTACCAAAATACAAAAAGGTGACAAATTACAAAAAGAAGGACAAATCAAATGTAACGGAACTTTTTCGACTTTTCTTTGCTTAAACTTTTTTTCTCCATTGCTAAACCTTTAATAAAAAGTACAACATCATGTATTATCATTATTAAACACTTTATTACAGCATATTTATTTATTTCTGAAGGATTGCTATTAAAAAATCTGCATCTGCCGAGTAACGCTTGACTTTAATTTTTTTTTTTATCTACAGGTTCAATAGAATGCAGCTTTTGAGTTCCAGGAATAGTACGCAAATCTTTAAAACGAATTTAAAGGAACCGTGCTTCTTCTTCGTGGTCTTTTAGAGTTAAAAACTCGAAATTACAGTTCAAAAGATTTTGCAGGCACCATTCATATAATTGTTTTGGAGTAGTTATTTGACCTTGTAATGGACGCTGTAAACTAGCTCGACGTGCCTCTCTCTTTACGGTACCTCCAAGTCCGTCACTTGGGCCTTTTCCATGGCTTGTTGCAAAAAAATGCCACTCAGCATTACATCCAACATCTTCCATATGATAACATAAATTGATAAAGTTCTTTTTATTTTAAAAATTGGGCAGCACTACCGTCTGAAAAATACGTGATTTTCTTCGGGGTTGTTTTAAACTTTTTTCTCAAAAATACATTCAGGTGGCGATGGAACAGGTGAACAGCTACAGAATCGTGTACAAGACAATCAGATATTATGATGAAGTTTGTATGTTGTGTTTTTCCATCTGATTTAAAATAAATAGCAATTGGGTATAAAGTGGCCTGAGAGTTGTTCCAGTGAAATCCCTGGACTGCATCCTGAATAGTAAAAGAAGCATTTTCTGAAAAATCGCAAACTGCTATATACTCATTTTCTTCCAAATTTGATTTTCTTTCGCTCAGATATGCTGCCTGCTGTTTTGCAATAAATTAATGAGGTAATAGAATTTGAAGCTTTTCACACTGGGAATCCACAAAAACGTCGGCTTGGCCAATCATGGTCTCCAAATTATCCCTATCTACACTAACCCATTGTTTATATGTTATTTCATCTATATCATTTTGCTCTAGTAATTGATTTAGTTTTGCTTTTAAATTTTCAATTCCTGGACACTTGTTACATTTACGTAGGTGAGACTTTGAAGAAGATGGAATGCATGTCATTTGTTTCAAACAATCTTTGTAACATTCAAGCTGATAATTCGGAACACCAGCAGTTAATTTTTTTAAATTTATAGCATCAATCATCAGCTTCACATTTTGATGCTTTGTACAAACACACACGTTATGAGATCCACTCGCATTTGCTAGAATTATATTCCTCGGACGAAGTTGGCAAAACTTGGAAATACCTATTTTTATTCCATCATGTCGTTCCTTGAATAAGGCGTACATTTCTCTTAAGTTACCAAGCAAAAGTCTTTTATTTTTCCTGACTTTTGTACCATTTTCAAAAACAGACACGAAATCTTTCTGTCCGGGCATACACCTGCTGACGTCATCGGATTCATAAAATGATTTTACTAAACTGCTTGTCACTGGTGAAATTTGACTCCCCAGTTTTGCGTTAGGCGTAGTCATAACACCCTTTGTTTCAACCAAATACTTAACTTTTCGCGCGATATAGTTTGTAACCAGGAATTCTTCCTCAATTTTATGTATTGTCCAGCTTTTTGGTAAAATTGTTAGCAGTTGGATTTTCTCACTATTTTTTGTTAATGTTTTAAACTTTTCTTTTAATTGTTCTATTATTTCGGATTGTGGGCACATATGCGAAGTTGATTGTGCTGAACCGTGGAAAATTTTGTATTGAATCGAATCACTTATTTTCCTGAATTTTGCATCTCTGTACCGTTTTTCATGTAACTTCTTCTTCTTTATCGGAGGTTGTTCCAGATACGGTAAAGATTGGTTTAATTTTGAAATAGCAACTTCTTCCGTGCCTGACGCAATGTCATCGAAAGTATCTACATTTTCGTTTATGTCTGAACCTTCTTCCAAATTAGATTTATTAGATTTCTTCACATGCGAAAATTTTATTCTACATGTCCCACAAATTTTATTTGAGATCGTAATGTTTTTATCCTTAGTATACTGTAGCATCCATTCTTGGACTTGTCTTAAACTTTTATTGCACCCAGTGTGACCGGATTTTTTAAAAGGATTACAGCAAAATGTTGAATTGAATGGCATATTTTTTATTTAAATACCACAACCGAATGAATTGTGCACGACTTTTTTGGATTGACAATAATTATAATTTATTTAAATATTTAAATATTAAATATAACACTTTGACGTTTAGCACTTATGAAATCTAGTATTCAAGTTTGACTTAGAGTCTCTGAACTATTTATACTGTTTTTTTTTTTGGTACAAAAAAATAGATTTCAGGTAAAAAATTAAACGCCTTGCTTTTCTTGAATTGGAAAATTTGCGTGAACTACGGGTCATAAAATGTTTTTTAAATAGGGACTGAATTTGCTACTGCTAATAAGCCGGCCACAGGTCATAAAATATTTGTACATTTTTTGTGTGAACAGGCAATAAATATTTCGCCTAGGTTATAAAGTCGAAAAAGTTCCGTTACATATGATTTGTCCTTCTTTTTGTAATTTGTCACCTTTTGGTATTTTGGTACATTTCATGAAATACATAAACCTTCGCCTGCTTTTATCTTAATAACTCATGTTGTAATAAAGATTCCACATTGAAATTTGGCACACTTGTACAAAACATAATAAGAATTAACATATGTTTTTTTGAAATTTTTAAAAATATTGATTTTCGAGATATATCCTTTGGAAATTTTAGTCCTTTTTTATTTACATTATCCTTGATCGAAAATTAAAAAAAAAAAAATTTTTGGAATGGCGCATGTTTTTGTCTGTAAAATAAGCCCTTTATTATTAACGTACAATGAATACTTTTCGAGATATTAAAAATTGTGTTAAGGCATCTGAGTGCATTTTTACTGATTTCTTCCAACTTGGAATGGCCATAATTCTGAAAGTAGGAGAGCTAAGACACTGAAAGTTGGCAAACGCTATTACTATGTTTAACTTTCCCTTCGTACCAAATTTCATCCAATTCGGAATCGGTTCGGTCAACTCATTGGTTGATTTCATATGTTTTTACCCATATGTGAGTGACGATACAGTCGAACTGCCAGTTTTTAGTTGCGTTGTTCAGTAAACTTAAAAAAACTTTTACGTCAAAACTACACTTGAGATGACGCAAAAATACTCAAATTAAATGAAATTACTATTAATAAGATTTCTGTATGACGTGCTAAATTCCCAATTTTTCATATTTGATAAATACACTGAAATTTATTGTTGAGGGAAAGCTAGCTTCTATGCGCATTTCACTGGTTGCTTAGGCCAGATCTTCAGGAAACCTTTTCCAAAGATTTTAGAAAAGCTAAAAATATTGTACAAATAAAACCTTAAAGCGAATAAGAAATATAAACACTCAAAGTCTCACTTGTAACTATATCAAAGCTTAAACAAAACATCAACATTAAACAGTGAGTTTATCTTTTCTTACATTCCCCTACAATTGGTTGGCTGTTTTCCGACTCGAATTGTAGTTGCAAGTGGGTAAAAAGAAAAAACAAAACTAAACAACAATGAGATTACCCCTGATCAGCGTTGCCGTTTTGGTTACTTTTAACCAAAATTGGTTACTTTTTCTTTCAATGTGTACTTGTGTACTTTTTTTCTATTTTGGTTACTTTTTTCAACACAAAAATAACCAATTTTGTTTTGGAACAAGAACTACCTGCTCCGCTTTGTTGACCCTTAAAATTTTGTGTGGTATTTGTGCATCTAAATTCAATTCTTTTTTTATCAACTTAAAAATTATTTTTTTAGAAGCTTAAACTTTAACATTGATAATCTGTTAACCATATTAGATTTATACTTTAAAGTATATGTGGCCATTATCTGCTATTCCTAATGCTTCATATATATATATATATATATCAGGTATAACTGAAACACTTTTCTAGATAAGCGATAAGATCAAAGGCCCTTCCGATCCAATCCCGTTTAAAATAATAATATTTCCACCGGGCAAAAGCATCTATTTATAAAAGATCTACCGAATAATTTAACTCAATTTTGCACTTTGATATCATTACGCATAGCAAGACTTTTAAAGTTTTACTTGTAAGAGCTCTTTATAAAAAAGGTTGAAAGCTCTAGCTCAAAAAGTTTTTAAAATTAAAAATAAGTGTTAACTTTGTATAGAAGGTGCCACTTACACTTAAACATTTCGAAAAGTTATATAGCATATTGTTCTTCCCAGACGGTAATATACTGTCAAAACTTTAAAAAAATCGGTCGAACGGTTTATAGGCCTACAATATACAAACAAACACAAGACACGCAATTTGTAAACTGAAACTTTTTAGACACACAATTTTTAAGCTGAAGTGCGAATCAAATACATAGTACTTTTGATACAAATAATTTTGGTTACTTTTTTCGCTTTTGGTTACTTTATTTTTGCATTTTGGTTACAAATTTTTTTTGGTCGTGGCAACGCTGCCCCTGATATCAAATTAATGTTTAGTCATAATATGTAAGATAAAACTTGAGTGTTTGTAATTCTCATTCCCTATACACTTTTATTTGCATAATATCTTTAGCTTCTCTAAAGTTTTTTGGGAAAAGGTTTCCTGATGATCTGACCTAACCAACCAGTGAAATGCGCATAGGAACTAGATTGTTTTGCAACATTAAATTTCAGTGTATTTGTCAAGAATGAAAATTGGGAATTAAGAACAACAAACAAAATCTTATTAATGTTAAAAAATTACTTTTATAAAAAAGAACAAATTGGAAAGTATAGTCGGTTATTTCCGAACGTTTCATCCGCTACACTACAGTATTTACATACAAATGTTTAAAAGTGGTCCTTTGTTAGGTTCCACACAGAAAGAAAAACACTCGGGATAAATCAAGTTTTTTTTTGATTACTTCAAGTACGAGTCACACTCAAAAATTCATGTACGAATAACACTAAAACGTACTCAGAACAATCCTAAATGAGATTACTTTCGAAAATCAATCCCGGAATTTCTTGCAATAAGTATAACATTCTTAAATCAAGTAAAAAAATATTAAACTTTTCGTTGTGTTTACCCCCCGGCTTACGCATGTTTGGATTTTCTATACACATTTGGGGGATTCACAAGGTGTCATAAGGTCATATGTCTGAAAATAATAACATGAAAAAATACGACTGTTGTGAACAACCCCTCATAATTCAGTGTGCTATTTTAATTAAGCTGATTTAAAACAAATATAAAAAATAAATATTTACACCAAAATATTTTTTAATTCTAATCCATGAATTAAAACATTAAATTAGATCTTACCTGACTATTTTTCAGACGCAAATCACAAATAAATTTTATTTTGTTTGTTTACCAAACATCAGAGTCCTAAGCCGATATAATTTGAAGCCGCAAGTGTTTTGTTGCAAAAATTGCTAGCCGCAGGTTAAATTCGGATATTAGCCGGATAAAACTATACCATCAACGGCGACGGCTACAAAAACTAATGCGGCTCGCCTCAGCCGCTCAGCGCAGGTCTCTTCTGGTTAATTACGATAGAACAATAAACATAGCAAGCAAAGTTCTATTAATTTAAGACACTTTTTGTTTACAAAGCAACAACAATATTTTTAAACCATTGTAAAATGTTAGAACATTATGACAATATAACATGATAGCACACCTTGTGAATACCCCAATTGAAAATGGTCTGGCCAGACTCATGTGTACCACGAAGGGTTAAAAAGTAAATTTGAACTCTTGCTTCTCGTTAAGTTTATATTTTTGGTTAAATATGTACATAAGATTTCTAAAGTAAAAACCATATCGGGCAAGATGTTTGGGTTTTATCATTCTGTAAGGTGTAATACGAGTAAGTAAATCAATCATAATAATTTTTCTTTCTAATGCGAGATAAAATCAACTTTATAACAGTACCTAAATCAAGGGCATTTTGAGATTGATTTAATCGCAAGAACAATTTAATCGTAAGTGACAAATTTCATACAAAATTTATATGAAATAAAATAAAAAAAATAACTCTCTCCTGTAAAATTTGATTTTTGGCGCTTACGTTATTTTCGCGGTTAGGGCTCGATATTTTGCTATCCAGAATGGAATATTTGTTGTGTGTTCAAGTGGCAAGAAATTTTATGAAAAGGGATGCATTGGAAAAAAAATATTTATATATGTTCCCATCGATCCTATAAGGAAAAAGTTAAACTAAAATAATGAAATTTTTTGTGGAACTGGATTTGACATATTAATAGAAACATGCAAAGTTAACAACGAAATTGTTTATAAATAGAAAGAAACTGCAAAATCATTTTATTTGAGATTTTGCGAATCATTTAGAACTACTTTTTGTTGAGAAAATAAAACCTTAAAAATGATAAGCAGCTTTACTTCAGCAAATATTGTTTCCGGGAAAACCAATAGCATAATACCATTGTTATTAACGAGAGAGAAAACTATGAAAATATCAATTATCAGTTCCGTGTACTAGCAGATCTATCAGAAAAAAAGCATTTCAGAACCTAAAATGTTTCAATTTTTTAGAAAAAAATAGCCAAAATTAAGACAATTAAATAAGCAACCGAGGATTAAACGTATTGCTTTTGGAATTTTATCGATACTACATTCCCAACTATCAGTTTCAACCATACATGTTAAGTAATGATTAGCTAATGCTAATGATTGCTAATTAACATTGTTTTGTGAAATTCTTTAATTGATCAAACAATTAGAATTAGTTCAACTAATTCCCATTAGCTAATTGAAATTTTTATTCTAATGGAAAACTAATTGCAATTAGTTGCCATTAGCAAAAAAAAATTGGTTAACCTTTACAATTAGAAATCTAATTGACTTCTGATAATGCAATTAGATATTCAATTATTAAATTCAATTGATTCTAATTCGAGCTAATTGAATATCTAATTGCATTATCAGAAGTCAATTAGATTTCTAATTGTAAAGGTTAACCAATTTTTTTTTGCTAATGGCAACTAATTGCAATTAGTTTTCCATTAGAATAAAAATTTTAATTAGCTAATGGGAATTAGTTGAACTTATTCTAATTGTTTAATCAATTAGAAAATAAAGGGTGTTTTTTTTACAGGTTTGTTTTTCGAATAGAGATAAAACTGGCATTTTGTGGTCAAATCTGGCAACTCTAATGTCATTTATGTTCAGTTTGGTTTGCCATTTCATCATGAACAGGTTGACAAAAGAACAACGCTTGGTGTATGGGCCGAAAATGAGATTGATCTCGATGCTGATTTTCATCGCAAAATTTTGTTCAGTGATGAGGCTCATTTTTGGTTGAATGGCTACGTCAACAAGCAAAATTGCCGCATTTGGAGTGAAGAGAATCCACATGAGATCCTTGAGACGCCATTACATCCACAAAAACTGACTGTTTGGTGTGCTCTATGGGCTGGTGGAGTCATTGGGCCATACTTCTTCCGAAATAATGCTGGAGAGGCAGTTACCGTTAATGGAGACCGGTATAGAGCCATGATAACCGACTATTTTGTTCCCGAATTGGATGGCATGAATGTGGATGAGTTGTGGTTCCAACAAGACGGCGCTACATGCCACACAGCGCACGCCACAATCGATTTATTGAAGGAAACATTCGATGAGCGCATAATTTCGCGGAATGGACCTGTCAATTGGCCACCAAGATCGTTTGATTTGACACCATTGGATTATTTTCTTTGGGGATATGTGAAGTCGCTCGTCTACGCCAACAAACCAGAAACGTTAGGGGAATTGGAAGCCAACATTCGTGGCGTTATTGCCGACATACGGCCCCATATGCTCGAAAAAGTGGTTGAAAATTGGACCTGTAGAATTGGCTTTATTCGAGCCAGCCGCGGCGGCCACATGCCTGAAATCATATTTAAACATTAATGGCATAAAATTATCCTTCCAATAAAGCCAAATTGATGGTCATTAAAACGATTTTCTTGTGTTTTATTTCAATTCGAAGTTCTATACCACTGAAAAAAACACCCTGTATAAACTAATTGCATCAATTACTAATTCTAATTGGAATTTAACATGTATGGTTTCAACGCACATTTTCAAATGCAAAATGATGTAAAAAGCAAAGGAAAAAATCGTCTACACGTAGAAACTGTTTTAAGTTTGATAAAAACTAAAGATCTATTAAAATCAAATGATAGCAGCTGTTGTAGCTTAAATATTTCTTCTGAACTCTAAAACTTAATTTGCTTTACATAATTCCTTTACATATTGGCACACTGACTTAAAAGCTTTATTTTTCAACATAAATGTTTTAAAATTTATTTAAAAACTAAGTTTTAAGTATGTTACAGGCATACATATGTAAAAGTCTGAATACTGTAACTTTGCATAATTTAAAATATAAAAGAATACCAGTATAAATTTATGTGTACAAAAATCAAATCTTTAATTTATTTACTTGTTCATAAAAATATGAACTATTTTGAATAATATTCATTAGAAAATACCCTAGTAAAGGTATTCACGTCACAAGTTGCAACCTTGCAAAAAAGCAAAAGTGCAAAAATATAACAACAACTACAAAGACAATTATTTTGCACTTTTGCTTTTTCGCAAGGGTGCAACTTGTGACGTAAATACACCCACTGAAGAACGCACCTTACGCTTATTTGTAACAGAAATGTACAGACCTCTTTAAACACTGCCTTCAACAGACAGACAGACGGATATCGTTAAATAATTTTCGAAACTCATAAGGATCCAGAATATACATACATACATATACTTTATAGGCAGCGTTGCCAGAAGATCTGGATTTATTTGAAATCGCTAAATCGCAAAAAATAATAAACTAATCTTATAATCTTATCTCATAATTTTTATCTTTGTCATCTTCAATTTCAAGTTTTCGGTTTATTTCTTTTTATGTACAAAATAATATTGTACTGAAAAAATAAATATCTTTTTTTTGTGTTTGTTTTTTATTTTTTTAAACTGATGGAAAAAATTTTTATTTTGTACGAAAAAGTTTAATTTTCGGTTCGTAATTTTTTGTACAAAAGTACAAAAAAATATTTAAAAAATTTTTTTTTTTTGATACCTTTATTATTTTGAACTTAAAGAAACAATATCAAACAAAATATTTATTTTTTTTTTTCGTTTTTTGTACAGTTTAAAATATTTTTCGAACAGTAATGATTAATATTTTTTTAAAAATCACCCCTGATTATTTCCGCAATCAAGTAAATTTGGTAACACTGTTTATGCTTTTGACAATAACCATACGTTTCCACATGCAAGTAATTACTTGCAAGTAGTGTATACGTATTATCAACGAAAAATCGAGGAAACAGCCGATTGGCTGAAAGTACAAAAATTGTGTGAATGTTAGTTAAAAACTGTGAGTGTATTGAGTTTTTCCAACTTGTACTTGCATGTGGAAACGGGGGGTAACTTGCTGCAAGTGTCAAAATATCCCTGCCTTCAGAAATTTCTTTAAAGTTGTCTGCAAGTACGAAAAATATGATAATGTTAGTAATGTTAGTGTGAGTGTATTGAGTTTTTCGAACTTTTACTTGCCCGGTGGCGTTTTTTGAGCGACTTTTTCAAATTGATATTTTCATCTATGATTTATGTGATTTATCCTAACAAACTGGGTCTCAAGCCGGAATTTCTATGAAAATATCGAAATGTCGATGTAAGTACGCGACAACGACACTACTGCTAAATACATACAGTTTTGCAGACATTTTTATGAAAGTTTCACTGTATAAAAGAAAGTTGAAAGTAATCGACATTGTCTGTTAACACTCGATATAAAACTGAACTCTGCTGAAAATTGTCTGCTCTTCGTCAATGGTTGAATAACAGATTATTAAATGTATGGTACCTATGTTATTTTCTTGTTTATCACCGCATTGAATTATATTGAAACTTGACAACATTGTCTGAATATCGATGATATTATGTGCGTTCGTTTACTTTTCCAGTAGAATCCCAGTAAAATCCAGTAGGTGAGTAATATGAAAGTTTACAAATTTATGTGTACGCGAACGCATTTCAGTAAAATCCAGTATAAATTTGTACAAATTTTGGGGTAAACGAACGCAGCTATTGTCTGTTAGGACTCACTAATACGCGGAAGCCTAACGAACAAAGTCAGTTCTGGTCATCTATGATATTTTGGACAATTGTTTAAAAAATTCATGTATGTATGACGCCAAAGAAAATTCAGCATGTGTGGTTGATGATTTAACATTGTCAGTATGTTTCATGATGAATCATCATGCATTCGCCACCGGGTGCATGTGTAAATGCCAGGTTAAATGATTTTTTAGCGCTATTACTATTGCAAATTGTTCTTACTGTTCAAGATGTTAAACCAAGGGTTCTGTCTATATCAACAGTATTTTTTCCCGGCTTGAAACGAGTTATTACGTCTAATTTTAGTTCCAAAGTAATGAATGCACTTTCTTCTCTTTGCACTCATTTTTCTACGCAACTTCTTATTAAGAACTATGTAACTTCTTACTTCCTAACACGCATCTATTCTTAGAATAACTTACCCAACAGAATTAAATGGATTTTCGCCTTTTTACACGCAAATAGAAAAATTCTCCACATGTGATTATGACTTCAGCGAAAAAATGCAATCGTATGTAACGACGCAAATCGAAATCATAAAAACGCAAAGCGGATTTAACCAATTTTTAAAAAGCGGACCAAATAGGACCGACGCAAATCGGGGTTCTAGTGTATATTTTTTGCAGTATCGCTGGCATTCATTTAATTGTAGAATTCGAATAACTAATGCTTCTAGTGAAAGCCACCTGGTTTGTGATGGGGGAAGAATTTTTTTTGTTTAATTTCCAATAATTTTTGTATTTTGAAAAATTGATTTTTACGTTTTGAACTGTTCCCAATATAATTGTAAATATTTCTTGTGAGTGTTTTAATGATGTCAGAAAATCGTCATAACACTATTACTTTTAGTATAAAAAATTCGTCAATCGTCATTTTACTGTATTTTCTCAAAAAAATCGTCAAAATGACGAAAAATCGTCACATCTAGCAACCCTGGTTATACACTACAAAGCACTTCGGCAGCCCACATGTTCGACAGTTTTTGGTTTGACCGACTGAAGCTTTTTCATAAAGTACGACCTAGACATGTTGTGTTCGTTTTTCAACTACAGGTGGTTGCAGTACTACAACAATTTAAAAACAAAAGAGGTATTATGAGTGTTTACGGTTCGAAATATCAACCGTTTCTAGCAAAACGAAAACAAATTGGTGCGTTCTATCAAAATCAGATGGCCATTTTACACTACCTGTAGTCTTTATTATGTATTTAATCGCTTTCTTTAACAAATGAAAACAACTTTGTTGTTTGTTTTATTTTCTTTTACTATTATATATAAATTCTTTAGTATAGTTGCTCCAAAAACTGTGTGTTCAACAGGGCTGCCAGGTACTTTTTCTCCTTGTCCCCAAAAAATTAAAAAAATATCCCAAAAAATCCCCAAAAAACAAAACTTTAAAAAGTTAATACTTTTTTTTGTTTTTTTTCTGACCAAGTTTTAAATTTTTTTAAAAAAATACTTGGAAAAATGTTAATAAGAACTCACCAAAAATCCCAAAATAAAAACTTTTAGTCAAAACAATCATTTAATTTCGTTTGTAGCGACTGGTTTCGGCATGTTTTTTAAATTCCTTTTTACGCGATTCCAGTAAGGAATAACAAGCAGAACAATTTGCTGTTATTGAAGGCGAATGAGCCAAGTTATAAGAATTTGAAGCTTGTTCAATCCTTTAAGCCAATAAAAATACATATATCCGTCATTTATTTAGTACTTCGATGCCATCATAACTGCTAACCAATAGTCTAGCATTTTTTCCTCAATCTTTATTATATTGTTTTTCGTATTTACTTATTTTTGGGGAATACATACATATTTGCTTCAAAATGTCTTTAAAAAATCAAAAATTGTATGTGTTGTCAACGGTTTTAGATTCTATTTTTAAATTCTCTTTTTTAAAACACTCACTCAAGAAAAACAACAAGTTTATAAAGTACCTTTTACACACTTTACAAAAATGGTAATCTTAATTAGGACCCTTTACACTATATAAGAGTAAGATGAAAGTTTTGCTATTTTTTTTTTTATATTTTATATACGAAACAAAGAAAAATAAGCGTAAATAATAAAAAAGTGTAAAATCCCCAATCCCCAAATGACTTTTTTTCAGCCCAATTATGAATAAAGATTCCCCGAGAGTTTTCTCCCTTCTCCCATTTTTCCTATGTAAATTGAATTGTAAAAATGGGAAAAGGGAAAAAAACTCCCGGGGAATTTGTATTCATAATTGGGCTGTTTGTTTTTTTTTTGCTCACATGAAATCCCCAAGTCTGACAGCCCTGGTGTTCAATTACAGTTAAAATTTTCTAATCTTCTATATAATAAAAATGAAATGTTGTGTTGCTAATCGCATAACTTGAGAACGGCTTAACCGATTTCGATGATTTTTTCTTTAAAATTATCGCCATGGTCCAACTTAGGTTTGTACGGAAAGAATTGCTACTACTTTTACGCCCACTTTTTCTATTAAGCGCATAACTTAAGAACGGCTGGACCGAGTTGGACGATTTTTTCTTTCTACGAAAATAAAATTTTGCCCCGCCTTTACGCTTACTTTTTTCGATTTACCTAAAATCAGAAACCGGCACCATCGATCATTAGTTATCAGCTACCGAGCGAAGCCGGGGCGGCCAGCTCGTAAAAAAATAAAAAACACATGTATAGGTATTTTCTAAATTCTATTTAGGTATATTTTTTTATTTGTTATACAATATAGGTATGTTCATAGTTTATTGTTCTGTACTTAAATTTTTTCTAGAGATTTTCTGCAAAAACAAAATCTAGGTACAATTTTTGCTACGACTGGACTTTCAAATAATATTCTTAGAAAGAATGTTTTTTATGATTAAAATAATAATAATAAAAAAAAATAATTTGTTTGTAATTAAAAGAAAAATACCTTTTTTTGTTAATGAAATAAAATATACTAATACATTTCATCATCTTCTTCGAAAAGTGGCAACTTTTCTATAGCAGCGTCAAGGTAATTTTCATTCAGCTTTACTAGCAATATATTTTCTAGTGTTTCTTCACTTAAATGATTCCCATACTCCGTTAGTACTATCTTTAGTGCAGAAAATGCGCTTTCAATAGTAACCTGTAGTTAATGAAATTTGTAAAGTTTGTAATACATAATAGGTACTTACTCTTATATTTTATAATTTCAAAATTAAATATAGTATGTCAAGACCGCTACGGTTTTGTTATGTGGAAAATAAAAAATGTACACACCTGAGTGGCTGGTATTGCAAAACAAACGCAGCTTAAAATATACAGCTCTGGATCAGTAAACTGCTTCTCCCTCCAAAATAAAAGAACGTTTGTATCACTTCTTAGAAATGGAAGCTCAAGATTTTGAATTTTTGTATATACATCAGTTGTATTACCAATATTGACTTTAACTCCTCGGGAAATATATTCGTTTAATAATTCTTCTTCAGGATCAGCAAACTGGTTGAAAGATTGATGTACACTTAAGTTCGGTGTTAAACACAGAGTTCCTTCCGGGTTAATTTCATTTGTTCTATCCCATATCAATTTTAAATATTTTGTTGCTTCAAGTTTCTGCTTTGCTGTTAAAGAATGGTGAAAACGTGGGTCTAGATACAAACACGCTATTAAACTGTCATCCTGCATTAATGTGTTGGTTCTTTTCTCGAAAGACTGCATAATCTGTCTACCAATTGTTTTAATTAATGGTTGGTTTTCATTTTTAATGATTTTTTCTGTACATATTTTGCATTTTAGCCATTGTGCGTAAAAGCTACCGTAATGTAAATGCTCCTCTTGAAATATTTTTATTGCTTTTTGTAAAGGATTAAATAAAAGGCAATAGGCATCAATGAATTCCCAGAAAGTGTCATCTATTTCGAAATTCTCGTCTCGTGTCTGGGTTTTTAAAGATTCAATTTTCTCCAATACGACTTTTGCTTCTTTTAAATTTTCTATCATTATATAGGTTGACCCCCATCTAGTTGGACAGTCTAATCGGGGCATCTTCAAATGTTTCGATCTTAAAATATCTCGATACCCATTTGATGTTTTTCTAATATATTTTGTTAAATTACGGGATGTTAGAAGGTATTTTGCTAAAGCTGGAGATTTTATCACATCGAGAGCACAAAGTTGCGCAGTATGAGCAGCACAGCGACCAACTTGAATGTTTCCAAATAACATATCCGGAATTTCCTCTACAAGTTTTATTTTTTTTAAATATTCGTCATTTGCGCTTTCTGCTTCATTTTCTTCAAAATCTTCTTCTGATACAAGGGGTAGTATTTTGGTTACTTTAAGCATATTTGCGCCATTATCTGACGTAACTGACACGATTTGCTTTAAAGAAATTTCATATTTGTTCAAAATTTTTGTGATTTCGACAGCTAGATTTTTGCTTGTGCTTGATGCAAAACCCTTCAATTCCACCATTCCTAGGATGTGCGATTTTATCTGGCTATCTCTTATATATTGAGCACTAATGCCGAATATGTTTCTGTACAACTGCGTAGCACTGTCGATTTTTAATGATAGCAATTTATATTTAAATTCTGTAGTTATGTCACTTTTTATATTATTTGCAACTAGTTCCAAGGTTTTAATGCAGTTTTGCGCATTTAAGTATACTTGTTTTCCGTCCGTTTCTCTGATACCTTCACAAATGGGCATCATAATATTTCTCATATTAGGCGAATTTAAAACGTTGAAAGAAATAAAGTCCTCTGTGACTAGCCCAATATATGATCTTATTAACTGCTTCTTATTGATTTCAATTTTTATTTTATTTTTGTATACTTTTGAAACACTTAACAAAGAGCTTGTAGCTGTTTCGATATTACTCTCAAGTTTTATATTATGCAGTCTGTCTAAATGGTTTTTTAAGTTTGATACTCTATTGTTTTTCATTTTAATTTTGCATTTTTTACATATAGCCAAGCCCTTATCTTCATTATTGTGAAAATAGTTCCAAACTTCATTTTGTTGTCTCCGCGGCATGGTTTTTCGTCTTCAAGTATTATTTTAAAACTAAAAAATCCGGCTGAACAGAATAATTTACAAATTCACATACCTACATAGCAAAATTAAAAACAAAGAAAAAACACACTTCGGAATTTTTTAAAAGTCAGTCAAACCAAAAACTGTCGAACATGTCGACTGCCGAAGTACTTTGTAGTGTATACATTTTTGTTTTTACTTTGACTGCAACTGCAACTGCGACTGTTTACCAATTAAGAATCAGAAGCAGGATTGTCAAATGTTTTACAAATATTATCCCAAATTGTTTATTTCTATCGCCAAAAAATTATTGGTTTTCATCCCCAATAAATACTCTTAAATTATGCCATAAAATATTTTTTTGTATTTCATTTAATTTTATATCAAATTTAAATTATGCTGATGTTTTTTCTATATATATAAAAATGAAAAATGTTTGTGTGTTTGTTTGTTGGCTTATAGACTCCTAAACTACTGAACCGATTTTCCTGAAATTTTTACAGTAACATCACGTAAATAAATGTTAATTTTGTTGCTACATAAATGTCAAATATTCCTATATATAACATTTTTAGTGAACTATACTTTAGATTATAATTTTGGTTTTTATGCAAATTATTTATTAATAGTAGTTAATTTTTGTTTAATATAAGTAATGTTTAAAAAGGCTGCAGAAATATTTAAAAATAAAACTGATTTTTAAGTTTAGAAAATTTATTTTATTTAAATAACCTTGTCCAACACAAGCATTACTTATTGGTACACAAAACATGGCTTACAGCCAATTTCACCAAGTTAGGTTATAACAAATTATCAGTTATAGCTGTCAAAATATAACCGGAACTTGAATTAAAGGTTAGTTTTAACCGAACTTGGTGAAATTAGCCGTTAATCTTAAATGGCCGTGATCCAGCAGTATCTTGATAAAAATAAACTTCTGACCAAAATGAGTATAAAATTTTTAACGTCAAACAAATCTTTCTGTTTAACTAACGACAGTTTCATTCATTATGATTCAAAAATGTCTGTTAAAACATTGATATTGATCAAAATTTTCGGTAGAAGCAAAACAATTTTTAATTTTACATTAAGGGCATGTGAAGTAATTAACCTCTTGCTGATCAAGTGCGATATGTATGAACAAATTAAGTTTTAAAGTTTTTTATTAAAATTTTATTATTTGACAAATAATTTTATATTTAACGACAAAAAAATATTTATTTTTTATGATGTACAACATCTTTTAAATTAAGTTTGATTAATTAATTAAAGCAAAATATTACCACAAATACGTAAAATTGATGAATATTGAGGTTTTTTGTGGTAATATATAGTTTTTTTTTGCAAAGTCCTAAAAGAATAACATAAATAAAAGAACTCCAGGAATACTGTTCTGTACCACCCCATAAGATATAAGGTGTTTCTTATACCAGATACACTTCTTTGCAGGCAGATATTGTAAGAATTATAGAACAGTGGGATACTTTGATGCGGAGAGATAAAAAACTTAATCAAAAGGGAACTATTGTGATTATAACAACGGCTTTTTCTGGTAAATATCGTCTACAAATTTTAAATTAATGTTTTTATCCTGAAAAACTGTTTCTGTATTCACAATAGTTTGCTTTTTATTAAGTTTCTTATCGCTCCTGAAAATTATTTAAAAATTATGACAGGCCCTTTTGCATTTTATATGACGATATATTTGTTTTTAAAAATTTTGTCGGTTTCAATGGATAATGGTAGGTTTTGCAGGTAATCCTGGTTGCAACGTAAAATAAAATATCGCGACGATGCGTTTATCATCTCTGTTATTGTATTTTTTTAATGTGTTCATAAGCAGACTGTATGTATTTCCTTTGTCGTCATAGCTGCCAGAAAAAATTTTGAAAAAAAAAAATCGTCGAATTAAACTACATACCTAAATCTTAAAAATTAAATTAACTTTTGTAAGCTTTTGAAAATTTTTAGCTATTTTTGTTTGTTTAAATTGAAAAAAAAAAAAAAAAAATCATACATATCCATGTCTTGTCTCAAAAAGCCTTTTAACATAAAACCGATGTTCTCACTTCTGTTGAATTTAAATGCAAGTCTTTACTTCTATATCAGAACAACTTAAATAACAGCGGCAAGGGTTTTTAATTATAAAATATTCAGTTTAAATAAATAATCCTAAATAGGAAAAAATTTGATACAATTTTTGATTTTCGGAGCTTGTCAATAGATAACTTTGCTTGTCTTTTATTGTTCAGGATGTCATATATTCAAATATGATACAAAAGTTTTAAAATCTAAAATCTTTTATCATTCATAAAAAAGTAGTAAAAATGAGAGATAACGAGCACCGAAATTCTGTTTTTGTTAATAAAATGGTTTAAAAACGGACTTATTAACAGAATCCCAAGCGTAAACTATTATATATGAATTATGAACTGCCTACAAGGGACAATTACTGTCAACCAAATAAACGAAAGTAGCCGAGAAAATATTTAAAAATACAAAATAAAACAAAAAACCTTTGGTAAATTAGTACAATATTTGTCATTTAAAAAATCAGCAAAATTACGTAAAATTATCAAATCTGGCAGCCGTGTTTGTTGTTCATAAACCCAGGGCTGCCAGATAATTTTGGGATAAAATTGTCAATTTCCTGAGAAAAAATAAAAAAATCGTCTTTACGTTTCGAAAAATCGCCAAAAAAAAAAAAATCGGACAACTTAAAATTTAGTTCTTTTTAAAAATTTTTGTTCGATTTTTATAAAAAAAACATTAAAACAAAAACATATGTAATTAGTTCATACCCAGCTAGCATTTTCAACCGTGTAAGAGCTACTGGGAGTCTCATGAAGAGCGTCTTTGATCGTCGATGACCGTATTTTTTAATCGTAGAAGATTCCTCACACAGGAAAAACCAACACGAGTGAGATTCTTCCATAGCACATAGCTTTTTTATACCCTCCACCACAATTAGTTGTGAAGAAGGTATACTAAGTTTGTCATTCCGTGTGAAACTTTTTTATTATTCATCTCAGACCCCATAAAGTATATATAATCTGGCTGCTTGAGTAATTCTAAATCGATTTAGCAATGTCCGTCTGTCTGTCCGTCTGTTGAAAACACGCTCACTTTCGAAAAACTCAAAAGAAATAAACAAACTAGGTGTCAAATTGCTTGTAGTTATCCTAAGCAGTTTGGGATTGAATTTCAGCAAAATCGGTTCAGTAGGACCAGAGCTATGTATCAAAAAGTGGAACCACCACCTTCAAAAACTTGATAATTTTGTTACAAAAACTAACACAAATGATGCAAAAATGCACGGAATGACATAAGATTTTGCACAAGTCCGTTTTATTCGACTAGAAATGACACTGTAAAATTTCGTGAAGATCGGTACACAATTTACCCTAGGCCCCATATATGCCCTACTCCCGGAAAACAGTTTAGTCTCCTAAAACCATAATTAATAACAAATCGTCACAGTTTAAGATAATAATAATAAAAAGACATCATACAGATATTACTCCTTAAACATTCGAACTTTCGGTGGAGGGTATCAAAGATTCGGCACAGCCGAATATAGCACTCTAACTTGTTTTAATTACCTTTCATTTATAATCAACTTTATTAATTTTTTCCATATTATTATGTGTCTTTTCCATTTTTTAATATTTTTTTCTTGTGCAGCTCAGTAATTTTTAGTGCTATATGCATCATTAATGGGTCGATTTCGGATGGCAACTAAACTGAAGTTGAGTTGCCAGCAGCTAAATCAGGCAATGCCGCTCACGTTAAAATAAAAAAAATATGTTGTATTTTTTAACATGAGTGGCGTTGCCTGACTTCGCTGCTCGCAACTGAACTGAAATTGAGTCAAAATCGTCAAAATTTTTCTTTGTGTAATATCAAAATCTACCCATTAAATATTGCCATTTATTTCAGTTTTGTTAAAAAACAAGTAACTAAAATTAATTTATTTTCAAATAAAATTTTATACTGTTAATAAGTCTTCAGCAAAAAAATTAAGCATTTTTCAAAATATTTTTTTGGCTAGATTTAGCTATAATTTTTTAATTTTAAGATCTGGTCACACTGCTTACGATTAATTACTTATCTAAGTCTGAGTTCATACGGCTCATGTCTTATTGACAAGATTCTTAATTTTTCTTCTTTGAACATGAATTGGCGTTCAAATGATTCATGTCATGTTGACGACATGTTTTTTATTTTGTATAGTCGTTCGTTTGCATGTGTTCTTTTTTGATATTGAAAACAATAACAAAATTAAACAACGAATGAAAAAGCAAAACGTAAAGACAGTACATACATGCATCTATGTACTCGTTTCTTTTCCCCTCGTCCCACTCGCCAATAAAGTAGCAATCATGTCAGTTTTTGACAATAAAATACATATTTTTAGAATTATTAAAAATATTTTGTTATAAATTCTAAAAAATAAATTTGTTCAGTATCGCTAAAATACGCCAAAAATTTTAAAAAGTCGCCATAACACATGTTTTGTTTAATATTTATTTAGAACACATCAAAACATCAAAAGGTACGTTATGATGAATACAAATGTTAAACAACAACGTTTTTTATCTATGATAATAAATTGCCACATACATATAATGGAAAAATGCTTATAGACTTTAAATATATTCATGTTTTAAGGAATTATATTTATTGATTCTTTCAAGAGCACTTTTAAAAATGAAAAACAATTTTCTCGAAGATTTATATTATCTTCATCAGCCATTTTAACACACATACTTTCAAATACGGACCCATACATATGAATGCCTCAAATTTCATACATAAAAATACTAGAATAAAATAAAAAAACCGCCAACTATTTTTTTAAATCGCCAAAAAGTCGCCAAATCAAAAATTAGGTCGCCAAACAAGTTTGAAAATCGCCACGTTTGGCGAGAAATCGCCAAATCTGGCAACCCTGCTGGTTCTTTGAGTTTACTCGTCTATAGCACGAAGTCACATCAAACCAACACTGTAGGAACGCAAAGGCAATAAAAAACTTTTTAACAATTGACATGTATCTATGTGTGTTGATATCTATACGTGAGTATGTTCCAGTGTTGCAAAATCAAAATTTTGTAAAGGTACTGAACTTCAACTAAAAAGGTACTTTTTCCCACCAAATGGTACTTTTTGTTAAAAAATAAAACAATTATTTATTAAAATAAAAAGAACAAAAGATATTTTATTGGAATTCATTTATCTATTTATTTAAGAACATTCAGTATTTATTTTAAAAGTATAAAGGTACACTTGTAAATAATATTTATGTTATACATAAGCGAAAGGTACGTTGTTATCAGTTTATGTTTAAAAAAAAATCTTTTAATTCAGTGCTATAAAATAGAGCATATTTACTTTCATATCATAAGAAATATTATAACTATCATATAATTTTAATAGATCTTTAATTTAAATCAAACTTGAAACAATTTCTACGTTTAAACGATTTCATCTTCTGCTTTTTACATTGTTTTGCATTTGAAAGAAAATGTGCGTTCAACTGATGCTTATGAGTGTGGTATCGATAAAATTTCAAAATCAATACGTAAAATTCCAGGACACATCAGTTCATCCATTTTGTTCTTAATTTTTCCAAAAAACTTAAATATTTTTATTTCTGAAATGCTTAATTTCTGGAAGATACTGCTGAAAAACCTGGTGTTGTTATCACATGTAATGTTGAAAGAATTAGCAAAATCGGTTCACGGGCATAAAACTTATTACGATGTTTCTAAAATGTTGATGGAATTTCATATGTTTTTGAGCATGTGGTAAAATAGAGCAACAAATCAACAAAAATCCGTGTAAAATATCGTGCTTCGTAATCAGGGACCGGAAATAAGAGTTATTTTTCAATTTTTGAAGAAATAAATCATACATAAATGAACATCGTAGAAAACTTTTAATTACACCATCATGATTTTTAGGCGAAATGCATCCAACATATTGCATGATATTTAAATTTTTGATTTTTATTTTAACAATCAAAAATAAGAGTTATTTTTGATTTTTATTTTTTTAAATGAAAAATAAAAGTTATTTTTGATTTTTATATTTTTAAATGAAAAATAAAAGTTATTTTCGATTTTTATATTTTTATATCAATAATAAAAGTTATTTTTGATTTTTATATTTTTATATCAATAATAAAAATCAATTCAAAACTCTTATTTATTTGTTGATGCCGTATGTATTATAATATGCTGCATCATTCAAATTTCTATATGAATATAATATATTATGTGACTTATCCATTATCATAATAAACATATTACCTATGTCACGAATTTTGAATTGATTTTTATTATTGATATAAAAATATAAAAATCAAAAATAACTTTTATTTTTCATTTAAAAAAATAAAAATCAAAAATAACTCTTATTTTCTATCTAAAAATATAAAAATCAAAAATAATTCTTATTTCTTGATTTTTTTGATAAAAGTCATAACAGTTACGGTCCCTGTTCGTAATAGTTTTAGCCACGGTTGATAAAGTTGGTACAGTTGTACTTTTTTTTGGTACAATTCAAAGCTAAAAAGTACGCTGGTACTCCCGTGACTCATTTAGTACTATTTCGAAATTTTTTAAACCTATTGGTATTTGATATAACATGGCAACTTGTATGTACTGTCCAATGAAAATAAACGAAGTTCAGTGTTTGGTTTGGTCGGAAAATGCTAAATTGCGTAGCGTTTTTATGAAATTTAACAAAAGTTTTGTGTATTTTGTTGTTGGATTTAACAAAACAGCTATTATATTTTGCAATTGCTCTTTTACAAGAGCTTTTGCACCAAACACTGAACTCCGCAATTGTCAATAGATTTTTTGCACGATTTAATAAGCCACATTCTAAATTAAGTATCAGTGGCAGCATATAAACTTGTATTTTCTAATTTTATTGACAATTTTTTAAAGATATAGGAAACCACTTCTGCAAAAGTTCTAACAGAAGAGACGACTTCCTCTCATTTGAAGATTATTTTGGAACGGATTCATAATATTTTGAAATATTCGTCAACAAAATGGTTGTCACGCCATTATTATTTTACTCTGAATGATTTTGAAGGAGATTTTACAAGTGCTAAATTAAACTTTATTATATCCGGACTTTCTACTCCAGTTAATAAAATGATGCTCGTATGCACATATTTTTTGAACGCTAAAAATTTTTGTTTCGTCAAATGGGGCGCAATTTTTTGAAAAAGGAGTTTTTAGACAAATTCGAATTATCAAAGCTAAACTTGGAAGAAAATTATCTGTCACTTAACGTAGATATATACATATATATTAAGAAATAACATTGAAAGTATAATATAACATTTTGCAAGGCTTTAAGAAATAAAGTAAACTTCGACGACTAGCTAAATTTACTCCAGAAAATGTGATTTCCGTAAAAACCAGTATAGTACAGCGTTTATTAAAAATATTTCTAAATGAGAGTGCATATTATGATACTATTAATAACGAGTTTCGAGCGTTGTCGGATATAGATGATTTACAAAACTTAAAGAACGAAAATATTTATGTTTTGAAAAATTAACTAGAAAAATTAATGTATCCACAGCTTATCCATTCCAGACTCTTCGGGGAATGTGGAAAGAAAATCTTCATGTCAAAAATATTATAAAAACAAATGAATGAAATAGATTATATGTGCCAACGGTTTCAAGTCTAATCGAAATAAGACTTTTTCTTTTATAAAATAAATGATTTAGTACTATTGGGGTCGAAAAAGTACGGTTTTAAACGAACGTTAGTACGATATTTATTTTCTCATTTATCATCCTTGGTTTTAGCTTATTTTCAAGAGAGGAATTTATATTGGACCTACAGCAAATTATGCATTACTTGTATACAACTTAATGTCTATGTGGTTGTTGTTATGTTTTGGCACTTTTGTTTTTTCGCAAGGGTGCAACTTGTAACGTGAAGTATGTACCTCAATAAGAACAAATTTCGATGTAGAAGTGAAATGTTTTTCAGCTTTTTATAGGTTTGAAGTAGTCTTCAGAAGGCTACTTAAAGTGCGACCTAAGGTAAATTATCAACCGATTATCTCAAAATTGCATGGTCTTATTTCTGGCCATATAAAGCTAAATCGTATCGATCTTTACGAAATTTGATAGTGTGATATCTAGTTCTATAAAACTGTGACGTACAAAATTTTATTACAGTAGCATTATTTGCTACGGTTTTAGACGTACTAAACTGCTGTCCCAGAGTAGGCTTTATATGGAGCCTATGGTAAATTAACAGTATGAATTTTACTCCTTTAAAACTATAACGTACTAAATTTTATTACAATAGCGTAATATGTTACGGCCTTAGGTGTATTAAACAGCTTTCCGAGAGAAGGTTTATATGGGGCACATTGTAAATAATGGACCGTACTTCACGTAATTTAACATTTTTATTTCTAGTCATATTGAACGATATCAATCCGTGAATTATACCACCATTTTGTTTGTTTTTGTAACATTTTGATTTATAACTCTTATCTTACTGAACCGATTTCTCTGGATTTCAACCCTAAACTTCTTAGGATAACTAGAAGCAATTTGACACGAATATTGTTTTTTTTTATTAAGTTGTATGAGAGTGAGCGTGTTTTCAACAGACGGACAGACAAACGGACATGGCTAAATCCATTTGGAATAAGTCAAAGGTCCAGAAAATATATTTACTTTATGGGGTCTGAGATGAATAACAAAAAGGTTTCACATGGAATGACAAAGAAAACCTAAAGTTCTGGAATTGGCTGGTAATGCTGCTCGTGATAACAAAATACAAGAATTATTCCCTGTCATTTGCAAATGGCCATCCTTTATGACGAAGAGTTGAACAAATTATTGTCTGCCGTAACAATTGCTCAATGTGGTTTGCCAAACATTCATTGTACAAATTGTACTTTTACCGAAGAAAACAGAAAAGAAATCCTAACTTATTTTTCTTTGTGGATGTAAAAAAGTTTAAATATTGCGTACAGACCATCGTATTTTTTAAAGTTGGTTCCTTTTTAAACATTTTTAAATTTTTTAATAAAAATGTTTGAAAATAAATCTATCACTTACCATTTAAGCTGTAAAACATTTTAGCACTGTTTTTAAGCCATTTAGCACTTTTACTCTTTCATCTTATGGCAACACTGTATGCAACCAACAACGAAAAATGGCTGGTTGCATGGACATGTTGTAAAGTGTGTACCTACTATTATTTGCACAGCAGAAGCGAATGCAAGATTTTACTTTTTTAACAAAAAACTGTTACTTCATAGCAACAGTATAGGTAGATAATAATTTAACTTTTGCTTTTCTTTTAAAAACTGTACAAGACCAAGGCTAATTCAGTAAAATTTGGTGGCAGATTTTGACAGTTTGTTTTTGATTTGTAAATAGGTATTTTGTTCAGTACTGAAATTCCGTTAAGTAGTCAAAATTCGTTAACTAACGATAATTACCGTTAAGAGCTATTCTGTAATGAAATTTTAACAATTTTTATCGGCAAGCAATGTCGGTGGCTAACGACACAAAAAAAGTTCTAGTTAAATAATAACGATAATAAATGTACTGTAAACAGATTAAAACAAGTAAGAGTGCTATATTCGGCTGTGCCGAATCTTATATAGCCTTCACCATTTTGCGAGCAGAATACAGAGCAACTAGACAAAAACAAAATAATTTTTATATATACATACATACATATTAACAATAGTAAAAACTTCATTATACATAATTTAAATTTAAAAAGCGAAAACTGGTAAATATTTTTTTAAAATCGTTTTTGAACATAAAAATTAAGAAAAAAATTTGTTTTATTTTGATTATAACCCAGCCGTTTTTTAACCGATTTGACAGATTTATATACCGACGTGTTTAAAAAGAAATTTGCCAGTAAGTTGGGCTATAAACCTTGTACTCGGGAAGATCTATGGTTCCCGAAAGTGGGTATTTAAAAAAAATGATTATTTTGGTCATAACCTTTTCGTATCTGAACCAATTTTTCCGAGTTTTCAGAAAATATTTTTTACCAAAGATTTCCGATCTTTTGATATACAAGGTATAACCATAGATCATACAACAGTCCAAAAAATCAGGTTTTTATACAATTTTTGATATTTTTTGTACGGGAGGTACCATGCCCACTTCTCCGCCCACAGTTTGTGGGATGCTGTGTATTGATAACCTTAATGTGTGTACCTAATTTTAAAACTTTGGCTCTTGCCGTTCTCAAGATATACAGAAAAAAGGAATAAAAATACAACAACAAGGGATTTTTGGAAAAAAAACTAGAGGTAGTCGTGGTTTTTTGCTCATATCTCAGTCATTTTTGGACCGATCTGGCTGAATTTCAATAGCAAGAAATGGTGGACTATATGTGACATAAATGTAAAACAACCTAGCCGCTATCATGTCTGCAGTCTCCGGAAAACACATATCAAACGTAAGACGGACAGACGGACATGGTTAAATCAAGTTCTCTTATATCAATATTGTAGAAATTACAAACGGAATAACAAACTTAAATATAAGCCTTGCTATTCATAACTTCTATGATTGTTAAAAGTTTCAATAATACCAATTAATTTATTATATTAAAATATTTTGGTTTTAAGCAAATAAACACCGAGAGGAAAATATGATATTTAAAGCGTATAAAGGCAAGATTTGTTATAAAAGATAATTAACGATCTTAAAACGAGATATGTACATATTTAAAAATTATTACCAAGCAATAAATTTATAAAGTGGTCAATGTGGAGTTCGAAATTTTGTTTTAAACTTTTTTTTTTTGAAATCGAATACCTCTGTATTTTTGTGCAAATTTGAAAATGATTCGTTTCATCAAAATAAGTTGACCTCAGCTTGCAGTACTCCTTGAAACAAATTTGGTATTAAATAAGTTTTTTTTTTACAGTTTCCAACTTATAACTTTTAGAAAATTTCAAGAAAAAAAGAAAAATTGTACATGTTTTTTAAATTGCAAGTCTGGGCGATGATATACTTTTGTTAAATTTTCTTAATAAAACACGTATAAACAATAGAATAAGATGAAGTTACTTTATTAAGATAATACCAAAAATATTTTCAATTTAAATAATAACTTCTTTTTTCACAAGTCTTATAATTTAGTGATCACGTCTGCTCTTTCGTTTAAGACAACAAATTTTAATTTCAACTAAAAACGCTATCAATGCGAAGGATAAACCACAAACCCAAATAACAAAAGCGTAGCGTAAATATTCCAAAGCAAGGGATTTATTTTCCTCTGGATCTCGCATTATCTTTAAATACTCGCTTATGACTCCGTCCCTTTTTGTATCCGTCAAAAACTTCTGCGCCAAACCATTCTCTCGAATGCGCAATAAATATCGATTGAAATGTTCTATTAAAGGGGACCGATGGGGAATTGTTACATACTGAGCCCTATAGTACAAAACCTCCTTGAGTAACCTGGCAATGGGGCGCTTTAGATAAGATTGTTGAAATAAAAGAAAATCGGCCAGCTCTTTATGAACCGAATACATGTACGTCATATTAAGATTTAGACGGTTTCTTCTCAATTCATTGTTACTACCCGAAATAAAACGTCCTTGAAGTGCCTTGGAAAAGCTTAAATTCCTCATGAACGCCACATAAAAGGAGTGCTCTAACACCTTCAAGTTAGTTCGACCAATATCGGTAAAATAATTTAGTTGTGGTTCGTATACCTTGGAGGCAAAAAGACTGGATAAATTTGAAGTGTAATAGTTGGTGAAAAAGAGACCCGTAAATAAAAATAATAATTGGAAAAGGAAATATTTTAGAGATTTTTTCCCAACCAATCCATTTGACAAAAACATTATTATACTAAAAGTCTGCAATGCTAGTTTACTCAAATCTGCGTCAGCTTTCCGTTGCATGAAGTAAATTAAAGTATAAAACATAATACAACTGGCAATTATCAAAAACCATATGGATCCATTGTAGGGCAGAGTAAGATACAAACTCTTCTCAATTTCTCTAGCGTTCGGCACCATCAATAAAATTTTGGTTAAATACAAAACATTACTTTTATCAACAAATGTAGCATTGTTGGGAATAAATATTGGCAGCATGCTAAAACCAATGCCATTAATTTCATTAAATGTTTCGAGGGGATCAGTATCCGTCTTCCACATGTCAAGAAAATAATATTCTAAAGAGGCATTATAATATTCAAAATATAATTGTATCCATTTGTAAAAGTAACCAGTACGCACAAGTTTCCCCTGACGATTGGTATAAGAATAGCACACATTGGGAAAGTCATAAAATGGCATTGCCCAATTGTATTGTTGGAAATTATTTAGATGTGACTTATCAAAAAACTCGTTAACCGTATTAAGTGGCACCACTTTAATTTTAGGATAGGGATGATAAGTGAAAATCTGATTTCCAAACCAAAGTAAAACCGATATGAAACCTTTGGACCAGCAATTTTGGAAGATTTCCATTAATGTCTTGTTACTTATTTTCAAACTATTTTCTGTGGCCGGTTGAAAAATTAGTAAAATATCCTTAAAGTGTATCCTCCATAGTAGACGATCCAACAACTCGAATGTTATATAAGTATGCGTAGCGTTTTGTCATAACCAAACTATCGCAAGACTGTTTTTGTTAAATTTTTCAAAAATCGGTTCAATATTTGCGACATTTTCCTTTCTCAAAATTATTTTTGGTTTTTCAGTTGTCTGCACTAATTCATAAAAGTTTATACTGGCTTCATTATTTTCTTCGAGATTAACGAAAACATTGATTTCAATTTTACGTTCCTTGTTTATACATTTGACTATTTCTGTGATATTAAAACCTTCCGTCATTTTATTAATAAATGCGGCCAAGATTAGGACTGTAATCCGCAGTCGGTGTGTTGTTGTGAGCTGCATTCTAGAGATACTAAAATCTATTTGCTTTCCACTAAACCCTTTTATAATCACACTAATCGTGATTTGGATTTCCCTTAATAAAATGAATGAGTCAAAGTAAAATTTCGAAGGAATAAACTGTTCACTTTTCAAATTGTAGCTCCCGCCTACAATTATTAAGTGTATAAAATTAATTAAATAAATGGTCTTACAGATTTTTATATCCTGCGCAACCACAAGTGGTGGATGAGGGTGTTTAAAGTTGGTTATATCATATAGAACAACAAGACACATTTATTTAAGGCCCCATAAAGTTGACAGAAAGCACTTCTTGGAAAACCATTTATAACGGGTTTTCCAATAAGGACTTGACAACTTTTTTTTAAAAATAAATCGCAAACCATTTGAGATATTTCCAAAACTTTATGATCGACTTGAAATACAATCAAAACATTTTTGAATGGAACTCGACTTCGTTCATATGGCCACCGCGGGCACATAGGCAGCGGATGATTCATTGGGCCTAATTTTCGATGACTCGGTCACACATTTCGGCCCTAACGGCCGCTATTTCACGTTCAATGTTGGGTCTGAGTTCTTTCTCGACTTGTTGGTATAGACCAATGATTTGACGTAGCCTCAAAGAAAAAAGTCTAAAGGCGTTAAATCGCACGAACCAATTGACTAGTCCATTTCTTGAGTTAACACGCTCGCCAAGCTTACTCTTCAATAAATCGATTGTAACGTGTGCTGTGTGGCTTGTGGCACCGTCTTGTTGAAACCACATATCGTCCAAGTCCATCTTTTCCGATTCGGGCCAAAAATAATCGGTAATCATTGCGCGATAACGTTCGCCATTCACAGTAACGTTACGATCGTTATTGTCGACTAAAAAATATGGCCCAATGACGCCGCCGGCTTGCAAACCGCACCAAACAGTTATTTTTTGTGGATAAAGTGTTGATTCATGAAGCACATGTGGATTTTTAACAAACCAATAACGCATATTATTACTGACGAGCCAAAAATGTGCTTCGTTACTGAAGATGATTTTGCGATGTAATGGTCCATGGCTTAAATTCTTGAGTCAGCTTGACCTTGAATGGGTATTTACCAAGATCTTAACGCAAAGTTCGATATAAAGTGGTCTTGGCGATGCCCAGTTTCTGAAAACACCGCGAAATTGACTGATTTGGATCGTTTGCTACGGACGCTTGAACGGCAGCGATATTTTCGTCACTACAACCAACCCGTTGTTTCACTGGCACGGCAGCATCACACAATGGATAAGTTGACTCAAATTGTTGCATTAAACTTGTTATTGCTTGTCTACTAGGGCGAGAATAACGACAAAAAATTGGAGTTAACGCTCTTAAAGTTGCGGTCACCGACTCCGAATTTCGGTAGAACATTTTTATAATTTGCATACGTTGTTCGTTCGTGTACTTTATCATGATGATAATGTTGAGTTTACTAAAAAAAGAAAAGTAACAGGGAGATGATCAGTGAAATAGTGCGTTTACAAATTAAATTCAAAAATGTCAAATACCTATTGGAAAACCCTTTATATTGTACAATTCAATGTTTACCTAATAGATCACTATCGGACATGTTCTACGAATTGAAATAAAGTGGAATTACAATCAAACGAGATTTTCATTTCAATTATTTACAAAATGACTGTAGTTTTTTCTGCTTTTAATATGTAGTTGTTCTTGTTAATAATATAATTGGTAATCAAAGTATGGAATATATTAAAAGGAATATTTTTTATAAACTTTCTTTACAGCCTCGTTTTCCAAATTTGTTCGATTTCAACTCCACTTTAGTTCGAATTACAGAACATACCCATATTTAAGATATCCCACTACCTCTAGAACTCCTTTCTTCCACATTCCTTTATAGTCTAATATGTGTACTACTCGCCATATTGTTAAGTGTCCTTTAAGGTCCAATTAGACGTGACATAACCGTAACGGCGAATTTAGAAACTAAAATTGAATTGGTTTGTATGGTATATTTATGTCGTTTTGGTAATACAGTGGTTGTTGTAAAGTTTTGTTATGGTTATGTTACGTCTAATTGGACCTTTAAATCCATATTTGAACATTTTTATAATCACACCACAATAGTGGAGAGGGTATTATTCATTTTTGCTGATGTTAGTAACACCTTAAAATATTGGTCCAAGACCGTAACCGATCCACTCAGAATCACTTTCTAAGTCGAATTAACAATGTCCGTCCGGCTGGCTGGCTGTAAACTTTTTGCGCAAAGTAAAGGTCGCAATTTTAAAGTAAATTTAATGAAATTTAGTATATCGGCTCTAATTGGCACTAGGACCAAGGCAATTGAAATTGGAGGGAAACGGTCCATAGTTTCACATAGCCCCCATACAAGCTTCTATCCGAAATAGGGTCGTTGTGTCCATAAACCACCTTCTATTGTTGGTATTTAAATTAGATTTGGTCCAACCAATCATCTTACCAAATTTTATTGGAATCGGTCCATATTGACCATAGCTCTTATGCAAATACTACCCCCCAAAAATGTCTTTTAATGCCACAACTTCCTTTTAAATGTTAGTATTATTATACAAATTGGCGATAATAACTTTTAGGTAGGTCCAATATTAACCACAGGTCCCATATAAACCCTCATCGCAAAATCTCATATGGATAAAAATATCGAAATAATATTCGGCACAAAGGACTTTAACATAAATCTTAACCTCATAACATAATTTTAGGCGGGTCCATGATTACCCATGGGTCCGAAATAGGTTACACTAGCAAAAATAGTTTTTATATTCTGTGGTGTAGGGTAGCATGTATTGTCGGGCTTGACCGACTATACTTTCTTACTTTTTAAAATTGCTTGTTCGATTAATCGAGGAATTTTTCAGTCATTATTTGATCGAATAATCAAAATAGCCAATTTCGAATAACGAATAACTCGAACAATGTATGCCAATTAATCGATTAAGGCCCTATGTTCCACCTAGGAACTACGGGAAATTAATAATAATAATAATAATAATCGATTAAGGTGAATATCTTCAAAAAATCTACCTTTTTTAAATAAAAATTTAGATTTCTAGCTGTTTCATATTATTCAAAACTAAATTATTTTAGTTTATTTATTTATTCCAATTCTATACACAAGACTTAAAGCCTCTTATTGCAGTATAGAACATTGTTTTAGCAGAAACATTAAAAATAAAAATTGTTATTTGTAAATGATAAAATTTTAAAACAAAAGAAAAAATTTAAAAGAGAAAAAAAATTATTAAATAATAAATTAAATTGAAAATTAACAAAATGATAATAGAAACTGGGAATTATTTCCTTTCGCAGGTTACTTTATATTATATTCAACATTTTTTATTTTTCGAATTTATTCTATGAGTTAAATTTCAGTTATGTATTTTATAAAGCTTTTTTGTAATAGTTCTATTCCTTAAATTTTTAGGAATGACTTTTATACACTACCAGACTATTATATTGTATTTTCTTGTTACATTTTACCTTAGCTATCCTTTGAATAGCAATGAAGTATATTGTATGTACAGAAAAATTTACAATTATTAGACACCAGCAGAATGTAATGCATTTTCTGGCCCGCTACGGCCTTCGTCAGCATTCTTTGTCACACTGGATAGTGATACTTTATAAATTGAACGTATTTAACTCAACTATTTTAACAAATAGAAACTGGGAATTATTTCCTTTCGCAGGTTACTTTATATTATATTCAACATTTTTTATTTTTCGAATTTATTCTATGAGTTAAATTTCAGTTATGTATTTTATAAAGCTTTTTTGTAATAGTTCTATTCCTTAAATTTTTAGGAATGACTTTTATACACTACCAGACTATTATATTGTATTTTCTTGTTACATTTTATTTTATTTATAAAGTATCACTATCCAGTGTGACACAAAGAATGCTGACGAAGGCCGTAGCGGGCCAGAAAATGCATTACATTCTGCTGGTGTCTAATAATTGTAAATTTTTCTGTACATACAATATACTTCATTGCTATTCAAAGGATAGCTAAGGTAAAATGTAACAAGAAAATACAATATAATAGTCTGGTAGTGTATAAAAGTCATTCCTAAAAATTTAAGGAATAGAACTATTACAAAAAAGCTTTATAAAATACATAACTGAAATTTAACTCATAGAATAAATTCGAAAAATAAAAAATGTTGAACAAAATGATAATATTAAAAATCATAACACAAAAAAAAAAAAAATTTAACACGCAAAAAAATGTAGAATGCTTTTTTTGAAGCTCAGTGCGTTACTAATTATTTGTATATTATGCGGGAGTAGATTCCAAAGACGGATTGCATTAAGGAAAAATTGCCAATCAGATGTTAAACTTTAGTCTCTAAACAATAAAATTCTTTTACCTCTATTAGAGCTAGATATGGTAAGGCGGCTATACAGATGTTGTGGTTGTTGAGTAAACACGATTTTGTGCATAAATATCAGTACTCTTGTTTTGAGAAGGTCATCAAACTGAATACCATAAAGTTTTACTGTAAAAGGAGAAACAGAATTAAACCTTTTTACGCCATATACGTATCGTACAATACATTTAAAGACTGAGTTTAATTTTCTTTCACTTGCGGCATCACATTTGGCAAATAATTCGCATCCATACATCAGAATTGGCAATAAATAGGTTTTTGCAAGAAGTACCTATTCTTATTTTGATAGGTGTACAATACTGCGTTTGCCAGAGAGTTCTAAGCATGGAATACGTACGGCCACATGCATAATTAATATGGTTGCACCATGTCAGGTTTTTATTAAAAATAATACCAAGATTTTTTGCTGTATTTACCCTTTCAATACGTTCATTACTAAGAAAAATATCAGGTATATGATCGGTTATAGTAGTTCGTTTTTGGATAACAAGATATTTAGATTTTTTTGGGTTTATACTAAGACCATTAGCAGTAGCCCATTCATAAATATGTTTTAACTCAGTATTCAGAGTTGAGACACATTGTTCAATTTCAGATGTATCACAGCTGATGTAAATCTGAACATCGTCAGCATACATGTTCTTAACTTCTTTATTTATTTTAATCACACAAACTTTTGAGCATATTTCAGACACTTTAGTTGTGTGAGAGACAAATTGTGTATATCATTACAAACGTCAAATTACATACGCTAGAAACTTGGCACTTTAATAGCACACATATAGTCTTTCGTAAATTATTGTGTTCTATATGGTTATATTTTACATATATTATTGAAACCAATCATTTACAAAAGACGATATATAGTTTAACATTTATCGTAAAAAAAAAATTTTAACTAAGAATGTCCATCGACTTCAATTTCTAGGAACAATAAATTGGTTTTAAAAGTTTTTCTTAACTAACTGGCACCTCTCACAAAATATGCCGGAAATAAAAAGACAAAAAAAAAAGTAAATAAAAAATTGTTTTAAAAAATAAGAGCTCAAGCCTAAATTTAATACCAGCATTAAGTTTAGCAGGCGGGACACAATTGCAAATTATAAACCGAAAAAAATTATTGGTTCCCGTGCTAATAAATAACTTCTAATAAGCATAACTGTACTAAACTTTGGCTTTCAGATCATTTTATAGTCTGTTTAGGGCCAAATACACATTTCAAATGGTTGTCCAGCAGGTTGTCCACTCGTGTTTGTACGTGTGGTGGACGTAATATTCGCTGTCATATCTAAATTTTTTCATTTTCCATCCAGCATCACCGGTGTGACACATACAAACACATGTTCACTTATACTACCATAGCGCTTGATAAGAAATACTTGGCGTGTCCAGACCCTTTTAAACCGAATTAGTTTTAATTTAGTTAAAAGTCTTAAAACTATCTACATAACACATATCGCTCCTTTATTGCAACGAAGTCATATCTAAAAAAAATGAAATTTGGCAAAATGTGATAAAAGTTTTCAAAATAAACCTTTAGATACAGGTTTAATCAAATATATTTTGCTATAACTTCGATCCAGTTTGAGATATAATACTGATTTATATAACTGATTATACTGATTTATAAATGAACACTTTGGCTAAAGTAACTTGAAATTTTTGACTATGTTGCAATAAAGGAGCGATATGAATTGTTATTTTTTTTTTGTTTATTGTTAAACTACATGTTTGTGTTATTGTTTTTTTGTGCTTATTTATATAATAAAAGTATCAATTCATGTAGAGATTTATGTTTTTTCCCATTGGATAAAATTATTTGAATTATTCGAATTATTCGAGTAATTCGAACAATTTAAAAACCTTACTCGATTAATCGAGTAAATTTAAAATTCAAACATCGATCTATTCCTTGCTCGAACAAACCCAAAAGTCAAATGATTGGGTACTCTATTAAAATTTATAAATCGCTTAAAACTGTTTATAATTTATTTTTCTTCTATGATTTTTGTAAAACCTACCAGTGGTTTTGACAGTTTACAATGTTGCATATTATGCAAACTGTTGGTGATGCCTTTGAGCGTATCTTTTGTCGATAGGGCCTTTTGTTTTTGGTAAAAAAAAAATTCCGAAATTTTTTGTGGACATTTGTGTTGATGCAAAACATCAGAATTAGGCTTTTTGGTAAGTTAGGCTTTTTGCGTTTCAGGTAACTATATAGTAAATAACTCATTATGACTTTTTGAGTTGATTTGAGCATGTTCGTCCGTCTGCATTGCTGGATGGCTTGTCGGCTGTCTGTGTAATCATCTTATCCTAGCGAATACCTGACACGGCAGGTTGAACTTTGCAGGTCTTCCTTATTTCTAAAGGCCCAACCATAATGTGCTTAAGTTGGCTTAAGCCAATGTACGAGTACGTGTAAATCATATGAGGCAAACCATATTGAACTTAAGGAAACTTTTTGTTAAATTTTATGAAACTGTCATTTGCTTAAGCAAAGTGCGAAACTGATCGCACATTCCATACGGAATCAAATGTTTGGTAATTTTATTTAAGTTTTTTTAAATACATTTGAGAGACTTTTTGTTATTTTTTGACAGTAGGTTAAGCAAGGCTATGCATATTATGGTTGTGCCAAAAGCGATTGATCGCGTCTGACCAGAGATCCTAGCAGGACTGGTCATTGATTAAGGCTCCTCCGGGAATCATGTTGTTTATACCCAAAATCCCGGGAATGAAGTTGTGATCTCTTCACTTACTCTTGCTGGCGGTTCTCCATATGTGCTGTTGGTATTTAACAGATGTTGCTTAAAGCAAAGTATGGTAGACAGCTCCAGCTCCATACGTTTAAAGTTGTACCGGTTGGAGAGTAGGACAGCATTTGTATAAGGGCTTATGGCGTTTTCTGTTCTAAAAATAGTGTTGCATAAGTGTAACATGTTACTTGGCAACATTTTTAAATGCACCTCTAATTTTTAAGAAGTGTTTCATATTTAACTTTTACAAAAGAACACAAATTTTGGCATTAAGCAATAATTTTCAATTAGCGCAAGGTCAATTCAATTACAGGTGGTGGCAAGACTGGAACAATCCAAAGCCAACAGATGTTTTTTTTGTATTGCATTGTTAGTGTTTACGGCTCGAAACTTGCCACCACCTTGTATTGAATTCGCCTTGATCTAGTGCTGCACTTATGCCCCTTTAATTAAAATGAGTGTTGAAAATGTAGCATTTTTTTAAATTTTAAAGGGAACATCATCAGAAAAGAACGCTTTATACTTTTAAAATAACACATGTTTTTCAGAAAAGAACATAAAAAAATGTAAAAGGCAGAATAAATGCAGAATTTTACTCAGAAAAGAAAACGCCATTAATGTGAGTGTAGTCTTATTCTTAAGTGAGGGCGTCTGGTAAACGCATTGTTTTTCACACACAGAAAAAAATATCAATGTTAAATTAACATTGCGCAATGTTGATTAAAAATCATAGTAAATTTCTGCAAAAGTATGACCCCTTTCACACTCGGCAAGTGAAAAGCATAAAACCCCGTTTTATTTGTTTTGTATAGAAACAATAACAACACTAAAAAAAGAAAAACATAATTTTTTTATTTTCATGTTTAAAATTATTTCTAAAGAGAAAAATAAAATTCCCGTATGCTTCTTGCTAAAAATATTTAGTTAAATAGAACATCAAATTTTCAAAGTAGAATGATGACGAAAACCATATCGGACCATTCTGCAGGTGTCTTTTAATTGTGAGTGCAAAGGGAAAAACAAATAAGTGAAACATGTGTTAAGTCCTTAGAATGTTTCTTAAATTAACTCATATGTTGTCTCTGAAGTCTCTGTTTTTAAAACTCATGAAATTTCCGTTGTTTCAACTTAAAATAACTTTCATTTAAAGTGATTCGAAGTGTTATTTCAATATGAATGTCATTTTGTTCCAACTGTACGGGAATGTTAAATTAACATGAATTATAGTTATTTTAAAAGAAAATAATGTTGTTCGCAAGTTATTGTAAATTTTTGAAGTAAATTGAAGTAAATATGAAGCAAAATCACAACCGAAAAATGTAAAATCAACCTTGTTTTCAAAGAGTTTACATTGATTTTTTCTGTGTGTATGGGATGAGACCGTAAATCTACCCACGACTGTAAAACATCTTGGGGTTATATAACCTATAGCTGTTATATTACCTCTTGACTTTACATCTTCGGGGGATACAGGAGAAGCCAGTAACCTTAAGCTTGAAAAGGCAGAATTGGCAGGGGTTTTGGTAGTCGGGTCTGAACCGAGATCCTTTTTTACCACGGGAACCAGAAGCTACTTAGTCCCGGTCTAGTTGTTGGTGGGGCTTCTTCGGAAATCAAGAGCTGGCCGTGACTTAGCGGATCGCACTAGGTAGTGTTTATAATAAACAGAAGCAGCTTCATTTTAGTAGTGAAGGTTATATAGGATTTAAGGGTAGAGGTAACACGAGAATTGTGAAAATTTTTATAATTCGTACCTAATTGTGGAAGCCCTAATTGCCTATTTCAAAATTGGTACTTTTTGGTCAGCTCAAACACCTTCAACAATAGACATGATTTTTTAAAGATTCGGAAATCGACAAATGGATCATCTTTAAACTGATTTATTTTTATTGTTTGCAAAAAATTTATCGCCTCGAAATCTTCCCTCCTCATTTTTATTTGCAGCTCCAAAAGTGACGGACATTAAAATTTAAAAGTTTTCTAGTTTAGTGCTACCTGTTTGTAGACAGATGTTACTTTGTGTGCATTAATGTATGCGAAATCATTTCCTACAATCGATTTTATAATCGAATGAATTAATATAGTTTACATTTTGCAATAAACGTATTAGTTTTTCTTTGATGCATATCGTTTATGATACTCTTAAACAATATGACCGCCCGTGTGCATACTTCTTTTCTATATTAGTACTTTACCTTGAACGCTTATAATTTTTTTAATATTATTTAGAACTTAAACAGTTTTAAACCTTAAAATTTTACTTTTAGTTTGGTTTAAAAAACTAATTTGTAATTTGCTTAACTCTGTTTTTACACTACAACTTAAAACCTGCAAGTTAACATTCATACTAATAATTTTTGTATAAATTACGACTTCAAAAAAAAAAAAAAAATAAAACAAACTATTTTGAAGTTTAATCGTTCTTCTTGTTCTAAACATTTATACTCCAAACCGTTTGAAATAAATAACAGAGTTTTGTAAAAAAAAAAGAAAAAATGTCGACAAACTAGAAAATTAGCACACCAACTAAATCATTTTTATCGCAAAGCTAAGATAAAACGACCACTAAATGAACATGTTGCTGTGTTGACATCCACCAGATACATAATCGACACCTGTGAGCTGCAGACACATTTTCAAACCTTCACTCAGTAAGCGATTCAGCCAGTCAGTAAGTGATGAGGAAGCAGCATATTTGTTCTGAAAACTAGAATGTGTTCGTATCCATGATTGTAAATATGTAGCTGAGTGTTTATGCATGTCTGCAAACAAGATATTTAGTAGTGTTATGTTCAAATTATCTTTAAAATATTTTAATAGCAGTTATTCATTTTATTTCAGATTTCCTCTAGAAATCTGCAAAAATGTTAAAACGTTTGAATGTTTTGAAAACAATAAAATAAATGGTGATATTTTATGTCAATTCAGCTGTTACTGCGGCAGTTTTTATTGTTGTTTGTTGCTAGTGCACTTTGTAATGATTGGTAATTTGTTGTTAATTTTTATGATGCCATAATTTATTTTATTTCGTTATTTTCAATTTTATTTCTTTTCTTAATTGTACAATGTTTCTTTAAGCCAAAGGTTGCACACTGGAGGATTAACAAACGCCCAGGTGCGATTTTGGGATTTATTTATAATATAATTACTGTTCAATTCCAGATCAGTTCGAGCTTAGTTTAGGCTTATTCGAGGCATGAAAATCCAATGTGATGTTCGTTGGAATCACAATGTTTTTCAAGTTTTGAAAGAAGCATTCAAGTGCCTTGGTTTCTTAAAACAATGCAAGAATTACTTCACTCCCTCTGATCTCCTCACTTTTTATACCGCCTATATCCGACCGAAAATGGAATACAACTTCCATGTCTGGGCAGGTGCTTCTATTTACTCATTGGAGCATCGTCGGAATGTGGGTTGTGCGTCATTGTTCTATCGATATTACCACGGTAAGAGTTCATCTGAGATGGGCAACTCATCCCTGAGACACGGGTGAATGTCTGTAGTACTCGCCTTTCCAGTAGATTACATCCGTTCGTTTTCGACTGTTCAATGTTTCGAAAAACGCATTACAGAGAAAATTCGTTTCTAGGTCGAACTAGCCGTATTGTGGAATAGACTTCCGTCAAAAGTCTTCCCAGTCGGCTACAATTTGGAAAAATTCAAATTAAATGTTCACAAACAGGCTGACTTCCAAAACGTACTAATACAAAGTTCGTACACAATTTTACTACTGTATTTCAACCATGTACACGTACAAAGTACCAAAGCAATGCAACTATGTGTTTTGTTTATTAAAACGTTTTGAAATGTAAGTGATGCAATGCATAATACTTTTAAAATAAATCTGTATTCCTTGCAATTAAAATGTTAAATGTCACAAAGCATCAACTTTAAAACCGATGCTCTGATTGCTTTTTTGATGCGTTACTAATACTTAGCAGTGACGTTTTGGAAGGGTTTGCATTGTATATATATATTGTACTGCGGCGTTATGAAACATTATACTTTGTTCTAATACAAAGCAATTGACGTTTTGGAAGTCAGCCACACTACTCCCTTTCTCCTTCCTAATATCAACAGAATGCATTACATTAGTAAGCTCCCTACTCCTGAGTGTTGGCTCGAAGTAAAAACAAAATATATATAAAAATTGGTGAAAACTAAATTTTCATGTGGCGTTGAAAACACAGCTGAGCTATATTTTTTTCTTACTTAGAGAGAGAGAAATGTCAAAAGCTGCTTGTATTTTTGGCATATCGACGATCGAAAGCAACAAAAAAAATTACAATGTTGTGTTTTTGGTGTTGTTCTTGTTGTGGTGTTGCCACCATCGTTTACATGAATTCGCCTTGAATCAGCTTTTGCTGTTACCGTTATTTTTTAATACGTTCCCTTTCAAACGTGCTTCGTAGTAAGGGAATGTCTTGGCTCTTTCAATGTTATATTATTTCTTTTTAATTTCTTAAAAATTCGTTCACTTACCTTAATGCATCTCTGTATGTCTTAATGCGAAGCTCAAAAATGTGCTCTTACTTTTTAAAATGTAAAATTAGTGCTTCGCAAAACAAGAAAATTTTTAACTGGGACAATTCTTATTAAGTTCAGTTCAAGTTCTTAGTCAGTTCTGTTCTAGTTCAGTTATACTTTTTTCTATTAAACAATTTAACAATTTTATTAAACAATTCATATAACTTTAGTTATAGTACAGTTTTAATTAAGTTCTAGCTGAGTTTTAGTTCAGTTGTAGTTAAGTTCTAGTTCATTTTTAGATTTATTATAGTTTCAGTTCTAGTTTAAGTTCGGTTCTAGTTTAAGTTCAGTTCTAGTTCAATTCAAGCTCTTTCTTATTTTTTTCAAATAATTGTTTTGTTCTTGTCTTAGTTCAGTTCTAGTTTGGTTCTACTTAAGTTCTACTTTGGTTCTAGTGTAGTTAAACCAGTTCAGGTCTTGTTCCGTTGTTGTTCCGTTCTACTTCTGTTCAGGTTTAGTTCTAGTTCAGTTTAAGTTCAGCTCTAATTTAGTTCTGGCAAAATTCTTTTTTAGTGTAATTCTATTTCTAGTTTTAGGTTATATATGTATATTTAAAATCCAAAACTAAAATTTGAAAACAGTTTAAACTGTAAACTTATTTCCCTCCTTTTTTCAAACATATCCCACTGTTAGTTGATACAATTGTCAATATTGCTGTTAAGCTGTTAAATAATGCCCAAGTTTTTGCTTTTTTATGTTTTTTTTTTTAGTTTAAATTTTTGATTTATTATTTACTACAACTGTGGACAAGTGTTTATAGCTTGCTGGTTAGTTGGCAGGTTGTTCTTTAAAATTAAATAAAAAAAAATAAAATCTGTATTTTTTAATTACAATTTTCATTTCTACAGGTGTCTTGTCATCTGGCGAGGGATAATGACAGTGTTGTCTGAGTTGTGATCTCTTGTAGTTGGCCGGCATCATTGGTCGCTGAAATCATTTGATGCTTGTCAATTTTAAAAAGTTTTTTTTTTGTTTTCTTAATAAAGTGTCAAAGATTTTCTTGTCAAATAAGCTGTCATATTTATTCATGATTGTGTCCATTGTGTCCTTTATAATTGAACATCATTAACAACCTCTTTTTCCCTCGTTATTAAGATTTAAGAAATGTTGATGGTTTGTAGTTTTTATTTGTGTATTTTTTTGTGGCATTTTGTATTATTAATAATTCTACATGGATAATTGACACTAATTTAATTAAATGCCACATTTAATAACATATTCGTACATATACAAACATATCTATTTTCTCATACAAATTAAAACATGTTTTATTTTCTACGATTCATTCATGCATATGCAATTGATTGCTGCACTATGGGTTGGGTAATGAATGATTATGGTTGTAGATTCGTGAGCACGAACTTTTTTAAAATGTTAATACCAGTTTAAACAAAACAAAATTTAAAATTCTTTTTCGATTTTTTAAGTTACCTGCGTTTGTTTTTTTATTAAATATATTAATTAATTTCAGAGCTTTTTTTACTTAGACGTTTTTCAGCGTTTTTGTAATTTAAGCGATTTTTTTTAATGTTTCTTTTTGGGGAATTGATGCTTATATTTTGTTTAATTGGCGATTTAGTTTAAACTTTAACAACATATTTGTTGCTTTAAGCGATTTTTCCCTTTTTAGAATTTTATTGAAAGATTTTTTCCGCAATTGGCGATTCTTTCCAATTTGATCAGTTTTCTTTGAGAAAAGTAATTAATTTTTATCGATTAAAACGGTTTTTATTAAGTCGTTTTTTTAATTATATTAATGCCCAATTTTCAGGATAGTAATTAAATCTAAATTAAGTTAATTTTCATAGAAACTTAAATCGTATTTAAATACAGATTGATTTTTTGAGTTTTATTTGAAAAGTCTTATTTAAATAAAACGTATAATTATTTACAAGGTGGTCTCAAAAAACAGCTGATTGTTATTGCTTTGCCTCTTGTTGTTGTATTGTCGTGATATTGAGGCCACCTTGCTAAAATATTACAATAGAAACTTAAGTTGAAATTAAGTGTACCACATCGGTGAATTAAGTTTGATTTAAGTATTTAGTGAAGAAGAGAATTTTGTATTTAAAACGATTTTAAACATAAATGTGTTTTAATATTAATCCCAAAAATTGGCCATAAGTGATTTTTTTATATCAGTAATTTTTTAGGTGGTGCTTATTATGTTAGATTTGGCGATTTCCTTAAATTTAAAATTGTTGTTTTTTTATAATATCAGTTTAAGCGTTTTTTACGCTGTTGCAAAATTTTAGCAATTTTTAGAATTTACTATTTTAGATATGAAAATTGTTGTTTTTTTTTTTAAATCTTTACGTAATTTCTTCAATCCCCTTTCCAACCCATAGTTCTTAAACAACATTAATTACTCTAATATGTGTCTATTGCCGTTTTTCTTACAGCTGCAGCTTCAATTACCGTTCATAAACTCATTATTAAATGACTAACGATGTCAACGTTTCTTTTTATTTGTTTTTTTTTCTTCTCTCGCCTTTTTTATATCATCAATGAAAAAATTCTCATATTGCAGTTAAAAAAAAAATATCTAAAACCCGTTGAACATGAACAACCTTTTTAAAAAATGGCAACAGCAACGAAAGAAATCCAGAAACTAAATCTAAATGCTACTTGTATTTAAGTTGAATTTCTGACTTTGTCACAAAACCATTTGGCCAATAAAGTTTCAAAAACGTTTTTGGGTGTCAAAAGTCGAGCGAGAAAGGGTTTTCAAAAATGAGGGCAATATTTGATTTACACAGAAAATAACGTATGCTAAATATTGACACAAGTTTCATACTCAAAACGAAAAAAGTTTCATCTATTTTTTTGAAATTCTAACTAATCTAACGATTTCTTAAGTATGTACTTTAAAAAATTTCTCTAATCAGGATAACAAAGAGTATTTCAAAATTAACGCATTTTTATTAGCTACCTTTTTATTGGCTCACAAAGTACCCACGATAAGTATATTTTTTAATAACAATCTAAGCGATATTCCAAAACTTTTTGAAAAATGTACTGATAGAAAAGGCGTCATAGCGCTTATGTATTTTGACATCATTGCTATGAAAAGTGACTTTGTTTTCGGCCTGACACTTTTCACCATTGTGATGTCAGCCTTAACATCAATTGGCCAAATTGTCATCAGGGTCAAAAATTGAAATTATATCATCATTGAGATGCAAAATCGGCATCACAAAAATGACGAATCGGAGTCAGTTTAATAAAAGATCTCCTCAGTGCGATGACTCAGTAAAATCGGAGAAAGACCTCATTAGACAGTTTGTCATTAAATTGAATCATTGGAATTGACTTAAGTTAAAGTGAGATATGGTTTTAAACAAATAGAATATAGGAATTTTAACTTCTTATTTTCCCTTAAAAACATAAAAATAATGTTAATAATACGCAAAATGTGGCATCGAATTGATGTCACTGAAGTGATAGCATATAGATGACGCATTAAATATGACAAAATTTTATGATGATGTTCGTCATTGGATTTATGTCACTTTTTGCCTCATTGATGCCATTTGTAATAATAATGATGTCACAATTCTGGTGTGAGACTCTCTAGTCCATCAATAATCTCACTTATTGACGCAATGGCAACAAGGCTTTCGTAAATAATCTTCGGCTTTAATACGGTGACCATTCGTACTGTATTAAACAGAACAGTACTGTATTTTAGAGCGTTCTGTTTGAATTACTTTGTAGTAAAAAGCCTTTCATTGTTCTGTATTTAATTTAGTGTTCTACTAAAAAAATTAATTTCCAATTTTTCTGACTTTTCTCATTATTATTTGTATTTGTATTTTTTTTTGTATTTGTATTTGTATTTATTATTTGCTTTTCTAACACAACAAGATACAATATCTTCTAAATTACAGCATTAGAATCAGATACGTTATAGGGCATGGTTTGCAGAAACAATTATTAAACTAAGCAATTAACATTATAAATAAACATTTAACATTTAAATTATTAATGATTTAAGAAATAAAAATAATTAAACATAAAATTTAAAACAAACTTATATCTAGGTCCTAAATGTTTTAGTTATTAGCAAAGTGAGTTATTAACAATTTTTTGAATTTTATTGCGTTGCGGGTAAGTTGTATATTAGTGGGAAGATGGTTCCAGAGGTATATTGTGGATATATAAAATTGGTTATAAGAAGCACTCTTGCGAAATCTAAAGGTGCGTATGCTATTGTTTCTTAAGGATGAGGTGAATGTTAATTTGTTGTAGAGATATTTAGGCTCTTTTGTTACTATAATTTTATGCAAAAAGATTAAACTTTTAAACTTGAGGTAGTCATCAAAGCGCATGCCACACGTTTGGAATATGGAGATACATGATCAAATCTCTGTAAGTCGAAAATGTAACGCGTGATGTTATTAAATGTTGTAACAAGCTTACGTTTGTCAGTGGCATTGCCAGCAGCAAAGACTTCACAGCAATACAAAAGTGTTGGTATTAAATACGATTTGGCTAGCATCATTCTTATCCTCTGTGGAGTAAAATGTTGACTACACCAAAGGCTTCTAAGCATAGCATATGTTCTGCCACATACTTGGTAAATATGATCCGACCAAGTAAGGGTACGATTAAAAGTAACACCCAAGTTTTTTACTGTATGTACTAGTTCGATTCGAGTACACAGAAAAAATTATTTTTCCAATTCAAACAAAAAATTTGTAGAATCAAACAATTTTTTGTCTGAAATCGGTCCTACAAACAAATTTGCATATTCAAACAATTTATTTGCATTTTGTTTACTGAAAAAAAACACTAATTTTTTCAAACAAATAATTTAACTGAATCAAACAAAAAGTTTACTGAAATTCAAAATCAAAAAAAAAAAAAGTTTTTGCACAAGCAATGACGCGCACACAAGTAAGCACTGTATGAGAAGGTGACGGCAAAGCAGAGCCGCCGACTGGCTTTGAAACACATTTTTTTGTTGGAATAATTTTTGAACGAAGTCTTATTTATACACACAACACAATGTTTTTCTTTATCACTCTCTGTTGCTGTATCCTTTCCTTTGCTAAAGAAGAAATGTAACCAAAAACGTCAGCAGACCGACTCGATATGTTTTTCGTCATCATTCTATTTTTGTATTTGATGTATTTAACCAAACAGTTTTAAAAAATTGAATACGGGATTTTGTTTCTTATAATGTCGTGTCTGCTATTGTTTTTCTTATAGTTGCACTTTTTTAAAGCGTCCAAAAATAGACTGTGTGTGTTTTTTGTTGTTGTTCTTATATTTCACATAAAGAAGTGTTGCTTACGATCAAATAAAAAAATGCAAAAAGACGACAACATTAAAGAGCGTTAAATATTTCATACAAAATTATGTAAACTTGACACCAATAACGCGTTTATTTTATTTTTGAAGAGTTGTCCACATTTTTGTTGGTTAAATAAAAATCAAACAAAAATATTGATTGAATCAGTAAAAATATTTATAGAAATTAAAAAAATTTTCAAACAAGCGGTTGTTTGAAAATAATTCGGCAATAATTTTTTCTGTGTACCATCAATATTAACATTAATGTCATTTATTATGTCAGTGTTAGACCTCGCACCGATTATAAGACATTTTGACTTGTTTGGATTTAGTCGTAATCCATTTGCGGGATCCCATTGAGAAATCATGTACAGATCGTGGTTAAGTTTATTCACTACAGGACGAATTGATGTTCTGTTACAGCTCAAATAAAGTTGGACATCGTCCGCATACATTTGTATATACAAGTATTTTATTTGCAAGGGAAGATCATTAGCATACAACGAGTACAAGAGTGGACCAAGGATAGATCCCTGGGGAACACCTCTCAATGTACTCAAAGGCCTAGAAAAGGTACCATTGTTGGCAACTATCTGTGATCTATCACCTAGATATGAAGCAATTAATTTTGCAGCAGTTTCTGAAAAGTTAAACATTCTTGCAAGTTTCATTATTAACATATTGTGTTCAACGGTGTCAAAGGCATTTGAGTGGTCGAGTAGAATCAATAATGCTATCTTGCTATCATCCAAACTACTTCGGATGTTTTCAACAACTTCGGTTAAGGCTGTAGTACAGCTATGCTGAGGTCTAAATCCAGATTGACGATCCGTTAAAAGATTATTATCAGATATGTGTTTGGAGATCTGCTTATGTAGGAGGCGTTCGAAAACTTTAGAAAGGTAGGGAAGAATGGCAATTGGCCTGTATTCCTTATCATCTTTAGGTATAGGAATAATTTTCGCACACTTCCACCCAGATGGAAAAGTACTTGTGGTGACTGCCATATTAAAAATGTAGTTTAAATGACGAATTATCCATGGTAAAATAAGTCTAATAAAACGAGGTTGAATGTCATCAAGACCGACAGAATTGGACTTAACGGCAAAAAATCCTTCAGCAGTGTCTTCTAAGTTAAAACATTGAAAGCTAAACTGGTTTACAGGACGAGTTAAAGCAATATCGTCATAAAAATCAAGTTGTACCGGTGGTTGTAGAATATTAGTAAATTTTTGATTCAATGCATTAACATCAATTAATCTTATATTAGCGCGTGTATACCAATTTCACGAATTTGCTTCCATTTTTGTTTAGTGTTGACTGCGGTCTGAAATTTGTTACCATAGTAAAGTAGTTTATCATGTCTTATTTTAAACACAACTGCTCTTCTTGCCAAACGATAATGATTAAGTAAATCTTGTGTTCTGTAGCGTTTCCACTGATTAGAAAGTAAGTCACGACGCTCTATTAACAGTTTAGTCTCTGATGTAAACCAAGGACTTATCCGACCATTTGTATTTCTATGTTTAAGGGGAACGTGTTTGTTAAATATGGGAAGAACAAGACCATTTAGATACTCGACTTGCGCACTCACAGACGAAAGGTAATATATTCCATCCCAATTGACATAGGAAAGATCTTCTTGGAGTGATGACATATTGATGTTTTTATAGTCACGAAAGGTAAATGTATGTTCTTGCCTTGCGACTTTAAATTTATAAGACAAGAATATAAGGTCATGCTTAGAAAAAACGGGTGCTGACAACTGTTCATAATGCATTATTTTACGATTATTAGCAACCAAGAAAAGGTCCAATAAGGAGGCATTCGTTGCTGTGAAATGTGTGGGTCTTATGCTATTTACTGGAAATAGGTTGAGAGACGTCATTACTGTAGAAAGATTTGATCCGGAATTAGACATTAAGTTGGCATTAAAGTCCCCAGATATTATTATATTTGTGTAGGCAACAGATAATTGTTCCAACTCAGATACAATCGAATCCAATCTTATGTTATTACTGGGTCTGTATACACATCCTAGTAGCAATTTCTCACCGTACGAATTTAACTCCACTAATATGTACTCAACATCATTTTCTGCATTAAAAGTGCGAAGAAGCTTGCATGAAATATTATTTTTGATATATATAGCCACTCCTCCAGCATTACCACGACGGTCACTTCTAAAAAGTTGATAATTCATCAATTCAACAAGTTTATCATTATGAGCATCAGTGAACCAAGTTTCAGAGATACATATAGCATCAATACCAGACCCTCCAAAAAGATAACGGAATTCATCAATCTTGCGATACATGCTTTGAGCATTTATGTGACAAATATTAAAGCCTACATTTTGTTTTGTCAATATACGAAGCATATTATGATTACCGTCTCTGGAACCAAGTTACTCAATATTTAAAGCTGTCATTATATATTTTCGGTGCAACGCAATAAGGTAAAGCATATTTGAATGTAAAAAATTGTATTATAGTTTTGTGTAAAAAAATGAACAATCTACAGTTATTAATAAAAAATTTCAACCAAATAGTTATAAGAATGTAGAACATTATATATGACATAAAAAAAATTGAATAAAACTGAAAGCAAGATAAGATGCAAAAATACAGAGTTAATATAATTGTAAATGTGTCAACAGTTCTCCAGGACCCTCTAACGAGATTATCTAATTATCTTACAGTTCTTTTTTTTTTTTTTGAGAAAAAATTTAAAAATAACTTTAAAAGGTGTAAAAATTGTATGTCTTATTTATTCTTAGGATAAATAGTAAAAATAATTAACAATTAAAAATAATTAATTGGAAATCCGAAATTATTCAAAACAAGAAGTTAGATTGCCATTTTCGAAAGTTTTAAACAATAAATTTGGTTTTGAAACGGGCTAAATTTGAAAAATAAACTCGTGGTAGACTCAATACGGCAAAGTCAATGTACATACATATCGCAACAACGTCAAAATCGCACATTTTGACTTAATATCAGTAATCTATAATAAATCATATTCGAAGATATTAGCTGCGTTCGTTTACCCCAAAATTTGTACAAATTTGTAGTTGGTCTTACTGAAATGCGTTCGCGTACACATAAATTTGTAAAATTTTCATATTTCTCACATACTGGATTTTACTGGAAAAGTAAACGAACGCACTTATTGCAACCTTCAGACAGATCCATGCAAAAAAAAAATAAAATAGCTATTTTCGTGATTTTTGCTTACGTTGCCATAGTTCTCAGGAGTTTAAAAGACAATAAACTAAAAATACTGTGAACTGTGAATTCAAATTAATACTGTTCAATAATAAACAACAAAAATCAAAATAGGTATAAAAAATTTTTTGTGTTTGTCTGTATTTTACGGTGCAAGAGGGCGCTAAAATCACTAATGAGCTTGGTATTTTATTGTTGGAGTTTTACAATTTCAGGACACATAGGAGGTAGCGTGTCCTTGGCCCGATTTTTCTTTTCAACTTGAATTCGTTATATGGGATAACAGCACTGTGCGCCGTCGTGTTGAAATCATATATTGGCCAGATCAAAAACTTCCAAATTTGCCAGAAATAACTGTAGTATTATGTCGCAATATCGAGTAACAGTGACAGTTACTGCTTGAACAGCCTCATTATCAAAAAAATTCTTATCCACTGATGTCTCCAGTCAAAAATCGCAATGAACAGAGACCCGTTGCGGATGTGAATTTTTTTTGGTAACCATTTTTGGCTGGGTTCTTCAAAGCCAAAATTCAGCAGTTTTGGAGATCCAGGTAAAATTGTGCTTCATCCTTTAGGATGATTTTTTTTTTTCAAAAAAAGCTTTTCAATAATAAAATCAAGGAACTGCCTTCGCTATGTATTATCATTAGCAACCGAATCTGCCAATTCGATGTTTTCCACAATTGGCGCAAATAAATAGCTTGCGTTAAGCTCCCAATAAACACCAAACAAATGGTTATACAAACATTTGAAAAAAGTATGGAGTATGTTTGTGTGAATATTAAAAATTTTGATTATTCACAAAAACATCATGTTGTTGTTAAACTGCTGGTGTCGTTTATTTGGCCCTTAACTATCGGAACACCCGTTAAAAACAAATGCTTTTATTAAAAAATACTTGTAATCTGTTTAATCTCCCTAAAATAAATTGTAGACCCTAGACTATTTTAACATTCACACATAATCATTATGAATTAATGCCTACAAAACAGATGTATTAAACTTAATTTTTTTTATAGAGTAAAAAACTTTTAAATACTTCACGCATATGTGAAGCACATATGTATATAACACATTGTTTTAAATATTGGTGAAACAACGCAACAAGAACAAAAGTAAAAAGCCCTTGAAATGACGACACGTTATAGAACTTCCGATATTTTATTTCTTTTTCAAATCAAAGGAAATATTTACATTTGCACTCGACGTGTATGAATGAAGTACATCAATGTGTTTATTTGGTTGCCCGTTAAGTTTTCGGGGGTAAAACTGAATTTCGGGGAAATGTTTTCTGTGTTGTTTGACTAAAAAAAAAAACAGATGAAAAACAAATTACAGATGTTGATAGTGAGTAAAACCGAAAGTACTAAACTCACATATATTTTTAAATTGTATCGAGAAGTGTACTCTATATACGAGTACTAAATGAATCTTTTCTTTAAATGTTCATTATGTAGTTTTTGCTCTTATGGCACAAATCATGTGTTAAACAAATGCTGCTTCGAATAGTCAATAAAATGAAGCATGTGTGAATTTAATCAAACACCAATTATGACGTTGATCAGCAACATACAACGTTTGTATGAATATCCCATTCCTACCACATCTCAGCTATTGGCGAGTGTGAAACATATGTGTGCTTACACACTTCCACTTCTTTACATAGTCGCAGACCTTCACAGAAACACACATGTCTCTTAAAAGACCCGTTTTGTAAATTTACCAAAAATTTACGGAGAAAAAAACAAACAGACAGAAACTTAACAGCCGGATTAAAAAAGGGGACACATTTTAGGGTTGTAAAACCAATGAGGTTATAAAAGTTGACACATGCGTGCAGGCGGGTATATGAGTTTTGTTTCGAACAGCTTTTGCTTTTAAAAGTGAAAGCAGTCGACATTTGCACACATTCATTCGTATGTCCTTCTGTGTGCGATCGATTCTTTCTATACACGCACACATGCGTCTGACGCTGATAAAACATGAAACACACGTGTGTTTTTTCTTTTATTATTTTCCCTTATTGTTTTAGTTAAATTCGTAATCATTGCAGAGGTTTTTGTTCGATAACAACAAACAATTGATGATTTTAAATACAACACATGCTTGAAATAACGACTGCTTTTTAGCAGATCATAAAAATTCCAGGGATCAATAAATAAACATCTTGTTAGTTTTTGGTAGAAAATTTTTTGTCATGTTTAATTTTAGACTAAAATCAGAATAAAAAACATATTTAAATGTACATATGTATATTCACGTTAAAAAGGTGTAAAATCTTCAAAATATTTTAAATCATACATGTAATGTTTGGGTTTTAAAGGGGAAACTTAAAATTCTAATGTTTTATTTTATATAAATACTAGCCGTTCCAGCGGCGTTGCTAGCCTAGAATGAATTTTTGACTGGCTATAAAGAAACATAAAGCCTGTGTGTTTTATTTTGTGAATATCGATCTACATAAATTTTAAATTTCATCAAAAGCGAAATTGCCCATCTGTCCCTTCATTATCCTGGCTTTGAAAAACATAAAAATCCTTTGTGCTTTTATTACGCTAATCTATTAAAATATCATCAAAATGGGAAAGATATTTTCGCAGTGGCCGCAATTCTTCGTATGTCCTCTCTTGGTCGCTTTCCCATTTGGTCAGGTTCTTTTCTTTTGAGTATGGCAACAATTGCTTAAATAGATCTCTTCTAAAACGATAATTAATATTTTCTAAATATAGGCAGTTAATCGGCCCTGACCCCAATCCTAAGTTAGTACCAGTTAGAGAAATACAAAGTACAATAAAATCCCTCTTACAAATTCTCATTTATTCAGGACCTCGCATGTTTAATTTTATGTTTCTAGGTGCAATAATAACGGAGGTTCAGAAAGTACCAGTTAAAGAACAAAAAAGTACCAAAAAGCCCCTCTTTCAGATTTGTATTGCATGTTTAATTTAAAGCTTCTAGGTCCAATACTAATGGCAATTAAAAAAAATACATGTTAATGAAGAGAACTACCAAAAAGCCCTGTTACCGATTCTCATCCACTCAGGACCTTGCATGTTTAATTTAATGTTCATAGGTCCGATATTAACGAAAATAAAAAAGTACCAGTTAAAGAACGAAAAAGTACCAAATAGATCCATTAAAGGATTATCATTCGCTTAGGACTATGCGTGTTAATTTTATGTTTTAAGTCCCATACCAAGGGACTTGTAAAAAGTACCAGTTAAAGACCAAAAAAGTACCAAATAGTTCCCCCATTGAGTCTTATCACTCAGGATATTGCATGTTGAATATTATGGTTGTAGGTCCAATAATAACGGCAATTAAAAAAGTACCAGTTGTAGAACCAAAAAGCTCAAGAAAAAATTAAATTTTCCGTATTTCCCCTTTTTGGTACTTTTTTCTTCCCATTAAAGTATCAAAAATTTCAATGTTGTAGTGGGAGTCCATTTAGTATGTATAAGCGAAAGAATTAAGAAAAAAACTTTGTAAAAAAGTACCAACGATAGTTACGAATTTCACACCTTAAACGTTAAAATTTCTAAAAAGTACGGAACTCGTATTTGTGTTTTTTCGATAAGTTTCAACCGTTATATAATGTTTATTTTTACGTTTGTTGGTTTAAAAGATAGACAGGGTAACTAAAAAGTACCAAAATTCAGAGTTTGCCAGTTTTGCAAAAAAGTCTCTCTCTTTTCGTTTATGGAGATATGAGTGAGGTTAGAGTAGGAGGTTGTGCGCTTCTGGACCCTATCCTAAGCATTTAGTGGAACCTTATATAGCCTGTGCCCGTTTGGAGGTTCAATTCTTCATTTTGTTAAAGAATTACAAACATACAAACTTTTCAGCTTTATAATATTAGTATTGACTAGCTGCTTGGTGCCGGCGCTGCTCGGGATTTTCCAAATAAAAATTTAAATACTGCAGAGTTTTGTTAATAACTTGACCCCTGCGCTATCTAACGGCTCAACATTTTATCAGGAAACTTATTTTTGTTTAATAATTTTTTTTAAAAAAAATTTAAATATCACTACAAAAGCTCCACCTGTAGGGGTTACACTTAGGAGAAACCTGGCTCCAGCCAAAACTAATTTAATGTTTGGCTTAAATAGGTCCAGCTCTTCTTGAGTTTTAGGAGCACATACACGGCACAAACGTTTTAATATATATAGATAAATATTCCAATCGATCATATAAGCCAGAAAATACTGCTTACCTAGAATCAATTTTGTAAAGCAGACATTCTTATTTATAATCAAAAGTTTCGTTCTGTTGCCTATAGTTCTTAAACAATTCTTAAATTGTTCCCTTACTTTGTCGCATATTGAAAGCAATTCTGCAATTAAGTAAGCAATTTAGGGCATTCGTAGGCTTTAACTGCTTCCAAATCTTAATAATTTTTTGCTGAGAAGGAGCATAGGGCCTTAACAAACTTTTTTAATTCAGATCCGTCGATCAAAAATTGTATTTATTTTCCTTTTCTTGCTTACAATTTGCCTTCAACATGTGTGCGCTGGTCGACCTCTTCTGCGGCTTCCCTGGGGATTCTACCGGATAGCATTTGGTTTTTACGGAGTGTGTGTCTAATCCAGTTCCACTTTCTTCTCTATATTTCCTCACTCAAAGGTATTTGATGTAATATCTTTTCTAAAAAAATGATGCCTTATAAATGTGGAATATTTTTGTCATGTTACACACACGTTTACAAAGTGGAACATTTTTCCTTATTTCAATCGGACACAAGATTATCTTGATTTTACACTTAACACTAATGTATATTTAGCCTGACAAATATTGAATGCAAAATTTTTAGTAATAAGCAATATTCACCACGGTTGAAGCGATTTTTAGCATTCCATTTCACCCAATAGACTATTGTTGAAATGGTTGGTTGCCAGAAGATTCGTAAAATGCTTTGGAGACATTTACTTACGAAAACTTGCAAAACGAGTCTGAGTCTCAAGTTTTACAATCATATAACAATTTTTATTTTAACGCAGCGTGATATTAAAGAAGATTTCCAAATTTTATTGTGCTGACTAAAAGATCGTGTGGCTTTTGTAATTCGGCTAAGGATGTCTTTTTAAGATCCAACAGTTCAATTTATAATAGCTTTAAGGTAGCAGAAGGTCTTAACTTCTTCTAATAATCCATAATTTATCAGGAATGGATTATAGTTTTCGGAAAAAATTCGCATGACCTTTGTCTTATTGATGTGGATTTTCAACCCAGCTTTTCCTGATATGGCGGTTTTATTTTAATGCTTATTAATTCTAGGCATTTTATTGAGAGTTTTTTTAACTCAAAATAGTTTTGAATTTATTTTTAAATGACTCAGCCGGGTTTATAAGCCTTTTATGATAAAAAAGCTTTTTGTTGATAAAGTGTTTAAAGGTCTATTTGCTTTATTATCGTGTTGCAATAACTAGTTTGGAAGTTGAAAGAACCGACAGGGATTTAAACCATAACTAAACTAGAATTGAGCTAGAACAGAACTAAAACTTAATTAGATAGACTTGTGAAATTTTTTCACTTTATCTCAGGTGTCTCAATAGCCCCGGGCTGCCAGGTACTTTTTTCCTTGTCCCCAAAAAATTAAAAAAAATCCCAAAAAATCCCCAAATTAAAAAAACAAAACCTTAAAAAGTTATTATATTTTTTCTGACCAAATTTAACATTTTTTTGTAAAATAAGAAATCCCAAAAAATCCCCAAATAAAAATTTTTAGTAAAAAAATTAATTTTATTTTGTTTGTAGCGACTGGTTTCGGCATGTTTTTTTAAATCCTTTCTATGCGGTTCCAGTGAGGAATTACAAGCAGCACAATATGATGTTTTTGAAGACGAATGAGCCATTTATAAGAATTTGGAGCTTTTTCAATCGGTTTTAGCCCTCCTTAAAATCAACAATAAAAATTCATATATTCGTCATTTATTTAGTACTTCGATGCATGATAACTACTAACCAATAGCCCAGCATTCTTTTTTCCAAACTTTATAATATTGTCTTTCATATTTACTTATTTTTGGGGAAGACATATTTGCTTAAAAATGGTCTTTTAAAAATCAGAAATTGTATGTGTTATCAACGGGCGTAGATTCTTTTTTTAAATTCTTCTTTTTAAAACACTCACTCAAGAAAAGTAACATAAGTTTATTAAGTACCTTGTACACACTTAACAGAAATGGTACTCTTAATTAGGACCCTTTACATCGTATAAGTTGTTGATAGTGGTAAGATAAAAGTTGCTACTTTTTTCATATCTTATATACGAAACATAGAAAAATAAACGCAAATAATAAAAAATAAGAAAATATATTAAAAATGTGCATCTGTGCGATGACTCAGTAACATTGGAGAAAGGACTCATTAGGCTCAATTTAGTGACAGTTTGTCACTGGGATTGACTTAAGTCAAAGTTTGAGAATATTTTTATTGACTTACCCGTAACACATGTTTGTTTTACTTTTGTTGTATTCCGCCCTTTGTTTACAGAAGAATTCTCAATTTCAAGACACCTGCAACATGGTTTTTATAATCGCTCTACTTTGAATATTTGATGTATATAACTAATTAATATAAACCATTAGAAAATGGGAATTTTTGCTTCTTATTTTACTTTTTAAACATGAAAATAAAGTTAATAATACACAAAATGTGGCATCGAATTGATGTCACTGTAGTCATAGCATAGATGCCGCATAAAATAAGGCGAGCTGTTATGATGATGTTCGTCATTGGATTGATGTTACTTTTTGCTCCATTGATGCCAATTGTAATAACATTGATATCACAATTCTGATGTTAGAGTATCATCAATATGATGTTGCATTTATCAAGTATTTGGGGTACATGTATACTTTTTCTATCTATTATTTTATTTCTTTTTTTTTGGGACATCGTTTTGAAAATTCAACTTCTTTGGAGATCTGATCGTTAATCTGCTTTTAAATTTTTCATTAAATTATAAACAAATTGCTCACATAAATTAATGCGAATTTCTTCTTCTAAATGTAACATTAAAAAAAAAAATTTGCAAATGAATATTAAAAACAGCCAATAAATTAATAGAGATTTTTCTTTCGCAATTGTCAAACACATGTCAACATTATTGAAAAACCACTACTGTCGCCGTCTTTGCTGCAGCAAATTGCAACCAATTTAATAATAAAAGCCAACACAAAAATGACAAAAACGATGAATAAGAGTGTTGTTTTCCTACTTCTGCCGATGCAGAAGTTTCCTTTTATCTGTGCTAAACTATAGACAAACTAATGCTGCAGTTGGTTGTTTCAAACTCGCAGCTAAAAAGACGTTTCTTGTATGGATGGGATTTTGCATAAATGCAGCTGTTCAATTGCAGACATCAATAATGGCAAAGGAGAGTTATAGATTTATTTCTTAAAGCAAATTAGGATGGTCTCAAAATGTTTGATGGTTTTATAAAATTTCCGCGAACAAATCCAACATAAATTAACTTTGTCAAGAGTTAAAGCTTCTTCATAGTCGTATTTCATGAAAATTTCTTATATTAAGTTTGAACTTTAGACGAGACAAAGAACACTTTCGATCATTCAATGTCAGGACTTTTTTGAGTTCATAATATGGACTCAATTTTTTTTTTTTTTGAGATGGGCATTCCTAATGCTTTATAGATGTGTATTAATGTTGATAACATGGCGTCAACCGGATGAGCAAGTGCAAAATTGCAATTGCCTTCATTTCGTTGTTGGTACAATGTCCACTTTAATTCTGAAGTCCTCTAATAAAGAGTAAAATAATTGTAGGCTTGGAAAATCAAAAAACCCACACGTGCAATGTGATGCTGTTTTTGTTTATTAGCTTCATTTCTTTCATGGACTCTAAAAGCAATTAAAACAAAACCAACTACAAGTAAATTAAACTTTTAAACACATACTTGAAGTTGACTCCTAAATAAATTACGGAATTTGGGTGAGTGGTTAGGCAATGAGTTGTGAATCAAGTGGTGAAAAACTAGTGACATCTAATGGAATTGTATATACATACAATGTGTCTAGTTTTATCTCTGTGAGTTCGATGATAGCGGCCAACTAGGCCTTCATTTCGGAAAGTAATACCACTATGCAGTACTGCGGTGTGTGGTGATGATTTTTAGTCGGTAAGAATCCGGGAGCTAATGAAGGTTTTTACTTTCAACACAGTAAACAAAAGACTGTAGAACTCTTATTCTACAGCGGCTTTAACTGCAGTAAAGACTTCATCAGCCTAGTTTACAGTAGTGTAGACTGCAATATTGAAGACTACAATAGTGTAAACCACAGTAGTCTAGCCCACCAACTGCAGCAGACACTGAAATGATTAGCTGGCTTAACTAACATTAGGGTGGAACAACAGGATTTATGCCTTCTGGTCCTGCATAGATCGTGCCTTGCCTATATTATGCCCAGCACCCCCACATCATTAATTGTTCAGCCAGCCCTACTGCGCTATGTTCAAGAAGTCTATGGACCCACCCTGTTGAAGTAGATCAATGCCTTGGCTTGAACTAGATGAACTCCTAGATAAAGTTACAACAACAACAACAGTAGCTTAGCCTAAAGTAGTCTAAACTGCCTGGTCTGTAGTAGTCTTGTATACAGTTGAAAAGTCCAGAGTAGCCTAGTTTAAAGTAGTGGAGTCTATAATACAGAAGTCTACTCTACATTAGTCAAGTCCACAAGTCTGTTGGTAAGTATATATTTTAGGTTTTTAATCTATAGCCCTCTTTAAGCTTTTGACAAATTATCAATCTTTCCACCTAAATCTCACATATGCATTTGGACATTTGTTGGAAGTAACAGAAATTGGCCTTTGAATACAACAAATATCGTTCACAGATTGTCGTTATTAAGAGCTGGAAATTATTTTCACTTGTGCGTTGTTTTCACACACAACAACTTCGCCGATCGACAAGCAGCCAGACAAACAGAAACACACACACACTTGAGAAGTCAGCAAAACATACAGAAAACAGCATCTCATGAATGTGCTCTAGTTTTTAAAGCAGAAAAAGAAAAAAGTTCAAGATAAAAAGCACTAATGAAAAGAAAAGAAAGCAAATGTTGTTTCTCTTCGACAAACCTCCGATACTCGTATTAGCAAACGATTTAGCATGATGCAGCTGTGCATAATGTTGCTGCTGTCGATGCTGTATTTTTTTCTTTCTTTCTTTATTACAGTGTGGCATTTGCCCGTGTGTATGTTTTTCTAAACGGCTGCCGTTACAAATGCTAATATTTTCATTTCATTTTTTTTTTCTTTTTTGTATAACTTTTTTTCATGTTGCATTTTCAATTTGCTGCAAGCATTTGAAAAATACCACATGCTTTAGTTTTGTTTGGTATGAAAATAGAAAAACACTCACTCATGTTGTACGAGTCTAAGTCTGAGCGTACAATGATCTTCAGTGTTTATAGACTCTTATATGACTTCCAGGTTTCAGATGATTGTTGGTTGGGTTATTAACTCCAATATTACTGCAATTGTCGTTGAAATATTAGTTTTATTTGTCGACAAAACTTTCAAGCAAAAAATGATTTTGAAATTGCTGTAAATGTGTTTTGATATGCACTAAAACACTTTCATTCATAAATACTCTTGCTTGCTTTAAGTAGCAGTTGTGTACATACATACATATTTATTTATTTTCGTATGAGTTTATGGATTTAGAAATGATAGTATTTACGTAATTAAGGTAAATTATCTTAAAGAGCGAAATATATCTCCAATTAGCCACAAGGTGCAGATTGAAATATAATCTATCGGCCATGTTTTGACAATCGCACGATTTGAAATCGCAAAACGCCAAATTTATTTTATGGTGTTCCTTAACTCGTCCGTTTAGCTTGCGATCTGCTGTAGTTTCTTACAAATATTCTAGTTCCCTTTTGTAATTTTAAGTCGCCAAACTTCTTGCTATTGCGATTTACAGAACACCTAATTTGCGATTTTAAGTCAGAATCGCCAATGTTAAGCGTTTTGCGATTGTCAGAACATGCCGTATGTTTTTTTATAATTCGTAACATTTGCCAAAGTCAACCATAGTTTAATATTAAGCTCAACTAATCCATAAAGGACTTCAGATTACTTAAGACATTCTTTCTGCCCTGACAATATAAAATTTCAAAGGGAGGTCCAACCATAATGCACGATGTAAATCGGAGTCAAACCTTAACGTCAAGTTTTTTAGCCAATTTAATTTGGAATTTCTTTGTTTCAGTGTTTGACAAACTCAACCATGGAGAGGTGCACACTTGAATGTCGCATTAAGACTATTGAATGCATTTCGTGCACTTCGTGATTTAGCTGAAAATCCTATGCATCCACAAAGTGACTGTTGGGTGCGGTTTATGGGCTGGCGGTGTGATCGGGAGTTTTCTATCGCAAGATGATAACGGATTTCTTATGGCCAGCAATTAAGGATTTGGACCTGGAAGATATGAGGTTCCAACAGGATGGTGCCACTTGCCCACAGCCAACGAAACAATGGCTCTTTTGCGCGAGAAATTCCATGGCCGTGTTATCTCACGTCGTGGCGATGTTCATTTGCCTGCAAGATCATGTGATTTGTCGTCAATAAGCCAAAAACAATTCAAAGGCTAAAGTATGAGGTAATTCGTCACATTAACTACATTGAACCTCAATTATGTCTTAGAGTCATTAAAAATATGGACTCTCGTATAGAGGTATGCCACCGAAGCCGTGGCGAGCATTTGGCCGATATTTTGTTTCACACATAATTGTCATACATCCTTCTGCAAACAAATCCTTAAGCTAAGCCTTGGCTTCAAATTGGCAAAGCTTCTAAGATCACGGCTGACCAGAATCCTATATGTTACCATAGAAACAAGTTGCCCTCAGAGAGTAAGATATGCCTTATGTTGGTTATAAGAATTAACGTGATGCCTGTTTTAAACCCAATTCGCGGAGAGGGATATTTTAAAAATATTGGGCAAGAGGTTAATTTTTGAGTTTTTTTTCTGCTGACGGAAGTATTTCTGTGCTGTTGCTTTTAAACAGAATCCGCTTTGCAGTGCAGTACCCATGTTCTTAAACTATGGTGAGAAATTCTCGCATCGAAAAGATGTCAAACAAAAAATTCCATCGTTTCTCGAAAAGTAAGAAAAAAGTATGTCTGTAACTCATCTCGAAAACCAAAAAAAGAGATTACGTCGTTACGTTAAAAATGTCATAACATTGCACTCGAAGCCGATGTGACATTGCAGCCGTTGAGAACGTCAGTCACACATATCGTTGAAGGCAACCAAAAGTAATTAAAATTTAATAATTTTCAACGACGGCGGCGAAAATACAACTGTCGGCTATACCAAAAAAAGTAAAGTGCAACTTTAATGTTGGTTGTTTGAAAAATGGGTTTTAAGAGCATTCGTATATATGTCAAAATTTTTAAAAGCAAATTATTCAAACAATGAAGAAATCTGCCAAGATCAAAATACTTATCTCTTCCCTGTTATTATTATTCATTGCATTTTCCATTTTTATTACATTTTTTAGTGTTAACGTTTTTTCTCACCCCGTTTTTTTCGTGAGTTCTTTGACAGTTCAAAACGGGAGCTTTTTCACAAAAATTTTACAGACACACTTTTTCGTTAAATTGGCGGGTAATTTCCCTACGTGACAGCTAATACTCGCTAAAAATGTTGCAGACGTAGGTAAGCGAGAAAAAAAGTTGTTTGTTTCAATTTATGGCATTTTTTTTTTATTTCACACATTTCAATCGAAAAGTTTCTCGACGCGGGAGTTACAGAAAATGAGCACAGGTTAGATAGTATCCATGATTTACACACGGTTACGTTAGTAGACGCATACTCAGTGGGATGTGAATCTAGAATAAATGTGTTTTGCGTCACATCTTCATTCCCTTTGCGAAAGTGCTTAGTTTTAAATACCAAAACTATATTTGAAGATTTTCTTGTATCACGCCGGGCTCCTCTTCAAGCAATGATTCTAGTTCTTCCTAAAATTGCCCTCTTCGAAGGGCTAAACACACTCGCAATAATTTTTAATAAGATTACACAAACTTTTTGCAGCTTTCTGGTAATAAAGTTACATTTCTCGCACCAACAATTTGAGAAACCAAAATTTCTGGATTTATACTTGCTATAAATTGGATAGATAAAAAGAAAACCCAACAAGGACACCTGCTCATAATTAAGTCTTTTGCTATGAGGACTTGATTTTGTGAGGAATGTGGAGTAACAAAAAATATTTCGAGGATTTCTGGAATGTTTAAAATTCCCTGAATGAACATAAAGGTATGTGAAAAGGATATAATGTATTTCTAATGTCATGGGTACTCCTTAACAGATGTAAACCGTTAACACACAACAGTTTATCTCAAATACATGTGTTTACCACAAATAAAGATAAATCAAAAATACATAACATGGCTTCCTTAAACGAAAAGTTAATATCCCATGCAATATTTTTTTGAAAAGTCCTTAAAATTCATGCTAATTTAAATAGTCCTTAAAACCCTTAATGATTAGAGCCTCTTGTAGTTGTAACACATATTTAGTGAAAATAGTATTCGTTATAACAATAATAATGCGGCATATGTCACCTCTATTGATGGAAACAAAAAAAAAGAAAGAAAGAAAAAGTTAAAATATAAATGTTGCACACATGTCCTTTATCCACAAGCGATCTATGCAGTTGTTATCCTTTTTTCAAATTGTTATTTTGTTATTGTTTCTCTAAAAAAATCCCATGTGCGTTTAACTGTTGGTTTGTCTGTCTGTTTGTATTTTTTTCCATTAACAACTGCGTTTAATAATCGTAATCCTCTAAATACCGTGCAACAACAATAATAATCTCCCAAATCGTAATACAGCAATTGTGAACTTCCTTTTTCTACTGCTGCTGCTGTGGCTGATATTTCCAAAAACTTAATTCATCACCTGGTTTTGCATTATTAAAACTGAAACTGAAACACTCACCTTTTATGGCAGCGTTTTTTGAACAACTCAATAGTTTCAAATGCAAAGCGGCTGCTACAGCGACTGCTGCTGAGAACGGTTGTGTGTGCATTTTTTTGTGCAACATTTTGTGGCGGCTGTTTTCGTATTTCCTAAGTACTACAAGAATTGATACTTTTTTATTGAAATGACTCTTGATGAGAGGAGCTAGTAAAAAGAGCATGTGTTTGGTTCTAGAAGCCAAAGAGAATTACATATATTTGTTTTCAATAATTTCATTTCAAATAGTTTTTTGTTGAAGTGCAAATTACCAGGGTTGTATTGGTTCGATTGTTGGTTTTGTGTTCAAAATTCAAGATCCTTTTAGACAATCATTAGTCGTTTCTAACGTTTTGTTTAACTATTTTGACATTTATGCACCGAAAAAACACCCCAGTTTTCGTAAAACGTTTAGTAGTTGACATTTGTTGTTCATTACTTTCAATCTGATTCTTGGTGTTGAAATATTATTGTTTGACTTACACACGGTTTGTTTCATATCATTTGTCTGGCAGTTTGTAAGTTTTTTTTCTATTTTTTTATATTGAAATCATAATGAAAAGTCGTTTCTTTTGTTGACTTAAGAACATTTTATATGGTTTGTTTAGATTTTTATGGTTAATTTAGGGATTTGTTAAGTTGTTTCTGTACTTTGCAAAAATAATAAATTGAAATCGTATTAAGACAATTTAGAGAATTTAGTTTAATAAAAATTGTTATTGGGTCCATTCAATAAGCTGGTTTATGTTTACAACTTTAGGAACTACACTGGGAAAAAATAAAATGTTTCTAGATTGTATCTAAACTATTTTTTAAGGGAAATATTAATAACATAATGGTTACTTGAACAACGTTATTATTACCGTAACTGTATTACAATGCATTTATACCTTAAACCAGTAGCCCTATTGCAATTAAGATAAGCCCTTAACTAGTTATTGCTGATGTTTGCTGTACTTAAAAACACTTTACATTATTTACATATCAGTTGCTCCAGCTAAAAGATAATTTGAAAACGAACCTGTAGACATCGAAATCTATTTTATGTTCGGCTTAACGGACGTACGTCTTGTATCAGCAACCTAAGTAAGTAAGTAAATAAGATTGTATTAGTAGGAAATGTGTTTACATACTTTGTTGTAGTAATTTGACATCTACGGAGTTTGGAGAGATACATATTTTTTTGAGACAGTTTCTTCTCTAGTTGTTCCCTATGGTGTACGCATTATGTCCATTCGGTATTAAAATCACAGGGAGGTTCTAAAATACATCTGTGTATAAGATTTCTACTTAAATTTCTTCTTTTACTTATTTGTTTCCATGAGCTCCTTAAAGAAATTTAGTAACTAAAGAATACAGTGCCATCTCCCTCTTTCGCCGGCCACTGCTTCCTGGTCGCGGCAGCCTTCTAAAAACAAGTTCTTTTAGGAGGACATTTCAATTGCACTGCCTCATTTTAATGTTCCCTTTGGTTTCCGATCAGAAGTTGTTTAGATTTCTTGACGGACCCCTTGAGAAATACATTTTTTCGGCGAACTGCTAAGCGAAGTCTGCAGAAATATTCGTCAAGGGTTGTACGGTTAGGGATGTAAAAGATTTGAAAGTGATTTGAAATCAAACATTTTCTCTAACGACAAAGGCTTGATAATGATTTAAAAATCATGGCATTCTCAACATAAAGGAAAAATTCTTTTCAAATTGAGAAATACATTTATTTTCAACTTGCTTTCAAACGTTATTCTCAAATGTTTTTTAAAAGTGGATTTGAAGACAATGTGGAACATAAATAAAAACGAATAACAAAATCTTTTAAATTAAAATTTTGTATTCCCAAAAATTACTTTTGATAATAAACTGGCAAGTGCAAGGCCTAAAAAAACTTACCTGGCAACATGCTTCTGCAAGTTGTTTTTTTCATTTTGTTTTTTCTTAAACACTTACAACTACAATTAACGTTAAAAGAATTCCAATCAATTGTAGTAGGGAATGTAAGAAGAGATAATATCACTGTTTATTGTTGATGTTTTTGTTTAAACTTTGATATTGTTACAAGTAGAACTGTTGCGTATAATTCTTATACGCTTAACAGTTTTATTTGGTTTAATATCTTTAGTTTTTCTATATGGATGGCCTAAGCAGCCAGTGAAATGCGCATAGGAATAGCTTATCCCATCAACAATAAATTTCAAGTGTTTTTATCAAGAATTAAAACTGGGAATTAAGCACGAATAACAAAATCTTTTAAATTAATACTTTTTTTAAGTTAAAATTCATTTTTTAATTAAATAAACTGTGAGAAAAACATTTGGCACCATAACTAAAATATGAAATATGTTCTTTCCGTCCTTTGACTCTTGGAAAGGCAAAATACTAGGCTCCCTTTTGTTTTGAGGATTGTCATGACGTAGCACAGCGATCGTACAAAAAACTTATATTTTCTTCACTTTCCGGTTTTATTTTTACTCGCATTCTTTCACTTTGTAATTCATGTAATAATTTATATTTTTAACAAGAAATCAAGGGATTCTTAGAGGTGAATTCACCTCATTATTAATTTGAATTCAAATTTTAAAATCAAACAATTAAAAAAAGTTGGAAAATTGTGTTTGACGACAAATGATAAATTCATTTCATATCAAAGGTTTGAATTCGTGTTTGTTGGGTAGCAATCATCTAAATATGTCACATATATATATGTGTGAGCAAAAACAAGTATATATAGTATATACATATCGACATGCTTAATCCAAATATGTCATTGGATTTTATTTAACACGTCCAGTTGGTTTCACTTATGATACTGACAGCGGTATATTTTTAACAAGAAACCGATCTAAAAATAAGGCACACACAGGTCTACAACAAACGATGCTTACTCAATAAAAAAATGGCTTACAGACTCTTCATTGAATAATCCATCGCTATTTGGTGAATATATGTGCCGTGCCGACTTAAAAGAAGAGGCTATGCTAGCGGAATTACAAGGGGGATACCAACTTGTTGTTGCTTTTTATGTGAGTTGGTCAGCAAAGCAAAAGCTGGTTATTTCACACAACAAGATAACACGCGATTCCGGGAGCCAAAATCATCGCAAATTGGCCTTTAGTTCTCAGGCAAAAAAAATTTTTGCCTCCACTACATATTAAATTAGGCCTTATAAAAAATTTGGTAAAAGCTATGAACAGCGATGGAGAGGCATTTAAACACCTAAAAAGTATATTTCCAGGCGTAAGTGAAAGGCATAAGAAAAATGTTTAAAGACCCATTCTTCAAATCTAAGTGGGCTAATAAAGAATGAAGAGCATGCCTAGCTTTTGAAAATTTGTATCACAATTTCCTTGGAAATATAAGGGCTGCAAAATTAAATAACGGCAAGTGGTCCCCGGAAATGTTACTAGCGAATTACCTAATATATGTTTATTTTTTATGTTAATTAAGTATCAGTATTACCATTCATTTACGATATTAATTTATAACGGGCTATCCATTTTTCGGTCTTAAAAGTAAAGTTAAAAAAATACACATTAAGCCATGATTTCGATGAAACTTTTGTTTCATTATAATTTTTGGATATTAATTAAAAAATTAATAAAATTTGCACCGGTAAACAAATTAATAGTATTAATTAAACATTTTTTTAATATAAACAACATTTTCTGAAGTATTATTGTTGATATAAGTAAACGTTTAATTCACTTGATTACATTTTTAATTTAGACTGATTTTATTTTTGATTAATAGTTTTATTAATAAAACTGTCGAGAATTTTTTCTGTGTACATTAATGTCATTTAATTGAACGCAGTTTTCGAACACTTTTTCGCACATTACGGGCGGTATCTAGGCGATAACGTGCCGAATGTTAGCTTTCTAATCCTCCATTGTTAGAGAATTATCCGCATAGACATGGTCTTTGACGAAGCCCCACAAAAAGTTTAACGGCGTCAAATCGCATGATCTGGATGACCAGTTGACATCGCCACAACGTAAAAATTACGCATTCTGGAAATTTCCAATGCAACAAAGCAAAATCTTTCGTGTTGTTGAAATAATATTTCGTCCAGTTTAGAAGCTTCAATTGCAGGCCAAAAAAGTCTGCTGTTATTTATTATACGGCCATAGCGCTCTGAGCTGTGAAATCGACAAATTTAAATTATCCGCCCCACATTCACTAACAGAACCGATATTTTCGGCAGTTCGCACATTGTGATGATGCACAGGTTTAATCACGTCTGTCTCTTCAAATTTCTTTTTAATCATGCCAGTTTCTTGAACAGTTAGTCGCAGTGTTCGAAAATGTGCAGCACATTATTTAGCGTACGGCTTACACACCCAGAAACGATATCTATTTTTTAGTGTTTGTGTACGAACACAAAACTTAATACCGTTCGTAACTATTTTCAAGAAAGTAACGAACATGTAAAAGAGTTCTGTTATTCGTTGAAAAACGGAACAATTGTCGTGGTTCCATAGACTTACATTATATTTTAATGTTCTATAGTGTTTCTTTTTTACATTGATAAAGTTCATTCAGTTCAGTTTGTGCTTTGTTGTGAAACGGACGTGTATTTTCAACCCCGCATACGATTTTAATTTATTATTAATTAAATTTGATTTTGGAATATAAACACTAAGCGAATGGACGCTGGAAAATATATGATATTTTTTATTTAAATTATTTAACATAAAAGTGAACAATTAAAACGAAAAATTAAATAAACATAAATAAAGCAAAAATATATACATATGTACGTATGAATGTTCATACATGTGTATGTATACATATTCTGTGCACAAACATTTTAGTTTAAATTTCTTATTTTTGGCGTTGTTGTTGTAAAATAAAATAAATAATAAAAACATTAAAAGCACATTAAACCGGTGAAAAACAAAAACAATTTCTTGCATGAGTAAAAACAATGTAACAACAATAAAATTAAATGATAGAAATGCTTATGTGACAGTGCATGCCAACGAAAATAATGTTGAAATAAATAAAACAAAACAAAGCAATAGTAACTACTTAACGGCTAAGCCAATTTTTCGCACTCGTTCCCTCTCACCCTCTTTATTTACACAAACGGTGGATAGTGACTCATTAAAAAAACTAAAAATAGACTTGGTAACAAGTGTTGCCAGGCCAACAAGTATTGCCGCTACGTCAAAAATAAATTTAGTGGGAAATGATACCATGAACCAAAACACTAATGCAATGGAAAACCCCCCTGTAAAAAGTTGCCAAAAGCCTCAAGTCCAAGTTGGTATGGACAGGTATATAACAGTCCTTAAGCGGGGTCGCAGCCCTACCTCTTCAGCTGTTGCTTCGGCATCAAAAGTGCCATCTTTTGACAAAATAAATTCCCAAAATCGCTTTGCAATTCTGGAGGATGAATCCTCTGAAGCACCAAACGTCATAAGATCGCCCAAGCCTCCCCCGATATATCTTAGGGAGCATAACTCAAATGATCTAATAAAGAGTTTAATTTCGTTGATTGGTGAAAATTCGTTTTATGTAGCCGCAATAAAGAGAGGTAGCATAAATGAAACGAAAATTCAAGTGAATCATGAAAATGATTTTCGCAAAATTATTAACAAATTTGAGGCACTTAAAAAAAGTTTTTATACATACCAACTCAAGAGCAGTAAAGGTCTCCAGGTGGTGATTAAGGGAATTGATTCATGCGTAGACCCAGAGGAAATTAAAACTTTCTTAGAAGAAAAAGGCTTCAAGATAAAACACGTGGTAAATATTAGAAATAGAGACAAAAATCCACAACCACTATTTCGAGTAGAATTAGAGCCCGGCGACATTAAGTTAAAAAAAAACGAAACGCATCCCATTTATAGTTTAAAATATATTCTACACAGAAAAATCACAATTGAGGAGCCGCACAAAAAAAATGGACCTGTTCAGTGCTTAAACTGCCAAGAATTTGGCCATACAAAGGCATACTGCTACTTACCCCCTGTTTGCGTAGTATGTGGTGAGCTACACGGTACAGTTTCTTGCGATAAGCCTAAAACCGACCCCAACGTTAAAAAATGTAGCAACTGTGGCGGTAATCACACTGCCAATTATAGAGGATGCCCTGTATATAATATCGTCAAGCAGACGGTTGGACCAAAAACAAATGCCCCTCAAATGCAGGTTGCAAATCAAGTTATCACAAATGCAATTCAAGCCCCCCAGTTTAGTAATAACAGAACCTCTTATGCTAACGTTCTAAAATCAAACCATGAGCCAATGCAAGGTGCCTCGCCAAGTAATGATGAAACTCCAGTTTCTAATTTAAGTCGTTTAGAAAAAACCATGGAAACATTAGTGCAAACAGTAAATAATTTTACGAACACAATGGGTAATATGATGCAGGAAATTCTTAGAATGCAATCAATGTTATTGCAAGCTGTACTTAACAAGCCATGAACTGTATAAAAATTTGTTTTTGGAACGCAAACGGCATCCGCCAACATAAAAATGAACTAGAATACTTTCTTAAAAATAAACAAATTGATGTCATGATGGTTTCTGAAACTCATTTGACTTCAAAAAATACGTTTAAAATAAATGGTTATATACTATATGATACAAAGGACCCTCGAGATAGAGCTTGTGGAGGTTCTGCCATTTTAATTAAAACCAGAGTCAAACACTACCTAATGGGTGATCATCGTGAAGATTATCTTCAAGCAACAAACATTTGCGTTGAAGAACTAAATAGAAACGTAGTAATCTCATCGTTATACTCCCCACCTAGATATTCAATATCAGAAGGCCAATATTATAAATATTTCAAATCATTAGGACCCTGTTTCCTGGCCGCTGGCGATTATAACGCTAAACATACCTTCTGGGGGTCCCGACTTATAACACCAAAGGGTCGTGTTCTATTTAATACTATTACTAAAATGGGTTTGAATGTGATAGCGAGCGGACAACCAACATATTGGCCTACTGATCAGCAAAAAATACCAGATGTCATCGATTTTGGCGTGGTTAAAAACATCCCCTTAGAAACGATTTATGTTGAAGCTTCCTTAGAATTATCTTCCGACCACACACCAACAATTGTTACTTTAATGAACCCCAATAGAACTGTATCTACAACTGGTTACTTAGCGACGCCAGCTACACAAATCAATTGGCTAAAATATAAAAAATATCTCAGCACCCATTGCACAGAAAATATTCCGCTTAGTACACCGGAATACGTAGATCGCGCTATTCTTAATTTTGACAGTTTTCTAAAGCTAGCTGTACAACATTCCAGTATTACCAAAAAAAAAACTAAAAATATTAAAATTTATTCCACAGATGTTGAGCGTCTCCTGTCTGAAAAAAGAAGAGCCCGAAGAGAGTGGCAATTGCACAGATCCCCTCAACTTAAGAGTTTGTTAAAAGATTGTACAAGAAGGCTAAGAAAGTTACTACAGATACAGAAAACGGATTCTCTGCAAAAATATCTTAAGGAACTTGATGCAACTCCGCAATCAGACTACTCATTATGGCGTGCAGCTAAAAATCTAAATAGGCCAGTTATCTCTAAGCCACCATTAAGAAACTTGAACGGAAGTTGGGCAAGAAATGATAACGAAAAGGGAAATCTGTTTGTTAATCATTTAAAAAAAGTATTTACCCCAAATATATCTTACGATACTGCGGTCGAGTTACCACCTGTTCCTGCTAGAGCAGCTATTCCCCTCAGATTTGAGATAAGAGAAATCGAACAGGCTATTTGTGACTTAAACACTAAGAAGGCACCTGGTATTGATAAAATCAGTAATAAAATGCTTTTAGAGCTACCTCGCACAGCAAAGAAAATTATTCTTTTTATTTTTAATGCTATTTTACGCCTTGAATACTATCCTCAAAAATGGAAGGTTTCCTTAGTTACCATGATACCAAAGCCAGGTAAAGATCATACAAAAGTTGAGTCATATAGGCCAATTAGCTTATTATCAAATATGTCAAAGCTGTTTGAGAAATTATTAGTTTCAAAATTAACACCGATTTTAAGTGAAAATAGATGTATTCCAAACCATCAGTTCGGATTTCGAAGAAAACACAGCACAATCGAACAGACTCATCGAATAGTAAATGTCATAAGAAAAGCATTTGAAGAAAAAAAATATTGCTCAGCACTCTTCATCGATGTTTCGCAAGCATTTGATAAAGTCTGGCATGAAGGCTTATTACATAAATTGAAACAAAATTTACCAGCAAACACACACAAGCTGCTAGAAAGCTACTTAGTCGGTCGTCAATTTATTATTAAAGAAGGAAATTTCTTAAGTTCACCTCAGCCCATTGGCGCTGGAGTCCCACAAGGCAGCATCCTGGGCCCTCTATTATATTTAATTTATACTTCGGACATGCCAACAAGTAACTACACCCAAACTTCAACATTTGCAGACGATACAGCATTTCTAAGCGTCCACGAAAACCGTTATGAAGCATCTCGTTTCTTACAGCATCATATATTTCAACTAGAAATATGGTTAAGACAATGGAGGATAATGGTCAATGAGCAAAAATGCGTGCATATAACATTCACCTTGCGCCGGGAATCTTGCCCCCATATAACAATCAACAATCAAATAATTCCTCAACTTTCGCATGTAAAATATCTGGGTATACATCTGGATCGGCGATTAACGTGGAAATGCCATATAGAGGCAAAATTAACTCAAATGAAACTAAAAGCCATTCAAATTCATTGGCTTATTGGTAGAAACTCTGTCCTTAGTCTCGACTGCAAACTTCTTCTTTACAACTCCATCTTAAAGCCAATCTGGTGCTATGGTATTCAGTTATGGGGCACTGCCTCGGCCTCTAATATAGAAAAGATTCAAAGGCGCCAAAATAAAATTCTTCGAATAATCACAGCTGCCCCTTGGTATGTAAAAAACTCAAATATTCACAGGGATCTCAATGTTCCATTAGTCAAAACTATGATTACGAAATATGCAGTAAAATACTTAAAAAGGCTCGAATTGCATCCAAACCCACTAGCACGAAATATTTTAAATGATAGCGGCCACACTCGCTTAAGAAGAAGAGACACTGCAGCACTTATCCAATTAGATGAGCGACAAACACCTAGATAAGTGAACAGAACCCGTGATGAAGAAAATTTTTGTCTGGCACTGGCAGGACATAAAATAAAGTATTAGGTTAAGATTTGATTAATTATTGTTAGTTCATATTTAAATGTATGAAGATTCAATAAATAATATTGAGAAAAAAAAAAAAAAAAAAAAAAAAAATAAAGAAATGAGCAAACAAAAAAGTTTTGCAACGACCACAGCACGAATAGCTTGTGTGCGTGTTGTGTACATGTTTTGTTTGTGTACAATTTTTCCGCTGGATTTTTGTTTTTTTCGTATATGAATTTTGTTTTGTACAAAATTTTTGGTTTTTTTACCACCAAAAAGGGTGCTAAGCACAACTGAAACCAACGGACATTAACGTGCTGAGCCGAACACAACGAAGTTTGTGGCTTAAAAAACAGAACGCTATTAAATGTTCTCATATTTTCCTTGAGTTGGATATAAGTACAGTATTATTTTTGTGTTCGAACAGAGAAACTTTATTTTCTTTAATGATTTTCTACAGTAACACTAAGACTTTTAGCGTCTGTGTTTTCCACAAATCTACCGAACCGAACACTAATGAACGATATTTAATGTTTATTTTCGAACACTGGTTAGTCGATTATGACGACCATACTTACCCCGTAATTCTCGAAAAGTGGTCCAGTTGTAGTAAGTTTTAGCAATTTTTACGTTTTGTTCGTTTGTTAAACGATCAATATTTGTGAATGGAAAACCTTTCACCTAATAAATGGTACTTCAGATGAAAGACATTTAAGCTGACAGCCTTGCCAGACCGGAGGTTTTGAAACCACTTAACGGATAACCCGTATAATAGAAGTAAGTTTTTACTTTTTGAATAATGAAAACTTATTTAATATTTCAATATCAGTATTTTATTTAAAAAAAAAACATATTCGTGGTAAAATCAATCTGTAAACAGATTCGGAGTTCATGCTCCCGCTTTTTTTTGCCGATCAGTGTAATTATTACAACGCCTTCCCCCAGCCTATAAATTATAAATTGCAAGGTAATATCTAACAAATTGCCAATTAAAATCGCCGTTTAAAAGTCTGGCCTTCATTTTTAACCATTAACAACTATAAAATCAAAACTTTGCTAAACGTCAGGCTTAATTATATGAGAAACAAAAAACCGTGTTAATTTATGATGGATATAAATTTAAGTAATAGCTTTATACACTGTTTCACTATTTCACACTGGGTTTAAGTGCTATTGCCATTTGGTTTTTGACTGGGTCGACAGACAAATTGCAAGCAACCAGAAGTTGACAATAAATAGACAAACAAATAATCAAATACACATGTAATTAAAATTACATTAACAAATGCTTAAGTAGTGGCGACAGCGACGGCGACAAATATTGGACATTTCCAGAAACGCCTCTTGAATTTAAACAACAAGTGTTTGTGTGCTTGCACCTTAAACTAGGCAACCAATGAACCAATCAACCACACATTGAAGCGTTTGTGGCAAAACAAAAAAAAAAAAAAAAAAAAAACGAGTGTCATTGACAAAACAGGCTCAAATAAAAACCCATAAAAGGAACAATCAAAAGGCGACCACCTGCAAGGCAGATTTTAAAAGGCCAGGGTTCTTAAACGCTGGATGGCTGACGGTGGCTGTCATAAAAATCAAAATTATTTTTACCTGTTGGCAAAAACATTGCAAAGCCTTAAATGAATAACAAAGAGCAATTGGATGTCCTTTTTAAGCAGACAACCTTCATTTGTTGCATTCTTTCGTTCTTTCTTTCTTTATAAATTTTTTTTAACAACTCAATTCAAAAGTTTTTTGTTGCCAAAACAAGGTTAAATTTCGTAAAACCTAAATAAACTAAAACGAAATAACCTTATTAAGTAATTAGCCAAAATTTGAAAGAACCAAAAATATGAGTGACCGGCTGGCTGGGGTCTTTTGTTAGGAACTAATAACCATGTCTAGTCAGGAATATGGCATAGATTTTTGTAAATCATACATAAATAAATTGTTTAAAATCTATTTAGGAGAACAATTGCATAAATATTAGACTTTGAGCGACGGCGCCTTGGTAATTATATCTTGGAATTTTTTTTAGAAATCTTTTCCAAGTTTTAATCTTTTTGTTTGTTGTTACTAATTAAGAAATGGATGTCTTAATATTAAAGTTTTTTGACATATCGCTACAAGAGTGGATATCGTCTTGACTGACAAGCAGTGGGGTTACTGTCTATTGCAATGCGAAGACAATTTCGACGCGAAAACTAAATGCCCACTTGGTGCTTTCTAACATTTTCGCGAAATTTCTTGAAAAATAAGCAATACTGGCAATTAAAAATAAAGATGGCGCAGATTGACAATAATGAAATGTCAAAATTTGTAACAAAAAAATTGAAATTGGAAAAGTTTAATAAAAAATTTAATTAACAAGATTTTGTTAGTTGTTGTTGTAGTGGGAAATGTAAAAAAAGATAAACTCACTGTTTATTGTTGTTGTTTTTGTTTAAACTTTCCCCCCGTTTCCACATGCAAGTATTCACTTGCAAGTAGTGTATACGTTAGGGCGGGTCGATTTTTTTTAGAACGTATAGCAAAACCGTAAACTACATAAAATTCTAAGAAAATTCTCCGAAGAAACCATGTAACTAAAATAAAATCGTAATCCGCGCGTCTCGTCTTGAAAATGTATATGCCCGCCTTTGCCAAAAAAAAAAAAAAAATAAATGTTTGAAAAAAATAGCTTTTTCCAAAAAGAAATTGAATTTTCAGAATAAAATTGTTTAGTATTCACCCAAGTAAAAACATTTTCAAATCGAGAGGCGCAGATTAGGGTTTGATTTTAGACCCATGGTTTCTTCGCAGAATTTTCTTAGAATTTTTTGTAGATTACGTTTTTGCTATACGATTTTTAATTTTTTTTCATCCATACAAATCAACCCCGCCCTAGTATACGTATTATCAACGAAAGATCAAGGTAAAAGCCGATTGGCTAGTGAAAAAGCGTGAGTGTATTGAGTTTTTCGAACTTGCACTTGCATGTGAAAACGGGGGGTTTATTATTCTTACAAGTAAAACTAGTGTTTATAATTCTTATTCGCTTAACAGTTTTATTTGTATAATATCTAAAGTTTTTTTTAAAATTTTTGGATGAAGTTTCCTGATAATCTGGCCTAGAAAAAATGAAAAACCAACTTCAATTAACGTATTTGTTAGAAATTTGTACTATTAATTAAATTCTTTACTGAGTTTCCGCCTGCAAACAAATTGATCATATGAATTAACGCATCTGTAAGTTTGAGCTTTTCTTGCTGTTTAGTTTCAATCAATAGGTTTAATTGAAATTTGACCACCAGTAAAAGAGGCTATATAAAACGTAAACACAAATCAAAATATTTTTTTCAATCAACACAGTTAATTGAAACAATTAAAAAATTGTTTGAGAATTTAAAATATTTTGAAGTTTGTGTATATGTTTTCATGTTTGCAAATATACACACAAACATCATAATTTTTGTTTTCAATTAAGGCAAATTAATTGGAACAATTAAAAAAAATGTTTAAAACAGCATTATTGAATTAAATGAAAATTTGGTGAACATTTTTCCTGTGCAACCAGTGAAATGCGCATAGAAATAGCTTATCCCTTCAACAATAAATTTCAGTGTTTTTATCAAGAACGAAAATTGGAAATTAAGCACGCACTCAAAGAAAAAACATGGTTGTTGTAAACATATTCTAAGAGCAACATATTATGATAAGAATTATGATTGTAGTCACCATATTAAGATTATTATTGAAACATATTATGACTCAATATACTCGTAATATGTCATCATAATATTTTTCCCTTAATCATATTATTATTCTGTTAATCATACTAAGTTAAGAAGTAATCAAATTATTGTCATGTTAATCATAATAAGCTAAGAAATTAATCATATTATTGTCATGTTAATCATAATAAGCTAAGAAGTAATCATATTATCATCATGTTAATCATAATAAATTTAGAAGCAATCATATTATGATACAGCACCTTTCATAGCTGTCATAAAAATACAAAATAAATTTATATATTTTTGTATCGATTTTTTATTTTGTGGCTTTTTACAACACCGCGTGTGTCCATTTTTTTGATTTTAAGATGTTGATGCCATATTGCCTAATTTTAAACGCTCTTTATATTTTTTTGAAAAAAGATGGATCAATTCCGTTTTGTAACGTAATGACAGAGTTTAAAATGTGCAATACCTAGCCCATAGTTTGATCTAGAATGGGTTTTCGGCTTTCCTGAACAATTTGTTTTAAGACATACGCGGTTGCCCATGAAAACCACAGAAATTCGTAGCACTTTTATAAAATATAACGAAATCTCTGTGTGTTTTGTTGGTGGCTTTTACAAAAAACTATGATATTTTGCATTTGCACTATTACATCACTAATACTTGAATGAACTCCGCTAATATTTTAATTTCTTTAAACTTATTTTTTTTATGGAATTTTATCTTTTAATTGTTTAACCGCTCACAAATAAAAAAAACGACACAACTTCTTCAAAATTATTTTACAAATGGCGCTAACATAATATGATTAGAGTAAAAATAGTTTGATTGCATCTTTAACATAATATGATATATGTATAGAAAGTTATCATGTTATGGCTATTAAATATCATGATATGGTTGTGAGAAATATAATATGTTTAGAAAGTATCATAATTAAGTTGTTAGAAAAATAATTATTTTTCGGTCAACAATACTCAAATTCATAATTGCGATAAACATTGATATGTTTACAGTAACTATAATATTGTTGATATTAAATAAAAATAACAATTATTTGTGTACGACAACATTATATTTTTACATTAAACATAGTGTTGTTGCCGTACCCATGCCCAACCATATTTTTTCTCTGCGTGCGACTAACAAAATCCTATTAATTAAAAATTTTGTATTCCCAAAAATTACTTTGATAGTTGAATAAAATAAATAGTGATGAAAGAGATTTGAAAGAAAAATGCGCAAACGCATTAAAGAGTTCCAATGGTTGGATTTGCTACCATTTTCGCATCGCAATATAGATTAGCCCCCCAGGCAATATTTAAATTTGCTATAATTTGCAACAAATAAATAAGGCCCCTATTATGAGCAGCCTTCGAACAAACCACTTTCGCTGGCTATCGAACACCGACTTTCGAATGTAAAATTTGAATTCACCCATATCGTGAATAAATTTTCCCTCGTTTTGCCTCAAAATGTATTGTAATTTCGTGGAAAATTTTTTTTTACTTTTTATTAACGATAGACGTGATTATGAGTTGACAGCACTGTCGAAAATTTTGTTGTGCGTCAAACGAAAACAATTTTACTTTCGACGCTTCAAATATAAAAAAAAAATGTTAATATTTGTAATTTTGTTTTTGTTTTGCTGGGTCTTAGGTCGTAAGTAGCAATTGAAATAGCTGGTTTCCCTTTTGAACAATATCCGTTATTGGCAAAAGAAATTTTCATAAAAGTTCAGGCTGTAAAAAACTGTGATGAAATATCGTAAAAGGTAAATTGCTTAGGACCAACCGTTACGATTTGTCTTCTTGCAGCCATATAAATGTATTTGATCAATCTTTGGAAAAATCCCGGAACTTTTGAAAGCACTACAGTTACCCAGGGATGTGTAAGACCAAGCATATTTTTAATTTTTAAGGTTAAGTTGGTACAAGCCCTTCCCTAAAAACCAAAATTTAAATATGGATGGTAATTGGTTTTCTTTCCCAATATGTTGGAAGTATCCCTCAACCTTTTTCTGCTTCTCGTCAGTTCCAGTAAGCGTTAAACTTTATCAAGCATGTCAAAATTTTACGTTTGTACTGTTTGGACAAACATTTGAAACAATGTTTGCAGAAATATTAAATATTTTTATATAAGGCAGACATGTTGGATGTTTGTCAACCTTTTTGTAGTGTCTAGTGTTAAATGTAATCATTTCAGCGAAAATTTTGCAGAGTCAAGACGTAAAAGAAGAATCATTAGTTAAAACAGATGGGCTTTAGTTATCGAAGCCGATGATTGGCATATCGTAGAGGAGAAAATCCTTGCGCTTGGGCGAAGTCTCAACCATGCTATCTATCGCATGATTCTTTAAACCAAATCTGTACAATTAATGTATTATACATATTGGGGTCTTATTTCATTCCAGAATTTGGGGTCTTATTTCATACGAACTAAGCCCCCAAAAATTAGGGTATTATTTCATTTCTGTTTGGGGTGTTATTTCATTTTCAAAATTGGGGGCTTATTGCATATGAAATAAGGCCCCACACTTTGGGGGGTTATTTCATTATTTTTTTGGGGGCTTATATTTTGGGGGGTTATTTCATGCCGCCCGATTTTTTAAGTCCCATGGCCTTAATTGCTCCCTCTTGACACATTAAGACAAACAATCGCGTCGATAGACATCTCCTGCCAGAGGAAAAATTGCGATGACGGTCGGTGTCCTACTGCGGGCGGTTTAACTTAAATAGTTGCAGCCAATATCTCACAATTCTTTGGGGCTTAAAAGTGTTTAGTATTCGCAGGAAGGGTGATTTTAAAGTTATTTAATAAGGGGCTTTAGAAGTCTATTCTGCTATCAGTTAAGAATATTTATATCCAATAAAGTTGCACAATAAGTGCATATTTAACAGGTTCGGCTCTTACTGAAGCGTTTTAGACTTGTTCCAGGCAGGTATGTGCTAGAACTTTAACAAGAATCCAACTAAATTCAGCTTCATACACTTTCGTATGGCTTCCTTCTTCTTTATAAAATAAGAAATAAAATTTAACAAAAATCATGAGATCTACTTTAAGTGAACGTAACCGTCAAATCAGTGTTGAAATCAAGCACTTATACGTTGCAAGCCTGTTAATTGACATTTTAAACTTTCCGAAAGCGTCTTCAATCTAAATATGGCGCTAGTTGCGTTTATTTGCATATCAGCTGTAAAACATGTAACCTAAGGAATGTCTTTGAGTTAACCGTAATGCGTTTGGGAATACATTGTTGCACTCTAGAGCAACATGCGTTTAGGAAGTCCGCAAGATTCCTGAAGTCCACAGACACCTCTGATATCTTCTTTTTAGTGATCAAGTTAACCAGCCATTCAGAGCTTTCAATTAATCATTTTTAAGTTGGTCACACAAACTCATTTGAATTGGCAGCCGTGGCACAGGCTGTATACAAGTTGATAGTGAATTTAATTTTAAAAATGCCCCCGACGAAGAAAAAATCTAAAATGGTAGCTTTTATCAAAGTTATTTTGTAACAAATCACAAGAATTTTCAAAAACTAAATTTCATTTTTAAATTTAAGTTTTAAGAAATATTTTTTTGAAAGGGGACACAAGAATTAATTTGTGATCATTTCTCCAAATTTAACATAAAATTGCCACATCAATTGAAAAGTCAATGTGAAAGCAATATAGTGGTCAGTCTAGTGGTCAGAGTGTATTAATAATTGAAAGGCAAAACTTGGTCTTGTGGCCGCCAAATTAGAGTCGAGAGAACTCCGTTTTGACAAGAATACACCACTCGTCAGTTGTATTGTCCTTTAAATCGTATTGTCGTCTTTTGTATTATCATATCGAATTCGTAACCATGAGATACCTGTGCAGGTCATTTAGTCTGGACCTAGATATCTCATCAAGGTTGGAAAGTAGGGATGGGCAAATTGAAAAATTATATCGATATATATCGAATCGATATTTTTTAAGAGTATCGATATTTATTATTTGAAAAATATCGATATATCGAACGTTTTTTGCTGAAACTATTACCAAATTAAAAAATTTAATATACCTTTGTACATACATACATACATATTTATGAACAAACATAATAAATATATGTAATTACATTGTTACTTTCAAAAAAATTAATAAGAACAAAAAATTCAATTATAACAAAAACAAAAGGGAAAAATACAAAAACACCATATGAAATCTAAAAAAAAGTAAATAACGAAAAATTTAAATGGAAGTAAATAAGTCATTGAAGTACCAACCTTAAAATTTGAATTGCACCCAAAAGTACCAACTTTAACTAGAAATGTTTTTAATTGTTTTAGTTATACCAGTAATCATCAGATATGGACATCAGAAGCACCCTCTGTTTTATGTGCTCCACTGTTTCTGCTTCTTGTATCCGGCACTGCTTCTTATAAATGCCAATAATTTTAGATCTTCATATTAGTTTAAAACACATATGACAGTGATGCCAATTCTTAAAAAAACATATTTAGAGTTTTTAATGAAGACTGACTTTAAAAAATATCGAATTCGATAATCGTATTTCAATATCGATATATCGGTATTTTAAATATCGGCGATATATATCGATTATTTTTTATTTAAATATCGATATTTTTTGCCCATTCCTATTGGAAAGTATGTAGTTGTCATAGATTCTGTTCCTTTTGACAGCAAGCGCCGGGCATTCGCAGAGAAGGTGGAAGACCGTTTTCTTTTTCTCCCATCCACTGCATTTTAGACACGGCTAGCTTTGAATGAATGTTCGAGTCTCTTTGAATGCTTGTCTTGTATCTAATATCTTGGTAATGCAGCTAGCAACCTAGATTTTTTCCTTCTATAGCAGGTTATAAGTTGCACAGTGAATTCTTGAGCAAATTAGCCCCACATTACCTTTGTCACTCTACATGTGTCTAAATTACGCCATCTGGCGACATATTTTTAAAGAAAAAACCTGAATATGCTTGTTAAAAAGCAACCGGCATAATTGTACCAATTGGAGGTACCAAAATTAGTGGCCTTTATGCGCAGGGACCCTAACCACAGTAATATCATGCCCACTGCTAAGCCTTGGCAGCGCATTTAACACTGTCCGAGCGGCCATATTTGTAAATAATTTACAAATAAAATGAGTACCTAACAAAGTATAAAAACTTAAATTTACACTAATTGTGATAAATGAAACGACACATTCTTTAAACAGTTATCCCCACCAGGAAAGATACACCTAACAATTTATTATCATTAAAAATGTTGATATTTTTTTTTTTTTTGTATATGCAACTTTTTGTTGTTTTACATTACAACCTGTTGTTGCACGTTTTAAAAGGCCTGTTTCTCAATCTATAATTTTGTTTAATGTTACAACTCATTTGTCATTCTTTTTAAGTACAAGTCGTTAAAAATAATTCCTAAGAAAACCCTCGTTTGTGTTCTTTTTTAAAAAAAGAGAATTTTATTCGTTTTTTTTTAAACGAAAATACAAAAAGATTTACCAAATTTCATTAAGCGTTTACCTCGTTCACACATTCGGGCTGTGCAAGATGTTTGTCTGGTAACATGAACCTGGATGTGGGTTTTTTGTTGAGCATTTAAAACATTAAAAGAAATATTCTTATTTTTATGATTTTGGTTTATGTTTTTTGTTAGTGTTTTTTTTTTTTTTTGTAAATTAAATATTTATTAAATGTTTTTTTTTGTTGTTGTTAACAGGAAAAAGGTGTTGTTGATTCTTGTACTCGTATTTAAGTTTGATGAAAAATTCTTTATTTTTTTGCGTTTGTGCGATTTCATGTTATTAGAATCCAAAATTATTTGCATGTTTCGACAGTTTTTATTCATGATTTGTTTTTTATACCTTTTTAGTGTTTTCTTTTAATTCGAATCTTTATAAAAGAATTTTAGTTGTAATTAAAAACCTGTCAAGCTGTCATGCACTTGAGTATACATTTTTTTATTTGATTAAGGTAAGTGAGTTGTTTGAAAATTAACTTAAACGGTGGAGTAAAGTTTAGTTTTATCGAGCAAAAGTTTAGGCGAACAAAAAACCAAGACATTTCAAACACTAATAATGGGTTTTTTTGAAATTTCAAACTATTGTCCAGATATTGTCCGTCGTTGAAAACCGGTATGATACGATTTATTCTTTTAGATAGTCCTGTCAAAAACTACATCTTTTGTGGAAATCACTCCTTTGGGATTTAAAGAAGTTTTTGAACAATAAATTTAAAAAATGGAAAAAATTATCTAACGGCTAAATTCAACAAGTTCAGTTATAATTAACTATCAGTTATAACTGTCAAAAACATATTGTTAACTTGTAATAGTTAAAATGTAATAGTTAAAATTTATATTTAAAGGTTGGTTCACAATGGGAGCAACAATTTCGTTTTATTTTTCTATATTTTCTTCTTCCCAAAGTATTTCATGTATTTTCCTTTCATTTTCTGAACAAAAATGTAACTAAAGTTGTTTAAAAGTTGAGTGTGCTTCTACTTCAGCAAAAGTTTGTGTGAAATAATAAATGACGTTAAGAATAATGTTATTTAGTTTTGAATTTAAATGTTTACAAAATGTTTTAAAAATTAAAAATAAATACGTAATTTTGTACTGGACAAAATTTGCAAATGGTTTCCTAATTGAAAATCTGTGTGGTTGTGAAAAAAATTGTTGCTTAAATGTGAACACCAGTGATAATGTTGCTGGCATTGCGAACTACGAAGCTTAATTTACGTTATTAAGGGTAAGTTTTTGACTTTGAATTTAAATATTACAGTTGAACCTGCATTATCCGTGATTCCATTAAACGGCAACATCAATTATCCGGGAAAGAAAATTTCTTGCATTGATTACAATTTTATAAGCATCGATTAACCGTGATTTACTTTAGTATCCGGTATTAGAAGCATAATTTGTTTTTAATTATTATTTTTTAACAATCAATAAAACATAAAACGAAAAAGGGGAAATCCCTTGTTTGCACATCATGATTCGAAAGCATTTGTATAGATCTTTAGTTTAGAAATTTGAGAAGTGCGGATTAGTGTGTTTATTTTTACAATTATATCAGTATCAGCGAATAAAAGACGAACAAAAGTCTTAGCAATTGAAAACAAAGTTGGTACTCATTTAACCGGGAAAATTGATTATTCAGAATGCTCCCGGCCCCGACAACTACGATTAATCGAGCTTCAACTGTATTTCTATTTAAATGGGAATAAAGTTTTCCAGTACTTTTTATAGCCATACCACAATAGTATTTTGGGTTTGCCCTGATGTGTGTAAAACTCTTAAATATTGCTCCTGTATCTCCCTTTATATATAATGATCGACTTACAATCACTCTTTGAATCGATCTGACGATTTCCGTCCGTCCGGCTGGATGGCTGTCCATGTAAACCTTGTGCGCCAAGTACAGATGGCAGTTGAAAATGGTGACATCGGTTCCTTACTTTACATAACCCGTATACAAGCTCCTTTCAGGAGTGGAGTCTTTGTGCCCATAAACCATCTTATTATGTTGGCATTAAGATTCAATTTGCTACGAATATATTTAAGGACAATCTTAATCCCCAATAAAAAATTGAGCTTTCAACGAAGCAGGTTTGCAAGGGAGTAACATAAAAGTTTCGCTTACCATATCGCTTACGGAAGACATGAATTTTATATGGTGAGTTCCCACTTTGAAGAAATACATTTTTGACTCAGAAAGCTCTTTATTCAGCGCATATATAAATTGATGAATACAACGACCAGCTTAACATACTTAATTTTCAAATGTTATATATTTTTTTAATTTGTTAAGAATTCGTTCACTTGCCTTACTGCATCTCTGTATGCTTAATTGCGTAGGTCATAAATGTACACTTAATTTTTAAAATTTACTATTATTGCTTCGCAAAACAAGAAAATTTGTTATTGGGTTATCTAACCAAGTTTGACTATAGCTTTCATACAAATGCTACTGCTGAAAATAACTTTTTATAAATTTTTAATAAATGTTGGTATCGACATAAAAATTGGCAACAATAACGTTTACGAAAGCTTTTATATCATGAGAAAATGTTCTACTGGTGCGTCCAAAATAAACCCTTAACACCCCGTTCTTAAAGTCACTTAAAGGCAAACAAATCTCATACAGATGAAGATATCTGAAAAATATTTGCCAGAAAACTTTTACATGAATCTTAACCTTATAACATAATTTTGTGTGAAGGGTCCATTATTGACCAACTGTACTTTCATTCTGGTTTAAATAATATTTTATTAGCAAACTCTGCTTATTTGAGTTGCTTATTTAAGTTTTCAAGGCGTATTTGACAAGGTAGTCTAAATATCACAACAATACAAAAACATTGGTCTGAGCCAGTGTTGCCAGTGGATTTTTCGAAAAAATACCTACACATGCTAAACAAAAATCCGATTTTTCCCTACACGTTAAAAAAGTTCCCCTACGAAAATCCCTACGAATTATTAAAATCATTAAAATACAAAAAAAAACATCTATATATATAAAAATAAGTCCTTATATGTACGTCGCCGAACTAATCATAAACGCGTCGTGCGATTTCAACCAAACTTATACACTACGTAGGCAGTGGCCCATATATGGTTTATATGAAGTTTGGTTGAAATCCGATAACGCATTTGTGTTTCTTTTCTTATTTTGTTTTGCCGTGCGAAGCAGGCAAAGGGCCCGCTAGTTAGTAATAAAAAATTAATTTTGTTGAAAAATGTATATTAAAGCTTTGACAAAAAATAAATACAAAAATAATACATATCGCACTTGTACAACAATACTGTATTATCTCAAAATTTTAAAATTTTCAGTAGAGGCAAAAAATTTTTAATTTAATATGAAAGACATATAGAAAAAGTATTTTTAAACCAACCGTTTCTTTACCAAAAGGTAGCCAAAATATCTCGATATTTTTACAGCAGGTAGATATGAATAATACCTGTCGACTTTTTCCAAAAACATACATATTAGTGTCGCCCACTTTTTAAACCATAAACAACTCTGGAAATGTATTTCAAGCGATTTTAGTGAAAAGAAAAATTTTAAACCGTTTTTTTATGGCAAAAAATCCCTACATTTTGGTGATTTTAAAAAATCTAACCGATTTTTCTTACGCTTCAATTTTAGTATCAAATAAACCTGCATCTGGGATTTTCCCCTACTTCTGGCAACACGTGGTCTGACCAAAAAAAAATCAGCTGTTACACAAGTATTTTTGGGTTGGTTAAACAGCTGGTAACAGCTGTTAACGATCAATGGGATATGTCTAGAGAAATTCAATGTACGATTGAAATGGCCAGAAACGCCTTTTTGACATATGGTAAAACACAAACTAGTCACGATATAAGCCTAGCAACAAAAATAATTTTCATAAAATGTTATATATGGTCCGTTCTACTATGTTCGGCGGAAACATGGACCATAAAGCTGTCAGATGAAAAAAGATTCAATTCGTATGAAATGTGAAATTTCCGGCGAATATTAAAGATCCCATGGACAGACCGCGTTTCGAATGAAGAAGTGCTGAGACGTATGAATATCGGACTTGAAATAATAAAATGTATAAAAACACGGAAAACATCTTATTTGGGTCCCATAATGCGAAATGGAAAATATAGAATTCCCCAAACCATCTTACAGGCTAAAATTTAAGAAAGATGCCCGAGAGAGAGAAAGGAAATAACATGGTTGAAAGACATTCAAGATTGGACCAAGACGAAAGAAGTCTTCTGAGGGCAGCCAAGAACAGACCACTTCTTATAACTGAAAAAAATTGCTTCTTTATATTTATTGTATGATCGCTTTTATCCGAATACGGATTGGCAAATAAAGAAGAAGAAATAACTGTTTTATGATATTTAGTAGTGATACCATACTTTTATCTCAATTAAAGAACATTTAAAAACTCCAGAAGTCTCTTTGTATTATTTTTTATTTTATTTTAAAAAAACTAGCTCCAAACTGATGCGGTTATGATTCTTTAGCCAAAATTTAAAACCAATAGTGCGTCGAAAGAACCCTTTTTGGAACAAAAAATTTAAACATTTTGTACTTTGAAGTAATTTAAACACAGGAACTTTTTAGAGAAGACATTAATGCCCAATTTTCATATAAACTTAAATACAAATTGATTTTTCGAGTTTTGTTTAAAATGTCTTATGGCCAATTTTCATGATTGATATTAAAACACATTTATGTTAAAAATCATTTTAAATACAAAATTTTCTTCTTCACTAAATACTTAAATCAAACTTAATTCACCGATGTGGTACACTTAATTTCAACTTAAGTTTCTATTGTTATATTTTAGCTAGGTGGCCTCAATATCTCGACAATACAACAACAAGAGGCAAAGCAATAACAATCAGCTGTTTTATGAGACCACCTTGTAAATAAATTTTATTGTGACCAATGGAAACTAAGTTGAATTTAAGTGTACCACATCGGTGAATTAAGTTACATGTAAGTGTTCAGTGAAGAAAATAATCTTGTATTTAAAACGATTTTAAACATAAATGTGTTTTAATATCAATCCTAAAAATTGGGCATAAGTGTTCAAACAGAACTGCGTCGAGACCACATTTTCCATACACTTTGACATAAACATTTGTCGTAGAAACCCGTCGTGAAACGAAATCTATTTTATTTTGAGAACTTTTATTTTAATGCTTCCACATATAAATTTAATAAACAGAAAATGAAAAGCAAAAGAAAATAAAAATAAAAAATTAAAACAATAAAATGACAAAGAATCTGAAGTTTCTGCCGACGTTTTAATTATGGGCTTTAGGATTTTTGCTAAAGTTAAAGGCTTAATTCTGTTTGGACACTAAGTAAACCAGAATAATAAATACAGGGGCCAAATTATGGCATTCGATATGGAAAGAAATTACAATACAATTTAAATGGCAAATTCGATCCATATCGAATGCCGTAATATGGCCCCAGGTCTTATTTATCACAAAGAACCGATCTTAATCCAACTCAAAATTCCATATTAAGGATGAAAAATAAAAAATTAATTAAACAAGACGTTAAGAAACGGCAAATTTACTTTTCAAATAATTTGATTTTGCACCACTGTGCAAAACTTAACAAAAAAAAAAAATTTACTTGACAAATAAAAAAATTTCGCTAACAAAAAAGTACATGTTAAAAACTTTTTTAAATTTTAACACTTTTTTTATAAAATTTCTTTAGGAGAAAGGGAACTAACATCAAACTTGTCACGTGAAAATTCTAATGTGGAAGGTATCGGTTTTAGTTTTAACACTTTGTATAAAGGGGACTTGTCATTTTAACCAAGGACCCTAAATAACAATTATGCTCATTTTTGAGGTACCAAAAAATTGACCACTTTTAAGAAATATTCTAAAAAAATTGCTCATAATTATTATGTATAATGAAAATAAATATTTGTTAAACATAACTATTATATACAATTAATATCTTTTTACATTGGCTCATGACTATTATGATCGATAAATATTTATTTCTCTTACAGATAACTATTACTAAAGATTTTTATTGTTTTTATTGTTTCCGATAATAATTATTTTGAATATTTTCTTGATAATAATTGTTTTATTTTTGCAGATTATGCATGTGCATATATACATACACATTAAAATTAGTTATAACTGTTATGTTATTTCTTATTCATAACTATTAAAAATAATTAGTAATATATCTATCGAATAGTAATAGTTATGTTTGAGAAATACTTTTATTTGATACCCATAATAGTTATCATCAATTTTTAAAAATAAAAATTTGAAATAATAATTATTCTTAATAAATAAAATATAAATTTATTCGCAATTTTTATCGAATAAAAGTTATAACTATTAAGTCCCTGATTTTAACATTGCGATGTAATGACACATTAAATTTTGGGAAATATATTGCCTGTCGTAGGTTTTGTCCCGAGTGAACCAAGTTAATATGATGGATACCATTTATACCCGCACTACCACCAAAAAATCTGGTCACATGAGTTTTGTGTTATTAACACTGTGCAAGAAATTGAGACTTTTTTTCGTGACAAACTGGGCACATGGCGAATCCAGTTTTCCAGTAGTTTTCGAGATATACCGTTATTTTGAAAATGGAGGAGGTTGCACGACATATGTTCGCCTAACTCAAAAACGGTTTAGTTTATTGAAAAACCGAAATTTCGCAATAAAATTTCCTTTAAGAAAAGTAAAACTTTTTTCTAATATGAGCAGTCGCTTTTGAAACACAATTAAAAAAAAAAAAAAAAAAATTAATTTGTTTATTAAAATTTCGAAATTTTTGTTTCGATTTTAATTAATTTAAGAATTTCATAAAACGCAATATTTGTATGGGAGCCCCCCTAAAAAGTGGAAATAAAGGCCAAGTATGTCTCGAAAAAATGCTAAGGACAAAAAACTAATTGAGATCGGTCATACATTTTATATTACTAGGGGCGACCCCTAAGCCTTTATGGGACTTTTTTTCAGTATATTTCTAGTCTGGATTAAACATTTTGTATGGGAGCCCCCTTAAAGAATGGAGATAGCTGGTAGGTATGTTACAAATAAATGATTGAGATAAAAAATAAAGTGGGGTCGGTCATACATTTGACCTATCTAGAGGCATCCTAGGCGCTGCAGGGGCCAAATTCAAGAATTTCATTAAGCGGCCATATTTGTATGGGAGCTCCCCTAAGGGGTGGAGATATATGGCAAGTATGTTTTAAGAAAATGTTAAGAACAAAAAACTAATGGAGGTCGGTCATACATTTTATCCCCCTAGGGGCGATTCCTTGGCAGTTATAGGGCTTTTTCTTCAATATATTTCTAATCTGTATTGACTATTTTGTATGGGAGCGGGTAGGTATGTTAGAAATAAACAATTAAGATGAAAAATAAAGTGGGGTTGGTCATACATTTGACCAATCTAGGAGCATCCTAGGCACTGCAGCAGCCAAATTTAAGAATTTCAACCATACATATGTATATGGCGGCTTAATAAAGTTCTTACATCTGGCCACTTTACTAAATTTTAACTTTACTAAAACTTAATCTAAAACTGTGAGCTGTAAAATTGTTTTTTGACGTTACAGCACAAATGGCGTCAAATTAAAAACTTGCTGTTAATTTTGAGACACCCAGTGTGTATCAAGAAATTAATTCAACAACACTACAGTGTATAAATATTACATCTTGAAAATTCATTTTAAACAAATAAATTTAAAAGTATTTCATAAAACTCACGTTCAGAAAAAATCTAAAACTTAACACGAAATTATCTTAAAATAAAAACGCAAACAAAAGGTCAAAAACAAGAAAAAAAACATACATGAATTACTTATTAAAACTGCACATTATTACTCAGATTTATTTTTGAAACCATCAAATGCAACTACAAAATTTCTAAATATTTAAATTTTCCGCATGATCATACTCCTTCCACAGCTCCCCTGCATTGCTGCTTTTGAGGAATCTGGTTAACAAATGTTTGCATTTATTGCCATCAATTCGTTCGATGGAACAATGATCTCAACACATTTAGTTATTTTTTGTAATATTTAGTGTCTTAAATGTCACATACACATGAGGGCGGCCGCTTTTATATTATTAGAAAGATGTTTTCAAGTATGAGTAGTTCTTAATTCGTGTTTAATTTCAAAACTCTTCAGTTTCCTATTTTCAAGTAGTTGCCTCCAAATGAAACATGCCACCAAATTGTGTGTTAAATGTGTCTGTATGTCTGGTTTGTTATCTAATTGTGCCTTGCATGTGGCCAGTGTGGCATATGCAGGCGTTAAATTAGACCAGATGTATTTCACAATGATTAAATGATGTGTATTCGTTCGTTCATACAATCGAGAGCCTGATGTGATTAGAAATAAATATGAACAAAATATGATTAGAATATAAAATGTCAGCTGGACGGACTGCTACTAACATATTAGAGAATATTTTTAATATTCATACAAAGTTTTTAAAGTTAATAAGGTTTTCTTCAAAATTTATAGAATATTATCCGAAAGTTTACCATTTATGGGAGCATTTTTCCATACATTTGCTTTTTAGAACTTGCTATTTTTCGAAATAAATTATATCTTTGTTGGTTATAGAACCCTAAGTTTTCAATTTATTGCCAATTTTCCGAAAATTTTTTATTATTAAGAGTTTTGCTGAGATTTGGATTTAAATTGGGAATTTTCCAAAAATTGGCTACTAATTAATAATTTTTTTCAAAATTTGTACTTTGAAGTAAATTTGATATTTATAGGCAAGGTTTCAAAAATTTAATATAGCTGTATATAGGAAATTTTACGAAAATTTAATATTTAGAGGATATATTACGAAAATTTTATATTTATAGGAAATTTTACGAAAATTTAATATTTATAGGAAATTTTTCGAAAATTTAAAATTTTTAGGAAATATTTCGAAAACTTAAAATTTTTAGGAAATTTTTCGAAAATTTAATATTTTCAAGAAATTTTTCAAAATTATTATAGGAAATTTTACGAAAATTTAATATTTAGAGGAAATTTTACGAAATTTTAATATATATAGGAAATTTTACGAAAATTTTATATTTATAGGAAAAATTCCTTAGAGGTGTTTTTAAGCGCGATAGAAATTTTCCGAAAATTTTAATAAAATTTAATGTTTTTTTTAAAACAATTTATCACAAATTTTTTAATTATGTATAGACAATTTCCTAAAAACGAGATATAATTGAAACTCTCCGAAAAATTACTAAAAGTTGTTTTTAAGCCCGATACAACTTGAAAGTGTGAAAGTTAATTAAAAAAAATTTTTCCAAAGATCAGAACACGACGACATTAACATTTAAAAGTTATTCTGGGCAAGTGGGCACCAGCGCGGCTGTTCTTGATTAAGCGCATTTTGGACGTCCAATTTTCATTAATTTTTAAATAAATAAGGTCCGATGGTGCCACAGCGAGCTGATGGCTTATTCGCTGCAGCGTATTAACCACACAAAACGGTGAATTTTTCTAGATGTTAATTGGGTTAATCAATATACGAAAAATTTGTATGTTAAACTGGTTTAGCTTAAACTTACCCTCCATTGCTAAAAATTTTGCGATAAAACATGATGATAGCTTTTCAAAGTTAATTTTTTTTAATTTGGTAGCGTTGTTTAAGCCTGAATCAATTCATAAAGATTTTCCAGTGTATACTAATCATGAATGTCAAAAAGTGAGTGCAGAATAACAATTTGCTTGACATCCAACCCTTTCGTAAGTTATATCGGGCTTAAAAAACACCCTTTGTTAAAAAAAACCTTTTATCCCATCAGCTCGACCTTTCGAGTTAAGATTTCCGACCGCAAAGTGACTCTTCCCCAGTGTAATCAGCGCTGCCCTTTTGGTTACTTAACCTTTTTTCCAATGTGTAATTGTATACTTTTTTTATATTGGTTACTTTTCCAACACAAAAATAACCCATTTTTTATTTTAGTACAAGCAATACCTGCTCCGATTTTTTGACCCTTGGAAATTGTCTATGGTATTGGTGCTCTTTTTATTAAAAGTTGGAAAGCTCTAGCTTATGAAGTTTTTCAAATATTTAGGCGAAAATAAGCGTCAACTTTGTATAAAAGGAGCCACGACCACAAACATTTTGAAAAACACTAATAAAGCCTATTGTTTTTTTCCAGAGCATCGGTAACATGATACTGTCAAAATTTAAAAAATCGGTCCAGCGGCTTAGGCGTCTTCAAGGTACAAACAAACACAATTTCTTTGGATATATTTTTGAACTGAAGTAGGTACAAATAAAATATTACTTTTAATAAAAAATAATTTTGGTTTTTGTTCCCTTTTTACATTTGTTTTGGTCGTGGCAACGCTGTTTATTTATAATCATAATATAAAAGAGAGCAAATAACAAACAAATTTGGGTTATGCCACCAGACACGTAATTCATATGTTGCTGTTCTAAATTTTTTTTAAAATCAGTTTTTTGTTTGACTTTACCGTCAATCGATTTAGAGTTACCGGATTGGGAAACGTTTTATCAAAGTCGAATTTAGTTCAACTCGTTCCTGTCTTAAAACAATTTGTAGCTATTTTTGCAATGCATTTTTAAAAAGATTAAAATCTTTTGTGAATTACACTTTCCACTCCAATTATGTTTTAAAAAATTTGACGGCTTTACAAGTACATATTTAATGAAAATAAGTCACAACCCACAAATTATTATCTCTTAATAAATTTCAGGAAGCATCTAAGCCAAATAGAAAATTGAAAAACAAACAAACCCCTTATAACAATATCTTAGAGCCATCACTTACATCAACATCTCAAAATATCCTTCAAATTAACGCCATTCAATTCCTTATTTATTACAACAAAAAATCCCTCTTAAATACCAATAAATACTAAACACATGCACAGAAAATCCCATAAAAAAATCTTAAAATCCTGTAAACAAATTTAAATGTCTCTTTCAGATACAGTTATCGTAGGTTACACCTAATAAACCATACAAAAACGTTATAATCATGAGACAAAGAAAAAACGTCATACACACAAGCGAACGGATGAACGGACAGACGGACGGGCAGCCAGCATCACAAACAATACTGTAGACTACGCAGAAGAAAAAAGAAACAGATAAAATTATTAATTTAAACAAACAATAGATGGAGGAAAATAACATTCATGCATTCCTAAAAGATATGAATACTCAGACGTACAATCAATTGCCACAGTCACACATTATTTAAAATCATTTAAAAATTCATTCAGAAATTTGTTTTCTAGCTAACAGAACAAAATATACATTCAAACATCGAGAAGATATAAGTAAATAAACTCTGAGATACTTTTTATGAGTATTAAAATCCATTAGATACAATTTTAAAACTTTTCATTTGCAAACGAGCAAGTGAGAATTTAATGTATGAGATTTCCCCTTACTACTCTTGCTTTGCTCTGGCTTGTGGATAGAGGGAATTTTACTTTACGCCAAGAAACTTTTATTTTGCATTTAAAATTTTCCCTCCTCCTTGTTAAATTCCCCGAGTATCTTGAGGTATTGATAGCTCCCCTCTTTAATTTACCGTGGATTGCTGGTGTTGAGGAAATTTTATAGTTCCCCATTATTTTTCAAATATTATAATAACCAAAAAAAAATTAAAAGAGAGAAGATTGTTTAAAATTCCTACTCCCTGTTTCATTTTCTCTAAACAAAAGGGGAAATATTCCCTTTAAATTTGTTGTTTTTCTGTGTAGAATTTCTAAGGCAGAAAACCGACCAATCAGCTTAAGTTTAACCGACGAATGGTTAATTTCCGAAAGGTGTTTATTTTTCACCCTACAATTGCCCATTCAGTGCCTAAAAATTGAAATTTTTTGGAAACTTGGGAATTTCTCGGGTTTTCAAGCATATGTATGTTGTAAATGGAACGGAGAGAATTTGGTTTGTTATGGGGATTTTATGTGATTTAATTGAGGGGAGGGAATGCAGAGTTATTCCATAATGCTTAAATTTAAATATAAAACCTGGATATATACAGATGTATAAGCTTAAAGAAAAATACCTTTTTAAGGGGAATTTATATAAAACTTTTTAAAAATTACTGGGGATTTCGTAATTTTTATAAGTATTGTGGGAAATTTGTTGGGCCTTTTTTTAACATGTTTTGACATTATTAAGGGAAAACACCATGCATGCAAGTTCGATACATTTGTTCTTTTTGGGAAATCTTTCAATGTCCATTTATTTTAAGGGATTTTTTTAGCACAATACAAGTCGGGAAAATATTTACACCTATAAGAATTTAATTTCTTAATAAGGAGTTGATAATTTTAAGGAAGTTTTTTTGACCTAACAACAAAAAAACTGGGAAATTATTGGTAAAAGGCTAAAGGAAAACATAAATATGTAGTAGGAGAACTGCAAGGGAAAATAAAAATAACCTTAGGGCACATATACACGTTCAATTTAGGTATATTGTTGTACATTTTGGGTCGCGATCCATTTTAAAGGATAGATGGATAACTCGCGTATGCTAAATGTTCAATATTTATCGCGTCAGTATGTATTTTAATTAAATTATCTTGTTCTGTGTGGGGTCGGTCAATTATTTAAAAATGCCACGAGAAAAGCAAAAAACCATGGTTTAAGTATTTTTTCGTTGAAGCGCAAATTTTTTTGTAATTTTTGCTGTCTTAGGTAAAGATAAGGTATTAATTGTTATTCTTTGGTTTTAATATAGATTTCCACAGTAAAGAGTGTATGTTAACAAGCAAAGAACCATCCCAACCAACATTGTAAATTAAATCATGGCCAAGACTTTCGAAAAGTTATAAAAAGTATGTTAAAAATAACACTTAGGTACATACATACCTAAATATGTATATGCGAAGCAGAAAATGGTCATCACTTACACGATATTCTGGGGCAAATTACTGCATTCGATATATGTAGATCGAAATCAGAGTACAATTTAAATTGAAATTTCGACCGATATCGAAGGTCCTAAATTGTCGCCTAAAGCAGATATAAGACCCCTTTCAGACTCGGCAAGTTAGTTGCGCAAGTTACTTGCCGACAACAACAAAGTCTGTACAAAATTTTTTTTTCTTTACCCCGACCTTACCGCTAACGTCTACAAACCGAGAGTTGCGCAAGAGACTTGCGCAAGTAACTTGCCGAGTGTGAAAGGGGTCTAACTAATATTGATCTCCTTTAAATAAATTTGTTGTGTTTTTATTCTTTCCAAAAGTTTTTTATAAAATTAGTTAGTTTGATATCAGGTGTAATTTCATTTTAATCAGGTAATTTTGCTTCATGTCAAGTGTAATTTAGAATGTTGCTGGTGGTAACATTGATATGATGACTGTTCTCGGCGGTTTGGAAAACCCCAAAAATACTGATATCGAAAATATCCTTAGCTCTGTTGGTATCGAAGATAATGGCGAAGACTATCGGAAAATTAATCGCCACTGGTGGCGAACAATTGTCTTCCATGCCAGTTGGTGGTGGTGCTGCTACCGCATCCGGTGTTGCTGCCGGTGGCAAGAAGGAAGAAGACAAGAGTGAGAAGAAGGAAAATTCGGAATCTAAAGATGATGATATGGACATCGCTCTCTTCCATAACACAACAACAATTTTTTAGTGCAAGCTATAACGTCATATTGTACGTGTCTATTTGACTTGTCTTCTAGAAATTTTTCATCCCCAAAGAACCAGCCTTTATTACAGCCGGTTTGGTTTTAAACAAATTTTTTAAAGAATTTCATACAAAACTGACAAACAATTTTTATACCTCTACAAAATTTTAACGAGGTTTTATTAAACAAATTTTCATAAAAATCCGTGTCATAAGCCTTTTATAAACCTTTATTATTTTTTATAAATAAGGTCGTAGGGTTTTTATGTATTTCTGAAAATTAAAAAAAATCAAGAAAGTTTACAAGTTTTTATGCGCTAATATAATAACTGGTTTGTGATATGGACCAATATCATAGAAAAATTCCGCTTACTTACGAAAGGTATAGAATATCCTAAAATCGCTTTGGTTGAATATCCAATGTTGAGTAGCGCTATCTATATTTTTAATTAATTTTGTATACACAAACACTTCGAAATTCCCATTAACACTCTTAATATTCCTACTTAAACACTTTCCCCTCTACAAGGAGAGTTGAAGTTATTTTAAAGGACTTTTATTCAGTAAAATTACACTTAACTTGAGAATTGTGTACTTTAGAAATTTCCCCTAACTTGTTTTAATAAAAAACAATTTTCTTCTTCTCAGTACCATATCAAATTTTGTTTTCCCCTGAAAGATTTCTTGCCTTTTGAATATCCAAGGAGTTAATGTTTGGTTTTAACAGATGTAGGGAAATTTTCCTCCCCAAGGTGAACATCTTTTCCCCTAATTACTCATCACAATTTTTGAAATATTATAACAAGTGTATAGTTCTCCTTTTTAAAAGGAATCAATATTGTTTAAATTTCACGTTTTGTGTATGTTTTCAATCCAAATCTGAATAATAAAAAACCTGGGAGTTTTCCCCTTCTCACATTTGTTCGATTTAAATTCAATGGTTAAGATGGGATATTAGAGAAAACTCCCAGGATTTTTTTATAATTTAGATTTAAAAAATATGGGTCAAATTTTAAAAGATATGGGACAAATTTGTCATTACTTCAAACGTTTTGATTTGAATCCACAGTTGAAATATATGTGTTTTAAGAGTAAATTAAATTAAGAGAAAAATTATTTGAAAATTCAAAATATTTCAAAAAAAAAAAAAATATACCTACCTACAGAATTTATCTAAATTCAAACATTTTTTTTACCATTTTTGCAATCCGCTGAAAATAATGATTATATAAAATTGTAAGGCGGTAGTCGAGCATTCGATTTGGCTAAATAATAAGGAAAATGAATGAAAAGATTTTCTGAAAAAAAGTACAATTTAAAATATTTTAAATTTTGCACAAAAAAACTACAAAATTACACACATTTTATACTTTGGTTTTTTCGCAGTCTTTATGCATTGAGTTTTTAAATAATTGGAATCTACTATCCCTAAAAAAGTTATTCACAGTGGGTTCACTTTCTAAAATATTAAAATATGTACATATACTACATGTATATTAATTAGTCTTCTTGCTGTAAGCATCCAATTTGTTTAATATACAAATTACTTTTTTTTAATAATATCGTTTTCGAGTTCAATAAAAATAATATCGATATCATTTACTTTTCCCTATGTGAAAAGATGTCAAAATATTGAATTTTTCATTGAACTGTAATTAAATATTTGTAGCCTGTTAAATCCCTGAATTAAAATCAAAAAGAACTAAAATAAGCCTTTTTAACTCCATATCCACACATTTGTATGGATGCGAAATATGGAATGTGTGATAAACACTCCTTTCAAGTGCTCGCGAACAAATGCCTACGTAAGGAACAAACCAGCGACCGATAAAAATGGAAATCCAGTTGCGTGACTGGAATCAGCAAGGTAGCCGGCATAGTGAAAGATTAAAACACACTTGGAAACGACAAATCATAACGGATTTGTCGAAACTACATTAAAAATGAAATGATGTTAAACATCGTGCAGAAAATTGGGAATATTGCAATGAATTTAACACGGCCCTTTGCTGCTTACAGAAGTAAAAGGATTAAATCTGTGGTTTTCACGAATAATCGCGTAAGTCGGTTTTTACCGAAATTGAGATAATGATGTCAAAGTGCTACATTTTGCATTAGGTTTTTATAAGTATTAAGCTTTTTAGAATATAATGTAGTATTATTAATTTTTTTCTGCTAAAAACAACTTAAGTTAACTGTTTAATAAAATATTTTGCTATTATACCGATTTATGTCGACATACATCGCCAAAAATTGTAAAATTGCTGAATATGTTTCCAAATAAAAAGCATATGTGATGTTATGTTGTTATTCGTGCAAAAAATATGAAAGTATTTTTTGAAAATTTTTCTATTAATAACAACTAATATGTACATGTGCGTTTATTGTTGACTTCTTTAGTTGCAACAACAGCAGATGAGCGGTTGTTTGTAATTTTAAGTCCATACGTTGTGCTATAAGTATCAAAAACTCTGAATATGTCGCCAACTTGTGTGCTAAAAATAACAACGTAAGTCGTCATGTGTGATTAAAAAGAACTTATGTGGAGATATGATGTTATATTGCACACACTTAATGAGTCAATCAAACATATGCATTTTTAATCCTTTTACAGATTGTGATCCTGTTAGGATTTTTTCATGAAAACTATGTATAATACGTAGAAAGTTACTGTTAAGAGAATAGTAAAGAAAAAAGTTTAAAAAAGCATCTACAGAAGCCGCAATTAAAAAATAATTGTTTTTGCTCTCCTGAAAAGTTTGGTTTTATAACTTACGCGATTATTCGTGAAAACCACAGAAATATATGTATGTATATTGAATCCGAGAACAACATTCGAAATTTTATCAAAAAAAAAAATGAATTTGACTAACATTTTACAGACAGACTCCTAGATATCAATATCATATTGTTTATAGCTTGATCCCCCTGGGGGTGTAGGAATAATCTTATGGAGATTTCATTTTATGGTGTTACATTATCCGGGCCATATTTAGGTGCAGCCAATACCTGGGACTCGGCAAAATCCCAAAATTGTCAGATAGCAGGAGATCTTCATGATCTCTCGCAATCGCTGCTGACCAGAGATCCTATCTAGTACCACTATCTGGGAGTACTACGACTAGGTGGTGTTGCTACTCAACAGATGCTGCTAGTATTTTTCCAAAAGCAGACTATTATGCACTTAAATTGCTAACCGGGTGTGTTGGTGCCGCTTACACTTGGGGGCGGGTGGAAAACGCATTGTTTGTCACCCAGTAGGTAAGATCGACCTTAAAAATCAATGTAAATTTTTTCCAGTGCTGTATGAATGTATGTATGTACATAACTTCATATTGACAAAATGTTTGAAAAAAAAACCACTCAATTTCAATACAAATTCCAATTAAAAGTCAAACAAATTCTTTTCGAATAGCTAATATAGTTTTATAAAGTATTTTATATAGTACTCTTTCCATCCTCGTTTTTTTTTTAAAGATATTAACATTTTGATGTGATTATTTTTATACAAAGTACCAATTTCTCAAGAAAACAAATTGATAGCTAAATTTCTTTTGCTTTATAAAAACCTACTTTTAATCAATACAAAATATTGTGATTAAAAAATCCCCCATATCCAAAAATGTTCTCTGGCCCCTCTCAATATTACACTCTATTTTTTCATAACTTAACTCTTTTTCTTAAAACTATTATTCTCCCTCAAAATTTAATCTCATTTACAAGAGACCCTCATTTCAGTACAAAAACTTTTATCAATTGAACCCAACAAATAACAACAGAAAAAATCTATTGAGAAATTTAACATCTGAAAACCGAATTGTAAAATTTTGAAAAAAAAAAACAAAAATTTCCCACGAAACGAAAATGCATTGATTTTTTTCCCATGATGACACACAAACATAAACACAATATTCATCAAACCGAAACCGAAATTCTCTCAACCAGTGGTTGTTTAATGCTCTTTAGGTAGCAAAAACTTATCACAGAGAGCCAACAAATGCTCGAAATATGCTCTGTGATAGGCGGAGTTTGCTGACGCAGGTATAAAAGGCGCTGCTCTGAGTAGCAAGAGCTTATAACGAGTTTGTCACTCAAAGCGTAAAGAAGCTAGAAAAGCGAATAAAATACGTGTCAAATAAAACAGAAATAAAATAAATTTATTTTAAAAAAATAAATAGCGGAAAAGAAAAAATAAACCAAAACGCTAAATAAACGGATTACGGTTTAAAACCTCAAAAATCACACAGTGGATTACTAAAAATAAAAAAGTGTATTGAGAAAATTATATTTAAATTAAAAAAAATATAATTTAAAAAGTTTAAAAACTTAAACAAAAAAAAGTAGTGAAAAGCGGATTTTAAAAATATTTTTAAATTAAAAAAAAATATATTTTTGTTAAGAAAAATATATAAAAAAAAAATACCTCGCATATTTTTTTTAAATAAAATCAAACGGCTTTCCTTTTTACGCTGACTTTTTAAATAAACAGCCTTCAAAATTCTACTAAAAGAACGTAAAGCGATTATTTCTAAAATGAAATCTTTAACGGCAGTCTGTCAAACTGGTGCCTCCATGCCCGCCATCAATCCCAACGGCCGCATTAATCGCCACCCTCCCCATCGCGGCGATGGTGAAAATGCTGAAATGAAAATGTATTTATCCAAACTCAAGGATCTTGTACCATTCATGCCCAAAAATCGCAAATTATCCAAATTGGAAATCATACAACATGTCATCGACTACATTTGCGATTTACAGTCTGAGTTGGAAACACATCCCGAAATTAGTAATTTTGATGCTGCGGCTGCTTTAAATTTCACCGCCAATTTAGAAAGAGTTTCTTCGGCCGCTCACAATGGCCACGATGATGAGGGCGACGATGAGGACGATGATGAGATGTATGATGATGGTGTACAAGAACGTTTAAATGGTTCCATGCAACAACAATCTAGTCCGGCACAGCGTCAACCTTTGGTTGATCGTCAAACACCAAATACTATTTTACCCGCCACACACCACCAACAACAACAAATGATTGTTTCAGCAGTTAATAATACAACAAGCTCCAACTCCACTACCACCAACTCCTCAACAGCTGCAGCCAACACCACAACAACAACAACAGCATCCTCTGCATCAGCAGCTGCCTCAAATTTATCACACACGGTAGGTTTCCATTGTAAAAAGAATATGGTTTTGTAAAAAAACCCTCTACTTCTTCCCACCCCTCCCCCTCTGACTGCAGAAGTATTTTTGAGGATAAAATGTAAATGTTGTAAAAAAATTCTGTGAAATAAAAATTTCATTCCCAGGCAGAAGTTTTGCTTTGTCTGTTTGTTGTTTCTCTTGGCCTGCAGCACAAGGCCTTTCCAAGACTAGAGTGTGTCTCTAGAAAAGTCACGAATGTCATTTTGTAATGAATTATTTAGCAGTGACTTTTCCAAAACCCAAAAAAAATTTCAATGTTTTTATTTTTCGTAAATTTCCAAAAAACTAAGATTTTGTAAATTTTTTAAAAAAATGTACCACCTATTTTTTTTTTATTTTCTTTAAACGTAAAAATTTTTTGTAATTAAAAAGAATTTGTAAAATTTCAATGTTGTTGCTTTTTTCAAACAGAGAGTTTCAACTTTTTATTTTTTTTTTTTTAAGAAATATTGATTTTTTTTCTTTATATATGATCATTTTTAAAATGTGATATTTTTTTCTTTTGTAATTAAGTTTTGTTTAAATATTTATAAATAAAATTAAAACTTATTATTAAGCTATAAAAAATAAATCAATAAAAAAATAACAAAATTTGTTACATAAAATTAAAAAAAAAAATTTCTAAACTCTTTTCATTAAAAAAAATAAAAAACAAAATTTAAGGAAAATTTCAAGGTATATTTACACAAGGTAGACTCATTTGGGAGTGTAGACATGCTGCTCTATAAAAAGAACCGAGTTGTCATAATTGTCTTCATATAAAACAAAAACAATTTAACGCACACATGTACAAATTTTGGCTCATATACACGAAATTTGACGTGTGGGCTCCAACTAGGGGTAAACAGCTGACAAACATATGGGCCAACGAGTTTACCTTGTGTAAATATACCTTGGAAAATTTGTTTTCTTAAAGCAAAAAATAGGCAAATTAAAATCTGGCGTACAAAAAAATTAAATACAATTTTAGTCAAAAAAATTTCTGATAGAAATTAAATTTCGCAGTTAAAAAAAATATTGGAAAATTTTTCAAAATTAAAATTCGATTTAGAAAAAATTGCTTAGTTTAAAATTTAAAAAAGATGAAGAAATTTTCGAATCATTTTAAACAGATATTTTTATTCAAGTTGAGACCAACATTTTTAACTAATAGTCTCTAAAATCAATTCAAAAGGAGGATTAAAAGTTTTCATTAAAAAAACTATAGATATTAAAAATGTGATAGAAATATTCACCCCTGTCGTGAATGGCCCCTTTTCCCTAAATAGATATTTGGGGAAAAGCAAAATTGCGAAGAAAAAACTGTTTAGTTTTTATTCACCATAGCCGTGAATATTAGGAAAAACTTTTATGCAAAGTTTTGAGTCAACACAATTTTCGAACTAACATCAAAAAGTTGAATCTATTTCTTTAAGACTACTCAGGGGTATCTATATATTGATAATTTTTATTTTTCAATTTCATTTCGAAATTCACTCTAAAACTTGAATCGTTTTTGATTCTATTAGAAATATTGGTTTTTCAAACATTTTAATTTAATTGCATTATTACGAAAGAAAAAAATAAAGACATTCTAAATGACATTTCTCAAAAATTCTTTTTTATTTCGGCAAAAAATCGGATCGAAAAATTTACAATTACCTTTATTGTGATTAAAAAATGCACTCGGAAGTTGCCCCCTTTTTCTTGAAAAAATATTATTACATTTTTATTTACGAAAGCCGCGAATATATCAACCCATTTTCCCTTTGCACAGCACAAAGGAAACCAAGCTTGATATCGACATTCTATAGATCTCGATATCGATAAAATTTTATGAAAAATTATTAATTTCTTAATTGTATTTAATGCAAACTCCTTCCACGAGAAACAGATTGCAATCGATGACTTCAAAAAAATGTTGCACAGATTCAGAAGAGCGATCACATTTCAGATAAATTTGGGTTTAAAATAGTCGAAAAAAAATCTAAGAGTTTCGAAATTATATATCTGTGGCATTTTGACAAAACATCATAAGTCAAATTTAAAAAGTGAAACAAAAATGTTGTTAATCTTACGAATTTTCATTCCAAAAACATTTTTGCTTTCTTTTTAAAATTTTTGAATTTAACTTTGGTTTATTTTATTATTTGATAAAAATGATTTTATCACCGAGTTTTATTTTAAATCTTTTTTGCTATCTTATCTCGACTTAAGATGTTTTGTCAAAATGCCACAGATATGTATGTATTTCCAAAAGATTGAATTTAATTTAAGAACAACTTTTTTTTAACATGACAATAAATCTAAGTTTTTGTAAAAAAAAAAAACTGATGGGTCCATTACGGAAGATAACTGAACTGAAGTTAAGTTTCCAGCAGCAAAATCAGACAACGCCACTCATGTAAAAAAATATTTTTTTTTTTTTTATTTGATGTTTTAACATGTGTGGCGTTGTCTGATTTCGTTACTGGCACCTCACCTTCAGCTCAGTTGTCATTCGTAATCGACCCATAAATAAATCTAACTTGATCCTCAAACCTTTTTTAATGTTCCGAAAAATGTCCAACTACTTCGCAATGCGAGTAACGTTTTGCTTAGGGTTTACAAGATCGAAATATTACTCGGATGTTGGGACAAATAATAGCATGCATGCGTTAAGGATCGAAATTTCCACTTAAATTATATTGTGAGTGTAGTTGTTGCTGGGCTTAACAGCCATAAGCCGAAAAATTCTTGTAATTCCGAGGAGTAGAACCAGCAGTTGGGGAACCATATTAAATGCCATGACAAAAATGTATAAAGGCTAGTCATACATACATACCAATTATAATGCTTTTTCTTTAATAGTTGCAATACCGATCGAATTTGTTTTAGCCACTTCAAACAAACTAATAATTTTGTTAAAAGCGAAATACAAAATTATGTCCACTTTCGATCGTAATTGATTTCTGTGACAGGCTTGATAGACTTAAAATTTAATTGAACGAAATTTCCAAAACATTTGAATCAAATAACGAAATTCGATATTAAACGAAGTTACTATACAATTTATATGTGAATTACGATCGTTATCAAATGCTGCAATTTAAATACTGGGCTTTTTAGTACTTGCGAATTATGTCGGACTTTATTTATTCGGTGAAGTTTTATACTCGTTAAAGCAAAAAAAAGAACACAACTAAAAGCAGATATGTTGTTATATCCTAGCGCACTAAAAAAATGAACTTTTAAAGCTTTTCTAGATTTAAAAATTTAGAACTACCTAAGAGTTTTTATAAACCTTTTAAAGCTGATTAAGTAAGCAGCTTTTTTAGTAAATCAAAAATCACCTGTATTGACAAAAGCTGTTTCATCTTCATAATTTTTTAGTTGCCATATTCTATGGCCTTAATAATTAATTCCAGATCCACCTTAATAAGAGTATAAAACAAGTTCTATTGAAAAAAACTCTTAATTAAACCCCTTTTGTTTAACTTTAAACCTTTTCTTTTGTTTTAAAACTACATATTTACTTAATAATAAATAACTGATTCTAGTTAAATTAAATATTTAAAAATCATCTACTCTTAGAAGACAAAAATCCATAAATTATGTATTCCGCACCTGTTTGTGTTCAATAATAAAAAATACAAATTAAGAAGACAGAAAAAAACAACTAAATAAATCTCATATTGAAGAAATTCCCCTCATCATAAATAATTAAATACCAAAACACAGCCAGAAATAAAGAAAAACCAGATTTCACCTTAAATATTTTACAAAAATAAAAAAATTATAAAAAATATTAAACTTGATTTTGTGTTAAAAAATAATTAAAAACCAAAATTTAAAAAAGCGGCAAATTTTGAAAATAAAACACAAGGCAAATAAAAAGAAACAATAAAATATTGAAAGAAACCGAAATGATAACCTTTAAAGGGAGGAGAGGAGAAAAATTAACAAGTTGAATAAACAAATAGAAATAAATAAAACAATTAACAACAATTTTAGAATTAAAATAAAAAAACCCAATATTTTAGAAAAATGAAAAAAAGGACTATCACAGTTTGATGGAGAGAGAATGTAAAAGAACAAAATTATTCTGCAAAATTTCTTTATAAAAAGCAGATGCCTTCATATTGTAGACTTAAAAAAAGTAAATAGTTATGGGTGATTCTCATTTCAAGTGTACACTTTGTGTTAATTTTTTTGAACTTTACCAAATTTATTTTTAAAAATATTAGAAGGTTTGATCCAGATTCAATAGATCCTGAAATTAAATTATATTTTTCGAGTTTTTAGCATTTTTGTGTATTGAACGTTACATTTACTTTTACGGTTGTTTTGTGAATGATTTATGCGTAAACAATAGTCCACAAAAAGTGAGTATAGGTCTTGAAAACACTATATATCTACTCTTAACTTCAAATTAAGAATTTTTCAAAATAGTTCGTCCGAATTGATTAAATAACAGGCCAATTTTTGCTTCTAATGAAACAAATTTATCAAAATTGACCGACAATTTCCCGGAGGTAGTATTTGTATGGGAGCTATAGTCAAATGTGGACCGATTTCAATAAAATTTGGTATTATGATATTGATTGCAATGAAATAAGTTTGGACCGAATTCAATCGAATTACCAACATAATAAGATGATTAAGGGGCACAAAGACTCTAACACGGAATGAAGCTTAAATGGGGGCTATGTGAAATTATGGTGACAATGGCCACCTATGTACTTCCAAATTTGCGAACTGTACTTTGCACACAGTGTTTACATAGGCAGCCAGCTGGACGGACGGACATTGTTAGATTGATTCAATAAGTGATTATAAGTCGATCGGTATACGAAAAGATGTTACAAATACCAAAAAAAAAAAACACGAAAGTAATCCACTTCAATTAAAAAAATATATCGTTTCTGCCTTTCTGCTTTTTTTACCGTCCTTTAGTTTGCTAATAAATTATCCATACAAATTTTGTCAATGTAACGCACAATACATTTTTTTACGAATTGCATATTTTTTCACAATGCAAACCATAAGTTGAATTTACAATAATTGAAGTGTATAATCTTCGATGCGTTTGAACATAAAATCCTGAATTATGTAATAAAAATTTTCAATTAATTTAAAATAATTTTGGATAACACTAAAAACAAACTATAAGTTGAATTTAAAATAATAAATGTTTATAATCTTCGATGCGTTTAACATAAAATTCTGTACAATGCTACACAAATGTCAAATAAATTCAAAAAATTTTGGATAACACTCAAGACATTTAGCACTATTTTCTGAACAATCGTCGGAAATGTGGTAATTCATCACTGTGCATGTTTTGAAACAATGAAATATATTTATATTAAAACGCACACGGTCGTCCGTAAGGCTTGTTCGTTGTGAGCTAATCTATCAGTATTAGGTATGCGGGTTCAATTCCTGCCAGAGACTCTAGTATGTTTCAGTACAACCAAAGTCAACGTTTCTACTGCCCAGTAAATTAAGTAAGAATTTATTTTATAACACACACACACACCGTTATTTAAAGAACTAAGAAATGCTTAAAGAGAGTCAGCTCTATGACAATTTTGACACCCTGTGAATACCCCTTTAATTTTTTTTGTCCAGTTTCCCTTAAAGTGAGTGAGTGACTGACTGACCAATAAAATGAATAGTTCACTTTAATTTTTTTATTTTCAATGCTCAAAAGCGTGTGAATGTCGACAATGAAGCTGACGATTATTATTCATTAAAAAAAATAAAAATCTGCTTAATGATCATTTGAGATGAAGATGATGGTCGTGGTGTGGTGTTTTTCTCTAAATGATGATGATAAAAATGTTGTTTTAAACAAAAATTTCAGTCTCGTTTTTATTTTTGTAAAAAAAAATTATTGTTTTTGGTTTTTTGTTTTGTGTTTAAGTTGCGTGATGCTTTTTTTAGTACAATAAACTACAACACAAAAAAGTTATATATAAAACAGTGTGCCTGTTTTTATAAAAAAAAGCGAAAATGAAATAAATTTAAGTATTTGCAGGTGTTCAACATAGAAAGAAGTATATAAAAATTAAAAAATATAAAACAACAAATACCTACTAGAAAAAAAGTTAAATTATAATTTATTATGAAATTTAACAAAAAATTTAACACAAAAAACAAGATATCACACGAGAGAATTATGGACAGACGTACAAATTTTTTTAATTTTACATATTAAACAAAAATTTTAAATGTACAATTTAATCATGTGATGACAAAGAAATTATATTAATTTTAGATGGAACATGTGACAGACATTTCCAAAATAATGAGCACGCAAATAAAGGGTGAATCGTTTAAATTAATTTGAAAGTTATGAGGCACGTGAAACTAATTTTTCTTAAAATTACAAAAAAATTTTATAAATTTCGAATAAGATTTCCATTTTAAAATAATGATAAATCCATGTGTAAGAAATTTAGTAAAAAAAATGTTCTGATTATTTTAGCCAGAGCTGTGCGCGTGATTGGTTTTTTTAACTACGATTAAGCACGCCTACAACGGAAGGAAATGTAATCACGCTCGCTTTCCCACGAGGAAATATTAAAAGCCAGACCCATGATCTCGACTGCTTGAAATTTTATTCTGGTTTTTTTTTTTTTTTAAAGAAAAAATTTTTTAAGCTTTATTCAAATGTCAATTTCTAAAAAAATAAAAGGCCGAGAGGTCATTGAAACATACAAAAGCGATGTATGTCTCTGAAACTTATTGGAACCATTTCCTACACCATATCCGTTTTCTTTTTTTCTAATTTTCTTAATTTTTTCATCGTCACGTGCACGTGCACTCCTCCAGCTTTTACGCATGCTCTAGTTTCCCTTCTAAACTTTCAAAAGATAAGACAGGAATCTCCAAAATACTGATTTTTAAACAGAATTCAAACATCTTTAGCGTACTTTACACTATCAGACAAGTCTTACGTATTTCATAACACTTTGTAAGATAGAAATCTAATGACAAAACTCATTCGACTGTCAAAAGCTCTAATTTAAAATTACAGTTTGTATTCAGACACTATAACACATGGTCATGCTTTTGTTGAAATGCAACCCTGATCAGGTCTTAATGTTTGGAAAAATTTTAAAAAACGCTTAAGTCTAATTTTTATACAACATTGCATTCACATTATCATACTTTTACATATTACTTGAGTTTTTGACATGTATTAGTACAAAGTATAAAATTGTAAACTAGGCAAAGTTTTGAAGGCAAAATTTTAAGTCAACACTCTTTTCTAAACAGTTTTTGAACTTTCATCATGCGTGTTTTATATTATTTAATTTATTTTTTAATATAAATCAAGGCGAATTCGTTACAGCTGATCTAAAAAGCCCTGCTGATAACGTTTTTTTTTTAGATGGATGTAAAAGTGTTTTTTATTATCTTTGTTTCCGTTTTATGTCTGTTTTTGACATGGTACAATGATTGTACAAAAACAAATTGTGGTTTTTGTACGAGTTGTACTTGACTTAGTCAGCGTTTAAAAAACTGCAGTCAAAGTTGTACACAAACTTTCGTTTTTTGTTCGGCAGTTTTTGGTTTTAACTGCAGTTTTTTAAACCCTGGCTTAAGAACCGAGATTACTTGTAATGAATTCGTCTTGATATAAACCTACAAGAACAAAATTTTTTTCACTCTATTTCATATCAGAATTATCAAAAAATTTTAGTGAATCTTTTTAAAAGAGTTTTTATAAAATTATAGACTGTTGTTTAAACAATTTTGAAAATAAATGTTGAAGTTATAATACTTGTCTAATATTTTTTATATGTATTGCGGTGTATAATCAGGCCAAAGTTTTTAAATAATTTCGACAATAAGGAATAACGATATCTAAGGATTTTTTTTTATTTTTTATTAAAATTTTACACACAGGGTAGTTTTTTTTTATATAGTTAATTAACGACAAAGAAGAAAACAGAAATCTTAATATGTAATTCTTAAATTCGATTTTGCCTTATACCAAAGCTCGTTGTAACTTTAAAAAGCTTATTTTTATCGTTATTAAAATATAAGTCTTTTACTATTTAAAATATTAGAAAGCCGAAAGCTTCGTACAGACGATGGTCAGATCTTACAATATTGGTAAGCAGCGTTGCTTAAATTGCATTAAAATTGGCTAAAATGTCTTAAAACTGTGTGAACATTGTAAGCTCATTTGTATTTGCAGAAGTGCAAAATTAATGCATCTGACAATCACACCATTGTCAGAAAAATATTGCTGTTGGCAACGCCTGCTTACAATATTGTAAGATCTGACCATCGTCTGTACGAAGCTTAAGTTATAGATATAATAAACTACACTTTAAAGCTTTTAGGGGTTAAAAGCTCTTAAAAGCTTTTAAGGAACTTACGTGTTTTAATTATATACATATATAATTCCTGAGAGCTTAAACTTCAGATTGTCAAAATAATTGAACATTTTACTTAATTTTATTTAATAGACCATGACTTCCTTTATTCTACAGTTTTAGGAGCTTTTGCAAATGTACTTAAAAAAAACTGCAAGCGTTTCAACTTTATTTTTGACTCTTTTGTAAAAAAAAAACAATGTTATGCAGTTTTCCTTTAGCCATACGTTCTCATAAAGAGGTTTTACAGGCTCTTCTACCCACCATGCATTTTGATTCTTTTTAGCCTAAATAAAGACAAAGTCTTGACTGTTTTCCCTAAGCAAATAAAAAAACATATTAAAAATCAAATTCTAATTATGTTTTAATTAAATTTATTTTCTGACCATTCAACACATTATTGTTAAAATATAGACAATACGCATCTACTTTTACAATCTGAAGGAACTTAAGAACACAAAAAGCTTTAAACAACTTTTAAGATATTTAATATCTCAATCAAATTCTTTTCTTGTCAATCGAAACACCTTATTTTCCTATTTTTGTAGTACTGGAAAGTTTTCTAAAATATAAATCAAATTAACAAAAAACAAACTGATTAAAATTACTCACTTTATCTCTATTATTAAATTTTATTTATTTAATTTATTTTACATAAAAAATATAATTTATCACCTTTCGCACTGTCTTAATTAAAAAAAAAAAAAAAAAAAAAAACTTAAATAATATTCTCACTAACATGACCTCATTTCATGGATTGTTAAATTTGTATTTACTCGTAGCAGAGGACATGTAAATTTAACAAATAAAAAAAAAAAAAATCAAATAAACAAAATGCAAATCAAAAATTCTTCAGACACATGTATTTAACATTATACATATGTATGTACATTTATACATATCGCACACTAAATCATCAACAGCCACAATTCAAAATTAACAAATGTTCAGGAGAGGCAAAAAACAGTTTTTAAAAACAAGGTTGCAGTTAAGCCGAATTTATGTAAGGTGATTGCAAAGGCGGTTTCACAATTTTTTATATTGAGTCTTTCTGTAAGAATGTGTTTTTGAGATCTCAGTTAAACTAGGCTTAGTTAATCTGGAAACTGATTTCTTCCGCCATTACCAAGTTTGTATACGAAATTTTGACGGAACAGCTTAGTTTTGCTTAAAATGTTGGTATTTTATTAAATAATACAAAAATTACATTTCGCCGGAAAGATCCGAGCTTAAACTTAATACACATCTCAAAAACCCGGCCTAAGTAATGTTTATTTGATTATATTTTGCACATGTTTTTTCCAGTCCCAAATTCGCTTTTATCTACGAATTCGCATTAGCGATCATCGTATATAAATTAGCCTTGTTTAAAATGTTATAATCAAATTGGGTTTCTAGTAAAGAGAACCCTTTTAGAAGAAAGTTTACCTAAATTTTTTTTAATTTTGTGCTGACCTCTTTAGGCACAACTCTAAATGGCGCACCACAAAACTTAACAAATTTTTCATTAGTAGCGTCATAACTCGAAATAATACTCTTTAGGTGAAAGAAAATTACTCAATTACTCAAAAGCGCACTGTCGCAACTAAAAATGATACTCTTAGTTAAAGAAGACAGTGACGCAAACAAAATGTTTGTAGTCGTTAAAGATTTGATTTGTTTACGGAAAAAAACGATTTTGATAAATTTTGAGCAGTGACTGTTTATGATTTAGTGTGCGATATGTAAATTTACACATGTATATTACTCGTAATCGTTTATGTGTTTAAATTTATTTGTTTTTATACTGCATTGTAATTTAAATTACTTTACAATTATTTTTTTCATTCCTAAACAATTTCATTGTATTGTGTGTGGATCTTCTGTAGACCGACAACGCCATCGCTACCACCACCAACACCACCACCACCTTCTTTTTCACTGTGCGTTTTCTGTACGCCCGTCTGTTAGACATTCAGTCCAACTCATAAAAATTTTTACACACAAAATCAACTATAAAATTTAATTTTATGACAAAAAAATAAAAGCACAAAAATTCTGTATCATTGTGTCTGGCTGCGTCAATGCAAAATTATTCGGTATTTTTTTGTTTCTTTAATCATTCTTTTCTCGCATTTTCGCTACCCCCAAGATCATGAGTAGGACAAAGTATTTGAGGCAAGAGGAAAAAACCACCCGTATGATAAATTGAATAAACTTTTTATTTTTATGGTAATTTTTGAAGACCTTTGGAAGAAAATATATAACAAAAGCAGCATTTTAAGCGGTGTTTGTCATTCATATAAAAACTTCAAAGATGTTTTTGTTTTTGCAATACAAAAGAAGGCGGAAACTTTAACTGTTTTGGCATTTAACCCAAATATAAATAAAAATTCCTCGGAAAGCTTTTTTCTTCTGCCATTGTATCTAAAATTTAATTGTAAAAATAGAGAAAAGGAAACAAATTTCAAGGGATTGATTATTAAAGAGAAAAATAATTTTTGATCCATAAGCCTAACACGACCCACTGTGCGATTTCAAATGTTAATTAAACGTTAAAGTTGTATTTACCGAAAAATGTTACAAAAGTGACCACTCATAAACATAATTTTTTAACGTAAAATAGATTTTGGCTAATTCCGAAAAAAATTTTAAAAATACCCAAAATACCATTAAACACCAGTTAAAAAAAATTACAAAAATTCGTAAAATTTTCTTTCGGTTTAAAATGACAAAACAATCCTAAACTACTTTATTCTGGTAAATTCTTAAAATTTATTAAAATCAATCTTTTTGAAATTCCCAAAAACTTCAAAAACATCCCCAAAATATCCTTTTACAAGAAAAGCTTTCATGCTTTTCATATTTTTATAAATTTGAATTTGCTTTTATATGCAAAAGGACTTAAAGAAAAGACTGCATGATATTTTAGCCTTTCTTTCATCCCTTCACTAACAAAATTCAAAGTCAAAGTTCCCAAGCCCAAAAATTCATAAAGAAAAAATGGAAATCTGCTTAAGTTTAATTTTCTTTATGACTTTTTGTTTTTCTTTTGAGAAAACAGGCATGAATATGAATTTTTTAGGAAGAGGTTGTAAGAAGTCTTTTCTTTGTTATGCACGCCTTTTTACGCCGTTTGTTTTAAAAATTTAAAGTCTTGCATGATTCCCTAAGAAAAAACGCTAACATGAATTTTAACTCTTATCATTTCCAAAAATTTCCATGTTTTTAAAGCGTTAAAAAACTATTATATTTATTTTTATTTACAATTTTTTTTTTTAAGAAAAAGCTTAAACGCCATTTATTTTTAATTTTAAAACTTGTTCGCATTTATTTAAGCGCCACTTTTTTAGAACTTTGCACTGTTATTTGCTTGTTTTTTAGTATTTAAAAAGAAAATGAGCAACAACAATAAAAACAAAAACTAAAAACCTTTTATTTCTTATTTGTATTAAAAAAGCAAAAATAAAAAAACAACTACTGTACAATTCATTAGGAACAACAGCAGTCAGCCATACAATTGCACAATGTGTAAAAAAAAAACGTATAGAGAGTGTTTTTTAAAGGCAAAAACGACTAACAAATGAGCTAACAAAAAAATTATCTACAAAATCTTAAATTCGTTAATTTAAATGCAAAATTGTGTCAACAATAAACTTTGAGGTTTTACTTGCATTTTAGGATTAAATAGAGAAAACTTCTCGATAAAAACCGATTCGAGGTAAAATAAGCTTGTTGAATGTAACTACTGCCGAATGTAATTCTAATGAGTCTAAATATTTGTTTTTTTTTTATTTTGAAGTAGAATCTTAATTTAGTTGATTAAAAAATTAATAAAAAAAAAACACAAAAATAAATATGTATATAAATTTTTGAATTGCATTTCCATTAAATAAATAATTTTTATAAGCATGTTTTTCTGCAGTCCCTGAAATTGCCAAAAAAAGAGTCCATTACCATTTTGTTTTTTAAATTTCTAAAAGACCAGCAGCATTATATTTAAAATATTGCTAAATTAATACAGCATATTTATTGATTACTTTAGATCAATTTTAGCTCAGCCTTTTCCTAAAGAAAGAAAATGTCAAAATATGTTAAACCCTTTTTTTTATCTTATTTAATTTTATCTATTAAAAAGGTTATTAGGATTCCTGCCACTTTTTTCTTAAATTCCTAATAAACTCAAAAAAATCCCCAAAATACCTTTTTGTTGCAAAATGTCTAAGCCATCGCATAAATTATTTAAATTAAAGGTATTTACTTTTATATTAAAGAAAACGTTTTAAAAGTTTTAATAAAAACAAACTTTTTTCTTTAAAGTCCTAAAAAGTTATAAAAATTCGTAAAAAACGAATTTTTAAAAATATTTTGTGTATTAAGAAAATTAGCTTTACTTCCTTTTTTGGATTTTTGCAACTTGTTTTAAAATTCCTAATAAATTTAAAAAAATCCCCAAAATTCCTGTATGTTTTTAAATGGCTACACCATCCCAAAAATGATTTCAATGTTATCAATCAAAGCTATTCACTCATATATTAAAGAAAATATTTCGAAATTGTAATTAAAAAAACAAACTTTTTACCTTAAATTCCAAAAAAGTTATAAAAATTTTCAAACAATATTTATTCATAAAAAAGAATTTTTGTTTTTTGCAGCTTTAGTTCGTTTTTTTTTTGCAGTCCAGAGACATTTTTCTACAACTCCTAATAAATTTAAAAAAAATTCCTTAAATTCCATTATGTTAAAAGTCGGCTGAAATTGATTTACTCATAAATTATAAAGAATGTTTTAAAATTGTAATAAACAAACAAACTTTTTTCTTTAAGTTCCTTAAAAAAAGATATTAATTTCCAAACAATATTAATTAAAACAAAAAAAAATTAAACATTTTTAAAAATGTTTGTGCATGAAAAAAAAAATTTTTTAAGCTTTAGCTCTTTTTGGATTCCAGAAACTTTTTTTTAGAATTCCTAATGAATTTCAAAAAATCCCTGAAATATCATTATGTTAAAAACCAACCTAAAAATTATTTTAAAATTTTGATAACACACTTGTTTCTCTAAATTCCTTAAAATTTATAAAAATTCCAAAAATATTCATTTGGAAAATAGGATTTCCTTAATTAAAAAACAGTTTTTTCAACTTTAGCTCCTTTTTAAATTCCTAATAAATTTTAAATAAACCCCATAATACCATGATGTTAAAAAAAGCTAAACAACAGTGAAAAGTTATTAAAGTATTTAATTATAATTATTTATAAATAAAAAGAACCGACCCCAAAATACCTTTTTTTCTGTACCAAATTAAAACCCAGCATACAAGAAATAATATAAACTGTGATTTAAAAATTATGCTTACTTTGTTATTATTAAATTTTGTTTCGTTTACACAAGCTTATTTTTTGTTAAAATTATAATTAATTTGAAATCTTTTTCTTATCTTATCTTTGCAGTTAAACCCTGAAAAAAACTTGGACAGCAGGCAGTCGCAGTCATGTTAGATGTTCAAATATAAACTAATGTAACGTTTTATTATTTTAATTAAGAAAAACCATGAATTCCTCAGTTAATTAAACAAACAAAACAGAAAATCCTGTAAAACCGTAAAAGGCTGTTTTTTTTCTTTTTTGATTTCCAACGAAAACTCAACTTTCTCGAATTTTAACATTTTAATTTCAAAACAGCCTTTTTAATTTAGTTTTAAACAATTTTTTTTATAAACTTTAATTATAATTTTAGCGTTAGTTTAGTAAGCAAATAACAGAAATTAAAAAAAAAATTTGAGAAAAATGTAAAAACCGAAAAACTAATTTTATGCTTAATTATTGAAAAAAAAAAAAAATAATTAATTGCAAAATACGACAACAAATCGTTTAAACAGTTTTGTCTTGCAAGTAAAAAATATTATTAACAATTAACTTGGCATAGCTTTAATAAAAGTTTAAAATTTTTCTGTTTTTTTACTTAAGTTTTTATATAATTTTTAAGTTTTTATTTTAAATTCTTTTTTTTTGTTTAATGCAAAGCAATAATAAAATGATTTTTAATTAATTTTATCCTATTAATTATAATTTTTTTACGAACTAAGAGAAATAATTTAAAAGAAAAGAAACTGCAATTTTTATTATAAGATATTCCTATTATTTTATTTAATTTTTTCCCTGTTTTTTTAATTAAAATTTTGTTTTTTTTTTATTAAATTTTTTTTTATTTTTATATGTTCTGTGATCTGTAGAATACATTAACTTTATAATAATTAATAATTTTTTTTCTTCTATTAATTTTCTTTTAATTCAATTTACTTTTCTAATTTCTTTCAATGTACAAAGTGTATTATAGCGTTTTTATCTTATAAATGTTTTTAAATTCCTCTACTTTTGGTGAAATTATTGTTCTATATAAAAAACTTTTAAAACAAAATTATGTGTAATTCTCTGTAAACTAGTAAAGAAAGAAAAAAAAAATATTACAAAAAAAGAAAAAAAAAAACTATTAAATAAATATCTAAAATATTAATGAAAAATAAAAAAAAATTAACTTTTATTTCATGCTTGAAAGTGAATTCCAAATTTTAAGAGGCTGGATTATTATGCGAATTCATGATTTTTTCCTCGAATATGTTTAAACCGGGCTGTGGAGTCTTCAAAAAATAGTTCTAACTCCGACCCGATTCCGACTCCAACCGCTTAAATTTTACAAGTCCGACTCCAACTCCGACTGGTCCTTATTTGACTTTAAGCTCTTTTTGTTAATGCAGTACCTTTTAAATATAACCACGAAATTAATCCTTTAAATTTCAAATTGATATTCTCATTCTAACGCGTTCCGCCTTGAGCTTTAATAAATTTAGTATTGTGGTTATTTTGTTGAACTATTTATGTTTTTTAATCCAAATTTTTAATAAATTTAATTAGGCTCAAGTTCATTAAATTTAATTTTCATTAAATTATTTTTATGAAGAAAGGAATTTTACAACATGGAAATCAATCAAAATTGTTATTGATAATCTTTCAGTCTTGACCGTGGCCGGGGCTCGAACCCGGGCCGGCAGGTTACCATGACATGTTTCGATCGCAACCACTCGATCTCCTCAGATGGATTTGCCGTTTTACACTCGCAGCCATCGACGACTGCTGACGTCAATAGTCAAACATCAATCCTTAAACCAAATTGTATTTTAACCTTTGGTATATCGAAGTTTGCTTTTTTGAATGATTATCCATTTTAATTGATTTTACATTTTAGTTATAATGTAAAGTAGAAATATTTTGGAGTCGAAGTCGTGAGTTTTTGTGGGTACTTCGACTCCGACCCCGGAATAAAAATCTCAACTCCGACCCCACAGCCCTGGTTTAAACATGGCTGAACATAAAATGTACATTTTAGGTAACGGACTTAATATTTGCAAATTCATGATTTCTCCTCGAATAGACCAAAACCAGGGCTGCTCAAGATGGGATATAATGTAAATAGAAATTCCTTGCTAAAACATGTTTCGTCATACGGTTGTCAGATCTGGCATGATTATACCCTTCACCGCAGGTGGAAAGGGTATATCGTTAGCTAAAATGCAAAAAGGCGTAACTAACAAAAAATTTAAAATCGATTTTTTGATTGTTTATTATGAATGGCAGTGATTTACATGTCTGGATAGAATTTTACACTTCGGTGATCATAAATGACGCTTTTGTTAACAAAAAACAAAGGGACGTAACTAAAAGTGCTTTTATTTGCTAAATGGAGAATTTCATTAAATTCGGCGCAATAGTGTCTTGTACAACGATTTTCCACTGTAAGTCGGCCGCAACGTTTGCTGAGAAATCGTTCTTGAATACATTACCTTAAATGCATTTTTTGACATACAGTATCGTTAGTGCAAAATCACGTAACTAACAGTTTTACTATGTAACAGTAGAAACCTAATATGTTATATCGAGAAATATTTGCGATTATATCTTAAGCGACAAAAGACAAATTTTACAAGGGAAAGGCTTTTATTATTATTTTCTTAAGCAATGCAAAACCTTATTTGGATTTAGATGGGCTTTTTGTCCAAACGGCACAAAGTCTATTAATTAATTGTTTCGTTATTTTAACGAGTACTTATAACCTATTTGCAAGAAAAAACAAGATTTCGATAAATTGTCGCTTACGATTTAATCGCAAATAGGGTTCGATATGGTGAGAAATTATACCAATTTTGGTAATCAAATTCCTTAGATTTACTGAATATAGATGAAGAATATAGTAACGCTCTTTTGAATTCATATTTTTTTTGGAACAAAAACACTTAAATACATTGAAATTTTTTAAGATTTCGAGATAATTTGTTTTGCATTCTTTCTTAATATGTTTTATTATGATAGAAGGATCTATGACAATAATGTGTGAAATAAAATATAGGCCAGATGATCGCCACTGCTTCGGTGACATACCTCTATCCGATGGTCCATATTTTTAATTACTCTGAGACATAATTGAGGTTCACTGTCGTTAATATGCCGAATTATCTCATCCTTTAGCTCTTGAATTGTTCTTGGCTTATTGACGTAGAGTTTTTCTTTAAAAATATCCCCAAAGAAAGAAGTCCAACGGTGTCAAATCACATGATCGTGGCGATCAATTAACATCACCACGACAAGTGGTGGTGTGGCAAGTGGCACCATCCTGTTGGAACCACATATCGTCCAGGTCCATATCCGCAATTTCTAGCCACAAGAAGACCGTTGACATCTCGCGATAGAAACTGCATGACCGACCTCATCTTCAAAGAACTACGGCCCGATGACGCCGCGAGTCTGTAAACCGCGCCAAACAGGTGTTTTCACATTTTCTACAGACCCATTTTGCTCAAATTTGCACATAATTCTCCCGATTGTGGACACACATGGTCGATAATGCTGACCATAAAATCACGAGGTGCACGAAATACATTTTGATTTGAACGACAAGTCTTTAACAATCTTAACGCGCTTCTCAATTGTGTACCTCTCTCTCCATGGTTGACTTTGTCAAACACTGAAACAATGAAATGTCAAATTAAGTTGGGCAAAAAACTTGACGTTAAGGTGTGACTCACAATTAACATCGTGCATTATAATTGAACCACCCTATATAAGAATATTGTTTTTATTTATTTTAACAACACTTTTTAAAAGTTTACAGGAGAAGCAAACAACTTTACAATATCAATAACCACCTGGTGTACTTGGCTTGGGAGTTTCTTTTTAATAAATTTGCCATTTCTGATCGCAGGGATCAAAAAAATTAACATGTTGCTTAATAAAACGAACAAAAATGAATCAAAAAGTAAATTTTTAATTTTTTAAGATACGTGGTTTTGTATTTTAGGTGACAATATTTATTTTATTAACAATTTAAAGTAATAACAACAATACAAATAAAAGAAAAAATAATACTTCTTAAATGTTATTGCATTGTTAAAAGATGATAATGCGATGAAAGAAATATGGCTTAAGGTCCTGTAGATGTTGCCATTTCTTGCTCGAAATTTTTATTCTTTGTAAATGCAGCCTGAAAGAATTTAAAAGCTTTTTATTTTTTCCAATTCTTTGCGGAAGTTTCTTATACAATTGATTTGTGGTACCACTGTATGTACTTTTGAAAGTATGTACAGAAAAAATATCGCCAATTTTTTTTTTTCAATTAAACCATTAATAAAAAATAAAAACAGTTTTAAATGAAAATTTAAAATTTACTTATATTAGCAACATTACTGCCGAAAATACTGTTTTTATTAAAAAAAATATGTAGTTGATACTATTAATTAGTTTAATGGTGCAAATTTAATTAATTTTTTAATTTATATCACAAATTTTTTGATTTAAATTAATTTATACTTTTTTTTTCTGTTTACCAAAAATGGCAACTGTGCTTGTTTTGTAATCTCTGGTTAAAATACGCTACACTTTGTACAATTTGTACTCTTTTTGAACCAAAGTATTCAAGGGAAACTTTTAAATTTATTACACAATTCCTAATTGCGAATTGCCTAATTTTGCTCAATTCGTTTTACATGAAGTTCCTAACTCATGAAGTTTCTAATTCAACACTGAATAATTTTCCAGTTGTTGATTTCTATTCAGTCTTATCTTAAAAAAATATTTAAAACTCAAATCGTTTTTGTTAAAGACCACCGTCTTTTTGTTATTTGCTTTTCATGTTGTGATTTTTATGTGTTTTCATTATGTTTTTTCTTTGAAAAATTTCAAGGAATTTTCAAAGAAAAAGAATATTAATTAGCAGTAATTAATATTCAACCTAGATAAAAAAGAGCACAAAAACAAAAAAAAAAAAAAAAAAAAAAAAAAAAAACAAATCCATGTGAAAACGAAATAATATAAACACACCAAATGGATGATGACCAACCCACATACGGAAAGTAATTTACACCTGACCTTACAATGGAACTGAACAACAACAACAACACAAAACGAACGAATGATAGAAGGGCAACAACACAACATGAGTAATAGTAACACCACACCAGCGACTAACGTACAACTACATAATACGAATATCAACTACCTACGTACAACATTTTGTGGCCACTTAGACTAAGAACTGCAACAACAACAACAATAATATCTGACCAACTTAACGGTTTCATTGTAAAAAAAATTTCATTACCTTTTATCGAAACGTGTCTCTAATAAAAACAAAAATATAGAGAGCAGAAAAAAGTAGTAAAACAAACAGAAAAATGTGCAGATGTAATGACGAAGAAAGTTTTGGAACCATTCAACACACAAGTGTTCAAAATCCATAGACATTAGACGCAGATAAATGTGGACATTTTTAGGTTGTTGGGTAAATACTCAAGCCAACGTAATACTAAGAAAAATAAATTCTCACGAAGATCTTGCCACATCGTCGTGCAGGTAGTAAAATTTATATTGCCTATCTAAACTAGACATGTACGATTTTGCTTGGTATGTATCTTTAAGATATACATAGTTAACTAGTACACACTATGAATTACCTGTTGTTATAGTTATTACTTTGTTTTGTAAGTTGTAGTTGTTGTTTTTGCTGCTGACGCAGCCGCTACTACTTCTATTTATTTGTGTTGCACGTGTGCGAAAAATATTGAAAAAAACCCCAGTTACAAGTTAAAATAATACCCGACACTTTTCCATCATCCATCTAAAATAAATAAACGAACAAAACAAACAGAAAAACATCTTCAATGACACAACGGAAAAGAGCCAGAAGTTGACGAGTTTAGAGATTAAAGGAAATAAACAAAATAATTAAGTAAAAATGTTTAATGGCAAAAATAACAGAAAAAAGATTTATTTGCTACACAGACAGGGTGTTTTTAAAAGAAGTGAACATTTTCAAAAAAAAAAAATCAAGTTATTGAAAATTCGAAGAAGGCAACATAAATTTTTTTTGATAAAAAAGGCAACATAAATTTTTTGGTTAAAAAACTGAAAGTTCGATTTTAGTTAATTTTTCGTGCATAGGGTGCACAAAAGAATCCTTGCGATTTGACAACACAGAGTTTTTTCTTTATTACCCCTTTTGGGAGCATGGCTTCCACAATACATCTCCATCTTACACGATTTGTTGCAGTTGTTTTCGTGTCTTTCCACGTTAGATTTCTCTGTCCTTGTTCTTAGAGTGTCGATCAATTCAGTATTATTTGGTTGCCTTCTATTAGTATCGTTAATCGGTTGTTGTTCCAGTTAAGTAGATGATTTTTCTGCTGTAGCAGGTCCTAGGATAATGGGGCTACTATCTGCCGTTGCCTAGAAACAACTCCCTCCGTATATTTTGGTGTAGTGGTGGAGAATCTTGCTAACCTTTGTTTCCTACCTTGGCGGCAGCCTGACAGACCGGGGGCTTCTTGGATGGATTGTTTGGATTGGGATTGAAGACATGAACCATGAGAAAAATTTTTCGTCCTCTGCCAGGGATCGAACCTGGGGTGCTTGGTTTTGTAGGCAAGCACTTTAACTACTAAACCACACCACCACCGACTAACTAAGTTGAACTAAGAAAAGTAAGGACTATTCGACCCCGATTAAAACAAAATTGGTAAAATTTATTTAAAACAGATCTCGTGTTTTAATAATAAAGCAATTTGTACCAAATTTAGATACTTCTTTGGAAAATAAGATATTTATATTGTCTTTTCAATGGCGGTTTCACACTCACTTTTACAGTTCGTTCGCTTTTTGACGAATGCTTTGCACTGATAGCCAAATATTTCTTCCAGGCTTGGAAACTTTTACTTTAACCGTTCTGTAAAAAGATGATCGTACAGTGGGGGATACTATTTACCTTGTTGTCATCTACATGGTGTTATTCACCAATATCGTTAATAATTTTTCCCTCTTAGTTTTTCCCCTTTTCACATATTTGCGATCATGAAAAACTCCCATGAAAAAAAGGTAATTCAAAGGAGAATAATAACGGGAAAAAATTCCCCTTATCGTGAAAAGCTTTTTCCCTCGTAATTTGTTCAAATTTCCCTTAGATTTTCTCACTTTATTTTTGCTAGGGAACAGAACATGTATGTACGTAGTTCCTCCTATAAATCGAATATAAAGGGCTAGATTCGTTAATAAGGCACAAACCGATTTATTGGTCAACAAAATGCCAAACAACAGGTGGATTGCTTGCAGATTTGTGAAGATTTCGAAAGAAATGTTGGCAGAGTTTTGGAAAATATTTTACTACAAAAAATTTAAAAAGTGCAAAAAACTAACGATGTAATCAAACTATCCTTCCACCTTTTTTATGCTGCCAAGTTCTGGTAAGTTTTTGCACCACCTACTGGTGTGATTTCAGTTGAAATTTTTGTATGTGTGAAAGGTTCCACGCTCTGAAGTTGTGTTGCCATCCGAAACCCGCCCACAGTAATATTTATTCATATTTTACATCTGACTAGTTTAGGGTACTTTACACTATCACACAAGTCTTACGTATTTGAAGAAAAAGACAACCCTGACATAATAAGTTGTTATTGTTTTTTAAAAATTTTCAAACAATAATTGCATCAGAGATGCATTTTCATCAAAATACTTAAGACTTGTGTGATAGAGTAAAACGGTCTTTAGTAGATTCTATCAGGCCTTTTACACATTCCGTTCGAAATGGTTTTAATTTCGTAATTGCAATTTCAGTCGAATTTGTTTAAGCTGTTTTTACTTTCGATTGGAATTAATTTCTGTAACAAAACGTAACTAGAATTATTTGAAACTGGCATATACTTTAGATATCCTCAATTGAAAAATTAAGCAATTTCTTACTTTCATATTTGACTAACATGATTTTAAAGTACCGAACGACTTTCTTTCCCTCTACTCTCTCTCTCTCTCTCTGAAAAGATGAAAATTACACAACATTCAAACAAACCCTTTCCGACAATACCCACACAGTTATATTTACATCCTAAATATACAAACATTTTCGAAACACACAGTTGCACACGACTTGCGATTAAGTCAACCAAGTTACTTTTTTTCAAACATGTGAGTTGTTAAGCCAGCATGTGTATTTTAATACATATTTTCCATGAATAACTCTATTATTATTTACTATTTATATACAAATTTTTTTCTCACTTGTTGTTGTTTTTGCAAAAATCACTTAATACCAAAAAAGAAAAACTACTAATAAAAAAAAAACAAATACTTCCATCGTAACTAATTGTTTTTGGACACCTGTATACAGTCATAAAGTGCAAAATATACATACACAAATTCATATGAATAGTCAGTCGCCTAATAGATCTTTATAGATATATCTTTTGCAAAAGATCATATAGTAAAAAAAAAGTATTGAATAAAAATAAAAAAACAAGTGTTTAAACTTTAAAGTCAGACTGACATTAAAGCGCACACATTCTGACAAACACATACACACACACACACACTGAGATACCCAATACATTCGTTCATTCATTCGGCTCAGCTTAAAACTCATTTATTTTAAGTCAGCGGTTTACAGATCTAAATCAGCTGATCGACAGTGGTTTTTTAAATGACACATTTGTCATTGGGTATGATCGATCTAGACACTAATTTCAATAGAATTAAGATAATTGGCAATGAGTGTTAGTCGACGTCTGAAGAAATAAAGATTGTTAATTCTAATAGTTCATTGCACTTTTTTAAATTGTACTCGTATAAATGAAGGCTTGAAATCAAACCCGGATTTAGGCTTTAAAATGTATTAAAATTTAAAATAAATCCATATTGGAATACCTTTAATCGAAACAAATTAAAGTCAGTCATGGTGAGATCTTGCTTCTAAAGTGGGTGAAGTTAAACTTCCCTTCCGTTGTTTTTTAAAGAATTTTTACTGGAATATTTTAAAAATTGTTGATCATTGGATCAGTTTTGGGGACAAATTAACGAATTCGAAATTACAATAGCGATTTGCTGTAATTTGCTTCCTGCTGCCGTATTATGTAATTCGCTTAGCTAAAGCTAAATCTCGATCGCTAAAATTCCTTAGAGAATACAAAATTTAAATATTTTAGCGATGATATTAAAAGCTAAAATTGCGGCGAATTAAATTGTATTGCATTGCCAAATTTAGCAATTCACGTTACTAAATTACATTTGTAGCCAAAAATTGCTTAATCAACTTTATAGATTTTTAGCGATAGAGATTTAGCTTTAGCGGATTTCAGAATGCGGCTGCTGGTCTGTGAAACTCGTATGGAATGGTCTACTAGATTTAAATAACTTTCGCTTTGATTATGCTCGTTGAATTCGCCTTAAATATTCTTGCTTGCGTTTTAGATTGGTTTCATAAATACACCTATCCTTCATCTTCAGTCACAATTCTTAAAAAACTTATTTTTGCATCGTTTAGAAGTATAGAAGCACTAAACGCCGATCTTACTATTTTAGTCGTGAAATCACACACATAAACTTCTCTGGACTACGGGAAGACCTTTGTAATAATATGAAATCTCAAGCCATGCACAATTAATGAGATATACAAACGGGTCTGTTGTTGATTAGATAGAAAAGATGATTTATCCAAGTTGTACAAGGTATAACAATTTGGCTGTCTTCCAATTTCTTATACGATAAACTAGCAAACATTACCTCAAAGTCAGCTCTTTGGTTCAGTGAGTCAAATTATCTCAGGTACATCCGCATTCGATACACCACCATCCTAAACAGCCTGGCCGAGCGAAACTTCTAAATAGAATTCAGCTCTCCAGTATTGTACTTATTTTGATCGAAATTTTAAATTAAGAATACAAGATAAAAAACGATTTGGAGTTCGAATTTGTTTCATCACGTAAACAATATTTAAATTTTTGCTTACGGTGTAAAAGTTGATACCGCGCTTTGTCCTGTCGATATTTCTAAGTTTGCCAAATACGTGACGAGGATCTCAAGGGCATTGGATCAAGTTAAGTGAATCCCAAATGTCTATTTAATTGTAATACATTTTTGTACTGAAGATTGTGCGAAAGCATCGGGAGGATCCTCTTTACAAGGTGAAGTTGTTAACAGATGTCTTTAAGGGCGCTGTTGCAATTCAACTGAAGCTGCTTTTGCAGTGGCTTCCAAGCAAGCGGTAATTGTCTCCTGTGTATTAGGGTCGGCATACAGTGCGATATTAAAACCGCTTATGAGAGAATTAAGTTGAATGAATAAACAGATAAAATTGCAAGAGGCAGTGGAAAAATTGTCTTATTTTTTTATTAGGCCTACTGACTAGGCACAATGTGAGATTGAATGAGTTACTGTAGATATTGTTGCGGCGAAGAATAATTTTCATTAGAACAACACGGTTTTGCTTTCTTAGTGATCGTCCAGATTTGCAGTTTAAGTTGCAGTTATTCTTGAGTTTATTAGTGAGAGAGAGGTGAGAAGATTGGGGAGCGGTACTCAGTTTCATGTACTCTGAAATGCTGTTTTGTTTTGTAATTCTCACACTTTTCAACTTGAAGTTGGCTGTAGGTGTGTTTCTTTTTACACATATATATTACATATTAAAATGAGAAGAGGAAAGACAAGATAAAAATACAAAAGTTGCAATACTAGAATTTCATAATCTGGACACTCATGCAATTTCAAAGCAGAATTTGAAAAAATTGCTGCAACAAAATTGCTTGTCTGGGCGATGACATACAGGGACGAATAAAACAATGTCTAAGTACATATTTAGACTGTCTTAGGAAGGCTTCACTAAGGGATTTTATGACATTCAAGGGAATTACATAATTGGGTCACAAGGTATTAACTTGATTTCGGGAATTCTTATGCAAATTAGAGCAAGACAAGCATTTGGAGTCTTGAATTATGTCTGGAAATCATCACAGATTAAACGTAGCACCAAAATACGTATATTTAACTCCAACGTAAAATCTTTATTGCTCTATGGGTGCGAAACATGGAAAACATCTGCAAGAGTAATTAGCAGAATCCAGGCATCCGTAAATAGAAACTTGGATGAAATAAAAATAAAATAATAATATGCAAATTATTTAATTAAAATTTAAAGTTTTGTGACAATTCTAGCAATTTCTTTTCTGAGAAATATGTTGCATTAATGTTACATGTTCTACATTTTTGTGTTCGTTTGTACAAAAAATACAACTATGGGAAACATTTTCAAGTTCTTTTGTGAATATGTTGATGACAAACATGTAAAACATGTTGCATATTTTACCATTACTTTTCACTAAGGTGTTCATAATGCCCTGTTTTACAACTTTGGTACTCACTACTTTGTTTGTACAACCAATGTTTATTTTGTTTGTTATAATTCTTACCGCTCATGATTTTGTGAAAAGATTGTATTAAAACAAAATATACAAATATTTACTTTTAAATATCTTTAATATTTAATTGTTTAAATAATTTTAGGCCATTAGTGATGCCAATATTTGTTTCCAACCGGTAATAGCGTGCAGAAACCGCTCAAATAGCTTTTAAAATCGCGCATGAAGTAAATTAATGATAAAAGTTTAACAGTTGTAAATAAAAGCAGCTTACCTTGTTGTATTGAAGGTGCACAACTTATAACACTTTGAGTGATTATAGGTAACATTAGAAAGTGTTACATGTATACACTATAACATGCTATTTTCAGAAAAGAAAGCGCCACTAGTTTCACAAAGCGCCAGTTTATCGATATCAACAGAAAAGTTTGAAAGTATTGTTATCATTTGAAATTTTGTTTAAACTTTACGATCTGGGGAATAGAACATCTGCTTATTTCAAGCAAATGAGATCGTTACTTATCTTTACACAGAAAAAATTCTCTAAAATTTTTCACCAATTAAAGCAGTAATCAAAAATATAATCAGTTTTAATTAAAAATTTAATCAAGTAAATTAAACTTTTAATCAAGTAAATTAAACGTTTAATTAATACTATTAACTGGTTTAATTGATACTATTAATTTTTTTACTGGTGCAAATTTAATTAATTTTTTAATTAATATCACAAATTTTTTAATTGAAATTAATTTTTATTTTTTTCTGTGTATGAGCACAACTTAAAATAAAAATGTAGGGGTACGCAGGCAGTGGTGTGCGATTTTATTAAGATTGTGCAAATGGATTTCCCTCAACAGTAAATTTCAGTTTATATATTAAAAATAAAAATTGCGAATTTAGCACATCATTGGGAAATCTTATTAAAAATAAATTTTGTTTTCCCGAAAATAACTTTAATAGTTATTAGAAAAAAGAACAAGGTAAATCAGCCACTTGTGAGAGGTTTTAAAGCTCAAATTAGACGTGACATAACCATACAAAACAGCTGTTTGAACCAACCTTATGGGCAACACTGTATTTGATTATATGTGACTTACCACAACGATATAACCATGACCATACAAACCAATTGAATTTTGGTTTCTATGGTCAGCGTTACGGCTATTGTATTATGTTTAAGTCACGTCTAATTGGACCTTAACTTCTAAAAAAGATCCTAAACAATACATGCGATCCAGTTCTTAAGATTAAACCTATTTATTTTTAATATCTTTAATTGGGCTTAAGTTCATCAAATGTAATTATCATTAAATTATTTTTATGAAGAAAGGAATTTTACAACATGAAGATTAATTAAAATTGTTATTGATAATCTTTAATTTTTAACCGTGGCCGGGGCTCGAACCCTGGCCGGCAGGTTACCATGAGATGACATGATAAAAATTTGGATTAAAAACCATAAATAGTTCAACAAAATAACCACAATACTAATTATTGTTAAAGCTAAGGCACGAGCTCTATGTTAACATTTGTCCTTTAAGTTGTGCTCAGAAAGGTCAACAAGAAAAAGAAAGACAACAATGAAAAAACAAAAAAAAATATACTTTGGACTTTAAGAAGAATTCTTGACAAACGTACGGAAAAAACAGAAGTAAGGAAAAACATGTAAAATCAATTAAAATGGATAATCATTCAAAAAAGCAAACTTCGATCTACCAAAGGTTAAAATACAATTTGGTTTAAGGATTGATGTTCGACTTTTGACGTCAGCAGTCGTCGATGGCTGCGAGTGTAAAACGGCAAATCCATCTGAGGAGATCGAGTGGTTGCGATCGAAACATGTCATGGTAACCTGCCGGCCGCGGTTCGAATCCCAGCCACGGTCAAGAATGAAAGATTATCAATAACAATTTTAATTACTTTTCATGTTGTAAAATTCCATTCTTCATAAAAATAATTTAATGAAAATTAAATTTAATGAACTTAAGCCTAATTAAAAATATTAAAAACCTTAAATAGTTCAACAAAATAACCACAATACTAATTATTAAACCTATTAATTATATAAAGCGACTATATAGTGCGAATTAATCATGATTCATAAATCTTATAAAATATTTTTATATTATCCGTTAGAAAAAAAACCTCGGAAATAAAGTATCAAATTTTTAAGCTAACAGAAGTGTTAAATTTGTGAGAATATCAGTGATTCCCCCTCCTATTTTATCAATAAAAATAAAATTTTCATACGCAGCTCACAAGCAATTTGCTCAAATTTCTAAGCACATAGGCCCACTGTTCAATATTTCTCACTTAATTTGTGCCAGACAGTAAGTAGAATTACAATAAAACGCATCTGTGTATCTATCTCGAACTCATGCTCGTAACAACGTTATTTAAGTTTTATACAATCAGAATTATACGAATAAACTTGCATGATCATTTAACTCTCATTTAAAATAATTGTGGGTATTTTATTTAATTTCGTATATATTTACACCCTTCACCGAAGGTAAAAGGGTAAATATAAGTATGTCATGCCGTTTGTAGCTTATACAATTTTCTGGGTCCCTAAGAGTAGCGAACTTGATTGTACGATGTCTGTTGAAATGGGTTTTGCGAAGACCCCAGATATAATGGGGACTTGGTTGTTATATATTTCTGTTACATCGGCTCCATTAAATTTTACTATTGACATTTAGCCAGATAAGTCTATAAATGGCTGAGGTATGAGCAAAAACCATGACTGAATCTGTTGTTGTTTTTTATATCCATCACCGAAATACATATACATTTATACTTTGTATAAGTTCACTTTTTTAAATTTTTATTTTGTTGTATTTTTGTGATTTTTTATGCATAAGAAATACATACATGTACAGCGAAGTTGATTTACCATGTCCGACTGTCCGTCGGATAAACAACATCCGACAAAATTTTTGGTTGGATTGAAGAAGTGGGCATGGCACAAAATAGGTATATTTACATCTGACAACAGAGAAAATTGTCCAAAGTTATTAAAAATAGCAAGGATATCAATAAACAAGTTTTCTAAAAATATGGGTTCGATTGGAGAAGTGGGCGTGGCACCTCTAGTACAAATACATTCTAGATTTTTGTAAACCTAGATAAGGACAATTAGGTGCAAGCATCTTGGTTATCAATAAACAACATCCGAATTTTTTGGCGGGATTGAAGAAGTGGGCGTGGTAGAAAATAGATATATTAACATCTAGAGAACCGTAAGAGAAAAATTGCCCAAATTTTGCACATATGGCTGCCTTACCAATGCAAGACTTCTCTGGGCTGAATTCGAGAATTGGGCGTGGCACATCTAGTACAAAGACATTCTAGATTTTTGTATATCTAAAGAACGACAAGAGCCAAAGTTTCCCAATTAGATACAAGCATCTTAGTTATGAATATACAACATCCAACAAAATGTGGGCGGGATTAGAGAAATGGGCGTAAATTTGTTTATATCCAAAGAATGAAAGATGTTCATGTAACTTTCTGTTCTTATTGCACCATGGTGAAGGGTATATAAGATTCGGCATAGCCGAATGCAGCACTCTTACTAGTTTTTCTTTTGCATTATTATAAGTTAATTTAAGCTGTAACCGACTGGTACGAGTTGATTCTTTCAAATATCATTCATTTAATTTAAAGGAAAGAGACAAAAAGAAGAAAAAAACATAAAACGCAATGACAATTGTTCATAAATTTTGAATGTAAAACACTCGTTCTTATTCTCTATAAAAAATGTTGAAAACATTTTTTTTCAATTTAATTTACAATTCATTCATTCATGATTTTATTTCTGCATTGTGTCACTTGAATCAAGATTTAAATAAATATTAATGTTTTTTTTTCTAAGATATATTTCATAAATTGTTTTAAACACAAAATATGGTTATTAAAATTGTAAAAAACGTAACGTTTCACACACAATTTGAAATAAAAAAAGTATACAGTGTAATCTACCTGAACCGACAGCTTTATTAAGCGGACTCTGCCTTTTCAACGGACACTGTTGCCTCGTATTGGTAGCATTCCAAAATGAAAGCATTAATCTTTTTTGAGATGACATCCCCCTTGTAAAGGCACCATTTAATCGACCCTTAGTGGTCCGGTCGAGAGAGATTCCACTGTAAACATGTAAAAATCCCGCTCTTTTGTTTTAATGTTAAGATCAAAATCTATTTACTATTGTTTTTCAGTTATTTTTATATTTCAAAACTTATTTTTCTCACTAATGATCACACATGTATTTTTGTCCAAGTGTTGAAGTATTCTGTGAATAAATATATTTTAGTTTTTCCTGATCTTGGATTTTTAGTTTTCCCAAAATATTTTCCTTGATTCCATTCAAATGTCAATTTATTGTCGTTGTGGGTTTTTTTACGACTGTTTGTTTAAGGTGCGGATCAATATATTTCTTATTGGAGTTTTGTTTAGGGGACTGTCTTTACAATATTTCTCTCTTTTGTTTCTCGCTGGTTGGTCTTGGGGTTTTGTCATTTAAGTTTTTTTTTTTTTTTGGGTTACAAATATTTTTGGTTGTCATAAATGTTCAAATAAATATTTGTACATTTTGTTTATTGTCTTGTTGTAATGACACTCAATTAGTTTTATTGCATGTTTTAAATAATTGGCTAAAATTTGGTGCCATAAAATAAGGAAATTTTAAGTTTTTTTTTGGGAATGATTTTTAATGGAGAAATAAAAAAAAATTATAAACAAATACGGTAAGCTGAACGAAATTTTTGTGGAATATGCTAAGTAATTAGCAAAAGTAATTGGTTACAAAAAAGCGTTTGAAACACGTTTTATACTGAATTCTCTTGAATACTAAAAAAGCTTAAAAATGATTTCAAACATATTTCTTTAATGGCATAAATAACACTTCACATGCATTCATAAACGAGTATACCATAAACAAGGCGAATTTAACTGCAGGTGGAGTCGAAAGGCCTTCTGATTTTGACAGTTCGAACCAATTTGTTTGTGTTTTGTTAGAAACGTTTGACATTTCGAACCATAAACACTAACCTGCCGTATTCATAAAAAATAAAATAAGTTTGAAATGTGTTTTAAGGCAAAATTTTCACACAAATTTTTCTTAAAATACATTTTAAATCCATTTTAATTTTTTATGAATACGGCAGTAACAATGCAATGCAAAATACCTCTAGTGCTTCTGTTGTTTTTGGATTGTTGTAGTATTGCAACCACCTGTAATTCAATTCGCCTTAATCATAATCATCTAGGTGTGGAGGTTATTATGGCTTGTTCTGATGTTTGTAACGCTTAAAGTTTATGATCCTAGTATACCGATTGCCTCAATCAGGGCTGTTAGATGTGGAGATTTCTCGAATAAATTTTGTGTTTGGCGACATGGCAGTTTTTTTGTGATGTTTAAGAAATTTGGCGATTTCTAACACGCATTTTAGATAATTTTTTTTTCTTATTTATATGAAAAATTTTTGAGTACGGGTAAAGTTTTTTATCTTCGAATTTTTAACAAATTTTAAAATCACAATATGAATGCGAATGTTTGCAAATAGTTCAAAAGTATTGAATTAACCCTTCGCTATAAGTCAATATGACCCAGTTTTACTTTTTAACTCACTTTTTAAGTACCAACTTAAAATTTAATTTAATCCTTAACAAGATTGGAAATAACTTTTTAGTAGCAAAATAAAGTAACAAAGTTTTTTTTTTTTGGTTTTTTGTTCACATAAAAAAATAAGTTTTATATACACTTGTAGTCTTATTGGGTCAATGTGACCCGCCTAAGTTTTTCGCCTTAATTCTTGGCCTACAATAAAAACTTTGTCGTTTATTTCTTATTTTACTATTATATTAACCCTAGCCTAAAATAAACTGACATTAATGTGGTAATGCCAATTATATTAGAAATCACAGTAAAAAGAGTGAATCGCAAATTAAATTTGAGCTTTATTGTATTTAATTTCTACGTTTTGTTGTTAAAGTGAGAGTAGTTGTGTTGGAAACTTCTAGCAAATTTGGTTATTATATGTTTTTTTTTTTTTTTTTTAATGAAACAAATAAGAAAATTAAATTAAGTTCTGTAGAATTTTATACATATCTACACAATCTGATATTTTCATACGTTCTAAGTGATAGTAATAGTTGGGCAAAATTAAACCACAAAGACCATAGATGGGAAAAGTTGGAGCGGAATGCAGAAGGGTTAAGGAAGAAATAATCCTGTATCTTAGAGCTGGATACAGTCGACGTGCCTATCTTAATAGTTTTTGCTGGTAGATTTCATTCATTTATTTTGTATATTTTTGAGTAACTACTAGAATGAAAATGAACCCACTTTGTGTCTACACTATCAAACTTCAAATAAAAAGAAAACTCTTTGTAGCATATAAACAGCTGTTCTGCATAACAAATATTTTAATATTTATTTTAAGTTCGTTTTCAATTTTGGCGTGATTTAAACAGACATTAAAAACTAAATAAATGTGAGAAGCTAACAACATAAAATGTAAAATTACTGTAATATTTTATTATTTTTATTCCGATGCTGGCGGCAACAACTGTTTTTGTTAGTTTTTTTAAAGGGTGGAAAAGTTGACATATCGTACTTTTTCATATTTTTTTCGACTGTATATCGTAATTATTAACAACAAATATGTGTTATTTATTTAAAAAGTGAAAGAAAGCACTAAAACTTTATATATATTTTTATCACTTTTTTGTTAGAAAAAAAATAATAGTGAAAATTTGTGAACAAAATTTTCTATCGTGGATTTTTTGCTTGTGCTTCTCTAAAAATATATACAACGCTTTTTAAATGAAAAATCTTATTATTTAGAATTTTTTTTTTTACATTTTACAACAAATTGTCTTTTCACTATTATACATTTTTAATTTATGTGAGTTTTTGACATGTCGTAACACTGAGTGTTATTGTATTAAAAGGACTTAATCAGTTGAAATAAGCTTTAATGGACATTTTAAAATTCTGAGCATTGTAGACACAGAGTTCTAGAAGAAATGCCAAGGGAGTATGGAACTCCCTTTGATGGTGTATAATACCCCTGACAGACATATAGTTTACATACCATGGTATGCATACTACAATTCTTACCGAACACAGCTAAAAAGCTGTGTAGTACAAACCAGCAATATATGTACTACTTTTTTCGTGGTTTAATTGTAGATTAGGTTGACACACATGTAGTATACTAAGCTAGTAGCAACTAGCAAACTTGCGTTTAATATAAAAACAGGGTAGAATGGATCTACTTGTTTGTTTTTTATAAGTACAACTTTTTCTGTGTAAATTTATTAAGAACTCTTTAACAATTTAAAATAAATTAATTTTTTTATATGTAAATATCCTTCTATATCTTTTTAAAATAGAAAATTTTTCAATATACATATATATTTCTATGAAACTAAATATTTCACAATTAATAATTTCTATTTCAAACTCATAACCTGCCTTCATATTACATCGCTTCAAACACTCGCATCCGGTATTGATGCAGTTGTACGGTACTTTTTCTTATTAATTTTCTATTATTCACATCAGATATCAAACGGTACAAATGATTTTTTATTAGAATTGTGTTTAAGTAAATTAAAATTAAATGGAAAATTTAAATTATAAAATTAAATATAAAACAAACGTAAAGAGAAATGTTTGTTGGAATTGTTGGCTGGTCGGTTGGTTGGTTTGTTTGCTGTTCAGAATCTCGTAATAAAACAACGGATTATATTACAAAGTACAAGTATGAAGTTGTATTGGGATTAAGAGAAAAAAGACAACAGAAATTTTAAATGAAATGTATATTAAAGCGTCGGCGTTTTACAGGTGCGTTTGCAGGTGTTTCCCATTGCAAACATCGACTTATATTGTAGTTGGCTGCAACAGCAACACATGCACACCTAAGTTGTTTGTTTGTTTGCTTGTGTATAAGTACGCTGCAGTTATTCATACAAGTTACTCATTCAAAAAGAAATAACGAATCTAACGAAACAACTGGCTAAAATAGTTAGACTTGGCTGGCTGTTTGTTTGTTTGGTTCGCTGGCTGGTTAACGATGAATGCGACAATGAATTTAGCAGCCAACAATCAGTAAGCTGTAGGAAACAGTGAGCTGAAAATAAAAATTTTTTTAAATATTAAAGGATTTTTAATCGGAAATTAAAAGTATTACAAAATTTTTATAGAAAATTAAAAATATAACAAAATTTTTTATAGAAAATAAGGTTTTTAATAAAAATTTAATACATCAAAAAATATTCTATAGAAAATTAAAAAATCGCAAAAATTAATTAATACAAATTCATAATATTGCACATTTTTTTGAAGAAAATTTCGCAACATTTTCTAATACTTTTACTGCGAAATTTTTTAAGCCAATAATTTTTAAATCAATTTTGCACTAGAAAAAATTTAAGATTCCATAAATTTTCTGTTAAAAATTTTCAAAAAATTCTCTTCAGATAATTTTTAAAGTCAATATCTTTTCTCTAGAACTTCTTTAAATTTATAATTTTTCTATAGAAAATTGACATTTTTTTTTTTGCAGAAAATTGATAATTTTTTTCTATAGAAAATTGAGAATTTTATTCTTTAGAAAATTGAACATTTTTTCTATAGAAAATTTATAATTTTTTTCTATAGAAAATTGATAATTTTTTTCTATAAAAAATTGATATTTTTTTCTATAGAAAATAGATAAATTTTTTCTATAGAAAATAGATAAATTTTTTCTATAGAAAATAGATAACTTTTTTCTACCATGCTATATAAAATTTAATACTTTCTTCTATAGAAAATTTATTACTTTCTTCTATAGAAAATTTATTACTTTTTTCTATAGAAAATTTATTACTTTCTTCTATAGAAAATTTATTACTTTTTTCTATAGAAAATTTATAGTTTTAATTAGTATTGTGGTTATTTTGTTGAACTATTTATGGTTTTTAATCCAAATTTTTAATATTTTTAATTAGGCTTAAGTTCATTAAATTTAATTTTCATTAAATTATTTTTATGAAGAAAGGTGTTTTACAACATGAAAATTAATTAAAATTGTTATTGATAATCTTTCATTTTTGACCGTGGCCGTGGCGGTTCGAATCCCGGCCACGGTCAAAAATGAAAGATTATCAATAACAATTTTAATTAATTTTCATGTTGTAAAACACCTTTCTTCATAAAAATAATTTAATGAAAATTAAATTTAATGAACTTAAGCCTAATTAAAAATTTATAGTTTTATTCAAAAGAAAATTGAATATTTTATATATTTAGAAAATTAATAATATTTCTTGAGAAAATTGATAATTTTTTTATAAGAACATTGATAGTTGTTTCTTAAGGAAACTGATAATTTTTCTTTAAGAAAATTTACAATTTTTGTATAGAGAAGCGATAATTTTTCTATAAAAAATCCATAATTTTTCTATAGAAAAGCGATAATTTTGCCATAGGGAAGAGATGATTTTTGTATAGAGAAGAGGTGATTTTTCTATAGAAAAGGGATAATTTTTCTATAAAAAAGAGATAATTTTTTTTTTTTGAAAATAGATAATTTTTCTACATAAAAGATACAATTTTTCTATAAAAGAACGGTAATTTTCTTTTGTAATAAATAAATTTAAAAATAGTTTTGGAAAAGATTTCTTCTCTGCGTTTAGAAAGTGGAAAATATCGATAACATTTTTTATTGAACTTAAAAGTTCTCTAGAGAATCGAACTGTGGGTAATTTACCAATACTTTAGCAAAGCCCACTGTCTGAACCACATGTAACGTTACGTACCACTTCCCAACTAACAGTTGCAATGACGACAGTTGTGTTAACCATTAGAAACGTTCATTCATAGATACAAAATACACTGGCAATAGTACGAGTATCTGTGTGTAAATGAAAGACGGTTTTTTTTTGAAAAGTAGTAGTGTTACACAAATTACCAAACTGTTAATAGATACAACAGAAACAGCAACAACAACATCAACAACTGCAATTGTACATTACAATTGCATGTGTTGTTGTTGCTGCTGTCTTCGCAGTCATTGCTTGTGGTATTGTTGTTGGTTGGTAGTATGTATAATTATTGTGAGGAATAAATAAAAAAAGGCAAAAATTTTAAAACAATTTTGTAATTGTCTGTATATTTTAATGGTGTGAAAATTATAATTAAGTGTTTAAGATTTTTCTTCTCTTTCTTTCGCTTTTGGTATTTTGAAATATTTTTTTTTTTGATAAAAAAAGGTTACAAACAACATTTCCGTTATTTTATTTTTGGTACCCTATAGCAGTATAGTTCTTTATAGTTCTGAAAATAAAAAGATATATTTTTATGATTTTGAAAATACAAATTGTTTAATTTTAAGTAGGCATTCATGCACTAAAAAATCGAAAATATGCAATATTATCGAATTGGCTTCTAATTTCCTCTGCAACGCGGTATAACCCGTGTGCCAAGTAAATAACTTGTAAAAGTTTTGCATAACATATGTTAAGCCCTTTGGAAGCCTTAACCATGTAAGGTGCAGCATCGGTTTAAAATAGAAGGATCTTTCGTCGAAATCTTGTATTTAAAGCAAAACTTCTAGAGAATTTATTTATTGATTCTAAAATTTTTTGGGAATGTTTTTTTGTGTATTTGAAAATTTGTTTAAAAACTGTTCTTATAATATGGAAATAAAAAAAAAATCACTCAAAAATGTCAAAATATGCATTTAAAACTTAAATATGCAAAAATATGCATTTTCACCAAAATATGCAAAAACAAATCGATGCCATTTTCACGCAAATTTGATGATTCGGAAAGATAATTGGTCGACATCGTTCTTAGACTTTCGACAGAAAACATGCATTTGCATGGAAATCGCATCCCTACTGCTCTTCATCTCAATTCCGTGAATATTTAATTAAGTTTTGTAATCTCAATAATATAAAATATTTATAAAGTGCCAATTGAAAATCAACAAAGTATCAAAACGTCTCCTCTTAGATATAATTCTTCAATCACGCAGGACTCTGGATGTTGAATTTTATGTTTTTAGGTTAAGTATTAATAAAACTTCAAAAAGTATTAGTTGTGGAACGAAATATAAAAAAAGCTCCCCCTTCCAGATTCTTATTCACTCAGAATCATGCTTGTTTAACTGCCTGTTTTTAGGAAACGAAAACAAGTGAGTGAGAGAGAAATTATATTGAAAACAAAAACAAATTTTCGTTTCTTATTGTTGTTTTCAATCTAAATTCTCACTCACTCACTTGTTTTCGTTTTCTAAAAACCAGCAGTAATTTTATGTTTCTTGCTCCAGTTTAAACGAAAATTCAAAAAGGAACAGTTAAAGAGCAAGAAAGTGCCAGCATTTTTCAGAGCCAACAGTTCTCATTTACTCTGGACTCTGCACCTATAATTTTTTGTTTCTAAGTTCAATGAAAAATCAGAAATTACAAGATGCAGCACGGAAAAGTAAAAGAATGAACGAAAAAGAGGGATGTAAGAAAAGATAAACTCACTATTTATTGTTGGTGTTTTGTTTTAGCTTTGATATTGTTACAAGTAAGACTTTGAGTATTTAAAATTCTTATTCGCTTTAGGGTTTTATTCGTATAATATTTTTAGTTTTTCTAAAATCTTAGGAAAAGGTTTCCTGATGAGCTGGCCTAAGCAACCACATAGCAGCTAGCTTTCCCTCAACAATAAATTTCAGTGTATTTATCAAATATGAAAAATTGGGAATTTAGCACGTCATACAGAAATCTTATTAATAGTAAATTTTGTATTCCCAAAAAATAACTTTGAAAAAACGTTCGAATTTCGAAAATGTACTACATTTATATTTATATTTTTTAGAAAAGATACGAATTTGCTATAATCAAAATGGTTGACAAAGAAGACATTTTAAAAAATCCTTCCCTACAAAAATATGTCGCACAAAAAATTAATTTACACATACTATCGTTATTGTCGACGTATGTGCGTGTTGTCCACTACTGATAAAAAGCTAGATAGTTTTAATGTTGAGCCACTTTAGAAATTCTGTAGAGTACCCGAAATGCTGTATGCGCGCATTCTCAAAGAATTGTTATATTAAAAAAAAAATTTAAAACAATAGATCATTTTGAATTGAAGTCGTATAATGTTAAAGTTAAAGTTTTATGATTAAATTTGATACAAAACATTGTTTACCACACCTCTTGTTTACAGCAATTGTTTCAATTTTGTGTTTTTTTTTATTAATTTGTAATTTTTTTCTGTACAATTGTAACCAGAGTTTAAACATAAGCTTTAAAAAGCAAAAAACATAATTTCAGTTACAGCTGTCAGTTGTGCTGTAGCAAATGTCAGCTTGATGATTATTACGTCAAAAAGCTGGAGTTTTTTGCAAGCGTCAGCGCAATTGAAAACTTAATTATTTTGAGAATGATACATAAAAGAGTTTGGGGAATGAAGGGGACTTTTTCGGACTCTGTTATTGGCATATCAAAAGAAATGTGATAAGAAATGGAGAATACTTTCGTACAACGGACAGGTTGAGTAAGGCACTCGCTAGTATCCCTATAGATCGCTAAAGATATTTTTTTAATTAAAATGATTATATATTTATTCATCGAATTCTACCTTTTTATTTGTTTAATTCCAAAAACAAACTTTTAGTTTTATTTCCTTTTTTAAAATTATTTTGTTACTTTTCTATGAAATCTTATTAGTCTCTCTTTTTATTATATTTTTTACTATTATCAAATTATAATCTTTTATTATCTGATCTAAAAATGTTACAATTTTGTTTTTTTTTATTTATTTAAGACCCTGTGTTTTTCTTACCCACAATGCTACGATTAGTTACCACCTTTATTCCCACATTAATCATAATTTGGCAAAACAATGCCCTCAATCCGAAGAATACAAAAAACAAAGACAACAATAGTAACAACAAAATATCGAGAGGATCATGTGGAAATAAAAAATAACCTCTTGAAGTTTCAAGGAATTCCACTTGAGCAAAACAATTGCAAACATTTTTAAGAGAATACAGACGAGTTGCAGTGGAAAAAGTACAGAAGGCCATTCATTAAAAGACCCCGCACAGAGACTGTTTTACTAAAGTGATAAATATGGCAAAAGAAAAAAGGAAATATATTTTAGGGTATTAATACATTTTTTATAGCCTTGTTCAGGTAAAAGAGATGGACATGTGGTTGGTAAATAAGTCACTTTAAAACACACACGATAATATCGCTCCTTTATTGCAACATAGTCATATCTCAAAAAAAATCAAACTTGGCAAAATGCGATTAAAATTTTTAAAATGTACACTTGTATACATATTTAATAAAGTATAATTCGGTTCAGTTTCAGATATAATTCTGATTTTTTTTTTACATATAAAGAAGGTATAACGGAACACTTTTGCTTAAGTAACCTAAAATTTTAGATCTTTTTGAGATATGACTATCTTTTAATAAAGGAGCGATATGCTCTAAAAGAGATAAAAATGTATTTAATTTGAAGTTAAATTGTATTTAAAAGCAGTTTAATTTTTTCAGTGTTATTTATTTTTTTATTTATTTTAAGCATAACTAAATATTAAAAAAATATGTAAAAAGTGTACATCTTTACAAGGTGGTCTCAAAGAAACAGCTGATTGTTTTGCTTTGTCTCTTGTTTTTTATTGTTGTGATATTAAGGCCACAATGTTAACTAGAACTGATTTTAAATGTACAAGATTGGAGAATTTATTTTCATTTAAGTGTTTAGTGAAAATCAGAATTTTGTATTTGAAATGAATTTTAAATATACCCAGCAAAAAATTGGTAACGACTTGCAATTACTCAACAACTTACCACTTCTTACCATCTGCATTACATAGAGTTTGTTTAGTTATGGTACACCTAAGGTGTTATTTATTTATATCTAATACAAATTGATTTTAAATATTTTTTCTTACAATTTGTTTATTTTTTATTTGTTATAAATGAAGAACAATTTGTAATAGATTAGAATATGAAAAATTTGAAGTGCTATGGTGTTTACTTTTTTACCAAAAATGTGAAATTTTATTTAAAAAAAATGCAATTTGGTGTCTGTTTCTTAAAAATTGTTCTCCCAAAAAGGATGAGTTTTTTAAAATTAAACAAGCCACCCTTTTCGGGAGCAAAATTTTTAAGAAACAGACACCAAATTACATTTTTTTAAAATAAAATGTCACATTTTTTTGTAGAAAAGAAATAACCATTTGTTGATTTTGCTATGTATTTTAAAATTAGAAATTTGAATAAAAACTACACTACCCAGTCAATCAAACGATATCGTCTAGGTGATATAAATTATAATAATTAGTAATGTGGTTATTTTGTTGAACTATTAATGGTTTTTAATCCAAATTTTTAATATTTTAAATTAGGCTTAAGTTCATTAAATTATTTTTATGAAGAAAGGAATTTTTGCAACATGAAAATTAATTAAAATTGTTATTGAGTAAGGAAGAACATGTAAAATCAATTAAAATGGATAAACATTCAAAAAAACAAACTTCGATCTACCAAAGGTTAAAATACAATTTGGTTTAAGGATTGATGTTTGACTATTGACGTCAGCAGTCGTCGATGGCTGCGAGTGTAAGACGGCAAATCCATCTGAGGAAACATGTCATGGTAACCTGCCGGCTAGGGTTCGAGCCGCGGCCACGGTTAAAAATGAAAGATTATCAATAGCAATTTTAATTACTTTTCATGTTGCGAAAATTCCTTTCTTCATTAAAATAATTTAATGAAAATTAAATTTAATAAACTTAAGCCTAAATAAATTATAATATTTGATTTCGATCTTGTATCATATACGATAGTATTTAAATTGTACCTTTCCATGCAAAGTTCATATCGTTTTTGCAATCATATCATTCTCTGGTTTATTGAGCATCAATATGTCCTTAATGTAGGATAGTCAAATTTTGCATTAGAAAGTAAATCAAATTAAAAACACAGTTTGTTTGACAAATTCAGTTTTGTTGATACCAATGTGAAGGGCCTATTTGCAAGCGAATGTGGCAATGAAATATTAAACTCCCTATTTGAAAGCGAGTGTGGTAAGTACTTGCCTCTAATGACATCACCGTGTTAAAATAATGAGTTAATATGCCAATGTATAAGTAGTGAAGACAAGCTATGTATATAAGCTTTTTAACTCATTACTTTGCAATGTAAGTTTTTGCTGGGTTGTTGAACGCTTTATACGTCAATTAGGATTTGACAAAACAAACTGAAAACTTGCAGCCAATCAGACAGATTTAGTTTAAACAATATGTCAAAGTTTGGAAATCCCTTCTGTAGAGACCCCAATCTCATTCTTTAGGAACGTTTTTTTATATAGCAAGTATTTCGGCCGAAAATATTTATATATGTAAAGGGAGGCTGAAATTATAAATTGATTTCAGTTAATTCGAATCAGCGATAAAATAACTTCCTTTATCTCTTTATTTCAGTCACTTAAACTCACTCTAAAATTCCTATCACGCAACCATTTCTAACAAGAGTGAACCAAGTCAAATCAGTAGAAAAAAAATCTCATACACAAATGCAACAATGAGAAACAAAGAAGTGCAAACTACCAAACCCTAAATAACACAAATAAAATATTAACAAATATTTTTTAGAAAAATGTACATACAACTAAAATTTCTGTAATTAAAGAAAAACTAGTAGCAATCCTTTATTCGGCTGTGCCGCATCTTATATACCCTTCTTCATAGTGAAGAAAAGCCAAATGTTCCCTTAATGCTAGTGCGCTGGTGAAAAATAGTTAGATTTTCGTGGTTTTCCAAAACTTTACAAAAGTTATATAAAGAGAATATTTGACCTTAATTTTATCAACTTAACTAGTTTTGCGTGCACCCTATCGTACCAAAAACCCTGAATTTAAGTGGACAAGTGTATTGGGGCCAGATAAAACATTGGCCGAACTAAGAAGGCATATCCAGGAGCCTCGGTCTTCTGCGCTTCTTTTCCAATTCCTAACGTTTAGCTTGGAAAGACTTTTTGTACTTGGTCTTTACAACGGAGTTTTCTTCGATTGCTTCTTCTTTCGGGCTCAAAGGCCTTATTTGCTGGAGCATCGTCATTCCTTCGCACAACACGATCAAGTCAGCGCAATCTTTGGATGTTTAGACGTTTTACTACATCGATATCGGCGTTTACCTTTGACTTTTTTTTTAAATTTCCTAAGCGTAGCTGCAGGAAAGAAACCAGAGTCTCTGGCGGGAATCGAACCCGCAACCCTGGCGCTGATAGACTAGCTCACTACCAGCTAGCCTACCGGGGTACTTCTCTTGGTTTGTAAGATACCGATAGTATTTTTCTTTCGAATAGTTATATAAAAACTTCATCTGCTTGAGCACGTACCCATGCCTCTGCTCCATATAGAAGAACGGGAAGGATAAGTGTCTTGTATAGTGTATGCTTCGTCTGCCAAGAGAGGCCCCAAAGTACCATCTTAGCAAGCATAATTTTTCGATTAATTTCTAAGCTGATGTCAATTATTTTATATATGGCGGTACTGAGGTATACAAATTCATCTACTGCCTCGAAGTTGAATCTCATCGATTCTCTATTCGTTAAAACCATTAACTTAGTTTTGTATTCACTTACTGTCTAGCCCTTTTTTCGTCTCGCAAAAATCGTCCCATCATATCGACGATATCACCGGCATATGGGCGACACTGTGCCAAAACAGTTATTTTTGGAAAAAGTAGTTATCTGTCCATTACTCGTCATTTATAAATTAATTATTAATAATTATAAAAAATTATATATTCACTTCTAGTATTCTTCTTAGTTTATTTAAAGCGAAAGTGCAAAAATTTAATTCATACATTTTCAAGAAACCTTCAAAAAGTAAAAGCTTATGGCCTTGGTTTTTTGCTAATATCTCAGCCAGTTATGGACCGATCAGGTCAGTTTAATAAGCAACCTTTTCCAGATCATATGTTATATACATAATTATATAACACTCTAGTCCGAAAACCCAATTTAAAGATACACAGTGACAGATGATAAGTCGGAAATCGTTAACTCAACTTCGCTACTCAAAAGGACCCAGATTATTTATAATTTATACTGTCTTAGATCAATATTGTAGAAATTACAAACGAAGTGACAAACATATATATATAGCCTCTTCACCTGTGGTGAAGGGTACAAAAATATAATCAAAATTCATTGAACGAAATCATGACCCCCCAATATGGTCTGTGAATAAATAAAATTTTTTATTAGCTAAATTTTATAGATTCTATACAATACCTTCTCAAAAAAAAAAAAAAAAGGAAATTGTCTTATAAAAAAAGGATATTGTTTGAAAAAAAGGTTATAAAGAAACTAACAGGAAAAAAATCGCTAGTTTTTGATGTTTTCATTTCGGGGAATTATATCGAAATTTCTATTTTATTAGTGTTGAGATTTTTTCAAAAATTTTATAATTTGTTTTCATTTCTTTATCAATTTTATACAACAAAAAAAGAAAAATATTTTAAATTCATGTTAAGAAACAATGTCAATGGCTTAACATTCCATCGTATAAAAGTGTATTTATTTCTCTTAATTTTTGTAACAAAAACCAACAACAACAAAAAGCACTTCCTTTCAGGTGTTCGTTTATTGGTGTGGTTGTGTCGATAAGACATCATTGTCGTCATCATCGTCATCACAACAATCCACATTATGGGTTGATGGCTGTTGTTGGTGGTGTTGGATGCGGTTCTTCTTTTAATTTTTTTCTTCTTTTTATATTGTTTTTTTTTTTTTTAATATTTCTTTTTCATTTTTAATAAAAATAATACAAAGAAAGAAAAAAAGCAAGAAGCAAAAAATCAGAAACAAATGCATGTTAAAGTAGGTGCAGCTGAGCAGATTAAAACCAACAACATTTCATCTTGTTTCATACAGAAAAGACATGTATAACGACCGTAGATCTTCTTAAAGTATTTAAAAAAATAAAAATAAAAAATTAACTAAAAAGTTCAACAATGTACGACAACTGACTTGCAGGGAAAGGCAACCTTCAATTAAATTCATAGACATCAAAATGTTTTAAAGAAAATCATAATTTGTCTTAACAAAATTTACTTCCTTAACTTGGGGTTTTATTGAGAAAGGAAAAAATAGAACTTTAAGGCTGGGTTTTTGAGATCTCTGTTAAACTAGGTTTAGTTAATCTGAAAACAGATTTGTTACGCCCATTATCAAGTTTTAAAACCAAATTTTGACGGAACAACTCAGTTTTGCTAAAAATATTCGTATTTAATGATATAACAAATTAACATTTCGCCGGAAAAAATCCGAGTTTCAGACAACGTTAAACTAAGTTTAAGCTTACTCAACATCTCAAAAATCCAGCTAAAGTTAGCCACTTTGTATTTTACGGAATATGATAAGCTGTGATGGAATTTTGAAAAAAAAAGATGAGATATGTAAATCAAGAGTTTTTAACAGTGTTGTCAAATGAGTATTTTAGTGGCTAAAAATTTTTGCTTAATTAGTTTTTACGGTATTTAGCCTAAAAATAAATTCGGCAAATTTTTTTTTGAAAAATTTGAAAAAATATTATTTAAAATAGAAAACGATCTGTTATTAACAGTTTTATTGTAAAGTACTGAATTTAACAACCAATAGCTTTAATATACCAGAGTCTCTTGCGAGAACCAAAACAGCAGCATTCTCATTTAGAGAATATTTTTGTTGTTTCTTATTTTTTTATAGAGAATTTGATTCAGCTCACTTAACTATAGAGTTAGCAGCACTGGTTTTAAGCGGATTGCCAGAATAGTTTGCTTAAAGGTGGATTCATCCAAAAATATTGTTAGGAGAATAATTTTTTACTGAGAGTGTTCTGCAGAATGAATCACCCATTTCAGAAAATGTGTCCGGAAAAACAAAGCTACCATATTGTTAGCAGATGTTAATCATTCTACAAAATGGCAGCACAACCAGCAAACCATTTATTTTGAATTGTTTTCTAAAAGTCTTTTAAAGAAAATGGACAAAAAAAGGAAAGTGATTTTATTATTTTTAATTATATTACTTTTTCTTTATTTAATTACTCAGCAAAAAGACAATCATTTCAACTTTTATGTACAAATTGAAAAAAGTGTCAACTTAGTTCATTTTGTTCTGAACAAAAATTTAAATTTAATTAATTCAAAAAAAGGTAAGACGTCAAACTCAATTAAAAAAAAAAAAATTGTGCGGACAGAAATATTGTTCGGAACTCTTGGGTGAATCGAGCTTAATTTTATTTCAGTCGGATTATGGTGCATAAAAGTCAGACGTCAAACAGCAAAGTATATATCTTATTAGTAATCAGTTTTCCTCAAAAAAAGTTTTTTTTTGAAAATTATTGTTTCTAAAAGTTCCAATTTTTATTTATAAGACATAAAAAACAATTGTGCGTTAATCTCAAGAAGAATCGTTTCCTTTAAAAATTGTGAGGTCGCTAAAAGCTCTTTGTTCATTCGAGACTATTCTGCCTGGTGCAACAACCCGATGTTGGGGCAATGAGGCAGAACATGATTGAAACGATTGGCCAAGACCTTGACTTGATCTCGGAATTGGGTCGTACGAATAGCGTCGATTTTAATGCCCGGAAAAACCAATGCTGCGTGGCGACGCGTAAACGCGCAGCGGATCAAGGTGGCTCATCTGTATATCTGTGGCTTGGTGCTAAAAGGGCCAATGTCAATATTTTGTTGTTTTGAGTTAATCCAAGGTATATTTACACAAGGTAGACTCGTTGGCCCATATGTTTCTCAGCTGTTTACCCCAGTTGAACCCCAAATGTCAAAAATTTTTTATGTTTGTTTTCATTTTTTCATGTTTGTTTACATTATAAAAAAAAACATTGAGATTGTGAAAAAAACTGATGTATATAAAAATTTTTAATTAAATTAAAAAAGTGATTTAAAAAAAAATTTGAGCAAAAATTTTAATTTTAAAACATTCAACAATAAAAACAAATAAAAGTGTATTTTTGTATATTAAAGAATTTTTTTATAGAGTTTAGCCGTAAATCTGGACAATGTATACTATCACGAAGTGTACTTCAGGGGCTTTTTATATCAAATCGTCGCCTAATATTTGGCACAATTCCTGTAAAAGACTTTTTATGGGACTCAGTAAGAGCGTTCAATTCGGCACCAATTTTGAATCCAAAAAATCCATTAGCAATGGAGCGTGATATACAATTGAATTTGGATTCATTTTTTCATTATTGCCTAATCACATTTACACAATTTTTGCGGATATGTTGTTTTAGCCGTGCCCGTCAGCGTGACAAGCTTGGTATATTTATTGTAAGCTTCGATGGCATACAAGTCGAAGCAGCACGTCTTGACTCTCACCTCAGCATGCTCGCTAACGAAAAGGCAGCAAAAGCAAACGAAGCCGCCGCAACGGCCCTTAAATATACATAGTACCCAATTTGCTACCTGGGTGCTTTATAATTGTTTTCGAGCTATGATGTTGTATTTATTGTCTGGATTTGAATTAGAATTGTATTCGGTACATGAATTTCTATATATTTACTATTTACAGTTAAGCAAACTGCAAGTTAGTCAAACGGCTAAAAATCGCAATAAGCCTAAGCCAAAAAAGAACAAAAAACAGCAACAAAAATCATATCGTCAGGAAATTTTCTACTATCATGCACTGTTGAATATGTGTGGTGGTTTATTTAATGGCATGTGTGCCTTAACTAAGGATGGACGCATACGCCAACCAATGACAAAGTTTGACAACGAAGAAATTCGTTTTAACCGTCGGTTTGCTCCATTTGCTAATTTGACCTCACCGCCTCCAGTTTCCTACGATGAATTCACAAGTATACGAGAGCACATGATGAGTCCGCCTTCATTAGAAATTTGTGATTTAGCAGCTAAACATTTTGATCAAGCACGAAACGCTTTAGAAACAACACAAAATCCTGAACAGGAGGTACGTACTAAACAAGTCTGAAATATTTTGAATTAATGTATAAACGTTATGCCTATAGATTGTAGACATGCTGCATGTGGCAAAAATCAATTACGTTGTAATGAATGTATTCGCAAAGGGACATCAAAAGGATACAAAACGTCAGCCTGAATTTGATTTCTCCAAACATCGTCATTTTCCCATAATCAAACTGAACTAAAACCATGTAATGAAGAATTTTATTATTTCAATAATAAAAACAATGGAAAACATAATTAAAATGAACAAGTATATTAATTATTTATTATGTCCTGCTTGATGCAAAATTCTTCAACATATCCTTTGCCTTTTGGCAAACTGCTATAACACCCCAATCAACATTGGACTCTTGTAAATAATTCAAAATTTGTGGCATAATTTGAAACTCAAACACCCTTTCTATACCGCACTGTTCACATTTGAGGATGTTAGCCAATTGTTCTTTTACAGTTATTTCGGGATCAGATATCCATAAAACTTGACCGTTACGTTTGTAGCGTATAACTGCCGTACGTAGTACACACTACGTTTAGTGTTTTCCGTGTAGGGAGAAAACTAAAAACGTCCCTTTAAATAATCATGACCTTTGTAAATGCCAGCAATTCTAATACCATTCACCTTAACTACCCCAGCATAACCCAAATAGAAAATATTAGGTGCAATCCAACCGCCGTAAGGTAATTCCTGTAAATAGTAAGAAGCTTCATGATAACCTCCTATAAATATAGTTAACATGAATACTTTCAGTTCCTCACTGCGCCGATCGGCTTGGTTCTCTGATACAAAAATTTCACCAATTAAAACAAAATTTTATCATTTTACTTCACGTGTTGTTTTGTTTTTTTTTTTACTTGTATTTTTATTTTGGTTCTGAAAGCACAGTGTTGCTCTTTTTTTGAAGTCTCGGGTAAAAAAACAAAAACAAATTGCCTGTTGTTTTTGTCTTGTTGTACTTGTTGTAGCAACGAGTTTACCTTGTGTAGTTGTACCATGAGTTAATCGTTGCATAAGGTGTCTTTTTTACTTTCTTTTATTTTGCTTAAACAGTCAAGTTCTAATTTAACACAGAACAGCTTCATAAAGGCTTTTCTAGCCAATTTCACTAAGAACTCTTCTATAAAAAAGAACTTTAATTTCCATTTTCTCAAAAGTTAATATTTCGACATTGGCCCTTTTAGCACCAAGCCACAGATATATGGGTGGTATAATTTTTGAGGAATCAGAATCTCTTGATGTTTTTGGCCTAAGGATCTAATGTAATGTCCGATCAACAGGCAATATATTCAAGGGCTCAAAAGAAGCATTCAAGTGACCCAGTTTCTTAAAACGGTGTAAGATATACTTCAATCCACCTGATCTCCCTACTATTTATACCACTTACATATATCCGACAGCGTATGGAATGCAGCTCTCATGTGTGGGCCGATGCTTAAAAGTCCATTTTGGACTTTTGCAGAAGTAGGCGAAGGTTCTAATTGGTGACAGTAGGGCTTCGAATTCTATTGACTCCCTTGAGCACCGTCGCAATGTGGGTTGTATTTGCCTGTTTAACAATGGGGTGTGTTCTGAAAATATTATGGCTCTGGTTCTCGAAATCCATACGTTTGGTTTTAATACACGTTTTTCCTCAAGAACCCATCCTTTTATGGTCAATTGACCGGCACATCGTACAAGGCATTACAGGGAAAACTCGTTTTTTCGGGACTTTTCGTATACTCATAAAATTATTACAGTAACTGATTGTGGGTTATTAATTTCGTTTTGCGTACTGTTAAAATTGATTAAAAATATAGTTATTTTACGAGTAATTTTATTTGATAACATTCATGTTTGTTGTTCAAAAAACAAAATACCAAAAAATAATGTTTAATTTTTACCGGTTAAAATACATTGTTTAATAGTTTTCAATTTCAATTTTAAGGAATATGATGTTTAATAAATAAAACGTTTAAAAATTAATGAAAAATCATTTGTTTTTAATGAAATGTAAATGATCCGTTTTTTAAATGAATCTTAAGTTGTTTAAAATGAGTTCTCGTTTGAATACAACTACATAATATTTTGAGTGTATGTGGAGTAACCATTCTGCTGAAGTCTTCCCTCCCACTTTCAACATGAATAAGTTCAAGTCGAATGTTCACAAACACTACTCCCTCTATTCTCTTCCCATAACCTAGTGTCCTAGCTCCAACACAATGGGGTCATCCCCTGAGCGCTGGTCCTACAAAGAAGGACCTCCAAGTTTCGGGGCTAATTGTTGTTAAGAGATCGTGTATTTGTTGTGTTTAAAGCCTATCTCGGGAGGATATGTTGGATGAGCGAGTTGTTACAAAACAGAGCACAAAATTAAATAAGTTCTAAACAAAGAATATTACACGAGCGATAATTTCCAAGATAAGCTAAAGTATACACATTGGTACGGCAGTAAACGCATAAAATCTTCCCCGGTGTTCCCCCGCTTTGCAACGTAAAATTAGGCCACAACTCCAGTTAGGTGCCCATGTTAAACTTGAACACATCTGTGGAAGAAATCAAATGGGTAGGGTCCCAAGGCAGGCTTCCTTGATTTAAAGGTGATGCGATTGGCAGATGTATTACTGATTTTGGTTACCCTTAACACTGGACGAAAACATTGCGTTTTACAACCTCCCCATGTGAACGCCATCACACAGATGTCAGTATATTATTGCCTGGAACATGTATTTAATTTCTTGTTAGTAGCTGGAGGTATTTAAGCGCCGCTGCAAAAGTAACTCGCATATGCTTCTAATCCAGCATCTTTAAGATTTCAATCCCAGCAATTTGGTTATTAACCACAACCATCAGAATAGTTCAGGTTCAACCTCTCATGGTTTCATGGATTATGGGGAATTCACCGTCAGGTGAGAATCAATTTTTATTTCAATATGCTTGATATCTCTTATTGCTCTGTAGGTCTCCCACCTCTGGTACACATTACATTTTATTATAATTTCTTTTCATTATTTTTCTTTTAAAACATGGCTTTGTGACAATATTATGTCTTGTTTTCTTACATTTCAATATGGTGCAAATTGAAACGCACCTTAAAAAGAGTTTTTACATTTTTTCACTGCCTTTTCTAGGCCTTATTTTAAGCTGATTTCTTTTCTCAGTAAACAAAAAGGCCTGAAATTGTTTATAGTTTCCCAACAAATCTTTTGTTTTCAACAAAGCTACAAACGTACTTTTATATAATTTACATTTTATCATCTTTTTGTGTAACATTTAACTGTTTCTAGGGTAAGTTTTTTAACATCTTTTATGTGATAAATACATTTTTGCTTATTTTGCATGTTAAAGGGGACTTTACACTATTAACTTTGTATTAAGACATGTGAAAAACTCAAGTATCTAATATTTAAAAGTGTGATAGGGTGAATGCAATTGGGCTATTTACAAGGTGTGCTATCAAGTCATATCGTCATAATGTCCTAAATAATATTTTACTATTGTTGTGTTTGAAACCAAAGAAAAATTTTAATGCTGTGTTCATTATTTCGTCGTAACTGTGCATTAGAAATCTAAATTATAAGCGCTTGCCCACAGCAGTCATATATATTTCTTGTAATTATTTTAAGACATATGACTTTACAACTTTATGACTACCTTGTGAATAGCCCAAATGTGTTATGAAAATGACAAGTAAATATTACGAACAAAATATTACATCCCATTCAAGGTGAATTCACACCAGGCGACCTTAGCTTAGTACGTAAGCAACAGCTGATATGTCACAATAACGTTCTGGTGGTTCTGGGGAATCTTAGAACTATGAAATTTAAAACCTTTTTAATTTATTACTTTTTAAAACACACAATTTAAAATTAAAAACAAAATGAAATGTAACAGAATATATTTTTCAAACACAGTTAATATTTTTACTGCAGTGTTGTATTTTTTGGACACAACGTATTTTACAGTGTTGTATCCTTTTTTAAAATAAGACTTCCTTGTATGATTTAAAAGAATTGAATGAAATTTGAATCAATTCAAACGAATTAGGCAGAAATTAATATCAATTCGTTTTCCAATTCAAATGAATTGCAATTCGTTTCCAATTCAAATCAATTTGTTAAAGTGAATTGCAATTTATTTTACAGATTCATTTGAATTGAATTGATTTTGAATTTATTCAAATGAATTAGAAAAATGAATTGCAATTCAAATTAATGAAATCTAAAATGAGTTGCAATCAATCAAATTGAGCAGATCTAGTGGGAATTACTAAAATTTACTATTTTTATAGCAGTAAATGAATTTTCCAATTATAGTAAAAGTAGAAGGAGTAAACGAACACAGCTTTGACAGCAAAAAATGTTGTTAAGATTCAAAGTTGCTAAAATCTTTAAAATTCGATTGAAAATTAAAAAAAAAAATAAAAAAATTCAGTCTATTTTTATTCAAATATCTTTAAAAAAATGAAATAACTAATTAATATGTTTGTTTGTTTAAATAAATAAGTATTGTTTCATTTAAAGTAAAACTTTGTCTTGTACTTGAAGAATGCCAATGCATTTTGAAAAAAGTTATTTTCAGATCCCACTTTAATTTCAGATCAGATCAAAAACATTTGAAATTTATTTTAGTTTTTGAAATCCTTAATTTTTTTTTTTTGCTGAAATGATTTAATCCCAAACAACTTCATCGATTTTTGAAATTTTTTTTTAAACAATAATACTTTTCATTTGATCAGAACTGCGTTCAAACAAAAGTAATTAAAATTATTATTTTATGTGTTATAGTGTGAATACAAGCTGTAATGTTAATTTAGATTTTTTGAGAGAACCAATTGGTTTAATTTTGCAATTAAAGTACTTTTCTTTATTAAAGGTAAAAAAAAGGTAAAAAAGAGTTCACAGTATCAATTTAAAGTACCATTTTTTGTTTATTGTTTACAACGCATTTTTTATGGCTTTTCGCAAGTTTTATCAAATAATCATATGTATTTGCTAAACAATTGCACAGCATCTTTATAGCCTAAATTTAACTTAAAGTAAATTGTTAGCTCATGTTTTATCAGATTCTGAGACATTGTATTTCTTTCGTCTCGCCATTGTTAGGTGAAGACCTCGTAAGAAACAATCACTAGTCATATAAAAAGCGTCAGCAAATCACCATTAGGAAAAACCATTTTATCCCGTCCATTTCGCCCTGACTAAAATAAACGGAGACTGTTTTAAATTCAGATCATGCAAAATAAATTTTTTTTGCGTACTTTATTGCTCTCATAAATTATAGAGAAAAATAACCCAAAATAACGTACAACACTTTTTTAAAAAGTACAGTTGGCAACCGTAGTCGTAACAAAACTCATTAGCCTTCTATCTTACAAAGTAATTTGGAATACGTAAGACTTGTGTGAGTGTTTAAAGTACCCTTAAGGCATATTTTGCTATTAAGCAAGTTATCTTATTACAAAAATATGTGGTTTTACCTTTTAGCAATTAGAGAAAGTCGAAATATTACCAAAGTTTCCCTTAATTAAGGTAGTATATAAAATGAGTCAAAGTTCTATCAAAAATGTGACAGGCAGTTTTCCTAAGAGCATGTTGCTTTCCAGTGCAAGAATGTAAAATAATCACAAGCGTTATCGTATAAACTTTGCTAAAGCTTATTGTCGATATAAATCGTGTTTGTTTTCCAAGCGTGTGTTAAAAACTAAAAAAATATCGAAATGATGTACGTTTTTGGTATGATTTTTTTCCCAAAAGTATGTTGAGTATAATTGTTGCATACTCGGTAATTTTTAGATGTAGTCCTTGGATTTGGGCTTTAACTGATAATACTGTGCTAGTTGAAAAAAAGACAAGCCGGGCAAATGGCGTTTAAACATAATTCGGGTACGCTGAATCCAATGGTGCTAACCGTTTTCGAGATATACCGTTATTTCGAAAATGGAGGAGGTTGCACAACATATATTCGCGTAACTCAAAAACGGTTTAGCTTATTAAAATTACTAAAAAAACCGAAACTCCGCAATAAAATTTACATTAAGAAAGGTACAATTTTTTTCTAACATGCGCAGTCGTTTTAGAAACATAATTTTTTTTTTTGCAAAAAAAATATTTTTTTTATCAAAATTTTTAAATTTTTGTTTTTTAAAATTTTATAAAAAATTTAAAAATGCAGATATGCTTCTAATTTTTGCCAGACGTATAAAAAACGAAATTGCCCCATCTAGGAGCATCCTTGGCACTGCAGGGGCCAAATTTAAGAATTTTATTAAACCGCCATATTTGTATGGTTGAAATTCTTAAATTCGGCTGCTGCAGTGCATAGGATGCCCCTAGATTGGGCAAATGTATGACCAAGGCCACTTTATTTTTCATCTAAATCATTTATTTCTAACATACCTACCCGCTATCTCCATTCCTTAAGTGGGCTCCCATACAAAATAGTCAATACAGATAATAAATATATTGAAGAAAAAGCCCCATAACTGCCAAGGAATCGCCCCTAGGGGGATAAAATGTATGACCGAACTCAATTAGTTTTTTGTCCTTAACATTTTCTCGAGACATACTTGCCCCTTATCACCACTTCTTAGCGGGGCTCCAATACTAATATTGCGTTGGTAACAGACTTTAATCATTTATGACTTATCACCACTTCTTAGCGGGGCTCCAATACTAATATTGCGTTGGTAACAGACTTTAATCATTTATGACTTGTTTTTTTTTCCAAAAAAAAAAATTATGTTTCTAAAACGACTGGGCATATTTGAAAAAAGTTTTACCTTTCTAAGGGAAACTTTATTGCGGAATTTAGTTTTTTTAATAAGCTAAAGCGTTTTTGAACTACGCGAACATATGGGTAATTCCAAAGTGTTGAACGTGACAGTCGTACGCATCAAAAATGCAATAACATTTCAAACAACAAATATTTTTACGTTCTTTTAACCCTTTAATTATAGCACTAAGAAAGCACTATTATCTATGCTAAAGTTTATGGGGGGGGGCGCGATTCTAGGTCAAAGATAATGCCAAAAGAAGTAGCGGTTCGAACGTGAAAAAAATAGAAGTAGTTTTTGTGGCCATATATAAAAGGGCGTAGTTCAGCGAAACCTGGCAAAATTTTTTAGTCAAACTACTGTCAGAATTTTACGTAGCAATGTAACATTTAAATGTCTTTGGTTTGATTCCAAAATCTTCTATATTTTTTTTGTTTAAGCCAAAATCTGGTTCGATACGTGACATTTCGAACGTGACATTTTTTCCATAATAATTTAACTGAATAATGATTAAAAAAAGTTAAAATTTACCGTTAATCCGAATAACATATTTCTCTTCGAACTCTTCCTTAGATTACAGACCATGTAAGAAAATTTTTTTGGAATAATTTTCATCAAATATCACATCTTTTAAGGAAGATAATATTAAAGAAAATATACAATAAAACATTCTCACAAATAAGAAATTACGTTTGCACAACTTTGCTGTCTGATTGTTCATCTAAGTAAACAAATTTATGGGAAAATTTATAAAATTAGTGAAATCTAAATATTTCTCTATAACAATATCGTAAAATAATAAGCTTTTTATAACTTTTAAATTTTCGGTCAAGGTGGACCTTTTGACGGAAATGCCCATATGCTGTGCAACCTCCTCCATTTTCGAAATAACGGTATACCACGAAAACCAGAGCTAACCTAAAAAACGGCTAGCACCACTGGATTCAGCGTACCCGAATTAGGTTTAAACGCCAGGTGCCCAGCTTGTCTAAAAAAACTCGAAAAAACAATTTTTATATTTAAAAAAAATTTACTTAAAAATAACAATATGGACTTTTTCTTTGCATATTTTTAAGCTTTTTTTTATTGCAACCTGCCCTGTTTATTACAGTTTTTTTGTTTTTTACTTTTAGTTTTATTTTTTTTTTGTTTATTAACGGAAGTGTTTTATTGGTTGCTTTTGTTTGCAACGGAGGTTGCTTCCGTCTTAAGTCGTGTTTAAATAAGTCATTATGTTAATTCATATATACGATTTCTTAACACAATTTTGTATTGAAATCATAAAAAAATGCTATTTAATTTTGTTTCTGCTAACTATTCTTTTTGGAAATTGGGAGGTCTTAAAATAAGATTTAAAGATTTACTCCCGTTTTACACTTTACCGCACTTTAGAAATATTTTCATACAAATCTGTGGCATTTTGACAAAACATCTTAAGTCAAATTTTAAAGCTTTGTTCAAAGTATTTCATATATTTTCCTTTCATTTTCCAAACAAAAATTTTACTAAAGTTGTTTTTTAAAGTTAAGTCAACTTGAACTTCAGCAACAATTTGTATGACATTGTTTCTGATGTTTTAAATAATTTTATTTAGTTTTGAATAAACATTTTAACAAAATGCTCTAACAAATAATAATAAATACGTAATATTGTTCTGGGCAAAATTTTCAATCGGTTTCTTTATTCAAAATGTGTGTGGCCGCGAAAAAAATTTTTGCTGTATTGTGAACACCAGTGAATATGTTGCTGCATATTGTAAACGAAGCTAAAAATTTGAAAAAAAATGTTGTTAATAATATGAATTTTCATTGGAAAAAATATTTTTGTTTTCGTTTTAAAAATTTTGTGTTGTAAACGACATTTTTCTTTAATTTTGGTTTATTTTATTATTTGATAAAAAGGATTTCCTCACCGAGTTTTTTTTTAACTTTTTTGCTATCTTATCTCGACTTAAGTAAGATGTTTGGTCAAAATGCCACAGAAATATTTTTATATAAAAAAAATGTTGTCTAAAGTTATAAATAGAAATCCCCCTGGTGTTTTTCCTCTTACCATTTTTAAAATTGAATTTAAATACAAATAAAATTGGACTACTTAATCCATTTTAGATAAAATGTATAATTACAACATGGTCCAATGTAATGCAATCATGGATCAATCATGACATTGTTAAAAAAGAGCTTGCAGTTAAACGACATCTGTTCGTTTTTAAACGGTTTTAAAACTAATCCTCTTGAGCGTAACATGGAGTAGTTTAAAAACTAGTCTACTAGGAGTATGTATGAACATGGTGTAGTTTTAAGACTACTCCCTTGTAATGCAAAGCTGGGTAATATGGTCCAGCTCTAGGACATCGCAATGTTAAATATGGGGCATTATTTGTGAAGCGGACAACCCAATAAAAAAAAATTTGGTATAACTCCTTTATATTTGGCATAACTATAGTTTTAGTAGATATGAATAAGTGTGCGAAATATTTTTTCTATGATGTTTATTTGTCGTGATATAGGGAGGTAAAGTGTTGTTGTTTTCAAAAAAAATGTTTTTTTAAATTATTTTTTCGAACTAAAAAAAATTCTTAACTCTTAAAAATTAATAAGATTTTTGTGACGTGCTTAATTTAAAATTAAATTTTTTGATAAATACACTGAAATTTTTTTTGAGGGAAAGCTAGTTTCTATGCGCATTTCACTGGTTGCTTAGGCCAGATCATCATGAAACCTTTTTTTTCTAACTTCGACCTAATTTTTTAATTTTTTTTAGCGAAATAAGCATGCGGCGTACTTATTTTATTGTAAAACTTTTATTATGTGCTCTTCATATGTTTTAAAGGTTTGCAAAGTTGACCAATTTAAATTTAATTTTTTTTTAATACATTTTATTACCTTTAAAATCCATTACTATTTAAAATACACTGGTAGGTAATAAAAAATTAGATGTGCACGTGCAATAGATTAATGTGAAAATTCCTAATCCTCAAAAAAGTTTTTTGTGAAATCCTTTCCCACTACACAAGTAGGTAAAATAAAATATGCATGTGCACTTAAGGTGATAAAAAATATGGGTGTGTAACTTTTAACATCTTGGGTGCTTGACGAAATGTTTTTGAAATCATGTGCACGTAGGTAACATAATTATAAATATGGGTTCTCAATAGGTAAGAATTAAGACTCTCATATCTGGTATTTAAGGAAATTTTTTTCTTAAATATATCAGTTCTTTTTAACTATTTCCGCGTGTTGCACTGATTGGAAAATTATAGTGGTTACATTTAGTAACAAATGTTTCAATCCTTTTGGCTTATTAAATCATGGAATGAAGAAAAAAACCAGGAAAATTTCGCAATATTTAACTCAAAAGTGGGACTATACAAAACAAAGACACGTAGGTGATCTCTGCAGGAAACGCCGAAAAGCCTTCACGAGCTAAGAAGGTAACTGTGGATCGCAGTGAATGTTTTCAAACACCAAGTGTAAGTACGACATGAAGCGAATACACACAAATAATTAATGAAGATCCAAGACACACAAAAGGAAGACCGAGAAATTTCAAAACAATTAAAGGAGAAATTTGGTAACCCTTTAACTTCTACTTTTATGAAGATTGTGATACTAACCATAGCACCAGTCTACAGTTACCTGCAAGTAAAGCAATAATTTCTCCAACAAAATCTTCTCTAAAAAATGCAATTTACTATTGCTTCAAAAAGGATATTGAACGTGAAAGAATTTTTCTGCAACCTAGGTTTGATTCCGCAATCACAATTCCGGTTATTCCAAATCACGAAGGCATCCTTGTAAAAAAATTTAGGACAAAGTTAGAAAAATTTTGATTGAAATTGGTCATTTCCGGTTTTGAAGATGAAAGAATTTTTTTTAAACAAATTTGTTTTATTTAAAGATCAATCGATTTGCTATAAGAATCACTTAAAATCATTTTTTTGTTTGATTAGTCTTTAAGCTTCGTACAGACGGTGGTCAGATCTTACAATGTTGTAAGTTTTCTGACAATGGTGCCATTGTCAGATGCATTAATTTTACACATCTGCCAAATGAAAATGAGCTTACAATGTTCACAAAGTTGAAAGACATTTTTAGACAATTTTATTGACAACATTGTAAGATCTGACCACCGTTTGTACAAAGCTTAAGTTCGAAAAAATAATTTAAAAAAACATTTTTCGAAAACAGTAACACTTTACCACCCCGTAAGGCGACAAATAAACATCATAGAAAGAAAATATTTCGCACACTCATTTATATCTACTAGAACTCCAGTTATGCCAAATATAAAGGAATTCCAACAAATTTTTTTTCTTGGGCTGCCCGCTTCAACAAAAATGCCCCATATACCATTTTTTTCAATAGTATAAGAGACTATTTATGGGCTATATTTTATATGCGTGAATGGACTAGTCGAATTTGTTGAAGAAAAGGATTACAAAAAACATTAATACATCTATACATACAAAGCTGTGTACACGTAACACGTAACGGGAGTAACAGTAACGTTGCAAATCAGCTGTTTCATTTGGTTGTAGGTAAATAATTAGAACGATTTTAGTTAGCAGTAAGTCTCAATTTGTATGAAATATGTTGGTCTTACTACTTACGGTAAGGTTAAGCTACGGATACTCCCGGCTAACTGAGCCTTTGATGCTAGATAATTTTTGTACCGTGTGTGATTAATGGAAGAGAAATCGTTCGCTAAAAAAATTAATCATGCCTGTGCACGGCCGTTAATTGTTACATTTTAAATAATTTTTTATATTGTTATTAAAAAACCACCGGAATAGAAAAAAATAGTTGCTTTGCCGGAAATGCAAAAACTCTGGAATTTTAGGAAACATATCTAATTCACGCCTTTTCCTCAAAAAAAAAAAAAAAAAACAGTCATAATGAAATAAAATTTTTATGAACTAACTCCCTCATAGAAAAGCAAATTATTCGAGTACACAAAAAAATCTCAACTTCAAGTTTAAATTTAAAGTTTAATTTCCAAATAAAAAGCCTTTTATTTCTGAAGGCCATTTAAATCTATACGTTTAAAATTTTACCAGTATGTAATATTTAATTTACCTAAAAACAAATCCCTCTTAAAAACATCAACTCTATCAAATATCTAAACGCACATTTAAAAAAAAATTTTTATACCACCAAAAACCAGATTTAAGGTTCTCATAATCAAAACATAAAGAAGACAAATTCTAAGAATTGATTCTTCAAATAAGACACCACCGGCAGCATAAACAACTAACAATCATCATCATACTCAGCCTCAGCAAAGCAATAACAACATGTTTGAAAACAACACGAATAACAACAACAAAAATAGTAACAACAAAAAACCTAAAAATAACTTAACAAATGCAAAACATTCTCAACCAGGCAACTCCATTCATTCCAAACACAAGTGTTCAACACCATCGTCAGCGTCATCAACATCTTCTTGGCTGTATTAACAACTACAACAACAACTGCAACATCGTGATCATCATCAATAAGGTAAAATGTACAATCAAAAATAAACTCACACAAAGGAACTACTTCTTAGCAGAATTAAGCCCACCTAGACAGTAGTGGAAAAGAATAAAATCATTGCTGGCATTAAGAAATGCCCATCTGTTTGAAGACTAACCAGAACCTCATGAAACTTTTGCATTGAAAACAATTGAATCACTTATGCCCAATTTTTAGGATTGATATTAAAACACATTTATGTTTAAAATCGTTTTAAATACAAAATTCTTTTCTTCACTAAACACTTAAATTTAACTAAATTTACCGATGTGGTACATTTAAATTCATTTTAAGTTTCCATTGGAAAAACTTAGCAAGGTGGTCTCAATATTAAACCAATACAACAACAACAGGCAAATCAATAGCAGACAACTGTTTTTTGAGGCCACCTTGTAAATAAATACAATTTGTTATGATATTTTTTTGTATTTAGTAGTGCTACCACACTTTTACCTTAATTAAATAAGACATTTTAAACAAAAATCAATCTGTATTTAAATACGATTTAAGTTTATATGAAAATTAACTTAATATAGATTTATATATTGTCCTGAAAATTGGGCATTAGTGCAGAAAGGGTACTACTGACATTTACTTCATGTACCTTATTTGAGTATTGCTTAGAAACCTCTGTAAAAAGTGTCATCCTCTGCCCAATTTTCAGGATATTATTTAAATCTATATTCAATTAATTTTCATATAAACTTAAATCGTATTTAAATACAAATTGATGTTTTGAGTTCTATTTGAATATAATTATGATAAAAGTATGGTAGCACTACTAAATACAAGAAAATATCATAAAAAAGTTTATTTATTTGCAAGGTGGTCTCAAAAAACAGCTGAATGTTATTGCTTTGCCTGTTGTTGTTGTATTGTTGTCATATTAAGGCCACCTTGCTAAGTTATTCCAATGGAAACTTAAGTTACATTTAAATGTACCACATCGGTGAGTTAAGTTTTATTTAAGTGTTTAGTGAAGAATTTTGTATTTAAAACGATTTTAAACATAAATGTGTTTTAATATCAATCCTGAAAATTGGCCATTAGACAACTTCAAATTAAAGTCAGTTCTCCCCACTACGAGCTAAAAACATAAATCTTTTTATAATTTTATAATTATGAACTACACGGCTTTAATTCATATTCTCAAAATTACTGTTTGGAAGTAGTTCCCTTTCTGCATTTAGCGATTCAACAAATGTATTAGTTTATAGCGTAAGAGATGGATCCTAGAGCAGCAAACGGAATTCTTTTAACACTTTGACCAAGGATTCATTATAATGTCACCAGGCAAAGGAATCTGTTTTTAGACACAGAAAAAAAAACTAAATTTGATTTTAATTAAAAAATTTGTAATTTTAATTTAAAAAATAATTAAATTTAAACCAAAAATCAAACTAGGAGAATTGGTGAGAATTTTTTATATGTATAATTTATTCGAAAATCTGTATAAATATTAGGGAAGTAACGAATACCGTACCAATATATCAGCGATATTTTTTTTTGGAGTATTTTTGAACACACAATTTTATTTTCTATGCTTATTTAGCAACTAAGAAAAATAACACATTTAAAAGCAGAGCATCCAATCGACGGAGATGAAGAAAAGTTCAGAGTACCAAAATTAAGCGGCTGACTTAGCATTAGCTATAAGTAAAAGATTTGAGGCTTTAGAAAATAATGAAACCTATTCTTTATCTGCAATTCTCGAATATTTCAAAGACAATCGACTTTAATCGTATCGAAAAAAAACGTCTTATTAAGCACATGTCTCTGCATTGCACCCTACAGGTGGTACAAGTTCTGATAAGTCTAAATGAACTGACCTATTGAGCTTTTGTAAAAAAAATTCAAGATAATCTGAGGAAGATGAGCTTCTTTCCTTAAAAGGAATTCAAAGATACTTTAAGTCTTTTAATATTTCTAGAGACGTATGCTTGCTTACTGGTGCAATGACATGCTATATATATATGTTCCCATCGATCCTATAAGCAGCACAGGTCCTCAATGACATGTTATACCCAAACTTAAAGAAAATGGCGCAGAAATTCTTAAGTGCTCAAACGAGTTCTGTCTCATCTGAGAGACTATTTTCCACTGCAGGTCTGGTTCATATGGACTTGCGAAATCGTCTATCTCTGCAATAGTTTAGAACACTTTGTTTTTTAAACAAAAATCTTATTAATGTCAAATTCAAAAAATAATAATTAATTTCTTACGCTGTTATTTTTGTGAATTTTTTTTTAGTTTTTGTTAATTTTAATCGATATCGGCGATAATTGATTTTGAGTATTGGTATCGGTATCTTATCGGCAAAAAGGCGTATCGTTACCTCCCTACTAAATATTGTTTCCCCCGTGGAAACAATGAATTCTTTAACAACTCTCTCTAAATATAAAAAAAATTATTAAAAACAACTCTAAGAAAAAGATTTTTAACAAACATATCCACCAAAAGTAAAACATTTTCTTTGTCGTTGCTGTTGTTTTTCATATTTAGATTGCCTTAAAGATGCACGTGCAACGACAAACACTAAACCTTGCCAGAAACGAACAAAAACTAACAACAAAAAGAAGTAATATTTTTAGGTGAAACACACTCGCACACAAAATTCTTTCACAGGATCTTTTTCGGTTTTTGTGTTGAGTGTTGTGGGGGACATGGTACTGGTGCTGCTGTTGGTGGTGGTGGTGGTAATACAAGAATTAGTCATCATTCTTTTCAAAAACATTAAAAAAAAAGAAAACAACGTAAAAAACAAAATCTGTAAAGAACTCCTGGCAAGATCGTTTTGGTTTGATATTGATGGTCATAAATACCCAGGCCTTTAAGAAACAATAACGCTCAAATGGAAGAAAACAACAGAAAACAAAGTAAGCAAATTGTGCTATATACGGCTGTGCCAAATCATACATACCCTTCGCCATAGTATAGAAAAGCCTAACTGCTTTAGTATGGGCGCTATCGTGTCAAAATCCTTGTTCCACGAATATGTATGTATGGGTAATATGTGAAACAAAAGGTCGATTTCGCTTATTTTATATAACGAGAATATTTGAGCTTGATTCGCTTCACCTAGCTTGTTTTGCATGGACGCTAACGCACCAAAACCCAGGTAAAATAATGAACCAATCTGGCCCGTTTAATACTCTTTTAATCTTAGAAAAGTCTGAGCCAAATTTGCTCTGCTTATGAGTAAAATAAAAGATGTATCGATTAAAATTAGAGGCAGTCGCGGTTTTTTCCTTAGATCTCAGCCATTTGTGGACATAAATATATAGCAATCCAGTCCCCATCATATCGGGTGTCTTCGGAAAAACAATTTCAACATACACACGGACAGACAGACATCGTTATATAAACTTCGCTATTATATAAGGACCCAGATTTTATATATTTTATAGGGTCTAACATCAATATTGCTAAAACTACATCTGCCTGTGGTGTAGGGTATAATGAAATAAAAACTCAATCGATTTATTTATTTGGTGAGATTTTGTTAAACTGAAATTTGTATCTTTAAGGTTTTGCATTTCTTAACTCTTTAGCTTATTTTTGTATCTTCTTTTTTTTTATAAAGAGTGTGTGTGTGGTTCTTTTGGCTGAAAAGTTGATGGTAGATATTTTTGTTATAAAATGATGATGATGATGATGATGATATTTTTTCGTGAAAAAAATAAAAACAGAACAAAGTTTGCCAGCAAAATAATTCAGGTATAAAACCATTCTTTAAGTAGTTTTTGTGTATCTTTTTGGCAGTTTTTTTTAAGTTTTTTGCCTGATTTGAATTTCAGATTGAGTATTAAAAGGCCACACCTGCATTTCATTGTTTTCGTACTTACACCCTACAGCTCTCCACAAAGACGGAACAAAGACTTTGTATTGTTTTTTTTTGTTTTTACACCATTTGATATTCAACTTTCGAAAACTGGGGTATGGATGAGCGACTGCAATAATTTCCAATTCATTTTTTTTTTGTATACAAAACATTGCACCATGTGTAATTGCATTCAATGTTAAAAAATATTGTTATAATACAAGACTTAAGGCCTTAATTGTTTAGTGAGGGAACCCTTAAAAACAAAACTGGTCTCTCTGATAATGATTCGGTTGGGATTCATTCCTTCATTATGAAGGAGGCCAAAGGTGTCCTTAAGCTTATAAAACTTTGGCTTTCATAAGAAAATTAGATGTTTTAATAAAGAGACTTCTTCTGGATTGCACCGCGGTCATCTAAGATCCTCGTTATAAGTTAAAGGGTGGTTAAATTTTAAGGGCCGATTTTGATTTTGAATAAAACACAAATTTTTTAGGAAATTACTGTCATTTCTTTTTACTATGATAATATTGGTATGGTTCAATTATGTATGGAAAAAAAATATTGGTCAAGTGGCCGCCGCGACCTCGGCGGCGCACTTCCATCCGATGGTCCAAATTTTCGATGACGCTGAGGCATAATTGAGGTTCTATGCCGTTAATGTGCCGAATTATCTCATTCTTTAGTTCTTAAATTGTTGCTGGCCTATCAGCTTACACCTTTTCTTTCAAATAACCCCAAAGAAAGAAGTCCAACGGTGTCAAATAACATGATCTTGGCGGCCAATTGACATCGCCACCACGTGAGTTAACACTGCCATTGAATTTGTCGCGCTAAAGAGCCATTGTTTCGGTAGCTGTGTGGAAAGTCCTGTTGAAACCACATATCGTCCACATCCATATCTTCCAATTCGGGCCATAAAAAGTTCGTTATCATCTCAGGATAGCGAACACCATTCACAGTAACTGCCTGACCGGCCTCATTTTGGAAAAAATACGACCCGATGATGCCGCCAGTAGTGGTGGGAAACTATCGATAGTACTATCGATACTATCGATAGTCTTAAAATATCGAAAATATCGATAGGAAAAATATCAATATCGATTTTATTATTATTTAAAATACAGCTATGAAGACATGTTACAGAAGCTATACACACACAGTTTTTTGCCTCAAGTTTTTACTTGCTATTATTAATTTGCGCAGAATTACAGCAATGAATAAAAACAACAAGAACGGCAGGTGGTATGGATTGCTTAGCTGTGCTTTTTTTACTACTAGCTTAAGTCCATTATGCCGAAATTTTTATATGTTTACATTGGGACTGAAATGTCAGATAGTTTTATGATGTTGTAAAAAAAATAAAAAAAAAAATGCAATTGCGAGCATAGAATAAAACAATGAACGACCATTAGAGGAAAAGTCCGCTAGATTGATTATCTTTTGGGTTGAGAATCAAATCAAATTAGAACATTATCTAAATTTGCAATAAAATACCTTATAGTCCCTGTTACTTTGGTTCCTTCAGAAAGGTGCTTATCAGCATCACAATTTTTAAAAACTGTCGTCTAAAATAACATCCGTACATACATACGTCTCATACGTTCAATTAAGTGATAAAAACAACGAACTGTAGCCTGATAAAAAGCTAGGTAAAGTTTTCCTACTTAAGTACAAACATTCAGTCGATGGTAATATCGATATATCGATAGTGAAATCTGAACTATCGATTAATATCGATAGTAGCAAATATCGATAGTATCCCAGCACTAGCCGCCAGCCCATAAGCCGCACCAAACAGCCATTCTTTGTGGGTGCATTCACTCTTGGATTATCATTCGCCCAAATTCGGCAATTCTGCCTATTGACGAATCCACTGAGGTGAAAATTTGCCTCATCACTGAAGATGATTTTCTTCTTGCCATTTCTTGCCACCATTCTGACCATTGACGACGTTTGGAATGGTCAAGAGCCCTTAGTTCTTGAGTCAATTGCACCTTGTAAGCGTGTAAATGCAAGTCTTTTTGCATAATGTTCATCATGCGTGAGAGGTGCAATTGTGGCTCTTCAGCCACACTATCGCGAACAATATTTTCTGCAGTACGAGCTGTGTGAGGTTTGCTCAAATTTTTGCACGATTTTTCTGATTGGACGCACATTTGGACGATTAAATTGACCGAAAAAACGCGATATGCATTTTGATTTGAACGCCCATTTTCATAATAAGCCTGAATAACTTTAACGCGTTGCTCGATTGCGTATCTTTCCAAGGTTCAAATTGAGTTTCTCTGAAATTAGGATATGTCAAATGAAATGCAGAAAAATACTTGACGTTTAGGTGTGGTTCACATTCAACATCGGCCCTTAAAATTTAACCACCCTTTACATTCTGGAAAATTAAAAGAAATTTCTTTTATTTAACTTCGAACACTACATTCAAATATCAACTTGCCACCGTATGAACACCGTTTGAAACTTATTAATTTTCCAACCTTTAAAAATCGCAGAATATATGTTAACATATCCTTAATGATGAAGTTTTTGCTTGAAACCCATTACAAATTATGGACCACCAATCCGCTCAAAAGTTTTAATAATAACAAAATTCGCATTGGTTTACAAAAAAAAAGAACAGATAGCGATATTGAGTTCTCATATTCATACCAAGCCATAAGCGGAATTAATACGATGTACTTTCGCACACGTCAGTTTTCTTCAATCTCTTATGTCTTATTGTCTAATCTTCTTAACATACACATTAAAAAACATGAAAACTCATGAATGGTGTTCATTACCGCGTGAAATTGATGGACCTGGACGATATGTGAATCCAACAGGATAATGCCACTTGCTACACCACCAACGAAATAATGGCCGTGTTATCTGACGTAGTGGCGATGTTAATTGGAAGTCACAATCATGTGATTTGACACCGTTGGACTTCTTTCTTTGGGGATATTTAAAATAATAATTGTACGCCAATAAGCCAAGAACAGTTCAAGAGCTAAAGGATGAGATAATTCGGCACATTAACGACTTTGAACCTCTCAGAACGATTAAAAATATGGAACATCGGATAGTGGTTTGCCACCGACAAGGTTGCCAATTAGACATTTTCTTGCTAGATCTGGCGGTTTTTTCATCTAGCGAAAAGAAAATAGCTATATTTCATCTAGCCGGAAGCACTAGCCATTTGTTTACTTCATAGGCATTTTTTATTTTAATTTTTGTAATATTTGTTATGGCATTTTTTGGCGGCCCCAGTGCTTGTTATTTGTCATCTGATGAGGGCTGGAGATGGAGATGGAAGTGGTCCTCCGCAAAACTTGCCCAAACCTTCTTCTACATTCGAAATTTCAATGCAGAAGCCCGTATCAAGTGACCATTTGTATTGTCTTGAAAACATAAAAAGTGAATTGATTCAGTGGGTGGAAGATGATGATGTATGGTGTCAAGGGATATTCCCTGAACCTGAATTTTCTGATTGCACTAACAGCAATCTACGTGCAGTTGAACAGTTTTTGAAGATAAGTTGAAGCAAATTCTATGTAACGAAAGTAACAGTAAATCAGTATATAGTGGACAAGAGCTCCCAAAAAACCGATGAATGAAATCGGAGTTTTTCTTGGAATTCTTATTGTTACAGATTATGCTTCAGTTCCTTCAAAGAGAATTGTATTTATTAAAATTGTTTTGATACGATATTTCGTCATATATATTTTATTGAGAATGTAAAACAATATGCTAAAAAAATGTAGAAACTACTTTATATTTTTTGTAAAAGTAAAAAAAATAGGTTTGTTATCTTTTATGTAATAAATGGCAATTTCATTAAGTTTTGTTTAAAATAAATAAAATTTAATAAGTAAAAGTTTAAAATGCAAGGCCCAAAAATTATATAGACTGTCCACTGTCCACATATACGTAAATGTCACAGCCATCAAAACCGATTGTAGGCCAGAAAGACAATTTTTCTTTATTAAAATTCATTTGACAATAATAACACTGTGATAGTCGAAAAAATGAACTTCGATGAATCCTTTTCGAACTATTAGGAGGGAGTCCCCTGAGTGCGAAAGTACATTTGGAAGTGTCAGATTGGCTCCATTTTTCATGGATATAGCTAAGTCTGCGCTATTGAAAAAAATTTTATTCGACTGTATTAGTTTTTTTTTTTTTGCCTTCTTAACTTTCTTTTACGGAATGTTTTAACTTTTTGTTTTTCAAAATTTCACGTAATTTAAACCATTAATGCCGATAAAAAGTAGCGATTTTTGACCATTTTTAGCCATAGATATACCTAAGTCTGCACAAATTTTCAAATCTGGTGTTTATTTTTGTCCATCTTATAAGTTGTTTTAACAACAAATCCTCAAAATTTAAAAATAATCGTTACATATCATGCTAATCTTTATCATCCAACTCGGATTGCAAGTTCCAGCAAAGGTCTACTAAAAGAGAATTTAATCTTTTTCCACTATACCAATGCTCTAACTGAGCTGAAACTTGATAAAATCGTTCACCATGCTCCTCTGATTCCGATGGCAATTGGCGGTCGAAGTAATCTTGCTGGGAATGAAGAAAATGTATTTTTAATGACATGTTGACATTAATTTTTTCAAAGGATTGAAGCATGTTGTCAACATATGACTTCCAGTTATGTGCTCGAAAATGTCCTATGGCTAAAAATGGTCAAAAATCGTTACTTTTTATCGACATTAATGGTTTAAATTACGTCAAATTTTAAAAAAAAAGTCAAAACATTCCGTAAAAGAAAGTTAAGAAGGCAAAAAAAAACTAATATGTACAGTCGAATAAAATTTTTATTAATAGCGCAGGCTTATCTATATCCATGAAAAATTGATATGTACCAATTTCTCAAAAACTGGAGCCAATCTGACACTTCCAAAAGTACTTTCGCACTCAGGGGACTCCCCCCTAATAGTTCGAACAGGATTCATCGAAGTTCATTTTTTTCGGGTCAAAAACTATCACAGTGTAATTTGACAAAAAAAAGAAGTAAATTGTGGTCCAAATCGGAGTGGGCATTAATGAGTTAAATTAAAATAATACATTCTTGGTTACATATTGCAGCTGTGAATAATTTTTAAAATCTAGCCATTTCTAGCGATTTTTTGTTTCAATTCTAGCCTTTTTTTGAACTGTCAAGTTCGCAACTTTGGCCACTGAAGCCGTGGCGATCATTTGGCCTATATTTTGTTTTACACATAATTCTCATGGATCCTTCTATCACAATAAAATTTATTAAGATAATTTTCTGAAAACATATTGAATTTTGGTTGGACCACCCTTTCTTAAAGCAACTTTTCGTACTGCTTATCGGTTTTCTTTCTAAAAATTTGAATTATTTTTAGCAGGGACCGAAAATAACAGGTATTTGGAAATTTTAAAACAAAAAAAGCATATAGAAGTAAATGTCGGAAAACTGATTCAATAATTATCCTTATGAACTTTTCTATGATAAAATATATTGATTTTTAGAATTTTTATTTATATTTTTCCGATCAAAAATAAAAGTTTTTTTTTTTTTGATATTTATTTTTTTGAAAAAATAACAGTTATTTTTTGATTTTTATTTTTCGAGCAAAAATAAAAGTTATTCTCTAAATAATTGTACGTGTTGTAATAATTCAGTTGACTTTACGTATTTTTTTAATGTGCATTGGAAAGCCCAATAAATAAATATTTTAGAGAATAACTTTTATTTTTGCTCTAAAAAAATTAATAAAAATCAAAAAATAACTTTTATTTTTGCTTTAAAAAAAATAAAAATCAAAAATAACTTTAACATTTGATCGAAAAAATAAAAATCAAAAAAAAACTTTTATTACATTTATGAAAAAGAAATAATTGTTACGGTCCCTGATTTTTAGCTTTGTAAACTTACCCCAAGTAAATAAATGTAAAACATTCAAACGATTTTGCTCTAGAACTATTTATCTGTATTTTAAAATAGTGCAATTTGCGGTTAAAACAAAATTAAATGCATTTTAAACTGATGAGCTTAAAAAAGAACAAAATGTATTTTTAATAAAGTTATTAACAATATTATTTTTATTTGCAATTATACATTTTATTAAATATGTAAATAGTTTGAACTGTGGTAAACTTGTTTAAGAAAATTAAAACATGTTTTAACAATTCGATAATTACAGATCAAATTAAAAATCAAATTGAACTTAATTAAATACCTTATAATGAATTGAGAAAAAAATGCTCATAATCAAGTTTAAGTTCAATTGTTATTTAAGTTTTAAATATAAATGTAGGGCATTTCATATTTGATAATCCCTAAATATCAATTTCTTTAATCTCTTCTTTAAAATTTCCATTTAATCATAAACCGCACATGGATCCGCGTTCTTTTCAAACGAAGAAAAAAAACTTTTTTGTGTTAAATTTAGCTATAACTTTTGTTCTTTTTGTATTAAAAAAAAAACACACACACACAAACAAAAAAATAAAACACTTTTCATCATAAATGTTTGATAATTTTTAGTAAAGGGGGTTTTTTGAAGCCCTAATTGGGCTTTCTAAATAAGAAAGGCAAGCGTTTTTTAAGACACGAAAATTCTATTGCCAACACATTTTCAACGAAACAAACCGACCCAGCGCAACTTTAAGACACGACGTCGTCGTATGGAAATCGATATCATTTTTTTTTGGTGAATTGTGAATTAAATCGTTCGAAATATGTTAAGCTAAATGTTTTAAGACCAAAGCTGTGATTTTTGTCGCATTTTTGTTTTCTATTAATTTTTAGAGAACAAAGGGTTTGTTTTTTTTCAAAATTTTCCTTTTTTTAAAAAAATTCAACGATACCTCTTAAACTACTAAGCAAATTTAAAAACAATGTAAGCACTGCTTAATGATAATATTGTTGCCGAGTTTCAGATTTTTTTTTAACTGAATATGGTCAACCGTTTTCAAGCTATTCCAATATACATATGTAGTGAAAGTGCCTTAATTTTGGACATAACGGTATATCTCGAAAAGTAGAGCTGATAGGGAAAAGTGGAGATTAGATTTGAAATCAGCGACCTAAAATTAGTAAAAATTTGCAATCAAATTCCGGACCGCAAAATGACTGTGTGGCAGTGTTATTAATCGTTTACCCACAGAAAAAATTATTGGCATTTTTTTTTCAATTAATGGTGATTTTTGAATTTTAAAATAAATTTAATTACGTTCTTAATTGATTGAATTAAAAAAAATATTTTTTTTCAATTAAAATTTTATTTGATTTTAACCTTAAATTTAAGTTAATGTTTAATTGAATCAATCAACTCTGTTGTTTGAATTAAACACTTTGTTAAAATAATGGTAACCGTATTTTTCGGCAAAAAATATCATGCAACGCTTACTTAGCAACATCAATAATATACATACATACATTACATTGCCTTTGCCCTTACATACACATACATACAAACACACATGTTTTGTCATCAAAAAGAACTAAAAAATTACTGTTTTAATCAATACAATTATTAAAATAATTATTTTTCTGTATTGTAATCAATTACGTCAGTAATTCATTCAATTAAATTATAGATTTTTTTTTAATTACTTTGTTAATTCATTCAGTTAAAATATTGTTTAATATTAATAATTTTTTCAATTATTTTTGTAATTAAAATGTAAAAACTTTTTAATTGGAAAAAAAATTATTTTTTTTTTTGCAAATTTTGCAATTTTGAGTAATTGGTATAATCATTTCGGTTATAGGTGCAAAATTAAACAATTGTTTGCTTGTTTCAATTATTTTGGTGATTAAAACCATTTTTTACTTTTTTCAGTGCCTACTTGCCTGAGACGCCATGATATACTTTGACCATTTAGGCTACATGACGGCTCGCCCTCTCACTTTAGTTAGCTTTCAGCGAAAGCTAAAAAACACACTCTATGAACGGAAATAGTGAGCTTCTTGGACAGTCAGGTAGAGAAATAATTTCTGGTCACTGATAACAGTCAGAAACTTTCCGTACTACGTCCACCTCTGTAAAATGTCCGAGTTTCCACGCATTTATCTTCTCACACATATAATTTTTACATTTTCAAGTTCTCTTGGGCTTAAAAAGACACCCTTTGTTATAATATTATATTTAGGCAACAAGAACTAAAATATTTAATCCCTTTTTTTCAGTTCCTTTACCAACTTTTTAACATAAAATTTATAATTGGCTAAAATTTAGTTTTCTTCATAATTTCTGATACCAAAAATATTCAATTTCATGGTGATTTGTTAATTATACATGGTTTATTATAAAGTTTTAATGAGATTTCTTTTTGAATCATAACTAAACACAAATGGTAACAAACTCGATTATATCTGGCTTAAAAACAACAACAACAACAAAAAGTGTTTGTTGATGCTTAAAACTTAAAAGCGTCTTAACGATCGTATGTTTAATTTTCTGGGAGATTAAAAATCTTAATCGCTTAAAATTTATTTTTCGGCATATTAAACGAAAGACGTTAGAAATGTGGCCAGAATTTTATGAAACTGATTGCAGTGACTAATGAGCACTTTAAAATTTTATATGGCTTAAAAAATATTTAACTTAATTTTACATAAGTATTTCATGATCAGCCCAATTATAAATAAAATTTTCTCGGGAATTTAACACCCCACCCCCCCCCCCCCTTTTTTTCATTCATGCAGCTGATCATAAATGAGCTGGATTTTTTATGTCTTTCGTTTTCTTTTAGAGCCAGCAAAGGTTGTACAAGCTTTTTGTATGAAAAAAGAAACTTTTTGCATATTTCGCAAGAATAAGGGAAAATGCATATTTTGTTTATGAAAGAATATTTTGCAATTTGTGAACCAATTTCTTTGAGAAAGTCTAAATTTTGCTGACAAATTTCAATTACAAAATTATTCAAAATTAAAGTAAATTTTCATTTCATAATATAAACATTTTTTTCAAAATATTTTAAAAATTCAAAATTTTTGCAAAATTTTCTCTAAATGGCGAAATTTCATATAAATAGAAAATTTTTGCAATAAATCTTCTAGAATTATTATTCACTCGGACTGGAAAACTTGTGACTAGGGGGACCCCACAGGAGGGGGAGTTCTATCTCCCTTATTGTGGCTCTTGGCTGTCAATGTCGTTCTAGGACTTTTTGACAGCTTAGGTCAGAAGGTCGTCGCTAACGCGCATGATGTATTTATATGGGTTACGGCCAAATTGTGTGCCGACAATTAGCGAAGTCATGCAAGGGGCACTGGGAGTCAATTCGGAGAAGACAGAGTTAGTTCTTTTTACTAGAGGGGCGACTGATAATTGTCTGGGAGTCCATTCGATGAAGACAGAGTCAGTTCTTTTTACTAGAGGGTACAATCTGAAGAATTTTAGGGGTCCGGTGCTAGGCGGAATAGAGCTAAGGCTATCTGACAGATCTAGGAGTTTTCCTAGACAGTAAGCTGTCCTGGAGGAGAAATACTCAGAAAAGACTATGGAGGGGTCTCAATGCCTACTATGCTTGCAGATCGTCGATAGATAGGAGCTGGGGTCTCCGGCCGTCAGTAGTGGGATGTCTGTACACTTCGGTGATTAAACCCATTCTTACGTATGGATGCTGTGTTTGTGAAAGGCATTGAGGCTAGCTAGTAGGAAGGACCTTCTGTCTAAGGCTCAGATGTGTTCTTCGATCGGCATGACAGGGACCATCTCTGGTGGCTCTGGATGCTATTCTACATCTTCTACCTATAGAGCAGTATGTAATTAGCTCTGGTGGTTATTACCTGAATGTGTAGAAAAAATGCAATCAATATAAAGGTTTTAAAAATCTTTAATTTGTATGAAAATTTCAAAAAATTCGCAATTTAGGAATTTATGGAAAATTTTGCCAAAATTTGCAATTTATTGGAAATTTTGCATTGGCCAAGTGTTGCCGCCGAGGTCTTTAGACTCAAACCGAGATCATCGATCCAGCATACCACACATTTTTAATGAATTATGAATTTATTTCAATAATTATGGAGGCACAAAAATGTACATTATACTGGAAGTCTAACTTTCCATTACTTTTAAGCATTTTTATCCGTATTTCGAAAATGAATTTTTTCTTTCAAATGGTCTTAGCCCTAAGAGAAAGGAAACTATCACCAAACTTGTCACTTGCAAGTTCTAAAGTAGTAGGCACCGGTTCTAGTTCTGACACTTTATATGAAAGGGACTTGTTATTTTTACATTGCGTTGTCCTAGGAGAGGGTTAATTGGCACCTTTTTGACAGTTTGTAAAAGGTCGCTGAAGTAACATAAATGGATACAATTAATTTCGGTTAAAAAAATGCCAGTCACAGATATTTTCCCGAGTGAACCATACTATTATGACAAAACTCCTTCATAAAAAGTAATAAAAAAAAGATATCATCAGCCCACACAACATCTAATCCATGACTAGTTTTGTGTAAATTCCCTACCTTGCCTTTGGAGTAACTACATTTTATCACCAGTACAGCGATATGTATATCAAAATTCGGCCAATTTTATTATAATACTCGGTTTACTGGTCACAGGATTAGTGCTTTAAGAATAATTGACACAAATTTCCGGCAGGGAGGGCTTAGGTACGCAACCTAAAAGGTGTACGATTGTAGTAGCCCATTGACTTAGTCATTTTGATAAATTATGCAGTATGATTTGCTCATCGGTCGTGTTGAAAGACGATTTTAATAAATATCCCACCCAATTGAGACTCTGTTTAACATTAAAACTGGTCTTTTTCTAAATATTCCATAGGATCTTAAAGCACACCAAGCAGCTAAATTTTTATTAATGCACAGAAATGTATTTTTTTTTTGCTGCAAATGTATATTTTTATTGACTTTAGATTTAAGTTGCCACGATGCGGTAGCGTTTCCAAACAAAACAATTTTTACAAATTTGCAAAAACCCAACTCAAATTAAAGCCCACATCGAGCGCAAATTGTAAAAGAGTTGCCAGAATTAAAAAAACTCTGAACTTATCAAACACTGAAGCCTTAAAAAACACTTGTCTAAATCTTGACCTCTTCAGACCATGGGTACACATATGTGTACCTTAACTTAATACAAGTTTTAAAGACAAGCGACATCGTGTGACCAAAAGAAACAGTTTTATAACTTGTTTTAAGCTACTGCGCTTCAAAAAATATCAAAAAAATGGCAGGGCTTAGAAGTTTTAGCCATTATTTTTACATTTGAATTTAACAGTTTGAAAAAACCACACTGCTTGGACATTTTTCCTCAATAACTAATCGTTAAGACCTGAAGTACACATACGTGCACCTCTTTTTCGACCACTTTAAATAAAAAAAATTAAAACCGAAATTTAAGTTACACCTCATAAGATAAAAAAATTGTTAATAAGCCCTTTACTCAATCGGTTCAGTTCAAATTTAAAGAAATTAAGGATTTACGTTAAAATCATTCATATTTTAAAACCTGAGGTACACATATGTGCACCAGTAATTTCTAAGAATTCAAATAAAAAATTTTAAAAAAAAATATACAGTTGTCTTATTTGCTCCCCAAAAGGAATAAAAAATATATAAGAAATGTAAAAATTCAGTGGGTTAATGTTCGGGTCTTAAGTGGATAAAGGTAATTAACTTTTAAATATACATATAGACGAAGCACTACATGTTTACATTTGTCCTTCAAATTAAACAAAGAAACGTCAACAAAAAAAAAAAACGAAAAACATAAAAAAACAAATGGACTTAGGTTTTCGAGGCACAGTTTTGACAAATGAACGAAAAAACAGATGTAAAGAATATTATTAATTACTTATCCGTTACACATGTTTTTTTACTTTTGTTGTATTCCCGCCCTTTGTTTACAGAAGAACTCTCAATTTCAAGATACCGGCAGCATGCTCGAAATGGTTTTCGTAGATATTCTACTTTGAAAAGTTGATGTATTTAACAAAATAATTTAAACAAATGGAATATGGGAATTTTTGCTTCTTATTTTAATTTTAAAATAATGGTAATAAAACACAAAATTTGTCATCTAATTGATGTCACTGTAATCATAGCATAGATGACTTATTAAATATGACAAAATTTTATGATGACCAGGGCAAGTTTTTATGGCATATACCACTTTTTGCCATTTTTGCCATTTCTTCAATTATTTCGTTAAAAAGCCATTTTTGGTCCAGATAGCCAAAAAAATGCCTTTCTTACAATCTAGAAGAAATTTATGGCCTGTTCGTCGATTTGAACGAAGACTTGGTTCGCTTAACTCACATGTATAACAAAAACAATCTTTTATAATTTATATTTGTTTTAAATGTAAGTTAAACGAATCGACAAGCAGGTAATTATAAATCTCAAAATGACGCTTCACCACATATGGTGTCTGCAGCCCGATCGCTAAAAACATTATTTCCAAAAAATTTACACATTAGGTGCCTGGCACATGTATTGCACAGCCTAGATGATTTAATTCGTTTACACTTTGAAAACGTGAACACGTTAATATTAAACTGAAAAGTGCTATTTCTTAAGGTTAGTTAAAAACGTATGTACATATTTACAACGTCACTGTGTTATTTTGTATTTTACAGGCCCCTTCTCGTAACAAAATTTTAAAATCAATGTTTCCGAACTGAAAAAAACCTTCATCTACTTTAGTCACTTGATTGTGAACGTGGATTGAATCTGCAATATATTATTGCGACAATTTTAAAGAAATCTCCGAAATTTGAAATAAGCTTACCGAATATGAGGTAGAATTTATTCGAAATGCTAAATTAATGTTGCAAAAATTAGACGTAAAAAAATACTTAGTGTAAATAAATGAGCACTTTTAATGCATCTGCTTCAGTCGCGTGAAATTACAAACAAAAGGGCTTTCTATAAATGAAAGCTTAGACCGTGTTATGGAAAATATTACAGATTACAGTAAAAAACACTTTGTCGAAAAGTTTAAAAGGTCTAATATCGTAATAACGGATTTCAAGCTTTAATTACAATAAGAAATGGCATATACAGATTTAAATGAAAGTGAGACGGACGAATTTGTTGACAACCTTTCTCCATCTGAACTATTAGCGTTCAAATATGCTCCAATTACATCTTGCGATGTCGAGAACAGCTGCTTATTTATTTTTGGCTATTTGAAGAAACATGTTATTGTGCAATCAAAACTTAATAAAATGAATGTTTCTTAAATAACAACATGTTTTTTTGTTGCTAGTTGTCATTTTGCGCCATTTTTCGTGCCATTTTTTATAAATTTTTTAAACTTGCCCTGATGATGACCTTCGTGATTGGATTGATGTCTCTTTTTGCCTCATTGAAGCCATTTGTAATAACATTTATGTCACAATTCTGATGTTAGGGCATCAACAATATGAAGATGTATTTTTCTATAAGTGCAAAGCAAGAGCTAAACTTTCAAATATTGCTTAGGATAATGTCAAATTTTTGCACAGGTGGCGCTTTTTAATATTCAATAGTCAAACAATTTGGGTGCGGAATATTTATCAAAGTTGGTAATTATTTTCAGCTGTCTTAAACTAAAAAATTATTTTATTGCAAAATAAATAAATTTTCCCTTGTTAAGTGATTATTTCTATAACTTCCGTCCAATCAATTAACAACGAAAAAAACACTTCTATAAGAAAAATACAAAGATATCAGTTTGCCAATAAAAATGTATTATTAAACACTTGTATTTAATTAAAACATATTTCTTGTACGTTCATTTGTGACCACAAATCTCTGGGTAGTAGTTAAAATACATGTCAATTTAGAAAATTACAACAAAATGTTTTTATTTTTCATTTTGATAAAACTAAATTGTACAGAATTTTTGTCTATTGATACAAATATGCAGCAACAGCAGCAACAGTCGTTGCAATGTTTCATTCCACACTATTTCTCTCTTTTTCGAATCAGCTAACGAACAAAACATGGGCGTGCAGCAGTTTTAATAACAATGCAATATTTTCTATTCTTTACTTAGACAAGATAGATGGAAAGACGGACAAAATGATTGGATAGACAGTTAAGAAAAATAAAAATAGAGAAAAAAATTGTCGTTTGAGTGGCAACTATTGCTTTAAAGAAACCAAAAAAAGAAATACCGCCACCATACGCCAGCTGTCCGTGTAAACAACAACGTAAACAAAGCCACGAGCAACAAAAAAAAAATTGCAAGAAATTAAAAATAACAGACGGAATTAAATAGTCATAAAGAAAAACGGCAGCAGCAGCAGCAGTCGACACTGCTACAACACTCCGAGAAACAGTTAACTGACCAAAATAACCCAGTCATCCAACTAGTACCAAACATCAAGCATTTAGCCACCACCAACAACTGCCCAATTGATATCTCCTTCAAGATCAATGAATCAATTAACAAAATGAACAAGAGACCGCCTTTGTAGCAGTCGTTCTCGGTCCGTCGATCTCTTGTAGCGTTACACTACAAAAGACTCGTCGAATTAAAAGTCAAATGCGAATTTGTGTCCCATGTTTTTTGGACACAATAAAATCAAATAAAATAAAAAAAGCTTAGGAACAAAAACAACAACAACAAAAATAAACTGAGCCGTATTTTATTTAAGTCGGCAATAATTCTAACTTGTATTTTGATTTCAATTTATTTTGTTTATACGATTATGTTATTTTTGACCACGACCAAGGTGTGGGATGGTATTTATCAATGTCTTAAAAGATTTGAAATGTTTTCCATTACAGAAACAACAGTAAAAATAAGAAAAAAATCGACAACAACCACAGCAAATCATACATAAACAAAATAATTACAAAACAAAAAAAAAAAAAACCATACATACTTACGCGGAAAGAGTGATCACGAAAAATCATTAACAGCACTTTCCGCCGATTTAAAAAATGTCTTGAATGCGTGTTTGTTTATGATTTTATAAAATGTGAAAATTTTAGTCGGAGTGCCTTTAAAGCAGAGATCGGCAAACACATACATACATTCAAATATTTTAGTAGTATGAGTGAGAAAAGAGATCATAATAATAACACTTTTCTACTTTAATTTTTGATTCTTCATGTTATTGTAAATTTTATTAAGTTTTGTAAAATTAATTTTTAAATTTTAATAATTTTTTATATATTTTTATTATGTTCTAGTAAACTTATTAAATTATATAAAAATCCTTTACTGTAATTATAAGATTATAAATCTTGTTGTATTGGAAAACAATTTAATAAAATAAAATCTCAACGTTAAATCAATGTTGCCAAAAGCAATCTATATTCATACTAAATTGGTAGAAAATTCTTCAAAAATTTGTTAAAAAAAATAAAATAAAAAAAAAAACGTTTAAATTAATGGTTCCCAAATAACGGTCTGCAGACCTCTTGGAGTCCGCGACAGAGTTTGTTTATTAAAAAAAAACTTTACAAAAGCGAGAATTACTGGCTTAATTTAATATTTGAGCACACGTAGGTGCTAGACAGTGTTGATAGGTGATGCAAGAAAAAATTTTAAAATGTGGAACTAAATTATCTAGGTTAGGTTAGGTTAAAAGGCAGGTTAACTTCACACCCTCATCCAGAGACCATTATGACGCCTTTGTTAGTTAGAAGACAGAAGATATAAAGTGAAAGAAAAAAGTAGTGGTAGATAAAAGATCGTACCAAAAAGAAAAACAACCCAACTAAACAGAAAAACTGCCCTATGTTAACCCCGCACACAGCCTCCTATTGCACAGCCAGCTCCCATTACAAATCCTGTAAGATTCTCGAGCCCGCAACCCGAGACGTCCCCCAATTTGCCTAAGAATCTACTACCTAGCCACCTCAGCCTGCTGTTCTACAGCCTGAGACAGCGACACAAAATGTGCTCAACTGTCTCCAGCTCCTCCGGGTCCTCATACAACCCGTACATATCCGACAAGCTATACCACATCCTCACCGCTCATCATCCTGCCTATCATACAGTGACCCGTTAAGCCAGGCCCGAGTTGTCCCGCTCAGAACTCATTCTCTAATCTTTCCAAAAAAGAAATCCTATTGGAGGCCAGACCGCCTCCAGGCAGTCAGGTTCCTCCATTTCTGAGCCCAGCTACAGAAAGCGTCTTGCTCAAAAGCGTAGGATGCTTTGCCGGCACAACGACTTTCGAACAAATCAAGGCAAATTTTTACAAGTTACCGCCTCAGATACTACGTTTATACGTAGCCTATTCGCAGATAAAAATTTAATTCACTGTTCATGCGGAAATTTTCTCTTCTTGCAATATATTTATTTGCGAATAAGTGGTGCTTATAAATGTAGTAAGAGAGAGTTAGCCAACATAACTTTTTTTTATACATATATATACATGTATAAATATATTTACATAGTTTATGTGTATTTATTCTAAATAATTTTTAATATATTTAACATTACGAATAAATTTTTAATATTTTTAATTAGGCTTAAGTTCATTAAATTAAATTTTCATTAAATTATTTTTATGAAGAAAGGAATTTTACAACATGAAAATTAATTAAAATTGTTATTGATAATCTTTCATTTTTGACCGTGGCCGGGATTCGAACCGCGGCCGGCAGGTTACCATGACATGTTTCGATCGCAACCACTCGATCTCCTCAGATGGATTTGCCGTTTTACACTCGCAGCCATCGACGACTGCTGACTTCAATAGTCAAACATCAATCCTTAAACCAAATTGTATTCTAACCTTTGGTAGATCGAAGTTTGCTTTTTTGAATGATTATCCATTTTAATTGATTTTACATGTTTTTCCTTACCTCTGACCTAAAAAAGCTAAATAGTCATTATTTATTAACAGTAGCGGTCAACTTCGTTATTTAACGCGCTTTTAAAATCGGATTTTCCAATTGCAAAGCGGTGCCGCTTTTGTTTAGGTATACAAACGCATTTAAAAGTCTACATTTTCAGAGAGTAAACTTTAACAAGTTTTCAAATAACATTTTTTATTTTTAATTAATTTTCTCGTGACTTTTCGGGTCTAGCCTTTATTTAAACTAATTTAAAATTTAAAAAGTGAGTTAAGTTTTATACAAAAAATCTATTAAAAATTAAAATCAATCATAGATTGCATGTATGCACTTCCATTCGTACGTTCGATTGATCGTTCACTCCATCACTTGTGAACAAAAACCAAAAAATAAAACTTTTTATTTTTAAATAATTGTTTAACGGTTAGTCACAAAATAAATTTAAAATTTCGCTTTGGCAAAAAATTGAAGCTGACAATAGTGACCACAAAAAAACTCTCTCAGATATAAATTTTTAATTTAAGAAAAAGTTTTGTCTCAAATTAGCACAATGAAAAATTTTAGTGAAAAACACAAACGCTAGTAGTGTTTGTGTAGAAAATCATTACAAAATATCGTTTCCCTGTTTGTCATCTTTCGAACACAAAAATAATACTGTTCTTATCCAACTGAACAAGAAGAGAAGAACATTTAATTCCGTTCGTTTTTTTTTAACCACAAACTTCATTGTGTTCGGTTCAGCTCATTAATGCTGGTAAAAAAAACAAAAATTTTTTTACAAAAACAAAATACACATACGAAAAAAAAACAAAAAGCCAGCAAAATAAGCAAAACATATACACAATAAAGCTGTTCGTGCTGCGGTCGTTGCTAAAATTTTTTGTTTGTTCAATTCTTTATCAATGTAAAAAACGAACATTAAAATATAATGTTTGTCTACTGTATTACTTCAATTGTTCTGTTTTTTAACGAAGAACAGAACACTATTTGAAAAAAGACTTTTCATCAATTCCAGATTTTGTTACATATCTGAGCGTTTTGCATAAAAAAACGTCGTGTATTTCGAAGTGTTCCTTCGATCAATAAACAAATATTAAATTTTTTAACAGCTGATACGAAAAAAGGGAGAAAAATTTAAGTTTTATCATGTTCGTCCCAACTCGACGTCACGCTTACGTAGGAGTTCTTATTTATATATAAGCTAAGTAAGGAAAACGGAACAGCTGATCCGCAACGTATAGGTTTACATAAAAGTGACGAGAGCTTTACAGTTAATTGCTTAAGTGACAATATATATTTATTACATTCGTAAATACATTCAAACCGACTCAATTCAAACCGATTACTGTTTTTTATAGATTTGATTTTAATTTGAGAAAATAAAATCAAACTTAATCGCTTTATTGTAAATTTATGGCTGCTTTTTGTTGTTTTTGTTTCGGTAGCAATTAGATTTTTTTTGACACTTATTGTCTGACAAATTTATTCAAATCAGCTTGATTTTCAATGCTGCTTTTTTGTTTAATAGAAATAAAACTATTGTTTTTTTTTCTTTTTAAATTTTATTAGAGTTGTTAATCGGTCGAAAGACAGAACAATAGTTGTTTGATTTAAAGTATAGATAGCAACAAAAGTTACTAATTATTTGTTATGAGATTAAAAATAAATAGAATAATTTTTTTTACTTATGTAATTATGTATATTGCAATCAGTGTTGCCAATTTAGCCATTTGGTGGCTAGATTTAGCCATTTTTCACCCTGTTTAGCCATTAAAAAATGAGTTTAGCCATTAGCCATTTTTTTTTAGCCATTTTCCAACTTGTTTTGCCATAAAATTTTTTTGCCGTTTTTATTTTAAAAGAATAATTTTTATTTTATTATAAAAATTTATAAAAGTAAAATAAACATTTTTAACAATTAATAAAATGCCTTTATTTTAAATCAAAAGTTTTACAAATGCTGAAAATCGCTATAAACGAGAATGAAACATCTTTCAAAGTAAAGGAACAGTATTCCAATATTAAATTTATAAAATGGATCAACACAAACATCGGTGTTTCTTTCTGGTTGCAAGTATTTCAATTAAGAGATGCAGGCGGCAACAAAATTTTTTTTAGAAATTTCAGAATTGACTATAAAGTTGCTCTCACTTCCATGGTCTAATGCTGAAGTAGAGAGGGTATTTAGCCAAGTAAACATCGTTAAAAGTAATTTAAGAAATAGGTTACTTTTAGCAACCGTTTATACGATTTTATCAATTAGGTAAACATTTTAACCATAACAATAAAATATTTATACCAACACCACAACAGTGGTACCCTCATGTGCTGATGTTTGTAACATCTTTAAATACTGGTCCTAAGACCACCTTTACGTATACCGATTAACTCAGAATTACTTTCTAAGTCGAATTCACGATGTTTGTCCGGCTGGTTGGCTGTCCATGTAAACCTTGTGCGCAAAGTGGAGATTATTTGACAAAATTTGGTACATAGGTTCTAATGAGGTGTAGGTTATTATATAGTCGGGGTTGACCGACAATACTTTCTAACTTATTTTAATTGTAGATCTGGACTCAAAAGGTTGGGTTAATGTTGTCGTGATTATGATTTACCTTCAAATTATTAAAAACTAATAGGCACGAGTGCTTCCTATGAGATGAGCAATAACGACATCAAATTCATCGATGATTTAATTTTTAATATCTATCAAAATTTTAATTTACGTTTATTCTTATTAAACAAATTGATCTTAACTTACAATTTCATCGTAAGCAACTTTAAATGAACTATTTCTGTGTTGGTTTTGAATTTTAATGTGTTTTTATTTTTTAGCTCGTTTTAAGCCATTTTTCCCCGTAAATTTAGCCATTTTTGGTCACCAAGTTTTGGCAACACTGATCGCAATACTTAAAAAATAAATAAATATCGTCGGCTTAATATGCAAACCTGCTAAATCCACTTTTTGAGTATATTGATTTTGATGCCGTGTGGAAGAGAAAGATACGCCTCGTCAACCAACATGAAGTTTTTCTTCAATTTGAGTCTTGAAGTGTGTAAAACCATCTACATTTTTGGTTTTCCTTCAAGCTGCAAATATGAAATATAAAAAGTATTTTGTCTCTCCTGTTTAATGTGCTGAAAGGAAGTTAGCAGTTTTGCATATTAAGCCGACGATATTTTATTTAACAATTCTATGCCATTCTGGCAAAACATCTTAAGTCGAGATAAGATAGCAAAGAAGTTTAAAAAAAAACTTAGTGAAGAAATCCTTTTTGTCAAATAATAAAATAAACCAAAATTAAAGAAAAATTACGTTTAGAATACAAAATTTTAAAAAAGTTAATAAAAATGTTTTTGAATAAAAATTCGTTTGATTAACAACATATTTTCTACTTTTTAAATTTGACTTATGATGTTTTGTCAACATGCCACAGAGTTGTATTGGTTCTACCAAAAATATTTTTATTTCCAGTTAATACCTTTCTGTTGATCGAGTGCGATGTGTAGTGATGTTTTATAAGTCAAAATTTAGACTTGTTATTGTTACTTGAGCTAAAGTGTAAGTGAAGTATTTCTATTCAAATTTTGAAAACGCCAGTTGACTCCAAAAGCAACGAGATTGTTGTCAAGAAGTATTCTCCAAAGGCTTTAGCAAGATAATAATTTTTGATTTGTCACTAATAAACCAGTGAATTTAGCAGAGGCGGTCAACTTCAACCAAGAGACTCCACTTGAAGTTACCAGCCCCTACACAGATCGAAAAAAGAAGTCAACCACATGAATGAGACATTTAGTTTTTATTTCAAATTGTTTTATTTTAAACAAAAATAAAAACAAATCAAATCATCAAATCGCAACCATTACGGTCAATGGAGGCACCTATCGTACCATTATAACCGAATTTTTTGTACCCGCTCTTCATGGTATTGATGTGAACGATGTTTGGTTTCAACAGGATGGTGTTACTTGCCACATCTCATGCCACAATCAATTTATTGCGTCAAACGTTTGATGGCCGTTTAATTACCCGAAATGGTGATGTCAATTGGCCGCCAAGAAGCTGCGATTTGACACTGTTGGACTATTTTCTGTGGGGCGCCGTTAAAAAAAAGTGTTTTGCCGAAAAGCCAGAGACAATTGAGCACTTGAAGGCCAACATTTGTGATGCCATTGCCGAGATACGACCCCATACACTCGAAAAAGTGCACGAAAAATGTGTCCGATAATATTCCATCTCTAACCGAAACCATTGTAATTCACAATAAAAACATAAATTTGACAAAATTTGAAATAAGAAAGTACCAATTGATAATCAATGTATGTTTAATTTTATGTTCCTAGTTCCAATATTAAAGAAAATCAAAAAAGTTCCAGCTTTAGAACGAAAAAGTACCAAAATCTCCCTCCGACATATTCTTATTCACTCAGACCCATGCATGTTCAAACACAAAAAGTACCAGTTGAAGAACAAAAAAGTACTAACGGTTTTCTTCTTATATATTCTCATTCACTTAGGACCCTGCACTACATCTGAAAGGAAATATTATACCGGTTTTCTTAAAATTTGGCATGCAGACACTGTAACACCTGAAAGTAAATAGGGAATAGGGCGTTAAATAGGGCAAGATGGGGAAAAGCTCCCGCTCCCTTTATCTTCTTAGCTACTCAACTAATTTTCTTGAAAATTAGCAGGCAAATAGTTCTTCTGGAAGGATCTATGGCCTATAATTTTCATTATTTATGGCGTGAAATATGGCAAGAGGGGTAAAAGCTCCCCCTGCCTATATATTCTTAACTAATCAACCAGTTTTCTTAAAATGTGGAATGCAGACACTGTAACGACTGAAAGAAATAAGTTGTATGGCAAAACAACGTGTGCCGGGCATCTAGTAAAAATATATTTTGCACTGCTGTAAGTAAATACCTTCAAAATGTTGTATCTTTTGCTCAAGTCGGGGGGCAAACAGAGGAGGAAAGTGTGCTTAACTGTTTTGCCTTTGCCGATTTACATACATATGCATGTATGAATATATGCATATATGTTTTATAAGATATAATTTCATATGTATTTTGTTTTCAATAATTGTCCCTAATAGGCTTTTTGTCGTATGTTCAAAGAAAGTAAATTGATGTGACAAAATGAAACATACGACAAACGTATTCGGGAGCAAGAAGGCTAACACCGCTTTTTTAATTAAAAAATACAGCTAATTTAACTATGACAGGTATACAAAAACGATTCAGGCTGTATTGAGTCCAAATCTGAGGAGAAAGCATTGGACCGTTTTAAAAATATTCGATATTATAAATTCAAAACCTTCTCCTGAAAAGTTAAGTTTTGCTACATACGACATTCGTATTTTGAGGTAGCGATTTTTCTTCTAGTAACATTATCGCTCAAAGTCAATGTTAATAAAAAACAAGTAAGAGTGCTATATTTGAGTCTATGAGTTTGTTTCTTTATTTGAGCGGCATATCATATACATGCATTAATGTGTATGTGTATGCGTAAAATTAAACACATTACAAATAAAATCCACCACTTGTAGTGAAGGGTATAAAAAAACAACAACAAAAAACCACATTACCAACACTCTATTACCATAGCCACTGTATGACCGTAGAAACCAAAATTGAGTTGGTTTGTATGGTATGTTTATGTCGTTTTGGTAATACAGTGTTGGTATGGTAATGTCACGTCTAATTGGACCTTTTTAAGGAAAAAATTTGGGGCAGTCGTGGTTTTTTACTCATATCTCAGCCATTTGTGGACCGTTCTTGCTGAATTTCAATAGCAAACAATTCCGGACCATATGTGACATAAATGTATAATAACCTGGCCCCCATCATATATGGGGTCTTCGGAAAATCCATTTCAACGGACAGACGGACATCGTTAAATCAACTTCGCTCCTCATAAGGGCCCAGAATATATATACTTTATAGGGTCTAACATCAATATTATAGAAATTGCAAACGGAATGACAAACTTATATATACCCTTTTCCACCTGTGGTGAAGGGTATAATTAAATATCTAGAGAAACATCAACTTCTAACAAGGAATTAAATTCTTACCAATAAAAACATTTCTTGTACCTTAACAAAATAATTTAAAATTATCGTAAACAATTTTAGACAATTTTCAAATTATCAACAAGAAGAAAAAAAATTTTGTTTTGCTACAAACAATAGGAAAATAAAGAAAATAAAAAATACGACTTAAGAAAAAACCTCCCAAACACACATGTTCCGCAAAAAAAGCGTTCGCAAAATCGCAAGACAATGACAAATACGCTGAAATGTGCAATGAGAAAACCCACACTAATAATTTATTTTCCGTATTAAATTTGTGCAAAAAAATACAATTTTCAACTTTTAGCTTTCAATCAAAATTTCAAGCCAATTCAACAAAAAAAAATAAAAAAAAAAAAGATCATATGAGAAAGACGTACGAGTATGTTGCACAAATATTTACAATTTTAAAATTATTTTTAAATTCATGATGAAAACTTAACAAAAAGTTAAGAGACAGCAGGAGGCTGGTTGGTATTTCTACGAACGATTTTGACTTCTTTTTTTTTATTGTTTGAGTTCTATAACAATAGAGTTGAATAAGTGACTTCGATCAAAACGTCATTATTGGACAATAGAGTTTTTAGCAACTGTAGAAGCTGGATTTGATCTTTAAGGTACTATATACATATGACTGAATATACGATGGCTTGATGGTTTCTTAATTCTGTAAGTAGACATTAATATTTATTTCCTTGGTTTTCTTGCCTCTTGCAATGTTGGCGGTAGTGGGTAACCTTTGGGGAATGCAAAGTTTTTAATCTGTTTAAAGATTAGAATATTTTGTAGATAGAAATCTTATCTCCGGATTTCCCCGGAAAGTTTAAGGGTTTTCTGGAATATTTTGCATAATTTATTGTACAAAAAAAATATTACCAAAGTCGTGGAGCAGTTGTTGTTACTTAATGTCTATCAAGAATGTTAGAATACAAGATTACGCCATGCTCATGATTTCTCCTTAGATGACGTAATTTGTGCTCGGCAAGAGCTGCCGGCTATAAAAGTCCCCACGATTCACGATTTTTGTTACATAAAATGTATGAACTTAACTATCTTAAGTTTGGCAGCTTAAAATTATTAGCCAATAGGAATGCAGTTCGCGTGACATAATTTGTGCGACATGCCTTGAAGATTTCTACTTTGTTTTTGGGATAGCGTAATCTTTATTTCTATCATGTTTGATATCTATTGGCGCTAGAAAGGATTGCTGTGCGTAGGTTATACTTTGCACTGCGAAAAATTTCAAACGTGAATAACTTCACAAAGCAACGACTCACTAAAGGACTGACTTAAAGCGCGAAGAGATGAGAACGCTGCAAAGGACAGTGTTGCCGATGAGCCAAATTTATCGACTTCACGACGACCGAAGCAGCTCTCTTAAAAGTTATAATGGAAAAAATTCCGTTATGCTTTGGGATTGCATTCTTATTGAATTGTTGTATTGATTCAAAAACCATAAGCTAAATGATTACAGATTGTGTCAAAAATTTGGTGACTGGGTGGAGGGCTTGAAACAGAATCATGATTTTGCCCAAACAGAGATCTTTTTAGACGAAGTACGTTTTTGCTTGGCTATGTAATTAAGAAAAATTGCCAAAATTGAACATTAACGTTCGAAATCGATGAACAGGCTGTAAGTTTGCTTATTTCTTTTGAGTTTTTCGAAAGTGAGCATGTTTTCAACAAACGGACAGACGGACATGGCTAGATCGACTTAGAATTACTCAAGGAGCCAGAATATGTATACTTTATGGTTAAGTTAACATACAGAGCAAATGATCTTGTCAAACGAGGTAGTCGTCTGGATATCACATTTATTGATCAATTCGTTGGCCTTCCAATGGATCACTATAAGTCACTTATCAGGCGCGAGTCCTTTAGAGGTGCGCAGAATCCACCTGTTCAATATCAAATGCACAATGGCCTGGCTATGATGGTTCAATTAAGGTTCAATTAGGGACCAGATTAGAACTGTGATCTTGAATGGGTCTGGGATTCAATGACTACTGCAGAAGTTATAAGGACGAGGAGAAAGAGGAAACTGTGTTTCATTTTCTATGTGGTTGTCTCCTTGGAGGATCCACTAGGATAGAACTAAGGTTCCTACTCCTCTTCCAAAAGAAGACGAATTGGTTGAACTCTGCAATGAAGCCTATTGAGTAACTGCTCTGAAGCATGTGTATTGGTGCAGGGTATCACAAAGGAACCACTTAGGGACCCAAGTGAGCTGTCTCTCGATGGCTACCCAAGGAAACTTACCTAACCTAAGCGTAAATACAGATAATGCTGGTCTCGTTTTGATTAGGAAAAGCTTAAAGGGTTGAATAATCTCACGACCAGGATTTGTAAATTAGCCGCCAAGGTCGTGTGATTTGACATCCCAGGATTATTTTTCTTGGGGCACGTCCTACCAATGGTGATTTAGAATTTAAGAAACCAACCATTTCCAACAAACATATGATCATAATAACTGCTTAAGCCTCTAGAAAAATCTTAATCCCATACGTTTAGAGCAAAAAAGAAAGTGGAGATTCTCTGGGAGCAATTCAGAATCTAAGAAACCACATGGTTATTTTGAGTGCTTAAGCATGAAGTAACTCTAATACTCCGCACAGCTATTTTTAAGGTCAACTGTCAATTTGAAACGCGGGAGAGACTAATCTGTTCCAACAAACATATTTTCTGGATGTTAATACTCTGAAAATTATTTAATCGTTTAGGAAAGAAATCGCTTTTCTCAAGAATTTCCAAATTTTTTTAGATACTTTGCACAACAATTTTAGGGTTTACAGTTTTCAAAGTAAATCCTCTAAAACTTCATCTAATAGAAAAAACACCCACAATTACAATCATACTCTTTGACTGTCAACTAATAATGTTGTCAAAATGAGTGCGTTGCCTGCTTGCAAAAGCTTTTATTTAAATATCTTATGCTAAATCCTAAATACGCCCGCAGACTTTGCCAAAATGTTACCATTATGATTAAATATTCATGTTACGGTGACATGGCGCCAATGGTTTGACATGACCGTGGTTGTCTCTAGTATTTTTGCCAATGTCTTTCCGTCGTCGTACGCCTTCTTCAACAATCAAAAGGTTTCAAATTTAAATGATTTGTTTATATTAAACTTCAATGTTCACATAACAATTGTGATGATTTTGCACAGTCATGATGGAGTTGATGTTTTCTCATTTTTTGCTGTTTTGTCTTTTGCTGGAGCCACGTTAATATTCAAAGTTTTTTTTATTATGATCGTTTATAGAAATAGCGAGGATGATAGTTATAGGACTACAATTCAAAATCAGGGCAATCAACTTTCAGTATCAACTTAGTAAGTAAGTATATTCCGGCTCTCGTATAGATAAAATTCGTCATATAAAATGCAAAGTATCATCATTTTGAAAAACTTAATAAAAAGGCAACTATTGTAAAACAAGAAGAGTTTTTTAAGTTTTTTAAGGATTGGATTGATTATTTGAGAAAGCTGGTGAGTTTCACCCGCGATATATCAGAGAGTCCTTGTAGAAGGTAATTCCCAAATAATCCATGACGTGTTAAATTAAACGCAGGGCAATTACATAGGAGATGAAATACTGTCTACTCAGTTCCAGATTTCCTGCAGCTGCGGCAGCATTCATTTAAAGAGAGACCAGTGACCAGTAAGTACGTACACCAGTCTCGACATCTCTCTACGACTGAAGTTGAGAAGTCGCTCAGAGCGACCTTTGTCGTATGTGGGCTACGTTACTTTAATAGTGTGTTAAGATTTCGCGCCTGATAGTTCCCAAGAATGTTGCGACTTTCATACCCTGTGAAATATCAAGAGCAGCTCCAGTCGTGGGTAGCCCATCCGCCTGTTCATTACCGTAATGGTCCCTATGCGCAGGGATCTAAATTTAGGCAATGTCAGATAGGCTGCCCAGTCTGGATAGTTCTTCCTTACACTGGTTGACGAGAATGGACGTAGGTTTATGTGACTTTAGAGACATTAGAGCCGCCTGGCTATCGACGAAAATGTCAATTTTGCAACTGCTGTTTCTACTGTACGGTGGTCTACATGCCTCTCTTATCGCCAGTATTTCAGCCTGAAATACGCTGGCCCCATTCTGTAGACGGAAAGAGAGATTCACTTGCAGTTCGTCCGAGAAAACCCCAGAGCAAACACCACAGGTCATCTTTGATCCATATATCCATACGGGGTATCATATAGTCCGTTGGTCGTTTCAGAGATGTGGGTTGCTTCTGTAAGATCCTTGCATGACCGTACGCCCTCGCCTTCCAACATCCCGATGCAGAGAGCCTGACCGCGCTGTTGACGGATATGGCCATTAGGTGTAATTATATTGGAATAAGGTGCAGTATAGTATTCAGTGCTTCTGAGGGACTAGCGCGTAGAGCGTCTGTTATTCTAACACAGGCTGATTTTTGTACTCTGCCCAGCTGGTCCTCGACGTATTTCCTGCCCGTTTCGGTCCACCATATTAAGAAGCATATGTAAGAATGGGCCGTACTATTGCCATGCACAGCCATTTGACCAGTCTAGGATTGAGGCCCTACCTGGCGCCAAGCATTCTACGGCAGGCATAGTAAGCCATCGTAGCGCTCCTGACCCTGTTTTTGAACAATATCATTAATTTATAATTTGTTAATGATATTTACCAAAAAAAATCTTTATAATCACAATAGTTGCCATTTAATTAAGTTTTTTAAGGGATGATAGGCCCTTTTGCATTTTATAGGACGAAATTCATTTATTAACAGTTCACTAGATTATACATCTTTTAGAACAGTTAAATATTTCTTCGACAAAAAATTGAATTAATTTATTTTTCATTTAACGCATCTCTCCTTGTAGACGGGAGATAAATTATTTATATAAAACGTTTCGGGTTGAATGCGGCGACTACAATTCTACCACTTCTGCACCGAAGCTTGTTTCCCTGCTCTAGTCGGAAGAGATTTCAGTGCCGATCAGAGATGTTATGTGCGACTGTATCTGAATATTTTATCGAGTGTTTAAAGGGTATTTTATTCGCCCGATTAACAGATACCACAAAATAATTTTATAAACTGATTTCAATGGATTTTGATATCTGATTGAAAGAGACTCGGTATCTTAAGGTATCTTATCTCATAGTGAATAATGTAACCTCTCATGAATTTTTTAAAGTAATAATATAAAAAAAAAAATAATAATAATAGTATTTATGTTATTATTAGCCATAACATGGTCGGAGGCAACAATAATATGGTTAATGGATGACTAATTTAGCCATAATATGGTTGCCGGTGACAATAATATGGTTGAAGTAACCATATTATCAGCCATTTTTTGGAAATCGACCTTGAGTGAAATCATAAAAATGTTGATCATAAATCAGGAAAAACTACGTTCAGTTTGAAAACAATTTTACGGAAAATCTCTTTCAAATTCATTAGATTTCGATTTCCAAAACATGGCCGTACGGTTGGTAAAATTTCATTATAAAAAGAGCTTTGCTTTATCGTTTTAAATAGGATGCACTACAAATACCACACCGAAGTGCTGGTGTCCACACACGGAATACATATCGTTGAGAGCATCATGAGGGTAGGACCTAATACCAGACACTCACATTGTACTCGAACACATCTCTCCCTCTAATTAATATCCTGACTGTAACTACAATTGCATATGACTGTAATATTTTCTTATTTATGAATTTATTATTATTTTTCAATTTCTACTCGTATGTATTTTTTTTTTTTTAAATGATGTGAGTAAAAAATGTTTAGCTTTTTGTAGCGTTATAGGTGGCGCTTACAAGTCAATGACACATTATGGATGGATTTATCCATGTTGATATTTAGTAGTTCCTATGATTTCAACATGACTGCCATTATTCGCATGATGTAAGCACTTCTCACAGAGAAGTAAGCCAGAAAAAAAAACGTTTTTTTCAAATAGATTTGAAGTAAATGCGAAAATTATTATACTTTGTATTCATGAACACAATTGTTGCAGTATTTTTTTTTTTTTTTTTTTGTAGATTTTCTAAATAAATATTTTAAAATTTATTACATTGACATTTAAAATGCCCATTAAAAAGTACTAACCTTAAAATAATTATACAAAACTACTTAAATAACGACTTTGCTGATAATAAATGCTGATGTTTGAACAATTTTTTTATTTGTTAAGTTCTTTTTAAAGTTCATTGATCTTTTTTTTTTTTTGAAGAAAAGAAAATGTCTTATATGCAGTTTTTGGTTTCATTTAGCTTTTCTTGGTTTCTACTTGTATAGAAAAAAGCTTTAATATGCATTTTTATATTTTGTATTCTTCTGTTAACAAAAAAGTTTAAAGGGTTTGTTTGCTGTCAAAAATTGTGTACATATTTTTTTTGCCAAGAAGGCTTAAGGTGATTTTCTGTCATACATTATTTTCACGTTGTGTGTTCGAAAATCACACTCCTCTTTAAACGAAAATAAAAAAATTCACACCTTTAGAAAAAACATTGAAGACAACACCACTTTTGCTTATGTGGAAGGGGAGATGGTGAGAGGGTTCCTGAGGAAAACCTAAAATTGATCGTAAAAATACCAATAGGTTTAAGTTATTTTTTTTTTTGGCTTTTGCTAAAGAATTTATTTAAAAGAATGCAATCAATGGTGGATAATACAATTGTACCAAAAGGAGTACCATGGTCCGTTTATGGTTTCTTAAAGAATTCCAAAGGATAGAGCAAACTACCTAACTCTAGTTCGACTGGAGTCAGTAGCCCCGAGTGTGTGCAAGGTACCAGTCTGACTAATGGTTAAGGCCCCCGTTAGTCTTCTTGCGAGGAATGCTTCCTGTCTTATAGGATCATTGTCTTTGCGGAAGCTTTGTAATTAAGGTTGCCTTTGAGCTAGTTGTTCACCATCTGATGGGGAAGAGCAGCGCTTTTGGCGAAGGAATATTTTCAGGGTCACGTAGTGCATATGGTTTCTACCCCAAAACGCGGGAAATGGTAGTACTGAAAATCCTATTTAAGGGCTAATTTTTCACCACTTATGGAAACGTATGGCCCGAGGGGGTGCTAACCCTAAGTGCAGTTGCAGGATTTTAAGCAGTGGAGGTTAGATAGCTCCGACTCCTAAGCAAGGGGGAGTGTATAATTTTTGTTGGAAGTGAAGTATCCGTGCACTCAAGGAAGCGGTTGCTAAATGCATAATTTGACAACAACGTGGATGGGATCAAACCTAGGGTGATGCCGCAAAAAAGGTACTCATACAAATCCTTTTCATATCCGTATTGGGCTAATTTTAGGTTCAAATTGAAGTTAATTAAATTGAATTCTTTCTTGCATAAAAAACAAAGCCAAACAAACGCTTATATTCCGTACAACCTCTAATTATAATTTTAACTTGGTTTTTTTTAACCATTGCCGAAAAAGGCTTAAGGAGTTTGATATGAATAACTACACAAACGAACAACGTACCAACCTAATTGAATCCTATTTTTCAAACCAACAATCCAAGCAACCCAATTATGAATATAAATTCCCCGGGAGTTTTCTTCCTTCCCCCATTTGTACAATTGAATTTAAATAAGAAATATTGGAAAAGGGGGAAAAACCACGGGGATTGTTTTTATACATAATTGGGTTGATTGAATTGATTATCGTTTTCATTTGAAGAGGCGGATTGCACCCACGGCGTTTACAATAACACATTTGTTTGAAAGTTACGTCGACCTGGGTCTGTAATAAACTTTCCTAAAATCGGAAGATTGAGCTACGGCACATGCTACAGGTGCCTCAATGCCTTTGCTAGAAGACAATTCGGCGAACGCACTATTTCGCGAGTTAAAAATTTAAACAAGCCTTCACGTTCACCGGATTGAAAAAGTTTCAAGCCCAATTCAAAGAGTTATTTTACGATACACCCGAATTCAATCGTGTCTACCTTATTTTTATACATATGAGACTTTAAAACTCCTCCAATTTCCCTTCATTGCCTCCTTACTCCTTCCATACAAATTAAAACTCCACTCTTTTTAACATCTGATCTACGAGCATAGGACAGACACGTTTTTTCCAAGCGGCATATATTTTAATGACACTTTTGTGCTAAAAGCTTTTTCTTCACTCTCCTCTTGAACTTTTTCAACAAAAAAAAAAAAATTATTTTTTTTTGGCATTTGTTTCCATCAACTCGCTATTTAATGTTTAGAAATTTTTTTGTCATACAAATATTTTTTATTTGTTGAGTGTAGAAAACAAAAAATTAAATACACAATTTTATGTTTAAATAACAATAAAATGCCAACGAAATCTACATTTTTACACACCACACAGTTCAGTAAAATTAAAAATCACACATTTTTATTACTGTCTAATTATAAACATTAATGCGAGAGTTTAAATTGTTTATGTGACACTTTAAAAGATTTTAAGATTAAACAACAACAACAACCACAACCAGAATGAAAAAAAAAATAATTTACAATTGTCGGTATTGTCTGTTTAGTTTATTAAATAGAAAATAACAACACCAAAAAAATATTAAATATGTATTTTACTAACAAAATATGACTATTTGCTAAAAGTTGACAAAGTTTATTTGCTAAATGTGAGATGAGGCTGGCATTTTAATTTGTTGACTAAATATTTTAAAGTCATTAAGAAACTCTTTTTTTTGGAAAATGTTGTAATAAAATTTGGAGAAACTGTTTAACATGCTTAATGAGAGAAATTTGTGAAGTAAAAGCAGTAAAAAATGTACACAGAAAAAAATTTTGCACCAGTCAACGCATTAATCAAAAATAAAATCAGTTTTAATTACAAATTTAATCAAGTTAATTAAACGTTTAATCAAGTGAATTAAACGTTTAATTAAGTGAATTAAACGTTTAATTGATATTATTAATTTGTTTACTAGTGTTGATTAAATTTTTAATTAAAACTGATTTTATTTTTGATTAATGCGTTTACTGGTGCAACATTTTTTTCTGTGTATTCTTCAGCAGCGGATTTTGTTAAAAAAAACCTAGAATTTTACAACCCTATGGTGGAGTATCGAGCCTGACACAGTTTTCAATGATGTGACTTCCTATTTTCGGTTATGATCTTTGTTTCCCCTCAACACCTACCATTTTGGGGAACCACCACTTTCTTTCCTTTTTTAGTAATTTTTTACTTACATCACTTTAAAAACACAGAAATTCAAGGACGGACCGACGAATTTTGTTGTTTAGAGGGCGATGCTGTATGCGTGACAGGCTTTACTTTTTTCTCCATAGCCTGCAAGCTTTATCTGGTCACTTTTCAGTTTCTGAATTGTAATAGAGGTCTTTATGAAAAACTACTTTTTTACATCTTCCTAATTTTTTTTTATTTTTCCAAATATTTTAATTCCAAAGTCTTTATCTTTGACACTATAGTGTCAACAAGCTAACAATTCACTTTCCGGAAAATGTTTTCTCAAACTTAGAAATGTCTTGCTGAATAGCTAAATAGTAAGTAAAACACCACCTTGGAAAAAACCGGTTGCAATTAATCAGGGACACCTTAGAAATATGTTTCGGACTCTTAGAGTACAAAAAGGACCGGGTAAGACTGCAGTGATTTCATTTTAGTATTTTTTTTTTCAAAGAAAATCGCAATTTGTTAATTTACTAAAGATATGATCACATAGAATATATACAGTCGAAATTAGATAAAAGGTATATCTTTTTTAGGCAACTACATGTCTGTGTATGCCTTAAGCGAACACTATTCTCTGCAAATAATAATTGAGGAATCCGTTAAGACATCGTAATTCCTGAAAACTAAAAGTTTTTTATGTCAAATAAAAAATTCCTAAGGGAGTAATCTATTTTCAATAATCGAGGGTCTTCTGAAAATCGAAACGCAAAACGCAAGAATTTTAAACGTCATTTTTTAATAAGATTTCTGTAATAAAATAATTTAATGACAAATATTATACAAATATTTCTCTATTAAAAGCCGTTACACACTATCCCACAAAGTCTAACTTTTTTTTTCAAAAATGCCTTCCTGATCTAATTATTCTTTGAACATTTTTAAAAAACAATAACAACTTATCATGACAGGGTTGCATTTTCGTAAATTACTAAAGACTTTGTGGGAAAGTGTATAACGGCCTTAAACAAAATTTTATAACAAAAATTATAAAAATTAGATTAAAAGTGTATTAAAACAACATCCCAATTTTATGCGTTTTCGATTTCCAGAACACCACTGAATGAATGAAGCTTCAATTAAATTTCTACTAAGCGTTAGTGAACTAAAAGAATCTGTGCTAGCTGGACCAAAACTAGCAGTCCAAAAGTCAATCCAAAAATATCGTACTGGTTCTGTTTACCAGCAGCCGTATTCTGCAATTCGCTTAGCTAGAGCTAAATATCCATCGCTAAAATGCCTTAGAGAATAAAAAATTGAACCATTTTAGCGATGCCATTAAAAGCTAAAATTGCGGCTTTATATCCTTTATAGATTTTTAGCGATAGAGATTAAGCTTTAGCGAATTTCAGAATACGGCTGCAGAAAGTATAAGTAACCATGATTTACAAATCTCCATTTAATTATTTTTAAACTTTTCAAGAACTGCATGATTCTGCAATGAAAAGAAAAATCAATCCGAAGCAGTTGCAATAGTACGGTAAGTATGGATTTTTTGAACCAAGTACAGAAAGATTCATTCCAGTACGGATTATAAGGATTTTTCAAGTGCAAAATATTTAACTTATCCATATTTAATCCCGAATTCGTACTTGAAATTATCCAAAATAAGATTGATTTAAGTAAAAATAAGATTGAATCAATCTCAAAATGCTCTTGATTCAAGAACTATAAAATTGATTTAATCCAAATTCGTACTTGAAATAAACCGAAGTATTAATGTTCATATATAACTAAAAATATTAACTAAATGAGAACTTTTGCTACTGATTTTACTTTTTTAACATGAAAATAATGTATGTTTTTCTACTCATTCTGTTGTTTCTACACAAAACAAGCAATGCTGGAGATGAGAATAAAACGTTCACTTTGTAATTTTACTCTGGTTTAATTAAGAACTTAATTTTTTTGTTTTTTTTTCTAATTCCCTAAGCTAATCCCGCGAAGCTCTACGCTTGTCTGCATGAAAGAAACCAGAGTCTCTGCCGGGAATCATACCCGCAACCCCGGCACTGATAGACTAGTTCACTACCAGCTAGCGTAACAGGAAAACTCATGTTTTAAATTATGGATCACTTCTGTTTTGATAAGCTGTGGACATGAGTGCAATAAACTTGCAAGCTTCAAAATTAATAGTGAAATGGGATTAACACGGAAAGTCAAAATCTTGTTTTTGTTGCTACAAATGTCCACATCAATAATAGACTTAGGATTAAAAAAGTCGAAAGAAATTTTGTATACTTTCCGTAGGCAATATTGATTGGTACTGTGAATTTTTGAAAACAAGCTCTCCGAATTCAGAAGGCCATAATTGCCCTTGTAGCCTCCTCAATTTTGTCTGACGTCAAATTGAAGCTGTCCAAAAATACATCCTCCGGGATACATCCTAAGAATATTTCATCTTTTATTGTTGAATCATCCGGGGACACGGGTGTTATTCGGTAAAAGCGAAATTGGCAGGTTTTTATTTTTCTAAAAGTTTGATCTCGGCGGACCATAGATCTTTATCTGGTACCACGGGAACCAGTTGATCCTGGGACTTCGGTCCTTGGGCAATAGCGAAAAGGTACTCATGCGCGAACAATAGTTCTGAAATTCAAAGTCTACTGCAGAGGACATGAAAACTGTGGCAATGTCCTGGAAACCAGGTCGTTAGGTGAAAATAGCTGGGCAAACCAATGTTTTTTTGCCTGGATGATCTGTCTAGGATAGAACAAAGGTTGCTCCTTATTTTGCTTAGGAAAACGTGTAAGTAGAGATTTGCAGTAACACCTATGGAGTAGCTGCTTTTTGGAATGAGCATTAACGCTGGATAATACAAAGGGACCACTGAAGGTCCCAAGTGCCCTAGCTGTCAGTTGGATAGCTGCCCAATAAACCCAACCTAATCTAAATTTTCACAATGCTTCCAATTTCTCGTTTTGGTACTTTTTACTCTTTCTGATATTCTTTTAGTATTTTTAATCTTACTTGCGATGATAATAATGCATAGTCACAAAGGTTTTAAGGCTATAGTGTTGCCAGATGGTCAATCAAAAGGTATGCAACTATACTAAGCAAATTTGACTTTCAGGATTTTTTTTGCCTTACCAGGCTTACCTGTACTCTTTTACACATAAAAATAAAGTGAAGCTTAAACATTCATTCAAGTTTCTATGTGAGCTTGTAATGGCAAGTAATAAAATCAAATCGCGAATTGTTTTTAAGTTTTGGTTAAGATGTTTAACTATACTTTATGACGTGACCATTAACCTACTAGATGTTCCAAATATTGCCAAAAAAAAAAATGTACTATTTGGACTTCTTTTCACATAAATAAGTCAGTCTAGTTTTGAATTCAGTCAAAATAAAACCTATTAAAAGACACCTTAACTTTAAAAAGATATTTCTAAGGATTCATCGAAGGCACTGACCATTAAGTTATTGAAAGTTGATCATTTTACTCTGAAATGCATTTAGCCAAACAAATTTGTTAAAAATAATTTTTGGCATCCACCGACAAAAAATCGACATCGAAACAAACATTCAAACGCCATCGTTGCATTTTTTTTTTTTTTGTAAATTTGTTTACACTAAATATTTAAATATTACGATTTTAATAGTTAAAAACGAATCGTTCGCTCATATTTGCATGTGTTTTTCGTGTTTTTTTTCTTCTATATTTTGGTTGTGGATAATTTGGAATTTATTACTAGACAATCTTTAGCTGGCTGGCTGGTTGGCAGCAGCCTCAACTTTTTTTTTTTTTTTGCTTCAATATGCAGCAGCATGTAGTAGTCAGTCACCGAGTCCACTAAGCCAGCCAGCCAGCCAGCAAGTAGCAGTCGGTGTAAAATTGTACAATTGAAGACTGTTTATATACTAAAGTTTGGGTGCAACTGTGTGTATGTGTCTTTTTTTCGAAGTGTCTTTGCCTGTTTTATTTTTTTGTGCGATTTTTGGCGGTCGGTTGCCTCTGAATTTGCCTGCAAACTATTGGTTGCATTTATTGCAGCTTCAGCAGCAGCAAGTTTGTTGGTTGACTCGTGCTGGCTAATAACTTTTTATTTGTAGAATTTTATATTAATTTTTTTTTGCTTTATATCAGTTTTTTATTAAATAATTCTGTTAGTGCGGCTTTAGTTTGTTTTCTATTTGTTTGTTTATTTAGTTTTTGTTTAAAATTTTTATTTAAGAATTTTTTCTTCAAAGTTTTGTTTTGTAATACAAATTTTTTTTCGATATCTTTAAGTTAATATTTGTATCTTTCAACGAGAATTTTGTATTTCATGAAGAACAAAAAGAACATGATTAAGACTATTGAAATCAGAAAAAGAGGTGGCGCTAAATATATTTCAATAGATGCTCCAGGGGTGTTGGTTTCTGGCCACCAACGACAAACGTTTAACTAAGTAACAAAAAAAAAGCAGGCGTCAACAGTTAAGAATTTTAAATTAATTCTAAAAGATTTTTAAATCAAGATTAAGCCCACTACTGCATTACGAATGGGCTAAGAATGTTTAGAATAAAATAAATTATTAATTAATTATTAAATTTATTAACAATTTAAGTTTTTAAGATCTTTTTTTTTAAATAATAGGAGTTTCTAAGATAAAGAGACAATTAAATTAAAATTTATGATATTTCTTAGGGCAAATCAATTAATTTATAAGTTGTTTGAAAAAGCAACAGAACAAAAGACAATATAAAATAAAATGTATAATACAAAATATTGATCAGGGGGGACGGCGTATATCGATTCGAAAGAAATAATTTACGAATTCGAGCAATTTAAACTGTGTATTACGATTTTCGAAGTATTTGTATAGAATGAGCGAAAGTTTTTTATACTTTATGGAAAACAAAAAATCCCTTTTTAAGCCTAAAGTGTTTAAACAGAATTAAGTATTCAACTTCAGGCAAAAATCCTAAAGATCATAATATAAACGTCGGCTGAAACTTCAAATTCTCTTTCATTTTATTGTTTTAATTTTTTATTTTCTTTTCATTTTCTGTTAACAAAAATTATTGTTGGGAGAATAACAGCCGTATTCATAAAAACTTATTGATGATTAATTGAACGTTTTTAAGCAAAAATGGCTAAAATTGTATTCAAAAACGAAAAATAGTCCATTGAACCTTGAATAAACCATTCATAAAGTAAGAGAATTTATTGTTGGATTTGCCCTTCTTTAAACCAAAAACAAAATAAGATTTTAAAAAGTTTTTGCATTTTATGATATTATTTTTGTGAAATATGTTGAAAAATAATGACAAAAATGTTTTATTTATTACAACGGACATGTAAAATACATTTTACTAATTTTTTTTTTATTTTAGACAGCCAATTTTAAGTTATATTGATAATTATTTAAAAAAAAAATTATATGATTTAAATGAATATGTTTAGGGGCAAATGCAGATATTCTCTTTAATTATTTATTAAATTGTTGCAACTAGTTGTTTTTTTTGTTTAAAACAATAAATTATTGTCCAAAAATATAAAAAAAAATAAAATAAGCAAATCATAATAAAAGTGATGCTAATAAAAAGTAAACAAACTTTTTAATCGATTACTTTCTTATCGTATATATAAAAAAGGTTCAAACAAAAGTTTTTATGATACCTTTCGGAAACATTTTGTTCAGAAACTAAATTAATATTTATTTATTTTTTTTTGATTAAAATAATTTTGAAAAAATTTATATATAGAACTAGCTTAACCCGGTGCGCTTCGCTACACTGCTTAAACCACTTCTTCAGTTGAGAGATATTTAATATATGCATCCTATGGAAGGTTTTCCCCCCTGCGCCTTCCCGCTTTATTTTTATTTTCAAAAGTGTAGTATACCATAAGTGTGACTTCTACAAAGTTTGAACATTCTAACTTTAATAGTTTTTAAGATATCCGATATTAAACATTGGCGTCCTATGGGGGGTAACACTTCCCCGCTGTTATTGTGTTTAAATTTTGGGGCTCAGAACATCCTACTACCAAAAGTTCAACAAATTGCTTGCAGCGGCTCTTATTAATATTTCTATATATGAGGGGTACTGCTCCTCCCCCGTCTACCCCGCCCATTTGTATATTGAAATTTATAGTTTACTATAATAATAGCTTTAACCACTTTTGAAGACTCTCCCTTTAATAATTCTTCAGTTGAGCGATATTTAATATATGCATCCTATGGGAGGTATTTCCCCCCCTGCGCCTACCCGCTTTATTGTTATTTTCAAAAGTGTTGTATACCATAAGAGTGACGTCTAGAAAGTTTGAACATTCTCACTATTACAGTTCTTTAGATATGCGATGTTAAACATTGGCGTCCTATGGGGGATTCCACTTCCCCCGCTGCTATTTTATTTTAATTTTGGGGCTCAGAAGATCTTACTACCAAAAGTTCTGCATAATGCGTGCAGCGGATATTAATATATGCGATAATTAATATTGGCATCCTATGGGGGATACCAATTCCCCTGCCCCTATCGAAAAAATAAGTAGCCTATTTTATTTTTATGGCTCACGTGATGTATCTGTAAAAATTTCAGGAAAATCGGTTCAGTAGTTTAGGAGTCTATAAGCCAACAAACAAACAAACAAACAAACAAACAAACAAACAAACACACAAACATTTTTCATTTTTATATATATAGATATTATAGATATTATGTAAACCGAATAGAAGTTTCGTGCATCACTAACAATAAAATGGCAGCCATATATAAAGAAAGTTGCCATACTTAAACAGAAAATCGCTGCAAACAGTTAATAGTAAAAAAGCAGTTATTGTACGTTTATATATACAAATTTTTATAAGGGGTTTATAAGACAAAAAGCGTTTAATAGTTATTACATACTATAAGCTTAAAATAAGAACTTTTTATGAATATGGCTGTAAGTGTCTAAATATACTATACTTTCTACGACAAGTTTTTATGTCAAATTGTAAAGCCCTTATGACACTACATTTTTAATGCATTGTTCAAGTTTTGGTGAACAGTACAAATATAATATAATACAAAAATTTACCAAGTACAAAGAGTTAAGCTGTATTAAGATAAATGGCAAACTGTCAAAAATTTTACTAAAGTTATCGATAAAAAATGAAGTTATGTCAAAAAAAATGTAAAATTGTTTAACTTAAAATTGACATTTCAAGCTTGAAATATTAAAAGTGTTGCTTAATCAGCGGTTTATGGGCAAATTCAGCGATTTACCGCTTTTTGTTTTTAGGTTTCTCATAAACAAAAAGTTGGCAGCATTTAATAAAATAAACAAAACAGGGATGGCTAAGTTGTTTCAATTGTACTTTTTTGTTGATACTTTTTTAACTAAGATTTATAATACCTTTTTGTGGTGTTTTTTATGAACATAAATAAAATTAATTTTAACTAACAATTAAATTTTAACTTACAATTAGGGTAAAAAAGTACAATTTTTAAAGGTTGTTGGTACAATTTTAAAAATTCTCAACGCCATCCCTGAAACAAAACCATAACAAGAGAAAAAAAAAATAAAAAACTTTGTTTACATTTTTTATAGTTTGCTCTTTCTTACATTTACTGTTTCTTTCTATCAATTCTACATCAATTAATGAATAAAAAATGTAGTGTCATAAGGGCTTAAGGAAAATGTGCTCTCGACACAGTTCTGTTTCAACCAGTGATGCCCACAGTAGGGAATTTTCCCTTTTTTCAGAAAAGCGTAGGGAAAAAAGGACAGATGTTTTATTTTAAGTTAAATGTAGGAAATTTTCCAAATAATGTTTCATTTTCAATATATTGTCTAAAAATTCGTAAATATTCGTCTTATGTCCATTTAAAAATTTTTCATATACAATAGCACCAAAGTACAAATGTAGTATTTTTTTAACAGAAACCCTATACTACGAGTCCTTACAGCCTGGCAATCTGCAACAATTGCCAAAATAATATACTCAAATATTATTTGCAACCTAATACATAATTTGGAGGCGACGAATATTTGCGTTCGCATTTGCGAACTATTCTTCTATTTTTGCTATTTGCATTCGCACTCACATTCGCTAAAATGAATGCGAATATTGAAAGCGAAAATCTAATTAATAAAATTTTTACATAGAAATTAATTTGTAAAAAAACACACCTTCTTAACTAAGAGAAATTAAACAATATAATTTTGAATTTTCAAATAACGTCTAATGAAAACTTTTAAGGATAAGGAAGGATATATTTTAAAAGAAATATTTTAGTTCAGGGTGACTGAAGAAAATATTGTTTTAAAATTTTGCAGAGCCTTCCTTTTAATTTGGTACCAAGTTTACTAAAAGTTATTAAAAATAAGTATTCTTAAAAAAGATTAAGCTCTTCAAAAGAAGTTTGACTTTGTTTCGTCTTTAGATTAAAGGATATATAGTGGCGTTTCTGCCAAAAAGAAAAAAAATTAATTTGTCGCACATTGTTATTTTTGAAATTGAATTTTATACATATTTATTTTGGATTTTTCTTGCTGTTAATACACGCTTTTATTACAATATTTACAAACTGTTAATAAAATAGGTACTTATTTGTTTGTCTGTTGCTAAAATAAAATAAATTTTTCACGTAGGGAAAAGTGTAGGGAAACATTTTTTGGTTGTAGGGAAAAAAGGGATTTTTTTCTTTGCCACGTAGGGATTTTTTGAAATTTCTCCTGGCATCACTGGTTAAAACACTAAAAAAAATTTATTTTAACACCGGCTTCGCTAACTAAAACTACTCTGCATAGCCGTGCTTCGGCCGGCTGCAAGACCAAATTTAGTTAGCTTTAGTTAGCGAAGCCTGTATTTCTAATATCATAGAGGAGCAAATTCTTACGCCCAGACGGTGGCCGGCTATGCAGAAAAACTTCAGTTAGCGATTCGTAATTTTAAAATTCTGGATTTTCGAATTCGGGACTTTAAATGAACAGTAATTGTAGGTCTGTGTGTGAGGGACACGCACAAAACCTTGTAAAATCTTTCTTATTGGTGCCGGACTGTCCGCCAGTTTGGTTTATTAGCTTTGGAAGATTGCAGTTATAACCACTCGTAAGAGTTATTTGGGGAAAACAGATGAGATATTTCCTTACAAAATTTGTATATTGTACCTTTTGTTTCTTAGAGTATATAAGAGGGGAAGTGCAAGGGGTAGTACACTTGTACATTTTGTTTATTTAATTGGTAAGTAGCAAGGTTGATCAAGTTGGTACAATTGTACTTTTTTTGTTACAATTCAAAACTAAAAAGGACGCTGGTACCCCCGTGACTCATTTGGTACTATTTCCAAATTTTTCAAACCTATTTATAATTGATATAAAATGGCAACTCGTATTTACTGTCCAAAGAATATAAGCGGAGTTTAGTGTTTGGTGCAAATAGTCTTGCGAAAATGCAAAGACGTCATAGCTTTTTTATGAAATCTAAGCGAAACTCTTTTTTTTGCTGTTGGATTTGACAAAACAGCTATGATATTTTCAAATATTCGTCAACAAGAGGGTTGTCACGTCAAGAAGTAATCAACAGATTTTGGAACTGTGTGAGCCCCGTCCATATTTATTTTGAAGGAGATTTTACAAGCGCTTAATTAAATTTTATTACATCCGGACTTTCTACTCCTTTCCTGCTTCTGCAGTACATATTGCAAATTGTAAACACAATAAATGTGGAAATGCAATCGGGAGATGCTCGAATGCACATATTTTTAGAACGCTTAAAAATTTAATTTTCGTTTAAAATTCGAGATTGCATTTTGAGAAATATTCGTCAATTTTCCACAAAAAAAGACGATTAGTTCTAAAAAGGTGTACGAAAGCGCTCTCTGGCGGCAAGCAAAAATAAAAATCAATAAATTTCTCGACCATAAGAACCGCATGATACAGGTCTGGCTAGACCAAATACAACTTTTTTTTTTCTATTCTTGAATATTTTGGAAAACTAACTATTTTGAAAAATCCGGGGGCTCGAAGTTCATTTTTCTTTAGCAAAGTTTCTTGGAATGTCTTATAGATCAAGAACCGCGATGTGCTTTTGACGCGAAAAAATTTTACTCACCCTATTATTATGTTTAATTGATGAACATGTTTTTATTTGTACAAATGAATTTTAATTACGTTTTGTTTTTGTTGTATTAAATTTTTGTTTTTAAAATAAAAAAAATTTAAAAAAAAATGATTTTAAAGTTCGTTGGTACAATATTGGTTTTCTCATTTATCATCCCTGGTAAGTAGGTATTCTTCAAAATGTGTATAATTTATAAAATGTTGTCTTAACATGGGTTTAGCTATTAGCCTTAGCTATGTTGGGCCATGAAGGAGCCGGGAATAATGTGATGGCTGTGGTTTAAACAAAAAAACGTGATTTGGCGCTACTCAATTGAAGCTGCTTTGCAGTGGAGGTAAGCTAGTTCCGGCTCCAAAGCAAGCTGGCATGTGTGTGGTCCTTGCCACCTGTGTGTGTTTTGAGGAGTAACACTAACACAGTGGGAGCGTTGGAAGATACATAAAGTTCATCTGATGTTCAAAGCACCGTAATGTTAGACCTACCGAGGTTTGTACTCACCAGAAAGAGTCAGATCTTTATCAATAATTCATCTAGTAGGATTTAGAACATCTCTGTTACATCATAACCAGAGAAGTCTTTGGACTGAGTTGGCAAGATATTTAATTTTTTTTTTTGGCGAAAAACTCATTTACCTCCTTCGGGGGCTTTTCCAAATCTTTATGTTCTACAAAAAATTACTCATACGCTACCGCCAATTACACAGTACAACAGCCAATCTGGGGGGTGAGAAATTCCAAGTCAGGGTGATGGTACTAGGTCAGTATAGTAAAACCCTCAAAGGGTTTGGCGTTCGTATGTGCCAGTTTTTTTTTATGACATTTTAAAGTTTTTCCTTATCTTGATGTTTTTTTGTTTAACATAACTCGAGAACCACTTGTCCGATTTTGCTAAAACAAACTCAAAAATATTTAGAATTACAATTTCTTTAATCCGTTCATATAACGTTTTTCTTTATAATCAACAGTTTTGCCGGTAAAAATAAATTTGTGGATAAAAAAAAATATTTTTTTGCCTAAAAATTAAAATTTATTTTAATAAATATTGCCTATTTTTAGGCAAAAAATATTTTTTTTTCTCCACAAATTTATTTTTACCGGCAAAACTGTTGATTATAATGAAAAACGTTATATGAACGGATTAAAGAAATTGTAATTCTAAATATTTTTGAGTTTGTTTTAGCAAAATCGGACAAGTGGTTCTCGAGTTATGTTAAACAAAAAAACATCAAGATAAGGAAAAACTTTAAAATGTCATAAAAAAAAACTGGCACATACGAACGCCAAACCCTTTGAGGGTTTTACTATACTGACCTAGTACCATCACCCTGACTTGGAATTTCTCACCCCCCAGACAAAAATCCCAAAAATGTTCCACAGTGTTATTAAACAAAAATCTTTGCAAATTAGGAAACCTCAAATACAATTTCCCGCTAATCAAAAGAAATCAAGAGCAAATGCTTAATAAAAATTAAGCACTAAAAATTTTTTCAGCATAAGAAAGACAAAATCAGCAAGAAAAACTAAAAAAAAAATATGAATTAAGCAAGTGAGTGAGCCAGTGAGCGAGTGCATTGCAGGTGTTTGAACTTAATTGTCAACGGTTTGCAGACAACAGAAGAGAAACAAATTCATGCAACAAACAACAAACTATTTGCCACGTATCGAATGAATGAATAAATAAATGAACGAAAAATTAAAAAAAAAAAATAAATAAAATGTTAAACAAAGCATCGACTGAGACAATCACAACTTAATTGGGCGACATAAAGGCGACAAACTGCGGACAAACTACAACGCCATAAAAATAACAACAAAAATAATATTGGAACAAGAGATTTCTTGTCAATTTTGTTAATCAGCCAAAGAAAAAACACAAAAAGAAAAAAAAAACACAGAAGAGAAACAAATGAAATTATGCAAAATTTACAACAAAGTAAAATCATAATAAAGAATAATCACTAATTTGCAAGAAGACAGTCTAAATGTAAACTTAATTGAAAGAAACCAAAATATTTTTTTTTTGTTTTTAAGGGTTCCATGTATGGTCTCACAAAAAAAGAAAAAAAATTTACCTCAAAATTATAAAAAAAAATAAAATTAAGCAGGCTCTCAACGTATGACAAAAGTGTAATCAAGTAAACTTATTATTTGCACTGTGGGCCCTGTTTATTTTTTAAGACAATTTTAGATATAAGAATTAAAACTTTTTTTTCCATAAATATTGAAGATATTTTTAAATAATGGATAAAAAAGGGTCAAATTAATTTAAGTTGCTTGAAAATTATGCAAAAAAACTCCAACAAATTTATAAATTTTATTGAACAAAATATATAAATTAGTACAAATGAGGAGCTCCATAAAAAAACGGAACAATTTCACTTTTACAATATTTGGATAAATGAACAAAAAAAAAAAAAAAATTAATTTAAGCCAGTAAAATGTATGTTTGTATGTGATATTGTTGCGTTTTGATCCGATTCAAAGTAAATTAATTCGTTAAAACAATGACTATAAAGATTTTAGTATTTACAATATTATTCAGTAAAAAACATGAAATTTAAAAAGTGAAATTCTTACGTTTTAAATGGGAGGAAAGCTTAAAAGCACAAATTAAATAAAATAACAGAATAATGCCTAATTTTCAGGATAGTTTTTAAATCAAAATTAAGTTAATTTTCATAAAAACTTAAGTCGTATTTAAATAGAGATTGATTTTTTGAGTTTTGTTTGAAAAGTCTTATTTAAATAAGAAAAAAATATGGTAGCACTACTAAATACAAAAAAATATCATAAAAAAGTATAATTATTTACAAGGTGGTGTTAAAAAAACAGGTGATTGTTATTGCTTTGCCTGTTGTTGTTGTATTGTTGTGATATTAAGGCCACCCCCTGCAGATAACGCGACTAGTCCATACATGCATGTAAAGAGTAGTCCATAAAGGATTAGGAGTACTCCAAAACTGCTCCAAATATATGGGTAAAAGGTGGTCCATTTAACATTACGATGTCCTAGGAGGGGACCATATAACCCACCGAAGTAGTCCCTAAACTACTCCATGGAGTACTTAAGTGGGTTAGTTTTAAAAGTACTCCATGTCACTACAGTATGGAGTACACTAAAGGAGTAGTTTAATCGTTTTTCATTTTTTACTAATCGCCTTTTATGGCGTGCCCTGTAGTCTATTATTGCTATTATTAAATTTACTTGGTATTTTTATTTTTTTTTTACCTTTTTTTCACAAATTTCACAAACTTTCACTTTTAAATAAACAATTAATAATGGACACCGTCAGGGCTACCAATGTGTAATACTGTAAACTATAAAAAAATATACATCGTGCAGTTGTTGGTAACACTGCATGTTAATTTCTTATAACATGGTCCATGTTATAGTAGATTGGACCATGTGTTAAGTAGTCCATTTAAGGCACAATGGACCACGTAGTCCAATATTATCTGTAGGGCCTTGCTAAAATATTACAATGGAAAATTAAGTTGAAATTAAGTGTACCACATCGGTGAATTAAGTTTCATTTAAGTATTTAGTGAAGAAGAGAATTTTGTATTTAAAACGATTTTAAATATAAATGTGTTTTAATATCAATCCTGAAAATTGGCCACAAGAAGTTGATAAAATAAAAAATTGCTTTATGTATTTTAGAAAAAAAAAATCAAAAATTTTAAAAATCTAAAATAATCATTTACAAAGTTTTGAAAACATTGGAAATATTAGAAAACTCGCTAACATTAAAAACATTAAATATTATTAAAGGAAACTGACGAATCATTCATAAGAAATTATTAAAGTGTTATAAAAAAAAAATCAAAAAGAATCACAAAAAATAAAAAATTTTCCAAAATTGAAAAAAAAAACGCAAAAAAAATCCACAACCTTAACTGAAGTCTTAAATGTGGAAAACCAAAAAAATCTTAAATAACTGATCAAATCAGAAAAAAAAATTTTGAAAATCACATAAATAATTATGTAAGCGATTTTTTATAAAAAATCGCTAACATCTAAAACGATCGCTAAAGTCTGAAAAAATATAAAAATCTAAAATTTTCCAATAATTAAAAACAAAATATTCAAAAATTTTAATGTTTTAATATAAAAATAATTAATGGTTTTTCACTACAAATTCCCTGAAAAAGTTAACATAAAATTCGCGAAACGTCGGAAAGAAATGAAATAAAAATTTGCATTTTTATTTACATAAGCGGAGTTAGGCCTCACCAGCTAAAAAATATAAATATATATCTACTTACATTTAATAAAAATCGGTTGAATCTAAAACAATCACAGACTTTAAAGAAAAATATATAAAATATTTGTCGAAGTCTTAGAAAAATCAAAAAAAGCGAAAAATTCATAAATCATAAATCAGAAATCATAAATAAATTAGTAAAAAAAATCGCAAAAAAAAAAAAAAATATTAAGGGTTTTAAAAATAAAATAAGAAACATGCATTTGTTTAAAGTTATAAAAAATTTTAGGAGATAAAAAACCTAATATAAAAAAATCGCTTAAATACAAAATCTGTAAAACTTAATATAAATAAAATTTTTTAATTAAAAACTTAGGCGGCATTTATACGATGTCTTTTAAGACATGTCTTTTTTATACATTCTCTTTCGGACATGCTACCAAAAACATTTTGTCCAATCTTCTTTACACACAAATTAATAAGCATGAACATTTCTATTAACAAATATGAAAACACGTTTCGGGTCTGTTTGGCAACCCATCTTTCTTCTCTAACCCGATCGCCAACAAACAAAACAAACGTGTTTATTAGACGCATCTGAAAAGACATCGTATAAATGTCCCCTTATTCCTAGAATCGAAAAATCCTTAAAAACGCCAAATTTTAAATTTTTGATAGAAAAGATCGCTAAATACTATTTGCAAAAATTATAAACAAAAGAAGAATGATAAATTCGAAACTAATTATTAAACTCGGAAAGCTTGGTAAAATCATTAAAAAAAATAGCCAAATTTAAATTGTAAAACTAATACTTTGAACTGTAAAACTATATACCTATACAGTTCTTTTGATCATGAAGCTGATCCCTAAAATATTCCATTATGATACAAAATGCTAGCTAGAGACCCACAGTGCAGCGTCAAAACCTTAATGTCTTAATAATTAAATAAAATGTATAATTTTTTTGCAATTTTTTTTTAAATATAAATAAAAATATATTAACATAATTACGAAATTATAAGCAACTGTAAATTTATCTGTAGAACATTGAAAATGCTTGTCATAAACTTCAGAAAAGTGGGGGAAAAAATCTGAAAAAAAAATTCAACAACAAGCAGTAATAAGGGAAGAATAGCCCATTTCAACGGTAATTTAATATACAAAAAAGATGAATTGATTGAAAAAACTTAGCTCGCTTCTAAATGCCACTAGATCGAGTGAAAAACCATGGAAACAAAAAGTAATCCACCTCTGTAATTGTGTAACCTGGATATAGGTATCTCAAGTTTAATAAGAAATTTTGTACCTACTCAGTTTTTATTAATTTTAAAGAATGTACTTCATTAGGAAACCTTCCCCCATTGAGCTCATTTGATTGACTGTTTTTAATGAATGCAAATGCCTTCAAGAGAAGTAAAAGTATGTCACCAATCTGAAGAGAAAAAAAATGGTCAGTTATTATGAAAAAATAATACATTGTAATTTTCTGTGTTGTTTTTTATTTTAGCAAAATCAGTGAACGACAAAAAAAGGCCTGACTGATTTCAAAAATCGAAAATTAAACCAAAAACTTAACAACAAAATCCACTACATTCATTAAGAGTACAATTTAAAAGTAACAAAAATAAAACCAAGTAAAGTAAGAGTTGTCAAAGCGCTAATTGTCAACTTGCAGTCAAGTCATTGACTTTTAACAAACGAAATATGAAGAAAGAAAAAAACTCGAATAAAAAGTAAATTATAACAAAACTAAAATTAAATTTAAGCTTTAGCAACAAATATGGACAATAGTAACAAATAAAGGGCGTTGACATATACATAAATATATAAGAAAAACAGCTCAGTTTACAAATTTACAGAATGAAAAAAGAAGGGAGCAGTTTTTTTTTTAAATATTGCATACATATTTTAGTGACAACGTTTTTAAAGAACCCTGTAGAAATCTGATTCTAAAACACCAACTTTAATTCTAATTAAATCATAGAATGCCACTTAAACCCTCTACTGATAGAAAAGGCGTCATAACGCTGATGTATTTTGACATCAGTACTATGACAAATGTCTTCGTATTTGACCCCACGACACCTTTTTATTATTGTGATTTAAGCCTTAACATCATTTAGACAAATTATCATCAGGTGAAATTATGTCATGAATGCGATGACACATCGGCTTTAAAAAAATAACGAATCAGAGTCAGCTTAATAATAAATTTCATCAGTGCGATGACTCAGAAACCTCAGAGAAAGGACCCATAAGGCCATAAAGTTTGCTATTAAATTGAGTCATTGAAATTGACTTAAGTCAAAGTGAGAGAATATTCATTTTTACTTACGCGTGTTTGTTGCACTTTTGTTGTATTCCGCCCTTTGCTAACAGAAGAACACTAGCAGCATGCCCGATATGGTTTTCGTAATCATTCTACTTTGAAAATTTTATTTATTTAACCAAATAGAATATGGGAATTTATGCTTCTTATTTTACTTTTTAAACATGAAAATAATTTTAATAATACACAAAATGTGGCATCAAGGTGATGTCACTTTTTGCCTCATTGATGTCATTTGTGAGGTAAACAGATACAAAATACACGTCAATAAAAATTGAAGCGCTATACTTTTCAGTGAAAGTGACTGTATGGTATGGAGTTTACGTTAAAGGTATCATCTGACCTTATTTTCCAAAAAACGCTGCAGGCTGAACGATAGAGCCACGCTCAACGACTTTCTCCGTCCTCAACTTGATGAAGCAACGGCGAAAAATGCAAGACCTACAACCGAAATTTTGAGGTCTACATTTTCGTGCCTCCTTATCTCTCGTTTTGGTGATTTGCACTGGTAGGTAAGATCTCCCAATTTAACCGTTCTAGACTTCTTTTTGTGGGGTTTCGTGAGCTCCTGAGTGACTCAGTAGGCTAGCTAGTAGCTAGCTAGTATCAACAAGCCTCAGACTCTTGAAGTCCTTAAATAGTATATCCGTCAGGAAACCTTTCGGCGGAAGTTCAAGCAAAAGTGATAGAAAATGCAATAAATTGAGCCCGTATGAACGTCAATTCTGTCGGCGGCCACTTGGCCAATATAATTTTTTCTACTTAATAATAAAACAAATATTTTGACATCAAAGCAGAACTCAAGTTTTTCATTTATTAAAAAATTTTCAATCAAAGAACATCGGGTGACAACTTTTGCGCCACTTTTTACAACTAGACCTACAAAGTTATTCAGTTACAGAATCTTTTGCCACACAAATATCAGTAATACTTTCTTAAGTACTACTGAGCTGGTACCTGCTAAATACTTGCTTAAGTAATTCGGTGTTGTTGTACTTTTTTTTGTATAAAAAAGTATCATGGTTGTACAAAAAAGTGACATTTTATGCTAATGATTTTTTACGTTTAAATTCCAAAAATTTTTCCAAGTTTAAGTAATTATATAGCAACGGATTATCTGAACTTGTGATTATCGTTGCGGTTACGTTAAGTGAAGGTTTCTTTTCCGCTATAAAGGACTGTACTGTGATGTTAAATTTGGCTGGGCAGCAGCTGTGTACTTTTTACAAAAAATAAGTTGAACTTTGACATGTTATGTTGTTGTACAAAAAGTACCATGATTTATTCTAATTATACGAATAATGTAACAAATTAACTAAATTATTGGTTATCAATGTGGTCAAGGTTGCTGGGAATTTATTTTCCTCTATGCACTGTGATGGAAAAAAATGGACCGGGAAGGGGAAACTTTGTATACCTCTTGCATGTCACTGCCAGGATATTAAACTAATTGTTTCAGTCATCATATATGTCTTGTAGTAGTGAATGCTCGTAATTTCTCCAAAAAGAAATCTGGCTGTGTATAGAAATCTATGGTGTAAAAGCTGCCATATTTTAAAACTGATGGTAAAACACGTAGGCCAAATAAACGTTGGAAAAGGTAACTATAACTTTTAGGTATAAACACGACCAGCTTTCCTTTTGTAGAAATTGCGGGCATGTTTCTAGGAATCATTCATTAGACCTACATTGTAATAGTTCTTTTAATTCTCCCTTATAGAAATATAGTAGGGTTACAAGTTCTGGCAAAATTATCTAAATTCAAAACTACGAAATTTCAATATCAATGTATCACAAGTACAATATGGGATTTATTTAGGTCTACGACCTTAAAGGTAAGGAGAAGGCAATCCGTGTTGGCTGTTCATACTTAACCTTCCTGAATACTTACGTTGTCTTTAAGCCTACCACATCACGTGGGAAAAAAAATATTAAAAACTTCTGATGAAATGATGCCGTGAGTTATAAAAGAGCTTGGTATTATTTAATTTTTACATTTTTACTTTTAGTTACTTCAGTCAAGTCTGTTGAATAGGGCCCTTTTAAAATTTTTAAATATTTTAAGAATCTTACCTCCCGCAACCAAGAGCTTAAAATCGCTCGAATAGACTAAAAAATGTTAAGTTGTCTGGCAAAAACGAAAATAGTCAGGAAGGTCAAGTATATTCTTGGCTTAGCTATAGTAAACTCAGTTTTAGATCTGTGGAGTGTTTTAGGCAGGGACTTTGGGAGACTACTTCACAATAGGAGTATTTTTCAATGGTGCAGTTAAAAAAGCAAGTTGGTACGATTTCAAAACTCACTTTGCCATCTCTGGCTTCTTCATGTTGCATGCGACTGAGTGTTTTTGGCAATAACCATTATTATTTGTCTGATAAAGAAACATAAGCCAGAGACTCCTCCAAATTTTTTTAAATTATATCTCTCTCTATCTCTCTCTTTTAATCTTTTTTAAAATCAGATAACATTAATCATCAAATTAACTGGGACTTCTTTTGCTTCAGCCACTAGTGCAATTCTCAAAGAATTTTTTATCTTTCCACCATTGTTTTTGACGTAGAATGGATAGAAGATTTTAATTCTAGTTTTTAAAGTTCCACTTTTGCTCGGTTACTAACTTGGATAAAAAAGGAAACCAGTTAGAGTTCCAATTGGGGTTTTAAACGCCTCATATGGCAGAGAATTTGTAAATCAAATCCAACAACAAAAACAATATTGAAGTAAATTGAAAAAAGAGACAGAATGGCCTGGCCATCAATTTGCAATTGTCAAATGGTGTTTGTTTTATTTTCTTGGTCATGTTTTTGTTTTTTTTTTTATTATTTCATTGCTTTTGTTGTAAAATCAAACACTGCAAAAGACTTCATTAAATATATTCGGTTGAAAATAAAGATCTAGCGAAATTTTGGTTCCTTTAGGGACAAAATGGTTTACAGAATTAGTGTTATTAGTGGCAAAATAGGCAAAGTCCCGTTTTCACAACTTACCGAGAGCTAAAGGTAGGATTTTATCGGCCTATACGGCCGATCAAATCTCAATCAACATTTCGCCGTGTCAATTTAACATGGTTTTTTTTTGTGTATAGCTAATCGAGGATTTTATCTGCCATATAAAGAGTGTTCCATTATTACAACTTTACTTTAACCTACCAGGCGGGATAAGCCCTCCTTTAGCTTATCGCTTACTTTAGGTTAACTCTGCAGCCAAATTGATAGTCAATTTTTGTTTAAAAATGCCACCAACAAAGAACCAACTATAATTTGTAGATTTTATCAAGGCTATTTTGTAAAAATTCACAAGATTAATTTAAAAGATTTTGTTATTCGTGCTTAATTCCCAGTTTTTATTCTTGATAAAAACACTTGAAATTTATTGTTGATGGGATAAGCTATTCCTATGCGCATTTCACTGGTTGCTTAGGCCAGATCATCAAGAAACTTCATCCATAAAGATTTTAGAAAAACTAAAGATATTAAACCAAATAAGAATGTAAAGCGTATAAGAATTATAAGCAACAAAAAACAAAATGAGTGAAACATGTGTAACAGGGGTAAGTGTTTTGAATTATTCATAAAAAATGCATATGTTGTCTTTCAAGCTTCTTCTCACTCAAACCAATTTGATTCTAAATGAAATTCACGTTGTTTCAACTTCAAATAACTTTCATTCAACGTGATTCGGATTGTTATTTCAATATAAATGACATTTTGCTATAACTTTACTGCAATGTTAAATTAACATGAATTATAGTTATTAAAAAAAAAAAAAAATATTGTTCGCAAGGTATTGTAAAATAGTGTTAAATAACCATGAAGTAACTATGAAGCAAAAAAACTACGAAAACGGTAAAATCAACCTTGTTTTCGACGATTTTAACTTGATTTTTTTCTGTGTGTAGGTAAGTTGTAAAAACGGGCCTTATTAAAATTTATTTTAAAATTTTAGACAGGGTTAAAAAAACGGCAGTAGAAACCAAAAACTGTCGAACAAAAAACGAAAATTTTTAGACAACTTTTCGATTTTTGAGTTGGTTTGACAGCGACTGTTTACATTTAATGAATAAGAAGTAAAAGCAACAGTTTTTTTTTTTTGCCAATGACAAATGAAAAAGTGAAAGTTTTTTCTAATTTGACTGCAGTTTTTTTAACCCTGGTTTTAGAATTTTGCCAAGTTGAAACTTTAATATTTTTCATCGTAAACAATTTGTTCTCTAACTGTATAAATATTTTACTTTTTTTTACTTCGAACAGCACAGGTTTTTGTAGTAATCATTACTCAATTAATAGAACGATTCAATTGTTAAAACTTTCAAACTCTGTTATAAAGGTTTATTCGCAAGCAAATTTACATTTTGAGAGCTTCCTTCCAAATTTAGGCAAACTAGGAATCGATAACAGTGTCAAAGAAATAAATTGATTTTTTTTTAAATGTTGACATGTGAAATTCGACCGATATTGCCAGTAGTATTGTAGAAAGTGTTACTTCCAGAGTGGATGCCTCATGTTGATAAGTTTGTATATTCGTATATGGCAAACTGTATTACTCCATCGTTTGAACTGATGAATTATTTTAAAGTAAATCACTAAGTGGACGCAGATTCTGTATAACACTAAATGCAAAGTTTACAGCTGAATTAAAACATATTGCTACTTTATTGAAACATAGTCAAATCTCAAAAAAAAATCAAACTTGGCAAAATACAATTAAAGTTTTCAAAATGTACATTTTTATAAAGATTAATTAAAATATATTTGGCTATAACTTCGGTTCAGTTAGTTAGAGATATAATGCTGATAACTTAAAATTTTGTATTTTTTGAGATATGACTATATTGCAAAAAAGGAGCGATATTTTATATTTATCAGCTCTTTTTTTTCTTAAGAATATCGTCTTAAAAAATTTTAAGTGAAAATTTTGTCAATCATGTGCCTTAGCTCACACTCCGATGAAATCATTTCACTATTTAGTTTCCACCATATTTTTGAAGAAAAACCCTACCACTTCTTTAAAGTTGCATCCAGGGTTGAGAAATATCTTGACTAAATTGAAAAGGAAACAGATTAATATTTTATAGATTTATTTAATTTTTAATAATAATTACCTGTTGCAGAATATTTTGAGAACTAATTTCTTAGATTTTAAAATTTGATTAATTTTTATTTTTTTTATTTATGATGTACATACATATGTACATATTTATTATAATTATAAAAGGAAGAAAATAAAAAAATTACTTTGATTATTTTCTTTTTGAAGACAATTTTGGGATATTGCTAAACTGTTGCCTTAGCACATTGAGTGCCAAGCGGTTTTGACGAAAACCTTCCCAGGAGGACAAGCAGTTTTTGTGTTATTTACATTTTATACATTTTTCACTTTATAAAACCTCAAAAAATCATCCTAGACCCATGAATGCTTTTGCAAAAATTTTCAGTAAAGAGTTCTTTATTTAAAAATCACAACAAATTTCACTCAATGAGCTCTAAATAAACTAAGAAAAAAAATCACTGTCTTACGGAAACGTACGACGTGGCACCCCACGACGACTTAGGTGTCGTGCGGAAACGTATGACGTGGCACTCAATGTGTTAGGGGATATCTTCCATTTATTTGCAGGGCCATGTAAGAAAATTTATTTCGGCATATTTTTTTTTATTAATTTTATAATTAAATCATTTATTTCGAAAAGGGCTCAGGTTCAAAATACAAAATGTTCAAGAGTCACATAAAACTAAAGTTCTCTTAAATCATTTGACTTTTTAAAGAAGAGTTTTTTTTTATTAAAATTGCAAGTTTCTGTCATTGTTATAATACATGAATCAAAAAAACAAGATTGCGCACTCAGCCGTACAAAAAAAAATTTCCACTGCGCATCTACGTCATCATAGACTAAATATGAGTGTTTGTTGTAAAAAATGTAAGACACACACAAATGCACATACACAAATTCTATTTCTTCGTCACACACAGAAATAACGGACCTGCGCAATGCGTAATCTTGTTTATTTGATTCATGGTTATAATAATAAAACAGAAAATTATTTTAAGAGATATTTGAAGGAGAAATTGGTCATTACAGTTTTCTGCGATGAGCCAATTTCGAAAATTATTTTCGAACTTTTGTGTATGTACTTTATTTAAACACGCAAATATTCAAATTATCTTTAACGTGTAAATATTATATTTTTATTATAAGATAAGATAAAGCCACATTTTCAACGAAAACTTTTTATTATAAAGGAACAATAAGAACATTTCGGTACATTTTTATCTGTTTATTAAGATAACAAATTAAAAAATTCATACATTCATAGAACAAAAAAGAAAATATTTTATGTAGATAAACATATGAATTAGAAATCTTCTTCTTTCCATATGTGCCTGCGAATAGATGTCGGTTGGCCATTGGAAAATATCTTCATAAACATTTTAGAAATCTGCAATTTGGACATCATTATTTTCCGAGCAGCTGCATTCACACATTTTTAAAAATGAAGATAAACTAAAATTGTGTTATTATCTTAATTTTTCCCCTCAAGCGCTGTTTAATATTCAGACTTTTTTTAATAATGGCAAAATCAAAAATATTTTTTATAACAAATTGACCACATATTCAAAACTTGTCTCTCCCTGTAAAAATTTTGAATGCAATTTTTTTCAATTGCTTACTAAAAAACACATATTAAATATTCTTACTAAATATGGAGATGAGCCCTTTTCGAAATTCATTTTAAAAAGCCACCTGTTTTTCACCGCTATTTAAGGGGTGTATATGTGTACCTCCAAAAACAGCAAAAAACTCAATTTCGAAAAATTTTTACCTGAGCCCTTTTCGATGTAAACGATTCAATTATATACACATGTAAATTTCTTTAATTTTTATTATAAAATCAGCTAAATGGAAAATATTTCTTTTTAAACTGAATATTTTTAAAATTGTATCACGAAATTACTATAAGAAATCCATTTCTTTTTTCAACAGAACTTGTAAAAACTTCCTTAAAAATTGCTTACATACCCTAGGGGAAAGGAACCTAACTTTAACATGGCGATGTCCTAGAAGGGGGTTAATTGGTCTCTTTTTGATACTTTGTAACAGATCGCTAAAATCACGTAAATGGACACATTCAATTTCGTTTAATATAATGCCTGTCGCAGATATTGTCCCGAATGAACCACGTTACCATGATAATTTCCCTTAATATAAAACAATGGAACCAGATAGAATCAGCCACTTCCCGCACAAAATCTAACCACATGACTCCTCTGGAGTAACTTCGCCAGTTGAGTGATTACTTATCACAATTCGTTTTTTTTTTTACTTTAATATAGTGTGTTCACTGGCTACGGGATAAGTTTTTAAAGAACAATTGAAACAAATTTCGCGCTGGGTAACTTTTAACTTCAGTACTTTCGATCAATATAAATTGCAAAAAGTTCTAAATAGCAGAAAACTTCTTTAAAGAAATAACTTCTGCAGTAACCCAATACCGGATGCAGCATAAATGAATCAAAATGCATGAATAACAGATCTTACATATACAGTTGAACGAACTAATACATATACAATTTATTCAATTATTTCTTGGGGACAGTTGTTTTGCAGTTTCTTTTTCTTTTTTTGTTTGTTTTGGAGACTAATACGATTTTTTTTCTTTCTTAATATGGCACGTGGGCGTTTAAAGGTGCGTTGTCGTCATCGCCATTGTCGTTATTGTCATTTATATGCCGACCAAACATTTCGATTTTTTTTTAATGGAAAGAAAATCAAATCACAAAAGAACAAAAAGTTTAGGTCAACTTGATTTTTCATCAAACAGAGGAAACAGGGTGTGTTTGTTTGTAACAGCCTGCAGCGCGTTGCAGTCATCCATCGATGCATATAGATTGTCTTAAATGCCTTGCACAGACATTCGAAAACATAAACGAATGCAATGCCTTACGACATGTTGTCCCCAGTACTGTTGAGTGTGAGTAAATGGTTGGATGCATTACAATTAACGTTAACGAAATGTTTATTATCCTAATGTGGGCTTTTCTTTTAGTGTTGTACTCGAATGTCATGTAGTTTGGAAGTTAGTTGGAATGAACTTATGTTGGACAGTCCCCACCACCACTGCACAGTGGGAGATTTACTGAATAGATATTTTGCTTTATTTTATAAGGTTTCACAGACAAGTTAGTTAATGCTCTAAATTTTGCATAAACATTTCATAAAATTATCTTGTCACATGGCTACCGACATAATAAAAGTTAAGGTATTCGGTAAAATCGAGATTCTTCTTAAGCTGCTTGAAAAAAGTAAAAACTAGACATCCTGAATAAACTAAGCTCGAGCCAACTGCAGGATTCACATGTCTCATGTAAACAATGATGGCAATAACAAAGTAGTACATACTAATCGATAAGTTTAATTTTTGGCTACTTTTTCCAATAAATCTGGCCGTATGGTGGCTTGAATATTAGCTCCAAATGATTTGATAGTTGCTGGTTTATCGGCATAAGCCAATGACAACATAGATTCATAAAAAGTAATCCAAAGGCGTGAAATCTCACGAACGAAGGGGAGAGATTCGATTATGGGTTAACGTGGTACCGTCCGAAGACTTTACCCCACGGTGGTCCTAACCAAAGCACTTACCAAATGCCCCTGAGTGAGTTAGAATTCATTTGCACACTCAGGTAGCAACTTAGAATGTATTAACCCGTCGAAGCTTACACATTCGTCCCTTGTTTGAGAACTGGAGCTATCTTACCTCCGCTGCTTTTACCCGAATTTTAGCAGCATCTGTCGAATAGCAACAGCACCTAGGAACCCCCTCGCAGCCCAAACTCTCCCCGAAGGTGAAAAATCAGACTTTGACGTGAACGAGTCCCTATCCGCGACTTTGGGTTTAAACCACAGCCGCTACGTGCTCTCCTAATTAGCGTCCCTCCAAAGTGCATCGACTTCCGCAAAGACAATCAACCTGAAAACAGAGACCTCAACCAACCGTCAGTCCAGCCTTAGCTGGGGGCAGCTGACGCCCGTAGTGCCTACTGTTTAAGTCCGTAGGTTAGACTTCGAGCGAATCTGGTCTATCCAGACCAAACGAACTCTAGCTTGGAGTGCCAGTACACCTGGGTCAAGGATAATCCAAGACCGTTTGAAGCCAATTGTCACCTTTCGGATTCCAGGGATGACCGCAACCTGATTGTGTTAACTCAACCGACACCCCTTCTAATTCAACATACTAGACTGGTAAGCAAAATTGAGTTATTTTATCTATCAAATTATCACTATACAAGAGGTGTGTAACTCTCCAAGTATTTTTACTAAACTTCCGAGAAGAGTAGTGTGATAATTTGAAACATATAAGTCTCTGCTTGCCCACGCATGAGGTATAGACCCCACCGTCTCTTTTTAAAGCCGAAGACTCTTGATCTTGGTCAATAATCACTATTTAGTGAGGTTGATTTCCTCAAAATATCTATCTGCCCTTCTAAGAAGGGCAGTTTGTTCGCAGACCTGTGTAACCCTGTTCCTTAGCCAACTGGAAATATCCAGTTGTTAGCGGGAGCCGCCGCGTTGAGGCGAAACAAGAGCGCTTTATGGCAATTTTATGGCTTACCAGGCACATCAAATTGACATCTTAGGCTACCGAACGAGGGAGACGGTGGGTGAACAGAACCACTTCGGGAAATTAAGTTTAAATAAAATGATTTTTAAATAAGTTGATTGTTAAGCGCTTTAAGAAAAGTTGCGCCGCTGTCTTGTTGTAACCAAATTAAGAATATGTAATAACCTTTAGAATTTTCTTTAAATCGAATAATTCTCTTAAGAATCAATTCAATTTTCCCCAAAATGTTCCCACTGTGCATCTCCGCTATCAACTGCTTGAAAGTTTTGCTCATTTTTGTCTTAAATTGGCCTTTTAATTTGAGATTTATGTTTGGGCCACATTCATTTATCTTGTTTGCTTTTTTTTAATTTTTCTCCAAAATTTTGTATTTTTCTGCTTGATTGAAAATTGGTTGGTTGTGTGTGGCAGATGATTGATTGTTGCAAAAATTTAAAGTGATGTGAAAAATAAAGTTGTTAAAAATCTTTTCAAGATTTCCTTAAAGTCTATGAATATAAACAATTTCTTAAATATGAACTTTGTCTTGCATATACACAGATAAATAGATGAATATTTATTTATTATAATCACATATGGTAACGATGACAAATACAAAGTTGGTTGGATCAAGTATGATTCAGAAGGCAGTAAACAAAGAGATAACCCTTTTTATACCCTCCACCGCCACTAGTGGTGAATGGGGGTATATTAAGTTTATCATTCCGAGTGACACTTTTTTTATATTCGTCTAAGACCCAATTAAGTATATAGTAAGTAAGTAAAACGGCCCTAAGCAGTTTGGAATTGAAATCCAGCACAATCAGTTCAGTACGCAAAAAGAGTAATGAGCCCAAAAGTGGAAAAACCTCCTTAAAAATTTGGTATTTTTTTTATAAAAATTAACAGAAACTGGTGATTCTCATTAAATGTCGCACAAATTCGTTTTATATGACTGGAAGTCGTACTAAAAAATTTTATGAATAATTTTCATAGGCCCCATATAAAGACCACTCTCGTAAAATACTTTAGTACTCCTAAAATCATAACATATAATACTATTGTAGTAAAATTCGGCACTCTGCCAAAACTTGTTAAGATCGGTGCATAATTTACCATAATCCTCATATAAATCTAACTCTGGGAAATCATTTAAATCAGAGTTTAAAAAACTGCAGTCGTAACCAAAAACTGTCGAACAAAAACCCAAAAATTTGTGTACAAACTTTTTGCTTTTGGAATTGATTTGACAGCGACTGTTTACATTTAATGAATCAGAAGTAAAAGCAACAGCTTTTTTGGCCAATTACAAATAAAGAAGTGGAAGAAATGTCAGTTTTTCTACTCTGAATGCAGTTTTTTAAACGCTGATTTACTGACTAAATCGTAACAAACGTAGAGATTGTGCTAAAAGTTGGCACAATTTAGCACTATATAGCTTGAATTAACACGGTGTCATTTTGTGATAATCGGTCAATAACTAAACATATCAATTGGCCTGCCAGAAAGCAATTAAGGCAGCATTAAATTCTAAAGAGTTTGTTATTGCTTACTACGGTATTAAAAACTTAATCTAATTTCGGTTTGTTAATACTGGAAATCACTTTAGAGATTTTCGAAATGAACGATCCATAATTTACGATAGGTCCAATATATATAATATTTGATACTCATAAAAATATTTCTGAAATAAAGCATGATATTTTATATGAATTAGGCAACGAATTATTATACTGTTAGGACATGTAATTTTATAAACCCTTATACATAATTACTTATACAGCCATGTCACAGAGTACAATTTCGTTCGGAATCACAATTCATTCCGTATTTTGGTGCTTCAGAAAATGACAAAAAACATTTTCGGAATGAAACCATTTTTGTTTTCACGAACATTTCGTTAACGTTAATTGTAATGCATCCAACCATTTTCTATCGAGATACATTTTCTATCAATAAACATATATCGCTCATTTGCTGCAAGACCGGCATACCTCAAAAAATTAAATTTTGGAGTTAGAGATGCAGAATTGTTCGCTTTGTTTTTCTTTATATTGTGTATTAAATTCATCTTTATATCTTTTATACATTCCCAGCTTGAAGAGAATGTGTCTTCTTTTTTTCCAAGTAGTTAGAGCAAATCAAAAACTTTAAATGCGTTTATCTCGAAATTGATTTTTTTAAGTTATGCCGGTCTTGCAGCAAATGAGCGATATGTTTTCTTCGATTCCGAACGGAATTTTACTCTGTGACATGGCCCACTCCTGATATATTCGAACTTTCGGTGGAGGGTATTCTGAAAAGAAAAATCAATCCATCCGTACTTAAATCAATCCGAAGCGGTATCAATAGTACGGTAAGTACGGATTGTCTTGAATCAAGTACAGATAGATTGATTCAAGTACGGATTATTCCAGTGCGAAATACTGAACTTGTCCATATTTAATTCCGAATTCGGACTTGAAATAATCCGAAAATGAGATTTATTTAAGTAAAACTTAAATTGAATCAAACTCAAAATGCCATTGATTCAAGTTTTTTAAAGTTGATTTTATCCCGCACAGAAAAAATAAAAATTGATTTCAATTAAAAAAAATCGTGATATTAATTAAAAAATTAATTAAATTTGCACCAGTAAACAAATTAATAGTAACAATGAAACCAGTTAATAGCATTAATTAAACGTTTAATTCACTTGATTAAATGTTTAATTCAGTTGATTAAAATTTTAATTAAAACTGATTATATTTTTGATTAATGCTTTAATTGGTGAAAAATGTGGGAGAATTTTTGCTGTGCGCATTCGTACTTGAAATAATCCAAAAGTGAAATTAGATTGATTCTAACCGAAAACACTTACCCCTGAGCACAAGAGGCAGAAGGAGAATATAATTGTGATGATTTACTTACCCGTTTTACACCTAACAGAATTTCAATTACAAAACCCCTTCATCATGCCCGACATGTTTTCTACTTCAAAAATGGTAAGTACATGTTTAACAAAAAATATAAACTAAATAGGAACTTTTGCGGCTGATTTTACTTTTTAAATATGAAAATAATGTATGTTTTTCTTCTTCTTCTTCTTTTGTTTGCACACAAAACCAGCAAATCATTTTTTACCTACCTATGTGGAGTTGTTCTAGTTTCTACATCAAACTTTGACGAATACAAGTGTATGCACGCATAAACAATGCAATGCTGAGAGATGAGACTAGGAAGTTATATGAGATTAGAACGCTGACTTTGTAAAAGTAAATAGTGCAGTCCTTTTTTTACTTGGTTTAAGAATTTTATACTTGTTTGAAGAAATTCCGGGATTGATTTTGGAAAGTCATCCCATTTAGGATTGTTTTAAGTACGTTTAAGTGTTATTCGTACTTGAATTTTCATCCCAAGTGTTTTTCTTCCTGTATATCAATGATTCAGCACAGCGGAATGTAACACTTTTACTTGTTGCATTCAAGTAAATTTTAAAAAGTTCTATTAAAGTACTTTTTACATTTTTGTTTTAAAGGTTAAGAAGAATCTAAGCCAATTTTATATTTTAAAAAAATTTTTTTTTAGTCTTCACCATGGCCACTTTTTTTCTATAAAAAAACGTATGTCTTTTTTGAATTTTGCATTGAATAAATAAAATAAAAACAATGTTTAAGTGTATTTACTTTGTATTTTCGTTAAAAAATATAAATAAATAAAAAATCTCACCTTAGTTTAAACAGGTGTGTTTTATTTAATTTTGCATACAAACAATTCATTTACGCCGCATTGTAATTGTTAAAATTAACACTTTTTGCCGCAAGTTTTTTTTCTTTTTCCTTTTTATATATTTTTCGTATTTTGATTATAAATAACAAGAAGAGGCATTGCTTCAACATTTTATTTACTTAAATTTAAAAACAAACATTATTAAACTGACCACACAGAAAAAAAACACATGCATGTTTACACATAAAATTTTTTATACACAAACTTGTTTATAAAGTTTTATATTTAATTTTAAGTTCGCATTTATCCAGAAACCCACAAGCCCATTTTAGTACGAAAACCTTCAAAGTAAAAATAAATGTAAAATGTAAGTCAAATATCGGCGATTGCCATCAAAATGCGCGCATTTTCTTAAAAAAAAAAATTAAAAACATTTTTTTTTTAAATTTACAAACGTTATCAACAAGTTTGGTATTTCTTACAGCCGCAAAATGTGAGTTAATGTTATTTTAAAGAATTAACCGCAAATAAAGAAATATGTATGTGCATTTAAAGTATTTTTAACTTTTTTAAAAAAATAACAGTATAACCTGCACAGTGGAACATTCAAGTAACATATTAAAGAAAAAAGTTCTAAGGTTTGCAAAGATTTTGTTCATGTTTTACAGATAGGAACTATTACGGGCGATTTTTAAAGAAAATTATGCAAATTTCATTCGGATTAATAAGAAGGAGTCCCATGATGTTACTAATACCTACATTTAAATGAAATTTAGGCACATGTGGCAATTCGATAAACTGATTTCGGGATCATGAAAACTCGCGGCGAGTTCGACTCCAAAAAAAAAGCTAAGAGGGCCTGATTTAAAAATTTTAAAGTCAGAAAATAAGGACCAGTCTACTTTACATATTGCACTGGTTCCCCAAAAGAGGGTTAACTCAAAATTTTCACTTTAGGCAAGAAATCGATGTACAGTGGTCATATCTACGCACTGTAAAAATCTTAGATCAATTTCTTTGGTATTTTGCCAAAACAATACAATTGCATCACCCTTTGTACTATAAGCTTACGTTTAAAAAGAAAACAGTTTTTTGTCTCTACTAGAGTTTATACGCGGGAAAGAATTCCCGGAAATTAAAAAAAAAAAAAAATGTCCCGGGAAATTTTTTCCGGGAATTTCAAATTAAATTTTTGAAATTTTAATTTGTTAGCAGCGTTAAAATAAAAAACGAGCAATAAAAAATATATTCTTTACTAAAATTACTAAAAACTACATACAAATCGAACTATATTTCCTACGCCAATAAATCAACGTAGAAGTAAATGAAGTGAAAAATTAAAATGTACACGATACACCATCACCAACACCAGAACCACCAACATATTCTAAAAGAATAAATTAAAAAAAAAAAATACAAAAGCCTGATCAAATCTTAAAAAAGTAACTGGTGTAACTCCCAGAAGTAATTTAAAGATGGGAAAGCACTAGCAATGACTAAGACATGACAAATATCTTATACTATTAACCCAAAACCTGAAAATTTGGTTGGCATGGTCAAACTTCTTCAATAGCACTTTTGTGTAGACTGGCGAGGAATAGAAAGTCGAAAGTTTAACAGTGATATATTGGTTATCAGCGGTGATGCTCCAAAAAATGGAAACGATAGGGAAACAAAATTAAAATTTTTAAGAAAATACTGATTCAAGAATTAAAACTTCTTCAATTAATGCTGAACCCAATTTTTAATTGAATTTTTATTTTTAGTTTTGTTATATAATATTAGACATTAAAATTATTTTTTTAATAAATATTGATCAATTATCCCGTTTTAAATCCCTAGCCCGGGAAGTATGTCCGACTAAAATCATTTGCAAGAAACAAAACTTGAAAAGTAATTTTTAAAACTCTTTTCTTGCGGAGAATAGTTTCAAAACTCGCTTCTTGCAATATAAATTAAGATGCTGTGGCTATATTTTCCAAGGATTTTTATTTTCCATTTGCAAAATTGAACTATATTCCAGTGGAATAAAACAGCAAAACAGAATCCAGCTCCTCAGTTTAAATAAATAAAATAATTTATCAACATTACAATAATTAGTATTGGGGTTATTTTTTTGAACTGTTTATGGTTTTAAATACTAATTTTAATATTTTAATCAGGCTAAAGTTCATCAAATTTTATTTTCATTAAATTATTTTTATGAAGAAAGACATTTTACAACATGAAATTAATTAAAATTTATTGATAATTTTTTCATTCTTGACTGTCGCGGGAATCGAACCCAGTCTTTCACGGACAGGTTATCCCTACATGTTTCAATTGCAACCACTCAATCTCTTTAGAGGGGTTTGCCGCTTAACACCCACAGCCGTTGACGACTGCTGGCAGTCAACAGTCAAACATCAATCTTTTAACCAAATTGTATTTAACCCTAGGCAGATCGAAATTTGCTTTGAATGTTCTTCCTTACTTCTGTTGTTTTGTACTTTTTGTCATGAATTTTTCTTGAAGTCCAAAGTACATTTTTCTAATTTGAATTTTTTTGTCCTTCTTTTTCTTGTTGACCCTTTTAAGCACAACTTGAAGGACAAATGTAAACATAGAGCTCATGCCTAAGGGTTTAACAGTAATTATTATTGTGGTTATTTTGTTAAATTGCTTATGGTTTTTAATCCACATTATTTTAAAAAAAGGATAATCCCAAAACCTTCAAAAAACGTTTAATAGCCAATTTACACTACAACGAAATCTAGTACTTACGAGATTTCGAGCCAAATCTAGTGGTTTTTGACTAGATTTCCCATACAAAACAAAATCTACTTTGTGACTAGATTTCGACGAAATCTACTCAAAATCTAGTAGTACTTAGTTTTGCAACTATGGTTTTTTCCATATAGCACTAAAAAATAACTCCCTGCATAGCAAAAATATGACATTTTAATTAAAAACAAAACAAAAACTGTTGAAAAAAATAAAAAAAAATTGAGAATTTGTAAAAAATAAAAAAAGGACAAATTGATTATAAACTAAAGATAATGCAAATTTTTTAATGTCTTTTTCTTTTTGTGTTTGTATGTGTTACACAAAACTATTTTAGTCATTGATTTGTTATAAAAACAAAATCTCGCTAATGTCAAAACGGTATAATGTAAACGCACTAGATTTTGAGGAAGATTTCAAATGAAATCTACTAGATTTCGTTGTAATGTAAATGGCCTATAAATTAAAAAAAATTGAGTTTTTCCCGATTTTTTTAGTTTAGTCAAATTTTTAACAGCATATTTGTGCATAAAGAATTTCTTTCCACGTTTTTATTCAAATAATATAATATGTGGAATATTCTGGTTTAACACCACGAAAACCTCTGGAGTTTGACAAGCGAATGTAGCCCATTCACATACAAATAGAGCGCATAAAGCGGAAGTAGATAGGTTATATCTTGAGAAAACCAACTGAAAGCGTCACCAGAATGGCCTTGGAATGGAGCTTGGAAGAAGATGAATAGGAGTACCCAACAACACTTGAAAAGAGATTTAAGTAATTGCGAAAGTGGTTGATACAAATATATTGAGTTGGAAATATATTCTGAAGCTCTATGATCCCTTAGGGCATAAATAATGGAAAAAAACCATCAATCGGATAAAAAAGGCGGCCTAAAATTATTATTTTTTAAACTGGGTTATTTTTTATTGACTTACCCTTTTGATAAAACCTACTTAAATGCGTGATATTAACTTTTAAAAAATTTTAAAAACAAAATTTAATAGCTTTTTATTGTTTGTCATCATTGCAAACACCTGCAGCCACCCAAAAAATGCCAGTGTATTCTCATTATACTCTAGAGCATTTAAAATTCAAATTAAAAACATTTTTGTTTTTTTTTTTAATTGACCATCAATAACAAATTAAAATGATGACGCCACTACACAGGTCACTTGCCAGCTGAGTCAACAAGAATTTACAAAATAAATTTAAAAAAAATTTTTTTCTGCTCAGCTTAAATGCCACACAAGACATCGGCAAAGATGGCGGCAATAAAATCTTGGTTAAAGCCACATATTTAAACAAACATACATATTTAAATGAAGTAAAAAACTTAAAACTATTTTAAATCATCTTTGAGTGGAGTGGTTAAGCAAACTTATCAGACGTGTTACTCATACGCCTTCGAAAAACTCATACAGTGGCGTGATTACAAAATTAGAGATCAATATTTAAAGAGAAAGATGAAAGCTAAAGAAATCAGTTCTCTGGGTAATTTAAAGTCAATCCGACTTATGTAAGCGGACAGTCCGATCGGTGGAGATCAGCTCTAAACTACTTTCCGAGTATGACGTTCTTCCATGTGCAACGTATATTAAGACGTATACCGAGATATTTTACATTCTAATGTTGAGTATTGTTTGGTTATTGATTTCAATAAGAGGACGTGACGTGTATACATTTTTGGTCATTGACCGTTTTTTCCACTGTTTTTACCATATCTTCAATTGAAATGTGTGCATATGGTCCTGACAGTATCGAGCTGCTTCATAGGGGTTTTCGTAAATGCTTAGAAAAGCTCTATCATCATATAGTTTTTGCTTGACATGTCTGAAGTATATATATAATACAATAGAGTTCCTAAATTGCTGCATCATTGTACCCCAGCATTTAGCACTTGAGAAGAACTTATAATATTTCCTTCCTTAATAACAAATTTTCGAGCAATTAAAAAACTCTCCATAAGCTTGTGATGATTTATGCGTAAGCTTAGCTTCAGTTAATGTGTTAAGCCTTCATTCAGTAGAACAATATTTTTTTCTTCAAAAGGTTTTCTGATGTGGTTTGATAGTCTAAGTGTTTGTTCGATTGTGTTTTCTTTTTAGTCCAAATTGATTATTTGGAAAACGTTCATTTTTATCCAAAATCGGGTTTTATTTACAAACTAAGTTTCTCAAATAGCTTTAATATGTTAGTTAACAAGCTAATTGGTATATTTGGCAGATAATAGTGCTAGGAAACTATCGATAGTACTATCGATAGTCTTAAAATATCGAAAATATCGATAGGAAATATTTCAATATCGACATTACTATTTAAAATACAGCTATGAAAACATCTATACCCAACAGTTATAATCACAGTTTTTCGCCGCAAGTTTACTGCTAGTAATTCGCGCTGAATAACAGTAATTTATACAAACAAGACAAATAGCAGGTTGCATTGATAGCTGCGCTTCTTTGTTCTACTTATTAGAGGCCCTTTTGTCAAAATTTGTATATGTTTACATACCCAGTAAAAACTTCGCCTACAAAATAATGTGTTGGGTAATCAGAAAAACATTAAAGCACTACTTAAAATTCTACAGAAAGAACCAATGAATTTTACTAGGGATGTCCCAAAATTAATGCATTCAAAAGTAAGTCACGCTTCATCTAATATGGGACTAGGATCGATCTCTCTGTTTTTCAGGGAGTCGAAATGGTTCGAGGCTGCAGTGATGTCTTGGGCATAATCTGCTGGACACTGGTCGCAGGCTCAGACTATTACAAAGGGACCGCTATAAAGACCCAAGTGAGCCGCCCTCATATCGGCTAACAATTGAACAAAGCCTAATGATACCGCAGGACTAATCCGAAAAGAAGAGCACTTATCACCCACCCAGGTAAACAAAACCCGTAACAAGGAAAGCTGTTGGTTTCTATTTTGATATATTAATGAAGCTTCTAACGGGCGAAGGGGGGGGGGCGCATAATGAACTTTATGATTAAATAAGTGACAACATTTTTTGTATAGGTTTTTTTCAGAATTAACTTTGAAAAACTTTGGAAATTTATAATGGATAGAATAAGCAGAGAACAAAGTACCATAGTCAATATTACTTATTAATCGACCTTTTTCTTGAATTTGTTATTATTTTCTTAGATTTTATCTAAACAGACTTTCAAGGTCATTTGTATTTAAGTAAGAGATTATTTATTTATATTTTCATCCTACGTTTCGTTGGTGTTTTTTGCAACTTCATCTGGGATTTTCAGTTTATTACATATTTAATCTTTGTTAAATTTACTTTTTATAATAAAAAACACACAAGTTTTACAACATAAAACACGAAGTTGTTTAAAATTAATTGAAAAATAAAAATAAAAAAGTTATTTAATATCACAGGTTGTTATTGCTAATGTATCACAGTTGAACTAAAACTGAAGTCGTTTAATTTTATTTTGAAAGTCAGAAATTGATTTTTTATATACAAAAATCATATCGAATGATGAACGATCAGGCCCTTTTTCATTGACCTTTATATTCATTCACCTCAATACATATATGGGGCACGCAAAATCCAGAACAGTTGTTGAACATTAAATGCACCCACTTAGATCCACAGTATGGTGTGGAATAACTTCAGAAAAAAACTTTGGATCATATTTTTTCGGAAACCACGAGTTAGTTGCGGTTAATATGACTGCTATTCTATACCAGGCAATGATTGAACATATTGTGGCACCAGCAAGTTAGAGCCACAGTTCAAACAGCTCGTCCAACTATGGATCTGTTTTTGGCGATACTTTTGCGCCTCCCTATATAAAGAAATATAAAAAACCAAATTACTTTACGTTATTATTATAAATTATTAGCTATCAAAGACACATAATCTTATATTCAAACAAGTTTCAGGAAAAAACCTGTCTATCCCCCCTCCCACTGTTTAATGCTGATAAACGTGCTTGTACGCTAAAAACAATAATAAAAAATACACAAATTTCTTAATGACTGATAACACAGCTCAGAAGGAATGGACGGACATTAATTTGCCTTAATGCGAATGTTAATGGTTTCATCTATAAAAAAATATTTACTCTAGTTACGTTACGATTTAACAAAAAAAAAAAAAAAAAATTTAAATAAAATAAAATATATTTGGGGGATTCACAAGGTGGGCTATCAAGTCATATCGTCATAATGTCCTAAATAATATTTTACAATTGTTTAAAAAAAATATTGTTGCATTTTAAACAATTTTAAAAATTTTAATGCTGTGTTCATTGATTCATCATAACTATACAGTAGAAAGCTAAATTATAAGCGGTTACCCACAGCCAGTGTTGCCAGTGGATTTCTTGAAAAAATACCTTAAAAAATTAGATTTTTCCCTACAAGTTGAAAAAATTTCCCCTACAAAAAGCCCAACGCATTATTGTCATTAACATAAAAAATAAATTTTATTCGAATATGTATATTAAAGCTTTGACAGAAAATAAGTACAAAACTAATGAAAATAATACATACAACATGTATGTACTTTTAATCCCAGTTGGCCATGTGTTCGAGACAACGTCGACGACGCGTACAAGACCCATAGTAAATCGCTGACGACATGTTGGCGACAGCCAGAGCAAATCGTCGACGACTTTTTCGAACAAAGGGCACCAAAATCGTACACGACAATTTGAGCGACACTATCATGCACATTGTCGTTAACGACTATATGGGTGACAATGTGGTGAAAGTTGTCATTGGCGACTACATAAACGACTTTTTTCTCATATCGTCGTTGATGTTCTATAAGCGACATTACCTTAATAGTGTCGTTGATGACAGTATTGCAGATACTATCCACAATTTAGTCGCCGATAGGTTAATGACAATACGCTTTTTCAGTAGAGTTTTGTATAGAAATAGATAGATATGCATCTGTTGCATTTTGACAAAACATCTTAAGTCAAATTTTAAAAGTTGAAAGAACTGTTTTTATTCATACGAGTTTTCATTCAAAAAACATTTTTGTTAACGTTTTTAAAAAAAACAAAAAAAAAAATATTGACAACTAGTCCCATGTTTATGAGACATTTTCATAAATTTGTTTTGAATATCACCTTATTTAGGACAAGATGAGCGACAATTTCATGCATATTGTCGCCAATGCGTTTTGAAACACGACATATTGCATGCAATGGTCGCTAACGTTGTCCTCAATAAAGCCTTGTTGAAGACAAATTTAAGAAAATGTCTCATATAAAGTCGTTTATACACGACAAAATACATGTTTTATTACTTAAGTTGTCTTCATCAATTTTATATGGGCGACAAATTTTAGAATGTCCTGAGGACATCGTTGACGACATTTGCATCTATGACCATTTGGCCAACTGGGATTACCCAATTGGCTAGATTGCCGTTGACAACATCGTCGTCAATGATGTATGCACGACTTTTCCCTTGTCGTTTAGGTTTTCTAGAAGACAAAGTACAGGAAATCGTCGTCCACGACAGTTTGAAAGACGTTGTCTTATAATTGGTCTTCTATTAAGGTTTATGTGGGACAGTATGAGCGATACTGTTTTATAAGTTTTCTTATATAAATGCAATTGACGACAAAGTTTTCTAGGATGCTGTTCAATCGCTTGCTTGGTGTTCTTAAAATTCTCATATTATTTTTTTTAATTTTTGATTTAAATATCTATAAAAAATGTACAAATTAACTCTAACCAGTAAAACCGAAAAATGCTGATGAAGTTATTCGCGGGCTGGAAAATGGATTACATACATATAATAATTTTTGTCGTGGACGTCAAAATAGACGAAATTGTCATGCGTGTAGTCGTTCACGACAAAGTAGACGACGCTGTCCCTCACATGTCGTGCAGGAAGTTAAATTGTCATGTATCCGTCTTCGAGGATGCCTTAAAGACGTGGCCAATTGGGAATATTTTCGAAAAAACATATACATCAAACAACTCTGGAAATATATTTTTAATCGATTTTAGGAAAAAAGAAACTTTTTCAACCGTTTAAGACAAGAAAATATCACTAAAAAAACTTTTTTTCTGAACTTATTTCATAAATAATGCGATATGACGAAAAATCCCTACATTTTGGAGAATATAAAAAATCTGTCCGATTTTCCCTACGCTTCTATTTTAGTATCAAAAATACCTACATGTAGCAATTTTCCCCTACTTCCGGCAACACTGCCCACAGCAGTCATATATATTTCTTGTAATTATTTTACGACATATGACTTTACAACTTTATGACAACCTTGTGAATCCCCCAATTGTTTTTTTCATATTTCAGTAAATATTCCTACAAATCTTATCACTAATTATTGTGTTTACAAATTAACTTGTTGATGTTTTTTTTAAATTTTTTTTCACAATAATTTCCGTTGTTAATCTTCTGAATATGCCAGTATTTATAGATGTATTATGGGGTTTTAAAAACAAGATTATTTCAAAAATTGTGAGATTTTTTTCTTTTCAAATATTTTTTTTTTGCCTTTTTACTATTTTGGCGCCAGACTTAGTTTTTCATCTTCAGTCGAAAGTAGTTTAAGGCAATAAGTTGTTGCTTTTTTTAGTTGTTGTCCACTCTAAAGTCTGATTAAATTATGAGTTCAGTTCAGTTTAGTTTTGTTTTGACTTTGCAATTGTTTTTTCTATTGTTGTTTTTATTTAGTTAAAGTTAGCGCTTTCATATTTAAAGCAATTAAATGAATTTTTATGGTTTTTAAATTATGGACTGATTATTTTAGGCTACAAGTTCCTATAAGTGAGTTGGGTTTGTTGAAACGTTTGTAACAGGTACTCACTTTGGAAAATTATACTGTTTATCTTACTTATCTTTAATAAAATTTCCCACAAAATTTATGCCCTTTGCCCCAAAAAAATTTATGGGAAATTTTGGTTACATTTGAATTTGAGACTACACAAATTGTTTAATAACACCAGCCAACAAGGTTTTGGACTGGAGCAACCACATATCTTTCCTAGGGTAATTTGGTGGGCTAAACTCGAATCTGTAATTGGTTTTTCTCTATCACGTTTTTGAGATACAAAGAAATGTTTTTATCGTTTTTCACATAAAAAAGCACTAGTTTATTTAAAAATCAATGAATTTTCAAATGGCGTTATTTGAACGTCGTTTGTATTTTGTTGGTTCGGTTCCAATTTTCATTAAACCTTGGTGAGCACGCTCCCCTTGTTCGCGCTCACTGCACCTGGTTTTTTTTTGGAAAAAAATCTAAATGCGAATGAAAAATATGCAAAACATTGTCAGTGTCCACGGTTTGTCCAAGTTTCTGACTGCAAAACCAAAATAATGTAAATATGCCTATTTTAATGATTATGATATTGCGTATCCTTTTTTCCAACCAAATATTCACCACACACAAAGCAAAAATAGCTTAAATCAGTAGCACACGATCTCCCTAACATGCTTAAACTCTAATATTTTGAAGATTTAGAATGAATGTGGGCTTCTGTCAAATAAATAATTTTGAACTTGAAGTGTCAGTATTGACTGTTTTCCTGCCAGCATGCGATAAAAAATGAACAAGACGTGATAGCCCAATTTTTATGCCAGATTCGAATTCAGTGCACCCAGATTTGTTATTTCTGCAGTCAATTTTTTTCCAAATTTATAGACCAGTGTTATTTTAAATTAAATACTTCAGAAATACCCAATAAAGGGGCATTATTTGAATCATAAAATCATCACACAGCACACAATGGCCATTGTGGCTTTGTCATGACGTTAAAACTACGCATGTGTCTTTTCACATTCCATGTACGCCTAGTATTCTGCTAAACTTATTTGGAACAGGTCTTACTCTGCAAAATCTTAAGTTTGTTGGAAAAAAGGAAAAAGCGAATGGAAGAGTTGGGGGTGGGTGAGTTTATACCGACTTCGATTTACTCGCAAAGTTGCTATTTTCTTCATTCGTCGTTTAAACAAAAAACAAAAAACTTGTCAAAGTAAACTTTGCGTGTGCGATGATTGGACATCTTAATAGGGGCTGGAGAACATAAACGACCTATCGGACCCATTGTAATTACAAAATAAGCTTGAAACATTTCGACTCTTCTTATCTGAAGAACATTTGCAACGGAACCAAATCGCGTAATCGTGAATGCAAACAAGACAACAGGTTGACAATTGTAACAACTGTTGTTGTTGTTAAAAGTTACCGAATCACACAACAGTCGAATAAAGAAAGTTTGAGCAAAACTTTATCATCCTGCCGTTTTGGTGCCAAACCTTAATTTTGTGGAACATTTGTATGGGAGTCCTGAAAAAAATAAAAACGATTTAGAATATTTCTTAAGCTGTTTAATTTTGTCCTCCTTACTTTTATGGTTTTATTTCAAGGGGATTTATTTATTACAACAACCACCCGGACAGACGAATATTGTTAAATGAACTCATTTATCTCATAAGTATGCAGAAATAACGAAGGCGTGTCAATAAGTCCGCAACTTTTTTAAATTCCCGCTTCTTAACTGAAAGGGCAACACTGTTCCTGTCAAAAGGCATCTCTCAGTTGACTCCTGTCAAAGTTGTAATAATTTGCATAATTTAGTTTGTGTTTAACAACAACTGAGACTACTACCTCGTGATTTTAAAAGAATATGGAAATAGCGAATTTCTTGTGTTCATTAAGCTTTCAATGGAAAAAAACTTATGAATTAGGCTACGACCTTATCTACCCTGTTCTCCGGATATAGCCCCAAGTAACTACTTCTTGTTTCTAAACCTGAAGAAATGGCTCAGAAGAAATTGATTTGACTCCAACGATTAAATCATCTCACAAACAAACACCTGCTTTGATAACCTGACTCATCTTATTTTTTGAAAGGTCTTAAAAATATTAGCAAAACGTTGAGTATATAGAGCTAAAAGAAGACTACCTTGATAAATAAAAAGATTTTTTATTAAAAAAAAACTGTGTTTTTAATTTAAAAACTTATTGATCCACCCTCGTTTAAATTTATGGGACTATGCTCCGGTGCAGATCCTGATCCAGATTAACTGTTCATGTCGAAATAGCATACGATCAAAAATAAATATCTATTCGATCTTGTAGAGTACTTAACAAGTCGTTCCAGTTAATCGCTGCTCTCTTTCTCTCTCTCAACTTGTTTATTTATATTTTATTTTTTTATTTTCTAATTGCAACATGACAGCTGCATATAAAGAAAATTTAATTTGTCATTAATTACATTTATAATACAATAAATATTATATATGAGTAATTAAAAATACAAATAAAAACCATAATCTAATAATAAAATAATTAAGTTCACAGTGCGTTTATTTTCTATTTCAAGACTATAACATTTGCTAAATGTATGTAAGAGATACCGAGGAGTTAGAGGGTGGAAGAGGGATTGCCTACAAAACTGAAAAGTCTCATTTCACAAAAATCATATGATATGGTTTTGATTTATAACGTTTTGCCTGTAAAAAAGTTAATTTGAATAAAAATCGATATGTCGATAATGTTTGAGCTTTTAATGCACAGACGGACGGACAGAAAGTTAGAGTGATATTTATATAAGCGTTTGTTAAATAATTGTTTTTGAAGTTAAATACTTTGTAATTATTCGACTTTTTTTAAATAAAATTATAGTAGAAAGTGTTTAAGAGATTTGTGTTTTCCTGCTCTTTAAATTGACATGATAAATGCTTTTCAGCTGGGCAATAATTTCTGATTTAATTGTTGTTTTTTTTTTTTGCAATTTTTTCATAACGATTATTTGCATTTAAACTTTGTTCAATGTCTTGTCTTGATTTTTTTTCTTTTTAATTTATGAAATTGTGATGTTCTTGATCAAAGATCATTGTTCAAGCTGTTGACGTTGTTGTACTTAAAAATACACAGACTTTACTGTGGCTGTCGTATTGGTTGTGTTTATCAATTACGCATTTCCTCGGAAAATTTTTAAATAACTGTTCGATATAGCACATTTAAGCAATGGGAGTTGTCTATATTTGCTGACAATATATGTTATTATATGTACATATCGCTTATTTGCTGCAAGACCGGCATAACTCAAAAAAATCCATTTCGAGATAAACGTATTTAAAGTTTTTGATTTGCTCTAACTACTAAAAAAAAAGAAGACACATTCTCTTCAAACTGGGAGAGTATCAAAGCGAACAATTCTGCATCTCTAACTCCAAAATTTCATTTTTTGAGTTATGCCGGTCTTGCAGCAAATAAGCGATATGTTTGTTAAATTATATTTTTAAAAACAATTTTACTATTATCTGTTTCAGACTATGCGGCATGTCCCTGCAACAATATTCGTATTTTCTTTTGGTGTCCATTCGCAAACTCGTATACGTGTAGACGTCAAGTTTTTTGTTGCAAACCACAAGCTACAATTTGAGAATAACAGCCGTATTCATAACCAAAATTTGACATAAAGTTAGCACAAAGTTTGTTCATATTCACTTACCAAACTCGGGCTAACAGTTTGCTAACCTCTTGTTAACGAGCTGCAAAATTGTGAAAAACAGCCGTTTAATGTCAAACAATTTTGATTGTTTTTTCTTTATTTTTATAATTGGAGCGAAAAAAAATAAATTAAATGGCAAAACCAGCGATGATTAATGCAAAACGTGTTGCATTTTTGAGCCATATAATGTGGCATCATTTGAATTCAGAGTTGATTTATTAAAATTTAGCAGAGGGATAAAAGTTTGTTTTGAATTAACTCTGTGGTAACAAGATGGTAAGCCCAATCGGCATTCTAGTTAGCAGTTCATTGTACGTAGTTTACAAACAGTGGTTAACTTTTTGTTATGAATACGGCTGTTAGTATTTTATTGAAATTTAACTATTCAATTTCAAAATTTTTAAAGTATCATATTGAAAAGAAACATCAAATTGTTGCTTGATTTAACATTTGGTGCGATATTTTTTAACCCGCAAGCGTCACCAATCTTCTGTTTGATTAAATATTTCTGTGCGACATTTCGCATAGTCTGAATCTGGGGTATATATTATATATTAACCGGCAAAGACAAAACAGTTAAAAACACTTTTCTCCAAAACTAAAAGAGGTACAAAAAAAATTATTACTTTTCGCTGTTCATTAGAAAAATAAGTGGACCGGTGTCTAGTACTTTTTAAAATTCGTAACTTATCTAAGACATTAGAATATAATTTTGGTACTTTTTTGAAATTTTAAGCGGGTGAAAATCATACCTATTTTTGGTACTTTATTAACAAAATTTTTTTTCCACTTATTGGCATACATATGTATGTATATTAAATTATTGGCTCCCACTGCAGTGTTCAAATGTTTGGTATTTCAATTTTGTGAAAAAAAGTATCAAAAAGCGAAAATACGGCAAATTAAATTGATTTTGCTTTTACTTTTCCATGCTGCATGTGGTAATATTTAAATTTCTATAATATTGAACTTAGAAACAAAAATTATAGATGCAGTGTCCTGAATATGAACCTATAAGATGAAAAATGTTGGTCCTTTTTTGGTTAATAACTGGTACTTTTTGAATTTTTGTTTATGTTGGACATAAGATTAAACATGCATGGTCCTGAGTAACTAAGAATCGGAAAGGTAAGCTTTTAGTACTTTTTCGTTCTACAACTGGTACTTTTTAAAATTTTCGTTAATGTTGAACCTAGAAACGTAAAATTAAACATGCATGGATGGTCCTAAGTAAATTAGAATCTGAAAGGGAAGCTTTTGGGACTTTTTCCTTCTACAACTGGTACTTTCTTAAACTTTCGTTAATGTTGAACCAAGAATTATAGAATTAAACATGCAATGTCTTGGGTGAATGAGAATCTGTAAGAGGTATATTTCTGGTACTTTTTCGTTTTTTAAGTGTTAATTTTTTGAATTTTTATTAATACTTGACTTAAAAACATAAAATTCAACATGCAGAGTTCAGAGTGATTGAGAAACTATAAAAGGAGACTTTCTGGTACTTTTTTTAAATTGTTTTTTTTTTATATTATTCGACTTGCAAAACAAATTAAACATTTACGGGCTTGAGGGGATGACAACATATGGACCGTAGGTTGGTCCCTTGCCAAATCGATCCACTACGACGGGGGAAAAACAAATGCTCGAAACATGTGATTTAGTTTGTACTTATATGTAAGTTTTCTTCATATTTGCATAAATAATTATGGTCGAATTTCGATGAATGGACAAACTTTAGTTTCTAATAATTCTGCTTCTAAAATGGGTTTAAAAAAATTGTATACATAATTTTTCCCATAATCTGAGTTCCAATTTTAATATATCAAAAGAGCTGATGGCCTAAGACTAGTGCTCTAACAATTCAACTGAATAATATTTATTTTATTATATAAATAGTTATATAAATAAAATAATATGTTACCTCTCCGAGAAAAGGCACCTAATGTGTGAAAATTAAGTTTTGAAAAAAAAACGCATTTAAAGTTTCATAACACATTATCACTGTGAACACACCTTCAGTTGGGAGATGCGATTTTGGGTGAATAAATTTTTATCAGAAATCAAACTCATTTCATCTTATTGTACACCCATTTAGGTATCAGAATCCGCTATTAAGTCCAAACCCGTTTTTTGAAACACTAAGTCACTTTTCTCGGAGATGGTAACATATATAAAAAATTCTCAAAAATTTTCTCTATAGCCAAATTGTTTTTGCTCAATTGATTTTTTTAATTAAACTCCTTTGATCCAACAAAAAAAAAAATAATTTTTCAATAAAAATTTATAGAAAAAACCAGGTTTCACTAAACGTAATTTTTTGCCAATAATTCACTTCTCTTATTACACTAAGAAATAAACTCTGTATATTAACAGCCACTTTTTGAAAAAATGTTTTTGACAAAAATATTTAACGAAAACTAAACTAAAAAACTCAGAAGGCTTATAACCCTGCCTTAACACATGCATGTAGTGGCATGTCACTGTTGTATACATATTATCAAAGAAAAATTGTTCGAAATTGTCGAATCTCATGCCATTTGCTTTTGTGTTTACATATGCCACTACGAGTACATTTTCAAAATGTCGTCGAAGCGCAAACTTGAGATAATTTCATTACTTCTCAATTTAAAAAAAGTACCAAAAAACCAAATTGAGTTACCGAGCTAATCATATAAGCACATTTTTGGGGGAATGGTTTACATTTATTTATATAAGCATTATTTTAATAATATTAATGCTCTATAATTGACAATCTTGCTTCTATTAATGCGCGTTTCAAAAATTTAATCATAATAATACATTTATCAAGTCAAAACTTTAATAAAAATTTGACAATAATCCAGTAAGTTTGCATTAAATTTTAAACAGGGCAACATTGTTCATCGTTTTGTCATTTAATGGCATGCAAGTGCCAAATTTCCATTCGCATGCAGTTTTTGCTGCCACTGGAGCTGCCATTGCGAAAAATGTGAGTGTATTAGTAAAAAAGTGTGAGTGTATTGAGTTTTTCGAACCGGCAGTGGCATGTGTAAATGCTAGGTAAAAGGGATCTTAAAAATTTCCCGTTTTCAGAAATATTCTCGTTTTCTCAAAAGTTAAATCCTTTGAAGAGACAACGTTTCCAACGTAACCTTATTCTCTCTTCTTTAAAGTCGGCTTTTGTTTTTCTAGAAGTTCTGCGTCAATAATTTTTTGTATTTTACATTTCCAATCAGATAAATGTGAATTCGAATAGCCCCTCCAGAAAATACTAACTAACATATTTTCTAAGCAATATCATTAAAATATGCAAATTCAAAAACAAATTGTTAAGCCAACAGTAATTTAAAATAAAAAATTTCATCAATGACGCTTGTTAATAAATCGATAAATCAGCAAATAATTGAGTATTTGAAAAATAAACAAAATAAAATCTCAAATTTAATTTTTTTTAACAATAATACATCAAATTGAAACTCTCGTATTCTGATAAATTGGCCAGTTTTTTCTAGACTCATTTTTATTGTTGTTTATTTATAAAATTATTGATTGCCAATGGAATTTTAACAATAAATAAAAGTTTAAACAATTTCATTATTTATTTAGCTAAAGAAAAAAGAGCTTAAAACTAAAAATAAATTTCTAAATAAAATAAACTAGAAATGTATTGGAGAGGTTGAGTAGAGAAGCCATATTTTAACAAGTCGTTGAGATTGACTCGTCTAACCCACCAACCAATTCATTTCCCATCAACCAATCAACAGTAAAAAGCCAAGTTTTATTTGTGTATTGTTGCCTGAAGGTGACACGCATGCAAATTGTATTGTGTCGAGTTGAGTATCTTTAGGTAGACACATTTTAAGTGATTTCATATTGATCATAAAAACAATAAAATATACGAATTTAACATGGAAACCAAATTGCAGAAGTGGAAAGGAATTGAAAATGTGTCAACGATACTTTTATATACTATATTTGCAATTTTTTATATGACTCTTGGACATACAGGCCTGTTCTGAAAATCACATGCTTTTAAAATCACACGTGTGATTTTGTGGTGTTTTGAAAATCACACGTTTTTTGCGTGGTTCTGTACAGAAAATAAATTAAACTGTAAATTGGATGCGTTTCGTTTTGTTTAACCTTAACGTCGCCGAGTTTTAACTACACTCGAAATAGTGGTTGGGGATCTTTTCCCCTATTTTTAACATTTGTTACGTTTTTTACTTTGAAGCTCTTCTCTTATAAAAACGTTTTTATTTCGTCTGGGTCCACGCATGAGTCAATGCCCTAAATCACTACCTAAATACCTTTACTGCTCTTCAGTTGGTATGTACAAAAGTTTTTATTAAGTGCTTAAAATCAACGAGATTAAACTCTATATTAACTCATTTCAGTTTTGCTCTCTAAGATATATCGGGGCTGGCTTAGAAGATTTGATGGCATTTGCTGCTTCAGAGAATTCATTATCCAGAGCTGCAGAACGATTTTGGGAACTTATCCTGTCAGTTTCATTATCTTTTAGTACCGAAGCAACTGCTTAAGAGGTAGGGTAGTTACCCCGTTTAAGGACTGTCATGTACCTATCAATACCAGCTTGTACTTGAAGCTTTTGAAAACTTTTTACTTGTGATACTGATTTTTTCATTGTTTTTGGGTTAATCGTTTCATTACTTATTCAGGTTGTTTTTGCAGCTGCGGCAACACTTGCAAGCGCAAGTAGCGTATTTGTAAACACAGACGGTGAGAGGAAATGCGTGCGAGTAATGGCATTAGCCGTTAGCTATTTACTATCATCAATCAAAAACAGCTGCTTACCAATACTTCATGGCTAACGTTTTGAGAAAATTAAGGGTAAAACATGTTACACTTTTACGTTGTGCCCCTACACTTTTAAATTTTATTTTAGAAAATAAGGGCAAAAGGCAGAATAAAGGTTAGATTTATGCCAGAAAAGAAAACACCATATGATGATAAACGTTATTACTATTTGGGATACCCAGTCTATATTTTTCAGGGAAACCCTTTTATTTTACTTTCGGATCACTTATATGACCCGATTTAAGGCCTTTAAATCTACCCATGTACGTTGCTTTATGCGGCAAAGAAAAATTAGTTTGTTGGGTACCCATCTTGAATTTTTGGTGGATTAATGTTATTATTTTACTGTTTCAAGTATTTTAAGAACCATGTATTTCAAGAGTTTAAGTTATTACATCTTATGAAAATACCAGCTAAAGACAATTTAGGGAATTTATACGGTCCCCTTCCGGAATTTTTGGGAGGGTACTTCTTTTTTGCTTTTTGGGGGTTATTAAAACCTCATTTTTTGACCCTTGAAATTTTGACAAATTTTTTTTTTTCTAATTTAATGGATTTAGTACCTTTAATTTCCTGCAAAAAAAAAATTTCAAAAACAATGCACACACGCAAAACGCTAAAATAAAGAGGTTAGCTCTAAACAGACGACAATCAACTCAAATCAAACAGTAAGCCAATTTTTGGTTTGTTGTTTTTTTTTTGTTTTTTGGCGGCAATTTGTCAGCATATTTTTATAAAAACAAATTTAAGGTTGTTCAAAAACGATGATTGGAGAATTTGTATATTTGTGGTGGATTGGCTGGTTGGATGTCGCTGGCGGCTGTAATTGTAATGTGTCATACATTCATGACTAGAGTTTTAAATGGTCAAAATAAACAAATGTTAAATAAATTTAATTAAGGGTTTTGGCGTATTTTGTTATTTAATTTGTATGGGTTGAACAAGAAACAAAATTTATTTTTTATCAATATTTAAAAAAAAAAAAATATTAATAAATTTAGTTTTATAGGCACCATTTCTGGGACATTTTTGTTTAGATTAGTCCAATTAATAAATATTCATTTAAAATCATTCTTTTTAGAACTGCAAAAGGATGTTTATTGAACTGCGATAATTTATACTTCACATATATTTTAATTTACCTATCGATTAAAATCACTTTCTGAAGCGATAAAACATTTGTATCACTGTAAAACTTGTCAGCAAATTTGTTTCCCTGGTTTTACAAAAATGAATTAAACTACAATTTTAAACATGAGAAAGCCGTGTTTTTAGTGAATTTCACTTTTGACCAACTGCGCACAATGTTATTTTTCAAGTCCAAAGTTGATGATTTACATAACACAAAGGGCTAATATCTAGTCCCCATATTCATAAAAAAAATTTTTGATTTATAGAAGGTTTATTGAACAAATTTTCATAAAAAAATCGTTTCATAAACCTTTTATAAACTTGTAATGTTTTTTATGAATATGGGGGTAAGTCTTTTAATAACTTATTGGCTCGAATACTTCAAGAAATAGAGGGTTCGCATTAAGTTTAATTTACGCCATAGTTTTCTTGGCGCTCTGCGTTTCAGGGGCCGGTTGGAAACATTCCATCAGTCATCATTAAGGCCTCAAGTAATTGCTGTAAGTTGGGGTTTGCTATAGAGATTTCAAGCTAAGACAACTAAATGCTTCAGCTTATTGTTATCTTGACAGAAGTGTTCTGGGAAATGCCTACTAACAGAAGCAGTGTTGCCCTTTCAGTTAAGAGGCGGGATTTTCAAAAGTTTCGGACTTATTGACACACCCTAGTATGTTTTGTTTTATTACTCGCTAAAGCGCCAATGATTGATCTTCGGGTTTTAAAGATTGTAGGCGGATTCAAGAATGATATAAATAAAATATTACGCCATCCTAAAATTGAAGGTGCAATTTTGTGCGGATGTCGGTCGGACATGTCGTATTGAATAATAACACTATGCTCGATATTTACACTTTTTTTAGACAAGCTGGGCACATGGCGTTTTAACATAATTCGGGTACGCTGAATCAAGTAACTAAATTTAAGAATTTTAACCATACACATATGGCCGTTTAATGAAATTCTAAAATTATGCCCCTGCAGAGCCTAGGATGCCCCTAGGTGGGCCAAATGTATGACCAACCCCACTTTATTTTTTATCTCAATCATTTATTTCTAACATACCTATGTGCTATCTCCATTCCTCAAGGGGGCTCCCATACAAAATGTTCAATGCAGTCTAGAGATATATTGAGGAAAAAGAAAAATAAATTCCCAGGAGTTGCCCCTAGTGGGATAAAATGTATGACCGACCTCATTTAGTTTTTTGTCGTTAACATTTTCTTGAGACATACTTTCCCCTCATCACCACTTCTTAGGGGGGCTCCCATACAAATATCGCGTTTTGTGAAATTCTTAGATTAACTAAAAATTGTTGACTTTTGTGAATAAAATCAAAAGTCGTAACCGAATTTTAATCATTTATGGCTTGTTTTGTTTGCAGCTTCGTTTTATTATATGCAAAAAATTAGAAGCCTAGCTGCATTTTCCAATTTTTTATGGATTTGTAAAAAACAAAAATTTCGAAATTTTGATAATAAAATCATTTTTTTCAACATTTTTTTTTTTTCGAATTTATTCTATGAGTTACATTTCAGTTATGTATTTTATAAAGCTTTTTTGTAAAAGTTCTAAAAATAAAAAAAATGTTGAATATAATATAAAGTAACCTACGAAAGGAGATAATTCCCAGTTTCTAATCATTTTTTCCCCAAAAAAAAATTATGTTTCTAAAAGGAAATTTTATTATTGCGGAATTTCGGGTTTTTTTAGTAATTTCAATAAACTGAACCGTTTTTTTGTGCCACCTCCTCCATTTTCAAAATAACGGTATATCTCGAAAACAAGAGCTAATCTAAAAAAACGGTGGGCACCATTGGATTCAGCGTACCCGAATTATGCCAAAACGCCAGGTGCCTTGCTTGTCTAATTTTGCAACTAGCTCAGTGTAATTTAAGTTGTCAAAATCAAGATAGTGGTTGTTTTAATTGCGGGGTTGTCGTCTCTTATAAAGTACACACATTTCTTAAGAAAAATTGCCAACCTTAGGGACTTTAAGAATAAGTAGCACTAGCTAAGCATAAACTACATCTAACGGGAAACGCTGGGCGTGTATCTAATCATTCTTGGACGGAATTCTTCTTTAATATTGCCACGCTCGACAGTAAAACGTATTACTTTATATTTTCTCAAATCTTGCATTACACACATACCATAATATTTACGTCTTCATGCACAGAAAAAAATAAAAATTGATTTCATTAAAAAAATGTTGTGATATTAATTAAAAAGTTAATTAAATTTGCACCAGTAAATAAATCAATTCAAGAAACACGGATGTTTGATTTGAAATTGAAAATTGTAAGAAATTTACCCTTTTCTTAAACGACAAACGCTTGCAAAAAGTGAATATTATTTTTAAATTGAGAAATGCATTTAAATAAACAGTCAAATAAACATTAGGAACCATATCGGCTGCTGCAAGATGAACTAGCGTTCTATCCGTCCTCTAATTCTTGGAAAGACGAAATACTTGGTTCCCTATTATTTTTACGATTGTCATGGCTCTGCGTAGGACAGCGATCATACAACAAACTTATAATTCCTCAACTTTACTGTGTAAATTTTATAGCCATAATGCCACAGCCGTAACGGCGAATTTAGAAACCAAAATTGAATTGGTTTGTATGGTATGTTTATGTTGTTTTGGTATGACAGTGGTTATGGTAATACAGTTTTGGTATGGTTATGTCACCTCTTTTTGGACCTTTACTCCTGGTGATTAAGTTTTACTCACAAATCATTTATATTTTTTCACAAGAAATTAAGGTTGGCTTAAGGCGAATCCCCTTTACTTAATATGTAATTTTTCTTATATTTTAAAACACATTTTACTTAGGTTACCATATTTTTATGTTTACAATTACTGCCTGGCCCCCAAAGTCGATCAACAACTTAAGCGAGCGACAAGTCACTCATTATCGTTCTCATAACTACTATCGACTCCGCACACTTCATACAACGAATTTAAACAGCGAATTTGTACCTTAGAATTCGTTGTGTTGGACGAAATATGTCATACGTCGCAGTTGTGTTCGTGGCCTTAAGCGATATATTTCATTGTGGGAAAAATAAAAAAAAACTTTTACCATCACTTTAAAGCGAATATGTAATTTGCGTAGCACGCTGTGTTTGGACTACAAAATGATCTCTCTAAATTGTTAACTTGTTTTTTAATTCAACTTTTAATATTTTGTATTCCAATTTAAATCATTTCAAAACAAAAATACAAGCCAAAAAAAAAAAATTATGTAATTAAACACCTATTGACGTGTTTATTTAACCATTTAACATTTCTGACTCAATTCGATTTCGTTCGTGTTTAAGTAGTTTTTTTTATTTAATTTGTTTTTGTTCAAAAATTAACTTAAGGTTAATAGTTGCTATAGTTGTTATTTTTATTTCTTATAAATTTTTGTTAATTTTGCAATTGAGTTGTTACCAATTCGAGCTTGTCGCCTGCATTTTACGCTTTAACATTTTTGCTTCGCATTCATAGACCAATAGACTCGAGGAGGGACGGTTCGAGTTGTACTTCAAAAAAACTTTTGGATTTCTCTTTAAATTGTATTAAGTATTTTTTCTTATTTGGCTTAATTATAAAGCAATTAAAGTTTCAATTGTTTCATATTTATTTTTGTGTCTGCGCGATTATTTTAACCGTTTAGGGGCTTATTTTTATTTATGAGTCATTTGAAAGAAATCAGAACAGATGGTAAGAAAAACATACATATTATGTTCAGTTGAAAATTGGACATTGTTATTGATTTTTTTCTAGTTTAAAATAGGTTTCCTAACTTCCCAGACTTATTTCATTAACATAAAGTAGGCCATTTAAAAATTTGATTTTCACTGTCCGTCCCACTGTGTTGTCAATCGTCGATTTGGCGTTACTGTTAGAATATACTAGATAGAGTTGTCAATTATTCGCCTTCCAACTGTGTTCGAATAATTGTTTTTGTTCGATCGATCAAACGATTAAATCTAAAAAGTTATTGGATTAATCGATGAGAATAACGAATAAAAAAAAATGATTTTTATAAAAAAATTACATATTTTTAATAGATACATCCGTCCATTTCTCTACAACTATAGAAAATCTTCCATTTTCTTCTTTATTTTTTCTCAAATTTGGCTTTGACTTCTTCCTTTTTTGATGTGTAAAACTTTTCATCTTAACTAAATATCGTTCGATTTTACTTTGGATTTCCGAAAAGCGTTTGCAGACCTACTATCTTTAGCCAAACTTCTGCATACAAGTTCTTCCATAGTACAATCGCTGTCTCTCTTTATGTAAATATTTTTCCATTGGACCAAGTTCGGCTTTTTTCGATGTCGTTGGATTATCAGCGGAAGCATCGTTTTTAATGGTTATATTGTGACAATTAAGCAAATGACAAAGATATACAAATTAAAAAAAAGTTTAATATAACAACAACATTTTCTACTTTCTTGGTATGATTTATATACATCAATTCTTTATTTTTTTGATTTAAGAAGAAAAAACAGCTGATACAATTGCTTGTTAAATAAGAACATTAAATAAATTTTTGAATGAGTACTAAACACGGTTTTTGCTTGCTAAACATTACGCATAATTACATTTTGTAGAGGGTGGCCAACCATAGTGCGATTCTCTGAAAACTTTATGTTTAATTTACAATTAACATCGTGCGTTTTGGTTGGACCACCCTTTATAAAATCACTAAAAAAAGTAAAAGAATACATCAAATTCTAAGCTTTTATTTAATTTCTTATTTAATAAAAAAAATTGTTCGGTTAATCGACATTAAATAATCGATTTATTCGTTATTCGAAAATCACCATTTTAAAATTCTTCGAACAAGTGTTTGGTTTTGTTTGATCGATTAATTGAATTATTCTTAATCGGTTGACAACTCGAGTATATACTTGAAGTATTGCCGCTTTACCTAAAATTGCAATAATAAGCCATAAGCAAAGATTGAGAAGCAGTTAAACAGCTCTTACTGGAGATTGAGGGATTTGACGCCTCTGCTTTATTATGATAAATATAAAGTTTTTGCATGCCAAAAGTTTTAAAATATTTAGCAACATTAGACATTTTCTTTTTTACTCTTTAGAGTAGTAAAACGTCGCAACGTATCGAACAGGTTCGTTAAATTAGGTGCCAGTGTTTCTAACAAAAATAAATTCAGCATAGAAATCAAGCGGAAAAACTCTTGCCGATAGATGTTACTTTAAGCTTAGTAGGAAATTAGCGAAGATCAGACTGTACTCTTGTGACTAAAACGTGAACAGAACAGTTATTGTTGGCTGCGCTTGAGAGAAAAATTGGCCGTAAGATTTACGGCTCTATACGCTTTGGTGGTTGATTCTGAATTTAAAACATGAGCTAAAAGAGGCATAAAAGCCAAACTTCAGCTCTTACGGCATTCAAGGGAGAATCAACCGATGAGCAACGCAGAAAATGGCGACCTAGTTTCCGTTTGAATGACCAAGTGCAACAATGTCTAAACGCACTTTAAGTCGCTAGCTTGCGAAAGAAAGGAATAACTGGCCGACCGACCCTCGGCTGTATAGCTTTATAAAATAAAGTAATTAAAGATGTATTCCGTGTTTACCCTTAAATTTTTAATAAATTTTGCTTAAAGCTTACAATTTTTAAATGGCACAACAAGCACTAGGTTTTAGCCGCAAATTACACAATGATCGGCCATAATTTCATCCAGTCCTAAAATGTATTGCCTTACTTTTTTTGACATTCATTCATAAACTGGTACTTTACAATGCAATCTAAAAATTGCCTGCCTAAAAGTTCCCGGTTTATAACAAATATTTTACTGATTAGGAACCCTGCACCCAAAGAAAAAAAAATGCTCAAAATATATGGAGGTAACCCCAAAAAAACTATTTTTAACAAAATGGTTTTGGTTCTGGCACTTTGATGGAACCCTTATTTAACCACTGTATGGTTTCTAGTGACAATAAAATTGTTACATTAACCATAATTTTTGATTTTTATATCAAAAAAAGGCTTTGGCGAAATAAACATAATTTTACAGGAGAAGGTTTTTTATATTTAATTTCATTAAAATTTTGTACGAAGGTTGTCGCTTAAGCTAAAATTTTTTTTTCTATAAATCGTACCGGTACTATGGTCACATGACTTTTTAGGAGATGATGCAAGTGTTGCAAATAAATTCATTTATTAAATATAAATTTAAAATTATGTCGCTTAAGCTACTTTTGCGCTAAGTGCTCGATATGTTAAAAAATGTGTTGTTGAAAGTGAACGTATTGAAAAAATGTTTGGTGTTTTCTCTGGGTGCAGTTAATACCCCTACTTTAATAGTCATTAAAATAAAGGGCCTTGATCAATATAAATAAACTCTTATAAGAAAAATGTAATAAAATCCCAAAAGTACACCAGACTTTTACTTACGAGTGCTTTGATCCGAACGCGATTGCCTACTTATCTGACAAAGGGTTAAAAATAACGATCTACGTTTTAGAAGGAATTAAGGAAATACAGCAGAGGACAAGTATGGAATTTCTAGCAAAACTGACACTTTAGTTTGATTTAAGAATAAGGAAACTAACAAAGTAGAGCTGACATATGACGTCCTCGAAATCGGGTTGCTATACATCTATATTTCTTAAGATATTTTCCTAAGGTTTTGGGCTACAAGTAACATCACAGCGTAAATTACAATGTGGAATACTTTGCATCTCACTGATTGCTCGCGATGCTCTGCAATCTGTAGTCCAATAGAAGCCTGTTTAATATAATTAGAGGTAATCGTGAATTTCAATATCAAACTTTTCCGATCTGGGATCTTCAGAAAACCAATTTCAAAGTAAAGATAGACATCGTCAAATCAACAACGCTTCTTGTTAGGATCAGAATATAGGCAATATTATATTCGACCTGTGATGAAGGCAGTTTTAACTGCGTTTTGTATAACAATATAAAAACGCCGCGTGCGTCTCTCAGAGGGCATAAATTGTATCAAGGCAAGTCCGTCTGTGTAGCTGTAACACCAGATACCCAAGCACTTGGTGTTATTCCCAGAAAAATTAAAGGGAAAAAAACAGGAAAGAAAGAGGTGATTTTCTTTCAATAAGAAGCATTTTCCCCGAAATTAAAACACTTTCCTTTTTTTCTTAAAACGTAACAATTTGTTTTAATTAAATATTAAAACTTGTATTACACGATATGTTATGTTAGTTTTAAAATAATTCCAAATTCAACTTAATTTTTAAAATACCTAAAAAAATTTAGTTAACGAAAATACATACAAATTCAAATAAGAACTTAAAATAAACTTCTTGATGACGGTGGCGCATCGAGATGTCAAAGTTCAATCTAATTAGCCATCAGGGCTGCAAACACCGTTGCCTTCAGTTTAGACGTAAGAAAATATTTTTCTGAAAGTTAAGATTTTTTTAATTAATGAGTTGGCAGCACTAGGTATAGACGCTTTATACGCTCTTATATTCAATATTTCGAAATATTTTTGCTTCTACTCTTCGTTATTTTCTTTGCACCATCATTTAAAAACTTTACAAATTTTTAAAAAGTTTATTCTTTAATTGAAATTGAACAAATTTTATTTCTTAATGAATGTTTAAAAAAAATAAACAAGTCTTAGGAAATTTTGATTGAAATTGAGTTTTAATGGTTTAAATCAAATATCAAATTCAATTTGTAGTAAAAACTTGAACAAAACAAACAAAAAATATTGAAAACACAACAATGTATAGAATTGAGAAAGTGTTAAATTAGTCATTGACAACAATATTGAGATAAGTCAAAAATTTTATTTTCTGTATATCTAGTTTTACTTAAGTATTTGCGAAAGACACATGATGACATCGTCGTATTAAGTTTTAAGGTTAAAAAACTCTTCAAGGTCAAAATTGTTAAGAAATTTTGGTTTTTAAAGATTACCTGCCTGTTTTTAGAACACAAGTGCAAAAGCGACTCGTTTAACCAACATTTAAAACAAAACTTTAACAGCCAATCCTACGATGCCATACGTTAATGTTCGCATAGAAAATAACTATTAAAACAAAAACAAATTTTTGAAATTGTTTTTGTTTTAAATGTAATTTTCTGTGCGAACGTTAACGTGTGACATCGTGGGACTGGATGTAAAATAATTTTTTTTGCAGTAAGTTACATGTGATACTGCTGCAAATTGTAATTTGGTATTTTATTATAAAAATTTAAAAGTTTGACTTATGATAGTCTTATTGGAAACAATTTGAATTCACATCATCATCATTTAAAGTTTATGATAGTTTCGTTTCTGTTAATGATCAAATCGGCAGAGTTAATGCAAACACAAACAGCAAATAAATTCAGACAAATCAATAGAAATACAACACATATGCAGAGCAAATTAAATCAGTCGGGTGGTTTGTAAGAAGGTATATTTTAATGTTTTGGTTTTCTTTTATACACATAAGTGGGATCAATATCTTTTGCTCCTTTAAATTTTTCAACTGCTGTTAAAAAACGGTTAACAAGAAACGTGTTTCTTCCAAAACAAATTATTGAGAGGTCTAAAGCACTGGTGGGCAACGCACATACTATGTCATTTATGATTGTATGACTTAAGCAGCAGATGATTTGCTTTAAAGAAATTGCAATACTGTTACCAACTTTTTGGATAAAAATGGCTTCATTAACATAGCGTTTACATTTGACAGTACTGGCAAGACATAAAAAAAAAATTTTAGTTGCCACAAACACTGCTAACTGCTTCGTGACGTAGGCGTCCAGACAGTAGTTAAGACAGTTCACTTTGAAATATGTGTCAAACGTGATTGTTGCAGTGAAAGTTCAGCTAAACGTGTTTTATATGAACTAAACAAACTTAAAAACAGCCTAAAATAACTATATTTTGTAAAAAAACATAACACTTAACTAGTTAAAACATAAAAAATCAAAGCAAAATGTATTTATTTTTTTACGTTTTTTTGCTTTTGCTAATAAAGCTTCATATTATTGTTAGAAAATGTCAAATCACTGTCCAATTTTACTGTCTGCAAAATTTGCTAGACAGTAGACAGTTGGAAAAGTGTGCATGTATTAGTAAAAAAGTTTGCATGTATTGCTATTGTCATGCCAGTACTGGCAAATGTAAACGCCAGGTTAAATAAAAAAAATTAATAAATAAATGGTTAAGCCACATTTAATTTCTAAAATAAACGTTCAAAAATGAATAATCAATTTTTCACAATAAAATTTAAAATATTACATAGATCATTTTATTTTATTCAGTACACCCAACCTAGAAAAACAACTAGGACGTACGACGAATTTTCACCCGCGAATATTCATGGTCAAAAATAAAACATATTTTTGTACATGAAAATACACACAATCGGGGCTTCGGCAAATTAGCCATACGCAGCGAACTATACAGAAGCTTTATCTCAAATTCTTACGCCGGAAAACGACGAAGAAATCGGTGCCCATGTTTAGTTTGAGTTTTGAGGTGATTTAGTAAATAAGGTTACATTCTACTTTTCTTTATTTTATTTCATTTAAATTAAAAATACGAATTAGTTAATTATAAAAATTATTTTAAGATATGTTTTTGTTAATTTAAAATTTTTAAAGTTTAATGTTTTTAACATGGTCACACCATTTTTCTCTCTTTGCACAAACATTTAACAGAATTATCAATTAAAACAGCTGTTAATTTTCGTTGTTATTCTTTTTCAAACGACGAATTTTTGCAGCGAATTTTTACCGACAAATTAGTCATGTTAAGCAAAATTTATTATTCGTCCCAGTTGTGTTTCTAGCATTCATAGTTGGGGGTAGTACACTAAATATTGATTTAAATCAGCAGTGCGCACTATCACTAAATAAAACTGCAAAAAAATTAATTTGCATTCTTTTTTAACAGCTTTAGTGATGATTGTTGTTTTTTTAACTACCACTAAAAAATTTTAGTGAGAGTGCAAATTTTTTCACTATCACTAAACGCAGATTGAATAAAAAAATCTGCACTCAATTCAAATAGTGCAAAATTTGGACATGCAATCAAAAAAGCTGCATACATATATTGTCCCACTAAACTTTAAAAAATGTAACTTTGTATGTGCATGGTTTTTGATTTTTTTAGAAGATATGCATAAGTAAAGAACATTAAACAAAATGAAATTTTGTCAATAACGGTAAGTTGCACTCAAATGAGTGAAGAAAAAAACAGTTGGAATAAGCTGATGATTGCTTTTTGCAAAATTTTTTAACATCACTATCACTCATGTTTAGTGAGGCTGCAAATTTTCAATTCATGAAAAAGATAGGCAAACAATTTAACCCTGCCTTTACACCTGCAAGTAATTACTTGCAAGTAGTGTATACGTATTATCAGCGAAAATGTCGAAGAAAAAGCCGAAAGTCTTGCAAGTAGCTTGAGTGTTTACACAGTCAGTTGAAAGTTCATTTTTCAAATGTTCCCGAAGCAAAAACATCTTATGAAAAAAGCTTTGTTTTTCAGTTTAAAAACAGTCATGTTAAAAACATTACTAAAACAAGTTTAATAATTTCTTCTTTATTTAATTTTCGGTCCATCTTGATGAAAAAAATTATGTTTATTTTATAAAATATGTGACTCCAGTATTGCCGTAGCGGCGATATTATAATATTACTGAGAAAATATTTTAAACAAATTTTTTTTTAAAAATGCTTGAAACATGAATAAAATTACAACTAAGATGCGTTGTTGTATAGTTGTGCTCTTGTTTATTTGTTATTTTTTATCAATACACAGAAAATCCGCTATAAACATAACTTTTATGTTACAGTAATTTTGACTTAGCTGCACAATCTCCTTTGCACGATTTTTTGTGCAGGTAAATCAAAAATGCAGCTATCTTAAATGTATTTAGCTGCCTTAATGTGCAGGTACGCAATTGTGGTTACCTGCATAAAAATGCAGCTAAAGTAAAGTGTTTGAAAGAGGAGTAACAACGTTTTTATTAATAAATTGATAGTAACAGTGAAGTTCAAACAACCTGTAGTCATTTGTTATGCATGTTTATAATGAACGGATAGCCAAATTGGTAAAAATAAAGTGGGGAACAGAATAGTCGTTGTAGTACAACGTTAATATTAGCGCTGCAAGCTGTCAAAAGTTAAAAACGGCAGTTTCAAAGTAGTGTAAACAGAATACGTAGTTGAAGTAGTCTTTGAAGTTGAAGCGCAAAATTCGAAATTTTGAACTCTGTTGCGCTACAGAGCATTCGCCAGCTTCAAATACTACTATAACTACTTTATTTTGTTCCAGGTCTAGGATTTGCTATTCATTTCATATAATCGTGGTAAAGTTGCTGTAACTACAAACCATATGCATAAATGTAGGTACATGCAAACAAAATAAATGAATTATAATGATGCCAGTCTGACTTGTTTGCGATTTTTGTTTTTAGAAACAGCTCAAATTGGATATTTATGTGAAAAAGTGGCCACCATATGTTTTCATGTGTGCAGCTAACTTTGATGTTTTATATGAAAATATTTTTACGCTGCCCAAAAATATGAAAAATGTGCAGGTATACAAAATGCACGTAAAGAAGGATTTTGAAGAATAATTACAGAAAATATGTATTTTGGGCAGTTAAGTCAAAGTGCAGCTAACTTAAATTTTTTGTATGAAAAAAAATTTAAAATGCCAAAAATTTTGGGCACTTATCTTAAATGTGCAGGTAAAGAAAGTGCACTTAAAAAAGGAATTTGTATGGGGTAATAAAGAATAATGCCAAAGATTATCAATTTTGTGCAGTTAAGTCAAAAGTGCACGTAAATAAAAGGCAGTTAAGTCAAAACTACTGTACTACGTACTTGTTAATTGAACAAAACTCATCCACGGTAACAATGTTTTTCCATTTTCCATTTTACTTGCGACAAATGTCAAAAATTTACTTACAAGCAAGTTGGGCTGCAAGTAAGAAACATGTGATGGTGTTAGTAAAAATGTGTGAGTGTATTGAGTTTTTCGAACTACGTAATTTTGAAATAAAAATTTAAATTGAAAATACATTTGATCTGGCAGCTGTGATTGTGTGTGCACATATAAACATTAAAAGCATACATACATCCCTACAAACATTTTTGAAATTTTTGGGCGATTGCTTGTTTGGCGATGATTACGCGATCCTTCTCAGGGAATACGAACCGCTAACCATCGCCTACGCCTTACAACTAAGCGATGAATATGCGAGCGCACACAAGTAGATGCAATCATCAGTGTTTTTTTTAAACTTTCGATAGATTTTTTTTTTGTCTTGTTGTTATGTTAAGGTAACGGGAAAATAAATATTTGGTTCCAATCGCGGTGCACAATGTTCACGCGAATCGCGGTACACGAATCGCGTGGTTGACACATGCGAACGTTTTCGCGATTCGCCAGAGGATCGCATTTAGCTTCCACGCGATGCATCGCAGCGATGTTAGACAACTTGCAAGCGATTCGCGGGCGATGATTCGGCGATGAAAATTGTTTGGAGGGATGTTTTGCTAAAAGCTTGTTATACCCTCCATCACCACTAGTGGTGAATGAGCGTATACTAAGTTTGCCATTCCATGTGAAACTTCTTTATTATACATCTAAGACCCTGTAAAGTATATATATTCTGGCTCCTTGAGTAATTCTAAGTCGATTTAGCCATGTCCGTCTGTTGAAAACACGCTCACTTTCGAACAACTTAAAACTCAACATCAACCAAATTATTGCAACATTTTTGCACTATCACTAATGGCCGTTTTCTCATTACATGATTATCTTTTTTCCCAATGAAAAACTGCACATTAAAGAAATTTGGTTTTCTTAATGTCTCATTTCCTTCTATTCTGTCGCAAAACTAACCTGACCTCATCTGCCAATTATTTATTTTCCTTTTATTTGCCGTACAGATAAATTCAATCAGCTGGCTTGTAACTTTTACATGTATTTTGAGAAGTGTTGCCAACTGTAAACTATGTTTTTTGTCGGTATATTGAGAAACCCAAAATTGTTAACAGACAGTTTATCGGTCTAATAAATTTATGTTGACATTAAGTAGCAGACAGTTTGTCGGTGCATTGAGCAAATGGCCATAAGTGTGAGTTGAAACTGCAAAATGAGTGCACTACCCCCATCTATGCTAGCTAGGTCTTAATACTTCGTCATTAAGGAAAAAGCAAGGCGAATTCAAGTAAACGGATATTTTTCTCTCTTTAAATAAGAAAAAAAGAAGCACAGCTCTGTCTTTAACGCCACCTGCAAAGTGAACTCGCCTTAATAAAAATCATGATATCTTAATTTTTGGACCAGGAAAATCTACCCTGAGGGTTAAGAAATTTTCTCTTTAAGAGATACTTTGCAGTGGGCATTTAACTCGCAGGATATACATACTTATTGGCTTGTACCGATCTTAAAACTGACATCTTTCTAAAAAAAATGGTGGATTAAAGTCCAATATAGTACCACGGGAGCCAGTTACTCTCGGGAATTTATGTTTTTGGTCATGTTATTGGTGATGCCTACTCCAGGGTAAGGTTGTGGCTACCACGAAAAGCGGTATTCTTTATAAGACATTAGACCTTGATGCGAAGCTCGGGATTAGAATTTTTGTCCTAGATCAAGTCACGTAATGAAATCAGCTAATATTTGGGGACAACTTAAACATTTCTCTCTCTTGTTGACTATGGAGAAGCTACTTTTATATCCAGAAGAGTAATACATCGGTTTTCGCGAAAGAATAAAGAATATGATGCAAGTTTTTTTATTGTGCGTAGATATGACCCCTAAACATCGATTTCTTGCAAAAAGTGAAAATTGAAATATTTTGAGTTGTCTCTCTTTAGAGAAACCAGTGCGATATGGGCTAATCCTGCGTGACGAACGCTACATTCGTACGCGTTCTCTGATTGATATATAAACATTTTTTGGTCTTTCAAAAGAGATAGCTTCAACTTATGTATAGTATTTAGTGGCATTAATATGTACTTACAAATAGCATATATCATAATTTCTTAGCAAGTATTTGTTGCGAAATAATCTATCACAAAGTTTTGTGACGCACGCTACAAAAAGTGGAAGTAACTTCAAAGTTTGAAGTGTGTTTTTTAATTTTTGGCGAATTTTGCATCACAAGGAATACAAATTCTAATTCCTAAAACAAAGATGACTATAAGAGAATTCTAAATGCACTTATTCGCAGCCAAAAAATGTTGTTATTTTCTCACAAAAGCCGTGAACCCTTTGTGACGCACGCTACATAACGCACGCTACAGTTTTTCCAGTAGTATTTTATTTTTATATTTTATTTATTTTAACAAAACAAATTATATTTTAATGAATTGCATTTCTTAAACTAATTTCTTAACTAATGAATATCAACTTTTGTTTTAACGAAATTTATATTTTGATGAGTCTGCTGTAAGTGCTATTTTAAGCACAAAAATCACCTAAAATAATGCTAAATTCACGTATAACATTAATAAATCAGGGGTGGGGTAGTATTTGGTAAAAATTATTGTATTAATGATCATCAAAATACATATTTTTTAATATAAAAATGAAATTAAACATCTAGTTTTATATTTCAAAAAAAAAATTCATTTGAAAAATTTTTGGTTGGTGGACTGTTTCTGGGATTTGCCCATATGTATATGCACTCAGATTTAGGGAAAACTCTTGATAAAAAAATTATATAATGTTTTATTTTAAAAAGCTCTCGGAAAACACCAACTTACAGTTTGCGATTTGTTGAAAATCCAGAAATTCGCTTTTCAAAAGCAAATTTTGAAATGCAATTATTATGCCCTCCATCACAGTTGTGAAAAAATGTATACTAAGTTTGTCATTCCGTGTGAAACTATTTTACTATTCATCTTAGACCCCATAAAATATATATTCTGGCTCCTTGAGTACATAATTCCAAGTCGATTTAGACATGTCCGTCTGTCCGTTGGTCCGTGTGTCCGTCTGTTGAAAACACGCTCACTTTCGTAAAACTCAAAAGAAATGAACAAATTTGGTGTCAAATTGCTTATATTTATCCTATCAGTTTCGGATTGAATACCAGCAAAATCGGTTCAGTAGGATCAGAGCTATGAGTCAAAATGTGGAACCACCACTTAAAAAAATTTATAATTTTGTTACAAAAACTAATATAAATAGTGGAATGATGCACGGAATGATATGAGATTTTGCAAAAGCTCGTTTTATTCGACTGAAAATCACACTGTTTAATTTCATGAAGATCGGTCTATAATTTACTCCAGGCCCCATATAAACCCTAATCTCGGAAAACAGTTTAAAAATTTAATACTTCACTGTTATATATCACTAAAAATCACACTAATAAATTTCATGATGATCGGTCCATAATTTACTTTAGGCCCCATATAAAGCCCACTCTGGTTAATTAATTAAATACGCCTAAAGCCGAAGCAGATGAGTACCCCGGTAGGATAGCTGGTAGTGAGCTAGTCTATCAGCGCCGGGCTTGCGGGTTCGATTCCCGCCAGAGACTCTGGTTTCTTTCCTGCAGACAATCGTAGAGCTTCGCGGGGATTAGCTTAGGGAATTAAAAGAAAAAAATATATATTTATTGTGGTAAAATTTCTTCCAACTAAGTTTAATACGGCCAGAAAAAATGTTATGCAATTTCGTGATAAACGGTCCACAATTTACCCATATTTAGCAGCCTTCTAAAATTCACTGAAAACGCTAAAACTAATTTCATTAATAGCAGAAATCACTCTGCAGATTTTTGGGATGGTTGGTTCATAACTTAGCATGGCTCCAATATAAATACCCCTCCTGAAAAACATTTGAGTTAGGCTTAAACTGTTACGAATCATAAATTCGGCTTAAACTGTTACGAAGCATAATATTTTACTCAAGCTAGTTAAAATTGCTAAAAAAAAAAGGATAAAACTTTCTGATTGTCGGTCAATTATTTAATATTGGTTTAATACTGATGTCTGGTTTTATAACATAAATTAATAATAAATAGATATCATGTAGATATCACTCATGAAATATTCGAACTTTCGGTGCAGGGTACCAAAGATTCGGCGCAGCCGAATATAGTACCCTTACTTGTTTTTCGAATATTTGGTCCATATATTCAAGGTCTTTGCCTATAAACAGATGATTAAAATGATCCGTATTTACCATGTTTTATGCTGATATGGATTATCTGCTTGACATCAGGGTTTTTCTAAACAATGGTCTATTTTGACGAGCAAGAACAAAATTACAAAATATTTATGAATTTGTTTTTGCTTTCAATGTAATTCTTTGGCGTTGCGTTTTACATAATATGGGAATAAGTGTCTATATGTGAGAGCATTAGAAAAACGTCCTCAAAATAAAATTGATTTTATTTCACGACCGCATTTGCTGGCAAAATTTTATGTCAAATTGTATGGAAAACATCGTTCTGTTCCATCATTTAATAAGGGCTTTGCGATTTTTGCCTGAATATTAAGACTCAACTCTGTTCAAACACTTACGTTAGTAAAAATAAATCCAAAGAGTTTAAAGATGTCCTTTTGTATTAAAACAAAACGTTTCTTAAAAAAAAAAAACGTTAAAAAATGTCTGAAACCAACTGAATTTTTTTTCTGTAATTCACCGAAAACTTTTAATTTCTTTTAGATAAACTTCTTTAAGAATTGTTGGAATTAATTTTGATACTTAATAGGTTTTTTAGCCCACAATAATATGGCAACCTCTAAAATTAATTAGACATTTTTTGTCTATACAATTTTTCGGTCTGTTTTCGGCCAGGCATCGGGTCGGAAATCGGCAATTTGTGAAGGATGCTGACTAAAGGCCTAACCATAAAATGCATAGCCTTGCTTAACTACTGTCAAAAATTAGCAAAAAGTCTCTCAAATGTATTTAAAAAATAAAAAATCATTTGATTCCATACGGAATGTGCGATTTGATTCGCACCTTGCTTAAGCAAATGACAGTTTCATTAAACTAAGCAAAAAGTTTCTTTAAGTTCAATATGGGTTGCCTCATATAATTAACATGTATTTGCAAATTTGCTTAAGCCAACTTAAGCACATTGTGGTTGGGACTTAAGCCCGCAAAAGTTATAATGACATTGAGTGTCTATACTAATTCACATTTGAATGAGTAATCGGACAGCGGAATTTGTGAACGTGCCATGTTTTACGGCGCGTTGATATTACCAATAAATATATGTTTGGTAAGATAATTTACGTTTGTCTTCGTAAAAGTACCTTCAATTGTATTACCATTTATCCTAATCTACATATTCCTTCTCATACTTCAAATTTTAACACAAAACAAAGATATAAAACATGTGAAGTGTAAACAACTATTCGAGGGAAAAACAAACAAGAAACGCCAAAAGATTTTTTTGATTTCCTCTGCTTGTGTTTGATTTTTGATAAAGAGAAAACCAGGGATTTCTTCTTCTAAAACAAATATTTGTTTAAATGTTATAAAATTAATTTTCATTTAAACTTTATGAATTTCAGCCGTTGGCTATAAATGTTCAATGAATAATTAAACATTGCAATTTACTTCCCGAAAATTAATGAATCTTAATAACAGTGGTCACAGTTGAAACTCAAAGTTTGAGGAAATACTTGAAGAATTTTGATTAAAGCGTAAAAGTTAATAATAATAATAATAATAATATTAAAAAAAAATATGTTAAACATTGTCTTCCAACAGCACACGCTGGATTTAAAATTCAGATTTCAATAAGCAAAATGTTTAAAGCTTAAGACTACTTCCATACTGATTCTAGTATCTTAACCCATTAGATTTTGTTTAAATACATTAAACAAAAATCAACTCTACCATCAACCACTAAAATCAGTAATTAATCGTCAATTCTGCTATTCAATCCCACCCAACTTCCTTCCTCCTTGACCACTGTCTTTAATCAAAGACAACTTATAAATATTTAGGTTAAGCAAACAACTGTGTGGCCAAAAATCGAAATAAAACTTAAAAAAAGCAAAGAAACACCAAAACCCTTTCAAAGAGCAGCCATAACATAATGACCAGTTCATATAAAAAAAACAGATGCAAACATAAAATAAACTAAACAGTTTTTTATTCCTCTTCATTTACTTCATCTTCCGAGCGAACCATAAACATAAATTCAAGTACACTGTCGACGTTTGGTAGAGAGTGTGTTGTTTGCTGTAAATATATCTGATTGCTATTTGAATTGAATGAATATTTGTGGAACAAACAGACCACCAACATGTCAGCTCACACGTTGCGGAACATGATCATACACAGAAAAATAAACAACAACAACAAATAATTTAAATCGACCCAAAACTAAAAGCTACAACAAGTAAATATATGTACATAAGAGCAACATAAATGTTGTTTATTTTGAAAGTATCATCAACAATATCAGCAACAACAACCTCATCATCATTTTCATAGGCAACAACAACAGCAGCAGCAGCAACATTATGTTGAACCAATAATTTAAATTTCCGATACTGTTTTCATAACTGCAGGGCTAAAGAATATTTCATGTTAAGATGTTACAGCACAGTGGGGTGAAATAGCAGAAAAAGGTAAGTTGAAAATTGCGGATGTAATAAGAAAAGGTACTTTTTTATATTTCGCGGCCTTAGTGCTGGTTCACACTCTTAGGGTGGGTTTTTAACATGGAGATTAAATATTTAGTCATCTTTAACCTGTGTTTTTAGTTTTTAAGATGAGAATTAATTTGTTTTATTTGCCAGTTTAAGCGGCCAATGTTGGTGGCTTAAACTTATCAAATGTCAACACAATTAAGACAAAAGCAGCTGTTAAAATTTTTTTTTTTTTTAGAAAACAGAAAAATGGATTATTCTAGTAAAGATGAAGACTTTAGTGATTCTGAAACATATGAAAACCTAAATAAAATAATTATAAGAATTAATTTCCTTTTTATAAGAATTAAATGGTCGAAAATTCTTCTTCTTCTGTATAAAATGCTAAGTGGATTGATAAATAGTTGCCATTTTTAAATATGTTGCTGCCATTTGTTGTTATTCAGTATGGCACTACCTCTTAAAAACGGCAAACACAATTAGTACTCATTTAAAATTATTCTTAGATTAATTAATTATAGTTTGCCGCTTAGATTAAACTCGATGTTAAAAATCCACTCTTAAAGTTTAAGCCGTCAAGTCTTGATAGAGGAAAAGAAATGTCATACTCTGTTCCCTTATCTCCTAAAACCTAAAGACTTGACGGCTTAAACTTGAAGAGTGTGAACCAGCACTTATTTATAAAAAAATAAAACAGGTTTATAAAATAGATTATATATGAAAATTTGTTTTAAAAAGGGAGATAATCCCTTTTATTACAAAAAAAAAAAAAAAAAAATTTCAGGATAGTTATCAAATCTAAATTAAGTTAATTTTCATAAAAACTAAAATCGTATTTAAACACAGATTGATTTTTTGAGTTTTATTTAAATAAGATAAAAGTATGGTAGCACTACTAAATACAAAAAAATATCATAAACAAGTAAATTTATTTACAAGGTGGTCTCAAGAAAGAGCTGATTGTTATTTCTTTGCCTCTTGTTGTTGTATTGTCGTGATATTGCGGCCACCTTGCTAAAATATTACAATAGAAACTTAAGTTGAAATTAAGAGTACCACATCGGGGAATTAAGTTTGATTTAAGCAATTAGTGAAGAAGAGAATTTTTTATTTAAATCGATTTTAAACATAAATGTGTTTTAATATCAATCCTGAAAATTGGCCATTATAAACACAAGTAAGAGTGCTATAATTGGCTTAGCAAAATCTTATATACCCTTCACTATGGTTCGATAAAAACAGAAAGCTATGTAATATATATTTCGTACTACGCCCACTGCTCCAATCCTGCCTACATTTTGTGAGATATTGTGTATTGATAATTATAATTATTAAATGATAATTCTAGAAAGTTGTTTATTGAGATCTTAGGTACATTTTTGTAGTTGATTGTTTCCTTGAATTTGAACGGTTTGCTACCTATGAACCTGAACAGGGGAGAAAGGTAAAAAAAAAAAACATTTTTTTAAGTTTTTTGCGATTTAGATCTAGAAGATGAAGTTTTTTGATTTTATATGTTCACATATATATGTTCTTTATGGCAAGAGCTACAACTTTGTCTCAGAGGGTAAATCAAAATTCCGAACTGTTTGCAAGATATGAGCCTGAGAAAATTATCACTTTTTTGCAAAAATGACACCGAGGCCCCAAATCTATGGGGGGCCGTAAAAAAAGTGCATGACTTCGGGCAAAACTGGGAGGCACGGGTCTTTATTTTTGGTCTTTTATCACTAAGTGGTGTCCGTATATGGTTATGACTTAAAAAATTAAACACAGTGTTACAAAAATGCCGGTGTCTTATTTTGAAACTGTGGCTCTTGCCGTGCTCAAGATGTGCAGAAATCTACAATGTCTTCGTACGGGAGGTGTCGCACCCACTTTTCCCTCCAATTTTTATGCGAGGTTGTGAGTTGATAACCCAGCCATTTGAACCAAATTTTGATAATTGTTCTCTTACCATTCTTTAGACATAAATTTATTTTGTATAGCAGGAGATTGGTGGATAAAGTTAAAGGCAGTCGTGGTTTTTTGCTCATATCTCAGCCATTTGTCGACCAATCAAGCTGAATTTCAATAGCAAACAATTCCCGAGTCCCCATCATATCTGGTGTCTTTGGGATAGTTAATTTTTTTATTTTTTAATAAATTTGCTATTTGGAAAGAAATTTAAACTTCAGCTTAAAAAGTTATGTACACACATTTATTTATTTTGAAAACTATTTACAATTAAAAGAAGTATAAAACCAAGGGGAATTCATGTATAGGTGGTGGCGATACTACAACAAGTAATAACACCAAAAACACAACATTGTATTTTATTTGTTGCTTTCGTTAATCGATATGCCAAAAACACCAGTACCTTCTGACATTCCTTTCTCTCACTTATGAAAAAAAGTAGCACAGCTGTGTTTTCAACGCCACCTGAAAAATAAATTCGCCTTGGATAAAACAAAAAAGAATATTTTAATTAGGATCTGTTAACATTGCCTTCAGCGTCTATGACAGTTTGTAGTCTATTCGTAATATATTCATATAAATTCCGTATAAACTCGATTTTTAGGCCATTCCGGATTTTTTTTATTTTATCAATTGTTTTTTCTTGTTTTAGGCCCTTTTGCACAGTTCTCTTTCTTTTTATAAATGCCCACATATTCTCTATAATATAAAGATCGTCAATCTAGAAGTATAACAGTTTGCTTAACGCTATTTAAAAATTTTGTTGGTAACCATGTTTTGTGGCATGTAGCGTTATCCAATTTCCATTAGAAAATACTCTCTGAGCTGAAGAAAAACTAAAATCCTTTTAAATGTCAAGCTATCCTGACTGGCTAAGAGTGTCTTGTTTTGGTACCAGATCTCTAATTCCGTTGTATGGCACACATCCCCAAAACATTACTGAGTCAGCAGAAAACCGGTTAAAAGGTTTTACAACTTTATGTCGCGATCCTCTGGAAAGCTGCATATGTGACTTTCTCCGAGAAAAGGGACCTAGTGTGTGAAAATGAAGTTTTGAGAAAAAGGCATTTAAAGTTTCATAACGTATTATCACTGTGAACACACCTTCAGTTGGGAGATGCGATTTTGGGTAAAGAATCCACTAGGTCCCTTTTCTCGAAGAAGGCCACATATAAGTTTTTCCATACTACCCTTCATATTGAAAATATCGAGCCCTTAGAGCGAAAATAACTTAAGCGCCAAAAATCAAATTTTACAGGAGAGAGTTTTTTTTATTTTATTTCATATAAATTTTGTATGAAATTTGTCGCTTACGATAAAATTGTTCTTGCTATAAAATCGTAACGGTACCTTATGTGACCATGATATTTAAGGAGGTTATGCAAGTGTTGCTAATAAAGTCATTTATTAAAAAAAAACCAAAATTGAAAATTATGTCGCTTACGTTATTTTCGCGCTAAGGGCTCGATATGACTCGCATATCTATAATACATTGTGCCGAAATTTCATTGGTTTATGAATTTACTCCACAGCAAACTCTAACTGTTTTGCTTAATTTTTGTCAGATATTTTTATTGTTTTTCTAACCACGACGGTCTTTATATCAAATCTGTTTTCTGTCTCTACAGCAACTTTAAATGGATTTTCTGGTAATATTTTAATATTTGAACGATCTTCCATCTTAGTTGTCACATATTTTTGACCAGTTCTGAGCGCATTTTTTAAGTTTCCGTGCGTATCCTTTCCTAATTTTACCAAATTATAAACCGTTTTTGCGAAATACTGCATAATTTTTTACCAATTCAAATGCCGGCATACGCATTTGGATTTTCGTCACAATTCCATTATTCCACTATTTTCACAATTTTATCATCTTTTTTAGATGATTAAGTGAATTTAAGAAAGCAAATTTTTCACAAAAGTACCTGCTCAAAAAATACGTATTTACTAAAAGCACATTTTTTTTTTACAAAAAAACAAGTTTTTTACCAACAGTTTTTTCCACAAAATTTTGTTCTAAAAAAATTATAAAACATGTCCCACTGTGCTCTTCTTAAGACTAAATTTCCTTTATTAACTCATACTAATAAGTGTGGGTTGGGTGCCACACATGTGGTTAATTTGTTGTTTCACTCGTCTGTCAGTCAGCCCTCGAGCTCCAAATACTTGCAGCATAAACATTTCGATTCCTAGTCAACAGTTTGCTTTTTGGCCAATGTTCTGAATTGGACCAATTATGTGTTGCGTCTTTTGTAGTCTTATGATTTTTGAACTTTTTTTCTTTCCGCTTGTTTTTTTGTTATTTTTGTGTGTTTTTGGTCTGTTGATTATCAAAAATTAAATCTTAATGTTGTTTCTAATTAAATATCAAATGGTTTCGTTTTCATAAGTTTTTAGATTTCTTTTTTTGTAGTTTTAATAGTTTGTGGTGCATGTGTTAACAATTTGTGGCAGTTCAAATCTTTTAACACTAATTTGCTAACAAAGTGCGTGAAATTTTGCTTAGTATATAATTCATATGTGTTGCCAGCATTAAATGATGAATAATACTGGATTACTCAATGCTTAGGTATTGAAAATGTAAGCACACGTACACTTGCCACAGGTGTGGTTCCTCTGGATATAGTTTACCCAAAATAAAAATTCATTCTTATTAATATCTTAAAGCTTGAATGCAATTACAAACATTCTAAAGTTCAATTATGAAACTTTTAAGACTTTTTAAGTCATTTAGTACTTGAAACTTTATCACTCACTTAATTATTCATTCGCATGTCCATTTTTAGAACAGCGACCGTATCAGTGGTTCATGTGGACAAGTTCAATGAAGTGCATAAACTGGGTTAAATGTGTATTTGATATCAATTTAATTTTCATTTGAATGAATTTCGTATAAGTGATTATTTCTCAATATATCTATATTTAAGGAATAGAATTAAAGTAAACTAAAGATCTGTTTGTAGTCTTAAAATAAGATACAGATGTTTATTTGAAAAGTTGGTAAATAGAAAATAAAAATTTCGGAAAATCTTACAAAATTTGTCTGTGTATAGAAAAAAGTAAGTTTTGCCGCGCCTTTTGTAGAAAACAGTACATTTTTTACAGAAACCTTCCTGTTGTCACAAGTACTACATTTTTTGAAAGCAAATCCCCTTTTACGCAACCAATTTTTTGAAAAGTTTTATCAAAATGCACTTTAGACAAAAAGTTCGTTTTCAACAAAAACGTTTTATTAGATAAAAACGTAGTTTTTTTCCAAAAACTTTCTATACTTACGAACAGGGAAGGGGCTGCATTTTAAAAAAAACTTCTTTTCCACAAAATGTGTACACCTTTTAAACAAAAATTTATTGCAACTTGTCCAAAATACAATTTCTTATTGTTGACTTTACAAAGGGGATTTTTTATAAAAGGGACTTTTTCACAAAAGTTGTCATTGTGTCAAAAAAAAAATTACTTCTCCCACTGAAGGTTTCCTTTTCACAAAAAAGTGACTGTCACAAAAAGTAATCTTTTCAAAAAACGTGTTTTTTTTATAAAGTGGCTCTTAAAATTAACATAGAGGGTGGTCCAACCAAAACGCACGATGTTAATTGTGAATAAAACAAAAAGTTTTCCGAGAATAATCTTAATGCTCACCACGGCTTCGTTGGCATACCTCAATCCGATGATCCACATTTTCAATGACATTTTCAATGACGTAATTGTAGTTCAATGTCGTTAATATGCCGAATTATCTCATCCTTTAAGGCCATGTCAGATACAACTTTTGCTTCGCGTTGCGTTAGAGATTCGCTTTGACATCTAAGATGAAATATTCATACTTATACGAAACATGTCACATAAAGAACTTTTAACGCAAAGCGAAGCGAAAAGTTAGGCAACTCTCATCTTTTTGCGCGCTTTGGCAATCTGCTAGTATAATTTTTTTTAGTTATTTTCTTTTTAAAACAGAATGTGTGAGTGTTGTCAAAGTTTTTATTGTGACATACACCTTTTGCGTTACGCTTTTCTGTCAAAGTTAGATGTGTCACGCAAAGCGATGAAGTTTTATCTGACATGGCCTTTAGCTCTTGAATGGTTTTTGGCTTATTGACGTACACTTTTTCTTTTAAATATCTCCAAAAAAAGAATTCCAACGGTGTCAAATCACATGATAGTAACGACCAGTTAGCAGCGCAACGACGTGATAAAAAAGTACTTTTTTTTTATAAAAAAAAAAAAAAAAATAATAATAATAATATTAAAAAACTTTGGTTTGAACAAAAAATTTGTCATCTTCACTTTTCAACAAAAAGTTCCACTTTTCATTGGAAGTCCCTCAATGACTGAAAGAATTTTGGCTAGAACAAAAATTTCTTTAAAGACAAACTTATTTATTTGAAAAAAACCTATCCCTTACACGAAACAAATGCTTTTATTTGACAAAAGAGAAATCTTAATAGAAAGATGAATTGCATTTTAAAACAAAGTAATTTGTTACTAAAAAATTTGTAAAAAAAAACTCGTGTTTCCAAAGTACCCCTTAAACACATTTCGAAAACTTTTTTGTTTTCTAAAAATAAAATTTTTCCGCTAAGTTCTTTTTTTATAACATTATGTTTTCTAAAGTTTTTTATGAAAATTTGCGTTTTTACACAAATCCCAAAAATAAGATGCCCAAACGGTGAAAACAGCACAAACGCCTTTTTCAAAACCAATTTTTTTTTATTGAATTCAGCAAATTTTTAAAAAATATCTTGTACATTTTGTGTTTATGCAAATTGCTGGCTTGAAAAAAATCATTGAAAACATATTTAAACAAATTTTTAAAAATTTAATACGCAGCAGAAAAGCTTTTCATATGGATCACATTAAAATTCATTTGGCATCATGATCATTTTCTCTGTGTTCGACAAATTCGGCGTCATGTTTGCACAGATGTTCTTTATTAAATAAAAGCACGTGTGACGGCAAAATGGACAAATAAATAGATGAAATACAAAGAAGACAAACAGATAAAACGATAAAATAAAGAGGCGGCATCCGATGACCATAACGGATAATTACAGAGTTGTGAATAAATGAAATCTTTGTGTGATAAATTTCTAGTATTTATATATTTCAAGTGATTTATTTTGCATTTAAAAGTTTGTGGCGTCATAATAAAAAGCCTTTTTAGGTTTCTTATTTTCCGATAGGGATTAATAGTTTAGTTTAGCAAATCTGGTAACTCTATTAGTCTACTTATGAGAAGAAAGGCAAATCCAGAATGTGAATAAGCGGGCTCAAGCACTTTTACTTAAGCAAAAAAGTGCGAAGCAGATCGCACATTTCGTACGAAATCTGATGTTATTTTGTAACCGAAGGTAAAATGGTACAAATAAGTCCCAATTCACATTATACGATTTTTGTCGTTGCGATAATTGTCGTTTCCTCTTTGAAGTCGGTCTCATATTTACATTGTACGATTTTTGTCGTAACAACCTTAATACCAAGGCGAATTGACTAGAAGGTGGGGTCAAGTCAACATACGGTGTTTTTTTCGGAGGTCGACTTGTCAAAGTTTGTATACAAACTAGTTTTTTATGTAAACAAACCAATTATTTTTTACTAGCAATTTTTTTGACAACCCGACCACAGAAGCAGTGTTGTTGTAGAGTCGACCTCACCTTCTAGTCAATTCGCCTTGCTTAATACATTTTTCGTCAAATGAGAGAAATTGAGAGAACGAATGAATGAACAAAACGAATCGAAGAGTACACTCGCTTCTGTACTCCTTATAATTCCTCTCACCCCTCTTGCCCATAAAGTAAGAATCGCCACGACAAAAATCGTATAATGTGAATGGGCACTAAGTTTCTTCCGTTTGTAATTTTTACAATATTCCCTAGCCCTGGGGGCTAGTATACATTGTGACATTAGCGTAGAAATTTTTTACAATTTTAATTTACCATAGAACTTTGCTACCGTTTCACACACACCCAAAATAACTGAAAGTTCATTTGATTTTACGGAATATGTGGTTGAATTTTTGACAGTAAAAAGTAAACGAACTTTTTAAAAATAAATGAAAAATAAGTAGACCGGTTTTTAACTGAATTTTTATTATTTTTTTTATATTACAATTTCAGTTAATTTTACGAACAGAATATTCCCTGCGGGAAATTTGTGTCAATTGGTCCAACAGATTGGTCCTGGGATTTGTAAAAATAGAACAAGTACAAAAAGAAAGGACTCATGACCAGTGAAAGAAGAACCAATCCCTTAAAGGTAGAAAAAGTAATGAATTACAGTAAAGTCTTCACCGGTGCTGTGACATATTTTTGGTACTTTCTTAAATTTGGTTGTTGAAATTAATTATAGGACTTGTTTTATTGAAATAATACTACATTGTATTGAAATAATACTACATTTTAGTAATTGGCACTAAGCACGTTCATTGAGAATAGATCTGTGACTGATCAAATGGTGTGTTGACCCCCTCCAATGGCAACCTCATGTAAATTTGAAAGGTCTTATTCATATAAAGTGTTAGAACTAGAACCGGTCTCTACCAACAAAGACCTATCACGGGACTACTTTGGTGTCAGCTCGCTTCCATCTAGGGTTGTAAGTGTAGTTTTCTTTAGTGATACGGTCGTGGCGTAATTGTTCAGGGAATTAAATAATAATGTACCCTGTTTCGCAGTAAGTGGAGTACCGTATGGGATACTGATGCATGGAACGGTAACGTTGTTGACTTTGTAAAGGGATGAAAAGTTAAAGGCTATTGTTGATGGTGTGAAGTGGAGTGAAGATGTTGAAGGCTGGTAGTGATGTTTAACGAAGGGTCGAACCGATTAGTGCGTCCCGAATACAGCGAGGAAATGGATATTTAGAAGAACGAAAGTTGATGAACTGTTGATTGTGAGTTGGTTTGATAGGGAGGGCTGCAGGCGAGGCCAAACGACAAGAGGTCCGGAGCATCCGTTGGTTCAAATAGGGTGCTCGATGAGTTGGTGAAATAGACAGAGAATACTGAAATTGATCAAAGTGGTGATGCTTGTCTGGTGAATAGTGAAGCTGTTTTATGGTGAAGGTCGCACTGGTGGAATTGTTTGATAAAGTGTGCTGGGTTAGCTGATGGGTAAGACTATAATTTTGGAGTGAATGAAGAGTCAAGAGCCCAGACAAAGAAAAAGTTGACTATCTGATGAAATGTATGTTTCACATAATGATGCTCTTATACAGAGAGTGCTGTTCTCATGAGGGCGTGTCTTTTTGGATCATGTGGTTAAGAGTTCCTAAGCTACACGATTTCTTCTTGCTGGTGTTGCTATTGCAACAGATGGTGCCGACTATTCAAATGCTGCTGGGGCTATATTGCTCCAGCTCCTAAGCAAGGAGCTAAAGCATAATTTCTACCTGTGTGTGCTGTTTGCGCTCACGCTTAGGGCGTTTGATAAATGCATAGTTTTTCACCCAGTGGTACGATCCACCATGAGATTATGATACACGACGCACAGGGGGCTCAAAATCGTTTTTTATCGGTAAAAAATCTGTAACTTTTGAACCCATAGAGATATATTACAAAATTTGTTTTTGACGAAGAGATAATTGAATTTTTCTCCAGTTATAGTTTTACTAAAATCGGTTAAGCAGTTGTTGAAAAACTTAAGATCAAAGTTGAACTTTTGATTTTTTTTGCATTCAGAATGAAAATGCGGTCTATTTTTGTTTTAATACCCATACCACTATAGCGGAATATATTGGCCCTAAGCCTAACCTTTAGTATACCGGCCTATGACTGCCTATGTAAAACTTAATTTAGTATATGGGTTTTAATTGTCACAATGACCAGGTCTGTTGAAAATGGTCACAATCGGTCCATAATTTTACATAAACTCTATACAAACTTCTTTTTGTGCCCATAGTTATATTATTATGTTGGGCCCAAAAATATATCATTAGAAACCTGATCATGCTATCAAATTTTATCAGAATCGGCCCATACAAACACCACTTTCGGAAAAAGCTTTAAGTGGCATAACTTCCTAATAAATTTTGGTATTGATATAATTTGGCAGCTATAACTTTTATAATAACTGCTATGGCATGGCGTACTGGTAGGTCCAAAAGTGACCAAAGGTCTCTCCTCCCTCCAAAATCGCTTTAAGATGAAGAAATCTCATATAGATGTGAATAACATTCGCCGCAAAGAATAAATGTTTATCTCAAATTATAATTTTGATGTACCGGCTCCATATGCTTGCCCATGCAATGACAAATCGTATATACCCTTCACCATGGTGCAATAACGTTCCTTACAAATAAATAAATCCTTTTTCTGCCACGCCCCCGTTTTCTAACACCGCCCGCATTTTGTCGGATGTTGTGTATTGATAGCAAAGATGCTTGTAACTAATTTGGAAACTTTGGCTGCTGCCGTTCTCAGAAAAGGAACGAAACACTTTTTGATTTAGATTAAGAGCTGGATAGAGTTGAACTCTGCGTAGAATTTCCCTCCAGTTTTTAAATACATATACACATGTATTTTATTTTATGACTTGGTTCGGTTTAGCTCTGACCGTTTTCCACCTGTGGTAAAGGGTATAATAAGGAGGTGGGAATAACTAAGTCCCAAAATACCTTAGCCACACATTTTCACCAAAACATTAAAAAAAGAGTATTTTTTACTCTCGTTAAAATTTAGGTACAAAGTACAAGTTTATCGATTATGACGAAGGCATTAATATTCATAAGTATTCGTGTATTCTGACACAGATCATGAAGTGTTAACTGATTGGTAGATCACAATGAGAATATAATAAAAAAAATCATAACTCATCAATACAACGAATAGATTTCTCACTTATCGTGTTAAATACCTTAAAAAATGAGTATGATTATTATAATCGCTTTCAAAGCAAGATATTGACGAGTGATGATGATGTACATAGTTGTTTTATATCTTTAAATGATGTATGTGGCACAACATTTTGCAGCTAGAGTTGCAAGTGTATGTTAATAAATTTTTAGACACATAATCGTTATGATTGATGTTTGCAGCTGCATTTAGAAAGATACAAATTTTTCCACTAAAAATTAAACCTTACACTTTTTTTTAGAAACTTTATGACGTACATCCTTAGCACAGGCATATTCAGTGAATCGATGAAAAACACACATGTTTTGTTGTCTATTTATGGCCATATTGATGATCTTGCCTTGTCGATCATCATCAGTTGTATTTTCTTCTTCACAAACTTTCTTTGCAACATCAACACCCATCATCATCATCACCATCGTTATCATAATTTTTATTTCCAACAATTGCCAGATTCTATTGCTCATACACACATGCTGGCACTTGCAACACGAATGATTGTGTGGCGGCGCAGTTGTTGTATGCCACAGTTGTTTGATTCACTCTGTTTTAGAGAATTTTTGAATTTATAGTCTTTAAATTTGTTTATTTTATTTATTGGCAAATTGCAAACTCTTTGATCTATTGCAAAAAAAAATTTTTTTGAGACAAATAAGAACAACATTTAAGGCAAGATTTTTTAACCAGCAAACAATTGAACATTGATTGTCTTAAAAACCAAAGTCTATTATATACTAGATTTCGAGTCAAATCTAGTTGTTTTTGACCAGATTTTCCATACAAAATGAAATCTACTTCGTGACTAGATTTAGACAAAATCTACTCAAAATCTAGTAGTACTTAGTGATGCAACTATGGTTGGAAGTGTTGCCAACTTAGCCATTTTGTGGCTAGATTTAGCCATTTTCATCTTGTTTAGCCATAAAAAATTTATTTACCCATTAGCCAAAATTTTGGTCATTTTTCAACTTGTTTAGCCATAAATTTTTTTGCCGTTTTTTTTTTAATAATAATTGTTATTTTCTTATAAAAGTAAAATTAACCTTTTTAACAATTAAAACGCATTTAATTGATATCACAACTTTTACAAATGTTGAAAATCGCTATAAACGATGATAATAAAACATCTTTCAAAATATGGGAAGAGTATTCCAATTTTAAATTTATAAAAAGGATCAACACAGAATTTACTATAAAGTTGCTCTCACTTCCATAAACATAAAATGCTGAAGTAGAGATGGTATTTAGCCAAGTTAACATCGTTAAGAGTAATTTGATAAATACGTTACATTTATCAACCGTTAATTCGAATTTATCAATTAGGAAAATATTTTTACCATAACAATAAAATATTTATATCACCACCACAATAGTGGAGAGGATACTAATCAATTGTGCTGATGTTTGTAACACCTTAAAAGCATATCGATCGACTCAGAATAATTTCTGAGTTGAATTAACGATGTCCGTCTGGCTGGCTGGCAGGTTGGCTGTCCATGTAAACCTTGTGCGCATAGCACAGGTCGCAATTTTGGAGATAATTTTATAAAATTTGGTATATAGGTTCTAATGTAGTGTAGGGTATTATATAGTCGGGTTCGAGAATCATAAGCAACAGCTCTACTTGTAACAATATCAAAGTTTAAACAAAAACATCAACAATAAACAGTGAGTTTATCTCTTACATTCCCCACTACAATGATATTCAGGGGTGTGCTGGAAATCGCAAACGCAAATCGCAAGAATTTTAAAAGTCGTTTTTTAGTAAGATTTCTGTAATAAAAGAATTTTATGACAAATATTATACAAACATTTCTCTATTAAACAGAATTTTATAACAAAAATTATTAAAATTAGATTAAAAGTGTATTAAAAACAGCCTCCAAATTCTTGCGCTTTGCGTTTGCGATTTAAAGCACACCCCCCATTATGATTCTTATACGCTTAACAGTTTTATTTGGTTTAATATCTTTAGTTTTTCTAAAATCTTTATGGATGAAGTTTCCTGATGATCTGGCCTAAGCAACCAGTAAAATGCGCATAGGAATAGCTTATCCCATCAACAATAAACTTCAAGTGTTTTTATCAAGAAAAAAAAACTGGGAATTAAGCACGAATAACAAAATCTTTTAAATTGTATGTATTATTTCTGTTTTGTTATTGTTTTAAGCCATTTTTTAGACAATTTTTATCTGTTTTTTTTTTCGTAAATTTAGCCATTTTTGGTCACCAAGTTCTGGCAACACTGATGGTTTGTTCCATAAAGTACTAAAGAATACTTCTCTGTTCGAGAAAAAATTGACATTTTGATAAAAAAACAAAACAAAAACAATAATTGCGACTTGGTAAAACTGTTCAAAAATGTTAAGAAAAAATGGAAATGACAAATAATATTGATAAAATAAACTGAGTTGATTAAAAATAAAAGGTAATGCAAACCAAATCTCCCTAATGTCAAGAAATGTCAAATATTTCAAATCAAATCTGCTAGATTTCGTTGTAATGTAAAATGTTCCATTGTTTTCAAAGAAGAAAAAAATATACATCTTTTACAGATTGTTTTGCATTGTCCTCTAAATTTTTACAAAAAAGTAATATTTTTATTTAAATAACTTCTTGAATGTTTGATGGTGCTTTGGTACTTTCTTATCTATTTTGTGCCTTTCAAATCCAACTAACTACTTTACGCCGTTTAATTTTCTTACTGGTACGAACGCTACTTTTATTGACATAATTTTTTTGTTTGTAAAGGGCAAAATAAGCCACCCAATCTGTTCGGTCAAGATATGAAAAACGTTTGAAACATGATTGTACGATACTCAAAATTTTTTGTATTTAATAATAAAAAAAAATATGAAAAAAACTAGAAAAAAGTCAAAAAATGCCTGGCCAGGCACAGGTAGACATTTAAGGGTTAAAAGTACCAAGATAAATTGTTTTCTAAAAAAATTCCCTTTTTTGTAAAATGTAATTTGTCTATTTCTAAAATAATGTTGTTTTTTTAATTTCTATTTTCCCATAATTTACGAAAACAAATTTTTTATAATGTTTCAGAGAAATATTTTTCATAAAAAGTCCAATTTTTAAAAAAGTTTCATTTTATATTTCACAGGGGCCTAATTTTTACAAAATAATCTTTTTTTTGACCAGAAGTACAATTGTTTGTTTAGAAAAGTCTCTTATTTTACTAAAAGTTGGAAAAAGAGTTCTGTGTTAAAAAAGTCCCCCTTTCAATGAAATTTAATGTTTAAAAAAGTCCACAATGATTTTAATTTTGTGTTTTTTTTTGCTAAACAAGAAGAAAAAAGTACTTTTTCACAAAAACAAAATGTCTTTTTGCATAAGGTTCCTTTAATCACAAAAAAAAAACGATTTTTCCTTTTTTAACAAAAATATCCCTCTATTCGCAAAAACTCTCCTTTTTTAACGAAAAACAAATTTTTTTCAAAATCCCTTTTTAGTAAACAAAAAGATATTCACTGGGTTATTACTACTTTACACACTATCGAAATAAGCTGCCTCCATGTTAGTGTCTAACTGGGTTAGTAAGTTGAAAAGACACTGTTTCAAAATATATCGAATTACAGTAGATAAAGGATATAAAATCATCTCATATAAGAAAAACCGCATCTAAAAAAGTATTGCAAAAGCGCCGTGTCTTTTTTCCATATTTGTATATAGAAAAAGTATTCTTTATAAGAAAAAAACTGATGCAAGACATTTTTTGCCATTCACCAATAATAAAAATGCGTACAAAATATTTTTTTATAAGAATTTTTTTGCACGTCAATACTTTATTTACTTACGTAAAGAATCCAACTAAAGCTATGTTCACATATGTTTAATATTTGACGTCCTACACGTAACCACTAGTTTTATGAAAAAATTATTGGCTTTTGAAAAACGTTGGACCGATCAAACATCATTTAGCGGTTTCTAAATTACATTATACAATTATCTTCTTACAAATAAAGTTTAGTACATTAATATATTGTCAATAATTAAGCTAAAGTTTCATCAATTTACTGGTCACGCTTTGCTTGGATCTTTTCGTAAAATATTTGTTAGGTCTGAAAATGATTTGCATAAGAGAAAAATAAACTCTTATAAGAAAAAATTTTTGTCATGTTTTTTATTTTCTTTTATTCAGTACCTACTGTAATATTTGCCATATTTTCTTGGTGCACAAAAAAAAACGCAAATCAAATCATTTTGGAACTTTGATGGCTGTGAAATGTAAATATTAGCGTAACCTAAAAAAAATGCTTCTGAAAGACGATTATTAAACACAGCTGTCAATATTCCAGCGATCATAAGTTAATATTTGAATAATAAAAAATTCGATTTTTCAATTTTCATAACAAAACAGCATTTTTTTTATATATGTACGTACAAATGTATGTATGTATGTGTATGCATATGTATGAATATGAAAATAAACAAATACTGCATCTTAACTAAAAATAATTTCATATTAATTTCCATGATACCATGACTTTTTTTAGAAATAAATGGTAATTTTTGATTTTCTTTTTCCATAAAGTTGCTGGACATTCCTTTGGCCGTTTTCTCATTAGACGATTATCGTATTTCCCAACGAAAAACTGCATATTCCTTTGAAATGAATTTTGAGAGGTGTTGCCAACTGAATATAATGTTTTTGTCGGAATATTGAGAAAATTAAAATCGTTAACGGGCAGTTTGTCAGTCTAAAGTTTCGTACAGGCGGTGGTCAGATCTTACAATAATGTAAGGGGTGGCAGTGTGCTGACAATATACTGCCAAAGAAAAATAGCCAGTAAAATGTAATTGACAGTTCAGACGATTGTAAGAAAACCATACAATTTCATTGGCAGTCTGTCTGACAGTAAATTCATCTGCCAACAAAATATGTTAGTTTACACGTTTGTCAGATAATTGCAATGCAATAGCAAGGTTTCGTTGATTTTCATTACAAAATTAATTAAAATTATGCAATATTAAACTTCTTTTTTGTTTTTCGTTTCTTTCATACTTTTTTGCATACTTTGGTGGCTATCTTTAAAAAAAGTTCATTATTAATAAAAAGTCTTGTTTCTTAATATATATACGCAGAGAAGAGAAAAAAATATAAAATTGGAACCGTCATAGTCTCAAAACTACGTTTTGTTATTGAACATGTTACAAATTTCGAAATCCCATTTTCCATCCCTGCTACGTATGTATTTGCAGCGTTGCCAATAGAAAAAGGCATCTGACAATGATGCCGTTGTCAGATGCATAAATTTCGCACATCTAAATAAAAAAGAAATAAGCTTTCAACGTCTGACATTGATCTGCCAATGACAACGGAGAAAATTCACACAATTGTCAGATGCCAAACAATATTGTTGTTTTTCAATGGACTGACAATGCTTTTTCTGACAACATTGTCCAACAAATATTGCCAGTTCACACGGCTGCAAGATGTTTTAAGAACATTTAACTGACAATATTTTTAGATCTGACCACGAAGCTTAATAAATTTTTGTCGAAGATTAGTAACAGTCAGATTGTGGATACATTTAGAAAACGGCCACTAGGCTATCAAATTAAGGATTTACTACAACTTTACAGGAATTAAACAAACGAAAGGAAAGTGATTTAAAAATTAAAAAAAAACACTGATATTTCTGCAAAAAAGCTTTGTGATCATAATATATAAGTCTCTCTGAATTTGGAGGAATAATATTTTAACATTTTTCTTGTTTCTAAGTTAATTAAGAAATCGTTTTTAAAGTCTTATCTGTATAAATAAAAACGTTTGAGCCGTGTAAGTGCTCCTAAAACTTAAGAACCGCTGGACCGCTTGACACCAAGCTTGGACAATAAATAATTCAAGTCGGGTTTCTCTTAAGTTTAATCCCGATAGGTGGCGCTGTTGTCGCGGTACTTAAATTTTTCTTATTTATTAACGATTTCGCTGAAATTCACAAAATATATTTACTTAACAAAAATAAGCTTCCTAATGAAATTATGACCCGGTAGATGGCGCAGGGGTCAAGTTATTAACAAAATTCTCCAGTAGTTATATATACTTTGATGTGGAACAAAATTGTGCAAAAATAGAAGGAGCTGATCCAGACTAATTATAAAAACCCAACAAACACTTTTTTCGAAACAAATGAAAACGCCATTGTTTTAAGCGTACAATTCTACCATGGATACACTGAATTAAAAACGTACATGAATGCAATGAAAAAAATTTTTGATTCAACGAATTTTTTCCTTATTTTTCCTCTAATAAACATATTCGTTGAATTTAACGTATGCCGACCATTGGCTTGTTGATTTTAACGTACCCTTTCGATAAGTCAAGAATTCATACGTTGAAACTGTACGTTTATTCCTTAAACCTATTTGTTGACTCAATGAACTTATTATTTGATCAAACGAACTTATTCATTGATTTTTATAAAGGGTTTGCGAACCAAGGAATACACCTTGGCGGCATTCCTGGATATAGAGGGCGCCTTTAACAATTTGAGGATAGAGGCTATTAGGCAGGCACTGTCTGATCAGAGGGTTCCGTTGTTCTTGGTCGAATGGATAACTAGGATGCTAAGCAGCAGGGTTATTCACTCGGACTGGGGAAACGAACGTTTGAGGAGATCGGTGACTAGGGGGACCCCACAGGGGGGAGTTCTCTCACCCTTATTGTGGCTCTTGGCCGTCAATGTCGTTCTGAGACGTTTTGACAGAATGGGTCAGAAGGTCGTAGCCTACGCGGATGATGTGGTGATATTGGTGTCGGGCAAGTTTCTGCCGACAATTAGCGACATCATGCAAGGGGCGCTGGGCGAACTGTCGGCATGGGCGAGTGATAAGGGACTGGGAGTTAATCCGGGGAAGACGGAGTTGGTTCTTTTCACTAGGAGGTACAAGGTGGAGGATTTTAGGCTACCGGTACTAGGAGGAGTGGAGCTTAGACTATCTGATAGTGCTAAGTATCTGGGAGTTTTTCTGGACAGCAAGCTGTCATGGGGAAGGAATACTCAGGAGAGACTTAAGAGGGGTCTCAATGCCTACTATGCTTGCAGATCATCGATAGGTAGGAGTTGGGGACTCCGGCCGTCAGTGGTGGGATGGCTGTACACTTCGGTGGTTAGACCCATTCTTACGTATGGATGCTGTGTTTGGTGGGAGTCATTGAGACTGGCTAGTCGTAGGAACCTTCTTTCTAAGGCTCAGAGGTGTGCTTCAATGGGCATGACAGGTGCCATGAGGAGTACTCCTCAGGCGGCCCTGGACGTCATTCTACATCTTCTGCCTATTGAGCAGTATGTGATGGGAATGGCGGCCAGGAGTATTCTTAGACTGAGGGAATCAGGACTGATGGGGAATGTCACTCAGGGTCACTCACGGATCCTGAGTGAGATTGAGGCGTGTGGCTATTGCCTGGGACCTCCCGGATCCACAGATTATGTGGGCACTAAGGTGGATTTTGGGCGGCTGCCGGAGGTAATAGTTCCTTCTGGGGAGAGCTGGTCAGGTAGGGACAGATTATTTAGTGGATTTGCTATTTTCACTGATGGCTCGAAGATGAGGGGCACGGGTGCGGGGGTCTACATTGAGGATCTGAACATCAGAAGGTCATATAGGCTTCCTGACGACTGCAGTGTTTTTCAGGCGGAGGTTCTGGGGGTCATGAGGGCCGTGGAACTGATAAGGGACAACATTGATAGGGGCTCGGAGGTCACTATATATGTGGACAGCCAGGCGGCTCTTATGGCCGTAAGGGGCTGTTATGTGAAATCCAAGCTGGTTGATGATTGTAGGAAGGCTCTTGGGGCAGTCTTAGGGGAGTATTTGCTAAGGCTGTGCTGGGTGCCGGGTCACTGCGACATAGTCGGCAATGAGGTTGCTGATGGGTTGGCGAGACAGGGCTCGGAGATGGAGGATCCTAACTGTTTAGAGGCGGTTAGGCCTCCAATGGCATTCTATTTTGGAAGAATCAGGGAATGGATTGTGGGCGCGACCAACCGGGCCTGGGGGAATCGAACGGACTGTCGGGTATCACGGACGCTGTGGCCGGTGCTCAATAGGTCCGATTCGGTTTTGCTGATGGGCAGGAGTAGGGTCTGCGTTAGAACCATGATAGGAATGATCACGGGCCACTGTATGATAGGCAGGATGGCGGTGAGGATGGGATCCGGATTGTCGGATATGTGCAGGTTGTGTGAGGACCCTGAGGAGTTGGAGACGGTGGAACACATTCTGTGCCACTGTCCCAGGTTGCAGGTCAGCAGGCAGAGGTGGCTGGGCAGTAGATTCCTGGGCGAATTAGGGGATGTCTCGGGTTGCGGACTCGAGAATCTGATAGGATTCGTAATGGGGATGGCCTGGCTGCGCGAGAATAGGCTGGGTGTTGGACGCACGTAGGGCGCATTTGGTTGAGTAGGATTTCGCTCGGGTTTGGTCAGGAACCTTCTTTCTTTCTTTCTTTCTTATTTATCTTATGCTTTCTCTGTTTATTTCACTAACTTTCTCTCTAGGGCTATCCCTGAATAAGGCATCACAATGGACCATATTGGTCTCTGGGTGAGGGTGTGAAGGAGACTTCACACCGGCCTTTCTACCTACCTACCTACCTACCTACCTATAAAGGAATTCGTAACCCAATGAACCTATTAGTTGATTTATTCTTTGATCCAAAGTACGTATTCAATCATTTTTATGAATGCATTCGTTGACCCAATGAGTCTATTCGTTGATTTATTTCTTCATCCAACGAACCTATTCACTGATGTTTAAGAATGCATTCGTTGACCTAATGAAGCTTTACATTAAAAATGTCATAGTATATAAACAAAATAATAGGTCAGTTCATATAAAATCAAGTATTTTATTTAAAAAATTCATTTTAAGAAATAAAAAAAATTAGTTTACATGTACATATTTGTGGGTTTAAAAAAGCATTTCTAAATTCTGTGTTTAAAACAGATCAAACATAAATGTCATGGTACTTTTATTTGCATAAAAATAAATTAAGTTTTACGTTGTACTGCACTTTTTCAAATATTAAATAATAAAAACTGGACTTCACCACGCAGAAATAAATAATTTAATAATAAATAAATTTAGGAAATAAATATATAATTAAATACAACTAATTTGACTTATAATTCTGTTTTTTTTTTGTGTTGTGTTGAATTTATTTATTATTATACATAATGACATTTAATGAATTGCAAAAAAAAAAAAAAAAATTAAAGCATTTAAAACATATATTTAAAGCCCTAAAAAAGAGCTAAACTGGAAAGAGATTCCGTCTAAATAAACTAAAAAATTTTCAAAAGAGCTGAAGATCTTAGTTCCAATAGCAAGAATGAAAGGTTGAACGAAGGCGGATTACGCTTACTTATAAACGTTTTCATTAACTTCTTGTGTGCTGTTCCGAATACACATTAACGCATCCTGAGAGTTTCTGTTAGTAACAAAACATAACATAAAAATTCGCCATTTAGTCTCAATGCTAATTTCTGTTTGGAATCCAAACTTTGGATTTACTAATACGCGGACGCTGGCGAGAGAAAATCAATTTCTGGCATCTATGAAAGCTTGGAAATTTACTTTTAAAATTCATATTTCATACTAAAGAATAATCAGCATCCGACATCAATGATTGAAGATTATCAGCGTTAGCAGGATGAATCATTATTACGACGTTCGCCACCGGGAGAGGGAGATACACACATATAAGCACATTCACAAACACAAGAGAGTTAGCAATCATAATCCACTTCTTTGATTTAAAGGTGTTCATGCAGGTCTCTACCTCAATAATATTTTCATTAAAATAAATTACTTTTCTATTACAAAATATATTTCTAATCAATTGACAACACCGCCAGACATCTGCACCAGACAAAAAATCTTGTGTTGTTTTTTAATTCTTTCGTGCCACGGAAGAGACAGACGCATTCATACAATTGAAATGATTCATAAATGAATTTTCTTTAAGTTGGGTTGCCAATAAAATCTTAAGGAAAAAAAATTTAAATAAATGCAGACAAAATTGTCAACAAAATAAATTCTTTTGGCGTTTAAAGTTCAAACATTTTGTTTAGAAAAATCGATAAGTGGCGTCGAGAACAACAAATTTCGTACAAAATTTGTTTTTATATATTTTTTTTTTTTTGTTAAAGGTTGCATAAAAGTCTCAACAGAGATGATTCAAAAACAATAGTAAAGTTGAAGGTTCACACGTGCGTTCCAGCTTCGAGTCACATGCAACGCTTTTTATGTGACATCAACACAAGTTAATATCAAATTTGTTGTCAAAATCAGCTAATTTGTTTGAACTATTCTTGTGTAGCTTAGAAAAGTAGAAAGTAAACCTGTGTGGACCACCAGCTTTAGGACTAAACAATAATTTTTGATTTTTAGCGCTTTAAAGTTTAGACTGAAAGCAGTGAAATCTGCCAGAGTTATTATTTTGTAATTTTTTTATTTAACATTTGTAAAAAGCAACGTCAATTAAACTATTAATTAATTACAGAAACAATACAAAATCCACAATTCAAATTCCACATGCGAAATGTTTTTAATTGCTACGAATTAATGACACCTGCAAAAAAATTCGTTTTCTGATTTTGAATTAATTTTAAACTTTATTAGGTACATTAGCACTAAATAATAACCTTAAAATAAAAATGTACCCTAAACCCCATTAAACACTTGTTTATAAATACGACCAAAAAAAAATTATCGACTTATTTTTGTACAAAAACCAAAACAATCGTTGAGATAAAATTGGACGTGAAACGTAATTAATTTAAAAAATAGAAATAGAAAAAACAGAATTTGTTTTCTTTTTTTTTAAGTACAATTTCACCTAAAAATATAATTTAAAGCAAACAATATAAGAGGTAATTTTTAAAACATTTGCACCTAAAAGAGGTGTTTTTGTAGGAGGGCAGGCTTAAAAGTTTTTGAAAGTTAAGATGGGGAAACAAAAAAAAATTAAATTTGAATGATCTCTTTATGGCTCTTCAAAAGAAATAATAATGGCAGCACGTCGCGTTGCATAATCCTCTATTAAATTGTCGGCTTTGGCCAGACTTCTTCCACTGAGCCAAGTGTCCAACTTCGCGCCTTAAAATCCAGATCGGATGTTTGCATTAGCGATGTCATAGCCAAACTTGATTAATTGATTGATACCTATTGCCGGTTTAGTTGATAGTTTCCAAAAGCAATACAAAGCTTTAAAGATTCCCTAACCAGCTGAGGTCTCAAGTTGAAGCTTAAGACAAGGAAACCAAATCCGAAATCAATAGCTTTAAGAAGAGCTGAATTGCTTAACTGCCAAAAGAAATAGATCATTTGAAAACATTGTTGCCAATTGAGCAAATGACCGTGAAAGATTACAGCGAAGTATTTCCCGATTTGGCTTTGGATCCTGTCAATAGTCCCGCTTTAAGGCCCCACACTCCTGAGGAACAAGTTGGCTGTATCCGCCGAAAAGTAAAACTGTTTGTGCTGATTATGAAATATAAGGAGTAGGTGAATTATGGAGTGTCAGTTTGTTTCTTTGAGGCTTAAAATTGGTCTTTGTTTTTGGGATTGCCAAAGACATTCAACTTTTTTTAATTTCCGCTTTTTCGGATAGGAAAAAAATCGGGAAAGAACTCCAGTGGTAACTCCTGAGCAAGGGTTAACTACATAAGTCAACCAGCCATTTGGTTGCTTGTCTCTTCAAATGGGAGCATTTGTAGATGCTTTGGCATCAGACTTTATAGGTAAATACCTACAATATATTGTAGCACATCTGTTCTTTCTAAAGGCCTCGTTACTCTTACGTAAACGTATTCGTTGCGGATCAGCTGTTCCGTTTTCCTTACCAAGCTTATGTGTAAATAGGTACTCACACGTAAACGTAACGTTGCGTTGCGGATGAACCTGATAAAATTAAAATTTCTCTCCGTTTTTACGTATCAGCTGTTAAGAATTTTATTTTTGTTTTCTAGCAGTGTTGTCAACAAAACTTATTAACCAGCGGTTTACTTTAAAATTTTGTTAATGAGATTCTCATCAAAACATTAATTTAAATTTGGTGTCATGAAATCCAATGTTATGGGTTTTTTGTTCGAACTGAATTAGGTGTCACAGAAAACAATGTTGTCGTATTTTTATTGAAAATAAACCAAGCAGCTTACAGCTCTTGTTTTTTTTATCGGAAGTAAATATTGTTGTTAAAGCTTTATTTTTTATTTTATTTTATTCAAAAGTGAGATTATTTCCATAGATGGAAGTAAATAAAATTGCATGTTTCCGGCAGTCTCCGGCAGCGGGCTGCTGCAAATTTGCAAAAGCCTTTTTCTCAATTTTCTATGGTCATTTTATTTATTTATAAGTTTAAACACCAAATATATTTGTATTTTTAATAAATTCGATTTATATATTTACAAAACAATAAAATTACACGAATATAAACAACAAATGCGATTATCGGTTTTATTATAAAATAAATACAGTAGTTTTCCGGTTTAACGAACCTTCGATTTAGTGAACATCGCATTTAACGAACACCCAAATTTTTTCTACTGAGTACCTTATATAACGAACAAAAATTTGTATTTTGTACTCGGTATAACGAACAAATGTAAAATTAAATATAAAACATAATTGCTATCACAAAAATAACTAAAAAAGAATGTAAATAAAAATGTACCGTTAATTTTCTTCTTTTGACGGATTTGTTTAATAGCATTTCAGAGTCAGGTGTGTGAAGTAATTTGTGTTAGAAACATCAAAATAGGTAAAAGAAATAGATTGTTCTTAGCGGATAAAGTTAAAAACCAGTAATTTTGGGTATCGCAATAGAAGAGCTTTAAAGCAAGGTGAATTCCCAAGAATGGTAAACTAACTTTTTCAATGGTTCCTTCCTCATGCAACGCAATTGTCATATTCTTTGTATTTACTATTAATTTTTATTAAATGGGATTAACAAAACAAAATAAGTAGCTCAAATTTAATGCTCTTGAGAGAGCTTCAAGAAGAAGCCATTAAGAGAAAGTATTAAATTACTTTATGAATTTTTCTTTTACTTAAATGTATATTAATAAAATATGTTTGTTTTCTTTTAATAAAATATTAAAAATACTACGTATACTTTGAGTTTTGAATAAAATAGAGGACGTTATTAATTTTTAACTTAGTACTGGATATAACGAACAATTCACTTTAACGAACAGGCCTGACAACAATTAGGTTCGTTAAATCGGAAAACTACTGTATTTGCATACATTTTAGAGAATGCAAATTAAAAAATATCAGCGCATAGTTCCGAATATTCGCCTTAACCAAATTATATTAAATAAATATATTATTTTGTTTTATTTGAAGTTTCTTTTTTTATAATTATTTTGAATTGTTTAAGCTTGAGGTCTTTTTTAAAAACTATATTATATTTAGTTATTTTTCTCAATATTTCGCTAACCTTTGGTTAGAATCTTTAGGAAATTAAATTAAATTTACAATAAAAAATTATAAAAAAAATTTTTTTTTTCTATTTTTACTTATACACATATTGTTTATATCAAGCTTTATTTAAAGAGATATTAGTAATGGCTTAAAATATATTAAGGTTCATAACTCTAAAACGAGATCCTCAGGCGCAATAAAAACTAGATAAAAAATTTTATTTTTTAAAGCAGTTTCAGTGCTGTATATGTAAATATATATTTATAACAAAGCAAAAACTGAACTTACAATCCTACTTTTAATGACTTCAAGAATTCATTACTTTGTAGCTTTATTCGCCACTTTTTGGATTATTAGTTATATATTAAATAATAACTTTATTATTATATCTTAAATATACAGAAAAATTTATATTTTCATTATGACAATAAAAATGTCATTATAGTCATAAAACATAGTTTTTTAATGCAAAAACTACACTGCCCCGGTAGACTAGCTGGTAGAGAGCTAGTCTATCTGCACCGAGGTTGCGGGATCAAATCCCGCCAGAGACAGAAAAAAAATTTAAAAATAAAATAAAATAGAATAAGAAAAAATAAAAATAAAATAATTAAAAAAAAAAACAAAAAAAAAAAATTAGAAAAAAATAAAAAAAAATTTTTACTTTATTGACTTTGTGTAACTATATATTTTTATAAAAATTTTAAGTATAAAAAAAACATATTATTTTTTAGATTATAATAGGCTAAATTATAAAGGATTACTTTTGGGACATCTCGAACAAAAATAAGTACTTCTTCTAGTAGAAAAATAAGTAGTCTGTTCGTCAAGTTCTCATTATTTTTCTGCTTATTTTGTAAGCAAAGTTTTTGCTGGGAAAGTAATTTACTTTTTTGTAGAAAAGCGCCGATATCGTTATGTATTGGCGTTTTTAAACAGGAATGTTAGCAACATGTTTTGGAACAAGACTGCGAGCAAAATCAAAACAAATAATAATTTACATACATACATATGTACGAGTACACACATACACTTCAACACCATATGATACGTTTACGTATTGTTAGTAACTACCAACATTTCAAGTCGACCGCAACGTTTACGTATCCGCAACATTTACGTAAGAGTAACGAGGCCTTAAGTAGTGTACCCTTAAAGAGCGTAGGTGAACCTAAATCCTTAAGAGAAGGGAACTTAAGACAGCTTAAACTTTAACAAACCCCTTTAAGGGAGATTGTGAGCTAGAATTTAAGTATAGGGTGTTTCTTATAGAGTGCCACAACTTTGAGTTGACATCACTGCTTTATTTAAGCACTCAGCAAACAGCTGCTAGTTGCTTTTTGTTTAGTTTGCTTTGAAATTCCATTATGAATCGACCTTCACCAGAGCAACGCGTGCAAATTGTTGAAATTTTAAAATAATTGTTCAATTCGAAAAATTTTATCTAAAATTGATTTACTCAAGGAACTTTAGATGAAAAAAAAATTTCACGTAATGGCCCAATTAATTGGCCACCAATATCGTGTGATTTAACCCCATTGGATTATTTTTTTTGGGGTTATGTTAAGTCACATGTCTACGTCGATACACCACAAGCAATTGAACATCTGAAAATCAACATTCGAAGAGTTGTAGGCGAAATACGGCCGCAAATGCTGCGAAAAGTTGTTGAAAATTGGTGCTCCAAATTGCGCCTTCTACGCGCCAGCCGTGGCGGCCACATGACAGAAATCATTAAATTTCATACAATTTTCGTTCTAATGAAGCCCTTTTCATTGATATTGAAAATATATTTCCATTTCCATGATTTAAACTTGTGTCACTCTATAAAAAGTACCCTTTAATACCGACAACAAAGAACAAAGAGTTTGCCTACTTTAATATATCGCGGTTATCCAAAGGGAGATTAGCCACTGACAGGTAATTTGTAATGACCCTTCGTAGATCACGTTGTAAGTGTAGTTCATATCTCGGTCAAGGAGAAATATCGGATTGGAGAGGTCTGCGGATGGAGTTTTCTTTCTATTATTGCTTTTTGTTGGAGTTCCAACTTCTGAGCAAGACGAATATGCCATAATTCCAATGCAAAACCAGCGCTTTTGTTAAGATTGTAGTGGTCTTACCCCTGTTTCCCTTTATACTAATCAAAAATAAATAATTTACGTTTTCGAAAAATTTGCAACTTAAAGAACTAGCAGTTTTTTCAAATTTAATTTTTATTTTTAAATCTGATCTAGGTAGGGATTCCCCCACCTGGGGAAGTAGCTTTTATTCTTTCTCAAGGACAATCGGGCCGTCCTTGTTTTCGTCCCCATTGGTTAATAGTTCGGCGTCTTATAATCGATTTTGACATAAATTATTTCTTTTTAACCCGAAAAGTTACATCGTGCTGGTGGAGTACCAACAAAAACTGATTTCAACTTTACTAAGAGGATGACTTTAAAAGTTTCAACTTTCCAAATGAAGGTGTTGGTTATTCGATAACTTTTGGAAAAGGCTCATTAGTCGTAAGCCGTATTTTGTAATAGCTTTATAAAAAAATTTTTAATATTTTTAATTAGGCTTAAGTTCATTAAATTTAATTTTCATTAAATTATTTTTATGAAGAAAGGAATTTTACAACATGAAAATTAATTAAAATTGTTATTGATAATCTTTTATTCTTGACCGTGGCCGGGATCCGAACCGCGGCTGGCAGGTTACCATGACATGTTTCGATCGCAACCACTCGATCTCCTCAAATGGATTTGCCGCATACTCGCAGCCATCGACGACTGCTGACGTCAATAGTCAAACATCAATCATTAAACTAAATTGTATTTTAACCATTTGGTAGATCGAAGTTTGCTTTTTTGAACTTAAGCCTAATTAAAAATATTAAAAATTTGGATTAAAAACCATAAATAGTTCAACAAAATAACCACAATACTAATTATTTATAAAAAAAATAATACCTATGTAGTGGCTTTACTGTAACTGAAAACCAAATAAATATTTTTATTATAGAAACTGGGAATTATTTCCTTTCGTAGAATAAATTCGAAAAATAAAAAATATATATATAAAAAAACTTTTATTGAATTTTTATTATTAAAAAAAAAAATTCTACAAAATAAGAAAAAATTAACGGACTATATCAGCAGGTATTAAAAAACGTTCAAATCTTTTTGTTACGACCTTCGTAATATTTTGATAATGATAAAGGCCATTATCAAAGTTTAAATATTTTTTTTTTACAATTCACTTCTTAAAAACCCTTTATTAAATGCGAATAAAATTAATATATTGTTTTTTTTACTTCAAGTGCAAATTAAGTTCAATTGCACTTAATTTATACTAAAAACTTTAAAATAAAAAGTCTTAAGAAATTCTTGCCTCCCCAAGGTTGATTGTTTGTTACGCTGTCTGTCTAAATATGTTGCCTCGTTGGGGTAGAGCTTCTTATCATATCTGAGTAATTTGGTTTTTGTTATTGTTTTAGTAGTTCCACTGAGCCCCATGTGTGCCAGGTGTTTTACGGTTTTTACTTTTTAGGAAATACTTTGTGTGGAGTTTAATTTTAGGTGCAAACCATCATTGTCATAGTGGTTTTTCGCTTATGAAATAGATTTTCTTATCAGTTTTTCGTATAAAATTGCGAAGTATATGCTTATTTAACAGGTGGTTGCACTTAGACAAAAAGTAGGGGAACATGATAAATGCACGAATAAATATTAATTAAATAAATTAAACACTAAGTACACCTAGACGCCACAATTTTACAAACAATATGATAATAATGATATAAACTGCCCGGTAATTTCATAAAAACTGCGCGAAAGAGAGCTAAAGTGATAATAAATGAAGGACGGTCGGTCATATGCTCTAGTATGTCCTTGTAATACCAGTATAGGCAAGCTTTTTACGAGCATTTTAGTTAATTTGTGTAAATATGGAGTGTTCTGTTTAAGTCCTTACATTATTTGGAAGACTTAGAAAAGTTCTATTTAAAGCGCAAGGTACAGAATAAAATTTTAAAAGGAAGATAAATTTTTGGGGTTAGGCCTTGTGTGTAAGTTTATTTTTAGACGAAAATATGAAAGTTATTGGCATCAAGTATTTCTTATTGCAAACCCATAATGTTAAGCTCCACTTTTGTAATTTTATTTTATTGTAAATAAAAAAAATTTAATAAAAAAAAAAAAAAATTAAGAATCAATCATTAGCAATATTTAATTATTATTTATAATTTTCAGGAATGGGAGTTATATAAGAACATTTAAGGTTAGGATAGGTTCCTTGGGCAGCCATCGAAATACAACTCATTTTGGGTCCTTCAGTGATACCCAGCGCCAATACCCGTCCTACAGGGCAGTTACTCAGTAGAAGTCACTGCAGAATTCAACCACTTCGTCTTCGTAATGAATAGAAGCAGCGACCTTAGATCTATCTTAGATAGATCATTCGCAGGTGTTTTTCCCTTGTACCCCGAAATCCTTGTCATCAAAACTTCTGCCCATTTAACCTAAGTAAAAAGCTAGTTTCAAATGTATATTTTATACTCTAATCCATTCTATTGCATACATTACACCTAATCCAGCGTCTTCTTAATCTTAAAAGCATCTTTTTGATTTTCATTTACGTTCAAAGCTTTTGTTCGTATAGCAAGAAAAAGTTAAAAGCAAGTTTGGCAACCGATAACCTTATTAATAAAGATATCGATAAATGCCGTTATACGAATTTTGTTGCGCGTAATGCCATTGTTTATTAATAAAAAATTATATAAATTTCGCTCGCACTGTTATTATTTTATTTCTTACCATGATACAACTATATACTGCACAGTGAGACAGATTGATGCAAAATGTAGCATATCGATAGCAGAGGAATATATAATGGCGATTTCTTTTCTGAGAAATATGTTGCATTAATGTTACATGTTCTACATATTTGTGTTCGTTTGTACAAAAAATACAACTGTATCACACACACACAGAAAAAAATCAAGTTAAAAACGTAGAAAACCAGGTTGATTTATTATTTTTCGGTGGTGATTTTGCTTTATACGTTTTTCATGTTAATTCAACCTGATTTTACAATAACTGCGAACAACATTTTTTTCTTTTAAAATAACTTTAATTCATGTTAATTTAACATCGCAGTAAAGTTAGAGCAAAATGTCATTTATATTCAAATAACAATCCGAATCACGTTGAATGGAAGTTATTTCAAGTTGAAACAACGTGAATTTCATGTAGAATCAAATCGCATTGAGTGTGTTATAACAGTGTGAAGAAGCTTTAGAGACAACATATGCATTTATTTAAGAATAATTCAAAACACTTACCCCTGTAACACATTTTTCACTTATTTTGTATTCTCCTTTGTTAACAGAAGCATCAGCAGAATGGCCCGATATGGTTTTCGTCATCATTCTACTTTGAAAACTTGATGTACTATTTAACTAAATATTTTTAATTAAAAGAATACGGGAATTGTCGTCTTTTTATAACATATTTTAAACATGAAAATAAAAAAATGTACATACTTAAGTATGTATGCATGCTAATTTAAATAGATAAACTTTTAATTTTAATATAAAACAGGTTTTTATGAATTCAATATTGAATTCATATGGGCATTTCCTGGGGTCGCGAACGTACGTTCGTACGCTTTTGATGTACAAATAATATAGAAAACAAAACTTTTCCTAGCGTTTTTTTTTTGCGATTCGATAGCATTTGGGAAGATGTATGTTTAGTGCAAAAGATGGATTTTATCGAGCTTAAGTTTTCATAATAATAGTTATAAACATGTGGTCACGAACGTACGCAAAATAGAAGTCAACTTTGGCTGACGTAGTGAAATTTAAAAATCTGCGTAAAGGAACGGAATATTCAAAAATGATTAATTTATTTCAAAAGTGTATTAATGAAGGTCTCCATCCAGCATTTACAAAATAAAATATCTCTCTTGGTTTTTGTTTAATTGGCTTATGTACCGGTCGCGAACGTACGGGTCGCGAACGTACGATTTTTCCATATGTTATTTTATTATTATCACCATGCAGATTCCCATAAATATCTTCAAATTTCCTTAACAAGCAACTTAATACTAAATCTACAATTGATTGTAATGGAGAGATTATGAATAAAGAGTGTAAACATAACATATTTTTTGCATGTAAAATAAGTATGTACGTAAAAATGTCTTTAGAAGTAGAAAATATAAAATTTTCCAGTTTCCAGCGCAATTTCCTCAAGTAAAACAGCTGGGATATGCTATGAAACCATTCTTTTATTACAACATAGATTTTTTTATAATAATAAACAATAAAAGACGATGATTTTCAACATTTTATTTCTGGGGAAATGCCCATATTTATTTATATTTTAATATATATTTTTTTTATTTTAACAGTGAATAATAATTAATAAACGTGATTTAAGGTTATTTTATTTAAAATTAATATGAAATAATGATAAATTTAAACAAAGGCATACTTTAGCAAAAATTTACTATGATTCTCAATCAACATTTTTCCATGTTAATTTTACATTGGTATTTTTTCTGTGTAAAGGAAAAATTTACTTTTACTTAAGGTGTTCATACTGCCCTGTTTTACAACTTTGGAACTTACCTTTTTGTTTGTACAACCAATATTTTATTTTGTTTGTGTCATAAATCATACCGCTCATAATTTTGTAAAAAAATTGTATTAAAACAAAATATAACAATATTTACACATTAAAATCAAAAAAAGTCTATTTATGTACATAATAATCGTTTTAGTTTTCTAAGCCATTAGTGATATCAGTATTTGTTTCCAAACCGCAATAGCGTGCAGAAACCGCTCAAATAGTGTAATACATAGTTGTAAAAAAAACATTAATTGTGTTCGATTGAAATTGCACAACATGTAACACTTCGAGTGATTATAGGTAACATTAGCAAATGTTACATGTATATACTGTAACATATTTTTCTCAGAAAAGAAATTGCCATAAGTTAATGCTGATAGATTTCGCCTATCGAGCCAAAAGCCAAATTTTACAGGAGAGGGTTTTTATTTCTTTTTTCTGCACTAGTTACAGCATTGTATTTAGTTTCATACTATTTATTTATTTATTTATTTTTTTTTAATTATAATAGCGCATTTGATTGTTTTTAGAGCATGCTGAGTTTCAATTGATCATAGTACATGCCGTTTACGATAGTTTTAATGATGTCGCTGACAATATAATTGCAATAAGGGCTCGATATATACCCTTTGTAGCCGCGCAATGGGGATTTAAAATTTCCAAATTTTCTTAATTTTTTTCAAACCGATTTTCTAATTTTCTTTGTCAAACTAATAAAATTGTAAATTACATTCTTTAAATTTCAAACCGATTTCAATTTTGAGTCTATAATTAAATAGCAATTAGATAATTATCTTTAAGAATTTACGTGGAAATACCGCCTTTAGGCGAACGGGCTTAGAATAATTTTATTATTCTGTCAGAAACGGTAACTTTTAACCTTTAAAAAATCTTAATTGTTCAGTAAATATTTTTGCAATAAGAAACCTATAATCATTTTCTAAGGGCCATTATCACAACCGGAATTTAGCTAAAGCTAATATTAAATTGACAGATAGTAATGGGTTAACTATCAAAAATCGTTATCTATCTATCTATCAAAGGGTTTACAGCTAACGCCAAGTTGTAATAATAGCCGTAAGTGGATCAGTTTAGAAATCCTAAAAGAGAGACTGATAGATTGGCAATCATTTAGGAAAGAAGTAAAAATGCTATATTCGGTCGTAACGAATCTTTAATACCGTCCACCGAGAGTTCGAATAGTTCAGTAGTGGGCTTTATATGGGATATATAATTAATAATAATAACAAAAACCCACTAGTGGAAGTTTTAAGCATAAAACATAAATCAAAGTACCCAGCAAAAACTTTACTTACCAGGTAAGTTAGCAAGTAATGTTGGAGAAAAATAAACACTACTTATTTTTCGGCTGAATAACTACTTATAATTGTTGTGTCCACAGAATTCAGTACTTACTAGAAATCACAAAATATCTAGTTTTTATTTAACGACGGGTAAGTTGAATTGTAAGTACTTACAATATACTTACTAGAAGCTAAAAATCACTTGTTAATAGACCTAATAAGTAGTTATTGAGTACGTTACCAGTAAATATTCAGTACTGAAAACAACACAACTAATAAGTTGTTATTGAGCTGATTATTAGTAAGCAGATATTCAGTTATGAAAATAATATAATTAATAAGTAGTTTCCCAGTAAAAACTTCGCTTACTTTTTCAAAATGAATAGCTTCTCTCACTCATTATTTAGTAGCTTTCTTCTATTACTGCATCTATAACAACTTATATAACTACTTATTTCTGGATGTATGTAGGTAAAAAAATAATGACTTACTTTTTCATGCGTTCATTTTGGGACATCCCTTGTAAAATTCATTGGTTCTTTCAGTAGAATTGTAAGTAGTGCTTTTAAGTTTTTCTGATTACTTAACACATTATTTTGTAGGCGAAGTTTTTACTGGGTTCTGAGTTCATAACTAGTAAGTACTTATTGAAGTTTTCAGAATAATGCCAATTGTAATGGCAACTTCTTAGCAGGTAACGTACCCAGTAAAAACTTCGCTTACTTTTTTAAAATGAATAGCTTCTTTAACTCATTATTTAGTAGTTTTCTTCTATAACTACATCTATAACAACTTCAATAACTATTTTTTTCTGGATGTATTAAAGTAAAAAAATAATGACTTGCTTTTGAATGCGTTCATTTTGGGACATCCCTTGTAAAATTCATTGGTTCTTTCAGTAGAATTGTAAGTAGTGCTCTTATGTTTTTCTGATTACTCAACACATTATTTTGTAGGCGAAGTTTTTACTGGGTATGAAATAACTACTACCTATGACTTAAAATCAAAAAGTTTTTCCTGGGTAGATGCAAAAAATTATATTTAAAACAAAATCACAAAAGTTTTTAAATTAAATTTTAGAAGATGAGTTCAGCTTATAAAAAAATGCAGCCTTAAAAAATTCATATTGAATCACATTTAGGCTGCGTTTTTGATATCTAAGTTAAACTACCCAGTAAAAACTTCGCTTACTTTTTCAAAATGAATAGCTTCTTTAACTCATTATTTAGTAGCTTTCTTCTATAACTACATGTATAACAACTTCTATAACTACTTTTTTCTGGATGTATTAAAGTAAAAAAAATAATGACTTGCTTTTGAATGCGTTCATTTTGGGACATCCCTTGTAAAATTCATTGGTTCTTTCAGTAGAATTGTAAGTAGTGCTCTTATGTTTTTCTGATTACTCAACACATTATTTTGTAGGCGAAGTTTTTACTGGGTATCTTTAGCTTTTCCAAAGTATTTGGAAAAAGGTTTCCCGATGATCTGGCCTAAGCAATCAGTGAAATGCGCATAGGATCTAGCTTTCCCTCCACAATAAATTTAAGTGTATTTATCAAAAAATTTTGGGAATTCACCACATCATAATTATGGAAACTATGTTTAGTTAACCTGTAAACAGATTTGTGCCGCTATTACCAAGTTTTTATTACCAAGTTTTGCTTAATTTTATGTCGGAAAAAATAGTATGTATTAATATATCATATTTGTAAAGTATATAGTAAAAAGCTGTAAAATAATGGAAAAAATAAAAATGTATCACTTAAACTTAAAAATGATAAAAAAGTGCTAAATAATTTTGAGAAAATTCTGGAAAAAGTGCTATAAGCTGGAAGCCTTTTTTCATGGTAAATAAGTTTAAAAAAATGCTAGATCTAGCAATGAAAATGATAAATTGGCAACAGTGGTCCACACAGATATTAATTCCAGTTCATGACTTTGACATTGACTCCACCCTTAGCCCCGATGATGCGACACAAGAGGTAGCTGCTCCTCAAGACGTATTTAAACAAACCCAAGGTGACAATCTGCCTTATTAAAAGTGTAGATGGAATTATCAAAAAGCAGTTGTTTTTAGAATTTACAAACTTTCCGTGTTTTACATTGCTGTGTGGAAAAATGTAAATGAATTCGAAAAAACTCTTAAACGATTACAACTGTGACCACGACAACGACTCTTGCAATAAGGCACATTACTTTTCAGAAATGTTCTACATATATTTGTGTACATGAAATTACGGGCGAAACTGCAAGAGCAAACACACAGTAGTAATTTCAGTACATAACTGTAAGCAGCTTTTGTAAGGAAATCATGTTATTTTTAGCCTACGAAAATTTCAAATAATGACTGAAACTGCATCGCTGGAAAGAGCACACTTAAGAGGTAGGTACTCCTGAAGACCCTTACGTACAACACCAGAGGGGACAATATTTTAAACGTGTAACACGCCGCAAAGATATAGCATGACTTCATGCCAGATTGAAAGAAATCCGACAAAACAGCACGGCACCGCATAGTTGTTCTTTCACCTATTTCTTCTTATATGAAACGTTAAAAAAATATTTCGTTAAAACTTTTTAGTCATATTTTTATTTATTTTTTTTTTTTTTATTTGGAGTACCTACATAAATACGTTTTAATAAAGACATTATTTTAAATTCTATTTATATAAAAAGAAATAATTGATTGCTTTTATTATTTTATGACTAACGCAAACAACAAATAAACTGCAGTATCAAATGTACTCGGCTAAATACTTTTGAAGTACTATTTTGGATTGTGATTGCAGCACTAAGTAGGACAGTACACACAGTTTATTGCACTCAACTTTTTTTTCTTTAATTTTGATATGGAGGTGTACCCGTATAGAAGTATCATAAACAGGTGCACTTAAGTACATTTCATTCAAAATGTTATCAAAAAGCAAAAAGAAGAATTTATTAAATGAATTAAGAACATTCGAACTTTTATGTGACATGGGTATAAACAAGCTTGAAAAGAAAGTTGGTGTACTGCTGGTATTAATTATGAGAATAAATGATAATGTGATAATTAGTGACGAATTTAAAGTTGCCATAGGGAGGCCCAGAAGAAACGATGTGGTCTGTAACATCATTATTTAGCCCAATTTGTATACCCGTCACCACAGTTGAGTAGATATACATATGGGGGATTTTATGTCAAGTGACCCAATTTTTAAATCGATGTCTTTCGATTTGGATGGAATTTGCACCAAGGTTAGTCCTATTGGATAGTAGTTTAAACACATTTGACATTTCGGCCATACAGGCGTTCTTTCGCATCCATGTAACTTATTACCTATTGGTGTTAGCAAAATTTGTCCCAAGTAGCTTTGATAGCTATTTGATCAATCATTTGATTTTTTTTTTGCTAACACCAATAGGTGTTTAGGACTTTGACCCCGTCTAACTCAAAAACTTTTTGACCGATCTTGTTGAAAATTTACGTCTAAACTACTATCCAATAGGACTAACCTTGGTGAATTTCATCCAAATCGGAAGACATCGATTTCAAAATTGGGTCACTTGACATGAAATCCCCCATATGTGTATAAGTTTGTCATTCCGTTTATAATTTCTACAATATTGATTTAAGTCCCTATAAAGTATATATATTCTGGGTCCTTATGAGAAGCGAAGTAAATTTAACGATGTCCGTCTGTCTGTTGAGTTTTCCGAAGACCCCGTTAATAATGGAAACTTGGTTGCTATATATTTATGTCACATATGGTCCTTTAAATTACGGTATTGAATGAAATACGAGAAAAAAACCACGACTACCTCTGATTTTACCCATAAATACCGTTGTTGTTTTTTTCTGTATATCTGGTGAACTAAAAAGAGCCAAAGTTTCTTAATTCGGTACAAGCATCTTGTTAATAAACTCACAACCACTCAAAAGAAATTAGCGGGATTGAAGAATTGGGCGTGGCAGCTCCCGTAAAAAGACATTATAGATCTGTGAATATCTGGAAAACGGCAAGAGCTGAGTTTCCAAATAAAGTGCAAGCATTTTGGTTATCAATACACAACATCCGACAAAATGTGGGCGGGATTGGAGAAAGAACGGTATTTATATAACTTTCTGTTCGTATCTCACCAGGTGAAGGGTATATTAGATTCGACATAGCCGAATATAGCGCTCTTCTTTGTTATTGGTATTTTCAGACTGCTACAAAAAAGTCTGACATTTAAAAAAAAGAACTCAAATAATTGAATTTAAAGCAAATCATATTTTATACAAGGTATATTTACACAAGGTAAACTCGTTGGCCCATATGTTTGTCACCTGTTTACCCCTAGTTGGAACCCAAACGTCAAATTTAGTGTATGTGAGCCAAAATTTCTACATGTGTGCGTTAAATTGTTTTTGTTTTGTATGAAGACAATTTTGACAACTCGGTTCTTTTTATAGAGCAGCATGTTTACACTCCCAAATGAGTCTACCTTGTGTAAATATACCTTGATTTTATACATCATCTTATAATATGTGACGAAGTAAACTCATTTTGAAATGTTAAATGTTCTCTGTCGCTTAGAATATCAGCCAAAAGGATTATTAGTCCCTATTTCATTGATCTGAATGACGTTTATTGAGGATGAAGGCGGTAATGTAGTAACCATAAATGTCGCTGAATAGTGGAAGCGTTTGATCCGCGTTCGTCGGATCAAACGCTTCTTGTGTTTTACTTAAAGGTTAATTAAGAAATGGTGCACGTGAAAATGCCACAGATCATACCGAACTTAAAAATAATATTCGAGAAAAAATTTGATCGGAAGTTTCGGAAAGCTAAAAAGAGGTCATGGAAAATTAGAAAAAAAACGGGTGACTGACTATAACCGTTTTTTTTTTTTCTAATTTTCCATGGCCTCTTTTAAGCTTTCCGAAACGTCCGATCAAATTTTTACTCAAATATTATTTTTTAGTGGGCTGCAATAAAGCGGGTTAATTAACTAAATAAAGGTTGGACGTTGGTTTTTATTTTCAGGTTTAAAAAGGGGCGCTATGGGACATTTTCGCTTCGCCAATGAGCTGAAGATTGTATGGCAGGAGATGAAGAGTTTAACCGAAAAATCGTGTTTTCATCTCGCTGGCTAAGTCAATAAACAAAATTACCGCATATGGGGTTCAGAGAACCCACACGTGACTATTAAGAAGCCAAAACATCCACAACCAGTCACCGTTTGGTGAGGATTTTGGGTTGGCAGCATTATTGGGCTATTTTTTTTTGAATATGAGCAAGGAGCCACCGTTACCGTGAACTTTGAGATTTACCGTGCCATGCTCAACGCAATTTTGTTTCCAAAAATTCAAGAGAATGACATGGACGACATTTGGTTTCAACAAGACGGGGCCCCATGTCACACAGCAAACTCAACCAGCGATATTTTATGCACTGTTTTTGAAAATTGAATAATCAGCCAAAATTATGATGTCAACTGGCCGCCTCAGAGCTGTAATTTAAGCCCTTTGGATAATTTTTTGTGGGGAGCCATTAAGAATAAATGTCACAATTGAAACGTTGAAATATGAAAATGATGTTGCCATTGAAGAGATTCGAGCCGAAAGAATCGAAAGTGTATGGAAAAATTGGGTTGATCGGATGGGCTACTGCCGAACCGAAACGACAAAGTCCAACCTTTCCAATAAAACCAGAAATTTTAAAAAATTATCAGTACTCTTTTTAAAGCCGATTCAAATTTAAAATTTTAAATGCCTCACCCTGTAAATTATATTCATCTATGAAGTTACTATAAATTAGGAAATTTTAGGCTTTCAACCTTTTGGAAATTGTTAAAAAAAAAACTTCAATTGCATTTAAGTTAAGAAAATTGGTGCAAACATGCAGACAAATGATGATGAGGTATTAGATAACGATCGAGATCCCAATAAAGATTTAAAATGATTAAGAGCCTCGATTTAAGATTAATTCTTGTTTCCTAGTTTTACTTCTTATTTTTATCAACTTTTTATTTCCATCTCTATAACATATTTATCTCATCTTGATTACTTCATTTACATAGTTACTATTTTTACCCCTTTACAAATACAAAAATTAACAACCTTTTAAAGGTCCTCGGGGAAATCATTGCTTATTTTTTTCTAGACACATAAATTTCCTGCCAAAAACTACCCGAAATGGGTTCTTCCTTCAGCCCAACCGTTAGAGAAAGTTTCTACCATCCTTTTTCTTATTAATCTAAATGAGGTGTCATATTATTTATTCATCACTGATATCTTTACGCTTAGCTCACTTATGGCACGAACTCACGTAATGTCCACAAATACACACACACACACACACTTGTTCATCATGCTAGCAGGCAACAATCAACAGTAATTTTTACATGCAACTACAAATATGAGGCACGACAGCAGGCATTGCAACAGTAGCAGTCGCACGGTGGCAGATTGTTGGCTTAAGACATGAAATTTAACCCCCGAATTAATAAAATCAACAACAGAAAGTGAAGGCAGAAAAATATGGGAGATCATCATTATTTTTTATGATTTTAATAACTTTATATGTGGAGTCAGTTTAACTTGAAGAAAGTTAACACAAGTTAAATTACCGAAAATGTTTGATGGCGTTTGTTTTTATTTTTACAGCAAAACAGGAAGGGACAACCTTTATGGGGTACTACAACATCTAAGAATCTAGTGTTAAAAAGAAGAATTTTTAACTCAATATTCAAATAGGGTGTGGGCCATATTAGATAAAGTATGCTTCCTTCAAGGCATACGGAGACTAGTATTAATCCCTCCTACGTAGATTTACCTAAGAATTGCATTTATTCCTAAAGACTGCGATATACTGCGACATTAATGGCTGTTTATGTAAAGTAGTAGAAGATTTGCTTTGATTGGATCCATTTTCTTTTTTTTTTCACGAGAATTAAAAATGTGAACTTGTAGCTTCGTATGGCAACTTAGAACGCCCTTAGCGAAACTCTGGCATTGATGAATAAAATTCTAAATTCTATGGAATACATCATGGTAAATTTCTTGGATACAGGTGTTAACAACAAACCATCAGATAATATAATTTTACAGTTATCAAATATAGTTAGGAGTGAACAGTAGAGTGAACAGTATTACGGCAAAAAATCGCTTAAATACGGCTTCTTCGTTCGCAGATGTTCTTTTATTAAAGGAACTTTATAGGAACCTTCTCATTCTTGCCATAATAACAAGATAAAATAACACGAAATTTTTTAGAGAGAAAGCTAAACTTTATGCTCTTAAAAGAGGCGCATGGCAAATAACTAAGGGTTGAACCCAGCGTTGCCACGACCAAAAAATATTTGTTTATTATTTTGTATCCAACGTACTATTTAATTCGCACTTCAGTTTAAAAATTGTGTATTTAAAGAAGAACTTGTGTTTGTTTATATCTTGTTCATAAACCGCTGGACCGATTTTTTTTAAGTTTTGACAGTATCTTACCGATGGTCTGAAAAGAAAAATAGGCTTTATAATTTTTCGAAATTTTTAGTGGAAGTGGCACCTCCTATACCTCCTGTTTAATACTAATTTTCGTCAATTTTAAAAACTTTATGAGCTAATGCTTTTAACCTTTCTCTTAAAAGTAAAACTTTTAAAGTCTTGCTGTGTGTAATCATATCAAAGTGCAATATTGAGCTTAATTATCCAGTAGATCTTCTATATATCGATGCTTTTTGCCCGGTGAAAATGTAATCATATTAAACTGGATGGGATCGAAAGCGCCTTTGACCTTCTCGTTTATGTAGAAAAGTGTTTCAGTTAGACCAATGAAGCATTAAGAGTAGCAGACAATGACCATCTGTACTTCAATGTTAAAGTTTAGGCTTCTAAAAAAATAATTTTTAAGTAGATGAGTATTGGTTTTAGATGCACAGATACCACACACAATTTTAAGGTTCAAAAAACCGGAGCGGTTAGTTCTTGTTCCAAAACAAAAAAATTTTTATTTTTTTGTGAAAAAAATTAACCAAAATAGAAAAAAGTACACAAATACACAAATACACAAGTACACATTGAAAAAAAAGTAACCAATTTTGGTTAAAAGTAACCAAAACGGCAAGGCTGGTTGGACCTTAGAATCATACAATAGTTAAACACTACGGTTATAAAACAGATAATGAAAGGCAAATAGTTTAGTCTTGACATCGGACATCAGTGCCCTTTGCACTACATCTACTGGTGTTGGGGATATTTCACTTTTCCTAATAACTTTATCTTTGTAGGTAAATGAAAGCGGATAACTCGCCAATACATCAGAAATGCATTGTACAAAGAAGTGTAGAACCATGCGGCCAACGGAGGTTATGCATACCACAACTCTTATACCTTTACGTATTTCATTCATGTTTGTCGCTTCAGTAGGCATAAGAAAACGCGTAAAATTTCCAAGAAAGCCATTTTCGGCTACCCAACCTAGAAATATTTGTTCAGTGATCACCACTGTTGTTCAATAACAAAGTGCAACAAAATTCGGGTCATCGCCACCAGCCTCAATAGAAATGAAACTGATTTTAAAAAGTTAGCTCGGGTTCCCGAAATACCGGCCCCTAAAGTTTTTGAATTTTTTGAAAACGCGAATATTTTCTGCATCAAATTTTACTAGGGGTATTCTAGGACCAGAAAATCGTGCAATGCATGTAAAACGCATTTTCGAAATTCCGGGCCTTGAAATTTTTTTTGAAAACCCGTTTTACATACATTGCACGGTTTTTTGGTCTTAAAAGACCCCTAGCAAAATTTGATACAGAAAATCAGAATCATTTTCTTGCTATTTTAAACCAGGTATTGCATTAAAAAAAGACTTAAAAGTCAAATAGGGACCAGTCTCTTATACATTGAGGTTAGAGTAGGAGTCGGAGTTGGAGTCAGAGTCGGAAACTTCAGCCCTGATTTCAACACTTTCAGCTATGTTCTTGAAATGAAAATGCAGTAAAATTAAAATTTGTGGAGATTTTCAGTTACTCTTTACAGACCATTGGTTTTTCCTGATTCAATATTTTATATGAACGTTAAAATCCGGATCGTTTTTAAAAAAATTTCTATTTTATTTTCAATCGTTTTCGATTTCCAGGACATGGCATTTATATTTTATTGATAATTTTTTACGAATTTATACCATGTTCAGTTATGCACCTTAATTGAGTTTTGCGCAATAAATGCCATTATTAAGCTTTGTTCACAATGGCAGCCACAATTTTGTTCTTTCTTCTATCTTATTTCTTCCCAAAGTGTTTCATATATTTTCCTTAAATTTTTCAAACAAAAATGTAACTTAAGTTTTTTTAAAAAGCTGAGTCTACTTCTACTCCAGCAACAATTTGTATTAAAATATAAATGACGTTTTAAATAATTTTAGTTAGTTTTGAATGAAAATTTTAATAAAATGTTTTAAAAAGTAAAAATAAATATATTATATTGTTTTGGGAAAAACTTGCAAATGTTTTCTTAATTGAAAATATGTGTGGTTGCGAATAAAATTGTTGCTCTATTATGAACACCAGTGAAAATGTTGCTGCCTCTTGTGAACGAAGCTTTAAGCTGAATTATTCATATACAATTTTAATTAAGTTATTGTTCAATTAAAACAAAATTGTTATAATATTGAGTAAAATTAAAATGCAGCACTGCACACTGGGAAATTCCGGCCAAAAATCCATAACTTCTTTATTTCTTTACGTAAATGGTTAAAATTTGGTATGCAACTTAAGAATAGCATGTTTGATCCCTAGGTGATTTTTGGACACGTACATACGGGGGTTGGACAGGTAAAAAATGACGACCTAAAAGTATCGAACATAATAAAAAAGGGCTTTGGAGGTGTAATAAAATATGATCATTTGTAGCGATTACATTAATATTTTTTGGAATATCTATATATGCTCATCCCTGCCCCCATCCTTTTGCTTACCTGAGCAAATAAAAGATATGATCATATATGGTTATAATATATTATGTAAACTTATGTGATTATCTACATTAACATTATATACGACTTGAGCTCCTGTGGGATGGGTGAGGGGGGATTGTTAAGGAACCTTCAGCTGAAACATACCATTTTGCAAAATTTTTTTTAGAAAGACCATAGAAATGGTATATATTTTTCCGTTTAAGATGGGTGGGGGTGGAGGTGGGTTGGGATGAGTACCAATTCATTTTTATTTCCCTGTACTCGCGACTGCATAACTATATATAACAAATATCTTTTCTTTCAGTAAATAGCTGAAATTTGGCATTCAAATATTGGACATATATTCAGTATAAAAATAAAAATAGCTTAATAGAAAAAAAGTACGAACGATATTTAAATATTAGAATTTCCAAAAGGTACCAAAACTTGTATGTGAGCTTTTAAAGAGAAGAGAACACAATTTAAATTTTATTTTTATCTTTATTACTTAAGAAACTAAATTGTTTACCAAAAAAGTACCAACATTATATTTTTGCCCTTTTTTATACCCAAAATGTGCAAATTTCAAAAAAGTACCAAACACATGACAATTCAATTTTCGATTCAATAATGGTATTTTTTGAATTTTACGTCTACCTCTTTTAGTTCACGAGATATAATGTAACTGATTTAACCCGTTTTTACCCATTTCTAACCCCTTATGAATTTAATTTCCAAAAGTCTACATACAAAATTTCACCCAGTCAGTCACGCTTATCTTATAAAAATATATGATATCACTAAAAATGATCTGGTTACTAGGGTGGCAGGTGGTGGCAGCTAAAATGTATAGTACTTACTTTTTAAACTTAACAGTACTAGATATACTTATCACTTAACCTCCCCTAGCCCCACCTTTTTTGTTATGGTCTCTTTAAATTTGGCTTACTCTAGGTTTTGTTTATTTTTAAAGTAACTCACAATCACTTCACTTATCCAAAAAATAACGCGCACAAAATCATAATTATCACACGGAATGATTAATTACAAATACGGTTTAAACATAACGTGCTTTTTTCAAAGAACATTTTAAAGGGAAAATCATAGCTTACTTTTATTTCAAAGTACAAAAATCAACTTTGAAAACCTTAAATTTTTAAAAAAATTATCTTCTTTGCTCCAGTATTAACAGTAAAATAGTTATCCAAGAGCCAAATTAAGAAATGAGTTTCTGTCATCAAAATTTTATTAAAATTAAAAATAAAATCATTTTTGACCGGAATTTCCCAATTCGCACTGTCACAAGTCTGTTTAGAAAGCAAAACACAACTCACTAAACAATGTGTTTTGATATTTGGCAACTGAAATGCCAAGAATCCATTAGGTCTGCGCGAAAGCCAGATTTTTTTATTTTTTTGTTTACTCTTTAAAGATGTCAAAAAATTTGTTTACATTTAGCTTGAGTTAATTGCTAATTGAGTTAGCTAAATTGTGTATGTGTGAACAGAAAGATAATTTTGTCAATATATAAACCAAATATTAACTCCATTAAAAATTTTTATTTGACCACCATATTAAGCTTCCCAATAAAAAATGGAGATTCCAACGAAGCAGGTTTGTAAGGGAGGAACATAAAAGTTTCGCTTACCATTGCGTTTACGGAAGCAATAAATTTTTGACACATAAAGCGCATTATTCAGCGCATATAAAAATTGTTGGATGTAACGAACAGCTTTACACACTGAATGTTTTGATACAGTTATTTTTTAGTATTCTTCCTAACAAACCTGCTTCGTAGTAAGGGAATGCCGTGGCACTTGAAATGTTATATTTTATAAAAGTTGTTGAGAGTTCTTTCACCTACTTTACTGCATTTTTGTATGTCTTATCGCGTAGCGCATAATTGTGCGCTTATTTTTTTTTAAAGTACCATTAGTGCTTTGCAAAATGATAAAATTTTTTATTGGGTAATTTATGTTTCCTTAAAAAGTGAAAAACGTTTAAAAGCAGTTTTGATCTTAGATTTTATTGGCCTTCTCTGCTTAGGATTTTAAGAAACTCAAAATAATCGTCCAGACGTTTACTAATTGGTTAAACAATTTTCAATCTTTCTGATTTGGGGTTCATTAAAGAAGATTTTGTTAAAACTTTTTATTTTAATAAATATTGTATGTACTGCTTTGCCGGTTTCATCTGTTGGCTCATCACATCACATCACCTCTTTGGGGAATTATTTATCAAACGTGGGCAAAATGTTTAAATTACTTTCTTATACACAATCCTCTTGTAAACCTTATCGATTATGACAGATGGTTAAAACTGAAATTTCATTTTGTTGTTTAATACAAAATATTTATGAGGATTTCGAACACACACACACACACACTCTCTTTTAAACAGACACACATGTTAATGCCTTTCAAGGATTCTATGTTCGCTTCTTAATGTGGCAAATGATATTGGCACATGTTACGATTGGTTTTCCAATTTATCGAGCTGCTGCTTAAAAACAAAATTGTGGTGTTTTTGTTTTTGGCTTGCAGCACATTTTTACATAAATATTTCATTTCACACAAATAGAGAGAGAAATATTAATAATATTGTCCGTTAAAAAAGGGGTTAAATTTCCTGTAATAATGTCATTTGGCAAATTGTTTCATCAATTACAGTTTTTCAAGTGCTAGTAAATATTTGATTTAATATTGAGTTGTACAGAATTGCAATTTCCGATATGAGTTGATCATAAAATTTTTATGCAGATGTTTGATTTGATTTTAAGTACCAGATTTTTGCAGTTGAAGCGAATATTTTTTGAGAATTTAAATAATAGATTATTTTATTTTGTTGCAAATCGGCCAATGCTCCAATTAACTAGTTAGTTAACATTTACAACTTTAAAACTGTTATAAAAAAAATTGTATCTATCAATAATTTTCTCATAAAATTGTAAATTGTACAAAATACTGAAAAAAATAGCAATTATATGAGTTAAAAGTATAAACATTTACTCGAAATGACTTGAGTTCAGTTGTCCGATAATAAAAGATCGTTTTTAATACATGATATTTATTTCATTGTATTAAATTAGCGACTTAAAAATAAATAATAATAAAAACTGCTAGCCCAGAAAGACAGTGGGATAAATTATAATAGAAACAAAATTAATTTTTAACACATCATGTTAGTGGGGATCATGTGATCGTATTATGGGTCCTGTTAAAATGGCCGAGAATTTACATGTAAACAGTCCTCTTGGCGTTAAACACTGAAGTAACAAATCTGCAGCCAATATTTTTTATAAATTTAAATAAACAGACATTCAATAAAGATATACTGACCAAAATCCAAATAACATGGGCTGGGTAATGGTAGGAGCCCTTTGTGGCTGTTATTTAAGCTAAAATAGGGTAAAAGGCAAATTTTTTTATGTAGCCTAGAAAAAATATTGCCCTGCCAAAGGGTCTCTCAATGTGCTGATGCTGTTAAAAACCCAGTATTAAAAGCACCGTTTAATGAGGCCTTCATCTCAAGTACATATGACAATATTGAAAACTAATTAAACTACTTTTCAAATGTCAGAGAGAAACTTATAAAAATACGCATAATTGTGAGCACAGCGCTTTGCTCGGATGTAGCGCACTGATGGCATTTGTGGTACAATTGTACCAAATTTTGAACAATCGAAACTTCATTAGTACAATGGTACAATTCATCCCTTTTTGGTACAATTTAAAAAAAAAAAATCCCAACGAAGTTTTATAATTTCTTTGAGGTGGATTAACTCACTTTTTTCAATAACAACCGTGACCAGAACTACCAAAAATTATTGTTAATAAATGTTCGGATATTATACTAACAAATAAAGTACATAGAATGTAGAAGCCTAGGATTAAGTGTCTCCACATCGCCACTTTGGTCGATTGTTTTGGTGACACTGTCAACCAAGCGTCTACATTTTTATCTGCCTTTGAGAAAAAAGAGAAATAGACCAATTTTAGCTTTTTCTTAATTTTTATACCCACATCAAAATAGTGGAGATGGTGTTAAGGGATTGTGCTGATGGGTGTAACACTACAAAACAATACTTTCTGAGTCTATGTAACATTGATATGAAATTTTGAACATAGGTTTCAATTTATAAGGACAAAGCCTACTAAAAAATGGTGTGAATCGGTCTATAATTTTACTTCATTCTGGTGTAGTGTTTGTGCCTATAAGCCATCCTATTACGTTGGTATTTACATTAAATTTGGACTAGACTTATTTTATTAAAATCTATATCATCTTATCTTTTTACTGGAATCGATCCATATTTGACGACTACCTTTTAAATGTTGGTGTTGATAAAGAAATTGGCGACATAACTTTTAAATTGTCCACTTTGTCAAGGCAAAATGTTGCGATGAAGGGTCCAAAATGAACCATATGTCCAATATAAGCCCCCTTCCTAAAATCACTTAAAGGCAAGCAAATTTCATATAGATGAATTTATCCTAATAATAGTCGACACTAAAACTTTTACATATATCTTAACCTCATAATATAATTTTGTGCTGGTGGGTCCATGATTGTCCATGGGTGTCATTCTCAAAAATTTCTCTGTATATACTGTGGGGTGATGAATCAAATGCTCGGGCTTGACGGACTATAATTTCATTATTGTTTTGTCTTGGTTTTTTTTAAATAAAAACGTGTTATAAATTCTTACAATGTATGCTTTTCTATTTTATAGCGAAATTTTAGTACAATTTATTTCAATTTGGTACAATTTTGCCATTTAAACGGTACAATTTCAGAATTGTCAGATCCCAACAGTGATGTAGCGTAATCTGAGAATCAAATCGCATACAGTCGCTCGAAATTTACTTGTTTAGTTACTAAAATCATAAGTTGTGATCCAAAAGTAAGATAAGGCTTTATTGCGTTGGCATTCAAAAATGTTCAAGATAATCGCGGGTGTAGTTGTCAACACCCCAATGTGTGACTTTGAACTCACATCTCGTACTAAAGGCTCGTTTACACAAGTCTTACGCATTCCAAAATACTTTGTGAGATAGAAATCTAATGAGATTTGTTGCAAATGTCAAAAAATCTAATTCAACATTACAGTTTGAATTCGCACTATCACAAATGAACATGCTTTTGTTTAAATGCAACCCTGATCACATTAAAAGTATTATTGTATAGAACATTTTCAAAAAAAGATGAAGTCGTATGAAATATAAATTTTTTTTTCGCAATGCTTGTCATTTTCATGACACACTGCATTCACACCATAGTATACTATGATTCACACTATCACACTTTTTCATATTATGTACTTGAGTTTTTGACATGTATTAATACAAAGTATATATATTGTGTAAACTAGCCCTTAGTATTTATCTGCGGTGTTACCGAAGCTATTCTACAAACCTATGCCCTTGCAAAAGCAGATTCTGTTAAAAAACAAAAGCACACCAATTTTTCAGCTGTTCAAAACCAGGCAAAGATAACGAGCAAAAAAGAAGTGCCTTTCCACAGGCACCTTGTGATCTCAAAGAAACTGCCAATTACAAGCTAAGCGCCTTCGTTCATCCCATGAGGCAACTGCTTCTGATAAAAAGCCCCAATTTCTTTTAGATATGCTTATTATAAGTACCGGACAAGCTTTTAATATTTGCTGAATCCATATCCCACAAAAGTACAACATCAAAAAGTGGATGTTTATCATGACTTGGGAAGATATTTTTGGGCTCAAGTAGGTTAAAGAATAATGTCGATACAATTCACTACAGCCTTTGAATGTTAACATCATGGGATACTTACATTTCGTCGTTTTAGTCATATCCGATCGTTTGTAGATATACCATAAAAAGCCTCAGACAAGATCCAGTTATAAGATGTAGGATAAACGTCGAAACCTATGAGCACAACTGCCAGAGAAGATTTTGATGGCCAGATGAAAAAAAGTTCAGGATCACATACTTGATGCCTACAACATCCATTTTCTTCCCTTTGAAGGCGGCATTTTTCTAATAGACATGCCTTTTAAGCCAGATCATATGATCAAACTGAAAAATTACCAGTAGCATTTCAGAATTAAAACCCTTGCCGCAATTGCACCCTTTAAAATATGTAAATCATATAAATAGATGTTTAAGTGTTTTTAAGTTCGTACACTGAAAAGAAACATCAATCCATCCGTACTTAAATCAATCCGAAGCGGTATCAATTGAACGGTAAATACGGATTTTCTTGAATCAAGTACAGAAATATTGATTCAAGTACGGACAAGACGTATTATTCAAGAGCAAAATACTTAACTTATCCATATATAATCTTGAATTCGTACTTTATATGATCCGAAAATGAGATTGATTTAAGTAAAACTAAGATTGAATCAATTTCAAAATGCGTTTGATTCAAGTATTTTAAAGTTGATTTAATGCCGAATTCGTTCTTAAGTTAATCTGAAAGTGAAATTAGATTAATTCTAACCTCATTTATCCAAGAGACAGAAGGGGAATATTATGTTTTCTACTTTAAAATTGAATGTACATATTTAACTAAAAATATAAACTAAATAACAACTTTTTGTGTTGATTTTACTTTTTAAAAATGAAAATAATTTATGTTTTTTTCTTGTTCTGTTGTTTCTACACAAAACAAGTGAATCGGTTTTTTCCTACTTGTGTGGTGTTAATGTAGTGTCTGCAACAAACTTTGATACAGCGTTACCGTTGTGCGACTTTAGTTGCAATTTGCAACCTTTTTGACGCACTGACGCTTTTTGTGCGACTTTTTTTAACTCGTCTAATTTTGCAACTTTTTTCAACTCTTTGCGACTTTTTGCCCCTTTTTTGGAAGTGAAATACTTTTTTTCATAGAAATACACTGCATAATTTCACATATTTTCCCTTAAAAATATCAATTTGGTTTTAAACATTCCCCGGGATATGTAATCTCAATCGATTGATCAGGTGGTTACTTTGTATCCAGACAATTTCAACTACTGAACTGTATTGTAAATGCCTTGTTTTGTATCGCATTCATTGAATTTCCATGCCAATCTTGGATAATCGCCATTAATATTTAAAGCGATAAAAAACCAACTCTTTACCGCTTTTGATCTCATATCTTTATTTAAAAATGTTATAAATGACACAGCCTTTTTTGAACAAATTTAAGGTGTTAGAAAGTAAATGCAATGATTAATCATACAATTACATTTTTGAAATTACAAATGCTTAACATTTTTGGCATAAGTAGGAAGCTTACAAAATGCTTTTAAATAACCATTGTACCTTAATTTAGACAAAAAAGCAGCGCATATATTAACTCTACCGCACAACAGTGCGTGTGCTAAATTTGTTTTAGAATTATAATGAACGAAAAATAACTTAACCAACAGGTTAAAAGGAGAAACTTGTGAGTCCATGCTATAAACTCTAAATTATCTAGATACTGAAATAGAAGGTTGAATGCCAAGTAATGAACTTGTGCGAAAATACAAACAAAGTTAGAAAAACATAAAACGTATATAGTTTATTTATGCATGTTTTAAAGTATATACAAACACATTATTAAAAATCAATCAAATGTAAAATTAATACACAAAAGATATTTATATGTTAATGTTAAAAAAAAGTGTGAGACTTAAATTTGAGAAAACGACTTTCTTGTGCGACTTTTTGTTTTAAAAACGACTTTTTGTGCGACTTTTTCAAAATTCTCGACGGTAACCCTGCTTTGATAAGATAAATGAGATAAAAACGCTTACTTTTTAATTTTACTCTCAGAGTGACCTATCAACGAAAAGTTCAATCTTTTTTTACTTGGTTAAAGAATTTTGTACTTAATTTAAGAAATTCCGGGATTGATTTTCGTAGGTTTATGTACGTTTTAGTGTTATTCGTGCGTAAATGTTCAAAGTTAGTATAAGATACTTAATTTTTCCCGAGTATTTATCTTTCTGTGTAATGCGATAAGAAATGAATACATTTTATAACTTAAGCAAATTCTAATACTTATCAGTATTTAATATCCAAAAGAAATTGATCATCATAATTGTGAAGCGTTCTACAATTTCTGGAGCACATGAGTCCCCTCTAGCTTATTGGGGACGGTCCCAGCCGTCCCTGAAACTCTTCAAGTCCTGGATTGTTTCTTGTTGAGGTGATCCAATATCCCATTCGGCAGTCTAATGTCTTTAAAGCCAAAAAATAGTTTTATCATGAAACTGCACAGTGCGAGTAAATAAACATGACAATCTTTTAGAATTTGTACCTTTTCCGATACTGTACTCCCTCTTACCAACCACCCTGTTTCGCAACACTCATACACAATTATGTATGGAAATTGCAGAAAAGAAAAAAATTAATAATATGAAAATTATAAAAAACAAATATGAATAACAAAAATCAACCTACAGATAAAATATCTGCACCTGCAGCACATAAAATCCAATTCTCTATCACACAAATTAATATGAATTAGATGTGTTTCCCAGGCCTGCAGGCATAAATTAGGCCCCCACGAAAAACAAAATTGGATACAAAAACGTATTAACAGAAAAACGACAGGCAGACGGACATGCAGACGTACAGCTCGACAGAAAAATAGACTGGCATTAATATATTTATATTAAAATAAATAAAATAAAATGTATTTATTAAAAAATACATTGGAATTAGGGTTCCAAGTTCTAGGGTTTTTTTTAATCGCCGGTTTTTTTTCTTAGAGAAAAAAGTAAAATCTTACGATTACATTAACGCAATTTTTTAGAATAAAATTTCGCCTTTAATGACTTAATGAAACACAATGACCAGACGAAGTTTAAATTCCTTAGAATCTGTTCACACTTAAGAATATGATAGAAGGCTCTTACTTTTTCCTTTGGTTTAAAATTCTTGGCATCTAACTTTCTAAGGACTAAGATGCATTTACTTCTAGCGCCGTGAAATAAAAGAGAAGTTATTGAAATAGAAATTCTAATGCTTTTTGAAGATTCTTAAACCTAAAAGTTTTGAAGAATATTATCAAAATAATTTTTGGGAATACAAAATTTTAATTTAAAAGATTTTGTTATTCGTGCCTAATTCCCAGTTTTTATTCTTGATAAAAACACTTGAAATTAATTGTTGATGTATTCTTCCCAAAAATTATTTTGATAATAAAAACTTTTTTTTTTTTAAATCGTGACATTTTTGTTTGATGGTAGATGTTAGATGTGAGAAATGTAAACGGGTGTTTCACATTTTCTACATCTTTGATGGTAGATGTTAGATGTTGATCAGTGTAAAAAGGCTATAAGATTAATTTTTACTTATTCCAGTCCAAGCTGGCAGTACCATTTAGCGAAACTGTAAATTTTAATCAAAAACTTTGTGAAAATTCTGGAGAGTTAAAAAAAATATTTTTCCAGGGATCTTTTTCTCGACGACGAACCCTAACTGCGATTTTAAACGAGCAAATGAAGAAAAAATTTGAATTAAACGTTTTTTAAATCAATTTGTTTGCTCTGCTTCTACGGTAGTGCAACTGATACGAGCGAGTTGTTTGTTGAAGTCAAACCAGCAAACACTTTGCAACATACTCGACCCGAAATGCGTTTTGAATTTTTTATTTATTAAATAATTAAATTAAATTTCAAAGGAACAAAATCGAATAAGAAAATTATTATGGGGTAAATGTTAATTATACTGACCAGACATGTCAATTTAGTTATTAAGAAAATTACAAAAAAATTTTAACAAAAATTATAATAAAAACACTGAAAAAAAAACTATTGAAAAAAAAATAATTAACTTGTAATACACATGTTGTCTAGTCTCTTTAGAAAATGGTTGATTGGCGCCAACAATTTTCGAAAATCACATTGAAATTTTTTGTTTTTTTTGTACTTTAAACGAAACGTCTCATTGGACATTTAAGTTTATTTTAGAATAAAAAAAAATCTATAAAATAAAGACAAAATGTTAAAACAGGTGAATACGTGCTGACACATACTGAACATTTTTCTGCACCACAATGAACAGTAATAAAATTATTTCTAAACTCATGCATGAGTTAATAAAAATATAAATAAATTAAAATATTATAAATATATTTAGTGGTGTTAATTTATAAAGAAAAATGTAAAATAAAAAGTAAAATGAAAAATAAGCAGCGTAAATTTTTAATTCGGCACGTAGAGATCATCAAAAACTTTGATGATTTTTTCTTCTTTTAACTTGAGGAACAGAAACTGTTACTTTCGCTCGTTTTAAAACTATTTGAAATTAAAAATATTTGAAAATTTTTGAAAACTTATGGCGTTTTCTTTTCTGAGAAAAATGTTGCATTAATGTTACATGTTCTACATTTTGTGTTCGTTTGTACAAAAAATACAACTGTGGGAAAAATTTTCAAGTTCTTTTGTGAAAATGTTGATGAAAAACATGCAAAACATGTTACATGTTTTACCCTTACTTTTACTTAAGGGTTCATACTGCCCTGTTTTACAACTTTGGTACTTACTACTTTGTTTGTACAACCAATATTTTATTTTGTTTGTCATAATATTTTAAAAGTTTTGTCAAAAGAATTCTACATCTAAATATTCTTCGACGGCATACTCCATTTTGAATTAAATCGTTTTTTTTTATTTTGGTGGAAAATTCTATGTATTTATTATCGTTTTAAATTTGTTCAAGCAATAAGTGATGTCAATGTCTGTTTCCAACCCGTAAAGTAAGTGTGCAGCAAATAGTCGAATAGTTTTAAGAATCGCAAATGAACTACATTATACCATGTTCACACGGACAGCAATATTCGAGTTTCGCTCTCTTATTCCTGTTTCGCGCCCCAAACATGATTGAAACGACTTGTTTCCCCATACAAAATTTTGTGAGCGAAACGGGTCGTTTCATTTTGAAACAGGCTGCGAAACAGGAAAAACGTACTATCATCTCCAATTTTGATAACATATATCGTTAGTTTATCTGAACTAGCTCTCAAAAAAAATCAAAACAAAGAAAAAACAAAGTAAAAATTGATGTTTAATAAAATAAAGTGATAATTATAATATAATAATATTAATAAAAGTATTAAATAATATATTTTTAAGTTTTATTTACTTTTTTTATCTATTTAAAAAAAAATCACACTAACAACACAAAAAAAGTGTCAAAATGAAACAAGAATGAAGCGTATGAACAGCATGTTTGGCAAACTAGTTTCAGAGAGCGAAACGAGTGGTTTATATCGTCGTATGAACATCCCAGCGGGAAAATGAGGAATTGATTACATAAATAATTAAAAAAATAATGCATTATTTTCGAAAGAATAATAATGCATTCATTGGAATCGAGAAGGTAATTTCATCAGACACAAAAATTATGCATTGATTACCACGTATATTCCCACATTTGCAGAACAAGTAATGTATTGTTTCTGTTAGTAACAATTATTCGTGTTTTTGCTTAACATACATATTTCCTTTATAAAAATCCGTTATTTTTTTGCTGCCTTTATGTCGCCTACTTATAATTTTTTTTTTAGTCGCAGTTTGTGTTTGAAAGCGTACTGTCAAAGTTATTTAAAGTAAAAAGTACTTTATGTTTTATCTTTTAATAATTTTTATTATTAAATGTATAATTACAGATAAATGTGATGAATACTTAAATTTTATGAAAAAGCTTGATTATAAATTGGATACTTTACTATCAGAAGATTTAAAAAAGTTTAATTTTCCAATAAAAAACGAATCAGACCTCAAAAAAGGGGATGAAATAATTGGGGAAAACTTTGATTATGAATGTATGAATAATATAATTTATTCTTAAGAATGAATTATTTAATTCATTCGCAGGATACATTTAAATAATTTATTACAATCCTAGGACATGGTCTGTGTTAAGAATAATGAATTCCGGAATCAAATATTATACAATATATGTATTACTTTCTCGATTCCTATTAATTCCATTTTCCCGCTGGGATAGCATTAATAATTGAAGTTGTACAACATGTAACACTTCGAGTGATTATAGGTAACATGAAAAAGTGTTACATGCATATACTGTAGCATTTTTTTCTCAGAATAGAAATCGCCATTAATATACAGGGTGACTTAATAGAAACCAAGAAGTTAAAGTAGTCTTTAGTTTCTTTATTTAAAAGTCAAAAATGTCACGTAAGTGTTGCCCATTAGCTTCAAATATACTGAAAAAAATATGGTTGGAGGTTTGATTTTAATAATGTTTATCAACCATAATAACTATAGTAGGTCAAAATTAGCCACATTATGGTTAAACTTTTCAATAGTTTATTCAAAAGTAAGCATATAATGCTCAGAATTAACAATAATATGGTCAATGTTAGCCATATAATGGTTCTTGTTACATGGTTTATGTTCCACTTTTATTATCGATCCATTTCCATTCAGACCTTTAGCACCATTCTTTAAATTTGACCGGTTCGTACTGCTACATAACCCTACAAGAGATGAATGAGCGAATAGTCACATTTTTCACGTTGGTGTTAAGAAAATGATAGAACGAAATGACAGAAAACTTGATTTCGGTAATTTCTTTCTATAATTTTCTTAACACCAACGTGTAAAATGTAACTATTCGACAATTCATCTCTAGTAGTATAATTTTATTTATTTAAATCAATTCTTAAAAGAAAAATAATATGAGAATTTTAAGCAATTTATTAACCCTTTCCGCGTTTTTGTACTTTGTTTATAAGCGCTTTTTTTAGCTTGATTACACTGAAAGAAAAACACTCGGGATAAATCAAGTTTTTTATGATTACTTTAAGTACGAGTCGTACTCAAAAATTCAAGTACGAATAACACTTAAACGTACTTTAAACATTCCTAAATGGGATTACTTGCAAAAATCAATCCTGGAATTTCTTGAAATAAGCATAAAATTCTTAAATCAAGTAAAAAAAGATTAAACTTTTCGTTGTGTTTAACCCTCCGGCTTACGCATGTTTTGATTTTCTATACACATTGAAAAAGTAAATTTGAACTCTTGCTTTTCATTTAGTTTATATTTTTGGTTAAATATCTACGTAAGATTTTTAAAGTATAAACCATATCGGGCATGATGTTGGTGAAAGGTGTAAAACGGGTAAGTAAATCAATCATAATAATTTTTTCTTTCTAAATCGGGATAAAATCAACTTTATAATTCTTGAATCAAGCGCATTTTGAGACTAATATAATCTTAGATTTTCTTAAATCAATCTCATTTTCGGATTATTTCAAGTACGAAATCGGGATCGAATATGTTTAATTTCAGTATTTTGCGATTGAAAATCCGTACTTGAATCAATCTTTCTGTACTTGATTTAAGAAAATCCGTACTAATCACCGTACTATTAATACCGCTTCGGACTGATTTAAGTACGGATGGATTGATTTTTCTTTTGAGTGTAGCAACATAAAATACAAACTATTGTTTTTAATACTACATTTACACCTACGCAAAATCTAGTACTTACGAGATTTCGAGCCAAATCTAGTTGTTTTTGACTAGATTTCCCATACAAAACAAAATCTACTTCGTGACAAGATTTCGACGAAATCTACTCAAAATCTAGTAGTACTTAATGATGCAACTATGGTTTTTACAATATAGCACTAAAAAATATTTCCCTGCACAAGAAAAAATGACATTTAAAAAAAAAAAAACAAAACAAAAATTGTTAAAAAAAATATTAAAAATTTTTATAAAAATTGTAAAAAAAATTAAAAACACGAATAATATTGATAAAATAAATATCGTTGATTATTAAAAAAAAGGTAATGCAAATTTTTTAATGTATATTTCTTTTTGTGTTTGTGTGTGTAACGAAAAAACTTTAAGTCAGCTGTTGTGTTATAAAAACAAAATCTCGCTAATGTCAAAAAAGTACAATGTAAACGCACTAGATTTCGAAGAAGATTTTAAATCAAATCTACAAGATTTCGGCCTAATGTAAATGTAGTATAAAGGTAAATACGTCGTTTAATGCATACAAATCAAATACTCTCCGCATGTGTTGGTGAAGCAAAGCCGAGATATCCGAAAAACATCAGTTTTGTAAAAGTAATTTTAAGGTTGGCTATGAAGTTTTCTTTGATTTACATTAAATTAAAAATTGTTCGCTTGGCTGGTTTTTAAATAAACGATTCCATAACTTTGTTTCTTTTAAACATACTATTTACATACAAAACTAAACATACAAGGTATTGAAATATTATAATAGCAAACACATTTCTGTTATAAATTACAATAAAATGTTCGGATACAACCATAATATGGTTGTGGCTTTTGGACTGACTATGGTTACCACTGACAATAATATGGTTAAAGAAACCATAATCTTTTAAAGTGTATGGTTGTAGCAATTTTTTTGAAAACAGGGTAGATTAACATTTTATTGTTAAATAGAAACAAAAATTTATTAATCGTGAAAAAAGTAATGTTAAAAACAACAATAATTTGTTTGTTGCCATTGCGCGGACCATAATAAGTTTTTTTTAACCATATTTCAACCATGTTTTTTCTCTGCGTGTAGGAGCTGAATTTCTAAGATGATTTCCATGACTTTCGTTTTATCATTCCCTAAGCTTCTCGAGCATTATTTTCTAGTTGGAGTTTGCTCTTTGGCTTAACTTTATACACAGGTTTTTCCGAATACACCCCACAGAAAAGAATCAGGAGCGGTCTCTGGAATAAATCCTTCGCCGTAAATATTGCGTACAGCTTTAACTAACTTAACTTTCATCTTATTGAAACCCCATTTGTGAATGATTCTCCTCAGCTAGGCACCTTGAGTACTTCAAAATGCCCTGGTATTATGCGGCACCGTTACTACTTTGCTGCATATCATTTCAACAATTACTCCTGTAGGGTAATTCTGAAACTTTTTAACGACAAAAATTTGTCGTTAAGTAGAAAATTTCAAGTAAAAATTTTAAACATTTACTACTTAACGACAAATATTTGTCGTTAAAAAGTTACAGAATTACCCTACTGGCCTTCAACTCTCGGCTTCAGAGGCTTAAATATGGGTAATCCATCAAGTTCGCGGCTTACCAGAGTGCTAACTGGTATCCCGGGATGCTTAAGTCTGTCAAATTGGTAATGGGTTTTCGTGAAGGAGCTTCGGGGTTATTTCTGTGGCTTGGTGCTAAAAGAGCCAATGACAATAATTTGCTGTTTTAAATTAATCGCAGTATTAGTGTTTTTTCCTACTCTCTTTTATTTTGGTTTTGCTAGCCAATTTAACTAAGAACTTTCTATAAAAAAACTTTACTGCCAATTTCACGATGTCGAAAGAACGATTTATTTCGCAAAAGTAAAATAGTTCCTTGTAGCACCAAGCCACAGACTTAATAGATGTAGAATAAACAAGGATCTTAAAAATGCCGAGCAAGGTAATGATTTGTCATGTAGGCGGATGCCACAGAATGCTGTCATTATTTAATAGACATGCTTTGTAATAGAGGTTAAAATTGTTCTGAGCTTAGCTGGAGCTGGAGAGGCAAAGTTCATCCTACTAATGGTTCTGACTAAGCAGTGAAGATAGATTTCTTCTGCTTTTGAGTCAGTGTTCTTATGGGCTTTTGCGTTTGCGTTCGGTGGAGTACCTTTTTGGCGTTGCACACTCAGAGTTGCAGTCCAGCTTATAAGCAAGAGGTTAAGTGAATGATCTGGACAATGCGTACATGCGGTCCATGTTTTACGCATTGTTTTGACCCAGTGATCATTTACAAAAAGGGTTATTTATATCAGGTACCTCACGGTATCTTTTTAATATATAAAGCTCGTCTTGTCGACCGTGATGATATCACTAACGTCGGTTCCGTTTCTCTTGCACTCTATATTAAACAGCATAATGTTTGCAGCTAAAATATGCGCTGTTGAAAGGTCTCGGCCAAAAACTCATACGAAAGTAAATGTTGTTTACGTTTTACCTTCGTCCATGGTTCTCAACGCTTTATTTGAGAGAAGAAACCCACAAATGTTCTCTAGGATTGGCGGTAACAATTAAAAATTACAATGATCTTTATTTATTTCAACAGCAAGCAGGAGAGAACTTTAGCCAAAGACGAGCGATTGCCAACTATTCGGGGCTCCGATTCGTAGGGAAAAAAAACCTTCTTTCAATAGGAGGTTGCACGTATAAAAAAGGCAAAAAACAGGTAACTTACCCAAGTACATATTATGGAAACGTTTTGTTTGTGGAATGGTTACAGATAATTTTCTACCTTAATCATGCGATTTTAAGACTTTCGATAATTTTATTTGGGACAAGGCGAAGTCATTGGTTAGTCTGAATAATAACCCGTTTACATTACACAGAAATCTAGAACTTAAAAAATAAAAAGATGAACAATATTGATAAAATAAATACAGTTAATTATTAATACAACACAAAAAAGATTCTCGCCAATTTTTTTTCAATTAAACTATTAATCAAAAATAAAGTCAGTTTTAATCAAAAATTCAGTCAAGCGAATCAAACGTTTACTTATGGGTGCGTTCGTAAATGCATCACTGCGCTGCATCAGAGATTTCAAATGGTTATATATTTATCAGTGAAGTCAATGTGGACCAAAAAATTGTGAAGTACTCCACAAAAATAATATTCACAAAATAAAAAAAATTATAATTATTCTTTTAACGCCATTAAAAAAAGTTTGCTTTTCTGATGCAGCGCAGTGATGCATTTACGAACGTACCCTATATCAATAACATTACTGCAGAAAATATTTTTAACATCGAAAAGTATTAAGTTAATGCTATTAGTTTGTTTACTGGAGCAAATGTTATTAATTTTGTAATTAATATTACAAATTTTTTTATTCGTATTAAATGCATATTTCCATATATGAACAAAGTGCCGCAGAAGTCATCACCCTATTGAAAGATGCTAAAATTTTTGCTAGTGGCGGTAAATGTCAGTTCTGCTTTGACATTTGTGAAATAAAGACATTCAAAAAGAAATGGAGCGATTTCGATTTTCTGAGGGCTGCGTTTCCGGATCACCTAATCTCTTGTTTTGGCAATTTGCACTGGCCGGGAAACATCCGATTTCTTAGAGTTTCGAGTCTGTGTCAAAAAGTCTTAGACTCTTGAAGTTCTCAAAGCGAATAACCGTCCGAAATGCAAGAACCTATTGCCGAAAGTTCTGGCTAAGGTCATGACAAATTACATAAGTCGTGCACGTATGGTCATCCATTTTTTTCTACTTTATCTTTATGGTATCAAATAACCACAATCAAAAGGCACAGTTAAGTCCTTCATTTATTAAAAAATTAGGGCAAGAAAACATCGGCTAACAACTTTTGTGCAAAAAAAAAAAAAACTGCAATGAAAGCGCACTACACGCAGAGAAAATACATGATAAATTAATGGTCCCTACGACCACTTTTTCACATTTACCTAATATGTTTACCATAATACATTTATTATAGTCCTAATTTAACTTTGAAAAATATTTGTTGTCCTTAACATTTTTAAAATCACTACCATAATATTATATGGTGTTTTACACATAAAAAGTTACTCTGATCAAGCTAAACATATTAAATTATGTGAAATGTTTGCTACTATAATATATCTGTGGCTTGGAGCTAAAAGGGCCAACGTCAAAATATTCACTTTTGAGAAAATTGGAATTGAAGGTTATTATAGATGCTTTTAGCATTTTATTTATGAAGCTGTTCTGGGTTAAGTATGACTTTAGCTGTTTTACCATAATGAAAGAGAGCAAGAAAACAAACCTAATGCAATGATTAACTCAAAAGAGCAAAAAAGTGACATTGGCCCTTTTGGCTTCAAGCCACAGATATATATTCTCAACAATACAATTAAAATCATAATATAAGTTGCACACAAAAGGTATGTTTAATACCATAATTTTTGTTTGCTTAAAAACGCATTCTCTATATGAGCAAACATTTATTTATTGTCAAAGCAAACAGTGTATATTTAAAAAAAAATTTCTTCCACGTCTTTGTCCGTCCGCGAGCGAAATTTAATCGGGAAACATCAATTACAAAATAATTAAAACGTTGCCTTGTAAAACTAGGTAAAAAATTTAGCTATTATACGTTTATCGCAATAGGGTTATTTATATAAATACAATTATAAAATGTAAAAATACGCAATTGGATTCTTATTTATCCTACTTTGGACCAACATCAAGTTTTCCAAAATTGTTGAATTTTTTAACGAACTTTCTTAATATTTACTTGACTTTCCGTTGCTACCCTCGTGCGTCTTGACCCTCATATTAAGTAGATTATATTTATAAATAATTAATATGTTAAATTCATACTTTAATAGAAACCGACAGATAAATTAAAATCACCTTACATAATTATAAAAAAAATTTTAAACACAAACTAAATTATATTATTTAAAGGAAAAAATACAAATAAAATTTCAAACATCTAATAAAAGCGCCAGTGTCAGCGTCAGTTATCAGACAGAAAACCGGTAATTAATACTCTTTGAGGTTAATGGGAGCTCAAACCTTTAAGTTTATTAACTTAATAAAAATAAATATTTTATTGTTAAGCAATTTAACAATTTCATGTTAATAAAAAAATTAATTACTTGCATTTTTTTAAGTAATTGTTAAAAAACCCAAAGACAGACTTCAACAACTGACGCAAACAGAGAAACTGGCAAAAATTTTACTATTAAATAGAGTTGGAAGAAAAAGTTGAGATAAATAATTCTAATAGATATCTAATACAACAAAAATCTAATAAAAACTGTTAGAGGAGTCGTTGTTGAATTTTTAAGAAAAAAAAAATAATAATAATAAAATTTAAGGCTGCGGCGTCAGTGACTTGACTAAATTAGCAATGCGGCACACACAAGCAAATCTAATGTCATCAGTAGACCGACAAACACAGGGGCAGACAAACAGACAGACATTCAGACACCAAATAGTAAAATAAAACACTAACCAAAAACACAACTCTTAACAGCATCGTTTATTTATGACGTGAATAATTAATTTAAATTGAATTTTTCTTAAAACGTCCTCAAATGCACTGCAATTTTTTATACCCTTCACCACTAGTGGTAAATGAGGTAACACTAAGTTTGTCATTCCGTTGGAAACATTTTTTTAAAATTCATCTAAGAACCCATTAAGTAAATTTCAATATTTTGATGTTTTAATTTAATCGTAGAATTACTGTCTTTTATTTTGCTGAAACAGCCAAAGTTTAATTTAATCCAGAATAGTTTCATATGGGCTTTGCTACCCAATTTCACTAAGAACATTCTGTAAAAAAAAAATTTTAATTTTAAGTTTCTCTGATATATTCTCTGATATATACTCTTACTATCAGCAAGTTGCAATAACGCCCCTAATTATTGCAACTTGATGATAGTAAGAGTAAGAATTTTATCGGGCAGATAATAAGTTTTTCATTTTTAAGAATCTACTTTAAGCCGATCAGCTAAGGGGAAGACATTCTTACCTTTAACTTTAAACGTAAGGTTTATGCATTTAGAGTTGCCATATAAACACCAAAATCTGTTGAACTTAACCCCTGGTATACACCAAAGATAACTTTCCAGCAATTTGACAAAAACGTCGGCAGAATAACAAAGCAATATTTCTTATTGCTCAGCTTATGCATTTTTTACACCTTCATCTCCAAATAGTATACAGCAAATCGCCAAAAATTTATTTTTTTAGATATTTCGTAAAAAAAAAAAATTCGCCAAATAAAAGTTTTATATAAAAAAGTGTATACAGTATAGCTTTATTTAAATTTTTAATATTTATCCTTATTCTAGTAGTGGGTTTATTTTATAGTACACAATCGCAAAACGCTTAACATTTGTGATTGTGACTTAAAATCGCATAGTACCTGTGCTATAAATCGAAATCGCAAGAAGTTTACCGGCTTCAAATTGCAAAAGTATGCTAAGAGAACTAGAATTTTTGTAAGAAACTTTGGCAAATCGCAAGCAAAACCCAAGAGTTTCGGAATACCGTAATTTAACTGGCGTTTTGCGATTTAAAATCGTGCAATTGCCATAAGTAGGCAGGCTATCTTAAAACTTAGAACTTATGAGATCAGTTAATTAAATTTTGCCAAAACATTAATTTTATCGAGTATGCAAAATAAGTAGGGTTTGATTTTCTATCTAAATATTAGTCAAAATATGGACAAATTTTGTATTGATTTGAATCAAAGGATAAATATTAGAGCTGTCAATTATTCGCCTGTAAGCTTTGTTCGAATAAATCAAATAACTGATTTTGTTCGTTCGATCAAACGATTAAATCTGAAAAATTATTCGATTAATCGATGAGAATAACGAATAAAAATTTTATTTTAAAAAAATTAACAATTTTAAATAAGTTACATCTGTCCATTAATTTACAACTATGAAAATCTTCCATTTTATTCTTTATTATTTCTCAAATCAGCTATGACTTCTTTTTTTGATGCGTACAACTTTTCATCTTAACACCATATCGTTGTAAAATACTTAATTCTTAAATAATCTGATACAACTTTGGGTTTTCGAAAGGCGTTTGCAGAGCTTCCATCTTCAGCCAAACTTCTGCGTATAGTTTCTTTGATAAAACAACCGCTGTCTCTCTTTATGTATTTTTCCATTCAAGCAAGTTCGGCACTTTTAGATGTCGTTGGAATATCTTCTACTATATCGTTTTCAATGGCAATATTGTGACACTTATACTATGTTCACATTTGGGGTCTTAAACGCGTTTAATCTAGAGTTGGGCAAAATCGTTCCTTTTGTTGATCCGATCCGAAAGATCAAAGGACCTAGGTCGTTCCTTTCGTTCATCTTTCCTGTTTTTTACTTTGAACAATGAATGAACGAGGAACGAGAAAACTTCTAAGAAAAATGTTCAACTGTGTTTTTAATGTTGATATATCTAATAAAACTTTCAGCTTTCGCTCTTTGCAACATTTATTTGAAAACTTTACGTTGTATTAGTACTTAAAATAATTTTTAAAATTTTTGATGAATATTTGTTGTCCTATTTACACTGTGAGGTCAGATTGATTATAATTTATCGATTACACTCCAGAAATATTCGAACTTTCGGTGAAGGGTATTACAGATTCGGCACAGCCGAGTCTAGCACTCTTACTTGGTTTTTGTTGTTGCTATTTTTCCTCTAAATTGTTTTCTGTTTTATTATTTTCAGTTAAAGTTTGTCTGTAATGCGCACCGCGTCCAATATTTATGATAAATTAATTTGTTCTTAATGAAATGACAGCAAACAAAGTGTCTGCTTTTTGCTAATAAAGCGGTAAAAATTGGCTAAAACTGAACTGCAACAGCATTTTAAAATTCGTTTATTGAATTAAGATTGTTTTTCGTTGTCTGCTCTTCTAAACGAAAATATTTAAAAAAATTAATAGTTGAAGAAAAAAAAGTTTGTTGTTCTTGTGGTTTGGCGTTGTTTTTTTTTTAAAAGGTGTTTGTGGGGTTTGGTTCAATTTTGCATATATAAACAAACTTTAAGAGATTTTTTTTGTTTGAAAATAATAATTTGTTTAAATATGTATTTTGGGTCAAAATATATTCTAAACATCATTTATCAACTTTTAAAACAAAAAAAAACAAAATACATAAATACGAATAAATGTTTTTGCATATAATAGAAAAATGACTTTTATTATTTTTGAATGAATCAGTCTTAAAATTTAACAAAGCTGGACTTAAGACAATTTATGCTTTTTAAGAGGATCGGTAAAGTGTTAAAAGAATCTTCTTTACACTCAGGTCTCGTTTTATGCGATAGATGCGTTCCAAAAAAAATCGCATAAATTGAATTCGCATAAAACGATACTCTCTCTAGCTTCATATAAAAACTAATGATTCGTTCCAAAATTCTGAAAAACCGCATAAATTCAAATTTGAATTAAAAAATCAAAAAAAAAATCGCATAAAAAAATTAACAAATATGTATATGTGAAGCAACAACCATATAAAAATATTTTGTTGGAATTCCTTTATATTTGGCATAACTATAGTTCTAGTAGATATGAATAAGTGCGCGAAATATTCTTTTTCTATGATGTTTATTTGTCGAGTTATTTTTTTTTTTTTTAAATTATTATTTCAAGCTAAAACTAATCAAACGAAAACAAATTTTAGGTGATTCTTATAGAAATTCGATTGATCTTTAAATAAAAAAAAAATAAAATTTTTTCATCTGCAAAACCGGAAATGACCAATTTAAATCAAAATTTTTCTAACTAAGTTCTAATTTTTTTTTAATCTAAATTGGCCTTTAGTGTCCTTATCATATTGTAAAAGTTTTATTATGGGACCTATATTAGTTTTAAAGGTATGCAAATTTCTTTACACTCGTACATGTGGTTATTACATTGTTGTACCGTAAGACAGGAAAGAACGAGTTTAAATTGAAATTTTTCTTACTTCCACCTAATTTTTGATTCTATTTTTACCGAAATTAGCCTTCGTTGTAAAACTAACATTCAGGGCTGTGCTGGAAATCGCGAACGCAAAACGCAAGAATTTTAAAAGTCATTTTTTAGTAAGATTTCTGTAATAAAAGAATTTTATAACAAATATTATACAAACATTTCTCTATTAAACAGACTTTTATAACAAAAATTATAAAAATTAGATAAAAGTGTATCAAAAACAGCCTCCAAATTCTTGCGTTTGCGATTTCCAGCACACCCCCCATTATGTGCTCTTCATAAGTTTAAAAACACTCATACATACATACTGGCTATGCATATATAAAACACAAAATAAAACAAACTATAACGATTATATCAGTGATGCAAACTTGGTTTAATTTAAAATCGGTAAAAAAGCTTAAAAAAATATCGAAAATTTCAAAAACTGTAAAAATTAAAAAAAAAATCGTTAATTTAAAAATCGCATAAATTTGAATCCGCATAAAAAAAAATCCGCATAAAACGAGGCCTGAGTGTATATGGGTCCGGCTTAGCAAATATTCCAGTCCGGTAGAATCTTGATCGAAAGAGAATTTAAGTACAATTATTTTAAAAATTACCAAAGTTTTTCCTGACGCCAAATCGTCGTATTCCTCATCGAATGACTTTGATCGAAATCTTACCTTTACGCCGTACTCGATATGTATCGGAAATTGCGATCATTGATAACGAGTAGTCGATCGAATACATTGGAAATGTCATTCGATAGCTTAAGAGCTGTCGTAAATATATAAAAATGTTTTTTAAAAACAAAACAAAAATTGCATTTTGCATTATTTTTCTACAAATGTAGTCATACATATATTAATATGAGTTTTCCGGTTCTAACTTTATAAATAAAGGGTGATTTTTTATGAATTAAGTTTTTCAGGCTGGCAGCACTGATTGATAATTGTGTCCAAACTACATCTGTGAAAATGAAAAGTGTTCAGTATACTCTGCCATTTCATCATGGAGAAACTCACAAACGAGCAACGACTTCAAATCGTTGAAATTTATTATCAAAATTCAGCTCGATGGAAATCCACTGTTTTATCGAAAAATTGTGTTCAGCGATGAGGCTCATTTCAGGCTAAATGAATACGTAAACAAGCAAAACTGCCGCATCTGGGGTGAGGAACAGTCACATGCCGTACAAGATTTACCGATGCATCCCGAAAAAACGACACTTCGGAGTGGTTTATGGGCTGGTGGCATCATCGGTCAATTTTTCTTCAAAGACGACCGTGGAAGAAACGTTCCCGTCAATGGCGAACGATATCGAGCCATGATACGCGACTTTTTTGCCTCAATTGGCTGAGTTGGACTTAGTTGATATGTGGTTTCAACAAGAAGGTGCCACATGCCACACAGCTCGTTAAAGAATGGACATATTGAATGATGAATTTGGTGAGCAGTTTATCTCTCGAAATGGCCTTGTGAGTTGGCCGCCAAGATCATGTGATTTGACGCCTCTTGACTTTTTCTTGTGGGGTTATGTAAAGTCGTTGGTCTATGTGGACAACCCAAACACGATTGAAGCCTTAGAGTATAACATAACACGTGTTATTAATGGAATACAGGCCGAAGTGCTCGAAAAAGTGGTGCAAAATTGTGACTTCCGAATGGACCTTTTGAACCGGGCAACATTCACATGAAGTTATTTAAAGAAGTAAATGGCAAAGAACAATTTATCGATTCCAATAAAAATGTTCAATATGTAATGCAAATTTTAGGGTTTTATTAGATTTTTAAAAAACTACGCTTAAAAAATCACCCATTACTAAAGACAACCAGGGCTCTGTTGCTCAAAACTACAAGTTTCTATTCTACAAGTAAAATACATTAAAAAAAGCAACAAATTTACAAATTTTATTTTTGTTTCAAATATATTTTACTTGTAGATTTGTAACTTGCAGTTTTAAGAAACAGGGCCCAGGGCTGTGGAATCGGAGTTGATTTTTTTGTACCGGAGTCGTAGTCGAAGTACCCAAAAAACTTGCGTGTTTAAATTAAAGTATCGATTTGAAATTTTTATAGAATCAATTTCTTGCTATACTTAACCATTTAAAAGGTACTTAAAAAAAAGAGTTTAAGTATAATAAGGACCAGTCTCATATATATTTAACATCTAGGTTAGAGTTGGAGTTGGAGTCGGAGTCGGACTTAGAGCTATTAGAGATATTGATATAGATAATACTAAGTTAAACCCTTTCTCTTCCAACCTTTACTTACTCAATATATGTATCTTTTTACTTCATTTTTTTTTTTTTTTTTTTGTTTGTATTTTAAAAGCAAAAAATCTTTTACATTTTAGAAACATGTTAGAAAGTATAGTCGGTCAAGTCCGACCATATAATACCCTGCATCACAGAATTTAAAAACAAATTTTCGAGAGTGTAATCTATTTGGGACCCATAGACAACCATGGACTGCCAGAACAAAGTTATGTTATAAGATTAAGATTCATGTTTAAGTTCTTTGAGCCGAATATTATTTAGATATCTTCATCTATATGAGATTTGCTTGTCTTTCAGGGATTTTAGGATGTGGGTTCTATGTATAGGTCCTATGGTAAATTTTGGACCTACCAGCACAACATTTTGTCATGACAAAGCAACTATCGTAGATATTGTTGTCGTACCATTGTGTACTATTATTTATATGTAAGTTGTGGTATTAAACGAAATTTTCGGGAGTAGTATTTGTATGGGAGCTATTGTCAAATATGGACAGATTACAATAAAATTTTGTGAAATAATTTTGGTTGCAATAAAATAAGTCTGGACCAAATTTAATTTGAATACCCACGTAATGCGTTGGTTTATGAGCAAAAGATTACTCCTTACAGAAGCTTGTCTGGGGGCTATGTGAAATACTGGACAAAAACAAACCATTTTTATATATATTCTTGGTCCTTGGGTTAATTAGAACCTGTGCTCCAAATTTCATCAAATTATCTCCAAAATTACGAACTGTACTTTTCGCTCAAGGTTTATTCTGGCAGCCAGCCGGACAGACGGATATCGTTAGCTTGACTCTGAAAGTGATTCTGAGCATCCATTCTTCTAATAATTCTAATTAGTAACAGTACTTCAAAGAAATTCGTCATTGGATAATCGAATGAACGGAAATCCCATCTCTATATACTCTATATACAAAGATAAGGAATCAATTCAGCACATTCCAAAATGTCTAGAAATTTAGAATACTTCTTCTTCCATGTCCTGTGCCTTTGCTGTATCAAGAATTAGCTTTGTAAATAATTCTGACCGCATTTCAGTTGTCGAAACTTAAAACGGATTTATGTAGGATTTAATATTCCGAGCTTAACAATTTGCCATTAGACTATCAAGTTTCATCTCTATACGCTGGCTTAACTGTTTATCCTAAGTTTATCAAATTGCTACTCTCGATAAGTGCTCAAAATTTACTTTCTTGAAAAGTTTAACTGCCAATAATTTAGACAGCCAACAACAGAACTGTTCTTTTTCGATCTGGACTTTTGAACTTTGAATGTAGTCGTGATATTTAAGGAGCCGTAAACTGCTCTGCAAACGATCTTTGATCAATTCACTTGAATACCAGGCAATGGACGCGCCTTATGTTCAAGTCCATTAAATTTTACATAATTTATCGAGAGCAGGACGTCTGAGGCTTAAAATAGGTAAATCGCTAAAAGTCTAATCTTGTACTAGGGAAAATTGTAGCCCGCCGGATCTTTGGGAATGGTGTGGTTTAAATACCAATCGAAGCAAAACATATATCAAACATGTTAACTAGGCTTGCCAGACGTACTTTTTTTAGCAGTACACCTACTTTTTTACTATTTGTACTGCTTTCTGCATAACCATTAAAGAAGTACGCAATTGTATTTTTTTTAGCTTTTGTACTTTTTTTGCACAAAACTAAAACACGTTTTCTGCAACTAAATGGACTGCAAATCTGAAATGTTTGAATTTTGCGATTTTTAATAGTTTGAAATACTGCGTCGTGTAGAAACTCGATGGCGCTTGCATTTTAAAGATTTTTAAAAAAATATCCTGTCGACTGCAGTCGTAAAGCTTACTTGTTGTTGAAAAACTGTTGTTCACCTGTTTTGAGCAAATTTTTTGAAAATTAACTTGCTGAAGCAAACCTTGGCTTTGTACACAACATAGAAAATACTGTATTATTAATTAAAAAAAAAATTAGAGAATAATGACAACTTAAAATTAAATGACATGTTCCAGATAGTAAATAAAGCAACTTTGCGGCAAATTTCAACAGCAAAAGAATCAAAAATTTTATGGTTTCATAGCCGAACTTACAAATTTGCTATAGCTTTGATAACTAACAGGAAAACTGCCTTTTTAAAATGCCTGTAGATAAGTTTCTATCGAAAACGAAACTTTATATAAGAAAACGTTTCAGCCTAAACCATAATAAATTTAAAAAACCTTTAATTTTTAACCTTAATTTAAAGATTTCAGTCTTAATTTGTAAAAGTAATTCAATTATTTTCTATAAATAAATTGACTTGAATATACGTTTTAATGAGTTCGTATCATTGAAAGATTTTGCTAAAAAAATTTTAAAAGAAAAACCCGTAGAAAATAAATGAAAATTTGTTAATTTCCCAATTTCGAAAATATTAGAATTATCACTTCTTTATTCAAACAACTGAAGGAATATTTAGTTCAATGTTTTGGAGCAAAAACCGAAGTTATAGTTTAATTGAAAATTTTGCGAGTGAATTATAAAAAAAAAAACTAATTTTAAGTACGCTTTGAGTTTTTAAATTTTTACCGAACTTAAAACGGTAAAAATGGCCTTGTTAACGAAGAACAAAAAAATTGTTAAACTAACATGTGATATTGAACTGAAAATTACATTATTATTTTACAAAATTAAAATCAACAAAGCTTTTTTTTTTAAATTTAATTTGAAACAGCTGACTAATTAAAAGATTTCACTGCTTAAGTATATTAATTACTTAATATTAAAGATCTCTTATTTTGTGTTCTTTATGAATTGTTATGCATTGAATTTAAGTTAATTAAATAAAAAAAAATTGTACTTCTTTTTACATTAATGGACTGCCTTTTTTTCGATGTTCTGTTTTTGCGGATTTCATATCTTTCAAGCCTAATGTTAACATACACAGAAAAATTTTTTGCACCAGTAAAAGCATTAATCAAAAATAAAATCAGTTTTATTTAAAAATTTAATTAAGTGAATTAAACGTTTAATCAAGTGAATTAAACGCTTAATTGATATTATTAATTTGTTTAATGGTGCAAATTAATATTGTCAATTACACGTTTAATACACTTGATTAAACATTTAATTCACTTGATTAAACGTTTAATTCACTTGATTAAATTTTTAATTAAAACTGATTTTATTTTTAATTAATGCTTTTACAGGTGCACAATTTTTTTCTGTGTAGGGGACACGGATAAGCTGAAAAAACCCTTTAAAACAATCGGTGTTAAGTAAACCGTTGGATTAGGCTTTTGTATAGTTCAGAAGTTGTGCACGAATCATTCATTTAAGAACGTAAAAGAGTCCTTTCCAATTGCTACGGTAAATAATCATCAATCATCGCCGCATATTATCCGCTGTTCTCAAAATGGATACATCGCAGATTATACCTTAAAATTAAAGGGCTAAAGTTTTTTTCGTAGCATATAAAAAGTACAAAAAGTTTCGTTCGTAAAATTTACCATTCATTAATTTAAGTAACTTTATCTCATTTTGCTTACCACATCATGAATATCTGGCCAACCTCCGATAATCTTTAAAGTAAAAAGTAGCAGGCCTACAACAACAAACTATCTAGTAGATGAATCAACAGTTCAATATCATGCCCAACTATGATCACATCACCTGATACAACTTAAAATGGCCTCATCATTGTTGATGAGATTTTTATCTAAAACTACAAAATTTTAATGCTAAAAATATTTATTTAAATATTTAGCTAAAATCTCTATAAATCAAATGCACTTAAATGGAATGATGACAATGATGAAGTTGAGGCAGATAATGATTTTGATGATAATTAAAATGAACAACCGAAATGCAAAGGAATTAGTTAAAAACCCCATACATGTCTGTCTGTCTATAGGGGAAGTATGTATCTATGTATGAGATGTACAGGTTTGATTGTTTTTTTTTACCTCTCGAGTGTTGGCTGGTTGTTCGGTTCACAGTGTGGGCTGCCTGGCTGTTTGCTCTAGAGCAGGTGTACCGCCGAGTTTGCTGCTGTTATTAGTATGACTCTGATAGTGCAGATGTTTGAGATAAAATTTTATAAAATGAAAAAAAAAACAAAATTAAGCGTAGTATTGTTTTACAATGTAAAATTTTATTGCAATTTAACTGTTTTTTTATTTGAGCTGGCGCTGTTGTGCACGGCTGCCGCTGTCATTAGACAAAACACGTTAAAGTGTTGAGAGATGACAAGTTAGATAGAGAAAATTACATTTATGTCATTGTGTTTGACAAACGGAAAAGTTTTTTTTTTTGTTTTAAAATATTTATATTCTATTCTATTATTAAAAAAAAAAAAAAAAAACTAATTGTAAACAAATTAATAAATTACATTTGAAAACAATTTAACAAACAGCTGCGAAATGAAAATGATTGACGCAAAGAAAAGATTAATTTCGAGGAAAGTTTTGTAAAAAAATACAATAAAAATTTTAAAAACAAACAACGTAGCCCGACTATCATTGGACCATCGAATCAGTAAGGCCCGTCATGCCATGCGTTGCTTAAAAAAGTTTAGGTATCATCCGAGATATCAACACAACTGAAGACCAGAGTAGCTTACACAATGTGTAAAACCCATACTCCTATACGGATGTGAAACTTGTGGCCTATCGAAAAGTGACTTACGAAGTCTGCAAGTTCTTACTAACCGTTGCTTTCGAAGGATTATTCGATGCTTTTGGTCACAATAACTAACGCTGAGCTGTACATAAGCTGATGACTGCAGGGTTTCTATGGAACTTGGCATTAAGAACAGCCCACTACAAAGTCCGTTGGAAGACATTAATTTAGACCTATTGCTCTCTAGCCGAAGAATAGCGGAACATCATCGTAGGAATGGACAAAAAATATCGATATATCAATATATCGATATTTAAAAAAACAATCGATAAATATTGCCGATATTTAAAATACCGTTATATAGATTTATCGATATTGAAATACGACTATCGAATTCAATATTTTTTAAAGTCAGTCTTCATTAAAAACTCAAAATTTTAGGAGTTTTTCAAACAATCACCCTTATTACATTTAGCGTCATCAATACGAAACGATATCGTTTTGTGTCGATTGTGGTAAATCGGTATGCCCATTGTCAATATCAAGTTTTATCGATAAGCGTCGATGTATATTTGGTATGCCGTACGTAACGTTAACGTTGGCATCCATATAAATTGACTCTGATTTTGTCGTCAGTCTTATTGGTGTCGAAACAGTTTTTTTTTTAAATTTTTGAATAATAATAATAATGTTGAATTAAAAAATTGGAAAACTACCAACAAAGCTTCGCGAAAATTGCAAAAATTTTCAAAAATAGCGAAAATTCGCGAAAATTTTTAATATTCCAAACAAGCCGAAAAATTAATTAAAAGTCCCTAAAAAAATTCTATGAAAATGGCTACATTACCCGAAATTCGCGAATTTTAACCATGTTCGCGACAGAAGCAATATTTTCTGTAAGTTTTCTGATTCTTTACAGATTAAACGATTTTTAATATGGTTATATTAAACATTTCTTTCAAGCTAATTGCTAATAATTTTTGCGAATTTCCGCTAATTTTGCCATTTTTTATCAAATTTTTGCCATTTTTTATAGTTTTAGAAATTTTTAATCAATTTTATGGCTGGCTTGAAATACTAAAAAATTTTTACGAATTTTTGCAATTTTTGCAAAATTTTTTTGTTTTTACCGATTTAGTGAGATTATATAAATTTAAGGGTTTGTTTCCAAGTTTGAAATTTTTCGCGAATTTTAGCCATGTTTGCGATAGAAGTGATTTTTTCGTGTGATTCTTTAAAGCTGTAACGATTTTTAGTAAATATTAAACTTTTCTATCATAACACAATTAACAAATTTTTGTAAATTTCCGGTAATTAAGCCATTTTTATGGAATTTTTGACATTCTTATGTTTTTTGGGGACTTTTAATCAATTTGATGGCTTGTTTGAAGTATTAAAAATGTTCGCGAATTTTCGCTATTATTGCAAATTTTTCGAATGTTTGCAATTTTCGCGTAACTTTTTGTTACTCTTTTCGGCAATCGTCGCGGTTATAAAGATAGCCATATATATAAACCGAAGTGTTTATTTGACGGGGCGCTAGTGTATTTAATGCATTATGGCATTAGTAAGGGTGAATTTTTTTAAAATAAAACATGCCAAAAATTGTAAAATTAGAATAATTAACAATAAAACCAGGACCTCGAGCTCAAAAGGAAAAAAAGTTCTTTTATTTATACATTTTAAAGGTCGAATTAAACACAATATAATATTTTGAACATGCCACCCTTTTTGAGAGCACAAAATTTTTTAGAAACAAATATCAAATTGCATATTTTTAATAAAAACTTATTAGAGATGTGCTTTAAAAAACGATAAACAATCGACATCGTTACATTGCTGTTATGGAATGCAAGTTTTGTATCGAATTGATAACGACGTCGATAAAAATTGATATTAATATTTAATTGATGACGATGACGACGACGTTAAATGGATTAAGGGTGAATATGTTTTTGTTAATGAAGATCTAAAATGATTGGCATTATAAGAAGCAGTGCCGGATACAAGAAGCAGATCGACAGGCGAGCACATAAAACAGATCATGATTACTGGTTTGACTAGAACAATCAAAAACATTTTTAGTTAAAGTTGGGTCTTTTGGGGTGCAATTCAAATTTTAAGGTAAGTTGGTACTTTCATGACATATATTCTTCCTTTTACATTTTTCGTAATTTACTTTTTTTTAGATTTCATAAGGTGTTTTTGTATTCTTCCCTTTTGTTTTTGTTATAATTGAATTTTTTGTTTTGATTGAATTGTTTGTTCTTATTAATTTTTTGAAATAAAATTAAACCATAAATAAAAAGTAACAATGTACATAATTACATATATGTTTGTACAAATTTGTATTAAATTTTTTTTAATTTGGTAATAGTTTCAGCAAAATACGTTCGATATATCGGTTAATCGATATTTTTGTAATAATAAATATAGATACTCTTAAAAAATATCGATTCGATATATATCGATATATTTTTTCAATTTTCCCATCCCTTCATCATCGTTTGATCTAAAATTTGCATTTAATGTTTACCAAAAACTTTGCAGAATGTTTAACGTCCGACTAAAAAAATATTGTAAGTCCTCGGATTTCTAGAAAAAAATTTAAACTTTCTTTTGCAATGGAAAAAGTATATGGATAATGTCAGGAAAATTTGGAATGCAGTTTTTATAAATAGCTATTCGGCCTATCCAGAAAATCCTAAAAAGAGAGAGACGAACTGCCGAACATTGCAAAAGGAAGCTTTCCCTTCTTACATACCAACCTACATCAGCGCGGCGGCGTCAACGCTTTACAATTGAAATATCCAGTTTTGACTGCGCGTTAGGTAGTGAAGTTGGCTGCTATTGATATGAAGTAGTGGGAATTTAAGAATTTTTAGCTCAATCTAACGTTTTGATTTCCATTTGTATTGTTTAATTGTTAAACTGGGGCCATAGTTGATTCTAATGTGATGTTTTCACAGCCCAAGTTATTGAACGTGTTGTAAAAAGCTCACACATAAATTGAGGTTGCGACGTCAGATTTTCATCAAGATTTTTTAAATATAAAAGTAAATTTAAAAAAGTTTTCGAGTTTTTTTTATTTAATAAACATTTCATTAATCGCATTCAAGTTTTGCTAAATCAGAAAAGTTAAATTTTTAACTTATTTGATTTATTATCAAAATTGATTGCAATATTATAAAATATTTTAGAAAACTAATAAATTTTACCCAATCTGGCAATAAAAAAAAAAAAAATAGAAAAACGCACATTTTCCCCCAGTACAACCCAATGAATAGTCATTCGTCACCAGCGGTAAATTCATATAATTTGCTTTCATAACCTCTGACCTCAAATCACATAAAACTATCAAAAGTTTTCAAAACGAACATAATTTACGGAAAGAGAAAAAATGAAATCTGTCTGAAGCCAACAAATAACAACATTTTTGTCTGCATAACCAACAAATCATTAGATAGATATTTTTTCATATTTTTTCTTCAAACATTCTGTAAAAAAGTATCTGGTAAATGGCAAACTCCTTAACAACGACGACAGCCATTTCCATGTTGATTTAGTTTTAGAGAACACGAGGTGTTCTCTCCCTCATACCAACGATTTTACAATAATGGTCAATACAATAACAACAATGACAGCAACAACAACAGCAACTTATCTACTTTGAAACTCTATATGAAATTTAACGAATCTGTCAACTGAACTGACTTGGTCAAGATTTATGCTTTAACGATAAATTACAAGTTTAGGAGTGTAGAAATAATGCTTAAACCAATAGACAGTATTTTAAACACAAGTGCAGATCATGTCTATTGCAGTTTTCTTTAATACGAAGTGAACGATTATAGAAATAAGAGAAGGGAGAGAGAAAAGCAGGGAGGAACGATCTAAGCCGAACAAATAGTTTAACTTCAATAAATTGAAAAAAAAACAATATTTTTCTGTTGATTAGCTGCAGTAAATTAAGATCTTTCTGAACGGATCGCCTGGAAAACTACTGGCTCACGTGATATCAGATTGAATCTGGTCAGCCGGAACCTCATGGTATTGGCTGCTCATATATCCATATATCCCCGAAAGGTGTGTGCGTCACATTATGCATACACACACCTACCAGATGAACTTAACTTCATACTTAGCAGCCAGAGCTGTCTAACATTTACTGAAAAAGCAGCAGATGGCTGAATTTAAAGTCAGCCCATTACAATTATTAAGATCTCATTTGTGCGATTGTATTCAAACTATAGCTTACTACTATCCAGATGTCTCTATATGAGATTGAGGAACATACTAGTACCAGGGCATAGTAGGTACCTGTGGAAATAAACTGAAGACGGCCTAGCCAAAATTCTCATTGAGCGTAAGTCATACAGAATGGCTCAGGAAGATGGCAGAGTGAGAGTACCCGCTTCATGGGCAGAACTGTTTGACCTGGTTATGACGCCGCGAACACGCGCGTACTATTTGGTTTCGATAGGGACGAGATTATAACAGTGATATCCGTCACAACGGGTCACTGGGTGATAGGGACCCATGCGAGGAGGATTGGTCTCGGTTATAATGTTTACTGTAGAAGTTGTCATGATAAGTAGGAAGAAGAGGATCAGGCATTTTGGGAGACCAGAATTGCCATGTTTATCCTGCGCCTAGGTTTAATCTGACGAAAATCACTATATTTTTCCGGGATTTAAGGTGGTTTAAGGCTGCAACGATGTCTGTGGAATAATCTGGTTAGTACTGGCTGACTCTGGTCAGTGGCTTATACCAAGTTCAGATATGCACCTTAAAAGTTCAATTTAGTTATTGTTTAATTAATACGTAATTGTTATAATTTTGAGTAAAATTAAAATGCAACACTGTCACAACTGTGTCTAGTGAGCAAAACACAACTCACTTAACAAAGTATTTTGACATTTGGCAACTGAAATGTCAGATGTTTATTTTGTTTATTCCTTAAAGATGTCAAAAGTTGTTTACATTTTGCTTGAGTTAATTGCTAATTGAGTTAGCTAAGTGTATGTGTGAACAGAAAGATAATATTTTCAATATATAAACCAAATATTAGCTCCATAAAAAATGTTAACTAATAAAAAAAAGGTCCGCTATACGGACCCAAGTGAGCAGTTCTCGTGTGGGCTGCCCATTGAACCTTACCTAGCCTACTTGCTAAAGGCTAGATTACACTATCTCACAAGTCTTACGTTTTCCAGATGAAAATCTAATGAGTTTTGTTGCGACTGTCAAAAAATCTAATTTAACATGACGGTTTGTGTTCACACCATCACACAAAGTATAAACACTGACACATGAAATAAAATGCAACCATGATCCAATGAAAAGTATTATTGTTTAGAAATTTTTCAAAAAACGATGAAGTCGTATGGGATGTCAAACTTTTTTTCATAATACTTGTCATTTTCATCACACATGCATTCACACTATCACTCTTTGTCATATTACATGAGTTTTTGACATGTATTTATACAAAGTATAATAGTGTAATCTAGCCTTAAGTAATGAGCCTACCAACAACTAGTCCTGACAGCTACTAATTACGTGGGACAATTTTAGATTCAGCCAAGGTAATACATACTACCATCGCCGAGTAACTTTTTGGTACTCAAACTATCGACTAGACAACATCAGCTTTTAATAATTTGAAGGTGAAGGTGTCACAAATGTGGAAATTTCGCCCAAAATAAAGATTGAAAATTAATTTTATGTAAATTAAGAACGTCGCGAAAGGCATTTTTCGCAAAACTTAGACTTTCGTAGTAAAATACTGTAGTTTAACGGTTCCCAAATGGGGGCCCGTGATTTGCTTTGCAGTCTATAACATGTTACTATGGGTCCGCTGACGAGTATAAAAAAATACTTTTAAAATTGTTAAAAATATTTTCAAGGCGAATTGATAACTCTGTTTTTGGCTTTATAATTGTTGGATGTCAAAATTTTGTTAATTATCTTTATTTCTGTTTTATTTCTAGTTTTTACAAAAACAAATTGCTTGTGGTTCTTAAACGAGTTGCTCTTGTTGTAGTAACGAGATTACCTGTTATGAATTCGCCTTTACTATTTTTTTAAATATTTTAAAAATCAAAAACTACGGAAATATTATACGATCAAATCTTGTTAAGATCATACCAAGCAAAATCGTTTCAACAAATATATCTTAATATCTTTTGTAGCCAAACAATCATTAAGGGGTCTCTGGAAAAATAGGTTAGGGAACCCTGGATGTAGATGTTGGCTCCGGCTGAGACTTTCCATAATAAAACTTCGTAAATGTTTTCCAGGCCTTAAGGCCTCCAAACTCTTACGTAAACGTATAAGTTGCGAGTTAGTTGTTCCATTTTCCTTACCAAGCTTATGTATAAATAGTAACTCTTTCCTAAGCGTGACGTTGCGTTGTAGACAAGCCTGATTAAATGATAATTATTCTCCATTTTTACGTATCAGCTGTTAGAGAAATTACTGCCTGCTCAACAATTTCGAACGTAGACGTTCACATAAAATTTCATATGGAAAATATTTTTAAAACAGAGTGTTTTTCATAAAAATTTTCTATGCGAACGTTAACTTTCGAAATTGTTGAACAGGGCATTAATGTTTTTTATGTGATTTGACAGAGCAAACATTCCACTGACGCAACAATTTTTTTTTTTTTATATTTTGATACAAAATTCACAAATAACAAAAGCTAAAAGTCTTGAGAACTCTTTTTCTTAATCTCCGTAACAAGTTTTGACAATCGTTTTCCTTTTAACACATTTGAATACCACATAAAACTTTTACGTATCCGCAACGTTAACGTATGAGTAACGTGGCCTTTACCTTTTATTTGGCGAAAATCATTAAAAAAACAAATTTCTAAGTACGAACGAATCACCTTTTTAAAATTAAACTAAATCTATTTCTTACGTACTCTCATATAAAAAAGGAAGTAAGTTTAAGTGTAAAAGTGTGCTTGAACAAGATGCATTAGAGATATTCCAATAAACTCGTAATTTTTATTTCTTCGCCTTATTGTGGACGTCAGTGCAGACGGACAGATTAACAGACATCCAACCACTCATACAAGTGTGAGAAGTTCATGAATAAATGTTCCACCTTAAGATTCGATTAGAACAATTATTGATTAATAGTTTTTTATGGTTGTTTTTTTTTTTTGCCCCATACGCTGCAATACGAATCACCGAGTTTCTTTACTCCAGCAGTAAATACGACCACTTACGTTATTAGTCAGCAGAGTTGTTTAGGTTGTTTCGTCGATCAAATGGTTGGTTGGAAGCGCCACATTTTATTAAAGAACAATAAATAAATATGGCATGCTGGTTGTTTGTTTGGAGAATGCCGCTAGAAATTTTATTACATAAAAAAATATGAGTGTGAAGCCACCTGTGTGTACTTTTTTTAGTTACGGTGCAAAAGGACAGTGGGACTAAAAATGTGTACATCGAAGTTGCAATTTCAAAACAGCTTTTTAGACGTTGGCTAATAGAAAAATTAAAAGTCAATAACACTTTTGCGTTCAATTACGGAAATTCATAAAATCCCACAAAAACTGCTGAAATTTCCAAGATCGAGGAATTTTTTTAATTAAAACAAAATTATTTGTAACATGTATAAAAGCTTCATATATATTTGGTTTTTTTAAGAAAATATGCTTTATGCTTTATATTTTCCAGACGTTTTTATAGAATTGTAAATAAACACCAGATGATCAATTTCAGAATTTACAGGAAAGTGGGAACATAAATTCGCAGTTGTGTGCCCGATTTGTATAAAACTGATGTTTTTTCTCTATGAGAAGTAAATTTAGCGTTTATTATTTGAATACATAGGAAATTTTAGAAATATTTTTTAACAAATCCTTAACTGTATTGCAGTTTCCTCTGGCAACCACTAGCCTTAAACAACAATGTAGAATCCTTCGATGTAAACGGAAGAAGAACATTGATGGCTTTTAAGTTTGTGGCCGTGTTTGGTTCAGAGCTAAAACGGGACACAATCTTCGTTTATGATAGATGTGCTCGCTTCTTCTCGTTTTGCGTTAGCAACTTTTGTATCCAATGAAACGTTTTGTAGATACCGTTTTAAGCCTAGTACTCTGTTCAAATTTGTGAAAAATGTTGAGCAACATTGATTATTTCACACGAAAATTTTAACATGTATCAATGTTACCTATCATGCGAGTTTGTACAATTTGACGTTTTTATTCCTGCAAAGTATGCGACATTGTTTTGCGTATGTAAACAAGCCCCACATGTATTTTACTGAAAATATTTTTTTTATTAAAAAATTTAATAAAAAAGAAAGTAAATATGGATAAGAAACTGTTACCGGTTGTGTTATTTTAATTTTTTATTTCGTATTTAATAATCAGTTCATACTTTTTTGCTTAAAATTCCACGTGAAATAAGTGCAGCATACATTACTTCGCAGTTGTAAAAAAATGTTGCCAGAAACATTTCGGAACTTTTTCACAAAATGAACAGAGTATAACTCTATCAACATTTTTTCAAACATATTCCGCACAAGTTTTTTTCATATGCGTTTTGACAGCATTTCACGTGAAATGTTGAACAGAGTACCAGGCTTAAAGCCAGCATTTTACGTTCGTCAGCTCTTATGTCAGAGACATTTTGTTCTAGGTCTTTCTTTTCAAGGTCATAAGACCCCGTGTTTTGTCAGTGTGTTCCTCAGAAATTAAAAGGAGAAGTCCTTCCTTACTACTACTAAGCCTGGAAGATGACTAGTAGAAATATCTTAAATGCCCAATTGGAACTCTCTTTTCGAAAATCTAATGTGCTCTTAATTTTAAGTTAGGCAGATCCCTTAAAACTTGGATTATTTGTTTTGTTGACCGTTGTTCTAGAAGTACATTAACTTGCCTCTTCTTAAAAAATTCCTTAATTGGGTCGCCGGCAAATAAAAGGGAGAATCATTTCCCCCAGTAAAACGGCAACATCCTTTGACCATTTGGATATATCCTCCGGGGTAAATCAGTTGCAGTCAATACTTTGGATTTGGCCAAAATCCAAAATTGTCAGATTTCTTGAGATCGCAGCTGACCAGACATCCTAACTGCTACCACGGGAGTCAGTAGCATCCGGTAACATGCCACCGATCTGACTATTAGTCCAGGTCTCCGTTAGAATGCATCTTGCGAGAAATGCATGCTGTCTTTGCGGAAGTCTCGCGTGCCCTCTGACAGGATACTTTCAGGGAGCACGTGGTGGTTGTGGTTTAAACCCAAAGTCGCGGGAAGAGTTAGTACTAGAAAGCCCACTAAAGGGCTGATTTTTCACCACTTTAGTGAGATTTCGGCCTAGGGAGGACTATCCCTAGGTTTTGTTAGATAGCTCCAGCTCCTAAGCTAGGGCCTTGTGCATTGGTGTCTCCCACACTCGGCGTCGGTTGGAAAGCGCATAGTTTGTCACCAATGTGAATTGGATCCACTATGACATTATACTAAACGGCAGGTGCTCATGTAAATCATTTTCACTACTAAGAACACATAATTATTTCAGCCGAGTTCGTATAGTTAAGAACACTATCCCCTGCAATTCATACCAAAGAAGAAAAATATAATTACAGATTTTTTATTAATATCTTAAAAGTCCCAAAAAAATTTTAGAAAAGTACGATTGGGTCCTAAACAAGTTTGGAGTATATAAAAATATTATGAGTATATAAAAATATTATGGGTCTTTCCACTAATAATCTACTTTTTATCAAGTTATACCAACTAGCTCACTTCAGCTTGTATTTTAGACCCATGTTGTTCAAAATTTTCCCCTTTTTTACTAAATGTAGATTATAATGTGATGAAGTGACTAAATGTTGTGATCTATACCAACATACAAGAAAAGTAAATAATATATAAATTTTTCATTGAGAAACAATTTTAATTGCTTACTGACAAAAGCGGACTTTTCTGTGGAAATGCCTATATTTTTATTTTTTATTTTATTAATACGAAATTAGGTTTATGTGTCGATTACGCATGACCACGGAACTTAAGTTGAGTTGCCAGTTGGCGATAATATCTTACAGATGGTAATTTTTTTCATAATTTTTTTATTGAATCTTCATATATTGAGATATGAACAGTAACACAATGCTAGTTGAAAAAACAAACAAGTCAGGCAAATGGCGTTTTAACATATTTCAGGTACGCTGAATCCAGTGGTGCCCGCCGTTTTTTTAAATGGGGTCTGATTTTCGAGATATACTGCTATTTCGAAAATGGAGGAGGTTGCATAACATATATTCGCGTAACTCAAAAACGGTTTAGTTTATGGAAATTACTAAAAAAAACGAAATTCCGCAATAAAATGTTCTTTAACAAAAGTACAACTTTTTTCTGCATTTTTTATTTTTTATGAATTTTTAAAAAACAAAATTTTCGAAATTTTGATAAACAAATTAATTTTGTTTTTTTCTTTAAGGAAATTTTATTGCGGAATTTCGGTTTTTTTAGTAACTGCGTGCACCACTGGATTCAGCGTACCCGAATTATGTTAAAACGCCATGTGCCCAGCTGTCATGTGTCACGAAAAAAAGTGTCAATTTCTTGCACAGTGTAATTAATCAAATCTTATTCTAATTCCCAAGCTTATGTTCTACCAATATTTGTCGAAAATTCTCCTAATCGCTTTTTCTGTTCACATATGTTTTTAGCGCTTCTCTTATTGGATAAGTGCTGCACTCGATTTTTCGATGTCGATTTCTGCTGCTAAATAATAAATATTAAGGCAACCATACAATTTAGTTTGGTGTGTAGATTTTTTAAGTTAAAAAGCTATAAATTCAAGTGCTAAGGCGCCAATAGAAAAACTACAACAAAGCAATATTGTTTACGAAGTAAAGTGTAACGGAAGGAACGATCAGAATTGGGATTTAAGTTATATAGGAACAACAAAATGCTCACCTGAAAAGAGAATAGGAAAGCATCAAAATTACATATTGACGGCGAGAGAAACAAGTACATTATCACAAGATATAAATATTTAAATATCACTTCTTTGAAACAGAACAAGTGAGAGTGTTGGATTTTGAACGAGGGGAGAGGAAAAGGTAAACGATAGTTAGCTTCAGAATACATCAAAACATAATGAAAACAATGGACCATAACGAAGATGTTGACAACATTAGCGCTAGTTATAGAACCGCAATATAATTAATTCTATATATCTTTTATTTATCTAAAAATAATATGAATACAATAAACGTAAAATAAAATATTTAAATAAAAAAATTCATAAATTCAAATGTGTTGACGGTTCTTAAATCGATTGGGCTTAAAAAGATTGACTGAGGGCAAAGGAAAGGTAATTAACTGCCCTTTCAGTCGATATGCTGCAAATTTCTATCTGATAAGAAGTGGCTGAGTTATAGCACTTCAATGTTTCCAATATGACACCTAAATTACACTTCTTATTCAGTCATTCGGATATTTTCCGCACGAACTTGGGCTCCGAAAGTGATGAACAAGGTGAAAGATTTCACCAGGAAATGGAAGAAATCAAGAGACGTTACAAAGGCTGGTGGGATGAACAAATGATGGCGGACTTATGTTGGTTCCTAATTCGCGAAGATCCATTAGAAAAAAAACGCAAAAGTTCAAGACGCTCGTCATTTTAATTTAAATATTTTGAATTTACGCCGAATATAGTGTGTGAGCAATGAAGATGAAAATATTGTCGTTCCACAAAATCCTTAATAAAAACTTTATTTTTCAAATTACGCTGAAAATGTTGGTAATTAAATGAACTATTTGGTAAAAAAATAAAACATTCCAGATCTTTACTATAACATAGAAAAAAAAAACGAAATAAAAATGAAAAATTTTGAAAACAAACTTACAAAATAGGTAAATTTGAACTTTGCCACTTCTCATCATATAGAAATTTGCAGCATATCGACTGAAAAGGCATTCAATTACCTTTCCAACGATATGCTATTTATCTCGATTCGGTTGGGCTCCACAAGGGATTAAGTGGGACCATACTCCAAAAAACACAAAAGTACTGTTATCTAAAAATCGGTACTTAGAAAAAAAAAATTACAGCGTTTTTCGTGTTCAGGAGGTTGTAAGGCAGTGTTATTGATTATAAAATTTAGGAATTGGTTGCTTCGGCTGTTCGCCTTAAGTTTAAAATAATTTTGTTTTGTTACGCTTTTGAAAAGTAAAATGAGGCAAATTGCCTGTTTGTTCAATTTAACAATCGTTTATACGGGGAATTGTATTTGTAATTACACAAGGTATCCTATTCGGACGACCCGAGGGGTACTATACTTAAAAGAAAATATAAATTTGGAATTTGACCACATCTTCAAATCAAACCAATCGTTTTAAAACTGCAGCTGAATTTATACTTTTATCAAAAACCTCTTATACGAACAAACTCCCCCCGCCTGGCAGTCAAAAGTCTTGAAGGGTGTTTATCAATGTTTTATTTTCACTTTCTTTAATATGTATCTTTTTCCATAATTTTCTTATATTTCGTCCCACTGTTACCTAAGTTTTCATATGTTTGGCAAAAAAAAAACACTCTATTCATAGCAAAGAAAAAAATTAAATAATATTGCTGTTAGTACGAGTGTTTTTTGTATGGCTTTAGCAGTTATGGAAAGGGTAATTATACACCTCATGATTAGGAATATATTCAAACATACAAATATGAATGAATGTGTAATATTGTTTTTTTTTTTTTTTTGTTCAAAATCTTTTGAATGGAAGCCATAAGTAGAAGCAACACCACTTGTATAAAAATTGACTCATAGTTAATGTAAGACACTTACATTAGTGGAGCGCCCCCCAAGCCTCCTTCCGACATCATCGAAATCTTGAGCTTTGCTATTACATTTATAGATTTTTAAAACAAAATCGTATAATTAGCAAATTGTTGCTAGCGGCGCTGGCTTAAGCTGAAGTTGCTGGCAGCAGTTGTAGCTGCTATTGCTACATCCCCTTATAAAGCCTTCGTTCGCTTGGTGGCACTTGTCTGTGTAATTAAAGCTTTTGCGCCAAAACTCACTAGCAAATGACGGGTGGCTTTTTAAAACCGATTTTTTTCTTTGTAATTTTAGCTTTTAAACCAAAATTGCATGTTGAGTTGTGTGTTCACGTTTAGCTTCTTGATCTTTTATTACACATTTTGTTTTATTTTTTAATTTTTGTGTTAAGCAGTGTAGTACAGTGCACTTCACTTTTAGTTATTTCTTAATTTTTTTTTTTCTAAAATGAGTTGTTTTTTAAGTTTTATTAGTTTTTAACATAAAGAAACTTAATATTGACATTTAAGTAAACTAATTTGAGTGACAGTTAAGTTTTAAGAGCAGTTCAAACTATTTAAAGCATTTCAATTGAGTTTAGTCAAATTGATTAGTTGTAGTACGAGTTGGTAGGCAAGATCAACTTTATAATATTTTTTTTATTTTAAAATTTAATTTTAATTGAAAGAATTTTATTTGATGAAAAAGTTGTTTAAATTAAAATAGCACAGGGCAAAAAAATAAACACAAATAAATATATAAAAAAATAGTGAAAATGCCATGAATATGTCGCAAACGCAGATTTTTTAAACTTCTGGTTAAGATATCTGAGAGAAGGAATACGACATCACAAAGGCTAAACATTAATTTTTAAGGTAATTGGTAGGACTTTAAGATGACATATCATGATTAATAAATAAAAATATGGCAAAAAACTGGGGTTTTTTAATTTAAAGCTAAGATATCTCGGAAACCTGATTTGATGGAGATTCTGAGTACAGATTCGGATTTCGCTCAACTTAAGCCTTTTGAAAAGTATACAAAGTAAAGTCTCAGGGTTTCAACTTTTTCCAAATTTTGCACGCCTGTAAATTAACAAGCTGAATATTTTAAAATAAACAACAAAGTTTTTGAAAATTCTTAATTTAAATCAACGGTTTTCAAATAAGACCTTTAAGCCTCCCATATGTATTAAAGGATTATTCTGACTGACGGATGTAAGAGCTATGTGAAAAAGTTTGCCCTGAGCCCGTGTCTGGTAGGCCTAGTCGTGTGGTGGTCGACCCTTGTTTACCTCTTACTTTGTGATTTGAATTTGCATTCAACATATGCTGCTAATGTTGAATGCAAATGCATGTTTTTTGTCGATAGTCTAAGATCGATGTCGACCAATTATCTTTCCGAATTATTAAATTTGCGTTAAAATGGCACGATTTGTTTTTGCATATTGTTGCATATTTTGTTGAAAATGCATATTTTCCATATTTTGGTTTTAAATGCATATTTTTGCATATTTTAACTTTTTTGAGTGACATATTTTTAAAATTTCCATATTATAAAAAAAAGTTCTTAAAAAAATTTCAAATTGTATAAAAAAAACAAGTAAGAAAGTATAGTCGTTCAAGCCCGACCATATGATACCCAGCACCACAGTACTTAAAAACACATCATGCTTATGTGTCCACATAAATATGGATTTCTCTATGTTTAAAAACTTCATTAAAATCGGTTTGAAAGTTTGTGAGAGGCAGAAATTGCCCCCTACATCCCCTTGTGGTCCTATATTTGAAAAACTGTATAGCTTATGTATCCATATAGATATGGATCTACCCATGTTTTAAATTTCATTAAAATCAGTTTGAGAGGCAAAAATTGCCCCTTTCTCCCCTTGTGGTCCTATATTTTTTAAAACTGTATAGCTTATGTGTCCATATAGATATGGATCTATCCTGAGGATCTGAGAGGAAGAAATTTCCCCCTATCTTCCCTACGATTTGGCCCATTTTCAATAGGCTTGGTCCTTGTGCCAATAAGAACCTATGACCCAAATTTTATCAAGTTATCTCCAAAGTTGCGACCTGTATTTTGCGCACAAGGTTACATGGACAGCCAGCCTGCCAGCCAGCCGGACGGACATCGTTAGTTCGACTCAGAAAGTGATTCTGAGTAGATCGGTATACTTTAAGGTGGGTCTAGGACCACTATTTTAAGGCGTTATACACATCAGCACAAATGCATAATACCCTCTCCACTATTGTGTTGTGGGTATAATAATAATTTTTTTAAGCAATAAAAAATTTGTTTTGGAGCTCTGCTTAAAATACAAGATTTCGACAAAAGATCCTTTAATATTTAACCGATGCAGCACCTTACATAGTTAAGGCTGCCGATTGGCCTAACATAATTTATCCTAGACTTTTACATGTTACTTGCTAGGCGCATGGGTTACATCGAGTTGCAGAGAAAATTTGAAACCAATTAAATAATATTGATTTCATACGGGAAACAATGTAGAAGGAAGAATAGCCCGACTAATTTGAAAAAAATCCAGAACGTTTTGCAAAAAAATATGCGATTTCAAACAATAAAACATATTTCAACTATTTTGATCTAGAATCAAATGTGGGATCTAAATTAGAAAATTAAAATTCTCCAAATGAATTGTCATCCTTCAAGTATGCTTCAACTTTGGTGGACTTTGAGAGATCATTTTCCATGTACAAAAGCTTTTTAACAGACAAAGGTTTACTCTTGATGATATAAAAAAAGTATTTATTTGATTCTGCAAACAAAAATTTAAATTATTGTAGTTATTTAAATTTAACAACAATATAATTTTACAATTTTTTTTTTGTTTTAAATAGTTTTGAAAATCTCATTGAATCCTTACTATTCGTTGATCTCTTTTTAAAAGTTTAGTATATAATTTATGAAATTAAAAAAAAATTTATTATCTAGAACAAATGATTTTTTGGTAAGTTTTGTTGTTTTATTGTTATATTTTTAGTAAAAAAGAAATTCTAAGCTTAGTGCGTTTTTTTAAATAGCGCGTTTTTTCTCCATTTTGGTGCGTTTTGAAATTACAAAGTTGACAACGCTCGTCGATATTTAAATTTAAAGTTACTCTCTTGTTGAAAGTTTCTGCTAGTGAAGTAAATGAACACACCTTTTAACTATTTGGACTTATTTAATGAGTTAGAAGCGTCTTTTTGATATTGATCTTAAGACTTTTAGAGACGATACTTGGGTAGGGGTTTAAAAGTTTTTCTTTCAAACTTTGTACTGATTCGAAAAATATTTGGATTTTTATTTTTAATATATGTTAACATTAAAGCTATTTCCGCAAATTTTTGTACTGATCTTAATATCTTGAAGAGATTTATCTTTTTTTTCCATAATGGAACCTTAGAGCTACTGTCGATTATAACCCTGTAGCCACAAAATTTGGTGCAGTGTTTAGCCTAAAGTCACCCCTACAGATTTAACACTAAAATATTTTTTTTTTACAATAACTGATAAAAAAAAACCCATTTTCAAAAATATATAGTGGATTATAGAACTATCATAATGACATTTTGAAAACAATTTTTAAATTTCTTCATAGTTTTTGTAACCAAATTACATTTGGCAACCAAATATTTGTCGAAATACATTAAATTAAATTATTGATTTAAATAAAATAATAAGTAGGGTTCCCATTGGCTCTGCAGATCACTACTTATAATTTAATATTCCAATCAACAATTCCGAAAGTAGAAATTTAGTTCGACAAAAATTGGATATCCAAAAAGAACCACTAACCGTATTTTCAGGTAAATTAAAAGGCAACGGATTCCTTTTTTTTAGATTTACGGGGAATCCACAAACAAATCTGAAAGCCTTTTATCATTTTCATGTTAAGATTATATTAGTAAGTTTGTTTTTAAGTTATAAGTTTTCATTAAACTTTTAACACCCCTTCCAAAATCTTCATTATTCTGTTAAATTTGCTTTTTTGCACTATTTCTTCAGACAACAGATCATTTTCAAATCACAAAATTCTATAAAATTATTTATTGTTATTTTTTTCGAAATGGAAATGGAAAAAAGCCAAACCATCTCACAAAATTGTGTTAATTTATTAAATATAAATGTTTTTAAATATTTATGGGCAATTTAAAAACAATTTTGAAATTCCTAATTTTATCCGCACCTTTTATTCATTTTAGATAGAAATTTGAATGTATTGAAATTAAAAAAAAATAACACAAAAAATAATGTGCAAAAGAAAGAGTATGAATGAAATGTTAATGCAATAGGAAATAACCCAACGAGTTTTTAAGTGATAGCACGAGTTATGGAAAATTTAAAAAAAATGGAACATTTAAGAATCTTTAATAAAATATGTGTTTTGACTTAAATAGAATAATGTATTGCATAATATTGTAAAACACACGGCCGCAAGCGCAATCATGGTTACTGTAAGCAGATTTTACAGCAGGTAGTCGCACAAGACTGCTTCCGCGTAAACATTTTTTGTTATTCAACGATTTTAGCTTTTCTAACTTAATTTTTTAACTTTAACCTTGACCTTTTGTTCATTTAAAATAAATTCTTTGGCATAATCACACTAACTATAGTTGGTCTGGAATGCAGGTGGCCTTACAGACCTGCTTTCTGGCAAGCTTTAATTGCCTGTTTAACGAATTTGCCTGTTTAACTTTCCTTTGCCAATAAAAAGGGCAAAAAAAAATATAAATTCTTTTTATCAACCACAACTCTCGCTGGGATCTCCCGTGTTCTGCTAACAATTTTTTTTTGGCGTTTAGAGTGCGTATGAGTGGCATGACTGTTGAAAAAAAATTAACTCCACAAGAAATTGTTAACTAATGATAAACATAAACAACTGCTAATACCATTTAAGTGGCCAATAAACCAACAATATCTTTAAAATTTCCATCAACAGCCACATCATCTTCATCATCTGCTCCATCATAGTCAACGCGCAACAAATACTTTAAGATCTTGCCACATCGGCCCGTGAAGAGAAGCAAATGGGGCAACTAATATATGATAACAATAAAAAGAAAATTATTCCTCAAATAAACAACAGCCAAATACCAGAAACGCCGTGAAAAAACGAATGAATAAAGAGAGAGACGCAACTAAACATTGGGCGACTACTGACGAAACCATCTGATAAACGGATGATGTTGGAAATGTGGAAAATTGTTCGCATAGAAAAGCGTAAATAAAAATAAAATAAAACTGGCTCGTGAACACTTCAAGTATTTTTGGGCAAGTGGTGAAAGAGATTATTAAGAACAAGTGTGTTTTGTTGTTGGCCATTAACACTTTAACAGCGGACCAGCTAAGCGGCAACAGTCAAGATCAGGCAACATAAACACCGGTAGTAGCAGCCGATGATAAACAGCAACATCAGCAACATTATATTTACGTTATCTAATATATTTATGAAGATCATAAGGAACTTCCGTAATGATTTTAAAGTTTTTTTAAATGGATGGTGGCACTAGCAGACAGTTAAAGAAGGGGATGCTACAAAAAGAATTTCTTATATTCATGTTCAACATTAAGGCGGAGGGTGCAACTCGAATGCTTAAGTGCTAAGTAGGATTGACAGATGTTGATATTAAAAAAAAAAGAAAGTCCAAATAAATAATTTTGAATTGTTTATGATGGGGTCGGTTTCTAGTACCGTTTCGTAAACTTTTCGTTGATTAATCCCACGGAACCGATTAATTTTCCACACCCAGCTGCAAACGAATGCAAAAATTACAATTTTTATACCGTTGAATCAGCATTTCGGACATGAATAATATACGCTTGATATCTTTCGCTTCAGCTATAGTTACGTCTTTTTTATTTTTGCCAATTGGCCAACTCCATTATTTTCGATTGGCACTTTTCCAGAGTTTTTTAAAAACAGAATAGCTCATCATAATTGCAATCATTTACAAGTTGAATTTACCTCATAATTGCAGTAAACTCCACTCTATGGAAAAGCAACTGCATGCAGAAAGGCGCGTCAGCAAGACAAACTTTAAACCGCTTGATAAATGCATTACTACTATACATCATACACGCCAGCATTGCTTAAGCAAGTTGGCTGATGAGCTTTTATTGCAGAAGATTTAAGACAAGCTTGATATACCTCGGATCATAACAGGTATTTTTTCATATATTTCAAAATTCTCTACTGAACCAAATTAGAAAACCGAAGATCTCACTTAATCATCCCAATAAAAAATGAGCTTCCAACGAAGCAGGTTTGTAAGGGAGAAACGTAAAACTTTTGCTTACAATATCGCTTACGGAAGACATGAATTTTATACGGCGAGCTCCCACTTTCAAGCAACATTTTTTTTTGACACAGAATGCGCTTTAATCAGTGCAGACAAAAATTGGTGAATGTAGCCATCAGCTTCATACACAAATTTTTTTTTTTATTACCGTTATTCCTTAATACGTAACCTTACAATCCTGCTTCGTAGTAAGGGAATGTAGTAGCCTTTTAAATGTAATATGATTTTTTAAATTCGTTAAGAATTTGTTCACTTACCTTACTTCATCTCTGTATGCCTTATTGCGTAGCGTATAAATGTGCACTTACTTTTTAACATTTACCGTTGGTGTTTCGCAAAACAAAAAGATTTTTTATTGGGATATTATTTTCGTCGCAAACATATTATTTTTGCAACAATTCTGTTTTAATGTCCATCGTCATCATATTATGGGGTCCCGCATTCATGTAAACTTTTTTTGTGGCTATTCAATATGTTTACTATAAAAAATGTTAGATTCCACGACTCGCTTCCTTATGGAGACCTCGTCATCTTATTATTGCAACTTTAACTGCCTGTTTTTAGAAAACGTAAACAAGTGAGTGAGTGAGAAGTTATATTGAAAACAACAATAAAAAACGAAAATTTGTTTTTGTTTTCAATATAATTTCTCACTCACTCACTTGTTTACGTTTTCTAAAAACAGGCAGTAAATGCTTTCACTCATAAAAAGTCCAAGTCGGCGATTTGTAATTTTTGTGTTATACAAACGTGCCATGAAGTCTCAAGGAGCTTTATGAATTTTACTCAAACTCATCTTTTATGAGTTAATTTGCTTCAGTAAAGAATCTTAGGATTTACAAAAAAATTCGTTATGATCGAAAGAAAACCAAGCCTGATATCGGGCCAATTGGCCGCCGCCGCCGACTTAACAGGCCCGATTTATGGCATTTTCCCTCACTCTTGCCAAAACTTCCGGCGAATAGGTTCCGACTTTCCTGACGAATATTCTCTTCGAGGTCTTGAAGAGTCAGAGACTTGTTGACATGGACTCGAGACATCAGGAAACCCCACAAAAGTTCTATAAATCAGCAAAAACGTGGGATTAAACGAGCGGGAAATGCAGCCATCAGAATTTTGATTGTAGGTGGTGCAGAATGCTCCATCATGTTAGAATGACCCAGGAAAAACTTTTTGATTTTTAGTAATAGGTGGTAGTTATTTCATACATTACCTGGTAAGTAGTTTTCGTAACAATTGTCATTATACTGAAAACTTTAATAATTACCTACTAGTAATGACCTGAGCAACTACTTATTACTTCTATTATTTTCACTACTGAATATTTGCTTACAAATAACCAGCTCAATAACTACTAATTAGATGACACAACTTATCGCTACAAATTTTGTTTTGTATTTTTTTTACATAAAACTAAACCGATTTGGGGGGGAGAGTATAAGAAATCAAAAAAAAAAAAGTTCTCCATACAACTAACGGCCACGCTAAACTACTTATTAGATGTGTTGTTTTCAGTACTGAATATTTACTTACTGGTAACGTACTCAATAACTACTTATTAGCTCTATTAACTAGTGATTTTTTTTGGCTTATAGTAAGTATATTGTAATATATTACAATTCAATTGACTAGAAGTTAAATAACAACTAGATATTTTTTGACTTCTAGTAAGTGTATTGTAAGTACTGAATTCAGCCGGAAAATAAGTAGTGTTTAGTTACCAGGTAAGTAAAGTTTTTGCCGGGGAAATGTTTTCCATTCCCTATTTGTCCCGTTGTGGTAGGAGGAAGACGTTGATCATAACTCTGAAGCGCTCACCGTTCACAGAAGTCGTTTGGCAAGCGGCGTTTGCGAAAAAAAGGCCCGATGATGCCTCCAGCGAAACCACGACATAATACAAAAACTTTTAGTGGGAGTAACAGGTCTTCGTTTTTTATGCGCGGATTTTCTGTGCCCCAAAAGCAATAATTCTACTTATCACATATTCACAAAGAAGAAAAATTGTCTCTTCCTTGATTAAGGATGCCTCAATTATTTGTTGACGTGTATTTTGTTTCTGTTTACTTCATTAGTCTTAAAGCAGAACTGACATTTACTGCCAACATAGCGTCTTCCAATTGAGTGATATGATCAAAGAAAATAGTAGCCGTGATTGATTGACGATCAAAACAAATAGTGACCGCATACAGAACAAAATATCAATGAAAAATTAACACTGCGCAATGTTGATTAAAAATCATAGTCAATTTCTGCAAAAGTATGGACATTCTTTAAAATTATCATTATTTCATATTAATTTTTAACGAAAAATGTTAAAATAACATTGTTCAATATTGAATCCATAAAAACATAATTTTTTTTAACAAGGTTTCGTTTAAATGTGCTAAATTCCCATTTCATACTATTGACAAACTGAAATTTATTGTTGAAGGGACAAGCTATTCCTATGCGCATTTCACTGGTTGCTTAGGCCAGATCGTCAGGAAACTTCATCCTTCTACTACTTATATATTATTTTTAACGAAACCTTGTTAATTAATTTTTTGAATGCCAAGAAAAACTTTGATAATTTTTTTTATTTTCATGTTTAAAATTATTTATAAAAAGAAAAAAATTCCCGTATTCTTTTTGGTACATCAAATGTTCAAAGTAAAGTGATGACGAAAACCATATCGGGCCATTCTGCTGGTGTCTTTTAATTGTGAGTGCTTCGGTAAACAAAGGGGAAAACACAAAATTCTAACCATGTGTTACAGAAAAATAAATAATTATATTCTCTCTCTCTCTCTCTGGTTCTGTGAGTAAGTGTTTAGAGTGTTCTTCTTACTGTAATTTCAAACTCAAACCAATTCGATTCTACATGGAATTCTTATTGCTTCAACTGGAAATAACTTTCGTTCAACGTGATTTAGAGTGTTATTTCAATATGAATGTCATTTTGCTCTAACTATACGGGAATTTTAAATTAACATAAATTATTTTAATTTTAAAAGAAAAATTTGCTGCTCCCAGGTTATTGTAAAATCATCTTAAATTAACATGAATTAACTCTGAAGCAAAATCACTACCTACTAACGAAAGTTCGGCCTCCAGTCGGGTTTCTCTAAGTGCTGTTGTTAAATAGTGCTGAAGGAGCTTATCCGGGAGGAACTTTTTTACTATTGGGTCACTAGCTCATTTCAATTAAACGAATTTATTACTTTGTTTGCCTACAGTAGGGTATTAACAATATAAATAGTTAATAGCACCTGCGCTAGAATTACCAAATCATATAAATGTAAAAAATAAAAAAGAATCATAGTTAAAACTTGCAACATCAGCAGCAGCAACAAACATGTGGCACAGAAATACACTCTGTTTGCAGCAAAACAATTTCCGCAATATTGTAAAAAGTGAACACGATGAGTCTGATTAAATATAAATAAAACTCTTTGTATGATCAAATCATAAACAGTAGCTGGGTTGTAAAAGCAAAATGTATCCATAAGATAAAAAAAAAAATGAATGAATATTCACATGTAACATTTTGAAATACTGTTTTTTTCGATTTTCAAAACATAAGACACGTACAAACCAACAAGTATATGTAGAAGAAAAAGAGTAGCACGAGGCAATTCATAGCAATTCTCGTATAAAAAGGCAGCATCATGATCATCAAAGACATCAATCTTCCTTCCAATGCCATTTTGGTTTGAGGAAGACGGTAACGCTGCTCGCTGCCGCGGATATTGAGTGAATGTTTATGTTGTTTTCTTTTTTGTTTAAATGAGTTAAACCATAACAACTGCTAAAAGAGATTTTTCACTTAAGTATCTCACAAATACTTACGATCCCATATTAACACATTTAAAATTTTTTATCTACATATCTCTCGGATTTTGTTAATAAAATTCTTTTTTTTTAATTCAGTTTGTTAATTGTTTGTTCGTTCTATTGAAAATATTATTGGCTTCAATCATTGACACATAATTTTTAACATATAACAGGTGTTAAGGCATTTTAATTGAATACATTATTAAGCACTAAATAATTTTTTTGTTTTTTTTTCTTAGACAAGTAAATCGTTCTTTATGATGGTGACTAAAAACGAACAAATAAATGAGCGGTCTTGTGAAAATTTTTAAATAGGGAATTTATTTTAAGGCCGAAAATAAATGTTATTTTATTATTTGTGTAGGCTTCGTAATGGCTGATGTCGCTGTTGGTAAATGTTGCGATGGAAAGGCGATAATTTTAGGCAGCACTATTGTAAAAGAAGAGGTTTTTATATTTCGATTTCTGCGGAGTCGGAATTTTTAAGCCCATTTTTAAGACAATGGAAATTTAAGACTATGCAAAATAACCCTGCAACAATTCTTTTGGTGTCCCTTCGAAAACTCCTTCAAGTTTAGACGTTTCGTTTTTTGTTGCAAGCTACAAGGGTTGTTATGCCTTTATCTTTAAAAATCGTCAAAAGTTTTAACAAAATTCTTTAAAATCGTCACGAACATCAAACAAAATCGTTAAAAAATCGTCAAATATTTAAATGTTACAAATCAGAAAATATTTCATTTTTTGTTTACAAATAAAATTTTGTATTGTACAAAAAAAAAAAAAAACAGTTTAACAATTTTGTTTTAAACAAAACAATTAAAAATAAACTTTAAATTACAAGCAAGTATTTATAATTTATAAGTTTTTGAAAAATATATAGAATAAACTAAGGTATATTTACACAAGGTAAACTCGTTGGCCCATATGTTTGTCAGCTGTTTACCCCTTGTTGGAACCCAAACGTCAAATTTCGTGTATATGAGCCAAAATTTTGACAAATCGGTTCTTTTTATAGAGCAGCATGACTACACTCCCAAATGAGTCTACCTTGTGTAAATATACCTTGCAATGAACGTTCTACATACACAGGGTTGTTATGCTTTTTATACCCACACCACAATAGTGGAGAGGGTATTATGCATTTGTGCTGATGTGTGAAACGCCTTAAAATATTGGTCCTAGACCCACCTTAAAGTATACCGATCGACTCAGAATCACTTTCTGAGTCGAACTAACGATGTCCGTCCGGCTGGCTGGCAGGCTGGCTGTCCATGTAACCTTGTGCGCAAAGTACAGGTCGCAATTTAAGAGATAATTTCATAAAATTTGGGACATAGGTTCTAATTGGCACAAGGACCAAGCCTATTGAAAATGGGCCGAATCGTAGGACCACGAGGGAAGATAGGGGAAAATTTCTTCCTCTCAGAAACTATCAAACCGATTTTAATGAAATTTAAAACATGGATAGATCCATATCTATATGGACACATAAGCTATAGAGTTTTTCAAAAATAGGACCACAAGGGGATGTAGGGGGCAATTTCTGCCTCTCACAAACTTTCAAACCGATTTTAATGATGTTTTTAAACATAGAGAAATCCATATTTATATGGACACATAAGCATGATGTGTTTTTAAGTACTGCGGTGCTGGGTATCATATGGTCGGGCTTGACCGACTATACTTTCTTACTTGTTTCTTAAAAAATCGTCAAAAGTTTTACAAAAATTCGTCAAAATTCAAACAAAACAATTAAAAATAAACTTTGAATTACAAGCAAGTATTATTTTGTAAAATATATGCAATGAACATACTACCTACATACATATAAGCCAATACCCCAGTTTACGTCGCTAATTGGGTCCGGGAAAACGCGACGCAAACAGCAGTACGGTTTTCCATACATTTGTATTGAAGAAATACATTTTGATTTGATAAACTTGATAACGGATAAATTTCTTTTAGATCTTCAAATTAAGTTAAAGCTTTCTTTTGAATAACCATCTGTTTACAGGGCATTCTTTGCTGATTTTAATCTTCAATCCAAATGATAAGAAGTAACTTCGTTTCAAAACGTTTCAAAATGTCTAGTTTTTATTCTAAGCTTATTTGATTTCTTGTTGACTCATTACTGCAAAATATTTGAATTGAACTTTTCTTTTGCAAATGTAATTTGAAACTACTTAAGATTTTAAACTTGCAACAGATACATACATATTAGACTTAAACGGGAAATCCCCTTTTACTGTTTTAGCTTTGTACAAACATTTTTATATTAACGACGCAAATCGAACTACTAACGACGCAACTTCGAAGCCATGCAACGCAAAGTGAGACAAAAACTACGCGACTTCAAAATCACAGTTTTAAAAAGACGCAACTTAAAAACGACACAAACCGGGGTTTAACTCCAAGTAAACTTCTTCCCTAGTTCAAAAATTTTAAGTTTCAACAAAATTAGAGTTTTTTTTCCCGGACGTCTGGGATCCCGCTCCATATAAATAATACAAAGTAAATTTTGTTATTAATTAATGAAAAAAACTTTTGTAAAATAACGTAAGGGAACTTGTTTACAAAGAAAGTAAATGAAATGGTTCAATACTAAAAAATTAATTTAAGATTGATATAGGATATAGGAACCACACGCCTTTATTCCCTATTATTATGCTTTTATCCAGTTTATACAAGATAAAAAGATAACATAAACATAACAATTTAATTCATAAGACAATAATAAAAACAAAATAAAAATTAAGATACTCAAGATATGAGATCAAAAAGTTAATTAATAAAATAGATAAAATATTTTAAAGAAATAAGTAACATTTTTTAACGGCTTAGGAAATAACTTTCTGACACACTCAAAGCGCTTGGTAAGTCATCAAAAAGTATATTCCTGATTTTATTTGCTAATTATCTTGTTTCGTTCATTTTTTACAGAGGTTGGAAAAATAGTTAAAAGTGCACCGTTGTAGCTTCGGATTCACAATCAGAAGCAATTTTTTCTTTTTTATAAACAACGTCAGTCAAATGTATTCAATGTTGATGAAAAAATAGCATCAACCGGACTGCTTCTTCCAAACCTTTTCATTTCAATAGGTCCATTTGTAATCTTTAGGACAATGTGTTATTCAAGTTTTATGTTGTAGTATCTTACACGAGTTTCCAAAATGTTATTTTATTTCGGTGTTCCCGCACTTCACGGGTATATAAACCAACACAAATTGAAATTGAAAATAAACATATCGCTCCTTCATTGCATCATAGTCATGTCTCAAAATTTTAAGTAACTTTGGCAATGTTTTCCTTCAAGCCTTCTCGTATTATATCTCAAACTGAACCGAAGTTATAGCAAAATATATCATTTTGAAAACTTTAATCGCATTTTGTCAAGATCGTTTGTTTTTGTAGATATGACTATGTTGCAATAAAGGAGCGATATGTTTAGGTATCTCCTATTTTTAAGACTTGTTCATGGACAATGAAACTTTACTGCCTGCATCTTATTTTGAATTAATGTACTTTATTAACTCTTCACTTCACTAAATGTAATAATTATCAACTGTTGCACTGCCCATTCTGCTTTTAGTAGATTTATTGCATCAGGAGACATTGATTTAAATACATGTACTCACATCTTGTAATTGATCTAATCCACAACCCATCCACAGATGCTAATTTTTAGAGAAAAGAAAACTAAATTTCAAAGTATATATAGCTATTTTCTGAAATTATGAGGAATTTTTTATTTCCCGGGATCCCGCAAGAAAAATCCCGGGAAAACGGGAAATAAAATAATAATTGGGACGGGAAATCCCGGGAAAAAACCCTAAACAAAATTAACTTCATCAAACGGATTATATTTTACGTTATCTTCTTAAAAAGTTTTGACAGATCATTCACTGTGCATTTTATAAATTTGAACACCTTTACGTTGAAAAGTCTTATTTATATTATTTATAATGTTAAGAATGCATTTTAAAAACCTAAAATGCAACCCATTTAAATTGTTTAATACTATTTATTTTGCAGTATCGATGGCATCGATATTAGCAGCGAAGCAAAAATAAATTTTTAGCGGTTCATAGAATTGAAGAATTCAAATTACTTCTGCTTCTAATGAAAGCCACCTGGCTTGTGACGGGGGAAGAATCTTTTTTGTTTAATTTCCAATAATTTCTGTATTTAGAAAAATTGATTTTTACGATTTGGACTGTTCCCAATACAATTGCAAATATTTCTTGTAAGTATTTCTAAACATGAAGAAAGTTTTAAGCACGCATATTGATGCTAGAAACCCGTCATAACACTATTACTTTTATTCAAAAAATCGTCAATCGTTATTTTACTGTATTTTCTCAAAAAGTTCGTCAAAATGACAAAAACCCTGGCCACAAGCTACATTTTGACGCTGATGGCTTAAATTCATATTTAACTATTCAATTTCAAAACTTATTACGAAACATACATATTAGGAAGGAACATCAAATTGTTGTTTGGTTTTACATTTCGTGGGTCTCCACGACCCTTTGGCACCATCATCCGGTTCACTTAATATAACTGTGTAACATGTCGCATTTTGTGAAACAGGTATTAGACGAATAAACTAAGACGCACTTGTTAATGTCAAACGTAGTACTGAAGCCCCTTTCACACTATTCAAAAAGTCTTAGGTTTTTTTTTTTTACAAAATCCAAAGATTTTTAGTCTTATTTTCAAAAAATATTTTTATGTATTTAGTTTTATCAAATAAAAAATTTTATATTTTAGAACCGTGACCAACCACAGAAATTTAATTTTAATTAATTTTTTAACTGCATGGGAACTATCGATATCGATAACAATGGTTTGATTGCTGAGAATGTCAAACTGTGTTGACATTTATGTTCAGTAAGGTTTGACAAGTCATCACGATTCGTCAAATGCTAGAACAACGCTTCTAAATTTACTTAAAAAAAAACGCGAAGTTCATAGGGCACTTCGGCCAAGAATTGTGTTTAGTAATGAAGCTCATTTGTCGTTTAATGGCTACATCAATAAGCAAAACTGCGATATTTGGAGCGAGGACAATCCCCAAGCCGTTTATAAATTACCATAACATCCATTAAAATTTACTGTTTGGTGCGGTTTACTTTGTATGTATTAGTAGCACATCTAGCCCAATCAAAAATTTATCATTACCTATGCGCAAACTATTCATTGCCTTCGTTGTTGTGTTCGCTTTAAATAGTCTAACTTAAGCTTATGGTTGCTGCAATAGGTCCATTCTATCACGTTTTCTATTGGGAACTTAAAAACTTTATTTTGAAATAAATCGCACATGGCTCGTATCCGAAATGTCCAATTTTCCATGGCTCTGCCGCATAAATCAGGCTGAACTTGACCGATGGCATGGGCTATGTTGATTTTAAGGTCGTTTTGTGGCTTATCCACATAGACCTGTGACTTCAAAAACCCCAACCAGACAAAGTCTAACGGGGTAAAATTGGACGGTGTCGGTGGCTAGTTCCCAGGCTCCACGAAAAGCCCCTCAATGAAATAACGCCCAAACGAGAAATGAAATATTCCCCAAATTTTTTTCATAAATTTTTGGGTGTTATTTCATATGAAATAACTCCCAATTTTTTTGGGCCGTTTCTTATTTTTTTTTTTGAGATTTATTTCATTCCTCATTTGGGGTTTTCAAATTATAAAATAATATCCAATGAAATAACACCCAAAAAATGTTTAAAATTCGGGGCTTGTTTTATAGCGTGCATAATTTGGGTGTTATTTCATTTTTTATTCGGCGGTTATATCATTGTTTGCGACTTTGCTCTTGGTCCATATTGACTTCATGAAATCCTTGGTAAAACTGACTCTTTTATGAATTTTGGGCATAATTTCATTTTTGTTGCTGATGGGGTTTATTTCATTGGGGGTTTTTTCATTTTCATCATTGGGTGTTATTTTATATGAAATAACTCCCAAATATTGGGGGTTGTTTCGTTTTCGCTTTGGGGTTTATTTCATTTACTTTTCGATGTTATTTCATTCACTGTTTTTGGGTGTTTTTTCGTATATTTTGGGGTTTATTTTATTGGGGGTTATTTCCTGGGCGTTATTTCATTGTGGGGCTGTTTGTGGAGCCTAGTTTACATCACCTCCACATAAGGTGGATAAGCTCTATGGCATTTAGCGCCATTCTGTTGGCACATCATGTCGTTGGTGTTCATTCAGACCAAAAAAAGTGGGTAATCAACGACTTATAGCACTCGCCGCTGGCGATGATAGCCTGGTCGTTCTCAAAGAAATATTAAAAATGAAAATCTACACCAAACAATGACTTTTCGGAACGAATTGGATGCTCTCGGATTTGATGGGAATTGGTAATCCAGCACTATGCATATTATCAGTAAAAATGATTTTTCGATGAAAATTTAATAAATAAAGATAAAAGTCAGATAAAAAAACACCCATTTTGATAAACAAAATTATATAATTTGCACGTTTTGCTGAACTCTATATTCGTTCATGTTGGTTCGGTAAGACAAACTGAATAATTGGCAGGAAATACGACAGATGTCGCTTTAATAATATGACCGCGATCAACTGCAAAACTACGGAAGTCCCTATTGGAAAACTTGTTATTTAAATATCCTTTACAAATGTTCGAAATACCTATTTTTAATAGGAACGTTTTTGGGCTCTTTAAAAATATTAGAGCACAAGTCATATGCTGGCTTCCAAAAATGCTTACACAGAAAAAATTCTCAACAATTTTTTTTCAATTAAACCATTAATCAAAAATAAATCAGTTTTAATTAAAAATGTAATCAAGTAAATTAAAAGTTAACTTAAATCAACAACATTACTGCAGAAAATGTTGCTAATATCAAAAAGGATTTAATTGATACTATTCAAGTTTTTTTTAATTTAAAATCAATTTATATTTTTTTTTTGTGTAGCTTTCCATTTAATTTTAATGCGTTCGCATACAAACGAAATTTGTTTACCAGCCATCCCTTTCTAAATAAACGTAAGGTCTACTACGTCTTGAAGAAAACTCTTAAATCAATTTTATTTTTTTAATTCTTTCTTTGTTTTAACTAGAGTTAAGGTATGTTCCGACTAGAGTTTGCTTAAAACCGTAAAAATGTGAAACCGCGGTTTCGGTTTTAAAATGATTAAAACCGGTCGGTTTCGGTTCGGTTTTCGGTTTTGAAAATATCCAAGTAAAACTACATAGGTACATATAAATTTTTTTGAATGTAGTACAATTTTTTTTATTTGTTTCAATTCAGGTACTTTTTAAAAAAAAAACATTTGTTCTTCTTAGTACTTATTTTAAATTTAAAGAATTTTGAAATACCTTGTATAAAGTTTTTTTAAATGAAGTACGAGTATTATGTTTAATTTGTAATTTCTTTTGGCACAGATATATATTTAAGATAAAAGCTAAAACCGAGGATTTTTGGTCGGTTTCGGTTTTGTAGGCATTAAAACCGCGATTTCGGTTAAACCCGAACAGCAATCCCTAGTTCAGACCTAATATATATTGACCAATAAATTAGTCAAACTTTAGCTTAATTTTTAACAATTTCTATAGGTTTACTAAACTTTATTTGAAAGAAGATAATTGTATATTATAATTTAGAAATTGTTAAATTATGTTTAATCTAGCCAAATGTTTAGCAAAAGCAAATAGGGGTTACATCTAGGACGTCAAACATTTAATAGGTTTGAACGTAGCTTTAGTCAGATTTTTATTCTTTCGCGAATTAAAGTAAATTTCTTTAAACATTTTGCGACGTACAATGTGATTAATTTTTTTTTAATTTTAACAAAGTGGCCGTGCGAACTTGAAATAATTGTTTTCATTAAAAAAAAAATTCACAATTGAACATTGTATGAAAGTATTTCTCACATTGAAATCTCATAAATAAATATTTTGTTAAATTTGTAAACAATTTTAGTTTTTTTTTTTTTGTTTGTTAAATGTCGCATACCAACGAAATAACAATTGAATTGTTGGGGTTTCTTAAATGTTGCAAAAAGTTTAAAAAAAAAGATTTTTGAAAATAAAACGTTTTTCTTATTTTTTTTAAACGACAGCTGCTTGTCAATCCTTAAGTCAAAAAAAAAAATATAAATTAAAAAAAAAATCCAAATTCACTTGAAACCAACAACATGAGCGAAAACGAAAACAGGCAAAACAAAAAATCAATGAAATCTAAAATAAATGATCTCACACATGTCTGAAAATTTAACGCAAAATGTCAATTGCGTGTGTGTGTTTCTTTTGTTTTTTGTTTTTTTTTTTGTTTTTGTGGCTTCAGTGACAATAGAAAATACTGGCCGACTAGTGACCGGCTTTCAGTGGGGAATTTTGAGAAAAACGGTGAAATAAATTCGTTGATTCTTCGGCTGGGTTTATGAGATCTTAGTTTAACTAGGTTTAGTTAACGTGAAAACAGATTTGTATTAAAAATTTTGACGAAACAGCATTTCACAGGAAAAATCATAGTTTCAGATTATGTTAAGCGAAGTTTAAACTTATTCCACATCTCAAAAACCCGGCCTTAGAGGATTTTCGTCACATTAAATTTGTTTGTTGGTTCCTGTCCATATTATGGAATTTTTTGCAGCATTTTAGGTATTATGACTTGTTTATCTCTTTATTTTTCATGCTTTGAACAACAACTAAACAAAAACTTCTGTTTATGAAACAAAGAACTATTTTCCCTTTATCTTTCCTCTTTACTCTCAAACTTAAATGACAGGCAGTTGCGGAGCTGTATTCGATTTAAAGTTTTAATTTTGTAATTAATACGTACAACGGTGGAAGTCCTGATAGTCCCATAATCAGGGTATCTGGAGTATATCCAAGATTCAAAACGTTGTCACATTCACATTCTAAATCCGACTTAAATGAATTAGCATTTTGTCAGCTCATTATTGGTTTGGCGCATATGCCAAAAAGTTTTCTGAAAATATACCCGATAAAATTTGTTTGTATTTTCACCACTGCTTTCGGGAAATGTTTTGAAGAAAAATGTTTGTAAGCGTTCATTAACGCATATTCCACTTTTCTAATTTTATTTTAATAAAGGAGCTTTTTGTGCTGCAATACGTAACATATACTTACTGCTGTGTATTGAGTTGGTGACATTTTATTTAGCTTTTTCTTTAACTAACAAGATTGAAATATATTTTCTTGTTGTCGTTTTGTTTTGATTTCGCTTAAACTACTTTTTTCTTGAGAAAATAACATGGAGTCTCCACCTGACAATTTTTTGTCATAATAAACATCAAACTTCATATAAAAAAACGCTGACAAAAAATTAGAGTTTTTTTATACAGACTTTGACGTTTGGTATGACAAAAAATTGTCAAGCAAGAGTGACATTTATTTTGTATGTGGAGTTTTCTGTATTTGCCAAACAGTGGCGTGTAGAGCAAAACATTATTTTTAATAAACTTTAAAATTGTTAGTAAAGGGTTTTTTATACACCGACACAAGTTTAAATAATAATAAAACTAGGAAATATATTTTTAATATCAATGAAACGGGCTATATTAAATATGAATTATACCATGTGGCCGCCACGGCTGGCGCGTAGAAGGCGCAATCTGGAACACCAATTTTCAACAACTCTTTGCAGCATTTGCGGCCGTATTTCGCCGATAAAAATGTTCGAATTTTGATTTCTAGGTGTTCAATTGGTTGTGATATATCGACATAGATAAATGACTTAAGATAACCCCAAAGAAAATAATCCAATGGGGCTAAATCGCACGATCTTGGTGGCCAATTAATTGTGCCATTACGTGAAATTATTTTTTCATTAAAAGTTTCTTTGAGTAAATTAATTGTGGCGCCCGCTGCGTGGCATGTGGCTCCGTCCTGTTGGAACCACATTTCAGCAAGGATACGAAAAAATACAGTAATTTTCTGTGGATGTAATGGTGTTTCGACAAAAGCTTGTGGATTCTCCTCACTGTAAATGCGACAATTCTGCTTATTTACGTACCCATTCAACCAGAAATGGGCTTCATCGGGAAATAAAATTTTGAATAGAAATTCAAAATCAATATCGTTTGGCTTTAACTCCTGCACAAGTTGAATCTTGAAAGCTTTTAAGCCAAGATTCTTTTGTAAAATCTTCCATAAAGTGGAAGGACACAATCCCAGTTGCTGCGAACGGCAACGAATTGATTGATTAGGATCATCTTTAATGCTTTCCTGTACAGTGGCTACAGCTTCTACAGTGCGCACTGTTCGGCGTCTCACAAGATGCACATTATCAGTAACAGTACATGTGGTCCGAAAATTATCTATTGTTCTTCAAATCAGCCGCTCTGAAGGACGATTATGTACGCCAAAAAATTGAAAAAGTGCACGATGAGTTTGTCGAATAGAACAATTATTTTAATTAAAAATTTTCACAATTTGCACGAGGTGCTCTGGTGGTAGTCGCTTCATAATGAAATTTCAAAGCAAACTAATCAAATAGCAACTATCAGCTGTAAAATGGGTGCTCAAGTAAAACAGTGACGCCAACTCAAAGTTGTGACACTCTAAAAAAAAACACGCTTTATGAAGAAAAATTAATGCTTAATACCCCAGAAACCACGACAAATTTCGTAAAACCGGGGTTGGATTTAAAAAGGGGGCATTAAAAATATATATATATGCTCCGTACCTACTTAAATTTTTTAAAAATGTCGTGTAGGTCAAACCAATGATAAGCTGACGATTTATAAAATCTACTGGCAAAGATCTAATCACTCGAAATTAAATGATCTTAAAAAATGTCTAAAAATTTAACGGGAAATATTAGTTTTTATTTTAGGTTGTCACAGAAGCGTATTATGAAAAAATATACATTTTCTAAAGGAACGATCTAATTTGGTTTCGCTTCCGCGTAAACCATTAGCGCCCAGGGCATTTAAGGTCCTGGACTGGTTGTTAATTAAGTACATTCCGGGATTATTTTGCGACTGTAGTGCTAGCCCAAGTCCCATAGAGTGAGATCTTAAAAATCCAGGGTAAGTAGTTGGGTATTGTGCGGCTGGTGGATGTCCCCTGCTTCTGTTGCTATCCAATAACATCTGAATCACAATGAAGGTAAAAAAGCTCCAGTTCCTAAGCAGGAAGAAAAAACATGATCCTGCTGGGCATTAGTAAGCGTAGTGTGTCTTTACAGTTTTAGGAGCAACAAAAGGTCAAGGCCTTGATCAATGGTTCTCTTGTTTATCTTGCATCCATCTGTTTCAAATCTAGAATAAAGTGTAAAGTTTATCTTTGGTAGTTTACAAAATATTCAATATTTAATATCAAAATAAAAAAAAATTAATAGACGAGAATTGGCTTCGTATCAAAAAATATCTCATTCATCACTGCTATTTAAATGTAAAAATTTTCGCAAAATCACCCCACTGTGTGCCTATTATTATACACACTAACACATAGATTTTCGTTTTAGCAAAATAACCAAGTGGTCGGTCAGTGGCCGTCAATGATAAAAGAAAGTGCGTTTTGGCGTTTTTTTTCGCGCGGTTTTGGCAATTGAATTCAAGTCAATTTGTTATTGTTTCAATTTTATTGTTAAATGGTACACAGGTGCGTATGACTAATAAAGAATTCTTGTTTACTATACACACATTTTTTCTTATTCGTTTTTCTTTTATTTGTCATTGTATTCTGTAGATAAGAAAAAAAAAAAAGAATTTAAATATTTGTTTTTATTCTTGTTGTCGCTTTTTGTTTGTGTAAAATATGACAAATATTTTGATTCGACTGTAAAGTGTTTGTAATAAATTATAGTTTTAATTTTCGTGTTTCGTGTTTTTTTTATTTTTTTCTTTTAATTTCAATTTATCATTCTGCTAAATTGTCAAATACCTCAACATATTTAACGCAATTGCACAATTTTTATTAGAATTCATAATTCCGAAAATTTCAAATTAAATTCAAATTGTAAGATTGTCAATTTTTTAAATATTCTGTGAGAAGTTATAAACATATGTGTGACAGTCATGATATGACAGTTTTCTTTTCGTTTTAAAATGCATAATGGCGCCAAGGTTTGAGGCAATAACTGATGTGAAGACGACAATGATGTTCATTATAGATTGACGGTGCACACTGGGAAATAGAGCCAATATAGCGGAGGAAAAATAAAAAAAAAATATTAAAATTAAAAGAAATTTTAATGCAGCATCAAAGCGGACAAATCAGTGTTTTATTTATCTAATTTTGAAATAATTTCTTAATCTTTATACAGATACAAAAAAGATTTACCCGAGTATACCTGAAATTCTTGTGAAACCTTAATTAACATAGATATTATAGAGTAATGTTGATCCTAAAATTAGGTTCGGAGGCTTGCGGATGCCCCTATACGTCAGTTTTTATACCCTTCACCACAGGTGCAAAAGGGTATATATAAGTTTGTCATTCCGTTTGTAATTTCTACAATATTGATCTTAGGCCCTGTAAAGTATATATATTTTGAGTCCTTATGAGGAGAGAAGTTGATTTAACGATATCCGTCCATCTGTCCGTCCGTCTGTCCGTCCGTCTGTCCATCTGTCCGTCCGTCTGTCCGACTTACGTTTGATATGTGTTTTCCGGAGACTCCAGACATGATAGCGGCTAGGTTGTTTTACATTTATGTCACATATAGTCCACCATTTCTTGCTATTGAAATTCAGCCAGATTGGTCCAACAATGGCTGAGATATGACCAAAAAACCACGACTGCCTCTAATTTTTCCAAAAAATCCCTTGTGGTTGTTGTATTTTTATTACTTTTTTCTGTATATCTGGAGAACGGCAAGAGCCAAAGTTTTCAAATTTGGTACAAACATTAGGGTTATAAATACACACCATTCCACAAAATGTGGGCGGGATTGAAGAAGTAGGCGTGGTACCTTCCATACAAAAAGTATTAAAAATTGTATAAAAACCTGAATTTTTTGACTGTTATATGACCTATGGTTACGACTTATATATAAAAAGATCGGAAATTTAATTAATAAAAAATATTTTCTGAAAAACTCGGGAAAATCGGTTCAGATACGAAAAAGTTATGACCAAAATATAAATTTTTTTTGGAAAATACTCATTTTCGGGCACCATAGATCTTCCCTAGTCAAAGTCTTACAACCAAAATAAATGGCAAATTTCTTCTTTAACACGTCGGTATATAAATCTTTCAAATCGGTTCGGAAATAGCAGAGTTATGACCAATATACTGAAATCCCAAAAATTACTCTTTTTTGTAATTAAGTTTGTTTTTTATACCCTTCACCGAAGGTCCTGCACCCTATAAAGTATATATATTCTGGGTCCTTATGAAAAGCGAAGTTCAAATCCGGTTGTCGTCTCATCTCTCCCCCCCCCTTCGCATTTGTTTACTATACTAGCATAATGCCCAATATGATTTTCGTTTATTATTTCATCTATTTAACGAAATAATTTTAACAAATAGAAACTAGGAATTTTTGTGTTTTTTTGCTACTTAAAAACTCGCCAAAAGAGATAAAAAATGACAACAGTGCCTTTACAAAAAGAAAACAAACAAAAAACTGTGTTGAGTTGTAAACAGTAAACGGTCTATATTTCATTTTAATGATATTTAAACAGCGTTCCTTCATGGTAGGGGGTGTGTTAAGTTAGAAACTGTGAGTTCCCTGGTTCGAATCTTGGTTTTTTAAAAAGAATATTTTTTTAATATTGTTATGTTCCAAAACAATTTTAAAAAAATATTTACCAGTTTTCGCTTTTTAAATTTCATTTATAATGAAGTTTTAAGTATTGTAAATATGTATGTATATGTAAAAATTATTTAGTTGCTCTGTATTCTGCTCGCACAATGGTGAAGGGTATATAAGATTCGGCACAGCCGAATATAGCACTCTTACTTGTTTTAACTACACATCTTAAAACTTTCTAACCTGTTTATTTTTCTATATGGTTTCGTTGTAATTTTTTTCTGTCATTATAATATTGAAGAGACAGATGCACGAACTTGTTTATATGTTAAGACCAGGGTTTGGAACCCTTATTTTTTCATATCCTAATCCTGCTGCATCAATAACAGGAGTTGCCGAGAATCTTTCACAATGTTAAGAAACGATTCTATTAACTATGGCTTGTGGTTATGCTGTTGATGCAGAAAACTTACTAGCGAACATTTTTAGCTAAATTAAAATGTATATCCTTGGTAAAACATGCCTTCCAGCCAACATAAAATTTTAATTCGTAGTGCAGAACTAAAAAGATCTGTATCTTTGTCCATTGGAATGTTTTCAGAGGAAGCAATGGAGTCAAGAAATAATTTCAGGAATAAGATGGAGTTTCACCCCAGAAAAGGGTTTCGCCAGTTAACCATGAGGGATATAAAGGGTGTCTTTTTTAGAGTGTCACAATTTTGAATTGGCATCACTGCTTTATTTGAGGAAAATATAAGACACTTTATATTTGTGTTTGAAAATAGATAGATAAATACTTACAAAAGAATAAAGGAAGCTAATTTAAGAATATAATTTAAATAAAAAAATTTTTATTTTAAGATTATAACGCAAATAAGGGCGATTAATATACATAAATCAGATAGCCAATTCTAATGTAAGAAAAACTAAGTAAATTTGCAGATTTTCTGGCAAAAAATTTCAGATTTATAACGTGAATATTTTATGGGAAGTATTTTCTACAATTTTTGGTCCTTCCACATTCTTCCGCAAATGTGGAAAAAAGTTTTTAATGTAAAAGAGTTTTGATCTTTCCTGGAAAATTAATCTTTGCAAGTTGTTCTTTTTTTTAAAGATTTAAATAAAAATCTAATAACTGAATCTGTTTTGTTGTTGATATTAAAAAGGATTCCATAAAAATGTCAAACTCAAATATGTATGTATATGTGGAATATACTTAAACATAAGAAAGTAAAAACGACTATTTTTATTTAACTACAATTTATTTTTAAAACGTTTATTTTGATTAATTTTTTGTAATTTCATAAGTTATTATTATTAGTTAATGCGGAATTGTCCTTTTTTGTTAATATGAATGGGGGGGTTTACTGTATTTAAAATGTATTTTTTTAATTTGCCGATTTTCTTAAATTAAAGTGCCAATAATGCCGATTTTTTGTATTTTTTTTAAAATATGCCGAATTTTTTTAAAAATCATCTAGCACCCCTGGCTGATAGTTGCTTTTTGTTTAGTTTGCTTTGAAATTTTATTATGAAACGACTTACGACGTGCAAATTGTTGAAATTTTTAATCAATATAATTCGGCGGCACAAATTTATATTGATTTTTAGTTTCTATTCAAAATTGTATTTTCCGATGAAGCCCATTTCTGGTTGAATGGGTACGTAAATAAGCAGAATTGTCGCATTTGGAGTGAGGTAAATCCACAAGCTTTTGTCGAAACACCATTACATCCACAGAAAATTACTGTTTGGTACGCTTTGTGGGCTAGCGGGGTCATTGGCCCATATGGCTTCAAAAACGATGATGGTCAGAATGCAAAAAATTGTTAAAAATTGGTGTTTCATGGCAGAAGTCATATTTAAACATTAATTTCATAAATTTTTTTTCCAATAAAGCCCGTTTCATTGATGTTAAAAAAATATTTCCTTGGTTTTATTCTGATTTAAACTTGTGCCACTCCATAAACAAACACCCTTTACTAAATACCGCATTGTCATATCGATACCGTCAAAGGCATCATATAAATATATTGATCGTCTTCCTTAAGCCTTACAATATTCATCTAAAAGAGACTAAATAAATCACGTTTTAAAAAAATTTAAATTTCATTTGTAAACCTTGTTTAAATAAAATAAATTATTAATTAAAAGCAGGGATCCTAACAGTTATAAGAGAAACGACAAAAAAAATCATACATAATCATTAATCACCCCTATTCTGCGTTTCGATTCGGATCGAAATTTTCTCCGTTTTTGGCAACTTTGGTGTTTTGTTCCCATATTCTGTAACTCCCGCGTTGAGAAACTTTTCGATTGAAATGTGAGAAATGAAACAAAAATACCATAAGTTGAAACAAACATGTTTTTCTCACTTAACTGTTACTGAAACATTTTTGGCGAGTAATTTCCTTACGTTACACCTATTACACACCAAAAATGATACAGTAACAGGTTAGTGAGAAAAACATGTTTGTTTCAACTTATGGTATTTTTGTTTCATTTCTCACATTTCAATCGAAAAGTTTTTCAACGCGGGAGTTACAGAATATGGGCACAGAATACCAAAGTTGTAAAAAACGGAGAAAATTTCGATCCGAATCGAAACGCAGAATAGGGGTCAATATTGATGCATTATAGGCAATGGTTTTAAATAACAATTATCATTTAATATATTTTATTTTGGTTACCGTAAAGAATTTAAGTAAAAAATATATATTTTTTTTTTTTTGGTAATAAATTACCATTAATTCAACCAAAAAATTGTATTGGTTACAAATTACCATTATAACAAATACGTAATTTTTTTGGTTACAAAAATCCATTATAAATAAGTAGGAGAGTATATTCGGTTACTATTTGGGGCCCATGGGCAATCTTTTAACCGGCAAAACAAAATTTTGTTATGAGGTTGAGATTCATTTTAAAGTACATTATGCCGAATATTATTAAGATATATTTAGCTATATGAAGCAAACATATGTACAACATATAGCAACCATTGTGCTAAAAATATCTGCTTATTTTTAACGATCTTATAGCGTCCTTTTAATTCATCCATTCATTTATTGTGGATCAGATTATTTGTTTAAAAGTTATAATTTTTGCGCCGCTTTATTTTCCTTATTTCCCAGCCACCGAACAGGCTGGAAAAAATAGTTGAGCCAGTCAACTTCCTCTAAAATGAAAAAAAAACAAATATATTTCACTCTTTCAAAAATGCAAAAAATAATTTTTTCAACGCCCCATTAATGCCGATTCAATCATTTTGCATATCATTGTTAATGATTTAAATACAGATTAACTTTTGATGATGAGTCTGGAAAAATGTAAGAGTATGGATTATGTTATGTTATCTCGGACTCTTTCCCCTTAATGGAAAAAGTTAAGCAAACGGACAGAAAGACCTTTTAAATTTGTTTAAAATTTAAGTCGGTGCTAACAGTTACGATCTAATGCTACGAAGTTAAAAATATGACGAAAACAATTCGCTTACTACCTCATGAATTTCTATATTGAGTTACGGTAAAAATAGGCCCTTAATCCGAAACTTCGTAATTTGGGGTAAAATAACAGCCCCAACTGAATATCAAATAGTCTTTACCAATAACCAGTCAGCCACACCTTTTAAAAGCCCGCTTCACGTTTAACCAGTTTGCTTAATCGTCAGCCCCGATCTTTTAGTGACAGGGAAAGAACGCATAATGTGCGTATGCATCCTTCCTTGGTTGGTCGAGGCTCAGGCTTTTAACAACGAATTGCATAAAGGACTGGTTAATAGAATTACACAGAAAAAATTATCAGTAATGTTTTATCAATTAAAAAAATTGTCTTAAAAGTAAATTTAATTAATGTGATAATTGAATCAATTATTTTATTTTTTTTGTTGAAAGAAAATTAATAATATAAATTTGATTTAATAAACACTTTAGTAACTTTGCAATAAAATTTTAATTTAAATATTGAATAAATTATAAAAATCTGTATTGATTTTTCGTTTAAAATAAATTTCGAAATCTATTAAAAGAAATGTCATTATATTCCACTCGAAGCCGATGTGACATTGCAGACGTTGAGAACGCCAGCCAGACCAAAATTTACCAAATAAGCTATACCAATAATGGTAAAGTGCGACTTTAATGTTTGTTGTTTGCAAACGAGCTTTGAAAACATTCGTATATTTTATAAAAATGTTAAAAGCAATATAATTAAACAATAAAAAAATGTGGCAAGAACATAATATTATTATTATTATTCTTTGCATTTTTTAATTGTTTTTTAGTTTAAAATTTTTTTCCCGCCCCATTTTTAGCGTGAGTAAATACCTCTGTATATTTTTCTTATGGGTACTTGTTGACATTCTCTGCTCTGTGGTACACAACATTTCTTGTTTTTCCATTTTCGGTGTAAATATACAAAACCGATGGTTTGCCAACGCGCGAACAGGTTACATAGAACTGTCCATGTGAGAAAACTGGATAATCTAAATTCACTCCACAAATTCCTTATGATTGGCCTTGCGCCTTATTAATAGTAACCGCAAACGCAAGCCGAACAGGAAACTGCAGTCGTTTGACTTCAAACGGCATATCGGACGGAATCATTGAGATGCGTGGAATGAATACATCTTCGCCTTTGAATTTTCCAATTAAAATAGTAGCTTAAACTACATAAGCCATTAACCTTTTAATAGCAAGTCTTGTGTCATTACACAAACGGGGTTGATTGATATTGCGAAGCATAATTATAGTGACTCCAACTTTCAATTGGAGATAATGCGGAGGCAATTCTGCTAAATCCAACGAATTCAAAAATTCTGTTGGATAATTCAAAACATCTTGGTAACATTGGTAATAGTATCCACAGACTTGTACGAAACCAATTCGCCAGGAATCTTTGATTGTATAGCCATATTTAATTCACTAACATCTTTGTTCTTTGCCGCTAAAATTGATCTGTTACTCAACCATGTATGGCATGTATATTTTTGCAGCGCGCTCCAAAGTACGTCGCACATAAGGACGTGGAGCTGGATTTCGCAGAACCCTACCACGTGCCATGGCATTCCGAGCCAAAGTATTATTCACGCGCTGCTCGTCACTGAGATGCCGCAGCATTTGTAGCATTACGTGATTGACGCCCCAAATAACTGCGCTTACATACCATTTTGTATTCAAAAATGTGGCAACACCAATTAAACATGAAGCAATTGAAATTTGATTTACTCACGAATTAAATTCAAAAATTGAGACACAATTATTAGTTTAATAATGCGATTATTAATGGTATAAATGGATCAGCTGGTCACACAGAAAAAATTATGCAAAATTTTTCACTAATCAAAGCATTAATTAAAAATATAATCAATTTTAATTAAAAATTTAATCAAGTGAATTACACGTTTAATCAAGTGAATTAAACGTTTAATCAAATGAATTAAACGTTTTATTAATACTATTAACTGGTTTAATTGATACTATTAATTTGTTTACTGGTGCAAATTTAATTAATTTTTTAATTAATATCACAAATTTTTTAATTGAAATCAATTTTTTATTTTTTTCTGTACATGAAATGTCATGCATAGCATGCACCCAAAAGCTAGCGACCTTGAGGAAAAATTCCGTTACAGTATTATATGTATATATATTAGCTGTTTGATTTAATGTTTGAAATATCCGTTATTGCTGTGCATATTGTATTTAAATATTTAAGTTTTTAGTGAGGTGTTTTTATGTAATTTATTTCAAAGATTCCCAAAGATGGGATTTACAATCACGAAATATTAGAAAAAATGTACAAATGTATTAAAGAAATTGGCAGATTAGCTGATCATGAAATGTCTGACAAAGAATGCACTCAAAAGCTAGCGACCTTGAAGAAAATGTCTATTCAGAATTAAATATATATGTTAGCGGTTTGATTTAAGGTCTGAAATATGGGTTAGCTAAATAAATTATCAGAAATCTATTTACAAATTGTATTTAAATAGTTAAATTTTTAGGGATGTGTTTTTATGTTATTCTTTTTTATTGATCCCCGAAGTTGTGATCTGGGCTAGCTAAGTAGCTTAATTAAAATATTGATGTGACTAAAATGGAATTGAAATGAATTTAAAAACGAATTTAATTTCAGTTTCTCAAAATATTGACTTGAATTTGCAAAATTTTCATGCACGAAAAAATACATGTTTCGGAATGAAAGCAGTGTTCACTAAAATGACTATAACTCATGAACCAATACACATTTGAAGACCGTTGATATATAAAAACCTTTATGTATATAGATAGATAACGATTTTGGTAATAGGTGCAAAATTAACAAATTGTTTACTTGATTCTATGAATTTGGTGATTTGCGACAATTTTGAATTTTTTCTGTGTACTAGAGAGTAAAGGTTAAAGCTAGTGTTTCACAGCACAGAAAAAAAAAAATTGCGCCAGTAAAAGCATTAATCAAAAAAAATATCAGTTTTAAGTGAATTAAACGTTTAATCAAGTGAATTAAACTTTTAATTAAGTATATTTAACGTTTAATTGACAAATTAATAATGTCAATTAAAAGTTTAATTTACTTGATTAAACGTTTTATTCACATGTTTAAACGCTTAATTCACTTGATTAAATTTTTTATTAAAACTGATTTTATTTTTAATTAATGCTTTTACTGGCGCACAATTTTTTTCTGTGAGGGAAGTTTTCTTAGACCTACTTTATATTTAATACTACATTTACACCTACGCAAAATCTAGTACTTACGAGATTTCGAGCCAAATCTAGTTGTTTTTGACTAGATTTCCCATACAAAACAAAATCTACTTCGTGACAAGATTTCGACGAAATCTACTCAAAATCTAGTAGTACTTAATGATGCAACTATGGTTTTTACAATATAGCACTAAAAAATATTTCCCTGCACAAGAAAAAACGACATTTAAAAAAAAAACAAAACAAAAATTGTTAAAAAAAATATTAAAAATTTTTATAAAAATTGTAAAAAAATTAAAAACACGAATAATATTGATAAAATAAATATCGTTGATTATTAAAAAAAAGGTAATGCAAATTTTTTAATGTATATATCTTTTTGTGTTTGTGTGTGTAACGAAAAAACTTTAAGTCAGCTGTTGTGTTATAAAAACAAAATCTCGCTAATGTCAAAAAAGTACAATGTAAACGCACTAGATTTCGAAGAAGATTTTAAATCAAATCTACAAGATTTCGGCCTAATGTAAATGTAGTATAATATACATTCCCGATAAGCCCAAATGCAACAAACGACTGACTATTTCCACACTTGCAACTGAAACAGTATTTCTAAGTTCTCATGTGAACCCGCAAGTGGTTTCTTGTCAACTTATTGATTATCTTACTCAAGTGGAAGCTTGGTTGAAATATTGGCGAATTCGAGTAAATGAGTTGAAAAAAAACTCTGTTGCGCCTACACTCAAGAGAGAAAATTATCCACCAGTCATACTTAAAAATGTAACAGTACCCCAGTTCGATAGACGGCTGACTTGGCATTGACTTAGAAACCAAGAGACTCCACTTGAAGTTAACAGCCTCCAGCCTTTTTTATTTTAGCATCAATGTGTAATTTAAGATCCGATTAAATTCAACTAAGTCCTTATGATTTAAAAAAAAGTAACATCTTAAAGAGGTTTGCTATCGTAAGGCTTTAATTTAATTAAATTCTTTTTAATTTTTCGTAAAACCAACAAGAAATATTCGTAATATAGTAGACATTTGTATTAAAATAATATTTTTTCACTGTTTCTTATGTGTAATGAACCCATAAGTACGAGTTCATTTGAACGTATCGGTGCCTTTGCTACGTAGTTGTACTTGTACCTCGTGTACACGTACCAGTGCCTCTTGTACGTACTAGTTAATACCCCATGTTTATAGACTTTGAGTACATTTTGATAACATAAAAAAAATTTTGTTAACTTGTAACCTTTTTTTCTTACAATATTTTGTTTACATAAACTTAAATATTATCAAGTTTTTATTTGTTTAAAAAAAATATTTGTATTATTAGGAAAAGCAGACAGACAGTTAGACAACATTTAGTAGTTTACTGGTTTATCTTTTTTGTTTTTTTTTTTGTTTTCATTGAAAATTTTTCAAAACTTTTTGAAGTGGACTAGAAAAAAAAGCGAAATGAAACGATATTTACCAGTCCAAATGTACGGAGTGTAAACCAGGCAGCTTTTAACCAGGTAAAAGCGATTGCTACGTACATTCACCTGTTTAGTTGCTGTTACATTTTCAGTACATTTTAGTTTTTTTTTTTTTTTTTGCTTTTTTCACTCTTTCTTCATTTTAACCAGATTAAAATGTTTAAATTTAGTAATAAATAGTATAAAACACTATTGCAGAACACTTGTACTCATACCACACCTGTTCATATTTAATCGAGTACGACGAAATAGATAAGACTACCCCAACTGAAAAAACTGCCAGTGTTGCTGCTGCTTAACCAGCCATCCAGCGCACTATTTCGAATAACATGAACTCCACCTAAGAACGATTTTCAATTGTGGTTTCCATGTGGTGGCATTATTATCGCCATTTTCATACGCATCTATTAATGGGAACTCAATGTGAGTTTATTTTTTTCTTTTTTTGAAAACATTAAAAGGTGATTCCGTTCAATTCCATTCGAATCCATGCCAATGTGTACTTAAAAATTAAAAAAAAAATTAAACTAATGTGGGGTTTCCAGTACAAAATTCATTTACACAGGTGTTATGCACTTGATTTGCTTTTTGTTTACACTTTTATTTTTTTTTTTATTATTACTATAATTATAATTTTTTTTATATTTTTTAAGTTTATTGCTGTTTGTTTGTTTAGTTTGTATTCATTAGATTCACGTTTTCTTATCTGTATTTAAGTTTTTTTTCACGGCACTGCGTAACAATGAATTGTTTTTTTTTTTAAGAAATGATAAAGGAAATAATTATTAAAAGAGTCATTAAATCATTTTTTTTGTAATAAAATATGCAATAAAACTAAGATATTTTGCACTTAATAGCAAATAATTGAACAATCGCACTATGGGGCTAATTGTGATAGCCAGGGAAAAATTTTATGTTTACAAAAAAGCTTGAAAAAACGTTTTTAGGTTTTTTAAATTAATTTTATTAAATTAAAAATTTTAATTCAAATTTCAATTCTTGAAGCTTTCTTACAATAGTCCAATTCCCTCAATATTTCAATTACTTTTCGCTTAAGCCAATCTTTAACACTGAAGCTAATTTATGTACATATACATACTTAGAAGTGATTCTTTTACACTACCAGAATATCGTGTATCTTCCTTTTATGTACATGTTATTACTTTAGCTATTCTTTGGATAGCAATGACGTCAATTTAATTAATTGGAAGCATATTCGAAAAAATTTTTAATATAATAAAAATAATTTATGAAAAAGAAATAATTCCCACATGATATTTTGCAAATCAAGTTATGGAATATATTAATAAAGCTATGATAAACATACGTATGAATATGAATATGAAATATTCACTAATCACAAAAGAAATTTTTATTAGTTTTTTTTTTTTAATTAACACACTGCTTGTAAAGTATTAAAGGCTAGATTATAATATTATACTTTGTATTAATACATGTCAAAAACTCAAGTAATATGACAAAGTGTGATAGTGTGAATGCAATGTGTCACGAAAATGACAAGTATTATGAAAAAAGTTTGACATCCCATACGACTTCATCGTTTTTTGAAAAATTTCTAACCCTGCCTTTACACATGCATGTAGTGGCATGCCACTGTTGTATACATATTATCAAAAAAAAATTGTTCGAAATTGTGGAATCTCATGCCATTTGCTTTTGTGTTTACATATGCCACTACGAGTACATTTTCAAAATGTCGTCGAAGCGCAAACTTGAGATAATTTCATTACTTCTCAATTTAAAAAAAAAGTACCAAAAAACCAAATAGAGTTACCGAGCTAATCATATAAGCACATTTTTGGGGGAATGGCTTACATTTATTTATATTAGCATTATTTTAATAATATTAATGCTCTATAATTGACAATATTGCTTCTATTAATACGCGTTTCAAAAAATTAATCATAATAATACATTTATCAAGTCAAAACTTTAATTAAAATTTGACAATAGTCCAGTAAGTTTGCATTAAATCTTAAACAGGGTAACATTGTTCATCGTTTTGTCATTAACCCTAGCGTATTAATTACGAAAATCAGGAGAAATACAAAAAAAAACACAACATTATTTTGAGTGGCTACACAGGACAGTGCAAGTTCATTTTTAAAATGTCGGCATCAACTATACTTCTAGCTATTATTTTTAAACCGCTGCATCTATAGACTCTCCTATGGCTACGATTTAAATAAATTAACATTATAATTTTTTCTTTATTTAAATTTATGAAATCTTTATAAAAAGCTATGTTCATTTTTAAAAATATGTGAACACAGTATTGCCGTGTTTCCGATATCATAAAATTACTTAAAAGAATATTTTGATTAAAATTTTTTTTTCGTAATGCCTGAAATTTTTGTTTATAAAAATGTACCATTAAGATGCGTTGTTGTATAGTTGTGTTCTTTTTTATTTTTAATTTTTTATTGATACACAGAAATTAGCTATAAACATAAGTTTTATTTTACTAAGTACTAGTTAGTTGATACATAACATAACGGTAACACTGTTTTTCCATTTGTCATTTTACTTGCATCAAGTGTCAAAAATTTACTTGCAAGCTAATTCTCTTGCAAGTTGAGCTGCAAGTATGAAAAATGTGATGGTGTTAGTAAAAAAGTGTGAGTGTATTGAGTTTTTCGAACTTGTACTTGCATGTGGAAACGCCAGGTTAATGGCATGCAAGTGCCAAATTTCCACTCGCATGCAATTTTTGCTGGCACTGGAGCTGCCATTGCCAAAAATGTGAGTGTATTAGTTAAAAAGTGTTAGTGTATTGAGTTTTTCGAACTGGCAGTGGCATGTGTAAATGCTAGGTAAACAATAATACTTTTCAATGGATCAGGGTTGCATTTTATTTCATGTGTTAGTGTTTATACTTTGTGTGATGGTGTGAACACAAACTGTCATGTTAAATTAGATTATGGAATACGTAAGACTTGTGAGATAGTGTATTTTAGCCTTAATAAATGTGGTAATTGAATCAATAATATTTCGTTGAACAAAAACTTTAAATATAAAAAAATTTAGTTAATAATCAGGCTCGAGGTCTGTGTTATAATTTATTATTTTATTTTTTAAATGTTAACCTTTAAATTTCTAATTTTGGATTATTGTTACTTATTGTTTTATTTTCCTGATGATGCTTACCGATAGTAGGCGAAATATTGAAAAATAAATAAATGAAATAATAAATTATAACACAGACCTCGAGCCTGACTACAAAACAAAAACATATATGTATACTTAGAATATAAATTTAATTCAATTAACATTTTAATTGTTTTAAAAATAATATGTAATTAAAATATTAATTAAATAAATCAAAACCTAAATTGATTTTTTTTTTTCGTTTTTAATCATATAATTTAAACTTGTACATACAATTCGGTATTATTTATATTGGGAATTGTCAAACCTTAACTTATTTACCAAAAATAATTTTAACTCAAAAATATTCAAACGAAGATTCTGAAAGTGCATTGAAAATATTCCTGGAAAATATTAAAGGAATAAGTCTATTAAAGTATGAAAGCTTTATAAATTGTATTTTGACTTAAAATGCACATTCGAAATAATATGAAAATGTATAAAATAGTTTTAATTACATAAATATTTTTAATTATTTTTTTTTTTTTTTTTTTTGTAAAACTTATACATAATAATTAGCCATCTTATGTTTAAAAGTTAATATTATCCAGATAAAAAGGAAGGAAAGGAAAAAGTGTTTTTCGGAAGGCGACTTTATCTGGGCCGATTATATTATGGTGTTGTTTCAAGCGCTAACGAGCATCAGACATTGTTTACATTTTTCAGAAGTGAACTTGATTTCAACAAACAGGTGGGTGAAATCGGTATAGAACCTACAATATACATATACTCTATGGGGTCTTATACTCGTAATCGAGGATATAAAAACGTGTTTTTGTTAATCAAGTAATTTTTAAATTATTTAAAAAAATTAATTTTATTAATAAGTTTTAAATTAAAATTTCAATTACTCATATTAGTTTATTCAATAAAAATTTTAATTGATTATTCTTACAAATAATCCATAGATTTTTTGTGAATTGTTTTTTTAATTGAATTAATTAATACATTGATTGAAATGCCACATCTTTGTAATTAAAATTCAAAATATGATTTGTTGAAAAAAAAAATCACAATTTAAAATTTTTACGATTTTTAATAACCACTATAATTATTTTGGTAATAGGTGCAAAATCAACAAATTGTTTACTTGATTCTACGAATTTCCCAGCAAAAAATTATCAAGATTTGGAAGTATTTAAAGTCTATGAATGCAATACATTGCTTACTTAATAGCAGAATTGCTTACAAGATGCGATAAAGTAAGGGAACGATTAAACAATTGTTAAAGAATTATAGGTAACAGACAGAAATTATTGCTTTCAAGCGGCTCATCTCGAACAAAAATCATGCCTTATAAATGCGTATTAGTAAGTGATTCCGTAAGATAGTCCCTTTTACAAAATTGCTTCTAGGTAAGCTATTTGCTGGGTTGGTAATTAAAATCATTTTTGATTGTTTTTGTGAATGCAACAAGGAAATAATCAAGGAAAAAGACTCCCCCAAAATCCCAATATTTAAAAACGTTAAAGGCAATATATTTTTTTTTAACACATAAATAAAAAAAACTCTTACATAATTTATGGGTTTTCCAGTTACTTTTAGTTAGAGTCGTACTTAAAAATTTAAGTGCGAGTTATCACAAAAAAAAAATTTTAAATTGTCTCAAATCAACAAATTTATACCAAATTCATAGAATCAAGCAAACAATTTGTTGATTTTACACCTGTTACCAAAATGATTATTTAGATCACTAACAAATTGTAAAAATTTAAAATTGTTAATATATTTTTTTTTTCAATAAATGATATACATATTTCATTTTAAATAAAAAAATTATCAACAAAATTTGCTGTTTCAAGCAATGTGTTAATTGATTCAATTAAATAAAGCTCAGGTTTTGACAATTCCCAACAACAATTCTAAAAGCTTAAATTATTTTATTTTAAACGAAAAAATCAATTAAGATTTTTTGTTATTTAATTAATATGTATTTTAAATTAAAATTTATTTCAAAACAACTTAAATGTTAATTAAATCAAAATTTTATTTCTAATTTTCTTTCAATAAAAAATAATTGATTCAATTATCACATTAATTTAATTGAAATACTTCTTAAACAATTTTATTAATTGATAAAAAATTACTGACAAGTTTTCTAAGCCGTTTTTGAGTTACGCGAATATATGTTGTGCAACCTCCTCCATTTTCGAAATAACGGTATATCTCGAAAACAAGAGCTAACCTAAAAAAAACGGTTAGCACCATTGGATTCAGCGTATCCGAATTATATTGAAAAGTCATGTGCCCGGCTTGTCTGATTTTGCAACCAGCACAGTGTAATTAGCAGAGGTGTATTAGAGTATGATCTATTAAAATATGCAAAATAATTGATTTAATAAAAAACGCCCTACCAGTTCACACTTTAAATAAATTCTATAGTTTCTTACCTAAAATGCCTAAGATCATAAAAATCGGCCAACTAGTTATAAACTCGCCTTTTTTACCAAATACGAAGAATTAATAACACAGGCCTTCAAAATTTGGTTTTGCAAGTTTCTTGATTAAACTTTCTTGATTAATATATTATTTTTAGTTCTTAGCCGATTTCGGTCTATTAGGGCTTACAATTTTTGTAATCAAAAGGACTATACAACAATACATAATTGGTGTAAAACGTAAATATTTTTTATATAATCTTAGGTTTGATCCACTATAACTCAGCCATTTTTATCTGCTTAAAGCCGATTAGCCGGTATTCGACGCGTAATAAGTTGCCTTTTATACAAGATATAATTACTTTCCATCGAACCAGCATTTCACTCTTAATGGCGCCCAAAAGATAAGTATAGACCGAAAAACACAAATGTACCGTTATCTCGCAAATATGACGGGCTATGAATCATATCATATTTTGTATATTTTAGTTTTTTTGGTATTCTCATATTTATCATATGTTTTACGACGACCCTAATGAACATACATATGTTTGTTTTATTTTGCCTTTGTAAAAAAATGTTTAAATTAAAAAGAATTCGATGATGTTTCTCTTTAAAATATGATTTTTTTTCGCCAAATGTTTATTTTCTATCCAAGGCTTCTGACAACGCTGGGCATGGTGCTGGTGCCTTATAATTGAGTGCTCTTTTGTATACAAAGGGGGGAATTCAAAAAAAGTGAAACAAATCTGTGTAACGGGCAAGTAAATAATTAATATTCTCTTTCTGATTCCTTGGGGTAAGTGTTTAGAATCAATATTTCAAGTACAAATTCGGGGTTTGACCGAATTAGAAATTCTTGAACCAAGCTCAGTTTGAGATAAATTTTTATCTCACTTTAAATTAAGTCAATCCCGTTTTAGGATTATTTTTTGTGTAATGGGACACTTGAATAATCCGTACTTACCGTACTTTTGTCAACGCTTTTGATTGATTTAAGTACGGATGGATTGATTTTTTTTCAGTGTAGGAAATAAAATGCAAATTTGAAAATAACAATTTTTTTTTTAGTCAACTTTCAATAGTTAAGTAGTTCTAACACAAGGAGATCGACCTGTAGCTGTGGAAAATATTTAATATTTAAAATATCCTTAAGATTATCCCTACACTCCAGGGGGCATGTCGATCAACGTACAGAAACACGAAATAGTTTCGTCATTCTGCGGTGTGATGCTGTACATACATATGTTGTTTCTGGAGCTACGAGGATAATCCCAAAATTAGCGGTTTTTACTTTGGTAAAAAAATGACGAGTTTAAATAAGTATGTTTAAAGTTTAAAGGCGCTACGTTGTTTATAATTTAATTATTAGAGTCATTAATAGGGATGAGATTTTCATGCACTTAAAATCGAAAACATGCACTTAAAATATGCACTAAAAAATCTAAAATATGCACTTTAACATAAAAAATGCACTAAAAACTTAAAAAAATTTCCATAAAAAATCTTTTTTTAGTTTTACTAAAAACTAAAATATATTAAATACAGTCTACTGTTATTCAAATATCTTTATAAAACTTAAATAACTAATTTAAATTTTTGTTTGTTTAAACATATAAATTAAAAGTAAAACTTTGTCTTGTACTTGAAGAATGCCAACGCATTTTGAAAAAATTTATTTTCAGATTCCACTTTAATTCCAGATCAGATCGCAAATATTTGAAATTTATTTTTAAATATATATTTATATATTTAGTTTATATAAATTTATATGTTATTTTTTTTTTTTTTGAAATCCTCAATTTTTTTTGCAAAACGTCTAGGATTTTTTTTTGACTTTTTCGGGCTATTTTTTCTTCCACATTGTTAATTTTACTTTCTAAATATATCAACTAATTTGATTTGAGTATTAAGTGAACTAAATTCCTCCTAATTAGTTATTGTTTCAACAATATATGCGTAGTTGGAAAATACAAATGCTAATTGACTTCTGATGTTATTTAAATTTAATATTTGTTTTACTTTTTTAATTGCATCATCAGTATCATTCTTAAAATACGGTATCATTCTTAAAATACCTAACCCTACGGCCACACGTGCAATTTGTGATGTCTTAACACAAGCAATAACGCCGGCAGAATAACTTCGTCAAATTGCCAATGTGTTTTAGGTGGAGAACACGTAAATATCTTACAACATAAGTTAAAAAACAAGCTAAAGACAGGTTGTGTGTTATATTCATAGCGAAGAAATTTTTACTCATATACATACTTACCTTAAACAAGTTCTTTTCACCAATTTGCTTTTAAAATGAATTTATTTTCGGAAAACTTATTTTGCACTTTATTTTGCGCTTTAATTTTAATTATTTATCAGCCACGCGCGTATTATTGACAAGTTGTATAAAAAGGTTAATAAAAAGCAACAAAAAAAAGCTGTCTGTCAAACTTAAACGTCAAGTTATGTTATAAAATAGCTTTCAAGACAGATTGCTTAACAACGCTGTTAAAATACAAACAAAACACTAGCATGAGGAGGCTATACCTAACACTAACATGATCTTAGTGTTAATGTTAACCATTTGATGTCAGTTGTAGCCTAGGTGTAAAGTTTTTTGAATTAATTATGAAGCATCAAGTCAGGCGCCCATCTTGTTACTACTGGCTGCGGCGGAAGGGGAACCAAGGGATACATTTCATTAAAAATTGCAATATTATCGAATTGTCTTCCAATTTCCTCTGCAACGCTGTATAACCCATGTTTCAAGCAAGTAATTTGTAACAGTTTTGGATAAAATATTTTAAACCCATTGGAAGCCTTAACCATGTAGGGTGCTGCATCGGTTTAAAAACGAAGAATCTTTTCGATCCAAAAGAATTTATTTATTGATTTTAAGATTTTTTAAGAAGGTTTTTTTGTGTATTTAAAAATTTTTTTAATAACTTTTTTATTATATGAAAATTAAAAAAAATCACTTAAAAATGTCAAAATATGCATTTAAAACCTAAATATGCAAAAATATGCATTTCCACCAAAATATGCAACAATATGCAAAAACAAATCGATGCCATTTTGATGCAAGTTTAATGATTCGAAAAGATAATTGGTCGGCATTGTTCTTAAACTATCGACAAAAAACATGCATTTGCATGGAAATCGCATCCCTAGTCATTAGAAATAAACGATCTCAATAAACTTGTAAATATTTTCCTTTGAAAGACCAAACCAATATTAGAGGATTGTTATATTTTAATGTCAGGAAGTGGGTTTTCTTGGTAATGACTATTAAATATTAAGTGGTACAGTTTAAACGATGCTGTATGAGTTGCCAAGACAAACACCATGGTTATCCACCAATTGAGGTGCCCACGCTCCAAAAGAAAATCCGTATAAAATTATCATCTTGCTAAAATAAAAAGGAAAAAGGAAAGTAATTTTATTATTTTTAATTATATATATATATATGTTTAAAAATAAAATAGTTGAGCTCGAGGCCTGGGTTGTTTTTTAAATATTCTTCTTTATTTTTTCCAATATTTCGCTACTCTTCGAGTAGCATCCTCAGGGAATATAATGGATTTAAAATAAACCAACAAAATTCTAAAAAATTGTTTCTCCTTTCCTTATCGTTGTTTTTAACTCGTCATCATAACTACTACTAGTAGTTGTTGGTTTATTTTAAATCCATTATATTCCCTGAGGATGCTACTCGAAGAGTAGCGAAATATTGGAAAAAATAAAGAAGAATATTTAAAAAACAACCCAGGCCTCGAGCTCAACTATTTTATTTTTATTATTAAATTGGAAAGGTCAAATAAAAAACAACTTTAATATATATATATGTTTTTTATTATTATTTAATTATTCAGCAAAAAAAACAATCATTTCAACTTTTATGAACAAATTGAAAAAAGTGGCAGCTCAGTTCAGTTTGTTCTAAACAAAAATTAAAATTAGACCAATTCAAGGGAAAACTCGCCGAACAAAATAATTTCTCTCTCGTCAAACTCAACATAAAAAAAGGTTAGTCGGGACAAAAATATTGTTCGGAACGCATGGGTGAATCGAGCTCTATGTACACCAATTTTTTTTAATGTTTTCTGTTTAACAACTGATATCAAAAATCAATAATGGAAAACCCCCTATTTTAAGCACCTCTTCTTCAGTTGGAGTTAAAGGAACACTACTGTATATTGGATCAAGTCTCTGTTTGTAAATCTTATGTGATTTCAAATTAAAAACCTTAAATTTTTTTTAATAAATATATTTTCCATTAGTTTTCCATTAAACGATGGTTGTTTCCTAATTGACCCATGGAAGTGTTAACAGTGACTTTTTTATATTAAATCCGTTTTAATTTGTTGTTGTCTTGAAAATAGTTTAAAAAATTTAATAAGAAATACGACATTTTTTATAATATGTTTTTTTTATAAAAAAAATATTTCCCCCATTTCAAATATTTTTACACTCGTGTGCGTAAGACAAGACACATTTTTTCACACTTTGTTTCATTTAAAATAAAAAAAAAGAAATTAAACATTCTTTTGTAAAATAACATAAATTTGTCACATTTTAGCTGCCAATTTGTTTGTTGTTTTTTCTAACATTTTGTTTTTTCTAAAAATTATTTAAATTTATTTTTTTTATTTCAAATTGTTTCTATAGTTTAACTTTTGGTTGATGCCAAAGACAACACACCTGCTGGTAGCCACTCAAAAACGAGATTATTTAAAAATGGTCTACTAGTGGCGCAAACACAAATGCACTCTCTCAAAAGCGAGTGCCTTTGAAAATCCATTAGCATGCATTATCATGCTTACAAATTCACCAAAAAAGCAAAAAGAAAAAGCTCAAAATCGCACATAAATCAATCGCAAACAAAAAAAAATAAATTAAAGGTGATAATGGAAAGAAAAAGATCGACCTATGAAAAGACCTACTTACATAATTTGGTAAAATGTTTGAGAGAGAAGCGAAAATTAAAGATCTGAAGTTTACACTGTGGTTTTAATTGCAAAAATAATGATACTTTTTTCTACAAATACCACTAAAACTCTATTATAACTTCTTTTACCAGACAATAGTAATGTCTACCTTTAGCCCGTTGCGGTGAAAACACACACAAAAAAAGTTGCTAAGCTACCAACTGGCCTAGCGTCTTTATCAATTATAATATTAATAACTAGGGATGCGATGTCCATGCAAATGCATGTATTTTGTCGATAGTCTAAGAAGGATGTCGACCAATTATCTTTCCGAATCATTAAGTTTGCGTAAAATGGCATCGATTTGTTTTTGCATATTTTAGTGAAAATGCATATTTTTGCATATTTAGGTTTTGAATGCATATTTTTGCATATTTTGACATTTTTGACTTATTTTTTTTAAGTTCCATATTATAAAAAAAGTTTTTAAAAAAATTTTTAAATCTAAAAAATACTTAAAATCAACAAATAAATTCTTTAGGAGCTTTTATTTTAAGACAACATTTTTAAGATTTCGACAAAAGATCCTTCTATTTTAAATCGGGTTCAGCAACTTACATAGTTAAGGCTTCCAATGGGTTTTAAATATAATATCTAAAACTGTTACAAGTAACTTGCTTGTCATATGGGTTATACCGCGTTGCAGAGAAAATTAAAAGCCAGTTCGATAATATTGAAATTTTTATTTAAATGTATCCCTTGGTTCCCCTTCACCGCAGCCAGTAGTAACAATATGGTGACCTGGCTAAATGCTTCAGAATTCTATTCAAAAAAATTTTAGTAATTTAAGAATATTAGAAGAGATTGTTGATACCGATGATTATGCAATTGAAAAAGTAAAAGAAATATTAAATTTCAATAACATCAGAAGCTAATTAGCATTTGTATTTTCCAACAACGGATAAATTGGTTAAACAACATTTAATTACGAGGAACTTAATACTCAAATCAAATTAATTAATATTGCAGAAAGTAAAATTTACAATGTGACAGGAAAAATAGCCGACAAATTCATAAAATCCAAAACGTTTTGCAAAAAAAATTAAGGATTTCAAAAAATTAAATAAAGTTCAAATGTTTGTGATCTGGCTGAGCTGGGATTTGAACCCGGGTTGATTTTTACATGTTTCAAGAAGCAACACATTCTATCTTCAGAAAAAATAGTTATGGCACAAGCTCTAATGTTAACATTTGTACTTTAATTTGTACAAATAAAATGTCGACGAAAGTAGACAAAAGAAAACATAATAAACAAATGTATTCAGGTTTTCAAGACAAAGTCTTGACAGAAAGAATACGAAAAAACAGAGGAAAGGAGGCAACATGTAATTTGAAATTTATGAATGATAAGAACAGCAAATTTCGAACCACCAGTACCACTGGTTAAAGGATTGATGTTTGACTGTTTGCTGGCGGGCACCGCAGTGGTGCCGCGGTTAGAACTCAAAGATTTTCTGAAGATAGAATGTGGTGATTCTTGAAACATGTAAAAATCAACCAGGGTTCAAACCCCAGCTCAGCCAAGAAAAATTATCAATAAATTTTAATAAAAATTACAAGTTGTAAAATTCCTTCCTCAGTGCAAATAATTTAATGAAAATTAAATTTGATGAACTCGAGCCTAACTAAAAAATATAAAAAGAAAAAAATTAAAAATTAAATCAAAATTGTTCCTATTATAAAATATATTTTTGTTTTATAGGCCATTTACATTACAACGGAATCTAGTAGATTTCATTTGGAATCTTCCTCAAATTCTAGCGCGTTTACATTATACTTTTTTGACATTAGCGAGATTTTGTTTTTATAAGAATACAACTGACTAAACGTTTTTTGCTTAACACATCCAAACACTAAAAGAAATAGACATTAAAAAATTTGCATAACTTTTTTTTACCAAAGTTATTTACGGGAATACAAAATTTATCATTAATACGATTTCTGTATGACGTGCTAAATTCCCAATTTTCCATATTTGATAAACACACTGAAATTTATTGTTGAGGGAAAGCTAGCTTCTATGCGCATTTCACTGGTTGCTTAGGCCAGCTCATCAGGAAACCTTTTCCTAAGATTTTAGAAAAGCTAGAGGGATGTAAGAAAAGATAAACTCACTGTTTATTGTTGGTGTTTTGTTTAAGCTTTGATATTGTTACTTACGAGTAAAACTTTGAGTGTTTAAAATTCTTATTCGCTTTAGGGTTTTATTCGTATAATATTTCTAGCTTTTCTAAAATCTTAGGAAAAGGTTTCCTGATGAGCTGGCCTAAGCAACCAGTGAAATGCGCATAGAAGCTAGCTTTCCCTCAACAATAAATTTCAGTGTGTTTATCAAATATGGAAAATTGGGAATTTAGCACGTCATACAGAAATCGTTTTACCAATTATTTGTCCTTTTTTTATTTTTTACAATTTTCTATATTTTTTTTTTTTGTATTTTTTAACAGTTTTTGTTTTGTTTTTTATTAAAATGTTATTTTTTTCTTATGCAGGGAAGTATTTTTTAGTGCTATATGGAAAAAACCATGGTTGCATATCTAAGTACTACTAGATTTTGAGTAGATTTCGTCGAAATCTAGTCCCGAAGTAGATGAAGTTTTGTATGGGAAATCTAGAGAGAAACAACTAGATTTGGCTTGAAATCTCGTAGGTACTAGATTTCGTGGTGAATAAATTGTCTATTAAGTAAAATTAAAAAACGATTTTATGGAAATTTTTTGTTTTTAATGCCTATTTTTTTATATTTTTAGTGCATATATAAGATTTTATAGTGCATATTTTAAGCGCATATTTTCGATTTTTTTTAATTGCATGAAAACCTCATCCCTATTAATAACTATATAATTTCAAAAATAGTGGTCCGATTTTTAAATTTTCTCTGAAAAAGTATAGTGGAATACACGGTTTTTGGGCTTATTTGAAATGTTGGAACACTTAAAAAGCTGCCAATTTTAATAATTTTCAACCGAGTTTGCCTTAAAATTCCTAAGGCCCAACCAGAATGTGCATAAACAAACTTAAGCTACTCTCAAAAAGAAAACAAAAATCCTCTCAAATGCATTTAAAATAACAAAAAAAAAAAAGTTTGGTTCCGTACGGAATGAGCGATAAGTTTCGCACCTTGCTTTAGCAAATGACAGTTTTATAAAGCTTAACATAAAGTTTCCTTAAGTTCAATATGGTTTTACACATATGATTAACATGTATTTGCTCAGTTGCTTAAGTCACGTTATTCACATTCTGGTTGGGCCTTTAGCCCAGTTAAAAGTTCTGTATTAATCCATGTTTTCAATTAAAAAAATTTCCAAAAAATTCCTCAAAAACACGATTGTATTTGACTTTCATTGTTGGATTTATATATATTTACAACTTTGAATCGATTTTAGGTTATGGTAGATAGAAATGGCGGTCAGTATACATCTGACACGCTTGTATGGAACAATTCATTTGACACCATGGAGTTCCACTAAAGAGATACCCCACCACAGAACCTACCCGAACTTCTAACCAAGTTTAAAATTAGCTTCAGTTCAACGCCAGAGATATCGTACAATCCGTCAAAGATGGCGGATACGATGTCGACCAGTCGTCTTTTTGCCAGTGCAGGACGGTGACCGAGAAGGTGCTCTTCGTTCTCCTCCTCATTTCGTCATCACAGCTGCGGCAGTAATCATAGTGTTCAGCTTTGTTAAAGTTTCAATTCGGTAAAATTTTCCAAAATATTGCCGAAAATTATATTTTTTAAAACTCCCGGGAATTTTAAAACAACAAATTTTGAAACTTTAACAAAAAAAAATATATTGACTTATTTTTTAATAAAGTGTGACCCAAGGCGAATTTACACCAGGTGACCTTATCTTGCTACGTAAGCAACAGCTGATAACTAACCTTGTGTCAAAATGGTATACCGTTCTCGTGGTTCAAGGGAATCTTTACTAAATTCTATAATTTTCGCTTAAAATTATAAACTTTTAAATTAAAAACAAAATGAAATATTTGTTTGAATTGTTTACTACAGTGTTGTATTATTTTTAACACAACGTTAACATATTTTACAGTGTTGTAAACGTTTTCAAAATAAGACCACTTTGTATGAATTTGCCTTGGTGTAACCTTTGCAAACTATGACCGATTTGGTTTTTAATCGATAAGCTTGTTGTAATGCAGAATGCCAATTTGAGTTTCAAAAAAATTACCGAAAAATTACCGAAAAATTCCTGCAAAATTTGAAATGGCAAATTTTACAACTTTATGCCTTATGTAGAAGTTTGCGTCTCCATATATGAAATCGTTTTCCAGAAGTTTTCGGGAAAAATTCTCTGAAATAGTTATTTATTCGATAACAGCAAATTTCACAGATTTCTTCAGGAATATTTTGACTCGGAATTAAAAACTTTGCTACCGTTTCACACACACCCTTTGACGAAAATCTTATTTTTGCCTGAAAACGTTCAAAAGCAGTCAATAATAAAAAAATAAAATTTGCTCGATATCAAATCCACTTCATTTCGATTTTTAGAACACAACATCCGTATTTTTAACAAAATAGTTCATGCGTTTCTCTCTTTAGAATAATTTTGGTTTGAAAATATTGTACAAAGGATAAATCTAATAAAGGTTAAATTTAACAGGTGTCCAAAAATGTATTAACGTAAATGTTTTTCAACACCGTCAATAATTTACCACTTACACAGTGACTATAACATAGTACTTGAAGAAGTGGTCCAATAAATAAATATTTTAAACAAGATACTTCGATCGATTCTCTAGAGGAAGTTATTTGCAGCAGCATAGCAAAAGACGGAATGTTCGTTAAAAAATCCGAAGTTATATTGACTCTTTTAAAACCTAAGTGCACGAAAGTGAAGCAACAATTTGGAGCTACATCGACTACTAATTTCTAAAATTATCGAAAAAAATCTCGTATGTTTTAAAATTTCTGGATTTAGAATTATTCGATTAATCGATTGATTTTAAAATTTTATTCGTTTAATTGAATAAGTTAAATTTGCCAAATATCGATTAATCGTTTAATAGAACAAAAATTAAACCCGATTAATTTAACAGTAACTAGTAGAAATCACAAACATAAAGACAAACTTATATTCATACTTACATGCATGTAATTTTTCTATAACCGATCTTCCTTCCTGGCATCTTAACACAATTCTTTTGAATTAAAGTGTAGGGTATCAAAGTAACGGCATTAGGCAGTCTTAAATGCAGCTGTAAACCATCAGTTTTTTTCTTCTCTTTAAAAAGTTGTTTTATTTAGCATTTTTTACAAAACTATTTAACATTTTTTCCCCAACATTTGTCTCCAACAACTACAAACAAACCAACCTGAAACCACCACCCACTGTTAAATAGTTCGTTTTATGACATTTTAAAAAGGGAAATTAACAAAAATCATAATGAAATAAATATCTGAAAAAAAATAACAATTTAATGGTTTTTGTTATTTATCTTAAGTTTTATTTGTAGTTTGACATTATTTATGTTTAATTAATGGTTAATTTAAATAATAGACATCGGATTCAAAGATTAATTTTAGACCTAAATTTTACAGCAATTTAAATGAAAAAAAAAATACCACGAAAAATTGTTTTTTTTTGTCGAAAACAAAATCGAAATCATTAAAATCTAATTGGTGATTGGTAATTATTTTGCACCTGTTAAATGTTTTTTTTTCTTTCATTGATATTTGTTGTTGTTTTTTTTTACAAATTTGTTTATTGTATCAAGTGTAGAGTGTGTGTGTAGCTTTTGTTGTAATTGTTGCAGTTTATAGTTTTAGATTATGATCACATGCGAATTTGAATTTACGTCTATAGACATGTATTGATTTGATAGGATTGAGTTTTTTTCAATATAATTCTTATGATATTACTCAGCGTTATATGTTATATGTAGACTAAAAAAATTTGTTGGCTAGGGTCGATCGATATTGTTAGTTGGAGATGAGGTTGGTAACGTGCACGCAGAGGTCTAAAAGGGGCTTCAAAATATTTAAGGGACAACATTAGTAAGAGTGTATATTTGGCGCGATAAGAACACAATGTTATACAAATACCATTCTTTGTTGTGCCACGCCCACTTTTCTAATACCGCCTTCATTTCGTCGGATGTTGTGGATGGATTTGGAAACTTTTTCTCTTGCCGTTCTCCAGATATACAGAAATCTATAATATCTTTGTATGGGAGGTACCAAATTTGAAGAAATTTTCTCTTACCGTTCTTTAGATATAAGTGAATCAATTTTGTGGCAAGCCCACGTCTCCCCAAAACAGACGGACAACTTCGCTACACATAAATCGACTTCGCTGCACATAAGGACCCAGAATATATATACTTTATAGGTTCTTAGATCAATATCAGCTTTTACTTTCGGTGAAGGGTATAAAAAATCGTTTATGTTTTTCTATCCAATTTGAATGAATTTGGAAAATTCGAACTTTATTTAGTAACATGTATCTTAAGCCCTTAAAAGGCAGCAGTAGACCGTGTCTACAACGCCTTGTAAATAAAATATAACCTGGATAAATAATGACCCTTTGTTTTTATACACTTTGCCGCAATAGTGTTTGCTGATTTACAGCTTGTCATTTGTTTTGAAATTTCTACAATTTCGATCTTATGCCCCATAAAGTATATATCGTTACCTTAAATCCAAAAAGCAAAATATGATATAATTAACCAAATTAAATCACAATCAGTCAAAAAGTCGTTAGGACGCTTAAATTTCTAAGGAGTCACATGAATTAATTGGCTATTTCTCAGGACGCTTATTTTGTAAATAATCTATGTAGATGGAGCTCTTATAGCCCTAATGACCTTTAAAAATGTTAAGCTAACATTCTATAAAGATGGTAATTAAATCAAATACACCCAAGGGAGCCCCAACGAACCTAGTGGGTACCTTCCAGACCGATGATAATGAAAATAATCTATTTAGTTGAATCTGTCTAAGCAAGGAGATCTCGGGGCCATTATTAACCCTGAACCATAACCGGCAATTTAGCCTTTTGAGTTAAGTGGTCACCTTTATTTGGTGGATAACTTTTAGGACGACCATTTTGAAAATATTTTTCAAAAGTGAACCTTATTCAGCTTAAGAAATTTTGTGCGTTGTCTCCAGTACGATTTACCAAGATATAGATCTTCGAATGCCTTTTATGCTAGAATTTTCGCGTTCATTCTATCGATGTGTCCCAGCCAGCGCAATCGTTGTATCTTCAGAATGATTTCTTAAAGTGCAGAATGCTTTTCTTAAAGTTCAGGACATCATTATAAAAATAATCTATTAAATGCTTAACTTTACTGGGTATAAATAAACTCTAGTAAGAAGAGATACTAATAAACATTTTTTAAAAATGGAACTATTAGGAGGGCTAATATTGGCTTTAAGGAGATCATTTCGAGGAACTCAAGTTTATTATTAAGTCCGCACATTTAAAGATGATTTTTTTAAGGTAAGGAGTTCCCAAAGGCCTTAAGACATCTGGTAAAAATTCTCTAAGAAAAACCTTAATAAGCTTTATTATGTGAGCAGCACCCAGGAAGACCTGTGAATTGTGGTTGTTCAATTCGAAAACGAGTAAAGATTTAAATTCAAGCCGAAAATCATTCAAAAACACTACACAGAAAAAATTAAAAATTTTCTCTTATCACTAAATTGATTCCAAATTCATAGAATAAAGCAACCCATTTGTTGATTTTGCACCTATTAACAAAATGATTATATTGATTACTAAAAATTTAATATTTTGAATATTTTTTGTTTCAATAAATTATATTTTTAAATTTAATTAAACAAAAATTAAGAAAACTTTGCCGTTTCAGACAATTGATTGATGATTGATTTTGACAATTTCCAACAACAATTTCACCAGTTTGAATTATTTTGATTTAAACCAAATAATTTTTTGTAATTTAATTTTTGTTTTAATTCACAATTTTTTTTAAAACAACTAAATTGTTAATTTAATCAAAATTATATTTTTAATTTTCTTTCACCAAAAAAAAATAATTGATTCAATTATCACATTAGTTAAATTTAAATAAATTTGCTAATTAATAAAAAACTACTAATAATTTTTTCTGTGTACATGATATTTTTTATTATCAAGCTAATCTTAGTCGACTATTACCACCTTTCCCTGATTTTTAATTCACAAAAAACACAAACTATTTTTTTCATCGGTGGCTTTTATTTAATATTATACCAGTTGATTAATTGCTTGATCTCTTTGCTATTAGCTTTTGTAATAAATTTTATGCAAAAAACCATAAAAAATACTCAAAAATTACTGCTTTTTTATAAAATCTTGGAGCAAAAAACCCAAAATCAAATTTAACTTTACAATCTGATAACTACCACCAGAATCAATTGCAGTTGTATAGTTAAAAAAAAAATCTAAAACTAACAAAAAAAAAAAAAATCTTGAAAAACAAGTTTTTTTATTAAAAGCTTTTGATTATGGCACCTGTATGAAAACGAGTGAGCAGCAGTTTTCATACGCAAATTGTGCGTATTTATTGTCATTTTACGCAAAAAATCTTACAAATAATGAACGAAATGTTGTTTGACACCTTGATTTGCATTTTATAACAATTAAAAGTAATTAAACATCATTATTTGTTAGATTTTTAAAAGAGTTTTTTTGTTTGGTTGGCAAATATAGTTTAAGGCTCTTTCTAGATAATTTATTTGAAAGTTTTTTTTTTAAATATAATCAATCAATGTTTAAGGTTAATTTAATGTCCGAATGTAAGTTTTAAAATGTTGAGAAACAGTCGATATATTTCACTAAATTTCATTTATTTTATTAAAATTTTAATACAAAAAAAATATTTCGTTTCTAATTAAAGTTAACATAGATTTTTTAACTGCCTGTTCATCTATTTGCGAACGAAGACTTCGATCGCTTAACTTACATTTAAAGCAAAAACAAATTAAAAAATATTGTTTTTGTTTTACATGTAAGTTAAGCGAACGAAATCGTCGTTCGAAATCGATGAATCGGCTATAAGTCTTTTTTTAAAAAAAAAAACCCCATACTGTTATTTTTATTTTTTATTTAATTTTAAGATATTTTATTAAGAAATTTCCTCACTTATAAAACGCAAAAATCGATAGTGAGATCATAACAAAAAAATTTATCAAACCAACAATAATTTTGTTTAAATCAACACAAGTTTGTTTAATATAAACATATTTAATCATTTCTAGCCATATCAGCCTAAATTGGACCAAATTTGACCCCAATATCTATATTTGTTACGGGCTTTGTCGTGTTTAATTAATTTTCCAGAGTTGGCATTTGGGAAAGTGATTCTGAGACGATCGGTATACTAAAATGTGGGTCTCGGACCAATATTTAATGGTGTTATAAACGCACACAGAAAAAATTATTTTTCTAATTCAAACAAAAAATTTGTAGAATCAAAACATTTTTTGTCTTAAATCGGTCCTACAAACAAATTTGCATATTCAATTATTGAAAAAAACCCTGATTTTTTCAAACAAATAATTTAACTGAATCAAACAAATAGTTTACTGAAAATCATATAAATTTTAAACAATAATTTTGCTGAATAGAACAAAAAAGTTTTTGCACAAGCAATGACGCGAACACAAGGAAGCACTGTAGAAGTAGATGATGGCAGAGCAGAGCGGCGCGGCTGGCTTTGAGACAATTTTTTTGGTTGGAATAATTTTTGATCCAACTCTTGTTTATACACACAATGTTTTTCTTCTTCACTCACTGTTGATGTATCCCTTTCCTTGGCAGCAGACCGACTCGACATGTTTTTCGTCATCATTTCTGTGGACTTTTGACAAAACAACCTCTTTCAAAAACTACAATTTTACATAAGAACGAAAAAACTGTTAAAATATCTAACAACTTTGATTTAGAAATATTTGGTGAAAAGGTGAAAGTGTAGTATTAAATTTAAATACTAAATTGAAGTGAAGATATCAATAATTCTATTCTAATGCCAACAGATTTTCAGAAAAATTAAGAATAAAAAGATAGGATGTTTTGTCGAAATTTTTTTCAACAAAAAAATTAACTTAGATTACACAAGTTGTTTTGTTAAAATGGTTTTAAACAAAAACGTGATTCATATTTTGCGCTTATCTCAAGGCAAGTTTTTTTGTTAAAATGAAACTAATAAGAAAAGTAGAAATAGGTTATTTTAAAATATATTATTATATTTAATATAACATAAATACTTGAATTCAATTAGACAATATTGGTACAGAATTATATTTCTGTAGGGGAAACAAATTTTAAGTTTAGCAAAAAGCGTTCAAAAGAAAGGAAATAAAAGCTGTAACTCTACACATTTTAAAAGCATAATATTATTATTGAATACCTTCATCTTCGTCAAGGTCTGGGTGAACTTCAATGGGGGTATCACCTTCCGCCTTAATATTCAATCAATGGCAGCATATCTAATAAATCTTTCTTTTTATTTTGTGATACAGGCAAAGGGGAATTGTAGCTTGTGGCCAATTGGGGGGATGGTTCTTTACGGCGACGCGAGTTTATATCTAGCATCTGAAATGACTCTTCTGGGTGTAATGAAAATTTGTACTGCAAAACTCCTGGCTTGCTTTTTTCGTATCTGAGCCATCGAACGTTTTTCCACTCAAACTTCTCACCTAAAAATCAGAACATTTAAAAAATAATATTGTGTTGAAAAGAATGTAGGTATTTAAAATTATACCTGAAATGCTATGTGACCTCCATGTATATTTGTCCTTTAGTAGTGCACGAAAATCGAAGAAATGCTCTTGTCTTAATTCATGGACAATATAATTTTTATTGGTCGCCGATATTAAGTTTGCCCAATCGTGTGAATGTTCAATAGATCCGAAGAAATGTTTTCTTTTTTTTTCTATTTGCGCATGTACAGTATCACAATCAAGATGCGTATGACCCACTACAAGAAATTTATGATCAATAAGTTGAATACTTGCGTGATCTTCCAAAACTTTCCCAAACATTGCGCAAAGATATGAGTTGCAGTTCTGACCAGGACAGGAATCACTATATAAAACAATATGACGAACTGAATTTGGTAAATCCAACAGACATTTAAATATGCAAGAACCAATATCGTTTGCACCACGCTTTTCAATGGTTTCGTTCCATATATAGCACAAGGCTTTTTTCGTTGCTCCATCATGCACGGTTAAGTTAAAAGTCCACAATGGTCTCTTGTTGAAAAACAAAGCAGCACGTAAATAAGGAGTTGGAAGACATTGTTGTAAGTCAAATGTTAACATTTTTATATTTTCGCTATTTATTGCGAGTTCCTTATTTTTTTTCTTGCATTCATACGAAAAATCTGCATCGTCATGATGTTTTTTTTTTGTTCTAACTTCAGTATTTTTTTCATCTTCTTCGTCAGAGTTTCTTATTTTGGATTTAAAGAGTTCGCATGTTTTACACAGATCAAGCTGAGGTTTCTTGAACTTAATATCTCGGGTTCTAAATATATCTCTATATTTTGATTCCGATACGCAATCAGAGTATTTTTCAGTATATAACCGGTATAATGTTGCCAAGTTAAGACCACGTTCGAAATATAATTGATTTGTATGTCGACGACTGTAGTGGCTTTCGTACTCCGGAATGTTGTTTATATGATGTATAACTTCATTATATTTATCAATCGAGAGTTTGTGGGGTAGATGATATTTTCCACGTCTATCATCTGGTATAAGTCCTCCAGAAATTTGTTTTATTTTATGTTTTAATCGCCTGGATTGTTTCTCCATATATCTTTAGAAAGCATTTATGACATACCCGAATCTTTTGTCCATTTTTTACACAATGGTATTTGTACACATATTGTCGGTTTCGTGGTCTCGAAGCTTTTATAATAGTCGAAGTTTTCTTGTTCTCTATAGCAATCATTTGCGAAATAAAAAGACGTCGTTGCTATAGTTTCCAACATTGCAATAAGTTTCAAATATATGTTTTTGCTCATCTAAAGTTATCTTTGAGTGACAATTTTTCATACAGTGATCTAATTGTATGAACTTTTTGTTAACCTTATTCGATTTTTTTGATGTTGTTGGAAGTTCATCATCATTCGATTCACTGACATATTGTTCCATTTCCTGAGTACTATTTTGTATACTGTCATAACTTTGATCCGATGGTATATAATCAGAGTCATCAAAATCGGATTCGTGGAAAATATCTTCGTCACTTAGTTGATTTGACTGTTGTTTAAATTGTAATGATTTATCATCATTCATTCCGACGTCAGACCCTTTGAGAAAAGGTTGCCTTTTGTCGTTTTCTTCTAATTCGTTATCTGATTTTTGAATCTTGGCCATAACTTTTATATATATTTTGGGGAATGAAATTCCGTTAATCAGTTTAGCTTTAAAACGCAACGCCTACTATTTTTCGAATTGTTTCGGCCTAACTGTGCTTTTTAAATGACAGTGGTGCCAAATAATAAAAAGGGCAAACTAATGAAATTGTTTAACTGGAAATGTAGCAGAATTTATACCACGCATGAACTCCAAAACAACTTCTTTTGATCAAAATATTTATTTTTAAGTCCACAAAAACACTTCTTTGCAAACAATATTGTACTTTTTATCAGTTTTTGTTTTCACAAAAGAACTTCTTTTCACACAAGTCGTTTAGTCAAAATTAATTTTCTCTATAAACCATTTAAAAATTTATATTGTCTCAAGCAAGTTACATATTTTCTAAATTTCAGTTTTGATAAAACAACTTCTTTGAAGAGAAGTTGTTTTGTTAAAACAAAATGTATATATACAAAAAAATATTAAATACAATTTAGATGTTTTGTCAAAAGGATATAACAATTTAATTTATTGCATTTTAGAAAACTTTTAAACTCTTTCAGATAAGATATTTTATCAAATATTTTTCCCAAATATAATGAAAGAAGTTGATTTGCCAAGAACTGTAGATTTTTAACCAAATGGCGTAGAAATGCAAGGATTACACTACAAGAACCGCCTTAAAAATTTATGTTTAATATAAAAATCTTACAAAAATGTCTTATTTCGAGAGAAGTTGTTTTGTCAAAAGTCCACAGATTTTATTTTTGTATTTGATGTAAACATTTTTAAAAAATTGAATACGGGATTTTGTTTTTCATTCTTTTTTTACCAACTTTGAAACCAACTAACGAGTGTCTCGGTAGGCTAGCTGGTAGCGAGCTAGTCTATCAGCGCAGAGGTTGCGGGTTCGATTCCCGCCAGAGACTCTGGTTTCTTTCCTGCCGACAAGCATAGAGCTTCGCGGGAATAGCTTAGGAAATAAAAAAAAAAAAAAAAAAAAAAAACTTAAAATTAGCTAAATAAAATTGTTTATTTAAATTGAACTTTACTAGACAAAGAAATATTAATTCAAAATTCTTAAAAAAAAAAAAAAAAAATTTTATTATTTTGTTTCTTCTAATGTTGTTGTTGTTTAAAAAGAATGAAACGTTTTTTTTAGCTAACATTGTTTTTGTTTTAATACAAACCTCGCCACGCTGTTTTATCATCTTTCTTATTGTTGTACTTTTTTAAAGCGTCCAAAAATAGACTGTATGTGTTTTTAATTGTTGTTCTTATATTTTATTTATTTATTTATTTATCTATTTCCTGCACAACAAGAACAAGTCTTATAATTAAAGTACAGGATTATATTATGAGGATTACCATATAAAAGATTTTAATAGTTAACATTTAACATTAAAATAAAAAAGAATAAATATAATAAAAGTAATATTGCAAGTTATATTAAAAATAAAAAACTTAATACAATATATAAAAAAAAAATTATTAAACTACAAATACAGATATAAAAGCATTTAATAAATTTATCACGAACATTTTTAGTTTAAGCTAAGCGAAAGTTTTAAATAAAAATTTCCTAAAAAGAGTTGCGTTGCTATTTGTTTGTTGGTAGTTTGGCACACCATTCCAAAGACGAACGGCGTTTATAAAAAATTGCCATTCCGACACAAGACATTTAAATCTAGGTATAATCATGTTCTTACCCCTAGTGGATCTAGCAAATTGTATAAAATTATAAATGTATTGTGGTTTTTTTGTATATACAACTTTGTGCAGAAAAATAAGGACTCTAATTTTAAGAAGGTTTTCGAAAGATACTCCATAAAGGTTTTTTGAAAATTTCACATAAGGAAGTGGTGCTTACGATCAAATAAAAAAATGCAAAAAAACGACAACATTAAAGAGCGTTAAATATTTCATACAAAATTATGAAAACTTAAAACCAATAACGCGTATATTATATTTTAAAATAGTTGTCAACATTTCTGTTGGTTAAAATAAAATTCAAACAAAAATATTAATTGAATCAGTAAAAAAATTTGTAGAAATTAAAAAAATTTTCAAATAAGCGTTTGTTTGAAAATAATTCAGCAATAATTTTTTCTGTGCATAATACCCTTTTCACTATTGTGGTGTGTGTAAAATAATGTACAGGTAAAATTACACAAAAATTAATAATCCAAAAATAGTCGAAGAAATAATTTTTTGCCCCATTTTTGGATAATTACACAGAAATTGGCAACGTTGGCTTCAACTTGCAATGCTCCTTAGAGCAAATCTGGCACTTTTTTTATTATTTATTTATTGAATCTTCATATATTCATAGCCATAGGAAATAGACAGTAAATATGAACTAATAATAATTAATCAAATCTTATCCTAACACTTTATTTTATGTCCTGCCAAAACCAGACAATAATTTTCTTTGTCACAAATCTGGCATAAATTAAAATTTTTTTAACTTTTCAACTTATTAGTTTTTAGAAATTTTCTAGAAAAAAAAGTCAGATAAATTTGGAATGTTTTTATGTATTTTGTTATTCAATTATTAAAAAATTTTCTTCAGGCTAAAAAATATTCCCTAATATAACAATTAAAGTACAGCCGCGAATAACGTTGTAAAAGCCACTTTTTGCAAAAACTGTTTTTTTGCAGATTACCGTTAACATTACTCTCTTACACAGTTTAAACCTTAAATCATCCAAAATTTTCCACCTTAACGCCTACAAAATGACATACAAAGAGTCAACTAGTGGAAGAACGTTGTAAGTTACTTACAAAATGATACGAAGTGAATGGTTTTGAAACGTGGAATAACGTTTTAAATGACATCGCGATTGTGGATATGAAATGTTTTTCCACTAAAAAAAAGTTGTAAAATGCAAATTTGCATGTAATTTTAAACTTATTGATATTTTGCATAATAGTTTTTATTATCATTATTTTAAATAATCTAAAGAAAAAAAATAAAAAATTAATAATCTTGCCTGTTAAAAATGTTTTTTTGCTCTCCTGAAAAATAATTATTTTGTAACTTTAAACGTTATTCGCGGCTGTGCTTCAATTAACAAATATTTAATATTCCAACCATGAAAGTTTTCTTCATTTTAATAAAATTTAAATTAACGTTGTTGGTTCTACCAAACCACAATAAATAAAGAATAAAATCTTAAGAACCTTAATTTTTCCTTTTGTAATAAATTCTAGTCAACTACAACTTAAAAATGTTCCCTTCTCGTTTTCTAATTAAATTATTAAAACATTTGAGAAATCTTAACAGCAGGTCATTTATTTTAAAGTCTAAAAAGTCAATAAATGTCAAAACGTTTATCAACAAATATGTCACAATAAATGTTGACATACACACAGCCACATGTATAAAAATGCAGACTTACTTATGAATCCCTTCAACAAAAAATGGAATGACAACCGAAGAAGGGTGCAAACAAATTTTAAAGTACTTTGTTTTTTTCTTTTTTTTTTTTTTTTTTGTCAACATGCTTTTTATTACTTATAAAACGCTTCTAATTTGTCTTTAACCAAATTACACAACAAATATGTAACACCCAACAGCAGGACGAGCAGGAATAAACAAACAGAACAATCAGACACAAAAGGGACGACAACTCTAACAGATGAACAAAGAGATAGACAAAAATTTATTTTATAATAAAACAAATGTTCTAACAACTGTATTAATAAGGATATTAAGAATGAATACAGCAACAACAACAGCAACAACATCAAATAATAACGGGCTTATGAGTGGAAGTGATACCACGGAACCAACCCCTTTGATATGGATTCTTTTACGAGCCGAGAGATGAAAATTAAAAGTGAATTTGAATAAGGGATGATTATGTGGGACTTATAAATGAACTAAATGACACAGTGGGTTTCAGGGAAAAATAATTGATCGTAAATTTTTAATTTCGCAACTTTTTGAATGAAAAAATTTAAACAAAACGCTTGTTTTTTTATACAGATTTCTGACTAAGAGGGATATTATGTGACACAGGCTGAGTGCCGAAGCGCCAGTTGTAAAGCAACTTGCTTTTTTAAATGCATTCTACAATATATTCAAACTGTACATCACGATGCATCAGTAAACTTAATGATACATTTTTCACTATGACTGCAAAGTGTTGTATATGATGTTTTGGAACTCAGCTATATTGTAGTCTTTTATTTTTTATTGAACATAAATAGTATTAATTCATTTTAATTATGCGCCTATAGGCATTATTAGAGCTAGCTGGCAAGATATTATGAATACATTTAACAACATACATTAAAACTTGGACCTCATGTAATCCAGAAATTTTTAGAATCGTTTTTCAATTATCTTTGTACAATGAAAAAGTCGAATCAGTTCTTGGTAAATTATAAATAATTTGCAATGTCTTATTTTGCATACATCGGAGCGATTTTAGATTATTGTTCCTTTTGTTATAAGTATAGATAACTCAAATGTGACTGTTCTTACGACTGTAATATCATCAGTTTATATTTATCACTCAATTTGTTTTTCAGCTTTAACAAAATTTTATTCCTAACATCATTTATTGGGCTATTCACAAGGTGTGCTATTAAAAAAAAATATTGTGTTTGAAACAAAATAAAAATGTTAATGCTGTGTTCATTATTTCGTCGTAACTGTACATTAGAAATCTAAATTATAAGCGCTTGCCCACAGCAGTCATATATGTATTTTTTTTAATTCTGACTTTACTGACATATGACTTTACAACTTTATGACTACCTTGTGAATAGCCCATATATGTATGTAGATCCAACGACAAATTGCTTTGTAATGTCATTCCTAGATATTTCACTAAGTGTATTTCATTTATTAATTTTTCATCAATATATACGTTAAAGTCACTACTGTGATTAGAAGCATTGGGTCTAAAGCGAACAAGCTTTGTCTTGTCATTATGAATAATTGAATAATTTAAGCGTGCAAATTCAAATACTAAAGCTGCAACTGTATCAACGTAGGTTTTCAGAACCAAATTATGTATTAAAAAATAGACTTAATATACGTCATCCGCAAGCATAAAAAATTGGCCAGTTAAATTTACTAATAAACTCCAGCTTTTTGAATTATTAATTTGCACGTACTGTTTCCTGTTCAAAGAATGAAGTTTAAATAGAAAAGTTTCACTTAATTTTAAACCATTTAATGAAAACTTTTGCAACAATATTATAATAAGCTTCCAACATTTCTTTAGATCATTTCCATCTGTATTTAAACTTTCAGCATAATAATTATTTGTCCCGATCACACGAATCAATTCTTGAATATTTTTTATGTTTCGTAACTACAGTTGCATGATTTGTAGCACCTTGCATACAAGAAATTAACTTTACGGTTAGAACCAAGGTATTAAGCGAAGAAAAATTAATGGTTAATAACGTATTTTGCAAATAGTGTTAAGCCTCATAGCCTTCATAGTCGAAATGTATTTATGATGCTTCAATATATTCTTTGAATCACACATTACTTTTCAATTTACAGCACAGTATACTAAATGTTATAATCTGATAGGGACTTTATCAATTGAAATCCTTTCAGAAAAAATACTAAAAACATTATCTATAGATGTTTTACATACATCTAGGCCTAGTGATCATGCTATGATCACTTGTATAATTATAATTATGAAACATTGCTGATAAATTACTGTAATATGGATTGTGAAATGTATTGATATTGGTATCACCAACAATAATTACCGGATTTTGAGCAAAATTTTTCAAAGTGGGATCAAACATATTTACAAAATCAGTAACAGCCCATTTCTGCGATCGAAAAAACGAAATAATTTTTTTTATAGGCAATTTTAGAATTTGTAAACTAAACGGTTATAAGTTTCACAAAATTTTGCCTATTAAAAATTTCCACCGAGTAATGTAAATTTGTATATATATTTACATATAAAGACGTTCCTCCTTAACCTCCTCCATAACCAAACAGTGAACACTTTTAATGCCTGGTATTCTATACAATTGAAAAATATTCTCAATAAACCATGTTTATTGTACTGCGATCACATCTGGCAATTTTGGAAAACTAACAATTAAAGATTTAAAGTCATTAAATTTTTCAATAAAATAAACGCTTTTTATGTAAATTTATGCTTATTATATTCAGAAAATAATAATTCAATCCACAAATATAGTTTTTAAATTTTGAAAATTGATTGAAATTTTGGTTTTTATCATTTAATTAGAAAATAAACAAAAGTTAAAAAAAAAAAATGGAAAAATAATAAAAATTAATATTTATAATAATCTTTCTTCACTATCATCGGAGAAATCATTAGGGTCCCCAATGTTTATTAGTTGTTTTCAGAGCAAAAAGTAATTAACAGCCTGGCCCACGATGTCGATCGACAACTTAAGCGGGCGACAACAGGTCACTCATTAGAGTTCTCACAAGCGATTCACTAACTATCGGCCTGTCGGTTTCACGTTTCTAGCTTACTGCTATTATTTATTTGTTATTATTAGGTACACAGTGCAACAAGAACGAGTCTTTTTAAAGCACTGTACATAAATATAACGTTATTCACAAATGTGACATATATAAAAAAGTTTGATTAATACAATAGATTACAATACAATACGGCAAAAAATAGTAGGCAGCAAATTCATAAATAATTTTATTTTATTAAGCAATTCTTTAGTGATTTAATGAAAATACTAAATACATATACATTAAGGTTATAACTTTTTTTTGAGTGCAAAATACCACTCCAGCGCCATGTGGGGAATTTTGTTCTGATAATAAAAAACTGTTTTTTAAGCTGATTCGGTGAAAAAAGTTTCCGCACCGTAAGCGATTCCTAAAACTCCATATTATGTGTAAATTTTATTTTTGGAAATTGAAAGCCTTTTGATTTTGCATTAGACTTATGAAAAATGGTTTAATGTTGAAGATTATATATGAATTTAAACAAAAACGAACTTATTTAAGACAAGAGCCACTGATTTAATGATGAAAATAAAAAATAAAAACAAAACTTCAACGCTTTCGGTGCGGAAACTTTTTTCAAGAAAGATGAAAAGTGATACCATATATTTTTATATTTTTTTATGCCCCACACGGCCATGAGGTAGTATTTTTGTTGTTTGCAAAAATTGCAAAAAGTTATATCCCTAATATGCATATTAACTTAAATGCCTAAATACTTCGCGTTTAAAGTGCTGAGCATTGCTTATTGTTTGAATATTGTTAGTTAATTGGTTCCAAAGCTGGATGGAGTTTATAAAAAAATGTCTTTCAGATATCTGACTACTATATCGATTACTGCTAATCATTTTTCCTCTATTTGATATGGAGAAGATAATTCGATTATATAAATAGCCTGGTTGTTTTGTGTAAATAGTTTTATGTAAGAATATTAGGCAGCGGCATTTCAACAGGTTATCAAAAGATATGTTATATAACTGCTTTGCAAAACGGGAAATTCTTGAGAATCGTGTTAGACCAAAAACGTATCTGGCGATATTATTGAAAGTTACATTTAGTTACATTTATTGTCAAAAAAATATGTATATTGCCACATCAACTATTCTACAAATTCAACGCTAGTCTGAAAATAATAATCGGCGAAACATGTAAATAGAGGTGTACCTCAAGGATCGATTTTAGGCCCAATATTATTTTCAATTTACGCTAACGATCTGCCGCAGCAATTAACTCACTGTAGTGTCCACATGTATGCAGATGATGTACAATTATACTTGAGTAGTCCAGTAGCATCAATTAAAGAAAACATTGACAAACTCAATTACGATCTAAACAACATATATCATTGGGCATCTCAAAATGGTCTGTGCTTAAATCCACGAAAATCAAAATGTCTGGTTATTCACAAAAAAACCGTCACACCTTTAATCGAAAATGATATCCTTATAAACAATGAGAAAATTGACATCGTAAAAACGGCAAAAAATCTGGGATTAGTGTTTAACAGCAACTTAACGTGGTCAAGTCATATAAATACACTGGTGGGACAAATTTATGTTAAACTAGGAGCCCTGTGGTCCGTACAATACTTTACACCGCTGAATGTCAGTATCCTACTTGCAAAAGCTTATTTGGTTCCAAGCCTTACATACGGATGCGAGTTGTTTTCTCATTGTGATTCTACTAGTACAAAAAACCTTGAAGTATTATATAACAACATCATTAGATATATATATGGACTTAAAAGGCGTGACCAAGTTTCGGCATACTCGAAAACTCTCTATGGAGTTTCTTTCGAAGGCCTTCTTAAGATACGGGTTCTTTTGTTTTTGCATAAAGTTATTTACTACGAAAAGCCGAAATACCTTTTTGAAAAAAATAAGATTTGCTAGATCACCAAGAGGTAAAAGCATAATATTTCCGAAATTTAGATGCCTAGTTTCCGAATGGCAATTTTTCATTAACGCAATTCGTCTTTGGAATTCACTTCCTTATCACCAACAAATAAACAGCAACGCAATTTCTTTTAGGGTATTCCTTTTTAAATATTTTGCCTAGTTTATTTTGTCTAGACTTTTAATGTTATAATTTTTATGTTAAAATTTTTTATTTTATGTAATTTGGAAACTAATTTGTACACATACAAAATCCTGCACTGTAATTATAAGACTAAGTTCTGTTGTGCAGGAAATCATAAATAAATAAAATAAATAAATAAATAAATAAATAAATAAAGCTGTATAAATGCAGCTCTGTGCTACTTGCTTTGCTACAAATAACAACAAATCAGTTAACAAATAACATCTGTTTTCAACAATAGAATTTGTGGTCGCATAATATTTGTGAGTGGAGTGCAGATTTGTATGAACACATACGTTGTCGCTCGCTTGCATTGCCGACCGACTTGCAGTGCTTAAAAATTTTAAGTGGGGCGCAAATCAGCTGTTTTCGTGGAAATTCCAAGCGAGTGATATCAATCGACATCTAGGGACAGACTGTTAATATTGGCCGGTTAGGCAAATAAAAATGTTTGCGCGTCCTTGTTATTATTAGAAACCTTGGTTGAGATAGTTTTGCACAACAATTGGGATTAATAAGAGTTCATGTTTTATATTGGATAGTTACCAGAATTTTATAAGGTCGTTACATAACAGCCCTGCTTAAACCACTGTGCTGGCAGTTAAAAAAGCCAAATCCATTTAGTATGTACTCGAATTTGAAACAAATAAAGTCAAGAGGTTTTGAATATAAAGTGGAATAAACAAAAAAAAGTACTATGTATTATTGATGAGGCATGCAACATAATTAGAACAAACAAGCCAGTTGTAGCACACAAGCATTAATGCAATGATGACAAATGTTAGAGTTTTACCCGAACACTGAGTTTAATAAACGTAACAAAATAGTGCTAAATATCCTTTATATTCTTTTATCCTGCTGTTAAATTTTGTACGCACACACACAGAAAAGATGGAAAACAAAGAGAGAAAAACAAACATTTGTTTATTAGAATGGGATTTTTATGACATCATTATAAAGTGTAAGAGTGTGTGGAGTCTGTATAATTTTGTGCTAAAAACATGCAAATTTCCCAGCGGGAAAAAGAAGGAGTAGGAAGGCCTTCTAAAAGGCCTCTGTACCCCTTCTTTTGGATGTACAAGGCCTTCTTGCTCCATTCCATACTCATATCTTTTTTACACACGTTGTCATTGCGGAGAAGGCCTTCCGCTCTCGCTTCTTCAGCAGGTACATAAGAAGGGTAACGGGACCAAAAAAAAAAAATTGATTTTGCTTTTGCTTGTGCAAAAAAACAATACAAAAAATGTTACTCCCTTCTCATAGAAGTGAGTGTGGAAGGTGTATCTTATCTTTTATACGAAAGAGCCGAGGCCTTCTATAGCAGTTAGATAAGAATAGTAATTGAATCAAAAAATCTTTTAAGGAGGCCTTTAAATGGGCCTGAAGTAAGAAGGTCTTCTGAGTTTTCCCGCTGGGTTGTTTTGGGAACAGTGGGCCTAAGAGAGATAAACTTGTTGATGAAGCAGAACAAATCTGGCATCTGTAAAAAGTCTATAAGTTATCTTTAAGCATGTTTTTCTTAAACAATTGCAGATTCCACACCAGAATTTGTCATTAAAAAAAGTATGTACTATTTTACAGAAGCGAAAAAGTGCCAATCATATCTGAGAAAAACCCATTTACAGACGGACAGATGGGCATCGTAAAATCAACTTCGCTAATCATAAGAACAGAGAATATATATACTTAATGGGGTCTAACACCAACATTATAAAAATGGCAAAAGGTATAACAAACTTATATACATATGTACAGAGTACCGAAACGTTCACTCATTTTTCAGTCATGAGCGAGCGTGAAAAATTAAAAATTTTACTGCTTTTTCATCCTCATGAGGGTGAGGAAAAAAACTAATTTGAATTTCCTCATTCATGAAAAATGAGCAAACAAAAAAATTCATAAGTGAATTTGTCAGATATGAAAAATTTAAAAAAATTCACTATCAAATTCCTCATAATGAAAAAAACGCAACCATTAACAGCGGGAAAATGAAGCAGTTCAGAGGCCTTATAGAAGGCCTTTTTGCCGATATAAAGTTTTCTAATTTATACAGTGTGTTATTGGAGACCAAAACCATGACTTCTTGCATCTACTTTAAAGGCCTTCATAAAATAATAAAGAATAAAGCTTTATTCCAGTGTAATTGTATTTGCTAATAATGCGAAGTGAATAAATTAATAATTAAACTTGGTACACATTCCAATATAACTACTAATAAAACGATTTCGATAGGCCTTATCTTAGAATAGAAAATTTAAATTTGTAAAATATTTTATAAAAACCCTTCTAAAAGAACTTTTAAAATAAGGCAGAGTGGAATAAGTAAAAGTTTATTAAAAATACAGCTGTAAACCTTCTTTAAGGCCTAAAAAGTGAAAGCGCTGGCAATTTTTCCCGCTGGACAACACGACAGCATGTGTGTGTATTTGCTTGTGTAAAATATTTTTGGTAAAGGCAACCAGCCAAAGTGTCTGTTGGATTTTTTGTAGGAAACAATTATTGAAAAAAAATTAAAAGAACTGCACATATCGTCATCTTAAATGCAGAATAATGTAACATCACATTAATAAGTTTACATGCAAGGCATAAAACTTTGTAATATGTTAATTATTTGAAATTTAAAAGAATTTTAAATATTTCAGCTCAAAATGCGATAACCGATATATTTTTGAGGAAAAAATATTATATTTATGGTTATTTTTGAAGTTGTGTGTGTTACGTTAAATTAATTTGTAATTTTCAGAAATAAAAAGACGTATCATCAAAAAATGTATATAAGTATTAAGTGAAACAAACATTTAAAATAATTAAATAGTTTTTGTTAAATTACCGGAAAAATAGAATACATATATATATGATAACCACACGAATATTTATATTATTATAGATATTATGATATACCTATTATGTATAATTTTTTATTGATTTTAATTACTAATAAGTAGTGGTTTAAACTAAAAATTGTACTTCATTAAATTTAGCTATGAATTAATTTAAAAAGCTATCTTTTTCATTCTAATTTAAAAGTATTTTGATCTCCTTAAAATGAATTTTTTTTTACAACGAACAAATTTAGCAAATAAATATTTGACCTATTTGTCTCCATATAACGAATTATTTTAAATGAACTCTGCATCGCATACTTACAAAGATCCACTTGGAAGAATGCAATCCTTACAAAAAAAAAAAACAGATTTTTTTAAATAAACTAATAAAAAATATTTCTTTTGTATTATAAACTTTTTATATGATGAAGAAATTTTGTGGTCCAATACAGATTCATTATAGGGAAGTTCGACTGTATTTAAATTTATTAAAAAGGAAATACATACATATATTAACTCAAAAATCTAAGGACCTGCAGATGTTGCCATTTATTCTTGGAAATTCTTAGCGTTTGGGAGTGCAATGAGGTAGGCTGCAAAATTTCAAAATTACTAACGGTTCGGTTCTTTTAATTTTAAAGCACTTTTTTATTTTTTCTTATGCAATACAAAAAATTATTATTATAAATCATTATCTGTTTACTAATTTCACTAACACCGTAGTGACAGTTATAAAACAGATTACCCAGTTTTGATGTTTAAAAATATAAATGTGGTCTTATAAAAAGAATTAAAAACTCTGCTAATATTTTTCTTGAGTGTGATTATACATTATTACATTGTTAAAAAAATTATATATGTATTTAATGATACGTCATTTTTAATTTTGTAAATAACTTGGTTATTTTTTAAGATAGAAGTTTAAAATGTTATAAAAATATGTAACGTGAATCGTAATCAACAAAAAAAGTCAACTTCAAATGTTCCAATAATATCTACATAGTTTTGCATTTACGCTAACGATATGTGTTTTGTTTGTAAAAAAAATTCGTTGATGCCTTTAAAAGGTCCCTGTTTCTTTCGTCAAAAAGACGTACCTAAAGGCAGCAATTATTAAGAAGAAAAAAATAGCCACAAGAATTTGTTGGTTTTTTGTGCTTGTAAAAATATTTTGGTTTCTGTACAAATCGCGCCGGTGGTTTTTTTTTTTTTCTTTGAAAATTAAAAAGGTCTTGTTTTGCTACAATTTGTATAAGTAACCAATCTACATAAAAGCAAATGTGACACTAGGTAGAATTTTTGCAAAAGAAGATGTGTTTTATTGATGTATTAATGAAACTTTATTGTTTCGCACTAAATTTATTTCTTACTTTTTTTATGCTACAATTATATAACCGAGCCCAAAGAGTTAACCTTACCATTTTATGGTAATTTATTTAACGTAAATTTGACCTGTTATAATGACTTTATACATTTTTGCAGGCAAACACAGGTGCGCATTTGGTATTTTGTAAAAAGTTATGATATACCATTAGGTAGAATTAAAATGTATGCACGGATGTTTGAATTAATTGTCCTGTTGCGTTTTCTTATTGTACATTTTTCTAAGTATTGTGGTTACCTTTTTATCATTGTGACAGGCAAAAACTGTAAAACATTTTGCACTGGCAATGCAAAATATTTACATATATTCATATAGATAGTTTTTACTGAAAGCAGTTCTTAATAGGTGATTGACGTGGAGTGTGTGTCTAAGTTCAAAAGTTTAACAATGCCAAAAAAACAGTTCAACATAAAAAAATTTGTGTCGTATAATGCATCTTCAAACAAAAGCACTTGTTTAATAACATCATGCAAAAAGGAACTTTGTGGAAAGATAAAATCGATTATAAAAAGTCATTATAAACTTGTTCATCGGCAGGACATCAAAAGTGATAATGAAAGTGAAAGTGATAAAGTCCCTGATTGCAAAAAAAAATAAAAACACAATAAAGTTAAACACTACAATTAACAAAACAGATTTTTTGATACTGTCACATTTGCTTTTATGTGTATTGGTTACTTACACATAAATTGTAGCAAAACAAGACCTTTTTAATTTTTTTTTTTCAAATATTTTTTACTTAAGAAAAGTGTTTTCAAAGAAAAAAAAAACCACCGTCGCGATTGGTACAGAAACCAAAATATTTTTACAAGCACAAAATACCAACAAATTCTTGTGGCTATTTTTTTTTTCTTAATAATTGCTGCCTTTAGGTACGTCTTTTTGACGAAAGAAACAGGGACCTTTTAAAGGCATCAACGAATTTTTTTTACAAACAAAACACATATCGTTAGCGTAAATGCAAAACTATGTAGATATTATTGGAACATTTGAAGTTGACTTTTTTTGTTGATTACGATTCACGTTACATATTTTTATAACATTTTAAACTTCTATCTTAAAAAATAACCAAGTTATTTACAAAATTAAAAATGACGTATCATTAAATACATATATAATTTTTTTAACAATGTAATAATGTATAATCACACTCAAGAAAAATATTAGCAGAGTTTTTAATTCTTTTTATAAGACCACATTTATATTTTTAAACATCAAAACTGGGTAATCTGTTTTATAACTGTCACTACGGTGTTAGTGAAATTAGTAAACAGATAATGATTTATAATAATAATTTTTTGTATTGCATAAGAAAAAATAAAAAAGTGCTTTAAAATTAAAAGAACCGAACCGTTAGTAATTTTGAAATTTTGCAGCCTACCTCATTGCACTCCCAAACGCTAAGAATTTCCAAGAATAAATGGCAACATCTGCAGGTCCTTAGATTTTTGAGTTAATATATGTATGTATTTCCTTTTTAATAAATTTAAATACAGTCGAACTTCCCTATAATGAATCTGTATTTGACCACAAAATTTCTTCATCATATAAAAAGTTTATAATACAAAAGAAATATTTTTTATTAGTTTATTTAAAAAAATCTGTTTTTTTTTTTTGTAAGGATTGCATTCTTCCAAGTGGATCTTTGTAAGTATGCGATGCAGAGTTCATTTAAAATAATTCGTTATATGGAGACAAATAGGTCAAATATTTATTTGCTAAATTTGTTCGTTGTAAAAAAAATTCATTTTAAGGAGATCAAAATACTTTTAAATTAGAATGAAAAAGATAGCTTTTTAAATTAATTCATAGCTAAATTTAATGAAGTACAATTTTTAGTTTAAACCACTACTTATTAGTAATTAAAATCAATAAAAAATTATACATAATAGGTATATCATAATATCTATAATAATATAAATATTCGTGTGGTTATCATATATATATGTATTCTATTTTTCCGGTAATTTAACAAAAACTATTTAATTATTTTAAATGTTTGTTTCACTTAATACTTATATACATTTTTTGATGATACGTCTTTTTATTTCTGAAAATTACAAATTAATTTAACGTAACACACACAACTTCAAAAATAACCATAAATATAATATTTTTTCCTCAAAAATATATCGGTTATCGCATTTTGAGCTGAAATATTTAAAATTCTTTTAAATTTCAAATAATTAACATATTACAAAGTTTTATGCCTTGCATGTAAACTTATTAATGTGATGTTACATTATTCTGCATTTAAGATGACGATATGTGCAGTTCTTTTAATTTTTTTTCAATAATTGTTTCCTACAAAAAATCCAACAGACACTTTGGCTGGTTGCCTTTACCAAAAATATTTTACACAAACAAATACACACACAGGCATTTCGAGCTGTGGTCACGTAAACTGTCGAGCAACAACAACATTACTAGTGAGGATCGTTTCTAAAACTTTTTTTTTCCTCATTCCTCATGACTGAAGAAAGGCAAAAATGTATTTTTCCTCAAAAACATAAATGAATTTGGCGAAATATTAACAATTCAGTTATGACTGTGAAAAAAGTTACATATTTTACATTTTTCATTTATGAAAAAAATTCAAGAATGGTTGAATATGAGCGATCACATATGAATTTCTCTGAACTCTGCATATGTATACCATTTCCACCTGTTGTGAAGGGTATATAAAATTACCTCAAAAGGCAAAAGTATTTTTTTAACAAAAATTATCGTTTTAACAAAAGGTACTTAAAAAGAAATAGTACCTTTTTACCTAAATGTATATTTACTTAAATGTGCTTTTTTAAAAAAGATTTTGTATTAAAACCTATCATTTAAAAAAAAGGCACCAAATTAATAAAGTACCATTTAATAAATGTACCGGTTTTCCAAAAATTATATTTCTAAGAAAGCACTTTTCTAACAAGAAGTAACTTTTTACACACACAAAATGTCAAAGTAGAAAAGGAATATATTTTGCTAACCTCTTTAAAATAAAATAAGTTCAAATGTAAACAAATGTAAAAAAAGCACTTTGTAACAAAAATGTGCCCTTTTAACGAAAACTAAAATTGAAAAAAAATCTTTTTTTGTGTTTTAAGATAATTAACTTTCAAACTAAATCGTTAATTTCTAATATAATGTACTTTTCGAACAGAGAGTTACTTTTTTAAGCCAATAGTCTCTTTTCAGCCGAAAATTCATTAAAAAAGTACCTTTTATAGTTATTTTCTCTAAACTACCCCCGTACTGCATTAATTCATATTTTACTCCTTTTGTGTAAATGGTGTATTTTTTTAAGTTGTTGTTGTTACAAACTGCTCAGTAATAAGCAAAATAATAAAATGTTGTCAGTTGTTGGTTACGTTGAAATGCTTTTAATTCATTAAATTGATGACAATTTGCTTAATTTGTTTTTTTATTTTTGTTCGCTCTTGAATCACTCTTCCAACTGACGATCTCAAAGTCTCAGTGGCACATGTTCAATTTGTTATGTTGTTATGTTGTTGTTTTTGTTTATACCTTTAATAACTATTTGTGAAAAGGGTATACTAAGTTTGTCTTTACGTGTGAAACGTTTTTCTAAATTCATCTATGTATCCAGAAAAGATGAATAATCTGGGTCTTGAGTAATTTTAAGCCATGTCCGTCTGTCTGTCTGTTAAAAACAGGCTCACTTTTAAAAACATGAAAAGAAAAGAACAATATTGGTGTCAAATTCTTTTCAGTTTTCCAAAACAGTTGCAGATTGCAATCCACCACAATCAAAAGAAAAGAACAATATTGGTATCAAATTCTTTCCAGTTTTCCAAAACAGTTTCAGATTGCAATCCACCACAATGGTTCAGTAGGAAAACAGCTACGAATCCAAATTTGTAGGAAACACCCTAAAAACAGATATTACTATATGACTAGAAATCATACTTTGCACTAAATCTTGTGATGATCGGTCCACAATTTACTATAGACCCTATATAAAGTCCACTCTCGAAAAACACCTTAGCACGCCTTAACCCGTAACGAACTATACCATTTTAAAATCTTGGTATGTTTTAACTCCATAATACTAGAAACGACACTGCCAAATATAAAGCCCACTATCGGAAAACTCTTTAGTTCGCCTTAAACTGCAACAAATAATGTTATCGTATTAAAATTTTTTCTGTTATAGTTTAAAAAGACTAGAAATCACACAATTCAATTTTGTGAAGATTGGTCTATAAATTAGTGTTAGCTCCATGAAAAGCCCTCACTTTAAATATTCTAAGTCTTGGTGGAGGGTATCAAAGATTCGGCATAGCCTAATATACCAATTTTACTTGTTGTTTTTTTTTTTTGTAACATTTGCCACATATAATTTATTTTATATTCACATTTGTTTTTTGGTTTTAGTTCAGTTAGATTCATCGTAAGACTAGAGTTTTTGCAGCGAAAAAAAATATTTTTGAATTATTTATGAGTTTTTAATTGTGAGGCGTCGTTTAACGCCTGCCGTTTTGTATGTGTCTTAGCTGTTTAGTGGCCCCTGTGTGTCATTTCGCTAACGAATGATTCAGGTTTTCACTTGATTTTTCTTTTTTTTCAAGTCCCAGAGTTTTATGCTGGCGAAATGAACTTGCATAGTACTTTGTATGGATTTGGACAAGTACACAGTTGAATTTAATGGTCAAGATGTGTATGAATTAATTAACATTCTTATTAACTTGTATTTTAATTTATTAACGGTATTAAGATTTGTGTTAGTAGTTTTCTAATGTCGAGGGTTTTGAATAAATTAAACAAATTTGAATTTATCTTTTTTATGTAAAATCTTTATTTAAAATTTACTTTTAAAAAATTTTAGCGTTGTAAAATGCAATAAATACAATAAATAAAAAATTTTGTTTAAATCAATGTTCGAAAATAAATAGGTTCGGTAGATTTGTGGAAAACACAAACGCTAATAGTGTAAATCATTAAAAAATAACGTTTCCCTTTTTGTCATCTTCGAGCACAATAATAATACTGTTTTTTCCAACTCAACAAAGAGATAAAAACATTTAATTTCGTACGGGTTTTTTTAAAAAAACACAAACTTCATTGTGTTCGGTTCAGCTCATTCCAATTACACTCAGGTCTCGTTTTATGCGGATTCAAATTTATGCGATTTTTAAATTAACGATTGTTTTTAAAATTTTTACGGTTTTTGAAATTTTAGATGTTTTTTTAAGCTTTTTTACCTTTTTAAATTAAACCAAGTTTGCATCACTGATATAGTCGTTATAGTTTGTTTTATTTTGTGTTTTTTATATGCATAGCCGATATGTTTGTATGAGTGTTTTCAAGCTAATGAAGAGCACATAATATTAGTTTTATAGCCTTTTTACACTGATCGACATCTAACATCTATTATCAAAGATGTAGAAAATGTGAAACACTCGTTTACATTGCTCACATCTAACATCTACCATCAAACAAAAATGTCACCATATTTGCAAAAAAAAGTTTTTAAAATAAAAAATTGTTTTTTTTTCTACAAAACTGCCAAAATTTAAGAGGAAAACACAAAAACGTTTTTGAAGTTTAATTTGTTTAACAATATAAAAAATACTTAACAAAAAAACATCGCAATAAAAGAGAAAACTTAACAAATGGTAACGCTGCTTTTAAACCAATTTTTTTTTTGTCAGTGATGCCACAATAATACAGTAGTTTTGACCTAACTGCCTTTTGTTTACTTGCACTTTTGACTTAACTGCACAAAATTGATAACTTTTGGAATTATTCTTTATAATTCCATACAAATTCCTTTTTTAAGTGCACTTTCTATACCTGCACATTTAAGATAAATGCACAAAATTTTTGGCATTTTTAAATTATTTTCATACAATACATTTAAGTTAGCTGCACTTTGACTTAACTGCCCAAAATACATATTTTCTGGAATTATTCTTCAAAATCCTTGTTTACGTGCATTTTGTATACCTGCATATTTTTCATATTTTTGGGCAGCTTTAAAATATTTTCATACAAAACATCAAAGTTAGCTGCACACATGAAAAAAATATGGTGGCCACTTTTTGACATAAATATCTAATTTAAGCTGTTTATAAAAATATAAATCGCGATTATTTTGTGTTTTTTTCCATAAATTTGTATGTTCTTTGTGAATTCTCATTGTTTTTGTTAATGTTCCTTTTATATTAAATATACATACATACATGTATAAAATGATCTGTTATTTGAAATAAAATATAAATTTATATACGTTGTTTTCGGTTAACTGAGCCCCTCTTAATTGAGTTTCCAGTTTTATTGCACTTAAAGTCATGGAACGAAATCATTCAGTGTAACCGTCAATGTAAAAATACCCGTTTAGTTGAGTTCCGTTGAATTACGTCACCTGCTTAATTATTTCGCAAAATAAGACCGCATTGCGAAAAACAAAAATATTTTGCGGCAAGAAAGATTGTACGATGGACGTACCTGATTTATTAACAAGGTTTCGTTTTATTTTGTTTTAAAAAACCTAAACCATTTTTTAACTTAATAAATAAAGAAATAAGTTTTATTTTCTATCTACACATGGGTGTTTCGCTTTATTGCACATCTTGCTCAATTAAGCGATTTTCGTTTTAATTGCGTGGGCGATTCATTGAGTTCCCGTTTAATTGCATTAAAAGTCGTGCGTTTTTAGAAACTCAATTAAGCGGGAATAACTGTATTAATAAAAAGATTTTTAATTCCATTTTTAAATCAAACACTTTACTTTAGTTGCACTTTTGTGCAGGTAACCACAATTGTGTACCTGCACATTAAGGCAGGTAAATGCATTTAAGATAGCTGCATTTTTGATTTACCTGCACAAAAAATCGTGCAAAGGAGATTGTGCAGCTAAGTCAAAATTACTGTAATAGAACTTATTGCCACTTTCTAGTGATGACACTAAAATAATCGAAAGATGTAGAATGGAATAGAATGAGATAGGAACATCTTTTAAAGATGTTGAAAGATGTTGGTTTTAAGCCCTATGTATTTCTTATGGAAAGATGTTAACATCTTCGCAAATTAAAGAAACATTTTTTTGAAAACGGCAACACTTTAACACCTCGTAACTCTACAAATAAACATCATAGAAAAAAAATATTTCGCACACTTATTCATATCTACTAGAACTATAGTTATAAGCCAAATATAAAGGAATTGCAACAAAATATTTTTATTGGTTGTCCGCTTCACATATTGATCACATTTGTTGATTTTTTTATAAGAATTAATTTTGATTTTTTAATTCAAATTTAAGTTATGCGGTTTTTCAGAATCTTGGAACTAATCATTAGTTTCTGTATGAAGCTAGATTATCGTTTTATGCGAATTCAATTTATGCGATTGTTTTTTGGAACGCATCTATCGCATAAAACGAGACCTGAGTGTACATTCACAATACACACACGAGCTGTTCGTGCTGCGGTTGTTGCTAAAAGTTTTTGTTTGTTCATTTCTTTATCAATGTAAAAAAGTAATATTATAGAACATTGAAATAAAATGTTTGTCTACAGTATCACTAAAATTGTTCTGTTTTTTAACGACGAACAGAACAATATGTAATATTCGGCTCTTTCTTGAAAAGAGTTACGAACGGTATTAAGGGTTGTGTTCGTCTACACAAACATTTAAAAAAATAGATATTGTTCCTGGGTGTATGAGCCGAGCGCTAAATAATGTTCTGTTTATTTTCGAACACTGGTTTAAATAATTTGTTAAAAAAAAACTAGCTGTAAGCCTGACCCTGCCAGGCAGGAAAAAAAAACTTTAAGGTACGCCCCAACGTCGGTACCATATGCTTCATTGATCTTAAGGAGGCTGCAAAATTAGCTGAAATGTAAAATAACACGATTTTGCCCGTAGTCCAAAAATCTTGGATTCGACCACTTCAGGCTATGCTCCATTGTAAGGACTATAAGCTATGGAATTTTCAGCTTTCTATGTCATAAGGGGACTTGACTGTAAGCTTAAATGTTAAAAAATGGAATTTTGCCACGTCCCTTTGTCCTCTTAATTCTCCGCCCACAGACCAAAAATCTGGCTATAGCTGTTTTACTATATGCATACTAATTTTCAGCTTTCTTACACATCAGTGGTGTTCAAAAAGCTCTGGATAGACAAAAAAAAGAGGAATTCACTAATAAGGAAATTGTATATAGAGATATTTACGTTGTGAAAAAGTACCTTTCCCTAAACAGGCAGTGTTTATCTTTAAAGTACTTTTTAAATTTTAATTAAAAACCTTGGAATCTTTTTCAGACAAAAAATATTGTATTACAAAAGAAAGACATGTTACTACACAAAAAAAAGCCTATTTCTAATTTTATTTCAAAATAGCTTATACGGTTTTTAAAGTTGTAATCAAGAGGGCGTAATTTATTCTTTATAGACTCTTTATTTTTCATCAATACCTTCCAAAAGTTACATACATAAATAGTATTAATTATATTTTCAGAATCTAATCCAAAATCCTTTTACACAGCTGCCACAATCAGCGTTGCCATTTTGTTGCCTTTCGGATATTTTTTGGTACTTTTTTCCTTTTCAAATACCCGGGTATTAGACACCGTACCCGTATTGGAAAAAGGCGGTTATTTCTCATAGCCTTTTTTAATGGCTTTTTTAAGAAATAAATTTTTTAAAATCAAAACATTTATTTTTTGGTGATATTTTAATCTTAATTATTTACATTTTTTTTATATTCGCAAACGCTTACAGATTTTTTTCAAGCAGACTATTCTGTCAATTTACACGTACATTTGGATTGCTTATTGTTCATTCGTTAAAAGATACTTTACACTATGACATAAGTCTTACGTATTCCATAATACTTTGATACATATAAATCTAATGAGTTTTTTGCGACTGTCAAAAAAACTAATTTACCATTACAGTTTGTATTCATCAATTTGTTTTTAATTTTGTTTTATGGGTTGAACTTACAACTATAATTAATGTTGGGAATATCCAACTAATTGTTGTGGGGAACGTTTTGTTGGTATTTTGTTTAAGCTTTAATATCGTTGCAAATAAGAAGTTAAGTGTTTGTAATTCTCATTCAATCTGCAGTTGTATTTGCATAATATCTCTAGCTTTTCCTCAAGTATTTAGGAAAAGGTTTCCAGATTATCTGGGCTAAGCAACCAGTGAAATGCGCATAGAAACTAGCTTATCCTCCAACAATAAATTTTAGTGCATTTATCAATAAATGTTGGGAATTTACCACAACAAATAAAATCTTATTAGAAAAATTATGTTTTCTCGAAAATAAACTTTGATGAAGAGTATTACTTTTTTGGAAAAATTTCCAATAACGATGAAGTCGTATGCGATGTAAATTTTTTTTTCGTAATACTTGTCATTTTCATTACACATTGCTTTCACACTATCAAACTTTTATATATTACTGGCGCCCTATGCTCCAATGGGAGTTAGAGGATCACATATATATATATATATATTTGACATGTATTAATACAAAGTATAGTAGTGTAAAATTGCTTTACACTACTTCGATTTTAAATATATTAAATATTATTTTAGTATATTTAAAACTCTGGTAGAGACTTAAAATTTCAGGAAATTAGTTAACTAAAAAAAGCTGAAAAACATATATCCTGGAAAGGATATATAAGGAAACTCATTCGAATATTTTACTGCACACATCACATTCGTAACACATGTGGTCTGGCCAGACCCATATATATTTTGTATAGAAAATGCCGTATGTTTAACTTTCTTTCTTGCTGTTTTGAATTATTTTTTGTTAAATTATCTATTATTTACTTAATTTTATTAAACACACAAACTAGTTTATCCATCTAGTTCTCAATTAAAAAAAAAAAAAAAATTAACACAGTAACTAGTAACTCACATTCAGGAGCTGATTTTTACATGTTAAGAGTGGATGCTAATGACTTAGAACATAATAAAGTTGCTGAGGAAAGTTATGAAATTCAACCGTTCACAGCTGAACAGAATGATGATGTGGATTACGTTTCAAATAAGAACGATTCATCTGGTACTGAAAATAATTTGGTCATAAAACCAAATAAATCGTTTGCTTCTAAGGACGATGAAGAAAAACCACATGTACAAACTTGTCAACAATACATTGCTCATGATTTTTTCTATGGTAAAGATTGACCAAAATGGAATAAGCAGCAACTTGATGTCGGTATACGCTGCGTCAAAATAATATGCGGTTTGGAGTTGGGCCCATGGAACAAGGCTCTATTCCAATGCAGGCGCTCAAGAGATTTTGCACACCATATTTTACATTTATAGTCATAGCTAAAACCATTGTATTCGTGTGTTTGCTTGAAAAGGAACGATGTTTGAAAATTTGCAAACGAATTGGTTCTATTTAATATTGAAAATGGAATATCCATATACTCCAAAAAATTTTTTGTTCAAAGTGCGCAGTTTGTCAGCAACATTCTAAAATTAAAATTACTTGTTTCAGTTGCTAAGTAAATCCATATTGCTAATAAATTTATTTCATTTCTCTTTTTTATTACAAATAAAGTAGTATTGCATATTATAAACATGTTCTATACATTTTATGAAATAAAACGATCTTATTTTTCAGTTTTTACAGATATTTTGATAGGTCAAAATATGTTAATTTGTATATTATAAAAAAATAATATGAAAATGTACGCATATTATTTCTTATAATGAATTTCATATTTTATTTAAATTATAAATGTGTATTATATTTATAACATTTAGTTAAAAAAGGTTTGGTTTTATTTATCCAAAAGCTGGTTGGTTCTGGCTAGACTCATTTTTTTTTTTTAATTCCCCAAGCTAATCCCGCGAAGCTCTACGCTTGTCTGCAGGAACGAAACCAGAGTCTGTGGCGGGAATCGAACCCGCAACCCCGGCGCTGATAGACTAGCTCACTACCAGCTAGCCTACCGGGGCACTCATGCGTTACGAATGGGAAAATAAAAACATGTGTAAGACAGATGGTTAAGCAGGGATTGTAATTAAATTCGAAGTTCGTGTTATTTAAGCACCTTAGATTTTTCTTGCGGGTAAATTTATAAATACATATTATGTACAGATAAATAAAAAAGTTAGCCAATTCACAAAGTGTTCTATTGTGTCGTTAGGGTGACCGTTAAAATCAAAAGTTGGTTTTTTTAGGTCTCACCCGCCAATGTTATGGGTATTTTATAGTGGCCTATTCGATATTTTTCAGTTTATTTTGTTTAATAACAGATTAAGGAAAAACTTGTTAAGAACCATTCTACAAAATTAATATTTAATAAGTTATGAAACATAAAAGTCAGATTTCATGTAAAATATAATTTTTCTCAAACTTTGGTGGGCGTGAGGGACGGCTTAGCCTTCGCCGATCGCCCTAAAAAATTTTTGGCGTTGTTTTTTATTAATAACCACCGAATTGGGGGGTGAGAGCATGGAAAAATAAAAAAAAATTTGCTTCATACAGTTAACGACCACCCTATTGTGTCATATTCGTTGTACGTATTTCTTATAATTTTTTGTCTGTCATAAATATTTTGTTTTATTTTTCTTGTGAAAATATTATATGACAATACAATTTCTTAGTGTGCTATTTTTTTAAGCTGGGGTTTGTTTACAATTAGGTTTATTATAAATCATAAAAAAAATTTTATTTTTTTTGTCGTTTAATTTTGTTAGAAAGTGCGTGTCGATAAGAAATTTGTTTTAAGGTTTTGTATCAGTTTTAAGTGGAACTTCTCTTGATTTTGGCTAAAAGTTATTTTTCTCAAAAAATAAAATCGTAGTTTTTACTAAATTTTTAAAAATGTAGTTTTTATTAAGCAGGTTTTTTCAAAATTGTGTTTTAAGAAAAAAAAAATTATATTTATAAAAATGGGTTTTTTTTAAATACATTTTAGTTTAAAGGTGCTTTTGTTAAAAAGCAGTTTGATTAATGTGTACCTTTTGTTAAAGATACTTCTTGTTATTAGATATTTTGGGGCTAATGATTCCTCTTGTTAAAAAGTACTTCTAGTAAGAAGTTACTTCTTGTAAGAGGGTACATTTTGATAGAAAGTACCTCTTGTTAGAAATTACTTCTTGTTAAAAGTTACTTTTTGATAGAAAGAATCTTTTGTTAAAGGTACTTCTTGTGAAAAGGTACTTTTTGTTTGAAAGTAGTTTTTTGTAAAAAGTTTAAAAGATACCTCTTGTTAGAAGTTACTTCTTGTTAATAGGTACTTTTTGATAGAAAGAATCTCTTGTTAGAGGGTACTTCTTATTAAACGGTACTTCTTTTAAGATGCTACTTCTTTGCAAAAGGTAATTCTCTTAAAAAGGTACTTTATGTTTAAGAATACTTTATGCTTAAGTACGTCTTGTTAAAAAATACATTGTGTTTAAAGAGACCTATTGTTCAAGTAAAAATAATTCTTTTAAAGAATATAATTTTTTTAAATTAATTGTTGTTAGAAGAAACTTTTTCGTAATAAGTACTTTTTGTGAATATGTACTTCTTGTTAACAGATATATACTTATGGTTTTACTGCAAATAATAAGTTTTGTTGACACATTTTTATGTTTTTAAAGGTACTTTTTGTATAACTTACTTTCTTCAAAAAAATTATTGGTATCTAAAAGGTATAAATTGAATTTTACTCCCAAAAAATATTCCAAAATTTTCGATTTTAGCAACACAAAACACAATGATTTCTGCTCTCCATGTGGATGAATGTCTATAATCAAAATCTATCAATTAAGTTGTCAATCTGCCGTTGTAAGTTGGCGGAAAAAAATTAACTTTTTAAAGTACCCAAATGACATTATGTTTACATTTGTCTTTCGATGTCAAATGATCTAAACAACAGCTACGACTAGTAATCAATTATTTGACGGCGATGGCAGCAGCAACAACAACAACAAGTTTAAAAGCAACTAAAACACCATCTCAAGCGTCAGCAACAATGGAAACCGAAAATAAAAAAGACACAAATGTCCATACACTTAGTGCAACGCACGTGCAACAAAAATTTGTAACGGCATCTACATCAGCCACACAATCAACTGTTTTATTTATTTATTTTTTTGTTATTTGTCTGCAAACGAAGCAGCAACAATTGCAAAAATAAAAAACAACAACAAAAGGAAACATATGGCAACAGCAGTTGCAAATAAATGTCGTTGCACTCAGCGTTACCGTTGTGCGACTTTAGTTGCAATTTGCAACCTTTTTGACGCTCTGAGACTTTTTGTGCGACTTTTTTAAAATCTTATAATTTTGCAACTTTTTGCAACTTTTTGCGACTTTTTGCCCCTTTTTTGAAGTGAAATACTTTTTTTACAGTTTATAAAAATATCAATTTTGTTTTAAACACTCCCCGGGATATGTAACCTCATTTGATTGATCAGGTGATTATTTTGTATCCAGACCATTTTAACTAGTAAACTGTATTGAATATGCCTTGTCTTGTATCGTATTCATTGAATTTCCATGCCAATCTAGGATGATCGGCCTCATTATTTAAAGCGTTTTAAGATCAACTTTTTACCGCTATTGATCTCATATCTTTATTTAAAAATGTTGAATTTAAGTTGTTAAAAAGTAAATCCATTGATAAATCATACAATTACATATTTAAAAAAGCTTAAAACAGTGCGTGTGCTGATATTTTTTTTTTTCAAAATTAATGAAAAATAACTTAACCAACAGGTTAAAAGTAGAAACCTGTGAGTCCATGCTATTAACTCTAAGTTTTCTAGATACTGAAATAGGTTGGTTGGAAGGTTGGAAGTAAAAATTAATACACAAAAGTGTATTTAAAAACATTTTTAACGTATAGTTTCACAGCTATTTATATCGTTTAAATTGTTAATTCCTTTTTGTTCTGTGTTTTTTTGATTAACTATCGCCTTACCAAAGATTTTTATGTAATTCGTTAACCAATACTCACACGGGTATTACTGCATGTCTATAAGCGATCATACAATTTTTTTTCGGTTTTAAGAGAGTTATTAAAGAAATAAAACCGCAATTAATATGTTAAAAAAACTGTGAGACTTTAATTTGAAAAAACGACTTTTTTGTGCGACTTTTTGTTTTAAAAACGACTTTTTGTGCGACTTTTTCAAAATTCTCAACGGTAACCCTGGTTGCACTCATTAGTTGTTTGTGCTTTTATTAATGTTTTTTTTTTTTTATTTAATTCTTTTTGTTTTTATTATAATAAAATAAAATGTGGAAATAAAAAACAAAATGCTTGATATGTTAAAAGAGCTTTGAACTGTTTCTTTATTTGCAGCAACATAAAAAAATATATAAAAAACTGTAAAAAAAACTAAATAAAACTAATTCTTTTATGCAAAGTGCATACAAATGTTGGTGTTATATATCACGAAATATCAACTGTAAATACATGTTGGTGGGCCAATTGATAATGTGGTAGAAGCAATGAGATACATATTCTTCTTACTTTTTTTAATGTGGCTTTTTTCAACAAGACTAAATTGTGATATATTTTATTATATTTATAGCAAAACAGTTTCGAATATCTCGGGATTTCGAGTATTTTGCTCCAAAGAAAACAAAAAAAAAACTGTTATTTTTAGAAATCCTGAGAAAAAAAATCTGGTCATTGTTAGTCTATACTCAAGAGGAAAATAAAAAAACTCCGAAAATAGTGTATATACAAGATTTTGTTCATTATGAAATGCTTAGGTACGTATAAGCTGGAGGTAATTCATTTCTTTCATTTTGGCAATATAGCCAAGACCTAAAGATGTCTGAGACATCGGTTGACTAAAGCCCTTCCAGACCGCACCAAGTATCCCACGGAGGACCTCTAGGGATCACGATTTGAAAATATTTAATAGTAAAAAATAGCGGGATGATCTCTAAAATTGCCCTGATATTGGCTGATTTTTTCCGGTAAGCCATGCTAAAATTAAGCCGTGTGCTCTGTTGCTATTCAACAGAACATATTTTGCAGTGAATTTAGGATATGTCCAGCTCTGGTTCAGATATTTAAGTACCACAATTAATGACCATCATTTGATTGTGGTAAGCGTCCGACTAAAAGTTGCTGACATTAAAGGCCGTTAAACACTCTCCCACAAAGTCTTTAGTATTTTTCAAAAATGCTTCCCTGATCTAATTATTCTTTGAACATTTTTAAAAAACAATAACAACTTATCATGACAAGGTTGCATTTTCGCAAATTACTAAAGACTTAGTGGGAAAGTGTATAACGGCCTTAAGAAGAATACTGTGCAGCTCCAAAGAAGATTTAACATAAAACGACTTCAAAACCCTGTAGTATCGTCAAATTTTACAAGTGCTCCCAAACAATCAGTTGTCGTAGAAGATGATTAACCTGCTAACTGGGAGACGATAAAGAATTCTTTTGTTAATGCCGCTTTCGAACATATTGGATTTTCCATGCCGGAACGTAAATAATGGATTTCAGATTATACGTGGAAACTAATTGTACACGCTGAAAAACATGTTTAACTGCCTGTTTTTAGAAGACGTAAGCAAGTGAGTGAGTGAGAAATTATATTGAAAACAACAGTAAAAAACGAAAATTTGTTTTTGTTTTCAATATAATTTCTCACTCACCCACTTGTTTACGTTTTCTAAAAACAGGCCGTAAATATGGTCACCTCCAACAAAACTTTGTTTTAAGAAAATTTTCAGCATATTATGTTTAATTTAACCATATTATTGTCACCGACAACGATATTATGGTTAAATTAGTCCTCCATCAAGAAATCACAACCATATTATGGTAGCTTCCGAACATGTTATGGTTAAATATGGCAATAATTTATTTTAAAATTAACAATAGTATTTTCCTCTTTTCCAAGAGCAACATGCTATGGTTGAAAACCAATCATGCTATTATATGCGCTAAGCACATGTTAGTTATTGGTTGTGGCTTCTTGATGGAGGACAATTTTAACCATAATATAGTTGTCGGTGACAATAAGATAGTTATATTAAATATAATATGTTAAAGAAATTTCTTTAAACATAGTTTTGTTGCAAATGACATTATTTTAACATGTTTTTCTCTGGGTGTAGAAGGGAGACATATAAAAACATGTATTTATGCAGCTTAGACTAGGAACACCAAAGCAATTCTGCAGTTGAAGTATAGTTAGCTTGACCGAGCAGTACAACGGAATGTTCAAAAGGATAAAAGCACTTTTGCAAACGAACTCGCTAGAGAAGTCCAATTTGCAGCTATACCACAGCGTAATGGAGATCTCTACAAAACTAAAAAGAAACTAATTAACCGTACTGTAGCATTAGGCAAACATCTTAAAGATGATAATGGAGAATTTATAACGCCAAAGGAGGAGCTATTGGCAAATTACTTGCACAGTATGACACCCAAAATAATTTTATTTGTAGGCGTCCATCACATGAAGAGAGGTTAGACATTTCCAATCAATCAGTGCTTTGAAGAGTAACAATTCTCTTGGTTTTGCCGTCATGGCACCAGAGTTGCTGAAAGCAGACCCGCACAACATAAGAGCCCAACTAATTATGACTCCAATAAGAACATTTTAGTATAATGAAGAGTTGCCTTCGGGTAATTTTGGAGCAGTCGGATGAATGGCGGTCGAAACTATACCTCATATTTATAGATTTTGAGAACGCATTTGATACACTCCCGCATTAAGTTATTTGGTCTTCCCTTTTATGCAAACAAGTTCCCAGGAAACTAAGATTGTAAATTCCACAGCAGCAGCAGGTCTTATCGTAAATATGTCCAAAATCCAGGTGTTGCGCATCAATTCGGATATAGCACAAAAATTCAGAGTTCAGGAAAAAATCATTGAGGATGTTGATCCTTTTCCTATTTAGGTAGTGTTTGGATGAAATCTGGAGGGTCTAGTGGGGATATCACAAATATAATTAAAACTGCTAAGCAGGCCTTTGGTCGCCTTGGAAACGTGTGGAAATCAACAACACTATCCCGATATGTGAAGATTTGACTATTTTATTCAAACGTAAAGTCAGTTAGGCTATGGAATGCGGCCCCTCGCGACATTGGCTCAATGCAAGTCTTTGTATATAGATGTTTGCGAAGAATACTAAACACTTTTTGGCCGAATACCATCTCCAACTCTACACTATTGGCAATATCACCGCAAACACATCAATCTTAAAGTACGGAGCCGAAAATGTTATTGCCTTGGGCACGCCCTTTGAAAAACTCATGATGACATTGCTCGAAACGTAATTGAACGGAACCCTCAAGGTTCATATAATACGCGTTTATTTGTCGACGTTTGTCGTGCGTTTAAAAGCTTTAGCGCATGAAAAATTGCAAGTTACATAACGCGCGTTACAAAAGCCATTCCTGCCAGCTGGTTTTTATTTGTTTACTTATTTGTGCATTGAAACAGATTCGAAAGTATATCAAGATTTTATTATTTTATTGAATTTATTCTTTTTATATAAATATTGTATGTTTTTTAAGCTCTTCAAAAAGTTTTTCTTTCATAATTCACAAATATGTTAAATTATTATTTTTATTGTCAACTGATTACTTTTCAAAAAAAAACAACGCGTTAAAAAGTTCAAAGTTAACCAACTTTCTGGCGCAAACGCGTCAAAATATTTTGCATGTAGCTTGTTCTATGAAAATACACTAGTTTAACTTTTTTTGACAGAAGTCTACAGAGCGCGCGCGCACTAACGCGTGTTATGTACTTCTATCTGCAGAAAAGCCGAAAAAAGGCACAGCCTGCACATACATGAAGAAGGCAGATAAAGACGGAAGTAGCGATGGGCTGGGAAAGGCTCTGCTGAAATTAAGAATATGACATCAGATGAAACACAATGGAGATCATCTGTTGAGGCCCTATGCTCCTTATATGATAAACGGGAACTTATATATATAAGAGGGGAGTGTAGTAGCATACGTCCTGTGTCTGCCAGTTTTTATATAAATTTGATCCTCTGCGATGTTGTGTTTACGAGTCATATTGCTTTAAATTTTTTTTTACCGATAAACAGAGTAACCATTTATCTCATAATATTTCGTTTTTAAACTTTATTTATGAAAAAAATTTCTAAGTTCAATTCTGTTTAAAATGGCTAATCAAACGAAAGCTTATTAACACTTTAAGAAACTTCTCAAACCACCCACCTTCGAAACCAATATGCTCATGTCGAGATGTGTGCACACATGTATGAATACAATCTGAACACACAAGATGGATAATGTCTGACATTTGTTGCTGTTGATCATGTTGATGCAGATGATGTTTGATGACGATGGTGATGTCGATCATTCGCAAAACTATCAACTCGAATGTGTTTGTTCTTGTGTTCTGGTTGTAGTCTGTTGTTGTTTTAGTATGCAAAAATTAAAAACTAAATGAAAATTAACAAGTTAGAGTTTATTCGACTATGCCGAATCTTGTTAACCCTTCACCTTGGTGTGATAATAAATCTATTTTGTGCCACCCCCAGTTCCCGCCCGCATTTTGTCGGATATTGTGTTTTGATAACCAAGATGCCTTTACCTAATTTGGAAGCTTTAGCTCCTGCCGTTCTCCAGATATACGGAAATCTTTAATGACTTTGTGCGGTAGGTGCCACACCCACTTCTCCAATCCCGCCCATATTTTTAAACATAAAATAAACTATTTTTTACCACTACCACTTCACCAATCCCTCCTTTATTTTGTGGGATGTTGTGTATTGCTAACCAAAATGTTTGTAGCTAGTTTGGAAACTTTGGCTCTTTTCGTTCTTCAGATATACCCACTTCTCTTATTACTTTTGATAACCAAGATGATTGTACCTTATTTGGAAACTTTGGCTCTTGCTGTTGTCCAGATATACAGAAAAATTAATACGAAAACAACAACACCAAGGGATTAAAGAGTTTTTTTAGCGGCAGTCGTAGTAAAACTTAAATGAGCATATATGACATAAATATGTGTATACCAACCAAGCCCCCATCATATCTGGGATCTTCGAAAAAACCACATTAACAGACCAACGGTCAAGCGAATTTGAGCTTCTCTTCTCATAACGATCCACAATATATAAATTTTATAGGCTCTAAGCACAGAAAAAAATAATTTTCATATTTGAATACGAAAATCGCATATTTGATTACAAAAATTTTTGAATTTTCTGCGATGACGATTTTTGCGGTATTGATAAAAAAAGTTTGTATGTATAATTGTTAAATTTTTAGTCAACAACCAAGTTTATTGAGTCAATAAAAAAAGTTGTTGCCCAAAATAAATTTTTCAACAAAATGTTTACTTGATTTGTTAAAATAAATTGTTGAATAAATCAAACAAAATGTTAATCGAATCTTTATTTTTTTATTTATTAATGATGATGTCATAAATTTTCAATTTTTATATTTTTATAAAAACACTAAAACTTATTATGCGGGGATAAGTAAGTTCCTATGCGCATTTCACTGGTTGCTTAGGCCAGATGATCAGGAAACCTTTTCCAAACACTTTGGCAAAACTAAATATATTATTCAAATAAAACTGTAAAACAAATGAGAATTATGAGCTATTTAAAAATGGACAAGAGTGGTTAATATACTGTCTTTACTTTGATTTAAATATTTTTTTTATTTCATTATTAAATATGTTTTATTGAGTGCTATTTTGCAAAGTGTAAATTTGATAAATTTTTTCTTTGAATCAAACAAAAAGTTTGTTGACCTAAAATTTTATTTTTAACAAACTGTGTTGTTAAAAATTTTCTTAAGATATTTTTTCGGTGTGATCAATATTGTGGAAGCTACAAATGGAATGACAAACTTATATCCATCCTTTTACCTTTGGTGAAGGGTATAAAAACAAAGAAACATGTGTTGTGTGAATAATATGAATAACGAGGCTGGTTGATAATTGTTGTTGTTGTTGATTTTCTGCTACTGATGATCACGCTTTTGCTTAGTTGTTGTCATGCTGTTGTTGCTTTTTAGTAATTTAAGTTAATGTTGTTATTGTTGTTGATCACTATCTCTTTGCAACCAAGTTCATTTACTGCTGGTGCTCGCTTTGTCTGATTGCTATCCGTCCGTCTTTCAAGTCATTGTACATAATGTTATTATTAATAGACATTTTTGTGTCTGTTCGTCAGTCTGTTTGCTCTGTAGTAGTTGAGTTTAATAGTTTAGTTTTTTCTTTTTTGTCCGACTGTCGTTTTCATATAAAACATCAGTCAGTCTGATTCATGCATGCCTGCATGCATGTAGAGATGTTGTTAATGCCAAATTGTGACAGCTGCGACAATCAGCAATTGTTGCTGTCGTTGTTAAACAACTTTTTCCCCGTCTTCATATTTTTCTTCTTCATTTGAACTCTCAGTCTGACAACAATTGCAAATGCCTCATCTATTTTCGTGATCTATTTCTGCGAATCATCATTTGTTCTGCTTTCAATGAGCGCATGAAGTAAAAGTTTTCTTTTAAGATTTTAAGTTAAAATAATTAACTAAAAACTAAATGTTGTTGCATCATTAAAAGCCACCTAAATTTTTTGTGCTGTCATTTAGTAGCAGTCAGTTTTAGTCAATTACTCAAGAGGTATTTGGATATTCAACGAGCAACAATTGTTGCGGTTGTAATTGCTCTCAAACAGAGCGACACAATGGATTTAGGTCTGGCCTGCAGTCGTCACAAGTCGATTGATGTTAGGTGATAATGTTGTAGAATATCATTAATCTTAGTCAAATTAAGATTAAATTATAACATTGTTTTGATGATGGGTAGTGTGTATAATTAAAAAAAGATCAGTATGCATCGAGAGTCTAACAAATGGAAATTGTATCATTAGATTTTCCAGCACTCCACAAAAGTCTTTAGAGAATTTGTCGCAAATTTGCATTTTATATTAAACTTAAGCTAGATTTACACGATTGAAATTTTCTTCAAAATTGCTCTTCATTGTAAACTAAATTGCTCGTGTAAACAGCAACATTTCTTTAAAATTTTGCTGTTTACACGAGTTTGAAGCATTTTGAAGAGCAAATTTCTTCAAAATTTTGCTGTTTACACGAGTTTGAAGCATTTTGAAGAGCAATTTTGAAGAAAATTTCAATCGTGTAAATCTAGCTTTACACGTCTTTTGGAGCTTTTAAACGAAACATGCAAGACAAGGAGATTTTTTTGTAAAAACAAGCGTCTTAATGTGAAAAAGTGACTTTTTGTGATTTAATTCTCTTTATGAAGCAGTGGCTTTTAGTGAAAAAATGTGATTTTTGCAAATATGTGACCTTTTGTGAAAAAAATTACTTTTTGTAAAAATAAGTAACTTTTTGTGGTATAATTGACTTTATGAAAAAGTGATTTTTTGTGGAAAAAAGTGTCCTTTTGTGAAAAATGGACTTTTTACGAAAAAGGGACTTTGCGAAAAAAGTGACTTTGTGTGAAGAAAGTGACTTTTTGTGACGTTGTGGAAAAAGTGACTTTGTGTGAAAAAAGTGACTCTGTGGAAAAAGTAACTTTTTGTGAAAAAGTGACTTTTTGTGGAAATGGGACTTTTTGTAAAAAAAATTGACTTTTTGTGAAAAAGGGAATTTTTTTAAAAAAGGGACTTTTTGTAAAAATGGGGCTTTTTGTATATATGTAAGTAACTTTTTGTGAAAAAGGGACATTTTTTAAAATAGAGACTTTTTGTAAAAAAATTACGTGTTGTGAAAGTAACTTTTTTGATTTTTATAAATAAAATTGACTTTTGTTTCTTTTATATTTATTTATGGGTTGTGCAATAGTAAAGACGTGTTTCCTATTTACTTTGCTTTTACACGGCTTTCTTTCTTGTAACTCGGCCATGGAAACCAGCTTTATCGAGCGAACTGTATTTACACAAATATTGTAACCAAACTTTATGCTGAAGGGTTCGGTTATCTTTGAAGCCAGTAATTTTAGATCTGTCTTTTGATCGGTATAAGGCGTTTTTGGCCTTCCGATAGTACACGGGTATTAATTTAATTAACCGTTATTCGGTTAACCGATTAATTACTACCCGATTAACTGATGGGTTAATTTAAAATTGGTCATTTTCGATTAACGATTAAACCGGTTGATTTCAGTCAATTAACCGATGTAACAAAATTTTTAATTTTTTGTAGTATTATAATATATTTGTTTGTGTTTTTAGTTATTTGTTTCGTCTCATATACAAAAGGTTTGTGTTTAGAAAAATATTTTTTTAAACAATATATTTCCATCTATCAATACATTCTTAAAGTACAGTACAAAATCAGAAACAAAGAAATTCGGACATTAATTTTTTGAAGAATGTTCGGTGCTGAACTTTCTCAGGATGAGTCAGATGATGACCTGACAATATTAGAAAATACTCTCGATTGTAACACATAAAATCTTTTAACAGAATTAACCGAAACAATTAAAAATTTTAAGAAATTAAGACAGGTCTCTAATGGCTTAATGGAAGATTTTATATGTTCAGAGAAGTCTAGGAAAAGGACTGAGAAATTAGATTAAGTAGCTTGGACACGACATGTTTTTTACATCTGGCTTGTCAAATTTCCCACTGCAAAATGCGTTACCTTTATAACATTGCTTCTGTTAAAGTCAGATGTAAAGTCATCTGACAAAATTTCAATTAGAGCGTGCTCTATTTTCTTCTGACAAGCCATCTGACATCAGAAATCTATGCCGGGAAGAAACCGGCGGCGACCTCCACTATTGACGGCATCATTAGCCGGCTGAAGTTAATATTTTACAATACCGAGATATGTAAATATGCGAAAAAAAAACAGAGACAATGTCAGAAGCAAACTACATGTTCGTTTGTGGCCGGATATTATAAACCTTCTGTATAACAGCAATTTTGACAGACACGCACAATTACATGTATGTAGACGACATGTTTTTTAACCTTAATCTGTATTATGGGTTACTTTCGATTTCTCCTACATCTTCCATAAGTGAAAGAATTTTTTCTAGTCAAGATTTATTAAATATAGAGAAAACAACGCTTAAATCCAAAACATTAAAACCAAATTATTTTTTAAGAGATTATTTTATAAGATCTCCACTTAAACTATGCTTATATTTTTTAATAAATACATCTTATGTATAAATTATAAAATATGGGGGATTTCTTGTTAAGTGACCCAATTTTGAAATCGATGTCTTCCGATTTGGATGAAATTTGTAGTTTAGACACAAATTTTCAACAAGATCGGTCGAAAAGTTTCTGAGTTAGAGGGGGTCAAAGTTTGACATTTTGGCCATACAGGTGTTCTTTCTCATCCATGTAACTTATTACCTATTGGTGTTAGCAAAATTTGTCCCAATTTTGCTAATAAGTACCCTTCACCATGGTTGGGAAAGAACAAAGGGTTTATATTTTATATATCTAAATATATGTACTATGTACATAAGCAAGTATATTGAAAAAATATTTATCGCCTAATTTTATTTAATTTTTTGCACATGTTAAATAAATTAAAAGTTTAATTAATATAAAGCAAGTATAGTTTTGAACGTATTTCAGTATTTGGTCATAACTCAGTCATTTTGTAACCGATTTGACAGATTTATATACCGAATTCTTTAAGAAGAAATTTACCATTTACTTTGGTGATAAAACTTGTACTCGGGAAGATCTATGGGTCCCGAAAATGGGTATTTTTCAAAAAAAAAAAAAATTATATTTTGGTCATACCTTTTTTGTATCTGAACCGATTCTTTCAGAAAATATGTTCGACTTAAGATTTCCGATCTTTTGATAGATAAGGCGTATGTTTAGCACAAATGGTAGCCCTTAAAATTTAAGTTTTAATAAAATTTCTGATGTTTTCTGTTCGGGAGGTGCCACGCCCACTTTTACAATCCCGCCCATTTTTTAGAGAGGTTGTGTATTGATAACCAAGATGATTAGATCTTATTTGAAACTTTGGCTCTTTTGTTGTTCTCCAGAAACACAGAAAAAACAAATAAAACAACAACAAAATTTAGAGACAGTCGCGGCTTTTTGCTTGTATCTCCGTCATTTTTGGACCGATCTGGCTTAATTTCAATAGAAAACTTAAACGGAGTATATATATATCACAACCTAGTCCCCGACATTCCTGGGGTCTTCAGAAAACCCATTCCAACATACACACGGACAACCGGATTTGAAATTCTCTTCCCATAAGGAACCAGAATATATATACTTTATAGGGTGATTGATCAATATTGTTGAAGTTACAAACGGAATGATAAAGTTATATATACCCTCTTACCTTCGGTGAAGGGTATAAAAACTGTCAAGGGGGCACTCGACGGGTAAACCTTATTCGTTTCGTTTGTCTTCGAGGTCTACCGTTATTTCGAAAATAGAGGAGGTTTCACAGCATTTATATTTGCATAATTCAAGAACGGGTTTGTTTATTGAATATACAAAAAAATAAAATTAAATTAGAAAATATTTATTTTTTAATTAAAACACTAATTAGAAAATTTAAGTTGTGAGTGAGCACTCAGTTTTTGGAGCAACTGTAGCTTTCAATTGTAACTATGTGGCAACCGTTAAAAGTATGTAATACGCACAAAAAATTTAAATCAAAATGATGCTCAAAAATATGCAAAAAAGGCAAGCGTAGCAAAAGCCATAAGCATTTTTAGAGACTCGTCCCAAAATCCGAAATTAATCGTTAATGGCAAAATATTAAATTTTTGTTAATAAATTGAAATAATGCAACTTTGGAATTTATGCAAAAACTTATTTTTCTAGTAAAAGTCTTAAAATATTGCCCTGGTAATAACAATTAACCAAAATCAAAAATTTAAAATTGAAATTTAAATAAAGAAACCGAAAAGATACTTGCATTATGAAGCTGATGTTGCTGTAAATTAGAAACTCCATTTTAAAGCTAAAAAAGAAACGAAATAAAAATACAAAATAAAGATAAATTCGAGATTGTAAATTAAAAATAAAAAAATTGCAAAATAAACTCATTAGCAGCTAAAAGGTGCTTCATATTTCAAAGATCTCAAGTCAGTTAAATCACCGCACCAACAACAATACAGCAAAAATACAATTGATCTGTTGTAAAACACACGTAAGACAAGTTGTTGAATTTTGTAATGGTTAATGGTATTTGGGGGGGCTTTTAATAAATAAGTATTAGGGTGTCTCAAATCTAAAGATTTTAAATAAGGCTGAGCAAAATTATCAAAATTAATAAAAACCTAATTATACTAATAAAATTCAACAGATTCTTAAAATTAGACAAATAGACTCCGTGATCATTTTAAAATTCTGTGAAATTTAATGAAACCGCCCGACCAAAAAATAAACATAACGAAATAATAAAAATTTTAATCATAAAATAACAGCCGCAAATTCTATTTAAACTTTTTGTTTTTTTTTTTCATTTGACACTTTACAAATACGCACGCCTTGTTCCAATGACAATCACAGAAATCTCACTAAAATGTTTGAAATTTTATGACGACAACAAATTTTTCTTTCTTAAAAAAAATCCATCAGTAATACGAAGCATTTTCTTCGTCAACAAGAAAAAACGCATAAAAATAAATGTTTCAGGGCATGTGTGTGAAGTGTCTGCCGATGGCAATTAAGACCAGTGTGACAGCCACAATCACATGATCAAGCAAATGTTTCCAAAATATCGGAAAAGAGAAGAAGAAAAAAGCTTAAAAATGCATCTATAAAAATTTTAAAAATTAATGCATTGACATGATTTTGTAAGTCGAATTGAAGTGAAGGGCAAATGGGTGTCTCTTATTTAAGGTGTCTAAATTAATACCAAAGAGAAAACATTTGTCATAATAAATCATGCTAAACAAATATTTTTCCATTATTAAATTGAAAAAGTTTTAAAAAAATTGTTTCTATTTTAAAAACTTTTGAAAATATTAACCAAAATAAAGACTGTAAGCAAGAATAGAGACTAAACTTTAGGCAAAACAAAAAACTAAAATATTTTTGAAAAAACTAAGACAAGAGTAGTGTAAAGTAAAGTGGTTTTGAGTACAAAAGGATAAATTAGAGAACAGTTTTGCATAGTTAAGAAAAGCAGGGAAGAATAGAAGAATAGATCAAAACCAAACAGAATAGAGTGAAGTGCACTAAATTAAAGTAGAGTAAAATAAAAGAATGCAGAATAGAGAAGGATAGAGTGGAGTTAATTACAGAATTGCAGAATGAAGTAAAGCAGAATAATGAGTGAAGAGTAGAGTAAATTGTAGTTGAGTAATGTAGCGTTTTTCACGCCAAAGGTGTCGAACCCTTAAAGATGCATCCAATTGAAAAACATGCACGGCTTGTTAAAGGGTTTGGGACTCCAACATTATACCAATTTTGTTGCCAAGTATTATAATTTCCCATAGATAAGATTCCAGCAGTGCAGTTCGATTTCTTAAGCATCGTAGGCATACAAATGTGACGTGTTCTGCCGTGTCATCATTTTCCTGGGGGTTTGTAGGAATCATCTTGAGGATATTTTAACTTTTGGTGTTACATCCTAGGGGGAAAGCAGTTGCAGTCGATGTCTGGAATTCAGCGAAAATCCAAAATTTACAGAACTTTGGTTATCTGTAAGATCTCTTGCGAACGTGGCTTACCAAAGATCATATCTGGTACCACGAGAGGCAATAGTCCCTGGTGGTAAGGCACCGAACTGACTATTAGTTGAGGCCTCCGTTAGTATGCTTTTTGTAGGAAATGCCTTCTGCCTTCTACGAAGTTTGTCTTTGCGAAAGTTTTGCATTTACGTTGAAAAGCTACTATGTTATGGTTAACTAACCAAAGTCGCGGGAAGAGACGCCCTGAAAATCCCACTAAAGAGCTGATTTTTTAACACTTTTCGGAGAATTTGGCCTGAAGAAGGATTATCTCTAAGTGCTGAAGCTACTAAACATAAGCAGCTAGATTTTCTTCCCAAAAGCAGCGAAGGTTCGATAGCTCCTGCTCCCAAACAAGTAACGAGTGTATAATCTTGCTGGATTATGCACTCAAATTGCTTCCTGTGTGTGTTGGTGGTGGGAAAACACTTTATTTGTTACCTGGTGTATAAGATCCAACATGGAGTAGAACCTAAGGCAGGTATCGATGTTAACAGCAGCCGTTTCGTAACCGAACCGGTTCAAATAGAATTTATACAGAATGGTGGTTAGTTGTAATTCACTTCGATGTGTCGTCGATTTAGCCACATGTTAGTGAAGGAGATTAATTTAAAGTTCCACCGGCCTAAACGGAAGCTTTCCAATCTTCCTTGAATCGTTCGCGTATAGTTAAATGTATGGCTTGGACTAGTACAGCAATGTCTCTGTAAAGTCTACAATAGTTACTTTCTCGGGTATATTTTTGCCAAAAAAGACCATTATAAAATATATTATTTAGCAGCGGTCCTTCGACATAATCCTAAGGGACACTCACGTGACATAATTTGATGTTTTACTTCTATCAGTATCAACCAGATTAATGTAATGTAATGTAAAGTGATGTGTTGTAATGTAATGTAATGTAATGTAATGTAATGTAATGTAATGTAATGTAATGTAATGTAATGTAATGTAATGTAATGTAATGTAATGTAATGTAATGTAATGTAATGTAATGTAATGTAATCTAATGTAATGTAATATAATATATTGTAATGTAATGTAATGTAAAGTAAAGTAATGTAGTGTAATGTAATGTGATTTAATGTAATGTACTGTAATGTAATCTAATGTGATGCCATATAATTTAATGTATTGTAATGTAATGTAAAAGAGCAAATATACCTGCATTCCATTTAAAATGCAAGCAGCCCATCACTGTCTACAACTGTCACTTAACCTCGAATTTGAATTATATTTTCTTCAGCTTTGGACGTTACAGTAACGTTGACAAGTAATCAGTTACATTGCTTTTCATATAACAGAAACGATCAGCCGATGCGGTTACATTGACATTTCTACGAAGTAAAGTAGGCAAAAATTGAGTAAAACAGGATAGAGAAGAGTAAAACAGATTAAATAAGAGACGAAAACTGATGAGTGCATGATGGGGACTTATGAAACACTTTTACCTGGAGTTTACACATGAAAATACTTTCTTGCAAGTAGACGAAATTATGTGTTTGTTAGTGAAAAAGTTTACTTTCATGTGTAAATGCTAAGTTAAATGTCATGCAAAATCGGCCTGATAAATGGCTTTTAAGAAATACATCTAAATAAAAACATTTGCTTTAATGTGCAGCAAATATAGCGCAACTTTTATTTCAAAGCCACATCAAATATTGATAAACATTTTTTTCAATTTTTGTTTTATTAATAAAAGTCCACTTTTATATTCTTTATGATGAGCATGAAACCACGAAAATGATTTAATTGATACAAACAAAACAAGGAATTTTAAATAAAGTGGAGGCTTAAAATTTGAACATAAGGAGAAATTATAAGAACGAATTTCTTTTAATCCTTAGAATTTTGAACAAAAAATTAAAAAAAACTAACATATGGAAATCGTGTAAACTAATGATGAGTACCACAGAAAAATCGAAAAATTTCATTAAGTTAACAAAATATGTAGGCGAACAAAAATCCATAAAAGTGCAGTTTGTGGCATGTGTCGTTTAATACTCGCACACTTTTTTTAACGAAAACTAAAAGCTAAAGTCGATTTTTGATGTGCCTCATGGTGAAAACTGGTAGTTGGAAAACACAATAAAATAAAAAATACAAAAGATACATTACAAATAGATAAATGGTTCAAAAATTGCCATTGACACCCTCTTCAAAATGTGGCAAAAGAAAAACACGTAAGGCACAACTAGCAACCCAGCAAAAAGTTTAATGTTAAGACAAACTAAACAAAGAATAGACATAGATTTGACATAGAACTACACAGCAAACCGAAAATTAATTTTTTAATTTTGCTGGGATTTAAAAAAAACACACACAAATTTATTCATATGTTTCTACATTTGTTCGAATACTAAAACACCAAAAACAAATTCTACAAATGATGAGGGGTAGAAAACACCCTCTTGCATTTGTTTGCTGCTATTCGATATTTTGTGTGTTTCAGCGACAGAAGGAATAATACGAGTACAACTCTTTGGGGATTTTCTAGCTATTAAAGTTGTTTGTAGACAAAAATTAAGGTGAGGTGGTGGTAACGACTAGGTTATCCTCCGTACAAGTTTATAAAAAGAAGAACAACTGTTCTAATGATGGACTGACTGACTTATCAGCTATGCATACATGGAACATTAACAAAAGGAATACATACATTTCCATTTACCTTAAAAGCTTAATGTCAGTAAGTCACTTCAAGTCTTAACTCAATGTATTTTTCGTTTTACCAGAACCCAACAAAAAAAAAAGGGGGAGTGGAGTGCAAATTTGTGTTTGTGTTTCAAACTTAATCAAAAAACCGTATGTCATTCTTTTTCCACGACTGTCTGTCTGTAGCTTCCATGTTTTATAGCTGGATTATGGAATCATAACATGGTAAAGTAGTAGTGTCAGTTCAAGTAGCATGAGTAGATGAATTGTTTATTTAAGCATTTTTACTAATTATTTGGTATTTAGTTACACAAATTCCCAATTAAAACCAAATACGTTTTTAATGTCAAAAACACATGAAAATCTGGTTGAATTTGTTATATTTTGTTTGAGAGTTCTTGGTATTATAATTTTTATTACTTATTTGTATTAATTAAGGTTGAGTTTTTGTTTAATGTTTAAATTAAAAAAAAAAAAAAAAATTTATGTTACTTTAAATATTAAGTCAGGTTGTAATTAAGAATACGTGTATAAACCAAACATTATTTGAAACCGCTGCTTAGTGTTCGGTTCGGTAGATTTGTGGAAAACGCAAACGCTAATAGTGTTTGTGTAGTAGATGATCAAAAAAAAAAAAAGTTTCCCTGTTTGTCATCTTTCCAACTCAACAAAAAGATAAGAACATTTAAATACGTTCGGTTTTTTAAAAAAACCACAAACTTCATTGTGTTCGGTTCAGCTCATTTTAATATTCGTTCATTTCAGTTGTGCTCAGAGCCCTTTTGGCTGGTAAAAAAAATCAACATTTTTTTATAAAAACAAAATACACATACGAAAAAAAAAACAAAAAGCCAGTAAAAAATTTTTAGACAAACAAAACACATAAAAGTTATTTGTGCTGTGGTCGTTGCTAAAACTTTTTGTTTGTTAATTTCTTCATCAATATAAAAAAGTAACATTATAGAACATTTAAATATAATCTTTGTCTATAGTTTCACTAAAATTTTTCTGTTTTTTAACGACGAACAGAACAATATGTATTGTTCGGCCCTTTCTTGAAAATAGTTACGAACGGTATTACGGGTTGTGTTCGTCTTCACAAACCCTAAAAAAGTAGATATCGTTTCTGGGTGTGTGTGAGCCGAACGATAAATAATGTTCTGTTTATTTTCGAACACTGGTTTAAACTTTGACAGATACATTTTTTGACTGACTAACTAATATTGCAGAAGGAGCCTTCGTTAGGGCTTTTTTCTCAATATTTATTTATTATATTCCTATATATAATCAATATTAGGGAACAATAATTAATCAAATCTTATTCTAATATTTTATTTTATGCCCTGCCAGACAGAGGGCCAGACAAAAAAATTTCGTCATCACGGTTTCTATTCACATATGCAGGTGTTTATTGCTCTTCTGATTGGGTGAATGCTGCAGTGTCTCTTCTTCTTAAACGAGTGTGGCCGCCATGATTTTAAATATTCCGAGCTTGTGGATTTAGGTGTAGTTCAGGCCTTTTTAAATATTTTACTGCATATTTCGTAATCATTGTTTTCACTAAAGGCACATGGGGATCCTTGTGGATATTTGAGTTTTTAACATACCAGGGAGCAGTTGTGATTATTCGAAGAATTTTATTTTGGTTCATGTGAATTGTTTCGATATACGTGGCCGAGGCAGTGCCCCATTGTTGAATACCGTAGCACCAGATAGGCTTTAAGATATAGTTGTAAGGTAGAAATTTGCAATCGAGACTAAGGACAGAATTTCTTCCAATAAGCCAATGAATTTGAATGGTTTTTAGTTTCATTTGAGGTAATTTGGCTCTATATGGCATTTCCACGTTAAACGCCGATCAAGATGTATACCGAGATATTTTATATGCGAGTTTTGAGCTATTATTTGATTCTTGAATTCCATAGGGGGCGTGGTTCCCGACGCAAGTTGAATGTTATATGTACGCATTTTTGCTCACTGACTTTTATCCTCCATTGTTTTAACCATATTTCTAGTTGAAATATATGATCCTGTAACGAGATGCTTTATAGCGGTTTTCGTGCACGCTTGGAAAAGCTGTATCGCCCGCAAATGTTGAAGTTTTGGTTTAGTTGTTTGTTGGCATGTCCGAAGTATAAATTAAGTATAATAAAGGGCCCATAATGCTGTCCCGTGGGACTCCAGCGCCAATTTGCTGAGGAGAACTTAAATAATCACCTTCTTTAATATGTGCATTTACTGGTAAGTTTAGTTTCAATTTATGTTACAAGATTTCATGCCAGACTTTATCAAAAGCTTGATTAAGAATGCTGAGCAATATTTTCTGTCTTCAAAAGCTTTTCGTATGACATTTACTATTCTATGAGTTTGTTCATTTGTGCTGTGTTTGCTTTTAAAACTGAATTGATGTTTTGGTATACAACTATTTTCATTTAAAATCGGTGTTAAGTTTCATTTATAGCTTTAATATATTTCATAATAAGCCTTTATGAGTCAACATTTGTATGGTCTTAGGGCTTTCAAGGAATTTTTTTAGAAGAAAACTCTTTAAAAACTGCAGCCAAAATAGTTTTCTTTTATTGCAACTTTGATCAAAAAGACCAAAATAAAAGGTGCTTAAAAGCTCTTTAATTAAGCTTGCACATAACACGTTTTCCGGGACGACTTTTTTAATCGTATGGATAACGTGTGTCCTTAATTCCACCTTCGATATTTCGATGAGGCTCTGTAGATCGATTTAAAGTTGTCACCCGATGTTCTTTGACTGTGATTTTTTGAAACAAAGGAAATATTTTAGTTTTGCTTCTTTCTGGATTGTGCTTATTTCGGACAAGTGGCCGCCGCCAGAATTGATGTCCGATGTTCATTCTGACGGATATTTTCTTTGAGGACTTCAAGAGTCTGAGGCTTGTTGGTATAGGTTCGTGACTTCAAGAAACCCGCAAAAAGTTTATAACGGTTAAAATCGACAAAACGAGAGATAAGGGTCGTGCAGTATCAGCTGTTGCTCCATCCGATTGGAACCACATGTTCTCCAGGCCCAATCCGTCTAATTACGAGAAAATCGTTGAGCATGACTCTGTAGCGCTTGCCGTTCACAGTAGTCGTTTGGCCAAAGGCGTTTTTGAAAAAAAAAGGGCAGATGACGCCTCCAGCATTAACACAACTCCATACGAGTATTGTTGTTGTAAAAGCTTGACTTGTGTTGGTGATGCTCGGTTGACAAACTTTCGTCGGTGCATTTGATGTTCCGAGTCGTTCCGGTACGTAGACCCAATTGTCGCGGGAACGCCATACGAGTGTAATGGTCCTTTGTGTGAAAGACGAGAGTTTTCGGTGCCCCAGAAGCGACAATTCTGCTTATTCATGAATCCACAGAGATAAAAATCGGCCTCATGATGGTTTTAAGTGAAAAGTGGTCGAATTATTATTCCAAAAAAAGTTTGGAACAATTATTCCGTGTTCTTGAATAATTGAATTTATTATTGGCGTGTATTTTGTTTCTCTTTACTTCATAAATCTCAAAACATTTGGAAAAACTATAGCATCTTCCGATAGGGCGATGATTTTTGCGCCATCTTGTATTTCAACCTTATACGCCAAGTATTAAAGATCGCAGGCAATGTACATGTCTTCTAGCTCTAGACCAGTGTTAACCAAGCCCCGAACGCACGTACACAAAGATATTATGTGCTTGTGTGCGGTCGCAAACAGAAGCTGCAGTCGCTGCCGAATTGTACACTGTGTAACAATCTAATATATAAAATTGAATGTATATATCTTTGTTCCGCATAGGCGTTTAAACTACTGTCTTGATCTTCATGAAATTTTCACAGTATGTACTGTCGACCAAGAACGACAAGTATGCTATATAAGGTCAATATTGGACAAAGGGGCGTGGTACCTCCCATACAAATTTTTTTTTATATAAATTTTTTGTCAATTATGTTTGTTTTTTTTTATTTCAATATATTTTTTTTTTAATAAATTTATTGGATCCCGTGCAACGCCGGGTAACCAGGCCAGCTAGTGTAAAATATTTATTAAAAAAAAAACATCAGTTCCCAAGAAGTATAAACTTTTTTGCTCTGTGAGCTTTTGTGTTGATTACGAAAAAAAAAACAAAACAATACCAAACAAGCGTGCGTGGTGTGTTGCTTTCACAAAGCTTGAGCAGAGACTGATGATAGACTGATGTTTTGAAAGTCTATGGAGTGGTTATGACTGCTCTAGACCATAATAGTAGAGAAACAAACGCACAGAAAAGAATAAAAATTGCTCCAAAATTTTAACTAGCAAAAGAGCTGTATACCTTCCAAATACAGTCAAGGGCCCTAACAAGATTATATTTGCGTAATATATATTGCTTTGCACTGGAACAGGAGAGAATATTGTTGATATTGTGACAAACAAGCGGAGTCTTTACTTCTGAAGGATGGCTACGGCCAAGAATATTAAACGATATTTTGGAATAATCTGAGTTCAACTAATTGTGCCTTAAATATTCTAACAATCTAATAAAACCTCTGGTCATACAGATCGCACTGGTTCCCAGAAGACTAAAACGACCAAGATATTCCCTTGTTCTTGTCCACTTCTTTTTTTAATGCAGGTTTTTTTCATTTAGCCTGCCATAAAAATGTTCTTTTAACACATACTCATGAAAATGGTTGTTGTGTTAGATTCCACGTTGCATAGTCAACATTTTTATTACCAGTATATTCATTTAAGCTGTTTTGTTTTTGCTGTTTCTGCAACATGAATAATTTTAAAAGTCTTACAGACTACTGGTCTTAATATAAGAAATTCTAAACGTTTTGTAAGAAAGAAAAAAAATAACTTGATACCTGACTTTTAAGCTAAAAATTACATGACATTTAAGCTAAATAAAAGTCTTGTTAAAGTTGTTTTTTTTTTCTTTTCATAAATGTGTTAAAAGAATGAGCCGCTTAAACAAAAAGGAGTTTAAGAAAATCTAATTTAGAAATAATAATTTAAATGCAGAATATAGACTGCAACAAACAGGCAGGTGTTAAGCAAAAACAAATAAAATAAAAGATTCGACACAGCCGAATAGTGTGGCTGTCTCGAATCTTTGATACCCTTCACAAAAAATCTGTGCGAAATTTTGAACCAATCTTTATAAAATATGACATTGCAATTTCTAGCCATGAAGAAAACAAGTAAGGAAGTATAGTCGGTCAAGCCCGAAAAATATGATACCCTACACCACAGTATTTAAGAACACATCATGCTTATGTGTCCATATAAATATAGATTTATCTATGTTTATAAACGTCATTAAAATCGGTTTGAAAGTTTGTGAGAGGCAGAAATTGCCCTCCTACTTTTGAAAAACTGTATAGCCTATGTGTCCATATAGATATGGTTCTTTCCATGTTTAAATTTCATTAAAATCGGTTTCTGAGAGGAAGAAATTTCCCCCTATCTTCCATCGTGGTCCTACGATTCGGCCAATTTTTAATAGGCTTGGTCCTTGTGCCAACAACCTATGTCTCAAATTTTATCAAATTATCTCCAAAATTGCGACCTGTACTTTGCGTACAAGGTAACATGGACAGCCAGGCAGCCAGCCGGACGGACATCGTTAGTTCGACTCAGAAAGTCTGAGTCGATCGGTCTAGGACCAATATTTTAAGGCGTAACTCACATCAGCACAAGTGCATAAAAGCCTCTCCACTATTGTGGTGTGGGTATACATAACTAGGTAGAAGTAGCATTCAGTGTTCAACTTATTGATTCATTGCGATACTTTAAAATTTTACTAAACGGAATTTCCACCGTAGAACCAACCCGAAAATTTAACGAAGTTCAAATTTCACTTTAGTTCAATGCTAGAGATACCATAGAATTCATCGAAGGTAACAGAGTGTGGTCTCCCCGTCAATGCATGACAATAGGAGAGAGCGCGTTCAATGTTATCTTCCTCACTTTTATCATCGCAGCTGCGGCAGTAATCATAGTATCTGGCTTCCAGACCAATAAGACAATGTCCCGTACAGTGGATACATGGTACGCTTGTAGTCCGTATGGGGCTTCATTTTTCTGGTTATACTACAACCAGTGTTTGCGGCCCATTTATCGATAATTAATTGGCGAAGTTCGAGTTTGCTGGAGGGCAAATGACATGCATTTCAAATCCCGTTAAGCCCGTAAGATGATGGCGAGTCTAGTAAGCTTATCAGCCTAAGTGTTAGACAGTATAACACTGTACCCTTGAAGCCATACGATTTTAACTAGGGATGTAACGAATACCGATACTTAAGGTTTGTAGATATCGGCGATATTTAACTAGTGCTACGACGATACTTCTTAAATTTGTTTTACGAGTTTTTTGAAATACACAATTTAATTTTCAATGCTTATTTTTGCATAACAACTTAGATACATAAAATATTAAAAAACAGAGCATAAAATCAAAAACGAAATACGGAAATCTTATTAATAATAAATTTTGTATTCCCAAACACAACAACTCAAAACGCACATTGAAAAAATGGCTGAAATAAATAAACATAAATATAAAACCATAACAATCTTTAAACTAATAAAAGACTGTCATAAAAATGACCAAATTTAATCAGTAATTTAATGAATTTATGTCATTGAACATATAACATTTTTTATCGATTTTATGAAACATTTCATTAACGGGGGGCTAATGTAACATTCTTCATTAATATAATGAAGGGTTACATAGGTTGACTATTAATGTAATTTTTCATTGGATTAATGTCAAAATCCATTTGATCAAAGTTATTTACGGGAATACAAAATTTATCATTAATACGATTTCCGTATGACGTGCTAAATTCCCAATTTTTCATATTTGATAAATACACTGAAATTTATTGTTGAGGGAAAGCTAGCTTCTATGCGCATTTCACTGGTTGCTTAGGCCAGCTCATCAGTGAAGAAATTTCTTCACATCCGTATCGCCGATATTTCTGTTTGAGTACCGGCATCGTTTCGGCAAAAAAAAAACCGTATCGTTGCATCCCTAATCGACATAAGCGACAGTCAAGGACTATTTTTGTTTTCAGGAATAAGAAGTTCCAGGCTTTATAATAATACAGATATGAAAAACGAAAATATTCAGAGAAATTGTTACGACAACAGCGAATCTGAGCCAGTCCCGTAAGGCTTTTATTTTTTTCTGGAAAACACTGCAGTAATCCGGAAGTCTCCGCAATATGTTAAGGTAGTGACTACACCGAAGCCCCTTAAGGTGAGTTGGAACAATTTTTATAGAAATCAACGTCTCTCCTTCTGCCTGGAATAACGTTTTTCCAAGAATTCCGGCTTTGTATTAGAGTTCTATAATAACGATCGTGGTTTAAAACTGGAGTGCTGTGAACAATACTCCAGTTCACTCTACTGATCGGTACGTGTAAGACAAATTAATAAGTTCGTTGCCATCCAGGTAAGGTAGGTAAACCAAATAAAAGAGGAAAACCGCAGAAAAGGAAAACCATCATACAACTGTCGTCGCCAAATCTCTTGTTCGCTGAGTCGCTGAATTATAACGTGATCTTTAAGGTGACAAGTTTACAAGAACGCGCAATATTTATTTTCTGGGGACATAAATAAATATTTTGGCTCATACACACAGCATGACAAACTTGATATACCCATTTTTACTACTCTTGGTGGTGGAGGGTACGCAAAAGGTGCAATATGAAGACATTAGGTAAGAGATGGTTGATTCCGACTTTCACGGCTTAGAAAGTATAAATTGAAAAGACTGAAGTTTAAAATTGGATTGGGCTTAAGAAAAAAGAATTTAACAGACGCAATAAATCACAGTGAAAATGTAAAAAAAATATTTAGACACCTGCCACCCATCTAAGCAAAACATCTACTTCATACATATTAAGATAGTATTGAACTTAAATTCCATTAATACAATTGCAATCGATTTATTAACAGTGGGAGTTTTATTTTCAAACTCAAATCACACATTGTGGTCTCATTGCATCGAATCAACAAATTAAGTCATATGGCCCATACCATTTAATCAACTGTTAATTTTCGAAATGACTTTTAAAAAGACAAATATCTTTCAACCCTCTAAATCAAACTACAGATAAAAAGTCTAAAAGCCAACTCACACTAAAAATAAAAATTAGGAAACTCAGCAAAGAACAAACATAAATTCCCATCTCTCCAAAATGATGTCAACTTTAGCCAACCGCCCACCAACCCATCATCCAACACGGGGAGCTGAGATTACAAGACTTTTTATTGCAAAATCTAATATAAATATCTACTGTAGAGAACAATAAAGCGTTACGGCATATAATTTTGTTATGCGCCATCAATCTTGATTAGACGTGATTTTTGGTGTTTTATTAACGAACAAAGAAACGAGAACAACAAGGAATATTTGGCCAGAATAAAATAAGGGTTGTTTTAGCCAAGTAAAATGGAACACGTGTACATTAGGGTCAAAATATTTGGCTTTTAGGAAAATTAAGAAATTCTTAAAGAATTCATTTGAAATGTGAAATAATCTAATGAATTTTTTTTTTCTAATCAAAAACATTTTGCCATTTGTTTAGATTTTGTCTGAACTGAAATTTATGAACAGTTTCGATTACTAAATGGCTTTAGGGCAATGTCAACTTTAGCTTACATGAGTACTTTATGACTATTTTGTAATTTACAATCATTATTCAAGAAAAATATTACATGTGGCATAAACAAAAATATAAAACGAAAATGATTTTAAAATTACGGTTTTAAATTTCATTTGTCTTAGGAAAAGGGTTGCCAAGCGAAAAAAAAATTTTTGTTTAAAAAGTTTTCAATATAAATTGAGATTGACCTAAACTGAACTAGAACTGAACTAAAACTGTTCTGGAATAGCACTGTACTAAAACGAAGCTAGAATTAAGAAGAGCTTAAAAAACTGCAGTCGAAACCAAAAACTGTCGAACAAAAAAAGAAAATTCGTGTACAACTTTATGCTTTTTGAGTTGGTTTGACAGCGGCTGTTTACATTTAAAGAATCAGGAGTAAAAACAACGGTTTTTTGTTTTGAAATGGCAGTTTTTCTACTTTGACTGCAGTTTTTTAAACGCTATAATTAGATTTGAATTAAACTAGATATAATTTTAAACTAAAATTTAACGGAATTTGAATTTAACGAGAACTGGCTGAAGTAAAATTTAGCTAGAACTTAACAGAAAGGAATGCCTGGAGAAACTTCTGTAGCAGCGTGGAAGGCTTCCCAGAGACGGACCTATTACGAAAAATTCTGGCTTCTTGTCCGGTTGTCCCTAGCTACATTCAGAAAGCTGATGGTAGTTTGCTTGTCTATTTGACTATAAAGAGTTACGATTTTTTATGTTACATGGTTCGGAAAGTATTTCCTGTATGACCTTCAGAAAAATGCGGCCCAGTTTATTCCGTGGGTGCTACCTATTTAAACGAAATGTATTTGATTTGCGTACATTCCTTTGTGCTAGGAGGTTTTCAAGGGCCTCCAGCCTTTGGTTCCCTTCATTGCCTGGTGCATCACACTATCCAGCACTATATTGAACAGCAGTGGATACATCATACTTGACGAACGCCAGTGCCAACCTCACTCTAACGACTAAGCATGTCATCGTGTAGAATTCGGAGCAAGCTGCCTACATACGTTTTATTAATTGGACGAGTTTAAGTTGAACTCTTAACATTCGAGAGCATTCCAGATAATATTATGGGCCAGGGTGTCAAATGCCTTCGCGTAATCAATAAAGATAAGGTACATAGAAGACCTTCATTTAACTGACTGCTCTAGGAAAACTCTCCTTGAGCTTATATGGTCCACGCACGACTTGCAAGTGATTCCCCGCCAGTTGCTGGCTTTTGTTAAGTCACCTTTCTTACACTCACAATATTCTGTACGCAAAACTAACTGAAATTGTAATATGAAATAAATAAAAATTTAGTTAAAAACCGGTCTACTTACTTTTCATTTATTTTTAACGAAAAGTTCATTTAATTTTTACTGTCAAAAATTCAACTCCATGTTCCGTAAAATCAAATGAATTTTCAGTTATTTTATATAAATTAAGTATCAAAAAATAAACTACATATTCCGTAAAAAACAAAGGAATATTCTGTTATTTTATATAAAATAACTATCGAAAATTAACTGAATATTCCGTAAAAACCAAGGAATATTCAGTCATTTTATTAAATTCAGTAATTTTCCATTAACGCGATTTCTGCATGAAGTGCTAAATTCCCAATTTTTCATATTTGATAAATACACTGAAATTTATTGTTGAGAGAAAGCTAGCTTCTATGCGCATTTCACTGGTTGCTTAGGCCAGCTCATCAGGAAACCTTTTCCTAAGATTTTAGAAAAGCTAAAACTATTATACCAATAAAACCCTAAAGCGAATAAGAATTTTAAACACTCAAAGTCTTACTTGTTACAATATCAAAGCTTAAACAAAACACCAACAATAAACAGTGAGTTTATCTTTTCTTACATCAATTTTCGTTTACTCCACAAAAGAGCTGAATTACTAAAAAACACCAGACAGACACCTGTCCGCTTGTTTTTCTAATGGGAGAGAGAGAGAATATTATTATTTACTTACCCCGTTACACACGTTTGTTTTACTTTTGTTGTACTGACCACGTTGTTTTCAGAAGAGCTCTCAATTATAAGAGCCCAGCAGCATGACCGATATGGGCTTTTCCGTCAAAAGGTCCACCGTGACCGAAAATTTAAAAGTTATTAAAAGCTGATTATTTTAAGATATTGTTATAAAGAAATATTTAGTTTTTACTAATTTTATAAATTTACCCATAAATTTGTTCACTTAGATGAACAATCAGACTGCAAAGTTGTGCAAACGTATTTTCTTATTTGTGAGTATGTTTTATTGTATATTTTCTTTAATATTATCTTCCTTAAAAGAGGTGATATTTGATGAAAATTATTCCAAAAAAAATTTCTTACATGGTCTGTAATCTAAGGAAGAGTTCGAAGAGAAATATGTTATTCGGATTAACGGGAAATTTTTATTTTTTTTAATCATTATTCAGTTAAATTATTATGGAACAAATTTCACGTTCGAAATGTCACGTATCGAACCAGATTTTGGCTTAAACAAAAAAAAAAAACACAAAAAAATACAGAAGATTTTGGAATCAAGCCAAAGACATTTTAATGTTACATTACTAAGTAGAATTCTGAAAGTAGTTTGACCAAAAAAATTGTGCCAGGTTTCGCTGAATTGCGCCTTTTTATACATGGCCACAAAAAATACTTATATTTTTTTCACGTTCGAACCGCTACTTTTTTTGCCATTATCTTTGACCTAGAATCGCGCCCTCCATAAACTTTAGCATAGATAACAGTGCTTTCTTAGTGCTATAATTTAAGGGTTAAAAGAACGTAAAAATATTTGTTGTTTAAAATGTTATTGCATTTTTGATGCGTACGACTGTCGCGTTCAACACTTTGGAATTACCCATATGGCTTCGCAATTATTTTACTTCAAATATTTGATGTATTTAACTAAATTATTTTAACAAATAGAAACTGGGAATTGTTTTACATAAAACAAGCAAATCGTTTTTTTTTTTTTAGATAAGTAAAAATTTATTTTTGGTAGTTAAATTATAATAACTGAATGCTCATTTGTTTTGACAGAATATTCAGTTAACTTTTTGATAGTTTATTTATATAAAATAACTGAATATTCCTTTGTTTTTTACGGAGTTATGTAGTTATTTTTTGACAGTTAATTTATATAAAATAACTGAATATTCATTTGCTTTTACGGAATTCGCGGTTGAATTTTTGACAGTAAAAATTAAATGAACTTTTCGTTACTTTAAATTACATTTTCATTTAATTTTACACAATGAAGAATTTAACTTTATCAACATTTCAGAGAAGTGTGTAGCCCAGAGTTCAAGTGTACGTTAGTTTTGAAGGGTTGACTTTACTTTGTAGTAGAATTAAGTTTTTCCTTTCGATTATTATTGGCATGTTTCATTAGATATCCATTCTTTATGTCTTATTGATTTATAACCTATATGCTCTGTGGCTGCATATTTAAACGTGTTCTTTGTTAATTGCCAGTCATTCAGTTGTTCATGGATTGTTGTAAACAACGATTCGTTTAAGAATCTTAAGTAGTTCAATGAGACAAAAGGGATTTTCGGTCCATTTAAATCGGACCTCTTTGATACACATGGAGCTGTCTTTTTTTTACAGCTGCTAGCTTTATACGCATGCTTGCAATGAGTAGGTAATGGTCACTGGCTATGTTGGCACCTCTTCTACTTCGCACATCCAACAGTGAACTGCGCGATTTCTTGGAGAAATGATCTGGAGCTATAGCTGAGTCGGGGACTCAGTTTCTGATTTTCTTATTCAGTATAACACAGATTTCCCAAGGTACACAGCTAGAATTATGCTGATGGCAACCATATCCTCCACAAACAACCTACAGTGTATTTTGTTTACAATAATAATAAAAATAGACATGAAAGGAAACATACAAATACCCATGTAGTTGAACACCTTATTGCACCGGTCATATGGCATATAGTCATTGGCAATTTCAATAAACAATAAATCCATCTAAGTTTAGCCCCAAAAACCTAAAACAAAAAATAAAAAACTATACTAAAGCATTTTCTTTTAGAATAAAGAACAAACAAATGAATTGTTTCAGTTTGAATAATAAATATGCCAAAAAAAAAACAAACAAACAAACAAAGTATTGACAGGATTGGGAGGTACAACCACAATTGTTCTAAGACAAAATTTAAAGGTTGGGTCTCAGTATATTGCAGCACCAATTTTCACCCGTTGAAATCAATAAGTGACTTTTTCATATTTACAATTCTATAACTTTCTGCTCAGAGGTTAAGGAAAGTAAACTCTTCGACAATAATTGTTGTTTTTCTTGAATATCAAATTTTAGCCAAAATTTGTTTTACAAAAAGATAATACAAAATAATAAAAATAACAATACTTATTTATGACAATTTGCTTAAAAAATTGCAGCCTTGAGGCCTTTTGCAAAAGTCTGCCAACATTTGCCAGGTAAACATAATCCATGCATTCGCCTAAATAGTGTTGAAATTATGAGTCTCCAAAGTGCCTGAAGTTGGAATAAACTGCATTTTTAGTTTCAGTTAAAGTCGTAAATTTCACGCTCTCACTGACTGACTGTTTGTTTGACTGCACAAAAGAAATCGTTGGTTAAATCATTAAGTTGGATTTGTTTTACATTAGTTTAATGTTAGAGCGAATTAGATTTCTATTTGTTAGAGCATACGTGAAAATGATTTTATGTATTTATTTTATGGTGTATTTGGGGCTAAAATTTCCTGTAATTTATTTTATGACTTGAGTGTTTAAAAAATTGTTTATTGCTTTTAAAATTGTTAAAAAGATTTTAGTAATAAGCTTTTGGTTTTACAAAGTGTTACGGAAAAAAGTTGTATGATCTTTAACTTGTCACTTGGCAGTTTTTAACATTCCTGTAGGAATGCAAAAGAGATTACGTCTATTAGTAACACAATACTTTGCACAGTACTGCGGCTCATTCTGGGGAGGTGTACATAGAAAACTCGGTCAGAAATAGAGTTCCTAACTTCTTGTACTCTTGTCATTTCCACCAGAGCAGAATTTTTGTTCATTACCTGGAAATTCCCGGAAAAGAGTAAACAGGATGTTTTATCCCCATATTTATTTATTCAATCTTTAAAAAAGAACTAACAATAATAAATCAAATCTTAATTTATCGTTGATTTTTTGCCCAGCCAGTGCCGGTCGAAAATTTTCGGTCTCTGTTCACATATGTTAGTATTTAGCGCTCTTCTATTCGGAAAGAGTCCAGCGGTATCTCTTCTCCTTAGGCGGATGTGGACTCCATCACTTAAAATATTTCAAGCTAGAGGATTTGGGTGGAATTCAAGCCTTTTCAAATATCAATATAAAATCAGTTATTGATAAAAAAAATTTACTGAATCAGTAAACACAGAATTTCTTCTATTGCTTGGAATATGTTTCACACATAAGAGTCTAAAAAAGTCGCTCAGCTTGCTTTAGTTACGAAACGCCTGGTACTTTCTCCTTATCTAATCAATCTTGTCATCGCAACATAAAAGTATTCCGAAAATAAATTTTGATAGAAATTAAGTTAGTTTATTTTGAAAAACATTCGAGTTTATGTGTATCTCCCTGCTTTTGCTTGGAATCGGCAGATTTGGCATTGGCGTTCTGTTATGTAAAACATTTTATTAAGATTCTTTCGGACAATAAGTCGAAGATCATGTTTATTGCCCCAAAGTCGTTGATATAGGTTTTAGATTTTTGCCAATATTAAAGGTTTTCCTTTTAAATCATTAATTAAACCCTGAGGATTTTTCAAATGATATTGCAAACAAGACCCTGGCTTAAAATATGTACGCAGCTCCTCAAATTGCGCTTAGAAAATTAAGTTTAGGCGAAAAACTTTGGTAAGGCATTGTAGAAACTTTTTATTTACAAAATTACTTAATTAATTTAAATATTTAAATAAATATTTTGCCCTGGAATTCCTGGATATTTTTATTGAACAAACCCCTTAGTCAGGTCACATTTAATACTGCAAATATTTCGAGTTAAATTAAACACTTATATTGATTTTGTAAGACAATTTTAACTTGAAACAGGTTTGTTCCCTCATTGTACGTCTGATAATAAATCGGGCTACTTAATTCTTTCTCGAACCGTTAAATTCCTAAGGCGGATACTTAGCAGAAAACCCCTGCTAAAGAACTCTGTAACACACAAAAACAAAAAAGTCAAAAGATCGAGAAAAGAGTCCCAAGTTTTTCTGGAACCTTAAAAAAGCGCGGATATGAAAAGCTAAAAGTGAATGGCATTTACGCAGCGTCATCCTTTGCCTCTTCATTTACTAAATTTTCCATTTATTTTGTATTCATAACGAAAATTTGGCATTAAGTTAGCACAAAGTTTATTCATAATACACTTACCAAATTCTGGCGAACGATTTGCTATACTCTTGTTAACGAGCTGCCAAACGTTTGCCAAGTTGTTAACAACAACCGTTGATTGACAAACAATTTTGTTGGTTTTTTAATTTACTGTCTGTTTTTTAATTTGCTTTCTTCTTTTAATTAATTTAATTTCAAAAACTTTTAAAACGTTTAAATGTGGAGGGAAAAACAAAAATTTCATAACTAAACCAGCGATGATTAATTTTTTTTTTTTAATTTCCTAAGCTAATCCCGCGAAGCTCTATGCTTGTCTGCAGGAAAGAAACCAGAGTCTCTGGCGGGAATCGAACCCGCAACCTCGGCGCTGATAGACTAGCTCGCTACCAGCTAGCCTACCGAGGCACTCAAATCGTGTTGCATTTTTTAGCAATATAATGTGGCATCATTAAAACTCAAAGTTGATTTATGAAAAGCAAGCAGATGGATAAAAGCTTGTTATGAATTAACTGTGTGCTAACAAACTAATAAGCTTAATCGCCATTGTACGTAGTGTACAAACTGTGGCTAACTTTTTGTTATGAAAACGGTGTAAATGCTTTTAAAATGAAGCAACTATAGACCAACAGTTTACGAAAATGGGTAAACGGAAGGAGAATACACTTATGACGTTTTCTTTTCTAAAAAGTGTTGCATAAGTGTTACATGTGAATTGACAACATTTTTAAATGCACCCTAAATTTAAAGAAGTGTTTCATAGCTTACGTTAAGAAAAGAACACAAATTTCGGCATTAAACAATAAAGTACAATTAGCGCAAGGTAAATTCAATTACAGGTGGTGGCAAGCCTAAAACAATCCAAAGCCAACAGAAACAACATATGTTTTTTGTACTAAAATGAGTGTTGAACATTTTTTTTAATTTTAAAGGGAACATAATCAGAAAAGAACGCTTTACACTTTTAAAATAACACATGTTTTCAGAAAAGAACATAAAAAATGTTAAAGGCAGAATAAATGCAGACTTTTACTCAGAAAAGAAAACGCCATAAATGTTCTTTATAAAATCTAAAAACATTTTTATTCGTACTTCAAAAATTCACAAAATTTAAAGACAAGAAAACTTTGGCTGAAAATATTGAAAACGTTTAATTTGACAAAAATAGGGGAACGAGAAAACCAATTTATTTCTCAAGGGGCCCACAAAATCAAAAAAAAAACCTTAAGAATCCCAGTTATAGACCCCATTAAGACCCTTCGTTTTTTGTTACTCCACCTGTGCATCTTTGTTCTTGAAAGGTTTAAAGGGCTTTTAAAAAGTTCGAAATTGTTGTCCTTTTGAATGTTATGAATATCCATAAGGCAGTTTCCAAAAATGTCCCTTTTTTATCTCCTAGTTTGAAATCATATAAACAGGCCGTACCAGAAAGAGCAGACTCACCGTTATAAGTAATAACGATGATTTATAGTGCTCTTTTGATATGTTACAGCTGTACCTAAACAAGAGCGGAAGGCGGAACGTTTTCTCCCGCTTAGCTTTTGCGCTGATATGCCATACCTAAACAAGAGCGTTCTTGTTTAATAATATCCACATAAAAGAAATAAAAAGAAGAAAAAAAACAGCTAGATTGACAAAAAAAAACAGCTAAATTGCCATTATTTATTAACAATAGCGACCAACTTCACTATTAAACGCGGTTTCAAAATCGGATTTTCCAATTGCAAAGCGTTGACGCCGCGCTATTTAGAGATGCTTCATACAAATTGTATGGACATGAAGATTTTTGACAGCTAGAAAACGCTTTCCGCTCTTGTTTAGGTACGGCTGTTAATATGCTTTAGGAGTTAAAAACGGAATTTATAATGATTACGGTTATCATGCTCATTTTCGTAATATCAGCAATTTTTAGTACTTATAACGCATTTACATTTAATCTTCCTTAAAATCAACACCGTTAACACCACTGTTTTTTGACACTTAGCAAGAAATAAGAGAGCCGCTATATCAGTACACCGAAGGTTTTTTCTTTTTGTTGTAGTTGTGGTTGTTGTTGTAACAGCTTACTCTATATTCTTCATATTCGCTCTGTAAATCCAACTCAGCTAAATCAAGGCGTAGCACCAGAGCTAGGGTTAGATTTGCATTACAAGTCAGGGGTGGTGCTGTTTATTCTGGACCAGTATGACTTTAGACGGGTGCACCATACTGACCTCATTTGTGCCAATGCCAATCTGGTCCGACGTGGTAGGTCCCGTTCTTCGTTTGCAACGTGTGCGGGACAAACTCGTTAATCAATATTCTCCCAGTGGTTATTTATTGCAATCTCCACCGACTCCCTATGAATTTCATTTAGAGCTGCCCTGTATGAGGTGTGGTCTGCCAAAGAGTCCAGATGGTGTTGAACTTCTTTTTGTAGGTGCGTTTAAATAAGTTCCCCTTTTTATATTTGAATTAGTCATTTCTATTCATCTTAAAAATTATTTTCATAGTCCCGCACTTTTATTTTTTCTCCCAAAGTGTTGAATTTAACGTGTACAGCAGTGTTGCCAGTGAAATTTCGAGAAAGATACATTTTAGTTTCCAAAAAGATACATTTTTTCCCAAAAAGATACGTTTTGAAAAAAATTTTAAAATCCATTTTTAACGTTTAACATTAATTAACATAACGTTTTTATTTCATATTTAAATGAATATTGAATAAATTCATTTTTATATTTATTTAAGTCATAAATGTTAGGTACATATGTAATTTTTAAAAAATACAGTAAGCAAACTTTTAAATTAATTATATGTAACTATCTTTGGATGTTATCAAAACAAATTCATTTTTGTAAAAATTAATATACGAATTAAGGCGTTTATACTTAGGCGATTATATTAAAAAGTTCATATAAATTTCCTGAAAATTAAATAGATGTTCATGTTTCCTCAGAACAACTTCGCACTACTAGTAATCATCGATTTAGGTGGATCGTATGTTGCAACCCCTTAATGTTTTCTTTCACCATTATTAAAGTTGCTATCAACGCGAATTCAAGGAAGGGCCAAGTCAACATATGTGAGGCGCAAAATAGAAAGGGACCTAAGGGTTTTGTTCAGGAGAGCCATTTTAAAGATTTAAATACGTGTATCTTTGGTGTACCATCACTGAGCGTGTTGGTATTGGTTTCATTTGAAAGCGACACATCTCATGACGTGTTGGTCAACCTTGAAAACGCGCGTAGGTCGTCCCTACCTCTTGTTTTATGTAGTTGGTTTTTACTGTTCCTTTTACCTTACTGGTCCCTTTCTCTATGCGCTGTCACATATGGTGTTTTTTTCGGTGGTCGACTTGTCAAAGTGTGTATGCAAACTAATTTTTTATGTAAACTAACCTTTTTTTACTAGCAATATTTTTGACAATCCGACCACAGAAGCAGTGTTTTTGTAGAGTTGACCTCACCTTCTAGTCAACGCACCTTGGCTGCTATTGTATTAGTATTGAGTCGGTTACGATGATCAATCTTAATAAGTTTTAGTTGGCTAAAAATTCTCGAACGTTTTGTTTCTGAACATTTTGTGTACAGATTCAAAAGATACGAAAAATGTCAGGATTATACATGATACCTAAAGTAGTCAAAAGATACGACAAATGTATTTTTCGTATCCTAACGGCAACACATTATATTTCTTATTGATGTACTAAAAAATACAGCACACAGTTTTATGTTTAGGTGCAAACTAGATTTTGACGATTGAGCATGTACTGTGCCATTCTCCTAGAATACAGGGTATCAGGCAGAAATGGCTAGAAGATCGATTTGACGACGAACTGGGATGTATCGCTGGATGTAATCCAGTCGATCTACTGGGTTTCGTAGGGAAAATAGAACGGTTATTTCTGACTGACAGTTGGGTTAGTTTTATTCTTTCTTTTGTCTTCTAACCATCTTAAATTTATCTGTCAATTATATTCTTCTTTCTTTTTTTCTTCCTCTATATTGAAGAGATTCACAATGGACCACATTGGTCTCCGAGTTGAGGTGTGCCCTTGGGCGCATTACCCTTCTTTACGTAGCCCAACCTAGGCACGAAGTAGATTTAAATATGTATGGGGAATCTTGTCAAAGCCAAATAGATGTGGCTCGAAGTCTAGTGTGTTCTAAATTTCGCTTTGGTGTGAATGTTCTATTAGACTTTGTATGATTTTATATTTATTTACCAAAATTCTTGATATCTTGGAGTTCCCTTAACAAGTGTCTTCTTTTAAAACACAATTACAGGAAACAAATTCTACAACTGTCACATTTTTACTTTTGCCGTCTGCTGAAATTAAACTTAAACAAACAAAATTTATTCATTAAAACCAATCGCAATTCCACTAAATTTGGACATTGCATTTCGAAAACAATAATCTGTGTAAATATTGACAATTGTGAAGTATTTTTTTTCAAGTGCAGTTAGATTCTCCCATAAGGCAAAGAACAACGAACAAAAACTGAAACCTCAATATCGATAACGAAATAAATACACCAAATATTCACACACACACAGCACATTAATTTCATTAAGAAAAAAATACAAGATGCGTACAAGAGTGCGAAAGATTTGTTTTTTGAAATTTACACAGGGATTACAACGACAAATGTGCGAAATTTTTCCGTCCACAACTGACAGCAGAGGCAAACGCTTTGTCACAGGCAAATCTGTATTTGTGGATTACAAAATAAAACATAAACAATTTGTTGTATTTATGAAGATATCATTCACTCGTATGTATCTAGATACTTTTATTTAGTTTCAACATTTGTGTTTTATTTGCCAAGGTTTTTGTTGAAAGTAAAAAAATATGTTCAAATTTCTTGCAACAAGGCTGAAGAAGACGACGGGGATTGTATGCATCTAGGTCCCGTCGCATTTCATGTGATTGTGATTGTAAAATTCAAGGGATGATTGTGATTTGTTTGTTGGTTGGTTGGTTGTTTGATTGTGTTGTAAATGATTGAATGAACAAATGTTGAGTATTTTTTTCTGTTCAATTCGGTTGTTTTCACGTCTTTCTGGTGTGTAAAACAAACAAAATAATTATTGAATATATTTTTGCAATTCATTGCTTTTTTTCCTTTTCTCTATTTAATTCCAAAAAGTACTTTGTTGAATATTGAACCTGCTACGACAAATATTTGAACACCTGTTCCAAAAAAAAAACACAAAACGGAATTTTTCTAATTAATGTAAGTTTTAAACAAGTTACCAGGCGTCCTTTGAAATCCATTCAATTTGCTTAATTAAAAACGAATCTGATATAAAAAAAAAATTTGAATTACAATAAACACTTTTATTTTACCAGCTTTTTGTTTTAGGTCTTTTTGTGTCTTTAGGGAGTCTATTCTAGTGGGAAGGGGTTAAAACCCATACATTGTCATTGTATTGTAGTATTTGTTCATTCCTTGACTATCCTGTCGTGGCACTGTATTGTAATTGTCCTTGTTAGTAAATATTGACACATACTTAATACAAGTTTGCTTTTTTTGTTTGTCATACAATCAATTTACAATAAAATAATAGATTTTAATTGCAGTCGTAAAAATGGAATTTCATTAAGCTGTTGGAAATTTCGAAATATTCGATACTTTTAATCGATAGTTTAAATACAGACTATCATAAATATCGAATAAGACGACTATCGATAGTTTTGCAGCTTTACCTTATCTGGGGCCTAGTCAGTATGTGGAAATAATTAAGCAAAAATTACCAAACTGAGTATTTTAAGACAACCTCTTAGATGATCAAAAGCCGATTAAAAATTGAGAGAATTTGCGCAATCATAAATTGATCATGCACATCAAGGCGAATTGACTAGAAGGTGGGGTCAAGTAAACATATGGTGTTTTTTTTCGGTGGTCGACTTGTCAAAGTTTGTATACAAACTAGTTTTTTATGTAAACAAACCTGTTTTTTTTTCTTGCAATATTTTTGACAACCCGACCACAGGAGCAGAGTTGACCTCACCTTCTAGTCAATTCGCCTTGATGCACATGATCGAAATGTGAACTGTCTTGAAAATGGGTCGTAATTAATCAGAAACACGAGTGATAAGAGTCTCTTTTAAAAGAGACGCGGCTGGGGTACCATTTTCTTTTGAAAGAACTGTAACTTTCGACTTAAAAACGAGTGGAAGAAATTGACACTTATTTTTGAGACAAGCTGGGCACCTGGCGTTTTAACCTAATTCGAGTACGCTAAATCCAGTGGTGCTCGCTTTTTTTTGATTGGCTCTGGTTTTTGAGATATACCGTTATTTCGAAAATGGAGGAGGTTGCACAACATATATTCGCGTAACTCAAAAACGGTTTAGTTTATTGAAAACACTAAAAAATCGAAATTGCGCGATAACATTTCCTTAGCCATTTACCCCCATCCCACCCCCTAATTTTAAGGCTCATGCATTTTTTTTACATACTTCACAAAATTGGGGGCTCTAGCGTATCGAAATCTTGCTGCTAAGGATTTCCATATAACACTATTCTACCCCTACGCTCATATTAGAAAAAAGTTTTAATTTTCTTAAAGGAAATTTTATTGCGGAATTTCGATTTTTTAGTAATTTCAATAAACTAAACCGTTTTTGAGTTACGCGAATATATGTTGTGCAACCTCCTCCATTTTCGAAATAACGGTATGTCTTGAAAACCAGAGCCAATCTAAAAAAAACGGCGAGCATTACTGGATTCAGCGGACCCGAATTATGTGAAAACGCCATGTGCCCGCCATGTTTCTTCAACTAGCATAGTGTAATTATTTCAGCCGCGCATGAGTCAAACAAGACTCGCATTAAATTAAAAATTTTAAAAAATGCTAGCTGGGTGTTTACACATGCAAGTCCAAGTTCGGAAAACTCTATGCACTCGCACTTTTTCAGTAACACAAGCACACTCAGTTTTTGTACTTTTAGCCAATCGGCTTTTTTAATTTTTCGTTGATAATACGCTCTGCAGACAAAGTAACTAAATACTGCTTGGTTAAGGGTTTAAAGTAAAACTAGTTGCAATTTTGATTTCTTTCATATATAAATTTATCATATTTTACGTTGGGTTGTCATAGGAGCCCAACTAGTTAGTTTGTATGCATTTTTATAATAGTTTAAAACTAGTTGCTTTATTTACCTTATAATTACTAGCAAAAGCAAAAGTAAATTGTGTCAATTCCCCTTAATATTCATGCTTAATTATTGGTGTATGTATTTATGTTAAGGCCCAACTATAATATGCTTAAGTTAACTTAAGCAATTGTGCGAATTGATGTGCATTATATTTGTCGAACCATATTGAGCTTAAGAAAAATTTTTGTTAAATTTTATGAAACTGTCATTTGCTTAAGCAAATTGCGAAAAAGATCGCACTTCCCGTACGAATTCAAATATTTTTTATTTTGTTTTTTTAAATGCATTTGAGAGACTTTTCGCAAATTTTTGATAGTAGCTTAAACAAGCTTGTGCATATTATAGTTGGTCCTTTAGAATAATTCTAAGCACTTACCTCTGGAACCAGAGAGACAGAGAGAGAAACCCTGTTTTAATTTTGTTGAATACCCCTTTGTCAATTCAATTAAAAGAATGTCCCGTTATAGTTTTCGTCATCATTCTACATCGTAATTCACTTGATTAAATTTTTTATCATTTTTGACTAAAGCCTGGTACTCTATTCAGTATTTCGTGCGAAATGTTTTCAAACTCAATATAAAAAAAATTTCTGTGAAATAAGCCTGGTACTCTGTTCAGTATTTCGTGCGAAATGTTTTAAAAATCAATATAAAAAAAATTCTGTGAAATACAAACGAAAAAATGTTGATAGAGTAGTACTCTGTTTATATTACGAAAAACATGCGAAATGTTTCTAGCAACATTTTTATTTTCCGTACGAAACAAGTGCAGCTCATATTATTTCGCACGGAATTTTAAGCAACAGCTTATCATTTTTTGTAATTTTTTTATTTTTATGTGAGGTGGGGTTTATAACAAGCGTTTTTAAAAGAAAAATGTAGAAAAGTACAAAAATTAATAATTTAATTAAATTTTTTTGTTTTTTTTCTTTAGAAAATTATTTAAATAAAATTGTTTTACTTTTTTTAATGACAATTATCAAAACACATGGGTTTTGTCATAGATGGGGGTAGTGCACTAGTTCAAAATGATTGCAAAAATATTGTTGATGTTGAGTGATGAATGGAAAAAAGGCAATCTCACTACAAATAGGTGATTGTAATGCTAAAATATTTTTCGCAAAAAAAATGGTTTGATTAAAAAAAAGCAATCATCAGTATACAGTAATTTTGACTTAGCTGCACAATCTCCTTTGCACGATTTTTTGTGCAGGTAAATCAAAAATGCAGCTATCTTAAATGTATTTAGCTGCCTTAATGTGCAGGTACGCAATTGTGGTTACCTGCATAAAAGTGCAGCTAAAGTAAAGTGTTTGAAAGAGGAGTAACAACGTTTTTATTAATAAATTGATAATAACAATGACGTTCAAACCACTTGTAGTTATTTGTTACGCATTTTTATGATGAACGAGCTAGCCAAATTGGTAACAAAAAAGTATGGAACAGAATAGTCGCTGTAGTACAACGTTAAGAATAGCGCTGCAAGCTGTCAAAAGTTAAAAACGGCAGTTGCAAAGTAGGGTCAACAGAAAACGTAGTTGTAGTAGTCGTTGCAGTTGAAGCGCAAAATTCGAAATTTTGAACTTTGTTGCGCTACAGAGCATTCGTCAGCTTCAAATACTACTACAACTACTTTATTCTGTTCCAGACCTAAGATTTGCTATTCCTTTCATATAATCGTGGTAAAGTTGCTGTAACCACAACCCATATGCATAAATGTAAATACATGCAAACAAAATAAATGAATTATAATGATACCAACTTAACTTGTTGGCGATTTTTGATTTTATAAACTGCTAAAATTGGATATTTATGTGAAAAAGTGGCCACCATATTTTTTCATGTGTGCAGCTAACTTTGATGTTTTATATGGAAACATTTTAATGCTGCCCAAAAATACGAAAAATGTGCAGGTATACAAAATGCACGTAAACAAGGATTTTGAAGAATAATTACAGAAAATATGTATATTGGGCAGTTAAGTCAAAGTGCAGCTAACTTGAATTTTTTGTATGAAAATAATTTTAAAATGCCAAAAATTTTGGGCACTTATCTTAAATGTGCAGGTAAAGAAAGTGCACTTAAAAAAGGAATTTGTATGGGATTATAAAGAATAATGCCAAAAATTATCAATTTTGTGCAGCTAAGTCAAAAGTGCACGTAAATAAAAGGCAGTTAAGTCAAAACTACGTATTGCAATATTTTTTTCTTCACTTATTTGACTAAAAATTTTGCACACAATTTAAAATTGTGTTTTCAGGATTAAATCCAAGAATTATTCCGTTATTGACAGAATTTCATTTAGTTAAATTTCCTTTGCTTATGCATATCATCAGAAAACCATGCACATACAAAATTAAATTTAATTGATATTATATTTTTGTTTAGCTCTTTGATTGCAAGTTCAAATTTTGAACTACACATTTGAATTGAGTGCAGATTTTATGCACACAATTAGTGATAGTGAAAAAATTTGCAATACCAATTAACTTTTTTAGTGCTAGTGAAAAAATACGAATCCTCACTAAAGCTGGTAAAAAATAGTAAAAACTATTTTGTTGCAGTTTTATTTAGTGAGAGTGAATGGTGATTTAAATCAATATTTAGTGCACTACCCCCAACTATGGTTTACCTTCGAAAAATAATATTGTATACTTTTAACCAATAAAAACGTTAAGTTTTGAAAAACCGCAAGATAGACAATATTGATACATGACAAAATTTTCGTGTGAAATAATCAATGTTGCTCAACATTTTTCGCAAGTTCGAACAGAGTACTAGGCTATACAAACGAAAAAATGTTGATAGAGTTGTACTGTATTTATATTACGAAAAACATTCGAAATGTTTCTAGCAACATTTTTATTTTCCGTACGAAACAAGTGCAGCTCATATTATTTCGCACGGAATTTTAAGCAACAGCTAATAATTTTTTGTAATTTTTTATTTTGTATTTGTGAATTGGGGTTTATAACAAGCGTTTCAAAAAGAAAAATGTAGAAAAGTGCAAAAATTATTAATAAAATTAAATTTTTTGTTTTTTACTTTAGGAAATTATAAAAATAATATTGTTTTACTTTTTTAATGACAATTGTAAAAACACATGGTTTTTGTCATAGATGGGGGTAGTGCACTAATGTTGAAGTTTCAACTCATACTTAGTGATAGTTCAAAATGATTGCAAACATTTTGTCGATGTTGAGTGATGAATTGAAAACTAGCAATCTTACTAAACATGAGTGATAGTAATGTTAAAAAATTTTGCGCTAAAAAAATAGTTTGATTTAACAAAAAGCAATCATCAGTTTATTGCAATTTTTTTTCTTCACTCATTTGACTGCAACTAAAAATTTTGCACAAAATTTAAAATACAAAACTTGTGTTTTCATGATTAAAGCCAAGAATTATTCCGTTATTGACAGAATTTCATTTAGTTTAATTTCCTTTGCTTAGCATATCATCAGAAAAATCAGAAAATTTTTAAAATTTTAGTGACATTATGTTTCTGTACAGCTTTTTGATTGCAAGTTCAAATTTTGAACTACATATTTGAATTGAGTGCAGATTTTATGCATTCAATCACAGTTAGTGTTAGTAAAAAAATTTGCAATACCACTTTATTTTTTTTAGTGATAGTGAAAAAAAATACCAATCATCACTAACTAAAGCTGGTAAAAAATAGTAAAAACTAATTTTTTGCAGTTTTATTTAGTGGTATTGCAATGTTGATTTAAATCAATATTTAGTGCACTACCCCCAACTATGGTTTTTGCTTACCTTAGCACAATAATGTTGTATACTTGTATCTAATAAAAACGTTAAGTTTTGCAAAACCGCAAGATAGATAATATTGATACATGACAAAATTTTCGTGCGAAATAATAAATGTTGCTCAACATTTTTCGCAAGTTCGAACAGAGTACTAGGCTTAAAGCTTTAAACCCCACTTCACAAATACAAAATAAAAAATTACAAAAAATTATTAGCTGTTGCTTAAAATTCCGTGCGAAATAATATGAGCTGCACTTGTTTCGTACGGAAAATAAAAATGTTGCTAGAAACATTTCGCATGTTTTTCGTAATATAAATACAGTACAACTCTATCAACATTTTTTCGTTTGTATTTCACAGAAATTTTTTTTATATTGAGTTTGAAAACATTTCGCACGAAATACTGAACAGAGTACCAGGCTTTAATTGATAAAAAATGTTTGAGAACTTTTTCTGTGTACGTTTTTCTTCTTGAAGTGTCGTTGTTGTTTCTACAACAAACAAATAAATTCCCTAGAGGAAAGCTAACTGACACCAAAGTAGTCCCGTAATAGGTCTTTGGTGGTAGAGACCGGTTCTAGTTCTAACACTTTATATGAATAAGACCTATCACTTTTACATGGGGTTGTCATTGGAGGGGGTCAATTGACACCATTTGACCAGTCACATATCTATTCTCAATGAACGTGCTTAGTGTCAATTACTAAAATGTAGTATTATTTCAATAAAACAAGTTCTAGAATTAAATTCAAGAACCAAATTTAAGAAAGTACCAAAAAATATGTCACAGCACCAGTGAAGACTGCACTGTAATTCATTACTTTTTTGTTCTTCATAAACCAGTTAAGGGATTGGTTCTTCTTTCACTGGTCATGAGCCCTTTCTTTATGTACTTGTTCTATTTTTACAAATCCCAGGACCCATGTTGGACCAATTGACACAAATTTCCCGCAGGGTTGTTTATTATCTTCATTTCTAGAGTTGTTGTTGTTTCTACAACCAACAACTTTTCTAGTTTTGTTGTTGTTTCTACAACAAACGGCGTCAGCCCAAATTTGATAATCTTTCTCATTTTCCGACCATAACAACTAGTAATAAACTAGTCCAAAACCTTACTAGTATCGGCTTTAGGTGCAGGTCGTGTACTCTACTTGCAAGAAAGTACTTGCATCTGTAAACAGCAGGTTAGAGTCAATGTGTACTTTTAATAGTTTTAATAACCTTAATGTTAGACACATTAATGAAATGAAATTTTAAGCCCAATTAAACATACGAAACAGTTATACTCTGGAAAATCATTATGAATAGATTTACGATTGAACAAAGTTACCAAAATATAAAAATTTACAATTGAAAATCATTCATCGATTTTTGATCGCAAAATTGTGTGTGCAAGAGCAGCTGTAGGTCCATGTACCCGAAATCATTTTTAAGTGTTAAATCTAAACGGTCACCGCAACCATCTACTTATTTAAATCAAATGTCAATTGGCCTCTTAGACCGTGCGATTAAACATCTTTCAATTATTTCCGGTGGGGCTCCGTGACGCCGCTTTCTCAAGAACAGCTGCGGTACCCATATGCCCGAAATCATTTTTAAGTTTAATGCCCCACGAAACCATTGAATAATTAAAATAAAAATTTGCTACAAGTTGGTGCCAAGAATTGTACCTGCCAATTGTTGTTCAAGGTCGTGCAATTTAATACCTCTCGATTATTTCCTGTAATGCTACATTAAGTCACTGCTTTATGATAATAAACTACCAACAATTAACGCCTTGGAGGATCACATTGTTGGTATTATTCGCATACAAAAAAATCTCCAAAATGGTTCACCAATAAAGCCAAAATCAAAAATGAAATAAGTTTAAAAAAAAGTATTCAAGTAAATTAAGCTTTTAATCAAGTGAATTAAACTGTTAATCAAGTGAATTAAACATTTAATCAAGTGAATTAAACGTTTAATTGATACTATTAATTTGTTTACTGGTGTTAATTTAATTAATTTTTTAATAAACATCACAAATTTTTTAATTGAAATCTATTTTTATTTTTTTCTAGGTTCATCAGAAACAACTGCGATGCCCATATGCCCGAAAAAAGTTTAAAGTGTTAATTAAATCAAAATTTTTTCGATTAAAATTTGATTATCTCAGTTATTTCTGCCATTTCGAGTTCATCGGGCTTAAAAAATCACTCTGTTTTTATAATTATTAATTTCAAACTAAAAATAAATATCACAGATTTCTTATTTTTGTAAAAAAATATTTAATAAAATAATTAAAATTATTATCACACATTATTTAAAAAAAAAAACAACATTCAAATCAATTACTTTTTATTGCACTCCGCTCCTGAGATCTATAAAATTCCATTTCCGTCTTGAAATCAAACGATTTTATAGCGTCAATATAAATAGATTTAATTGTTGGCGCCAAAAAATAATAATGAAAAAGGCCCGCATATTTCGTGCAAATCGATGTAAATGTCACCAACGGTAGAGCCGTTAAAATCTCCTTTAAATTTTCGTAAGTCAAACCTTCACAGTGGTAGAACGACAAATCGCTTAAAGTTTGTAAATTTGAAAAATGTTCAATATTTTCGAAGGTTGTGTAATGAAATGTCAATTCTTTAAGTTTCGGGCAGGACTGGCTCAAGGCAATTATCTCCTCGTTGTAAACGGTAGAAAATACTGTTATGGACAGAGTTGTGAGTTGATCGAACACTTCCAAAAATCTTAAGTCTAAACTGGACATATAGATATTTAGGGTTTCCACTCGGCTGTTAATGTTTATGGGCAATTTTGACTTTTTGTTAGTAAAGTTTTCCAAAAAACCATATTTCATTTTATAATCCAGACCAGTTTTAAGTGAAAAACTTTTAAGCTTTTTTAATGCCACAAATGAATTCAGTTCTATGTCCAGGCCAAAGCGCAAGATTTCGTGTTTTTTATTACAACAGCCATTTAAGAAAAGATTCTCCAGATGTGGACACAGAATGGCTAACAATTGTACTTGTTGTTTGGTTATCAGCAAATAACTGTAATTAATACTGGTTAGATTTTGTAAATGAATTGAGATATTTAAGGCACTGCCATGACTTTCACTTAAGTCCTCCACCTGAGGACCGAAAATATTTAAGAAATATTCATATTCCTCATAAGAGAAATCATAATCCAGCAGATTGTTGTCATTCTTTCTCAAGCGTATTGTATCGGAATATTTTTTTATTTTAATATTTTTGTAATTCGCTCTTCGCGATATAAAATCACGAAATACAAATTTTAGTTGCTCGTTAACATTGGCGAATCGTAATTGATCGCCTAGCTCGAGAAATTGGAATATATTTTGTAGAGCATCTAAATTTGTGCTTACTTTTTCAAAGGCACTTTGATCTTTATATTTCATTTTCTTAATTGTTTATACTTTCGCAGCTTATTGGAGACTGGAATTTTTTTTTATTAAAAATAATTTTATCTTTTGATGAGAAATCTAAAACCGCAATTTCTAAAATGGATTTGTTTGTACTTTGTTTCAATTGTATGACTAGTCAGAAATATATGCAGATTATACTAAAATGTTCTTATTAGAACAGGTTTTTTTTTGTATTTCATATTAAATTTGGAAACGTAATGTTATAAAATTTTATAATTTTGTTCTTTACTTTAATTTTTTTATAAGCACATAAAATTTTTGATTTTATTATGTATAACGTTTCTTATATTTTGATTTCTCTTTTTCCCATTTTTAAATATTTTTGTCTCTCTCTCGTTCTTCTTCAACCAGAAATTCATGCCTAATCTAACGGAACTAAAAAAGCAGCCACAAACAAAAAGCATTCAAGTATCTTTAAGATTTCTTACAACAGTGCAAAAATAACTTTACTCTGTCGGATCTCCTTACTATTTATACAGCCGAAAAAGGAATACAACTCCCATATCTGATATCAAAAAAAAATTAACTTAAAATCATGATTTTAAGCGGTCAAAAATATATTCTTCCAAAATACTAAATATAGCTGAGCAACAAGGACCCCCTACTGAACAAAATAAACACATGCTCACACCTCAATTTTTATTTTTCTTGATCATTAGGAAATTATTATTGCGCAAAGTATTCCAATGAAATATAAGTATTTAGTTTATTTTAAACAATAATCATATTTCAAATAAAAATAAATATTAGTTTAATAAAAAATATATGCAAATAAAAGTTAAATATATAAAAAAAAATAATAAAAAATCATTTAGAACAGACAGCAAAAGACCACATATGAACATACAGACACACCCAAAATTTAAAATAAGTTTTAAGAGAACATTTAAAAAATTAAAAAAAAAATTTGGTGGTTAATACCCTACTGTAAGTAAAAACACACACGCGTCAGATTGAAGTTAAACATTTAAGTGTGTCAAACTCAATCGCAATTTTGAAGATAATTTTATGGAATTTTCGTATGACTTTATTTTCATAAGGAGCAAGTACATTGGAAATAGTGAAAATCGCTACATAATTTCACATAGACCCCATACAAACTTCTTTCTGGAATTGAGTCTTTCTGTCGTGCTTAATTTCCAATTTGTATTTTCGATAACAACAGTGAAATTTATTGTTAGAGGATAAGCTAGTTTCTATGCGAATTTCACTGGTTGCTTAGACCAGATTATCAGAAAATATACTCCCAAAAAATTTTAGAAAAACCAAAGATATTAGCAAATAAAACTGCGGAGTGAATGAGAATTGAAAACACTCAGAAAGTCTTATTTTCAACGATATTTAAGCTTAAACAAAATACCAACCAATCTTGTCTTACATTCCCCATTGCAATTGGTTGCAATTCTTCCAACATTAATTGTAGTTGTAAGTAAGTTAAGAAAAAAACAAAATAAAAACAAAAACAAATTGCTTTATTGTTTTCGCAAGAAAATCAAAATAAAGCAAGCTGCCGGTTCAGTTTTTTAAGCCGTGCACTTGCTAATTTTGTTTTCCCAAAAATTATTTAATTATCATTATTTAGGTATATAGAATAAATTTGTTTTACAAATATTTCACCTAAATGGAAAATCATCTTACAAAATGTTATTGGATCATTCCAAATGTTTCTGGAGTCGGTCTAATAACATTTGGTAAGGGAAAAAGAGCTTTTAATGCCATAACTTCTTTGAAGGAACTTTTAACAAGTTTTATAAAAGAAAAAATAATATTTCAAGTGCCACGGCATTCCCTTACTAGAAAGCAGGTTTGTAAGGGAGAATACCGAAAAATAACTGTAAAAAATATTCAGTGTGTAAAGCTGATAGCTACGTTCACCAGTTTTTATATGCATTGAATAAAGCGCTTTTTGAGTCAAAAATTTATTGCTTTAAATTGGGAAATCACAATATAAAATGCATGCCTTCCGTAAGCGAGATGGTAAGCGAAACTCTCTTATTTCTCCCTTAAAAACCAGCTTCGGTTGAAGCTCAATTTTTTTATTGGGTTAATTCAAAAAAAAAAAGGACATTCAAGTTACAAATTTAGGCCCGTTTTACCCGTTTGCAAAAGTGATTCATTATTATAACTTTATTTTAACCTACCAGGGGCCAAATTACGATATCGATCGAAATTTCCATTCAAATTTTATTGTAATTTCGATCGATTTCGAATGCTGTAATTTGGCCCCAGGTAAGATTAATTTTCCTTTTACTAATCGCTCACTTTGGGTTAAAGTAAAGTTGTAATAATGCAACACTTTTTATTCGGCCGATAAAATGCTACCTTTGGCTATCGGTAAAAGGTACTTTACACCACACACAAGTCTTACGTATTTTAAGAAAAAAACAACCCTGTCTTGAAAAATTGTTATTGTTTTTTGAAAATTTTTAAACAATTATTAGATCAGGGAAGCATTTTCGACAAAATACGTAAATCTTCGTACAGATGGTGGTCAGATTTAACATTATTGTTAGTAAAATTTGTTAAAAATGTTTTACAACCGTCTGAATGGGCAATTTTTGTTGTTCTCGGGAAAGCATTGACAGTCCATTTAAACAGCAAAACTTTTCTTTGGCAGTATATTGTCAACATATTGACAGACCTTACATTATTGTTAAACCTAAGCACCGTTACCTAAGCTAAAGTTAACTAAGTTAGAAATTTCCACGTCATCGCAACATTTATCATGTTATGAAAATCGAATATTCAATAATTTATTAAGCATTTTAACTTTAATTTTATTTTTTTGTTGTATCTTTAAAATTTTCATTGTACATAAAAGTTGTGTACTGTTAAAATAAACGCTGGCAGATTATTTTCTTGAGTGTGTTCGCAAATAAATCGTTTTCCATTTAGTAATGAATTTACATTATTGGCATATATAAATATAGCCTTTAAAAGGCTATTTTAAAATACAAAAGGGCTAAAAAATAGCTAAAACCAAAAATTAGAGGCTAAAAGAAAAATAAAGGGGATACATTTTGCCTCAAAAAAGCAAACCTGGCAACACTGGCTATTAGGTCTGCCACCGAAACCATTTCCGATCGAAATTAGAAGTGATTCCTTATTTTGCTTTTTAAAAAAAACTAAAACTTAGTAAAAAAAAAAAAAACGCTAAAATAAATTCGACCGGAATTACAACTACGAAACTAAGACAAATTCGATCGGAATGTGTGACAGGCCTGTATAAAATAAAAACTTTTCGTACATTTGTTTAAACATTTTGCTTACCAACATGGTCATAATTTAAACCACATGATGTTGAATATTGAAATGTATAAAAACACCTAAAAATCCATTGAAATGGGCGATTAACGCCACTTAAATATTATGATGTCCAGGTAGGAGATCATTTATAATTCTTAAATTACGAGTAAACGCAAACACATGCGAGCAGATCGCTACAGTGGTAAGAAATGAACATACATTAAGAAAAAATTTGGTTGGGGTAAAATTGAAAACTAATATTTAAAAATTTAGCAACTTGTCAAAATACCAGGTAAATTAAAAGAAGTTATGGTCTCGTTAATGAAAAACTAGATTTAGATATAGTTTTATTCAAATTCGTTGGAAATAACAGCGTATGATCTATTAAGCATTTCGGTAAGTCTTAATGGAAGCAAGAACTAACATAAATTTTATTAAGTCGCCAGAGATATTAACATGTTGTTACGTAAAAATAATGTTTGTCTAAGGAGTTTTGTACAAATTTGAAAACATAATGGTTTTAAATATATTCCACGCTACTACTTTCTCCCTTACCCAATAAGTTCATATATATATATATACAATGTCCATTGAGGAAAGCACACATTTGGTTTATGTTCAATTACTGTAATAACCAAATAACCTAAAGATTTTTTCGTTTATTCAGCAAAAAGTTAATAAAGTATAAAAACAAAACTAAAGAAAATATATTATTAACGCGTATACGCCACAGGGGCTTGTGTCTGAAATAATATTAAAGTAATTGCAGTCAGTATTTAAACAACAAGCAACAAATATTATTATTTAGATAAATAAAAAAAAACCACACAAACATATTTTATTTATCATGAGAATTAGATCATATTACAAAAGAAATATAAAAAATGATTTTAAAAATAATTGATCTATCTCGAAATTTTGAAAAAAAAATAATTTCCTAAAAAATGGCTAAGAGCAGTATTATATTAAAAATCTCTCAATCGATATCGAGTAGTGAAGATAAGATCAAAAAAGAAACCTCATAAATTAGAAAAGTAAGTCATTGTACAAAAAAATTACTTATATCAGACTAAATTGGGCAAAATAGAAATAATCGAAAAAAAGAGGAGTCAACGAATTTTTTTTTTTTTTTTTCATTTCCTAAGCTAATCCCGCGAAGCTCTTCGCTTGTCTTCGGGAATCGAACCTGCAACCCCGGCGCTCATAGCCTAGCTTACTGCCAGTCTAGTGGTCGAAATTTGAAGATAATTACTTATGCAAATATGAATAACATATTCATATAAGTATATGGGGGATTTAATGTCAAGTTACGCAATTTTTAAATCGATGTCTTCCGATTTGGATGAATTTGCACCAAGGTTAGTCCTATTGGATAGTAGTTTAGACACAAACAAGATCGGTCAAAAAGTTTCTGAGTTAGAGGGGGCCAAAGTTTGACATTTTGACCACACAGGTGTTCTTTCTCATCCATGTAACTTATTACCTATTGGCTTAGATAGCTATTTGATCAATCTTTTGAAAAAAAAAAAATGTTTTATTCTTTTTCTGCTCAAAAGAAAGCTTATGTCTTTTCCTTTCAGTTAGTTCTGGTCTGTTAGGAAAAAATTCAAAATAGTGCTGCAAAAGCAAAATAAAAAAAAATACAATACATAAAAACTAAAAAAAAGTTTAAATTTTAAAACAAAAAATTAAAATAAAAAAAAATTTCAAAGATTGATCAAATATCTGTCGAAGCTACTTGGGACAAATTTTGCTTGTTTGTGGCTAAACTACTATCCAATACACAGAAAAAATTCTCCAAAATTTTTCACCAATTAAAGCATTAACCAAAAATGTAATCAGTTTTAATTAAAAATTTAATCAAGTGAATTAAACGTTTAATCAAGTGAATTAAACGTTTAATTAATACTATTAACTGGTTTAATTGATACTATTAATTTGTTTACTGGTGCAAATTTAATTAATTTTTTAATTAGTATCACAAATTTTTTAATTGAAATCAATTTTTATTTTTTTCTGTGTAGGACTAACCTTGGTGCAATTTTCATCAAAATCGGAAACATCGATTTAAAAATTGGGTCACTTGACATGAAATCCCCCATATATAAAATTATATGCTTCGAGCATTTGTTTTTTTTCGTTTAAGGGGATCGATTAGTAGAGGGAACAATCTCCGGTCCATATATTATCTTCCAATTAAGTTCGTAAAGTTTTGTAAGTTCAATAATATAAAAAAATCAGGAAGTACCAATCGAAAATCAAAAGAGTACCAACAAGTCTCCTCTTTTAGTTTCTCAATCTCTCTGGACTCTGCATTTTGAATTTTATGGTTTTATATTTAGTAATATTAAAAATTCGCAAAGCACAATAAGTAGCAAAATGATCCCTCTTACAGGTTCTCATTTACTCAGGACTTAAGTTTTTCATTTCCCGGACTTTTTCATTTCCCGGGAAAGCAGGAATTATTTTTCAATTTCCCGGGATCCCGGGAACTCCCGATCAATACAAATCGATGCAAACTATTATTTTATTTAATTTATTTAAACAAATAACATTTCCTGAGATAATATTTTTTTTTCTGTGACAAAAAGGAAAAAGTACACATGGGCAAAATTTCAATTATTTTTTAAAATTATTCTCCTATAAAACTAAACAAATAGACTGAAGCAATTATTGCCACATAATTAATTCAAAGCCAACAGCATTTATATAAAACCAAAAAAAATTCAATTATTTAAGCAAATTATTACAAAATATTTCTTTTAAAATAGGATTTTAGTTCAGAATAAGCATTTACAGAATCATTTGAGAGCCTATTTCTAATTTTTATCAAGAAGATTTCATTGAAACTTGTTTTTCCTTTCTACGGATGTTTGTCTTTATAGTCAAAGGAACATTATATAATCTCTAAACACTTTCACTTAGCACTATATGAATTGACATCTCTTTGCGTTTGGTAAAATTTTCTTAAGTCAGAAACTGTAGTTTTTCGTTATGATAAGAGCAGATGGTAACAATTAGAAGCAGCTGTGCTAGACAAAAGTGATTTAAACCAAACAAAAGAGAGGGAAATTTAATTAAAAACTCAAAATGCGTTTTTTTGACTTGAGACCTTTTTGCCTAACGGCTAAGGTTTCATGACACAACTTATTTACAATTAAACATATTAACAGTAAAGTTACCATAATTAAATAAAAAAATCCAGGGAATTCCCACACAAATTTCCCGGGATTTTTTTCCCGAAAAATGTGCGGGATCCCGGGATTTTTGTCCGTATGAAAAACACACCTCAGGACCTTGAATGTTTAACAGCCTGCTTTTGTAAAACACAAGACTTCTCACTTGAAGTTTTCGTATTGATACTACACAGAAAGAAAAACAGTTGGAATTAATTAAGTTTTTTAATACTTACTTCAAGTACGAGTCGTACTCAAAAATTCAAGTACGAATAATACTACAACGTACTCAAAACAATCGTAAATGGTATTACTTTCGAAAATCAATCCAGGAATTCCTTAAAATTATAAAATTCTTAAGTCAAGTAAAAAAAAGAATGCACTTTTCGTTGGTAGTGCCACAGTGAGAATAAAATTACAAGGTGAGAGTTTTAATCTCATATAAATTATTAGTCTTATCTCTCAGCATTGCATTCTTTTATGCGTTCATACACTTGTGTTTTTCAAAGTTTGTTGCAGAAATTACAACAACACCACACAAGTTGGAAAAAAACGATTTTCTCTTTTCTTTCAGAACAAGGAGAAAAACATATACCTATAAGCACTAAATAATTAAATTTTAATTACTTAAAACTTAACTAGAAATAAACTTGAGTTCGAAGGTATTTTTAAATGCTATTCAAGTTTCAAAATATTTAACTAATATTCACCTGATTTCACACTCCCATTTTACTGGACAATGCTATTGAAATAAAGTGGAACAAAAGTATATATCAACCCTTGAAACTTGAAATTCGCACTTGAATACCAATTTAAAACAATTTAAAAAATAAAATTGTACTCTTGCTTCTCATTTAGTTTATATTTTTAGTTAAATGTGAACATAAGCAGCCGTATTTATAATGGAAATTTGGCATGAAGTTGGCACAAAGTTTATTTATAATACACTTACCAAACTCTGGCTAACGATTTGCTAAACTTTTTTTAACCAGCTGCCAAACGTTTGTCAACTTCTAAGAAACAGCTGTTTAATGTTAAACAATTTGGTTGGCTTTATTTTAATTACTGTTTTATTTTATGTTTCTTTCTTTTTTTATTTTATATTAATTTTAAAAACTTTTTAAATTTATTATATGTGGAGGAAAAAACAAAAAAACTTTACAAAAAAATGACAAAACTAGCGATGATTAATTCAAACGTGTTGCATTTTTCAGTAATATAATGTGGCATCATTAAAATTCAGAGTTGATTTATTTTTTTAGTTAGCAGATGGACAAAAGTTTGTTATAAATAAACTCTGTGCTAACAAGCTGCTAGACTTAATCGGCATTCTAGTTAGCAGCTCGTTGTACGTAGTGTACAAACTGTGGCTAACTTTTTGTTATAAATACGGCTGAAGATTTTTAAAGTGAAAACCATATCGGGCATGATGCTGGTATTTTATCATTCTGTAAGGTGTTAAACGGGTAAGTAAATCAATCATAATAATTTCCTCTTAATGATTTTTTTTTTATCAAGCACGAATTCGGGATAAAATCAACTTTATAATACTTGAATCAAGCGCAGTTTGAGACTGATTCAATCTTAGTTTTACTTAAATCAATCTCCTTTTCGGATTATTTTAAGTACGAATTCGGAATGAATCAATCTTTTTGTACTTGATTCAAGAAAATCCTTACTCACCTTACTATTAATACCGCTTCGCATTGATTTGAGAACGGATGGATTGATTTTTCTTTTGAGTGTATAATGTTTAAAATTTGGTTTTTTAAAAACCTTTAAAAGCTTTCGTCTATTCATGATTGACATAAACAGAGCTTTTTTCTTTCGTGAATCAAGATTATTGTCAATGCATTTCATATAAAGATTTTGTATTGTGGTTAACCCTGGCTTTTTTAACAAAAATTCAAATTATATTTCAAAAACAAAATATTCTATAAAAAGTGTTGGTAAATTCGTAAAAATAAAAATTTTGAATGAATATGATAACAATAATAGCTATAAATAAAGGAATTATATAAAGAAAATCTTTTGTTGCACATCAACATAAAGATATGTAGATGTGATCTGATGATGATGTGATTTCGGAAAAACTTCAGTTGGAAAACATTTAATAACCTTAAAACTCAAGATTAAAATCGGTGTCTGCCTTTGCAATAAAGTTGTTATTAGAGTATTTTCCATAGAAAAGGTTTTAAAGACCAAAGAACTTCGGGAGCATTTTAAGGCAAGACAACTAAATTATTTCATATAAATGTTTTAAAACAATAAACTTAGTATTTCTTGTTAATATGTCCCCAATTTAACTTCTTATGATTACAACCAACCATGAAGCTCTTAAAATTTCCTCAGGTTACATAAAAAACCCCCAGACATATAAAATGCTAAACTTTGTATTAAACACCTGCAAAAATTTTTTAAGCAGATGCAAATTTATTCCAATTTGACTCCCACTCTACAACACGAAAGAAAACCACCACCGTTCTTACGATTTATGCAGACGAAATATTAGAACAGCTGACATGGTTGTTGTTGTTTGTACCTTAAAGAAATGCCATCACATTTGGTTAATGAAACGCCAGACCGAAGAAGGAAAGCATAAACAAACAAAAGCAGAAGTAGAAGCATTAAAAAAGCCCTTAAAAACTGATACAATTTCAGCCATAGCGTGCAAATTTATATTAAAAGAAAAATTCTTCATACAAATTTCCATCAACTGACAAGGCAATAAGTCAGTTGTTGGATTTTGGATGGTTATGTAGTGAAAGCCGAGACATGCAAACCATTGAATAACCACCCACCGAAACATTTAAAGAGATGTTTATAAAGAAAATGAACCCGGTAGAAAATTAAATACATAAACGACTTCTTTAACGACATGTCAGCAACTTTCTGTATGCGTGAATTTATAAAAGATTTTTTATTTTTATTATAAAATGTGTTTTTATATCTAACTGAATTGCGAAAAGCTCCTTCTATACCCACTATACTCAAATTTTATATGTTATGGACTCTTATGGACTCCTTAAGAAGTTTAATCTTTTTATAACTCATCTGACTCAATTTCGAAACTTAAGTTATTTGTTCAGTGCAGACAAGTCAAAAATCATTTCTTGCATTGTCTTTCGGGAACTCCCAAGGAAGCTGTTATGTATTTTTAAATTTGAAAATGTAAAGCCCGCTTTTTAGGCTCTCAATTAGATAATGTATTAGGGTCCTGTCTTTATAATATTAATTCCTTTTTGAAAACATTTACACAAAAACCTATTTGAAGCCAAAAGGATTTCGGGAGTACTTTTTGTTACCTTGTTCCGCTTGCGTAACACATAAAACCCGCAACACCTAACTGCCAACTATTTGTAACTTTTAAGAAAAACCTTTTCAAAATCATATAAAGAAATATATAAGTTCTGTTATGGGGACCCTAAGAACCCTGTTACGGAGCCCTTACATTGAACTTACTGAAAAAAATGACCGGGGTACTTCATTATAAATTAAGTTTAATAGTTTTTTTTTTTCGAAATACAATATTTATTAGGTTAATTTAAATTGAAAACCACATGTGGCAGTTTCAGTTAAAAGGTACCATGGATGAAAAAATCGATTTTACTTTTTTGGTGATTCTTAAAATAGACAATACGCTCTTTCTAATGCAGCAAGCCTCAGTTTTCTAACTGCTTTACTTTTGTCATAACTAAGCTTTAATATACACCTTTGATAAAAAAAAGAACCCGATGTAACACAATTTTTTGTAATTGATCTAACTTACTTGAAACTCACCTTTCGAGGGTTTTTTGGGACCGACGATTTCGAATCTGGTATTAGATTTTGAATACATCTAATCGCTTTTATGACTTGAAACTTGAAAATCTTTCTAGCAAATCCCATAATGTTACAGAAAATAGTCAGCCACATTGGATTCGCCATTATGAATTTCCAAAATCTAAGAACAGGTTCGTAATCTACAATCCAAAAAACCCCCGGATGACAAGTTTCAAGCCATAAAAGTGTTTAGTTGTATCTTTAAACTTACAAAAAAAAAGTCCACCACATTGAATCCGCCATTCGAATTTTCAAAATCTAATACCAGGTTCGTAATCTTCGACCCAAAAAACAACCAGGTAACGAGTTTCAAGCCATAAAAACATTCAGACGTATCAAAATCCACTTGATTTAAACAAATCCAAGAACATTACAAAAAATATTCAACCATATTGGATCAGCCATTTTATATTTTCAAAATCCAATACCAGATTCTTCTCTTCTTCTTCTTATTTCCTTTAGCTCCCTGTGGAGCGTGGGCCTCCAGATTCGCTGACTACGAAACCCCCTTATAACGGATTTCGAGCTATAAAAGTTTTCAAGCGTTTCAAAATTAACGTGTCAACTTCAAAATCGTTTTTCCCCAAAACTCATTTTTGGCCCATAGGTCCCTTTTAACTGAAACTGCCACATATTCTATCTACTGGGAATATATAAACATAATTTTTAGCAGAAGTGGAACATGCCTAAAAGCCTTTCGGTGTTCTCATATGTTTTTAATATGTTTCCAAATTTAAATGAAGTAAACATTAGAGATCTACCAAAAATGCTGCAACGGACGTCTTTTAAGAAGCCATTAAATTAGCCAATCTAACTAAACACTACTCTCAAAAGAAAAATCAATCCATCCGTTCTCAAACAATCTGAAGCGGTCAGTGCTGCCACAACGAATACAATTTTTACAACCAAAATTTTTGAAAAAGTTACCAAATGTAAAAAATTATAACCAAATTTAAAATGCTTTTTATTAATTGAGAAAATCATTAAAATCATTGTAACACAAAGGTTATTTGCACTTTATAGTAAAACAATAATTATAAATCAAGAAAACAAAACAAGAAATGTAATTCTTTTACATATTAAAAAAATAACGTGAAACTTAATTAAAAGTTTTTATTACTTTGATACTTTTTTCGTAAAAAATTTTTTTTTATTTTTTGGCGCCCTATGCTCCAGTGGGAATTAGAAGAATATATAAAAAAAAAATTTTATATTTTTTAATATGCCAGTTATAAATAACAAAACTGGATAATAGTTTTCCGCTTTTTAGCTGTTATTGGCAGGACTGTCAAATGTGGCGATTTCTTAATCCTTTTGTCGATGGAAATTTACGTTTGGCGATATGGCGATTATTTTGCCGAAATTCAAAACGATTGGCGATATGCGAAATGCATTTTATGTAAATATTTTCTAATTTACTTATATCTAAAATATTATAAAAACTTTTTCTCTTTTGTGTAAATATTATTTCAAATTTATAATTCTTATTATAAAAAAATGTTTCAAAATTGTTCTAATATATCAAATATTTTGTAAATCATTGTAAAATATTACTGCCTTTCGCCTTTCGTAACGTACATTCAATGGGGAAAAAGTATATGACTGACAGTCAAAAGTTTTTTTTACCAAATAATTATCTTAAAAAACATTAAATAAATATACATACCGACAAGTTATAAACAGTAAAATTTCAAAATTCCTTTAAACTTACAGCCATTTTTAAAAGAAAATTCCATAAATTTTAAAATTATATTGATAAATCAATGTAATCTTAAAAAATCTTTAAAATTCCTACGTGTATTTTCAAATATGTATATAAATATATTTCTGGAAAAACTTTTATACTTTATTAAATTATTAAGATTTCGGCACCACGTATTTATAAGTCATTAACTTATGTACCTGGGTTTTCAGAAAGATTAGAAAACTCGAATATATATGATAGAGGGAAATACAGAATGGCACATAAGGTGATTAAAAATGTAGGGAGACTATTCACAAAAACTAAGGATAGATTACTAAAGTCAGATAGGTCGAATTTAGTTTATAAGATTCATTGTGGTGGCAATGATAATGAACAATGTAGGAAAATATATGTAGGAACAACTGGGACAAAACTGAAAATTAGATTAGCTGGACATAAACATGACCAAAAATATAGGAATTATAATTCAGCTCATGGAACGGCGTTATCAACTCATTGTAGGGATTTTAATCATTATCCTGATTTTGAAAACACATCAATTTTGAATACAGAAAATTTTAAGAAACGTAGATATATGTTAGAAATGTTGCAGATAAATAATGTTCCATTTGATAAAAGGATTAATTTTAAAAAAGATACTGAGGGCTTAGCTCAAATTTATAGACATTTATTGAATAAAAATAAATAGGTTGATGTAAGGGATAATTATAAATAGGTATTTGTCCTTGATTGTTTATGAAATAAATTTCAAATGGCATAGCTTATTATTGACGGAAAGGGATATTAAAATAGGTTTTAGGCTTTTAATAAATTTAAAATTTTGTTTTCCTTTTTTGTTTGTTTGTCTTTTTGTTTAAATTTTGTAGAATGGAATTTTAAATTTATTATGATAATTTTGTTTGTTGTTTTTTGAAATTTTAAAATTTATTTTTCCATATTGGAAAATGGAAAAATAACATTTATTGTCAAATTTTATTTTATTTTAAAAAAAATTTCCTGAAGAAAATTTCCAACGGAAATCGAAATATCGAATAAAAACATTTTAATTAATTTTTTAAAAAAGAGACCTTAAGCTTAAATAATTTAATAAAGTTTAAAATTTAATAAAAAAGGTCGAAGAAAAAGGATTATAATTTTCTGGAAAAACCCAAATTCAGAAACTTAAACTTATTTTCAAGTTTTTAAAAACACTGAAACGACTTTTGTGTAATTTTTCAGTAATTTTCTAAAATCGATTCCGGATGATTTTATGCACTTCCTACTAAGTACTAATTATCTTTACTTCTCTTAAAATCAAGAAAAACTACGCTCATTTAAAAAAAAAAAAATAACTGAAAATCTCCATTGATTAAAACTTCATTTGTTTACGATTTCAGATCATGGCGTTTTAATATAAAAATCAAAAATGGCAATATTTTCTTAGCAAAAATCTTAAAAAAATTATTTGGTTGCTGTTTTGAAAGGGATTATAAAAAACTTCCGTTCATTGGTAACAAATAATGAAAAAAATCGTAGTACACAGTACAAATTATTCGAGCTCGTAAATAATTGAACCAAGAAAAACATATTCGTACGTAATTATTGTTTTATAAAAAAGTAACCAAAATGAAACAAATATTCACATCTCCACATTGAAAAAAAATATAACCAATTTTGGTTAGAAATAACCAAAAACGGCAGCTCTGGAAGCGGTATTAAAACTTTTAAGTATTGCTGTATGTTATGGTGTCAAAGTGCAAACTTGAGCTAAATTATGCGGTAGATCTTTCATACATAGATCATATGAAACGGGATGGGATCGGAAAGGCCTTTGATTTTATCGTGTATCTAGAAGTGGTTCAGTTAAACCTATGAAGCATTAAGAGAAGCAGATAATGGTCATCTACACTTGAATATACATATATACCTAATATACTTAGTTAACTTGATATGTAATCTGTTAATGTTTATGTGCTGTTTTTACAACACAAGCAGGTTTATGGCTAGGAATATTTTCGCACAGTTTTTTTAAGTGTTTTTCATATAAATTTTACTGGAAGGGCAATCACTTGTGTTGTGAAAACAGCACATAAAGCTTCAAAAATATAATTTTTATTTAGATGAAAAAAAGTACATATTGGTTTTAGATGCACAAATACCACACACAATTTTTAAGGGTAAAAAAACCGAGTGGGTAGTTCTTGTTCCAAAACAAAAAATTGGTTATTTTTGTGTTAAAATAAAGTAAACAAAATGGAAAAAAAGTACACGAGTACACATCGAGAAAAAAAGTAACCAATTTTGGTTAAAAGTAACCAAAACGGCAACGCTGATTAAAAGTACGATAAGTACGAATTTTCTTGAATCAAGTACAGAAAGACTGATTCAAGTACGGATTTTCAATCGCGAAACACTTAACTTATCCATATTCAATCCCGAATTCGTGCTTGAAAAAACCAAAAAAGAAATTAGAAAGAGGATATTATTGTGATTGATTTACTTAACCGTTTTACAACTTACAGAATGATAAAATACCTGCATCATGCCCGATATGGTTTTTACTTTAAAAATTTTATGTACTTATTTAACTAAAAATATAAACTAAATGAGAAGCAGGAGTTTAATTTTACTTTTTAAACATGAAAATTGTAATTGTACAACAAACCTTGAAAAACACACGCGTATGCATACGCATAAAAGAATGCAATGCTGAGAGATGAGACTAGAAAGTTATATGAGATTAAAACCCTCACTTTGTAATTTTACTCTTAGAGTGGCACTACCAACGAAAAGTTCAATCTTTTTTTACTTGATTTAAGAATTTTGTACTTATTTAAAAAAATTCCTGGTTTGATTTTCAAAAGCTATTCCATCTAGGATTATTTTGAGAACGTTTTATGGCCAATTTCACCAATTCTTTTTACAGATCAATTTATATTAAGTAAATACAGTTGTTACGCATCAGTTGCGCATTAGTAAAGTTGAATGTTCGTAAATGCATCACTTGTAAGAAACTTTGCATTACTCTCATACGTCAAAAGTTTTTGTATGCAGTGGTGCCGCAGCTCTGCTGCAAATGTTGGCAATTATTGCTTCAGTTAATTTTCTGTTGCAATAACTTCTAACATAAAATAAATCGGAATGTTTTTCTTTTTTGATGTTTTTTCTTGTAATTTATAAGAAAACTATCACTTTTTGGTTCAATATTTCCAATAAATTTTGCCATCGCTAATATTGATAAAAAAAATTTTTTTATTATCTTATGTTCGCTTATAAAACTTAAAAAATTTGGCTTTTGTTCAAAAATTCAAACTTTGGTGACTGGAATATTTTCGTAATTCGGCGAAGACACCGATTTAGAAAGACTTGCAGCGCATTTATATCTCTGCAAACTGCGTTCCAAGATCCGCCACCATAAAGAAGAAGACAATTTCGTTGTAGTACCATTGGAGATCTGGGTAAATCGCCATATAGAATTAAGACTGCCAAATGATTGTCTGCCAGCTTAAACGTGAGTTGTTACATCGTTAGAAGAGTTACCTGATGTGCTTAAGATGCTTTCGAGATAACAAAATAATGAAATATATTCCAGATTTTATTGATTTATCGTTAGGGCCAAATTATTTGTTGCGTTCATTCTATATCAAAGACAAAATGTGCAACCTGCCGTTATAAAATAATTTGAATTTTATCAATTTTCACATAAAACCTTTTGGTCAGTTTTCTCTAGAGTCTGTTTTAAAGATTTTCCTAACATTAACACTCAGAACTCTAGTTATGTACTTTTAAACGGAATATTTCCGCATTTGTATATATGTAAATGCTTATGAAATTTGGCCCCTAAACTTTTGAAACATTTCAAAATTAACAACGTTGTTTTTTCTTTAATGGCTGGTTTTAGAAAAACAAACTCATGAATACATTTACAGACACACCCCAACATTTGTGGGGTTGTTCGTGGAAATAGAGCACATTTATTCAGATGAATTTATCCATTCATTCGTTCATTTGTACACAACCACCAGAGTGGTATCTCTGCTGTCCCCTTTGTATTATATGGAGCTTAACGACTCAAGTGACGCCACTGTTTTAACTTTGCACGTGCACAAAATTTTCCATACCATCAAGTGGAATCTCTTCTTTTTTTTCATTACATTTTGTTATTGCCTGTGCTCCTCTTCTCTACTTGTTCGTTCATTTGTTCCTTTGGGGGATTTACAATGATTTTGTATGGGTTTGTCAAAGTGTTTCGTTGTGTGTTTGAATGAATGTCAGACATTTATTTGTTTGATTATCTGGTAGTTGGTTGAAAAAGGTGGAGAAGGAGGAAGAGATGAAGGATGTATGAAGGTTCTGGGTTGGGGGTTTTTGTGTATGTATGTATTTGCTTTAGAGCTTCGTTTTTAGCTTTAGTTTATTGGAATTCTTTTGTAAATGTTTTGTATTGTGTATTTTACAAGCAAACTGTTAATGTTGTTGTTGCAGGAGTCTTTAAAGAATTTAATGTATCAGAATTTGAAGGAGATTTTAATTTTAGTGGAAGTTTTAAATTGTACTAAAAATTAAATTTTACTGATATTTGTTGTAACTTGAATCTTAAATTTTACTAAAAATATTTAAATCTTAAAATATTCAAATTAAGTTCGAAAATAAATTAAAGTTTACTGGTTATTGTCCCTAGAGGACTAAAAGGCGTAATCAGACGTGGCAAACGGCTATGACATAGAAACCAAAATTATGGTTAGTCACCTATAATCAAATACACTGTTCCCCTGTCCATAAAGTTGGTTCAAACAGCTGTTTTGTATGATTATGCTTATGTCACGTCTAATTTGAGCTTAATAATCTACCAATTCATTCTCTCTCTTCTTAATCAGCCTAATTATAAATACAAATTCCCCGGGAGTTTTTTTCTCATTTTTACAATTGAATTAACATAGAAAAAATGGGAGAAGGTATAATTTAGAAGGTAGAAAACTCCCAGGGAATTTTTATTCATAATTGGGCTGAATATAATTGATTTTTAGCCCGTTCGGCCGGCCCTGTAGTCAAGTAAGGATATTGAAAATCAATTATTTTTATAAAAACCTTAAGCAGTATTGAATTTCCCTAATAGATGCCAAAGAACAAAAAATAGCCTTGTACTTATTAAATTACTGAAACAGTAACAGTTAGTAACCTCGAAAGTTTTCAATTTGTTTGGATTTATATGTCGTTTAGAACACCAATACAAGCCATATCAATTTGACAACATTTATCGTAGTGCCGCCACATTATTATTTTTTGCACTGCATATAATATATGGGGCACTGATTTACAGCTAAAAATTTTAACTACACATAAATTTAAGTTTAGTTCAACTAAACCAACCAATGCCCGAAAGTGAAGCAACAATTTGGAGCTAAATTGACAAGTTTTATTAAAAACAGAATCTTAATTTACTCAAGTACTATTTTTTTTTTAAATTATCGAAAAAAAATCTCGTAACTTATAACATTTTTGGATTGAGAATTATTCGACAGTCCAAGGCGACAACCATTGTATGATTTTTCCTTTGTAAAATTAGTTTTAATAAGGGCGAATTGTAACCGACCGATTATTCGGCTAATAATCGTTGCTCGGCATTTGTTAATAAAATTTTTTTTGTTTGCTTTTTTTATTACCAAAAATTGTTATAAATTTATTGTTTTTTTTTTAATAAATAAGTTTACAACTAAAGCTTCGTACAGACGATGTTCAGATCTTACAATATTGTAAGCAGGCGTTGCCAACAGCAATATTTTTTTGACAATGATGCGATTGTCAGATGCATTAATTTTGCACTTCTGCAAATACAAATGAGCTAACAATGTTCACACAGTTGTAAGACATTTTAGCCAATTTTAATGCAATTTAAGCAACGCTGCTTACCAATATTGTAAGATCTGACCATCGTCTGTACGAAGCTTTACTATTTCTTTAGCTATTTTTCTTCAGATACTTTGTATTACGTGCTGTAGTTAATGTTATTTCTGTTATTTTAAAAATAAATATATTAATAGTATATTTATATAAATATATTGATTATGAAAACTTTAATCAACTGTTTTCCTTGAAAGTAATCGGATTACTTTTTGATTACTTTTGATTATTTTGTAGTAATCGCCGGTACTTCTGATTATTTATCGATTACTAGTAATAGTAATCAATTAGTAATCAGAAATTTTTTCTTATAGAGTAATATAATCATTATGATTCTCTTTTAAAAGTAATCTAAATAATTACTAATCGTAAACGATATTTAACAGGTATGCCTTAAACAAAGAAAAAAAGAGTGAAATAAAAAATGTTTATTAAAAAATTTAATTTGTTTTTAAAAACGGATAAATTTATAATTCTTAAGGCCTCGTCACTCTTACGTTAACGTTGCGGGCCAACTGTTCCCTTTTTACTTACCAAGCTTTGATATCAGAAGCTAAAATTTATAAAATTAAATTAAATACAAAATTTAAGCACATTTTAACACGTTTACGTTATTTAGATACCACCAAAAATTTAAGTCGGCGGCAACGCTTGCGTGCCGCAACACCAACGCATTAGTAACGGGGCTTTAACACATGTTCGAAACCAAGTGGCAACTTACGACATTAGATATCAATCGAAATTACAATACAATTTTAATGGAAATTTCGATTTATATCGAAAGCCGTTATTTGGCCCCAGGTTGGGGATACTTCAATAGAGAAATTTTATTCAGATCTCCTTTTAGTAAAAAAATAATTTTTATATAACGGAATAATTGTATTTTAGGATTTAGGTTAACCAAAGTGATTACGGATTTTTTCCTTTTAATGGAAATTAAAAGTGGCTACTGATTTGCGTCTATTAATTATATAGGAGAATCTGCAGATAATCCAACTGAGTTCGCAAGATAACATATAAGATGCTTAATGTATATAAACGAAATGTAAATGAATAATTAAAGTAAATAACAGAAAAGATTCCTAAATTTCTGGAAACCCGAATAAAGCCGGGTCCAAGCAGCTGACAAAAAAAATTGGTTCAAGGAAAATTTTCCAAAGTAGCTGGAATTAAAAAAAAAAATAATATTAAAAGATATTGTTAAAAATGACAAAAAAGATATCGAAAGAAAAAAGTCTCCAAAATTGATTAACAGCTTAATAAAATAATAATAAATTTAAGAAAAATATCTAATAAACTGATTTATGGAAACCTTAAAAAATTATATTGAATTTACAAGAAAAAACAAACTTTAATATTTTTTTTTTCATATTGTAAAAATTCGCATAAGAACTTATGAGACATATTTAAAATTCCACTTTCGAATTCATTTGCTTCAATATTTTTTATTTTGTCTTTAAAAATATTTATTTCTCATAAATTCGCATGCGACACGCGCTTTGCATAATTAATTTAAGTGCATTAAAATTAATTTAATAAATTATGTATAATTCGTGCACCCTACTCACTAAACTTAGCCGTAACAGGGTAATGTTACAAAATTTAAAGAAGTAATAAACGATCTCTAGGCGTCCCGAACGGATTGTTCGAAAAAAGAATGACGTTATTTCATATTTTATAACATCGAACGACGGGACAGATGCCCAACTTTTAAATAAATAAGTTGTTATAGTAACCGAAAAAGTAAGATATAAATCTGATCAAAATAAAAAATTGGAATAGTTAAATATGACATAAAACCTAGACAATTTTAAAATTTAACTCCTCCTATAATTAAAATAATATATTAAACATGCAGGGAATATATCTACAGTATGCCCGGTTGGATTAAAAAAATCCAGGGTTGCTTTATTTTTTTTTTTTTTTTTTTGTGGGGCCTAAACAAAAAAGAGAAATTCCACTTTTTCGAGCTGACATCTGGATTCCAAAACTTGACAGGCAGATGTGTTCAAGATTATCGTAAATACCTGCCATTACATCTTAATTGCACGATATTTTAACACTATAAGAAAATAATGCGTCTACCCAGGTTCCCCGGGTGTAAATATCATTACAAAAGTGGCAATTGTAGCACTCTCTCTGAATCATGTACACAGACGAATAACACTAAAACGTACTCAAAACAATCCTAAATGGAATAACTTTCGAAAATCAATCCCGGAATTTCTTAAAATAGGTACAAAATGTTTTTACTTTTCGTTGGTAGTCCCACTCTGAGAGTAAAATTACAAAGTGAGCGTTTTAATCTCATTAACTTATCAAAGTTTGTTGCAGACACTACAACAACAGCACAAAGTAGTTAAAAACGAGTTGCACCAAAAACAACACAACAGGACGAAAACACATTATTTTCATGTTTAAAAAAATTGAGAATTCTTGCTTCTCATTTAGTATATATTTTCAGTTATATCGGGAATGATGCTAGTGTTCTATAATTAAAATTCTGTAAGGTGTAAAACGGGTAAGTAAATCAATCATAATAAAATTCTCCTTCTAATTTCACTTCTGGTTTATCTCAAGAACAAATTCGGGAATGAATCAACTTAATAATACTTGAATCAAGCGCATTTTGAGATTGTCTCAATCTTAGTTTTACTTAAATCAATCTCATTTTCGGATTATTTCAAGTAAGATTTAGGGATGGAGTATGGACAAGTTAAGTATTTCGCGATTGAAAATCCGTACTTGATTCAAGAAAATCCGTACTCACCGTACTATTAATACCGCTTCGGATTCATTTGAGTATGGATGGATTGATTTTGCTTTCGAGTGTACTTAACCCCTGGCTAAGAAGGTATCTTGCCTCCATTGTAAGAGTAGTTTCTAATAAAAAGCAATATCCCACAAAGAGAACCGTCAACAGGCCGTTCTCCCACCAAGATAACGAGCGACTAATGACTTTTCTCTGTTCCCTCTTTTTCTTTATTTTTACTTAAAAGAACTTCCCGAGAATCCCGCATTAAATTTCTAGGAAAGCGGACATTAAAGACAAATGGTTTCGAGAAAAATCCCGGGAATAAGCTCCCAGGTTAAAACACCTATAAACACCCGCAAAAGATTAAGATTTTCAAAAATCCGAATCTATCTGCCGTATAACTTAAATAGTCTATTTTTGGCACCCAAAGTATATGATTCAAAAAGTGACCCATGTGTCATCTCCGAAAAAGATATTCCTGGGAGTTAAAAAAATCCCCACAGTCTTTAATAACTATGTAAAATAAACTTATTGAAAATCCAATTAATAATATGAAACTCTGTAGCGTCATGTTATTGCTATTTCGTTTCTTAAATTTTATTTATTTTTTTTTTTTCAAAAACAAATTGTCCCTGATTTGTTGCATGTTCACATGTATGACACTGGCTGTGGCTGACAGTCTCAAAAGTTTTCTACGAATAGTTTTCTTCTTTCTCTATGCTGCAGTTTTCCCTCCATTTGCAAATGCTCTTCGGATTGTGTGAACCTTGTCGGCAACATGATGTGGCATGGCATGCGTGAGTGTCGCTTTTATGTCTCCTTAAATTGCATTAAATGTTGCAAAGACTGTCTGCTAAAAAAAACAGCATAGACATGAAAAAATGCGTATGCAAATAGTTTCTATATATTCGCAAACGCGATCAGGCCAAAATAAATTGAAAAATGAAAAAAAATGGAAACGAAAAATAAAATAAAAACGCAAAATTGTGATGATTGTGACGATGCTGATTTCGAAATGATGACTTGTCGCTCATGTTCAAGTGCTGACACACAGCACAGTGATATTAAAACATTCATGCTGCATTCACTCAATAAATTTGCTGTTATAAAAATATATTTTTTTGTTGTTTTTTTCATTGTAAAGCAAAATTTATGTGTGTTTTAATTTCTATAAACGATTTGTTTTTGGCAACATTTGTGGCCGTTTCTTATGAAAAAAATTAAACATTCACTTGCACATTTTTTTATTGAAATTGTCTAAAAGTTTTGAATGTTTCTGTGGCAAATGCTTGTTGCCATATTGTAGTTTTTGTATTAGTTTTCATCAAAATCGTCACCGTAATAAGAACAAACATGCAACATGTGTTTAATGTGTCATTCTGTTGACATTTAAAGGGGTGACATAAAATGTTTGTTTTTCGTTTTTGGGCGCTTAGTTAATACTCGTATGACAATTATTTTGAATTAATGGAGACTTTTGTTGCAGACATATAGATTAATGTCGGCGCGAAAATGTTGAAGTGAAAGATATTTATTTGAAAGTAGGAAAAGAGTTTTTATGGAGTGAGCTTAAATATTTCTTAGCAAATTTTTTTCTTTAAATGATTTTTTTTTTGGAATGCGTTCAGCAAAAACAAGGTTAAAAAGAAACCGATGCCCCTAATCTAAATGTCGGTAGGAATATGGGTTCTTCATTTCCAACAAGTGCATACAGTTATTCTTTAATTTCAGGTAATTCTATGAATTTATTTTTATGCAATAATCAAAACTCGTAAAAATAATAATTTCGGTTCTGTTTCAAACCTTAAGCTTCGTACAGACGTTGGTCAGATCTTACAATGTTGTTATTAAAATTGACTTAAAATTTCTTGCAACTGTGTTAACATTGTACGCTATTTTCATTTGGCAGATGTGTTAAATTAATGCATCTGACAATGGCACCATTGTCAGAAAAATGGCAACATTGTAAGATCTGACTATCGTCTGTACGAAGCTTAAGAGTTTAACAGAACACGCAAAGAAGACTTATTTTCCCATATGGTTACGGCTAACGAAAATATTTTAAAAGACAATTTTCAAACATATACATACAAGAATGAGACACAATAGTTGATAGTTTGGTTTTAATACGTTTAAAATTATAAAAAAAAATTAAAAGCTACAAATAAATACTATACAATTTAATAAAACTTTTTAGTTGAGGGTGTTTTTTAAAGACCGATAAAATTTTCGAAAGGGTTGCCTGTCAAACAAACTGTCATACTGCGCTAACCTTTTGACATTTATGATCAGTATACTCTGGCAAACCCTCGTAAATAGATTGACGCTTAAACAGCGCTACCAGATTATCCAAATTAAAGATTTAACGTTAATATGCATGAGCTACATTAAACTACTATCAAAAAGTAACGAAAAGCCTCTTAAATGCTTTAAAATAAATAAAATTAAAAAAAATTAATCCGTACGAAATGGTCGATCTGTTTCGGAGACAACTGATTCGGGCGAGATTTGATTTCAACATGATGGAAATATTTAAATCCCATTTTGCCCATAACTTGATTTCGTGATATGACACTTCTCGATTAATGCCTGAGAGGCTACCTGAAGCCAGTATTTAATGCTTATAAAGCAGCAATTAACGCCTTGGAGGCCAACGTTGTTCGTGGTGTTTGTGACACCAAAACTAGAATGCTCTGATAATGCCATGTATTATTCTTTCAAATAAAAAACTTGTTTTGATTAAACTTATTTTTTTTTTCAATTTCAAGTTCGATCGGTCTTACAAAAACACCCTTTACATATCTTATCTATTTATCATGATATGCAGCTTAAGGCTTTTTTGGAAATGTTCCAATACAATACGATGGAAATATTAAGTTACAAATCCCCAAGAGACATTTTGATGATGTAGAAATATTAAAATCTAAATCCTGGTAAATGGTAAAAACAAAAGCACAAAATAACTAAAAGAAAGGAAACTATAACGATATTTTTATATTGTCTTGTATGCATTTATTTAATTGCATGTCACACGGACGAAGAACATACGCCAGGTCTAGTGTCCTTATTTACACAAATACCCCAACACGACACCCAGGCGAAAATGATTGGACATTGAATGGGAGAATGGGAACTGAGTCAGCAAAAAACACAAACAAAAACGCATTTAACGATTTATTTTGTAAGATAAAAAGCAACAACCCTACGTCTTTTTATTTCTCTTGCGTTGAACACGTGCAAGCCTACGGGGCACATCCATTCGCGAGCGTGTGTGTGTATTTTCTTGGCTTAATGTAGTCAAGACCATAGTGTATAAAACAGCTAAAGCGGCGGCGTTGTATGTCAATAGTGACGGCAGCCGCATTAAATTCCTTAACGACGCACAAATAAATGTATGTTGTAAATTCATTTGAGTTGTTGTGAAGCCTTCATACCAAACGCCAATATTAAAACGAATACAGCACTTGCAAGTGTTTCATTTTGTACTCTCCCTCCTTCTGCATAAATATTGTGCGTAATGTTCATTTAATAACATTGTGGAATTTTTCAATTTCTACTTTATTTTGTATTCTAATACGATCCCTAGGGGGCAGGCTCATCATACTAAACGCTATCAAATGCAAATTGCATACTTTGGTCAAGATCATTAGCGGAGTTCAACATCAGGCTTGCAAAAGAGCAAATGCAAAATATCGTTGCACTTTAATGAAAACTAACGGAAACTCTGTGTCTTTTGTTGTTGGATTTAATATAAGAGCTATGATATTTTGCATTTGCACTTTTCCTACAAAAGGGTCGCAAAAAAACTCCGGGATTTAAATTGTACAATAAACTAATACTGAACTAGAACTCAACTTTTTTTTTAATTTTCTAAGCATATCCCTGCGAAGCTCTACGCTTGTCTGCAGGAAAGTAACCAGAGCCTCTGGCGGGAATCAAACATGCAACCCCGGCGCTGGTAGACTAGCTCACTACCTACCGGGGCGGCGGAATAAAATAACCCCCCAAAAAAATAATGAAATAACCAAAGTGGGGGGCCTTATTACATATACATATACAATAAACCCCCAATTTGGAAAATGAAATCAAGCCCCAACAAAATGAAATAACACCCCAAACAGAAATGAAATAAAACCCTAACTTTTGGGGGCTTATTTCATATGAAATAAGACCCCAATTTCTGAAATGAAAATAAGACCCCAACATGTATAATACAATTAATTGTACAGTTTTGGTTTAAAGAAATATGCGATAGATAGCATGGTTGTCAATCATCGGCTTAGATAACTAAAGTTCTTCTGCATAGTCGGCCTTCGGCTGGGCGCAAGGTTTTCCTCCTCTATGGTATAACAAATACCAGCTTCGCTAATTAAAGCTTTTCTGCATAGGCAGCCTTAGGCCAAGCGCAAGCCCAAATTTAGGAGCAGAAAAAGAATTCAAGCGCACGGCCTAAGGCAGAGAAGCTTTTGTTAACGAAGGCGGTGTTTGTTATACCATAGAAGAGAAAGTCCTTGCACCAAAAAACGGTTTCGTAATAAATTTAAAAATGAAATAATCCCCAAAAAAATATATTGGGGCTTTATTTCATAATAATTTTTTTTGGAATTCTTTCATATGAAATAGTCCCCCAATTAAGAAAATGAAATAACACCCCAAACAAAAAGAAATAACCCCCCAAAAATCGTTGTTGTTGTCCTCTGTACAAACTTTTGTGAGGTTATTTCATTTTTTTTTTTTGGGGGGGTTAAATTTTGAACTAAAATTTAATTCCAATTAAACTAGTATTAAACTAGAACTGAACTAAAACTGAAGTAGAGCTTAACTAGATCTGAATATCAACTTAAATAGTACAGAACTTGAAGTAAATACCAACTGAATTCCAGCTGAACTAGAATTTAACTAGAGCTGACCTAAAACTGAACTACAACCAGACTGAACTAGAGCAGAACTAAAATTAACTAAAACTGGAATTGAACTAGAACTGAATTTGAACTAGAACTGAGCAAGAACTATACCAGAACTGAACTAGAACTAAAATAGATCAAAACTGGAAGCGAGCGAAAACTAATTTCCAACTAAACTGAATTACAACTGTACTCTACTACTGTACGCTACTCTCAATTGCGATGCGAATGCTAAATGCCAACTTGGTATTCTCTATCACTTCCGCAAAATTTTTCGAAAACGAAGCAATACTGCCAATGAAAATTAAAGATGGCGCAGATTGATAGCAATGAAATATCAAAATATAAAAAATTTTTAAATTTTAAAATTTAAATAAAATAAATATGTAGTGAAGATTTTCGAAAAGAAAAAAATAAAAAGATCAGAAGGACAAATGGTACCATTTTTTGCATCGCAACAGAGAGTACCTCCTGAAATAGATCTAAATTTGAACAGAACTTGAATTATATTAGAATTCAGCTAAAGTTCTAATGATAATGGGGTTTACATATGGTGACCATATTTTTGAATCCAAAATACAGAAGAGTAGTTTCATATTAGTTAAGGGCACACAAATTTTATATAATTCAAAAAGAACGACCAAGCCACACATTAAAATACTTTTCAATTTTCGCTGTTTTTGGAATTTCACTTTAGCTATTTTTGTAAACAGGTGATATAAACATTGCTAGAATAAGCACTGTTTTGCCGTTATGAGGTAACCACGTGTATTTAGCCCTTTTTTTGTAACCAGTGCCCATGTTCTGTAACTCTCGCGTCGAGAAACTTTTCGATTGAAATGTGCGAAATGAAACAAGAATGCAATGTTGCCAAAACTTGGTGACCAAAAATGGCTAAATTTACGGAAAAAATGGCTAAGAAATGGTTAAAACTTTTTTAAATTAAAACACATTAAAATTCAATAACAAAACAGAAATAATTCACTAAACATTTTTTTTCAATGATATTGTTAGTTGAGATCAATTTGTTACATAAGAATAAACGTAAATGAATATTTTAGCATTTAAAAATTATCGATAAGTTCGATGTCGTTGTTGTTCATCTCATAGGAATAAATGATGAAACAGAACTGGGGCTGAACGTTGTTTTTCATACAGTTTGACATAAAATTATGCCAGAGAATGCGGTCGAGAAAATAGAATCAATTTTAATGATGAAACAGAACTGGGGCTGAACGTTGTTTTTCATACAGTTTGACATAAAATTATGCCAGAGAATGCGGTCGAGAAAATAGAATCAATTTTATTTTGAGGACGTTTTTTCTAATGCTCTCACATATAGACACTTATTCTCTTAACAATGCTACCATACTTTCATTCAATTTCATACATTTTGTAAACAAAGAAAAATAAGAACAAAAGAAAAAGAAAGAAATGAGAGAGAATTTGAAGTTACTGCCGACGTTTTAATTATGGGCTTTAGAATTTTTTCTTGAAGTTGAAGACTCAATTCTGTTTCATCATTTATTTTGAGGACGTTTTTTCTAATGCTCTCACATATAGACACTTATTCTCTTAACAATGCTACCATACTTTCATTCAATTTCATACATTTTGTAAACAAAGAAAAATAAGAACAAAAGAAAAAGAAAGAAATGAGAGAGAATTTGAAGTTACTGCCGACGTTTTAATTATGGGCTTTAGAATTTTTTCTTGAAGTTGAAGACTCAATTCTGTTTCATCATTAACTCTATATTTATTAGATTTAAAAATTTTGAAGTTAAATCATAATCATAACAAAATTAACCCAACCTTTTGGGTCCAAATCTACAATAAAAACAATAAGAGAGTATAATCGGTAAAACCCGACTATATGATACCCTGAGCCACATTAGAACCTATGTACCAAATTGTCTCCGAAATTGCGACCTGTACTTTGCGCACAAGACTTACAGCCAGACAGCCTGCCAGATGAACGTACATCTTTAATTCGACTTTGAAAGTTATCCTGAGCCGATCGGTATACTTAAAAGTGTTACAAACATCAGCACAAATGCATAGTACCCTCTCCACTATTGTGGTGTGGCTAAACATCTTTTATTGTCATGATAAAAATATTTACATACCCTCTCCACTTCAGCATTAGACCATGGAAGTGAGAGCATCTTTACTAACATTTTTAAAAGTTTTTTGTTGCCGCCTGCATCTCTATAGTGATTGATTTAATAAATTTAATATTGGAATACTGTTCATTTATTTTTAAAGATGTTTCATCATCATCGTTTATAGCGATTTTCAACATTTGTAAAAGTTGTGATTTAAATTAAACGCATTTTTATTGTTAAAAATGTTTATTTGACTTACATATTTTAAAAGAAAAACAAAATAAAATTATGGCTAAACAAATTGAAAAATGGCTAATCTCATTTTTAATGGCTAAACAAGGTGAGAAATGGCTAAATCTAGTCACTAAATGGCTAAATTGGCAACACTGCAAAAATGCCATATATTGAAACAAACAGCTGCCTTTCTCACTAAACTGTGTCTGTAACAGAAAATGTGTGTCTGTAATATTTTTGTGATAAAAGTAACCGCTTTAAACTGCCAAATAAACTCACGAATAAAAATGGGGCGAGAAAAAATTTTAACACTAAAAAACAATTAAAAATGCAAAATTCAAAAATTAATAATAATATTTTGTTCTTGGTACAATTTTGTATTGTTCAATTATTTTGCTTTTAACATTTTATAAAATATACAAATTTTTTCAAAGCTCGTTTGCAAACAACAAACGTAAAAGTCGCACTGTACATTATTTGGTATAGCCGGCGGTGTATTTTCGCCGCCGTCGTTAAAAACTTTTAAATTTTGGTCGCCGTCAACGATATGTGTGACTGGCGTTCTCAACGCCTGCAATGTCACATCGGCTTCGAGTACAATGTTATGACATTTATAACGTAACGACGTAATCTCTTTTAAAAGTTTTCGACATGAGTTACAGACACACTTTTTCTCACTTTTCGAAAAACGATGGAATATTTTGTTTCACATCTTTTCGATGCGAGTAGTTTTCACTAAAGTACAGAACATAGGTACAGTATTAGTGTTTAAAACTTTCGGCAATGGCAATAAAACAGCGATAAGAATTTTGAAGTTAGAAGTTAGAAGAGTGTCAACAATAGATTTTTTGAATGGGAATTATTTTAAAAGTCCGCTAAGAATTTTCTTAAAATAAAGAAAATTGTAGTATTTTGTGAAAATTTTGAAAATAATTTATTTTTTCCAAATTTGTAATATTTTAATCAGACTAAAGTTCATTAAATTGAATTTTAATTAAATTATTTTATGAAGAAAGGAATTTTTACAACATGAAATGAATTGTAATTTATTGATAATTTTTCATTCTTGACTGACGCTGGGCTTGAACGGTTCACGGTCAGGTTGATCTGACATGTTTCGATATCCACCACACTATCAGAGATCTTTGCCACTTAACACTCACCGCCATTGACGACGCGAGATGTATGTAAACTAATAAAATTACTTATGAATACAAGATAACTAATGAATACAAGATAACTAATAAGCACAACTAATTCTTAATTAATAATTACAACTAATTCTTAACTATAGTTACTTTCGTAACAATATTAATTTTAGCAAAAAACTTTCTGCCAGGCTAATGTTGTTGACTAGAAGAGCTAAAATATTGCCATATATCATATTCTTTTAAATGTTGTTTTAAAGAGATAGTCATATGCAAACAAATTACATATGAATAAATGGCTTGAAGGCAAACTTTGTAGGACGGACGCCCCCCCCCCTAAACACAACTTATCGCTACAACGTAAAACTGAAACGATTTGGGGGGGGGGAGAATATAAGAAATCAAAAAAAAATAAATAACGGCCACCCTAATATACATATATGAATTTATATGTTTTGGGTATTTGTTTTGTTTTCTGTCTTAGTTAGGGTTGCCATCCGTCCTCTTTTCCCCGGACACCGTCCTCTTTTTTTGGGTATCCGGGGCAGTCCTACTTCTTTTTCATCAAGTGTCCGGGGTTGTCCGGCTTTTTACACCTTCATTGTAAATTTGTTCCTGGATTTAAATCACAGTTCACAAAATTCATTAAAAAAAAAGATTTAGGTGCTCGAGTTTTTTTAAGATAGGTATGGTTTAATTTTTGGGGACGTAACGTGGCAAAAAGAGTACTTTTCTTTGAATGTGCCCAAAATGGAGCTTCAAAAAAAAAAATGGAACAAATAAGCAAAAGCAACCTTATCAATGTCGTTACTTTTGTTCAAATAAATACTTATTGCTAAATGATTATATTAAAATTTTATTTTAAGATTCTTTTTGGAAAGAAAAAAAAAATCATATCTTAAAAAAAGCACATCCCTCAAAGTTTTAGGATTTTTAAAAAACAGTTTTATATAAAAAAAAAATCAGCAAAAAAAAGGGTTTTGACTTAGTCCATTTTTAAAATTTGCTATATTGCATATACATTTTTTCAATATATTTATTGTAACCTCAAGTATTCTCTTTAAACTGACAAAAATCATCTTCGTATGTAAAGTAGTTTTCGAGATATTAAAAGAATAAACTCTTCACATTCGGCTTATTCGGCGATATTATGACAATTTGAATATGACATAACTTTTGAAAAAAAATTAAAAAATTGTTTTTCGTTGATATGTGTTCTTTATGGGATCAAATAAACCCTCTCGCCAAATTGCATTCAAATCGAAAGGGGTCGAGTCCCACTCTTGGTTGACTTGACATGGAATTACCCAAATTAAGTTTTTGTGTGCCGTCGTTAATTTTATTAATATTAAGTTGTTTAGAAAGTGTCCTCTTTTTTCGAACAAATGTCCTACATTTTTTATGCTGGCGTCCTCTTTTTCTCAAAATAGAAATGGCAAGCCTAGTCTTAGTGGATCAATTTGGCGAATGAACAACCTCCGTTGTTATTTTTGTAAGCTTAAAAATACAAAAAAATAAAACAGAAAGTACCAATAGAAAATAAAAAATTGCCTTAGTCACCTTTTATTGTTTCTCAATAACTCAGGACTCTGCATGTTGAATTTTATGTATATAGGTCCAATACTAACGGATATCAAAAAAGTACCAGTTGAAGAACAAAACAGTACCAAAAAGCTCCCCGTTACGGATAATTATTCATTCAGGACCATGAGTGCTTAATTTTATGTTTCTGGATCCAATATTAACGAAAATTCAAAAAGTACCATTTGAAAAACAAAATGGTACCTACATTTTTCATCTTTTAGGTTCATATTTACTCAGGACCCTGCACCTATAAATATATGTTTCTAAGTTCAATATTATAGAAAAATCCAAAATTACTACACGCAGCACGAAAAAGTAAAAGAGAGAAATTGAATTTCACGTTAACAAGCTTTCGTTTAAATGTGTTAAATTCCAAGTTCATACTGTTGGTAAACTGAAATTAATTGTTGATGACATAAGATATTCTTATGCGCATTTCACTGGTTGCTTAGGCCAGATCATCAGGAAATTTCATCCAAAGAATTTTTGATAAATTTTTTCTCCCTATTAAAGTATCAAAAATTCCAATATTGTAGTGGGAGTCCATAATTTAATAAGTATATGTATATAAAAGAATAGAGAAAAATGTTTCGGAAAAAAAGTACCAAAAATAGGTAAAATTTTCACCCCTTAAACATTCGAAATTCAAAAAAGTACCAAATTTATATTTGTATCTCTTTAGATAAGTTACGAATTAAGTGTAAGCTTTATTTCTAATATGAAGCAATGAAGTTCCAAAGTACAGGTCATACCCGTTTACTGTCCAAAAGGGCCGAATTTAAAAAAAGTACCAGACAACTGTGAAAACGATTACTGTCGTATTCAAAAAAAAAATTTCATACAAATTTTTCTTAAATTGTATTTCAAATCCGTTTTAATTTTTTATAAATACAACAGTTAGTATTTAATTTTTTTTTTATCTCTTTTTGGAGATATAAGATTACCGAATTTGCCCGTTTTTAACCTTTTTTACCCTTTTTGATTTTAATGAAATTGAAATGGTGTATTTTTTGTCCAAGCAAAACTCTTAAATATTGTACTGTTCTGTATAATACCGAACGGTATACATCATTCGTTTAAGGGTCACTCTAGCGAAATGGGGCATAAATATTTACCGAAAAACAATTTTATTTAAAAAAGTTTTCGGTTAATTTCTGTAATTAACAACAAATAAATAAACATGTAGTCTATTAACTTTTTTCGTTAATAATTAATAAAGTTTTTTTTTAAATCACCAGTTACTTTTCCCCTTTCATAAATTAAACTTTGCCTGCTCTCTAAATTTACATAAAGTTTAGTTTCATAATAAATTCGTTTGTGGCCAACAAACACCACCAGCTAAATGCCACTATTTAGCGTTTTTATTTGTGCAGTTTATGTGAAAATTTATGACCAGGTTGTATTTTTTTCACTAAAATTTATGTTGATTAGATTTCAATACGATATTTTTTTTTTTCAATTTGTATTTTAGAGGTTTTTATTTTTGGTAGCCTGTTAATGTTTAAGCATATAAATGTTTACATTTATTATGATCATAATTCAGTTTTTTTTTATTTTGATTTCTTTTAGATGTATTTTACCGAAAGAAATTTGTTAATAAATGTTGTTAACTGATAAATGACTTCTTTTTTGTGCTCAACTTGAAGATGAACAGGATGCAATAAAATAATGGAGTTAACAAAGATGTTTTAAGAGTAGAGTCCAGACTTTCTGTTGCTGCAGTTTTTTTAAATTCTGCTGAATTTTTTAAAATTCTGCTTTGAAATTGCATTAGTTTCCAGATTATGAAATTATAATTTTGATGTTTTTGGTATTTTAATTAGGCTAAAGTTCAACATATTTCATTTTCATTAAATTATTTTAGTAAATTGCAATTTTTGAATTTGAGTCTTGTCTTTCCTCTTCTGCTTTTTATATTTTATTATATTTTTATACCTACAGCCAACTTCAAGCCCTTCTTACCTTCTCACCAATAAATTCAAAAATTGCAAGTCCGGGCAAAGTGGGAAATAATGAATATTCCCACATGGATGATAATACACAGAAAAAAAACTCGCACCAAATTTAACTTTCTTCCACTAACTTTAAGTACGAATCAAACATAAAAATTTAAGTGCGAATAACACTAAACAGTACTTAAAACAATACAAAGTGCGAGTGTGTTCGTAAAAGTTTGTTTTATAAACAACAACAATACTACAAATAGCGGTAAAAAACGATTTTCTTGTTTTGTGTAGAAACTACAACAACACTACAAAAAGAAAACCATGCACTTTAGAAAGTTAAATAAGAAGCATAAATTCCCAAATTCTATTTGTTAAAACTATTAAGTTAAATACATCAAATTTCTAACCTAGAACTTTTACGAGAACCATATGGAGCATGCTACTGATGTCTTTAAATTTAAAGTTCTTTTGTAAACCAAGGGTGGAATACTTCAAAATTCAGAAAAATATGTGTAACGGACTAGTAAATAAAAATATTCTCTCTATCTCTTAAGTAGGTGTTGAGATTAGAATTATCTCATTTTCGTATTACTTGAAGTAGGAATTTCTGAGTAAGCTGTAATATACGCTTAGACATTTCCATTCTGTACAATATTTGAACTAATCTCTTAAACATTAATCCCGTCTGATTTCAAAATTTTGATTATTCAATTGAATTTTAACGGTCATAATAATTGTGGATTTTATTTAGCTCACACTGTTGCATTCACTATTGCTCATCTAGTTAGCAACATTGAAAACTGCAAATAAACTGCATAAGAATGCAATTACTTAAGCATTGCTACCGAACACTCTCTAAAATAAGAAAACGCGTGGTTTTTCTAAACTGAAAATCTATTCTTTCTTTTGCAATTTGCACCTTCCGCCATCAACATCAAAAATAAGAAAAATAGGAAAAAAAATTATTTATATTAAATTATTAACCAAGTGTGTGTAACATCCTTACAGGATATTTTTTTTATATAAAATTATGATTGTGGCCAAACATATTTGTTAATTTATTAATACTAAAGGTAATTTTGTTTAAAAATAATTACAATACCTTGCATCGCAGGCTTATTTTATTTCTTATTTTTTTTAACTCATAGAGATTTAAAAAAAAAAAAACAGATCACCAATTGCAAAAGTTGTAGAGAAATTCGAACCTAAGGTTAATATTCATATAACAACTTCTAAAGTTAAAATATCCTGCAAGGACTCTAACAGTCAGGTAATATAACTACAAATTAAACTACGATCCCCAGTAATAATAACAATTTCCAATAGGCCGTTTTGTAAGCTCCATGTACAGTGGGGGTCACGTTCCTCTAGCCACCACTGTACCGTGATATTTCTCCCAAAAACAGAAAAAAAAAGAAAAAAAAAAAAGTTATCATAAGAAATTTGCCGATATAAAACCAGTTTTTGAGAAATAGAAAAGAAGAAAAAAAAACCATTTCAGCAGAAAAAACAATTTTAATTGTTTTAACTCATAATACGATACAGAAGTGCATGAAGAACGCAACATTTTTATATTTCAACGTCAACATACATAAATATCTATATGGAATTAACATTAAAAAAAAACAAGGAAAAACTTTGTTTTTTTTTGTAAAAATTGTTGGCTACTTTAAAGTAATAGCGAATTTTACTTTTAATTCATATTGGAATTCCCCCCCACCTTATATGAGGACTACATGCTGAATATGCTACACCCAAATTGATTTCTCCAGAACCCATTAATCGCATCAATTATTATAAAAGTGACTTAAAAAATTAAAACTACCTCACGTAAGTGTTAAGTATTTTCAAATCATAGGGCAAAAAGTCACAAAGGTAACTAATATTTTTCGTACAAATCTAAAAAAAAAAGTCACACTATGGATAATTAAATAACTAGATTTGGAAGAAATTCAAACTTGTCTAAAGTAGGTTGTAAAACAAATCTGAAAAAAAAAATACCATTTTCTACTGGAAACAAAAAACTAAAAATTAAAATGTGTACGAATTTTAACCAAATATGATTTGAAGAAACTTAACAAAATTTGCCCAATAAGATCAAAGGAAGGGTGGGTCGTGAGGCACTATATCTCCATGACATCTGGGAGATGTAAACAAATATTACTTTTTGGTCAAATTTAGTTTCCTATAGGTGGACGAAAGTATCGGGTCATGTTTTACCTTCTTTTATTGTTAAAGTCAGCCTATTTTTTTATGACTTGTTGTAGTTTAGGGAGTCTACAATAATTATTTATGAATGTCAGATAAGTAGGAGGGACATAAACCAACCAGAACAAGAACCCCGCCACCCGACTGACCGCTAGTGGTAAATCAATGGCTCCCAATGTTCGGTTGTTTTTTGTATAGCTTTCTCCTAGCCGTCTTTTCATGATGACCGGGAAAGATTTAGTTTAAAGATAATTTTATTCTTCGGATTCGATCAAGGTATTTCGGCGGTCTATTCAGGGATTCGTTTGTTACTCTTGAGGTTGGACATTACAAAGCCAACATAGAAATTCTTGAATCAAGCACAGTTTGAGATTAACTTTTATCACACTTTATACTCAAATCAATCTCGTTTTCGTTTTATTATAAGCACGGGGCATTTGAATAACTTGCACTTGAATAAAGGGTTCTGCACTGAAAGAAAAATGCTTCATATATTTAATGAATCGTTTTCATAAAAAAAATTTCACTGGTTAAATGAAAATTTTCATTTTCCAAATGGAATTTCGTAGTTATAATGAAGTATTTTCGTTAAAATCGATTCATTGGATTTCGTAATTACGTTAAAAATTTTCATTGGATATATGAAAACTAAAGTTTTTCCAAGTTAAACAAAAAATTTTAATTGGGAACATAAAAAACAATATACAAACATAACTATATTCATAAATTAATACAAAAATATAGTTTCCCTAAATATATAAATATGAAATATGAATATATATAAAAATATGTTTCATACATATTATGCAATATGCCATTAAATTTATGTAATCAAAAATTTTTTTTTAAAAGCAGCATATTTCAATAATTGAAAAAAAAAATATTTTTAACACTCAAATAACTTTATAGTCTCAATAATTAAAAGTATAAAAATATTTCGAAAAATCATGCCTTCATAAATTTAAATTTTCATTATGACAATGAAAACGCCATTTTAGTAATGAAACAAAAACTTTCAATTCATAAATAGGTATGTTTTTAGTTTTGTTTAAAATGTACATACCTAAACACATATATTTAGTATGTACCAAGTAATAAACAATTAAATGTTCTCCTTTAAAAAAAACACACCCTTATTATACCCTTAACCACAGGTGGAAAAGGGTTAATATAAGTTTGTCATTCCGTGTGTAATTTCTATAATATTGATCTTAGACCCTATAAAGTATTAATATTCTGAGTCCTTATGAGGAGAGATGTTGATTTAACGATGTCCGTCTGTCCGTCTTACGTTTGATATTTGTTTTCCGGATACTCCAGACATGATAGCGACTAGGTTGTTTTACATTTATGTCTTATATAGTCTACCATTTCTTGCTATTAAAATTCAGCAAGATCGGTCCACAAATGGCTGAGATATGACCAAAAAACCACGACTGCCTCTGATTTTGCCCAAAAATCCCTTGTTGTTGTTGTTTTTATTTATTTCTGAATATCTTGAGAACGGCAAGAGCCAAATTAGGTACACACAATAACGTTATCAATACACAGCATCCCACAAAATGTGGGCGGGATTGAACAAGTGGGCGTGGTACCTCCCGTACAAAACATCAAAAATTGTATAAAAACCTGATTTTTTGGACTGTCATATGACCTATGGTTACGCCTTATATATCAAAAGATCGGACATTTTTAATAGAAAATATCTTCTGAAAAACTCGGGAAAATCGGTTCAGATACGAAAAAGTTATGACCAAAATATATATTTTTTTTTTAAAAATACCCATTTTCGGGAACCATAGATCTTCCCGAGTCCAAGTTTTATAACCAAAATAACTGGCAAATTTCTTCTTAACACGTTTGTATATAAATCTGTCAAATCGGTTAAAAACTAGCAGAGTTATGACCAAAATACTGAAATCCCAAAAATTACTCTTTTTATAATTAAGTTTGTTTTTTATACCCTTCACCGAAGATCCTATTACCCTATAAAGTTCTGGGTATTCTGGGTCCTTATGAAAAGCGAAGTTCAAATCCAGTTGTCCGTTTATATATTATATATTTTATATATTATTATATATTATATATTTTAACATATACATACGTGTTTTAAGCCCACCACTAAACTCTGAAAATAAGTTTTATTAATATAATTTCATTAACATATCTTAAAGCATTTTGAAGCAGGTAGAAAATCTTGGGGAATTAATAGTGAAGACACTTATGGCCAATTTCACCAATTTATTTAAATATCGTTTTTCGTTGTTCGTTTTTCATTTTAAATAAAAATAAAATTATATAAAAAAACTACATTTGAATATAAATTGATATTTAAATATAACTGGTGAAATTGGCCATTAGCACAGAACAAAAGACCAAAGTTCTTTATTATTATTAAAAAAAAAGTAGCAATTGATTTTTTAGACAAAAATACTAATATCTATTCAAAATGTTATTTTTGTTCGAAATACACCTACACATACAAACAATTTACCCATTGCTTTAGCGTTTTTCCCAACGAGAGGATGCCTTTAATCGTTAGCGTGATAAAAGGACTCGTGCAGTTCGAAATTATATCAACCTTTCACGGGTCCAAACAAGTATTAAGGAAAACCCCTAAACTTGCACCGGTCGACGTTCTCAGCTGTTGGTGGTATCTACACGGTCTTTGCAAATCATTTTACATAAGTCACTCCTTCTTCTATATAAGATTTTATTCGTACACGAGCTTAATCTAAAGAGCACGTCCAATTAAAGCTCTACTGCGCGAAATTTTTTATGATTTCAACTTGCCACCGTGGTCGCCCGATTTAATGGCTACTTTGGAAATTTTTAAAGGATTTAGGCCAATGACCGAAAAAGGAATGTTAATAAAGTTGCGGGAAATGCTTATAAAAGATCTCTTTGGGTATAGAGGTTAAAATAAACCAGACAAACGATTACACAAAAAAAGTGTAGAGCATTAACATGTTGTTGTTGTTATTGTTGTCAAACTGTTTGTGTCGTTTCATTCGCCCATAAGTAAACAATGGGCACTCCCATAAAAAAAACGAATTATCTTTATATAATCCACATGGTGGTCTTAACTGCTGGACGAGAAACAATGCATTATCCAACTGCCCCTGCGTGTAAGAGCTACCAACACACACAGGTAGCAATTTGAGTGTATATTCCGGAATAATTATACACTCGCCCCTTATTGAGGACCTTGCGCTACTTAATTTTCCGCTTAAGGAATAGCCACCAGCATCATTTGGACAGCAACAGCATCTTTTTTAACCATTATTTATCCGATGACGTGTCACCGGTGGTTACGGACTTTCGTGGTACCTGATAGTATCTCAGGTCAGCCGCGATATTCATAGATCTGTCAATTTTTAATTCAGTTGATCTCCAGATATTGGCTGCACCTGATTTCCCAAGAGGATGTAACACCAAAAGCTGAAATATCTCCTAACAACTTGCCTACTGGGGGGATTTCCAAACTACAATGGAATTTACCGGACCTCGAAGAGATATAGAATTCTGCCATAACCATGCAGCAGTGTCTGTCAAAAGCCAACCTTTAATAAAATAAGAAATAAAAAAGTATTTCATTAAAGAAATCATAACGTTACTTAGGCGCCACCCTGTAGTTTTTTATAAAGTACAAAAATCGATGGATAGAAAAAAAGCCCCCAGAAAATTTAAACTCTAAGCTACAAATTTCATTCCACACAACGTATTGATGTTCAACATCAGCCATTATAATGCAATTAAATAAACTTCTCGATTCCCCGACTTAATTTATTATCGGGCTCAATCTCCCTAAAAGTCTCCACAACAAATATAAAACAAATGAATTCTCTTATAAAAGAGAGTCGCTGTAAACCCATAATCCTTACTGCGCAGCAATGGCTGCCACAACTTGGCACCTCCCTTTATTTTTCTTTCAAACAATTTTCGAAAAATCGATATTTCCCAAATGTATAAAGTTTCATTTCAGTGTTTCAAATTCCCTCTTTTCCGAACCAAACCCCTGTTCCCTGAAATTTGAAACTCCCTCACTTTGCAAACAACAACGAAATTTTTTCAATGGCTTCCCTTGTGTATGTTTGTTTCCGGTTTGTGTTGGAAATTTATTTGAAAATCAAAATCTTGCACGTGCAGTTTCTAAAACGCCAACTATGGTTTGTAAAGACGGTGGTATGTTGTGTTGTTACAAGGATACAACAAAAAAAAAGGGATAAAAAGTTGATTTAACATTTAAACACGTGACCGGAATCAAGTTAATGCACGTATAACGGAAATAAGATCTTACAATTCCTTTTAAGTTCTCAGACAACGAATATAAATACAAAAGGACTTAACAAAAGGATACGTTTCCAATTTTATAACAGCGTATGATTCTAACAAAAAGCACAATTTATGTTTTATTATTTTTCTTTTATTTTCTTTATAAACAATATTGTGACATGATGCTGGGAATTAATGGAGTTTCTTTCGAAACATTTCGTTTTAGTAGCAACAAACAACAATACTTTATATTTATTCATTGTTTCGTTATTCTTTTTTTTTATTTAAAAATGAACTAGTAGGAGTTCTTTTCTGAGTCGCATAATGTCCTTGGCTTGTGGCTTGTTGTTTCATTAGTCGTGTCTGTATAATTTTGTGGGGACTTAATGCATATCCTTTTCCACCTCCTTCTCTTTGTGTAGACGTCATGTGTCAATTTAAATTATACAAATACTTACTCACATGCTGTGTTTGTTATTAAAGTGTTAAATTTTTTCAAAATAAAAGTTTGTTCATGTTGTAGCTGCCCTGTGAGGCAAGTTAAAAAGCAGTTACATATGACTTTAGGGATTCTATGCAGTGTGGTGTAGTCAGTGATATTTGGTTTTATTATATTTCAGAAGATGTTTGACAGTGTGATGCAAAGGCAACTAAATCATTCCTAAGAGTGCTTAAAACTGGAGTTTTGTCGGTATTTCTAACCCGGGTTTTACCAGGAAATTCAAATGCTTCCAATTCCCACTTTTTTGAGAATTTAATGACATATATTTATTACCAATTTAACCTTTAAAAATAATAAATACTGCTGCCAGAAATATTCTGTAGCAGCTGTTTAAAAATGTTCTCTAGTTACAGTCGAACTTGTTTATTCCGAACAATGAAGGCCCCTATTACGGTTTACAACTCAACTCAGTTGAGTTGTAATTTATTATATTGCGGGGAACAAAAACATAACAAAAATTACAACTGATCACAACCAGTTGTCTTAATAACCACTCAACTGAGTTCAGTTGTAAACCGTAATAGGGACCGAAGCTGTTCCTATTTTGAATAAGTGTTAAACACTGCTTTTTCATTTAAATTTTAGTATAATTTTATTTCCTTATAATGAATTTCCATACCGTGAACTTTTCTCTAAAATTAAGAAATTTTTCCAATAAAACTTTGAATCTCCTGCATTTTTTGTCTCCATATCGCACACTAAATCATAAACAGGCACAACTTTAAGTTTAAAAATGTTTAGGAGAGGCCGAAAACTGGCTTTAAAAGCATGGTTTTAATCCAATTGAGTTTCACTAATGTCTAAGAAGACAGTGGTCACTATAGTTTTGATTTGTAAACTGGTTAATGAAAAAAGACCGACAGTTAGAATATTTCCGGAAAGGGCTTTATACGGAAACTATAATAAATTATTGACCGATCTTCCCGAATTTGATTTCAATTCATTTAAAACTGTGACAGATCAAAATGTATATTGATAGCACTATTCGTAACGGTTTTACGTGTACTAAAGAGTTTTCGAAAGTGGGCTTTTTATGAAGCCTATGATAAATTATGGGCCGATTTTTACGAAATGATGATTTCTGGTCATACATACTGCCTTTTTGAATTTTGATAAAGCAGTGCTCAAATGCACATCCGCAGAACGTGGAAGAGTGTAATACAAACAAAACAACTGTATATTAAAGTTTCTTTAAAATTAAATGCACAGAAAAAATTCTCGGCAACTTTTTCTTCAATTACACAATTAATAAAATAAAAAAAAAAATCAGTTTTAATCAGTGTTTCAAAATAAACAGAGTTTTATGTAGCATTCGGCTCACACACCCAAAAACGATATCTATTTTTTAAGTGTTTGTGTAGACGAACACAACACTTAAAACAGCTCGAAACTATTTGCAAGATAGCGCCGAACATTAGACAGTGTTCTAATGTTCTAATGTAGTGATATTGTACACAAACATTATATTTTTTTTAGTGTTCTATAACCCGAGGTCTCCACCTAACATAAAATGACTAACTTTAACACTAACTGCAAGTTAGTGTTAAGTGGAGACTGCTCCATGTAAAGTTTTAACTTGATTGTTATAACATTTCTTTTGGAAGTTCTTTTATAACATAAATTAACGTTTAAGTTTGACAGTATGCTATTTTGTAGTTGTTTTTCGACATCTTTATTTAATTTGTTAAAAGGGTTGTAGACAACACATAATAATCTTTGCTTTTTGTGAAAAATTTAATACAAACAAGCATTTAAGTATAAAATAACTTTAATTATTTTCCACTAATACACTGTAGTACCATACTTGACGCCTGAAAATAATGAAAAGTTGTAACTCTAACTTCACTACGTGTACGCCACCATAAACATATAACCATTTTAACAGCAAGTCTTAACTTCATGTTTTAACTGTATTTCATGTTAGGTGGAGACTGGGTGTAATGTCGTTAACATCGCATTTATTATAGGGAAGTACGACTATATTTTATTACACTGTGCTACACAAGAAATATAGAGGGATTCTCAGGTACCAATTCAGTTTTAAATGGCAGCATTATGAAATAGATATCCCGTAGAGGACATTTGAACTAGTGTTTGCTAAAAACCGTAAAAATGTGAAACCGCGGTTTCGGTTTTAAAATGATTAAAACCGGTCGGTTTCGGTTCGGTTTTGAAAATAACAAAGTTTAATTTCATATATAAACAAATATATTTTTTTCTATGTAATACAATATTTTTATTTGTTTCAATTAGCCCTTAAGTGTATACCTGTACCTGGCCAGGCATTTTTTTTTTTTTACTTTTTTCCAGTTTTGTTTTTTATATAATTATTAAGTATATTAGAACGAAACTTTATGTATTTTGTATCAATGTGTTTTTTACAAAAAAAAAAATGAGAAAAAGTTCAAACACCGTGGGCGTCGCAATTGGCCCAATGAAAATTGTGTGCATATTGTATCCTCCTGGGCCTGGCAAGGCCCTGTCCTATTATATATGTACTGCAGTAAATAAAATTAAAATGAAACGTATCAAAAAGCATACGCAACACATAAGAATTCTTTGGCGGCATGAAATAATCTCCCAAAATATAAGCCCCAAAAAAAAAAAATAATGAAATAACCTCCCAAAGTGTGGGGCCTTATTTCATATGCAATAAACCCCCAGTTTTGAAAATGAATTAAACTCCCAACGAAATGAAATAACACCCCAAACAGAAATGAAATAATGCCCTAATACCTAATACAAATTCTGGAATGAAATAAGACCCCAATATGTATAATACATTAAGTGTACAGTTTTGGTTTAAAGAATCATGCGATAGATAGATAGATTGCGGCCAAGCGCAAGGATTTTCTTCTCTATGATATACCAATCATCGGCTTCGATAACTAAAGCTCTTCTGTATAGCCGGTCTTCGGCCGGGCGCAAGGATTTTATAGCCAGGCCCAGGCGGTAGTTTGTACCACACAAATTAGTCTTCTTAAGAGTTGAAAAGGTAGCATTTGTTCTTCTTAGTACTTATTTTGAATTTTAAGAATTTTAAAGTACCTTGCCATTGTTGAAGGCTGTTTTGTATAAAGTTTTTGTATATGAAGTTCGAGTATTATATATAATTTACAATTTATTTAAACATAAATATAATGTTAAAGTAAAAGCTAAAACCGAGGTTTTTTGTCGGTTTTTGGGCATTTAAAACCGCGGTTTCGATTTCGGTTAAAACCGAACAGCAATCCCTAATTTGAACACAAAGCATTTGGATTTCTAGTAAATATCAAGAGCTGGTACTAAAACTTTCAGTCTTTCTTGCGGTTCACTAACTAGAGTAAGAAACAGAGAATATATGTCAATATATGCCCAAATTTAAAGACTATTTCATTAAACGCTTCCTGTCTTCAAAGTAAAATCATATAAAGTACGTGTGAGATATCAACGAAATTTTGCATTGGTGTAAAAGGAATACCGATAACAGAATGTATTAAATATAACTCCAGTTTTGCTGTTTATCGCGCATCCGAGTAGTACAATTTTTCATGACTCTGGCACATAAACCAGGGTATATTTGATTGATAGCATGGGTAATGTTGGCTTTGAGGGCCATTTTGATTATACTGTGACAAATTCGAATAGACCTGCGAATTAAGAACAAGTCTAAGGTGGTAAAATCGCACGGTATTGGTGGTCACTTCACATTACCAAAACGTAAGATAACAATGCTCTTATATAGCTCGTGCAGAATGTCTTATATGGTCCTAGATGTGAGACACGCAGCGTCTCTTATGCTGTTATAACCACATGTCGTCAATGTCCATATTATCTAATCTACGCCAAAAGAATTTGTAAATCATCGATCTATAGCGTTCGCCGTTGACGGTTGTAGCCTAGCTATGGTCGTTCATTTTACAATTATGTTAATTGTCGTACCAATTCATCTTGAAATAGGGCTTATCGCAAGATGATTTTTTAATAAAAAAAACACCCATTTTAAATAGAAAAATTTTACCGTTTGCTCGTGTTATCGAAAATCATATCCGTCCAAGGTGATTTGGTAAAGCAGGCTGAATAAATGAAATGACATCCAATCCGACAGATGTAGCTTCAACAATAGGGCCGCTATTAACTGTCAAAGAATTAGAATTAATAACAAATGTAAGACTTTGTTTTAATTCTTGATCCCCATTCGGTTTTAAGAAATTGCAAACTGTTCAATCTTTCCATCAGCATCTTCATAAAATTTTATATTTACTGTTATTCCTCCTTTACATGTAAGTGTGTACGTTTGTATGTCTGTACTTTATGAATTTTGTGTTTGTATTTGCCCTTGTGAATGTGCCTTGTTCTTTCGTGTCAATATGAACACGTGCACAAGGACATTTATTGGATTTCCTCTGCATGTGTTCAGTTTTTTTGCTTTTTATGTTTTATTTATTTCAATTAAGCATCCATATTTCAATTTACGTTCTTCGTTCTGCATATTTGCTTTCACATCATTGATGTTTAAATTTGCTATTCATTGTTCGTTTGCGACGTATGCGAATTAAGGAACAATGCAGAAGGGAATAAATATGAAGAAGGACGAGAATTCTTGCAAGTGTTCAATTAGTTTCAATTAAATTAAAATGTTTATTAAAATATTTAATATTTTTTTTTTCATTGATGTTGGTTGCTGCAAATACTTGTGCATTGTTAAGTAAAATGCCAGTGCAAGTTTTGCATAAATATTTTGCTTTAAATTTCATTTTGTTAAGTTGGTTTTTAGCCAAGAACTAAATGTTCTTTGGATTTGCTTTATTAAAGTTAACAAAAAGTTAACCAATGCGACCGGATTTCATGGATTTTGCTTAAATTGTCTCCATAATATTATTCTAGTCCATGAATAACCTCCTTAATCGATTGCATTCTAGTAGATATATTTTCAATTCTAATATAATTAAAATCAAATGTATTCTACCACAGGGTGGCCAAAAAAAAAGAAGGGTTTAAATAACCCATAATAAATTTATTTTGAAGTCAATCCTTTTTATACCCTTCACCACAGGTGGTGAATAGGGTAAATATTAGTTTGTCATTTCGTTTGTAATTTCTTTAATATTGATGTTAGACCCTATAAAGTATATATATTCTGGGTCCTTATGAGGAGCGGAGTTGATTTAACGATGTCCGTCTGTCCGTTGAAATGGATTTTCCGAAGACCCCATATATAATGGGGGACAGGTTATTATACATTTATGTCACATATGGTCCGAAATTGTTTGCAATTGAAATTAAGCAAAATCGGTCCACAAATGGCTGAGATATGAGTAAAAAACCACGACTGCCTCAAATTTTATCCTTTAAAGGTCCAATTAGACGTGACATTACCATACCAACACTGTATTACCAAAACGACATAAACATACCATATAAACTAATTCAATTTTGGTTTCTACGGTCATACAGTGGCTATGGTAATACAGTTTTGGTAATGTGGTTTTTTGTTGTTGTTTTTTTATACCCTTCACTACAAGTGGTGGATTTTATTTGTAAAGTGTTTAATTTTACGCATCCACATACACATTAATGCATGTATATGATATGCCGCTCAAATAAAGAAACAAACTCATAGACTCGATATATTTTAATTTAACGCTTCTTCAGTAAAAGCATTCGTAGCCGAGTTGTTAAATTCTCTCCTAAGACTGATGATATTGCCAGTTCGAATTCCATAAAGAATTTTTTTTTTCATTTTTTTTATTTAACTTTTTTATGTTCTAAAAAACGATTTTAAGATTATAAAACGAATTTCAAACATCAACTTTGGCAAAAGAAAAAACGGGCTTAGGTACATATATAAATTTTTTGTTTTTTTATATTCTTCGGCATGGCGAAATGAAAAGTTGGCGTGGCTCAATTAATATTTATTTATACCTATCTAATGAACGTTATTTATGTATATAACTTTTTGTTCTTATCTCAACATGGTGAAGGGTATATAAGATTCGGCATAGCCGAATAAAGCACTCTTACTTGTTTTAACTATACTTTATGAAAGAATCGGGAATTTGATTAATTTAGACATAAAAATAACATCGTGAACCGGTCGTCCTATTTTTAGCCCCGCATGGTCGCGAGGCTTTTTTTCAAATTTGTGAAGCAATCGCTTAATTTTATTCTTGAAAATTATTTTCATAGAGCAACTAAAGGTTTTTCTTTAATCATATTTTAAGTGCAGTTTCTTTAAAAGGGTATTCAGAGTTATGCACGTAAAATAACGGAACTGACCGTCTTTAGCTTGATAAAATTCAAGGTGATTTAAGTTCTGTTGAACACTAGCCAATATTATAACAGCCATTATGATATTGTGGGAGCAAAAACTCATTTGTTCTTGGACCAACTTGTAGAATTGGGTGAGACATATAATTGCGCTATTATGGCAGAATAGAGTTATAGTGATGGTAGCGCAGAAGTCTTAAATAATCATTTGTAGCATCCAGGAAGACAACGCCTGTGCTTAGTCTACCAAGGAGTACAGGCTCTAATACGTCTTCATTGTGCTTACAAGCATGGAAAGAACCTTGGTAAGTATGTCATACAACAAACGTGAAAAAACATCATGGGTAAGGAGGTCACAAACGTCTAAAAAAGCCTTCGCCTTTTGCGGCAAGTTCCACGTTAGAACCCACCCTCTTAAAGGCTTTATGCCCCACAAGGAGTTAAGCTGAACAGAAGAAGAAGACGTTTTATAGGTAGCACGACGTTAACTGTAAATAAAACAAAAAAAATTTCAGAGAATTATCTTAATATTTTTTATTTTTATAGAAGACTCTATGCCAATTATGTGTAAAATAAAATATCGGTCAAATGCTCGCCACGGCTTCTGTGGTAAGCCTTTATCCGATGGTCCATATTTTTAATGACTCTGAGACATAATTCAATTTAATGTCGTTAAATGTGGTAAATTATCTCATCCTTAAGCTCCTGAATTGATCTTGGATTATCTACGTACACTTTTTCTTTTAAATATCTCCAAAGAAAGAAATCCAATGGTGTCCAATCAAATGACCGTGACGGCCAATTAAAATCTCCACGGCAGTGGCACCATCCTGTTGGAACCACAAATGGTACAGGTCCGTTATCACCTCGCAATAGCGAACACCATTCACGGTAAGTGCTTGGGCGACCTATTTTTTGAAGAAGTACGGCCCGATGACGGCGCCAGCCCATAAGCCGCACCAAACAGTCACTCATTGTGGATGCATCGGCTTTTTAACAATCACTCGTGGATTATTATTTGCCCAAATACGGCCATTCTGCTTGTTAACGATTCCACTGAGGTGAAAGTGTGCCTCGTCGCTGAAGATGATTTACTTTGTAAAGTCACCATTCACTTCTGTCTGGCTTCAACAATCTTAACGCGCTGCTCAATTGTGTACCTCTCCATGGATGAATTTGTCAAACAGTGAAATAAAGAAATGTCAAATTAAATTGGGAAAAAACTTGACGTAAAGGTGTGACTCACAATTAACATCGTGCATTATGGTTGGACCCCCCTTTAGAAAGCGATGGGAAAATTAACGTTATATAAGCTTTTGTAAAAAAAATGTTTTAAAGAAACACTCTCTTGCATGCAGCAGTTCCTGATTATTTTTAGTTGATATCTCTTAAAGAAAAAGTCGGAAGCAATACAATCCGTTCAACTCGGCAGCCAATTTAAATCGTGAAATAATGCGTTCACTGAAAATGGCCCGTAACTGATTGCTTTCTATGCGTGTCATCTTGTTGCAAACACATTTGCGGGTGGTTCATTAGAACTGGTCTCCAGAAACTATCGAACATGTTGCGGTATTGAGCAGCAGCGTTGGTAATTTAACTTAATTTTATGAAAAATAAGACCCAATAATCCTTTCCGATGATATTCGGAGGATGTTATTGCCGCTGATGAATTTCGTTGCCATTGAATAGAAAATTACCATTTAATTAAAAACGACCTTCATCAATCATTATTAAATATGCCCGTTACGTTAAAACAATTTAAAGTCGGTTTTAAAATCCATTTTTTTCTTGAATTCGTTGTTCAGAGATGCGTCTTTCCATTTTTGATTTTCAAAGGCTTTTTAAAACCACCTCGACCATTTCGCATCTTTGGGGTCACCCTGTATCATTCCTAATTGAAAACTAACTATCTCTTCCCATCAATCTCCCACTATACATAAATATTTCCCACATAAGGAAACTTCTTAGTTTACTTCACCTTTTTCTGATCTATTAAACAACCTTAAACCTTAAAAACTGACAATAAAAGAAAATATGTACAAAGAAATAGTCAAACCATAAAGAATGACGAGTCACAACAACATCATTATTACCGTCATAAGGAAGCCAGATCACCAAATAAAAAAAAGAAGAAAAATAAAAAGGAAAACTGACAACTGACAACAACTTTAATGCCTTGACTCTCATCTCATGCACTGAATGACACTCAATGAAGAGTTCATAAGATCAAATCAACCAATCAGCCAGCCAACTTAAATGCATGGAATTCAGTTTTCTGGGAATTTTAAATTTGAATATAAGCGAGCGAACAAGTATGAGTTTCCAATAAATGCAAAATACAATTCACATGCCGTTGAATGATGACGACGATGACTGTTCGTTAATGCAGTTGCGAACTAAACAACAACAAGTTGCAATATGAAATGATTCCATAAGAAAACTGTTGGAACAACTAAGCCCATAGTTTAGTTTTCATTCTTTTCATTTTGTTTAACTGACAGTATGAGTATTAACGACAACGCTCTAAATGCTGGAGATTTATAAAGAAACAAAATTTCAGTTGATTTTGAAGTTTTTTTTTTTAATTTTAAAGTTTTAAAAAAATATATTTTTAGTGGGGAGTGTATGGGTTCATGTGATTGTTTAGTTTGTGTTTTTTTTTTCTTTTTGATTCGGTTCTTCTAAATGTTGTTCGTTAAATCTGTCAGCTGTGGTTAAAGGTTGTTGTATGTTGTAAGCTGCCATGAAAAAAACAACTGCAAGGTAAACCAAAAAAAAACATAAGTTGGGGATGAACTAGGACCAACTGCAACAAGAAAATTATAGCATTGGATGAAGAGACCCTGCCTAAGAACAAGCTCGGCAAATCCTAGATGGTGTAATACCAAGGTCTCTACCGAAGCTTCAAATCAGTTACAGCCGTACCTAAATTAAAGCGAAAAGCGTTTTCTAGCTGTCAAACATGTTCATGCCCATACAATCTGTATGAAGCATCCCTAAATAGCGCGTCATCAACGCTTTGCAATTAAAGGTGCCTATTATGAACTAAATTCGATTTTCAACAGCAGTCGAATAAGCTGATCGAACGAATTTTCATTTGGTGTTATGGCGCACATTCGATAAAAAAAAAGCACTACTACTGTGAATCTTACTGATTTGGTTTATTCACAGTAGTACATTTTCTATCAGCTGTCACTTAAAATAAAAATTTTTGTTTACAAATTAAAAAAAAAAAATAATAAATAAATAAAATAAAATTGAAGTGCGGGGTTTTGTCGCGCTGAACTTTTATGCAAATCATTTTGTCAAAAAAGAATTTTGATGTTTACGTCGCTGGAAAATGAACAAGACTTATTAAAAATGTAGTATTTGGTATTCGAACACATAAAAATTAACAAATATTTACCTTTTTAACAAGTTTTTTAAATTTATTTGCGCAACGAAATTTTCGAAATGCTGTCAACTCATAAAACAAAATGTACATTCAATAGTCGATGTTTGATAGCCAGCGAAAATCGTTTGTCGAATGTAAATGATAATAGGGGCCGAAAAATCCGATTTTGACAGCGCGCTTAATAGTGAAGTTGGCCGCTATTGCTAACAAATAATGGCAATTTAGATATTTTTTGTCAATCTAGCAGTTTTTCTCCTTTTTTATTTCTATGATTTGGCTTTTTTTATACAAGAAAGTTACCACTACTGTTTGTGACACAACGTTGTCGCTCCTCTTTAGGTATGGCATATCAGCGTAAAAGCTAAGCGGAAGAAAACGTTCCGTCTTCCACTCTTGTTAAGGTACGGTTGGTTTGTTACTTATTGATAGAACTTATGTGGCATTTATTTGAAGATGATGAATTGGAGGGATTACCTCGTGAACACTTTTGTCGTACTTAAGAACAATTTGCGAAATCATGAAAAGCACCTGGTCTTATTAAAAAACTAATAAACTGGGCACTATACGAATTGATGCCGATATGCTTTAATTGACGATTTTTCATATCTAAAATGCTTATTAAACTCATTGCTAACGAAGTAAAAATGGATCCACTACGATAGCCCGAAGCGCAGGAATCGTATGTGCAGCCCTGCAAACTAACCGAAATAACGCTAAAGCCAAATATTATTGGCGAAAAACGAAATGCTTAGAATTTTCCATTTAATATGAAAAGTGTTTCAAACTATCGCTAGAGATCTGTACCGATCTCATTTGATTTGTTTGATTCGAGCATTGGCCGAAAAACGCCAATAACATGACACCATAAAATTTGATTATGACAACGTTCGCTTAAACTTTGTAAGAGAATCTTAAAACTATTAAGAAAATTGTGGCTGAGAAATATTGTCTCAGTCGACTTATTTCGATAGATCCAGAACGCTGTGTGCGGCACTCCAGCTCAGAATATCCAAAATTGGCTTGTCTTTATTTGGCGCGAAATCTATATGTTGCAATGGGTGCTTTATAATATGGTTGCAGATCATATGAACAATACTAAGTCCTAGATCCGGGGGGGGGACTAACTTCCTGGTAAAACAAATTCATCATTCCTAATTACATCTGAAAATAGTGGATAAATTTCTATATAAAGTGTTGGCTTAACAGTGAACCAAAGTGCGAAAGATTTTGGATTATATTGTTCTGTTATTTTTCTTTTAAGTTATCAGCTGGGTCTTACTTTAAAAATTAATAAGTTGGACTATGACTCGGTATCTGTTCTGATGTCTCCGTCTGATGTGCAGATAAGTAAGGAACTTGCTTAAAGTTATTTTTCCAATAAAGACTCTTCTTTGAATGTTGGGCAACTCAAGCCCCTTCTTACAATACTCTATTTAAAATATGAGAATAGTCATATTTACTCTTGTTGTGGGGCTAGCATCTCCTGAATGGATTATGAAAACGGTAAGTTTGATGAAATTTGTTAATATCCTACAGCAGATTTACAACAAAATTTTAAATATTATCTAAACACTACTCTTATATACTAGACTTTGATACATGAAAGTCCTATCGTCCTTAAAAATGTGTCAGCTGTTTTTAAGGATGTCCAAAGAGACTATGAACGGATCAATTCCATTAAGATACAAGAAAATCGTAAATACAACTGGGGGATTCACATGGTAGTCATCAAGCATATGTCTTAATAAATTAACACGAATTTAATTGAGTGTTTTAAACATTTTAAATTTTAGTCAGCTAATAAAAAAAGAAACAATTATAAGTAATTGATGTAAGAAAGCCAAGAAAAAGCAACAACAAAGTCGATAGCCGTTATTTTCTTGTGCTTTAGTTGATTAGTTGTTAATAATTTTAATTATAATAAATTTTTAATAAAATCAATAAATTAATAAAAAAAAAAAAATTAATGCTGTGTTCATCGATTCGTAGAAATCTAAATTATAAGCGGTTGCCCACAGCAGTCATATATATTTCTTGTAATTATTTTAAGGCACATGAAATTACAAGTTTGTGAATCCCCCAATTGAATGTTGTAATGGCTGACTCAAGTAAGTGTAAATAAAAAGATTTGTGTTTAAGCTTTATTAAACCTTTTTGTAGGCGATGAAGCCGAGGAAGAGCAAACTAATGAAAAGTTTTTTATAAGTGTTGCCAGTTTACTCACTAACCGTAGTAGCGTTCTCCTTGGAGTCCCAGTTCCCAATAGATATACAGTTAAAATTATGTGATTAAGATACAAGCAGAGTGTGATTACAAGTTAAGAATAAGATAACTAACAATAGGTTACCCAGGCCTAAATATTTTGAAACTCTTCTACCAAACCGTCCTGAACGATTCTTGTCGCCATCTCAATGGATCGCTGGAGATAGTGCTTATCCCCTTAAATCATTTTTGTTGACGCCTTTTAGGGAAAATAGCCTCGAACATACTAAAATTGAAATCAGAGCTTTGGAGTCGTCAAAAAATAGTTCTAAGTCTGACTCCGACTCCACCCGCTAAAATTTTTTAAGTACGACTCCAACTCCGAATCAGAATCCATCTTCGATTCCTACTCTAACCTAAATGTTAAAGGCCTTATTCATAAAAAATTTTTCAGGTTAATAACAGATTTATTAAACGAATTTCCTATGGAAATCTGTTTAATAAACCTCTAATAAATCAAAAATATTTTTTATGAATATGGGGGTAAATGTATAGTTATAACACTGGTATTTTGGCTTTAACCTCTTTTTTTAATGCAGTGCTCAGACTCCACAGCCCTGGCTAAAAGGGAGCTCTGCAACAAACACTTTTCTAAATATCGAGTCCGTATTGAGACCTGCTTTTTTGTTTGAAACGCAACAATTTTTTCAAACTATTGTAAAGTATTTGGATATTATGACAATATGACTTGAGAGCATACCTTGTGAATACCCCAAAAGTGTTAACAAAATATTTGTAAAACTCATTAGATATTAACTTGAAATTTTCATAATATTAAAAATAAATTTTGAAGATTTCCTTATCCTAATTCAACTTCTACATGAAGCACTACTGTCCTACAACAATTCTATCGTTCAAGATCCCTTAGAAAGACCTTGCTACATTTTGCGTGTGTGTTAGATGGGGGGATCTTTAGAGTCTTGATAATTTCTGGATTATGTGTATTGTATTGAAGACAATCCCTTTGGAAGTCTGAAGCACTTAAATAATGTTTAAAAGACATTATTTAAGTGCTTCTTCTTTATATTGTTCCATTAAATAAGGCCAAAATACTAACAAACCCAATTTAGTTGGTCCCATTATCCATCAAGTTTGCAACGCCACCATTAAAAAACTAGGAGTAGTAGTTGAAGTTTATATGATACAACAATTGTTTTGTTGTTAAAAATAAGTGTAGAGCTGTTGTTTTTTTTAAAGGATTTTGGCAGTTGGTGGGTTCAATCCGCTGTTGCATTGCTTGTTTGGGCTGTGCTGTGGTAGTCAGTCCTCGTCGTCGTCCACTACTAAAGAAGATGAGATAGTTGGCAACTGATTAGCACAGACAACAATATACATGTCTTAACCATTCAACAGAAAAGCAAACAATAACTGCAAATAGCAAAAGCTGCAACAATTTTTTGCAATAGTTTCAGCAGAAATCAAGAAAATGAGTAAAAAAAACAAACTCGAGAAACATAAAGAAGGAAGGCTGGGAAGTTAATGTTTTGTTAAAATGAGTGTTACAATCTCTGGTAGTTGGTGGAGTCAACTTCAAATCGTGTTGCTGGATGTTCCGTATAATAAAAAAAAAAATATATAAAAAGAAACATTACTACGATTTCTTTGATTTTAGGATTTTTTTTTCTTTTGGAAACCATTCCTTTGTAAGATTTTCTTACGGTGGCTGGCCATTGCCAGGAAAAATTGCAGCTGCATTTCTCTATTTTTTTTTTTTTTTTTAGCAAACAAAAGCAATCTTTGACTGCTTGTGATTCCAACTCCTGCTGGTGGATTTTTTTTTTAAGTAAATTTACTCCTTTTTTGCGTTATCATTTCAGTTTAGGGAAACGATTTGACTTAATTTTCTTTAACATTAGACAACTACCAAAAATAAGAAAACTAAGAAAAACGTATCTCTACATAAACTTTCTTTGTTCAAACACACTCTGCGACTCTACTAGTCTTCTAGTATTGAACTGGCTTAAGCAGTTACTCTATGGAGTCAACTGTTTGTCTGGGGAGTTTTTCCTTTGCGTTTGTTTTGGTTTTGGAACGTGATTTGCGATCTTATCAATATGAATTGAAATGAAATAATTTACCAAGTTATGATGAAGTTAATTGTAAGCATTAGTTAGTCAGTTAGTTAGTTAGTTGGTTGTTTAGTTTTTATTTTTGTTGTTATTGTTGCTGCTGCAGTTGTTGCAAATTTCGAATAGCTGTTGCTTGTTGTCTGTTACATTTACAATTCCTTTTCTTCTCTGGCAATTTCATTTGGTGCAGCTGGTGTTTCTTTGGTGTGATTGGTGTAAAAGAAATGTTGCAAGAGAGTGTTTGTAAAAAATTTTATTAACAAAACTATAACGAATTTTAAGTGGCCTACATTTCGGAATAGATATTAAAATTGAGATACCACAAAGGTATGTTAAACTTATAAACTGGTTAAATAGTATTCCACTTAAACAACACTTTATGTAACCCTACAATTTAATCAAAATCAATGCACAACTTCAAACTATTTACACATATTAATAAGTTTGATACACGTTTTTAGTTGAATATCTGCCTTAAAGGATGATAAATTAATACTATTTTCGTGATGTTGTATGACTTATTATCTGCATGTGGGATGCGTCATAGGTTACGGATTTCGAGAGGAGAGTCTCAGAAGTGTCTGGTAGGCTTAGCTAGCTTAGCACCAGACTCGGATGCATTAGCCTAATCCGCTACTCACCAAAAAAAAACCGAAAGATTAATAAAACCGTAAATTAAATAAACAAACCGGATATGTTGACGAATTGGAATATAGAACGTGAGGACACTTTCGGAACAATCCCTACTAGAACAACTCTCTTAGGAGTTTAAGAAATACAACTTAGCTTTGCGAGGTATCAGCAAGTTGCATTGGTCTGATACGTATTCTAATATTGTATTCTGGAAGAAAGGCTTGTGGCTGGTTTCACATGGTGGTGGATTCCTACTCTCCAAAAACACCCGTCGTGCACTTGTAAGCTGAAAGCCGCACCCGGAACGGATCATAACAGCCACATTTAAAACAAGAGCTGGAAGACTAACCTGCGCCCAGTGCTATGCTCCAACCGATACCTCCGACAGATCGATAAAGGAGGTGCTCGCATCCATAAATAGCGGAGATATACTAATGGTAAAGGCGACTTAAGCGCGTAAGTTGAGGCTGATAATTCCAGTAGAGAAAGCATTGTGGGCAAGCAGGGATTGGTCAGAATGAGAGAGAATGGCGAACTATTTGTTGAAATATGCAGCACAAATTCTCTAGTCATTGGTGGAACACCGTTTTCCCATAAGAGGATTCACAAAGTTACCAAACACAATTGATCAGCCGGAATATGCGAAACTTAAAATTTCGAACACCAAATTTTGAAAAGACAAATTCCAAAATTGGGAATTTCCAAATCCAGAATTTAAAAAACCTGAATTTCACACTCACGAATATCCCGATAATTAAAGATTGGGCCTTCGGACGGGCGCAGAGTTTTTCTCCGCTATGGTATTGCAAACACCGGCTTCGCTTACTAAAGATCTTTATTTGAAATTTGATATTGGGACCTATAAAGTTCGAAATTTTGAGATGTAGAATTCTGAGATTCGGGGCTTAAAAAATTTTCGGGATATTGCCGTTTCGTGATTTTGAAATTCGGGATTTCGATACTTTCCTACGACCATCATGACAACTATTAGCCACATGTCGCAAGACCAGTTAATAACTTTATATATAGATATTAAGATAATAGTAGTAGGCAGGTTTTTCCGTATACGTCTCATTCCGACCACCATTGGTTTCGATTAATGCAAATAGATCTCTCTGGAATACGCTTTACTTCAGAACAAGTTATGCAAAATTATCTCAATTTGTTCTTGGCTTTAAAACATAAGTTGTCTATGCTGCCTGAAATATGGGAAATTTATATTGTACCAAAATAATGTACCAGTTAAATTTGTAGCAACTAGTAACCGCTTAAGTAGTTTTTTAAGACGTTTTGAACTGTTCCTATATATGTAGCTTACAACGAAAAGATGTTGAATATATTTTATTTTCTCTATAACTCTTTGTATAACCTTCTTAAGAATGCTTGTTATCTTAATGGTAGAGTAACTCATAATGCCAACCTTTTGCAGTAAAGTACTTTCAAAATATGAGTGATGGCTTCTGTGAACTTAAGCTTGTTTAATATTTTTTCTTTATGAAAACATTTTTCTTTTAAAGTTACGATAAGTTTAGAAAAAAAATTATTTATTTATATTTGTATGATTCGGCTAATGGTCCATTAGGTGCCATTAAACAAATATCAGTATATCATTGTAACTCCATATAGGTAAATATTAATTTAATATATTAGAAAATATTTATTGAACATAGATAAAAATTGAAAAATTGTTTATGGAGAAAAGTACTCAGAAGAATGTTTATTAAACAATTGAACAATGAAGAAATGTAAAATTTTAAAAACGTTAAGCATCTGAAAGTTCCTATTGTAAAAGTTATTGAAAGATCCATTTCAATTCAACTATAATGGGAGTAACTGATCAACGTCGCAATTTCTTAGAAGTATTTAAATTAAATCCATTAAAACTTATTGATGTTAAGTCTTCGCATATTAAATAAGGTCACCATTTTTCCGGGCTTTATAATTTGCATTTTTATTGATGAATTTATATCCAGCTTCTGAATTTGCTGACTTCTAGTCCAATAAAACTAAAGGAGGTAAAAGGACCAATGTGCCGTCTACTGTCGCCAACCATTCCTTTCTAATGCAGGACGCACGAAGTGCACTTTCCTCTTGATTCCTGAATATATGATTAATCTGGAGCAAGTGAACCAAAAGACTCTAGGTTGAAAGGTCTGGAATTAGTTTCTATTAAGGGCTTCTGAAGAATCATGTGGGGGGTTTAGTGTATACTCAAATCGCAGTAAAGAAGATCTACTAAAGATTCTTTATAAAGTCTTTGGGAAAGGTTGCCTGATGATCTGGCCTAAGCAATCAGTGAAATGAGCACGGGAACTAGCTTATCCCCCAACAATAAAATAAATTTCAGTGTATTTATCGAAAATAAAAATAATCAGCACAACAAAATCGTATTAATGAAAAAATTTGTAGTCCAAAGAATAACTTTGAGAGCGAAAATAGTTGTCGTTGATAAGAGATATTCGCATCCACTATGTTTCAACAATTCTAACGTTCACAAAAAAATTTCTCGACGATCTTTTTCCAATTAAATCATTAATCAAAAAGAAAATCAGATTTAGTAAAAAATTTAATCAATTAAATTAAACGTTTACTTATATAAACAACGTTACTGCAGAAAATTTTGTTAATACCAAAAAACATTTAATTGATACTATTAACCCTTAAGTGTATATCTGGGCCTGGCCAGGCATTTTTTGACTTTTTTCCAGTTTTTTTTTTATAATTATTAAATATATTAGAACAAAATGAAAATTTTGTGCATATTATATCCACCTGGGCCTGGCCAGGCTTAGCCCTATTATATATGTACTGTAGTAAATAAAATCAAAACGAAACGTATCAAAAAGCTTACGCAACACCTAAGAATTCTTTCTTTACTTTTTTTCGAAGAATTATTCTATTTGACAAACAAATGTTCCTGTTAAAGCCATAAAACTCCATACATATAAAAATAGTGCCATCCAGGCCCAGGGGTACGTTAGTGTGAGTTTTTTCTATAGCCACAAAAAACTCCATTTAAAATATAAGTGGTCCCAGCCAGGCCCAGGCGGCAGTCTGTGTCACACAAATTAGGTGTCTACTTGAGAGTTAATTGGTTTACTGGTGCTAATTTAATTCCTTTTTTTAATTAATATCACAAATTTTTTAATTGAAATCAATTTATATTTTCTTTCTGTGTTACTACAACGGATTGTATGATAATGAAATGAGGAAACTTTTTACTAAGAACCGACAATTTATAGTTATATCAGAAAACTTTTTAAGAGCTCATTTCAAGTACTCATTCGTGACCAACTGTTCAGTTCGTGGATATAAATTTCCTTTAACGATTTTTCCTTTTTGTAAAACATCCCCAATAAAGGAAATAAGACTGTTATTAAAAACCCCAATTCAAATATAACCTTTATAAAATACAGATACAAAAATACAAATACAACATTTTTGTACCGACCATTTTTGTATGTTCACGAAAAAAAGAGTATAAAATATTCCACCAACTACAGCTCTTGCACCTGATGCCAAAAACTGTAAGACTCTGTTACGAAAAAGTCGAAATTCCGAAAGAGACAGGAGATTTTGTTGCTTACTATCTCTTTTTTCTTAATCAACTTTATTTTCTCTATAATAACTGTTTTTTGGCACCAGGTGTAAGAGATACAGTTGGTGGAATATTTGAGGTTGGACCTGGGAAATAATTAAACATTAAGTATAAAATGGAAGGAATATGTATGTTTGATTATTGGGGTCTAGGTATAAAACTTTCCTATCGAAACGTAAACGGTCGAAGATTCAAGCCACATTTTTATAAATTTTTTGATCTAAAAAAAGATATTGGCAAAATAAAAACCCAAAACATCATTTTGAATTTAAAATTCACTTCAAATTATCCCCAACCCATTTCTAAAGTGTCAATATTAAAATCAACGTAGTAAATTTAACACAACATGTACAAGAATTTAAAAACCTACCCAGTATTTAATTTTTGAAATTCCTCATATGTATGTGTATTAAAAATATTCAAAATGGCTGCCATGACTACCAATACATGCAGACAAAAGAGATACATAATTGGTTCAAGGACTCTTAAAACCACAAACTAAACGATGTACAGGTAAAAAGATACACACAAAATAATGTATACCTTTAAAACTTTGCTCCAAAATTTAAATTTTTTTCTCCCAATCAATTAACTAAAAGACCCCTCCCCGGATACAGCACTCCCAAAAAAAAAACTCTCATCAAGACGTTACGCAGCAACTGCGCAAAGAGAACATTTCAATTCAAAACATCTCTTATGTCATAAGCAGAAATATGCGCTGAATTTCCTAGAAAAAATCCCTGGGAAATTTTTGCAATTTAAATCTTTTGACACCAGGTGCAATAACTGTCGTTGGTCGAAACAGCAGGGTGGTTCCAATAGAATTGTTTTGGCGCAATTTAAATGAAACCCTTAAAAAATAATGAAACTGCTAAAACTGCAAAACTTAAAGATTCTTACACAGACAAACAAGGATAACATCAATGATTTGTGGATTTCTCTGTCAGTTGCCGCGTTTTTTTTTTATTTTTTTTTTCTGTAATCCTCTTTTTTCATTTGTTTTTAAAACGTTTAATGAACTATACACCACTTGACACATGTAAGCGTTAAAATTATTAAACAAAAAATGTATATGCGCACACGTTCGTGACATGAAGGACACGTGACCAGCATCCAAGTTGCTGGCATACGGCTCATTAAAATCATGACAAGCATTAAAATTATTGATAAAAATCACGGATTACATTTGTTTAAAGTTTATTCTTTTTTGTTAGAAACAAAAAAATGAAATATAGATGTAATCAAATTTCTTTCCAAAAAATGATGTAAAATTCAAAACTTCTTGATATCCTTATGCTACGGGGGGGAAAAGTTTTTGGTATTAGAATAAAAGGCACATTATGTACAAAACACCCCTGTCTTTCTTATCTTGATTGTCTTAAATAAATGCTTAAGTGTCATCTGATTTAAGTTGGGATGAGACTAAAATAGACGTGAAAATTGTACCTTAAAATAAGCAAGCGATCTGAGAATCTCGGTGTTCTCTACAAAAACCTATTTTTCTATCGAAAAATCTCCACGATTCGATTTTTTTCGAATAAATAACAAATTTTGAATTACACAGACAAAAAATACAAGAAGTCATAATAAATAGAATGTTCGTAATTACAGTTAGTTTTTTAATTGAAAAGCCACCAACAACCGATTTTGTAAATATGAAAAAAACTTTTGCTAATTTAAATTGTTAAGCTTCATTCACAATCCCAGAAACATTTTCACTTGGTGTTCATAATAGAGCAACAATTTTTTTTCGCGACCACACACATTTTGCATTAAGAAACTGTTTGCAAAATTTACCCACAACCAGTGTTGCAAGAAGTAGGGGAAAATCCCTGCATGTAGGTATTTTTGATACTAATATAGAAGCGTAGGGAAAATCGGACAGATTTTTTATAATCTCCAAAATGTAGGGATTTTTCTTCATATCGCATTAATTTTGAAATAAATGCAGAAATACACTTTTTTAGTGATATTTTCTTGTCCAAAAAAAGTTCTTTTTTATAAAATCGCTTAAAAATCAGAAACTTTTTCACCGATCTTGTATCCAATAGGACTAACCTTGGTGCAAATTTTTACCAAAACAGAAGATATCGATTTCAAAAGTTGCGTCCCTTATTATGAAATTCCCCATAAATGTATTCTTTTGTTTTTTAGTTTTGTACTTATTTTTTGCCAAAGCTTTAATATACATATTCCAATAAAATTTATTTTTTATATCTTATGTTTTTTCTTCTATTTTAATGGCAATAATGCGTAGGCATTATTGTAGGGGAAATTTTTCCAACGTGTAGGTAAAAATCGGATTTTTTTTTAGCATGTGTAGGTATTTTTTTGAAAAATCCACTGGCAACACTGCCCACAACAATATTATGCTTTTTTTATTATTTTTTACAAAATTTGGTTAAAACTTTCATTCAAAACGGCTTTTTTCAATTAATTTCAGTCGCATAACCGATTAACCGATGTAGCAAAATTTTTAATTTTTTGTTGTATTAAACCAAATTTTTTGTGTTTTTATTTATGGATGACTTCCAAAACGTCAGTTGCAACTCGCTCTTTTAAAAGCATTCTACAATTCAACCATGTAGTGCACCAAAAAAGTTGTGTTTAGAAATATTTTTTCATACAATATATTTCCTTCTAGAAATGCACTCTTAAAATTCAGCAAAAAAAGAGAAATGAAGGAATTCGGAATTGAACTTTTTTGCAGAATGTTCGGTGCTGAGATTTTCGAGGATGAGTTAGATGATAACCTGAAAACAAAGAAATTCTCGATAGTAACACAACAATAGAATTAACCGAAACAATTAGAAGTTTTACACATTTTAAAAAGTGGCATAATGGAAGATTTTATAGGTCTAGAGAAATTTAGGAAAAGGACTACGAAATTAGATAATCTGTATTATGGGTCGCTTTCGATTTCTCCAACATCTTTGATAAGTGAAAGAATTATTTCCAAGTAAAGTTTAATCAAAACTGAAGAAAATAATCGCTTAAATCCTAAACATTTAAACCAAATTATTTTCTAAAGGATTATTTTTTAAGATCTCCTTAAACTATTGAAATAACTAACAAAAGGATCTCGCAGTCTGTTTTTTAATAAAAACATAATATATATTAATTTCAAGAATTGTTATGTTGTTGGTTTTTTTTACAAATAAACTCCAAAAAATAATTAGTTTTCAGTTTTTTTTTATTGAAATTACTTAATTTATAAAAAAATTTATTTATCGGTTAACCGATCAATAATAAAACTAACCGATTATGAACCGATTAAACCAAAACCTCGATTAATTAATCGAGCGATTAACCGATAAAAGTAAAAGCGAAATTAAAAAAAAATACGTTTTTTAGAATTTTGTACTCAAAATTCTTTGACGATCGGCAAAAAGGTCTTAACTCAAAAAAGTGCATTTTATGTTTTTGATAAAGTTTAACTAATTTTTGTTTTACTTTTTCATTTGGTATCAATAACTTAAGTCCAGCACAACTGCTTCTAATCGCAATCATTTGCTTTTTAGTAAATAAATCAATTTAATAACCCAATAAAAAAAGCAGGTTTGTAAGGGAGAAACATAAAAGTTTCGCTTACCATTGCGCTTACGGAAGACATGAATTTTATATGGCGAGTTTCCACTTTGAAGCAATACATTTTTGACACATACAGCGCATTATTCAGCGCATATAAAAATGGTTGGATGTAACGATCAGCTTTACACACTGAATGTTTTGATACAGTTATTTTTTAGTAGTCTCCCTTACAAACCTGCTTCGTAGTAAGGGAATGCCGTGGCACTTGAAATGTTATTTTTTTTTTATAAAAGTTGTTAAGAGTTCTTTCACTTACCTTACATCATTTCTGTATGCCTTATTGCGTAGCGCATTATTGTGCGCTAATTTTTTTAAATGTGCCATTAGTGCTTCGCAAAATGATAACATTTTTTATTGGGAAGTCACTTAAAAATTTTCATTTTAACATTACGAAAAACTACATATTCTGCCTTAAGACCGTTTTGCATAACTTCAAAGAGTTGTTCACAAAGATAAATTTTCAATAGGAACATTCAAGTGTCTATTTGAAAATTTTATATTCTGTTTTAAAATTCTGACTGATTTTCCAGCTTCTATTTGAAATTAAATTTTTTGTTTTTCAAATATTTTTTTAACGCTTTTATACTCAAAAATGATGTTTAAAATAGATCTTTCATTAGAATTAAAATTTTTCAGAAAATCCAAACGCTATTCGAAAATTCCATTTTCTATTCTAAAATTTACTTTTCACTTTTTAGTATTTTAAGATCAACTTTCTATTTGAAAACTAATTTTTGTTTATTAAAACCATATATATCTCCCCGACACTATATTTAAATAGCGAACCATTATTCAAAAATCAAATTACTATACCAAAATTATATCGGATTTTTAAAAATTAACTTTTGATTCGAAAAATTAAGGTTTTTTTTCGAAACTCTACATAAAAAATAGACGATTACCTGTACAAAAATCGACGGTCTATTTGAAAGGGGACTTTTATTCGAAATTATACTTTTTATTCGAAAATCATTTTTTTATCGCAAGCCGATGCTCTTTTTGAAAATCGAAATTGTTTTTTATTAGAAGCGAAAAACTTTTTATTCGAAATTGGAATTTGAATTTGGAAAAATGATTTTTAAATTATATGCGAAATAAGATTTTCTACTCGAAAATGTACCTTGTCTACAAAAATCGACGTTTTGTACTAAGATCGCCTTTTATCCGAGAACCCACTCACTTTCTATTTAAAAATCGAGTTTTGTATAGAAACTTCTGTTGTCAAATCGACTTTCTATAGGAAAATCGACATTTTATCTGAAAATAGTTTTACTATTCGAAAATGTTTTTTTTTTTTAATTGAAAAGCCAACTTTCTATTCTAAAATCAACTTTATATTTAAAATGCGTGATTCTATGCAAAAATCAATTCGCAATTATTTTTTTTTAAATCGATTTTTCTATATGAAAATCGGCTTTCTATTCCAAAGCGGCATTCCATCCGAAAATATTTTTTTCAAATTGGAAAAGCGACCTTCTATTCGAAAATCGACATATTTACATGTATTTATATTCAAAATGCGTCATTTCATGACAAAATCTTCATTCGATTTGAAAATCGATTTTCTCTCAGGAAAAATTTTTTTAGAAGAAACCATTAAACCTAAATCTGCGATTTTTCTATTTTCCCCCACAAATAGATTTGTCTAAAAATATTTTTTTTTCTTGTTTGTGCATACAATAACCTTAATATGCGAATTTTAAACAAAATAAAGTACAGAGTATGAAAATCTGTGTAAATAAAACTAGTGTCGGAGATCTTTTTACTTCAGGCCAACCACTTGTCACAGCCGATGAAATGGTGTTTTCATGAATCAGAATTAAACTAAAAATTTAAAAAAATACACCACTCATAAGAATAAATGCTTGAAACTTGAATGTAATTAATATTAATGAAAATATCAAATGATCTCACATACTTCGTGCATGCCAGCCGTTAAATATTTCAAGATTAAATCATTTTTATTTAGCAGCAAACTTTCCCAACACCACCAACTAATCCAACTCCAACAGTTGGATACGAATAATTTATTAACAAGAAAATTTCATTAGTTTTTGTGTTAAACTAAAGATATAAAATTTCTTAAAAATCATATTACGACATTTATTGACATGACATTTTCAACATTTAAAACTCGATTAATATCTCATTGTACTTACAACAGCGTACGTAAGTTTAGGTACGAATACGTACCTCACAACAATGTCTTAAAACAACTGTCATAAATAGAGTTCACAATTAGGGTGGTAATTATTTACAAGGACTTAACACCAAGACAAAACCCGTCTTTCTATTTGAAAGTCGACTTTTTATATGAAAATTGAATTTTTGTATTAAAATCGATTTTCTTTATGAAAAATTACTTTTTTTAATCAAACGAAAAATAATTTTTTGTCAAACGAAAATCGACTTTTTTTAACGAAAATTAATTTTCTCTTTAAACGAAAATAGACTCACTTTATATTCAAACGAATATCGCCATTTTTGGGACGACTACCTGTTCGTACGAAACCCGAATTTATTTTGAAACGAAACTAGACTTTCGATTTGAATGAAAATTTATTTTTTCTTAGAGCAAAAATCGGATGTTTATTCAAATGAAAAATTACTTTTTACTCAGCAAAAATCGGCTTACTAAAGGAAAATTGATTTGCTATTCGAATAAAAATTTACGTTTAACACGAAAATCGACTTTCCATTTCAACGAAAAACGACTTTCTATTTAAACGAAAAACTACATTTTATCAAGCAACAGTAGACTTTATATACGAAACCCGACTTTCTTTAAGACAATAGACTTTCTATATAAAAATCGGCTTTTAATTTAAAATCGATTTTTTTCAAATTGAATGTGTGAATTTTTCTTTCCTTTTTATAAATTATTTTTTTACTTAAACCTTTTTTCTTCGGTGCTTCTTTGATTCAAATCTAGTTTTTTTATAAAATAACTTTTTGTTGAACCGAAAATAGACTTTTAATCAAGTCAAAATAGTTTTTCTACACGAAAATCGATTGTCTGTTTGATCAAAAATGTGTGTGACACATAAGAAATTGCTACGAATTGTTTATCCTGTACTATAATAATAAGACTTTAAGTCCTGTTGTACAGGAATACCAATAAATAAATAAATAAATAAAAATCAGCTTTCATTAAGAAAACTGCCGTGCCATTTAAACGTTAATCGAACTTTTACACCAATTTTGACAGTCTGTAAGAAAATTTCCACTTTATAACAAGAGTTATTTTAACTATCTAGTCAAACAAAGCCCGACTTTCTATTAAACGAAAATCTACTTCTTATACGAAACTAGACTTTTAATATAAATATCAACTTTTTATATAAAAATCTGATTCTTATTCATAAAAGGATTTTCTGTTAAACCGAAAATCGGCTCTTAGTCAACCGCGAAACGATTTTTTATCAAGCGAAAATCATCCCTCTCGATCAAAAATCATCCTTCTCGATCGATTTTTTATTCGATCTAAATCGGCATTCTCTACGAAAATTTAACTTTTATTGAAACGAAAGACTACGAAAATCTACACTTTGTACTTTCTATATGAAAAATTACTTTTTTTCAAACGAAAACTTACTTTTTGTCAAACGAAATCGACTTGCTGTACGAAAATCGTTTTTCTATATGAAGCCGTACTTTCTTCTAATTAAAAATTGACTTTTTTAAGCGAAAACTCTTTATTTAAACAAATACCACTTTTCCTTCCGTTGGAAGAGAAATCGATTTTTTTTATATTCGATTTGAAACGACCCAAAAATTGTCCTGTTTTGCGAAGCACTACTAGCAAATTTTAAAAAGTAAGCGCACAATTATGCGCTACGCTAAAATATACAGATATGCAGGAAAGTAAGTGAACGATTTCATAACAAATTTAGAAAACCAATACAAAATTTGAAGAGCCACGACATTCCTTTACTACGAAACAGGTTTGTAAGGGAGCAGAATAGCAAAAATGTATTGCTTCTAAGTTGGAACTCGCCATATTAAATTCATGTCTTCCGTAAGCGATATGGTAAGCGAAACTTTTACGTTTCTCACTTAGAACCCTGTTTCGTTGGAAGCTCCATTTTTTATTGGGTACTTAATAGGGATGAGATTTTCATGCACCAAAAATCGAAAATATGCGCATAAAATATGCACTAAAAAGTCCAAAATATGCATTAAAAAATAAAAAATATGCACTTAAACATTTTCAATTAAAAAGCGTTTTTTTTTAATTTTATTTAAAAGGTACATTATTTTTTAAAACTTTATTTCAATTACTAATTCAAACATTTGTTTGCATAAATAAATAAATACTTTTTTACATTATCGAAAGTAAACCTCTTCGGACGCAAAAACCTTTTCTACATGGAACATAATCTCTCAACGTCAACCGAAGTTATAGGAGCATACTTGAAGGATGCCAATTCATTTATAGAATATTCATGTATTTTCTAATTCAGAACCCACATTTGATTCCAGATCTAAAATGGTTGAAATTTGTTTTTATTTTTTGAAAACCTACATTTTTTGGCAAAACGTTTGGATTTTTTTTAAATTGTTGGGATATTGTTTCTTCAACATTGTTAATTTTACTTTCTGCAATAGTAATTAATTTGAGCTGTCCATTAAATGAACTAAATTCCTCCAATTTTGTTATTGTTTCACCAACATATACTTAGTTTGAAAATATAAATGCTAATCTTTTTCATAAGCATCGGTAGCAACAAGTTCTTTAATAACATTCTTAAATTGCTCAAAGTTTTTTTAATAGTATCATACAGCATCGAGCCAGGTTACCCATCTTGTTATTACTGGCTGCGGAGGTAACGGTGCTAAAAGATTCATTTCATTAAAAATTGCCAATCGTGAAGGAGCTTTTAAAAATATTTTCTTCCCGTATGAAACCAATACATGTGCCAGTTTTGGATAAAATATTTCAAGCCCATCGGCAGCCATGTAAGGTGCTACATTGGTTTAAAATAGAAGAATATTTTGTCGAAATATTAAAAATCTAGTATTTCAAGCAGAGCTCCAAAAAAAATGAATTTATTGATTTGAAAATTTTTTTTTTTAATTTTTTTTTTGGTTACATGGATATTTTTTTAAGAAATTTTTTATAATATGTAAATTAAAAGTAGATATCACTTAAAAATGTTAAAATTTGTAAAAATATGCTTTTAAAACCAAAATATGCAAAAATATGCAAAAATATGCAAAAACAAATCGATGCCATTTTAACCCAAATTTAATGATTCGGAAAGATAATTGGTCAACATCGATCTTACACTATCGACAAAAAACATGCATTTGCATGTAAATCGCATTCCTAGTACTTAATATTGAAACGTAAAGCGATTTTCTGTACTTTTTTAAAGTCCATAGAAAACTGTGTTGGCAATTTTTATTATTTTAGAAAAACCGGCAGCTCTTTTCTCTTCTGTAAATATTGCTTATTCTTTTTATAAATCTTAAACGAGGGATGTTGTCTTAGATCTATCTGAGGAGTTCAAGTACAAAAGCATAGAAATTTCTGTTCGGTAAAATTTTCACCTTTAAGTGGACATCTGCTATCTTATAATTGAGTTTTAAAAAGTTAGACCTTTTAGAAAATACATATTGTTTTTTTAAGTTCTACACTCCGAATCTCACAGAATCTTGAAGGACTACTAGTACTAGGGTATTCATTCGGTTAACCGTTAACCGATGTAACAAAATTTTTTAGATTTTTGTAGTATTATAACATATTTTTTTGTGTTTTTAATTATATATGTTTGGAATATATTTTTCATACAATATATTTCCTTCGAGCAATAAATTCTTAAAACACAGTACAAAAACAGAATCTAGGGGTTCGGAAATAAATTTTTTGCAGAATGTTCGGTACTGAGCTTTGCCAGGATGAGTCAGATGATGACCTGACAATAGAAGAAATTCTTGATTGTAACACAAACAATCTTTAACAAAATTAGCCGAAATAATGGCATAATGAAGACCTTATATTTTGAAAAAATCTTGGAAAAGGACTGAGAAATTAGATAATCGGTATCATGATACAAAGAAACCAAGATAACGCAAATGAAATGTTTCTGCGCATCTACGTTACATCAGCGTATAAGTACAGCTAAAATATAGAAACACAAACAAAGAAACATGTGTATAATATGGTAAATTGACGTCACATTATACAGTTGAATTTTGTAAACATGTGCAATGCGTAATCTTGTTTTTATCATTCTTCAATCTGTTTTACGTGTTGCTTCCGATTTTTCCAACATCTTCGATAAGTGAAAGAATTTGTTTTCAAGTCAAGTTTTATCAAAACTAAAGAAAAGAATCGCTTAAATTCTAAACATTTAAACCAAATTGTTTTTCCAAAAGATTATTTTATAAAATCTTAAACTTCAAAAGATTTTGTTATTCGTGCTTAATTCCCAGTTTTTATTATTGATAAAAACACTTGAAATTTATTGTTGATGGGATAAGCTATTCCTATGCGCATTTCAATAATAAAAACTGGGAATTAAGCACGAATAACAAAATCTTTTGAAATTAAAATTTTGTATTCCCAAAAATTGAAATTACTTTTTGATATAAAACAGGCAGTGCACGGCCTAAAAAAACACTTAATTGTCAACATCTTTTGTAAAGTTGTTGTTGTTGTTTTTATTTTGTTTTTCTTAACCTACTTACAACTACAATTAATGTTGAGAGAATTTCAACTAATTGTAGTGGGGAATGTAAGATGAGATAAACCCACTGTTTATTGTTGATGTGTTTTGTTTAAGCTTTGATATTATTACAAGTAGAACTGTTGCTATAAGTCTTATACGCTTAACAGTTTTATTTGGTTTAATATCTTTAGTTTTTCCAAAAAATTTTATGGATGAAGTTTCCTGATGATCTGGCCTAAGCAACCAGTGAAATGCGCATAGGAATAGCTTATCCCATCAACAATAAATTTCAAGTGTTTTTATCAATAATAAAAACTGGGAATTAAGCACGAATAACAAAATCTTTTGAAATTAAAATTTTGTATTCCCAAAAATTGAAATTACTTTTTGATATAAAACAGGCAGTGCACGGCCTAAAAAAACACTTAATTGTCAACATCTTTTGTAAAGTTGTTGTTGTTGTTTTTATTTTGTTTTTCTTAACCTACTTACAACTACAATTAATGTTGAGAGAATTTCAACTAATTGTAGTGGGGAATGTAAGATGAGATAAACCCACTGTTTATTGTTGATGTGTTTTGTTTAAGCTTTGATATTATTACAAGTAGAACTGTTGCTATAAGTCTTATACGCTTAACAGTTTTATTTGGTTTAATATCTTTAGTTTTTCCAAAAATTTTTATGGATGAAGTTTCCTGATGATCTGGCCTAAGCAACCAGTGAAATGCGCATAGGAATAGCTTATCCCATCAACAATAAATTTCAAGTGTTTTTATCAATAATAAAAACTGGGAATTAAGCACGAATAACAAAATCTTTTGAAATTAAAATTTTGTATTCCCAAAAATTGAAATTACTTTTTGATATAAAACAGGCAGTGCACGGCCTAAAAAAACACTTAATTGTCAACATCTTTTGTAAAGTTGTTGTTGTTGTTTTTATTTTGTTTTTCTTAACCTACTTACAACTACAATTAATGTTGAGAGAATTTCAACTAATTGTAGTGGGGAATGTAAGATGAGATAAACCCACTGTTTATTGTTGATGTGTTTTGTTTAAGCTTTGATATTATTACAAGTAGAACTGTTGCTATAAGTCTTATACGCTTAACAGTTTTATTTGGTTTAATATCTTTAGTTTTTCCAAAAATTTTTATGGATGAAGTTTCCTGATGATCTGGCCTAAGCAACCAGTGAAATGCGCATAGGAATAGCTTATCCCATCAACAATAAATTTCAAGTGTTTTTATCAATAATAAAAACTGGGAATTAAGCACGAATAACAAAATCTTTTGAAATTAAAATTTTGTATTCCCAAAAATTGAAATTACTTTTTGAAAATCTTAAACTATTGAAATAATTAATAAAAAAAATCTCAGTTTTTTTTTTAATAAATACATAATAAAATAATAAAATACATTATAAAATATGTTTTTCATATTTATGAGTAACTTCTTTGTTTGCCCGTTTTAGTTCTAGAATTGTTTTGTTTGTTATGTCATGTCTTTTTTTTGCTAAAAAACTCCAATAATAAATAAGTTTTGTATTTTTATTTTTTGAAATTGCTTAATTTATAACAAAACTTTATTAATCGGTTAACCGATCAATAACAAAATTAACCGATTATTAACCGATTAAACCAAAACCTCGGTTAATTAATCGAGCGACTAACCGATTAAAGCAAAAGCCCGATTAAATGAATACCCTCACTAGTACTAGTTTAAAGGAGGATGAACTCAAAACAAAATATATGTTATAATTTTTTTTTCTTCTTTAAAATTTGGTCTCACCCTAATATTTAATGACATTTTATGTCTTGTTGAAAAAGTACACTCCTGTAAATCTCTGTCTCAGTTACTGTCGTTGTTGCCTGCCGCCACACTAGTCACTCCATACGAGTCCATATGCGCTCGTAGTTTCTGTTATTTGTTGAGACATGAAATTTGACTTTCATTGGCCTGTTTGTTGCAAAAAAAATTCAACTTAATAAATGAAACAAAATAAAAATGAAATGAGTTAGTGGCGCGTTATTCATAAATTTAAATATTTACATAAAATTGTTTTTTGTCATATATTTTTTCCTATTACTTATTTTCATTGATATGCATAATGCATTAATATTGTTATTATAAAAGGTATTTAATTTTTTTTTCTGACTGGATTTTAATTTAATATTTTCTTGAGTTTAGCCTAAAGTAAAATCTGAGTCATAATCAAAAAGTGATTTGGATTAATAGAAAAAAAAAGGTTCGAGAATATTTAAATAAAAAGTTTGTCGATCTTATATGTGAGTTTAAGAAGAACATTTTTAAAATATTTAATAATTAATGACTCAAAACCGATAAAAAAAACATTTATTTTAACATCAATGTAAAATAATAATAAAAATTAATAAATAAAATTGTAACCTCAATTTCACAACACACACAATGAAATTCTCATCAATTAGTATAAACGTCACATGGAAGAGAACCTTAATTTAATGTTTCAATGCTGGCACGCGCCCATTAAAACTAATGAAACACATTCCCATCAGAAGAAACTACCACCATCAACCATTTCGCTGTACTGCAGCGTCACCATTATAAATGGGAGCAATTTAATAAAAACATATAAAAGAGGACACGTGACACGTGTCCGCCATAATTTTAGGGCGTTTTGTCTTGGGAAAATATAAAACGGCGCTTTAAATACAATAAGAATGGAATATTTTTGATGAAATAATAATAATGAAAATGAGGAGAATTGAGGTTAATTAACAACGAGTTAACAATCTTTTCGCTTTGGCGAAAATAGGTGACGCAAACCGGGCTTTTCCTAGAAGTGTTTCAAATTTGTTTATCTTTCTAATGAAGGGCTGTCCAACCAAAACACACGGTGTTAATTGTATATAAAACAAAACGTTTTCAGAGAATTATCTTAATATTTGTTATTATTATTATAGAAGGATCTATTACAATTATGCGTAAAAGAAAATATCGGCATACCTCTTTTCGATGGTCCAAATTTTCAATGTCTCTGAGACATAATTGAGGTTTAGTGTCGTTAAAGTGCCGATTATCTCATCCGTTTGCTCTTGCCTTATTGACGTACACTTTTTCTTTTAAATATCTCCAATGAACGGTGTCAAATCTCATCATCGTGACGGCCAATTAACATCGCAACGACGTAAGAACACGGCCATTGATTTTCTCGCGCATAAGAGCCATTGTTTCGTTTGCTGTGTGGTAAATGGCACCATCCTGTTGGAACCACATATCGTCCAGGTCCATATCCTCAATTTCCGGCCATAAGAAGTCCGTCGACCTTATTTTCGCAGAAGTATGGCCGGATGACGCCGCCACCCCGTAAATCGCAGCAAACAGTCACTCTTTTCGGTTGCATCGGCATTTCAACAATCGCTCTTGGATTCTCATTTGCCCAAATGCGACAATTCTGCTTGTTTACAAATCCACTCAGGTGAAAGTGTGCCTCGTCGCTGAAGATGAAATGCATTTTGATTTGAAAGCCCGTTCTCCATGGTTGAATTTGTCAAACACTGAAACAAAGAAATTTCGAATTAAGTTGGGCAAAATAACTTGGCGTTAAAATATGACTCACAATTATCATCGTACATTATGGTTGGACCACCCTTATAGGCAGTTTAAATTGCTCATCTGTGACCACTATTTAAACTTGTCCCCCAACTTTGAAAGGCCTACTAGGGCCGGCTATTGTGGCAATAATTAAAAATTTTTTTAAAAATAAACTCGTAAACTTTAGAGTTTTGCAAATTATCTTAAACACTTAATTGTTTTTAGGATACTGTCATTGTCGTTTGAAAAGATTTTCATATGGTAAATATTTTGGTGACCATAACTCTTCCTACAAGCGTTATAAATCAAATGTAAGTTTCGTTATAAACAAAATATTTTTCAAGTCGAAAAAAAAAACCTTTTAAAGCAAAACAAAAAAAAGACATAAATAGCGACTATTAAAAAGTATCAGAAAAAAAGTTGATAGACCAACAGAAACTTTGCAGACAACATGGTTGTCATTTATCATGCTTATAAAGCATTGACTTAAGTCCACATGCCATGTTCATATATCCAGCATATGAACAATTTGCATTCAAATAAATAACCCTTTTTCGATACCCTACGCCCCTTGAATGAAAAACAAGCATGTTAAGAAATAAAGGTCCATTTTCGAAACTTTATAAAAGTTGTTTGAAGATTTAAAGTTTTTAATCAGTTCAAGTTCTTTTAATCTTTTTGCTTCAGGTATGTTTTAAAAATGTTACCCTTTCGCGGATTTCCAAACGTAATAAAATCCTGGTAGAACTTGATATTTAATTTGATTGAATAATAATTTTTTTATTCAAAAGATTAATATGTACATGTTATTAACATTTGATAAGTATTTTGAGCATATAAGCACTGCGACTGTTTTTGACGAAGCACTTTCTAGATGTCATTTTTTCTTTACTTTTGAAGAAAAAAGCCGAACAACGCCAAACAGAGTATTTTTCAGGATATAACGGAGTCGGTAGGATCCGTTGGGAATTGATCTTATTTATTTGTCGGCAATTTTGTTTATTAACAAATCCGTTAAGTCATGCGCCATAAAAATCATGAATTTTTCTTTAAGTTCTGTTAATTGATGACGTAGTTTTTAATGATGTATTTGGATAAAGATGATTTTCCAGAGTGTACTGATCATAAATGTCAAAAATGAAGCGCAGTATGACAGTTCGTTTAACAGCTTACTCTTTTCGTAAGTCCTATCGGCTTAAAAAGATGCCTTTAAATGCATATATTTTAAGGTAACCAAAAACGATTAGTCATTTATTTCAACAGTAAAATTTCCCAAGTATTCCCTGAAGCTAGGTCTAAATATTATCAATTGTACAGTAACAGAGTTTGAACTTTGTAAATATATTACAAAAATTCTTAAGAATATAACGGAAAATTCAAAATATAATGTAAGGGATTCTCTTCAATTTATAGATAAAATTAAACAAATTAAGTTAAACGATGATGAGAAATTAATATCTCTTGATGTAGTTTCATTATTTTCAAGTATACCTATAGATCTTGCTATAGATATAATAGAGGAGCAATGGGATAAGATAGAAGAACACACTAACATAGAAAAGGACTTATTTTTACGTATTCTTAAATTTTGTATAATTGGTAATAGATATTTTCAATTGGACAGTAATGTATATGTTCAACTCAGGAGACTTCCTATGGGATCACCAGCATCTCCAATTGTAGCAGATATTGTTATGGAGAGATTAATAGATAGATGTTTGGAACAGTTGTCTATTAAACCTAAAATTATGACAAAATATGTGGATGATTTATTTTGCGTAATTAAGGAATCAGAAATAGCAAAAATTTTAGATACATTTAATTCCTTTCATGCGGATATAAAATTTACAATGGAAAAGGAGTTTGAATCTAAATTGTCTTATTTAGACACTTTGATAATAAGAAAGGGAACAAGTTTATTAATTGATTGGTATCAAAAACCAACATCGTCTGGTAGAATAATTAATTATTTTTCAAATCATCCTAAAAGGATTATTATTAACACGGCTAGAAACTTTATAGATAGAGTATTGAAAATAAGTGATTCTTGTTTCCATAGGAATAATAAGGAGAAAATTTCTAGAGCATTAAGAGAAAATAGTTTTCCAAAGGAAATTATATCTAATTTATTATTACAATATAATAACCATAGAATAAATAACTCGAACGGTAATACGGAACCAAAAGTTTATAAATCGCTAACTTATGTACCAAAATTTTCGGAGAGATTAGAAAATTCTAATATTTATGATACGGAAAGGTATACAATTGCGCATAAATCTTATAACACAATAGGTAGGTTATTCACTAATATGAAGGATAAAATAAATAAGTTGGAAATGTCGAATGTAGTTTATAAGATACCTTGTGGGGGAAATGTTAATGGACAATGTGGTAAAATATATGTTGGTACAACGAAGAATAAACTGAAAACTAGGTTAGCAGGACATAAGTCAGATCAAAAATATAGACATATTTCATCCCAAAAAACGGCTTTATCAGCTCATTGTGCAAATTTAAACCATTATCCTGATTTTGAAAATACAACAGTTTTAAATACGGAAAATAATTATAAACGTAGGCTTATGTTTGAAATGTTGCAAATTATAAATGTACCGACAATATCGAGAATTAATTTTAAGTCAGATACTGAAAGTTTAGCACAAAATTATAGGCATTTAGTTTATAAAAATATAAACGGAAGTTAAAAGTTTATTTATAATGTAATAGATTAGTTTTTGAATTGGAAAACCTTTTTATACCCTCCACCACAATTAGTTGTGAAGAGGGTATACTAAGTTTGTCATTCCGTGTGAAACTTTTTTATTATTCATCTCAGACCCCATAAAGTATATATATTCTGGCTTCTTGAGTAATTCTAAGTCGATTTAGCCATGTCCGTCTGTCTGTCCGTCTGTTGAAAACACGCTCACTTTCGAAAAACTCAAAAGAAATAAACAAACTAGGTGTCAAATTGCTTGTAGTTGTCCTAAGCAGTTTGGGATTGAATTTCAGCATAATCGGTTCAGCATGACCAGAGCTATGAATCAAAATGTGGAACCACCACCTTCAAAAACTTGATAATTTTGTTACAAAAACTAACATAAATGATGCAAAAATGCACGGAATGACATAAGATTTTGCACAAGTCCGTTTTATTCGACTAGAAATGACACTGTAAAATTTCGCGAAGGTCGGTCCATAATTTACCCTAAGCCCCATATAAACACTTCTCCCGGAAAACAGTTTAGTACGCCTAAAACCGTAAAAAATAATGCAATCATAACAAATTTTGGCTCGTCACAATTTTATAGGACTATAAATGATACTGTGAAATTTCGTGAAGATCGGTACATAATTTACCCTAGGCCCCATATATGCCCTACTCCCGGAAAAAAGTTTAGTCTCCTAAAACCATAATTAATAACAAATCGTCACAGTTTAAGATAATAATAATAAAAAGACATCATACAGATATTACTCCTTAAACATTCGAACTGTCGGTGGAGGGTATCAAAGATTCGGCACAGCCGAATATAGCACTCTAACTTGTTTTGTATGTAATTGAAATTTGTTTTTTGATTTTTTGTTATATTTATTTAATTTGTAAAAAATTGTTAATTTTGTCAAAAATTCAAGAAAAACCCTGAAGAAGGCACACAGCGGAGTGCCGAAATATTGGTTTAATAAATTTATTATATAAAAAAAAAGACCTCAAGCTTAATTAAATAATAATAATAAATTTTTTAAAGGTCGAATAAAAGTCTATTTATATAATGTTTGTCTACAGTATCACTACAAGTGTTCTGTTTTTTAACGAAGAACAGATCACTATATTATGTACGGCTCTGTCTTGAAAATAGTTCCGAACGGTATTAAGGGTTGTGTTTGTCTACATAAACACTAAAATAATAGATATCGTTCTTGTGTGTGTGAGCCGAACGCTAAGTAATGTACTGTTTATTTTCGAACACTGCTACAGACAGTACAAACACGTTGATTTCAAATAAAAAAATCTTTGGAACTTTATTTTACTCTTTAAAGATCACCAGGGACTGAACCTCCAACAGATTATGACTAACAAAAATTATGTATGTGTATTTGGTATAACGGGAACTAGTAAACCTTTAAGACTTTTTAGGCGTTGAAATAACTGTTGGTGTTTTGGTCAATATTAGCCATAATATGGTCAAACATTTCTAGAATTTGTATAAGTAACCATATTACGGTCAGAGTTAATTAATCAATTTTTTCAATTTATTTATTTATTATTATATTTATTTTTTCCCTTTTACGTATTACGTTCCTTTTTTATAAGAAACCCCATTAAAATAATTTTTCAGCCTTTAACGACCATCACCAGCACTTCTTCTGTTTTACTGGTTCATAGTACTACATTTGTGCATTTTAATCGATAATTTAAATTCACCATATTATGTTTAAGTGTATGGTTACAGCTTTTTTTTATTAAAAAATTATATTGTTAAATTCAATCATATTTCCTGTTAACACGATCGTTCCAACCCACCATCCAAGTGGCTCAAACAGTTTACTTGATGTTTTTTTTTACTAATAATAAAACCAAAATATTGCTCTACGATCAATTTTCCGCCCCTGGTTTTTCGAAGCATGACTTAATTTTAATTATTTATAAAACCTGCTTTAACACTGAAGATACTAAGTAAACTTATAGAGATTTTCGTGGCATCGATTATTCAGTGTTGAACCAGCGTATTGACCGTGTTAGTTGGGAATTAATATATGGTCTTGATAATGTAAATGATCAAATTGCTTTTGTTCAAAATAACCTTATCACAATATTTTATGAAACTGTGCCAGAGAAAACTAAGACCATTAAGGCTAAACAGCCTCCGTGGTTTACTTCAACTATAAAACGACTAATTGAAAAAAGAGATTTGGCATATCAACATTGGAAGAAATTTAAAACGCCTGAGTTACAGTCATTGTTCAAATCCGCTAGAAAGGAAGTCGTACACAGCATAAATATTGCAAAATCCAGTTATTATCGACAGAAATTCTCTTCGGCTATTGATAGCAAGAAAAAATGGAAAGAGATCCGTGAAATAGGTATTGGAAAAAGGAACGATTGCACTACAAATTCTGATGTTGACGTAGATAAATTAAACAACAAATTCGTCGAAACCAAAATGAATAGACCAACTGAAAATGAGTACGAAAAAATACATACCGTGCCTATTGAGAACTGTTTTTATTTCCGACATGTGGATCGATTTGAAGTCCTTAAGAGTGTAACATCAATTAAGTCAAATGCTATGGGCTTAGATGAAATGAGTGCAAGATTTTTAAAAATTGTCGTTCCTAAGCTTCTGCCATATTTAACTCATTTGCTTCCCTGCAGATAACGAGACTAGTCCATACATGCATTAAAAGAGTAGTCCATAAAGGAGTAGGAGTACTCAAAAACTACTCCAAATATATGGGTAAAAAGTGGTCCATTTAACATTACGATGTCCTAGGAGGGGACCATATAACCCACCTAAGTAGTCCCTAAACTACTGCATGGAGTACTAAAGTGGGTTCGTTTTAAAAGTACTCCATGTCATTACAGTATGGAGTACACTAAGGCGGTATTTTGAACATTTTTCATTTTTTACTAATCGCCTTTTATGGCGTGCCCTGTAGTCTATTATTGCTATTATTAAATATATTTACTTGGTATCTTTAATTTAGAGGCGCCCTATGCTCCAATGGGAGTTAAAGGAACATATATATATATATATATATATATCTTTAATTTGTTTACCTTTTTTTCACAAATTTCACAAACTTTACTTTTAAATAAACAATTAATAATGGACACCATCAGGAATACCAATGTGTAATACTGTAAACTATAGAAAAGTATACATCATGCAGTTGTTGGCAGCACTGCATGTTAATTTCTTTTAACATGGTCAATATTACAGTAGATTGGACCATGTTGTAAGTAGTCCATTTAAGCCACAATGGACCACGTAACCCAATATTATCTGTAGGGTTAATACAATATTAACAAAATCATTTTTTTTTTTTTTTGTTTATTTATTTAGAAAACATAAACTTAATTTAAACTACAATAAACAATAGTTACTACTATACAATTTTATCTTATAATACAAAGTTTTTTAATCGAGCTCTCAAGTATTTTATTTTATTTATTTGGTTTTAGCAATAATGTAATAATGGCTATTACTTTCCAATGGATAGTTTGTTTATTTTATTTTGTTTTTATGTAATGAAAAATGGTTTTAAAAAACATTACCTTGTTATAGTTCAATAAGGTCAACGTCAATAAGTCTTTTTTTGAAATACTCATGTCGAATCTGGTATTGTTGATAGTATGATTGCACTTAACTGCTTTAATATTTGATCTTCTAAAATTATGGTAGAAGATTGGAACTCCATTTTCGTTCTGAATAGCACATTTGCTATCAATGTATGAAAAGGCTTCTGGTGGTACAAACCCCGTTACTAAAGTTTTGGCTATGTACTCTCCATCGGAGTAGTAAGGAGCCATTATTAAATTATTTTCAGTACATGCGATAGATCTTAAAATACAATTTCTTATTAAAGATATTATAAAATTGTCTATTCTTACAATATTGGAAGAGTTGTATAACTTTCTGTTGGATACGTACTTTCTAAAATTGCTTTGCTTTGTCCTATATAAATTCGTACACGCTCTTAAGCATTTTCTTTCGAAGGTTCTTATCTTTTCCATATAGGATGGGGATATATTGAACCATATGGGACAGCCATTGGTAATGATGGGTCTAATTAATGATTGATACATTATTATTTTCACTCTAGGTTTTATGAACCTTGAGTAAAATAGTGATTTGTATGTAAAAAAGGCTTTTCTTGCTTTAATTAAAATTTCCTTTAAATGTTTATTGAAATAGAGAAACTTGTCCAAGTAAATTCCTAAGTATTTTACCGTTTCTCTATTTGGTATGCTAGTGTTTGACAAATTAGATTTGATTTCAAAATGTTTCCAGTTTCTTTTTATATCATTGTTGCACTTTCCTACTGGTGGTCTAAACAAGATTGTTTCGCATTTTTGTGCATTTATCTTCATGTTCCAATCAACACTATATTTTTCAACCATGTTAAATGATTATTGTAAACATTGGTTTATTTTAGGTATTTTATTGTCAGCATGATATATGATGATATCATCTGCAAAGGATATGATATTTTCCACTTTATATAGTAATTCAAGGATATATAAATTAAAAAGTATGGGTGAATTGACAGTTCCCTGTTGCAGTCCATTTATGATATTATAAGTTCCCACGCTCTTGGATTTTTGATGAAATATTTGAACTTTTCTATGGCTTATCATGTTATAAATAAGAATGACTAGGTGACTAGGAAATCTGTATTTGTTAAGTTTGAAGATAAGTCCAGGGATCCATATGGAATCAAACGCTTTTTCCATGTCAATTAGACATGCACCAGTACACAGTTTCCTATTCCAATTCCTATTAATGTTTGAAATAAGTAGTTGAATTGCATTTACAGTAGAGTGTCTATATTTAAAACCAAACTGTCTGTCACTTTTTAGTCCATTTTCGTTACCTGATATGTGGAAAGAAGCAAAAATCATTCCCATTCCAAAAAACAACGGCGACTTCCGCCCAATAGCGATACACTTTCTTATCAAAAGTTATGGAAAATCCTATGTATGGGCAAATGAATGAGTATTTAAAGGATCAGTATCTAACGGATAGACAGTCTGGTTTTACACAGGGCAGAAGCTGCATTACGGATCTGATCGATGTAGTAGAAGAAATTAGATCTAAACTGGATAAGAATATGGTATCCTTTCTTGTGCTTTTAGATCACAGTAGGGCTTTTGATACCGTTGACCACTCGATTTTGCTCACAAAACTAAAAAAAATCTTTAATTTCTCTAACTCGGCTAACAAACTTATTTCCTCTTACCTTATTAATCGTAAACAAGTGGTTACTTTAAATGGCAAGACTTCTAAGCCAGTGGATGTTGAGAGAGGAGTGCCACAGGGCTCTATTCATGGGCCATTGCTTTTCTGTATGTACATTAACGATTTGCCTGAGGCTCTGAATTACTGCAGTGTTCAAATGTATGCTGATGATGTTCAGCTGTACTTAAGCAGCACGATGGAAAATGTTCAAAACTGTATTGACTGTATTGACAGTGATTTGGATAAAATACATAAATGGGCATGTATTAACGGCTTGTGTATAAACCCTGACAAATCAAAATGCATCTTCATATCAATAATAAAAATAATAAAAAACGACTTAATGATAATATATTTCTACATATTAACAACTCAAAAATCAATTTTGTTCAATAGTCTTCGAATTTGGGAATCACATTTAATGCCGAACTTTCTTGGACTAACCATATAAATATATCAGCTGGTAAAGTTCATGGGATGCTGAGAAATCTGTGGGCTGTGCAATCATCGACACCGTTGAAAATAAGAATGCTTTTGGCAAAAACCTATTTAATACTAGTTCTACTTTACGGGTGTGAAATATTTGCCAATTGCGATGCTATTGACTTTAATCGCCTCGAGGTCACATATAACAATATAGCCAAATACGTTTTCAACAGAAGTAGACGAGATAGTATATCATCATATTCATACCAGATACATAATATAAGTTTAAGAAATTTACTAAAATATAAAAGCCTTATAATGATGCATAAGATTATATACCTGAAGAACCCAGAATATCTTTTCAACAAAATTATTTTTGCACAATCACCACGTGCAAAAAACTTGAGATCACAAAAATACAAATATCTTATGTCTACAAGACAATTTTTCAATTACACAAGGTGTCTTTGGAACGACTTACCATCATATATCCAAGTACAAAGCAACGCATTACTTTTCAAAAAGGAACTTTTAAAATTGTTTTAAAATTATTTTGAATCTAAATAAGATTATATACCGGAAGAACCCAGAATATATTTTCAACAAAATTATTTTTGCACAATCACCACGTGCAAAAAACTTGAGATCACAAAAATACAAATATCTTATGTCTACAAGACAATTTTTCAATTACACAAGGTGTCTTTGGAACGACTTACCATCATATATCCAAGTACAAAGCAACGCATTACTTTTCAAAAAGGAAATTTTAAAATTGTTTAAAAATTATTTTGAATCTAAATAAGATTATATACCGGAAGAACCCAGAATATATTTTCAACAAAATTATTTTTGCACAATCACCACGTGCAAAAAACTTGAGATCACAAAAATACAAATATCTTATGTCTACAAGACAATTTTTCAATTACACAAGGTGTCTTTAAAACGACTTACCATCATATATCCAAGTACAAAGCAACGCATTACTTTTCAAAAAGGAACTTTTAAAATTGTTTTAAAATTATTTTGAATCTAAATAAGATTATATACCGGAAGAACCCAGAATATATTTTCAACAAAATTATTTTTGCACAATCACCACGTGCAAAAAACTTGAGATCACAAAAATACAAATATCTTATGTCTACAAGACAATTTTTCAATTACACAAGGTGTCTTTGGAACGACTTACCATCATATATCCAAGTACAAAGCAACGCATTACTTTTCAAAAAGGAACTTTTAAAATTGTTTTAAAATTATTTTGAATCTAAATAAGATTATATACCGGAAGAACCCAGAATATATTTTCAACAAAATTATTTTTGCACAATCACCACGTGCAAAAAACTTGAGATCACAAAAATACAAATATCTTATGTCTACAAGACAATTTTTCAATTACACAAGGTGTCTTTGGAACGACTTACCATCATATATCCAAGTACAAAGCAACGCATTACTTTTCAAAAAGGAACTTTTAAAATTGTTTTAAAATTATTTTGAATCTAAATAAGATTATATACCGGAAGAACCCAGAATATATTTTCAACAAAATTATTTTTGCACAATCACCACGTGCAAAAAACTTGAGATCACAAAAATACAAATATCTTATGTCTACAAGACAATTTTTCAATTACACAAGGTGTCTTTGGAACGACTTACCATCATATATCCAAGTACAAAGCAACGCATTACTTTTCAAAAAGGAACTTTTAAAATTGTTTTAAAATTATTTTGAATCTAAATAAGATTATATACCGGAAGAACCCAGAATATATTTTCAACAAAATTATTTTTGCACAATCACCACGTGCAAAAAACTTGAGATCACAAAAATACAAATATCTTATGTCTACAAGACAATTTTTCAATTACACAAGGTGTCTTTGGAACGACTTACCATCATATATCCAAGTACAAAGCAACGCATTACTTTTCAAAAAGGAACTTTTAAAATTGTTTTAAAATTATTTTGAATCTAAATAAGATTATATACCGGAAGAACCCAGAATATATTTTCAACAAAATTATTTTTGCACAATCACCACGTGCAAAAAACTTGAGATCACAAAAATACAAATATCTTATGTCTACAAGACAATTTTTCAATTACACAAGGTGTCTTTGGAACGACTTACCATCATATATCCAAGTACAAAGCAACGCATTACTTTTCAAAAAGGAACTTTTAAAATTGTTTAAAAATTATTTTGAATCTAAATAAGATTATATACCGGAAGAACCCAGAATATATTTTCAACAAAATTATTTTTGCACAATCACCACGTGCAAAAAACTTGAGATCACAAAAATACAAATATCTTATGTCTACAAGACAATTTTTCAATTACACAAGGTGTCTTTAAAACGACTTACCATCATATATCCAAGTACAAAGCAACGCATTACTTTTCAAAAAGGAACTTTTAAAATTGTTTTAAAATTATTTTGAATCTAAATAAGATTATATACCGGAAGAACCCAGAATATATTTTCAACAAAATTATTTTTGCACAATCACCACGTGCAAAAAACTTGAGATCACAAAAATACAAATATCTTATGTCTACAAGACAATTTTTCAATTACACAAGGTGTCTTTAAAACGACTTACCATCATATATCCAAGTACAAAGCAACGCATTACTTTTCAAAAAGGAACTTTTAAAATTGTTTTAAAATTATTTTGAATCTAAATAAGATTATATACCGGAAGAACCCAGAATATATTTTCAACAAAATTATTTTTGCACAATCACCACGTGCAAAAAACTTGAGATCACAAAAATACAAATATCTTATGTCTACAAGACAATTTTTCAATTACACAAGGTGTCTTTAAAACGACTTACCATCATATATCCAAGTACAAAGCAACGCATTACTTTTCAAAAAGGAACTTTTAAAATTGTTTTAAAATTATTTTGAATCTAAATAAGATTATATACCGGAAGAACCCAGAATATATTTTCAACAAAATTATTTTTGCACAATCACCACGTGCAAAAAACTTGAGATCACAAAAATACAAATATCTTATGTCTACAAGACAATTTTTCAATTACACAAGGTGTCTTTAAAACGACTTACCATCATATATCCAAGTACAAAGCAACGCATTACTTTTCAAAAAGGAACTTTTAAAATTGTTTTAAAATTATTTTGAATCTAAATAAGATTATATACCGGAAGAACCCAGAATATATTTTCAACAAAATTATTTTTGCACAATCACCACGTGCAAAAAACTTGAGATCACAAAAATACAAATATCTTATGTCTACAAGACAATTTTTCAATTACACAAGGTGTCTTTGGAACGACTTACCATCATATATCCAAGTACAAAGCAACGCATTACTTTTCAAAAAGGAACTTTTAAAATTGTTTTAAAATTATTTTGAATCTAAATAAGATTATATACCGGAAGAACCCAGAATATATTTTCAACAAAATTATTTTTGCACAATCACCACGTGCAAAAAACTTGAGATCACAAAAATACAAATATCTTATGTCTACAAGACAATTTTTCAATTACACAAGGTGTCTTTAAAACGACTTACCATCATATATCCAAGTACAAAGCAACGCATTACTTTTCAAAAAGGAACTTTTAAAATTGTTTTAAAATTATTTTGAATCTAAATAAGATTATATACCGGAAGAACCCAGAATATATTTTCAACAAAATTATTTTTGCACAATCACCACGTGCAAAAAACTTGAGATCACAAAAATACAAATATCTTATGTCTACAAGACAATTTTTCAATTACACAAGGTGTCTTTAAAACGACTTACCATCATATATCCAAGTACAAAGCAACGCATTACTTTTCAAAAAGGAACTTTTAAAATTGTTTTAAAATTATTTTGAATCTAAATAAGATTATATACCGGAAGAACCCAGAATATATTTTCAACAAAATTATTTTTGCACAATCACCACGTGCAAAAAACTTGAGATCACAAAAATACAAATATCTTATGTCTACAAGACAATTTTTCAATTACACAAGGTGTCTTTAAAACGACTTACCATCATATATCCAAGTACAAAGCAACGCATTACTTTTCAAAAAGGAACTTTTAAAATTGTTTTAAAATTATTTTGAATCTAAATAAGATTATATACCGGAAGAACCCAGAATATATTTTCAACAAAATTATTTTTGCACAATCACCACGTGCAAAAAACTTGAGATCACAAAAATACAAATATCTTATGTCTACAAGACAATTTTTCAATTACACAAGGTGTCTTTGGAACGACTTACCATCATATATCCAAGTACAAAGCAACGCATTACTTTTCAAAAAGGAACTTTTAAAATTGTTTTAAAATTATTTTGAATCTAAATAAGATTATATACCGGAAGAACCCAGAATATATTTTCAACAAAATTATTTTTGCACAATCACCACGTGCAAAAAACTTGAGATCACAAAAATACAAATATCTTATGTCTACAAGACAATTTTTCAATTACACAAGGTGTCTTTGGAACGACTTACCATCATATATCCAAGTACAAAGCAACGCATTACTTTTCAAAAAGGAACTTTTAAAATTGTTTTAAAATTATTTTGAATCTAAATAAGATTATATACCGGAAGAACCCAGAATATATTTTCAACAAAATTATTTTTGCACAATCACCACGTGCAAAAAACTTGAGATCACAAAAATACAAATATCTTATGTCTACAAGACAATTTTTCAATTACACAAGGTGTCTTTGGAACGACTTACCATCATATATCCAAGTACAAAGCAACGCATTACTTTTCAAAAAGGAACTTTTAAAATTGTTTTAAAATTATTTTGAATCTAAATAAGATTATATACCGGAAGAACCCAGAATATATTTTCAACAAAATTATTTTTGCACAATCACCACGTGCAAAAAACTTGAGATCACAAAAATACAAATATCTTATGTCTACAAGACAATTTTTCAATTACACAAGGTGTCTTTGGAACGACTTACCATCATATATCCAAGTACAAAGCAACGCATTACTTTTCAAAAAGGAACTTTTAAAATTGTTTTAAAATTATTTTGAATCTAAATAAGATTATATACCGGAAGAACCCAGAATATATTTTCAACAAAATTATTTTTGCACAATCACCACGTGCAAAAAACTTGAGATCACAAAAATACAAATATCTTATGTCTACAAGACAATTTTTCAATTACACAAGGTGTCTTTGGAACGACTTACCATCATATATCCAAGTACAAAGCAACGCATTACTTTTCAAAAAGGAACTTTTAAAATTGTTTTAAAATTATTTTGAATCTAAATAAGATTATATACCGGAAGAACCCAGAATATATTTTCAACAAAATTATTTTTGCACAATCACCACGTGCAAAAAACTTGAGATCACAAAAATACAAATATCTTATGTCTACAAGACAATTTTTCAATTACACAAGGTGTCTTTGGAACGACTTACCATCATATATCCAAGTACAAAGCAACGCATTACTTTTCAAAAAGGAACTTTTAAAATTGTTTTAAAATTATTTTGAATCTAAATAAGATTATATACCGGAAGAACCCAGAATATATTTTCAACAAAATTATTTTTGCACAATCACCACGTGCAAAAAACTTGAGATCACAAAAATACAAATATCTTATGTCTACAAGACAATTTTTCAATTACACAAGGTGTCTTTGGAACGACTTACCATCATATATCCAAGTACAAAGCAACGCATTACTTTTCAAAAAGGAACTTTTAAAATTGTTTTAAAATTATTTTGAATCTAAATAAGATTATATACCGGAAGAACCCAGAATATATTTTCAACAAAATTATTTTTGCACAATCACCACGTGCAAAAAACTTGAGATCACAAAAATACAAATATCTTATGTCTACAAGACAATTTTTCAATTACACAAGGTGTCTTTGGAACGACTTACCATCATATATCCAAGTACAAAGCAACGCATTACTTTTCAAAAAGGAACTTTTAAAATTGTTTTAAAATTATTTTGAATCTAAATAAGATTATATACCGGAAGAACCCAGAATATATTTTCAACAAAATTATTTTTGCACAATCACCACGTGCAAAAAACTTGAGATCACAAAAATACAAATATCTTATGTCTACAAGACAATTTTTCAATTACACAAGGTGTCTTTGGAACGACTTACCATCATATATCCAAGTACAAAGCAACGCATTACTTTTCAAAAAGGAACTTTTAAAATTGTTTTAAAATTATTTTGAATCTAAATAAGATTATATACCGGAAGAACCCAGAATATATTTTCAACAAAATTATTTTTGCACAATCACCACGTGCAAAAAACTTGAGATCACAAAAATACAAATATCTTATGTCTACAAGACAATTTTTCAATTACACAAGGTGTCTTTGGAACGACTTACCATCATATATCCAAGTACAAAGCAACGCATTACTTTTCAAAAAGGAACTTTTAAAATTATTTTGAATCTAAATAAGATTATATACCGGAAGAACCCAGAATATATTTTCAACAAAATTATTTTTGCACAATCACCACGTGCAAAAAACTTGAGATCACAAAAATACAAATATCTTATGTCTACAAGACAATTTTTCAATTACACAAGGTGTCTTTGGAACGACTTACCATCATATATCCAAGTACAAAGCAACGCATTACTTTTCAAAAAGGAACTTTTAAAATTGTTTAAAAATTATTTTGAATCTAAATAAGATTATATACCGGAAGAACCCAGAATATATTTTCAACAAAATTATTTTTGCACAATCACCACGTGCAAAAAACTTGAGATCACAAAAATACAAATATCTTATGTCTACAAGACAATTTTTCAATTACACAAGGTGTCTTTAAAACGACTTACCATCATATATCCAAGTACAAAGCAACGCATTACTTTTCAAAAAGGAACTTTTAAAATTGTTTTAAAATTATTTTGAATCTAAATAAGATTATATACCGGAAGAACCCAGAATATATTTTCAACAAAATTATTTTTGCACAATCACCACGTGCAAAAAACTTGAGATCACAAAAATACAAATATCTTATGTCTACAAGACAATTTTTCAATTACACAAGGTGTCTTTAAAACGACTTACCATCATATATCCAAGTACAAAGCAACGCATTACTTTTCAAAAAGGAACTTTTAAAATTGTTTTAAAATTATTTTGAATCTAAATAAGATTATATACCGGAAGAACCCAGAATATATTTTCAACAAAATTATTTTTGCACAATCACCACGTGCAAAAAACTTGAGATCACAAAAATACAAATATCTTATGTCTACAAGACAATTTTTCAATTACACAAGGTGTCTTTAAAACGACTTACCATCATATATCCAAGTACAAAGCAACGCATTACTTTTCAAAAAGGAACTTTTAAAATTGTTTTAAAATTATTTTGAATCTAAATAAGATTATATACCGGAAGAACCCAGAATATATTTTCAACAAAATTATTTTTGCACAATCACCACGTGCAAAAAACTTGAGATCACAAAAATACAAATATCTTATGTCTACAAGACAATTTTTCAATTACACAAGGTGTCTTTAAAACGACTTACCATCATATATCCAAGTACAAAGCAACGCATTACTTTTCAAAAAGGAACTTTTAAAATTGTTTTAAAATTATTTTGAATCTAAATAAGATTATATACCGGAAGAGCCCAGAATATATTTTCAACAAAATTATTTTTGCACAATCACCACGTGCAAAAAACTTGAGATCACAAAAATACAAATATCTTATGTCTACAAGACAATTTTTCAATTACACAAGGTGTCTTTGGAACGACTTACCATCATATATCCAAGTACAAAGCAACGCATTACTTTTCAAAAAGGAACTTTTAAAATTGTTTTAAAATTATTTTGAATCTAAATAAGATTATATACCGGAAGAACCCAGAATATATTTTCAACAAAATTATTTTTGCACAATCACCACGTGCAAAAAACTTGAGATCACAAAAATACAAATATCTTATGTCTACAAGACAATTTTTCAATTACACAAGGTGTCTTTAAAACGACTTACCATCATATATCCAAGTACAAAGCAACGCATTACTTTTCAAAAAGGAACTTTTAAAATTGTTTTAAAATTATTTTGAATCTAAATAAGATTATATACCGGAAGAACCCAGAATATATTTTCAACAAAATTATTTTTGCACAATCACCACGTGCAAAAAACTTGAGATCACAAAAATACAAATATCTTATGTCTACAAGACAATTTTTCAATTACACAAGGTGTCTTTAAAACGACTTACCATCATATATCCAAGAAAAAAGCAACGCATTACTTTTCAAAAAGGAACTTTTAAAATTGTTTTAAAATTATTTTGAATCTAAATAAGATTATATACCGGAAGAACCCAGAATATATTTTCAACAAAATTATTTTTGCACAATCACCACGTGCAAAAAACTTGAGATCACAAAAATACAAATATCTTATGTCTACAAGACAATTTTTCAATTACACAAGGTGTCTTTAAAACGACTTACCATCATATATCCAAGTACAAAGCAACGCATTACTTTTCAAAAAGGAACTTTTAAAATTGTTTTAAAATTATTTTGAATCTGAATATATTTTCAACAAAATTATTTTTGCACAATCACCACGTGCAAAAAACTTCAGATCACAAAAATACAAATATCTTATGTCTACAAGACAATTTTTCAATTACACAAGGTGTCTTTAAAACGACTTACCATCATATATCCAAGTACAAAGCAACGCATTACTTTTCAAAAAGGAACTTTTAAAATTGTTTTAAAATTATTTTGAATCTAAATAAGATTATATACCGGAAGAACCCAGAATATACAGTTTGTCAAATAATTCTTTTCAAAAGTATAAGAAAACAAAATATTATTAAATGAAACACTAATAGCTTGTTTTAATTTTTGCAAAATTATTTTTTTTTTGTATATTTATTTTTTTAAATATGTTTGTAAACATACTGCATTGTAAAAAATTATAAGTCTTTCGTAAGATAATTATAATCGAGATAAAAAAAAAATTATTCAAATTTCAAAGTGTCAAAAAAATGTTTTCAAAATTAAAAAAATCAATGAAATTATTAAAAAAATATGTTAATACATAAATATTTTTTGCCCTTAGTATTTTGTGTCCCCCGTGAGAATCAATTACTGACTGCAATCGCCGGCCCATTGAATGAATAAGCTTTTGTAAGTCGTATTCCTCAGGTATTTTTTCCCATTCCTCTTTAATATATTGTATCAATTGTGTTTTATTTTTTGGAGATATTTTCCCAACTTTTTTCTTCAAGAGGACCCATAAATTTTCTATAGGGTTAAGGTCTGGACTTTGAGCTGGAGTATCAATCACTTTTTTGCAGTTATATAATAGCCAGGATTTACAAATATACGATTTGTGTTTTGGGTCATTATATTGATAAAATTTAAAGTTAAGTTTTTGCGGATTTTCTGGGTCAAAAAACCCAAATTTACGGGCACTGCTGCATAAATCATTCTTTAATATATCAAGATACACTTCTTTGGTCATAATTTCATCCAAAATTTTTATCTCGCCAACTCCTCTACAAGATATACAAGCCCATGCCATAACAGACAACTTTCCGAATTTTACTGTTGGTATAATATTTTTTTTTGTCAAGGGCCGTCAATGGCTTGCGCCAAACTTTTTGTGATCCATAGTGATAGCAAAGCATGAGCTTCGTTTCATCACAAAAAATTACGTCATCCCAGTACTCTGCTCCAAAACGAACGTGCTCAATAGCAAATGTGTATCTTTTCTCTATGTTGTTCGCCGAAAGTAACGGTTTTTTTCTAGCTGTTCTAGAGAAGTATTGCTGTTTTTGAAGCACGTTCCGAACAGTCTCATGTGAAATAATAACTCCAAAATCATTATATATTTCGGATGATATTCCTCTGGTGCTGGAATGTGGTTTTTCCTCAACCATTTTTATTATTTTTCTTTCAATGCGCTTGGTCACCTTTTTTGGTCTGCCAGGGGAATGTTTTGCTTCAAGCCTTTTTTCTTTTTCGGCGCGGTTAATAATGTTGTAGACTGTCCTAAGATTGAGGGAAAACATTTCCGCGATTGCTTTGTGCGATTTGCCTATATAATGATTAAAATACACTAACTGAACAATATCTTTGCTAACACGTTTTCCGGGCATTTGTAAAACTTTATTTTTTAGTCACTTGTTACAGGAACGACAACTATTTGAAGAATAAATATAGTCCACTAATATGTTAGCATAGTAACATGCATTAATTTCACTAATGTTTATTAATTACACAAAAAAATAACGGTTAATCTCTTCTTTTTTTGTTTTTGAAAACATTTATTTGACACCATAAATAAAATGTTCTCTTACATTTTTCTTTTTGTTTTTGTACTATGCACTCTTTTATGTTATACTTTGGCATCATCATATCTCACATAACCAAGATAACAGAATGTCCAAAAAATAAAAAAAGTTTAAAATAAATTAGCCAGTCGTATTTCGAACTAAAATTTTTTTGCATGATTTTTTCTAGCATTGAAAAGAATTATTTGACAAACTGTATTTTCAACAAAATTATTTTTGCACAATCACCACGTGCAAAAAACTTGAGATCACAAAAATACAAATATCTTATGTCTACAAGACAATTTTTCAATTACACAAGGTGTCTTTGGAACGACTTACCATCATATATCCAAGTACAAAGCAACGCATTACTTTTCAAAAAGGAACTTTTAAAATTGTTTTAAAATTATTTTGAATCTAAATAAGATTATATACCGGAAGAACCCAGAATATATTTTCAACAAAATTATTTTTGCACAATCACCACGTGCAAAAAACTTGAGATCACAAAAATACAAATATCTTATGTCTACAAGACAATTTTTCAATTACACAAGGTGTCTTTGGAACGACTTACCATCATATATCCAAGTACAAAGCAACGCATTACTTTTCAAAAAGGAACTTTTAAAATTGTTTTAAAATTATTTTGAATCTAAATAAGATTATATACCGGAAGAACCCAGAATATATTTTCAACAAAATTATTTTTGCACAATCACCACGTGCAAAAAACTTGAGATCACAAAAATACAAATATCTTATGTCTACAAGACAATTTTTCAATTACACAAGGTGTCTTTGGAACGACTTACCATCATATATCCAAGTACAAAGCAACGCATTACTTTTCAAAAAGGAACTTTTAAAATTGTTTTAAAATTATTTTGAATCTAAATAAGATTATATACCGGAAGAACCCAGAATATATTTTCAACAAAATTATTTTTGCACAATCACCACGTGCAAAAAACTTGAGATCACAAAAATACAAATATCTTATGTCTACAAGACAATTTTTCAATTACACAAGGTGTCTTTGGAACGACTTACCATCATATATCCAAGTACAAAGCAACGCATTACTTTTCAAAAAGGAACTTTTAAAATTGTTTAAAAATTATTTTGAATCTAAATAAGATTATATACCGGAAGAACCCAGAATATATTTTCAACAAAATTATTTTTGCACAATCACCACGTGCAAAAAACTTGAGATCACAAAAATACAAATATCTTATGTCTACAAGACAATTTTTCAATTACACAAGGTGTCTTTAAAACGACTTACCATCATATATCCAAGTACAAAGCAACGCATTACTTTTCAAAAAGGAACTTTTAAAATTGTTTTAAAATTATTTTGAATCTAAATAAGATTATATACCGGAAGAACCCAGAATATATTTTCAACAAAATTATTTTTGCACAATCACCACGTGCAAAAAACTTGAGATCACAAAAATACAAATATCTTATGTCTACAAGACAATTTTTCAATTACACAAGGTGTCTTTAAAACGACTTACCATCATATATCCAAGTACAAAGCAACGCATTACTTTTCAAAAAGGAACTTTTAAAATTGTTTTAAAATTATTTTGAATCTAAATAAGATTATATACCGGAAGAACCCGGAATATATTTTCAACAAAATTATTTTTGCACAATCACCACGTGCAAAAAACTTGAGATCACAAAAATACAAATATCTTATGTCTACAAGACAATTTTTCAATTACACAAGGTGTCTTTAAAACGACTTACCATCATATATCCAAGTACAAAGCAACGCATTACTTTTCAAAAAGGAACTTTTAAAATTGTTTTAAAATTATTTTGAATCTAAATAAGATTATATACCGGAAGAACCCAGAATATATTTTCAACAAAATTATTTTTGCACAATCACCACGTGCAAAAAACTTGAGATCACAAAAATACAAATATCTTATGTCTACAAGACAATTTTTCAATTACACAAGGTGTCTTTAAAACGACTTACCATCATATATCCAAGTACAAAGCAACGCATTACTTTTCAAAAAGGAACTTTTAAAATTGTTTTAAAATTATTTTGAATCTAAATAAGATTATATACCGGAAGAACCCAGAATATATTTTCAACAAAATTATTTTTGCACAATCACCACGTGCAAAAAACTTGAGATCACAAAAATACAAATATCTTATGTCTACAAGACAATTTTTCAATTACACAAGGTGTCTTTAAAACGACTTACCATCATATATCCAAGTACAAAGCAACGCATTACTTTTCAAAAAGGAACTTTTAAAATTGTTTTAAAATTATTTTGAATCTAAATAAGATTATATACCGGAAGAACCCAGAATATATTTTCAACAAAATTATTTTTGCACAATCACCACGTGCAAAAAACTTGAGATCACAAAAATACAAATATCTTATGTCTACAAGACAATTTTTCAATTACACAAGGTGTCTTTAAAACGACTTACCATCATATATCCAAGTACAAAGCAACGCATTACTTTTCAAAAAGGAACTTTTAAAATTGTTTTAAAATTATTTTGAATCTAAATAAGATTATATACCGGAAGAACCCAGAATATATTTTCAACAAAATTATTTTTGCACAATCACCACGTGCAAAAAACTTGAGATCACAAAAATACAAATATCTTATGTCTACAAGACAATTTTTCAATTACACAAGGTGTCTTTAAAACGACTTACCATCATATATCCAAGTACAAAGCAACGCATTACTTTTCAAAAAGGAACTTTTAAAATTGTTTTAAAATTATTTTGAATCTAAATAAGATTATATACCGGAAGAACCCAGAATATATTTTCAACAAAATTATTTTTGCACAATCACCACGTGCAAAAAACTTGAGATCACAAAAATACAAATATCTTATGTCTACAAGACAATTTTTCAATTACACAAGGTGTCTTTAAAACGACTTACCATCATATATCCAAGTACAAAGCAACGCATTACTTTTCAAAAAGGAACTTTTAAAATTGTTTTAAAATTATTTTGAATCTAAATAAGATTATATACCGGAAGAACCCAGAATATATTTTCAACAAAATTATTTTTGCACAATCACCACGTGCAAAAAACTTGAGATCACAAAAATACAAATATCTTATGTCTACAAGACAATTTTTCAATTACACAAGGTGTCTTTAAAACGACTTACCATCATATATCCAAGTACAAAGCAACGCATTACTTTTCAAAAAGGAACTTTTAAAATTGTTTTAAAATTATTTTGAATCTAAATAAGATTATATACCGGAAGAACCCAGAATATATTTTCAACAAAATTATTTTTGCACAATCACCACGTGCAAAAAACTTGAGATCACAAAAATACAAATATCTTATGTCTACAAGACAATTTTTCAATTACACAAGGTGTCTTTAAAACGACTTACCATCATATATCCAAGTACAAAGCAACGCATTACTTTTCAAAAAGGAACTTTTAAAATTGTTTTAAAATTATTTTGAATCTAAATAAGATTATATACCGGAAGAACCCAGAATATATTTTCAACAAAATTATTTTTGCACAATCACCACGTGCAAAAAACTTGAGATCACAAAAATACAAATATCTTATGTCTACAAGACAATTTTTCAATTACACAAGGTGTCTTTAAAACGACTTACCATCATATATCCAAGTACAAAGCAACGCATTACTTTTCAAAAAGGAACTTTTAAAATTGTTTTAAAATTATTTTGAATCTAAATAAGATTATATACCGGAAGAACCCAGAATATATTTTCAACAAAATTATTTTTGCACAATCACCACGTGCAAAAAACTTGAGATCACAAAAATACAAATATCTTATGTCTACAAGACAATTTTTCAATTACACAAGGTGTCTTTAAAACGACTTACCATCATATATCCAAGTACAAAGCAACGCATTACTTTTCAAAAAGGAACTGTTACGGATTTTTTTTTCATCTCTTGAAACATGATTTTTACCCTCACCCAATATGTTAGGTCATGCAACCATACCCCTTAATTTCGTCATCATATATATTTTCTCTGTATTTCTTACTGACCACAAATTTTTGCCCTTACCTAATATATATAGTAAAACACGCAACTGTACCATTAAATTGCATCATCATGCGCCTAACATGCATTTTTTTTTTCTTCGCATACTTACATGCATTCTTTTACCATTCGCATATTTACGCTTACGGTACCATGCAAATGCCTTCAGTTGGTAACAACTCTCATCCTGATGTAAAAACAAAATCGTTTTACATCATAATATACAACCAGTGGCCTGATACCACCGTTAACAGAAAACCTGTTTTGAGTAATGTAACCTTGGTTGTCATTGCGCATGATTTAATTTTTCCCTTATTACTTCTTCCTCTGAAAAATACATACAAACGTTCTCGCAACCTGCACTGCGTATGAGACTTATACAAAAGACAAATGACCAACACTACTGCGGAGTTTTTTTTCCCATCACAATTGCTTTGTACAAATACATGCATACACATATACGTGTGTATTATCTCTCTCGCGACAACAATAACCAGGGATGAAAGATGGAATGAAAAATGAGGAAAATTTTTTTTTATGAATGAAATGCATTCTTATTAGAAGAATGATGAAATTTTGGCAGTTGATTTTTAGCGGTTGATCGTGGCAGTCAAAAGTCGGGTTTTGGCAGTTTAATAATTTAAAGAAAGCTCTTAAATAATTAATATGTTTTGTAATACGTTTGTAATGAAAAGCAATTCAAAATTATAAAATAAAGGACCTTGTAGAACAGTATTGTGCAAAATATACCAAAAGGATTTTAAATGGAAAAAGTTTAAGGATTGTATACTGATTAATAAAAATTGCAAAATCGGTAAATCTAATAGTAAAATTTTTTGGTGTTCGTGTTAAATAACTTATATATAATATAAACAGAAAGTACAAGTAATGTTAAAATAACTTGAAAATGATGGCAATAAACTTCAAATTACACTCGCAAAGTTTCAAGAGGAAAAAAAGAGTGACGAAATCTAATTTTGCCTGAATAACAATTTGTTTAAAAAAGAAAAAAATTTGTAACTATTTTAACGAAAATTACAGAAAAGAAAAATAAATGTAATGAATATGTGTTAACCACGAATCAATAAGTTTATATCAAAACCCTTATATGTAAAATAAAACAATATTTTTTTTTGCAAAATTTAAAAAAAAAAGGGAAAAGAACAAAAACCTAAAAAAGGGGGTTACGAATATTATTAAATAAAATAAAGCCACTCCCACCCGTAAAATTTTTGTGTGATAAAGAATAAAGTGAACCATATTTTGTAAACCGCCACCAACTTCAGACAATTTGCATCAAAGTTGATTGTATAGAACAGCCACGGATGGACTATAAAGCCCACGAATACAAACAAGTGGTATTCTGTGCATGGTGTGATTAACATTTCCTAAAAACTCCTGCCATATCTAATATGATTTTGTTATTACTGATGAAAGTGAGTACACTGCCAAAACATTCAATACCCATATGTATTTTTGAGTTATCCACATACATCCGTCATTTACCACTGGCTTGGACCTTTCAACCCTAGCCATACCAAGTTACCCAGAGGGAAAACTGTTACAACCGGCTAAGACATTTAAATAAACCAAAAATTGGTTATGATACAAGCCGTGAAACGTTCTATACGAACTACACGAAAAGTGTAAACAAATTTCCTTGTTAATAATTTTATTCTAATAAAGAAGAGAAAAAAAAAAGATAAAGAAAAAACCTGAAATAAACTCCGTAGACATGAATTTCTTTCAATTTAAAAACAAAAAGTAATACACAAAAAAGAATTTAAATAAAAAAAAAATTTATTATTTGTAGTAATTAAAGGACAATTTTTCTTTTACTTTATAAATGATTAATGCTGAAGTACGAAAAGATACAAAAAATTTGCTATAATTCATGCATAAGTTAAAATCTAATTTAAATATTATTGTAATTATTATTGTTTGCTTACATTTGTTTTAAATAAGCGAAGAAATAAAAATAAAAATTTATAAAATAGAACCCCGAGTTGTATAAGCACAACCTCTTATTTGTAATGCTGGTCAATATAAAACAAAAAATTGCCCTATTTATAAAACCAACAACTAGTATTTTGTAAATAAAATAAGAAAAAGAAAACCCATACCAATTATGATAGCAATAAAATTTATTGTAAGATTAACCGAAAATTAAAATGAACTGCTAGTTTTTTTTTATTAAGGATGCTAAGAAGAAACTCGCGGGGTAAGTACCTATAATGTGACGATTGTTTTGTAAACGGGACAGGTTAGGGAATTTAGGGTATTTCACCTGTCGTAGGTTGGGGAATGGGACAATTGTACCCCTATATGGCTTAACATCGTGCCATATTATCGCCTAGGCGATACTAAATAGAGTCATTTCACCTTCCTTTCCTTTTGGTGTTGCAAATAATTTCTTTTCTGTGATTTTTCTTATGATATTTTTAAACATACTTCCAGGGGTGTGAAGTATGGATATGCTTACGTGCCAAAACCCTGGTTGAGATTAATTTTGCTTACTGAGCTAGCGGGCCAGCTTTAATACCCCCTTAACCGGTCTTGGATCGTTATTTGATTTTTTTTTAAAGTTTTGTAACGGCCCGTAACATATATGGCGCCCAACGTTAAAGCCACCCGTAGGGTGACAACGATTTTCTTTGAAATTAAGGTGGAAAGCCACCATAGGGAAAAGAGGAAATGACTATATTTTTTTTAAAATTCGTAATTTTTTCTTGTAAATATTTAATTTAGTGCTTCGGTTGTAGAGTCATGAATTCTGGGATTCCGTAACCTGGATTCAATTGCCATGCAAACCATGGTACGCGTAAAATAATACTTAATATTTTTTTCGACTGTGTATTTCCATCCAATTTTGTTTTAGAGTATAGGGATTATTGCAAGTCTGGGACTGATTCCAAGTAGAGGTCAGTATTATCGCGGTGATAATACTATGTTCAAAGGACAGAATGTAACACAAACCCGAATTATCTAAGCCCTTGCCTGACTGTCTCTTTTAAAAACGGTAGGCACGATGTTAGATAATCCAGGTTTGAAAGCATATGTTTGACGCCACAGTTTTTTTTAATGTTTACGGAATAATGTAATTTTGGGAAATAGTTGTCGAGACATCATATTCTGTCATAGAAACAGATTTGATGGTCGATGAAGTAGGGAGAGACAGGATACACGATATCATAGCCTTTTTACGAATATTTCTTCTTATTACGACTACGAATTTTTTTTATTACAAAACAATCGTTATACGTACCACCGCCAGTTCTTCTTAGCATCCAAATTCTTATGAAAATTTAAAAACCTAAAAACTACGTTAATATTAAACATTTCCTTATAAATTGAAATTTTATAAAGAAACACAAAAATTTTTTTTCCTCATTAAAGGTATATTTAATAAAAAAATTTTTTTTCGAACATTTAGAATTGAACTTAAAAAAAAATTTTTCCATTAAAATTCTAATGATAGAAAACATTTTCACTTAAGAAAAAAGAAAAAATTTGGGAAAAAAATTGTTGTAAAACTTTTTACACAATTTATGAATTAGTGAATTTTCAAATTTTTTCTATTTTCTTTTAAACACTTTTGGACACTTTTGCACATTTTTCCTATTTTTACATAATTTAAATAAATTTTTCCCGCTGCCCAAGAAAATTTTTCTTTCTGAAACTTGCAAAGAAAGAAAAAACCAACTCAATTCTTTTGAATTCGTTAACCCTCTGGTTACGAATATTTGGTTGCTAATACATTTTTTCTAATTTTTCTTAAAATCTAACCATTTATGCACTTTGAGCATTTTACTTTCGACTTGCACTCCTTGTTTTCTCATTTGCCTCATTCCACTCGCGTCCTGATTATCGTGTTATTTGCCTTAATTGAAATTTTTGTCTGATTCCAAATTAATTTGATTGTCCTTGCTGGGTAGCCGCGTTTCTTCTTTTCTCTGGTTGATTGGTGCACTATGCACAAATATAGCACGCGATCCAGCACCGATAAAGCTAAATCAGTTACACGTAATACCAACACCAATCAGGCATCATCAATTAGTGTGAGAGGTAGGTCTTCTGTGGGAGCGCGAAACATTAAACCCGCTACAGTAATTAGAGGTCGCGGTAGGACGTCGATAGGTCAGAGGTCGAGTAGTACAGTCAGTTTGGGGACTTCGCGGTCGGACACAAGTGTAAGGGCGATACGGACCTCTTCGGTTCCGAGGTCATTAAATTCTAGTGCCCAATCGGACAGAAGTCTTAACGACAGGGAAGTTTCGAATTGCGAGATACTCGAGAGATCTCTCTCTGATTTGACTACGGAAAATTTGCGAAATTTAGTGCATCCAATCGGCTTTATTGACAACCAGCCCATTTTGAACGAGAATTTGATTATGGCCTCAAGGGATAGTGCGGTTCTTCCACCCTCGCATGAGGATGGCGCTCAGTCGTCAGACACGGGTAACATGGACGCTTTGATTCACTATGTTAGAGACGCCATGAGGAGCACTCAGGAGGAGTTCAGACGAGAGCTGAATGAGATCAGGAGGGATTTGGGACAGCACAGAGGTGCAAGGGCTACAAACGAGTCTCCGGGAATTAATTCGCAAAGTTCCAATATGAACTCAAATGCTTCTTCGGCATCCTTGTTCATAAAATTGAAGGATTGGAATGTCTCATTTAGCGGTGACGAAGACGTATCTGATTTCTTATTTAAAATAGATACCCTCACTGAGCGTAGCCAATGTCCATTGGACTACTTAATGGCAAATTTTCACATTTTTTTAAAGGGCAAGGCAGAAACTTGGTTTTGGATGTACATCAAACAAAACCCTAGGGCAACATATCCGTTATTAAAAAGGGCAATTACTAGACAATTCGGTGCGTTAGAAAGTGACTTGGACATCTTGATGAAAATTTCATCACGAAAACAGCTTCCGAAAGAAAGCTATGACGATTTCCATTCCACCATAGTTAAACTGAATTTGAAATTGGGAACCCCTATGGACGATAATGCCCTTATAAAAATTATTAGAAAAAATGTTAGACCGGAATTATTGAATATGACTTTTGTTTCGAGACCCGATGATTTAGATTCTTATCGTGATCTGCTCCGGGAGGCAGAGAAATCTTTGAGGGCAAATAGCATTTCAAAATATCCGATTAATCGACCCCGTCAAGTGGATGAAGTGTCCATTGATTCATCTGATCCCATATGCGATGATTATTCTGAGGACGAATTTGACCCACAGGTAGAGGCTTTAAATATAGGTAGACCCTATGTCAAGGGGGATTACTCCCGAATTATATGCTGGAATTGTCTAAATTCAGGGCATAGCTATATTTATTGCCAGGAAAAGACTCGATCCCTTTTCTGTTTCAAATGTGGACAAAGGGGTGTTACCACACCTGAGTGTAAAAATCCACACCAGGGAAACAGGCGTCGGAGCGAGTGGGCGACCGGGGATGCTCGTTCCTCGAAATAAAGCCCGAGTTGAATATTGATATTGAGAGTAAACCTTCACAGAGGGCTTTACTCTCCGGTCCACCAAAACCACCTGACGTACAACCATTTTTAAAACCTGCCATTTCAAAACAAATTCTAAAATGTCGTAAACGGTATGCCGTTAGGAAAACGTATAGGAAAATTTTAGAAACCACCTGCTTGACTACTTCTGATGATGGAAGACCATATGCTAGGATTAAAATATTTGATACCGATTTAACATGTCTTTTGGACTCAGGGGCAAATGTGACAGTCTTGGGAAAGGGAAGTTTAGAATTTCTGGCCAATTATAATATTCAATTTGCTAGATTTCGTTCAAGCATATCCACGGCAAATGGATCCAAAAACCCAGTTTTAGGTCACTGTACACTTCCAGTAACTTTTAAAGGAGTTACTAAATCAATCGTTTTTTATATTGTGCCAACCTTGTCCCAAGTAGCTTACCTAGGAGTAGACTTTTGGAAGGCGTATGCTATAGCGCCACAAATATTTCCATCTATTGACTGTTTAGAGGTAAATAAAAAACCTGATTTAATCTTTCATGACCTTTCTTCAGAGCAAAAACTGCGACTTGAAAACGTTATTTTGAATTTTCCTTCATACGAAAAACTGGGGCTTGGCAGCACTAATCTTTTAGAGCACCATATTGACACGGGAGACGCTACGCCAGTTAAATCGAAACATTACCCCCTATCTCCTCCTAAGCAGGCCGAAATATTTGAGGAACTTGATAGGTTATTAGCTTTAGGCGTGATAGAGGAGTCGAACTCACCGTGGTGTAGTCCTATTGTTGCTGTGCGTAAGCCAGGTAAAATAAGGCTGTGTTTAGACTGCCGAAGATTAAATGAACTGACCAAGAAAGATTCGTATCCGCTACCCCATATCAATGGACTGTTAAGTCGTCTAAAAGATACCCACTACATTAGTGGTATAGATTTGAAAGATGCGTTTCACCAGATCAAATTGTCTGAGAGTTCTAAAGAAAAGACAGCGTTTGCCGTGCCAGGTAGGGCATTATATCAATATAGAGTCATGCCTTTTGGCGTTTGTAATGGGCCTCAGACGATGAGCCGCCTGATGGACCGGGTCATCCCGTCCAAATTGCGTGAGAATGTTTTTATATATTTAGACGACCTTCTTGTGTGTAGTTCGGACTTCGACCGTCATATGCGTTTATTAGGTGAAGTTGCACAGTGTCTCAAATCTGCCGGTCTTACGATAAATGTAGGTAAAAGTAAATTTTGCCAACGCGAAATAAAATATCTTGGGTACCGTATTGGAGGTGGCGAACTAAAAGTTGACCCTGAAAAAGTGGAGGCCATGGTTAATGTCCCTTTACCGAAAACCCCACGGCAAGTTAGGCGTTTCATAGGTATGGCAAACTGGTACCGCTCGTTTATCAAAAATTTTTCCGATCTTGCAGGACCTCTCACTGATTGCTTGCGAAAATCGAATAAACCCTTTCGTCTCAGCCCTGAGGCTGTTGAATCCTTTGACAAACTGAAATGCGCTCTTTCAAGTGCCCCTATATTGGCCCAGCCAGATTTTAACAGGGAGTTCGTCATTCAGTGTGACGCGTCACAAATAGGTGTAGGCGGAGTTTTGTACCAGTTAGATGACGAGGGCAGGGAACACCCGATCGCGTTCGTGTCCCAAAAACTGAATAAGGCCCAGCGGAATTACACGGTGACGGAGCTGGAATGCTTGGCGGCCGTAATTTGCGTAAAAAGATTTAGGCAGTATGTTGAGGGACTTCCTTTCAGGATTATCACGGACCACTCGAGTTTACGCTGGCTCATGAGTCAAAAGGATCTACACGGTAGACTAGCTCGGTGGAGCCTTAAGCTTCAAAATTTTGTATTTACCATTGAACACCGTAAGGGTTCGTTAAACGTAGTGCCGGATACCTTATCCCGATTTGACATTGACGAAATTCAAATCTGTCCTTCTTCGCCCGAAATTGACCTTGAGTCACCCGAATTCAGTGCCCCAGAGTATAACAAAATTAGGGAAGAGATAGTTAAAAATATAGACCTGTTGCCAGACCTGCGCATTTCGGGGAACCACGTATATAAGCGAGTTAAATTTCGAAACGGAAACGATACAGAGGAAGACCTCTGGAGATTGTGGTTACCTAGAACTTTGGCAGATGAGGTAATCAAATCAGCGCACGGCGAAGGTTGTCATGGCGGTTTCTTTAAGACATTGAGTCGAATCAGGCAAAAGTATTTTTGGCCGAAAATGGCACGCGATGTAAAGTCATTTGTTAATAATTGCGACACGTGTAAAATGATAAAACCACCTAATCATGTGTTACGCCCACCTATGGGAAATCAAACCTTAACAAATCGACCTTTCCAAAGATTATACTGCGATTTCTCAGGGCCTTATCCATGCACAAAGTCGAAAAATTGCCAGTTATTTATACTTATTGACCATTTAACGAAATTTTTGTTTTTGAAGCCTTTACGATCCGCAACGTCAAGTAACGTAATAGAATTTTTCCAAAATGAGATTTTTTGCACTTACGGCGTGCCACAGTATGTCCATAGTGACAACGCGAAGCAGTTTACGTCAAAAGAAATAAAAGAATTCTTTCATGCTTATGGCATTACGCATATTACCACCGGTTTCTATTCTCCACAGGCGAATGCTTCTGAGCGCGCAAATAGAGAAATTATTTCAAAAATACGTTATTTTCTTAAAGATGATCCTGATCACACGAATTGGGATAGAAATATCCATAAAATACTTACGGTGTTACGTAGCGATTTTCATGCGGCAATCCAATGTACACCTTATTTCGCCACGTTTGGGCAAAACATGATCTTACACGGATCTTCCTATCATCTTCTGGAAAAACTGAACATGGTTACCGACGACACAATTGTACACCGTTCGGATAAGCTTCATGATATACGTGAAAAGGTTAGTCGTAACCTCAATATTGCACATGAAAAGGCTTGTAGAACCTATAACACCAGATCTAGACCCGTAAATTTTGTGATAGGCCAGGAGGTTTTCCGCAAAAATCATTCCCAAAGCGATTTTAAGAAGGGAATTAACGCTAAGTTTAACCCCAAATTTTTGAAGTGTAGAATCAGGGGGAAAATAGGCAATGCGCTATATGATCTTGAGGACCTGAGGGGTAACTATATCGGAAAATATCATGCCTCCGATATTCGCGCATAAATCAGTTAGGTAATGCCCGGCTTCGTGGGTCGTGCCACACGTATACTTACTTACATATTTTCTTTTCATATATTAATGCCCGGCTTCGTGGGTCGAGCCACACGTTAGTCATCACGTATTTTTGCGCGCCGAAATCCTGCCTGTTCAAACCACTTATCACAGATACTGATTTGAAGCAGGTTTGTTACGGATTTTTTTTTCATCTCTTGAAACATGATTTTTACCCTCACCCAATATGTTAGGTCATGCAACCATACCCCTTAATTTCGTCATCATATATATTTTCTCTGTATTTCTTACTGACCACAAATTTTTGCCCTTACCTAATATATATAGTAAAACACGCAACTGTACCATTAAATTGCATCATCATGCGCCTAACATGCATTTTTTTTTTCTTCGCATACTTACATGCATTCTTTTACCATTCGCATATTTACGCTTACGGTACCATGCAAATGCCTTCAGTTGGTAACAACTCTCATCCTGATGTAAAAACAAAATCGTTTTACATCATAATATACAACCAGTGGCCTGATACCACCGTTAACAGAAAACCTGTTTTGAGTAATGTAACCTTGGTTGTCATTGCGCATGATTTAATTTTTCCCTTATTACTTCTTCCTCTGAAAAATACATACAAACGTTCTCGCAACCTGCACTGCGTATGAGACTTATACAAAAGACAAATGACCAACACTACTGCGGAGTTTTTTTTCCCATCACAATTGCTTTGTACAAATACATGCATACACATATACGTGTGTATTATCTCTCTCGCGACAACAATAACCAGGGATGAAAGATGGAATGAAAAATGAGGAAAATTTTTTTTTATGAATGAAATGCATTCTTATTAGAAGAATGATGAAATTTTGGCAGTTGATTTTTAGCGGTTGATCGTGGCAGTCAAAAGTCGGGTTTTGGCAGTTTAATAATTTAAAGAAAGCTCTTAAATAATTAATATGTTTTGTAATACGTTTGTAATGAAAAGCAATTCAAAATTATAAAATAAAGGACCTTGTAGAACAGTATTGTGCAAAATATACCAAAAGGATTTTAAATGGAAAAAGTTTAAGGATTGTATACTGATTAATAAAAATTGCAAAATCGGTAAATCTAATAGTAAAATTTTTTGGTGTTCGTGTTAAATAACTTATATATAATATAAACAGAAAGTACAAGTAATGTTAAAATAACTTGAAAATGATGGCAATAAACTTCAAATTACACTCGCAAAGTTTCAAGAGGAAAAAAAGAGTGACGAAATCTAATTTTGCCTGAATAACAATTTGTTTAAAAAAGAAAAAAATTTGTAACTATTTTAACGAAAATTACAGAAAAGAAAAATAAATGTAATGAATATGTGTTAACCACGAATCAATAAGTTTATATCAAAACCCTTATATGTAAAATAAAACAATATTTTTTTTTGCAAAATTTAAAAAAAAAAGGGAAAAGAACAAAAACCTAAAAAAGGGGGTTACGAATATTATTAAATAAAATAAAGCCACTCCCACCCGTAAAATTTTTGTGTGATAAAGAATAAAGTGAACCATATTTTGTAAACCGCCACCAACTTCAGACAATTTGCATCAAAGTTGATTGTATAGAACAGCCACGGATGGACTATAAAGCCCACGAATACAAACAAGTGGTATTCTGTGCATGGTGTGATTAACATTTCCTAAAAACTCCTGCCATATCTAATATGATTTTGTTATTACTGATGAAAGTGAGTACACTGCCAAAACATTCAATACCCATATGTATTTTTGAGTTATCCACATACATCCGTCATTTACCACTGGCTTGGACCTTTCAACCCTAGCCATACCAAGTTACCCAGAGGGAAAACTGTTACAACCGGCTAAGACATTTAAATAAACCAAAAATTGGTTATGATACAAGCCGTGAAACGTTCTATACGAACTACACGAAAAGTGTAAACAAATTTCCTTGTTAATAATTTTATTCTAATAAAGAAGAGAAAAAAAAAAGATAAAGAAAAAACCTGAAATAAACTCCGTAGACATGAATTTCTTTCAATTTAAAAACAAAAAGTAATACACAAAAAAGAATTTAAATAAAAAAAAAATTTATTATTTGTAGTAATTAAAGGACAATTTTTCTTTTACTTTATAAATGATTAATGCTGAAGTACGAAAAGATACAAAAAATTTGCTATAATTCATGCATAAGTTAAAATCTAATTTAAATATTATTGTAATTATTATTGTTTGCTTACATTTGTTTTAAATAAGCGAAGAAATAAAAATAAAAATTTATAAAATAGAACCCCGAGTTGTATAAGCACAACCTCTTATTTGTAATGCTGGTCAATATAAAACAAAAAATTGCCCTATTTATAAAACCAACAACTAGTATTTTGTAAATAAAATAAGAAAAAGAAAACCCATACCAATTATGATAGCAATAAAATTTATTGTAAGATTAACCGAAAATTAAAATGAACTGCTAGTTTTTTTTTATTAAGGATGCTAAGAAGAAACTCGCGGGGTAAGTACCTATAATGTGACGATTGTTTTGTAAACGGGACAGGTTAGGGAATTTAGGGTATTTCACCTGTCGTAGGTTGGGGAATGGGACAATTGTACCCCTATATGGCTTAACATCGTGCCATATTATCGCCTAGGCGATACTAAATAGAGTCATTTCACCTTCCTTTCCTTTTGGTGTTGCAAATAATTTCTTTTCTGTGATTTTTCTTATGATATTTTTAAACATACTTCCAGGGGTGTGAAGTATGGATATGCTTACGTGCCAAAACCCTGGTTGAGATTAATTTTGCTTACTGAGCTAGCGGGCCAGCTTTAATACCCCCTTAACCGGTCTTGGATCGTTATTTGATTTTTTTTTAAAGTTTTGTAACGGCCCGTAACAGAACTTTTAAAATTGTTTTAAAATTATTTTGAATCTAAATAAGATTATATACCGGAAGAACCCGGAATATATTTTCAACAAAATTATTTTTGCACAATCACCACGTGCAAAAAACTTGAGATCACAAAAATACAAATATCTTATGTCTACAAGACAATTTTTCAATTACACAAGGTGTCTTTAAAACGACTTACCATCATATATCCAAGTACAAAGCAACGCATTACTTTTCAAAAAGGAACTTTTAAAATTGTTTTAAAATTATTTTGAATCTAAATAAGATTATATACCGGAAGAACCCAGAATATATTTTCAACAAAATTATTTTTGCACAATCACCACGTGCAAAAAACTTGAGATCACAAAAATACAAATATCTTATGTCTACAAGACAATTTTTCAATTACACAAGGTGTCTTTAAAACGACTTACCATCATATATCCAAGTACAAAGCAACGCATTACTTTTCAAAAAGGAACTTTTAAAATTGTTTTAAAATTATTTTGAATCTAAATAAGATTATATACCGGAAGAACCCAGAATATATTTTCAACAAAATTATTTTTGCACAATCACCACGTGCAAAAAACTTGAGATCACAAAAATACAAATATCTTATGTCTACAAGACAATTTTTCAATTACACAAGGTGTCTTTAAAACGACTTACCATCATATATCCAAGTACAAAGCAACGCATTACTTTTCAAAAAGGAACTTTTAAAATTGTTTTAAAATTATTTTGAATCTAAATAAGATTATATACCGGAAGAACCCGGAATATATTTTCAACAAAATTATTTTTGCACAATCACCACGTGCAAAAAACTTGAGATCACAAAAATACAAATATCTTATGTCTACAAGACAATTTTTCAATTACACAAGGTGTCTTTAAAACGACTTACCATCATATATCCAAGTACAAAGCAACGCATTACTTTTCAAAAAGGAACTTTTAAAATTGTTTTAAAATTATTTTGAATCTAAATAAGATTATATACCGGAAGAACCCAGAATATATTTTCAACAAAATTATTTTTGCACAATCACCACGTGCAAAAAACTTGAGATCACAAAAATACAAATATCTTATGTCTACAAGACAATTTTTCAATTACACAAGGTGTCTTTAAAACGACTTACCATCATATATCCAAGTACAAAGCAACGCATTACTTTTCAAAAAGGAACTTTTAAAATTGTTTTAAAATTATTTTGAATCTAAATAAGATTATATACCGGAAGAACCCGGAATATATTTTCAACAAAATTATTTTTGCACAATCACCACGTGCAAAAAACTTGAGATCACAAAAATACAAATATCTTATGTCTACAAGACAATTTTTCAATTACACAAGGTGTCTTTAAAACGACTTACCATCATATATCCAAGTACAAAGCAACGCATTACTTTTCAAAAAGGAACTTTTAAAATTGTTTTAAAATTATTTTGAATCTAAATAAGATTATATACCGGAAGAACCCAGAATATATTTTCAACAAAATTATTTTTGCACAATCACCACGTGCAAAAAACTTGAGATCACAAAAATACAAATATCTTATGTCTACAAGACAATTTTTCAATTACACAAGGTGTCTTTAAAACGACTTACCATCATATATCCAAGTACAAAGCAACGCATTACTTTTCAAAAAGGAACTTTTAAAATTGTTTTAAAATTATTTTGAATCTAAATATGTATGTCCAATGTTAACTGTGTTATGTTAGTTTATGTTAATTTTTATGATTAAATTTATTATATCCAAATGAAATCTACTTCATGTTAATATGACAAATGTTACTTACTATCACTGTAATTTATAAGATTTATTCTTGTTGTGATAGTAGTTCAATAAAGAAAGAAAGAAAGAAAGGGAGGTAAACACTGTATTGTGAAATGGAAACAAAATAGTATTAATCGTGAAAAAGTAGTGTTAAAAATAACAATACATAATTTGTTTGTTGCCATTGCTGGGACCATAATGTTTTTTAACCATACTTTAACCTTGGTTTTTCTCTGCGTGTATCATCTATATACAACTCTAATGTGGGAGCCGGTACTTCAAAGTCTATTTTGGAGCTTCTCGGCCGTGTGCAGGAGAGGGCAAAGGTTCTCATTGGTGACAGTAGGGCATCCAATTTTATGAACTCCATTGAGCACCGACGTAATGTGTGTTGTATGTGCCTGTTTTAGTTTAACTACAATGGGATGTGCTCTAAAAAAAATGAACTTGGAGATCTGGTTACCGAAACTCGTAATTTTGTTTGTAATACACGTTTTAAATACATTTATTTCCGTCCTAATATTATGATTTACGACAGCAAGTTGTAACATTTGTAAGAAATCAATTATTTTAATCATGAAAAACCAACCAGCTAAAAGTCCTTAGTTTCCTGCCACAATCACTCCGGTCACTCAATTTACATAAATACCAAATCAGAAATAGGAAAGTGTGCTGCTTTATAGTATGGCCTGGTATGCATATTTGTTGTTATGCATCGAATAAAGTAAATATGTATACATATATGTCGTGATCATAAGCCACGTGTCATTCGTCGCCTAGATTGTCGCTTTGGTAAATGTCAAACATTTGCTTTATAACTCTCTCAATAATGTAACAAAGTTACACTGAACGATACAATGGCCATAAAAAAGGCCACCCGTGCTATTTATTCATGTACTTTTTGTTTTTGTTGTTCCTAAGCTTTTTTATTTAGGGACCCATTGGTTGGTTGGTTTTTTGTTTATTTATTTGTAACTTTTTGGTTGCCTGCGCTTTGCAGATGGTGGCGCGGCATGACTTATTGTGTTTTTGATTGTTGTTATTGTAATTTGGGGTCAGAACGCCAAATACAAAATTAGAAAAAAAGGTATTCATTCTTAGTTTAAGTTTTTTTTTATTAAATAATTTTTTTCTTTTTGTTTCGTTTCTACCTTTTAGACAGCTGCAATTCAATATGAAAGACTATAATTTAAATATCGTCATACAAACGTCATGGATTTCTATTTAACAGTGGTGCTGTTGTTGTTTTCGCTTGAACTGCTTAAATATTTATAAGCTTTTTCATAGACTTTTAAATAATGCAGTGGAAGAAAAATTGTACACTAATAATTTCTTAAGACTTTTATCGAAGACAAAACGAAGAACATCTTAAGTCCTCAACTATTCTATCAGCAACAGCATCGATTGTAGATCATGACTATTTTCTATTTCAAACCTTAAAAAAAAATGAAAACAAGGGGCCCCTGTAACCTAGTTGGTAGTTAGCTAGTCTATCAGTGCGAGGAATGCGGGTTCGATTCCCGCCAGATACTCTGGTATGTTTCACTAAAACGGGCTGAAGGTCTCAGTTACTTTTTCTCGGTTAATTATGTTAGAATAAAATTTCTATCTCTTAACAAAATAAAAAAAAATAAAATAAAAATAAGGCAGAAAACGATTATGTTTGTAAAGGTACCTGATTCTTGAGCATTCACTCAGTTGACAATTTTGAAAGTTGACTTTCTAGTCCACTTATTTAACCTTTAATTTTAGGAACCACCAAATACCAACAGCATAAAGAAAAATCCGCCATAATTAAAGGCCGAAAATCAGCCCTACAAAATCTTCTACACAGTAATTTAACCTTTACCTGGTGGAGTTCAAAAACTATCTTCAATTTGAAAGTAGCCAGGGATTTATAGCTCCTTGGAGATAAATGGTTTTCGTAGGAAATCTTTGGTCTATACGCAAGTCCTACGCAAACTTACGGAATTTGCTAAGCCCCTTCTAACAAGTACAATTCGGGAGATCCCCGGAAAAAAGTTTAGTTCAGATTCTAAATTCAAATTTCAGAACAATTTTTTCTCTTTGTGTGTAATTTCCTTCTAAAGCTACTTCTATATATGAATGTATTTACTAAAAGAGTGTGTGTGTTTTGTTTAAGTATTTGTTGGTACATACCCAGCGGGAAAACGTAGAAGACCGTTTAACTTCAGGCCTTTTTAAAGGCCTGCTTAAAAATTTGTTTGATTCAATTACTATTCTTATCTAACTATTCTAATCTAAATAATGCCTTATAGAAGCCCTCGGCTCTTTCGTATAAAAGATAAGATACGCATTCCACATTCGCTTCTATGATAAGGGATAGGAGAAGGTTTAACATTTTTTGTTTTGTTTTTTTTTTGCCAAAGCAAAAGTTTTTTGATCCCGTTAAAATTCTTATGTACCTGCTAAAGAAGCGAGAGCGGAAGGCCTACTCCACAAAGACAATGTGTGTAAAAAAGATATGAGTATGGAATGGAACGAGCAGGCCTCGTATATCCTAAAGAAGAAGAACAGAGGCGGATATCTTCTAGAAGGCCTCTATACTCCTTCTTTTGGATATACAAGGCCTTCTAGAAGGCATCCTTATGCCTTCTTTTTCCCGCTGGGTAATAGAATGTCTCTCTGTGATCTTGTCGTATTCTATTTAAAATTAAATTTTCAATTTCTCGGTAGCTTTTTGGTATTATTGTTGTTGTTTTTTGTTGATCATATGTCTTTCAATAATGTTGTTTACGATTTTTTTATTATTTAAAATTTTATTTCTTTTGTTTTTTAAAGTTTTGAGATCAACCGTGAGTTCAATTTGCACGTGGGGTTGTTTTAAACAAATCGGTTAAAAGTTGTTGTATGTAGATTGGGTCTCAAATTTTTTCATAATATTCCTCTTTTCCTGACGCTATTGTTATTGTCGTTATTTGTGTGTTGAAATTTCAATTTCATTATTATTTGGACGTTTAAAAATTTGGTGAGATAGATGTGGCGCCAAAAAGTCAAAGATAATACAACCTTTTTCCTCTTTTAAGGTGATGCCATTTACCAAGTCCGTTGTTCATTCGTCTATCATCATTGTTTGGTTATTTTAATATATTTTCATCAGAATTTTTTTTTTTTTTTTTTTTTGTTTGTTTGTTTTTGTTGATCATAAATTTTAGTTGTTGTAAATTATTTGCATACACATATAAATCATGGAATAACAAATAAAGCAAAATAAACTTAAACGTTTTTGGGTGAAATTTATTTAAATGTTTAAATGGGTTTATTTATTGGTTGGCAAATGTTAATAATATTGGGAAAACATGATCATGATCATAGACTGATCAATTCTTTTGGTAAAGTATTAAAAAGTATTTGTTGTTGGGTGATTTTTTATGAATTAAGTTTTTCGGGCTGGCAGCACTGGTTTGTAATTGTGTCCAAATTACATCTGTGAAAGTAAAAAGTGTTCAGTACACTCTGCCATTTATTTCATCATGAAGAAACTCACAAACGAGCAACGACTGCAAATCGTTGAAATTTATTATCAAAATTCGTGCTCTGTGAGAAATGTCCATCGTTTGTTACGAACTTTTTATGGTCGTCATAATCGTCCTAGTGAATCAACAATTCGTGCTATTATCACCAAATTTCGCACCAAATTTACTTTGGTGGACATTAAACCACCGACTCGTGTTCGTAGAGTGCGTACCGAAGAGAATATTGCATCCGTAGCGACCAGTGTTAATGAGGATAGTGAAATGTCAGTTCGTCGCCGTTCTCAGGTTTTGGGCATGTGTTATTCAACCACGTGCCATGATACACGACGTTTTTTTTGCCCCAATTGGGTGAGTTGGACTTGGTTGATATGTGGTTTCAACAAGACGGTGCCACATGCCACACAGCTCGTGAAACAATGGACATATTGAAGGATGAATTTGGTGCAGTTTATCTCTCGAAATGGCCCTGTGAGGTGGCCGCCAAGATCATGTGATTTGACGTCTCTTGACTATTTTTTGTGGGGTTTTGTGAAGTCGTTGGTCTTTGTGGACAAGCCAAACATGATTGAAGCCTTAGAGTATAACATAACACGTGTTATTCATGGAATACAGGCCGAAATGCTCGAAAATGTGGTGCAAAATTGGACCCTTCGAATGGAGCATTTGAACCGGAGTCGCGGGCAACATTTACATGAAGTTATTTTTAAAAAGTAAATGGCAAAGACCAATTTTTCGATTCCAATAAAAATTTTGAATATATGATGCAAATTTGAGTGCTTTAAAAGATTTTTAAAAAAACCAAGCTTGAAAAATCACCCTTTATATATTTGTTAATTAGGTTATAAAGATATTGTAACCTACCCACCCCATTTCGCCTCGTTTTTTTTACTCCCCTTGTGTTACTTAAAAGAAGATCCAACAAGAAATTAAGTATATCATTTATTTCAGTGCTTGTCCAACTAGAAAGACTAATTAACGAATTTCTTCTACTTTCTTTAACAATTGGCGAATCTTTGTACTTTAAAACTGTACTATAAAAATACAATAAACTCACAAAATAATTATTTTCCCGTAATTTAGAAGAGATGATCTTGTTAATAGTTTCACAAAAAAATTACAAGTTTTGCCGTTAATTCTGCGTTCTGCTGAGCCTACTGCAATAATCTAAGAAGAGATAAAGTATCCTTATAAGAATATAAAGCAAAAATTTCGTCAATAAGGTTCCAAAGTTAATCCCACATTCCGCAAATAATGAAAATTGATGACAGAATAAATATTATTGGCTGCGGGCTGCTGTGCAGGAGGTAAACAAAATATTTTTTTATCTAAGTGTTATTTCTTACTCCTACATTTCTTCAGTATTTATTCACAGTCTGGCCCACGATGTCAATCGAAAACAAGTCATTCATTATAAATATCTAATACTATGTTCACACTTGTGTTCTTAAACGCTAGTTTGAAAATAAAAATTGTCAAAACATGTAAATTAAGCCATAAAAATACAACTATGTGCTACAAACAAAGTAGTAAACAAAAATCAAACAAAGGGACGCAAATCAAATGTTTGTTGTTGAAAATTCAAACTTACGATAGCGGTCGAAGTCGTGGGCCAGACTGATAGTCTCTATTTATTTTAGACAATATTTAGTAGATTTTAATAGTTCTTGAGGTGGGCCCTATCAAACAGTTAAAGACTACCTAATTTCTTAAAAAACTTGTTGGACCCTAAATTTTACATATATCCTCCGTACTAACTTAAGAGAATATTAAGTCTCCTTGAGCTGTTGCCAAAATGGAATTCGTTAAGTCTGAATTTACACGTTTCATCTTTTGATGCCAATATAATCACACGCAGCAATCGGTTTCAACGTTTTATTAACAGCGAATCAAAGAGAAAAAGAAAAGAAAAAAATTACATGCAGCCATCGTTGTGCATATACCAACGATTAACAACACAAAGCGTACTGACCGAGTACAGGCATCTCCGTACTAATCCCCTTTCTTCTTACTTCTCTCACCTAAAAAAATTAGAGTTGAGCATCAAAAGATGAAACGTGTGAAAGCAGACTAACAATGATTTCAAAGTTAATCCCGCAGCATTTTCAAGAGGAACAACTAACCGTTGGCAGGTAAATTGTTTAAGCGATTATTCTACGTTAAAAATTTCATAACAAAACTTACAAACTTCACTTGTTAAGCCTGCGGAAGTTTATTAAATGGCCCTGTCCATTTCGATTGATAGATAGGTGTCAAGTTTGGACACAAAAGTTCTCTTTATCACTTACGACATTATAAAGAAAATTTTTTTTGCGATTTTATTGAATGGTTTAAGGAATTTTTTTCACTTTCTGACTATTTTTGCTTTTGCATTGTTGTAGTGTTGCCAACATCTGTAAAGAATTCACCTTGCTTGCGGGGTACCCCACAGGGTAAAGGCAGTAATATGAGGCTTTTAAAAAAAATTCTTCTTATTTTTACTGCACTTCTAAATTACACAACGGTATTCAACGTAGGACTTCTTTTATCGCTACTTTCTTCTCGTTCTGACACAACTTTTATTTGCTTCGATAACGTATTTTCCAAACAACACTGCAAACAATAGTTTTCAGAGTTTATCACACGACATCTAAATGCGGAATTATTACAATCATTCTTAAATTTCGATTTGTTCACGGTTTTACTTTTAAAAAATTTAAAGGTATCAGATTATATTTATATAGGAGTACTTTCACCTTAACCTCCTTATCATTCTCTCTCAACTTCTATTTGCTGCGATTATGGATTTTCTAAAACGCTACAACGGGTTTTCAGTTTCTTTTTAAAAGAAATGTCAGTGGATCTGAGTATTCAGAGGGGCGTCGCAACGCGTCCTTGTTTCACTCGTCCTTGGATTTAGACTCCTTGTACATGATCAAAAGACTCAAATTCCTGGAATTCATTGTGCGGTATTTAGGGATACTTAGCAATTTGTGAGAAGCCAAAGGCGTCTCGGTATCAACTAAGTACCACAAAGAGCTAACTTAAACTAAACGACGTAATAAGATCTGTTTATTTACATCTTTCTTAGCTGACCTTTTGACATAAAGTGAATAGAATTAGATCAACTTAAGTGTATTTTGATCTTCATATAACGAATTCACAATAAAGTGAAAAGCAGTCGCATGTATTCAGTTAACAAAAAATCCGCTTTAAAGTTGTTTTTCTCTTTAAAAAATAATAAGTATGTATATAATGTATATAATTTTCTGCTCCCATGTAGATTCACTATAGAAAAGTTCGACTGTACTTAAAATGTGCAATTCAAAGGTTTCCAATTACTTCCAAAATAAAATTTTAAATTTTTCTTGCTTCAACTTTTAACTACACCACATTCTTCCCATCGAATTTCTAACACTTTGATCGCATATCTAAAACCAACATGACTCAGTCATCAAACTCATTTGTCACAAAATACCCCAGTTGACATTTTTCCCAGTTTCTTTTTTTTTTCATTTAATTTCTAGATGCAGCTGCACTTAAGCTGTCAAAACAGTGACAAAATATGCTAAACGCCCACCAAATAAAGTTGAGTTTTTTTGTTTAACAATAATATTTAGTGCTAATAATAATAATATTATGGACCACCAACAAAAAGCCAAGCCATTAAAAATTTTGCAGAAGGTGCAGCAGTCAGCCAACCAAAACGAAAAAATATAAGTAAAGAAGATGATGTTGACGAAGATGAAGAAATCACTCCAAAGAGTTTAAAAAGTGCATTAACATTTGAGCATTTCACTTGTCAAAATGTCAGTCAAATACTTTGTCACTTTTGCAGCAGTTTGATGTGATGTGCTACGGTGCTTGATGGCAGCTCGATCTGCAACTTGAAAATTCTTTCAGTCAAATAAAGATGACATTTTAAAGGATTTATTCGTATTAACGAAATTAACAGTTGATTTTATTTCTTACAAGAAATTTTAGTTTTACATTTAATATTTGATATTTTTTTTTTCAAAGTAGTGGTAAACACCTCTGCACAAGCTGTCATTTACAATTAAGACAAGTAACAATGACAATGTCAACAGCAAAGAAACAAGCTTATTAAAGGAGAAGGAGAAAAAAGAGTACAAGTAAATATCAGAATCATGTGGCATGTACGAGTGTAAGTATGTCTGCCTTTGTATTATTGAAATTTATATGCAATTTTTTTGTCTTGGTTTCTTGAGTCTTTCCGACTGTCTGTCTGTCTGTCTCTCGTTTAGCATGTTACACAGATGCAACATGTTTTCCTAGTGTTGCACATTGCTAAATTACAGCAATAATATGCCACATGTTTCTACATTTAATTCAAAATTCAAATTTAATTAGTCTTTCAAATGCTGCATCTATTTGCATTTGATTTTATGAAAGGAGAGCAAGGAAGTAAATATTTTCTTTTTAGAATGGTTAAAGACGAATTTTAAAGTCAGTACTTTTTTGCAGATAAATAAGATTTCCCTAATTAAAGAATACTTTTAAGTTTTGTAGTTTGATCTCTTTTGGATTATTGCAAAAATTTTTTAGAAGAAATCTTGTATTAGATACATGACCAGCGTTGCCACGACCAAAAAAAAATTCTAACCAAAATGTAAAAATAAAGTAACCAAAAGCGAAAAAAAGTAACCAAAATTATTTTGTATCAAAAGTACTACATATTATATTTGCACTTCAGTTTAAAAATATGTCTAAAGAAGAATTGTTTTTGCTTGTATCTTGTAGGCTCATAAGCCACTGAACCGATTTTTATAAAGCTTTGACAGTATATTACCGAAAGAACCGGAAAGAACAATAGGCTATAAAATTTTTCGAAATTTTCGTTGCAAGTGGCACCACCTATGCAAAGATTACACTTGTTTTCGTCAATTTTAAAACCTATATGAGCTATAGTTTTCAAACTATGGTAAAATATAATCATATTAAAAGGGATGGGATCGGAAAGCCTTTGACCTTATCGTTTATTTAGAAAAGTGTTTCAGTTAGCCCTATGAAGCATGAAGAGTAGTAGATAATGGTCATCTACACTTCAAAGTATATACTTAATATGGTTAACTTGATAGTCTATTACAGTTTAAGCTTCTAAAAAACAATTTTTAAGTAGATGAAAAAAAGCATTGGTTTTAAATGCAAAAACACACACAATTTTTAAGGGTCAAAAAAGCGGGTAGTTCTTGTTCTAAAACAAAAAATTGGTTATTTTTGTATTGAAAAAAAGTAACCAAAATGGAAAAAAAGTACACAAGTACACATTGAGAAAAAAAGTAACCAATTTTGGTTAAAAGTAACCAAAACGGCAACGCTGTACATGACCCAAGTTGTTTTTCACAAATAAAACCTTAACGCCGCCAAAAATCAACGGCTAATATACGAAAACTATCGTAAATTGAATGATCAATGATACGGAGCATCGAAATTTTTAAGTGCAGGGTACGAAAATGGATTATATCGAATATGACCTTGTTAGATTCGGAGCGTTATTTTTACAAGAGCAGGTAAATCGTTTCTCCGATATATCAGTATCGGCGATATATTGCTTGCGATAGGACGACACTTTTGTCGGTAATTTTTTTAGAATTTTTTGAACAAACAATTTATGCAGTTTTCAATGATTAATTTTTACATAACAACTAAGAGAAATAAAACATTAAAAATCAGATCATACAATCAAAACAGAATAATATTGTTCCTTTAATTCTTTAGCTAGAGGTCAACACCAATTTTTAATGCGTTCATGTAGCTGTCGAAATGGTAAAATCAGTTGTAAAATTGTCTTAACAAGTTGCACAGCAAATGCGTAGAATGAATTTACGTCATCAAACGCATTAAAGGCTATATTGCACTATCTCACAAGTCTTACGTATTCCATAATACTTTGTGAGATAGAAATCTAATGAGTTTTGTTGCGACTGTCAAAAAATCTAATGTAACATAACAGTTTGTGTTCACACCATCACACAAAGTATAAACACCACACATGAAATAAAATGCAACCCTGATCCAATGAAAAGTATTATTGTTTAGAAAATTTTTCAAAAAACGATGAAGTCGTATGGGATGTCAAACTTTTTTCATAATACTTGTAATTTCGGTGACGTATTGCATTCACACTATCACACTTTGTCATATTACTTGAGTTTTTGACATGTATTAATACAAAGTATAATAGTGTAAACTAGCCTTAAGTAGGATAACATTCTAGTTTTGTATTGTCATTTAAGTTTCTGAGAACTAAAATCATTTTGATGAAAGTTTTTGATAGCTTTGAAGAGACTCAAAAATCCATAAGCAAAGCCACTGCTACATTGACCGATGCTATTCCGCAAGTTGATAGAAAATATGATGAATAAAATAACAGAGATGGAGAATTGTTCAGAGTTCCAAATGTTTGCGACTTACATAGCACTAGCTTTAAATGATGTTAAGAGAATATTAAAAACCTATTGTTAATCTACATTTCTTAGCCCTCGATATTTTATGACTTCAATCATATCGAAGAAACGTCTAATTCAGTTTCTAAACATGAATCTCCATTTCGAAAGTATTGAAGACTCGGTGACCCCAACACCTAGTAAAAGGTCGAAAAAGTCGACGAGAACTGGCCTTTGGAGCGTTTGTAAAAAAATTGTAAGAGAATCCGAGGAGGATAAGACTCTGTCCATCTTAAACTGTGCTTCTGCTAAAAAAAAGTCGTCGAAAGAGGCCTTAGATCTCCTAATATTTCTAGAAAAGCAGAACCCTAGGTCACTAGTGCAATTATATATTATACCCGAACTGAAAGAAACTTGTGCAAAAATATTTAAGTTTTTAAATGAACTCTGTCACATCTAAGGGACTATTTTCCACTCTAGCTCTGGTACAAACGATCTTGCGAAATCGTCTATCTCCGTAGCATTGAGAATACTTTGTTTTTAAAGCAAAGATCTTAATAACAATTTTTAATATTTATAATTTCTTACACTCTTTCTTTGTATTATAAAAAAATTACTGTACTTTAAAAATTTTACCTTGAACTAGAATTCAATATGCGTATCGGTATCGCCGATATTTCTTATTGAGTATCGGTATCGTTACATCCCGTTACATATCGTTACATAATAAAGGGCGGTCCAACCTTAACGTTAAGCTTTTTGCTCACCTTAATTTGACGTTTCTTTGTTTCAATGTTTGACAAATTCAACTATAGAGAGGTACACAATTGAGCAGCGCGTTAAGATTGTTGAAGCCTTTTACGAAAATGGGTTTTCAAATCTAAATGCATTTTGTGTACCTCATCTTCAGCGACGAGCCATACTTTCAGCTCAGTGGATTCGCTAACAAGCAGAATTGCCGCATTTGGGCAAATGAGAATCAACGAGTGTTGTTGAAAAGCCGATGCATTCACAAGGAGTGACGGTTTTTGCGGTTTATGTTCTGGTGGCGTCATCGGGCCGCACTTCTTCGAAAATGAGATCGGCCAAGCAATAACCGTGAATGGTGGCCAGAAATTGAGGATATGGACCTGAACGATATGTGGTTCCATCAATATGGTGCCACTTGCCACACGGGCAACAAAACAATGGCTCTTTTGCGCGAGAGATTCAATGGCTGTGTTATCTCACGTCATGGCGATGTTAATTGGCTGTCACGATCATGCGATTTGACACCGTTGGACTTCTTTCTTTGGGCATATTTAAAAGCAAAAGTGTGCGTCAAGAACAATTCCAGAGCAAAAGGCTGAGATAATAAGGAACATTAACGACATTGAACCTCAATTATGTCTCACAGCCATTGAAAATATGGATCATCGGATAGAAGTATGCGACCGAAGCCGTGACGGGCATTTGGCGGATATTTTGTTTCACACATAATTGTCTTAAATCCTTTTATAAAAATAAAAAATATTTAGTTAATTCTCTAAAAACTTTTTTGTTTTATTTACAATTAATATCGTGTGTTTTGGTTGAACCACCCATTATTAAAGAATATAATTATATTTCTATTCTTTTATCAAATACCAAAATTGTAATCAATTAATTTTAAAATAACCATAAGTTGTAAATAAACATTTATTCTCTATGCATCCAAATTGGCTTTTTAATTCCCTTTTAAATCCCCTTTAATCATTGTGGTGAAGGCACAGAGCTTTTGCATGTGCCTCCACCACTTCTTGTAATTTCTATTCATCTAAAATTCGGAATTTATAGATCGAGGCTAACCAAAGTTTAATCTAAAACTGCGAGAAATAGTAACCATTAAGGAGAGAAACATGACTTCCAAAACGTCAATTGCTTTGTATTAGAACAAAGTATAATGTTTCATAACGCCGCAGCACAATATATTTACAATGCAAGCTCTTCCAAAACATCACTGTTAAGTATTAGTCCGGAAGCAAAAAGTAATCAGAGCATCGGTTTTAAAGTTGATGCTTTGTGACATTAAGCATTCAGTTTCCAAACAAAACATATTAATATTACGCATCGCATCACTTACATTCCAAACGTTTAAACAAATAAAGCACATAGTTGCATTGTTTTGGTACTTTGTGCATGTACATGGTTAAAATACAGAAGTGAAACTGTGTACAAACTTTGTATTAGTACGTTTTGGAAGTCAGCCATTGCTTGTTGGGGATATTCGGTTATCAAGTGGTGGCTATACTTCGCGCCAATAACTCGCAAAAAAATCGATATTATGTTATTTGCCTAAAAGTATGGCTTCTATGTATATGCTGTTGCTTTTCAAGCCCAACTATTTATCCACTTAAAAACAGAATTTCAAAATGATGCCCATTGAGCGTTAAACATTTTGTAAATTTATTGCCGGCTACTTATTTTTAAATATTTTTCTCTAAGATCGTTAAAATTCATTGGCGATTTGAGTTAGACAAGTCTAGTCCTTATTCCTCAACTTACACAATATATTTCGTTGTTTATTTGCCGTAAATGAAATAAAGGTACGTCCAACTAAGAAGGGGTTTCGACGAGGATACTCTAGAGGCTTTATTGTGATTGCTTTTGAAGACGGTACTGGATTTCCATTTTAAAACGAGTTCAATTTAGAGTGCAAGCTCATGGATGTCTCGTCACCGCAAAGTCAATATATACTGGCACAGAAAAGTCTACATACTTCTCTACTTATCTTAATTCTGGGTATCCTAGCAGCATAGAAAACCGTGTCTTCAAATTGATGATGGCCCTAACATCAGAATTGTGACATCAGTGTTATAACAACATAACATAAAATTTTGTTTTATTTAATGCGTCATCTAGTTTATGACTACAGTGATATCAATTCAAGTATAGTAGAATATGGATTAAAACTAAATAAAGTTAAAATGCGTGTAAAGTGTGCTTTAGGAAGAATGTTATTGTTTTATCTACTATTTTTGTTTTAAGAAACATTTTTTAAACCTGCGTATGAGGCATCGCATTGGTGTTCATTCATACTTTATAAAACATATTACATTTATATTGATGACATTTAATCTTCACATTTGGCATCAGCGTCAAAAAGAATGAGAGCGAAAAAAATAAGTTGTAAAATAGAGCACACGCGTTTGTTTGTAAAAGTTTGTTGTAGAAAAAACAACAACACTACAAAAGAAGGCAAATAACGATTTCCTTCTTTTAATGACAGCTTGTCTTACAATTGAGCCTAATGAGTCCTTTCTCCGATGTTACTGAGTAATCGCATTGATGACATTTCTTATTAACTAACTCCGATTCTTCATTACTGTGATGCCGATGTGTCATCCATTGATGGAATAATTTCAATTGTTGACCCTGATGGCAATTTGGCCAAGTAATTTGTAGGCTGACGTTACAATGATGTAAGTGTCATGGGGTCAAGAACGAAGGCACTTGCATAGTACTGATGTCAAAATACATCAGTGTCATGACGTTTATTCTATCAGTTTAAATATATCTTTTTTTTTTAATAAAAAAAAAAACAAGGGGGCATTACGAATTTTCTGTGCCACTGTATGTATATTATCTACTACACACAAAAAAAAGACTGTAATGCCAAAAGAAATTGATTTTGATTCAAATAGAATTTACATTCGGATTGTGCCCAACCAGATTTTGCATTTGTAGCAACAAGTCTGTTTGTTTCTTTTGTCCCAAAGTGTAAATTCATTGTTCAAATACAAATTTTTTTACGACAACAGTAATATTATTTGATTCAAAAAATAAATATTTTATGGCAACAAAAAATGTTTATTTCCTGCAAATGCAAATCATTTACGTCAACAGCAATTTGCAATGTGCTGTTATTTCAGAGGAAAACCTTTAACGACAAAAGATATTTCATTTGCAACAAATAATTTTTCTGTTGAAAAAAAATTTTTGAAATCCTGGAAAAGGACTGAGAAATTAGACAATCTGTATCGTGATACAAAGAAACCAATATAACGCATTCAGCTTTTAAAAATAAAATGTTTCTGCGCATTTACATCACATCAGCGTATAAGTACAACTAAAATATAGAAATACAAGCAAACAAACATGTGTATTATAAACTAAAGTGACTTCATATAAAACAGTGGCATTTTGTAATCATGTGCAATGCGTAATCTTGTTCTTATCAATCTTGAATCTGTATTATGGGTTGCTTCCGATTTCTCCAACATCTTCGATAAGTAAAAGAATAAAAAAATCTATTATTTTTTAATAAATAAATAAAAACATTATTTATAAATTATAAAATATGTTTTTCGTATTTATGAATTACTTTTTTGTTTGCTCGTTTTAGTTCAGGAATTTTTTTGTTCGTTATGTTATTGTTTTTTTTTTATCTAAAAGACTCCAATAATAAATAATTTTTGCGTTTTTATTAATTGAAATTACTTAATTTATTACGAAACTTTATTAATCGGTTAATCGATCAATAACAAAATTAACCGATTAAACCAAAACCTCGGTTAATTATTCGAGCGATTAACCGATTAAAGCAAAAGCCAGATTTAATGAATACCCCAGTGTGTACACAGCAAATTTTATGAAGTTATTTACGGTGACCTTATCCAATCTCCAAGTCATAAGTTCCCATTCTAAGGAAGAAAAGAGATTCACTCGAGGTTGGTTTCAAAGCCGTTAAGAAACAAGTGTTGTGGACTTGGGATATTCAATAGATTGGATTAATTCAAATAGGATTAGAAATGTTTGAAACATTTTTTCATGTGTGACTTTTGTCGCTGGGCTACTAAATGATCTATTTGCACAACTTTATACATATATTTTTCAGCCTTGAACTATAATAATAATAATAATAATAATAATAATAATAATAATAATAATAATAATAATAATAATAATAATAATAAAATAATAATATTGAAACTACTGCTTTGTATTTTAATTCAAAATTTTTTAACCATATTTATATTCTAGGAGCTAAAGATCTCCGATCTAAGGATAAATGAATGAATAGCATTCCTTTCACTAACTTATTGAAACACACAGAAAAAAATTACGACAAATCAATTGTCATATTAAATATCATATTCGTCAATACAATTAATTTTTTAATTGAAAAGTCACCAACAACCAAATTTGTAAACATAAAAAAGACTTTTGTTAATAAAAATTGTTCACATTCAACAAATATTTTTAACAATGTAACGGTTTGTAACATTAAATATAATTTTAGTTAGCAATCATATAAAAAAATTAATTACAAATTTGTCATTTTAACAAAATTTTTTGTTGCTCATTAATTTAAAAAAAAGAGATGCATTAAAAATGCTGATCTAATTAATTTTTTATTTAAATATAATAAAAATCTCATCACAAATACATATCTTTAACATAAACGGACTTAGGAGGGAATGCAGAAGAAGGTCTTAACACGTGCTCAAAACGGATTCTTTACACAATCATCATGAATTTTTTTAATTTTGTATTGAAAATTTTTGACAGAAATTTTTTTTTATTTTTTCAACTAAAACAAATTGGTAAAATGAAAATTTACAAACAATTTAATTAAGAAAATTGTTGAAAATTTTAGAACAGTTTAAAAAATGTTTATTAATTACATACTAAATCTTGTTATTTTTTTCTGTGCAGGATGGATGAATGAATTTCGATCCATAAACATCCACTTGCCAGTGATTTCTTATACGATTTTAATTAACAAAGTTTGCTTTAAATATAAGCAGTATGGCAGACTTTCCAGGCTCTCCATTACAATCTACTGTAGGGTACACCCATCATACAAACTAATATTATGTAGTATTTAAAGTCTAAATGCAGGCAGCTGCAAATTTTGTTGTTTACATACGAGTATTTATTTAATAGTGAGATGTTAAGGAAATTATAACCATCAAGTGGGCCACATGTGTATGAATTATGGCGAAAGAGCAAAAAAAAATTAACAAAACAAATCCACAGCTAAAGCAACTCATCACTGTTGAAGAATAGCAACATTCCAGAAGATGTTTTTTCTTCTTCTTTCTTCTAAAAGCTGCATATTCTGCGCCTCAAATACAATCAACAGAATTAATATAGAAAATGACAAAACTCTTTCTATGAGTAGGCCGTATAAATGTTATACCAATAAGTGAGTAAGTGTATGTATGTGGGCATATGACGAGTCTTAAGCCCATACAAGCGATTGGATGGATGTGCTGCTGCCTTATTTGCTCAGTTTGGGGTAAACATGTGGTCACATATTGTTTGCAAAAGATTTCTCAGTCACTAATTCATTCATTCGCTCATTCAGTTACCGATTTGCATGTGCGCCAGCGCACCCCACACTTGTCTAGGCTGTTTATTCTTGTCTGGTATTGCGAATGCTGCTGACTGATGCTGTTCTGATGTGATGTGGTCTGGTCTGGTGAATGTGTCTACTTTTTTAAGTGCATTAAATGTGTATTATTTTCTTCTTCTAAGCAGATGCAATAATAAGTGACACTAAGATTAGCTACTTGCAGTTACCACCACATCTAACTAAATTCCATACATTAAGATTTTGAATATCTAACATAATTCTAGATCTAGCTATAATTACAAAACGAAAGAATGTTTGGTTGTGTTTTTATTTTTATTCCTTGATGATTTCTTAACAACCTCTTGGTGTCTGGGTCTTAGATTATTTTTATGCTTACTTCATACAAATAATTGCACTCCCAGCTTGACGCCTTGACGTAGTTCATAAATGTAGTATTTATCAGTTTCTTTCTTTGTTCATTTTATGTTTGCATGCATGATGGATTTCTGTTGAGTTGCCTTCACACATTAGTTGGCAATGCAAAAGATAGACAAACATTTTGTAGGCAAATTGCAATTATGAATCTGTCCGCCAAAACAAACATGTGCGAAAACCTATCAACGCAATAGCATTTTAATTTACGTTATTTATATTTGAATGACACTTATTTTAAAGTTTGTCATTTTACTTAATTGAATTATGGAGAGGGTGGCTCAATAGAAACAAGTGAGCAACCAGTTCTAAAATGATTAAGAAATATAAAATTTTGTTATTTAAAACATGATAAATAAAAAAGTCGCGTAAGTGCAGTTCGTCCTCAGCTTTGCAAAGCCTCGGTGTTTTTTTAACGTTTTCCATGACTTTTTGGAGATTTCCAGAACTATCGTTCGAATTTCTTTTTCGACTTTTTCTGTTGGAGTATGCTCTGTGGCTTAGGGCTAATAAATCAGAGCAAGTTAAACTCTCTTTCGGGTAAAATGTGTTTAAACCAACAAATATAAAAATCAGTAAAAATATAAACCATATTTTATCGTAGTGCTACCACATGATGATGATTTATAGGTGTTGAGTTTAAACTACATATAAATTTAAGCTAAGTTCAACTAAACCAGCGTTTTAACATTCACAAATTTATCAGCCATTCGTCACACACACAAAAGAAGAAGCATGGGCTTAAGCCCGACTAATGCGAGGACATTCAAAACTGCTGGTTCTTAAAAATTGCGTTCACCGAAATTCTCCTCAAACAGCTTCACTGAAGGTTTTTCTGTATGCGCTGCGGCTGAAATCACACTTGTGAGCGGTTCTCAACAGCTGGAGCTAGGAAATTTTTCAACATGATGCCGTGTTGAGCAGTACGGATGAAATATCAATCCTTGCGAATGATATCATATTTAAAACTGTTCACTTGAATAGGGGTAGTTAAAAGTCTCAGAAAGAATTATCAGTGCCACTCACATTAACAAAACTGCTATATAATTGTTGCATTATATCAATTAATTTTTGAAAGTAACCTTCTAGTTTAAAATTTTCTTAGACTTATTTACAACTATGTATTTAAAAAATAAAAAGAATTTTTTTGGCGTGATTAACAACCGTTTTACACTGGAAATGGCTATTTTAACAAGATTTTTAAGATGAAAGGTTATGTTTCTATGCTCCGGTAATTTCGAAACGTGTAATTAACACAAATAGACATATATTTTCGTTCGGCTGACTTTCTAGTAAAAAACAGTCAGAAATTTCATTAAATTGAATAAAATTTAATTTGACTGCACCGAAGAGAATATGACTGCTGTAGCTGAGAATGTCCCAATCAATCCAGGAGCTTTGTTTTGTGGAGCTTCGTGCACATAAAAGACATAAATTTTCATTCCACCCCAGGAAAAACTTTTTGATTTTAAGTAATAGTTGGTAGTTATTTCATACATAACCAGGTAAGTAGTTGTCACTGCGATTGCCATTATTTTGAAAACTTCAATAAGTACTTACTAGTAATTACCTCAGCAACTAATTATTACTTCTATTATTTTCACAACTGAATATTACTAATAATCAGCTAATTACCTACTTTATAGTTGTGTTGTTTTCAGAACTGAATATTTACTTACTGGTAACGTACTCAATAACTAGGTATTAGGTCTATCAACTAGTGATTTATTGGCATCTAGTAAGTACTTACAATTCAACTTACTCGTAATTAAATAATAACTTGGTATTTTAGTAAGTTTATTTGTAAAATCTGGATTCTGTGGACACCTCGAACAAAAATAAATAGTTATTCAGCCGAAAAATAAGTAGTGTTTAGTTTGCTCCAACATTACTTGCTAATTTGCCAGGTAAGTAAAGTTGTTGCTGGGACTGACTTGCAATTAAAAAAAAAACACTCAATGAGAAGCTTTCAATGCATGTAAAGAAATCCGTCAGCAGGGAAGCTTCACCCTAAATAACGGTTGAAATCGGCATTTTAAACTCCAACCAAGTAATTTGGGTATTAAACAAAGCTTACACTTGTTCCTCAAAGAGCCTTAAACAATAATAAGCTTAGAGCTTAAAAAATTCATTGACGAAACAGTTCCCATTTGCATCGCCAGCTTAAAACCTCAGATAATATTTAAATATTGTTTGCATATAAATATATCCGCGATATTGTATCACGAAGATGCATGTGCGCAACCAATAGAAGGAACTTTTGGTTAACAATGCGACAATATTTCCGCAACCGTGAACTTTTGGCAAATCATCAGATCATTTTTCAAGACAAATCGCTATTACGGATAAGCTTTTGAGTTATGAACTGAGATGAAATTTCGTTTTTAAAGGTAAAATTCAAATTTTTTCCCTACTGATTTCTTTACAGGAATATCGCCCAACCCAATCCTAAAATACTTCATTCCGTTATTACCGTTCTGTTCGACTTCAAATCCATGTTGATTGTTTCCAAATCATTCAGAACTCTAAGTCGAAATATTCATTAAAGCAGGGTCGAAAAAACTGTTCTCAACAATTGTTAATAAAAGTCTAACAAGGGCCACGGATATCTTGGAAAATCAGCTAACAGGATATGCTTTTGCGAGTCTATCGAAGAAAGTTTAGAGTAGCGAATTATGCCAATTAAAGGCGATAGTTTTCTAATCCACATATTCGACTACCATATAAGAATCTCGAAAAAACTCTTTTATTCGATTCATAAAAATTCTTTGCAAGGATACATAACTGAGCTACCTAAATTAGAGCGTTAAGCTTTTTTTATGTCAAAGCTTCTCATTTCTATACAGTTTATATGAAACATACCTTTAAAAAGCGAATTCAATACCACCTGGTTGGAAAATTTTATATGACAGATCGGACAGGTCGGTTTCTTTTATTGAAAATATATTGGCAATAGAATTTAAAATAAAAGTTCAAAATTAGTTTCTGTTAAGAATGTTCTTAAAAACAACCAGTAAAACTAAATAACCACCAGCTTTAAGCATTATTGCTTTGTGTAGGTGTTTTACACCAAAATAAACGAAACTAAACACATTTAATTTTCAAATAGAAAATAGATTTTATTTAACAAATTAATTAATCAATATTGCATGCATTTAATACGCCCAGTAGCTGACATGTGAACACTATCAGTAAACACCACCACCACCACCACCACCACCACTACCGGCAAATACGAATATGCAGACTCCAATTAAACAACAAAGTAATAAACACTTTGGTCGCTCAAAATAAATAAACAAATGCGTTTGTTTATGCTGAAGACCAGACAAACCAGACTTTTCAAACAAAGTACCAACCAACGGACGAACGGACATTTTCACAGGTAACCAAAATACAAACACACATTTAAAGCACCGCCAACATCTTGGAGCATTGGCAACTATGTATGCACTCATATATGGATCCAGCAGACCAAAGTGTTTGTCATGATGTATGTTTATAATTTGTTAAAAACATTGTAAAAGTGGCTGGAGAAGTTTGAAGGAAAAAAAGACTGGCAAATTAGGTGGCACATGCGCACATTAGACGACAATAACAACCGCAGCAGCACATTTAACATTTCCAGCAAGGAAAGGAAAAACATGGGCGACAACTTTAAAATGACTTGGCAACATGAAGAAGGTGTTGGCTGGTTGTTTTGGAGAATGCATCACATTAAACAACTTCTTGTTTACTCAGTCTTATCAGGGTTTTTAAATCTGTTTGCTTTAGGGTTTGTCAAATAACTTTTGTCTAGATTTGAAGAGTTTAGCGACGCTTAGATAAAATACATTAACGCTTATTATATTTGGACAAAGAGGAAAATGGTAGGCATTGAAGAACTATTGCGTAGGGTAAATTGATTTTTTACAAGATTTTAAAAATTTGTTTATAATGCGTAGGGCCTTCTCAGTAAAATTAGAAATAGAGCTGTTTATTGGGAGCACTAGAATTTGTATCGCCTTTAAAAACACATCTACTTCATGAATCTCTAAGGATCATAACTATCCACCACATCAGTCGGCAGTCTTAGTTTAATCTCCAAGAGTGATAACACGTAAAGCAAAGGTTCCTAAATAGGGATCCGTGGATCACAGTTCGTAAGAGTATCCAAGGGTGTCCGCAAAAGAAAACATTTTTGGTAAAATTTAAAAAAAAAAATTTAAAAACCACTGATCTAAAGCATAAGATTCTAGTCCTCTACGAGGGTCTATTCTGATTTCTTTTTACCATACTCTTAAAGCTCTAAAGTTCGATCCCTAAAAAGCTTTAAGCGATTTAAACAATATAAAATTTTTTCATTAACACCGCTAAAGTATCATTTTCCTTGTCATATTTTTTATAGTTGATGAGCTGCTCGATAATACGCAACCCCTGGAACCGGCCGTAAGGGTCTGATGGTTGCAAGACGGGCAGTAGAGTAGGTGGAGGTTTCTTCATAAGGGTCTCTGCCTTACTGAAGTCGATATAAATAAGGTCGGTATGTTGGTTGTTGACAAATCCTTCATTTACCCAAGTTGTTAGTTCTAAAATAGTTGTCATAGTTGATGATTCTTTACGAAATCCGTGTTGAAAAGGAGTAAATAACGGTAGAACTTAATGCACTAATGAATCTAAAATGCATTTTTCAAAAAGTTTTGGAATTGCGCTAAGTTTGGCTATACCCCTGTAATAAATCATATTTGATTTATATCCAGATTTGAACAAGGGATTTAAATATGACTCTTTCCATATTTTTGGGAAATAACCATTTTTCATAGAAATATTAAAAAAAATTGACAACGGCATTGCTAAAGCCTCATATATTTGATTAAAATACTGCTTGATATACCATCAGGACCCATTGAGTTTAAATATTTAAAAGATTTTAAGCAATTGATAATATTGACTGTGGTTATTGGTGAAACTGATATAGTTTGACCAGTAACTATTTTAAATGGACAATTGACATTTTCAGCACAATGTGCATCAGAAAATGTGGAAGAAAAAAGTCTGCGTATAAATCACTGATTTCCTTTTCATCATGTGTTTCAGTACTCATATATTTCATAACCTTCGGTGCGCCAGAGATCTTTCTTTTCAAATTTACAAATATATAGAATGATCTTGGATCGTGTTTTAAGTTGTTTTTTATTTTGAGCAAATAATCGTTATATAATTTAGCATTTGGCAAATTATATTTTGCACAAAGGACGGAATACTTGCTGTAATCGCAGTGGGATCTAGATTTCTTATATTTTTTGTAAGTCTTATTTTTTGAGTTTTTTAACGAAGAAAGTTTTTTATTGTCCCATAATGGTCCTGATTTTGATTGTTTTATTGTACTGTAAAAATTATTAGTCATTTTATCGATTGTTTCTGGTGCGCCAATGCGAATGGATAACAACTAAATCCAGTTTGTGTTAATTAAAAGGTTATGTAGGTCGATGTAATTTGCCCTTTTAAAACAAAACACCTTTTATTTTTTATGGAAATTTTGATCACGATAACAGCCAAATATGTTGCAGCTAATTTCAATTGTAGGGTGGTAACGATCTTCTAGGAGTGCAATAGGATCGACACGATTTATTTTACATTTACATTCCTTAGGCTCATTAACAAATACCAGGTCAAGTAATTTGACATATATATTGTAGACGCCATTAATCTGATGTAGACATAAATTTGTAATGTTACCGAATATATCATCGCTAATGTTATCAGAACGATTTGGAATGTAAGTTTTACTTTCTGTGCGTAAATGCCAGGCAATTACTATTAACGGACAACAAGGTTGCTATGCAGCTCTGGCTGGTGTCTTCTTGACATCTATGTTAACATTGGAATGCCGGATGTCTCTCATTGAGATCGCGGAACATTCCAGGGTAACGAATGGGTACCAGGGCACAGTGGATGCCTGGGCAACAAACTGCAGACGGTCTGCCCAAACAGGACTGTCACTTGGACGGCATGTTCGTCGACGGCCTGATCGGCATTTCAATGGCTCGCTGCAAGACTTTCATCAGATGTAAGTCGTATAGAATTGCTCAGGAGAGATGTCAGGGATGCTTGATGGCAAGGACTTTATGGCCTGGCTACGGCGCGTCGAGAACACGCGTGCTACTTAATCTCTGTTGGAACTAAATAAGGACAGTGACATCGGTCATTACGGGTCACTGAGTGATAGTTGTCCTGATAAGAAGGAGACGGTGTTTCATTTTCTCTGCCAATGCCCCGGTCGCGGGAATATAAGGGTTAGGCATTTTGGAAGGCCGGAGTTGCCTTGTCTGGACGATATGTATATTGTAGCACTGAAATCGATCTCTCTGTTCTGCAGGGAGTCGGGGTGGTTCGAGATGCAGTGACCTCTGGGGAATATTCTAATGACTGGTGAATACTGCCTGACTTATCACTGGCTAAGGGTATCACAAAGGGGCCGTTATAAGGATCCAAGTGAGCCGTACTCTTGTCGGATGCCCATTCAACCTAACCTTTATTGTTTCCTTAGTTAAGAGCTGTTAAAGGTAGATTTGGTAGGAATATAATTATCTTTGACCATTTTCCGATTTACAAGGTCCTCTATGACCTCAATCAATCAAAACTATAATACAATTCCACTGCACGCTTACAAAAGCTTAACATTTTTAGTCTAATTTCCAAAAAGCCATAATTATCTCAAAAACATGATATTGCATCAATTGGAACAAATGACAGTCAAAAGGAGCAAAGTCTGGACAGGCAAACTTCCCAGCCAATATTTTCTAAATAGTTTTAACGTATTATTTGTGTTCGGTACAGGTTCTCTGCGACCTTCCATTCCAATTTCAGCGAATCCATGGATCCAGTTTTAAACGATCTTCTTCTTATGGCGTTTTGGACATGCAACATTGCTTTGTAAAGTCTTTGGACTTAAGCTCGTATTGTACTCAGTTTGCAGTTTGCAACCGCTTTGTAATTGCTGCTTGAGTGGCCCCCAATGTTTTCTTAAGTTTTTTTTCAGTTTGACGACAATCATCAAAGCGTAACGCCTCTAATGCATAATCATCGAACTCTTTGGGTTGGCCTGTGTTGTATTTGCCTTCTGTGGCAAAATCACCACATCTATCCTGCTCAAAGCATCTCTTGCACGTTGTAATCCATGCACTTTTTTTAATTAAAGAAGAAAAAAATTCGATATTTGCGAAGCAAAAAAAACTTAATTGTTTACACTAGTTCATTTACTGACTAATTTAAGATTTTTATCTTTCAAAATGCTTTATGAGTTTTTAAAGACACAAGCCATTCGTAAAAAATACGCCACCTGTTGTAAACCCCCCATTTTTTTAATATACACCTAATATTATATCATATAAGTCGTTTCTTAAGTCAATCAAAGAATGCACCTTTCTCCTACCCATTAGCTTACAATTGCAAACCATTCAGCATTAAGTGTCACCCAAAAGTCATGCTATAAATAATATTGTTTTTCTGTTTCTGCTTTACCATTTCAACTGCAATTACTGTAAAACTTGTAAACACTTGTTGTTGTAACTTTTTTGATATAGTAAAGCTACTATTGTTGTCGTTGTGTTCCTATTTTGATATATTAAATCGTTGATTAGGTTTTGTTGGGACGCACCTTAGAAATGGAATTCTTTTGGGTTGGCGTCTTTAACATTGTCATCGTAATTGTAGACATTTTCTTTTTTAAAGACTTATTTTAAACCTTTTTATACATGCTGCAGTTGTTAACGTGCTCGCAGTTTGTTTGTCTCTTACACATGTTCGCGTTGCGGTTGTTAGAATTTGTTGTGACTTGTTGTGTTTGAAAATACAACTATGTGTGTGGCCAATTGTTGGCTAATTATACCAACATTACTGCTACTTAAACGTGAGTTTACCTTGTGCAAAGAGTTGAATGTGTTTGCTTGGAACTCTATTCGGTACATGTTGGGTTGTGTTAGAGGACAGGTGCGGCTTATCTTAAGAGCCGCGAATTAAGTTGAAGAGATGGTACGGTAATTAAAAAGGATTAGAATTTTTAAGAAGGATGAAGTAGAAACTATAGAATAGGATTTATTTGTTTAAGGCACAATTTGCCTCTCTAAAGAAAAATTCTGCCAAACTGTTGAAATAGAAAAACAGTTTAAGTTAGAGAGAACTTTTCTTTGTTTGATAAATTAAATGGTCTACACCTTTTCCAGTTGTAATTCAGAAAGCGTCAATAAACGATCTTTGGATCGTTTATTTCGATCTAGGAGACTTAGCTTCCTTAGATTTGAAATCTTTTTCGGTTGTAAAGCAATTAAAGTTTTCCGTTTTAAAGAATTTCTTTTATATAAATTTCACAATTTATAATTCTAATCTATCAATTATTTTGCATTGATGCAGTTGGTTGGACAGGCTTTACACTTTTCTTGTTGTCGGAATAGCTCGATTTAACCTTATTTTATTTTAATTAATTCAGTTAGTTGCATGAACATAGGTTAACAGCATATTTTCACTGGGAAACAATAAAGTATAAATATTTTTTGGGTAAAATCGAAACCATTTTTAAGAGCCATTAGTGCAAAACATTTTAAAATTAGTCGCATTAAAATACTACCTCCGGTTTCGCTGAAATCGACGCTTGAATTGTTGGCCGCAAAAACCATTTCTGTTTTTTTTCACTTGCGAATGCCTTGTTTTTGCAATTGTCTTGAGAACGAAAAAATTATTCAAATACTGAACAATAGCCCTAATTATAGGGCTAATTAAGAGCTATAAGTTTAATCAAAAAATAAGTTATGTCAAAACAAAAAACCGGAATTTTTTCATTTCATTCATCATTTCATCATAATGTTATTACGCTAAAATCTTGCTCATATTTTTAAGAATTTAATGCGTTTAAGAAAAAAAGATTTGGTGTTCACCCTATAAATCAAGCTAATTTCCAGGCAGATCTTTTGCTTTGATTTTCTGTTGCAAAAAGTGAACAGTAGAATTGTTTAAAAGTTAACAGAAAATTTGGTAAACTGTCTTGCCATAATAGCGGTCCGCTTTGTATAGATGAAATTATAAGCTCCGCATTACTTTTGCAATGTTTATTCTTTGGCGCTTTGGGTTTAGAAAAATCACTCACTTGACCACGAAACACAAAAAGGTTGTATACGCCTGTTAACGAGAGCACCAACAAACACTCAATACCTCGAACCTGAACACATGTTGGACGACATGTATGGCAACATAATTATTTGTTTATAACAAATAACATAGGAACACACAACAACACAATTAAAGCACCACAAACAACTTGATAAAATAACAACAATATAGAAATATTTAATTTTCATGTTCTTCATTGTTTGTAATCAATTTGTTTTGGAATATTTTTGCATTTTACCACATTAAAATAAGCCAAACAAGACAAAAATACATTCGATAATCAGTCAAGCCAATGGCCTGCCAACCAGGAGAAATTCCTCCTCTAGTTTCGCTGTTGCTGGTGTCATTGGAGCCATTAAAGTGACTCGTACGAGCGAGCGAGTGAGTATCTTTTAGTTGTTGTAATTAACATGCGTATGTTGTCAGCGGATATGTTGTTGGCTATTGTTGCTGTTATTTGAATCTATTGTCGTTGTAAATTTATACACCAATAAATTGTTTTTCTATGTTTTTTATTTAAAATAAAAAAAAAAACAGAAATTGTTTGGCACCGGTGTTCGTTCATTCGTACGTTCCAGTACGAATTTTTTCTATTGTTTAAATCATGGGGCTACATTAAACAAAAAAAATGGTTGATTGCACATTCCATTTGGTCGAAAGTAATTTTATAAATAGATTTTTTTCTATTTATTTTTAGTTAATATTAAAACGTTTTTCTACTGCCAGCGATTTATTTTTAACAATCGCAGACAGCCAACAATCAATTTATTTGTACACAAAGCAAAAAACATGATTAAAAATAAAAATTACATGCCACACACCGGAAACGGTGTATGTAGCGGTAATTTGCATTTAAACTGTAGATATTTTTTAAACACCGAGCTAGCACACATGTCAATAGAATTTGATTTGATTATAGAAACTAGACAAAACAATTTGTTTGGAAGCAAAACTTGTAATTAAATTTAGAATTCTAAATGTTTTTACTCGCTTTTATGGAACAAAATTATGTTTTTTATCGTAAAAAAAATTGGTTGGTTGTCATTTAATTGTATGCTTATTTGTTATAAGTATCTTTGCCTATTTTGGATTAAAACGGGTGTACAATTTTAATTATTGATAATTTTATTTAGGTTGGCAAAATGATTAATTAGGAATTTCGTATTTGTTTCCAAGAATTATGAACATAGTAAAACCAAGTTTTAAGGAGAGCTACTATCAGGCGTGGATTCAGGGGGGGGATAAGGAAATTCCCCCCCCCCCCTAAATTATAAAAATATGTTTTGTTTATTTCGATAATACAAGAATCCCCAATAATAATATTTTTTTTGTAAGTCTACAAAATTTTTGGAAATCCCAGCAAGGTTTTTTTTTTGTTTTTTTTTATTGAATCTCTAACGAAATTTTCAATAAGTATCCAAATCTTAATCCTTATAGTTATTTATTAGATATTTCCAATGAAACATCTAGTTAACCGTATTCAAATACTTATTATTCTACAATTAATCTCAGCAGGTGCCATCTTTATCTAAAGACCAAACGTTTGACTTGATAATACGTGCCGGTGAATTTCTAATAGCCCTTAGTATATGCAATATTTATGTATATATGTGTTATATGAATGAAAATTATATTCGATAATTTTTGACGAAAGCTCGGATTTGTCGGGGAAAATACAGATTTCCTTATCTTTAAGATATTTCAACATACAACAAAAAGTTGTTAGGGAAGAATTTATTGGCTTTGTTGTTAACGCATTTGAAAAGGCTTCAAAGGATATTGATAACGTTGATGTGTCAATTGATGCGAAGGCACTATCATCAATTGTTCTTAAAACTTTGACAAATTTTGGTCTTGACCTAAAAAATTGTGTAGGAGTTGGAACAGATGGGTGTCCTCTGATGTCAGACAAATGCCAAAACAAACGCCTTGCTATTCCAATATATCAAACAACTCAATTTCTAAAAGCAATTAAGTGCTATTAATACAAAAAGTTGAATCATTTGTTAAAGAAACGACAAAATTTTTTTAATATAATCTTCCCAAGCAAAACGCCGTTTAAGCAAAGTATTTGGGAGCCAAACTCTCTACATTATGCGAGACAAGATAGTTGGACCGTCACGACTCAATTTTACATTTTGCAACAAGTGTACATTGTATAGTAGTTAGAAGCTTTGGAAAAAATATCTGAGTGGAAAGGTAGAGATACTCAGTAAAAACTTCGCCTACAAAATAATGTGTTGAGTAAACAGAAAAACATAAAAGCACTACTTACAATTCTACTGAAAGAACCAATGAATTTTACAGGGATGTCCCAAAATGAACGCCTTCAAAAGTAAGTCATTATTTTTTTACCTACACACATCCAGAAACAAGTAGTTATAGAAGTTGTTGGAGAAGTAGTTCTAGAAGTTGTTGTAGAAGTAGTTAACGAAGAAAGCTACTTAATAATGAGTGGAAGAAGCTATTCATTTTGGAAAAGTAAGGGAAGTTTTTACTTGGTACTTCATCAAAAGCCTTATAACTATTAAGGAACTCAGTTCTTTTGAATTTATTTGCGGAATATTTTAAGTGTGATACTTATTGTAACACAGCCGCTTAGTATCATTTTACAAAAACACGATCATCAAGCCTTATCAAAACTTTAATCATGTGCCTGGAAGAGAAAAGAAATAAAGCCGAAGAACAATTTAAAGCCATTTTGAAAAAGTTAAAGTTATTTGCGCTCAAATCGAGGTTCCAATCGAAAAGACAAGATTTGAACGAAATAATCACATCCAAAATGTTGAAGATTACTACCGAGTTGTAGGTTTCATTCCTATTATTGAAGAAGATCTCAAAACACCTTTCCCAATAGATAGATATCCTAAATGTAATCAACAAAGCTAAACTTCTACCTCAAAGTATAATCAAGTCATATACAGACATAAAACTTTTAAAACCACAACTAGCTGATGAGCTGATTACCTACTAACATCTTAACTTGAGCCTGAACTGTTGCATTGGCAACAAACATGGAAAATATCTGAAAATCTATCAGATTTTCGTTTAAATGCTCGTCAGTAATGCTACGAGCGAGAGGTCATTTCCTACCCTTCGTCGAATAAAAACATGACTCAGATCAACAACACAGAAGATAGACTGTGCTATCTAAATTTGTCTCACAAGGAAATCATAAATTGCTTATTTTAAAGAATTAATTTATTTTAAGCCCCTAATTCGGTACAACTGAGTTGAGTTGTGAACCGTAATAGGGGCCTTAATTTATATTGAACTGACCTTATATTTTATTTAACCTTATTGTTGAGTTTTTTCTTAATATAATATACACATATTGTTTTTAATAAACAACATTTTTCATTTTTTCGAATTTATTCTATGAGCTAAATTTCAGTTATGTAATTTATAAAGCTTTTTTGTAATAGTTCTATTCCTTCAATTTTTCAGAAATGACTTTATACACTACCAGACTATTATATTGTATTTTCTTGGTACATTTTACCTTAGCTTTCCTTTGGAAAGCAATGAGGTATATTTTATGTACAGAAAAATTTACAATTATAAGACACCAGCAGAATGTAATGCATTTTCTGGCCCGCTACGGCCTTCGTCAGCATTCTTTATGTCTCACTGGATAGTGTTACTTTATAAATTGAATGTATTTAACTCAACTATTTTAACAAATAGAAAATACAATATAATAGTCTGGTAGTGTATAAAGTCATTTCTGAAAAATTGAAGGAATAGAACTATTACAAAAAAGCTTTATAAAATACATAACTGAAATTTAGCTCATAGAATAAATTCGAAAAAATGAAAAATGTTGAATATAATGTAAAGTAACCTTCGGAAGGAAATAATTCCCAGTTTCTGTTTTTTATAAACTTTTAAAAATAAATTTTTTACTTTTTTGTATCATACAAAATCCCCCCCCCCTAAGGCTTAAGCTGGGTCCGCGCCTGGCTAATATAATAGGGCAGTGTTGCCAACTCCTCAAGAACAAAATAGTCTAATGAGATTCAATTCCAAAAACACAAAAACAAAGGAATTTCATTGTGGGTTAGTAATGAAAATGATTCTTATTTCAATTGCTAGTCGCATCGATGCCATTATTTTTCAAATACGACATCGTTCGATGCAATTACATATTAATAAAATTGGACATTTTAGAATGTTCGAAGCGCTGGCACAAGTGAAAACGTTTGCCTACGACTTGGTCGAAATATATGAAATACTACTGAAGCGGCCACGCAATTAGCGGCTAAGCGGCGCCGCTTAGGTATAACACTTTTTCTAATTTTTAGTTGTTTTCTGAGTGTTAAAGAATAAACATTACAAAAGTGAATGCGGAGCTTATAATTTCATCTGTACAAAGAAGACCGGTATTATGGCAAGACATTTTGCAACAAAAAATCAAAGGATTTTACAGACATACGGCAGTATTGTAAAAATCTTTATAGGATGAACACCAAATCTTCTTTTCACATTCTTTATTTCGCTCTTCTTAAATGCATTAAATTCTTATAACTATGCGTACGATTTTCACGTAATAACATTAAACAAACCTCTCTTGAAAATGGCATTTTTACAACTAACGGCTCAGAAATGACGCCCAGTAATAAGCAACTAGGCGCTCATCCGCCCCTCGCATTTAAAAAAATTCTATCTGTAAAGTGTTCTAGTCGAGTTCTACAACGAACTAACATAGTAAAGGAAATTCCAAGGTGAATTCATTTTTCAGGTGGCGTTGAAAGCACAGCTGAGCTACTTTTTTTTCTTAATTAGAGAGGGAAATGTTAAAAGTTGCTTGTGTTTTTGACATATCGACTAACGAAAGCAACAAAAAAATACATTGTTGTATTTTTGGTGTTGTTACTTGTTGTAGTATCGACACCACCCTTTACATGAATTCGCCTTGGGGAACTCCAACCAAAATACACGATGTTAATAGTAAATAAAACAAAAAAAATGTATCTTAATATTTTTTATTATTATATTAGGATCTATGACAAATATGTGTGAAACAAATGATCGCCACGGCTTCGGTCATACCTCTAACCGAAGGTTCGTATTTTCAATGACTCTGAGACATACTTGAGGTTCAAGGCCGTTATTATGCCGAGTTATCTCATTCTTTAGCTCTTGAATTGTTCTTGGCTTATTGACGTACACTTTTTCTTTTAAATATCCCCAAAGAAAGAAGTCCAACGGTGTCAAATCACATGATCATGACAGCCAATCAACATCACCACGACGTGAGATAACACCGCCATTAAATTTCTCGCGCAAAAGAGCCATTCTTTCGCTGGCTGTGTGGCAAGTGGCACCATATTGATGGAACCACATATCGTCCAGGTCCATATCCTCAATTTATGGCCGCAACAAGTCCGTTATCATCTCGCGATAGCGACCACCATTCACAGTAACTGATTGGCCGCCGTCAGCCCTTAAGCCTGCGATCGGCAAAATCAGGGCGCCTCGTTTTCTCTTTTCTCTTTTATTCTCTTTTATACTCTTTTATTACGTACGTGTGCATACACATTGAAGAGAATTTAACAACATTAACAACAACATATGTAAAATTCATACAACGCATACAATCGCAAAATGTAATAGTATATGTTGCCGATCACAGCCTTAAACCGCACCAAATAGTCACTCCATTGTTCTAATAAACGCCATATTTATTTGTTGTTGTTTTAAAACTCCTGCGTTTCACTTGCGATCTGCCATAATTTCTTTAAGATATTCTAGTTATCGTGCAAAAACTTTTTGCGATTGCGAATTCAAGTGTGAAGCGTTTTGCGATTGTCAGATCATTCCCTATAAAATGAACAAAACAAAAAATAGGTAGCGTTGTTTGCATAATCCGACTTAATAAAAAGATTAGTTGATTAAATTTAATGGGAGTTAGTTTGTAAATACGTTCCCTTGTCATTAGAGCAACATCAAACTATATCTTTGTTCTTTATTTTTTTTTTTTATTGAAACAAATAATTGAATGTAATTTTTACAATTCTTTTTCTTTGTTCACTTAAACTACAACTAGTTCAAACTAAGAACTATCTAGAAGTATTATTCTATTGATACAAGATTTGATAATGCTGATCTAAGGCAAATTTACCCCAAGCAAATCAATGGCTTTTGTACGAACCAATCTTCGTTCGTTACATGGGTTAAAGAAAAGCCGAGATGCTTCCTCATTGATGTGGCGTTGTAATTTTGTATGATGATTAACTGCATACTTTTTAATAGTGGTATTTATGCTATCAACTCCCAAGTCTCGATGAAGGTCTGTATTCCTTATGTACCATGGAGCGTTCACCATTTTACGTAAGACTTTATTTTGAAAGCGCTGTATTATATTTATGTTGGATTTTTGCGCACAGCCCCACAGTTGCATACCGTAAGTCCAGATGAGAGCCAGTACTTGTTTGTAAATTATCAGCTTATTGTGCAAAGATAAATCTGATTTAAAATCAAGAAGATAGCTTAGCTCTCTGTATTTCATCTCAAGTTGGGAGTGTTTTTGTTCTTTATTTTGACGATTTTTTTAAGGGGGAAAGATCGCCACAAAATGAAACCAGTCGTAAAATAAGAGCAGTTTAAGAGTCTTATAAAAAGAAAAGAAATATTGAGTCCGCGCGCATCAGAAGACTAAATGATATTAGAAAAAATGTGTATTAGAAAATCTGGCTAATTTCGCTAAACTACATACTTACGAAACGCCATTTACTTTAAACATTTATTCATATGCACTTAAATCTGTTCTCTTATTTGATAAATGTTTATTAAACATTTGTATTTAAATTTATTGTATTCCAATTTTCACTAAGCTAAAAATAATATTTGTTTTAAAATAAAAATTCGCAAAAAAATCTACGAATTATTATTCTTAATATCTTACAGATGATTTTTATTAACTTAAATGTATTAATTGCACTTAATAAAATTCGAAATAATTTATGATTGAAAACAAATTACAAATGAACAGAAAACAGCAGAAAACCATTTAAGTGCATAATAAAAAGCTATGCGAATCTTTATTACCCTATATCAAAAAAAATGTGTGGGAGTAGACTTGAAATGGGATCTGTTACCTTTTAACAGACCTGGGACAAATGCTTTGAATATGCTAGTGCATTCAAAATTGTTGCATTACAACTAATTTTAACAATTTTAATGCACCATTTTTTGCACCACATTAGTTTCTTATCAAAATTATGCATTATTTTTTAAATACTACGAAAGTGTATGCCAAATCACGCACTAGTTTTCCATTATTGTTAAAACGCATCATAAATAGTGAATTATGTTTCCATTATCGCTAGAGAAGTGTTAACATGACTAATGCAAAAAAAAAAAAAAAAAAAAAAAAAAAAAACAGAAAACAAGAAATATCTTTTGATTTTTATGATAAATGTCAAAATTGTTACGGTCCCGGCTGATATTTGTTATGTGACCAAAAAAAGGTTCATGCTTTATTTAAGACAAGCACATGCAATGGTCACCTCCAACAAAAGTATTATAAAAGACAAGTTTAAACATAATGCCCCATAACTATAGTCATAAACAAAGCATACTTTAAGAGTTCTAAAGTAAACTTTTCTTAAAAATATGCTTTTGATCTACTATAGACAAGTTAAAGCATACTTTACACGTTAAAACCGATGTTAATTTTAAAACCAGCTGAAGTTGTTTTTAACTCATTTAACAACAGCATCAGCTGTTTTTTGCCAAACAGAAAAGTACTTGCGAAAAGTTAAAAATGATTATGTTACAATTTGGCGCATATCATGGTGCAATTACCAATTAATTAATCTAAATAAGGATCTTTTTATGTTTTAAGTTTCAAATTTCCCCCTACCACCCCTTCCGGCCCTACTTTTGAAAAAATATATAGCCTTAAACCATTGTCATTCCAATGAAACCGGTTTGGGGCACATCCGTTGGATGGTTTCAAAGTCTATAACGTGAAACGTATAATTGTGAAATTGAACTATTGGCTAAAACCGGATTTACATAAAAATTTTTTATTTAACGATCACTTCAAGTGCACAATAATTTTTTGCATAAGGCCGGTGGTGTTTTAATAGTAATGGAAAAGTAGTTTTTTATGTTTTAGTTTTTACAACAAAGAATAGGGACATACAGGGTAATTCATTAAGTGGTTTTAAACCGCCGTTCTAGCAAGGCTGTCAGCTATTAAATATCTGTCACCTGAAGTGTCAGTAATTAAGTGAAAGGTTTTCCATATACAAGTATATGAGGGGGAATATGACGTTACCAGACACAGTTTTATCCCATAAAAAATGATGAAAAATTAAGAATTGTTGCAAAAACGCCAATGTCCATTGGAGATTGTCTTTATTGCGATGCAAATGCAATTTCGATACGAAAGGTAACTGCCAATTTGGTACTCTCTATCACTTTCGCAAAATTTTTTGAAAATGAAGCAGCACTGGTAGTAAAAAAAAATAGGAAATGCAACAAAATTTAAATATGTGCAACGTATGGAAAACACTGGAGGACCAGGAATGATAAATCATACCTTATTTTGTAGATAATTATGTCATGTAAGTAATAAAGAGTTTCCATTAAAAAGATAAAAATTGGAATTGGAAAATTTAAATAAAATAAAAAGTGATGATCTGCATTAAGACCCGTTTTTATCGCATCGAAATAGAGAGTAGCCCCCCTGGACGATATATGGTTTCAGCAGGACGCACAGTACTTTGTTCCATATACAAAAATAAGGTGAAACAATGTTGTTCCAATGTTTAAAAAAATTACTGTACTGTATTCGTATCTTAATAAATTACATTTAGGAAGAACCTTTTTTATGTTAAATGCGTTTCGCCGCTGCTAGAGGTCGCTAAACTTGGTCCAATTTGTAATAAAATTTTACAAGAAAAATTAAACTTAATTCATGTACTTTGAAAAAAATTATTAAAAATTTATTTCAAAGAAGTTCCACAATTTTTGAGTTAGTATTTGGTAAAAAAGACATTCTTCTTTGATATGAGCCCACACTTTTTTAAAGTTTATATAAGTAATGCTCTGGATGAATCTAAAAAAAGTGTTGCCGTAACTAAAAAAAAAAGTAAAAACAAATTTTTGATAGACAAATAAAAAAACTGAGTGAAAACTTTTTTTCAATTTTCTCTGACGTTTAATAAACCAAGTGTCCGCCATTAAGAATCAAAAGAGAAACTAACCACATTTAAGCTCTAACTTAGAGATATGTGATCTTTTTTAGAGGCCGAAAACACATTAATTATTTTTTATAATTTAGTACTTTAGATTAAAAGCTATAATTATTTTTTTGTACGATCAAATTATCCTATTTTCTTTGTTCTGTGTTTAAAAGTTAACGTTCTAAAGAAATTAACTTCAAGAAAACCTCTACCGTTATAAGACCTTATTATAAAGCCGTAAAAATTGCAGGTTGTTTTTTTTTTTGCAAAAAATATAAAAATCGTCAATATTTACTTTAAATTTAAAAAAAAAACTGAGTGCACCGTTTTTTTCAGTTTTTTTAAAAAATATATGCTCCGTTGCCCTTACTATTGATGTAAAGAAAAAAATTAACCACATTTTGAGTTTAAGTCGCATTTTTTGTGCTTTTTCCGGAGCAGCAAATTGTACTTGTTTTTTTATATTTTTATATGAAATATTTTAATTATGAAATATTTAAATTGTTTGTATCATATTTTAAAATACAAAAGTCCATGCTAGAATTTATAAAAAATTATGTACATCAATTTAAACATTAAATTTAGATAGATTTGGTAATTTTCAACAATTCAACATAAAAAGTGTTGCCGAATTAAATTTTTTTAAAAAAAGGATACATGGGAGGTACATGAGTCCTTTGACGGAATTTTTTTAAAAATATGAAATTTTTTTATTACATATTATCATATATACCTCCGTGCAAAATATTATTAGTCTCGGTCAACTCCTTCTATTTTTGCACAATTTTGTTCTACATCAAAGTATTGTGAGACGGTGTCACAACACGACCGATTTTGGCTCTAATGCATGGGAAGTTTCCAGATTTTGGCGACGTCAATTGGCCACCATGCACATGCAATTTGACGTGGTTAGGCTTTTTTATGAGGCTTGGTAAAAGTCCGTAGCTACGCAGATAATCCCTTAACGTTGAAGCAACGTTCGTCAAGTAATCTCCGTTATACAGCTTGAAATATGCGAAAAAGTGATCGAAAACTACCTCAAAAGGATCGACTGCAGCAACCAGTCCAGAGGCGATCATTTAAATGACATTGTGTTTCCTACGTAGTGGCGCAAGGCATTATAATTAAATAAAAGTTTCAACGAAATCATAGCTTAACCTACATATGTGCTCTGGCAAAAAAAAAAAAAAATAACAGAATGTTGTTGCTGTATAACATCCATACAACTATTTGTGTAAACATATTAGTGTCATTATTACCGATAACGGTCCAAATAAACTATAATATGGCAAATGTTACTATAATATACTTACCCATGACAATAATATGGTTAAGGTAACCTTAATATGTTTAAAACTCTTTCGTTAAAAATAGTTTTGAAAAACACGTTTTCTTTGTCTGCATAAACTTTATGGGGTTTTAGCAGTGTTGTAATATTTTTTTTCGTGTGTAGCCCATGTGTAATTGACTGCATGTGTAATTCATGTGTAATTTAATATTTTAACGTTTTGTAGCACTGATTTTTGTTATTATTTTTTCACAAGAAGTTAAAAGGTTCATTATTTTTAGCAAAACTTAAAAATTAAATTAAAAGAATGGAAGCGTTAAAAGAGCTGAACTAAAAATGGTTGCATCATTAACTACTAACCATTTGGCATTTATGTAGATAGCTTTTGCCACAATTTATTATAACGACGAAACATCCTGGGTACATTATTCTTATTTTATTTCAAAGAGAAGATCATCGACTGCAAAAGAAATGTTTGAGCTTCTCAAAGGCACAATTATAGAAAAAGGGATCCCTTTTGAAAATCTAGTTGGATTTGCATCAGATACACCCAATGTTCAGTTTGGACAGTAAAATTCAGAAGTCAAGTTGCTAAAAGACGAAAAACTAGTTATTATTTTGATAAAATGCTCGTGCCACCTAAAACATTTGGTAGCGTCGAAGGCCTGCCTGAACCTTCCAACATATTTGGAAGATTTACTTTGTAATATTAGATCTTGTTTTATTAAAAGTAATGCTCGGAAGATAAAACTTAAGGAGTTCCAAGAATATTTTCGCGGCAACATGCACTCTTACATTTTGTAAAATTTTAGATTCATAGTAATTTGAAGGCAGAAAATTATTGGAAAAAGGTTTTTGAAATAGAAAATTCCTTTGGAGACAGACTATTTCCTACTTTACAAATAGTTATTTTGGTTTTAATCTTTTAAATGGTAAAATGAATATATTATTTTTTTGCATTAAATATAGCAACGATACGATTGTTGTAAACAAAAAGCAAATAAAGAGACATTTGAAAAATATTTTTGTGTTGGATAAGTAAAAAATATAAAAATATCCGGCATATCCAATGTTGCAGGAATAGAGGAACTGAATTAACATTCCGTTTTTGCGTCGACGACATTTATAGGGATGCATTAGATTCTTTATTATACCCAAATGAAATGTATGTTACATATCGTCACCTAAAATGCAAAAGGGCTTAACAAAAAAAATCGAATTAAGAGTTTTTTATTGAGTTTTGTTCGTTTTATTTAACTTTATGTTCACACACAATTTTAGATCAAAATGGCGACTTTATTAATGAAATTCAAACGCCAATTACACCTTGTTGATATTGATTTTGTATGGTTTTTTGCTTCTCCTGTAAAAAAATAAAGTTTTGTTACGTCTTTTGCATTTCAGGTGACGATATTTATGTTCAATTGTTTTGCAAAAATGCATAAGTTTTAAGAGGTTTGTACAAAATAAAAAGGTGAAATACTGAGTTTTTTGGTATATATACTGCTTAAAATATCAATTCCACTTAGAAAATTGAAATTGGTTTTCGTTTTCTGAAGATGCCAAATACAGGTTTAATTCCACTTTTGATCGAAATTTGTTTCTCTGACATGATTAAAAAGATAGCATGTGTAATTCGTAGCATAGCATGTGTAATTCGTGGCAACTCTGGGTTTTAGATAAATATTTCTTGGTGTTACAAACGGACTGACAAACTTAATATACTCAAGTCTACCACTTTTGCTTGCGGAGGGTATAATATATAGAAAACATACAAAATCACCCGCTACACAACAAAAAAATATATAAATAAAATATGAAAATTTTCGAAAAACAGATATCATTTGCAATATGGTCGGCAGATGGAACATGTTAATAATTTTTCAAAAGAAAAACTAAAACAGATTTAAAAAACAAAATTTTTGTATACAAAACTGTGAAGTAACATATTGACTCGTACTGACTTGTTTAAAAATGATAAAGTCTCTGTAATAATAATAAAAATGAATTAATAACGTGATGTGAAGTTCATGTTGAGATGCATATTAAGCATTTGTTTGTGTGTGAAATAAAAAAAAATCATTATGTATATTTTTTTTTTCAGGAAATCAGCTATAAACTCAAATGTGATCAGTGTTGCCAGTTGTTTTTTCCAAAAAATACCTACACATGCTAATAAAAATCCGATTTTCCCTACACGTTGAAAAAATTTCCCCTACAAAAATCCCTATGCCTTATTATCATTAAAATAGAAGAAAAAACATTAGTTATAAAAAATAAATTTTATTCGAATATGTATATTAAAGCTTTGACATAAAATAAGTACGAAACTAAAAATATAATACATTTGTATCAAATTCAATTAAGTCTTTCAACATTAGGTGTTATCCCGTTCTCAACGCTTGGAGCTCGCGGGATCCCAATCTTACCGAAAACTGTTCCCGTACTCAAAGTTTGGTAAGGAGGAGCTTTTAAGAGAAAAATATTCTTTTTCTTGCACGAAGTAGACCGTACTTTTTTGGGCAAATTTATAAAATTGTTAAACAATCAGCTGTGTCAAAAAAAAATTTAAAAAAACCGCAAGCAAGTCAACCAAAATAATTAATATAAGAAATATTTATAAAATAAACAATACGGGCATGTTCTGACAATCGCAAAACGCTTAACATTGGCGATTCTGACTTAAAATCGCAAATTAGGTGTTCTGTGAATCGCAATAGCAAGAAGTTTGGCGACTTTAAATTACAAAAGGGAACTAGAATATTTGTAAGAAACTATAGCAGATCGCAAGCTAAACAGACGAGTTAAGGAACACCATAAAATAAATTTGGCGTTTTGCGATTTCAAATCGTGCGATTGTCAGAACATGGCCGATAGAAAATGTTGAAATATGGAAGTAAATGCTTGAATTTTTATTTTATGCACCTTAAATGACACATTTATGTTTTTATTTAAACATATTTTATATTAACGTTTTCTTTTGGATCAAAAATATGGTTTTTATTGTTCCCGAACTTTTGTACATTTTTGTCTATTAGCGAGAGAAATTTTTATTTACTCTCATTTTACCGAACTTTATCCAAAAAGTACGGGGTCACACCTATTGAATGACAACTTAGAAAAAACATATACATACATACATATTAGTGTCGCCAACTTTATAAAGCACAAACAAGTTTGGAAATATATTTTGATGCTATTTTAGGGAAAACAATTTTTTTCAACCGTTTTGGACAATAAAATATCATTAAAAACGTTTTGTCAGCATTTTGTTTATGAATAATACGATATGACGAAAAATCCCTACATTTTAGAGATTATGAAAAATCTGTCTGATTTTTCCTACGCTTCTATTTAAGTATCAAAAATACCTACATGTAGGGATTTTCCCCCACTTCTGGCAACACTGAATGTGATCAGCCCCATTAATTCGAAATGACAGGCATCAACATACGGAAATAGGCTCCAATTGTAATTGCAATACAATCTACAAGAAATGTTTACATTTGGATTCTTATAATACTTAAGCGTTTGACTTGTAAACTATCAGAATTACTATCCTAGACTCATCTTAAGTATTCCTATCGCTTCCTGAAACGATCTCCGTCCGCCTGGTTGGGTACCAGCGCAGGTCTCATTGTAAAAAGTACTCGTTATCTAAGAATGTTAGCAATTTTTTACCATTCCCTAAAGGTAAAAGGGTCGATATATCATAGCGTTTCTTCCTTAACTACGTAAGCAACATTTTTTTATGAAATTTACTTTTATGGTTTTAATGGAAGAAAATAACATTTGTCGCCGGATTGCATTTTATCTGAACAACTTTGTATGAAAAAAAATGTTTACCATTTCGAAAAACTCTTAAGCGCCATAAAAAATAAAATAATTAAAATTCGACAAATTTTTTGCTTTTTTCGATACATTTTACGGTTTGTATGGGAGCTACTATTAGGAGCAGTGATGGAGCTTTAAATCATTTAAAGAAATGTTTGGTTATATACAAATAGTTGGTGCCGGTCTTAGAAATTAACTTCTACGGGCACTCATTAACCCTTAGAGTTCGAAAACGAATTTGGCCCGGAACGGTTTTTGTACGGGAGTCAAATTAATATATCGATATAGAGCCTTGGCATGCAGGAAAAAAGTTGCTTTTTATTAAAATATTGTGAGTCTGAGGAACACTTGTGCTGTATAGGAAATAAAGGTTACTCGAAGAAAAGTGTTGTTTTTACCGAAGTTTCTGACTTTGATGGTCTGGGGCCGCAACAAAAATTGGCCTGAAGTTTTCCACATTTTTATACCCTCCTTAGTTGCGAAGAGGGTATACTAAGTTTGTCATTCCGTGTGAAACTTTTTTATTTTACATCTAAGACCCCATAAAGTACAGGGTGCCCGCCGGGAAGTTATACTACTTTGTTTTGACGCCATTTTGGTAAACATTAGTCTTGACAGTTTATATTTGGCAGTCTAGAAGTAGACACGTGACAAATTCGTTATGGAAAAATATTCGATAAACCAACGTGTTTAAGTCGTAAAAACATTTTATCAAAATCAATCATCGATTACTGTGACGATGAGAAAGTTACGTCAAATTTTTGGGAGAAACAACGTGCCAACAAAACGCACTACTTTATCGCGTAGTGAATGATTTCGAAGAAAGAGGTGAAAGGCCCAAGCATGGACTACAACGTACTGCAAGATCGGCTGAAAACATTACTGAAAGTGTTCAAAACAATCCATCAACCTCAATTCGATGCCGTTCTCAGCAGCTTGGTCTTCAAAGAACAACTTTTGGCCACAATTTTGCCACAAGGATTTGCATTTGTTTCCATTTAAGATTCAGTTGACATAAGAGCTTCTTTCACAGGACCATTTACGCCTCCGTACATATGCCAAAAGGATGTTACAGCTCGCCCAGGCAACACCGATTTTCATGAAAAATCATAATGAGTGACGAGGCACATTTTCATTTAAATGGATATTTGAATAAACAGAATAGTCGGTTCTGGGCAATGAAAAACCCTCTAATTATTCATCAGTTACCTTTGCATCCATTAAAAGTGACAGCCTGGTGAGCAATTTGGTCTGGAGGAATCATTGGACCTTACTTCTTTGAAAATGATACCGGCGTAACAGTAACTGTCAACGGGGAGCGTGATATGATTGAAAACTTCTTAACACCACAACTGCATGCCTTGGGCTTGATTAACATGTGGTATCAACAAGACGGTGGCACATCGTATACAGCCAGGATTACAATGGAATTACCGCGAGTAGTATACCTTACCGGCGGGCAACCAGTGTATATATTCTGGCTCATTGAGGAATTCTAAGTCGATTAAGCCATGTCCGGCTGTCTGTCCGTCTGTTGAAAACACGCTCACTTTAAAAAAACTTAATAGCAATGAACAAACTTGGTGTCAAATTGCTTGTAGTAGTCCTAAGCAGTTTAAGATTTCATCCAGTTCAGTATGATTAGAGCTAGGAATCAAAATGTGGAACCACCAACCTAAAAAACTAATAATTTTGTTACAAAAACTAGCATAAATGATGGAATAATGCACGGAATGATATAAGGTTTTGCAAAACTTTTTTTTATTCGACTAGAAATCACACTGTTAAATTTCGTGAAGATCGGTCCATAATTAAGCCTATGCCCCATATGAGCTCTACTACCGGAAAACCGTTAAGTACGCCTTAAACCGTAATAAACAATGCTATTTTAATAAAATTTTTCACATCACAGTTTAATAGGACTAGAAATCAAGCAGTAAAATTTCTACTCTAGGCCCCACATAAACCCTACACTCGGAAAACCCACAGAAAGCCCACTCTGGTAAATTAATTAAATGCGCCTAAAACCGTAGCAGATATAGATATTGCGGTATAGTTTCTTCCAACTTAGCTTCAAATGCCCTGAAAAAATGACATGCAATTTTTTGATATGCGTTTCATAATTTACCTTAGATCCCATACTTAACAGCCTTCTGAGATTCACTGTAAAAGCTTAAGCTAATTTCGCCGCTGTATTGAAATTTATTCAAATTTATGTTTTTTAATACCAGAAATTACTCGACAAAATTTTGGGATGATTGGCTCATTACTTACCATGGCTCCAATATAAATTCTACTCCCGAACATTATTGAAGTTCGGCTTAAACTTTTACGAGTCATGATATTTTACTCAAGCTAGTTAAAATTGCTAAGAAACAAGTAAGAGTGCTATATTCGGCTATACCGAATCTTATATACCCTTCACCATGTTGAGATAAGAACAAAAAGTTATATACATAAATAAAGTTCATAAGATAGGTATAAATAAATATTAATTGAGCCACGCCAACTTTTCATTTCGCCATGCCGAAGAGTATAAAAAACAAAAAATTTATATATGTACCTAAGCCCGTTTCCTCTTTTGCCAAAGTTGATGTTTGAAATTCGTTTTATAATCTTAAAATCGTTTTTTAGAACATAAAAAAATTAAATAAAAAAAATGAAAAAAAATTATTTTTGGGATTCGAACTGGCAATATCATCAGTCTCAGGAGAGAACTTAACAACTCGGCTACGAATGCGAAGCGTTAAATTAAAATATATTGAGTCTATGAGTTTGTTTCTTTATTTGAGCGGCATATCATGTATATGCATTAATGTGTATGTGGATGCGTAAAATTAAACACTTTACAAATAAAATCCACCACTTGTAGTGAAGGGTATAAAAAAACAACAACAAAAAACCACATAACCAACACTGTATTACCATAGCCACTGTATGACCGTAGAAACCAAAATTGAATTAGTTTATATGGTATGTTTATGTCGTTTTGGTAATACAGTGTTGGTATGGTAATGTCACGTCTAATTGGACCTTTAAAGGAAAAAATTTGAGGCAGTCGTGGTTTTTTACTCATACCTCAGCCATTTGTGGACCGATCTTGCTGAATTTCAATAGCAAACAATTCCGGACCATATGTGACATAAATGTATAAAAACATGGCCCCCATCATATATGGGGCCTTCTTAAAATCCATTTCAACGGACAGACGGACATCGTTAATTCAACTTCGCTCCTCATAAGGATATATATTAATATTATAGAAATTACAAACGGAATGACAAACTTATATATACCCTATTCACCACCTGTGGTGAAGGGTATAAAAAGCGTAAGACTTTCTAATAGTCTGTCAATAATTTAATACAGGTCTAAACCGCAACCAATTTTAATGATGACGTCCGTTTTTATAAAGATAAATTAAAAATATAAAGATATCTTATTGATCCCAGTCCTGAAATATTCGATCTATTGGTGGAGGGTATGAAAGATCCGGCAAATGGTTTTTTCTACCATAAAAACCAATAAATCAATGTCAAAAAAATGGCGCTTTCGTGGTTTAAGAAAAAACGCTATAGTTGTGGCTCCTTGATAGAGGAGTAATCAGTCATTATATGGTTGCCGGTGACAATAATATGGTTAATGTATCAAAAATATGTTAAAAAAATATTTTGCTATTTTGTTGGAAGTGACAATATGGAAAAACGTGTTTTCTTTACGTGTGGCTTTTTTCCATCCTACAAAATTGAAGTCATGCCTATTCCATTTAGCAAAAAAGTCCCAATGCATTTAAATCTAGTGTTATTGTTAGAAGAACATGCAATATTTGCCCACAATTTTGGAAACTGTATTTACACAACTCCCCTCCGGTTTTTCCATTACATTTTAAAATCGAAATAATATTTTTAACATTTTTCTAGAGAAATTAAAAAAAAAAGTAAAAGCATTTACAATATACATATTTTTTTCAAATTTCAAGTCAACAAATTTATGAACTTTTAGAAGAAAGACATTTGTTTGCATGTGTTAAAAAGTGTTCTTCATATGTTTCACATTTTATTTAAAAACGTCTTCTAAGGCACCGTTCCTATCACATTTTTTGGGCTCATCCATTTTTATGTCTGATCTATTAACGGGTGAATGTGTAGTGTGAGAGCTGACGTGCAGGGCCTAGCAGCCGCGTGTGCGGCCTACTAAATAATGTCAAAGTGTTAGAAGAAATAGTTTTTTTTTTTTTTTTTTGATATGAAAAGTATAGAAAACATATGGAAACTATCAGAAATACATAATTTTCAGAAATTTAATGTAATAAAAAACAACTCAACTCATTTAAACGAAAATAATATTGAAAGGGGGGATTTTCCTTTTAAATATAAAAATGAGGAACAAGGTGGGGAATGTCATTTGATTTTTCTTCATTATTTTTTATGATTATGCACACGTGTGGTGTATGCAACATAATGATGATTAACACATGATTCGTGTCGCCTCATTATGATTCGGAAAAAGTTCATATGTTGTTTGTAAAAAAACAATAACACATTGAAAAGTTTAAGGCAGGAATGGCCTGCATGACTGGCAGTTGTATGCTTTAATCAGGGCTGTGAAGTCGTCAAAAAATGGTTCCAGCTCCGACGCAAACAGCTGAAATTTTTGAAGTCCGACTTCGTTGATAAATGCATATGCTGTGGGTAATTTATATAATATAATATATTATTTTTGAAATGTTTTAATTATATAATACACAAAATACAGTTCAACATCGATAGACCGGACATGCGCTATTCCAATCTGGTTACTCCAATAATTTGGACGCTTCTGTATTTCGGACAATTTAAAATTTTTAAATCTTCAAACCGGACAAATTTTTTTTTTTTTTTTTTTTTTTTTGCAATAACAAAAATTAAACGCCGTTGTTTTTCCGTTTTTAACTTTTAGTTTTGTCATTCATACGTTTATTTATATTTTGCACTGTCAGTTTCTGTTCTTTCCTTCGCAATCCAGTCATGTTTTAAAATAATAAACGCAAAGAGAAAAAATCCAAACTTTTAAGGAAAAGCCTTGATAAGGGAAAAACTATTAGGCAGGTTGCCAAAACATTCTATGTTCCTAAATCAACGATTTCCGACATTAAAAAATACAATTTTTTTTAGAAAATATAAAAGTTATGACAAAAGCAGAAAATCCAGAATTAGAGGAAGTGTTTTGCACATAGTTTTGAAACAAAGAAACAATCATTCATTTCAACAGAAATTAAAAAAGAAAAGTCCAAATTCTTTTATGTAAAGATGACAGGGAAGCACGAATTTACAGCGAGCTCAGGCTGGTTAAATAAATTTAAGTTAAGGCATGGTATTCGTTACCTTCAAGTTTTTGGTGACAAAGTTTTCAAAAATTTCAATTCATGTTTGAATTCAGTTAGAGATTATTTCAATATTTTTCAATGCTTTAGTCCAGAGCCTAAAACTTAAAATCTTATTCTTCATAGTGAACTGTAAAATATAACGCCGCTAATTTCGAAGAATCTTTCTTTTAAAAATATTTTTCTTTGAACTTTTAGAGTCGTAGTTGCAAGTTTTTGTAGGTACTCCTACTAAGGTAAGAATACCGCGACTCCGATTTCACAGCCCTGGCTTAAACTATTCTAAATTTCGACAGCAGAGAAGCAAGCTGATTAAATATTTTCGGCGGCGGCGGCTGAGCTGCTTTGCGCCGATTTTTTTGACCACTAAAAAAATTTTCGGGTCGCCGAACTTATGTACAGGTAACATATAGATAAACAGACCGGTTAAACAAAACAAAACAAAAAGACAAATAATGATATTTATTCGTTTAAAAAGTAAAAATTTTATAAGATAAATTAAATTCTTAGAATAAAAATAATATTTACAGCAAATACCAAATACCAGATATAACATTAAGATTTTCTTAAAAATTGGAAACATCAGGCATTTTAAAATAGAAAATTAATTAATTTTTATAATTTATATGTTGGTCTATTAATTTTTATAAAAATATTGGTTTTATTTTATCCGATATTTCGTCACGCCTTTGTGTAACTTCTTCAGGGAAAATTAACGATTTAAAATTTCTTAAATTATTTTGGAAAAAATGTTCAAACTGTCATATAACTTTTAAAATAAACAGCAAATTATTAACGTTGTTGGTACTTTTATTATATCATTTAACGTTAGGAATTAACTTTAAATCAGAAACAGATAATGTAGCAAAAAATTAAAGACACTTAGGCCCGTTTTCACAACTTACCGATAGCTAAAAGTAGACTTTAACCGGCCTTGTAAAAAGTGTTACATTATTAAAACTTTTCTTTAACCTAAAGTGAGCGATAAAGGTAATTAAGGTTCATCGTTCCTGGTAGGTTAAAGCTAAGTTGTAATAATGGAACTCTTTTTTACGGCCGATAAAATCCTACCTTTAGCTATCAGTAAGTAGTGAAAACATGAACAGAAGTTAAAAATATTTTATACTGTAATAGATTTTTTTTATATTTGAAAACATGTTGTTTAGTTTGAAAATTTGCTTTTTATTTGAAACTTTGTGTGACAGTTTGAAAATAGTTTTCCATAACTATTTAAGAAATTTTAAATTGTTAATTTTTACTGAAGTCACACAAAAGCGTGACGAAATTTCGGATAAAATAAAACAATTTTTTTTATAAAAAAAATTAAACCTCAAGCTTAATAAATAAACATAATTTTAAATAAAGGTCGAACATTAGACAATTTTTAGAATGGGCTCAACTAAATGAATGTTGTCGTGCACGTATAATTGTCTTTTTACGGTGAATGGACTTAGACGTCTTCTCTTCAAAGTAATGCAAGCTTCTGCTACGGAAAAGGCTTCCTCCGATGAGTTGGACGTAGCAGGAATTCCAAAACAGAATCCCGCTCATTTAGACAGTTTTGGAAACATCTTTAATGATACACAAAAAGTAAAAAATTAATTTTATAAAAAATACCTCTTCATTTTTTTCCACCAATCCAAACAATCAATTTCCTCCTCAAAATATAAAAATATTCTAGTACATGCCACAAAATCTAGAATTTCTTTCCTTATTGCTGATAGTTTCTAAAATAATGAAAGCTATCCAAGATTTCTGGATAATAAGTAACCAATCTTGTTAATAATCAGTATTCAAAATTATGTTTAAGTGCTACCAGTTAAGCTATACATTGATAATGTTGGTTAAAATATTTTTATTACATATAATAAATAATACTCTATAAAAAGTCATAATTGTTACAGTTTCTGACAATAATAGATGAATTTAATATAAAAAAGTTTCGTTAAAATTCTTCAAATCTTTTCACACCAAACTTAAAATAAGATAAATATTTGTATATGGTAACAGTGCCACTAAATTAATTAAATACCGATTTTCGCAAGTATTCACTACCTTAAATAATATTAAAAAATATCAAAAATTAATTGAATAACCAATTTTGGCTTAATATAAAAAAAAGATAATCAGCTAGCAATTGAGCCGTCGATCAGCCGAGTATATCGGCGGCGGCTTGGCTTGTCGATAAAAATCGGCTGAGCGACTAGCCGTCAGCCGCGCCGTTACGGCTTGCTTCTCTGTTTGACAGTTGAAATTTGTGTGCCCCGGTAGGCTAGCTGGTAGTGAGCTTGTCTATCAGCGCCGGGGTTGCGTGTTCGATTCCCGCCAGAGACTCTGGTTTCTTTCCTGCAGACAAGCGTAGAGCTTCGCCGGATTAGCTTAGGGAATTTAAAAAAAAAATTCTTTAAGAGGCAAAAATTTCCCAGGTAACTTTATGAGGATGCCTTTAAGGATAAAATCTAGTACATTATCCACGCTGCAATGACTAACTATTTGTTCTATGCAATCTTTCTTTTCAGGTAGTAGTTGGGCCTTTTCGGGCTGTAATTGGGTTAAAAAAACAATCATTCATTATCTTTTAAGAAAAACATTTGCAAATTGTTGCTTGTGACGATTCTAGCAATAGTAGGACAAAAATTTGTTTCAAATTTTTTCTAAAGTAAGAAAATGTTTTTTAAATAGTCTACTGAGGAGAACACCTCAGCAAATTTAATCGAGCAAATTGTCCAGTTTCGCTATGCCATTTTCTTTTATGCAAAAATTCTTGTTTGGGCGATTTCACCTTCGCCTTACCAATATCTAGCCGGTTGACCATTTCGGTTTTATTTCTTTAATAACTTCTTTAAATTTGCTTCAGTTAAATATCAAGGCATAAAATGAATGCACAGCTGATATTAAGGAGAGAATAAAAGCTGCAACCAGAGCATTTTATGCACAAACAACATATTTTTAATTACCACTCCCATCGCTTAAGACTTTGGATGTCTAGTAATGTAGCACGTATGGATACAAACTCCACCATTAAGAGAATCTGTTTTGGCAAACTGAAAGGAAGAAGAGCAGTTCGACGGCCAAACCCCCGTTGGATAGATGGTGTCAATGTGGATTTGCAAAGGCTAAATATACAGGAAACTTGCTTATCGCTTAAAAGCGTATGTGCAGTACCACCCGGATAGGTAGACTTTGAGTTGTAAGTGCCGGTTCACACACGTCAAGTTTGACTCGTCAAGTCTTGAGCTTTTAGGAGAGAAGGGAAAAAAGAACGCCATTTCTTTTCCCCTCTCTCCTAAAAACTTAAGACTTGACAAGTCAAACTTGACGTGTGTGAACCGGCACTAAGAATGTGAAGGTAGGAAACATTTTTTCTGGCAACTTTTTGATGTTGCCTAAGGGTTAGGGAAATTGGGATACCAGCAACAAAACTAAATAACATATAAGATTGTACAGATAACTGGTAACCGTTTAAACAAATTAAAACATATTAGAGAAAGAAACACGAGCCCGCAGTGCTCTAAATATTCATATGTATGTTAGAAATTTTGACAAAACTATTCGAAAAAGGTTGGCGTGCTTACTCCCACGCATCCATAACCTATTAAATGAATTTGCTGCTACATTTATTTACCGAATGCGTTAAAAATCGGTACAAGTCTTTTTATTTTCATCACTGCAAAGACTTGTATAGCTCACATACATCCGATTTTATAAATCACCAAGGAACAAGAAATTTGTTTCGATCTTATAATAATATATAAAGGAAAATTAAAATTAATTAATGCTCTCAACTTCATCAAAATTGGCTTTTTGAACTTATGTGGCATTTTGACAAAACATCTTAAGTTGAAATAAGATAAGACAAAACATCTTAAGTTGAAATAAGATAGCAAAAAAATTTTTGAAAATAATTCGGTGAAAAAATTATTTTTATCAAATAAAAACTATACACAAATTAAAGGAAAATTTCGGTAACAATACAAAATTTTAAAAAGGTAAACAAAAATATTTTTTATACGAAAATTCGTATGATTAACAATATTTTTTTCAACTTTTTAAATTTGACTTAAGATGTTTTGTCAAAATGCCACAGATTTATAAAAATCGCTTTACAGTGGGTTAATAATAAAATAGTTAGTTAATAATAAAATAAATGTAAATATTATAATATTTACATTTAAATAGTGAAAAACTTCAAGCCTTCAAATTATTGTCAGTTCCGGTATTACGTTGAAAAAACTAATAAGTAAGTCCTAAATTCAAACAATTTTAAGATTACATTTTTTCAGGGTTGTGGTAAAGTATTTTCTTTAATTTTTAAACTTAAACAAAATAACCCATTGTGCGGCCCCCTTCCTCCTAACACATTTCCCCTATCAGCTTACTCGCTATAATGATGCCATGGGTTAAAATGTATTTTAATAATTTCCTTGCACTACGGGAAAAACGAATCAAATGTTACATTTTGGCTAAATTTAAACCTTTAAAAAGAAATTAAATATAAAATAAAAAATAAATAAAAAAAACTTGATATTTATAGAATTTAATTTAGGCATCCACAATCATTGGGCGTACAAACTTTTCTCAGGTTATTTTTTTAATTCTGAATGAACTTAAATTTACATTTCGTGTAAATGGAATTTATTTTAAAATATGTATAAAATTTTATTTTAGGGTTAAAGCATAATTTTTTTTTCTTAAAAAAGCATTTGAAAAATGAAAACGATATTAAATCGAGTGGATTTAATAATGTGAAAATGTTGTTGAATTTAAAGCGTTTTATTTTTATTTGAATTCAAATGTTGTAAAGGAAATGTTGTTGCAAGGATTTTAAAAGAAATTATTTGATTTATGTTAGTTGTACAATTTAAAGTTCATTAATTTCTATTCGTATTTTTCTCTAAAAGAGTGAATGTGGTTATTTCTTTTTCATCCGGAAAAAAACAATAGAAATCTTTCTCTTCCGAGATTTGTATTTAAATATGCGAGGCTAGTCAAGATAGGTAGGTTACTCTAAGTAAAGGTTTTTCAGTGACATTTTTAATTATTCTTAATAATGGCTTTAACTTAATGTTAAAGTTTTCGAGTCGTCCTCTGGTCGAAATAAATCCAAATTTGCACAATATTTTTACATTGGCATTCAAGTAAACTAATAGCGCATTTACATTGCACCGAAATCTTGTAGATTTTATTTGAAGTGTTCCTCAAAATCATTATAAGCAAGAGCGGAAAGCGTTTTCTAGCTGTCAAAAATTCTCATGCCCACACAATTTGTATGTTGCATACAGAAATAGAAGAGCGGCGGCTACGCTTTGCAATTGAAAAATCCGATTTTGACACCGCGCTTACAGGGAAGTTGACCGCTTTTGTTAATAATATATATTCCCATTCCCAACAAATCGGTATCGCAAATATTTTGGGAGTAAAATTTTCTATTATGCATTATTTGTCGGTGCTTAACACTCAATTCACATGAGGGCTTTTACGACGTCGATTTGTCGACGTCTCTTTTGGTTTGTTGGCGAGCGGTGTAGAGAAGAATGAGGGGTAAACAAAACGACTCGTTTTGTGTTGTTCATGTCGTTTTTTATATTTCTCTTTTAACTTTTTCTTTTTACGTTTTATTCCTTTTCTTACTTTGAAGTGTGTGGTTGAAAATACAGTGAGACCTCGATTATCGATAATAGACGCGACCGGCAGCATTCTTGATTATTTATTTTTTGATGTGTTTCTTATTTTATGTAAATATATAATGTATTATTATGTAAACACGAGGAAAAAAGTAATTTTGGCAGAACATGCTTTCAGTACGTTGGGAAATTCTCTTTCTTCGTTTATTTAAATTTGTTTTGATTGTTCAAAAGTAAACGAAAAAAAGATAATTTGTTTATAGTTTCGGATAACAGAGGTAATGCCGGATAATAGAGGTAATTTAAATCAATGCAAAAAATTTTTTATTTTCCAGTCAATTGAAGCTGCCGGTTAATCGAATGACGGATAATCAAGGCCATACTGTAAATAAAAAAAAGACATGCAACCAAAAATCATCGTATGAACGCAAAGAGATTTTGGAAGTTGCTTTAAAAGGAAATCAAGATAAAACGACGTCGTAAAAGCCCTCATGTGAATTGAGTGTAACAAACAAAAGTCTCTATTGTGAATAACTTGTCAGTGCTTGTATTATGAAAGAAAAATATACAAAATAAAATACTAATAAAAATATAATAAAAGAAATAATGAATAGTGTTTATCATCATTTTCTTTATTAACACTCCTTCATTAAAAGGAAAAAGTAATTTAGTTGAATCCTAACTTAGAATACAAATTAAAATTTCTATGTTCCCTTCTCATACTTGTTAGGAATTTATTTAGTAAAAAAATTCGCAGGAGTAAACAAAGGCGATGCCAAGTATTTTAAGTTTGGGAATTCATTTCCTAAAAATTCACAATACGAAATAAAAAAAATTAGGATAATATTTTAATGGGAGTAGTTGTTTGCGTTAGAGTTGGTCATGTAACTTTTATTAAATAAAAAAGTAACCCTACTGTTTGTGACACAACGTTGACGCGCTACGCCATTTCGCCTCCACGCAGTGCTGTCTACGTTTCAAGTTACATGCTATGCTTTTAAGGCGCCATCACACCATGTAAAAATAATATTTTATTTGTCAAAATCAGCTGATCAAAAGAAGAAAGTAAATCTACTTTTCGCATTCAACGCCTCAATGCATCCTACGCATTTATGTATGTAACTTGTTACGCATAGCTACACAGATTCTACTTTTTGACAGCTGCGTTGAAAGCGAAAATTCGTGTAACGCGTGGTGTGGACCTCCAGTTTTGGGTATGGCGCACAACGCAAAAGCAAAGCAAATGAAAACGTTTCGCTTTCCGTTCATGTATAGATATGGCTCTTAGTAGCAACAAAAAGAGAATTAAGAGAGCCTCTTTATAAGCACCCGCATTTTTTTCTGTTTTGTATGTACGTTTGCTGTGAATAATAAATCCTTTTTTGGTTTTGAAATTATTACTTTTTTTTTATAAATATTTGCATCAATTACCATTTAAAAATAGTTTTTATAGTCCCGCACTTTTGTTTTTTATTTTATGCTGTCAAATTGTACGTACACAGTGATGTATTTTTTAGTCTATTATTAAGAAACTCACAGTTGCATCTCTAGGTACTGAGTAGATTTTGCCAAAATCTATCCACGAAATACATTTAATTTTCCAGGAAATCTTGTCATAAGCAAGTACATTTGGCTCGAAACCTCGTATGCGCTAGTGCAAATGTACTTTTGAGGCATTATTCGGTAAGCGGACATACCACAAAAGAATTCTTCATATTTGGTATAACTATACCTCTAGTAGATGTGATTGTGTGTGGCAAAAATTTTTTTTTTTTTTATTATGTTTATTTGTCGAGTTATGGGGTGCTAAGATGTTGCCGTTTTTGAAAAATTGTTTTTTAATTTATCGCTTTGAACTTAAAACAAATGAGATGAACAAATTAAGATCAGTGATTCTTATAGGAAATTCCTCTAGAGAGGTCAAATGTATGACAGATCTCTATTAGCTTGTTTGTCGCAAGCATTTTCTCAAAAAATACTTGCCCCTATCCCCAGATTAAAACAAAATCTTCCATCATTTCTCGAAAAGTGAGAAAAAGTGTATCTGTGACTCATGTCGAAAACTATCAAGAGATTAAGTCGTTATGTTATAACACTCGAAGCAGATGTGACATTGCAGACGTTGAGAAGGCCAGTAACACATATCGTTGACGGCGACCAAAATTAGCTAAAATTGAAAAATTGTCAACGACGGCGGCGAAAATACAACCGTCGGCTATACCAAATAATGTAAAGTGCGACTTTAATGTTTGTTGTTTGCAAACGAAACGAAACGAAATTGTTTGAAAACATTCGTATATTTTATAAAAATGTTAAAAGCAAAATAGTAAAACAATGAAAACATGTGCCAAGAACAAAATATTATTGTTCTTTGCATTTTTAATTGTTTTTTAGTGTTAAAATTTTTTCTCGCCCCGTTTTTATTCGTGAGTTTATTCGACATTTCAATCGAAAAATTTTTCAAAGCGAGAGTTACAGAACATGGGCACTTGTTAACTTCTCGAATTATCAAGGAATTTCTATAACGCGTAAGAGTATTATTTGGCACGTGACTTTCGGGAAAGCCAATATCAAAAGCTTCTCTAGGGCTTTTATTTGTCAGATCACCCACAATTGTGGCTGACAAGAGTCCTGTTTGGAGCCGTGGGGGAACAGGTGACCCCTAGACTATAAAGGTACTGGAATAATTAATATTGCGGCCGCTACGCAGATCATGTAGTGGTTGTACTTGATCCTAAATTTTCTAGGAAGGAGATATTAAGAATGCCGGATGCCATGGAATAACATAAGAAAGGATTATTTAGCCATAACCGACAAACAATTGTCGGTCAATGTGAATGGCATTCAATACCAGGCAATGATTGAAATTTTTTTAAGGTTAGAAATAGGGAACTATCCAGATTTGTAGTTTTAACTAGATGAAGCCACAACATATCCAAATACGACTTTCCTGCACGAAACGTTTGCTATAAAATAAAATTGCTTTTTTCTGCTCGATTAAATTCCTTCCGACTGTTTTATTTTGGGCAACCCAAAAGGTAACCCTGCAGCCACACAATCAAGTTTTTCTTGATAGTCTCTTAGTCCGAGTTTAGACGAGCGAACATTTGGAAGGAAAACATCTGGAATTTTCTTTTGTTTTTTCATTTGCGGTCACATAGACGAACATGTTGCCGGAAACATTCTGTTAATATTGTTATTTTTTTTCTCAAAAAGCAAGGTAAATGTCAACAAAGAAAATGAGAACAAAGCGTGTCGCCGAGTACCGAACACAAAAACCATTCTCTCTTCCCCACCCGTAATTTGCTAACAAACAAAATGTTTCCCTTCCAGATGTTTCCCTGTCTAAATGGGCACTTAGACATACTGCTTGTCAAAATGTACATAAATTAAGAGCTGTGACGTAGGCTGCACGCAATGTTTGAGTAATTTACTTTCAAGATATCATCAAGAAAACAATTTATAAAGAGAAACTTGTAATCAGATATTAAATTAAAAGTAAAGTTGCCAAACAAATGGAAAGGCGAAATTCAAAGCAATCTTGTGGTCAATTGTAAGTGTGTTAGTAAAAAAGTGAGAGTGTATTGCAAATTTAAAGGAATTGAAAGGCAAAACTTGATCGTGTGGCCTCCAAGTAAAGTGTATGCAGATATGCCATATCTTAAAGCGAATATCAAAATCAAGTGAGGGCGCTGGAACCTAAATTCTAAGAAAAGCTATGGAAAATACGTTGGAAAGATTCAAAAAATGGGCACCATTTAAAATATATCAGCTGCGAATCATAACGCGACCATATTTCCAAATTATAATCTAAATTTAAAAAATTGCCAAACTCAAATAAAATAAAAAAGAAAAAGTTATTTATTAAAGAAAACTTACGCGATGCTCTGTAAAACAAATAGATAATCTTTACAAGTGCTTAACTTATTGCACACTCCTCGTTTGTTTAGCGACATTTCAACAAAACTATAAATATAACAATAAATATGAATGTAACAAAGCGTTGCCGCAAAAGTAACGTTTTCCAGCAATGTCATGCGTTATGATAAACGGTCATTTGCTGCAACAATTGACAACATTTGGTTGTAAACAACCAGGTAACAAAGATGTTACACAAAATCATGTACGACATTGCAACAGCAGGAACATTAACAACATTGTAATCTTTAGAAAAAGATAAGATGAAATCAGGGAAAAAATTTCAAACGAAACTAAAGGCAGCCTATGCGTCTACTGTGGCCTATAAAGAAATCAATGAGAAATCTGGGAACTTCAAAAAGGAATTAGGCTTTAACGATAATGGGTACTCCGCCAAGCATCCAGAAAAAGTAACATATTTATGATTTACATCATCAGTAACAAACAAAGTAACAGCAACATGCTACAACAATCGCCTTAACAATTGATAATAAATATTGTATTTTTTTTTTTTTTTTTGGTTTGGCCCATAAAGTTACTACCAATGAAATCTAAGCATCTTTTAAGCGAACATTTCGGCCGTGATTGAAAAAAGTACAAAGTAAAAGAAGGTGACAAATCTTGTACAACACCTGCAACTTCAAAGAAGCAGTAACAACACTAAAGAGTTACAATCACTTCACAGTCGTGGCAACATTCAAACCACTCCCCCCCACCCAAAAAAAAACTACACTCTAAATACAGTATAAATACATGTACAAAGTAACAGTTTGTATGTTTCGAGGAGTATAATATTTAGTACTTGGATCCGTTGTTGTACACAGTGTTCGTTTTTGATTTTAACTGAATATGTGCTACGAGTGGCTGCAAGTATCTGTAGTACTTTTTGCTGTTGTTTGTTTTTTTGTTAATTTTGGTTTGTATTTTAACTTGAGTACTCAATATGGTGTCACCATTAAACAGCATCCTAAATAAAATACACATACATGCAATGGTTCAGACTTTCAAAGCAGTGACGGAAAAGAATTCATTTATTTATTTTAAATTGAAAAAAAAAAACTTCTCATGATGTCAGAATCTTCGTCTATATCTTTTATGCGTATTTTAGACGAAAATTAATGTGACATGAATTAAAAAAGGTGGAACCTGAAGAGCCATGCACCAGTTGACATCCATTAGGGTATTCATTCTACTACCCGATTAACTGATCGGTTAATTTAAAATTGGCAAATTTCGATTAACGATTAAACCGGTTAATTTCAGTCGATTAACCGATTAATCGACGTAACAAATATTTTTAGTTTTTTGTAGTATATAGCATATTTTTAGTTTTTTGTAGTATATAGCATATTTTTTGCGTAGCATATTTTTTGCGTTTTCAATTATTTGTTTCGTCCCATATAAAAAAGGCATACGTTTGGAAAATATTTTTTCCTACAATATATTTCCTTCGAAATATACATTCTTAAAATACAGTACAAAAACAGAAACTAGGGGATCGTATTTCATTTTTTGCAGAATGTTCAGTGCTAAGCTTTGCACTGACAATAGAAGAAGCTCTCGATTGTAACACAAACAATCTTGAACAAAATTAGTCGAAATAATGGCATAATAGAAGATTTTACATGTCACATCAGCGTATAAGTACAGCTAAAATATAGAAACACAAGCAAACAAACATGTTTATAAAATGCTAAAGTGGCGTCATATTAAACAGTTCAATTTTGTAAACATGTGCAATGCGTAATCTTGTTTTTATCATTCTTGAATCTGTATTATGGGCTGCTTCCGATTTCTCAAACATCTTCGATAAGTAAAAGAATTGTTTCCAAATCAAGTTTTATCAAAACTAAAAAAAAGAATCGCTTAAATTCTAAACATTTAAACCAAATTATTTTTCCAAAAGATTATTTTATAAAATCTTAAACTATTGAAATAATTAATAAAAAAATCTCACAGTTTTTTTTTTAATAAATACATACAAATATTATCTACATATAAATAATAAAATGTGTTTATGAATTACTTTTTTGTTTGCTCGTTTTAGTTCAAGAATTGTTTTGTTCGTTTTGTTATTGTTTTTTTTTTACTAAAAGACTCCAATAATAAATAATTTTTGCATTTTTATTTATTGAAATTACTTAATTTATAACAAAATTTTGTTAATCGGTTAACCGATCAATAACAAAATTAACCGATTAAACCAAAACCTCGGTTAATTAATCGAGCGATTAACCGATTAAAGCAAAAGCCACATTAACATCTATCTGATTAAGGTTTTCAAAAATTAAATAGCATTTTTCAAAGTAATTTGAAAATATTCAATTTCTTGTGATTTGTGCGATGTGTTAGTTGGCTTGTGCAAGAACATTTTGAAAAAACGTCAAATTGTATTTGTCATATAGTGCATGCTAACGCCAATTTCTAATTAAAAGCCAGTCATTCGTCCACTTGAGTCTTTTTTTATATCTTTTTTGTTGTGTTCACAAATAAAGGATCCAAAAGGGCAATTGCATATTTACACGGCTGCCAGATTTGGCAATTTTTTGTCATTTTGACGATTTTTGGGTACAAAAATGGACTACTGACGTTTGGACGAGTTTTACCCCAAATTTTATGATTTTTTATATGAAAAATTTTGTACAAATTTACCAATGTTTTTAATATACTTTTATATTTTATTTAAGCTTCTTGGGTTGGGTGCCCCCGTAGTCTAGTTGGTAGTGAGCCACTCTATCAGTGCGAGGGTTGCGGGCTCGATTCCCGCCGGAGACTCTGGTCTTTTTCACTACAACGGGCTGAAGTTCTACGTTACTATTGCTCGGTTAATTAAGTTAGAATATAATTTGTAATTGTATTTGTAAATCTTATTAAATAAATAAATTTTAGCTTCTTGGATATTTTCATTTATGTATTTGATTTGCAGTAATTTTAATGTCTATTTTAGCGCGTTGCATATTTTGTGGAGTTCAATTTGCTCAGTTGGTACCGTTTTATAAGATTCAATGTTTGACCATTCTTTTCAAGCACTTTAGCAGGATTTTCGATTCTATCGGCTGTAGCTCATTTTCTTAATTTTTTTTATGAATGCCAATACTTTCGAAAACTTGTTGGTTGTTTTACTTCTGTAATTCTGGTGCCTAGTAACGTCTCTAGTTCTAAGTTCTCAAACATATGTATCCTTCCCTTATGAAGTAAAGTTATATATTAAGAGAAAGAATTAACTAATTATAAAAAAGTTTGTTTTTTGTAAAATTAAAGCAGTTTACAGTTTAACATTGTTAATAAAAGCGAGATTTGTATTTTCGGATTTTTTTTTAACTTATTTTAATTCTATTAGTAACGGAAACTACACCTTTTCCAGTTGTAATTCAGAAAGCGTCAATTTTAAATCAGAAGGTGTCAATTTTAATTCAGAAAGCGTAAATTGTAATCCAGAATATAATAAATGTTAAAAAGAAAAGTCACAAAAAATTTAAAATTTAATTTAATTTTTAATCCAATTTTTTTTTTAATATTTTTAATTAGGCTTAAGTTCATTAAATTTAATTTTCATTAAATTATTTTTATGAAGAAAGGAATTTTACAACATGAAAATTAATTAAAATTGTATTGATAATCTTTCATTCTTGACCGTGGCCGGGATTCGAACCGCGGCCGGCAGGTTACCATGACATGTTTCGATCGCAACCACTCGATCTTCTCAAATGAATTTTGCCGTTTTACACTCGCAGCCATCGACGACTGCTGACGTCAATAGTCAAACATCAATCCTTAAACCAAATTGTATTTTAACCTTTGGTAGATCGAAGTTTTCTTTTTTTAATGATTATCCATTTTAATTGATTTTACATGTTCTTCCTTACTTCTGTTTTTTCTTTAATAATAAAGTAAAAAAGAAAAATCACTAAAAATTAGTTTGCTTTCTGAATTACAATTGATTAATCTGAATTACAATTTACGCTTTCCGAATTACAACTGACTAATCGGAATTACAATTGAAGCTTTCTGAATTATAATTGAATTACAACTGGAAAAGGTTAAGAAATAACAATAGATTTTCAAAATTTAATAAAAGTTAGTGGCTTTTCACAATGGGGATTTTTGGATTTTTTAAGGTGAGTAAATTTGACGATTTTGACGAATTTTTTCTCAAAATTAAACGATTTTTATCTGACAGCCATGATATCATAAGTATTCCCGCCCACAGTGGGGAAATTTTTTTTTCCGATAGGGGCAGGGGAATTGGTACCCCCATTGGATGCCAATATTAAATATCGAATATCTTAAGAGCCGCTGCACGCATTTTGTTGAACTTTTGGTAGTAGGATCTCCTAAGCCCCAAAATTTAAATAAAATAGTAGCGGAGGAAGTGGTTCCCCCCATAGGACGCCAATGTTTAATATAGCATATCTTAAGAACTTTTATAGTGAGAATGTTCAAACTTTGCAGAAGTCTCTCTTATGGTATACAACACTTTTGAAAATAAAAATAAAGCGGGAAGGCGCAGGGGGGAAATACCTTCCATAGGATGCATAAATTAAATATCTCTCAACTCAAGAACTATTAAAGGGAGAGTCTTTAAACGTGGTTAAAGCTACTACTATGGTAAACAATAAATTTCAATATAAAAATGGACGGGGTAGACAGAGGAGGAGCAGTACCCCTCATAGATAGCAATATTAATAAGAGCCGCTGCAAGCAATTTGTTGAACTTTTGGTAGTAGGATCTTCAGAGCCCCAAAATTGAAATAAAATAGCAGCGGGGGAAGTGGTACCCACCATAGGACGCCAATGGTTAATATCGCATATCTTAAGAACTTTTATAGTGAGAATGTTCAAACTTTGCAGAAGTCTCTCTTATGATATACAACACTTTTGAAAATAAAAATAAAGCGGGAAGGCGCAAGGGGGAAATACCTTCCATAGGATGCATAAATTAAATGTCGCTCAACAGAAGAACTATTAAAGGGAGAGTCTTCAAACATGGTTACAGCTACTACTATGGTAAACTATAAATTTCAATATAAAAATGGACGGGGTAGACAGAGGAGGAGCAGTACCCCTCATAGATAGCAATATTAATAAGAGCCGCTGCAAGCAATTTGTTGAACTTTTGGTAGTAGGATGTTTTGAGCCCCAAAATTTAAACACAATAGCAGCGGGGGAAGTGTTATCCCCCAATGGACGCCAATGTTTAATATCGGATATCTTAAAAACTATTAAAGTTAAAATGTTCAAACTTTGTAGAAGTCACACTTATGGTATACTACACTTTTGAAAATAAAAATAAAGCGGGAAGGCGCAGGGGGGAAATACCTTCCATAGGATGCATATAATAAATATCTCTCAACTCAAGAACTATTAAAGGGAGAGTCTTCAAACGTGGTTAAAGCTACTATTATGGCAAACTTTAAATTTCAATATAGAAATGGACAGAGGAGGAGCAGTACCCCTCATATATAGAAATATAATTTAGAGCCGCTGCACTCTTTTTATTAAACTTTTTGTAGTATGATCTTCTGAACCCCAAAATTGAAATAAAATAGCAGCGGGGAAATGTTACCCCCCATAGGACGCCAATGTTTAATATCACATATCTTAAGAACTGTTATAGTAAGAATGTTCAAACTTAGTAGAAGTCACTCCTATGGTATACTACTCTTTTGAAAATAAAAATAAAGCGGGAAGGCGCAGGGGGGAAAACCTTCCATAGGATGCATATATTAAATATCTCTCAACTGAAGAAGTGGTTTAAGCAGTGTAGCGAAGCGCACCGGGTTAAGCTAGTTTAAGATAAAATAGACTACTTATAACACGGTCCAACGTAATGGCATCATGGAGCATGTCATTGTTGAAATAGAGTTTGTAGTTAAATGACATATTTTCGTTTTTAAACGTCATGTCTTTGTTTTTAAACGATTTCAGAACTTATCCTCTGGAGTACACCATGGAGTAGTTTTAAAACTTATCCACTGGGAGTATTTATGAACATGGAGTAGTTTTAAGACTAAAGGCTTAGTTAGCCGGGAGTAACAGTAACGTTGCAAATCAGCTGCTTTATTTTGTTGTATGTAAAGCAGTTAAAACGATTATAGTTAGCAGTAAGATGTTACGTCGCAAAATGTAAGAAATAGATTGGCCTTACTGTTTTACGGTAAGGTTACTGTTACTGTTACTCCCGGCTAACTGAGCCTTAATCCGTTGTACAAAAAAAGCCCTAGCACATCGTAATGTTAAATAGACCATGTTTTTTCATTACATTTGGGTTACATTTGGACTATGTAGTCCTAGTCCCTTATGGGCTTTATTTTACATGCGTGTATGGACTAGTCGTATTATTTGCAGGGGTAGTGAGCACCACACATACTACAATATCTTCGATTGTATTTGTAAAAAAAAAACATCCACAATGGCCATTGTGGCTTTGTAATGACGTTAAAATTACGTTAGAACCACATGCGCATGTAGATTTTCACATTCCGTGCACCCTAGGTTTTACTAGACTCGAGGACAATGCCCTATAGTTGGTGTTATCAAAAAGGCCTCATCTATTATTACTATTAGATACTAGATTACTATTGAGAATTTTATCCTGCGTCATTTTAGTCATATGCCGAATTTTTTATAAGGATTTGCCTCTGAAGCCTTACAAGGTACAATTGGTGCATAAATAAAACCTGGGCGTAAATTCGCTGAATTCATTTAAGAACCCTTTGCGTGCTAAACGTGTAACTGTATGGTGGGTGCGCCATGTACTCTAGAGAAGTGATTGGCCAACATTATTTTTCTTTAATGTTTTTTAACAAAATAAAATTATAAATGGTATATTTAACATTTTTGATTTTTCGAATTTATTCTATGAGTTACATTTCAGTTATGTATTTTATAAAGCTTTTTTTTTGTAATAGTTCTATTCCTTAAATTTTAAGGAATTACTTTTATACACTACCAGACTATTATATTGTATTTTCTTGTTACATTTTACCTTAGCTATCCTTTGGATAGCAATGAAGTATATTGTATGTACAGTAAAATTTACAATTATAAGACACCAGCAGAAAGGAGATAATTCCCAGTTTCTATTATAAATGATATTTATAGAAAATGTATGTTAATAATGTTGTTTTAAGAAACTTAAGGTACGGTCACATATGGCAAACATTTGACAAAAAATATCAAATATTTGTTTGCCCTAATCTGACCACAAAATATTTTTGAGGGGCAAACAGAAAAACAGCTGATTTTGGGCAAACAAATTTATTTGCTAGCAAACAAAAATGCTCCTAGTGTGACCATTTAACGTTTTTAGGCAAATAAATATTTGTTCTTACAAAAATTTTGTAAGACCAAACAGCGGCAAATAAAAAGCTTTAAAATAAAAATTATTGAATAAAATTGAAAAAATTAACAAAATTAAATAATTTTTTAATGACGAAAAAACTTATTTGCATATGTAAAAAAATGTTCCTGTGTTCTGTTTTTAGCAAAGAGTTGCCGCGGTAAGTAGGATTCAAGATGTTACAAAATAAATTTTTCTTAAGTTAATAGGTAATTTATTTTAAATGGGTATAACATAAGAGCCTATGTTACGAATTATGCATTGCAAGCATGGCGTATCTTTATAAATAGATCAATTTTCGAGAGTGTACCAGTTTGGAGTCAGTGGACAATCATAGACCCGCCAAAATAAAATTATATAATGAATTTAAGATGTATATAATTTGTGCCGAATAATTTACCGACATCGAAATCTTTATGAGATTTTTTCGTCTTGAAGTGATTGTAGAAAGTAACCTAGAACCAATTCTTGGCCTACCAAGACAAAATGTTGACACGACATACAAGCTATTATATAAATTATTGCCAAAACCAACATTTTTAAGATTATTATGACATTAAAAGATATTAACAGAAGTGGTATTTGTATAAGAGCTTTGGTAAAATATGGATCGATTACAATAACATTTGGTAAGGTGATAATAGATTGTCTATGGGGACAAGGACTCTTCTCAAGAAATAAGTTTTTAGGCTGTGTGAAATTATTGATCGATTCTTTCCACCTCTTGTGACAATTAAAACGTAACACCAAATTTCATTAATATCAGGTGTGTTCTAGGTATCGACTCGTATTGAAAACGAAAAATTTTTTGAATCCGCATAATTCAGAAATTGGTGTTCTGAAATCCGAAGGTTTTTTTGTATTCGAAGTTCTTGTTCAAAAAAAAGATTTAATGATATTTTCTTTGATAGTGCCCAGTAAAATAGGTGACTACGGTTTTTATATGGGGCTATCTTAATAATGGTGACGATTGCCGAAAAGATCTACAAAGTTACGCGAAATTCGCAAAAAATTTGCAAAAATAGCGATCATTTTTAATATTTCAAACAAGCCATAAAATTGATTAAAAGTCCCTAAAACTATAAGGAATGGCAAAAATTCGATAAGAATGGCTAAATTAGCGGATATTTGCAATAATTTGCCAATGGCAACATGAAAGCAAATTTTAATATTTATTAAAAATTGTTAAAGCTGCAAACAATTGCATCGATCGCGAAAATTCACGAAAAATTGCAAACTTGGAAACAAACCCAAAAATTTATTGAGATGGCTAAATGTTTATAAAACAATATGTCGGAAAAAAACAGAAAAAAAATTTACAAAAAAAGTGAAAATTCGCAAAAAATTTTAATATTTCAAACAAGCCATAACATTTATTAAAAGTCCCTATAAGAAATGGCAAAAATTCTATAAAAATTGTTAAATCAGTGGAAGGGTGCAAAAATTCGCAATGTTTAAATGAATAAAGAACATTTTAAATTAAAAACCAAAATTATGTCTTTGCTAAAAATGTTCTCACATATAAGAATAAAAGTCGATTCGTTTCACTAACCCCTTACTACTCTAATTGAAAACGAATAAAAACATGTGGAGGTGAATAGCAGAACACAAAAAATGCTGAAGTAATCCACTTTTGAGTGAATTCGGAATCTAGAACACACCCGATTATCACAAAAATTGCGACATGTACTTTGCGAATAAGGTTAACATGGACAGCTGGCCGGACGGAAAGACATTGTTACATCGATTAAGAAAAGGATGCTGACGAAAAATTAAAAATTTAGTGGCAAGTTCGTTCAAGTTCTTCCAAGCAGTTTGGATTGAAATTCAGAACTTTTGGTTCAGTAGAGGAAAGTTATGGACCGAAATGTGACACAACCTCCAGAAAAAATCTATATTTCTGTTACAAAAACCAACATAATTGGTGGCGGAATGCACCTTTTATCGTTAAATTTTGTACTAACTCAATTGAAATGCCTAGAAATCATATAACTAAATTTCGTGAAGATCGGTCTATAATTTACAATAGATCAACTGTCTAAAAACACTTTATTGCTTGCGTCTAAAACCGTATCGAATGATGCTTTAGTTTCATAATTTAGTTTAATTTAGTTGTATAACACACAGGCTACAACTGACATCAAATGGTTAACATTAACACTAACATCATGTTAGTGTTAGGTATAGCATGAGGAATGTTTGTGTTTTAACAGCGTTGTTAAGCAATCTGTCTTGACAGTTATTTTATAACATCATTTGACGTTTAAGTTTGACAGACAGCTTTTTTTTCGTTGCTTTTTATTAACTTTTTTTATACAACTTGTCAATAATACGCGCGTGGCTGATAAATAATTAAAATTAAAGCGCAAAATAAAGTGCAAAATAAGTTTTCCGAAAATAAATTCATTTTAAAAGCAAACTTTTGCGGCTTTTAGTGACATTTCTGCAAATCTTTTTTTAAATTAAATTGAAATAAAAATTTTCTCAAAAAAAATAAAAGAGAACTTGACGCTACGGTAGCAAAAAAAAATATAACAAGCACGTTAATATATAATATTGTTATTTTTTGCGATGTATACTATGTTTAAGCGCTAAACTTTTTCTTCGCTATGAATATAACACACAACCTGTCTTTAGCTTGTTTTTAAACTTATGTTGTAAGATATTTACGTGTTCTCCACCTAAAACACATTGGCAATTTGGCGAAGTTATAATGCCGGCGTTATTGCTTGTGTTAAGACATCACAAATTGCACGTGTGGACGTAGGGTTAGAGATTGAAACTGCTTCGCCAAATTGCCTTTATCCCTTTATTTGTTATCTTAATCCTCTTTACTTTTAAAACTGCTGTTCTCGCTCTTCTGTACCATAAAACCATAAAAGTTTCAATATTTTGCATCAAAATGTTAATTTTTAGTTTTAATAAAAAGTAATTTTATTGATTTAATTTTTTATTTTTGACAATTTGTTAAAATATTTATTTTTAGGCAAATATTTTTATATGTGAACACAGGACAAACATGTTTTCCCATTCTTTATTTGAAGCTATTAAATAGTATCTGTTTGAACAAACAAAAATGGGCAAATAAATGTGCGCAGTGTGACCAGCAAATAAAATTTTTATTTTTTTAAACAAATTTTTTAAAAATGCCGGCAAACAAAATTTGACAATTGTTTGCCATATGTGACCGTACCTTAAAAGTTATTTTTTTAAACCCTGTATCATTGCAGAATACTATTATAGGATTCTGTTCATGTTGCGCCAAATTCACTTCATTGTTTAATATAATTTCAATGATATCAAATGTTTGTTGTACAAGAATTGTTTGTCTATGACACGGATTTTACTCGACCAGTGATTAAATTCTTTATCTTATACATTAAAATCCAAGTCTTTTTAAAATCCAAACCATTCAATAAAAGAGGTTTTAAAGAGTTCGTTTCAGCCAGCAGCACTTCTTTAAACTTTTGCGTTTGACCTCAAAATTATAAACTAATGAATTCACGCTTTTACATCTTCCACCAACTGAAGTAAATCACTAAGCTTTATATAAACATTTTTATCTACATACATATATGTATAATAAACTTAAAATAACTAAAACATGGCGATGACAACAAATGCAACAGCAACTGCAACATGTGCATTTAAGCATCTGGCATGACGTTTATGATTTTGGCACATGTGCGTAGTAATTGTTCGTATGTAACTTGTCTACACAAATAAATGTTTAAATGTTGTTGTTGGTGTCGCTGTTGCTGTGTTAAACAAAAACACATCAGCAAATCAAACAACAAATAGTTGTTGTTACCTTTTTCAATTTTTTTTTTTTTTAATTTTTAACTTGAGTAGATGTTGTTTTAATGTTAAACATACAAATCACTGCGTTTATAGTTTCTTTCATATATTTTTTTTTAAACCTCAAATGCGTTTAAATATCGGTTACAATTAATGTCTGTTGGTTTGGTTTTTGTTGCCCATATGGTTGGCTGGTTGTTTGCCACAAATGTGGCAATATCGACTGCGTAATGACACCCGCCCATATAAGGTCGTCAAGACCTACTAAAAACATTTAATCATTCGTCGTACAACAATAAAGCCGTACATGTAACATGACGAACATGACGGACTTACCAAAAAACGACAAACAACTGACATACTCACAAAATTGTACATAATTCATTGCTCAGCGCCTAAAATAGTCAACACTGCAATAACAACATTGTGAACGCAAAAAAAAATTAAAACCCGACGCGTTTTGCAAAAACAAGCAGTCAATGCAACAACAACAAATGTTAAATTTGGCCTTTAAGAGGGAGAGAAGGTAGAGCAATCGATGTAAGTGGTGAGCAGCGTTGCCACGACAAAAAAATGTAAAAATAAAGTCACCAAAAGCGAAAAAAAGTAACCAAAACTATTTTGTATCACTCATTGGTGGGGCTTCACTCATTGGTGGGCCACATAGAGAGATCCCTGCACTACAAGGAATTTGCTTTAGTTGCATTCCTGGATATTGAGGGTGCTTTCAACAATGTTAGACCTGAATCGGTTATTAACGCAATGAGACATTTGGAAATCGACCCGGCGATTATTCAATTTGTCAGCAGCATCTTGCACTTCAGGCGTATCGAATCCAACTTAGGCGCCTCGAACATCTCCAAGGTTGCGACTAGGGGCACCCCGCAAGGTGGTGTACTCTCACCATTACTTTGGAATCTGAATATGAATACCCTACTCAGGGCCATGGAAAGGACGTGCTGCAGAACGGTTGCATAAGCGGATGACGTTGCAGTTGTGGCTCTGGGTAAAGATCCCAGACTATTGTCTGAACTAATAGAGTCCGCATTGGACGTCCTAACAAAATGGTGCCAGGGATGTGGACTGGATGTAAATCCTGCCAAAACGGAACTGGTACTTTTCTCAAGGAGATACAAAATTCCCAAATTTGATACCCCGAGGATAAAGGGGGTCTCACTGAAAATGTCTGACAGCGCCAAGTATCTGGGGCTAATATTGGACAGCAAACTGAACTGGAGGATGAACACCATTTCCAGGACTAATAAGGCGGCAACTGCATTGTATTGCTGCAAGAGGGCCATTGGTCTTAACTGGGGAATTAACCCGAGGAATGTATACTGGCTATACGAATGTGTCATTAAACCCATTCTATTCTACGGGGCAGCTGTTTGGTGGCCGGCACTCAAGGTGAAGAGTCATCAAACTGGGCTTGAACGTACAATGAGAATGGTGGCGATAGCGGTAACAGGTGCCATTAGAACAACCCCCTCTAAGGCATTGTTTACGATTTTAAACTGGTTACCACCAGACATTTTGACCAAAAGGCTGGCTGCGAACGCGGCGGTAAGACTAAGGGCCACCGGAGCATGGAGGGATTTCAATATCGGACATGCTAATATTCTGAACGAAATTAATTGGCACATGGATGTTGATTATGTCACACCCGAGCCGATCTTTGATCCTGGCTTCACGGTAAGCATTTTGGATAACGTGGTCCACTATGATGACCTACAAATTCCCGCGAATGCGATTCAAATCTTCACGGACGGGTCTAGAACACTGTATGGTGTCGGTTCTGGCATATACTCCGAGCAGCTAAACTGGAGCATTCCTATGAGGCTGCCGGACCACTGCAGTGTCATCCAGGCCGAGATAATGGCCATCCACACAGCCGCGAGACGCATCCGATACGGTGAAATATCTGGAAGGGATATTCACATTATTACCGATAGCAAGGCGGCCATAAGATCCCTGGAGAATGTGTTCATCACATCGAGAATTGTCCGAGAATGCCGGATGTCTCTGGATGAGATAGCGAGACATTCACTGGTCACCCTTAATTGGGTCCCCGGACACGGGGACATACTGGGGAACTGCATGGCGGATTCGTTGGCGCATGCAGGCACCACCTTGAATCGAGACGGTTCAACATATAATGTAGGTGCTTCGCTCCCAAGGAGCAAGCAACTTATAGCGCACAAGTTTCATATTATCGCCAGTCGGAGGTGGCACGATGAAACTACCTGTGGGGAAACCAGGAAAATCTGGCCCGTCATAGATGAAAAAAGGACACGTCGGGCACTACAGCTGTCCAGACATCATCTAAGAAACCTGATTGCGGTCATAACTGGCCACTGGCCCATTGGGAGGCACGCCCAGAGGCTGGGGCTCCCTTACAATGACTTTTGTAGAAGTTGCGGCGAGGAGGAGGAGGAAGAGTCAACGGAACATCTTCTCTGTAATTGCCCGGCTTTCGGAGATCTAAGACTCGAAATGTTTGGTCGAAGAGCCCTTGGGGACAAAACTTGTCTCTCTGATGTTGATGTAAACAGGATTCACTCCTTTACTGAATCGACCGGATGGCTGCGTGGGAGCACTAGCAGCCAGACAACATAGGACCCATGGGAGACGGTGTGACATGGTAACACAACGGGAACTAATTAATGGACCCACGTGAGCTGTGCTTGATCACGGCTGCCAATGGAACCTAACCTAACCTAACCATTTTGTATCAAAAGTACTATTTTATTCGCACTTCAAAAGTACTATTTTATTCGCACTACAAAAGTACTATTTTATTCGCACTTCAGTTTAAAAACATCTCTAAAAAAGAAATTGTTTTTGCTTGTTTCTTGTAAGCTCATAAACCGCAGGACCGATTATAAAGTATTGAAAGTAACTATATTACCGATGGTCTGGAAAGAACAATAGGTTATATAATGTGTCAAAAATTTTATTGGAAGTGGCACCACCTATACAAAGTTTACACTTATTTTCGTCAATTTTAAACCTTTATGAGCTATAGTTTGCAACCTTTGGTAGAATATAACCTCTAGGGATGCGATTTGCATGCAAATGCATGTTTTTTGTCGATAGTGTCAGAACGATGTCGACCAAATATCTTTCCGAATCATTAAATTTGCGTTAAAATGGCATCGAATTGTTTTTGCATATTTTGGTGAAAATGCATATTTTTGCATATTAAGGTTTTTAATGCATATTTTTGCATATTTTGACATTTTTGAGTGATTTTTTTAATTTCCATATTATAAAAAAGTTCTTAAAAAATTGTTAAATACACAAAAAAACCTTAAAAAAAGCTTAAAATCAGTATATAAATTCTTTTGGAGCTTTGCTTTAAATACAAGATTTCAACAAAAGATCCTTCTATTTTAAGCCGATGCAGCAACTTACATGGCTAAAGCTTCCAATGGGTTTTAAATATTTCCTCCAAAATTGTAACAAGTTAATAATCCACCGCAGCCAGTAGCAACAAGATGGGGATGCTACAGAATTATATTCAAAATACTTTGAGTGATTTAAGAAATGTTAGAAGGGCTTGTTGATACCGATGATTATGCAATTAAAAAAGTAAAACAGTTATTAAATTTAATTAGCATCAGAAGTAAATTAACTTTTGTATTTTCCAATTACGAATATATTGGTGAAACAATAACTAATTAGGAGGGATTTACTTCACTTAATACTTAAGCTAATTTAATTGATATTGCAGAAAGTAAAATTAACAATTAGGAAGGAAGAATAGCCCAACAAATCCAGCATTTCAAAAAATAAAATTAATTTCAAATATTTTTGAGCTGATCTGCAGCCGTATTCCGTAATTTGCAAAGCTAAATCTCTCTCGCTTAAAATCTATAAAGTTGATTTAGAAAATGTTTGGCTACGAATGCAATTCTGTAACGTGCATTGCTAAATTTGGCAATGCCAAAAAAATTAAATTCGCCGCAATTTTAGCTTTTAATGTATTTTCTAAAATTTTTAAATTTTGTATTTTCTAAGGAATTTTAGCGATCGAAATTTAGCTTAAGTTAAGCGTATTACAGAATACGGCTGCTGGAATCAAAGTGGGATCTAAAAAAAAAGATTCTTCAAAATGCATTGGCATGCTTAAAGTCCAAGACAAAGTTCTACTTTTAATAAAAAAGTACTTATTTATTTAAACAAACAAAAAATTCATTTAGTTATTTAAAGATTTGTGAATGACAATAGACTAAATCTATATAATAAAAATGAAATGTTGTGTGTTGCTAATCGCATAACTTGAGAAAGGCTTGACCGATTTGGACGATTTTTTCTTTAAAATTATTGCCATAGTCCAACTTAGGTTTGTACGGAAAGAAAACTTTTTTCGATTTACCTAAAATCAGAAAACGCTTCCATCGATCATTAGTCATCATATACCGAGCGAAGCCGAAGCGGCCAGCTAGTTTTATATATTTTTGTTTTAAGGAAAATTAAAAAACGATTTTTTAAGGAATATTTTTAAGTTTTTAGTGCATATTTTAAATTTTTTATTGCATATTTTTTGCGCATATTTTCGATTTTTTAGTGCATGAAAATCTCGTCCCTAATGATCATACTAAACGGGATGAGATCGGAAGGCCTTTGACCTTATCGTTTATCTAGAAAAGTGTTTCAGTTAGCCCTATGAAGCATGAAGAGTAGCCGATAATGGTCATCTACACTTCAAAGTATATACCTTATAAACTTGATAGTCTGTTAAAGTTTAAGCTTCTTAAAAAACAATTTTTAAGTAGAAAAAAAAATATTGCGATTAAATGCACAAATACCACACACAATTTTTAAGGGTCAAAAAAGCGGGTAGTTCTTGTTCCAAAACAAAAAATTGGCTATTTTTGTGTCCAAAAAAAAGGTAACCAAAATGGAAAAAAATTAGTAACCAATTTTGGTTAAAGTAACCAAAACGGCAACGCTGGTGGTGAGTGATACTTGTAGAATTTTCAAAGTAAGAGGGAGTTTTATTTTGGAAAATAAGAATTGGTGTTAGCGAGCCAAATAAAGTACAAAGTTTTTAATAATTGAGCTAATCGTTGCAATGATCGTCTTTAAACTTGTGATCATTTGGTTTACTCAAAACTTTTTTAGCTTCACAAGAATTCGTTACTATTGAGTGGGCAATTTATATATGCGGGATTTTAGGGAAACGTTGTTACAAAATAAATATAAATTTATTGAAAGCATTGGCCATCGGAAAGGTGTTTTTACACGATCTGTATATTGCAGTGGGTTTGTCAGATGTAAAATCCGTCTGTAATTGCACATGTCTTTCAAAATGGACAATAACAGGGGGGTTTATAATTTTTGCTATCACACGTTTGTTTTTTGGTTTAATGTGGATTAACCTAAATTCGTTCAAAACAGCAATTTATTTGCATATTTATATTTTTATCCACTTTTAATTTTATTTCAGTTAATTAAAAATGTTGTTTTTTAAAAGAATATGTGTAAATAAATAAATAAAAATTTATTTATGCCGCCACAAACAAATGACTTGCAAAGCAGCTGATGGCAGATGGTTTGTTAGATCAAAATAGAACACGTTCTAATTGAAAAATTTTATAGTTCTAATTCCATCTGACATTTACAAAAGCTATATTTTTTTCGTTTACACGACATGTATGTATTTTGCAGTGGGAACTTTAACAAGTACACTGCTAAATACCGATCGTGTAAAAGCACCTTAAGTTTAAATCTTTTCCCATCATCTGCCAACATACGGATTCCGTTTGTTTTTTAAAGATTGCAACAATTCAAGCTTATTTCGGACACACTGTTCTAATCTAGAACATATTCCTTTTTTCATCGCCAGTAATAGTTTGGTTCAAACTTACCTGTTTTTTTTTGGCGTTTAAGCAGAATTTCGAACGTGCAAAATCAACTCAACCAGTTTTCTTGAACACAAATTATAAAATTTGTATGCATTTTCGCAAAAGGCTTGTAAATAAAAATTGTTTAGAAAAAGTGGCGAGTTAATAACCTGAATACTTGGAATTTTTCTAAGATTATTTAAATTCTCTTTGTGTTATCATTTAAAATTTTTTCCATATAAAACTTGGGAATACTTGTATACTTCAAGAAGTATTGTTGTAATAGAGATTCGGTACAATCAGCTGATCAAACAAAATACATGAACATGACGACGAATGTGAATAGGCGGCAGAAATAAAATATTAAAATCGGAGACTATGCTGCCTATTATGAACTAAATTCGATTTTCGACAGCAGTCGAATTAGCTGATCGAACGAATTTTCATTTGGTACTGTGGCGCGCATTCGATACAAATTTACTATTGGGATTTTGTTAATTCACAGTAGTACATTTTCGATCAGCCGTCACTTAAAATGAAAAATTTTGGTTTACAAATTTAAAAAAAAATATTAAAGATAAACGTGACCACGGCGGAATTATGGTTGTTTTCTAATAATTGAGCTTCAGTGGGATTTCATCCCACTTTTTTACTGTTTACGACGTTGGACTTGCATAAAATGAACAAAACAGATAAAGAATAGAGTAGTTGGTATACGAACACAAAAAAAATTTACAAATAGTTACATTTTCAACAAGTTTTTTACATTTATATGCACCGTCGAAAGCAAATTAGTTTTCGTTGAAAAATTCGATGCACGCAAAATTTTCGACGGTGCTGCCAACTCATAATACCAAAATAACATTCGATAGTCGATGTTCGATAGCCGGCAAAATCATTTATCGAATGTAACTCATAAAAGGGGCCTATAACTTTGAAGGCGTATCGAATTTCGTTTACTTAGGCGCACTTTTAAAAAACGATAACAGCATGCAGGATGGCATGAGTTATAGAATATCGGCAGCAAATAGATCTTTTTATGATCACAAGAAGATCTTCACGTTAAAACTTGTCTCAAAAGCGGCAATGTATGGATGCGAAACTTGGTCAATCAATGCGAGCGACCAGCAGAGGCCTAGAATTTTTGAGAGAAAAATGTTACGCAAAATATTTGGTGGAAGGACTGTGTGAAAGACAGCTTAAAAATATTTGGTTTTAGTAACTGGCAAAAAAAAAGCAGAAAACAGAGAACAGTAGAGGAGAATAACGGATCAGGCTAAAGAACATCCCGAGCTGTAGCGCTACTAGCCTTTATTGGCATCCAAAGTTTATAACACAAGGGAACAAATTTAAACTTTTTTTGTGCGGTCTGGAATTTGATGGCAAATTTTTACTTATTTAAGGTCGCTGATTTCAAATCTTATCTTAATTTTTCTCTAGCAGCTCTACTTTTCGAGATATACCGTTATGTCCAAAATTAAGGCACTTTCACTACATATATTGGAATAACTTGAAACCGTTTTTTCCTGAAAATAAGCTTTGTGAATCAGAATTGATAGGTCTTTCAGAATTTGGAGAAATAATCTTTCAAATCTTTTTCCTGCTTCTTAGAGAATTTATAACTCGTTTTTACACAAATAGGGGAGACTGGTGCACTTTGGCCTTGTTAAACTAGGTTAAAAGAGTAAAAATGTTATGTTACTGAGATTACTGATACTCTTGGCGTCTGCATCCTTAAAATAAACTTCTTCGGAAACTGGATCTTTCGCCTTCTAAGAGGCGAAAAAGAACTTAAGTTAGCAAATCCAAGAAATGTGTTTCTTTTTCTATATATTAAAGTTTTTAACGACCTTTTCCTTATTTTATTATTGATTTGCTTAGAAAATTTTAAATCGGGCTTATTAAGGTCATGTATTCTATGCAAATAAAAGATTATTTCATAATTTTCTTTCCGACGTTTTGTTGGAGATTCCCAACATCATCAGGGATATTTTATTAGATCTGGCAACATCAAAATAAATACACAATTGAAAAATAATAGTTTAATAAAAACAACGATAACTTAGTTCTACAGGAATAATATTACTCACATATAATCTTCCGTCAATAGTTCTGCATTTTGAATATTTAACACACATTCTGTTTTACATAAACACAACATAAAACATATATTTAATTAAACAAAACAAATGCAAAAATATGAATAAAAATAAAAAATATCACAGTATAATTACATTTTATTAAACTAAGTATCACAGAAGCAGAACTAAACTAAAATATTGCGATTGTATAAATTGCATTCGTGTTGTTTTTGTCGTCTTTTGTATTTAAGGCATTCGTAGCTTTTTCCTGAATTCTCAAACTTTCCAGTGTATGTATATCGTTTATTTGTTCTCTTTTCCTTGTCTTATATTTTAACGTTTGTGAGATCGGGTAAATGTTTTTCTTCAACACAGTGTATAGCCAGAGCTGTAGTTATTTTATTTTTCCTTATGTCTGTTTCGTGTTCTGATATTCTTGTACCAAGGCTTCTCTTTGTGGTGCCCACGTAAACTTTACCACACTCCTTATCTGTTTTACCTAAACATGTGATTTCATACACAAGATTACTTTGCTCACTTTTTTCTATATTTGTTTTTGTTTGTGTAAAAAGAGTATTGATTGTTTTGCTCGCTCTGTGCGCCAATTTTACTTCGTTGTCATTTATTATTTCTTGAATTTGTTTGTTTTCTGTGAGCTTTGGTATGTATGGGAGGCCCCTATTATGGTTTACAACTCAACTCAGTTGATGAAATCCAACTTTTGCACTAAACATAGAGCTACCCAAATGCTATCGAATCGCAAAAAAATTCTAGAAAAAGTTTTGTTTTCTATATTTTTTGCACACCAAAGCGTACGAACGTACGTACGTTCGTGAACCAAGGAAATGCCCATATGGGTAATTCCATGTCAAAACGACCAAGAGTAGGACACGACCCCTTCCGATTTTAATGAAATTTGGTAAGAAGGTTCCTTTTATCTTATAAGGAACATATATGAACGAAAAAAATTGAAAAATTCTTTTTTTTTCAAAAGTTATGTCATATTCAAAATGTCAAAGTTTCGCCGAATTAGCCGAATGTGTTGAGCTTATTTCTTCAATATCTCGAAAACTACTGTACATACGAAGATGATTTTAATGTCATTTTAATGAGACTACTTGGGGCTACAAACCATATACAGTAATTTTGACTTAGCTTCACAATCTCCTTTGCACGATTTTTTGTGCAGGTAAATCAAAAATGAATCTATTTTAAATGTATTTAGCTGCCTTAATGTGCAGGTACGCAATTGTGGTTACCTGCATAAAAGTGCAGCTAAAGTAAAGTGTTTGAAAGAGGCGTAACAGCGTTTTTATTAATAAATTGATAATAACAATGACGTTCAAACAACCTGTAGTCATTTGTTATGCATTATTATAAAGAACGGGTAGCCAAAATGGTAAAAATAAACTGGGAAACCGAATAGTCGCTGTAGAACAACGTTTAGAATAAAGCTGCAAGTTGTCAAAAGTTAAAAACGGCAGTTTCAAAGTAGTGTCAACAGAATACGTAGTTGTAGTATTCGTTGCCGTTGAAGCGCAAAATTCGAAATTTTGAACTTTGTTGCGCTACAGAGCATTCGTCAGCTTCAGATACTACTACAACTACTTTATTCTGTTTTAGGCCTAAGATTTGCTATTCCTTTCATATAAACGTGGCAAAGTTGCTGTAGCCAAAACCCATATGCATAAATGTAGGTACACGCATGACATGTTTGCGATTTTTGTTTTTATAAACAGCTAAAATTGGATATTTATGTGAAAAAGTGGCCACCATTTTTTTCATATGTGCAGCTAACTTTGGTGTTTTATATAAAAATATTTTAACGCTGCCCAAAAATATGAAAAATGTGCAGGTATACAAAATGCACGTAAAGAAGGATTTTGAAGAATAATTTCAGAAAATATGGATTTTAGGCAGTTAAGTCAAAGTGCAGCTAACTTGAATTTTTTGTATGAAAATAATTTTAAATGCCAAAAATTTTGGGCACTTATCTTAAATGTGCAGGTAAAGAAAGTGCACTTAAAAAAGGAATTTGTATGGGATTATAAAGAATAATGCCAAAAATTATCAATTTTGTGCAGTTAAGTCAAAAGTGCACGTAAATAAAAGGCAGTTAAGTCAAAACTACTGTATTGAAAAAGTAATATCTGCAAAATATTAAATTTTAAAAACGGTCAAAAACCTATTTTTTTTGCTGATTTTTTTTATATAATACCTTAAACCGTTATTTAAAAATCCTGAAACTTTGAAGGAGGTGTTTTTTTTTTCTTTTTTAAGATATGATTTTTTTTTCTTTTGCAACCTTAAAAAAAATCTTAAAAACGAATTTTAATATTGTAATTTTGAGCAATAAGAACACTATTTGCATATGCCCAAGCATGAACACGTCCATATTTAACTCTTCAAGACTATCACCTATGTTACTAAGGCCCGTTTTCACAACTTACCGATAGCTAAAGGTAGGATTTTATCGGCCGAAAAAAAAGTGTTATATTATTACAACTTTACTTTAACCTTCCAGACAAGACGAACCTTAATTTTCTTTATCGCTCACTTTAGGTTAAAGTAAAGTTTTAATAATAGAACACTTTTTATAAATCTGGTTAGAGTCTACTGTTAGCTATCGGCAAGTTGTGAAAACGGGCCTTAAGCTACTACGAATATAAAATGGACATTGCAATATTTTAATTGAGTAGGATGATCATTGACGTAAATGTCAAACAGTATTGGGCCGAGATTTGATCCTTGAGGTACAAAGAAAATCAAACGAAATGTTTCTTTACAAATTCAATGCTGCTTATATTTATGTGTGTTAAATAAGGATCCCATACAATTGATCCATATTCAGGGATTGGACGAACAAGAGACGAATAAAGCTATAATATGTTTGAACAACAGAAAAACTCTGAACACAGTAAAATTCATATAATATTTCGTTGCTACAGCACCATGAACAACATACTCGATGTTGTTTTTGTTTCGTCCCCAACGGTACGTACTTTTTTTAGAGAACAATCATATACTTTAGCAGGCTGCCATCTATAAAATTTGTGTCCTCTTTCTGTCATCTTTTTTCATAATCTGTCATCTTTATTTTTAAAAGCATGGTCAATATTTGTTTTTTTTTTTAATTTAAATACATTTTATTTCACGGCCGTCTCCGGATTTTCCTGTTAATTCGTATGGAAAATGTTGTGCCGTGCCTGCTCTGTTCATACTCCTACGGAACGTTCATACACTTGCAGTGTGAAATTTTGAATAAGGGCCTGTTCGAAAATGCATCACTGCGCTGCATCTGATGCGCATCCGTGATTAGTTTGCGATGCTGATGCGCAGACGAAAAATAAATGAATTGTTTACAATTACGAAAGCGGGAATGTTAAAAATGCACAAATTTATTTATTTATTGACTTAGATGAAATATAAAAGGCACTTGATATATAAAAATAGGCATGTGTTGCTTAAAACTTTGTGTCCTAAAAACAGACGAATCCCAAAAGTAATGAAATACGTTTATATTATAAAGCAATATCCGGATGATATTTTTTTTTTTGCCCACTTCGAATGAACCGCTCAATATTTGAGGTATGAATGTACATAATAATACAATGATTAAAAATTGTTCACAAATTCACAAAACAAATCTAAAATACTTTTCACAGAGGCCGATTAGCATATGATTTGGAGCTATGACTGTGCACAACGTTGTGGAAGCTAAGTAACAATGGAGTACCATTTCGACTTATAAGCGATCGTTTTAATGTGGGAAAGGGCACTGCACACACAATCTTTTACAAAACTATCTGCCGTTTAAAAGAATAAATTTCATGGCCATCATTAGCGCAGCAACAAAATGTTATGGAGAGTTTCCAAAACTTAAGAGAGAACCCTTTCCTATATGTTATTGGATGGGTAGACGGAACACACATAAAAATACCAAAACCTAGAGTTTATCCAATAAGTTATTATAACAAGAAAGGATTTTATTCCATAAATACACAAGAAAATATTAGCACGAGAAGTACAACTTGCCCCTGGTGCCCTAATTCTAGGCGATTCAGCATATCCAATGTCAAAATTATTACTGCCCGAGCTTCACAATAGTGTTTATCGAACAAGCCTTTGAAATTTTAAAAAATAAATTCAGAATTTTGGATCGCCTAGATACCTTAAAACTCAAAAATGTATCTGAAATAATTTAAGGTTTTACAATTCATTTCATTATAAATAAGGGAAGTCCTAACGAGTATTTATTACCAGCTATAGAATAAGAATATACCGAACCACATAACAAATGAAACAACAGCTGACGGTGAAGATGGGATTTACTTGCGAAATTATTTAACAACTTTGTTCTCATGTTAATTCATTTCCTTTTTCTGTTTACTAGGGTCGCCCGGTGGCCGAAATTCGAACACGACATTTACTTTCAAGAGAACCTGTGCGTTATACAATAAAAACGTACACATTTTAAAATATCGGCAAAATGCATCTTTGTACGTTTTTTTTTTTTTTTTTAATTTCCTAAGCTAATCCCGCGAAGCTCTATGCTTGTCTGCAGGAAAGAAACCAGAGTCTCTGGCGGGAATCGAACCCGCAACCTCGGCACCGATAGACTAGCTCGCTACCAGCTAGCCTACCGAGGCACTCATGTCTGACTGCAAAATAAATTAAAACTATTTTCAAACCCTTTAATCCTAAAAATTTGGATAAAAAATACCTTTAAAACGATATATGTTTCATTAAAATCGGTGGACGATAAGATACTTAAAAATCAACCACAAAATTAAATTATTCCCGTATTTATATATAAGATTTAGAAAAAAAATATATAAATATATATAAATATATCTACGCAAAAATACCTTTAAACGATATATGTTTCATTAAAAACAATGGACGATAAGATACTTAAAAATCAACCACAAAATTAAATTATTCCCGTATTTATGTATAAGATTTTATTTTCTGTTTATTTTATTTAATAAAAAATCTTATAACTATTTAAAAGCCAAACATAAAAGGTATTCACTACAAAAGTTGCACCCTTGCGAAAAAGCAAAAGTGCAAAAACATAACAATAACCACATAGACAATTATTTCGCACAAACGATGCGAAATTGTCCGGGTCTAAGTAAGTGCAAGATTATCAGAGTAAAAGCATAACATTTTTGCAACTTGTTATGGCATTGTCAAATTGTAAAAAATTCTTAAAAAGAGTGCAATATTAAATGTGGAGATAGTAATACGTCTCTTGCAAATATATTTGTAACTCATTCCTTGATAATGATATCCGAAGGATATCGAAATATTGGAACAAATAATTTAATAAACAATATACATATTTTTTACAAATAATTGGCCTCGAGCTCGAAAAAACTTTTTATTTTAATTCTAAAAAAGGTAGAAAAAATTAAATTAAATTTAATTCTTAAAAAGTATATAAAAAGTATAGTATAATTAACTGAAATTTTTTAAGGGTAGACAAGTTATTAATTCGTCTTGTACCTAAACTAATAAGATTATTTAATTTTGTGTAATTTTCAAGAAACTTACGATTGAATTTTATTAAAAAAATGTTTTAAAATAATCGCGAGTGCATGCATCTTTGAATGTTGTCAAGGTGCGTTGTTTAAAAAATGGTTTGTGCTGAAAATTGAAGGTACAAGCAAATTGGGTTGCTCACGTCAAATAAGTGCAACTATGCATTTTGCACAGTTGCAAGGGTAAAAAAATTGACGTCAATACCTTTATAAACTTTAATTTTAAACAAAACATAACATAAAACATAAATACAGGCATTTATGTTTATCAGTCTTCTAAATAATTATAAATTAAGTTATAATTATTATTTATTGGCAAATGCCTCTTCTAACACATTTTTCAGGTCAATCATTGCATTTATTCGCTTTTCTTCTAATTGTAACTTCTTTGTTCTAATGCCAGGATTTCTTCGTGTATTTTTTGTTCTGATTCCTCTTCCAAATACATTAAAATATCCTTTTTAGTTTTTTTTCTTTTTGGGTGGCGGTTCCGGAGAGCTTTCTATTTCTTTACACATTTCAATTAATTCTTCATTATCTTCCAGTGTGGAGATCAAATGTGTTGTTGGAGGCTTTACAGAATGCCTGGTGCCGTAAATTTCATCAAAATCTTCAAAAAAAAACAACAAAGTTGTTTTATTTCTTCCAGATTCTTTATTCATGGATTTTATTTTCTATACGTTGTAGCAGGTTTAAAAACTTTCTGTGTGTTTGATCTGCTGCAAAAATCTGAGCACAGATTTTTTCTTCCTTCCTGAAGAAAGTCATTCCTCCATATCCAAACGTACTCTTACCAACAATTTGGAGAATTTTGCATCACCTTCTATTCTAAAGAAGATATAAAAAAATAAATTAACAAAATAAAATAATTTATAAAAAAAATTTAATACTTACTCTTTAATTGCATCAGCCATTTTTGTGATGCTTGTTTTATGTTTTTTGCGCTTCATCTGTTTCACTGATGCATTTTAAAACTGAAGGCATTTGCAGTGTTGCCAACTTTTGCTCTTTAGAACGTACTGCGCATCAGATGCAGCGCAGTGATGCATTTCCGAACAGGACCTAAGTTAGTGCAATGTATTTTTAAGTTTCGTTATTTGTTAACTATATTTTTTTTTATTTCTAAGTACATGTCATTTTTTTAATTACTTTACTTACATAAATATGTGAATGTTAATTTGTCTGTTAAATATGTAAAAACTGTTGAAGTCAAATAATTGTTTTTTTTTCCTTTTTTTCTGTATGTCATCTATTTTTATTTTTTAAATCTGGTCGCTTTACCAAAGGGCTAATTTTTCGTTGCTGATTGGCACCATTACGTTCCTAATTTTCATAGTTAGGGGTAGTGCACTAAATAGTGATTTAAATCGCAATTGCACTATCACTAAATAAAACTGCAAAGAAATTAGTTTGCACTCTTTTTTACCAGCTTTAGTGATGATTGTTATTTTTTAACTACCACTTAAAATTTTGAGTAATATTGCAAATTTTTTCACTATCACTAAACGCAGATTTGAATACAATAATCTGCACTCAAATCAAATAGTCCAAAATTTGGACATGCAATCAAACAAGCTGCTTACAAATATTGTCTCACTAAAATTTAAAAAATGTTACTTTGTGATTTCTTTTAAGGATATGCATAAGTAAGAAACATTAAACAAAATTAAATTTTGTCAATAACGGTATAATTATTGGCTTTAATCATGAAAAAACAAGTTTTTAATTTTAAATTTAGTCCAACAATTTAAGTTGCACCCAAATGAGTGAAGAAGAAAAAAGTTGCAATAAGCTGATGATTGCTTTTTTTAAATCAAACAATTTTTTTTTTTTTTTTGAGTGAAAAACATCACTATCACTCAAGTTTAGTGAGGCTGCAAATTTTCAATTCATCACACAACATCAACAAAATGATTGAAGTACTTTTGCACTACCACTAAGTGTAAGTTGAAACTGCAAAAGAAGTGCACTACCCCCATCTATGCTAAATTTAGTCGCCAATTTCTGTAACGAAGTTTTTTTCGGTGCAAATGTATGGAATTTCATTTTCGACGCCGATTACAATGTATGTGGAAGACCCTACAAGAAGTGAATGAGCGAGTAGTCACTTTTTTCACGTTGGTGTTAAGAAAATGATGGAATGAAATGACCGAAATCAAGTTTTCTGTCATTTCTTGTGAAAAAAGTGACAACTCGCTTATTCTCTTCTTGTAGGGGACCAGCTAAGGTCGATCGGTATATCAAAAGGTAGGTCTGGGACCGATATTTAAAGGTAGCACAAACATTAGCACAAACGCATAATACCCTCTACTCTATTATGATGTGGGTATAATTACTTTTCTACAGAAAGTAAAAATGCGCACAGCTTTCCACATATTTTCAGTTAATTCTTTAATTTTTTTAAAGCAAATAAAACAAATGTTTACACGTCGTGTAGTCATCACAATTTCCTACCAGATGTTTTTTTTATGGTTGTCATGTTTCTTATTACTTGCGAATAAAAAATTTTCTGGGATTTTCCCACTCTTTAAAGAATCAGCAAGAAACAGAAAAACATAAATAAATGTTAATTATTAAATTTTTTATGTAATTTCTTAAAAATGTTGTTAAAGTTAGTCATATTAAATCTTATCGACGTTGTTGCAGTTGCAGTTAGTTGTATTAACTTAAAACTACTCACTTATTTCTAGTGGTGGTATTTGTGGTATGTTAAAGACACACACTTGTTGTTTAACAAAATGTACGTGTAAAAAAAGACTTCAATCTGTAACATCCAGCAACCAAATGAATTTAGTAAAATAAAAAAAAAAAAATAAAAAACTGTTAAATATTTCGGTTTAAACAACATGGTAGTTTAGTATGTTAAATGTCAATTTTATGTCAAATGTTGAAAAATTTAGTTATACCTTTATTTGGTGGAGACAAAAAAAAAGCAAGCATATTCAAAGAAAAGAGAAAAAAATAACAGAAACTTGCAAACTTGTAGTTGTTAAAATTAAATAAATGGGAAATTAAAACAACCAACAACTTGGTCAACTGCAGCGAAGGAAAAAAGAAATAAATAAAATGAAACAAACAACACTTTTTAGCGAAAATGTAGTTGTTAAAAATAAATGACATTTTTCAGGCATTTAACACGTTGTTGGTTAAGAAGGCGAAAAAAAATTGTTACGCCAAATACTAAATTCTGTTTTAAAAGCAAAATCCAAGCCAAATCCCCTCCTTCTGCCACAAGGATACGAGTTGAGTTAAAAACGGCAATTAAAAGTTTGTTTAAACAAAAAGCAGCACAAGAAACAGATGTGGCCAATAAAGAAATTTAATAAGGAAGTATTGTTTTATTTGGAGCATGTACTTATTTTCGACGAAAAAGTAATTAAGGTTTTATTGACAGTTACGTTTCATATTCAGTGCCCATGTTATGTAACTTTAGTGAGATCTTCTCGCATCGCAAAGATGTGAAACAAAATCACCCCTATCGCAAACAACTACTCCAAAGAAAATATTATCATATTTTTTTATTTTGTAGTAGCGAACCCTCTGCACACTTCGTAGTGCAAAAAAGAAAATAAGAAATCAATTCGAATTCATATAAATCAGTGCTAAATTGTTTTTATTGCAATGCTCTGTGATACACAACATTTCTTGTTTTTCCATTTTCGGTGTAAATATACAAAACCGATGGTTTCAAAATATTAAGTCAAATTCGCAAAATTTCTATGCAAAACAAAAAATACATGTTTCGAAATGAATGCAGTGTTCACTTAAATGGCTATAACTCATGAACCAATACACATTTCCTTAAGCTAATAATCCCCGCAAAGCTCTACGCTTGTCTGCAGGAAATAAGCCAGAGTCTCTACCGGGAATTGAACCCGCAACCCCGGCGCTGATAGACTAGCTCACTACCAGCTAGCCTACCGGGGCACTCAAGACCGTTGATACAAAAAAACCTTGGTATTGACGTCACCTTCCACGTAAACTTTGCAGAAACAAAATCGGTTCACGCATTACAGAGAACATCAATTACTAACACAATGCAACTTTTTTTTATATAAAAAAATAGATTGTAAATAATTCCCATAAAAATTTTTTTTTGGGAAACACTATTTCTTATTAATTTCATTATATTTTTATTAGTATTTTACATTGTATATTTTTCTTTCACAATACAAGCACTGACAAGTTATTCAGAATAGAGACTTTTGTTTGTTAAGCACCGACAAATAATGCATAATAGAAATTTTTACTCCCAAAATATTTACGATACCGATTTGTTGGGGATGGGAATTTAGGTTTGCCCCCATATATCAAATTCCCATAACATTCGCGATAAGGGTGAATATTCCAGCGTTTCTTGAAAAGTGAGAAAAAATGTGTCTGTAACTATCAAGAGAGATTTCGTCGTAACGTTATAATCGTCATAACATATCACTCGAAGCCGATGTGAAATTGCAAACGTTGAGAACGCCTATCACACATATCGTTGACGGCGACCAAATTTTACTTAAATTGAAACATTTTCAACGAAGGCGGCGAAAATACAATCGTCTGCTAAACCAAATAATGTAAAGTGCGACTTTAAAGTTTGCTGTTACAAAACATTCCTATATTTTTTAAAAAATTTTAAAGCAAAATAGTTAAACAATGAAAAAATCAGCCAAGAACAAAGCACTTACCTCTTCCTTATTATGTATTATTAATTTCATTTTGCATTTTTAATATATTTTTTAGTGTTAAACAGGGGTGAGAACCTTTTTATTTGTGGTTTAGTTGACAGTTCAGAGCGGGAACTTTATAATAGAAATTTTACAAACACACTTTTTCGCCAAAAATGTTATAGGCGCAGTTAAGTTACAAAAAAAATTTGTTTTTTGTTTTAATTTATGGAATTTTTGTTTCATTTCTCACATTTCGATTGAAAAGTTTCTCGATGCGGGAGTTACAGAACATGGGCACAGGAAAACAAATTCCCGGTGGTACAACATAAAATTAATCAATGTATAGTTTCTGAGATAACAAAAATTGCTAAGTTTTTGAGGTCTAGAAGAAACCAAGCTAATGTCGGATACCCTGGGTGTTCCAGTAACAGCGTTCTGCATAGATTGAGGGCAAGGTACAAACTATAAGGCGGATGAGGCAAATCATTTCAAAAACTTTTTTCTAAATAGTGTTTAACTGATCATGTGGCCGATCGTTGTGATGTTGGCATATCATAGAGTAATTTCTCGTCGCTTATTCTGGTCGTTTTTCTGTCAATGATCGCTTAAAACGAATCAATCGTTCGTTTGTTACAGCTCTCCTTTGTTCGTCTGGGACTATTTAAGTTGTCATTATAGATGGGACCCTTCTGGTCCTACCAATTATAGAATATTTTTGTTGGACCATCAATATTCGGCTTGGGCGCAGATTCGGGTTGTCGTTAAACATCCATTTTTATAGCGAGTTATTATCTCTAAATAAGAAAAATGAAATGTTGTGTGTTGCTGATCGCATAACTTGAGAACGGCTTGACCGATTTGGACGACTTTTTCTTTAAAATGATTGCCATGGTCCAACTTAAGTTTGTACGCCCACTTTTTTCGATTTACCTAAAACTGGAAAACGGCTCCATAGATTTGACTAATTTTTCTTTCAAATGTTCGTATTAATCCATTTAAGTTTTCATAGAAAGAAAAATTTACCACGCCTACTTTTACGCCAACTTTTACGCCCACTTTTTCTATTAAGCGCATAACTTAAGAACGGCTGGACCGATTTGGACGATTTTTTCTTTCTAATGATCGCCATGGTCCAACTTAGGTTTTTACGAAAAGAAAATTTTGCCCCGCCCCCTTTTACGCCTTCTTTTTCGATTTACCTAAAATCAGAAAACGGGGGGCCAGCTAGTTTTATATAAAAATTACTTTCTTAAGGCATTAAACATGGTAAAACGACATTTAGAATGAAAAAATTTAACCATGTAAAAGCTAAAAGCGAAATGTATTAAGTAGGAGAGAATACTAAGAGAAACATTGACCAGCAGTCGCTAAATGTTTATTTTCTTAAACATTTTAGAAGGTGACAGCACTAACAGCATAAATTGAAGCTGTAAACATTTTTATAAAATTACTAGGTTAGGAATCCTAACTTAGGATCAACTGGGAGCCGCAAATAAGCACAGCTCACGTGGGTAACAACGTCTCCCAATGTTCCTACGTTCCATGGCTGTTGATATTCTCACCCAGCCATCCGGATGATTCAATGAAGGAATGGATCCTGTTCAAATCAATGTCAGAGAGACGTATTTTGACCCTGATTATTCTTTGGCCAAAAAGCTCGAGTCTCAGGTCTCCGAATGCCGAGCAGTGACAGAAGATGTTGCGTTAACTTATCCTCTTCCACGACCTAACCTTTGGGCGTGTTTCCTAATTGTTCAGTTATAACCGCAATTAGGTTCCTTAGTTGATGTCTAGACAACCTTAATGCCGTGTCTTCTTTTCATCTATGATGGGCCAGATATTTCTGCACTTCCCACATGTAGTTTCATCAAACCACCACTGATTGGCAATGAGTTGAACTATGTTTGCAATAAGTTGCTTACTTCTTGGAAGCGAAACACCTATAATATGGGTCGAACTACGACTACGACCTCAGGTGGTTCCTGCATGTGCCAGCGAATCAGCCATACAGTTTCCATGTAATGCCCTGTGTCCAGGGACCCACGGGTAACCACTGAATGTGTCGCTATCTCCTCCAGAGACATCCTGCATTCTCGGACAATTTTCGATGTGATGAACATACTCTCCAGGGATCTTATGGCCGCTTTACTATCGGTAATAATGTGAATATGTCCGCGGCTGTATAGATGGCCACTATCTCGGCCTAAAGCACACTGCAGCGATCCGGCAGATTAAGAGGAATGCTCCAGTTTAACTGCTCGGAGTTATACAATTACAAAAACAGCTAAAATCAATTCAGCAAATGTTCATTCTGTTTTTGTAAATATGTATTGTAGAACTGTTACATCAGTTATTAAATTCGTACCGCAAAACCAAACAAACAATAAACAAACACAAAATCCTTTTGCTTTTTGTTTTAGATTGGGCTGGAGTACTCAGTTTCATGTACTCTGCAATTTGAAGTTGGCTTTAGGTGTATTGTTTTTGTATCAATAACATAAAACGGAGAAGAGGAAACACGAGATGAAAATACAATTTGCACATATTTTCTAATTAAAAAGCTGTTTAATATCTTAACTTTGATTTTACTTCTGCCAACCTTGTAAAGATGAAAAATACTTACAACAGACTTTGGTTTTCTTTTTTTAAACACGAAGAGAATTTCACAATATGTTGATTCTACAAAGTCGTAATACTTTGTATTACCATGTAAAGATATCTTTAATGTCATTCAAACATCATTTCGGACATGCAAAATCGGCTTTCAACGTCTCTCGGCGTCAAATTGTGTGTACCTCATTTCTTTGCTTTTAAAATGTATTCCACCGCTTTATTTTGCAAGTTCTTTTTGAGTTTGAGTTTTGTTATCTGATCTAAGCGGTGTTTCTATTCTACTTTAAAATCACATATTCTATATGTTCTTTATTTACGCTTAGCCTAATCACAAATAACTATTTTTTACAAAATTCTGCGCATTCTGTTCTAGTCATCTCCATGTCTCGGCCGCAACAGTAATTCTTATATAAGATTTGGTTCTTCCGACAACTTGTGTAGACAACAGTTGATAAACGTTTGCACCGGTCTGATAACTGCCTTAATAAGGAGTCAAGTTTCACATCCAAATAAAAGTGTAGATTTAACACCCTGTACTTATAAAATAGATTATTTGCAGTAAAAACAATATGCGTGGAAACGGTTTTTGAATTTGCCACTGTTTCGTTGCCTGTGTGGCAAATGGCACCATCTTGTTGGAACCACATATCCTCCAGGTCCATATCCTCAATTTCTGGCCACAAGAAGGCCGTTATCATCTCGCGATAGCGTACACTATTCACGCTAACTGCTTGGCCGACCTCAATTTCGAAGAAATACGGACCGATGAAACTGCCAGCACATTTCCTTCAGACCCGGATTGCTGACATAATTTTCCCGATTGTGGACCCATTTGGTCGATTATGCTGGTCCAAAAAAATCACGAAATGCATTTTGATTTGAACGCCTACTTTCGTAAAAGTATTCAACAATCTTAACGTGATCAATCGTGTACTTCCCCATGGTTAAATTTGGCAAACACTGAAACAAAAAATGCCAAATTCAGTTGGGCAAAAAACTTGACGTTAAGGTGTGACTCGCAATTAACATCGTTCATTATGGTTAGACCACCTTTTTTATCTGTTATTGTTATAATTATTAATGGGGAAAAACCTTCAAAGCTTTCTACTTCCACAAAGAAAAATTAACTGTTAATTTGTTTTAGAAAATCCCAGAATTCTCAAACTTAGATTACTACTAAAAATCCAAGGGTGTTTTAAATGCTTCAACGCTTTTCTAGGGTTAAAAATTCATTCATATTTATTTTGGTTCTTAAATAGTTTCTTTAATACAACGCTTTGACTTTTGTAAACAAATTAAAAGAAATTTATTTTTTGAACATCTGTTGTGCATGAAGTAACTGTACGAGTATAACAATCATTTCATTTCCAACTATGTATTTATAAAACTGAAGGTTTATCTAATTCTATAAATTTATTTAAAAAAATTTCCCTTGAATTTGATTGTCACACTTGCACAATTAAATGGGCGTTACTGGTTCCGTACGGGGAATTCTTTTCCAATGCTTTTTTTTCATCGCTTTGTATGCAAATATTTGTAAAGATGCGCCTTTTATTGAAAAATTATACATATGATTTAAAAAAATTCAATATAAATATCAACTGAAAACAAAACGAGAAAAACAGGAAGGTTTACACGAATTGAAAGAACTCTACAGCAATAATTATTTTGGTAAAACAAAAAAAAATGTCAAATCGAAGCTCTCGTTTTCATGAAGGAGAACCAGAACAGCCCTTGTTTTTGTCGGTCATCTCTAAACGAGATGGCGTACAGCTTGGCATTAGGATTACATGGATCCGAGGGCAGTGTTATACTCGATATTAGAGCCGATGGGCTTGCTAGACTCAGCACCACCTCCAGCAAATTCGAGCTTAGGCGATTGACTTTCGATACTGCTATCGATATAAGGGCCGCGAACAATGATTTTAATAATAGTATTACCTAACAATTGTACACCCGTATGGGTGACAAACGTACCATGTCTCTACTATCTATGACCAGAAGGGATGTGTCACTTTTGGTATTTGCAATTAAGAGACATTGGCGCATATTCATAAATGATCACCCAGTGTTAACTTTTTTAAGTGCCTATTTAAGTTATTTACAGATGAGAACTTTCAGCATAAAAAGTTTACACTTAATTATAGGTAAAGCTGTAACAAAAAGCCAACTAACTAATACATTCAAAGTACAGCTGATTGATATCATTTAATAATTTATTTCAAAAGTACAACATTTTAAAGTGGTTATAAAAAATAAAAGGCAAAAATTATAAGAGATATTCAAATAATATCAGATGGAAACATGACAAAAAACAGTTAAGACGTATAAAAACGCTGCAATCCATTTGAAATGAATTTCTACTGCATTTAAAAAACATCCAAAAAAAAAACTAGTGATGTGATCTTAGTCGACAAAATTCTATTGAATATTTTTTTTTTTTTTAAAGCCGTTATTTTAATTGATTTATATACTATTATAACCAAAAAATAACTTTTTTAGAAATTGCGTTAATTTTTCAAAGAACAAAAAAAAGGGTTTTAATAGCTTGATAAGCTTTTTAATTAATTACAGAATATATCGTTTAAAATATTATCGACATTTAATTTTCTCTACATGCCAATATGCATGGTTGCATTTCTTCGATCAGCTGAGAGCTGTTATGCCTTGTTCGCACGGTGCTTTGGATTACTTCGCTCTCCGTTTTAATTACTTATTTGAATTACCATGTTCGCACGGCATATTCCTAATCGGTTTTGACAGTTTTTCTTCTTCTTCTTTTTATTAATTTTGTTTATTGCTAAATTTTATTGTTTTTTTGCGGTAACTTGTATTAAGAATGAAAAGAAAAAGTAAGTAAAAAATATTATTTCAAAGAAATACATACATTTATTTATTTTCCCAGTAAATAGAATATTTTGTTTGTTTTTTTTAGTGCTTTGACAGCTGGTGATGGAAAAAAACCGATAAAAATTAGAGATCACATTGATTTTAAAGTAATCCACAGGGTAATAAAAATTGAATTACGTACAAATGTGATAATCCGCTCTCAAAATTTTGTATGACGAATTATGTAATTAGGATCATAATTTGACTGTGAATTACGAATGAGAGAGCGAATTACGAAAAAACGCTGTCGTGCGAACATGATATTACTACGTTAGTTATGAATTGTGAATAAGATCCATAACTATCTATGAAAACGAATTTAAACATGTGGATGTGGAATGCAGGACTCCAAATTTGCCGCAGTAATTTACTTTGGAGTGGATACAGTATCCAAAACTTACCCGTATAACATTTTTTAACGATATTTTCAATTTCCTTTTAAATTTAGCATGATTTCGCTTCTTAATATCGTGCAAAACATGTTACAAATTAGATTCCTAACTAACTATATCTTTTCGTAAACATGAGTGCAGTTTACTAATATTACAAATATCAATTGACTTGTACAATACTATTGTAAATTAATTGTATTCAATGTTTAACAAAAAAACAGCACCTGATATAATAGACAAACGTGTTGAAATTTATTTTAAGCCATACAAGCTTTTTTACAGTAAACTTAAGGAACAACTTCATTAATAGCAAACTTAACAATTTAAATAATAAAAGATGTAAAATATACACTTATTAAAATTAACTATAATTCTACAGTTACGGTTTCATTATCATACATACATGGTTACCGTTAGGAATTTTTGAAAAGTCGCACAAACGGCCGTTTTATAAAAATAAAGTCGGATTAGAGAGTTGTTTAAGAAAATAAATGTCCCACATCCTTTTTTAACGTTTTTTATTAATAAAAAAAAAACAAATGAAGCAAAACAGTCAGTTGCATTTTTTTAAATTTGCAGAAGTCTTTTTTATATTATTAATGTGTTTTTCGCTGAAGATGATTGTTTAGTTTACTAAAATTTGTTTACAAGCACTGCAAAAGACCGCTTTGACTCGACGTCTTGGTTAAGCCATTTATACTTCAGTTCCCTGTCTTTCGAATGGTATCACCAAATATTACGTTTCTTGGAAGGACCTGCAGCGATGTTAACGTTATCTTCTTTAATTTACTCGGCAGCTAAAAATAATTTTGTAAAATTTGCAGAGCTAATTTTTTATTTTAAAAAGCTTTTTTGCTAAAACTGTTCTTGGAAACTTTACGAAAAATTTCTTAAATGCATAGGTAGTATACATGACAAGGTTGCAAAAAGTAATAAAATTGTTTCCAAAGGAACAATAATCTATCTGTGAATTGCTTTTAAATTTTGACGACGTTGTTTTTACGATTTTTTTTAATAAAAATAATAATAATTTATAATTTAATGCAAATAAATGTTTTTTGTGGGAAACTTTACAAAAAAATGGTAAAAATTAAAAAAGTTAGTGATAAAAAAAGTCTCACAAAAAATCGCAGGCCGCTAAAAAAGGGTCAAATTGGGACTTTAGTCGAGCGAACGGTAACCCAGCATACATATATGTATATTGTATTTTTTGAGCTAATGGGTGTTTTTTTCAGTGGTATAGAACTTCGAATTGAAATAAAACACAAGAAAATCGTTTTAATGACCATCAATTTGGCTTTATTGGAAGGATAATTTTATGCCATTAATGTTTAAATATGATTTCAGGCATGTGGCCGCCGCGGCTGGCTCGAATAAAGCCAATTCTACAGGTCCAATTTTCAACCACTTTTTCGAGCATATGGGGCCGTATGTCGGCAATAACGCCACGAATGTTGGCTTCCAATTCCCCTAACGTTTCTGGTTTGTTGGCGTAGACGAGCGACTTCACATATCCCCAAAGAAAGTAATCCAATGGTGTCAAATCACACGATCTTGGTGGCCAATTGACAGGTCCATTCCGCGAAATTATGCGCTCATCGAATGTTTCCTTCAATAAATCGATTGTGGCGTGCGCTGTGTGGCATGTAGCGCCGTCTTGTTGGAACCACAACTCATCCACATTCATGCCATCCAATTCGGGAACAAAATAGTCGGTTATCATGGCTCTATACCGGTATCCATTAACGGTAACTGCCTCTCCAGCATTATTTCGGAAGAAGTATGGCCCAATGACTCCACCAGCCCATAGAGCACACCAAACAGTCAGCTTTTGTGGATGTAATGGCGTCTCAAGGGTCTCATGTGGATTCTCTTCACTCCAAATGCGGAAATTTTGCTTGACGTAGCCATTCAACCAAAAATGAGCCTCATCACTGAACAAAATTTTGCGATGAAAATCCGCATCGAGATCAATCTCATTTTCGGCCCATACATCAAGCGTTGTTCTTTTGTCAACCTGTTCATGATGAAATGGCAAACCAAACTGAACATAAATGACATTAGAGTTGCCAGATTTGACCACAAAATGCCAGTTTTATCTCTATTCGAAAAACAAACCTGTAAAAAAAACACCCTCTAGAAGATGGCCGCAATATCCAGCCTAATTCTTTGTTATGAACTTTTCATCAGATTTTAAACTTGCTTCACCGAAAACTTAAGTTAAAAATTAGATAGATTTTAATAAAGAATTTTAAAATTTTTTTAAAAACTAAATAATTCCATTCTATTAAACATCTTCATTTTAGAGAGAATATGTCAAATTTCGTCACAATTTTTCCATAATTAAATAATTCGTTAAAATACAAATCAAAAAACGTTAGATGAATATTTAATTATTACGAGAATGTTATTATTTATAAAATTGTTTTTGTTAAACAGTATTTACGAATGTAACAAATAATTTACATGTTAACATTTGTTTGTATTTTCAAAATTTTTATTATTTTATAAATTAATTTACAACCGCTATAAATAAACTGACAACATTTTAATCAGTTTCCAGATTTGACAATAGAAAAACAAACAGACAGAAAGAAATGTTAAGTTATATTTTGAAATATCAATATATACATAAAATTTATAAGATTAAAAAATGCTAAAGAATGCTAATAAAATGTTATAAAAATGCTGAAAATTATGCTTAATGCAACTGGAAAAATTCGCTGCTAAATCAAAATAAATACTGCTACATTTAGCTGTGAAAATGCTAAAAGGGTCACACTGCTGACAACATACGTTTTTCGAAGACCATATAAGTAGATCAGACCAAGACCAAAGAAAATTTGAAATTTAATTACTTTAATAAAAATTGCAAGAATAATCGACTAGTTTTGATGCAAATAAAAAGAAAACATATCCAATTAAATTAATTCATTACTTTTTTGTTTCTTTGACGTTAAGTTGAATCTAAATTCATCAGTTCACTCTTGCGACTTGAAGTCACCAAGAGTCTTGCGATTGCAATTAATTTAACCCCTCTCTTGTGAATTCAAGTCACAATCAGGGCTGTCAGAAGTGGCGATTTTTCGCCAATCGTGGCGTTTTTTCGCCAATCGTGGCGATTTATAAACCTAATTGGCGATGCAATTTTGGGTGTGGCGACATGTCGATTTTTTTTAGCGAAATTAAAAAAACTTGGCGATTTCTAAAACACATTTTTTTTTTATATGAACAAATTTATAAGTACGGGCTAAGTTTTTTTTTGAATTTTTAGCAAATTTAAAAATCGCAATACGAATGCGATTGTTTTAAATGATAAATTGATAATATTGCCTGATAATTACATTGAAAACATTAAAGAATTGTTGCCATAGAAATTTGGAATAAAGCTTAAGCTTTCTTAGATTTTCGCACATTTTCCTGATCAGAAGTTATCAATAATCGGATTTTTACCGAAAAACTTATTTTGCCAAATAAATTTTAAAAACGCAATCGCTTTCGATTGCATAAGAAATGGGTTTTAAAAAAAAAAAGTTGAATTAATAGCGAAAGAAACTCAGAAAATTTTTTAAAAAAAAGTTGCATTGATATCAGATTCTATATAGCAGTATCAAGCGCAAAGCGAAAAAATGCACACTTTTACACGAAATAAAATCAAATATTTCTTTTAAACCTTAAAATATTAAAAAAAAAAAAATTAAATATTCACTTGAAATTTTCGAAAACCCTGGGGGGCTACTCTCTATTGCGATGCGAAAGAAAATTGTAGCAAATCTAGCGATTGGTTCTCTTAAATACGTTTGCGCATATGTCTTTCGCATCTTTAATTTTTTTCTTTTCGTAAATCATCACTATATATTATTTAAATTTTCCAATTTCAAATATTTTTACACACTTTAACTTTTCATTACTGCAAACCCGCGCCATCTTTAATTTTTATTTCAACTATTGCTTTATTTTCAGAAAATTTTTCGGAAGTGATAGGGAGTACCAAGTTGGTATATAGCTTATGATTACAAAAATTCTAGTTCCCTTCAGCATACTTTTGCAATTTAAAGTCGCCAAACTTCTTGCGATTGCGATTAATGATTTACAAATTACATAATTGAATTCAGAATTACAAATGTTAAGCGTTTGGCGATGTCCTATTATAATTTAAACACACTACTAGAATAAGGATAAATATAGAAAATTAATATAAAGATAAAATACACTTGTATATTTTTTTTTTATATAAAACTTTTATTTCCTTAGTTTTTTTTAACCAAAAATCTAAAAAAATAAATTTTTGGCGATTTTGGCGATGAAAGTGAAAAAAAAATCTGACAACCCTGGTCACAATCGCAAATGATATCCGTTATGCAAGTTTCAGAACATACAAGATACGCGCGGCACATTTTTTTTTAATGTAAGATTATATAATCGATAAGGAGAGAGAGTAAAACATGGCAACCAATCTGACTTCAAGGAAAACTTTAAATGTAGGACGGCTTCCCAAATCCTGCTCTATTCGAAAACTTTTAGCATATCTTCTGATTGTACTCTTTATACAGTTAACGTTCGGATGAATTTCCTTTATATCAAAATCTTCTTAAGGATCTATAAGTCTTTAAAGCGGTGGACAAAATTGGATACTAAACTGTAAGAAAATTCTGATCAAAAGTTAATTGTATTCCCGAAAATAACTTTGATAATATACTTGCATGTGCCCGGGCAAAAAACTGAATTGGCAAATTTTTCTTTTTTTTGTTGTTTTCTTACGAAGACAATAGAATGAAGCAATTTGTTTTTTAATTTTGTTTTTTCTTTTTACCCACATACAACTACAATTCGAGTCGGAAAGAACCCAACCAATTGCAGGGGGATGTAAGAAAATATAAGCTCAATGTTTATTGTTGGTGTTTTGTTTAAGCTTTGATATTATTACAAGACTTTGAGTGTTTAAAATTCTTATTCGCTTTAGGGTTTTATTCGTATAATATTTTTAGCTTTTCTAAAATCTTAGGAAAAGGTTTCCTGATGAGCTGGCCTAAGCAACCAGTGAAATGCGCATAGAATCTAGCTTTACCTCAACAATAAATTTCAGTGTATTTATCAAATATGAAAAGTTGGGAATTTAGCAGGTCATACAGAAATCGTATTAATGGTTAATTTGGGTCACTTCTTTATTTCGATCGAACTTAAGTGAATGTCTATGGATGGAATCAAAAGTTTGCGTTACAGATTTCTGGCCGAAATGAATGGCGGTCGAGTTGGCTTATTCGCAAAATTTATTAGTTGAATATAGAGTTTTTCATTTCCCGGGAAAGCGGGATTAATTTTTCAATTTCCCGGGAATTCCCGCTCAATATAAATGGATGCAAATTATTATTTAATTTAGTTGATTTGAACAAATAATATTTCCTGATATCAATTCAAAAAGTTTATAAATGCGTTCAACTTTTTTATCTCTGTGGCAAAAAGGAAAAAGTGCTTAATGGCACCTTAAGATTTTCATGTTCAAAAGTACACATGGGCAAAATTTCAATTATTTTGTAGGATTTTTGAGGATGTAAAAGCCAAATCACTTTTTGGTTATCTTTTATCAATGTGCAATCAGGGCTGCCAGATACTTTTTTTCCTTGTCCCAAAAAAATTAGAAAAATATCCCCAAAAATCCCCAAAATCTCAAATCCCCAAAAAACAAAACCTTTAAAAGTTAATATTTTTTTTAGTTTTTTTTCTGACCAAATTTTTAATTTTTTTTTAGAAAATTGTTAATAAGAAATCCCCAAATAAAAATTTTTGGTCAAAAAAATCATTTTATTTTGTTTATAGCGACTGGTTTCGGCATGTTTTTTTAAATCCTTTTTATGCGATTCCAGTAAGGAATAACAAGCAGAACAATATGCTGTCATTGAAGAAGAATTTGGAGCTTGTTCAATCAAAATACATATATCCGTTATTTATTTAGTACTTCGATGCATCATAACTACTAACCAAAAGCCTAGCATTTTCTTCCCAATCTTTATTATATTGTTTTTCATATTTACTTATTTTTGCCTTTAAAAAATCAAAAATTGTTTGTGTTGTCAACGGTTTTAGATTAAATTTTTAAATTGTTTTTTTTTAAACACTCACTCAAGAAAAATAACAAGTTTATAAAGTACCTTTTACACACTTAACAAAAATGGTAATCTTAATTAGGACCCTATAAATTATATAATAGTAAGATACAAGTTGTACTTCTTCTTTTCATATTTTATATACGAAACAAAAAAAAAATAAGCGTAAATAATAAAAAAGTGTAAAACCCCAAAAAATCCCCGAAATTGTTTTTAAAATCCCCCATCCCCAAATGACTTTCTTTGTCCTTTTTGCTCACATGAAATCCCAACTTTGGGGATAAATCCCCAAGTCTGACAGCCCTGTGTGCAATAACAGTTGAGATAATAAAAACTTCCGATTTGTGACATTAGAAGAGTTTGGAAATAAAAACTTTAAAAACTATAACCGAAGTTAATTTGCAAAAGCCACCTTTAACGTTTTAAATGGTTCTCCTATAAAACTAAACAAATTGACTTAAGCACTTATTGCCACAGAATTAACTCAAAGCCAACAGAATTTATATGAATAATTTGTTAAATTATTTACACAAACTATTTCAAAATATTTTTTTTTTTAATTAGGATTTTACAGTATCGTTTAGAACCCTATTTCTTATTTTTATCAAGAAGATTTCAATGAGAAAACACGTTCCCTTTATACGAATGTTTGCCTTAATAGTCAAAAGAACATTATGTAATCTATAGACACTTTTAGTTTTCTCAGCACTTCCTTCAAAAACTTGTAATTCCTTTTTTAGAAAAAAATTTTCTTTGAATCAAATAAGCTTTTTCTTTACTAATCACTTTTGTCTTCATCTCTTACAGAATCTCATCCAAAAAAGGTTTCTATGTATAAAAAATCAATAATTTTTTTAAGCAAGTGGCAACAACTATTTATCGTTTTTATAAAATAAATCTGGGTCTTTAAACAAATTAAAAATTGTGTACACTTTTACGCTTCTTCTTTTAAAATTTCAGAGCTTTAAACATTGCCTTACTTATCGGATATGAATTGACATCTCTTTGGCGTTTGGCAAAAATGTCTTATTTCATAGACTTTTTTCCTAAGAGCAAATGATAACGATTAGAAGCAGTTGTGCTAAACTAAAGTGATTTAAACCAAACAATATAGAAAAAATATTGAGTTTAAGACAATCACAAACTTAAAATGTGTTTTTTTACTTAAGACCTCTTTGCCAATTATATCAGCAATAAAGTTGACATAATTAAATAAAAAAAAATCCCCGGAATTCCCGCATGAATTTTCCGGGTTTTTTGTCACGGGAAATTCCGTATGAAAAACACTAGTTGAATACAATCAATGCAATCTAGATAAAAAGAACCTGAGTGAGTCCGTTTTATGGCGAAGATTGACCTATTTTTCGGGTATGACTAAAACAAGTCTTACTTAAGCACATCGATTTTAATCTGCAAGAGATGGTTTGTGCGCTTTAGAACTGATAATTTTGACAGACAAAAAAACTTTGAAGAAGATAAAATTTAAAGTCTCATTTGTTTCATAAATATTGTTGTCAAATTCAATTTAAAAAAGTTTGCAAGCAGCATGATTTATCAAAAATTACGGGAATACAAATTGGCTACCACATAAATTGAAGCCGATAATTGCGATGCCTTCCCAAATGTCTGTATGCATTGTCAAAGCAGTGTTTAAATCAAGAAAATGTACCTTATAACACTGCAAATCAAACGCATCGTCATTTTAAACTTTGCAAGAGTATTGCCAATTAAAATAATACGCTAGTTGCAAAACAGATAACGTTAGGAAAACCTTACTTTGTCGAAGTGAAAGTTGTCCGAGAAATGTCACGAATGTGTGACCATACATTAGGCCCTAATGTGCTTTTAGGACAACAACATGTTGCAAGACCAGTTAAAAATTGTTTACAAAAACGCTTCCAAAATTGGTTTCAAGCGTTTTTGAGAAGTTTTGGCGCGGAATTCATGTGTTGCTAAAAAGATGGAAACAGGTCACTGCTAACGATGAGTAATGGGTTCGTTCGTAAATGCATCAAAACTGTGCATCACTGCAGCAGTGATGCGTGTGATCATCAGTTGCGTTTGTGATGCTGATGCTTTTTTACTGCACAACAGCTGTACAAAGTTTGAATTTTTGAACACGAGCTAAGTTTTAAAAGTTTTATGAGGGAACATTAAATAATAAAAAAATATGTTATCAACAATAGCGATGGCAAATTTTATTGAAAATATTTAACCAAAAAGTAATAGTTTTCTTATAGATTACAAAAAAAGCATCAAAAAAGAAAAATAAAACTATTAATTTAACCCTAGAGTACGAACCATATTTTACGTCGTTGTAACTAATGATCGTCGATTCGACGAGGTATTTTTTAACTGCCTATAACTTTTGCCTTAAACCAAATATACTTTTTCAATAAATGTTATTAATCATTATGGCACCTTATAAGTTTATATAAAAAAATAATTTTATTTTAATTCACATAGATAAACGAAATATTTAATTTTAGAACTTTTTTATTTTATGTTGCACATATTTTTGGGGTCATAAAAAATTACCTATAAAATATTGTTAGGAAAACTGAAAAACTAAAAAAGACTATTTGCATTAAGCACTAAACTCCGCTTATATTAATTGGACAGTAAATACGACTTGCCATTTTTTATCAATTCTAAATATGTAGGTTTGAAAATTTGGAAATGGAACCAAATGAGTCACGGGGGTACCAGCGTACTTTTTAGTTTTGAACTGTACCAAAAAAAGTACAATTGTACCAACTTTATCAACCCTGAATGCGCAGCAACTGCATTTACGAACGTACGTCTGCTTTCACACGTTTCATCTTTTGATCAGCGTTGCCACGACCAAAAAAAATTTGTAACCAAAATGTAAAAATAAAGTAACCAAAAGGGAAAAAATGTAACCAAAATTATTAGGTATCAAAAGTGCTATTTTGTTTGCGCTTCAGTTTAAAAATTGTTTGTCTAAAGAAGAAATAGTGTTTGTTTGTATCTTGTAGGCTCATAAACCGCTGGGCCGATTTTTTTTTAAGTTTTGACAGGGGTGGAAAGAACAATAGACTATATAATTTTTTGAAATTTTTTGTGAAAGTGGCACATCCTACTCAAAGTTAAAACTTATTTTTGTTAATTTTAAAAACTTTTTGAGCTAGAGCTTTCAAACTTTTTTAAAAAGAGCTCTTACAAGTAAAACGTTCAAAGTCTTTCTGTAAAATTGAACTTTTATATATAAATGCTTTTTGCCCGGTGGAAAATATAATCATATTATATATACGAGATGGGATCGGAAGGGCTTTTGATCTTATTGTTTATCTAGAAAAGTGTTTTTGTTAGACCTATGAAAAATTAAGAGTAGCAGATAAGGGCCATCTACACTTCAAAGTATATAAATTATATGGTTAAAGTTGATAGTCTTTTGAAAGTTCAAGCTTCTAAAAGAATAATTTTTAAGTAGATAAAAAAAAGTATTGGTTTTAGATGCACAAATACCACACACAATTTTAAGGGTCAAAATCGGAGCGGGTAGTTCTTGTTTCAAAACAAAAAAATTGGTTATTTTTCTGTTGTAAAAAGGTAACCAAAATGGAATAAAAGTACACAAGTACACATTGGAAAACAAAGTAACCAATTTTGGTTAAAAGTAACCAAAACGGCAACGCTGCTTTTGATGCTCAACTCTTGTTTTTAGGTGAGAGAAGAAAGAAGAAAGGGGGTAAGTACGGAGATGCCTGTACTCGGGCAGTACGCTTTGTGTTTTTATTCGTTGATATATGCACAACAATGGCTGCATGTAATTTTTTTCTTTTTTTTCTCTTTGATTCGCTGTAAATAAAATTGTTGTTGTTTTGAACCGAAAAAAGTTGAAACCGATTGCTGCGTGTGATTATATTGGCATCTTTAAAAGGAAATTGAAAAAAAGTTGAGCATCAAAAGATGAAACGTGTAAATTTAGACTACCCAATGTTTCACATTAGCCTTGCCAGACGTACTGTTTTTTTTAGCAGTGCGCGTACTTTTTTTACTATCTGTACTGCTTTCTGCATAGCCATTAAAGAAGTACGCAATTGAACTTTTTTTAGCACAAAAATAAAACACGTTTGCTTCATATATATAAAGTACAACACATTTTCCACATCCACTAAAAAGACTGCAAATCGGAAAGAAATGTTGGTATTTTGCGATTTTGAATGGTTTGAAATGCTGCATCATGTACCAACTCGATGACGCCTGAAGTTTAAAGATTTTTAAAAAAATTACCGTAAAAGCTTACTTGTCGTTCCAAAGCTGTTGTTCACCTGTTTTGAGCCAATTTTTTTAAAATTAACTTGATGAAGCAAACCTTGGCTTTGTAAACAACATATGGTGTTTTCTTTTCTACAAAAAAAATATCACATTTTAAAAGGTGCATTTATAAAATGTCTTGCCTTACATGTAATAATGCAATTTTTTATTTGACGAGAACAAAACACAAAATTGGATCGCCCTGTTTTTAACAGCTGACAAAAAGTTTGTTCTTCAATATATAAAAAAATATGTACATAAATCAAAAAGGATGTTCTTCAAAATATAAAAAAAAAAATACACATAAACCCATATTTGTTAATGTATTAATATTAAATAAATAAATAAATGAACAAAATGAATGACCAAATTCCAATTTCTTTAGTTTTTTTTTTTTCATAAAATATGTAACCAAGAACCTTTGCAAGATTGCGAATTAATTAACACCAAGTTTTTACTATTTCTTGATTTGACGTTTTTTTTCAAAAACAATTTTATAACACCGAATCCATTTAAATTTTATGCCACTGACAACCCACCATTAATAATTTAATGCTTTCTTTTGTTTTTACTATAAAATGATAGACAAAATTACTATTAAAACTTAAAAATTTTACTGTCCTGATTAGATGCGATTTTACCCAACTTCGTCTGGTAACCCTATATATAAACAGAAGCCATCTTTTTACAAGGCATTATCAACACTCTCGATTTATACGGGGCGTAAAGTGCAATGCCTTATGACATTTAAGGGTGAATTTTTTAGAATAAAACACGCTGCCCTCTTAGAGAGCAAAGCATTTTTAAGAAACGAACACCAAATTGCATTTTTTTAAATAAAATGTGACATTTTTTGTAGAAAAGAAAATACCAATAGAAAATACTATATTATGCGTATAAAAAAAATAGGGGATAATGGCAACATAAAATTAATTGACATGTTTTAGAAAGTAAAGCAACTTTGCAAAAAATTAAAACAACAAAAGAATCAAAATGAATGATTTCATAGCCAAACTTGCAAATTAGCCACAGCTTTGATATTGAACAGGAGAATTGCCTTTTTAAAAAGCGTGTAGATAAGTTTCTATCGAAAACGATATTTAATTTCCTAAAAAGTTTCAGCCCAAGCCATAATAAATTTGAAAAACTTTCCATTTTTAATCTTAATTCAAACATTTCAATTAATTTCTATAAATAATTTGTTCGTATCATTGAAAGATTTTGCTGAAAAAAAATTAAAAAAAACCAGTAGAAATTAAATGAAAAGAATTTCTTAAAAGTTGATTATTTCCCAATTTTGAAATGTTCGTATTTTCACTTCCTCATTGAAACAACTGAAAGAATTTTTAGTTCAATGTTTTGGAGAAAAGACCGAAGTTAAATTTTTAATGGCCCACATGGGCTTTGTATTACCTAACCGATGAATAAATAAATAAAATAAATAAATAAATAAATATGAGCGTGAATTAATAATAAAAACTAATTTTAAATACACTTTGAGTTTTTAATTTTTTTTTTTAAAATCGAAAGCGGTAAAAATGGCCTTGTTAGTGAAGTACAAAGAAAGTGATAAATATTCGTAATATTTTAAATTTACAATAATTAATTTGTTAAATTAAAATAATGGAATTGTGAAATTAGAATAATTAAATTGTTAAACTAAAACTTGATGTTGAACTGAAATTTACTTTATTATTTTACAAAATTAAAATGAACAAAGCTTTTTTGTTTTAAACAATTTATTTGAAACAGTTGGCTAATTAAAAGATGTCAGTGCGTAATTATATTAAATACTTAATACTAAAAATATCTTATTTTGTTTTCTTTATGAATTGCTACTCAATGCATTTAAGTAAATAAACTAAAAAAAAATTTAATGTACTTCTTTTTATATTAATGTACTGCCGTTTTTTTCTCGATGTACTGTTTTTAATGATTTCATATCTGGCAAGCCTATTTCACATAAAACTTCCAAAACTTGCCAAAAGTTATACACGCAATAGCAAATTAACACTAATTGGGTGATATTGTGGGGGGTACACGCCCAACACACATCTGGTATTAGTCTCTCACGTAACTGTCCGACATCAAAGAGAAATATTTTGTATCTGCTGCGTTTAATCATGGGATGAGTATAAAAATTAAAATGAATTATAGTTTTTAATTTCGACAAATTTAAACAAAATTTAAAAGAGTAGTTAAAGGCATCCGCCAAAATTAAGGAACGCCATTGCAAGCAGAAGAAGATTCTTTTGAAATACTCACACGCATATGCAAGTTTTTTTCTTTTTTTTTTTGGAATACATTATCTAGGCAAATGTTCTCGTAATGTAAATGTGAATGTTGAATAATTTAAATGCAGACAAATAAATAAATGCGAGTACAAACAAACAAAAACAAAATTAAAAAATAAATAAATGAATAAATAATAAAATGGGCATATAGTACATAGAAAAAAAGAGTTCTCTGACTTACAAAACATAAATAAATTCAAGCAACAACAAACCGGACGCACGTGTTCAATTTGAATCCAAAAGTTTTTTTTTTTTGGCGCAAAACAACAAATAACGATAAAAAGCCAACAATCAAAAAATCAACATCAGCAACAGCTACAGAAGCAACAAATATTGCTACTTAGCACCAACATATATTTACATACAAATACACACATATGTTGATCACAATGCTGATGATGATGACTGTGGCAGGCACCTCTAGCCAGCTTTGATCCGCTACAGCTACAAAACCAACGCCACAACCACCACCACCAACCACGACCAACAACATCAACACCACACATGTTTGCCTGAGAACTGCGGAAATCATTTATAGTATTTTTACATTCGAACAACAAATTTCTTTTATATTTTTGGGAAGTGATCAAGCAGTTGTACTCAACCAACCAAACAAACGATAAGATTGCATTGAAATCCAAAAGGAAGAATATTTAAATGAAACGCCATAAACCAGCCATAATGAATATGCAATCGTTAGTTAACTGCCGCAAATTGGCAGGGCCCACCGACAAAATAACAAAATGCATACAAACACTCTCGTTAATGTTTAGCAAGCCACCCATATTGTTGGCGGCATATTGCAATGAAGGCATAATGACAAGATCGTCTTTAGTTTTTTTTTTCGAAGCTTAAGGTTTGGACAAATAAGAAGCAGTCAAGCGAAAACTGCAAAAAGTTGTAGCTATTTTTTAAGAGAAAAGCCGTTTATAAAGGTGTGTTGGGACTTTGAAAAGAAGAAAACTAGTCCAATAAAATTTCTTAATTACTTTCAAAATCCTTTTTTTTAATTTTCTTCATACATATGATGAGATGAGTTTCTTAACTCGCTACTTGCACCTCCAGCCATTTTTCACAAATCATCAAACACATACATATAAGCAAAATGTGACTTTTTCAACTGATTTCTTTTTTTTCGCAAAAGGAAAACTATTTAAAATTGCAAGGAGCAAATTTTGGAACTATGAACCGCAAGAAAAGAGTTTTGCAAATAACTTTTCTACAAGTAGCAAGTTTTTTTTTTTTCAAATTACTTATATTTAACAAAACAAAAAATTAAAATTCAATTAAAAATTTGAGTCAGCATTCATTTTATTTTCTTCACGGTTGCCAACTCGACAGTTCAACAAAAGCTAGAATTAAAACTAAAAATGGCTAGATCTTTAAAAATATTAAAAACAGCATTATTTAATTTAGGAATCAAATATTTAATGATTTTTTTAATAATTTAACCCATTAATGCCCACAGCGCACAGTGGTCGATATACCGAATCTGGCGGCATTTAATTCGAAAATGAATAAAAACAAAGCCTGATGCTTAATTTCGACTATGAAATGCATAATAAACTAAACTCTAAACAATTTTCATTTATTTCAGAGCTTTTTTGTTAAAGTTGCTGATACCTAGCCAACAAATTAGAAATATTTCTGTTAAATTACAGATATATTATTTTGAGTGTTGTTAATATAATTAGTACAAATTTTTTAAAGATAATATATTTGTTTTTAATCTGAATCAGAAGTATCAGAACCAACAGTGTCTTCATGTACAATTGGCTCTGAAAGCAAATTTTGTACATCTCTTCCAATTTCGATGTTGTTCCGGGAGTAGCTAGAAGGTCGTTTGGATAGCGTGGATATGAGAGGATCAGATGAGAAAAGAAGTGAGTGCATTAAATCCTCCATTGTGTTTTTTCTTGAATTTTTTCGTGTATGATGCTCTCTTAAATTTCTCAAATCCTTATTCCGCGATTCCTGTGCTTCTTCTGACATCATGCCAATTGGAAGAGAGACATTATTTATGATTTCAGCACCGTGAATTAATATTTTGTGTACAGAAGATGGCATATAGAACCATGAATATTTGTTTACAAATATTTCCGCTGTTTGCCAGCAAAATGTTTTGAACGCATGTGTATTTATTTTGTACCCGCAAGCCATAGTGCGTAAAATAATGCTGAATCTACTGATTAAGTCCTCACTGACTCCAGTTAAAAGTGCTGCCAATTTTGGTTGTTGAAAAAATCTTCTAGCCGTATTTCCGTTATTAGTATTTCCCGATCCGGGCTTAGGAATATCAACTAATAAAGACATTTCATTTCTTAACTTTTCTTGTATATCTAATTTAGTTTGCTGTACAACAGATTTGTCAGTGCTACGAATTTGCCACCTTTTTATTGGGATTCTGTATGCAATATGTAAAATGCACTCAAAACACCTTATCCAAGCGTGTAGTGTTGACAAGCCATACTCATACATATTTCTATTTACCGGCAGATTATTAATGGCATTCAAGTCATTCATAATTTTTGGTGTGGCTCCGCAAATTCCACATGTTTGTGACGAGGATTCTGAAATTATACTTAAAACTTTGCCATCGATCATTGTCATGTAAAATTGGTGATTAATTTGAAAAGACTCGAATTGTGTTGGAATAATTTCAGTTATTTGCTGTTTCACTTTATCAACTTCAGCACTAACCAACTCAGAAGTTTCTTTTGCGTAAATCAATTTTATTGGTCTACAAAATCGCGTTGAAGAAGGCCGAGAATTCTCCCACAGAATGACACTTCCCATTTTCACTTGCAGTGGCACAATGCATACGGCAAATAAGTTTTCATCGATCCTGTTCGATTCAGGGTCAGAAAAGCTTTGGCGGTAAGTTGAATGTCCGCTACTGCCATCACATCCCCATTAGCAATGCATCATATGCTGGATATATGTTTGCATTTCTTACTTTTGCACCAGCTTGGATCAATTTGTACGAGTGCTTTGTAAAATCCCCATCCACGTAAAGAGCCAAAGCTTCATCAGGACTGTATGCAATAGCATTTTTGGCTTCTGAAGCAATAGTTTTTTTTAATTTTTGCTGCAACCTCGGAATCAGAATGTAGCATGGATACAACTTCTGATGCATTTCTTTTTCCTGCTTTGTGTAAACTAACACGCGTCGCTACAACAAGTTCATCGCATGTAGTTTTTTCTACAAGCTGTGAAACTTTGTTGACTTGTGTTTTAGATGAACAAGCAGTGAACTCTTTTACAGGCCTTCCAAAATTTTTACTAGTTGTCGGCCCAACTAATAAAACTTCACTGTCCAACCAATCTTTATTATGTTTTTCAAAATTCGATAACGATCTGTTGCAGTTCTTCCACTTTTCCACTACTTTGCTTATGAAGCTCCTCAATTTTTTTTTTATTTCTCGGCACTGCTCCTCATTATAGTGCGATTGGTCTATAATATTATTAAATACGTGGGCCTCCACAGCTAAAAATTTTTTAGTAGGGACGTTTTCATTGTGCCAAATCAAAAAAAGTGTGCGTTTGGAAACATTCATTATGCCTAAAAAATTAATTAACCAATAAACGGGCAAGAACGGGCAGATCATTTTGGACGTTTCACAACAACAAATAACCAAATTAATAATCAAAACCATATTTGGACCGAATCCGATCGAATCCCAAAAGATGCACTCCACCAAACTATAGTATATAACACTTCAAATCTGCTACACCAATGTTAACTTCTACAACGTATTTCTATTAAACTAGATAATCACAGATCACAAACATATTTTTTTTAGTTAATACATACCTTGTACTTTAAATAAAAACCTTAGTTTATAAAATTATTAATCAAATGATTTAATATTGCCGAAAACCACGCACTGAGCAATTTGGCGCCAAATTCTTTCAATGCACTTGCTGCAACTCATGTTATATTTGACAGCTAACAGCTGTGCGAATATTGAAAGCAAAACAAATGTAAAAACGCAAATTTGCTCAGTGGAGTATCGGTTATCGCTACAATCTCAAACATTTATCGATTTTAAAGTTTTAAAATTTGACTTAAATGCCGTCAGATCAATGATTTCGACCACTGTGCAGCGGTCTGGATTATAAATCAACGACATTTTGAACAGCAATTTACCTGAATTAGAGAACCTATTTTAATAATAAAAAAATTTTCTTTCGCCTAGAATCGGTTTTATATATGTAACAGTGGGCAGTACAAACAATTTTTGGCCTAGCATTTTTCAAATTAAAACTTATACTTGTTATAATCAAAACCTCACAAAAACCTGCATTAATTACATAAAAGGTAACAGAAAATATTTCTTTAGTTTAATGCGTTTTACACAAATGAAAAATAAAGAAGTTTCCAGATTTTTAGTGGGGAGTCCCCTGAGTGCGAAAGTACATTTGGAAGTGTCAGATTGGCACCAGTTTTTGAGAAATCGGTATATATCCATTTTTCATGGATATAGGCTAAGTCTGCGCAATTAAAAAAAATTTTATTCGACTGTATTCGTTTTTTTTGGCCTTCTTAACTTTTTTTTACGGAATGTTTTGACTTTTTTAAACCATTAATGTCGATCAAAAGTAAAGATTTTTTACCATTTTTAGCCACAGATATACCTAAGTCTGCGTAAAGTTTTTTTGGTTGGTTTCAAAGTCGGTAAAAAAAATTAATAAAACCCCGTTTTTAATTTTTTAAAACTGTTTAGTTAAATATGTACATCAAATACAAAACTAGAATGAAGACGGGTCGGTCTGCTGCCGTTTTTGGTTACATTTCTTCTTCTTTAGCCGAGGAAAAGATACAGAAACAGTGAGTGAAGAAGAAAAACATTGAGTGTATAAACAAGACTTGGTTCATAAATAATTCCAACAAAAAAATATGTCTCAAAGCCAGCCGCCGCTCTGCTCTGCCTTCATCTTCTCCTACAGTGGTTGCTTGTGTGCGGGTCATTGCTTGTGCAAAAACTTGTTTGTTTCATTTGTTTGAAATTTATATGAATTTCAGTTTTTTTGGTCTTAGAAGACCCCTAGTGAAGTTTGATGCAGAAAATATTCGTCGAATATTTTAACCCTCTAAAGTGCCGTTTTAGTATATTTTTGTGTGTAAGTTAAAAAATGACCCCTTAAAATGAGTGGGTTAATATATTCTAATAAAAGAATCGCCAAACAATTCTACTGAAGACATCTGAGAGTCCTTTAGCTCACAAGTACATTTTGTATATTGTTTTGACTTGTACCAAACGCCTTTCCAAGAAATTTAAAAATTTTAATGCCCGGAATTTCGAAATCCGTTTTAGTATACTTTTGTGGGGAAGCTAAAAAAAGGACAAAAATGACCCCTTAATATGAGTGTAAGAGGTTTAATATATTCTAAGCAAAGAATCGCCATACAATTCTAATGAAGACATCTGAAAAAGTATTTTAGCTCAGAAGTACATTTAGTATATTTTTTTTGTCTTATACCAAACGCCTTTTTAAAAAATTCTTTAGGGGCCCACATTTCGGGAACCCGAGCTAACTTTTCAAACCATTTGGCAGATTTGCTCTACCAACAGTTTAGTTCATTTCGCATTGCAAGTATTGAAGCTGGTTTTTTTTTTTTTTTTTTTTTTTTGTTGCACAGTGTTATTGTTTAAAATTTGTTTTTGCTATTTAAAAAAAATTACAAACAAAAAATTTAACTGAATCAAACAAAAAGTTTACCGAAATTTATATAAATTTCAAATAAATAATTTTGCTGAATCAAACAAAAAAGTTAATTCGTTTTGCACATGCAATGGCGCGCACCCTGGCCTTGAGACACATTTTTATGTTGGAATAATTTCTGAGCCAAGTCTTGTTTATACACACAATGTTTTTCTTTATCACTGACTGTTGCCGTATTCTTTCCTTGACTATAGAAATCTCAACCAAAAACGGCAGCAGACCAAACCGATATGTTTTTCGACATCATCCTACTTTTAAAAATTGATTTATTTAACTAAACAATTTCAAAAAATAGAATACTGGATTTTTTTTCATTCTTTTTTACCAACTTTGAAACAAATCAAAAATTTATTTTGTTTCTTATAATGTTGTTGTTAAAATTGTTTAAAGAGTGAAACGTTTTTTTACCAATATTGTTTTTGTTTTTTTATCTTACTACAAACCTCGTCACGCTATTTTATCATCTTTCTTATTGTTGTCCTTTTTAAGTCCTACAAAAATAGAATTTTGTTGTTGTGCACATATTTTACATAAAGAAGTGTTGCTTCCTATCAAATAAAAAATGCAAAAAAAACGACAACATTAAAGAGCGTTAAATAAAGGGTGTTTTTTAAAGTGTCACAACTTTGAGTTGGCATCACTGCTTTATTTGAGCACCCATTTAACAGCTGATAGTTGCTTTTTGATTAGTTTGCTTTGAAATTGGAATTATGAATTGACTTACATCAGAGCAACACAAGCAAATTGTTGAAATTTTTAATCAAAATAATTCGGCTAATGGGCTGAACAAAATTGATATTGATTTTGAATTTCCATTTAAAATTTTATTTCCCGTTGAAGCCCATTTCTGGTTGAATGGGTACGTAAATAATCAGAATTGTCGCATTTGGAGTGAGGAGAATCTACAAGCTTTTGTCGAAACACCATTACATTCCCAGAAAATTACTCTTTGGTGCGCTTTATGGTCTGGCGGAGTCATTAGCCCGCCCATACGTCTTCAAAAACGATGGCAAGTTGTTGAAAATTGGTGTTCCAGATTGCGCCTTCTACGCGCCAGCCGTGGCGGCCACATTTCAGAAATCATATTTTAACATTTATTTTTCTTTCCAATAAAGCCCGTTTCATTGATATTAAAAATATATTTTCTTGTTTTATTATGATTTAAACTTGTGTCACTCTATAAAAAACACCGTTCATATCATACAAAATTATAAAAAACTTCAAACCATATTTTTGAATATTTTTCAACATATTTATGTTAAAATAAAAATCAAACAAAAAAAAATTGTAGAAATTAAAAAATTTTTTTAGCAATAATTTTTTTCTGTGCACTGTATAAGGTTTTCGTTGTGGCTTAATAGTTTCTAGTGTCTTCCCTTGTTTAAAATGCTTTTGGGAGCTGCACTAGTTACTGCTGGCCGAAAGTTCTCCTTCCCATGTACGAAAAATAACCTTTTGCTTTTTCTCGAAATTATTCGTTTGCTTCGGGCAAACCTAAAATGCAGCCCACTTGTTGCTGTTTGAACACAGATGAAACCTCTGTTTTCCAATCCTCAATAACCCTATCTGCCGGTTGGATCAGGTTGAATTTGTAAACAAAACCAGACTATATATGGCATAAATACCAAGCCCTTGTCAAATCTGGAGTCTTCGGATAACCCTTTCAAGGGACATACGGACCTCGTTACATCAACTTAGCTCCTCTTAAGGACCCAGAATATATACTTATACGTTATAGGGTCTTAGATTAATATTGTAGAAATTCCAAACGGAATGACAATCTTTTATCATCGGTAAGGTGTAAAAAAAAGGGACAACATAGGCAGATTATGGCTGCAAGGGACGAGTTTTGTTAAGTTTCATGCAAGGAAGCATTTTTGTTTCTCACAGACAATGCAAAGAAAGAGTTTTGGAATTCACTAAAATTTTACATGAAGCTTGCAGAGGTCAAGCAGAGATTTTTGTTTGTTTTTAACTTCAGATACTAAAGCAGCACGGTGTTATCTGTCAAAAGTCGTTGCTATCATGATTTTTTCTTTAAATGCAAGTAACGAGTTTTGGGACTCAGCGCCTCATATTTACCTAAAATGGCTTTGGAACCTTTGTAAAGTTTCTATTGATAAGGTCTCTTTTAGCGTGTTGGAGACGAAAAACATGTCTGACTAAGTCACCCTGTTGTTTTAATTACGTCATTACATATCGGGTGTTTTTTTCAGTGGTATAGAACTTCGAATTGAAATAAAACACAAGAAAATCGTTTTAATGACCATCAGTTTGGCTTTATTGGAAGGATAATTTTATGCCATTAATGTTTAAATATGATTTCAGGCATGTGGCCGCCGCGGCTGGCTCGAATAAAGCCAATTCTACAGGTCTAATTTTCAACCACTTTTTCGAGCATATGGGGCCGTATGTCGGCAATAACGCCACGAATGTTGGCTTCCAATTCCCCTAACGTTTCTGGTTTGTTGGCGTAGACGAGCGACTTCACATATCCCCAAAGAAAATAATCCAATGGTGTCAAATCACACGATCTTGGTGGCCAATTGATAGGTCCATTCCGCGAAATTATGCGCTCATCGAATGTTTCCTTTAATAAATCGATTGTGGCGTGCGCTGTGTGGCATGTAGCGCCGTCTTGTTGGAACCACAACTCATCCACATTCATGCCATCCATTTCGGGAACAAAATAGTCGGTTATCATAGCTCTATACCGGTCTCCATTAACGGTAACTGCCTCTCCAGCATTATTTCGGAAGAAGTATGGCCCAATGACTCCACCAGCCCATAGAGCACACCAAACAGTCAGTTTTTGTGGATGTAATGGCGTCTCAAGGGTCTCATGTGGATTCTCTTCACTCCAAATGCGGCAATTTTGCTTGTTGACGTAGCCATTCAACCAAAAATGAGCCTCATCACTGAACAAAATTTTGCGATGAAAATCAGCATCGAGATCAATCTCATTTTCGGCCCATACACCAAAATCACGACGCATTGCATGGTCTCGCGGCTTTAATTCTTGCACAAGCTGGATCTTGTAAGGTCGCAAGCCAAGATCTTTGCGCAAAATCTTCCATAAAGTTGATGGACAAAGCTCCAATTGCTGTGCACGGTGGCGAATCGATTCATTCGGGTCCTCTTCAACACTTTGCTCTACAGCGGCAATTGTTTCTTCGGTGCACACTGTTCGACGTCTCTGCGGATGCGTATTATCACATAGAGTAAACGTAGTGCGAAAACGATCCATGGTTAACCGAATTAATTGCTCTGATGGACGATTATGTCGACCATAAAATGGACGGAGCTTGCGGCAAACTTCGCGAACTGAACCGTTATTTTCGAAATAAATTTGCACGATTTGCAAGCGTTGTTCTTTTGTCAACCTGTTCATGATGAAATGGCAAACCAAACTGAACATAAATGACATTAGAGTTGCCAGATTTGACCACAAAATGCCAGTTTTATCTCTATTCGAAAAACAAACCTGTAAAAAAAACACCCATTATTTGTAATACTTAAGTATTTTGTATTTCCAAATATGTTTTACTACATCTGACAACTTATCGAATATCTATTTGTTTTTAAGACATATATACATATGTATGGATTTAGCGAAATTTTAATGAACTTAAAAATTGTATATAAAAGGTGGTTTTCCGAATACACCGTAATCGGTGCCGCAAACGAAAACTGAAACTAGAAAACGTTGCTGTTCGTCACCGTCTCGTTTCCGAATCTTTTTCGTTTCAGTTGGCATCCTCGCAGGATAAAAGAGAAGCTGAAACCGAATTATTGTGCGCAATTTGTTTAGTTGTCATTATGAAGTGGAATATTGTGCATAAAAAACAATATATTAAATACTAAAAAATATGGAAAATTACGATGTCGATGAAACCAACGAGGAAAATCGCCGAATTGTAGCCTACAACATGGCGCAGCAGCAATATGAAGAAGATGTGTTTTTGCTGTTATTATTAAAAGCGAGAAGAAAAAATATTCATGTGAAATACAAACAGCTGCACAAGGTATATTTATAGCAGGTAGCCGCGAGATTACAACAATTGTACAATAAAACAAACAACAGGGCTTTTTATTGTTGTTATGTGGTACGAACTGTCAAAAGGCAAAGGGGTTGATAAGAGACAAAAAAGACAAAAGATAGAGACAAAAAACTTGTTGTATACAACATTTGACAGTTCGTACCACAAAACAAGCAAATAAAAAATTAACAGCTGGCTTTCCGAGACTACCTGTTATAAATATACCTTGCAGCTGCACAGAGAAGGTGCACACTAGGCTGGTTCATATATGACCGGTGTTGCCAGTGGATTTTTCGAAAAAATACCTACACATGCTAAAAAAAAATCCGATTTTTTCCTACACGTTGAACAAATTTGCCCTACGAAAATCCCTACGCTTTATTGTCATTAAAATAGAAGGCAACACATTCGTTATAAAAAATAAATTTTTTGACAAAAAATAAGTACAAAACTTAAAAAAAAATAATATTTACATATCGCACTTGTTCAATAATACTGTATTAACTCAAAATTTTCAGTAGAAGCAAAACAATTTTCAATTTAATATGAAAGGCATATTAAAAAGGATTTTTTAAAGGTACTTAAAATAGCTGGATATTTTTGATATGAATAATAACTGTAGATTTTTTCTAAAAAGTGAAAAACTAAAAATTTTGAGTTAATACAGTATTGTTGAAAAGGTAATATATGTATGTATTTAAAAATTCAATTAAATGATATCTTAGAAAAAATATATACATACATATAAGTGTCGCCCACTTTTTAAACCACAAACAACTCTGGAAATATATTTTCAAGCAATTTTAGTAAAAAGAAAAAATTTTCAACTGCTTTGGACAAGAAAATATCACTTACAAAACGTTTTTCTGAATTTATTTTATAAATAATGCGATATTACCGAAAATCCCTAAATTTTGGTGATTAAAAAAAATCTGTCCGATTTTCCCTACGCCTCTATTTTAGTATCAAAAAAACCTACATGTAGGGATTTCCCCTACTTCTGGCAACACTGTATATGACACTATTTTTTTTGTTTTTTTAATGTGGGCCAACCGAAATATATATTAGGTACAGTGAAAAAATAATACATGATTTTTTTAAATTTTTTTTATTAATGGTGTTTTCTTTTCTACAAAAAAATACCACATTTTTAAAGGTGCATTTATAAAATGTCTTGCCTAATGCTAAGTTCACACTTAGCTTTTTAAACGCGTTTAAGCAAAATGTTGATTGCTAATCAAAGCCGTTCACACTACATTTGAGATGATTAAGATGACAGATGATTAAGAAAAAAACACAACAAACAAATTTTTTTTTCTTTAAAGTATTAAAAATGGATAAAAAAAACTTTTATAAAGTTATGAGAAGATTATTTTAATCTTTTTAATGATGAAATTGTGAAAATTTATGAATTATTTAAGGAAAAAAATAAAAACATTAAGCAGAAATCGAGGCCGGTTGTACACGATCATGTTGGCGATTCTACATTTAAGGTATGTTCAGTGGATTCTATGTGATTTATGAAGTGATTTAGTTGTAATCATGTCAATTTGAAGTGATTAACAAATCACTTCAATGTATGGGTAATCATCTCGATTTTGAAGTGATTAGAGCTTAATCACGTTCGAACTGCTTAAACGCGTTTAAGAAGCCAAATGTGAACATACTATAACATGTAATAATGCAATTTTTTATTTAACGAGAACAAAACACAAAATTGGATCGCCCTGTTTTTAACAGCTGACAAAAAGTTTGTTCTTCAATATATAAAAAAATATGTACATAAATCAAAAAGTATGTTCTTCAAAATATAAAAAAAAATACACATAAACCCAAATTTGATAATATATTAATTAATATTAAATAAATAAATAAATGAACAAAATGAATGACCAAATTCCAATTTCTTTCGTTTGTTTTTCATAAAATATGTAAACAAGAAAATACCTTTGCCAGATTGCGAATTTATTAACACCAAGTTTTTACGATTTCTTGATTTGACGTTTTTTTTTTCAAAAACAATTTTATAACACCGAATCCATTTAAATTTTATGTCACTGACAACCTACCATTAATAATGTAATGCGTTCTTTTGTTTTTACTATAAAATAATAGACAAAATTACTATTAAAACTTAAAAATTTTACTGTCCTGATTAGAGGCGATTTTTTCCCAACTTCGTCTGGTAACCCTATATATAAACAGAAGCCATCTTTCAACAGGGCATTATCAGCACTCTCGATTTATACGGGGCGTAAAGTGCAATGCCTTATGACATTTAGAAACATTATTACAACCTAATGATAAAGTTACTGATAGTTAACGTGAACAATAGCTATCTTGAACGATAAAGTGACCAATAAGTTTTTTCCATTATTACAACTGTCCGATAAAATAAAAAATGTAATTTATATACTGTGGCAACATTGCAGTATATACCGTCTACTCTGTAGCTCGTTTCTGTATTTCTCGCATCGTAAAATTTCTTACATGAAGTGTGAAACAAAAAATTCCATCGTTTCTCGATTTATGAGATAAAAGTGTTTCTGTATTTGAATGCGAAAACAGACACAACAAATTCTGTTTATACTGGAATATTTCCAGTACTTAAGTGTCAAATAAAAGCGAAACGTCAACAAAAGAAATAAATATAATAAAAACAGGGCTGCCAGATTTGACGAGTTATCGTCATCTTGACGATTTTTTGTTCCGATATTAACAAAGTGACGTTTTGATGATTTTTTCTAAAAAAGTGACGAAAGCAAAAACAAAATCAAAAATATTTTATAATTTTGTTGTTACTTTCTATAGAAATTCATCTTGAATTTTTAAATTTCAAACACTTCTATTTTGTGGCGTTGAAAATTTAAAAAAAAATTATATGAATGTCTGTAGAAAGCAACAACAAATTTATAAAATATTTTTGATTTTATTTTTGATTTTAATGAAATTGTTGGCGTTGCGTTTTACACTATAAGCCCCTTAGTCTTCGGAATAAGATAATTGTAAATTGTAAGATGAGATAAACCCACTGTTTATTGTTGATGTGTTTTGTTTAAACTTTGATATTGTTACAAGTAGAACTGTTGCTATAAGTCTTATACGCTTAACAGTTTTATTTGGTTTAATATCTTTAGTTTTTCTAAAATCTTTATGGATGAAGTTTCCTGATGATCTGGCCTAAGCAACCAGTGAAATGCGCATAGGAATAGCTTATCCCATCAACAATAAACTTAAAGTGTTTTTATCAATAACAAAATCTTTTGAAATTAAAATTGTAAATATTTTTATATGTTTGTTTATTAGAAAAAAAGATATCTTCAGAAACAAGGCTGCTTAAATTTTTATATTTATCCCTATTGTGAAAATTGTCCTCGAAAATTGTCCTCGGCAAAAGCAAAATTTCGAGGGAAAGTAATGGACCGACTTGGCTTATTTTGAACATTTAATACTTCTTATATACATATACAAAATATGATTGATATTTGATATTCTTACCTTATATGTACACTTTTGTGCCAAAACCATTATTCCGGCAAGAAAGAAATTTGTTTGTCTCCCAGTAAAAACTTTTTCAAAATGGATAGCTTCTTTCACTCGTTATTAAGTAGCTTTCTTCCATAAGAACTTCGATAACTACTTTTTTCTGGATGTATTAAGATGAATTGAATTTGTTCTTTTTGGCACAACCCTTGTAAAATTCATTAGTTTTTCAGTATAATTGTATGTAGTGCTTTTATGTGTTTCTGATTACTTAACATATTATTTTGTAGGCGAAGATTTTACTGGGTCTTTAACCCGTTTATTTATGAACCGATTTTTTTTTAATTTTAACTACAAGGTATTCTACTAAGTCTATTTCAGGTAAAAAAGAAAAAGATTATAGGAATAGGTAAATTAAAGATTTATATCTCAATTATTAAATAATAATTATTAAATACCCATGAACTTAAACTATGTTTTTGTTTGATTATTTTTTAATAAAAGTCGAAACAAATTTGTTTAAAATTGATTTTAAATTGTACGATTTTTAAAACAAAAAAGACGATCTTTTTATTTTTTTCTCAGGAAATTGACGATTTTGACACAAATTTATCTGGCAGCACTGATTAAAACCAAAACAAGAAAAGGCTAACAAAAATTTAAACTAACAAAATATAACAATTGTTTTTTGTTTATTTTCATCATACAAATTATGCATTTATCATTTATATTCCTTTTTTTTTTATTTATTTAAAAAAATAGTATATAAGCATATTTTAAATTCAATATATCTACATTTTGTTTTTCTCGCCACCAATTTCAAATGTGACTTATTTTGACAGTTCTTGAAAGAAACTTTTCGCAAAATATTGTTATAGAAACACTTTTTCTCGCATCCTTCCAATAATTGCTGGAAAATTATTTAAATGACAGATAATTCTCGCAAAAAAAAGATACAGAAACACTTGTGTGAGAAAAACCATTTTTTGTTTCATTTCACACTATTTTTGTTGCAATTCACACGTTTCATGCGAAGAGTTTTACGATGTGAGATATACAGAAACGGGCTACTGGTTGTTTAATATACGTAGTGGCAACGACTTAGTTTTGTTTTATTTATTAATTAAAAAAAAAAGTAAATTTTTGTGCTTTATTTTTGGTTTTAATGGTAAATTGTTTTGTTTTTTGTGTTAAATTGTGTTTTTTGAAAAGTTGAGTAATTTAAGACTATCATTGAAGTTACCATCAGTGCTGCCACAACGAATACAATTTTTACAACCAAAATTTTTGAAAAAGTTACCAAATGTAAAAAAATATAACCAAATCATTAAAATCATTGTAATACATTGTAACACAAAGGTTATTTGCACTTTATAGTAAAACAATAATTATAAATCAAGAAAACAAAACAAGAAATGTAATTCTTTTACATATTAAAATAATAACGTGAAACTTAATTTAAAGTTTTTTTTCATTTGAGACTTTTTGCGCCCTATGCTCCAGTGGGAGTTGGAGAATATAGAAAAAAAAATAAATTGAATATTTTTTAATATGGCAGTTATAAATAACAAAAATGGATAATAGTTTTCCGATTTTTAGCTGTTATTGGCAGGACTGTCAAATGTGGCGATTTCTTAATCCTTTTGTCGATGGAAATTTACGTTTGGCGATTATTTTGGCGAAATTTAAAACGATTGGCCATAAGCGAAATGCATTTTATGTAAATATTTTCTAGTTTACATATATCTAAAATATTATAAAAACCACAATACTAATTATATAATAAAAACTTTTTTCTGTTTTGTGTAAATTTTAATTCAAATTTATAATTCTTATTATAAAAAGATGTTTCAAAATTGTTCTAATATATCATAACATACATTCATTGGGGAAAAAGTATATAATTATGTTAAAAAACATAAAATAAATATACATACCGACAAGTTATAAACAGTAAAATTTCAAATTTCTTTAAGCTTGCAGTTATTTATTAAAGAAAATTCCATAAATTTTAAAATTATATTGATTAATCAATGTAATTTTAAAAAATCTTTAAAATTCCCACGTGTATTTTCAAATATGTATATAAATATACTTCTAGAAATAACCTAAATTCAGAACCTTAAACTTATTTTCAAGTTTTTAAAAACACTGAAACGACTTTTGTGTAATTTTTTAGCATTCCGAATGATTTTATGCACTTCCTACTTTAAGTACTAATTATCTCGCACATTTAAAAAAAAAAATAATTGAAAATCTACATTGATGAAAACTTTATTTGTTAACGATTTCAGATCATGGCGTTTTTAATATAAAAATCGCAAATGGCAATACTTTCTTAGCAAAAATCTTAAAAAAATTATTTGGTTGCTGTTTTGAAAGGGATTATAAAAAACTTCCGTTCATTGGTAACAAATAATGCAAAAATCGTAGTACACAGTACAAACTATTCGAGCTCGTATATAATTGTACCAAGAAATACATATTCGTTCGTAATTATTATTGTTTTAGAAAAAAGTAACCAAAAGGAAAAAAATATTCACATCTCCACATTGAAAAAAAATATAACCAATTTTGGTTAGAAATAACCAAAAACGGCAGCTCTGGTTACCATATCTTCAGCAGAAAATATGGCATCTTCAAGTTCTTAAAGTTCACTTGTAAAGTTACCATGAGGACAAACCTGATGTTAGCTTGTCAGTCACTTTTTAGGTTAATGTTAACTTGAAATAACCAAAAACTATTTATCTGTCAGATAGCATCCTAAAAATAACAATTTGTAAGTTGTAATAATGGCCCTTAACGGTGAATTTTTTTAGAATAAAACACGCTGCCCTCTTAGAGAGCAAAGCATTTTTAAGAAACGAACACCAAATTGCATTTTTTTAAATAAAATGTAACATTTTTTGTAGAAAAGAAAACACCATAAGATTTAGGGGTCGCTAACGGCCCTTAAACTGTGATGTTTTTGAAAAAACTTAATATATTTATCCAATTGAGTGTGTATTAAAAAAATTGAATTTATGTACACCATTATTATATAAAGATAATTTTAAAAAAGAGAGAAAATTGTACTTTAATTATATCAGGGGCCTAATTCTAGCAGCCGTGATCGAGTAATTTCTTGATTCGAAAGCTATTTTATTTCAGTCGATACTGAACGAATCGAAATTGTTTTTTCCTTATTGTGAAACTTAAATTAATGCTTTACAACCCTGAACAAATAATTCCGATTCGTTCAGTATTGACTGAAATAATTAGATGTTAAATTGCTTTCGAATCGAGAAATTACTCGATCACGACTGCCAGAATCAGCCCCCAGGTCTGTTCTGAAAATCACGTGATTTCAAATCACATGTGCTTTTAAAATCACACGTGTGATTTTGTGGTGTTCTGTAAATCACACAGTTTTTGTGTTTTTCGGTATGATTTCCAATTGTCGAAAGCACAAGCAAACACAAAAAGTTTGTTCTACAATAGAGTTGTGTCGTTCCAAAACGACCTAGTTCCATTGAACGATTCCCTAAAAGGAACGGTGCGGACTTTTTCAATAGTTCCTTTTTTATCGTTCCTCGTTCCGCAATCACAATCATCACATGTATTTCTGTAGGTTAATTTTTTGTGTGTTGATCAGTTTTGCCGACTTTTGTGTATTTAGATCGTGACACATAAAAAATTTCTAATTAAATCAATTACTGATGTGATTCAAAGCGATATATTTTATCAATATACCACTAGTTCACCACCAGCAACAGCATTACGCGCAGATGATTAAAACATTTATTATTTTTTACAAACATTTAAGAAATTATATAATTATTATTAATGTAGTCGTTACGCCACAACATGACAACAAACAATAACAAATATTTCTTTATTGACGTTTTTACGAACGACAAAGAAGTTTTATCGTTCCTCGTCGTTCATTCATTGTTCAAAGGAAAAAACAGGAACGATGAACGAAAGGAACGACCTAGTTCCTTTGATCTAACGGATCGGTCGGAACGATTCCACAAAAGGAACGATTTTGCCCAACTCTATTCCACAAAATTACAGAACATTTTTCAACGCTTTTTATGTTATTTTCCAACAATTTGTTTTTTTTAATAAATTTGGTTTTAGGGTGTGTTTAAAATTTTGCAATTTTCGCGAGTTTTAGCCATATTCGCGATAAAAGCGATTTGCTCCTGTACGTTTTCTGATTCTATACAGCGTTTACGATTTATAATAAATAGTAGACTTCGCTATCATGCCGCTGTTAGCAAATTTCCGCTTAATACCAATTTTTACCGAATTTTTGCCATTCCTTATAGTTTAAGGTACTTGTAATCAATTTTATGGCTTGTTTGAAATATTAAAAATTTTCGCGAATTTTCGCTATTCTGCTTTTTTTTTTGTTATTTTCCGAAATTTTGTTTTCAAGCTTGCAATTTTTCGCTAATTTTGCCATTTGCGCGATATAAGCGATTTTTTCCTGTGATTCTTTACAGCTATTAAGATTTTTAATAAATTTTATACTTTGCTTTCATGCTGCTGTTAGCAAATTAGCTATCTTTAATTGAACTAAAAAAACAAACTTCAAATTACAACAGAAGTCACAAAAGCATATATAATTTTTGTACTGTCGTCTTAAAATTAAGAAAATTCGAATTTATAAAAAATTAATTACCAATACATTAAATACACAGTGCAACACGAAAAATAACCATATACGGACAACTCTACGTGATAAAACATTAAAAAAAAAGACTCGTACCTCCCAGTTTTGCCCAAAGTCATGCACTTTTTTTATGGGCCTCCAAAGATTTGAGGCATCGGTGTTATTTTTGCAAAAAAGTGATAATTTTGTCAGGCTCATATCTTGCAAACCGTTCGGAATTATGATTTACCCTCTGAGACAAAGTTTTAGCTATTATATATTATTATATAATACTACGTTTACATTAGGCTGAAATCTTGTAGATTTGATTTAAAATCTTCTTCGAAATCTAGTAAGTTTACATTATACTTTTTTGGGATTAGCGAGATTTTGTTTTTATAACAAAACAACTGACAAAAAGTTTTTTCGCTACACATACAAACACAATTAGAAATATACATTAAACAATTTGCATTCTGTTGGGTAATTTATATCTTCTTTGGCATTACAAGCTGTATCGATCGACTTGTATGATGCAAAGTTGCCTGACAGCAACTGCTTTATCTTGTAGTTTAATGCGTTGGCGTCCACTTTTTTTGCTGCCGAAATGGCTCTTTCTGCCAGGAATGTATGATTTTTGTATTGTTTGCTTACATCAGAAAATATGCGGTCAATGATAGCATTATTGGAATCAAATTTATGCATCCAGTATTTTCATAGACAGCAACTTTTTGAAATTTTTTTAAACAAAAAATCCGCTGGGGATTTTCACGAAAATTATGTCCCCAATTTGGGAACAAGTCCCTAAAACTGAGAACGCTGGTTAGGCAAATAGGTCTTAAGTCAAAAAACTCATTTAGAGTTTTTGATTGGCTTTGGCCCCTATTACGGTTCACAACTCAACTCAGTTGAGTTGTAATTTCTTATTTTTGTATTAAGCCATAATACAATTTTGCGATATTGCGGTTAACAAAAACAAAAATTACAACTTATTACAACCAGTTGTCTTAATTACAACTCAACTGAGTTGAGTTGTGAACGGTCATAGGAGCTTTTTTTAATTCAATTTGTTTTTCTCTTTCTCTATCAATAACAGCTTCTAATCGTAATCATCTGCTCTTGAGGAAAAGTCTATAATATGCCCCAAATAAATAAATTTCAATTAAACATTACGAAAAATAACAGTTTTTTACTTAAGTCCTTTTTGCCTAACGCCAAAGAAATATACGAATAGTTTTCATTATTAACCCAAAGCCAAAACCCCCAAACAATTTTAAAAACTATTTCGACCTTTTTGTCCAATTAAATTGTTTTAGATCGTAAATGTATTCAGTACCAGAGCTGCCGTTTTTGGTTATTTCTGACCAAAATTGATTATATTTTTTTTCAATGTGGAGATGTGAACATTTTTTTAATTTTGGTTACTTTTTCCTAAAATAATAATACGTACGAATATGTTTTTCCTGGTACAATTATTTACGAGCTCGAATAATTTGTACTGTGTACTACAATTTTTTCATTATTTGTTACCAATGAACGGAAGTTTTTTATAATCCCTTTCAAAACAGCAACCAAATAATTTTTTTAAGATTTTTGCTAAGAAAATATTGCCTTTTGTGATTTTTATATTAAAAACGCCATGTTCTGAAATCGTAAACAAATCAAGTTGAAATCAATGGAGATTTTCAATTATTTTTTTTTAAATGAGCTTAGTTTTTCTTGATTGTGTCCGCTTATGGGAAGTGTCCGTTAAGGGAGATTGCACTGTATTCTTGTTTTGTTTTTAGACTATTCCTGATGATGATATTCAAGGAATATCGAAATATTGGAGTTATTTAAAATTAATAAAATAAAAAACATTTATTAAAAAACCTATGACCTCGAGCTTGAGTATTTATTTCTTTTGAGGTATGGAATTTTCTTTAAAAAATGGCTGTAAGTTTAAAGAAATTTGAAATTTTTCTGTTTATAACTTGTCGGTATGTATATTTATTTAATGTTTTTTAAGATAATTATTTGTTAAAAAAAACTTTTGACTGTCAGTCATATACTTTTTCTCCATTGAATGTACGTTACGAAAGGCGAAAGGCAGTAATATTTTACAATGATTCACAAAATATTTGATATATTAGAACAATTTTGAAACATTTATTTATAATAAGAATTATAAATTTGAAATAAAATTTACACACAAGAGAAAAAAGTTTTTATAATATTTTGGTTATATGTAAATTAGAAAATATTTACATAAAATGCATTTCGCATATCGCCAATCGTCTTAAATTTCGCCAAAATAATCGCCATATCGCCAAACGGCGACAAAAGAATTAAGAAATCGCCACATTTGACAGTACTGCCAATAACAGCTAACAAGCGGAAAACTATTATACATTTTTGTTACTTATAACTGGCATATTAAAAAATATTCAATTTATTTTTTTTTATTTATTTATTTATTCCTCTAACTCCCAAAAAATAAAAAAATTTTTTTTACGAAAAAAGTCTCAAATTAATAAAAACTTTTAATTAAGTTTCACGTTATTTTTTTAATATGTAAAAGAATTCCATTTCTTGTTTTGTTTTCTTGATTTATAATTATTGTTTTACTATAAAGTGCAAATAACCTTTGTGTTACAATGATTTTAATGATTTCCTCAATTAATAAAAAGCATTTTTAATTTGGTTATATTTTTTTACATTTGGTAACTTTTTCAAAAATTTTGGTTGTAAAATTTTATTCGTTGTGGCAGCACTGTTCAGTACATACAACGCACTTTGATATTTACCGATTTGTAATTTTATGTAAATATTTGTTGACAAATGGGACGTACATAAATAAATAAAAACGTTTAGACAGACAAATGACTTTATTGTCTGGGATTGTGAAGCATTTTGAATTTATTAGCTATCTACTTTTTTCTATTTAAGACAAAAATATTGCCGAAAATTTTTTAATGTTAGTGAATGTTTTTGAAAATAAAATTAAATATATTTAATTTTATTGAAAATTTACATTGAAAACAAAAATAAATTTGAGTTTTTATTTTAATATTAATGTATCTTTTAAACATGTTGCATTTACCCCTCATGGTTATTTCTATTTTTTTTTTTAACTTTCTTATGTTTTATTTTTCTACAACTGGCAACACTGACATTTAAATCATACTGTTTTTTCATGAACTTATTCGAGATTTGTTCAATGGTTGTTCTGTTTCATGGTTGTTAATGTTCATATTCTCTTGTATAGGCAAATAAACTAATTTCATCTTATTCGTCTTTTAAATATCGAGTGTTCATTACTTTCATTTCATAGTATTTCATCTTACTGAATACGAATGAAGCGAACACAAAATTATAATGAAGGTTTTATGAACATCATTATTAAGTTTCATGCAGATGTTTATTATTTATTTCACAATGATGGCCAGTTTAACGAGTGAGAATTTAAAAAAATACAAACACTTATTAATGAGAATGAAAATTATATAAAATGAAAAAAATAAAGTTATTTTGTAATTAATTTAAAACGAAAAATATTTAACGCCCGCTGCTTAAAGCTTTTTTCAAGTATATTTCTTTACATCTTACAGGGACGACACGGTTTTCCCAAATGTTAATGAAGATGATGATAATGATGATCGCATCTTTACAATTTAAATTATAGATGATCGATGAAAACGACACGACACTGACAACAATAGACTATACACGGGCAGACAGCTGATATTTGCAGGTGTTCGTTTGTCGTTTGTTTATTTAATCATCATTACAAAAAAAAAATTAATTAATTAACACAACAATGCGTGAATCTTACAAGTGCACAACGAACGAAAGATTGTTTAACTAAAAAAGGGAAAATATTTAGATTTTTTTAATTTGATGATTTTTTTTGGCTAAAAAAAATTTTAATTCTTTTTTTATTTGCTTAAAGAAATTTAAAAACAAATAATATCTCATAGTTTTAAAATCTTTTTTGTTTTTTATACCCTTCACCGAAGGTAAAGGGGTATATAAAGGGTCCGCCAAATAACTTGTTTTTTTTTTGAAAATGCTATAAAAAAAACTACTGAATATTTTCTCAAATTTCTTTTTTAATTTGAAAGTACAATCCTTTGGGCTAATAATGGAAAATAATTTCATTCAAATACCTGCCTTGGCTGGCCATGCAGTAGCCTACACGATCGGTCAAATTTTTAAGCACATTCTCGATTGTGTGCAGCTGTATTTCACCAATGGCTTTACGAGTATTATCCTTTAAAGCGTCAATTGTCTCTGGCTTGTCGGGGTAACACTTATCTTTGACGGCACCCCGCAAATAATAGTCCAACGGTGTCAAACCGCAGCTCCGAGGTGGCCAAACGACATCAGCTCTGCGGCTGATAATGCGATCTTCAAAAACAGGGCGCAAAACATCGAGTGTAGCTTTGGCTGTGTGGCACGTAGCGCCGTCCTGTTGAAACCAAATGTTGCCAATATCCTCCTCTTCAATTTTTGTGAACAAAAATTCGTTCAACATGGCCCGATAACGATCGCCAGTGACTGTAACGGCCACTCCTTGCTCATTTTCGAAGAAAAATGGCCCAATTATGCCTCTGGACCAAAATCCGCACCAAACAGTGGCTCGTTTTAAATGTATGCGTGCGGGTTTTCTGTGCCCCAAATGCGACAATTTTGCTTGTTTACATACCCGCTAAGATCAAAATGAGCTTCATCTGAAAAAATAATTTTTTGGGCAAAAGCGACATCTTCTGTAAGTCGATCACAGGCCCACTTAGCGAAGCGAAAACGCATTGGATAGTCAGTTGGCTTCAACTCCTGAACCAATTGGACTTTGTATGGCGTCATACTAAGGTCTTTATGCAAAATTCGTCTCAATGATGTCTCCGAAATGTTCAATTGTTGAGAACGACGGTGAATTGATGTTGATGGCGCTTCACGCACACTTTCTGCCACAGCAGCAATATTCTAGCGTGTACGCACTGTTTTTGGCTTTTCACGCTTTGGTTTATCGATGAGGATGCCAGTTTCTTTCACTTTTTTCACAAGATAACGAACATACGGAGCTGACGGTGCTTCTTTTCTTCCAAAATCCGTACGCAATTTTCGCACACATTCTGCAACATTACCATGATTTTCAAAGTAATGTCGCAGTATTTCCCAGCGTTGTTCAAGCGTATACACAACCATATGCCTTCAGCGGAAGGATAAAACTAATTACCTGTCAAATCACACATGAGCTAAGTGTTACCATTCACGAAATAAGCACTAGTTGAAAAAAAAACATTAGATGGCGAACCCGTTATAAGGTTGTCATTTTGTTTTTTATTTCTACAATATTGATCTTAGACCCTATAAAGCATATATGTATATTTTGGGTCCTTATGAGTAGCGAAGCTGATTAAAGTAGAAATGTAGAATTTTTAACGGAAACCCTATACTATGATTCCTAACAGCCTGACGCAAACCCATTTACGTATATATTAGTGGGGCGGCGAATATTCTGGTTCGCATTTACGAACTATTCGCTTATTTTCGCTATTTACAATCACATTCCCTAAAATGTATGCGAATATTAAAAGCGAATTTTAATGAATACAATTTCTAAATAGAAATTAATTTTGTACCGAAAAAAAAAACAATCACACCTTCTAAAATAAGAGAAATAAAAACATATAATTTCGGATTTTTAAAAAATTTGTAATTAAAGCTTTTACGGAAAAGTTTTTTGATTAAAAATATTGTAATGAACTTAGACAAAATATTTTAAAATGTTTTTAATCACTCGTAGTTATAATAAAAAGCTTTTCTACGTAAACTTTTATTTTTGTTTTCTCAAAAATAAAAAAAAATTCTAATTTTTTTTTAAATGTACGTTAAACGAAAGAATTTTGCGCTCGTCAACTAAAAACAAGCAGTAAAACTGTCTGTTTATTAAATAGAAATAAAAATTTTTGTTTGCGAATTAACATTAAAACAACAATACAAATCTGTTTTGGTTTTCGATATAAATTCAACGAAAATTTTTATTTCCATTTAAAAAACACGCAGGAAGTAGTTATTTTTGAGCCAAAAAATAATAACTATGTACTTTACAATCAAAAAATTAAACTCAAACATAATTCTTATTCAGCAACAAAAACTAATAAAAAAAAAAGTTGGAAGGTATAAAGTATGTTTAAGGCAGCATCATAATTCAAACGCACAAAGGTGTTCGCTGGGTTAGTATTCTTAGAGCCACTTTCTGGGTTAGAGATAAGCGATTAAATTAACTTTAATCTCCGTATTTATTTTTTGAGTTGTATTTTTATACCCTTCACCACAGGTGGAAAAGGGTATATATAAGTTTGTCATTCCGTTTGTAATTTCTACAATATTGATCTTAGGCCCTGTAAAGTATATATATTTTGGGTTCTTATGAGGAGAGAAGTTGATTTAACGATATCCGTCCGTCTGTCCGTCCGTCTGTCTGTCTTACGTTTGATATGTGTTTTCCGGAGACTCCAGACATGATAGCGGCTAGGTTGTTTTACATTTATGTCACATATAGTCCACCATTTCTTGCTATTGAAATTCAGCCAGATTGGTCCAACAATGGCTGAGATATGACCAAAAAACCACGACTGCCTCTAATTTTTCCAAAAAATCCCTTGTGGTTGTTGTATTTTTATTACTTTTTTCTGTAAATCTGGAGAACGGCAAGAGCCAAAGTTTTCAAATTTGGTACAAACATTAAGGTTATAAATACACACCATTCCACAAAATGTGGGCGGGATTGGAGAAGTGGGCGTGGTACCTTCCATACAAAAAGTATTAAAAATTTTATAAAAACCTGAATTTTTTGACTGTTATATGACCTATGGTTACGCCTCATATATCAAAAGATCGGAAATTTAATTAATAAAAAATATTTTCTGAAAAACTCGGGAAAATCGGTTCAGATACGAAAAAGTTATGACCAAAATATTAATTTTTTTTTGGAAAATACCCATTTTCGGGAACCATAGATTTTCCCGAGTCCAAGTCTTACAACCAAAATCTTTAACACGTCGGTATATAAATCTTTCAAATCGGTTCAGAAATAGCAGAGTTATGACCAATATACTGAAATCCCAAAAATTACTCTTTTTTGTAATTAAGTTTGTTTTTTATGCCCTTCACCGAAGGTCCTGCACCCTATAAAGTACATATATTCTGGGTCCTTATGAAAAGCGAAGTTCAAATCCGGTTGTCGTCTCATCTCTCCCCCCCTTCGCATTTGTTTACATATACTAGCATAATGCCCAATATGATTTTCGTTTATAATTTCATCTATTTAACGAAATAATTTTAACAAATAGAAACTAGGAATTTTTGTGTTTTTTTGATACTTAAAAACTCGCCAAAAGAGATAAAAAATGACAACAGTGCCTTTACAAAAAGAAAACAAACAAAAAACTGTGTTGAGTTGTAAACAGTTAACGGTCTATATTTCATTTTAATGATATTTAAACAGCGTTCCTTCATGGTAGGGGGTGTGTTAAGTTAGAAACTGTGAGTTCCGTGGTTCGAATCTTGGTTTTTTAAAAAGAATATTTTTTTAATATTGTTATGTTCCAAAACAATTTTAAAAAAATATTTACCAGTTTTCGCTTTTTAAATTTCATTTATAATGAAGTTTTAAGTATTGTAAATATGTATGTATATGTAAAAATTATTTAGTTGCTCTGTAGCTCGTTTCTGTATTTCTCGTATCGTAAAATTTCTTACATGAAGTGTGAAACAAAAAATTCCATCATTTCTCGATTTATGAGAAAAAAGTGTTTCTGTATTTGAATGCGAAAACAGACACAACAAATTCTGTTTATACTGGAATATTTCCAGTACTTAAGTGTCAAATAAAAGCGAAACGTCAACAAAAGAAATAAATATAATAAAAACAGGGCTGCCAGATTTGACGAGTTATCGTCATCTTAACGATTTTTTGTTCCGATATTAACAAAGTGACGTTTTGATGATTTTTTCTAAAAAAGTGACGAAAGCAAAAACAAAATCAAAAATATTTTATAATTTTGTTGTTACTTTCTATAGAAATTCATCTTGAATTTTTAAATTTCAAACACTTCTATTTTGTGGCGTTGAAAATTGAAAAAAAAAAATAATATGAATGTCTGTAGAAAGCAACAACAAATTTATAAAATATTTTTGATTTTATTTTTGCTTTTAATGAAATTGTTGGCGTTGCGTTTTACACTATAAGCCCCTTAGTCTTCGAAAAAGGATAATTGTAAATATTTTTATGTGTTTGTTTATTAGAAAAAAAGATATCTTTAGAAACAAGGCTGCTTAAGTTTTTATATTTATCCCTATTGTGAAAATTGTCCTCGAAATTGTTTGTTTCTTCCCTAAAAACTGCATCGGCAAAAGCAAAATTTCGAGGGAAAGTAATGGACCGACTTGGCTAATTTTGAACATTTAATACTTCTTATATACATATACAAAATATGATTGATATTTGATATTCTTATCTTATATGTACACTTTTGTGCCAAAACCATTATTCCGGCAAGAAAGAAATTTGTTTGTCTCCCAGTAAAAACGTTTTCAAAATGGATAGCTTCTTTCACTCGTTATTAAGTAGCTTTCTTCCATAATAACTTCGATAACTACATTTTTCTGGATGTATTAAGATAAAAAAATGACTTACTTTTGAATTTGTTCTTTTTGGCACAACCCTTGTAAAATTCATTAGTTTTTCAGTAGAATTGTATGTAGTGCTTTTATGTGTTTCTGATTACTTAACATATTATTTTGTAGGCGAAGATTTTACTGGGTCTTTAACCCGTTTATTTATGAACCGATTTTTTAAATTTTAACTACAAGGTATTCTACTAAGTCTATTTCAGGTAAAAAAGAAAAAGATTATAGGAATAGGTAAATTAAAGATTTATATCTCAATTATTAAATAATAATTATTAAATACCCATGAACTTTAACTATGTTTTTGTTTGATTATTTTTTAATAAAAGTCGAAACAAATTTGTTTAAAATTGATTTTAAATTGCACGATTTTTAAAACAAAAAAGACGATCTTTTTTATTTTTTTTTCAGGAAATTGACGATTTGACACAAATTTATCTGGCAGCACTGATTAAAACCAAAACAAGAAAAGGCTTACAAAAATTTTAACTAACAAAATATAACAATTGTTTTTTGTTTATTTTCATCATATAAATTATGCATTTATCATTTATATTCTTTCTATTTTTTAAAAAAAAATAGTATATAAACATATTTTAAATTCAAAATATCTACATTTTGTTTTTCTCGCCACCAATTTAAAATGTGACTTATTTTGACAGTCCTTGAAAGAAACTTTTCGCAAAATATTGTTATAGAAACACTTTTTCTCGCATCCTTCCAATAATTGCTGGAAAATTATTTAAATGACAGATAATTCTCGCAAAAAAAAGATACAGAAACACTTGTGTGAGAAAAACCATTTTTTGTTTCATTTTACACTATTTTTGTTGCAATTCACACGTTTCATGCGAAGAGTTTTACGATGTGAGATATACAGAAACGGGTTACTGTATTCTGCTCGCACAATGGTGAAGGGTATATAAGATTCGGCACAGCCGAATATAGCACTCTTACTTGTTTTAACTTTATTTAGCTAGTTTAAGCGACCAATGGTGGTGGTTTAAACCTTAACTTAAACTGTCAACATACACATGTTTGGTTTTGTTAAACTGTTGTAAAAATATGAAACAAAAAATAATTTTTAAAAACTGATATATTGCTAAGCACTTTTATATAATTTTTCCTTTCTATATTATTTCTTTTATATATTTTTTCTTTAAACACAAAAAATTCCTACATTGTAAACAAAATTAAATTCGCGCATTTTCTTCTTCTTTTTTGAAAACATCCATCCATATTGCTCTGATAAAAAGTTGACATTTGCAGAAAAATGTTGCCATTTATTTGTGTTCAGTATGGTAACACTACATGGTTTAAGCCACCACTCAAAAATATCAATTTCAACTGATGGTATAATATAGAATTAAATTAGATTTAATCTCAAACCCAAAAAGTGGCTCTTAAAAATTCATGGCTGCCAGAATTGACAATTTATCGTCATTTTGACTTCGACGATTTTTTAAATGACAAATTTTGTACAAATTTACAAGGGTTTTTAGTATTATTTCGATGTTTGTATAGTACTTTCTATTATTTAGTAGACAGTAATTGTCCCGTGTTAGCAGCTTATAATACAAATATAATAGTTTACGGTTGGAATTCTGGTAACTGATCCACTTTTAAATAATTTTTTTTTTAACACTGAAACAGGGTTTCTGATAAGTAAAATAGGTGTTCGATATCTGTCAGTTCATGTTGCACCCAAATTTCATACTGTTTTATAAATGATTAATGATTTTATTCGAGTCACGTCGCTAGTTATATAATTTTTAAGCATTTTATGCTACAAATTCGGATATTTAACATCCTGAACAATACCAAGCCAAGCAAAGTCATCTGTTGACAAGCTTCGAGACTTTATGTATGTACTAACAATCAGGTATGTGATGGAAAACGATTTTGAAAAAAATACGATTTCAAAAAGATAATGTCGTTTTCAGTATCTTTTCAATTTGATTTCCAATAAATTTCCTCTGTTTTCTTGTATATATTCTTTTAAATTCTTTATTATATATGTTAATTGAACTGTATTTTGAACCAAAAATTAAGACTTTACTTCAGAAATGGATTTAAAACTCGGTCGAAATTCATCACACCTGCTAAAAACGATAATTTTGAAAACGATCGCTTTTCATCACATAACTGAATATGTTTTTCAAATGTTCTCCTATTTTGGATTTTTAAAAAACTAAATTTTTGAAAAAACAGTTGGTATGTAAAGGCAGTAAAAACTATGGATGGACAAGTTGAAAAATTATATCGATATATATCGAATCGATATTATTTAAGAGTATCGATATTTATTATTTAAAAAATATCGATATATCGAACGTTTTTTGCTGAAACTATTACCAAATTAAAAAAATTTGTACATACATACATATTTATAACCAAACATAATATATTCTGAAGAAATAATTTGGTGATTCTTGAAATATGTAAAAATCAACCCGGGTTCAAATCCCAGCTCAGCCAAGAAAAATTATCAATAAAAAATAATTTCAATTTTTGGGAATACAAAATTTTAATTTCAAAAGTGTTTTTATCAATGATAAAAACTGGGAATTGAGCACGAATAACAAAATCTTTTGAAATTAAAATTATCAATAAATTTTATTAAAAATTCCAAGTTGTAAAATTCCTTCCTCAGTGAAAATAATTAAATGAAAATTAAATTTGATGAACTCAAGCCTAATTAAAGAATATCAAAAAATTAAAAATTAACAGTTCAACTAAAAATCAAAATTGTTCTTTACAAACATAATATATTTAATTGCATTGTTACTTTTTATTTCAAAAAATTAATAAGAACAAAAAATTCAATCAAAACAAAAAATTCAATTATAACAAAAACAAAAGGGAAGAATACAAAAAAAAAACCATATGAAATCTAAAAAAAAGTATAATACGAAAATTTTAAATAGAAGTAAATAAGTCATGGAAGTACCAACTTACCTTAAATTTTGAATTGCACCCCAAAAGTAGCAACTTTAACTAGAAATGTTTTGGTTGTTTTAGTTAAAACAGTAATCATCAGATATGGACATCAGGAGCACTCTCTGTTTTATGTGCTCTCCTGTCAATCTGCTTCTTGTATCCGGCACTGCTTCTTATAAAAGCCAATTATTTTAGATCTTCATATTATTTAGTTTAAAAAACATATGATGCATGCAGTGATGCCGATTCTTAAAAAACATATTGTTTAAATATACTTTAAAAAATATCGAATTCCATAGTCGTATTTCACTTTCGATATATCGGTATTTAAAATATCGGCGATATATATCGATTATTTTTTATTTAAATATCGATATTTTGATATATCTATATTTTTGGCCCATTCCTAGTTAAAACTTTCATTTTTAGTCAATTGAAGTGATAATAGCTGTTTTATTTTTAGAGATCTTTTGTTTTTTTATTTCAATTAAAACTAACGGAAAATAGCTTGAAATCTTCTAATACTTACAAAAGTTAGTGTTATTTTACAATGAAGATTTTTATGACGATTTTAAATTTGACGATTTTGAAGAATTTTTAAGCGAAATTTGCCGATTTACGAAACAATTTATTTGGCAGCTCTGTGTGTATTGACGGCTAACGTCCTCTCTTTAAGAAAATGAGAACAAAATTTCGTGTAAGAAGTTTCGTACACTCGAAAGAAAAATCGATCTATCCGTACTCAAAACAATCCGAAGCGCTATTAATAGTACGGTAAGTACGGATTTTCTTGAATCAAGTACAGAAAGATTGATTTAAGTACGGATTTTCAATCGCAAAATATTTATATTATCCATATTCATCCTGATTTCGTACTTGAAATAATCCGAAAATGAGATCGATTCAAGTAAAACTAAGATTGAATCAATCTCAAAATGCGCTTGTTTCAAGTATTATAAAGTTGATTTTATTCCGAATTCGTGCTTGAAAAAAACCAAAAAAGAAATTAGGAAAAAACAATTATTATGATTGATTTACTTACCCGTTTTACATTTTACAGAATGATAAAACACCAACATCATGCCCGATATGGTTTTTACTTTAGAAATCTTATGCACATATTTAACCAAAAATATGAACTAAATGAGAAGCAAGAGTAAAAATTTACTATTTAACCCTTCGTGGTACACATGAGTCTGCCCTGACCTTTTTTCAATGTGTATAGAAAATTAAAACATGCGTAGGCCGGAGGGCTAAACACAATGAAAAGTTTAATCTTTTTTTAGTTGATATAAGTATTTTATACTTATTTCAAGAAATTCCGGGATTGGTTTTCGACAGTTATCTCATTAAGGATTGTTTTGAGTACGTTTAAGTGTTATTCGTACTTGAATTTTTGAGTACGACTCGTACTTAAAGTAATCATAAAAAACTTTATTTATCCCGAGTGTTTTTTTTAAGGATGGTTTTGAGTACGTTTAAGTGTTATTCGTACTTGAATTTTTGAGTACGACTCGTACTTAAAGTAATCATAAAAAACTTTATTTATCCCGAGTGTTTTTTCTTCTGTGTAGAAAAATACAATAAAATTCGAAAAAATTTGTTATTGTTTTCAATATAATTTCTCTGCTATATTTTCGTACACACCAAATGTGTGTTTTGGTTCAACTGCTTCCCTAGAGGGAAGCGAACTGACACCAAAGCAGTCCAGTGATAAGTCTTTGGCGGTAGAGACCGGTTCTACTTCTAACACTTTATATGAATACGACTTTTGCATGGGGTTGTCATTGGAGGGGGTCAATTGACACCATTGGACCAGTCACAGGTCTATTCTCCATGAACGTACTTAGTGTCAGTCACTTAAATGTAGTATTATACAATGTAGTATTATTTCAATAAAACATGTCTTAGAATTAAATTCAAGAACCAAATTTTAAAAAGTACCAAAAAATGTGTCACAGCACCGGTGAAGACTGTACTGAAATTCATTACTTTTTCTACTTTTTTGTTCTTCATTAACCAATTAAGGGATTGGTTCTTCTTTCACTGGTCATGAGTCCTTTCTTCTTGTACTTGTTCTATTTTCACAAATCCCAGGACTAGTCTGTTGGACCAATTGACACAAATTTCCCGCAGGGAATTGTTTGAAACCAACTGATTTTAACATTGATTTCCTTTTTTTCAAAATTTATCATTCGAAGTAGGGTTGTAACGAATACCAATACAGATATCGGCAATACTTTGGATTTGCCGATATATCGGTATCGGCGATATTTTGCTTTATATACGACGAAACATTTTTTAATAGTTTTTTGAAAAAAAAAACCGTTTAAATTTCAATGCTTATTTTGAATAGTGTATAAAATCAAACAGAATAATAAAGAGTGGTCCAACCATAATGCACGATGTTAATTGTGAGTCACACCTTAATGTCAAGTTTTAATCCCAACTTAATTTGACATCTCTTTGTTTCAGTGTTTGACATATTCAATCATGGAGAGATACACAATTGAGCGGTGCGTATAGATTGTTGAAGCCTTTTACGAAAATGGGCGTTAAAATCCAAATGCAATTCGTAAATTTTTTGGTCAGCACAATCGACCAAATGTTTCCGCAATTGGGAGAATCGTGCGCAAATTTCAGCTGACCGGGTTTGTAGGAAATGTGAAAACACCAGTGCATTCTCGCTCAGTTCGTTCTGCGTCATCGGGCCGTACTTCTTCGATAATGAGGTCGGCCAAGCAGTTACTGTGAATGGTGGTCACTATCGCGAGATAAGTACGGACTCTTGTGGCCAGAAATTCAGTATATGTACCTGGACGATATGTGGTTCCAACTGGATGGTGGCACTTGCCACACAGCCAACAAAAAAATGGCTCTTTTGCGCGAGAAATTTAATGGCGATGTTAATTGGCCGTTACGATTATGTGACTGAACTTCTTTCTTTGGGGATATGTAATAGAAAAAGTGTACGTCAATAAGCCAAAAACAGTTTAAGAGCTAAAGGATGAGATAATTCGGTACTATTAACAAGATTTTGTTTATCGTGCTAATTCCCAATTTCTTGATAAAAACACTGAAATGTATTGTTGATGGGATAAGCTTTTCATTCCTATGCGCATTTCACTGGTTGCAGTGAAGATCATCGGCACTTTAACAACATTGAACCTCAATTATGTCTCAGAGTCATTAAAAATATAGACCATAGGATAGATGTATGCCACCGAAGCCGTCGCGAGCATTGGCTGATATTTTGTTTAACACATAATTGTCATAGATCCTTCTATAATAATAGAAAATATTAAGATTATTGTCTGAAAACTTTCTGTTTTATTTACAATTTTGTTTGGACCACCCTTTAAATAGTTGCTTTTAATTCTTAGGCTGGAGATCCACACCACGCGTTCTATGTGTATGTTACTTTTTGACCTTTTTTTAAGACTCATTCTAAAGTAGAAAGTAATCCTTCTTCATGATTCCAACGCTTTTGCTGTTTAACTTGTTAATACAATTATGCACTACTTCTTAATATTTTTGAGAATAAAAACAATTTTTCTACAAATTTTGGGATACTTCGAAGAGACCGCAAAATCCATAAACAAAGCAACTGTTGGCGCTATTCCGCAAGTAAACAGTCTTCGAACATTATTAGAAAATAAAATAAATGTAAAAACTGAGATGCACAATAGTTCAGAGTCAAAAAATTGAAGACTCATTTAGTCGAAAATTTCAATTAATGAACGATTTGAGACACAAAACTCGAAAATTTCAAAGACAATAGATGGAAAAATATACTTATTGCGCTACCTTACACGACTCTGCACTCCCCAGATGATTATTAAAACTAGCTGTCAATATTATAGTGATCACAACATTTATCGATGGATCAGATCAGTTGTTAATATTTGAATAAAAAATTTGGTTTTATATTTTTCATAACTTAAAAACATTTATTTAGAATTTTAATTTATAACCAACAATAATGGCATTTTTCGTTTCAGATGAATAAACCAAGTACGCATTCTAGTAATATTCATAATAGTGTCTTCAAAATTGTTGCGCAGATCACTTACATCTGAAAAATATAACAAGTTATAGATATACAATAGAGAACCTGCTTTATAGGGATATTGTTGGGAGCTACGAACTATGTTCGCAATACATATTATGAAAACCAAAATGAACTATTTTCATAAAATTATGGAACAACCATGAATTAAAATCACAATTTTTAAATAAAACATATCCCCAAAAATTTTAAAAACAAACCCCCTAAGTCGTCGTTGTTCTCTTCAAAAAAACTTTGTTTCAGACTATGTGGCATTTATCTGCAACAATAAACCCACAAGCTACAATTTGACCTTTTAATCTTAAAAATGTTTACAAACATATATAAAGACAAACCGACCTAGCCGCTTTTTACTATGCTGAACTAGCTGCCAGTTGACATCATGGACGAACAGCAGGCCCTTATTTCCGCGATAAGGCTGAAGGCAGGGGGAGTATGGTATACGGGGAACTACGCTGCGCGCATCATATGACCTGGCGGGACTGGACTCTTGCACTCCGGAACCCTTTTTCGGTGCTTTGTTCACATTTCATCTTGGTAATGATTATGAGCTGTTTGATAACTCGCGATCTCTGGAACCAGCCCTAAGGGTCTATACTGATGGTTCAAAGATGGGCTGTAGAGTAGGTGGAGGTTTCTTCATCGTGGAATCGGGCAAAGGGTCTCTTTTAGGCTGACGGATGGCAGTAGTGTGCTGCAGGCGGGAATCTCTGCCATAATGCGGGCGGTACTATCGTATATCCAGAGATATATGTATATTTACGGACAGCAAAGCTGCCGCTGCAGCTCTGGCTGGTGTCTTCACGACATCTATGTTAACAGTGGAATGCCGGATGTCTCTAAATGAAAACGCGGAACATTCCAGGGTAACGCTGACATGGGTACCAGGGCACTGTGGATGCCTGGGTAACCAAACTGCGGATGGTCTTGCCAAACAAGGCTGTCTCGTGGACGACATGTTCGTCGATGGCCTGATCGGCATTTCAATGGCTTGCTGCAAGACTCTCGTCAGATGCTTGATGGCCTGGCTACGACGCGGCGAGAACGCGCTTGCTACTTGGTATCGGTAGGAAGCAGATAAGGATAGTGTTATCGGTCATTACGGGCTACTGGGTGAAAGGGACTCATGCGGGGAGAATTGGTCATGATTATAATGACTACTGTAGAAGTTGTCCCGGTCTCTGGGATATTAGTTTTAGGCATTTTGGGAAACCGGAATGGCCATGCCTGGACGATATGTCTAATGTGGGACTGAAATCGATCTCTCCGTTCTGCAGGGAATCGGGCTGGTTCGAGGTTGCAGTGACCTCTGGGGAATAGACTGGTGAATACTGTCTGACTCTTGTCACTGGCTATGGGTATCACAAAGGGATCGTTATAAGGACCCAAGTGAGCCGCCCTCGTGTCGGCTGCCCATTGTACCTAACCTAATCTAAACTTTATAAAAACATCAAATTTTTACTTGATCTTATATTTCGTGCTGCATTGTTTACCCCGCAAGCTTATCTATACCCTTCGTCGGTAATCTTCTATTTAATGAAATACTTTTATGCGAAATGTCGCAAACAGTGAAACATATAATAGTTCATTGCGGACATAGATCGTAGCTCCGAGTTTTTTATTTAAACAATTTTTTTTTTTCAACTTACTAACTTTAAAGCCACTTATATATATTGTCTTTATGAAGTGAGGAAATTTCGGACTATTTACCAAATTTTTGACTAACTTATCTTTACATGAGCTGGTGCATTCAAGTTTCACATGCGAATTTTTTCCGATCAAATCAAGCCAGAAATCAATAGCAATTTGTAAAACTGGTGCCGAAATTTTAATAGTTTTCACATTCCCTGCACAGCTAAAGGCCTCTTTAGGTGTTGGCCCTAGATCTACTCTTAAATAGTTTTCAAGATTAAGCTCCTTGAGGGAAACATGATCTCTTAAAAGTTGAATAACGTAGGTCCAAGTTAATTGTTCTGCGTTTTCTATAGTTAAAGTTTGCAACGACTGTAATTGTAAGAGCATTTCAATGGGTATAAAGCCAGATACTACTTTTAGTTTTTCCAATCGAGGACAATTAAAGGATACTGGTTGCATAGGAGCCAAAATGCCGTAATCATACCAGACTAAAGACCGCAAATTTTCGTTCATTTCATACGCTCCTTTAAATTGATATGTATCTAAAGAATTTATATCCAAACTTTGAATTTGGCTAGAAATTACAAAATTTTCAAATATTCCTATAAAGTTCGTTCTGCAAGAAGAGAAGTGTTTTAAATTCATTTCCGCTAAAAACTGGCGTAGGTTTGCTTGGCTTAACCCATCGCAATTATTCACATTAAATTCCTCAATACTCTTTAACAAAGGAAAATTTGTGACATTTTTAAATTTTGCGAAATTAAAATTTAGCTTTTTAAGTTTTTTACAAGTATCGGCTAAAACTTTTACTGCGTCATCATCTAAAGTCGTTTCGTTAAGGGTTAGTGTTACCAGGTTTTTAAAATTACTCAAAAAATAGCAGGTAAGACCCTTTTCCTTCCAATCTTCATTATTTAAACCATAAATTTCCAATTCTTCCAAGTAATTCGCTGAATGTTTATTAAATGTAATCGGCATTGTAAGAAAACATATTTGGCATTTAAGAGACAAATGTTTAATTTGGGACTTAGTAACAAATTCTAGGAAATCATAAATGCTAATCATAGTAGGTTCGTATACTTCAGTTTCCCAAGATAAATATTTCAATTGCTTCATTTCCAAAATAGTTTTAACATCTATTACGAACGGATTTGCCGAAATAATTTTTAATTTCTGTAGTTGTTTGCAATATTTAGCCACCGATTGTAATTGGGATTTTAGAACAGTAATTTCGCTGTAGTCGAGTGCTATTAAATTTGGAAAGTTTCTAATTTCCGTACAAGGAAGATCAGTTTCTTTCAGTTCTTTTATATCTTCGCCATATACTTTTAAAAATTCCCCAAATTCAGAGGAGGATAATTCCTTTTTCTCCAAACCAGTTTCATTTATTACATAAAAGTGTGTTGCTTCTTTTTCAATACAAATTGTGGTGTAGTCAACTTTCCAGATGAAATTGCAGAAAATATATTTTAAGTCTTGAGAAACTTGTGCCAATTTTAATTGCTCTTCAAAATTAAGATAATGAAAAATCATTTGCATTAAATCAACATTTGTTGAGATTTTATCGAAACCATGCAGATTCAACGATGCCATATTTTTTTATTTTATTTATTAATATCTAAATAATAAATTTTTTTTATTATTAGTTTGTTGTGTTGCAGTGTGACCATATCTTGAAATTTTTACTGCTAAATCTGGCATTAGCAAGTACAAGAAATGCTAAATATGGAAAATAATGTAAATTTTTTTTTTTTTGAATTTTTGTTAAAAATGTCTAAAAAATATAAACTTTTGTTCGAAACTAAATAAATTTCACGGCCAATTTCACCAAGTTCAGTTATAATTGACTGTCAAAAATATATTGTTAAAGCTGGCAGAAATCACTAGTTCTGCGTGTGACTTGTTAGCGTTTCATTTCTTCACACACGAAGAACAAATCACAATAACCTTAAACGTCAAAGAGAAAACATGAATGATAAAGCGGATGATGGATGCAATTGCACTTTTGATAATTTATTTGAGTACACAACAAGAAAATGATTAAAAGAAAGAAAAAAATTGAAGAAGAATACAAAAAAATTACTCCTTAATAGAAACAATTCGACGTTTTTTGTACACTAAAATAAAAAAAATGTTAAAATGTTCGCGCACAAACCCAATAACACATCTAACAAATCACATAAAATTAAAAATTTTCAATTACTTGTGATTTGTGCGCATACAGCCCCATTAATAAGTAACAAGACGTCAAGTACGCACAAATCACTAGTGTGCGGCCAGCTTAACTGAAAGTTAAAGTAATAGTTAGTTTTAACAGAACTTGGTGAAATTGGTTATAGGTAACACATTTTCAACAAAATTGAAATAAACGGCAATATTTAAACAATTGGGTAGATTTGGGTAAAGCACCAGAAAACTTAAGTTTTTTAAAACTAGGCGCCCACAAACCTTCGATACAAACATGTAAAATTCAAACGATTCTATTAAATTATTTTTTAGACCAGTTTATTACTTATTGCTTAGAAAAAGTGGAAGTTTTAAAATTATTATTTTTCAGCAGTTTAGAGTAAAAATATCTTTTTTAAAATATTTAGTTGGATTAACACTAGATGTCCAAACATTTATACTATCTTCGAAACAAAAATCTTTTTTTTTAACCGCAGGAACATAATTGTACAGTACGAACGTAGTAGCGTACGTCGCACAGTGGCCCAAAATCGTTTTCAGCGGCCAAAAATCTGTTACTTTTAAGCCGATAGAGATAATTCTCAATTTTTCTTTTGCTAGAGAAGACTTTTTGAATTTTCCTACAGGTTGAATCTAACCGTTATTGAGAAAATTAAGGTCGAGGTTTGAACTTTTGACTTTTGTTGTGTATAAGCGGTTTTATATATAAAACGTTATAAATGATATATGCAGATGTCCGCAAACGTGCTTATAATAAAAGAGCAACGAAATAATTTAATTTCAAATTATTTTATTGTGAGATTACTCAGAAAAATATGGATTACAAAAATTGAAGAAGCAAGAAAAAGAAAAAAGAAAGTAAAAAAAGGAAAAAAAAAATAAAGTTGCCAGATAAATTAAGAAAGCGAATACCATAACACTCCCCTCTCGCTTTCTGAATTTAAATAGCATTTACTCATAAACAAAATCTTGAACTAAACGTATATGTTTGTCCTTGCTTAAAGGCTTAGTTAAGATGTCAGCCAATTGCTCGTTCGTCTCTAAATACTGGACATCTATTTCACCTTGGCTCTGCATGTCGCATGTGTAGAAATACTGAATATCGATGTGTCGTACGCTTAGATGCTTCAGGATTTTTGACCAAAGTTATCGCTCTTTGGTTATCGGTGAACATTAGAGTTGGCAAATTCTGTTCATGTCCACACTCGATTAGCAGCTGTCTGAGCCACTTAGCGGATTTAGTAGCAGCACAAAGTGCAACAAACTCAAGGCCATGTCAGATAAAACTTTTGCTTCGCGTTGCGTTAGAGATTCGCTTTGACATCTAAGATGAAATATTCATACTAATACGAAACATGGCACATAAAGAACTTTTAACGCAGAGCGAAGCGAAAAGTTAGGCAACTCTCATCTTTATGCGCGCTTTAACAATCTGCTGGTATAATTTTTTTAATTTATTTTCTTTTAAACACGCAATGTGTGAGTGTTGTCAAAGTTTGTATTGTGTCGCTTTACGCTTTTCTGTGTAAGTAAGAAACGTCACGCAAAGCGAAGAAGTTGTTTCTGACCCGGCCTTCAGCCTCAGTGGTTAAAGTTGCCGTAGTAGTTTGTTTTCTAGACTTCCAAGCAATTGGGCCGCACTTTAAAAATGCAGCATAGCCTGTCTGGGTCACCACCGCAATGAGCATCACAATACATTTTTAGCTGAAACGACTTAGTATTCAAATTAAATTGAATACCATGATCCATGGTACCTTTCAGATATTTTAAAACGCTTTTAACGCCCTGCCAATGAGACTGCACTGGTTTCTCCAAGTATCTGCTTAATACGCCAATGATGTAAGCGATGTCAGGTCTAGTGCACACCATTAAATACATAAGAGACCTAATAGCTTCATGGTATGGAAAATTTTGATTGTTGCTATCATCTGACTCATTTTTTGAAAAATGTCTACCAACTTCAGCAGGTGTATACACAGGGAAACACTCAATGTGATTAAAGCGCTCTAAGACCTTCTCAGTGTAAGCGCGTTGGAATATTTTTAACGAATTCTTTTCTTTGTTAATTTGTATCTGAAGACCTACGAAAAATTCTGCGTTGCTATGCGTTATTTGGAATTCTTTATTTAAGTCATGTAACAGTTTGCTAAGTATATTGGAACTGTTCCCGCATATATGATGGACTATCAATATACAGCAGCAAATACGTGACATCATCACAATTTTCATAAGTGAAAACACATAAATCAGCCCATGACTGTTTAAACCCAAAATCGAGAAGAAATTTTACAATGCGCTTGTTCCATTGCCTTGAGGCTTGCTTTAGCCCATATAAGCTTTTTTTTAGTAAGCATACTCGATCATCTTGACTAAATCCTTTTGGCTGCTCCATGTAGATCGTCCCTTCTAAATTGCCATGTAAAAATGCCGTTTTAACATCGAAATGTATGATTTCCATAGCACGGGATGCTGCTATAGCCTATACTACCCTAACAGATTCGTACTTTACCACAAGTGCATAGATTTCGTCGTACTCAATACCTTGTGTTTGAGAGAATCCTCTTACAACCAAACGAGCTTTGAACTTTTCAATTTCACCATTAGACTTGAATGTCTTCTTAAAAATCCAGCGATTAGTAATAACATGCCTATCACTGGTTCGTGGGACCAAAACCCATGTGTTGTTCTTTTGAAGAGACTTTATTTCTTCATTGATCGCCTCAGTCCATTTCACACAGTCTGCACTGGACATTGCATCATCTATGGTTGATTGCTCTACGCATGCTACACATAATTCAACAGCTTCTTTTCTGCGCCTTCAGCAGAGTTTAGTTTTCTTAAAACGCTTCTTAATGCGTAAGGACTTCGTTGCTGCTTTTAAATTTTGTTGAATGTTGGTGACTGATTAACGTTTTCTTGTTTTTCTTGAACACTGCTTTGTTTAGTTTCGTAGTATTCGTTACCTGGAATACGTGTTTCGTTGAACATAACGTCACGTCGGATAAGCACTCGTTTATTACTCGGATCAAAAACTCTGTAAGCTTTGCTATCCTCGTTGTAGCCGACCAATATCGCTTTGATTGAGTTTCTGTCACATTTTGCACGCTGCTCCTTGGGAATGTGAATGTACGCATCGCTGCCAAAAACACGTATATTTGATGGTTTCCTACCAAACCATTTTTCGTAAGGAGTGCCACTTATCAATGATGTCTGAGGCAGTTCGATTTTTTTATGAAAACTGCAGTATGTGTTGCATCGGCCCATAAGTATAGTGGCAACTGTCTGCTATGGAGCATTGCTTTGGCTCTTTCAACCACAGTTTTGTTCTGCCGCTCTATAAAACCATTCTGCTCAGGAGCTCTTGGTGTTGTAACCTCATGCTTAATGTTATTCTTTGAAAACAAACTATTTACCTGCTCGTTGCAAAATTCAAGACCGCCATCTGATCGTATGCGTTTAATTTAATGTCCCAAAAATAATTGGACCCTTCAATTGATGATTGGCTGATTTTTCCACAAAGATCCATGAGAAAAATGTCACCTGGCTGACTTGCTCGTTTAGCACTAGATTTAGGAGAAGGGCTCCTATGCTGCTTACCATAGGCACATCCTTCACAAAATGGTTGCTCTTTTGGTTCAAATGAGATGTTCCAGTCGTCCACAATTTTATTTTCGTTCATTTCACGCAGCCTTTTAAAATTTACATGGCCCAGTCGCCCGTGCCATAGCATAATGCTGTATTTTGTCAACACATTTATTGATGACGTCAAAATTGGTTTTACATTTATGTGATACAATCTGTGTTCGCTTGTGCCCTCAGCCACAACATTGTTGCCTTTTAAAAAATAACAGTGCTCACTCTAGTGCCTCTCTCAGTTACTCTTAAAATTTATATAACATTTTTATCGAGTTATGGCACCTTTACCTTTAATTTTTAAACGCCGTCCGTCGGCCACTCTCACATATGAGTTTTCTGATGTTTCAGCATTAAAGTTTGTAAAAAGTTCCTTCTGATGTGACATATGGTCTGTGGCACCTGAGTCCGCATAAAAATAATTTTCGATTTTAAAATGGTTTATTGATTTGTCTACGTTGAACAAATATGCAGTTTGATCGGTTTCATTTTGTAATTCCAGTGAATATGACTCATTTTTGTTTACTTGTTTGTTCCGTTGATCGCTCTGCCGTTTTCTGCATTCTCTTGCATAATGACCCGGCTTTTGACAATAATTACATTTGCCATTTCGTTTTTGATTTGGTTTATAGTTGGTGCTATTTTTATTTCTGGACTTACTCACTGTGTATACCGCATTTGAGGGGCCACCGTTACTGTTGTCATTTGTACGTAAATTCATAAGGTTTTCTTCATTTACAAGGTGTTCAGTCAATCTTTCTATGTTTTGTTGTTCTCGTGGCACTGCATACAATGCGGTGCGTACATGATCAAATCTCACTGGCAGGCTGCTCAATATTTTAGCAACAATCATAGGTTGTTTTTGTTCTAAGTTCATATCTTTGAGTCTTTGTGCTACTGACATAACATTTGCAACAAAATCAACAACTAATTCATCATCTGCCATTTTGATGCTCATAAATTTCTCAAGAAGAACTTGGGCAGACTGTTCACTTTTTTCACCGTGGACGGCTTTTAGTTTTGACCACATTTGCGCTGCCGTGGAGCATTCGGTAAGGTACTTAAGTTGTTCCAACTCTATTCCTCTCATAACAAATGCCTGCGCTTCTGCATCTTTTTCTTCCCACTGCGTAGCATTTTGCTGGGTTCTTCTCATCGTACCTAAAATATATGGCTTTAATTAATTTTCTGCCATATATATTTCCATTTGTCGTCGCCATAGCTGGTAGTTCTGCCCGTTGAATCGATGAATGTGGTAAACTCTTGATTCACTCATACTGGCTTTTTTCACACTTTCAAGCTCAGCCGGAATCTCAGAGTTTAAACTAATGACTTCAACTGTGTCTTCTAAAAAAAACCAGAAACAATTGCAGAATCAAATGGGACCGACTCGTCGTTATCCCTAAATTTACTTGCTTCAATTCACTGGCATAAGAAGGACGTGGGCATCTGGGCCCATAACCTGTTGTGTATAAGCGGTTTTATATATAAAACGTTATAAATAATATATGTAGATGTCCGCAAACGTGCTTATAATAAAAGAACAACGAAATAATTTAATTTCAAATTATTTCATTGTGAGATTACTCAAACTGGATTACAAAAACTGAAGAAGCAAAAAATAGAAAAACAAAAAAGGAAGTAAAAAAAAAAGGAAAAAAAATAAAGTTGCCAGATTATTAGTTTTTTAGCATTAATTATAAAAATGCTTTTGATTGAGAATTATGGTATTTTTTTTAATTCAAATGGAACTTAACTGACTTAAGAACTTTTTAATCTACATAACTGCCAAATTTCGTTATAATATTTTTATTCATGTCAGATTTAAAGGATGTCAAACCTTAAAATTATTATTTTTTTACTCACATTGAAAGCCTTTTCATTAATTTACAACAAGCCCGAGCACACAAACTTCTACGTTTGCAGACGACACAGCATTTATAACCCTTCAAGAAGAGAATGAGCGAGTTGTCATTTTTTTCACGTTGGTGTTAAGAAGATGATAGAATGAAATGACCGAAATCAAGTTTTCTGTCATTTCTTTCTATCATTTTCTTAACACCAACGTGAAAAAAGTGACTACTCGCTCATTCAATTCTTGTAGGGAAGTGTTAATCGGCACCCAAAAGTTACATCGCAGCATCTACAGTCCCACATCAAGGATAACCCGGCTAAATATACCGGGTTATCTATTTTTCGGTTTCAAAAGTAAACGTAAATTAAATAAATAATATAAAATATTTTTTTCATGATATTTCTTTTTTATTATAAAGTTATGTGTGAAACACTATATCATTAATATGACCACCACGCGAAGTGTTGCAAGCATACTAAAAAAAAATGGTGATTTTGGCACAGCCACATATCGTGCTTTAAGAGGAGATTATGGTTTACATAATCGTCCAACTACGCAAGCAATTGGCAAAATTATGAAGAAATTTGAAGAGACTGGAGCGGTTACAGATATTGTAACTAAGGCCAGTGCATCATCGTTTCACTCGTTCCACTGAAAATATCGCTGCTGTAAGTGAAAGTGTTGCCGACGATCCGAATGTGTCGATTCCTCGTCGTTCTCAGGAATTAGGACTGTATGGTCGTATGATAACCGACTTTTTTTACCTGCTATTGAAGAATACGACTTGGAGAATAAGTGGTTTCAACAAGACGATGCCACATGCCACACAACTCGAGCGAATATGGCTTTATTGCAAGAGACATTTCCTGGCCGTGTAATTTCACGTCGTGGCGACATCAACTGGCCACCAAGATCATGCGATTTGACACCATTAGAAAGAAAAGAAAGAAAAAAGGAAATGCTCCACGACTTTTTGGCCGCATTTTTATTTCGCATATTAAAAAAAAAAAGGTTGAGAGGGCAGTTAAAGGACGGAAATCACCTCGATCTTACTCATGAGTGTTTTTCAGTGACTAGTTTGCGTTTAATGATAGTTTCTTTTTTGTTAGTTTACCTTTTTAGTTTTATGTGTTCATGTCCGTGTGCTATGGTTGGGTTGGAACCTGCCTTGATGGATGTGCGTGCTGAGCTGGTTGGCTCACGGCCATAGCAATGTTGGGATGTTAATGCAAACACCCAACAATAATGTATCATTTCTTTTTTTCTAAATGCGCTATCATATTAGAGTTACCACAAAAATGCATTTACATGTATTCCAGAGCACCGTGTAAAATGCATCTTATTTTCAAAAATCTAAATTATTTACATACAAATATGATGTACTTGGCAAAAGAAAAAATTTTATACCCATATTGCCCTATTTAAAACGAAGGGTTACCACCACTTTGCATTTTTGTCAAAACGCGAACTAGCAGGAATTTCAAAAAAAGCTGAGACCCGTATTTAATTAAATCGACTAAAGATTAAAATATGTTCATTTGGCATTTTTTTACAAACAACCCGGAACAAAAAACTCAAAAACCCTTTTTTACATAAAATCCTTAAAAAAAAGGTCATGGATGATCGCCCTTGGACAAATCTGTATATACGTTGGACGCGCCTTAAAAAATACCTTTCTTACGATACCCAATTTGTACATAAGGAAACAGATTCTCAAATTAACAAAACATGCAAAAATATACCCTTTTTCAAAATGGTCCAGATCACGAGAGGTCAAAGCTGGAGCCGAAATATTTATAATGTTATCTTATAAAAGTCCAAGGTGCATTTTTAGGAGGGTATATCGAGCACGAATTTTGCTTCCATACAACTTGAGTCGCTGTAATATATATATATATATATGCATTAGAGCGACTCAAAAAAAAGTGATTTTGTTACCCCTCTGAAAATAAAGCTTGATATGTTTTTATGATGATTCCCAAAATATTTTGGTTCTAGCGTTGACCATCCGTGAGCTGGACCGTTTTTAAAAAAGGCCTTTTTCAGTTTTTCGAATTTTTTTGTACTTTGCTCCAAGACGACATGAATAAAATTTGGTATGATCGAAAAGAGTTTTTGAAGCAGCATCGAATGGTATATAAATCTTGCAACCTACTAATTGAGATATTTAACTAAATACATATTTTCGTTAGGGGTTATAATTCAAATTCTACGTATGTGGAAATAATGTTCTGCTTTTTAAACTATTTTATCTTTTTGTCATACATAGGCTAGACCGACTCACTTTGTATGGAGCTGAAAAAAATGTTTTTGTTACCCCTCTGAAAATAAAGCTCGATTAAGGAGTGCGCGCGAAAAAAGATATGCAACTTATTTTTTTTAATAGAAATACAACGAAGTGATGAATTTTTTTTATTTTATATTTAGATGAAATACAATAGTAATCGAATTCATTTAAGTATGTATATCCAAAAATAATTACAACTTCAATGTGTTTTAACAAAAGTTTTTATTTTTTCTTTAATTCCTTTCATTAGGGCTTTTATTGTGTCGTTTGTTACCATTTTGCAGGCAATTGTCCACTTTCTCTTAAATTCATTTTCATTTTTAACTAGGCATTTTGTGTCCTTCATATGTTTTTTTTATTAATGCCCAATACCTCTCAATAGGGCGGAGCTCTGGGCAATTTGGTGGATTAGCTTCTTTGCGAACAGAGCTGTTTTTTATTTAAAATTTAAATTATTTTCTTACGATATTCTTGTTTGGCGTCCATTTTCAAAAAAACTAATTTCGTTATAGTTATGACATTTAACACGTGGCTAGTGAATCAAATGAGCAACAAAACCAATGTAACGGTATTTATTTTTTTCAATTATTGTAAAAGTTATAAAACTTAAAGTATGCACAGTTTTTTTCGTGTGCACTCCTTAGTTTTATGATGATTTCCAACATATTTTGGTTCTAGCGCTGACCATCCGTGAGCCGGACCATTTTTAAAAAAGGCATTTATCAGTTTTTCGAATTTTTTTGTACTTTGTTCCAAGACGACATAAATAAAATTTGGTACTATTGCAAAAAAAAAAAAATGGAATCGTGCAAATCTTATACAAAGGAAGAATCGCGAAATGATTTTTTAAAAATTGTATATGTTTTATTGTAATTTTATTTTACACATTTTGATAAATTAAAAAACCAAAAATTTGATACCCATATTGCCTATGTATGAAAAAAGATAACTATTAAAGTTTCAACTTGGAAACTTTCTAACAGGGGTGTCATAGAAACCAATCTTATCGGTATTGGATTTGAAACCGACAAAAAAAATGCGTTGGTGACATGAAAAATTAATGTCGGTTTTAGGTGTCACAGAAACCAATAAAATCGGGTTTTTATTGAAAATAAGCCAAGCCGCTTACAGCTCTTGTTTTTTTATTGGAAATAAATATAGTTGTTAAAAGCTTAATTTTTTATTTCATTTTTTTAAACAGTTAGATTTTTTCTACAAATAAAAGTAAATAAAATTGATAAGTTAGTAAAATTGTATGTTTTTCATGTTTCCGGTAGTCTCCGGCAGCGGGCTGCTGCAAATTCGCAAAAGTCTTCTTCTCACTTTATCTGCAAACTGCAAATATGCAACAACAGCAGTGGTCATTCTATTTATTTATAAAGTTAAACAACAAATTTGTTTATATTTTTAATAAATTTAATTTAATTTTTACAAAACAATAAAATTACATAAATGTAAACAACCAATGCAATGCAAGTAATACCACGCTGGCATTTATTTCATGTTTACTGTACACAGAAAAAATTATTGCTGAATTATTTTCAAACAAACGCTTGTTTGAAATTTTTTTTAATTTCTACAAATTTTTTTACTGATTCAATTAATATTTTTGTTTGATTTTTATTTTAGCCAACAGAAATGTTGACAACTATTCAAAAATATAATAAACGCGTTATTGGCTTCTAGTTTTCATAATTTTGTATGAAATATTTAACGCTCTTTATTGTTGTCGTGTTTTTGCATTTTTTTATTTGACCGTAAGCAACACTTCTTTATGTGAAATATAAGAACAACAAAAAAAAACACATACAGTCTATTTTTGGACGCTTTGAAAAGGTACAACTATAAAGCTACGGTCATACTTATCAAATATTTGACGAAAAAAACGGGACCAACAACCAAACTAAAAAATCATTTCGCTTAATATCAATATTTATTTTGATTAAAATACCACATCTTACAAAAAACTGTTTTTTGCTATGTCTAGTAGAATAATTAGTTTATTTTATAATATTATGACCATTTTAAATCTCACTAACTATCAACAAAAGTAGGGGTTACGCTTATTTGATCAAATATTTAATAAGTGTGACCGTAGCTTAAGAAAGATGATAAAATATTGTGGCGAGGTTTGTAGTAAAAAACAACAAAAACAATAATAGGTAATAAACGTTTCACTCTTTTTAAACAACAACAACATTAGAAGAAACAAAATAAATTTTTTGTTGGTTTCAAAGTTGGTAAAAAAGAATGAAAAACAAAATCCCGTATTCAATTTTTCAAAAATGTTTAGTTAAATACCTACATCAAATAAAAGAAATAAAATGATGACGAAAAACATGTCGAGTCGGTCTGCTGCCAAGGAAAGGATACAGAACAGTGAGTGAAGAAGAAAAACATTGTGTGAACAAACAAGACTTGGTGCAAAAATTATTCCAACAAAAAAATGTGTCTCAAAGCCAGCCGGCGCCGTTCTGCTCTGCCTTCATCTACTTCTACAGTGCTTGCTTGTGTGCGCGTCATTGCTTGTGCAAAAACTTTTTTGTTTGATTCAGCAAAATTATTTGTTTGAAATTTATATGATTTTCAGTAAACTATTTGTTTGATTCAGTTAAATTATTTGTTTGAAAAAATCAGTGTTTTTTTTCAATAAACGAAATGCAAATAAATTGTTTGAATATGCGAATTTGTTTGTAGGACCGATTTCAGACAAAAAATGTTTTGATTCTACAAATTTTTTGTTTGAATTGGAAAAATAATTTTTTCTGTGTATTACCACTTCTTATTTTCTTTTCTATAATTTTTCGTTAATTTAAAACACAGGTTTTAACAATATTTTAGCACAAAAAAACATTAAACAGCTGATTCGAATATCGGTTTTATTTGTATTCGAAAATAACAAATCCAACTTGTTTTCATGACACCAAATGAAACGAATATTGGTTTGCAAATCCGGCAATGAGCAAAACCGACTTGGATTCTATGACACCCCTGTAAAACTACACCTTTTTAAGTTGAAATTGAGAAAATACAAATTAATATTCAGAAAAACGAATTGATGTTGAGAAAATACAAATTGATATTAAGAAATTCAAATTGATGTTGAGAAAATACAAATTGTTATTAAGAATTCCAATTTGATGTTGAGAAAATTCAAATTGATATTAAGAAATCCAAATTGATATTGAGAAAATACAAATTAATATTAAGAAATCCAAATTGATACTGAGAAAATACAAATTGAAATTAAGAAATCCAAATTGATATTGAGAAAATACAAATTGGAATTGAGAAAACCCAATTTAATATTAAGAAAAACCAAATTAATATTGAGATATAAATTCATAGTTTTATTGATATTAGGATGTAGAAGATGGTTACATTGAATTAGCTTGATAATATCTCCTCTTATCATTGATATCTGACAAACGCAGCAATTGTCTTTAAATTCCATTTTAGTAGAAATAAAAACTTATCTTAATATTTTTTTGACAGATATGTCAATGACAATATTGATGCAACGCAATATATATTGCAATTTGTATGTTTATTATACATAATAAAAGGACAAGGTATTTTTTTATGTAAACACTACATATTCAAAATATAATAATGAAAAAAATCTCAATATTAATTTGTTTTATCTCAATTTCAATTTGTATTTTCTCAATATCAATTTGGATTTCTTAATATCAATTTGTATTTTCTCAATATCAATTTGGAATTCTTAATTTCAATTTGTATTTTCTCAACTTCAATTTGGATTTCTTAATTTAAATTTGTATTTTCTCAATATCAATTTGGATTTCTTAATATCAATTTGTATTTTCTCAATATAAATTTGGATTTCTTAATATCAATTTGTATTTTCTCAATATCAATTTGGATTTCTTAATATCAATTTGTATTTTCTTAACATCAATTCGTTTTTCTGAATATTAATTTGTATTTTCTCAACATTAATTCGTTTTTCTGAATATTAATTTGTATTTTCTCAATATTAATTTGGATTGTCTCAATTTCAACTTAAAAAGGTGTAGTGTATGGCTTTCTACATTTTATAATAAAACTATGTAAGCTTATTTTCAAAAGTACCGTTAGCTTTTTAACCTGTTATTTTGCATTTTGTTGACCAATATATCGGTTTGTGCCTTATTAACGGATCTAGCCCTTAATATTCGATTTAAAGGAGGAACTACTAACATACATGTTCTGTTCCCTAGCAAAAATAAAGTGAAAAATCTAACAAAAACGTGAAAAAATTACGAGGGAAAAACTTTTCACGATTAGGGGAATTTATTCGCGTGAATATTTTATCACGGTATTATTCTCCTTTGAATTAAATTTTTTCATGGGAGTTGTTCATGATCACAAATATGTGAAAAGGGGCAAAATTACGAGGGTAAAATTATTCACGATAGGGGTGAATACCAATATCGTGTAAAATATTATGAACACATATTTTTTTGGAAAAGTTTTTATTTTTAAGCAGGGTTGGAAAAAATTCTACTCGCGAGCACAATTCGAGTCAATTCGCTCGTTTTAAAATTGTAAGATTTTTCTGCTCGACTCGTAAGCATAAAACGACTCGTTTTAAAATTTGTGCTTACGAGTTTTATTTTTCAACTCGTTAGTACAAATTTTATTCGAGCAGAACACGAGCACAAACGAGTTGAAATCGAGCAACTCGTCTAAAAAAATTATTTTTTGCTTGTGCGAAGTTAAGATATACATACATATGTATTTGTTAAGAAAAGAGGGGAAGGCAAGACGTATGGAAAAGGGTTATGAAAGTAATGTTCATACACAAACATTAACAGGCATGTGATGCTGGTCATTAACATGTAGATATGTATGTACTCTTGTTAAAAATTATGTTTACATGCAAAATGTTGAATGTTGCGTAATAAAATAATAGTGAATAAAATCAACATTTGTCAACCGATTTTCATGATTTATGCATTGTTTTTTTTTTGTTGTAAGCTGTGCTTTCTGACAAAATAATAAAATAATCACCCTTATTGTGTTTGGCGTAGTCGAAAAACGACAGCTGTCGTAGTTGCAGTCGTATTTACAATTTTTTGTTACCGTCTAAAATTTTCGACTAGCAAAATTTTGTAAAAGATTCACAAAGTAAAAGAATACACTTAATTAAATTATTTTGAAACACCCTGTCAAAGATCTGTCAAACAAGTGTTTAAATTAAAAATAATACGTATAGTAAAATTTTTAAATTTTTGTATTATTTTACTTGTGAAAATGTTAAGTTTAGGTTTTTAATCATCTCTATTCACTAAGAGCTGAAACTATAATTTCAAAACGATTTTTTTGCGTTTTTTTTATTTCAAGATTAACATTTAAGTAGTTCTAAAATAAGTATTTACATGTACATACATAATTAGATTAATTAAAACAAAAAAAAAAATTTAATCATTTTACTTTTTATTAACTCTTCAAGTTCAAGTGGAGGAGTCGAAGGTGAAGTAAACGGGTTTTTAATTTCGGTAATGTCAGTTATTGTGTCTAAATTTGGCTCGGGGTCTGGTGAAATCCTTTGCGTTCTCTTAATTCCAAATGGATCTTTATGTTCGGCAACAACACGCTTGTCTAATAGATCAATTGCTGCTTCTTCGACAGCTGAAAAAGTATTTTGTTTAAACGGCCCACCACTTGTTGCATAGCTTTCAGTTATGAACGCGTTTTTCCTTCAATTTAAATTTAAAATCGGCCCACACCTTCATCTAACCCTCTCCGGAACGGGATTTCAATCTTCGGAAACGGTGTTCCACTCCTCTTAAATATTTATTTTGCTTAAACTTTTTTGGAAGGCCTTTGCCAAATAAGGTTTCTGCTCGATTACTGCTACTTACTTCTCAAATTGTGGCATTTGTGACCTATATCCTAAAATATACGCCACAGTTAGGTACAAAAACACATCAAAACAAAATTATATTTCAATGATATTAAATTTTTTGCATGTTTACATTTTACTTCCTTCTATTGAAATTATTTCTCAAATAATTTTAAAACCGTCGTGATCAAAATGTTCAACGACAATTTTTTACACTTTTGACAGACAAATACGCCAAACACGGTACTGTTTTAACGTCGTTTTTGTAATAGATTTGAAAAGTGTCGTATTCATTGTCGGTTTTCGCTAATCACGGCACCATTTCAAAAAAAAACGACTAGTTTACGCCGCAAAAACGCCAAAGACAATAAGGTATTTCTTTTGTGAATTTTCGAAAACAAAAAGTAGTACTAATTTTGCATAGAAAAATATATGGCCACTTATTTCTGAATAACTCCGAAATAGTTGCAAATATAAAAAATTTTATTCGTATTATTTAAAGAAAATTTTATTCCTAATCGTTCTCAAGTTATGATAAAATGTATTCGCAGAACCGCCTCATTTCAGGCGAAATTAGGGATGAAACGATACGAGTAAATACAAGTACATATTCGATACTTTTAAACAAATACCAACTATTTTTGTAATCGATACTTAGACACCGAATACCAAGTAGTATCGATAAAAAAATACTCGGTATCGGTCAAAAGTAATCGCTTCACTTTAGCATTGAAATTATTCTTAAACTGAAGCAGTGTTTTTTAATAGTAAAAAAAATTATAAAATCTTTAAAAATAAAAAGGTGCAAAATAAAATTTATTTAAAATGGGACCACCAAAATCTCATGTCCCAAATTGTTAAGTACTCAAAAATTCCCATTCCAAAATTTAAATCCCCTTTTATTAAATTTATTCATTAATTATAAAGTTAAATTAATTACATTTATTATTTTCAAGTGATGCCAACTTAGTGCTTTTGGTATTATTTATGGTGCTTTTTGATGCCTCAAAACGCCAAAATTTTATCCATAGTGCAAAACTAAGAAAAATTTTTATATACAAATGTCATTTTTTTTATTATTTAATTTTAAATAAAAACGGTCACCCATCAACGCCGTAGCCTTTTTTTAAATTTTGGAGTTATATAATATTCGGCACAGCCGAATGAAACTTTTTTGTATTTAATTAAATTGTGAAAATGGTTTAGTGCTTTTTACGCTTTTGCTTGTTCGAAATAGTGCTTTTTAGTGCATTTTTTAAATTTTAAAGTGCTTTTTGCTCTAAAAAAGTTGACATCACTGATAGTGACTGACATTGTCGGAGTGCTAATTGAATTGTTTAGTACTAAACTACCTTATCTGCAAGAAAAGGATCATTTATAAATGCTTGTATTGTATGTATTATTCATCATTCGAACCGATACAAGTAAGTATCGATACTTTTTTCCCGATACTAAGTAGGTATCGATGCTTTACGAGCGATACCACAACGAGTAAAAGTATCGATACCTTAGAGGTATCGTTTCATCCCTAGGCGAAATATTAGTCAAGCTCAAAAAAATCTGTGCCCGATAAAAAAAAATTAAAACGGATTTGTTGAAATGTTTGTTTGGCCATGTGAATTGGTTTTCAAGATTTTGTTGTTATTTAGCTTATATTTAAAATTTTAAAGTCTGTATATTTTCAGTTAAGGGCTCGAATATATTTAGTTTTTTGCTGACAAGTGTGACAAACGAATAAAGAGTTTTTTTTTGGCGGCATAGCCACCACATAATTGACTTGTGGCAGCCAAATTATTTTTATAGAATACAGAAAAAGGTATTTGACAATCTAAGAAATTTATTATATTTGGGGGGTTCACAAGGTGTCATAAAATCATATGTCTTAAAATAATAACATGAAAAAATACGACTGTTGTGAACAACCCCTCATAATTTAGTGTGCTATTTTGAATTTAAGTCAGCTGATTTAAAACAAATATAAAAAAATTTACCTAAAATCAAAATGTTTTTTAATTCTAATCCATGAATTAATAAATTAAATTAGATCTTTCTTGACTATTTTCCATTTTTCAGACGGAAACCACAAATATTTTACTTTGTTTGTTTACCAAACATCAAAGTCCTAGGCCGATCCAATTTGACGCCGCAAGTGTTTTGTTGCAAAAAATGCTAGCCGCAGTATAAATTTGGATGTTAGCCGGATAAAACTATACCATCAACGGCGACGGCTACAAAATCATAGCCGCTCGGCTTAGTTGCTCGGCGCAGGTCTCTTCTGATTAATTACGACAGCACAATAAACATAGCAAGCAAAGTTTTATTAATTTAAGACACTTTTTGTTTACAAAGCAACAACAATCACCCTTATTGTGTTTGGCGTATTTAAAATACGCCTACGACTGTTTGGTAATAGATTAAAGGAAATGAGTTCACGTTCTCTTTAATCTATTACCAAACAGTCGTAGGCGTATTTTAAATACGTCAAACACAATAAGGGTAAATATTTTTAAGCCATTGTAAAATGTTAGAACATTATGACAATACAACATGATAGCACACCTTGTGAATACCCCAATTATATATTAATATTTATTGTTAAACTGGAAACTTTTCTCTATAAAACGGTACCAAAATTATTTGTTTACATCTTTTATTTTGTTGTTACGGAGCCCTAGTGCCTGTTTTTCGATAACGAGCGCAAGACTTACTCGCTTGACTTTCATTTAAATAAAAACAAATATTGTTTTTACTTCAATTAAAATAAAAACCAATTTTGTTTTGTTTTGAATGTAAGTTAAACGAGATAGTTTTGCGCTCGTTATCAAAAAACTGGGAGTTAAAGAAAAATTTATGCACTAAATAAAACATGTATTTTTAATAATAAAGAAAAAATTGAGTTTAAAAAAAAGTTTACCTTTTTTGTGTGAAATACGAATTTAGCTTGTTTTTCCAGCCTTGGCAGCACTGATAGCAACAAACATTATTTACACAGTACAACAGCCAATCTGGGGGGGGGTGAGAAATTCCAAGTCAGGGTGATGGTACTAGGTCAGTATAGTAAAACCCTCAAAGGGTTTGGCGTTCGTATGTGTCAGTTTTTTTTATGACCTTTTAAATTTTTTCCTTATCTTGATGTTTTTTCGCTTAGTTGTAACATTTTGGCAAAAACGTAGTTTAACATAACTCGAGAACCACTTGTCCGATTTTGATGAAACAAATTTAGAAAAATTAAGAATTACAATTTCTCTAATCTGTTTTTATACCGTTTTCCTATATGTGCAACACTTTCGAAGTTAAAAATGAATGTATGAAGGGAAAAAAGTATTTTTTGCCTAAAAATTTAAATATTTTTTTTTTTTAAATTTAAAAAAAATCCAAAATGGAAAAAAGTGCCAAAACTAATTACTTTCGCGTAAAGTCACATAACTCATGAGCAAAAAAAGGCCTAGATCATGAAAATCGATGCACGCGTTTCTCATTTATTCACAATTAGGTAAATGTATGAATTTCAAAAATTTGCTCCAGATATGCACAACATTATTTGGAGAAAACATTGACACTCACAAGCCGAACTCTCTCATATTTTTCTACTGTACTAAAAGAGAAATATTTTTGTGGCAACACTGGTTCTGTAATGTTCACATAAAATATGCATTGTCATTATACTTCTTCTCTTTCTCACACTGGTTCTGTGATTTTTGTCATTCAACAAGTGCCGACAAACGCGAACAGTAAAAGTGATTTTTCTCCAGTTTTTTAAAAGTGAACAAAAGAGAACAGAATATGGAACTGTGCAAGGCAGATATAAATAGCTTTTGCTACTGCTGTGGTCAATATGTCTCAACACATAAAAAAAAGGGGAAATTTCAGTACTGATTTTGTTCAAACATATGAGATGTACTTCAACCAAAATGTTATAGTGAACGAAAATTGGGTACCAAATATAGTGTGTAAAAGCCCCTTTTTTTATGTGTTATTGCTTGTAATTACTTTAAGACACACTACTTTACAACTTTATGACTACCTTGTGAATAGCCCAATTGTAATTTTCGAAAAGAAAGATTCAATAATAAAAAAAAAATACACTAGAAATAATAATTTTAATGTCTGACAATTCATAAGACTGACATGGATAGAAAAATTACAATAAAATTTTGAAGTTATGTAGACCGAAAAAAACTTAAAACAGTGGACTAAAAAGAATCCCAATTTTTGATTAATAAATGCCCCAAATTACCAATCCCGGAAAAACGCTTTAAGATAATGATTTTTTTACGAAAATGGCAATACTATCACTATTTACCGATCAATATTGATCGGTTAATTAAGAAAATAACAACAAAATACCAAACATTTTATATACGTTTTATATATATAAAAAGGCGATTTAATGTCAAGTGACACAATTTTGAAATCGATGTCTTTCGATTTAAATGAAATTTACACCAATTTTAGTACTGTTAGATAGTAGCTTAGAAACAAATTTTCAACAAGATCGGTCAAAAAGTTTCTGAGTTAGAGGGGGTCAAAGTTTGACATTTTGGCCATACAGGTGTTCTTTCTCATCCATGTAACTTATTACCTATTGGTGTAAGCAAAATTTGTCCCAAGTAGCTTAGATAGCTTTTTGATCAAAATTTTTAAAAAAATGGTTTTTGTTTTTTTAAAAAATTTTTTTTTTTAATTTAACACTTGGCTAAAAAAAATAAAAAAAAAGTTTTAAGTTTAAAAAAAAAAATTAAAAAATTTTTTAAAAAAAACAAAAAAATATTTTAAAAAAGATTGATTAAATAGCTATCTAAGCTACTTGCTCTTAGTAACAGCTTTAATGTGGTAACCGGAGTGCGCCAGGGATGTATACTATCACCCCTTCTCTTCAACATAGTCCTTGACGTCATAGTGCGCAATGCCACTCAAACAAATAGAGGTATAAGATGGGGGCTTACTCAACAACTCGAGAGTCTGGAGTACGCCGACGATATCTGCCTCCTATCTCACAGCTATCGTCATATGTCAGCTAAACTAAAATCTCTCGAAACCGAAGCTGCAAAAGCTGGATTAAAAATTAATATTAGAAAGAGTAAGGCAATGCGTTGCAATACCCTCAATAACAGCAAATTTAAAATACAGGATGTTGAGCTAGAAGAAGTAAAGTCGTTTTGCTATCTTGGTAGCATTTTAACACATACTGGCGGCTGCAGCAATGATGTGGCCTATCGAATGTCAAAGGCCAAGCAATCATTTGCATGTTGCGCCCTGTATGGAAGTCTACCTCTATTTCGGAACACACTAAGATTAGCATATTTAATTCTTGCGTCAAATCGGTGCTCCTTTACGCCTGCGAATCATGGAACACGACATCACGTGAAATAAACGCCATTCAGGTGTTTGTTAATCGCTGCCTGCGTAGGATCCTCAAGATATTCTGGCCAAACACCATATCCAACACTAACCTTTGGCAACGGACAAACCAACGGCCAATTAACATCGAGATCCTTAATCGAAAATGGCGCTGGATAGGTCACTCGCTCCGTAGACCACATGGCGACCCTACTAAATCTGCGATTGACTGGAACCCCCATGGTAATACAAGAAGAGTTGGCCGGCCGTCGCACACCCGGAGACGTCAACTTGAATCTGAAGTAAACCAAAGTGGGCTAAGCTGGAGGGAAATTAAACATCTAGCATCAAACCGGGTCGAATGGAAAGAGTTCGTTGCGGCCCTTTGTTCCTACTAGGAACCACAGGACATAATATATATATATATATATATATAAGCTACTTGGGACAAATTTTGCTAACACCAATAGGTAATTAATTACATGAATGAGAAAGAACACCTGTATGGCAAACTTTGACCCCCTCTACCTCTGAAACATTTCGACCGATCTTGTTGAAAATTTGTGTGTAAACTACTACCTAATAGGACTAACCTTGGTGTAAAATTCATCCAAATCGGAAGACCACGATTTCAAAATTGTGTCACTTGACATTAAATCGCCTTTTTATATATATAAAAAGTATATAAAATGTTTGGTATTTTGTTGTTATTTTCTTAATTATTTTCTAAGATATTAGTCTTAGCAAAAAACTTTCTTGGAGGCTTATGTTGTTGACTAGAAGAGCTAAAATATTGCCATATATCATATTCTTGTAAAATGTTGTTTTTAGAAGATAGTCATACGCAAACAAATTACATTTGAATAAATGGCTTGATGGCAAACTTTGAGGGGCGGACGCCCTCCCTAAAACACAACTTATCGCTACGAAATTTTTTTGTATTTTTTTTACATAAAACTGAACCGATTTGGAGGGGGAGAGTATAAGAAATCAAAAAAAAAAGTTCTCCATACAACTAACGGCCACGCTAATGTACATATTTGAAGAAAAGTTAAAATAATAAAGCAAAATATTTGGTATTAGAGGGATAGTTTGATTACAACGTTAGTTTTTTGCACTTTTTAAATTTTACGTAGTAAAATATTTTCTAAAATTCTGCATTCGAAAGCTTCACAAATCCAGGCAATCGACCTGTTGTTGACCAATATATCGGTTTGTGCCTTATTAACGGAAATAGCCCTTAATATTCGATTTATAGGAGGAACTACTTACATACATATTATGTTCCCTAGCAAAAATAAAGTAAAAAATCTAAGGGAAATGTGAACAAATTACGAGGGTAAAATCTTTTCACGATAAGGGGAATTTTTTCCCGTGAAAATTTTTTCACGTTATTATTCTCATTTGAATAACCTTTTTTCATGGGAGCTTTTCATGATCGCAAATATGTGAAAAGGGGAATAGTTACGAGGGAAAAATTATTCACGATAGGGGTGATAAATTTGGCGAAGTTTTTAAAAGTTTGGATATCCGAGGCTACCAATTTTAGAGGACCACAAGTCACCCTCCCGACCCTCTATGGACCCGTGTTCTTTTAAATTAAATTAAAAGCTACCCGGCTATGACAGTGTGAAGAATTGCATCAGTTGCAAAATTATTTTTCAAAACAAAACGTTCGTAAACCATTGTGTTATATTTTAATAAAATAAAAAGAGCAAAAAAATGTTGCGAGTAATTTCATTCAAATAAAAATAAAATGTTCTACAGACAATTCCAAACAGATGTGAAAGTATATATGGGGTTAAAGAGGGCACTCTCAGCTTTCTGATGGTACTAAAATCTCTTTAACCCCTTCAGACCCAAGCAACTTATATTCCTCTAAAATTCGGATTAAATAAAACATTAATTAACACATCATGTAAAAATGATGCAGTGATACAACGAACTATTTCTTAAAGACACCTATCCCACTTATATAAAAAAAAAAAAAATGTCAACCCATTATTGATAACAGTTTGCGAGAAATCATAATTTAATTCTGAACAAATTCACAAAAAAAAAATTTTTTATATAATAACATAAATTATTTCTTTTTGGATACCTTAGTTCTGAAATGTTTGCTATCGAATGGCATTAAAATTTTTGAAATCGGCGATAGCAAAAAACGGACTTTTGGCAAATGAAATTAAATTTTCAGCCACTGTGCGACATATAGTTTTTTATACAAATGCACACCACAAAAGCTTTCGCAATTTGAATTAATTTTGAATTTTCCAATATTATTTTAAAAAGAAAGCAAAATAAGTTTATGGCGGTAATGTGGGTAAATAAACTCAATTATGTTGCTAGCATACCAAAATGTTTACATTACAATGTGAAATGCCCTTGTTTTTTTATATCGTTATAATTTAATCTCAAATGGTTGCTACAATAAACTTGACAAGGGCGTTTCTAAGACTCCCAAAATATTCTATTTTTTACAAAACCGATAAGAAGTTGCTTAAGATTATGTACTGCCTATTTCCGATATGCGAAAGAATTCTCCCTTTCGTACAAATACATTGAAAACATAATTTGTAGAATTTGTTTTTGTTTTAAATATAATGGTTTGAAAGAAAGAATTCTTCTGCACATCGGAAATACTGCTATTATTTTCATAAGAAATTTCTCTTTTAATGCAATTATTTTTGTCAAAATTAAAACTAAAAAAAAAAAATTAATTTAATCAATAAAGCTAATTCCTCTAACAAGAGAGCTAAAAAATAAAATCCCAAATGAAAAATTTTTAATGCGTAATTTAGCTGAAAAAATTTCCAAAATGGTCACACTGTTGTGGTGTTTGTAAATTCTCCACTTATTGGCTTACTTACTTTCTTTGTTATTTGTTTAAGTCTTTTTTGTACACTACAGCGATTCAGACGTCACAGTCGTTAGATGTTTTTTCGTTGAGAGTTTTAGAATAACTGACCGTATTGAAGACAGTGTCGCCAACTCTTGGGACAGGAACAACAAAAGCACTGTAAGTATATAAAACAAAGGTTAAAAATAAAACTGATCATTCTTTTAAATTTGTCTAATTTTGTTAGCTTTTCTTTCTTCGAGAAAGCCAAGATTAGTTTATTTACGTTAACAAAAAAATAATTAAATTACATAATTAAAAAACAAGTAAGAGTGAATGCCATATTCGGCTATGCCCAATCTTATGTATCCCTCACAATGGTTCGATATGAGCATATATACGGTGACCGTTCGTTTTGTTTTATACAAATCAGTACTGTATTTCACATTTTTGACAGTAAGTGCCCATTTAGACAGGGAAACATTTGTTTGGAAAAAAATTTCGGGTGGGGAAGAGAGAATGGTTTTTGTGTTCGGTACTCCGCGACACGCTTTGTTCTCATTTTCTGTGTTGACATTTACTTTGCTTTTTGAGAAAAAACAACAATAGTAACAGAATGTTTCCGGCAACATGTCTGGCTGTGCGACCACGAATAAAAAACAAAAGAGAATTCTGTATGTTTTCCTTCCAAGTGTTCGCTCGTCTAAACTCGGACCAATAAACCTAAAATTGTTCTGTATTTTATTTAACATTATCTATTAAAACTGGAATAGCATTTCTAATGAATTTGACTTTTCTCGTTACTGGAAACTTGTAAAATTGTTCTTTCAGGCGGCATGAAATAACCCCCCAAAATATAAGCCACCAAAAAATAATGAAATAACCCCCCCCAAAGTGTGGCGCTTATTTTATATGCAATCAACCCTCAACTTTGAAAATGAAATACAGCCCCAACGGAAATGAAATAACACCCCAAACAGAAATGAAATAATAACCTAATTTTTGGGGGCTTATTTCATATGAAATAAGACCCCAATTTCTGAAATTAAATAAGACCCCAATATGTATAATACAATTAATTGTACAGTTTTGGTTTTAAGAAATATGCGATAGATAGCATGGTTGAGACTTCGGTCGGGCACAAGGATTTTTTCATCTACGGTATAACAAACACTGGCTTCGCTAACTAAATCTAAATATATTGGGGCTTTATTTCATAATGATTTTTTGGGGAATTAATTCATACGAAATAATCCCCCAATTAAGAAAATGAAATAACACCCCAAACAAAAAGAAATCACCCTCCAAAAATCGTTGTTGTTGTTGTCATCTGTACAATATTTTGGGGGGTTATTTCATTACTTTTTTGGGGGGTTTTGGGAGGTTATTTATATTTAATTTGACATTTCTTTGTTTCAGTGTTTGACAAATTCAACCATTGAGTGGTAACACAATTGAGTCTTCGAAAGACCTCATTTTCGAGCAATTAGCCAACCAGTTAGCATAAATAGTGTTCGCTATCGCGAGATGATAACGGACTTCTTGTGGCCAGAAATTGAGAATATGGACCTGGACGAAATGTGGTTTAAACAAGATGGTGCCACTTGCCAAACAGCCAACGCAACAATGGCTCTTTTGCGCAAGAAAATATATGGCCGTGTTATCTCACGTCGTGGCGGTGTTAATTGGCCCTCACCATCAGGGTCACCATTGGAAATTTTCGAAAACGGTCACAAAAAGGGGATTTTCCAGAAAAATGGGGTCAAAAAAGGGCAAGTTTTTTTATAAGCAGTATTTCCCATTTTAAAGAAAATAATAAGATCAAGTTTTCTATAAACAAACAAAAATATTTGTTTCAATTTTCAAATAAATTTTATGGTTTGTTTCCAATTTAGCCATGTTCGCGAAAGAAGCGATTTCTTCCTGAAGGTTTTCTGATTCTTTAAAGCTTTTACGATAAATATTAGGCTTTTCTATTATAATGCTAGGACCTTTAATCTGTTTTATGGCTTGTATGAAATATAAAAAGTGTTCGCTAATTATTACTATTTTTGTAAACTTTTCCGAATTTTTGCGTAGCGTTGTTGCTCTTTGATGCCTTTTTAAAAATAGCCCCATACATAAACCTAAGTCACTTATTTTATAGGGCACTATCAACACTGCCGATTTGTACGGGGCGAAAAGTTCAATGCCTTACGACATTAGTAAGAGTGAATTTGCAGAATAAAACATGCTTCCCTTTTGGAGTGCAAAACATTTTTTTAAAAAATTAAAAATTTTTTTGTAGACAAGAAAACCCATAAGTTATTCAATAAATAAAAAATATACTTATATAAAATAAACAAATATGTACATATGTATGTATATGAGTTATGTTTGCTATTAGGGAAATTGTACTTTAATTTGTACTTTACTAGCGAAAATCTAATTAAGAAGTCGTAAACCTGTTTTAACCCGAACTTTTTACGAATAGTGAAAGTCCATTCGTCCATCTCCGCTTTGAACAAATTAAGAGTAGAAAACTTGGAATTGTAAGTTTCTACTTTGGGTCTGTTACAAAAATGTTTTTTAAGCAATGCTTATTTCGAAAACGCTTGTCTAGCTGAAGCACTACTGTTTAGCAGTGTTGACAACAACAAAATGTGAGGGCTATTTCCAAAAAGGGTCAAAAAGTGGCACAAAATAGTTAAAAATGATACAAAAGGGTAAATCATAAAAGGGGTCACAAAGGGTAGCAAGACCGTTAAAAAAGGGTCAGATTAATACTTTAGTATCACAACGGTAACGCTGCTCACGATCATGTGATGAGACAACGTTAGACTTCTTCCTTTGGGTATATTTAAAAGAAAAAGTGTACGTCAATATGCCAAGAACAATTCAAGACCAAAAGATTGAGATAGATAATTAGGCACTTGAACACCATTGAACCTCAATTATAGCTCAGAGTCATTGAAAATATGGGCCATCGGATAGAGGTATGGCACCGAAGCCGTGGCGAGCATTTGGCCGATAAATTGTTTCACACATACATAACTGTCATAGATCCTTCTATAAAAATAAAAAAATATTTATGTGCTGTTTACAGCTGACAAGAAGTTGATTGTGTAGAAAAATGTATATGAAAATCACTCGATTTTTTGATTAAGAGATTATTCTCAGAAAACGTTTTGTTTTATTTACAATTAACATCGTGCGTTTTGGTTGGACCCTGAGGCGAAAAGTAGGTTTACTTTCTACTTTTGTAAGCGTCAAAAGCAGCGTTCGAAAATCTCAGCTGATTTTGACAAATTAAATTTTATTTTTACTTGTGCTGCTGCTGCTGCATAAAAAGCGTTGCATGTAACTTGAAACGTAGAACGTAAATAAGGTTAGAAAAGCATGCACTGCTTGGAGGCGAAAGCGCGTGGTATGGACCTCCAGCTTAAGTGTAAGAATTAAAATGAATTTATTATTGTATTTGAATTTATGCTCTGATTTGAATGTGTTACTGCACGTAGTTGTTATGCAAAAAATAAGCATTGCAAATTTAATTTTTTGTTCATAAAAAGTATCGTCGTATCGCCAGCAGCGCTGTTATTTTGGTTACTTTTAACCAAAAATGGTTACCTTTTTTTCCAATGTGTACTTGTTATTTTTTTTCCATTTTGGTTTCTTTTTTCAACACAAAAATAACCAATTTTGGGTTTTGGAACAAATTATGTGTGGTATTTGTGCAAAAAACTCATAATTTTTCCATCTACTTAAAAATTATTTTTGTATAAGCTTAAACCTTAACAGCCTTTCAACCATAAAAAGTACATATGTACTATAAAGTGTAGATGGCCATTATCTGCTACTCTTTATGCTTCATAGATCTAACTGAAACACTTTTCTAGGTAAGCGATAGTGTCAAAAGCCATCGCGCAAAAAGCATCTATATATAAAAGATCTACCGCATTATTTTAGATCAATTTTGCACTTTGATACTACAGTATTTTTCGGTTAATTGCACATCAAATTTTGCACAACTTTTTGTTCAATTAACCGGGGAACCAATTAGCCGATGCCCGCTTAATTGAACAATTCGTTCAATTACAAGAATCCCGTTTAATTGAACAGTTTGTTCAATTACAGAAATCACTCATAATTGGAACTATTAATGAATTAAAAGAAATCGCATATGTGCACTTTAAGTTTTTCAAAATAATTTTTTTTACCTTAAACGAAAAAAATGCAAGTAACAGAAAAAAATGTACATATATGTATACGCAGGACTTTATTATTGTAGGTATGTATGTACTATTAAATGCACTATTTATGTGCACAATAGTTTTACAAAAAAATAAAATTTATAAACTAAAAAACAATTCATATACATATGTATTGGTTTTACAAAAAAAAACATAAACTTAAAGAATAAATTCATATGCATATACATACAGCTCTACCATTCACGTAAGTATTAAAATATTACATAGTGCTTAAAAAAATAAAAAAGGAACAAATAAATTCATGTTGTACATATTCACACTTTTCGAGATCATTATTTTGATTTTTCAATAATAAAGCAATTAACCGGGTAAAAGTAAGAGGAAATTTTTTTTTGATGACATGAATTTTGAACCAATTAAGCGGGAAAATCAATTAACCGGGTTCAATTATCCGAGGAAATTTACATGGTTTTCGTATGCAATATGTATTTTTGCCCGATCATGTGGTTCAATAAAGCGTGGAAACCAATTAACCGTAGGGTCAATTAACCGAAAAATACTGTATAACGCACAAGACTTTAAAGCCGAAGGTCCACACCATGCGTTTATGCGTCTGTCTTTTTTATGCATCTGACAAAAAAGTAGAACCAGCGTAATTGTATGTGACCAGTTACATAGCAGAATGCATACACGTATCAACGCATCAAAGTAGGTTTACTTTCTACTTTTGTATGCGTCGCATGAGTGGTGAAAAAAAAGTCAGCTGTTATTGATGGCCATTAGGGTATTCATTTAATCGGGGTTTTGCTTTAATCGGTTAATCGCTCGATTAATTAACCGAGGTTTTGGTTTAATCGGTTAATAATCGGTTAATTTTGTTATTGATCGGTTAACCGATTAATAAAGTTTTGTTATAAATTAAGTAATTTCAATTAATAAAAATGCAAAAATTTATTATTTGGAATTGATTAGTAAAAAAAACTATAACAAAACAAAAAAAACAATTCTTGAACTTAAATGAGCAAAAAAGTAATTCATTAATATGTAATACATATGAGGAGGTCAATAACAAAACGCCATAATTACATTTTTTAAGTTTTTTGATTGAATCCTATTCTACACATTGAAATCTATATTACCTTTATTATAAGGTATTCCAAAACTCAATAACTACACAGCAATTCAATATCAAATATAATGGTTCAGAGCAAAATGCAATAATTACACATCTTTGCAATAAATCGCTACAAGAAATTTTAAAAAAGTCAACTTTATAAATAAATTATGCTCTAGTGGCAACTCTTAGATAACTGTAAAACGTAAGGAATTTTTGTTTAGTTAATACCTTTCGCTTTTGTTAAGTTAATGGAGGAGGTCCATAACAAAACGCAATAATTACATGAATAAATATTATTATTCGGACCAAAACGCAATAATTCCAAAAACAAACTGTCAGATAAAATAATAAATTTGTGATTAATATTATTTTTTGTAGACAAATTATGTGCTACTTACTTAAATTAAATTTTGTCGTTTATCCAAAAAAATGTTATGGTGTAATTATTGCGTTTTGTTATGGACCTTCTCATATATTATAATATATTTATGCTATGTAGGTATTTAATAAGAAATAAACTGTGAGATCATTTTATTAATAAATTTTTTAAAAATTTAAGATCTTATAACATAATCTTTTATAAAAATAATTTGGCTTAAATGTTTAGAATATAATAGATTATTTTCTTTAGTTTCGATAAAACTCGACTTGGAACAAATTCTTTCACTTATCGCTGATGTTGGAAAGCAATCCATAATACAGATTATCTAATTTCTCACTTCTTTTCCTGTATTTCCTGACTTTGTACTGTATTTAAAGAATGTATTCCTAGAAGGAAAACATATTTTTCTTAACACATACCTTTAGCATATAAGACAAAACAAATAATTAAAAACACAAAAAATATGTGATAATACTACAAAAAATTTAAAATTTTGTTACTTCGGTTAATCGGTTAATCGACTGAAATTAACCGGTTTAATCGTTAATCGAAAAAAGCCAATTTTGAATTAACCGATCAGTTAATCGGGTAGTAATTAATCGGTTAACCGATTAACGGTTAACCGAATGGCCATGGATGACAGATCATCGATAAATACGTTTGTGTGGTGGATTACTTTGTGCTATTTTCCTGTATTAAAAAAGGTTTTTAATAAAAGAAAATGCTTTCGTAGTAACGATTACATAAACTTTAAAAAATAAAATACATTAAAATTAATTTTTACCACAATTTTACCACCACGAACAAAATTTGCCATTCTAGTTATTGATTACTTTTATGTTCTGAGTGTCATCTTTGTTGTGTTCATTACAAATGTAATGAACTGGAAAGTTATTGATACCGTGAAAAATCATGAATATTTGTAAAATAAAAGCTTACTCCTCTTTGAACCTTTTAAATAAATTCTATTTAAATATCAATAACACTCTCCATTTTTGCCAAAATTGGTTTTATTTAATAAAAATAATATCACAACAGCTGATAAAAAAAAAAACCATTTGTCGCATAAAACGCATTGCATGTAACTTGAATTTAGAAACGTATAAATTTCACAAAAAGTATCATACGCATCAACGCATGGCGTGGATCTTCAGCTTAAGAGTTTTACTTGTTAGAGCTATTTATATAAAAAGGTTAAAAGCTCTAGCTCACAAAGTTTTAAAAATTGACTAAAATATGTAAGTGTTAACTTTGTATAGGAGGTGCCACTTCCAATAAAAATTTCGAAAAATTATGTAGCCCATTGTTCTTTCCAGACCATTGGTAATATACTGTTAAAACTTTTAAAAAATCGGTCTGTATGAGCTTACAAGATATACCCCTTTCACACTCGGCAAGTTACTTGCGCAAGTCTCTTGCGCAACTCTTGGTTTATAGACGTTAGCGGTAAGGTCGGTGTAAAGAAAAAAAAATTTTTGTACAGACTTTGTTGTTGTCGGCAAGTAACTTGCCGAGTCTGAAAGGGGTCATACCAACAAACACAATTTCTTCTTTAGACTTATTTTTAAGCTGAAGTGCAAATAAAATAGTACTTTTGATACAAAATAATTTTGGGTACTTTTTTTCGTTTTTGGTTACTTTATTTACACATTTTGGTTACAAAATTTTTTTGATCGTGGTAACGCTGTTCAGTAACATATCGCATATACCGAAATATATGTCCAATAATAATAAAATTAGGTATATGAAAAACTGTACACTCATAAAATTATTAAAGTAACTAGCTGCGTTCGAGAACACAAAAGTTTTTACTGTTTTTTTACTGAACTTTACTGCATTTTACGAAATTGCGTTCGAGTACACAAAATGCAGTAAATGAGAACACAAATTGAGAACGAAAAGTGACAGTTCTTGTCTGAGTATTTAAAAATTTTTACTGCAGAAATTTTTGCAGTAAAATTTAGTAAAACAAAAAAAACATATGTTTTAAAAGGTAAACAAAGAAAAGTAACAAACAAAATGCTTACAAATTGTGAAAAAATTGTTAAATATAAGATGAAATAAAAATTAAACATAACCAAAATGTGAATAAATATTAATTAATTAAACTTGTTTGTGAAGCATTTATTTGTCTAAATACCAACATATGAAATTTTTGTTATGCTCATTTTTTAGAGTTGTAAAAGTGTTAAGTACTTGGGTACTTAAGTTTTCAATAGCAAAAATTGTTCATGTTCTTTTGAATAAATTAACCCGCCACAAATTAGTAACATCAAATAAAATAAAAAACAAACAAATATGAAAGATTACATGAAAGATTACATGAAAGATTACATATCAAGAATAAAAACTGGGAATTAAGCACGAATAACAAAATCTTTTAAAATAAAATAATTTGTTTGCATTTTCCAAAAAATTTTGTGTTATAAAAAGTATTTAATCGAGTACCGATAAGAAAACGAGTTAAGTAGTCAAAAGTGTAATCGTTTTTCAACACTTCAATTATTTGTCATCAGCAGTTGCCTTTATTTTACGAATTTTTACAAAATTTGCGTTCGCGTACTTTTTTGGACAACAGCTTTTTGTGAGAGCAAATTTTAAAATTTTCTTTTTTACTGCATTTTACTGTAACAGTACTCAAACGCACCTACTGATTGTATTTTACGAATAATTTCATTTTTTAACGTTTATGATTGTTATTCAAAAAACAAATAATTATTTTGTTACGTAGTTTGATGTTTTGTCGGTTAAAATATACTTTTTAAAAGCAAAAACTATTAAATTTTAAGGAATATGCAGTTCAATAAAAAAAAAAATTTAAAAATAATGACAGAAAGAATACGAAAAAGAAGAAGAAAGAAAGCAACATGTAATATAACATTAAAAATGATAATTACAGCAAATTTCGAACTACCAGTACCACTGGTTAAAGATTGATGTTTGACTGTTGGCTGGCAGGCACCGCAGTGGTGCATAGGATAGAACTCAAAGAATTCTGATGAGAGAATGTGGTCATTCTTGAAACATGTAAATTCAACCCAGGTTCGAACCCCAACTCAGCCAGGAAAATTATCAATAAATTTTAATAAAGAAATTTCATGTTGTAAAATTCTTTCCTTCAGTGAAAATAATTTAATTAAAAAATTAAATTTTTTAAAAAAATTCAAAAAAAAAAAAAAAATTATAATGTAAAATTTGTTTATTTTAAATGATCCGTTTTTTAAATGAATTTTAAGTTGTTTAAAATTAATTTTCGTTTGAATTTAACTACATAATTTAAATAGAATTAGTAAAATAGGCCCTAAAACATTAAAAATTATTTTATTTTTAAAGTTGGATTTCATATTCATACATACTAATATAAATATAAAGGTTTGTTTTATGTTAGAAAATCCACACACCTGGCGAATGCACGTTGTACACCCTGTCTGGTAGCAGATTTATATTTTCAAACTTAAATAAAAAACGTAAAAATTGACACAATGTTTTATTAAGAGCATTGAACGATAGAATGGAAATGCGGATTTTATTGTTGAAAGAGTATGTCTTCCAGATGTCTTCCGTCGAGTTGAACACACTGTTCAAAACAGAACCTTGTTTTTCGAGAACTTTCGAAAACAAAATGGTCCAATTATCTCATGCGTGAATAAGAAACACCAAACAGTTACCTTGGGGCAATGCAATGGTTTTTAATGTTTCAACCGAAGGTTGCGGGATCTTAGAGACCAGTAACGGCAGTTAAGCTCGATTCACCCATGCGTTCCGAACAATATTTTTGTCCGGAGAATAAATTTTTTACAGAGAGTGTTCTGCACAAAGCTACCATATGGTTTACAGATGTAAACGATTATACAAAGTGGCAGCATAGTTAGCAAACTATTGATTATTTTTATAAAAGTGTGTTAAAGAAAATGGACGAAAGAAGAAAATTAATTTTATTAAAATAAATATTAAATTGACCATTATTAGTATTGTGGTTATTTTGTAAAACTGTTTATGGGTTTTAATCCAAATTTTAGGCTAAAGTTCATTAAATTTAATTTTCATAAAATTATTTTTATGAAGAAAAGAATTTTACAACATGAAATTAATTAAAATTTTTATTGATAATTTTTCATTCTTGACTGCAGCTGGTCTCGAACCCAGGCTTTTACGAACAGGTTTCCTTACATGTTTTGATTGCAACCACACCACTCAATCTCTTCAGAGTGTTTTGCCGTTTAACACTCGCAGCCATCCATTTAAAATTTACTTATGACCAATTCCAAAAGATTTTTCTATTCCAGTCCATATATTTTGTTTTAAATAAGTATTTTCATATGAACGATTGCCCATATCATAAATGCATTCTCTTCCTGGTTTTTTTAATTCCTCAATAAGTTTCAGGGCAATATTTTCATTTACATCCATTTTTGTTTAATTGTTTTTATTTAATTTTCAGCACAAAACTAAAAATTTAATAATACTACATATGTGCAATGTTGTCAGATGTGGCGATTTCTCGCCAAATGTGGCGATTTTCAAACTTGTTTGGCGACCTAATTTTTGATTTGGCGACATGGCGATTTTTTGGCGATATAACAAAAAAGTTGGCGATTTTGTTGGCTATTTTTGATGAGCTACGCATTTGTTTTGAAATTCGTTAAACACAATATTGAAAAATAAATTTATTTTTATGTATGAAATTTAAGGCATTTATATGTGTGGTCAGTATTTTAAAGTATGTGCAAATGGCTGATAAAGATAATAAATATCTTCGAGAAAATAGTTTTCATATTTAAAAGTGCTCTTGAAAGAATAAATAAATAAAATTAATTATAAATATATTTAAAGTCTATGAACATTTTTCATTGTATGTATGTGGCAATTTTTTATCACAGATACAGTTGTTGTTAGTGATATTTTAAAGATTTTTATGAACTCTTATTTGTAAACCTCGTACCATTTTTGTGTTCACTAGCTAGTTTTACTTTTTTCTAATAAAAATTAAGCAAAATATATACCATGGCGACGTTTTTAATTTTTGGCGTATTTTAGCGATACGGAACAAATTAATTTTTAAGGATTTATAGAAAATATTTTTAATATATTAAAAAAATATATATTTTACTGCCAAAAACTTAAAAATAATGGCTTTGGCGATTTTGGCGATTTTTGACATTGAATTTGGGGAAAAAGGTCAAAATCTATCTGACAACCCTGCATATGTGGCAGCTCAATTCAACTTTCATTAACAAGTTGAAAAAAATGGGATCTCTGTTCAATTTGTTCGGCACAAGAATTAAAATTAAACCTATTCAAAAAAAAAAAAACGTGCCGAACAAAATCATTGCTCTCTCTCTCTCTCTCAAAAGTAAAATGTCAAAGTCAATATAAAAAACTTTTGTCCGGACCAGTGTTGCCACCTCACGTGTACTATATTTTTTCATGTGTAGCCCATGTGTAATTGACTGCATGTGTAATTCATGTGTAATTTAATATTTTAACGTTGTGTTGCACTGATTTTTGTTATTATTTTTTCACAAGAAGTAAAAAGGTTTATCATTCTTAGCAAAACTTAAAAATTTAATTAAAAGAATGGAAGCGTTAAAAGAGCTGAACTAAAAATGTTTGGATCATTAACTACTAACCATTTGGCATTTAGATAGCTTTTGCCACAATTTATTATAACGACGAAACATCCTGGGTACATTATTCTTTTTTTTATTTCCGGACAAAAATATTGTTCGGAACGCATGGGTGAATCGAGCGTTACACTCGGTCCATCACGTATTCGCCGAATACCGAACTTTAAACAAAATTATCGACGAGCAATTACGGAAGAATCATTACTCTTAAAAATGATTTCACAACGAACGCGTGATGCTCACTCGACCACTGCGACATCGCGACTGACAAATCCGCACAATCGATTATTCCAACGGCGCCACCCTCCCTCCGCACCGTTTTTTACTTTTTGAAGTAATCGTATTTAAAAATATTAATTTGCCATCAGACACCCTGTATAAGAAAAATGAGTTTTTAAGTACCCATAAGTCCTCGTCTATATTATGAAACATTTGCTGCAGAAACTTTCTTTAATTCTATTTTGAAACTGCATTCGTGTTCATACAGTGAAACTTTTGTTTTGCAGCTTTAAGGTATTTTGTATGCCTTCTCTTTGTCCTTTTTTCCTTTCAAGAACAAACTCACAAAAACTGCTTGTACACAAAACAAAGTACACTTTTCCATTCATCTTTCCTCTTTCATCGTCAAACTCAAATGTTTCGCAGCAAATGCTTCATAATATGGACGAGGACTAATGGGTTCCAAATATGACTATTTTGCCAATATCGCAAAATATCTATTTTTACAGGAATACAAAACCGAATTTTTGTATATTTTTTAAGTTTATAAAAGAAATTTACATGTTTTTAGCCATTGAAATTTTTGAATCATATGGGCCACCACCATTTTGGTAGTCCTGAATGCAAATTCGCCTGGCAATTCCAGCATCCGTACTCGGTATTGCCACCACACTGTGAACAACGATGACATGTGGGTAGTTTTCAGATTTTTCATGACATTAGCTAACATAAACTGATAGTATCTGAGACCACAGTGCCCCGTTACAAGGCTAGTAATGGTGTTTTCTTTTCTACAAAAAAAATACCACATTTTAAAAGGTGCATTTATAAAATGTCTTGCCTAACATGTAATAATGCAATTTTTTATTTAACGAGAACAAAACACAAAATTAGATCGCCCTGTTTTTAACAGCTGACAAAAAGTTTGTTCTTCAATATATGTATAAAAAAATATGTACATAAATCAAAATATAAAAAAAAATACACATAAACCCAAATTTGATAATATATTAATATTAAATAAATGAACAAAATGAATGACCAAATTCCAATTTCTTTAGATTGTTTTTCATAAAATATGTAAACAAGAAAATACCTTTGCCAGATTGCGAATTTATTAACACCAAGTTTTTACGATTTCTTGATTTGACGTTTTTTTTTCAAAAACAATTTTATAACACCGAATCCATTTGAATTTTATATCACTGACAACCTTCCATTAACAATTTAATTCTTTATTTTGTTTTTACTATAAAATAATAAAAAAATTACTATTAACACTTAACATTTTTATTGTCCTGATTAGAGGCGATTTTTTCCCAACTTCGTCTGGTAACCCTATATATAAACAGAAGCCATCTTTTTACAGGGCATTATTAACACTCTCGATTTATACGGGGCGTAAAGTGCAATGCCTTATGACATTTAAGGGTGATTTTTTTTAGAATAAAACACGCTGCCCTCTTTGAGAGCAAAGCATTTTTAAGAAACGAACACCAAATTGCATTTTTTTAAATAAAATGTGACATTTTGTGTAGAAAAGAAAACACCATAAGTAACTTTAGTGATATAACACAGGATAAAGGACAAATCTTTTAGTATGTCAAAGTCCAGAAATATTCGACCGCCGAGTAAATCGTACATGATTTTATCGTTTCCCTAATGTAGCCAAGTAGAGATACCGAAAAAGGTCTCAAGACAAGAAACAAACTACAAATCGATAGATTTTATAGCTGAATATTTGTTTTTGCGACGCAATCCTGCAGCACAGCTCTGCAGACCTATATATATTTTAAGAGTACTAATGCGTGACAACTTTAAACTGAACCAGCTCCTCTGTTGCAAATTTTGCTATTTTCTAGCTATTTTTCAATGTCCAAGCCAGGGCTGTGGAGTCGTTAAGAAAAAGTTATAACTCCGACTCCTTTTGGTGAAATTTTTTAAGTACGACTCCGACTCCGAATCCAACTCCGACTCCGACTCCTACTCTAACCTAGCATTATTTAAGAGACTAGTTTTTATTTGACTTTAAACTCTTTTTTAATTTAGTACCTGTTAAATGGTTAAATATAGCAACAAAATGATTCTGTAAAAATTTCAAATCGATATTTTAATTCTAACGTGCCGCGCATTGAGCTTTAACCTACTATATGAGTAGGAAAGCTGCCAAATATTTTATTTGGATTTTGGAAAAATGCAAAAAACATATAGCGCCCGATTAAATAGACCAAATGAGTTGAACTTTTTAATTCTAAAGTGTTATGACATTCTTGACTTATAACTCAACAGTTTAGAAATTTAAACCAACTGAAATATAGAAAAATAATGGATTTAATTTTGGAACGAACGAGTTTTGTTACGAACTTTCGAAAGAAACGAGTTTTGCTTCAATCCGTATGGGATCATTGAATTTTAGTATGTTTGAAAGGTTATATTAATTTATTAAAATTTTGCAAACAGTGCTAAAAAATGTAAAAATAGTTCTGTAGGGGAGAGATTAACTACACCAATTCACATCTTTTTCAAAAAACGTTTTTTATACTGTTGGAATTTATAGATGTGTGAATTTCCATAAGTCCTATCTAATGTAGCTTTCGAGATAGAAAAGTTGAAAACAACACCAAGTCCAATTGGCTTAGACATTAAAGGCATCAAGTGTACTTAGTGTTGTTTACCACAATATTAATAGAGGCAAAGGACAATCCTTTTTTGTAAATTGTGATGTGAGGTCTTTTGTTTTTAATATACATACATAAATTCAGACACTGCCATTTTGGTCTTGTTTTATTTATTAAGTCAAATCTTTCTCAGGAAAATTTAATATAGTTTATTAAAACATGCAGATGCGCCTTCAGTTGTTAGTTCTACAATTTATATAACACATTTTGAAGAGAAACGTAACGTAAAAAAATGTTGTTAGCCTTCTATTATTTTTCGGAAATAGCACCCCTTTTGTTGTTGGACTTGGTGCTGTTTGTCTCAAGGCATGGAACAGTACCATAGAAGGCAACGAACCTTTTATGACGTAATTTTTTATGTATATCATCGACATAAAAAAAATATGTTAGGATCATATAAAATATTCGTACAAATGCACATTTTTATAACATAAACATCATTTGCGATTATCAACATGTTTGCGCGGTCTGCTGTAAAGTTTTCAAAATGTGGCTTGCTGTAGTTTTATGTGAATTTTTAAACAACTAAATTTAAATCTTTTTCTTCAGTGTACTCGCCATTGCATATTTCCGTTCCTAATTCAATATTATTATTGTCCAAGACCGAAATTTGAAATTGCAAGTCTTTATTATCTCTACAATTTTCCCTAAAGTGAGCAGATAAAAGTATTCTCAAATCATTTTTCGGGTTAACCCCCACATTGATGGGAATTATATCTGGAACAATGTCATGTATTTTTCCGAGTTCCTTTTCCTTATATTCTATTATAATTCACCTTGGAGGTTGGAACTTCAAATGTAGTTCACTTAATGCTTTCACCACAGGAGCTACAGCTGATTTCAAGTCATATTCATGAACATGACTACAAAAATATTTGTTAATATACGATAAATAAAAAACATCTTTACAAATTTAATTTTTAAATTCCTTAATTCGGCTCTATTTCATTAACGATATCTTGGCGAAATTCAAATAGTGAACCCGCTGGTTTTTGTTACAGAAATTTGAGGTCACATTAAAACATAGAAAAGGACATGCTTCGATACAATCTATATAACTATTCTTATGAATTGTCAAAATAGGATGTTATCTCAATTTTTTAATTTTTGAAACTCACCTACTCATATGAAAAGTATACTGGTCCTTATTTTCTGACTTCACAATTTCAAAAAGCAGACCCTCTTATGGCCAATTCCACTAATTTATTAATATATCAATTTATGTTAAAAATTTGTTTTCTTATGTCAAATAAAAATAAAATTATAAGAAAAATTATATGTAAATATGAATTGATATTTAAAAAGAATTGGAGAAATTGGTCATTAAAATTTTTTATTTTGAAAAATATTAGAAAAATTGTAATGCAAAAAAGTCGGAGTCGGAGTCGCTAGTTTTTGTGGGTACTTCGACTCCGGTACAAAAACCTCAACTCCGACTCCTCAACTGCGACTCCGACTCCACAGCCCTGGTCCAAGCGATATTTTTTGGAAAAAAGTTGGCAACAGTGACCCGTTCTTATTTCAGAGAAGAAGTAAGAATCTCTAGTAATATTTCCGAAACTAGGTGCAGACGAGCTGAGCTCTAGCTAAGAATGTCTCGCCATCTTTTTTAGAACTATGAGGCATATCCAAATGAACTTTGACACCACATAGTCACCTTAACCGTTTCTTAATAATTCAGGAAAACATACATTTATTGCAACATAGTCATATCTCAGAAAAAATCAAACTTGCCAAAATGCGATTAAAGTTTTCAAAATGTACCTTTTTATACAGGTTTAATAAAACACTTTTGCTTAAGTAACTTAAAATATTTGATTTGTTGAGATATGACTATGTTGCAATTAAAGAGCGACTTGTATTTAGGCAGCTTCTGTTATATGATTTGAATTTAATTTATTTAGAGGCAAGATTATTTTCGTTTACAGGAATTTACTACAGTAACGCTCCTTCAGTAACGAGTAAAGTATTTTTTTTTTTTTGGTAATGAAAATCAACGCTTATGCGTAAACACGATTAACAACAGATGTATTTTGTATGTTTATATGCTGAGAAATGCAAGACAAGAAAGACAACATTAATGTCAATAACGAGCGAGTAACAATTTTTTATAAGCGTATGGTTGTTACGTCGTTGGATGAATGATCTTTTTATGGGGCCTTCTCACTTGGGGGCCACTTTAAGTTGGTCTGTGTTCTTCAATTGTTTTTTTTTTAATTTTTTTGCTGAGTTTTTGTAAACTACGCTTTCGTTTAAAAGGTTTTTTTTTTTTGCCTTCGTATATGGGTGATCTCACTTTTTGATTGATTGTGAACACCTGTGTGTAATTTAGGTCTTGAAATCGTTAAGAAATGCTTTTTATTTTTGTTTATCTGCCGTGATTTTTTCTTTTATCTTAAATGTCTTTTATTTAATAAAGCTGATATAACCCATTGTGTTTTTTTGTAGCTTCTCTTAATTTTAGGAAAACAAAAGATTTCTTCAAATTTTTTGGTTGGGTGTAAAATCTTGGGCATTTTTGCAGCGAGAATTACAATTTTTGTAAGTCGGTAAAGTTTAAAAGAATTATATTTTAAGTTTATTTTTAGAAAGCTGTAGAAATTTAATGTTGATTAACGATTTTTTTTTTTTGTTGTACCAAAAATCATGTTGGAAATGATGAGATCTATTCTTATTAATCGGTCACAACTTCAAGATTTTTCTGACAACATAAACAAAATTGTTGCGATACTGTTTAAAATCAGTTAAGTTCTACATCCATGTACTATACAGGCCTGTCATAGAATTCCATTCCGATCGAAAGTGGTTTTAGTTCCGTATTTTGCTTCTTCAGAAAACGAAAAACGAAAAATTTTTTCGGAATGAAACCACTTTTGGTTTTCTAAGCGGAATTGATTGTTTCAGTATTTTATAACCGAAAAAACTACTTAAAACTATTTTTTATGGATAAATAAATGTTTTTTATGATATAGATTGAAGAAATAACAAACTTTTGATTTATTTATTTAACTTTATATTGATTTTATTAAAAACATAATAAATTCTTTACCGTTGCGTTGCCACCATACTTTACACAAATATCATATGGTTTTTTTGTAAAGTTGCCATATCCAATTGTAAAACCAGAGTTGTTTTAAAAAAAACACATTTAGCAAAATCGATCGAAATCTGAAGAAGGTAAAACTAAATCGATCGGAATTGAACATACGGAATTAAAACCATTCCGATCGGAATTTGTGACATGCCTGATAGACTCGTTTTAAGGAGCAAAATTTGTTTTAGCATATCAAATTTGCATAAAAGTTCGGGCTGCAAAAAAAAATGAAGGAAATCTCGAAAGAGATAATTGCTTTATTTCCAAGGCTAAGCTGCCGTAGCAACTGGCTTCAGCCAGTTTAAATATGTATGGTTGGGATTTACTTAGGAATTGGTTTCCTTTTTCAATATGTTGAAATATGCAAATTTGAATCTGGCAAGACTAACTCGAACCCAAATTTAAACATTATAGGAAATGACCCGATTTGAAAATCACATAATGTACATTCTGTGCATGCTGTATATGAAAGTGTTCAAACAGATCCATTTGTGTATATTCCTTCATTTGCGGTGATCGCATACAACAATTGAACATAAATAAATGGGGTTGTATGTTAATCTAACAAAACTTGGTACTAGATTTTAAAGTTTTTGTTGTTAATACACATACATACGTATTATTTCGATTATCCGGATACGCGATTTTCGTACACATCTATCATCCGGATGATGTGAATCTCAAGACTAACTTATAATTATTTCTTAAACTTAAACTAAAGCTAGGCAATGTATGCATAACTGCTTACATTGCATTTTAGCAAAATGTGGGAAACAAAATAAGTGTCAAGTTAATTTATTTATAAAGTGTTTCCCTACATTTTGCCAAAAATATATTGCGTGCAAGGAGTGATATGTAACTCGCGTCCTGGGGGTCGATTCTGGTTCTGTGAAACTTTGAAATGAAAACTTTTTTCACATTTTCATAGAGTTTCTGATTCTCGTTTAGTGAAAAAATGATAAATAAATTCGAATGTTTTGAGAAGAACAAATGGAATGAAACAAATTGTTTTCACATTTTCACAGTAATGTGATTCTTGTTCTGTGTAACAGTGCAAAGAAGTGTCACAAACTTTTCATTTATGTCATATTTTTACACTTTTATTTTAACGGTGAAAAATAATTTTAAATAAATTATTTAGAGGAAAATATGGACATTGCGAACGATAAATAGTTATTTAAACAAATAAAAATAATAATCTTCTAAAAAGATACATATTTACAGATTTTTAACTTAATATATTCACATAAAATGCCAATTTTTGATAAAATACAGAACATTTCTGACGAAAAAAGTTCATAAAGTTTTCTTACCTTGGCTCATTCCGATTTTTTTGCGATAATTCAATTAAAATCTATAATCGTAACATTATTTGAATTAATTATATTTTTGTATAATTTTACACTTGATTTAATGACAAAGTAGATATGTAATTATCATCGGCGGTGAAGAATTTAGGATTAGCGACGGCTTAAAGTAAATTTAGAGCCGCTTATTATATTTTTATGTTTTATAATAACATACATATTAATAAATTAATCTTTATTTGTCCTTTTATTTGTTAATGATTTAAACATTTTTGGGCTTATGGTCGTATTTTAAAGCTTTTATTTAACTTGCAATGTATGTATGTTTGGGTGAAACCTTGAAACTCAATTTGAAGCAGATATCTTCAATTGATTGAGCTGAAATTTTGTACACACTAGGGTATTCATTCGGTTAACCGTTAATCGGTTAACCGATTAATTACTACCCGATTAACTGATCGGTTAATTTAAAATTGGCAATTTTCGATTAACGATTAAACCGGTTAATTTCAGTCGATTAACCGATTAACCGATGTAACAAATAATTTTAGTTTTTTGTGGTATTATAACAGATTTTTTTGCGTTTTTAATTATTTGTTTCGTCTCATATAAAAAAGGTATATGTTTGGAAAATATTTGTTCCTACAATATACATATTTCCTTCGAGAAATACATTCTTAAAATACAGTACAAAAACAGAAACTAGGGGTTCGTATTTTATTTTTTTCGGTGCTGAGCTTTGCCAGGAAGAGTCAGATGATGACCTGACAATAGGAGAAGCTCTCGATTGTAACACAAACAATCTTTAACAAAATTAGCCGAAATAATGGCATAATAGAAGATTTTATATGTTGAGAGAAATCCTGGAAAAGGACAAAGAAACCAAGATATCGCATTCAGCTTTTAAAAATGAAATGTTTCTGCGCATATACGCCACATCAGCGTATAAGTACAGCTAAAATATAGAAACACAAGCAAACAAACATGTGTATTAAATGCTTAAGTGACGTCATATTAAAAAGTTGAATTTTGTAAACATGTGCAATGCGTAATCTTGTTTTTATCATTCTTGAATCTGTTATATGGGTTGCTTCCGATTTCCCAAACTTTTTCGATATGTGAAAGAATTGTTTCCAAATCAAGTTTTATCAAAACTAAAGAAAAAAATCGCTTAAATTCTAAACTTTTATAAAATCTTAAACTATTGAAATAATTAATACAAAAATCTCACAGCTTTTTTTTTAATAAATACATACAAATATTATGTATAAATTATAAAATGTGTTTTTCATATTTATGAATTACTTTTTTGTTTGCTCGTTTTAGTTCAAGAATTGTTTTGTTCGTTATGTTATTGTTTTTTTTTTTTACTAAAAGACTCCAATAATAAATAATTTTTGCATTTTTATTTATTGAAATTACTTAATTTATAACAAAACTTTATTAATCGGTTAACCGATCAATAACCAACTTAACCGATTATTAACCGATTAAACCAAAACCTCGGTTAATTAATCGAGCGATTAACCGATTAAAGCAAAAGCCCGATTAAATGAATACCCTAGTACACACGTTCAGTTTTGATGACAATGCATTGTTAACTATGTGACGTCATTCTATATCCAACATAGCGGCACAGCCAAGAAGGCGGTCTAGCTATTTTTAATGCACTCCTATAATATGGGTATCAAATGAAAAGTCTTGCTAAGAATAACTCGAAAAATAAAATTCCGTCACACCAAATCCAATATGGTGGACTTCTGAAGCTGGAAACTAATTGTTTTTAATGCATTCAAACAATATGGGTATCAAATGAAAAGACTTACTGAAAATACAAATGCGAGTTTGAAATCAATTTGAAGAAAAAAGGTTTTATTTTAATGTGCTAAAAGAAAAATAAAATAAGAGTAAAAAATCTTTTTACAAAACAAGATGTAAAAACTTGCCGCAAAATTTACTTGTGTAGAAAAACAAGTAAATTAAATAATTTGATGTGATTGATTTTAACTATTAAGAAATAAATTAAAAGTAAAAAACCTTTTTAAAAAACAAGCTTTTATTTAAATACCTTTAAAGGAAACTTTTACTTTAAGTCAATACCAACATTATTTTCGAAGATGTAATTTTCATGCCAAAATTATTATGTTACTCAAGGTTTACTGCAATAAATATTTTGGGGAAATCGTGCGGGCAAGATGTTTGCTTCGTTATCTGCATTTGGCTTTTAAATTTTATTAATATAGTTACAAAAGTTTCACGGCTACAACGGAATGAAACACTTTTTCATTAAAAGAACGGGAATCGCAATTTGTGTAAATGTGAAGTGATAATGTGAAAAGTGCGTATGAAAACGAAAATGAAAAGTTTTTTTTCATTTCACAGTTTCACAGAACCAGAATCGACCCGCTGGTTTGGAATTTTTGCAAATTTTCTTTATTTAGCTTGAGTTTATTTTGTGACATAGTAAGTTAGCAAAATATTTGATACTTATCAAATTTTAAAATACATAAAGTCATATTTAAAACTTTCTTACTTTCTTTCTTACTGCCTTCTCAATAACGTTTTTGGTTTATTTAATTTATGATAAACCATTTGAGTTTTTTTTAATTGCAAATAAAAGAAATCAACAAAAATCAACCTCAATGCCATCTTTTAAGTATATGCATGTATATTTATTTATACTCTTATTATTTGAGCCTTAACGTCTATTATGTTATTTAAAATTATGCAACTATGGTTATCTATGTACACTAGGATCTCCCGGTGGCCGAAATTCGACCACTTGACATTTACTTACGACAATAAAAACGTACACATTTTATGAGAACGGCAAAATACGTATGTCTGCAAGATGAATGTTAACGCTTTTCAAACACTTTAATTCCAAAAATTTAGAAAAAACAAATATATTGTGCATATTCCCGTATTTAATTTATAAGATTTTCATGAAATGTTATCAAAGTAAAAAATAGAAACACAGATGATCTTCGTTAAAAGTCATGAACGATGTTTTTGCGCGACTTTATTTTTCAAAATGTCTAAAGCCTTCAGTACACGGAATGTAAAAAGCCACATGCGTATGTCGTTCTGACGTTATTTTGTCGTCATCACACATCACGAACTTGCTATTGAGGCTTTGTAGTGACGTCAAAATTACGTCAGAACGACATACGCATGTGGCTTTTAACATTCCGTGTACTGTAGGCTTAACGGTAACCCAGTCATAATACATTTATTCATGTGTGTTTGCAAGTATAATGCAAGAAAAAAAAACACATTTTGGGAGAATAACATAAAACTTAAGCACTATACATGTATGTGCGTAAACAAAATACCTTTTAAACGATATATGTACATTAAAATCGGTGGACGATAAGATACGTGAAAATCAGCGACAAAAAAATTGTCCCCGTATTTATATATAAGATTAACATTATGCCTATATCTAATATTGAAGCTGTATTTTAATTTAACTATTATACATCATAAAACTAAAGTATACATTAAGGCGCAGCAATTATCTGAATATGTACTCGAAAGTTCTACAGTGGGTTTGAAATACAATTATGCATAACAATTTTAAAATTACATTTGTACTAGAAAATTCTGTACAGTGATTTTTACACTAGAAATATGCATAACTAATACAATAACAATTTTAACTAATAAATTCAAGGTAACTAATAAATAAAACTAATTCTTAACTTAAGTTACTTTCGTAACAATATCATTGGACATTGAAGAACAATAAAAAGTACAAGCAAAAGGTCACATAAAAAATCATCATCTATCATCGGGCAGTCCAGTATTACGACCATATTCAGAATTAAGGATGTCCGGATTATCACGGTAGTACTGTATTTGGTTTGAATTTATAACCAAAGCGAATTCATAACAGGTGGTCTTATAAACTCAATTGATAACTTTTTTAGCTTTATCATTGTTGGATGTCAACATTTGTTTGTTATTTTTGTTTCCAGTTAAGTTGAAAATATCCAGAAGGCATGAAAAAAATTTCAACATAAAATAATTAAATAAAAAAAAAACTGAAAAAACTTAAAAATGCGTTAATGGCCTTCAAGGATGTTTAAATGAATTCTGCACACAGTTTTAGCAAAGCTTTTTGGGCAAATGGTTGCTTTGTAACCCACATCAATTTCTCGGCGGTAAAGGATCTATAAGCTTTTACCATTTTAAGGGATTAGGAGCTATTAAAACTGCCAACATCCATGCCTTAAGGTCCAATTAAACGTGACATAACCATAGGCAAACTGTACTACCATAACCACTGTATTACCAAAATGACATAAACATACCATACAAACCAATTCAATTTTGGTTTCTAAATTCGCCGTTACGGCTGTGGCACTATGGTTATGTAATTGGACCTTTAAGATCGCAGCCATGTTTAACGCACTGATGACCCATAAGAGTCGTACCTTTCTTAAGTAAGCGTTCTATGTCTTTAATGAAAATGCATAACACTTCTAAATCCAAATAGTGGGTTTTCAATTCAGACAAACGGTTGTAGGCATTCATGTTATCTTCAACATGTTTTGTGTCTACGAAAACCCCCATAAAGTTTTCCCAAATTTTCCAGTTGGTGTAATTGCATTTTAATGACTGCTTGAACTTGTAAAATAGGGCCTTGGCCAAGTTATTCCAAGTCTCAAATCCTTGCTGCAAACATTTACACAACATTTTATTAATTAACTATTAATTAAGGAATTCGCCTTGGTTTAACTTAATTTTTTATGTTTTCGCCTTACGTCAGTTGTTTTTGACATTGTGCAATGATTTTACAAAAACAAATTGCTTGTGGTTTTTGTAGAGTTGTACTTGGTGTAGTGCCGCGATCACATGTAATGAATTCGCCTTGTGTATAACTATAAAAATTGATTTAAGTGTTTCTTTATAAAATGTTTTACTGAACGTATAAAAAAGACATGGAGATGCAATGAAAGTCAGTGAGGCAGGTAAATTTTCTCTATCCTGTAGTTTTGTTGGAGTCCAAATTATTTTTCTTCTGCTTCAGCCAGGGTTGGTACAATTGTACTTTTTTGGTACATATCAACACTAAAAAGTAAGCTTGTACCCCCGTGACTCATTTGGTACTATTTCCAAATTTTTTAAACATACATATTTATAATTGATATAAAATGGCAAGTCGTATTTACTGTCCAATGAATATAAGAGAAGTTTAGTGTTTGGTGCAAATAGTCTTTCGAAAATGCAAAATGTCGTAGCTTTTTTATGAAACAAAACAGCTGTGATATTTTGCATCTGCTCTTTTGCAAAACCATTTGCACCAAACACTAAAATCCGCTATTGTGAATAGATTTTTGCACTTGTTCATTGAACGATTGCCTATGCCACATTCTTAATTTTGTATCCGCGGCAGCATATTATTGACAAGTTTTTAAAAGATATAGGAAACCACTTCTGCAAAAGTTCTACATAGTAGAAAAGACGACTTCCTCTCAATTCAAGACTATTTTGCAACGAATTTATAATATTCTTCAACAAGATGGTTGTCACGTCAAGAAGTAATCAACAGAATTTTGGAACAGTGGTAACCCACTCCATTATTATTTTACTCCGAATTATTTTGAAGGAGATTTTACAAGCGCTATTCGAACTTTCTACTCCTTTCCTGTTTCTGCAGTACATATTGAAAATTGTAAACACAATAAATTTGGAAATGCAATCCAAAGATGCTCGTATGCACATATTTTTAGAAAGCTTAAAAATTTTATTTTCGTTTAAAATTCGAGATGGCATTTTGAAAAATATTCGTCAAAGACGATAAATTCTAAAAAGTGTATGAAAACGTTCTCTGGCGTCAATCAAAAATAAAAATAAATGGATTGCTCTACCCTAAAAACCGCATGATACGGGTCTGGCTAGACCAAATACAATTTGTTTGCCTCTATTCTCGAATATTTTGGAAAACTAACTATATAAAACTAATCTGGGGCTCGAAATTCTTAGAATGACTTCGCGATGTGCTTTTGACGCAAAAGAATTTTACCCACTCTATTATTATGTATAATTAATGATCATGTATTTTTTTGCTATCTATACTTTACATGTACAAATGAATTTTAAGTACCTTTTGTTTTTGTTGTATTAAATTTTTGTTTTAAAAATAAAATAAAAAAAAAAAATTTATAAAATAAATGATTTAGTACTATTGGGGCCGAAAAAGTACGCACATAAAAAATTCTCCAAAATTGTTCACCAATTAAACCATTAATAAAAAATATAATCAGTTTTAATTTAAAATGTAATCAAGTGAATTAAACGTTTAATCAAGTGAATTAAACGTTTAATCAAATGAATTAAACGTTTAATTAATACTATTAACTGGTTTAATTGATACTATTAATTTGTTTTCTGGTGCAAATGTAATTAATTTTTTAATTAATATCACAAATTTATTAATTGAAATTAATTTTTATTTTTATCTGTGCGATTTTACAAGTTCGTTGGTACGATATTGGTTTTCTCATTTATCATCCCTGGCTTCAGCTAACCCAGTCAAGAGCCCTTCTGTTATTTAAGAGTGTGAAACCTTCAATTCAATTCGACCAGAAATATTTTTAAACCCTTCAATATATGTATATAATAAAAACAAAAAAGTCTTTTCATATGTAAACAAAGTATCAAACTATTGCATCATTTGCAAATTGTATTTTATGAAAAAACTACACACATTGTAAATTAATGAAATTCAATACAAATTCAAAACAAAATTTCAAGTAATTTACAAGATGCCAAGTTTCTTTTTTCCATAATTTACGATTTCATTCATAAGGCCACCACCGGCGGTGTGTAAATGGAACAAGCAAGTAATACTTGTAAAATAATTTTAATGGTCTCATCATCAGGCAATGGGAAATGCGTCTAATTTGGAGTAGAAACCAAAACAGACCCAAAACGAAATAAAACAACAACTAAAGAAACCACACACCACAAATAACAGCAAAAAACGAAAAGCATAAAATTCAAGACGTTGCGGATAGTGATTTCAAAACAAAAATAAAAAAACAAGTAAGAGTGCTATAGTCGGCTATGCCGAATTTTATATACCCTTCACCATGGTTGGGAAAGAACAGAAGTTTATATATACGTATATCTAAATCTATGTATATTAATGTAGGAGGGCCAGCCGTTGGTCTTCGCAGATCAACAAGAAACAGGGGAAATGAGAAAATAGAATGAAACAGGTAAAGGCATATCAGGAATTCGTCGTGAAATAAGAGGACAGTTGAAAACTGTAACCATTAAGTCGACACGGACAAAAATCATTAAAGTTGACGTCATAAACTTTATAATTAATTAAATATAAGCTAGTATAGTTATCGTAAAATAAAATATATTGAATTAACATTGATTTAAATAACACCGTGTTTTATTCAAAATCAATCGCGAGATCATCAAATCCCACATTTATATATGTAGTATTAATCGCTTAATTGCATTTAATTATTTGCACATGTTTGCGTGCTATTAAATATATTAAAAGACAAACTTAATTATAAAAAAGAGCAATTTTTGGAATTTCAGTATTTTGTTTATAACTCAGCCATTTTTAACCGATTTGACAGATTTATATACCGACGTGTTGAAGAACAAATTTTACACTTACTTGAGCTATTGAACTTGGAATCAGAAAATCTATGGTTCCCGTTAATGGGTATTTTTTTGGTCATAACTTTTTCGTATTTGAACCAATTTTTCCAAGTTTTTTAGAAAATATTTTCTACTAAAGATTTCCGATCTTTTGATATATAAGGCGCATGGACAGACGGACAACCGGATTTGAACTTCCCTACTCATAAGGATCCAGAATATATATATACTTTATAGGGTCTAAGATCCATGTTGTAGAAGTTACAAACGAAATGACAAAGTTATATAAACCCTTTTACCTTCGGTGAAGTGTATAACAAGAGCAGAGCATTTTTTCAAGTTAATGAAATTCAGTTTAGTGTTTTATGCTCGTGATGATCCCATGCGAGGGAGTCAGTCTTGTGTGGAATTTCGTTTTCTTACAATTGTTAAAACCACTTGTACTGCCTTTTTAAGTTCATTCTCGCACAAACATATTTTCATATGTATGTATGTGTGTTCATTAATAATTTAAAAGAAATCGTGCAACAAAAATATTTACAAACAATTGTTTTGTTACAGTTGAAATGAGAAATTCGTTGTATAAAATAGAGCTTGGAGTGCGTTTTTAAGCTCAAAAAAAGATATAAACATTGGGAGTTTTATTTAAAAATACGGGATTTTTGGAAATTTGAAGTGTTTATTTACAAGGCTGTGGCCTTTTCCAACATCTGACTTTAACACCAAAAGTACTGCTCATTTTTTGAAGCAGAGATCCAACCAAGCCAATTTCAGATAGTTTGTGATTAAGTGAGATAGTTATGCATCGATCCAGACAAATAGTAGTCATACAGTGCCAATATAAAAACTTGTGGCCGAGCTTTGCCATAATGGAACGGCTTATGGATAACGAATAAAACCTGGCGACTCATTGATGAGGGAGGACGACTGATACATGATATAAATGCGGCAAGAACAAGAGCACCAACAACACGCTTGCAGATCCTATATTCGTCCATGTACCGCAAGGTTAAATGCAGTGCACGACGGGATAAGCAATCATGGGAGGAGAAAATTGCCTCAGAAGCCAAAGCTGCAGTGATTTCACATAGAACTAGGAATCTTAATAGATAGGCAAAGGAAATCTAAGGTAATAACAGATTCACTGCTTATTCCCTGTAGGACCCGATGGGTGGTATTACCTCATCTGTGAACTGGCAATCGGGAATATGGTCCGACTACTTCACCGGCATGCTTTTAATACCGGAACCCACCAAAACACTGCAATGTCAATGTGTAACTCCACATGCTACAGCTGACATAAATACGACTTGTCCAGAAGAGGAGCAAATAGTTAATGCTTTTAAAGCACTAAGCACCACTAAAGTACCAGACGTGGACAACATCAACCCAGAATTGCTTTAAGGCGATCACCATTTTAGTGCTAAGATAATACCGCCCATTATCGAAAACTTCTGGAGTAATAATAGAGGTCCCGAAAAAGGGTGACCTGACAGAATGTCGAAATTGGAGGAGCATAACCTTATTGCCAATAATTTACAAAGTATTAGCGCATATCCTTTCTGAGCAGGCTGGTTTTAGGGCACATCACTCATGCATCGATCAAGTGAACAGCCTTCGTATTATTGTTGAAACATTCGGTGAAATGAAAATCCCCTCTATATTGCTTATTTATAGACTTTGCTAAAGTCTTTGACACACTTCACCAGCAGGCTATGTGGCAAGCACTGAAGCGTTAAGGAGTTCCATATGAATTGATTGATCCAATGCGAGCCTTATTCAGGGATTCAACATGTTTGGTGCTACATGAACGCAATCTGGAAAACCCCTTTAGAGTTAACGCAGATTTACGGCAAGGCTGTGTTTTATCTCTATTGCTGTTCAACAAAGTACTTGACGTTATAATGCTTAAGGTAACAACCAATAGAAGAGGCATCACTTGGCCCTTAACTGAATGCCTCGAAGATCTCGATTATGCCGACGGCACATGTCTCCTAGCCCACACATTCAACGATATGGCAGCCAAGCTAGGCAAAATACAATCCAAGGTAAGCGATTCATGTCTACATGTTAACATAGAAAATAACAAGGTCTTGCGTTTAAGTATCACCAACTCCCAAAGGTCCAAATAGACAACGTAGTTCTTGAAGATGTTCAATCGTTAATAAATCTAGGTAGTGTCATAACAGCATCAGGCGGCTCGCGAGATGATATTACATATCGCATCAAAAAGGTAAACTAAGCATTTGGGGCACTGCAAAAAGTATGGGAATCACCCTAAATTCAGCTGAAGACAAATGTATGGTTGTGGATCCAGGAACACCATAGTTAGTGACTTGCAGGTATTCAGTAATCGCTCTTTCCGAAAACTACTCTAGATATTTTGCCGCCCAAGGCAGTAGAATAAGAGGCACCCCACACCAAAACCAGGAGACAAATCGAAAATGAAACAAGCTCAATTATAAAGTCATGGACCGAATTAAAGCAGATAGCACAGGATAGATCACAATGGAAAAACTTTGTTGGTGCCCTTGGTTCCACCCTGGAACCATAGGAATCAATATGGACGATTTCGTCGCTTGAGATCCAACTTTTGAAACCGATGTCTTCCGACAATTGCTCAGCAAGATCGGTCAAGATTCCTCTGAGTTTGAGGGGGCCGATATTTAACATTTTTGCCATACAGGTGTTTTTTCTCATCCTTATTGTTCCAAGAAAAATTTGTCCCAAATAGTTTAGATATCTATTTCTTCAATCTTTGAAGAAAAAAAAATGTTTTTTGACATTTTCCAAATTATTATAAATTATTATAACTTATGCAGAATATTGTTTTAACAATGTAGGTATGAAAATTTAGTCACTAAATTATTTTAATTTTCATATTTATTCGAATGTGTATTCTAAAGCTACGGTCACACTTATTAAATATTTGATCAAATAAGCGTTACCCCTACTTTTGTTAATAGTTAGTGAGATTTAAAATGGTCTTAACATTATAGAATAAACTAATTATACTAGTGACTAGACGTAGCAAAAAACAGTTTTTTGTAAGATGTGGTATTTTAATCAAAATAAATATTGATATTAAGCGAAATGATTTTTTAGTTTGGTGTTGGTCCCGTTTTTTTCGTCAAATATTTGATAAGTCTGACCGTAGCTTAAGTCGAATTACAATTTAAAAAGCTTTTATACTTTAATAGTCTTATTCCTTCAATATTTGTCACTAAATTATTATAACTAGACAGGACATGTCCAAAATACCAAAATTTCAGGGTGTCTACTATGGTATTCAATTAATCGATGTTTCGTATTAATTGTTTAAACGCGGAAAAATTATTCGAGCTTAAAATTAAATCGAATAATAATCGAACAATATTATATAATTTTAATATTAAATATTAAATTTAATAGTTAAATTGTCTAGTTTAGAATTAGACATAAATATTTTATTAAAAAGTAATAACAATTTAACAAAAAGTACTCCATGTTGTAAAAAAGGAAAACTTTTTTAAATAAAAAATAGCATCAAAATTTAAGCTAATCTTCTAAGATCTTTCTAAAAGAGTATAAAATTTAAATGTTTATGTTTCAAATGATTTCTTTCTTTTGTTTTGGTGAAACTGGATTTTGAAAACACTCTTTGGCTTATTGTTGACGTTGGAGAGATTGAAAGTAAAAGGTTGGAAAGCATATCCAATTTCTCTATTCTTTTTCTTGTCTTTTTTAAAAATTGGTAGTCTTCCATTATACCACTTTAATTTATTTTTGATTTTTTAACAATTTTAATAATTTGAATAGTATTGCTAACCCAGCCTTTACACATGCAAGTAATTACTTGCAAGTAGTGTATACATATTATCAGCGAAAATGTCGAAGAAAAAGCCGAAAGTCTTGCAAGTAGCTTGAGTGTTTACACAGACAGTTGTAAGTTCATTTTTCAAATGTTCTCAAAGCGAAAACATCTTATGAAAAAAGCTTTGTTTTTCAGTTTAAAAACATTGTCATGTTAAAAATATTACCATGTTATAACGCAATAAATTTAATAATATCTTCTTTATTTAATTTTCGGTCCATTCTGATGAAAAAATTATGTTTATTTTATAAAATATGTGACTACAGTATTGCCGTAGTGGCAATATCATAATGTTACAGAGAAAATATTTTGATTAACAATTTTTTTTTTCAAAATGCTTAAAATTCATGATTAAAATTACCATTTAGATGCGTTGTTGTATAGTTGTGCTTTTTTTTATTAGTTATTTTTTATAAATACACAGAAAATCCGCTATAAACATAACTTTTATTTTACTAAGTACTAGAAGATTGATACAAAAGTCATCCACGGCAACACTGTTTCTTCTTTTGTCATTTTACTTGCAGTAAGTGTCAAAAATTTACTTGCAAGCAAATTCTCTTGCAAGTTGAGCTGCAAGTACGAAAAATTTGATGGTATTAGTGAAAAAGTGTGAGTGTATTGAGTTTTTCGGACTTGCACTTGCAAGTGTAAACCCTAGGTAAGGTCTGGTAGAAAGAAGGTTGTTTTCATTTGTTTCAATCAAAAAACATTCTTAAAAATAAATTTTTTCCAAACTCTTTGGTTTCAGCCTTTGTACTATACCCACTATAATTTAAAAAAATGTTACTCGAAGGATATGTTTCTGAGTTAAGAAAAAATAAGAGGGTATTAAAAACGTACCGGCTAGTTTTTTACATAAAAGAAAAAAACTAATACTGTGAAAAAAAATTTTTCGAAGAATCAATAAATCGACATAAATTATTCGTTAATCAAAAATAGGCAATTTTAAACTATTCGAACAGTTACGGCCAATTTCACCAAGTTTGGTTATAATTAACTACCGGTTATAGCTGTCAAAACATATTGGTAACTGGAACTTTAATTGAAAGTTAGTTTTAACCATACTTGGTGAAATTGGCCGTTAATCGCTCAAAATTATTCAATTAATCGAACAACGGTTATTCATTTGAATACCCTAGTGTCTACTCTTTTGAAGTCTTGTGGAAAATATTACAATTTCACGGTTTCCAAACGTATAATATGAAGAACACATTAAAGGTAAATTTGCTAACTAATTAGACAAAAATTCATCATTTTTTTCATCATCTTATCGTTTTGAATCCGAAAACCATGGGATTTCTCTGGACTTATATTAAAAATCAGAAATATTGAGGGACTTTTCAACTATCTTATACAATTTTAAATAAAGAGAAGCCATCGTTAAGCTTTTAAATTGATCCATGGATTCTAGAGTTTATTTGCATATTGCCCTAAAAAAATTTGTTAATTTGTTTGGAGCTCTAGTTGGTATTCTGACAAACCAGCTGAGGATCTAATAGAACTTTTTTTTGTCCAAAAAAGTATTTTCGTTTGAGAAAATTTTTGGCGGTTGACCTAAACCAAATGATTTTAAGAGGCCATCAGCTCGATCTTAGGTAACTGATGACTTATTTGGGACTTTATGCATTCTAGTTATTGTATAAGGTTTTATTTGTTAAAAATCTCTTTCTCATTTTGTTAGAAATGATTTGTATTTTGTAGGAAAAATTATAAGTTTTAAAGACTATCGAAAACTATCGATTGTTGTCGATGGTTTATATAAAACTATCGCGTACAATCGATACTGACGACTTTCAGACCATAAGAGCCTAAATTCATCTTAAGCTTTCGAATAATTTAAATAATAATAATAATAATGATAACTTGCCGCTCTTATCATTTCTTTCCCTTAAACTCTGGGACTTTAAAACGTTTTGATTAATAAATTAAACAAAATTTAATTCAGTTTCTTTTTGGTTTTGATTTTTAATTTTTCGAAGCATTAAGGTGAACATATTTTTAACACCAACAAGTACAAGCAGTAGTTTGCGCCTCAATGTGCATTCAAGCTGCAAGTTTATGAACATCTACATGTATTTTTTATTGCTTTTTTGTTTTAGTATTTCGTTTCTACTTGAAATTGAGTTGCATGATGCGTTAAGTTTACTTTAGCTATTGCTATTTAGTTATTTTGTGTGTTAAAGTGTCAGATTTCATTTTTTTTTTTTTGTTTTTTTTTTTTATTAATTTCCTAAGCTAATCCTAATGATTTCTTTATAATCTCATATAACTATTGGGTGTATAAATTAAAAATTTAAATTTCGAGTGTTCGTTGTATAACAGACAGAAATTTTTTACTTTATTCAAAGTATTAATCATCGTAAGATATGACTTTTTTCCATCTTTCTGGCAACATGTGGATTCCGCGCCAAGGGAACGGAAAATTTTTTGAGGCCGATAACTAATTAAACCAATTTCAAATACCTCTGCATTAATCGAAATATATTCCTGTCGAACGGGACAAGTTTTAAACGGGACAGGCATAACTTTCTTACCACTAATTTTAAATAGTTTTTAACTGATCTGGCGTGGTAATGATTAAATATTACTGCTTTATGTTTGGCCTAATATTCTGGACGTTTTTTTGGCCAATGCTACTTGAAACGTCAAACAATTGTTTCCCCTGATGTCGTTTGGCTCGATTTCCGTAGCTTATAATAGATGGGACGTTTTTGGCCTCACCAAATACAGAGCATTACCTTGGCGTTGATTAGCCTGGCTTCACATAGTTATTCTTTCGTCACAGGTTCTATTTGATAATTAATAATGCCCTGTAAAAAAGTGACTTCTATTTATATATGTAGTTGGGAAAAAATCGTTTCTAATCAGGACAGTAAAAATTTAAAATTTTAATGGTTATTTTTTCTATAAATTTTTAGTAAAAAACATAAGAAAGCCTTACATTGTTAATGGTAAGTTGTCAGTGATAGAAAATTTAAGTGGATTCGGTGATATAAAATTGGTTTAAAAAAAAAAGTCAAGTCAAAAAATCTTTAAAACTTGTTGTCAATAAATCGTATAAACTCCTACTAAGCTAATCCCGCGAAGCTCGACGCTTGTCTGCAGGAAAGAAACCAGAGTCTCTGGCGGGAATCGAACCCGCAACCCCGACGCTGATAAGCATGTGTCCCGGTAGGCTAGCTGGTAGTGAGCTAGTCTATCAGCGCCAGGGTTGCGGGTTCGATTCCCACCAGAGACTCTGGTTTCTTTCCTGCAGACAAGCAAAGGGCTTCGCAGGATTAGCTTAGGAAATTTAAAAAAAAAAAAATTTTTTTTGAAAAGCAAACAAAAGAAATTGAAATTTCTTCAATCATTTTGTTCTTTGATTTATTTATTTAATATCAATAACTCCACAAGTTTTGGTTGATGTATATTTTGAAGAACAAACTTTTAGGTTTACGCAACGTATGATTTTTATATTTTAAAGAGCAAACTTTTTGACAGCTTTTAAAAACAGGGCGATCAATTTTTGTGTTTTCTTCCCGTCAAATAAGCAATTGCATTATTAGAATGTTGGCAAGACATTTTATACATGCACCTTTTTACAAGGTGGTATTTTTTTGTAGAAATTAAAACACCATAAAAAAATACAAAGTTTAGACAAATAAAAAAAGATTTAGAGGTTTGGCAAAGCGAAACTTTTTTTCACTTTTTTTAGTCTTTGTCAAATTTGTTTATGTGCCGTAAAAGTTTTATTCCAGAAGATAAATAAATAAAAGTAATGATACAATCAGGCGTAAGCCAGTCCAAACAAATGTCAAAAACGAACAAAATTTTTGGGGGGTTTTTCAAATCTCCAATTTCAAATTTTGAAAAAATGTTTTTCAACAAAACAAAAAAAAATGGGATTTGCACTCTAGGAATTTATTAAAAACATCTTAGAAAATTAAAATAAAAAATTTTAGATATATCCCCGGTAGACCTGGGTAGGGCAGCTAAAGCCCAGGATTCGTCCTTCTAGGACTGACTTAACATTTGAGTTAAAAATGTTCAGTTTTGTTTTAAGCGATATTAAGCTTGATGGCCATTTTTTTGGAGTATTACTAAAGATACAAACAAAATATAAGTTATATGTTGTGCACCGCGCATTTTTAAGTTATCCACCAAATATGTTAAGATTTTGACACTTGAGATAATGTTTTTAGTTTTTAAATTTTCAGACTGACTTTACTGGTTGATTCACTGAATAAATTGATCTTGATGAGGAGGCAAATTATTGTTGATTGCATTTCTTCTTTATTTTTTAGTTTATCTATGAAACTGAAAGTCGAATGTTAATGTGGAAGTTAAGTTAAATTTTTTAATGCCATCAGTGATGTTGCTTTCAAATGTTTAAAACAAATTAATTTTTTTTTAAATAGAAGACAAATTGCATTAAGCTTATTGCAGTATCAATTAAAGGTGCACTATTATCATGAGTTAGTGCTGGGAAACTATCGATAGTACTATCCATACTATCAATAGTCCTTTAATATCGAAAATATCGTTAGGAAAAAACCGATATCGATATTATTATTTAAAAAAACAGCTATGAAAACATGAGACAGCAGCTTTAATCACACATTTTCGCGGCAAGATTACTTGCTTATAATTCCCGCTAAAAAATAGTAATGATAGCTTAGCTGTGCTTCTTTTTACTACTAATTAGAGGCCCTTAAGTCAACTTTTGTATATGTTTAGATATGAACTGCAATATGTACCAAATGTGTTTGTAATGTTGTAGAAAAAAACCAATGTAAATGCAATTGCGAGCAAAAGGCAATACAATAAACGACCATTAGAGGAAAAGTCCTCTAGACCGATTACCTTTTTGGCAGAGAATCAAAACCAATTTATCTAAAATTGCATTAAAATATCTTATAGTCCCTGCTACTTTGGTTCCTCCAGATAGGTACTTTTCTGCTGCCGGGGAAATATTAAATAACCGGAGAAACTGCTTTAAACCAAATAAGGTGGACATTAGGTTGGGTCCAAATTTTTTTTTTTCGTTTTGACTTCTAATAGCGTAAATATGTTGTATTTTTGTCTGAATTAGACCCCTGTAAAATAATAGTAGATTTTTTTTTAATGTAAGAGCCCGCGCGCTTTGACCTTCAATTTTGTTAAATTTTGAATATAACAACAAAAGCATTGTATTGCAGAAAAGCATATTACTGTATTTTAACGACTTGTAAGTCCTTGAAAATAGTGTCGAAGGCATCTCTGACTCTATTCGATAAAAAAAAAATTAAATAGGGTTTAATAGACCAAACTTAAATCAAGGCAAGAGATGTCCAGATTTGACTGTTAACAAGATTTTGTGACCAAAAAATAACCAATATAACTTTGTTATTTTATTATTTTATGTTGTAAAAGATCCAAAGTTTTAATTTTTTTTTTTTAACTAACTAAAAATGTTTGCAGATTTTAAAATGTTTTTAGTAAACAATAATTGATAGTAAATAAAATATTAAAATTTAAAAAATGGACTTTTTGAAAAAATACTTAATATTTAGGAGCTCCGGCACGGGTTCAAGATGTGATTTTTTAAAATTTTTTTTAGCAATTTTTATATTGCTATTCGAATATGATTCGAGAGCTTTTATTTTTTCTCATACATCAGTGACCCACCCTAGTGGACATGATTGTGTTTTACAAAAAAATCTTTTTTTTCCTTCTCAAGTACAAACATTCAGTCGATAAATATCGATAGTATCCCAGCACTATCATGAGTTAAAACGGAAATTTCCGACTGGCTGAGTCGTGTACTTTAAAATTCATTAAATGTTTATGGGATTTTAAGCCTTCTTTAGATGTTAAGCGTTAAATTAACAGTCAAGTAAGGAATAAAAATGTGTTACATGTTTCGCCTGTCTGAGGTTTAAACTTAACAAATGTCTAGAGACCCCGAATTACCAGATTGGCAGTAGTGGTACCACGATAACAAGTATCCCTCGCTTTTGTTTTTAACACGGGCTTAAGTTGCAGGAAAGATGAGATATTTGATATTGTGAGGCTGCTGACGATGCGACAGGTCTGGTTCCTATGGAAAGGATTGGTACATACGGCTAGAATTAGTTACATTGCGTAGAGTTTTACTTAAGTAGGCCTTTATGGATGCACCGGAGTTGGATGCTCACGATAATTATTAACTAATCCGCCCATCTTGTCATATATCTACAAACATTTTCACATACTTCCCAACTGTACACCTTCGAATTATCACTTGTTCCAGTCATATGACTATGTAAAAAATTAGTTCGATTTCTGGGCTAGTTTCGAAAGATGAAGCACTCATCCGATATGGTTTCCTTTCCGCAGTGAGCAGCATTCTAAACACACTTTTTCAGTGAATAGGAAAATGTCTAGCTTACCTTAAGAACACCAGACATTTTCCTATTCAGATGTAACTGGTTTTTTCAGTCATATTTTAAATGGTCAAATTGCACCAGTGGCTGGATGCTCAATGTTTGTTGCCCTCTATGAGACTGGTAATGTCTGATGATGTCCGAGAAGAAGGAAGCGCTCCCCTAAAATTTGTATTGGCGTCCTGCGACGCATATCCAGGCTAATCAGATTATAATACCGGACCAGGTATTTGTGATAGTTTTTGAAAGAAGACCGATAAAACCTTATCTTCTTTTGCCTCCAATTCACCATGGGCCGGTTATGAAAAATCGTACAATGGTATTCCCCTGCCACGGTTCGGCACAGGTGCATCATCTAAAAACACTTAATTGAACTTTAGTTAAGATATAAGGTTACTTTTTAATAAACTTCCAGTTTTTAATTTAATACGAATACTTTTTGTACTCCTTTAATTTCGTTGATTAATATTCATAATGATGAAATTGCTTCGAAATAAAAAACAATGAATTGATTAATAAAAATACACATCAACGGCTTCATACTGCACACACATATTTTTCTATTTGCACTGACCCTTAAAAGAGAAGAGTGTATTTATGAATTTGAAATTAAAAAAAAAAAAAGATGCGGGTACAATTTTATGTAGAGAAATTTGTGGTTTTTAAATAAAGTGACGACCATCTTAATGTCGAACACTAATGAACGAAAGAAGAATTGAAGGCACAAACATGTGAAACAATTTTTATGAAATAAGAAAATCCCAACAAGTTTAATCAAGAATAAAGAGTTTAGCATTCGGACTAGGGTATTTTCTCAAACCTAATTACTGTTTGTGGTTTCGTTAGAGCACAAAGAACAAAAATACTTTCAAAGAATACACACAGCATCAAGATGTTTTTCTGAATGTTTTTTACATACATAATCAAGTATTCCACACTGGTAGCGGAAGTTCTATATGTTTTTGAAGCGATATTACACACAGAAAAAAAATTAAATTATAAAGTTCCGTTTTACGCGTAAATTAATCAAACAATCAAACCGCTATTATTATCTTCATCATTTCCAAGATCAGTCAAGATCACCAGAAGGGAAAGTAAATACATAAATAGATAACATGTGATTGAAATTATGGCTTTTATTACAAAACAAAAAAAAATAAATAATCGAAAGCATAAACATTAGAAAACAACACCTGAAACTAATTTAAAACAAAAAGAGTAAAGAAGTATAATAAACACAAGAATAAAGATGTTGGATTTATTTCTCGATTGATGAAATAGTGGTAGTGTAAAATGCTGAGTAAACCTGAGAGGCTGAGAACTACGTACTTGACCAATATTTCGAGCCCCAACTGCGATAATAACGTAAGTGCCATCCTATTCAATTTTCCTTGTTTTTTTATACCTTTCACCACAGGTGCTGAATAGGGTACATATAATTTTGTCATTCCGTTTGTAATTTCTATAATATTGATGTTAGACCCTATAAAGTATATATACTCTGGGTCCTTATGAGGAGCGGTCCACAAATGGCTGAGATATGAGTAAAAAACCACGACTGCCTCAAATTTTTTCCTTTAAAAGTCCACTTAGACGTGACATTACCATACCAACACTGTATTACCAAAACGACATAAACATACCATACAAACCAACTCAATTTTGGTTTCTACGGTCATACAGTGGCTATGGTAATACAGTGTTGGTAATGTGTTTTTTTTTTGTTGTTGTTTTTTTATACCCTTCACTACAAGTGGTGGATTTTATTTGTAAAGTGTTTAATTTTACGCATCCACATACACATTAATGCATGTATATGATATGCCGCTCAAATAAAGAAACAAACTCATAGACTCAATATATCTTAATTTAACGCTTCTTCAGTAAAAGCATTCGTAGCCGAGTTGTTAAGTTCTCTCCTAAGATGATATTGCCAGTTCGAATCCCAAAAGGAATTTTTTTTCATTTTTTTTATTTAATTTTTTTATGTTCTAAAAAACGATTTTAAGATTATAAAACGAATTTCAAACATCAACTGTGGCAAAAGAGACAACGGGCTTAGGTACATATATACATTTTTTGTTTTTTTATATTCTTCGGCATGGCAAAATGAAAAGTTGGCGTGGCTCAATTAATATTTATTTATACCTAACTATGTAAAGAACGTTATTTATGTTTATAACTTTTTGTTCTTATCTCATCATGGTGAAGGGTATATAAGATTCGGCATAGCCGAATATAGTACTCTTACTTGTTTTAAATGACTTTATTGGCAACACTTGCTTCATCTCCAAAAATGTCATGGTCACATAAGGTACCTTAACGATTTTATAGCAAGAACAATTTTATTGTTAGCGATAATTTCATACAAAATTTGTATGAAATAAAATAAAAAAACTCTCTCCTGTAAAATGTGATTTTTGCCGCTTACGTTATATTCGCGGTAAGGGCTCGATTTATTAAGTATATTTATTGCCTTTGTTGTTGTTTGTTTGATAAAGAAGCTAAACGAGGTTATAAATGGCAAAGCCAACACGCTCTGCGTTATTTGAATGATTTAAAACCAGCAGCGAGTGTGAGTGGCTGAGCAAGTTTGATTGTATAAACGCAAAAGAGTGTATTTTATGGTGTTCACACAAAGCCGTTCTCTGTTACGTATATTTTATCGAATCCACTGTCAGAACCACGTTATTTTGAGTTGTACAGTGTTATGTATTATCTGGGCAAGTTTTTTTTATGCACAAGAACAATTTAAATATAGAAGCAAAACAATTAAAAAAATACAAAGAAATAAGCAGTTAGAATATTTATAAATTAAATTCAAACTTAAAATTAAACTAGATATTAAAAGAATTAAAAGTAAGTAAAGAGGTCATATTCATCTCAACATCCCAATATAGCCGCTAATAGCAAGAGCTATTTGTTTGTATAAGAAATAAATTGCAAAATGCACATAAAGCATTTTCGCGAAAATCTTTCGGTATATACAAAAACTTATTTTTTAAGCAAACAAATTGCAAAACTTAACCAAATAATAAAGTTTATGAAAAGTTTAATGATACGTTTACGTTGTCTACTGTCGTCACTAAATGTCGCACACGCAATCCACTGCCCGTTTTGGTGATCGTGTTAAGAAATAAAAATAAAATACATTCTCCTTTTATTTTACAAACAGTGGGTAACATAAATGTTTAACTATAAAAGCACAATATAAAATCAATTAAGTTGAAAGCCTGAAAATCTCATTAAAATAAATCAAATACAAAATAAATCAACAAGTATCTTACTTAAGTTCACTAAGAACAACTTAGACATATTAAGTGAGCAAAGAAGATCTTTAACTTTTATATTAACAGTTTCCCTCTTCACTGTATTTTACACTAAACTTAATCATCATAATAACATTTACATGCCGTACGTACGTATAAGTACAAGATGACATGGCCTAGAGACGAACCACTCAAACACACAGATACACGTAACGATTTTGGCATTATTTTGTAATGGGAGCGGCTTTTTTTTAAGACAGCTAACAATAACGAAAACAATGTGGTAATTTAAAGCTAAGAAAAAGGTATTTATTTTCAACATTAAATAGTGAAAAGCTATCAAAAGTAACTGATCTACTATGAATATACTTGTACATACGAGTACAAAAACCAACTGCCAAGAAATCTTAACCCTTTACCACGGCTTCAGTAAAAAGAGCCCACGAAAATAACTAAAAAATAAATAAAATAAAAAAAAAACGACCTGGAAAGATAAAGATCATGGCACACGCATTGTGTATAATAAAGTTTTTTATTGTTATTATTGCTTTTTCTACTTGTACTCTCGCTTTGAACGTAAGTATATTGAATTCAGCCAAGCAACCCTTTATTTTAAAGCAAAAACATTTGGCCAAAAACAAAGTAACTAAAATTAAAAGAGATCGTGTAGTTGAGATTATGATCTCACTCGTAAAGTTTGCGTGATAAGTGTTTATAGAAGTTAAATTTTTTGTTTTTACTTATTTTACTTTAACTGGCCACAATCAATTCAGTCAATATCGATTTTGGTGTTAGTGTCGCTAAGAGAACGTAGACAAAGATTTTCAATCGCTCTGATTTTACACAGTGAGAAAGAAAAAGAGCTGGTTAATGAACTTTACACTGTTATGATTAGAATTTTATATATGAAATCGCTTGAGTGTGGCCGATAACCAATTCGTTCGGAAATACTAAGAAATATGTACGTCATAATCGGATATGTCTATTCTAGTTTTGATCGATAGAATTTTACAACATCAGATAAAATCGTTTCCTCTGTGATGCAATCCTGCCATCTCATAGTTGCATCTCCAACGTTCTCTTCCGGAAGAAAGGAACGAAATCACGGCAAAAAAACCCGTAAATTCTGATTTAAACATCAGATCATATACATGCATTCCTATCCTAGTGTAATGCAATCCTAAAGAACCAAGGTAGTTATGAGAAAAAAAAACTCTTTAAAATTCATAAAAATAAATCAAAAAGTGGGGACGCCCCGATATCGCCCTAAAATCTCCGTACCCTAAAACTTCTTCAAACATCATATAAAACCATATCGTAAACTGTTAAATTTTAAAACACTTAGCTGTATCAAATAAAAGCTTGACATTTACTTAACGTTTTTTGGCTCTACAACGTGTTGGTTGGTCCTGTCCTGCTAAATAAATGTTCCCAAAGCACTGCTGCACCTGCTGCCTACAGTTTTAAAAACCAAGCATTTTCGCATCTTCTTCCACTTGGTCCTTCCAACGACGCGTCTCGGTCTTCCCGTCTGCGGCTTTCGTGGTAATTGTCATTTAACGCCTTTCTAGCTGGAGCGTCCGTTTCCATTCGACCGAAATGTCTTACCCAGCGCAATCTCTTTTCGATAAGCTTATCAATTTTGCGAACACACTACTTCTTCCGCTTTCGGAAGTACCCATGTATAAGCGCCATACAGAAGCACAGGTTCAATTTGTTTTTTTCTAGAGAGGGCTTTGAGTCAAAATGGCTTCTCTTTGCAAGCACGATACTGGTTTTTATTTCAGTGCTAACATTCGTCTACTTACTCGACAATGCAATTGCCTGCCGGAACTATACGCCTTCCTCTCGTCGCGTTCATAATGCCCGCGGACCTTATGACACTTTTGACATAATGACATGGCTTTAATTGTGCTTTTTTTATAACCTTTTCGTTATCCAAAAATTTTTCCAGCAGGATATTAAAGGAATTACAAGACAAGCTGTCACCCTGGCTGACACCTCTTGTAGTCGATAATAGTTCTGGGAGGACACTTCCTATTTTAACTGAGGATTTCCTAACACTCATTGTCATTCTAATAAAAAGGCGTTTAAATTTGGCTGGTTACCACACCCAGAGAAAAATCATGTTGAAATATGGTCACCTCCAACAAAACTTTTTTTAAGAAAATTTTAAACAATCATAACTAAAGTCGCAACTAACAAAACAGAAACTAAAAAATAGTTCATAGATAGTTATAGATCTTATTCATAATTCATAACTAACGTAGTAACAGCTCTCAACTGATGGAAGAAATGCAACCATGCATATAGGCAAGTAGAGAAAAAAAATGTCGATAATATTTTGAACGATATAAACTGTAGGTAATTAAAAAGCTTATTAAGCTATTAAAAAAACAAGTTAGAGTGCTATATTCGGCTGTGCCGAATCTTTGATACCCTCCACCGACAGTTCGAATGTTTAAGGAGTAATATCTGTATGATGTCTTTTTATTGTTATTATTATCTTAAACTGTGACGATTTGTTATTAATTATGGTTTTAGGAGACTAAACTGTTTTCCGGGAGTAGGGCATATATGGGGCCTAGGGTAAATTATGTACCGATCTTCACGAAATTTCACAGTATCATTTATCGTCCTATAAAATTGTGACGAGCCAAAATTTGTTATGATTGCATTATTTTTTACGGTTTTAGGCGTAGTAAACTGTTTTCCGGGAGTAGTGTTTATATGGGGCTTAGGGTAAATTATGGACCGACCTTCGCGAAATTTTACAGTGTCATTTCTAGTCGAATAAAACGGACTTGTGCAAAATCTTATGTCATTCCGTGCATTTTTGCATCATTTATGTTAGTTTTTGTAACAAAATTATCAAGTTTTTGAAGGTGGTGGTTCCACATTTTGATTCATAGCTCTGGTCCTACTGAACCGATTTTGCTGAAATTCAATCCCAAACTGCTTAGGATAACTACAAGCAATTTGACACCTAGTTTGTTTATTTCTTTTGAGTTTTTCGAAAGTGAGCGTGTTTTCAACAGACGGACAGACAGACGGACATGGCTAAATCGACTTAGAATTACTCAAGCAGCCAGAATATATATACTTTATGGGGTCTGAGATGAATAATAAAAAAGTTTCACACGGAATGACAAACATAGTATACCCTCTTCACAACTAATTGTGGTGGAGGGTATTATAATAATTGTTCTTAAAAAATGCCTACAAATTCTAAAAAAGTAATTTTTTTAATATAGATTTTTTAAAAATCAATTAAAACAGGGGCCTATAAAAATATAATTTTTCAATAAATTTGGGATTTTACGGGACATCGGGATTTTTCGGGATTCGGGATTTTTGAAAATTAAGAGATAAATGCTTTTTATAGATATTTATTTAAAAAAAAAAACGTCTTTCAAAGAAGTTTACAAACGAAGGTTTTATAATTAATTTATTTTTTGTTATGTTAACAAAATCAATTTATTTAGTTAACCATTAAAATCTTATTTTAACAAAAACGCATTTTTATAACCACCACCACTTGCGGTAGGAATTATGTAGTGTATAAAATACATACTTAATATTGTGAAATCGATCCATTAATTACCGTAGGTTCGATGTCAACTCTGGGAAAACACTTTAATAATCTTAACCCTGTAAAGAGTTGTATTTGGTGCACCAGTGAAATGTTTTGTGCATTTCAAAAACATTTTTTTCTTTAATAAATTTTCCTGTTTAATTATTTTCAGCACTTCTAACGTTAAAATTTCGTAATAATTATTGGACACGCTTGAAAGGAATAACAAAGTTTAACTATTTTCTTATGTTTTCAATGACAGTATTAACAGAATTAATCAAATAAATATTAAAGATCAATATTGTGTTCCCTATCCTCTCATGGGGAATGTCATAATGAATTTTATTTTATAAAAAAAGGTAAAACAAAAAAATTAAGTTAACAATTTCGGGATTGACAAAATCCCGAAAATCCCAGGATTAAAAAATTTTAATCCCCGGATTCGGGATTGGCATCCCTACTAAAAATGCATCTCTAGTTTATTTTATTTTTTGTATGGATGTTTTTGGACGCAGTTTAATTGGACGCAAGTAGCAAATGTAATAAGGCAAGTTTATTATTTACGAAATTGTACGAATATTTATTGCTTTCTGTATTTTAGAGTGACACAAATTGGTTGCCAAAACTGTTTTGCTATTCAAATAAATTATGAGATAACATAAATCAGCTGTTCTTTGTATCCATAATTACCATAATTAAGTGTAAACTTTTCTTGCTGAAAGTAACCAACTGTGAATAACTTAAATAAGTACTTTATCACTTAGTTATAATTTATGAATATGCGCCATTATGTTTAATTTTACCATATTATTGTCTACGAAAGCCATATTACGGTTAAAAAACACCTTCATCAAGAAGCCACAACCATATCAAATTATTCATAACTTATCGGAGTTTCAATTACAGACTTAAAATTGACGAAGGGTGAAGATTTTGGCGATGATTATATTATTCGGCCTGAAGCCACACTGATAGGGTTGTATCAGATCGGCTGCCTTGGACTTCAATCTTTGGCACAGAATACTGGAAAGTCCCATTTGGTAAAAAAAAATGTATTCGGCAAGGCAAATCTGCTGTCCTAAAGCGATTTTAAGTTAGGGAAACAGCAGACGGGGCAGTTAAATTTAGGTGATATCTGAAGAGTACAAAACGCTTTTGGATTCAACAATCGAAAGCCTTCCTCAACATTGTTCGAAAAACATTTATAACTTTTTTTGTGGTTACACATTTTAAGACTTTCTTTGTTACAAGATTTATAAGCGGTTCATAATTATTCATTTGAAATATTGAAGTTCAGATATTGCTTTCAAACATATCCAGGAAGAATTTTGCAAGGATTTTACCTCAACGTTTTAAAATAACAACTCCCACTTGGCTTAGGGATTTACTAAGCCAAGAGTATCCCGGTACTCCATTCCCGCCAAAGACTCTGGCCTGTTTTACTACAACGGGCTTAAGGTCTGCATTGCTATTACTAGAATATAATTTTTAACTGTATATATTTGTACTTAGACAATGTAGCTAAAAAGAAAAATGGAATATTCAAAAACTTTTGAAAATTATGTATTTGAAAACTTATTTATCCTACTTTATCCTAATTTCAAGGGAATCTAAATCCCTTAAAATTCATAGAGATTTTCAATTTAATTTTATTAAAAGTAAACGTTAACGTGGGTGGTCCTTAAAGTATGAAGTAAATAAAGGAAATTATTTTTATGAACTTAAAACTTGATCGATTTCAATTTTACTCAAATTCGATTTCCCGAAAATGGCTGTATCACTACATTTCTTTAAGTGTTTCTAAGATAAGCGATTTATTTTGACTAAATACTTTTTCTGCTGGTTGGTGTTGGTGGTGCTGGTGGCAGAACTTGCCATTATTTTCCTTTTATTTGCACAGAAAAAAATAAGATTTCAGTATAAAATCGCAAAATTTTTTGAAATGCTGTTTAAGCTTGCGTGTAAGAATTTTTCTGCGAATTTCCGATATAGATCTTTTAGTAGAATAAACAAAGCCAAACACAAAAAAACTAACCATACACACAAACTGATCAATGGTTTGCAAACGCTTGAATTTTAAAATTTCTGTTTTTTTTTTCAATATTAATTTTATTTAGAATACAAAAGACATTCACATTCTCCCAACGACTAAATGGGAGTGTGTACTATAGTGTATAAAATGCTTCAACTTGCTTTGAACTTCTTGGTCTGTTCATAAACCATATTAGTGTTCATGTTATAAAATCAAATCAAAATATCTCTGATACAGATCACAATCGGTAAGAAGTGTGTGTCCCGATCGAAAGAAAAGCAGGCCATAAAATCAAGGTGTTTTTAAAGTGTACGATAAGTTCGAAAAGTTGCAGCAGTGAACAGCACTTGCATCCAGCCATTTGATTAAGTATAACATGCCACTTGATGGTTGATTACGATTTTGCAGTATTTTGCTGCTGGTGGCTGTTAAGTTGTAGCAGTTTTCTTTTTATTTTATTAATATTAATTAGATAAAATGAAAGTGTTGCCATTAAAATGTTATGGTGGTTGTTAAACTTAAAAAAGTAAAATTTCTCTTTATAAAAAAAAACACTAAATATTTTATATGCAAAGCTTGTTAATTATTTTATGTTGTATTTCTGCGGCTGGTTTTCTTTGAAAATTTAACGTTGTTTGCGACTTTTCTGGGTAATGATGTTTTTTATTTTAAAAGTTAGATTTAACAAATAATGTGACCTCATTCAGTGTCATTAACGCAATGAAGGTTCTTATCAATGGTTGTGGTTTTTGCGGTTTTATTCGTTATATTGTATTCTGGTATATTTTTGTCTAAAGTTAAATTTGTTTACTTTCTGAAGTGAAGTTTAAAAGTTTAATTTTATAAGTATGCGGAACGTGTGGAAAACCACACGTTATTATTTATTCCTATTATTGATTAGGCAATGTTAAAAACTTAAATTTTGTCATTTCCTATAGTCTAAACTTAATTAATGGCGATTTTTTTTCTGAGAAAAATGTTGCATTAATGTTACATGTTCTACATTTTGTGTTCGTTTGTACAAAAAATACAACTGTGGGAAAAATTTTCAAGTTCTTTTGTGAAAATGTTGATGAAAAACGTGCAAAACATGTTACATGTTTTACCCTTACTTTTACTTAAGGGTTCATACTGCCCTGTTTTACAACTTTGGTACTTACTACTTTGTTTGTACTACCAATATTTTATTTTGTTTGTCATAATATTTTAAAAGTTTTGTCAAAAGAATTCTACATCTAAATATTCTTCGACGGTATACTCCATTTTGAATTAAATCGTTTTTTTATTTTGGTGGAAAATTCTGTATTTATTATCGTTTTAAATTTGTTTAAGCAATAAGTGATGTCAATGTCTGTTTCCAAACCGTAAAGTAAGTGTGCAGCAAATAGTCGAATAGTTTTAAAAATCGCTAATGAACTGCATTAATAATAAAAGTGTAATAGTTGTAAATAAAAGCAGCTAATTCTGTTCGATTGAAGTTGTACAACATGTAACACTTCGAGTGATTATAGGTAACATGAAAAAGTGTTACATGCATATACTGTAGCATTTTTTTCTCAGAATAGAAATCGCCATAAGTTTGTGGGATTTGTTAACCCTTTTTCGAAACACATAATCTACCTTTCGAAAATAAAATTATGTAGTACGAATCCAAACGTCAAAAGTGTGTATTTTATTCGAATGCCGTTTTGATTGCGGAAATATTTTCATATAATATAATATAAAAAACTATTTTTTTGCAATTTTTTCCAAATTTAAAAATTTTAAATTGTAAGTACTATAAATAATATACCGCTCATTTGCTGCAAAAACATTATCACTCTAAAATATCAGTTTTACATATAACGACTTTTTTAAAGTCTTAAATTTACACACAATATAATGGAAAAAGGAAACTATATTTTTCTCTCTTTGCTCTTTGCTGAGCTAGCTGAGTTTAAATTAAAATATCTTCAAAAGAAATATTTACAATATCTTCAAAACAATGATTTACTATGCATTAAATAGTAATAGCTGCGTTCGTTTACCCCAAAATTTGTACAAATTTGTACTGGATTTTACTGAAATGCGTTCGCGTGCACATAAATTTGTAAAATTTTCATATTACTCACCTACTGGATTTTACTGGGGTTTTACTGGAAAAGTAAACGAACGCACATAATATTAAGTCAAAATATGCGACTTTTGACTTTAACCTTGTAGCAGCATATGAGCGATATGTACAGGGTTATCCATTTAGTGGTTTCAAAACCGCCGGTCTGGCAAGGATGCCAACTTTTAAATATCTGTCATCTGAAGTGTTATTTATTTAGTAAAAGATTTGGTGGTTAAAACGTGGCCACTTTTCTAGAATTACGGGTTCGTTATGGTTGTTTTTGCCAGTGAACTTGGTGGCCAAAAATGGCTAAATTAACGGAAAAAATAGCTAAACATTTTTTTAAATAAAAACACATTTAAATTCAATAACAAAACAGAAATAATTCATTAAACATTTTTATACCCACAACACAATAGTGGAGAGGGTATTATGCATTTGTGCTGATGTGTGTAACAACTTAAAATATTGGTCCTAGACCCACCTTAAAGAATACCGATCGAGTCAGAATCACTTTCTGAGTCGAACTAACGATGTCCGTCTGGCTGGCTGTCCATGTAACCTTGTGCGCAAAGTACAGGTCGCAATTTTGGAGATAATTTGATAAAATTTGGAAAATAGTTTCTTATTAGCACAAGGACCAATGCCTATTGAAAATGGGCCGAATTGTAGGACCACGAGGAGAAATTTCTTCCTCTCAGAAAATATCAAACCGATTTTAATGAAATTTAAAACATAGATAGAACCATATCTATATGTACACAAAAGGTATGCTTTTGTTAAAAAATAGGACCACAAGGGGAAATAGGGGCAATTTCTGCCTCTCAAACCGATATTAATGCAATTTAAAATATCTATATGGACATATAAGCTATAAAGTTTTTCAAAAAAAGGACCACAATGGGAGGTAGGGGGCAATTTCTGCCTCTCACAAACTTTTAAACCAATCTTAATGAAGTTTATAAACTTAGATAAATCTATATTTATATGGGCACATAAGCATAATGTGTTTTTAAATACTGTGGTGCTGGGTATCATATGGTCGGGCTTGACCGACTATACTTTCTTACTTGTTTATAATGAAATTGTAAGTTGAGATCAATTTGTTACATAAGAATAAACGTAAATAATATTTTAGCATTTTAAAATCATCGATAAGTTCGATGCCGTTATTGTTCATCTAATAGGAATATTATTTTGAAGTTAAATCATAATCATGACATTTGCCCAGCCTTTTGAGTCCAAGTCTACAATAACAAGTAAGAAAGTATAGTCAGTCAAACCCGACTATATGATACAATAAACCACATAAGAAACTATGTAGCTAATTTTATCAAATGATCTCCAAAATTGCGACAAGTACTTTGCGCACAAGGTTAACATGGACAGCCAGCCAGCCGGACGGACATCGTTAATTCGACTCAGAAAGTGATTCTGAGTCTAAGATAACACTGGGTAAAGCACCAGTTTACACTGAGTAAATGGGTATTTTCCGGGGGTAATATTGCCGTCTAGGGAGAGCTGGCCAAGTAAGGGCAGATTGTGTAGGGGATTTGCCATTTTCACTGATGACTCGAAGATGAGGGGCATGGATGCGGGGGTCTACATTGATAATCTGGTGCAGTGTTTTTTACGCGGGGCCTTGAGGGCCGTGGAATTGGTCAGGGGTAACATTTCCAGGGGCTCGGAGATAAGTATATACATATGTGGACAGCCAGGCGGATCTAAGGGCTTTGATGGGCTGTTGTGTGAACTCTTAGCTAGTGGATGATTGTAGAAGGGTTCTGGGAAAAATCTTAGAAAAATCACCGGCAATGCAATGGCTAATGAGTTGGCAAGACTGGGCTCGGAAATGGAGGATTCTGACTAATCGAGTCTGGCGGAACCGAACGGACTTCCGGGTATCGCGCACGCTGTGGCCAGTGCTTAGTAGGTCAAACTGGGATGCGCTGCTGGGCAGCCGCTGTATGATAGGCAGGATGGCGGTGAGATTGAAGTCTAACCTGTCAGATATGTGCGGGTTGTGTGAAGACCCGGATGAGCTGAATACAGTTGAGCACATTTTTTGTCTTTATCCCAGGCTGCAGAACAGATGGCTGAGGTGGCTAGGTAATAGGTTCTTAGGCGAATTGAGGGATGTCTCGGGTTGCGGGCGCGAGAATCTTACAGGATTCATAATGGGACAGGTCAGCGCAACATAACGCTGGGTGCGGCATATACAAAGGGCATATTTTGATTTATTTTGTTTCTCTTCTTTAGCCTGATCTTTTTATCTCTCTCTACATTTTTCTGTCACATTTATTTTACTCTACTTCGCTGTTTCTTCTATCGAACTAAGGCGTTATAATGGACCATAAAAGTATCTGGGTGAGCGTGTTAAGTTGACTTCACACCAACCATTCAACCTAACCTGTACTGGGTAATGTTAGTACCGGGCTAAGTAGATTTTGTGAGGTTATCGATGAATCGTTTGAACATCTGCTATGCTACTGCCCTTTTTTAGGGACTGCTAGGTGGAATTTTTTTGGGGCACATGATGAACACAACTTAGTTCTTTGATCTTTCCCCAGGCTTGGCTTCATACGTAGCCCGAACCTGACATGGTGAAATATACAGGCTGCACAAAAGACCTTCTGGGTCACGGTGCTTATTGCCTCCCACATATCTATCTATTTACCTACGCGACGTTATTTTTTACGGAATAAATTTACCCCATTTAATAATGAAAGTTAGTTTAATCGTTTCTTTTGAACCACTCTGTATTAGGTAGATTCCAAGTGCATTAAACAAATAACATTACCTCTTCCAAATAACTAACATGACAAACTCAACAGATCCAAATTTAACTTTCCAATTAACTATGTAGATCAAAACTTAAGAAAACCTCGCAATCTCAAGCTGTTGGAACGAGTATTTAACATGCATTCATTGCAAATGCAAAATACATTTTTTCTTTTGAAATAAATTAAGTTACATACAATCAAAGCAAAATTAACATTAAACACAATTTTCATAAACAACAAACTGATGACAGACAGTTATGCATACAAAATAAATGAACTCAAACAGCTGAACCACTTGCATAGTTTTAGTAAGTATGTACTTTACATTCGTTAGCTTTACATCTATCTGGCTGTCTATTCAAATGTCCATTTAAATAGCTACTCTCTTTTTCTTATTTTGTGTTTGGTCAAGACACGCAAGTTAAGTATGCAGCAACTTTGCAGATTTAATAAACTAGATCATCATTCCTTTCATTCATTCGCATGAGCGAATCATTAGTTTGTAAATTCATTGAAGGAACATCATCACATCAACAGAACTTTCCATAAGATTAATGCAACAAAAACAACAGCTGCCGCAACACTATCATATGCAACATAAATAAATATATAGTTTTGGAGCATACGTTACAATATTATTATAAATATATATTAAGACAATTTCTGACTAAATGACTGACATGTGCCGGTCATTTTTTTGATCATACGGTTGGATGATTGTTTGATAGACGTTTAACACAATATGTGGAGAAAAAGGAACCAATAATGGCAGTTTAGAAATAGTTAAACAATGTAACCAACTACACATTTGTTTTAAAAACTTGGGGGCTTTTAAAAAAAACCAAATGTAAAAATCTTCCATTTAGTGACTAACATGGTGTGACATCTTTCCCGGGATTTATGCGTGTGCGTATAAAGATGCACCTACCTTTTGGCATTGGCCTCTCGAGGTAATTGGTGCAACTTGTTTAGGTCTAATAATTCGCAGGTCTTCTACAGATCGCGGCCGATTATCGCTCATGCTCTGAAAAACGCTTATTGCTTTAAATTTGCGTTTCTTACAAGAAGTCGCGCGATTTTCAGAGCATGCCGAAATGCGTTTTCCAAATCATAAGCGATTTTCCTGAACATGGGCGTTTGTATGTCTGGTATCTTGTGCGTAGGCTGTTGAAAAAGATGCCGCCAATGCCTGAAGCTTGTATGTAGCTTGAAATTGTTAGATAACCTAAGATCGAGGCTGACCACACTGGAACCACGGGAGCATTAATTGGTAAAGCCTTAAAGTGTTTTACAACAGGGTTCTTATTTCGAAGCGAAGCTAAGGTAACTATAGCTCAAATGCAGGGATATATGGTCCCGACAATCAGGTACTAAAATGGCCATCTGCATGTTAGTGTTCCACAGGAGGCGTTAGTAATCGATTTTTGTCCACTAATTATTAAAGGAAACTTTGCACTATCACACAATAACAACTTATCATGACAGGGTTTTATTTTCCTCATACTACGTAAGACTTGTATAACAGTGTAAGTACCCTAAAGAACACCATGATATTCCCACGTTTCTCGTTTCTCCCGTGTACTTTCAACACATCATAATTGATGTACGTACGGGAACTATTAAATCAAAGGTTTGTAGTTGTATTAACGGATTTCTTAAAAATATATATATCGCACTTATTTTAAGGATATAAGCAGCTTTTGAACTTTAGTTCAGATTTGGCGAAACCCCCGAGCTCATGGCGAATTTAAAACGTGACTTTTAAACCATATATTTATAACCCCCTGTGTCCCTTTCTCTCTTTCACCATATTTTTCTCTATCTCTCTCGCAGGCAATGTTTCTGTGATAAGACAAAACAGTTTTTCAAAGGGAAAACATTTTACTAGTGCCTTGAAATTATTTGAAACTGGCAAAACGAGCTTCCAGAATTGATCCAGGAGTTGTGTGTAAAAAGTTGGAACCTTCGAGTAAACATATTCTAAGGTATCACTAGGTACTAAGATACTGATTATAGTATCGAACAACGATTAATCGAGGAATTTTTCCGCCATTATTTGATCGAATAATTGAAATAGCCAATTTCGAATAACAAATAACTCGAACAATTTATGTCAATTAATCGATTTAAATTAATTTCTTAGAAAATTCTATTTTTTTATTGTAAGAATATTTTGTTTAGATTTCTAACCTTAAAACTAAATTCCATGTTGTTACCTATTGCATTTATTTTCATTACTCATAATTTTAAACATATTTTAGTCCTTTTTTAGATTGAGCGTGTGTGACAAATTATGTTGATCATTATAAACAGGATTTAAAAACTGCATTCGAAACTGTCGAACAAAAAACGAAAATTTGTCTGCAACTTTTTGAGTTGGTTTGATAGCGACTGTTTACATTTAATGAAGCAGAAGTAAAAGCGACAATTTTTTCGGCCAACGGCATTTTTTTGTTTTGACTGCAATTTTTTTAAACGCTACCTATAAACGTCAAATTCGTAAAAAAAAATTCATCCGTAATTATAAATGTGTAAACCATGTACTGTCAGATTATGGGTTACCTGTTATTACCCGAATGTAAATTTTTTTATAACCTCGTATCTCCTAATCGGCTGGATGTTGACATTGGCGATATCATTAGATCCGTTTTAAAAACCTAAGTGTCCTTGTTTGAAAACGAAGTGTCTGATTTTTGTAGTGAAAAAGTAATACGCTAAAAAAAATAGCCAAACCTATAGAGTAGAGTTTTAAAATAAAGGAAATTTCAAGGGAATTACAAAAAAATATATATATATTATAAGCCATGTTCTGGAAAGCGAATACATAAGTTCCTGTTTTAAAAGTTTATAAAAAAAAATCCTTTTATATAGATTACATAAAATTTTTATTCTTACCAGAACTTCCCTTAAAATCACGAAAAAAGCGGTGATTTTTAAAAAAACTTAAAGAAGAATCTCCTTCGATTTCAATTTAACTCGATTTTTAGAAATAATTACATAATTGGTTTAAAATATATATCATAACTGGCTGGCACCTCTCATCTATTTTTTCTGTTTATTGGGTGATTTTTTAAGTGTAGTTTTTTAAAAATGTAATAAAACACTCAAATTTGCATCATACATATATTGAAAAATATAAATATAAATAAAATATTGAAAAAATGTTGCCCGCGGCTCCGGTTCAAATGGTCCATTCGTAAGGTCCAATTATGCACCACTTTTTCGAGCAATTCGGCCTGTATTCCATGAATAACACGTGTTATGTTATACTCTTAGGCTTCAATCGTGTTTGGATTGTCCACATAGACCAACGACTTCACATAACCCCACAAGAAATATCCAAGAGGCGTCAAATCACATGATCTTGGCGGCCAACTCACAGGGCCATTTCGAGAGATAAACTGCTCACCAAATTAATTCTTCAATATGTCCATTGTTTCACGAGCTGTGTGGCATGTGCATCTTCTTGTTGAAACCACATATTAACCAAGTCCAACTGAGCCAATTGGGGCAAAAAAAAGTCGCGTATCATGGCTCGATATCATTCGCCGTTGACGGTAACGTTTCTTCCACGGTCGTCTTTGAAGAAAAATGGACTGATGATGCCACCAGCCCATAAACCACACCAAACTGTCGTTTTTTCGGGATGCATCGGTAACTCTTGTACGGCATGTGGCTGTTCTTCACCCTAGATGCGGCAGGTTTGATTTTTTACGTATCCATTTAGCCAGAAATGAGCCTCATCGCTAAACACAATTTTTCGATAAAACATTTCTCACAGAGCACGAATTTTGATGATAAATTTCAACGATTTGCAGTCGTTGCTCGTTTGTGAGTTTCTCCATGATGAAATGGCACTTTTCACTTTCTCAGATGTAGTTTGGACACAATTACCAACCAGTGCTGCCAGCCCGATTTAAGAGTATGAGTTCAAATGGAGATGTTTGTTTTTTCCCACTGGATAAAATTATTTGAATTCTTCGAGTTATTCGAGTAATTCGAACAATTTAAAACCTTTATTCGATTAATCGAGCAATTTTCGAAAATTCGAAAATTGATTAATTCCTTACTCGAACAAAAAATAAAGTCGAATAATTGAATACTCTAATACTGATGCCAGAAAAAGCAAATGAAATTTAGATAGTTTTCAACTCCTGAACTAAAATAAGTGCAGGTAGCCTTTAACTAAAATTGCATTCTACGTTTGGTAGAGATATTATATTTCTAGGTGTTAAGGATATCCCGTTATTCGACCATCTTTAGAAGTTTGAAACTGGTAGATCAGGCATAAACTCAAATAGTTGGTCCCATTTAAAAAACAAAGAATAACTTCATTATCCAAACATAAATTGTAATCAAAAATTAGAATTGTCTTACTGTTAATACATTTTCCAAGAAGGACATCATAATTTCTACCGTCAACACTCAGGTATCTGTTAAATCAAAATATAATTATTATTTTAATAATTTTGCTGGCACACACAAGATCTTTCTTTGTAAGTTAAATCAAATATTAACAACAATTCCAAAAATGATTCATACCTTTCTGGAATACCAACCAACCAGTAAACTAAGCAAGCAAACACATTACATACACAATACGATTACATACAACATCCGTCTGGTCGGTCAGCCGCTCCAATTGTTCATCTTGTTGAGGGTACAATTGTTTGTTTGGTCATTCATTTACTTGACAAGCCGCCGCCAGAACTGAACACCAATGTTGTTGTTTTTTGAGTGCTTGGCATCGAAGAACTTTGCAGTTGTTCAAAGTTTTAGTCTACTTGGACGATTTATTAACTTCATTTCTAGATCATTAGATCGTATAACACAGACATTCATCACTTGTTTATCTGTGTGGCTTTCGGTGTTCTGTATGCTGGGTTTGTGAAAATGTACATACAAGTATGCATGTAACAACTTCTTAAGAGATTCAAATCATTTCAACATGGAAAGTAGTTTTTAGATTGTAGTTGGATTTTCATTTGAAAAGTAACCACAATAAATGTGCTAAGAAAAAGCCTATTAACTCTATATTGCACCATTAATGTCGACGAAGAGGAAGATGAAATAGATTTAGAATGATGATGTTTATAATTGCAGCAGGTATCAACAACATTTTCACTTGAAAAGAATTTTGTTACAAAGTGTAGTTTTTACCTGTCCTAAAGTCTAAATGGAATTTGAAGTAATTAAAAACGAATTTGTTTATTTAAATCAAATTATTTTAAGTTTTACTGAGTAGTTAAAGATACTGCCGACGATGAATAGTAGATGCCCTTTCTCTATGGTATCGGCAATAAGATAAAGTGCGGCATTAAATCCGAGGAGTTTGTACAAAATCGAATACAATTGATGGGATTCGATTGAAGACTTCGTAGGGTCAAACGGAAATTGAACCGAATCGGAAGCAACTTTCTACCAGGTCGTGAAGAGGAATTAACAATTTCATTTTCATTTTCTCTGCTCCGGTCTCGGTTTAGGCATTTTGGGAGACCGGAACTGTTATGTTTGGATGATATGTCTAGTGTAGGACTGAGTCGGGGTGGTTCGAGGCTGCAGTGATGTCTGGGGAATAATCTAGTTGATACTGACTGACTCTTGTCACTGGCTAGGTATCACAAAGGGACCGCTAAAAAGACCCAAGTGAGCCGTCGTGACGACTGCCGATTGAACCTAACCATAAATACCTAGAATCGTTATAGGGCCCGAACAACTTGTTAATAAGGTTCTGTAGCAATAAATGTATAGGCTCTTATTTAGACCCACATTAAAGTGAAAGACAAAATCTGCATCGTGTTTTCAACGCTTTGGACTAAAAATGTTAAAGTTTTTGAGGAAATTGATGATTCAGACGTAGAGAATATATGGTTTCAACAGGATGGTGGCACATTGCACACAGCCACAGAAACAATGGATCTTTGAAAGAAAAGTTCATAAGTCGCATTATTTCTCGCAGAGGAGGAGTAAATTGGACATTTGCGGTTTTTTGAAATCGAAAGTGTACAGCAATAATAACACAACAGCTCAAGAGTTTACAAACAGCATTATCGAGCAGATATTAGCCATTGACAACAGTTTATTGAAAAACGTGATAAGGAATATTGGTAAAGATTGGGAGCCTACCAAGCCATTCGGGGGGGGGGGGGGGCACTTGACCGACATCATTCTTTCATTTTTAACCCGAACCGGAAGAAGTTGCAAAAAACTGAAATCAGGTTGGTATTATTTTTTTTTTAATTAAAATAATACGCTATTGGATAGTCCTAAGTTGTACAGGAAACGTAGTTTTTTACGAAATAAAACTGTTAAGCGAATAGGAATTATAAACATTATAAACAATTCTAACCCGTTCGCCTAACAGTTTATTTTGAATCATATCTTTAGCTTTGCTAAAATCTTTGGATGAAGTTTCCTGATGATCTGGCCTAAGCAACCAGTGAAGTGCTCATAGGAATAACGTATCCCACCAACAATAAATTTCAGTTTATCAATGGTAAGAACTGGGAATTTAGCACAATAAAACTAAATCTTATTAATAAAAAATTTTTTGACTCCCAAGAAAACCTTTGATAACAAAAATATGCAAGTGGCAGTGCAAAAAACTGAACTGGCAACAATAAAATAAAGTAATTTGTTTTTATTTTTGTTTTTTCTTTTTGTTTTCCCCTTACAACTACAATTACAGTTGACAAGAAATTAACCAATTGTAGTCGGCATTGTAAGAAAAGATAAACTCGCTGTTTGTTGTTGGTGCTTTGTTAAAACTTTAATATTATTAAGGGTAAGACTTTTCAGTGTTTATAATTCCTATTCGCTTAACAGTTTTATTTGAATTATATGTTTAGCTTTTCTAAAATTTTGGATAAGTTTCCTGATGATCTGGCCTAAGCAACCAGTGAAATGCTCATAGGCTACACCAACAATAAATTTCAGTTTATCACTAGTAAGAGCTGGGAATTTAGCACAATAAAACTTAATCTTATTAATAAAAAAATTTTTTACTCCCAAGAAATTCTTTAATAACAAAAAGTATTTTGTTGATCAATTGCGATATGTATATTTAAATTATTAAGTAATTTGAATGAATTGAATATTTTTGTTTCAGCTGTTTTAAATAAACTAGTGGTTGCCCAGTGCTTGAAATTAGACCACAACTATGGAAATATGAAGAAACCATACATATAAGTATAAATTAATTTACATGTTGCAATCATTTGTGTTTTTTTTTACGTCTTATTGGATCGATTTGGCGAGGGACCAACCTTCGGTCCAAACATTATATTCCACTCAAGTCCGTGAATGTTTAATTTAATTTTGTAAGTTCAATAATATAAAAAAAAATAAATAAATAAAAATAAAATACCAACTAAAAAAAAAGGTACCAAAGTCTCCTCTTATAGTTTCTCAATCACTCTGGACTCTGCATGCTTAATTTTACGTTTCTTGGTTCAGTATTAAAAAAAAATTTAACGAATACCAGTTAAATAACAAAGAAGTACCAAAAACATCCCTTTTAAGGATTCCCATTTACTCAGTGCCTTGCATATTTTATTTTATGTTTCTAAGTCCAATATTAACAAAAATTTAAAAAATAACAGTTGTAGAACGTAAAAGTACCAAAAAGCTATTCCTTACTGATTCTTTTTCACTCAGGATCATACGTGTTTAATTTTATTTTGCATCTTATAGGTTTTCATAAACAAATAAAAATAAACAAAGTCATAAAAAAGAAAAAACCCTGCACCTACAATTTTATGTTTCTAGTTCAATATTATAAAAAATTAAAAAAATACTACACGCAGCACGAAAAAGTAAAAGAAAGAAATTTTTTTCTCGTATTTCCCCTTTTTGATACTTTTTTTCTCACCAATAAGGTATCAAAAATTTTAAAATTGTAGTAAGAGCCCATAATTGAATATGTATGTATGTATATGTCAATGAATAAAAAATAATGTTTTGTAAAAAAGTACCAAAAATAGGTACGATTTTTACCCCACAAACGCTCGAATTTCGAAAAAGTACCAAAAATATATTTGTATTTTTTTCTATGTTTATTGGTTTAAAAGATACATTGATGGGGTGACAGAGAAGTTCCGAAATGCAGTTGATACCCGTTTACTCCGTAAAAAGGCCGAATTTCAAAAAAGTAACAGACACCTCTCTGCTTATTTTCCTAATAAACAGCCATTAGTATACATTTTTTTTTATTCAGTTTAGTTTTGGAGATATGAGGTTACCAAATGTACGCCCTCAGATTTCAATGAAATATATATTGTGCACTTCTGTAAGTAAATATTTTCCAATACTTTAGTGAGGATATTGGAAATCAGGGATATGAAGCGGAGATTAAAATAAACTTAATAGGTCTAAGACTAACATCTTTACCTAAGTTGAGCTTTATCCCTTTTAAGTAAATAGACAATCTGGGTTTATCAATCCTTTTTAAAAGATTTACACTCAGCAAACACTGTCACTTCTAAAGGCAAAATTTTTTGAGTTTCCTTTAAACTTTACCTACGCCCACGTAAAAATACTTAACAACACAAAATTTGAAACACATAGTTCGTAAAGGTTGAACCTGACTGACTTTTGATACTTTAGTTTTTGCATTTATTTCCACTCAAAGTTTTTTTTCCACAAGTTGTTAAAAAATCTTTTTAATGTTCATGCTACGAGTGAAGGATAGTTTAATGTAGTGATGGTTTACTTGAGCTGTTGTAGTTGTAGTTACTTTAGCAATGGACACATGGATTAGATTTCATTTCATGTTGTGCAGAAGTCATGCACGCATTCTGCTCTAGTTAAAATTGTTATCGAACACAGCAACTAAAAACCCCTTCACTGTACAACTTCCATACGAGTAATGTATGGTGTAAATACTATAAACGCAGCATCAAACACAATCTCCTCCACTTTTTTATGTCTACGTTTGAATGTTGTGTCGTCATCAACGGCATCATGATGAGGAAGTTGATGATCATCATGATCGTCTTGTGCGTGCCAACTTGTTTCAATTGTTTTTTTGCCTATCGGCGTTGATCACAATTGCTAAATTTAACGAGAGGATGAACGATGCGATACTTTATGTTTTGCCTTTATCATTCATGCCACACACACGCATTTGGCTGGGGCAAGTAGTCGGTATGTAGAAACCCAGCAAAAAATATTAGAACGTAATTTCAATTTTCCAATTCTTTTCAATCTGGTAGAGACTTAATGATATCCTCATAGAAATTTTGATCTTTGCCTTCGAACCTAAAATAATTTTTTGGAAAATTTCTAAAATGCAAGTGCACAAAGAAGCTTCAATACTAGAATATATGCCTTACACATAGAAGGTTGCTTTTATTTCTAATAATAGCCGTACCTAAACAAGAGCGGAAAGCGTTTTTAGCTGTCAAAAATTCTCATGCCCATACAATTTGAGGCCCTATGCTCCTTATATGAACTAAAGGAACCAATATTTATATATATATATACAATTTGTATGAAATATCCCTGAATAGCGCGGCGTCAACGCTTTGCAATTGGAAAATCCGATTTTGACAGCGCGTTTAATAGTGAAGTTGGCCGTTATTGTGAATAAATAATGGCTATGTAGCTGTTTTTGTCAATCTAGCGGTTTTTTCTCTTCTTTTTATTTCTATTAGAAAGTTAACACTACTGTTTGTGACACAACGTTACCGCTCTTGTTTAGGTATGGCATATCTGCGTAAAAGCTAAGCGGGAGAAAACGTTCCGCCTTCCGCTCTTGCTTAGGTACGGCTGTGAGACATATATTCTTTCTAGACCTAAACTTTCTCAGGGATGTGTCCCGTATTGCTCTTTGCCGGGTTTCCAAATGTTCTGCCTACTAGAGTATCCAATTATTTGACTTTTGGTTTTGTTCGAGTAAGGAATTAATCAATTTTTGAATTTTAAAATTGCTCGCTTAATCGAGTAAGGGTTTTAAATTGTTCGAATTACTCGAATAATTCAAATAATTTTATCTAATGGGAAAAACATAAATCTCTACATGAATTGATACTCTCCTTTAATTTTCACATTTTTTTACGAAAAATGTCAAACTTTACATAAAAATGTGCTATTTAAGTACCACATTTCTAACGTATGGAATTTGACGTTTATAATAATATACATACAGGGGTGTTCGAAAACGCAATACGCAAGAATTTGGAAGTGGTTTTTAATACACTTTTAATCTAAATTTTATAATTTTTGTTATAAAATTCTGTTTAATAGAGAAATATTTATATAATATTTGTTATAAAATTCTTTTATTGTAGAAAGTTCAATCATTTTTGTTATTTTGCGCGCATTGATTAAAATAGAAAGTTTTGATATTTCAAGCGATTATATTTTTTATTAAAACTTCTCTAAGTAAAAGTTTTATAATGGAACCTTCAACTTCAGGTATATGAGCATATAAATAATTATTTTTTGTTTAGATAAATGTTTTAGAAATCAAAAAGAAATATTAAAAAAAAATTAAATCAAATTGCTCTAAAAATGTGGTTTGTTTGATATATACATTGAGTTTCAACAACTTTGCGGATGAGTGCAGATAAAAATGATTTTATGCTCTTAAAATATGAGATTTTAGCTTATAAATCCCAAAATGCCCATTTGCACAATTGTGCAATTTTTGAGTTATGAAGGTTTTTGTGAGAGCACCCCAGTTGCAAAAAATCAATGTGAAAAAAACAAACAAAAAAACATGTTGTTTTTATTATATTTTGTTGCAGATTTAATACTTTTTGCAAAGACTATAAGCAACCCTGGCTAAAGAGTCAAAGAAAGGATGACATTTTATAAAAAAATAACAAGAATTGGCTTGATGCTTCAATCTCCTTTAATCAATCTCCACTAGCACCAATTAAAAAAAGAGGTCGGCATGATCTCTCATTTGAGCTACTGGAAAAGCAGATGCGTCGAAAATAGTTAAAGAAATAATGTCATCTCCTACAAAAGCGAAAAAATACCGAAAAAGTTAAGAACAGGTTTCCCCACATCAATTAAGTGCAGAGGAAGCTCTTTCCGTGTTTGTAGAATCGAAGATAACTCGATACCAATATGATGTAATTAGAAAAGCCGCGCCTGAGAAATTTCCATCATACAAAAAAATCCAAGAAGCAAAAAAAAAATGTTATCCAAAGCAAGACGAAATAAAAATTACTGAAACGTCAGCCCAAGTAAATCTACAAGCACTATTAGACCATATTACTAAGCGTATTTTTTTGATACAAAATGCTGATTTAAATTTGTTAGATAATGAAGAACTGTCTAAAATGACTTTATACTCTAAGTGGGGCTTTGACGGAAGTTCAGGACATAGTGCATGACATTTACGCCTCAGACTCTTCAGTATTTTATAACGTCGATTGTACCATTAAAACTAGTTTGTAAAAACAAAACAATTTGGCAAAATCCTCGGCCGTCTTCTACTAGGTTTTGCAGGCCCCTGAAAATTGAATTTTTAAAAGAGATGACCGACAATATTAAACTCGAAGAAGAAAGAGTGGAGACTGAAAAAAGGCTCTTGTCGATTCGGTAGTATTAGCTGGAGAGAAATTAGTTTAAGTTAATCAAAAGTTACAGACACAAAGTCCACACAAAAGTGCTATATATGTGGCGCCACAAGTAAAAAATTCAACAATATTTAAAAAATGACTTCAAAAGTTGTTAATATAGATAACATAGAGTTTGGTTTATCTGTCCTTCATGGATGGATACGATTTTTTGAGTGTCTTATTCACTTATCATATAAACTCCCGATAAAAAAAATGGCAAACTAGATGTGATGATGAAGAAAAAAATTATTGCTGATACAAAAAAACGCATTCAAAGGGAATTTAGAGAGAAAATTGGATTGATTCTTGACCAACCAAAACCAGGTTTTGGAATACTGCAAGGCGTTTTTTTTTTAAGAATGCTGAAATATCTGCAGAAATTACAAAAATTGATTTGCAGTTGAAAACAAATATGCATAAAATATTAAAAGTTGTTTCCAGTGGCATTGAGGGCAATATCGAAAGATTTTCCAATTTCGCTAATGATACTGCCAGGATATTTGTTAAAAATTATCCATGGTATTATATGCCTCCTACTCTACATAAATATTTTATTCACGGGCCAGAAATTATATCGCTTTCCCAATTGCCTATTGGCCAACTAACTGAAGAATCTCAAGAAGCTAGAAATAAGGACTTTAAAATGTATAGGGAGCAATTTTCGCGTAAATGCAGTAGGAAAAATACCACAGAAGACGTGTTCAATCGATTTCTTTCAAGTTCTGATTCATTCATTTCAAGCATGCGAAATAGTTGTAAAAAGAAAATGGAGCAAATGCCAAAGTCTGCATTGGAGTTACTTATTCTTCCCCAAAGTGAAAAAGATAATGATGACGATTATGAAGATTATTTGAATGATGATTATGAAGGTAATGATGATTATGAAGTTAATGATGATTATGAAGTAAATAATTCTTTTGAAGTTTATGAAATGAAGTAAACAAAAAAGCCTTTTAAGTTTTTTTTAATGTTTATTTTCTGAAATGTTTGTTTTCTGTTTATGAATATTTATAAATAAAAATTTATAATATTTTCTAACGTAACTTTTTTGTGTTAAATCTGTGAAGTTATGGATTTTTGAGAAAAAAAAGAAGGATTTTTTGTTAAAATTTTGCTAATAAAAACGCATATAAAATATTTATTCTCTTTATTTAAACAAAAGCACATAAAGTGTGCTCTAATTTACAATTTAATTTACTAATTTATCGTTATACATTCAAAAGTTACAGCAAAAATAGTCAAATAAGACCATGTTTTCCAAAATATAAAAAAGCCCATAAAAGGTTAAAAAAAATTTTTTTCAACAATTTTTTTGTTTAAATGCTGGTTTTTTATGTATTTATTAATATCTATCAATAAAAAATAACTTTAAAATTAAAAAATAATTTTAAAATTACGTCTTCTATGAATTAATCGCCACTTTCTATACTATTCACCCCATTGTGCGACGTTTAAAATACTTGCGTTTTCGATTTCCAGAACACCCCTGATAATTTGTCTCTCACACCCCCGCATCTAAAAAGGGTCTGAAATATGCTCAAAAGTTTGTGTAATGAAAATAAATGTAGATGTTAAGAACATGTAATTTAGTTCTAAATTGTCTTAAACAGTTAAAAATCTAAAAACAAATATTTTTATATTAAAAAAGTAGAATTTGTAAAGATATTAATCTTAATCGATTATTTGACCTAAATTGTTCGAGTTATTCGTTATTCCAAATTGGCTATTTCAATTATTCGATCAAATAATGGCGGAAAAATTCCTCTATTAATCGAACAACGATTAATCGAGTGGATACTCTACTGCCTACACAATCTTTAAATCTATAAAAAAAAAAGGTACGAGTGAAAATTCTTTCAGCTCAATCTTAAGACTAAACCTCGTTCGCTTAGCGATATTCCAACATTAATCTTTATTATTCAAGTTTCATGCCATTTTTTTCGCTGGGTTGCAATTTTGTTCATAGTTTCTAGCCAGTTTGTGTGGAGGACTCATATTAATATTGTATGCCTCATAAAAAACATGAAACACTTGTCTTTAGTACTCTTTTAGTATGAGTGCAATATTTACAAGAAATTGTTTTTTTTCGTTTTAACGCTCTTTATTTTCGCAAGTTGGCATTGCGGCATGTTTTCCTAATGATTGGAAAATTTTAAATAGTTGCATCATGTTTTTTTTATTCGTTCTTCTGTCTTGCCTTTCGATTTAAACTGGTGCAATTTCATGCAAAAATTATTGCAAATTTACTAAATGATTGTGGGAATAACATGGATTTTGAGAATGTGAACGGATGTGCGAATGATAACTAAACAAATGAAGAAAATTGGAGATAAACACGGTGGAAATATATGAAAAATATTTATTTTATAAAATTATGAAAGATTAGAAATTTTGGACTATTTCCAAAAGTTGAGAAGATTATTTGCTTTCATAGTGAGACACATGATCGCGTGATTATTATAAACTGAGTTCCAAAACGTCGATTGCAAATCAACTCCCTTTTTTCAACGTTTTCTACAGTGTATCCGTTGTAGAATTTTACAAGGTACACCAAAAAATTTACCGATGCGTACTCAAGACGCGAACTTTGCAACGTTAAACTTGATGATACATTTTTACCTTCGACTGCAAAGCATTATGTATGATGTTCTGGAACTCAGTCATAATGTTGGTTTCTAAAATGTTTGGATTTTTTTGCCCGCATTCATAAAAAATTTTGAATTTAATAAAGGTTTACAAAACAAATTTTCTATGTAAATTGTTTCTATGTAAATGTTTATAGAGCATTTGTTAAATTAAATATTTTTTAAAAAAAAATTTCACATAAAATATAAAAAATAAGAACAAGCACAAGGAGTACACTTACCTAGATTTAACGACAAAGTTTTAACGAATTGGCCTAAAAAAGATAAAAAATTATTTTACTATAGAACAAGTTTTAGTAATTGCAAAAATATTTTGACTAGAGTAAAATATAACATAAAACATACAATAACTACTAGCAGTGCTGCGGCGTTGCCCGTCCAGACTTAATTTCCGACAAACTATAAAAGTAAAATTAAAAAACAGTGCATATATTTTTTTTGTAGGGATGACAGATTAACCTATTCTATTCATTGGTACAAGGTTTGAAAATAATATAAAAACTGTGTGTTTTATCGTATGTAGATCGATCTACTGTTATATTTCATCAAAATCGGTAAGATAGTTGCGGATAGGCAGAATTTGCCCATCTGGCCCTTCATATTTCTAGCTTTGAAAAAAATATAAACCCTGTGTGTTTTATTTACGCTGATCTATCTATGATTCAAATTTCATCAAAATTGGTTAGTTTTAAAAAACCAATTTCATTAATATCGGTTCAGCTATTTAGCCCATAGCGTAGCAAACGCAAAACTCACTTTCACATTCGGTCTGGGGACGGTCGAGCGGACAGATACACTGAAGGTGGAATGAGGGTGAACATCGTACTCTCTTTAAAATAGCTTTGTTTTTCTTTTGAGTACGGAAACTATTGCTTTAATAGATATTTTGTAAAACGACATATAATATTTTCTGAGTATAGGAGGTTTAGCGCCCCGGAACCCTGTCCTAAGCTAGTATCAGTAAGAGAACGACAAAGTACCAAAAAAAATCCCTATAACAGATTCTTATTCACTCAGGACCTTGCATGTTTTATTTTATGTTTCTAGGTCCAAAATTAACGGAAATTCAAAAAGTACCAATTAAAGAACAAAAAATTATTAAAAAGTCCCTTACAGATTCCTATTCATTCAGGCCATTGCATGCTTAATTTTATATTTCTATGCACAACATGTTTTAGAAAACGACAGTTAATATTTTCTGAGTATAGGAGGTTAAGCGCCCCTGGACCCTATCCTTAGCACTTTAGTGGAACCTTATATAGCACATGTCCATCAGGAGGTTCCATTCTTCATTTTGTTGAAAACATTTTTAAAATTAGAACAGCAGTTCCGGTGATAACATTTTAAACCGTGTTCAGATATGCAACTTAATTTAGTTTTACGCAATAAATGACATTATTGAGCTCAATTATCCATATAAAATTGCAAATTTAGTTATTGATCAATTTATACGAAATTGTCGTCGCAAAAGCCAGATGTTTATTCCTTAAAGATGTCAAAACTTGGTTACATTTTGCTTATACATGTACATTTTTGTTAACGTTGAATGTTGTATGTAGTAGTAATATAAATTGAGATAGCTAAGCTGTGTATATGTGGACAGAAAGATAATTATGTCAATAAACCGAATATTGACTCAATAAAAAAGGTATATCTGAACACGGTATTACAAACAAACATTACCTCTTTATAATATTAGTATGGATAACAACAAAATTCTTTGGATTTATTAAGATTAAAATAACTTACGCGGAAACGCGTCCGCCAGCCGAACTTTGTTATTTTATCTAGAACCAAACCCCAAGCCAAATTCTTTCAGATCTTCTTCAACGCCAAACAAAATTTAGCCCAAAACCCTGAATTTTTAAGTCAAAATTTTTACCCAGTCTTGAGTTCTTAAAAATAATAAGGGTCCCTAATCGATTAACTGCCTAGTGATATTTGGAGATTTTTCTAAAATCGAAGCAATTAACACTTAAACAAGGAAGTATTCAAGGTTGAAAATTCGAGCTGAAATTCGACGTTTTAAAAGGTTACTAACGAATTTGGGATCCTTAACAGCTGAATTTTCCAAATTTTAACGAGCAAGACTTAAATAAAAGTTTAAAATAAAATAAACCACTTGTGTTCCGTAGAAAATGTGATCGAGATAGAAAGTACCCGGACCCAAAATACTCACTTGGATCCAGAGAAAGGCGCAGCGGAACAAATTTACAACAATAAAGGTTTTTACTGCTACCAAGTGTTTTCAATTCTGGGTCGGTATTGGAAAATATGTACTACAGCCTTATAATAGTAAAAAAAATTTTGTAATTCAAGTATTCATTTTAAACTTTTTATAGAAAAGACCATCCGAGTGTAGTTTTCAGACCGAAGTTAAGGTATGTTTACAACTAACAAATATTTGACGAAGAAAATAAAAAAAGCGTGACCAGTTAATTGATCCAACTTTAGCTTTATTTTTAACAATTTTTATTGATTTACTTAACTTTATTTGTGAGAAGATAATTGTATAATACAAATTGGTAACTGTTAAATGATGTTTGATTTACCCTACGTTTCCACATGCAAGTAATTACAAGAATTTCTTTCATTTAAAATTTTTATTTTAATCTTTCTATTTTTACATTTAATGAGAACGGAAAATTTTTCACAGCAGATTCACAAGAGCATTTCTCCATTCTTGGCGGATACAAATTTCATTGGAACAAAAATTCCACTTTTTATTCACGATGGGGGTGATAGTGGGAACATATTTCAAATCTTAATTTCAATAAATCAGAAAAAGTTATTTATTGAATCCGTAATCAATCCGTTACCTTTGCGTTAACTTGCAGAGTTGATTTTAATGAAAAAAAAAACTTAGCAAATTTAATTATCAGCCATGGAAATCAAATTAGATTAAAATTTAAATCGAAGAAATATTGAAAACTTTCGTGTGTTTAAAGTGTTTGAAGCCTGTTCTGAAAACCACTTAATTTCAAATCACACGTGTGATTTTGTGGTGATCTGTTAATCACACCGGGAACCACAAAAGCAAATGAAATTTTTGCAGTCGTTGAATTTTCTAAATTTTTAACGATTTGTTGTAAATATAACACCTTTGGCATAAAAAATTATTAAAGGCTGTTTTACACTATCACACAAGTCTTACACACGGCTGTATATCGTTCTTTTATTGAACTCCCCAAGGTTTGTTCTTTCCATTTCTAAAGTTTTTTAATTTTTTAATCAAATTTATACCCTTCACCACAGGTGGGAAAGGGTTTCTACAATATTAATCTTAGACCCTATAAAGTATATACATTCTGGGTCCTTATTAGGAGAGAAGTTGATTTAACGATGTCCGTCCGTCCATACGTCTTACGTTTGATATGTGTTTTCCGGAGACTCCAGACATGATAGCGGCTAGGTTGTTATACATTTATGTCACATATAGTCCACCATTTCTTGCTATTGAGCAAGATCGGTCCGCAAATGGCTGAGATATGAGCAAAAGACCACTACTGCCTATAGTTTTTCCCAAAAATACCTTGTTGTTGTTTTTTTATTTATTTTTTCTGTATATCTGGAGAACGGCAAGAGCCAAAGTTTCCAAATTAGGCACAAACATTTAGGTTATCAATACACAGCATCCCACAAAATGTGGGCGGTATTGAAGAAGTGGGGCGTCCAAGTTTTATAACACCAGGTAATGGAAAATTTCTTCCTTAACACGTTGGTACTTAAATCAGTCGAATTAGTGAATTAGCAGCCGGGTTACGAATAATATACTAATATATAACAAATAGAAACTGGGAATTTTTGTTTCTATTTGCTACTTAAAAACTCGCCAAAAAAGATAAATCTACAGTATTACAACACTGCCTATACTAAAAGAAAACAAACCATTTTGGTGAATATAACCCCTATTACGGTTCACAACTCAAATAAGTTGATTTGTTATTGTTGTATTATGGTTTTCAATTACAACTCAACTGAGTTGAGTTGTGAACCATATAACGGGCCATATTTCATTTTAATGATATTCAAACAACTTTCCTTCATCGTTCAGCTGTCTAGGGGGTTTTTTAAGGTTAGAAACTGTGAGTCCGCTGCACAGTGACAGATTTCATTGTTTTAGAGGGATTTAATTAGTTCTTGCTAAAAATAATCAATGTTTGGATAATTAGAATTTTGTTGTTTTTTGATATTTTTTTAAAATTCTTTTTGAATATTAGACTGCAATATATAAACTAGATAAGAGTCTTTTGACATTTTAAAATAAAGCCTACTAAATTTATTTGAGAGCGATATTCAAGACATACATTTTTGGTAAGTTTTTTTTATAAATAAAATTTTCAATAGAAAAAAATTACAGTGTCAGTTGTGTTCAATTTTTTTTTAAATACACCATTTACCAATATATTTAAGAAACAAAAAAGAAAACCCACCCTAATTGACCCCCAGATAAATTTGACCCCTAAAAGCATTATGCCCAGACAAATTTTTTGTAGTGTAATTTCCGAAATTTGCCTTTCAACTAGGTAAAACGAAAGGCATGACCATGTTTTGATTTTTTTATGTGGGGAAATGTTAGTACTGGAAGTGATAAGACTGTAGACATTTCCAAGTAAAATAACTTTGTATGAAAGTTTTGAAGTGAACTGGAATGCTGTTTGGCTTAGTTCTAAAATAAACATAACTAAATTTATTAGTAATACCAAAGTCCAACACACAGATGGAAGACCAGAAAAAAATTTTAAAGATTGCTGCGAAAGAACGAAGAAAAGGAAAGCAAAATAACTTTTGGGATTCTTGAGACAATTGAAAACTTATAATGGCAGCAGAAATCAAAATTCGTTCGTCTCGAAAACGATCATCGGCTAATATTGTTCACGAACTTATTACTTTTTCTCCAAAAAGAACCAGAGGCAATCCAGACTTTAAAGCAAGCATTTCTCCTGACGAAGCTATGATTAAGTACAAAATTTCAATGAGTTTGTGCTATCCTGTGCTTTATTACTAGGGCAACCAAAAATAAGCACTAAAAAAACAGTTTTAAGCTCTTAAAAAAAGCGTTTAAAAACATGAAAATAAGCTGTTAAAATAAAAAAAAAAGCAATTAAAATTTATGGTTTATTTTCCACTTTATTCGTTGAATGCGTTGTTACAGTAAATTATAAATTGATGCGATAAATTTTCGAAAAGAAACCCCTGTCTATTTGAAGTCAGCACGCTTTTGTACATAGAAAAAGTTCTTTCTACGTCTACAGATGTTAAGGGAGCATATTTAAAATTGAGTATTTGCTCTGAGGTATATTTTATACGATTGAACTCGCAATGCCGCTTGCCTCCCAGTATATCCACAATATCTTTTATTACCGAAAATCCTTCATTTTTTAATAAAACAGATTCAAATTTTTTATTCACTTTGTCGCCTATATCCCCTGGAACACCGGAAATTTTTCTTACGGTGTCCATAACTATATTCACTTGGGAAACCAATGAAAGATTTTTTGTTTCCAATTTGGTTACTACTTCGTGTAAAAACCCAAAATTTACAGAAATGAACAATATTTGGTTGCGCAAATTATTTTCATTCATTAATGCCTGGCATATACGCACTGCTGAAGGATCTGTAGAGTTTAAATTTGAAAAAATTTCTACGAAATTATCAAAATATTTGGCATAATAATTTACAGCCATTATCCACGTCCCCCATCGAGTTATCACTGGTTGTGGAGGTAGTGGTATATCTGGTGCTGTTTCTCGTAAGATTTGAACCCTTGCAGGAGATTTAAGGAACGTTTTTTTAGCATTTGAAATAAATTTGTCTACATTTGAGTAGTATTCTCTTATATGTTCACAAACTCTGTGAACTCCATGTGCAAGACAGGTTACGTGAGTTATATGTGGGTAAAATACAGCAATGGCCTTTGCAGCTTTCACCATATATGGTGCGGCATCACTTACAAAAAGAAAAATTTTCTGTTTATCTAGGTCAAATTCTTTCATTGAATCATCAAACAAACGTGCAATAGTGGAATGATTGACTTTTTCTAATACAGCTGTTTTTATTAAAAATCTTTTTTCTGAAATATTTTCATCCACATGCAGTATACCCACAACAACGTTTGCCACAAATCTGTTCGACGCATCGGTGGTCTCGTCTATAGAGACCCAAATAAAATGTTTTTGTATTTCTTCCTTTATTTTGTTAACTGTAGATTCATAAACTATTTTTGTATATTTGTTTCGAAGAGACGATTCAGATGGAATATGGAATGATGTATAGTTTTGAAGATAATGTTGTACTTTTAAATGTCGAATTTTGTATAATGGTATATCTGCTGATATAAAGGCTTCACAGAGATCAATGCAAAATTTATCGGCGGCCGATGAACTTGTAGAACTTTGTAGAAAAGTTTGTTGTAAATTTTTTTTTGATTCTCTTTCTTTTAGATCTTTGTGCTTTTTTGAATCCAGGTGTTGTTTTATGTTGTAATTTTTATCAACAGATAAAGGTTTTGAGCACACGTTACACACTAAAGCTGATCCATCAGTTTTTAAATCTGGATACTGTCTAGCTTGCTCAAGTAAACCGATTTGCTTTCCTTGACTTTAGGCATTTTCTAAATAATAAAACAATAAACCAATTTTAACAAAGGTTTTAATAAATTAAAAAAAATTTATACTTACATCCAAAACGCAGAGGCTATGAAGGTAATTTTATCTGTTTTTAAACTAAGACAACTTTAAAAAGTTTTAAAAATGTTATGCTTTCAACAATTCAATGAAATTTTTAAAATGTAAATTTGTTGACAGTAAAAACTTGGCTACTTTGATTTAAACGTTTTTTTTTTCAACCAGAGTTGTAGCAGCACAAAAAGTGCTGAAATCATGAAATCATTCGCCTTGACAAAAAGGTGAATTTGTTAGTACAAATAAAAAAAGTTGCCACATCAAAAAAAAAAAAAAACAACGATTTTTGCAAATATTTATTAAATAATTTTTTTTTTCGTATGAAAAAAATGAAAAATTATCTTAAAATGACAAAATAAGTAAAAAAAAAGCCGATATCGCAAAAATAACTAAAAAAAAGCCGATATTGCCAAAATAAGCAAAAAAAAGCCCTAACAAATATAGCTCATTTTCTTTGTTTTTTTATGATCGGAATTTCTGTTCAATCAAAATCTTTCTATCTTGTAAACAAAAAAAAAAGCAATTGCTTATTTTTGGTTGCCCTATTTATTACTATACTTTATTGTAAAACGGGGTTGCGATGGTGCAGAGCAAAATCAATACAAACAAAAATTTTAGTTAATTACGTTTTTTGCTTCTCCTAAAAAAAAATAAAAGTGTAGGTACGTCCGTTTGCATTTAAGGTGACGATATAAAACTTTTCTGTATTAAACGTATGTACATGAGCTCTTACATATATAAATTAATAGTGTTGGCAGTGGGAGTGGCAGTTGTCCAATTTCTCTCAAATTTTAAGGAAAGTGGCGCGTTAGTCTAGTCATACCTTGTACAAAATTTCAAAACGCTAGCTCAATTACAACAATTGTTTAATTACTTACCGAGATAATAATTTGGTCCAGCTAGATTAGCTAAATCTTACATTGTGCACGGGTTCGAATCTTGGGTTTTCAAGGACAAAATTTGTTTTTAATTTTTATGAATAATTAGTATTGTGGTGATTTTGTTGAACTATTTATGGTTTTTAATCCAAATTTTTAATATTTTTAATTAGGCTGAAGTTCATTAAATTTAATTTTCATTAAATTATTTTTATGAAGAAAGGAATTTCACAACATGAAAATTAATTAAAATTGTTATTGATAATCTTTCATTCTTGACCGTGGCCGGGGCTCGAACCGCGGCCGGCAGGTTACCATGACATGTTTCGATCGCAACCACTCGATCTCCTCAGATGGATTTGCCGTTTTACACACGCAGCCATCGACGACTGCTGATGTCAATAGTCAAACATCAATCCTTAAACCAAATTGTATTTTAACCTTTGGTAGATCGAAGTTTGCTCCCTTGAATGATTATCCATTTTAATTGATTTTACATGTTTTTCCTTACTCCTGTTTTTTTTATGTTCAAAACGTTTTTAATTTTTATGTTCAAAAACGATTTTAAAAAAATATTTATTGCCCAGTCATTTTAGGTAAAAAAAAGGGGACAACCTCGGAATGAGAGATAATAAGCTGAAAATTGGTATAAACCTTTGTTTTGTCGTTCTAAATGTTGTCTCAAAAGTCACAAATGCTATCGTGTTCGCGTCTTAAGATATTCAAGGTCAAAGGTCATAAGAATCGGTTTTTCGCGAATATCTCGCTTCTTACTGCTTAAATGAGATTTGCACCTATATGAAAGTTGTAGAGTATAAAATTCTTAAGCTTCTGTTAAAAATTAACAAAAAGCCTCTTAAAAGCACTCTTCGCGCTCTGCCAAAAAAAACGGTTGATTGTACGAAAAAAAAGTTTAGACAAAAGTTGTAGAGAATTTTATACTGTACAACTTTCATTAATGTGCAAATCTCATTTAAGCAGTAAGAAGCGAGATACTCGCGAAAAACCGATTCTTATGACCTTTGACCATGAATATCTTAAGACGCGGACACGATTGCATTTGTGACTATTGAGACAACATTTAGTACGACAAAACAAAGGTTTATACCAATTTTCAGCTTATTATCTTTCATTCCGAGGTGAAACCCCTAATATGACTGGGCTATTACCAGTTTTCGCTTTTTTAATAATAATTTATAATGAAGTTTTTAGTATTGTAAATATGTATGTATTTGAAAAAATTTTTAGTTTTTGTGTAGTTGCCCTGTATTCTGCTCGCACAATAGTGATGGGTATATAAGATTCGGCACAGCCGAATATAGCACTCTTACTTGTTTTACTATCACTTCGTAAATAGCCTTATTCCAGCAGTAATAAGAACGAAAATAAAAAAACAAACTTGAAAAAAAAGAAAATTTAAAACAACTATTTCATCAGCTGAAGAAGTAAGTATACAGTTAAAGGTTAATACTAGAGTCACCCCAATGCCAAGATTGGCATGCTACTTTAAATGACTACTTCTATTTTGTATACTTATTTTTCTATTTTTTGCCAAGATCATAACACAATTCAGTTCATACAAAACGATATCTTTTTCCCCCATTGAAGCTTTCTTCAACGTTTATGTTTGACTTCCATATGAACTTACATCTATTCATCCATCTACAAGCAGACACTTTACCAAGCGAGTGGCCAACTTTAAAAGAGTTGATTGGTAAGAGTGTTGTGGATAAGGAGCACAAAGTCAGATTACAAAATAAATGAAATTTGGTAGAGAACGACTGGAAAGTTCTGTAGAAATGTGATATGTTGAAAAGTTTGAAAATATTGTTGAATTAAATATAAATAACAATAATTTCACAATTTTATTGCTGTAGAAATTACCTAGTAATGAGAAGTTATTCACTTTTATTGTGGTTGGCGTTTTTGTTGCGGAAGTTAGGCGCGTATTTAAAATATGGTATCGTGGTTAGCAAAAACGACAACAAATTGGACACTGTTTACAAATCTATTACAAAAAAGGGTTACCGTGGTTGGCGCATTTGTTGCAAACACTGCCGTTAAGTTTTTTTAATCAAGACAACGTATATCGATGCCAAAATTTAAGTCAAATTTTCAAAAATTTATAAAAATTTTCACAAATACAATTTGGATATAGTAATTATTTTTTTCCATTCCATTTTCCATTCGGTTTGATTTCCTGAGATCGAAGGGTTTGGACACAGTGGCCATACCCCTCACACAGCACTTTCAAGAGAATTTCACTATAAGTCAAATTTTCAAAAATGTGTATGTATTAATGTATATTTTTTCAAAAATCATAAATTTTAATATCAAAAAACTAATTAATTTTAAATATTAAATAAAAATTATTGATTTTTCATAAAAACTGTAAAATTTCGTGTAAATAGTCGTATTTTCTTTTTAATACGCATGCGATATTTTTTTAAAATATTTTTTATCGCATGCGATATTTTTAAAAAATGAATTTAGCTTTTCATATTTATCTTCACACACGTTTAAATTAATAATATCATTGGTGTGGCAAATTATCATAAGTTAATGATAGTCGGTTGAAATCATACGTTTTAAATCTTGCAAGTCGTCATATTTTTTTTTTTTTTAAATAGTTAGTTGTTGATTGTAGAGACCCGGACAAAATGTTATCATTGTGCTGCACTAGTGGTCGCAGTTTACAATGAGGTAATAGTTGCCACTATTCATTAAAACATAATTTGTATTGAACACCGTCATTAAAGGTATACATATTTGAGAGCTCGTATATTTATAACGCATGGGTCGCCTTTTTTGTACCAGGTCGAATTGATTTTAAGTAATCGAGTGAAGAGAATTCTCGGAAAAATTTATGATTTAAATAATGTTCTTGATACGGTTGCAACAATCTGGGTTGTTTTATAACCATATTGAAATCAGCTGGCACATATAGTTCTCTCAATTAGACACGCTCCATTCACCCAGAGTGTACACAAAATATTTTTTTACAAACAACATTGATCTCCCTAAAAATTTTCAAAGTGGAAACTAATGTGCTTACTCGCCGAGAAGAAGAACCAGTTGTTTTCAAAGTGATCGGTTTTTGAGACACCATTGCAACGACATACGCTTTCTTCTCTTCCCAGGACAGTGACCAAAATATTTTAAACATTTTCTTTCTAATTTCCATTACTCCATTTCCTTCTTTGCTCCGCTTTATCGATGAATACTCCTGGCCACGCATTCGCTTGAGTTTTTTACGGTTTCTACTCCAGTTTTGCTTATTTCCCTGGCCTTTACGTGCTCTTTTAATTGTAATTACGCCAGAGGATTCATCCAACAATACAGAAGAAGATACATTATCAGACAAATCGGAATCAGTGCTGCGATGGTACTCGCTTTTACTTGCTGAAAATCGGATTTGAAGGAAAAACTAGAGTGATCAGAATCTGAGGCAAAATGTACTGTTTCCTCATCCAAAATTACGTTTTCAGTTTGTTGTGTTGTAGGTTCTTGGCAAAGATTCTTGAAAACAAAACAGCCTGTTTCAGCATTCCATTTGAGTCTTGAAGTGTGTCAAATAAACTATATTTTTGGTTTTTTTCTCAATCAGCATATAGGAAAAATAAAACGTTTTTTATTTCTCCTGCATAATTTGTTGAAAGGGAGTTAGCAGATTTGCATATTAAGCCGACGATATACATACTCACTTCAATGCTATTGTGAAGAAGGATAAAATAAAGAGACACATTTTGGTGGGTAAATCAGACATGAGAGTTTTTAAAATACTAAACTCATGTATCAAATTCGTCGTATAATCGTTTTGCTTATTATAGCGCACATGATGAAGACCAAGAAAAACTAAACTGCACGTGTTTTAATTTTCTATGCTTTCATCGTTCATTCATAGATACGAATAGAGCGACAAATGCAAAAAAATATAAAAACCCAAAACAAAGCCTGAATATTGCGCGTACATTGACTTTTTCGTTGAATGTTTTCAAATACTCAAATGCTCTTAATGTTATGGTTTACGCGTTATGTAGAGCGATCGTTGAAGTGCTTTATTGCTAGACACCCAATAGAGTTAAAAAGTGAAATAAAAACTTGTAGTAACAAAAACAACACAAGAACCGAAGGAAAATTGGCATCGGCAACAGAATCACAGCAGTTTAAAATAGTTTTACTGTTACGCTGTATTGTTCAAGTAAGTATTGACGCGAAGGTTTGGCAAAATTCAGGAAAAAAATAAAAAATTTCTTGCTTCATTGCCTTCGCTCAGCTGGGGAAAAGCCGCATTTGAGTAGGTTTGGAAAAAGGTAATATTAGGTAGCTTCAACGGTTTTTTTACCCCAAAAATATGATTTAACTGGTCTCAATTGCGTTGAACGTTTTTTTTTTTCATATACTTCACACAGATGTGTAATTGAAGTTGATTTCGAATATTCGCACTAAAGAAGATGATTCAAAAACGGACGTGGAAACATGATCAAAGTCCTCTTAGGCGATCTTGGCATAAAATGTGTGCATTTATCTATTCGAACCCCAACCCTGATTTAAAGATAACTGCTTAAAATTGTTAAGATACCAAGGCATTAAGGTCTGGACTGATGCATGCGAAAAAAAAAACATTTATTGGTCCATTACACCACGCCACACAAAAAAATGGCCTTAAAAACAAGATATTTTTAGGCTAAATTGAGGCGGTTAAACATGCGCATCTTATGGCACTTATTTTTTTTCTCAAGAAGCGTTTTCGGGATATTCGCGAAAATAGTGTTTTTCTAGAGTTATTTTAGATATTTCCAAAAATCTCGAGAACTGTTCATCCTTCAGCCTATATTTATAGTGTGTTGATCCTTAATGGAGATATTGAAAATAATTATTTTTCAAATCTACAGACCTGTATCTCAGTGAATTAATATCCGATCAACACAGTATAAATATGGTCTGAAAGAGGAGACATATTAATTTAACAGTTAAAACTTTGTAATGGGTGATTGTTTAAGCGTAGTTTTTTTAAAAATCTAATAAAACACTTAAATTTGCATCATATATTTAAAATTTTTATTGGAATCGATAAAATGGTCTTCATGTAAATGTTGCCCGCGGCTCCGGTTCAAATGGTCCATTCGTAAGGTCCAATTTTGCACCACTTTTTTGAGCATTTTGGCCTGTATTCCACAAGATATAGTCAAGAGGCGTCAAATCACATGATCTTGGCCATTTTGAGAGATAAACTGCTCACCAAATTCATTCTTCAATATGTCCATTGTTTCGCGAGCTGTGTGGCATGTGGCACCGTCGTGTTGAAACCACATATCAACCAAGTCCAACTCAGCCAATTGGAGCAAAACAAGTTGCGTATCATGGCTCGATATCGTTCGCCGTTGACGGTAATGTTTATTCCACGGTCGTCTTTGAAGAAAAATGGACCGATGATGCCACCAGCCCATAAACACACCAAACTGTCGTTTTTTCGGGATGCATCGGTAACTCTTGTACGGCATGTGGCTGTTCTTCACCCCAGATGCGGCAGGTTTGATTGTTTACGTATCCATTTAGCCAGAAATGAGCCTCATCGCTAAACACAATTTTTCGATAAAACAGAGGATTTCCATCGAGCTTAATTTTGATAATAAATTTCAACGATTTGCAGTCGTTGCTCGTTTGTGAGTTTCTCCATGATGAAATGGCAGAGTATACTGAACACTTTTCACTTTCACAGACGTAGTTTGGGCACAGTTACCAACCAGTGCTGCCAGCCCGAAAAACTAAATTCATAAAAAATCACCCTTTACAATCCAGATAAACAATTCTTGAGATTTTTCGAAAAAGCTAAGACAACTGCAGAGAAAAATTAATGAGTGCCATATTAGAAAAGATCTTATTTTTTAGGTTAGGGCAAAAAGTTTCAAATTTGTGAACCAGTGATGTACCGACCTTCAAGTTAACAGTCTGATTTCTACACGTAAAGAATAATTTACTAAGTCACCAGAAAATATGGCTTGAACCAAGAAAATTTTGCATAATCTCGTCCAAGCCAAAAATTGCTTATTCTAAATATGTGCGTGGGTTGGTAAAAGCACAATTCTACAATTCGAGTCGGAAAGAACCCAACCAATTGTAGAGGGATGTAAGAAAAGATAAACTCACTGTTTATTGTTGGTGTTTTGTTTAAGCTTTGATATTGTTACTTACGAGTAAAACTTTGAGTGTTTAAAATTCTTATTCGCTTTAGAGTTTTATTCGTATAATATTTCTAGCTTTTCTAAAATCTTAGGAAAAGGTTTCCTGATGAGCTGGCCTAAGCAACCAGTGAAATGCGCATAGAAGCTAGCTTTCCCTCAACAATAAATTTCAGTGTATTTATCAAATATGGAAAATTGGGAATTTAGCACGTCATACAGAAATCGTATTAATGATAAATTTTGTATTCCCGTAAATAACTTTGATAGCAAAATGTTTCTTTGTTTAAGAAAATTTTACTAAATACGAACGATATAAGTTAAAATCATGAAATTATTTTAGATATTCTCGTTTTAAAAAACGAAATTGATTACTTTAGTAAATCAACTTCTTTCCTTGTAGCCATTTCAAACTTTAACAGGCCAAGGGGAGTGTGCTGGAAATCGCGAGCGCAAAACGCAAGAATTTGGAGGCTGTTTGCAATACACTTTTACTATAATTTTTATAATTTTTGTTATAAAATTCTGTCTAATAGAGAAATGTTTGTATAATATTTGTCATAAAATTCTTTTATTACAGAAATCTTACTAAAAAACTACTTTTAAAATTCTTGCGTTTTGCGTTTGCGATTTCCAGCACACCCCTGCAAAACTTTTTACAATAGCATTATTTGTTACGGCTTAAGGCTAGACTTGGGTTTATATGGTGACTATGGCAAATTATGGACCAATCATCACGAAATTTTGTGGTATGATTTCTAGTCATATAGAACGAGTTTGTGCAAAATCTTAAATCAATATGTGCATTCCGCCACTACGTATGCTAGTTTCTGTAACGAAATTATAAAGTTTTTTGGGTGGTTGTTCTACATTTTGAGCCACTCGCGTCAGTTTATTCTCATATGTACTTGTGTATATCCCTACGCATTTGATTTCTATCAGGTATGTTATCATACTTATTAAACCTTATTCCATTAAGCGTCATAAATACGAAATGATATCGTTTTGTGTCGATTGTTGTAAATCGGTATGCCCATTGTCAGTATCAATTTTAATCGATAAGCGTCGATGTATTTTTGGTATGCCGTACGCAACGTTAATTTCGGCATCTATATAAATTAACTCTGATTGTATCGTCAGTCTTATTGGTGTCGAAACAGTATTTTTTTTTCTTTGTAATAATAATGTTGAATTAAAAAAATGGAAAAAGCAGTAAAGCTTTGCGACAATTCGCGAAAATTTTTAATATTCCAAGCAAGCCAAAAAATTTATTAGAAGTCCCTAAAACTTTAAGGAATAAATTATTTTGGAGCTTTGCTTTATATACAAGATTTTCAAGATTTCGACAAAACATCCTTCTATTTTAGACCGATGCCCATGGGTGTACCGCATTACAGAGGAAATTAGAAGCCAGTTCGATAATATTGAATTCTATTCAAAAAACTTTGAGTAATTTAAAAATTTTGACATTTTAATTAGGCTAAAGTTCATCAAATTTAATTTTCATTAAACTATTTTTATGAAGAAGGAATTTTACAACATGAAAAAAAATTAAAATGTATTGATAATTTTTCCAGGGGCCTGATTCTGGCAGTCGTGATCGAGTAATTTCTCGATTCGAAAGCAATTTAAAATCTAAATATTTCAGTCAATACTGAACGAATTGGAATTATTTTTTCAGTGTTGTAAAGCATTAATTTGAGATTCACAATACTGAAAAAATAATTTTGATTCGTTCAGTATCGTTTGAGATAAACTTGCTTTCGAATCGAGAAATTACTCGATCACGACTGCCAGAATTAGGCCCCAGATGTTGTAAAATTAGTTCTTCATAAAAATAGTTTAATGAAAATTAGATTTGATGAACTTTATAGTATGTTCACATTTGGCTTCTTAAACGCGTTTAAGCAGTTCGAGATGATTACCCATACATTGAAGTGATTTGTTAATCACTTCAAATTGACATGATTACAACTAAATCACTTCATAAACCACATAGAATCCACTGAACATACCTCAAATGTAGAATTGCCAACATGATCGTGTAACACCGGCCTCGATTTCTGCTTAATGTTTTTATTTTTTTCCTTAAATAATTCATAAATTTTCACAATTTCTTCATTAAAATGATAAAAAAATTCTTCTAAAAATTTTATAAAAGTGTTTTTATCCATTTTTAATACTTTAAAGACATATAAATTTGTTTGTTGTGTTTTTTTTTCTTAATCGTCTGTCATCTTAATCATCTTAAATGTAATATGAACGGCTTTGATTAGCTAAATCAACAATTTTCTTAAACGTGTTTAAAAACCTAAGTGTGAACTTAGCATTAGCCTAATTAAAATATCAAAATTTGGTTTAAAAATCATAAATAGTTCAACAAAATAACCACAATACTAATTATTGTAATTTTAAAATGTTAGAAGAGCTTGTTTGTTGATACCGATGATAATGCAATTAAAAAAGTAAAAGAAATATTAAATTTAAATATGTTACATCAGAAGTCAATAAGCATTTCGTTAGCTAAAATGCAAAAAGGCGTAACTAACAAAAAAATTCAAAATCGATTCGTTTACACTGATAGAAAAATGCATATTCATATTGGTGATGCCCTAACATCAGAATTGTGACATCAATGTTACTACAAATGTTATCAATGATGCAAAAAGTAACATCAATCCAATGACTAACGTCTTCGTACAATTTAGTAATTTTTTACGTGTCATCTATGTTATGACTATACATTAATTCGATGCCACATTTTGTATATTATTAACATTATTTTCATGATTACAATGTATGATAAGAAGCAAAAATTCCTATATTCTATTTTTTTAAATTATTTTGTTAAATACATGATATTTTTAAAGTAGAATGATTACGAAAACCACACGAGGCATAGTTAGGGTTGCCAGTCGGGCTTGTTTTGGCTGGATTGTCCAGCTTTTTAATGGCCTGTCCAGTTTCAAGCTAAAAAGAAATTTGTCCAGCTAAAAAAATTTTCCACAAAATGCTCTTAATATTTATTTTTATAAATTTCCTTATTGGAACATAATGCATCTGCAATAGCGCCATCATTTCTATTTTTGATTTAATTCGTATGTACAGTACTATTTCCATATCGTCTGTTACTTCTTAGCTACATATATGGTAAAAGTCTCATCTCTTATGTTTTCCCTATCCTACCATCACTATCTAACATTACCCATATTTCTCTCAAAAGCTGAATATGCAAGATTTTTACATCAATTTTTTACTTAAGATAAATATAGGAGCGATAATTATTCTACATTAAAATAAGAAACTAATTTATGAGTTATGACGTTGTTCCAGCAAATGAGAGGTATGTAGATATATAGTACATACATATGAAAGAACTGAAAAAATTTATGTTTAGTTATATTTTGTTATGTTAGTATTGTGGTAAAGTATTATAAAAAAACAATGTAATAATATTAATGTCATACTCGTACATATGGGTATTTTTTAATAAAATTGTTTGTACAATAAACAAGTAACTTTTCGTGAAAATTTTATTTCAAAATGTCCAGCTTTTTTTTTAATATCCAGCTTTTTTAATTCACATGTCCAGCTTTTTGATAATCTGGATCTGGCAAGCCTAGGCATAGTGCTGGTGTTTTATTATTGAGAGTTCCGCTGTAAACAAAGGTCGTAATTCAACAAACGTGAAACAAAGGCTGACTTCCAAAACGTCAATTGCTTTGTATTAGAACAAAGTATAATGTTTCATAACGCCGCATTACAATATATATACAATGCAAACCCTTCCAAAACGTCACTGCTAAGTATTAGTAACGCATCAAAAAAGCAATCAGAGCATCGGTTTTAAAGTTGATGCTTTGTGACATTTAACATTTTATTTGCAAGCAATACAGATTTGTTTTAAAAGTATTATGCATTGCATCACTTACATTTCAAAACGTTTTAATAAACAAAACACATAGTTGCATTGTTTCGGTACTTTGTACCTGTACATGGTTGAAATACAGTAGTAAAATTGTGTACGAACTTTGTATTAGTACGTTTTGGAAGTGAGCCAAACATATGCAACGGGTAAGTAAATAATAATTGTCTCTCACTTTGACTTAAGTCAATTCCAATGACTTTGACTTAATGACAAACTGTTATTAAATTGATGATAATGTGTCCTTCCTCCGATGTTACTGCGTCATCGCATTAAGGACATGTTAGTACTTTCTGTGATGCCGATGTGTCATCACATTGATGACATAATTTCATTTTGACCCCGATGAAGCAAAATGAATTGCTTTGCAGAATACCATAATTAGTTTGGTATTTTTAACCCAATTTTAACATTGAATTTTTTTAGATGTAAAATCATTCATAAAAAATCAATGAACTGAAGTATTTTTTTCCCCTTTATCGTCCATTGGGAAAAATGTTTCCCAAAAAATTCCACAAAATCCAAACACGAGATTTTTATTTCTTTGCAATTTTAGTTTATTTTGTATAAAAATCGTTTAAAAAAATCCAATGGATATTAAAAAATAACCCTGCTTTCCTTATGGACGTGAAAGGGTTAAATTAAAATGGAGTATACCTCTCGAAAACCAAAGGGAATGGTAAACATGTAATGGTAACATCCACCTTATTGTAAACCACGGAAGCGGAAATTTAATATTGTGGACCCGTTTTTCTTAGAGTGGAGTTAGCACTTTTGTTGAAATACATACAAAAATGGACCGTTTCATTTCTAGGGGCTTGTTAGCCAAGTACATTCTTCAATGGGCCAAATGGAAAATGCCACTTCTATTGGTGTTTCAATACGACAATGACCAAAAACACTCGCCAAAACTAATCAAATATTAATTGTCTGGTAATAGGATTCGAGTCTTGGATTGGCCAGCTCAACCAACAAACTTAAATCCCACAGAGAACATTTTCGGCATTCTGAAGCGCCGGTGGGAGTTGGTCGTTTCAAAAAAAAGCAGGAGCTGTTGGATTGCTTAAAATTAGTGTGGGAATCAATGTCATCAACAATTTCAACAAATCTTATTAATTGTATGTCAAAACGATGTGCGGAGGTCATAAGAAATAAAGGCTATTATACGAAGTACTGAAAGTTGCTTAAGTTTCGAACAGTTATTAAAAAAATTGACTTCATTTTTACTTGTTTATTTCTTGCAAGGGAATAAAATTAAATTTTTGTAGTAACTGTTAGAAAGTAGTTGCATAATATAATAAAAATTTAAATTATTAATTAGATTTTTAATATTACAGTTAGGTAGGCTAAAAACACTTTGCAAATAATAGCAAACCGTACACTTGGTTGGGTCCATTATTTTATAAAACTATTTTTCACAAATTTATTTTCTTGTTGTCATTTTATTTTGCTTTAACTACTTTTTTTCTTACGGCAATGCAGCAAAGCAACAGTAAACTTTATTTTGTACGTTTTTGTATGAAGAATTTGCTGCAATCGCCAAACAGTGGCCTGTAGAGCAAAACAAAACTTAAAAAATTTTGAAACAGTTGATATGCAGCAAAATTAATGCCTTATATCTCAGAAACCACAAAACATTTCGCGAAACAGATTTTGGATACAAAAAGAGATTATTCAAAATATATATACCCCATACTTTACTCAATTTTTTTAAAAATGGTCGATAGGTCAAACCAATTCTGATATGGTATTAAAGTATACTGACGGTATGGTATTAAAGTATACAAAATCGTCTTTCAACGCTTTTCGACCTTCACTCGTATGGTTTTAAAATTGCTTCTTAAATGGCTTCAAATGATTTTGCAAGTTTTCTTGAGATTAATGACAATCGGCCTCTGCCTTTCCGTTTCAAAACCACGACTTTCAAACCATCTCTTGTAAGTTAAAGTCGATTAAATATATTAAGGGTAAGCACCAATATGCTTCAGCTATACTTTTTTAATTGCAGAAATGAAGCAAAACATCCCGCAAAGAACGTTTTGTTGGTAAAAAAAAAATGTAAAAGGCAGAATAAATGCAGACAATTACTCAAAAAAGAAAACGCCAAGTGAGAATAAATTACAGATGTTAAAAGGCATACACAAGTCTTAAGGTATGTTCAGACCTAACAAATATTTGACGATTAAGTCCAAAAAAGCGTGACCAGTAAATTGATCAAACTTAAGCCTTATTTTTAACAATTTCTATTTATTTACTAAACTTTATTGTTAAGATGATAATTCTATAATGATATTTAGAAACTGTTAAATGTTTGCTCTAGCCAAACGTTTTGCAAAAGCAAACAATTCTTAAAAAAAAAATAGTGGTTACGTGTAGGACGTCAAATATTTAATAGGTGTGAACATAGCTTTACGTATTCCATTAAACATTGGAGAATAGAAATCGAACGAGTTTTGTTTCGACTGTCAATAAATCTAATTTAATATTACAGTTTGTATTAACACTATGTCACATAAAATAAAATTCAACCCTGATCAAATCATATAACTTGAGTTTCTGATGAGCATTAATGTAAAGTAAAATAGTGTAAAGTACCCTTAACCAAGATAAGACAATAATTTTATTAAATATTATTTAAGAGACTTTGCAATAAAAATTAAAAGTAAAGCAAGGTATAAATAGGCATTTGGTCATATTGTTCAAAAATAATCCATACCCCCAATATCTTGTTTAACTAACAATATCCTAACATCACGATTTGGCTTTTTTATCGACCACTATTCAGTCACTTTAGCTTTATTTTAACGATCGTGTTGGCGCATACAGTGACTGAAATTTCACCTCACAGCCACTACAATTCTTCTTCTTCTACATATTATCACTGACTGCCGGGCTGAATGAATGAATGACTGACTGAGTAAATGAGTGCCTGTGTGCTTGCCTTGCTCTGCATGTATACAACACTCTTTTCTCCAGCAACAATAAACACAAATTTTTGACTTGATTGTTGTTTAAGGTGGAGAAGAAGATGTGGAAGTGACGGTGTTAAATGTTCATGTCAGGGATGATAAATGAGAAAACCAATATCGTACCAACGAACTTTTAAAATCGTACTTTTTCGGCCCCAATTGAACTAAATAATTTTTTTATTTTATTTTTAAGGAATCATTGCTTCTTAACGAAAGCTCGTTTGCTTTCGGGAAAGTAAGACGATGTTTAACCATTTGCCTTTTTTGTGTACACCGTCCACAAGAAAAGTAGCCACTATGCCCTTTAGGTCCTAATACAAAGGACTTTGCAGGGCATCCATTACAAAACAACGTACAATAATATGAAAAAAATTATCAGCAAAAACTATTTACTCTTGTATAAGAAAATTTAGTTTAGCAATAAATTCTTCTAAAAAATCATTTGCGCAGTTTGGTTTTGAAGTTCCTTCAAATACGCCAATAAGGAAAACATAACTTGTTTCTGCAACACCAGCAAGTATTGCCCAAACTTGTTTACAGTTACTTTTGAATAGTGGTAAGCCATCAATGCCGAAATCTAATGTTATATTGGGTTATTTATAGTCATTGCTTACCAAAAAATCAGTTAAACCGTTTTTTAATCCATAATGAATATATGTTCCTTCACTCACTTTTCGTTCAATAACAGAACTAGGCGTTTTTAAAAGGGTACGAGCATCTTTTGGGACATTAATGCTACATTTTAAGAACACCAATAAAATAAAAGTGCGTTAATTGCAGCAAAGCTTATTTGAAATTGACCACTTTCACTATAATTTTCTTCACTTTCACTATGTTGCGATTTACTCAGCCTGAAAAAACAATTCTGTTTCTTGTTAAAGTCAGTTTTGAAACCCCTACATTTTATGTCACTTTTTTATATCATGCTATAAACTGTATCTACGTGTATCTGACTTAGAGAGCGATCATGGCTAAAGTTAATAATTGCTTACTAATACAATACTGATACAAGAATTGAGCGATGAGAGTCGATAACAAAGGAATTTGGGTACCGTTGAATTTTTTTATATATTTTTACATTATACGGTTTATAACATGCTGTAAGACATTATTTACAACTCTTGGCAATTCATTTGCCATCAGAAAGCTAAACTCAACGGTCACCAGGCCTTTTTACTCGTGTAAAGTTGAAAGTGAAATTAGTGGATTCCTACAGGAGAATACAGGATTTGAGTGGGAAGGAACAAATAAGGTAATTTTAGTGCTTTTATTGAAAACTTGGAAATGTCCGAATATTAAAATAAGATATTTTATGCGTAGGATTCCTAATCGATTATACCGAATTCGGCCACGTGAATTAAGCTCTAGTTAGATATTTACCCTGTAAAAGAAGCGAATATAATCAGAGGTTGTTTTAAACGAACGAGTGTCCATTTGGTAAAGCAAAGACAAATGTGGCGAAATCAGTCACATGTGACTGATTGTTCCCGAATTTTCGACGCTAAGTAAAAGAAAGAAAAAAACCTGACTTTAAATAATTCCACTTTTTGCTAACAAACATAAAATTTTTTTTTAATTAGCATTTAATCGTTTTTTCCCTTAAATTAAAAATAAAGATATGTATGTTCACTGTAGCTTTTATAATTTTTTTTTTCGTTAAACCGAACCTTAATATACAAATATTAAAATATCATTAGAACTCATTATATGTTGTTACGTAATAATAATTAAAAAAAAATTATAAAGTGAAGAAGAAAGACAATTTTTTTTTTTTTTTTTTTTAATTTCTAACCACAATTCTTATACTAAAGCTTCGTACAGACGATGGTCAGATCTTACAATATTGGTAAGCAGCGTTGCTTAAATTTCATTAAAATTGGCTAAAATGTCTTACAACTGTGTGAACGTTGTAAGCTCATTTGTATTTGCAGAGGTGCAAAATTAATGCATCTGACAATCGCACCATTGTCGGAAAAATATTGCTGTTGGCAACGCCTGCTTACAATATTGTAAGATCTGACCATCGTCTGTACGAAGCTTAAGTATTATTAGAAATTAATTTTTTAAATCTTTTCAATCTTGCTTTTTTTTAATTTATGCTTTAACAATCTTAATTAAACATTTAAAAAAAGAGATTAAAACAATTAGCATTAAAAGAGGAAAAAAATATGATTAATTTTAAATGCTGAAATTATCAATCCCAATTTACCCCTTAATCCCGTAAGCACAACTTTTTTTTTGTATTGCTAACCCTGACCTTTATTACGCATTTTATTATTTTACTATATCGTCGTCCGAAAGTTTAAGTGCTCTACGTGCAAAAAATGAATTTTGAGATAATCGATTTTGAAGGTTCAGACATTTGTTCTGAAAAAACTACTCGATAGGATTTTTTGATTTTTATACCACATATTCGTCTTTAAAAGATAATTCTGAATAGATGCTTTTTATCTCCAGATCGCATCTACAACGGTATATTTTCTAATGGTAATAAAATTCCTGTTTGCTTTATACGCCACCTTAGTCATATTTCGTTGCAAATACATACACGTGGAGCAAAATGGCATTAAGAAAGCAATATAACACATCTAAAATTATTTATAAAAACACAGTATGTATTGTATATTAATTTGAAAAAAAAAAAAATAAATGAAATAAAAACTATTCATAAGTTATTATAAGATACATTTTATAAAGTTATTACATATAACAAAATTAACTTCATAATTTATTTGACTTAGGTAGCAATTTTTGTCTTTTTCAGTTATAAAATTGAATAACAGTTTCAGATCGGAAATTTTTTCTTTTTGAATTTGTTCTTCTCTTAAATATGTTCAACTGTGTTTCAAAAATATTTAACGGTGTTGGTAACTGATTTCGGAAACCTCTTTTTATACCCTCCACCACAATTAGTTGTGAAGAGGGTATACTAAGTTTCCGTGTGAAACTCTTTTATTATTCACCTCAGACCCCATAAAGTATATATATTCTGGCTCCTTGAGTAATTTTATGTCGATTAAGGCATGTATGTCCGACCGTCTGTTGAAAACACGCTCACTTTCGAAAAACTCAAAAGAAATAAAAACACTTGGTGTCAAATTGCTTGTAGTTATCCTAAGCTGTTTGTGATTGAAACCCAGCAAAATCGGTTAAGTAGGATCAAAGCTCTGAATCAAAATGTGGAACCACCACCTTAAAAATTGATAATGCACGGAATTATGTAAGATTTTGCAAAAATTCGTTTTATTCGACTGAAAATCACGCTGTAAAATTTCGTGAAGAAGGCCCCATATAAACCCTTATCCCGGAAAACCGTTTAGTACGCCTAAAACCGTAATTAATAATGCTATCATAACAATATTAGGTACGTCACAGTTTTATAGGACTAGAAATGACACTGTGAAATTTCGTGATGATTGGTTAATAATTTACTATAGGCCCCATATAAATTAAATTAAATACGCCTAAAACCTTAGCAGATATATTTATTGTGGTTGATATGGCCTGAAAAAAGGTAATTAATTTTGTGATATACGGTCCATAATATACCTTAGATCCCATAGTTAAAAAAAAAGCATAAAACTTTCTTATTGTCTGTCAATAATTTAATAAAGGTCTAAGCCGCCAGCAATTTTAATGCTGATGTCTGTTTTTATAAGGATAAATTAATAATAAAAAAAGATATCATATAGATATCACTCCTGAAATATTCGAACTTGTTTTTTTTATGAGTAAGAGAAAATATATTCTTAATAATTCTTTTTTAGAGAAAATACTCTGAAAAATATTTGCTCTAAACAATACTAACTCCACGTAGAGCAAAATGTCCATCAGCAATCAATTTCCATGTTTTGTATTGAAATTTTGCTATACACGCCACTAAATGGCATAAAGTGCAAAATTTCCGCAAACATTTTGTTTTGAAGGATATAGAGCAAAATTAACACGATTTATCTCATCCACCAGACGAGATAACCGAAAACGGATTGCAGATTTGAAAAATTTGGGGTCGAAAACCGAAGGTGGCATCCTTAACTCAAAATCGTCAAAATGGCGTACAGAGCACTTAAACTTTCGGACGACGATATGTATCTTCAATCGAGAGTAACAGGTCAATTATAAATTCATTGAGATTAATTAATTCATCTTTTTTTAAAAAAAGTATAAACGGAGATTATCACCTTTTCCTCTGCTGGGCCCAACTTTGGAACAAACATAATTGGGCCATTTTTCTCGAAAATGAGCAAGAAGTGGCCGTTACAGTCAATGGCGATCGTTATCGGGTCATGTTGAACGAATTTTTGTTCACAAAAATTGAAGAGGAGGATATTGGCAACATTTGGTTTCAACAGGAAGGCGCTACGTGCCACACAGCCGAAGCTACGCTCGATGTTTTGCGCCCTGCTTTTGAACATCGCATTATCAGCCGCAGAGCTGATGTCGTTTGGCCACATCGGAGCTGCGATTTGACACCGTTGGACTATTATTTGTGGGGTGCCGTCAAAGATAAGTGTTACGCCGACAAGCCAGAGACAATCGACGCTATAAAGGACAATATTTGTGAAGCCATTGGTGAAATACAGCTGCACACAATCGATTATGTGCTTAAAAATTGGACCGATCGTGTAGGCTACTGCATGGCCAGCCGAGGCAGCCATTTGAATGAAATTATGTTCCATTATTAACCGGAAGGATTGTACTTTCAAATAAAAAAAGAAATTTGAGAAAATATTCAGTAGTTATTTTTATAGCATTTTCAAAAAAAAAAAGTTATTTGGCGGGCCCTTTACATGTGTATATACATTTGCGCGCACATATTACTTTCTCTTATATTACTTTTTTATGTATTCTTTTTTTTTGCCTTGATCAATTTCATTATAAGTACATATGTTTAAATTTTCAATAAACATTAAACCTTCGTTTTGTTAAGAGAAAAAAATGCAATTTTAATTTTTAACTAGCGGGGAAGGATAACCTACGAAAAAATGTCAATTTAGCAAATTAATCGTGTTAGTTCTAGGGACAGAAAATTAATTCAGGGTATTTTTCTGTCATGGAGTCTGGCAAGTAAATTGCTAGTAGGGTGGGAGAAAAGTGTACCCAAATTGGCGGGACATCAAGCCAATATTTTGTTCATTGTAAGGATTTAGACTTTTATGTTTTTTTTTACATACTCTGCGGTAGTGTATAGGCAAGGAGTATGTTATATGTTATGCGTATTTTTGTTTTGGGTTAAGAACCATTTTATACCGTTTTTTAAGCTAGCTGCGATCTTTTCACTGCCTTCTTAACTTTTAATGAAATACACCGAAACTTTTTGTTTTTTTTTCATATTATTTTTCTTTTGAAATATACACGCTTAACAACTATCAGAATCATAAAAAGAACTCTCTTCACTTCCACTATCAGAATTATTCAAAATGTCATCACTAAAATAACTTTCATTGTTTGTTTGATTGTCCAGGGGCCTAATTCTGGCAGTCGTGATCGAGTAATTTCTCGATTCGAAAGCAATTTTATCTCAGTCGATACTGAACGAATCAAAATTATTTTTTCAGTACTGTGAAACTCAAATTAATGCTTTACAACACTGAAAAAATAATTCCAATTCGTTCAGTATTGACTGAAATAATTAGATATTAAATTGCTTCCGAATCGAGAAATTACTCCATCACGACTGCCAGAATCAGGCCCCAGATAATTAGTTTGCTGGTATGTTGGCGATATTAATTCTTCGGCTTCCTTTATTGCCAATCTTTTTATTTTTTTGGCTGACATTACTTTTTTTTATTTAGAAATCACTTTTTACAACATTTTATTTATTTATATATATATATACATACCTTTAGAGATTTAAGTTTCAATATAATACATGTATTAAATTCTATTTAATCTTTTAAAAATTATAATTTAATACTTAAAAGTTGCTCGTGGTGGATCACTGACATTAATATTATTAATAAATTTACAACTTTCTAATATTTTACGCTTGCTAGCTAGCTATTTTTACAAATAAAAATCAGTTTTTCATCATCTAGATGATCAAAATATTATTCATAAATAACTTCAAAGCAGTCATACATATTTTAAACACCTGTATGATCAATTTTCGATTGCTGTATGTTTTGTTATTGCATTTTCAATAAATAACTTTTTAATCATAAGAACGAATCATTTTCGAGTCATTTTTTCAGGCGCGCAAGTGATTAATCAGTTTTGAATCATCAAAAGTACTCGAGGAAGACTTAGTTAGGTGATTTTTGATAAAACAATCTTCCAAATGCTAGAAGGGTTTGTACATGTAAAGTATAGATAGCAAAAACAAATATATACATGTTCATTAATTATACATAATAACCCTACTAGCATTTGGAAGATCAATATGATCAGAAAATGAGCTCATATATGCTTATTTTAATCGTGCAGAGGAGTCATAAATGACACGAATATGATTAATTTTTTCATAAAATGCTTGCAGGGAATATAGTGGGTAAAATTTCTCGCGTCAAAAGCACATCGCGGTTTTTTTTCTAAAAGTAATTCCAAGAAACTTTGGCAAAGAAACAATAGGTCAAAAATGAATTTTATTTTTGTTTTTGATTGCCGCCAGAGAGCGCTTTTTAGAATTCATCGCCTTTTTTTGTGGAAAATTGACAAATATTTCTCAAAATGCAATCTCGAGATAAAATTTTTAAGCGTTCTAAAAATATGTGCATACGAGCATCTTCGGATTGCATTTCCAAATTTATTGTGTTTTACAATTTTCAATATGTACTGCAGAAACAGGAAAGGAGTAGAAAGTCCGAATATAATAAAATTTAATTAAGCGCTTGTAAAATCTCCTTCAAAATAATTCGGAGTAAAAAAATAAAAGTGGAGTTCCAAAATTCTGTTGATTACTTCTTGACGTGACAATCATCTTGTTGGCGAATATTTGAAAATATTATGAGTTCGTTCCAAATAGAAGTGGTTTCCTATATCCTTTAAAAACTTGTCAATATCATCAGAAAATGCACGCTTATATGCAGCCGCTGATACTAAATTTAGAATGCGACATAAGAAGTCGCAAATGGTCTTACAAAAGAGCAAATGGAAAATCCAACAACAAAAAATAGAGTTTCCCTTAGATTTCATAAAAAAGATTCGAAATTTTGCATTTTCGCAAGGCTATTATTTGCACCAAACACTAAACTCCGCTTGTATTCATTGGACAGTAAATACGAATTGCACATTTCAACCCTGGTTCGTGTCTTAAATGGTGCTGTTTTAATTGGCGAGTATAATTTCTGTTGTTGTAGTTGTGGGAATTCCTTAATCAAAATGAAATTTCTTAAATCTATAACCTTTATGTATGTGTGTGTGGCTGTTGTGCCCCTGACGGCAGCATACAATCATTATTATAAAGTTATTTTTAACTGTGCAGTTTTAAACAATCTGACAAAGAAATAAACGCCAGAAAAGAAAAAACACCATCAGCTTAGCTGTGCTAATCCAATGCAGCATGAGTAACCGATGAGAAGAAAAGACAAAAATATTCATCTGATTTGTTTTTATAGGATCAGCAAGTCGTACTCTGGCGGACAATTTTGTAAACGAATAAAACAATTGCACCGGTGCTGGCGAATTTGTAGAAGTAGAAGAGTTACAAACACCTGAAAACCCCATAACAGTGGCAACTCATTTCGTTTCGGTCGAAATTTTTATTTTGTGGCTGTCTGTCTGTAAATCAGCCTGTAAGTCTGAATGGGTGCAAAACTGAGTAGGTCCAAAACTAATCATTGTTGTAAAACATTTAGCATTGAAAGGTGTGCAACATTTATTTGATCGTGTATGTGATTTGTTGTGATTTGCAAAATTTTCTTTAAAAGGTTTGCCTTTAAACTTTTTTTTCTTTAAATAGGAAATTGTTGCAATCATATAAAGTGATCAAAACATGTTAAATGTAATTTTATGTTTATTTAATGATTAGTTGAAATTTATGTAACTGAGGTTTAGTTTTGTGCATACGACTACCATGTGAGTATTTATGTATGTGGAACGTTTGATTGTTATAACATTTATAATTCCCGATTGGAAGAAAGTGCGGGAAGTATTTTTTGGAAAATGATATTCGTGTAATGAATTTTTTAAAAAGGGAGATGAAGGATTTTTGTATGTATTTTTAACGTGTGCCTTTAAATTAAATTTTGTATCAATTTTTTTGGAAAAAATAATCTTAAATTGTCTTTTAAATATCGGCCTCTTTTATCATTTTTAAACGATTTTCGTAAACTGCATATTGCGAGTTTAACGCACAATCGAAAATTTTCGTGTGCGGCGAAGTTTTTAACGAAACAATTTTGCTTTCGACGCTGCAAATTGCTTTAAAAACTTTTTTAATATTTCGTCGGCTTAATATGCAAACCCATTTTTAAGTAAATTGAGGCCCCTATTACGGTTTACAACTCAACTGATTTCTTAATTTTTGTATTATGGTTTACAACTTTGCTATATTGCGGTGAACAAAAACATAACAAAAATTACAACTGATCACAACCAGTTGTTTTAATTACAACTCAACTGTGTTGAGTTGTATACCGTAATAGGGGCCTGAGATTTGATGCCGTGTGGTAGAGAAAGATACGCTTTGTCGACCAGCATGAAGTTTTTCTTAAATTTGAGTCTTGAAGTGTGTTAAACCAACTATATTTTAAGTTTTTCTCTTAAGGTGCACATATGAAATAAAAAAAGTTTTTTTCCTCTCCTGTAAAATGAAAATCAACAACTTTTTATTTTTTATTTGATGGCTGATTATTTGATAGCAAGGCGAATTCATTCAAGGTGGTCTTATTTTGAAAATGGATACAACACTGTTAAATACTTTAACGTTATGTCAAAATAATACAACACTGTAGTAAACAAAATAGCTGTGTGTCAACAATATATACAGTCATTTTTTATTAATTTCAAGAAGTTCTGCTTTTTTTTAATTTAAAAAAAGTACAGATGAAGCAGACCGATTGCTCATTGAATCTTTTTTTGATAAGCTTTTATTGAATTCTCGAGCGCGAGTCTTTCAGAAAGCATATGTGACGCGCAAAATAGAAAGGGACCTAAGGGTAAAAACCGGTTTTGTTCAGGAGAGCCATTTTAAAGATTTAACCCTCTAATGCCTAAGAGTGCCTCAAGGCATGCTTTACAAAATTTATACTGACGCCCAATATATAACTAATTTTTATTAATTTCCATTTTTTTACAATTGCTTAAAGATCTAGAAAAATATTTGTAGGAGCTTCGAAAACTCCTAAAAGCTCTTAAACAATCTGGAACACAATGCTTTTGTTCACAGTGCAAACTTCATTCATGATGCTCAAATAATAAAATTGTTTTTTTTAAATTATCATAAACAAAATCAAATATTTTTAATATGTTTCATTACTTTTTATTTTCAATACAAACTAACAAACAGAATTCTCAAAATTTAAATGTGTTTTTATTACTAGATACCCAAGGGTGCCTCAAGGTACTCCTAGATGTTTTCTCACCTGGAACGTAAACGACTCATCGTACGGGCTTAAAAATATATATTTTTGAATTCAGAGGCCTTAAAATACCCTAAAAAAATAGTTTTCATAATATATTCCCATTTATTCTAAAACTTGGAATTAGAGGGTTGAGTACGTGTATCTTAAGTGTACCATCACTTACATAAAACGCGCATATCTCTGGAAGGAAACACTTTTGGGGAATGGGATCGGTCTTATACGATGCTTAGATATTGTCCACATTAAAAAAAAAGTGAAAATTGATTTTTTGTACCCTTAGGTCCCTTTCTCTATGCGCTGTCACATATCAAGAATCGTATGAAATCGTTAAATACAACTCGTGAAATGCTAAACCGTACAACTGAACTACCTAAATAAGAGCATCAATCCTATTTTTCATGTCAAAACCATACATGTTCATAGAATTATTAAGAAACAAACTTTAATCGCTAATTTAACACCGCCCGGTTAGAAAATCTTATTTGAAAAGTCCTTACTGCTAGAAACATAACTGGGACGAACGACGAATTATTCGTAACGAATATTTGTCGTCAAATATAGAACACATTGGTATGTATGAAAATACACACAATCATTGCGTAGACCGAAATTCGTCCTGCGATAGATTTATTTCTATTTCTTACGCAGACGAACGACGAATAAATTTGGACAGGGACAGCTAACCGCAGCTTAGCCGTGAAAGCTATAAAGAATCACAGGAAATATTGCTTTTATTGCGAACTTGGCTAAAATTTGCAAAAATTGCGAAAATTCGCGAAAATTTGTAGTATTTCAAACAAGCCATATCAAGTTAATTAAAAGACTCCAAAACTATAAGGAATGGAAAAAGTCGGTAAAAATTGCTAAATTAGCGGAAATTCGCAAAAAATTGCTAACGCGGCATCTTCTATTTATTACAAATCGTTAAAGCTGTAAAGAATCAGACAACTTAAAGCAACAAATCGCGAACATGGCTGAAATTCGCGAAAAATTGCAAAATTTTAAACAAAACCAAAAACTAATTTGAGTTTGCTAAGTCGAAATGCAGAACACCAAAAATGCTTAAGAAATCAACTTTCGAGTGGATTCGGATTTTAGAACACACCCAATTAATAGTTTTTATGTTTTTTTTTTTTTTTTGTTGAAATATGGTCAACTTATGATTTGATAAATGTTAACAAACAAATAAATTACAAAGAAATTTAATAAAATTTATTGCTAGTTAAAAAACATGAAAATGGATGAAAATGTTTATATAATCTAGCGTCCATATTATTTATTTTTATGAATTAAAAAAAATTCAAGTCACATTAATACCTGGAATTCACGCACTTATTGTGTCTTATTGCACGAATTTACGCAACGAATTCTTGCCGACGAATTCGTCTTACTATGCGAAGTACGTCCTTCGTCCCAGTTGTGTTTATACCATAAGTCGGTTCGTTTTATTGAAATTGTTTTGACAAAAGCATTTTCATGTTGAAAAAACGCTCTTATTTAGGAAGCTCAGTAATTGTTATATGACTCATACAGGGAGTCGTATAAGATTCATTCAATGATGGTTTGATGAAAGATAAGCAAAGTGTAACATTGTTGTTATTGTACTCTGGAAATAATTATTAAATGATTGTTTTAGGACGTGCATGGCAAACATTCAAAGATTAAAGGACGAGCGTGTCAGATAATGTATAAAAAAGTAATAAATAAAAAAAAATTAGATGTTTATATTATTAATCGTCAGCTAATCATCAAAAAAAAATTTTAAGAATTTGTATATTAAACACAATCGTCTACCAAACAGCTGCAAGACTATCGATAGTCGGCCCCATCGATAGTTTAGATAGTTTGCTTAAAAACTATCGATAGTATCGAAAAGTTTCTATGTGCCACTTCTGTGGACAAGACTATCGATAGTCGGCCCCATCGATAGTTTCGATAGTTTGCTTAAAAACTATCGATAGTATCGAAAAGTTTCTATGTGCCACTTCTGTGGACAAGACTATCGATAGTCGGCCCCATCGATAGTTTCGATAGTTTGCTTAAAAACTATCGATAGTATCGAAAAGTTTCTATGTGCCACTTCTGTGGACAAGACTATCGATAGTCGGCCCCATCGATAGTTTCGATAGTTTGCTTAAAAACTATCGATAGTATCGAAAAGTTTCTATGTGCCACTTCTGTGGACACGGTACTCAATGAAAGTGGTAAAAAATTAAAAAGTTTTAAAACTTCATTTACAGAAAATGTTTTTCAGGTATAAAGACCAGCATATCCACTTTCACTTTCAATGTCATCTATGGTTTAAAATTAATAAAAACTGTATATAGAAATAGAGATGGTTAATTGTCATCCGGGTTGTCAGCTTTTTTACCTTCGACGTCAAAATATTCAACATAAGTCTAGAAATTTAAAAGGTTATTTCGTAACCCTTGCGTTGAAAATTTATTCATATAAAATTTTTGGAATTTTAAAAAATTTTTCAGGGAAGTAGAACAAAGTTTTTACAAAATAATTCCATTAATTTTTTTAAGACTTTTCGTTAAGAAAAAAATGACAAACAGGTAAAAAAAATAGCCACATTTAGTGAGAAAACACCACCCTGGTTGCTATTATTTCTTTAAACTCAAAATTATTTTAGCTGAATAAACAACGTAACACTCTTTGAATTAATTTAGTTTATATAAGGTAGGTAAGATTAACATTATTTTAATATGTAAATTAGTACACAATTCTGTGGCAATAACGAAAAAGTGCTTAAGTTTATTTTTTAAGAATTAAAGGTGATTTTTGAAAATTTACTCCAATTCTAATATAATCATAATTTATCTGCGGTTATATTTTTTTAAAAGTTTTTATTCCTAAACAATCCTTATGTCACAGATCTGAAGTAAACTTAAGTTTTATTCCAAATATTATTACACATTGAAAAAAGATATGTACGCAAGGAGTCATTTTTCTATAACTTCCTGAAAAGTCGTACAAAATAATTGAAACTTTACCCATGTGTAACTTTGATCGTGAAGATCTCAAGGGTGCCAGTGTTTCTAGTTGTTGTTGCATGTGTACTTTTGGATATGATGATCTAAAAAGAAACTCAAATTTGGGTTAAGGCAACTTAATTACTTTTTTCATTTGCTTTTCCCAAAGAACTAAAAAAGTTTATGTACTGCTTAAAACTTGCATCGAATGAGTTGTTAAAAATGTTTCGTTGACTACATCTAATCATCTAAACTTTGCAGCTACTTTTAAAATTTTCCGATAGTATCGATAGTGATAAAAACTATCGATAGTCCGCCAAAAATAAAACTATCGATACTATCGATAGTACTATTAATTGTTTTGCAGCTCTACCAAACAGCCTATGCTAGCTGGGATGCGCTTGTGCTGATGTTTGTAACACCGTCAAATATTGGTCCTAGACCATGTTTAAGTATACCGATCGACTTAGAATCACTTTCTGAATCTATGTAAAGATGTTCTTCCAGCTGGCAGTACTTTTTGCGCGCGTGTTTGCGCTGCATTTATATTTTATAAAAAAAATTGATCTTGAAATTTAATTGGAACTTAAAAAAATATTTAAATAGAAATGTCAAAAAAAGTAAAAAAAGTTAGTTATCAGCTGTTGCTTACGTAGAAAGCCAAGGTCACCTTGTTTGATAGTCTCCTGTTGTGATTGACAAAAAAATTTTGCTTTATGTTTGTTGTCATGGACGGATAAAAAAATTTTTTTATTTATATTTATAAATTGAAAAAAAAAAATATAATTTTGTTTTTTTAAGTTTTTGATTGACATAAAAAAAAAAAAATGTTGATTGACGTGATTTTTGTACGTCTCCGAAAATTCCTGAAATAAGCGACACTAACACATATGCACTGATTGATGGGTTTATTTTATAGTCTCCAGGGCCCTTAATTTGTATTTTTTTTTAGTTGGACCAAATTCCACTTTCTTTATTTTTTTTTTATTAATTTGATGCAGGACGTACATAAGTAGTAAGCAACAATTGGAAAAGATCGTTTTTGTTATGGGACAAAATACTTTATGACCCCTGACTACTGTTAATTCATACACCATTTAAGAAAATAATATAAACATGAATTTTTTGAATGGTTATTTGGTTGTATTTAAATTTAGAAAATAAATGTTTGCATATTTTAGAATAAAAATTTTAAAAACACAACTTCAGTTGCGTTGTCAAAAAGCAACGCAGCTAACGTTTTAATTGGTATTTGGCACGGCAACATTGTTAAGTTGCCAAAAAGTTATCGATAATTACGGTGACCATATTTTTCAAACTAAAAAAAGGACAATTCGAAATGTAGTAAAAATGATAAATAGTATCAAGGTTATTGGATAGGTAATACGATAATACAAGGATTTTGATATTAGAAAGTAGAACTACTACATGGCTTAATATAAAAAAGGCCTAGCTCGATTTTTTTTGTTTGTTTTTTTGTGGAGAGCCATTTTAAAGATTTAACCCTCTAATGCCTAAGAGTGCCTCAAGGCATGCTTTACAAAATTTATACTGACGCCCAATATATAACTAATTTTTATTAATTTCCATTTTTTTACAATTGCTTAAAGATCTAGAAAAATATTTGTAGGAGCTTCGAAAACTCCTAAAAGCTCTTAAACAATCTGGAACACAATGCTTTTGTTCACAGTGCAAACTTCATTCATGATGCTCAAATAATAAAATTGTTTTTTTTAAATTATCATAAACAAAATCAAATATTTTTAATATGTTTCATTACTTTTTATTTTCAATACAAACTAACAAACAGAATTCTCAAAATTTAAATGTGTTTTTATTACTAGATACCCAAGGGTGCCTCAAGGTACTCCTAGATGTTTTCTCACCTGGAACGTAAACGACTCATCGTACGGGCTTAAAAATATATATTTTTGAATTCAGAGGCCTTAAAATACCCTAAAAAAATAGTTTTCATAATATATTCCCATTTATTCTAAAACTTGGAATTAGAGGGTTGAGTACGTGTATCTTAAGTGTACCATCACTTACATAAAACGCGCATATCTCTGGAAGGAAACACTTTTGGGGAATGGGATCGGTCTTATACGATGCTTAGATATTGTCCACATTAAAAAAAAAGTGAAAATTGATTTTTTGTACCCTTAGGTCCCTTTCTCTATGCGCTGTCACATATCAAGAATCGTATGAAATCGTTAAATACAACTCGTGAAATGCTAAACCGTACAACTGAACTACCTAAATAAGAGCATCAATCCTATTTTTCATGTCAAAACCATACATGTTCATAGAATTATTAAGAAACAAACTTTAATCGCTAATTTAACACCGCCCGGTTAGAAAATCTTATTTGAAAAGTCCTTACTGCTAGAAACATAACTGGGACGAACGACGAATTATTCGTAACGAATATTTGTCGTCAAATATAGAACACATTGGTATGTATGAAAATACACACAATCATTGCGTAGACCGAAATTCGTCCTGCGATAGATTTATTTCTATTTCTTACGCAGACGAACGACGAATAAATTTGGACAGGGACAGCTAACCGCAGCTTAGCCGTGAAAGCTATAAAGAATCACAGGAAATATTGCTTTTATTGCGAACTTGGCTAAAATTTGCAAAAATTGCGAAAATTCGCGAAAATTTGTAGTATTTCAAACAAGCCATATCAAGTTAATTAAAAGACTCCAAAACTATAAGGAATGGAAAAAGTCGGTAAAAATTGCTAAATTAGCGGAAATTCGCAAAAAATTGCTAACGCGGCATCTTCTATTTATTACAAATCGTTAAAGCTGTAAAGAATCAGACAACTTAAAGCAACAAATCGCGAACATGGCTGAAATTCGCGAAAAATTGCAAAATTTTAAACAAAACCAAAAACTAATTTGAGTTTGCTAAGTCGAAATGCAGAACACCAAAAATGCTTAAGAAATCAACTTTCGAGTGGATTCGGATTTTAGAACACACCCAATTAATAGTTTTTATGTTTTTTTTTTTTTTTTGTTGAAATATGGTCAACTTATGATTTGATAAATGTTAACAAACAAATAAATTACAAAGAAATTTAATAAAATTTATTGCTAGTTAAAAAACATGAAAATGGATGAAAATGTTTATATAATCTAGCGTCCATATTATTTATTTTTATGAATTAAAAAAAATTCAAGTCACATTAATACCTGGAATTCACGCACTTATTGTGTCTTATTGCACGAATTTACGCAACGAATTCTTGCCGACGAATTCGTCTTACTATGCGAAGTACGTCCTTCGTCCCAGTTGTGTTTATACCATAAGTCGGTTCGTTTTATTGAAATTGTTTTGACAAAAGCATTTTCATGTTGAAAAAACGCTCTTATTTAGGAAGCTCAGTAATTGTTATATGACTCATACAGGGAGTCGTATAAGATTCATTCAATGATGGTTTGATGAAAGATAAGCAAAGTGTAACATTGTTGTTATTGTACTCTGGAAATAATTATTAAATGATTGTTTTAGGACGTGCATGGCAAACATTCAAAGATTAAAGGACGAGCGTGTCAGATAATGTATAAAAAAGTAATAAATAAAAAAAAATTAGATGTTTATATTATTAATCGTCAGCTAATCATCAAAAAAAAATTTTAAGAATTTGTATATTAAACACAATCGTCTACCAAACAGCTGCAAGACTATCGATAGTCGGCCCCATCGATAGTTTAGATAGTTTGCTTAAAAACTATCGATAGTATCGAAAAGTTTCTATGTGCCACTTCTGTGGACAAGACTATCGATAGTCGGCCCCATCGATAGTTTCGATAGTTTGCTTAAAAACTATCGATAGTATCGAAAAGTTTCTATGTGCCACTTCTGTGGACAAGACTATCGATAGTCGGCCCCATCGATAGTTTCGATAGTTTGCTTAAAAACTATCGATAGTATCGAAAAGTTTCTATGTGCCACTTCTGTGGACAAGACTATCGATAGTCGGCCCCATCGATAGTTTCGATAGTTTGCTTAAAAACTATCGATAGTATCGAAAAGTTTCTATGTGCCACTTCTGTGGACACGGTACTCAATGAAAGTGGTAAAAAATTAAAAAGTTTTAAAACTTCATTTACAGAAAATGTTTTTCAGGTATAAAGACCAGCATATCCACTTTCACTTTCAATGTCATCTATGGTTTAAAATTAATAAAAACTGTATATAGAAATAGAGATGGTTAATTGTCATCCGGGTTGTCAGCTTTTTTACCTTCGACGTCAAAATATTCAACATAAGTCTAGAAATTTAAAAGGTTATTTCGTAACCCTTGCGTTGAAAATTTATTCATATAAAATTTTTGGAATTTTAAAAAATTTTTCAGGGAAGTAGAACAAAGTTTTTACAAAATAATTCCATTAATTTTTTTAAGACTTTTCGTTAAGAAAAAAATGACAAACAGGTAAAAAAAATAGCCACATTTAGTGAGAAAACACCACCCTGGTTGCTATTATTTCTTTAAACTCAAAATTATTTTAGCTGAATAAACAACGTAACACTCTTTGAATTAATTTAGTTTATATAAGGTAGGTAAGATTAACATTATTTTAATATGTAAATTAGTACACAATTCTGTGGCAATAACGAAAAAGTGCTTAAGTTTATTTTTTAAGAATTAAAGGTGATTTTTGAAAATTTACTCCAATTCTAATATAATCATAATTTATCTGCGGTTATATTTTTTTAAAAGTTTTTATTCCTAAACAATCCTTATGTCACAGATCTGAAGTAAACTTAAGTTTTATTCCAAATATTATTACACATTGAAAAAAGATATGTACGCGAGGAGTCATTTTTCTATAACTTCCTGAAAAGTCGTACAAAATAATTGAAACTTTACCCATGTGTAACTTTGATCGTGAAGATCTCAAGGGTGCCAGTGTTTCTAGTTGTTGTTGCATGTGTACTTTTGGATATGATGATCTAAAAAGAAACTCAAATTTGGGTTAAGGCAACTTAATTACTTTTTTCATTTGCTTTTCCCAAAGAACTAAAAAAGTTTATGTACTGCTTAAAACTTGCATCGAATGAGTTGTTAAAAATGTTTCGTTGACTACATCTAATCATCTAAACTTTGCAGCTACTTTTAAAATTTTCCGATAGTATCGATAGTGATAAAAACTATCGATAGTCCGCCAAAAATAAAACTATCGATACTATCGATAGTACTATTAATTGTTTTGCAGCTCTACCAAACAGCCTATGCTAGCTGGGATGCGCTTGTGCTGATGTTTGTAACACCGTCAAATATTGGTCCTAGACCATGTTTAAGTATACCGATCGACTTAGAATCACTTTCTGAATCTATGTAAAGATGTTCTTCCAGCTGGCAGTACTTTTTGCGCGCGTGTTTGCGCTGCATTTATATTTTATAAAAAAAATTGATCTTGAAATTTAATTGGAACTTAAAAAAATATTTAAATAGAAATGTCAAAAAAAGTAAAAAAAGTTAGTTATCAGCTGTTGCTTACGTAGAAAGCCAAGGTCACCTTGTTTGATAGTCTCCTGTTGTGATTGACAAAAAAATTTTGCTTTATGTTTGTTGTCATGGACGGATAAAAAAATTTTTTTATTTATATTTATAAATTGAAAAAAAAAAATATAATTTTGTTTTTTTAAGTTTTTGATTGACATAAAAAAAAAAAAATGTTGATTGACGTGATTTTTGTACGTCTCCGAAAATTCCTGAAATAAGCGACACTAACACATATGCACTGATTGATGGGTTTATTTTATAGTCTCCAGGGCCCTTAATTTGTATTTTTTTTTAGTTGGACCAAATTCCACTTTCTTTATTTTTTTTTTATTAATTTGATGCAGGACGTACATAAGTAGTAAGCAACAATTGGAAAAGATCGTTTTTGTTATGGGACAAAATACTTTATGACCCCTGACTACTGTTAATTCATACACCATTTAAGAAAATAATATAAACATGAATTTTTTGAATGGTTATTTGGTTGTATTTAAATTTAGAAAATAAATGTTTGCATATTTTAGAATAAAAATTTTAAAAACACAACTTCAGTTGCGTTGTCAAAAAGCAACGCAGCTAACGTTTTAATTGGTATTTGGCACGGCAACATTGTTAAGTTGCCAAAAAGTTATCGATAATTACGGTGACCATATTTTTCAAACTAAAAAAAGGACAATTCGAAATGTAGTAAAAATGATAAATAGTATCAAGGTTATTGGATAGGTAATACGATAATACAAGGATTTTGATATTAGAAAGTAGAACTACTACATGGCTTAATATAAAAAAGGCCTAGCTCGATTTTTTTTGTTTGTTTACAGGGAACGAAAAAAAACTGAATAAAATCCGTAAAATTTTAGATAAAAAAATATATATGTAATGCAATTTTTAATAAAAATATCCAAAAAATGTTGTACTACAGCCCTTAAAAGTTTTAAATCAAGGTGCATGTGTAATTAGTAAGGCAACCAAAAAAAAAGCAAATGCTTATTTTTTGGTTTACAAGATAGAAAGATTTTGATTGAACACAAATTCCGATCATAAAAAAAACAAAGAAAATGAGCTATATTTGTTAAGCCCTTATGACACTACATTTTTTATTCATTAATTGATATAGAATTTATAGAAAGAAACAGTAAATGTTAGAAAGATCGAACTATAAAAAATGTAAACAAAGTTTTTAGTTTTTTTTTTTTCTCTTGTTATGGTTTTGTTTCAGGGATGGCGTTGAGAATTTTTAAAATTGTACCACCAACCTTTAAAAATTGTACTTTTTTACCCTAATTGTACTAAAAGATTTTTTTTAGTTGAAACTTATTTTCTTTATGTTCATAAAAAACACCACAAAAAGGTATTATAAATCTTAGTTTAAAAAGTATCAACAAAAAACTACAATTGAAACAACTTAGCCATCCCTGTTTTGTTTATTTTATTAAATGTTACCAACTTTTTGTTTATGAGAAACCTAAAAACAAAAAGCGGTAAATCGCTGAATTTGCCCATAAACATAACTTCATTTTTTATCGATAACTTTAGTAAAATTTTTGACGGTTTGCCATTTATCTTAATACAGCCAGTGCTGGGCAAAATACATGGTTTGCGGTATTTAAAATACAAAATACAAAATACTTGCTGGTCATGTATTTAAAATACAAAATACAAAATACTTTCAGGTTATGTATTTAAAATACAAAATACAAAATACTTACACATCCTGTATGTATTTAAAATACAAAATACAAAATACTTCCATTTATTGTACGTATTTCAAATACAAAATACAAAATACTTCCACGTCATGTACATTAAGTTTATAACTTTTTTTTGAGTGCAAAATACCACTCCAGCGCCATGTGGGGAATTTTGTTCTGATAATAAAAAACTGTTTTTTAAGCTGATTCGGTGAAAAAAGTTTCCGCACCGTAAGCGATTCCTAAAACTCCATATTATGTGTAAATTTTATTTTTGGAAATTGAAACCCTTTTGATTTTGCATTAGACTTATGAAAAATGGTTTAATGTTGAAGATTATATATAATTTTAAACAAAAACGAGCTTATTGAAGACAAGATCCACTGATTTAATGATGAAAATAAAAAATAAAAACAAAACTTCAACGCTTTCGGTGCGGAAACTTTTTTCACGAAAGATGAAAAGTGACACCATATTTTTTTATATTTTGGTAGATTAAAATTTAATTAACCATCAATAAACTGACAGAATATATTTTGTAAACTATGTTTTTAAAATACAAAATACTCCCATTTTTTTATGTATTTAAAATACAAAATACAAACTACTTATATTTATTGTATGTATTTAAAATACAAAATACAAAATACTTGCTGGTTATGTATTTAAAATACAAAATACAAAATACTTGCACGTCATGTATTTAAAATACAAATACAAAATACGTATTTGTATTTTAAATACGTATTTCAAATACATGTATTTCAAATACTGCCCAGCCCTGAATACAGCTTAACTCTTTGCACTTGGTTAATTTTTGTATTACATTATATTTGTACTGTTCATCAAAACTTGAACAATGCATTAAAAATGTAGTGTCATAAGGGCTTTAGAGCTTATTTTTGCTTATTTTGGCAATATCGGCTTGTTTTTAGTTATTTTTGCGATATCGGCTTTTTTTTGCTTATTTTGCCATTTTAAGATAATTTTTCATTTTTTTTCATACGAAAAAAAACTTATTTAATAAAATTTTGCAAAAATCGTTATTATTATTTTTTTATGTGCAACTTTTTTTTATAAATACTAAAAAATCAACCATTTCTGTGCTGTAAAAACTCTGGTTAAAAAAATCGTTCAAAGTTATGAAATAGAAACTGGGAATTATTTCCTTTCGTAGGTTACTTTATATTATATTCAACACTTTATTTTTCGAATTTATTCAATGAGTTACGTTTCAGTTATGTATTTTATAAAGCTTTTTTGTAATAGTTCTATTCCTTAAATTTTTAGAAATGACTTTTATACACTACCAGACTATTATTTTGTATTTTCTTGTTACATTTTACCTTAGCTATCTATCCTTTGGATAGCACAGAAGTATATTGTATGTACAAAAAAAATTTACAATTATTAGACACCAGCAGAATGTAATGCATTTTCTGGCCCGCTACGGCCTTCGTCAGCATTCTTTGTGTCACACTGGATAGTGATACTTTATAAATTGAATGTATTTAACTCAACAATTTTAACAAATAAAATACATAAATGAAATTTAGCTCATAGAATAAATTCAAAAAATAAAATGTTGAATAGTTCAAAGTTATGGTAATATTTTGTGCTTCCCTTGCACAATATCATCCCCACAATTATTATAGCCACACGGTGTGGGCCACACCACAAGAGTGGAGAGGGTATTATGCATTTGTGCTGATGTGAAAAACCTTAAAATATTAGTCCTAAAGTATACCGATCAACTCAGAATCACTTTCTGAGTCGATCTAACGATGTCCGTCCGGCTGGCTGTCCATGTAACCTCGTGCGCAAAGTACAGGTCGCAATTTTAAAGATAATTTAATAAAATTTGGTACGTGGATTCTAATTGCCACAATGGCGAATCGGTCCATAATTTAATATAGCCCCCATACAAGCTGCTATCCGGAACAGGGTCTTTGTGCCTACTATCAAATTAATTTAAATGCAATTTAAGACATATGTATATAGATCCATATTTATATGGACACGTAAGGTATGCATTTTTCAAAAAAATAGGACCACGAGGGGAGATAGGGTCAATTTCTGCCCATCAGTAACTATTTAACCGATTTTAATGTAATTAAAAACATAGATAGATCTCTATTCATATAGCCATACATTCTCGAAACTTGTTTTTAAATACTGTGGTGTTGGGTATCATACGGTCGGGCTTGACCGACTATACCTTCTTACTTGATTTTTATGCAACTCTGTCTTAGCGGTACTGTAACGTACCTTTTATAGTGTTGTGTATAATTTGTATGTGTTTATGTTTTTAGTATTATGCCTTTTTATCAACTTATTTTATTATTTGCTTAAGTTCTTTTCTCCCGAAAATTCCATAGCTGTATTCTTACGATCAAATTCCTCAGTCTGTAACGTGTTATTTCTTTTTAAATATAGTTTTTGTATAAAGTAACGTCGTTAGTTCCACTTCTCCCTGTTTTTGGTATAGTAACGTCTTATTTTTTGGCTTTTTTAATATAGTTTAACTATAAAGAATTTCTCTGTATATCAAATATTGTTCATTTCTGTAAACTTTGGGGTTTTACACGAAGTTGTAACAAAATTGGAAACAAAAAAATCTTTCATTGGTCTTCCAACTTGGTGGCCACACTTTTTTACTAACACACTCACTTTTTTACTAACACACTCACACTTTTTAAATTGACCATGAGATGGCTTTCAATTTCACCTCTCCATTTGTTTGGCAATTTTACTTTCAATTTAACAGCTGATTACATGTTTGTCTTTATAAATTGTTTTCTTGATGAAATCTTGAAAGTAAATTGCTTACAAATTGAATGCGGCCTACGTCACAGCTTTCAATTTATGTAAATTTTCACAAGCATTATATGTAAAAGACTATCAAGAACATCTTGATCGTGTGGCCGCAGGGTAAGTGAACATAGTTATGGACCGAAAGAAAAATGTCCCGTGTTCCAGGGGATATAGAAGACAAGTTAATAAAAAATTTAAATCAGTTTCATTAAAAAATGAAGGATTTTCGGTATTAAAAGATATTGGGGATATTTTGCGAGGCAAGCGGAATAATGAGTCCAATCGTATAAAATATACTTCAGAGCAAATACTCAATTTTAACTATGCTCCCTCAACATCTGTAGACGTAGGAAGAACTTTTTCTATGTACAAGAACGTGCTGACTCCAAACAGACATAGTTTTCTTTTCGAAAATTTATTGCATCAACTTATAATTTACTATAACAACGTATTTAACGAATTAAGTGGAAATAAACAAGTTTAATTTGCTTTTTTTTTAGTTTTAACAGCTTATTTTCATGTTTTTAAACGCTTTTTTTAAAAGCTTAAAACTGTCTTTTTAGTGCTTTTTTTGGTTGCCCTAGTCATTTGCTACCAGATTAAACAAAAAAGTTATTTATTAAAAAAATTCAGTTAGGCCTTTTTTATATTAAGTCATCGATATAATTATTTTATTGTCTGTTTCTACACTTATGCGCAAATAAATATATTGCAAGTAGAAAATATTGCCGCATAAACAGCGAATTAAATTTTTATTTGCGAATAGCTAACTCATGAAAACAATTCCTAATTAACGACACTATTTGCAAATAAAATTTTAAGCATTTTCAGACTTTTAACCGTTTTACGTTTTTATTTCGATGTGGCACATTCATATGACAACAAAAGAAAAATTATATAAAAAATGTGCAAATAAATTTAAAAATACACAATATTTTTTGATCTTTTTCATTGAACAAAAAGTTTATATACATACAGTGCTACTAAATGAATAAATTTTCCATCTCACATCACTTAAAAATAAGAATTGTTATTAAGAAAATTGACATGCATATAAACAGTTAGTTAGTTAATCGCAAATAATTTTTATTTGCGAATTGGCTACGTATAAATGTAGCCACTGATGTATCATCTTTTCTCCACTTCTTAGCCAATCAAAATCTTAAATTTTTGTAAACACTGCAGCCCAGATACATTTATAGCAGGTAGTCTCGGAAAGCCAGCTGTTTATTTTTTATTTGTTTGTTTTGTGATACGAACTGTCAAATGTTGTATGTATAGTGAACAAGTAAACGAGTTTTTTTTTTAATAAAGTAATCTCAATAAATAAAAATGCATAAATTGTTTATTAGTAAAAAAAAAACACATCGTCAGCTCATTATTGGTTTGACCTACCGACCATTAAAAAAAAATAATTAGAATCCAAAACCTGTTTTACGAAATTACTCATAGTTTCTGAGATATTGAGCTTTGATTTTGCCCCATATCAACCATTTTACAGTTTACTAAGTATTGTTTTGCTCTACATGCCACTGTTTTAGGAAATGCAGCAAATTTCTCATACAAAAACGTACAAAATAAATTTGACTCTTGTTTTTTTGCTTCATTGCCGTAAGAGAAACATTTAGTCAAAGCAAATGCAAAATAAAATAACAACAAGATAACAAATTTCACTCTTGCTTCGCTTTATTGCCGTAAGAAAAAAAAGTAGTCAAAGCAAAAGTAAAATAAAATGTCAACAACTCAATACGTAGCAGTAAGTATACGTTTGTAGCACAAAAAGCTAATTTTTAAAAACAAATTAAGAAAAGTGGCGTATGCGGCATAAAACAATAATATTCACTTTCAATAAAACTCTACAGCACCGAACATTCTACAAAATAGTTAATTTTCGAATTCCTCAGTTTCTGTTTTTGTACTGTATTTTAAGAATGTATTGCTAAAGGAAATATATTGTATAACAAATATTTTTTAAACGCATACCTTTTGTATATGAGTCGAAGCAAATAATTAAAACCCCAAAAAAATATGTTATAATACTACAAAAAATTAAAAATTTTTTGTCATCTGTTATCGGTTAATCGACTAAAATTAACCGGTTTAATCGTCAATCGAAAATAGCCAATTTTAAATTACCCAATCAGTTAATCGGGTAGTAGTTAGTCGGTTAACCAATTAATGGTTAACCGAATGAATACCCTTATAAGTAGATATGTATATTGATTCTAACGGTTTAGATCGACTACGAAGTGCCGTCCAATACATGCCAAGTTCACTCATTCTTCTTGATCATTGAAAACATATATTGTACAGAACTAATCCTACATATTTCTTTTTATTTTATAAAATTTAAATATTCTCATTTGTTTGCCATAATTGTTTTCATTTTTTCGGTTGCCAATCTGTCAAAATGGCAACCTTATGCCGGGTACACACTGTGCAATCTACATCAATGCAATCTCAAAATATCAATACGTTTTGATGCTGATGCAATCTGGAATGAATGAAAATGAATTTAATTTGCTAGATTGCGTAAATGCATTGTATTGTGTGTACCCAGCATTATATAAATTTTTTTCTGCGGTTGCTTTGCAATTTGACAACGCAACACACTATGTCGGATGTTGGATTTCCAAATTCAGAAAAGGTTAAATAAAAAAAGTCTTGCTCAATTCGCAGAGTTATGCAATTTTGTAAAGCAAGTCACGTCAGCGCACATTTTTGCTTATATGAACTATCTTAAAATCCTTAGGTTCGGTTGTTTTATTTTTTCGTGGAATATAGTGCTACTTAATTACTTCGCAAATATGTACCACCTTTTAACAAATTTCACATTTTCATTTTTTTATTTTTTTCGTACATCATAATTGAAATGCCCATATGTATTCGTTTTGATATTATTCGTAATAAAAAATATTTCAAAAATAACGGAAAAAATAAGTGACATCTAACGTTAGAAGTTAAAGCAAATGATAATTTGCCTCCTCTTTTAAGCTAATCGCTACTAGATGTCGCCAATTATAAAAAAAATTTCGAAATATAAATTTGCTTGCAAAACGAATTTGTGAAACTTTAGAAATTTTCAAAAAAGAAAACATGTTTTGCGGGCAATAAATTTAAAACTTTTTTGCATCTCATCTCTTTTGGTAACAGGCAACAAATTACTATCAATTTTTAAAAATTAAGTGCATATGTTTATTGATGAACCCGTTTTTTTCTTGGAATCAATTGCAATAAAATTACAAAAATTATGTTTAAAATATTTTTCATTAAAGATAAGTTAAAAATGTTACCTAGTTTGTTACGATTTAAAATGCTATTAATTCTGCTGTAAAAAGTTGCAAGAAGACAATCTTACATCTAAAAACAAACTTCAACGCTTTCAGGGCGGAAACTTGTTTTACAATTAGGAGGAAAAGTGATACAAAAGTGACGCAGGTTGACAGCAGTTTTTAACAAAAGAATGGCTTTTGAGTCAATCTTTTGCAATTACAAAATAAAAAATAAAAATAATAAATAAAAAAGACTTTTGGAAATAACCCAATATGTATAGTGATTTTTCCGTTCTGTTTTGTGTGATTCACATGAAAGTTTATAAGCATAAAGGAAAAATTAAAAATATTAAGAATAAAATATTTATAATAAAAAAACTCAACCAACTTAATATGCATGAGCTAGCTAAAGCTACTTGCAAAAAAGAACGTAAAGCCTGTCAAACAAATGCATTTGGTTTGAAAAATATGAAATTCCCTCTCCACTATTGTGGCGTGGGAATAATAAATATGTTATTAAATACGGTAAATTGCGTTTCCCCTTCATGCTGTGATTGCTAAACGGTGAAATTGTTTTAGAATTCCTACTTCTAATGTTATGTTTTTAGTTCGTTTCGCCCTTCCAGAATTTATATTTTTCTACGAAATAAATACTTTCAGGCTAATTATGCAAATTTTAAAACTATCTGCAAAAACAGCTCTGAATTAAGCACATTCTACACGTGGATTGATTTCTCTGATCAAAACTAACCTTTTAAGAAGTGTTTAGAACAACGTAGCCTGAAGCTCGAAATTGTCCGGCGAAATGTGATTTTTTTTATTATTTCATAAAAGACCGACATTTTAAACAAAACTAATCTGTTCCGTCAAAATTTTGTATACAAACTTGGTAAAGGCGGCACAAATCTGTTTCCAGATTAACTAAGCCTAGTTTAACTAAGATCTCAAAACCCCAGCCTTAAAATAACCTTAATCTTGAATTTTTGTTTTATAATAGTTACTTCAGATTCAATTATTTTAACATTTATACTAGCCAGTAAGAAATATTAGTTCCATTGGCGAATTAAGTAACTAAATAAATATAAAAAATTTGAGCGGGAAGCCCAGGAATATAATTTTTATTTCCCGCTTTCCGGTGAATGAAAAAAGTGCGGCGAAACCCCTAATTACAGGTTAACTTAGCAGTCCTGCTGATAACTTTTTTATTTAGCTTTATTATTGTTGGATGTCAAAATTTGTTTATTCTTTTTATCTGCATTAAAGTTGTAAAGCTGCTTTTCACACTGTACCTAGAATGATTTTACAAAAAGAAATTGCTTGTGGTAAACGTACTTGTTTACAGAGATTACTCGGTAAACTATAACTTTGACTTCTAGTTAACAATATGTTTACACAGTTATAGCTGATAGTTAAATTGTCCGTTAGTATTAAGAATTTTAATTACGGCCGAAGAGCAAAACTATTTTTTGAAACTGCTGACAGATTCAAATTAAAGCAAAAATTGTTATAAATTTTAACACATTTAGGCCCGTAAAGTTGTAATAATGGAAGACTTTTTATGCGCCCGATTAAATCCTAACTTTACCTATCGATAAGTCGTGAAAACGAGCCTTAATTAATATTCAGTAAAATACATATGAAGACTTTGTATCGAAATTTTTTTTGCCAATATTTCACACTCGTTTCACGCCGAAAAGCTAGAACACTCTTCATAATTGCTAAATGATTTGATACATACTTACGTTGCAGAATTAATTCTTAGACCGCAATTTTATTTATTAAAACTACATACATATATGTATGTGCATATATCTACATTTTATTCCAAAGATAGTTTTCCAACTAAAAATGTAAAAATATTGTTCCGGCAGATATTCCAACAAACTTGTCACACCTTCTTACCGCCAAATAAATACATATGTATGTATGTATTACCAAAAAAGATTTGTTAATAGTATCGTTGACATCATAAATACATTATTAACAATATACACCTAATTTACTGTTAAGATAGTTTTTAAATTTAAAGTAGGTATAAAAAATTTTTGTTTTGGCAGTAAATTTGGTTGGCTTGTCACAGCTGTTATGCATATTTATAAAAGTTTAGTGCCTTAACAAATATTTTAACAAAAAACTTTTAAATAATCAAGTAATAAAGTATAATCGTTCAAGCCCGACCATATGATACCCTACACCACAGTATATAAGAACATATGTTTGCAAGTGTACCCTATTTGGGATCCATTGGGACGACAGAACAAAATTATGTAATTGAGTTTAAAAAGATTGATATACAGTTCTTTGTGCCAAATTTTAATTATGTAGATAGCTTCTTCTATATAAAATTGGTTTGCCTTTAAGTGATTTTAGGAAGGGGATTTATAGTAACTGCCGCCAATTTTTATGTATGTAAATACAATATTTATAAGGAAGTTATGGCATTAAAAGCTATTTTCGGGAGTAGTATTTGTAGAAGAGCTATGGTCAAGTATAGACCGATTCCAATAAAATTTGGTAAGATGATTTTGAAAGCAATAAAATAAGTGTGGACAAACTTAATCTAAATACCAACATATGAGATGGTTTATGGGCAAAAAAAAAGACCATATTCCGGAAAAAAAACTTGTATGGGGGCTAAGTGAAATTATGGACCGATTCGCTTGGCTTGGTTGGTCCTTGTGGCAATTGGAACCTAAGTACGTACAAAATTTCAATAATACCCTCTCCACTATTGTGATGTTGGTATATAAATGTATGTATATATATATTACATACATATATAAATCTAAATCTTGCTTACCTTACAAATTTTTTTAAAGCCTGATAATGTTGCTCGGTTTTTTCTTACTTATTTTAATCCACTTTCACAAAATAACTTTACATAAAAACACACTATTTCACTGTGAAACAATTTGCAAAAAACGCTCGTTTTTGGCAATTTTTTTTTTAAAAAACAGAGATGAATTTTTTGCGGCAATGATGCCAGATTCTAGGTAAAATTTGAAGGTTACCATCGAATATGTATATTTACACTACAGTTACACATGCAAGTTTTACACAGCGTTTACATTTGTCAGTACTGGCAAGACAGTAAGCATATACATATTAGTTGGCAAAACAATGCAAAAACAAAATAGCTGTAAAAGTGCTTATGTATTAGTGAAAAAGTTTGAATGAATTGCTACTGTCTTGCCAGTACTGGCAAATGTAAACGCCATGTTACCCATGGTACAACTACACAAGGTAGACTCGTTGGCCCATATATTTGTCAGCTGCAAGGCGAATTGACTAGAAGGTGGGGTCAAGTCAACATATGGTGTTTTTTTCGGTGGTCGACTTGTCAAAGTTTGTATAGAAACTAGTTTTTTATGTAAACAAACCTATTTTTTTTACTAGCAATTTTTTTGACAACCCGACCACAGAAGCATTGTAGTTGTAGAGTTGACCTCACCTTCTAGTCAATTCGCCTTGGTCAGCTGTTTACCCCTGTTAGAACCCAATTGTCAAATTTCGTGTATATGAGCCAAAATTTGTACATGTGTGCGTTAAATTGTTTTTGCTTTATATGAAGACAATTTTGACAAGTCGGTTCTTTTTATAGAGCTGCATGTCTACACTCCCAAATGAGTCTACCTTGTGTTAATGTACCTTGGTTTTACTTGATAGTTTTCATCACATATTATGTATATGGTTTTCACATATACTACTTGTAAATATTTACAAAAATTGAAAGCTGTGACGTAGGGGCACGCAATTTTTCAGCAATTTGCTTTTAAGATATCATCAAGAAAACAATTTATAAAGAAAAATGATCTGATTAATATTGCAATCACCAGTTTTCTTGACCGTTATTTAAAACACGCAATTAACACTGCAGCCACACGTTCAATAAATAACACAAACTGCTTGTCGAAACTCGTTTTAATTGACAGCAACAACAACTAGAAACAATGGCACATTTTCACATCTTCACATTCAAAAGTACACTCGGGTAAAGTTTGTATTATTTCAAACGACCTTTCAGGAAGTTATAGAAAAATGACTGCGTATCCTTTTTAATGTGCAATAACATTTCAGGAAAGAGTTTTACCTTTTTTATTCAGCTAAAATTATTTAAGGTTAAAAAAAATAATAGCGCCAGGGTTGTTAAATGTGGCTTAAATCCTAAAAAAATAAATGGGGTTCTTTTAAAAAACTTCATTCAGCTTCATTGAAAATTTTTACTTATACTACCTCAATGCTTGATGAGTATTTTGATAAATGTATTTCGGCCTTTAAAAATACCGCAGTACCCTCGCGTTGTTTTCAGTACTTTTTATCTTTTGAGCTTTTTAACTCTTAACTTTTTAACTGTGATATGTTCATTTCGATAGCAGGCTTTGGTCACCATGTGTTTGTTGCAAAATTTATGTTGTTGTTTTTAAAAATAATTAAGGACGTTAATATTGAAATGCAAAGCGTGGACGCCAGGATTCATATTTTGTTTTCTGAATGGGATATTTGTTCTTACAAGTGGCAAGAAAATTAATAAAAAGGGATGCATTGGATAATATGTTAGTGGAAAATTTAAAAGAAAATCATATTTATAGAAACATGCAATGTTAAGGAATTGGTTTAAAAAGTAAAAGAAACTGCGAAATCATTTTATTCGTTAATTTGCGAAACATTAAGAACTAAATTTTGTTTTGAAAATAAATCCTTAAAAGAAATAATCAGCCAATAGCCATATGCATAATGCTATTGTTATTAATGTTATTTACAAACTATAAAAAAAAACTATAATAATATCAATTCTCAGTTTCGTGTTCTAGCGGATCTTTCAGAAATAAAACATTTCATAACTGAATATACAAATTATATTTCTTGGAAAAATGTAGCCAATATAAGAAACAAAACATATGTTTGCTGACATTTCCCATATTGCTTTTGGTATTTTATCGATACCACATTTCTGAGCACCAATTGACACACATTTTCAAATGCAAAATGATGTAAAATCCAAAGGAAGAAATCATTTACACGTAGAAACTGTGTCAAGTTTGATAAAAACTAAAGATCTATTAAAATCAACTTTTATGTAGTTACTGTTGTAGTTATAATATTTCTTATGATCTCTTAAAGTAAATTTGCTTTATCTTATAACACTGAATTCAAAGCTTTATTTTTAAACATTAATGTTTTAAACTTTTTTAGAACTACGTTCAAAGTATGTCATATATGTAAGGCCCCTATAACGGTTCACAACTCTACTTAGTTGAGTTGTTATTAAGACAATTGGTTGTGAACAGTTGTAATCTTTGTTGTTGTTAATCGCAATATAGCATAGTTGTAAACCATAATACAATTAAGAAATTAAATTTCAACTAAGTTGAGTTGTAAACCGTAAACTTTGCAAAAGTTAAAATATAAATACCAGTATAAATTTATGTTGACAAAAATTCTTTTTCATAAATATATGAACTATTTGAAATATTTGCTTTTAAATACTGAAAAAACGTACCTTTAGCGGCTCATGCAATTGCAATATAACTGTTCAATTTTATCGCCAATGTGTACGTGATATTCGAAGGTGACACAATATATTGGCAAGAATCGAAATCAGAAAAGAAGTGCAATATACTGTGACATGTGTTGGCAAAAGTGTACTATATTGTTTTGCATTAAAGGTAATGGTTTTTTTTTGATAAGAGTTGCGACAAATTTTAATTAAAACCATTGTGCCACTTATTGAATAATATAGGACAATATAGAAATAATATGGCGAATAACATATACAATAATATGGCAAATGGATGGGGCACTTTGCTCCTTTTATTTTCATAAATTATTGTTTTTTTTAACAAAAAGTACCATTTGGTAGAGAAAATACTCTTTTAGTTGAAGTTCAGTACCATTTTAAAATTTTCATTTGGCAACACTGTATCTTATTGTTCAGCTTATATTACCCAAGGTCTATACCAAAGATAAATACCTTTGCAATTTGGCAATCACGTCGGCAGAATATAACAACAATATTTCTTATGGCTCAGCTTATGTTAAGAGCATAGGAAAACATATTTATGTTAACTCATAATTTAAAAAAAATTAAGGAAGAAGGTGCAGTGTAAAATGTCTTACTAACATTATTTTTGTTAATATAAATGTTTGGCTTAAATCTAGTTTACCAACGCAGCTCCAAACAAAAAAATGTACATAGGGTTATAGAACATGAAAAAAAGAAGAAAATATTATATAGAAGTCTCGAAAACGCATACCTTTTGAGTTATGGATAGGGTGACCATATTTTTCAAACGAAATGTAGTAAAGATGATAAATAAAGGGTGGTTAAATTTCAAGGGCCGATGTTGATTTTGAATAAAACACAAACTATTTAGGAAATTATTGTAATTTTATTTTACTATGATATATTGGTATTACTCAATTATGTATGGAAGAAAATATCGGCCAAATGGGCGCCGCGACCACTGCGGCACACCTCCATCCGATGGTCCAAATTTTCGATGACCCTGAGGCATAATGGAGGTTCTATGCCGTTAATGTGCCGAATTATATCATCCTTTAGCTCTTGAATTGTTGCTGGCTTATCGACGTACACCTTTTCTTTCAAATAACCCCAAAGAAAAAAGTCCAACGGTGTCAAATCACATGATCTTGGCGGCCAATTGACATCGCCATAACGTGAGATAACACGGCCATTGAATTTGTTGCGCAAAAGAGCCATTGTTTCGTTAGCTGTGTGGCAAGTGGCACCGTCCTGCTGAAACCACATATCGTCCACATCCATATCTTGCAATTCGGGCCATAAAAAGTTTGTTATCATCTCACGATAGCGATCACCATTCACAGTAACTGCCTGACCGGCCTCATTTTGGAAAATATACGGCCCGATGATGCCGCCAGCCCATAAACCGCACCAAACAGTCACTCTTTGTGGGTGCATTGGTTTTTCGACAATCACTCTTGGATTATTATTCGCCCAAATGCGGAAATTCTGCTTATCGACAAATCCACTGAGGTGAAAATGTGCCTCATCACTGAAGATGATTTTCTTTGAAATTTATCATCCATTTTCATAATAAGTCTGGATAACTTTAACACGTTGTTGGATTGTATATCTCTCCATGGTTCAAATTCAGTAAGTCTGAAATAGAGAAATGTCAAATAAAATTCGGAAAAAAACTTGGCGTTTAGGTGTGGTTCACATTCAACATCGGCCCTTACAATTTAACCACCCTTTAGTATCAAGGTTATTGGAAAAGTAATAAGTAGGGATGCGATTTCCATGCAAATGCATGTTTTTTGTCTATAGTCAAAGATCGATGTCGACCAATGATCTTTCCGAATCATAAAATTTGCGGTAAAATGGCATCGATTTGTTTTTGCATATTGTTGCATATTTTGGTGACAATGCATAAATGCATATTTTGATTTTAAATTCATATTTTTGCATATTTTAAAATTTTTGAGTGATATATTTTTTTAAAATTTCCATATTATAAAAAAGAGTTCATCCAAAAATTTTTAATTGTATACAAAAAAAAAACGTCAAAAATATTTTTTTTAAATCAATAAATAAATTATTTTGGAGCTTAAATATATGATGATTAAAATACAATATTTCGACAAAAGATCCTTAAATTTTTAATCTATGCAGCAGCTAACATGGTTAAGGCTGCCAATTTGCCTTAAACAATTTATCCAAAACTGTTACATATTTCATTCTTGGCACATGGGTTACACCGAGTTGCAGAGGAAATGAGAAGAAAATTCGATAATAAACATCGGATGAACAATAACTAAATTGGAGGGATTAAGTTCACTTAATAGTCAACTAAAATCAATTGATATGGCAGAAAGGAAGGAAAAATTAAAAAAAAAAACGTTTTGCAAAAAAATATGGCATTTCAAAAAGTAAAACAAATTTTCACTATTTTTGACCTGGAATCCAGTGTGGGATCTAAAATAGAAAACTAATATTTTCCAAATGAAGTGGCATCCTTCAAGTATGCTTCAACTTTGGTTGACGTTTGAAAATGTTCAAGTTTTTAGTGCATTATTTTTTATTTTTTAATGCATATTTTGGAGTTTTTAGTGCATATTTTCGATTTTTTAGTGCATGAAAATCTCATCCCTAGAAATAAGATAATTTAAAGAATATGATATTAGCAAGTAAAACCTTCTACATATATTTATTTTATTGTCTATGAAAAAATCAATAAAATCAATATAATGCTAAGTTCACACTTAGGTTTTTAAACGCGTTTAAGCAAAATGTTGATTTAGCTAATCAAAGCCGTTCACATTACATTTGAGATGATTAAGATGACAGATGATTAAGAAAAAAACAAACAAAAAAACAACAAACAAATTAATATTTCTTTAAAGTATTAAAAATGGATAAAAACACTTTTATAAAGTTATCAGAAGATTATTTTAATCATTTTAATGATGAAATTGTGAAAATTTATGAATTATTTAAGAAAAAAAATAAAAACGTTCAGCAGAAATCTTGGCCGGTTGTACACGATCATGTTGGCGATTCTACATTTGAGGTATGTTCAGTGGATTCTATGTGATTTATGAAGTGATTTAGTTGTCATCATGTCAATTTGAAGTGATTAATAAATCACTTCAATGTATGGGTAATCATCTCGATTTTGAAGTGATTAGAGCTTAATCACGTTCGAACTGCTTAAACGCGTTTAAGAAGCCAAATGTGAACATACTATAAGCAACCAGTGAAATGCGCATAGGAATAACTTATCCCTTCAACAATAAATTTCAGTTTATCAATGGTATGACATGGGAATGTAGCACATTTAAACGAAACCTTGTTAATTAAATTTTTGAATCCCAAGAAAAACTTTAATACCTAGAAATTCTTTTTAAAAAATTATGTTAAAGTCTTTAATACTATGTTCACACTTGGATTCTTAAACGCGTTTAAGCAACTCGAACGTGATTAAGCTCTAATCACATTAAAATCGAGATGATTACCTATACATTGAAGTGATTTGTTAATAACTTTAAATTGACGTGATTACAACCAAGGTGCATTAACACAAGGTATACTCATTTGGGAGTGTGGACATGCCAGTGTTGCCAGTGAAATTTCGAGAAAGATACATTTTGGTTACCAAAAAGATACACTTTTTCCAAAAAAGATACATTTTGAAAAACATTTTTACTTCATATTTAATGACTATTGTAAAGAAAATGAAAATTTTTTTTTATTTTTCGAATTTATTCTATGAGTTAAATTTCAGTTATGTATTTTATAAAGCTTTTTTGTAATAGTCTTATTCCTTCAATATTTCAGGGATGACTTTATACACTACCAGACTATTATATTGTATCTTCTTGTTACATTTTACCTACGCTATCCTTTGGATAGCAATGAAGTATATTGTATGCACAGAAAAATTTACAATTATTAGACACCAGCAGAATGTAATGCATTTTCTGGCCCGCTACGGCCTTCGTCAGCACTCTTTGTGTCACACTGGATAGTGATACTTTATAAATTGAATGTATTTAACTCAACTATTTTAACAAATAGAAACTGGGAATTATTTCCTTTTTAAAAAAATGTTGAATATAATATAAAGTAACCTACGAAAGGAAATAATTCCCAGTTTCTATTTGTGAAAATGAAAATTTTTAAAAATACAGTAAGCGAACTTTAAAATTAATATAATGTTTGGATGCTATCGAATAAAGTTCCTGAAAATAAAAAAGTTCCTCAGAACAACTTCGCACTACTAGATCCTTAATGTTTTCTTTCACCATTAATTAAGCTGCTATTGTATTAGCATTGAGTCGGCAAGTCTTAATAAGTTTTATTTCACTAAAAATTCTCAAATATTTTATTTCTGTACATTTTGCGTAACGATTCAAAAGATACGAAAAATGTCAGGATTATACATGTTACCTGAAGCCATCAAAAGATACGAAAAATGTATCTTTCGTATTCTAATGGCAACACTGGGACATGCTGCTCTTTAAAAAGAACAGAGTTGACAAAATTGTCTTCATATAAAACAAAAACAATTTAACCCACACATATACACATTTTGGCTCATATACACGAAATTTAACTTTTGGGTTTCAACTGAGTAAACAGCTGTCAAACATATGGGCCAACGAGTCTACCTTGTGTAAATATACCTAGATTACAAACTAAATCACTTCATCACATACACACAGAAAAAAATACCAATGTAAAATTAACATGGAAAAATGTTGATTGAGAATCATAGTAAATTTCTGCAAAAGAATGCCCTTTATTTAAATTTACCATTATTTCATATTAATTTTAAATAAAATAACCTTAAAATACGTTTATTTAATATTATTCACTGTTAAAATAAAAAAAAAATATATTAAAATATAAATATATATGGATTCAATATTGAATCCATAAAAACCTGTTTTTTATTAAAATCAAAAGTTGATCTTGTTAAATTAACATGCATACATACTTAAGTATGTACATTTTTTTATTTGTTTGTCTAAAATATGTTATAAAAAGAAGACAATTTCCGTATTCTTTTAATTAAAATTATTTAGTTAAATAGTACACCAAGTTTTCAAAGTAGAATGATGACGAAACCCATATCGGGCGATTCTGCTGATGCTTCTGTTAACAAAGGAGAATACAAAATAAGTGAAACATGTGTTACAGGGGTAAGTGTTTTGAATTATTCTTAAATAAATTCATATGTTGTCTCTGAAGCTTCTTCACACTGTTATAACACACTCAAACCAATTTGATTCTACATGAAATTCACGTTGTTTCAACTTGAAATAACTTTCATTAACGTGATTCGGATTGTTATTTCAATATAAATTACATTTTGCTCTAACTTTACTGCAATGTTAAATTAACATAAATTATAGTTATCTTAAAAGAAAAAAAATGTTGTTCGCAATTTATTGTAAAATCAGGTTGAATTAACATGAAAAACGTATAAAGCAAAATCAACACCGAAAAATGTTAAATCAACCTTGTTTTCTACGTTTTTAACTTGATTTTTTTCTGTGTGTAGAATACACTGAACATACCAACAACTGAGTATTATGTAGAATCGGCCAACATGAACGTGTACAACCGGCCACGATTTCTGCTTATTGTTTTTTTTTCCTTAAATAATTCATAAATTTTTACAATTTCATCACTAAAATAATTAAAATAATCTTCTGATAACTTTGTGCCGGTTCCCACACGTCAAGTTTGCTCTTCAAGTCTTGATCTTTTGGGATAGAAGGGAAAAGAGAATGCCATTTCTTTTCCCCTCTCTCCAAAAACTTAAGACTTAACGAGTCAAACTTGACGTGTGTGAACCGGTACTTATAAAAGGGTTTTTATCCATTTTTAATACTTTAAATAAATATAAATTTGTTTGTTGTGTTTTTTCTTAATCATCTCAAATGTAATGTGAACGGCTTTGATTAACTTAATCGACATTTTGCTTAAATGCTAATGGTAAAAACACATTTTCTTTGCGTGTTATTCATTTTAATTTTAAGTCCTTTAAAGTGCGAGCAGCCTCAGGCATTGAAATATGTTGCGACTCTAGACGACTAATATATTTATGGAATATAAAGGCTTAGCTATATGCCAAAAGTGACCACAATCCAGCACATGGATCATCAAAATAATTTTTGAAATGTCCTGGGGCTCCTTTGTTGAGAAAGAAAATATTCTTTCAATGGAACAAACAATTTTAGAATTCTATCTAACGCTGGCATTAATGTTAACCAGCGTGTTTTACTGTATTAATGTTGAAATTTTGGGGCTTTGGGAAAATTAAACTTAAAGTTTTGGAGTTTAAAGAAGAAGTCATAATCTATCAAAAGGACAATTCAATAAAAAAAAGGACAATTTACTGTCCATTATTTTGAAAAAAATCTTAAAGGATTTCGTATCAAAAAAAGGACTGTCCTCTTAAAAAAGGACAAATGGTCACCGTAGTTATGGACCGCTGCAGTTTTCATATGCAAATGAAATTTTCCACTACCCTTCTAAACCAACGTAGCCAAGATTGGTATCATTTGAAAGCTTCTAAATATATATATATATATCTAGATATGTACTTATGTTTCTAAACTCGTTTAAACAAAACGTTGATTTAGTTAATCAAAGCCGTTCACTTTACTTTTGAAGTGATTAAGATGATAGTTGATTTAAAATAAAACAGAACAAACAAATTTATATTTCTTTAAAGTATTAAAGATTGATAAAAAAAATACTTTAATAAAGTTATCATTAGATTATTTTAAACATATTAATGATGAAATTGTGAAAATTTATGGAATATTTAAGGACAAAATAACAACATTAAGAATAAATTGAGGGCAATTGTACATGTGAGTGGTACGTTCATTGTGGCCGATGCTACATCATACTCAGTTAGATGTATGTTCAGAGGATTCAATGTGATTAATGAGATGATTTAAGGCCTAAGGCCCAACCATAATGTGCTTAAGTTGGCTTTAGCAAATATGAAAATACATGTAAATCATATGAAGCAAACCATATTGTACTTAAGGAAACTTTTTGTTAAGTTTTATGAAACTGTCATTTGCTTAAGCAAAGTGCGAAACAGATCGCACATTCCTTACGGAATCAAATGTTTTTTTGTTTTTGTTTTTTAAAAAACTTTTGAGAGACTTTTTGTTAATTTTTGACAGTAGGTTAAGCAAAAGTAAAAAATTAACAAAAAGTCTTTCATTAGATTCGCACCTTGCTTATAACCAAATGGCAGTTGCATTAAACTTAGCAAAAAGTTTCCTTAAGTTCAATATGGTTTGGCTTATATAACTAACATGTATTTGCACATTTGCTAAAGCCAACTTAAGCACATTATGGTTGGGCCTTTAGTTGTAATCATGTCAATTTGAAGACACTTCGATGTATGGTTAATCATCTCGATTTTGATGTGATTAGGGCTTAATCACTTTCGAGGTGCTTAAACACGTTTAAACCCCCAAGTGTGAACAAAGCAAAAGCCGATTTTGCAGTAATTATGCATTTGACGACATCTTTCCTTGCAGATTTAAAGATCGCAAATAATTCTGGGGTTTTAAATTTTTCCAACGACTGTAAGCTATGTCCCAAGTAATTAAACATTTTATGGTGGAACTAACCCACAGTGACTGTTAAGAATTTATAGTTTCAGTTTTTACCGGAAGAAATTCATTACATAAATCAATAACGTTATTTTGAAAGAAAACGGTTTGATAATTAGCGCCTTCGATATTATAGGTGAGATGCCATCTTATACAGTTGATATTGATATTACCCAGCAAAAACTTTACTTACCTGGTAAGTTAGCAAGTAATGTTGGAGAAAAATAAACACTACTTATTTTTCGGCTGAATAACTACTTATTTTTGTTCGAGGTGTCCACTGAATTCAGTACTTACAATATACTTACTAGAAGCCAAACAATATCTAGTTATTATTTAACTAGGACTAAGTTAAGTTGTAAGTACTTACAATATACTTACTAGAAGCCAAAATATCACTAGTTATTATTTAGCGGCCAGCAAATTTCATTGTAACTAGTTATTATTAGACTATAAGGGAGTTAAAAATATGTACTTACGGGAGGCGAAAAAATCACTACTTACGCAAATACCGGAAAATTAGTAGTAAACCATCTACTTACTTACTTATTAAATATTCAAATCAAAATTAAATGCTATTTTAATTTTTTTTTTATTAAATAACTTTTATTGAAAAAAAAAAACAAAAAAATATTTCAGAGTATATACATGGACAAGTGTAACTTAAGTAAACTTTAAATTCATATTGCATTATTAAATTTTAAATGTCACAAATATGAATCATTTAAAATTTAAAAATTCTAAATTGATCTTTGCAGAAATCAACAACAAAATAACAAAATATTGATTATATATAATTAATGTTTTAAAATCTCGGTTATTTCAGTTTAGATAAGGGCATTATCGGTCGATTTCACCAAGTTCAGTTGTAATTAACTTATGGTTAGAACTGTCAAAAACATATTGTTAACTGGAAGTTAAAGTAATGGTTAGTTTTAACTGAGCTTGGTGAAATTGGCCGTATACATATATGTATAATAAAAATAAGGTCACACCTTGAAAAAACTGCAGCAGATACTTTGTCATCAAGGTTGCCAATTAAGCGGTTTATTTTTCATCTAGCCATAAGATATAAGCCGGAAGATCTAGCAATTTTTTTTTTGATAGTTTTTTTTTTTTTTATTTTTGTAATATTTTTTGAGACAATTTTTTGGCATTTTTTAACGAAATATGCTGTTATTACTTTGATTTTGATTTATCTTTAAAAACAATGTCATTCACTTCAAATCAAAGACATACATTTATGTTTTACATTTGTGAAGTCTTGAAAACTTTAAAAAGTGAATTGATTCAGTGGGTGCAGTATTATGATGTATGGTGTCAACGGATATTGCCTGAGCCCAAGTTTTCTGATTGCACTGACTTGCTAATCTACGTACAATTCAAAAAGCTTTTGACGATGAGTTGGTAGAAATGCTATGTAAAGAAAGCAACAGTTAAGCAGTATATAGTGGAAAAGAGAACCCCAAAAGCCGATGAATAAAATTAGATTTATTCATGGTTTCCTAATTGTTACGAATAATGCTCAATTCCTTCAAAGATAGATTATTTTTCAAATTAAAATTATTAAAATAATTAAAATTTAGTAGTTTCGGACTCTATTCGTGGGAATTGTTTTGATATGAAATTTTTTGATTGATAATTCAAAACAACTAGATGATGATTAAATCTGGAAACATTTTCATTATTCTTTTGTGCATTAAATTAAAAAAAAATTCTGTTACCTTTTATGTAATAAATGTAAGTTTTTGTGAGGTTTTGATTATAATAAATATAAGTTTTATTTGAAAAATGCTGGGTCCATAATTTGTATGTACTGCCTGCCCACTGTTACATACATATAACAGCCCCCAAAACCGATTCTAGGCGATAGAAAATTTTTTTATTATTAAAATGGTTCCTTAATTAAGGTAAATTGCTGTTCAAGATGTCGTTGATTTATAATGCATACTATTTACATTGTTGGGTTAAATTGAAAAAAAAAATCATTAAATATTTGATTTCTGGGTTAAATAATGCACTTCATGTATGTGCATATGCATTTGTTTATTTTATACATCTAAATATATGTATATGTATAGTTGGAAATATGTTGTACTGTAAATTGTTTTGTCGCAATTCCATAGCTATACTGAAAAAAGTACCAAAAAAAAAAGAGCAAAAATACCCGCATTCACTATAACATACAAGCCGCCCATCAATGTTTTACAAATGTCACGTAACAACGGTATGAAATTCTATTTTATACAGAATGGTACGTTGCAACTACGATACATTACATTTCGGTAAGCTTTTGTATTGGTTTGCATATAACAAAAAGCTAACAGCTGATTGATACAGTACAGATACGGTACAGCAACGTTCGCCTAACTGAGCCTTAAGATTAACATGAAGAAATTTGTTCTCTCATTCTGCCGACTTCTCTCACATATTAAATCAGATATTATTTCAGGTGAAGACTCAGTGTAAGGAAAATGTAAACAACTTTTGGCATCGTTGAGGAATAAACCAAATAAACATTTGGCTTGTTTTATGCGCAAATTCGGTTTACAATCTGGTGAACTTAGAGTCTCTAGACTGCTTATATTCTTCTGGGAAGAGTCGTCTTTTGACGTCTTTTATTTCTTCTGGTGTAACCTCGTTTGAAGATATAAGAAGGTGGGCTCTACTTACACAAGTATTTCTCCAGAATCGTAGGACATAAGCTAGTACTCTATAAGCGCGTAATAAATTGGAGCAACGGTTCAATGGGTCCTCCTGAGTAGTTGTAGTTAACGTCTTTACAGTTTTTGGTTCTAAGTTGGTGTCTGGATTTTGGTCATTTATCTTTGGCTTATTTTAGCCATGAAAGTCCAAACCACCACAAGTTGTGGGTTTCTAATTCTTGGGGCGTACATCCCCGGCTGGTTATATCTGCAGGGGTTTCTTTTGATTCGACATGTTGCCAATGACAAATGCCGACTTTATCTACAATTTGTGAGACACGATTTCCAACGAAAATGTTCCACGAGCATGGAGGTTTCTTTAACCAGGCCAGTTCTATTGTTGAGTCGGTCCAAAAATATGTGTCGATTTGCGTAGCTTGAAGATTTGGCAGAATTCCTGAGGGTAAATTTGCCAGTAAAACGGATCCACAATGCTCCAAACGTGGTATCGATATTTGTTTAATAGGAGCAACACGAGTCTTAGAGGCCAGTAAATATGTAAATATAGAATTTTCAGACTGTAATCGGACGTAAAGAGTCACAGAGTAAGCTTTTTCTGAGGCGTCGCTAAAGCCATGTATTTCCACATTGTACACTGAAAGAAAAATGCTTCATATATTTAATGAATCGTTTTCATAAAAAAAATTTCACTTGTTAAATGAAAATTTTCATTGTTCAAATGGAATTTCGTAGTTATAATGAAGTATTTTCGTTAAAATCGATTCATTGGATTTCGTAATTGCGTTCAAAATTTTCATTGGATATATGAAAACTAAAGATTGTCCAAGATAAACAAAAAATGTTAATTGGGAACATAACAAACAATATACAAACATAACTATATTCATAAATTAATACAAAATTATAGTTTCCTTAAAAATATGTTTAATTGTTAATTAAAAAAAGTAAGATTTAATTATTTCAAACATCTAATGTAATAATATGCCATTAAATTTATGAAATCAAAAATTTTTTTTTAAAAGCAACATATTTCAATAATTGAAAAAAAAAAAATATTTTTAACATTCAAATAACTCTATAGTCTCAATAATTAAAAGTATAAAAATAAAAATATTTCGAAAAAGCGTGCCTTCATAAATTTAAATTTTCATTATGACAATGAAAAATGTCATTATAGTAATGAAACAAAAACTTTCAATCCATAAATACGTATGTTTTTAGTTTTCTTTAATATGTACATAACTAAATACATATAGTATGTACTAAGTAATGAACAAATAAATGTTCTCTTTAAAAAAAAACACACCCTTATTTTAAACTGTTGTCAACCAAATGATGTATACGAAAAAGCTTGTTCTCTCTTTATGTGGTCTTTTTTTATTATGCGTTAGCCAAAAAAATCAACATTGTTATTGTTGTTATGTTATGACAATTTAATCTCATATTTACGCTCTTAATTGAGTAATGGCAAAAAACATAGTTTTTTTATTCAAAAACTACACTGCCCCAGTAAGCTAGCTGGTAGTGAGCTAGTCTATCAGCGCCGAGGTTGCGGGATCGATTCTTACCAGCGACTCTGGTTAAAAAAAAAAAAGTTGAATAAGAACAACTTTGATTAAAAAAAACATTAAAAAAATTCAAAAAAAAAATGTCTATCAGCGCCGAGGTTGCGGGGATTGATTCCCGCCAGCGACACTGGTTAAGAAAAAAAAGTTGAATAATAAGAACAACATTGATAAAAAAAAAACAAAAAAAAAAAATTAAAAAAAAAAATAAAAAAAACTTTTTTTACTTTTTTGAAAGTATTCATCCAATGAATAACATTCATAGATCTAATGTACATATTAATGAAACAGGTTTCCAACGAAGCGCTGCATAGGTTCCTTTTTAATGCAATTTTTTATGGGATTACTGTCAAAATTCATTGTACTGGATCCAACGAGGAATTTTCAAGGCATTTATTGTAGGGCAGTTTTTAAGGAATTTCTGCCATTTGAGGCAAGTCAAGGGTTTTAGGTTATCATCCCAGTCGACTTTATCTAACCAACTCTGTTGCATGATTGACTTGGCACCAACAAATACTGGAGCTATCCATCCGCTAGGGTCAAAGACTTTGGCAATTGTAGATAGAACTTTCCTTTTTGTGTAATCTTCTTTCAGTTCAACACCTGGGTCAGTGTTTTGGTTCCGGCGTTCTCGGATAAGTTTAACCAGTCGAGTGGTAGTAGGGTCTCTTTTGGAAAATCTTGAATAGCTTGTGGATCATTTGAAGTCCATTTCATCAGATCAAAACCGGCAGATTTTAGAACAGTTGTAAGTTCTTTTCGTGATTTGATGGCGTCGTTTGATGTGTGGCCACCAGCTAAGACGTCATCAACGTACATGTTGTGTTGTAAGATGTTTGACGCAAGGGGGTGAGTTTTCTTGATATCTGCGGCTGGTTGAAGAAGGGTTCTTTTGGCAAGAAAAGGCGCGCAACAAACGTTACTGTGAGGAGTTCGTAATCCTCAATAGGATCAGTCTCGGATTTTCTAAACAATATCCTTTGATATTTTGTTTGCGTAAATATTTTGACTATATAAATCGTATAAATAAATCGGCTTAGGCAAAATAGTTAAGAACGCTTTGTACCTTATAAAAAAAGTATCAAAAAGGTAAAATGCGGGAAACTAAATTTCTTTCTTTTACTCTTTATCAAATGCAGCACGATCATTTAAAAATTTTCTATTATATTGAACTTAGATACATAATATTATAGATGCAGGGTCCTGAGTGAATGAGAACCTATTAGTTAAAACATGTTGGTACTTTTTGTTTTGCATCTTGTGCTTTCGACTTTTTGTTAATATTGGACCTATAAAAATAAAGTTAAACATACATGTGAGTGAATTAGAATATATGAGGAGGTCCATAACAAAACGCAATCATAACATTTTTGAAGTTTTTTGATTGAATCCTATTCTACACATTGAAATCTATATTACCTTTGAACAATTTCCAGCTTATTATTTTGGAAATTGTGATAATTCAACAACGTTGAATAAGGCACAAATAAACAAGAGAAATTGTATTTGTTACTTACGTATTGGCTTTCGGTTGATATGAAAACACTGGGGGGTTTTTTTTAAACTTGAACGGCTTTTATTTGAGTTGGTTTTTTTTCTCTGCACCGGGAGTGCGGGTTTTATTTGGGGTTTTTTTTGATTTTAATTTTTTTTAAAGTTTGGAAAAAACAACGAGTCGTTGACTAGCGCGCACCTCAATCGTGTCGTCGTTTTTTCTTTTTCAATCGCCCCCGAAGCCAACGTATGGAAGTGTTTGGAGGCCGTCAGTCCAAGTCGATAAGGCCGTCATCGAAGTCGATAAAATCATCTTCAAGATCGATAAGATCGTCCTCGATAACGGCTGATCGATCTTGAACATGCCGCCCCCCTTGCACTGGTGCAATTGTTGAGCCAGTTAATTGCCCCAAAGCCGTGACGATTTGATTAACGAGCCCCTGGGTGGTCTGCGGGACCTCAGTAAGCGCTGGAGAGGGCTGAGGTTGCCGCTGCCGTCCTCGTGATTGTTGTTGTAGCTGTTGTTGTTGCCTTTGAATTTGTTGCTGCTGTCGACGAAGACGCTGCCTCAAGCGCTGCAAGCGTAGTTGTGCCCTTTGCTGAGGCGGGTTGGAAGGTGGTTGCAAATTAGCACTTACAGCTTGTGTTCGTCTGGATCTGCGATCATCTCGAGCCCTAGCTGAGACGTGAGCCAGACGACTGCCTTGGGACCGTTGATTGACGGGCCTTCGATGGAGTAGCGTGTGATGGAGATCCCCGCATATTTGGCATGCCCCCATTGATGTACAACTTCCGATTTGGTGTGTCCTCGAAAAACAGTTAGAGCAGTATTTGTGGATCCGCACCAAATAAAGTTTTTGGTCCAATGCGAGCTTCCGGAACATTTTGCAATATCGCAATGGATGGTAGTTAAAGCACACAACACATAGCTCAGGCTGCTTAGCTGGATCCATTCTATGACAAAATCAGGAGAAAAAAAACAAAAGAAAGGAAGAAAGAGAGGCAGATTACGAAAGAAAATCCCATAAAACAGATATGGACACGACAAATAATACACAAGAACTTGTTAACAATCTACAGACTTTTACATAGCGGAAGCATGCATAGTTTTACTATTGGCCGAGTTATTACACCACTTGACGTTCGGATATCAGCCACCCGTACACGTTTATCTAGACCCAAGTGCACCGTTTCAATTCTGCCTAACCTCCAGTCGCTTGAAGGAAGAAGCTCGTCCTTAACGATGACGAAGTCACCAGCCTGTAGATCACGTCGTGGATTCTGCCACTTATACCTTTTGTGTAGCTCGTGTAGGTACTCATTTTTCCATCTTTGACTAAATTTGTGATGGAGTGCTTTTAATCGTTCCCAACGGTTAATCAAAGATAAGTTCTGAGACGGTATCTCCGGAACAAACATTAATGGACCGCCCCGAAGAAAATGGCCCGGTGTGAGGGCCTGTAAGTCGTCTGGGTCCTCTGACATTGGGGTTAAAGGTCTAGAGTTTAAAACACATTCAATTCTCGCTAAAAGAGTAGAGAACTCTTCAAAATTAAACTTCTGCGTGCCTGCAACCTTTCTAAAGTGAAGTTTTAGACTCTTTACTCCAGCCTCCCACAAACCCCCCATATGAGGAGCACTTGGCGGAATGAACTTCCATTCAAATCCATGAATAGCATATTTTTCCGTAATCTCCTTGGCAGTTTGTCTAAGAAATAAGGAATATTCCTTTAAAAGAGACTTACTTGCCCCTACGAAATTTGTGCCATTATCCGACATAATAGATTTGGGCAATCCCCGCCTTGCTACAAATCGAGCAAATGCAGCTAAGAAGGCTTCTGAGGTTAAGCTTGAACAGGCTTCAAGATGAATTGCTCGTGTGGAAAAACAAACAAATACACAAGCATAACCTTTAATGTATGCAGAATTTCGCAAACTACCTGACTTAATCTGAAACGGACCAGCAAAGTCGACTCCCGTATGTGAGAACGGTAATGAAAGAGTTGATCTTTCCAATGGCAGAGCAGCCATGATTTGTGATTTAACCTGTTGTTTATATCGAACACAAGTCACACAATGATGAACACATTTCTTGACGGTTCTTTTAAGGCCAGGAATATAGAACTGGCTTCTTACTATGCTCATCATAAGAGATATGTCAGCATGAATTAGTAGTTTGTGAACAAATTCTAGAAAAATTTTACAAAACTGAGAGGAATTTGGAATTATTATTGGAAATCGTTCATCATATGAAAGCAAGGCATTCGCCAATCGACCGTTGACTCGAATTAGACCTTGAGAATCCACAAATGGATTAAGTGTACATAATGAACTTTTTTTTGAAACCTGCTTAATATCAGAGAGATTCGTAAGTTCTTGAAGATAATATGCTCGCTGAGTCAATCGAATAAAGGCGGCTTTGGCATCATTTAACTCTTTGTGAGAGAGCGTTAAATTTTCAAACCCTTGCCTTGTTTGTGGTTTACATGCACGTATAAACCTATGCATATAAGCAATAACGCGGAGTGCTCGCGAATAAGAAGAAAATCTGTGGATCAAACTAGAATCATCGGTGGAGGAGCAGTGTACTTCTATTTTTCTCTTTTCCAAAAGAGCAATACCAGGTGGATCTGATTTTGGCCAGTTGTCTTGAGTACCAAGGAGCCACATTGGGCCATGCCACCACAAGGAATTATTTTTTAAGTCTTGGGGTTTAACACCCCGAGTTCCTAGATCTGCAGGATTATCATGGGTTAAGACATGATTCCACTTCGCATTGCCGACATTCTGTAGAATCTGTGCTGTACGATTGGATACATAAGTTTTCCAAGCCGATGGATGTTTTTGTAACCATGCTAAAACAATAGTCGAATCTGACCACAAAAAAAGTTGAGAACTTTTAAATGAAGAGTTTTTGAGAATCTGTTTGACCAGTTTTGAGAGCAGTAATGCTCCGCATAACTCTAGTCTCGGTAAACTTACTCGCTGCAACGGAGCAACTTTACTTTTTGCCACAAGTAGATGTGAGTATCTGCCAGACAAATCTTCTGATCGTATATATAACGCAGCGCAATAGGCCTGTTCGGAAGCATCACAAAACCCATGAATCTGGATAGTACTTTCTGGATGGAAGTGGATCCATCTGGGGATTTGAATGGTTCGTATTTGAATAAAATCCTCTAAGAAAATGTTCCACCTTGAAAGGGCTTGAGGTTTTACATCTTCATCCCATTCCACCCCATCTTGCCATAGTTCCTGTAGTAGGATTTTTGCTTGAATTATTATGGGCGTAAGCCACCCTGCGGGATCAAACAATTTAGCAACAGCGGACAAGATTTCCCTTTTCGTTGTCTTATCTGCGACATCGGGCCTTTCGACTTTATAAGTGAATGAGTCACTGATTGCATTCCACTGAATACCTAACGTCTTCGTAGAGCTCGAATCGTATAACTTGAGGAAATCTGTACTTAAAGTATCTTCAGGTGGGATATTTTCTAACAATTTTACATGATTTGCCGTTATTTTCTTAAGTGGAAAACCGGCAGATTTTAAAGTTTGTCTAAGCTGGGTTTGTGCTTCAAGAGCTGAAGCTAAGGTATGACCACCAGCTAAAATATCATCGACATATGTTTCGTGTCTCAAGATATGAGACGACAAAGGAGCCCGTCTTTCCTCATCTGTTGCCAACTACAGCAACGTCCGTATAGCTAAATACGGTGCACAATTCACACCAAAAGTAACTGTCAACAATTCAAAATCTTCTAAAGGGTCAGAAGGTTTTTTTCGAAAAAGAATTCTTTGATATGGATAATCAGATTCTGCTACTAGTATTTGGCGATACATTTTCTCAATGTCGCCATTAAAGACATATTTGTACGTGCGCCAATTTATAATGATGGACATTAAGTCAGATTGTAATGTGGGCCCCACATGTAATACGTCGTTTAACGAAAATGAGCTTTTCGTTTTTCTAGAGCCATTAAAAACCACTCTGACTTTCGTAGACGCACTTTCGGGTCTAAATACGGCATGATGAGGTAAATAATAAGAAAAATACCTCCCATCATAACAAATCTCTAAAGATTTTGTTTTTCTCATGTGACCCAATGTTAAATATTCATTCAAAACGTCATTATACATTTTGAGATCCTTTTGTTTTTCCAGCTTAGATTCTAAGTGTATATATTGGCTCTTCGCTGCAAATCTGGATGATTGCAAATATAAGGAATTTGGAAATTCCTGTTTAAAGGGAAGTTTAACTACATATCGTCCATCGTTTCGACGATATGTTGTCTTCTTAAAAAGCTCTTCGCAGTAGAGCTCTGCCTCCGATAGAACTTTTGTGTGTGGGACTTCTTCAGTTTCCCAAAATTGTCTTAGCATTGAGCCTATATTTTCGTTATCTTCCCTTTTATCATTAGTCGTTAGAGAAACGCTTTGTAACTTTAATGGACCGTAGATATACCATCCATATATTGAATTTTGAGCAACGAGGTTGCCCATTATATTTTTCTTGATTCCGTTCTTTATTATGTATGGTAAGACATCACTTCCAAGAAGCATGTCTACTTGTGATGAGACTAAGAAGTTGGGATCTGCAAGTTTAAGACCCTTTACTTCAGATAAGTCCATATTGGATACTGAAAAGCTTGGCATTAATTTCGTTAGATTTGGAACAATAATTACTTTGGTACTGAGTGAGAACTTGTGGTTTTGTTTACATAAAGTAATATTTGCCACTTTATTTGAATTTGCCACCACTGTACCACCTAATCCGCAAATTTCTATATTAGCATTTTCAGTTTGTATGCCTAGTCTGTTTGAGATTTTCTTTGTCAAAAACGAACGTTTTGATCCAGAGTCGATGAGAGCTCGAATGATAAATATTTCTCCTGAATAAGAGATTTCTACAAGAGCTGTAGGCAACAAAATATTCTCGTCATCCATCGAAAAATTTGTTTGCGTATTAACCTTGTGCATTATTGATCCTGAGCAACAAGGTTGTTCCGAACTTACAGATTCATCTGAAAGCTGAGCAGAATCGACATGGAATGCATTTGTCGCATTATTACGGTTTTGAAATTTTCTTTGCTGCTGAGAATTTGATTTTTCCAAGTGCAGTAAGCTATGGTGCTTATTATTGCATTGAACACATGTATGAATACTTTGGCAGTTCGTGCTGCTATGAGCCGATGACAAGCAATTACTGCACAAATTATTCTTGCCCACATATTCAATCCTATGTTGTACTGAGAAATTTTGAAACTTAGGACAATTTCGAATGTTATGATTTTTATTACATAACTTACACAGCATATTATCATTTTGCGCATGCGGAACGCTATTGTTAATGTAAGATTTATTTCTATTCTGTGACTGTAAGGATCCTACCAAACTTTGAGATCTATTTTGAAGCCGTTGGCCTCGAATACTAGATATTCTTTCCATTACCTGATGTCTATTAATCAAAAATTCCTCCATTTCTGCCCAAGAAGGCAAACGAGTTGGCGAACTCAGAGACTGTTCCCATAGAGCTAGAGTTTCATCAGGTAACTTTGTAGAGCACAAATATATTAAAATTGGATCCCACTGGTCAGTTTTAATGTTGTGAGCATTTAAAATCGACAAGCAATCGGTAATTGTTGTCTGAATTTTATGTATAGATTCACAACTTTCTGATTTTGCCACTGGGATGTTGAATAAAATTTGCAACTGATTATCTACCAATACTCGTATATTTTCGTATCTCGCCCTTAACGCGTCCCATGCTAATAAATAATTTTGATTGGAAAAAGCATACTTTGCGACAATACTACCTGCTTCACCCTTGGTTTTATTTCTAAAAGATGGCCATTCCTCATAACCCCCATGAAACTCCTGAGTATCACAAGGAGGGACCTTGATACACATTTCCGAATCATTAAATGTTGTACTGATGGGAAACATATTTGAAGTATTGTAAAATGTAGAATTCGTAGGAACGTCTTGCCTTGGACCTGGATTGTTTGAAGCCTTATGCATCTTCAGTTGGTCAATCATATTTGCTTTAGTCCTCTGGAACTCATCCTTAGCTGAACCATATCTAATCCTGGCCGAGCATTTTTCACTTTCAGAAACTAGATTTTCATTAGCAAGGAATAAATCCTCAAACGCTTTTTTAACGGATTGCCAGTCTTCTTCAAGCGATTGTAATTTTGTCTCGAGAAGGGACTCGGTTAAATCTTCTAAGGGGGTTACGTCGAATTTTGCACAACCCGCCATTAGATTATCAGATTCTAAAGCGAATCTAGCACATAAAGTGGAACCCATAATTATCAAATTTAATAATACAACCGTTTACTCAAACCGCAATTATCTGAAACTAATTGTTTCTATTACTACTTTCGAGGGACAACCTATTACGTTCAAACCGTATGTAGTACCTATTATACCGACCTGATCCGCGTAGGGTAACTATCGTATACACGGAGATTATATTAATCAAATACTAAACAAATATCCCACAAAATTATTTTAAACTCAAATTAAGTAGTGAACTGATTTGATCGACCTATAATGTAGGGTACACGCAAGCACGATGTAATATACAAAACAATACTGTTTGTCTACAATTTAAGTTTTTAAACTCAAATTAAGTAGTGAACCGATTTGATTTACCTATAATGTGTAGGGTACACACAAGCAAGATGTAATATACAAAAACAATACTGTTTGTTTACAACTGAAGTAATTTGTACTTTCTCTTCAATTTTTCCTTCTTTTGTTATAGCTACGGAATAGCGTATAAAAAAAGAGTATTTATTTTTTTATTATCTAAGAGATGAAATTAAGAGTTTATTAAGCACCAAAAAACCACCACCAAATTTAATACCTTAAGCATTAATGTACATACATATGTAATTTATTTTTGTTAGTTTGTATTTATGTATGTGCTATGTTCAACAATGTTTGATGAAAACAAACAATAAAACACTGGCTCGGTTCTAAAATAAATTTTATTTTACACAAATAATTATGTTTATGAAGAATGGAATTCTTGCAATTATAATTTTTATTTCTATGTGTATTTATTCTTTAATTTAGCACCTCACAATGGTTTGACGAAGGACCATGAACAATTTCCAGCTTATTATTTTGGAAATTGTGATAATTCAACAACAACGTTGAATAAGGCACAAATAAACAAGAGAAATTGTATTTGTTACTTACGTATTGGCTTTCGGTTGATATGAAAACACTGGGGGGTTTTTTTTAAACTTGAACGGCTTTTATTTGAGTTGGTTTTTTTTCTCTGCACCGGGAGTGCGGGTTTTATTTGGGGTTTTTTTTGATTTTAATTTTTTTTAAAGTTTGGAAAAAACAACGAGTCGTTGACTAGCGCGCACCTCAATCGTGTCGTCGTTTTTTCTTTTTCAATCGCCCCCGAAGCCAACGTATGGAAGTGTTTGGAGGCCGTCAGTCCAAGTCGATAAGGCCGTCATCGAAGTCGATAAAATCATCTTCAAGATCGATAAGATCGTCCTCGATAACGGCTGATCGATCTTGAACAACCTTTATTATAAAGTATTCCAAAACTCAATAACTACACTGCAGTTCAATATCAAATATAATGGTTCAGAGCAAAAAGTAATATTTACACATCTTTGCAATGTATCGCTACAAGAAATTTTAAAAAAGTCAACATTATAAATAAATTATGCTCTGGTGGTTCAGTAGTTCCCACTAAAGTGCGCATCGAAAAATGTTTAGTTTTCTACGCATTTAATCGGGGAATCATTTAACCGATAACCCGGATAAATGCGCAATCAACGCATTTAAAAAAATCTCGCTTAAAAACTCAATATTCATTCATCGCTTAAAAAACTCAATATTCATTTAAAAGTACTTTTTTGGTTATGAGGGAAAATAGAATGTATTATACCTCTAGTTCTCATACGAAATTAAATATAATATTTAAACTATAACTAATTCAATAAACATTCTTACATAAATTCATATGCACATACATATTTATTAAAAATATAATTATGTTTTGTATGTAATGTGTATTTTATTCGACCTTTATTATTTTCAAGTATTAATAAATTGTCCAGCTTTAGGTCTTTTTTTTAAACTTTAAGAGACGTATTCATAAAAACTAATTGATGATTAATTGACCGTTTTTAAGCAAAAATTGCTAAAGTTGTATTCATAAACGAAAAATAGTCTACTGAACCTTTACTAAACCATTCATAAAGGAAGAAAATTTATTGTTGGATTTGCCCTTCTTTAACCCAAAAATAAAATGATATTTTGAAAGGTGTTTGCATTTTATGATATTATTTTTGTGAAATATGTTGAAAAATAATGACAAAAATGTTTTATTTATTACAAAGACAGCCAATTTAAAGTTATATTGATAATTATTAAAAAAAAAATTTATATGATTTAAATGAATATGTTCAGGGGCAAATGCAGATATTCTCCTTAATTATTTATTAAATTGTTGCAATTAGTTGTTTTTTTTTTGTTTAAAACAACAAATTATTGTTTAAAAATATAAAAAAAAAAATTAAATAAACAAATCATAATAATAGTGATGTTAATAAAAAGTAAACAAACTTTTTATTCAAGTATTCGAATATTTATATTTATATATTTAAAAAAGGTCCAAACAAAAGTTTTTATGATACCTTTCGGAAACATTTTGTTCAGAAACTAAAAGAATGTGTAGTTTTATTTGTTAAGAATAATTTTGAAGGTCTACAATTAAAAAAAAAAGATATAAAAAAATTAAATATAGAATATCATGTAAACCGAATAGAAGTTTTGTGCATCACTTACAATAAAATGGCAGCCAAATATAAAGAAAGTTGCCATACCTAAACAGAAAATCGCTGCAAAGAGTTAATAGTAAAAAAGCTGTTAATGTACGTTTATGAATACAAATTTTTATAAGAGGTTTATAAGACAAAAAGCGTTTAATAGTTATTACATACTTTAAGCTTAAAATAAGAACTTTTTATGAATATGGCTGTAAATGTTTATTCGAACCCATTGACCCCAACCGAATCTGATGTAAGCAGCGAAAATCTGACCCTCATGAACAGCTGGAAACGCAAAACAACAACTTGCCACCCAATGAGTGGCAAATGGTTCGAATCACTAAGACTCATATGGGAACTGAGCAAAACTGTCGAGTTGTCGACATCCAGACAAAAAATGGGATCGTTACCAGACCCATTACAAAAATTGTAGTTTTGTTTTAAAATATACTTAACATTTTTTAAAAATTTCCCAACTAATTTTACACTGAATTCCTACTTACAGGTATGACATCCAACAAAGCATTTATAAGTTTCTCATCAACAGGTTTGATTGCTGTCAACATATTCAACCCCACACAACCCGCAAACTTGAATCGAATGGAGATCCTAGATGCCATACCTGTCAAAAATCATCACAACACCTTGCTACAATGTAACATGTTTTGTGGATCGTAAATTGCACCAGGAATGTTTAATGCTGACAAGTTTTAAACAAAACACCCTGTTAAATATTAACGGTCCTTAAATTTTTATTTATTTATATGTAAAGTTTTGCAGTATCTAAGCAATAATTGGCAAACTCGTGCAAATGGATTTTGTTAATTATTTTAAGTTATTTTAAACAGGCAAATTTATTTTGCTCCATAAAATAACGTCATTTAGCTGCCGCACAGGTTACTTACTGATTCAGACATTCCTTTTTTCTCAGGTAATATTAGTCTTCGATGTAGTTATTTAAATAAAAAACATCTAAGTACAACTAAAACATTTAATGACTGAAGAAAGGGTTTCTATCATACATACCAAGCAAGATGAGCAAAAACAGGAAAAGGTGAAATTTTCAAAAAAAATCACTGAAATAAAATGGCGCAAAAACGCGCAATGTTTTCTTTTTAATTTAAAAGTAAAGATTTCAAATTTTATAGTGATGTATAACATTTTTAAAAACGCAACTAGCTTTACTTTCAAAAACCTTTAATTTTTTTTTTACAAAATAGTGAAAAAAATCGTTTTTTTTTAATTTCGAACGAATTTTTTATCATAAAAATTTAAAATAAAATTTTTCTAAAAATTTTTATAAGTAGCTGTTAATATAGTCTTTCTCAGAAAAAAAATCAATGTTAAATCTTTATTCGTTTACCCACAAAGAAAATATATTGTTAACCTCTTAAACCCGTAAGAAGTCAATGAACACGTATGCAATTTATTCAACTTTCCTGACTTTTTTAACAGTGTCCCAAAACCACAAATCTCAAGCAAAAGGCTTGAAAATTCACTATACGATGCAGAATTTTGTTGTCTGTCGAGCTGCTAACGTAAATTTCTACAATGCTTAAATTTAATTTTTGCATAAAGTTCGGCTAGGTTGGCAAAAAAACCCCTTTGTGCTGCGGTACCTGAATGTCATTAGTGTTTTCTTGATATGTTCTCCTCATTTCAGGCGGATTAAGTTTCAGTCCAACCGAACGCTTGACGATAGAATATACAGATCATTATCTATAGTTGGCTGTGTGATTACCTCCACAGTTGTTACATTTCTTGCGTTGGTATTAATTTTAGACGCTAAAAACTGTTCAATGTAATTCTCCACATACGAAGTGACATAGAAAGGGACCATTTATTTTGTGTGGCTCCTCTATTGCGATTCTTCTTTACAAATTTATTTCATACTGTAAATGGGATGCGTTTCGTTTTCTTTTCTTTAGCTTTTTTTGTCCCGTTTATACTACCTATAACAGAGATCAAACTCTCAACTAACTGAATAGAGGTTTTCGCTCTGCCTTAGACGATTTGATGACACTTGGTGCTTTGGAGCATTCATGACCGAAAATTGCAAAACGATTTTTGGAACTTATTCTGTCAGCTTCACCATATTTTTATACTTTTGGGACTGAAGCAGTTTTTGATGATGTAGGGCTGCGGCCCCGTTTAAGCTCTGTTATGTACCTATTAATACCAACTTGTACTTGAGGCTTTGACAACTTTTTACTCGTGGGCAGAGTTGTTTTACCTTTTCATAATTGTCTGGTTTTACACTATGAAAGTTTTCTTTCAGAAAGTCGGAGTTTATTGGTGAAAGGTGAGGAAAAAAGAAGATTATGTTCTCTTCCCCTTTCAACAATAATCTCAGACTTTCTGCAAGAAAACTTTCCTAGTGTGAACCCAGGCATTTATAGTAGCGTATTTATAGTAGAGTATTTTTTATACCCTCCACCACAATTAGTTGTGAAGAGGGTATACTAAGTTTGTCATTCCGTGTGAAACTTTTTTATTATTCATCTCAGACCCCATAAAGTATATATATTCTGGCTGCTTGAGTAATTCTAAGTCGATTTAGCCATGTCCGTCGGTCCGTCTGTTGAAAACACGCTCACTTTCGAAAAACTCAAAAGAAATAAACTAGGTGTCAAATTGCTTATAGTTATCCTAAGCAGTTTGGGATTGAATTTCAGCAAAATCGGTTCAGTAGGACCAGAGCTATGAATCAAAATGTGGAACCACCACCTTCAAAAACTTGATAATTTTGTTACAAAAACTAACTTAAATGATGCACAAATGCACGGAATGACATAAGATTTTGCACAAGTCCGTTTTATTCGACTAGAAATGACACTGTAAAATTTCGCGAAGGTCGGTTCATAATTTACCCTAAGCCCCATATAAACACTACTCCCGGAAAACAGTTTAGTACGCCTAAAACCGTAAAAAATAATGCACTCATAACAAATTTTGGCTCGTCACAATTTTATAGGACTATTAATGATACTGTGAAATTTCGTGAAGATCGGTACATAATTTACCCTAGGCCCCATATATGCCCTACTCCCGGAAAACAGTTTAGTCTCCTAAAACCATAATTAATAACAAATCGTCACAGTTTAAGATAATAATAATAAAAAGACATCATACAGATATTACTCCTTAAACATTCGAACTGTCGGTGGAGGGTATCAAAGATTCGGCACAGCCGAATATAGCACTCTAACTTGTTTTTCTCTTCTGTGCTCTTTTATTATGTTTTACAACCAGCGAAAATAAACATTAAATATTATTTCTTAGTGTTCGGTTCGGTCGATTTGTTGAAAACACAAGCGCTAATAGTGTTGTGTTGTAAATCATAAACAAAATAACGTTTCTCTGTTTGTGATCTTCGAACACAAAAATAATACTGTTCTTATCCAACTCAACAAAAAAAAAAAATGTGAACATTTAATTGCGTTCGGTTTTTTTAAACCACTAACTTCGTTGTGTTCGGTTCAGCACATTAATGTTCGTTCGTTTCAGTTGTGGACTAGTAAAAAACCCAAAAATGTTTTTTACAAAATCAAAATACATACATATACGAAAAAAAAACAAAAAGCCAGCAAAGAAATTTTACACAAAGAAAACATGTGCACAATACACTAGGGATGGGCAAATTGAAAAATTATATCGATATATATCGAATCGATATTTTTTAAGATAATAAATATCGATATATCGAACGTTTTTTGCTGAAACTATTACCAAATTGAAAAAAAATTATTATACCTTTGTACATACACACATATTTATGAACAAACATAATATATGTAATTAGATACATTGTTACTTTCAAAAAATTAATAAGAACAAAAAATTCAATCAAAACAAAAAATTCAATTACATATAACAAAAACAAAAGGGAAGAATACAAGAAAATCATATGAAATCTTAAAAAAAGTATATTACGAAAATTTTAAATGGAAGTAAATACTTAGTCATGGAAGTACCAACTTACCGTAAAACTTGAATTGCACCCCAAAAGTACCAACTTTAACTAAAAATGTTTTTGATTGTTTTTGTCAAACCAGTAGTCATTAGATATGGACATCAGGAGCACTCTCTGTTTTATGTGCTCTCCTGTCAATCTGCTTGTCGTATCCGACACTGATTCTTAAAAAAGCCAATCATTTTAGATCTTCATATTAGTTTAAAAAACATATCATGCATGCAGTGATGCCAATTCTTAAAAAACATATTGTTTGAAAAACGGCTAAAATTTAGAGTTTTAAATGAAGACTGACTTTAAAAAATAACGAATTCCTTAGTCGTATTTCAATATCGATATATCGGAATTTTAAATATCGGCGATATATATCGATTTTTTTTATTTAAACATCGATATTTTGATATATCGATATTTTTGGCCCATTCCTACAATACACACACACAGGGTTGTTAGGCTTTTTTCTTCAAAAATCGTCAAAAGTTTTAACAAAATTCGTCAAAATCGTCACGAACTTTTAACAAAATCGTCAACAAATCGTCAAATATTTAACATTTACAAATTAGAGACAATTTATTGCATTGAGTGGTTTAAAAATATAAATTTTTAGCAAGAAATTCTAATTATGATAAAGAAAGTTATATGGTTTAGTTTTATTCTATTCATTTCAGCAAGTGGGCTGAAATATATTTATCATTTGAAAAGAAATACACGAGAAAAAATAAAACATAAAAACATGACAAAAATTGATTTATTTCATTTATCCACATTCACAACAACATTAAATAAAAAATAAAATCTCAATTGCTATTAACTCGAGCTATTTTAAAATTATTAATTTTTATCGCTATCACTATTGCAAATTGTTTTTACTGTTGAAGGTGCTAAACCAAGGGTTCTGGCTATATAAACAGTCTTTTTACTCTACTTGAAACGTTTTATTACGTCCAATTATAGTTCCAAACTAATGCATTTTCTTCTCTTTGCACTAATTTTTCTACACGACTTTTTATTAAGAACTAACTTCTTACTTCCTAACACGCAACTATACTTAGAATAACTTACCTTACAGAATTAAATGGTAATCGCCTTTTTACACGAAAATAGAAAAATTCTTCACATGTGATTATGACTTCAGCGAAACAATCCAAGCGTATGTAGCGACGCAAATCGAAATCATAAAAACGCAAAGCGGATTTAACCAATTTTTAAAAGCGGTCCAAATAGGACCGATGCAAATCGGGGCTCTAGTGTTTATTTTTTGCAGTATCAATGACATTTATATAATTGTAGAATTCGAATTACTAATGCTTGTAATGAAAGCCACCTGGCTTGTGATGGGCGAAGAATTTTTTTGTTTAATTTCCAATAATTTTTGTATTTCGAAAAATTGATTTTAACGTTTTGAACTGTTCCCAATATAATTGTAACTATTTCTTGTAAGTGTTTTATTGATGCCAGAAAACAGGGTTGTCAGATTTTTTTTCACCTTCATCGCCAAATAGCATACTGAAAATCGCCAAAAATTAATTTTCCTAAATTTTTGGTAAAAAAAAATCGCCAAAAATCGCCAAATAAAAGTTTTATATAAAAAAAGAGTGTATTTTATTTACCTTTATTTAAATTTTCCATATTTAGCCTTATTCTAGTAGTGTGTTTATATTATAGTAGACAATCGCAAAACGCATAACATTTGTGTTTCTGACTTGAAATCGCATAATACGTGTTCTGTAAATCGCAATCGCAAGAAGTTTGGCGACGTAAAATTGCAATAGTATTGTTAGAAACTATGGCAGATCGCAGGCAAAACGCACAAGTTTTGGAACCCCTTAAGAAATCTAGCTTTTTGCGATTTTTAATCGTGCAATTGTCATAAGAAGGCTGATTATCTTAAACCCTAAAACTTATGAGATCAGCTAATAAAATTTTTCAAAAAAATAATTTCATTGGGTATGCAAAATGAGTAGACTTTGATGCAAAAAAATCAGTTTTTATATGAGTGATTTTCTATGTGAATATAAAGCAGAATATGGTAAAATTTCGTATTTATTTGAAGCAATGGAGAAATGTCTTAAAAGGTGTATTCAAATTGGATATTTGGAATTGAACTGGAATACTTTAAGTCAACTCAGTCTTCTTAAAGAATAAATTTTAAAAATTACCTTCTAACCCAGATTCGTTTTCGATTCTATATAAATTCAACGTTTTCAAAAATTTCAAGTGAATATTTAATTTTTTTTTTTTTTAATTTCTGATTTTCTTTCGCTATTAATTCAATTCATTTTGCATACTATCCAGCATACATTATTATTTATTTATTTTAAGAATACCATAAGAATACCAGTTTTTAAAATTTATTTTGCAAAATAAGTTTTTCGGTAAAGATCCGATGATTGATAAGGAAAATGTGCGAAAATATAAGAAAGCTTTATTCCAAATTTCTATGGAAACATTTTTTTTATGTTTTGAATCTTATGTATCTGGCAATATTATCAATTTATGACCCAAACAATCACATTCGAATTGCGATTTTAAAATTTGTTAAAAATTCCGAGAAAAAACTAAGCCAGTACTCATAAATTTTTTCATATAAATATGAAAAAAAGATAAAATGCGTTTTAGAAATCGCCAAAATAATCGCCAACTTTTTTAATTTCGCCAAAAAAATCGCCATGTCGCCAAACACAAAATTGCGTCGCCAATTAGGTTTATAAATCGCCACGTTTGGCGAAAAATCGCCACATCTGACAGCCCTTCCAGAAAATCGTCATAGCACTATCACTTTTAGTAAAGAAATCGTCAATCGTCATTTTACTGTATTTTCTCAAAAAAATCGTCAAAATGACGTAAAATCGTCACATCTAACAACCCTGCACACACAAGCTATTCGTGCTGTGGTTGTCGCTATTTCTTTATCAATACAAAAAAAAAGAAACTTCATAGAACATTAAAATATGTATAATCTTTTTCTACAGTATCACTACAATTGTTCTGTTTTATAACCACAAACAGAACACAATATAATGTTTGTTACTTTCTTGAAAATAGTTCCGAACGCTAGGGCTGTGCTCGTATACACAAACACTTAAAAATAGATATCGTTTCTGGGTTTGTGAGCCGTACGTTAAATAATGTTCTGTTTCTTTTCAAACACTGTTTTCAACAAAAACCAAAAATATAAAAAAAAATTATATTTACATATTTCTTATATTTTTTATTTTTCAATAATTTTATTGTTCTTGTTTAAATTTAAAAATTTATAAATTAGTTTGTCCATTAGCGTATAAACTAATATTGGAAAATCAAACTTATGTTAATTAATAACTAAGATCGTATGAGGAGTTATGAAAACACGTCCGTTATCAGAAAGCAAAAAAGTATGTGTATGTATGTAAAACTAATAATTAAAGTTATGACGATCTTGCAGCAAATGAGCTGTGTTGCCACTTTGTGGGTAATTACCCAAATTTGGTATAATTTTTGCTGTCGTGGGTAGAGCGTGGGTAATTGCTCTTAGGTGTAATTCAGGTGTTATTTGAAATTCTTACTTCAGATACCCAAATAAAATAGGGATTCGATATCAGTGATAATTATTTATTTTTAAATATTGTAGATACAAAATGCACAGTCTTAATCAAAGTATCGGTGTCTTTTAAAGAAAAGTCTTCAATCGTTAAGTATATATTTTTTAAAAGTTTGATAATTAATGTCACAAGATGGACTCATAGATTTGAATAAAGATGACTATCATAGTGATTCAGAACCTAAATTCTATTAAAAAAGTTATTCAAACTAACAACTAGCCTGGGGAAAGAAATGTTTTCAATATTCCAACATATAATTAATTTTTCAAATGCTTAAGTTTGAAGAACATTTAACGCCTTTAATAGTTGTAAGCCTGAATTACGAAAGGGACAGTTTTATAAATCTCTGCAGGCTAAATAAGGTACTAAATACTAAATAAGGTATAAACGGTATTTTTTTAAAACCATGAAACTTAAAATTGTATACAATCGTTGATTAATATACGGCATTACCAATTGAAACTGATTTCAAACAAATAGGCACCGCGCCTGTCCTTGACAAAATGCATTGCAGACGTACAATTTTGTTCCTCTTTTTCGAGCATTGCTATCTGCATGTTCAGAATAAAATGAACAATATTGACATACAAGACGTCAATTCTTGCTGGCTTATCAGCACAAACCAGTGACTTCACAATCAAGAAGTGTCACATCGCACGGCCTTGAAGTCTAATTGACAGTTTATTTTCTCTAAATCAACCCATCGCCTTCATTTGTGAAAACAAGTTGCGTCATTTAAATCATAAAGTCGCCTTAAGTTGCAAAAACCGATGGCTGATTTTCAAAGTCAATGTGGATAATTTGGTGGCCTTGTTCACGCATGAATCTATTCATGATGATGTGCCTGAGCAAAAAGTGAGAGCAGTATGACAGTTCGTTTGACAGCTAACCTTTCGTAAGCTCTATCAGGCTTGAATATATGCAACCAAACTCATTATTTTAGGAGTTTTATTTTATGTTTTATTAATTGTTTTTAAGCTTTAACAGATTGACTAATATTGATCTTTTTTCAATGAGTTTGTTGTGTTTTTGCTTCTTTGTAAATGTCTTTTTATTAAATAAAGCTTCAACTTTATATCAGGTGTAATTTCATTTAAATCGGGTAATTTTGCTTCATCTCAAGTGTAATTTTGAATTTTGATGTTGGTAACACTGCAAATGAGCAAATACCTATCTGTTCTTATCTTACCATGGTGAAGGGGTTTTAAGATTCGTCAAAGCTGTATATAGACCCTTACTTGTTATTAAGTAAAGTACGTTCTTTTTTCATGACACCTTTGATTTACAAAGGAATTCTCCTTTTCTCAAATTTTTAAAACAGTTGTCTTTTAATAAATCAATTAACGAAAAAGTACTTTTTCCCGTCTGGGAATTCTCGGGATTTTCAATTGTTTTCAAATCCCGCTTTCCCGTGAATTAATTGCGGGATTCCCGGGAAATTTTGAAGACAAACTTTTTTAAAAATTAGTAAATCTATGTGGGACTCGTGCTCGTTTTATCCAACTAAATTTCAGCACAATATTAAAATTGTTTGCAGATTAAGGCTTAATAAGCTGATTGTTGAGAAAGAGCTTAAAAGGCCTGTGGTAAAATATAGACCTATCTTCACGAAATTTTATTTCTCGTCTTAGCAAACTTTAGTGGGCTTAATCTAACAACAATATTATTAAGTTTTGCGGTTAAGGGCTTAGTTAAAGTGTTTTCCGAGAGTGTGTTTTATATGGGGCGTATGGTAAATTAAGACTCGAAATCCCACCACTAGATTTTGTAAAGAAAGTAGATTACGCTAAATTGTACCACAAAATGATAACTCGTTACGCTTTTAGCCAAGCTGATTTTGTGACATATAACACGAATTTGTTGAAATTTAATGACAATCGGTGTATTCCGCCTGATTATACTGAAATTCAATCCCAAACTGTCTAGGAGTATTAGAAACTGTTTAACACCCAAATGGCTAAATCGACTTAAAATTACTGAAGGTTTAATGAAGTTTTAATTTTCTTTATTTCAATTTTTTCTTTGGTTTGGTATCAATAACTTAAGTCTAGCACAACTGCTTCTAATCGTAATCATCTACTCCTTAGCGAAAAGTCTATGAAATACAGCAAATAAGTAATTTTGAATTTAATGTTACGAAAAACTACAGTTCTTGCCTTCCCTTTCTATTCGCCATTCCAGGAATTGTTTTCCTCTAGGACATCAATTCTTCCAGCCTAATTAAGCAAATTTTGATTATCTCCGCATAATCAGCTCTGAATTGAACAATGTGTTTACGTATATTGATTTTTATGGTCCTATTGGCATTAAAATGACTCTTATTTATCTTAAAATAACTTTAAACTTAAATATTTTCGTATTTGTTATATAATACATACTAGATTTTGTTATTATTTTCTTGATGCACACAAAAAAACACTAATAAAAACATTTTGGAGCTTTAATGGCTGTAAAATGCAAATATAAATATTAGCATAACCTAAAAAATCCTTCTAAAAGAGGAATATTAAACTTAGCTGTCAATATAATAACGATCAGAAATTTTATCTATGGATAAGAAGTTGAGATTTGAATAATAAAAAAATTTAATTTTATACGAATTTTCATAATAAAAAACATTTATTTATAATTATTAATTATAACAAAAAATAATGCCAAGTTTAGTTTCATATAAGGCCAATAAGGGTCGCAAAGTTTTAGAATTAATTTTCATTAATGTGTCTTTAAAATTGTTGCGTAAATCACTGACAGCTGAAAAATATAACAAATAATAGAAGCAAGATTATATATAATATAACAATTAGAGAACATGCTTTGTAGAAAAATTTTCGGGCGCCACAAACTATGTATGTCCGAAGCCCAAAATTAACTTTGTCCTTAAAATTAGGAGAAAAACTCATCATGAATTCAAATCTCGTACAAGTTCAGTCGGTCCGTTATTTGTTGTAAGCCACAAGCTACAATATGACGTTCAACCTGTGTTGCCAATCCATGTGTAATTACACATATTGTGTGTAATTTTTACTTGCATGTACAACCCATGTATAATTAGTTCAATAGTAATCTGTGTCAGTTTGATTTTTTCATTAATTTTTGACAGTCAAGATTTGATTTTCGAAAATTAAGTTTTGGTAATTTTTTTTAGTTTCCATCACTTTCAAACTTGCTTTTCAAACCCTGACTTTTTTCACTTTCCCTAGCATGTTCTCTTTCCCCCTCAACCATAAAGATAAACTATCAGCAAGAAGACTTTAATAGTGTGAACCAAGCCTTGCACCATCCATACGTTCATGTGTAGAACGCAAAATCATACATTATATAGGACATACATACACATTGGGGATTTCATGTCAAGTGAACCAATTTTGAAATCAATATCTTCCGATTTGGATGAAAGTTGCACCTAGGTTATTGTAGTTTACACACAAATTTTCAACAAGATCGGTCAAAAAGTTTCTGAGTAAGAGGAGGTAAAAGTTTTCCATTTTGGTCAAACAGGTGTTCTTTCTCATCCATGTAACTTATTACCTATTGGTGTTAGCAAAATTTGACCCAAGTAGCTTAGAAAGTTATTTGATCATTCTTTAAAAAAAAAATATTTTTAATTTAAAACTTTTTTTAAATGTTCTAAATTCTCATTTCATAAAGGGTGGTTGCATTTTAAGGGCCGATGTTGACTGTTAACCACACCTAAACGTCAAGTTTTTTTCTGCATTTCAGTTGACATTTCTCAAATTCAGACTAACTCAATTTGAACCATGAAAAGATACAGAATCGAGTAACGCTTTAAAGTTATTCAATAGTGGATGATACATTTTAGGAGAAAATCATCTTCAGTGACGAGGCACATTTTCAGCTCGGTGGATTCATCAATAAGCAGAATTGCCGCATTTGGGCGAATGATAATCCAAGAGTGATTGTCAAAAAATTTCTAAAACTTTTTCTAAAATCTTTGGATGAAGTGTCCTGACGATCTGGCCTAAGAAACCAGTGAAATGCGCATGGGAATAGCTTATCCCATCAACAATAAATTTCAGTTTATCAATAGTATGAAATGGAAATTTAGCACATTTAAAGGAAACCTTGTTAATTAATTTTTTGAATCCCAAGAAAATCTTTGAAAACCTTTTTTTATTTCTTTTTAGCGGGAATGTTTTTTTTTTTTTGCTCAAAAGGAAGCGTATGTCTTTTCTTTTAAAGTAGTTTTGGACGCTTATTGGGATGAGAGTATGTATTAAAAAAAATACTACCTGTGTTTAAGTGTTTCTAAAACCTTAAAAATAATAAAAAAAAAAATATATGTATCGCGAAATTATTTTTTAAACATTTTTTGAAGAAATAATGTTTAATTAACATAAACTGTCAAATTGGATTTTAATTTCTTTTACTTTTCCTTTCTGCGTTATTTAATCAAAGAGTGTGTAAATTCTAGAGATTTCAGAATTTAAGAAATAATTTCCTTAATTTTTTTTTTAAATAAAATATAAAGTACTAACCCACTGCAATCTACTGCCTGTTTTTAAAACACGAGCGCAAAAGTGACTCGTTTAACTTAAATTTAAAACAAAAACCAAAATTCAAAAATTTCTTATGTCACCATCTCTTACAGAACTGCATTTTCACAATCTTATCTAAACAATTTTTTATGCAGCTGCTCTGCATATTTTGAAGCAAGTGGGAACCATTTTTTTTTTGTTTTAATAAAATAAATCTGGGTTCTTAAAAGAATTTTAATTGTGTACATTTTTAATTTGCGTCTATTTCTTGACTTAACTTATTTGCAATTCTATCAGCAGTAAACTTTCTTAAAGTAAACAAAAAAAAAAATCACGTGAATTTCCGCACATATTTTCCGGGATTTTTTTCTCGAAAAATGTGCGGGATCCCGCGAATTTTGTCATAGGAAATTCCTTATGAAAAACACTTATGTTCATCAAGTTCTTTCTTACTATGTACAGCAATTACATTTAATTGCAAATATGGAAAAGCAATAACGTTTTGCATGTTAAATTCATTCCACACAAAGCTATTTTTTGATTTGTATGCTTAATTTTGATTCAAATGTGTAATTTGGTACACAGTCATGTGTTATTTTCGAATTCTTCTTTGTCGACACTGCGTTATATTCTTAAATCATTTTACAAAACATATAAAGACAAACATCAAACTTTTGCTTGATCTTATATTTCGTGCTACAATGTTAACCCCGAAAGCTTCACTATTCCCGTCGTTGGTAATCATCTGTTTAATGAAACATTTTTATGCGAAATGTCGGAAACTGTGAAAGAGATAATATGTTCTTTGCGGACTTAGTTCGTAGCGCCGAATTTTTTTCTTGAACGAATTTTTTTTCTCAACTTACCAACTTTAAAGCCATTTATATATATGTTTTTTATGAAGTGAGGAAATTTCGGACTATTTACCAAATTTTCGACTAACTCATCTTTACATAAGCTGGTGCATACAAGTTTCACATGCGAATTTTTTCGCATCAAATCAATCCAGAAATCAATAGCAATTTCAAAAACTGAAGCCGAAATTGTAATACTTTTCACATTCCCTGCACAGCTAAAGGCCTCTTTAGGTGTTGGCCCTAGATCTACTCTAAAATAGTTTTCAAGATTAAGCTCCTTGAGGGAAACATGATCTCTTAAAAGTTGAATAATGTAGGTCCAAGTTAATTCTTCTGCGTTTGCTATACTTAAAGTTTGCAGCGACTGTAATTGTAAGATCATTTCAATTGGTATAAAGCCAGATACTACTTTTAATTTTTCCAATCGAGGACAATTTAAGGATACTGGTTGCATAGGAGCTCCACTGCCGTAATCATACCAGACTAAAGACCGCAAATTTTCGTTCATTTCATATGCTCCTTTAAATTTAGATGTTTGGAAATAAACTATATTCAAACTTTGAATTTGGCTAGAAATTGCAAAATTTTCAAATATTCCTATAAATTTCGTTCTGCAAGAAGAGAAGTGTTTTAAACTCATTTCCGCTAAAAACTGTCGTAGGTTTGCTTGGCTTAACCCATCGCAATTATTCACATTAAATTCCTCAATACTCTTTAACAAAGGAAATTTTGTGACATTTTTAAAAGTTGTGTCATTAATATTTAACTTTTTAAGTTTTTTACAAGTATCGGCTAAAACTTTTACTGCGTGATCATCTAAAGTCGTTTCGTTAAGGGTTAGTGTTACCAGGTTTTTAAAATTACTCAAAAAATAACAGGTAAGATCCTTTCCCTGCAATTCTTCGTTAAAAAAAGCCCCAATTTCCAATTCTTCCAAGTAATTCGCTGAATCTTTATTAAATGTAATCGGCATTGTAAGAAAACATATTTTGCATTTAAGAGACAAATGTTTAATTTGGGACTTAATAACAAATTCTAGGAAATCATTATAGCTCATCTTGTTAGTAGAGTATACTGCTCTATTACTTGTCCAAGACAAATATTTCAATTGCTTCATTTCCAAAATAGTTTTAGTATATACTTTGAATTCATTTATCGTGGCGATTTTTAATTTCTGCAGTTTTTTGCAATATTTAGCCACTGATTGTAATTGGTTTTCTCCAACAGTCATATATCTGTAGTCGATAGCTATTAAATTTGGAAATTTTCTTACATCCGTAAAAGGATCAGTTTCTTTCAGTACTTTTATATCTTCGCCATATACTTTTAAAAATTCCCCAAATTCAGAGGAGGATAATTCCTTTCTCTCCAAACCAGTTTCATTTATTACATAAAAGTGTGGTGCTTCTTTTTCAATACAAATTGTGGTGTAGTCAACTTTCCAGATGAAATTGCAGAAAATATATTTTAAGTCTTGAGAAACTTGTGCCAATATCAATTGCTCTTCAAAATTAAGATAATGAAAAATCATTTGCATTAAATCAACATTTGTTGAGATTTTATCGAAACCTTGCAGATTAAACGATGCCATATTTATTAATTTATTAATATCTAAATTATAAATTTATTTATATATTATTATTTTATCTGATTTCATAAACGCAGTGTTGCAATGCATCACTAAAAGGAATAGCTTCATTAACTAAATAATAGGGTATTCATTTAATCGACCTTTTGCATTAATCAGTTAATCGCTCGATGGGTTAATAATCGGTTAATTTTGTTTTTGATCGGTTAACCAATTAAACAAGTTTTTTTTATAATTTAAGTAATTTCAACATATAAAAATGCATGAATTGTTTATTATTTGGAGTTTATTAGTAAAAAAAAACAATAACATGCCAAACATAACAATTCTTGAACTAAAACGAGCAAACAAAAAACAATTCAAAAATAAAATTAATACATTAATAAAAATTAATACACAAGGTGTGCTATCAAGTCATATCGTCATAATATCCTAAATAATGGGTGGTATTATTGATTCCGCACGGAAAGGAAAATTCGACGGAAATAAATATCGATCGATATGCAAATTGCGATTTTTCATTCCTGCGGTATAAGCTTCCGGAATAAATTTTTAACATCCCTGTTTTAATAATTTCTGAGTTGATATAAGCTCTGTTTCTTTACTTTTTTGGGTAAATTTCCTGCAAATGAGAGCAAGCATAAATTTATCTCATAAAGAGACAAAATTACACAAAAGTATGGATACAGAAAAAATCAAATTTAAAGCACAAAATAAAAACGCAGTGTTTTGACAGTCATTAAAACACAAACAAATTTGCACCACTTTTGAAAAATTTTATGTTGGCTGTAGAAATAAACTATTTTTAACAAAAATAAAACAAAACAAACACATTTACAAGACCTAACCTTTTTTTATCCCTAATATTTCAGTACAAAACTATCTTTTTAAGTACATTATTTTATTCCACAACACTTTTTTTAACCGTTTGATAATTTACACAATTTGCACGAAGAAAAAGTCTGGGCTGTTTCGTGCAAGAAGAAGAAGAATTTTATTCTCTCAAACCCGCTCTCATTCGTGCAAATTGGGATCCCGAGGGATCCCAAAGTAGAGTAAAGAAACAGAGCTATTGTGTCAGCTGTTGGTAAAAATAACATTTTAAACCAGTTGAAATTTTTGTGAGCGACAATTTTTTTTATTAAATTAATTGCTGTAAAATAAACAAATAATAAATAAAAATATTTTTTTTTAAATAACAAAACTAAATGTTTTTTTTTAAATATTTCTTACATTTTAATTCTTTCCGTTAGCTTCTCGTTGTAAAATTTAAACGTAAGCAAAATGGCGAAAAATACCTATATTGCGGTTTCAATAATATGGCAATACCGCGGTAGAGATTATACCACAACAACGGAAGGATACCGCACAAACGGAATGAATAATTACAAATTTGGCTTCCGCACAAAAATTGCTTTCCGCACTTGCGGAACGGAATCAATAATACCACCCAATATTTTACAATTGTTTAAAATAACAAAAAATAAAAATTTTAATACTGTGTTCATTGATTAACTGTACAGTAGATATCTAAATAATAAGCGGTAGCCCACAACAGTCATATCGTCGGCTTAATATAATAAAAAAGAGAGGCAAAAAGCTTTTTATTTTCCCTATTTGCTGCTTGATAGAAAATTAAAAATACAGTTAGTTTTACACACTTCAAGACTTAAATAGAAGAAAAGCTACATGCTGGTCGACGAGGCGTATCTTTCTCTACCACACGGCATCAACATCTCAATTTACATAAAAAGTGGATTTAGCCGGTTTGCATATTAAGCCGACGATATACATATGTATATTTCTTGTAATTATTTTAAGACATAAGACTTTATGACTACCTTGTGAATCCCCCAAATATGTATGTATTTATAAAAAAAACTGAGATAATTTTATAGGTTATTTCAATAGGTAAAGGAGATCTTATAAAATAATCTTTTAGAAAAGTAATTTGGTTTAAATGTTTAGGATTAAACCGATTATTTTTTTTAATTTTGACAAAATTTGACTTGGAAAAAATTCTTTTACTTATCGTAGTTTTAATATCTCAGTCGTTTTCCAGGATTTCTCTAAACATATAAAATACTCCATTATGCCATTAGAGTTTTTTTTAACATTTTTAACACTTCTAAATGTTTCGGTTAATTTTGTTAAAAGACTGATATGTGAAGATATGTATGAGAAACGTGAAACTAAAAAAAGGTGTTGACAATCAAACATTTAACCCATTGTGGCCACATTCCTGCTGATCGATGATGAAGATAAAAAAACATTGAAAAACATTGTAATTTCAGTCACCGGTCGGCAAAAAATCGGTCAAAATGAAGATCACCTTCTTTGTTTGTATAAAAAAATATTTTCTAAACACATTTATTTTGTATATAAGACGAAACAAATATGTAATTAAAAACACAAAAAAATATATTATAATACTACAAATTATTGAACTTTTTGTTACATCGGTTAATCGACTGAAATTAACCGGTTTAATCGTTAATCGAAAAAAGCCAATTTGAAATTAACCGATCAGTTAATCGGGTAGTAATTAAGCGGTTAACCGATTGAATACCCTAATAAATAACCTTTGTCTAAGCAATGCCTTGAGGTCAATTTTGCACTGTAACTAGGGTTTTTTCCCGGGATTTCCCGTCCCGGGAATTTCCATTATTTTATTTCCCGTTTTCCCGGGATTTTTCTTGCGGGATCCCGGGAAATAAAAAATTCCTCATAATTTCAGAAAATAGCTATTTATACTTTGAAATTTAGTTTTCTATTCTCTAAAAATTAGCATCTGTGGATGGGTTGTGGATTAGATCAATTGCAAGAAGTGAGTACATACGTAAATCAATGTCTCCTGATTAGGGATGCAACATCGCTGTGAAAAACATCGATGTTTGAAGACATCGATGTTTTCACGATAAGCATCGATGTTAAAAAACATCGGTAAAAAACACGATACATCGATGTTTAACATCGATGTTGAAACCTACTTTGCAATTATACTTACGGACTGTTTTAATTCTTCTTTGCTACTGAAAATCTTAATGCCCAACTATAATATACATATGCTTGCATAAGCTTTTGTCAAAAATTAACAAACAGCCTGTCAAATGCATTCAAAAACACCAAAACAAAGTGCAATCAGATTTCATTTTTGCTTAAGCAAATGACAGATTCATAAAATTAATCAAAAAGTTTCCATAAGTGCAAAATGGTTTGACAAATATGATTTTTATGTATTCGCACAGTTGCTCGAGCCAACTTAAGCAACTTAATACATACATATAGTTATGCAATGCACAGTATGCATGCATGTACATACATACATACGTACTTTGTATAAAATATTTTTAATTTTTGTGTTAAAATTCTGTTTAATAGAGAAATATTTATATAATATTTGTCATAAAATTCTTATATTACAGAAATTTTATTAAAAACCGACATTTCAAATTCTTGCGTTTAACGTATGCTTTGAAAAACACTTTTTTATTTTTTTAAATAAAAGGTTTAATTGAAAAATAGAAATTAAAATTGCTAAAAATATTATAAAAAATATTAAATTAATGAAAATATTAAATGGACGATGTCGATATTTTTTAGTTTTGACGACGATGTATCGCCGATGTATCGTAAATCAAAACATCGATATTAACATCGATTTTTATGAACGATATATCGATGTTTTCTAAACATCGATGTATCGTTTGCATCCCTACTCCTGATGCAATAAATCTACTAAAAGCAGAATGGGCAGTGCAACAGTTGATAGTTATTACATTTAGTGAAGTGAAGAGTTAATAAAGTACATTAATTCCAAATAAGATGCAGGCAGTAAAGTTTCATTGTCCATAAACAAGTCTTAAAAATAGGAGATACCTAAACATATCGCTCCTTTATTGCAACATAGTCATATCTACAAAAACAAACGATCTTGGCAAAATGCGATTGAAGTTTTCAGAATGTACCGACTTAAAGATATATTTTACTAGAACTTCGGTTCAGTTTGAGATATGACTATGATGCAATGAAGGAGCGATATGTTTATTAGGTGATAAACACAAATTTTCAATTTCAATTTGTGTTGGTTTATATACCCGTGAAGTACAACATACAACTTAAAAAACACATTGTCCTAAAGATTACAAATGGACCTATTGAAATGAAAAGGTTTGGAAGAAGCAGTCCGGTTGATCATATTTTTGCATCAACCTTGACATACATTTGACTGATATAGACGTTGTTTATAAAAAGAAAAAATTGCTTCTGATTGTGAATCCGAAGCATGCTACAACGGTGCACTTTTAACTATTTGTCCAACCTCGAGAAAATAAACGAAGTTTTTCGGACACATGATAATTAGTAAATTAAATCTGGAATAAACTTTTTGACGACTTACTAAGCGCTTTGAGTGTGTCAGAAAGTTATTTCCTAAGCCATTAAAAAATGTTATATATTTCTTTAAAGTATTTTATCTATTTTATTAATTAATAACTTTTTGATTTCATATCTTGAGTACCTACATTTTTATTTTGTTTTTATTATTGTTTTATGAATTATCCGGAGCATAATAATACTGAATTAAAGCATAAAAGGCGTGAGGTAATAATAAATCAAGTTCCTATTTCAATCTTCAATTCATTTTTTAGTATTGAACCATTTCATTTACTTTCTTTGTAAACAAGTTCCCTTACGTTTTTTTATAAAAGTTTTTTTTTCATTAATTAATACCAAAATTTACTTTGTATTATTTATATGGAGCGGGATCCCGGGATCCCGGGAAATTTAAAAAAAATTCCCGCTTTCCCGGGAATCGAAAAAGTCCGGGAAAAAAAAAACTCTAACTGTAACCGTATTCACTGCACAACGGTTGCGAAATTTGTGCATCGTTTTTTTTTTGTGGTGATTTTTCAACGCATTGGTTTTTAGTGATGCTTTGCAATACTGATCTTAGGATGTCAGCCTTTGTTGAGTTGTAGTGTGACCAGATGTTAAAATTATTTACAGCTTAATCTGGCATTAGAAACGTACAAGAATTGCTAAATATGAAAAAACTGCAAATTTTTTTTTTTTACTTTTGTAAAGAATGTCATAACTAGAGCAACCAAAAAAAGCACTAAAAAACAGTTTTAACAAAGACTATAAATATATAAAGATGTTGCACTTGGTACATTTGAAATTTTCAAAAATGTTGAGCTTCTTATCGATAAGGGGGGGAAGTAACAAGAAAGCAAAAACTTCGTGCTCACATTCAGAGAACTAAAGAGAGCAAGAAACCACATGCATTAATACAAACACACGTTTACTGTTTTTGCCAGCCAAAGTGTGTGTGTATGTGTTTTTTTTTCGTTGAAACTGGTTTTTGTTGTTTTTTTAAATTGATTTCGTTTTGTTTTCAAACAATTATTGTGCAAATAACCTACGTAAGAGACAATGCGACCGATTGTGTAATAGTAGGGTAGGAATATGTGTTTTATTGTTGTAAAACTGAAACTATATCGATTCGCACCGAACTATAATTCAATTTTTTAGACAATTTTATTATGTATGTACTTATTATAAGTGTATTGTATGTATAAAACGAGTGTTTATTCTTAGGGAGTGTGTGAGACGATAGTAAAATACTATTGTAATTCAAATGTGGACACTTCTGAGGTGAATTAAATTTTAATGGGGTCTATTGGAATTTTTAAAACAACACACAAAATTTTAATTGAAAATGTCATGTATATATTTTCCTAAATTTTTCATTACAGCAGCGATATACATAGTCCATTTAATCTTTATTTCTGCCAAACCAGTTTCATTTATTACATAAAAGTGTGGTGCTTCTTTTTCAATACAAATTGTGGTGTAGTCAACTTTCCAGATGAAATTGCAGAAAATATATTTTAAGTGTTGAGAAGCTTGAGCCAATTTCAATTGCTCTTCAAAATTAAGATAATGAAAAATCATTTGCATTAAATCAACATTTGTTGAGATTTTATCGAAACCTTGCAGATTAAACGATGCCATATTTATTAATTTATTAATATCTAAATTATAAATTTATTTATATATTATTATTTTGGCTGATTTCATAAACGCAGTGTTGCAATGCATCACTAAAAGGAATAGCTTCATTAACTAAATAATAGGGTATTCATTTAATCGACCTTTTGCTTTAATCATTTAATCGCTCGATGGGTTAATAATCGGTTAATTTTGTTTTTGATCGGTTAACCAATTAAACAAGTTTTTTTTATAATTTAAGTAAATTCAACATATAAAAATGCATGAATTGTTTATTATTTGGAGTTTATTAGTAAAAAAAAAAAAACAATAACATGCCAAACATAACAATTCTTGAACTAAAACGAGCAAACAAAAAACAATTCAAAAATATGTAATATGCATTTTCTCAATTAATATACAAGGTGTGCTATCAAGTCATATCGTCATAATATCCTAAATAATATTTTACAATTGTTTAAAATAACTAAAAATAAAAATTTTAATACTGTGTTCATTGATTCGTCATAACTGTACAGTAGAAATCTAAATAATAAGCGGTAGCCCACAGCAGTCATATCGTCGGCTTAATATAATAAAAATGAGAGGCAAAAAGCTTTTTATTTTCCCTATTTGCTGCTTGATAGAAAATTAAAAATACAGTTAGTTTTACACACTTAAATAGAAGAAAAGCTACATGCCGGTCGACGAGGCGTATCTTTCTCTACCACACGGCATCAACATCTCAATTTACATAAAAAGTGGATTTAGCCGCTTTGCATATTAAGCCGACGATATACATATGTATATTTCTTGTAATTATTTTAAGACATAAGACTTTATGACTACCTTGTGAACCCCCAAATATGTATTTATAAAAAAAAAAAATTAGATAATTTTATTGGTTATTTTAATAGGTAAAGGAGCTCTTATAAAATAATCTTTTAGAAAAGTAATTTGGTTTAAATGTTTAGGATTAAACCGATTCTGTTTTTAATTTTGACAAAATTTGACTTGGAAAAAATTCTTTTACTTATCGTAGATTTAATTTCTCAGTCCTTTTCTAGGATTTCTCTAACCATATAAAATACTCCATTATGCCCTTAGAGTTTTTTAAAATTTTTAACACTTCTAAAAGTTTCGGTTAATTTTGTTCAAAGACTGGTATGTGAAGATATGTATGAGAAACATGAAACTAAAAAAGGTGTTGACAATCAAACATTTAACCCATTGTCGCCACATTCCTGCTGATCGATGATGAAGATAAAAAAAACATTGAAGAACATTGTAATTTTAGTCACCGGTCGGCAGAAAATGGGTCAAAATGAAGATCACCTTCTTTGTTTGTATAAAAAAATATTTTCTAAACACATTTATTTTGTATGTAAGACGAAACAAATATGGGCATTTCCTGGGGTCACGAACGTACGTTCGGTCGCTTTGGTATGCAAAAAATATAGAAAACAAAACTTTTCATAGAATTTTTTTTTCGATTCTATAGCATTTGGGTAGCTCTATGTTTAGTGCAAAAGATGGGTTTCATCGAGTTTAAGTTTTCATAATAATAGTTGTAAACATGTGGTCACGAACGTACGCAAAATAGAAGTCAACTTTGGATGACAGTAGTGAAATGTAAAAATCTGCGTAATGTGCATTTTCCCATAAATATCTTTAAATTTCCTTAACAAAAAAACTTAATACTCCTTTTACAACTGATTGTAATGGAGAGATTATGAAGAAAGAGTGTAAACATAACATATTTTTTGCATTTAAAATAAGTATATAAAAATGTCTTTAGAAGTAGAAAATATAAGAAAATATAAAATATTCCAGTTTCCAGTGCAATTTCCTCAAGTAAAACAGCTGAGACATGCTATGAAACCATTCTTTTATAACAACATAGACTTTTTTTTAAAAAAATAAACAATAAAAGACAAAGACTATCAACATTTTATTTTTTCATCCTGGTGGACCATTCTGGGGCAATGCCCATATGTAATTAAAAACACAACAAAATATGTTATAATACTACAAAATATTGAAATTTTTGTTACATCGTTTAATCGACTGAAATTAACCGGTTTAATCGTTAATCGAAAAAAGTCAGTTTGAAATTAACCGATCACTTAATCAGGTAGTAATTAATCGGTTAACCGATGGACGGTTAACCGAATGAATACCCTACTAAATAACCTTTGTCAAAGAAATGTCTTGAGGTCAATTTTGCACCGTAACCGTATTCACTGCACAACGGTTGCGAAATTTGTGCATCGTTTTTTTTTTGTGGTGATTTTTCAATGCATTGGTTTTTAGTGATGCTTTGCAATACTGATCTTACGCTGGGTCTCCACGTTGCAATATTTATTGCTAAGTACAAGCAAAAACGTCGGCAGAACAATGACAGAACAATGGAGCAATAATTGCTGAATTAATTGCTGGAGAACACTTGAAATTGCTTTGCCATAAATTTGCAATTTTCACCGCGAGTAGTCGTATAAAGTTTTTTGGCTGTACATATTTTATGTTGTGTTTTGAAGTGGTTGTGAAATTTTCTTTTTTAAATTAATAAAATAATTAATTGTAATTGTCGTAGCTGTGTTTTGTATTACTTTTTTGTTTATTTGCGTTAAAAAAAGTTGAATTGTTCTATTGAAAAAATAAAAAAATATACAAAAAAATAAATTTGTCGTTTGCTTTTGTTGAACTTTACGTTTATTAAAAAATATAATATATAATAATATATTTAGTGATTGCTTTTTTAATAAATAATCACACAAACAAAAAACAACCTTACAGAGAAATGAAACGTCAGATAAATTACAACTGATTTGACAGCATATTGCTAAGCAATAATTGCTCAAGCAATAAGAAGAGCAATCATTGCGCAATGCATTGCCACTCATGGCAATATGCGGTCTATACGTCGCAAATTTTATGGAGCAATGAAATTTGACGTTTGCCGCAATAAAAATTGCTACGTGAAGACCCGGGGTTAGGATGTCAGCCTTTGTTGAGTTGCAGTGTGACCAGATGTTAAAATTATTTACAGCTTAATCTGGCATTAGAAACGTACAAGAAATGCTAAATATGAAAAAACTGCAAAAAATTTTTTTTTTTGACTTTTGTAAAGAATGTCATAACCAAAAAACCAAAAAAAGCATTAAAAAAGTTTTAAGCTCTTAAAAGAAGCGTTTAAAAACTTGAAAATAAGCTGTTAAAATTAAAAAAAAGCTATTTAAACTTGTTTATTTTCCACTTTATTCCTTAAATACGTTGTTATAGTAAATTATAAGTTGATGCAATAAATTTTCGAAAAGAAAACTATGTCTGTTTGGAGTCAGCAAGTTCTTGTACATAGAAAAAGTTCTTCCTACGTCTACAGATGTTGAGGGAGCATATTTAAAATTGAGTATTTGCTCTGAAGTATATTTTATACGATTGGACTCATAATTCCGCTTGCCTCCCAAAATATCCCCAATATCTTTTAATACCGATAATCCTTCATTTTTTAATGAAACTGATTTTAATTTTGTATTAACTTCGTCTTCTATATTCCCTGGAACACGGGACATTTTTCTAACGGTCCACAACTATGTTCACTTAGAAAACCAATGAAGGATTTTTTGTTTCCAATTTTGTTATAACTTCGTGTAAAACACCAAAATTTGCAGAAATTAACAATATTTGATATACAGAGAAAGCCTTAATAGCTAAAACTATATTAAAAAAGCAAAAAACAGAGAGAAGGGGAACTACCAGACGTTACTTTATACAAAAACTATTTTAAAAAAGAAATAAGACGTTACAAAGTATGATTGTAGAAGACGTTACAGACTGAGGAATTTGATCGCAAGAATACAGCTATGGAATTTTCGAGAGAAAAGAACTTAAACAAGCAAATAATAAAGTAAGTTGATAAAAAGGCTTAATACTAAAAACATAAACGCATACAAATTATACACAACACTATAAAAAAGTACGTTACAGTACCACTAAGACAGGGTTGCATAAAAATCAAGTAAGAAAGTATAGTCAGTCAAGCCCGACCGTATGATACCCAACACCACAGTATTTAAAAACAAGTTTCAAGAGTGTATGGCTATATGAATACGGATCTATCTATGTTTTAAATTTCATTAAAATCGGTTAAATCTCCCCTCGTGGTCCTATTTTTTAAAAAATGCATACCTTACGTCTCTATATAAATATGGATATATCTACATATGTCTTCAATTGCATTAACATTGGTTTGATAGTGGGCACAAAGACCCTCTTCCGGATAGCAGCTTGTATGGGGGCTATTTTATATTATGGACCGATTCGCCCTTGTGCCAATTAGAACACACGTACCAAATTTCATTAAATTATCTTTAAAATTGCGACCTGTACTTTGCGCACGAGGTTACATGGACAGCCAGCCGGACGGACATCGTTAGATCGACTCAGAAAGTGATTCTGAGTTGATCGGTATACTTTAGGACCAATATTTTAAGGTGTTTCTCACATCAGCACAAATGCATAATACCCTCTCCACTCTTTAGTGTAGGTATAATTCAATACATAGATAATATAAGTTTTTGAGATGATATTGTTCAAGGGAAGCACAAAATATTACCATAACGTTGAACGATTTTTTTAACCAGTGTTGTTACAGCAAAGAAATGGCTGATTTTTTAGTATTTCCCAGCAAAAACTTTACTTACAATCCTACTTTTAATGACTTCAAGAATTCATTACTTTGTAGCTTTATTCGCCACTTTTTGGATTATTAGTTATATATTAAATAATAACTTTATTATTATATCTTAAATATACAGAAAAATTTATATTTTCATTATGACAATAAAAATGTCATTATAGTCATAAAACATAGTTTTTTAATGCAAAAACTACACTGCCCAGGTAGACTAGCTGGTAGAGAGCTAGTCTATCAGCACCGAGGTTGCGGGATCAAATCCCGCCAGAGACAGAAAAAAAATAAAAAATAAAATAAAGTAAAATAGAATAAGAAAAAATAAAAATAAAATAATTAAAAAAAAAACAAAAAAAAAAAAATTTTAAAAAATAAAAAAATTTTTACTTTATTGACTTTGTGTAACTATATATTTTTATAAAAATTTTAAGTATAAAAAAAACTTATTATTTTTTAGATTATAATAGGCTAAATTATAAAGGATTACTTTTGGGACATCTCGAACAAAAATAAGTACTTTTTCTAGTAGAAAAGTAAGTAGACGGCTCGTCAAATTCTCATTATTTTTCTGCTTACTTTGTAAGCAAAGTTTTTGCTGGGTTATAAAAAAAAGTTGCACATAAAAAAAATAATAATTACGATTTTTGCAAAATTTTATTAAATAAGTTTTTTTTTCGCATGAAAAAAATTCAAAATTATCTTAAAATGACATAATAAGTAAAAAAAAAGCCGATATCGCAGAAATAACTAAAAAAAGCCGATATTGCCAAAATAAGCAAAAAAAGCCCTAACAAATATAGCTCATTTTCTTTGTTTTTTTATGATCGGAATTTGTGTTCAATCAAAATCTTTCTATCTTGTAAACCAAAAAATAAGCAGTCATAACTATATAAATTTTGGTTCGAGACTACATTACTTTAACGGCCAATTTCCCCAAGTTCAGTTATAACTGACTATCAGTTATAACCAGGGAAACCATAAATATGCAATTGCATGTTTTTAGAGCTTTTTATGAATTTTGGCATCGATTTGTTAGTGCATATTTTACCGGTTGCAGCGTTTTTTTTTCATAATTTAGTTAAAAACAGCCTTTTTGCAGCGCTTTTAAGTTTATAGCGCATATTTTGCACTTTTGTGGCATATTTTGATACATGTAAAATTTTTTTTAGATGCCTACAAGAGCTTTCCCAGCAAATGAAAAAAAAAAATTCTTTTGCAAAATTCTGGCTTTTTTGTTTTAAATATTTATCTGTATACCAGGCATATTTCAATTTCGCCATCTAAATTTAATTTTTACTTTAAAATTGTAAGACAAAGCAGGTTGTCATTAAAACATACAAATGTTTTTTAACTAAAACATTTTATATAAAAGCAATTTTATACGTTTTTGGCGATCCTTTAATATACCGATTGATCGACTCAGAATCTATTTTTTTTGGCGATCTAACGATGTACATCCGTTGTCCGTCCATGTTAACGTTGTGCGCAAAGCGCAAATTGCAATATTTTAGATAATTTGATTAAATTTGTTAAATACATTTTAATTGTACTAAGGACGAAGTCTATGTAAATGATGAGAATCGGTCTATAATTTCACATATTCGCCATAAAAACTTCTTTCCAAATTAGACTCTTTGTGTTCGTTAACCATCTAACTATGCTGTATTTAGATTAAATTCGCCCCCAAAATATTTTACTGTAAATTAAATTCTTTTCAAATCAGTTCACATTTACTGATGTTAATATCTAGATAATATTGGGCAAAAATAACTTTAATATGCATTTTAACCTCTAAACATAACTTTTTTTGTGAGCCCATGGCTGCCCGTTTTCAAATAAAAGGATAAAATTTTGAAAATTCGTCTGTTAATACTATGGTGCCATGGGCTTTACCAATTATAATTTATGGAATGTTTTTATTAAATGGAACTGTAATTTAACTGTTGAATATTTTGTTTTCAAATTAGTAATTTTTTAATTTTTCGGGGCATATTTTTAACAATTTTCAGGGCATATTTTCAAGTTTTAACTGCATATTTCATGAGCAAAAAACGTGTTTTTTAGAGCATATTTCTGGTTTCTCAGTTTATAACTGTCAAAAATGTATTGTATATTGAAAGTAAAAGCAATAGTTAGTTTTAAATGAACTTGGTAAAAGTTGCCGTAAGTGACTGATTTTTACAATATTTTAACAAATGGGTATTTTTGGTGAAACATCAGAAATTTTGAATGCAGTGGTTTCCCGATTTAACGAACTCTCGATTTAGCGAATTCGGGATTTAACGAACAGGCAAGAATTTTACCTTACATACTGTGTAGAGCGAATTAAAATCCAATTTGGTACTCGAAGTAACGAACAAATTAAAATAATATACAAAAAACAGTTGTAGTCTTGACGAAGATGAAGAAATTAATACACGATTAGAAAACGATGTAAAAATTAAACACAGAGATGAAATCAAAAGCTTTGATGTATGTATCCAGTGGGGACAGGAAAATAATATCGGTATATCCAAGACATTAAGGGTTTTCATGATATCGTTTAAAAGTCTCGCAATCTGGGCAAACTGTGCATATTTACGCCCTCGCAAATGAACTGTCAAAAATTGTAATTTAATTTACACAAACTTCGTAAATTTGCCCAGCAATTTTGACTCGTAAACGTGCGCAGTAAAATTTTTTTAATGCTTACTGCTATTTCCGTTGAAAAATTCAAGGGTTTATAAATCACAAACAATAAATTCTTGCAATGATTTCAGCACTTTAGCCTTTTGGCTTTCTTGATACGTTTTTAAAAACAAATTTCACATTTTAAGCTTTGTTCAGAATTAGAGAAACAATTTCGTGTTTTCTTCTATCTTTTTTCTTCCTAAAGTATTTCATATATTTTCCTTTCATTTTTAAAACCAAAATGTAACTAAAATTTTTTTTAAAAATGTAACTTAAGTTGAGTCAACTAGAACTTCAGCAACAATTTGTATGAAATTGTTTCTGACGTTTAAAATAATTTTATTTAGTTTTAAATGAAAATTATAACAAAATGTTGTAAAAACTAATAATGAATGCATAATATTGTTGTGTCTAAAATTTGCAAACGGTTTGTTAATGCAAAATGTGTGTGGTTGCAAAAGAAATTGTTGCTCTATTATGAACACCAAGTGAAAATGTTTTTTTGATTGTGAACGAAGCTTTAATCACAAACTTTATTTTTTTTTTTAATTTATTTTTCTATTGACGTTTCTTACAAATTGGCATTAATTGTTTAAAATTACACACAAATTATATAGGGTCTTCATGAAACGAGTCTCGCAAGTTTGCCCATTTGCACAAATGGCAATTTTAAGCGATATCATGAAAACCCTTATTAATTTTACGTGAGTTTCAAAAGAACGCAATTGAAAAAAGTTTAAAGAAATCTCAAAAACAAACATCAATAACAAGTATCTTTAAATAACTATATAATTTTTTCTTATTTGTTTTTTAAATAATTACTTTTTTCATTAATTTTATTTTATAAAATCCATTGACTTGTAATACGATATGATATGAATTGTTCCTTTAATTTGTTGTTACATGAATAAATATTTTTTTTAGTACTGGATTTAACGAATTTCTAAATTTAACGAACAGGGCTGACAATCAATTGTTCGTTAAATTGGGAAACCACTGTACATGTAAAATTCAAAAAATTTAATTTCTTTTCTTTGCTCTGATTAAGACTATGCGATTAAACGGTGTTTAGATCAGTTTATAACTTATTGTTTAGAAAAATATTAAAGTTTTAAAATTATCATTTGTTCAGCAGTTTGGAGAAAAACACTTTTTTTTTGAGACATTTCGTTGGATAAACACGAAATGTCCAACATTTATACCATACAATTTTTATCTTGGGAACAAAATTGTAGGGCTGATCTACGTCGAGTTAGATCCAATTCGATTTCATACGTTGAAAGTGTTCAAACAGATCCATTTGTGTCTATTCCTTCACGTACGGTGGAGTCATATAGCGATTGGACATAAATAGATGTTGTGTTTTAGATTAACAAAAGTTGGCACTAGATTTTGAAATTTTTGTTTTTAATATATGTACGTATGTTCTCTCTCGATATTACGGACACGCGATTTTTAGAACACATCTATCATCCGGACGATGTGAGTCTCAAGACTAACTTATATTTATTTCTTAAACTTAAACTAAAGCTATGCAATGCATGCATAAATGCTTACACAGCATTTTAGTAAAATGTGGGAAACAAAATACGTGTCAAATTCATTTATTTTAACAAGTGTTTCACTTCATTTGTCCAACGATATATTGTGTGCAAGGAGTGGTATGTAACTCGCGTCTAGGCCTTGAATATGTATTTGCAAATTTTCTTTGTTAAGTTTGAGTTTATCTTGTGACATAGTAAGTTGGCAAAGTATTTGATACTTATCATTAGGGCAACTAAAAAAAAAACAGTTTAAAAACATGAATACGTTATTACAGTAAATTATAAATTGATGCGATAAATTTTCGAAAAGAAAACTCTGTCTATTTGAAGTCAGCAAGTTCCTGTACACAGAAAAAGTTCTTTCTACGTCCACAGATGAAGTATATTTTATACGATTGGACTCACAATTCCGCTTGCCTCCCAAAATATCCCTATATCTTTTAGAATCGAAAATCCTTAATTTTTAAATAAAACTGATTAATATTTTTTATTAACTATATTCACTTGGGAAAACAATGAAAGATTTTTTGTTTCCAATTTTGTTACAACTTCGTGTAAAAACCCAAAATTTGCAGATATGAAGAATATTTGGTTCCGCAAATCACTTTCATTCAAATATATAGAGAGAAATTCTTAACAGCTACAACTTTATTGAAAAAGCAAAAAAACGTTACTTTACCAAGAACAGAGAGAAGGGGAACTAACATACGTTACTTTATACAAAAACTATATTTAAAAAGAAATAAGACGTTACAAACTATGATAATAAAAAGACGTTACAAAAAGAATATTATTGTATGAAGTGACTGTGTCTCTTAAGCTTCGTCCAGACGGTAATCAGATCTTACAATATTTTCATTAAAATTGACTAAAATTATCTTGCAACTGTGTGAACATTGTACGCTATTTTTTGATAATTTAAATGTTAGTTTTTCTAATCATTATTGAATCGTTTTTGTCTCATTTTTCAATCGTAAATTATATAGTTTTTGATTATACTTCATATCATTTTTTAATTGTATGTAATTTTTTTTTGAACCAAACAAAAATAATTGGTTTTTCGCAAAGAAGAGAATAAACAATTTGCACTAATATTAATGTTCATAAATTGTCAATAATTTTTGGACTTCTTTTTTAGCCAAGCTTCTTATTGGTTCGGCTGACATGATAGTTTCTCTTTTTATTTTTTTCATTTGGCAAGAATAAAAATTCAAAATATTTAAAAATCATTATTTAAACAATCCTTTACGAATCTTTTTTTAATCACTTAAGTGATGAATCAGTTTTTAATCATCAAAACTGATCTGAAATGAATCATTTGGGTGATTTTTACAAAAAATAATCAGCCAAATGCTAGCTGTGCAAAATAAAATAAAAATAAAAAGTTCAGTCTAATATTTTTCAAAACTTAGTTTAAATAAATAATAAAATTTTTGTTTGCATAACCCAGTAAACCAAGCGATATTGTAACCATATCGAAACGATATCATATAGGTGATAGAAAGTATCAAAAGTGATAATCGTTTTCGAATCGAAAACGATAGTTTTTACGGACTAAATTGTACCTTTCCTTATAATATCGTTTTTCCATTAAATTATGATATCGTTTTCGATAGCATAATTTCCAATAATAACGATAGTGAAATCGAATTTTTAAATTTCTTGAAAAACTATATTTTTATTATACTGATAATGATATCTAGCTAATGAAAAGGGGAAAATTTGTATCTTAAAAATAAAAACAGTTTTTATTTTTATATGTGAAATAAAGTTATTATTTATTTATTAAATGTCAATAAAAAATTAATAATAGTAAATTAAAGCTAGAGTGACAAAAATTATTAACAGTAAATATAGCTAGTTTAACAAAAATGTGATGTATTTTTGCAATATTAAAACCAGGTAATTTATACATTTGGGTAATTGATAATTGTAGAAACAATGGCTAACTTCATGAACGCAGAATTGCAATGTAACACTAAATGGAATAGCTTAAAAAACTCCACAACTTTCCTGTAGACAATGCTTTGAGTTCATAATTGCATGGTAACTGTATTCACTACACAACGGTTGCGAAATTTGTGCATTGTTTTTAAATGTTATGCCTTTTTAACGCATTTGTTTTTTGTGATGCTTTGCAACACTGCGTTTATGAAATCAGCCAATGTGAAACATTTTTTAAAATAATAAAAACATAATTTATTTTAATTTTGATTTATATTTCTCTTGCTTGCTAATTCTGTCGCTCGCATACAAAAAGAATTTTTTACTCTTTTCAGCAAAAATATCAATAATTTCATGTGAATATATTTTTAGGAATGCATCTAAAATGTTTGTATACACATATGTTTGTTTTAAACCATTTGAATTATTTCTATAATCTAACCTTTAATGGCGGCAGTACAAGATAATTCTTGAACAGATTTTTTTTGCTTTGTTCCTGCCCAGCACAAATTTTTTGCCACGCTATCCTCCATAATGGTCCTCCAGCATTTAAAAACGTATTCCCTACTAGAAGTCGCTGTTATTCTTCTTAAATTATTTGTCTAGAAATAAAGAAGAAAGTAAGATAAGATAACATAAGATTTAAAAAAGCGTACATACCAATATACAATATTTTGATGGTTCTTTTGTTTCCGAATCGTATTTTAAAAATTCTTCTATAGTTTTAAAAGGCGTATCTGGCAAAATATTTAAATTTTTCGTTTCCAGTTCGGATAACAATTTTTTTACTCCATTTTTTGTAATGACAATTTCCTCTGTTAACCGTGATAATAAATTTTTGTTACTTTCAATTTTTTTATCCATGTTTGAAATTTTTTCTAAAATAACGTCTAATTTATCTGCAATTAAGAAGTTGAACTAAACATTTTTATTCTTTATAATTAAGGCATAATATCTTACCTCTCTTATTTCGGTTTTCACTAAAGACTTCACCGCTTTCCATAAAAATATTATAGTCTTTTGAATTTACGCGCTTCATTATCTTAATGGATGAAAGGGATAAAAACAAATTTACTGTTAAAAATAATACATAAGCATTTTGTGGCAGTAACAACATCTACTTTAGTGATTTCATTCGAAAGAAACAAGGAATTTGTCAAAAATATGTTGAAGTGGCTTGATTTAATCGGGAGTTCGAAAAGATCTTTAAAATTTAAAACTTCATTTGCAAAAAATAAATTTTTTGAACTTTCTATAACAAAACTTATAATTTTAAAAACTTTATTTTTAAACAGAACATAATTATCTGGTTGTTTATCTGATAAATAATATTTATCCGTTTTTAATGACGATGAATGTGTATTATTATTTATTTTATTATCTTTATTTTTTTTTAAACTAAATTTACTTTTTTCAATCATGCGGTTATAAATTTGAGTGCTGACACATGATTTTCTACGAACTAATCTTTTTATCTCTTGCAAATAATTTTCAAACTCGAAAGCATTTACATTGTTTAGAGATCCATTTAATTCTGCATCATTAGCTAAATGGGTTAAGCAGTGAAAATTATACGTCACAAAGGAACTGCTGTAGTATTGTGGTATTTTTTCAACAAATGCATTTAAGAGTTTTTGTGCCAAAGGATACTTCTTGTCATTATTTCCCAACAATATTCTCATGGCTAAACTCAACAGTAAGAAATGTATGTATCTATTTTCATCTAATAACTTAGATAAAATTATAGGTCCTGTATATAACAAAAACAGTCGATACTCTGTTGCCTTCAATCGGTCTAGGTCTTTAATTGTTCTAGGCTTTCTATTAAATTCTCGTGGTATTTGGGATTTGATGTTCAATAAATCAGAGTTTAAAATATTGAGATTACACGGAGAAAACTGTTGTGCATTATTTATGCACAAGCTGTTCATAACTATAAAATGATTAGGTACATTTTTGAATATGCAACTTTGCGCATAAATTATGCCTAATAATCATAAATTCTGCACAATCTATTGAAATTGTGCATAAGTTATACACAAAAAATGTGCACAGTTTGTGAACATTGTTCATAGCTTAATTATTTGAAAATTAAACACAATTGATCATAATATATGAACATTGTGCATGAGTTATGCCTACTTGTGCATGGATTTTGCCCAACATTTTGATATGTGTGTATCTTGTTCATAAGTTGTGCGCATTTATGCATAGATTATGAACAATATTATGTTCCTTGTGTCAAGAGCGCCGGTTGTGTTTAGAAGCGACAGTAGTTAAAGTGAATTGAAGTGAATATTATTTAGAAATATATAATTGTGCAAATCAATAAAACCAGAGGTAAGTATTGAGTTATTATCAAATATTTATCACAGAACAAAGATAACTGATACAGCCAATTGTTTTTCTGACTGGGTAGTTGCTTGACGAACTATTTATGGAGTTCTGCTTCAGCTGATTTTGTTTACTTTTTGTTTGTGTTTTGCAGAAAAACTTCCATTGAAGTGCTAAATATGGAAAACTTCGCAGGTCAACAAAGAAGTGAATATATGTTTTCTACAAATTTAGAAGGTATTAATTTATATTTTAATTAAATTTGCTGTTATTTCTGTATTGAATTTCCTAAACCCTTTGAGCTTCATTCAATATTAAGCACTAGACTATGTTTTATCATAAGAATTTTATAGAAATGTAAAAAAATTAATTACTTTATAAATTATATAAAATAAACATGTTAATACTGAAGTATAAGATTTATTTTATTTTAATATGTGTATATATAATATTAGTTATAAAGCGCTTGTACTTTGAAATAAAGACATTTTAAAATAAAATGAAATTTTGTTTCTTTAATATTTGCAGGAGGTGTAAAATGTTTCCTACTTGTTCACAATCTATGAAAATGTTGTTCATAACCTATGCACAGTTGTTCATAGTCTTTTCCCAGTTGTTCACAATCTATGAAAATGTTGTTCATAACCTATGCACAGTTGTTCATAGTCTTTTCCCAGTTGTGCACAATCTATGTAAATGATGTTCATAACCTACGCCCAGTTATTCATAAAACATGCTCATAGTGCTGAACTTAAGTTATGAACAAGTGTGCATAGATTATGAACAACTGTTCTTGGTCGTTTTTCGTGAACAATTTGTGCATAAGTTGTGCCCATAGCGCATAATTTCTGCACACAATTCTCTCTGTGTAGCCGGTGATAATGCATAACTTTCTTTTCTTGCTTTACACCAAGCTTTTAAAAGTGATCGCATTACACCAAGACATGTTACGTGCATATAATCCAATGGGAATTGTTTAACAATGTCTATTGGGAGTGTTTCTAGTATATTTGGATTTAAATTTGTGTGGTGCTCAGGAAATGTTTTATTACGATAATCAAAGTTTGTTCTTTTCGAGTAAGTTTCACTATCAAATATCATTTTATGATTGATAACTTTTCCTTTAATTTGACATTTGTGGCAACAATAAAATCCGGAATGTGATTTTATGCTTAGTACAAATGCTCGGGCAGGTGCATCACTCTTATTTTATATATTTTGTTTTCAAACATAAATCCTTCATAAAAAAGTATTTTCATTTCTTCAACAAAAGCTTTCAAATACTCCTCTGATTTTTTTGGCTTAGAATAACCTTCAAAGCATCCTACAACAAAAACCACTTTTTTTACACTGCCTAAAATTGGCCACAGTTGTAAACCTGAACTTTTGGAGATAGGAAGGCCATCTATATTAAAATTTATTTGAATCTCCTTTTCAAATATCTTATTTTGGGAGAGATAATCATTAAGAAAATGACCTATTCCATAATGAATATATACTCCTCCTTCAATATTTTCTTTTATGCAAGATCTGGGTGTTTCTTTGAGACTTCTGCCGTCTTTAGGCAAATTTGGTATCACATTCCTTAGTATTTTCAGAAGGTCATTTAACGCAACATTGGTAATATTATACTTAATGGACCATTCTGCTATTTGTTCGCGTATGGTAAAGCTTTCACTTTCAGTTTCACAACAACTGCTGCTTTTTGAATCCAAATTAAAATGAATTGCATCCTTGTCAACCTCTTCCTCCATTGGAGTATTACCATTTTCACAAAATTGTGCAACTTCGAGTGGGGAATTATTAAAAGATTCTGTGTAATATTTAAACAGTACATTGCTTTCTTTTCTGTCCTGTACTCGTGGCATTTTCTTGAATATACATTGAAAATATTGCAGAAAATCAGTGTTTAAAAAAGTTGTAATAATTTTCTTGATTTAAAATTTTTTTAATACGCATTCCTGGCCACTTTAACTGAATTTCGGAAGGACAAACATATGCACCTAATTTATTTTTAAAGACACACCTACTTACAGTTTTAAGCGATTTATCCTCTTGCAGTTTATAAGAAATATTCAAATATTTTAATAAAAATTTTTTTTTTAATTTTATATGTTTTGTTTAAATAATTTTCTATGTTTGAAAAATTTTGATAATTTTTTCAAATGTTTGTTTTTAAATTGGAAAAAATATTTTGAAAAGTGATGTCGTAACGATATTGTTTTGAACAATAGTACATAATATTATAAACGCCGTAAAATATAATATCGTTTTCGCTATCATATCGTCCTATGGTTTATTGGGTTAACAAATAAATACTTTTTTGATTTGTTTTTTATTTAAGCTAATAGGGCCTAAGGTTAATTAATGTAAATAAAAAGCAATTTTTTATTACAGTTTTCCCGACGTTTATATTAACAAAAAAGTAGGCCTTTGTCTGTTCGGCCGCAAAAAACTTTTGTACATGGAAAATTATCTCCCAACGTCAACCGAAGTTATAGGCAGAGTATGAAAACAAACAAAACATTTCGCAAACGTTTGCAAAATGTACAAAACTATTGAAAATTTTTAAATTGTATTGTACATGAGCAAAACCAAAACAAAAACTTTTCAAATGTCAAAGAGAGAAAACGAAACAATTGGCTTTCCACTCATCTGCATTATTTAATTTACCGTTACAATCGTACATCTGAGTACAAAACAGATAGAGAAACGTTTTGTTTTGAGTAATTGATTTAGTTCTTGCTTGGTTTTTGTAGTGGCATAACAAGAGTAAAATCCACAATGCCTCGTCTTTTTTTTTAAATTTATTTTTTTTTCTTTTTTCTTTGATTAACTTTTTATTTAATTTAATTTGTTTTTTTTTTTAATTAGTATAGTAGTCAAAAAAAGCATTAATAAAAACAAAAAAACCTAAAAACCTCTCTTTTTATTTCACTTAGAAACAATAGTTATATATATATGACTAAATATTATAATGAGTAAATCAATTACCAAACGTTTGTCAAACGTTTTTACTCTGAATGTTTCAATATTGTTCTTACTCTTTTCTTTTCCAGCTGTGTACTTTTATATTAATGTACAATTTGCGCTCACGAGCAAAAATAATACAAAACAAAATGGCACAATCATTCTCATTGTTTTGGTTTTGTTTTTGTTTTACTCACTGCAAAGAACAAAACAAAACGAAAGCAAACGTTTCGTTTTGTTTGTTTTCGTACTCTGGTTATAGGAGCATACTTGTAGAATGTTAATTCATTTGTAGAATATTAATTTTCTAATTCAAATCCCACATTTGATTCCAGATCAAAAATAGTGGAAATTTGTTTTATTTTTTTTAATCCTTAATTTTTTTGCAAAACATTTGGATTTTTTTAATTGGTCGGGCTATTCTTTCTTCCACATTGTTAATTTTACTTTCTGCATATCAGCTAATTTGACTTGAGTTATCTCAAGTGAACAATATGCCTCAAATTGAGTTATTGTTACACCAATGTATCCGGAGTTGAAAAATACAAATGCTAATTGACTTTTATGTGCTGTTTTCACAACACATGACTGGACGTCTTCGAAAATAAATTGCTCAAAATTTTTTTAATAGTATTTTTATGTGCTGTTTTCACAACACAAGTGACTGAACGTGTAGGAAAATTTATATGGAAAACATTCAAAAAACTGAGTGATTTTCATATTAATTTTACTACACGTTCATCAGTCACTTGTGTTGTGAAAACAGCACACTAATGTTATTAAAGTTCAATATTTCTTTTACCTTTTTAATTGCATAAGCCACGGTAGCAACAAATTCTTCAATAAAATTTTTAAATTGCTCAAAATTTTTTGAATAACATCTAGCCAGGTTAATACTGACCGCGGTGGTAAGGGCACCAAGCGATACATTTCATTCAAAATTGCAACTCGTAAAGGAGCCTTTAAACATATATTTTTCACGTATGAAACCAATAAATCAATACTTTCGAATTGGTTTCTAATTTCCTCTACGCCTCAGTACCAGCCATATTGCCAAGAAAGTAACATGTGAACCGTTTTGGATAAAATATTTTAAGTTCATTAGCAGCCTTAAACATGTAAGGTGCTGCATCGGTTAAAAATAGAAGGATCTTCTGTCTAAATTTTTAAGATCTTTTTCCAAAAAAATTTATTTATTGATCTTAAATTTTTAGTTGGAGGACTATTTTTGTGTATTTGGAAAATTTTTTGTAGAAATTGATTTAATTTATGCCATTTTAACGCAAATAACCGATAAATAAAATTTCCTTCAAGAAATAAAATTTCCTTCAAGAAAAGCGCATATTAGAAAACTTTTTTCTCGTTTTAGAAACATAATTTTTTTTTTTTTTTTTTTTGGAAAACATTTTTTATATGTCTGCAAAAAATTAGAAGCACAGCTGCATTTTCTAATTTTAAATAAACAAAAATTTCGAAATTTTGATAAAAAAATAATATTTTTTTTTTCAAATTTGCGATCATGAAAAACTCCCATGAAAAAAAGGTAATTCAAATGGGAATAATAACGTGAAATAATGTTCACGTTAAATAATTCTCCTTATCCTGAAAAGATTTTTCCCTCGTAATTTGTTCACATTTCCCTTAGATTTTCTTACTTTATTTTTGCTAGGGAACAGAACATGTATGTAAGTAGTTCCTCCTATAAACCGAATATTAAGGGTTAGATCCGTAATAAGGCACAAACCGATACATTGGTTAACAAAATGCAAAACAACAAGTCGATTGCCTGCGGATTTGTGAAGCTTTCAAAAGACGTGGTGGCAGAATTTTGGAAAATATTTTACTACATAATACTAAAGGCTAGATTACACTATTATACTTTGTATTAATACATGTCAAAAACTCAAGTAATATGATAGTGTGAATGCAATGTGTCACGAAAATGACAAGTATTATGAAAAAAGTTTGACATCCCATACGACTTCATCGTTTTTTGAAAAATTTCTAAACAATAATACTTTTCATTGGATCAGGGTTGCATTTTATTTCATGTGTGAGTGTTTGTACTTTGTGTGATGGTGTGAACACAAACTGTCATGTTAAATAAGATTTTTCGCAACAAAACTCATTAGATTTCTATCTCACAAAGTATTATGGAATACGTAAGACTTGTGAGATAGTGTAATCTAGCCTTAAATATTTGGCTTTATTATTTATTATTTATATTTATTATTATTTATTAATAGATTAAATATGTTGTATATACAAATTTACAAAAAATTCATTTAATATACACCAATACCCCGGTTTGCGTCGCTTCGGTTTGCGTCGTTTCGAAGTTGCGTCTTTTTAAAATTTCTGTGATTTCGAAGTTGCGTCGTTTTTTTTTCAGTTTGCGTCGAATGGCTTCAAAGTTGCGTCGAATGGGTTCAAAGTTGCGTCGTTAGTGTTTCGATTTGCGTCGTTATTATAAAAATGTTTGTTCAAAACTATAACCGAAAAAGGAGATTTCCCGTTTAAGCCAATGTAAATATGTATGTGAAGTAGTAGTAGTTCAAATTAAAATTGCTGAAGTGAAGTTAAATCTAAATATTTTGCAACAATAAGTCAAAAAAAAAAAGCATATAAATTTAGGACAAAAACTGGGCATTTTGGATTAGCCCCTTCTACAATAAAAATGAAACCGCTTTAATGAGAAAATAAAGCCACTTCCTATCATTTGGATTGAATATCAAAATAAGCGAAGAATGCCCTTGAGTCAAATGGTAATTAAAAAGAAAGCTGTAACTTAATTGGAAGTTCTAAAAAAAATTATCCGTTAACAAGTCTATCAAGTCAACATTTATTTTTTCAGCTAACATTATGAATCTCGGAACCAATTAAATAAAAATCAATAGAAATGTATGGAAAATCGTGCTTCGGTTTGCGTCGTTTCGATTTGCGTCCCGTTTATCCGGTCCCAATTAGCGACGCAAACCGGGGTATTGGTGTATTTATCTATATTGGGCTGAACGTTTTCGTTGTAAGCCCGATTGGCATTGTAATATTGTATTTATATAATTCATTGGTATTTACAAGCTTATATTTATATTTAAAAATCAAAAATCAAATTCATTTGTTAGCAGTTTTCTATATTTTAAACATACTTGAATGTATTTGTATAAAGCAACATAATTGTGACCATTCAAAATATTAAGTACTTCGCTTATATTAAGTTGTATTTTTCCAAAGAGATTTCTCCTATATACATTAAAAAATGGACAAACTCCAACAAAATGAAAAGTATTCTCAGGTTCATCAAGGTTGCATATTGTACATGTGGTAACAGTGTTATTTCGGAAGCTTCTGGCATTGAGCAATCCACCTCTTACTTTAATTATCAAACTAATAATATAGGGCGATAAATTTGTCGTGAGTGCTGGCTCGACATCAAAGCTTAGTTGCGAGTATAGATCGTGATGCTGGGAGTTGACTGCACTTCCTAAGTTATCTTCACGTTCTTTAGTTTGCAGTAATTTTAAAATGGGTTTCCAATACGTACATAAAGGTCTGTTAGAATTAGCTGGGGTAAATTGTAGATTTTGACAGAGATTTAACCATTCTCTTGCCCAACACACATTTCGAGATATAATACACTCTGCTAAAATACGTGGAAGTCGTCGTTGACTTAAATTTAAAACTTTATTTATATAATTAAAGTGCAGTTTCAACGTCGAAATATAAAGTGAGTCAAGGTTAGTTTCCAAATGTAGCATGTAATTGGGTGTTGTGGGGGGCAGGTACAACATTTTTTTAATAAAAAATCGAAACAGCTTCTCAACAACATCGTGTTTTTCATATCCCCATATTTGAGCCGCGTATAACAAAATAGATCTACAGGCTGCGTTAAATATTTTTAGCTTATTTTTGATCGATATTTGTGGGTTTGTTATATATTTTGACCAAGTGGAAATTATTGCCAGCTTTGATGTCGTTAATTTGTTATTTAAATGTGTTTTAAAGGACAGGTTATATGTGATGGTTATCCCAAGATATTTGTAGCTGTTCACTATTTCTATATTTTCTGTACCATATTGCCAATTCAAGTTCGCAGACATACGTGATCCTGAGCGAAATACTAATATTTTAGACTTTTCTAAAGTAACTTTTAAACACCACTTAGTACAATATGAATGCAAGGCATTAATCATGTTTTGCAATTCAGTAGGTGATTGCGATAAAATAATTATATCATCCGCATAAAGCAAAAGTTTAATATTATTGTCAGCAACGTTAACACCACCTGGCAACACATCAATAAGGTTATTAATATATAATGAAAACAATAGTGGGCTTAAAATGCAACCTTGTTTTACACCAAGTTCCACAGTAAATGAATTCGAGAGGGAATTGCCGTCCCATATTTGACTTTTAGTGTACTCATACGATTTCTGCAATATTCTTATTATCTTAGATGCCATATCAAGACATGATAATTTATAAAACAGGCTATTTCTGGGTATCGCATCGAAAGCACACGAGAAATCGACAAAAAAAGCATACATACGTTCTTTTACCATTCAATTTATTCAAGTTTACTATGCTTATCAAATTAAAAATATTATCAACGGTTGAATAATGTTTTCTAAACCCGGCTTGATATTCGCTCAATACATTGTTGCTTTCTGTCCATTCTGTTATTCTATTTAGCAAAATTGTATTAAAAATTTTGCACAAAGTGTTGATCAAGGATAAACCACGATAATTCGTTGGCAAGTTTGGATCGCCTTTTTTAAAGAGTGGAACTATAATTGAATTTCTGAAGCTAGATGGAATTGTTTCTTGTAAAAATATTTTGTTGAATATTATTATTTTAACTTTTCTTTAAAATATATACATACGTGTACATTTTGAACAAAAATGTCATTGATTTTTAATTTTTTTAATATTTCTTCTTTTTTACATTCACTGGAACTGATAACGTGAAAAATTTTTCACATGAGATTCTCGATTGATTTTTCCCTTCGAGGGGAATGAATATTTCATGGGAACAAAAATTCCACTTATTATTCATGATAGGGGTGATTATGGGTACGTTCGTAAATGCAGTTGTTGCGCATTAGTAAAGTTGACTGCAGCAAATATTGGCAATTATTGCGTCAGTTAATTTTCTGATGCAATAACTTTTAACATTAAAGAAATCGTTTTATTTTTCTTTTTTGATGCTTTTTCTTGTAATTTATAAGAAAACTATTATTTTTGGTAAATTTTTTTAATAAAATTTGCCATCGCGATTGTTGATAACATATTTTTTATAATTTTATGTTCGCCCATTAAACTTTTAAAATTTGGATTGTGTTCAAAAATTCAAACTTTGCACAGCTGTTGTGCATTAAAAAATCATCAGCATCACAAGTGCAACTGGTGATCACGCATCAGCAACAAAATTTTGCATCACTGCAGCAGTGATGCACAGTTTTGATGCAGTTTGAAGCTAAAGTAACCTCCTCCATTTTCGAAATAACGGTATATCTCAAAAACCAGAGCTAAAAACGGCTAGCACAACTGGATTCAGCGTACCCGAATTAGGTTTAAACGCCAAGTGCCTAGCTTGTCTAAAAAAGTGTACATTTCTAGCACAGTGTAATTAATACGCTTTTACCAAATTATCTAAAAACTGCTACTTTTACTTTTCGCACAAGGTTTTCATGGACAGACAACCAGCCAGATGGTCGGACGAACACGAAAAGATGCAGCAATAGCTTAAATATGCAAATTATTCACAAACAAGTCGATACCAAAAATCTTTTTATGAATTCTAAAACGGATATATATTTTGTTTTTGCATTATTGGTCGCACAAAAAACGCCATGCAATTTTGCATATTTACGGTTTCCCTGATCATAAGCTTGTATGTATGAGTACGCTTTTGTTAGTAGGATGTGACAGGACATTTTAAAAAGCATTACAGATAAAAATTAAAGACAACAAACCCCATTGTTTATATAACTATCTCTTTAGATTTAGCTTATACATGTAAAAATTGCTACGTCTTAACTTCCTTTCATATTTCAGAGTTTAGGTACCGTGTAAATAAATACGTTTAATTACCTCAGTGAGTTAACTACCTCAATGAGGTAGTTAAACGTATTCTTTAAAACGCTTACCCCGCATAATTACCCAAAAATATTGTACTGTAGTTCTATGCCCAGCAATAAATTTGACAATCAGTTTTAGAAGTTATGACATTGTTGTAAGTGTTATCCATTACCCATACGTGAAGATATGAGCAATTTTACTAAAGGCCAATTTTACTAAAGAATGGCTTCATCTGAGTCTTAAGGTGTTGGGTGATAAGCCCTATTCAACAGTTAAAGCTTCAGGAGCTATTAACCAGGCTCGCTGGATGAAAAAATTGTATATTCTTTAAAAATACGCATTTTTCTAAACTAGCTGCAATCTTGCATATACATTTCAAAATTTGAATGCCCTCCATACACTCCTCGCAATGATCCTATTTTATTAAAGCGGTTGGATAACTACAAATGTAGTAGTTGCACGCAGCCCGTTAAAAACTGTTCTAGGTCATCAGTCGTACTTTACAACAAAATTCCCTACCTTAGCGTTTTTTTATTTAACATATCAACATCTAAACTTTGAGTTGAATGGCAAAAAATCTACACTCGTCAAGTAGTGAATTTTAATAGAAGACAACCTTCAATATTAAGAAATTCAAGGATTCATTTCCACAATCAGTCTTTTTTTTTGAAGCTTGCAATATTTCAACTGATTTTGTTAAAACCGATCCAGAAAATTGAGAAGCAAACAAGTCATTTCAAGATGCAAAGAACACTGTTTAACACTTACAAGTGGTAAGTGACGTTGCAGAACGAGGTGTGGCTTTGGCTAACACTTACTTCCAAGTCACACCTTCTGAAACAGGTTTGTAAGGGAGAAATGTAAGCGTTGGTGAGTTCCCACTTTGAAGCAATACATTTTTCACACAAACAACGCTTTGTTCAACGCATAGCAAAACTGGTGAGTGTAGCTATCAGCTTTACCCACTAAATCTTTTGTTGGGTGTTTTCTTTTCTGACCATTATGTTCCATGTATGCTACCATTCGCGTGGGTTTTTGTTCTATTCTTAAAAAAAATATACAAAAATGTGAGAAGTTGTTGTTTTCTTTTCTAAATATGTTGCAAAAATAAATGGCAAATTTGTTCCATTTCTTACCCCCAGTTATAATTGAGTGTAAGATACAATTTGTGTTATATTGTGATTTTTGGTTATATTGTGATAGATATAAAAACTTTTTGTTTTTCGTTGTTTTCCGTTGTGAATATCGCTTGTAGCTATTATTCTGTTCCATTGTAATTAAAAAAAATTTATCACTTTGTAAGGGTGCGTGTAACCTATTAAATATGTAAGTATATTACACAACTATAATGGATTACTTTTTTCTAGAAAAGAAAACACCATTAGTTATTATCTAGTATTCTTCCTGACAAACCTGCTTCGCAGTAAGGATATGGCGCGGCACTTGAAATGTTATTTTTTTATAAAACTTGCTTAGAGTTCGTTTACTTACTTTCCTACATCTCTGTATATCTTATTGCCAAGCGCATAAATTTGCGGTTATTTTTTTAATGGACCTTAAGTGCTTCGCAAAATTATAAAATTTTATTATTAATAAGATTTCCGTTTGACGTGCAAAATTCCTAATTTTTCTTAATTGATATATATGTAATCCTTTAATTTCCTGTGGAACATAGGGCCGCAACAAATGTTTTCCATTGTATTTTATCAGTGCACATCATTTTCATTTCATTCAGGACACGCCATGCTCATGCAACTTGTCTCAATTTGGCGTCACCAAGTATTGGCAGGTCTACCAGGTCTCCTGGAGCCTTGGGGATTATATTCCACAGACTGTCGCGTTAAATCATGTGCTGGCTTTCTCATTGTGTGTCCTAGCCAACTAAATTTACGCAATCAAATATTCATACTTAAAGGACTTTGATGGGTTAAATTCCACAAATCCAGATTTGATATCGTGGCAGGCCAGAATATCCTTTCAATACGCCTAACATAGCGTCTTTACCTGACAATTTTTTGTCATACCAAACGTCAAACTTCATATTAAAAAAACGCTGACAAAAATTTTCTAGTTTTTTTTATATAGACTTTGACGTTTGGTATGACAAAAAATTGTCAGTTGAAGACGCTATGTAATGCTTTAAACACATTCGAGACAGCAAGCTACCGACTTCAATATGTCAAAACTAGAATTCATGTGTGCGCATGGAAATGATTATTTTCACGACGAAACGGATACAGGGCTGCTGGTTGTTGTCTGTGCTTATTTTGTCGTTGTAGTCAAATTAAACTAATTTCTATTTTTGTCCACTACAAAACAGAAAAAGTGCTGCTAATATAAAAAAATATTTTAAAAATAAGTGCTTAATTTTTTTTTTTTTTTTTTTTTTTGTTTAACAGAAAAGAATCGGCATGAAACAAGAATATTAACTCGGCTCAACACCAAATTGTTATTTATATATTTTTTTATATCCTTGAAAGAAGTTCTATAGGAAGATGTTTTTCGCGCCAACGCTTCTAGTTCAGGAGTTATAGGTCGTTAAAGATTCAAAATATTTTATCCATATCACTTTAGGTATAAAATGAATCTTTAAAATATGGGAAACATTGGAAAATTCTTTAAAGTGTGTTCCACATGGCGTTTATGGTTATGGAGTTTTTTCCCTTTTCCTACTTTTACAATTGAATTAACATAGGAAAAATGAGAGAAGGGAAAAACTCCCGGGGAATTTTTATTCATAATTGGGATGAATATGTAAGAAGTACATAAATGATTACCAGATATATATTTTTAATCAAACTTTTAAATAAATTGACTAATTTTCCAAAATAAAATTTTTTAAAGCTTAATAAATTTAAAATTTTATATGATGAAGTTACTAATAATATGGTATATAAAAGATTAAGGCCCGTTTTCACAACTTACCGATAGCTAAGGGTAGGATTTTATCGGCCGTATAAAAAGTGTTCCATTATTACAACTTTACTTTAACCTACCAGGTAGGATGAACCTTAATTTACTTTATCGCTCACTATACGTTAAAGTAAAGTTTTAATAATGAAACACTTTTTATAAAGCCGGTTAAAGTCTACTTTAAGCTATCGGTAAGTTGTGAAAACCGGCGTAAGTGTTCTTCCCTATGTTTTAATAAATATGTATATTGACAAAATTTTAAGTTTTGTAGAAAAATCTTTCAAGAAATATTTATTTTTAAAATTGGCCCTTAACGGGCTAATAAATCGGAATTTTTTAAAGATCAAGTGAAAGCCATTTCGAAGTTGTTTCTAATAATACCACTACTTCTTAGATCCAGATTTTACCTAAAAAGTTATTGATAAAGGGTACGTTCGTAAATGCAGTTGTTGGGTATCACTTGCGCAGAAGTAAAGTTTAATGTTCGTAAAAGCATCACTTGTAAGAAACTTGGCATCACTCTCATATGTCAAAAGTTTTTATGCAGTAATGCCGCAGCTCTGAAGCAAACTTTGGCAATTATTGCTTCAGTTAATTTTCTGAAGCAATAACTTTTGACAAAAAAGAAATCGTCATTTATAAGAAAACTGTTACTTTTTGGTTCAATATTTTCAATTAAATTTGTCATCTTTATTGTAAAAAGCATTTTTATTATTATTTAATTTTTGCTTATTAAACTTTTGAAATTTCAAAAATTCAAACTTTGCACAGCTGTTGTGCAAAGTATCAGCAACACAACTGCAACTGGTAATCACGCATCAGCAACAACATTTTGCATCACTGCAGCAGTGATATATAGTTTTTATGCATTTACGTACGTACCCAAAGTGTTCTGAAACTTTTACGAACTATACCACGTGTGTTGAAGGAACAAATTTTCTTATTTTAAAAGCATTTTATATGTATTTTTTGTTTAATCTGCCGTTAAAATTATATTGTTTATTAGTAACAAAAATAACAAAATTAAAATATTTTATTTATTTATTTTTTGGCCAAGGTGTTATATATATTTTATTTATTTATTTTATTTTATATTTTAATTTTTTTTAAATAAATTCATTTGTTGATAATCTTAAATTAAGTTTGAATAAGAGTCTGCAATTATGCATGTTTTTCCATTTTATAAAAGAAAAAAAATGATAGTGGCACCACTGAAATATAAAGACATGGTAAACAAAAACAGCTGTTTGTATTTTTTCAATTGTAGCTGCCGTCTTCAACATAATTTAGTAGCTGACTACACGACTAAAATTTTAGCCAGCAGCATTTGTAGTATTGTGTTCGTGTAGCCTGCTGTGGTGAATGTGTTTAATGCATAATTTGTAATCCCGCTCTGGCCGCTCGTGTAGCAAAGGTTTGAATCTTAGGTACTGCATGCTAGAGAAGCGGTGGGATAAAAGACAGACGTCATCTGTATAATTAATATCTAGTAACCTATCATGAAGGCCACACGAAATTCCATGATGCATAATCATACAGTGGTTCATAAATACGTCAAGTACTATGTTAAACAGTAGTGGAGACAAAACACAGCCTTGACGAACACCAACGTTTACTTTGATGGGTTTGCTTGCTGAACCCTCATGAAGTATGGAACAAAATGCGTTGTTGTATAGCTCCTTAATGAGATTAATTATCTTCTCGGGAACTCCTTTGTAAGACGAATGAGCCAATTTATAAGAATTTGGAGCTTGTTCAATCGGTTTAAGCCATCCTTATAATCAGCAATAAAAATACATTCATATATCCGTCATTTATTTAGTACTTCGATGCATCATAACTACTAACCAATAGCGTAGCATTTTTTCCCAATCTTTATTATATTGTTTTTCATATTTACTTATTTTTGGGGAAGACATACATAATTTGTATTTGCCTTTAAAAAATCAAAAAATGTTTGTGTTGTCAACGGTTTTAGATTCAAATTTTAAATTCTTTTTTTTAAACACTCACTCAAGAAAAATAACAAGTTTATAAAGTACCTTTTACACACCTAACAAAAATTGTAATCTTAATTAGGACCCTTTACACTATATAAGAGTAAGATAAAAGTTTTGCTACTTTTTTTATATTTTATATACGGAACAAAAAAAAAATAAGCGTAAATAATAAAAAAGTGTAAAATCCCCAAAAAATCTCCGAAATTTTATTTTAAATGCCCAATCCTCAAATGACTTTCTTTGTCCTTTTTACTCACATGAAATCCCCAACTTTGGGGATAAATCCCCAAGTCTGACAGCTCTGGTCGCAACCAACCTGCGCGTTGAAGTCACCCATTAACATTTTGATATTACCATGACTGAACTGTTAATCACATTTGTTAGCTAACTATAAAACCTATCTTTTTCTTCATTTTCATCACCTTCCGTTGGAGTATAGCATTCAATACAGCTTAGGTTTCTTGCACGTGTTCTAAACCTTGCTACAATAATTATCATTAATATTATTATACATATACATTTGCATAGATTTCAGTAATCATTTAAACTTCGGGGAGAATAAGTGATTGGCATACAGCTCTCCTAAGCTGGCGCTGGGGATGCCAGCTAAGCCACCAGCCTAGTTTGTTGAAAGTCAGTAGCAAACTTAGCAATATGCCTACATCCCGAGACGTAATTTTTTTAATGACCATTCGGATATGCTGAAGACCGTCGCTCGAATTTGGACTTGGAGTGAATTACTAAGGATAGTGGAAATACTTTACCTTATACTCGTCATTTTTAGGAATGACAAGTCTTACTAAGGAACACTTTAACGAGTTTGCGTTTCACACTCCCATACTCCTTTTTTGATAAATATACTGAAATTTTTTATTGGGTACAAGACTTATCAATGAGGGAACATTTAAATACATATTTAGGGATGAAACGATACCTCTAAGGTATCGATACTTTTACTCGTTGTGGTATCGCTCGTAAAGCATCGATACCTACTTAGTATCGGGAAAAAAGTATCGATACTTACTTGTATCGGAACTTACTTGTATCGGTTCGAATGATGAATATGTAATACATACAAGACAAGCATTTATAAATGATCCTTTTCTTGCAGATAAGGTAGTTTAGTACTAAACAATTCAATTAGCACTCAGACAATGGCAGTCACTATCAGTGATGTCAACTTTTTGAGAGCAAAAAGCACTTTAAAATTTAAAAAATGCACTAAAAAGCACTATTTCGAACAAACAAAAGCGTAAAAAGCACTAAACCATTTTCACAATTTAATTAAATACAAAAAAGTTTCATTCGGCTGTGCCGAATATTATATAACTCCAAAATTTAAAAAAAAGGCTACGGCGTTGATGGGTGACCGTTTTTATTTAAAATTAAATAATAAAAAAATGACATTTTTATATAAAAATTTTTCTTAGTTTCGCACTATGGATAAAATTTTGGCGTTTTGAGGCATCAAAAAGCACCATAAATAATGCCAAAAGCACTAAGTTGGCATCACTTGAAGATAATATATGTAATTAATTTAACTTTATAATTAATTAATAAATTTAATTAAAGGGGATTTAAATTTTGGAATGGGAATTTTTAAAAATTTGGGACATGAGATTTTGGTGGTCCCATTTTAAATAAATTTTATTTTGCACCTTTTTATTTTTAAAGATTTTATAATTTTTTTTTACTATTAAAAAACACTGCTTCAGTTTAAGAATAATTTCAATGCTAAAGTGAAGCGATTACTTTTGACCGATACCAAGTATTTTTTTACCGATACTACTTGGTATTCGGTGTCTAAGTATCGATTACAAAAATAGTTGGTACTTGTATAAAAGTATCGAATATGTACTTGTATTTACTCGTATCGTTTCATCCCTATACATATTATTGTGCAAAGCAAAACGGCTAAGCTGACCGGTCCCTAACAAGCGTTTAATGCGTTTATGCATCTGTCCAAAAGTAGTAAAATCTTGTTGACACAGCAAACGCTGCTTTAGCATGCATCTTAAAAAAGGTGAAAAAGAAACATTCACATAGAACGCGTGGTGTGGACCTCCAGCCTAAGAATTAAAAGAAACCATTTATTATTCTGTTTGATGTTATGTTCTGCTTTTAAATGTGTTATTTTTCTTAGCTGTTTGCAAAAAATAAACATTGAAAATTGAGCTGTTTTTCAAAAAATTGTAAAAATAAGTATCGTCGATATCGGCGATATATCGGTATCGGAATTCTTTACATCCCTAGAAAATATCTATCTGTTCTTATCGAATCATGTTGACGGGTATATAAGATTCGTCATAGCGGAATATAGACCCTTACTAGTTTAAAATGTAATTGTTTTTTTTCTCATAAAACCTTTTATTTACAAGAAAAATCACTTTTTTCTCAAATTTTCAAAAATGTTGTTTTTTTAGTAATCAATAAACGAAAAAGTACTACGTTTAATTTTATAAGTCCCTCTTTCTTCAAAAAAAAAGATATTTTTTTTAAATTTCCTTTTTACGAAAAAAAAAAAATCAAAGAGTAAATTTTTTAAAAAAAATGGTCCTTTAGAACAATTGAGGAGGCCCATAACAAAACGCAATAATTTCGTTTTTCAAGTTTTTTGATTGAATCCTATTCTACACATTGAAATCTATATTACACATCTTTGCAATTTATCGCTACAAGAAATTTAAAAAAAGTCAACTTTATAAATAAATTATGCTCTGGTGGTAACTCTTAGATAACTGTAAAACGTTAGTTAAAACCTTTTGCAATCAAATCAATGAAAAAGTCGATTTAAAATTTTGGGTTAGTTAGGTCCTTTTGCGTTTTAGGTAACGATATATTTATACCCTCCACCACAGGATGAAAGGGTATATATAAGTTTGTCATTCCGTTTGTAATTTCTACAATATTGATCTTAGACCCTATAAAGTATAATATATTTTGGGTCCTTATGAGGAGAGAAGTTGATTTAACGATGTCCGTCCGTCCGTCTATCTGTCTTACGTTTGATATGTGTTTTCCGGAGACTTTCTTGCTATTGAAATTCAGCCAGATCGGTCCATAAATGGCTGAGATATGAGCAAAAAAAAACCCGACTACCTCTAATTTTTTCCAAAAATCCCTTGTTGTTGTTGTATTTTTTATTTTTTTCTTTATATCTGTCGAACGGCAAGAGCCAAATTTCCAAATTTGGTACACACATTAGGGTTATCAATACACAGCAGCCCACAAAATATGGGCGGGATTGGAGAAGTGGGCGTGGTACCTCCCGTACAAAAAAATATTAAAAATTGTATAAAGACCAGATTTTTTGGACTGTCATATGTCCTACTGTTATCCCTTATATATCAAAAGATCGGAAATCTTTAGTAGAAAATATTTTTTGAAGAACTCGGAAAAATCGGTTCAGATACGAAAAAACGCTAAAAAAAATGGCTAAGTTATAATTAAAATACTGAAATTCCAAATATTACTTTTTTTATACCTTTCACCACAGGTGGAAAAGGGTACATATAAGTTTGTCATTCCGTTTGTAATTTCTACAATATTGATCTTAGACCCTATAAAGTATATATATTTTGGGTCCTTATGAGGAGAGAAGTTAATTTAACGATGTGATGTCCCTCTTCCCGAACCCCCCCTGTTTACAATTGTTTACATATTCTAGCATAATGCCGAAAACGATTTTCGTTATCACTCTTCTTTATTATATCATCTATTTAACGAAATAATTTTAACAAATAGAAACTAGGAATTTTTGTTTCTTCTTGCTACTTTAAATCTCGCCAAAAAAGATAAATCTATGGTATGACAACAGTGCCTATACAAAAAGAAAACAAACACACATACAAGGTACAAACTATTTTGGTGAATATAGGCCACTTATTAAGGTTCACAACTCAAATAATATGATTTGTAATTTTTGTATTATGGTTAACAACTTTGCTATTTTGTGGTGAACAAAAACATCAAAAATAATTACAACTCGACTGTGTTGAGTTGAGTTGTGAACCGTAAACGGGCCATATTTCATTTTAATGATATTTAAACAGTGTTTCTTCATGGTTCAGTTGTCTAGGGGGTTTGTTAACCTAGCAAAAACTTTGCTTACAAAATAAGCAGAAAAATAATGAGAACTTGACGAACAGACTACTTATTTTTCTACTAGAAGAAGTACTTATTTTTGTTCGAGATGTCCCAAAAGTAATCCTTTATAATTTAGCCTATTATAATCTAAAAAATAATATGTTTTTTTTATACTTAAAATTTTTATAAAAATATATAGTTACACAAAGTCAATAAAGTAAAAATTTTTTTATTTTTTTTTAATTTTTTTTTTTGTTTTTTTTTTTTATTATTTTATTTTTATTTTTTCTTATTCTATTTTACTTTATTTTATTTTTTATTTTTTTTTTCTGTCTCTGGCGGGATTTGATCCCGCAACCTCGGTGCTGATAGACTAGCTCTCTACCAGCTGGTCTACCGGGGCAGTGTAGTTTTTGCATTAAAAAACTATGTTTTATGACTATAATGACATTTTTATTGTCATAATGAAAATACAAATTTTTCTGTATATTTAAGATATAATAATAAAGTTATTATTTAATATATAACTAATAATCCAAAAAGTGGTGAATAAAGCTACAAAGTAATGAATTCTTGAAGTCATTAAAAGTAGGATTGTAAGTAAAGTTTTTGCTGGGAAGGTTAGAAACTGTGAGTCCCCTCGTTCAAATCTTGGTTTTTCAAAGAGAAAATTTTTTTTTATTTTTTTTATGTTCTAAAAACGATTTTTAAAAAATTTACAAGTTTTCGCTTTTTAAATTTAATTTATAATGAAGTTTAATGTATTGTATATATGTGTGTATATGTTAAAATTATTTTGCTTTTGTCTAGTTGAAATGTATTCTGCTAGCACAATGGTGAAGGGCATATAAGATTCGGAACAGCCGAATATAGCACTCTTACTTGTTTTTATTAAATTGGATAAAGAACACTTTAAACTAAAAACAAAATTGTTTTTGTTAAAAATGTTATCACATCTATCTTCTTCTATATAAGTAATAAAAATGAAATGTTGTCTGTTGCTGACCGCATAACTTGAGAACGGCTTGACCGATTTGGACGATTTTTTCTTTAAAATGATCGCCATGGTCCAACTTAGGTTTGTACGAAAAGAACATTTTGCCCCGCCCACTTTTTTCGAATTACCTAAAATCAGAAAACGGCTCCATCGATCATTAGTAATCAGCTACCGAGCGAAGCCGGCACGGCCAGCTAGTATTAGAATAAAAGTCGATTCGGCTTTCTTGCACAAACCCCTTACTACATACAGTTCAAAGCAAAATGGAATAAATACTATGATTCGGACCAAACCGCAATAATTACAAATTTGTTATCTAAATAACTTTAAAATAAACTGTCAGATAAAATAATTAATTTGTGATTAATATTATTTTTGTAGACAATAATACCTCAATAATTGTTTTTTAAAAAAATTATGTGCTACTTACTTATATTACATTTTGTTGTTTATCCAAAAAAATATTATGGTGTAATTATTGCGTTTTGTTATGGATCTCCTCAATTGTGATTTTTAGTTGAACTGTTAATTTTTATTTTTTGATATTTTTAGTTATTTTAATTTTCATTAAATTATTTTTGCTAAAGGAAGGAATTTAACAACATGAAATTTATTAATAATTTTTATTCTTGGCTGAGCTGGGTCGAACTCGGGTTGAGTTTACATGTTTCAAGAATCACCAAGTTCTTTCATCAGAATTTTTTGACGCTCTAACCTCCTTCACTGCGGGGCCTGCCAGCCAACAGTCAAACATCAATCTTTAACCAGTGGTACTTGTGGTTCGAAATTTGCTGTAATTATCATTTTCAATTTTATTTGCATGTTGCTTCCTTTCATCTGTTTTTTCTTATTCTTATTCTTGTCTTGAAAACCTGAACACATTTGTTTATTATGTTTTTTGTCCACTTTCGTCGACGTTTTATTTGTGTCATAGCCTTTTTTAAAACAATTGTGATTTTTAGTTGAACTGGTAATTTTTATTTTTGATATTTTTAGTTAGGCTTGAGTTCATTAAATTATTTGTACTGAAGGAGGGAATTTAAAAAAAAAATATGTTTTTCTGTATTCACTAAAATATCACTATTTTCACGAAAAGTTCTCTTTTTTAAAAATTACTCTTTTCATTAAAAAAAAAAACATATTCGCTGGATTCTGACTTGACTCTATCGAAAAAAGCTGCAGAGTTAGTAAGTTGAAAAGACACTGTTCCAAAACGTTTGAAATAAATATTTTCTTGGTGCACATAAACAACACAAATCAATTAATTTTGAAGCTTTGACGGCTGTATAATGTAAATATTAGCGTAGTCTAAAAAATCCTTCTGAAAGATGAATATTAAACAGCTACCTGTAGATATTAAAGCGATCAGAAAATGTATCTTATTTATTTAGAAGTTAATATTTATATTTATAGTTTTCATATTAAAAAAACATTTATTTATATTTTTAACCAAAAATAATGTTACATTTAGTTTCAAATAAAAAGGGTTTTTTAATGGTGTCGTTAAAATTGTTGCGCAAATCACTGACAGCTGAAAAATATAACGAGTTATAGAATCAAAAATTTATAGAATATAACAATTAGAGAATGTGCTTTATAGGGAAATTATTGGGCGCTGCGAACTATGTCCGTAGCACATTATGTCCCGATAACTTAAATGAACTTTGTCCTTAACATAAGGGAACAAATTAATCGTGAACAAAATCTCAATTTCTAAATAAAAAATTTACAAATTCCCTAAACGTCGTCGTCGGTTTAATTCTTCTTAACAAAAATTCGGACGTAACTATACTTGTTTCAAACTATTCTTGGTTTCTTTTGGTGTCCCTTCGAAAAATCGTTCAAGTTCAGTCGTTCCGTTTTCTGTAGCAAGCCACAAGCTAAAAGTTAACGTTAAACTCTTAAACATTTCAAGGAGCATAATATGCATATACATATTATATATATGTATGTATGTATAAAGACAAACATCAAATTTTTGCTTGATTTTATATTTCGTGCTACATTGTTTACCCCGCAACCGTCGCTATTCCCTTCTTCGGTAATCTTCTGTTTAATGAAATATTTTTGTGCGAAATGTCAAAAACTTTGAAACAGATAATAGTTTATTGCGGACTAAGTTCGTAGCGCCGAATTTTTTACTTAAATAATTATTTATTTTTTTCTCAACTTACCAACTTTAAAGCCATTTATATATATTGTCTTTATGAAGTTAGGAAATTTCGGACTATTTACGACATTTTTAACTATCCCATTATAATATAATCTGGTACATACAAGTTTCACATGCGAATTTTTTCCGATCAAATCAAGCCAGAAATGAATAGCAATTTCAAAAATTGAAGTCGATATTTGAATACTTTTCACATTCTCTGCACAGCTAAAGGCCTCTTTAGGTGTTGGTCCTAGATCTAGGGGATAATATACCCAATCATTTTCAAGCTTAAGCTCCTTTAGGGAAACATGATCTCTTAGAAGTAGAATAACGTAGGACCAAGTTAATTGTTCTGCATTTGCTATAGTTAAAGTTTGCAACGACTGTAATTGTAAGAGTATTTCAATTGGTACATAACCCGACACTACTTTGAATGTTTCCAATCGAGGACATTTAAAGCATTCCGGTGGCGAAGAAGCTCCAAAAGCGTCAGCATACCAGACTAAAGACCGCAAATTTTCGTTCATTTCATACGCTCCTTTAAATTGATATGTTTCGTAATCATCTATACTCAAACTTTGAATTTGGCTAGATATTATAAAATTTTTATATATTCCTTTAAAATCTGTTCCGTTAGAAGAGAAGTGTTTTAAATTCATTTCAGTTAAAAACTGGCGTAGGTTGGCTTGGCTTAACCCTTCGCAATTATTCACATTAAATTCCTCAATACTGTTCAATAAAGGAAAATTTGTGACATTTTTAAATTCTGTGTCATTAAAATTTAACTTTTTAAGTTTTTTACAAGTATCGGCTAAAACTTTTACTGCGTCATTATCTACAGCTGTTTCGTTAAGGGTTAGTATTACCAGGTTTTCAAAATTACTTAAATAATAGCAGGTAAGATCCTTTTTCTTCCATTTTTTATTACGAAAAGCATAAATATCTAATTGTTCCAAGTAATTAGCTGAATCTTTTTTAAATTTAATCGGCATTGTTAGTAAACGTATTCTGCATATAAGAGACAAATGTTTAATTTGGGACTTAATAACAAATTCTACGAAATCATTAAAGCTCATCATAATACTTTCGTTTTCTCTAGATTTCCAAGATAAATATTTCAATTGCTTCATTTCCAAAATAGTATTAATATCTAATGCGAACTGATTTGTCGAACTAATTTTTAGTTTCTGCAATTTCTTGCAATATTTAGCCACCGATTGTAGTTGGGATGTTTCAACAGTCATATCGCCGTATTCGAGTGCTATTAAATTTGGAAAGTGTCTAATGTCCATACAAGGAGGATCCGTTTCTTTCAGTTCTTTTATATCTTCGCCATATACTTTTAAAAATTCCCCAAATTCAGAGGAGGATAATTCCTTTCTCTCCAAACCAGTTTCATTTCTTACATAAAAGTGTGGTGCTTCTTTTTCAATACAAATTGTGGTGAAGTCAACTTTCCAGATGAAATTGCAGAAAATATATTTTAAGTCTTGAGAAACTTGTGCCAATTTCAATTGCTCTTCAAAATTAAGATAATGAAAAATCATTTGCATTAAATCAATATTTGTTGAGATTTTATCGAAACCTTGCAGATTCAACGATGCCATATTTATTTATTTATTAATATCTAAAATATAATTATTATTATTAATATCATGGTAGAATAATTACAAGGTATAGTCATTAGAAATTTTGTTCTCAATTTTAAAACCCATATAAGGTCAAACAAAAGAAAATAAGGGAAATAATTAAAACAAGCGTCAAAATTCAAATAAATTAATTTTTCATTACATGGGTATACTTATTATACTATGATTAATATCTAAATTATAAATTTATTTATTATTATTTTCTTGTGTTGCAGTGTGACCAGATCTTATTTATAATCTTTTACAGCTTAATCTTTTTTAATCTTTTAATTTTTTTTTTTTTAATCTTTCTTCTTTTTTACATTCACTGGAACTAATAGCGTGAAAAATTTTTCACATGAGATTCACGATTGTTTTTTCCCTTCGAGGGGAATGAAAATTTCGTGGGAACAAAAATTCCACTTGTTATTCACTATAGGGGTGAATATTAAAATTAAAACATAAAAATCAAAGTCTTTTTATTTACAAAATTAAAGTTCGACCCCGAACACAATTTTAAAATTAATATTAAAGGCATGCGAAAAAAGATTTTTAAACCAACCAAAAAATACACCAAATACCTGATATTTTTATAGTGGGTTAATATAAATATTACGTGTAGAATTTTTTCCAAAGAGCGAAAAATAAAAATTTTGTAAATAATTGCGATATGTATGTATACGTATTATTAATTTTTAATAAATTATTCAGATTTAAAATAATCTCTATAGCTTATATTTAGTTATAATTAAAAAATGTACTTCCTGAATAACGTACTTTAAGAAAAGGGACTTTTTAAAAATGTACTATTTTTTTGAAAGCGACTTTCGGGAAAAATTAAGATTTTTAAAAGATATTTACACTTTTTTAAATATGTAAATATTAAAAAGATATCTTTGAACATACATACATATTTGAGAAGCAACCCACCAATTACAAAAAGGTTAACTTTTTTTAATATTAAAAGTGCAAAATATTAGTTTGTTTTTAACTTTTTATTGTAAAATTTAAAAAAATACAGTCGAATTTGGCTTTAGTTTGTTTTTAAACCTTTAATTAATTTAAAATATTTTTATGAAAGCTGCGTTTTTTTCTTCAGCACAAAAGTTGACAACATTTCGAATAAAAAACATTTAAAAACGAAAAAAAAAAATTAAAACAATAGTGACAAAAACTAATAAAATGCCTATACATGCATCGTCGTGCAACTTTTTCAACCCCGTTTTCTTTCCTACACCTCCTGCTAACAAACAAAATGTTGCATGCAAAAGTTGCGGCGGTAACTGCATAATGTTAACATGGTCTTTTATAAACAATCAGGTAGGAGGTGATGAAATTCGATCGATTTAAAAAGTTAATGCGCATTTCACTGGTTGCTTACAATGCCTTTACACATGAAAGTTCTTTCATGAAATTTCTGTATACGAATTAAAAATTTCAATGAAACAGATGACTTTCTTGAAAATTTCTTGTTCGATTACACAGGAAAGTGAAAGTTCATTTAAAAAATGTCGTCTAAGCGCAAACTTCTAACAAAAATGTCTCTTCTTCTTCTTTTATTATTTTGCTTTTTTGAAGTTTCAGAGTTGCCAAGACAATTACTCACGCCGAACATCAGGCATTCGTTCAAATTAATATTTTTTAAAATTATTTTAATGATATTTATACATTTCAGTTAGAATAATTGTGTTCTTAATCCTATTTAGTTGAAAATATATATTTGATTCTTTATATATACGCGAAAAACAAGTTGCTTTTGTAACTGCTATTTCACACTATCCTGAGATTTCAAGTAAAAAGTTTTACATTGGCAGCACTGCTTACTTTATTGTCATTTGCTTTCATGAAATGTTCAAAAATCGCTTTCTTGAAATTTTCATTGAAAGCTAGCTGAAAGTTGGGTTGAAAGTATAAAAATGTAAATGTGTTAGTGAAAAAGTGTGAGTGTATTGCGACTTTCATAAAATTACTTTCACGTGTAAATGCTAGGTTAGGCCAGATCATCAGGAAACCTTTTCCAAAGATTTTAGAAAAGCTGAAAATATTTTACAAATTTTTAAAAAAGGTTTCCTAATGATCTGGCCTAAGCAATCATTGAAATGCGCATAAAAGCTAGCTTTCCCTCAGCAAACAAATTCAGTATATTTATCAAATATGGAGAATTGGAAATTTAGCACGTCATAAAATCTTTAACAAATGATTAATTTCACAATATTAATTAACAAATATTGCTTTAAAATTTAAATTAAAAGTTAAAATTGCTTTAAATATTAATTTATGTCTTTATACTTTCCTTTAAATTTTCTGACAGATCTCTTAGATGTACTTGGGATCTTATAGATATACATATTTAAATTACTTTTGCCAAGTTGGATTTTTGGTCTTAATGGATCATTAGTTAAACCAAGCTCATCATCTGATGAAGAAACATCTCCACCTATTGCCGTTGCATGATTAATGCCGTCGACCAAAGAGTAAAGTCCACAAATTTAACCAACAGCGTCCTTTTTTTAATATTTTTTATTTATTTGATTATAAGGACCTCCTGCAGTTAATTTTGTTGGTTGCAATTTTTTTCTTAATACAGGCCACACCAAGGCGAATTGACTAGAAGTTGAGGTCAACTCTGCAACAACACTGCTTCTGTGGTCGGGCTGTCAAAAATATTGCTAGTAAAAAAACACCATATATTGACTTAACCCCACCTTATAGTGAATTCGCCTTGGGCCACACCTAATAATTATAAGGCAGTGTAAAATTTGTTTTTGGTTAAGAGGATGATATGAAAGCAAATGACAAATACGCAGTATAAGAATTTATGATGCAATGAAGGAGCATATTGTAGAGGAGTGGTGCATTTGCGAAAAATTATGCAGTCAAAAAGCACCGCAAATTAATAAGGCATGTCCATCAGATGCAATTGAGTATTACATAAATGAACAAGTCTTTATATAAAGTTAATTTCAGATACAAGCATAAGGACCTGCTCGTAGATGTAATGATTGATTGCATATAATGGAAAAAATCTGATAATTTACTAAAAAAGACGATTTAAAAACGAATTTAAACTGGTATTATCGAAATTCGTCACATGGTAAAAACACTTTATTTTTAATGAAACAAAATGGAATATGAAATCGATACAGTAATTCGACGCATGTAATCATATCACAAGTTTTTCGATTTCTAAAAGTTTGGACGACGAAATCGATTTCCATCACATACCAGAATATACATATATATTTACTTTATAGGGTCTAACATCAATATTGTAGAAATTACAACCTTTTATGTACCGTTTTACCTTCGGTGAAAGGTATTAACTAGAGTTTGCTGAAACCAGGCATTTTTTTTACTTTTTTCCAGTTTTTTTATATAATTATTAAGTGTATTAGAACGAAACTTTATGTATTCCTCAATCAAAGTGTTTTTTACAAGAAAATGAGAAAAAAAGTGGCCAGACCCTGCCTTATTATATATGTACTGCAGTAAATGAAATCAGAATGAAACGTTTAAAAAAGCATACGTAACACATAAGAATTCTTTCTTTACTGTTTTCGAAGAGTTATTCTATTTCCCAACAAAATGTTACCGCTATAGGCATTAAACTCCATACATATAAAAGTAGTCCCAGCCCTGCCCAGAGATTCGTCAGTGTGAGTTTTTTCTATAGCCACAAAAACTCCATACAAATTACTAGTGTTCCCAGCCAGGCCCAGGTGGTAGTTTGTGCCACACAAATTAGGTGTCTACTTAATAGTTAAACAGGTAACTTTTGTTCTTCTTAGGACGACTTATTTCAATTTTAAGAATTTTAAAATACCTTGCCATTGTTGCAGGCTGTTATGTATAAAGTTTTTGTATATGAAGTTTGAGTATTATGTATAATTTGCAATTTCTTTAAACATAAATATATTGTTAAAGTAAAAGCCAAAACCGCGGTTTCGATTTCGGTTAAAACCGAACAGAAATCCCTAGTATAAACAAATATCAACTGGGTTCTGACTTCTACATACACTAGCGAAAAAAGCTGCTGGATTAATAAGTTGAAAAAGACAGTGTTTTATAACATTTGGAATTAATATTTTCCATATTTTCACACAAATCAAATAATTTTGAAGCTTTGACGGCTGTGTAATGTTAATATTACCATAACCTAAAAAATCGTTATGAAAGATGATAATTAAACGTAGCTGTCGATATACATATTTTAAGTTAATATTTGAATGATAAAAAAAATTTAATTTTATAGTTTTTATAATAACATTTATTTATATTTATTATTTATAACTAAAAATAATATCAAGTTTTTTTTGACTTAAGACCATTGTGGGATACAAACTATTAAGATGCATTTTCATTATACTTTCTTTAAAATTGTTAAGCAAATCACAGACCGCTGAAAAAAAAAACGTGTTATTGAATCAAGATTATATATAATAAAGGGTGGTCCAACCATAATGCACGATGTTAATTGTGAGTCACACCTTACGTCAAGTTTTTTGCCCAACTTAATTGACATTTCTTTGTTTCAGTGTTTAACAAATTCAACCATGGAAAGCTACACAATTGAGCAGCGCGTTAAGATTATGTGTGTTCGAGAACACAAAAATTGAAATAAATATTAAACCAAAACAAAAAGTGAATAAATATTTACCCTTATTCTATTTAGCGTCAGCAATACAAAACGATATCGTTTTCTGTTGATTGTTGTAAATCGGTAGTATGTCCATTGTCAATATCAAGTTTTATCGATAAGCGTCGATATAAATTGACTCTGATTTTGTCGTCAGTCTTATTAATATACATATATAATAATGAAGGAAAAAAAATGGAACAAGAGCAAAAAAGCTACGCGAAAATTGCAAAAATTTATAAAAATAGCGAAAATTGGAGAAAATTTTTAATAATACAAACAAGCCATAAAATTTATTTAAAGTCCCTAAAACTATAAGATATTAGCGGAAATTCGCGAATTTTAGCCATGTTCGCGATAGAAGCAATTTTTCCTGTAAGTTTTCTGATTCTTTACAGCTTTAACGATTTTTAATAACTATGTACATACATACATATGTATTTAAATTTTCTGTCATGCTGCTATTAGCAAATCTCTGCGCATTTCCGCTGATTTTGCAGTTTTGCCCGAATTTTGCCATTTCTTATAGTTTTAGGAATTTTTGCAACTTTTGCAATTTTTTTTTTTTTTTTTTTGTTTTTTTCCGACATTTTGTTTTTAACCGATTAAGCGAGTTTAAATAAAGTTTTAAATTTTTCGCGAATTTCAGCCATGTTCGCGATAGGAGCGATTTTTTCGTGTGATACTTTACAGTTTTAACGATTTTAAATAAATATTAAACTTTGCTATCATACCGCAATTAGCAAATTTTTGCGAATTTCCGCTAATGTAGCCATTTTAATGGAATTTTTGCCATTCCTTATGTTTATAGGGACCATGTTTAACCGAAGTCTGTATTTCACAGGGCACTATCAACTTTGTCGATTTATATATGGCGAAAAGTGTAATGCCTTATGGCATTAGTAAGGGAACATTTTTAAGAATAAACCAAGCTACCATTTTTGAGACCACAATATTTTAAGAAACGAACATAAAATGGCATTTTTTATACCCTTCACCACAGGTGGAAAAGGGTAAATAAAACAACAACAAGGGATTTTTGGGTAAAATTAGAGGCAGTATTGGTTTTTTGCTCATATCTCAGCCATAGTCAAAAGTGTAAACATTTTTCCACACAACATTTATGTGCGATCAGCTGTTTCCTTTATTTTACGAATTTTTAAAAATTTTCCTTTTTTAGCAAAATTTTTTTTTTGAGAGTAATTTTTTAGTTTACTCAGTAATTACTGCATATTACTGTTTTGAACGCAACTATTGTTGAAGCCTTTCACGAAAATGCATTTCGTGCACTTCAGCGACGAGGCACACTTTCACCTCAGTGGATTCGTTAACAAGCAGAATTGCTGCATTTGGGCAAATGAGAATCCACGAGTGATTGTTAAAAATCCGATGCATCCACAGATTGACTGTTTAGGATATGAACCTAGACAGTGTGTGGTTTCAACACGATGGTGCCACTTGCCATACAGCTAACGAAACAGTGGCCCTTTTGCGAGAGAAAATCAATGGCCGTGTTATCTCACGTCGTGGCGATGTTAATTGGCCGCCAAGATCATGAGACTTGACTTACTTTAGGGTTATTTTAAAGAAAAAGTGTACGTCAATAAGCCCAGAACGATTAACGAGATTGAATCTCAATTATGTCTCAGAGTCATGGAAAATATGAACCACCGGGTAGAGGTATGCCACTGAAGCCGTGGCGACCATTGCCAGATATTTCCTTTCACAAATATATGCTTCTATAATAATAAAAAGTAATAAGATAATAATTCTCTGAAGACTTTTTGTTTTATTTACAATTAACAAATTAACGTGCGTTTTGGTTGGACCACTCTTTTTAACAATTAGAGAACATGCTTTATAGGAAAATTGTTGGGCGCTACGAACTATGTCTTGAAAACCAAAATGGTCCTTTAAATTAGGCAAACAATTCTTCAAAATCTCAATTTTTAATATAAAACATCCCCATAAATATGAAATAAAAAAAATTACATGGTCCCTAAAAGTCGTCGTTGTTATTCTCTTCAAAAAAAAAACTGGGACTTATTTATATGTTCATGTTGTAGACTATGCGACATTTCCCTGCAATATTTGATTTCTTTTGGTGTCCCTTCGAAAAATCTTTCAAGTTTAGTCGTTCCGTTTTTTGTTGCAAGCCACAAACTACAATTTGACGTTTAAATTTTAAAAATTGTTAAGTAACATACAAGGTATATTTACACAAGGTAAACTCATTTGGGAGTGTAGACATGCTGCTCTATAAAAGGAACCATGTTGTCAAAATTGTCTTCATATAAAACAAAAACAATTTAACGCACACATGTACAAATTTTGGCTCATATACACGCAATTTGACGTTGGGGTTCCAACTATGGGTAAACAGCTGACAAACATATGGGCCAACGAGTTTACCTTGTGTAAATATACCTTGGTAACATATACAGTGGCCGACAAAAGTCTACATACGACCCTCATTTCTTCCACCTAACGAGACCAAAAGCATTATGAAAAAAAGTAATGATGCAGGTTTGTTTGAAATCTGGTTTTATTAATAAAAAGCGAAAAAAATAACATACTTCAATATACACTTTAACAAATATTAACAAAAAACGGAAAAATAGCATTGACAAAAGTCTACATACGGCCAACATGTCATGCTTTGTGTTTTGCTTGCTGCTGGATGGTGACGGCTGAGTACCGTTATTTTTTTAAATATACTTTTCTGCATGTTTTACATTTCAAATCAATTGCATTCGGTGGCATTCTGGACAGTTACCAGCATAATTCAATTGTAACAATGGCCTCGCGAAAAGAAATTTCAACTGATGTGAGAAACTTAGTCGTAAAATATAGAAACGAGAAAAAATCGTTCCGGGAAATATCAAAACTGTTGAGTTTAAGTAAAGCAACAGTTCAAACTGTATTTAATAATTTTAAAAACACTGGTTCTATTGAAAATAAACCGCGTAGTGGTCGCCCTAAAAAGCTTAGTCGCAGAGATGTCAGCTTTATAATGAAAGAAGTGGAAAAAAATCCAAGAATGAATGCCACAACGCTGGCCCAAGTGCTAACAATAAGATCAAATACGGTTCTGCATCCACAAACAATTCAAAGAACCCTAAATAATAATGGTTTCCCCAGCAGAACTCCGCGCAAAAAACCCATTATAAGCAAAAAAACCGAAAACTTCGCTTGGAATTTGCCAAAATTCATTTGACAAAGGATTTGACTTCTGGAAACGAGTTTTGTTTAGAGATGAGTCAAAATACAATATTTTTGGAAGTGGTGGGAAAGCGAAAGTTTGGAGAAAAGCTAATACAGCGATGAATCCGAAGCCCTTAGTACCTACAGTTAAGCATGGGGGTGGCAACGTGATGGTTTGGGGTGCTGTCGCTGCATCTGGTGTAGGAAATCTTGTATTTGTCGAAGGTAATATGGATCGGTTTCAATATAAGTCTATTTTAGAACAAAATCTGGGAGCATCGGTCAATAAATAAAAATAAGATCTTGGTAAGAGTTGGATTTTCCAACAAGATAACGACCCGAAACACAACGCTCAAGTTGTAAAAGAATGACTGCTTTACTATGCCCCCCGACAATTGCACACACCACCTCAAAGCCCGGACTTAAATGTCATTGAACACGTGTGAGAGATTTTGGAACGTAAAATCAGAAAACATCATATTACTAGCGCTCCAATGTTGACAAAGATGCTGAAAGAAAAAATGGCTAAGAATTACGCCGATTGAATTGGAATATTTAGTTAATTCAATGCCCAGACGCTTACAGGCTGTTAAAGATGCCAATGGTGGCCCAACCAAATACTAAATTTAATAATAAAAATATTATATAATGTTTCAATGAAGTTTTTTATGTTAGCTTACAAGACGTATGTAGACTTTTGTCAATGCTATTTTTTCGTTTTTTGTAAATATTTTTTAAAGTGTATATTGAAGTAAGTTGTTTTTTTCGTTTTCTATTAATAAAACCAGATTTCAAACAAACCTGCATCATTACTTTTCTTCATAATGCTTTTGGTCTCGTGAGGTGGAAGAAATGAGGGTCGTATGTAGACTTTTGTCGGCCACTGTATGTATGTACATATGTATGTATAAAGACAAACATCAAACTTTTGCTTCATTTTAACTTTCGTGCTACATTGTAAACCCCACCCGCAAGCGTCTTTGCATCATCGTCGGTAATTTTCTGTTTAATGAAATATTTTTGTGCGAAATGTCGCAAACTGTGAAACAGATAATAGTTCATTGCGGACTAAGTTCGTAGCGCCGAATTTTTTACTTAAATAATTATTTATTTTTTTCTCAACTTACCAACTTTAAAGCCATTTATATATATTCGGTCTAATTTATAAAAATTTCTTGTTTCAGCTTTAATGCTTACAATAGTTATCAAACACTTTTTGTTTTATAAGCCATTAATAAAAAGTCAGATTTATAAACGCTTAATAGGAGTTGATTAACAATTAAACGTTTATATTACTTTTGTATTTTTATGTTGGCAACAACATGTTATTTTAATTGTAATTTTTGTAATAGTGATGCATACAACTGGGGATTAAACAATACGAGATCATACAACGAACGAATTTTAAGTGAATTTCTGTTTTGTTTTCAATTTAAAATGAATTTCTGTTTTTTAAAACGTAATATTTAAAATAATTTTGTTTTTTTTTTTTTTTTTTGTTAATAAAATACATACTACATATTGAAATAGAAGCGAAATATGTAAATCATTTATTAGCAATATCAAATTTTTACTGCTCAAACTCTGTTGGTTCCACAAAAGATTATACAGCTTTATGTTTAATGAATAATTTAACCAATTTTTATTATACATTTTTTATACGCAGATGATTTGAAAATAAAACCTGCTAAGTTTTAACAAAACATTTTTAGCCACATATAACTGCCAAAATATTTTAGGTTAAAATGTTTTTACCTGGAACAATATCATTTTCCTCAATAGCAATGTTGTGAAGTACTGCTAGGGCGATAATCAATGTTTTCCCTTTTGCCAGATAAACCGTCAACCCATCTAACAAGCAGCGAAATCGTTGCTTCCAAGCCCCAAAGCAACGTTTAACAGAGTTTCTAGTGCTTATCTGTGCAGCATTATATTTGTTCTCCTTTTCATTCTGTGGTTTGGATAGTGGGGAGAATAAATAAGTCTGCAGCTTATATCCTGAGTCTCCCAATAAAATACCTTTGAACTCTCCGCTTTCAAGTTTAATAGTTGACTCATTTAAAATACGGCAGTAAATCTACAAATTGTTTTTTTAACTTCAATTTAATTTGTTATAAGCGCTTTTTTGGTAATTGCTGAAATAAATTTATAAAGTTATAAATTTAATTTCGTTGGGAGGTTTCTGGTGGACACATTTTTACAAAAAATTAGTTTTAAATCAATTCTATATAACAATAATAGCGCCCTCTTTTTTTAACATTTAATCCCTTTTTTGATAGCTCGAATATATTAAGAGATTTTGAGTTCTAGCATTGCCTGATATCTTTAATTTTACAGTTCTCTAAACATTGTTTTGCTTCTTTCGTCACTTTTTGTGCTATGAAGCAAATTTTTGATGCAAAATTTAAAATATTATTGTTTGTAATTGCTGTGCTGCATGTTCCATTCAAAGCATGTAGAACAAAACATTTTTGTTCCGTGCGGCAAACAAGTAACTAACAGACGATACACTATGTGGTTTCTACTTTGTGTTTGCTTTAACAAATACTTTACCTATTTGAAAGACATTTTAAAATATAAGTGTAATGAATGGTTAAAAAAGGTTTGCAATATTTGAAATAAATATTAATAGCTTTTTATATTTTATGCAAAAAGTTATAACGACTTTAAGTTTCAACAGAAAACATATTTAGCGACCCACATTATTTTAGCAAAAAAATCTATCGAGCAGTTTATATTTAAAATTAATTCAAACACTAGTTATCGTTTTTCTAGAGAAAAAAATTTTATGCGTATTAAACTTTTTTATTAAAATAAATAAAAAGACAAAAATGTTTAATTTTTCGTGCAATTATTAAAATTTTATTTTAACAAACATTGAAATGTCAACTTATTAAACGCTTAAAGTAGGGTAAAGGCTACAATAAATATTTCAAATTTATGATATGTTTATTAAACGTTTAATAGGCTATTAAACATTTATAAATACTCTTTTTTCGACTTTTGCTTATTAATGACTTATAAAGCTGCAATGATGCGTTTATAAATTAGACTGATTGTCTTTATGAAGTTAGGAAATTTCGAATTATTTACGACATTTTTAACAATCTCATTATAATATACTCTGTTACATACAAGTTTCACATGCGAATTTTTTCCGATCAAATCAAGCCAGAAATGAATAGCAATTTGAAAAAATGACCCCGAAATAGTTATTACATTTGTTGCACAGCTAAAGGACTCTTTAGGTGTTGGCCCTAGATTTAGACAAGAAGAGTCGGGACAGAAATTTTCAAGTTTAAGCTCCTTGAGGGAAACATGATCTCTCAGAAGTTGAATAACGTAGGTCCAAGTTAATTGTTCTGCGTTTTCTATAGTTAAAGTTTGCAACGACTGTAATTGTAAGAGCATTTCAATGGGTATAAAGCCAGATACTACTTTTAATTTTTCCAATCGAGGACAATTAAAGGATACTGGTTGCATAGGAGCTCCACTGCCGTAATCATACCAGACTAAAGACCGCAAATTTTCGTTCATTTCATACGCTCCTTTAAATTGATATGTTTCGTATTCATCTATACTTAAACTTTGAATTTGGCTAGATATTACAAAATTTTCAAATATTCCTATAAAGTTCGTTCTGCAAGAAGAGAAGTGTTTTAAATTCATTTCCGCTAAAAACTGGCGTAGGTTGGCTTGGCTTAACCCATCGCAATTATTCACATTAAATTCCTCAATACTCTTTAACAAAGGAAAATTTGTGACATTTTTAAATTTTGCGAAATTAAAATTTAGCTTTTTAAGTTTTTTACAAGTATCGGCTAAAACTTTTACTGCGTCATCATCTAAAGTCGTTTTGTTAAGGGTTAGTGTTACCAGATTTTCAAAATTACTCAAATAATAGCAGGTAAGATCCTTTTCCTGCCATTCTTTATTAAGAAATGCATAAATTTCCAATTGTTCCAAGTTATTCGCTGAATCTTTATTTAATTTAATCGGCATTGTAAGAAAACGTATTCTGCATTTAAGAGACAAATGTTTAATTTGGGACTTAATAACAAATTCTAGGAAATAATTATAGTTAATCATAGTAGGTTTGTATACTCTAGTTTCCCAAGATAAATATTTCAATTGCTTCATTTCCAAAATAGTTTTAACATCTATTACGAACAGATTTTTTGTCGAAATAATTTTTAATTTCTGTAGCTGTTTGCAATATTTAGCCACCGATTGTAATTGGGATTTTACAACAGTAATTTCGCTGTAGTCGAGTGCTATTAAATTTGGAAAGTTTCTAATGTCCGTACAAGGAAGATCAGTTTCTTTCAGTTCTTTTATATCTTCGCCATATACTTTTAAAAATTCCCCAAATTCAGAGGAGGATAATTCCTTTCTTTCCAAACCAGTTTCATTTCTTACATAAAAGTGTGGTGCTTCTTTTTCAATACAAATTGTGGTGAAGTCAACTTTCCAGATGAAATTGCAGAAAATATATTTTAAGTGTTGAGAAACTTGTGCCAATTTCAATTGCTCTTCAAAATTAAGATAATGAAAAATCATTTGCATTAAATCAACATTTGTTGAGATTTTATCGAAACCTTGCTGATTCAACGATGCCATATTTTTATTACATATTTATTTATTTCTAAATTAAAATGTTTTTTATTATTAGTTTGTTGTGTTGCAGTGTGACCAGAACTTAAAATTATTTACAGCTAAATCTGGCATTAGAAACGTACAAGATATGCTAAATTTGTTTTTGATGTTTGTTAAAAAAGTCTTAACAGTATAAACGTTTGTTCGAAACTTAATAACTTTAACGACCAAAATTCAGTTTTAATTAACTATCAGTTATAACTGTCAAAAATATATTGTTAACTGAAAATTAAAGTAATAGTTAGTTTTAACTGAACTTGGTCAAATTCGACGTAAGTGTCTAATTTTTAAAAAAATTTAAATAAACAGCAATATTTTAACAAGTGGGTAGATTTTGGTAAAGCATCAGAAAATTTTAATTTTTTTTTAATTTAGGCGCCCGTAAACCTCCGATACATGCAAATTACAAGCAATTTTATTTCTATGCTTTGCTTCGAATAAAACGATTCTATTAAATTATTTTTCAGACCAGTTGTTTATTACTTCCCTGCATACAAATGAAAGACTTCCCCTAAGGAAATAATAATAATTATTGTTTAGAAAATTTTTAAAGTTTTAAAATTATTATTTTTTCAGCAGTTTATAGCAAACATATTTTTTGGATTAACATGAGATGCTTTAAAAAAAAATAATTTTTTTTTTACAAAAATGGCAATTCTGTTGCTTTTTACCAGGGCTGTGAAGTCGTCCGAAAAAAGAACTAACGCCGACTCCGACTCCAAACGCTGAAATTTTTTAAGTGCGACTCCGACTCCGACTCCTACTATAATCTTGATGCTAAATGTATATGAGACTCAGTGATGTTAACTTTAATTTTTTCATTACCGTAAGGCCTTCTAAAAATTACCGTTTTTGAGAAGAAATTACCGTAAGCAAACCTTAATGTGCTCTTTGCAAATGACAGGCGATTGATAATGTAGTCAAATTTATATGAAAAGCACTCAATCCATCGCCTGTCATTAGGAAACAGCACATAAGAGCAGTATTTATAAACCATTTATTTAAAATTTAAATGTGTTTTAAGAAAAAATTTGATTAGAAATTTTTGTTTAAAATACATTTTTAAGCAATATTATTGTATTTTTTATGAATATGGCAGTAAAATAATTTTGAATAAACTAGGTACATACATACATATGCATATGTATATTCATTCAACTCAAAATATTTTCAAAGTTATAATATCATTAATAAGATTTCTGTATGACGTGCTAAATTCCCAATTTTTCATATTTGATAAATACACTGAAATTTTTTTGTTGAGGGAAAGCTAGCTTCTATGCGCATTTCACTGGTTGCTTAGGCCAGCTCATCAGGAAACCTTTTCCTAAGATTTTAGAAAAGCTAAAAATATTATAAGAATAAAAACCTAAAGCGAATAAGAATTTTAAACACTTAAAGTCTTACTTGTAACAATATCAAACCTTAAACAAAACACCAACAATAAACAGTGAGTTTATCTTTTCTTACATCCCCCTATTTTATTTAATACGCTTAGCGTGCATATGTATATGATAAACTTAAAAAAAATAATGTTTTGTTTAATTTATTAAACTAAATACATTCGAAAGTAATCCCATTTAGGATTGTTTTAAGTACGTTTAAGTGTTATTCGTACTTGAATTTTTGAGTACGACTCGTACTTAAAGTAATCATAAAAAACTTGATTTATCCCGAGTGTTTTTCTTTCTGTGTAGCAGTTTGGGAGTAAAATCAGCAAAATCCGATCAGTGGGATCAAAGTTATCAATGAAAATGTAGAACCACCACCCTTAAAAATTGCCAATTTTGTTACAAAATCTTACGTAAAAGGTGCCATAATGTACTCCAAAACCGTAACAAATATTGCTTTCATATTTAAATATGGTTTCGTAAAGATTGGTCCATAGTTTAATAATTTACCCTAGGCCCCATATAAAGCCTACCCTCGGAAAACAGTTTAGTTCGTTAAAAACGTAATAACTAATGCTATTGTAATGAAATTTGGCACTATCAAGCTTTAAAATTTCTAGAAGATCGGTCCATAATTTTCTATATAATGCCCCATATAATGCTCACTCTACGAAATTATTTAAATACACTTAAACCGTAGCAGCTATAGATATTTTAAAATTTGGTCCAATTTTGGTTCATATTGCTAGAAATAATACCATGCAATTTTCTGATGATCGGTCCATATTTACCTTAGATCCCATATTAAGCAGCTTACTGAAAAACACTTTAAGCGCTAAAACAAATTTCACTTCTGATGCGTGTATTAAAATTTGTTCCATTTAGATATTTAATAAAGGAAATCACTATACAGGATTTCGTGATGATCAGTCCATAATTTATTTTTTTAAAAAAACCTCTCATTTCTGAAAAAAACTATTTTTTACAAAAGTGCCAACGTTTTTAAAAGAAAAAAAACATGTTGTAGGGCTTTTTATAACAGACCATTAAAAAGTGCAACATACAACTTAAAAGAATAAACTTCAAGATCTATTACATTAACTTCAGACAACTTATATGAATCTAGTGCTTAAGACATTTCAGAATATAAAAAAAATTTGGGATCTTTACGAAGAAGTTAACACAATTAAAATAATAAAGAACAGAGAAAATACAAGACCATTTAATAACATGAAAACATCACTTAATATTTGTGTTGAAAATTCTTATTTTATTTAAAATCAAAAACTTCCTATTTTTGTTTCACCCTTTACATTTCATTTTAAATTACATTGTATTAACAGCAGCTCTAAATAAATGTAGTTAATTTCTTACAATGTTAATTTAGTATGCTTAAAGATTGCTATATTTTTACATATATCGTAATTAATTTCTGTTACTCTCATTATCTCACTGAATTATTTTCGTTTATTCTTTTCCTTTTTTTTTCTTTAATCGTAACTCATATTGAAATTGAATATTATTAATAACTGTATGTATGTAAACCTACTTAAAAACAGGTTTTTTACTTATGCTAAGCTAGGCTTGAATTTAAAAGTAATTTTTTGTTCATGTAATTTTTACTTGGTGATAGAACGTATACCGTACAACATCAGAATTTCTGCCTAGCTGCATAAAGAATTAGTTTAACAGCCTTGCTGCTTAATAAAGAACTGCTTATTTTAATATTCAAAAATTGGAGTTTGAATTAATCTCGTACATTAAAATTGGTGCCGAAACCCGGGAAAAATACTTTATTTGTTAAAACTACTGCCATATCACAATTTGAGTTCTGGATTTGTTAGCCTTTATCGATGTGGTTCCTTGGATCATTATTGTGAGAATTAGTGACAAAACCAGCTTTACATTTATACGGCTTGTATTCGAAGTCAACTTAATAAAAGATTGGATTTATAATCGGAATTTCCACAGTAAACTGTATGTATAATTAACTTTTTATTATGGAGGACATTTCACCCATAATTGAAAGTCAACGTAAGTTATTAACGAATTTAACTAAAACCAAAATTAGATTTGATGGTAAAAGTAGGGAGCAAAAAACACGCGGTTATGCTCAAAGCGTTTTAGACAGTATAGAGGGTGTGAACCAGCAGTTTACGGACGTACATTACGAGCTCGTTAATAATATTAGAGAAAAATCTATTAGGTCTGACGAGGTCCCATATTTCACTGAAGAAGTTTTTGAAGAATTTCAAGATAGTTTTCAAATGTTTAAGGGAAGGCTGCTGGATATAATAGCTGAATCGCAGCAGCCTAACTCACCGGTTTTCCACTCGAGTACTTTTCATGCGTCATCATCCAGACAGAATACCACTATACCTGCTGAGGCACGATTGCCAAAAATCGATATACCTAATTTCTCAGGTGATTATTTATCATGGATCTCGTATAGAGATATGTTTGTGTCATTAGTACACAATAACTTATCATTATCAAAAATTCAAAAATATTATTTTCTTAAGGGCTCATGCTCTGGTTCTCCACTTGATATTGTTAATGAATATCCTGCTTCCGAAGATAACTACGAACTAGCATGGGATGCACTCCATAAACGATACCATAACCCTAGAAAAATTGTAAGCACACTGTTATCAAAACTTTTCTCAATACCCAATTCAAATGGTAGTGCCGAAAGCATACAGAATATTTTGGATACCACACGTAATTGTTTAGCGTTGCTAAATACATTAGGAGTTACAAGGGAAACTTATGATGCGATTATAATACATTTAACGGTTAATCGTCTTGATATACAAACAAGAAAGGAGTGGGAACAATCCCTTAAAGCTTCAATTGAGATTCCAACATTAAATGAACTTTTTAGTTTTCTGGAAACTTCGTTCAGAACCCTTGAATGCCTTGCTGAGCCTTGTCATTCAATTGAACATGTAAGGTCTCAGCCAAAAACAAGAAATAATTTTCGAAGAAATATTCATTTATCAACATCCAACAGTGATGATAATTGTCCATGCTGTAATAAACGTCACTTTTTATACAAATGTTTTAAATTTATATCAATGCCCTCACAAGAGAGGTGTGAACTAATAAAAGCAAAAGGAATTTGTCATAATTGCCTGAACATTGGTCATTTTAGTCGTGATTGTAGTTCAAAATCTCGTTGTCAGAGATGCCATAAAAAACATCACACCACAGTTCATAATGAATTCAACACCTCAGAAACTAGACTTCAAACTTCGTTAAATACAACAGATACACCAGAACGCTCCAGTATCATTGCAGTGCAATGCAGTACACTTGCTAAGCCTCAAGTCTTATTAGCTACGATGCGCGTTAACATTAAAACATATTTAGGTAACTTTTTTCTTAGAGCAATTTTAGATCATTGTGCCCAAGCATCACTTATTACTGAAAGTGCTGCACAAACTTTAAAATTACAGTACTTTAAAACATTTGCAGAAATTAATGGAGTAGGCAAAAATAAGGCGATTACGACTCGTAAATATGTAAATTTATTACTTCAATCAAGAATAGAGCCGAATTTTGAATTGAACTGTAGTGCACTTGTTGTACCATCTATAACAAATTATCAACCAGTACGTACTAAAGAATGTAGATTACCAAATCTTGACAACTATAAACTTGCTGACCCGGAGTTTTTAAATTATGGCGATATAGATTTATTACTGGGCGGCGATGTTTACGGTGATGTGATTTTACCCCAACAGAAGAAATTTGAGAAAAGCATTTTCTTACAATACACTCATTTTGGGTGGATCGTGTCTGGTCCCACTTCAGAATTTAATTTTAGTAACACAATCAATGTGAATATTTGCTCATTAGACGAACAGCTAAAGGCCTTCTGGATACAGGAAGAATTATTAGAAAAGAGATTATTGACAAAGGAAGAAGAACTTTGTGAAACCTTTTTTACAGCAACTACAACTCGTGACAAAGATGGTCGTTACACAGTTGCTTTACCTTTTAAGAATATAATTAAAGGCGAATTAATGCCGACCTTTAGCATGACGGATTATTGTGCACTGTCAAGACTAAAACATATAGAATCCAAATGCAAACGAGATAATGTTTTTAGCAAAGCTTACTACAACTTTATGACTGAGTATCAAAACTTAAAACATATGAAAAGGATTGGTGTATACCCTAAAAACTTAGAAAAAAATTGTTATTTTCTACCCCACCATGGTGTTTGGAGGGAAAGTAGTTCCACAACAAAATTAAGAGTAGTTTTTGACGGTAGTGGAAAAAATCGTAATCAATCTTCATTAAATGATGAACTGGCAGCTGGACCAGCTTTGCAAAATGACTTACCTACTACTATTACACGTTGGAGGCGTTTTAAGGTGGGTTTTAGATCAGATTTGGAGAAAATGTTTCGCCAAATCAATGTTATAAATGACCATCAAAAATATCAGCAAATATTATGGCGTGATAATACTAATAATGACATAGCCATTTACAAATTAACAACAGTCACGTATGGGACGACATGTGCTCCCTTTCTTTCTATACGAGTGTTACACCAGTTAGCAAAAGATGAAAATAAAGAGTTCCCAAGAGCAAGTAAAGTCCTTATCTCAGATACGTACGTTGACGACATAATCTCTGGTGCTGATAATTATAATGAGGCAATTGAATTACAACAACAACTATGTAAAATGTTAAGCAAAGGTGGTTTTACACTTCGAAAGTGGATCTCGAATAGCAAAGAATTAATTAATTCTGTACCTATTGAGTTTAGAGAAAATAATAACATTTACGAAATAGATAAAAATGAAAGCGTAAAGGCCCTAGGCCTAGAGTGGGACGTAGTTTCAGATTCATTTTCTTTTAAAATAAATTTCGTTAACAACAGACAAGTATCAAAAAGAACTATACTTTCTGACGCCTCAAAACTGTACGATCCATTAGGATGGCTGTCACCATCAACAATTAAAGCAAAAATAATGTTTCAGAGGCTTTGGTTGTTGGGAGTAGACTGGAATGATACACTGCCTCAACCTTTAGTAACGGAATGGTTAGAATATATGAAAAACTTAAGAGATCTTGAAATGATAACGATACCAAGATGGATCGGATTAAGTAAAACTGCTACACTTGAATTACATGGGTTTAGCGACTCTTCTATGGCGGCGTTTGCTGCAGTGGTTTACGCTAAAGTAACTGATGATTGTGGAAATTCTGTGGTTCATCTTCTGCAATCTAAAACTAAAGTTAGCCCTCTAAAAAGGTTATCAATACCAAGGCTGGAACTATGTGGGGCAACACTTTTAGTAAAATTAGTCAATAAAATACAACCAATATTCGATCATAAAGTTGAAAATGTCACTTACTGGACTGATAACACCACAGTGCTAAGCTGGATCCGAAGCCAATCTTCAAAATGGACAGTATACGTTGGTAACAGAGTGGCTGAAATTCAGCGATTTTCAAATGCTCATCAGTGGAAATATATAGCATCTGGCGAAAATCCCGCAGATTGTGCTTCTAGAGGCATTCCCGCAAAAGAACTAGTAAATCACGAAATATGGTGGACCGGACCTAAATGGCTACAGCAGCATATCATGTACTGGCCAAAGCAACCATTGTTAAATTTCGACACAGATGAGGAAATGTCTAAATCTTACCTATCAATAAATACTATGACTGATAAAACTGGCGACAATCAATATTCTTACATATTTCAACTATTTTCATCCTTAGAAAAACTAATTCGAATAACAGCTTACATCCTTAGATACCGTAATAATGTTTTAATACAGAAACAACACAAGCAAAGTAAAGCAAAAAATAAATGTAAGATGACTGGTTTTCTCACAAGCAGCGAACTTAGGGATTCGCTTAAAAAACTTATAATTATATCCCAAATTGTCGATTTCAATGACGAAATAAACGAATTACAAAAATACGGAAAACTATCGGTTAACAATCATCTAGCACGATTATGCCCATTTATTGATTCTAGTAATATATTAAGAGTAGGTGGGCGACTACAAAACTCTACTTTAGCCTACTCGTCAAAACATCCTATCTTACTTAAAAAACAGAATCCTTTGTCTACCCTTATATTTTCAGATGCACATATAAAAACTTTACACGGATCTCTTCTACAGATGCAATCTTATGTTGCGAGAAAGTATTGGATAATTTATGGCAGAAACATAGCAAAACAAGTCTTGCGGTGTTGCATCAAATGTTTTAAATACAACGCAAAAGCATCCCAGCAAATGATGGGTAACCTACCAAGTGTACGTTTAACGCCTACGCGTCCCTTCAAACATAGTGGCGTTGACTACGCGGGGCCGATAGCTATAAAACAGTCAACTGCTAGAAATTCAATAACGACTAAAGGCTACATATGTCTATTCATTTGTATGGTAACTAAAGCTTTACATTTAGAAGCTGTTACAAGCCTCTCAACCGAATCATTTATGGCAGCTTTTAAAAGATTTATTTCACGTCGTGGAATGTGTACAGATTTGTATTCCGATTGCGGTACGAATTTCATTGGGGCAAGTAAAGAGCTACAAATACTTTATAACCGTAACAGATCATCGTTGCCTGAAGAACTCTTGGGAAGATTAGCCTCTGACGGAACGCAATGGCATTTTATACCACCAGCTACTCCAAATTTTGGCGGCCTTTGGGAGGCTGGAGTAAAGTCGACCAAATACCATCTTAAGCGTTTATTAGACACCAAAGTGGTAACTTATGAAGAACTAAGTACCCTTCTAGCACAAATTGAAGGTTGCCTGAACTCTAGACCATTATGTCCGTTAAGTAACGACCCATCAGATGTAAACGCTTTGACACCATCACATTTTCTTATAGGAGAAGCCACAAACTGTTTGCCAGAAGAAGACTTAATGAACTTTAAGATTGACCGATTGACGAGATGGAAGGCAATTGAAAATTTAAAGCAACAATTTTGGCATCGTTGGAGAAACGAGTGGTTATGTCGGTTACAATCTAGACCCAAATGGTTAAAGCCAACAAAAAATGCAAAACCTGGTGACCTGGTGCTCATCTTTGATGAACGTTGTCCACCTGGAATGTGGCCACTAGCACGAATTAAAGAAGTACACCCTGGTACAGATGGTATTGTTCGAGTTGTAACACTACGGTCTCGTGATAAGATTTTTAAACGACCAGTAGCAAAGATTGCATTTCTACCTTCCGATGAAGACTTTGAAAAACTACACCAGCAGTAATAAAGAACAGTTGTTCTTGGTGGCGGAAAATGTTGAAAATTCTTATTTTATTTAAAATCAAAAACTTCCTATTTTTGTTTCACCCTTTACATTTCATTTTAAATTACATTGTATTAACAGCAGCTCTAAATAAATGTAGTTAATTTCTTACAATGTTAATTTAGTATGCTTAAAGATTGCTATATTTTTACATATATCGTAATTAATTTCTGTTACTCTCATTATCTCACTGAATTATTTTCGTTTATTCTTTTCCTTTTTTTTTCTTTAATCGTAACTCATATTGAAATTGAATATTATTAATAACTGTATGTATGTAAACCTACTTAAAAACAGGTTTTTTACTTATGCTAAGCTAGGCTTGAATTTAAAAGTAATTTTTTGTTCATGTAATTTTTACTTGGTGATAGAACGTATACCGTACAACATCAGAATTTCTGCCTAGCTGCATAAAGAATTAGTTTAACAGCCTTGCTGCTTAATAAAGAACTGCTTATTTTAATATTCAAAAATTGGAGTTTGAATTAATCTCGTACAATTTGTATCCAATATACTGCAAAATTTTAAATTATGCATTTAAAAAAACTGTTACGAATCATGATATATTACACTGCTTTACAAATTTTTAATTTGGAAAATTACCAAGAACGCCACATGCCTAGATAAGTTAATTGGGACCTCCTGAACACGAAAAACGCTGGAAATTTTTTTTCTAAGTACCGTTTTTTTAATAACGGTACTTTTGTGTTTTTCGGTGTATGGTCCCACTTAAACCCTTGTGGAGCCCAACCGAAAAGATCGATCGAGATAAATAGCATATCGTTAGAAAGGTAATTGAAAGCCTTTTCAGTCGACATGCTGCAAATTTCTATCTGATAAGAAGCGGTGATCGAGAGACGTTACAAAGGCTGGTGGGATGAACAAATGATGGCGGACTATTGTTGGTTCCTCATTCGCGAACAGAGCTGCCGTTTTTGGTTATTTCTAACCAAAATTGGTTATATTTTTTTCAATGTGAAGATGTGAATATTTTTTTCATTTTGGTTACTTTTTTCTTAAATAATTATACGTACGAATATGTTTTTCATGATACAATTATTTACGAGCTCGAATAATTTGTAGTGTGTACTACGATTTTTTCCATTAGCTGCGTTCGTTTACCCCAAAATTGTAGAAAGTATTTACATAAAATGCATTTCGCATATCGGTAATCGTTTTAAATTTTGCCAAAATAATCGCCATATCGTCATACGTAAATTTCGACATAAAATTTAAGAAATCGCCACATTTGAGAGTCCTGCCAATAACAGCTAAAAAGCTGGCATATTAAAAAATATTTAATTTATTAACTTTCAATATACTGAATTTTGTATGGAAATTTTGTAAAATAAAAAAATTTTACGCAAAAAGTCTCAAATAAATAAAAACTTTTAATTAAGTTTCTCGTTATTTTTTTAATATGTAAAAGAATTTCATTCCTTGTTTTGTTTTCTTCATTTACAATTATTATTTTACTACATATAAGGCGCAAATAACCTCTGTATTACAATGCAACTTGAAATAAGTTTTAATGATTTTCTCAATTAATAAAAGGCATTTTAAATTTGGTTATATTTCTTTACATTTGGTAATTTTTTCAAAAATTTTGGTTGTAAAAATTGTATTGGTTGTGGCAGCACTGTTCGCGAAGATCCATCCGGAAAAAAACGCAAAAGTTCAAGACGCTCGTCATTTTAATTAAAATTTTTTGAATTTACGCCGAATATAGTGTGTGAGCAATGAAGATGAAAATATTGTCGTTCCATAAAATCCTTAATAAAAACTTTATTTTTAAATTACGCTTAAAATGTTGGTAATTAAATAAACTATTTGGTAAAAGAATAAAACATTCCAGATCTTTACTATAACGTAGAAAAAAAAACGAAATAAAAATGAAAAATTTTGAAAAAAAACGTAAAAATAGGCAAATTTTGAAATTGAAATTTTGAGGTGCTATAACTCAGCCACTTCTTATCAGATAGAATTTTGCAGCATATCGACTGAAAAGGCTTTCAATTACCTTTCCAACGATATGATATTTATCTCGATCGATCTATTCGGTTGGGCTCCACAAGGGTTAAAGTGGGACCATACACCGAAAAACACAAAAGTAACGTTATCTAAAAAACGGTACTTAGAAAAAAACAAATTACAGCGTTTTTCGTGTTCAGGAGGTCCCAATTAACTTATCTAGGCATGTGGCGTTCTTGGTATTTTTTTGCTGTAAACCAGTGTTATTTAAGTTAGTTCAAATTGCTAGAAAAAAAGGCATAACACTTTCTGATTGTCGTACAATTGGTTAAAACCGAAACCAACTTTTATACTGACGTTCGTTTTATAAAGATTAATTAATAATTTACAGCTCTCATATATTCTAACTGTCGGTGGAGGGTGTCAAAGATTCGGTACATCCCAAAATAGCACTTTTTTAATGCATTAGCTTTTAAATGGTTAAATTTAGCATAAAAATGATTCTTAAAAATTTCAAATCGATATTTGAAATATTGCGTCGTCAATTTCAATAATTTTTATTTTGGAAAATGTTTTTTAAATTTTTTATGCCGAAAAACTTTGCAGTCGGAGTCGCGAGTTTTTGTGGTTACTACGACTCCGACTCCGGCACAAAAACCTCAACTCCGATTACACAGCCCTGGTTTTTACCACTCGATTTCATCAGAATTTTCCAGAAAATCATGGACACATTAGAAAAAATTACTTTTCTAATTTTATAAAAATCGGTGTTGAATTATTAGAATTTTTTACCTTAATTAATTTTTTTTTGGTTGAAAAATTAGATTTTTTTGATAGGGCATGTGGGAGAAACAAATATCAAATTAACTAAAAATTGCTTCTACAAGCATACTCATAACGTTTTCTTTCGAAAAAATAAACAATTTTATATATTTCTGGAGAAAATATTGTTTTATCTGCGAAAGAATATAACTATCTCTTGCTGAAATAGTAAAAATTAGTATTCATGTACACATTACCTTTATATGTACATACATTCGCCTCGAATATACATACCACTACACACAGAAAAAAATCAATGTAAAATAGTCGAAAACAAGGTTAATTTTACCGTTTTCGGTAGTGATTTTGCTTCATTGTTACTTCATGTTTATTTAACATGATTTAACTTGCGAACAACATTTTTTCTTTTAAAATAACTATAATTCATGTTAATTTAACATAGCAGTAAAGTAAGAGCAAAATGTAATTTATATTGAAATAACAATCCGAATCGCGTTGAATGAAAGTTATTTCAAGTTCAAATAGCGTGAATTTCATGAAGAATCAAATTAATTTGAGTGTGATATAACAGTGAGAAGAAGCTTCAGAGACAACGTATGCATTTTTTAAGAATAATTCAAAACACTTACTTACCCCTGTAACACATGTTTCACTTATTTTGTATTCCCCTTTGTTAACAGAAGCATCAGCAGAATTACCCGATATGGTTGTCGTCATCATTCTACTTTGAAAACTTGATGTACTATTTAACTAAAAGAATACGGGAATTATCCTCTTTTTATAACATACTATCTTAACCCGATGCACTTCGATACACTGCTTTAACCACGTTTGAAGACTTTCCCTTTAATAGTTCTTCAGTTGAGAGATATTTAATATATGCATCCTATGGGAGGTATTTCCCCCCTGCGCCTAAACTTTTTATTTTTATTTTCAAATTGAAAAATCTTTTGTTTATAAGACAGTAAAAGCCTTCAAAAGTAAAACCCCGTTTAATAGAAAACGACGATCCGGTAAAAATTTTTGACACAATGCAACCAAATCAGAGCTATGTTGAACGTAGAAATTGCCGGATATACAGTAGTTTTGCTTAGCTGCACAATTTCCTTTGCACGATTTTTTGTGCAGGTAAATAAAAAATGCAGTTATCTTGAATGCATTTACCTGCCTTAATGTGGAGGTACACAGTTGTGGTTACCTGCACAAAAGTGCAGCTAAAGTAATGTGTTTGATTTGAAAGTAGACTTAAAAAAATTATTTTATTAATACTTAAATTTATATTTTACTAGCTGTTTGGTCCCGGCGCTGCTCGGGATTTTCTAAATAACCATCAGTGAAAGTTGACCTTTCCAACGCATGTACTCGTTTGAAATCAGTTGAGTGGTTCTCGAGTTATAAAATGACGAACATAGGACAACTTATTGTTATATATATAGATTAAAATTTTATTTCAAACGCTAGCTTTCAACCGTCTAGGAGTCTACTGTGAATCTCACAAAGAGTGTTTTTGATCGTCGACGAGCTCATTTTTTAATTGTAGACGATTCCTCGCACGGGAGAAACTGTTACACGTGCTGATTCGTATGAGAGATTCTTCCATAACCCAGAGAAAAACGCTTATATTAATCGTAAAGGGAATCGTTTATGATGTATGTAGAGATAATCTCTCGAGTCTTTCAAAAAGCATGCCAAGAGTCGTATGAGACTCATGTAGGGATTATTTTACAACCCGTGAAATGCTCAGCCGTATGACTGAGCTATAGAGTTTTTTTTTTCCCGGAGTTTTTCGATTCCCGGGAAATCGGGAAATTTTTTTAAATTTCCCGGGATCCCGGGATCCCGCTCCATATAAATAATACAAAGTAAATTTTGTTATTAATTAATGAAAAAAACTGTTATAAAAAACGTAAGGGAACTTGTTTACAAAGAAAGTAAAAGAATTGGTTCAATACTAAAAAATTAATTGAAGATTGAAATAGGAACTAAAATTATTATTACCTCACGCCTTAATTCCTTATTATTATGCTTTTATTCACTATTATTATGCTCTGGATAATTCATAAAACAATAATAAAAACAAAATAAAAATTGAGGTACTCAAGATATGAAATCAAAAAGTTAATTAATAAAATAGATAAAATACTTTAAAGAAATATATAACATTTTTTAATGGCTTAGGAAATAACTTTCTGACACACTCAAAGCGCTTGGTAAGTCATCAAAAAGTATATTCCTGAAATTATTTACTAATTATCATGTTTCCGAAAAATTTCGTTCATTTTTTACCGAGGTTGGACAAATAGTTAAAAGTGCACCGTTGTAGCATGCTTCGGATTCACAATCAGAAGCAATTTTTTCTTTTTTATAAACAACGTCTATATCAGTCAAATGTACTTATGTCAAGGTTGATGCAAAAATAACATCAACCGGACTGCTTCTTACAAACCTTTTCATTTCAATAGGTCCATTTGTAATCTTAAGGACAATGTGTTTTTCAAGTTGTATGTTGTAGTATCTTACACGAGTTTCCAAAATGTTATTTTATTTCGGTTTCCCCGCATTTCACGGGTATAAAAACCAACACAAATTGAAATTGAAATTGAGAATTTGTGTTTATCACCTAATAAACATATTGCTCCTTCATTGCATCATGGTCATATCTCAAAATTTTAAGTAACTTTAGCAAAGTTTTCCTTCATACCTTCTCGTATTATATCTCAAACTGAGCCGAAGTTATAGCAAAATATATCTTTAAATCGGTACATTTTGAAAACTTTAATCGCATTTTGCCAAGATCGTTTGTTTTTGTAGATATGACTATGTTGCAATAAAGGATCGATATGTTTAGGTATCTCCTATTTTTAAAACTTGTCCATGGAGAATAAAACTTTACTGCCTGCATCTTATTTTGAATTAATGTTCTTTATTAACTCTTCACTTCACTAAATGTAATAATTATCAACTGTTGCACTGCCCATTCTGCTTTTAATAGATTTATTGCATCAGGAGACATTGATAAATACATGTACTCACTTCTTGTAATTGATCTAATCCAGAACCCATCCACAGATGCTAATTTTTAGAGAATAGAAAACTAAATTTCAAAGTATAAATAGATTTTTTCTGCAATTATGAGGAATTTTTTATTTCCCGGGATCCCGCAAGAAAAATCCCGGGAAAACGGGAAATAAAAAAATGGAAACTAAATAAGGGCATCAAGAGTCTTTTTCATGCCAAAACTTTTTCATACAATTTCTTTAAAACAAACCTTAAGGTCGCGAAATCAACACCATCCTGTAGGAAAATCCTTTTTTACAGATCCTAATGCCGGTTTGTTTTATTAAAATTGTATTGGCAATAGCATTTTCAAACTTCAAAAACGGTTAGGTAGCTCAGTAATTGTTATACGACTCTTACAGAGAGTCCCAGAAGGTTCATTCCAAGATTTAAATAAAAAAAAATTTAGATGTTTTTGTTTTTGTTACTCGTCAGATAATCATCAGAAGATTCTTTTAGAAGTTCTATATTAAACATAATCGTCTAACAAACAGCCTATGCTAGCTGGGAAATAACAGATCATTTTATACATGTATGTATGTATATTTAATATAAAAGAAACATTAACAAAAATAATGAGAATTCACAAAGAACATAAAAATTTATGGAAAAAAAACCAAAATAATTGCGATTTATATTTGAAAAAGTGGCCACCATATATTTTTATGTGTGTAGCTAACTTTGATGTTTTGTATGAAAAATATTTAATGCTGCCCAAAAATATGAAAAATATGCAGGTATACAAAATGCACGTTTACAAGGATTTTGAAGAATAATTCCAGAAAATATGTATTTTGGGCAGTTAGGTCAAAGTGCAGCTAACTTAAATTTTTTGTATGAAAATAATTTTAAAATGCCAAAAATTTTGTGCATTTATCTTAAATGTGCAGGTGAAGAAAGTGCGCCTAAAAAAGGAATTTGTATGGAATTATAAAGAATAATTCCAAAAATTATCAATTTTGTGCACATAACCAAAAGGCAGTTAAGTCAAAACTACTATACTTCTTCTTACCATGCGTTGGCAAATATATGAAGAATGAAAAATTAGAAGTACGTAGCACATATCAGAGTAATCAAATATGCAAAGAAACCCGTTCCAGCAGTCTCAGAGAAGAGTCAGGTATCTTTAAACATCTAATAAGGGCTTTATTACAAATTTTTTTTGCTGCAGGCTGGCCATGAATCGTATCATTGATGATGGGAGCTTCTTTACAATGGACGCTCATGAACGGACATCAATTAAAAATTTTTAAGCGAATTTGAAAAGAAATTTCTATAAATAGGAATAGGAACCAAGAAACCTAGACTGGTCTATCACTCAAATTAAATGGATGTTATAGAAAATGCACACAAAGGTTATTCAAGAGGCTATCCATAGGGTGACTCAAAATATATGCTAATGTGTCAGTCCATATTTTATTCCGCATACGTTACTATGATATTACATTGCGCCATGTTAAAAAACATTGATATTTTTTCTGTGTGGACTAATATAATAAAAAAATTCGACCCGTTATTGATAACTGTTTGCGAGAAATCATAATCATAATTTAGTTCTGATCAAATTTACAAAAATTTAATTTTTTCTAAAACAACAAAACATTTGTTTTCAGCAGCATGCCACACCCACAATTACCAATATTTTAGTCCAGTTTTTGGATACCGTAGTTCTGATATGTTTGCTCTCGAATGGCATTAAAAATTTTAAAATCGGCGATAACAAAAAGTTGGGCTTTTGGCAGATGAAATTCAATTTTCAGACAGAGTGCGACGCACAGTGGGTACGATGACACCGAAAGTGGCGATTAATTCATGGCAGCCGTAATTAAAATTTTTTTGAAATTTTTTTTTTTTTCAAATCGTTAAATATACATAAAAAGGCATATTCTGAAAAAAAGATACACGGAAAAAAAATTTTTTTACGATTTTATAGACATTTTTATTTTTCGGAAAATTGTTGTTTGTTTCAGAATTTTCGCCGTAATTTTAAAACGGAAAGTGATTTTTTTAAAAAATGAGAGGCAAACGAAAGCCTATATTGTCTTCTTTCTAAAAAATAAAAAAATAAATATATATTTTGCATTAATATGAACATCAGCTTAATTTAAAGTCTGAATTTGGGTTTTGAAGGATTTCGAGAATTTTACAACTTTTTTAAAAAAGTAACGAAATAAATTTTTATAATTTTTTTTTGTTTATCAATAATTGTCATACACTTTAAAAGAAACCATATTAAGCAAACAAAATTAAAAAAAAAAATTGTTTGTCTGTTTGGGAACGTTTTTTAAATTTTGTGGAAAATGGGCTTAATTTACAAATTTTATTGTAAATTTAAAATAGAAAGCTATAAATGATCAAATAAAATTTAAAATTAAAATATATTGAATATATTATTAAAAAGATAAATTAAAAATAATATATACATATTTAAATATTTCTACATAATTGATTTAAACTCCTATTTGTCCTTACGACAAAATTTCATGAATTCTAAAATTTGTATAAAATGTTAATAAAAAACAATATTTTAATTTTTTTATGCATTTATTTTGTATTTAAGAAAAAAATTTTATATTATACACTAATTGTTTTAACAATCTGCATCATAATCTTCCTCATCTGTATCATTATGTTCATCCTCACATTCATCATCATAATCTTCACTATCATTACTCCTCTCACTATCATGTATTTCTTGAAAAATAATAGGCGATAGCAAAAGCTGTAGTTCGGAATTTGATAATTGTTGCTTTTCTTTCCGCTCATTTTGTTTATTTATACTAGACATTAATGGATCTGAACTGAGAAAAAATCTATTTAGAATATCTTCATTCGACTTTTCTCCGCTGCATTTGCGAGCAAAGTGTTCCCTATAATTTTTAAAATCCTTATTTCTGGCTTCCTGAGCTTCTTCTGAAAGTTCTCCAATCGGTAAAAGGGCATATTTTATGATTTCGAGACCATGAATTAAAAATTTATGTATTGTAGGAGTCATACAAAACCATGGATGTTTTTCAACAAAGTACTTTGCAGTGTTAAGAGCAAAATTGCGAAAATTCTCTAGGTGGATTTCGTGACCACAGGAAATAACAACTAATATTGTGCGCATTTTTTTATTTAGGCCAAATCAACTTTCGTTATATCTGCTGATATTTCTGCATTTATAAAAAAACGTCTTGCTGTATTTCCGTCGTTAAAATTTCCGGAACCTGGCTTTGGCTGATCCAAAATTAATCCAGTTCTTTCCCGAAATTCTTTTTGAATTCGTGATTTTGTTTCTGCAACTATTTTCTTATCCTCATCCGACCTTGCTTGCCACTTTTTTATTGGTATTTTATAGGATAAGTGGAGGAGACACTCAAAAAATCGTATTGAAAGCCCAAACTCCAAAGTATCACTGTTTACTTCCCTAACATTTAATTTTAAATTTAATAAAAGCACGAACGTATGCAAAAATTAGAATTCGGTGTAAATAAAACAGAAATTATTTTTTGTAAGTGAGCGTGAGTCAAAATTAACTAACGCAACCATCTCTGATAGAAACCAAACTCATTTATAACAATAACTTTAATACCGAAAATAAAGACAAAAGAGAGTTAAAAACAAACAAGTTGATTTGTTGTTTGTTTTTTCAGATTAAGTATTTAGCAACTGGAGTTCATTCACAAAATTTTAATAAGTAAAAAAACGCGGTGCCTCTGCAAAAGTTTGGTGTGGAATATATAAGCTAAAATACTATATTAAAAATCACTTAATAAAATTTGCTGGATCGCAACAAGAAATTTGTTGAAACTCTGTGTATATATCGAAAATACCCCAAATATGGAGCACTTTTTAAAAAAATATTAAAAATATTTGCAAAACATTTATCTAAAAAACATTAATGCAATTATGTAGCCAAATACCTGAAGTTGATGGTTCCATTTTAATAAAATTACTTTTAGAACGCTAAATAAGAATTATCAGCACCCAAAATATCTCAATTTTCAGTTTTAGGCACGGCACGAAAAATTTTGAAAAATTATTTGACTTTAACAGCTCACAGTCGATAGAGTAATTTACTCAAAACAAAAGTTTTTGGCAAATAGTGATGTAGAATTTAATTACCTTTCACCCAGTACCACACACGAATGTGTAGGATAAAGTTCAGCTTTTGAATTAATCCTCACTTTAGGTGCATTTCAACCCTCTGTGCGACGTACGACCCGATTGTGTTCTTAGCATAACAAAGCTTTTACATTAAAATGTAAAATTTCCTTGTATTTTTATATCGTTATATTTAATTAAATCTCAAATAGTTGCTACAATCAACTTGATAAGGGCACTTCTAAGACTTCCAAAATATATATATTTTTTTTTACAAAACCGATAAGAAGTTGCTTAAGATACTGCCTATTTCCGATGTGCGAAAGAATTCTCTCTTTCGTACAAATACATTGAAAACAAAGTTTGTAGAATTTCATTTTGTTTTAAATGTAATTGTTTGAAAGAAAGATTTCTTTCGCACATCGGAAATAGGTTATTATTAATTTTCATACGACATTTCTCTTTGAGTGCACTTTTTTTTGTCAAAATTTATAATAATTAAAAAAAAATTAATGTATTCAATAAACCTATTTCTCTAAAAAGAGAGCTAAGAAATAAAATCCCAAATGAGAATTTTGAATCTTAATCAAAATTTTTAATGCGTAATTTAGCTGAAAAAAATTTCCGAAATGGTCACACTGTTGTGGTGTTTATAAATTCTCCGGATATTGACTTACTTACATATGAGTTAGTGTTCGTTTTTATTAATCGTTTTTGTTGAAATGCTCGTATTGGCTTGAACAAGCGCTTTACTCGTGTTTCTTTGTAATTTTTTTAAGTACTTTTTGTACAATACAGCGATTCAGACGTCACAGCCGCTAGATGTTTTCACGTTGAGAGTTTTAGAAAGACTGGCACTGAAATTATATAAAACAAAGGTAAATTTTAATAAAAACTGATCTTTTTTTTTAAATTTTTTTGCTTTTCCTTCTTCGAGAAAGCCAAGATTAGTTTATTAACGTTAACAAAAAATGAACTGACTTAAGTAAAAAAAAAAGTAAGAGTGCTATGCCGAATCTTATATACTCCTCACAATGGTTCGATATGAGCAAATATACGGTGACCGTCCGTTATGTATTATAAAAATCAGTACTGTATTTTACTTATTTTACAGTAAAGAACCTAAAATTGTTCTATATTTTCTCTATTTTAACTGGAATAGCATTTCCAATGTATTTGACTTTTGTCATTACTGGAAACTTTTAAAAGTGTTCTTTTCAGCTCAAAAACTTATTTGCATATACATTTATAAGATCATCAATAAAAACTATTTTACTTTCTTCGGATATGGGCATTTCCTCCGAATGGTCAACCAGGATGGAAAAATAAAATGTTGATAATCAGCGTCTTTTATTGTTTATTATTATAAAACAAGTAAGAGTGCTATTTTCGGCTGTGCCGAATCTTTTATACCCTCCAGCGACAGTTCAATTATTTCAGGAGTGATATCTACACGCAGAGAAAAAACATGTTTAAATATGGTCACCTCCAACACAACTATTTTTAAAGAAAATGTTTAACATATTATGATTAGTTTAACCATATTATTGACACCTACAACCATATTATGGTTAAAATAGTCCTCCATCAATAAGCTAAAAACATATTATGTATACATGATATCTATTGATTATTAATTTATTTTATAAAAACAGACATCAGCATTAAAATTGGTTGCGGATTAGACTATATTGAATTATTGACCGCCAATCAGAAAGTTTTATGCTTTTTTTAACCAATTTTAACTAGCTTGAGTAAAATATCGTGATTCGTAACAGTTTAAGCCGATCTTAAATGATTTTTAAAAATGGGATTTATTTTGGAGCCATGGTAAATTATGGACCAATCATCCCATAATTCTGCAAAGGTATTTCTGGTATTAGAAAACATAAATTTGAATAAATTTCAATACAGTGGTGAAATTAGTTTAAGCGTTTACAGTGAATTTTAGAAGGCTGCTAAATATGGGATCTAAGGTAAATTATGGACCGTATATCACAAAATTGTATATTTTTTCTGGCCATATGATACTAATTCGGAAGAAATTTTACCACAATAAATATATGTATCTGCTACGATTTAAGGTGTATTTAATTAATTTACCAGAGTGGGCTTTATATGTAAATTATGGACCGATTATAACGAAATTTATTGGCGTGAGTAGTGAAGTATTTAATTTTATTCTGATAGCATTATTAGTTACGGTTTTAGGCGTACTAAACTGTTTTTCGGGAGTATGGTAGTTTTTGTAACAAAATTATCAATTTTTTAAAGTGGTGGTTCCACATTTTGATTCATAGCTCCGATCCTACTGAACCGATTTTGCTGGATTTCAATCCTAAACTGCTTAGGATAACTAAAAGCACTTTGACACCAAGTTTGTTTATTTCTTTTGAGTTTTTCGAAAGTGAGCGTGTTTTCAACAGACGGACATGGCTTAAATCAAAAGCGTACGAACGTACGTTCGTGACCCCAGCAAATGACCATAAGCAATTATAAAGGGTGGTCCAACCATTTTGAACGACGATGTTAAGTGTAATTCACACCTTAAGCTTCGTACAGACGATGGTCAGATCTCACAATGTTGTCATTTTTCTGACAATGGTGCCATTGTCAGATGCATTCATTTAACACATCTGCCAAATGAAAATAGCGTACAATGTTCACACAGTTGCAAGACATTTTTAGTCAATTTTAATGACAACATTGTAAGATCTGACCACCGTCTGTACGAAGCTTTAACGTCAAATTCTTTGCCCAACTTAATTTGAAATTTCTTTCTTTCAGTGTTTGACACATTCAATAATGGAGAGGTACCCAAATGAGCAGCGCGTTAAGATTGTTGAAGCCTTTTATGAAAATAGGCTTTCAAATCAAAATGCATTTCGTAAACTTCTCAGTTTTTGGGATGGCGTCCTTTTCGGGCCGTTATTCTTCGAAAGACCTTATTTTCGAGCAGCTAGCGTAAATAGTGTTCGCTATTGCGAGATGATAATGGACTTCTTGTGGCCAGAAATTTAAAATATGGCCCTGGACGATTTGTGGTTTAAACAGGATGGTGCCACTTGCCACACAGCGAACAAAACAAGGGCTCTTATGCGCGAGAAAACCAGTGGCCATGTTATCTCAGGTCGTGGCGGTTATAATTGGCCCTCACGATCAGGGTTACCGTTGGAAATTTTCGAAAAGGATCACAAAAAGGGGATTTTCCAGAAAAAGGGGCCAAAATAGGGTATTTCAATTAAAAAGGGTCAAGTTTTTTTATAAGCAGTATTTCCCATTTTAAAGAAAATAATAAGATCAAGTTTTTTTATAAGCGTAAAAAAAATTTCGTTTCAGGTTTTAAATAAATTTGTATGGATTGTTTCCAATTTTGCAATTATTCGCGCCATTTAAGCCATGTTCATGATAAAAGCGATTTGTTTCCTTTAAGTTTTCTGATTCTTTAAAGCTTTTACGATTTTTAATAACTATTATACCGCTGTTACCAAATTTTTGGTTTTAGGGACTTTTAATCTATTTAGATAAAAACTTAAGAAAACCTCGCAATCTCAAGCTGTTGGAACGAGTATTTAACATGCATTCATTGGAAATGCAAAATAGATTTTTTCTTTTGAAATAAATTAAGTTACTATCAAAGCAAAATTAACATTAAATACAATTTGATAAACAACAAACTGATGACAGACAGTTATGCATATAAAATAAATGAACTCAAACTAAAGCAGCTCAACCACTTGCATAGTTTTAGTAAGTATGTAAAGGGTGATTTTTAATGAATTAAGTTTTTCGGGCTGGCAACACTGGTTGGTAATTGTGTCCAAACTACATCTGTGAAAGTGAAAAGTGTTCAGTATACTTTGCCATTTCATCATGGAGAAACTCACAAACGAGTAACGACTGCAAATCGTTGAAATTTATTATCAAAATTCGTGCTCTGTGAGAAATGTTTTATCGAAAAATTGTGTTTAGCGATGAGGCTCATTTCTTGCTAAATGGATACGTAAACAATCAAACCTGCCGCATCTAGGGTGAAGAACAGCCACATGCCGTACAAGAGTTACCGATGCATCCCGAAAAAACGACAGTTTGGTGTGGTTTATGGGCTGGTGGCATCATCGGTCCATTTTTCTTCAAAGACGACCGTCGAAGAAACGTTACCGGCAACGGCGAACGATATCGAGCAATGATACGCGACTTTTTTATTGCCCCAATTGGCTGAGTTGGACTTGGTTAATATGTGGTTTCAACAATACGATGCCACATGCCACACAGCTCGTGAAACAATGGATATATTGAAGGATGAATTTGGTGAGCAGTTTATCTCTCGAAATGGCACTGTGAGTTGGCCGCAAAGATCACGTGATTTGACGCCTCTTATGTGAAATCGTTGGTCTATGTGGACAATCCAAACACGATTGAAGCCTTAGAAAATAACATAACACGTGTTATTCATGGAATACAGGCCGAAATGCTCGAAAAAGTGGTGCAAAATTTGACCTTACGAATGGACCATTTGAACCGGATCCGCGGGCAACATTTACATGAAGTTATTTTTAAAAAGTAAATGGCAAATACCAATTTATCGATTCCAATATTCTTTTGAATATAAGATGCAAATTTAAGTGTTGAAGTTTGGGTGTAATTGTTTGTTGGCATGTCCGAGGTATATAAAAGGTAAAAACGTGGGCCCAGGATACTTCCCAGCTTCAATTGTCTGAGGAGAACTTAAAAAATCACCTTCTTTAATAATAAATTTTCGACCGACCAAGTAGCTTTCTAACAGCTTGTGTGTGTTAACCGGTAGGTTTAGCTTCAATTTGTGTAACAAGCCTACATGCCAGACTTTATCAAAAGCTTGAGAGACATCGATGAAGAAAGCGGAGCAATGTTTTTTTCTTCAAAGGCTTTTCTTATGGCGTTTACTATACGATGGGTTTGTTCTATTGTGCTGTGTTATCTTCTGAAACCGAATTGATGGTTAGGTATACACCCATTGGCATTTAAAATTGAGGTTAATTTTGACGCTAAGAGCTTCTCAAACAGCTTTGATTTATTAGATAATAAGCTGATAGGCCTATATGACTCAACTTTTGTATGATCTTTTCCTGGCTTTGGTATCATCGTAACTAAGGAACCTTCCATTCTTGAAGGCGTAAAATAGCATTAAAAATAAAAAGAATAATTTTCTTTGCTATGCGAGGGAGCTCTTAAAGCATTTTGTTACTGATCTTATCAATACCAGGTGCCTTCTTGGTGTTTAATTCACAAATAGCCTTTTCTATTTCTCTTATCTCAAATCTTACGGGGATAGCTGCTCTAACATTAACAGGCGGTAACTCATCCGCTATATCGTCAGATATGTTTGGGGTAAATACGTTTTTCAAATGATTTATAAACAGGTTTCCTTTTTCATGATCACTTCTTGCCAACTTCCATTCAGGTTTCGTAATGGTGGTTTCGATATAACTGGCCTTGTGAGATATCTAGCTGCAAGCCATAATGAGTAGTCTGATTGTGGAGTTGCATCCAGGTCCTTGAGATATTTTTCCACGGAAGCCATTTTCTGAGACTGCAGTAATTTTCTAAGCCTTTTTGTACACTCTTTTAATAACTTCTTAACTTGAGGGGATCTGTGCAATTGCCACTCTCTTCGAACTCTCCTTTTTTCATTTAAGAGGCGCTCGACATCTGTAGAATATATTTTATTACTATTGGTTTTTTGAGGGTTTTGCTGGAATGTTGAACAGCTAGTTTAAGATAACTGTCAAAATTGACAACTGAGAGATCCACATTCTCCGGTGTGCTAAGCGGAATATCCTCCGTGCAATGGGTACTGAGATATTTTTTATATTTTAACCAATTAATTTGTGTAGCAGACGCCGCTAAGTAACCAGTCGGAGATACAACTCTATTGGGGTTTATTATTGTAACAATTGTAGGTGTGTGGTCAAAGATAAATCTAAGCAAGCTTCAACATGAATCGTTTCTATGGGGATGTTTTTATCCACGCCGAAATCGATGACATCTGGAATTTTTTGCTGATCAGTAGGCCAATATGTTGTCCGCTTGCGACAACTTTAAATTCATTTTAGAGAAACAGGGCCCCAATGACTTATAATATTGGCTTTCTGATATGGCACACTAGGTGGTAAGTATAAGGATGAAATTACTATGTTTCGATTTGCTTGGAGATAATCTTCACGATGATCACACATTAGGTAGTGTTTGATTCGATTTTTTATTAAAATCTCGAGGGTCCTTAGTATCATATAGTGTATATCTATTGATTTTAAACGTATTTCTTGAGGTCAAATGAGTTTCAGAAACCATCATGACATCAATTTGTTTATTTTTAAGAAAGTATTTCAATTCATTTTTATGTTGTCGGATGCCGTTTGCGTTCCAAAAACAGATTTTTAAACAGTTCATGGCTTGTTAAGTACAGCTTGCAATAACATCGATTGCATTCTTAGAATTTCCTGCATCATATTACCGATTGTGTTTGTAAAATTATTTACTATTTGCACTAATGTTTCCATGGTTTTTTCTAGACGACTTAAATTAGAAACTGGAGTTTCATCATTACTTGGCGAAGCACCTTGCATTGGCACATGATTTGACTTAGGACGTTAGCATAAAAGGTTCTGTTATTACTAGGCTGCGGAGCCTGAATGTCATTAGTGTTTAACTGATTTGGTACCTGCACTTGAGGGGGATTAGTTTTCGGTCCAGCCGACTGCAGGACGATAATATCTACAAGCCATCCTCTATAATTGGCAGTGTGATTACCGCCACAGTTGCTACATTTTTTTAAGTTGGGGTCGGTTTTAGACTTATCGCAAAGAACTGTAAGATGTAATTCTCCACATACGATGCAAACAGGGGGTAAATAGCAGTATGCCCTGGTATGGCCAAATTCTTGGCAGTTTAAACACTGAACAGGCCATTTCTCTTGTGCGGCTCCTCTATCGTGATTTTTTTGTATAGTATATATTTCAGATTATAAATAGGATGCGTTTCGTTTTTTTTAGCTTAACGTCGCCGGGTTCTAACTCCACTCGAAATAGTGGCTGGGGATTTCTTTCCTTATTTTTAATATTTACCACATTTTTTATTTTAAAACCTTTCTCTTCTAAAAATGTTTTTATGTCTTCTGGGTCTACGCATGCGTCAATGCCATTAATCACTACCTGAAGACCCTTACTGCTCTTCAGTTGGTATGTATAAAAGCTTTTTTTAAGTGCTTCTAATTGGTTAAATGATCTTCGAAAATCATTCTCATGATTAACCTGTACTTTTGTCTCGTTTATACTACCACGCTTGATTGCAGCTACGTAAAACGAATTTTCAATTATTACCGAGATCACGCTCTTTATTAGCTCACTTGAGTTTTGCTCCCTAAGATATATCGGGGGTGGCTTAGACGATTTTATGACGTTTGGTGCTTCAGAGGATTCATCCTATAGAATTGCAAAACTATTTTGAGAATTTATTTTATCAAAAGATGGTACTTTTGAGGCCGAAGCAACTGCTGCAGAATGCCAACTTGTACTGGAGGCTTTTGAGAAGTTTTTACTTGAGTTACTGAGTTCTCCATAGCGGCTGTTTTGGGGTTAACCGTATATCACTTCTTAAAGTAGTTTTTTGCACTGCGGAAACACTTGCAGTTAGCAGATTTGTTATTGTATTACGATCGACCGTATTTGTTAACAAAGAGGGTGAGAGGTTTAGCCGTTAAGTAATTGCTATCCTCGATTCTTTGTTTTGTTTCTACATTTGTTTCGTCGACACTCACTGTAACATAAGCATTTCTTTCATTCTGTTTTATTGTTTTTGCATTATACGCATTCAGGGGAATTTTTTTTTTTATTTTACTGTTTGTTTAATTGTGCTCTTCGTTTTTTTTTTTTTTTTTTTTTTGTTTAAAAACGAGGATAATAAAAAAAAAAAGAATAAATAAAAGCAAGAAATGTTTTTGCTTAAGATGTATGTGTGTGTGCATAGATATATTTTTTTTTTAATTGTAATTTTTACTATTTTTATTATTGACGTTTATGTTCACTAATTAAAAATTATTTTAATGCGTCCATTCGCTGATGTTATATTATTTTTTTAGAAAATAATATTATGATATTATAATTATTTATTTATTGTAAAGAAAAAAAAACCGTATGCCGAGTTAAAAAAAAAACACGTCTGCATTCAACGAGCACGATGAACGATGTTTAATTAAAATTTAAAAAAATATTTAAATAGAAATGTCAAAAAAAGTTAGTTATCAGCTGTTGCTTACGTAGCAAGCCAAGGTCACCTTGTTTGATAGTCTCCTGTTGTGATTGACAAAAAAATTTTGCTTAATGTTTGTTGTCATGAACGGATGAAAAAAATTTTTTATTTAAATTTATAAACTGAAAAAAAAAAATATATAATTTTGTTGTTTTAAGTTTTTGATTGACATAAAAAAATACAAATGTTGATTGACGTGAGTTTTGTACGTCTCCGAAAATACCTGAAATAAGCGACACTAACACATATGCATATGCATATTTTTCCAAGGCCCTTAATTTGTATTTTTTTAGTTGGACCAAATTCTTTATTTTTTTTTTTATTAATTTGATGCAGGACGTACATAAGTAGTAAGCAACAATTGGAAAAGATCGTTTTTGTTATGGGACAAAATACTTTACGACCCCTAACTACTGTTAATTCATACACAATTTTAGAAAATAGTATAAACATGAACTTTTTGAATGGTTATTTTGTTGTCCTTAAATTTAGAAAAAAAATGTTTGCATATTATAGAATAAAAATTTTAAAAACACAAACAATTGGCAACACAACTTCAGTTGCGTTGTCAAAGAGTAACGTAGCTGACGTTTTAATTGGTATTAGGCACGGCAGCATTGTTTAGTTGCCAAAAAGTTATCGATAATTACGGTGACCATATTTTTGAAACGATAAATAGTATCAGGGGGGCTACTCTCTATTGCGATGCGAAAACAATTTCGATGCGAAAGCCAAATGCCAACGTCATTATTCATTTATACCATTCATTATTCATAATCTGCAAAAAAAAAAAAAATCGCGAAAGAAAATTTAGAATTTATTAGTTAAAAGTTCATTTTTGGCTATTTTTCGACAAAGCATTCCTAATATCTCTACTAAAAATATTGGTATCAATACAGAGGCGATAAAAATACCTTTCAAATAAGCCCAGATTGAGAAATCTACTATAATTCTATCCAATTTTATGACGAATTTCATTAAAATATTCTATGTATATATGGAAAAATATCTATTTTGAAATTTTGGGGGGCTCCAAACCCGACTTAGAGCTATGGTCTCTTGAGCAAAATTTCTCAGAATCACCTATAGATTACGTTTTTGCTATACGCTTAATCAAAAAAAATCGTTCCATACAATTTGACCCGCCCTAATATACATACTTTTTTTATTGTATATTTCTTCACTTAAGCTAGATTTACACGATTGAAATTTTCTTCAAAACTGCTCTTCAAAATGCTTCAAACTCGTGTAAACAGCAAAATTTTAAATAAAATTTGCTCTTCGAAATGCTTCAAACAAATTTCTTCAAAATTTTGCTGTTTACACGAGTTTGAAGCATTTTGAAGAGCAATTTTGAAGAAAATTTCAATCGTGTAAATCTAGCTTTATACGCAAAAAAATATATTGCAAGTAGAGAATATTGCCGCATAAACAGCGGATTAAATTTTTATTTGCGAATAGCTAACTCATGAAAACAATTCCTAAATAACGACACTAGGTGTGTTCCACAAGATCTCGGGCAAGTTCGGACTAATGAGAGTAAAATGAAAATTACTCTCTAAATTTGCGAAAACTACCCAAAATAGCTGGAACGCAAAAAACCATTTTTGCACTTCTTGTAATACTAATGGTGCTTGCTTACTTTTTAAATTAAAATCTATTTAAGTGATTTTAGACGCTTAAAAGCAATAACATTATAAAAACAAAACATTTGCATCATTGCCAACAGATGTTAAAAATAATTTAAAAAAAAACTGAAAGAAAATCTGAGCCAGTGTAAATTTATAAAAGTAATATTTTCGATTTTGTTTTTGCTTTCAATATAATTTTTGGCGTTGCGTTTTACAAATTTAGGGCCTAAATACATTAGGTGAAAAATATTTTTTTTGAGTTATGATATTGCAGCAAAGGCTCGATATGTACATATTTTATAGCTTTGCTTCTTCCAGACGATAGTCCAAGCTGTTCTACCCAGCCTGATGTGTCCATAAATTCTTCACTGATCTGTAAAGCATTTTTTATTTTAAAGAACAAGGGAGATATCTATTCACTAATGTATTTACCACTTTAACTTTTTCATTAAAACCTTCCATTTTGCTTTTTAATATATTTTTTAACAAAAACTAAACTTTTTCTTTTGCTTGCAAATTTTTTGATTAATTTTCAGTTTCATATGTAAACAAAAAACAGCTGATTGTTAAATTCTTGTCCGAACTTACCCAAAGAAAAAGTTCGTGCAAATTTGTACAGGAAATGAAAAAAATTACTCTCTCAATTACTCTCATAATTGAACAAAAATTGTTATGTGGAACGCTTTTGGGTAACTTTGGGCAAGTTCGGACTGTTTCGTTATGCATGTGGAACAGAGCTATTATTTGCAAATAAAATTTTAAGCATTGCCACACTTTGAACCGTTTTACGTTTTTATTTCGATGTGGCACATTCATATGACAACAAAAAATTAAAATCAAAAATTTGCAAACAAATTTAAAAATACACGATATTTTTTGATCTTTTTCATTTAAATAATAAAAAGTTTATATACATACAGTGCTACAGTAAGTAAGTTAATCGCAAATAATTTTTATTCGCGAATAGACTACGTATAAATGTAGTATGCGTATGAAAAAATTAATAAAATATTCCTAGAAATTCATATAAAAAAGCAATTTTAAATAAAAAAAAAAATAAAATATTTAAAAAGAATACATACAAGGTATATTTACACAAGGTAAACTCGTTGGCCCATATGTTTGTCAGCTGTTTACCCATAGTTGGAACCCCAACGTCAAATTGGGTGTATATGAGCCAAAATTTGTACATGTGTGCGTTAAATTGTTTTTGTTTTATATGAAGACAATTTTGACAACTTGGTTCCTTTTATAGAGCAGCATGTCTACACTCCCAAATGAGTCTACCTTGTGTAAATATACCTTGAATACATATATATATTTTTGTAGAAGTAATTTTTTCAAATATGGGCGCATTTACACGGAGTCTTTTCAGACATGTCTGTTTTCGTATCTAATTGTCTAATATGCATATACATACATACAAATTAAAAAACATGAAAATTCATAAAAACAAACATGAAAACTCTTTTCATGTCTGTTTGGCAACGCCTCTTTCTTCTCTACCCCGATCGCCTACAAAAAAACAAACGTGTTTGTTAGACATGTCTGAAAAGACACCGTGTAAACTCCCTCTAAAGGCCCAAATACATTGGTCTAATTTCCATCCAGCATTGTGGTAGTATTAGTGAAAATGAGTTTGTACGACGATGCTTGATGGAAATTAAAAAAATTTAGATATTTATCATGCTTGACGAGTGATTTTGATGAATGTATTGGCGTTACTCTTCAAGCACCCACACACTTTAAACGTGATTTCAAACCGAACAGTCGCGAAAAATGTCGGATGAAAAAAAAATGCTTTGGAGAAAAAAAAAATGATGGAATTATGGAAAACTTTTAAATTAATAATTTTCTTCTTCTTTTCTTCAATTTTTGTTTTTATTTATTAAAAAGCAACAATTAAACACAATTAAACACTTTTTATCTATTTATTTAATATTTGGTTGCTCCTACTGTTGTCACTTCAAAATAAAATTTAAAATGAATGCTTGACAGCTGATCCAGCAAATGTATGTTCTAATGTCAAGCACACGTACACGAGCTTGATGTCAAGCCTTTGACCAGTGTATTTGGGCCTTAAGACTGTTTTCATATCTATATGGACACATAAGCTATACAGTTTAAAAAAATAGGACCACAAGGGGAGATAGGGGCAATTTTTGCCTCTCAAATTGATTTAATTGAAATTTAAAAAATAGATAGATCCATATCTATATGGGCACATATGCTATACAGTTTTTCAAAAATAGGACCACAAGGGGAGGTGGGGCAATTACTGCCTCTCACAAACTTTCCAACCGATTTTATGAAGTTTATAAACGTAGAGAAATCCATATTTATATGGACACATAAGATGACTCATCGTTGTGTTAAGTCGGATGTGTTATTATTGTCGCTCTTGGAAAATCAAAAGTTTTAATGATATTAAGTGTAATATTATAAATATAAATACAGAACATCATTTATAGTGCTGTATTATAGGTGACTGATACAAAATATAATAAAAAAATAAATAAATAGTAATAATTTAAACAAATAAAATTCTTTTTATTATCATAATAACATAAACTTTAAAGAAAATATAAAAAATTTGTTGTTGGCATATACCTACCTATATAAGGAAAAAAAAATAATAAAAAAAAAAAAACTTGTTCAAAGAAACATATAACATGAATAATCTCTGCAACGAGTGTAAAAAATCTCTCCCTTCTTCGGGTGATTATGTTAACTGCTTAAATTGTAGTTCTAAATACCACTATGCTCCCTGTACATCGGTAAGCAAAACAACCTATGACAGCATGCATGCCGAGAGAAGATCTCATTGGAAATGTCATGTATGCCGAAAAGTTAAGCTAACAGCCCCCCCAACCACCAACCAGGGCCATCAATCTAATGATACCGCCAATCAAAATAAACAACAACGTGATGAGGATGATAGCAATGAAACCGAGGATAGCGCGAAAAGATTTAAAGATTCTCTTTCTGTTAATAGTCTAAACAACAAACTCTGCTGTGTTCAAACTGACATAACAGAAATAAAATCAACAATACAAACTCTTGCACAGAATTTGGATACATCACACAACCAAATTAAGGAAGAAATACACAACGCTTTAACAACGATAACAAGTACACTTGTCAATTTATCTACACAGGTCAGTGACCTCCATAATAAAAACGATGAAAACAAAAAAATAATAAACGAAATGGAAAAACGTATTAACAAACTAGAACAACAGGCTATTGGTAAAAATATAGAAATAAAGAATGTTAAGGACATACAAATGAGCGCAACCGATGTTATAAAAAACATAGCAGACTCACTCACTGTAACGATAGAACCGACTGACATTGATAATGCATTTCGTTTACCAAAAAACGAGAACAAAATTATTGTCAAGTTCTCCTCTCTCAACAAAAAGAACGAGTTGATGCAAAAAGTACGTGCACATCGTATCGATTCACGTGTACTCAGTAAAGATGACAATAGAAACAACACTACCAACAACATAAATTACATTTACTTAAATGATGAATTAACCCATAATAACCGGCGTTTGCTATGGCTAACCAAAGAAAAAGCTAAAATATGTAATTGGAAATTTGTTTGGGTTTAAAATGGAAACATTCTAGCTCGAAAAATTGAAAATTCCACTGCTATAAATATTAACAATGAAGCCGATATTGAGTTAATTACACCAGCAATTTAAAAAAAAAAAAAAAAAACACAAATAAAAATAAAATAAATAAATATGAACTTAGATGTAATAACTATTAATAATTTTAATCAAATAAATAAAACATTCTTAAGTTATCCGTTGTCACTTATTTTTATGAATATCCGCTCGTTACGTTCACATTTTTCTGTGTTTCTAGCCTCGATACATCATATAATAAATGAGATAAAAGTAATAGTTTTAGCAGAGACTAACATATCTGATGATGAAAACGGCCTGTATAGGATTAATGATTTTAATACTATCTTTCTAAACCGAAAAGATAATGAAGGAAACAACAAGGGGGGTGGGGGTATCGCGGTGTATATCAGAGAAACTCTCACCTTCTCTCAAATATTTACACAAACAAAATCTTGTGAACTTATCCAAATTAATGTTAACATTAACAATACTATTCTTTCCCTTCTCTCAATTTATCGCCCTCCCTCACTAAATGCAAATGTTTTTGTAGCTGAGCTTGACCAAATAATAAATGCAGTACACAAAAAAACTGATATTGTGGTAGTTGGTGACATAAATATAGACATAAAGAAAGATAACGTCACAACAACAAACTATCTCAGTATGATGATGTCAAATGGTCTACAATGCATCATTACTGAGAGCACACGTGAGGATGTAAACAAAAACACAAGCACGTGCATAGACCATTTGTTTATAAAGAAACAAAAATCAACCTCCCATATACAAAGTGGAATCATAACAACAACGATCTCTGATCATTACTCACTTTTTTGTTGTATGTATGATGAAATAGGAAGAAAACAGGGAACGGAAATAAGTAAATATCAGGGGCCAAATCTAAATTTAAATACAGTGGCCGACAAAAGTCTACATACGACCCTCATTTCTTCCACCTGACGAGACCAAAAGCATTATGAAAAAAAGTAATGATGCAGTTTTTTTTGAAATCTGGTTTTATTAATAGAAAACGAAAAAAATAACATACTTTAATATACACTTTAAAAAATATTTACAAAAAACGAAAAAATAGCATTGACAAAAGTCTACATACGGCCAACATGTCATGCTTTGTGTTTTGCTTGCTGCTGGATGATAACGGCTAATTACCGTTATTTTTTTAAATTTACTTTTCTGCATGTTTTACATTTCAAATCAATTGCATTCGGTTGTATTCTGGACAGTTTCCAGCATAATTCAATTATAACAACGACCTCGCGAAAATAAATTTCAACTGATGTGAGAAACTTAGTAGTAAAATATAGAAACGAGAAAAAATCTTTCGGGGAAATATCAAAACTGTTAAATTTAAGTAAAGCAACAGTTGAAACTGTATTAAATAATTTTAAAAACACTGGTTCTATTGAAAATATAATATATAATAAACCGCGTAGTGGTCGCCCTAAAAAGCTTAGTCGCAGAGATGTCAGCTTTATAATAAAATAAGTGGAAAAAAATCTAAAAGTGAATGCCACAACGCTGGCCCAAGAGCTAACAATAAGATCAAATACGGTTCTGCATCCACGAACAATTCAATGAACCCCAAATAATACTGGTTTCCACAGCAGAAATCCGCGCAAAAAACCCCTTATAAGCGAATAAAACCGAAAACTTCGCTTGGAATTCTCCAAAATTAATTTGACAAAGGATTTGAATTCTGGAAACGAGTTTTGTTTAGAGATGAGTCAAAATACAATATTTTTGGAAGTGATGGAAAAGCGAAAGTTTGGAGAAAAGCTAATACAGCGATGAATCCGACGCACTTAGTACCTACTGTTAAGCATGGGGGTGGCAACGTGATGGTTTGGGGTGCTGTCGCTGCATCTGGTGTAGGAAATCTTGTATTTGTCGAAGGTTATATGGATCCGTTTCAATATAAGTCTATTTTAGAACAAAATCTGGGAGCATCGGTCAATAAATTAGATCTTGGTGAGAGTTGGATTTTCCAACAAGATAACGACCCGAAACACAACGCTCAAGTTGTAAAAGAATGGCTGCTTTACTATGCCCCCCGACATTTGCACACACCACCTCAAAGCCCGGACTTAAATGTCATTGAACACGTTTGAGAGATTTTGGAATGTAAAATCAGAAAGCATCATATTACTAGCGTGCCAATGTTGAAAAAGATGCTGAAAGAAAAATGGCTAAGAATTACGCCGATTGAATTGGAACATTTAGTTAATTCAATGCCCAGACGCTTACAGGCTGTTAAAGATGCCAATGGTGGCCCAACCAAATACTAAATTTAATAATAAAAATATTATTTAATGTTTCAATGAAGTTTTTTATGTTAGCTTACAAGCCGTATGTAGACTTTTGTCAATGCTATTTTTTTGTTTTTTGTAAATATTTTTTAAAGTGTATATTGAAGTAAGTTGTTTTTTTTCGTTTTCTATTAATAAAACCAGATTTCAAACAAACCTGCATCATTACTTTTCTTCATAATGCTTTTGGTCTCGTCAGGTGGAAGAAATGAGGGTCGTATGTAGACTTTTGTCGGCCACTGTATATCTAAGATAAACAAATGTATAAATGAAACAAATTGGAATCAAATATTTCAACAGAATCTTGATACAACAGATATGTATAATAAAATTTTAGAAATATTCTCCGAAATATATAAAAAATCAGAAAAAAAGAATCAAAACAAAAAGAAAAGAAAACAAAATCAGTGGATAAGTACAGAGCTAATTAAAAAATGTGATACGCGCGATAAACTTTACAAAAAATGGTTAAATAATAGAAATAATAAAGATTATGAAAAAAACTATAAAAAATATCGAAATCGTTTAAATAAAGAAATTATATACACAAAGAATAATTACTACAGAACTAAATTTATAGAAAATCGAAATAATATGCGCGGTACGTGGCAACTTATAAATGAAATAGTGGGAAAAAAGAATAATACTAGTGATGAGGTAATAGTAAAAAATTTCAAAAATGAAAATCTAAACACTCTTTTAAACAACTTTTCTAATCATTTCAAAGACAATGTTCAACAAATAATTCATAACTGCAATATCAAAACAATTAATAATCCCGAAATAACAATAGAGAACACTATATACATCACAAATACTAATGATCAAGAAATCTTTAATATTGTGAAGAAATTAAATGCCAAAAAAGGTCCAGGTATTGATGGAATAAGACCTATAGATATCAAAAACAACGCTAGTATTTTAACACCAATAATCACCAAGCTTATAAACTCCAGTCTTGACAAAGCGATTATCCCAAAAGACTTAAAAACGTCCATCATTAGACCAATCTACAAGAGTGGAGTTAGATCCGACTATAGCAACTATAGGCCCATTTCAATTCTACCGGTTTTAGAAAAAATACTAGAGGATATTGTTGTCAACAGGTTAAACAATTTTATCAACAAATTTAAAATAATAAATAAAAACCAATTCGGGTTCCAAAAAGGTAAAAATATAAATAGCCTGTTGGGAAACTTTGCAAATTTCATAAATAAATGCCTAAGCAGACAAATGCACTGCCTGGTACTATTTATTGACTTCAGCAAAGCATTTGACACGCTATCACATCAAAAACTTGTGCAAATATTACAAAGAAACGGAATACGGGGTAATATTTTAAATTGGTTTAAGAATTATCTCGAATGCAGGACGTACCGAATTAAAATCAACAACAAGTTAAGTGAAGAGGTACCAGTTAATTATGGTGTCCCACAGGGATCTAAACTTGGTCCATTGCTTTATATATTATACGCAAACGATATGCTTAATGCTTTGGATCATAGCACTACATTCGCTTATGCAGATGATACTGCTATAATTGTCGCTGATAAAAATATCGACCACGCAACTATTATTATGCAAAATCAACTAAACGTTGCAACAAAATGGTGCCATGATAATGGGTTAGTCATTAATGCTGAAAAAACTAAACTAATGCATGTCAGGCCACCGCACCTTATACAGAAAAATATCAAATTAAAATTTCACGAATCAAACTGTCTACATGATGTAAACAATTTAAACAACGACACTTGTACTACCTATATTGAAATGGTAACATCTTATAAATACCTAGGTGTTTATGTAGACAATCACTTTAAATGGAATGTACATGTGGAGAAGCTTCAGAAAAAACTTCAAAAATGCGCGTATATGATATATCATTTAGGAAACTGTGCCACATACAACGTACTAAGACAAGCGTATTTCTCAATGGTAGAATCTTATATAAGGCATGGCATTGCAGCCTGGGGAAGCGCAACTCACTGCAGATTGCTGCAAAGTACCCAAAATCGCATTCTAAGGATTCTTTGTGTCAAAAAATTTTTCTCACCACATTTTTATTCGTGAGTTTATTTGACAGTTCAATGCTGGAAATTTTCTTACAAAAATGTTAGAGACACACTTGTTCTGTAAATGGGCGAGTAATTTCCTTAAGTGACAGCTTTTCTTTGCCAAAAATGTTATAGACGCAGTTAAGTATGAACAACAGTTGTTTGTTTCAATTTATGGCATTTTTGTTTCATTTCTCACATTTCAATTGAAAAGTTTCTGGACGCGGGTGTTACAAAACACGGCACATAATACAAAAACTGCAAAATTTCAACTGAACTAGAGTTGCGTTGTAATCCGTAATAGAAGAACCGCTTAATGCTTCCTTAAAAAAATTCAAACCCCAGCTAAAAGGTTAAAAACAATTAATAACAGTGACTTAAGAGAGTTACATTTTCTAAAATGTCTTCCAAATTAGATCAGCTTTACATGGCATTACTGATAATTAACCCAATCTCAACGATTAGTGAACGTGTTTTTCAGTATTGTCCTCTATAAACTTAGTTGAGAAATCGAATGACCCCAAAACATTTGAGATGATTTATGTTGCAATAAAATATTATTGAGTCATCTTTTATCTAATCACCAACATAATAATATAGTTTATGGGCACAAAGACTATTCCGGAAACAATTCACCATTTTCAATAGGATTCGTACTTGTGACAATTTTCTCTTTATTAGTGTGAAGAAGAAGAGACACTGCAGCACTTACCCAATTAGATGAGCGATAAACCCCTATGTACAAAGTAGATTTGTACATTTACAAATAATTCGGAAATGTAACTATTACTAAAAAATCCTATTAATTTATCCATTTATTTTTCTTACTGTACTTACATATTAACTAACTTATTGAATTAATTGAGTCCAATTTAATTTATTTGAATCTAACTGAATTCTTTCTCGTAGATTTAATGAAAGTTGCCCGCACTGAAAACCTAACACTCGCTATAGCCTTTCCATTTGTCATTGGTAACGAATTTTCGTTAAGTAATTACGTTTATAGGCTGTATATATTGTGGCTCCTGCAAGCGCACACTTGCGTTTTAACAAGAGATCATTAAACACATTACCCGGAAGTGCGAGCAGCTTCCATTACGTCTACGGGAACTCAGTATCCATATTGTAATTTTTTAAATTGCGCTACACCTTTAATATACCGAAAGGTTCACCTATGTACGTAAGCAAATAAACATTAACTTTAAGAAATGAAACTTGAATTATAATAAACCCATACTGAAACGTATTAAATCCTTGATAGCCCACCGTTTGACGCACAGCGGACATCCCCTATCCTCTATCCAGAAGCAGGTTATTTCCCATTGGTGTCCACCCTACACACCAATACACCCTATATATGTGAACAGAACCCGTGATGAAGAAAATTTTTGTCTGGCACTGGCAGGACATAAATAAAGTATTAGGATAAGATTTGATTAATTATTGTTAGTTCATATTTAATATATGAAGATTCAATAAAAAATAATGAGAAAAAAAAATTAGTGTGAGAGCATTCGAACATGTGCGGTGTTTTGCAGAAATTTTTTAGTGTTACACACATCAGAACACTATTCCACTATTGTGTTGTGGGTATAAAAACAAAAATTTTTTTGTTTAATTAAACTGTCGTTAAGTAGCTGATCTCTATTTACATTTAACTTACATTTTATGTGGTAATGTACCTGACAAGTATTATACGTTTTAGTTCTGAAGTGCTTATTCGGTTTTACTTTTTAATTAATAAATAGTTTAAAAAAAACCGAAACCCCGATTATTCGAAAGTTACAAAACCGAAAATCCGATTTTTTTCAACATTGACAACTCTAATACATTTTTAATGCGGTCGCTTTGCAATTTGACAACGCAACACACTATGTCGGATGTTTGTTTTTCCAAATTCAGAAAAGGTAAAATAAAAACAAGTCTTTCCCAATTCACAGAGTTATTTATGCAATTTTGTAAAGCAAGTCACGTCAGCGCACATTTTTGCTTATATGAACTATCTTAAAATCCTTAGGTTCGGTTGTTTTATTTTTTTGTGGAATATAGTGCTACTTAATTACTTCGCAAATATGTAAGTACATACCACAATTTAACAAATTTCACATTTTCATTTTTTTTTACTTTTTTCGTACAAATGTCTCGTCCATCATAATTGAAATGCCCATATGTATTCGTTTTAAGTTACATATTATTCGTAATAAAAAACATTCAAGTATAACGGAAAAAAGAAGTGACATCTAGCGTTAGAAATTTAAATCAAATGTTACTTTGCCTCTTGTTTTATGCTATTCGCTGCTAGATGTCGCCAATTATAAAAATTTCAAAATATAAATTGGCTTGCAAAACCAATTTGTTAAACTTTAGAAATTTCCAAAAAAAAAAACATGTTTTCAGTTAATAAATCAAAAACTTTTTTGCATCCCACAAAATTACTATGAATTTCTAAAAATTAGGTGCTGTTTTTTTTCTTGGAATCAATTGCAATAAAATTACAAAAATTATGTTTAAAAAATGTTTCATTAAAGATACCTAAGTTAAAAATTTTACCTAGTTTGTTACGATTAAAAATGCTATTAATTCTGCTGTAAAAAGTTGCAAGAAGACATTCTTACATCTAAAAACAAACTTCAACGCATTCGGGGCGGAAACTTGTTTTACGATTAGGAGCAAAATTGATACAAAAGGGACATATATGACGATGTTCTAGAAATCGAAATGAAGTGAAATTAAAATCGAGCGAGATTTTTAGTAAAATTTTTTACAAAATGACACTTTTAACAGCGTTTATTTGGCATTATCAGGTGTGTGCTGGTAATCGTAAACGTAAAACGGAAGAATTTTAAATGTCGGTTTTTAATAAGATTTTTGTAATACATATAAGAATTTTATGACAAATATTACACGAATATTTCTCTATTTAACAGAATTTAATAACAAAAAATATAAAAATTTTTTTAAAAGTGTAGTAAAAACGACTTCCAAATTCTTGCGTTTTACGTTTCCGTTTTCAGGCACACCCCTGTATATTACAGATTTTTTTTCTTTTTTTTTGCAGTTAAAACTTTTGTACTTTTTACTTTTAACTAAAAAAAAATACCGTTAACGCCAATAAAAGTGTAATTTTCCTTTTTTCCATTTTTCCAACCAAAAAAATTTGAAATGAGTACCCTTATGGTTTAAAAAACATGAACTAGCCTTTTTCCACTATTGTGATATATGTATATAAATATGCTATTAAATACGGTAAATTGCGTTTCTCCTTCATGCTGTAGCAATCACAGCATGGCGAAATTGTTTTAGAATTCCTACTTCTAATGTTGTGTTTTTAGTTCGTTTCGCCCTTCCAGTATCTATATTCTCCTACGAAATAAATACTTTCGGTTTAATTATGCAAATTTTGAACCTATCTGCAAAAACAGCTCTGAATTAAGCAATTTTTACACGTGGATTGATTTCTCTGATCAAAACTAACCTTTTAAGAAGTGTCTTAGAATAACGTAGCCTGAAGATCGGATTATTATTTCATAAAAGACCAAAATTTTAAGCAAAACTAAGCTATTCTGTCAAATGTGTTTTCAGATTAACTAAACCTAGTTTAACTAAGATCTGAAAACCCCGCCTTAAAATAACCTTAATCTTGAATTTGCCATTTTTGTTTTATACTAGTTGCTTTAAATTCAATTATTTTAACATTCATACTAGCCAGTTAGAAATATTAGTTTCATTGGCGAATTAAGTAACTAAATAAATAAAAAAAATTTGAGCGGGAAACCCAGGAATATAAATTTTATTTCCCGCTTTCCGGGGGAGTGCGGCGAAACCCCTAATTACAGGTTAACTTACCAGTCCTGCTAATAACTTTTTTATTTAACTTTATAATTGTTGGATGTCAAAATTTGTTGATTATTTTTATTTACATTTAAGTTGTAAAGCTGTTTTTGACATTGTACCTAGAATGGTTTTAGAAAAACAAATTGCGTGTGGTACTTGTACATGTTTACCGAGATTACTCGGTAAACTATAACTTTGACTTCTAGTTAACAATCGGTTATGTTCTGTAAATCCAAATGAAGTGGATTTAAAACCGAACAAATTTTGAAAACGAGCCTGTAAAGAAAGTTCAAAAAAATATTCCTTTTTAAATATGTACTTCATACTTTTAGTACCAATTATATTTACAAGAACAGCTATTAAAAACAGGTAAAACTACAGTAATTTTGTGAATAACTGAAATCAAAATCTCGTTGGATTTCAATTCCACTTCATTTCGATTTGTAGAATATGATAGTTAAATTGTCCGTTAGTATTAAGAATTTTGATTTCGGCCGAAGAGCAAAACTAATTGTTGAAACTGCTAAAAACTTTTCCGGCCGACAGATTCAAATTAAAGCAAAAATTGTTATAAATTTTAACCCATTTAGGCCCGTTTTCACGACTTACCGATAGCTAAATGTACGATTTTATGGACCGTATATTAAGTGTTCCATTATTATAACCTTACAATGTATAACCTAAAGTGAGCGATAACTGTAAGGAAGTTTCATCCTAACTGGTAGGTTAAAGTAAAGTTTTATTTTTTTTTTTTTTTTTTTTTTTTAATTCCCTAAGCTAATCCCGCGAAGCTATCCGCTTGTCTGCAGGAACAAAACCAGAGTCTCTGGCGGGAATCGAACCCGCAACCCCGGCGCTGATAGACTAGCTCACTACCAGCTAGCCTACCGGGGCACTCCAATAATAATGGAAGACTTTTCATGCAGCCAATCAAATCCTAACTTTACCTATCGATAAGTCGTGAAAACGAATCTTAATTGTATAATATATTTAGAAAAATACATATGAAGACTTTGTATTGACAAATTTTTTGCCAAGATTTCACACTCATTTCAGGCCGAACAGCTAGAACACTATTCATAATTGCTAAATGATTTGTTACATACTGACCTTGCACAATTAATTCTTAGACCGCAATTTTATTTATTAAAACTACATATACATACATATTTCTACATTTTATTGGAAAGATAGTTTTCCGACTATAAATGTAAAAATATTGTTCCGGCAGATATTCCAACAAACTTGTCACACCTTCTTACCGCCAAATAAATACATATTACCAAAAAATATTTGTTAATGCATAGTATCGTTGACAGCATTAATACATTATTTACAATATAATTACGGTTAAGATATTTTTTAAATTTAAACTATGAAAAAATTTTGTTTCGGCAGTAGTTTTGTTGACTTGTCACAGATTAAAGTGACGGCATATTTATAAAAGTTTAATGCCTTTACAAATATTTTTGCAGAAAAATTTTAAATAGACAAGAAAGTATAATCGGTCAAGCCCGACCATATGATACCCAACACCACAGTTTATAAGAACATATGTTTGCAAGTGTACCCTATTTGGGATCCATTGGGACGACAGAACAAAATTATGTAATTGAGTTTAAAAAGATTGATATACAGTTCTTTGTGCCAAATTTTATTTATGTAGATAGCTTCTTCTATATAAAATTGGTTTGTGATTTTAGGAAGGGGATTTATAGTAACTGCCGCCAATTTTTATGTATGTAAATACAATATTTATAAGGAAGTTATGGCATTAAAAGCTATTTTCGGGAGTAGTATTTTTAGAAGAGCTATGGTCAAGTATGGACCGATTCCAATAAAATTTGGTGAGATGATTTTGAAAGCAATAAAATAAGTGTGGACCAAACTTAATCTAAATATCAACATAATGAGATGGTTTATGGGCAAAAAAAGACCATATTCCGGAAAAAAAACTTGTATGTGGGCTAAGTGAAATTATGGACCGATTCGCTTGACTTGTTTGGTCCTTGTGGCAATTGGAACCTAAGTACGTACAAAATTTCAATAATACCCTCTCCACTATTCCCAGCTAGCATAGGCTGTTTGTTAGACGATTATGTATAATATACAACTCCTAAAAGAATCTTCTGATGATTATCTGACGATTAACACAAACAAAAAATTCAAATTTTTTTTTATTTATTACTTTTTTATAAATTTTTTTGACACGCTCGTCTTTTAATCTTGGAATGAACCTTTTGCGACTCTCTGTAAGAGTCATATAACAATTACTAAATAAGAGCGTTTTTGAAATATGAAAATTCTATTGTCAATACAATTTCAACAAAACAAACCGACCTAAGGATCCGTAAAAAAGGATTTTCCGACAGGAAAGTGTTTGCTTTCGCAACCTTAAAGGTTTGTTTCATGTAAATTGTGAGAAAATTAGAAGTTTTAACATGAAAAAGACGCGTGATGTCCCTTTTTAGGTAGCTCAGTTATACGGCTGAGCATTTCACGAGTTGTAAAATAATCCCTACATGAGTCTCATACGACTCTTGGCATGCTTTTTAAAAGACTCGTTAGATAATCTCCAAATACATCACAAATAGGCTTGCCATTTCTATTTTGAGAAAAAGAGGACGCCAGCATAAAAAATGTAGGACATTTGTTCGAAAAAAGAGGACACTTTCTAAACAACCTAATATTAATAAAATTAACGACGGCATAAAACTTAACAACCAAAATTTGTTTGTACACAAAAACTTAATTTGGGTAATTCCATCTCAAGTCGAGCAAGAGTGGGACTCGATCCCTTTCGATTTGAATGTAATTTGGCGAGAGGGTTTATTTAATCCCATAAAGAACATATATCAACGAAAAACCATTTTTAATTTTTTTCAAAAGTAATGTCATATTCAAATTGTCATAACTTCGCCGAATAAGCCGAATGTGTCAAGTTTATTCTTTTAATATCTCGAAAACTAATTTACATACGAAGATGATTTTTGTCAGTTTAAAGAGAATACTTGAGGCTGCAATAAATATATTGAAAAAAATGTCTATGCAAAATATCAAATTTCAAAAATGGACTAAGTCAAAACCCTATTTTTTTGCTGAATTTTGTTTATATAATATTTCAAACTGTTTTTTAAAAATCCTAAAACTTTGAAGGATGTGCTTTTTTTAAGATATGATTTTTTTTTCTTTCCAAAAATAATCTTAAAATAAAATTTTAATATAATCATTTGAGCAATAAGTATTTATTTGAACAAAAGTAACGACATTGATAAGGTTGCTTTTGCTTATTTGTTGCATTTCTTTGGGAGCTCCATTTTGGGCACATTCAAAGAAAAGTACTCTTTTTGTCACGTTACGTCCCCAAAAAAAAACCCCCCGAGCACCTAAATCTTTTTTTTTTTTAATGAATTTTGTGAACTGTGATTTAAAGTTTAAATGCAGGAAGAAATTTTCAATGAAGGTGTAAAAAGCCGGACAACCCCGGACACTTGATGAAAAAGAAGTAGGACTGCCCCGGATACCCAAAAAAAGAGGACGGTGTCCGGGGAAAAGAGGACGGATGGCAACCCTAATCACAAACGATTCCCTTTACGATTAATATAAGCGTCTTTCGCTGCGTTATAGAAGAATCTCTCATACGAATCAGCACGTGTAACAGTTTCTCCCGTGCTAGGAATCGTCTACAATTATAAAACGAGCTCGTCGACGATCAAAAAAACTCTTTGTGAGATTCCCAATAGACTCCTAGACGATTGAAAATGCTAGCTGGGTTGTGATGTTGGTCTATATTTGTATGTATGTATATAAATATTACATACATATATAAATCTAAATCTTGCTTACCTTACAAATTTTTTAAAACCTGAAAATGTTGCTCGGTTTTTTCTTACTTATTTTTATCCACTTTCACAAAATAACTTTACATAAAAACACACTATTTCACTGTGAAACAATTTGCAAAAAACGCTCGTTTTTGGTAATTTTTTTTAAAAAAACAGAGATGAATTTTTTGCGGGAATGATGCCAGATTTTAGGTAAAATTTGAAGGTTACCATCGAATATGTATATTTACACTACAGTTACACATGCAAGTTTTAGACAGCGTTTACATTTGTCAGTACTGGCAAGACAGTAATACTACATTTACATTAGGCCGAAATCTTGTAGATTTGATTTAAAATCTTCTTCGAAATCTAGTGCGTTTACATTGTACTTTTTTGACATTAGCGAGATTTTGTTTTTATAACACAACATTTGACTTAAAGTTTTTTCGTTACACACACAAACACAAAAAGAAATATACATTAAAAAATTTGCACTACTTTTTTTTTAATAATCAACGATATTTATTTTATCAATATTATTCGTGTTTTTAATTTTTTTACAATTTTTATAAACATTTTTAATATTTTTTTTAACAATTTTTGTTTTGTTTTTTTTTTTATATGTCATTTTTTCTTGTGCAGGGAAATATTTTTTAGTGCTATATTGTAAAAACCATAGTTGCATCATTAAGTACTACTAGATTTTGAGTAGATTTCGTCGAAATCTTGTCACGAAGTAGATTTTGTTTTGTATGGGAAATCTAGTCAAAAACAACTAGATTTGGCTCGAAATCTCGTAAGTACTAGATTTTGCGTAGGTGTAAATGTAGTATAAGCATATACATATTAGTTGGCAAAACAATGCAAAAACAAAATAGCTGTAAAAGTGTTTATGTATTAGTGAAAAGGTTTGAATGAATTGCTACTGTCTTGCCAGTACTGGCAAATGTAAACGCCATGTTACCCTTGGTACAACTGCACAAGGTAGACTCGTCGGCCCATATATTTGTCAGCTGTTTACCCCTGTTAGAACCCAATTGTCAAATTTCGTGTATATGAGCCAAAATTTGTACATGTGAGCGTTAAATTGTTTTTGCTTTATATGAAGACAATTTTGACAAGTCGGTTCTTTTTATAGAGCCAATTTAGACTAGACTAATTTTTAGTCGGATTAACTTTTGTTCTTTCCAAACTACACTGGATTAATTATTCTGGCATAAAATTTTATACGTACACGCAGCTTTGTATGTGTTAGTATTTTTTTTGTTTATTTGACGTTTGGTGTTCGTTTTTTAATTTATTAATATTCATGCTTTTAATATTCATGTTTACACACTGAACCTGTTTTTTCATAAGTGTGTATGTATTGGTTTTGTTCTGCTAATGCGGGGTTGAAGCTGGATTAAAAATTATGCCAACCAAAAACGACTCTCTTCACCTCTTTCGCCTACAAACTGTCGTTTTCTGCCAGAACAATTAGTCTAGTCTAAATTGGCTCATAGAGCTGCATGTCTACACTCCCAAATGAGTCTACCTTGTGTTAATGTACCTTGGTTTAACTTGATAGTTTTCATCACATATTATGTATATGGTTTTCACATAGACTACTTGTAAATATTTACAAAAATTGAAAGCTGTGACGTAGGGGCACGCAATTTTTCAGCAATTTGCTTTTAAGATGTCATCAAGAAAACAATTGCAATCACCAGTTTTCTTGACCGTTATTTAAAACACGCAATTAACACTGCAGCCACACGTTCAATAAATAACACAAACTGCTTGTCGAAACTCGTTTTAATTGACAGCAACAACAACTAGAAACAATGGCACATTTTCACATCTTCACATTCAAAAGTACACTCGGGTAAAGTTTGTATTATTTTAAACGACCTTTCAGGAAGTTATAGAAAAATGACTGCGTATCCTTTTTAATGTGCAATAACATTTCAGGAAAGAGTTTTACCTTTTTTATTCAGCTAAAATTATTTAAGGTTAAAAAAAAATAATAGCGCCAGGGTTGTTAAATGTGGCTTAAATCCTAAAAAAATAAATGGGGTTATTTTAAAAAACTTCATTCAGCTTCATTGAAAATTTTTACTTATACTACCTCAATGCTTGATGAGTATTTTGATAAATGTATTTCGGCCTTTAAAAATACCGCAGTACCCTCACGTTGTTTTCAGTACTTTTTATCTTTTGAGCTTTTTAACTCTTAACTTTTTAACTGTGATATGTTCATTTCGATAGCAGGCTTTGGTCACCATGTGTTTGTTGCAAAATTTATGTTGTTGTTTTTAAAAATAATTAATCACGTTAATATTGAAATGCAAAGCGAGGACGCCAGGATTCATATTTTTTTTTCTGAATGGGATATTTGTTCTTACAAGTGGCAAGAAAATTAATAAAAAGGGATGCATTGGATAATATGTTAGTGGAAAATTTAAAAGAAAACCATATTTATAGAAACATGCAATGTTAAGGAATTGGTTTATAAAGTAAAAGAAACTGCGAAATCATTTTATTCGATAATTTGCGAAACATTAAGAACTAAATTTTGTTTTGAAAATAAATCCTTAAAAGAGATAATCAGCCAATAGCCAATAGCCATATGCATAATGCTATTGTTATTAATGTTATTTACAAACTACATATAAAGAAAACTATAATAATATCAATTCTCAATTTTGTGTTCTAGCGGATCTTTCAGAAATAAAACATTTTAGAACTGAATATACATATTATATTTCTTGGAAAAATTTAGCCAATATAAGAAACAAAACATATGTTTGCTGACATTTCCCATATTGCTTTTGGTATTTTATCGATACCACATTTCTGAGCACCAATTGACACACATTTTCAAATGCAAAATGATGTAAAATCCAAAGGAAGAAATCATTTACACGTAGAAACTGTGTCAAGTTTGATAAAAACTAAAGATCTATTAAAATCAACTTTTATGTAGTTACTGTTGTAGTTATAATATTTCTTATGATCTCTTAAAGTAAATTTGATTTACCTTATAACACTGAATTCAAAGCTTTATTTTTAAACATTAATGTTTTAAACTTTTTTAGAACTACGTTCAAAGTATGTCATATATGTAAGGCCCCTATTACGGTTCACAACTCAACTTAGTTGAGTTGTTATTAAGACAATTGGTTGTAAACAGTTGTAATCTTTGTTGTTGTTCATCGCAATATAGCATAGTTGTAAACCATAATACAATTAAGAAAATAAATCTCAACTAAGTTGAGTTGTAAACCGTAAACTTTGCAAAAGTTAAAATATATGTAAATACCAGTATAAATTTATGTTGACAAAAATTCTTATTCATAAATATATGAACTATTTGAAATATTTGTTTTTAAATACTGAAAAAACGTACCTTTAGCGGCTCATGCAATTGCAATATAACTGTTCAATTTTATCGCCAATGTGTACGTGATATTCGAAGGTGACACAATATATTGGCAAGAATCGAAATCAGAAAAGAAGTGCAACAATATACTGTGACATGTGTTGGCAAAAGTGTACTATATTGTTTTGCATTAAAGGTAATGGTTTTTTTTTTGATGAGTTGCGACAAATTTTAATTAAAACCATTGTGCCACTTATTGAATAATATAGGACAATATAGAAATAATATGGCGAATAACATATACAATAATATGGCAAATGGATGGGGCACTTTGCTCCTTTTATTTTCATAAATTATTGTTTTTTTTAACAAAAAGTACCATTTGGTAGAGAAAATACTCTTTTAGTTGAAGTTCAGTACCTTTTTAAAATCTTCATTTTGCAACAATGTATCTTATTGTTCAGCTTATGTTACCCAAGGTCTATACCAAAGATAAATACCTTTGCAATTTGGCAATCACGTCGGCAGAATATAACAACAATATTTCTTATGGCTCAGCTTATGTTAAGAGCATAGGAAAACATATTTATGTTAACTCATAATTTAAAAAAAATTAAGGAAGAAGGTGCAGTGTAAAATGTCTTACTAACATTATTTTTGTTAATATAAATTTTTGGCTTAAATCTAGTTTACCAACGCAGCTCCAAACAAAAAAATGTACATAGGGTTATAGAACATGAAAAAAAGAAGAAAATATTATATAGAAAGTCTCGAAAACGCATACCTTTTGAGTTATGGATAGGGTGACCATATTTTTCAAACGAAATGTAGTAAAGATGATAAATAAAGGGTGGTTAAATTTCAAGGGCCGATGTTGATTTTGAATAAAACACAAACTATTTAGGAAATTTTTGTAATTTTATTTTATTATGATATATTGGTATTACTCAATTATGTATGGAACAAAATATCGGCCAAATGGGCGCCGCGACCACTGCGGCACACCTCCATCCGATGGTCCAAATTTTCGATGACCCTGAGGCATAATGGAGGTTCTATGCCGTTAATGTGCCGAATTATCTCATCCTTTTGCTCTTGAATTGTTGCTGGCTTATCGACGTACACCTTTTCTTTCAAATAACCCCAAAGAAAAAAGTCCAACGGTGTCAAATCACATGATCTTGGCGGCCAATTGACATCGCCATAACGTGAGATAACACGGCCATTGAATTTGTTGCGCAAAAGAGCCATTGTTTCGTTAGCTGTGTGGCAAGTGGCACCGTCCTGCTGAAACCACATATCGTCCACATCCATATCTTCCAATTCGGGCCATAAAAAGTTCGTTATCATCTCACGATAGCGAACACCATTCACAGTAACTGCCTGACCGGCCTCATTTTGGAAAAAAATACGGCCCGATGATGCCGCCAGCCCATAAACCGCACCAAACAGTCACTCTTTGTGGGTGCATTGGTTTTTCGACAATCACTCTTGGATTATTATTCGCCCAAATGCGGAAATTCTGCTTATCGACAAATCCACTGAGGTGAAAATGTGCCTCATCACTGAAGATGATTTTCTTCGAAATTTATCATCCATTTTCATAATAAGTCTGGATAACTTTAACACGTTGTTGGATTGTATATCTCTCCATGGTTCAAATTGAGTAAGTCTGAAATAGAGAAATGTCAAATAAAATTCGGAAAAAACTTGGCGTTTAGGTGTGGTTCACATTCAACATCGGCCCTTACAATTTAACCACCCTTTAGTATCAAGGTTATTGGAAAAGTAATAAGTAGGGATGCGATTTCCATGCAAATGCATGTTTTTTGTCTATAGTCAAAGATCGATGTCGACCAATTATCTTTCCGAATCATAAAATTTGCGGTAAAATGGCATCGATTTGTTTTTGCATATTGTTGCATATTTTGGTGACAATGCATAAATGCATATTTTGATTTTAAATTCATATTTTTGCATATTTTAAAATTTTTGAGTGATATATTTTTTTAAAATTTCCATATTATAAAAAAAAGTTCATCCAAAAATTTTAAATTGTATACAAAAAAAAAACCGTCAAAAATATTTTTTTAAATCAATAAATAAATTATTTTGGAGCTTAAATATATGATGATTAAAATACAATATTTCGACAAAAGATCCTTAAATTTTTAATCTATGCAGCAGCTTACATGGTTAAGGCTGCCAATTTGCCTTAAACAATTTATCCAAAATTGTTACATATTTCATTCTTGGCACATGGGTTACACCGAGTTGCAGAGGAAATTAGAAGAAAATTCGATAATAAACATCGGATGAACAATAACTAAATTGGAGGGATTAAGTTCACTTAATAGTCAACTAAAATCAATTGATATGGCAGAAAGGAAGGAAAAATAAAAAAAACGTTTTGCAAAAAAATATGGCATTTCAAAAAATAAAACAAATTTTCACTATTTTTGACCTGGAATCCAATGTGGGATCTGAAATAGAAAACTAATATTTTCCAAATGAAATGGCATCCTTCAAGTATGCTTCAACTTTGGTTGACGCTTGAAAATGTTCAAGTTTTTAGTGCATATTTTTTATTTTTTAATGCATATTTTGGAGTTTTTAGTGCATATTTTCGATTTTTTAGTGCATGAAAATCTCATCCCTAGTAATAAGATAATTTAAAGAATATGATATTAGCAAGTAAAACCTTCTACATATATTTATATTATTTTCTATGAAAAAATCAATAAAATCAATATAAGCAACCAGTGAAATGCGCATAGGAATAGCTTATCCCTTCAACAATAAATTTCAGTTTATCAATGGTATGAAATGGGAATGTAGCACATTTAAACGAAACCTTGTTAATTACATTTTTGAATTCCAAGAAAAACTTTAATACCTAGAAATTATTTAAAAAAAATTATGTTAAAGTCTTTAATACTATGTTCACACTTGGATTCTTAAACGCGTTTAAGCAACTCGAACGTGATTAAGCTCTAATCACATTAAAATCGAGATGATTACCTATACATTGAAGTGATTTGTTAATAACTTTAAATTGACGTGATTACAACCAAGGTGCATTAACACAAGGTATACTCATTTGGGAGTGCGGACATGCTGCTCTTTAAAAAGAACCGAGTTGACAAAATTGTCTTCATATAAAACAAAAACAATTTATCCCACACATATACAAATTTTGGCTCATATACACGAAATTTAACGTTTGGGTTTCAACTGGGGTAAACAGCTGTCAAACATATGGGCCAACTAGTCTACCTTGTGTAAATATACCTTGATTACAAACTAAATCACTTCATCACATACACACAGAAAAAAATACCAATGTAAAATTAGCATGGAAAAATGTTAATTGAGAATCATAGTAAATTTCTGCAAAAGAATGCCCTTTATTTAAATTTATCATTATTTCATATTAATTTTAAATAAAATAACCTTAAAATACGTTTATTTAATATTATTCACTGTTAAAATAAAAAAAAATATATTAAAATATAAATAAATTTGGATTCAATATTGAATCCATAAAAACCTGTTTTTTATTAAAATTAAAAGTTGATCTTGTTAAATTAACATGCATACATACTTAAGTATGTACATTTTTTTATTTGTATGTCTTAAATATGTTATAAAAAGAAGACAATTCCCGTATTCTTTTAATTAAAATTATTTAGTTAAATAGTACATCAAGTTTTCAAAGTAGAATGATGACGTAACCCATATCGGGCGATTCTGCTGATGCTTCTGTTAACAAAGGAGAATACAAAATAAGTGAAACATGTGTTACAGGGGTAAGTGTTTTGAATTATTCTTAAATAAATGCATATGTTGTCTCTGAAGCTTCCTCACACTGTTATAAATCACTCAAACCAATTTGATTCTACATGAAATTCACGTTGTTTTAACTTTCGTTCAGCGTGATTCGGATTGTTATTTCAATATAAATTACATTTTGCTTTAACTTTACTGCAATGTTAAATTAATAGTATGTTCACATTTGTCTTCTTAAACGCGTTTAAGCAGTTCGAACGTGATTAAGCTCTAATCACTTCAAAATCGAGATGATTACCCATACATTGAAGTGATTTGTTAATCACTTCAAATTGACATGATTACAACTAAATCACTTCATAAATCACATAGAATCCACTGAACATACCTCAAATGTAGAATCGCCAACATGATCGTGTACAACCGGCCAAGATTTCTGCTCAATGTTTTTATTTTTTTCCTTAAATAATTCATAAATTTTCACAATTTCATCATTAAAATGATTAAAATATTCTTCTGATAACTTTATAAAAGTGTTTTTATCCATTTTTAATACTTTAAAGAAATATAAATTTGTTTGTTGTTTTTTTGTGTGTTTGTTGTGTGTTTTTTGTCTTAATCATCTGTCATCTTAATCATCTTAAATGTAATGTGAACGGCTTTGATTAGCTAAATCAACATTTTGCTTAAACGCGTTTAAAAACCTTAGTGTGAACTTAGCATAACATGAATTATAGTTATTTTAAAAGAAAAAAATGTTGTTCGCAAGTTATTGTAAAATCAGGTTGAATTAACATGAAAAACGTATAAAGCAAAATCAACACCGAAAAATGTTAAATCAACCTTGTTTTCTACGTTTTTAACTTGATTTTTTTCTGTGTGTAGAATACACTGAACATACCAACAACTGAGTATTATGTAGAATCGGCCAACATGAACGTATACAACCGGCCACGATTTCTGCTTATTGTTTTTTTTTTCCTTAAATAATTCATAAATTTTTACAATTTCATCACTAAAATAATTAAAATAATCTTCTGATAACTTTGTGCCGGTTCCCACACGTTAAATTTGCTCTTCAAGTCTTGATCTTTTAGGATAGAAGGGAAAAGAGAATGCCATTTCTTTTCCCTTCTCTCCAAAAACTTTAGACTTAACGAGTCAAACTTGACGTGTGTGAACCGGTACTTATAAAAGGGTTTTTATCCATTTTTAATACTTTAAATAAATATAAATTTGTTTGTTGTGTTTTTTCTTAATCATCTCAAATGTAATGTGAACGGCTTTGATTAACTTAATCAACATTTTGCTTAAATGCTAATGGTAAAAACACATTTTCTTTGCGTGTTATTCATTTTAATTTTAAGTCCTTTAAAGTACGAGCAGCCTCAGGCATTGAAATATGTTGCGACTCTAGACGACTAATATATTTATGGAATATAAAGGCTTAGCTATATGCCAAAAGTGACCACAATCCAGCACATGGATCATCAAAATAATTTTTGAAATGTCCTGGGGCTCCTTTGTTGAGAAAGAAAATATTCTTTCAATGGAACAAACAATTTTAGAATTCTATCTAACGCTGGCATTAATGTTAACCAGCGTGTTTTACTGTATTAATGTTGAAATTTTGGGGCTTTGGGAAAATTAAACTTAAAGTTTTTGAGTTTAAAGAAGAGGTCATAATCTATCAAAAGGACAATTCAATAAAAAAAGGACAATTTACTATCCTTTATTTTGAAAAAAATCTTAAAGGATTTCGTTTTTAAAAAAAAGGACTGTCCTCTTAAAAAAGAACAAATGGTCACCGTAGTTATGGACCTCTGCAGTTTTCATATGCAAATGAAATTTTTCACTACCCTTTTGAACCAACGTAGCCAATATTGGTATCATTTGAAAGCTTCTGAATATATCTATCTGGATATGTACTTATGTTTTTAAGCTCGTTTAAACAAAATGTTGATTTAGTTAATCAAAGCCGTTCACATTACTTTTGAAGTGATTAAGATGATAGTTGATTTATAATAAAACAGAACAAACAAATTTATATTTCTTTAAAGTATTAAAGATTGATAAAAAAAAATACTTTAATAAAGTTATCATTAGATTACACTACGTGACAAAATTTCAGCAAAGTCGTGACCAAATGAATCTGACAGCTAATCTTTATGTAAAATTTTCCGCTGAATCCGAATATGAACTCAGAATTGTCAAAAGTAGAACAGTTTTTCAGATATTCCAAAATAACCGTTACTTGTGTTTTTAAAAAAGATGATGTGACTGAAATGCAAATATCTTAAAAAATTTTAAACGAATTATGTATTTCTTTCTTTTTAGTAAAAGGTTATAAAATTTCTAAAATAACCATGGATTGCTTGTGAAGATTGGTCAAGAAATGACAGAGTTACAGGGGCCAAAAGTTCAAGCTTCATTGAAAATTTTATGATTTTGTTCAATTTTGCTCTTTCAAAGTTATTTTTTTTAAACCAATCATTTAAAAATCCTAATGTTTTATTGCATGCGACGTTAGATTATTTTAATATGAAAATTTTGCGCCCAAGAAGACATAGATTGGTACAAAAATGACAAAGCTACAGAAGATTTAGTAAATTAACCCACATAGAAAATCAAAACTTTCAAGCAAATTTTAATATTTATTGTTACTAAAAATTTAGCTTTGTATATTTATTTGTTGTGGGTTAATTCAATTAATCTTCTGTAACTTTGTCATTTTTGCACCGATTTGGATCCTATTGGGCACAAAATGTTCGTATTGAAATAGGCTAAAATTTTATTTTTTGGATATTTGCATATCAGTCACATCATCTTTTTTAAAAACACAAATAACGGTTATTTTGAAATATCTCAAAAACTGTTCTACTTTTGACAATTCTGACTTTATATTCGGCTTCAGCGGAAAATTTTACATAAGGATTACGTTTCAAATGCATTTGGTCAAAAAATTGTTACGTAGTGTTATTTTAAACATATTAATAATGAAATTGTGAAAATTTATGGAATATTTAAGGACAAAATAACAACATTAAGAATAAATTGAGGGCAATTGTACACGTGAGTGGTACGTTCATTGTGGCCGATGCTACATCATACTCAGTTAGATGTATGTTCAGAGGATTCAAGGCGAATTAACTACAGGTGGTGTCGAAACGGCATCTGATTTTGACAGTTCGGGCTTATTTGTTTTGATTTGTTAGTGTTTTGCTAATAATGGTTGACATTTCGAGATAATGGCACTAACAATGCAATGCAAAAAACCCTATGTTGTTTCTGTTGTTTTTGGATTGTTGTAGTTCCGACACCACCTGTAGTTGAATTCGCCTTGAGAGGATTCAATGTGATTAATGAGATGATTTACTTGAGGGTTACACGATCAAGTTTTGCCTATCAAGTTTTAATACACTCACACTTTTTTACCAATACACTCATACTTTTAAAAATTGATGCGAACTTGCCTTTAAAATTCTCATGCCAGTGAGTGTTTCAATTTACGTTCAAGAAAACAGCTGATTTGAAGGTTAGTGAGCAAATTTTTCGTTTCTCTTTACAAATTTTTTTCTTGATGGCATCTTGAAAGTAAATTGCTCAAAAATTGAATGCAGTCTACGTCACAACTATCAATTTTTGGAAATTTTGACAAACAGTATATGTAAAAGACTATCAAGAACAACTTGACCGTGTGGCTGCACTGTTAAGGCCTAAGGACCAACCATAATGTGCTTAATATGCTTTAGCAAATATGCAAATACATGTAAATCATATGAAGCAAACCATATTGTACTTAAGGAAACTTTTTGTTAAGTTTTATGAAACTGTCATTTGCTTAAGCAAAGTGCGAAACAGATCGCACATTCCTTACGGAATCAAATGTTTTTCAAAATACTTTTGAGAGACTTTTTGTTAATTTTTGACAGTAGGTTAAGCAAAAGTAAAAAATTAACAAAAAGTCTCTCGTTAGATTCGCACCTTGCTTATAACCAAATGACAGTTGCATTAAACTTAGCAAAAAGTTTCCTTAAGTTCAATATGGTATGGCTTATATAACTAACATGTATTTGCACATTTGCTAAAGCCAACTTAAGCACATTATGGTTGGGCCTTTAGTTGTAATCATGTCAATTTGAAGACACTTCGATGTATGGTTAATCATCTCGATTTTGATGTGATTAGGGCTTTATCACTTTCGAGGTGCTTAAACACGTTTAAACCCCCAAGTGCGAACAAAGCAAAAGCCGATGAGAATGTCAATCCATAATACTTAGATTTCTCAGTAATTATGCATTTGACGACATCTTTCCTTGCAGATTTAAAGATCGCAAATCATTCTGGGGTTTTAAATTTTTCCAACGACTGTAAGCTATGTCCCAAGTAATTAAACATTTTATGGTGGAACTAACCCACAGTGACTGTTAAGAATTTATAGTTTCAGTTTTTACCGGAAGAAATTCATTACATAAATCAATAACGTTATTTTGAAAGAAAACGGTTTGATAATTAGCGCCTTCGATATTATAGGTGAGATGCCATCTTATACAGTTGATATTGATATTACCCAGCAAAATTTTACTTACCTGGTAAGTTATCAAGTAATGTTGGAGAAAAATAAACACTACTTATTTTTCGGCTGAATAACTACTTATTTTTGTTCGAGGTGTCCACTGAATTCAGTACTTACAATACACTTACTAGAAGTCAAAAAATATCTAGTTATTATTTAACTACGACTAAGTGAAATTGTAAGTACTTACAATATACTTACTAGAAGCCAAACAATATCTAGTTATTATTTAACTACGACTAAGTTAAGTTGTAAGTACTTACAATATACTTACTAGCATGGTGGAATAAGCAGGTGGCATCGTTACGGCAACAAATACAACATTACAACAAAAATGGAAATTACATCACCGTTTACGTCAAAAAATACATTTAAGAAAAATCACAGCGTGCCACTGAACGTGATGAAATAAATAAATTTTTAGCCAATTTTTATTTAATTATGATCAGTATCTTATTTATTTTAATTTAAAATTATCAAAAACTTTAATAAAACACAATAATCACAGCACAAAACGTGGACTTTTTGTAAACATAAACAAAACTTTGACATAAACCTAGACAAACAATAAGGGTAATCACGATGGTCATTGTGCAAATTTGCAATGTGTAAATTTGCAGTGCATATTATGATTGATCGTGAGCATACCACTTTTATTTTTTGTGCAAATGTGCTCTTTTTCTAAAAATTTATTCTGGCAGCACTAAAAACTTCTGGCAGCACTGTAAAAAATCTGCATTTGTTTACAATTATACACAAGCAAATCAAAATAAATATTTTCTTTTTAATTAATTTAAATTTAATTCTCTATTTAATATTAAAACCCACGAAAATGTTCAATTTATAAGTTTCCTTAAAAACAATATGATGCTTAATATGTCAAATGTTGTTGTTTACATTTGTTTGCAACGGAGCAAATATGCACTACTAATCTTGCTCATGGTTTTTTTAGTGCAAACGAAGTAAAATAGAGCAAATTGCAAATACGTACATTTTGTTGTTTTATTGTGCAAACGTGTGTATTTTTGCACGCATTTGCATCGTTTGCACACTTTGCACTACCCATCGTGATTTCCCTTAATGCTTTTTTTTTTTTTTTGATTTTGCTTAAAACTAAAAATTTTTGGCGAACTATTTAAGTTATATTGCCAGGGTATCACACAATTTTTTGGAGCTTCAACCACAAAACCTCGTTCGACCTAAACCTTCGTATAGGAAGGCGAGAGCTTCCAGAATCCGCTCCAGAGTATTTTGGTCTCCACCAGTAAACGTCTGAGTTATTTCCTTGGTGCTCCACCGGTAAAACGTCTGAGTTATATATGGTTCTCCACCAGTCACATTGAGTTAATTTTGGTTCTCCACCAGACAACACATTAAAACATTGAGGTTAAAAACGAATGCATATAGTTAATGCAGAAACCGCAAAAACTGTAACTCGGTACAGTTTTACGACGCCGAAACACTAACCAATGCGGGGTGACAACGCAAAACGCACGAAAAGCAGACAAACAAGAACGACCTGTTTGTCCTTAAAAAATAATGACAAAAAGCGCGAGCTGCTTTTCCACTCAGAGCAGTTTTACGAGTGAGACAAACAATGCAAGAGCAAAAAATCGTCATCTGGCGTAGTGCTGCCACCTGTTTATTTCACCATGCTTACCAGAAGCCAAAATATCACTAGTTATTATTTAGCGGCCATCAAATTTCATTGTAATACTACATTTACATTAGGCCGAAATCTTGTAGATTTGATTTAAAATCTTCTTCGAAATCTAGTGCGTTTACATTGTACTTTTTTGACATTAGCGAGATTTTGTTTTTATAACACAACAGCTGACTTAAAGTTTTTTCGTTACACACACAAACACAAAAAGAAATATACATTAAAAAATTTGCATTACCTTTTTTTTAATAATCAACGATATTTATTTTATCAATATTATTCGTGTTTTTAATTTTTTTACAATTTTTATAAAAATTTTTAATATTTTTTTTAACAATTTTTGTTTTGTTTTTTTTTTAAAATGTCATTTTTTCTTGTGCAGGGAAATATTTTTTAGTGCTATATTGTAAAAACCATAGTTGCATCATTAAGTACTACTAGATTTTGAGTAGATTTCGTCGAAATCTTGTCAAAAACAACTAGATTTGGCTCGAAATCTCGTAAGTACTAGATTTTGCGTAGGTGTAAATGTAGTATAACTAGTTATTATTCGACTATAAGTGAGTTAAAAATATGTACTTACGGGAGGCGAAAAAATCACTACTTACGCAAATACCGGAAAATAAGTAGTAAACCATCTACTTACTTACTTAATAAATATTCAAATCAAAATTAAATGCTATTTCAATTTTTTTTTCATTAAATAACTTTTATTGAAAAACAAAAAAATATTTCAGAGTATATACATGGACAAGTGTAACTTAAGTAAACTTTAAATTCATATTGCATTATTAAATTTTAAATGTCACAAATATGAATCATTTAAAATTTAAAAATTCTAAATTGATCTTTGCAGAAACCAACAACAAAATATTTTGAACTTTGTTTTTGCTTTCAATGTAATTGTTTGAAGTTGCATTTTGTTTCAAACAATTAGCGCCTTACTGAACTTACTTATAAAATAGAAATGAAAAAATAATTTACATATTGTCAATTTCAATAAACAACAAAAACAATTTCAGAGTTATTTATAAAGTTATGAATTAATGTAACTTAAGACCTAATTATGTAAAACACAATGCAACGCCAAACAATTACATTGAAAGCAAAAACAAAGTCAAAAATATTTTGTCATTTTGTTGTTGATTTCTGCAAAGATTAATTTTGAATTTTTTTAAATTTTAAATGCTTCATATTTTGTGGCATTGGAAATTTCAAAATGCAATATGAATTTTTTCAGAAATCAACAACAAAATGACAAAATATTGATTATATATAATTAATGTTTTAAAATCTCGGTTATTTCAGTTTAGATAAGGGCATTATCGGTCGATTTCACCAAGTTCAGTTGTAATTAACTTATGGTTAGAACTGTCAAAAACATATTGTTAACTGGAAGTTAAAGTAATGGTTAGTTTTAACTGAGCTTGGTGAAATTGGCCGTATACATATATGTATAATAAAAATAAGGTCACACCTTGAAAAAACAGCAGCAGATACTTTGTCATCCAGGTTGCCAATTTAGCGGTTTATTTTTCATCTAGCCATAAGATATAAGCCGGAAGATCTAGCAATTTTTTTCTTCATAGTTTTTTTTTTATTTTTGTAATATTTTTTAAGAAAATTTTTTGGCATTTTTTTTATGAAATATGCTGTTATTACTTTGATCTTGATTTATCTTTAACAACAATGCCATTCACTTCAAATCAAAGACATACATTTATGTTTTACATTTGTGTAGTCTTGAAAACTTTAAAAAGTGAATTAATTCAGTGGGTGAAGTATTATGATGTATGGTGTCAACGGATATTGCCTGAGCCCAAGTTTTCTGATTGCACTGACTTGCTAATCTACGTACAATTCAAAAAGCTTTTGACGATGAGTTGGTAGTAATGCTATGTAAAGAAAGCAACAGTTAAGCAGTATATAGTGGAAAAGAGAACCCAAAAAGCCGATGAATAAAATTAGATTTATTCATGGTTTCCTAATTGTTACGAATAATGCTCAATTCCTTCAAAGATAGATTATTTTTCAAATTAAAATTATTAAAATAATTAAAATTTAGTAGTTTCGGACTCTATTCGTGGGAATTGTTTTGATATGAAATTTTTTGATTGATAATTCAAAACAACTAGATGATGATTAAATCTGGAAACATTTTCATTATTCTTTTGTGCATTAAATTAAAAAAAATTCTGTTACCTTTTATGTAATAAATGTAAGTTTTTGTGAGGTTTTGATTATAATAAATATAAGTTTTATTTGAAAAATGCTGGGTCCAAAATTTGTATGTACTGTCTGCCCACTGTTACATACATATATATATCAGCCCCCAAAACCGATTCTAGGCGATAGAAAATTTTTTTATTATTAAAATGGTTCTTTAATTAAGGTAAATTGCTGTTCAAGATGTCGTTGATTTATAATGCAGACTATTTACATTGTTGGGTTAAATAGAAAAAAAAATCATTAAATATTTGATTTCTGGGTTAAATAATGCACTTCATGTATGTGCATATGCATTTGTTTATTTTATACATCTAAATATATGTATATGTATAGTTGGAAATATGTTGTACTGTAAATTGTTTTGTCGCAATTCCATAGCTATACTGAAAAAAGTACCAAAAAAAAGAGCAAAAATACCCGCATTCACTATAACATACAAGCCGCCCATCAATGTTTTACAAATGTCACGTAACAACGGTATGAAATTCTATTTTATACAGAATGGTACGTTGCAACTACGATACATTACATTTCGGTAAGCTTTTGTATTGGTTTGCATATAACAAAAAGCTAACAGCTGATTGATACAGTACAGATACGGTACAGCAACGTTCGCCTAACTGAGCCTTAAGATTAACATGAAGAAATTTGTTCTCTCATTCTGCCGACTTCTCTCACATATTAAATCAGATATTATCTCAGGTGAAGACTCAGTGTAAGGAAAATGTAAACAACTTTTGGCATCGTTGAGGAATAAACCAAATAAACATTTGGCTTGTTTTATGCGCAAATTCGGTTAACAATCTGGTGAACTTAGAGTCTCTAGACTGCTTATATTCTTCTGGGAAGAGTCGTCTTTTGACGTCTATTATTTCTTCTGGTGTAACCTCGTTTGAAGATATAAGAAGGTGGGCTCTACTTACACAAGTATTTCTCCAGAATCGTAGGACATAAGCTAGTACTCTATAAGCGCGTAATAAATTGGAGCAACGGTTCAATGGGTCCTCCTGAGTAGTTGTAGTTAACGTCTTTACAGTTTTTGGTTCTAAGTTGGTGTCTGGATTTTGGTCATTTATCTTTGGCTTATTTTAGCCATGAAGGTCCAAACCACCACAAGTTGTGGGTTTCTAATTCTTGGGGCGTACATCCCCGGCTGGCTATATCTGCAGGGGTTTCTTTTGATTTGACACGATTTCCAACGAAAATGTTCCACGAGCATGGAGGTTTCTTTAACCAGGCCAGTTCTATTGTTGAGTCGGTCCAAAAATATGTGTCGATTTGCGTAGCTTGAAGATTTGGCAGAATTCCTGAGGGTAAATTTGCCAGTAAAACGGATCCACAATGCTCCAAACGTGGTATCGATATTTGTTTAATAGGAGCAACACGAGTCTTAGAGGCCAGTAAATATGTAAATATAGAATTTTCAGACTGTAATCGGACGTAAAGAGTCACAGAGTAAGCTTTTTCTGAGGCGTCGCTAAAGCCATGTATTTCCACATTGTACACTGAAAGAAAAATGCTTCATATATTTAATGAATCGTTTTCATAAAAAAAATTTCACTTGTTAAATGAAAATTTTCATTGTTCAAATGGAATTTCGTAGTTATAATGAAGTATTTTCGTTAAAATCGATTCATTGGATTTCGTAATTGCGTTCAAAATTTTCATTGGATATATGAAAACTAAAGTTTGTCCAAGATAAACAAAAAATATTAATTGGGAACATAACAAACAATATACAAACATAACTATATTCATAAATTAATACAAAATTATAGTTTCCTTAAAAATATGTTTAATTGTTAATTAAAAAAAGTAAGATTTAATTATTTCAAACATCTAATGTAATAATATGCCATTAAATTTATGAAATCAAAAATTTTTTTTTTTAAAGCAACATATTTCAATAATTGAAAAAAAAAAAAATATTTTTAACATTCAAATAACTCTATAGTCTCAATAATTAAAAGTATAAAAATAAAAATATTTCGAAAAAGCGTGCCTTCATAAATTTAAATTTTCATTATGACAATGAAAAATGTCATTATAGTAATGAAACAAAAACTTTCAATCTATAAATACGTATGTTTTTAGTTTTCTTTAATATGTACATAACTAAATACATATAGTATGTACTAAGTAATGAACAAATAAATGTTCTCTTTAAAAAAAAACACACCCTTATTTTAAACTGTTGTCAACCAAATGATGTATACGAAAAAGCTTGTTCTCTCTTTATGTGGTCTTTTTTTATTATGCGTTAGCCAAAAAAATCAACATTGTTATTGTTGTTATGTTATGACAATTTAATCTCATATTTACGCTCTTAATTGAGTAATGGCAAAAAACATAGTTTTTTTATTCAAAAACTACACTGCCCCAGTAAGCTAGCTGGTAGTGAGCTAGTCTATCAGCGCCGAGGTTGCGGGATCGATTCTCACCAGCGACTCTGGTTAAAAAAAAAGTTGAATAAGAACAACTTTGATTAAAAAAAACATTAAAAAAATTAAAAAAAAAAAATAAAATAAAAAAATGTCTATCAGCGCCGAGGTTGCGGGGATTGATTCCCGCCAGCTACACTGGTTAAGAAAAAAAAGTTGAATAATAAGAACAACATTGATAAAAAAAAAAAACAAAAAAAAAAAATTAAAAAAAAAAATAAAAAAAACTTTTTTTACTTTTTTGAAAGTATTCATCCAATGAATAACATTCATAGATCTAATGTACATTTTAATGAAACAGGTTTCAGTAATCCAACGAAGCGCTGCATAGGTTCCTTTTTAATGCAATTTTTTATGGGATTACTCTCAAAATTCATTGTACTGGATCCAACGAGGAATTTTCAAGGCATTTATTGTAGGGCAGTTTTTAAGGAATTTCTGCCATTTGAGGCAAGTCAAGGGTTTTAGGTTATCATCGCAGTCGACTTTATCTAACCAACTCTGTTGCATGATTGACTTGGCACCAACAAATACTGGAGCTATCCATCCGCTAGGGTCAAAGACTTTGGCAATTGTAGATAGAACTTTCCTTTTTGTGTAATTTTCTTTCAGTTCAACACCTGGGTCAGTGTTTTGGTTCCGGCGTTCTCGGATAAGTTTAACCAGTCGAGTGGTAGTAGGGTCTCTTTTGGAAAATCTTGAATAGCTTGTGGATCATTTGAAGTCCATTTCATCAGATCAAAACCGGCAGATTTTAGAACAGTTGTAAGTTCTTTTCGTGATTTGATGGCGTCGTTTAATGTGTGGCCACCAGCTAAGACGTCATCAACGTACATGTTGTGTTGTAAGATGTTTGACGCAAGGGGGTGAGTTTTCTTGATATCTGCGGCTGGTTGAAGAAGGGTTCTTTTGGCAAGAAAAGGCGCGCAACAAACGTTACTGTGAGGAGTTCGTAATCCTCAATAGGATCAGTCTCGGATTTTCTAAACAATATCCTTTGATATTTTGTTTGCGTAAATATTTTGACTATATAAATCGTATATATAAATCGGCTTAGGCAAAATAGTTAAGAACGCTTTGTACCTTATAAAAAAAGTATCAAAAAGGTAAAATGCGGAAACTAAATTTCTTTCTTTTACTCTTTATCAAATGCAGCACGATCATTTAAAAATTTTCTATTATATTGAACTTATATACATAATATTATAGATGCAGGGTCCTAAGTGAATGAGAACCTATTAGTTAAAACATGTTGGTACTTTTTGTTTTGCATCTTGTGCTTTCGACTTTTTGTTAATATTGGACCTATAAAAATAAAGTTAAACATACATGTGAGTGAATTAGAATATATGAGGAGGTCCATAACAAAACGCAATCATAACATTTTTGAAGTTTTTTGATTGAATCCTATTCTACACATTGAAATCTATATTACCTTTATTATAAAGTATTCCAAAACTCAATAACTACACTGCAGTTCAATATCAAATATAATGGTTCAGAGCAAAAAGCAATATTTACACATCTTTGCAATGTATCGCTACAAGAAATTTTAAAAAAGTCAACATTATAAATAAATTATGCTCTGGTGGTTCAGTAGTTCCCGCTAAAGTGCGCATCGAAAAATGTTTAGTTTTCTACGCATTTAATCGGGGAATCATTTAACCGATAACCCGGATAAATGCGCAATCAACGCATTTAAAAAAATCTCGCTTAAAAAGTCAATATTCATTCATCGCTTAAAAAACTCAATATTCATTTAAAAGTACTTTTTTGGTTATAAGGGAAAATAAAATGTATTATACCTCTAGTTCTCATACGAAATTAAATATAATATTTAAACTATAACTAATTCAATAAACATTCTTACATAAATTCATATGCACATACATATTTATTAAAAATATAATTATGTTTTGTATGTAATGTGTGTTTTATTCGACCTTTATTATTTTCAAGTATTAATAAATTGTCCAGCTTTAGGTCTTTTTTTTAAACTTTAACAGCCGTATTCATAAAAACTTATTGATGATTAATTGACCGTTTTTAAGCAAAAATTGCTAAAGTTGTATTCATAAACGAAAAATAGTCTACTGAACCTTTACTAAACCATTCATAAAGGAAGAAAATTTATTGTTGGATTTGGCCTTCTTTAACCCAAAAATAAAATGATATTTTGAAAGGTGTTTGCATTTTATGATATTATTTTTGTGAAATATGTTGAAAAATAATGACAAAAATGTTTTATTTATTACAACGGACATGTTAAATACATTTTACTAATTTGTTTTATTTTAGACAGCCAATTTAAAGTTATATTGATAATTATTAAAAAAAAATTTATATGATTTAAATGAATATGTTCAGAGGCAAATGCAGATATTCTCCTTAATTATTTATTAAATTGTTGCAATTAGTTGTTTTTTTTGTTTAAAACAACAAATTATTGTTCAAAAATATAAAAAAAAATTAAATAAACAAATCATAATAATAGTGATGTTAATAAAAAGTAAACAAACTTTTTATTCAAGTATTCGAATATTTATATTTATATATGGGGGATTTCATGTCAAGTGACCCAATTTTGAAATCGATGTCTTCCGATTTGGATGAAATTTGCACCAAGGTTAGTCCTATTGGATAGTAGTTTAGACACAAATTTTCAACAAGATCGGTCTAAAAGTTTCTGAGTTAGTGGGGGTCAAAATTTGACATTTTGGCCATACAGGTGTTCTTTCTTATCCATGTAACTTATTACCTATTGGTGTTAGCAAAATTTGTCCCAAGTAGCTTCGATAGCTATTTGATCCATCTTTTGAAAAAAATTTTTTTTGTTTTTTTAAAAAATTTTTTTTATTTTTTTTTTTTAAATTTAAAACTTTTTTTTATTTTTTTTTTTAGCGGGTATGTTTTTTTTTTTTTTTTTTTTGTTCAAAAGAAAGCTTATGTCTTTTCCTTTAAGGTAGTTTTGGTCCCTTTTTGGGATGCGAGCGGCTTATGTATAAAAAAAAATAATTTCTAACTCTAGACAAGGGTTTTTCAATTTTTAGCATATGCAGTGTTCTTTCTCATCCATTTAACTTATTACCTATTAGTGTTAGCAGAATTTGTCCCAAGTAGCTTCGATAGCTATTTGATCAATATTCTGAAAATTTTTTTTTTTGTTTTTTTAAAACTTTTTTTTTTTAATTTTAATTTTTTTTTTTAAATGTAAAATTTTTTTTTTTATATTTTTTTTTATCCGGAATGTTTTTTTTTTTTTTTTTTTTTTGTTCAAAAGAAAGCTTATGTCTTTTCCTTTAAGGTAGTTTTGGTCCCTTTTTGGGATGCGAGCGGCTTATGTATAAAAAAAAATAATTTCTAACTCTAGACGAGGGTTTTTAAATTTTTAGCATATGCACTATTTTGAATTTTTTCCTATTTGTGTTTAAGTGTTTCTAAAGCCTTAAAAATAAAACGTTTGCAAAGAAACTAGACAAATTAACCTTTCCGACGGTATGTTACAAACCCAATTACTATTTTATACCTTCGATACTATAATGCCCACAATATGTTAATCCCAGGAATAAAATCACTTTTTTTCTGTAGAATTGTTGACAAATTAAATTCTTTTTATTAATTTGTAATAATAATTAAACTAATATATAATTATAATAATAATAATTTTTAATAATAATAATAAAAAGATAAAGATAAATAATTTAATAAAATTTATGTAGGAAAAATTAAAAAAAGAATTATTTGTCAACATTTCTACAGAAAAAAAGTGATTTTATTCCTGGGATTAACATATTGTGGGCATTATAGTATCGAAGGTATAAAATAGTAATTGGTTTTGTAACATACCGTCGGAAAGGTTAATTTGTCTAGTTTCTTTGCAAACGTTTTATTTTTAAGGCTTTAGAAACACTTAAACACAAATAGGAAAAAATTCAAAATAGTGCATATGCTAAAAATTTAAAAACCCTCGTCTAGAGTTAGAAATAATTTTTTTTATACATAAGCCACTCGCATCCCAAAAAGCGACCAAAACTACCTTAAAGGAAAAGACATAAGCTTTCTTTTGAACAAAAAAAAAAAAAAAAAAAAACATTCCGGATAAAAAAAAAATATAAAAAAAAAATTTTGCATTTAAAAAAAAAATTTAAAATTAAAAAAAAAAGTTTTAAAAAAACAAAAAAAAAATTTTTCAGAATATTGATCAAATAGCTATCGAAGATACTTGGGACAAATTCTGCTAACACTAATAGGTAATAAGTTAAATGGATGAGAAAGAACACTGCATATGCTAAAAATTGAAAAACCCTTGTCTAGAGTTAGAAATTATTTTTTTTTATACATAAGCCGCTCGCATCCCAAAAAGGGACCAAAACTACCTTAAAGGAAAAGACATAAGCTTTCTTTTGAACAAAAAAAAAAAAAAAAAAAACATACCCGCTAAAAAAAAAAAATAAAAAAAAGTTTTAAATTTAAAAAAAAAAATAAAAAAAATTTTTTAAAAAAACAAAAAAAATTTTTTTCAAAAGATGGATCAAATAGCTATCGAAGCTACTTGGGACAAATTTTGCTAACACCAATAGGTAATAAGTTACATGGATAAGAAAGAACACCTGTATGGCCAAAATGTCAAATTTTGACCCCCACTAACTCAGAAACTTTTAGACCGATCTTGTTGAAAATTTGTGTCTAAACTACTATCCAATAGGACTAACCTTGGTGCAAATTTCATCCAAATCGGAAGACATCGATTTCAAAATTGGGTCACTTGACATGAAATCCCCCATATTTAAAAAAGGTTCAAACAAAAGTTTTTATGATACCTTTCGGAAACATTTTGTTCAGAAACTAAAAGAATGTGTAGTTTTATTTGATAAGAATAATTTTGAAGGTCTACAATTAAAAAAAAAAGATATAAAAAAATTAAATATAGAATATCATGTAAACCGAATAGAAGTTTTGTGCATCACTTACAATAAAATGGCAGCGAAATATAAAGAAAGTTGCCATACCCAAACAGAAAATCGCTGCAAAGAGTTAATAGTAAAAAAGCTGTTAATGTACGTTTATGAATACAAATTTTTATAAGAGGTTTATAAGACAAAAAGCGTTTAATAGTTATTACATACTATAAGCTTAAAATAAGAACTTTTTATGAATATGGCTGTAAATGTTTATTCGAACCCATTGACCCCAGCCGAATCTGATGTAAGCAGCGAAAATCTGACCCTCATGAACAGCTGGAAACGCAAAATATGGAAATCCGAATACCTGGCCGAACTTCATGGCAGGTACAAGTGGATTTAGTCGTCAGCTAAAACAACAACTTGCCACCCAATGAGTGGCAAATGGTTCGAATCACTAAGACTCATATGGAAACTGAGCAAAACTGTCGAGTTGTCGACATCCAGACAAAAAATGGGATCGTTACCAGACCCATTACAAAAATTGTAGTTTTGTTTTAAAATATACATACTTAACATTTTTTAAAAATTTCCCAACTAATTTTACACTGAATTCCTACTTACAGGTATGACATCCAACAAAGCATTTATAAGTTTCTCATCAACAGGTTTGATTGCTGTCAACATATTCAACCCCACACAACCCGCAAACTTGAATCGAATGGAGATCCTAGATGCCAAAACAGGCAAATTTATTTTGCTCCATAAAATAACGTCATTTAGCTGCCGCACAGGTTACTTACTGATTCAGACATTTCTTTTTTCTCAGGTAATATTAGTCTTCGATGTAGTTATTTAAATAAAAAACATCTAAGTACAACTAAAACATTTAATGACTGAAGAAAGGGTTTCTATCATACATACCAAGCAAGATGAGCAAAAACAGGAAAAGGTGAAATTTTCAAAAAAAATCACTGAAATAAAATGGCGCAAAAACGCGCAATGTTTTCTTTTTAATTTTAAAGTAAAGATTTCAAATTTTATAGTGATGTATAACATTTTTAAAAACGCAACTAGCTTTACTTTCAAAAACCTTTAATTTTTTTTTTACAAAATAGTGAAAAAAATCGTTTTTTTTTAATTTCGAACGAATTTTTTATCATAAAAATTTAAAATAAAATTTTTCTAAAAATTTTTATAAGTAGCTGTTAATATAGTCTTTCTCAGAAAAAAAATCAATGTAAAATCTTTATTCGTTTACCCACAAAGAAAATATATTGTTAACCTCTTAAACCCGTAAGAAGTCAATGAACACGTATGCAATTTATTCAACTTTCCTGACTTTTTTAACAGTGTCCCAAAACCACAAATCTCAAGCAAAAGGCTTGAAAAGTCACTATACGATGCAGAATTTTGTTGTCTGTCGAGCTGCTAACGTAAATTTCTACAATGCTTAAATTTAATTTTTGCATAAAGTTCGGCTAGGTTGGCAAAAAAACCCCTTTGTGCTGCGGTACCTGAATGTCATTAGTGTTTTCTTGATATGTTCTCCTCATTTCAGGCGGATTAAGTTTCAGTCCAACCGAACGCTTGACGATAGAATATACAGATCATTATCTATAGTTGGCTGTGTGATTACCTCCACAGTTGTTACATTTCTTGCGTTGGTATTAATTTTAGACGCTAAAAACTGTTCAATGTAATTCTCCACATACGAAGTGACATAGAAAGGGACCATTTATTTCGTGTGGCTCCTCTATTGCGATTCTTCTTTACAAATTTATTTCATACTGTAAATGGGATGCGTTTCGTTTTCTTTTCTTTAGCTTTTTTTGTCCCGTTTATACTACCTATAACAGAGATCAAACTCTCAACTAACTGAATAGAGGTTTTCGCTCTGCCTTAGACGATTTGATGACACTTGGTGCTTTGGAGCATTCATGACCGAAAATTGCAAAACGATTTTTGGAACTTATTCTGTCAGCTTCACCATATTTTTATACTTTTGGGACTGAAGCAGTTTTTGATGATGTAGGGCTGCGGCCCCGTTTAAGCTCTGTTATGTACCTATTAATACCAACTTGTACTTGAGGCTTTGACAACTTTTTACTCGTGGGCAGAGTTGTTTTACCTTTTCATAATTGTCTGGTTTTACACTATGAAAGTTTTCTTTCAGAAAGTCGGAGTTTATTGGTGAAAGGTGAGGAAAAAAGAAGATTATGTTCTCTTCCCCTTTCAACAATAATCTCAGACTTTCTGCTAGAAAACTTTCCTAGTGTGAACCCAGGCATTTATATCAGCGTATTTATAGTAGAGTATTTTTTATACCCTCCACCACAATTAGTTGTGAAGAGGGTATACTAAGTTTGTCATTCCGTGTGAAACTTTTTTATTATTCATCTCAGACCCCATAAAGTATATATATTCTGGCTGCTTGAGTAATTCTAAGTCGATTTAGCCATGTCCGTCGGTCCGTCTGTTGAAAACACGCTCACTTTCGAAAAACTCAAAAGAAATAAACTAGGTGTCAAATTGCTTATAGTTATCCTAAGCAGTTTGGGATTGAATTTCAGCAAAATCGGTTCAGTAGGACCAGAGCTATGAATCAAAATGTGGAACCACCACCTTCAAAAACTTGATAATTTTGTTACAAAAACTAACATAAATGATGCACAAATGCACGGAATGACATAAGATTTTGCACAAGTCCGTTTTATTCGACTAGAAATGACACTGTAAAATTTCGCGAAGGTCGGTTCATAATTTACCCTAAGCCCCATATAAACACTACTCCCGGAAAACAGTTTAGTACGCCTAAAACCGTAAAAAATAATGCAATCATAACAAATTTTGGCTCGTCACAATTTTATAGGACTATTAATGATACTGTGAAATTTCGTGAAGATCGGTACATAATTTACCCTAGGCCCCATATATGCCCTACTCCCGGAAAACAGTTTAGTCTCCTAAAACCATAATTAATAACAAATCGTCACAGTTTAAGATAATAATAATAAAAAGACATCATACAGATATTACTCCTTAAACATTCGAACTGTCGGTGGAGGGTATCAAAGATTCGGCACAGCCGAATATAGCACTCTAACTTGTTTTTCTCTTCTGTGCTCTTTTATTATGTTTTACAACCAGCGAAAATAAACATTAAATATTATTTCTTAGTGTTCGGTTCGGTCGATTTGTTGAAAACACAAGCGCTAATAGTGTTGTGTTGTAAATCATAAACAAAATAACGTTTCTCTGTTTGTGATCTTCGAACACAAAAATAATACTGTTCTTATCCAACTCAACAAAAAAAAAAATGTGAACATTTAATTGCGTTCGGTTTTTATAAACCACTAACTTCGTTGTGTTCGGTTCAGCACATTAATGTTCGTTCGTTTCAGTTGTGGACTAGTAAAAAACCCAAAAATGTTTTTTACAAAATCAAAATACATACATATACGAAAAAAAAACAAAAAGCCAGCAAAGAAATTTTACACAAAGAAAACATGTGCACAATACACTAGGGATGGGCAAATTGAAAAATTATATCGATATATATCGAATCGATATTTTTTAAGATAATAAATATCGATATATCGAACGTTTTTTGCTGAAACTATTACCAAATTGAAAAAAAATTATTATACCTTTGTACATACACACATATTTATGAACAAACATAATATATGTAATTAGATACATTGTTACTTTCAAAAAATTAATAAGAACAAAAAATTCAATCAAAACAAAAAATTCAATTACATATAACAAAAACAAAAGGGAAGAATACAAGAAAATCATATGAAATCTTAAAAAAAGTATATTACGAAAATTTTAAATGGAAGTAAATACTTAGTCATGGAAGTACCAACTTACCGTAAAACTTGAATTGCACCCCAAAAGTACCAACTTTAACTAAAAATGTTTTTGATTGTTTTTGTCAAACCAGTAGTCATTAGATATGGACATCAGGAGCACTCTCTGTTTTATGTGCTCTCCTGTCAATCTGCTTGTCGTATCCGACACTGATTCTTAAAAAAGCCAATCATTTTAGATCTTCATATTAGTTTTAAAAACATATCATGCATGCAGTGATGCCAATTCTTAAAAAACATATTGTTTGAAAAACGGCTAAAATTTAGAGTTTTAAATGAAGACTGACTTTAAAAAATAACGAATTCCTTAGTCGTATTTCAATATCGATATATCGGAATTTTAAATATCGGCGATATATATCGATTTTTTTTATTTAAACATCGATATTTTGATATATCGATATTTTTGGCCCATTCCTACAATACACACACAAGCTATTCGTGCTGTGGTTGTCGCTATTTCTTTATCAATACAAAAAAAAAGAAACTTCATAGAACATTAAAATATGTATAATCTTTTTCTACAGTATCACTACAATTGTTCTGTTTTATAACCACAAACAGAACACAATATAATGTTTGTTACTTTCTTGAAAATAGTTCCGAACGCTAGGGCTGTGCTCGTATACACAAACACTTAAAAATAGATATCGTTTCTGGGTTTGTGAGCCGTACGTTAAATAATGTTCTGTTTCTTTTCAAACACTGTTTTCAACAAAAACCAAAAATATAAAAAAAAATTATATTTACATATTTCTTATATTTTTTATTTTTCAATAATTTTATTGTTCTTGTTTAAATTTAAAAATTTATAAATTAGTTTGTCCATTAGCGTATAAACTAATATTGGAAAATCAAACTTATGTTAATTAATAACTAAGATCGTATGAGGAGTTATGAAAACACGTCCGTTATCAGAAAGCAAAAAAGTATGTGTATGTATGTAAAACTAATAATTAAAGTTATGACGATCTTGCAGCAAATGAGCTGTGTTGCCACTTTGTGGGTAATTACCCAAATTTGGTATAATTTTTGCTGTCGTGGGTAGAGCGTGGGTAATTGCTCTTAGGTGTAATTCAGGTGTTATTTGAAATTCTTACTTCAGATACCCAAATAAAATAGGGATTCGATATCAGTGATAATTATTTATTTTTAAATATTGTAGATACAAAATGCACAGTCTTAATCAAAGTATCGGTGTCTTTTAAAGAAAAGTCTTCAATCGTTAAGTATATATTTTTTAAAAGTTTGATAATTAATGTCACAAGATGGACTCATAGATTTGAATAAAGATGACTATCATAGTGATTCAGAACCTAAATTCTATTAAAAAAGTTATTCAAACTAACAACTAGCCTGGGGAAAGAAATGTTTTCAATATTCCAACATATAATTAATTTTTCAAATGCTTAAGTTTGAAGAACATTTAACGCCTTTAATAGTTGTAAGCCTGAATTACGAAAGGGACAGTTTTATAAATCTCTGCAGGCTAAATAAGGTACTAAATACTAAATAAGGTATAAACGGTATTTTTTTAAAACCATGAAACTTAAAATTGTATACAATCGTTGATTAATATACGGCATTACCAATTGAAACTGATTTCAAACAAATAGGCACCGCGCCTGTCCTTGACAAAATGCATTGCAGACGTACAATTTTGTTCCTCTTTTTCGAGCATTGCTATCTGCATGTTCAGAATAAAATGAACAATATTGACATACAAGACGTCAATTCTTGCTGGCTTATCAGCACAAACCAGTGACTTCACAATCAAGAAGTGTCACATCGCACGGCCTTGAAGTCTAATTGACAGTTTATTTTCTCTAAATCAACCCATCGCCTTCATTTGTGAAAACAAGTTGCGTCATTTAAATCATAAAGTCGCCTTAAGTTGCAAAAACCGATGGCTGATTTTCAAAGTCAATGTGGATAATTTGGTGGCCTTGTTCACGCATGAATCTATTCATGATGATGTGCCTGAGCAAAAAGTGAGAGCAGTATGACAGTTCGTTTGACAGCTAACCTTTCGTAAGCTCTATCAGGCTTGAATATATGCAACCAAACTCATTATTTTAGGAGTTTTATTTTATGTTTTATTAATTGTTTTTAAGCTTTAACAGATTGACTAATATTGATCTTTTTTCAATGAGTTTGTTGTGTTTTTGCTTCTTTGTAAATGTCTTTTTATTAAATAAAGCTTCAACTTTATATCAGGTGTAATTTCATTTAAATCGGGTAATTTTGCTTCATCTCAAGTGTAATTTTGAATTTTGATGTTGGTAACACTGCAAATGAGCAAATACCTATCTGTTCTTATCTTACCATGGTGAAGGGGTTTTAAGATTCGTCAAAGCTGTATATAGACCCTTACTTGTTATTAAGTAAAGTACGTTCTTTTTTCATGACACCTTTGATTTACAAAGGAATTCTCCTTTTCTCAAATTTTTAAAACAGTTGTCTTTTAATAAATCAATTAACGAAAAAGTACTTTTTCCCGTCTGGGAATTCTCGGGATTTTCAATTGTTTTCAAATCCCGCTTTCCCGTGAATTAATTGCGGGATTCCCGGGAAATTTTGAAGACAAACTTTTTTAAAAATTAGTAAATCTATGTGGGACTCGTGCTCGTTTTATCCAACTAAATTTCAGCACAATATTAAAATTGTTTGCAGATTAAGGCTTAATAAGCTGATTGTTGAGAAAGAGCTTAAAAGGCCTGTGGTAAAATATAGACCTATCTTCACGAAATTTTATTTCTCGTCTTAGCAAACTTTAGTGGGCTTAATCTAACAACAATATTATTAAGTTTTGCGGTTAAGGGCTTAGTTAAAGTGTTTTCCGAGAGTGTGTTTTATATGGGGCGTATGGTAAATTAAGACTCGAAATCCCACCACTAGATTTTGTAAAGAAAGTAGATTACGCTAAATTGTACCACAAAATGATAACTCGTTACGCTTTTAGCCAAGCTGATTTTGTGACATATAACACGAATTTGTTGAAATTTAATGACAATCGGTGTATTCCGCCTGATTATACTGAAATTCAATCCCAAACTGTCTAGGAGTATTAGAAACTGTTTAACACCCAAATGGCTAAATCGACTTAAAATTACTGAAGGTTTAATGAAGTTTTAATTTTCTTTATTTCAATTTTTTCTTTGGTTTGGTATCAATAACTTAAGTCTAGCACAACTGCTTCTAATCGTAATCATCTACTCCTTAGCGAAAAGTCTATGAAATACAGCAAATAAGTAATTTTGAATTTAATGTTACGAAAAACTACAGTTCTTGCCTTCCCTTTCTATTCGCCATTCCAGGAATTGTTTTCCTCTAGGACATCAATTCTTCCAGCCTAATTAAGCAAATTTTGATTATCTCCGCATAATCAGCTCTGAATTGAACAATGTGTTTACGTATATTGATTTTTATGGTCCTATTGGCATTAAAATGACTCTTATTTATCTTAAAATAACTTTAAACTTAAATATTTTCGTATTTGTTATATAATACATACTAGATTTTGTTATTATTTTCTTGATGCACACAAAAAAACACTAATAAAAACATTTTGGAGCTTTAATGGCTGTAAAATGCAAATATAAATATTAGCATAACCTAAAAAATCCTTCTAAAAGAGGAATATTAAACTTAGCTGTCAATATAATAACGATCAGAAATTTTATCTATGGATAAGAAGTTGAGATTTGAATAATAAAAAAATTTAATTTTATACGAATTTTCATAATAAAAAACATTTATTTATAATTATTAATTATAACAAAAAATAATGCCAAGTTTAGTTTCATATAAGGCCAATAAGGGTCGCAAAGTTTTAGAATTAATTTTCATTAATGTGTCTTTAAAATTGTTGCGTAAATCACTGACAGCTGAAAAATATAACAAATAATAGAAGCAAGATTATATATAATATAACAATTAGAGAACATGCTTTGTAGAAAAATTTTCGGGCGCCACAAACTATGTATGTCCGAAGCCCAAAATTAACTTTGTCCTTAAAATTAGGAGAAAAACTCATCATGAATTCAAATCTCGTACAAGTTCAGTCGGTCCGTTATTTGTTGTAAGCCACAAGCTACAATATGACGTTCAACCTGTGTTGCCAATCCATGTGTAATTACACATATTGTGTGTAATTTTTACTTGCATGTACAACCCATGTATAATTAGTTCAATAGTAATCTGTGTCAGTTTGATTTTTTCATTAATTTTTGACAGTCAAGATTTGATTTTCGAAAATTAAGTTTTGGTAATTTTTTTCAGTTTCCATCACTTTTAAACTTGCTTTTCAAACCCTGACTTTTTTCACATTCCGTAGCATGTTCTCTTTCCCCCTTAACCATAAACATAAACTATTAGCAAGAAGACTTTAATAGTGTGAACCAAGCCTTGCACCATCCATACGTTCATGTGTAGAACGCAAAATCATACATTATATAGGACATACATACACATTGGGGATTTCATGTCAAGTGAACCAATTTTGAAATCAATATCTTCCGATTTGGATGAAATTTGCACCTAGGTTATTGTAGTTTACACACAAATTTTCAACAAGATCGGTCAAAAAGTTTCTGAGTTAGAGGAGGTCAAGGTTTGCCATTTTGGTCAAACAGGTGTTCTTTCTCATCCATGTAACTTATTACCTATTGGTGTTAGCAAAATTTGACCCAAGTAGCTTAGAAAGTTATTTGATCATTCTTTAAAAAAAAATATTTTTAATTTAAAACTTTTTTTAAATGTTCTAAATTCTCATTTCATAAAGGGTGGTTGCATTTTAAGGGCCGATGTTGACTGTGAACCACACCTAAACGTCAAGTTTTTTTCTGCATTTCAGTTGACATTTCTCAAATTCAGACTAACTCAATTTGAACCATGAAAAGATACAGAATCGAGTAACGCTTTAAAGTTATTCAATAGTGGATGATACATTTTAGGAGAAAATCATCTTCAGTGACGAGGCACATTTTCAGCTCGGTGGATTCATCAATAAGCAGAATTGCCGCATTTGGGCGAATGATAATCCAAGAGTGATTGTCAAAAAATTTCTAAAAGTTTTTCTAAAATCTTTGGATGAAGTGTCCTGACGATCTGGCCTAAGAAACCAGTGAAATGCGCATGGGAATAGCTTATCCCATCAACAATAAATTTCAGTTTATCAATAGTATGAAATGGAAATTTAGCACATTTAAAGGAAACCTTGTTAATTAATTTTTTGAATCCCAAGAAAATCTTTGAAAACCTTTTTTTATTTCTTTTTAGCGGGAATGTTTTTTTTTTTTTTTGCTCAAAAGGAAGCGTATGTCTTTTCTTTTAAAGTAGTTTTGGACGCTTATTGGGATGAGAGTATGTATTAAAAAAAATACTACCTGTGTTTAAGTGTTTCTAAAACCTTAAAAATAATTTAAAAAAAATATATGTATCGCGAAATTATTTTTTAAACATTTTTTGAAGAAATAATGTTTAATTAACATAAACTGTCAAATTGGATTTTAATTTCTTTTCCTTTTCCTTTCTGCGTTATTTAATCAAAGAGTGTGTAAATTCTAGAGATTTCAGAATTTAAGAAATAATTTCCTTAATTTTTTTTTTAAATAAAATATAAAGTACTAACCCACTGCAATCTACTGCCTGTTTTTAAAACACGAGCGCAAAAGTGACTCGTTTAACTTAAATTTAAAACAAAAACCAAAATTCAAAAATTTCTTATGTCACCATCTCTTACAGAACTGCATTTTCACAATCTTATCTAAACAATTTTTTATGCAGCTGCTCTGCATATTTTGAAGCAAGTGGGAACCATTTTTTTTTTGTTTTAATAAAATAAATCTGGGTTCTTAAAAGAATTTTAATTGTGTACATTTTTAATTTGCGTCTATTTCTTGACTTAACTTATTTGCAATTCTATCAGCAGTAAACTTTCTTAAAGTAAACAAAAAAAAAAATCACGTGAATTTCCGCACATATTTTCCGGGATTTTTTTCTCGAAAAATGTGCGGGATCCCGCGAATTTTGTCATAGGAAATTCCTTATGAAAAACACTTATGTTCATCAAGTTCTTTCTTACTATGTACAGCAATTACATTTAATTGCAAATATGGAAAAGCAATAACGTTTTGCATGTTAAATTCATTCCACACAAAGCTATTTTTTGATTTGTATGCTTAATTTTGATTCAAATGTGTAATTTGGTACACAGTCATGTGTTATTTTCGAATTCTTCTTTGTCGACACTGCGTTATATTCTTAAATCATTTTACAAAACATATAAAGACAAACATCAAACTTTTGCTTGATCTTATATTTCGTGCTACAATGTTAACACCGAAAGCTTCACTATTCCCGTCGTTGGTAATCATCTGTTTAATGAAACATTTTTATGCGAAATGTCGGAAACTGTGAAAGAGATAATATGTTCTTTGCGGACTTAGTTCGTAGCGCCGAATTTTTTTCTTGAACGAATTTTTTTTCTCAACTTACCAACTTTAAAGCCATTTATATATATGTTTTTTATGAAGTGAGGAAATTTCGGACTATTTACCAAATTTTCGACTAACTCATCTTTACATAAGCTGGTGCATACAAGTTTCACATGCGAATTTTTTCGCATCAAATCAATCCAGAAATCAATAGCAATTTCAAAAACTGAAGCCGAAATTGTAATACTTTTCACATTCCCTGCACAGCTAAAGGCCTCTTTAGGTGTTGGCCCTAGATCTACTCTAAAATAGTTTTCAAGATTAAGCTCCTTGAGGGAAACATGATCTCTTAAAAGTTGAATAATGTAGGTCCAAGTTAATTCTTCTGCGTTTGCTATACTTAAAGTTTGCAGAGACTGTAATTGTAAGATCATTTCAATTGGTATAAAGCCAGATACTACTTTTAATTTTTCCAATCGAGGACAATTAAAGGATACTGGTTGCATAGGAGCTCCACTGCCGTAATCATACCAGACTAAAGACCGCAAATTTTCGTTCATTTCATATGCTCCTTTAAATTTAGATGTTTGGAAATAAACTATATTCAAACTTTGAATTTGGCTAGATATTGCAAAATTTTCAAATATTCCTATAAATTTCGTTCTGCAAGAAGAGAAGTGTTTTAAACTCATTTCCGCTAAAAACTGTCGTAGGTTTGCTTGGCTTAACCCATCGCAATTATTCACATTAAATTCCTCAATGCTCTTTAACAAAGGAAATTTTGTGACATTTTTAAAAGTTGTGTCGTTAATATTTAACTTTTTAAGTTTTTTACAAGTATCGGCTAAAACTTTTACTGCGTCATCATCTAAAGTTGTTTCGTTAAGGGTTAGTGTTACCAGGTTTTTAAAATTACTCAAAAAATAACAGGTAAGATCCTTTTCCTGCAATTCTTCGTTAAAAAAAGCCCAAATTTCCAATTCTTCCAAGTAATTCGCTGAATCTTTATTAAATGTAATCGGCATTGTAAGAAAACATATTTTGCATTTAAGAGACAAATGTTTAATTTGGGACTTAATAACAAATTCTAGGTAATCATTATAGCTCATCTTGTTAGTAGAGTATACTGCTCTATTACTTGTCCAAGATAAATATTTCAATTGCTTCATTTCCAAAATAGTTTTAGTATATACTTTGAATTCATTTATCGTGGCGATTTTTAATTTCTGCAGTTTTTTGCAATATTTAGCCACTGATTGTAATTGGTTTTCTCCAACAGTCATATATCTGTAGTCGATAGCTATTAAATTTGGAAATTTTCTTACATCCGTAAAAGGATCAGTTTCTTTCAGTACTTTTATATCTTCGCCATATACTTTTAAAAATTCCCCAAATTCAGAGGAGGATAATTCCTTTCTCTCCAAACCAGTTTCATTTATTACATAAAAGTGTGGTGCTTCTTTTTCAATACAAATTGTGGTGTAGTCAACTTTCCAGATGAAATTGCAGAAAATATATTTTAAGTGTTGAGAAGCTTGAGCCAATTTCAATTGCTCTTCAAAATTAAGATAATGAAAAATCATTTGCATTAAATCAACATTTGTTGAGATTTTATCGAAACCTTGCAGATTAAACGATGCCATATTTATTAATTTATTAATATCTAAATTATAAATTTATTTATATATTATTATTTTGGCTGATTTCATAAACGCAGTGTTGCAATGCATCACTAAAAGGAATAGCTTCATTAACTAAATAATAGGGTATTCATTTAATCGACCTTTTGCTTTAATCATTTAATCGCTCGATGGGTTAATAATCGGTTAATTTTGTTTTTGATCGGTTAACCAATTAAACAAGTTTTTTTTATAATTTAAGTAAATTCAACATATAAAAATGCATGAATTGTTTATTATTTGGAGTTTATTAGTAAAAAAAAAAAAACAATAACATGCCAAACATAACAATTCTTGAACTAAAACGAGCAAACAAAAAACAATTCAAAAATATGTAATATGCATTTTCTCAATTAATATACAAGGTGTGCTATCAAGTCATATCGTCATAATATCCTAAATAATATTTTACAATTGTTTAAAATAACTAAAAATAAAAATTTTAATACTGTGTTCATTGATTCGTCATAACTGTACAGTAGAAATCTAAATAATAAGCGGTAGCCCACAGCAGTCATATCGTCGGCTTAATATAATAAAAATGAGAGGCAAAAAGCTTTTTATTTTCCCTATTTGCTGCTTGATAGAAAATTAAAAATACAGTTAGTTTTACACACTTAAATAGAAGAAAAGCTACATGCCGGTCGACGAGGCGTATCTTTCTCTACCACACGGCATCAACATCTCAATTTACATAAAAAGTGGATTTAGCCGCTTTGCATATTAAGCCGACGATATACATATGTATATTTCTTGTAATTATTTTAAGACATAAGACTTTATGACTACCTTGTGAACCCCCAAATATGTATTTATAAAAAAAAAAAATTAGATAATTTTATTGGTTATTTTAATAGGTAAAGGAGCTCTTATAAAATAATCTTTTAGAAAAGTAATTTGGTTTAAATGTTTAGGATTAAACCGATTCTGTTTTTAATTTTGACAAAATTTGACTTGGAAAAAATTCTTTTACTTATCGTAGATTTAATTTCTCAGTCCTTTTCTAGGATTTCTCTAACCATATAAAATACTCCATTATGCCCTTAGAGTTTTTTAAAATTTTTAACACTTCTAAAAGTTTCGGTTAATTTTGTTCAAAGACTGGTATGTGAAGATATGTATGAGAAACATGAAACTAAAAAAGGTGTTGACAATCAAACATTTAACCCATTGTCGCCACATTCCTGCTGATCGATGATGAAGATAAAAAAAACATTGAAGAACATTGTAATTTTAGTCACCGGTCGGCAGAAAATGGGTCAAAATGAAGATCACCTTCTTTGTTTGTATAAAAAAATATTTTCTAAACACATTTATTTTGTATGTAAGACGAAACAAATATGGGCATTTCCTGGGGTCACGAACGTACGTTCGGTCGCTTTGGTATGCAAAAAATATAGAAAACAAAACTTTTCATAGAATTTTTTTTTCGATTCTATAGCATTTGGGTAGCTCTATGTTTAGTGCAAAAGATGGGTTTCATCGAGTTTAAGTTTTCATAATAATAGTTGTAAACATGTGGTCACGAACGTACGCAAAATAGAAGTCAACTTTGGATGACAGTAGTGAAATGTAAAAATCTGCGTAATGTGCATTTTCCCATAAATATCTTTAAATTTCCTTAACAAAAAAACTTAATACTCCTTTTACAACTGATTGTAATGGAGAGATTATGAAGAAAGAGTGTAAACATAACATATTTTTTGCATTTAAAATAAGTATATAAAAATGTCTTTAGAAGTAGAAAATATAAGAAAATATAAAATATTCCAGTTTCCAGTGCAATTTCCTCAAGTAAAACAGCTGAGACATGCTATGAAACCATTCTTTTATAACAACATAGACTTTTTTTTAAAAAAATAAACAATAAAAGACAAAGACTATCAACATTTTATTTTTTCATCCTGGTGGACCATTCTGGGGCAATGCCCATATGTAATTAAAAACACAACAAAATATGTTATAATACTACAAAATATTGAAATTTTTGTTACATCGTTTAATCGACTGAAATTAACCGGTTTAATCGTTAATCGAAAAAAGTCAGTTTGAAATTAACCGATCACTTAATCAGGTAGTAATTAATCGGTTAACCGATGGACGGTTAACCGAATGAATACCCTACTAAATAACCTTTGTCAAAGAAATGTCTTGAGGTCAATTTTGCACCGTAACCGTATTCACTGCACAACGGTTGCGAAATTTGTGCATCGTTTTTTTTTTGTGGTGATTTTTCAATGCATTGGTTTTTAGTGATGCTTTGCAATACTGATCTTACGCTGGGTCTCCACGTTGCAATATTTATTGCTAAGTACAAGCAAAAACGTCGGCAGAACAATGACAGAACAATGGAGCAATAATTGCTGAATTAATTGCTGGAGAACACTTGAAATTGCTTTGCCATAAATTTGCAATTTTCACCGCGAGTAGTCGTATAAAGTTTTTTGGCTGTACATATTTTATGTTGTGTTTTGAAGTGGTTGTGAAATTTTCTTTTTTAAATTAATAAAATAATTAATTGTAATTGTCGTAGCTGTGTTTTGTATTACTTTTTTGTTTATTTGCGTTAAAAAAAGTTGAATTGTTCTATTGAAAAAATAAAAAAATATACAAAAAAATAAATTTGTCGTTTGCTTTTGTTGAACTTTACGTTTATTAAAAAATATAATATATAATAATATATTTAGTGATTGCTTTTTTAATAAATAATCACACAAACAAAAAACAACCTTACAGAGAAATGAAACGTCAGATAAATTACAACTGATTTGACAGCATATTGCTAAGCAATAATTGCTCAAGCAATAAGAAGAGCAATCATTGCGCAATGCATTGCCACTCATGGCAATATGCGGTCTATACGTCGCAAATTTTATGGAGCAATGAAATTTGACGTTTGCCGCAATAAAAATTGCTACGTGAAGACCCGGGGTTAGGATGTCAGCCTTTGTTGAGTTGCAGTGTGACCAGATGTTAAAATTATTTACAGCTTAATCTGGCATTAGAAACGTACAAGAAATGCTAAATATGAAAAAACTGCAAAAAATTTTTTTTTTTGACTTTTGTAAAGAATGTCATAACCAAAAAACCAAAAAAAGCATTAAAAAAGTTTTAAGCTCTTAAAAGAAGCGTTTAAAAACTTGAAAATAAGCTGTTAAAATTAAAAAAAAGCTATTTAAACTTGTTTATTTTCCACTTTATTCCTTAAATACGTTGTTATAGTAAATTATAAGTTGATGCAATAAATTTTCGAAAAGAAAACTATGTCTGTTTGGAGTCAGCAAGTTCTTGTACATAGAAAAAGTTCTTCCTACGTCTACAGATGTTGAGGGAGCATATTTAAAATTGAGTATTTGCTCTGAAGTATATTTTATACGATTGGACTCATAATTCCGCTTGCCTCCCAAAATATCCCCAATATCTTTTAATACCGATAATCCTTCATTTTTTAATGAAACTGATTTTAATTTTGTATTAACTTCGTCTTCTATATTCCCTGGAACACGGGACATTTTTCTAACGGTCCACAACTATGTTCACTTAGAAAACCAATGAAGGATTTTTTGTTTCCAATTTTGTTATAACTTCGTGTAAAACACCAAAATTTGCAGAAATTAACAATATTTGATATACAGAGAAAGCCTTAATAGCTAAAACTATATTAAAAAAGCAAAAAACAGAGAGAAGGGGAACTACCAGACGTTACTTTATACAAAAACTATTTAAAAAAAGAAATAAGACGTTACAAAGTTTGATGGTAGAAGACGTTACAGACTGAGGAATTTGATCGCAAGAATACAGCTATGGAATTTTCGAGAGAAAAGAACTTAAACAAGCAAATAATAAAATAAGTTGATAAAAGGCTTAATACTAAAAACAAAAACACATGAAAATTATACACAACACTATAAAAGGTACATTACAGTACCACTAAGACAGGGCTGCATAAAAATCAAGTTAGAAAGTATAGTCAGTCAAGCCCTACCGTATGATACCCAACACCACAGTATTTAAAAACAAGTTTCAAGAATGTATGGCTATATGAATACGGATCTATCTATGTTTTAAATTTCATTAAAATCGGTTAAATCTCCCCTCGTGGTCCTATTTTTTAAAAAATGCATACCTTACGTCTCTATATAAATATGGATATATCTACATATGTCTTCAATTGCATTAACATTGGTTTGATAGTGGGCACAAAGACCCTCTTCCGGATAGCAGCTTGTATGGGGGCTATTTTATATTATGGACCGATTCGCCCTTGTGCCAATTAGAACACACGTACCAAATTTCATTAAATTATCTTTAAAATTGCGACCTGTACTTTGCGCACGAGGTTACATGGACAGCCAGCCGGACGGACATCGTTAGATCGACTCAGAAAGTGATTCTGAGTTGATCGGTATACTTTAGGACCAATATTTTAAGGTGTTTCTCACATCAGCACAAATGCATAATACCCTCTCCACTCTTTAGTGTAGGTATAATTCAATACATAGATAATATAAGTTTTTGAGATGATATTGTTCAAGGGAAGCACAAAATATTACCATAACGTTGAACGATTTTTTTAACCAGTGTTGTTACAGCAAAGAAATGGCTGATTTTTTAGTATTTCCCAGCAAAAACTTTACTTACAATCCTACTTTTAATGACTTCAAGAATTCATTACTTTGTAGCTTTATTCGCCACTTTTTGGATTATTAGTTATATATTAAATAATAACTTTATTATTATATCTTAAATATACAGAAAAATTTATATTTTCATTATGACAATAAAAATGTCATTATAGTCATAAAACATAGTTTTTTAATGCAAAAACTACACTGCCCAGGTAGACTAGCTGGTAGAGAGCTAGTCTATCAGCACCGAGGTTGCGGGATCAAATCCCGCCAGAGACAGAAAAAAAATAAAAAATAAAATAAAGTAAAATAGAATAAGAAAAAATAAAAATAAAATAATTAAAAAAAAAACAAAAAAAAAAAAATTTAAAAAAATAAAAAAATTTTTACTTTATTGACTTTGTGTAACTATATATTTTTATAAAAATTTTAAGTATAAAAAAAACTTATTATTTTTTAGATTATAATAGGCTAAATTATAAAGGATTACTTTTGGGACATCTCGAACAAAAATAAGTACTTTTTCTAGTAGAAAAGTAAGTAGACGGCTCGTCAAATTCTCATTATTTTTCTGCTTACTTTGTAAGCAAAGTTTTTGCTGGGTTATAAAAAAAAGTTGCACATAAAAAAAATAATAATTACGATTTTTGCAAAATTTTATTAAATAAGTTTTTTTTTCGCATGAAAAAAATTCAAAATTATCTTAAAATGACATAATAAGTAAAAAAAAAGCCGATATCGCAGAAATAACTAAAAAAAGCCGATATTGCCAAAATAAGCAAAAAAAGCCCTAACAAATATAGCTCATTTTCTTTGTTTTTTTATGATCGGAATTTGTGTTCAATCAAAATCTTTCTATCTTGTAAACCAAAAAATAAGCAGTCATAACTATATAAATTTTGGTTCGAGACTACATTACTTTAACGGCCAATTTCCCCAAGTTCAGTTATAACTGACTATCAGTTATAACCAGGGAAACCATAAATATGCAATTGCATGTTTTTAGAGCTTTTTATGAATTTTGGCATCGATTTGTTAGTGCATATTTTACAGGTTGCAGCGTTTTTTTTTTTTCATAATTTAGTTAAAAACAGCCTTTTTGCAGCGCTTTTAGGTTTATAGCACATATTTTGCACTTTTGTGGCATATTTTGATACATGTAAAATTTTTTTTAGATGCCTCCAAGAGCTTTCCCAGCAAATGAAAAAAAAATTCTTTTGCAAAATTCTGGCTTTTTTGTTTTAAATATTTATCTGTATACCAGGCATATTTCAATTTCGCCATCTAAATTTAATTTTTACTTTAAAATTGTAAGACAAAGCAGGTTGTCATTAAAACATACAAATGTTTTTTAACTAAAAAATTTTATATAAAAGCAATTTTATACGTTTTTGGCGATGTGTGTAATCTCGACCAATCCTTTAATATACCGATAGATCGACTCAGAATCAATTTTTTTGGCGATCTAACGATGTACATCCGTTGTCCGTCCATGTTAACGTTGTGCGCAAAGCGCAAATTGCAATATTTTAGATAATTTGATTAAATTTGTTAAATACATTTTAATTGTACTAAGGACGAAGTCTATGTAAATGATGAGAATCCGTCTATAATTTCACATATTCGCCATAAAAACTTCTTTCCAAATTAGACTCTTTGTGTTCGTTAACTATCTAATTATGCTGTATTTAGATTAAATTCGCCCCCAAAATATTTTACTGTAAATTAAATTCTTTTCAAATCAGTTCACATTTACCCAAAGCTCTCATCTATGTATAAATAGCTCATATGGATATGGATTTTAATATCTAGATAATGTTGGCCACAAATAACTTTTATATGCCTATTAACCTCTAAACATAACTTTTTTTGTGAGCCCATGGCTGCCCGTTTTCAAATTCAAGGGTAAAATTTTGAAAATTCGTCTGTTAATACTATGGTGCCATGGGCTTTACCAATTATAATTTATGGAATGTTTTTATTAAATGGAACTGTAATTAAACTGTTGAATATTTTGTTTTCAAATTAGTAATTTTTTAATTTTTCGGGGCACATTTTTAACAATTTTCAGGGCATATTTTCAAGTTTTAACTGCATATTTCATGAGCAAAAAACGTGTTTTTTAGAGCATATTTCTGGTTTCTCAGTTTATAACTGTCAAAAATGTATTGTATATTGAAAGTAAAAGCAATAGTTAGTTTTAAATGAACTTGGTAAAAGTTGCCGTAAGTGACTGATTTTTAACAATATTTTAACAAATGGGTAGATTTTGGTGAAACATCAGAAATTTTGAATACAGTGGTTTCCCGATTTAACGAACTCTCGATTTAGCGAATTCGGGATTTAACGAACAGGCAAAAATGTTACCTTACATACTGTGTAGAGCGAATTAAAATCCAATTTGGTACTCGAAGTAACGAACAAATTAAAATAATATACAAAAAACAGTTGTAGTCCTGACGAAGATGAAGAAATTAATACACGATTAGAAAACGATGTAAAAATTAAACACAGAGATGAAATCAAAAGCTTTGATGTATGTATCCAGTGGGGACAGGAAAATAATATCGGTATATCCAAGACATTAAGGGTTTTCATGATATCGTTTAAAAGTCTCGCAATCTGGGCAAACTGTGCATATTTACGCCCTCGCAAATGAACTGTCAAAAATTGTATGAGAATTAATTTACACAAACTTCGTAAATTTGCCCAGCAGTTTTGACTCGTAAACGTGCGCAGTAAAATTTTTTTAATGCTTACTGCTATTTCCGTTGAAAAATTCAAGGGTTTATAAATCACAAACAATCAATTCTTGCAATGATTTCAGCACTTTAGCCTTTTGGCTTTCTTGATACGTTTTTAAAAACAAATTTCACATTTTAAGCTTTGTTCAGAATCAGAGAAACAATTTCGTGTTTTCTTCTATCTTTTTTCTTCCTAAAGTATTTCATATATTTTCCTTTCATTTTTAAAACCAAAATGTAACTAAAATTTTTTTTAAAAATGTAACTTAAGTTGAGTCAACCATGGTGGAATAAGCAGGTGGCATCGTTACGGCAACAAATACAACATTACAACAAAAATGAAAACTACATAACCGTTTACGTCAAAAAATACATTAAACAAAAATCAAAGCATGCCGCTGAACGTGATGAAATAAATAAATTTTTAGCCAATTTTTATTTAATTATGGTCAATATCTTATCAAAATTATCAAAAACTTTAATAAAAAACAAAAATCACAGCACAAAACGTGGACTTTTTGTAAACATAAAAAAAACTTTGACATAAACCTAGACAAACAATAGCTGCGTTCGTTTACCCCAAAATTTGTACAAATTTGTACTGGATTTTACTGAAATGCGTTCGAGTACACATAAATTTGTTAAATTTTCATATTACTCAGCTACTGGATTTTACTGGGATTTTACTGGAAAAGTAAACGAACGCACATAATGCAAGAGCAAAAAATCGTCATCTGGCGTAGTGCTGCCACCGGTTTATTTCACCATGGAGTCAACTAGAACTTCAGCAACAATTTGTATGAAATTGTTTCTGACGTTTAAAATAATTTTATTTAGTTTTAAATGAAAATTATAACAAAATGTTGTAAAAACTAATAATAAATGCATAATATTGTTGTGTCTAAAATTTGCAAACGGTTTGTTAATGCAAAATGTGTGTGGTTGCAAAAGAAATTGTTGCTCTATTATGAACACCAAGTGAAAATGTTTTTTTGATTGTGAACGAAGCTTTAATCACAAACTTTGTTTTTTTTTTAATTTATTTTTCTATTGACGTTTCTTACAAATTGGCATTAATTGTTTAAAATTACACACAAATTATATAGGGTCTTCATGAAACGAGTCTCGCAAGTTTGCCCATTTGCACAAATGGCAATTTTAAGCGATATCATGAAAACCCTTAGTAATTTTACGTGAGTTTCAAAAGAACGCAATTGAAAAAAGTTTAAAGAAATCTCAAAAACAAACATCAATAACAAGTATCTTTAAATAACTATGTAATTTTTTCTTATTTGTTTTTTAAATAATTACTTTTTTCATTAATTTTATTTTATAAAATCCATTTACTTGTACAGTACTTTTCGCTTATAGTCCATTCCGCTTAAAGGCCAAAAACGGATATAAGCCAAAACTGTCATATTCACATGCAGATTTTTTCGAATTTCATACAAATTATTTGTTCTAAGGTCCATTTCGCTTGTAGTCCATTTTCGTTTAAAAGCCACGTTTTCTTAGCATGCGTATATAATTCTTCATGCAAAAATGTTCGCTTATAGTCCACTATGTTTTTTATATATTTTTAATCAACTGGCAACATGTTTTAATTTACCTTTCTGGCAATTACAGCACACGCTCGGAAATTCGATCCAATTTGTTTTTAGGGCGATTCGAGTTTCCGAATTATTCGAATTTCTGGACGGTTTTTTTTTACAAAAATTTAGATAAATTTAACCATAAAGATATACAAAACTATACTTTTTTTTAATTTTAGTTTATTTAACATAAAAACTATAAAAAACTTAACGAAATATAAAAAATAACAATTCAGTTCATTTGACTTTATTTAGTATGTGTAATACAAACACCAAAAAAACTGAGTTTTAAACTCTAACAACATCAAGTTAATCCTGAGCGTCTACTGTAAATATAAATGCCAAATTTCGCAATTTATATTTCATGACATGGTGTCTTCGTCTGACAATTTTTTGTTAAATAAACGTCCAACTTCATAAAAAAAACGCTAATAAAAATAAAAGAGTTTTTTTTTATAGACTTTGACGTTTGGTATAACAAAAAACTGTCAGGTGGAGACCCCATGTAAATATCCTATGAAATTGATATTCATGTTGTGTTTGATTTCGTCATCCAAAGAATTAAAATGAATCTCATACGCATTGGTTTTTATTGAAATCTTTTAAAGCATTTGAATTAATTAATTAAAAAGATTTTTGTTTAAACTATTTATTTAAAATAAATCAATATTTGGTTATGTTTTAAATAAACTTTTCTTTGGTTCAAAAAGAGTGGATTTATTGAAGAAAATAAGATTTATATAGTCCAAAATGTGGATTATACTAGGTTTCACTTATTATCCATAAAATGGCTTCTAAAAAAAAAAATCGGTTATAGTCCAAATTCGCTTATAGTCCACAAAAGTTGTGCAACTATAGTAGTGGACTATAAGCGAAAAGTACTGTAATACGATATGATATGAATTGTTCCTTTAATTTGTTGTTACATGAATAAATATTTTTTTTAGTACTGGATTTAACGAATTTTTCAATTTAACGAACAGGGCTGACAATCAATTGTTCGTTAAATCGGGAAACCACTGTACATGTAAAATTCAAAAAATTTAATTTCTTTTCTTTGTCTGAGTTCATACGGCTCTTTTCTTATTGAAAAGATTCTTCCTTTTTCTTCTTTGAACATGAATTGGCGTTCAAATGATTCATGTCATGTTGACGACATGTTTTTTATTTTGTATAGTCGTGCGTTTGCATGTGTGCTTTTTTGATATTGAAAACAATAACAATATTAAACAACGAATGAAAAAGCAAAACGTAAAGACAGTACAGGCATTTGTGTACTCGTTTCTTTTCCCCTCGCCCCTCTCGCCTATAAAGTAGCAATCTTTTCAATAAGAAAAGAGCCGTATGAGCACAGACTTTGCTCTGATTAAAACGATGCTATTAAATGGTGTTTAGATCAGTTTATAACTTATTGTTTAGAAAAATATTAAAGTTTTAAAATTATCATTTGTTCAGCAGTTTGGAGAAAAACACTTTTTTTTGAGACATTTCGTTGGATAAACACGAAATGTCCAACATTTATACCATACAATTTTTATCTTGGGAACAAAAAACGATTTTGTTTAAAATGCCACTACACATTTAACCGTAGGAACAAAATTGTAGGGCTGATCTACGTCGAGTTAGATCCAATTCGATTTCATACGCTTTTGTTGAAAGTGTTCAAACAGATCCATTTGTGTCTATTCCTTCACGTACGGTGGTGTCATATAGCGATTGGACATAAATAGATGTTGTGTTTTAGATTAACAAAAGTTGGCACTAGATTTTGAAATTTTTGTTTTTAATATATGTACGTATGTTCTCTCTCGATATTACGGACACGCGATTTTTAGAACACATCTATCATCCGGACGATGTGAGTCTCAAGACTAACTTATAATTATTTCTTAAACTTAAACTAAAGCTATGCAATGCATGCATAAATGCTTACACAGCATTTTAGTAAAATGTGGGAAACAAAATACGTGTCAAATTCATTTATTTTAACAAGTGTTTCACTTCATTTGTCCAACGATATATTGTGTGCAAGGAGTGGTATGTAACTCGCGTCTAGGCCTTGAATATGTATTTGCAAATTTTCTTTGTAAAGTTTGAGTTTATCTTGTGACATAGTAAGTTGGCAAAGTATTTGATACTTATCATTAGGGCAACCAAAAAATAAGCACTAAAAACAGTTTTAAGTTCTTAAAAAAGCGTTTAAAAATATGAAAATAAGCTGTTAAAATTAAAAAACAAAAACAATTAAAATTTATTGTTTATTTTCCACTTTATTCATTTAATACGTTGTTACAGTAAATTATAAACTGATGCGATAAATTTTCGAAAAGAAAACTCTGTCTATTTGAAGTCAGCAAGTTCCTGTTGTGAGGCATTGGATATTTCCATTCACTTATACCTTGCGGTAATTTTAAATTTTGCACTTTGATAATTTTATTTTATTTGAACAAATTACCTTTGACATTTATTTCCCTTTGTTTTTTTTTTAAATTTTTGTCATTGTGCTGTGAAAATTTAAAAAGCTAGTTTGATTTGGTTTTAAATATTTGTTTTTTTGCTTCTTTAAAAAAATTCATTTTTTTTGTGTTATTGTGCTGCAAATTAAAAAATTAATTTATTTTAACTTGGATTTTTGTTTCCTGAGGATTTGTAGGAAAATCCGAAACATTTTAATTCCAAAGGTAAGAAGATCATTTGTTTTGCAAATTTTTGTTGTTTTCTTATTCGATGTTTTCTCTTTTTAAAGCTTTATTGTGTCATTTTTTTGTCGGGAGCCTAATTCCTATTTGGAAATTGGGGGCAAACATTTCCTTGTTTGTAGCAGAATTTAGCTCTATTGGACTCAATTCAACTACAAGTTCACTAACTTTGTTTTACATACTTGGATTGGTACATAGCGGTGCGAAACGCCACCTTAAGCATTTGGACCTCTAAATATCCGTCATATACTATATTTGTTCCTGGGATTCCTTCACTTTATTAAAATACACGAAAACACTTTTTGCTATAATCGTGTAACAACCTACGGATACCAGATTTTTTCAAATTTATACAGGTCATTAAGTTAATGACCTGTCTGTCAACCCTACCGGACGAGTCATAATTTTATTCTTTTACCCGGATAGTACAAACTTAATTACATTTTTTCCCCCTTTAAATACAATTTTTTTGGCAATTACGTTTAGCAATTAACATTAACATTTGCATAAAAATCTTGAATAATGTAATTTTATCTTTAAATATTTATTTTCTTTAAAATCATATTGTTTTTTTTTATAAATTTATTTTGTTTCAAATGTTATTTTAAATTAGTTTTGATAAAATCCAAAACAAAAATCGTGTATTCTTATTGTTAATCTAACATTTCAATTTTTCATTAACCCTGCAAATTAACATTACACATTAGTAGGGCAACCAAATATAAGCAATTGCTTTTTTTTTTGTTTACAAGATAGAAAGATTTTGATTGAACAGAAATTCCGATCATAAAAAAACAAAGAAAATGAGCTATATTTGTTAGGGCTTTTTTTTGCTTATTTTGGCAATATCGGCTTTTTTTTTAGTTATTTTTGCGATATCGGCTTTTTTTACTTATTTTGTCATTTTAAGATAATTTTTCATTTTTTTCATACGAAAAAAAAAATTATTTAATAAATATTTGCAAAAATCGTTGTTTTTTTTTTTTTTTTTGATGTGGCAACTTTTTTTATTTGTTTCATTTATTTTATTTCATGAAATCGCCTTACTTTTTGTGCTGCTACAACTCTGGTTGCAAAAAAAAAACGTTTAAATCAAAGTAGCCAAGTTTTTACTGTCAACAAATTTACATTTTAAAAATTTCATTGAATTGTTGAAAGCATAACATTTTTAAAACTTTTTAAAGTTGTCTTAGTTTAAAAACAGATCAAATTACCTTCATAGCCTCTGCGTTTTGGATGTAAGTATAAATTTTTTTTAATTTATTAAAACCTTTGTTAAAATTGGTTTATTGTTTTATTATTTAGAAAATGCCTAAAGTCAAGGAAAGCAAATCGGTTTACTTGAGCAAGCTAGTCAAACAGTATCCAGATTTAAAAACTGATGGATCAGCTTTAGTGTGTAACGTGTGCTCAAAACCTTTATCTGTTGATAAAAATTACAACATAAAACAACACCTGGATTCAAAAAAGCACAAAGATCTAAAAGAAAGAGAATCAAAAAAAAATTTAAAACAACAAACTTTTCTACAAAGTTCTACAAGTTCATCGGCCGCCGATAAATTTTGCATTGATCTCTGTGAAGCCTTTATATCAGCAGATATACCATTATACAAAATTCGACATTTAAAAGTACAACATTATCTTCAAAACTATACATCATTCCATATTCCATCTGAATCGTCTCTTCGAAACAAATATACAAAAATAGTTTATGAATCTACAGTTAACAAAATAAAGGAAGAAATACAAAAACATTTTATTTGGGTCTCTATAGACGAGACCACCGATGCGTCGAACAGATTTGTGGCAAACGTTGTTGTGGGTATACTGCATGTGGATGAAAATATTTCAGAAGAAAGATTTTTAATAAAAACAGCTGTATTAGAAAAAGTCAATCATTCCACTATTGCACGTTTGTTTGATGATTCAATGAAAGAATTTGACCTAGATAAACAGAAAATTTTTCTTTTTGTAAGTGATGCCGCACCATATATGGTGAAAGCTGCAAAGGCCATTGCTGTATTTTACCCACATATAACTCACGTAACCTGTCTTGCACATGGAGTTCACAGAGTTTGTGAACATATAAGAGAATACTACTCAAATGTAGACAAATTTATTTCAAATGCTAAAAAAACGTTCCTTAAATCTCCTGCAAGGGTTCAAATCTTACGAGAAACAGCACCAGATATACCACTACCTCCACAACCAGTGATAACTCGATGGGGGACGTGGATAATGGCTGTAAATTATTATGCCAAATATTTTGATAATTTCGTAGAAATTTTTTCAAATTTAAACTCTACAGATTCTTCAGCAGTGCGTGTATGCCAGGCTTTAATGAATGAAAATAATTTGCGCAACCAAATATTGTTCATTTCTGTAAATTTTGGGTTTTTACACGAAGTAGTAACCAAATTGGAAACAAAAAATCTTTCATTGGTTTCCCAAGTGAATATAGTTATGGACACCGTAAGAAAAATTTCCGGTGTTCCAGGGGATATAGGCGACAAAGTGAATAAAAAATTTGAATCTGTTTTATTAAAAAATGAAGGATTTTCGGTACTAAAAGATATTGTGGATATACTGGAAGGCAAGCGGCATTGCGAGTTCAATCGTATAAAATATACCTCAGAGCATATACTCAATTTTAAATATGCTCCCTTAACATCTGTAGACGTAGAAAGAACTTTTTCTATGTACAAAAGCGTGCTGACTTCAAATAGACAGGGGTTTCTTTTCGAAAATTTATCGCATCAATTTATAATTTACTGTAACAACGCATTCAACGAATAAAGTGGAAAATAAACCATAAATTTTAATTGCTTTTTTTTTTATTTTAACAGCTTATTTTCATGTTTTTAAACGCTTTTTTTAAGAGCTTAAAACTGTTTTTTTAGTGCTTATTTTTGGTTGCCCTACACATTAGTATTAACATTGAGTGAAAATATATCCAATATCTAAAATTTAACACTAACAAAAATATTAAAACCCAATTCCATCGACATCAGGCCTGAAGTCAACGTGGGACAAGCATGTGGTGAGTTAAATGTCAAATTTATTTTCACTCTCAATTCTTTTGTTTTTTTTATTATTTTTATTCAATTCAAATTTAAATTTTGTTTATTGTTCATAGCACCAATAAAGTTATGTTAATACTATAACAATAATTTGAAAGTAAAATTGAAATAATATGTTAATAACATAAAATATTTTTATTTTTTTTATGTTATTAACAGTAACACAGTTAACATAATATTTGAATAATAATTTTTGTTTTTTTTTTGGATTATAACATTTTTTTTTTTGCTATTAAAATTTGTTAACATTTTGTTTGATTTCGTATATCATACATTTGAAACAATTTATTCTTACTACCGTTATCTTTTATATAAATTTGTATGTTTTCATAATACTTTATAATCAGTATTTACAATGTTAGATTCAAACAAAAATAAAATAAATTATGTGGACAATATGGATGGTTAAATTTTAGTTTATTTTTATTTCACGAAAAGGTAAGGTCATTTAGTATGTAGGGCAGTTCTGGGCTATCTGAGAATATAAAGCATAGATAGCATGGTTGGGAGGGTTAAGACATTTTGAAGGGGGACTTACACCGTAACCTCTTCAACTTGTTAGCTTCACTCTATTTTCTTTAGATTATCTTTTATGTTTTGTTTTTTTAGTTTTCTTTCTGTTTCTTTTGGTCGGTTTTATATAAAAGCTACCTAATTTTAAATTGTTTGTGGTGAACCGTAATTTAACTCGATTGGAGCAAGAACCATCCCAATTTCCATGAGCACGGCCGGTATTATTAGGTAGCAAAGCACCTTGAGAGTTAGGCCTTTACGGTGGTTCGTTACACTGTTCATAGAAAAAGTTCTTTCTACGTCCACAGATGAAGTATATTTTATACGATTGGACTCACAATTCCGCTTGCCTCCCAAAATATCCCTATATCTTTTAGAACCGAAAATCCTTAATTTTTAAATAAAACTGATTAATATTTTTTATTAACTATATTTACTTGGGAAAACAATGAAAGATTTTTTGTTTCCAATTTTGTTACAACTTCGTGTAAAAACCCAAAATTTGCAGATATGAAGAATATTTGGTTCCGCAAATCACTTTCATTCAAATATATACAGAGAAATTCTTAACAGCTACAACTTTATTGAAAAAGCAAAAAAAAAACGTTACTTTACCAAGAACAGAGAGAAGGGGAACTAACAGACGTTACTTTATACAAAAACTATATTTAAAAAGAAATAAGACGTTACAAACTATGATAATAAAAAGACGTTACAATAAGAATATTATTGTATGAAGTGACTGTGTCTCTTAAGCTTCGTCCAGACGGTAATCAGATCTTACAATATTTTCATTAAAATTGACTAAAATTATCTTGCAACTGTGTGAACATTGTACGCTATTTTTTTAATCACTTTTTTTAATCACTTAAGTGATGAATCAGTTTTTAATCATCAAAACTGATCTGAAATGAATCATTTGGGTGATTTTTACAAAAAATAATCAGCCAAATGCTAGCTGTGCAAAATAAAATAAAAAGTTCAGTCTAATATTTTTCAAAACTTAGTTTAAATAAATAATTAAATTTTTGTTTGCATAAACAAATAAATACTTTTTTGATTTGTTTTTTATTTAAGCTAATAGGGCCTAAGGTTAATTAATGTAAATAAAAAGCAATTTTTTATTACAGTTTTCCCGACGTTTATATTAACAAAAAAGTAGGCCTTTGTCTGTTCGGCCGCAAAAAACTTTTGTACATGGAAAATTATCTCCCAACGTCAACCGAAGTTATAGGAGCATACTTGTAGAATGTTAATTCATTTGAAGAATATTAATTTTCTAATTCAAATCCCACATTTGATTCCAGATCAAAAATAGTGGAAATTTGTTTTATTTTTTTTAATCCTTAATTTTTTTGCAAAACATTTGGATTTTTTTAATTGGTCGGGCTATTCTTCCTTCCACATTGTTAATTTTACTTTCTGCATATCAGCTAATTTGACTTGAGTTATCTCAAGTGAACAATATGCCTCAAATTGAGTTATTGTTACACCAATGTATCCGGAGTTGAAAAATACAAATGCTAATTGACTTTTATGTGCTGTTTTCACAACACATGACTGAACGTGTACGAAAATAAATTGCTTAAAATTTTTTAATAGTATTTTTATGTGCTGTTTTCACAACACAAGTGACTGAACGTGTATTAAAATTTATATGGAAAACATTCAAAAAACAGAGTGATTTTCATATTAATTTTACTACACGTTCATCAGTCACTTGTGTTGTGAAAACAGCACACTAATGTTATTAAAGTTCAATATTTCTTTTACCTTTTTAATTGCATAAGCCACGGTAGCAACAAATTCTTCAATAAAATTTTTAAATTGCTCAAAATTTTTTGAATAACATCTAGCCAGGTTAATACTGACCGCGTTGGTAAGGACACCAAACGATACATTTCATTCAAAATTGCAACTCGTAAAGGAGCCTTTAAACATATATTTTTCACGTATGAAACCAATAAATCAATACTTTCGAATTGGTTTCTAATTTCCTCTACGCCTCAGTAACAGCCATATTGCCAAGAAAGTAACATGTGAACCGTTTTGGATAAAATATTTTAAGTTCATTAGCAGCCTTAAACATGTAAGGTGCTGCATCGGTTAAAAATAGAAGGATATTCTGTCTAAATTTTTAAGATCTTTTTCCAAAAAAATTTATTTATTGATCTTAAATTTTTAGTTGGAAGACTTTTTTTGTGTATTTGGAAAATTTTTTGTAGAAATTGATTTAATTTATGCCATTTTAACGCAAATAACCGAAATTCCGCAATAAAATTTCCTTTAAGAAAAGCGCATATTAGAAAACTTTTTTCTCGTTTTAGAAACATAATTTTTTTTTTTTTTTTTGGAAAACATTTTTTATATGTCTGCAAAAAATTAGAAGCACAGCTGCATTTTCTAATTTTAAATAAACAAAAATTTCGAAATTTTGATAAAAAATAATATTTTTTTTTTCAAATTTGCGATCATGAAAAACTCCCATGAAAAAAAGGTAATTCAAATGGGAATAATAACGTGAAATAATGTTCACGTTAAATAATTCTCCTTATCCTGAAAAGATTTTTCCCTCGTAATTTGTTCACATTTCCCTTAGATTTTCTCACTTTATTTTTGCTAGGGAACAGAACATGTATGTAAGTAGTTCCTCCTATAAACCGAATATTAAGGGTTAGATCCCTAATAAGGCACAAACCGATACATTGGTTAACAAAATGCAAAACAACAAGTCGATTGCCTGCGGATTTGTGAAGCTTTCAAAAGACGTGGTGGCAGAATTTTGGAAATTATTTTACTACATAATACTAAAGGCTAGATTACACTATTATACTTTGTATTAATACATGTCAAAAACTCAAGTAATATGATAGTGTGAATGCAATGTGTCACGAAAATGACAAGTATTATGAAAAAAGTTTGACATCCCATACGACTTCATCGTTTTTTGAAAAATTTCTAAACAATAATACTTTTCATTGGATCAGGGTTGCATTTTATTTCATGTATGAGTGTTTATACTTTGTGTGATGGTGTGAACACAAACTGTCATGTTAAATAAGATTTTTTGACAGTCGCAACAAAACTCATTAGCTTTCTATCTCACAAAGTATTATGGAATACGTAAGACTTGTGAGATAGTGTAATCTAGCCTTAAATATTTTGCTTTATTATTTAACTTTTCTTTAAAATATATACGTGTACGTTTTGAACAAAAATGTCATTGATTTTTAATTTTTTTAATATTTCTTCTTTTTTACATTCACTGGAACTGATAGCGTGAAAAATTGTTCACATGAGATTCACGATTGCTTTTTCCCTTCGAGGGGAATGAAAATTTCATGGGAACAAAAATTCCACTTGTTTTTCACGATAGGGGTGATTATGGGTACGTTCGTAAATGTAGTTGTTGTGCATGAGTTGCGCATTAGTAAAGTTGACTGCCGCAAATATTGGCAATTATTGCATCAGTTAATTTTCTGGTGCAATAACTTTTAACATTAAAGAAATCGTTTTATTTTTCTTTTTTGATGCTTTTTCTTGTAATTTATAAGAAAACTATTATTTTTGGTAAATTTTTTTAATAAAATTTGCCATCGCGATTGTTGATAACTTATTTTTTAAAATTTTAGGTTCGCCCATTAAGCTGGGATCACACGATTGCCGCAATGCACCAATTTTCATACTTTTTAATACCCCAATCGTGTGACTGCACAACCAATTGGCTCATGTACCAATCAAGGACAATATTGTGCTTACTTTTACCAATCAAATGCAACCCTGGTGCGGCAATCGTGTGACTGTTTTCTATGCAACCGCGCGTCAATAAAAATAACAAAAATGCACCAATATTTATTGTGTTCTTGTGCGGCAATCAAACAACACAATACGCACCAATATTTGCCTTTTTCTTAATAAATTTACTTTTTTGTGTTTCTTTTAGTAGGTAATGAAGATAAATATTTATTATGCATTTAAATTTTTTTTATTTATGGTTGCAACATATTACCAAAATATGTATGTATGTATGTTCACAAGCAAATTTAGCTATTCAGTGCGAATATTTTTATTTAAGTTTCTAAGCGAACCTTAACATACGAAATTGTTGAACAGACTTAATTTTTGGAATTTCTTCAAAAATTTAAATAAAAATATTCAACAAAAATTTGTTTAAGTACATACATATATATATAATACATATTTGATTTTATTTAATGAACAAACCAACATGAACTTTCAAACAAATAAAAAAACTACCACAACAGCTGTTTTCGCAGTTGTCAAGTAAGAACAATCGTGTGACTGTGCTGCGGCAATTGTTGTAACCATTTCACTTTGTACCAACTAGCGGCAATTAAATTTGTTTAAAACAGGGCAATCGTGTGATTTCAGAATATTTTATTGGTCCAATTTCATTATTGTGCGTCAATAAAGCACAATAAAAATTGTGTCATATTGGTGCATTTGCAGCAATCGTGTGATCCCAGCTTAAAACTTTTAAAATTTGGCTTGTGTTCAAAAATTCAAACTTTGCACAGCTGTTGTGCATTAAAAAATCATCAGCATCACAAGTGCAACTGGTGATCACGCATCAGCAACAAAATTTTGCATCACTGCAGCAGTGATGCTCAGTTTTGATGCAGTTTGAAGCTAAAGTAACCTCCTCCATTTTCGAAATAACGGTATATCTCAAAAACCAGAGCTAAAAACGGCTAGCACAACTGGATTCAGCGTACCCGAATTAGGTTTAAACGCCAAGTGCCCAGCTTCACAGAAAAAATTATTTTTCCAATTCAAACAAAAAATTTGTAGAATCAAACAATTTTTTGTCTGAAATCGGTCCTACAAACAAATTTGCATATTCAAACAATTTATTTGCATTTTGTTTACTGAAAAAAAACACTAATTTTTTCAAACAAATAATTTAACTGAATCAAACAAAAAGTTTACTGAAATTCAAAATCAAAAAAAAAAAAGTTTTTGCACAAGCAATGACGCGCACACAAATAAGCACTGTATGAGAAGGTGACGGCAAAGCAGAGCCGCCGACTGGCTTTGAAACACATTTTTTTGTTGGAATAATTTTTGAACGAAGTCTTATTTTATACACACAACACAATGTTTTTCTTTTCACTCTCTGTTGCTGTATCCTTTCCTTTGCTAAAGAAGAAATGTAACCAAAAACGGCAGCAGACCGACTCGATATGTTTTTCGTCATCATTCTATTTTGGTATTTGATGTATTTAACCAAACAGTTTTAAAAAATTGAATACGGGATTTTGTTTCTTATAATGTCGTGTCTGCTATTGTTTTTCTTATAGTTGCACTTTTTTAAGGCGTCCAAAAATAGACTGTGTGTGTTTTTTGTTGTTGTTCTTATATTTCACATAAAGAAGTGTTGCTTACGATCAAATAAAAAAATGCAAAAAGACGACAACATTAAAGAGCGTTAAATATTTCATACAAAATTATGAAAACTTGACACCAATAACGCGTTTATTTTATTTTTGAAGAGTTGTCCACATTTTTGTTGGTTAAATAAAAATCAAACAAAAATATTGATTGAATCAGTAAAAATATTTATAGAAATTAAAAAAATTTTCAAACAAGCGGTTGTTTGAAAATAATTCGGCAATAATTTTTTCTGTGTTGTCTAAAAAAGTGTACATTTCTAGCACAGTGTAATTAATACGTTTTTACCAAATTTTATCAAATTATCTAAAAACTGCTACTTTTACTTTTCGCACAAGGTTTTCATGGACAGACAACCAGCCAGATGGTCGGACGAACACGAAAAGATGCAGCAATAGCTTAAATATGCAAATTATTCACAAACAAGTCGATACCAAAAATCTTTTTATGAATTCTAAAACGGATATATATATATTGTTTTTGCATTATTGGTCGCACAAAAAACGCCATGCAATTTTGCATATTTACGGTTTCCCTGATCATAAGCTTGTATGTATGAGTACGCTTTTGTTAGTAGGATGTGACAGGACATTTTAAAAAGCATTACAGATAAAAATTAAAGACAACAAACCCCATTGTTTTTTATAACTATCTCTTTAGATTTAGCTTATACATGTAAAAATTGCTACGTCTTAACTTCCTTTCATATTTCAGAGTTTAGGTACCGTGTAAATAAATACGTTTAATTACCTCAGTGAGTTAACTACCTCAATGAGGTAGTTAAACGTATTCTTTAAAACGCTTACCCCGCATAATTACCCAAAAATATTGTACTGTAGTTCTATGCCCAGCAATAAATTTTACAATCAGTTTTAGAAGTTATGACATTGTTGTAAGTGTTATCCATTACCCATACGTGAAGATTTGAGCAATTTTACTAAAGGCCAATTTTACTAAAGAATGGCTTCATCTGAGTCTTAAGGTGTTGGGTGATAAGCCCTATTCAACAGTTAAAGCTTCAGGAGCTATTAACCAGGCTCGTTGGATGAAAAAAATTGTATATTCTTTAAAAATACGCATTTTTCTAAACTAGCTGCAATCTTGCATATACATTTCAAAATTTGAATGCCCTCCATACACTCCTCGCAATGATTCTATTTTATTAAAGCGGTTGGATAACTACAAATGTAGTAGTTGCACGCAGCCCGTTAAAAACTGTTCTAGGTCATCAGTCGTACTTTACAACAAAATTCCCTACCTTAGCGTTTTTTTATTTAACATATCAACATCTAAACTTTGATTTGAGTGGCAAAAAATCTACACTCGTCAAGTAGTGAATTTTAATAGAAGACAACCTTCAATATTAAGAAATTCAAGGATTCATTTCCACAATCAGTCTTTTTTTTTTGAAGCTTGCAATATTTCAACTGATTTTGTTAAAACCGATCCAGAAAATTGAGAAGCAAACAAGTCATTTCAAGATGCAAGAACACTGTTTAACACTTACAAGTGGTAAGTGACGTTGCAGAACGAGGTGTGGCTTTGGCTAACACTTACTTCCAAGTCACACCTTCTGAAACAGGTTTGTAAGGGAGAAATGTAAGCGTTGGTGAGTTCCCACTTTGAAGCAATACATTTTTCACACAAACAACGCTTTGTTGAACGCATAGCAAAACTGGTGAGTGTAGCTATCAGCTTTACCCACTAAATCTTTTGTTGGGTGTTTTCTTTTCTGACCATTATGTTCCATGTATGCTACCATTCGCGTGGGTTTTTGTTCTATTCATAAAAAAATATAAAAAATGTGAGAAGTTGTAGTTTTCTTTTCTAAATATGTTGCAAAAATAAAAGGTCAAATTTGTTCCATTTCTTACCCCCAGTTATAATTGAGTGTAAGATACAATTTGTGTTATATTGTGATTTTTGGTTATATTGTGATAGATATAAAAACTTTTTGTTTTTCGTTGTTTTCCGTGGTGAATATCGCTTGCAGCTATTATTTTGTTCCATTGTAATTAAAAAAAATTGATCACTTTGTAAGGGTGCGTTTAAACTATTAAATATGTATATTACACAACTATAATGGATTACTTTTTTCTAGAAAAGAAAACACCATTAGTTATTACCTAGTATTCTTCCTGACAAACCTGCTTCGTAGTAAGGATATGGCGCGGCACTTGAAATGTTTTTTTTTTATAAAACTTGCTTAGAGTTCGTTTACTTACTTTCCTACATCTCTGTATATCTTATTGCCAAGCGCATAAATTTGCGGTTATTTTTTTAATGGACCTTAAGTGCTTCGCAAAATTATAAAATTTTATTATTAATAAGATTTCCGTTTGACGTTCAAAATTCCTAATTTTTCTTATTTGATATATATGTAATCCTTTAATTTCCTGTGGCACATAGGGCCGCAACAAATGTTTTCCATTGTATTTTATCAGTGCACATCATTTTCATTTCATTCAGGACACGCCATGCTCATGCAACTTGTCTCAATTTGGCGTCACCAAGTATTGGCAGGTCTACAAGGTCTCCTGGAGCCTTGGGGATTATATTCCACAGACTGTCGCGTTAAATCATGTGCTGGCTTTCTCATTGTGTGTCCTAGCCAACTAAATTTACGCAATCAAATATTCATACTTAAAGGACTTTGATGGGTTAAATTCCACAAATCCAGATTTGATATCGTGGCAGGCCAGAATATCCTTTCAATACGCCTAAGGCAGCGGTTTACAAAAACGTGCATGCAACTCATTTCATGACTCGAAATATTCCAGGGTTCACAGCCATACAGAAGCACAGATTTTACATTGCTTTTAATAACCTTGATTTTGGGGTGAGTTGAGATATTTTGAGATCTCCAGATTTTATTAAGTGTGCCATACGCTTGCTTTGCCTTACACAGTCTATTCTGTATGTCTTCTTTGCTGCCACCTGTTTTTGAAATTATACTCCCCAGCCCGAAAGCTGGAAGTTCGCGTTTCAAGAAGAATTTATGCGCATTGATTTGGTTTTGTTGATATTAATGCTTTAAACACATTCGAGACAGCAAGCTACCGACTTCAATATGTCAAAACTAGAATTCATGTGTGCGTATGGAAATGATTATTTTCACGACGACACGGATACAGGGCTGCTGGTTGTTGTCTGTGCTTATTTTGTCGTTGTAGTCAAATTAAACTAATTTCTATTTTTGTCCACTACAAAACAGAAAAAGTGTTGCTAATATAAAAAAATATTTAAAATATAAGTGCTTAAATTTTTTTTTTTTTTTGTTTAACAGAAAAGAATCGGCTTGAAACAAGAATATTAACTCGGCTCAACACCAAATTGTTATTTATATAATTTTTTTTATATCCTTGAAAGAAGTTCTATAGGAAGTTATAGGTCGTAAAAGTTTCAAAATACTTTATCCATATCTCTTTAGGTATAAAATGAATCTTTAAAATATGGGAAACATTGGAAAATTCCTTAAAGTGTGTTCCACATGGCGTTTATGGTTATGGAGTTTTTCGCTTTTCCTACTTTTACAATTGAATTAACATAGGAAAAATGAGAGAAGGGAAAAACTCCCGGGGAATTTTTATTCATAATTGGGATGAATATGTAAGAAGTACATAAATGATTACCAGATATATATTTTTAATCAAACTTTTAAATAAATTGACTAATTTTCCAAAATAAAATTTTTTAAAGCTTAATAAATTTAAAATTTTATATGATGAAGTTACTAATAATATGGTATATAAAAGATTAAGGCCCGTTTTCACAACTTACCGATAGCTAAGGGTAGGATTTTATCGGCCGTATAAAAAGTGTTCCATTATTACAACTTTACTTTAACCTACCAGGTAGGATGAACCTTAATTTACTTTATCGCTCACTATACGTTAAAGTAAAGTTTTAATAATGAAACACTTTTTAAAAAGCCGGTTAAAGTCTACTTTAAGCTATCGGTAAGTTGTGAAAACCGGCGTAAGTGTTCTTCCCTAAAAATTCCCCGGGAGTTTTTTCCCTTTTCCCATTTTTACAATTGAATTAACATAGGAAAAATGGGAGAAGGAAGAAAACTCCCGGGGAATTTTTATTCATATTTGGGCTGATTATGTTTTAATAAATATGTATATTGACAAAATTTTAAGTTTTGTAGAAAAATCTTTCAAGAAATATTAATTTTTAAAATTGGCCCTTAACGGGCTAATAAATCGGAATTTTTTAAAGATCAAGTGAAAGCCATTTCGAAGTAGTTTCTAATAATACCACTACTTCTTAGATCCAGATTTTACCTAAAAAGTTATTGATAAAGGGTACGTTCGTAAATGCAGTTGTTGGGTATCACTTGCGCAGAAGTAAAGTTTAATGTTCGTAAAAGCATCACTTGTAAGAAACTTGGCATCACTCTCATATGTCAATAGTTTTTATGCAGTAATGCCGCAGCTCTGAAGCAAACTTTGGCAATTATTGCTTCAGTTAATTTTCTGAAGCAATAACTTTTGACAAAAAAGAAATCGTTAAATCGTCATTTATAAGAAAACTGTTACTTTTTGGTTCAATATTTTCAATTAAATTTGTCATCTTTATTGTAAAAGCATTTTTATTATTATTTAATTTTTGCTTATTAAACTTTTGAAATTTCAAAAATTCAAACTTTGCACAGCTGTTGTGCAAAGTATCAGCAACACAACTGCAACTGGTAATCACGCATCAGCAACAACATTTTGCATCACTTCAGTGATACATAGTTTTTATGCATTTACGTACGTACCCAAAGTGTTCTGAAACTTTTACGAACTATACCACGTGTGTTGAAGGAACAAATTTTCTTATTTTAAAAGCATTTTATATGTATTTTTTGTTTAATCTGCCGTTAAAATTATATTGTTTATTAGTAACAAAAATAACAAAATTAAAATATTTTATTTATTTATTTTTTGGCCAAGGTGTTATATTTATTTATTTTATTTTATATTTTAATTTTTTTTAAATAAATTCATTTGTTGATAATCTTAAATTAAGTTTGAATAAGAGTCTGCAATTATGCATGTTTTTCCATTTTATAAAATAAAAAAAATGATAGTGGCACCACTGAAATATAAAGACATAGTAAACAAAAACAGCTGTTTGTATTTTTTCAATTGTAGCTGCCGTCTTCAACATAATTTAGTAGCTGACTACACGACTGAAATTTTAGCCAGCAGCATTTGTAGTATTGTGTTCGTGTAGTCTGCTGTGGTTAATGTGTTTAATGCATAATTTGTAATCCCGCTCTGGCCGCTCGTGTAGCAAAGGTTTGAGTCTTAGGTACTGCATGCTAGAGAAGCGGTGGGATAAAAGAAAGACGTCATCTGTATAATTAATATCTAGTAACCTATCATGAAGGCCACACGAAATTCCATGATGCATAATCATACAGTGGTTCATAAATACGTCAAGTACTATGTTAAACAGTAGTGGAGACAAAACACAGCCTTGACGAACACCAACGTTTACTTTGATGGGTTTGCTTGCTGAACCCTCATGAAGTATGGAACAAAATGCGTTGTTGTATAGCTCCTTAATGAGATTAATTATCTTCTCGGGAACTCCTTTGTAAGGCGAATGAGCCAATTTATAAGAATTTGGAGCTTGTTCAATCGGTTTAAGCCATCCTTATAATCAGCAATAAAAATACATACATATATCCGTCATTTATTTAGTACTTCGATGCATCATAACTACGAACCAATAGCGTAGCATTTTTTCCCAATCTTTATTATATTGTTTTTCATATTTACTTATTTTTGGGGAAGACATACATACATATTTGCCTTTAAAAAATCAAAAAATGTTTGTGTTGTCAACGGTTTTAGATTCAAATTTTAAATTCTTTTTTTTAAACACTCACTCAAGAAAAATAACAAGTTTATAAAGTACCTTTTACACACCTAACAAAAATTGTAATCTTAATTAGGACCCTTTACACTATATAAGAGTAAGATAAAAGTTTTGCTACTTTTTTTATATTTTATATACGGAACAAAAAAAAATAAGCGTAAATAATAAAAAAGTGTAAAATCCCCAAAAAATCTCCGAAATTTTATTTTAAATGCCCAATCCTCAAATGACTTTCTTTGTCCTTTTTACTCACATGAAATCCCCAACTTTGGGGATAAATCCCCAAGTCTGACAGCTCTGGTCGCAACCAACCTGCGAGTTGAAGTCACCCATTAACATTTTGATATTACCATGACTGAAACTGTTAATCACATTTGTTAGCTAACTATAAAACCTATCTTTTTCTTAATTTTCATCACCTTCCGTTGGAGTATAGCATTCAATACAGCTTAGGTTTCTTGCACGTGTTCTAAACCTTGCTACAATAATTATCATTAATATTATTATATACATTTGCATAGATTTCAGTAATCATTTAAACTTCGGGGAGAATAAGTGATTGGCATACAGCTCTCCTAGGCTGGCGCTGGGGATGCCAGCTAAGCCACCAGCCTAGTTTGTTGAAAGTCAGTAGCAAACTTAGCAATATGCCTACATCCCGAGACGTCATTTTTTTAATGACCATTCGGATATGCTGAAGACCGTCGCTCGAATTTGCTCCCACCTCCGTAGCAATGGGATCAGCACGCTGACCTACGAGTGGACTTGGAGTGAATTACTAAGGATAGTGGAAATACTTTACCTTATACTCGTCATTTTTAGGAATGACAAGTCTTACTAAGGAACACTTTAACCAGTTTGCGTTACACACTCCCATACTCCTTTTTTGATAAATATACTGAAACTTTTTATTGGGTACAAGACTTATCAATGAGGGAACATTTAAATACATATTATTGTGCAAAGCAAAACGGCTTAGCTGAGCGGTCCCTAACAAGCGTTTATGCATCTGTCCAAAAGAAGTAAAATCTTGTTGACACAGCAAACGCGCAGAATTTATATACGTATCGAAAGCATGAAGTAGGATTAGTTTCTGCTTTAGCATGCATCTTAAAAAAGGTGAAAAAGAAACATTTACATAGAACGCGTGGTGTGGACCTCCAGCCTAAGAATTAAAAGAAACCATTTATTATTCTGTTTGATGTTATGTTCTGCTTTTAAATGTGTTATTTTTCTTAGCTGTTTGCAAAAAATAAACATTGAAAATTGAGCTGTTTTTCAAAAAATTGTAAAAATAAGTATCGTCGATATCGGCGATATATCGGTATCGGAATTCGTTACATCCCTAGAAAATATCTATCTGTTCTTATCGAATCATGTTGACGGGTATATAAGATTCGTCATAGCGGAATATAGACCCTTACTAGTTTAAAATGTAATTGTTTTTTTTTCTCATAAAACCTTTTATTTACAAGAAAAATCACTTTTTTCTCAAATTTTCAAAAATGTTGTTTTTTTAGTAATCAATAAACGAAAAAGTACTACGTATAATCAGTGTTCCCAGTTTTGGGGATTTTTTTTGTAATTGGGGATAAAAATTTCGTGAAAATCCCCAGGGGATTTTTTGGGGAAAAGCACTTTTTTCGCTGGGGATTTTTGGGGATAATATATTATTCTAAATATCATTTTTCCAATGGCAAGACCGATTTGGTCAATATGTGGGTACAAATTTTAGTCTTTTCCCGGTTTTTAACTATTTTAAGAACTTGTTGAAATAGGTTTAAATATGGTTTTTGTACCAACAAGCGTTTCTTCTGTTGAACTAGCTTTTTTCTGTAATGAATATAACCAAAATCAATATTTGCAACAGAATACAATATGAGTTATTAGGAGCTCTTCTTAGAATAGAAGTTTGTACACTTTAAAATAATGCAGCTTGCTGTGACAAATTTATTCAACAATCTTAAATGCACTTTTTAAACTAACAACATGTAAAACAAAATTGCATTGGCTTATGACTTAGAAGATTATGGATTCCCTAGTTTTGGAAATGATAAATATGTGTTGATGCATATGGTGTTTTCTTTTCTAGAAAAAATGTGACATTATATTTTAAAAAAATGCAATTTGGAGTCTGTTTCCTAAAAATTTTGCTCCCGGAAAGGATGAGTTTTTTGGAATAAAACAAGCCACCCTTTTCGGGAGCAAAATTTTTAAGAAACAGACACCAAATTTCCTTTTTTTTTAAATAAAATGTCACATTTTTTTGTAGAAAAGAAAACACCAATAATTATTTTTCTTTTGCGTTTTTACGTTACCTTTGTTACATTCAATACATGTGTACACATAGATACGTAGAACTCAAAGAATAAAAACCATTAGTTTTAATTATATTACACAAATGGATTTATTTATATAAATCGATGTATGCATATTTTTCCATTGACATAATATTGTGTATTTTATTTTTAAGAAAATGTGGGGATTTTTGGGGATAAGAAAATGGCTATTTTGGGGATTTTTGGGGATGAAAAATCACAGATTGGGGATATGGCTTAAAATAAAACTGGGAACTCTGCGTATAATTTTATAAGTTTCTCTTTCTTCAAAAAAAAATATATTTTTTTTTAATTTCCTTTTTACGAAAAAAAAAAAAAATCAAAGAGTAAATTTTTTAAAAAAAATGGTCCTTTAGAACAATTGAGGAGGTCCATAACAAAACGCAATAATTTCGTTTTTCAAGTTTTTTGATTGAATCCTATTCTACACATTGAAATCTATATTACACATCTTTGCAATTTATCGCTACAAGAAATTTAAAAAAAGTCAACTTTATAAATAAATTATGCTCTGGTGGTAACTCTTAGATAACTGTAAAACGTAGGGAATATTTGTTTAGTTAAAACCTTTTGCAATCAAATCAATGAAAAAGTCGATTTAAAATTTTGGGTTAGTTAGGTCCTTTTGCGTTTTAGGTAACGCTATATTTATACCCTCCACCACAGGATGAAAGGGGAATATATAAGTTTGTCATTCCGTTTGTAATTTCTACAATATTGATCTTAGACCCTATAAAGTATATATATTTTGGGTCCTTATGAGGAGAGAAGTTGATTTAACGATGTCCGTCCGTCCGTCTATCTGTCTTACGTTTGATATGTGTTTTCCGGAGACTTCAGACATGAGAGCGGCTAGGTTGTTTTACATTTATGTCACATATAGTCCACCATTTCTTGCTATTGAAATTCAGCCAGATCGGTCCATAAATGGCTGAGATATGAGCAAAAAAAACCCGACTACCTCTAATTTTTTCCAAAAATCCCTTGTTGTTGTTGTATTTTTTATTTTTTTCTTTATATCTGTCGAACGGCAAGAGCCAAATTTCCAAATTTGGTACACACATTAGGGTTATCAATACACAGCAGCCCACAAAATATGGGCGGGATTGGAGAAGTGGGCGTGGTACCTCCCGTACAAAAAAATATTAAAAATTGTATAAAGACCAGATTTTTTGGACTGTCATATGTCCAATTGTTATCCCTTATATATCAAAAGATCGGAAATCTTTAGTAGAAAATATTTTTTGAAGAACTCGGAAAAATCGGTTCAGATACGAAAAAACGCTAAAAAAAATGGCTAAGTTATAATCAAAATACTGAAATTCCAAATATTACTTTTTTTATACCATTCACCACAGGTGGAAAAGGGTACATATAAGTTTGTCATTCCATTTGTAATTTCTACAATATTGATCTTAGACCCTATAAAGTATATATATTTTGGGTCCTTATGAGGAGAGAAGTTAATTTAACGATGTGATGTCCCTCTTCCCGAACCCCCCCCCCCCCCCTGTTTACAATTGTTTACATATTCTAGCATAATGCCGAATACGATTTTCGTTATCACCCTTCTTTATTATATCATCTATTTAACGAAATAATTTTAACAAATAGAAACTAGGAATTTTTGTTTCTTTTTGCTACTTTAAATCTCGCCAAAAAAGATAAATCTATGGTATGACAACAGTGCCTATACAAAAAGAAAACAAACACACATACATGGTACAAACTATTTTGGTGAATATAGGCCACTTATTAAGGTTCACAACTCAAATAAAATGATTTGTAATTTTTGTATTATGGTTAACAACTTTGCTATTTTGTGTTGAACAAAAACATCGAAAATAATTACAACTCAACTGTGTTGAGTTGAGTTGTGAACCGTAAACGGGCCATATTTCATTTTAATAATATTTAAACAGCGTTTCTTCATGGTTCAGTTGTCTAAGGGGTTTGTTAAGGTTCGAAACTGTGAGTCCCCTCGTTCAAATCTTGGTTTTTCAAAGAGAAAATTTTTTTTTATTTTTTTTATGTTCTAAAAACGATTTTTAAAAAATGTACAAGTTTTCGCTTTTTAAATTTAATTTATAATGAAGTTTAATGTATTGTATATATGTGTGTATATGTTAAAATTATTTTGCTTTTGTCTAGTTGATCTGTATTCTGCTAGCACAATGGTGAAGGGCATATAAGATTCGGAACAGCCGAATATAGCACTCTTACTTGTTTTTATTAAATTGGATAAAGAACACTTTAAACTAAAAACAAAATTGTTTTTGTTAAAAATGTTATCACATCTATCTTCTTCTATACAAGTAATAAAAATGAAATGTTGTCTGTTGCTGACCGCATAACTTGAGAACGGCTTGACCGATTTGGACGATTTTTTCTTTAAAATGATCGCCATGGTCCAACTTAGGTTTGTACGAAAAGAACATTTTGCCCCGCCCACTTTTTTCGAATTACCTAAAATCAGAAAACGGCTCGATCGATTTGACAAATTTTTCTTTCAAATGGTGGTATTAATCCATTTAAAGTTTTCATCGAAAGAAAAATTTACCACGCCTACTTTTACGCCCACTTTTTCTATTAAGCGCATAACTTGAGAACGGCTTGACAGTTTTGGACGATTTTTCCTTTAAAATTATCGCCATGGTCCAACTTAGGTTTGTACGAAAAGAAAATTTTGCCCCGCCCGCTTTTACGCCCACTTTTTTTGATTTACCTAAAATCAGAAAACGGCTCCATCGATTTGACTAATTTTTTTTTCAAATGTTCGTGTTAATCCATTTTAAGTTTTCATCGAAAGAAAAATGTACCACGCCTACTTTTACGCCCACTTTTTTATTTATTTTACCGATTTTTTATTTCTTTAAAATGTTCGCCATGGTCCAACTTAGGTTTTTAAGGAAAGAAAATATTTCCCCGCGCACTTTTTTCGATTTACCTAAAATCAGAAAACGGCTCCATCGATCATTAGTAATCAGCTACCGAGCGAAGCCGGCACGGCCAGCTAGTATTAGAATAAAAGTCGATTCGGCTTTCTTGCACAAACCCCTTACTACATACAGTTCAAAGCAAAATGGAATAAATACTATGATTCGGACCAAACCGCAATAATTACAAATTTGTTATCTAAATAACTTTAAAACAAACTGTCAGATAAAATAATTAATTTGTGATTAATATTATTTTTGTAGACAATAATACCTCAATAATTGTTTTTTAAAAAAATTATGTGCTACTTACTTATATTACATTTTGTTGTTTATCCAAAAAAATATTATGGTGTAATTATTGCGTTTTGTTATGGATCTCCTCAATTGTGATTTTTAGTTGAACTGTTAATTTTTATTTTTTGATATTTTTAGTTATTTTAATTTTCATTAAATTATTTTTGCTAAAGGAAGGAATTTAACAACATGAAATTTATTAATAATTTTTATTCTTGGCTGAGCTGGGTCGAACTCGGGTTGAGTTTACATGTTTCAAGAATCACCAAGTTCTTTCATCAGAATTTTTTGACGCTCTAACCTCCTTCACTGCGGGGCCTGCCAGCCAACAGTCAAACATCAATCTTTAACCAGTGGTACTTGTGGTTCGAAATTTGCTGTAATTATCATTTTCAATTTTATTTACATGTTGCTTCCTTTCATCTGTTTTTTCTTATTCTTATTCTTGTCTTGAAAACCTGAACACATTTGTTTATTATGTTTTTTGTCCACTTTCGTCGACGTTTTATTTGTGTCATAGCCTTTTTTAAAACAATTGTGATTTTTAGTTGAACTGGTAATTTTTATTTTTGATATTTTTAGTTAGGCTTGAGTTCATTAAATTATTTGTACTGAAGGAGGGAATTTAAAAAAAAAATATGTTTTTCTGTATTCACTAAAATATCACTATTTTCACGAAAAGTTCTCTTTTTTAAAAATTACTCTTTTCATTAAAAAAAAAACATATTCGCTGGATTCTGACTTGACACTATCGAAAAAAGCTGCAGAGTTAGTAAGTTGAAAAGACACTGTTCCAAAACGTTTGAAATAAATATTTTCTTGGTGCACATAAACAACACAAATCAATTAATTTTGAAGCTTTGACGGCTGTATAATGTAAATATTAGCGTAGCCTAAAAAATCCTTCTGAAAGATGAATATTAAACAGCTACCTGTAGATATTAAAGCGATCAGAAAATGTATCTTATTTATTTAGAAGTTAATATTTATATTTATAGTTTTCATATTAAAAAAACATTTATTTATATTTTTAACCAAAAATAATGTTACATTTAGTTTCAAATAAAAAGGGTTTTTTAATGGTGTCGTTAAAATTGTTGCGCAAATCACTGACAGCTGAAAAATATAACGAGTTATAGAATCAAAAATTTATAGAATATAACAATTAGAGAATGTGCTTTATAGGGAAATTATTGGGCGCTGCGAACTATGTCCGTAGCACATTATGTCCCGATAGCTTAAATGAACTTTGTCCTTAACATAAGGGAACAAATTAATCGTGAACAAAATCTCAATTTCTAAATAAAAAATTTACAAATTCCCTAAACGTCGTCGTCGGTTTAATTCTTCTAAACAAAAATTCGGACGTAACTATACTTGTTTCAAACTATTCTTGGTTTCTTTTGGTGTCCCTTCGAAAAATCGTTCAAGTTCAGTCGTTCCGTTTTCTGTAGCAAGCCACAAGCTAAAAGTTAAAGTTAAACTCTTAAACATTTCAAGGAGCATAATATGCATATACATATTATATATATGTATGTATGTATAAAGACAAACATCAAATTTTTGCTTGATTTTATATTTCGTGCTACATTGTTTACCCCGCAACCGTCGCTATTCCCTTCTTCGGTAATCTTCTGTTTAATGAAATATTTTTGTGCGAAATGTCAAAAACTTTGAAACAGATAATAGTTTATTGCGGACTAAGTTCGTAGCGCCGAATTTTTTACTTAAATAATTATTTATTTTTTTCTCAACTTACCAACTTTAAAGCCATTTATATATATTGTCTTTATGAAGTTAGGAAATTTCGGACTATTTACGACATTTTTAACTATCCCATTATAATATAATCTGGTACATACAAGTTTCACATGCGAATTTTTTCCGATCAAATCAAGCCAGAAATGAATAGCAATTTCAAAAATTGAAGTCGATATTTGAATACTTTTCACATTCTCTGCACAGCTAAAGGCCTCTTTAGGTGTTGGTCCTAGATCTAGGGGATAATATACCCAATCATTTTCAAGCTTAAGCTCCTTTAGGGAAACATGATCTCTTAGAAGTAGAATAACGTAGGACCAAGTTAATTGTTCTGCATTTGCTATAGTTAAAGTTTGCAACGACTGTAATTGTAAGAGTATTTCAATTGGTACATAGCCCGACACTACTTTGAATGTTTCCAATCGAGGACATTTAAAGCATTCCGGTGGCAAAGAAGCTCCAAAAGCGTCAGCATACCAGACTAAAGACCGCAAATTTTCGTTCATTTCATACGCTCCTTTAAATTGATATGTTTCGTAATCATCTATACTCAAACTTTGAATTTGGCTAGATATTACAAAATTTTTATATATTCCTTTAAAATCTGTTCCGTAAGAAGAGAAGTGTTTTAAATTCATTTCCGTTAAAAACTGGCGTAGGTTGGCTTGGCTTAACCCTTCGCAATTATTCACATTAAATTCCTCAATACCAAAATGTATTAACAAAGTGGCCTCAGTACTACAACAATGCAACAATAGAAAAAACAACAGGCATTTTGTTGCTAGAATTGAGACGGCAAATGCCAAAATGCCTCATGAAAAAAAGTAAATAAACAAAAAAAAATGACGACAAACGTCACACACGAAGAAAATCACTACAAACAGCTGCGCTTGTGAGGTCACTTTATTAGTACATTCTGCTCAATACTGTTCAATAAAGGAAAATTTGTGACATTTTTAAATTCTGTGTCATTAAAATTTAACTTTTTTAGTTTTTTACAAGTATCGGCTAAAACTTTTACTGCGTCATTATCTACAGCTGTTTCGTTAAGGGTTAGTATTACCAGGTTTTCAAAATTACTCAAATAATAGCAGGTAAGATCCTTTTTCTTCCATTTTTTATTACGAAAAGCATACATATCTAATTGTTCCAAGTAATTAGCTGAATCTTTTTTAAATTTAATCGGCATTGGTAGTAAACGTATTCTGCATATAAGAGACAAATGTTTAATTTGGGACTTAATAACAAATTCTACGAAATCATTAAAGCTCATCATAATACTTTCGTTTTCTCTAGATTTCCAAGATAAATATTTCAATTGCTTCATTTCCAAAATAGTATTAATATCTAATGCGAACTGATTTGTCGAACTAATTTTTAGTTTCTGCAATTTCTTGCAATATTTAGCCACCGATTGTAGTTGGGATGTTTCAACAGTCATATCGCCGTATTCGAGGGCTATTAAATTTGGAAAGTGTCTAATGTCCATACAAGGAGGATTAGTTTCTTTCAGTTCTTTTATATCTTCGCCATATACTTTTAAAAATTCCCCAAATTCAGAGGAGGAAAGAACCTTGCTATCCAAACCAGTTTCATTTACTACACAAAAATAAGGCGGTTGCTTTTTAAAACATATTATGGTGTAGTCAACTTTCCAGATGAAATTGCAGAAAATATATTTTAAGTCTGGAGAAACTTGTGCCAATTTCAATTGCTCTTCAAAATTAAGATAATGAAAAATCATTTGCATTAAATCAACATTTGTTGAGATTTTATCGAAACCTTGCAGATTCAACGATGCCATATTTATTTATTTATTAATATCTAAAATATAATTATTATTATTAATATCATGGTAGAATAATTACAAGGTATAGTCATTAGAAATTTTGTTCTCAATTTTAAAACCCATATAAGGTCAAACAAAAGAAAATAAGGGAAATAATTAAAACAAGCGTCAAAATTCAAATAAATTAATTTTTCATTACATGGGTATACTTATTATACTATGATTAATATCTAAATTATAAATTTATTTATTATTATTTTCTTGTGTTGCAGTGTGGCCAGATCTTATTAATAATCTTTTACAGCTTAATCTTTTTTAATCTTTTTAATTTTTTTTTTAATCTTTCTTCTTTTTTACATTCACTGGAACTAATAGCGTGAAAAATTTTTCACATGAGATTCACGATTGTTTTTTCCCTTCGAGGGGAATGAAAATTTCGTGGGAACAAAAATTCCACTTGTTATTCACTATAGGGGTGAATATTAAAATTAAAAACATAAATATCAAAGTCTTTTTATTTACAAAATTAAAGTTCGACCCCGAACACAATTTTAAAATTAATATTAAGGGCATGCGAAAACAGATTTTTAAACCAACCAAAAAATACACCAAATACCTGATATTTTTATAGCGGGTAATTAAGATTTTTAAAACATATTTACACTTTTTTAAATATGGGAGATTTCATGTCAAGTGACCCAATTTTGAAATCGATGTCTTCCGATTTGGATGAAATTTGCACCAAGGTTAGTCCTATTGGATAGTAGTTTAGACACAAATTTTCAACAAGATCGGTCTAAAAGTTTCTGAGTTAGTGGGGGTCAAAATTTGACATTTTGGCCATACAGGTGTTCTTTCTTATCCATGTAACTTATTACCTATTGGTGTTAGCAAAATTTGTCTCAAGTAGCTTCGATAGCTATTTGATCCATATTTTGAAAAAAAAATTTTTTGGTTTTTTTAAAAAATTTTTTTTATTTTTTTTTTTAAATTTAAGACTTTATTTTATTTTTTTTTTTAGCGGGAATGTTTTTTTTTTTTTTTTTGTTCAAAAGAAAGCTTATGTCTTTTCCTTTAAGGTAGTTTTGGTCCCTTTTTGGGATGCGAGCGGCTTATGTATAAAAAAAAAAATGATTTCTAACTCTAGACAAGGGTTTTTCAATTTTTAGCATAAGCAGTGTTCTTTCTCATCCATGTAACTTATTACCTATTAGTGTTAGCAAAATTTGTCCCAAGTGGCTTCGATAGCTATTTGATCAATATTTTGAAAACAAATTTTTTGTTTTATTTTAAATTTTTTAAAACTTTTTTTTTTAAATTTAAAATTTTTTTTTTTAAATGAAAATTTTTTTTTTATATTTTTTTTTATCCGGAATGTTTTTTTTTTGCTCAAAAGAAAGCTTATGTCCTTTCCTTTCAGGTAGTTTTGGTCGCTTTTTGGGATGCGAGCGGCTTATGTATAAAAAAAAATTATTTCTAACTCTAGACAAGGGTTTTTAATTTTTAGCATATGCAGTGTTCTTTCTTAGCCATGTAACTAGACAAACTCACCTTTCCGACGGTATGTCGGGAATAAAATCAAAAAAACTACCTTGTAACTTCTATCTCTCTACCCACATTTTAAAGGCAAGTGTCATAAAATAATAAATTAACTGGTATTTCGGAGAATGGCCATGGAATATTTCCACCTGATTTAAACACTTGTCTCTGGGGCACCTGATATTTTGACAACAAAAATCACATTTAGTATTACGTGCGCTCAAAACTGTATATTTTTTTATGTAGGAAAAATTAAAAAAAGAATTATTTGTCAACATTTCTACAGAAAAAAAGTGATTTTATTCCTGGGATTAACATATTGTGGGCATTATAGTATCGAAGGTATAAAATAATAATTGGGTTTGTAACATACCGTCGGAAAGGTGAGTTCATCTAGTTTCTTTGCATACGTTTTATTGTTAAGGCTTTAGAAACACTTACACACAAATAGGAAAAAATTCAAAATAGTTCATATGCTAAAAATTGAAAAACCCTTGTCTAGAGTTAGAAATAATTTTTTTTTATACATAAGCCGCTCGCATCCCAAAAAGCGACCAAAACTACCTTAAAGCAAAAGACATAAGCTTTCTTTTGAGCAAAAAAAAAAAAAACCATTCCGGATAAAAAAAAATATAAAAAAAAATTTTCATTTAAAAAAAAAAATTTAAATTTAAAAAAAAAAGTTTTAAAAAATTTAAAAAAAAACAAAAAATTTGTTTTCAAAATATTGATCAAATAGCTATCGAAGCCACTTGGGACAAGTTTTGCTAACACCAATAGGTAATAAGTTACATGGATGAGAAACAACACTGCTTATGCTAAAAATTGAAAAACCCTTGTCTAGAGTTAGAAATAATTTTTTTTTATACATAAGCCGCTCGCATCCCAAAAAGCGACCAAAACTACCTGAAAGGAAAGGACATAAGCTTTCTTTTGAGCAAAAAAAAAAAAAAAAAAAAAAAACATTCCGGATAAAAAAAAATATAAAAAAAAAAATTTTCATTTAAAAAAAAAATTTTAAATTTAAAAAAAAAAAGTTTTAAAAAATTTAAAAAAAAACAAAAAATTTGTTTTCAAAATATTGATCAAATAGCTATCGAAGCCACTTGGGACAAATTTTGCTAACACCAATAGGTAATAAGTTACATGGATGAGAAAGAACACTGCTTATGCTAAAAATTGAAAAACCCTTGTCTAGAGTTAGAAATCATTTTTTTTTATATATAAGCCGCTCGCATCCCAAAAAGGGACCAAAACTACCTTAAAGGAAAAGACATAAGCTTTCTTTTGAACAAAAAAAAAAAAAAAAAACATTCCCGCTAAAAAAAATATAAAATAAAGTCTTAAATTTAAAAAGAAAAATAAAAAAAATTTAAAAAAAAAACCAAAAAAAAAATTTTTCAAAATATGGATCAAATAGCTATCGAAGCTACTTGGGACAAATTTTGCTAACACCAATAGGTAATAAGTTACATGGATAAGAAAGAACACCTGTATGGCCAAAATGTCAAATTTTGACCCCCACTAACTCAGATACTTTTAGACCGATCTTGTTGAAAATTTGTGTCTAAACTACTATCCAATAGGACTAACCTTGGTGCAAATTTCATCCAAATCGGAAGACATCGATTTCAAAATTGGGTCACTTGACATGAAATCCCCAATATGTAAATATTCAAAAGATATCTTTGAACATACATACATATTTGAGAAGCAACCCACCAATTACAAAAAGGTTAATTTTTTTAATATTAAAAGTGCAAAATATTAGTTTGTTTTTAACTTTTTATTGTAAAATTTAAAAAAATACAGTCGAATTTGGCTTTAGTTTGTTTTTAAACCTTTAATTAATTTAAAATATTTTTATGAAAGCTGCGTTTTTTTCTTCAGCACAAAAGTTGACAACATTTCGAATAAAAAACATTTCAAAACGAAAAAAAAAATTAAAACAATAATGACAAAAACTAATAAAATGCCTATACATGCGTCGTCGTGCAACTTTTTCAACCCCGTTTTCTTTTCTGCACCTCCTGCTAACAAAAAAAATGTTGCATGCAAAAGTTGCGGCTGTAATTGCATAATGTTAACATGGTCTTTTATAAACAATCAGGTAGGAGGTGATGAAATTCGATCGATTTAAAAAGTTAATGCGCATTTCACTGGTTGCTTACAATGCCTTTACACATGAAAGTTCTTTCATGAAATTTCTGTATACGTATTATAAATGAAAATTTCAATGAAACAGATGACTTTCTTGAAAATTTCTTGTTCGACTACACAGGAAAGTGAAAGTTCATTTGAAAAATGTCGTCAAAGCGCAACTTCTAACAAAAATGTCTCTTCTTCTTCTTTTATTATTTTGCTTTTTTGAAGTTTCAGAGTTGCCAAGACAATTACTCACGCCGAACATCAGGCATTCGTTCAAATTAATATTTTTTTAAAATTATTTTCATGATATTTATACATTTCAGTTAGCATAATTGTGTTCTTAATCCTATTTAGTTGAAAATATATATTAGATTCTTTATATATACGCGAAAAACAAGTTGCTTTTGTAACTGCTATTTCACACAATTCTGAAATTTTAAGTAAAAAGTTTTACATTGGCAACACTGCTTACTTTATTGTCATTTGCTTTCACGAAATGTTCAAAAAATTGCTTTCTTGAAATTTTCATTGAAAGCTAGCTGAAAGTTGGGTTGAAAGTAAAAAAATGTAAATGTGTTAGTGAAAAAGTGTGAGTGTATTGCGACTTTCATGAAATTACTTTCACGTGTAAATGCTAGGTTAGGCCAGATCATCAGGAAACCTTTTCCAAAGATTTTAGAAAAGCTGAAAATATTTTACAAATTTTTAAAAAAGGTTTCCTGATGATCTGGCCTTAGCAACCATTGAAATGCGCATAGAAGCTAGCTTTCCCTCAACAAACAAATTCAGTATATTTATCAAATATGGAGAATTGGAAATTTAGCACGTCATAAAATCTTTAAGAAATGATTAATTTCATAATATTAATTAACAAATATTGCTTTAAACTTTAAATTAAAATTTTAAATTAAAAGTTAAAATTGCTTTAAATATTAATTTATATCTTTATACTTTCCTTTAAATTTTCTGGCAGATCTCTTAGATGTACTTGGGATCTTATAGATATACATATTTAAATTACTTTTGCCAAGTTGGATTTTTGGTCTTAATGGATCATTAGTTAAACCAAGCTCATCATCTGATGAAGAAACATCTCCACCTATTGCCGTTGCATGATTTATGCCGTCGACCAAAGAGTAAAGTCCACAAATTTAACCAACAGCGTCCTTTTTTTAATATTTTTTATTTATTTGATTATAAGGACCTCCTGCAGTTAATTTTGTTGGTTGCAATTTTTTTCTTAATACAGGCCACACCAAGGCGAATTGACTAGAAGTTGAGGTCAACTCTGCAACAACACTGCTTCTGTGGTCGGGCTGTCAAAAATATTGCTAGTAAAAACACACCATATATTGACTTAACCCCACCTTCTAGTGAATTCGCCTTGGGCCACACCTTATAATTATAAGGCAGTGTAAAATTTGTTTTTGGTTAAGAGGATGATATGAAAGCAAATGACAAATACGCAGTATAAGAATTTATGATGCAGTGAAGGAGCATATTGTAGAGGAGTGGTGCATTTGCGAAAAATTATGCAGTCAAAAAGCACCGCAAATTAATAAGGCATGTCCATCAGATGCAATTCAGTATTACATTAATGAACAAGTCTTTTTATAAAGTTAATTTAAGATACAAACATAAGGACCTGCTCGTAAATGTAATGATTGATTGCATCTAATAGAAAAAATCTGATAAATTACTAAAAATGACGATTTAAAAACGAATTTAAACTGGTATTATCGAAATTCGTCACATGGTAAAAACACTTTATTTTTAATGAAACAAAATGGAATATGAAATCGATACAGTAATTCGACGCATGTAATCATATCACAAGTTTTGTCGATTTCTAAAAGTTTGGACGACGAAATCGATTTCCATCACATACCTGAATGTTCGGTCATTGCAGCTTTTCGGTAATTGCAACAGGCCAGATTTTTTCGAGTTGCGGAAATCGAGCTCGCACTGTATATAACTACCAAGTTCTCACCATGTCGGTCTTCGGTAAACCCATCAAATCAACTTTGCTACTTATAACGACCCAGAATATACATATATATTTACTTTATAGGGTCTAACATCAATATTGTAGAAATTACAACCTTTTATATACCGTTTCACCCTCGGTGAAAGGTATAAACTAGAGTTTGCTGAAACCAGGCATTTTTTTTTACTTTTTTTCCAGTTTTTTCATATAATTATTAAGTGTATTAGAACGAAACTTTATGCATTCCTCAATCAAAGTGTTTTTTTACAAGAAAATGAGAAAAAAAGTGGCCAGACCCTGCCTTATTATATATGTACTGCAGTAAATAAAATCAGAATCAAACGTATCAAAAAGCATACGTAACACATAAGAATTCTTTCTTTACTGTTTTTCGAAGAATTATTCTATTTCCCAAAAAAATGTTACTGCTATAGGCATAGAACTCCATACATATAAAAGTAGTCCCAGCCTTGCCCAGAGATTCGTCAGTGTGAGTGTTTTCTATAGCCACAAAAACTCCATACAAATTACTAGTGTTCCCAGCCAGGCCCAGGTGGTCGTTTGTGCCACACAAATTAGGTGTCTACTTAATAGTTAAACAGGTAACTTTTGTTCTTCTTAGGACGACTTATTTCAATTTTAAAAATTTTGAAATACCTTGCCATTGTTGCAGGCTGTTATGTATAAAGTTTTTGTATATGAAGTTTGAGTATTATGTATAATTTGCAATTTCTTTATTTGAATGATAAAACAAATTCAATTTTATAGTTTTTATAATAACATTTATTTATATTTATTATTTATAACCAATAATAATATCAAGTTTTTTTTTTGACTTAAGACCACTGTGCGATACAAACAATTAAGATGAATTTTCCGTATACTTTCTTTAAAATTGTTACGCAAATCACTGACCGCTGAAAAATAAAACGGGTTATTGAATCAAGATTATATATAATAAAGGGTGGTCCAACCATAATGCACGATGTTAATTGTGAGTCACACCTTACGTCAAGTTTTTTGCCTAACTTAATTGACATTTCTTTGTTTCAGTGTTTGACAAATTCAACCATGGAGAGCTACACAATTGAGCAGCGCGTTAAGATTAGGTGTGTTCGAGAACACAAAAATTTAAATAAATATTAAACCAAAACAAAAAGTGAATAAATATTTACCCTTATTCTATTTAGCGTCAGCAAAACAAAACGATATCGTTTTCTGTTGATTGTTGTAAATCGGTAGTATGTCCATTGTCAATATCAAGTTTAATTGATAAGCGTCGATTTATTTTTGGTATGCCGTACGCAACGTTAGCGTCGACATCGATATAAATTGGCTCTGATTTTGTCGTCAGTCTTATTTTAATATATAATAATGAAGGAAAAAAATGGAACAAGAGCAAAAAAGCTACGCGAAAATTGCAAAAATTTATAAAAATAGCGAAAATTGGCGAAAATTTTTAATATTACAAACAAGCCATAAAATTTATTTAAAGTCCCTAAAACTATAAGATATAACAAAAATTCCACAATAAATGACTTAATTAGCGGAAATTCGCGAATTTTAGCCATGTTCGCGATAGAAGCAATTTTTCCTGTAAGTTTTCTGATTCTTTACAGCTTTAACGATTTTTAATAAATATGTACATACATACATATGTATTTAAATTTTCTGTCATGCTGCTATTAGCAAATCTCTGCGCATTTCCGCTATTTTGCAGTTTTGCCCGAATTTTGCCATTTCATATAGTCTTAGGAATTTTTCACGAATTTTTGCAACTTTTGCAATTTTTTTTTTTTTATTTTCCGAGATTTTGTTTTTAACCGATTAAGCGAGTTTAAATAAAGTTTTAAATTTTTCGCGAATTTCAGCCATGTTCGCGATAGAAGCGATTTTTCCGTGTGATACTTTACAGTTTTAACGATTTTAAATAAATATTAAACTTTGCTATCATACCGCAATTAGCAAATTTTTGCGAATTTCCGCTAATGTAGCCATTTTAATGGAATTTTTGACATTCCTTATGTTTATAGGGACCATGTATAACCGAAGTCTGTATTTCACAGGGCACTATCAACTTTGTCGATTTATATATGGCGAAAAGTGTAATGCCTTATGGCATTAGTAAGGGAACATTTTTAAGAATAAACCAAGCTACCCCTTTTGAGAGCACAACATTTTAAGAAACGAACACAAAATTGCATTTTTATACCCTTCACCACAGGTGGAAAAGGGTAAATAAAACAACAACAAGGGATTTTTGGGTAAAATTAGAGGCAGTATTAGTTTTTTGCTCATATCTCAGCCATAGTAAAAGTGTAAACATTTTTCCACACTACATTTATGTGCGATCAGCTGTTTCCTTCATTTTACGAATTTTTAAAAATTTTCCGTTCGCGTCCTTTCGTGAAGCCTTTCACGAAAATGCATTTCGTGCACTTCAGCGACGAGGCACACTTTCACCTCAGTGGATTCGTTAACAAGCAGAATTGCTGCATTTGGGCAAATGAGAATCCACGAGTAATTGTTCAAAATCCGATGCATCCACAGAGTGACTGTTTGGTGCGATTTATGGTCTAGTGGCGTCATCGGGCCGTACTTCTCTATCGTGAGAAGATAACGGACTTCTTGTGGCCAGAAATTTAGGATATGGACTTAGACAGTGTGTGGTTTCAACACGATGGTGCCACTTGCCATACAGATAACGAAACAGTGGCCCTTTTGCGAGAGAAAATCAATTGGCCGCCAAGATCATGTAACTTGACTTTCTTTAGGGGTACTTAAAAGAAAAAGTGTACGTCAATAAGTCCAGAACGATTAACGAGATTGAATCTCAATTATGTCTCGGAGTCATGGAAAATATGAACCACCGGGCAGAGGTATGGCACTGAAGCAGTGGCGAGCATTTGGCCGATATTTCCTTTCACAAATATATCCTTCTATAATAATAAAAATTAATAAGATAATAATTCTCTGAAGACTTTTTGTTTTATTTACAATTAACATATTAACGTGCGTTTTGGTTGTACCACTCTTTTTAACAATTAGAGAACATGCTTTATAGGAAAATTGTTGGGCGCTACGAACTATGTCTTGAAAACCAAAATGGAATTTGTCCTTTAAATTAGGCAAACAATTCTTCAAAATCTCAATTTTTTATATAAAACATCCCCATAAATATGAAATAAAAAAAATTACATGGTCCCTAAAAGTCGTCGTTGTTATTCTCTTCAAAAAAAAAAAAAACTGGGACTTATTCATATGTACATGTTGTAGACTATGCGACATTTCCCTGCAATATTTGATTTCTTTTGGTGTCCCTTCGAAAAATCGTTCAAGTTCAGTCGTTCCGTTTTTTGTTGCAAGCCACAAACTACAATTTGACGTTTAAATTTTAAAAATTGTTAAGTAACATATATGTACATATGTACATATCGTTACTTTAATATATAAAAGCCCTAACTAACGTTTTCCTTACTTTACAGGAGAAGGAAAAAACTTAATAAACATTATAGTCTTGTAGTCGTGATTTTTGTTAAACGCAATTTTTTTATTAAATTGCTTAGAGAATTAAATAAAAAACTGCATTTTTAGAAAATCGCGACTACAAGACTTTAATTTTTATTAAGTTTTTTCCTTCTCCTGTTAAGTAAGGAAAACGTTAGTTAGGGCTTTTATATATTAAAGTAACGATATGTATGTATAAAGACAAACATCGAACTTTTGCTTTATTTTAAACCCCGCAAGCGTCTCTACATCATCGTCGGAAATCTTCTATTTAATGAAATATTTTTGTGCGAAATGTCGCAAACTGTGAAACAGATAATAGTTCATTGCGGACTTAGTTCGTAGCGCCGAATTTTTTACTTAAATTATTTATTTGTTTCTCAACTTACCAACTTTAAAGCCATTTATATATATTGTCTTTATGAAGTTAGGAAATTTCAGATTATTTACGACAATTTTAACAATCTCATTATAATATACTCTGGTACATACAAGTTTCACATGCGAATTTTTTCCGATCAAATCAAGCCAGAAATGAATAGCAATTTCAAAAAATGACGCCGGAATTTCAATAGTTATTACATTCGTTGCACAGCTAAAGGACTCTTTAGGTGTTGCTCCTAGATTTAGACAAGAGTAGAGACAGAGATTTTCAAGTTTAAGCTCCTTGAGGGAAACATGATCTCTCAGAAGTTGAATAACGTAGGTCCAAGTTAATTGTTCTGTGTTTTCTATAGTAAAAGTTTGCAACGACTGTAATTGTAAGATCATTTCAATTGGTATAAAGCCAGATACTACTTTTAATTTTTCCAATCGAGGACAATTAAAGGATACTGGTTGCATAGGAGCTCCACTGCCGTAATCATACCAGACTAAAGACCGCAAATTTTCGTTCATTTCATACGCTCCTTTAAATTGATATGTTTCGTAATCATCTATACTCAAACTTTGAATTTGGCTAGAAATTACAAAATTTTCAAATATTCCTATAAATTTCGTTCTGCAAGAAGAGAAGTGTTTTAAATTCATTTCCGCTAAAAACTGGCGTAGGTTTGCTTGACTTAACCCATCGCAATTATTCACATTAAATTCCTCAATACTCTTTAACAATGGAAAATTTGTGACATTTTTAAATTTTGCGAAATTAAAATTTAGCTTTTTAAGTTTTTTACAAGTATCGGCTAAAACTTTTACTGCGTCATCATCTAAAGTCGTTTCGTTAAGGGTTAGTATTACCAGATTTTCAAAATTACTCAAATAATAGCAGGTAAGATCCTTTTCCTGACATTCTTCATTAAGAAATGCATAAATTTCCAATTGTTCCAAGTAATTCGCTGAATCTTTATTCATTCATTATTATTGTAAGAAAACGTATTCTGCATTTAAGAGACAAATGTTTAATTTGGGACTTAATAACAAATTCTACGAAATCATTAAAGCTCATCATAATACTTTCGTTTTCTCTAGATTTCCAAGATAAATATTTCAATTGCTTCATTTCCAAAATAGTTTTAACATCTATTACGAACAGATTTGTCGAAATAATTTTTAATTTCTGTAGTTGTTTGCAATATTTAGCCACCGATTGTAATTGGGATTTTACAACAGTAATTTTGCTGTAGTCGAGTGCTATTAAATTTGGAAAGTTTCTTATGTCCGTACAAGGAAGATCAGTTTCTTTCAGTTCTTTTATATCTTCGCCATATACTTTTAAAAATTCCCCAAATTCAGAGGAGGATAATTTCTTTATTGTCTCCAAACCAGTTTCATTTATTACATAAAAGTGTAGTGCTCCTTTTTCAATACAAATTGTGGTGTAGTCAACTTTCCAGATGAAATTGCAGAAAATATATTTTAAGTCTGGAGAAACTTGTGCCAATTTCAATTGCTCTTCAAAATTAAGATAATGAAAAATCATTTGCATTAAATCAACATTTGTTGAGATTTTATCGAAACCTTGCAGATTCAACGATGCCATATTTTTATTACATATTTATTTATTTCTAAATTAAAATGTTTTTTATTATTAGTTTGTTGTGTTGCAGTGTGACCAGAACTTAAAATTATTTACAGCTAAATCTGGCATTAGAAACGTACAAGATATGCTAAATTTTTTTTGATGTTTGTTAAAAAAGTCAATATAAACTTTTGTTCGAAACTTAATAACTTTAACGGCCAAAATTCAGTTTTAATTAACTATCAGTTATAACTGTCAAAAATATATTGTTAACTGAAAATTAAAGTAATAGTTAGTTTTAACTGAACTTGGTCAAATTCGCCGTAAGTGTCTAATTTTTAAAAAAATTTAAATAAACAGCAATATTTTAACAAGTGGGTAGATTTTAGTAAAGCATCAGAAAATTTGAATTTTTTTTTAATTTAGGCGCCCGTAAACCTCCGATACATGCAAATTACAAGCAATTTTATTTCTATGCTTTGCTCCGATTAAAACGATTCTATTAAATTATTTTTCAGACCAGTTTATTACTTCCCTGCATACAAATGAAAGATTTCCCCTAAGGAAATAATAATAATTATTGTTTAGAAAATTTTTAAAGTTTTAAAATTATTATTTTTTCAGCAGTTTATAGCAAACATATTTTTTGGATTAACGTGAGATGCTTTAAAAAAAAATTATTTTTTTTTTTTACAAAAATGGCAATTCTGTTGCTTTTTACCAGGGCTGTAAAGTCGTCCAAAAAAGGACTAACGCCGACTCCGACTCCAAACGCTGAAATTGTTTAAGTGCGACTCCGACTCCTACTATAATCTTGATGCTAAATGTATATGAGACTCAGTGATGTTAATTTTTATTTTTTCATTACCGTAAGGCCTTCTAAAAATTACCGTTTTTGAGAAGAAATTGCCGTACGAAAACATTAATGTGCTGTTTCCAAATGGCAGGCGATTGATTATGTAGTAAAATTTATATGAAAAGCCTCAGTCAATCGCCTGTCATTTGGAAACAGCACATAAGAGCAGTATTTATAAACCATTTATTTAAAACTAGTTGTTTGGTCCCGGCGTTGCTTGGGATTTTCCAAATTATAATAAAAAATTAAATACTGGTGAAATCCTGTCTGAAATTGGTCATATCAACTTATAAACCTTCGCCGGCTCATGCTCAACCACTTTGCTAAAGATCATAGCATTGTCAAATGCAGAGTTTACGATTTAGTTCATACTGAGTAATTTTCAATGGCGCCACCTATTTTAGATGTTGCTATTCTTCTTGCTTGTCAGAGACCATTTCGAATTGGTACGAATCATCGATATAGGTCCAGCCGTTCTTTAGTTATAAACGTAGTAACTAAAGGCTCAGTTAGTCTTTACTTTCTGTTCTGTTACGAATCAGCTGATTTGTTTTTGTTATATAAAAACCTGAGAAATTGATTAGTTTTTCTGTTCTGTTGCGGTTCAGTTTGTTAAAATCAAAAACTTGGTAAGTAATTGTAAGTGACAGCAAAATAAATAATAAAAAATAAATTATTGTATTGAAATAAACTATTTTTTGATTTTAAGAATTAATAAAATTTAATTTCTTCAAATTTGTGTGCATTAAAGTTATTGAAAAAAAACAATGGACGGTGCAAAACTCATAAATTTGTCATAAATGGCTGCTAAGTTGCTACAGAAAAAGTAACTATTAAAATCTTTGATTTTCACGAAAATGACTTTTTAATAGGAACATTTTCAGTAAAACAACTCTCATCTATGGTGTGATTTTCATAACAAACATATAATTTTTTGCTGTTTTATTTGCATTTTTGTATTTTCTCTATCTTGCACAGTTAATTTTTCTGAATGCAAAACCCTCTATCTTTTCTAATAACTAATTTTCAAATATTTTTTGAATAACTTGTTCTTGCAATACATACATGTTTGTTTTGCTATTTTTTGCAAGCTGGACATGAATTTGAAATCAATGGTGATTTGTCCGCCTCGGTATTTGTTTCCTGTATTATTCATCATTTAAAAACGTATTTCTTATCAGATTCATTGCCAATTTCAATTTTCTCGGATGGTTGTGACTACCAAAACCGTAACCATTATTTATCTAATGCTCTATCCAATTTTGAAAATAATAAAATTATTGAACAGATGTTCTTACAGTGCAGCCACACGATCAAGATTTTCTTGATAGTCTTTTACATATACTATTTGTCAAAATTAACAAAAATTGAAGGTTGTGACGTAGGCTGCATTCAATTTTTGAGCAATTTACATTCAAGATGTCATCAGGAAAACAATTTATAAAGGCAAACGAAAAATTTGCTCACTAACCTTGAAATCAGCTGTTTTCTTGAACGTAAATTGAAGCACTCTCTGGAAAGAGAATTTTAAAGGCAAATTCGTTTCAATTTTTAAAAGTATGAGTGTATTGGTAAAAAAGTGTGAGTGTATTAAAACTTGATCGTGTAACCCTCAAGTTAGAGAAAGCCCATACGCAAATGGAGTGCGATAGTACCCATGCTAAGATAGAGATTAAGTTGAAAAATCCATCTATACACTTGCCAGTCGGTTACGTTAGAATTACTAGAAAAGCCAGAAATACCGTTAAAATTAACAATGAGATCGTGAAAAATCCGTTTGATTCAGGATATTTAAATTATGACATCTTTAATAATTACAGTAATGACAAACTTTTGCGTTCTTTTTTTTCAATTAGACCAGGACGAGTAAGGAACGATCCTACAGTGTCTAATTTAAGATCTCTTTTATATCTTCCAGATGGTAGCGTAAAATATAAATTAACTTTTGAAACAGATCACATTGATTTACCTGTTCGTATTAAAACTAATACAGAACATATTGAACCAAAACCTCTATATTCTGCTCCACTTTCAATTCAACCAAATAAGTGGAAGAATTTGCAAGATTTGAAGAGCGTTATACCACCGGGATACCATTATTTTTACGATGATGTACACCAATTAAACTCCAAACAAACTTAAAAAAGCAAAAAAAATATTAAATCGTTGCTATAACTTTTTGTTATTGCTAATTGTTAATTTTTTTATCTTATTTTGTATTATTAGCCTTTATCTTAAACTAGCTGACCCGGTCCGCGCTGCTGGCCCTAAGCAAACATTAGTGTTGTATTACCTGACGATTTAAATTGAGCTTTAAACGAAATTTACGGCCTTTAAAATTTTCCTTCCGTAAAAACCTAAGTTGGACCATGGCGATCATTTTAAAGAAAAAAATCGTTCAAGCCGTTCTCAAGTTATGGATTTTGCCACGCCCCTCCGCCCCCAGACCGAAAATCAAAAATCAGACTTCACAGTGTCACCCGCCTGAATATTCTGAAGATTCCCTGAAAATTTCATCAAAATCGGCCCAGCCGTTTTGGAGTCCAGACGTTACATACATACAAACATCCTATTTTATATATATAGATAGATAGATATAGATAAACCACGTTAAACACTGAAGCTTCGTTCAGACGGTGGTCAGATCTTATAATGTTGTCATTAAAATTGCCTAAAAATGTCTTGCAATTGTTTGAACATTGTAAGCTCATTTTCATTTGGCAGATGTATAAAATTAATGCATCTGACAATGGCACCATTGTCAGAAAAATGACAACATTGTAAGATCTGACCACCGTCTGTAAGAAGCTTGACAGATGGAATAAATAAAATCAAAATAATTTATTTTTATTAAAATACAAAACCCTCCATCTTTTCATTTTCATACATACATATTGAATATTTTTGAGAAGCAAAACCCTCCATCTCGCATAAAGTCCCCAAAAATGCAAAATTTTATAAACCAATTATCTGTGAGATTCAGTAGTTGATTTAAAAAATATTGTAGAATACCGAATTTTAATAACTCAAGTAATACGTGAAAAAAACAGTTTTTTCGCTCTCCTGAAAAGTTGTGTTTTTTAAGATAGAGGATTTTGAATTTAGGCCCTCGATATATAGATTTAAATGTGTTTTAAGAAAAAATTTGATCAGAAATTTTTGTTTAAAATACATTTTTAAGCAAAATAATTGTATTTTTATGAATACGGCAGATAAATAATTTTGAATTAACTAGGTACATACATACATATACATATGTATATTCATTCAACTCAAAATATTTTTATTTAATACGCTTAGCGTGCATATGTATGTGATAAACTTAAAAAAATAATGTTTTGTTTAATTTATTTAATTAAATACATAATTAAAAAAAGTTATGTAATAAATATAATAATTTTTGAATTGTTACAGTCACAAGAAAAATCAATCCATCCGTACTTAACCAAGGCAAAGTTGTGTCAATAGTACGGTAAGTACAGATTTTCTTAAATCAAGTACAGAATGCTTGATTCAAATACGGATTATTCAAGTGCCAAACACTTAACTTTAGCCCCATTTAATCCCTGATCCGTACTTAAAATAATCCGAAAACTATAGTAAAATTTATTAGCTCAAGGCTATTTGATATGTAAGTATGTTTAAATATTGTTGATTTTTAAACAAACAAAAAGTTTAATATAAAATTAATAATAACTATACAAGCATAATTTCAGTTTTCTTAATTGGACTTATCGCTGTTACGAAAACATTTGCAAAAACATTATGTTCTTAATTTTTTGTTATAAAATTGATCTATTTTTAAATTTAAAATAACCTCTCAAACGTTAAAATTATTAAACATTCATACATATGTAATAGGGTATTCATTTAATCGGGCTTTTGCTTTAATCGGTTACTTGCTCGATTAATTAACCGAGGTTTTGGTTTAATCGGTTTATAATCGGTTAATTTTGTTTTTGATCGGTTAACCGATTAATAAAGTTTTGTTATAAATTAAGTCATTTCAATAAATAAAAATGCAAAAATTATTTATTATTGGGAATTTATTAGTAAAAAAAACAATAACATAACAAACAAAATAATTCTTGAACTTAAACGAGCAAAGAAGTAATTCATAAATATTTAATAAATAATAATATATACATATTATATATTTAATAAGAAATAAACTGTGAGATCATTTTATTAATAAATTTTTCAAAACTAAAGGAGATCTTATAAAATAATCTTTTAGAAAAATAATTTGGCTTAAATGTTTAGGATTTAAGCGATTCTTTTCTTTAGTTTCGATAAAACTCGACTTGGAAAAAATTCTTTCACTTATCGAAGATGTTGGAAATCTCGAAAGCAATCTATAATACAGATTATCTAATTTCTCAGTTCTTTTCCTGTATTTCCTGATTTTGTACTGTATTTAAAGAATGTACCCAGCGGGAAATTTGGGTCAATTGGTCCAACAGACTGGTCCTGAGAGTTGTGAAAATTTAACAGGTACAACGAGAAAGAACTCATGACCAGTGAAAGGAGAACCAAACATGTTACTGGTTTATGAAGAACAAAAAGGTAGACAAAGTAATGAATTACAGTACAGTTTTCACCGGTGGTGACACATTTTTTGGGACTTTTAAAAATTTGGTTCTTGAATATAATTATAGGACTTGTTTTATTGAAAAAATACTACATTTTATTGAAATAAAACTACATTGTTGTAACAAATGGTGTCAATTGACACCCTCCAATGACAACCCCATGTAAAAGTGATAGGTCTTATTAATAGAAAGTGTTGAAACTAGAACCGGTCTCTACCACCAAAGACCTTTCACGGGACTACTTTGGTGTCAGTTCGCTTCCCTCTAGGGTATTGCTAGAAGGAAAAATATGTTTCTTAACACATACCTTTTGTATATGAGACAAAACAAATAATTGAAAACACAAAATATATGTTATAATACTACATAAAATTAAAAATTTTGTTACTTCGGTTAATCGACTGAAATTAACCGGTTTAATCGTTAATCGAAAAAAGCCAATTTTAAATTAACCGATCAGTTAATTGGGTAGTAATTAATCGGTTAACCGATTAACGGTTAACCGAATGAATACCCTAATATGTAAGCATTTATAAGTATACTAAAAATACAAATTTCTTTAAATTACCGTTTTTTAAATAAAATTACCTTGCTACCTTTTGCGGCCGAAAATTACCCTAAAAAAGGGTAATTACCGTACGGAATGAGGGTATACTAAGTTTGTCATTCCATGTAAAACTTTTTTATTATGCATCTAATACCCCTGGTTTCTTGAGTAATTCTAAGTCGATTTATCCATGTCTGTCTGTCCGTCTGTTCAAAATACTCTCACTTTCGAAAAACTTAAAACAAAAGCTCAATCTTGGTGTCAAATTGCTTCTAGTTATCCTTACACTCAAAATAAAAATCAATCCATCCTTACTTAAATCAATCCGAAGCGGTATAAATAGTACGGTGAGTACGGATTTTCTTGAATCAAGTACAGAAAGATTGATTCAAGTACGGATTTTCAATCGCAAACTACTTAAATAATCCATATTCAATCCCGTTTCGTACTTGAAATAATCCGAAAATGTGATTAAGTTAAGTAAAACTAAGATTAAATCAATCTCAAAATACGCTTGATTAAGAATTATAAAATTGTTTTAATCCGAATTCGTACTTAAAATATTCCGAAAATTAGATTGATTTATGTAAAACTAAGATTGATTTAATCTCAAAATGCGATTGATTTAAGTTTTATAAAGTTGATTTTATTAACATATTAACAAGAAAAAATTGGAATGATTGATTACTTACCCGTATTACACCTAACATAATGATAAAACACCAATATCATGCCCGATATGGTTTTTATTTTAGAAATCTTATGTACATATTTAACTAAAAATATAAGCTAAATGAGAATCAAGAGTTCAAATTTACTTTTTACCCCTTAGTGGTGCACATGAGTCTCGCCAGACCTTTTTTCAATGTGTATAGAAAATTAAAACATGCGTAGGCCGGAGGGTTAAACACAACAAAAAGTTTAATCTTTTTTTTACTTGATTTATGCTATGTTCATACGACGATATAAACCACTCGTTTCGCTCTCTGAAACTAGTTTGCCAAACATGCTGTTCATACGATTCATTCTTGTTTCATTTTGACACTTTTTTTTGTTGTTAGTGTGATTTTTTTTTAAATAGATAAAAAAGTAAATAAAACTTAAAAATATATTATTTAATACTTTTATTAATATTATTATATTATAATTATCACTTTATTTTATTAAACATCCATTTTTACTTTGGTTTTTTCTTTGTTTTGATTTTTTTTGAGAGCTAGTTCAGATAAACTAACGATAAATGTTATCAAAATTGGAGATGATAGTACATTTTTCCTGTTTCGCAGCCTGTTTCAAAATGAAACGACCCGTTTCGCTCACAAAATTTTGTATGGGGAAACAAGTCGTTTCAATCATGTTTGGGGCGCGAAACAGGAATAAGAGAGCGAAACTCGAATATTGCTGTCCGTGTGAACATGGTATTAAGAATTTCATATTTATTTCAAGAAATTCCAGGATTGATTTTCGAAAGTAATCCCATTTAGGATTGTTTTAAAAACGTTTAAGTGTTATTCGTACTTGAATTTTTGAGTACGACTCGTACTTAAAGTAATCATTAAAAACTTGATTTATCCCGAGTGGTTTTCTTTCTGTGTAGCAGTTTGGGAGTAAAATCAGCAAAATCCGATCAGTAGGATCATAGTCATCAATGAAAATCTAGAACCACCACCCTAAAAAATTGCCAATTTTGTTACAAAATCTTACGTAAAAGGTGCCATCATGTACTCCAAAACCGTAACAAATATTGCTATCATATTTAAATGTGGTTTCGTAAAGATTGGTCCATAGTTTAATAATTTACCCTAGGTCCCATATAAAGCCTACCCTCGGAAAACAGTTTAGTTCGTTAAAAACGTAATAACTAATGCTATTGTAATGAAATTTGGCACTATCAGCTTTAAAATTTCGAGAAGATCGGTCCATAATTTTCTAAATAATGCCCCATATAATGCTCACTCTACGAAATTATTTAAATACACTTAAACCGTAGCAGCTATAGATATTTTAAAATTTGGTCCAATTTTGGTTCATATTGCTAGAAATAATACCATGCAATTTTCTGATTATCGGTGCATATTAACCTAAGATCCCATATTAAGCAGCGTTCTGAACAGCACTTTAAGCGATAAAACAAATTTCACTTCTGATGCGTGCATTAAAATTTGTTCCATTTAGATATTTAATAACGGAAATCACTATACAGGATTTCGTGATGATCAGTCCATAATTTATTTTTTTAAAAAAAACTCTTATTTCTAAAAAAAAAACTATTTGTGAGATTATTTATTTGCTTCGGCTAAAGGTCTTGGATCATAAAATAAAAATAAAAACCAACTGTTTATTTTATTTTAACAATTTATTTTCTCCGATATTTCGGTAAACTTCGTCAACCATTTTCAAGGAATCTAAAACACAACAAGTGATTTTCTTTAATATTACAAAATTAAGAATTGTAATTTGCATATTACGTACATAATTCGTTAATCTATTTTACCGCGTCTTTTTCCACAAACCTATAACATCAAACAAACTTAATCAACTAGTTGTCATTTTTTTATTATGTTTATTAATTATGTGTCGATATAATTGAGCGCAATTGTCTGTATCTGTCTTATAATTAAGTCGTGTGTTTGTTGGAATATTTATTATATGTAACATTTCCAAGGTAAATCTCTTTTTATAATTACTCTCTTCCTGTAGTACTCTAACCTTCTCGAAGTCTGGCTTGTGACCACTTTTTGCACAGTGGGCCGCAAGTGCAGTTTTTTGCTCTAATGGTTTTTCCGTATTTTTCATATCAGATTTGTGAGAAGAGATTCTAGTCTTTAATTTGGTTTTTGTTGTACCCACATATGTCTTATTGCACAAATGTAAACCATCACCATTGCAGTTTACCCTATATATTAAATTTGATCTGTCATCCTTCTTCATTTCGTCTTTAGTTTTACTGAACAATTTTCCAACTGAGTTCCTGGTCTTCATAGCAAGCTCATACTTTTCATTGTCATAAATATTTGTCTTCTTAATTCTCTCGGATAATCCTGCTATATATGTCATAGATTTGTAAATTTTCTGGGGCTTTTCTTTGTTTGTCAATATTTTCCTTGTTGATTTGGCATGGCTTATTAGATCCTTAATGGTGTTCTTCGGATATTCATTTTTCTCCATTATATTGGTAATTTTCTTTATATTGTCCCTGTGAAATATTTCGTCGCTTATATCTAATACTCTTTTAATGAAGTTCGTCGCTGTATTAATTATAACTCTTCTGGGGTGTTTTGAATAAAAATTGATCAATCTATTAGACGAAGTAGGCTTCTGATACCAATCTAGTCTAAGTGAATCTCCCTTACGTCTTATTACTGCGTCCAAATAAGGTAGTTCGTTATTCTTTTCTATTTCCACCGTAAATTTAATCTGCCCATTATAAGCATTTAACATGTTCAAAGTGTCATCAACAGCATGTTTCTTCACAATGGCAAAAATATCATCTACATATTTCGTCATTTTTCTAGGTTTCGTCTTCAGTTTTCCAATTGTCATATCTAAAAGTTCTTCCATAACAATGTCAGCTATAATTGCTGAGGCAGGTGATCCCATGGGCATTCCCTTTCGCTGTTCGTAAATTTTCCCATCATACTTAAAATACCTTGTGTCTTTAATACAAAATTTTACAATTTCCATAAATAGTTCCTGAGGTATGTTAGTATATTGTTTTATGATGCCCCATTTTTCCAATATCGTCTTAAGTGCCAAATTTACCGGGATGCTTGGAAACAATGATACTACGTCAAATGATATAAGAATTTCATCATTCTCTATTTTGGTGTTGTTGATCTTAGACTTAAAATGAATTGCGTCTCTTACGTTGTAACTCGATTCGTTCGTCAAATTCTTCAAAATGCCAACAATATATTTGCACAGCCCATCTGATGCTGAGTTTATAGAGGAACAAATTGGCCTTAATGGTATTCCCTTTTTGTGGATTTTTGGTAATCCATAAATCCTTGGTGCTACCGCAGTTCTGGTAGTTAATATTGCCTTTTCCCTTGTATCAAGTAGTCTTAAATTAAATAAATTGTCAACTATTAAATTATTCTTAGTCTGCAACGAAGACGTAGGGTCCTGTTTTAATCGTTTGTATGTGCACATATCACTCAGAATGTTTTTCATTTTTCGTTTGTAATCCTCCTTAATCATTGCTACTGTCTTGTTGCCTTTGTCTGCACTTAGTATTAATAAATTATCATTTTTGTCCAGAAATTGTTTCGTCTGATCCACTGTGTCAAGTATCATCCTGTCTCTTTGGGTCAACCTGGTCTTACTCAAGTGGTTGTCAATAAGAGATGTTAATTTACTTCTCGCAATATCTTGTTGTTCCTTATTCTCTAGTGTCTGGACAATATCCTCACCGTCTGCTATGCATTTGAATAATGGGAACGTCGTCTTCGTATTCGGTAATGCATGTTTTGGTCCCAAAGATAATAGCCAACTAACATTTGTTGGTATAATTATGTCTGTTGTATTTACAAACCACTCTTGATTATTTTTAACTTTTAATCCCCTGTTCATCTCTTCTCTTAGCTTAGTAAGTTTTTTAATGTGTGTTGTTTTGTTGTCTGTTTTAAGTTTCTCGATAATAATGTGCTCGCTCTCCATCAGTACCGTTAGATCATTCTCATCCAATGAGCTTCTCATCAATTGACCTGTTTTAATAACATCTCTTTCAGTGTTCTTGATTTGTTTATGTTTGTATTGTATAAGTAAATTTAATATTATGTTCTGAAACTTGTAGATATGTTTTTGTAAGTTAATTTTGATGTCATTATAAATTTTGTCATTGAAATTGAACATGTTGTGTAAATTTTTCATAGCATTAAATATAAATTTTGGTATAATACCCAATTGTTTACATTTCATTAAAAATGTTATAGAGGATTTTAGTTTTACTAAATTTTTGTTGTACTTAGAAAATTTACCAATAATGTTAATGGTTTTCTTGTTGTATTTTGTCTTTAAAATTCTATATAGTTGCATGATGACTATAAGTTGCGGTGTGCCTTCCGTGTTGTATGTAGGGTGTTTCTTTTTTGTTGACCTGTGTTGTTATGTGAGATTATTTATTTGCTTCGGCTAAAGGTCTTGGATCATAATTTATTTTTAACAAAAGTGCCAACGTTTTTAAAAGAAAAAAAAACATGTTGTAGGGCTTTTTATAACTAGGGTTGCCATCCGTCCTCTTTTCCCCGGACACCGTCCTCTTTTTTTGGGTATCCGGGGCAGTCCTACTTCTTTTTCATCAAGTGTCCGGGGTTGTCCGGTTTTTTACACCTTCATTGTAAATTAGTTTCTGGATTTAAATCACAGTTCACAAAATTCATAAAAAAAAAGATTCAGGTGCTCGGGTTTTTTTAAGATAGGTATGATTTAATTTTTGGGGACGTAACGTGACAAAAAGAGTACTTTTCTTTGAATGTGCCCAAAATGGAGCTCCCAAAAAAAAAATGGAAAAATTTTTGTTTGAATTGGAAAAATAATTTTTTTCTGTGTGCCATGAAAAATTCTTATTTTATTTATCGGTTTTTTTGGGTTCTCTTGTCCACTATATACTGCTTTACTGTTACTTTCTTTACATTGCATTTTTACCAACTTATCTTCAAAAGCTTTTCAAATTGTGCGTAGATTGGCAAGTCAGTGCAATCAGAAAACTCGGATTCAGGCAATATCCGTTGACACCATACATCATTATCCTTCATCCACTGAATTAGTTCACTTTTTAATGTTTTCAAGACTACACAAATGTTAAAAATCAAAGTGTGCTTTTGATTTGAGATGAATGACAATGTTGCATTTTAAAGTATTAAAGGTAAATCAGCATCGAAGTAATGACAGCAAATTTCATAAAAAAAATGCCAAAAAAATTGTCTTTAAAAATATTACAAAAATGGAAAAAATAGCTATGAAGAAAAAAAATGGCTAGATCTTCCGGCTAGATAAAATTTAGCCTTTTTTATGGCTAGATAAAAAATAAATCACCAGATCCAGCCGGAAAATGGCTAAATTTGCAACCTTGGTCACCACTGCTATCCAAAATATCACGGTAAATCTTTACAAGTCTCCAGTTGCCAGTCTACACCAAAATGCTTTTGAAATTTCATTAGAAATTTTGTTTTCAATTTTAAGACCCATATAACGTCAAAGAAAAGAAAATTTGGAAAAAAATTAAAACAAGTGTCAAAAATCAAATAAATTAATTGGACATTACATGGGTAAAAAATGACAACTCTCCCCGATGAACCTATCTTGTGCTTATACTACCATGCTTTTGAAGACCAACCAACTCTTCAGGTTTTGTGTGTACACAGAAAAAATGTGTAGAATCAAAACATTTTTTGTCTTAAATCGGTCCTATAAACAAAGTTGCATATTCAAACAATATATTTTGCATTGTGTTTATTGAAAAAACCATGATTTTTCAAACAAATAATTGTGAATACACATTGCAAAAAAATTCGGTTCATTGCCGCTAGCCTCAATACTTGCAACGCGAAATGAAACTAGACTAATGGTAGAGCAAATTTGCTAAAGGTTTTTAGAAAGTTAGTTCGGGTTCCCGAAATATTGGGCCCTAAAGTTTTTGAATTTTTTGAATTTCACAAAGGGTCTTCTAAGACCAAAAAATCAAGCAATGTATGTAAAACGAGTTTTCGAAAAATTCAAAAATTTCAAGACCCCGAATTTCGAAAATCCGTTTTACATACATTGCACGATTTTTTGGTCTTAGAAGACCCCTAGTGAAATTTAATGCAACAAAAAAATTTTCGTCGAAGGACCCTTAAAATGAATGTTAGTGGGTTAATATATTCTAATAAAAGAATCGCCATACAATTCTACTGAAGACATCTGAGAATCTTTTAGCTCAGAAGTACATTTTGTATATTGTTTTGACTTGTTTGTACCAAACGCCTTTCCAAGAAATTTAAAAATTTCAATACCCCTAATTTCGAAAATCCGTTTTACATACATTGCACGATTTTTTGTCTTAGAAGACCCCTAGTGAAGTTTGATGCAGAAAATATTCGTCAAACATTTTAACCCTCTAAAGTGCCGTTTTAGTATATTTTTCTGTGTAAGTTAAAAAATTACCCCTTAAAATTAGTGTTAGTGGGTTAATATATTCTAATAAAAGAATCGCCAAACAATTCTACTGAAGACCACTGAGAGTCTTTTAGCTCAGAAGTACAGAGGCTGGTTTTTTTTTGTTGCACGTGTTATTGTTTAAAATTTGTTTTTGCTATTTAAAAAAATTTCAAACAAAAAATTTAACTGAATCAAACAAAAAGTTAACTGAAATTTATATAAATTTCACATAAATAATTTTGCTGAATCAAACAAAAAAGTTAACTCGTTTTGCACATGCAATGACGCGCACCCTGGCTTTGAGACACATTTTTATGTTGGAATAATTTCTGAGCCAAGTCTTCTTTATACGCATAAAGAAGAAGAAATCTCAACCAAAAACGGCAGAAGACTTAACCGATATGTTTTTCGACATCATCCTACTTTTTAAAATTGATTTATTTAACTAAACAATTTTAAAAAATAGAATACTGGATTTTTCATTTTTTTTTTTACCAACTTTGAAACTATTCAAAAATTTATTTTGTTTCTTATAATGTTGTTGTTATTATTGTTTAAAGAGTGAAACCATGGTGGAATAAGCAGGTGGCATCGTTACGGCAACAAATACAACATTACAACAAACATGGAAATTACATAACCGTTTACGTCAAAAAATACATTGAACAAAAATCAAAGCGTGCCGCTGAACGTGATGAAATAAATAAATTTTTAGCCAATTTTTATTTAATTATGGTCAATATCTTATCAAAATTATCATAAACTTTAATAAAAACCAAAAATAACAGCACAAAACGTGGACTTTTTGTAAACATAAACAAAACTTTGACATTAACCTAGACAAACAATGCAAGAGCAAAAAATCGTCATCTGGCGTAGTGCTGCCAACTGTTTATTTCACCATGAGTGAAACGTTTTTTTATCAATATTGTTTTTGTTTTTTTATCTTACTACAAACCTCGTCACGCTATTTTATCATCTTTCTTACTTTTTTAAGGCGTACAAAAATATAATTTTGTTGTTGTGCACATATTTTACATAAAGAAGTTTTGCTTACTATCAAATAAAAAATGCAAAAAAAAAAACGACAACATTAAAGAGCGTTAAAAAAGGGTGTTTTTTAAAGTGTCACAACTTTGAGTTGGCATCACTGCTTTATTTGAGCACCCATTTAACAGCTGATAGTTGCTTTTTGTTTAGTTTGCTTTGTTATTGGAATTATGAATCGACTTACATCAGAGCAACACAAGCAAATTGTTGAAATTTTTAATCAAAATAATTCGGCGAATGGGCTGAACAAAATTGATATTGATTTTGAATTTCCATTCAAAATTTTATTTCCCGTTTAAGCATTTGGAGTGAGGAGAATCTACAAGCTTTTGTCGAAACACCATTACATTCCCAGAAAATTACTCTTTGGTGAGCTTTATGGTCTGGCGCAGTCATTAGCCCGCCCATACGTCTTCAAAAACGTTGGCAAAAGTTGTTGAAAATTGGTGTTCCAGATTGCGCCTTTTACGCGCCAGCCGTGGCGGCCACATTTCAGAAATCATATTTAAACATTTATTTTTCTTTCCAATAAAGCCCGTTTCATTGATATTAAAAATATAATTCCTTGTTTTATTATGATTTAAACTTGTGCCACTCTATAAAAAACACCGTTTATATCATACAAAATTTTAAAAAACTTCAAACCAATAACGCGTATACATATTATATTTTTGAATAGTTTTCAACATATTTTTGTCAAAAAAAAATCAAACAAAAAAAATTTGTAGAAATTAAAAAATTTTTTTAGCAATAATTTTTTTCTGTGCACAGTATAAGGTTATCGTTGTGGCTTAATAGTTTCTAGTGTTTTCCCTTGTTTAAAATGCTCTTGGGAGCTGCACTAGTTACTGCTGGCCGAAAGTTCTCCTTCCCATGTACGAAAAATAACCTTTTGCTTTTTCTCGAAATTAATCGTTTGCTTCAGGCAAATCTAAAATGCAGTCCACTTGTTGCTTTGTACACAGATGAAACCTCTGTTTTCCAGTCCTCAATAGCAACTTCCGCAGTTACTTTAAAGACGGTCCAAATTTCGAAAATATGTCCAGGTACTCTTGTGGGTTAATCGTGGTATCGACCTTTCTTAAGTTCTTTTTGATATGCCAAAAACCCTATCTGCCGGTAGGATCAGGTTGAATTTCAATTGTAAACAAAACCAGACTATATATGGCATAAATACCAAGCCCTTGTCAAATCTGGAGTCTTCGGATAACCCTTTCAAGGGACATACGGACCTCGTTAAATCAACTTAGCTCCTCTTAAGGACCCAGAATATATACTTATACGTTATAGGGTCTTAGATTAATATTGTAGAAATTCCAAACGGAATGACAATCTTTTATCATCGGTAAGGTGTAAAAAAAGGGACAACATAGGCAGATTATGGCTGCAAGGGACAAGTTTTGTTTAGTTTCATGCAAGGAAGCATTTTTGTTTCTCACAGACAATGCAAAGAAAGAGTTTTGGAATTCACTCAAATCTTACATGAAGCTTGCAGAGGTCAAGCAGAGATTTTTGTTTGTTTTTAACTTCAGATACTAAAGCAGCACGGTGTTATCTGTCAAAAGTCGTTGCTATCATGATTTTTTATTTAAATGCAAGTAACGAGTTTTGGGACTCAGCGCCTCATATCTACCTAAAATGGCTTTGGAACCTTTGTAAAATTTCTATTGATAAGGTCTCTTTTAGCGTGTTGGAGACGAAAAACATGTCTGACTAAAGGTGCTATCAGACGGTATGTATTTTACATATGTACTGTCACTTTTCTTACCCATATGTAATTTCGTATGTATGTCAAAATTTTCTTAAATTTTTCTTTACAATATATTTTTTCAAGAAATTTCGTTTCAAAACAAACCAGCTGTTTTGTTTATGTTTGCCACAGAAAAATAGAGCGCGTTCTAATCGAAAAAATTACATATGTATTTCCACATGTATTTTACATATGCAAAGTATCATATGTATCACACGATGTGTACAACTTTTACAGATGGAAAATTTTACAGTACATATGTAAAATACATACCGTCTGATAGCACCTTAAGTCACCCTGTTGTTTTAATTACGTCATTACATATTTGTAATACTTAAGTATTTTGTATATCCAAATATGTTTTACTATATCTGACAACTTATCGAATATCTATTTGTTTTTAAGGCATACATACATATGTATGGATTTAACGAAATTTTAATGAACTTAAAAATTGTATATAAAAGGTGGTTTTCCGAATACACCGTAATCGGTGCCGCAAACGAAAACTGAAACGTTGCTGTTCGTCACCGTCTCGTTTCCGAATATTTTTCTATTCAGTTGGCAGCCTCGCAGGATAAAACAGAAGCTGAAACCGAATTATTGTGCGCAATTTGTTAAGTTGTCATTATGAAGTGGAATATTGTGCATAAAACACAATATAAATATTAAATACTAAAAAATATGGAAAATTACGATGTCGATGAAACCAACGAGGAAAATCGCCGAATTGTAGCCTACAACATGGCGCAGCAGCAATATGAAGAAGATGTGTTTTTGCTGTTATTATTAAGAGCGAGAAGAAAAAATATTCATGTGAAATACAAACAGCTGCACAGAGAAGGTGAACACTAGGCTGGTTCATATATGACCGGTGTCGCCAGTGGATTTTTCGAAAAAATACCTACACATGCTAAAAAAAATCTGATTTTTTCCTACACGTTGAACAAATTTGCCCTACGAAAATCCCTACGCTTTATTGTCATTAAAATAGAAGAAAACACATTCGTTATAAAAAATAAATTTTTTGACAAAAAATAAGTACAAAACTTGAAAAAAAAATAATATTTACTTATCGCACTTGTTCAATAATACTGTATTAACTCAAAATTTTCAAGAAGCAAAACAATTTTCAATTTAATATGAAAGGCATATTAAAAAGGATTTTTTAACGCACCGTTTCTTTACCAAAAGGTACTTAAAATAGCTCGATATTTTTGATATGAATTATAACTGTAGATTTTTTCTAAAAAGTGAAAAACTAAAAATTTTGAGTTAACACAGTATTGTTGACAAGTTAATATTTGTATGTACTTTTAAAAATTCAATTAAATGATATTCAATTTCAAATTCAATTAAATGATATCTTAGAAAAAATATATACATACATAAGTGTCGCCCACTTTTTAAACCACAAACAACTCTGGAAATATATTTTCAAGCAATTTTAGTGAAAAGAAAAAATTTTCAACTGCTTTGGACAAGAAAATATCACTTACAAAACGTTTTTCTGAATTGATTTTATAAATAATGCAATATTACGAAAAATACCTAAATTTTGGTGATTATAAAAAATCTGTCCGATTTTCCCTACGCCCCTACTTCTGGCAACACTGTATATGACACTTTTTTTTTGTTATTTTAATGTGGGCCAACCGAAATATATATTAGGTACAGTGAAAAAATAATACATGATTTTTTAAAATTTTTTTTATTAATGGTGTTTTCTTTTCTACAAAAAAATACCACATTTTAAAAGGTGCATTTATAAAATGTCTTGCCTAACATGTAATAATGCAATTTTTTATTTAACGAGAACAAAACACAAAATTGGATCGCCCTGTTTTTAACAGTTGACAAAAAGTTTGTTCTTCAATATATAAAAAAATATGTACATAAATCAAAAAGTATGTTCTTCAAAATATAAAAAAAAAAATACACATAAACCCAAATTTGATAATATTTTAATATTAAATAAATAAATAAATGAACATGACCAAATTCCAATTTCTTTAGTTTGTTTTTCATAAAATATGTAAACAAGAAAATACCTTTGCCAGATTGCGAATTTATTAACACCAAGTTTTTACGATTTCTTGATTTGACGTTTTTTTTTCAAAAACAATTTTATAACAACGAATCCATTTAAATTTTATGTCACTGACAACCTACCATTAATTATGTAATGCTTTCTTTTGTTTTTACTATAAAATAATAGACAAAATTACTATTAAAACTTAAAAATTTTACTGTCCTAATTAGAGGCGATTTTTTCCCAACTTCGTCTGGTAACCCTATATATAAACAGAAGCCATCTTTAAACAGGGCATTATCAGCACTCTCGATTTATACGGGGCGTAAAGTGCAATGCCTTATGACATTTAGAGCCATTATTACAACCTAATGATAAAGTTACTGATAGTTAACGTGAACAATAGCTATCTTGAACGATAAAGTGACCAATAAGTTTTTTCCATTATAACAACTGTCCGATAAAATAAAAAATGTAATTTATATACTGTGGCAACATTGCAGGGGGGTTACTGCGTATTTCGATTCGAAAGAAATCATTTACGAATTCGAGCAATTCGTACTGTGTATTACGATTTTCGTAATATTTGTTTTGAATAAACGGACGTTTTTTATACTTTTTCGAAAACAAAAAATGCCCTTTTTAACAGCCAGTCTCTATTACGAACAAAAATGTTTAATCAAATTTTCAATTTTCTTAAAAATACAACCTCTGCCATCGTTTCGAACGATTGCGAAAATCGTTATACACAGTACAAATTGTTCGAATCCGTAAATGATTTCTTTCGAATCGAAATACGCAGTAACCCCCCTGTATATACCGTCTACTCTGGTTGTTTAATATACGTAGTGGCAACGACTTAGTTTTGTTTTATTTATTAATTAAAAACAAGTTAGAGTGCTATATTCGGCTGTGCCGAATCTTTGATACCCTCCACCGACAGTTCGAATGCTTAAGGAGTAATATCTGTATGATGTCTTTTTATACCCTCCACCACAATTAGTTGTGAAGAGGGTATATTAAGTTTGTCATTCCGTGTGAAACTTTTTTATTATTCATCTCAGACCCCATAAAGTATATATATTCTGGCTGCTTGAGTAATTCTAAGTCGATTTAGCCATGTCCGTCTGTCTGTCCGTCTGTTGAAAACACGCTCACTTTCGAAAAACACAAAAGAAATAAACAAACTAGGTGTCAAATTGCTTGTAGTTATCCTAAGCAGTTTGGGATTGAATTTCAGCAAAATCGGTTCAGTAGGACCAGAGCTATGAATCAAAATGTGGAACCACCACCTTCAAAAACTTGATAATTTTGTTACAAAAACTAACATAAATGATGCAAAAATGCACGGAATGACATAAGATTTTGCACAAGTCCGTTTTATTCGACTAGAAATGACACTGTAAAATTTCGCGAAGGTCGGTCCATAATTTACCCTAAGCCCCATATAAACACTACTCCCGGAAAACAGTTTAGTACGCCTAAAACCGTAAAAAATAATGCAATCATAACAAATTTTGGCTCGTCACAATTTTATAAGACTATTAATGATACTGTGAAATTTCGTGAAGATCGGTACATAATTTACCCTAGGCCCCATATATGCCCTACTCCCGGAAAACAGTTTAGTCTCCTAAAACCATAATTAATAACAAATCGTCACAGTTTAAGATAATAATAATAAAAAGACATCATACAGATATTACTCCTTAAACATTCGAACTGTCGGTGCAGGGTATCAAAGATTCGGCACAGCCGAATATAGCACTCTAACTTGTTATTATTATTATCTTAAACTGTGACGATTTGTTATTAATTATGGTTTTAGGAGACTAAACTGTTTTCCGGGAGTAGGGCATATATGGGGCCTAGGGTAAATTATGTACCGATCTTCACGAAAGTTCACAGTATCATTTATAGTCCTATAAAATTGTGACGAGCCAAAATTTGTTATGATTGCATTATTTTTTACGGTTTTAGGCGTACTAAACTGTTTTCCGGGAGTAGTGTTTATATGGGGCCTAGGGTAAATTATGGATTGACCTTCGCGAAATTTTACAGTGTAATTTCTAATCGAATAAAACGGACTTGTGCAAAATCTTATGTCATTCCGTGCATTTTTGAATCATTTATGTTAGTTTTTGTAACAAAATTATCAAGTTTTTGAAGGTGGTTGTTCCACATTTTGATTCATAGCTCTGGTCCTACTGAACCGATTTTGCTGAAATTCAATCCCAAACTGCTTAGGATAACTACAAGCAATTTGACACCTAGTTTGTTTATTTCTTTTGAGTTTTTCGAAAGTGAGCGTGTTTTCAACAGACGGACAGACAGACGGACATGGCTAAATCGACTTAGAATTACTCAAGCAGCCAGAATATATATACTTTATGGGGTCTGAGATGAATAATAAAAAAGTTTCACACGGAATGACAAACTTAATATACCCTCTTCACAACTAATTGTGGTGGAGGGTATAAAAAGACATCATACAGATATTACTCCTTAAACATTCGAACTGTCGGTGCAGGGTATCAAAGATTCGGCACAGCCGAATATAGCACTCTAACTTGTTATTATTATTATCTTAAACTGTGACGATTTGTTATTAATTATGGTTTTAGGAGACTAAACTGTTTTCCGGGAGTAGGGCATATATGGGGCCTAGGGTAAATTATGTACCGATCTTCACGAAAGTTCACAGTATCATTTATAGTCCTATAAAATTGTGACGAGCCAAAATTTGTTATGATTGCATTATTTTTAACGGTTTTAGGCGTACTAAACTGTTTTCCGGGAGTAGTGTTTATATGGGGCCTAGGGTAAATTATGGATTGACCTTCGCGAAATTTTACAGTGTAATTTTTAATCGAATAAAACGGACTTGTGCAAAATCTTATGTCATTCCGTGCATTTTTGAATCATTTATGTTAGTTTTTGTGACGAACGATGGTAACCCTACCATGAATAAGTAAAGGAAAAGTTGTACCGGTCAAAAATTTTTTTATAATATGGAACTATTATTGTTATTTATACTATGAAATAATAAATGTTAAAAATATCCAGCAATCATCAATAAATAAAAAGTGTCTGAGAAATTATATATTTTGCACAAAAAATTTTATTTAAAAAAAAGTGTATTTTCTTGCACGTGTTAAATCACGTTTGAGCTGTCAAATAAGTAAAAAATAGTAAAAAAAGAAGAAACGAGAAAGAAAACTAAATTCTGTGTTAATTTGCTAAAATATAAATAAAAATATTCCAATGGCTCCTAAAACTAATCCGGATAGTTTTACCGCACAGCTTCGTAAAGGCATTCAGGAAATTAATGAAAATATTGATATCAAATTAGAGGCTCATCGAAAATCTACTGAAGATCGTGTATGTGAAGCTGTAAAGGACATAGAAGTAAAGTTTCATGCGCTAGTTTCCGAAATTAAAGAAGATTTAGTAGCAGAAATAAGCAACATGAAATCTGATATAAAACATTGTTACGAGTTTGTTAAACAGATTGACAAAAATAACACAAACAAGATAATAGAATTGGAAAAGTCGCAGAATTTAATTGTAAGACGCCTAAATCGCCCTGATGTCATTATTACTGGACTGCCAGCTGCTTCGCCTAAATTAAAATCCATGATATCGTGTTTGGCTGAAGTATACGATGTTCCCTTTACTGAAACTGACTTCCAGTATACAACCATGAAAAACAATTCTGAGGTGTTATTAAGATTTAATTCAATCTCTACTCGAGATAACTTAATGAAAAGGTATTACAGTACTCGCAATTTAATGTTAAAAGACTTGTTGAAACAAGATAATAACAATGAAGGGGCTGATCTTGAGGAAAGAGTTTATTTAAATGACCATCTTACACCCATGGCGAACAAGTTATGTTATATATGCCGCCAGCTAAAAAGAACTAAGCAAATTTCCAATTTCAAGTTTAGGAATGGCAATGTTCCAAAAGCAATCATAAAAACGAATACAGGAGTCGAAAAAACACTAGATATATTCAACCTAATGGAAAAATACCAAGATGTCTTCAAATGATCTGTAATGAACATAGTCAAATGACAAGTGTCAAAGTATGTAAATGAAAAATGTTGTTGGATTAAACGCAAAAACAAAGTAAAGAATAGGAAAAAAAAAAAAAAAAAAAAAAAAAAAAAGAAGAAGAAGAAAAAAACAAAAAACTAAAAAATTTAATAAATAAATAAAATAAAATTAAATTAAATTAAAACTTAAACTTTTGAAATAAAATATGTAAATGCTACTTGAACTTACAAACAGATTTTTGTCGTTGCCAAACTGAAATACCTTGTTTCTAGTATTTTGTAAATACATAATTATGTTTTAATTTTTCTTTTATCTTACCTTCTTTTATACCTTTTTACATTCATTCCTTATTATTATTAATGTTTCTTTGATTTTGAACGAAGCTTAAATGTCTCAAAAATAAAGAAAACAGTTTAAATGTTAACAGAACATAATGCAAAACATTTAATGTTAGCGAACAATTTTGTAAAGATATACTTAGGTACATACTTACGTATTTTTATTTTTAAATTTACATGAACAATTTTAGTTTTATATGAATTTAAAAATTTTTGACTGGAGTAAAAATTAAAGGTGTAGATTAAGTCTTTATACAGTATAAAAGCAGTTAATATGTTAGTTATAAGTTCTTATCTAATATTACAGCCTCAATTTATAGCGTTTAAAAATGACAACGATTAATTTGAATTTGGGTCCAGTTGTCGGCGATGAACGCAGTGCTAGAATGCATCTTGGTAATTTAGGGTCCGGATTGAAAATAGGCCACTGTAATTGCCAAAGTTTAAAACCTTCTCCATATTCGACTAAATTTGATGAATTTCAAAACTTGATTAGGGATGCTTCTTTCGATATTATGGCTGTAACGGAAACATGGCTTAAACCAGAGGTACCTAATGGGGCAGTTAGTATTGAGGGATATAATTTCTGTAGGAATGATCGGCCACGGGATCATGGTGGAGCTGGAGGTGTAGGTCTATTTATTTCAAAGTGTTTTAAATACAGGATAATTCATACACAGTCGCGATATAATGAATGTGAGTTACTCTTTGTTGAAATAGAGGTTGGGAGCCTTTCTATCTTGATTGGAGTTGTCTATTTGCCAAAGGGCAATATAGAGACATTCGAAGCACTAGTTTGTGATATTTTTGAAAGGTACAATGATATTATAGTAGTAGGAGACTTCAACAATGATCTTTTTAATCATGTTAAGGCAGGAAGAGTTCGATCTGCTTGTAACCGTATGAATCTTTCAATTATGCATAATTCTGTTCCAACTCATCTGGATGTGGGACATAACACAACGACTCTTCTAGATTATTTTCTTTTAAGTAATCAATCATTTTTGAAATCAACTGGCCAAGTGCAGTGTCCGTTTCTATCATCCCATCATGCCCTTATTTATGCATTATTTGACATACCTGTGACCTCTAATCAGTGTACTAATAATTATTTTGAATTTCGAAACTACTCTTTGGTTGATATGGGTAACTTAAATTCCTTCTTATTGGAACAAAATTTAGGTAACTTTTATAATACGACTGATATAGAATTGAAAATGAATATACTTGATGAATTAATTTCGAAAATGTTTTCCTTTGTACCCGTAACCCGAATCAAAGTTAGACGAAATGTGGATTGGATAAAGTCGCATGAAATAATATTTGCTAAATCACTTAGAGAAATAGCTTATAGGGGATACATCGCCAACCCAAACCCAGAAAAATGGAGGATATTCTGCAAATACAGGAACAGAGCCAAAAAAACCATTCGTAGGATAAAAAAAGGTTACTTTAGTAAAATGTTTGCGAATGCGGACACTAAAGGTATGTGGAATTGTCTAAGGAAAGCAACCTCCAATAGTACAAAACCATTAGATGTAGAATTTACTGCTGATGAAATAAATGACTATTTTTTAGATGGATTAGACCAGGATTCTGATGATTCATTAAATAATTTAGAGTTTAACAGTAGTAATGAAATGTTTTCGTTTAGATGTATTGATACATCTGAATTATATACGGCTTTTAGCAATATCAAATCAAATGCATGTGGTGTAGATGGTGTACCGTTAAAATTTTTTAAAATAATTATACCCTTGGTAGGCGGCCACATTTTACATTTATTTAATTCGATTCTTACAAGTTCAATTTTTCCTATGAATTGGAAGCTGGCGAAAGTAATACCCATACCAAAGACTGGTGGATCATTTGAAAAAGAAAATCTAAGACCGATAAGCATTTTGCCAGTATTATCAAAAGTATTTGAGCATGTTATTAAAGCTCAAATTATGGAACATATAATGAAATATTCATTACTAGATGACCGTCAAGCAGGTTATAGACGTAGTTGTAGTGCTTCTTCTGTTTTGTTGGGAATCACCGAGTCTATACGAAATAACATTAATAGAGGAAAGAACTGCGTTTTAGTGTCATTGGACTTATCAAAAGCTTTCAATCGTCTTAATCATGTAAATCTTATAGGAAAGCTAAAAGATGAATTTAGATTCTCAAAGTCATCCTGTTTGCTTATTTATTCATATTTGACAAACAGAAGACAGTTTGTTTCTTTTTGTGGCCAAGTGTCAAACCAGAGGTTGGTGAAGTTAGGTGTACCGCAGGGGTCTGTTTTGGGTCCTCTTTTGTTTTCTATGTATTTGAATAGCTTTTTTCAGGTGATTGAACCAGAAACATGTTGCGCGTTTGCATTTGCTGACGATATTCAATTACTTATAAATGGCGGCAGCTCACAGGAAATACTCTATTTGGAAATAAATAGGGTACTGGATCGGGTCAGCGATTGGATGTCGTCAAACTTTTTAATGTTAAATATATCTAAAACTAGGATTATGAAATTTGGTTCAATACAACTTGATAATGCAACAATTGATATAAGAGGAATGGAAACAGAGATGGTAGAAAGAATGAAAATTTTGGGCATCACATTAGATAATAAACTTGATTTTTTGTGTCATATAGATAAAATCTATGCTAGAATATGTTTCACACTTCGCCGATTATACAGCCTAAATGTTTACCTGCCATTTCATGTCAGATGCAGAGTGGCTCATGCACTATTATTATCTCCAATTTCTTACTGTATGGAAATATTTTTGTGTACAACCTCTGCTAATGTCAGGAGGGTCAAAATATTAGTAAACAAAATTGTACGTTTTGTCTTTGGGATAAAATACTATAATCGCAATCAACGAAGTTATACTCATATATCGCAGTATGTTGACCGGTTTCTTAAATGCTCTTTCAAAAATTTTGTTATTTTAAAATATCTATTGACATTTTATAAGATTATAAAAACGGCCACACCACAATTTTTATTTCAGATTTTTAACTTCATACATTCTACTAGAAATATGCAAATTTTTATTCCTAGAATATATAATTCTTTGTTTGAAAGATCATTCTTGATCAAGACTGCTCGTATATGGAATAATTTACCAAACGATTTAAGATCATTTTCATTATCTTATAATGTATACCGCAAAAGGTTAACTGAATATATCAATCAAAATAACTAATAATATATCTTATGTATATGATATATGTATGTTCAATCGTTGATTTGGATCTATATTCAATTTTTTCATATTTATTTTGTTAATGTTATAAATTTGGGGCTGTTTAATTAGTTTAGTTATAAGGATATACTTAATTATAAGATTAATTGGGTTACTATGAAAAAAGTAAACAACTTTTGAAAATCACTTGTAATATATATTTGGCCATTGAAGGCTTTTTTATTACACAATTTAATAAATAAATAAAAAAAAAAAAAAAAATAAAATAAAAATTATCAAGTTTTTGAAGGTGGTTGTTCCACATTTTGATTCATAGCTCTGGTCCTACTGAACCGATTTTGCTGAAATTCAATCCCAAACTGCTTAGGATAACTACAAGCAATTTGACACCTAGTTTGTTTATTTCTTTTGAGTTTTTCGAAAGTGAGCGTGTTTTCAACAGACGGACAGACGGACAGAAGGACAGACGGACAGACAGACGGACATGGCTAAATCGACTTAGAATTACTCAAGCAGCCAGAATATATATACTTTATGGTGTCTGAGATGAATAATAAAAAAGTTTCACACGGAATGACAAACTTAGTATACCCTCTTCACAACTAATTGTGGTGGAGGGTATAACAAAAGTAAATTTTTGTGCTTTATTTTTGGTTTTAATGGTAAATTGTTTTGTTTTTTGTGTTAAATTGTGTTTTTTGAAAAGTTGAGTAATTTAAGACTATCATTGAAGTTACCATATCTTCAGCAGAAAATATGGCATCTTCAAGTTCTTAAAGTTCACTTGTTAAGTTACCATGAGGACAAACCTGATGTTAGCTTGTCAGTCACTTTTGAGGTTAATGTTAACTTGTAATAGCCAAAAACTATTTATCTGTCAGATAGCATCCTAAAAATAACAATTTGTAAGTTGTAATAATGGCCCTTAACGGTGAATTTTTTTAGAATAAAACACGCTGCCCTCTTAGAGAGCAAAGCATTTTTAAGAAACGAATACCAAATTGCATTTTTTTAAATAAAATGTGACATTTTTTGTAGAAAAGAAAACACCATAAGATTTAGGGGTCGCTAACGGCCCTTTAACTGTGATGTTTTTGAAAAAACTTAATATATTTATCCATTTGGGTGTGTATTAAAAAAATTAAATTTATGTACACCATTATTATATAAAGATAATTTTAAAAAAGAGAGAAAATTGTACTTTTAGTATATCAGGTCTGTTCTGAAAATCACGTGATTTCAAATCACATGTGCTTTTAAAATCACATGTGTGATTTTGTGGTGTTCTGTAATTCACACAGTTTTTGTGTTTTTCGGTATGATTTCCAATTGTCGAAAGCACAAGCAAACACAAAAAGTTTGTTCTACAATAGAGTTGTGTCGTTCCAAAACGATCTAGTTCCATTGAACGATTCCCTAAAAGGAACGGTGCGGACTTTTTCAATAGTTCCTTTTTTATCGTTCCTCGTTCCGCAATTGCAATCCGTTGAATCATCACAATCATCACATGTATTTCTGTAGGTTAATTTTTTGTGTGTTGATCAGTGTTGCCGACTTTTGTGTATTTAGATCGTGACACATAAAAAATTTCTAATTAAATCAATTACTGATGTGATTCAAAGCGATATATTTTATCAATATACCACTAGTTCACCACCAGCAACAGCATTACGCGCAGATTAAAACAGGATTAAAACAGTTATTATTTTTTACAAACATTTAAGAAATTATATAATTATTATTAATGTAGTCGTTACGCCACAACATGACAACAAACAATAACAAATATTTCTTTATTGACGTTTTTACGAACGACAAAGAAGCTTTATCGTTCCTCGTTCATTCATTGTTCAAAGTAAAAAACAGGAACGATGAACGAAAGGAACGACCTAGTTCCTTTGATCTAACGGATCGGTGGGAACGATTCCACAAAAGGAACGATTTTGCCCAACTCTATTCTACAAAATTACAGAACATTTTTCAACGCTTTTTATGTTATTTTCCAACAATTTGTTTTTTTTAATCAATTTAGTTTTAGGGTGTGTTTAAAATTTTGGAATTTTCGCGAGTTTTAGCCATATTCGCGATAAAAGCGATTTGCTCCTGTACGTTTTCTGATTCTATACAGCGTTTACGATTTATAATAAATAGTAGACTTCGCTATCATGCCGCTGTTAGCAAATTTCCGCTAAATAGCAATTCTTACCGAATTTTTGCCATTCCTTATAGTTTAAGGTACTTGTAATCAATTTTATGGCTTGTTTGAAATATTAAAAATTTTCGCGAATTTTCGCTATTTTGCTTTTTTTTTTTTGTTATTTTCCGAAATTTTGTTTACAAGCTTGCAATTTTTCGCGAATTTTGCCATTTGCGCGATATAAGCGTTTTTTTCCTGTGATTCTTAGTAGATAGGTAATGGGGATCTTGGACTGTGTCCGTTTCCGGTAATGAGAAAAGTAATATGGATTGGAATGGTTTATCCAAGTTCCGAACCATTTCCGGTATACGATCAGCTGAGGTGAATAGTGATTTTCACCTATAGATGGCGCTGATGCAATTTACCGATTGTTTTTCTCTTACAGATGGCGCGTATGTGGTGATATTACTTTAATTATCGAAGTTCGAAACCATTATATCCATTTTCTGAAGTGATTTTTCACATATAGGTACAAAATACCACCAAAATGGGTATTTTGATGTGAAATTTATTTTAAGATTTATTTTAGCTTTATTTTAAGCAAGTTCTGAACCTTTTTTGACGAGGTGAAGTTTATTACTTATCCTAGTTCCGAGCCAGTTTGTGAAATTTATTTTATTGAAATTAATTTTTTTGTGGTAAGATTCGGGTAGAGGTGAGGTGATATTACTTTATTGATCTTATTTTAACAGTGATTCTAAACAGTTTAATTTATTAAAACTATCGAAGCCAAAATCGACAAAAAAGAAAATAAAAGTTTAAAATTATGGTATAACCGGTATCTTTTCACATCAATTTTATAATCATCAAGTATAAAAAAAGTTTGCGATTCTTTTAAGACAGTTTTTAGAATTAACACAATAGTCAAAGAATTTAAATTTAGTTTTGTTTTCTTCTTTGTATCAAGAAATATTTTGTTCCCGTTTATGCTGGCATTATGTTATTCTTATTTGCAGTTTGTTTTCTTTCATAATATAACGTCTCCTAAGAAGATTTAAAAAGAATTTGTATTTTGTAATAAAATGCTGACGATGTGTCTGCATGTTTGTTTACATTAATCTGATGAAGAAATCTTTTTGTTATATTTAAGAAGCATAAACATGATTGAGCATGTTAGAATGTATAATTTGTTTATAAAACAAAACATTAATTGCAGTTTGTTTTCTTGCCCTTCTTAAAAGGCTTAGTGGAGTATACTTCTGAAAACTAGGTTTATTTACATTTAAACATTGAGCAGATTTCCAATTTAATAAAGAAAAGATTATTTTTATCATTAGTCAGTATACCGCAACATTCCCCAGAGTGACGATATATTTTTCAGCATTAAGAAAATAATATTTTACAACGTTTTAAATAAAAAACAAAAATTTTTATAAAGGTGAAAATCAATAAAAATAAAAAAATCTTTTTTGAAGTTCAAAAGAAAAGAAAAAAGTTATTTAAACTTAAAAAATTTGTTAAAACTGAAAGTGCTAAATAAAATAATTAAAAATGGCTCCTGTATATTGCTCAATTTGCTCTTCGAAGCTCAGCTGTCCAAAAATGCTTAAGGTGCATATGGAATTGCATAGAAATACTTCTAAACGTTTTGATGCTAACGACTATGAAGTATGTTCGATATGCAATACGTCTATTTCCAAAAAAATGCTTAAGGTGCACATTAACCTCCACTGTCCCATCTGCAAGAAACTTTTCATTTTTTTTTTTTTTTTTTTTTTTTCTCAATATTATTTATTGAATCTTCATACATTTAAATATGAACTAACAATAATTAATCAAATCTTAACCTAATACTTTATTTTATGTCCTGCCAGTGCCAGACAAAAATTTTCTTCATCACGGGTTCTGTTCACTTATCTGGGTGTTTGTCGCTCATCTAATTGGATAAGTGCTGCAGTGTCTCTTCTTCTTAAGCGAGTGTGGCCGCTATCATTTAAAATATTTCGTGCTAGTGGGTTTGGATGCAATTCGAGCCTTTTTAAGTATTTTACTGCATATTTCGTAATCATAGTTTTGACTAATGGAACATTGAGATCCCTGTGAATATTTGAGTTTTTTACATATCAAGGGGCAGCTGTGATTATTCGAAGAATTTTATTTTGGCGCCTTTGAATCTTTTCTATATTAGAGGCCGAGGCAGTGCCCCATAACTGAATACCATAGCACCAGATTGGCTTTAAGATGGAGTTGTAAAGAAGAAGTTTGCAGTCGAGACTAAGGACAGAGTTTCTACCAATAAGCCAATGAATTTGAATGGCTTTTAGTTTCATTTGAGTTAATTTTGCCTCTATATGGCATTTCCACGTTAATCGCCGATCCAGATGTATACCCAGATATTTTACATGCGAAAGTTGAGGAATTATTTGATTGTTGATTGTTATATGGGGGCAAGATTCCCGGCGCAAGGTGAATGTTATATGCACGCATTTTTGCTCATTGACCATTATCCTCCATTGTCTTAACCATATTTCTAGTTGAAATATATGATGCTGTAAGAAACGAGATGCTTCATAACGGTTTTCGTGGACGCTTAGAAATGCTGTATCGTCTGCAAATGTTGAAGTTTGGGTGTAGTTACTTGTTGGCATGTCCGAAGTATAAATTAAATATAATAGAGGGCCCAGGATGCTGCCTTGTGGGACTCCAGCGCCAATGGGCTGAGGTGAACTTAAGAAATTTCCTTCTTTAATAATAAATTGACGACCGACTAAGTAGCTTTCTAGCAGCTTGTGTGTGTTTGCTGGTAAATTTTGTTTCAATTTATGTAATAAGCCTTCATGCCAGACTTTATCAAATGCTTGCGAAACATCGATGAAGAGTGCTGAGCAATATTTTTTTTCTTCAAATGCTTTTCTTATGACATTTACTATTCGATGAGTCTGTTCGATTGTGCTGTGTTTTCTTCGAAATCCGAACTGATGGTTTGGAATACATCTATTTTCACTTAAAATCGGTGTTAATTTTGAAACTAATAATTTCTCAAACAGCTTTGACATATTTGATAATAAGCTAATAGGCCTATATGACTCAACTTTTGTATGATCTTTACCTGGCTTTGGTATCATGGTAACTAAGGAAATCTTCCATTTTTGAGGATAGTATTCAAGGCGTAAAATAGCATTAAAAATAAAAAGAATAATTTTCTTTGCTGTGCGAGGTAGCTCTAAAAGCATTTTATTACTGATTTTATCAATACCAGGTGCCTTCTTAGTGTTTAAGTCACAAATAGCCTGTTCGATTTCTCTTATCTCAAATCTGAGGGGAATAGCTGCTCTAGCAGGAACAGGTGGTAACTCGACCGCAGTATCGTGAGATATATTTGGGGTAAATACGTTTTTTAAGTGATTAACAAACAGATTTCCCTTTTCGTTATCATTTCTTGCCCAACTTCCGTTCAAGTTTCTTAATGGTGGCTTAGAGACAACTGGCCTATTTAGATTTTTAGCTGCACGCCATAATGAGTAGTCTGATTGCGGAGTTGCATCAAGTTCCTTAAGATATTTTTGCAGAGAATCCGTTTTCTGTGTCTGTAGTAACTTTCTTAGCCTTCTTGTACACTCTTTTAACAAACTCTTAAGTTGAGGGGATCTGTGCAATTGCCACTCTCTTCGGGCTCTTCTTTTTTCAGACAGGAGACGCTCAACATCTGTGGAATAAATTTTAATTTTTTTAGTTTTTTTTGGGGTAATACTGGAATGTTGTACAGCTAGCTTCAGAAAACTGTCAAAATTAAGAATAGCGCGATCTACGTATTCCGGTGTACTAAGCGGAATATTTTCTGTGCAATGGGTGCTGAGATATTTTTTATATTTTAGCCAATTGATTTGCGTAGCTGGCGTCACTAAGTAACCAGTTGGAGATACAGTTCTATTGGGGTTCATTAAAGTAACAATTGTTGGTGTGTGGTCGGAAGATAATTCTAAGGAAGCTTCAACATAAATCGTTTCTAAGGGGATGTTTTTAACCACGCCAAAATCGATGACATCTGGTATTTTTTGCTGATCAGTAGGCCAATATGTTGGTTGTCCGCTCGCTATCACATTCAAATCCATTTTAGTAATAGTATTAAATAGAACACGACCCTTTGGTGTTATAAGTCGGGACCCCCAGAAGGTATGTTTAGCGTTATAATCGCCAGCGGCCAGGAAACAGGGTCCTAATGATTTAAAATATTTATAATATTGGCCTTCTGATATTGAATATCTAGGTGGGGAGTATAACGATGAGATTACTACGTTTCTATTTAATTCTTCAACGCAAATGTTTGTTGCTTGAAGATAATCTTCACGATGATCACCCATTAGGTAGTGTTTGACTCTGGTTTTTATTAAAATGGCAGAACCTCCACAAGCTCTATCTCGAGGGTCCTTTGTATCATATAGTATATAACCATTTATTTTAAACGTATTTTTTGAAGTCAAATGAGTTTCAGAAACCATCATGACATCAATTTGTTTATTTTTAAGAAAGTATTCTAGTTCATTTTTATGTTGGCGAATGCCGTTTGCGTTCCAAAAACAGATTTTTAAACAGTTCATGGCTTGTTAAGTACAGCTTGCAATAACATTGATTGCATTCTAAGAATTTCCTGCATCATATTACCCATTGTGTTTGTAAAATTATTTACTGTTTGCACTAATGTTTCCATGGTTTTTTCTAAACGACTTAAATTAGAAACTGGAGTTTCATCATTACTTGGCGAGGCACCTTGCATTGGCTCATGGTTAGATTTTAGGACGTTAGCATAAGAGGTTCTGTTATTACTAGACTTGGGGGCTTGAATTGCATTTGTGATAACTTGATTTGCAACAACATTTATTAAAGACTTGAAAATTTCAATTGCTAAAAAAGCAAGTAAAAATTACGGAGATATTGGTGATCGCATCCTTGAATTTCTAGACGACGTTATTATTGATAAGAACAAAATCCGCAGAGAGCGGGCTAAGCTTAGAGAAGCAGCGAAAGCCTCATAACCAGTGCTGTTGACTTAAAATGCATTTCTTATGACGGAAAAAAAGATCTTTCGTTAAAAAAAGAAGCATGTGGAAAACAAGTATGTCTTAATAGAATTACAGAAGAACATATAACAATTGTTAAAGAGCCTGACGCGACATTTCTCGGATACGTAACTCCAGCAGCGGGAACAGGGGTAGAGATTCAGAAGGCCATTGTAAGCTTTTTGAACTCAGAAGGATATTCCTTGAATACCTTAATTTCAATCAATTGTGACGGAGCCGCTGTAGATACAGACTACAAAACTGGAGTAAACGCTTGCACGGAAAGATTCTTGCAACGACCATTACAGTGGAATGTTTGCTTGTTTCATTTTAATGAGTTACCACTCGAAAAATTGATGACCCATTTAATTGGAAAGCAAACTGGTCCTGGAATTTGGCCTAAACCATTAGGATCTGAACTAATGGAATGCAACCTTCATCCTGTAAGTTTGTAATACTATCGCCACATTTAAATAAGTACATATATATATGAATATTTTTTTAAGGTCGTTAAGGATTTCAAAGCAATTTCTATGGGTGTAATGCCAGACAATGTAGCTGACTGGAACATCCGCGGAGACCAGCTCTACCTCTATCATATGGTTCTGGCCATTAATAAGGGTTTTTGCCCAGATGAATTAGCTTATCAGAAACCTGGCCTTGTAAGTGCAGCACGATGGTTGGCAACAGCAAGTAGATTACTTCGACTTTATGTATCAAAAAGTCAGCCTTCAGATACTTTGCGAAATTTAGTGACATTTGTCGTTAAAGTTTATGCACCTTTCTGGTTTCTTGTTAAAAGCCAACCACAGTCTATTCATGGAAGCCGCCATATCTTTAAGTACGTACTTTGGATACGAGAATTGCCATTATATATTCAAGAAATAATTCGACCGACCATTGAACACAATAGTTACTATTTACACCCTGAAAATATACTGCTAGGAATGATAACAGATCCTGATCCAACAGTACGATTCCAAGGTTATGAAATGATAAGAGCTGCTCAGGAAGACCCACCCGCTAAGATTAGAGAATCCCACGTTCCAAAAAATCAAATAAATTTTGATTGCAGAACCTATACTGAAATTGTAAAGTGGAATAATCTTCAAATAACTGAGCTACCATGTCTTCATTTCTACACTGATAACGAATTGGTGCACTATCAAAATTCATCTCATGAAATAATTGAAATACCAGGTAAATGTATAAATGTGTACACGCATCTAAAAATTACTTTATAATCACATAATTAAATTTTTTTTAGAATTTCCTTGTCACTCTCAAAATACTGAACGTTTTGTACGGGTTGTTAGTGAATCCGCTAATAAGGTTGTAGAAGAAAGGCGCATGGGTTTTATATTTGCTAAAATAAGAAGTCGCAAACAGTATAGCAACCTAAATTCACGTCAAAATTTTTCTTCAGTAAATTTAAATATATTTTTTCTATCGTGTCGTAAAAATTATGTGAACTGCATCACTTTTTGTCAAAAGTGTTGCCATATTTCAAAAAACGTACAGTATTTCTTTTAACTCCTATAACTTCTTTGTTTTTCAATAAAAATAAATAGCTTCAATACAGAAGTTGTATCAAAATAGCACAGCTTCATTTTAGTTCAAAAATATTAAGCGTTTGGGAGGGTATAAACCGAGCTTTTGACACAGTGAACGAAAAACTAAAAGGGCGGTATTTCTAGGCGTGGCAAAAAATAAAAAAATTATTTTTGGAATTGTTTTTAAATTATCTTTAATCCTAGGGGGGGACTGACAAAAAAATTTTTTTTCGAACCACTCTACTATACAAGCGTCGTCCTGCAACTTTTTCAACCCTGTTTTCTTTCCTACACCTCTTGCTAACAAACAAAATGTTGCATGCAAAAGTTGCGGCGGTAACTGCATAATGTTAACATGGTCTTTTATAAACAATCAGGTAGGAGGTGATGAAATTCGATCGATTTAAAAAGTTAATGCGCATTTCACTGGTTGCTTACAATGCCTTTACACATGAAAGTTCTTTCATGAAATTTCTGTATACGTATTATAAATAAAAATTTCAATGAAACAGATGACTTTCTTGAAAATTTCTTGTTCGATTACACAGGAAAGTGAAAGTTCATTTAAAAAATGTCGTCTAAGCGCAAACTTCTAACAAAAATTTCTCTTCTTCTTCTTTTATTATTTTGCTTTTTTGAAGTTTCAGAGTTGCCAAGACAATTACTCACGCCGAACATCAGGCATTCGTTCAAATTAATATTTTTTAAAATTATTTTAATGATATTTATACATTTCAGTTAGAATAATTGTGTTCTTAATCCTATTTAGTTGAAAATATATATTTGATTCTTTATATATACGCGAAAAACAAGTTGCTTTTGTAACTGCTATTTCACACTATCCTGAGATTTCAAGTAAAAAGTTTTACATTGGCAGCACTGCTTACTTTATTGTCATTTGCTTTCATGAAATGTTCAAAAATCGCTTTCTTGAAATTTTCATTGAAAGCTAGCTGAAAGTTGGGTTGAAAGCATAAAAATGTAAATGTGTTAGTGAAAAAGTGTGAGTGTATTGCGACTTTCATAAAATTACTTGCACGTGTAAATGCTAGGTTAGGCCAGATCATCAGGAAACATTTTCCAAAGATTTTAGAAAAGCTGAAAATATTTTACAAATTTTTAAAAAAGGTTTCCTAATGATCTGGCCTAAGCAATCATTGAAATGCGCATAAAAGCTAGCTTTCCCTCAACAAACAAATTCAGTATATTTATCAAATATGGAGAATTGGAAATTTAGCACGTCATAAAATCTTTAACAAATGATTAATTTCACAATATTAATTAACAAATATTGCTTTAAAATTTAAATTAAAAGTTAAAATTGCTTTAAATATTAATTTATGTCTTTATACTTTCCTTTAAATTTTCTGACAGATCTCTTAGATGTACTTGGGATCTTATAGATATACATATTTAAATTACTTTTGCCAAGTTGGATTTTTGGTCTTAATGGATCATTAGTTAAACCAAGCTCATCATCAGATGAAGAAACATCTCCACCTATTGCCGTTGCATGATTTATGCCGTCGACCAAAGAGTAAAGTCCACAAATTTAACCAACAGCGTCCTTTTTTTAATATTTTTTATTTATTTGATTATAAGGACCTCCTGCAGTTAATTTTGTTGGTTGCAATTTTTTTCTTAATACAGGCCACACCAAGGCGAATTGACTAGAAGTTGAGGTCAACTCTGCAACAACACTGCTTCTGTGGTCGGGCTGTCAAAAATATTGCTAGTAAAAAAACACCATATATTGACTTAACCCCACCTTCTAGTGAATTCGCCTTGGGCCACACCTAATAATTATAAGGCAGTGTAAAATTTGTTTTTGGTTAAGAGGATGATATGAAAGCAAATGACAAATACGCAGTATAAGAATTTATGATGCAGTGAAGGAGCATATTGTAGAGGAGTGGTGCATTTGCGAAAAATTATGCAGTCAAAAAGCACCGCAAATTAATAAGGCATGTCCATCAGATGCAATTCAGTATTACATTAATGAACAAGTCTTTTTATAAAGTTAATTTAAGATACAAACATAAGGACCTGCTCGTAAATGTAATGATTGATTGCATCTAATAGAAAAAATCTGATAAATTACTAAAAATGACGATTTAAAAACGAATTTAAACTGGTATTATCGAAATTCGTCACATGGTAAAAACACTTTATTTTTAATGAAACAAAATGGAATATGAAATCGATACAGTAATTCGACGCATGTAATCATATCACAAGTTTTGTCGATTTCTAAAAGTTTGGACGACGAAATCGATTTCCATCACATACCTGAATGTTCGGTCATTGCAGCTTTTCGGTAATTGCAACAGGCCAGATTTTTTCGAGTTGCGAAAATCGAGCTCGCACTGTATATAACTACCAAGTCCTCACCATATCTGGGGTCTTCGGTAAACCCATCAGATCAACTTCGCTACTTATAACGACCCAGAATATACATATATATGTACTTTATAGGGTCTAACATCAATATTGTAGTAATTACAACCTTTTATATACCGTTTTACCTTCGGTGAAAGGTATAAACTAGAGTTTGCTGAAAACCAGGCATTTTTTTTTACTTTTTTCCAGTTTTTTTATATAATTATTAAGTGTATTAGAACGAAACTTTATGTATTCCTCAATCAAAGTGTTTTTTACAAGAAAATGAGAAAAAAGTGGCCAGACCCTGCCTTATTATATATGTACTGCAGTAAATAAAATCAGAATGAAACGTTTAAAAAAGCATACGTAACACATAAGAATTCTTTCTTTACTGTTTTTCGAAGAATTATTCTATTTCCCAACAAAATGTTACCGCTATAGGCATAAAACTCCATACATATAAAAGTAGTCCCAGCCCTGCCCAGAGATTCGTCAGTGTGAGTTTTTTCTATAGCCACAAAAACTCCATACAAATTACTAGTGTTCCCAGCCAGGCCCAGGTGGTAGTTTGTGCCACACAAATTAGGTGTCTACTTAATAGTTAAACAGGTAACTTTTGTTCTTCTTAGGACGACTTATTTCAATTTTAAGAATTTTGAAATACCTTGCCATTGTTGCAGGCTGTTATGTATAAAGTTTTTGTATATGAAGTTTGAGTATTAAGCCTAGTACTCTGTTCAAATTTGTGAAAAATGTTGAGCAACATTGATTATTTCACACGAAAATTTTGACATGTATCAATGTTACCTATCTTGCGAGTTTGTACAATTTGACGTTTTTATACCTGCAAAGTATACGACATTGTTTTGCGTATGTAAACAAACCCCACATGTATTTTACTAAAAAATTTTTTTTTTTTATAAAAATTTTAATAAAAAATAAACTAAAAATGGATAAAAAAAACTGTTACCGGTTGTGTTATTTAAATTGTTTATTTCTTATTTCATAATCAGTTCATACTTTTTTGTTTTGCTTAAAATTTCACGTGAAATAAATGCAGCTTAAGCCTGGTACTCTGTTCAACATTTCACGTGAAATGCTGTCAAAACGCATATGAAAAAAACTTGTGCGGAATATCTATGAAATAATGTTGATAGAGTTGTACTCTGTTCATTTTGTGAAAAAGTTCCAAAATGTTTCTGGCAACATTTTTTCACAACTGCGAAACAATGTAAGCTGCATTTATTTCACGTGAAATTTTAAGCAAAACAAAAAAGTATGAACTGATTATGAAATAAGAAATAAACAATTTAAATAACACAACCGGTAACAGTTTTTTATCCATTTTTAGTTTATTTTTTATTAAAATTTTTATAAAAAAAAAAATTTTTTAGTAAAATACATGTGGGGTTTGTTTACATACGCAAAACAATGTCGTATACTTTGCAGGTATAAAAACGTCAAATTGTACAAACTCGCAAGATAGGTAACATTGATACGTGTCAAAATTTTCGTGTGAAATAATCAATGTTGCTCAACATTTTTCACAAATTTGAACAGAGTACTAGGCTTTACATTGTTTCGCAGTTGTGAAAAAATGTTGCCAGAAACATTTTGGAACTTTTTCACAAAATGAACAGAGTACAACTCTATCAACATTATTTCATAGATATTCCGCACAAGTTTTTTTCATATGCGTTTTGACAGCATTTCACGTGAAATGTTGAACAGAGTACCAGGCTTTATGTATAATTTGCAATTTCTTTATGCATAAATATTAACTGGGTTCTGACTTCTACATACACTAGCGAAAAAAGCTGCTGCATTAATAAGTTGAAAAAGACAGTGTTTCATAACATTTGGAATTAATATTTTCCATATTTTCACACAAATCAAATAATTTTGAAGCTTTGACGGCTGTGTAATGTAAATATTACCATAACCTAAAAAATCGTTATGAAAGATGATTATAAACGTAGCGGTCAATATAAATATTTTAAGTTAATATTTGAATGATAAAAAAAATTTAATTTTATAGTTTTTATAATAACATTTATTTATATTTAATATTTATAACTAAAAATAATATCAAGTTTTTTTTGACTTAAGACCATTGTGGGATACAAACTATTAAGATGCATTTTCATTATACTTTCTTCAAAATTGTTAAGCAAATCACTGACCGCTGAAAAATACAACGTGTTATTGAATCAAGATTATATATAATAAAGGGTGGTCCAACCATAATGTACGATGTTAATTGTGAGTCACACCTTACGTCAAGTTTTTTGCCTAACTTAATTGACATTTCTTTGTTTCAGTGTTTGACAAATTCAACCATGGAGAGCTACACAATTGAGCAGCGCGTTAAGATTAGGTGTGTTCGAGCACACAAAAATTTAAATAAATATTAAACCAAAACAAAAAGTGAATAACTATTTGCCCTTATTCTATTTAGCGTCAGCAAAACAAAACGATATCGTTTTCTGTTGATTGTTGTAAATCGGTAGTATGTCCATTGTCAATATCAAGTTTTATCGATAAGCGTCGATTTATTTTTGGTATGCCGTACGCAACGTTAGCGTCGACATCGATATAAATTGACTCTGATTTTGTCGTCAGTCTTATTAATATACATAATAATGAAGGAAAAAAATGGAACAAGAGCAAAAAAGCTACGCGAAAATTGCAAAAATTTATAAAAATAGCGAAAATTGGCGAAAATTTTTAATATTACAAAAAATTTATTTAAAGTCCCTCAAACTAAATAAGCGGAAATTCGCGAATTTTAGCCATGTTAGCGATAGAAGCAATTTTTCCTGTAAGTTTTCTGATTCTTTACAGCTTTAACGATTTTTAATAAATATGTACATATGTATTTAAATTTTCTGTCAGGCCGCTATTAGCAAATTTCTGCGCATTTCCGCTATTTTGCAGTTTTGCCCGAATTTTGCCATTTCTTATAGTCTTAGGAATTTTTCACGAATTTTTGCAATTTTTTTTTGTTTTTTTCCGACATTTTGTTTTTAACCGATTAAGCGAGTTTAAATAAAGTTTTTAATTTTTCGCGAATTTCAGCCATGTTCGCGATAGAAGCGATTTTTTCGTGTGATACTTTACAGTTTTAACGATTTTAAATAAATATTAAACTTTGCTATCATACCGCAATAAGCAAATTTTTGCGAATTTCCGCTAATGTAGCCATTTTAATGGAATTTTTGACATTCCTTATGTTTATAGGGACCATGTATAACCGAAGTCTGTATTTCACAGGGCACTATCAACTTTGTCGATTTATATATGGCGAAAAGTGTAATGCCTTATGGCATTAGTAAGGGAACATTTTTAAGAATAAACCAAGCTACCACTTTTGAGAGCACAACATTTTAAGAAACGAACACAAAATTGCATTTTTATACCCTTCACCACAGGTGGAAAAGGGTAAATAAAACAACAACAAGGGATTTTTGGGTAAAATTAGATGCATTATTGGTTTTTTGCTCATATCTCAGCCATAGACAAAAGTGTAAACAATTTTCCACACTACATTTATGTGCGATCAGCTGTTTCCTTTATTTTACGAATTTTTAAAAACTTTCCGTTCGCGTCCTTTTTTAGCAACATTTTTTTTGAGAGTAATTTTTTAGTTTACTCAGTAAATACTCATTAACTGCATATTACTGTTAAAGTTTCACGAAAATGCATTTCGTGCACTTCAGCGACGAGGCACACTTTCACCTCAGTGGATTCGTTAACAAGCAGAATTGCTGCATTTGCGCAAATGAGAATCCACGAGTGATTGTTCAAAATCCGATGCATCCACAGTGACTGTTTGGTGCGATTTATGGTCTAGTGGCGTCATCTGGCCGTACTTCGCTATCGTGAGAAAATAACGGACTTCTTGTGGCCAGAAATTTAGGATATGGACCTAGACAGTGTGTGGTTCCAACACGATGGTGCCACTTGCCATACAGCTAACGAAACAGTGGGCCTTTTGCGAGAGAAAATCAATGGCCGTGTTATCTCATGTCGTGGCGATGTTAATTGGCCGCCAAGATCATGTGACTTGACTTTCTTTAGGGGTATTTCAAAGAAAAAGTGTACGCCAATAAGCACAGAACGATTAACGAGATTGAAACTCAATTATGTCTCGAAGACATGGAAAATATGAACCACCGGGTAGAGGTATGCCCTGGCGAGCATTTGGCCGATATTTCCTTTCAGAAATAGATCCTTCTATAATAATAACAGGTAATAAGATAATAATTCTCTGAAGACTTTTTTTTATTTTCAATTAACAAATTAACGTGCGTTTTGGTTGGACCACTCTTTTTAACAATTAGAGAACATGCTTTATAGGAAAATTGTTGGGCGCTACGAACTATGTCTTGAAAACCAAAATGGTCCTTTAAATTAGGCAAACAATTCTTCAAAATCTCAATTTTTAATATAAAACATCCCCATAAATATGAAATAAAAAAAATTACATGGTCCCTAAAAGTCGTCGTTGTTATTCACTTAAAAAAAAAAAAAAAAACTGGGACTTATTTATATGTTCATGTTGTAGACTATGCGACATTTCCCTGCAATATTTGATTTCTTTTGGTGTCCCTTCGAAAAATCTTTCAAGTTCAGTCGTTCCGTTTTTTGTTGCAAGCCACAAACTACAAATTGACGTTTAAATTTTAAAAATTGTTAAGTAACATATATGTATGTACATTAGGGGTATAACCAATTTTTGGCCCTAGCACCACGCGATGGCGAAGGTTGTGTTATTTACGAAAAAATAATTTTGGGGTCATTTCGGATAAAAAACCTCACCCACGAAAACGATTTTCTAAAATCTCCCAAAAAAAAACATTCATTTTAAATAAAAATTTTTAAATATTTTATTAATTATTAAAAGACATAAACTTCAAATTTAACGTGCGCGTTGTTTTGCATAATGGATAAATGTCCTGTATTACTTTAATACATTAATAATTTTCTTTGAATAATAAAAACAATTAAAGTACATAACCTAATTTTCAATGACATACATTCAGCTTCGTAAGTATTTACACAAATGTTAAATGCAGGTTGATATATTGATAAAAAAAACTTTTTTGCGCCTTTTAGGTAAATAAATAAAAAAAAAATCATTTAAAAACTTTACCGCGTTTGGTGGGTGAACTTTTTTGACAACTGCGAAAAAGTAATAGCATTTTTTTATATAATTTTCAATGGCCTATTCTACTATGCTAGGGCCATTTTGATATTTGCAAAAAATTGCAAAAAGTTATATCCCTAATGTACATATGTATGTATAAAGACAAACATCAAACTTTTGCTTTATGTTAACTTTCGAGCTACATTGTAAACCCCGCAAGCGTCTCTACATCATCGTCGGTAATCTTCTGTTTAATGAAATATTTTTGTGCGAAATGTCGCAAACTGTGAAACAGATAATAGTTCATTGCGGACTTAGTTCGTAGCGCCGAATTTTTTACTTTAATTATTTATTTGTTTCTCAACTTACCAACTTTAAAGCCATTTATATATATTGTCTTTATGAAGTTACGAAATTTCGGACTATTTACGACATTTTTAACTATCCCATTATAATATAATCTGGTACATACAAGTTTCACATGCGAATTTTTTCCGATCAAATCAAGCCAGAAATGAATAGCAATTTCAAAAATTAATGTCGATATTTGAATACTTTTCACATTCTCTGCACAGCTAAAGGCCTCTTTAGGTGTTGGTCCTAGATCTAAGAGAAAATATGTCCAATCATTTTCAAGCTTAAGCTCCTTGAGGGAAACATGATCTCTCAGAAGTTGAATAACGTAGGTCCAAGTTAATTGTTCTGCGTTTGATATAGTTAAAGTTTGCAACGACTGTAATTGTAAGAGCATTTCAATGGGTATAAAGCCAGATACTACTTTTAATTTTTCCAATCGAGGACAATTAAAGGATACTGGTTGCATAGGAGCTCCACTGCCGTAATCATACCAGACTAAAGACCGCAAATTTTCGTTCATTTCATACGCTCCTTTAAATTGATATGTTTCGTAATCATCTATACTCAAACTTTGAATTTGGCTAGAAATTACAAAATTTTCAAATATTCCTATAAATTTCGTTCTGCAAGAAGAGAAGTGTTTTAAATTCATTTCCGCTAAAAACTGGCGTAGGTTGGCTTGGCTTAACCCATCGCAATTATTCACATTAAATTCCTCAATACTCTTTAACAAATGAAAATTTGTGACATTTTTAAATTTTGCGAAATTAAAATTTAGCTTTTTAAGTTTTTTACAAGTATCGGCTAAAACTTTTACTGCGTCATCATCTAAAGTCGTTTCGTTAAGGGTTAGTGTTACCAGATTTTCAAAATTACTCAAATAATAACAGGTAAGATCCTTTTCCTGATATTCTTCATTAAGAAATGCATAAATTTCCAATTGTTCCAAGTAATTCGCTGAATCTTTATTCAATTTAATCGGCATTGTGAGAAAACGTATTCTGCATATAAGAGACAAATGTTTAATTTGGGACTTAATAACAAATTCTAGGAAATAATTATAGCTAATCATAGTAGGTTCGTATACTCTAGTTTCCCAAGATAAATATTTCAATTGCTTCATTTCCAAAATAGATTTAACATCTATTACGAACAGATTTTTCGAAATAATTTTTAATTTCTGTAGTTGTTTGCAGTATTTAGCCACCGATTGTAGTTCGAATGTTTCAACAGTAATTTCGCTGCAGTCGAGTGCTATTAAATTTGGAAAGTTTCTAATGTCCGTATAAAGAAGATCAGTTTCTTTCAGTTCTTTTATATCTTCGCCATATACTTTTAAAAATTCCCCAAATTCAGAGGAGGATAATTTCTTTCTCTCCAAACCAGTTTCATTTATTATATAAAAGTGTGGTGCTTCTTTTTCAATACAAATTGTGGTGTAGTCAACTTTCCAGATGAAATTGCAGAAAATATATTTTAAGTCTTGAGAAACTTGTGCCAATTTCAATTGCTCTTCAAAATTAAGATAATGAAAAATCATTTGCATTAAATCAACATTTGTTGAGATTTTATCGAAACCTTGCTGATTCAACGATGCCATATTTTTATTACATATTTATTTATTTCTAAATTAAAATTTTTTTTATTATTAGTTTGTTGTGTTGCAGTGTGACCAGAACTTAAAATTATTTACAGCTAAATCTGGCATTAGAAACGTACAAGATATGCTAAATTTATTTTTGATGTTTGTACAAAAAGTCTTAACAATATAAACTTTTGTTCGAAACTTAATAACTTTAACGGCCAAAATTCAGTTTTAATTGACTACCAGTTACAACTGTCAAAAATATATTGTTAACTGAAAATTAAAGTAATAGTTAGTTTTAACTGAACTTGGTCAAATTCGCCGTAAGTGTCTAATTTTTAAAAAAATTTTAAAACAGCAATATTTTAACAAGTGGGTAGATTTTGGTAAAGCATCGGAAAATTTTAATTTTTTTTTAATTAAGGCGCCCGTAAACCTCCGATACATGCAAATTACAAGCAATTTTATTTCTATGCTTTGCTTCGAATAAAACGATTCTATTAAATTATTTTTCAGACCAGTTGTTTATTACTTCCCTGCATACAAATGAAAGACTTCCCCTAAGGAAATAATAATAATTATTGTTTAGAAAATTTTCAAAGTTTTAAAATTATTATTTTTTTTCAGCAGTTTATAGCAAACATATTTTTTGGATTAACATGAGATGCTTCCCTCGCGAATGGGTAGTCATCTTGCCGCGATGCGAGGGCTTAAGTACAAGGACGTTTAGAGTCATGCTGGCGGTAGTGACGTTAGTCAAGACCGGTAGGGCCTCCCATGCCAGAAGGGTCTAAACCGAGTACAAACCAAGAACTACCCCCCCCTGTCTATTAGCGTCTGTTTCTCCTAGTTGGAGCGGCTAATGACTATGCGTCCGCTGGCCTTTTACGGTCAAATGTTGGGCCTTCTGAAGGCCGTCGGTCCGCAATAAAATCCATCAGCGTCTGTTCTCATATTGAGCGGCTGATGGTCTGCGTCTGTCTCCAGAGGAGCGGCAGGTATTCTTTCGCCTGGCAGGTAGGCATAAAATGCAACCCCAATTCTCTACCCCCCCCAAAATGTCCGAAAATTCATGCCCTAAGTATCCGGCAAAGGGCTTCATAATCCCCGGAGACCCTACTACTACAGCGTCGGTATCAGGCTGTAGTAAGTTCAATGCTACTGAGACCTCGTCTAGCAAGGTGGTTGCGCCAGGCTCTGCTAGACGGTTAGCTACTAGTGCGCAAAAACTCGTTACGACTAAGCCTTCAGGCGGCCGTAAACCAAGCTTGGTACAGGGTTCTTCGAAACCAGGTACCTCTAAGGCTTCCCAGGTCCGGACGGGAGAAAAACCCGTCGAAACCCCTTCCTCGGGTGCTGGCTTGACGGTACAGACTCAGTCTGCCAGAAATCCAGTTTCCCAAGTGCCGAAACCTGTGCAAAGAGAGCACACGAAGAAAGATTCGATGCCCTCTGATGCACCTCCCTCAGCCTCAACGGCAGTTATCAATAAAACCCAAAGGCACATAAATGCATCCAAACGGGCCTTTACAACCAGGCGCTCCGCCTACAAAATCATTAGCCGACTTGGTGGAAAACCGGTTGGTGAACTCACTGAGTAGGAGAAAACCTCTCTCCAGTGGGCAAAAACCCATATTGAGGGTTTAAAACGTGAATCTCCCTCTGCCAAGGAAGGCAATCCTGAACGGAAGCCAACCGAAGCAGCGCCTAAACTGCAACGGTCAGGGGCGGACACACTTTCTGGGACTAAACGGACGCAAACCAGGTCGTACAAAGATGTGGCTAAAGACCACCTCATTTGGGCGATCATTGACCGCAACGCTAGGGATGGCACCATTTCATCCAAGAACTGGAAGCTGGTTGTCGTCGCACTTAGTAGGGCGTTCCTGAATGTCTTAAGGGGTAACCCTGGACCACCACCACAATGTGAAGATGCCGGCTGGTATCAAGGTCACATTAAACTGATAGCGTGTGCAGATGAGCGTTCAGCGCTGCTGTACAAGGATGCCGTGGAGTCCCTGGGGGAAGTTTGGCAAGGCGCTAGGATTGAGGCAATACCTCTGGCCGATGTACCGCAAAGGCCCAGATCTATTGCCAAGATCCCCGCTGAGCCATCCGACCCCAAGGAGATCCTGGAAATTATACAGATCAGTAACCCCCAGCTACCCACACAGGACTGGAAAGTAGTATGGGTTACTGAATCTGTCGAAGAGTCCAGGAAGGCCACTGTTATAATAAACAGTGACTCTCTGCCATCACTTCGGATGGATTTGGAACTATCTTCCTCCGAGTCTACAAAGGTGATGACAAAGGGAAGCCTCAAGCTCCGGTGACTACCACCACATCAACAGCATCAACGGAGCATATGGAAGACGATTCCGCTATGTCATCGGCCAATGAAGACACTCAATCGGTCAGTGGGCTTGTGGGTGACTTCTTTGGCAAGATGGAAGTGGCGGACGATGAGGACATCCTACTGGAATCGGACGACGACCCAGAGGATGCCAACGTCACAGTCGTCCATAGCGATGAGCTATGATAAAGGTTACACAAATCAACCTTCATCACTCTAAAGCGGCGTCAGCTGCCCTTCTCCTCCGATTGGCTTCAGGCACGGAGGAGCTTGTATGCATCCAAGAACCATTGTTGTATAAAGACAGGGTTTGCGGACTCAGTTTAGACGGCTATAGTACTCTGTACGCAGCCGATCAAGGTAAGACCAGGGCCTGTGTAATGGTCAAAAACATCCTTAAAGCTTTCATTCTTTCTGATTTTAGCGATAAGGACACCTGCACTGTCGCAGTAGAAGGCAAAACCAGAACAGTTTGGTTTATAAGCTGCTACATGGCACACGACCAGGGTGCTAATCCCCCAAACTCCACAACCAGGAAGGCGATGTCGCATGCCAACGGGCGCAACATCCCTCTAATAATATGTGCTGACGCTAATGCACATCATACCGTCTGGGGAAGCTTGGATGTCAATCCACGAGGTGAGTCGCTTTTGGACTTCATAGTAGAAAATGAACTAACAGTAGTTAATAGGGGTAGTGAGCCCACCTTTATTGTGAATAACAGAAGGGAGGTTCTTGATATTACGCTTATTAGTGATAAGTTCTCGGATTTGATTAGCGATTGGAACGTGTCAAAGGACTGTTCCTTCTCTGATCACATGTATATTGATTTCAATTTTTCCTTTAGAGCTGATTCAGCTAAACCCTACACGAATAGAAGAAGGACCAATTGGTCTATCTATGCGAGTGTACTCGGGGACAAGCTGCCTATGTGCCCGGTTCTCATAGACAGTGTGTCCATGCTCGACTCCGCAGTGGAGTCACTGACTGGTGTCTTAATTGAGGCAACAAACGAATCCTGTAAAAGAATCGACAGGAAGGGCAAAGCTAAGCCCATATGGTGGAATGCGGAGATTGCTGAAAAACGCAAAGAAAGCAGGAAACTCTTTAATGAGGCAAAGCGTAATGGTGTTTGGAACAATTACAAGTCCTCAGTAAATGGATTCAAAAATCTTATCAGGAAGGCCAAGAGACAGTCATGGAGGAAATTCTGCAGCGATGTGGAAAACTCCTCGGAGACTAGTCGGCTACGTAAGATTTTATTCTCTTAACCAGCTATTCCATCGTATATACGGAAGATGGACGGATCCTGGACCACAAACAGTCGGGACACCCTTGAGGTCCTGATGAATACACACTTCCCAGGTTGCACTGATGATGTGCCTACGGAAGGAACATTTAGTGGCACTCGGGATATTTCTAATATTCCGATAACTCGCCATCGTGTGGAATGGGCGGTCAAAAGCTTCCATCCCTTTAAATCTCCAGGCCCGGATGGCATTATCCCAGCGGACCTGCAAAAGAACCTGGGAATATTGATGCCATGGCTCCTGGCAATATTTAGAGCCTGCCTGAGCCTCTCACATGTCCCATCAACTTGGACACCATATAATATCGTCTTCATCCCCAAGAGTGGGAAGACATCTCACACTATGGCTAAAGACTTTAGACCGATTAGTCTATCCTCCTTTCTACTGAAAACACTAGAGAGGATTTTGGATATGCATATTAGATCATCATTGGGACATAATTCCTTGTCACTGGCTCAGCACGCCTACACGAAGGGAAGGTCCACTGAAACTGCGCTTCACTCATTGGTGGGCCACATAGAGAGATCCCTGCACTACAAGGAATTTGCTTTAGTTGCATTCCTGGATATTGAGGGCGCTTTCAACAACGTTATACCTGAATCGGTTATCGACCGGAAATCGACCCGGCGATTATTCAATTTGTCAGCAGCATCTTGCACTTTAGGCGTATCGAATCCAACTTAGGCGCCTCGAACATCTCCAAGGATACGACTAGGGGCACCCCGCAAGGTGGTGTACTCTCACCATTACTTTGGAATCTGAATATGAATACCCTACTCAGGGCCATGGAAAGGACGTGCTGCAGAACGGTTGCATATGCGGATGACGTTGCAGTTGTGGCTCTGGGTAAAGATCCCAGACTATTGTCTGAACTAATGGAGTCCGCATTGGACGTCCTAACAAAATGGTGCCAGGGATGTGGACTGGATGTAAATCCTGCCAAAACGGAACTGGTACTTTTCACAAGGAGATACAAAATTCCCAAATTTGATACCCCGAGGATAAAGGGGGTCTCACTGAAAATGTCTGACAGCGCCAAGTATCTGGGGCTAATATTGGACAGCAAACTGAACTGGAGGATGAACACCATTTCCAGGACTAATAAGGCGGCAACTGCATTGTATTGCTGCAAGAGGGCCATTGGTCTTAACTGGGGAATTAACCCGAGGAATGTATACTGGCTATACGAATGTGTCATTAAACCCATTCTATTCTACGGGACAGCTGTTTGGTGGCCGGCACTCAAGGTGAAGAGTCATCAAACTGGGTTTGAACGTACAATGAGAATGGTGGCGATAGCGGTAACAGGTGCCATTAGAACAACCCCCTCTAAGGCATTGTTTACGATTTTAAACTGGTTACCACCAGACATTTTGGCCAAAAGGCTGGCTGCGAACGCGGCGGTAAGACTAAGGGCCACCGGAGCAAGGATGGATTTCAATATCGGACATGCTAATATTCTGAACGAAATTAATTGGCACATGGATGTTGATTATGTCACACCCGAGCCAATCTTTGATCCTGGCTTCACGGTAAGCATTTTGGATAACGTGGTCGACTATGATGAACTACAAATTCCCGCGAATGCGATTCAAATTTTCACGGACGGGTTTAAAACACTGTATGGTGTCGGTTCTGGCATATACTCCGAGCAGCTAAACTGGAGCATTCCTATGAGGCTGCCGGACCACTGCAGTGTCATCCAGGCCGAGATAATGGCCATCCACACAGCCGCGAGACGCATCCGATACGGTGAAATATCTGGAAGGGATATTCACATTATTACCGATAGCAAGGCGGCCATAAGATCCCTGGAGAATGTGTTCATCACATCACATCACATCACACGGGGACATACTGGGGAACTGCATGGCGGATTCGTTGGCGCATGCAGGCACCACCTTGAATCGAGACGGTTCAACATATAATGTAGGTGCTTCGCTCCCAAGGAGCAAGCAACTTATAGCGCACAAGTTTCATATTATCGCCAGTCGGAGGTGGCACGATGAAACTACCTGTGGGGAAACCAGGAAAATCTGGCCCGTCATAGATGAAAAAAGGACAGTTGGGCACTACAGCTGTCCAGACATCATCTAAGAAACCTGATTGCGGTTATAACTGGCCACTGGCCCATTGGGAGGCACGCCCAGAGGCTGGGGCTCCCTTACAATGACTTTTGTAGAAGTTGCGGCGATGAGGAGGAGGAAGAGGCAACGGAACATCTTCTCTGTAATTGCCCGGCTTTCGGAGATCTAAGACTCGAAATGTGTGGTCGAAGAGCCTCTCTGATGTTGATGTAAACAGGATTCACTCCTTTACTGAATCGACCGGATGGCTGCGTGGGAACACTAGCAGCCAGACAACATAGGACCCATGGGAGACGGTGTGACATGGTAACACAACGGGAACTTATTAATGGACCCACGTGAGCTGTGCTTGATCACGGCTGCCAATGGAACCTAACCTAACATGAGATGCTTTAAAAAAAAATAATTTTTTTTTTTTACAAAAATGGCAATTCTGTTGCTTTTTACCAGGGCTGAGATGTCGTCCGAAAAAAGAACTAACGCCGACTCCGACTCCAAATGCTGAAATTTTTTAAGTGCGACTCCGACTCCTACTAAAATCTTGATGCTAAATGTATATGAGACTCAGTGATGTTAACTTTTATTTTTTCATTACCGTAAGGCCTTTTAAAAATTACCGTTTTTGAGAACTTTAATGAGAACCTTAATGTGCTCTTTGCAAATGACAGGCGATTGATTATGTAGTAAAATTTATGTGAAAAGCACTCAATCCATCGCCTGTCATTTGGAAACAGCACATAAGAGCAGTATTTATAAACCATTTATTTAAAATTTAAATGTGTTTTAAGAGAAAATTTGATTAGAAATTTTTGTTTAAAATATATTTTTAAGCAATATTTTTATTAAACTAAATACATATGTAATTAAAAAAAGTTATGTAATAAATATAATAATTTTTGAATTGTTATAGTCACAAGAAAAATCAATCCATCCGTACTTAACCAATGCAAAGTTGTGTAAGTACAGATTTTCTTAAATCAAGTACAGAATGCTTGATTCAAATATGGATTATTCAAGTGCCAAACACTTAACTTTATCCCCATTTAATCTCAGATCCGTACTTAAGCTAATCCGAAAACTATAGTAAAATGTATTAGCTCACGGCTATTTGATATGTAAGTATGTTTAAATACTGTTGATTTTTAAACAAACAAAAAGTTTAATATAAATTAATAATAACTATACAAGCATAATTTCAGTTTTCTTAATTGGACTTATCGCTGTTTCGAAAATATTTGCAAAAACATTATGTTCTTAATTTGTTGTTATAAAATTGATCTATTTTTAAATTTAAAATCACCTCTCAAACGTTCAAATTATTAAACATTCATACATACGTAAGCATGTATATGTGTATACTAAAAATACAAATTTCTTTAAATTACCGTTTTTTAAATAAAATTACCTTGCTACCTTTTGCGGCCCAAAATTACCCTAAAAGGTAATTACCGTACGGAATGAGGGTATACTAAGTTTGTCATTCCATGTGAAACTTTTTTAATATGCATCTAATACCCCTGGTTTCTTGAGTAATTCTAAGTCGATTTAGCCATGTCTGTCTGTCCGTCTGTTCAAAATACGCTCACTTTCGAAAAACTTAAAACAAATGCTCAATCTTGGTGTCAAATTGCTTCTAGTTATCCTTACACCCAAAATAAAAATCAATCCATCCGTACTTAAATCAATCCGAAGCGGTATTAATAGTACGGTGAGTACGGATTTTCTTGAATCAAGTACAGAAAGATTGATTCAAGTACGGATTTTAAATCGCAAGCTACTTAAATTATCCATATTCAATCCCGTTTCGTACTTGAAATAATCCGACAATTAGATTGATTTATGTAAAACTTAGATTGAATCAATCTTAAAATGCGATTGATTCAAGTATTATAAAGTTGATTTTATCAACATATTAACAAGAAAAAATTAGAATGATTGATTACTTACCCGTATTACACCTAACATAATGATAAAACACCAATATCATGCCCGATATGGGTTTTATTTTAGAAAACTTATGTACATATTTAACTAAAAATATAAACTAAATGAGAATCAAGAGTTCAAATTTACTTTTTACCCCTTAGTGGTGCACATGTTCTCGCCAGACCTTTTTTCAATGTGTATAGAAAATTAAAACATGCGTGGGCCGTAGGGTTAAACGCAACAAAAAGTTTAATCTTTTTTTTACTTGATTTAAGAGTTTCATACTTATTTCAAGAAATTCAGGGAATGATTTTCGAAAGTAATCCCATTTAGGATTGTTTAAGTGTTATTCGTACTTGAATTTTTGAGTACGACTCGTACTTAAAGTAATCATAAAAAACTTGATTTATCCCGAGGGTTTTTCTTTCTGTGTAGCAGTTTGGGAGTAAAATCAGCAAAATCCGATCAATAGGATCATAGTTATCAATGAAAATGTAGAACCACCACCCTTAAAAATTGCCAATTTTGTTACAAAATCTTACGTAAAAGGTGCCATAATGTACTCCAAAACCGTAATAAATATTGCTATCATATTTAAATGTGGTTTCGTAAAGATTGGTCCATAGTTTACCATAGGCACCATATAAAGCCTACTCCCGGAAAACAGTTTAGTACGCATAAAAGCGTAATAAATATAGCTATCATAATAAAATTTGGTACGTCATAGTTTTACAAGACACTGCAAAATTTCGTGAAGATCGGTCCATAATTTACCCTAGGCCCCATATAAAGCCTACCCACGGAAAACAGTTTAGTTCGTTAAAAACGTAATAACTAATGCTATTGTAATGAAATTTGACACTATCAAGCTTTAAAATTTCTAGTAGATCGGTCCATAATTTTCTAAATAATGCCCCATATAATGCTAAAAATACAGTAATTTTGACTTAGCTGCACAATCTCCTTTGCATGATTTTTTGTGCAGGTAAATCAAAAATGAAGCTATCTTAAATGTATTTAGCTGCCTTAATGTGCAGGTACGCAAAATTGCATAAAAGTGCAGCTAAAGTAAAGTGTTTGAAAGAGAAGTAACAACGTTTTTATTAATAAATTGATAAAAACAATGACAATAATGCTGTAGTACAACGTTAAGAATAGCGCTGCAAGCTCTCAAAAGTTAAAAACGGCAGTTGCAAAGTAGTGTCAACAGAAAACGTAGTTGTAGTAGTCGTTGCAGTTGAAGCGCAAAATTCGAAATTTTAAACTTTGTTGCGCTACAGAGCATTCGTCAGCTTCAAATACTACTACAACTACTTTATTCTGTTCCAGACCTAAGATTTGCTATTTCTTTCATATAATCGTGTTAAAGTTTCTGTAACCACAACCCATATGCATAAATGTAGGTACATGAAACAAAATAAGTGAATTATAATGATACCAACTTCACTTGTTTGCGATTTTTGTTTTTATAAACAGCTAAAGTTGGATACTTATGTGAAAAAGTGGCCACCATATTTTTTTATGTGTGCAGCTAACTTTGATGTTTTATATGAAAATATTTTAAAACTGCCCAAAAATATGAAAAATGTGGAGGTATACAAAATGCACGTAAGCAAAGATTTTGAAGAATAATTACAGAAAATATGTATTTTGGGCAGTTATGTCAAAGTGCAGCTAACTTGGATTTTTTGTATGAAAAAATTTTAAAATGCCAAAAATTTTGGGCATTTATCTTAAATGTGCAGGTAAAGAAAGTGCACTTAAAAAAGGAATTTGTATGGAATTATAAAGAATAATTCCAAAAATTATTAATTTTGTGCACATAACCAAAAGGCAGTTAAATCAAAACTACTGTACTTCTTCTTACCATGCGTTGGCAAATATATGAAGAATGAAAAATTAGAAGTACGTAATACATATCAGAGTAATAAAATATGCAAAGAACCCCGTTCCAGCAGTCTCAGAGAAGAGTCAGGTATTATCAAACATCTAATTAGGGCTTTATTACAAATTTTTTTTGCTGCAGGCTGGCCATGAATCGTATCATTGATGATGGGCGCTTTTTTACAATGGACGCTCATGAACGGACACCAATTAAAAATTTTTAGGCGAATTTGAAAAGAAATTTCTATAAATAGGAATAGGAACCAAAAACCTAGACTGGTCTATCACTCAAATTAAATGGATGTTACAGAAAATGCACACAAAGGTTATTCAAGAAGCTATCCATAGGGTGACTCAAAATATATGCTAATTTGTCAGTGCATATTTTATTCCGCATACGTTACTATGATATTACATTGCGCCATGTTAATAAAACATTGATATTTTTTCTGTGTGGACTAATATAACAAAAAAAATTCGACCCGTTATTGATAACTGTTTGCGAGAAATCATAATCATAATTTAGTCCTGATCAAATTTACAAAAATTTAATTTTTTCTAAAACAACATAAAACATTTGTTTTCAGCAGCATGCCATACCCACAATTACCAATATTTTAGTCCAGTTTTTGGATACCGTAGTTCTGATATGTTTAATCTCGAATGGCATGAACAATTTTAAAATCGGCGATAGCAAAAAGTTGGACTTTTGGCAGATGAAATTCAATTTTCAGACACAGTGCGACGTACGACCCGATTGTGTTCCTAGCATAACAAAGCTTTTACATTAAAATGTAAAATTTCCTTGTACTTTTATATCGTTATAATTAAATCTCAAATAGTTGCTACAATCAACTTGACGAGGGCACTTCTAAGACTTCCAAAATATATATTTTTTTTTACAAAACTGATAAGAAGAAAGAATTCTCTCTTTCGTACAAATACATTGAAAACAAAGTTTGTAGAATTTCATTTTGTTTTAAATGTAATTGTTTGAAAGAAAGATTTCTTTCGCACATCGGAAATAGGTTATTATTAATTTTCATACGACATTTCTCTTTGAGGGCACTTGTTTTTGTCAAAATTTATATATAAATCGACTAAGGCAAAACAGTTAAGAACACTTTCCTCCTCTGTATGTCACCCGATTTGAACAAAATATACACCATTTGAAAGATATTTACTTACAGAAGTGCACAATATATATTTTATAAAAATCTGTTCAATATTTTCGGAGTAATAAGCGTTCAAATAAGCTACTAACACATATGTACAATATACAAAATTTGTTTTTTTCTGTTATCAAATAATAAAAAATAGGATGCTCGATTATTCGACATTTTTAAGAAACCGGTTTTCGGGAAATTAAATTTCTTTATTTTACTTTTCCGTGCTGCATGTGGTGATTTATTTAACTTAGAAACACAATATTATAGGTGCAGGGTCCTGAGTGAACTAAAACCTATAAGATGAAAAATGAATAAAAACATATAAGGGGAGCTTTTTGGTACTTTTTCATTCAACATCTGGTTTTTTGATTCGTTAATATTAGACATAGAAAAAAATGCAATGTCCTGAGTGGAATACAATTTACAAAGGAGATTTTATGATACTTTATTGTTCTTCAATTGATATTTTCTGATATTTTTTACAGTAGAAGATAGAATATGAACCACTGGTTGGTCCCTTGCCAAATCGATCCATTATGATGGAAAAAATGAATGCTCAAAACATGTAAACTCATATATACTTAGATGTTGTATCTTGTAACGATTCTAATTAGATTCAGACTATTGGGAACGGAACTACCTATTAATTCGGCTATGCTCGTCGTTGGGGTGGGTGTGATTTGTTCCCATTCGAAAGTAGTTAACGAAGTTACGAATCAATTACAAAAGACTTAAATTTTAGGTAGTCAATTCATAACAAGAGGTTAGCGATAAAAAAAATAAGAAGTTGATTATTGGGTCGATTTTTGTTGTGTATCTCTAGTTGGAAGTTGGATACACATATCTAAACCCACCCTCCATGCTGACATAGTTATAAAATCGTACGTCAGCCCAATAATAAAATAAATAAAAAAATATCAAAATTAAAATTTCCTAACTACCCCATACCTGTTTCTTCACCTTTCGTAATAAATAAGAACAAATTTAAAACTTCATGTTTTTTTTTTTAAATAAAAATGAAAAAAATTAAAGCAACTCAAACATATTTATTAAAGATAAAATAACTCAGTAAATTAAATAATATTTAATTTCATCTATCTATAATTAAATTGATATTTTTTCTTGTATTAACAATAAAAGAAACAAAAATGGCCACCCAAATTTATTTAGTTAGTAATACAGAAAATTAGGATTTTCAAAAAATATGAACCACGAAATTAACTAAATATAAAGCAATGTGGTGACCGTTGATATTGGATGAAATTTATTCGGGATTGGCAGAATGTAGGGTGAAAATGAAATATGTATTGAAGTATCAAACGTCGTATGAATATTAAAAAAAAAAAAAATTAACAAATTTAAGATAATTATTAGAGCTGAATATTCATATTACGTTTAATATAGAATAAAATGATGGGTAGGTATTTTCAAAATTGGTTCATAGAATAAAAAAACTCAACTTACAGTAATCGTAACGTGTCCATCGATGTCAGCTGGCGCCAGGAGACTTAAAAGCAGGATCGTATTACATTAAAATAAGATGAATCAAAACCAACATTTAAGTGTATAAGGTAAGTTGTAATGGGTTTGAATGTAAGTTAATGGGTGTTTGATGTAATATCTGTATGTAAACTTTCCTTTTGAATAAAACTGTTGTATTTTAAACTCAAAGAAATTTAGGTGACCATATGCAATCAAGAGTTATGAGAAATTGAAATCTAGGAACTTATAAAATTATGTAGAATTAGGAAATTAGAGATTTTAAATTTAGGAACTTAGAAAATTTTAAGTTTAGAAAATTGGAAACAAGATTACAAGAATTATATAAATTTTAAGTTTTTGAATTATAATATAAAAAAAAAATAGTTTTGAATAATCAATGGAAAAGTAATGTATCTGAAGTTTGGATGGTGATCAATTTTAAAAGATAAACGATTCAAAACCAAAGTGTAAATTTTAAATTCAGCGTAAAACTAATCACGCGAATAAAAACTTGAATAGAAAGATTGGTCTTCGTATTGCTTTGATCGGTATAAATTTCAGGTTCTTATTATGCAATTTCACAATATATATTGGCTTGTTTGAACGTTGCCGCAGGATATTCAACTTTGTCTTGTGTATATTGAGTTCCTTGAGCTATCTTAGCCAACCAGAATTTACTGATGCAACAATATATGCAAATTGCTAAAAGTTTTCTTTTTTCAAAACAACTTCGTTATTTACAAAAATTAAAACAATAAAAAAAAATAAGAGATTCTTACCAATAATATTGAGTTATTTGTTTTTCCCCCCGCGTTCTAATACCCTTTCCAGAAATCAAAAGGAATTCGCAAAGGTTAAATTAATAAAATTTTCACAGAAATACTTTTTCTACAACTGTTTTATCGTATCAATATACATATGAATATGTATTTTTTTACTTTTTCAAGTTTAGAAGTAATAAAGAAAATCAAAGCCTATTCAACAAAAAAAAAAAAAAACACAATTATAATAAATTTCCAAAAAAAAAATAAATTTTCAATACAGTAAATTTCTTTACACCCAAACGAAAACGTAAGTAGAAAAAAAAAAATATAATTTCAAAGAGCCGTCATCACAAAGCAGATTTAATACCAAGCCAGCTGCAGTATTATATCTGAAGCACACGTACACACACATAAGACATAATATGTTGTCAGAAAATTATACCCATATATCTTTAGTATGGTACACCCCAGTATGACCACCATTCACATCCTCGAGCTCGTAGGTTACATTACCGATTTTTCTTTTCACCAATGCTTTAATCCCACTAGGTGCCAGTTTAGCATTAAAATTATTCACCAAGGAACTTTGAGCGAAATTGCGACGAAATACCACTTGTCCAACATTAAACTCACGTATACGCGATCGCAAATTATAGGATCTTACGTTCCGCTCATAAGCATCATTAATTTTTGTCCGAATTGCATCCCGTTACAGAGTAAAGTTGTCTTGTCTTTTAATTTTCGCATCCGATTTCTCCAAAAGTTTTAGATTTCGTAAAAGTTTGTAGTCCTGTCCATGGTTAATCATTGTCTGTCCGAATACAAGTTCATATGGAGTTTGTCCTGTTGTCTGATGCACGCTACTTCGTATAGCGCAATTTATGCTAGGTAAGTAGGTATCCCATTGCCGTTGATCATTTCGGATGTATGAACGAAGTGCTTCATTTATAGACCTATTTACCCTTTCACAGGCATTCGATTGAGGGCTGTGAACTGCTGTAAATTGGTGAACAATTCCGTATTTTCCAACCAGTTTTTTAAATTCTTTTGATTTAAACTGACTACCGTTGTCAGAAATGATGGTTTCCGGCACTCCGAAACATGTAAAAATTTCGTTGCTTAAATATTCCAATATTGGCTTTGTCACAAATTTCCTAAGAGGTTTCAAAAAAGTAAACTTTGAAAAATGGTCTAAAATGATAAATATACCTATATTTCCATTCTTTGTCCGAGGGAATGGTCCTATAAGGTCCATATATAGCCGTTGAAATGGCCTCTCGGTATTGATCATCTGGCCCATAGGCGGTTTGAGTGACATGTTGGGAGTTTTGGATGTCTTACATAAGCTACAATTCAATATATATTTTTTTACATCAACTACCATTTTAGGCCAGAAGAAAAATTGTCTAATACGGTGTGTTGTTTTTGCAATACCCCCATGCGATACACCTGTTACATCATGTGCTGCATAAATCACATCCTCCCGTAACTCCAAAGGTACGAACAATTTCCAGGAATCGGATTCGTCAACATTTCCAGAAGAAAATTTCTCTCTTATATAAATGAATTTGTCGATAACCTTATAGTCAGGTAAATTGGAATTTTGAACTTCATCCATAAATCTCTTATATTCCGTACCCTCAAACGCGTTTGAATTCAGATCAATTGTTGGTAATATTTGTAAGTCTATTTCGGCTATAGTTGCATCATTTTCAAACATACGGGATAATACATCAGGGACTATATTTTCTTTACCTTTGCGATGATCTATTGTGAAGTCAAAGCCCTGTAGTTTAAGAGCCCATCTGGCCAAACGTCCATTAAGATCCTTTTGTCGCATCAGCCATTTGAGTCTCGCATGGTCTGTTATTACCTTAAATTCTTGCCCTTCTATGTATGCTCTGAACTTTTTAATGGGCAAAACTACAGCTAAACATTCTAATTCGGTTATCGAATAGTTCCTTTGTGCCTTATTCAATTTCTGTGACATGAAAGCTATCGGCCTCTCAATTCCCTCATCATCAAGCTGAGCTAACACCGCGCCTATGCCATGCATACTTGCATCACATTGGAGTATAAATGGTTTTTCGAAATTAGCATGAACCAAAACGGGTGCAGACGTTAATTTATTTTTTACATTCTCAAATGACTTCTGCGCTTCAACTGTCCATATAAAGGACTTCTTTTTCGATAATTATTCTGTCATATGAAATGTAACGCTGGCATAGTCATCAATAAATCTGCGGTACCAGCCCTCCATACCAAGAAATTGGCGAAGTTGACGTACCGATTTTGGAACAGGAAACTGGGAAATGGCCTTTACCTTATCGGGGTCTATTTTCAAGCATCCCCCTCCTACGACATAACCTAGATATTGAACCTGCCTAATACTAAAACTACTTTTCTTAACATTTATAGTTAAATTAGCTCTTCTAAGTTGAGTCGCCACCTCCTGCAAGTGTCGTAAGTGATCGTCAAAATCCTTCGACATTATAAGAAGGTCATCCAAATAAACGAAAACATTGGTCTTCAACTCGTACGGAATAACTTGGTCCATCAGTCTACACATTGTCTGGGGAGCATTGCACAATCCAAACGGCATCCTTGTAAATTGATACAGTGGCCGATTAGGAATTGTGAACGCTGTTTTCTGTATTGATCTTTAAGATCCACCTTAGAAATAAAATAAATTGGAGGAAGTCTTGAAATCAGTCCGTCAATGTTTGGTATTGGGTACGCGTCTTTTGTCGTCACGGAATTTAATTTACGGCTGTCCAAACAAAATCGTACCTTGTCCGGTTTCACAATCAAAACTCCTGGAGATGACCAAGGAGATGTGGGGCACTCCTCAATGACTCCTAACTCTATCATTCGGTCGATCTCGCCACACAAAAGTTTTTCCCTCGCAGGCGAGATTGGGTAATATCTTTGTTTAATTGGTAATGCGTTTCCCGTATCTATATTATGTTCTATAATTGATGTACAACCAAGACCGTCGCATTCCGAATCTGGAAAAATTTCTACAATTTTCCGAAGTTTCTGTTCTTGCAACACCGACATTGGAATTTTATCCGGATCAACAGCAGAAACAATTGAACTAACAGTGCTAATAGATGCAATATGTATACCGAATTTGTCCCAAAAATCCATTCCACAAATAACTTCTTGAGTTATAGATGGAATCAACAAAAATTCCACAGATTTCTCCTGACCATTATAATTTATATCCAGTACAACAGTTCCTACAACACGCTGTCGTTGTCCATCAGCAGTTTTTACATTTCCAATTCCACGTATATAATTTTTAGTTTCAATAAATTCGGAACACAAATCTCCTCCAATAATGCTTATATTTGCGCCACTGTCTAATAATGCAAAGCAATTCCTATTTCGTACATTTAATAAAACGTAAGGTCTGTTGTCATATACCTTGCTTACTACTGATGATATTACAAATTTCCGTAAACGTTTTCTTCGGTTATAATACTCCCGAATTCTTCTAGACGATCTGTTTGGCTTTTGTAGACTATTCTGACTATTAAAAATTCTATTCCTTATACGATTGTATTCTTCCAAACGAATGTGATACGGCCTTTGTAAAGGATGAATGTTGGTCAAATCAGTTTGGTTTGTCACATCCGGTGTTTTTGTTATAGCAGGTGTACTAGGTTTGTTAACCCGGTTGGTTAATTTATCTGAGATAATTAGTTTTGTTTTGGATGCCCGTCCTTCTTCATACGGACATCCCTCAAGGCGTTTCCCTTCTTTGAACAACTAGGACATTGTGGTTTATAAACATTTTTCCCTCCGCATCCATAGCAGAATATTGTCCGCGGCTCTAAACAATCGATAAAGCTAGGTCCGAACTTGTTACAGTTCCAACATTTACCAGTTTGTGTTACCAAATAAACTTTAAAGTCCTCATCTACATTATCATTTATGTCTTTTTGATCATCATCAGAAATAACTTCTGACACCTGTCCCTTTATATTCGTTCGTTTATTCGTATTAATCATTGCCATATCCTTGACAAATTTTTCGTGTTTCCGCACTGCTCGTCGCAACTGAGCAACACATGTAATCTCCACGTGAAGTAATCCATGTCTCACCTCGGGTCTCAAATTCCGTTGAATTGTTTCGCAAAGCTCACAATCTGTAAGAGGAGTGCGTAACCTGTCACAAAGTACTATGATTGCATCATAAAATTCATCGAAGTTCTCGTTGGATTTTTGTTTTCTCCGCATTATGTCGTCCTTAATGTCGAAGTCCGTATAATAATATTGGCGTTTCAAAGCACCACACAACTCATTCCAATTCATATTGACACTACTACGGTGAAACCTCCAAAACCATTTTAATGCTTTTCCCTCGAACAGGATGTGAGCATGTTCACACAATAAATGAAAATTGCCTTTTAAATTTGCGTTCGTCAAAGTGTTAATTCTATAGATAAATTCGTCCACACTGAAGTCCGAAATATCACCCGTAAAACGTATTCTCCAATTGCGTATTATATTTAGGATCTTTTCCGAATTTCCATCAAAATGCCCAAGTACAGCATTAGAACCATGATGTTCCGGAATATTCCGCCTATTTGGAGAAATTACATCATGATCATGTCCTCCTTCGTAATCAGTCCTTTCATTATGTCCATCCGGTATATTCGGTCTTGAATTTGTCACAGACAAATTTCGTAACCCGTCTGCTAACATGTTTCCCATTTCAATCCTAAATTCATTTAAAGAATTATTTACAATACGATTAACCTGGGTATGAACATTCCCCAGCTCTTCTGCCTGTCTGCGGGATTGCAGTCTAGTACACGGTCTTCCTCTTAAATTCCTGGGAGTTTCCATATCCCATCCAGCACCTTGGTCTTCCAACTGAACAGTCTCCCGCTCAACCTGCGCTGGGATATCACCTGTACTACGTACCAACGGCATTATCGCAATATTAAAAAAAAAAATAATAATAATAATGTCACGCAAAAAAACTTTTACACTCAATTCAAACGACTTACTACTCAGTGAATTCACTCGGTTGGGGTAATTAAATTTATAACGAGAAAAGAAAACATAAATCATAATTAAGAACTTAATTAAAAAGAAAAACAAAAAAAAAAAAACGACCAATAATCAACGATAGTATAAAATAAATAATTATAAGCAAAGAAGAACTCAAAATTTAAGGGAATTCTCGGCATAAGCCCAACAGAATTCAGTGATTATCTAATGCTGGAAAGTAAAAGAAAATTTCCAATATACCTTATGTCCAAAACACAAGAAAAATCAACACAAAATATTTGCAATTTTGAAGAAGAGAAGGAGGGATAAAAAAAAAAAGGAAAAACAAAACAAAGTAGAGCAGAAAACTTAAAAGAAGTGGAGAGTAAGAGTCAAACGACAATAGAACCGATGCCTAATCAGATCAACTTCTCTAGTCCGAACCCAAGCCCTGATAACGATTATTTCATACAATGTTAATTCCGGAATTGAAATCATACACACAATAATCAAATATAAATATCCAAATCAACAAATAATGAAGCAAAAGTTTAAAAAAAAAGTAATGAAAAGAAAGGGGGAAAAAAGTATCGGTTTAAACAATTGTCACACAGTAGATTCAAAGGCCCTCAGCATCTAGATGAAATTTGCACTATTTAATTCTTAAAACTTACGACAACTGAGGCCCCACGTTGGGCGCCAAAATCTCTGTAACGATTTTAATTAGATTCAGACTATTGGGAACGGAACTACCTATTAATTCGGCTATGCTCGTCGTTGGGGTGGGTGTGATTTGTTCCCATTCGAAAGTAGTTAACGAAGTTACGAATCAATTACAAAAGACTTAAATTTTAGGTAGTCAATTCATAACAAGAGGTTAGCGATAAAAAAAATAAGAAGTTGATTATTGGGTCGATTTTTGTTGTGTATCTCTAGTTGGAAGTTGGATACACATATCTAAACCCACCCTCCATGCTGACATAGTTATAAAATTGTACGTCAGCCCAATAATAAAATAAATAAAAAAATATCAAAATTAAAATTTCCTAACTACCCCATACCTGTTTCTTCACCTTTCGTAATAAATAAGAACAAATTTAAAACTTCATGTTTTTTTTTAAATAAAAATGAAAAAAATTAAAGCAACTCAAACATATTTATTAAAGATAAAATAACTCAGTAAATTAAATAATATTTAATTTCATCTATCTATAATTAAATTGATATTTTTTCTTGTATTAACAATAAAAGAAACAAAAATGGCCACCCAAATTTATTTAGTTAGTAATACAGAAAATTAGGATTTTCAAAAAATATGAACCACGAAATTAACTAAATATAAAGCAATGTGGTGACCGTTGATATTGGATGAAATTTATTCGGGATTGGCAGAATGTAGGGTGAAAATGAAATATGTATTGAAGTATCAAACGTCGTATGAATATTAAAAAAAAAAAAAATTAACAAATTTAAGATAATTATTAGAGCTGAATATTCATATTACGTTTAATATAGAATAAAATGATGGGTAGGTATTTTCAAAATTGGTTCATAGAATAAAAAAACTCAACTTACAGTAATCGTAACGTGTCCATCGATGTCAGCTGGCGCCAGGAGACTTAAAAGCAGGATCGTATTACATTAAAATAAGATGAATCAAAACCAACATTTAAGTGTATAAGGTAAGTTGTAATGGGTTTGAATGTAAGTTAATGGGTGTTTGATGTAATATCTGTATGTAAACTTTCCTTTTGAATAAAACTGTTGTATTTTAAACTCAAAGAAATTTAGGTGACCATATGCAATCAAGAGTTATGAGAAATTGAAATCTAGGAACTTATAAAATTATGTAGAATTAGGAAATTAGAGATTTTAAATTTAGGAACTTAGAAAATTTTAAGTTTAGAAAATTGGAAACAAGATTACAAGAATTATATAAATTTTAAGTTTTTGAATTATAATATAAAAAAAAAATAGTTTTGAATAATCAATGGAAAAGTAATGTATCTGAAGTTTGGATGGTGATGGATTTTAAAAGATAAACGATTCAAAACCAAAGTGTAAATTTTAAATTCAGCGTAAAACTAATCACGCGAATAAAAACTTGAATAGAAAGATTGGTCTTCGTATTGCTTTGATCGGTATAAATTTCAGGTTCTTATTATGCAATTTCACAATATATATTGGCTTGTTTGAACGTTGCCGCAGGATATTCAACTTTGTCTTGTGTATATTGAGTTCCTTGAGCTATCTTAGCCAACCAGAATTTACTGATGCAACAATATATGCAAATTGCTAAAAGTTTTCTTTTTTCAAAACAACTTCGTTATTTACAAAAATTAAAACAATAAAAAAAAATAAGAGATTCTTACCAATAATATTGAGTTATTTGTTTTTCCCCCCGCGTTCTAATACCCTTTCCAGAAATCAAAAGGAATTCGCAAAAGTTAAATTAATAAAATTTTCACAGAAATACTTTTTCTACAACTGTTTTATCGTATCAATATACATATGTATGAATATGTATTTTTTTACTTTTTCAAGTTTAGAAGTAATAAAGAAAATCAAAGCCTATTCAACAAAAAAAAAAAAAAAAAAACACAATTATAATAAATTTCCAAAAAAAAAAAATAAATTTTCAATACAGTAAATTTCTTTACACCCAAACGAAAACGTAAGTAGAAAAAAAAAATATAATTTCAAAGAGCCGTCATCACAATCTTCATATGAACCTTAAAATTTATGGTCGAATTTTGACCATTAGGCGAAGACTCGTTTATAATAATTTAAAAAAAATTAATGTAATCAATAACCTATTTCTCTAAAAAGAGAGCTAAGAAATAAAATCCCAAATGAGAACTTTGAATCTTAATCAAAATTTTTAATGGTTAATTTAGCTGAAAAAAATTTCCGAAATGGTCACACTGTTGTGGTGTTTATAAATTCTCCGGATATTGACTTACTTACATATGAGTTAGTGTTCGTTTTTATTAATCGTTTTTGTTGAAATGCTCGTATTGGCTTGAACAAGCGCTTTACTCGTGTTTCTTTGTAATTGGTTTAAGTACTTTTTGTACAATACAGCGATTCAGACGTCACAGCCGCTAGATGTTTTCACGTTGAGAGTTTGAGTTTGGAGGCAGTGTCGCCAACTCTTGGAACAACAAAAGCACTGAAATTATATAAAACAAAGGTAAATTTTAATATAAACTGATCTTTTTTTTCAATTTTTTTTGCTTTTCCTTCTTCGAGAAAGCCAAGATTAGTTTATTAACGTTAACAAAAAATGAACTGAATTAATTACAAAACAAGTAAGAGTGCTATGACGAATCTTATATACTCCTCACAATGGTTCGATATGAGCAAATATACGGTGACCGTCCGTTATGTATTATAAAAATCAGTACTGCATTTTACTTATTTTACAGTAAAGAACCTAAAATTGTTCTATATTTTCTCTATTTTAACTGGAATAGCATTTCCAATGTATTTGACTTTTGTCATTACTGGAAACTTTTAAAAGTGTTCTTTTCAGCTCAAAAACTTAGTTGCATATACATTTATAAGATCATCAATAAAAACTATTTTACTTTCTTCGGATATGGACATTTCCTCCGAATGGTCAACCAGGATGGAAAAATAAAATGTTGATAATCTGCGTCTTTTAAAACAAGTAAGAGTGCTATTTTCGGCTGTGCCGAATCTTTTATACCCTCCACCGACAGTTCAATTATTTCAGGAGTGATATCTACACGCAGAGAAAAACATGTTTAAATATGGTCACCTCCAACAAAACTATTTTTAAGCTAAGATCCCACTATCGGCGCAATGTACCAATTTTTGTCGTATTTCATGTGCCGATAGTGTGAACGGTCAAAATTTTTTAATATCCAACAATCTGTGCCGAAATTGTGCTGACTGTGGACAATCAAAATTAACCTTGATGCGCCGGTAATGTGAACACTCTTTTGCACAATGTGCAGCAATCAAATTGTTTAATATGTACCGATTTTTATCGGCCACTTTTGCGCCGATCAAAGTCGCCAATCAGCGCCGATACAAGGGATGGCAAAACGAAATTTTTAAATTGCACCAATTGGCTACTGAAATTTAACTTTTTTGAGCTTAATTGTACCAAAATGTATTTAAACGTTAAATAGTACATTTGTACTGTTAAATGATAGAAAACCAAAACATTGCAGTTGTATCGATGTGGCCATCCCTGGTTTGTAAACATTTGTTTACAAAACAATAATTACAAAAAAAAAAAGTGCAGTCAGTTTGAATAAAATTGAATACATTTTTTATTATATATTAAAATATTATTTAAAATTGTTAGGAAACATAATGAATATTCAGACGGAGAATTTTGCGAATTTCTAAAGTAAAATTATGTCTGCCAAAAAGCAAATAAACAAAAACATATGATTTAATTTGCCCAAATAGCACGATAGTGTGACCGCATTGTACCGATTATTGTCGCAATTGAGTTTTGGCCGATATGAACCGAAAAAACTTGTCACAATGTGCGACGATAATGGGACCACCCAAGAATAAATTGTGCAATGTTTTAAAATGTGCGCCGATATAGCACGATAAAAATCGTCACAGATTGTGCTATTTGAGCCGATAGTGGGATCTTAGCTTTAAAGAAAATGTTTAACATTGTAAACATTCCCGAATATTGTATGAATAAAACATACATGAAACCCTATTATTGTAATTGCTAACTCTTTTATGTTTGTACTAATTATTACTTTTCCTCTTTGTTATATTAACTGACATTGACTTGTCATTGAAGTAAACTTGAAGTTTGACTTTTGTACATTTAATAAAAAACCATTTTGATTAATATATTTTGAGAAGTCTAAGAGTACAGACATAAATAAAGAGCCATTTTCTATTTAAATTAAAACTATAAACGTGTTTTAATTTCTGAGTTTAGAAAATTAGAGACAATTCTACAATCAGAAGTGGGATTCATAAGAAAATCAATAATTAATAAAAATTAAATTTTGTTATTACTACACCTATAAAAAAAAAAACGAGATGAGTACAGAGGGAGATAACCACATTGAGGACGAGGGTGCAGCAAGTTTATCGTTTTTGCGAACACCACAAGGTATTACCAATACACCAGGAAATGTTCGAGCTGCAGGCGATAGCGGTATACATGTTCCCCCAGGTGAAGAAACTTCAATTTTATCATTACTGTTGCAGCAAAACCAAATGCTGATAAATACTCTACGTTCTGAGAGAACTACGTACCACGTTATGCCTGATCTGAATAACACCATCAAACATTTTAATGGGAAAAGAACACCAGCAGAAGCAAAAGATTGGCTAGCGTCCGTCAATGGTATTGGTAACATGAATAATTGGCCAGATTCTTTTCGTTTACAGTGTGCTAGAGCGAATCTAGAAGGTGCCGCTCTCAATTGGTACAACGCAGCCGAATTTAAAAGCTGGTCAGACTTTGAGGATGAATTTAAGGACACGTTTGTTGGTCGTCAATCAATAGTTGATCGCTGGGAGAAAATGTCGGAAAGACGTCAGAAAGATACTGAACATATTACCGAATATTTCTTCGATAAATTACGCCTTACACAGCAACTTGGTTTGGATTTTGATGACGCCAGAAAATCCATAATTAAAGGTATAAAATCAATCGAATTAAGAAAATTTCTTTTACAGAGACAACACATCACCTTCAACGACATAATATCCAATATTAACGAGTATATCAACACTGGATGTGCAGAGGGAGATACCGCCGTAGAGAAAACACACTCACAACGATTTCATCAAAAAGGTAAATCGAATAATGAGCAAACCTGCAACAAATGCGGAAAACGCGGTCATTTTGCGCGCTTCTGTAAAACTGAAGTGTCTACGTTAAAATGCTACCGATGTGAAGGTGTCGGACATATCAAAAAATTTTGTAAAGCGCCTATAAAATGTCTTAATTGTCACCAAGAAGGCCATGTGCAAAATAAATGTCCATCTAAAGACAAAAATGTGCCAACGAAAACAGCAACTCATACCCGTAACACAACAACAAACAGTGCCACCATAGCTACTACTGCGGCCACTAACATCGATACCACCACCAACAGTAAGTACTTTCAAGAAGCTTATGTTAACGGACTACTCGTCAAAGCGTATATCTATCCTGGGAGTGCAATTAATATGATGCCCGAATCGACAATTACAAATCTAAAGCTTAATTACAGCAACCCGAAAAACACTTTTCGCATCCAAGGTTTTGGTAATGGATCTGTAATCCCAATTGGAGTTTTAAATGTCAACCTTAAGGTAGATCAAGCAGTAGCAGATGTAGAAATATTCGTGGTAAAAGACAACGAATTAAATATTCCATTGTTGGTAGGTCAGCCGTTCACAGAAAAAGAACACATCACGATGGTACGTCGAGGCAAAACAATAAGATTCTTTGAGGAGAAAATTGAGGAAGAGCCAGATGATTGTCTACGTAACATGGAGGTGCCAGAATTACCAAAAACTGATGTTAAATTATGGGCAAAAGAAGCAACTGTCATCCCTTCAAATTATGTTGGATTTATTTCAACATATTGCAATATTTCTGAAGCCACAAATCTGTTCATTGAAAATCGCCAAAATAAATTTGGTGCTTTAATACCAAACTGTGTCATTAATAATGAAACAGGTGAGTTTTCCATCCCTGTAATGAATTTAACAAAACAAGACATAAAGTTTGAAAAAAATGAAACAATAACTAGCGGTAAAATTTGCATTGAACAAAAAACTAATGATGAAGAAAAAGAACAAAAACTGAGTGATAACGAAGAAAACAAAAATGAGAAAAAGAGTGCAAATTTAGTAGTTACAACTACAAATACAGAAAACTTTGATTTTAATGATGTTCATATTGGCGAACAAGTGAGTGAAGAAGGAAGAGAAAAATTTAAGAGAATTGTTTTAGAAAATATCTCATGTTTCTCTTATAGCTTGAGTGATTTAGGAACAACAAAAGATGTTGAGTTTAAAATTGAATTGGAAAATAATAATCCAATTACTTTTCGCCCATATCGTTTGAGTTATTCTGAGAGAGAGTATGTAAGAAAAGAAATTGAGTCTATGAAGAGTGCGGGGATTATTTGTGATTCTGAGTCAAATTATTCGAGCCCTATTTTACTCGTAAACAAAAAGAATGGTGAAAAACGTATTTGCATTGATTATAGAGCTTTAAATAAAATCACAAAGAAAATGCAATATCCATTGCCATTAATACATGACAATATTGATCGTCTTAGAAATAAAAAATATTTTACTGCTTTAGATATGAAAAGTGGATATCATCAAATACCAGTAAGTAAAGAATCAAGACACCTTACTGCGTTTGTAACACCTGATGGTCACTTTGAGTTTTTACGTATGCCATTCGGAGTTTGTAATGGCCCGGCAGTTTTTCAGCAGCTTATAAATCAAGTTCTTGGACCATTGCGTTTTACTATTGCGCTGGCATATTTTGATGATATTCTGATACCAGCTGATTCAGAAAATGAAGGTTTGGAAAATTTAAAAACAATATTAGAAGTACTGCGTAAGGCTAATTTGAAATTAAATTTATCAAAATGCAAATTTCTTCTTAATAAAATAGATTACCTTGGGTTTGAAATAGAATGTGGTAACCTGCGACCATGTGCAGATAAAATTGACTGTGTGGCTAAGTTTCCTACTCCGACAGATGTGCATAAGGTAAGACAATTTATTGGTCTTGCAAGTTATTTTCGTCAATTCGTATACAATATTGGTATATTGGCTCAACCCTTAACCAAATTAACTCGTAAAAATGCTGAGTATAATTGGTCAACAAAAGAAGAAGAGGCATTTAATTTAATTAAAGAAAAGCTTATTTCTCGTCCAATCTTAGCCATGTATTCCCCCGATGCCAGAACAGAGGTACACACTGACGCTTGTCAAATTGGTTTTGGTGGAATTTTGCTACAAGAACAAGCAGATAAAAAGCTTCATCCAGTAGCTTACATAAGTAAACAAACAACACCAGAAGAGAGTAGGTATCATTCAACAGAGCTTGAGGCTCTTGCTGTTGTGTGGACACTACAAAAGCTGCGTGTTTATTTAATTGGTGTTAATTTTGTTGTTGTTACGGACTGTAACGCTGTGAGAAGCACATTTTCAAAAAAAAGACATTATTCCCCGCATTGGTCGTTGGTGGCTTCAACTACAAGAGTTTCAATTTGATATCGTCCACCGTGCTGGTAGTAGAATGCAGCATGTTGATTCATTGAGTCGCAATCCAGTTGGTGAGGGTCAACCAGCAGAGACGGTAGCTGATGTTGTTTCTTTGTATAACACTTTGAGTGAAAGTGATTGGTTAACTTTGCTACAACAAACAGACCCTTCTGTAAAAGAGATTGTTAAGTCGTTAGAGAAAACAGCCGATCTAGATGATTTTGATAAAAACATAAAATCACAATATTTATTAAAAAACAATGTCGTTTTTAGAAAAATCGGTGATGATGAAAAATTTTATGTCCCTAGTAAAGCCAGATGGAAAATTGTAAACAATTATCACGACAATCTTGCACATATTGGCTTAGATAAAACGGTGTTAAAAATAAAAGAGTACTATTGGTTCCCTAGAATGAAAAATTATGTAAAGAACTATATCGGAGCTTGTGCTGAATGTTTGCATCATAAACAACCAGGAGGGAAGAAACCAGGTATGTTACACCCCATTGATAAAATTGGTTTGCCATTCCACACAATACATTTAGACCATTTGGGTCCCTTTGTTAAAAGCTCTAATGAAAATTCGTATATACTAGCGGCTATTGACGGTTTTACAAAATTCTGTGTATTAAAAGCAGTTCGTAATACAAAGTCTAATACAACAGTACGTGTTGTAGGAGAAATGATTTCGTTGTTTGGTACCCCCACTAGAATTATTACAGATTTAGGTACTACTTTTACTGGTGCTCCCTTCGTTAATTTTTGCAAAAATAACAACATCATTCATATTAAAAACGCAACTGCCACTCCTAGAGCAAATGGTCAAATTGAGAGGCTAAATAGAAGTATTACCCCAATGATAGCTACAATGAGTAAACATACAGAAAACAAAGATTGGGACAACTTCGTCGGTATTACCCAATACAGTTTGAACAATACGTATCATCGAGCGATTAAAACAACACCCTTTAGGTTACTTTTTAGTTACTCTCCGAGGAACGTTTGTGGTGGTGTGTTGGAAGATGCAGTACGACAACAACAAAGCAACAACATTGATGAAGAGCGTGAGCGTGCATTAAAAAATATTATTGAACAACAAAACAAACAGAAATGTGTATATGATAAAGCTCGATGCAATGCCCCTACATATGTTCCTGGAGATTACGTTATGATTAAAAGAGTAACAATGCCAGGTGTTGGAGAGTCATCAAAGTTACTCCCACATTATAAAGGTCCATATATTATTACAGAAGTTTTGCCGAATGACCGCTACAGAGTTTCTGATATTCCTGGTTTACAACGTACACAAAAATTTTATGATGGTGTGGTAGCTGTTGATCAGATTAAACGAGTACTAGCACCAGATGATGAAATCAGCGATAGTCACGATGATGTTGACGATCCCCAGCTATCCGACGATGGTTCATGTGTTCTTCGCAGAAGTAAACGTTTGCTAGAAAAGTCGCAGAAGTAAATTAAATCGAGGTCGATTTTTTTGAAAAGGATGGCCGACTGTAAACATTCCCGAATATTGTATGAATAAAACATACATGAAACCCTATTATTGTAATTGCTAACTCTTTTATGTTTGTACTAATTATTACTTTTCCTCTTTGTTATATTAACTGACATTGACTTGTCATTGAAGTAAACTTGAAGTTTGACTTTTGTACATTTAATAAAAAACCATTTTGATTAATATATTTTGAGAAGTCTAAGAGTACAGACATAAATAAAGAGCCATTTTCTATTTAAATTAAAACTATAAACGTGTTTTAATTTCTGAGTTTAGAAAATTAGAGACAATTCTACAACATATTATAATTAGTTTAACCATATTATTGTCACCTACAACCATATTATGGTTAAAATAGTCCTCCATCAAGAAGCTACAACCATATTATGTATACATGATATCTATTGATTATTAATTTATTTTATAAAAACAGACATCAGCATTAAAATTGGTTGCGGATTAGACTATATTGAATTATTGACCGCCAATCAGAAAGTTTTATGCTTTTTTTTTTAGCAATTTTAACTAGCTTGAGTAAAATATCGTGATTCGTAACAGTTTAAGCCGATCTTAAATGATTTTTAGCAGGGCTGTGGAGTCGTTAAGAAATAGTTATAACTCCGACTCCTTTTGCTGAAATTTTTTAAGTACGACTCCGACTCCAACTCTGACTCCGACTCCGACTCCTACTCTAACCTAGCATTATTTAAGAGACTAGTTTTTATTTGACTTTAAACTCTTTTTTAATTAAGTACCTGTTAAATGGTTAAATATAGCAAGAAAATGATTGTGTAAAAATTTAAATCAATATTTTAATTCTAACGTGCCGCGCATTGAGCTCTAACCTACTAGTTACTAACATATGTGTATTATTATATTATTAATTTCCCGTAGTTCCTAGGTGGAACATAGGGCCTCATATGTGTAGAAAAGCTGTAAAATATTTTATTTGGTTTTAAAAAAAAATGCAAAAAATATATAGCGCCCGATTAAATAGACCAAATGAGTTGAACTTTTTTAATTCTAAAGTGTTACGACATTCTTGACTTATAACTCAACAGTTGAGAAATTGAAACCAACTGAAATATAGAAAAATAAAGAAAAGTTTTGTTACGAACTTTCGAAAGAAACGAGTTTTGCTTCAATCCGTATGGGATCATTGAACTTTAGTATATTTTAAAGGTTATATAAATTTATTAAAATTATGCAAACAGTGCTGAAAAATTTAAAAATAGTTCTGTAGGGGAGAGATAAACTACACCAATTCACATCTTTTTCAAATAACGTTTTTTATACTGTTGGAATTTATAAACGTGTGAATTTCCATAAGTCCTATCTAATGTAGCTTTCGAAATATAAGTTGAAAACAACACCAAGTCCAATTGGCTTAGACGTTAAAGGCATCAAGATTACTTAGTGTTGTTTACCACAATATTAATAAAGGCAAAGGACAGTCCTTTTTTGTAAATTGTGAAGTGAGGTCTTTTGTTTTTAATATACATACATAAATTCAGACACTGCCATTTTGGTCTTGTTTTATTTATTAAATCAAATCATTCTCAGGAAAATTTAATATAGTTTATTAAAACATACAGATGCTCCTTTTGAAGAGAAACGTAACGTAAAAAAATGTTGTTAGCCTTCTATTATTTTTGGGAAATAGCACCCCTTTTGTTGTTGGACTTGGTGCTGTTTGTCTCAAGGCATGGAACAGTACCATAGAAGGTAACGAACCTTTTATGACGTAATTTTTTAAGTATATCATCGACATAAAAAAAATATGTTAGGATCATATAAAAAATTCGTACAAATGCACATTTTTATTACATAAACATCATTTGCGATTATCAACATGCTTACGTGGTCTGCTGTAAAGTTTTCAAAATGTGGCGTGATGTAGTTTATCTCCCACCTGCAGAGTTAAAAAAAATGTGAATTTTTAAACAACTAAACTTAAATCTTTTTCTTTAGTGTACTCGCCATTGCATTTTTCCGTTCCTAATTCAATATTATTATTTTCCAAGACCGAAACTTGAAATTGCAAGTCTTTATTATCTCTCCAATTTTCCCTAAAGTGAGTAGATAAAAGTATTATCAAATCATTTTTCGGGTTAACCCCCATATTGATGGGAATTATATCTGGAACAATGTCATGCATTTTTCCGAGTTCATTTTCCTTTTATTCTATTATACTTCACCTTGAAGGTTGGAACTTAAAATGTAGTTCACTTAATGCTTTCACCACAGGAGCTAAAGCTGATTTCAAGTCATATTCATGAACATGGCTACAAAAATATTTGTTAATATACGATAAATAAAAAACAACATCTTTACAAATTTAATTTTAAAATTCCTTAATTCGGTTCTATTTCATTAACGATATCTTGGCGAAATTCAAATAGTGAACCCGCTGGTTTTTGTTACAGAAATTTAAGGTCACATTAAAACATAGAAAAGGACATGCTTCGATACAATCTATATAACTATTCTTATAAATTGTTAAAATAAGATGTTATCTCAATTTTTTAATTTTTGATATGAAAAGTATACTGGTCCTTATTTTCTGACTTCACAATTTCAAAAAGCCGACCCTCTTATGGCCAATTCCACTAATTTATTTAAATATCAATTTATGTTTAAAATTTGTTTTTTTATGTCAAATTAAAATAAAATAATAAGAAAAATTATATTTAAATATGAATTGATATTTAAAAAGAATTGGAGAAATTGGTCATTAAAATTTTTTATTTTGAAAAATATTGGAAAAATTTTAATGCCGACACAGCCCTGATTTTTAGAAAGGGAATTTATTTTGGAGCCAAGGTAAATTATGGACCAATCATCCCATAATTCTGCAGAGGTATTTCTGGTATTAGAAAACATAAATTTAAATAAATTTCAATACAGTGGTGAAATTAGTTAAAGCGTTTACAGTGAATTTCAGAAGGCTGCTAAATATGGGATCTAAGGTAAATTATGGACCGTATATCACAAAATTGTATGATATTTTTTCTGGCCATATGAAACTAATTTGGAAGAAATTTTACCACAATAAATATATCTGCTACGATTTAAGGTGTATTTAATTAATTTACCAGAGTGGGCTTTATATGTAAATTATGGACCGATTATAACGAAATTTATTGAAGTGAGTAGTGAAGTATTTAATTTTATTCTGATAGCATTATTAGTTACGGTTTTAGGCGTACTAAACTGTTTTTCGGGAGTATGGTATGGGTATGGTGCCTAGAGTAAATTATGGAATGATCTGCACAAAATTTTACAGTGTGATTTCCAGTCAAATAAAACGAACTTTTGCAAAATCTCATATCATTCCGTGCATTGTTCCACTATTTATGTTAGTTTTTGTAACAAAATTATCAATTTTTTAAAGTGGTGGTTCCACATTTTGATTCATAGATAGCTCCGATCCTACTGGACCGATTTTGCTGGATTTCAATCCCAAACTGCTTAGGATAACTAAAAGCAATTTGACACCAAGTTTGTTTATTTCTTTTGAGTTTTTCGAAAGTGAGCGTGTTTTTAACAGACGGACATGGCTTAAATCAAAAGCGTACGAACGTATGTTCACACAGTTGCAAGACATTTTTAGTCAATTTTAATGACAACATTGTAAGATCTGACCACCGTCTGTACGAAGCTTTAACGTCAAATTCTTTGCCCAACTTAATTTGAAATTTCTTTCTTTCAGTGTTTGACACATTCAACCATGGAGAGGTACCCAAATGAGCAGCGCGTTAAGATTGTTGAAGCCTTTTATGAAAATAGGCGTTCAAATTAAAATGCATTTCGTAAACTTCTCAGTTTTTGGGCTGGCGTCTTCTTCGGGCCGTTATTCTTCGAAAGACCTCATTTTCGAGCAGCTAGCGTAAATAGTGTTTGCTATTGCGAGATGATAATGGACTTCTTGTGGCCAGAAATTTAAAATATGGCCCTGGACGATATGTGGTTTAAACAGGATGGTGCCACTTGCCACACAGCCAACAAAACAAGAGCCCTTTTGCGCGAGAAAATCAGTGGCCGTGTTATCTCAGCTCGTGGCGGTGATAATTGGCCCTTACGATCAGGGTTACCGTTGGAAATTTTCAAAGGGGATCACAAAAAGGGGATTTCCAGAAAAAGGGGCCAAAATAGGGTATTTCAATTAAAAAAGGGTCAAGTTTTTTTATAAGCAGTATTTTCCATTTTAAAGAAAACAATAAGATCAAGTTTTTTTATAAACGTAAAAAAAATTCGTTTCAGGTTTTAAATAAATTTGTATGGATTGTTTCCAATTTTGCAATTATTCGCGCCATTTAAGCCATGTTCGTGATAAAAGCGATTTGTTTCCTGTAAGTTTTCTGATTCTTTAAAGCTTTTACGATTTTTAATAATTATTATACCGCTGTTACCAAATTTTTGGTTTTAGGGACTTTTAATCTATTTAGATCAAAACTTAAGAAAACCTCGCAATCTCAAGCTGTTGGAACGAATATTTAAATTTAACATGCATTCTTTGCAAATGCAAAATAGATTTTTTCTTTTGAAATAAATTAAGTTACTATCAAAGCAAAATTAACATTAAATACAATTTGATAAACAACAAACTGATGACAGACAGTTATGCATATAAAATAAATGAACTCAAACTAAAGGCGACCGTACACGACATGTTTTTGTCATCTGACATGTCAAATTTCCCACTGCAAAACACATACATGTCGTGTGTTACCTTTTTAACTTTGCTTCTGTAAAAGTCAGACGCAAAGTCATCTGACAAAATTTCAATTAGAGCGTGCTCTATTTTCTTCTGACAAACCATCTGACATCAGAAAGCTATGCCTTCAAGAAACCGGCAGCGGCGTCCACTATTGACGGAATCATTAGCCGGCTGAAGTTAATTTTTTACAATACCGAGATATGTTTGATCATTTTACCATTGAATAGAATTTATGTGAATATATATATAAAAACCGTTTTATTATAAAATCCTAAATTGGTATCTTTGAATTAAAAGAAAAAAATGTTAAGATGGCTGAACTATTTTACGGCGCAAATAAAACTTTTCATGGCGGCAGCAAGCTATTTTGAAACCGAGCACTACTTTGGTTTCTGCAATAACAATGCGAAAAAAAACAGAGACAATGTCAGAAGCAAATTACATGTACGTTTGTGACCGAATATTATAAAGCTTATGTAAAACAGCGATTTTGACAGACATGCACAATTACATGTGACTTGAAAATTTGACATGTCAGATGACAAAAACATGTCGTCTATATGCGCCTTAAAGCAGCTCAACCACTTGCATAGTTTTAGTAAGTATGTTAAGGGTGATTTTTTATGAATTAAGTTTTTCGTGCTGGCAACACTGGTTGGTAATTGTGTCCAAACTACGTCTGTGAAAGTGAAAAGTGTTCAGTATCCTCTGCCATTTCATCATGGAGAAACTCACAAACGAGCAACGACTGCAAATCGTTGAAATTTATTATTAAAATTCGTGCTCTGTGAGAAATGTTTTATCGAAAAATTGTGTTCAGCGATGAGGCTCGTTTCTGGCTAAATGGATACGTAAACAAGCAAAACTGTCGAATCTGGGGTGAAGAACAGCCACATCTCGTACAAGAGTTACCGATGCATCCCGAAAAAACGACAGTTTGGTGTGGTTTATGGGCTGGTGGCATCATCGGTCCATTTTTCTTCAAAGACGACCGTGGAAGAAACGTTGCCGTCAACAGCGAACGATATCGAGCCATGATACGCGACTTTTTTTTGCCCCAATTGGCTCAGTTGGACTTGGTTAATATGTGGTTTCAACAATACGATGCCACACAGCTCGTGAAACAATGGACATATTGAAGATGAATTTGGTGAGAAGTTTATCTCTCGAAACGGCACTGTGAGTTGGCCGCAAAGATCACGTGATTTGACGCCTCTTATGTGAAGTCGTTGGTCTATGTGGACAATCCGAACACGAATGAAGCCTTAGAAAATAACATAGCACGTCTTTTTCATGGAATACAGCCCGAAATGCTCAAAAAAGTGGTGCAAAATTTGACCTTACGAATGGATCATTTGAACCGGATCCGCGGGCAACATTTACATGAAGTTTTTTTTAAAAAGTAAATGGAAAATACCAATTTATCGATTCCAATAAAAATTTTGAATATAAGATGCAAATTTAAGTGTTTTATTAGATTTTTAAAAAAACTACGCTTAAAAAACCACCCATTACTTTACATTCGTTAGCTTTACATCTATCTGGCTGTCTATTTAAATAGATACTCTCTTTTTCTTATTTCGTATTTGGTCAAGACACGCAAGAAAAGTATGCAGCAACTTTGCAGATTTAATTTACTAGATCATCATTGCTTTCATTCATTCGCATGAGCGAATCATTAGTTTGTAAATTCATTGAAGGAACATCAACACAACTTTCCAAAAGAGTAATGAAACAAAAACAACAGCTCCCGCAACACTATCATATGCAACATAAATAAATATATAGTTTTGAAGCATACGTTACAATATTATTATAAATAGAATCTAGAAATTTTTATTTCTCATGGTGAGTAACATTCATTATATAAATTTTCATATTATTCGAATGTGTTTTGTAAGTCAAATTACAATCCTCAAAAGCTTTTATACTTCAATAGTCTTATTCCTTCAATATTTTCTAGGAATATTTTTTATGCACTATCAGAATTTTCGATTTGTATATTTCTGTTACAAGGCTTACTTTAGCTATCCTTTGGCTACCAATGAAGTAAATTGTAAAGAAATTTTATACAACTATTCGTTTAATCGAGGAATTTTTCCGCCATTATTCGATCGAATAATTGAAATAGCCAATTTCGAATAACAAATAACTCGAACAATTTATGTCAATTAATCGATTTAAATTAATTTCTTAGAAAATTCTACTTTTTTTAATGAAAGAATATTTTGTTTAGATTTCTAACAAAAACGAAGAACGAAAATTTGTCTGCAACTTTTCGCTTTTTGAGTTGGTTTGATAGCGACTGTTTACATTTAATGAAGCAGAAGTAAAAGCGACAATTTTTTGGGCCAACGACAAATGAAAAATGGAAGGAATGGCAGTTTTTCTGTTTTGACCGCAATTTTTTTTAAACGCTACCTATAAACGTCAAATTCGTAAAAAAAATTCATCCGTAGTTATAAATTTATACACCATGTACTGTCAGATTATGGGTTTCCTGTTATTACCCGAATGTAACTTTTTTTATTACCTCGATCTCCTAATCGGCTGGATGTTGACATTTGCGATATCATTATATCCGTCTTACACACAGAAAAAAATACCAATGTAAAACTAACATGGAAAAATGTTGATTGAGAATCATAGTAATTTTCTGCAAAAGTATTCACTTTATTTAAATTTATCATTATTTCATATTAATTTTAAATAAAATAACCTTAAATCACGTTTATTTAATATTATTCACTGTTAAAATAAAAAAAAAAAATATATTAAAATATAAATAAATATGGATTCAATATTGAATCCATAAAAACCTGTTTTATATTAAAATCAAAAAATTATCTTGTTAAATTAACATGCATACATACTTAACCTTCATTAGGTCTTCAAATTTGCTGACGCACAGTGGCGCCCGTAGAGCAAACGAGGTTGCAAAAATCAAAATTTTCATGAGCGCCGACGAAGTTTTGAATAAACCCATGCTATAGGAAACTTTTCAACGATTTCAAATATGTCACTCTTAATAATATCACATTTTTAGTTTAAAAGATATAGCCGTTCAAAGTTGACCGACTTTCGGTTTTCAAAAAAACACACAATTTTTAGTCAATTAGTTGCGATTTCAGGTGTAATATCACGAAAAATAGGTAACGAATCGCCTTATTTTTTGTTTGTATTGATTGATGTATTTATTAAATGTATAAAGATAAAAAAAAAATTAACTGTTTGCTTTGTGTTTCTCCTGGTAAATCACTATTTAAAAACTATCCGTTTTTTCACTATTTTTCAACTTTGAAGGAAAATAAAAAAAAATCTATATTTTTCTATATTTGCAGAACCTGTTCTTTGATTATTTCTTTACATAATTCAAAAATTTTATCTGCCCGTACGTGCCCGTTTGGCTTCTAGAGGTAAAAAAGGTTAAAAAGACATGGTTACAGAAATTGTATGGCGTCCATCCCTTATATGTTTTGACTGACAGTAGTTTGATCTAATAGTTTGAAAAAAAGTACTCATTGAAATTAGCAGGTACGTACCTCACTTAAACAATACTTTGGCGTACAAATGGTCAAGAACAATATTGACTTATGGTCCCTACAGGTAGGCATAAATCTTATTTGGACACGTGCATAATATCAAAATTGCAGTATTCAGCTTAAATCCATATGTAAGCAGGGAACAGATAAATTTTTAGGCATGGTAGCATAAGCCTATATATTGCAAAATAAGCATAATGCCTGGATTAGTCTACGACTGAAAGTTGGCGCAACAATTACTGAAACCATTAAACAATTTAAGTACTGAAAACACGGCGTTGAACAATTTAAAATTATTTGAACTGTTTAGAAAGTCAACCACATCAAAGTTTTCACGGAAGCTGCTTTAGAAGAACTTGATAGCGTATACGGAAATATTGAGAGAAGCGAAATTATAAAAAATAATATTTATCTGATATATGCAAATATTAAGGCAAAATGGATGAAAACTAATCGAACCATTCAGAACTTCAACTCCAAATACGAGGACTGGCTTAATGAAGACACCATCCTGGATATATTGGCAGTAGATAAACCCACCACATCAACCAGAGGAGCAAAAGGAAGGCCAACAAAAGTATTGAGGAGTGTTCAATTTTCACAAGAAAAAGGAAACTTGCCGATGCCACCAATGACTTGACCACGACGCATTTATCGGACGCGCTGTCTATTAAATATACAAAGGATAGTGAAAGAGTAAGGTCGCAGATAACCAAATCTGTTGCTGATGCAAGCCCACTGCGACTAAAAAGGATTAAGGAAAGCATTCGCACGCCCACAAACGCACACATTAAAAAGTATGGTTCCGAAGAAGCCTTGGCCTTGTTTATGGACTTAGAACTTTCCAAAGAGAAATATGAGAAACTACGGGCATCTTTAACGCGACACGGCGCTGACGTTTTACCCGGATACAACCATATTACGCAAGCCAAAATAAATTCACGACCACTGCATACGGAGTTTACGGAAGTCTCTGCGAAAGCCAATCGGCAGGATCTCATGGGCCATACAGCGATGACGCTACAATATCGGACGGAAATATGTTTATGGCATCTGTTGTTCCTTTGCGGCTAAAATCGGATGTTTCCCTACACTGGAAAAATCCACGTCCGTCATCAGTGCATTATTGCGGACCAATAATGTTTCAGTTTGCAAGGGAATCGGCAGAACTCATAAGGACCACGGTGAAGGACATTGAAGAACAAATAAGCAAGATTAAGCCTACAAAGCTGCAAATTGGAGAAGGAAAATATATTGAATGCAATTACGAGTTCCACCTGACCATGGTTGACGGAAAAGTCGTAAACGAACTGACAGGAACAACCTCAACAATGTCATACCCGGTTTGCAAAAAGAGTCAGAAGAACTTTGGTAATTTAAACGATTCTACAAATGAGGAGAATTACGAATATGGAATGTCACCATTGCACGCAAGGATAAGGTGTATGGAATTCTTGCTAAAACTGGCGTATACCCTACCACAAGAGGAGGAAAACTTCGATGAAAATACATTAATAAAAGTATAAGGAAAAGATCAGAAAGAAGCAAATACAGGATGCTTTTTTTAAACAAGTTGGACTAAAAGTAGACTGTCCCAAGCACGAATACGGTAATTCAAACGATGGAAACACTTCTAGGAGATTTTTTGAAAATGATGAGGCAGTAACTAGAATCACTGGAATTGACAATCAAATCGTGAAAAGATTGGGAACGATCTTGAATGTTTTAAAGTGCAAAGAAAATGTAAATTCTACAAAATATGGAGAATATGCATCTCTTTTAGCAGAAATGTATCCACAGAAGAAGTTGACCCCGACCGTCCATAAAATATTGGCGCATGGCAAATATATAATTGAGTACCTGTCTTTGCCAATTGGAGAGCTTTCTGAAGAAGCACAGGAGTCTCTTAACAAATTTTATAAAAAATATAGATTGCAGAACACGTTCAAAGCATCAACGGTAAGGCAAAATGAGGGCCTCTTCAACATGGTGGCAGCATCTTCCGATCGACCTATTTCTTCCCTGCGGCATGTGAAGTCACGAATAGAGTTTGAAAATAATTATAGTTTAGAAATGGTTAATATTTAAGATATACCTTCTCTTACGAATTGTGATGAATATTTTACAGAAAATTGAAAAAAAAAATATTTTTTTTTAATTTGTTGGGTAATAATTTAAAACATAAAACCCTAAAGAAAAAAATAAAAACAATCTAAAAATGTAAAAATAATTTTCTTTAGTTACCATAAAATTGATTTTTCTACTAATTTTAACTTTGATAACCCATAAGTAGGCCCCTACAAAGCGTAGCACCCTTTCCAAACGCTCATTTCATAGGCTGAACAGTTATCTATCATATGTTGTTTAAACTGTTCATCTTATTCGGTTCAAAAGATATGATTTTTGCAACGAAAAAACTCAAATGGCGCCACTGTGTGACGTTAACGGCATTCGGGTCAAATTTGACCCAAATAGAAAATTTTATATAAAAACTCACTTTTTTCATTTAAGTATGTTTTAAAAATTTATATTTTATTTCTAGATTTATTCAGTATATTGAAGCTGTATTTATTGTTAACATTTATTGCGGATTCAAAAGCACGTTTAACATAAAGTGGTTGTATATGTTTTGTACCATAATTGGCAACGACTTATCTTTGACTAATAAACATATTTTTTCCTAGGTTTTGGTTGAAGATGACGGGTGCTATTCCTGCTCAGTTACTACATGCACTTTTTTGCAACTTTTTGTAAAAATTAGTCTTTGGGTAATGTTTTTGACTGCTTGATATAGGGCGCGGCAAGTTGAAAAATTCGATTTTCTAAGAAATGTCGACGTTTGGCAAAGCAGTTTTCGATCTAGCCATGTATAGCTGATGTTAATGATAGCCTTTAGTTGCCAAAAGCTCTCGTGGCAATTCAATCTTGTTTTTTCATATAGTTCCTACTAAAGTAAAACAATTGTCTGCAGACATACTGTGATATTTCAAACCAACTGTCAAATCAAGAACTACATGCATACATTTGTTTGTTTGTAGGCAAAGTTCCTATTTATTTGCCTGTATATGGTTGTATATTCCAGACATAACTAATCAACACACATATTTCAAAGCGCTCACGTATCGGCGAAAACTTCTCTAAAATTTGGCGTTCACTGCGAGTATCATTGTTGTCAAATTTTAGTACTGTCGAAAGGTTTTTGAATCTGTTCAACGGCAACATTGCTTCCACAAACTGTCTGTACTTTCATTATTTGATCTATACAATTCAGCTAACTAGAGAACCAATAAATGCGAAATTTTGGTGTCGCCACTTCAGTCCAATCAATCTATATATATAAAATTGTAACGTTACTGACTGACTGACTGACTGACTGACTCACTGATTCATCATCGCACAGCCTAAACGCCTGAAGCTAAACACTTGAAATTTGGACCAGAGATTGGTCACACCCCAAGTCGATCCACTAAGACGGGATTTTTGGAAATTCGAATGCTAAGGGGGTAAAAAAGGGTAAAAACGGGAAAATTCGGTAATCTTATATCTCCAAAACTAAAAGAGATACAAAAAAAATGTAATACTTATCGGTGTTCTTTAAAAAAATCAGCGGACAGGTGTCTGGTACTTTTTTGGAATTCGGCCCTTTTAGGGAGTAAACGGGTAAAATCTGAATTTTGGTACTTTTTTGACACCCCTTCTATCTTTTGATCCAATAAACATAGAAACAAAGTTTATACCACATTCGAAACTTATCAAAAAAATACGAATATAAATTTGGTACTTTTTCGAAATTCGAATATTTAAGGGGTAAAAATCGTAACTATTTTTGGTACTTTTTTTTACAAAACATTTTTCTACATTCATTGAGATATTCGTACCAAATTATGGGCTCACACTACTATACTGAAATTTTTGAAACTTTAATGGGGGGAACAAATAGTTCCAAAAAAGAAAATACGGAAATTTGATATTTTTCTTTAGCTTTTTGGTTCTACAACTGGTATTTTTTTAATTATCGTTAATATTGGACCCAAAAACATAAGATTTAACATGCAATGTCCTGAGGGGATACGAATCTATTGCGGAACTTTTTGGTACTTTTTTTGTTCAATAACTGGTACTTTTTGAATTTCCGTTAATATTGGACCTAGAAACATAAAATTTTAAATGTAATGTCCTGAGTGAACGAGAATCTGTAAGAGTGATCTTTTTGGTACTTTTTTATTTTTTGACTGGTACTTTTTGAATTTCAGTTGGTATTGGACCTAGAGAGATAAAATTAAACATGCAAGGTCCTGAGTGAATAAGAATCTGTAAGAGGGCTTTGTGGTACTTTTTTGTTCTTTAACTGGTACTTTTTGAATTTCCGTCATTATTGGACCTAGAAACATAAAATTAAACATGCAAGGTCCTGAGTGGATAAGAACCTGTAAGAGAGCTTTAAGGTACTTTTATGTCCATTAGTTGGTACTTTTTGAATATCCGTTTTTATTGGACCTAGAAACATAAAATTAAACATGCAAGATCCTGAGTGAATAAGAATCTGTAAGAGGGCTTTGTGGTACTGTTTTTTGTTCATTAACTGGAATTTTTGGAATTTACGTTAATATTGAACCTAGAATCATTAAATTCAACATGCAATGTCCTGAGTGGTTGAGAATCTATAGGAGGGAAATTTTTGGTACTTTTTTATTTACTAACTGGTACTTCTTGAATTTTCGTTAGTATTGGACCTAGAAAGAAAAAATTAAACATGCAAGGTTCTGAGTGAATGAGAATCTGCAAGAGGGTTTTTGGAACTATTTTGTTCTTTAACTGGTACCTTTTCAATTCCCGTATTTGTTGGACCTAGAAACATAAAATTAAACATGCAAGTTCCTGAGTGAATGAAAATCTGTTAAAAATATATTTTGGTTCTTTTTCGTTCTCTAACTGGAAATTGTTTTAAATAAACTGGTACTTTTATTTAATTTAATATTAATTTTTGTGCATTAAATAAAAAAATAGCTGTCTGGTACTTTTACGAAATTCGGCCCTTTTAGGTAGCAAACGGGTAAAACCTGTATTTTGGGTCTTTTTCCACCATCTAGCTTTTAAATCAATACACATAGAAATAAAAATTATATAACATTTGTAACTTATCTAAACAATACAAATGTATATTTGGTACTTTATGAAAATTCGAACGTTTAAGGGGTCAAAATTGTACCAACATATGTTTGTTACTTTTAACAAAAGATTTTTTCTCCATCTATTTATCTTTCATCGCAGAGCCTAAACGTCTAAAGCTAAAAGGTTGACATTTGGACCGGAGGCTCTCCTCTCGCCCAATTGATCCTGCTAACCTCATACCTCCTAAGATATGTTTGTTACTTTTTTCAAAATATTTTTTTCTATATATTTATCTTTCATCGCAGATCCTAAACGTCTAAAGCTAAAAGTTTGACATTAGGAACGGGGTCTGTCCTCTCGCTAAATCGATCCTGCTAGCCTCATACCTCCTAAGCTAAAGGAAAACATTAACATTTATTGTTGTTCATTAGAAAAATTCGCTAACCTCATATCTCCTAAACTAAAAGAGATTGAAAATTAAAAAAATTAACAGACTGGTGTTTGGTACTTTTTTGAAGTATGGTCTTTTTGTGGAGTAAAAGGGTAAATACAAATTATATCATATTCGTACCTTATCTTAAAAAATACAAAACAGATTTGGATTTTTTTTTAATTCAAATGTTTAAGGTGTGAAAATCGTTCCAAATTTTGTTATTTTTTCACAAAATTTTTCTTCATCTATCTATCTATCTATATATATATATATAAAATTGTAACGTAACTGAATGACTGACTCACTAATTCATCATCGCACAGCCTAAACTCCTCTAGCTAAAAACTTGACATTTGGAGCAGAGATAGGTGACTCCCCAAATCGATCCACTAAGACGGGATTTTTGGAAATTCGAATGTTTAGGGGTAAAAAAGGGTAAAAACGTAATACTTATCGTTGTTCTTTAGAAAAATAAGCGGACAGGTGTATGGTACTTTTTTAAAATTTGGTCCTATTAGGAAGCAAACGGGTAAAACCTCAATTTTGGTACTTTTTTTACACCCCATCTTTCTTTTGAACCAATCAACATAGGAACAAAGTTTATACAACATTCGAAACTTATCAAAAAAATACGAATATGAATTTGGTACTTTTTCGAATTTCGAACGTTTAAAGGGTCAAAATCGTAACTATTTTTGGTACTTTTTTTATACAAAACATTTTTCTCCATTCATTGACATATTCGTACTTAATTATAAGCTCTCACTACAATACTGAAATTTTTGATAACTAAATGGGGGGAAAAAATAGTACCAAAAAGGGAAGATACGGGAAATTTATGTTTTTCTTTAGCTTTTTGTTTCTGCAACTGGTATTTTTTTATTGTAGTTAATATTGGACCTTAAAACATAAGATCCAACATGCAATGCCCTGAGTGGATAAGAATTTATAAGAGGGAACTTTTTGGTACTTTTTTATTCTTTGATTGGTACTTTTTTAATTTCCGTTAATATTGGACCCAGAAACATAAAATTAAACATGCAAGGTCCTGAGTGGATAAGAACCTGAAAGAGGACTTTTAGCTACTTTTTTGTTCATTAATTGGTAATTTTTGAATTTCCGTTAGTATTGGACCTAGAAACATAAAATTCAACATGCAAGGTCATGTGGTCCTTTTTTACAAAATATTTGTCTCCATTCATTGGCATATTCGTACTTAATTATGGGCTCCCACCACAACACTGAAATTTTTCATACATAAATGGGGTGAAACAAGTATCAAAACGGATAATACGGGAAATTAACTTACTTTCATTTGCTTTTGTGTTATACGAGTGGTACTTTTTGAACTTTCTATAATATTGAACTTAGAAACACAAAATAATAGGTGCAAAGTCCTGTGTAAATATCAACCTATGAGATAAAAATTTTGGAACTTTTTTGGCATATAAATATTTTCATGAAAGAAAAAGCCCGATTAAAAAGTAGCGGGTTAAATGCTTGAATTTAAACAAGTTTAAGCCTAGAAAAGTAAATTTTGGCATAAAAATATGTCCACGAATAAAAGGAGACGCTAACGAAGTAGCGGGTTAAATGCTAGTACCAAATAAAAATTTACCTGCGTTATTAGTAAACTTCAAAATAACGCATGTCACAGCAGGTGAAAAAAATAAATAACAACTGGCAATTTCCAACGAAAATTCAAGAGTTTTGCTACCGGTCAAATATGACCCAAAGCCCTTAAGTGCAAAAAATTTTATAAATATTTTTTTTCGCCGATATTTTTTTCTGAAAACCTAACGAAGTTGTTGGCATTTCAAAATAAACAAAAGTCATAAAATATAAGAAATATAAGTCACTCACTCTCAAAAAAAATTTAACTTTTATTTCAAAATGGGTCAGATTTGACCCGAAGACCTTATGAAGGTTAAGTATGTACATTTTTTATTTTCATTTTTAAAATATGTTATAAAAAGAAGCCAATTCCCGTATTCTTTTAATTAAAATTATTTAGTTAAATAGTACACCAAGTTTTCAAAGTAGAATGATGACGAAAACCATATTGGGCGATTCTGCTGATGCTTCTGTTATCAAAGGAGAATACGAAATTAGTGAAACATGTGTTACAGGGGTAAGTAAGTGTTTTGAATTATTCTTAAAAAAATGCATATGTTGTCTCTGAAGCTTCTTCACATGACATATTGTGCCTCAAGCTTGAAAAAATGTTTAATTTTTCGTCATCCGCAGTTTGCCTTTTGTCAAAATATCTCAATAATTGATATCAGTATGTTCAAACCACGTCCAAGACATCAGAATCACTACCCGTTAAAAGGGGTGTTCCACAGGGATCTATCTTAGGCCCACTACTATTTGCTATGTACTCAAACGATCTCCCTAGTGTACTTACTCACTGTGGGATAAGAATGTATGCAGATGATGTTCAGCTCTACATCAGTTGTAATGAAGCCTCGCTGAATAAGTGTGTTAGTACTTTGAATAAAGAATTACATAAAATTTATTTGTGGGCAACTGCAAATGGTCTTGGAATTAACCCCCGGAAATCCAAATGTATTATTATACGTAAACGTCTGGCAAAAATTGATTTTAACCGTATGCCCAATATTTCCATTAATAATCAATGCATAGAAATTGTAAACACAGCAAAAAACCTCGGAATTATTTTTAATAACACATTAACATGGTCTGACCATATAAAATATGCATGCGGTCGTACGTTTTCCATGGTAAGAACACTTTGGCGAACTCAATACTGCACACCAATCAAAATTCGAATACTACTTGCTTGCAAGTTGTGACGCAATAAGAGAAAATAAACTAAATGTAACATTTAATTATATTATTCGTTATGTCTATGGATTAAAACGTCGAGCACGAGTTTCAACATTTGCAATGAAATTATATGGCATTTGTTTTAAAGATCTGCTAAAGAAGCGTATCTTAATTTTTGTACACAAAATCATCTACATGAAACAGCCTGAACATTTATATGTAAAACTTAAATGCTCAAATATTGAAAGTAGAGGAAGAAGACTAATACCATTTAGACATTATAGCCTTATATCACTGTGGCAATTCTTTATCCATGCCGTTCATCTCTGGAACTCAATTCCACACACATGAGTTCAAAAAGTCTATAATAAATTTGTTTTCCACATTTGATTAATTAACAATAATTACTATTTGATTTTAATAAAATAATTACTTTTGATTATTATTATTAATTTATTTATTTTTTATAATCTATTTCTTCAATAAATATATATTGATGATTTTGTAAATAGTTTTAAGTTTTAACATTACAACATTTTGCTAATACTTAGTTCTGTACTGCAATATGAGACTCTTAGTCTTGTGTATGGAACGACAAATAAATAAATAAATAAAAAAATAACACACTCAAACCAATTTGATTCAACATGAAATTCACGTTGTTTTAACTTGAAATAATTTTCATTCAACGTGATTCGGATTGTTATTTCAATATAAATTACATTTTGCTCTAACTTTACTGCAATTTTAAATTAACATGAATTAAAATTATTTTAAAAGAAAAAAATGTTGTTCGCAGTTATTGTAAAATCAGGTTGAATTAAAATTATAAACGTGTGAAGCAATATCACCACCGAAAAATTTTAAATCAACCTTGTTTTCTACGTTTTTAACTTGATTTTTATCTGTGTGTATAAACCTAATGGCGATTTCTATTCTGAGAAAAAAATGCTACAGTATATGCATGTAACACTTTTTCATGTTACCTATAATCACTCGAAGTGTTACATGTTGTACAACTTCAATCGAACAGAATTAGCTGCCTTTATTTACAACTGTTACACTTTTATTATTAATGTAGTTCATTAGCGATTTTTAAAACTATTCGACTATTTGCTAAACACTTACTTTACGGTTTGGAAATAGACATTGACATCACTTATTGCTTGAACAAATTTAAAACGATAATAAATACATAGAATTTTTCACCAAAATAAAAAAACGATTTAATTCAAAATGGAGTATGCCGTCAAAGAATATTTAGATGTAGAATTCTTTTGACAAAACTTTAAAAATATTATGACAAACAAAATAAAATATTGGTTGTACAAACAAAGTAGTAAGTACCAAAGTTGTAAAACAGGGCAGTATGAACCCTTAAGTAAAAGTAAGGGTAAAACATGTAACATCTTTTGCATGTTTTTCATCAACATTTTCACAAAAGAACTTAAAAATTTTTCCCACAGTTGTATTTTTTGTACAAACGAACACAAAATGTAGAACATGTAACATTAATGCAACATTTTTCTCAGAAAAGAAATCGCCATAAGTGTCCTTGTTTGAAAACGGAGTGTCTGATTTTTGTCGTGAAACAGTAAAACAAATTAACCAAACCTATAGAGTAGAGTTTTTAAATAAAGGAAATTTCAAGGGAATTACAAAAAAATATATAAATTATCAGCCATATTCTGGAAACCGAATACATACGAGTGTAATTGGAATCAAACGAATTTAAAAAAAGATCCTGTTTTAAAAGTTTATAAAAAACATCCTTTTATATAGTTTACATAAAATTTTTATCCTAACGAGAACTTCTCTTAAAATCAGGAAAAAAAGCGGTGATTTTTAAAACAACTTAACGGAGAATCTCCTTGGATTTCAATATCACTCGATTTTTTGAAATAATTACATAATTGGTTTAAAATGTTTATCATAACTGGCTGGCATCTCTTTTTTCTGGTTATTAATAAATATTTAAAAGTATTAGTTCAAATGGAATTGTTTGATTTTTCCCTTTGGATAAAATTATTTGAATTCTTCGAGTATTCGGGTAATTCGAACAATTTAAAACCTTTATACGATTAATCGAGCAATTTTAAAATTCAAAAATTGATTAATTTCTTACTCGAACAAAACCTAAAGTCGAATAATTGAATACTCTAATACTGATGCTAGCAAAAGCAAATGGAATATAGATAGTTTTCAACTCCTAAAATTGCATTCTACGTTTGGTAGAGATATTCTAGGTGTTAAGGATATCCCGTTATTCGACCATCTTTAGAAGTTTCAAACTGGTAGATCAGGCATAAACCCAAATAGTTGGTCCCATTTAAAAAACATAGAATAACTTCATTATCCAAACATTAATTGTAATCAAATGTTAAAATTGTCTTACTGTTACAGTAGTTTTGACTTAGCTGCCTTTTATTTACGTGCACTTTTGACTTAACTGCACAAAATTGATAATTTTTGGCATTATTCTTTATAATCCCATACAAATTCCTTTTTTAAGTGCACTTTCTTTACCTGCACATTTAAGATAAGAGTCCAAAATTTTTGGCATTTTAAAATTATTTTCATACAAAAATTTCAACTTAGCTGCACTTTGACTTAACTGCCCAAAATACATATTGTCTGTAATTATTCTTCAAAATCCTTGCTTACGTGCATTTTGTATACCTGCACATTTTTCATAATTTTTGGCAGCTTTAAAATATTTTCATATGAAACATCAAAGTTAGCTGCACACATGAAAAAATGTGGTGGCACTTTTTCACATTAATATCCAATTTTAGGTGTTTATAAAAACAAAAATCGCAAACAAGTCAAGTTGGTATCATTATAATTCATTTATTTTGTTTGCATGTACCTGCATTTATGCATATGGGTTGTGGTTACAGCAACTTTACCACGATTATATGAAAGGAATAGCAAATCTTAGGTCTGGAACAGAATAAAGTAGTTGTAGTAGTTTTTGAAGCTGACGAATGCTCTGTAGCGCAACAAAGTTCAAAATTTCGAATTTTGCGCTTCAACTGCAACGACTACTACAACTACGTTTTCTGTTGGCACTACTTTGTAACTGCCGTTTTTAACTTTTGAGAGCTTGCTGCGCTATTCTTAACGTTGTACTACAGCGACTTTTCTGTCCCACACTTTATTGTTAACAATTTGGTTATCTCGTTCTTTATAAAAATGCATAACAAATGACTACCGGTTGTTTGAACGTTTGATACTCCTTTTTTCAAACACTTTACTTTAGCTGCACTTTTATGCAGGTAACCACAATTGCGTACCTGCACATTTAGGCAGCTAAATACATTTAAGATAGCTGCTTTTTTGATTTACCTGCACAAAAAATCGTGCAAAGGAGATTGTGCAGCTAAGTCAAAATTACTGTAATACATTTTCCAAGAAGGACATCATAATTTCTACCGTCAACACTCAGGTATCTGTTTAATCAAAATGTATAATCATCATGAATAGACTCACGCTTGAACAACGCTACGAAATTATCCAAATTTACTTTGAAAATCAGTCGTCGATTCGCGCAACTTATAGACGTTGTTTATCGCAAAATTGTGTTCAGCGATGAGGCGCATTTTTGGCTTAACGGGTTTGTTAATAAGCAAAATTGCAGCATATGGAGCGAGACCAATCCACAAGAGACCCTACAGACTCCATTACATCCAGAAAAATGCACCGTTTGGTGCGGTTTTCACGCTGGTGGCATCATCGGACCTTATTTCTTCAAAAATGAGGCCGGAGCTCGCGTTACGGTCAATGGAGATCGTTACCGCACCATGATCAATGATTTTTTGTTTGAAAATATGGATGACATTGATCCGGAGGAGATGTGGTTTCAACAGGATGGCGCTACGTGCCATACTGCGAACGCAACCATCGACTTATTGAAATCAAAATTTGGCGATAAGTTGATTTCGAGAAATGGACCTGTCAATTGGCCTCCAAGGTCGTGCGATTTGACACCTCTCGATTATTTCCTGTGGGGCTACGTGAAGTCACTGGTTTATGCTGATAAGCCAGCAACAATTGACGCCTTGGAGGACAGCATTGTTCGTGTTATTCGTGACATACGGCCAGCAGTGCTCGAAAAAGTGGCCCAAAATTGGACGTCCAGAATGCGCTTCCTTAAAAACAGCCGCGGTGCCCATATGCCCGAAATCATTTTCAAATATTAATGTCACGTATTGATCTTTCGAATAAAATTTTGATTACAATTTAATTTTTTGTGTTATTTTTTACAATTTCAAGTTCTATCGGGCTTAAAAAAACACCCTTTATATAAACTTGTAAATTTTGCTTAGAAACAGTGCATCACATTTGAAAACATAACCAAAATCTGTACTTAAATTAAAAATTTATAAACTGGATGATATAAAAAAAGAAAAACATAAATTAATTTGTTCCTTTATTTAACTTATAATTACCCAGCAAACAATATGAGTCCTAAAAGAGTCTTTTAGGACTCCTTTTTATGAGCAAAACGCTCAGAAAGAAGCTCCTAAAACCCTCAGAAATGAGCGTGTTTTCCTATGAAACCGTCAAAAAATTTTGTACTGAATATGAGCGTTTTAGGACTCCTAAATTTAACGATTTGTATGGAAAATTGTGAGCCTTTTTGCTCACAAATCAACCATAAAAACCTATTAAAAGAGTCATAAAAGAGGGATTTCGGAGCCAAAAAAGAGTGATATAGGAGTGTTTCTTTTTCTTGAAATTAGGGTATTCATTTTATTTGTAAATTTATGCTTGTTAGCTTTTAAGGGAAAAGTTTTATTAATATATGTTTTGTGCATGGAAATAATAATCATTTTAAACCAACGAATAAAACCACCTAATTTTCTTTTAACAAAGGCTTCAAATGGATAGTTTTGTCTAATGAAAAGATTTATAAGGACAATGTTTAGTCAACTATTCACACATAAAGTACACAAAAAACATTAGTGAAAAGGTTAAAAAATAAATAAAATAAATGAATAATAAGCATTTGTTCAGCGCATATACTGGTACTTATCAAAATCACAACCGAACAGCGCAAAATGATCACAATAATGACAGACAAACGCAAAATATTGAAATTATTAAGAATAAAAAAACAAACTACCGTTGCCCCTCAGAAAACCCTCATAAATAAGAGTTTTCTAGGAATGTGCTCCTAAATTGCTCATAAAAATGAGTCTTTTAGGAGTCCTGAATTCTACAGGCTCCGAAATCAATCAGAATTGCTCATAAATTAGGAGGGTAATCATAAAACCCTCAAGAAAAGGTATCTTTTAAGAGTCATATTTAGGAGCGCTCCGAAAACTGTTTGGTGGGTAAAGACTGTTTTAAAAACTTAAATTACTACATATAGTTGTTAATAAAACTAAATTATATTATGATGAAATTTTAAACCAATTTTCATTAAATCACGAAAGGTATGAAATATGGATAAATTAATAACAGTTAAAGCATATGTAATTATCAATGATAGGATGATGTATACAGATGTATATAATTTAATCAATCACCATCTAGATCACTAACATGTATTCTCTCAGTTATTTCTTTATTTTTATTATTTTTTATAAGAGCTATCTTATATAATTTACTTTTGTGTTGCGAATTTTTACTTGTCATTGTTGGAAAAGAACCACTCCCCCCACTGAGCATGGCTGGTAATACAAGATAGCTAATTTCCATACAAGGACAGGGCCATTTGGTCAAGTTCGTTACAGAGTAAACATTTTCTAACGTATCACTAGGTACTAAGATACAGATTAGAGTATCCACTCGATTAATCGAGGAATTTTTCCGCCATTATTCGATCGAATAATTGAAATATCCAATTTCGAATAACAAATAACTCGAACAATTTATGTCAATTAATCGATTTAAATTAATTTCTTAGAAAATCCACTTTTTTAATGTAAGAATATTTTGTTTAGATTTCTAACCTTAAAACTAAATTCCATGTTGTTACCTTTTGCATTTATTTTCATTACTCATAATTTTAAACATATTTTAGTCCATTTTTAGATTTGAGCGTGTGTGACAAATTATGTTAATCATTTTAAACAGGGTTTAAAAACTGCAGTCGAAATCAGAAACTGTCGAGCAAAAAACGAAAAACGAAAATTTGTCTGCAACTTTTTGAGTTGGTTTGATAGCGACTGTTTACATTTAATAAAGCAGAAGTAAAAGCGACAATTTTTTGGGCCAACGACAAATGAAGAATGGAAGGAATGGCAGTTTTTCTGTTTTGACTGCAATTTTTTTAAACGCTACCTATAAACGTCAAATTCGTAAAAAAAAATTCATCCGTAATTATAAATGTGTAAACCATGTACTGTCAGATTATGGGTTACCTGTTATTACCCGAATGTAACTTTTTTTATATCCTCGTATCTCCTAATCGGCTGGATGTTAACATTTGCGATATCATTAGATCCGTCTTAAAAACTTAAGTGTCCTCGTTTGAAAACAAAGTTTCTGATTTTTGTCGTGAAATAGTAATACATACGTTAAAAAATTACCCCACACCTATAGAGTAGAGTTTTAAAATAAAGGCAATTTCAAGGAAATTAAAAATATATATAAATTATCAGCCATGTTCTGGAAAGCGAATACATAAGTTCCTGTTTTAAAAGTTTATAAAAAAAATTCTTTTATATAGTTTACATAAAATTTTTATCCTTACCAGAAGTTCTCTTAAAATCACGAAAAAAAAGCTGTGATTTAAAAAAAAAAAAAAAATACTACACGCAGCACGAAAAAGTAAAAGAAAGAAATGTTTTCTCGTATTTCCCCTTTTTGATACTTTTTTTCTCACCAATAAGGCATCAAACATTTTAAAATTGTAGTGGGAGCCCATAATTGAATTTGTATGTATGTATATGTCAATGAATAAAAAATAATGTTTTGTAAAAAAAAGTACCAAAAATAGGTACGATTTTTACGCCTCAAACGCTCGAATTTCGAAAAAGTACCAAATTTATATTTGTATTTTTTCTATGTTTATTGGTTTAAAAGACACATAGATGGGGGGGTGACAGAGAAGTTCCGAAATACATATACAAAGATGGGGTGACAGAGAAGTTCCGAAATACAGTTGATACCCGTTTACTCCGTAAAAAGGCCCAGACACCGGTCTGCTTATTTTCCTAATAAACAGCCATTAGTATAAATTTTTTTTTTATTCATTTTAGTTTTAGAGATATGAGGTTACCGAATGTACGCCCTCAGATTTCAATGAAATATATATTGTGCACTTCTGCAAGTAAATATTTTTCAATACTTTAGTGAGTATATTGGAAATCAGGAATATGAAGCGGCGATTAAAATAAACTTAATAGGTCTAAGACTAACTAACACCTTTACCTAAATTGACCTTTATCCCTTTTAAGTAAATAGACAATCTGAGTTTATCAATCCTTTTTAAAAGATTTACACTCAGCAAACACTGTCACTTCTAAAGGCAAAATTGTTTGAGTTTCCTTTAAACTTTATCTACGCCCACGTAAAAACACTTAACAACACAAAATTTGAAACACATAGTTCGTAAAGGTTGAACCTGACTGACTTTTGATACTTTAGTTTTTGCATTTATTTCCCCTCAAATTTTTTTTTCCTCAAGTTGTAAAAAATCTTTTTAATGTTCATGCTACGAGTGTAGGATAGTTTAATGTAGTGATGGTTTACTTGAGCTGTTGTAGTTGTAGTTACTTTAGCAATGGACACATGGATTAGATTTCATTTCATGTTGTGCAGAAGTCATGCACGCATTCTGCTCTAGTTAAAATTGTTATCGAACACAGCAACTAAAAACCCCTTAACTGTACAACTTCCATACGAGTAATGTATGGTTTAAATGCTATAAACGCAGCATCAAATACAATCTCCTCCACTTTTTTATATCTACGATTGAATGTTGTGTCGTCATCAACGGCATCATGATGAGGAAGTTGATGATCATCATGATCGTCTTGTGCGTGCCAACTTGTTTCAATTGTTTTTTTGCCTATCGGCGTTGATCACAATTGCTAAATTTAACGAGAGGATGAACGATGCGATACTTTATGTTTTGCCTTTATCATTCATGCCACACACACGCATTTGGCTGGGGAAGTAGTCGGTTTGTAGAAACCCAGCAAAAAATATATTTTACTAGGTGTTTGGCCCCGGCGCTGCTTGGGATTTTATAAATAAAAATAAAAAATTAAATACTGGAGAATTTTGTTAATAACTTGAACCCAGCGCTATCTACTATCAATAAAAAAAATTAAATATCACGACAACCGCGCCACCTATCGGGAGTATTTTTTTATAAACCATCAGTGAAAGTAGACTTTTCCAACGCATGTACTCGTTTGAAAATCGGTTGAGTGGTTCTCGAGTTATAAAATCACGAATGTAGCACAAAGTAGCTTCAATACTAGAATATATACCTTGCACATAGAAGGTTTCTTTTATTTCTAACAGCCGTACCTAAACAAGAGCGGATAGCGTTTTTTAGCTGTCAAAAATTCTCATGCCCATACAATTTGTATGAAGCATCCCTGAATAGCGCGACGTCAACGCTTTGCAATTGGAAAATCCGATTTTGACAGCGCGTTTAGTAGTGAAGTTGGCCGCTATTGTGAATAAATAACGGCAATTTAGCTGTTTTTTGCCAATCTAGCGGTATTTTCTCTTCTTTTTATTTCTATTATGTGGGTTTTATTCAACAAGAAAGTTAACACTACTGTTTGTGACACAACGTTTACGCTCTTGTTTAGGTATGGCATATCTGCGTAAAAGCTAAGCGGAAGAAAACGTTCCGCCTTTGACTGCTGTAAGACATATCTTCTTTCTAGACCTCAACTTTCTCAGGAATGTGTCACGTATTGCTCTTTGCCGGGTTTCCAAATGTTCTGCAGGGGTGTTCTGGAAATCGAAAACGCAATACGCAAGAATTTGGAAGTGGTTTTTAATACACTTTTAATCTAAATTTTATAATTTTTGTTATAAAATTCTGTTTAATAGAGAAATATTTATATAATATTTGTTATAAAATTATTTTATTGCAGAAACGGATTTCCAGAACACCCCTGGTAATTCGTCTCTCACACCCCCGCATCTAAAAAGGGTCTGAAATATGCTCAAAAGTTTGTGTGATAAAAATAAATGTGGATGTTAAGAACATGTAATTTAGTTCTAAATTATCTTAAACAGTTAAAAATCTAAAAACAAATACTTTTATATTAAAAACGTAGAATTTGAAAAGATATGAATCTTAATCGATTAATTGACATAAATTTTTCGAGTTATTCGTTATTCAAAATTGGCTATTTCAATTATTTGATCAAATAATGGCGGAAAAATTCCTCGATTAATCGATCTTTAAAACTATAAAAAAAGGTACAAGTTAAAATTCTTTCAGCTAAATCTTAAGACTAATGGCCAATTTTCGGGATTGATATTAAAACACATTTATGTTTAAAATCGTTTTAAATACAAAATTCTCTTCTTCACTAAATACTTAAATCAAACTTAATTCACCGATGTGGTACACAACTTAAGATTCTATTGTAATATTTTAGCAAGGTGGCCTCAATATCACGACAATACAACAACAAGAGGCAAAGCAATAACAATCAGCTGTTTTTTGAGACCACCTTGTAAGTAATTATACTTTTTTATGATATTTTTTTGTATTTGGTAGTGCTACCATATTTTTTTCTTATTTAAATAAGACTTTTCAAATAAAACTCAAAAAATCAATCTGTATTTAAATACGATTTAAGTTTTTATGAAAATTAACTTAATTTAGATTTAATTACTATCCTGAAAATTGGGCATAAACCTCGTGCGCTTAGCGATATTCCAACATTAATCTTTATTATTCAAGTTTCATGGCATTTTTTTCGCTGGGTTGCAATTTTGTTCATAGTTTCTAGCCAGTTTGTGTGGAGGACTCATATTAATATTGTATGCCTCATAAAAAACATGAAACACTTGTCTTTAGTACTCTTTTAGTATGAGTGCAATATTTACAAGAAATTGTTTTTTTTTTTCGTTTTAACGCTCTTTATTTTCGCAAGTTGGCATTGCGGCATGTTTTCCTAATGATTGGAAAATTTTAAATAGTTGCATCATGTTTTTTTTATTCGTTCTTCTGTCTTGCCTTTCGATTTAAACTGGTGCAATTTCATGCAAAAATTATTGCAAATTTACTAAATGATTGTGGGAATAACATGGATTTTGAGAATGTGAACGGATGTGCGAATGATAACTAAACAAATGAAGGAAATTGGAGATAAACATGGTGGAAATATATGAATAATATTTATTTTATAAAATTATGAAAGATTAGAAATCTTGGACCATTTCCAAAAGTTGAGAAGATTATTTATTTGCTTTCATAGTGAGACACATGATCGCGTGATTATTACAAACTGAGTTCCAAAACGTCGATTGCAAATCAACTCCCTTTTTTCAACGTTTTCTACAGTGTATCCGTTGTAGAATTTTACAAGGTACACCAAAAAATTTACCGATGCGTACTCAAGACGCGAACTTTGCAACGTTAAACTTGATGATACATTTTTACCTTCGACTGCAAAGCATTATGTATGATGTTCTGGAACTCAGTCATAATGTTGGTTTCAAAAATGTTTGGATTTTTTTGCCCGCATTCATAAAAAATTTTGAATTTAATAAAGGTTTACAAAACAAATTTTCTATGTAAATGTTTATTAAGCATTTGTTAAATTAAATATTTTTAAAAAAAATTTCACATAAAATATAAAAAAATAAGAACAGGCACAAGAAGTACACTTACCTAGATTTAACGACAAAGTTTTAACGAATTGGCCTAAAAAAGATAAAAAAATTATTTTAGCTATAGAACAAGTTTTAGAAATTGCAAAAATATTTTGACTAGAGTAAAATATAACATAAAACATACACAAACATTTAGGTTATCAATACACAGCATCCCACAAAATGTGGGCGGTATTGAAGAAGTGGGGCGTCCAAGTTTTATAACACCAGGTAATGGAAAATTTCTTCCTTAACACGTTGGTACTTAAATCAGTCGAATCAGTGAATCAGCACCAGAGTTACGACCAATATACTAATATATAACAAATAGAAACTGGGAATTTTTGTTTCTATTTGCTACTTAAAAACTCGCTAAAAAAGATAAATCTACAACACTGCCTATGCTAAAAAAAAAAACAAACCATTTTGGTGAATATACCCCCTATAACGGTTCACAACTCAAATAAGTTGATTTGTTATTGTTGTATTATGGTTTTCAACTTTGCTATATTGCGGTGAACAAAAACATCAAAAATAATTACAACTCAACTGAGTTGAGTTGTGAACCATATAACGGGCCATATTTCATTTTAATGATATTCAAACAACTTTCCTTCATCGTTCAGCTGTCTAGGGGGTTTGTTAAGGTTAGAAACTGTGAGTCCGCTGCACAGTGACAGATTTCATTGTTTCAGAGGGATTTAATTAGTTCTTGCTAAAAATAATCAATGTTTGGATAATTAGAATTTTGTTGTTTTTTGATATTTTTTTAAAATTCCTTTTGAATATTAGACTGCAATATATAAACTAGATAAGAGTCTTTTGACATTTTAAAATAAAGCCTACTAAATTTATTTGAGAGCGATATTCAAGACATACATTTTTGGTAAGTTTTTTTCATAAATAAAATTTTCAATAGAAAAAAATTACAGTGTCAGTTGTGTCCAATTTTTTTTTTACTACACTATTTACCAACCTCTATATTTAAGAAACAAAAAAGAAAACCCACCCCAATTGACCCCCAGATAAATTTGACCCATAAAAGCATCATGCCCAGACAAATTTTTTCTAGTGTAATTTCCGAAATTTGGCTTTCAACTAGGCAAAACGAAAGGCATGACCGTGTTTTGATTTTTTTATGTGGGGAAATGTTAGTACTGGGCCCAAATCGTCGCACACGTGATCGAATGAACTTTCGTATCGAATAAAACTTCGTGACGTATCAGAAACGGGATTGCGGCATTCGAAAGCTTTCGAATCGAAATTTGTTTAAAAAATGTAATAGATTTTTATGCTTGTATACTAATGGCATAAGGCATTGCATTTTTCGCCGCATATAAATCAACAATGTTGATAGTGCCCTATAAAATAGGGTACCGGTTTATTTATGTGGCTTTTTTTATAACTTCGGCGCTTGCCAAAAAGAGCAACAAAGCAACGCAAAAATTCGGAAAACATTTTACAAATTCAGAAAATTTGCAAAAATAGCGAAAATTCGCGAAAGTTTTTAAGATATCAAACAAGCCATTAAATTGATTAAAAGTCCCTAAAATTACAAGGAATGGCAAAAATTCGATTTAATTGTAAATAAGCGGAAATTTGCAAACAGCGGCATGAAAGCAAAGTCTAGTATTTATTAAAAATTGTGTAAGCTGTACAGAATCAGAAAACTTACAGAAAAAATCGCTGCTATAGCATGGCTAAAATTCGCAAATAATCGCAAACTTGGAACCAAACCCTAAAATTTTTTTGAAATCGGTAAAAAAAAAACAAAATGTCAATAATTAACAAAAAAAATTTTTTTGCAAAAATAGCGAAAATTCGCGAAAATTTTTAATAATTCGAACAAGCCATAAAATTGATTAAAAGTCCATAAAAGTATAAGGAATGGAAAAAAATTCTGTAAAAATTGCTAAATTAGGGGAAATTCGCAAAAAAATTGGTAACAGCGGCATAATAGCAAAGGTACTATTTATTAAAAATCGTTAAAGCTGTAAAGAATCAAAAAACTTTCAATACAAAAATCGCTTCTATCTATGACTATAATTTGCGAAAAATTGCAAAACTGAATGTTATTATTTTATTTCTTTTTGCTGAAAAAAGTTTAATACTTACATTTTTAGCTATTTGTTAAAGAAATCTAATATTTATTCCCAAAAAGTGTGTAAATTGTTTGTAAAAAAAAACAATTAAATGTTTTAACGAAAGCTCTTAACCTATCGAATGACATTTCGAGTAATGCATTAAACACATTCACCACAGCAGGCTACACGAACACAATACTACAAATGCTGCTGGCTGACATTTTAGTCGTGTAGTCAGCTACTGAATTATGTTGAAGACGGCAGCTACAATTGAAAAAATACAAACAGTTTACTACGTCTTTTAATTTCAGTGGTGCCACTATCATTTTTTTTTCTTTTATAAAATGGAAAAACATGCATAATTGCAGACTCTTATTCAAACTTAATTTAAGATTATCAACAAATGAATTTATTTAAAAAAAAATTAAAATATTTTAATTTTGTTGTTTTTGTAACTAATAAACAATATAATTTTAACGGCAGATTAAACAAAAAATACATATAAAATGCTTTTAAAATAAAAAAATTTGTTCCTTCAACACACGTGGTATAGTTCGTAAAAGTTTCAGAACACTTTACGTACGTACGTATCACTGCTGCAGTGATGCAAAATGTTGTTGCTGATGCGTGATTACCAGTTGCAGTTGTGTTGCTGATACTTTGCACAACAGGTGTGCAAAGTTTGAATTTTTGAAATTTCAAAAGTTTAATTAGCAAACATTAAATAATAATAAAAATTCTTTTTACAATAAAGATGACAAATTTAATTGAAAATATTGAACCAAAAAGTAACAGTTTTCTTATAAATGTTTTCTTTTTTGTCAAAAGTTATTGCTTCAGAAAACTAACTGAAGCAATAATTGCCAAAGTTTGCTGCAGAGCTGCGGCATTACTGCATAAAAACTTTTGACATATGAGAGTGATGCCAAGTTTCTTACAAGTGATGCTTTTACAAACATTAAACTTTACTTCTGCGCAAGTGATAACCAACAACTGCATTTACGAACGTACCCTTTATCAATAACTTTTTAGGTAAAAACTGGATCTAAGAAGCAGTGGTATTATTAGAAACTACTTCGAAATGGCTTTCACTTGATCTTTAAAAAATTCCGATTTATTAGCCCGTTAAGGGCCAATTTCAAAAATAAATATTTCTTGAAAGATTTTTCTACAAAACTTAAAATTTTGTCAATATACATATTTATTAAAACATAATCAGCCCAAATATGAATAAAAATTCCCCGGGAGTTTTCTTCCTTCTCCCATTTTTCCTATGTTAATTCAATTGTAAAAATGGGAAAAGGGAAAAAACTCCCGGGGAATTTTTAGGGAAGAACACTTACGCCGGTTTTCACAACTTACCGATAGCTTAAAGTAGACTTTAACCGGCTTTTTAAAAAGTGTTTCATTATTAAAACTTTACTTTAACGTATAGTGAGCGATAAAGTAAATTAAGGTTCATCCTACCTGGTAGGTTAAAGTAAAGTTGTAATAATGGAACACTTTTTATACGGCCGATAAAATCCTACCCTTAGCTATCGGATAGTTGTGAAAACGGGCCTTAATCTTTTATATACCATATTATTAGTAACTTCATCACATAAAATTTTAAATTTATTAAGCTTTAAAAAATTTTATTTTGGAAAATTAGTCAATTTATTTAAAAGTTTGATTAAAAGTATATATCTGGTAATAATTTATGTATTTCTTACATATTCATCCCAATTATGAATGAAAATTCCCCGGGAGTTTTCTCCCTTCTCTCATTTTTCCTATGTTAATTCAATTGTAAAAGTAGGAAAAGGGAAAAAACTCCCGGGGAATTTTTATTCATGATTGGGATGATTGAATTATTGTAATATGTACATAAATAATAAGTGTTCTGCAACGCCGAAAAACAGCAATTCAGAAAAACTTTATTAAGCAAATATCTTAGGGTTAAATAATTATTGTTATATCGACATGATTTAAAGATAAAGCCAATTTTGTAAAAAAAAAGTCAGCCACGGAGTATAAATATATAAAATTGGCTCTTAATTGGTTAATCGGTGTGCCATAAACGCCATGTGGAACACACTTTAAAGAATTTTCCAATGATTCCCATATTTTATAGATTCATCTTATACCTAAAGAGATATGGATAAAGTATTTTGAAACTTTTGCGACCTATAACTCCTGAACTAGAAGCGTTGGCGCGAAAAACATCTTCCGATAGAACTTATTTCAAGGATATAAAAAAAATTATATAAATAACAATTTGGTGTTGAGCCGAGTTAATATTCTTGTTTCAAGCCGATTCTTTTCAGTTAAATAAAAAAAAAAAAAAAATTTTAAGCACTTATTTTTTAAATATTTTTTTATATTAGCAGCACTTTTTCTGTTTTGTAGTGGACAAAAATAGAAATTAGTTTAATTTGACTACAACGACAAAATAAGCACAGACAACAACCTGCAGCCATGTATCCGTGGCGTCGTGAAAATAATCATTTCCATATGCACACATGTATTCTAGTTTTGACATATTGAAGTCGGTAGCTTGCTGTCTCGAATGTGTTTAAAGCATCACTTCATTCGATCGACTACTCGTTATCGAATGACATAATCTCAAAAAGTAAAATTTCGATCAAAGTCACTCGATCACGACTGCGACGATTTGGGGCCTGAAAGTGATAAGACTGTAGACATTTCCAAGTTAAATAACTTTGCATATAGTTCGGTTCGTGCTTTGTTGTGATACAGACGTGTATTCTTAACTCCGCATACAATTTGAATTTTTAATTAATCACATTTGATTTTGTTATATAAACAGCGAGTGGACGCTTGAAAATAAATGATATATTTTGTTATTTTAATTATTTAACATAAAAGTGAACAATTAATACGAAAAAAATATTAAATAAAGAAAAATAGTAAAAATATATACGTACTAATGTTCATACATGTGTATGTATACATACATATTCTGAGCAAAAACATTTTAGTTTAAAGTTCTTATTTTTTTTGTTGTTGTAAAATACAATAAATAACAAAAATATTAAAAGCACAGCTAAACGGTGAAAAACAAAAAAAATTTATTGCATGAATAAAAACAATGAAACAACAATAAAACTAAATGATAGAAATGGTTATGTGACAGTGCATGCTAACGAAGATAATGCTGTAATAAATAAAACAAAAGAAAACAATAGTAACTACCTAACGGCTAAACCAATTTTTAGAACACGATCCCTTTCGCCCTCTCTTTTTACAAAGACGGTTGATGGTGATACGTTAAAAAATATAAACCTCTCACTTGCAACTGTTACCACAACGGCAAACACAATCTTATTAACAAACGGTACCATGAACTCTAACACAGATGCAATGCAAACATCTCAAGTAAAAAGTGGTCAAAAGCCTCAAGTACAAGTTGGTATGTATGGACAGGTACATAACAGTGCTTAAACGGGGTCGCAGCCCTACCTCTGCAGCAGTTGCTTCGGCTTCAAAAGTACCATCTTTTGATAAAATAAACTCTCAAAGTCGTTTTGCAATTCTCGAGGATGAATCCTCGGAAGCACCAAACGTTATAAAATCTTCTAAGCCACCCCCGATATATCTAAGGGAGCAAAACTCAAGTGAGTTAATAAAGAGCGTGATCTCGGTAATAGGTGAAAATTCGTTTTACGTAGCTGCAATCAAGCGTGGAAATATAAATGAGACAAAAATACAGGTAAATCATGAGAATGATTTTCGTAAATTAACTAACAAATTCGAAGCCCTTAAAAAAAGCTTTTACACATACCAACTAAAGAGCAGCAAAGGTCTTCAGGTAGTGATCAAGGGCATAGATTCATGCGTGGACCCAGATGAAATTAAAACTTTTTTGGAAGAGAAGGGTTTTAAAATAAAAAACGTTACAAATATTAAAAACAGGGAAAAAAATCCCCAACCATTATTTCGGGTAGAATTAGAACCTGGCGACATTAAGCTTAAAAAAAATGAATCGCATCCTATTTATAATTTAAAATATATTCTCTACAGAAGAATAACTATAGAGGAGCCGCACAAAAGAAATGGTCCCGTTCAATGTCTTAATTGCCAAAAATTTGGCCATACTAAGGCATACTGCTATTTACCCCCTGTTTGCGTCGTATGTGGAGAATTACATTGTACAGTCCAGTGCGATAAGTCTAAAAATGACCCCAATGTAAAAAAATGTAGCAACTGTGGCGGAAATCACACTGCCAATTATAGAGGATGCCCTGTATATACTATCGTCAAGCAGTCGGCTGGACCGAAAACTAATCCCCCACAAATGCAGGTACCAAATCAAGTAAACACTAATGGCATTCAGGCTCCGCAGCCTAGTAATAACAGAACCTCGTATGCTAACGTCCTTAAATCAAACCATGTGCCAATGCAAGGCGCTTCGCCAAGTAATGATGAAACTCCAGTTTCTAATTTAAGTCGTCTTGAAAAAACCATGGAAACATTAGTGCAAACAGTTAATAATTTTACGAACACAATGGGTAATATGATGCAGGAAATTCTAAGAATGCAATCGATGTTATTGCAAGCTGTACTTAACAAGCCATGAACTGTTTAAAAATCTGTTTTTGGAACGCAAACGGCATCCGCCAACATAAAAATGAATTAGAATACTTTCTAAAAAATAAACAAATTGATGTCATGATGGTTTCTGAAACTCATTTGACCTCAAGAAATACGTTTAAAATCAATGGTAATACACTATATGATACCAAGGACCCTCGAGATAGAGCTTGCGGAGGTTCAGCCATTTTAATTAAAACCCGAGTCAAACACTACCTAATGTTTGATCACCGCGAAGATTATCTCCAAGCAACGAACATTTGCGTTGAGGAATTAAATAGAAACCTAGTAATATCATCGTTATACTCACCGCCTAGATTTTCAATATCAGAAAGCCAATACTGTAAATATTTTAAATCATTAGGACCCTGTTTCCTAGCTGCTGGCGATTATAACGCTAAACATACCTTCTGGGGGTCACGACTTATAACACCAAAGGGTCGTGTCTTATTTAACACAATTTCTAAAATGGATTTAAACGTGGTCGCGAGCGGACAACCAACATATTGGCCTACTGATCATCAAAAAATTCCAGATGTTATCGATTTCGGCGTGGTTAAAAACATCCCTATAGAAACGATTCATGTTGAAGCTTCCTTAGAATTATCTTCTGACCATACACCTACAATTGTTACTATAATGAACCCCAATAGAATTGTATCTCCGACTGGTCACTTAGCGACGACAGCTACGAAAATTAACTGGTTAAAATATAGAAAATACCTCAGCACCCATTGCACAGAAAATATTCCGCTTAGTACACCGGAGTATGTAGATCGCTCTATTGCCAATTTTGACAGTTTTCTGAAACTAGCTGTTCAACATTCCAGTATTGCCCCCAAAAAAACCAAAAATATTAAAATATATTCCACAGATGTCGAGCGTCTCTTGTCTGAAAAAAGGAGGGCTCGAAGAGAGTGGCAATTGCACAGATCCCCGTTACTTAAGAACTTACTAAAAGAGTGTACAAAAAAGCTTAGAAAGTTACTGCAGACTCAGAAAACGGCATCTCTGGAAAAATATCTTAAGGAACTTGATGCAACCCCACAATCAGACTACTCATTATGGCGTGCAGCTAGAAATCTCAAAAGGCCAGTTGTCTCTAAACCACCATTAAGAGACTTGAATGGTAGTTGGGCAAGAAATGATGTTGAAAAAGGAAATCTGTTTGTTAATCATTTAAAAAACGTATTTACCCCAAACATATCTCACGATATTGCGGCCGAGTTACCACCTGTTGTTGCTAGAGCAGCTGTTCCCCTAAGATTTGAGATAAGAGAAATCGAAAAAGCTATTTGTGATTTAAACCCCAAGAAGGCTCCTGGTTTTGATAAGATCAGCAACAAAATGCTTCTGGAGCTACCCAGCATAGCAAAGAAAATTATTCTTTTAATTTTTAATGCTATTTTACGACTTGAATACTACCCTCAAGAATGGAAGGTCTCCTTAGTTACGATGATACCAAAGCCAGGAAAAGATCACACCAAAGTTGAGTCATATAGGCCTATCAGCTTATTATCTAATATATCAAAGCTGTTTGAGAAGATCTTAGCGTCCAAATTAACCCCAATTTTAAATGACAATGGGTGTATACCTAACCATCAATTCGGTTTCAGACGAGAACATAGCACAATTGAACAAACCCATCGGATAGTAAACGCCATAAGAAAAGCCTTTGAAGAAAGAAAATATTGCTCCGCTGTCTTCATCGATGTCTCTCAAGCTTTTGATAAAGTCTGGCATGTAGGTTTGCTACATAAATTGAAGCTGAACCTACCGGTTAACACACACAAGCTGTTAGAAAGCTACTTGGTCGGTCGAAAATTTATTATTAAAGAAGGTGATTTTTTAAGTTCTCCTCAGACAATTGAAGCTGGAGTCCCTCAGGGAAGTATCCTGGACCCACTTTTTTATCTTATATATACCTCGGACATGCCGACAAACAATTACACCCTAACCTCAACTTTTGCTGATGATACAGCTTTCCTAAGCGTACACGAGAACAGTCGTGAAGCATCTCGATACCTGCAGGATCATATAGTTCAACTATATAGAACTGTGGTTAAAACAATGGAGAATAAAGGTCAATGAGCAAAAATGCGTACATATTACATTTACCTTGCGTCGGGAAACATGCCCCCCTATTAAAATCAATAATCAACTAGTGCCTCAACAATCGCATGTCAAATATCTCGGTATTCATCTAGATCGGCGTTTAACATGGAAATGCCATATAGAAGCAAAATTAACCCAAATGAAACTAAAAGCAATTCAAATTAACTGGCTTATTGGAAGAAATTCTGTTCTTAGTCTCGATTGCAAACTACTACTTTATAACTCTATTTTAAAGCCAATCTGGTGCTACGGTATTCAACTATGGGGCACTGCCTCGGCCTCAAATATCGAAAAAATTCAAAGGCGCCAAAATAAACTTCTTCGAATAATCACAGCTGCCCCTTGGTATGTTAAAAACTCAAATATCCACAAGGATCTCAATGTGCCACTGGTAAGGACTATTATTACGAAGTATGCGGTAAAATATTTAAAAAGGCTAGAGTTGCACCCAAATCCACTAGCTCGAAATATTTTAAATGACAGCGGCCACACTCGCTTAAGGAGAAGAGAGACTGCAGCACTTACCCATTAAGATGAGCGATAAACACATATGTAAATGTGACACAGAACCCGTGATAAAGAAAATTTTTGTCTTGCACTGGCAGGACATAAAATAAAGAATTAGGATAAGATTTGATTAATTATTGTTAGTTCATATTTAATATATGAAGATTCAATAAATAAATAATGAGAAAAAAAAAAAAAAAAAAATAACTTTGTAAGAAAGTTTTGAAGTGAAGTGGAAAAAAGCAAATGCAACCAAGTTGAAATAACTGAAATGGAATGCTGTTTGGCTTAGTTCTAAAATTTACATAACTAAATTTATTAGTGATGCCAAAGTCCAACACACAGCTGGAAGACCAGAAAAAAATTTTAAAGATTGCTGCGAAAGAACGAAGAAAAGGAAAGCAAAATAATTTTGGGATTCTTGAGACAATTGAAAACTTATAATGGCAGCAGAAATCAAAATTCGTTCGTTTCGAAAACGATCATCGGCTAATATTGTTCACGAACTTATTACTTTTTCTCCAAAAAGAACCAGAGGCAATACAGATTGTAAAGCAAGCATTTCTCCTGACGAAGCTATGATTAAGTACAAAATTTCAATGAGTTTGTGCTATCCTGTGCTTTATTACTTTACTTTATTGTAAAACGGGGTTGCGATGGTGCAGAGCAAAATCAATACAAGCAAAAATATAACTTAATTACGTTTTTTGCTTCTCCTTAAAAAAAAATAAAAAGTGTAGGTACGTCCGTTTGCATTTAAGGTGACGATATAAAACTTTTCTGTTATAAACGTATGTACATGAGCTCTTACACATATAAATTAAAAAAGTTAATTTTAAACCGAATAATACGCAAAACAAATAAACCGTAATACAACATTTATCATATTCAATGAAGAATTGCGTAATAGTGTTGGCAGTGGGAGTGGCAGTTGTCCAATTTCTCTCAAATTTTAAGGAAAATTGCGCGTTTGTCTAGTCATACCTTGTACAAAATTACTCAATTACAACAATTGTTCAATTACTTACCGAGATATTAATTTGGTCCAGCTAGATTAGCTAAATCTTACACTGTGCACGGGTTCGAATCTTGGGTTTTCAAAGACAAAATTTTTTTTTAATTTTTATGTTCAAAATCTATTTTAAAAAAATATTTATAGCCCAGTCATTTTAGGTAAAAATAAGGGGACAACCTCGGAATGAGAGATAATAAGCTGAAAAATGGTATAAACCTTTGTTTTGTCGTTCTAAATGTTGTCTCAAAAGTCACAAATGCTATCGTGTTCTCGTCTTAAGATATTCAAGGTCAAAGGTCATAAGAATCGGTTTTTCGCGAATATCTCGCTTCTTACTGCTTAAATGAGATTTTCACCTATATGAAAGCTGTCGTATGTGGAGAATTACATTGTACAGTCCAGTGCGATGAGTCTAAAAATGACCCCAATGTAAAAAAATGTAGCAACTGTGGCGGAAATCACACTGCCAATTATAGAGGATGCCCTGTATATACTATCGTCAAGCAGTCGGCTGGACCGAAAACTAATCCCCCACAAATGCAGGTACCAAATCAAGTAAACACTAATGGCATTCAGGCTCCGCAGCCTAGTTATAACAGAACCTCGTATGCTAACGTCCTTAAATCAAACCATGTGCCAATGCAAGGCGCTTCGCCAAGTAATGATGAAACTCCAGTTTCTAATTTAAGTCGTCTTGAAAAAACCATGGAAACATTAGTGCAAACAGTTAATAATTTTACGAACACAATGGGTAATATGATGCAGGAAATTCTAAGAATGCAATCGATGTTATTGCAAGCTGTACTTAACAAGCCATGAACTGTTTAAAAATCTGTTTTTGGAACGCAAACGGCATCCGCCAACATAAAAATGAATTAGAATACTTTCTAAAAAATAAACAAATTGATGTCATGATGGTTTCTGAAACTCATTTGACCTCTTACTGCTTAAATGAGATTTTCACCTATATGAAAGCTGTAGAGTATAAAATTTTTAAGCTTCTGTTAAAAATTAACAAAAAGCCTCTTAAAAGCACTCTTCGCGCTCTACCACAAAAACGGTTGATTGTACGAAAAAAAAATAGACAAAAGTTGTAGAGAATTTTATACTGTACAACTTTCATATATGTGCAAATCTCATTTAAGCAGTAAGAAGCGAGATACTCGCGAAAACCCGATTCTTATGACCTTTGACCATGAATATCTTAAGACGCGGACACGATTGCATTTTTGACTATTGAGACAACATTTAGAACGACAAAACAAAGGTTTATACCAATTTTCAGCTTATTATCTTTCATTCCGAGGTGAAACCCCTAATATGACTGGGCTATTACCAGTTTTCGCTTTTTAAATAATAATTTTTAATGAAGTTTTTAGTATTGTAAATATGTATGTATTTGAAAAAATTTTTAGTTTTTGTGTAGTTGCCCTGTATTCTGCTCGCACAATAGTGATATATAAGATTCGGCACAGCCGAATATAGCACTCTTACTTGTTTTACTATCACTTCGTAAATAGCCTTATTCCAGCAGTAATAAGAACGAAAAAAACAACAAACTTGAAAAAAAAAAATGTAAAACAACTATTTCATCAGCTGAAGAAGTAAGTATACAGTTAAAGGTTAATACTGGAGTCACCCCAATGCCAAGATTGGCATGCTACTTTAAATGACTACTTCTATTTTGTATACTTATTTTTCTATTTTTTGCCAAGATCATAACACAATTCAGTTCATACAAAACGATATCTTTTTTCCCCCATTGAAGCTTTCTTCAACGTTTATGTTTGACTTCCATATGAACTTACATCTATTCGTCCATCTACAAGCGAGTGGCCAACTTTAAAAGAGTTGATTGGTAAGAGTGTTGTGGATAAAGAGCACAAAGTCAGATTACAAAATAAATGAAATTTGGTAGAGAACGACTGGAAAGTTCTGTAGAAATGTGATATGTTGAAAAGTTTGAAAATATTGTTGAATTAAATATAAATAACAATAATTTCACAATTTTATTGCTGTAGAAATTACCTAGTAATGAGAAGTTATTCACTTTTATCGTGACTGGCGTTTTTGTTGCGGAAGTTAGGCGCGTATTTAAAATATGGTATCGTGGTTAGCAAAAACGACAACAAATTGGACACTGTTTACAAATCTATTACAAAAAAGGGTTACCGTGGTTGGCGCATTTGTTGCAAACACTGCCGTTAAGTTTTTTTAATCAAGACAACGTATATCGATGCCAAATTTTAAGTCAAATTTTCAAAAATTTATAAAAATTTTCACAAATACAATTTGGATATAGTAATTATTTTTTTCCATTCCATTTTCCATTCGGTTTGATTTCCTGAGATCGAAGGGTTTGGACACAGTGGCCATACCCCTCACACAGCACTTTCAAGAGAATTTCACTATAAGTCAAATTTTCAAAAATGTATATGTATTAATGTATATTTGTTCAAAAATCATAAATTTTAATATCGAAAAACTAATTAATTTTAAATATTAAATAAAAATTATTGATTTTTCATAAAAACTGTAAAATTTCGTGTAAATAGTCGTATTTTCTTTTTAATACGCATGCGATATTTTTTTAAAGTATTTTTTATCGCATGCGATATTTTTAAAAAATGAATTTAGCTTTTCATATTTATCTTCACACACGTTTAAATTAATAATATCATTGGTGTGGCAAATTATCATAAGTTAATGATAGTCGGTTGAAATCATACGTTTTAAATCTTGCAAGTCGTCATATTTTTTTTTTTTTTTGAAATAGTTAGTTGTTGATTGTAGAGACCCGGACAAAATGTTATCATTGTGCTGCACTAGTGGTCGCAGTTTACAATGAGGTAATAGTTGCCACTCTTCATTAAAACATAATTTGTATTGAACACCGTCATTAAAGGTATACATATTTGAGAGCTCGTATATTTATAACGCATGGGTCCCCTTTTTTGTACCAGGTCGAATTGATTTTAAGTAATCGAGTGAAGAGAATTCTCGGAAAAATTTATGATTTAAATAATGTTCTTGATACGGTTGCAACAATCTGGGTTGTTTTATAACCATATTGAAATCAGCTGGCACATATAGTTCTCTCAATTAGAGCATTCACCCAGAGTGTACACAAAATATTTTTTTACAAACAACATTGATCTCCCTAGAAATTTTCAAAGTGTAGACTAATGTGTTTACTCGCCGAGAAGAAGTACCAGTTGTTTTCAAAGTGATCGGTTTTTTAGACACCATTGCAACGACATACGCTTTCTTCGCTTCCCAGGACAGTGACCAAAATATTTTAAACATTTTCTTTCTAATTTCCATTACTCCATTTCCTTCTTTGCTCCGCTTTATCGATGAATACTCCTGGCCACGCATTGGCTTGAGTTTTTTACGGTTTCTACTCCAGTTTTGCTTATTTCCCTGGCCTTTACGTGCTCTTTTAATTGTAATTACGCCAGAGGATTCATCCAACAATACAGAAGAAGATACATTATCAGACAAATCGGAATCAGTGCTGCGATGGTACTCGCTTTTACTTGCTGAAAAATCGGATTTGAAGGAAAAACTAGAGTGATCAGAATCTGAGGCAAAATGTCCTGTTTCCTCATCCAAAATTACGTTTTCAGTTTGTTGTGTTGTAGGTTCTTGGCAAAGATTCTTGAAAACAAAACAGCCTGTTTCAGCATTCCATTTGAGTCTTGAAGTGTGTCAAATCAACTATATTTTTGGTTTTTTTCTCAATCAGCATATAGGAAAAATAAAACGTTTTTTATTTCTCCTGCATAATTTGTTGAAAGGGAGTTAGCAGATTTGCATATTAAGCCGACGATATACATACTCACTTCAATGCTATTGTGAAGAAGGATAGAATAAAGAGACACATTTTGGTGGGTAAATCAGACATGAGAGTTTTTAAAATACTAAACTCATGTATCAAATTCGTCGTATAATCGTTTTGCTTATTATAGCGCACATGATGAAGACCAAGAAAAACTAAACTGCACGTGTTTTAATTTTCTATGCTTTCATCGTTCATTCATAGATACGAATAGAGCGACAAATGCAAAAAAATATAAAAACCCAAAACAAAGCCTGAATATTGCGCGTACATTGACTTTTTCGTTGAATGTTTTCAAATACTCAAATGCTCTTAATGTTATGGTTTACGCGTTATGTAGAGCGATCGTTGAAGTGCTTTATTGCTAGACACCCAATAGAGTTAAAAAGTGAAATAAAAACTTGTAGTAACAAAAACAACACAAGAACCGAAGGAAAATTGAAATCGGCAACAGAATTACAGCAGTTTAAAATAGTTTTACTGTTACGCTGTATTGTTCAAGTAAGTATTGACGCGAAGGTTTGGCAAAATTCAGGAAAAAAATAAAAAATTTCTTGCTTCATTGCCTTCGCTCAGCTGGGGAAAAGCCGCATTTGAGTAGGTTTGGAAAAAGGTAATATTAGGTAGCTTCAACGGTTTTTTTACCGCAAAAATATGATTTAACTGGTCTCAATTGCGTTGAACGTTTTTTTTTCATATACTTCACACAGATGTGTAATTGAAGTTGATTTCGAATATTCGCACTAAAGAAGATGATTCAAAAACGGACGTGGAAACATGATCAAAGTACTCTTAGGCGATCTTGGCATAAAATGTGTGCATTTATCTATTCGAACTCCAACCCTGATTTAAAGATAACTGCTTAAAATTGTTAAGATACCAAGGCATTAAGGTCTGGACTGATGCTTGTGAAAAAAAAAAACATTTATTGGTCCATTACACCACGCCACACAAAAAAATGTCCTTAAAAACAAGATATTTTTAGGCTAAATTGAGGCGGTTAAACATGAATATGGCACTTATTTATTTTTCTCAAGAAGCGTTTTCGGGATATTCGCGAAAATCGTGTTTTTCTAGAGTTATTTTAGATATTTCCAAAAATCTCGAGAACTGTGCAATCTTCAGCCTATATTTATAGAGTGTTGATCCTTAATGGAGATATTGAAAATAATTGTTTTTCAAATCTACAGACCTGTATCTCAGTGAATTTATATCCGATCAACACAGTATAAATATGGCCTGAAATAGGAGACATATTAATTTAACAGTTAAAACTTTGTAATGGGTGATTTTTTAAGCGTAGTTTTTTTAAAAATCTAATAAAACACTTAAATTTGCATCATATATTTAAAATTTTTATTGAAATCGATAAAATGGTCTTCATGTAAATGTTGCCCGCGGCTCCGGTTCAAATGGTCCATTCGTAAGGTCCAATTTTGCACCACTTTTTTGAGCATTTCGGCCTGTATTCCACAAGATATAGTCAAGAGGCGTCAAATCACATGATCTTGGCCATTTTGAGAGATAAACTGCTCACCAAATTCATTCTTCAATATGTCCATTGTTTCGCGAGCTGTGTAGCATGTGGCACCGTCGTGTTGAAACCACATATTAACCAAGTCCAACTCAGCCAATTGGAGCAAAACAAGTTGCGTATCATGGCTCGATATCGTTCGCCGTTGACGGTAACGTTTATTCCACGGTCGTCTTTGAAGAAAAATGGACCGATGATGCCACCAGCCCATAAACCACACCAAACTGTCGTTTTTTCGCGATGCATCGGTAACTCTTGTACGGCATGTGGCTGTTCTTCACCCCAGATGCGGCAGTTTTGCTTGTTTACGTATCAATTTAGCCAGAAACGAGCCTCATCGCTGAACACAATTTTTCGATAAAACATTTCTCACAGAGCACGAATTTTGATAATAAATTTCAACGATTTGCAGTCGTTGCTCGTTTGTGAGTTTCTCCATGATGAAATGGCAGAGTATACTGAACACTTTTCACTTTCACAGACGTAGTTTGGACACAGTTACCAACCAGTGCTGCCAGCCCGAAACACTAAATTCATAAAAAATCACCCTTTACAATCCAGATAAACAATTCTTGAGATTTTTCGAAAAAGCTAAAACAACTGCAGAGAAAAATCAATGAGTGCCATATTAGAAAAGATCTTATTTTTTAGGTTAGGGCAAAAAGTTTCAAATTTGTGAACCAGTGATGTACCGACCTTCAAGTTAACAGTCGGATTTCTACACGTAAAGAATAATTTACTAAGTCACCAAAACCAAGAAAATTTTGCATAATCTCGTCCAAGCCAAAAATTGCTTATTCTAAATACGTGCGTATTTGTTACGGCTTAAGGCTAGAGTTGGCTTTATATGGGGCCTATGGCAAATTATGGACCAATCATCACGAAATTTTGTGTTATGATTTCTAGTCATATAGAACGAGTTTGTGCAAAATATTAAATCAATATGTGCATTCCGCCACTATGTATGCTAGTTTCTGTAACGAAATTATAAAGTTTTGTGGGTGGTTGTTTCACTTTTGAGTCACTCGCGTCAGTTTATTCTCATATGTACTTGTGTATATCCCTACGCATTTGATTTCTATCAGGTATGTTATCATACTTATTAAACCTTATTCCATTTAGCGTCATAAATACGAAATGATATCGTTTTATGTCGATTGTTGTAAATCGGTATGCCCATTGTCAGTATCAAGTTTTATCGATAAGCGTCGATGTATTTTTGGTATGCCGTACGCAACGTTAATTTCGGCATCTATATAAATTGACTCTGATTTTATCGTCAGTCTTATTGCACAGAAAAAATTATTTTTCCAATTCAAACAAAAAATTTGTATGTAGAATCAAAACATTTTTTGTCTGAAATCGGTCCTACAAACAAATTTCCATATTCAAACAATTTATTTGCATTTCGTTTATTGAAAAAAAAACCCTGATTTTTTCAAACAAATAATTTAACTGAATCAAACAAATAGTTTACTGAAAATCATACAAATTTCAAACAAATAATTTTTCTGAATCAAACAAAAAAGTTTTTGCACAAGCAATGACGCGCACACAAGCAAGCACTGTTGAAGAAGATGAAGGCAGAGCAGAGAGGCGCGGCTGGCTTTGAGACACATTTTTTTGTCTTGTTTATGCACACAATGTTTTTCTTCTTCACTCACTGTTTCTGTATCCTTTCCTTGGCAGCAGACCGACTCGACATGTTTTTCGTCATCATTTTATTTTTGTATTTCATGTAGGTACTATTTAACTTAACATTTTTAAAAAATTGAAAACGGGATTTTGTTTTTCATTCTTTTTTACCAACTTTAAAACCAACCAAAAATTTATTTTGTTTTTTCTAATGTTGTTGTTGTTTAAAAAGTGTGCAAGGTTTTTTTACCTAATATTGTTTTTGTCTTTTTTTTTTACTAAAAACCTCGCCACGCTATTTTATCATCTTTCTTATTGTTGTACTTCTTTAAAGCGTCCAAAAATAGACTGTATGTGTTTTTTGTTGTTTTTATATTTTACATAAAGAAGTGTTGCTTACGATCAAATAAAAAAATGCAAAAAACGACAACATTAAAGAGCGTTAAATATTTCATACAAAATTATGAAAACTTGAAACCAATAACGCGTTTATTATATTTTTGAATAGTTGTCAACAATTCTGTTGGTTAAACTACAAATTAAACAAAAATATTAATTGAATCAGTAAAAAAATTTGTAGAAATTAAAAAAAATTTCAAACAAGCGTTTGTTTGAAAATAATTCAGCAATAATTTTTTCTGTGTGGTGTCGAAACAGTATTTTTTTCTTTTTAATAATAATGTTGAATTAAAAAAATGGAAAAAGCAGTAAAGTTTTTCGAAAATTCGCGAAAATTTTTAATATTCCAAGCAAGCCAAAAAATTTATTAGAAGTCCCTAAAACTTTAAGGAATAAATTCTTTTGGAGCTTTGCTTTATATACAAGATTTTTCAGATTTCGACAAAACATCCTTTTATTTTAGACCGATGCAGCACCTTCCTTGATTAAGGCCTCCAATGGGTTTAAAATATTTTATCCAAAACTGTTACAAGTTACTTGCTTTGCACATGGGTATACCGCATTACAGAGGAAATTAGAAGCCAGTTCGATAATATTGAAATTTTTAATGAAATGTATTCCACCACAGCAAGAAGTAACAAGATGGAGGCCTGAATTCTATTCAAAAAATTTTGAGTAATTTAAAAATTTTGACATTTTAATTAATCAAATTTAATTTTCATTAAACTATTTTTATGAAGAAGGAATTTTACAACATGAAAATTAATTAAAATTTATTGATAATTTTTCCAGATGTTTTAAAGTTCGTTCTTCATAAAAATAGTTTAATGAAAATTAAATTTGATGAACCTTAGCCTAATTTAAATATCAAAATTTGGTTTAAAAATCATAAATAGTTCAACAAAATAACCACAATACTAATTATTGTAATTTTAAAATGTTAGAAGAGCTTGTTGATACCGATGATAATGCAATTAAAAAAGTAAAAGAAATATTAAATTTAAATATGTTACATCAGAAGTCAATAAGCATTTCGTTAGCGAAAATGCAAAAAGGCGTTACTAACAAAAAAATTCAAAATCGATTCGATTACACTGATAGAAAAATGCATCTTCATATTGGTGATGCCCTAACATCAGAATTGTGACATCAATGTTACTACAAATGTTATCAATGATGCAAAAAGTAACATCAATCCAATGACTAACGTCTTCGTACAATTTTGTAATTTTTTACGTGTCATCTATGTTACGACTATAGTAACATCAATTCGATGCCACATTTTGTATATTATTAACATTATTTTCATGATTACAATGTATTAAAAGAAGCAAAAATTCCTATATTCTATTTTTTTATATTATTTTGTTAAATACATGAAATTTTTAAAGTAGAATGATTACGAAAACCACATAAGGCATGGTGCTGGTGTCTTATTATTGAGAGTTCTGCTGGTCGTAAGGTCGTAATTCAACAAACGTGAAACAAACATATACAACGGGTAAGAAAATAATAATATTCTCTCACTTTGACTTAAGTCAATTCCAATGACTTTGACTTAATGACAAACTGTCATTAAATTGATGATAATGTGTCCTTCCTCCGATGTTACTGCGTCATCGCATTGAGGACATGTTAGTACTTTCTGTGATGCCGATGTGTCATCACATTGATGACATAATTTCATTTTGACCCTGATGACACTTTGGCCAAATGATGTTAAGGTTGACATCACAATGATGACAAGTGTCATGGGGTCAAAAACGAAGTAACTTGTCATTGTACTGATGTCAAAAAACATCGGCGTTATGACGCCTTTTCTATCAGTGTACTATGAATGCCATTAAACTACATGTCTTGACAAAATTTTACAGTTCTACGATCAAAAATTACGCTTTTATTAAAAGAAGAAAAAAAAGTACGTAACTACTAGTGTGTTTATTTTATCAATGCAAAACGACGTAACTACACATTTTTTTCGAACAAAATATAATGAAATGGTTTTTTTTCAAAATTGTTTGAAGAATTCCATGGACGAGTTATCAACGCATGTTTTTCTGACGTTGGTTCGTACAATATTATTTCCACATTAAGAAACTTTGGCTTAAACGACTTTAATATCAAATTGAGAAATTGAATTTCTTTGTACGACTAGTATCCCTTTGAGACCGGGGGATAATTATAAGTGTCGTTATCGTTTTCGAACATAACGTTTTCAATCGAATGTCAACTCCGCTTATTATAAAATTAAATAACAACTTCATTACTTCACAGTGCCCCGGTAGGCTAGCTAGTATGTAGTGTGCTAGTCTATCAGCGTCGGGATTGCGGGCTCGATTCACACCAGAGACTCTGGTTTCTTTTCTGCAGACAAGCGTAGAGCTTTGCAGGATTAGCTTAGGGAATTTAAAAAATAAAAACAATTTATAATGTTTTAAATCATGACTCCGATAATTACATTTGGGGTGAAACTGGAGAAAATCTGGTATCATCGGCATTTGCAACAATTATCGTAAAATCTTTAAGAAATGATCTTAATTAATTCCCTGACATGCACCACATTATTCTCCATTCTGATGGTTGTTTTTACCAAAATAGAAATGTGGTTCTGTGGACTTTACTTTCTTTATGCGTAGAAGGAAACATCACAATAGAGCACAAATACTTGAAAGTTGGTCACACTCAAATGGAATGTGACTCAACCCACATTTTGATTGAAAGGGAAATTTAAAATAAGCAATTGTTTTACCATTCGAACTTGGAAGAGCCCGAAACCTTTCACAGTGAATCATATAAATCATAATTACTTTCTTAATTATTAGTCTATTCCCAAGCGATAAGCTTCTATTAGAACAGGTAAGATATTATAAATTTAAAACCACATGTACAGCATCTCAAATAATTACTCCCTGCAGACTGTTAATTTTTTTATGAAAACTTATCTTAAAATGCATTTACATCTGTAGATGTGTGTATATAAAATATTTTTTATTAAAAAAATTTTAATGAAAATATATAACCGAATTAACAAACTCAAATTAAAAACAAAAAACGTTTAATTTTAAATCCTTATTTTAAACTTTATTAAATCAATAAACTCAATTTTTTTATAATCAATTATTAATTCGTATATTTTCTTTAAGCCGAAAAGAGATAGTACGTCTTTTTGCATTTCAGGAAAATAGAAGTCAAAAAGGCGTATCTAACATATATCTTTAAACAAAAACAAAAAAAAAAATTTTGGTTTGAAAATAAATTTGTCGGTGTGTTTAAGGTAATATTAAATAAAAACTTTGTTAAAAATGTTTATAGTTTTCATTTTACAAAGTTTTTTGCTTCTCCTGTAAAATTTAGCATTTTAGCTAACGATTTGTATTTTCCAATAACGGATATACAGCATTGTTCGAAACCTAAGCAACTTGTCTTGATAAAGTAATCAAAGCCTTATATTATCATTATAATTATTTTTAAGAAATTTCAGATTGGATATTAAAAAGCGTATTTGAATTGGACTGTGGCAAAATGGAAAACTGTTTTATTTAGCAACAAGACTAAATTTAAGTTGTTAAATTAAAATGGAGTATACCTCTCGAAAACCAAAGAGAATGGTACACACCCACCTTATTGTAAAGGCACAATAAACCATGGAAGCGGAAATTTAATATTGTGGACCCGTTTTTCTAAGAGTGGAGTTAGCACTTTTGTTGAAATACATACAAAAATGGACCGTTTCATTTCTAGGGACTTGTTAGCCAAGTACATTCTTCAATGGGCCAAATGGAAAATGCCACTTCTATTGGTGTTTCAATACGACAATGACCAAAAACACTCGCCAAAACTAATCAAATATTAATTGTCTGGTAATAGGATTCGAGTCTTGGATTGGCCAGCTCAACCACCAAACTTAAATCCCATAGAGAACATTTTCGGCATTCTGAAGCGCCGGTGGGAGTTGGTCGTTTCAAAAATAAGCAGGAGCTGTTGGATTGCTTAAAATTAGTGTGGGAATCAATGTCATCAACAATTTCAACAAATCTTATTAATTGTATGTCAAAACGATGTGCGGAGGTCATTAGAAATAAAGGCTATTGTACGAAGTACTGAAAGTTGCTTAAGTTTCGAACAGTTATTAAAAAAGTTGACTTCATTTTTACTTGTTTATTTCTTGCAAGGGAATAAAATTAAATTTTTGTAGTTACTGTTAGAAAGTAGTTGCATAGTATAATAAAAATTAAAATTATAAATAAATTATATTTTATAAAACAATTTTTCACAAATTTATTTTCTTGCTGTCATTTTATTTTGCTTTAACTACTTTTTTTCTTACGGCAATGCAGCAAAGCAACAGTAAACTTTATTTTGTACGTTTTTGTATGACGAATTTGCTGCAATCGCCAAACAGTGGCTTGTAGAGCAAAACAAAACTTAAACAATTTTGAAACAGTTGATATGCAGCAAAATGAATGCTTTATATCTCAGAAACCACAAAATATTTCGCGAAACAGATTTTGGATACAAAAAGAGGGTATTCAAAATATATATTTTTAAAAATGGTCGGTAGGTCAAACCAATTCTGAGCTGACGATATGGTATTAAAGTATACAAAATCGTCTTTCAACGCTTGTCGACCTTCACTCGCATGGTTTTAAAATTGCTTCTTAAATGGCTTCAAATGATTTTGCAAGTTTTTCTTGAGATTGATGACAATCGGCCTCTGCCTTTCCGTTTCAAAACCACGACTTTCAAACCATCTCTTGTAAGTTAAAGTCGACTAAACATATTTAGGGTAAGCACCAATATGCTTCAGCTATACTTTTTTAATTGCAGAAATGAAGCAAAACATCCCGCAAAGAACGTTTTGTTGGTAAAAAAAAATGTAAAAGGCAGAATAAATGCAGACAATTACTCAAAAAAGAAAACGCCAAGTGAGAATAAATTACAGATGTTAAAAGGCACACACAATTCTTAAGGTATGTTCAGACCTAACAAATATTTGACGATTTTGATCAAACTTAAGCCTTATTTTTAACAATTTCTATTTATTTACTAAACTTTATTGTTAAGATGATAATACTGTAATGATATTTAGAAACTGTTAAATAATGTTTGCTCTAGCCAAACGATTTGCAAAAGCAAACAATTCTTTAAAACAACTAGTGGTTACGTGTAGGACGTCAAATATTTAATAGGTGTGAACATAGCTTTACGTATTCCATTAAACATTGGAGAATAGAAATCGAACGAGTTTTGTTTCGACTGTCAATAAATCAAATTTAATATTACAGTTTGTATTAACACTATGGCACTTAAAATAAAATCCAACTCTGATCAAATGAAAAGTATTAATGTTTAGAAAAATTTCAAAGAACGATAAAGAAGTATGAGATGTCAAATTTTTTTCGTAATACTTGTCATTGTACTCACACTTTTACATATTACTTGAGTTTCTTATGAGCATTAATACAAAGTAAAATAGTGTAAAGTACCATTAACCAAGATAAGACAATAAATTTATTAAAAATTTTTTAAGAGACTTTGCAATAAAAATTAAAAGTAAACCAAGGTATAAATAGGCATTTGGTCATATTGTTCAAAATTAATCCATACCCCCAATATCTTGTTTAACTAACAATATCCTAACATCACGATTTGGCTTTTTTATCGACCATGATTCAGTCACTTTAGCTTTATTTTAACGATCGTGTTGGCGCATACGGTGACTGAAATTTCACCTCACAGCCACTACAATTCTACTTCTTCTACATATTATCACTGACTGCCGGGCTGAATGAATGAATGACTGGCTGAGTAAATGAGTGCCTGTGTGCTTGCCTTGCTCTGCATGTATATAACACTCTTTTCTCCAGCAACAATAAACACAAATTTTTGACTTGATTGTTGTTTAAGGTGGTGGAGAATATATGGAAGTGACGGTGTTAAATGTTCATGTCAGGGATGATAAATGAGAAAACCAATATCGTACCAACGAACTTTTAAAATCGTACTTTTTCGGCCCCAATTGAACTAAATAATTTTTTTATTTTATTTTTAAGGAATCATTGCTTCTTAACGTAAGCTCGTTTACTTTCGGGAAAGTAAGACGATGTTTAACCATTTGCCTTTTTTGTGTACACCGTCCACAAGAAAAGTAGCCACTATGCCCTTTAGGTCCTAATACAAAGGACTTTGCAGGTGCATCCATTACAAAACAACGTACAATAATATGAAAAAAATTATCAGCAAAAACTATTTACTCTTGTATAAGAAAATTTAGTTCAGCAATAAATTTTTCTAAAAAATCATTTGCGCAGTTTGGTTTTGAAGTTCCTTCAAATACGCCAATAAGGAAAACATAACTTGTTTCTGCAACACCAGCAAGTATTGGCCAAACTTGTTTACAGCTACTTTTGAATAGTGGTAAGCCATCAATGCCGAAATCTAATGTTATATTGGGTAATTTTTTAATCCATAATGAATATATGTTCCTTCACTCACTTTTCGTTCAATAACAGAACTAGGCGTTTTTAAGAGGGTACGAGCATCTTTTGGGACATTAATGCTACATTTTAAGAACACCAATAAAAGTGCATTAATTGCAGCAAAGCTTACTTGAAATTGAATAGCCCATTTAGTCAGTTTCTCGCACAAATTAAATTCATCGTCACCACTTTCACTATAATTTTCTTCACTTTCACTACGTTGCGATTTACTCGGCCTGAAAAAACAATTCTGTTTATTGTTAAAATCAGTTTTGAAACCCCTACATTTTATGTCATTTTATATCATGCTATAAACTGTATCTACGTGTATCTGACTTAGAGAGCGATCATGGCTCAAGTTAATAAATGCTTACTAATACAATACTGACACAAGAATTGAGCGACGAGGGTCGATAACAAAGGAATTTGGGTACCGTTGAATTTTTTTTTATATATTTTTACATTATACGGTTTATAAAATGCTTTAAGACATTATTTACAACTCTTGGCAATTCATTTGCCATCAGAAAGCTAAACTCAACGGTCACCAGAGGCCTGATTCTGGCAGTCGTGATCGAGTACTTTCTCGATTTGAAGGCAATTTAATATTTAATTATTTCTGTCAATACTGAACGAATCGGAATTATTTTTTCAGTGTTATATATCATTAATTTGGGTTTCACACTACTGATAAAATAATTTGGATTCGTTCAGTATCGACTGAAATAAAATTGCTTTCGAATCGAGAAAGTACTCGATCACGACTGCCAGAATTAGGCCTTCTCACTCGTGTAAAGTTAAAAGTGAAATTAGTGGATTCCTACAGGAGAATACAGGATTTGAGTGGGAAGGAACAAATAAGGTAATTTTAGTGCTTTTATTGAAAACTTGGAAATGTCCGAATATTAAAATAAGATATTTTATGCGTAGGATTCCTAATCGATTCATTAAAATTAGTGGCATTCAACGGTTTTTGATCAGAGGTACTATTAAACGAACGAGTGTCCATTTGGTAAAGCAAAGACAAATGTGGCGAAATCAGTCACATGTGACTGATTGTTCCCGAATTTTCGACGCTAAGTAAAAGAAAAAAAACCTGACTGAATAATTCCTCGTTTTGCTAACAAACATTAAATTTTTTTTTAATTAGCAATTAATCGTTGTTTTCCCCTTAAATTAAAGATATGTATGTTCACTGTAGCTTTTATAATTTTTTTTTTCGTTAAACCGAACCTTAATATAGAAATATTAAAATATCATTTAAACTCATTATATGTAGTTACATAATAATAATAAAAAAAAAAATTATAAAGTGAAGAAGAAAGACAATTTTTTTTTTTTTTTTTAATTTCGAACCACAATTCTTATACTAAGGGCTAAAAAATCAGAGCAAGTTAAACTCTCTTTTTGGTTTAAAATGTGTTTAAACCAACAAATCTATAAATCATTAAACATATAAACCATCTTTAAACGCATGAAATTGGGCGTTTAAACTACCAGTACAAATCATATGAATTTGTCGTAGTGCTGCCACATGTTATTTTTTAACAACATGTAATACATGGGACACTGATTTATGGTTGATGAGTTTAAACTACATATAAATTCAAGTTTAGTTCAACTAAACCAGCGTTTAAACCATCAGTGATTTATTAGGCATAAGTATTATTAGAAATTAATTTTTTAAAACTTTTCAATCTTGCTTTTTTTTTGAATTTATGCTTTAACAACCTTAATTAAATATTAAAAAAAAGAAATTAAACCAATTAGCATTAAAAGAGGAAAAAAATATGATTAATTTTAAAAGCTAAAATTATCAATCCCAATTTACCCCTTAATCCCGTAAGCACAACTTTTTTTTTGTATTGCTAACCCTACACTGATAGAAAAATGCATCTTCATATTGATGACGCCCTAACATCAGAATTGTGACATCAATGTTACTACAAATGGCATCAATGATGCAAAAAGTAACATCAATCCAATGACTAAAGTCTTCGTACAATTTTGTCATTTTTAACGTGTCATCTATTTTATGACTAAAGTGACATCAATTTGATGCCACATTTTGTATATTATTAACATTATTTTCATGATAACAATGTATTAAAAGAAGCAAAAATTCCTATATTCTATTTTTTTAAATTATTTAGTTAAATACATAAAATTTTTAAAGTAGAATGATTACGAAAACCACATAAGGCATGGTGCTGGTGTCTTATTATTGAGAGTTCTGCTGGTCGTAAGGTCGTAATTCAACAAACGTGAAACAAACATATGCAACGGGTAAGAAAATAATAATATTCTCTCACTTTGACTAAATAACAAACTGTCATTAAATTGATGCTAATGTGTCCTTTCTACGATGCTACTGCGTCATCGCACTGAGGACATGTTCGTCATTTCTGTGATGCCGATGTGTCATCCCATTGATGACATAATTTCATTTTGACCCTGATGACACTTTGGCCAAGTGATGTTAAGGTTGACATCACAATGATGACAAGTGTCATGGGGTCAAAAACGAAGACACTTGTCATAGTATTGATGTCAAAATACATCACCGTTATGACGCCTTTTCTATCAGTGTAACCTTTACTACGCATTTTATTATTTTACTATATCGTCGTCCGAAAGTTTAAGTGCTCTACGTGCAAAAAATGAATTTTGAGATAATCGGTTTTGAAGGTTCAGACATTTTTTGTGAAAAAACTACTCGATAGGATTTTTTGATTTTTATACCACATATTCGTCTTAAAAAGATTATTCTGAATAGATGCTTTTTATCTCCAGATCGCATCTACAACGGTATATTTTTTAATGGTAATAAAATTCCTGTTTGCTTTAGACGCCACCTTAGTCATATTTCGTTGCAAATACACACACGTGGAGCAAAATGGCATTAACAAAGCAATATAACACATGTAAAACTATTCATAAGTTATTATAAGATACATTTTGTAAAGTTATTATAACAAAATTAACTTCATTATTTATTTGACTTAGGTAGCAATTTTTGTCTTTTTCAGATATAAAATTGAATAACAGTTTCAGATCGGAAATTTTTTCTTTGTGAATTTTTTCTTCTCTTAAATATGTTCAACTGTGTTTCAAAAATATTTAACGGTGTGGGAACTGATTTCGAAAACCTCTTTTTATACCCTCCACCACAATTAGTTGTGAAGAGGGTATACTAAGTTTCCGTGTGAAACTTTTTTATTATTCACCTTAGACCCCATAAAGTATATATATTTTGGCTCCTTGAGTAATTTTAAGTCGATTAAGGCATGTCCATCTGTCTTTCCGTCTGACCGTCTGTTGAAAACACGCTCACTTTCGAAAATCTCAAAAGAAATGAACATACTTGCTGTCAAATTGCTTGTAGTTATCCTAAGCTGTTTGGGATTGAAATCCAGCAAAATCGGTTTAGTAGGATCAGAGCTATGAATCAAAATGTAGAACCAACACCTTAAAAATTGATAATGCACGGAATGATATAAGATTTTGCAAAAATTCGTTTTATTCGACTGAAAATCACGCTGTAAAATTTCGTGAAGAAGGCCCCATATAAACCCTTATCCCGGAAAACAGTTTAGTACGCCTAAAACCGTAATTAATAATGCTATCATAACAATATTTGGTACGTCACAGTTTTATAGGACTAGAAATGACACTGTGAAATTTCGTGATGATCGGTTAATAATTTACTATAGGCCCCATATAAAGCCCAATATAATTAAATACGCCTAAAACTTTAGCAGATATATTTATTGTGGTTCATATGGCCTAAAAAAATGTTATTAATTTTGTGATATGCGGTCCATAATTTACCTTAGATCCCATAGTTAAAAAAAAGCATTAAACTTTCTTATTGTCGGTCAATAATTTAATAAAGATCTAAGCCGCCAGCAATTTTAATGCTGACGTCTGTTTTTAGGGTATCGAAGATTCGGCACAGCCGAATATAACACTCTCACTTTTTTTTATGAGTAAGAGAAAATATATTTTTAATAATTCTTTTTTAGAGAAAATACTCTGAAAAATATTTGCACTAAACAATACTAACTCCACGTAGAGCAAAATGTCCATCAGCAATCAATTTACATGTTTTGTATTGAAATTTTGCTCTACAAGCCACTAAATGGCATATAGTGCAAAATTTCAGCAAACATTTTTGTTTTGAAGGATATAGAGCAAAATGGACACGATTTATCTCAGCCACCAGACGAGATAGCCGAAAACGGATTGCAGATTTGAAAAATTTGGGGTCGAAAACCGAAGGTGGCATCCTTAACTCAAAACCGTCAAAATGGCGTATAGAGCACTTAAACTTTCGGACGACGATATGTATCTACAATCGAGAGTAACAGGACAATTATTAATTCATTGAGATTAATTAATTCATCTTTTTTTTAAAAAAGAATAAACAGAGATTATCACCTTTTCATGCTGCATTGTAATTTTTTTTCTGTAAGTAACGCTCATTAATAATGTTCTATTGCTCTCACTTGGTTATTACTCTGGTGAGACTTCAAAATTCATAATATTACATTCGATTCCGTCCGTTCCTTTTTTTTACAATAACAAGAACAATGTTGTAATTTTTTTTTTTTTGTATTGTTTTAATCATATTTTTTTGTCAGTTAGTATACTCCAGAATTAACATTGAATAACTTTTGCAATTATTGATATAGTAATAATAAGAGATTTTTTTTTAATTCATTAATAACGGGTCCGCCATCTAACGTTTTTTTTTCAACTAGTGCTTATTTCGTGAATGGTAGCACTTAGCTCATGTCTGATTTGACAGATAATTAGTTTTATCCTTCCGCTGAACGAATATGGTTGTGTATACGCTTGAATTCGCTTCGCTAAGTGGGCCTGCGATTGACTTGCAGAAGATGCCGATTTTGCCAAAAAAAAAAATCATCTTTTCAGACGAAGCTCATTTTGATCTTGGCGGGTATGTAAACAAGCAAAATTGTCGCATTTGGGGCACAGAAAACCCGCACGCAAACATTGAAAAGCCGATGCACCCAAAACGAGTCACTGTTTGGTGCGGATTTTGGTCCAGAGACATAATTGGGCCATTTTTCTTCGAAAATGAGCAAGGAGTGGCCGTTACAGTCAATGGCGATCATTATCGGGCCATGTTGAACGAATTTTTGTTCACAAAAATTGAAGAGGAGGATATTGGCAACATTTGGTTTCAACAGGAAGGCGCTACGTGCCACACAGCCGAAGCTACACTCGATGTTTTGCGCCCTGCTTTTGAACTTCGCATTATCAGCCGCAGAGCTGATGTCGTTTGGCCACATCGGAGCTGAGATTTGACACCGTTGGACTATTATTTGTAGGGTGCCGTCAAAGATAAGTTTTACGCCGACAAGCCAGAGACAATCGACGCTATAAAGGACAATATTCGTGAAGCCATTGGTGAAATACAGCTGCACACAATCGATTATGTGCTTAAAAGTTGGACCGATCGTGTAGGCTACTGCATGGCCAGCCGAGGCAGCCATTTGAATGAAATTATGTTCCATTATTAACCGGAAGGATTGTACTTTCAAATAAAAAAAGAAATTTGAGAAAATATTCAGTAGTTTTTTTTTTATAGCATTTTCAAAAAAAAAAGTTATTTGGCGGACCCTTTACATGTGTATATACATTTGCGCGTACATATTACTTTCTCTTATATTACTTCTTTTTGTATTCTTTTTAATTAAACCTTCGTTATGTTAAGAGAAAAAAATGCAATTTTAATTTTTAACTAGCGGGGAAGGCTAACCTACGAATAAATGTCAATTTAGCAAATTAATCGTGTTAGTTCTAGGGACAGAAAGTTAATTCAGGGTATTTTTCTGTCATAGAGTCTGGCAAGTAAATTGCTAGTAGGGTGGGAGAAAAGTGTACCCAAATTGGCGGGACATCAAGCCAATATTTTGTTCATTGTTAGTATTTAGACATTTATGTTTTTTTTACATACTCTGCGGTAGTGTATAGGCAAGGAGTATGTTATATGTAGGGCAACCAAAAAAAAAACCAAATGCCTATTTTTTGGTTTACAAGATAGAAAGATTTTGATCATAAAAAACAAAGAAAATTAGCTATATTTGTTAGGGCTTATTTTTGCTTATTTTGGCAATATCGGCTTTTTTTAGTTATTTTTGCGATATCGGCTTTTTTTTTGCTTATTTTGCCATTTTAAGATAATTTTTCATTTTTTTCATACGAAAAACAACTTATTTAATAAAATTTTGCAAAAATCGTTATTATTTTTTTTTTTATATGCAACTTTTTTTTATAAATACTAAAAAATCAACCATTTCTGTGCTGTAACAACTCTAGTTAGAAAAATCGTTCAAAGTTATGGTAATATTTTGTGCTTCCCTTGCGCAATATCATCCCCACAATTATTATACCCACACGGTGTGGGCCACACCACAAGAGTGGAGATGGTATTATGCATTTGTGCTGATGTGAGAAACACCTTAAAATATTAGTCCTAAAGTATACCGATCAACTCAGAATCACTTTCTGAGTCGATTTAACGATGTCCGTCCGGCTGGCTGGCTGTCCATGTAACCTCGTGCGCAAAGTACAGGTCGCAATTTTATAGATAATTTAATGAAATTTGGTACGTGGATTCTAATTGGCACAATGGCGAATCGGTCCATAATTTCCCTGCCGTCAAATGAGTAGCTAACTATAAAAAACTAACTTTAAGTTAGCTTGTATAGACTAATTTAAAGCCAACTACTACGCAATGAAAAATTTACATTAACCAAAGTGTATACAAATACTGTGTTATATATAATAAGTAGAGAGAGCCAAGTCGATTGGCAAACAAACGGCTCCAAGACCCACAAAAGATTTAATTTATTTAGGGTCATTATTACAATATACGGAGTAGAAATTGGTAATCGGTTATGGCCAGGTTATAGTATAATAAAAAAATTAAAAAAATAACTAAGTAAAAATTTTCGATTTCGACAGGTGATTAAAATCGAAGTGGGAACATAGCATTACTTATAGTTTTGCATTATAACAACTTTTTTGTTGTCATTATTTTTAAAAATATTAAGTTTGTAATCGGCCTTAACTTAAAGCTAACTTATAGTAGTAAGTTTATAGCTAGCTACAAAAAGTTAACTTTAAGTTAACGGATAGGTAGCTAACTTTAAAGTTAATTGAAAGTAATGCAGAGTCGGACAATTGACTACTTCCTAGGACATCGCAATGTTAAAATAGTTAGTTAATTCCATATAAAAGAAGTGCAAGTATCAACCACCACTACTTGAGAAATAGTTAGCTTTCAGTTAATTTAAAGTTAACTGAATGTCCGACAGGGTTAATATAGCCCCCATACAAGCTGCTATCCGGAAGAGGGTCTTTGTGCCTACTATCAAACCAATTTAAGACATATGTATATAGATCCATATTTATATGGACACGTAAGGTATGCATTTTTTAAAAAAATAGGACCACGAGGGGAGATAGGGTCAATTTCTGCCCATCAGTAACTATTTAACCGGTTTTAATGAAATTTAAAACATAGATAGATCTCTATTCATAGAGCCATACATTCTCGAAACTTGTTTTTAAATACTGTGGTGTTGGGTATCATACGGTCGGGCTTGATCGACTATACTTTCTCACTTGATGTTTATGCAACTCTGTCTTAGCGGTACTGTAATGTACCTTTTATAGTGTTGTGTATAATTTTCATGTGTTTTTGTTTTTATACCCTTCACCGAAGGTAAGAGGGTATATATAACTTTGTTAGTATTAAGCCTTTTTATCAACTTATTTTATTATTTGCTTGTTTAAGTTCTTTTCTCTCGAAAATTCCATAGCTGTATTCTTACGATCAAATTTCTCAGTCTGTAACGTCTTATTTCTTTTTAAATATAGTTTTTGTATAAAGTAACGTCTGTTAGTTCCACTTCTCTCTGTTTTTGGTATAGTAACGTCTTATTTTTTGGCTTTTTTAATATAGTTTAACTATTAAGAATTTCTCTGTATATCAAATATTGTTAATTTCTGCAAACTTTGGGGTTTTACACGAAGTTGTAACAAAATTGGAAACAAAAAATCTTTCATTGGTCTTCTAACTTGGTGGCCACACGATCAAGTTTTGCCTTTCAATTCCATTCAATTTGCAATACACTCTCAATTTTTTACTAACACACTCACACTTTTTAAATTGACCATGAGATGGCTTTCAATTTCACCTCTCCATTTGTTTGGCAATTTTACTTTCAATTTAATAGCTGATTACATGTTTGTCTTTATAAATTGTTTTCTTGATGAAATCTTGAAAGTAAATTGCTTACAAATTGAATGTAGCTTACGTCACAGCTTTCAATTTATGTAAATTTTGACAAGCAGTATATGTAAAAGACTATCAAGAACATCTTGATCGTGTGGCCGCAGGGTAAGTGAACATAGTTATGGACCGTAAGAAAAATGTCCCGTGTTCCAGGGGATATCGAAGACATAGTTAATAAAAAATTTAAATCAGTTTCATTAAAAAATGTAGGATTTTCGGTATTAAAAGATATTGGGGATGTTTTGCGAGGCAAGCGGAATTATGAGTCCATCGTAAACAATATACTTCAGAGCAAATACTCAATCTTAAATATGCTCCCTCAACATCTGTAGACGTAGGAAGAACTTTTTCTATGTACAAGATCTTGCTGACTCCAAACAGACATATGTGCTGTTTTCACAACACAAGTGACTGAACGTGTAGTAAAATATATATGGAAAACACTCAAAAAACTGAATACTTTTCATATAAATTTTACTACACGTTCAGTCACTTGTGTTGTGAAAACAGCACAATAGTTTTCTTTTCGAAAATTTATTGCATCAACTTATAATTTACTATAACAACGTATTAAACGAATTAAATGGAAAATAAACAAGTATAAATTGATTTTTTTAGTTTTAACAGCTTATTTTCATGTTTTTAAACGCTTTTTTAAGAGCTTAAAACTTCTTTTTTTTTGTGCTTTTTTTGGTTGCCCTAGTTATATGTTATGCGTATTTTTGTTTTGGGTTACACCCAGTCTCCACCTAACATGAAATGCAGTTAAAACATGAAGTTAAGACTTGCTGTTAAAATGGTTATATGTTTATGGTGGCGTACACGTAGTGAAGTTAGAGTTAAAACTTTTCATTATTTTCAATTCGTTGACGCGTCAAGTATGTAGCTACAGTGTGTTTGTGGAAAATAATTAAAGTTATTTTATACTTAAATGTTTGTATTATATTATATTATTCACAAAAAGCAAAGTTTATTATGTGTAGTTTACAACCCTTTTAACAAATTAAATAAAGATTTCGAAAAACAACTACAAAATAGCGTACTGTCAAACTTAAACGTCAATTTATGTTTTAAAAGAACTTTCAAAAGAAATGTTATAACAATAAAGTTAAAACTTTAACTGGAGCAGTCTCCACTTAACACTAACTTGCAGTTAGTGTTAAAGTTAATCATTTTATGTTAAATGGAGACCCCGAGTTAAGAACCATTTTATACCGTTTTTTGAGCTAGCTGAGATCTTTTCACTGCATTCTTAACTTTTAATGAAATTTAATCTTTTAAAAATTATAATTTAATACTTTAAAGTTTCTCGTGGTGGATCACTGACATTAATATTATTAATAAATTTACAATATTCTAATATTTAACGCTTGCTAGCTAGCTATTTTTACAAATAAAAATCAGTTTTTCATCATCTAGATGATCAAAATATTATTCATAAATAACTTCAAAACAGTCATACATATTTTAAAGACCTGTGATCAATTTTGGATTGCTGTATGTTTTGTTATTGCATTTTCAATAAATTACTTTTTAAGCATAAGAACGAATCATTTTCGAGTCTTTTTTCAAGCGCGCAAGTGATTAATCAGATTTGAATCATAAAAAGTACTTGAGGAAGACTTAGTTAGGTGATTTTTGATAAAACAATCTTCCAAATGCTAGTAGGGTTTGTACATGTAAAGTATAGATGACAAAAACATGTTCATTAATTATACATAATAATAGGGTGGGTAAAATTTGTTCGCGTCAAAAGCACATCGCGACTCTTTTTCTAAAAGTAATTCCAAGAAACTTTGGCAAAGAAACAATAGGTCAAAAATGAATTTCGAGCCCCCGGATTTTTCAAAATAGGAAGTTGTCAAAATATACAAGAGTAGAGGCAAAAAAAATTGTATTTGGTCTAGCCAGACCCGTATCATGCGGTTTTTAGGGTCGAGAAATCAATTTATTTTTGTTTTTGATTGCCGCCAGAGAGCGCTTTTTAGAATATATCGCCTTTTTTGTGGAAAATTGACGAATATTATTCAAAATGCAATCTCGAAATAAAATTTTCAAGCGTTCTAAAAATATGTGCATACGAGCATCTTCGGATTGCATTTCCAAATTTATTGTGTTTTACAATTTTCAATATGTACTGCAGAAACAGGAAAGGAGTAGAAAGTCCGAATATAATAAAATTTAATTAAGCGCTTGTAAAATCTCCTTCAAAATTAGAGGCGTTCCTCAGGGATCAATTATAGGCCCTCTTTTGTTTTCATTGTACTCTAACGATCTACCGCTTACTGTTGAACAATGTAAGGTTAGAATGTATGCAGATGATGTCCAGCTTTATATAAGTTGCGATGTTGATAATATTGATCAATGTGTCATCACCCTAAATCAAGAATTGCATCGTGTTTACTTGTGGGCTACAGCTAACGGACTGGGTATTAATCCAAAAAAATCTAAATGTATCATCATTCAAAAGCGAACATCGAAATTACAAATTACACCAATTATAGCTATCAATAATCAACAAATAGAAATTGTTAACTCTGCGAAAAATCTTGGAGTATATTTTAACAGTTCCCTCACATGGTCAGACCATATAAATTATGCCTGTGGGCGGACATTTTCTATGCTGAGAACGCTTTGGCAATCTCAATACTGTATACCCATTAATATAAGAGTACTTCTAGCTAAAACGTATCTCATACCCATATTACTGTATGGATGTGAACTTTTTGGAAATTGTGATGATCACAGTAAGCGAAAACTGAAAATCGTTTTTAAAAACATTATACGGTATGTTTTTGGTCTAAAACGATATGACGGCACCGCAGCTTTTGTGAAACGGCTATACGGTATTTCTTTTGATGACTTAATAAAAACAAGAGTTCTTATCTTTTTGCATAAGGTTATATATTCTCGTCAACCCGTACATCTTTACGAACGTTTGGTTTTCTCAGGATCAACCAGAGGACGAAGATTAATATTATTTCGTCACCACAGCCTCATGTCTGAATGGCAATTCTTTATCTATGCAACCCGTCTTTGGAACTTAATTCCTCATAGATCTCAAGTTATTAGTAACGCACAATTGTTTAAAAAAGACATCATTTTGTATTTTGCTAGTCAAAGTTCATAATTAATTTTTGATCTTAATTTTAGTATATTTTTAATTTTAGTATATTTTTTCTTTCTTTTTCTAATTTTAGTATATTTTTAATTTTAGTTTATATTTTCTTTATTTTTTTTTTTTTTATATTTTTTACTATTTTTTACTATTACTATTATTATTGTGATTTATGTTTAATAAATTTTTTTTTCTTTTTTTAATTATTTCACATTATATTGTACAACATATTCTCAGTCCTATACTGTAATATAAGACTTTAAGTCTTGTGTATGGGACAACAAATAAATAAATAAATAAATAAATAAATAAATAAATAAATAAATAATTCGGAGTAAAATAATAAAAGTGGAGTTCCAAAATTCTGTTGATTACTTTTTGACGTGACAACCATCTTGTTGGCGAATATTTGAAAATATTATGAGTTCGTTCCAAATAGAAGTGGTTTCCTATATCCTTTAAAAACTTGTCAATATCATCAGAAAATGCACGCTTATATGCAGCCGCTGATACTAAATTAAGAATGTGACATAAAAAGTCGCAAATGGTCTTACAAAAGAGCAAATGGAAAATATCATAGCTGCTTTGTTAAATCCAACAACAAAAAATAGAGTTTCCCTTAGATTTCATAAAAAAGCTTCGACATTTTGCATTTTCGCAAGGCTATTTGCACCAAACACTAAACTTCGCTTGTATTCATTCAGTAAATACGAGTTGCACATTTCAACCCTGGTTCATGTCTTAAATGGTGCTGTTTTAGTTGGCGAGTATAATTTCTGTTGTTGTAGTTGTGGGAATTCCTTTTGGAAAATCAAACCAAGTGTTCGGCGAGTGTTCGCTAGAGATCGATCGTTCATTCGCTTATTCGAATTGCATTTGTTTTGTATTTGGTAATCAAAATGAAATTTCTTAAATCTATAACCTTTATGTATGTGTGTGTGGCTGTTGTGCCGCTGACGGCAGCATACAATCATTGCTATAAAGTTATTTTTAACTGTGCAGTTTTAAACAATCTAACAAAGAAATAAACGAAAGAAAAGAAAAACCACCATCAGCTTAGCTGTGCTAATCCAATGCAGCATGAGTAACCGAAGAGAAGAAAAGACAAAAATATTCATCTGATTTGTTTTTATAGGATCAACAAGTCGTACTCTGGCTGACGATTTTGTAAACGAATAAAACAATTGCACCGGTGGTGGCGAATTTGTAGAAGTAGAAGAGTTCCAAACACCTGAAAACCCCATAACAGTGGCAACTCATTTCGTTTCGGTCGAAATTTTTATTTTGTGGCTGTCTGTCTGTAAATCAGCCTGTAAGTCTGAATGGGTGCAAAACTGAGTAGGTCCAAAACTAATTTGTTGTAAAACATTTAGCATTGAAAGGTGTGCAACATTTATTTGATCGTGTATGTGATTTGTTGTGATTTGCAAAATTTTCTTTAAAAGGTTTGCCTTTAAACTTTTTTTTTTTCTTTAAATAGGAAATTGTTGCAATCATATAAAGTGATCAAAACATGTTAAATGTAATTTTATGTTTATTTAATGATTAGTTGAAATTTCTGTAACTGAGGTTTAGTTTTGTGCATACGACTACCATGTGAGTATTTATGTATGTGGAACGTTTGATTGTTATACATTTATAATTCCCGATTGGAAGAAAGTGCGGGAAGTATTTTTTGGAAAATGATATTCGTGTAATGAATTTGTTAAAAAGGGAGATGAAGGATTTTTGTATGTATTTTTAACGTGTGCCTTTAAATTAAATTTTGTATCGATTTTTTTGGAAAAAATAATCTTAAATTGTCTTTTAAATATCGGCCTCTTTTATCATTTTTAAACGATTTTCGTAAACTGCATATTGCGAGTTTAACGCACAATCGAAAATTTTCGTGTGCGGCGAAGTTTTTAACGAAACCATTTTGCTTTCGACGCTGCAAATTGCTTTAAAAACTTTTTTAATATTTCGTCGGCTTAATATGCAAACCCATTTTTAAGTAAATTCAGGCCCCTATTACGGTTTACAACTCAACTGATTTCTTAATTTTTGTATTATGGTTTACAACTTTGCTATATTGCGGTGAACAAAAACATAACAAAAATTACAACTGATCACAACCAGTTGTTTTAATTACAACTCAACTGTGTTGAGTTGTATACCGTAATAGGGGCCTGAGATTTGATGCCGTGTGGTAGAGAAAGATACGCTTTGTCGACCAGCATGAAGTTTTTCTTAAATTTGAGTCTTGAAGTGTGTTAAACCAACTATATTTTAAGTTTTTCTCTTAAGGTGCACATATGAAATAAAAAAAGTTTTTTTCCTCTCCTGTAAAATGAAAATCAACAACTTTTTATTTTTTATTTGATGGCTGATTATTTGATAGCAAGGCGAATTCATTCAAGGTGGTCTTATTTTGAAAATGGATACAACACTGTTAAATACTTTAACGTTATGTCAAAATAATACAACACTGTAGTAAACAAAATAGCTGTGTGTCAACAATATATACAGTCATTTTTTATTAATTTCAAGAAGTTCTGCTTTTTTTTAATTTAAAAAAAGTACAGATGAAGCAGACCGATTGCTCATTGAATAAGCTTTTATTGAATTCACGAGCGCGAGTCTTTCAGAAAGCATATGTGACGCGCAAAATAGAAAAGGACCTAAGGGTAAAAACCAGTTTTGTTCAGGAGAGCCATATTAAAGATTTAAATACGTGTATCTTTGGTGACTTACATAAAACGCGCATATCTCTGGGAGGAAACACTTTTGGGGCATGGGATGGATCGGTCTCATACGTTGCTCAGATGTTGTCCACATCAAATAAAAAAGTGAAAATTTATTTTTTTTACCCTTAGGTCCCTTTCTCTATGCGCTTTAAATATCAAGAATCGTATGAAATCGTTAAATACAACTCGTGAAATGCTAAACCGTACAACTGAACTACCTAAATAAGAGCATCAAGCCTATTTTTCATGTCAAAACCACACATGTTCATAGAATTATTAAGAAACAAACTTTAATCGCTAATTTAACACCGCCCGGTTAGAAAATTTTATTTGAAAGGTCCTTACTGCTAGAAACACAACTGGGACGAACGACGAATTATTCGCAACGAATATTCGTCGTCAGAAATAGAACACATTGGTATGTATGAAAATACACACAATCATTGCGTAGACCGAAATTCGTCCTGCGTAACGAACACTGCGATAGATTTATTTCTATTTCTTACGCAGACGAACGACGAATAAATTTGGACAGGGACAGCTAACCGCAGCTTAGCCGTGAAAGCTGTAAAGAACCACAGGAAATATTGCTTTTATTGCGAACTTGGCTAAAATTTGCAAAAATTGCGAAAATTTGTAGTATTTCAAACAAGCCAAGTTAATTAAAAGTCTCTAAAACTATAAGGAATGGAAAAAATTCGGTAAAAATTGCTAAATTAGCGGAAATTCGCAAAAAATTGCTAACAGCGGCATCTTCTATTTATTACAAATCGTTAAAGCTGTAAAGTCAGACAACTTAAAGCAACAAATCGCGAACATGGCTGAAATTCGCGAAAAATTGCAAAATTTTAAACAAACCCAAAAACTAATTTGAGTTTGCTAAGTCAAATTGCAGAACACCAAAAATGCTTAAGAAATCAACTTTCGAGTGGATTCGGATTTTAGAACACACCCAATTAATAGTTTTTATGTTTTTTTTTTGTTGAAATATGGTCAACCTATGATTTGAAAATGTTAACAAACAAATAAATTACAAAGAAATTTTAATAAAATGTATTGCTAGTTAAAAAACATGAAAATGGATGAAAATGTTTATATAATCTAGCGTCCATATTATTTATTTTTATGAATTAAAAAAAATTCAAGTCACATTAATACCTGGAATTCACGCACTTATTGTGTCTTTTTGCACGAATTTACGCAACGAATTCTTGCCGACGAATTCGTCTTACTATGCGAAGTTCGTCGTTCGTCCTAGTTGTGTTTATACCATTGTTTTCGGACTTGCATGGCAAACATTCAAAGATTAAAGGACGAGCGTGTCAGATAATGTATAAAAAAGTAATAAATAAAAAAAAAATTTGATGTTTATACATTACTCGTCAGCTAATCATCAAAAAAAAATTTTAAGAATTTGTATATTAAACACAATCGTCTACAAAACAGCCTATGATAGCTGGGATGCGCTTGTGCTGATGTTTGTAACACCGTCAACTATTGGTCCTAGACCATGTTTAAGTATACCGATCGACTTAGAATCACTTTCTGAATCGATGTTCTTCCAGCTGGTAGTACTTTTTGCGCGCGTGTTTGCGCTGCATTTATATTTTATAAAAAAATTTGATCTTGAAATTTAATTGGAACTGAAAAAATTTTTTTATAATTTATAAATTGAAAAAAAAAAATATAATTTTGTTTTTTAAAGTTTTTGATTGCCATAAAAAAAAACAAATGTTGACTGACTTGATCAAGGTATATTTACACAAGGTAAACTCGTTGGCCCATATGTTTGTCAGCTGTTTACCCCTAGTTGGAACCCAAACGTCAAATTTCGTGTATATGAGCCAAAATTTGTACATGTGTGCGTTAAATTGTTTTGGTTTTATATGAAGGCAATTTTGACAACTCGGTTCTTTTTATAGAGCAGCATGTCTACACTCCCAAATGAGTCTACCTTGTGTAAATATACCTTGGACGTGATTTTTGTACGTTTCCACATGCATGTGCAAGTTCGAAAAACTCAATACGCTCACACTTTTTCAATAACATTCACACAGTTTTTGTAATTTCAGCCAATCGGCTGTTTCGTCGATTTTTCGTTGATAACACTATGGAACATTTTTGGGATTATTGTCAGGGTGATGGTACTAGGTCAGTATAGTAAAACCCTCAAAGGGTTTGGCGTTCGTATGTGTCAGTTTTTTTTTTTTGACCTTTTAAATTTTTTCCTTATCTTGATGTATTTTCGCTTAGTTGTAACATTTTGGCAAAAACGTAGTTTAACATAACTCGAGAACCACTTGTCCGATTTTGATGAAACAAATTTAGAAAAATTAAGAATTACAATTTCTCTAATCTGTTTCTATACCGTTTTCCTATATGTGCAACACTTTCGAAGTTAAAAATGAATGTATGAAGGGAAAAAAGTATTTTTTGCCTAAAAATTTAAATATTTTTTTTTAAATTCATAAAAAATCCAAAATGGAAAAAAGTGCCAAAACTAATTACTTTCGCGTAAAGTCACATAACTCATAAGCAAAAAAAGGCATAGATCATGAAAATTGATGCACGCGTTTCTCATTTATTCACAATTAGGTAAATGTATGAATTTCAAAAATTTGCTCCAGATATGCACAACATTATTTGGAGAAAACATTGACACTCACAAGCCGAACTCTCTCATATTATTCTACTGTACTAAAGAAATATTGATGTGGCAACACTGGTTCTGTAATGTTCACATAAAACATGCATTGTCATTATACTTCTTCTCTTTCTCACACTGGTTCTGTGATTTTTGTCATTCAACAAGTGCCGACGAACGCGAACAGTAAAAGTGATTTTTCTCCAGTTTTTTAAAAGTGAACAAAAGAGAACAGAATATGGAACTGTGCAAGGCAGATATAAATAGCTTTTGCTACTGCTATGGTCAATATGTCTCAACACATAAAAAAAGGGGAAATTTCAGTACTGATTTTGTTCAAACATATAAATTGTAATTCTTAATTTTTCTAAATTTGTTTCATCAAAATCGGACAAGTGGTTCTCGAGTTATGTTAAACTACGTTTTTGCCAAAATGTTACAACTAATCGAAAAAACATTAAGATAAGGAAAAAATTTAAAAGGTCATAAAAAAAAACTGACACATACGAACGCCAAACCCTTTGAGGGTTTTACTATACTGACCTAGTACCATCACCCTGACTTGGAATTTCTCACCCCCCAGATTGGCTGTTGTACTGTGTAATACGTATACACTACTTGCAAGTAATTACTTGCATGTGGAAACCTTAGGTAACACATATGCACTGATTATTTTATTTATTTATTTATTTATTTCATCGATTTTCTAATACAACAAGACAAAAATATCTTATAAATTACAGTATTAGAATAAGACAAGTTACGTATACAAATGATAACAATGTGACAAATTATTTATATATCAAAAAGAAAATACTAATACTAATACTTTAAGTTCTATTTAAGGTACTCAAAAAGTAATCTCCTAAATTTCATTGCGTTGTCGGTGCACTGTATATAATTTGGGAGTTGATTCCAGAGACGTATGCTTGAAATAAAGAATTGACATTCAGAAAAATGAGTGCGGTGTCGCAATTGTATGATATATCTCCCCCTTCTTGATCTTGCAAATCCTAAACGCTCATACAGATACCCTGGTTCTTTTGTGACAATGATTTTGTGAAGAAAAATTAAACTTCTCAACTTTAAAATGTTAATAAAAGAAATGCAAGTAAACCGACGAGAATATGATGATATTCTGTCAAACCTCCTTAGGCTATAAGTATAACGGACAATGTTATTGTAAGTTGTTTTAAGTTTTCTTACATCGTGGGAATTACAGGCACCAAAAACTTCCGATGCATATAATAGTGTTGGTAGAAGATATGCCTTAGCCAGACGAATTCTTATATTTAGTGGTGTTAAATGCTGTGTTGGCCATAAAGCGCGCAGCATACCATAAACTCTGCCACAAGTCTGATTTATATGATCAGTCCAAGTTAAGGTGCTATTAAACGTCACTCCAAGATTTCTAGCTGTATTCACGATTTCAATTCTTGAGCCACCAATAACAACATTTACATCTGTCTCAACTCTTACACTTTTCCTGGATATAATTAAACATTTTGATTTACTTGGGTTGATTCTCAAACCATTAGCAGATGCCCAGGAAAAGATTTGATTTAAGTCAAAGTTTATGTGAGCTAATCCTGTTTGTAATACGTCCCTTGTGCAACTAAGGTATAACTGAACATCATCAGCATACATTTGTACACAAGAGTGACGCAGTTGCTGGGGAAGATCATTCGCATACATTGAGTATAACAAGGGTCCAAGAACTGACCCCTGTGGAACCCCTCTATTTACTGTTAACGGACGAGAAGTTAATCCATTATTCACCACAGATTGACTTCTATCAGATAAATAGGACTGAATCAAACTAGCTGCAAGTGCCGAAAACCCAAAAAATTTCATCAGTTTCAAGCAAAGAATGGAAAGATGAACGCTGTCGAATGCCTTAGAATGGTCCAATAGAACCAATATAGAAATTCTGCTATCATCCAAATTGCCACGAATTTCTTCTACAACATCAGTGAGTGCGGTTATGCAACCGCGCTTTGGTCTGAAACCAGATTGGCGATCAGTAAACAGTCTGTTGTCATTCACATGTTTATATAATTGTTTATGTAATAAACGTTCAAAAACTTTACTAAAATATGATATAATAGCTATCGGACGATATTCGTTATTGGTTTTTGGTATTGGAATAATTTTAGCATCTTTCCAGATTGTTGGAAATATATTGGTAATAATAATGGTGTTAAAAATATGTGTAATGAAACGAACTATCCAAGGTAAAATAAGTTTTACAAACCTGGGGTCAATTTCATCTAAGCCAATAGAATTCGACTTCACAGCATAAAAAGCCTCAACTACTTCTAGTATATCAACACACTGAAAATTAAATTCAACCACCGAATCCCCAGGTGGTAAGAGATTATCATAAAAATTCATCTGAATAATGGGATGTTGATTATTGACAAAATTCTCATTCAACATATTAACGTCTACATCAAATGACCGAATCGCCGATTTTCCAATACCAATTTCTCTTATATGCTTCCATGTTTTCTTGCAGTCTGTAGCAGCGTTAAATTTATCGTAGTAATATGAAGACTTATTACTTTTGATTTTAGAAACAACCATTTTTCTAGTCAAGCGAAATTCACGTAAACATTCAGGTGTCCTGTATCGTTTCCACATTTTATAACAATTGTCACGTCGCTCTATAAGCAGTTTAATATCGTTTGTAAACCATGGCTTTGCATCCTTTCTGAGTGTGATTCTTCTAATTGGAACACTGTTGTTATACATGTAATTAATAGCGTCATTCATAAATGTTACCTTGCCATCAACAGATGGTGAATAGTACATATGCTCCCACTCAATATGTTCAAGATCATGTTTTAGAGACAAATAATTAATGTTATTGAAATCTCGATAACTAAATATTTGATTCCGTTGCACAAACGCAAAGTTGTAGGATATAAAAACAGCATCATGCCTCGAAAAAGCAGTCAAAGCTAATTGTTCATAATGTAATACACTTTGTCTTTTACTTACAAAAAACAAATCCAGAAGCGTAGAAGAGGTAGATGTAAAATGTGTTGGCCGAGAAACGTTAACCGGAATGAGATCAAAGACTGACATAGCAGTAGAAAGTTCGGTAGTGACAAGCAAATTACTGTTAAAATCCCCTGCAATGACAACATCAGAATATGTAGCCGACAAGAGTTGTAGTTTGTCTATAAGTAAATCAAGTTTACCGTACCTATCTGGCCTATAAACACATCCTAAAAGCATCTTATTACCCTGACAGTTTACCTCAGCAAAAATATATTCAATATCATTACTATCATTACACTTGCAAATAAATTTACTCGAAATATTATTTCTAAGGTATATTGCAACACCACCACCATTTCCCAGCCTGTCTGACCGATAAAGACGATAACCCACCATTCCATACATGTTATCACCTATTTCAGCTTTAAACCACGTTTCCGATACACACACGGCTTCAACGCCCGAGTTTTCAAATATGTAACGGAATTCATCCATCTTTGGTAATAAACTCTGAGCATTTATATGAAATACACTGAAACCCTTCTGTCGATTTGACAAAAGTCTGACCATGGTATAATTCCCATCTCTGGAACCAATTTGATTAAATAATGTATTCATTATTTAAACTACAAAATACAACGCAATAATTAAAAGGAGATTTTACATGTTTAAGCATAAAAGTTACAGATATATAAAAGAGTTTTTTATTGAAAGTATAAAATAAAATTTTAAAATAATTATTCACGAAAAAGGTTATTAAGGTCCTCAATAAATTCCACCAATAATGGGTCATCTGAATCAAATTTTTTGACATACACTAGACCGCGCAGGGTAAATGTTGATTTTATTTCATTATTTTTTTTCATTTTAAGTGCTGATTTAAATATTTGGTGATTATGAGGTGTTAGATCCTCGTTTATATAAATGTTTTGATCACTTTCAAATCCTGCATGGCTTAACCGAAGATTGGTTTGGTTTTCCCTTCGAAATTTAGCGATTGATTTTAAAAGAAAATTTTTTTCAAATGGAGATCGCAGTTTTGCAACAATGACTTCATCCTTCGGGGTATACGGTTTGTTGTTCTTATAAATTTTTCTTAGTCGGTATATGTTATCGATCTGGGGGACAGGTATTTTCATATTGTCGCATATATTATTAAAAATAGTGTATAAATTTTCATTTTCAAAGTAGGGGATACCAGAAATTCGAACGCTACCTGCGACAATTGAGTTTTCATGTTTTAATACTTTTCTTTTTAGTTCTATTATTTCCTTCTTCATGTCGTTTGTTTCGGAACTCTTAATCTCCAACTTTTCAACTCTTTCACTAATAGCATTCAATTGTACTTTCAGAGAGCCTAGTTTATTTTCAATAACAGAGAGAATCCTCTCTTCGCTTTCCCTTACCAAATTTTTAATGAAATCAAAATGTTTTCTTTCGCTTTGTGCTATTGAGTTTTTTATTACCTCTGATGTTATGCTCTCACTCTCTGTAATAAGATCTTTCAAAAAAGCTTTATCTATACTCGTTAATTGTTGAACCTTAATATTATTATGTCTATCGAACGATTCTCTTGCCCGCTTGGCTGACGATTCACTCCTTGTTTCCATAATTTTAGGATAACAATAAATATTTTTTAAGAGACACAATTAGAAGGTTTGCGGTAGTTTCAAAGATTTTTAGTTTTATCTTGTTTTTGTATGTTATTGTTTTAGATTTTTGGTGTTAAAAAATTATTTTAGAGGTTTTGTTTGGTTGAAGAGAAAAACCGGTTTATCCAAGTAAAAAATGTACACTGGAGTTTTGTTGTGTTGACTTTGTTGTTGTTTATGAAGTTTCGTTGGTTTGGTTCTTTTTATTGTTTTGCTATTTTGTTGTGTTGTGTTGTTTTGATTTTTTGTTGCATTACACTTAGTTTCTGCTTTGTTTATTTATTTATTTTTAATTTGTTATTGTTTATTAATCATATGTTTTGGATTTTAAAGTTATTTGCTATTGTTTATTTTAAATACACAGTTCATAGTTTGTTTACTTATTTATTTTAATTTTTAATTTGCTGTTGTTTATGAACAATAGGTATAAGTTAACTTTTTAAGTATGCTTTTGTGAATAATTAAAATATTAAATGCACAAAATTTCTTAAATGCAGCAACTATGAAAACACGTCTGTTCACGATGAAAGATAGAACATTGATGGGTTTATTTTATAGTCTCCAGGGCCCTTAATTTGTATTTTTTTTTTAGTTGAACCAAATTCCACTTTCTTTATTTTTTTTTTTTATTAATTTGATGCAGGACGTACATAAGTAGTAAGCAACAATTGGAAAAGATCGTTTTTGTTATGGGACAAAATACTTTACGACCTCTGACTACTGTTAATTCATACACCATTTAAGAAAATAATATAAACATGAATTTTTTGAATGGTTATTTTGTTGTCTTTAAATTTAGAAAAAAAATGTTTGCATATTTTAGAATAAAAATTTTAAAAACACAAACGGTTGGCAACACAACTTCAGTTGCGTTGTCAAAAAGCAACGCAGCTAACGTTTTAAGTGGTATTTGGCACGGCAACATTGTTAAGTTGCCAAAAAGTTATCGATAATTACGGTGACCATATTTTTAAAACTAAAAAAAGGACAATTCGAAATGTAGTAAAAATGATAAATAGTATCAAGGTTATTGGATAGGTAATACGATAATACAAGGATTTTGATATTAGCAAGTAGAACTACTATTAATACATGGCTTAATATAAAAAAGGCCTAGCTCGATTTTTTTTTGTTTGTCTACAGGGAACGAAAAAAAACTGAATAAAATCCGTAAAATTTTAGATAAAAAAATATATAATGCAATTTTTAATTAAAATAATTAAAAAAATGTTGTACTACAGCCCCTTAAAAGTTTTAAATCAAGGTACATGCGTCATGAGTAGCACAAAGCAAATGCTTATTTTTTGGTTTACAAGATAGAAAGATTATGATTGAACACAAATTCCGATCATAAAAAAACAAAGAAAATGAGCTGTATTTGTTAGGGCTTATTTTTGCTTATTTTGGAAATATCGGCTTTTTTTAGTTATTTTTGCGATATCGGCTTTTTTTTGCTTATTTTGCCATTTTAAGATAATTTTTCATTTTTTTCATACGAAAAAAACAACTTATTTAATAAAATTTTGCAAAAATCGTTATTATTATTTTTTTTTATGTGCAACTTTTTTTTATAAATACTAAAAAATCAACCATTTCTGTGCTGTAACAACTCTGGTTAAAAAAATCGTTCAAAGTTATGGTAATATTTAGTGCTTCCCTTGCAAAATATCATCCCCACAATTATTATACCCACACGGTGTGGGCCACACCACAAGAGTGGAGAGGGCATTATGCATTTGTGCTGATGAGAGAAACACCTTAAAATATTAGTCCTAAAGTATACCGATCAACTCAGAATCACTTTCTGAGTCGATCTAACGATGTCCGTCCGGCTGGCTGGCTGTCCATGTAACCTCGTGCGCAAAAGTACAGGTCGCAATTTTAAAGATAATTTAATGAAATTTGGTACGTGGATTCTAATTGGCACAAGGGCGAATCGGTCCATAATATAACATAGCCCCCATACAAGCTGCTATCCGGAAGAGGGTCTTTGTGCCTACTATCAAACCAATTTAAATGCAATTTAAGACATATGTATATAGATCCATATTTATATGGACACGTAAAGTATGCATTTTTTTAAAATATAGGACCACTAGGGGAGATAGGGTCAATTTCTGCCCATCAGTAACTATTTAACCGATTTTAATGAAATTTAAAACATAGATAGATCTCTATTCATAGAGCCATACATTCTCGAAACTTGTTTTTAAATACTGTGGTGTTGGGTATCATACGGTCGGGCTTGACCGACTATACTTTCTCACTTGATTTTTATGCAACTCTGTCTTAGCGGTACTGTAACGTACTTTTTATAGTGTTGTGTATAATTTGTATCAGTTATGTTTTTAGTATTAAGCCTTTTCATCAACTTATTTGTTTATTTGCTTGTTTAAGTTCTTTTCTCTCGAAAATTCCATAGCTGTATTCTTACGATCAAATTCCTCAGTCTGTAACGTCTTATTTCTTTTTAAATATAGTTTTTGTATAAAGTAACGTCTGTTAGTTCCACTTCTCTCTGTTTTTGGTATAGTAACGTCTTATTTTTTGGCTTTTTTAATATAGTTTAACTATTAAGAATTTCTCTGTATATCAAATATTGTTAATTTCTGCAAACTTTGGGGTTTTACACGAAGTTGTAACAAAATTGGAAACAAAAAATCTTTCATTGGTCTTCTAACTTGGTGGCCACACGATCAAGTTTTGCCTTTCAATTCCATTCAATTTGCAATACACTCTCAATTTTTTACTAACACACTCACACTTTTTAAATTGACCATGAGATGGCTTTCAATTTCACCTCTCCATTTGTTTGGCAATTTTACTTTCAATTTAATAGCTGATTACATGTTTGTCTTTATAAATTGTTTTCTTGATGAAATCTTGAAAGTAAATTGCTTACAAATTGAATGTAGCTTACGTCACAGCTTTCAATTTATGTAAATTTTGACAAGCAGTATATGTAAAAGACTATCAAGAACATCTTGATCGTGTGGCCGCAGGGTAAGTGAACATAGTTATGGACCGTAAGAAAAATGTCCCGTGTTCCAGGGGATATCGAAGACATAGTTAATAAAAAATTTAAATCAGTTTCATTAAAAAATGTAGGATTTTCGGTATTAAAAGATATTGGGGATGTTTTGCGAGGCAAGCGGAATTATGAGTCCATCGTAAACAATATACTTCAGAGCAAATACTCAATCTTAAATATGCTCCCTCAACATCTGTAGACGTAGGAAGAACTTTTTCTATGTACAAGATCTTGCTGACTCCAAACAGACATATGTGCTGTTTTCACAACACAAGTGACTGAACGTGTAGTAAAATATATATGGAAAACACTCAAAAAACTGAATACTTTTCATATAAATTTTACTACACGTTCAGTCACTTGTGTTGTGAAAACAGCACAATAGTTTTCTTTTCGAAAATTTATTGCATCAACTTATAATTTACTATAACAACGTATTAAACGAATTAAATGGAAAATAAACAAGTATAAATAGATTTTTTTAGTTTTAACAGCTTATTTTCATGTTTTTAAACGCTTTTTTAAGAGCTTAAAACTTCTTTTTTTTTGTGCTTTTTTTGGTTGCCCTAGTTATATGTTATGCGTATTTTTGTTTTGGGTTACACCCAGTCTCCACCTAACATGAAATGCAGTTAAAACATGAAGTTAAGACTTGCTGTTAAAATGGTTATATGTTTATGGTGGCGTACACGTAGTGAAGTTAGAGTTAAAACTTTTCATTATTTTCAATTCGTTGACGCGTCAAGTATGTAGCTACAGTGTGTTTGTGGAAAATAATTAAAGTTATTTTATACTTAAATGTTTGTATTATATTATATTATTCACAAAAAGCAAAGTTTATTATGTGTAGTTTACAACCCTTTTAACAAATTAAATAAAGATTTCGAAAAACAACTACAAAATAGCGTACTGTCAAACTTAAACGTCAATTTATGTTTTAAAAGAACTTTCAAAAGAAATGTTATAACAATAAAGTTAAAACTTTAACTGGAGCAGTCTCCACTTAACACTAACTTGCAGTTAGTGTTAAAGTTAATCATTTTATGTTAAATGGAGACCCCGAGTTAAGAACCATTTTATACCGTTTTTTGAGCTAGCTGAGATCTTTTCACTGCATTCTTAACTTTTAATGAAATTTAATCTTTTAAAAATTATAATTTAATACTTTAAAGTTTCTCGTGGTGGATCACTGACATTAATATTATTAATAAATTTACAATATTCTAATATTTAACGCTTGCTAGCTAGCTATTTTTACAAATAAAAATCAGTTTTTCATCATCTAGATGATCAAAATATTATTCATAAATAACTTCAAAACAGTCATACATATTTTAAAGACCTGTGATCAATTTTGGATTGCTGTATGTTTTGTTATTGCATTTTCAATAAATTACTTTTTAAGCATAAGAACGAATCATTTTCGAGTCTTTTTTCAAGCGCGCAAGTGATTAATCAGATTTGAATCATAAAAAGTACTTGAGGAAGACTTAGTTAGGTGATTTTTGATAAAACAATCTTCCAAATGCTAGTAGGGTTTGTACATGTAAAGTATAGATGACAAAAACATGTTCATTAATTATACATAATAATAGGGTGGGTAAAATTTGTTCGCGTCAAAAGCACATCGCGACTCTTTTTCTAAAAGTAATTCCAAGAAACTTTGGCAAAGAAACAATAGGTCAAAAATGAATTTCGAGCCCCCGGATTTTTCAAAATAGGAAGTTTTCAAAATATACAAGAGAAGAGGCAAAAAAAATTGTATTTGGTCTAGCCAGACCCGTATCATGCGGTTTTTAGGGTCGAGAAATCAATTTATTTTTGTTTTTGATTGCCGCCAGAGAGCGCTTTTTAGAATATATCGCCTTTTTTGTGGAAAATTGACGAATATTATTCAAAATGCAATCTCGAAATAAAATTTTCAAGCGTTCTAAAAATATGTGCATACGAGCATCTTCGGATTGCATTTCCAAATTTATTGTGTTTTACAATTTTCAATATGTACTGCAGAAACAGGAAAGGAGTAGAAAGTCCGAATATAATAAAATTTAATTAAGCGCTTGTAAAATCTCCTTCAAAATTAGAGGCGTTCCTCAGGGATCAATTATAGGCCCTCTTTTGTTTTCATTGTACTCTAACGATCTACCGCTTACTGTTGAACAATGTAAGGTTAGAATGTATGCAGATGATGTCCAGCTTTATATAAGTTGCGATGTTGATAATATTGATCAATGTGTCATCACCCTAAATCAAGAATTGCATCGTGTTTACTTGTGGGCTACAGCTAACGGACTGGGTATTAATCCAAAAAAATCTAAATGTATCATCATTCAAAAGCGAACATCGAAATTACAAATTACACCAATTATAGCTATCAATAATCAACAAATAGAAATTGTTAACTCTGCGAAAAATCTTGGAGTATATTTTAACAGTTCCCTCACATGGTCAGACCATATAAATTATGCCTGTGGGCGGACATTTTCTATGCTGAGAACGCTTTGGCAATCTCAATACTGTATACCCATTAATATAAGAGTACTTCTAGCTAAAACGTATCTCATACCCATATTACTGTATGGATGTGAACTTTTTGGAAATTGTGATGATCACAGTAAGCGAAAACTGAAAATCGTTTTTAAAAACATTATACGGTATGTTTTTGGTCTAAAACGATATGACGGCACCGCAGCTTTTGTGAAACGGCTATACGGTATTTCTTTTGATGACTTAATAAAAACAAGAGTTCTTATCTTTTTGCATAAGGTTATATATTCTCGTCAACCCGTACATCTTTACGAACGTTTGGTTTTCTCAGGATCAACCAGAGGACGAAGATTAATATTATTTCGTCACCACAGCCTCATGTCTGAATGGCAATTCTTTATCTATGCAACCCGTCTTTGGAACTTAATTCCTCATAGATCTCAAGTTATTAGTAACGCACAATTGTTTAAAAAAGACATCATTTTGTATTTTGCTAGTCAAAGTTCATAATTAATTTTTGATCTTAATTTTAGTATATTTTTAATTTTAGTATATTTTTTCTTTCTTTTTCTAATTTTAGTATATTTTTAATTTTAGTTTATATTTTCTTTATTTTTTTTTTTTTTATATTTTTTACTATTTTTTACTATTACTATTATTATTGTGATTTATGTTTAATAAATTTTTTTTTCTTTTTTTAATTATTTCACATTATATTGTACAACATATTCTCAGTCCTATACTGTAATATAAGACTTTAAGTCTTGTGTATGGGACAACAAATAAATAAATAAATAAATAAATAAATAAATAAATAAATAAATAAATAATTCGGAGTAAAATAATAAAAGTGGAGTTCCAAAATTCTGTTGATTACTTTTTGACGTGACAACCATCTTGTTGGCGAATATTTGAAAATATTATGAGTTCGTTCCAAATAGAAGTGGTTTCCTATATCCTTTAAAAACTTGTCAATATCATCAGAAAATGCACGCTTATATGCAGCCGCTGATACTAAATTAAGAATGTGACATAAAAAGTCGCAAATGGTCTTACAAAAGAGCAAATGGAAAATATCATAGCTGCTTTGTTAAATCCAACAACAAAAAATAGAGTTTCCCTTAGATTTCATAAAAAAGCTTCGACATTTTGCATTTTCGCAAGGCTATTTGCACCAAACACTAAACTTCGCTTGTATTCATTCAGTAAATACGAGTTGCACATTTCAACCCTGGTTCATGTCTTAAATGGTGCTGTTTTAGTTGGCGAGTATAATTTCTGTTGTTGTAGTTGTGGGAATTCCTTTTGGAAAATCAAACCAAGTGTTCGGCGAGTGTTCGCTAGAGATCGATCGTTCATTCGCTTATTCGAATTGCATTTGTTTTGTGTTCGGTAATCAAAATGAAATTTCTTAAATCTATAACCTTATGTACTGTGAGCGTCAAAATAAAGTGTACAGCTTGTTTTCCAATATAAAAAGGGTTATGTTATTTATAAAAAGTTAAATTTCTACTTTGCCAATTTTGATCAGACTTCAAGCTTGCTGTCATCTGTGAAAAATACGTTGCTCCAAAAAGTGACAAAAGCAAGTTGGACAAAAAATAAACGTGATAAAAGGTAGAAATAAGAAATTCAACGAAAAAAATATAGTATCTAAAGTGAAGAGTGATAGGGTTAGCTTTTGTAAAACGTCATAAAACAGATGGATCAGCCCAATAGTCGCTCGATATCAACTCAAGTAAACATCTGAAAACATTTGGACAGACAAATTAAAAACAAACATTAGCAGCAAGCACTCTCTGAATAAAATTCTGCAGATAGGGTAGCCAAAATTGTCTACTGATCTTACTTTAAAATGGGTGGAATTGATGCCAAAGAGACTATAAGCCGTCCTAAAAGCAAAAAGAAATCAATCAAAGTATTAGCCACTTCACTTTTCTTAGTATTGTAAAACTGTACACTTTTTTTTGACGCGTTTAAAACGGAGTATATTAGTTTTTTTATTGTATTGATTTTGTTGTTTTTGAAGTATTTCAAATTTTTAATTTTAAATTGTAATAACATTGTCCAAGGTTTTGTAAATGATAATAAACTTCTACAAATTTTAATTATTTTTTGCTAAAATATCACTTTTTATATTGGAAAACCAGTTGTACACTTTATTTTGACGCTGACAGTATGTGTGTGTGGCTGTTGTGCCGCTGACGGCAGCATACAATCATTATTATAAAGTTATTTTTAACTGTGCAGTTTTAAACAATCTAACAAAGAAATAAACGAAAGAAAAGAAAAACCACCATCAGCTTAGCTGTGCTAATCCAATGCAGCATGAGTAACCGAAGAGAAGAAAAGACAAAAATATTCATCTGATTTGTTTTTATAGGATCAACAAGTCGTACTCTGGCTGACGATTTTGTAAACGAATAAAACAATTGCACCGGTGGTGGCGAATTTGTAGAAGTAGAAGAGTTCCAAACACCTGAAAACCCCATAACAGTGGCAACTCATTTCGTTTCGGTCGAAATTTTTATTTTGTGGCTGTCTGTCTGTAAATCAGCCTGTAAGTCTGAATGGGTGCAAAACTGAGTAGGTCCAAAACTAATTTGTTGTAAAACATTTAGCATTGAAAGGTGTGCAACATTTATTTGATCGTGTATGTGATTTGTTGTGATTTGCAAAATTTTCTTTAAAAGGTTTGCCTTTAAACTTTTTTTTTTTCTTTAAATAGGAAATTGTTGCAATCATATAAAGTGATCAAAACATGTTAAATGTAATTTTATGTTTATTTAATGATTAGTTGAAATTTCTGTAACTGAGGTTTAGTTTTGTGCATACGACTACCATGTGAGTATTTATGTATGTGGAACGTTTGATTGTTATACATTTATAATTCCCGATTGGAAGAAAGTGCGGGAAGTATTTTTTGGAAAATGATATTCGTGTAATGAATTTGTTAAAAAGGGAGATGAAGGATTTTTGTATGTATTTTTAACGTGTGCCTTTAAATTAAATTTTGTATCGATTTTTTTGGAAAAAATAATCTTAAATTGTCTTTTAAATATCGGCCTCTTTTATCATTTTTAAACGATTTTCGTAAACTGCATATTGCGAGTTTAACGCACAATCGAAAATTTTCGTGTGCGGCGAAGTTTTTAACGAAACCATTTTGCTTTCGACGCTGCAAATTGCTTTAAAAACTTTTTTAATATTTCGTCGGCTTAATATGCAAACCCATTTTTAAGTAAATTCAGGCCCCTATTACGGTTTACAACTCAACTGATTTCTTAATTTTTGTATTATGGTTTACAACTTTGCTATATTGCGGTGAACAAAAACATAACAAAAATTACAACTGATCACAACCAGTTGTTTTAATTACAACTCAACTGTGTTGAGTTGTATACCGTAATAGGGGCCTGAGATTTGATGCCGTGTGGTAGAGAAAGATACGCTTTGTCGACCAGCATGAAGTTTTTCTTAAATTTGAGTCTTGAAGTGTGTTAAACCAACTATATTTTAAGTTTTTCTCTTAAGGTGCACATATGAAATAAAAAAAGTTTTTTTCCTCTCCTGTAAAATGAAAATCAACAACTTTTTATTTTTTATTTGATGGCTGATTATTTGATAGCAAGGCGAATTCATTCAAGGTGGTCTTATTTTGAAAATGGATACAACACTGTTAAATACTTTAACGTTATGTCAAAATAATACAACACTGTAGTAAACAAAATAGCTGTGTGTCAACAATATATACAGTCATTTTTTATTAATTTCAAGAAGTTCGCCTTTTTTTAATTTAAAAAAAGTACAGATGAAGCAGACCGATTGCTCATTGAATAAGCTTTTATTGAATTCACGAGCGCGAGTCTTTCAGAAAGCATATGTGACGCGCAAAATAGAAAAGGACCTAAGGGTAAAAACCAGTTTTGTTCAGGAGAGCCATATTAAAGATTTAAATACGTGTATCTTTGGTGACTTACATAAAACGCGCATATCTCTGGGAGGAAACACTTTTGGGGCATGGGATGGATCGGTCTCATACGTTGCTCAGATGTTGTCCACATCAAATAAAAAAGTGAAAATTTATTTTTTTTACCCTTAGGTCCCTTTCTCTATGCGCTTTAAATATCAAGAATCGTATGAAATCGTTAAATACAACTCGTGAAATGCTAAACCGTACAACTGAACTACCTAAATAAGAGCATCAAGCCTATTTTTCATGTCAAAACCACACATGTTCATAGAATTATTAAGAAACAAACTTTAATCGCTAATTTAACACCGCCCGGTTAGAAAATTTTATTTGAAAGGTCCTTACTGCTAGAAACACAACTGGGACGAACGACGAATTATTCGCAACGAATATTCGTCGTCAGAAATAGAACACATTGGTATGTATGAAAATACACACAATCATTGCGTAGACCGAAATTCGTCCTGCGTAACGAACACTGCGATAGATTTATTTCTATTTCTTACGCAGACGAACGACGAATAAATTTGGACAGGGACAGCTAACCGCAGCTTAGCCGTGAAAGCTGTAAAGAATCACAGGAAATATTGCTTTTATTGCGAACTTGGCTAAAATTTGCAAAAATTGCGAAAATTTGTAGTATTTCAAACAAGCCAAGTTAATTAAAAGTCTCTAAAACTATAAGGAATGGAAAAAATTCGGTAAAAATTGCTAAATTAGCGGAAATTCGCAAAAAATTGCTAACAGCGGCATCTTCTATTTATTACAAATCGTTAAAGCTGTAAAGTCAGACAACTTAAAGCAACAAATCGCGAACATGGCTGAAATTCGCGAAAAATTGCAAAATTTTAAACAAACCCAAAAACTAATTTGAGTTTGCTAAGTCAAATTGCAGAACACCAAAAATGCTTAAGAAATCAACTTTCGAGTGGATTCGGATTTTAGAACACACCCAATTAATAGTTTTTATGTTTTTTTTTTGTTGAAATATGGTCAACCTATGATTTGAAAATGTTAACAAACAAATAAATTACAAAGAAATTTTAATAAAATGTATTGCTAGTTAAAAAACATGAAAATGGATGAAAATGTTTATATAATCTAGCGTCCATATTATTTATTTTTATGAATTAAAAAAAATTCAAGTCACATTAATACCTGGAATTCACGCACTTATTGTGTCTTTTTGCACGAATTTACGCAACGAATTCTTGCCGACGAATTCGTCTTACTATGCGAAGTTCGTCGTTCGTCCTAGTTGTGTTTATACCATTGTTTTCGGACTTGCATGGCAAACATTCAAAGATTAAAGGACGAGCGTGTCAGATAATGTATAAAAAAGTAATAAATAAAAAAAAAATTTGATGTTTATACATTACTCGTCAGCTAATCATCAAAAAAAAATTTTAAGAATTTGTATATTAAACACAATCGTCTACAAAACAGCCTATGATAGCTGGGATGCGCTTGTGCTGATGTTTGTAACACCGTCAAATATTGGTCCTAGACCATGTTTAAGTATACCGATCGACTTAGAATCACTTTCTGAATCGATGTTCTTCCAGCTGGTAGTACTTTTTGCGCGCGTGTTTGCGCTGCATTTATATTTTATAAAAAAATTTGATCTTGAAATTTAATTGGAACTGAAAAAATTTTTTTATAATTTATAAATTGAAAAAAAAAAATATAATTTTGTTTTTTAAAGTTTTTGATTGCCATAAAAAAAAACAAATGTTGACTGACTTGATCAAGGTATATTTACACAAGGTAAACTCGTTGGCCCATATGTTTGTCAGCTGTTTACCCCTAGTTGGAACCCAAACGTCAAATTTCGTGTATATGAGCCAAAATTTGTACATGTGTGCGTTAAATTGTTTTGGTTTTATATGAAGGCAATTTTGACAACTCGGTTCTTTTTATAGAGCAGCATGTCTACACTCCCAAATGAGTCTACCTTGTGTAAATATACCTTGGACGTGATTTTTGTACGTTTCCACATGCATGTGCAAGTTCGAAAAACTCAATACGCTCACACTTTTTCAATAACATTCACACAGTTTTTGTAATTTCAGCCAATCGGCTGTTTCGTCGATTTTTCGTTGATAACACTATGGAACATTTTTGGGATTATTGTCTGGGGGGTGAGAAATTCCAAGTCAGGGTGATGGTACTAGGTCAGTATAGTAAAACCCTCAAAGGGTTTGGCGTTCGTATGTGTCAGTTTTTTTTTTTGACCTTTTAAATTTTTTCCTTATCTTGATGTATTTTCGCTTAGTTGTAACATTTTGGCAAAAACGTAGTTTAACATAACTCGAGAACCACTTGTCCGATTTTGATGAAACAAATTTAGAAAAATTAAGAATTACAATTTCTCTAATCTGTTTCTATACCGTTTTCCTATATGTGCAACACTTTCGAAGTTAAAAATGAATGTATGAAGGGAAAAAAGTATTTTTTGCCTAAAAATTTAAATATTTTTTTTTAAATTCATAAAAAATCCAAAATGGAAAAAAGTGCCAAAACTAATTACTTTCGCGTAAAGTCACATAACTCATAAGCAAAAAAAGGCATAGATCATGAAAATTGATGCACGCGTTTCTCATTTATTCACAATTAGGTAAATGTATGAATTTCAAAAATTTGCTCCAGATATGCACAACATTATTTGGAGAAAACATTGACACTCACAAGCCGAACTCTCTCATATTATTCTACTGTACTAAAGAAATATTGATGTGGCAACACTGGTTCTGTAATGTTCACATAAAACATGCATTGTCATTATACTTCTTCTCTTTCTCACACTGGTTCTGTGATTTTTGTCATTCAACAAGTGCCGACGAACGCGAACAGTAAAAGTGATTTTTCTCCAGTTTTTTAAAAGTGAACAAAAGAGAACAGAATATGGAACTGTGCAAGGCAGATATAAATAGCTTTTGCTACTGCTATGGTCAATATGTCTCAACACATAAAAAAAGGGGAAATTTCAGTACTGATTTTGTTCAAACATATAAATTGTAATTCTTAATTTTTCTAAATTTGTTTCATCAAAATCGGACAAGTGGTTCTCGAGTTATGTTAAACTACGTTTTTGCCAAAATGTTACAACTAATCGAAAAAACATCAAGATAAGGAAAAAATTTAAAAGGTCATAAAAAAAAACTGACACATACGAACGCCAAACCCTTTGAGGGTTTTACTATACTGACCTAGTACCATCACCCTGACTTGGAATTTCTCACCCCCCAGATTGGCTGTTGTACTGTGTAATACGTATACACTACTTGCAAGTAATTACTTGCATGTGGAAACCTTAGGTAACACATATGCACTGATTGATGGGTTTATTTTATAGTCTCCAGGGCCCTTAATTTGTATTTTTTTTTAGTTGAACCAAATTCCACTTTCTTTATTTTTTTTTTTTATTAATTTGATGCAGGACGCACATAAGTAGTAAGCAACAATTGGAAAAGATCGTTTTTGTTATGGGACAAAATACTTTACGACCTCTGACTACTGTTAATTCATACACCATTTAAGAAAATAATATAAACATGAATTTTTTGAATGGTTATTTTGTTGTCTTTAAATTTAGAAAAAAAATGTTTGCATATTTTAGAATAAAAATTTTAAAAACACAAACGGTTGGCAACACAACTTCAGTTGCGTTGTCAAAAAGCAACGCAGCTAACGTTTTAAGTGGTATTTGGCACGGCAACATTGTTAAGTTGCCAAAAAGTTATCGATAATTACGGTGACCATATTTTTAAAACTAAAAAAAGGACAATTCGAAATGTAGTAAAAATGATAAATAGTATCAAGGTTATTGGATAGGTAATACGATAATACAAGGATTTTGATATTAGCAAGTAGAACTACTATTAATACATGGCTTAATATAAAAAAGGCCTAGCTCGATTTTTTTTTGTTTGTCTACAGGGAACGAAAAAAAACTGAATAAAATCCGTAAAATTTTAGATAAAAAAATATATAATGCAATTTTTAATAAAAATAATTAAAAAAATGTTGTACTACAGCCCCTTAAAAGTTTTAAATCAAGGTACATGCGTCATGAGTAGCACAAAGCAAATGCTTATTTTTTGGTTTACAAGATAGAAAGATTATGATTGAACACAAATTCCGATCATAAAAAAACAAAGAAAATGAGCTGTATTTGTTAGGGCTTATTTTTGCTTATTTTGGAAATGTCGGCTTTTTTTAGTTATTTTTGCGATATCGGCTTTTTTTTGCTTATTTTGCCATTTTAAGATAATTTTTCATTTTTTTCATACGAAAAAAACAACTTATTTAATAAAATTTTGCAAAAATCGTTATTATTATTTTTTTTTTATGTGCAACTTTTTTTTATAAATACTAAAAAATCAACCATTTCTGTGCTGTAACAACTCTGGTTAAAAAAATCGTTCAAAGTTATGGTAATATTTTGTGCTTCCCTTGCAAAATATCATCCCCACAATTATTATACCCACACGGTGTGGGCCACACCACAAGAGTGGAGAGGGCATTATGCATTTGTGCTGATGAGAGAAACACCTTAAAATATTAGTCCTAAAGTATACCGATCAACTCAGAATCACTTTCTGAGTCGATCTAACGATGTCCGTCCGGCTGGCTGGCTGTCCATGTAACCTCGTGCGCAAAAGTACAGGTCGCAATTTTAAAGATAATTTAATGAAATTTGGTACGTGGATTCTAATTGGCACAAGGGCGAATCGGTCCATAATATAACATAGCCCCCATACAAGCTGCTATCCGGAAGAGGGTCTTTGTGCCTACTATCAAACCAATTTAAATGCAATTTAAGACATATGTATATAGATCCATATTTATATGGACACGTAAAGTATGCATTTTTTAAAAATATAGGACCACTAGGGGAGATAGGGTCAATTTCTGCCCATCAGTAACTATTTAACCGATTTTAATGAAATTTAAAACATAGATAGATCTCTATTCATAGAGCCATACATTCTCGAAACTTGTTTTTAAATACTGTGGTGTTGGGTATCATACGGTCGGGCTTGACCGACTATACTTTCTCACTTGATTTTTATGCAACTCTGTCTTAGCGGTACTGTAACGTACTTTTTATAGTGTTGTGTATAATTTGTATCAGTTATGTTTTTAGTATTAAGCCTTTTCATCAACTTATTTGTTTATTTGCTTGTTTAAGTTCTTTTCTCTCGAAAATTCCATAGCTGTATTCTTACGATCAAATTCCTCAGTCTGTAACGTCTTATTTCTTTTTAAATATAGTTTTTGTATAAAGTAACGTCTGTTAGTTCCACTTCTCTCTGTTTTTGGTATAGTAACGTCTTATTTTTTGGCTTTTTTAATATAGTTTAACTATTAAGAATTTCTCTGTATATCAAATATTGTTAATTTCTGCAAACTTTGGGGTTTTACACGAAGTTGTAACAAAATTGGAAACAAAAAATCTTTCATTGGTCTTCTAACTTGGTGGCCACACGATCAAGTTTTGCCTTTCAATTCCATTCAATTTGCAATACACTCTCAATTTTTTACTAACACACTCACACTTTTTAAATTGACCATGAGATGGCTTTCAATTTCACCTCTCCATTTGTTTGGCAATTTTACTTTCAATTTAATAGCTGATTACATGTTTGTCTTTATAAATTGTTTTCTTGATGAAATCTTGAAAGTAAATTGCTTACAAATTGAATGTAGCTTACGTCACAGCTTTCAATTTATGTAAATTTTGACAAGCAGTATATGTAAAAGACTATCAAGAACATCTTGATCGTGTGGCCGCAGGGTAAGTGAACATAGTTATGGACCGTAAGAAAAATGTCCCGTGTTCCAGGGGATATCGAAGACATAGTTAATAAAAAATTTAAATCAGTTTCATTAAAAAATGTAGGATTTTCGGTATTAAAAGATATTGGGGATGTTTTGCGAGGCAAGCGGAATTATGAGTCCATCGTAAACAATATACTTCAGAGCAAATACTCAATCTTAAATATGCTCCCTCAACATCTGTAGACGTAGGAAGAACTTTTTCTATGTACAAGATCTTGCTGACTCCAAACAGACATATGTGCTGTTTTCACAACACAAGTGACTGAACGTGTAGTAAAATATATATGGAAAACACTCAAAAAACTGAATACTTTTCATATAAATTTTACTACACGTTCAGTCACTTGTGTTGTGAAAACAGCACAATAGTTTTCTTTTCGAAAATTTATTGCATCAACTTATAATTTACTATAACAACGTATTAAACGAATTAAATGGAAAATAAACAAGTATAAATAGATTTTTTTAGTTTTAACAGCTTATTTTCATGTTTTTAAACGCTTTTTTAAGAGCTTAAAACTTCTTTTTTTTTGTGCTTTTTTTGGTTGCCCTAGTTATATGTTATGCGTATTTTTGTTTTGGGTTACACCCAGTCTCCACCTAACATGAAATGCAGTTAAAACATGAAGTTAAGACTTGCTGTTAAAATGGTTATATGTTTATGGTGGCGTACACGTAGTGAAGTTAGAGTTAAAACTTTTCATTATTTTCAATTCGTTGACGCGTCAAGTATGTAGCTACAGTGTGTTTGTGGAAAATAATTAAAGTTATTTTATACTTAAATGTTTGTATTATATTATATTATTCACAAAAAGCAAAGTTTATTATGTGTAGTTTACAACCCTTTTAACAAATTAAATAAAGATTTCGAAAAACAACTACAAAATAGCGTACTGTCAAACTTAAACGTCAATTTATGTTTTAAAAGAACTTTCAAAAGAAATGTTATAACAATAAAGTTAAAACTTTAACTGGAGCAGTCTCCACTTAACACTAACTTGCAGTTAGTGTTAAAGTTAATCATTTTATGTTAAATGGAGACCCCGAGTTAAGAACCATTTTATACCGTTTTTTGAGCTAGCTGAGATCTTTTCACTGCATTCTTAACTTTTAATGAAATTTAATCTTTTAAAAATTATAATTTAATACTTTAAAGTTTCTCGTGGTGGATCACTGACATTAATATTATTAATAAATTTACAATATTCTAATATTTAACGCTTGCTAGCTAGCTATTTTTACAAATAAAAATCAGTTTTTCATCATCTAGATGATCAAAATATTATTCATAAATAACTTCAAAACAGTCATACATATTTTAAAGACCTGTGATCAATTTTGGATTGCTGTATGTTTTGTTATTGCATTTTCAATAAATTACTTTTTAAGCATAAGAACGAATCATTTTCGAGTCTTTTTTCAAGCGCGCAAGTGATTAATCAGATTTGAATCATAAAAAGTACTTGAGGAAGACTTAGTTAGGTGATTTTTGATAAAACAATCTTCCAAATGCTAGTAGGGTTTGTACATGTAAAGTATAGATGACAAAAACATGTTCATTAATTATACATAATAATAGGGTGGGTAAAATTTGTTCGCGTCAAAAGCACATCGCGACTCTTTTTCTAAAAGTAATTCCAAGAAACTTTGGCAAAGAAACAATAGGTCAAAAATGAATTTCGAGCCCCCGGATTTTTCAAAATAGGAAGTTGTCAAAATATACAAGAGTAGAGGCAAAAAAAATTGTATTTGGTCTAGCCAGACCCGTATCATGCGGTTTTTAGGGTCGAGAAATCAATTTATTTTTGTTTTTGATTGCCGCCAGAGAGCGCTTTTTAGAATATATCGCCTTTTTTGTGGAAAATTGACGAATATTATTCAAAATGCAATCTCGAAATAAAATTTTCAAGCGTTCTAAAAATATGTGCATACGAGCATCTTCGGATTGCATTTCCAAATTTATTGTGTTTTACAATTTTCAATATGTACTGCAGAAACAGGAAAGGAGTAGAAAGTCCGAATATAATAAAATTTAATTAAGCGCTTGTAAAATCTCCTTCAAAATTAGAGGCGTTCCTCAGGGATCAATTATAGGCCCTCTTTTGTTTTCATTGTACTCTAACGATCTACCGCTTACTGTTGAACAATGTAAGGTTAGAATGTATGCAGATGATGTCCAGCTTTATATAAGTTGCGATGTTGATAATATTGATCAATGTGTCATCACCCTAAATCAAGAATTGCATCGTGTTTACTTGTGGGCTACAGCTAACGGACTGGGTATTAATCCAAAAAAATCTAAATGTATCATCATTCAAAAGCGAACATCGAAATTACAAATTACACCAATTATAGCTATCAATAATCAACAAATAGAAATTGTTAACTCTGCGAAAAATCTTGGAGTATATTTTAACAGTTCCCTCACATGGTCAGACCATATAAATTATGCCTGTGGGCGGACATTTTCTATGCTGAGAACGCTTTGGCAATCTCAATACTGTATACCCATTAATATAAGAGTACTTCTAGCTAAAACGTATCTCATACCCATATTACTGTATGGATGTGAACTTTTTGGAAATTGTGATGATCACAGTAAGCGAAAACTGAAAATCGTTTTTAAAAACATTATACGGTATGTTTTTGGTCTAAAACGATATGACGGCACCGCAGCTTTTGTGAAACGGCTATACGGTATTTCTTTTGATGACTTAATAAAAACAAGAGTTCTTATCTTTTTGCATAAGGTTATATATTCTCGTCAACCCGTACATCTTTACGAACGTTTGGTTTTCTCAGGATCAACCAGAGGACGAAGATTAATATTATTTCGTCACCACAGCCTCATGTCTGAATGGCAATTCTTTATCTATGCAACCCGTCTTTGGAACTTAATTCCTCATAGATCTCAAGTTATTAGTAACGCACAATTGTTTAAAAAAGACATCATTTTGTATTTTGCTAGTCAAAATTCATAATTAATTTTTGATCTTAATTTTAGTATATTTTTAATTTTAGTATATTTTTTCTTTCTTTTTCTAATTTTAGTATATTTTTAATTTTAGTTTATATTTTCTTTATTTTTTTTTTTTTTATATTTTTTACTATTTTTTACTATTACTATTATTATTGTGATTTATGTTTAATAAATTTTTTTTTCTTTTTTTAATTATTTCACATTATATTGTACAACATATTCTCAGTCCTATACTGTAATATAAGACTTTAAGTCTTGTGTATGGGACAACAAATAAATAAATAAATAAATAAATAAATAAATAAATAAATAAATAAATAATTCGGAGTAAAATAATAAAAGTGGAGTTCCAAAATTCTGTTGATTACTTTTTGACGTGACAACCATCTTGTTGGCGAATATTTGAAAATATTATGAGTTCGTTCCAAATAGAAGTGGTTTCCTATATCCTTTAAAAACTTGTCAATATCATCAGAAAATGCACGCTTATATGCAGCCGCTGATACTAAATTAAGAATGTGACATAAAAAGTCGCAAATGGTCTTACAAAAGAGCAAATGGAAAATATCATAGCTGCTTTGTTAAATCCAACAACAAAAAATAGAGTTTCCCTTAGATTTCATAAAAAAGCTTCGACATTTTGCATTTTCGCAAGGCTATTTGCACCAAACACTAAACTCCGCTTGTATTCATTCAGTAAATACGAGTTGCACATTTCAACCCTGGTTCATGTCTTAAATGGTGCTGTTTTAGTTGGCGAGTATAATTTCTGTTGTTGTAGTTGTGGGAATTCCTTTTGGAAAATCAAACCAAGTGTTCGGCGAGTGTTCGCTAGAGATCGATCGTTCATTCGCTTATTCGAATTGCATTTGTTTTGTATTTGGTAATCAAAATGAAATTTCTTAAATCTATAACCTTTATGTATGTGTGTGTGGCTGTTGTGCCGCAATAGAATATATAGCGCCTTTTTTAGAGTTGCACAAAATTTTTCCCGCCAATAATGAAAAAGACGCCATAAGCCATGTCTGTGATAGAAAAGTAATACAAGTTTAGCGCTTTTTAACATTAACATTATATAAAAAACTAATACCAATTTTTACTGACCATTTTGGATGAGCCCAGATTTCTGGAAAACTGGCCCGGCAATTTTTTGCACGGAAAGCGTTTTATATTCTATAGTACACCTACTTTCATATTCTATTGCGTTTTTTCCTTGACGTTGCCTCTAAACCCCTTAAAAATTAAATCCCAGTTTTTACTGACCATTTTGGATGAACCCAGATTTCTGGAAAACTGGCCCGGCAATTTTTTGCACGGAAAGCGTTTTATATTCTATAGTACACCTACTTTCATATTCTATTGCGTTTTTTCCTTGACGTTGCCTCTAAACCCCTTAAAAATTAAATCCCAGTTTTTACTGACCATTTTGGATGAACCCAGATTTCTGGAAAACTGGCCCGGCAATTTTTTGCACGGAAAGCGTTTTATATTCTATAGTACACCTACTTTCATATTCTATTGCGTTTTTTCCTTGACGTTGCCTCTAAACCCCTTAAAAATTAAATCCCAGTTTTTACTGACCATTTTGGATGAACCCAGATTTCTGGAAAACTGGCCCGGCAATTTTTCGCACGGAAAGCGTTTTATATTCTATAGTACACCTACTTTCATATTCTATTGCGTTTTTTCCTTGACGTTGCCTCTAAACCCCTTAAAAATTAAATCCCAGTTTTTACTGACCATTTTGGATGAACCCAGATTTCTGGAAAACTGGCCCGGCAATTTTTTGCACGGAAAGCGTTTTATATTCTATAGTACACCTACTTTCATATTCTATTGCGTTTTTTCCTTGACGTTGCCTCTAAACCCCTTAAAAATTAAATCCCAGTTTTTACTGACCATTTTGGATGAACCCAGATTTCTGGAAAACTGGCCCGGCCATTTTTTGCACGGAAAGCGTTTTATATTCTATAGTACACCTACTTTCATATTCTATTGCGTTTTTTCCTTGACGTTGCCTCTAAACCCCTTAAAAATTAAATCCCAGTTTTTACTGACCATTTTGGATGAACCCAGATTTCTGGAAAACTGGCCCGGCAATTTTTTGCACGGAAAGCGTTTTATATTCTATAGTACACCTACTTTCATATTCTATTGCGTTTTTTCCTTGACGTTGCCTCTAAACCCCTTAAAAATTAAATCCCAGTTTTTACTGACCATTTTGGATGAACCCAGATTTCTGGAAAACTGGCCCGGCAATTTTTTGCACGGAAAGCGTTTTATATTCTATAGTACACCTACTTTCATATTCTATTGCGTTTTTTCCTTGACGTTGCCTCTAAACCCCTTAAAAATTAAATCCCAGTTTTTACTGACCATTTTGGTTGAACCCAGATTTCTGGAAAACTGGCCCGGCAATTTTTTGCACGGAAAGCGTTTTATATTCTATAGTACACCTACTATCATAATCCTGATAATCCTGATTTCTGGAAAACCAGAGTTGCTTCCTTGACGTTACCTCTTACCCCCAAAACACCAAATTCGTTTTTATTAATACATTATATTTTTTATTAAATATTTATGATTTGTTTTTTTATTATAATAAAAATGTTTGTTTTGAATTATAAATACACTTCATTTAATTATTTGAATACTTTTATATATACATATGTTAGATTTTTATTATTGTTAATTAATTTTTTACTCCATTTTTGCGTAAATATTTGCTTTAAATTACAATTTCTCATTTTTATTCGAACACCCTAATTCTTAGATTCCTAAATTTTGAATTCCCAAAAGCAAAACACCCACAAGCATTAAATTCCCATTTTCAATTCAACTCCCAAAAGCACCAATTCAATTTTGCGTTTTCGTGGATAACTTTCGACGCTATCTTTGGGAATTCCCAAAAGCAAAACACCCAAAACATTAAATTCCCATTTTCAATTCAACTCCCAAAAGCACCAATTCAATTTTGCGTTTTCGTGGATAACTTTCGACGCTATCTTGGCGCACGTTTATAAATTGTTTTCTTGATGAAATCTTTAAAGTAAATTGCTTACAAATTGAATGCGGCCTACGTCACAGCTTTCAATTTATGTAAATTTTGACAAGCAGTATATGTAAAAGACTATCAAGAACATCTTGATCGTGTGGCCGCAGGGTAAGTGAACATAGTTATGGACCGTAAGAAAAATGTCCCGTGTTCCAGGGGATATAGAAGACAAAGTTAATAAAAAATTTAAATCAGTTTCATTAAACAATGAAGGATTTTCGGTATTAAAAGATATTGGGGATATTTTGCGAGGCAAGCGGAATTATGAGTCCAATCGTATAAAATAGACTTCAGAGCAAATACTCGATTTTAAATATGCTCCATCAACATCTGTAGACGTAGGAAGAACTTTTTCTATGTACAAGAACGTGCTGACTCCAAACAGACATAGTTTTCTTTTCGAAAATTTATTGCATCAACTTATAATTTACTATAACAACGTACTAAACGAATTAAGTGGAAAATAAACAAGTTTAATTTGCTTTTTTTTAGTTTTAACAGCTTATTTTCATGTTCTTAAACGCTTTTTTTAAAAGCTTAAAACTGTCTTTTTAGTGCTTTTTTTGGTTGCCCTAGTCATTAGCTACCAGATCAAACATAAAAGTTATTTATTAAAAAAATTCAGTTAGGCCTTTTTTATATTAAGTCATCGATATAATTATTTTATTGTCTGTTTCTACACTTATGCGCAAATAAATATATTGCAAGTAGAAAATATTGCCGCATAAACAGCGAATTAAATTTTTATTTGCGAATAGCTAACTCATGAAAACAATTCCTAATTAACGACACTATTTGCAAATAAAATTTTAAGCATTGTCAGACTTTTAACCGTTTTACGTTTTTATTTCGATGTGGCACATTCATATGACAACCAAAGAAAAATTAAATAAAAAATGTGCAAATAAATTTAAAAATACACAATATTTTTTGATCTTTTTCATTGAACAAAAAGTTTATATACATACAGTACTACTTAATAAATAAATGTTCTATCTGACATCACTTAAAAATAAGAATTTGTATTAAATAATTGTATTTAAATAATTTTTATTTGCGAATTGTCTACGTATAAATGTAGCCACTGATGTATCATCTTTTCTCCACTTTTCAGCCAATCAAAATTTAAAATTTTTGTAAACACTGCAGCCCAAGGTACATTTATAGCAGGTAGTCTCGGAAAGCCAGCTGTTTATTTTTTATTTGTTTGTTTCGTGATACGAACTGTCAAATGTTGTATGTAGAGTGAACAAGTAAACAAGTTTTTTTTTTTTTTTAATTAAGTAATCTCAATAAATAAAAATGCATAAATTGTTTATTAGTAAAAAAAAAACAACACATCGTCAGCTCATTATTGGTTTGACCTACCGACCATTAAAAAAAAATAATTAGAATCCAAAACCTGTTTTACGAAATTATTCATGGTTTCTGAGATATTGAGCTTTGATTTTGCCCCATATCAACCATTTTACAGTTTACTAAGTATTGCTCTACATGCCACCGTACAAAATAAATTTCACTCTTGTTTTTTTGCTTCATTGCCGTAAGAGAAACATTTAGTGAAAGCGAATGCAAAATAAAATAACAACAAGACATCAAATTTCACTCTTGCTTCGCTTTATTGCCGTAAGAAAAAAAAGTAGTCAAAGCAAAAGTAAAATAAAATGTCAACAATTCAATACGCAGCAGTAAGTATACGTTTGTAGCACAAAAATCTACTTTTTAAAACTAATTAAGAAAAGTGGCGTATGTGGCATAAAACAATAATATTCACTTTCAATAAAACTCTACAGCACCGAACATTCTACAAGATAGTTTATTTTCGAATTCCTCAGTTTCTGTTTTTGTACTGTATTTTAAGAATGTATTGCTAGAAGGAAATATATTGTATAAAAAATATTTTTTAAACGCATACCTTTTGTATATGAGTCGAAACAAATAATTAAAACCCCAAAAAAATAGGTTATAAAACTACAAAAAATTAAAAATTTTGTGACATTAATTTAATTTAATCGTCAATCGGAAATAGCCAATTTTAAATTAACCGATCAGTTAATCGGGTAGTAGTTAGTCGGTTAACCAATTAATGGTTAACCGAATGAACACCCTTATAAGTATAGATGTTGATTCTAACGGTTTAGATCGACTATCAAGAGCCGTCCAATACATGCCAAGTTCACTCATTCTTCTTGATCATTGAAAACATAAATTGTACAGAACTAATCCTACATATTTCTTTTTATTTTATTAAATTTAAATATTCTCATTTGTTTGCCATAATTGTTTTCATTTTTTCGGTTGCCAATCTGTCAAAATGGCAACCTTATGCTGGGTACACACAGTGCAATCTACATGCAATCTCAAAATATCAATACGTTTTGATGTTGATGCAATCTGGAATGAATGAAAATTTTCATTTTTTTTTTTACTTTTTGTCGTACAAATGTCACCTCTTTCATAATTAAAATGCCCATATGTATTCGTTTTAAGTTACATATTCGTAATAAAAAATATTTCAAAAATAACGGAAAATAAAGTGACATCTAACGTTAAAAATTTAAAGCAAATGATACTTTGCCTCTTCTTTTAAGCTATTCGCTACTAGATGTCGCCAATTATAAAAAATTTCGAAATATAAATTTGCTTGCAAAACTAATTTTGTGAAACTTTAGAAATTTTCAAAAAAGAAAACATGTTTTCGGGCAATAAATTTAAAACTTTTTTGCATCTAAAAAAATTTGCTGGTAACAGGCAACCAATTACTATGAATTTTAAAAATTAAGTGCATATACATACATACATATTGATGAAGCTGTTTTTTTCCTGCATCAATTGCAATAAAATTACAAAAATTATGTTTAAAAAATTTTTCATTTTACCCCTAGTTTGTTACGATTTAAAATGCTATTAATTCTGCTGTAAAAAGTTGCAAGAAGACAATCTTACATCTAAAAAGAAACTTCAACGCATTCAGGGCGGAAACTTGTTTTACGATTAGGAGGAAAAGTGATACAAAAGTGACGCAGGTTGACAGCAGTTTTTAACAAAAGAATTGCTTTTGAGTCAATCTGTTGCAATTACAAAATAAATATATACCGGTATTTTCTTTCATAAGCAAATCAAAAGAAATTACATTAATCATTTTTTCGAATTTATTCTATGAGCTAAATTTCAGTTATGTATTTTATAAAGCTTTTTTGTAATAGTTCTATTCCTTAAATTTTTTAGAAATGACTTTATACACTACCAGACTATTATATTGTATTTTCTAAAAAATTTAAGGAATAGAACTATTACAAAAAAGCTTTATAAAATACATAACTGAAATTTAGCTCATAGAATAAATTCGAAAAAATGAAAAATGTTGAATATAATATAAAAGTAACATTCGGAAGGAAATAATTCCCAGTTTCTATTTGTTACATTAAGGTAAAATTTTTTCTAAAATAAACGATTACTGAAACATTTTTGGATGTTTTTTTGATAGTGATTAATTGAAAATGACAAAAAAAATTAAAAAAGACTTTTGGAAGTAACCCAATATGTATAATGAATTTTCCGTTCTGTTTTGTGTGATTTACATGAAAGTTTATCTGTCATAATCGGCATAAAAGAAAAAGTTAAAAATGTTAAGAATAAAATATTTATAAAAAAAAACTCAACCAACTTTTTAACCGAAATGTTAAGGACCAACTTAAAATGCATGAGCTAGCTAAAGCTACTTGCAAAAAAGAACGTAAAGCCTGTCAAACAAATGCATTTGCTTTGAAAAATATGAAATTCCCTCTCCACTATTGTGGCGTAGGAATAATAAATATGTTATTAAATACGGTAAATTGCGTTTCCCCTTCATGCTGTGATTGCTAAACGTTGAAATTGTTTTAGAATTCCTACTTCTAATGTTATGTTTTTAGTTCGTTTCGCCCTTCCAGAATTTATATTCTTCTACGAAATAAATACTTTCGGTCTAATTATGCAAATTTTGAACCTATATGCAGAAACAGCTCTGAATTAAGCAATTTCTACACGTGGATCAAAACTAACCTTTTAAGAAGTGTCTTAGAATTACATAGCCTGAAGATCGGATTTGTCCGGCGAAATGTGATTTTTTTATTATTTCATAAAAGACCAACATTTTAAGCAAAACTAAGCTATTCTGTCAAAATTGGTAATGGCGGCACAAATCTAGTTTAACTAAGATCTGTAAACCCCGCCTTAAAATAACCTTAATCTTGAATTTGCCATTTTTGTTTTATACTAGTTGCTTTAAATTCAATTATTTTAACATTTATACTAGCTAGTAAGAAATATTAGTTCCATTAGCGAATTAAGTAACTAAATAAATAAAAAAAATTTGAGCGGGAAACCCAGGAATATCATTTTTATTTCCCGCTTTCCGGGGAAAGAAAAGTGCGGCGAAACCCCTAATTACAGGTTAACTTAGCAGTCCTGCTGATATCTTTTTTATTTAGCTTTATTATTGTTGGATGTTAAAATTTGTTTATTATTTTTATCTGCATTGAAGTTGTAAAGCTGTTTTTGACACTATACCTAGAATAATTTTACAAAAAGAAATTGCTTGTGGTAACCGTACTTGTTTACCGATATTACTCGGTAAACTATAACTTTGATTTCTAGTTAACAATATGTATTTCACAGTTATAGCTGATAGTTAAATTGTCCGTTAGTATTAAGAATTTTGATTTCGGCCGAAGAGCAAAACTATTTTTTGAAACTGCTGACAGATTCAAATTAAAGCAAAAATTGTTATAAATTTTAAAACATTTAGGCCCGATTTCACGACATACCGATAGCTAAATGTAGGATTTTATGGACCGTATATAAAGTGTTCTATTATTATAACCTTACTATAACCTAAAGTGAGCGATAAGTGTAAATACATATGAAGACTTTGTATCTAAAATTTTTTTGCCAAGATTTCACACTCGTTTCACGCCGAAAAGCTAGAACACTATTCATAATTGCTAAATGATTTGATACATACTTACGTTGCAGAATTAATTCTTAGACCGCAATTTTATTTATTAAAACTACATATGTATATGTATGTACATATATCTACATTTTATTCCAAACATAGTTTTCCAACTAAAAATGTAAAAATATTGTTCCGGCAGATATTCCAATATACATATGTTTGTATGTATTACCAAAAAAGATTTGTTAATAGTATCGTTGACATCATAAATACATTATTAACAATATAATTTACTGTAAAGATAGTTTTTAAATTTAAACTATAAAAAAATTTTGTTTTGGCAGTAAATTTGGTTGGCTTGTCACAGCTGTTATGCATATTTATAAAAGTTTAGTGCCTTAACAAATATTTTAACAAAAAACTTTTAAATAATCAAGTAATAAAGTATAATTGTTCAAGCTCGACCATATGATACCCTACACCACAGTATATAAGAACAAATGTTTGCAAGTGTACCGTATTTGGGACCCATTGGGACGACAGAACAAAATTATGTAATTGAGTTTAAAAAGATTGATATAAAGTTCTTTGTGCCAAATTTTATTTATATAGATAGCTTCTTCTATATAAAATTTGTTTGGCTTTAAGTGATTTTAGGAAGGGGATTTATAGTAACTGCCGCCAATTTTTATGTATGTAAATACAATATTTATAAGGAAGTTATGGCATTAAAAGCTATTTTCGGGAGTAGTATTTGTAGAAGAGCTATGGTCAAGTATGGACCGATTCCAATAAAATTTGGTAAGATGATTTTGAAAGCAATATAATAAGTGTGGACCAAACTTAATCTAAATACCAACATATGAGTTGGTTTATGGTCAAAAAAAGACCATATTCCGGAAAAAAAACTTGTATGGGGGCTAAGTGAAATTATGGACCGATTCGCTTGGCTTGGTTGGTCCTTGTGGCAATTGGAACCTAAGTACGTACAAAATTTCAATAATACCTTCTCCACTATTGTGATGTTGGTATATACATGTATGTATATATATATTACATACATATATAAATCTTGCTTACCTTACAAATTTTTTTTAAAGCCTGAAAATGTTGCTCGGTTTTTTCCTACTTATTTTTATCCACTTTCACAAAATAACTTTACATAAAAACACACTATTTCACTGTGAAACAATTTGCAAAAAACGCTCGTTTTTGGTAATTTTTTTTAAAAAAACAGAGATGAATTTTTTGCGGGAATGATGCCAGATTTTAGGTAAAATTTGAAGGTTACCATAGAATATGTATATTTACACTACAGTTACACATGCAAGTTTTACACAGCGTTTACATTTGTCAGTACTGGCAAGACAGTAAGCATATACATATTAGTTGGCAAAACAATGCAAAAACAAAATAGCTGTAAAAGTGTTTATGTATTAGTGAAAAAGTTTGAATGAATTGCTACTGTCTTGCCAGTACTGGCAAATGTAAACGCCATGTTACCCATGGTACAACTACACAAGGTAGACTCGTTGGCCCATATATTTGTCAGCTGCAAGGCGAATTGACTAGAAGGTGGGGTCAAGTCAACATATGGTGTTTTTTTCGTTGGTCGACTTGTCAAAGTTTGTATAGAAACTAGTTTTTTATGTAAACAAACCTATTTTTTTACTAGCAATTTTTTTGACAACCCGACCACAGAAGCATTGTAGTTGCAGAGTTGACCTCACCTTCTAGTCAATTCGCCTTGGTCAGCTGTTTACCCCTGTTAGAACCCAATTGTCAAATTTCGTGTATATGAGCCAAAATTTGTACATGTGTGCGTTAAATTGTTTTTGCTTTATATGAAGACAATTTTGACAAGTCGGTTCTTTTTATAGAGCTGCATGGCTACACTCCCAAATGAGTCTAGCTTGTGTTAATGTACCTTGGTTTTACTTGATAGTTTTCATCACATATTATGTATATGGTTTTCACATTTACTACTTGTAAATATTTACAAAAATTAAAAGCTGTGACGTAGGGGCACGCAATTTTTCAGCAATTTGCTTTATAAAGAAAAATGATCTGATTAATATTGCAATCACCAGTTTTCTTGACCGTTATTTAAAACACGCAATTAGCACTGCAGCCACACGTTCAATAAATAACACAAACTGCTTGTCGAAACTCGTTTTAATTGACAGCAACAACAACTAGAAACAATGGCACATTTTCACATCTTCACATTCAAAAGTACACTCGGGTAAAGTTTGTATTATTTTAAACGACCTTTCAGGAAGTTATAGAAAAATGACTGCGTATCCTTTTTAATGTGCAATAACATTTCAGGAAAGAGTTTTACCTTTTTTATTCAGCTAAAATTATTTAAGGTTAAAAAAAAATAATAGCGCCAGGGTTGTTAAATGTGGCTTAAATCCTAAAAAAATAAATGGGGTTATTTTAAAATACTTCATTCAGCTTCATTGAAAATTTTTACTTATACTACCTCAATGCTTGATGAGTATTTTGATAATTGTATTTCGGCCTTTAAAAATACCGCAGTACCCTCACGTTGTTTTCAGTACTTTTTATCTTTTGAGCTTTTTAACTCTTAACTTTTTAACTGTGATATGTTCATTTCGATAGCAGGCTTTGGTCACCATGTGTTTGTTGCAAAATTTATGTTGTTGTTTTTAAAAATAATTAAGGACGTTAATATTGAAATGCAAAGCGTGGACGCCAGGATTCATATTTTGTTTTCTGAATGGGATATTTGTTCTTACAAGTGGCAAGAAAATTAATAAAAAGGGATGCATTGGATAATATGTTAGTGGAAAATTTAAAAGAAAACCATATTTATAGAAACATGCAATGTTAAGGAATTGGTTTATAAAGTAAAAGAAACTGCGAAATCATTTTATTCGTTAATTTGCGAAACATTAAGAACTAAATTTTGTTTTGAAAATAAATCCTTAAAAGAGATAATCAGCCAATAGCCATATGCATAATGCTATTGTTATTAATGTTATTTACAAACTATAAAAAAAACTATAATAATATCAATTCTCAGTTTCGTGTTCTAGCGGATCTTTCAGAAATAAAACATTTCAGAACTGAATATAGAAATTATATTTCTTGGAAAAATGTAGCCAATATAAGAAACAAAACATATGTTTGCTGACATTTCCCATATTGCTTTTGGTATTTTATCGATACCACATTTCTGAGCACCGATTTACACACATTTTCAAATGCAAAATGATGTAAAATCCAAAGGAAGAAATCATTTACACGTAGAAACTGTGTCAAGTTTGATAAAAACTAAAGATCTATTAAAATCAACTTTTATGTAGTTACTGTTGTAGTTATAATATTTCTTATGATCTCTTAAAGTAAATTTGCTTTATCTTATAACACTGAATTCAAAGCTTTATTTTTAAACATTAATGTTTTAAACTTTTTTAGAACTACGTTCAAAGTATGTCATATATGTAAGGCCCCTATTACGGTTCACAACTCTACTTAGTTGAGTTGTTATTAAGACAATTGGTTGTGAACAGTTGTAATCTTTGTTGTTGTTCATCGCAATATAGCATAGTTGTAAACCATAATACAATTAAGAAATTAAATCTCAACTAAGTTGAGAGGTAAACCGTAAACTTTGCAAAAGTTAAAATATAAATACCAGTATAAATTTATGTTGACAAAAATTCTTATTCATAAATATATGAACTATTTGTTTTTAAATACTGAAAAAACGTACCTTTAGCGACTTGCAATATAACTGTTCAATTTTATCGCCAATGTGTACGTGATATTCGAAGGTGATACAATATATTGGCAAGAATCGAAATCAGAAAAGAAGTGCAATATACTGTGACATGTGTTGGCAAAAGTGTACTATATTGTTTTGCATTAAAGGTAATGTTTTTTTTTAATAAGAGTTGCGACATATTTTAATTAAAACCATTGTGCCACTTATTGAATAATATAGGACAATATAGAAATAATATGCGAATAACATATACAATAATATTGCAAATGGATGGGGCGCTTTGCTCCTTTTATTTTCATAAACAAAAAGTACCATTTGGTGGAGAAAATACTCTTTTAGTTGAAGTTAAGTACCATTTCAAAATTTTCATTTTGCAACACTGTATCTTACTGTTCAGCTTATGTTACCCAAGGTTTATACCAAAGATAAATACCTTTGCAATTTGGTAATCACGTCGGCAGAATATAACAACAACATTTCTTATGGCTCAGCTTATGTTAAGAGCATAGGAAAACATATTTATGTTAACTCATAATTTAAAAAAAATTAAGGAAGAAGGTGCAGTGTAAAATGTCTTACTAACATTATTTTTGTTAATATAAATTTTTGGCTTAAATCTAGTTTACCAACGCAGCTCCAAACAAAAAAGTGTACATAGGGTTATAGAACATTGAAAAAAAGAAGAAAATATTATATAGAAAGTCTTGAAAACGCATACCTTTTGAGTTATGGATAGGGTGACTATATTTTTTAAACGAAACGTAGTAAAGATGATAAATAGTATCAAGGTTATTGGAAAAGTAATAAGTAGGGATGCGATTTCCATGCAAATGCATGTTTTTTGTCTATAGTCAAAGATCGATGTCGACCAATTATCTTCCCGAATCATAAAATTTGCGGTAAAATGACATCGATTTGTTTTTGCATATTGTTGCATATTTTGGTGACAATGCATATTTTGATTTTAAATTCGTATTTTTGCATATTTTAACATTTTTGAGTGATATATTTTTTTAAAATTTCCATATTATAAAAAAAAGTTCATCCAAAAATTTTAAATTGTATACAAAAAATAAACGTCAAAAATATTTTTTTAAATCAATAAATAAATTATTTTGGAGCTTAAATATATGATGATTAAAATACAAGATTTCGACAAAAGATCCTTAAATTTTTAATCTATGCAGCAGCTTACATAGTTAAGGCTGCCAATTTGCCTTAAACAATTTATCCAAAACTGTTACATATTTCATTCTTGGCACATGGGTTACACCGAGTTGCAGAGGAAATTAGAAGAAAATTCGATAATAAACATCGGATGAACAATAACTAAATTGGAGGTATTAAGTTCACTTAATAGTCAACTAAAATCAATTGATATGGCAGAAAGGAAGGAAAAATTAAAAAAAAAAGTTTTGCAAAAAAATATGGCATTTCAAAAAATAAAACAAATTTTCACTATTTTTGACCTGGAATCCAGTGTGGGATCTGAAATAGAAAACTAATATTTTCCAAATGAAATGGCATCCTTCAAGTATGCTTCAACTTTGGTTGACGTTTGAAAATGTTCAAGTTTTTAGTGCATATTTTTTATTTTTTAATGCATATTTTGGAGTTTTTAGTGCATATTTTCGATTTTTTAGTGCATGAAAATCTGATCCCTAGTAATAAGATAATTTAAAGAAAATGATATTAGCAAGTAAAAAAAATTGTCTATGAAAAAATCAATAAAATCAATATAAGCAACCAGTGAAATGCGCATAGGAATAGCTTATCCCTTCAACAATAAATTTCAGTTTATCAATGGTATGAAATGGGAATGTAGCACATTTAAACGAAACCTCGTTAATTAAATTTTTGAATCCCAAGAAAAACTTTAATACCTAGAAATTATTTAAAAAAAATTATGTTAAAGTCTTTAATACTATGTTCACACTTGGATTCTTAAACGCGTTTAAGCAACTCGAACGTGATTAAGCTCTTATCACATTAAAATCGAGATGATTACCTATACATTGAAGTGATTTGTTAATAACTTTAAATTGACGTGATTACAACCAAGGTGCATTAACACAAGGTATACTCATTTGGAAGTGTGGACATGCTGCTCTTTAAAAAGAACCGAGTTGACAAAATTGTCTTCATATAAAACAAAAACAATTTAACCCACACATATACAAATTTTGGCTCATATACACGAAATTTAACGTTTGGGTTTCAACTGGGGTAAACAGCTGTCAAACATATGGGCCAACGAGTCTACCTTGTGTAAATATACCTTGATTACAAACTAAATCACTTCATCACATACACACAGAAAAAAATACCAATGTAAAATTAACATGGAAAAATGTTAATTGAGAATCATAGTAAATTTCTGCAAAAGAATGCCCTTTATTTAAATTTATCATTATTTCATATTAATTTTAAATAAAATAACCTTAAAATACGTTTATTTAATATTATTCACTGTTAAAATAAAAAAAAAATATATTAAAATATAAATATATATGGATTCAATATTGGATCCATAAAAACCTGTTTTTTATTAAAATCAAAAGTTGATCTTGTTTAATTAACATGCATACATACTTAAGTATGTACATTTTTTATTTGTATGTCTAAAATATGTTATAAAAAGAAGACAATTTCCGTATTCTTTTAATTAAAATTATTTAGTTAAATAGTACATCAAGTTTTCAAAGTAGAATGATGAGGAAACCCATATCGGGCGATTCTGCTGATGCTTCTGTTAACAAAGGAGAATACAAAATAAGTGAAACATGTGTTACAGGGGTAAGTGTTTTGAATTATTCTTAAATAAATGCATATCGAGCCCTTACCGCGAAAATAACGTAAGCGACATAATTTTCAATTTTCGTTTTTTTTAATAAATGACTTTGTTGGCAACACTTGCATCATCTCCTAAAATTTCATGGTCGTATAAGGTACCGTTACGATTTTATAGCAAGAACAATTTTATTGTAAGCGACAAATTTCATACAAAATTTATATGAAATAAAATAAAAAAGCTCTCTCCTGTAAAATTTGATTTTTGGCGCTTACATTATTTTCGCAGTTAGGGGTCGATATGTTGTCTCTGAAGCTTCCTCACACTGTTATAAATCACTCAAACCAATTTGATTCTACATGAAATTCACGTTGTTTTAACTTTCATTCAACGTGATTCGGATTGTTATTTCAATATAAATTACATTTTGCTCTAACTTTACTGCAATGTTAAATTAACATGAATTATAGTTATTTTAAAAGAAAAAAATGTTGTTCGCAAGTTATTGTAAAATCAGGTTGAATTAACATGAAAAACGTATAAAGCAAAATCAACACCGAAAAATGTTAAATCAACCTTGTTTTCTACGTTTTTAACTTGATTTTTTTTGTGTGTAGAATACACTGAACATACCAACAACTGAGTATTATGTAGAATCGGACAACATGAACGTGTACAACCGGCCACGATTTCTGCTTATTGTTTTTTTTTTTCCTTAAATAATTCATAAATTTTTACAATTTCATCACTAAAATAATTAAAATAATCTTCTGATAACTTTGTGCCGGTTCCCACACGTCAAGTTTGCTCTTCAAGTCTTGATCTTTTGGGATAGAAGGGAAAAGAGAATGCCATTTCTTTTCCCCTCTCTCCAAAAACTTAAGACTTAACGAGTCAAACTTGACGTGTGTGAACCGGTACTTATAAAAGGGTTTTTATCCATTTTTAATACTTTAAATAAATATAAATTTGTTTGTTGTGTTTTTTCTTAATCATCTCAAATGTAATGTGAACAGCTTTGATTAACTTAATCAACATTTTGCTTAAATGCTAATGGTAAAAACACATTTTTTTTGCGTGTTATTCATTTTAATTTTAAGTCCTTTAAAGTGCGAGCAGCCTCAGGCATTAAAATATGTTGCGACTCTAGACGACTAATATATTTATGGAATATAAAGGTTTAGCCATGTGCCAAAAGTGACCACAATCCAGCACATGGATCATCAAAATAATTTTTGAAATGTCCTGGGGCTCCTTTGTTGAGAAAGAAAATATTCTTTCAATGGAACAAACAATTTTAGAATTCTATCTAACGCTGGCATTAATGTTAACCAGCGTGTTTTACTGTATTAATGTTGAAATTTTGGGGCTTTGGGAAAATTAAACTTAAAGTTTTGGAGTTTAAAGAAGAAGTCATAATCTATCAAAAGGACAATTCAATAAAAAAAGGACAATTTACTGTCCATTATTTTGAAAAAAATCTTAAAGGATTTCGTATCAAAAAAAGGACTGTCCTCTTAAAAAAGGACAAATGGTCACCGTAGTTATGGACCGCTGCAGTTTTCATATGCAAATGAAATTTTCCACTACCCTTCTAAACCAACGACGCCAATATTGGTATCATTTGAAAGCTTCTGAATATATCTATCTGGATATGTACTTATGTTTCTAAACTCGTTTAAACAAAACGTTGATTTAGTTAATCAAAGCCGTTCACATTACTTTTGAAGTGATTAAGATGATAGTTGATTTAAAATAAAACAGAACAAACAAATTTATATTTCTTTAAAGTATTAAAGATTGATAAAAAAATACTTTAATAAAGTTATCATTAGATTATTTTAAACATATTAATGATGAAATTGTGAAAATTTATGGAATATTTAAGGACAAAATAACAACATTAAGAATAAATTGAGGGCAATCGTACATGTGAGTGGTACGTTCATTGTGGCCGATGCTTCATCATACTCAGTTAGATGTATGTTCAGAGGATTCAATGTGATTAATGAGATGATTTAAGGCCTAAGGCCCAACCATAATGTGCTTAAGTTGGCTTTAGCAAATATGCAAATACATGTAAATCATATGAAGCAAACCATATTGTACTTAAGGAAACTTTTTGTTAAGTTTTATGAAACTGTCATTTGCTTAAGCAAAGTGCGAAACAGATCGCACATTCCTTACGGAATCAAATGTTTTTTTGTTTTTGTTGTTTAAAAAACTTTTGAGAGACTTTTTGTTAATTTTTGACAGTAGGTTAAGCAAAAGTAAAAAAATAACAAAAAGTCTTTCATTAGATTCGCACCTTGCTTATAACCAAATGGCAGTTGCATTAAACTTAGCAAAAAGTTTCCTTAAGTTCAATATGGTTTGGCTTATATAACTAACATGTATTTGCACATTTGCTAAAGCCAACTTAAGCACATTATGGTTGGGCCTTTAGTTGTAATCATGTCAATTTGAAGACACTTCGATGTATGGTTAATCATCTCGATTTTGATGTGATTAGGGCTTAATCACTTTCGAGGTGCTTAAACACGTTTAAACCCCCAAGTGTGAACAAAGCAAAAGCCGATTTTGCAGTAATTATGCATTTGACGACATCTTTCCTTGCAGATTTAAAGATCGCAAATAATTCTGGGGTTTTAAATTTTTCCAACGACTGTAAGCTATGTCCCAAGTAATTAAACATTTTATGGTGGAACTAACCCACAGTGACTGTTAAGAATTTATAGTTTTAGTTTTTACCGGAAGAAATTCATTACATTAATCAATAACGTTATTTTGAAAGAAAACGGTTTGATAATTAGCGCCTTCGATATTATAGGTGAGATGCCATCTTATACAGTTGATATTGATATTACCCAGCAAAAACTTTACTTACCTGGTAAGTTAGCAAGTAATGTTGGAGAAAAATAAACACTACTTATTTTTCGGCTGAATAACTACTTATTTTTGTTCGAGGTGTCCACTGAATTCAGTACTTACAATATACTTACTAGAAGCCAAACAATATCTAGTTATTATTTAACTAGGACTAAGTTAAGTTGTAAGTACTTACAATATACTTACTAGAAGCCAAAATATCACTAGTTATTATTTAGCGGCCAGCAAATTTCATTGTAACTAGTTATTATTAGACTATAAGGGAGTTAAAAATATGTACTTACGGGAGGCGAAAAAATCACTACTTACGCAAATACCGGAAAATAAGTAGTAAACCATCTACTTACTTACTTATTAAATATTCAAATCAAAATTAAATGCTATTTTAATTTTTTTTATATTAAATAACTTTTATTGAAAAAAAAAACAAAAAAATATTTCAGAGTATATATTTACATGGACAAGTGTAACTTAAGTAAACTTTAAATTCATATTGCATTATTTAATTTTAAATGTCACAAATATGAATCATTTAAAATTTAAAAATTCTAAATTGATCTTTGCAGAAATCAACAACAAAATATTTTGAACTTTGTTTTTGCTTTCAATGTAATTGTTTGAAGTTGCATTTTGTTTCAAACAATTAGCGCCTTACTGAACTTACTTATAAAATAGAAATGAAAAAATAATTTTCATATTGTCAATTTCAATAAACAACAAAAACAATTTCAGAGTTATTTATAAAGTTATGAATTAATGTAACTTAAGACCTAATTATGTAAAACACAATGCAACGCCAAACAATTACATTGAAAGCAAAAACAAAGTCAAAAATATTTTGTCATTTTGTTGTTGATTTCTGCAAAGATTAATTTTGAATTTTTTTAAATCAAAATGCAATATGAATTTTTTCAGAAATCAACAACAAAATAACAAAATATTGATTATACATATATAATTAATGTTTTAAAATCTCGGTTATTTCAGTTTAGATAAGGGCATTATCGGTCGATTTCACCAAGTTCAGTTGTAATTAACTTATGGTTAGAACTGTCAAAAACATATTGTTAACTGGAAGTTAAAGTAATGGTTAGTTTTAACTGAGCTTGGTGAAATTGGCCGTATACATATATGTATAATAAAAATAAGGTCACACCTTGAAAAAACTGCAGCAGATACTTTGTCACCAAGGTTGCCAATTAAGCGGTTTATTTTTCATCTAGCCATAAGATATAAGCCGGAAGATCTAGCAATTTTTTTCTTGATAGTTTTTTTTTTTTTTATTTTTGCAATATTTTTTGAGACAATTTTTTGGCATTTTTTTTACGAAATATGCTGTTATTACTTTGATCTTGATTTATCTTTAACAACAATGTCATTCACTTCAAATCAAAGACATACATTTATGTTTTACATTTGTGAAGTCTTGAAAACTTTAAAAAGTGAATTGATTCAGTGGGTGAAGTATTATGATGTATGGTGTCAACGGATATTGCCTGAGCCCAAGTTTTCTGATTGCACTGACTTGCTAATCTACGTACAATTCAAAAAGCTTTTGACGATGAGTTGGTAGAAATGCTATGTAAAGAAAGCAACAGTTAAGCAGTATGTAGTGGAAAAGAGAACACCAAAAGCCGATGAATAAAATTAGATTTATTCATGGTTTTCTAATTGTTACGAATAATGCTCAATTCCTTCAAAGATAGATTATTTTTCAAATTATTAAAATATAATAATTAAAAATTAGTAGTTTCGGACTCTATTCGTGGGAATTGTTTTGATATGAAATTTTTGATTGATAATTCAAAACAACTAGATGATGATTAAATCTGGAAACATTTTCATTATTCTTTTGTGCATTAAATTAAAAAAAAATTCTGTTATCTTTTATGTAATAAATGTAAGTTTTTGTGAGGTTTTGATTATAATAAATATAAGTTTTATTTGAAAAATGCTGGGTCCCAAATTTGTATGTACTGTCTGCCCACTGTTACATACATATATATAACAGCCCCCAAAACTGATTCTAGGCGATAGAAAATTTTTTTATTATTAAAATGGTTCTTTAATTAAGGTAAATTGCTGTTCAAGATGTCGTTGATTTATAATGCAGACTATTTACATTGTTGGGTTAAATAGAAAAAAAAATCATTAAATATTTGATTTCTGGGTTAAATAATGCACTTCATGTTTGTGCATATGCATTTGTTTATTTTATACATCTAAATATATGTATATGTATAGTTGAAAATATGTTGTACTGTAAATTGTTTTGTCGCAATTCCATAGCTATACTGAAAAAAGTACCAAAAAAAAAGAGCAAAAATACCCGCATTCACTATAACATACAAGTCGCCCATCAATGTTTTACAAATGTCACGTAACAACGGTATGAAATTCTATTTTATACAGAATGGTACGTTGCAACTACGATACATTACATTTCGGTAAGCTTTTGTATTGGTTTGCATATAACAAAAAGCTAACAGCTGATTGATACAGTACATATACGGTACAGCAACGTTCGCCTAACTGAGCCTTAAGATTAACATGAAGAAATTTGTTCTCTCATTCTGCCGACTTCTCTCACATATTAAATCAGATATTATCTCAGGTGAAGACTCAGTGTAAGGAAAATGTAAACAACTTTTGGCATCGTTGAGGAATAAACCAAATAAACATTTGGCTTGTTTTATGCGCAAATTCGGTTAACAATCTGGTGAACTTAGAGTCTCTAGACTGCTTATATTCTTCTGGGAAGAGTCGTCTTTTGACGTCTATTATTTCTTCTGGTGTAACCTCGTTTGAAGATATAAGAAGGTGGGCTCTACTTACACAAGTATTTCTCCAGAATCGTAGGACATAAGCTAGTACTCTATAAGCGCGTAATAAATTGGAGCAACGGTTCAATGGGTCCTCCTGAGTAGTTGTAGTTAACGTCTTTACAGTTTTTGGTTCTAAGTTGGTGTCTGGATTTTGGTCATTTATCTTTGGCTTATTTTAGCCATGAAAGTCCAAACCACCACAAGTTGTGGGTTTCTAATTCTTGGGGCGTACATCCCCGGCTGGCTATATCTGCAGGGGTTTCTTTTGATTCGACATGTTGCCAATGACAATTGCCGACTTTATCTACAATTTGTGAGACACGATTTCCAACGAAAATGTTCCACGAGCATGGAGGTTTCTTTAACCAGGCCAGTTCTATTGTTGAGTCGGTCCAAAAATATGTGTCGATTTGCGTAGCTTGAAGATTTGGCAGAATTCCTGAGGGTAAATTTGCCAGTAAAACGGATCCACAATGCTCCAAACGTGGTATCGATATTTGTTTAATAGGAGCAACACGAGTCTTAGAGGCCAGTAAATATGTAAATATAAAATTTTCAGACTGTAATCGGACGTAAAGAGTCACAGAGTAAGCTTTTTCTGAGGCGTCGCTAAAGCCATGTATTTCCACATTGTACACTGAAAGAAAAATGCTTCATATATTTAATGAATCGTTTTCATAAAAAAAATTTCACTTGTTAAATGAAAATTTTCATGGTTCAAATTGAATTTCGTAGTTATAATGAAGTATTTTCTTTAAAATCGATTCATTGGATTTCGTAATTGCGTTCAAAATTTTCATTGGATATATGAAAACTAAAGTTTGTCCAAGATAAACAAAAAATGTTAATTGGGAACATAACAAACAATATACAAACATAACTATATTCATAAATTAATACAAAATTATAGTTTCCTTAAAAATATGTTTAATTGTTAATTAAAAAAAGTAAGATTTAATTATTTCAAACATCTAATGTAATAATATGCCATCAAAAATTTTTTTTTAAAAGCAACATATTTCAATAATTGAAAAAAAAAAAATATTTTTAACATTCAAATAACTCTATAGTCTCAATAATTAAAAGTATAAAAATAAAAATATTTCGAAAAAGCGTGCCTTCATAAATTTAAATTTTCATTATGACAATGAAAAATGTCATTATAGTAATGAAACAAAAACTTTCAATCCATAAATACGTATGTTTTTAGTTTTCTTTAATATGTACATAACTAAATACATATAGTATGTACTAAGTAATGAACACATAAATGTTCTCTTTAAAAAAAAACACACCCTTATTTTAAACTGTTGTCAACCAAATGATGTATACGAAAAAGCTTGTTCTCTCTTTATGTGGTCTTTTTTTATTATGCGTTAAGGCTCAGTTAGCCGGGAGTAACAGTAACAGTAACCTTACCGTAAAAAAGTAAGACCAATCTATTTCTTACAGATTGAGACGTAACATCTTACTGCTAACTATATTCGTTCTAATTGCTTTACATACAACAAAATGAATCAGCTGATTTGCAACATTACTGTTACTCCCGGCTAACTGAGCCTTTAGCCAAAAAAAATCAACATTGTTATTGTTGTTATGTTATGACAATTTAATCTCATATTTACGCTCTTAATTGAGTAATGGCAAAAAACATAGTTTTTTTATTCAAAAACTACACTGCCCCAGTAAGCTAGCTGGTAGTGAGCTAGTCTATCAGCGCCGAGGTTGCGGGGATTGATTCCCGCCAGCGACACTGGTTAAGAAAAAAAAGTTGAATAATAAGAACAACATTGATAAAAAAAAAAACAAAAAAAAAAAAAAATTAAAAAAAAAAATAAAAAAAACTTGTTTTACTTTTTTGAAAGTATTCATCCAATGAATAACATTCATAGATCTAATGTACATTTTAATGAAACAGGTTTCAGTAATCCAACGAAGCGCTGCATAGGTTCCTTTTTAATGCAATTTTTTATGGGATTACTGTCAAAATTCATTGTACTGGATCCAACGAGGAATTTTCAAGGCATTTATTGTAGGGCAGTTTTTAAGGAATTTCTGCCATTTGAGGCAAGTCAAGGGTTTTAGGTTATCATCCCAGTCGACTTTATCTAACCAACTCTGTTGCATGATTGACTTGGCACCAACAAATACTGGAGCTATCCATCCGCTAGAGTCAAAGACTTTGGCAATTGTAGATAGAACTTTCCTTTTTGTGTAATTTTCTTTCAGTTCAACACCTGGGTCAGTGTTTTGGTTCCGGCGTTCTCGGATAAGTTTAACCAGTCGAGTGGTAGTAGGGTCTCTTTTGGAAAATCTTGAATAGCTTGTGGATCATTTGAAGTCCATTTCATCAGATCAAAACCGGCAGATTTTAGAACAGTTTTAAGTTCTTTTCGTGATTTGATGGCGTCGTTTAATGTGTGGCCACCAGCTAAGACGTCATCAACGTACATGTTGTGTTGTAAGATGTTTGACGCAAGGGGGTGAGTTTTCTTGATATCTGCGGCTGGTTGAAGAAGGGTTCTTTTGGCAAGAAAAGGCGCGCAACAAACGTTCCTGTGAGGAGTTCGTAATCCTCAATAGGATCAGTCTCGGATTTTCTAAGCAATATCCTTTGATATTTTGTTTGCGTAAATATTTTGACTATATAAATCGTATATATAAATTGGCTTAGGCAAAATAGTTAAGAACGCTTTGTACCTTATAAAAAAAGTATCAAAAAGGTAAAATGTGGGAAACTAAATTTCTTTCTTTTACTCATTATCAAATGCAGCACGATCATTTAAAAATTTTCTATTATATTGAACTTAGATACATAATATTATAGATGCAGGGTCCTGAGTGAATGAGAACCTATTAGTTAAAACATGTTGGTACTTTTTGTTTTGCATCTTGTGCTTTCGACTTTTTGTTAATATTGGACCTATAAAAATAAAGTTAAACATACATGTGAGTGAATTAGAATATATGAGGAGGTCCATAACAAAACGCAATCATAACATTTTTGAAGTTTTTTGATTGAATCCTATTCTACACATTGAAATCTATATTACCTTTATTATAAAGAATTCCAAAACTCAATAACTACACTGCAGTTCAATATCAAATATAATGGTTCAGAGCAAAAAGCAATATTTACACATCTTTGCAATGTATCGCTACAAGAAATTTTAAAAAAGTCAACATTATAAATAAATTATGCTCTGGTGGTTCAGTAGTTCCCACTAAAGTGCGCATCGAAAAATGTTAAGTTTTCTACGCATTTAATCGGGGAATCATTTAACCGATAACCCGGATAAATGCGCAATCAACGCATTTAAAAAAATCTCGCTTAAAAACTCAATATTCATTCATCGCTTAATAAACTCAATATTCATTTAAAAGTACTTTTTTGGTTATAAGGGAAAATAAAATGTATTATACCTCTAGTTCTCATACGAAATTAAATATAATATTTAAACTATAACTAATTCAATAAACATTCTTACATAAATTCATATGCACATACATATTTATTAAAAATATAATTATGTTTTGTATGTAATGTGTATTTTATTCGACCTTTATTATTTTCAAGTATTAATAAATTGTCCAGCTTTAGGTCTTTTTTTTAAACTTTAACAGCCGTATTCATAAAAACTTATTGATGATTAATTGACCGTTTTTAAGCAAAAATTGCTAAAGTTGTATTCATAAACGAAAAAGAGTCTACTGAACAGTGTTGCCATTAGGATACGAAAGATACATTTTTCGTATCTTTTGATGACTTCAGGTACCATGTGTAATCCTGACTTTTTTCGTATCTTTTGAATCGTTACGCAAAATGTACAGAAATAAAATATTAGAGAATTTTTAGCCAAATAAAACTTATTAAGACTAACCGACTCAATGCTAATACAATAGCGGCTTAATGAATGGTGAAAGAAAACAATTAAGGATTTAGTAGTACGAAGTTGTTCTGAGGAACTTTTTTATTTTCAGGAACTTTATACGAAATTTTTGATATAATCGCCTTAGTATAAACGCCTTAACTCGTATATTAATTATTACAAAAATTAATTTGTTTTGATATCACCCAAACATTATATTAATTTTAAAGTTCGCTTACTGTATTTTTAAAAATTACATACCTACAGCCGTATTCATAACAAAAAGTTAGCCACAGTTTGTTCACTAGGCACAACGAGCTGATAACTAGAATGCCGACTAAGCTTAGCAGCTTATTGGCACAGAGTTAATTCATAATAAACTTTTCTCCATCTGCCAACTTTTAATAAATCAACTCTGAATTTTTATGATGCCACATTGTATAACTCAAAAATGCATAACGTTTTGCATTAATCATTGCTGAATTTGCCATTTTTTCCTTTTTTTAGTTTTTCCCTTCACATATAAAAATTTTAAAAAGTTTTTAAAATTAAAATAAATTAAAGTAAAAGACATTTAATTAAAAAAAAAACATTTAAAAAAAACCAACAAAAAGGTTTGACATTAAACGGCAAACGCTTTGCAGCTCGTTAACAAGATTTAAGGAAATCGTTAGCCAGAGTTTGGTTAGTGTATTATGAATAAACTTTTTGCTAACTTCACGGCAAATTTTAATTATGAATACGGCTGCTAATATATATGACTTAAATGAATTTATATGATATCATTTTTCTTACAATATTCATTAAATATGAAATAAAAATGTTATGTTAATAAATGTTGAACGTTAAAAATGGATTTTTAAAAGTTTTTTCAAAATGTATCTTTTTGGGAAAAAGTGTATCTTTTTAGTAACCAAAATGTATCTTTCTCGAAATTTCACTGGCAACACTGCTACTGAACCTTTACTAAACCATTCATAAAGGAAGAAAATTTATTGTTGGATTTGCCCTTCTTTAACCCAAAAAAAAAATGATTTTTTGAAAGGTGTTTGCATTTTATGATATTATTTTTGTGAAATATGTTGACAAAAATGTTTTATTTATTACAACGGACATGTTAAATACATTTTACTAATTTTTTTTATTTTAGACAGCCAATTTAAAGTTACAGTGCACTCGGGAAAACGTCAACGCTCGTTTACGTCAACATTCCAAAACGTCAACCCTTTCTTTTTTACATTGCCTACTCTAAAACGTCAACCCAACCACAAAGCTCTAAAACGTCAACTCTGAATAAAACAAAATTTTGAATTTAGCAGCAGTTAAAATACACATATTTGTACACATACACACTTATTTTATAAAATCCCTGAAGGAAACCTGGGTGCAAGTGTCTCCAAGTCACCAGTGTTGACGACTATTTTGGTGACATTGTCAACGAAGTGTCAAAACTACACTACATTTGCCACTATATTTGGCTTAAATACAAAAAAATTTATCAATAACAACTGAGAAGTACAATTCCTATAAAGTTAAAGAAATATTAAAAAAAGATTGTTATGATTTCGTATTCGTACCGAAAGTGTAGACTACATTTACTTAAATGTACAAGTGATTCTCTGGTTCCAATGTCTACATATGTTCCCAAAGGAACTACCTAGTCAGTAGTACCAACGTCAGTAGTAGATTTCCAATGACACGCACATGTTAAATGTCTATAGTAAATAACATTGTCTGGGGTATAATAAGTCCCTAGTACTGGTGACTGTGTCAATAGTGAATCAGTACAGATTCACTAGGGACATTTCCTGCAGGGATAATAACAGAAATTGGCGATTCCCCTTATAAGTGTAGTAGCAAAGAACTTACAACTGTATGTACTTATGTATCGTCTTTTTTTTATGTTCAGTTGCTTTATTGTTCTCAAAACAACCGAAATTGCTTAATCTACAGGAAAGGCAAATATTTTGGAGTTATTAGAAAAACGTACAAGTGCGGTAACTTTAGCAAAGCAATATGGTGTAACAAAGTCAACCATTAGTAAGATAAGATTTTTTTAAATATATATGTGTGCATGTAAAATTAAAAATATGATCTCATTTATAATCTATTCTTTTGGTTCTAATTGTCTTCTATGGTTCTAGTCAGGTTGAATGACTTTTTTGTTTCCTTTTTGAATTTGTTTATGTTTGGCTTTAGTTAATAATCAATAAAAACCTTTAAAAGCACATTATCGATATGTTTTTTTATATAAAAATTTTACATTTGTAAACGTCAACAATTTGTTAAACGTCAACCCCCGCGGTTTTAATTAGTTGACGTTTTCCCGAGTGCACTGTATATTGATAATTATTAATAAAAAATTTATATGATTTAAATGAATATGTTCAGGGGCAAATGCAGATATTCTCCTTAATTATTTATTAAATTGTTGCAATTAGTTGTTTTTTTTTTGTTTAAAACAACAAATTATTGTTCAAAAATATAAAAAAAAAATTAAATAAACAAATCATAAAATAGTGATGTTAATAAAAATTAAACAAACTTTTTATTCAAGTATTCGAATATTTATATTTATATATTTAAAAAAGGTTCAAACAAAAGTTTTTATGATACCTTTCGGAAACATTTTGTTCAGAAACTAAAAGAATGTGTAGTTTTATTTGATAAGAATAATTTTGAAGGTCTACAATTAAAAAAAAAAGATATAAAAAAATTAAATATAGAATATCATGTAAACCGAATAGAAGTTTTGTGCATCACTTACAATAAAATGGCAGCCAAATATAAAGAAAGTTGCCATACCTAAACAGAAAATCGCTGCAAAGAGTTAATAGTAAAAAAGCTGTTAATGTACGTTTATGAATACAAATTTTTATAAGAGGTTTATAAGACAAAAAGCGTTTAATAGTTATTACTAGGGCAACCAAAAATAAGCAATTGCTTTTTTTTTTGTTTACAAGATAGAAAGATTTTGATTGAACAGAAATTCCGATCATAAAAAAACAAAGAAAATGAGCTATATTTGTTAGGGCTTTTTTTTGCTTATTTTGGCAATATCGGCTTTTTTTTAGTTATTTTTGCGATATCGGCTTTTTTTTTTACTTATTTTGTCATTTTAAGATAATTTTTCATTTTTTTCATACGAAAAAAAAAATTATTTAATAAATATTTGCAAAAATCGTTATGTTTTTTTTTTTTTTTTTTTGATGTGGCAACTTTTTTTATTTGTACTAACAAATTCACCTTTTTGTCAAGGCGAATTCATGAAATCGCCTTACTTTTTGTGCTGCTACAACTCTGGTTGAAAAAAAAAAAACGTTTAAATCAAAGTAGCCAAGTTTTTACTGTCAACAAATTTACATTTTAAAAATTTCATTGAATTGTTGAAAGCATAACATTTTTAAAACTTTTTAAAGTTGTCTTAGTTTAAAAACAGATAAAATTACCTTCATAGCCTCTGCGTTTTGGATGTAAGTATACATTTTTTTTAATTTATTAAAACCTTTGTTAAAATTGGTTTATTGTTTTATTATTTAGAAAATGCCTAAAGTCAAGGAAAGCAAATCGGTTTACTTGAGCAAGCTAGTCAAACAGTATCCAGATTTAAAAACTGATGGATCAGCTTTAGTGTGTAACGTGTGCTCAAAACCTTTATCTGTTGATAAAAATTACAACATAAAACAACACCTGGATTCAAAAAAGCACAAAGATCTAAAAGAAAGAGAATCAAAAAAAAATTTACAACAAACTTTTCTACAAAGTTCTACAAGTTCATCGGCCGCCGATAAATTTTGCATTGATCTCTGTGAAGCCTTTATATCAGCAGATATACCATTATACAAAATTCGACATTTAAAAGTACAACATTATCTTCAAAACTATACATCATTCCATATTCCATCTGAATCGTCTCTTCGAAACAAATATACAAAAATAGTTTATGAATCTACAGTTAACAAAATAAAGGAAGAAATACAAAAACATTTTATTTGGGTCTCTATAGACGAGACCACCGATGCGTCGAACAGATTTGTGGCAAACGTTGTTGTGGGTATACTGCATGTGGATGAAAATATTTCAGAAAAAAGATTTTTAATAAAAACAGCTGTATTAGAAAAAGTCAATCATTCCACTATTGCACGTTTGTTTGATGATTCAATGAAAGAATTTGACCTAGATAAACAGAAAATTTTTCTTTTTGTAAGTGATGCCGCACCATATATGGTGAAAGCTGCAAAGGCCATTGCTGTATTTTACCCACATATAACTCACGTAACCTGTCTTGCACATGGAGTTCACAGAGTTTGTGAACATATAAGAGAATACTACTCAAATGTAGACAAATTTATTTCAAATGCTAAAAAAACGTTCCTTAAATCTCCTGCAAGGGTTCAAATCTTACGAGAAACAGCACCAGATATACCACTACCTCCACAACCAGTGATAACTCGATGGGGGACGTGGATAATGGCTGTAAATTATTATGCCAAATATTTTGATAATTTCGTAGAAATTTTTTCAAATTTAAACTCTACAGATTCTTCAGCAGTGCGAATATGCCAGGCTTTAATGAATGAAAATAATTTGCGCAACCAAATATTGTTCATTTCTGTAAATTTTGGGTTTTTACACGAAGTAGTAACCAAATTGGAAACAAAAAATCTTTCATTGGTTTCCCAAGTGAATATAGTTATGGACACCGTAAGAAAAATTTCCGGTGTTCCAGGGGATATAGGCGACAAAGTGAATAAAAAATTTGAATCTGTTTTATTAAAAAATGAAGGATTTTCGGTACTAAAAGATATTGTGGATATACTGGGAGGCAAGCGGCATTGCGAGTTCAATCGTATAAAATATACCTCAGAGCAAATACTCAATTTTAAATATGCTCCCTTAACATCTGTAGACGTAGAAAGAACTTTTTCTATGTACAAAAGCGTGCTGACTTCAAATAGACAGGGGTTTCTTTTCGAAAATTTATCGCATCAATTTATAATTTACTGTAACAACGCATTCAACGAATAAAGTGGAAAATAAACCATAAATTTTAATTGCTTTTTTTTTTATTTTAACAGCTTATTTTCATGTTTTTAAACGCTTTTTTTAAGAGCTTAAAACTGTTTTTTTAGTGCTTATTTTTGGTTGCCCTAGTTATTACATACTATAAGCTTAAAATAAGAACTTTTTATGAATATGGCTGTAAATGTTTATTCGAACCCATTGACCCCAGCCGAATCTGATGTAAAAATCTGACCCTCATGAACAGCTGGAAACGCAAAATATGGAAATCCGAATACCTGGCCGAACTTCATGGCAGGTACAAGTGGATTTAGTCGTCAGCTAAAACAACAACTTGCCACCCAATGAGTGGCAAATGGTTCGAATCACTAAGACTCATATGGGAACTGAGCAAAACTGTCGAGTTGTCGACATCCAGACAAAAAATGGGATCGTTACCAGACCCATTACAAAAATTGTAGTTTTGTTTTAAAATATACTTAACATTTTTTAAAAATTTCCCAACTAATTTTACACTGAATTCCTACTTAGAGGTATGACATCCAACAAAGCATTTATAAGTTTCTCATCAACAGGTTTGATTGCTGTCAACATATTCAACCCCACACAACCCGCAAACTTGAATCGAATGGAGATCCTAGATGCCATACCTGTCAAAAATCATCACAACACCTTGCTACAATGTAACATGTTTTGTGGATCGTAAATTGCACCAAGAATGTTTAATGCTGACAAGTTTTAAACAAAACACCCTGTAAAATATTAACGGTCCTTAAAATTTTATTTATTTATATGTTAAGTTTTGCAGTATCTAAGCAATAATTGGCAAACTCGTGCAAATGGATTTTGTTAATTATTTTAAGTTATTTTAAACAGGCAAATTTATTTTGCTCCATAAAATAACGTCATTTAGCTGCCGCACAGGTTACTTACTGATTCAGACATTCCTTTTTTCTCAGGTAATATTAGTCTTCGATGTAGTTATTTAAATAAAAAACATCTAAGTACAACCAAAACATTTAATGACTGAAGAAAGGGTTTCTATCATATATACCAAGCAAGATGAGCAAAAACAGGAAAAGGTGAAATTTTCAAAAAAATCACTGAAATAAAATGGCGCAAAAACGCGCAATGTTTTCTTTTTAATTTTAAAGTAAAGATTTCAAATTTTATAGTGATGTATAACATTTTTAAACACGCAACTAGCTTTACTTTCAAAAACCTTTAATTTTTTTTTTACAAAATAGTGAACAAAAAATCGTTTTTTTTTTAATTTCGAACAAATTTTTTATCATAAAAATTTAAAACAAAATTTTTCTAAAAATTTTTATAAGTAGCTGTTAAAATAGTCTTTCTCAGAAAAAAAAATCAATGTTAAATCTTTATTCGTTTACCCACAAAAAATATATTGTTAACCTCTTAAACCCGTAAGAAGTCAATGAACACGTATGCAATTTATTCAACTTTCCTGACTTTTTTAACAGTGTCCCAAAACCACAAATCTCAAGCAAAAGGCTTGAAAATTCACTATACGATGCAGAATTTTGTTGTCTGTCGAGCTGCTAACGTAAATTTTTACAATGCTTAAATTTAATTTTTGAATAAAGTTCGGCTAGGTTGGCACAAGACCCCTTTGTGCTGCGGTACCTGAATGTCATTAGTGTTTTCTTGATATGTTCTCCTCATTTCAGGCGGATTAAGTTTCAGTCCAACCGAACGCTTGACGATAGAATATACAGAGCATTATCTATAGTTGGCTGTGTGATTACCTCCACAGTTGTTACATTTCTTGCGTTGGTATTAATTTTAGACTTATCGCTAAAAACTGTTCAATGTAATTCTCCACATACGAAGTGACATGGAAAGGGACCATTTATTTTGTGTGGCTCCTCTATCGCGATTCTTCTTTACAAATTTATTTCATACTGTAAATAGGATGCGTTTCGTTTTTTTTTCCTTAATTTTTTTTTGTCCCGTTTATACTACCTATAACAGAGATCAAACTCTCAACTAACTGAATAGAGGTTTTCGCTCTGCCTTAGACGATTTGATGACACTTGGTGCTTTGGAGGATTCATCACCGAAAATTGCAAAACCATTTTTGGAACTTATTCTATCAGCTTCACCATATTTTTATACTTTTGGGACTGAAGCAGTTTTTGATGATGTAGGGCTGCGGACCCGTTTAAGCTCTGTTATGTACCTATTAATACCAACTTGTACTTGAGGCTTTGACAACTTTTTACTCGTGGGCAGAGGTGTTTTACCTTTTCATAATTGTCTGGTTTTACACTAAGAAAGTTTTCTTTCAGAAAGTCTGAGTTTATTGGTGAAAGGTGAGGAAAAAAGAAGATCATGTTCTCTTCCCCTTTCAACAATAATCTCAGACTTTCTGCAAGAAAACTTTCCTAGTGTGAACCCAGGCATTTATAGTAGCAAGAGTATTTTTTTCTCTTCTGTGCTCTTTTATTATGTTTTACAACCAGCGAAAATAAACATTAAATATTATTTCTTAGTGTTCGGTTCGGTAGATTTGTTGAAAACACAAGCGCTAATAGTGTTGTGTTGTAAATCATAAACAAAATAACGTTTCTCTGTTTGTGATCTTCGAACACAAAAATAATACTGTTCTTATCCAACTCAACAAAAAAAAAAAAATGTGAACATTTAATTGCGTTCGGTTTTTTTAAACCACTAACTTCGTTGTGTTCGGTTCAGCACATTAATGTTCGTTCGTTTCAGTTGTGGACTGGTAAAAAAACCAAAAATGTTTTTTACAAAATCAAAATACATACATACATATACGAAAAAAAAGCAAAAAGCCAGCAAAGAAATTTTACACAAAGAAAACATGTGCACAATACACTAGGGATGGGCAAATTGAAAAATTATATCGATATATATCGAATCGATATTTTTTAAGAGTATCGATATTTATTATTTAAAAAATATCGATATATCGAACGTTTTTTGCTGAAACTATTACCAAATTAAAAAAAATTATTATACCTTTGTACATACACACATATTTATGAACAAAAATAATATATGTAATTAGATACATTGGCGCATATTCATAAATCAGTACCAAGTGTAAACTTTTTTAAGTACCTACTTAAGCTATTCACAAATGATTACTTGCAGCATAAAAAGTTTACACTTAATTATAGGTAAAGCTGTAACTAAATGCCAACTAACTAATACATTCAAAGAACAGCTGATTGATATCATTTTATAATTTATTTAAAAAGTACAACATTTTTGAAGTGGTAAAAAATAAATGGAAATAAATGGAATAAGAGATATTCAAATAATAACAGATAAAAACATGACAAAAATCAGTTAACACGTATAAAACACGCTACAATTATAATTTGTGTTTGAAATGAATTTCTGCTGCACCAAAAAAAAATCCATAAAAAAATAAACTAGAGATGTGTTCTTAGTCGATAAAATTCTTTTGAATATTTTTATTTTAATTGACTTATATACTATTATAACCAAAAAACAACTTTTTTAGAATTTGCGTTAATTTTTTAAAGAACAAAAAATGAGTTTTAATAGTTTTATAAGCTTTTTAATTAATTACAGAATATATCGTTCAAAATATTATCGGCATTTAATTTTCTCTAAATGCCAATATGCATGGTTGCATTTCTTCTATCAGCTGAGAGCTGTTACTACGTTAGTTACGAACTGTGAATAAGATCTATAACTATCTATGAACTATTTTTTAGTTTCTGTTTTGTTAGTTACAACTTAAGTTATGATTTCTGAATATGCGCCATTGTTACTTTCAAAAAATTAATAAGAACAAAAAATTCAATCAAAACAAAAATTCAATTACATATTACAAAAACAAAAGGGAAGAATACAAGCAAATCATATGAAATCTTAAAAAAAGTATATTACGAAAATTTTAAATGGAAGTAAATACTTAGTCATGGAAGTACCAAATTACCGTAAAACTTGAATTGCACCCCAAAAGTACCAACTTTAACTAAAAATGTTTTTGATTGTTTTTGTCAAACCAGTAGTCATTAGATATGGACATCAGGAGCACTCTCTGTTTTATGTGCTCTCCTGTCAATCTGCTTGTCGTATCCGACACTGATTCTTAAAAAAGCCAATCATTTTAGAACACAATATAATGTTTGTTACTTTCTTGAAAATAGTTCCGAACGCTAGGGCTGTGCTCGTATACACAAACACTTAAAAATAGATATCGTTTCTGAGTTTGTGAGCCGTACGTTAAATAATGTTCTGTTTCTTTTCAAACACTGTTTTCAACAAAAACCAAAAATATAAAAAAAAATTATATTTACATATTTCTTATATTTTTTATTTTTCAATAATTTTATTGTTCTTGTTTAAATTTAAAAATTTATAAATTAGTTTGTCCATTAGGGTATAAACTAATATTGGAAAATCAAACTTATGTTAATTAATAACTTAGATCGTATGAGGAGTTATGAAAACACGTCCGTTATCAGAAAGCAAAAAAGTATGTGTATGTATGTAAAACTAATAATTAAAGTTATGACGATCTTGCAGCAAATGAGCTGTGTTGCCACTTTGTGGGTAATTACCCAAATTTGGTATAATTTTTACTGTCGTGGGTAGAGCGTGGGTAATTGCTCTTAGGTGTAATTCAGGTGTTATTTGAAATTCTTACTTCAGATACCCAAATAAAATAGGGATTCGATATCAGTGATAATTATTTATTTTTAAATATTGTAGATACAAAATGCACAGTCTTAATCAAAGTATCGGTGTCTTTTAAAGAAAAGTCTTCAATCGTTAAGTATATATTTTTTAAAAGTTTGATAATTAATGTCACAAGATGGACTCATAGATTTGAATAAAGATGACTATCATAGTGATTCAGAACCTAAATTCTATTAAAAAAGTTATTCAAACTAAAAACTAGCCTGGGGAAAGAAATGTTTTCAATATTCCAACATATACATAATTAATTTTTCAAATGCAGAACATTTAACGCCTTTAACAGTTGTAAGCCTGAATTACGATAGGGGCAGTTTTATAAATCTCTGCAGGCTAAATAAGGTACTAAATACTAAATAAGGTATAAACGGTATTTTTTTAAAACCATGAAACTTAAAATTGTATACAATCGTTGATTAATATACGGCATTACCAATTGAAACTGATTTCAAACAAATAGGCACCGCGCCTGTCCTTGACAAAATGCATTGCAGACGTACAATTTTGTTCCTCTTTTTCGAGCATTGCTATCTGCATGTCCAGAAAAAAATGAACAATGTTGACATACAAGACGTCAATTCTTGCTGGCTTATCAGCACAAACCAGTGACTTCACAATCAAGAAGTGTCACATCGCACGGCCTTGAAGTCTAATTGACAGTTTATTTTCTCTAAATCAACCCATCGCCTTCATTTGTGAAAACAAGTTGCGTCATTTAAATCATAAAGTCGCCTAAAGTTGCAAAAACCGATGGCTGATTTTCAAAGTCAATGTGGATAATTGTGGGGCCTTGTTCAAGCATGAATCTATTCATGATGATGTGCCTGAGCAAAAAGTGAGAGCAGTTCGTTTGACAGCTAACCTTTCGTAAGCTCTATCAGGCTTGAATCTTTCCCAGATATATGCAACCAAACTCAATTTTTTAGGAGTTTTATTTTACGTTTTATTAATTGTTTTTAAGCTTTAACAGTTTGACTAATATTGATCTTTTTTCAATGAGTTTGTTGTGTTTTTGCTTCTTTGTAAATGTCTTTTTATTAAATAAAGCTTCAACTTTATATCAGGTGTAATTTCATTTAAATCGGGTAATTTTGCTTCATCTCAAGTGTAATTTTGAATTTTGATGTTGGTAACACTGCAAATGAGCAAATACCTATCTGTTCTTATCTTACCATGGTGAAGGGGTTTTAAGATTAGTCAAAGCTGAATACAGACCCTTTCTTGTTATTAAGTAAAGTAATCGTTCTTTTCTCATGACACCTTTGATTTACAAAAGAATTCTCCTTTTCTCAAATTTTTAAAACAGTTGTCTTTTAATAAATCAATTAACGAAAAAGTACATTTTCCCGTCTGGGAATTCTCGGAATTTTCAATTGTTTTCAAATCCCGCTTTCCCGGGAATTAATTGCGGGATTCCCGGGAAATTTTGAAGACAAACTTTTTTTTAAAACCTTTTCTTTAGCTTCACTTCGGAAAATCAAATCTTGTAACGTTAATTTAACCGCCTTATACTCAATGCAAATGGATGAAACTTTGCAGGCATACATATTCCCGATGACAATACACGAATACATGGGCGTAGCCAGGATAAAATCTAGGGGGGGGGACAGGCAAAAAAAAATTTTTCTCTTCTAAAATGCTTTTTTGACCGCCTTTTACTCAATGCAAATGGATGAAACTTTGCAGGCATACATATTCCCGATGACAGTTCACGAATACATGGGCGAAGCCAGGATAAAATCTAGGGGGGCGGGCAAAATTTTTAAAACCTTTTCTTTAGCTTCACTTCGGAAAATCAAATCTTGAAACGTTAATTTAACCGCCTTATACTCAATGCAAATGGATGAAACTTTGCAGGCATACATATTCCCGATGACAATACAGGAATACATGGGCGTAGCCAGGATAAAATCTAGGGGGGGGAGGAGGCAACAATTTTTTGACCGCCTTTTACTCGATGCAAATGGATGAAACTTTGCAGGCATACATATTCCCGATGACAGTACACGAATACATGGGCGTAGCCAGGATAAAATCTAGGGGGGCGGGAAAAATTTTTTTTAAATGTTCTTTTTTAAGAAAAGCGTTTCTTAAAAAAATTTTTTTTAAATGTTCTTATTATTTAAAATTAGTAAATCTATGTGGGACTCGTGCTCGTTTTATCCAACTAAATTTCAGCACAATATTAAAATTGTTTGCAGATTAAAGCTTAATAAGCTGATTTTTGAGAAAGAGCTTAAAAGGCCTGTGGTAAAATATAGACCTATCTTCACGAAATTTTATTTCTTGTCTTAGCAAACTTTGGTGGGCTTAATCTAACAACAATATTATTAAGTTTTGGGTTAAGGGCTTAGTTAAAGTGTTTTCCGAGAGTGTTTTTTATATGGTGCGTATGTAAATTAAGACTCGAAATCACACCACTAGATTTTGTAAAGAAAGTAGATTACGCTAAATTGTACCACAAAATGATAACTCGTTACGCTTTTAGCCAAGCTGATTTTGTGACATATAAGACGAATTTGTTGAAATTTAATGACAATCGGTGCATTCGGCCTGATTATGCTGAAATTCAATCCCAAACTGTCTAGGAGTATAAGAAACTGTTTAACACCCAAATTCCTAAATCGACCTAAAATTACTGAAGGCCCCAGAATATATCCTTGCAGTTAGGCAAAAAGGTCTGAAGGTAAAAAAAGGATTTTGAGTTTTAATTGTCTTTATTTCAATTTTTTTCTTTGGTTTGGTATCAATAACTTAAGTCTAGCACAATTGCTTCTGATCGTAATCATCTACTCCTTAGCGAAAAGTCTATGAAATACAGCAAATAAGTAATTTTGAATTTAATGTTACGAAAAACTACAGTTCTTGCCTTCCCTTTCTATTCGCCATTCCAGGAATTGTTTTCCTCTAGGACATCAATTCTTCCAGCCTAATTAAGCAAATTTTGATTATCTCCGCATAATCAGCTCTGAATTGAACAATGTGTTTACGTATATTAATTTTTATGGTCCTATTGGCATTAAAATGACTCTTATTTATCTTAAAATAACTTTAAACTTAAATATTTTCGTATTTGTTATATAATACATACTAGATTTTGTTATTATTTTCTTGATGCACACAAAAAAACACTAATAAAAACATTTTGGAGCTTTAATGGCTGAATAATGCAAATATAAATATTAGCATAACCTAAAAAATCCTTCTAAAAGAGGATTATTAAACTTAGCTGTCAATATAATAACGATCAGAAATTTTATCTATGGATAAGAAGTTGAGATTTGAATAATAAAAAAATTTAATTTTATACGAAGTTTTCACAATAAAAAACATTTATTTATAATTATTATTTATAACAAAAAATAATGCCACGTTTAGTTTCATATAAGGCCAATAAGGGTCGCAAAGTTTTAGAATTAATTTTCATTAATGTGTCTGTAAAATTGTTGCGTAAATCACTGACAGCTGAAAAATACAACAAATAACAGAAGCAAGATTATATATAATATAACAATTAGAGAACATGCTTTGTAGAAAAATTTTCGGGCGCCACAAACTATGTATGTCCGAAGCCCAAAATTAACTTTGTCCTTAAAATTAGGAGAAAAACTCATCATGAATTCAAATCTCGTAGAAGTTCAGTCGGTCCGTTATTTGTTGTAAGCCACAAGCTACAATATGACGTTCAACCTGTGTTGCCAATCCATGTGTAATTACACATATTGTGTGTAATTTTTACTTGCATGTACAACCCATGTATAATTAGTTCAATAGTAATCTGTGTCAGTTTGATTTTTTCATTAATTTTTGACAGTCAAGATTTGATTTTCGAAAATTAAGTTTTGGTAATTTTTTTCCGTTTCAATTACTTTCAAACTTGCTTTTCAAACCCTGACTTTTTTCACATTCCGTAGCATGTTCTCTTTCCCCCTTAACCATAAACATAAACTATTAGCAAGAAGACTTTAATAGTGTGAACCAAGCCTTGCACCATCCATACGTTCATGTGTAGAACGCAAAATCATACATTATATAGGACATACATACACATTGGGGATTTCATGTCAAGTGAACCAATTTTGAAATCAATATCTTCCGATTTGGATGAAATTTGCACCTAGGTTATTGTAGTTTACACACAAATTTTCAACAAGATCGGTCAAAAAGTTTCTGAGTAAGAGGAGGTAAAAGTTTGCCATTTTGGTCAAACAGGTGTTCTTTCCATCCATGTAACTTATTACCTATTGGTGTTAGCAAAATGTGTCCCAAGTAGCTTAGATAGTTATTTGATCATTCTTTTTAAAACAAATTTTTTTAATTTAAAACTTTTTTTAAATGTGCTAAATTCCCATTTCATAAAGGGTGGTTGCATTTTAAGGGCCGATGTTGACTGTGAACCACACCAAACGTCAAGTTTTTTTCTGCATTTCATTTGACATTTCTCAAATTCAGACTAACTCAATTTGAACCATGAAAAGATACAGAATCGAGTAACGCGTTAAAGTTATTCAACAGTGGATGATAAATTTTACGAGAAAATCATCTTCAGTGACGAGGCACATTTTCAGCTCGGTGGATTCATCAATAAGCAGAATTGCCGCATTTGGGCGAATGATAATCCAAGAGTGATTGTCAAAAAATTTCTAAAAGTTTTTCTAAGATCTTTGGATGAAGTGTCCTGACGATCTGGCCTAAGAAACCAGTGAAATGCGCATGGGAATAGCTTATCCCATCAACCATTAATTTCAGTTTATCAATAGTATGAAATGGGAATTTAGCACATTTAAACGAAACCTTGTTAATTAATTTTTTGAGTCCCAAGAAAATCTTTGAAAATTTTTTTTATTTCTTTTTAGCGGGAATGTTTTTTTTTTTTGCTCAAAAGGAAGCGTCTTTTCTTTTAAAGTAGTTTTGTTCGCTTATTGGGATGCGAGTATGTATAAAAAAAATACTACTTGTGTTTAAGTGTTTCTTAAACCTAAAAAAAAATATATGTACGCGAAATTATTTTTCAAACATTTTTTGAAGAAATAATGTTTAATTAACATAAACTGTCAAATTGGATTTTAATTTTTTTTCCTTTTCCTTTCTGAGAGATTTCAGAATTTAAGAAATAATTTCCTTATTTTTTATAAAATAAAATATAAAGTACTAACCCACTGTAATCTACTGCCTGTTTTTAAAACGCGAGCGCAATAGTGACTCGTTTAACTAAAATTTAAAACAAAAACCAAAATTCAAAAATTTCTTATGTCACCATTTCTTACAGAACTGCATTTTCACAATCTTATCTAAACAATTTTTTATGCAGCTGCTCTGCATATTTTGAAGCAAGTGGGAACCATTTTTTTTTTGTTTTAATAAAATAAATCTGCGTTCTTAAAAAAATTTTAATTGTGTACATTTTTAATCTGTTTTTTCACTAGTTTAAAATGTCAGAGCATCAAACATTGCCTTACTAATCGGATTTGAATTTGCGTCTTTTTCTTGACTTAACTTATTTGCAATTCTATCAGCAGTAAACTTTCTTAAAGTAAACAAAAAAAAAAAAAAAAATCACGGGAATTTCCGCACATATTTTACGGGATTTTTTTCTCGAAAAATGTGCGGGATCCCGCGAATTTTGTCATAGGAAATTCCTTATGAAAAACACTTATGTTCATCAAGTTCTTTCTTACTACAGGAATTACATTTAATTGCAAATATGGAAAAGCAATAAGGTTTTGCATGTTAAATTCATTCCACACAAAGCTATTTTTTGATTTGTATGCTTAATTTTGATTCAAATGTGTAATTTGGTACACAGTCATGTGTAATTTTCGAATTCTTCTTTGTCGACACTGCGTTATATTCTTAAATCATTTTACAAAACATATACGGCCATGTTCTGACAATCGCACGATTTGAAATCGCAAAACGCCAAATTGATTTTATGGTGTTCCTTAACTCGTGCGTTGAGCCTGCGATCTGCTATAGCTTCTTACATATATTCTAGTTCCCTTTTGTCATTTTAAGTCGCTAAACTTCTTGCTATTGCGATATACAGAACACCTAATTTGCGATTTTAAGTCAGAATCGCCAATGTTAAGCGTTTTGCGATTGTCAGAACATACATCAAACTTTTGCTTGATCTTATATTTCGTGCTACAATGTTTACCCCGAAAGCTTCACTATTCCCGTCGTTGGTAATCATCTGTTTAATGAAACATTTTTATGCGAAATGTCGGAAACTGTGAAAGAGATAATATGTTCATTGCGGACTTAGTTCGTAGCGCCGAATTTTTTTCTTGAACGAATTTTTTTTCTCAACTTACCAACTTTAAAGCCATTTATATATATTTTTTTTATGAAGTGAGGAAATTTCGGACTATTTACCAAATTTTCGAGTAACTCATCTTTACATAAGCTGGTGCATACAAGTTTCACATACGAATTTTTTCGCATCAAATCAAGCCAGAAATCAATAGCAATTTCAAAAACTGAAGCCGAAATTTGAATACTTTTCACATTCCTTGCACAGCTAAAGGCCTCTTTAGGCGTTGGCCCTAGATCTACTCTAAAATAGTTTTCAAGATTAAGCTCCTTGAGGGAAACATGATCTCTTAAAAGTTGAATAATGTAGGTCCAAGTTAATTCTTCTGCGTTTGCTATACTTAAAGTTTGCAGCGACTGTAATTGTAAGATCATTTCAATTGGTATAAAGCCAGATACTACTTTTAATTTTTCCAATCGAGGACAATTAAAGGATACTGGTTGCATAGGAGCTCCACTGCCGTAATCATACCAGACTAAAGACCGCAAATTTTCGTTCATTTCATATGCTCCTTTAAATTTAGATGTTTGGAAATAAACTATATTCAAACTTTGAATTTGGCTAGAAATTGCAAAATTTTCAAATATTCCTATAAATTTCGTTCTGCAAGAAGAGAAGTGTTTTAAATTCATTTCCGCTAAAAACTGGCGTAGGTTTGCTTGGCTTAACCCATCGCAATTATTCACATTAAATTCCTCAATGCTCTTTAACAAAGGAAATTTTGTGACATTTTTAAAAGTTGTGTCATTAATATTTAACTTTTTAAGTTTTTTACAAGTATCGGCTAAAACTTTTACTGCGTCATCATCTAAAGTCGTTTCGTTAAGGGTTAGTGTTACCAGGTTTTTAAAATTACTCAAAAAATAACAGGTAAGATCCTTTTCCTGCAATTCTTCGTTAAAAAAAGCCCAAATTTCCAATTCTTCCAAGTAATTCGCTGAATCTTTATTAAATGTAATCGGCATTGTAAGAAAACATATTTTGCATTTAAGAGACAAATGTTTAATTTGGGACTTAATAACAAATTCTAGGAAATCATTATAGCTCATCTTGTTAGTAGAGTATACTGCTCTATTACTTGTCCAAGACAAATATTTCAATTGCTTCATTTCCAAAATAGTTTTAGTATATACTTTGAATTCATTTATCGTGGCGATTTTTAATTTCTGCAGTTTTTTGCAATATTTAGCCACTGATTGTAATTGGTTTTCTCCAACAGTCATATATCTGTAGTCGATAGCTATTAAATTTGGAAATTTTCTTACATCCGTAAAAGGATCAGTTTCTTTCAGTACTTTTATATCTTCGCCATATACTTTTAAAAATTCCCCAAATTCAGAGGAGGATAATTCCTTTCTCTCCAAGCCAGTTTCATTTATTACATAAAAGTGTGTTGCTTCTTTTTCAATACAAATTGTGGTGTAGTCAACTTTCCAGATGAAATTGCAGAAAATATATTTTAAGTGTTGAGAAGCTTGAGCCAATTTCAATTGCTCTTCAAAATTAAGATAATGAAAAATCATTTGCATTAAATCAACATTTGTTGAGATTTTATCGAAACCTTGCAGATTAAACGATGCCATATTTATTAATTTATTAATATCTAAATTATAAATTTATTTATATATTATTATTTTGGCTGATTTCATAAACGCAGTGTTGCAATGCATCACTAAAAGGAATAGCTTCATTAACTAAATAATAGGGTATTCATTTAATCGACCTTTTGCTTTAATCAGTTAATCGCTCGATGGGTTAATAATCGGTTAATTTTGTTTTTGATCGTTTAACCAATTAAACAAGTTTTTTTTATAATTTAAGTAATTTCAACATATAAAAATGCATGAATTGTTTATTATTTGGAGTTTATTAGTAAAAAAAAAACAATAACATGCCAAACATAACAATTCTTGAACTAAAACGAGCAAACAAAAAACAATTCAAAAATAAAACTAATACACAAGGATAGCACATATCATAAGGATAGTCATATCGTCATAATATCCTAAATAATATTTTACAATTGTTTAAAATAAAAAAAAATAAAAATTTTAATACTGTGTTCATTGATTAACTGTACAGTAGATATCTAAATAATAAGCGGTAGCCCACAACAGTCATATCGTCGGCTTAATATAATAAAAAAGAGAGGCAAAAAGCTTTTTATTTTCCCTATTTGCTGCTTGATAGAAAATTAAAAATACAGTTAGTTTTACACACTTCAAGACTTAAATAGAAGAAAAGCTACATGCTGGTCGACGAGGCGTATCTTTCTCTACCACACGGCATCAACATCTCAATTTACATAAAAAGTGGATTTAGCCGGTTTGCATATTAAGCCGACGATATACATATGTATATTTCTTGTAATTATTTTAAGACAAAAGACTTTATGACTACCTTGTGAATCCCCCAAATATGTATTTATAAAAAAAAATGAGATAATTTTATTGGTTATTTTAATAGGTAAAGGAGCTCTTATAAAATAATCTTTTAGAAAAGTAATTTGGTTTAAATGTTTAGGATTAAACCGATTCTGTTTTTAATTTTGACAAAATTTGACTTGGAAAAAATTCTTTTACTTATCGTAGATTTAATTTCTCAGTCCTTTTTCAGGATTTCTCTAACCATATAAAATACTCCATTATGCCCTTAGAGTTTTTTAAAATTTTTAACACTTCTAAAAGTTTCGGTTAATTTTGTTGAAAGACTGATATGTGAAGATATGTATGAGAAACATGAAACTAAAAAAAGGTGTTGACAATCAAACATTTAACCCATTGTCGCCACATTCCTGCTGATCGATGATGAAGATAAAAAAACATTGAAAAACATTGTAATTTATTTATTTATTTTATTTATTTATTCATTTGGTATGGATTGTAAGCCCTGTCGGCCAAATTAATCCAGCTTAATCATATGGCAAATATTACATTTTTTTTTTCTTGTTACTTAAATAATGTACAACTATTTTTAATACCCCCCTATTGCACAAATGTTGAAAACGATACAAGAACACGGAACTTGTGGCAACTTTAAACAGTCAACTTCTTACTTGCTACAGATTTTCTAATAATTTTAGTCACCGGTCGGCAGAAAATGGGTAAAATGAAGATCACCTTCTTTGTTTGTATAAAAAAATATTTTCTAAACACATTCATTTTGTATATAAGACGAAACAAATATTTAATTAAAAACACAAAAAAATATATTATAATACTACAAAATATTGAAATTTTTGTTACATCGGTTAATCGACTGAAATTAACCGGTTTAATCGTTAATCGAAAAGGCCAATTTGAAATTAACCGATCAGTTAATCGGGTAGTAATTAAGCGGTTAACCGATTGAATACCCTTCTAAATAACCTTTGTCTAAGCAATGCCTTGAGGTCAATTGCGAAATTTGTGCATTGTTTTTTTTTGTGGTGATTTTTCAACGCATTGGTTTTTAGTGATGCTTTGCAATACTGATCTTAGGATGTCAGCCTTTGTTGAGTTGCAGTGTGACCAGATGTTAAAATTATTTACAGCTTAATCTGGCATTAGAAACGTACAAGAAATGCTAAATATGAAAAAACTGCAAATTTTTTTTTTTTTTACTTTTGTAAAGAATGTCATAACTAGAGCAACCAAAAAAAGCACTAAAAAAACAGTTTTAAGCTCTTAAAAGAAGCGTTTAAAAACTTGAAAATAAGCTGTTAAAATTAAAAAAAAGCTATTTAAACTTGTTTATTTTATTCCTTTAATACGTTGTTATAGTAAATTATAAGTTGATGCAATTAATTTTCGAAAAGAAAACTATGTCTGTTCGGAGTCAGCAAGTTCTTGTACATAGAAAAAGTTCTTCCTACGTCTACAGATGTTGAGGGAGCATATTTAAAATTGAGTATTTACTCTGAAGTATATTTTATACGATTGGACTCATAATTTCGCTTGCCTCGCAAAATATCCCCAATATCTTTTAATACCGAAAATCCTTCATTTTTTAATGAAACTGATTTTAATTTTGTATTAACTTCGTCTTCTATATTCCCTGGAACACGGGAAATTTTTCTAACGGTCCACAACTATGTTCACTTAGAAAACCAATGAAGGATTTTTTGTTTCCAATTTTGTTATAACTTCGTGTAAAACACCAAAATTTGCAGAAATTAACAATATTTGATATACAGAGAAAGCCTTAATAGCTAAAACTATATTAACCCTCTAATGCCTAAGAGTGCCTCAAGGCAGGCTTTACAAAATTTCTACTGACGTCCAATATATAACTAATTTTAATTAATTTCCATTTTTTTACAATTGCTTAAAGATCTAGAAAAATATTTGTAGAAGCTTCGAAAGCTTTTAAAAGCTCTTAAAGCATTGTAAACCATCTCGAACACAATGCTTTTGTTCAAAGTGCAAACTTCATTTATGATGGTCAAAAATTAATATTGTATTTTTTGATTATCATAAACAAAACCAAATATTTTTAATTTGTTTCATTACTTTTTATTTTCAATACAAACTAACAAACAGAATTCTCAAAAATTATGTGTGTTTTTATTACTAGATACCCAAGGGTGCCTTATTGTACTCCTAGATGTTTGCTCACCTGGAACGTAAACGACTCATCGTACGGGATTTAAAATATTTTTTTTGAATTCAGTGGCCCAAAAATACCCTAAAAAAATTGTTTTCATAATATATTCCCATTTATTCTAAAAGTTGGCATTAGAGGGTTAAAAAAGCAAAAAACAGAGAGAAGGGGAACTACCAGACGTTACTTTATACAAAAACTATTTTAAAAAAGAAATAAGACGTTACAAAGTATGATGGTAGAAGACGTTACAGACTGAGGAATTTGATCGCAAGAATACAGCTATGGAATTTTCGAGAGAAAGGAGCTTAAACAAGCAAATAATAAAATAAGTTGATAAAAGGCTTAATACTAAAAACAAAAACACATGAAAATTATACACAACACTATAAAAAGTACGTTACAGTACCACTAAGACAGGGTTGCATAAAAATCAAGTAAGAAAGTATAGTCAGTCAAGCCCGACCGTATGATACCCAACACCACAGTATTTAAAAACACGTTTCAAGAATGTATGGCTATATGAATACGGATCTATCTATGTTTTAAATTTCATTAAAATCGGTTAAATCTCCCCTCGTGGTCCTATTTTTTAAAAAATGCATACCTTACGTCTCTATATAAATATGGATATATCTACATTAGCGTGGCCGTTAGTTGTATGGAGAACTTTTTTTTTTTGATTTCTTATACTCTCCCCCTCCAAATCGGTTCAGTTTTATGTAAAAAAAAATACAAAAAAATTTCGTAGCGATAAGTTGTGTTTTAGGGAGGGCGTCCGCCCCTCAAAGTTTGCCATCAAGCCATTTATTCAAATGTAATTTGTTTGCGTATGACTATCTTCTAAAAACAACATTTTACAAGAATATGATATATGGAAATATTTTAGCTCTTCTAGTCAACAACATAAGTCTCCAAGAAAGTTTTTTGCTAAGACTAATATCTTATAATTAAGAAAATAACAACAAAATACCAAACATTTTATATACGTTTTATATATCAAGTGACACAATTTTGAAATCGATGTCTTCCGATTTGGATGAAATTTACACCAAGGTTAGTCCTATTAGATAGTAGATCGGTCAAAATGTTTCAGAGGTAGAGGGGGTCAAAGTTTGTCATACAGGTGTTCTTTCTCATCCATGTAACTTATTACCTATTGGTGTTAGCAAAATTTGTCCCAAGTAGCTTAGATAGCTATTTAATCAAACTTTTTTAAAAATATTTTTTTGTTTTTTTTTTTAAATTTTTTTAATTATTTTTTTTAAATTTAAAACTTTTTTTTTTATTTTTTTTAGCCAAGTGTTAAATTTAAAAAAAAAAATTTAAAAAATTTTTTAAAAAAACAAAAAAAATATTTTTAAAAAGTTTAATCAAAAAGCTATCTAAGCTACTTGGGACAAATTTTGCTTACACCAATAGGTAATAAGTTACATGGATGAGAAAGAACACCTGTATGGCCAAAATGTCAAATTTTGACCCCCTCTAACTCAGAAACTTTTTGACCGATCTTGTTGAAAATTTGTGCCTAAGCTACTATCAAACAGTACTAAAATTGGTGTAAATTTCATTTAAATCGAAAGACATCTATTTTAAAATTGGCTCACTTGACATTAAATCCCCCTTTTATATATATAAAACGTATATAAAATGTTTGGTATTTTGTTTTTATTTTCTTAATTATTTTCTAAAATATTGATTTTAGCAAAAAACTTTCTTAGAGGCTTATGTTGTTGACTAGAAGAGCTAAAATATTGCCATATATCATATTCTTGTAAAATGTTGTTTTTAGAAGATAGTCATACGCAAACAAATAACATTTGAATAAATGCTTGAAGGCAAACTTTGATGGACGGACGCCCCCCCTAAAACACAACTTATCGCTACGAAATTTTTTTGTATTTTTTTTTACATAAAACTGAACTGATTTAGGGGGGGAGAATATAAGAAATCAAAATAAAAAAAATAACGGCCACCCTAATCTACATATGTCTTCAATTTAGAGTTGTGTCGGTCATGAACGACCCGGTTCAATTGAACGAATCAGTCAAATGAACGTTGAACGGCCGTTCAGTCTCATCGTTCAATATGGTTCACTTGGGTCTTTTCAGGTCTTTTGAATCAGTTTGAATCAGTCATTCACTTGCTTACCGAACAACTGATTGAAAAGAAACAACAGTACTATTCTTGTGTATATGTTTGTTATGCCAGAATAATATACTTGTTTCTTTTACTCATTGTCACATTGCTTTACACATTTTCATAATACATCGTTCAATATGGTTCACTTGGGTCTTTTGAATCAGTTTGAATCAGTCATTCACAAAAAACAATGCAAAACACAAAGCAAAATGTTTCTTCGAATTTGCTTTGTGTTTATTGTTTTCTATTATTGTATACATATTTCTTATATGAATATTGCTATACTCTTTTAACACATTGCCGTATTCAATCAATTGTGAATGACTGAACGAAAACCACAAAAGAGCAACTGATACAAAAGACCGACTGATCCAAACGATCAACCGACCCAAAAGACAAGTGACCTGAAATGACCGACTGAACGAAATGAACGAACTCGTTCACTGTTTCGAATTGAACGTTAATGACCGGTCACCTAAACGAACGATTAAGCCCAAGACTACTTCAATTGCATTAACATTGGTTTGATAGTGGGCACAAAGACCCTCTTCCGGATAGCAGCTTGTATGGGGGCTATGTTATATTATGGACCGATTCGCCCTTGTGCCAATTAGAACACACGTACCAAATTTCATTAAATTATTGTTAAAATTGCGACCTGTACTTTGCGCACGAGGTTACATGGACAGCCATCCAGCCGGACGGACATCGTTAGATCGACTCAGAAAGTGATTCTGAGTTTATCGGTATACTTTAGGACCAAATGCATAATACCCTCTCCACTCTTTAGTGTAGGTATAATTCAATACATAGATAATATAAGTTTTTGAGATGATATTGTTCAAGGGAAGCACAAAATATTACCATAGCGTTGAACGATTTTTTTAACCAGTGTTGTTACAGCAAAGAAATGGCTGATTTTTTAGTATTTATAAAAAAAAGTTGCACATAAAAAAAATAATAATTACGATTTTTGCAAAATTTTATTAAATAAGTTTTTTTTTTGTATGAAAAAAAATAAAAATTATCTTAAAATGGCAAAATAAGCAAAAAAAAAAGCCGATATCTCAAAAATAACTAAAAAAAAGCCGATATTGCCAAAATAAGCAAAAAAAGCCCTAACAAATATAGCTCATTTTCTTTGTTTTTTTATGATCGGAATTTGTGTTCAATCAAAATCTTTCTATCTTGTAAACCAAAAAATAAGCAGTCATAACTATATAAATTTTGGTTCGAGACTACATTACTTTAACGGCCAATTTCCCCAAGTTCAGTTATAACTGACTATCAGTTATAACCAGGGAAACCATAAATATGCAATTGCATGTTTTTAGAGCTTTTTATGAATTTTGGCATCGATTTGTTAGTGCATATTTTACCGGTTGCAGCGTTTTTTTTTCATAATTTAGTTAAAAACAGCCTTTTTGCAGCGCTTTTAAGTTTATAGCGCATATTTTGCACTTTTGTGGCATATTTTGATACATGTAAAATTTTTTTTAGATGCCTACAAGAGCTTTCCCAGCAAATGAAAAAAAAAATTCTTTTGCAAAATTCTGGCTTTTTTGTTTTAAATATTTATCTGTATACCAGGCATATTTCAATTTCGCCATCTAAATTTAATTTTTACTTTAAAATTGTAAGATAAAGTAGGTTGTCATTAAAACATACAAATGTTTTTTAACTAAAACATTTTATATAAAAGCAATTTTATACGTTTTTGGCGATGTGTGATATCTCGACCAATCCTTTAATATACCGATAGATCGACTCAGAATCAATTTTTTTTGGCGATCTAACGATGTACATCCGTTGTCCGTCCAACATGTTAACGTTGTGCGCAAAGCGCAAATTGCAATATTTTAGATAATTTGATTAAATTTGTTAAATACATTTTAATTGTACTAAGGACGAAGTCTATGTAAATGATGAGAATCGGTCTATAATTTCACATATTCGCCATAAAAACTTCTTTCCAAATTAGACTCTTTGTGTTCGTTAACCATCTAACTATGCTGTATTTAGATTAAATTCGCCCCCAAAATATTTTACTGTAAATTAAATTCTTTTCAAATCAGTTCACATTTACCCAAAGCTCTCATCTATGTATAAATAGCTCATATGGATATGGATGTTAATATCTAGATAATATTGGGCAAAAATAACTTTTATATGAATTTTAACCTCTAAACATAACTTTTTTGTGAGCCCATGGCTGCCCGTTTTCAAATAAAAGGGTACAATTTTGAAAATTCGTCTGTAAATACTATGGTGCCATGGGCTTTACCAATTATAATTTATGGAATGTTTTTATTAAATGGAACTGTAATTAAACTGTTGAATATTTTGTTTTCAAATTAGTAATTTTTTAATTTTTCGGGGCATATTTTTAACAATTTTCAGGGCATATTTTCAAGTTTTAACTGCATAATTCATGAGCAAAAAACGTGTTTTTTAGAGCATATTTCTGGTTTCTCAGTTTATAACTGTCAAAAATGTATTGTATATTGAAAGTAAAAGCAATAGTTAGTTTTAAATGAACTTGGTAAAAGTTGCCGTAAGTGACTGATTTTTAACAATATTTTAACAAATGGGTAGATTTTGGTGAAACATCAGAAATTTTGAATACAGTGGTTTCCCAATTTAACGAACTCTCGATTTAGCGAATTCGGGATTTAACGAACAGGCAAAAATGTTACCTTACATACTGTGTAGAGCGAATTAAAATCCAATTTGGTACTCGAAGTAACGAACAAATTAAAATAATATACAAAAAACAGTTGTAGTCTTGACGAAGATGAAGAAATTAATACACGATTAGAAAACGATGTAAAAATTAAACACAGAGATGAAATCAAAAGCTTTGATGTATGTATCCAGTGGGGACAGGAAAATAATATCGGTATATCCAAGACATTAAGGGTTTTCATGATATCGTTTAAAAGTCTTGCAATCTGGGCAAACTGTGCATATTTACGCCCTCGCAAATGAACTGTCAAAAATTGTATGAGAATTAATTTACACAAACTTCGTAAATTTGCCCAGCAGTTTTGACTCGTAAACGTGCGCAGTAAAATTTTTTTAATGCTTACTGCTATTTCCGTTGAAAAATTCAAGGGTTTATAAATCACAAACAATAAATTCTTGCAATGATTTCAGCACTTTAGCCTTTTGGCTTTCTTGATACGTTTTTAAAAACAAATTTCACATTTTAAGCTTTGTTCAGAATCAGAGAAACAATTTCGTGTTTTCTTCTATCTTTTTTCTTCCTAAAGTATTTCATATATTTTCCTTTCATTTTTAAAACCAAAATGTAACTAAAATTTTTTTTAAAAATGTAACTTAAGTTGAGTCAACCATGGTGGAATAAGCAGGTGGCATCGTTACGGCAACAAATACAACATTACAACAAAAATGAAAACTACATAACCGTTTACGTCAAAAAATACATTAAACAAAAATCAAAGCATGCCGCTGAACGTGATGAAATAAATAAATTTTTAGCCAATTTTTATTTAATTATGGTCAATATCTTATCAAAATTATCAAAAACTTTAATAAAAAACAAAAATCACAGCACAAAACGTGGACTTTTTGTAAACATAAAAAAAACTTTGACATAAACCTAGACAAACAATAGCTGCGTTCGTTTACCCCAAAATTTGTACAAATTTGTACTGGATTTTACTGAAATGCGTTCGAGTACACATAAATTTGTTAAATTTTCATATTACTCAGCTACTGGATTTTACTGGGATTTTACTGGAAAAGTAAACGAACGCACATTATGCAAGAGCAAAAAATCGTCATCTGGCGTAGTGCTGCCACCTGTTTATTTCACCATGGAGTCAACTAGAACTTCAGCAACAATTTGTATGAAATTGTTTCTGACGTTTAAAATAATTTTATTTAGTTTTAAATGAAAATTATAACAAAATGTTGTAAAAACTAATAATAAATGCATAATATTGTTGTGTCTAAAATTTGCAAACGGTTTGTTAATGCAAAATGTGTGTGGTTGCAAAATAAATTGTTGCTCTATTATGAACACCAAGTGAAAATGTTTTTTTGATTGTGAACGAAGCTTTAATCACAAACTTTATTTTTTTTTTAAATTTATTTTTCTATTGACGTTTCTTACAAATTGGCATTAATTGTTTAAAATTACACACAAATTATATAGGGTCTTCATGAAACGAGTCTCGCAAGTTTGCCCATTTGCACAAATGGCAATTTTAAGCGATATCATGAAAACCCTTAGTAATTTTACGTGAGTTTGAAAAGAACGCAATTGAAAAAAGTTTAAAGAAATCTCAAAAACAAACATCAATAACAAGTATCTTTAAATAACTATGTAATTTTTTCTTATTTGTTTTTTAAATAATTACTTTTTTCATTAATTTTATTTTATAAAATCCATTTACTTGTACAGTACTTTTCGCTTATAGTCCATTCCGCTTAAAGGCCAAAAACGGATATAAGCCAAAACTGTCATATTCACATGCAGATTTTTTCGAATTTCATACAAATTATTTGTTCTAAGGTCCATTTCGCTTGTAGTCCATTTTCGTTTAAAAGCCACGTTTTCTTAGCATGCGTATATAATTCTTCATGCAAAAATGTTCGCTTATAGTCCACTATGTTTTTTATATATTTTTAATCAACTGGCAACATGTTTTAATTTACCTTTCTGGCAATTACAGCACACGCTCGGAAATTCGATCCAATTTGTTTTTAGGGCGATTCGAGTTTCCGAATTATTCGAATTTCTGGACGGTTTTTTTTTACAAAAATTTAGATAAATTTAACCATAAAGATATACAAAACTATACTTTTTTTTAATTTTAGTTTATTTAACATAAAAACTATAAAAAACTTAACGAAATATAAAAAATAACAATTCAGTTCATTTGACTTTATTTAGTATGTGTAATACAAACACCAAAAAAACTGAGTTTTAAACTCTAACAACATCAAGTTAATCCTGAGCGTCTACTGTATTATAAATGCCAAATTTCGCAATTTATATTTCATGACATGGTGTCTTCGTCTGACAATTTTTTGTTAAATAAACGTCCAACTTCATAAAAAAAACGCTAATAAAAATAAAAGAGTTTTTTTATATAGACTTTGACGTTTGGTATAACAAAAAACTGTCAGGTGGAGACCCCATGTAAATATCCTATGAAATTGATATTCATGTTGTGTTTGATTTCGTCATCCAAAGAATTAAAATGAATCTCATACGCATTGGTTTTTATTGAAATCTTTTAAAGCATTTGAATTAATTAATTAAAAAGATTTTTGTTTAAACTATTTATTTAAAATAAATCAATATTTGGTTATGTTTTAAATAAACTTTTCTTTGGTTCAAAAAGAGTGGATTTATTGAAGAAAATAATATTTATATAGTCCAAAATGTGGATTATACTAGGTTTCACTTATTATCCATAAAATGGCTTCTAAAAAAAAAAATCGGTTATAGTCCAAATTCGCTTATAGTCCACAAAAGTTGTGCAACTATAGTAGTGGACTATAAGCGAAAAGTACTGTAATACGATATGATATGAATTGTTCCTTTAATTTGTTGTTACATGAATAAATATTTTTTTTAGTACTGGATTTAACGAATTTTTCAATTTAACGAACAGGGCTGACAATCAATTGTTCGTTAAATCGGGAAACCACTGTACATGTAAAATTCAAAAAATTTAATTTCTTTTCTTTGTCTGAGTTCATACGGCTCTTTTCTTATTGAAAAGATTCTTCCTTTTTCTTCTTTGAACATGAATTGGCGTTCAAATGATTCATGTCATGTTGACGACATGTTTTTTATTTTGTATAGTCGTGCGTTTGCATGTGTGCTTTTTTGATATTGAAAACAATAACAATATTAAACAACGAATGAAAAAGCAAAACGTAAAGACAGTACAGGCATTTGTGTACTCGTTTCTTTTCCCCTCGCCCCTCTCGCCTATAAAGTAGCAATCTTTTCAATAAGAAAAGAGCCGTATGAACACAGACTTTGCTCTGATTAAAACGATGCTATTAAATGGTGTTTAGATCAGTTTATAACTTATTGTTTAGAAAAATATTAAAGTTTTAAAATTATCATTTGTTCAGCAGTTTGGAGAAAAACACTTTTTTTTGAGACATTTCGTTGGATAAACACGAAATGTCCAACATTTATACCATACAATTTTTATCTTGGGAACAAAAAACGATTTTGTTTAAAATGCCACTACACATTTAACCGTAGGAACAAAATTGTAGGGCTGATCTACGTCGAGTTAGATCCAATTCGATTTCATACGCTTTTGTTGAAAGTGTTCAAACAGATCCATTTGTGTCTATTCCTTCACGTACGGTGGTGTCATATAGCGATTGGACATAAATAGATGTTGTGTTTTAGATTAACAAAAGTTGGCACTAGATTTTGAAATTTTTGTTTTTAATATATGTACGTATGTTCTCTCTCGATATTACGGACACGCGATTTTTAGAACACATCTATCATCCGGACGATGTGAGTCTCAAGACTAACTTATAATTATTTCTTAAACTTAAACTAAAGCTATGCAATGCATGCATAAATGCTTACACAGCATTTTAGTAAAATGTGGGAAACAAAATACGTGTCAAATTCATTTATTTTAACAAGTGTTTCACTTCATTTGTCCAACGATATATTGTGTGCAAGGAGTGGTATGTAACTCGCGTCTAGGCCTTGAATATGTATTTGCAAATTTTCTTTGTTAAGTTTGAGTTTATCTTGTGACATAGTAAGTTGGCAAAGTATTTGATACTTTTCATTAGGGCAACCAAAAAATAAGCACTAAAAACAGTTTTAAGTTCTTAAAAAAGCGTTTAAAAATATGAAAATAAGCTGTTAAAATTAAAAAACAAAAACAATTAAAATTTATTGTTTATTTTCCACTTTATTCATTTAATACGTTGTTACAGTAAATTATAAACTGATGCGATAAATTTTCGAAAAGAAAACTCTGTCTATTTGAAGTCAGCAAGTTCCTGTTGTGAGGCATTGGATATTTCCATTCACTTATACCTTGCGGTAATTTTAAATTTTGCACTTTGATAATTTTATTTTATTTGAACAAATTACCTTTGACATTTATTTCCCTTTGTTTTTTTTTTAAATTTTTGTCATTGTGCTGTGAAAATTTAAAAAGCTAGTTTGATTTGGTTTTAAATATTTGTTTTTTTGCTTCTTTAAAAAAATTCATTTTTTTTGTGTTATTGTGCTGCAAATTAAAAAATTAATTTATTTTAACTTGGATTTTTGTTTCCTGAGGATTTGTAGGAAAATCCGAAACATTTTAATTCCAAAGGTAAGAAGATCATTTGTTTTGCAAATTTTTGTTGTTTTCTTATTCGATGTTTTCTCTTTTTAAAGCTTTATTGTGTCATTTTTTTGTCGGGAGCCTAATTCCTATTTGGAAATTGGGGGCAAACATTTCCTTGTTTGTAGCAGAATTTAGCTCTATTGGACTCAATTCAACTACAAGTTCACTAACTTTGTTTTACATACTTGGATTGGTACATAGCGGTGCGAAACGCCACCTTAAGCATTTGGACCTCTAAATATCCGTCATATACTATATTTGTTCCTGGGATTCCTTCACTTTATTAAAATACACGAAAACACTTTTTGCTATAATCGTGTAACAACCTACGGATACCAGATTTTTTCAAATTTATACAGGTCATTAAGTTAATGACCTGTCTGTCAACCCTACCGGACGAGTCATAATTTTATTCTTTTACCCGGATAGTACAAAGTTAATTACATTTTTTTCCCCTTTAAATACAATTTTTTTGGCAATTACGTTTAGCAATTAACATTAACATTTGCATAAAAATCTTGAATAATGTAATTTTATCTTTAAATATTTATTTTCTTTAAAATCATATTGTTTTTTTTTATAAATTTATTTTGTTTCAAATGTTATTTTAAATTAGTTTTGATAAAATCCAAAACAAAAATCGTGTATTCTTATTGTTAATCTAACATTTCAATTTTTCATTAACCCTGCAAATTAACATTACACATTAGTAGGGCAACCAAATATAAGCAATTGCTTTTTTTTTTTGTTTACAAGATAGAAAGATTTTGATTGAACAGAAATTCCGATCATAAAAAAACAAAGAAAATGAGCTATATTTGTTAGGGCTTTTTTTTGCTTATTTTGGCAATATCGGCTTTTTTTTAGTTATTTTTGCGATATCGGCTTTTTTTACTTATTTTGTCATTTTAAGATAATTTTTCATTTTTTTCATACGAAAAAAAAAATTATTTAATAAATATTTGCAAAAATCGTTGTTTTTTTTTTTTTTTTTGATGTGGCAACTTTTTTTATTTGTTTCATTTATTTTATTTCATGAAATCGCCTTACTTTTTGTGCTGCTACAACTCTGGTTGAAAAAAAAACGTTTAAATCAAAGTAGCCAAGTTTTTACTGTCAACAAATTTACATTTTAAAAATTTCATTGAATTGTTGAAAGCATAACATTTTTAAAACTTTTTAAAGTTGTCTTAGTTTAAAAACAGATCAAATTACCTTCATAGCCTCTGCGTTTTGGATGTAAGTATAAATTTTTTTTAATTTATTAAAACCTTTGTTAAAATTGGTTTATTGTTTTATTATTTAGAAAATGCCTAAAGTCAAGGAAAGCAAATCGGTTTACTTGAGCAAGCTAGTCAAACAGTATCCAGATTTAAAAACTGATGGATCAGCTTTAGTGTGTAACGTGTGCTCAAAACCTTTATCTGTTGATAAAAATTACAACATAAAACAACACCTGGATTCAAAAAAGCACAAAGATCTAAAAGAAAGAGAATCAAAAAAAAATTTAAAACAACAAACTTTTCTACAAAGTTCTACAAGTTCATCGGCCGCCGATAAATTTTGCATTGATCTCTGTGAAGCCTTTATATCAGCAGATATACCATTATACAAAATTCGACATTTAAAAGTACAACATTATCTTCAAAACTATACATCATTCCATATTCCATCTGAATCGTCTCTTCGAAACAAATATACAAAAATAGTTTATGAATCTACAGTTAACAAAATAAAGGAAGAAATACAAAAACATTTTATTTGGGTCTCTATAGACGAGACCACCGATGCGTCGAACAGATTTGTGGCAAACGTTGTTGTGGGTATACTGCATGTGGATGAAAATATTTCAGAAGAAAGATTTTTAATAAAAACAGCTGTATTAGAAAAAGTCAATCATTCCACTATTGCACGTTTGTTTGATGATTCAATGAAAGAATTTGACCTAGATAAACAGAAAATTTTTCTTTTTGTAAGTGATGCCGCACCATATATGGTGAAAGCTGCAAAGGCCATTGCTGTATTTTACCCACATATAACTCACGTAACCTGTCTTGCACATGGAGTTCACAGAGTTTGTGAACATATAAGAGAATACTACTCAAATGTAGACAAATTTATTTCAAATGCTAAAAAAACGTTCCTTAAATCTCCTGCAAGGGTTCAAATCTTACGAGAAACAGCACCAGATATACCACTACCTCCACAACCAGTGATAACTCGATGGGGGACGTGGATAATGGCTGTAAATTATTATGCCAAATATTTTGATAATTTCGTAGAAATTTTTTCAAATTTAAACTCTACAGATTCTTCAGCAGTGCGTATATGCCAGGCTTTAATGAATGAAAATAATTTGCGCAACCAAATATTGTTCATTTCTGTAAATTTTGGGTTTTTACACGAAGTAGTAACCAAATTGGAAACAAAAAATCTTTCATTGGTTTCCCAAGTGAATATAGTTATGGACACCGTAAGAAAAATTTCCGGTGTTCCAGGGGATATAGGCGACAAAGTGAATAAAAAATTTGAATCTGTTTTATTAAAAAATGAAGGATTTTCGGTACTAAAAGATATTGTGGATATACTGGAAGGCAAGCGGCATTGCGAGTTCAATCGTATAAAATATACCTCAGAGCAAATACTCAATTTTAAATATGCTCCCTTAACATCTGTAGACGTAGAAAGAACTTTTTCTATGTACAAAAGCGTGCTGACTTCAAATAGACAGGGGTTTCTTTTCGAAAATTTATCGCATCAATTTATAATTTACTGTAACAACGCATTCAACGAATAAAGTGGAAAATAAACCATAAATTTTAATTGCTTTTTTTTTTATTTTAACAGCTTATTTTCATGTTTTTAAACGCTTTTTTTAAGAGCTTAAAACTGTTTTTTTAGTGCTTATTTTTGGTTGCCCTACACATTAGTATTAACATTGAGTGAAAATATATCCAATATCTAAAATTTAACACTAACAAAAATATTAAAACCCAATTCCATCGACATCAGGCCTGAAGTCAACGTGGGACAAGCATGTGGTGAGTTAAATGTCAAATTTATTTTCACTCTCAATTCTTTTGTTTTTTTTATTATTTTTATTCAATTCAAATTTAAATTTTGTTTATTGTTCATAGCACCAATAAAGTTATGTTAATACTATAACAATAATTTGAAAGTAAAATTGAAATAATATGTTAATAACATAAAATATTTTTATTTTTTTTATGTTATTAACGGCCATTTTCACCAAGTTCGGTTATAATTAACCATCGGTTATAGCTGTCAAAACATATGGGTAACCGGAACTTTAATTGAAAGTTAGTTTTAACCGAACTTGGTGAAAATGGCCGTAACAGTAACACAGTTAACATAATATTTGAATAATAATTTTTGTTTTTTTTTTTGGATTATAACATTTTTTTTTTTGCTATTAAAATTTGTTAACATTTTGTTTGATTTCGTATATCATACATTTGAAACAATTTATTCTTACTACCGTTATCTTTTATATAAATTTGTATGTTTTCATAATACTTTATAATCAGTATTTACAATGTTAGATTCAAACAAAAATAAAATAAATTATGTGGACAATATGGATGGTTAAATTTTAGTTTATTTTTATTTCACGAAAAGGTAAGGTCATTTAGTATGTAGGGCAGTTCTGGGCTATCTGAGAATATAAAGCATAGATAGCATGGTTGGGAGGGTTAAGACATTTTGAAGGGGGACTTACACCGTAACCTCTTCAACTTGTTAGCTTCACTCTATTTTCTTTAGATTATCTTTTATGTTTTGTTTTTTTAGTTTTCTTTCTGTTTCTTTTGGTCGGTTTTATATAAAAGCTACCTAATTTTAAATTGTTTGTGGTGAACCGTAATTTAACTCGATTGGAGCAAGAACCATCCCAATTTCCATGAGCACGGCCGGTATTATTAGGTAGCAAAGCACCTTGAGAGTTAGGCCTTTACGGTGGTTCGTTACACTGTTCATAGAAAAAGTTCTTTCTACGTCCACAGATGAAGTATATTTTATACGATTGGACTCACAATTCCGCTTGCCTCCCAAAATATCCCTATATCTTTTAGAACCGAAAATCCTTAATTTTTAAATAAAACTGATTAATATTTTTTATTAACTATATTTACTTGGGAAAACAATGAAAGATTTTTTGTTTCCAATTTTGTTACAACTTCGTGTAAAAACCCAAAATTTGCAGATATGAAGAATATTTGGTTCCGCAAATCACTTTCATTCAAATATATACAGAGAAATTCTTAACAGCTACAACTTTATTGAAAAAGCAAAAAAAAAACGTTACTTTACCAAGAACAGAGAGAAGGGGAACTAACAGACGTTACTTTATACAAAAACTATATTTAAAAAGAAATAAGACGTTACAAACTATGATAATAAAAAGACGTTACAATAAGAATATTATTGTATGAAGTGACTGTGTCTCTTAAGCTTCGTCCAGACGGTAATCAGATCTTACAATATTTTCATTAAAATTGACTAAAATTATCTTGCAACTGTGTGAACATTGTACGCTATTTTTTTAATCACTTTTTTTAATCACTTAAGTGATGAATCAGTTTTTAATCATCAAAACTGATCTGAAATGAATCATTTGGGTGATTTTTACAAAAAATAATCAGCCAAATGCTAGCTGTGCAAAATAAAATAAAAAGTTCAGTCTAATATTTTTCAAAACTTAGTTTAAATAAATAATTAAATTTTTGTTTGCATAAACAAATAAATACTTTTTTGATTTGTTTTTTATTTAAGCTAATAGGGCCTAAGGTTAATTAATGTAAATAAAAAGCAATTTTTTATTACAGTTTTCCCGACGTTTATATTAACAAAAAAGTAGGCCTTTGTCTGTTCGGCCGCAAAAAACTTTTGTACATGGAAAATTATCTCCCAACGTCAACCGAAGTTATAGGAGCATACTTGTAGAATGTTAATTCATTTGAAGAATATTAATTTTCTAATTCAAATCCCACATTTGATTCCAGATCAAAAATAGTGGAAATTTGTTTTATTTTTTTTAATCCTTAATTTTTTTGCAAAACATTTGGATTTTTTTAATTGGTCGGGCTATTCTTCCTTCCACATTGTTAATTTTACTTTCTGCATATTAGCTAATTTGACTTGAGTTATCTCAAGTGAACAATATGCCTCAAATTGAGTTATTGTTACACCAATGTATCCGGAGTTGAAAAATACAAATGCTAATTGACTTTTATGTGCTGTTTTCACAACACATGACTGAACGTGTACGAAAATAAATTGCTTAAAATTTTTTAATAGTATTTTTATGTGCTGTTTTCACAACACAAGTGACTGAACGTGTATTAAAATTTATATGGAAAACATTCAAAAAACAGAGTGATTTTCATATTAATTTTACTACACGTTCATCAGTCACTTGTGTTGTGAAAACAGCACACTAATGTTATTAAAGTTCAATATTTCTTTTACCTTTTTAATTGCATAAGCCACGGTAGCAACAAATTCTTCAATAAAATTTTTAAATTGCTCAAAATTTTTTGAATAACATCTAGCCAGGTTAATACTGACCGCGTTGGTAAGGACACCAAACGATACATTTCATTCAAAATTGCAACTCGTAAAGGAGCCTTTAAACATATATTTTTCACGTATGAAACCAATAAATCAATACTTTCGAATTGGTTTCTAATTTCCTCTACGCCTCAGTAACAGCCATATTGCCAAGAAAGTAACATGTGAACCGTTTTGGATAAAATATTTTAAGTTCATTAGCAGCCTTAAACATGTAAGGTGCTGCATCGGTTAAAAATAGAAGGATATTCTGTCTAAATTTTTAAGATCTTTTTCCAAAAAAATTTATTTATTGATCTTAAATTTTTAGTTGGAAGACTTTTTTTGTGTATTTGGAAAATTTTTTGTAGAAATTGATTTAATTTATGCCATTTTAACGCAAATAACCGAAATTCCGCAATAAAATTTCCTTTAAGAAAAGCGCATATTAGAAAACTTTTTTCTCGTTTTAGAAACATAATTTTTTTTTTTTTTTTTGGAAAACATTTTTTATATGTCTGCAAAAAATTAGAAGCACAGCTGCATTTTCTAATTTTAAATAAACAAAAATTTCGAAATTTTGATAAAAAATAATATTTTTTTTTTCAAATTTGCGATCATGAAAAACTCCCATGAAAAAAAGGTAATTCAAATGGGAATAATAACGTGAAATAATGTTCACGTTAAATAATTCTCCTTATCCTGAAAAGATTTTTCCCTCGTAATTTGTTCACATTTCCCTTAGATTTTCTCACTTTATTTTTGCTAGGGAACAGAACATGTATGTAAGTAGTTCCTCCTATAAACCGAATATTAAGGGTTAGATCCCTAATAAGGCACAAACCGATACATTGGTTAACAAAATGCAAAACAACAAGTCGATTGCCTGCGGATTTGTGAAGCTTTCAAAAGACGTGGTGGCAGAATTTTGGAAATTATTTTACTACATAATACTAAAGGCTAGATTACACTATTATACTTTGTATTAATACATGTCAAAAACTCAAGTAATATGATAGTGTGAATGCAATGTGTCACGAAAATGACAAGTATTATGAAAAAAGTTTGACATCCCATACGACTTCATCGTTTTTTGAAAAATTTCTAAACAATAATACTTTTCATTGGATCAGGGTTGCATTTTATTTCATGTATGAGTGTTTATACTTTGTGTGATGGTGTGAACACAAACTGTCATGTTAAATAAGATTTTTTGACAGTCGCAACAAAACTCATTAGCTTTCTATCTCACAAAGTATTATGGAATACGTAAGACTTGTGAGATAGTGTAATCTAGCCTTAAATATTTTGCTTTATTATTTAACTTTTCTTTAAAATATATACGTGTACGTTTTGAACAAAAATGTCATTGATTTTTAATTTTTTTAATATTTCTTCTTTTTTACATTCACTGGAACTGATAGCGTGAAAAATTGTTCACATGAGATTCACGATTGCTTTTTCCCTTCGAGGGGAATGAAAATTTCATGGGAACAAAAATTCCACTTGTTTTTCACGATAGGGGTGATTATGGGTACGTTCGTAAATGTAGTTGTTGTGCATGAGTTGCGCATTAGTAAAGTTGACTGCCGCAAATATTGGCAATTATTGCATCAGTTAATTTTCTGGTGCAATAACTTTTAACATTAAAGAAATCGTTTTATTTTTCTTTTTTGATGCTTTTTCTTGTAATTTATAAGAAAACTATTATTTTTGGTAAATTTTTTTAATAAAATTTGCCATCGCGATTGTTGATAACTTATTTTTTAAAATTTTAGGTTCGCCCATTAAACTTTTAAAATTTGGCTTGTGTTCAAAAATTCAAACTTTGCACAGCTGTTGTGCATTAAAAAATCATCAGCATCACAAGTGCAACTGGTGATCACGCATCAGCAACAAAATTTTGCATCACTGCAGCAGTGATGCTCAGTTTTGATGCAGTTTGAAGCTAAAGTAACCTCCTCCATTTTCGAAACAACGGTATATCTCGAAAACCAGAGCTAAAAACGGCTAGCACAACTGGATTCAGCGCACTCGAATTAGGTTTAAACGCCAAGTGCCCAGCTTGTCTAAAAAAGTGTACATTTCAAGCACAGTGTAATTAATACGTTTTTACCAAATTTTATCAAATTATCTAAAAACTGCTACTTTTACTTTTCGCACAAGGTTTTCATGGACAGACAACCAGCCAGATGGTCGGACGAACACGAAAAGATGCAGCAATAGCTTAAATATGCAAATTATTCACAAACAAGTCGATACCAAAAATCTTTTTATGAATTCTAAAACGGATATATATATATTGTTTTTGCATTATTGGTCGCACAAAAAACGCCATGCAATTTTGCATATTTACGGTTTCCCTGATCATAAGCTTGTATGTATGAGTACGCTTTTGTCAGTAGGATGTGACAGGACATTTTAAAAAGCATTACAGATAAAAATTAAAGACAACAAACCCCATTGTTTTTTATAACTATCTCTTTAGATTTAGCTTATACATGTAAAAATTGCTACGTCTTAACTTCCTTTCATATTTCAGAGTTTAGGTACCGTGTAAATAAATACGTTTAATTACCTCAGTGAGTTAAAACGCTTAAAACGCTTACCCCGCATAATTACCCAAAAATATTGTACTGTAGTTCTATGCCCAGCAATAAATTTTACAATCAGTTTTAGAAGTTATGACATTGTTGTAAGTGTTATCCATTACCCATACGTGAAGATTTGAGCAATTTTACTAAAGGCCAATTTTACTAAAGAATGGCTTCATCTAGTCTTAAGGTGTTGGGTGATAAGCCCTATTCAACAGTTAAAGCTTCAGGAGCTATTAACCAGGCTCGTTGGATGAAAAAAATTGTATATTCTTTAAAAATACGCATTTTTCTAAACTAGCTGCAATCTTGCATATACATTTCAAAATTTGAATGCCCTCCATACACTCCTCGCAATGATTCTATTTTATTAAAGCGGTTGGATAACTACAAATGTAGTAGTTGCACGCAGCCCGTTAAAAACTGTTCTAGGTCATCAGTCGTACTTTACAACAAAATTCCCTACCTTAGCGTTTTTTTATTTAACATATCAACATCTAAACTTTGATTTGAGTGGCAAAAAATCTACACTCGTCAAGTAGTGAATTTTAATAGAAGACAACCTTCAATATTAAGAAATTCAAGGATTCATTTCCACAATCAGTCTTTTTTTTTTGAAGCTTGCAATATTTCAACTGATTTTGTTAAAACCGATCCAGAAAATTGAGAAGCAAACAAGTCATTTCAAGATGCAAAGAACACTGTTTAACACTTACAAGTGGTAAGTGACGTTGCAGAACGAGGTGTGGCTTTGGCTAACACTTACTTCCAAGTCACACCTTCTGAAACAGGTTTGTAAGGGAGAAATGTAAGCGTTGGTGAGTTCCCACTTTGAAGCAATACATTTTTCACACAAACAACGCTTTGTTGAACGCATAGCAAAACTGGTGAGTGTAGCTATCAGCTTTACCCACTAAATCTTTTGTTGGGTGTTTTCTTTTCTGACCATTATGTTCCATGTATGCTACCATTCGCGTGGGTTTTTGTTCTATTCATAAAAAAATATAAAAAAAGTGAGAAGTTGTAGTTTTCTTTTCTAAATATGTTGCAAAAATAAATGGCAAATTTGTTCCATTTCTTACCCCCAGTTATAATTGAGTGTAAGATACAATTTGTGTTATATTGTGATTTTTGGTTATATTGTGATAGATATAAAAACTTTTTGTTTTTCGTTGTTTTCCGTGGTGAATATCGCTTGCAGCTATTATTTTGTTCCATTGTAATTAAAAAAAATTGATCACTTTGTAAGGGTGCGTTTAAACTATTAAATATGTATATTACACAACTATAATGGATTACTTTTTTCTAGAAAAGAAAACACCATTAGTTATTATCTAGTATTCTTCCTGACAAACCTGCTTCGTAGTAAGGATATGGCGCGGCACTTGAAATGTTATTTTTTTATAAAACTTGCTTAGAGTTCGTTTACTTACTTTCCTACATCTCTGTATATCTTATTGCCAAGCGCATAAATTTGCGGTTATTTTTTTAATGGACCTTAAGTGCTTCGCAAAATTATAAAATTTTATTATTAATAAGATTTCCGTTTGACGTTCAAAATTCCTAATTTTTCTTATTTGATATATATGTAATCCTTTAATTTCCTGTGGCACATAGGGCCGCAACAAATGTTTTCCATTGTATTTTATCAGTGCACATCATTTTCATTTCATTCAGGACACGCCATGCTCATGCAACTTGTCTCAATTTGGCGTCACCAAGTATTGGCAGGTCTACAAGGTCTCCTGGAGCCTTGGGGATTATATTCCACAGACTGTCGCGTTAAATCATGTGCTGGCTTTCTCATTGTGTGTCCTAGCCAACTAAATTTCCGCAATCAAATATTCATACTTAAAGGACTTTGATGGGTTAAATTCCACAAATCCAGATTTGATATCGTGGCAGGCCAGAATATCCTTTCAATACGCCTAAGGCAGCGGTTTACAAAAACGTGCATGCAACTCATTTCATGACTCGAAATATTCCAGGGTTCACAGCCATACAGAAGCACAGATTTTACATTGCTTTTAAAAACCTTGATTTTGGGGTGAGTTGAGATATTTTGAGATCTCCAGATTTTATTAAGTGTGCCATACGCTTGCTTTGCCTTACACAGTCTATTCTGTATGTCTTCTTTGCTGCCACCTGTTTTTGAAATTATACTCCCCAGCCCGAAAGCTGGAAGTTCGCGTTTCAAGAAGAATTTATGCGCATTGATTTGGTTTTGTTGATATTAATGCTTTAAACACATTCGAGACAGCAAGCTACCGACTTCAATATGTCAAAACTAGAATTCATGTGTGCGTATGGAAATGATTATTTTCACGACGACACGGATACAGGGCTGCTGGTTGTTGTCTGTGCTTATTTTGTCGTTGTAGTCAAATTAAACTAATTTCTATTTTTGTCCACTACAAAACAGAAAAAGTGTTGCTAATATAAAAAAATATTTAAAATATAAGTGCTTAAATTTTTTTTTTTTTTTGTTTAACAGAAAAGAATCGGCTTGAAACAAGAATATTAACTCGGCTCAACACCAAATTGTTATTTATATAATTTTTTTTATATCCTTGAAAGAAGTTCTATAGGAAGTTATAGGTCGTAAAAGTTTCAAAATACTTTATCCATATCTCTTTAGGTATAAAATGAATCTTTAAAATATGGGAAACATTGGAAAATTCCTTAAAGTGTGTTCCACATGGCGTTTATGGTTATGGAGTTTTTCGCTTTTCCTACTTTTACAATTGAATTAACATAGGAAAAATGAGAGAAGGGAAAAACTCCCGGTGAATTTTTATTCATAATTGGGATGAATATGTAAGAAGTACATAAATGATTACCAGATATATATTTTTAATCAAACTTTTAAATAAATTGACTAATTTTCCAAAATAAAATTTTTTAAAGCTTAATAAATTTAAAATTTTATATGATGAAGTTACTAATAATATGGTATATAAAAGATTAAGGCCCGTTTTCACAACTTACCGATAGCTAAGGGTAGGATTTTATCGGCCGTATAAAAAGTGTTCCATTATTACAACTTTACTTTAACCTACCAGGTAGGATGAACCTTAATTTACTTTATCGCTCACTATACGTTAAAGTAAAGTTTTAATAATGAAACACTTTTTAAAAAGCCGGTTAAAGTCTACTTTAAGCTATCGGTAAGTTGTGAAAACCGGCGTAAGTGTTCTTCCCTAAAAATTCCCCGGGAGTTTTTTCCCTTTTCCCATTTTTACAATTGAATTAACATAGGAAAAATGGGAGAAGGAAGAAAACTCCCGGGGAATTTTTATTCATATTTGGGCTGATTATGTTTTAATAAATATGTATATTGACAAAATTTTAAGTTTTGTAGAAAAATCTTTCAAGAAATATTAATTTTTAAAATTGGCCCTTAACGGGCTAATAAATCGGAATTTTTTAAAGATCAAGTGAAAGCCATTTCGAAGTAGTTTCTAATAATACCACTACTTCTTAGATCCAGATTTTACCTAAAAAGTTATTGATAAAGGGTACGTTCGTAAATGCAGTTGTTGGGTATCACTTGCGCAGAAGTAAAGTTTAATGTTCGTAAAAGCATCACTTGTAAGAAACTTGGCATCACTCTCATATGTCAATAGTTTTTATGCAGTAATGCCGCAGCTCTGAAGCAAACTTTGGCAATTATTGCTTCAGTTAATTTTCTGAAGCAATAACTTTTGACAAAAAAGAAATCGTTAAATCGTCATTTATAAGAAAACTGTTACTTTTTGGTTCAATATTTTCAATTAAATTTGTCATCTTTATTGTAAAAGCATTTTTATTATTATTTAATTTTTGCTTATTAAACTTTTGAAATTTCAAAAATTCAAACTTTGCACAGCTGTTGTGCAAAGTATCAGCAACACAACTGCAACTGGTAATCACGCATCAGCAACAACATTTTGCATCACTTCAGTGATACATAGTTTTTATGCATTTACGTACGTACCCAAAGTGTTCTGAAACTTTTACGAACTATACCACGTGTGTTGAAGGAACAAATTTTCTTATTTTAAAAGCATTTTATATGTATTTTTTGTTTAATCTGCCGTTAAAATTATATTGTTTATTAGTAACAAAAATAACAAAATTAAAATATTTTATTTATTTATTTTTTGGCCAAGGTGTTATATTTATTTATTTTATTTTATATTTTAATTTTTTTTAAATAAATTCATTTGTTGATAATCTTAAATTAAGTTTGAATAAGAGTCTGCAATTATGCATGTTTTTCCATTTTATAAAATAAAAAAAATGATAGTGGCACCACTGAAATATAAAGACATAGTAAACAAAAACAGCTGTTTGTATTTTTTCAATTGTAGCTGCCGTCTTCAACATAATTTAGTAGCTGACTACACGACTAAAATTTTAGCCAGCAGCATTTGTAGTATTGTGTTCGTGTAGTCTGCTGTGGTTAATGTGTTTAATGCATAATTTGTAATCCCGCTCTGGCCGCTCGTGTAGCAAAGGTTTGAATCTTAGGTACTGCATGCTAGAGAAGCGGTGGGATAAAAGACAGACGTCATCTGTATAATTAATATCTAGTAACCTATCATGAAGGCCACACGAAATTCCATGATGCATAATCATACAGTGGTTCATAAATACGTCAAGTACTATGTTAAACAGTAGTGGAGACAAAACACAGCCTTGACGAACACCAACGTTTACTTTGATGGGTTTGCTTGCTGAACCCTCATGAAGTATGAAACAAAATGCGTTGTTGTATAGCTCCTTAATGAGATTAATTATCTTCTCGGGAACTCCTTTGTAAGGCGAATGAGCCAATTTATAAGAATTTGGAGCTTGTTCAATCGGTTTAAGCCATCCTTATAATCAGCAATAAAAATACATATATCCGTCATTTATTTAGTACTTCGATGCATCATAACTACTAACCAATAGCGTAGCATTTTTTCCCAATCTTTATTATATTGTTTTTCATATTTACTTATTTTTGGGGAAGACATACATACATATTTGCCTTTAAAAAATCAAAAATTGTTTGTGTTGTCAACGGTTTTAGATTCAAATTTTAAATTCTTTTTTTTAAACACTCACTCAAGAAAAATAACAAGTTTATAAAGTACCTTTTACACACCTAACAAAAATTGTAATCTTAATTAGGACCCTTTACACTATATAAGAGTAAGATAAAAGTTTTGCTACTTTTTTTATATTTTATATACGGAACAAAAAAAAATAAGCGTAAATAATAAAAAAGTGTAAAATCCCCAAAAAATCTCCGAAATTTTATTTTAAATGCCCAATCCTCAAATGACTTTCTTTGTCCTTTTTACTCACATGAAATCCCCAACTTTGGGGATAAATCCCCAAGTCTGACAGCTCTGGTCGCAACCAACCAGCGAGTTGAAGTCACCCATTAACATTTTGATATTACCATGACTGAAACTGTTAATCACATTTGTTAGCTAACTATAAAACCTATCTTTTTCTTAATTTTCATCACCTTTCGTTGGAGTATAGCATTCAATACAGCTTAGGTTTCTTGCACGTGTTCTAAACCTTGCTACAATAATTATCATTAATATTATTATATACATTTGCATAGATTTCAGTAATCATTTAAACTTCGGGGAGAATAAGTGATTGGCATACAGCTCTCCTAGGCTGGCGCTGGGGATGCCAGCTAAGCCACCAGCCTAGTTTGTTGAAAGTCAGTAGCAAACTTAGCAATATGCCTACATCCCGAGACGTCATTTTTTTAATGACCATTCGGATATGCTGAAGACCGTCGCTCGAATTTGCTCCCACCTCCGTAGCAATGGGATCAGCACGCTGACCTACGAGTGGACTTGGAGTGAATTACTAAGGATAGTGGAAATACTTTACCTTATACTCGTCATTTTTAGGAATGACAAGTCTTACTAAGGAACACTTTAACCAGTTTGCGTTACACACTCCCATACTCCTTTTTTGATAAATATACTGAAACTTTTTATTGGGTACAAGACTTATCAATGAGGGAACATTTAAATACATATTATTGTGCAAAGCAAAACGGCTTAGCTGAGCGGTCCCTAACAAGCGTTTATGCATCTGTCCAAAAGAAGTAAAATCTTGTTGACACAGCAAACGCGCAGAATTTATATACGTATCGAAAGCATGAAGTAGGATTAGTTTCTGCTTTAGCATGCATCTTAAAAAAGGTTAAAAAGAAACATTTACATAGAACGCGTGGTGTGGACCTCCAGCCTAAGAATTAAAAGAAACCATTTATTATTCTGTTTGATGTTATGTTCTGCTTTTAAATGTGTTATTTTTCTTAGCTGTTTGCAAAAAATAAACATTGAAAATTGAGCTGTTTTTCAAAAAATTGTAAAAATAAGTATCGTCGATATCGGCGATATATCGGTATCGGAATTCGTTACATCCCTAGAAAATATCTATCTGTTCTTATCGAATCATGTTGACGGGTATATAAGATTCGTCATAGCGGAATATAGACCCTTACTAGTTTAAAATGTAATTGTTTTTTTTCTCATAAAACCTTTTATTTACAAGAAAAATCACTTTTTTCTCAAATTTTCAAAAATGTTGTTTTTTTAGTAATCAATAAACGAAAAAGTACTACGTATAATCAGTGTTCCCAGTTTTGGGGATTTATCCCCAAATTGGGGATTTTTTTTTGTAATTGGGGATAAAAATTTCGTGAAAATCCCCAGGGGATTTTTTGGGGAAAAGCACTTTTTTCGCTGGGGATTTTTGGGGATAATATATTATTCTAAATATCATTTTTCCAATGGCAAGACCGATTTGGTCAATATGTGGGTACAAATTTTAGTCTTTTCCCGGTTTTTAACTATTTTAAGAACTTGTTGAAATAGGTTTAAATATGGTTTTTGTACCAACAAGCGTTTCTTCTGTTGAACTAGCTTTTTTCTGTAATGAATATAACCAAAATCAATATTTGCAACAGAATACAATATGAGTTATTAGGAGCTCTTCTTAGAATAGAAGTTTGTACACTTTAAAATAATGCAGCTTGCTGTGACAAATTTATTCAACAATCTTAAATGCACTTTTTAAACAAACAACATGTAAAACAAAATTGCATTGGCTTATGACTTAGAAGATTATGGATTCCCTAGTTTTGGAAATGATAAATATGTGTTGACGCATATGGTGTTTTCTTTTCTAGAAAAAATGTGACATTATATTTTAAAAAAATGCAATTTGGAGTCTGTTTCCTAAAAATTTTGCTCCCGGAAAGGATGAGTTTTTTGGAATAAAACAAGCCACCCTTTTCGGGAGCAAAATTTTTAAGAAACAGACACCAAATTTCCTTTTTTTTTAAATAAAATGTCACATTTTTTTGTAGAAAAGAAAACACCAATAATTATTTTTCTTTTGCGTTTTTACGTTACCTTTGTTACATTCAATACATGTGTACACATAGATACGTAGAACTCAAAGAATAAAAACCATTAGTTTTAATTATATTACACAAATGGATTTATTTATATAAATCGATGTATGCATATTTTTCCATTGACATAATATTGTGTATTTTATTTTTAAGAAAATGTGGGGATTTTTGGGGATAAGAAAATGGCTATTTTGGGGATTTTTGGGGATGAAAAATCACAAATTGGGGATATGGCTTAAAATAAAACTGGGAACTCTGCGTATAATTTTATAAGTTTCTCTTTCTTCAAAAAAAAAAGATATTTTTTTTAAATTTCCTTTTTACGAAAAAAAAAAAATCAAAGAGTAAATTTTTTAAAAAAAATGGTCCTTTAGAACAATTGAGGAGGTCCATAACAAAACGCAATAATTTCGTTTTTCAAGTTTTTTGATTGAATCCTATTCTACACATTGAAATCTATATTACACATCTTTGCAATTTATCGCTACAAGAAATTTAAAAAAAGTCAACTTTATAAATAAATTATGCTCTGGTGGTAACTCTTAGATAACTGTAAAACGTAGGGAATATTTGTTTAGTTAAAACCTTTTGCAATCAAATCAATGAAAAAGTCGATTTAAAATTTTGGGTTAGTTAGGTCCTTTTGCGTTTTAGGTAACGATATATTTATACCCTCCACCACAGGATGAAAGGGTACATATAAGTTTGTCATTCCGTTTGTAATTTCTACAATATTGATCTTAGACCCTATAAAGTATATATATTTTGGGTCCTTATGAGGAGAGAAGTTGATTTAACGATGTCCGTCCGTCCGTCTATCTGTCTTACGTTTGATATGTGTTTTCCGGAGACTTCAGACATGAGAGCGGCTAGGTTGTTTTACATTTATGTCACATATAGTCCACCATTTCTTGCTATTGAAATTCAGCCAGATCGGTCCATAAACCCCCCCCCCTGTTTACAATTGTTTACATATTCTAGCATAATGCCGAATACGATTTTCGTTATCACCCTTCTTTATTATATCATCTATTTAACGAAATAATTTTAACAAATAGAAACTAGGAATTTTTGTTTCTTTTTGCTACTTTAAATCTCGCCAAAAAAGATAAATCTATGGTATGACAACAGTGCCTATACAAAAAGAAAACAAACACACATACATGGTACAAACTATTTTGGTGAATATAGGCCACTTATTAAGGTTCACAACTCAAATAATATGATTTGTAATTTTTGTATTATGGTTAACAACTTTGCTATTTTGTGTTGAACAAAAACATCAAAAATAATTACAACTCAACTGTGTTGAGTTGAGTTGTGAACCGTAAACGGGCCATATTTCATTTTAATAATATTTAAACAGCGTTTCTTCATGGTTCAGTTGTCTAAGGGGTTTGTTAAGGTTCGAAACTGTGAGTCCCCTCGTTCAAATCTTGGTTTTTCAAAGAGAAAATTTTTTTTTATTTTTTTTATGTTCTAAAAACGATTTTTAAAAAATGTACAAGTTTTCGCTTTTTAAATTTAATTTATAATGAAGTTTAATGTATTGTATATATGTGTGTATATGTTAAAATTATTTTGCTTTTGTCTAGTTGATCTGTATTCTGCTAGCACAATGGTGAAGGGCATATAAGATTCGGAACAGCCGAATATAGCACTCTTACTTGTTTTTATTAAATTGGATAAAGAACACTTTAAACTAAAAACAAAATTGTTTTTGTTAAAAATGTTATCACATCTATCTTCTTCTATATAAGTAATAAAAATGAAATGTTGTCTGTTGCTGACCGCATAACTTGAGAACGGCTTGACCGATTTGGACGATTTTTTCTTTAAAATGATCGCCATGGTCCAACTTAGGTTTGTACGAAAAGAACATTTTGCCCCGCCCACTTTTTTCGAATCACCTAAAATCAGAAAACGGCTCGATCGATTTGACAAATTTTTCTTTCAAATGGTGGTATTAATCCATTTAAAGTTTTCATCGAAAGAAAAATTTACCACGCCTACTTTTACGCCCACTTTTTCTATTAAGCGCATAACTTGAGAACGGCTTGACAGTTTTGGACGATTTTTCCTTTAAAATTATCGCCATGGTCCAACTTAGGTTTGTACGAAAAGAAAATTTTGCCCCGCCCGCTTTTACGCCCACTTTTTTTGATTTACCTAAAATCAGAAAACGGCTCCATCGATTTGACTAATTTTTTTTTCAAATGTTCGTGTTAATCCATTTTAAGTTTTCATCGAAAGAAAAATGTACCACGCCTACTTTTACGCCTACTCTTTAAAATGTTCGCCATGGTCCAACTTAGGTTTTTAAGGAAAGAAAATATTTCCCCGCCCACTTTTTTCGATTTACCTAAAATCAGAAAACGGCTCCATCGATCATTAGTAATCAGCTACCGAGCGAAGCCGGCACGGCCAGCTAGTATTAGAATAAAAGTCGATTCGGCTTTCTTGCACAAACCCCTTACTACATACAGTTCAAAGCAAAATGGAATAAATACTATGATTCGGACCAAACCGCAATAATTACAAATTTGTTATCTAAATAACTTTAAAACAAACTGTCAGATAAAATAATTAATTTGTGATTAATATTATTTTTGTAGACAATAATACCTCAATAATTGTTTTTTAAAAAAATTATGTGCTACTTACTTATATTACATTTTGTTGTTTATCCAAAAAAATATTATGGTGTAATTATTGCGTTTTGTTATGGATCTCCTCAATTGTGATTTTTAGTTGAACTGTTAATTTTTATTTTTTGATATTTTTAGTTATTTTAATTTTCATTAAATTATTTTTGCTAAAGGAAGGAATTTAACAACATGAAATTTATTAATAATTTTTATTCTTGGCTGAGCTGGGTCGAACTCGGGTTGAGTTTACATGTTTCAAGAATCACCAAGTTCTTTCATCAGAATTTTTTGACGCTCTAACCTCCTTCACTGCGGGGCCTGCCAGCCAACAGTCAAACATCAATCTTTAACCAGTGGTACTTGTGGTTCGAAATTTGCTGTAATTATCATTTTCAATTTTATTTGCATGTTGCTTCCTTTCATCTGTTTTTTCTTATTCTTATTCTTGTCTTGAAAACCTGAACACATTTGTTTATTATGTTTTTTGTCCACTTTCGTCGACGTTTTATTTGTGTCATAGCCTTTTTTAAAACAATTGTGATTTTTAGTTGAACTGGTAATTTTTATTTTTGATATTTTTAGTTAGGCTTGAGTTCATTAAATTATTTGTACTGAAGGAGGGAATTTAAAAAAAAAATATGTTTTTCTGTATTCACTAAAATATCACTATTTTCACGAAAAGTTCTCTTTTTTAAAAATTACTCTTTTCATTAAAAAAAAAAACATATTCGCTGGATTCTGACTTGACTCTATCGAAAAAAGCTGCAGAGTTAGTAAGTTGAAAAGACACTGTTCCAAAACGTTTGAAATAAATATTTTCTTGGTGCACATAAACAACACAAATCAATTAATTTTGAAGCTTTGACGGCTGTATAATGTAAATATTAGCGTAGCCTAAAAAATCCTTCTGAAAGATGAATATTAAACAGCTACCTGTAGATATTAAAGCGATCAGAAAATGTATCTTATTTATTTAGAAGTTAATATTTATATTTATAGTTTTCATATTAAAAAAACATTTATTTATATTTTTAACCAAAAATAATGTTACATTTAGTTTCAAATAAAAAGGGTTTTTTAATGGTGTCGTTAAAATTGTTGCGCAAATCACTGACAGCTGAAAAATATAACGAGTTATAGAATCAAAAATTTATAGAATATAACAATTAGAGAATGTGCTTTATAGGGAAATTATTGGGCGCTGCGAACTATGTCCGTAGCACATTATGTCCCGATAACTTAAATGAACTTTGTCCTTAACATAAGGGAACAAATTAATCGTGAACAAAATCTCAATTTCTAAATAAAAAATTTACAAATTCCCTAAACGTCGTCGTCGGTTTAATTCTTCTAAACAAAAATTCGGACGTAACTATACTTGTTTCAAACTATTCTTGGTTTCTTTTGGTGTCCCTTCGAAAAATCGTTCAAGTTCAGTCGTTCCGTTTTCTGTAGCAAGCCACAAGCTAAAAGTTAACGTTAAACTCTTAAACATTTCAAGGAGCATAATATGCATATACATATTATATATATCGTTACTTTAATATATAAAAGCCCTAACTAACATTTTCCGTACTTTACAGGAGAAGGAAAAAACTTAATAAAAATTATAGTCTTGCAGTCGCGATTTTTTTTAAACGCAGTTTTTTATTAAACTCTCTAAACAATTTAATAAAAAACTGCGTTTAAAAAAAATCGCAACTACGATACTACAATTTTTATTAAGTCTTTTCCTTCTCCTGTAAAGTAAGGAAAATGTTAGTTAGGGCTTTTCTATATTAAAGTAACGATATGTATGTATGTATAAAGACAAACATCAAATTTTTGCTTGATTTTATATTTCGTGCTACATTGTTTACCCCGCAAACGTCACTATTCCCTTCGTCGGTAATCTTCTGTTTAATGAAATATTTTTGTGCGAAATGTCAAAAACTTCGAAACAGATAATAGTTCATTGCGGACTAAGTTCGTAGCGCCGAATTTTTTACTTAAATTATTTATTTTTTTCTCAACTTACCAACTTTAAAGCCATTTATATATATTGTCTTTATGAAGTTAGGAAATTTCGGACTATTTACGACATTTTTAACTATCCCATTATAATATAATCTGGTACATACAAGTTTCACATGCGAATTTTTTCCGATCAAATCAAGCCAGAAATGAATACCAATTTCAAAAATTGAAGTCGATATTTGAATACTTTTCACATTCTCTGCACAGCTAAAGGCCTCTATAGGTGTTGGTAGTAGATCTAGGGGATCATATACCCAATCATTTTCAAGCTTAAGCTCCTTTAGGGAAACATGATCTCTTAAAAGTTGAATAATGTATGTCCAAGTTAATTCTTCTGCGTTTGCTATACTTAAAGTTTGCAACGACTGTAATTGTAAGAGCATTTCAATGGGTATAAAGCCAGATACTACTTTTAATTTTTCCAATCGAGGACAATTAAAGGATACTGGTTGCATAGGAGCTCCACTGCCGTAATCATACCAGACTAAAGACCGCAAATTTTCGTTCATTTCATACGCTCCTTTAAATTGATATGTTTCGTAATCATCTATACTCAAACTTTGAATTTGGCTAGATATTACAAAATTTTTATATATTCCTTTAAAATCTGTTCCGTAAGAAGAGAAGTGTTTTAAATTCATTTCCGTTAAAAACTGGCGTAGGTTGGCTTGGCTTAACCCTTCGCAATTATTCACATTAAATTCCTCAATACTGTTCAATAAAGGAAAATTTGTGACATTTTTAAATTCTGTGTCATTAAAATTTAACTTTTTAAGTTTTTTACAAGTATCGGCTAAAACTTTTACTGCGTCATTATCTACAGCTGTTTCGTTAAGGCTTAGTATTACCAGGTTTTCAAAATTACTCAAATAATAGCAGGTAAGATCCTTTTTCTTCCATTTTTTATTACGAAAAGCATAAATATCTAATTGTTCCAAGTAATTAGCTGAATCTTTTTTAAATTTAATCGGCATTGTTAGTAAACGTATTCTGCATATAAGAGACAAATGTTTAATTTGGGACTTAATAACAAATTCTACGAAATCATTAAAGCTCATCATAATACTTTCGTTTTCTCTAGATTTCCAAGATAAATATTGCAATTGCTTCATTTCCAAAATAGTATTAATATCTAATGCAAACTGATTTGTCGAACTAATTTTTAGTTTCTGCAATTTCTTGCAATATTTAGCCACCGATTGTAGTTGGGATGTTTCAACAGTCATATCGCCGTATTCGAGTGCTATTAAATTTGGAAAGTGTCTAATGTCCATACAAGGAGGATTAGTTTCTTTCAGTTCTTTTATATCTTCGCCATAAACTTTTAAAAATTCCCCAAATTCAGAGGAGGATAGAACCTTGCTATCCAAACCAGTTTCATTTACTACACAAAAATCTGGCGGTTGCTTTTTAAAACATATTGTGGTGTAGTCAACTTTCCAGATGAAATTGCAGAAAATATATTTTAAGTCTGGAGAAACTTGTGCCAATTTCAATTGCTCTTCAAAATTAAGATAATGAAAAATCATTTGCATTAAATCAACATTTGTTGAGATTTTATCGAAACCTTGCAGATTAAACGATGCCATATTTATTTATTTATTAATATCTAAAATATAATTATTATTATAAATATCATGGTAGAATAATTACAAGGTATAGTCATTAAAAATTTTGTTCTCAATTTTAAAACCCATATAAGGTCAAACAAAAGAAAATAAGGGAAATAATTAAAACAAGCGTCAAAATTCAAATAAATTAATTTTTCATTACATGGGTATACTTATTATACTATGATTAATATCTAAATTATAAATTTATTTATTATTATTTTCTTGTGTTGCAGTGTGACCAGATCTTATATATAATCTTTTACAGCTTAATCTTTTTTAATCTTTTTAATTTTTTTTTTTAATCTTTCTTCTTTTTTACATTCACTGGAACTAATAGCGTGAAAAATTTTTCACATGAGATTCACGATTGTTTTTTCCCTTCGAGGGGAATGAAAATTTCGTGGGAACAAAAATTCCACTTGTTATTCACTATAGGGGTGAATATTAAAATTAAAAACATAAAAATCAAAGTATTTTTATTTACAAAATTAAAGTTCGACCCCGAACACAATTTTAAAATTAATATTAAGGGCATGCGAAAAAAGATTTTTAAACCAACCAAAAAATACACCAAATACCTGATATTTTTATAGCGGGTTAATATAAATATTACGTGTAGAATTTTTTCCAAAGAACGAAAAATAAAAACTTTGACTTAATACCCTCTTTGTAAATAATTGCGATATGTATGTATACGTATTATTAATTTTTAATAAATTATTCAGATTTAAAATAATCTCTATAGCTTATATTTAGTTACAATTAAAAAATGTACTTCCTGAATAACGTACTTTAAGAAAAGGGACTTTTTAAAAATGTACTATTTTTTTGAAAGCGACTTTCGGGAAAAATTAAGATTTTTAAAAGATATTTACACTTTTTTAAATATGTAAATATTAAAAAGATATCTTTGAACATACATACATATTTGAGAAGCAACCCACCAATTACAAAAAGGTTAACTTTTTTTAATATTAAAAGTGCAAAATATTAGTTTGTTTTTAACTTTTTATTGTAAAATTTAAAAAAATACAGTCGAATTTGGCTTTAGTTTGTTTTTAAACCTTTAATTAATTTAAAATATTTTTATGAAAGCTGCGTTTTTTTCTTCAGCACAAAAGTTGACAACATTTCGAATAAAAAACATTTAAAAACGAAAAAAAAAATAAAACAATAATGACAAAAACTAATAAATTGCCTATACATGCGTCGTCGTGCAACTTTTTCAACCCCGTTTTCTTTTCTACACCTCCTGCTAACAAACAAAATGTTGCATGCAAAAGTTGCGGCTGTAATTGCATAATATTAACATGGTCTTTTATAAACAATCAGGTAGGAGGTGATGAGATTCGATCGATTTAAAAAGTTAATGCGCATTTCACTGGTTGCTTACAATGCCTTTACACATGAAAGTTCTTTCATGAAATTTCTGTATACGTATTATAAATAAAAATTTCAATGAAACAGATGACTTTCTTGAAAATTTCTTGTTCGACTACACAGGAAAGTGAAAGTTCATTTGAAAAATGTCGTCAAAGCGCAACTTCTAACAAAAATGTCTCTTCTTCTTCTTTTATTATTTTGCTTTTTTGAAGTTTCAGAGTTGCCAAGACAATTACTTACGCCGAACATCAGGCATTCGTTCAAATTAATATTTTTTTTAAATTATTTTCATGATATTTATACATTTCAGTTAGCATAATTGTGTTCTTAATCCTATTTAGTTGAAAATATATATTAGATTCTTTATATATACGCGAAAAACAAGTTGCTTTTGTAACTGCTATTTCACACAATCCTGAAATTTCAAGTAAAAAGTTTTACATTGGCAACACTGCTTACTTTATTGTCATTTGCTTTCACGAAATGTTCAAAAAATTGCTTTCTTGAAATTTTCATTGAAAGCTAGCTGAAAGTTGGGTTGAAAGTAAAAAAATGTAAATGTGTTAGTGAAAAAGTGTGAGTGTATTGCGACTTTCATGAAATTACTTTCACGTGTAAATGCTAGGTTAGGCCAGATCATCAGGAAACCTTTTCCAAAGATTTTAGAAAAGCTGAAAATATTTTACAAATTTTTAAAAAAGGTTTCCTGATGATCTGGCCTTAGCAACCATTGAAATGCGCATAGAAGCTAGCTTTCTCTCAACAAACAAATTCAGTATATTTATCAAATATGGAGAATTGGAATTTTAGCACGTCATAAAATCTTTAAGAAATGATTAATTTCATAATATTAATTAACAAATATTGCTTTAAAATTTAAATTAAAATTTTAAATTAAAAGTTAAAATTGCTTTAAATATTAATTTATATCTTTATACTTTCCTTTAAATTTTCTGGCAGATCTCTTAGATGTACTTGGGATCTTATTAGGGTTTTTTCCCGGGAATTCCCGGGAATTTCAATTATTTTATTTCCCGTTTTCCCGGGATTTTTCTTGCGGGATCCCGGGAAATAAAAAATTCCTCATCATTTCAGAAAATAGCTATTTATACTTTGAAATTTTGTTTTCTATTCTCTAAAAATTAGCATCTGTCGATGAGTTGTGGATTAGATCAATTGGAAGAAGTGAGTACATGTATTTAAATCAATGTCTCCTGATGCAATAAATCTACTAAAAGCAGAATGGGCAGTGCAACAGTTGATAATTATTACATTTAGTGAAGTGAAGAGTTAATAAAGTACATTAATTCAAAATAAGATGCAGGCAGTAAAGGTTCATTGTTTATGAACAAGTCTTAAAAATAGGAGATACCTAAACATTTCGCTCCTTTATTGCAACATAGTCATATCTACAAAAACAAACGATCTTGGCAAAATGCGATTAAAGTTTTCAAAATGTACTGATTTAAAGATATATTTTGCTATAACTTCGGTTCAGTTTGAGATATAATACGAGCAGGGCTGGGCAGTATTTGAAATACATGTATTTGAAATACGTATTTAAAATACAAATACGTATTTTGTATTTGTATTTTAAATACATGACGTGCAAGTATTTTGTATTTTAAATACTCTTGTCTTAAATAAGTTCGTTTTTGTTTAAATTCATATATAATCTTCAACATTAAACCATTTTTCATAAGTCTAATGCAAAATCAAAAGGGTTTTAATTTCCAAAAATAAAATTTACACATAATATGGAGTTTTAGGAATCGCTTACGGTGCGGAAACTTTTTTCACCGAATCAGCTTAAAAAACCGTTTTTTATTATCAGAACAAAATTCCCCACATGACGCTGGAGTGGTATTTTGCACTCAAAAAAGTTATAACCTTAATGTACATGATGTGGAAGTATTTTGTATTTGAAATACGTACAATAAATGGAAGTATTTTGTATTTTAAATACATACAGGATGTGTAAGTATTTTGTATTTTAAATACATACAGGATGTGTAAGTATTTTGTATTTTAAATACATAACCTGAAAGTATTTTGTATTTTGTATTTTAAATACATGACCAGCAAGTATTTTGTATTTTGTATTTTAAATACCGCAAACCATGCATTTTGCCCAACACTGAATACGAGAAGGTATGAAGGAAAACTTTGCTAAAGTTGCTTAAAATTTTGAGATATGACTATGATGCAATGAAGGAGCGATATGTTTATTATTTATTTTATTTTATTTTTATTTATTTATTTATCAATACAATACAACAAGAACAAGTCTTATATTACAGTATTGGGTAGCAATTTGGTAGATAAGTATATTTTATATTTAATAGTATGAAAATACAATTAATTGAGAAAAGAAAAGAAAAAAGAATGACAAAAAAATTACTATAAGTTTTTTACTATGAGTTTTGCGCACAAATGACTATATGTTAACAAATAAGTAAATGTTAATAATAAGGCTATCCTAACCGAAGTACTCAAATATGGCAGATTTAAAATGTCTTGCATTGCTTATGATTTGGATTCGAGGGGGTAGTTGGCTCCAGAGACGAATCGAGTTAATAAAGAAGTGTTGATTAGAAATTGATTTGTTATACCTAATACTGTTAATCTTGTAACCTCTGTTCGATCTAGAGAACATGATTCTTTCATATAGGTAGGAAGGCTGTTGACTATATATAATCCTATGCAAAAACAATAGAGTTCGGCAAGTCAATAAGTTATCAAATGTTATGTTACATATCTGTTTCGCAAATTGTGATATGCTATGGTTCCTTTTTATTCCAAATACATATCTAGCAATATTATTGTATGTTAAGTTGAGCCTTCGCCTACTAACCGAATCGCAACTTGAAAAAAGCTCACATCCATACATGAGTGTTGGCAATAAATACGTTTTAGCTAATAACATTCGGATGTGAATCGGTGTATAATATTGTGACATCCATAAGTTCCTTAGCATAGAAAAGGTTTTTCCACAGCTTATTTTCACATGGTCTGACCAATTAAGTTGATTGTTAAAAACAACACCAAGATTTTTTGCAGTATCAACATAATTAATTGTCATATCATTAATTTTTATTGGTGGTAGACACGTGTTTACATATTTTAATGGTCCAATAGCAAGAGCAACTGATTTTTTTGGGTTTAAGCTTAGGCCATTTGCAGATGCCCAAAGATAAATATGTTTGAGATCTTCGTTTATAAGTTGAATGCAATTTGCAGCATCTGATATTTTACAGCTTATATAGAGTTGCACGTCGTCAGCATACATTTGAATTTTACAATGTTTCACTTGCAAAGGCAGATCATTAGCGTATATAGAATACAATAGTGGTCCAAGTATTGAACCCTGTGGCACACCTCTAAGCATTAAGCAACGATCAGAGACATTTGTTTCATGGAATACGCTTTGACATCTGGAACTTAGATATGACGTTAACAGTTTCAATGCTGTTGAGGAGAAATTGCACATGTGCTTTAATTTAAGACAGAGAATGGTATGGTGCACTGTATCAAAGGCTTTGGAGTGATCAAGCAGTATTAGGAATGACATCGTTTGGCGCTTATCAATTTGGCATCTTATTTCCTCCGTGACATCAATGAGAGCAGTAGTACAGCTGTGCTTGGGTCTAAATCCAGATTGCCTGTCATTTAATATGGAGTTTGTATAAAGGTAGTGGCTTATTTGCGAGTGTATTAATTTCTCACAGACTTTTGACAAATAAGGCAAAATTGAAATTGGTCGGTAGCTCTTATCAGATTTCAGGATCGGAATAATTTTAGCATGCTTCCATTCAGACGGGAACGTACACGTTGTGATGATCGTGTTAAAAATATGAGTTAAGTGAGTTAGTATGTAGGGAAGAGTAAGCTTGATAAACTTTGGATGCAATCCATCATAACCAACGGCATTAGATTTGATATGAATAAGTGTTTCAAGTACAGTTTCCTGAGTAACGTGTGTAAATTGAAAGGAAGTTATTTGGTTTTGATTACAGCCCAAGTTATTATAAAAATTTGTGTTTATTTGAGGCATAGGTATACTTGCAAATTGAAAATTTAATTCGTTCACGTCAAGGACCTGTGCTGCGACATTCCTACGATTTACTAAGCCCATTTTACGAATTTCCCTCCATTTTCTTCCAGAGTCAATATAAGTTTGAAACTTATTGTGATAAAACGTCGATTTAGCCATTCTGATTTTTAAGTTAACGTCAGCCCTAGCATTTTTAAAGATACTATATAATTCAGGTATTCTGAAACGTTTCCACCTTTTGTAAGCATGATTTCTGCGCTCAATTAGATTTTTTATCTCGTTTGTAAACCATGGTTTCTCATTTCGTACAACTTTTGTTTTTAAAGGTACATATTTATTAAAAAGATAGATCAACTTTTGTTGTAGAAAATTTAATTGTTCGTCAACACTAGCCATATAGAAAATATCATTCCAGTTAAATGATGATAACTCAGTATCGAGCGACTGAAAGTCTATGTTCTTGTAATCTCTATATTCCAGTAATCGTGGTGTAGTGTTATTTACAATATTAAAGTCATAACATAGAAACAACAAGTCATGTTTGGAGAACATGGATGCCGATAGCTGGTCGAACAGAAGCAGATGTGATTTGTTACTAGTAAAGCAGAGATCCAGTAATGTACTAGAAGTTGTCGTAAAATGAGTTGGGATTCGATTATTAACCATATGAAGTCCAATTGAGCTCATATCATCAACAAGGCTATTGTCTACCAAGATATTTGAGTTAAAATCACCAATTAATACTACATGATCATATCCGAGAGTACACATGCTCAGCATTTCTAATATATGATCCATGTTGATGTTATTATTAGGTCTGTACATAGTCCCAACCAGCAGCTTTTCTGTGTCGTTAGAGAGTTCGACTAGTATGTACTCTATGTTGTCTGAGGCAAGGTTTTTACACTTTTCTTTACAGGTTATATATGGGCATTTCCCCAGAATGGTCTACCAGGATGAAAAAATAAAATGTTGATAATCATCGTCTTTTATTGTTTATTATTATAAAAAAAGTCTATGTTGTTATAAAAGAATGGCTTCATAGCATGTCGCAGCTGTTTTACTCGAAGAAATTGCACTGGAAACTGGAAAATTTTATATTTTCTTATATTTTCTACTTCTAAACACATTTTTATATGCTTATTTTACATGCAAAAATATGTTATGTTTACACTCTTTCTTCATAATCTTTTCATTACAATCAATTGTAAATTGAGTATTTAGTTGTTTGTTAAGGAAATTTGAAGACATTAATGGGAAACTGAATGGTGATAACAATAAAAAAAACATATGGAAAAATCGTACGTTCGCGACCCGTACGTTCGCGACCGGTACTTAAGCCAATTAAACAAAAACCAAAAGAGATATTTTTTTTGGTAAATACTGCATGGAGACCTACATTAATACACTTTTAAGATAAATTAATCACTTTTGAATATTCCGTTCCATTACGCAGATTTTTACATTTAACTGCTGTCAGCCAAAGTTGACTTCTATTTTGCGTACGTTCGCGACCACATGTTTATAACTCTTATTATGAAAACTTAAACTCAATGAAATCCATCCTTTGCACTAAACATACATCTACCCAAATGCTATCGAATCGCAAGAAAAAATGCTAGGAAAAGTTTTGTTTTCTATATTATTTGTACATCAAAAGCGTACGAACGTACGTTCGCGACCCCAGGAAATGCCCATATGATTTTATATATATTGCAACACCACCAGCGTTTGTTGATCTATCAGCACGAAAAAGATTATAACCATTTAAGTTGTACATATCACTATGAACGTCCGGGTAAAACCATGTCTCTGAGACGCATATGATGTCTATGTTACTGTTTTCGAAAAGTTGTTGGAACTCATCCATTTTGTTGTTTAAGCTCTGGGCATTTATGTGACAGATTTGAAGTCCGGAAACATTTTTCGAAAGTATTTTAATCATAGTGCTTAAGTTTTCCCCAGATCCAACCCTCATATTATTAGCGTCCAGGGTCATAATAAGAAATAGTAATAACAGCAATGCAAGCAATTAACATTCCGTAGAGTACTATATACATTTTGTAAGCAGTACAATAAAGAGAAACAAATAAAATACAATTAACTAAAGTCATAGATTCTGACAATACATAAATGACAAAGTAATTCGAAATTGGCAAGGAAACTAGAAGTTTATGAAGCTTATAGTATATGAGGTGTATTATTTTGTGGCCGAAGAAAAAACTGGCCTAGATCATTCATCTGATCGATTCGTATTGGCTCATCAGTTTCAAAAGTTTTCACATAGACGATTCCACGGTATGTAAATGCTGCTGAAACCATCTTGTCCTTTTTAAGTTGATGTGCTCGGAGAAAAATTTTATGATTTTCAGGGGTAAGATTTTCATTTATGTAGAATGGTGTCGAACAATTATAGCCAATAAGATTTAAGCGCAGAGGATCTTTTTTTAACTTGATATGACTTCTTATTGATTTCAGAACATAGTTTCTATCATACGGACAGGTGAATTTTACAATTATAGCAGCATCTGCTGCGTTATTAATTCCCTGCTTTTTATTTATATAATTATTGTTTTTATTTATTCTAACACGATAGATTTCTTTAATAATTGGTGGTCTAATTTGAATTGATTCACATATTTTTTGATATATATCGAAAAGATCTTCATTATTACTGTACGGAATACTATTTATGCGGATATCATTCGCGACTATAGAATTTTCTTGTTTTCTTGCAAAATTTTTTAAAAGATCAATTTCTTTTTTTAGATCATCATTTTCATTTCTCAGAGCCACAGTTGTTTCCAGCTCTGTATTTTTTATTTCTTGCACTATACATTCAAGAGTTGACACTCTTTCTGATAAATTTTTTAAATCACTCATGGTAATGTTTAATCTCCCAGCGGCGAACTTTGCATACCACAACACATCTCTTCAATGAAGTTTGTTACACTTTGTGTTCAATGAATTCTAGCTTACAATGTGTGCGAAGCAGTGTGCAGTGCGCTTTCTACCTTCCCACGAAGTAAGCGAGATTGTGTATATACTGTGTACTGCCTGCTTACAATGTGTGCGAAGCAGTGTGCAGTGCGCTTCCTACCTTCCCACGAAGTAAGCGAGATGGTGTATAGACTGTCTACTGCCTGCTTACAATGTGTGTGGAGCAGTACGGAGTTTATATTTATTGAATGAACACTTCACAATCCCGGTTACTTTGTGTGCAAGTGGTAGGCGTTCACTCCACAAATGCGGCAATGCATTCGAAAAAGTGTGCTAGGTTGTAATTGAGATGGTGTGCATTACTGTCTTACTCGTGTCTATCACTTCATCGCTTCTGTAATCGATAAATTCGCCCCTGGGCTCTTGTCTATCTCACTTAAGAGACGATCTTCACACTCACGAAACATTGTTTCTATAGTATTTTGTAAATTTTGAGTTAACGATTATCCATAACTTGTATAAATTTTAACGGAGAGCTAGTTAAAGGTGCGGGACTTGTACGACAAGGAGTTGTTGGTGTGTTTTCATTTAAAGAAGTATCGATCACCTCTCTCAGTCTCCTTTGCATAGGAGTAGTTGATTTATACATAATGTTCAGTGGTTGTTCAGTAATTTTGTTATTATTGTTAATGTTTTTACTTTTATTTTTATTCTGACTTCTTAGTTTTGTAGAATACATTGATTTAAAGTAAACGTTTGTTGTTATGTTCGGAGTGTTTTTGTTTTTGACAAAAACAGGTTTTTATCTGTTTGTTATTGTTGTTGCTGGAATATGTATGTACGCAACAGAAAAACTTTTGTAATATTTTCTTCAAGTTTATTGTTAATTTAATTTTTAATTTCTTTAGTTTAATTTTTAATAAAATTATTGTGGTTTTAATTATTGTGGAAAGTTGTTCTAAGTTTTAGAAAAGTTATTAAATGTTTTCACAGGAATTATTGCAAAATTGAAAACAAAACACGTCCGATCACCCGATAGCACAAATTTTCAATTTCAGTTTGTGTTGGTTTATATACCCGTGAAGTGCGGGGAAACCGAAATAAAATAACATTTTGGAAACTCGTGTAAGATACTACAACATACAACTTGAAAAACACATTGTTCTAATGATTATACAGGACCTATTGAAATGAAAAGGTTTGTAAGAAGCAGTCCGGTTGATGCTTTTTTTTGCATAAACCTTGGCTAAACCATTTGACTGATATAGACGTTGTTTTTAAAAAAGAAAAAATTGCTTCTGATTGTGAATCCGAAGCATGCTACAACGGTGCACATTTAACTATTTGCCCAACCTCGGTAAAAAATGAACGAAATTTTTCGGAAACATGGTATTAGTAAATAAAATCAGGAATATACTTTTTGACGTCTTACTAAGCGCTTTGAGTCTGTCAGAAAGTTATTTCCAAAGCCGTTAAAAAATGTTTGTATTTCTTTAAAATATTTTATCTATTTTATTAATTAACTTTTTGATCTCATATCTTGAGTACCTTAATTTTTATTTGGTTTTTATTATTGTTTTATGAATTAAATTGTTATGTTTATGTTATCTTTTTATCTTGTATGCAGAGCATAATAATACTGAATAAAAGCATAATAATAGGGAATAAAGGCGTGAGGTGATAATAATTCAAGTTCCTATTTCAATCTTCAATTAATTTTTTAGTATTGAACCATTTCTTTTACTTTCTTTGTAAACAAGTTCCCTTACGTTTTTTTAATATAAGTTTTTTTCATTAATTAATAACAAAGTTTACTTTGTATTATTTATATGGAGCGGGATCCCGGGAAATTTAAAAAAAATTTCCCGCTTTCCCGGGAATCGAAAAAGTCCGGGGGAAAAAAAACTCTAGATCTTATAGATATACATATTTAAATTACTTTTGCCAAGTTGGATTTTTGGTCTTAATGGATCATTAGTCTCCACCTATTGCCGTTGCATGATTTATGCCGTCGACCAAAAAGTAAAGTCCACAAATTTAACCAACAGCGTCCTTTTTTTAATATTTTTTTATTTATTTGATTATAAGGACCTCCCACAGGTAATTTTGTTGGTTGCAATTTTCTTTTTAATACAGGCCACACCAAGGCGAATTGACTAGAAGTTGAGGTCAACTCTGCAACAACACTGCTTCTGTGGTCGGGCTGTCAAAAATATTGCTAGTAAAAAAACACCATATATTGACTTAACCCCTTAACCTTCTAGTGAATTCGCCTTGGGCCACACCTTATAATTATAAGGCAGTGCAAAATTTGTTTTTGGTTAAGAGGATGATATGAAAGCAAATGACAAATACGCAGTATAAGAATTTATGATGCAATGAAGGAGCATATTGTAGAGGAGTGGTGCATTTGCGAAAAATTATGCAGTCAAAAAGCACCGCAAATTAATAAGGCATGTCCACCAGATGCAATTCAGTATTACATTAATGAACAAGTCTTTTTATAAAGTTAATTTAAGATACAAACATAAGGACCTGCTCGTAAATGTAATGATTGATTGCATCTAATAGAAAAAATCGAATAATTTACTAAAAAAGACGATTTAAAAACGAATTTAAACTGGTATTATCGAAATTCGTCACATGGTAAAAACGCTTTATTTTTAATGAAACAAAAAGGAATATGAAATCGATACAGTAATTCGACGCATGTAATCATATCACAAGTTTTGTCGGTTTCTAAAAGTTTGGACGACGAAATCGATTTCCATCACATACCTGAATGTTCGGTCATTGCAACTTTTCGGTAATTGCAACAGGCCAGATTTTTTCGAGTTGCGATAATCGAGCTTGCACTGTATATCGCCCATGTTCTGAAAAGCGCAAAACGCTTAAAATTTGCGTTTTCAATTTGAAAACGCCAAACAGGTGTTCTGAAAAACGAAAACGCTAGAAATTTGGCGTTTTCAAACCGCTAGTGTATACCTAAGCGATCTGTAGTGCGATTCACTAACTTTTATAACGATAATCGAATCGTTAAAATAAATATAACGAACATCTATCGAATATGCTATTCAGTAACATTTTTAACGATATTCGCTGTCGTTTAAAGTCAGCTGTTAACTTAAGCAATTGTTTTGTCGTTATTTTAGCGACAATAATTAGGTTGTGTTTATTTAATCGATAAAATGTATTTTATGTTTAAAATTGCTTACATACATACAAAGATATATTCATATGTAAATGTATGAACAAAAACAAAATCCTAAATTTAAAATTTACAAAAAAAAAGCAAATTAAGTACAAAAACAAAATTCTAAATGTAAAGTTCACAAAAAAAATATAAAAATCACAAATTAACCCTTCGTCTTACTCATGAGTCTGGCCAGCCCTTTTTCAATGCATTTTGAATAAAAAACATGAGTAACACGGTGGGTTAATAACAATTTCATTTGTTTTTATTTTATTCTCTTTTGTGCTTTTCGTTTTTTTTAACATTTTGTAGACAGAGATGTTACAAAAAAACAGCTGTAAACAATCGTTAAAAATAAGTTACTGAATCACACTATCGTTACTGCAAGCGAATATTTATGTCGACAAATATAACAATTGTCGGATCGTTAAAAGTTAGTGAATCGCACTACTGGTCTATTTTATTAAAACTGCACTTTAAAGAGAAAAGGAAATGGCCCACAATTTCAATTTAATATGTTTTCTTTTTATTTAAGGAAAAACTTGTAACATTTTTTCACGATTTTAATTAAAAAAATGCAATTTAAAAATTTGCTTTGAGTTTGTCAATTGTTTGCCGAAGTAGTTTACTTTTGAACATGTAAGAACGCTGTAGGCACTTTAATTTTAAATTTATTTCACAGAACTAATTTGTAAATTATTTGTTTGTTTACGTTTTTTTATGATAAAACATATGTTTTCTTTGCTCAAACACAACTTCGAAAAAAAGCAAAACGCTAGCAAATCGCCTGGTTTTCAGAACATGCTGAAATGCGTTTTGCGTTTTTAAAATCGTAAGCGATTTGAAAACGCTGCGTTTTCCAGAACATGGACGTATAACTACCAAGTCCTCACCATATCGGTCTTCAGTTAACCCATCAGATCAACTTTGCTACTTATAACGACCCAGAATATACATATATATTTACTTTATAGGGTCTACCATCAATATTGTAGAAATTACAACCTTTTATATACCGTTTTACCTTCGGTGAAAGGTATAAACTAGAGTTTGCTGAAACCAGGCATTTTTTTTTACTTTTTTTCCAGTTTTTTCATATAATTATTAAGTGTATTAGAACTAGGGTTTTTTCCCGGGATTTCCCGTCCCGGGAATTTCAATTATTTTATTTCCCGTTTTCCCGGGATTTTTCTTGCGGGATCCCGGGAAATAAAAAATGCCTCATAATAGCTATTTATACTTTGAAATTAATTTTCTATTCTCTAAAAATTAGCATCTGTGGATGGGTTGTGGATTAGATCAATTGGAAGAAGTGAGTACATGTATTTAAATCAATGTCTCCTGATGCAATAAATCTACTAAAAGCAGAATGGGCAGTGCAACAGTTGATAGTTACTACATTTAGTGAAGTGAAGAGTTAATAAAGTACATTAATTCAAAATAAGATGCAGGCAGTAAAGTTTCATTGTCTATGAACAAGTCTAAAAAATAGGAGATACCTAAACATATCGCTCCTTTATTGCAACAAAGTCATATCTACAAAAACAAACGATCTTGGCAAAATGCGACTAAAGTTTTAAAAATGTACCGACTTAAAGATATATTTTGCTATAACTTGAGTTCAGTTTGAGATATGACTATGATAGCATATGCAATGAAGGAGCGATATGTTTATTAGGTGATAATCACAAATTTTCAATTTCAATTTGTGTTGGTTTATATACCCGTGAAGTGCGGGGAAACCGAAATAAAATAACATTTTGGAAACTCGTGTAAGATACTAAAGGGTGGTTAAATTGTAAGGGCCGATGTTGAATGTGAACCACACCTAAACGCCAAGTTTTTTCCGAATTTTATTTGACATTTCTCTATTTCAGACTTACTCAATTTGAACCATGGAGAGATACACAATCCAACAACGTGTTAAAGTTATCCAGACTTATTATGAAAATGGATGATAAATTTCGAAGAAAATCATCTTCAGTGATGAGGCACATTTTCACCTCAGTGGATTTGTCGATAAGCAGAATTTCCGCATTTGGGCGAATAATAATCCAAGAGTGATTGTCGAAAAACCAATGCACCCACAAAGAGTGACTGTTTGGTGCGGTTTATGGGCTGGCGGCATCATCGGGCCGTATTTTTTCCAAAATGAGGCCGGTCAGGCAGTTACTGTGAATGGTGTTCGCTATCGTGAGATGATAACGAACTTTTTATGGCCCGAATTGGAAGATATGGATGTGGACGATATGTGGTTTCAACAAGACGGCGCCACTTGCCACACAGCTAACGAAACAATGGCTCTTTTGCGCAACAAATTCAATGGCCGTGTTATCTCACGTAATGGCGATGTCAATTGGCCGCCAAGATCATGTGATTTGACACCGTTGGACTTTTTTCTTTGGGGTTATTTGAAAGAAAAGGTGTACGTCGATAAGCCAGCAACATTTCAAGAGCTAAAGGATGAGATAATTCGGCACATTAACGGCATAGAACCTCCACAATGCCTCAGGGTCATCGAAAATTTGGACCATCGGATGGAGGTGTGCCGCCGTGGTCGCGGCGCCCATTTGGCCGATATTTTGTTCCATACATAATTGAGTAATACCAATATATCATAATAAAATAAAATTACAATAATTTCCTAAATAGTTTGTGTTTTATTCAAAATCAACATCGGCCCTTGAAATTTAACCACCCTTTACAACATACAACTTGAAAAAAAAAATTTTCTTAATTATAACAAATGGACCTATTGAAATGAAAAGGTTTGTTAGAAGCAGTCCGGTTGATGCTATTTTTGCATCAACCTTGATATACATTTGACTGATATAGACGTTGTTTATAAAAAAGAAAAAATTTCTTCTGATTGTGAATCCGAAGCATGCTACAACGGTGCACTTTTAACTATTTGTCCAACCTCGGTAAAAAATGAACGAAATTTTTCGGAAACATGATAATTAGTCAATAAAATCGGGAATATACTTTTTGACGACTTACCAAGCGCTTTGAGTGTGTCAGAAAGTTATTTCCTAAGCCATTAAAAAATGTTATATATTTCTTTAAAGTATTTTATCTATTTTATTAATTAACTTTTTGATCTCATATCTTGAGTACCTTAATTTTTATTTTTTTTATTATTATTGTTTTATGAATTAAATTGTTATGTTTATGTTATCTTTTTATCTTGTATCCAGAGCATAATAATACTGAATAAAAGCATAATAATAGGGAATAAAGGCGTGAGTTCCCTTACGTTTTTTTATAAAAGTTTTTTTCATTAATTAATAACAAAATTTACTTTGTATTATTTATATGGAGCGGGATCCCGGGATCCCGGGAATTTTGAAAAAATTTCCCGCTTTCCCGGGAATGGAAAAAGTCCGGGAAAAAAAAACTCTAATTAGAACGAAACTTTATGTATTCCTCAATCAAAGTGTTTTTTACCAGAAAATGAGAAAAAAGTGGTCAGACCCTGCCTTATTATATATGTACTGCAGTAAATAAAATCAGAATGAAACGTATCAAAAAGCATACGTAACACATAAGAATTCTTTCTTTACTGTTTTTCGAAGAATTATTCTATTTCCCAACAAAATGTTACTGCTATAGGCATAAAACTCCATACATATAAAAGTAGTCCCAGCCTTGCCCAGAGATTCGTCAGTGTGAGTTTTTTCTATAGCCACAAAAACTCCATACAAATTACTAGTGTTCCCAGCCAGGCCCAGGTGGTAGTTTGTGCCACACAAATTAGGTGTCTACTTAATAGTTAAACAGGTAACTTTTGTTCTTCTTAGGACGACTTATTTCAATTTTAAGAATTTTGAAATACCTTGCCATTGTTGCAGGCTGTTATGTATAAAGTTTTTGTATATGAAGTTTGAGTATTATGTATAATTTGCAATTTCTTTAAACATAAATATATTGTTAAAGTTGTTGGTTTCGGTTTTAAGTCATTTCGATTTCGGTTAAAACCGAACAGCAATCCCTAGTATAAACAAACACAACTGGGTTCTGACTTCTACATACACTAGCGAAAAAAGCTGCTGGATTAATAAGTTGAAAAAGACAGTGTTTCATAACATTTGGAATTAATATTTTCCATATTTTCACACAAATCAAATAATTTTGAAGCTTTGACGGCTGTGTAATGTAAATATTACCATAACCTAAAAAATCGTTATGAAAGATGATTATTAAACGTAGCTGTCATTATACATATTTTAAGTTAATATTTGAATGATAAAAAAAATTTAATTTTATAGTTTTTATAATAACATTTATTTATATTTATTATTTATAACAAAAAATAATATCAAGTTTTTTTTGACTTAAGACCATTGTGGGATACAAACTATTAAGATGCATTTTCCGTATACTTTCTTTAAAATTGTTATGCAAATCACTGACCGCTGAAAAATAAAACGTGTTATTGAATCAAGATTATATATAATAAAGGGTGGTCCAACCATAATGCACGATGTTAGTTGTGAGTCACACCTTACGTCAAGTTTTTTGCCCAACTTAATTGACATTTCTTTATTCAGTGTTTGACAAATTCAACCATGGAGAGCTACACAATTGAGCAGCGCGTTAAGATTAGGTGTGTTCGAGAACACAAAAATTTAAATAAATATTAAACCAAAACAAAAAGTGAATAAATATTTAGCCTTATTCTATTTAGCGTCAGCAATACAAAACGATATCGTTTTCTGTTGATTGTTGTAAATCGGTAGTATGTCCATTGTGAATATAAAAATTTATCGATAAGCGTCGATTTATTTTTGGTATGCCGTACGCAACGTTAGCGTCGACATCGATATAAATTGACTTTGATTTTGTCGTCAGTCTTATTAATATATAATAATGAAGGAAAAAAATGGAACAAGAGCAAAAAAGCTACGCGAAAATTGCAAAAATTTATAAAAATAGCGAAAATTGGCGAAAATTTTTTATATTACAAACAACCCATAAAACTTATTTAAAGTCCCTAAAACTATAAGATATAACAAAAATTCCACAATAAATGGCTAAATTAGCGGAAATTCGCGAATTTTAGCCATGTTCGCGATAGAAGCAATTTTTCCTGTAAGTTTTCTGATTCTTTACAGCTTTAACGATTTTCAATAAATATGTTTTTAAATTTTCTGTCATGCCGCTATTAGCAAATTTCTGCGCATTTCCGCTGATTTCGCAGTTTTGCCCGAATTTTGCCATTTATTATAGTCTTAGGAATTTTTCACGAATTTTTGCAACTTTTGGAAATTTTTTTTTTTTTGTTTTTTTCCGACATTTTGTTTTTAACCGATTAAGCGAGTTTAAATAAAGTTTTCAATTTTTCGCGAATTTCAGCCATGTTCGCGATAGAAGCGATTTTTTCGTGTGATACTTTACAGTTTTAACGATTTTAAATAATTATTAAACTTTGCTATCATACCGCAATTAGCAAATTTTTGCGAATTTCCGCTAATGTAGCCATTTTAATGGAATTTTTGCCATTCCTTATGTTTATAGGGACCATGTATAACCGAAGTCTGTATTTCACAGGGCACTATCAACTTTGTCGATTTATATATGGCGAAAAGTGTAATGCCTTATGGCATTAGTAAGGGAACATTTTTAAGAATAAACCAAGCTACCCTTTTTGAGAGCACAACATTTTAAGAAACGAACATAAAATTGCATATTTATACCCTTCACCACAGGTGGAAAAGGGTAAATAAAACAACAACAAGGGATTTGTTGGTAAAATTAGAGGCAGTATTGGTTTTTTGCTCATATCTCAGCCATAGACAAAAGTGTAAACATTTTTCCACACTACATTTATGTGCGATCAGCTGTTTCCTTTATTTAACGAATTTTTAAAAATTTTCCGTTCGCGTCCTTTTTTAGCAACATTTTTTTTGAGAGTAATTTTTTAGTTTACTCAGTAATTACTCATTTACTCCATATTTCTGTTAAAGTACTTGAACGCAACTATTGTTGAAGCCTTTCACGAAAATGCATTTCGTGCACTTCAGCGACGAGGCACACTTTCACCTCAGTGGATTCGTTAACAAGCAGAATTGCTGCATTTGGGCAAATGAGAATCCACGAGTGATTGTTCAAAATCCGATGCATCCACAGAGTGACTGTTTGGTGCGATTTATGGTCTAGTGGCGTCATCGGGCCGTACTTCACTATCGTGAGACGATAACGGACTTCTTGTGGCCAGAAATTTAGGACATGGACCTAGACAGTGTGTGGTTTCAACACGATGGTGCCACTTGCCATACAGCTAACGAAACAGTGGCCCTTTTGCGAGAGAAAATCAATGGCCGTGTTATCTCACGTCGTGGCGATGTTAATTGGCCGCCAAGATCATTTGACTTGACTTTCTTTAGGGGTATTTAAAAGAAAAAGTGTACGTCAATAAGCCCAGAACGATTAACGAGATTGAATCTCAATTATGTCTCGGAGTCATGGAAAATATGAACCACCGGGCAGAGGTATGCCACTGAAGCAGTGGCGAGCATTTGGCCGATATTTCCTTTCACAAATAGATCCTTCTATAATAATAAAAAGTAATAAGATAATAATTCTCTGAAGACTTTTTGTTTTATTTACAATGAAAAAATTAACGTGCGTTTTGGTTGAACCACTCTTTTTAACAATTAGAGAACATGCTTTATAGGAAAATTGTTGGGCGCTACGAACTATGTCTTGAAAACCAAAATGGAATTTGTCCTTTAAATTAGGCAAACAATTCTTCAAAATCTCAATTTTTAATATAAAACATCCCCATAAATATGAAATAAAAAAAATTACATGGTCCCTAAAAGTCGTCGTTATTATTCTCTTCAAAAAAAAAAAAAAAAAAAAAAAAAAAAAAAAAAAAAAACTGGGACTTATTTATATGTTCATGTTGTAGACTATGCGACATTTCCCTGCAATATTTGATTTCTTTTGGTGTCCCTTCGAAAAATCGTACAAGTTCAGTCGTTCCGTTTTTTGTTGCAAGTCACAAACTACAATTTGACGTTTAAATTTTAATAATTCTTAAGTAACATATATGTACATATGTATGTATAAAGACAAACATCGAACTTTTGCTTTATTTTAAACCCCGCAAGCGTCTCTACATCATCGTCGGAAATCTTCTGTTTAATGAAATATTTTTGTGCGAAATGTCGCAAACTGTGAAACTGATAATAGTTCATTGCGGACTAAGTTCGTAGCGCCGAATTTTTTACTTAAATTATTTATTTGTTTCTCAACTTACCAACTTTAAAGCCATTTATATATATTGTCTTTATGAAGTTAGGAAATTTCGGATTATTTACGACAATTTTAACAATCTCATTATAATATACTCTGGTACATACAAGTTTCACATGCGAATTTTTTCCGATCAAATCAAGCCAGAACTGAATAGCAATTTGAAAAAATGACGCCGAAATTTCAATAGTTATTACATTCCCTGCACAGCTAAAGGACTCTTTAGGTGTTGGCCCTAGATTTAGACAAGAGTAGGGACAGAGATTTTCAAGTTTAAGCTCCTTGAGGGAAACATGATCTCTAAGAAGTTGAATAACGTAGGTCCAAGTTAATTGTTCTGCGTTTGCTATAGTTAAAGTTTGCAACGACTGTAATTGTAAGAGCATTTCAATGGGTATAAAGCCAGATACTACTTTTAATTTTTCCAATCGAGGACAATTAAAGGATACTGGTTGCATAGGAGCTCCACTGCCGTAATCATACCAGACTAAAGACCGCAAATTTTCGTTCATTTCATACGCTCCTTTAAATTGATATGTTTCGTAATCATCTATACTCAAACTTTGAATTTGGCTAGAAATTACAAAATTTTCAAATATTCCTATAAATTTCGTTCTGCAAGAAGAGAAGTGTTTTAAATTCATTTCCGCTAAACACTGGCGTAGGTTTGCTTGACTTAACCCATCGCAATTATTCACATTAAATTCCTCAATACTCTTTAACAATGGAAAATTTGTGACATTTTTAAATTTTGCGAAATTAAAATTTAGCTTTTTAAGTTTTTTACAAGTATCGGCTAAAACGTTTACTGCGTCATCATCTAAAGTCGTTTCGTTAAGGGTTAGTGTTACCAGATTTTCAAAATTACTCAAATAATAACAGGTAAGATCCTTTTCCTGACATTCTTCATTAAGAAATGCATAAATTTCCAATTGTTCCAAGTAATTCGCTGAATCTTTATTCAATTTATTCGGCATTGTAAGAAAACGTATTCTGCATATAAGAGACAAATGTTTAATTTGGGACTTAATAACAAATTCTAGGAAATAATTAAAGCTAATTAATCGTAGTAGGTTCGTATACTCTAGTTTCCCAAGATAAATACTTCAATTGCTTCATTTCCAAAATAGTTTTAACATCTATTACGAACAGATTTGTCGAAATAATTTTTAATTTCTGTAGTTGTTTGCAATATTTAGCCACCGATTGTAATTGAGATTTTACAACAGTAATTCCGCTGTAGTCGAGTGCTATTAAATTTGGAAAGTTTCTAATGTCCGTACAAGGAGGATCCGTTTCTTTCAGTTCTTTTATATCTTCGCCAAATACTTTTAAAAATTCCCCAAATTCAGAGGAGGATAATTCCTGTCTCTCCAAACCAGTTTCATTTATTACATAAAAGTGTGGTGCTTCTTTTTCAATACATATTGTGGTGCAGTCAACTTTCCAGATGAAATTGCAGAAAATATATTTTAAGTGTTGAGAAACTTGTGCCAATTTCAATTGCTCTTCAAAATTAAGATAATGAAAAATCATTTGCATTAAATCAACATTTGTTGAGATTTTATCGAAACCTTGCTGATTCAACGATGCCATATTTTTATTACATATTTATTTATTTCTAAATTAAAATTTTTTTTATTATTAGTTTGTCCTTTTTCGTGCGTGCGTGCTCGTTGAATGCAGACGTGTTTTTTTTTAACTCGGCTTACGGTTTTTTTTTTTAACATAAATAAGTGTATATTTATGATATAATAATATTATTTTTTTTTTAATAATATAAGATCAGCGAATGAATAGACGCTTTAAAATAATTTTTAATAAGTGAACATAAAATTTTTAATACAAATATTAAAAATTACAATTAACAAAAATATATGTATGTACACACATACATATACGTACATACATTTTAAGCAAAAACATTTCTTGTTTTCTTTATTCTTTTTTTTTTTTTTATTCTCGGGGTTTTTAAACAACAAATAAAAAGAAGAGCACAATTAAACAAACAGTAATATATAAAAAAAAAAAACTCTTATGAATGCATATAATGCAAAAACAATAAAACATAACGAAAGAAATGCGTATGTTACATTGAGTGTTGACGAAACAAACGTAGGAAAAAGAATCGATGATAGCAATTATTTAACGGCTAAACCTATTACTCGAACGCGTTCTCTCTCACCCTCTTTGTTTAAAAATACGGTCGATCGTAATACAATAACAAATTTATTAACTGCAAGCGTTGCCACAGAGCAAAAAAAAACTTTAATAAGTGATGAAACGGTTAACCCAAAAACAGCCGCTATGGACAACTCAATAACTCAAGTAAAAACTTCTCAAAAGCCTACAGTACAAGTTGGTATGGACAGGTACATAACAGTGCTTAAACGGGGACGCAGCCCTACCTCTGCAGCAGTTGCTTCGGCCTCAAAAGTACCATCTTTTGATAAAATAAATTCTCAAAATCGTTTTGCAATTCTGGAGGATGAATCCTCTGAAGCACAAAACGTCATAAAATCGTCCAAGCCTCCCCCGATATATCTGAGGGAGCGAAATTCTAATGAGCTCATAAAGAGTTTGATATCGGTTATTGGTGAAAATTCGTTTTACGTAGCTGCTATCAAGCGTGGTAGTATAAACGAAACAAAAATACAAATCAATCATGAGAATGATTTTCGAAAAATTGTAAGCAACTTTGAGGCACTCAAAAAAAATTTTTATACATACCAACTGAAAAGCAGTAAAGGCCTTCAGGTAGTGATTAAGGGTATTGACTCATGTGTGGACCCAGAAGAGGTAAAAACATTCCTTGAAGAAAAAGGCTTCAAGGTAAAACATGTATTAAACATTAAAAATAGAGAAAAAATTCCCCAACCACTTTTTCGAGTGGAGTTTGAACCCGGCGACGTTAAACTTAAAAAAAATGAAACGCATCCCATCTATAACTTAAAATACATTCTGTACAGAAAAGTAACTATAGAGGAGCCGCACAAAAGAGGTGGTCCCGTTCAATGTCTGAACTGCCAAGAATTTGGCCATACTAAGGCATACTGCTACTTACCCCCTGTTTGCGTAGTATGTGGCGAATTACATGGTACAGTTCTTTGCGACAAGTCTAAAACCGACCCCAACGTAAAAAAATGCAGCAACTGTGGTGGCAATCACACTGCCAATTATAGAGGATGCCCTGTATATACTATCGTCAAGCAGTCGGTTGGACCGAAAACTAATCCCCCTCAGGTAACAAATCAAGTAAACAGTAATGACCATCAGGCCCCCCAGCCTAGTAGTAACATAATTTCTTATGCTAACGTCTTAAAATCAAACAATATACCAATGCAAGGCCCTTCGACAAGTAATGACGAAACTCCAGTTTCTAATCTTAGTCGGCTAGAAAAAACAATGGAAACATTAGTGCAAACAGTAAATAATTTTACAAACACAATGGGTAATATGTTACAGGAAATTCTAAGAATGCAATCGATGTTATTGCAAGCTGTACTTAACAAGCCATGAACTGTTTAAAAATTTGTTTTTGGAACGCAAACGGCATCCGCCAACATAAAAATGAACTAGAATACTTTCTCAAAAATAATCAAATTGATGTTATGATGGTTTCTGAAACTCATCTGACCTCAAGAAATACGTTTAAAATCAATGGTTATATACTATATGATACCAAGGACCCTCGAGATAGAGCTTGTGGAGGTTCTGCCATTTTGATAAAAACCCGAGTCAAACACTACTTAATGTGTGATCATCGTGAGGATTATCTGCAAGCAACAAATATTCGTGTTGAAGAGCTTAATCGAAACATAGTAATTTCATCTTTATACTCTCCACCTAGATTTTCAATATCAGAAAGCCAATATTGTGAATATTATAAATCCCTAGGACCCTGTTTCCTGGCCGCTGGCGATTATAACGCTAAACATACCTTCTGGGGGTCACGACTTATAACACCAAAGGGTCGTGTTTTGTTTAATACAATCTCTAAAATGAATTTAAATGTTGTCGCGAGCGGACAACCAACATATTGGCCTGCTGATCCACAAAAAATTCCAGATGTCATTGATTTCGGCGTGGTTAAAAACATCCCCACAGAAACGATTCACGTTGAAGCCTCATTAGAATTATCCTCTGATCACACACCTACAATTGTTACTATAACAAACACCAATAGAATTGTATCTCCCTCTAGTTACATAGCGACGTCAGCTACACAAATAAATTGGCTAAAATATAAAAAATATCTCAGTACTCATTGCACAGAAAATATTCCGCTTAGCACACCGGAGAATGTGGATCTTTCTATTGCCAATTTTGACAGTTATATTAAACTAGCGGTTCAACATTCCTGCAATACCCGCAAAAAAACTTATAATAATAATATATATTCTACAGATGTCGAGCGCCTCTTGAATGAAAAAAGGAGAGTGAGAAGGGAGTGGCAATTGCACAGATCCCCCCAACTTAAGAACTTATTAAAAGAGTGCACAAAAAAGCTAAGAAAATTACTGCAGTCCCGGAAAACGGCTTCCGTGGAAAAATATCTTAAGGACCTGGATGCAACACCACAATCAGAATACTCATTATGGCGTGCAGCCAGAAATCTAAAAAGGCCAGTTATCATGAAACCACCATTAAGAAACCTGAATGGAAGTTGGGCAAGAAATGATAATGAGAAAGGAAACCTGTTTGTAAATCATTTGAAAAACGTATTTACCCCTAACATATCTGACGACATAGCGGACGAGTTACCACCTGTTGCTGCTAGAGCAGCTGTTCCCCTAAGATTTGAGATGAGAGAAATCGAAAAGGCTATTTGTAACTTAAACCCCAAGAAAGCCCCTGGTTTTGATAAGATAAGCAACAAAATGCTTTTGGAGCTACCTCGCATAGCAAAGAAAATTATTCTTTATATTTTTAATGCTATTTTACGCCTTGAATACTACCCTCAAGAATGGAAGGTCTCCTTAGTAAAGATGATACCAAAGCCAGGAAAAGATCACACAAAAGTTGAGTCATATAGGCCTATTAGCTTATTGTCTAATATATCAAAGCTATTTGAGAAGCTCTTAGCGTCAAAATTAACCCCAATTCTAAATGATAATGGGTGTATACCTAACCATCAATTCGGCTTCAGAAGAGAACATAGCACAATTGAACAAACCCATCGAATAGTAAACGCCATAAGAAAAGCCTTTGAAGAAAGAAAATATTGCTCCGCTCTCTTCATCGATGTTTCTCAAGCTTTTGATAAAGTCTGGCATGTAGGCTTGTTACATAAATTGAAGCTAAACCTACCGGTTAACACACACAAGCTGCTAGAAAGCTACTTGGTCGGTCGAAAATTTATTATTAAAGAAGGTGATTTTTTAAGTTCTCCTCAGCCAATTGAAGCTGGAGTGCCTCAGGGAAGCATCCTGGGCCCACTTTTTTACCTTATATATACCTCGGACATGCCAACAAATAATTACACCCTAACCTCAACTTTTGCTGATGATACAGCTTTTCTAAGCGTACACGAGAACAGTCGAGAAGCATCTCGATACCTGCAGGATCATATATTTCAACTAGAACTGTGGTTAAAACAATGGAGAATAAAGGTCAATGAGCAAAAATGCGTACATATAACATTCACCTTGCGTCGGGAAACTTGCCCCCCTATTAAAATCAATAATCAACTGGTGCCTCAACAATCGCATGTCAAATATCTCGGTATTCATCTAGATCGTCGTTTAACATGGAAATGCCATATAGAAGCAAAATTAACCCAAATGAAACTAACAGCAATTCAAATTAACTGGCTTATTGGAAGAAATTCTGTTCTTAGTCTCGATTGCAAACTACTACTTTACAACTCTATTTTAAAGCCAATATGGTGCTACGGTATTCAACTTTGGGGCACTGCCTCGGCTTCAAATATCGAAAAAATTCAAAGGCGCCAAAATAAACTTCTTCGAATAATCACAGCTGCCCCTTGGTATGTTAAAAACTCAAATATCCACAAGGATCTCAATGTGCCACTGGTAAGGACTATTATTACGAAGTATGCGGTAAAATATTTAAAAAGGCTAGAGTTGCACCCTAATCCACTAGCTCGAAATATTTTAAATGATAGTGGCCACACTCGCTTAAGAAGAAGAGACACTGCAGCACTTACCCATTAAGATGAGCGATAGACACCTACATATGTGAACAGAACCCGTATGAAGAAAATTTTTGTCTGGCACTGGCAGGACATAAAATAAATTATTAGGATAAGATTTGATTAATTATTGTTAGTTCATATTTAATATATGAAGATTCAATAAATAAATAATGAAAAAAAAAAAAAAAAAAAAAAAAAAAAAATTAGTTTGTTGTGTTGCAGTGTGACCAGAACTTAAAATTATTTACAGCTAAATCTGGCATTAGAAACGTACAAGATATGCTAAATTTTTTTTGATGTTTGTTAAAAAAGTCTTAACAATATAAACTTTTGTTCGAAACTTAATAACTTTAACGGCCAAAATTCAGTTTTAATTAGCTGTCAGTTACAACTGTCAAAAATATATTGTTAACTGAAAATTAAAGTAATAGTTAGTTTTAACTGAACTTGGTCAAATTCGCCGTAAGTGTCTAATTTTTAAAAAAAATTTAAAACAGCAATATTTTAACAAGTGGGTAGAGTTTGGTAAAGCATCGGAAAATTTTAATTTTTTTTAATTAAGGCGCCCGTAAACCTCCGATACATGCAAATTACAAGCAATTTTATTTCTATGCTTTGCTCCGATTAAAACGATTCTATTAAATTATTTTTCAGACCAGTTGTTTATTACTTCCCTGCATACAAATGAAAGACTTCCCCTAAAGAAATAATAATAATTATTGTTTAGAAAATTTTTAAAGTTTTAAAATTATTATTTTTTCAGCAGTTTATAGCAAACATATTTTTTGGATTAACCCATTAACGCCGGATGGGTAGAAAAATACCCAAAAAATAGAGCCACTTTTGAAAAATTATATTTAAAGTTAGGTGAGACATATCGAAATTTTGGTTTGATAAACTGATAGACATGGAATTGAACCATGCAAAACAGGTTAACGGAATTTTTTAGCATTAAATTTTGGGGGGAAAATTAACAAATCAAAAGTAGGCCAATTTGTAATGTAAAAATTTTTTTAAAAGGAACGGCTTTGTAAAAGGAGGGAAAGGAAAATCCCATAAATCCTATTGGGCCTACATAGCCCTATATATGCTCCATTATGAAAAAAACATTTACTTTAGTTGCTCCACTCGTTTGGAATATATGTAAAAAATAACGGCATGGGTATTTAAATACCCACTTCGACACTAAAGAGTTCTCAAATAATAAGTTTTAAGTAAAAAACAATTTTTTTAAGAGATCAAAAACTGTTTTATTATGTATTTCTGCCAGTTTCCGTTTAAAATAATTGTTTTATTATTGAGATTTTTTTATTTTTTTAATATTTTTTGGTACACCGTCATGAAATTGTACAAAACAGTCCTTTGGATGTAAAATTACATTACATTTTGAGCAGCCGAACTCTGTCTTGCCACCACATTGTCCACAATGGCTACGTTTTCCAATCTTAATTATTGTGTGATTAAATTTATCCGTGCGCATTGCAATTTGTTGTGCATTTGTGAAACTTTTTCCAGAAGCACCACATCGGCCTTCTGGAATTGTTACCAATGACTCAACAACACTCAAGCGAAAGTCCAGTTGGCTCATTATTGTCGCACCTTCACATCTTCTACACATGCAGTGTAGTTTTCAGGCATTCACCATGGCTGCATCCATTGCATTTATGAGCAGCGGCCAATACCATTTTTTCCCTCGAACTCGGATGCGGTAATTTTTCATGGCATTGTCGAACAAACCAACTCCACCCATTCGTTGCTTGTATGCGTGGACTAGATATAGTTGCTCAATATTGGCCATCTTCCGGTTTTTACGGTGAAATCTCTTCGCACGGCACATTGGCTCCACGCCAAAAAAATTGGACATTACAGTTACCACCTACAACAAAAGTTATACATATCGAAGTATGTTATATAGGATTATATAAATATTTATATACTTACCGAATTATCATTCCAACGCACTGCGATCAAATTATTGCTTTTATCGAAACAAAAAACAGACGAACCTCAAGGTTTCTTTTTCATTTATTTGTGATCTTCCAGCAATACGTAATTGGTTCGATTGTCGCGAACAGTACCGGTCGCAAAGTAGCCTTTTTGAGATAATGTGCACAGCAGCTTGGGGCTTGTTAAAAAAAGTTATCAAATGTAACATTGTGCTGGGATGGATCCGATATATTTTCTAATAATCGCAGTAAAACGTTTTCTCCAAGACCATAATTAGCATCATTGTTAGCAGAAGCAAAAATAAAAATGTAACAGTATCCTGTCGCTGAAGCTAAAACCCAATATTTGTAGCCAAATCGTAGCCAGATTGTTTTATTAAAAAAAGTGTATTTAGAACACATTTATGCCGAAGTGGGTAGAAAAATACCCAGACGCCACAGGTGCCGATACCACAGATAAAAAAAATATTATAATTCCATATCAATCTAAATAGCCTAAATACCGTCTGTGCGAAATTTTATCAAAATCAGACAACGAATTCGTGGGTCAGGCAGTAATGGGTTAACATGAGATGCTTAAAAAAAAAATAATTTTTTTTTTACAAAAATGGCAATTCTGTTGCTTTTTACCAGGGCTGTGAAGTCGTCCGAAAAAAGAACTAACGCCGACTCCGACTCCAAACGCTGAAATTTTTTAAGTGCGACTCCGACTCCGACTCCTACTATAATCTTGATGCTAAATGTATATGAGACTCAGTGATGTTAACTTTAATTTTTTCATTACCGTAAGGCCTTCTAAAAATTACCGTTTTTGAGAAGAAATTACCGTAAGCAAACCTTAATGTGCTCTTTGCAAATGACAGGCGATTGATAATGTAGTCAAATTTATATGAAAAGCACTCAATCCATCGCCTGTCATTAGGAAACAGCACATAAGAGCAGTATTTATAAACCATTTATTTAAAATTTAAATGTGTTTAAAGAAAAAATTTGATTAGAAATTTTTGTTTAAAATACATTTTTAAGCAATATTATTGTATTCTTTATGAATATGGCAGTAAAATAATTTTGAATAAACTAGGTACATACATACATATGCATATGTATATTCATTCAACTCAAAATATTTTCAAAGTTATAATATCATTAATAAGATTTCTGTATGACGTGCTAAATTCCCAATTTTTCATATTTGATAAATACACTGAAATTTTTTTGTTGAGGGAAAGCTAGCTTCTATGCGCATTTCACTGGTTGCTTAGGCCAGCTCATCAGGAAACCTTTTCCTAAGATTTTAGAAAAGCTAAAAATATTATAAGAATAAAAACCTAAAGCGAATAAGAATTTTAAACACTTAAAGTCTTACTTGTAACAATATCAAAGCTTAAACAAAACACCAACAATAAACAGTGAGTTTATCTTTTCTTACATCCCCCTATTTTATTTAATACGCTTAGCGTGCATATGTATATGATAAACTTAAAAAAAATAATGTTTTGTTTAATTTATTAAACTAAATACATTCGAAAGTAATCCCATTTAGGATTGTTTTAAGTACGTTTAAGTGTTATTCGTACTTGAATATTTGAGTACGACTCGTACTTAAAGTAATCATAAAAAACTTGATTTATCCCGAGTGTTTTTCTTTCTGTGTAGCAGTTTGGGAGTAAAATCAGCAAAATCCGATCAGTGGGATCAAAGTTATCAATGAAAATGTGGAACCACCACCCTTAAAAATTGCCAATTTTGTTACAAAATCTTACGTAAAAGGTGCCATAATGTACTCCAAAACCGTAACAAATATTGCTATCATATTTAAATGTGGTTTCGTAAAGATTGGTCCATAGTTTAATAATTTACCCTAGGTCCCATATAAAGCCTACCCTCGGAAAACAGTTTAGTTCGTTAAAAACGTAATAACTAATGCTATTGTAATGAAATTTGGCACTATCAGCTTTAAAATTTCGAGAAGATCGGTCCATAATTTTCTAAATAATGCCCCATATAATGCTCACTCTACGAAATTATTTAAATACACTTAAACCGTAGCAGCTATAGATATTTTAAAATTTGGTCCAATTTTGGTTCATATTGCTAGAAATAATACCATGCAATTTTCTGATTATCGGTCCATATTAACCTAAGATCCCATATTAAGCAGCGTTCTGAACAGCACTTTAAGCGCTAAAACAAATTTCACTTCTGTATTGAAATTTATTCCATTTAGATTTTTAATAACGGAAATCACTATACAGGATTTCGTGATGATCAGTCCATAATTTATTTTTTTAAAAAAACCTCTTAAGTTAATTGGGACCTCCTGAACACGACAAAGCTGTAATCGAGATAAATAGCATACCGTTGGAAAGGTAATTGAATGCCTTTTCAGTCGATATGCTGCAAATTTCTATCTGATAAGAAGTGGTGATCGAGAGACGTTACAAAGGCTGGTGGGATGAACAAATGATGGCGGACTATTGTTGGTTCCTCATTCGCGAACAGAGCTGCCGTTTTTGGTTATTTCTAACCAAAATTGGTTATATTTTTTTCAATGTGAATATTTTTTTCATTTTGGTTACTTTTTTCTAAAATAATTATACGTAAGAATATGTTTTTCATGATACAATTATTTACGAGCTCGAATAATTTGTAGTGTGTACTACGATTTTTTCCATTAGCTGCGTTCGTTTACCCCAAAATTGTAGAAAGTATTTACATAAAATGCATTTCGCATATCGGTAATCGTTTTAAATTTCGCCAAAATAATCGCCATTACGTCATACGTAAATTTCCATCGACATAAAATTTAAGAAATCGCCACATTTGACAGTCCTGCCAATTACAGCTAAAACGCGGAAAACAATTCCCCATTTTTGTTTTTTATAACTGGCATATTAAAAAATATGTAACTTATTAACTTTCAATATACTGAATTTTGTATGGAAATTTTACGGGCTTAACTCTTGTAAATAAATAAAAACTTTTAATTAAGTTTCTCGTTATTTTTTTAATATGTAAAAGAATTTCATTTCTTATTTTGTTTTCTTCATTTACAATTATTATTTTACTACATATAAGGTGCAAATAACCTCTGTATTACAATGCAACTTGAAATAAGTTTTAATGATTTTCTCAATTAACAAAAGGCATTTTAAATTTGGTTATATTTCTTTACATCTGGTAATTTTTTTCAAAAATTTTGGTTGTAAAAATTGTATTGGTTGTGGCAGCACTGTTCGCGAAGATCCATCCGGAAAAAAACGCAAAAGTTCAAGACGGTCGTCATTTTAATTAAAATTTTTTGAATTTACGCCGAATATAGTGTGTGAGCAATGAAGATGCAAATATTGTCGTTCCATAAAATCCTTAATAAAAACTTTATTTTTAAATTACGCTTAAAATGTTGGTAATTAAATAAACTATTTGGTAAAAAAATAAAACATTCCAGATCTTTACTATAACGTAGAAAAAAAAAGAAATAAAAATGAAAAATTTTGAAAAAACACGTAAAAATAGACAAATTTTGAAATTGAAATTTTGAGGTGCTATAACTCAGCCACTTCTTCTCAGGTAGAATTTTGCAGCATATCGACTGAAAAGGCTTTCAATTACCTTTCCAACGATATGATATTTATCTCGATCCATCTTTTCGGTTGGGCTCCATAAGGGTTTAAGTGGGACCATACACCGAAAAACACAAAAGTACCGTTATCTAAAAAAACTGTACTTAGAAAAAAAAAATTACAGTGTTTTTCGTGTTCAGGAGGTCCCAATTAACTTATCTAGGCAGGTGGCGTTCTTGGTATTTTTTGGCTGTAAACCAGTGTTATTTAAGTTAGTTCAAATTGCTAGAAAAAAAGCATAACACTTTCTGATTGTCACACAATTGCTTTGAACTGGAACGAACTTTTATACTGACGTCCGTTTTATAAAGATTAATTAATAATTTACAGCTCTCATATATTCTAACTGTCGGTGGAGGGTGAAATATTGCATCGTCAATTTCAATAATTTTTATTTTGGAAAATTTTTTTTTAATTTTTTATGCCGAAAAACTTTGGAGTCGGAGTCGCGAGTTTTTGTGGGTACTACGACTCCGACTCCGGCACAAAAACCTCAACTACGACTACACAGCCCTGCTTTTTACCACTCGATATCATCAGAATTTTCCAGAAAATCATGGACACATTAGAAAAAATTACTTTTCTAATTTTATAAAAATCGGTGTTGAATTATTAGAATTTTTTACCTTAATTATTTTTTTTTTTTGGTTGAAAAATTAGATTTTTTTGATAGGGCATGTGGGAGAAACAAATATCAAATTAACTAAAAATTGCTTCTACAAGCATACTCATAACGTTTTCTTTCGAAAAAATAAACAATTTTATATATTTCTGGAGAAAATATTGTTTTATCTGCGAAAGAATATAACTATCTCTTGCTGAAATAGTAAAAATTAGTATTCATGTACACATTACCTTTATACGTACATACATTCGCCTCGAATATACATACCACTACACACAGAAAAAAATCAATGTAAAACAACGATCATCACGCTATGCCCCCAGGGGCCGAGCACTTTTCGTGAATTTCACACACACAACACGAAGGTTAACGAAACGACAAAAAACAAAAACAAAACACATAGTTAATGTCTCAAAAGAGTAAATTTATTTTGCTCTCTTTTCTAGAATTGGTGTTTTTCAATGCACACAATATGAACTCACCACTACATACACATTTTTAACTGTCTCTCTTTGTGGTGACCGCTGATGTAAAATCGTCGAAAACAAGGTTGATTTTACCGTTTTCGGTAGTGATTTTGCTTCATAGTTACTTCATGTTAATTTAACATGATTTAACTTGCGAACAACATTTTTTCTTTTTAAATAACTATAATTCATGTTAATTTAACATTGCAGTAAAGTAAGAGCAAAGTGTCGCGTTGAATAAAAGTTATTTCAAGTTGAAATAGCGTGAATTTCATGAAGAATCATATTAATTTGAGTGTGTTATAACAGTGTGAAGAAGCTTCAGAGACAACATATGCATTTTTTTAAAAATAATTTCAAACACTTACTTACCCCTGTAACACATGTTTCACTTATTTTGTATTCCCCTTTGTTAACACAAGCATCAGCAGAATTACCCGATATGGTTGTCGTCACCATTCTACTTTGAAAACTTGATGTACTATTTAACTAAAAGAATACGGGAATTATCCTCTTTTTATAACATACTAGCTTGGCCCGGTGCACTTCGCTACACTGCTTAAACCACGTTGAAGACTCTCCCTTTAATAGTTCTTCAGTTGAGAGATATTTAATATATGCATCCTATGGGAGGTATTTCCTCCCTGCACCTAAACTTTTTATTTTTATTTTCAAATTGAAAAATCTTTTGTTTGTAAGACAGTAAAAGCCTTCAAAAGTTAAACCCCGTTTAATAGAAAACGACGATCCGGTAACAATTTTTGACACATGCATCCAAATCAGAGCTATGTTGAAGGTAGAAATTGCCGGATATACAGTAGTTTTGCTTAGCTGCACAATTTCCTTTGCACGATTTTTTGTTCAGGTAAATAAAAAATGCAGTTATCTTAAATGCATTTACCTGCCTTAATGTGTAAGTACACAGTTGTGGTTACCTGCACAAAAGTGCAGCTAAAGTAATGTGTTTGATTTAAAAGTAGACTAAAAAAATTATTTTATTAATACATAAATTTATATTTTACTAGCTGTTTGGTCCCGGCGCTGCTCGGGATTTTCTAAATAAAAATATAAAATGAAATACATACTGAAGAATTTTGTTAATAACTTGACCCAGGCGCTATCTACCATCAATAAAAAAATTAAATATCACGACAACCGCGCCACCTATCGGGAGTTTTTTTTATAAACCATCAGTGAAAGTTGACCTTTCGAACGCATGTACTCGTTTTAAAATCAGTTGAGTAGTTCTCGAGTTATAAAATGACGAACATAGGACAACTTATTTTTATATATGTATAGGGTCCGCCAAATAACTTTTTTTGAATATTTTCTCAAATTTCTTTTTTTATTTGAATGTACAATGCTTCCGGGTAATAATGGAAAATAATTTCATTCAAATGGCTGCCTCGGCTGGCCATGCAGTAGCCTACACGATTGGTCCAATTTTTTTTTAGCACATTATCGATTGTGTGCAGCTGTATTTCACCAATGGCTTCACGAATATTGTCCTTTTAAGCGTCAGTTGTTTCTGGCTTGTCGTCGTAACACTTATCTTTGACGGCACCCCACAAATCATAGTCCAACGGTATCAAATCGCAGCTCCGAGATGGCCAAACGACATCAGCTCTGTGGCTGATAATGCGATCTTCAAAAACAGGGCGCAAAACATCGAGTGTAGCATCGGCTATGTGGCACGTAGCGCCGTCCAGTTGAAACCAAATGTTGCCAATATCCTCCTCTTCAATTTTTGTGAATAAAAATTCGTTCAACATGGCCCGATAACGATCGCCAGTGACTGTAACGGCCACTCCTTGCTCATTTTCGAAGAAAAATGGCCCAATTATGCCTCCGGACTCGTTTTGAGTGCATCGGCTTCTCAATGTATGCGTGAGGGTTTTCTGTGCCCCAAATGCGATCATTTAGATTGTTTACATACCCGCCAAGGTCAAAATGAGCTTCATCTGAAAAAATGATTTTTTTTTATGGAAAAATCGGCATCTTCTGTAAGTCGATCGCAGGCCCGCCTAGCGAAGCCAAAACGCTTTAACTCCTGAACCAATTGGACTTTGTATGGCTTCATACCAAGGTCTTTATGCAAAATTCGTCTGAATGATGTCTCCGAAACGATCAATTGTTGAGAACGACGGTGAATTGCAATATTCTCGGATGTACGCACTGTTTTTGGCTTTTCCCGCTTTGGTTTATAGATGAGGAGCCAGTTTCTTTCACTTTTTTTCGCAAGATAACGAACATACGGAGCTGACGGTGCTTCTCTTCTTCCAAAATCCGTACGCAATTTTCGCACACATTCTGCAACATTGCCATGATTTTTAAAGTAATGTCGCAATATTTCCCAGCGTTGTTCAAGCGCATACACAGCCATATTCGTTCAGCGGAAAGATAAAACTAATTATCTGTCAAATCAGACATGAGCTATGTGTTACCATTCACGAAATAAGCACTAGTTGAAAAAAAACGTTAGATGACGGACCCGTTAGATTATAATTTTATTTCAACCCAGCTAGCGTTTTCAATCGTCTAGGAGTCTACTGTGAATCTCACAAAGAGTGTTTTTGATCGTCGACGAGCTCATTTTTTAATTGTAGACGATTCCTCGTAGAAACTGTTACACGTGCTGATTCGTATGAGAGATTCTTCCATAACCCAGAGAAAAACGCTTATATTAATCGTAAAGGGAATTGTTTATGATGTATGTAGAGATTATCTCACGAGTCTTTCAAAAAGCATGCCAAGAGTCGTATGAGACTCATGTAGGGATTATTTTACAACCCGTGAAATGCTCAGCCGTATGTCTGAGCTACCTAAATAAGGGCATCAAGAGTCTTTTTCATGCCAAAACTTTTTCATACAATTTCTTTAAAACAAACCTTAAGGTCGCGAAATCAACACCATCCTGTCGGAAAATCCTTTTTTACAGATCCTAATGCCGGTTTGTTTTATTAAAATTGTATTGGCAGTAGCATTTTCAAACTTCAAAAATGGTCTTATTTAGGTAGCTCAGTAATTGTTATACGACTCTTACAGAGAGTCCCAAAAGGTTCATTTCAAGATTTAAATAAAAAAAGATTTAGATGTTTTTGTTTTTGTTACTCGTCAGATAATCATCAGAAGATTCTTTTAGAAGTTCTATATTAAACATAATCGTCTAACAAACAGTCTATGCTAGCTGGGAAATAAGAGATCATTTTATACATGTATGTATGTATATTTAATATAAAAGAAACATTAACAAAAATAATGAGAATTCACAAAGAACATAAAAATTTATGGAAAAAACCAAAATAATTGCGATTTATATTTGAAAAAGTGGCCACCATATATTTTTATGTGTGTAGCTAACTTTGATGTTTTGTATGAAAAATATTTAATGCTGCCCAAAAATATGAAAAATATGCAGGTATACAAAAAGCAGCAAGTTAACAAGGATTTTGAAGAATAATTCCAGAATAATTGGGCAGTTAAGTTAAAGTGCAGCTAACTTAAATTTTTTGTATGAAAATAATTTTAAAATGCCAAAAATTTTGTGCATTTATCTTAAATGTGCAGGTAAAGAAAGTGCGCTTAAAAAAGGAATTTGTATGGAATTATAAAGACTAATTCCAAAAATGATCAATTTTGTGCAGTTTAGTCAAAAGTGCACGTAAACAAAAGGCGGTTAAGTCAAACCTACTGTACTTCTTCTTACCATGCGTTGGCAAATATATGAAGAATGAAAAATTAGAAGTACGTAGCACATATCAGAGTAATCAAATATGCAAAGAAACCCGTTCCAGCAGTCTCAGAGAAGAGTCAGGTATCTTCAAACATCTAAAACGGGCTTTATTACAAATTTTTTTTGCTGCAGGCTGGCCATGAATCGTATCATTGATGATTGGAGCTTCTTTACAATGGACGCTCATGAACGGACATCAATTAAAAATTTTTAGGCGAATTTGAAAAGAAATTTCTATAAATAGGAATAGGAACCAAGAAACCTAGACTGGTCTATCACTCAAATTAAATGGATGTTATAGAAAATGCACACAAAGGTTATTCAAGAGGCTATCCATAGGGTGACTCAAAATATATGCTAATGTGTCAGTCCATATTTTATTCCGCATACGTTACTATGATATTACATTGCGCCATGTTAAAAAACATTGATATTTTTTCTGTGTGGACTAATATAACAAAAAAAATTCGACCCGTTATTGATAACTGTTTGCGAGAAATCATAATCATAATTTAGTTCTGATCAAATTTAAAAAAATTAAATTTTTTCTAAAACAACAAAACATTTGTTTACAGCAGCATGCCACACCCACAATTACCAATATTTTAGTCCAGTTTTTGGATACCGTAGTCTGATATGTTTGCTCTCGAATGGCATTAAAAATTTTAAAATCGGCGATAACAAAAAGTTGTGCTTTTGGCAGATGAAATTCAATTTTCAGACACAGTGCGACGCATAGTGGGTTCGATGGCACCGAAAGTGGCGATTAATTCATGGGAGCCGTAATTAAAATTTTTTTGAAATTTTTTTTTTTTTCAAATCGTTAAATATACATAAAAAGGCATATTCTGAAAAAAAGATACACGGGAAAAAATTTTTTTTACGATTTTATAGACATTTTTATTTTTCGGAAAATTATAGTTTGTTTCAGAATTTTCGCCGTAATTTTAAAACCGAAAGTGATTTTTTTAAAAAATGAGAGGCAAACGAAAGCCTATATTGTCTTCTTTCTAAAAAATAAATATATATTTTGCATAAATATGAACATCAGCTTAATTTAAAGTCTGAATTTGGGTTTTGAAGGATTTCGAGAATTTTAAAATTTTTTTAAAAAAGTTACGAAATAAATTTTTATAATTTTTTTTTTTATCAATAATTGTCATACACTTAAAAAGAAACCATATTAAACAAAAAAAATAAAAAAAAAATTGTTTGTCTGTTTGGGAACGTTTTTTCAATTTTGTGGAAAATGGGCTTAATTTACAAATTTTATTGTAAATTTCAAATAGAAAGCTATCAATGATCAAATAAAATTTAAAATATATTGAATATATAATTAAAAAGATAAATTAAAAATAATATATACATATGTATATAAATATTTCTACATAATTGATTTAAACTCCTATTTGTCCTTACGACTAAATTTAATGAATTCTAAAATTTGTATAAAATGTTAATAAAAAACAATATTTTAATTTTTTTATGCATTTATTTTGTATTTAAGAAAAAAATTTTATATTATACACTAATTGTTTTAACCCTTCTGCATCCCTTGGATATGTGCCCTTCGTATGATCCTTTGGGTCAATATGACCCAACAATAAAATGTAAACAACATTTCATATTTAAGTATTATTAAAAATAAAAGCGATTCTATTGACTTTTTGACTGAAAAAATTATTGATCGATGATTCTGAATGAAGATGAACTCAATTCAATTATATTCAATAGGAAAAAAATTTTAAGGTGGAATTAAACTTGCAATATCGCTTGTTGGGTCATATTGACCCAAAGGATATTAAATGTGTGTAAATCGTGTTTTTAAATGTGGAGGGGGGAGGAAAAATTTAAATTTTATTATTCTCATTTTCATTTAAATTTATAATTTTCGTCCCTGTAATGGATAAATTAAAGTTTCACGTCCATATCTTATATTTAAAGAGACAAATTTTGCGTTTGAAAACCAAAATTGGGTCAAATTGACCCAAGGAGTGCAGAAGGGTTAACAATCTGCATCATAATCTTCCTCATCTGTATCATTATGTTCATCCTCACATTCATCATCATAATCTTCACTATCATTACTCTCACTATCATGTATTTCTTGAAAAATAATAGGCGATAGCAAAAGCTGTAGTTCGGAATTTGATAATTGTTGCTTTTCTTTCCGCTCATTTTGTTTATTTATACCAGACATGAATAGATCTGAACTGAGAAAAAATCTATTTAAAATATCATCATTCGACTTTTCTCCGCTGCATTTGCGAGCAAAGTGTTCCCTATAATTTTTAAAATCCTTATTTCTGGCTTCCTGAGCTTTTTCTGAAAGTTCTCCAATCGGTAAAAGGGCATATTTTATGATTTCGAGACCATGAATTAAAAATTTATGTATTCGTTATTTCTGCTGATATTTCTGCATTTTTAAAAAAACGTCTTGCTGTATTTCCGTCGTTAAAATTTCCGGAACCTGGCTTTGGCTGATCCACAATTAATCCAGTTCTTTCCCGAAATTCTTTTTGAATTCGTGATTTTGTTTCTGCAACTATTTTCTTATCCTCATCCGACTTTGCTTGCCACTTTTTTATTGGTATTTTATAGGATAAGTGGAGGAGACACTCAAAAAATCGTATCCACCCGTGAAGTATTGAAAGCCCAAACTCCAAAGTATCACTGTTTACTTCCCTAACATTTAATTTTAAATTTAATAAAATCACGAACGTATGCAAAAATTAGAATTCGGTGTAAATAAAACAGAAATTATTTTTTGTAAGTGAGCGTGAGTCAAAATTAACTAACGCAACCATCTCTGATAGAAACCAAACTCATTTATAACAATAACTTTAATACCGAAAATAAAGACAAAAGAGAGTTAAAAACAAACAAATTGATTTGTTTTTTGTTTTTTCAGATTAAGTATTTAGCAACTAGAGTTCTTTCACAAAACTTTAATAAGTAAAAAAACGCGGTGCCTCTGCAAAAGTTTGGTGTGGAATATATAAGCTAAAATACTATATTAAAAAATCACTTAATAAAATTTGCTGGATCGCAACAAGAAATTTGTTGAAACTCTGTGTATATATCGAAAATACCCCAAATATGGAGCACTTTTTAAAAAAATATTAAAAATATTTGCAAAACATTTATCTAAAAAACATTAATGCAATTATGTAGCCAAATACCTGAAGTTAAAATACCTGAACGCTAAATAAGAATTATCAGCACCCAAAATATCTCAATTTTCAGTTTTAGGCACGGCACGAAAAATTTTGAAAAATTATTTGACTTTAACAGCTCACAGTCGATAGAGTAATTTACTCAAAACAAAAGTTTTTGGCAAATAGTGATGTAGAATTTAATTACCTTTCACCCAGTACCCCACACGAATGTGTAGGATAAAGTTCAGCTTTTGAATTAATCCTCACTTTTGGTGCATTTCAACCCTCTGTGCGACGTACGACCCGATTGTGTTCCTAGCATAACAAAGCTTTTACATTAAAATGTAAAATTTCCTTGTGTTTTTATATCGTTATAATTAAATCTCAAATAGTTGCTACAATCAACTTGATAAGGGCACTTCTAAGACTTCCAAAATATATATATTTTTTTTTACAAAACCGATAAGAAGTTGCTTAAGATACTGCCTATTTCCGATGTGCGAAAGAATTCTCTCTTTCGTACAAATACATTGAAAACAAAGTTTGTAGAATTTCATTTTGTTTTAAATGTAATTGTTTGAAAGAAAGATTTCTTTCGCACATCGAAAATAGGCTATTATTAATTTTCATACGACATTTCTCTTTGAGTGCACTAATTTTTGTCAAAATTTATAAAAATTAAAAAAAAATTAATGTATTCAATAAACCTATTTCTCTTAAAAGAGAGCTAAGAAATAAAATCCTAAATGAGAATTTTGAATCTTAATCAAAATTTTTAATGCGTAATTTAGCTGAAAAAAATTTGCGAAATGGTCACACTGTTGTGGTGTTTATAAATTCTCCGGATATTGACTTACTTACATATGAGTTAGTGTTCGTTTTTATTAATCGTTTTTGTTGAAATGCTCGTATTGGCTTGAACAAGCGCTTTACTCGTGTTTCTTTGTAATTTGTTTAAGTACTTTTTGTACAATACAGCGATTCAGACGTCACAGCCGCTAGATGTTTTCACGTTGAGAGTTTTAGAAAGACTGGCCGTATTGGAGGCAGTGTCGCCAACTCTTGGAACAGCAAAAGCACTGAAATTATATAAAACAAAAGTAAATTTTAATAAAAACTGATCTTTTTTTTCAAATTTTGTTTGCTTTTCCATCTTCGAGAAAGCCAAGATTAGTTTATTAACGTTAACAAATAATGAACTGAATTAATTAAAAAACAAGTAAGAGTGCTATGCCGAATCTTATATACTACTCACAATGGTTCGATATGAGCAAATATACGGTGACCGTCCGTTATGTATTATAAAAATCAGTACTGTATTTTACTTATTTTACAGTAAAGAACCTAAAATTGTTCTATATTTTCTCTATTTTAACTGGAATAGCATTTCCAATTTATTTGACTTTTTTCATTACTGGAAACTTTTAAAAGTGTTCTTTTCAGCTCAAAAACTTAGTTGCATATACATTTATAAGATCATCAATAAAAAACTATTTTACTTTCTTCGGATATGGGCATTTCCTCCGAATGGTCAACCAGGATGGAAAAATAAAATGTTGATAATCAGCGTCTTTTATTGTTTATTATTATAAAACAAGTAAGAGTGCTATTTTCGGCTGTGCCGAATCTTTTATACCCTCCAGCGACAGTTCAATTATTTCAGGAGTGATATCTACACGCAGAGAAAAAACATGTTTAAATATGGTCACCTCCAACAAAACTATTTTTAAGCTAAGATCCCACTATCGGCGCAATGTACCAATTTTTGTCGTATTTCATGTGCCGATAGTGTGAACGGTCAAAATTTTTTAATATCCAACAATCTGTGCCGAAATTGTGCTGACTGTGGACAATCAAAATTAACCTTGATGCGCCGGTAATGTGAACACTCTTTTGCACAATGTGCAGCAATCAAATTGTTTAATATGTACCGATTTTTATCGGCCACTTTTGCGCCGATCAAAGTCGCCAATCAGCGCCGATACAAGGGATGGCAAAACGAAATTTTTAAATTGCACCAATTGGCTACTGAAATTTTACTTTTTTGAGCTTAATTGTACCAAAATGTATTTAAACGTTAAATAGTACATTTGTACTGTTAAATGATAGAAAACCAAAACATTGCAGTTGTATCGATGTGGCCATCCCTGGTTTGTAAACATTTGTTTACAAAACAATAATTACAAAAAAAAAAAGTGCAGTCAGTTTGAATAAAATTGAATACATTTTTTATTATATATTAAAATATTATTTAAAATTGTTAGGAAACATAATGAATATTCAGACGGAGAATTTTGCGAATTTCTAAAGTAAAATTATGTCTGCCAAAAAGCAAATAAACAAAAACATATGATTTAATTTGCCCAAATAGCACGATAGTGTGACCGCATTGTACCGATTATTGTCGCAATTGAGTTTTGGCCGATATGAACCGAAAAAACTTGTCACAATGTGCGACGATAATGGGACCACCCAAGAATAAATTGTGCAATGTTTTAAAATGTGCGCCGATATAGCACGATAAAAATCGTCACAGATTGTGCTATTTGAGCCGATAGTGGGATCTTAGCTTTAAAGAAAATGTTTAACATATTATAATTAGTTTAACCATATTATTGTCACCTACAACCATATTATGGTTAAAATAGTCCTCCATCAAGAAGCTACAACCATATTATGTATACATGATATCTATTGATTATTAATTTATTTTATAAAAACAGACATCAGCATTAAAATTGGTTGCGGATTAGACTATATTGAATTATTGACCGCCAATCAGAAAGTTTTATGCTTTTTTTTTTAGCAATTTTAACTAGCTTGAGTAAAATATCGTGATTCGTAACAGTTTAAGCCGATCTTAAATGATTTTTAGCAGGGCTGTGGAGTCGTTAAGAAATAGTTATAACTCCGACTCCTTTTGCTGAAATTTTTTAAGTACGACTCCGACTCCAACTCTGACTCCGACTCCGACTCCTACTCTAACCTAGCATTATTTAAGAGACTAGTTTTTATTTGACTTTAAACTCTTTTTTAATTAAGTACCTGTTAAATGGTTAAATATAGCAAGAAAATGATTGTGTAAAAATTTAAATCAATATTTTAATTCTAACGTGCCGCGCATTGAGCTCTAACCTACTAGTTACTAACATATGTGTATTATTATATTATTAATTTCCCGTAGTTCCTAGGTGGAACATAGGGCCTCATATGTGTAGAAAAGCTGTAAAATATTTTATTTGGTTTTAAAAAAAAATGCAAAAAATATATAGCGCCCGATTAAATAGACCAAATGAGTTGAACTTTTTTAATTCTAAAGTGTTACGACATTCTTGACTTATAACTCAACAGTTGAGAAATTGAAACCAACTGAAATATAGAAAAATAAAGAAAAGTTTTGTTACGAACTTTCGAAAGAAACGAGTTTTGCTTCAATCCGTATGGGATCATTGAACTTTAGTATATTTTAAAGGTTATATAAATTTATTAAAATTATGCAAACAGTGCTGAAAAATTTAAAAATAGTTCTGTAGGGGAGAGATAAACTACACCAATTCACATCTTTTTCAAATAACGTTTTTTATACTGTTGGAATTTATAAACGTGTGAATTTCCATAAGTCCTATCTAATGTAGCTTTCGAAATATAAGTTGAAAACAACACCAAGTCCAATTGGCTTAGACGTTAAAGGCATCAAGATTACTTAGTGTTGTTTACCACAATATTAATAAAGGCAAAGGACAGTCCTTTTTTGTAAATTGTGAAGTGAGGTCTTTTGTTTTTAATATACATACATAAATTCAGACACTGCCATTTTGGTCTTGTTTTATTTATTAAATCAAATCATTCTCAGGAAAATTTAATATAGTTTATTAAAACATACAGATGCTCCTTTTGAAGAGAAACGTAACGTAAAAAAATGTTGTTAGCCTTCTATTATTTTTGGGAAATAGCACCCCTTTTGTTGTTGGACTTGGTGCTGTTTGTCTCAAGGCATGGAACAGTACCATAGAAGGTAACGAACCTTTTATGACGTAATTTTTTAAGTATATCATCGACATAAAAAAAATATGTTAGGATCATATAAAAAATTCGTACAAATGCACATTTTTATTACATAAACATCATTTGCGATTATCAACATGCTTACGTGGTCTGCTGTAAAGTTTTCAAAATGTGGCGTGATGTAGTTTATCTCCCACCTGCAGAGTTAAAAAAAATGTGAATTTTTAAACAACTAAACTTAAATCTTTTTCTTTAGTGTACTCGCCATTGCATTTTTCCGTTCCTAATTCAATATTATTATTTTCCAAGACCGAAACTTGAAATTGCAAGTCTTTATTATCTCTCCAATTTTCCCTAAAGTGAGTAGATAAAAGTATTATCAAATCATTTTTCGGGTTAACCCCCATATTGATGGGAATTATATCTGGAACAATGTCATGCATTTTTCCGAGTTCATTTTCCTTTTATTCTATTATACTTCACCTTGAAGGTTGGAACTTAAAATGTAGTTCACTTAATGCTTTCACCACAGGAGCTAAAGCTGATTTCAAGTCATATTCATGAACATGGCTACAAAAATATTTGTTAATATACGATAAATAAAAAACAACATCTTTACAAATTTAATTTTAAAATTCCTTAATTCGGTTCTATTTCATTAACGATATCTTGGCGAAATTCAAATAGTGAACCCGCTGGTTTTTGTTACAGAAATTTAAGGTCACATTAAAACATAGAAAAGGACATGCTTCGATACAATCTATATAACTATTCTTATAAATTGTTAAAATAAGATGTTATCTCAATTTTTTAATTTTTGATATGAAAAGTATACTGGTCCTTATTTTCTGACTTCACAATTTCAAAAAGCCGACCCTCTTATGGCCAATTCCACTAATTTATTTAAATATCAATTTATGTTTAAAATTTGTTTTTTTATGTCAAATTAAAATAAAATAATAAGAAAAATTATATTTAAATATGAATTGATATTTAAAAAGAATTGGAGAAATTGGTCATTAAAATTTTTTATTTTGAAAAATATTCGAAAAATTTTAATGCCGACACAGCCCTGATTTTTAGAAAGGGAATTTATTTTGGAGCCAAGGTAAATTATGGACCAATCATCCCATAATTCTGCAGAGGTATTTCTGGTATTAGAAAACATAAATTTAAATAAATTTCAATACAGTGGTGAAATTAGTTAAAGCGTTTACAGTGAATTTCAGAAGGCTGCTAAATATGGGATCTAAGGTAAATTATGGACCGTATATCACAAAATTGTATGATATTTTTTCTGGCCATATGAAACTAATTTGGAAGAAATTTTACCACAATAAATATATCTGCTACGATTTAAGGTGTATTTAATTAATTTACCAGAGTGGGCTTTATATGTAAATTATGGACCGATTATAACGAAATTTATTGGTGTGAGTAGTGAAGTATTTAATTTTATTCTGATAGCATTATTAGTTACGGTTTTAGGCGTACTTAACTGTTTTTCGGGAGTATGGTATGGGTATGGGGCCTAGGGTAAATTATGGAACGATCTGCACAAAATTTTACAGTGTGATTTCCAGTCAAATAAAACGAACTTTTGCAAAGTCTCATATCATTCCGTGCATTGTTTCACTATTTATGTTAGTTTTTGTAACAAAATTATCAATTTTTTAAAGTGGTGGTTCCACATTTTGATTCATAGCTCCGATCCTACTGAACCGATTTTGCTGGATTTCAATCCCAAACTGCTTAGGATAACTAAAAGCAATTTGACACCAAGTTTGTTTATTTCTTTTGAGTTTTTCGAAAGTGAGCGTGTTTTCAACAGACGGACATGGCTTAAATCAAAAGCGTACGAACGTATGTTCACACAGTTGCAAGACATTTTTAGTCAATTTTAATGACAACATTGTAAGATCTGACCACCGTCTGTACGAAGCTTTAACGTCAAATTCTTTGCCCAACTTAATTTGAAATTTCTTTCTTTCAGCGCGTTAAGATTGTTGAAGCCTTTTATGAAAATAGGCTTTCAAATCAAAATGCATTTCGTAAACTTCTCAGTTTTTGGGATGGCGTCGTCTTCGGGCCGTTATTCTTCGAAAGACCTTATTTTCGAGCAGCTAGCGCAAATAGTGTTCGCTATTGCGAGATAATAATGGACTTCTTGTGGCCAGAAATTTAAAATATGGCCCTGGACGATTTGTGGTTTAAACAGGATGGTGCCACTTGCCACACAGCGAACAAAACAAGGGCTCTTTTGCGCGAGAAAATCAGTGGCCGTGTTATCTCAGGGTTACCGTTGGAAATTTTCGAAAAGGATCACAAAAAGGGGATTTTCCAGAAAAAGGGGCCAAAATAGGGTATTTCAATTAAAAAGGGTCAAGTTTTTTTATAAGCAGTATTTCCCATTTTAAAGAAAATAATAAGATCAAGTTTTTTTATAAACGTAAAAAAAATTTTCGTTTCAGGTTTTAAATAAATTTGTATGGATTGTTTCCAATTTTGCAATTATTCGCGCCATTTAAGCCATGTTCGTGATAAAAGCGATTTGTTTCCTGCAAGTTTTCTGATTCTTTAAAGCTTTTACTATTTTTAATAACTAATATACCGCTGTTACCAAATTTTTGGTTTTAGGGACTTTTAATCTATTTAGATCAAAACTTAAGAAAACCTCGCAATCTCAAGCTGTTGGAACGAGTATTTAACATGCATTCATTGCAAATGCAAAATAGATTTTTTCTTTTGAAATAAATTAAGTTACTATCAAAGCAAAATTAACATTAAATACAATTTGATAAACAACAAACTGATGACAGACAGTTATGCATACAAAATAAATGAACTCAAACAGCTGAACTACTTGCATAGTTTTAGTAAGTACGTACTTCACATTCGTTAGCTTTACATCTATCTGGCTGTTTATTCAAATGTCCATTTTTCTTCACACTGTTATAACACACTTAAACCAATTTGATTCAACATGAAATTCACGTTGTTTCAACTTGAAATAACTTTCATTCAACGTGATTCGGATTGTTATTTCAATATAAATTACATTTTGCTCTAACTTTACTGCAATGTTAAATTAACATGAATTAAAGTTATTTTAAAAGAAAAAAATGTTGTTCGCAGTTATTGTAAAAGCAGGTTGAATTAACATGAAAAACGTATAAAGCAAAATCACCACCGAAAAATTTTAAATCAAACTTGTTTTCTACGTTTTTAACTTGATTTTTATCTGTGTGTATAAACCTAAGTGTCCTTGTTTGAAAACGAAGTGTCTGATTTTTGTCGTGAAACAGTAACGCGTTAAAAAAAATTAACCAAACCTATAGAGTAGAGTTTTTAAATAAAGGAAATTTCAAGGGAATTACAAAAAAATATATAAATTATCAGCCATATTCTGGAAACCGAATACATACGAGTGTAATTGGAATCAAACGAATTTAAAAAAAGATCCTGTTTTAAAAGTTTATAAAAAACATCCTTTTATATAGTTTACATAAAATTTTTATCCTAACGAGAACTGCTCTTAAAATCAGGAAAAAAGCGGTGATTTTTAAACAACTTAACGGAGAATATCCTTCGATTTCAATATCACTCGATTTTTAGAAATAATTACATAATTGGTTTAAAATGTTTATCATAACTGGCTGGCATCTCTCATTTCTTTTTTTCTGGTTATTAATAAATATTTAAAAGTATAATTTCAAATGGAGATGTTTGATTTTTCCCTTTGGATAATATTATTTGAATTCTTCGAGTTATTCGGGTCATTCGAACAATTTAAAACCTTTATTCGATTAATTGAGCAATTTTAAAATTCAAAAATTTATTAATTTCTTACTCGAACAAAACCTAAAGTCGAATAATTGAATACTCTAATACTGATGCTAGCAAAAGCAAATGGAATTTAGATAGTTTCTAACTCGTGAACTAGAATAAGTGCAGGTAGCCTTTAACTAAAATTGTAGTCTGCGTTTGGTAGAGATATTTTATTTCTACACTGAAAGAATTTTCTTCAGAATACCAATGAATTTTGACTTTAATCCCATGAAAAATTGCATTAAAGAGGAACCTATGCAGCGTTTCGTTGGGTCAATGAAACCTGTTTCATTTAAATGTATTTAATGAAATATTACATTATATCTATGAATGTTATTCATTCATACTTTCAAAAAAGTAAAAACAATTTTTTTTTTTATTTTGTAATTTTTTTGATTTTTTTTTTTTTAATCAAAGTTGTTCTGTTCTTATTCAACTTTTTTTTTTAACCAGAGTCGCTAGCGGGAATCGATCCCGCAACCTCGGCGCTGATAGACTAGCTCACTACCAGCTAGCCTACTGGGGCAGTGTAGTTTTTGAAAAAAAAACTATGTTTTTTGCCATTACTCAATTAGAGCGTAAATATGAGATTAAATTGTCATAACATAACAACAATAACAACGTTAATTTTTTTTGCTAACACATAATAAAAAAAGACCACAAAAAGAGAGAACAAGCTTTTTCGTATACATCATTTGGTTGACAACAGTTTAAAATAAGGGTGTGTTTTCTTTTAAAGGAGAACATTTATTTGTTCATTACTTAGTACAAGTTAACTCTCAAAACATTTTTCGTATGAACACCCTTACTCTTAATCCGTCTGGTGGTGAACACCACTAATAATTATTATTTTTACACGCTTTGCCGATGTTGCACTTTTACCTACACGCGCCAATTGCATTGGTTCTTTTTACGGTTTGTTCGACTTCCTTTCCCATTGTTATGTGACCCAACTAAAATAAGTTTCCCAACTGTTAAAATTAATGAGAATTATTTCTGTAAACGCTGACGACATGTCTGCAGTTTTGTAAACATAATTAATCTGAAAATTGTTTTTTATTAATGCTGATTTAACATAATTTATTTTAAAATTGTTTTATTATTAATTTCTGTAAATGTCGACTAAACATAATTGATTCAAAAATTGTAAATGCTGATTAAACATAATTAATTTAAAAAATTATTTCTATAAATAAAATATTGCTTGATTACAACTTCAGTCGTAGTCAAGTACTCGAACTAAATAAAACGTATTTTTATTTAACTTACATACTATATGTATTTAGGTATGTCCATATTAGGGTATTCATTCGGTTAACCGATTAATTACTACCCGATTAATTGATCGGTTAATTTAAAATTGGCAATTTTCGATTAACGATTAAACCGGTTAATTTCAGTCGATTAACCGATTAACCGATGTAATGAAATTTTTTAGTTTTTTGTAGTATTATAACATATTTTTGGTATTTTTAATTATTTGTTTCGTCTCATATAAAAAAGGTATATGTTTGGAAAATATTTTTTCATACAGTATATTTCCTTCAAGCAATACATTTTTAAAATACAGTACAAACACAGAAACTAGGGGTTCGGAAATACATTTTTTGCAGCATGTTCGGTGCTGAGCTTTGTCAGGATGAGTCAGATGATGACCTGACAATAGAAGAAACTCCCGATTCTAACACAAACTCCCGATTCTAACACAAGCTATTTTTAACAAAATTAGCCGAAATAATGGCATAATGGAAGATTTTATATGTTGAGAGAATCCTGGAAAAGGATAATCTGTGAAATAAGATAATCTGTATCATGATACAAAGAAACCAAGATAACGCATACAGCTTTTAAAAATTAAATGCTTTTGCGCATCAACGTCACATCAGCGTATAAGTACAGCTAAAATATATAAACACAAGCAAACAAACATGTGTATAATATGCAAGCGTGACGTCATATTAAACAGTTGAATTTTGTAAACAAGTGCAATGCATTATCTTGGTTTTATCATTCATGAATCTGTATTATGGGTTGCTTCCGATTTCTTCAACATCTTCGATAACTGAAAGAATTTTTTCCAGGTCAAGTTTTATCAAAACTAAAAAAATAATCGCTTAAGTCCTAAAAATTTAAACCAAATTATTTTTCCATAAGATTATTTTATAACATCTTAAACTATTGAAATAATTAATAAAAAAATCTCACAGTTTATTTTTTAATAAATACATAAAAATATTATGTATAAATTATAAAATATGTTATTCATATTTATGAATTACTTTTTTGTTTGCTCGTTTTAGCTCAAGAATTGTTTTGTTCGTTATGTTATTGTTTTTTTACTAATAAACTCCAATAGTAAATAATTTCTGCATATTTAGTTAGTGAAATTACTTAGTTTATAACAAAACTTTATTAATCGGTTAACCGATCCATAACAAAATTAACCGATTAAACCAAAACCTCGGTTAATTAATCGAGCGATTAACCGATTAAAGCAAAAGCCCGATTAAATGAGTACATATTAAAGAACACTAAAAACATACATATTTATGGATTGAAAGTTTTTGTTTCATTACTATAATGACATTTTTCATTGTCATAATGAAAATTTAAATTTATGAAGGCATGCTTTTTCGAAATATTTTTATACTCTTAATTATTGAGACTATAGAGTTATTTGAATGTAAAAAATATTTTTTTTTCAATTATTAAAACATGTTGCTTTTATAAAAAATTTTTGATTTCATAAATTTAAAGGCATATTACATTAGATATATGAAATCATTAAATCTTACATTTTTTAATTAACAATTAAACATTTTTTTAAGGAAACTATAAATTTGTATTAATTTATGAATAAAGTTATGTTTGTATATTGTTTTTTTATATTCCCAATTAAAATTTTTTGTTTAACCCTCCGATGAGTGACAGTTCTGAACTTCACGGCCGTGTGAAAATGTCCCTACGGACCTTTTTTGTAAATCATGTTTTTTTCATATAAAAAATTTTTTTTTTGATTTTTTTTTTTTGTTTTTATTGTTTATAACTAAATTCTACATACAAAAATAATTTTTTCAATTTTTTTAAAGGCCTTTCCTTGCCTTAGAATTTTTTGTTCTTAGTATTTTGTTCTTAGTATTTTTTGTTTTTATCATCATCCCTAATGTCTTTGAGTTTAGGTCTTTGTGTTCAGAACAAGTTAATTATGTGTTGAAACAATAAAAAAATTATAATAATGCCCAAAAACATGCATTTATTAGTGAAATTCAGTACAAGGTCCATACGGACCTATTCACACGTCCGCGTACTATTCTCACTAAAACCTCAATAACTCCTAAAGTAATAATCCGATCGGTAACTTTGGGGGGGGGGGGGGGGTTTGTAGTGGCCGAAGTAGGAGTAATTTCAGTTTGAAAAGGCAAAAAGGTCCCTAGGGACCTTCTCACTCATCGGAGGGTTAACTTGGACAAACTTAAGTTTTCATATATCCAATGAAAATTTTTAACGTAATTACGAAATCCAATGAAGCGATTTTAATTTAACCAATGAAAATTTTCTATGAAAATGATTCATTAAATATATGAAGCATTTTTCTTTCAGTGTAGGTATTAAGGATATCCCGTTGATCGATCTTCTTTAGAAGTTTCAAACTGGTAGATCAATCATGAACACAAATATCCAAACATTTATTGTAATCAAAAATTAGAATTGTCTTACTGTTAATACATTTTCCAACAAGGACATCATAATTTCTACCGTCAACACTCAGGTATCTGTTAAATCAAAACGTATAATTATTATTTTAATAATTTTACTTGTACACACAAGATCTTTCTTTGTAAGTTAAATCAAATACTAACAACAATTCCACAAATGATTTATACCTTTCTGGAATACCAACCAACCAATAAACTAATAGGCCATTTACATTACAACGAAATCTAGTAGATTTCATTTGAAATCCTCCTCAAAATCTAGTGCGTTTACATTATACCGTTTTGACATTAGCGAGATTTTGTTTTTATAACAAATCAATGACTAAAATATTTTTGTGTAACACATACAAACACAAAAAGAAATAGACATTTAAAAATTTTCATTATCTTTAGTTTATAATCAACATCACTTTTTTACCAATTATTTGTCCTTTTTTTATTTTTTACAAATTCTCAATTTTTTTTTTTATTTTTTTCAACAGTTTTTGTTTTGTTTTTAATTAAAATGTCATATTTTTGTTATGCAGGGAAGTATTTTTTAGTGCTATATGGAAAAAACCATAGTTGCAAAACTAAGTACTACTAGATTTTGAGTAGATTTCGTCGAAATCTAGTCACAAAGTAGATTTTGTTTTGTATGGGAAATCTAGTCAAAAACCACTAGATTTGGCTCGAAATCTCGTAAGTACTAGATTTCGTTGTAGTGTAAATTGGCTATAAGCAATCAAATACTTTACATACATAAGACGAGTACAAACAACTCCCGTCTGTTCGTTCAGCCGTTCATCTTGTTGAGGGTCCAATTGTTTGTTTGGTCATTCATTTACTGGACAAGCCGCCGACAAAACTGAACACCAATGTTTTTGTTTTTTTTAGTGCTTGGCATCGAAGAACTTCGCAGTTGTTTTAAGTTTTAGTCTACTTGGACGATTTATTAACTTTATTTCTAGATCATTAGATCGTATAACACAGACATTCATCACTTGTGGCTGTGTGGCTGGGTATGTGTAAAGTATGCATGTAACAACTTCTTAAGAGATTCAAATCAATTCAACATCGAAAGTAGTTTTTAGATTGTAGTTGAATTTTCATTTGAAAAGTAACCACAATAAATGTGCTAAGAAAAAGCCTATTTACTCTATATTGCACCATTAATGTCGACGAAGAGCAAGATGAAATAGATTTAGAATGTTGATGTTTATAATTGCAGCAGGTATCAACAACATTTTCACTTGTAAAGAATTTTGTTACAAAGTGTAGTTTTTACCTGTCCCAGAGTCTAAATGGAATTTGAAGTAATAAAAAACGAATTTGTTTATTTAAATCACATTATTTTAAGTTTTACTGAAAAGTTGAAAATACTGCAGACGTTAAATAGTAGATGCCTATTCTCTATGGTATCGGTAATAAGAAGAAGCCCGGCATTTTGTGCGTTTCACTTAAGGAAATCCGAGGAGTTTGTAAAAAAATCAAATATAATTGATGTGATACGATTGTAGATGTGGTAAGGACAAACGGAAATTGACCCGGAAATTGATCAGACGAAACTTTCTACCAGGTCGTGAACAGGAATTAATAATTTCAAATACATGCTTTACCAGAAATACCTGGAATCGGTTTATATGATTTAAATGAATATGTTCAGGGCAGGGTTAATAAAGTTGGTACAATTGTACTTTTTTTGGTACAATTCAAAACTAAAAAGTACGCTGGTACCCCCGTGACTCATTTGGTACTATTTCCAAATTTTTCAAAACTACATATTTATAATTGATATAAAATGGCAAGTCGTATTTACTGTCCAATTAATATAAGCGGAGTTTAGTGTTTGGTGCAAATAGTCTTCCGAAAATGCAAAATGTCGTAGTTTTTTAATGAAATCTAAGGGAAGCTCTATTTTTTGTTGTTGGATTCAACAAAACAGATTTGACATTTTGCATTTGGTCTTTTCCAAGAGCATTTGCACCAAACAATGAACTCCGCTATTGTGAATAGATTTTTCACTTGTAAATTGAACGATTGCTTATGCCACATTTTAAATTTAGTATCAGCGGCATCATATAAGCGCGCATTTTCTGATGATTATGACACGTTTTTAAAAGATATGGGTAATTCCAAAGTATTGAACGCGACAGTCGTACGCATCAAAAATGCAATAACATTTTAAACAACAAATATTTTTACGTTCTTTTAACCCTTCAACTATAGCACTAGGATACATGCTTATACATGCTAAAGTTTATGGGGGGCACGATTCTAGGCCAAAGATAATGGCAAAAGAAGTAGCGGTACGAACATGAAAAAAATAGAAGTATTTTTTGAGGCCATGTATAAAAAGGCGTAATTCAGCGAAACCTGGCACAATTTTTTAGTCAAACTACCTTCAGAATTTTACGTAGCAATATAACATTAAAATGTGTTTGGTTTGGTTCCAAAATCTTCTGTATTTTTTTTTTTTTTTTTTTTTGTTTAAGCCGAAATCTGGTTCGATACGTGACATTTCGAACGTAAAATTTGTTTCATAATAATTTTACTGAATAATGATAAATACAAAATAAAAATTAACCGTTAATGCGAATAACATATTTCTCTTCGAACTCTTCCTTAGATTACAGACCATGTAAGAAAATTTTTTTGGAATAATTTTCATTAAATATCACCTCTTAAAGAAAACATACAACAAAACATTCTCACAAATAAGAAATTACGTTTGCACAACTTTGCAGTCTGATTGTTTATCTAAGTGAACAAATTAATGGGTAAATTTAAAAAATTAGCAAAATCTAAATATTTCTCTATAACAATATCGTAAAATAATCAGATTTTAATAACTTTTAAAGTTTCGGTCACGGTGGACCTTTTGACGGAAATGCCCATAAAGGAAACCACTTCTGCAAAAGTTCTACATATGTAGTAGAAAAGATGACATTCTCTCATCAACAGAATTTTGGAACAGTGGTAACCCGCTCCATTGTTATTTTACTCCGTATTATTTTTGAAGGAGATTTTACAAGCGCTAAAATAAATTTTATTGTATTCGGATTTTCTACTCCTTTCCTGTTTCTGCAGTACATATTGAAAATTGTAAACACAATAAAATTGATAATGCAATCCGAAGATGCTGGTATGCACTTATTTTTAGAACGCTTAAAAATTATATTTTCGTTTAAAATTCGAGATTGCATTTTGAGAAATATTCGTCAATTTTCCACAAAAATAACGATAAATTCTAAAAAGCGTACACTTATAAAATTATTACAGTAACTGATTGTGGGTTATTAAATTCGTTTTCCGTACTGTTAAAATTTAGTAAAAATATAGTTATTTTATGAATAATTTTATTTTTTAACATTTATGTTTGTTATTAAAAAAACAAACTACCAAAAAACAATATTTTTCCGTATTTATTTTGTAATGTAATTTGATTTTTGTCGGTTAAAATATATTTTTTAAAAGTAAAAACTATTCAATTTTAAGGAATATGCAGTTTAATAAATACAAAATTTAAAAATTAATGTAAAAATCATTTGTTTTAAATGAAATGTAAATGATCTGTTTTTTAAATGAGTTATAAGTTGTTTTAAATTAATTTTCTTTTGAATTTAACTACATAATATTTTGAGTGTATGAAAACGATCTCTGGCGACAATCAGAAATAAATGTATTTCTCGACCCTAAAAACTGAATGATACAGGTCTGGGGACGAAATTAATTTTGGACCTATGGTTTCTTTGGCAAAGTTTCTTGGAATGACAAGAATCGCGATGTGCTTTTGACGCGAAAAATTTTACCCACCCTAGTATTATGTATAATTATTGATCATATATTTTTTGCTATCTATACTTGAAACGTACAGACCCAGCTAGCATTTAGGTGATTATTTTTTCAAAATTTTTTTATTTTTCGAATTTATTCTATGAGCTAAATTTCAGTTATGTATTTTATAAAGCTTTTTTGTAATAGTTCTATTTCTTAAATTTTTAGGAAAAAAAATCACCTAAATGAGTCTTTTCAGATCAGTTTTGATGATTAAAAAATGAAAAAAATATAAATAGAAACTTTCGTGTCAGCCAAACAAAAAAGCTTGTCTTAAAAAGAAGCCCAAAAAATTTATGAACATACATGTTAGTGGAAATTGTTTCTTCTCTTCTTTGCGAAAAACCGAAAACTTTTGTTTGGTGTAAAATAAAGCCATAATGGTGCTGATTTTATAGAAGAAAAATTAAAAAACATGACAATTAAAAAATGATAGAAAATATAAAATCAAAAACTATTTAATTTTCGATTGAAAAATGAGACGAAAACGATTCAATAATGATTGTAAAAACTAACATCAAAATGATTAAAAAGGAATCAAAAAATTGTATCAGAAATGAATCTTTCAGGTGATTCATCGGTAGGGTACCATTTTCTCACAACGAGAGTATCATTTATGATTGAAAAATCAGCTCATATACGGGTATTTTGCTCTTGAAGCTGATTCCTAAATGATTAGATTATGATGCTGAATGCTAGCTGGGAAAGAATTTTAAGTACCTTTTGTTTTTAATGTATTAAATTTTTGTTTTTAAAAATAAAATAAAAAAAAATTAAAAAAAAATGATTTAGTACTATTGGGGCCAAAAAAGTACGATTTTAAAAGTTCGTTGGTACGATATTGGTTTTCTCATTTATCATCCCTCGTTCAGGTGCAAATGCAAATATTCTCTTAATTTTTTAAATTATTGCAACTAGTTGTTTTTTTTTTGTTAAAAACAACAAATTATTGTTCAAAACTATTAAAAAAAAAATAAAATTAACAAATCATAATAATAGTGATGTTTATAAAAAGTAAACAAACTTTTTATTCGAATACTTTCTTATCGTATATTTCAAAAAGGTTCAAACAAAAGTTTTTATGATACCTTTCGGCAACATTTTGTCAGAAACTTAAATAGCATGTAGTTTTATTTGATAAGAATAATTTTTAAGGTCAACAATTAAAAAAAAAATTATAAAAAAGTTAAATATAGAATATCATGTCAACCGAATAAAAGTTTTATGCATCACTAGCAATAAAATGGCAGCAAAATATAAAGTAAGTTGCCATACTTAAACACAAAATCGCTATAAACAGTTAATAGTAAAAAGCTGTTAATATACGTTTGATATTTATTTCCAGGTAAACCATAAATATGCAATTGCATGTTTTTCCTTGAGCGACCAATGAAGGCAGAAACCATATATTTATCCGTTTTAGAGCTTTTTATGAATTTTGGCATCGATTTTTTAGTGCATATTTTACCATTTGGAGCATTCTTTTGCGTTATTTTGTTAAGAGCTTTTTTGCAGCATTTTTTAAGTTTTACAATTTTTTGCGCATAACAAATTGTCTGTGTGGTTGTTGTTATATTTTTGCACTTTTGCTTTTTCGCAAGGGTGCAACTTGTGAGGTTAATATCTCTTCGCTTTCGTAGCGAATAAAAAAAATTGTTGGCTTTTCTTTTTTAGATATCCCAACTTGTTTTTTTTTAATTTCGCCATCCACTCTTTATTTTAACTGGAACATTGTAACACAAAGCAGGTTGTCATTAAAGATTAATTTTGTTTTAACTTTAAAATTTTTTATTTGAATAAGCAAAAGTTAATGAAAAAGCAAATATATACGTTTTTGGCGATTTGTGTAATACATAGAAATCTGGACCAATCTTTTAGTATACCGATCAATTTAGAATCACTTTTTAAAGTGATCTAACAATAACCATCCGTCTGTCTGGCTGGTTGACTGTCCATGTTAATTTTGTGCGCAAAGTACAAGTTGCATTCTTGTAGATAATTTCATCAAATTTGCAAAAAAAAATCTCATATGGATGTTAATATCAAGATAATATTCGGCACAAATAACTCTACATGAACTTTAACCTGTTGACATAACTTTGTTTTTGTGATAACTGCCCATCGCTTCCAAATAGGATAAAATCTCGAAAATTCGTCTGTAAATACTATGGTGTTTATTTTGTTATCGAAATAGCAATTTTTGCATTTTTTTTAAGGCATATTTTCAAGTTTTTACTGCATATTTAATGCGCATAAAACGCGGTTTTTAGAGCATATTTCTGGTTTCCCTGGTTATTACATACTATAAGCTTAAAATAAGAACTTTTTATGAATATGGCTGAATATTTGTATTGTTTAGTTTAGTTACGAATTGTGTATAATCTTTATTTCTATGTTTATTGGTTTAGAAGACAGGTAGGATGACAAAGAAGTTCCGGGACACAGTTTATACCCGTTTACTCCGTAAAAGGGCCGAATTTCAAAAAAAGTACCAGACCCCGCCTCAGATTTTAATAACATATACAGTGCTGATCAATATAATAGGCGGTTACTAAGAGAAAAAGCTTGTTCTTAAATTGTACTAATTTAAATTTTTTCTCTTAAGATCATATATAACCGTAAAGGCTCAGTTAGCCGAGAGTAACAGTAACGTTGCAAAACAGCTGCTTCATTTTGTTGTATGTAAAGCAATTAGAACGATTATAGTTAGCAGTAAGATGTTACGTCTCAATCTGTAAGAAATAGATTAGTCTTACTTTTTTACGGTAAGGTTAAGTTACGGTCACTCCCGGCTAACTGAGCCTTAAGATTTGTTAATGTCTTCTCTAATAATTGTTGCTTTTTTGTGAAATTTAGTTTTTGATTTTTAACTGTAGGTGTTAAAAAACAGAATTTAGTGCAATTGTAACTGTTCAATATAATAGACCTTTTTGGAACAACTTTCATGTATCAAGGAATGTATTATAACTTTTTTCTGTGTAAGATAACTAAATAAAAAATAAGTAAGCAAATATTTAAAAAAAACATTTAAATTTATTAAAAATGTTTGCTTAAGATGGGTCGAAAAAAACATTGCACTATTGAGGAACTCCGCGTTGCTAAAAATCTAAGAAGAAATGGAAGATCCGAACACTGTATGTAAAGTGGAAAAAAACCAAAGAAACACGTGGTAGACCACGAAAGACGTCGTCAACTACTGATTCCCGTATAGTACTGTTGGCAAAAAAAGATCCATTTATATCATCAAAAAAATTCTGCTGAAATTAATAATGAAATTAGTGCTCCGTCAGTTCGGCGAAGACTACTTGAAAATAATATGCCTGGAAGGGCACTTAATAGGTCCCACTATTAAGTGCCAACAACAAAAAAGCTCATATTCAGTTTGCTAAAAAAGACCAATACCGATCTCTTGATGATTTCAAGAAAATTTTGTGGAGCGACGAAACTAAAATAAATTTATTTGGGTCAGATAGTCGGCATTACGTCAGAAGACCAAAAGGTAAAGAGCTTGATGACCGGTTCACAAAAAAAAAGGTCAAACATGGTGGAGGTAATATTATGGTTTAGCGCGCATTTTCATGGTATGGCGTAGGAACTTTACCCTAGATCACTGAAATCATGAATAAAGAAATCTACTGCGACATTTTAAAGGATGTGATGCTACCATATGCAGAAAACCATATGCCACCAAATTAGTGCTTCCAACAGGACAATGATCCTAAACACTCGTCAAAATTGGTTAAATCTTGGCTGAGTGAACACGAAGTATCCTCTTTAGAATGGCCCTCTCAGTCCCCCGATCTCTACCCGATTGAGAACTTGTGAACGGAGCTGAAGAGAAGCTTGATGGGAAAAGTTTTTACAAACAAATCTCAACTTTGGGAAACTGCGAAAAGCAGTTGGGAAGGCATTCCCATTGAAAAATGTCGAAAATTAATAGAGTCAATGCCCAAGCGAATTCGTGCTGTGCTAGATAACAATGGTGGTCACTCTGGTTACTAAAAAATAGCTTAAAATAACACTACGTGACAAAATTTCAATCGTGACCAAATAAATCTGACAGCTAATCTTTATGTAAATTTAAAAAAGTTTTTGAGATATTCCAAAAGAACCGTTATTTGTGTTTTTAAAAAAGATGAAGTGACTGAAATGCAAATATCTTCAAAAATTTTAAACGGATTATTTATTTCTTTCTTTTTAATAAAAGGTTATAAAATTTCTATAATGACCATGGATTGCCAGTGACGATTGGTCAAGAAATGACAGAGTTACAGGGCACAAAAGTTCAAAATTAGTTGAAAATTTTATGATTTGGTTAAATTTTGCTCTTTTCAAGTTATTTTTTTTTTAGCCAATGATTTAAAAATCATAATGTTTTATTGCATGCGACATTAGATTATTTTAGTATGAACATTTTGCGCTCAACAAGACATAGATTGGTACAAAAATTACAAAGCTACTGAAGATTTAGTAAATTAACCCACATTTTTTATTGTTACTAAAAATTTAACTTTGTATATGGGTTAATTCCAAACACAATGCTTTTTTTTCGTCTCAAGCTTTTTATTTCTTTCATGTAAAAGAAAATAAAAAAACAAAAACGGCAAGTAAGCTCTAAAATAATTAGCAACAAACAAAAGTAGTTGTTATTATTAAGGGTAATCACGATGGTCATTGTGCAAATTTGCAATTTGTAAATTTGAGTGCATATTATGATTGATCGTGAGCACACCAATTTTATTTTTTGTGCAAATGTGCTATTTTTCTAAAAATGTATTCTGGCAACACAAAAAACTTCTGGCATCACTGTTAAAAATCTGCATTTGTTTACAATTATACACAACCAAAATAAAATAAATTTTTTCTTTTTAAATTATTTAAATTTAATTCTCTATTTTATATTAAAACCCACGACAATGTTCAATTTATAAGTTTCCTTAAAAAACAATATGGCGCTTTATATGTCAAACGTTTTTGTTTACATTTGTTTGCAACTGAGCAAATATGCACTACTAATTTTGCTCATGGTTTTTTCAGTGCAAACGAAGTAAAATAGAGCAAATTGCAAAAACGTACATTTTGTTGTTGTTTTGTGCAAATGTGTGTATTTTTGCACGCATTTGCATCGTTTGCACACTTTGCACTACCCATCGTGATTTCCCTTATTGTAAAACTTTCTGCTAAATTGTGCAAATGGTGCTTTAACTGTATATCATGCCTATTACACAGAAAAAATTATTGCCGAATTATTTTCAAACAAACGCTTGTTTGAAAATTTTTTTAATTTCTATAAATATTTTTACTGATTCAATCAATATTTTTGTTTGACTTTTATTTAACCAACAAAAATGTGGACAACTCTTCAAAAATATAATAAACGCGTTATTGGTGTCAAGTTTTCATAATTTTGTATGAAATATTTAACGCTCTTTAATGTTGTCGTCTTTTTGTATTTTTTTATTTGATCGTAAGCAACACTTCTTTATGTGAAATATAAAAACAACAACAAAAAACACACACAGTCTATTTTTGGACGCTTTAAAAAAGTGCAACTATAAGAAAAACAATAGCAGAAACAACATCATTAGAAACAAAATCCCGTATTCAATTTTTTAAAACTGTTTGGTTAAATACATACATCAAATACGACAATAAAATGATGACGATAAACATGTCGAGTCGGTCTGCTGCCAAGGAAAGCATACAGCAACAGTGAGTGAAGAAGAAAAAAAAGCATTGTGTGTATAAATTATTCCAACAAAAAAATGTGTCTCAAAGCCAGGCGCCGGCCGCTCTGCTCTGCTTTGCCTTTACCTTCTACAGTGCTTGCTTGTGTGCGCGTGCGTCATTGCTTGTGCAAAAAAAAACTTTTTTGTTTTTGTTATACCTATGATTTTCAGTAAACTATTTGTTTGATTCAGTTAAATTATTTGTTTGAAAAAATCAGTGTTTTTTTTCAATAAACGAAATGCAAATAAATTGTTTGAATATGCAAATTTGTTTGTAGGACCGATTTCAGACAAAAAATGTTTTGATTCTACAAATTTTTTGTTTGAATTGGAAAAATAATTTTTTCTGTGTACATACAAATATACCTGTCTCCACACATGTTATTCATTAAGCAACATGGAAAAAGAGTTGAAAACAATAGAACAATAATAAAAAATTCAACTGTTTTTCAATGATTGTATTTATTTTTATTGCTTTTTCCTGGTTTTACCTGAAAAATGTTATCAATGTCATTTTGACGTTCTAATTTTACTTTGTCTCTGCGTTTTTTCCGTAATGTCACATTTTTTTTAATTAAGTCATAATCATTACTTGAGCTGTGTCGTTTGCTTTATGTGCATCGCTATTAAAAAGTGCAAGAAGTGATAAATTGATTAAGATAAAAAATAAAATAATAAAATCAATTATTTGGTGTTTTCAAGTGAATTTATAATCGCACGATGGTAAGTACAGCTTAAAATTTCCGTACTGTCACACAGTTATTTAATAAAAAATCGTAAAAAATAAAATAAATAAAAATGTATATTAATATATTACGAAGTTTTGATCACTTTTTCTTGTTTTTATTTTCCGTGAAATAACTTTTTAGAAGAAAAAAACAAAAAAAATATCACAAATTTCTTTACTGTCACTTTTAAGTAAAAAGGTTTTTTTTATTTTAAAAGCTTATTTCTCGAAAATTCTGATTGATTTCAATACTGTAGTTCTTTTGATGTAAAGATAATTTGTTATATTACTTTGAATATAATGAATATTTTGAATATTCATTGTTATTCTTCTAAAATCTTAAAGGTTAAAACAAAGGCAAAGTTGACGGGAGCTGAAAGAGCAAAACGTTATCGAGAAAAAAGAAAATTAGACAAGAAACGTGATGATGAATACAAAAAAAAAAGAAAGAGAAAGGTACACGTTATATTTCGAAAATTTAGGATATTTTTAATTTTTTTTTATGTGTAGAAATTCTAAAAAATTGAAAAGAAACGAAATGCCGAGGAAGATGCTGAAGGCTATACGAGCTAAGGATAGAGAACGGAAGCGTGCCAATAAGGCCTTAGTGCGACATGAAGAACCTGCATCGATTGTTTTGCTACATGCTTCGAATATGGAGCTTGATGAAGAACCATTTACTATTTCACAAATAAGCGTATCGGAACTTAATTCAGTTAGACAACGAAAGGAAAGGTACAAGAAACAGCTTCAATCCAAAAATTTTAAACTAAATTCGACAGTAAAACAGTTACAAGAAAAACTAAAACGAGTTGAGAAAGAAAACCGAAAATTCAAAAAGAGATTCCAACGTTTAAAACGAAAACAGAAAGAGAACTCAATGGGAGAAACTTCGGAAAAAAGAACATTAAATCTCACTTGTAGAAATACGAAAATTGTTTTATCAAATCTCAAACAGAAATATATACAAGCCAGAAAACCAGTTGATACAATTATCGTTTCAAAACTTTTAAAGCGATACAGACTCATGGGGGGGCTTATAGCACGTAGGCTAAACAAGACTAAACAAACAAGACAAATATAAAATTGTTTTACATAAACGTAAAAGACATTTTTGATATAAATAAAACATTGCCTAAAGACTTAATGACAATTCGAGGCACAAGAGATATCCACCAAATTATGACAAATAAAAAAGGTGAAGTAACTTATAGAAACCTGTCTTGCTATTGTGCAAATAATAATTGGATGGCCGGAAAATTATGCCTTTGTCATGGGTTTAAGGCAAAGTCAGCAAAAATTAACCGCTTAAAAAAAACAAATAGAAAAAAAACCAATCGGGAATCAATTTTTTCTGAAATATTCACAGATTCCGATGAATAGATTTGTTCATGAATTTTTTGTTAATATAATTGGATTACTTTTATTTTTTGTTTCGTTTTTATAAAAAAGAAAAAACAAACAGTAACCAAAAACAAAATAATGAATAAATATTTAAGTTTTCGTTAAACTTGAAATTTAAATTGGATTTTCTTTACTGTCACAAAAAATTTATTTTTATTTTTTCAAGTTTCCAGCAAAATACAACAATTTCTTCCAAATCGTTTGAAGCAAATTTGTTACTTTAAATGTAAGCTACACAAAAACAAATTTTTGTAAAAAAATTACTTTTTTTTAATTCTTGAATTATAAAAGGAAAAAAAAATAATTGGAATCTCTTCGAAAAATAACTTTTTGCTATTACTAACCCGTTTTTTTTAAGAAAAACATCCAAAGCTGGTAAATAATAAGTGAACGAATGCGATAGTAGGCTTTGTTCTAACATTTTTGCATTAATTTCTTAGTTTTGTAAATTTTTGTAAAAAGTGACATTCCGGAAAATATTTCACCAAAATGCAATAAAAAAGCAAAACAAATTTTTTTTAAAGAAACTAAAAGTAATTTCGCAATCTGCACAAATCTTAATGCAAGTAAACAATTTCAGAGAATGAATTCCTCAACCTTAAAAAAAAAAAAAAAAAAAATGCTCATGTACACTACTTTTGGAATAAACCCTTATATTATTATATATTATATTATTATATTTATTCCAAGTAACACCTAAAATTTTTTTCCTATTGATTACTTAAAAAAGAAGTGTGGTTCTAAATACCAAAATAGTTCACACTTTTACAACTCTAAAAATTAAAATAACAAGAAAAAAGTTTTAAAAGTTGGTCTTTAGCATAGATGGGGGTAGTGCACTCATTTTGCAGTTTCAACTCACACTTAGTGATAGTGCAAAAATATTGCAATCATTTTGTTGATGTTGAGTGATGAATTGAAAATTTGCAGCCTCATTAAACATGAGTGATAGTGATGTTAAGAAATTTTGCACTCAAAAAAAAAAAATAGTTTGATTTAAAAAAAAGCAATCAACAGCTTATTGCAACTTTTTTCTTCTTCACTCATTTGGTGCAACTAAAATTGTTGCACTAAATTTAAAATTAAAAACTTGTTTTTTCATGATAAAAGCCAATAATTATACCGTTATTGACAAAATTTGATTTTGTTTAATGTTTTTTACTTATGCATATCCTCAAAAGAAATCAAAAACCATGCACATACAAAGATACATTTTTTAAATTTTAGTGAGACAATATTTGTATGCAGCTTTTTTGATTGCATGGCCAAATTTTTCACTATTTGATTTGAGTGCAGATTTTTGCATTCAAATCTGCGTTTAGTGATAGTGAAAAAGTTTGCAATATCACTGCTTAAGTGCGCATCGAAAAATGTTCAGTTTTCTACGCATTTAAAAGGGGAATCATTTAACCGATAACCCGGATAAATGCGCAATCAACGCATTTAAAAAAAACCTCGCTTAAAAATTCAATATTCATTTAAAAGTACTTTTTTAGTTATCAGGGACAATAAAATTTATCATCAGAGAAAGCCAAAAAGTTATATTTTTAATACTTCTAACCTATTCGTACTCCACCGAGCACGAGTACAGACAGGTATGAATACCAATAAGTATGAACATAAATAAGTTTGTATAGCAACCGGTATGAGTATGAACAAACAGGCATGCGTATGGATATTAGTATGAATGCGTATGAGTATAGGCATGTATCGATGAGTATCGACAAGTAACTTCAAAAACTCGTATGGTTATTGTAAAGCAAGCAGTGTAGCCAGGACCTAAAAATTGTTGATGCAGAAAAGATATTTATATTTTAAGTATTTTCCAAAACCAGCAAAACAAATATAGCACTGATTAAATAAGAATTAATTAATATATGTAAAAGCTAAATTAAAACATAAATATTTTCTAATATTATATAATTATGCTTCTATTAACAATAACAAAATATCTTTTCTACGAAAGGGGTCTTTTATAAAAAAAATTTAAAAACTGAAGGCTATCAACTATTTTGGAATCTATTTTGTTTCTTTTTTCATGTTTCTAGCTAAAGAGAAAACACTTTTTGATGCTGCGCTGCAGAAATTTACATGATTCTTGATTTTTATAAAGATAACCGTGAGTATCTTGTGGAGTTGTTTTTCCACCATAGCGTGATGTTGTAGTCTTCTGTAAGGCTAACATTTTCGTTGGCATACTGATCGACTTCAGCCTTTAAATTTTAAACGTCTTAAAAATGCAACTGCCAACAGATAAACATCTCAAAGTCATACTATGTATAAATGAATTTACCTGTGATATCTCATTTCTTAATTCCGAATATTAGATTTATATTTTTTTTTTTTGGTATTCGGCAACTTTTTGTGTTTTTATTAAGAACGATTCAAATAAAACGACGTATTTTAATTTGCATCCATTTTGTCATTTTTTCGGATTTTCTTAAAAAGAATTTTTTCTATTTATATAAGAACGCAGATCTTTATTTTTCGAAGATTTTTGTAAAGTCAGAAATAACAAAAAAATTCTGGCAACACTTATGAAAAAAAATTAATAAATAAAAAATGTTTGAAGTCAATGATATACCTATGGGTGTATGTGGTTATGTGCGAGTATGAAATACAATAAGTATGATAACATACATGAATGAAATCAAACGCGCAGGGATATACACAAGTATGAGAATAAATAGATACGAGTACGCACAGGTATTGAAAATTTTCGATAAGTGCTAGAGTACTGTAATTTTTTTATACCCATTGTCTTTCTCTGGTTCTCATGCGAAATTAAATATAATATTTAAATTAAACATTTTTTATTTTTCGAATTTATTCTATGAGTTAAATTTCAGTTATGTATTTTTTATAAAGCTTTTTTTTTTTTTTTTTCTTTTTTTTTTTTTTAGTAGTTCTATTCCTTAAATTTTTAGGAATGACTTTTATACACTACCAGACTATTATATTGTTTAATATAATATAAAGTAACCTGCGAAAGGAAATAATTCCCAGTTTCTATAATATTTAAACTTAAACTAATTCAATAAACATTCTTACATAAATACATATTTTTTTAAAATATAATTATGTTTTGTATGTTATATGTTTTTTACTCGACCTTTATTATTTCATTAGGTCTTTTTTTTAAAACTTTAAATGTTAATTCGAACCAATATTTCGGCAAATGTTAACGCCGTGTTCATATTATTAAAACCATTTATTATGTCTTCCTTCCAAGGTTTCAATATCATTGGTGCATTTAGTTTGTGCTTTGTTGTGAATCGGACGTGTATTTTCAACCCCGCATACGATTTTAATTTATTATTAATTAAAATTGATTTTGGAATATAAATACTAAGCGAATGGACGCTAGAAAATACCTATATGATATTTTTTATTTAAATTATTTAACATAAAAGTGAACAATTAAAACGAAAAATTAAATAAAGATAAATAAAGCAAAAATATATATGTACATATGTACGTATGAATGTTCATACATGTGTATGTATACATATTCTGTGAACAAACATTTTAGTTTAAATTTCTTTTTTTTGGCGTTGTTGTAAAATACAATAAATAATAAAAACATTAAAAGCACAGTAAAACGGTGAAAAACAAAAACAATTTCTTGCATGAGTAAAAACAATGTAACAACAATAAAATTAAATGATAGAAATGCTTATGTGACAGTGCATGCCAACGAAAATAATGTTGAAATAAATAAAACAAAACAAAACAATATTAACTACCTAACGGCTAAGCCAATTTTTCGTACACGTTCCCTCTCACCCTCTTTATTCACACAAACGGTGGATAGTGACTCATTAAAAAAACTAAAAATAGACTTGGTAACAAGTGTTGCCAGGCCAACAAGTATTGCCGCTACGTCAAAAATAAATTTAGTGGGAAATGATACCATGAACCAAAACACTAATGCAATGGAAAACCCCCCTGTAAAAAGTTGCCAAAAGCCTCAAGTCCAAGTTGGTATGGACAGATATATAACAGTCCTTAAGCGGGGTCGCAGCCCTACCTCTTCAGCTGTTGCTTCGGCATCAAAAGTGCCATCTTTTGACAAAATAAATTCCCAAAATCGCTTTGCAATTCTGGAGGATGAATCCTCTGAAGCACCAAACGTCATAAGATCGTCCAAGCCTCCCCCGATATATCTAAGGGAGCATAACTCAAATGATCTAATAAAGAGTTTAATTTCGTTGATTGGTGAAAATTCGTTTTATGTAGCCGCAATAAAGAGAGGTAGCATAAATGAAACGAAAATTCAAGTGAATAATGAAAATGATTTTCGCAAAATTATTAACAAATTTGAGGCACTTAAAAAAAGTTTTTATACATACCAACTCAAGAGCAGTAAAGGTCTCCAGGTGGTGATTAAGGGAATTGATTCATGCGTAGACCCAGAGGAAATTAAAACTTTCTTAGAAGAAAAAGGCTTCAAGATAAAACACGTGGTAAATATTAGAAATAGAGACAAAAATCCACAACCACTATTTCGAGTAGAATTAGAGCCCGGCGACATTAAGTTAAAAAAAAACGAAACGCATCCCATTTATAGTTTAAAATATATTCTATACAGAAAAATTACAATTGAGGAGCCGCACAAAAAAAATGGACCTGTTCAGTGCTTAAACTGCCAAGAATTTGGCCATACAAAGGCATACTGCTACTTACCCCCTGTTTGCGTAGTATGTGGTGAGCTACACGGTACAGTTTCTTGCGATAAGTCTAAAACCGACCCCATCGTAAAAAAATGTAGCAACTGTGGCGGTAATCACACTGCCAATTATAGAGGATGCCCTGTATATAATATCGTCTAGCAGACGGTTGGACCGAAAACAAATGCCCCTCAAATGCAGGTTGCAAATCAAGTTATCACAAATGCAATTCAAGCCCCCCAGTCTAGTAATAACAGAACCTCTTATGCTAACGTCCTAAAATCAAACCATGAGCCAATGCAAGGTGCCTCGCCAAGTAATGATGAAACTCCAGTTTCTAATTTAAGTCGTTTAGAAAAAACCATGGAAACATTAGTGCAAACAGTAAATAATTTTACGAACACAATGGGTAATATGATGCAGGAAATTCTTAGAATGCAATCAATGTTATTGCAAGCTGTACTTAACAAGCCATGAACTGTATAAAAATTTGTTTTTGGAACGCAAACGGCATCCGCCAACATAAAAATGAACTAGAATACTTTCTTAAAAATAAACAAATTGATGTCATGATGGTTTCTGAAACTCATTTGACTTCAAAAAATACGTTTAAAATAAATGGTTATATACTATATGATACAAAGGACCCTCGAGATAGAGCTTGTGGAGGTTCTGCCATTTTAATAAAAACCAGAGTCAAACACTACCTAATGGGTGATCATCGTGAAGATTATCTTAAAGCAACAAACATTTGCGTTGAAGAATTAAATAGAAACGTAGTAATCTCATCGTTATACTCCCCACCTAGATATTCAATATCAGAAGGCCAATATTATAAATATTTTAAATCATTAGGACCCTGTTTCCTGGCCGCTGGCGATTATAACGCTAAACATACCTTCTGGGGGTCCCGACTTATAACACCAAAGGGTCGTGTTCTATTTAATACTATTACTAAAATGGATTTGAATGTGATAGCGAGCGGACAACCAACATATTGGCCTACTGATCAGCAAAAAATACCAGATGTCATCGATTTTGGCGTGTTTAAAAACATCCCCTTAGAAACGATTTATGTTGAAGCTTCCTTAGAATTATCTTCCGACCACACACCAACAATTGTTACTTTAATGAACCCCAATAGAACTGTATCTCCAACTGGTTACTTAGCGACGCCAGCTACACAAATCAATTGGCTAAAATATAAAAAATATCTCAGCACCCATTGCACAGAAAATATTCCGCTTAGTACACCGGAATACGTAGATCGCGCTATTCTTAATTTTGACAGTTTTCTGAAGCTAGCTGTACAACATTCCAGTATTACCCCAAAAAAAACTAAAAATATTAAAATTTATTCCACAGATGTTGAGCGTCTGCTGTCAGAAAAAAGAAGAGCCCGAAGAGAGTGGCAATTGCACAGATCCCCTCAACTTAAGAGTTTGTTAAAAGAGTGTACAAGAAGGCTAAGAAAGTTACTACAGACACAGAAAACGGATTCTCTACAAAAATATCTTAAGGAACTTGATGCAACTCCTCAATCAGACTACTCATTATGGCGTGCAGCTAAAAATCTTAATAGGCCAGTTGTCTCTAAGCCACCATTAAGAAACTTGAACGGAAGTTGGGCAAGAAATGATAACGAAAAGGGAAATCTGTTTGTTAATCATTTAAAAAACGTATTTACCCCAAATATATCTCACGATACTGCGGTCGAGTTACCACCTGTTCCTGCTAGAGCAGCTATTCCCCTCAGATTTGTTATAAGAGAAATCGAACAGGCTATTTGTGACTTAAACACTAAGAAGGCACCTGGTATTGATAAAATCAGTAATAAAATGCTTTTAGAGCTACCTCGCACAGAAAAGAAAATTATTCTTTTTATTTTTAATGCTATTTTACGCCTTGAATACTATCCTCAAAAATGGAAGGTTTCCTTAGTTACCATGATACCAAAGCCAGGTAAAGATCATACAAAAGTTGAGTCATATAGGCCTATTAGCTTATTATCAAATATGTCAAAGCTGTTTGAGAAATTATTAGTTCCAAAATTAACACCGAATTTAAGTGAAAATAGATGTATTCCAAACCATCAGTTCGGATTTCGAAGAAAACACAGCACAATCGAACAGACTCATCGAATAGTAAATGTCATAAGAAAAGCATTTGAAGAAAAAAAATATTGCTCAGCACTCTTCATCGATGTTTCGCAAGCTTTTGATAAAGTCTGGCATGAAGGCTTATTACATAAATTGAAGCAAAATTTACCAGCAAACACACACAAGCTGCTAGAAAGCTACTTAGTCGGTCGTCAATTTATTATTAAAGAAGGAAATTTCTTAAGTTTACCTCAGCCCATTGGCGCTGGAGTCCCACAAGGCAGCATCCTGGGCCCTCTATTATATTTAATTTATACTTCGGACATGCCAACAAGCAACTACACCCAAACTTCAACATTTGCAGACGATACAGCATTTCTAAGCGTCCACGAAAACCGTTATGAAGCATCTCGTTACTTACAGCATCATATATTTCAACTAGAAATATGGTTAAGACAATGGAGGATAATGGTCAATGAGCAAAAATGCGTGCATATAACATTCACCTTGCGCCGGGAATCTTGCCCCCTTATAACAATCAACAATCAAATAATTCCTCAACATTCACATGTAAAATATCTCGGTATACATCTGGATCGGCGATTAACGTGGAAATGCCATATAGAGGCAAAATTAACTCAAATGAAACTAAAAGCCATTCAAATTCATTGGCTTATTGGTAGAAACTCTGTCCTTAGTCTCGACTGCAAACTTCTTCTTTACAACTCCATCTTAAAGCCAATCTGGTGCTATGGTATTCAGTTATGGGGCACTGCCTCGGCCTCTAATATAGAAAAAATTCAAAGGCGCCAAAATAAAATTCTTCGAATAATCACAGCTGCCCCTTGGTATGTAAAAAACTCAAATATTCACAGGGATCTCAATGTTCCATTAGTCAAAACTATGATTACGAAATATGCAGTAAAATACTTAAAAAGGCTCGAATTGCATCCAAACCCACTAGCACGAAATATTTTAAATGATAGCGGCCACACTCGCTTAAGAAGAAGAGACACTGCAGCACTTATCCAATTAGATGAGCGACAAACACCTAGATAAGTGAACAGAACCCGTGATGAAGAAAATTTTTGTCTGGCACTGGCAGGACATAAAATAAAGTATTAGGTTAAGATTTGATTAATTATTGTTAGTTCATATTTAAATGTATGAAGATTCAATAAATAATATTGAGAAAAAAAAAAAAAAAAAAAAAAAATTTTGTTGCACAAAGTATCTACGGATAAAAATAATGGCACTTAGTTGGAACTTCAATTATTTCCTCTTTTTCATCATCGGAAGATTCCGAATACTCTTTAAAATTATTCTCTATGATTTTCGAAACTCAAGAAAATTTTCTTTTTTACTTCAACTGCCGTTTTAAATATTTGTGTTGCCATACATATATGTAAGTACAAAAATACTTTTACTTATTTTATAAATGCCTTGCCGGATATTTTAAAAAAGCCCAAGTTTTTTGGTTACGTACTTAAGCAATTTATTTTGTTCAAATTTATGTAATTTCGGACAAAAATAATGAATCATTAAAACGGGGAAAGCATTTAAGCGAGGTCATTTAGGCGGGATTTTGTTCATGTAATTATGTGAAAATTTTGCTTGCCAGCATATTTTGCGCATTTAAGAGGGGATATCATTTAAGCGGGGTGTATTTAAGCGGGAACTACTGTAATAAAAAATTGCGCAAACTTCGAGTATTATAAACTTTTTCAAAAAATTTTTGTTTTATTTTTGCTTGAATAAAACAAAATTAAGACTGCACAAACATGTTTTTACCATTTTTTTTTAGAAAACAAATATGGCAACACTTCGTACATCGGACATGAGAGTTTTAAAATTCTCAACTAATGTATCAAATTCGTCGTATAATCGTTTTGCTTGTTAAAAGCGCACACTAAAAATATAACCAACTACATGGTGTAAGACCAAGAAAAACTAAGCTGCACGTGTTTCAATTTTCTATGCTTTCATCGTTCATTCATAGATACGAATAGAGCGACAAATACAAAAAAAGCGACCAGCGTTCAAATGCTTAAATAATAAAAGCGCAAAACAAAGTCTGAATATTGGGCGTACATTGAATTTCTCGTTGAATGTTTTAAAATACTCAAATGCTCTAAACGTTATGGTTTACGCGTTTAGTAGAGCGATCATTCAAGTGCTTTATTGCTAAAGACAGCCAATAGAGTTTAAAAGTTAAACAAAAACTTACAGTAACAAAAACAACGCAAGAACCGAAGGAAAGTGGCAACAGAATTGAAATAGTTTTACTGTTACGCTGTATAATTCGAGAATTGAAAATATATACAATATAAATAAAAAATTGTTTGCTTCATTGCCTTCGCTCAGCTGGGGAAAAGTCTCATTTGAGTAGGTTTGGAAAAAAGTTAATATGAGGTAGCTCCAACGGTTTTTTACCCCAAAAATATGATTTAACTATTCTCAATTGCTCAATTTAACTATTCTCATTTGAGTAGGTTTGAAAAAAAGTTAATATGAGGTAGCTCCAACGGTTTTTTTACCCCAAAAATATGATTTAACTGGTCTCAATTGCGTTAAACGTTTTTTTTTTTCATATACTTCACACAGATGTGTAATTGAAGTTGATTTCGAATATTCGCACTAAAGAAGATGATTCAAAAACGGACGTGGAAACATGATCAAAGTACTCTTAGGCGATCTTGGCATCAAATGTGTGCTTTAATCTTTTCGAACTCCAACCCTGCTTTAAAGATAGCTGCTGTTTAGATACCAAGCCATGAGGATCTGGACTAATGCATGAGAAATAAATATTTATTGGTCCATTACACTACGCCACAAATAAAAATATCCTTAAAATTATTAAAACCGGTCGGTTTCGGTTCGGTTTCCGGTTTTGAAAAGATACATAAACATACACATATGTATATTTTTTGCGTGTTATACAATTTCTTTATTTGTTTCAATACAGGACTTTTTATTAACTCTTAATGCCCTTAATTTCTACAAAAACAAATCTAGCTGTGCATAGAAATCTATGGTGTTAAAGTTGCCATATTTTAAAGCAAAACTGAAGGTACCCTGAAGGAAACCTGGGTGCAAGTGTCTCCAAGTCACCAGTTTTGTCGACTATTTTGGTGACGTTGTCAATAAAATGTCTACACTGCACTACATTTGCCAATATATTTGCCTTTAATACGAAAAATTGTTTATCAATAACAAATGAGAAGTAAAAATTCCTATAAAAGTTGAAGAAATTATAAAAAAGGATTGTTATAAATTCGTAGTCGTATCAAAAGTGTAGACTAGATTCACAAAAAAGTACTAGTTATTCTCTGGTTTCAATGTCTACATATGTTCCCAAAAGAACTACCTAGTCAATAGAACCAACGTCAGTAGTAGATTTCCAATGACACGCACATGTTAAATGTCTATAGTAAATTACATTGTCTGGGGTACAATAAGACTAGACTGTGTCAATTGTGAATCAGTACAGATTCACTAGTGACATTTCCTGCAGGGTAAAAACACGTAGGCGAAACAAACGTTGAAATAGGTAAAGATAACTGTTAGGTAAGAACACGACCTGCTTTCTTTTTGTAGAAATTACGGGCATAAGTGTATACCTGGGCCTGGCCAGGCATTTTTTTCACTTTTTTTCCAATTTTTTTATATAATTATTAAGTATATTAGAACTTAACTTTATGTTTTCCTCAATCAAAGTGTTTTTTTTATTAAAGTTTAGAAAATTTTAAAAAACGCTAAAGTAGTATGGGATGTCGAATTTTTTTTCGTAATACATACTTGCCATTAACACATTGTACTCACACTTTTACATATTACATGGGTTTCTGATGTGCATTAATACAAGGCATAATAGTGTAAAGTACCCTTAACCAAGATAAGGCAATAAATCAATAAACAATTATTTAAGAGACTTTGCAATAAAGATTGAAAGTAAAGCAAGGTATAAATAGGCATTTGGTCATCTCGTTCAAAAATAACACATACCCCCAATATCTTTTTTAAGAAACAATATCCTAACATCACGATTTGGCTTTTGTATTGACCGTGATTAAGTCACTTTAGTTTTATTTTAACGATCGTGTTGGCGCATACGGTGACTGAAATTTTACCTAACAGCCACTACACTTCTACTTATTCTACGAATTATCACTGCCTGCCAGGCTGAATGAATTAATGACTGACTGAGTAAATGAGAGCAGTGCCTGTTTGCTTGCCTGGCTCTGCATGTATACAACACTCTTTTCTCCAGCAAATAGAAACAACAATTTTTGCCTTGATTGGTGTTTTATGTGGAGGAGAAGATATGAAGTGACGGTGTAAAATGTTCATGTCTTAAATGGCGCTGCTTTAGTTGGTGAGTATCATTTCTGTTGTTGTAGTTGTGGGAATTCCTTTTGAAAAATCAAACCAAGTGTTCGGCGAGTGTTCGCTAGAGATCGATCGTTCATTCGCTTATTCGAATTGCATTTGTTTTGTATTCCGTAATCAAAATGAAATTTCTTAAAACTATGACATTTATGTATGTGTGTGTGACTATTGTGTCGGTGACGGCAGCATACAATCAGTATTAAAAAGTATATTTTTAATTGCAGTTTTAAAGAATTTAAGTCTGAGTTCATACGGCTCTTTCTTTATTGAAAAGATTCTTCCTTTTTCTTCTTTGAACATGAATTGGTGTTCAAACGATTCATGTCATGTCGACGCCATGTTTTTTATTTTGTATAGTCGTGCGTATGAAAACAAAAACAAAATTAAACAACGAATAAGAAAGCAAAACGTAAAGACAGTACAGGCATGTGTGTACTCGTTTCTTTTCCCCTCGCCCCTCTCGCCTATAAAGTAGCAATCTTTTCAATAAAGAAAGAGCCGTATGAACTCAGACTAACATAGAAATAAACGTCAGAAGAGAAAAACCACCATCAGCTCAGCTTATCCAACGCAGCATGAGCAACCAACGATAAGAAGACAAAAATATTCAAACATCTGATTTGTTTTTATAGGATAATCAAGTCGTAGTCTGGCCGACGATTTTGTAAACGAACAAAACAATTGCAACGGTGGTGGCGAATTTGTAAAAGTAGAAGAGTTACAATCACCTGAAAACCCGGTGAAAGTGGCAACTGATTTCGTTTCGGTTGATATTTGTTTTTTGTGGCTGACTGTCTTTAAATCAGCCTGTAAGTCTTGTAACGAAGTTCCGTTACATACTCATAATTATTATGAAGTTTTTATGTTTTATAATTATTATGAAGTTTATACATATATTTGTTTATATATTAATTATCAATTATTATGAAGTTTATACATATATTTTTTCGGAATGAAGTACATTTATTATCGTATTGAATTATTAATTTGTTTATATTATTTTGGATAGTTTTTCCCTTTATTTAACAACAAGAGAAATGTTAAATATTGCTACAAAGTTAAAGAATGTAAGTTAAAGTTATGTTAATTAAAAGTAAAAGAGTATGTTAGTTATAAGTATAACAGAACTTAACAGCAATTAACGCTCACGCATACTTTAATAATTAATTGCATACATAGTATTGGTGACGGTGTTCGACTACACTTCAGTTGGGCCCAGACTGTGCTCGTGTGCGGTCAGTGGTACAAGTTTGTAACAGCTTTACTACTGACCACATACAAGCACAAATAGGTCCAATTCAAGTAGTAGTGTAGAGGGATACTACTGGTATGATACAGCCATAGTTCCCAGACACTTTAGTGGTAGTGCACAGGGGCACTAATGGCCATAGGTCCCAGGCGTAGTAGTGACTAATACACTAACCTTCTCATAAATCATTCCAATAAATGTTCATGACTTCCGAAGTTTAAGGGAGTCTGGAACCAACCATTAACTAAGCACGACGTCACGGTCAAATTAAAACGGAAAAGTGTAATTGCTGCTAACTCGAGAATAACTTGTAAGATCCTAAAATATGTATAGATGTTAAAAATAAAAGAATTTAATAAATAAAAAAAAAAAGAAAGGACGTTGTGTTTATATCCTGGTTTATATCCTGGCACCGGTTGAGTTTATCCTGGCACCGGTTGAGTTTATCCTGGCAAAAGATGTTATAGTCTGAATGGGTGCAAAACTAAGAAGGTCCAAAACTAATCATTGTTGTAAAACATTTAGCATTGAAAGGTGTGCAACATTTATTTGATCGTGTATGTGATTTGTTGTGATTTGCAAAATTTTCTTTGAAAGGTTTGCCTTTAAACTTTTTTTTCTTTAAATACGAAATTGTTGCAATCGTATAAAGTGATCACAACATGTTAAATGTAATTTTATGTGTATTCAATGATTTATTTAAATTTATGTAATTGAGGTTTACTTATGTACATACGGGTACCATGTGAGTATTTTTGTATGTGGCACGTTTGATTGTTATAACATTTATAATTCCCGTTGGGAAGAAAGTGCGGGAAGTGCTCTCTATTCGAAAAATGATATTTGTGTAATGAATCTGTTAAAAGGGCAGATAAAGGATTTTTGTATGTATTTTAAACATGTGCCTTTAAATTTAATTTTGTATTGATTTTTTGGAAAAAATTATCTAAAATTGTCGTTTATATATCGGCCTCTTTTATAATTTTTAAACGATTTTCGCTAGATATGGAATATCGATTATCGAATGTAAATTCCGTACTGTGAGTTTAACGCACCGTCGAAAACTTCGTTGTGCTTCGCATTTTTTAACGAAACAATAATACTTTCGACGCTGCGAATTGATTTGAAAAACTTTTTTAATATTTAAGTATTTATTAGGCGCCCTGGAGACTTTTTATATTTTTATTTGATGGCTGATTATTTGATAGCAAGGCGGTCTTATTTTGAAAATGGATACAATACTGTAAAATACTATAACGTTATGTCAAAATAATACAACACTGTAGTAAACAAAATAGCTGTGTGTCAACAATATATGCAGTCATTTTTCATGTTGATTTTAATTTTAAATCGTGTGTTGTGGAATGCAATAATTTAAACATGTGTGCTAACAAAACATTAATGTCAAGAAGTTTTGTTTTTTTTTTAATTTAAAAAAAGCGCAGATCAAGCAGACCGATTTCTCATCGAATCTTTTTTTGATAAGCTTTCATTGTATTCACGAGCGTGAGTCTTTCAGAAAGCATGTCAAGAATCGTATGAAATAATCCCTGAATTTATTTTACAACTTGTGAAATCCTGAACCGTACAACTGAACCACCTAAATCAGAGCAACAAGCGTATTTTCATGTCAAAACTATACATGTTCATACAATTAATAAGAAACAAAACTTAAGATCGCTAATTCAACACCACCCGGTTAGAAAATCTTATTTGAATGGTTCTTAAGTCGGTTGTTTTATTGAAATTGTTTTGGCAAAAGCATTTTCGTGTTTAAAAAACGCTCTTATTTAGGAAGCTCAGTTATTGTTATATGACTCATACAGGGAGTCGTAAAAGATTCATTCAATGATGGTTTGATGAAAGATAAGCAAAGTGTAACATTGTTGTTATTGTACTCTGGCAATAATTATTAAATGATTGTTTTAGGACTTGCATGGCAAACATTCCAAGATTAAAGGACGAGTGTGTCTGATAATGTATAAAAAAGTAATAAATAAAATAAAATTAGATGTTTATATTATTACTCGTCAGCTAATCATCAGAAATTTTTTTTAGAAGTTGTATATTAAACACAATCGTCTACCAAACAGCCTATGCTAGCTGGGATGCGCTTGTGCTGATGTTTGTAACACCGGCAAATATTGGTCCTGGATCATCTTCAAGTATACCGATCGACTTAGAATCACTTTCGGAGTCGATGTAACGATGTTCGTCCAGCTGGCAGTACTCCACTTCCTTCTTTCTAGGTTTTTATGAACACCAAAGGTTAGGTTCCATGGGCAGCCATCAGAAGACAGCTCACTTGGGTCCTCAATTGGTCCCTTTGTGATACCCGGCGCCAATGCCCATCCATTGGAGCAGTTACTCAGATGGTGTCACTGCAAGTTCCAACCACTTCGTCTTCCTAATGAAGAGAAGGAGCGATTTTAGTTCCATCCCAGACAGATCCCCTAAACAGGAAAACACCGGTCCCCCCAGGTATTTTTCCCTTATGCCCCGCAGTCCAGGGCAGTGACAGAGGAAGTGAAGCACAGTCTCCTCTTCCTCCTCGTTCTGACAACTCCTACAATAGTCGTTGAATTCCAGACCCATTCTTCCAGCATGAGTCCCCACCGGCCAGTGTCCAGTTAAAACTGATATCACCAACCTAATCTGGTTCCTGCTGAACCCAAGTAGAGAGCCAGTTCTCCGTTTATCATATCCAGGCCAAAGGATCCTGGATATCAAGCAGGTGGACTCACAGGTCCACCGCATCTGCGCTATTCTATAAGAATCGCGCTCGATGAGTAATTTACAGTGAGCTATTGGAAGACCAACAAATTGATCGATGAATACGTCATCCATGCGACCACCCTGTCTAGCCAGCCCATCTGCCACTAGATTGCCTGGGCACTCAGAGTGACCAGGTATCCATATAAGCGTTACCCTTGAATGTTTCGCAATCTCATTCAAAGACATCCGACATTCTGCAGTCAACCTAGATGTCGAGTAGACACCCGCCAAAGAAGCAAGGGCAGCCTTGCTGTCAGTAAATATACGTATATCTCCCGATATGCGATGATACCTCAGCCAGTTTGCCGCCCGCCTTATAGCCGAGATTTCCGCCTGCAGGACACTACATCCATCCGGCAGACGAAAGGAAACCTTCACATCCAGTTCCTCTATGAAGAAACCTCCGCCAGCCCTCTCACCTTTCCTCGAACCATCGGTATAGACCCCCAGGGTCGGTTCCCGGAAAGTATCCAAGGGCACGTTTCCGTGCGCCACTTGTGTAACAAACCCCGCACCAAAGAACGGTACCGGAGTGCAGTAGTCCACTCCGTCAGGGACAATCGTACTTCTGATTATCCTGGCGTGTCCATAGTCACGGGTCGACCAGCCGCCAGCCGCGTGCAGCCGTGTCGCCGAGCAAAGAGCCAACTGTTTGGCCGCTAAATCCACCGGAAGCCAGTTCAAAATCGTAAACAGCGCCTTCGTGGGAGTAGATCGCATAGATCCCGTGATCATCAACGCGACAAGTCTGTATACTTTCTCAAGCATCCCGCGGTGTATGCCCTTTTCCAGTGCAGTCCACCATACAACGACCCCATAGTACAGGGTCGGCTTTACCACTGCCTCAAAGATCCAATTGACACACCTCGGGCTCATACCCCAGTTTCTGCCTATTGCACCCCTGCACGCATATATGGCAACTATTGCCCTCTCCACTCTCATCCGGACATTTAGTCCCCATGACAGCCTGCTATCCAGAACCACGCCCAGATACTTGGCACTGCGAGATATCTGAAGCTCAGTTCCGTTTAACCTCGGAAGCTTAAATTCCTCGGTCCTATACTTCCTCGTAAAGAGTACCAGTTCCGTCTTAGACGGATTTACACCCAGACCGCATGATGCACTCCAGGTGCTTAGTACCCTCAGGGCAGCCTCCATACACTGGGACATTACGCCCAAATGCTTCCCTGTTATAGCCACTGACACATCATCAGCATACGCCACTGCCTTGATCCTCATATTGTCCAACTTTGTCAACATGGTGTTCATAGTCAGGTTCCACAATAGTGGGGATAGAACTCCACCCTGGGGAGTACCCCTGTTCACCAGCCTCTGAACACTGGTTTCACCTATTGTAGAGCAAATGACCCTATTCCTCAGTAGATTGTCAACAAATCTACATATGCCAACGTCGATCCCCAGATTCCCCATGGACGTCACAATAGAGTCCGGGTTGACGTTGTTGAAGGCCCCCTCAATATCGAGGAAGGCCACAAGTGTGTACTCCTTGAATTCGAGCGATCTCTCAATTGTTCCAACCAGAGAGTGAAGAGCCGTCTCAACAGACCTGCCCTTCGTATAGGCATGTTGAGAGGCAGAGAGTAAACCCCTTGGGATGGTCATCCTCAAGTGCACATCGATAACCCTCTCAAGAGTCTTAAGAAGAAAGGATGCAAGACTGATCGGTCTGTAGTCCTTCGGCTCGGTGTGAGAAGCCTTACCCCCCTTGGGTATAAAGACCACTCTACACAGGGTCCATTTCACAGGGAGATACGAAAATCTAGCGCATCCCCTATATATGGCCAGCAACCAGGGTATTATCAGGGTCGAATTCCTCTGCAGGTCCGCCGGAATTATACCATCCATACCCGGAGATTTATATGGGCTAAAGCTATCGATGGCCCATTTAATCCTGTCATAGTCCAGTGGAATGGACATAGGAGTGGAAGTCGCCTCCCACGCTGGATCCCGTGTACCCCATTGGGAGTTTCCAGGAAAGTGAGTATCAATTAACACCTCCAGTGTTTCTTGACTATTCGTAGTCCAACTACCATCCGATTTCCGGACGTAGGTCGGAACAACCGGGCTCGAAGCCATTACCTTACGTAAACGGTTCGTCTCAGAGGATCCTTCCACGCCGCTACAGAAGTTCCTCCAAGCAGTCCTTTTCGCAGATCTAACCAAGTTTCTAAACCTATTCAATGATGACTTATAGTCCGCCCAGTTGCCTCGGCGCTTTGCCACATTGAACAATCTACGACAGTCAATTCTCGCCTGCGCAATGTCAGGATCCCACCATGGTGGCCGGTTCCTGCCCCTACGCACCCTTGGCCTACACGCCAGGGAAGTCGCCAACTGCAGTGAGTTCGAAAGCAGATCCACTGCCGCATCGATCCCTCCGATATCATCAACCCTAGGAGGGTCAGGTAGAGACCGGACCAGAGAGGAGTATTGAATCCCCCAGTTCGTCCGTCTCCTGTTCAATATAGACATCGATCCTGAAGACCTAAGCCCTAGACTAAATTCCACATATCTGTGATCAGAGAGCGAACAGTCATTCGACACCATCCAGCTCTCGATCATATCGATGTGGTTTATACTAACTAGCGTGACATCAAGAACCTCACACCTATTTGCAACAACAAACGTAGGCTCACAGCCCCTATTTACTACTCCTAAATTATAGTTAATAATAAAGGAAAATAGTGACTCACCTCTTACATTCGTGTCCGTACTACCCCATATAGTGTGGTGCGCATTAGCATCGGCACAGATGATAACCGGAGTTCCAGTGCCCGCGGCCTTTATAACTGCATCACGGATGAGCCCATTGGGTGGGTCCTGCCCGTGGTCGTGCGCCATGTACGCTGAGACCATCCAGACTATACCGTCCGGTGTCTCAAGAGCAACAGTTGTAGTATCTTCATCACTGTAATCAGAAAGAATGAAAATATTCAACGAGTTTTTAGCTAAGACACAAGATCTTATGTTACCTGTACCTTTCGCAAATAATAGCTTATAGCCTTTGAGGTTGAGTCCGCAAACCCGATCCTTGTGAATCCAGGGTTCTTGGACCATCACGAGCTCCTCCCCTCTTTCCACTACACGGAGGAGCAATGCAGCAGATGCTGCTTTAGAGTGGTGGAGGTTTATCTGTAGCACATTCACCATGATCCATTTTGGCGACCACTGTGATGTTGACGTCCTCCTGGTCAGACTCCAGCAGCACGTCCTCATCAACCATGTCTCCCAAGTGATCAAAGAAGTCACCCACCAATCCTGAGACAGACTGGGTATCCTCCTTGTCACTTGAGCCCACGGCATCGTCGCAAGCCATGCCTTCCACAGGTTGCTCGGCCTCACTTACCGACGGAGCCGGATTGCCCTTGTTGTCACTTCGGTAGACACGGAGCAAGATCGTACCAAAACCATAGTAGAGCTTGCCCTGCCTCTCCCTCAGTGGCTCCAAGGATTGCTGGTTAACAACCACAATCGCCGTCCTTGAGGACCCTTCAGCAGCTGAAACCTTCACTACTTTCCAGTCATGTGTGGGCAGTTGAGGGTTGCAGCACTGAATGATCTTCAAGATCTCCGCAGGTTCCGATGGTTCGGCGGGGATGGTGGCAATCGATCGCGGCCTCCGTGGTATCTCTCCAACTAGCACCACGTCGAGCCTGGCACCTTCCCAAACCTCTCCTAGTAATTGGATGGCCTGCTTTAAGAGTAGCGCTGAGCGCTCATCCGCGCAAGCCATCAGCTTCACGTGACCCTGGTACCAGCCAGCGTCATCGCATTGGGGGGGTGGCCCTGGATTCTCCCTGAGGATCGTCCAGAACACACCCATAAGTTTCTGTTTCACCAGATCCCACTTGGTATGAGAAATGGCACCGTTATCAACACTATTGTCGATGATGGCACGCACCAGGTGACCTTTGGCCACCTCGCTAAAAGATTTGTTCATCGGTTTCGATGAAATTTTGGGACGTTTCGTCCCCGGTTGCTGTTTCACGGCTGCAGCTTCCTCCTCCGAACGTTGCCGTTTAGGCATTGTCACCTTTCCAGGGACAGGAGGGGTAGCACTTGGCAGCCCAGCTATGTGGGCTTTTGCCCATGCCAATGAAGCTTTTTGCTCATTGGTGAGATCTTCCGCTTTCTTGGAGCCGAGAAGATCGATGAAACGCAAGGCAGCACGCCTTGTGTTTGATGCCCTCTTTCTAGGGGGTTTTGTGCCAGGGGACTTTCTACGGTCGCCGCATTTGGCGGGGGGAGGTGCAACTTTGGGATTGGATGTCTTCATCGCCATCCCTTCTTGCACAATGGACACATGGGAGGCTGCATTGTTAGGCGACTTAGTCATACCCAACTTTGCAGCACCCGAAGCAGGGGTTTTATCCGTTCCAATGACGGAAAGGGCTTGTGCGGCTTTTGAGGTACTTGGAGCGAAGTTCAGGGGTACCTCGCCGCAGTTTTTGGAGCAGCCGCCTTCTGGTCGAGCTGCCTTACCACTTCCGATCAGCCTGGGCCGATCTTTATTGGTTGCCTGGGCTGTTACAGCCCCTGGCTTTTTCGTTGTTCTGTCAATCGTTGTCCTTATTCTTGCCTGTCCGTCATCAGTTTCCGTCAATTGTTTTTGTTGTGTTTGTTGTTGTTTGGAGTTTGAGTTCATTTTGATTTTGGTCCCACGAGTGTAGGGGAATTGAGAGGTCCACCACGTCATAGCCCCCATTAACGCGGTAAGGGCGTGGTCTATTTGCTGAGGTGCCCAGGTATCAGCAAAGCTCCGTGATAATACAGTCGGTAACCCCTGACTGCAAACCAACCGATAGGCACGGGTCGCATAACACCTCGGTTTAGGGGATGGATAACTTTTCGTCGCCAAGGCCTTTAAGTTCACTGCCTTCACCTCGGGAGTCGTCAGTTGCTGGCGGAATACCCGGGCCAAGACACGAACCACAGCCAAGACTTAAGCCACCACATCGCTTCAAGATTGTTATCCATAATAGTGGTGGTAACACCAAACAAAGTTTCTTCTTATTTAATATTTTTTTTTGCGTGCGTGTGTGCGCTGCATTTATATTTTATAAAAAAAATTGATCTTGAAATGAAATTTTTTCTTTTTCATTATTTATTTATTGAATCTTCATATATTAATATATTAAAATCTTATCCTAATACTTTATTTTATGTCCTGCCAGTGCCAGACAAAAATTTTCTTCATCGCAGGTTCTGTTCAAATATATTGGTGTTTATCGCTCATCGCTCATCAGTGTCTCTTCTTCTTAAGCGAGTGTGGCCGCTATCATGTAAAATATTTCGAGCTAGTGGGTTCGGATGCAATTCGAGCCTTTTTAAGTATTTTACTGCTTATTTCGTAATCATAGTTTTAACTAATGGAACATTGAGATCCTTGTGAATATTTGAGTTTTTAACATACCAAGGGGCAGCTGTGATTATTCGGAGAAGTTTATTTTGGCTGCTTTGAATTTTTTCGATATTTGAGGCCGAGGCAGTGCCCCATAGTTGAATACCGTAGCACCATATTGGCTTTAAAATAGAGTTGTAAAGTAGTAGTTTGCAATCGAGACTAGAAAAGAATTTCTTCCAATAAGCCAGTTAATTTGAATTGCTTTTAGTTTCATTTTGGTTCATTTTGCTTCTATATGGCATTTCCATGTTAAACGCCGATCTAGTTGAATACCGAGATATTTGACATGCGATTGTTGAGGCACTAGGTGATTATTGATTTTAATAGGGGGCATGTTCCCGACGCAAGGTAAATGTAATAAATACGCATTTTTGCTCATTGACCTTTATTCTCCATTGTTTTAACCACAGTTCTAGTTGAAATATATGATCCTGCAGGTATCGAGATGCTTCACAACTGTTCTCGTGTACACTTTGAAAAGCTGTATCATCAGCAAATGTTGAAGTTTGGGTGTAATTGTTTGTTGGCATGTCCGAGGTATATAAAAGGTAAAAACGTGGGCCCAGGATACTTCCCAGCTTCAATTGTCTGAGGAGAACTTGAAAAATCACCTTCTTTAATAATAAATTTTCGACCGACCAAGTAGCTTTCTAACAGCTTGTGTGTGTTAACCGGTAGGTTTAGCTTCAATTTGTGTAACAAGCCTACATGCCAGACTTTATCAAAAACTTGATAGACATCGATGAAGAATGCGGAGCAACGTTTTTTTCTTCAAAGGCTTTTCTAATGGCGTTTATTATTCGGTGGGTTTGTTCTATTGTGCTGTGTTATCTTCTGAAACCGAATTGATGGTTAGGTATACACCCATTGGCATTTAAAATTGAGGTTAATTTTGACGCTACGAGCTTATCAAACAGCTTTGATATATTAGATAATAAGCTGATAGACCTATATGACTCAACTTTTGTATGATCTTTTCCTGGCTTTGGTATCATCGTAACTAAGGAACCTTCCATTCTTGAAGGCGTAAAATAGCATTAAAAATAAAAAGAATAATTTTCTTTGCTATGCGAGGGAGCTCTTAAAGCATTTTGTTACTGATCTTATCAATACCAGGTGCCTTCTTGGTGTTTAATTCACAAATAGCTTTTTCTATTTCTCTTATCTCAAATCTTACGGGGATAGCTGCTCTAACATTAACAGGCGGTAACTCATCCGCTATATCGTCAGATTTATAAACAGGTTTCCTTTTTCATGATCACTTCTTGCCAACTTCCATTCAGGTTTCTTAATGGTGGTTTCGATATAACTGGCCTCATAAGATATCTAGCTGCAAGCCATAATGAGTAGTCTGATTGTGGAGTTGCATCCAGGTCCTTGAGATATTTTTCCACGGAAGCCATTTTCTGAGACTGCAGTAATTTTCTAAGCCTTTTTGTACACTCTTTTAATAACTTCTTAACTTGAGGGGATCTGTGCAATTGCCACTCTCTTCGAAATCTCCTTTTTTCATTTAAGAGGCGCTCGACATCTGTAGAATATATTTTATTACTATTGGTTTTTTGAGGGTTTTGCTGGAATGTTGAACAGCTAGTTTAAGATAACTGTCAAAATTGACAACTGAGAGATCCACATTCTCCGGTGTGCTAAGCGGAATATCCTCCGTGCAATGGGTACTGAGATATTTTTTTATATTTTAACCAATTAATTTGTGTAGCAGACGTCGCTAAGTAACCAGTCGGAGATACAACTCTATTGGGGTTTATTATAGTAACAATTGTAGGTGTGTGGTCGGAAGATAAATCTAAGGAAGCTTCAACATGAATCGTTTCTATGGGGATATTTTTAACCACGCCTAAATCGATGACATCTGGAATTTTTTGCTGATCAGTAGGCCAATATGTTGTCCGCTTGCGATAACTTTAAATTCATTTTAGAGAAACAGGGCCCCAATGACTTATAATATTGGCTTTCTGATATGGCACACTAGGTGGTAAGTATAAGGATGAAATTACTATGTTTCGATTTGCTTGGAGATAATCTTCACGATGATCACACATTAGGTAGTGTTTGATTCGATTTTTTATTAAAATCTCGAGGGTCCTTAGTATCATATAGTGTATATCTATTGATTTTAAACGTATTTCTTGAGGTCAAATGAGTTTCAGAAACCATCATGACATCAATTTGTTTATTTTTAAGAAAGTATTGCAATTCATTTTTATGTTGTCGGATGCCGTTTGCGTTCCAAAAACAGATTTTTAAACAGTTCATGGCTTGTTAAGTACACTTGCAATAACATCGATTGCATTCTTAGAATTTCCTGCATCATATTACCGATTGTGTTTGTAAAATTATTTACTGTTTGCACTAATGTTTCCATGGTTTTTTCTAGACGACTTAAATTAGAAACTGGAGTTTCATCATTACTTGGCGAAGCACCTTGCATTGGCACATGATTTGACTTAGGACGTTAGCATAAAAGGTTCTGTTATTACTAGGCTGCGGAGCCTGAATGTCATTAGTGTTTAACTGATTTGGTACCTGCATTTGAGGGGGATTAGTTTTCGGTCCAGCCGACTGTGATTACCGCCACAGTTGCTACATTTTTTTTAAGTTGGGGTCGGTTTTAGACTAATCGCAAAGAACTGTAACATGTAATTCTCCACATACGATGCAAACAGGGGGTAAATAGCAGTATGCCCTGGTATGGCCAAATTCTTGGTAGTTTAAACACTGAACAGGCCCATTTCTCTTGTGCGGCTCTATCGTGATTTTTTTGTATAGTATATATTTCAGATTATAAATAGGATGCGTTTCGTTTTTTTTTAGCTTAACGTCGCCGGGTTCTAACTCCACTCGAAATAGTGGCTGGGGATTTCTTTCCTTATTTTTAATATTTACCACATTTTTTATTTTAAAACATTTCTCTTCTAAAAGTGTTTTTATGTCTTCTGGGTCTACGCATGCGTCAATGCCATTAATCACTACCTGAAGACCCTTACTGCTCTTCAGTTGGTATGTATAAAAGCTTTTTTTAAGTGCTTCTAATTGGTTAAATGATCTTCGAAAATCATTCTCATGATTAACCTGTACTTTTGTCTCGTTTATACTACCACGCTTGATTGCAGCTACGTAAAACGAATTTTCAATTATTACCGAGATCACGCTCTTTATTAGCTCACTTGAGTTTTGCTCCCTAAGATATATCGGGGGTGGCTTAGACGATTTTATGACGTTTGGTGCTTCAGAGGATTCATCCTATAGAATTGCAAAACTATTTTGAGAATTTATTTTATCAAAGGATGGTACTTTTGAGGCCGAAGCAACTGCTGCAGAATGCCAACTTGTACTGGAGGCTTTTGAGAAGTTTTTACTTGAGTTACTGAGTTCTCCATAGCGGCTGTTTTGGGGTTAACCGTATATCACTTCTTAAAGTAGTTTTTGGCACTGCGGAAACACTTGCAGTTAGCAGATTTGTTATTGTATTACGATCGACCGTATTTGTTAACAAAGAGGGTGAGAGGTTTAGCCGTTAAGTAATTGCTATCCTCGATTCTTTGTTTTGTTTCTACATTTGTTTCGTCGACACTCACTGTAACATAAGCATTTCTTTCATTCTGTTTTATTGTTTTTGCATTATACGCATTCAGGGGAATTTTTTTTTTTATTTTTTATTTTACTGTTTGTTTAATTGTGCTCTTCGTTTTTTTTTTTTTTTTTTTTTGTTTAAAAACGAGGATAATAAAAAAAAAAAAAGAATAAATAAAAGCAAGAAATGTTTTTGCTTAAGATGTATGTGTGTGTGCATAGATATATTTTTTTTTTAATTGTAATTTTTACTATTTTTATTATTGACGTTTATGTTCACTAATTAAAAATTATTTTAATGCGTCCATTCGCTGATGTTATATTATTTTTTTAGAAAATAATATTATGATATTATAATTATTTATTTATTGTAAAGAAAAAAAAACCGTATGCCGAGTTAAAAAAAACACGTCTGCATTCAACGAGCACGATGAACGATGTTTAATTAAAATTTAAAAAAATATTTAAATAGAAATGTCAAAAAAGTTAGTTATCAGCTGTTGCTTACGTAGCACAAAGTATACAGAGATGTCACGAGACGGAAGATTTTGCGTTTTTTTTGTCTCTTTTTAAGAAAGCTGCCCTTTTTCATTTCTCTTTGCATCATCTTTTATGCCGCAATACAATGAACACAAATTTATTTAGTTGATATTTATTTGCAAAGCTTTTGTAAAAATAAACTTTTTAGTTCACCACAACACGAGTAAATAATATTTAAGTAAGTAAATAACATTATAAAACAAAACAATATTATAAATACGTTTGTTGAACTAATGCATTTGTTTAACGTGATTTGTGTTTTGTTATTTTTGTTTTGATCACGCTATTTGTGTTGAATGTTGCGGCCTGTTTTTACACCTTGCCACTTCACTACCAAAAAAGCTTTCTGTCTCTTTCTTCGAAAGCTGCCCTCGCAACTGACTTGGGCCTTTTTTACACGTCACTTTTTTCATCTCTGTATACTTTGTGTTACGTAGCAAGCCAAGGTCACCTTGTTTGATAGTCTCCTGTTGTGATTGACAAAAAAATTTTGCTTAATGTTTGTTGTCATGAACGGATGAAAAAAATTTTTTATTTAAATTTATAAACTGAAAAAAAAAATATATAATTTTGTTTTTTTAAGTTTTTGATTGACATAAAAAAATACAAATGTTGATTGACGTGAGTTTTGTAAGTCTCCGAAAATACCTGAAATAAGCGACACTAACACATATGCATATGCATATTTTTCCAAGGCCCTTAATTTGTATTTTTTTAGTTGGACCAAATTCTTTATTTTTTTTTTTATTAATTTGATGCAGGACGTACATAAGTAGTAAGCAACAATTGGAAAAGATCGTTTTTGTTATGGGACAAAATACTTTACGACCCCTAACTACTGTTAATTCATACACAATTTTAGAAAATAGTATAAACATGAACTTTTTGAATGGTTATTTTGTTGTCCTTAAATTTAGAAAAAAAATGTTTGCATATTATAGAATAAAAATTTAAAAAACACAAACAATTGGCAACACAACTTCAGTTGCGTTGTCAAAGAGTAACGTAGCTGACGTTTTAATTGGTATTAGGCACGGCAGCATTGTTTAGTTGCCAAAAAGTTATCGATAATTACGGTGACCATATTTTTGAAACGATAAATAGTATCAGGGGGGCTACTCTCTATTGCGATGCGAAAACAATTTCGATGCGAAAGCCAAATGCCAACGTCATTATTCATTTATACCATTCATTATTCATAATCTGCAAAAAAAAAAAATCGCGAAAGAAAATTTAGAATTTATTAGTTAAAAGTTCATTTTTGGCTATTTTTCGACAAAGCATTCCTAATATCTCTACTAAAAATATTGGTATCAATACAGAGGCGATAAAAATACCTTTCAAATAAGCCCAGATTGAGAAATCTACTATAATTCTATCCAATTTTATGACGAATTTCATTAAAATATTCTATGTATATATGGAAAAATATCTATTTTGAAATTTTGGGGGGCTCCAAACCCGACTTAGAGCTATGGTCTCTTGAGCAAAATTTCTCAGAATCACCTATAGATTACGTTTTTGCTATACGCTTAATCAAAAAAAATCGTTCCATACAATTTGACCCGCCCTAATATACATACTTTTTTTATTGTATATTTCTTCACTTAAGCTAGATTTACACGATTGAAATTTTCTTCAAAACTGCTCTTCAAAATGCTTCAAACTCGTGTAAACAGCAAAATTTTAAATAAAATTTGCTCTTCGAAATGCTTCAAACAAATTTCTTCAAAATTTTGCTGTTTACACGAGTTTGAAGCATTTTGAAGAGCAATTTTGAAGAAAATTTCAATCGTGTAAATCTAGCTTTATACGCAAAAAAATATATTGCAAGTAGAGAATATTGCCGCATAAACAGCGGATTAAATTTTTATTTGCGAATAGCTAACTCATGAAAACAATTCCTAAATAACGACACTATTTGCAAATAAAATTTTAAGCATTGCCACACTTTGAACCGTTTTACGTTTTTATTTCGATGTGGCACATTCATATGACAACAAAAAATTAAAATCAAAAATTTGCAAACAAATTTAAAAATACACGATATTTTTTGATCTTTTTCATTTAAAAAATAAAAAGTTTATATACATACAGTGCTACAGTAAGTAAGTTAATCGCAAATAATTTTTATTCGCGAATAGACTGTAATTTTTTCAAATATGGGCGCATTTACACGGAGTCTTTTCAGACATGTCTGTTTTCGTATCTAATTGTCTAATATGCATATACATACATACAAATTAAAAAACATGAAAATTCATAAAAACAAACATGAAAACTCTTTTCATGTCTGTTTGGCAACCCCTCTTTCTTCTCTACCCTGATCGCCTACAAAAAAACAAACGTGTTTGTTAGACATGTCTGAAAAGACACCGTGTAAACTCCCTCTAAAGGCCCAAATACATTGGTCTAATTTCCATCCAGCATTGTGGTAGTATTAGTGAAAATGAGTTTGTACGACGATGCTTGATGGAAAATCAAAAAATTTAGATATTTATCATGCTTGACGAGTGATTTTGATGAATGTATTGGCGTTACTCTTCAAGCACCTACACACTTTAAACGTGATTTCAAACCGAACAGTCGCTAAAAATGTCGGATGAAAAAAAATGCTTTGGAGAAAAAAAAAAAAATGATAGAATTATGGAAAACTTTTAAATTAATAATTTTCTTCTTCTTTTCTTTTCTTCAATTTTTGTTTTTATTTATTAAAAAGCAACAATTAAACACAATTAAACACTTTTTATCTATTTATTTAATATTTGGTTGCTCCTACTGTTGTCACTTCAAAATAAAATTTAAAATGAATGCTTGACAGCTGATCCAGCAAATGTATGTTCTAATGTCAAGCACACGTACACGAGCTTGATGTCAAGCCTTTGACCAGTGTATTTGGGCCTTAAGACTGTTTTCATATACAACTTATTTAAATTCTGAACAATCCATTTGAAATTTGCACTTTGTTATAAAAAGTGATTCTTAAGTAATCATTTAATTGGGACTTTTCGATAGTCCAAAAATTATTAGCAATTGAAAGTAATCTTTTTGTTGGCGCACTAAAGAACGACATCTACCATCTACAAAAAAAATGCTACAAGCTTCATTATATTTTTACCGCATATATTTCATTGAAAGAGCGAAAATGTTCCATATATATTTGATCCTCTGATGTATCATCTTTTCTCCAATTCTGAGCCAATCAAAATCTTAAATTTTTGTAAACACTGCAGCCAATTGATTTAAATCGTCAATATACAGAATACTACCTGCCAACTTAGTATGCCAAAATGATTTTAATAAGCACGCTAGCATTATTGTTAACCAGCGTATTTTGCTGTATTAATGTTGAAATTTTGAGGTTTTGGGAAAATAAAACTTATAGTTTTTGAGTTTAAAGAAGAAATCATAATCTAACAAAAAGACAATTCGATCCTTTTTATACCCACACCACAATAGTGGAGAGGGTATTATGCATTTGTGCTGATGTATGTAACGCCTTAAAATATTGGTCCTAGTATACCGATCGACTCAGAATCACTTTTTGAGTCGAACTAGCGATGTCCGTTCGGCTGGCTGGCTGTCCATGTAACCTTGTGCGCAAAGTACAGGTCGCAATTTTGGAGATAATTTGATAAAATTTGGGACATAGGTTCTAATTGGCACAAGGACCAAGCCTATTGAAAATGGGCCGAATCGTAGGACCACGAGGGAAGATAGGGGGAAATTTCTTCCTCTCAGAAACTATCAAACCGATTTTAATGAAATTTAAAACTTAGATAGATCCATATCTATATGGACACATAAGCTATACAGTTTTTCAAAAATAGGACCACAAGGGGAGGTGGGGCAATTACTGCCTCTCACAAACTTTCCAACCGATTTTATGAAGTTTATAAACATAGAGAAATCCATATTTATATGGACACATAAGCATGATGTGTTTTTAAGTACTGTGGTGCTGGGTATCATATGGTCGGGCTTAACCGACTATACTTTCTTATTTGTTCACATATTTTTTGTGTCAAAAAATTTTTCTCACCACATTTTTATTCGTGCGTTTATTTGACAGTTCAATGCTGGAAATTTTCTTACAAAAATGTTAGAGACACACTTTTTCTGTAAATGGGCGAGTAATTTCCTTAAGTGACAGCTATTCTTTGCCAAAAATGTTATAGACGCAGTTAAGTATGAACAACAGTTGTTTGTTTCAATTTATGGCATTTTTGTTTCATTTCTCACATTTCAATTGAAAAGTTTCTCGACGCGGGTGTTACCAAACCCCGCACATAATACAAAAACTGCAAAATTTCAACTGAACTAGAGTTGCGTTGTAATCCGTAATAGAAGAACCGCTTAATGCTTCCTTAAAAAAATTCAAACCCCAGCTGAAAGGTCAAAAACAATTAATAACAGTGACTTAAGAGAGACTACAGAGATACATTTCTAAAATGTCTTCCAAATTAGATCTGCTTTACATGGCATTACTGATAATTAACCCAATCTCAACGATTAGTGAACGTGTTTTTCAGTATTGTCCTCTATAAACTTAGTTGAGAAATCGAATGACCCCAAATCATTTGAGATGATTTATGTTGCAATAAAATATTATTGAGTCATCTTTAATCTAATCACCAATATAATAATATAGTTTATGGGCACAAAGACTATTCCGGAAACAATTCACCATTTTCAATAGGATTCGTCCTTGTGACAATTTTCTCTTTATTAGTGTGAAGAAGAAGAGACACTGCAGCACATACCCAATTAGATGAGCGATAAACACCTATATGTATATGTGAACAGAACCCGTGATGAAGAAAATTTTTTCTGGCACTGGCAGGACATAAATAAAGTATTAGGATAAGATTTGATTAATTATTGTTAGTTCATATTTAATATATGGGTAATTCCAAAGTGTTGAACGTGACAGTTGTACGCATCAGAAATGCAATAACATTTTTAACAACAAATATTTTTACGTTCTTTTAACCCTTAAATTATAGCACTAAGGAAACACTATTATCGATGCTAAAGTTTATGGGGGGTGCGATTCTAGATCAATGATAATGGCGAAAGAAGTAGCGGTTCGAACGTGAAAAAAATAGAAGTAGTTTTTGTGGCCATGTATAAAAAGGCGTAATTCAGCGAAACCTGGCACAATTGCTAGTCAAACTACGTTCAGAATTTTACGTGGCAATGTAACAGTTAAATGTCTTTGGTTTGATTCCAAAATCTTCTGTATTTTTTTTTTGTTTAACCCAAAATCTGGTTCGATACGTGACATTTCGAACATGACATTTTTTCCATAATAATTTAACTGAATAATGGTTAAAAAAAATAAAAATTTACCGTTAATCCGAATAACATATATCTCTTCGAACTCTTCCTTAGATTACAGACCATGTAAGAAAATTTTTTTGGAATAATTTTTATCAAATATCACCTTTTTTAAGGAAGATAATATTAAAGAAAACATGCAATAAAACATTCTTACACATAAGAAATTACGTTTGCACAACTTTGCAGTCTGATTGTTTATCTAAGTGAACAAATTAATGGGTAAATTTATAAAATTAGTAAAATCTAAATATTTCTCTATAACAATATCGTAAAATAATAAGCTTTTAATAACTTTTAAATTTTCGGTCACGGTGGACCTTTTGACGGAAATGCCCATATGAAGATTCAATAAAAAATAATGAGAAAAAAAATTAGTGTGAGAGCATTCGAATATGTGCGGTGTTTTGCAGAAATTTTTTAGTGTTACACACATCAGAACACTATTCCACTATTGTGTTGTGGGTATAAAAACAAAAATTTTTTTGTTTAATTAAACTGTAGGGTAATTCTGTAACTTTTTAACGACAAAAATATGTCGTTAAGTAGCTGATCTCTATTTACATTTAACTTACATTTTATGTGGTAATGTACCTGACAAGTATTATACGTTTTAGTTCTGAAGTGCTTGTTCTGTTTTACTTTTTAATTAATAAATAGTTTAAAAAAAACCGAAAACCCGATTATTCGAAAGTTACAAAACCGAAAATCCGATTTTTTTCAACATTGACAACTCTAATACATTTTTAATGCGGTCGCTTTGCAATTTGACAACGCAACACACTATGTCGGATGTTTGTTTTTCCAAATTCAGAAAAGGTAAAATAAAAACAAGTCTTTCCCAATTCACAGAGTTATTTATGCAATTTTGTAAAGCAAGTCACGTCAGCGCACATTTTTGCTTATATGAACTATCTTAAAATCCTTAGGTTCGGTTGTTTTATTTTTTTGTGGAATATAGTGCTACTTAATTACTTCGCAAATATGTAAGTACATACCACAATTTAACAAATTTCACATTTTCATTTTTTTTTACTTTTTTCGTACAAATGTCTCGTCCATCATAATTGAAATGCCCATATGTATTCGTTTTAAGTTACATATTATTCGTAATAAAAAACATTCAAGTATAACGGAAAAAAGAAGTGACATCTAGCGTTAGAAATTTAAATCAAATGTTACTTTGCCTCTTGTTTTATGCTATTCGCTGCTAGATGTCGCCAATTATAAAAATTTCAAAATATAAATTGGCTTGCAAAACCAATTTGTTAAACTTTAGAAATTTCCAAAAAAAAAAACATGTTTTCAGTTAATAAATCAAAAACTTTTTTGCATCCCACAAAATTACTATGAATTTCTAAAAATTAGGTGCTGTTTTTTTCTTGGAATCAATTGCAATAAAATTACAAAAATTATGTTTAAAAAATTTTTCATTAAAGATAAGTTAAAAATTTTACCTAGTTTGTTACGATTTAAAATGCTATTAATTCTGCTGTGAAAAGTTGCAAGAAGACATTCTTACATCTAAAAACAAACTTCAACGCATTCGGGGCGGAAACTTGTTTTACGATTAGGAGCAAAAGTGATACAAATGGGACATATATGACCATGTTCTAGAAATCGAAATGAAGTGAAATTAAAATCGAGCGAGATTTTTAGTTAAATTTTTTACAAAATGACACTTTTAACAGCGTTTATTTGGCATTATCAGGTGTGTGCTGGTAATCGTAAACGTAAAACGGAAGAATTTTAAATGTCGGTTTTTAATAAGATTTTTGTAATATAAGAATTTTATGACAAATATTATACGAATATTTCTCTATTTAACAGAATTAACTGCCTATTTCACGATGTCACTCGAACGTTTACGTTCGCACAAATAACATATAAAACAAAAACAAATTTTTGAGTTTTGTTTTTGTTTTATATGTTATTTGTGCGAACGTAAAGGTTCGAGTGACATCGTGAAAAAGGCAGTTAATAACAAAAAATATAAAAATTTTTTTAAAAGTGAATTAAAAACGACTTCCAAATTCTTGCGTTTTACGTTTCCGTTTTCCAGCACACCCCTGTATATTACAGATTTTTTTTCTTTTTTTTTTACAGTTAAAACTCTTGTACTTTTTACTTTTAACTAAAAAAAAATACCGTTAACGCCAATAAAAGTGTAATTTTCCTTTTTTCCATTTTCCAACCAAAAAAAATTTGAAATGAATACCCTTATGGTTTAAAAAACATGAACTAGCCTTTTTCCACTATTGTGGTGTAGGTATATAAATATGCTATTAAATACGGTAAATTGCGTTTCTCCTTCATGCTGTAGCAATCACAGCATGGCGAAATTGTTTTAGAATTCCTACTTCTAATGTTGTGTTTTTAGTTCATTTCGCCCTTCCAGAATCTATATTCTCCTACGAAATAAATACTTTCGGTCTAATTATGCAAATTTTGAACCTATCTGCAAAAACAGCTCTGAATTAAGCAATTTCTACACGTGGATTGATTTCTCTGATCAAAACTAACCTTTTAAGAAGTGTCTTAGAATAACGTAGCCTGAAGATCGGATTATTATTTCATAAAAGACCAACATTTTAAGCAAAACTAAGCTATTCTGTCAAATCTGTTTTCAGATTAACTAAACCTAGCTTAACTAAGATCTGAAAACCCCGCCTTAAAATAACCTTAATCTTGAATTTGCCATTTTTGTTTTATACTAGTAGCTTTAAATTCAATTATTTTAACATTCATACTAGCCAGTTAGAAATATTAGTTTCATTGGCGAATTAAGTAACAAAATAAATAAAAAAAATTTGAGCGGGAAACCCAGGAATATAATTTTTATTTCCCGCTTTCCGGGGGAGTGCGGCGAAACCCCTAATTACAGGTTAACTTACCAGTCCTGCTAATAACTTTTTTATTTAACTTTATAATTGTTGGATGTCAAAATTTGTTTATTATTTTTATTTGCATTTAAGTTGTAAAGCTGTTTTTGACATTGTACCTAGAATGGTTTTACAAAAACAAATTGCGTGTGGTACTTGTACATGTTTACCGAGATTACTCGGTAAACTATAACTTTGACTTCTAGTTAACAATCGGGTATGTTCTGTAAATCCAAATGAAGTGGATTTAAAACCAAACAAATTTTAAAAACGAGCCTGCAAAGAAAGTTCATAAAAATATTCCTTTTTAAATATGTACTTCATACTTTAAGTACCAATTATATTTACAAGAACAGCTATTAAAAACAGGAAAAACTACAGTTATTTTGAGAATAATTGAAATCAAAATCTCGTTGGATTCCAATTCCACTTCATTTTGATTTGTAGAACATGATAGTTAAATTGTCCGGTAGTATTAAGAATTTTGATTTCGGCCGAAGAGCAAAACTATTTGTTGAAACTGCTAAAAACTTTTCCGGCCGACAGATTCAAATTAAAGCAAAAATTGTTATAAATTTTAACCCATTTAGGCCCGTTTTCACGACTTACCGATAGCTAAATGTACGATTTTATGGACCGTATATTAAGTGTTCCATTATTATAACCTTACAATGTATAACCTAAAGTGAGCGATAACTGTAAGGAAGTTTCATCCTAACTGGTAGGTTAAAGTAAAGTTGTAATAATGGAAGACTTTTCATGCGGCCAATCAAATCCTAACTTTACCTATAGATAAGTCGTGAAAACGAATCTTAATTGTATAATATATTTACAAAAATACATATGAAGACTTTGTATTGACAAATTTTTTGCCAAGATTTCACACTCATTTCAGGCCGAACAGCTAGAACACTATTCATAATTGCTAAATGCTTTGATATATGCTGACCTCGCAGAATTAATTCTTAGACCGCAATTTTATTTATTAAAACTACATATCGTTACCTTAATATAAAAAGGCCCCAACTCATTATTTTTGGAAATCCGTTTTTTTATTGATTCTTGTAGAATGGTTGCTAATACACATTCTATTAAAATTTCAAGCAAATTAGATTAAAAATAAAGAAGTTATAAGCAGAACATCATATTATCATATCAGAACACCATATTATCATTTATTCCGACGGCTGTTTTTACCAGAACCGAAACAGTACGTTAGCCAATGCTTTATATATACTATAAAAATTACAAATATATACATATGTATTTCAATCTGAATTCCTCGTTTAATTTTAATAAAGATGTTTTTTGACAATGTTTGTGTAGCTATATTATTTCAGCTTTTATTAAGTTTTTTCCTTCTCCTGTAAAAAGTGTTTTTGATGAGTTGGGGCCTTTTTATATTAAGGTAACGATATACTTACATATATCTACATTTTATTGGAAAGATAGTTTTCCGACTATAAATGTAAAAATATTGTTCCGGCAGATATTCCAACAAACTTGTCACACCTTCTTACCGCCAAATAAATACATGTTACCAAAAAATATTTGTTAATACATGGTATCGTTGACACCATTAATACATTATTTACAATATAATTTACTGTTAAGATATTTTTTAAATTTAAACTATGAAAAAATTTTGTTTCGGCAGTAGTTTTGTTGACTTGTCACAGATAAAAGTGGCAGCATATTTATAAAAGTTTAATGCCTTTACAAATATTTTTGCAGAAAAATTTTAAATAGACAAGAAAGTATAATCGGTCAAGCCCGACCATATGATACCCTACACCACAGTATATAAGAACATATGTTTGCAAGTGTACCCTATTTGGGACCCATTGGCAATAATGGACCCGCCAGAATAAAATTGAGTTAAATATTCATATAAAAGTTCTTTTTGCTGAATTTTATTAATATGGCTTCATCTAAATGAAATTTGTTTGCCTTTATGTGATTTACAGAAGGAGGATTATAAGGGTCCTAAGGTTAATTTTGGGCCCACCAGCACATTTTTTCATGATATAGTAGTTATCGTAAGTCATTGTCGCCAATTTTTATGTAAATACAATATTTATAAGGAAGTTATGACAAAAACTATTTTTGGGAGCAATAGCTGTATGGGAGCTATTGTCAAATATGAACCTATTTCAACCAAATTTGGTAAGATGATTTTGAATGCAATAATATAAGTTTGGACCAAATTTAATCGAAATACATACCAACATAATAAGATGGTTTATGGGAACAAAGACATTATTCTGGAAGAAAAACTGGCAAAAGTGCACTTTACGGGGCGTACGAAAAAAAAAAAAAAAAAAATTGGACCCCCTCTGGAATAAAAAAAGAAAAAAACCAAAATTTAAATTTAAGGGGGCTGAGGCCCCTGGGACCCCATGGATCAAAAAAAAGCGGCCCGCCCACTTAGTGGTATGTGTGGGTACTCAAATTAAAGGTAATTGTGTAAAAAATACGAAATTAATAAAATTTAGGTCCAGCGCGACTTCTGGGTCCCTCTGGGGGGTTAAAAAATTGCCCCTCCCACCCTTATAACTATGTGTGGGTAATCGAATGAAAGGTATTTTGCTTACGATTGTAAATATTTTGTTTCTATTTGGCTTTTTTAATGTTGTATAAAAATCGCGGGATTTTTTTATTTTTTTGTAACTAAAGCTTTTCTGTATAGCCGGCCTTCGGCCGGGCGCAAGGATTTTCTCCTCTATGGTATAACAAAGACCGGCTTCGCTTACTAAAGCTTTTCTGTATAGCCGGCCTTCGGCCGGGCGCAAGGATTTTCTCCTCCATGGTATAACAAAGACCGGCTTCGCTAACTAAAGCTTTTCTGTATAGCCGGCCTTCGGCCGGGCGCAAGGATTTTCTCCTCTATGGTATAACAAAGACCGGCTTCGCTAACTAAAGCTTTTCTGTATAGCCGGCCTTCGGCCGGGCGCAAGGATTTTCTCCTCTATGGTATAACAAAGACCGGCTTCGCTAACTAAAGCTTCTCTGTATAGCCGGCCTTCGGCCGGACGCAAGGATTTTCTCCTCTATGGTATAACAAAGACCGGCTTCGCTTACTAAAGCTTCTCTGCATAGCCGGCCTTCGGCCGGGCAAAAAGATTTTCTCCTCTATGGTATAACAAAGACCGGCTTCGCTAACTAAAACTTCTCTGCATACCTATAAAAGATACATAAATTAACCTAGAGAGGAAAATATTAAACGAATACAAAAACAAAATACATATTGGACATCGTGAGCAAATTACCTTTAATTTGAGTACCCACACAGATACACATAAGTGTTATGGGGGGAAACTTTTTTTGCCCCAGAGGGCCCTTGAAGTGCCGCCCACCCAAAATTTTATTATTTTCGTTTTTGTTGCACAATTACCTTTAATTTGAGTACCCACACATACCATTCAGTGGGCGGGGCGGTTTTTTGGACCCAGGGTCCCCACGGGCCTCAGCCCCCTTAAATATTAATTTTGGTATTTTTGTTTTTTAATTCTGGATCGGGTGGCATATTTATTATATTTTTTTTTCGTACGCCCCGTAAAGTGCACTTCAGCCGAAAAACTTGTATGTGGGCTAAGTGAAATTATGGACCGATTTGCCCCATTTTCAATAGGCTTGGTAGGTCCTTGTGCCAATTTGAACCTACATAATGTACCAAATTCCTTCAAATTTGCGACCTGTTCTTTGCGCACAAGGTTTAATTGTACAGCCGGTCGGACGTACATCCTTAGATAGATTCTGGAAGTGATTCTGAGTCGATCGGTATTCTTAAAGGCGGTCTAGGACCAATATTTTAGGATGTATTAAACATCAGCACAAATCCATAATACCCTCTCCGCTATTGTGATGTGAGTATAAATATACATATATAAATCTAAATCTGGCTTACCTAAAAAAATTTTTTAAAGCCTGAATGTTGCTGTGTATTGTCTTAATTACTTTTTTTCACTTTTACAAAATAACTTTACATAAAAACACACTATTTCACTGTGAAACAATTACCAAAAAAAAAGCTCGTTTTTTGTAACATTCATTTAAAAAACAGAGATGAATTTTTTGACGAAATGGTGCCAGATTTTAGGTAAAATTTGAAGGTTACCATCGTTTATGTTTATTTACACGGCAGATACACATGCAAATTGTCTTATGCCTGTGGTTTTCATACATAGGGTCTCCACCTGAGATAACACTGAGTCTTCACCAGAGATAATATCTGATATAATATGTGAGAGAACGTCGGCAGAATGAGAGAACACATTTTTTCATGTTAATCTTAATTTTAAACAAGGGGAACACGTATCTTATAAGATTTCATAATGGAATGATTTTCGCACAGTAAACTTATGTTGTTTTTATTCTTTTTTTTAGTTTTTTCTTTTTTTTTATTTAAAAATATTGTTTTTTTAAACACTTATCACAAGATTTTAACTATTTGCACTAAAAAATTAAACAATTTAATGAATGCGTCTTATTTTTGTTTTATATGTGTGTATGTATGTGTATTTTTGACAGCTCATCTTATAAGATGGTTGTTATAAGATTTCTCATAACAACTGTCTCATAATATTTATTATAATATTAATATTAACACTATTTGAGAGTCCACACGTAAGATAATACTCTCTGCGATTGAATTTGACGTTTGCTGATATAAAAATCTTATATCTTATCTCAGGTGGAGACCCTATGTAAGATATAAGATTTTAATATCAGCAAACGTCAAATTCAATCTTACAGTGCAGCCACACGATCAAGATTTTCTTGATAGTCTTTTACATATACTATTTGTCAAAATTAACAAAAATTGAAAGTTGTGACGTAGGCTGCATTCAATTTTTGAGCAATTTACATTCAAGATGTCATCAAGAAAACAATTTATAAAGGCAAACGAAAAATTTGACACTAACCTTGAAATCAGCTGTTTTCTTGAACGTTAATTGAAGCACTCTCTGGAAAGAGAATTTTAAAGGCAAATTCGTTTCAATTTTTAAAAGTATGAGTGTATTGGTAGAAAAGTGTGAGAGTATTAAAACTTGATAGGCAAAACTTGATCGTGTAACCCTCAAGTTAGAGAGTATTATCTTACGTGTAGACTCTCAAATAGTGCTAATATTAATATTATAATAAATCTTATAAGACAGTTGTTATGAGAAATCTTATAACAACTATCTTATAAGATGAGCTGTCAAAAATGCACATGCATGCATACATAAAAAACAATAATAAGACGCATTCATTAAAATGTTAAATTTGTTTGTACAAATAGTGAAAATCTTGTGATAAGTGTTTAAGAAAAACAATATTTTTAACTAAAAACAAGAAAAAACTAAAAAAAAAGAATAAAAACGACACAAGTTTACTGTGCGAGAATCATTCGATTATGAAACCTTGTTTAAGATTAATATTAACATGAAGAAATTTGTTCTCTCATTCTGCCGACGTTCTCTCACATATTATATCAGATATTATCTCAGGTGAAGACTCAGTGTTATACACTACTTCTACAAATTTACAAAAATTGAAGGCTGTGACGTACGGGCACGCAATTTTTCAGCAATTTACTTTCAAGATGTCATCAAGAAAACAATTTATAATGAAAAATTTTCTTATTTATATTGCAGTCACCTGTTTTCTTGACTAAAATTTAATAAACGCATTTAACCCTGACACACCTGAGATAAGATATACGATTTTTATCACAGAGAGTATTATCGTACGTGTGGACGCTCAAATAGTGTTAATATTAATATTATAATAAATATTATGAGACAGTTGTTATGAGAAATCTTATAACAACTACCTTATAAGATGAGCTGTCAAAAATACAGATACATACAAACATATAAAAAAAATAATAAGACGCATTCATTAAATTGTTTATTTTTTTAGTGCAAAAAGTTAAAATCTTGTGATGTGTTAAAAAAATATTTTTAATTAAAAAAAACTAAAAAAATAATAAAAGCGACATAAGTTTACTGTACGAGAATCGTTCAATTATGAAATCTTAACAAATACGTGTTCCCCTTGTTTAAGATTAAGATTTTCATGAAGAAATGTGTTCTCTCATTCCGCCGACGTTGTCTCACATATTATATCAGATATTATATTAGGTGAAGACCCCATGTGAACCCAAGCGTTCAGTAAATCACTTTCAAGTTGGTCACACAAACTGCTTGTCAAAACTCTTGTGAATTAACAGCAACAACAACTAGAGACAATGGCACCTTTTAGACACACAGTACAGTACACACAGGTAAAATTTAAAGGCTACCATCAAAAGCACACACGGGTAAAGTTTCGCCGTTGGTCAAAAAATTTAATAGATAACACGATTTTAAATTTTGGGTTGTATGGGCGTGGCATCGCCCCTTTGCCCAGTCACAATTTTATATAGCCTAATGTCTTTCAGGGTCACAGTTATATGATGTGAAAATTTCAAGGCCATCGGTCAAGTGGTTTGGCCTCCTATAAGGCACAAATATATATATATATATATATATATATATATATATATATATATATATTTTATAATAACAGTTAAAATCATTTAGATATTATGACATATTGTTTATGATTCATTTTTTATAAGCTTAAATAATTTAAATAGGATGATTAAATCGGTTTGGTTTGTTTCTGTGCAGCTGTCAAACAATGGGTCCGGTCCGCCACCAACTGAAGAAATACAATGCCTTTTGGTGGTATTAAGTCAAATTTGCATACAAAACGTACATCTTAGATTTTTTGAATTTACTACTTTTATTTTTGGTTTTTCTTCTTCTTCCTTTTTTCGCAACCATCGCCGTGATAAGACGAAAAAAACATAAAAAAAGAATCATTAAAATCGGTCAAGCAATTATCGAGTTTAAGCAGACTAATCCACATCAATTAATGGTGCAATGTAAAATTTGCATACAAAACACAATTTTCGCTTTTTTAACCTTTTTTTGGGCTTTTCTGAACTTTCTTTTTTTCTAAACCTTCCTCGTGATTGGACGAACAAAACAAAAAAATCATACAAATCGGTCAAGTAGTTCTCGAGTTTTAGCGAGACTAAGACACAGCGTTTGATTTTTATATATATAGATGTCTGTGGTTTTCATACCCCAGTGCCCATTTTCTGTAACACTCGCTTCGAGAACTTTTCGATTGAAATGCGTGAAATGAAACAAAAATTCCATAAATTGAAACAAACAGCTGTTTTTCTCACTAAACTGTGTCTGTAACGTTTTCTGGCGAGTACAAGCTGTCACGTAAGAAAATTACTCGCCAATTAACAGAAAACGTCCCAACAAGAAGAGAATGAGCGAGTTGTCACTTTTTCACGTTGGTGTTAAGAAAATGATAGAATGAAATGACCGAAATCAAGTTTTCTGTCATTTCTTTCGATCACTTTCTTAAGACCAACGTGAAAAAAGTGATTACTCGCTCATTCACTTCTTGTAGGGCTGTGTCTTTAACATTTTGGTGAGAAAATTTCCCACTTTGAACTGTCAAATAAACTCACGAATAAAAATAGGGCGAGAAAAAATTTTAACACTAAAAAACAATTCAAAATGCAAAAAATAATAATTGTAATATTTTGTTCATGGCATATTTTTTCATTCTTTATTTTTGCTTTTAACATTTTTATAAAATATACATACATACGAATGTTTTCAAAGCTCGTTTGTCTGAATTTACACGTTTCATCTTTTGATGATCAACTTCTTTTCAATTCCCTTTTAAGATGCCAATATAATCACACGCAGCAACGGGTTTCAACTTTTTACGGTTCAAAACAACAATAATTTTAATAACAGCAAATCAAAGGAAAAAGAAAAGAAAAAATTACACGCAGCCATCGTTGTGTATATACCAACGAATAAAAACACAAAGCGTACTGACTGAGTACAGGCATCTCCGTACTAACCCCCTCTTCTTTCTTCCCTCACCTAAAAACATAGGAGTTGAGCATCAAAAGATGAAACGTGTGAAAGCAGACTTTGCAAACAACAAACATTAAAGTCTCACTTTACACTATTTGGTATAGCCGACAGTTGTATTTTCGTCGCCGTCGTTGAAAAATTTTCAATTTTAGTAAATTTTGGTCGCCGTCAATGACATTTAAAACGTAACGACGTAATCTCTTTTGATAGTTTTCGACATGAGTTACGAACACACTTTTTTTCTCACTTTTCGAGAAACAATGGAATATTTTGTTTCACATCTTTTCGATTCGAGAAGTTCTCACTAAAGTTACAGAACATGGGTACAGGTCTACACTAAATATAAATATCTCAAAAATATACAAAGGATTATTTTAAAAGACCTTCATTCAGTTTCCTTGAAAATTTTTTCAAGCTAACTATCGATTGGGCCGGCTATCGATACTTTTGCAGCTCTAGCAATTTGTTAATAATGTCGGCAGAATAAAAGAACAATATTATTGCAAATTGCAACAAATATATTGCAGTAAATTTCAAAATTATGTTATCTTTAATGTAGACAGCAATTTTTTGTACATATTTATTCAATAATATACCGTGCAAGAAATTGACACATTTTTTTCGTGACAAGCTGGGCACATGGCGTTTTAAGATAATTCGGGTACGCTGAATCCAGTGGTGCCCGCAGTTTTTTTTAGATTGGCTCTGATTTTCGAGATATACCGTTTTTTTCGAAAATGGAGGAGGATGCACGACATATGTTCGCCTAACTCAACAACGGCCCTTAAGAAAAGTAAAACTTTTTTCTAATATGAGCAGCCGTTTTTTAAAATATAATTTTTTTTTTAAAATTTGTTTATCAAAATTTCGAAATAACACGAAACGTCAAATTTGGTTTTCAGTTGAAAAAAAGAAGCAAAAAAAAATTTAAGCAAACTGTGTGGGGAAGTAATCATGTTTGTGAAATGGTAGCAAATTATAATTGTCAAGGCGAATTGATTAGAAGGTGGGGTCAAGTCAACATATCGATGCCTTACTTCCGCAACCTCGTTACTTAAAAAATACGGTTTTGACTTTTTCATATAAAACGACTGTTATTTTTGTGTTCTAATACTGGAACAACATATTATTTCAATACAATATACATAGATGTAATCTATTCTTTAATACAGTAGAATCCCGATAATTCGTAATTGCAAGGGACCGGCCATTTCTTACGAATTATAGGGGTTAAAATAAAATAAATACGAATTAACGGGGCTTTTTAATTTATTTACTAAAACGATAAAAAATACATAAAAGACAATTGTTAAAAATAATATATATAAAAATTTTCTTTTTTCTTATTTGACCTTTATTTATAATTAATTTCAATTATTTAAGCTTGAGGTCTTTTTATTTATAAAATATTTTATTTATTTATATCTTCAATATTTCGCTAACCTTTGGTTAGCAGCGTCAGGAAATTAACAAATTTGAATAAAAATAACAAAAAAATGTTAACAAAATTATGAAAAAATTTTTTTGTCATAAATTAAATTCAAAAACCTATTTGTCATAAAAAAAAAAAAATTTTTTTTCAAAAACCATAATAACAAAAATAAAATATAACTAAAGTATAACAATTCATATAAACTGAAAAAATTTCCTATCTATAAAACTAATTCAAGAACCGTATGTACAATAATAATAAATATTCTGGCTAAAGAAAATTCCTATAACATATAAAAATTTTTTTAAACTATACTTATTCTTATCTTACATACTTATAGAAACATTTTAATTATCCTTATTTTTATTCTTACAAACTAATATGTGTATCGTGACCTAAGAACAAGAAGGTCATAATTTTCATGTAATTTAATTGCAAAGTGAACTCTCTTGTTCCAAGGCTGTGTGATAGGTATATGTATATTAATATATCTTATCTTCTATCTCCTAATAACCAAATTCCTATAATAATTCGCTATATGTTCTGTGTCTGCTTTAAAATTTATTCTCTGTGCTGTTGGTGTATTAATTATGTGTAACATTTCCAAAATATATCTGTGTTTGTAGTTAGTTTCAGTGTTTAAAACCGATGCTTCTTCAAAATTTTGATAATGATTAGAGGACAACAGATACTTTAGTTGTAATGGGAAAGTATATACAGACTTATAAATTATTATTCTGGACACAGTAAAGGGATTATTATAAATACTGCTAGAAATTTAATTAATAGGGTCTAACAATTAGTGACAAGGTTTATCACAGGAAAAACATAATTAAAATTAGAAATATATTAAGGGAAAATAATTTTCCAAATAGCTTAAGTAATGGGTTAATTAATCAATATAAAGATAGGAGTAATAGGAATATAAGGATTACGAGAACAATAGAACCAATGATATATAAATAATTATCATACATAGCCAGTGTTTCGGAAAGAATAAAAGAGTCGGGAATCTTTGACACTAACAAATATAAGGTAGCATTCAAAGCTTATAACACATTGAATTGTTTATTTAGCAAGACAAAAGATAGAACTAGTAAATGGGATATGTCAAACATTATTTACAAAATTCCTTGTAAGGGAAATCATAATGAAAAATAGGTACAACGAAGAACAAATTAAGGACTAGAATTGCGGGACATAAATCCGATCAAAAATATAGGGACATTAATTCTTAAAAGACAGCATTAAGCCATCATTGTCATCAATCTAATCATTATCCAAATTTTGAAGAAGCATCGGTTTTAAACACTGAAACTAACTACAAACGCAGATATATTTTGGAAATGTTACACATAATTAATATACCAACAGCACAGAGAATGAATGAAAGCAGACACAGAACTTATAGCGAATAATTATAGGAATTTGGTTATTAGGAGATAGAAGATAAGATATATTAATATCACAGCCTTGGAACAAGAGAGTTCACTTTGCAATTAAATTACATGAAAATTATGACCTTCTTGTCCTTAGGTCACGATACACATATTAGTTTGTAAGAATAAAAATAAGGATAATTAAAATGTTTCTATAAGTATGTAAGATAAGAATAAGTATAGTTTAAAAAAATTTTTATATGTTATAGGAATTTTCTTTAGCCAGAATATTTATTATTATTGTATTTTATTTTTGTTATTATGGTTTTTGAAAAAAATTTTTTTGTATGACAAATAGGTTTCTGAATTTAATTTATGACAAAAAAAATTTTTCATAATTTTGTTATCGTTTTTTTGTTATTTTTATTCAAATTTGTTAATTTCCTGACGATGCTAACCAAAGGTTAGCGAAATATTGAAGATATAAATAAATAAAATATTTTATAAATAAAAAGACCTCAAGCTTAAATAATTGAAATTAATTATATATAAAAATTATACATAAAAATTATTCATGTAACAAACTGATCGTAAGAAAATAAACGCACACACACAAGCAAAAACCCCACACAAAGAAAATAGCGGTACGCAACAAATCATTCTTTCCATGTTTCTGTTGTTTTTATTACGAATCATAAGTTTTTTTTCTCTCCTGAAAAGTTGTATTTTTTTAAGATACTAGGTTGAGAAAGTAAGGCATCGATATGGTGTTTTATTAATTTGACGTCAAATCAGTATCAAATGTTAAATTCAATCCAAAAATAAACTTGGCAATACTAAAGCGAAAAATAAATGTAAACATTAAAAATGGCGATTAGTTAAATTTTTACTTCGTGATTAAATGTGTTTTACAAGTGAACGATTTATTTCTTATAAAAAAAAATTATTTGTGAGTAATTACAAGGATTAAGAATATGAATTAAAAAAAAATAAAACAAGAAAGTGAAGAAATTATAAGTTTGATGTATGATCGCGGTGCTACAATCCTCAAAATAAAAGGGAGCCAAGTATTTCGTCTTTCCAAGAACTAGAGGACGGAAAAAATATTATTTAATCTTCTGGCTATGGTGCCAAATGTTTATCACACAGTTTATTTTAATAATTAATAAATTTAAATTAAAAAAATTAAATATTTTTATTTATGTTCCACAATGCATTATAATCCACATTTGAAAAACATTTGAGATTTACGTTTGAAAGCAAGTGGAAAATAAAGGCATTTTTCAATTTGAAATAATTTCCCATTTTTGTTGAGAATGCTATGATTTTCAAATCATTATCAAACGTTTGTCGTTTGAAAAAACGTTTGATATCAAATCATTTTCATTTGGAAATCAAACCTCCGTGTTTGTTGGGTTCTACCCAAACAAATTTGCAAAATATATTTTTATTAATATAATTTTTTTCTCATATGATCTTTATTATTTAAATTTTTATTAATTCAATTTATTTATAAATCATAAACACTTAAAATCTTACTTGTAACAATATTAAAAGCTTAAACAAAACACCAACAATAAGCAGTGAGTTTATCTTTTCTTACATTCCCCTTCATATGAATGGCTTTTTTCCGACTCGAATTGGTAAAAAGAAAAAACCAAATTAAAAAACAAATTGCTTCATTTTATTGTTTTCGTAAGAAAACAACAAAAAAAAACCAATTTGCCAGTTCATTTGTTTTTGAGTTCTTTTTTACATAAAAATATAAATTTTATTTTAACAAAAAAAATAAATAAATAAATTTAATAAAATGTAATAATTAATATTTTTATGTAAAAAAGTCCTCGGGCTTAAAAAAATTGATATACATTTAAACAATAAAGTCGAATAAGAAAGAATTTATATTAATAAAAATCATTTTTGTAAGATGGCGTCAGTTTTTACACTGCTCCTTCTTCGTTGATTTCTTTCAAATGTAGTCCTGGGGTTACCCCAGGTTTAGACTTAAGATAAATATCTTTGCAATTTAGCAATAACGTCGGCAGAATAGACAGCAAAAATTGCTGTCTACATTTATGTTAATAGGCTTTTTACACTTGCTCTCATCTTACATCTTTCATCTTATCGCAAAGATGATAACATCTTCCCATAAGAATTGTACAGGGCTGAAAATCAACATCTTTCTTCATCTTTAAATGATGTTCTTTTTTCATGTTGTTTCATTCATCATCTTTCGATTATTTTAGTGTCATCACTAGAAAAACCCAATAATTTGTTAAAAAAATATATACCATCACTAGAAAAAAATACAAGAGAGCAGGACAGCAATATCATTTATTTAGTTTTTATTCGCTCTTACACGCGAAAATAAATATTTTTATGATGAAAGATGAAAGATGTTGCAAATGTAAACAAGTTTTTTTCATTTTTAACATCTTCCATGCATTCCCTTAAGATGTGCTCAAGTGTAAAAAGGCTATAACTCATAATTTAAAAAAAAAAAAGAAAGAAGGTTCAATGTAAAATGTAACGTCATCTTACCAAAATTTTTAAATAAAGCTTTAGCACAGAGAACACAGAGGCGTCACGAGACAGAAAATATTAAGTTTTTTTTCTGTCTTTTTCTTCGAAAGCTGCCCTTTTGCAATTTTTGTTTTGATTACGCAATTCGTGTTGATAGTAGCGGCCTGTTTTTACACATTGCAACTTTACTACTAAAAATCGTGTTCCTTCTCTTTCTTTGAAAGCTGCCCTCGCAAATGATTTATAGGCTTTTTACACTTGCTCTCATCTTACATCTTTCATCTTATCGCAAAGATGATAACATCTTCCCATAAGAATTGTACAGGGCTGAAAATCAACATCTTTCTTCATCTTTAAAAGATGTTCTTTTTTCATGTTGTTTCATTCATCATCTTTCGATTATTTTAGTGTCATCACTAGAAAAACCCAATAATTTGTTAAAAAAATATATACCATCACTAGAAAAAAATACAAGAGAGCAGGACAGCAATATCATTTATTTAGTTTTTATTCGCTCTTACACGCGAAAATAAATATTTTTATGATGAAAGATGAAAGATGTTGCAAATGTAAACAAGTTTTTTTCATTTTTAACATCTTCCATGCATTCCCTTAAGATGTGCTCAAGTGTAAAAAGGCTATTAGGCATTTTTCATACGTCACTTTTTTCATCTCTGTATACTTTATGGCTTTATAGCCTTTTTACACTGAACAACATCTAACATCTACCATCAATTTGCGAAGATGTAAGCATCTTTCCATAAGAAATACATAGGGCTTAAAACCAACATCTTTCAACATCTTTAAAAGATGTTCCTATCTCATTCTATTCCATTCTACATCTTTCGATTATTTTAGTGTCATCACTAGAAAGTGGCAATAAGTTCTATTATTATTGTGGCATCACTGACAAAAAAAAAAATTGGTTTAAAAGCAGCGTTACCATTTGTCAAGTTTTCTCTTTTATTGCGATGTTTTTTTGTTAAGTATTTTTTATATCGTTAAACAAATTAAACTCCAAAAACATTTTTGTGTTTTCTTCTTAAATTTTGGCAGTTTTGTAGAAAAAAACAATTTTTTATTTTAAAAACTTTTTTTTGCAAATATGGTGACATTTTTGTTTGATGGTAGATGTTAGATGTGAGCAATGTAAACGAGTGTTTCACATTTTCTACATCTTTGATAATAGATGTTAGATGTCGATCAGTGTAAAAAGCCTATTAGTTAGCATAGCCGGTATTTGTTATACCATAGAGGAGAAAATTCGCGAAGCGAGTTTTTTTATTTGATTAACTTTTTTGGAATAAATTTTGTATATCCAGAAAGGTATTTTCCAAAGCTTTCAAATGATACCAATATTGGCCATATAAATTCAAAAATGTAGTGATAGATTACACATATATATGAAAACTTCAGAGGTCCATAGAGGATTTTCCATAGAATTTTTCCATTTTTCATCACCATATGTACATTTTTTACTTAGAGTTGCATTGGTAAACTAGATTTCTTCCAAATTGTTTCGACTTTTATTATTTGAATGAATATGTATTAATTTTTTAAAGCTTGAGTTCTTTTTATATAAAAATATTGATATTCAGCATTTTTTTTTATTTTTCGAATTTATTCTATGAGCTAAATTTCAGTTTTGTATTTTATAAAGCTTTTTTGTAATAGTTCTATTCCTTAAATTTTTAGGAATGACTTTTTTTAAGGAATCGAACTATTATAAAAAAGCTTTATAAAATAGCTCATAGAATAAATTCGATAATAAAAAAAAAAATGTTGAATATAATATAAAGTAACCTACGAAAGGAAATAATTCCCAGTTTCTAAAAATATTAATTTTACATATTTTTTTGTTTTTTTATTTTGCTAAAATAATAATTAATACTGATATGAATGTAGAAAAGATAAAAAAACATTAATTTAAATAATAAATATCGAATAAAAAAAATTATATTAACAAAACTAATTTTTGAAGTTTTATTTTACAAAAAATAAGGGTTTATTTAAAAAAAATTTATTTAATAGTTTATTTATAAATAATAAATATATTTTGTATTTTAAATACATCAAACCAAGTATTTTTCTCAACACTGATTGGGGATTGGGGTGTGGGTAAAAAAACGACCAAATCGGCTGATGCATATCTCTTTCAGACCTAGCTGAATCGATTGTGCGATCTGCCTTTGTTTGCCTCAAATTATATATGTACTAGGGTACGCTGATACATCCCATGGCCCAATTAGTAGGTCTGCGCGCAACTATAACAATCTAACTATAGAAAACACAACACGCATTTTGTTTGTGTAAAAAATGATAAAGATTTCAATATTAAAAGCAATTGTTTGTGTAAAAAATGGTCGAAATTTTAAAAGCAATTGCACGAGAAAAACAGCAGTTATTTCGAGCCTACTAACTGGACCATGATACCTCCTGTTTACAAAAATTAAATTAGTCAGGTGCCCAAAAACGAATATTATTTTATCTAAAAGAAACTTTTTAAATTCCTAAAAAAAATTTAAATGCAGCTTTCTCTATTAAAGTGTAGGTTTTTGTGTTTTAAAAAAATAAATATGCCTTAGTTTCTCATAATATTTTTATTTGCAAATTTAAATTTCCTGCAATACGATGCAAATTAACCAAAATGGTTAACGAATTTCAAATAAAAATATATCTCTGAATGTTTTAAAAAACCATTATTTTGGTGTTTATCGCTTTTGTGTAAATTTTTTAAAATTTTTCTTGTTCAAAATTATTAACAATGGAAAGTTTGATATCAAATCATCAGAAATTATTGAATATAAGCCCCCTTTATAAAAAAGTTAATTTGAAAATATATTATGGAAAACAAAAATATTGTTGTTTAAAAAAAACTTGTGCAGAAAGCTTACTGCTTGTCTTTAGAACGCGAGCGCAAAAGTGACTCGTTTAATAGCCTTTTCACACATGTCAACATTTAACATTAATTAGCGAAGATGTTGGAATTTTCCCATAAGAAATACATTGGGCTAAAAATCAAAATTGTTCAACATCTTTACAGAATGTTATAGCCTTTTCACACTTGTCAACATTTAACATTAATTAGCAAAGATGTTGGAATTTTCCCATAAGAAATACATAGGGCTAAAAATCAAATTTTTTCAACATCTTTACAGAATGTTACTATCTCATTTTGTTCCCTTTTACATTTTTTAATTCTTCTAGTGTCATCACTAGAAAAGTGGCAATAAATTCTGTAATTATTGTGGCATCACTGACAAAATGGAAGTTGCTTCGAAAGCAGCGTTACCATTTTTTAAGTTTTTCCTTTTTTGCAAGCCTTATTTTGCTTAATTTTGCTAAAATTATTAAACAAAATGAATTAGAAATACATTTTGGTGTTATATTTTAAAATATTAGCCCTTTTGTAGAAAAAAAGTTTTTTTTCAGAAATGGTGACATTTTTAACCCTCTATAACTCAACATCTTAAAATTACAAATTTTCAATTGATTCACATAGAGGTTAACATTAAAAAAAATACATATTTTTTAAAATTAAAATTTTTTTTTTTTTTTAAAGGAGTAATTTCATAAAAATGGAGTGTGTCCTACAGGCAACAACGCGCAACAAGGGAAAGCAAAAGTAAAAAATTTATGAACAAGCTTAACGTAAAAATTTAAAGCATTTCATATGTATGTTAATAAGATCAGATAAGACGATTAAAATCTCTTGAAATAGTTTTTTGTTTTCGAGTAGCATAAATCTACCATGCATATCTCACACCGTATGAGTAAATTTTACATATTTGGGATAGTTGCGTCGAATTCTTTTTCGTCCATTGAGGCCAGTGATCGACTTGATTCTGGCGGACTACTTGCAGAGTTTTCTATTCGTTTTTGCTTGGATTTAACCATATAAAAGTCGCCGCGTAAGGGTGGGTTAAGTTCTCATCCTACATAGAGATTCGCTAACTTCTAGGCGAAAGTTCCTCGATAACATAATGGACCTTGATTTATTTGCATTCGCTCTTATAAATCAACGAAAATTTAGACATTGTTACGTCTAAAAAGTAATTCTCAACCAAAAAATAAAAAATAGCACTATAATAAATTTGCTGGAGGCTGTAAAAAATAGATTCCCTTTTCGCTCAATGTAGTCCACAAGACACAAACACTAAATTTCGTGTTTTACGCATATAAGTCAAAAATATTAAAAGTACTACAGTAATGCCTCATATTTGGACACTAACCTTACAGACTCTCACAAAAAAAACGAAGCAGCGGTTAAAAAAATATTTTTTATTAATTATTTATTAAAAAGCATTTTCACTTTTTTAAATTTTTTATATTATAATAAGATCGCAATATTTATAACAATAAGAAACAACCAGCTTATGCTTTTTTGCACTTGAGGTAAAGAACAGAGTGTATACTAAAGGTTACATTACTTGGTAGGTCACAATAACTATTACTAGAGTTGTGTCGTTCCAGAACGACCTAGTTCCATTGAACGATTCCCTAAAAGGAACGGTGCGGACTTGTTCAATAGTTCCTTTTTTATCGTTCCGCAATTGCAATCCGTTGAATCATCACATGTGTTTCTGTAGGTTAATTTTTTGTGTGTTGATCAGTGTTGCCGACTTTTGTGTATTTAGATCGTGACACATACAAAATTTCTAATTAAATAAATTACTGATGTGATTCAAAGCAATATACCACTCGTTCACCACCAGCAGCGGCATTACGCGCAGATTAAAACAGGAATAAAACAGTTATTATTTTTTACAAACATTTAAGAAATTATATATATGTAATTATTATTAATGTAGTCGTTACGCCACAACATGACAACAAACAATAACAAATATTTGTTTATTGACGTTTTTACGAACGACAAAGAAGTTTTATCGTTCCTCGTTCATTCATTGTTCAAAGTAAAAAACAGGAACGATGAACGAAAGGAACGACCTAGTTCCTTTGATCTAACGGATCGGTCGGAACGATTCCACAAAAGGAGCGATTTTGCCCAACTCTAACTATTACTATGGAAATTATTGAGAGATGAACAGTATGTTGCCTGTAGTATACTATATGTTACAGAGGGTTAATTGATTGTAGATGTTACGCTGGGTCTCCACGTAGCAATTTGTTTTGTTTTTTTCTTTGTTTTGATTTTTTTTTTGGGAGCTAGTTCAGATAAACTAACGATAAATGTTATCAAAATTGGAGGTGATAGTACATATTTCCTGTTTCGCAGCCTGTTTCAAAATGAAACGACCTGTTTCGCTCTCAAAATTTTGTATGGGGAAACAAGTCGCTTCAGTCATGTTTGGGGTGCGAAACAGGTATAAGAGAGCGAAACACGAATATTGCTGTCCGTGTGAACATGGTATTAGGCGTTTCAAGTGTGAACGCGAATTTCACATTTTCAACATCTTCCATGCGTTCCTCCGAAATGTATGCAAGTGTACAAAGGGTATAACTCATGGTGAAATAAACAGGTGGCAGCACTACGCCAGATGACGATTTTTTGCTCTTGCATTATTTGTCTAGGCTTATGTTTACATGTATTTTTTGACGTAAACGGTGATGTAATTTCCATTTTTGTTGTGATGTTGCATTTGTTGCCGTAACGATGCCAGCTGCTTATTCTACCATGGTTTTACTAACTATTAAAACAAAAACAAGATTTCAACAAAATTTGAAAAGGCAGTTAACTCTATTGGCCTGTTCGTCGATAACGAATGAAGATTTCGTTCGCTTAGCTTACATGTAAAACAAAAACAATGTGTACTCAATAATTTTTTTTGTTTTAAATGTTTTTATCATATATCATTACAAAGTTGTAAATAACTATATTAATCGTATATGGCCCATTGGGCTTGATTAAATAATAAATAAAATTAATAAACAAAAATAAATAAAAAATAAATGTAATTTAAGCCAACGAAGTCTTCATTCGTTATTGTCGACGTACAGGCCCTCAATATCACTACGTCGAAACAATTCTCTCTTTCGTACAACCACCGAAACAAAAACAATATTAAAGTTTTTTCTGTTTAACTGCCGTTGAACGAGATAAAAATTTCTTTCCCCATCGTGGAATAGGCAGTATAATTTTAAAATTTTATTTAAATAATGGAAACTAATTTGTTTCTTAAACCGGATGTTTATTAAAGAATCCAGTTTCTTAGCGAAAGAAGCTACTTTTTTCTTAGAAAAAAAATCAGTATGGCAGCGCTGCCATCGGTGCTGCCAATTTAGACGTGTTTGGTTCAAAACAAAAAACAGCTGTTATATATTTACTTTTGAGTTCAAGATAAACGTAAAAAAATGCAAAAAAGTATAAGAAAATTAATAAATTCAATACCGCATTTAGATGAAATCGAAAAGATTTTATTAAATGAAAATGAGGCAAAATTAATTTTTAAGAAGGCTTTAGAAGTCGTTGAATTAAATGAAAATGAAATTTTATTTGGTGAAGTGGAAGAGGCTGCGTTTTTAGTACAAGCTTTAGTGGATAAATGCTGGGAACGTATACACACGGGACATTTTAGTGAGGTTTCCATCCAAACAAGACAAATTTATAGTTTGGGTTGTTATTTTAAGGTGAGTTAAAGAAAATAAGTTTTAATAATAACATTGTTTATTATTTTCTCAGATATTATTTCTTTTAATAGAATCTGGAGAAAAGACGCAAATCGAGAAATGCAGTGAAATACTTGATGATGCTATATTAATTGGTTGTACCCAGAATATTTATACAAAATCTGAAGATTTTAAAGAAATTTTAGTAGACATTTTTGACAGAGAACTGGGTAATTTGTTTAAAAAAGGTATACCTACATAAATCTTATATATTAATTTCTTATTTGCTTGCAGACCCATGCAAAGACTTAAAACTACCCATAATTGAAAATCCTTTGAGACAAAAACTAAACTGTGATATTTTACAACTTGATCAACCATCTGTTTTGGAATTTGAACAAAAATGTTTTGATAAACTACAGCCTACTTTGCTCTTGAACACTTTTAATTATTGGCCTGCCTTGGAAAACTGGCGCGATCTTAATTATTTACTGAAACTAGCGGGCAATCGAAAAGTGCCTATAGAAATTGGTTCTAACTATTCCAATGATGAATGGTCTCAGCAGTTAATGAAAGTTAAAGATTTTCTTAAAAGACAATTTAATAACAATGATAACTTCAAAGAATATGACATTGAATATTTAGCCCAGCATGAGCTATTTGAACAAATACCTCAACTCAAACAGGATTTCTCCATACCAGATTATTGCTCTTGTGGCCTAAATAAATCTGATGTTGACATAAAAGCCTGGTTAGGACCAAAAGGAACTATTTCACCACTTCACTATGATCCAAAGAATAATTTACTTTGTCAAATTTTTGGTACAAAATCTATTAAATTAGCTGCTCCAGAGGACACAAAGTTTTTATATCCCCATGAAAGTGAATTTTTGCAAAATACATCTCAAGTAGATGCTAAAAATATAGATGAAAACAAGTTTCCTTTGGCTAAGAAGGTGAAATTTTATAATTTAACTTTGCAGCCAGGTGATTGCTTGTATATGCCGCCAAGATGGTGGCATTATGTGCAATCGAATAGTTCTAGTTTTTCCGTAAGTTTTTGGTGGTAGAAAATTTTAATTCATATGCTATATATGTATGTATAAGTTGAATCATTTTGTAACTATCATTTGACAACGTCAATAAAATCAGAAAATATGTTTCTCAGCACCGGCCACATAACATTTGTTTTCTTTTTAATATTAATTTTGCTACACACCAATTTTAAAACCATTTTATTACCAATGTCAAATTATTTTATCAGTAGCTTAAAGTTATAAAGGAATAACTTGGATTTAAAAATAACTACATACATACTTTTTTCAAAATAAATATGTGAAAAAATGTTCTTTTCGACATTGTGGGGTGGCAGTTAATAAACAGATAATAAAATCAATTTAATAAATCCGGCATGTATATATTGGTCCTCACCTGCGCGTTAAAGACCTGGTAATAATACAAAACGATTTTATATCTATAAAACCCAGCTTTTAATTAAAATTTTAATTTTAGTAATGCTTTTCCAAAAAATAAAAAAAATTCGTTTGCTTGTCGAATTATGTTAAGATACCCATACATTGCAATATTATTGAGTACTTTATTGTTGTTGTTATTGTCGATTTGCATCACACTTTTCAATAAGTTAGACAATATAAAAAAACAAATATACTGCTCAATTTTTAATAGAATAATGTATTATTTGATTACTTCATCAATTTTTATCCGTCCAAAATTGTCTGCAAAACCAACCATAATCCTTTGAAACCGACCAAATTTTTAAAATATTTAATAACAAAAATATATATTCCTATAAAATGCAAAAGGGCCTATCATCATTTTTAAAAATATTTCAGGATCGATAGGAAACTTAATTAAAAGCAAACTATTGCGATATTCGCATAGCCAATTTAATTGTACAATATCCATTATTAAGCGGCCCATACACTTGCGATATTATATTCGCCATATTATATCTATTTTGTCCTATACATAATATGCAATAAGTCGTACAATGGTTTCATTCATTCAATAAAAAGGTGAACAAAACCTATAGGAATAACATAAACAGCATTGTACAATGGTGCCAACACATTTCACTTTCTTTCTGTTGTGCAATAAAAATCAAAAGTCTTTTGATTGTGGCCAATATATTGTGCCACCTTCGAATATCAAATACACATTAAGGATATAATTGTACAATACGTAAAATGTTACAATTTTATTGCAAGTGTATGAGCCGTTTTATTAAATCTTCTCTTCATTATAGGAGATATTAATGAATTTTCTTTGGTATATTTAATATATAAAATTAACTATCATTTCCGCGCCCTGGCAAAAAACACATGAGCTGAAACCGTTCAAGTAAATAATAAAAACACAAACATTAAACGTCTGGCAACTCAACGACAGTAAAAAAGAAATAAAAGAAAACTAAAAAAATAAAGAAAATTTTCCAAGCAATCAAGTGGTAAATTTCAGTGCAAACGGTTGGTCGAATTGGAACAATTTTATTGATAATTAAATAATTAATATATATTAATTATAGTTAAAAAATATGAGTTTAAAACGTTTGTGATGTGAATAAATTAAAGCGATTACAATTTAATTAAAAATAAAAGAAAGGGAAAACAACCACCGTATATTTATTTAATCTGAGGCGGCGCAGAAGATGAAAACTATATAAACGAACAGAATAAAAGTTGTACACAAATTGTGTAGTATCCATAAACAATCCAATTAGACGAGTGTGAATGAAAAAATTATAAACTTGCATTTTCATTGGAATAAACTTAATAAAAAAACACTTAAAACAAATTGCTTTAATATGGCTGAAGTACGACGCAGAAAACCCGATGAAGCAAGTAATGATCCAGCTAATTTTTTAGCAGGCGCCAGTACTGAAGCCTCAGATGCCGAAAAACGAAACTCCTCAGCTGCTGAGTCTTCAGATCATGTAAGTTGTTGCTTTAGTTATTTATTAAGAGCTCTTCAATTTTTTCCTAATTTAAAAAAAGTTATTTGCATGGTTTTCATTTGCAAAATCTATTGTTTTTTTTTTAATTATAAATATTGTGTGTATTTATCTGTTTGTATACTATTTTAGTGGTCAAAGGTAGATAAATATGTACATACATATGTGTATTTTTTGTTGCTATTGCTTTAAATTCCACATTGTATACAATTTAAATCCAATTGTGATGAACGACGTCACGCTTAAAAAATAGACAACGGCAGCAAGTAAACAAAAAATACATACAAAAACAAAACAACAAAAAAAAGCATTCACTGCACTGTGTGAAGAAAATATAAAAAAGGAAAAACAAAATTATTAAATCATAAGCTGCCACATATTTAGTTATTTTTTATTTGTAGGGGAAAAATTTCTTTTAAATTAAAATTATATAAATTTTTTTGGGAAAACCCGGTTACATTTTGTCTAATCTGTCTATCGGCTCTCCTTGCCTATGTATATGTAATATTTTGAATCGCAAAAATTGTCGACGCACAGTGGCGCCATTTGAGTTTTTTCGTTGCAAAAATCATATCTTTTGAACCGAATAAGATAATTGAACAGTTTAAACAGCATATGATAGATAACTGTTCAGCCTATGAAATGAGCCGGGATCCCGGCCACGGTCAAGAATGAAAGATTATCAATAACAATTTTAATTAATTTTCATGTTGTAAAATTCCTTTCTTCATAAAAATAATTTAATGAAAATTAAATTTAATGAACTTAAGCCTAATTAAAAATATTAAAAAATTTGGATTAAAAAAAGTTATTTTTACATTTTTAGATTGTTTTTATTTTTTTCTTTAGGGTTTTATGTTTTAAATTATTACCCAACAAATTAAAAAAAAAAATAATTTCTTTTTTAAATTTATTTTTCCAATTTTCTGTAAAATATTCATCACAATTCGTAAGAGAAGGTATATCTAAAAGACTAACCATTTCTAAACTATAATTATTTTCTAACTCTATTCGTGACTTCACATGCCGCAGGGGATCGAAAGAAGCTGCCAACATGTTGAAGAGGTCCTCATTTTGCCTTACCCTTGATGCTTTGAATGTGTTCTGCAATCTATATTTTTTATAAAATTTGTTAAGAGACTCCTGTGCTTCTTCAGAAAGCTCTCCAATTGGCAAAGACTGGTACTCAATTATATCTTTACCATGCGCCAATATTTTATGGACGGTCGGGGTCAACTTCTTCTGTGAATACATTTCTGCTAAAAGAGATGGATGCAGTTTTCGACGCATATTCTCCATATTTTGTAGAATTGACATTTTCTTTGCAGTTTAAAACATCCAAGATCGTTCCCAATCTTTTCACGATTTGATTATCAACTCCAGTGATTCTAGTTACTGCCTCATCATTTTCAAAAAATCTCCTAGAAGTGTTTCCATCGTTTGAGTTACCGTATCCGTGCTTGGGACAGTCTACTTTTAGTCCAACTTGTTTTAAAAAAGCATCCTGTATTTGCTTCTTTCTGATCTTTTCCTTATCCTTTATTGATGTATTTTCATCGAAGTTTTCCTCCTCTTGTGGTAGGGTATACGCCAGTTTTAGCAAGAATTCCATACACCTTATCCTTGCGTGCAATGGTGACATTCCATATTCGTAATTCTCCTCATTTGTAGAATCGTTTAAATTACCAAAGTTCTTCTGACTCTTTTTGCAAATCGGGCATGACATTGTTCTTGACCATTTGTACGCCAAAGTATTGTTTAAGTGAGGTACGTACCTGCTAATTGCAATGAGTAGTTTTTTTCAAACTATTATATCAAACTACTGTCAGTCAAAACATATAAGGGATGGAGGCCATACAATTTCTGCAACCATGTCTTTTTAACCTTTTTTACCTCTAGAAGCCAAACGGGCACGTACGGGCAGATAAAACCTTTTGAATTATGTAAAGAAATATTCAAAGAACAGGCTTTGCAAATATGGCAAATATAGAAAAATATAGATATTTTTTATTTTCCGTCAAAGTTGAAAAATAGTGAAAAAACGGATAGTTTTTAAATAGTGATTTACCAGGAGAAACACAAAGCAAACAGTTAATTTTTTTTTTATCATTATACATTTAATAAATACATCAATCAATACAAACAAAAAATAAGGCGATTCGTTACCTATTTTTCGTGATATTACACCTGAAATCGCAACAAATTGACTAAAAATTGTGTGTTTTTTTGAAAACCGAAAGTCGGTCAACTTTGAACGGTTATATCTTCTAAACTAAAAATGTGATATTATTAAGAGTGGCATATTTGAAATCGTTGAAAAGTTTCCTATAACATGGGTTTATTCAAAACTTCGTCGGCGCTCATGAAAATTTTGATTTTTGCAACCTCGTTTGCTCTACGGGCGCCACTGTGCGACGTTAAGTTTTTAAAACCCTACCAAAGATTGAACTACAATAATATGATCGTTAAAAAAAAACGGAAGTAAAAATATATACCCGACCGCGTATGAAATACAAATCTCATGTGTGGGCCGGAGCTTCAAAGTCTATTTTGGAGCTTCTCGACCGCGAGCAGGACAGGGTGAAGGTTCACATTGGTGACACTAGGGTATCCAATTCTAATTACTCCTTTCAGCCTCGTCTCAAAGTGGGTTCAATTTGCCTGTTTTATCGTTACTACAATGGGATGTGTTCTGATAAAATTAAGGATCTGGTTCCTGAAACCCGTACGTTTGTTAGTAATACACGTTTTTCGTCAAGATCCCATCCTTTTGTGGTCGATTGGCAGGTGAATCGTGCAGCGCATTACAGGGAAAATTCGGTTCTTGGCCGCACTGTTCGTATATGAAATAACCTTGCTGCTGAAGTCTCCCCTCTCACTAACAACATGAATAAGTTCAAGTCGAATGTTCACAAACACTACTCCCCCTATACTCCTTCCCATAACCTATTTTCCTAGTTTTAACACAATGCAATGAAGTAGTAGGTGTCATCCACTGAGCGTTGGTCCTTTAAAAAAATTTATATACATACATACTTATATGCGTTGACAGTCAGTCTTCAATTAATTTTTTTGGTGTATTTAAGCAATTTTCACATCTTTTTAAATTAAAAGAATGCCAATGGTACACCGAGTGGAAATTAGTGTAGAAATAATAATTCTAAAATATTAAATGTATTTTTAATTGAAGGATACTTTTTAAATAAATAATATTTTCATATCGACCCCTAACCTCGAAAATAACGTAACCGTCAAAAATCAAAATTTACAGGAGAGAGCTTTTGTATTTTGTTTCATATAAATATTGTATGAAATTTGTCGCTTACAATAAAATTGTTCTTGCTATAAAATCGTAAGTGTACCTTATGTGACCATGCAATTTTTGGAGATGATGCAAGTGTTGCCAATAAAGTATTTTATTAAAAAAACGAAAATTGAAAATCATTTCTCTTACGTTATTTTCGCGGTTAGGGCTCGATATAATTTGAAGTCCTTCTCAATTAGATGTCGATATGGAACGTAAAATAATCAACATTTATATGTCCTCGGGCGTTAAAATTGTCACAATCGGAAAATTTATCAATTTGTCTATGCATTTTTATAATTTTATGAGCGATTTCTAAAAGTAGGGAAAAAAGACTTTAAACCAAAAAAAAATTTCTTTATATGATCTATGAATATAGTCAGTCAGCCCAATTATGAATAAAAATTCCCTGGGAGTTTTCTCCCTTCTCATATTTTTCCTATGTAAATTCAATTGTATAAATGGGAGAAGGGAGAAAACTCCCGGGGAATTTTTATTCATAATTGGGCTGAGTATGTATGTACATATGGATATTTTATTTCCCCTCCAGCAAAAAACCTTCTTCATAATCTAATTTATAAGAACAACACAATACTGTAACAATAAAATTGCATAAAAAATTGCGGAAGAAAAATACAAATACAAACATAAATCTAATTAGTGCTCAATAATTGTAGAAACACGTACAAAAGAAAGAAGAACGAATCTCATGAAAAACCATTATTATGGAGACAAGTATAGATATACTAAATATTTACCAACATAGGTACACAAATAAATTCTTGAGTATGTAAATAATTCAATATCCATGACATTGTCACCTTACGATAAAAAAATAATGTACATGCATATATGTATTTATGTACATAAAAACAAAGCAAATGTTTGCACCTTAATAATTTTAAGTGTTCATTTCTTTTTAAAGTAACACCAATTTAGCCTCTGTTTCTTTTCCTGGATTGTTTTTATAACAAAATATAATTTTTTTGTTGCTTGCAAACAACTTAAAAATCAAATATTTTGTTGCCAGAAGTAGAAAAAATACCTTGAGGTAAAGGGCAAAATAAACGACACAAGCAGTTTGACAACAACAGCAAGTTGTTTGTGTAAATATTATTTTGCGACATTTTAACTATTTTGAGGCATTAGATGCAGTTTTTCTGGCTATTTTGTTTTAGACTTTTTTCTAATTCTAATTTAGTTTGGGTAAAAATGATAAAGATGTCAAAAACAATTGCACGAAAAATAAACATTTCTGCAACAAAAAAATCAGCAGGCGTTTCAGAAAATTTGTGTACAACTTTTAGGTAAAAGCAACAGTTTATTTTTGGCCAATGACAAATTGAAGAAATTACAGTTTTTCTACTTTAACTGCAATTTTTAAACGCTGCACAAAACACATTTTTCCTTTTGTTTTCCCAATGTACAGGGTGGCGCAGAATGAGCTAAATGGTTCGAGTTCTTTTTAACTTTTTCAGTCTTTATTTTTTGATGAAGACTTCGCGCATTAATTTTGAATAACTATACAATCGAACAACGAACCAAAATAATTGAAGCTGATTAATATTATTGAAATGACTTGTTTTGGGCGTGTAAAATACAGGGTGGCGCAGAATGAGCTAAATACATAGTTTGAATTCTTTATAACTTTTTTATTTATTATTTTTCATTGTTTTTTTTTCGAGCTTTTTGTGAAGAATACTTGAGGAATTAAATGTAAATAACTGTAGAATCGAACAAAAATAATTACACCAGGAATTTTGCGAAAAGTTATGGAAAATATGTTAAAAATAGCATAAGTATATGTGCGAAGCATAAAATATGCGTCACATACATGATATAATTTTTCAAAGTTAAAAAGAAACAAAATCCCTAATAATATACTTTTTTTAAAAAAGTAAATATTATGTATGTTTTTATAGTTGACCTTTTTCCGATATGTATATATTATTTGTTGTTTTTGTTTGGCTGCAGGTCCACGAAAATAAATAAAATAAAAAATAAAAATTCGTGATATTTTCGTTTTTTTATATTTTTATTATTATTTTCCCAATATTTCGGTTAACATCGCTAACCATCTTCAGGGGGTATGTAAACAATAAAAAAAAAAATATAATAAACACAAAACTTCACAATAACACTTGTGTCACTTCTTATTAGATTTTCTTAATTATCGCATAAATAAAAAAAGTTATAAGACCTTTAAGCGATATAACTTATTTTGCGCCATCCTGTAGAACTAAGATTTCGACAACATCGAGGAATTTTACACAAACAAAATGCCTGCTGTTTTTTGTATTGTTGAAGAGGTAAGCAAACCTATTGGATCGGCTATTTTAGTTTAATTTTAGTCCGCACTAAGGCGAATTCAACTACAAGTGGTGTCGAAACGCCGAAAAGCTTTAAAGTTTCCCTTTTCCATTTGAAAACGCCAAATCGGTGTTCTTGCAAACAAAAATTCTAGAAATTTGGCATTTTCAAACCGCTAATATATTCTGAAACGATCTTGCACTTTAAAGAAAAATTAAATTATGCACAATTTAAATTTAATATATTCTTTGTGCCGTTTATGTTGTGCGATTTTTTGTCGCTGCAATTCTTACTTTATTGTCGAGAGGGGAGAGTGGAATTTAAAGGGCCCAGTGGCAAACTTTGCATACCACATCACATCTCTTCAAGGAAGTTTGTCACACTTTGTGTTCAATGAATTCTAGCTTACAAAGTGTATAACGGCAGTGTATGGAATTTACAATAATTAATTTCGTTCATCTTTAGTAATGTGCTGATATATTCTGTATGTACATATGTATGCAGGTTTTTGTTTTGTCCCATTATTTTTCTTTTGCTACTTTGACCCCTTTCACACTCGGCAAGTTACTTGCGCAAGTCTCTTGCGCAACTCTTGGTTTGTAGACGTTAGCTGTAAGGTCGGTGTAAAGAAAAAAAAAATTGTACAGACTTTGTTGTTGTCGGCAAGTAATTTGCGCAACTAACTTGCCGAGTCTGAAAGGGGTCTTTGTAAAGTAGTTTATTTTTTAATTGCGATTCAAAAGTTTGCCGGTTGTTGTATAATAAGGAACATTCTAAAAATAGTTAGCAAAAAGTAAAAAATGTCCACAAAAATTGTAAGAAAGGATTTACACCATTTATCATTGAAAATGAAAAAAATTCTAGATGAAATTGAGAAAAATCCAAATTTATATGAGAAAACTCCAATTGAAAATGAGAATATTTATTTGAAATTGAGAAAATTCCAAATAAAATTGAGAAATTTTAATTTATAAAATTGAATTTTAGATATTTTTAATATTCATACAACAAACGTACATTACACACATAAGGATCGAAAAAATGAAAATAAATACAAATCGCAGTATTATTGACCAACAGGCGTAACTTTCAGATCCAGAGCAGATTGGTAAAACGTTGTAGTATGTTGTATGGCACTACTGCAATCTCCAGTAGTTATACATGTCTTAGTCGCCTTGACCACAACTTGCCTTTCGTGAAATTGTCGAAAAAATTAGTTCGCAGTTTAATAAATAAGTTTTGACAACAACTATGGGAAATACTCTGCCTGGAAAAATGTGTTCCATAAAAGCTGTTCATATGAAACCCATATCAATGAACAGTCAACTTAATAAAGAAAAACTATCAGCATATGTACGCAAAAATAAAGATTTTTTTTAGAGCTAGAAAACAATTGGTCTGGGTAGACGAGACCAACTTTAGCTTATTTTGTGGAAGAAACATGTTTGGTCTCGAGTGGGACTGCGCGTAGTGCAGTCAATTCCAACATACCGTGGTCCAAACATAAACTTAATTGGTGCAATTAGTACGTCAGGCATTATTCAAATGGACACCCGGAAGGGGTTCGTTTGATGTTGTCAGCGCAAATGAATGGATCAGAAGCGTTTTTCGTAGGTGGGAATAGTTAGGCAAACAATTATTAGAACTCGTCACAATCACACAAGATGAATGTACCAATCGTAATTTTCCCCAATGTATGAGAGCAGAGGCTTGCCTTTTTAGAAGAGGTGATTAAGGCTTCTAAGACATGCATAACTACTGGAGATTTCAGTAGAGCCATACAACATTTTACCAATCTGCTCCAGATCTGGAAGACATGTCTGTTGGTCAATAATACTAAGGGTGGGAAGATAAATTTGTCAGTTAAATACGTCCCACACCTCTGTTAACTACATTCCACACTTTGATAAATATGGTAAATTGTTAAAAATTTATATTTTTTAAATAAAAAGCGAAATTGTTTTTAACTTTTGATTAATTAATAAAGAAAACATAATTGCCGTATTCACAAAACCCCTTGTATCGTTGTATCCATTGTATGTTGTATAAAATACCAATGGTGAACTATGTATTTTAATACAAAATACAATCGATACAACGATACAAGGGGTCTTGTGAATACGGTAAATATATTTTTTTCAAAAAAATTGGAAAAAAATTATTGGCTATTGGCTAATTTATGTTATTTTTTAGGGCACTTAGGACAGACCTGAAATGGGGTCGAGACGTCATCTAAAAGCTCTATGGGAGTACATTCCAAAACCGTAATGGACATTTTTCTGGGTTTCTCAGGAGACATATAACGAGGGGTGGAATAATTGAAAAATCGAAAATAGCTCTATGTTCGAACATCAGTTTGGGGCACTTAGGACAGACCTGAATTGGGGTTGGGGATATCATTTGAAAGGGGGCAGATTACAAAACTGTATTTCCGGGTTTCTCAGCAGACATGTAACGAGGGGTGGAATATAGGAAAACTAAAAAAATTAAACATCAGCGTGGGGCACTTAGGACAGACCTGAATGGGGTTTGGGGATATCATTTGAAAGCTCTACAAAATCAAATATTCTGAAATAACGCGAAAATCTAAAAAAGCTTCCTGCCATATGAGACCAATTTGTATCTTGCCGGTTTTGCCTAAAATAGTTGAACAATTGCTTAAACTTAAAATGCTTTCTTATTTCGAAGAAAATAAACTTATAGACACCTGCCAGTATGCTTACAGAAAGGACTTTAATACGTCGCGACGTTACTTTTGTCGGAAATGAATGATGAAATTAGGAGGAATTTGACTGAAGGGTGTGTTAATATGTTGATATCGTAATTTTTTGTTTTTAATAATAATTTCCTAAGCTAATCCCGCGAAGCTATATGCTTGTCTGCAGGAAAGAAACCAGAGTCTCAGGCGGAATCGAACCCGCAACCCTTTCTAAAGCAAGATGGTAAAGAAACTTTACATAGAATTTAAATTTTCAAGGCAATCCTGTAAACTAATATACTCATATTTGTCTCATCGTACTCAATTTGTAGACATTATTGGTGTCTCTTCTGAAACTAATAATGCAAATTTTGGTGTGCCGCAGCTCAATTATTGGTCCACTTTTATTTGTATTATATTTGAGCAACCTAACGCAAACTATTGAAAATTCATGTATATGTAAACCGTTTATCTTTGCTGATGATATTCAGATTCTTTTAACTAAGGAAAAACAATTCTTAGATGTGTTGGAAACAGTAACAAATACTGCTTACAAAATGTATCCATATGGATGACAGAGAATAATTTTACAATTAGTCTTTCTAAAACAAAATATATGGTCTTTGGTAGTCGTCTAGGTCATGTTTTTGACATTCGTGTAAAAGGTGTTGGGATACAGTGTGTGGATCATATGAAATGTCTAGGTGTTGTCATTGATGACAAACTAGACTTTGGAGGTCACATAAATGCTCTAACTTGTAAAATTATTTATACACTGAGGCGTTTATATAACTCGAACATTTATTTACCATTACATATTAAAAGAAAGATTGCTTTTTCACTATTAATGACGCAGGTGGGATACTGATTAGAGGTTACATCAGCATTATCTTCAACAAACTTCAAAAGATTAGAGAGAATTTTTAACATGTACGTTTTGTTTTTAATGTCAGAATCAGAGAACATATAACACCTTATGTTATAAGGTTTTTGGGCTGTACGTTTAAAAATTTTGTTAAATATAGACTTCTTTTATTTTTTTATAAAATAATTTTAAATGGATATCCAAAAAACTTACGAGCTATGTTTAAGTTTTCTTAATCTACTAGGCATATTCAAATCTAATTCCACAAATATCCAAATCAATATTTGAAAGATCATTTGTGATTAGGGTAGCCAGAATTTGGAATGATTTGCCACCTAATCTTAGAATGTTTAATAATTCAATAAATATATTTAAAAAGAGGCTTTATTGTTATGTTTGTGAGACATCCTAATGCATTAATGTTAATAAATAAATAAATTATCTAGATATGGTCACATATTTCTTTTGCCTTTTGAACGTTTTATTTTACTTAAAAAACGTATTTGTCTTATTTATTTAAATTGGCTGGGGGCCTAAATTCATAACTTTTTTTTACTGATTACTAGAATATATCTATTACACATAGTTTTAAGTAATTTTTATATACTATATGTTATGTATTTGTATGTATGTACTAGAGGTCTGCTTTGAATAACTCACTCGATTGCCTTTACTCAAAGTGCACAACATTTATTCAAATAAAAAACATTCAAAAAGACAAGAAGAGAGTAAACCCCATACAAAAATAAGAGTGAATAAATTGAATAAAAAACTTGTTTACTGTAAACAGTGTTACCGCCGGATATTTTCAAAAAGTACCAAAAAAAGGGGATATCTACAAAAAAAGTGGCACCAAAAAGTGGATTTTTTTAAAAAAAGGGGCACATCTTTTAAAATTAAAATAATTACACCACATTATGTATTTTTTACGATTTTTTTCTATTTATTATAATTTTAAATGGTATAAAAACTAATTATCAAAAAGTAATTAATTTAATTTTGGGAATACAAAATTTTAATTTCAAAAGATTTTGTTATTCGTGCTTAATTCCCAGTTTTTATTATTGATAAAAACACTTGAAATTTATTGTTGATGGGATAAGCTATTCCTATGCGCATTTCACTGGTTGCTTAGGCCAGATCATCAGGAAACTTCATCCATAAAGATTTTGGAAAAACTAAAGATATTAAACCAAATAAAACTGTTAAGCGTATGAGACTCATAGCAACAGTTCTACTTGTAACAATATCAAAGTTTAAACAAAACACATCAACAATAAACAGTGGGTTTATCTCATCTTACATTCCCCACTACAATTAGTTGAAATTCTCTCAACATTAACTGTAGTTGTAAGTAGGTTAAGAAAAACAAAATAAAAACAAACAACAACTTACAAAAGATGTTGTCAATTAAGTGTTTCTTTAGGCGGTGCACTGGCCTGTTTATTATCAAAAAGTAATTTCAATTTTGGGAATACAAAATTTTAATTTCAAAAGATTTTGTTATTCGTGCTTAATTCCCAGTTTTTATTATTGATAAAAACACTTGAAATTTATTGTTGATGGGATAAGCTATTCCTATGCGCATTTCACTGGTTGCTTAGGCCAGATCATCAGGAAACTTCATCCATAAAGATTTTGGAAAAACTAAAGATATTAAACCAAATAAAACTGTTAAGCGTATGAGACTCATAGCAACAGTTCTACTTGTAACAATATCAAAGTTTAAACAAAACACATCAACAATAAACAGTGGGTTTATCTCATCTTACATTCCCCACTACAATTAGTTGAAATTCTCTCAACATTAACTGTAGTTGTAAGTAGGTTAAGAAAAACAAAATAAAAACAAACAACAACTTACAAAAGATGTTGTCAATTAAGTGTTTCTTTAGGCGGTGCACTGGCCTGTTTATTATCAAAAAGTAATTTCAATTTTGGGAATACAAAATTTTAATTTCACCGCCTAAAGAAACACTTAATTGACAACATCTTTTGTAAGTTGTTGTTTGTTTTTATTTTGTTTTTCTTAACCTACTTACAACTACAGTTAATGTTGAGAGAATTTCAACTAATTGTAGTGGGGAATGTAAGATGAGATAAACCCACTGTTTATTGTTGATGTGTTTTGTTTAAACTTTGATATTGTTACAAGTAGAACTGTTGCTATGAGTCTCATACGCTTAACAGTTTTATTTGGTTTAATATCTTTAGTTTTTCCAAAATCTTTATGGATGAAGTTTCCTGATGATCTGGCCTAAGCAACCAGTGAAATGCGCATAGGAATAGCTTATCCCATCAACAATAAATTTCAAGTGTTTTTATCAATAATAAAAACTGGGAATTAAGCACGAATAACAAAATCTTTTGAAATTAAAATTTTGTATTCCCAAAATTGAAATTACTTTTTGATAATAAACAGGCCAGTGCACCGCCTAAAGAAACACTTAATTGACAACATCTTTTGTAAGTTGTTGTTTGTTTTTATTTTGTTTTTCTTAACCTACTTACAACTACAGTTAATGTTGAGAGAATTTCAACTAATTGTAGTGGGGAATGTAAGATGAGATAAACCCACTGTTTATTGTTGATGTGTTTTGTTTAAACTTTGATATTGTTACAAGTAGAACTGTTGCTATGAGTCTCATACGCTTAACAGTTTTATTTGGTTTAATATCTTTAGTTTTTCCAAAATCTTTATGGATGAAGTTTCCTGATGATCTGGCCTAAGCAACCAGTGAAATGCGCATAGGAATAGCTTATCCCATCAACAATAAATTTCAAGTGTTTTTATCAATAATAAAAACTGGGAATTAAGCACGAATAACAAAATCTTTTGAAATAAAAACTAAAATAAATATTTTGTAAATATTTCTATCGAGAAGTAATTTTTATAAAATATTTACTTTAATGTTTTGGTAATTCAATAACGTTGTTTTCTTGTTTTCTGCCAAACATGTTTTTTAGATTATGACATTGTTGCAGCAAATAGAAGATATTGTTACGTTACTGCCTTTCAATAACGTTTTGGCTTATTTCCTTTATAATAAACCGTTTCGAGTTCTTTATTGCAACTTTAATAAAATAAATAAAACACAAACACTTTCAACACTGTTTACAATTTACACAACTTTATTTAGTACAAAGTCTTTTTAACAACCGTAATTTATAGCTTTTATTCACAACCAACTATAATTTTCTTAACGTTATACGTTATTGACAAAGTCTGAACTTAGAATGATCTAATTACGCTAGTGGCCGCTAGTATTTATACCGCAATTTGGTTGTCTAGAACATTCGAAATGTTTTTCGAAGGTTCGAGGCTTTACTATTTCACCACACTTTAATTTGATTTATGGCACTACTTTACATAATTTTACCTCTTACACTGAAGCTTTTTTAACGGTCATTTCTAGGGCTTTCTGCACATTGGGATTGAAGTGTACTAAATTATAACAAAAACGATGTAAACTAATAAAATCACTTATGAATACAAGATAACTAATAAATACAAAATAACTAATAAATACAAGATAACTAATAATTATAACTAATTCTTAACCAATAATTACAACTAATTCTTAACACTGCCCCCCACTTAAGCCTGTTCGTCCCGAATAGGCTCAGAATCACCTCTTCCATAAGGGGTTAATCATTCCAAATGAAAAACTTTCATTTTGGCCCTTGGACTTTTATGTTTCTGTATTCGGTATACAACATCATTTAATTTCTTTATCACCTTATATGGCCCATCCCAATGTGTCTGTAATTTGGGAGATAATCCTTTCTTTCGTTGGGGATTAAAATGCAAAACTAACCGGCCCTCCTTAAAACCTTCCGAATTTGCCGCTCGATCGTATCTGGCTTTCATCTTGTCGCTAGACAGCTTAATACGGTTTCGTACAAATTCATGAAGATCGTTAAGAGTTTCTTGTTCTTGTGAGGTGGAGCCTTCATTGTTTTCACCCGTTGGTATAGGCTTAACACCAAACTCTAGATCTCCTGGTAGTCTGAGTTCTGTTCCAAACACAATTTTGGCGGGTGTACGAGAGGTGGAGTCGTGAACAGCTGACCTGTACGCCAACAGAAATTTTGAAATGTGCTCATCCCAGTCTTTTTGTTGTGTGCTGACTACTTTACGCAAATGTTCCTCTAATGTACGGTTAAATCTTTCAACCATGCCGTCAGATTGCGGATGCAATGGGGTTGTTCTTGTTTTCCTTATTCCGTACAATTCACACATTTCCTTGAATATAGCAGATTCAAAATTTCTGCCTTGGTCAGAATGTACTTCTAATGGAACACCGTAGCGGCACACCCAATTGTTCACGAAGACGTCAACCACTGTCCTAGCTTCTTGGGTGGGTCTTTCGCCCTCTTCCTTGGCTTGTAAAATTTTTGCTAAAATGGGGTCATTTCTCTGCGCAATTAACCAATCTTCGTTGGACTCTATCTGCAATAGACGAACGTAACAGATGTTTTCTTTTCCTTCAGCCCTTACGCAGTGCTTACATTCCAGCTTACATGGTCGTCTTGACAGAGCATCCGCATTACCATGTAGCGTTGGCGGTCGGGTTAACATTTTAGTTCATCCATCTCTGGTTATTACTTTTGACATAAGTTACTGTTCAACTACTTTCGGAACGGGAGATGGGAAAATGGAAAAAGGTAGAAGAAGATTTTTTTTTTTTTTTGGTGATACGAAGTTCTTGTTAGAGTTCGAAAAAGTTTTCTCGGAAAAAAAATTAAAAGAAAAAATTAAATCCAGAGAAATACAAAGCAAATAAAGCGAAAAAAAAAGAAAAGTAAACCCTGTTTGTGATAAAATTAATAAAAAAAAAGTCAAGAAAAGAAATATATATAAATATTTGGTTCACGACTAAGGATACAAATATAACATCAAGAAGAACTTCGTGAAGAATTTGTAAAATATTTATTGAAATGTGTTAATTATTATTGAAAAGTATTAAGAGCAAATATGAAAATATAAAAAATATATATAAATTCATACCCAATAGTAAACTAAACTAGAAACGTAACCCTCATAATTAATTGCAAGCAACGTTAAAGTATCAGACTTCACGTATATAAAAAAAAAAGAAGCCATCTTTTTTTTATACAAAAGTGCCTATGTACATTGATGATATATAAGAACCATATTCAGAAATTTAAATATACCAAACCTAACTAAATAAATAAGTTTATCTAATAAATATTTCATATTTTTATAACAATCAAAAAAAAAAAACAATAACGGAAAGAATATAAGAAATAAACATAATTATTAGCAATACCTAAAATATAAAGTTAGTTTAAATAAGTTTCATTTACTCAATTATATATTTATGCATTTATTGATCAAATGTAAAGGAAAATATAAATAATGAATTTTAAGAGAAAATAACAATAAGTAAAAACAAAATATAAAAAAAAAAAGAAAAAAACACAAACAAACATAGCTATTTACAAAAAGAGAAAGATAAAAGAGATATTACTTTTGGTTAACTTTCTCTTTGTAATGGTGAGTTAAATCCATTATTTTTGCCTTTGATTTTTTTTGTTAAAATTAATTTTTTTTATATTTCCCTATTTATACATAAGTGTACTAACTATGAAATTTCTATTGATGTTAAGTAAATAACTATATTAATGAAAGAAGTAGTTATCTTTATCATGCATATTTTTTTTTTTATAAATATAAAAATATAAACAAGGATTCCTTTTATTTTTATTCGTTTTATTGGATTAATGTATTTTCTGGAATATAATAAAGAAAAATTAGATAAAAGAAAATTTACATTTTTATTGAATGTGCGTTAATTTTTATTTCGGGGCGAAAGCCATGGTGTACTTCTTCTACCTTCTTTCTTTCTAAAGTTTTGTCATTAACTATGACAGGCTAAACTAAACTTGTATTTGTCAATGTAGGGTGTTGTGTTACAGAAAGTTGTGCTTGTTGGGGTTGTTGGGTCAGATGGACTAAACGGACGTAGTGAGACTGACAGTGAATATCGTGTGTGGGTATTGTCTTGGAAACTTTGGGTCGTAGGCAATACAAAGGCTGCCGAGGATGCAGATGGGGTGGGAGGCCCGTAACGACAGACGAACATATAGACAGACAGACGGACAGTGAGTGTTGAGTTTGGATGAAGAAAGTTTTCATTTTTGGTAGCTTATTTTATTTTCTGTTGACACGAGAAATATTATGTTCATGATTTTAGTGTGTTTTACGATGGAAGGAATCCCCCACAGCCGACGAGTAGCCGTATGGATAAAGCCACCGTGTCAAATTATTCATCTTGTTAAAACACACCAGGAACGATCATAACATATGGCGCCCAACGATAGGATACCTTAATGTCTGCTTTAAATTGGATGAGTTTAACTTTTGATTGGTATGAATGGGAATGAAGAAGGTCTGAATTATTTCGGGTTTAACTGCTGGCAGTTTTCTTTGATTATGATTTGGTCTGGATTATGCACCCTGCGGGCTGTTAGCTCCTAATTGGTAGTATTTATTTGTGGAGAGTTTCAGCGACAGTGGATGCGCGTGAATGTTTTTATTGTCCTTGTGATGTTGAGGGATTTCTTTAGGATTATTGCTATTGGTCCTAATGCTAGTCGTTCAACTATTAATACGGGAACGATAAGGTAGCCTTAACTTGTCCTTGCGGCTGGATGGTAAGATGTACCTGAATATTTTCCTGTATAGTGTGTGTATGACATCTGATTTTTTTGTGTTTCGACAAGTGACTTTTTCTGTGGTACAACACCTGTTAACATTGACAACATATTTGAGAATTACATTTTATAAAATTTTTTTTTTGTTTTTCGTGGGAGAAGAGGAGATTTTATTGAATTTGCAGGTTAAGAGATTGTTGTGTTTACGGCAATATTTGAGAATTATTTTGATTATTATTGAATGGATAGAGGTGACTTTGTAAATCCTTTTAGTAGAATAGTTTCTGGTGAAAGACGTGTTACTCGTAGTATTGCCAGAGCGTTAGAAACACAGGTCGTCGGCTCAATTTTGAATCAGATTGATACGGGCATTGAACGACCGGTGGACTTTGTTCCGACAGATTATTTTAGTAGGTGTACTAACCGTATTTTCGGAAGACCACCGGAACCTTCAACAGAACCATCATTTATTATAGGGCGAGAAACTGGAGGCGATACAGTAGGGGATTCTTTGAGTTTTTCGCGTAAGATTGAAAAGCTGTCAGAAATGTCTAGTGATCAACAGGTTAACACAAATTTGTCTCCGAGCTGTGGTTCCTCGTTGAACAATGAGGGTCAAGGAACTACGAATGATACTCAGCTGAGTCAATTAATGGCGATGCTACTTCAACAAAACCAAATGTTGGCTAGTTGCATGAATGAACTGAAGCAAGTGCGAGGGGATGTGGTTTCTTTGAATAATCGTATAGCTGAAGTGGAAACGTCTGGGAATGAAAATTTCACTAATGCACCAGGTACAAGTTCAACACCTAGCAGGACTATACAGGATAATCAGATTCATCCTGTTGTAGTCAATGATATTGATGAGCGGAATCCTTTTTCGGCTAGTCATATTATACAAAATCCCGAACCAGTGCCTAACCGTGCTGAGAGTGTTAGAATAACGACGGATAGGGACAGACGAGTAGATGGTTCAAGTTTATTATACCAAACGGGGGACCTGGAACGTCGTAAACCTGTGGACTTAGATAAGTGGCATATCAAATTTGATGGTAGCGGAAGGGATATGACGGTTGAGAGCTTTATTTTTCGAATTGAGAAAATGCGGGAGCAATATAATATAACTTTCAATCAGCTATTTAGTGATTTTCATTGTTTAGTGACAGGAAGTGCCGCTAAGTGGTATTGGCAAGTTTTGGAGGATAACGCAGATGAAGTAGATTTTGATTATTTTCGCCTTAAGAGAGAATTATTAAGTCAGTTTAAATCTGCTGATACTGACTACGACGTTATTGGTCAGATAGTAGAATGCAAGCAACAACCTGGTCAATCATTTGAAGAGTTTTATACTGAAATCCATAATTTGACTTTTAAACTACATAAAAGAATACCTGAGAGGGAATTGGTTCAAATCATTCGGAACAACTTACGAAGCAATATGGCAACATTGATATTCTCCGCAACTATAGAAACCATAGCGGAACTAAAGAGGGAATGCAAACGTGATGAAAATGAAATTTTTGATTTGGAGGCAGTTTCAAACAAGATGTTTGGTCAGGGCAATCGGCAACATTTTTCAAGTGACCGAATAAACAATAAACAATCTTTTTCTAACGGTTCCTCTTTAAACTCCAGTCAAACGCCACTGTCAAATCCACCTAATCAGCATTTCACGTATCCCACTGGTTCTAAAGCCTTTTGTCAATCACCATTTCATTTAAATCTATGCTTCACGTGTGGTATGCCTGGAGACTTTTATCGGAAAAATTCTGACAATATTAAACAGGCTGCTACGTGTAAATCTACCTTTCATGACATGAAGTGTTTCTCATGTGGAAAAGATGACTCTTTTTGTGAATACCGGTCTGAATCGGGAAATGCAAAGATGACAGAAGTAACCGGGAACTTTTGTCAAGCAACAAAAATCCCGGAGCCAAATCAATAACCATATTAGAAAAAGAAAAAAAAAATGTAAAGGATGATGGAAAGAAAATTAACTTACCAATGAAAACATTACACCAGAGGAAGTTAGAATATGAGATGAAAAGAAATATTATATTTGGAGAGGAAATTAAGTGTAGTAGTAGGAAATACAGAAAACTTCGGAAACTAAAAGATAAGATTGCAAAATTAAGGAGGGCAAAGAAATTAATAGTAGAGACGGTCGTAAAAAAAGGTAATGATAATCGCTTTTATGCTAAAACTTTGGTTAGTGGAAGGGAAGTCATGGCTTTGCTGGATTCCGGTGCTTGTGCGTGTTGTATTGGTAGAAATGCTCTTAAGTTTCTAGAAGGGAAGGAAAAGTTGATAACTAGAATTAAGAACCAACAGGTGAGAACCGCTAACGGTGGTAGAGTTCCAGTCATAGGTATTATTACACTTCCTGTTGTGTGGGAAAACGCAACTGAAGAGTTAGATTTTTTAATAGTTCCAGACTTAGAGCAGGAATTTTATTTCGGTATAGACTTTTGGAATATTTTTAAATTGCCTATTATTGGGAAACCGGAAATTCCTGCCCAGAATTCAAAAAATGTTTCCGAGATAATTAGTATAAACGACGATGAAAATCAGCACAGTCTTACAGTCGAACAGGTAAAACAATTGGAAAATGTTAAGTCTAAGTTTCCTTCCTTTGCCGTCTTAGGTCTTGGTAGAACATCTTTGGAACAACATATAATTGAGGTGACAAACGGGGATATTCCCATAAAACAGAGGCACTATCCGGTGTCACCAGCTATTCAGGAGTTGCTTTATAAAGAATTGGACCGCATGCTCACCCTAGGTGTTATTGAGCCGAGTAATAGTAGTTGGAGTTCACCGGTTACACTCGTTAGAAAAGGTGATAAAAATAGGTTGTGTCTTGATGCCCGCAAAATTAATGCGCGGACAATCAAGGACGCTTATCCGCTTCCTCACATAGAAGGGATTTTAAGTAGGTTACAGGAAACAAAATATATATCTGCCATTGATTTAAAGGATGCTTTTTGGCAGATTCCACTAGAGGAAAAGTCGAGGGAAAAGACAGCATTTACAGTTCCTGGGCGGCCATTATACCAGTATACGGTAATGCCCTTTGGACTCTGCAATGCCGCCCAGAGAATGTGCAGGCTAATGGACAGGGTTATTCCTGCTGCCTTGCGGGAAAACGTCTTTGTTTACCTCGATGATCTTCTAGTGGTTTCTGCCAACTTTTCGGACCATATTTGTCTACTGGAGGATGTCGCTGCACGTTTAGCTGTAGCTGGTCTTACAATTAACATTGAAAAAAGTAAATTTTGTTATAGGGAAGTTCGATATTTAGGCTTTGTTGTTGGTAATGGGTGTATTCGTACAGATGAGGCTAAAGTGGAGGCTATAAAGGAGTTTCCGATTCCGAAAACTCCTAGGCAACTTAAGCGATTCTTGGGAATGTGTGGATGGTATCGCCGCTTTATTTGGGACTATGCTACAGTGGCTGCACCGCTTCACGATTGCCTTACAAAGGAGAATATTCGAAGATTTACAATGTCCAAGGAATCTTTAGCGTCTTTTGAGCATTTAAAGGAATGTCTTACTACTGCCCCTTTACTCGTTAATCCTGATTTTAAGCGAAGATTTTTCATCCAATGCGATGCTTCTACGCAGGGTGTTGGTGGTGTGTTGTTTCAGGTCGATGATGAGGGTGGTGAGCATCCTATAGCCTATATGTCCGCTAAGCTTAACAAAGCTCAGCGAAACTATAGCGTGACGGAACTAGAGTGCTATGCAGCAGTGCTAAGTGTCAGGCGATTCCGGCCATACATTGAGGGACTTCCGTTTACCATCATCACTGATCATTCGAGTTTGAAGTGGCTCATGAGCCAGAAGGAGCTTTCTGGTCGCCTTGCCAGATGGAGCCTTAAGCTTCAAGGCTTCGAATTTGATATCCAACACAGGAAAGGATCACAGAATATTGTACCTGATACTCTTTCTCGGGCATACATGGAAGAAATTTTAGAGAACAGCAGAGTATTAGACGTAGACTTGTCGAGTCCTTTTTTTGAGTCTGAAGAATACCTCAAGCTTCGAGACAATATTTTAAGTCAGAAAGAGAAATTTCCCGACTTGTGTGTATCGGATAATTATATATATAAGCGTACAAAATTCGCGACTGGTGATCTTATCGACGAGGACAACGCTTGGAAAATCTGGGTTCCTAAAGAACTTCGGCCAGGATTAGTCATCGCTTCGCATTCTTCTCCATCGTCAGGACATGGAGGCATTCATAAAACTCTTTCTCGGCTTAGGGAGAGGTATTACTGGCCTGGTATGGCAAGTGATGTCCAAACTATGGTAAAATCTTGTGAGGTTTGCAACGTGAACAAGACCACTAATGCGTTTAAAAAACCAGTAATGGGGAGTCAATGGATAACGGAAAGACCTTTCCAAAGGCTTTATGTTGATTTTATGGGTCCGTACCCACGTACGAAAGACGGAAATACGTTCCTCTTTGTCTGCTTAGATCATTTTAGCAAATTTGTATTGCTCGAGCCAATGAGATCTGCCACTGCGAACAATGTTGTTAAGTTTTTAGAGAAACGTGTGTTTCATGTATTTGGTGTGCCTGAGTTTATTCATTCTGACAATGGGCAGCAGTTTCGATCACATATTTTTGAATCTTTTTGCGAAAAATATGGTATTAGGTGTATTCGAACTGCGCGGTATGCACCCCAATCAAATGCAGCTGAAAGGGTCAACCGATCGGTTTTGCAAATGATTAGATCATTTATTGATGAAGACCAACGGAATTGGGATCGACACATTAGTGATATTGAATTTGCTTTAAGGAGTACTGTCCACAGTGCAATCGGAATGGCACCCTATTATACTGTTTTTGGAATGAACATGGCACAGCATGGTGGCTCATACAATGTAATTAGGAAACTCGGATCCATTAAGGATGCCGACATGGAACTTCAGAATTTCCCAGACAAGTTACAACTGATTCGTGATAAGGTCTATATGAATTTAGGTAAGGCTCATGAACGTTCGTCAAGGAACTACAACCTACGCACCAGGGAAGTAAAATTTAGGGAGGGGCAAGTTGTGTACAAAAGAAATTTTAAGCTTAGCAACAAAGTTAGGAATTATAATTCTAAGTTAGCACCCCCTCATGTGAGGTGTATGGTTTTGAAGGCACTTGGAAATTCCTTATATGAGCTGGGGAATTTGAATGGAAAAAGTTTAGGTATTTTTCATGGTCAGGATCTTTTTACGGTTTAGTTTTTCTTCTGAGGGTGACGGCGATGAACTATAGTGGAATGATCGGTTTCTTACCTCAGCTGTTGTATTTTAAAACATTTGTGTAGGTTTCGGCTAGCATGAGTGGGTCGAAGCCACACGTTAATATAGGATACCTCTTATTTGTGTACATATATATTTTTTTTTTTTGGGGAGTTTCTGTATATTTTTTATGACTCTGTGTTACTAGGTAACTTCGACCGACAACGTCTGTATTCTTCGTTTCTCTTATTACGCCCACGTTCCATACCATGTCAGGTATCGACGTATGCGAGCCTGTAGCGTTGGCGGTCGGGTTAACATTTTAGTTCATCCATCTCTGGTTATTACTTTTGACATAAGTTACTGTTCAACTACTTTCGGAACGGGAGATGGGAAAATGGAAAAAGGTAGAAGAAGATTTTTTTTTTTTTTTTTGGTGATACGAAGTTCTTGTTAGAGTTCGAAAAAGTTTTCTCGGGAAAAAAATTAAAAGAAAAAATTAAATCCAGAGAAATACAAAGCAAATAAAGCGAAAAAAAAAGAAAAGTAAACCCTGTTTGTGATAAAATTAATAAAAAAAAAGTCAAGAAAAGAAATATATATAAATATTTGGTTCACGACTAAGGATACAAATATAACATCAAGAAGAACTTCGTGAAGAATTTGTAAAATATTTATTGAAATGTGTTAATTATTATTGAAAAGTATTAAGAGCAAATATGAAAATATAAAAAATATATATAAATTCATACCCAATAGTAAACTAAACTAGAAACGTAACCCTCATAATTAATTGCAAGCAACGTTAAAGTATCAGACTTCACGTATATATAAAAAAAAGAAGCCATCTTTTTTTTATACAAAAGTGCCTATGTACATTGATGATATATAAGAACCATATTCAGAAATTTAAATATACCAAACCTAACTAAATAAATAAGTTTATCGTGAAAAAAAGGGTTAAAAATTAACAAAATAAAATTTATATCAATATAAATAACCGAAAAGTAAACAAAAAAAAAACGAGAATAAAGTTTGGAGAGAAACCTGTATTACTGTTAAAAATGTATATTTCAATTTACTATCTACAAACATATATGAATCAACAATCAAATGAAAAAAAAATAAAAACCCTTGGAAAAAAAATTGGATATAAATAAATTAAACAACGAAAGTTAATAGAATAAAGATTAATAAACAGTCCAACAATATACATACTTATTTACCTCAGTATATTTGTACAAATAGTAATAAATATTTCATATTTTTATAACAATCAAAAAAAAAAAAACAATAACGGAAAGAATATAAGAAATAAACATAATTATTAGCAATACCTAAAATATAAAGTTAGTTTAAATAAGTTTCATTTACTCAATTATATATTTATGCATTTATTGATCAAATGTAAAGGAAAATATAAATAATGAATTTTAAGAGAAAATAACAATAAGTAAAAACAAAATATAAAAAAAAAAAGAAAAAAACACAAACAAACATAGCTATTTACAAAAAGAGAAAGATAAAAGAGATATTACTTTTGGTTAACTTTCTCTTTGTAATGGTGAGTTAAATCCATTATTTTTGCCTTTGATTTTTTTTGTTAAAATTAATTTTTTTTATATTTCCCTATTTATACATAAGTGTACTAACTATGAAATTTCTATTGATGTTAAGTAAATAACTATATTAATGAAAGAAGTAGTTATCTTTATCATGCATATTTTTTTTTATAAATATAAAAATATAAACAAGGATTCCTTTTATTTTTATTCGTTTTATTGGATTAATGTATTTTCTGGAATATAATAAAGAAAAATTAGATAAAAGAAAATTTACATTTTTATTGAATGTGCGTTAATTTTTATTTCGGGGCGAAAGCCATGGTGTACTTCTTCTACCATCTTTCTTTCTAAAGTTTTGTCATTAACTATGACAGGCTAAACTAAACTTGTATTTGTCAATGTAGGATGTTGTGTTACAGAAAGTTGTGCTTGTTGGGGTTGTTGGGTCAGATGGACTAAACGGACGTAGTGAGACTGACAGTGAATATCGTGTGTGGGTATTGTCTTGGAAACTTTGGGTCGTAGGCAATACAAAGGCTGCCGAGGATGCAGATGGGGTGGGAGGCCCGTAACGACAGACGAACATATAGACAGACAGACGGACAGTGAGTGTTGAGTTTGGATGAAGAAAGTTTTCATTTTTGGTAGCTTATTTTATTTTCTGTTGACACGAGAAATATTATGTTCATGATTTTAGTGTGTTTTACGATGGAAGGAATCCCCCACAGCCGACGAGTAGCCGTATGGATAAAGCCACCGTGTCAAATTATTCATCTTGTTAAAACACACCAGGAACGATCATAACAACCATGTTTTCCACCTTTTCTGTGTTCAATGCTAAACTCGTAGCTCTGAAGGCGCTCTATCCAACGAGCTATCTGGCCTTCTGGATTTTTAAATTGCAGCAACCACCTGAGTGCAGAATGGTCTGTTCTTAAATGAAAATGTTGACCATACAAATATTTGTGAAAATGTTTTATGCACTCTAGTACAGCCAGAAGCTCTCGCCGAGTCACGAAGTAATTTCTCTCAGGCTTCGAAAGTATTCGACTGTAATAGCCTACGACTTTCTCTACACCGTTGACCACTTGGGACAGCACACCTCCAATTCCAAATCCGCTCGCATCAGTATCTAGCACAAATTTTTCGCCCGCGATTGGATAAGCCAAAATTGGTGCTGAGCACAATAATTCTTTCAACTTCTGGAATGCCCGTTCCTGTGCTTCACCCCAGTCATATGCCTGCGCCTTTTTGGTCAATTCATGCAGACTTGCAGCAATGTTTGCAAAATTCGGTACAAAACGCCTGTAGTATGTACATAAACCTAGAAAACTGCGTAGCTCATGTAGATTTTTAGGGCGAGGCCAATCCATAACTGCTCGTATTTTTTCTTCGTCTGTTGAAATGCCATCAGATGTTACACGATGCCCTAGGTATTTTACTTCTTTCTGGAACAGTGAACATTTCTTGACACTTAACTTGAGTCCGGCTGTAGATATACGTTTTAACACCTCTTCGAGGTTTTTCAGGTGTTCATCAAATGTTTTTCCCATGACGATTATGTCATCAAGGTACACCAAACATGTCTTTCGGTGGAGACCTTTCAACACCTGTTCCATCAAACGCTCGAATGTAGCTGGAGCATTACAGAGCCCAAATGGCATTACATTAAACTGCCATAAGCCATCACTTGCACTAAAAGCAGTTTTCTCTTTATCCTTGTCTGCAATTTCTACTTGCCAATAGCCGCTCTGCAGATCTAATGTGGTAAACCATTCTGTTCCAGCTAACGTGTCCAAGGTGTCATCAATCCTAGGCAATGGATAACTGTCCTTTTTGGTGACGTCATTAAGTTTCCTGTAATCTACGCAAAACCTAGTACTTCCATCTTTTTTCTTTACCAAAACCACCGGTGAACTCCAGGGACTTGATGATGGTTTAATTATGCCGTCCTGTTCCATTTCATTAACCAGGTCTCTAACTTCATTTCGTTTTGCTAGAGGAATGCTTCTTGGGGCCTGTTTTATTGGCTTAGCGTCGCCGGTGTTAATTTCGTGTTTCACTATTGACGTCCTGCCCTGGTTTTTACCTTTCGAGGCAAAAATAAAGGCATATTTCTTTAGTAATTGCTTAGCCTTATTTCTCTCGGGCGGCCTCAGTTTTTCGGTCCATTTCCGCACATGTTCCTCTAGTAATTCCTGGTCCTTGGTGCCCTTTTTAGCTGCGTCTGGATGTTCCTCGCAACTTATTATTGCCTCTGTTGAAGCACATTGTCCAATCTTAAAGTTCTGAGTAAGGACCTTTTCGCTGTTGGATAAATTTAAAACTCTTACAGGAACTAAGCTGTTGCTGGTTTTAACGAGGGCATTCGCTGTTACTATATCACCTGTTACTGCTGCTGGCTCTACCACCCATAAACTATTGTTGTCCTCACAATCACCCTCCATTCGCGCCCACACTATTGTTTCTGACTTTGGTGGCAATTTTTCACGTGTAAAGGCGTGTAACTGTCTTACATTAGCCTTGTTTTCGTATCCAATATCAAGGGGAATTTCAACACTACGCCAAGTCATAATTTGTTGTCCCATATCCAGATGAACACCTTGGCCAATCATAAAATCTGAGCCAATAATTACTTCGTCTACAATATCAGCCACAATAAATACATGGTGAGCGCTTGTATTGCCTATACTTAATTTTACTTTTACTTTCCCATAGACGGTGGCAGGCTCACCCGTAGCTGTTTGCAGACTCACACCCCTTAGTGGTTCAATGGGCTGTTGTATTAAATCAGGCCTAATTATCGAATGTGATGCCCCAGTGTCCACAGTCAAAACCCGTTTTTGACCGTTAATATAACCACAAGCAGTAAGGTTTCTCTTACTCTGTTGCATTACTGAGATGGAGATTGTGGGGCCCTTAGATGTGGGAGCTAGCTCATGCCCCGCAGTGCTAGCTCTTATTAGTTTAACGGGGATTCTTGTGAAGACTGGTGATTACCCCGCTGGTTGTTTCTTGGCGGTGAAGCAGATCTTGAACGTTTTCTTGGTGCTTTGCAGTTACGCTGTATGTGACCAGTCTTGCCGCAGTTATAGCATTTGACTTTGTTTTTAGATTGTTTTTCACCTAAAGCCTTAAAAAGTGCCTCTTTCATGCCCCTCACTTCCTTTATTAACTCGCTTTCGTCCTCGCAAGCCATATCGATTTTTCGCACCTTGTACGTCTGTGGTCTTGAAATTATTCTTGCGGTTTCCTGGGCCAGGGCAAATGAAACCGTCTCTGCAAATGTTGGTTTTTGTGATGCACATACCGCAAGTTTAACATCAGCATCACGAATACCGTTAACAAATGCCTCCGTTTTAAAATGGTCCAAAAAGGGATGATTCTCACCAGGATAAGTTAGCTGTACCAACCGCTCAATCTCCAGTGCGAAGTCCTGTAAGGTTTCGTTTGCATTTTGCACTCTGCGGCGCAACTCCATTTTGTAGATTTCCTTTTTGTGTTCACCTCCATACTTACGTTGCAGTGCTACCATAATTTCATCATAGTTGTTTCTGCTACTTACTGGTACACTTTCAAGCACTTCAGCCGCAGTCCCCTTTAAAGCAAGAATTAGCTCGATGGCTTTTTCCTCACTGTTCCATGCATTTCTGTTGGCAACTGTATCGAACTGGAACTTGAACACATTTAACCCATTTTCGGCCACTGTTCGTACTTGCGAACAGTAAATTTACTGAATTTGATTGGATTTGGTACATTAATTTGTTAAAACTTAATGTTTCCATTATTTAATATTAAGTCTTAATTTTAATTAGCCGTTAAAAAAAAATCAAAAATGTGTTTTATGTTTTGCCTGCAGTGGTATTTTTGAGGACGCTTTTTAGGAAGATTTTTATATAACTGCAGTTGGCAGATCCAACTTGCCCAATTCTTTCTTGAGCTGTTCTACTTTAAGCTCTTCAAATTTCATTGCTGTCTTGTTATTTATTTTTTTTTTTCACTTTTATTAATTTATTTATTTTATTTATGCAATTTCACTTCTGACACCAATTGTTACGTTACTGCCTTTCAATAACGTTTTGGTTTATTTTAATTTTATAATAAACCGTTTCGAGTTCTTTATTGCAACTTTAATAAAATAAATAAAACACAAACACTTTCAACACTGTTTACAATTTACACAACTTTATTTAGTACAAAGTCTTTTTAACAACCGTAATTTATAGCTTTTATTCACAACCAACTATAATTTTCTTAACGTTATACGTTATTGACAAAGTCTGAACTTAGAATGATCTAATTACGCTAGTGGCCGCTAGTATTTATACCGCAATTTGGTTGTCTAGAACATTCGAAATGTTTTTCGAAGGTTCGAGGCTTTACTATTTCACCACACTTTAATTTGATTTATGGCACTACTTTACATAATTTTACCTCTTACACTGAAGCTTTTTTAACGGTCATTTCTAGGGCTTTCTGCACATTGGGATTGAAGTGTACTAAATTATAACAAAAACGATGTAAACTAATAAAATCACTTATGAATACAAGATAACTAATAAATACAAGATAACTAATAAATACAAGATAACTAATAATTATAACTAATTCTTAACCAATAATTACAACTAATTCTTAACTAAAGTTACTTTCGTAACAATATTTATGTAATGTTTTTTATATATACATTTAGTAATATTTTTCTTGTACCATTCCTTCCGAATACATTTTCTTTGATTTATTTAAGACACTGTATTGTACAGGTAGACATTTAAAAACTTTTTAGAAATTTATTTGCCCATTCCACCAGATTCTTATGTTTTTTGGAATGCTTTGGCCGAATATGAGCACAGTTTTCTCCCATCACGTCACATTTATCAGATACACCAATTATTGTAATTTCGGATGATGTTTTGTACCACAATTAATAACAATATCCATAGTTTTATAATTTTATTATACAGTCAACCTAATTACAAAAATTGAAGGCCCAGGCCCACGATGCACAGTGGTCCAAATTCTCCATCTAGCCGGAAGAAAGTAATTTTTTTACTATTTCGAAACTAAATATTTTGTTTGATAATAAGTTGACAAGTGCCCACAGTGCATAACGGTACATTTTTTATTTATTTAACTTCTGTTTCAGGTTTGCTTTCTTGTTTTAAACACACGTAATTGCTGTTTTGTTTTTCTATTATAGCTCAGTTGATATTTAGTACCGAAATTAAAGTTGTCGTGAAAAAATAAGAAAAAAGTTTTTAAATTATTTTTTTGCTGAAATTAATTTAACAAAGGTAGGAACAAATTTTACTATTTTTATATTTCAAATAAAATGTTTTGTTTAGAAAAAGAATGCAGTTTTGTACGTGTGTGTCTTATATGTTAACATTTTGTTCAATGTCCAAATTCAACTAGAGTTTTAAATGGGAATTTATAAGACTTTAATTCTATTATTTGTGGTTTTGTAATCTGTATAATGGTAGCTTGTCAATGTTTTCAAATTTAGCTGCCAGTTTTTGCCTATATGCTTTTTATTTGGTTTACAGTTTAAAATGTCCATTACTAAGAGGGAACTATTTGATGCTTGGTATAGTGAAAAACAACAAAATAAAAAACTTAATGCTGTTGTATCACATGTTTTTGATAAGATCGGGCTTCAGAATAATGAAACGGATAGCTATTGCAAACAAGTGAAACAATCTGCTCGAATGTTTGTATGGTTTCTGGCTAAGAAGTGGGCTCAAGCCAATCGAACAAAGCTAGTTTTCGAGACTACAAATAAACATTGGTTAGATCGGAATTTTGTAATTCCAATTAAGTCTTCTTCATGGTATTACATGCCATCCAGTGTTCACAAAGTCCTCATTCATGGTGCAGATATTATCCAATATGCAGCACTTCCTATAGGAATGTTGTCGGAAGAAGCATTGGAATCTCGAAACAAAGACTTCCGAAATATACGAGAAAGTCACACCCGAAAAATGTCCCGCGAAAAAACAATGCATGATCTTTTTCACTATCTGCTCTTGTCTTCAGATCCTCTTATTTCTTCCTTTTCAACAAAGGCTTCTATTCATTCTCGCAGTACAGAGCCCTTGGGCGAAGAAGTTATTGCGTTACTTTCAGATGCTTCTCTACCAGAGTCGTTCCTCGATTCTAAAATTGAATCAGATTAAAGAAAACATATTGTCTTTTTCGATTTGTTGTGTTTTTTCACCACAGCCCGTTGTTTTTTTTAATAATTTTCAGTTGTCTTTGTCTTGCCTTTAACATTTTGAATATTTGGATTATATATGTATACACATATTCATATTTTATTAAATTGAAAACATAATTTCTTTCTATAGCTCCTATTAATGTAGATTACAATTTGTGATACAAAAATTTTAGATAAATAAATAAATAATGTTTTACAAAAATACAGGTATATTATTTGTTTTTATTTTTTAACAAAAAATTTGCCACGCCCATTTCACCGATTGCGCCCATTTTTTTAGTGAGTGTTTTTATTGATAAAATCTATGAACGTGCAAAGTTTCATGTCAATGCGGCTTTTCAAAAGCGAGTTATGACTTTCTTCCGGCTAGGTTAAGCATTTGGACCACTGTGCGATGTAAATAAAATTTCTTTCGTATATTTGTTTTGAAAACCAAAACAAATTTTAGTTTTTATTATTGTTTTCAATATAAATATGCGAAAGAAATGTTCTTGTCGACACCGTGGGCCTGGCAGCTAAGCTATAATCGGATGAAAACGAGAAATCCTATAACAAAAAAACGAAAATATCACTTTTTCAAATACTTTATATATAATCAGTTCCTCACTTTAATACAAATAAATTCACGGCATGCATACATGCTACTAAATTTAAGTGATAGTGTTTTAATTTCTTTACTATAGCATATTTAGTCCAATCTCGTCTATTATTGCTTCAAATTTTTGTAATCAGGTTTATAGAACAAAACTATAAAACTGGATTTTTTTATTAATTGTGGTTCAAAACATCTTCCGAAATTACAACAACTGGTGTATCTGATATATGTAATGGGAGAAAACTGTGTTCATATTCGTCTTTAGCATTCCAAAAACATAAGAATCAGTTGGAATGGTTAAACAAATTTTTTCAATGTCGTCCTGTGCTACATATTTATTAATGGTAAGTTTCATACAAATTTTACAATTAATTGTTCTTAAAACGACTTCCATACTTTTTCGTTTAATGTCTTTAGCCTATTTGTAACTTTATTTTTGATTAAAGCTAACTTAGTAAAAATACGCTCAGCAGAAGCACTACTATGTGACAATGTACAAATATGAGAGATCAATTTGTACAAGTTTGACTATATATATATATAGGTATATTCATCAAATCTATTTTTCAATGTTCCTATTTCACGCCAAAAATCTTCAGCATTAGAAATTTTAAATATGTGTTCATAATTCGTGTTATTTACTTTACTCTCTAGAAGTTTAAATTCATGTATAAATGCATCTGGGTCAGTTATAATATCTTTTAACTCTGAAACTAATTGTAAATAGTAACGGGTTATCCATTTCGCGGTTTCAAAAGTAAACGTAAATAAAACACATATAAAATATTTTTTTCATGATATTTCTTTTTTATTATAAAGTTTGAGCGTTGACATTATGTGTGAAACACTATATCATTTAAATGATCACCACGCGAAGTGTTGCAAGCATTGATTCTTTTGAGGTAATTTTGAACCACTTTTTGACACATATTGGGCGGTATCTCAGCCATAACTTGACGAATGTTGGTTCTTAAGTGCTCAAGAGTTAAAGGTTTATCTGCGTAAATACGGTATTTCGCGTAGCCCCACAAAAAAAGTCTAATGGTGTCAAATCGCATGATCTTGGTGGCCAGTTGATGTCGCCACGACGAGAAATTACACGGCCAGGAAATGTCTCTTGCAATAAAGTCATATTCGCTCGAGTTGTGTGGCATGTGGCACCGTCTTGTTGAAACCACTTATTCTCCAAGTCGTATTCAGCAATAGCAGGCAAAAAAAAGTCGGTTGTCATACGAGCATACCGTCCTAATTCCTGAGAACGAGGAATCGACACATTCGGGTCTTCGGCAACACTTTCACTTACTGCAGCGATATTTTCAGCGGAACGAGCGAAACGATGATACACTGGCCTTACAATATCTATAACCGCTTCAGTCTCTTCAAATTTCTTCACAATTTTGCCAATTGCTTGCGTATTTTTTCATTTATTTTTCTTTTACAAATCTGTTAATATTACAACTTCATTCACCTTGTGATTAGTTATGTCAATTTAATTTATATAATTTGTTAATTAATTTAATTTTGTTAATCAATATTGTCCACTATTGCATTTTTCAATTTAAATAACTTTGACTTTTCTGATTCTAATACTGTAATTAATAAGATATATTTCTTGTTGTATTAGAAAATCAATCATAATAAATAAAATTAAAATTAATTAATCTCCTCTTAAAGCACGATATGTGGCTGTGCCAAGATCACCATGTTTGTAGTATGCTTGCAACTTGTCGCGTGGTGGTCATTTAAATGATATAGTGTTTCACACATAATGGTAACGTTCGAACTTTATAATAAAAAAGAAATATCATGAAAAAAAATATTTTATATGTGTTTTATTTACGTTTACTTTTGAAAACGCAAAATGGATAACCCTTTATATATCTTCATTAGGCACTATAAATATTGGGTCTAAATACTTCAATATATTGAGCTTTTTGTTTTTTATATCAATTGTTATTATCAATACTTTACACAATTTTTGGTAAAAACTTAGATTTTAGTTTTAATGTCAATTACACAAATTTTAGACAAGTTTTCGGTACACAACAGTTCGGTTTCTGCTTCATGACTTCTAAGGAGAGACAAAATACTTTTTTTATCAAATATTTTTATCTTTTTGCTATATATTCTTTTAAATATTTATAGGAATTTTTCCTAATTCTTGATTTATAAAAGAATATATAGCAAAAAGTTTCAAATATTTGGTAAAAAAAAGTATTTTGTCTCTCCTGAAAAGTAGTTGTTTTTGAGTTACGAGGTTGCGGAAGAAAACTAACTTATGTGAGATATCTTTATCCCCTTATTTATAATAAATAAAACAGGTTAGTAGAAAGTTTATTAAACCGATTTTGAGCTAACCACGCATGACAAGAAAAAAATTTCATATAAACTTGCTTACATTGACATATGGGCATTTCCACAGAAATGTCAACCGCAGCCAAATAATTCAAAGTCTATAAAAGTATGTTGTTTTAAAATATTTTAATAGGGAATCTATCAACTCTCAATGATTTAAACAAATTTAACATTTATTCATAATACACTTTGAAATATTCAAATTCAAATTCGAACAAGTGAAAAAGTTCTGTTTTGAACATTTCTATTGCACGTTTTGTTTTGCTAAATGATCTTAATGAGAAACATTATGCATTGACAATTGCTTTTTAAATCTCAGTTTATATTCAAACAATAAAGAAAAAATGTAAACGGAAGGATGCGATTGCCAGTTACGGCAAATTTTTTCTTTGCTTTACCGTATATTTCGATGTAGCGTGCGACAATGAAAAAGAACATTTGTTATCAGTGCGTCGAGGGTATTTGCACAATGCGTTTCAGATATTAGTAACAAACAGACATTTTTATTGCAAATGTAATAAAAAAAATTTTGCTGGAAAATAATCAGTGCTTTTTTCTTGGTACTTATTTTAAGTTTGTAGCGTGCGACATCGTAATTGTAAAATGCATAAATTCAAAAATTTTTTTTTCCTAAAATATCTTTACTTGCGATGGCCAACAACTACAAGCATCAAGGGCAGCTTATTCCATTAAAAAAAACTTTATTTGAGACTAGCAATTCTATTTTCAGTTAAGATAGTTTTTGTTCTATATTTGTATTTTTCAATAATTAGTATTTTGGTTATTTTGTAGAACTTTTTATGGTTTTTAATCCAAATTTTTAATATTTTTAATAAGGCTTAAGTTCATTCAATTTAATTTTCATTAAATTATTTCTATGAAGAAAGGAATTTTACAACATGAAAATTAATTAAAATTGTTTTTGATAATCTTTCATTCTTGACCGTGGCCGGGATTCGAGCTGCGAGTGTAAAACGGCAAATCCATCTGAGTAGATCGAGTGGTTACGATCGAAACATGTCATGGTAACCTGCCGGCCGCGGTTCGAGCCCCGGCCACGGTAAAAAGTGAAAGATTATCAATAACAATTTTAATTAATTTTCATGTTGTAAAATTCCTTTCTTCATAAAAATAATTTAATGAAAAGTAAATTTAATGAACTTAAGCCTAATTAAAAATATTAAAAAATTTGGATTTGTATTTTTCCTTATAATTTTATAACTTTTGTTGAGAAAATGAATATATTGAATGAATTTAAAATAATGTAGAATAATCTTACGCATGTCTAATTACATAAAAAGTAAAAACATAAACATAAAAGTATGATGGAACAAAATGTCGCATGCAACATGAAGCGTGCGACAGTGATTAAAATTAAATAAAAAATAAACTACACAATATTTTTGAATTAAATAAAAACGATTATTAAGATACATCAATGCATAATATTTTAAAATTAGTCGCATTAAAATATTTTATCAGGTTTCGCTGAAATCAGTGTTTGAACTGTTTGCCGTAAAAACAACTTCTGTTTTTGTCGCATGCAAATGCCTTGGGGTTTTTTAATTTTCTTGAAAACGAACAATTGTTTAAAATCAACCTAAGCACAAATTATAGTGCTAATCAAGAGCTATAAGTTTCGCCTTTTGTCAAAATAAAATTAATGTTTTGGTAAATGTTTTTTTCACTTTTAAGGCGTACGAATGTCGCATTCGACATTGGAGTAATGCCCATATACTAAAACAGTTTTACATACATTAAAGCTGGGGGTTATAATAAAAAAGAAAGAAAAAAAGTATATTTTCCTAGCGTAAAAAGTATCAAAAAAGTTGCAAGAATCGCAAAAAGTACCACATTTGGGTGCATTTTGTAAAAGTGTAAAGTAAATAAAAAAATAAAATTTTTTGATAACTTGCTTAGTTTTTTTTTTTTAATTAATTAATCTAATTAAGTGAATGTAAACAAACAATTGTGAAGTGAACTTATGTGAAAAATTAAGAAAGTCAAATTGGAAACAAAATGGATTTGAGGAATGCAAATAAACGATTGCGGGAGTTATCTACTTCCGAGCAACAGAATAGTAAGTATTTAGAATTGTTAGAGTTGTTGTTGCAAGTTATGAAATAGTCATAACTCAATATCGAAAAAAATCTCGCAATTTTATTTTAATACCACTTGGAATTCCAAATCACTTTCAGCTGCTGGTTCATCCCAAAATAAAAATAAAAAAGTGCTCAAAAAAGATGTATCAGATTTCGTTAATGCATATTTTAAACACAACAACAACGATGCTGATGATAATACTGAAACACTCTTATTGCAAAATCCATCGACAAGCAGATATGACAGAGTATCTGTACTGGAGGAAGAGGCAAACCACTCAAGCACGTCGGTAGTTGATGTACTTGATTTGGAAAGCAATGAGGACACTATTCACATGGACAAACGGACTGATAATATTGCAGAGAAAATTGCTGCATGGTCAATTGAGGAGAATATACCATTTAGGTCGGTAAATAAATTGTTAACAATCTTGAAACCCGTCATACCAGATTTGCCTCGCGATGCCCGTTCACTTAAACAAACTCCAAGGAACGCTCCCATAATACCTATTAAAAGCGGCAGTTATATTCACTATGGAATAAAAGATAGTCTGACTGACCTATTGCAAAGATTGCATTTTCCACAGGATATTTTGGAGCTCAATTTTAATGTTGATGGCTTACCTGTTTCTAAAAGTTCTGGAGCGCAGGTGTGGCCCATTTTGATGAATGTATCAAATACAGATTCGGTTCTGCTCGTGGGTGTGTACGAGGGATACTCTAAGCCGAGAGACACTTCAGAGTTCCTAAAAATGTTTGTTGAAGAGCTTAAAGAGTTACAAGAAGTAGGATTTGAGTACTGCGGTCGATACTTCCTCATTAAAATTGGTGTTTTTGTATGCGATGCGCCAGCAAGAGCAATGGTGCTGGGTATAAAAAGTCATTCTGGATTTTACAGTTGCCACAAATGTACTCAACGGGGAGAGTGGGTTCAACACAAAATAGTTTTTAGACTTAGCGAAAATGAACTAAGGACCGATGAAGGATATCGAAGCCGAAAGTATCCAGATCACCATACAAACAACGCACAGAATATGTTGGAATTGCTTCAAATTGACATGGTCAATAGCTTCCCATTGGACTACATGCACGTGGTATGTTCAGGTGTAATGAAAGCATTGGTAAGAGCTTGGAGTAAAGATCGGCGGCAACCATATTCCATAAGTTTGGCCAAGATAAAAGTTCTAAACTTACGCCTAATGGAAATTAGAAATGATGTACCACGCGAATTTTGTAGGAAACCAAGGTCAATTATGGAAATAGATAGATGGAAGGCCACAGAGCTTAAAATGTTTCTTTTGTACATAGGACCGATTGTGTTACAAAATATTTTAGATAGTGAACGATATAATCATTTCTTAAGTATAAGCGCGGCAATACGAATTCTACTTTCTAATAATACCGACAATATTAATGAAGCAGAGAGATTATTAAGTGATTTTGTTGCAAAAATTCCAATTTTGTACAATGAATCATTTTTAACATATAATATTCATTGTTTGACGCATTTACCTGCAGATGTCAGAAATAAAGGTCCTCTTAGCAAATTTGACGCATTTAAGTTTGAAAACTTTTTGCAAGAAATTAAACGTAAATTGAAACAAAAACGATTTTTTTGTTCCCAAATTTACAAGAGAATGGTGGAAGCAAGTTTAAATGGGGTTTCTATCAATTCAAAAAATCAAATAAACGACTACAATGTTGGCGAATTCAAGGATGGCTCGTATTTATTCGTGCAAACAAAAAATTACTATTTTTCTTTGAAACATCCCAATAATTTTTACACATATGATGGCAAAGTCTACAAAATTGATGCAATTAGAAACATATCGGGAAAATATGTTGTTTGTGGTTATCCTATAGTAGCGCATACGTTCTTCACTAATGACAACAACCAACTTAATATTCTGACAAATAGTTGTATTCGGATTGAAGGCGAGCTGCAGCAACATTTGCTTAATAATATAAATAAGCTATTTAAAATAAAAGTATGCAAAGAACTCTATTTTGTGCCCCTTATCCACTGAAGATATAAACTAGTAAAGAATTGATTACCAAACATATGAGTCCTATCTTAGTTAGCATAAACCAATCACTGACTGTACGGACGAGAGGAGTTTTTAGTGGATGAAAGTCCCACACTGACATTTGGCTTTTAATGCTTTTCTCTTATTAAAAAAAAAAAAATCATTTCAATGGAGTTGTGTTAGATAACTTAGAAAAAAAAAGTTATTACAAATTCATTTTGCTGGGTCCACACAAGGACCTTTTCATAAAAAAACTCAATTATTAAAAACTGATTTTGCTGGGTCCACACAATGACCTTTTCTCAAAAAAAACTCAATTAGGGATTACACTGTCAAATCGCGATTACACTGATTCCGTTTTTAACTTTTTTACGGATCCGAAACGGGTCAGAAACGGATCAGTCAAATCGCCATTACACTGATTCCGTTTCTAACTTTTTTACGGCTCCGTAACGAGTCAGAAACGGATCCGTAAATTCGTGATTGCACTGATTCCGTTTTTAACTTTTTTACGGATCCGAAACGGGTCAGGAACGGATCAGTCAAATCGCGATTACACTGATTCCGTTTCTAACTTTTTTACGGATCCGTAACGAGTCAGAAACGGATCCGTAAATTCGTGATTGCACTGATTCCGTTTTTAACTTTTTTACGGATCCGAAACGGGTCAGAAACGGATCAGTCAAATCGCGATTACACTGATTCCGTTTCTAACTTTTTTACGGATCCGTAACGAGTCAGAAACGGATCCGTAAATTCGTGATTGCACTGATTCCGTTTTTAACTTTTTTACGGATCCGAAACGGGTCAGAAACGGATCAGTCAAATCGCGATTACACTGATTCCGTTTCTAACTTTTTTACGGATCCGTAACGAGTCAGAAACGGATCCGTAAATTCGTGATTGCACTGATTCCGTTTTTAACTTTTTTACGAATCCGAAACGGGTCAGAAACGGATCAGTCAAATCGCGATTACACTGATTCCGTTTCTAACTTTTTTACGGATCCTTAACGAGTCAGAAACGGATCCGTAAATTCGTGATTGCACTGATTCCGTTTTTAACTTTTTTACGGATCCGAAACGGGTCAGAAACGGATCAGTCAAATCGCGATTACACTGATTCCGTTTCTAACTTTTTTACGGATCCGGAACGGGTCCGTAACGGATCCGCATCCGCTTTTGTGCACATTGGGCAAATAGTATCCAAGCAATCGAAAAAGTGGCAAATTGCCACTTTAGTGGCACCAACGGTAACGCTGTCTGTAAATGAATTCATAAATAACAAAATTCATAAATAACAAAACATTGGAATGACCCGTTAGAGAGAGCAAGTTTACAAAAAACATTCGAATAATTTTTGAATTATTGAATGTTCATAAATTTATTTGAATACATTGACATAATATGTGTGTAAGCTTGTGGCTTCTTTTATTTATAAGAGTTAAGCTTACACATACATACATAATGTGTAGGTACAGATATTTTACATTCAAATTATATTTGAATATTTAACTCATTTGACTTGAGTTGACTGAATTGAATGAGTTTTTATTTGTTTTGTGTTTGGTTATTCTTTCATTTGTTTCGTTATGATTGGGTGCTCGACTCATTGCAGTTAAAAAAAAAATGAGTGTGTTCAAATTGCTTTTTATTTATTCTTGTAGACCTCTAGTATGTACATGTATGTTGATATTAACAAAGCATACATATGTGTATGTATATGTAAACATATATTTACTTGTTTTTTTTATATACATATCTTGAAATGAAAGCTTTGTAATAATGTTTTTTTTTTGACCAAATAAGGCTTTTTATTATTACTATTAATAAAGAAATAAAAATAAATAAAAAACTCCAAATGAAAATGAGAATTTCAATTTGAGAAAATTCCAATTGAAATTGAGAATATCAATTTGAAATTGAGAAAAATCCAATTGAATTTGAGGATATCAATTTGAAATTGAGAAAATTTCAAATGAAATTGTGAATTTCAATTTAAAATTGTGAAAATCACAACTGAAATTGGGAAATTTAAATTTTAAATTGAGAAAATTCCAAATGAAATTGAGAAATATTATTTTATAAAATTGAATTATATATTACTTTCAGATCCAGAGCAGATTGGTAAAACGTTGAAGTATGTTGTATGGCACCACTGCAATCTTCAGTATGTAGTTATACATGTAATAGAAGCCTGGACCAGAACTGGCCTTTCGTGAAATTGTCGAAAAAATAAATTCGCAGTTTAATAAACAAGTTTCGACCACAACTGTGGGAAAACCCCTGCTTGGAAAAATGTATTCCATTAAAGCTTACATGAACAGTCAACTTAATAAAGAAAAACTATCAGCATATGAACGCAAAAATATCGATTTTTTAGAGCTAGAAAACAATTGGTCTGGGTAGACGAGACCAACTTTAGCTTATTTTGTCGAAGAAATATGTTTGGTATCGAGTTGGACTGCGCGTAGTGCAATCAATTCCTACATACCGTGGTCCAAATATACACTTAATTGGTGCAATTAGTACGTCAAATGGGCACCCGGAAGGGGTTCGTTGGATGCTGTCAGCGCAAATGAATGGGTCAGAAGCGTTTTTCGTAGGTGGGAAGAGTTGGGGTTGAATTATTAGAACTCGTATTGGTATGCGACAATGATCCATGTCACATTGTGCTACAAATTATTTTTGACAACTCTCCAGCTACACTCCTGCGATTGAGTCCCTATTCAACGATGATTGAAATTGAAATTATTTGGTTAAAAATAAAAAGTACAATAAAAACAAAGAAGAATGTACCAAACGTAATACCCACTAATGTATGAGAGCACAGGCTTGCCTTTTTAGAAGAGTTGATTAAGGTTTCTAAGATATGTATAACTACTGGAGATTGCAGTAGAGCCACACAACATACTACAACATTTTACCAATCTGCTCTGGATCTGGAAGACATGCCTGTTGGTCAATAATACTGCAATTTGTATTTATTTTTTCGGTCCTTATGTTTGTTGTATGAATATAATAAAAATTATATAATTCAATTTGATCTATTTTAAATTAAAATTTCTCAATTTCAATTGGAATTTTCTCAATTTCAAATTAAAATTTCTCAATTTCATTCTGAATTTTCTCAATTTCATTTTGAGTCTTCTCAATTTCAGTTGGAATTTTCTCAATTTCAAATTGATTTTCAACCGATTTTATTGGAATTTTCTCAATTTTAAATTGATATTCACCCAGAATTTCATTGGAATTGTTATTTGGAATTTTCTCAACTTCAATGAAAAATGGTGTAGTTTTCAGCCATATAAAACATTGCTAAAAATGCTCAGAAAAAAAGCAAATATTAACGGATGTGCTACAATTACATATAACTTTTTTGGACATTAACACATTATATGTACACCGATACTTTGTAATCGGGCCTTTTTTTCATGAACATATTTATATGCCTAGGTTTATGTTCCTAGGTTTTAACAAAAAAGTTCCAACATTTTTCATCTCATGGATACAGGTCTTTGCACCTATAATTTTGTGTTTCTAAGTTCAATATTATAGAAAATTTAAAAAGTACTACTCATAGAACACAAAAGCAAATGAATGAAAATTAATTTCCCTTATTACCCTTTTTGATACTTTTTTCTCCACATTTATGTATCAAAAATTTAAATGTTGTAGTGGGAGCCCATAATTTAGTACGTATATGTCAATGAATGATGAGAATGTTTTGGATTAAAAGATAGATGGCGTGACAAAAAAGTTCCAAAATATGTACAGGTTTTACGCGTTTACTTTCCAAAAGGACCAAATTTCAAAAAAGTGACAAAAACCTGTTCACTTAAGAGAGAGCCAGCCTCCGGTCCAAAAGTTCGCTTTTTAGCTTCAGGAGTTTAGGATGTGCGATGATGAATCAGTCAGTAACGTTATAATTTTATATTATATAGATTAAAGAAAAGATTTTCACACCTTAAACGTACGAATTTCGAAAAAGTAGCAAATCTGTATTTGTATTTTTAAGATAAGCTACGAATGTGATATAATTTTTATTTACCCGTGTATATCCAAAAAGGCCGTACCTCAAAAAAGTACTAGATTCCTGTCTGCTTTTTTATTATATTGAATTTTATTTGTGTATCTTTTAGTTTATGAGATATGAGGTTAGCAAATTAACCTGTTTATAATTTGTATTTGCTATGCGTATTGGTTTAAAAGCTAGATGGTGGACAAAAAAGTTCCAAAATACAGTTTTTACCCGTTTACTACCTAAAAGGTAGTAGTAGTACCGGCCACATGTTTGCTTTTTTATTTAATGAACAACAGTAAGTATTAAATTAAAAAAAGTTGCAATTTAATAAAAAAAAAATACCAGTTAGAGAACAAACAAGTACCAAAAAAGTCCATCTTACGAATTTCCAATTCACTCAGGAATTTGCATGTTTAATTTTATGTTTAAATATAAAAAAAGTACCAAAAACTTTCCCCTTATAGATTCTTATCCACTCAGGACATTGCATCTTGAATTTTATGTTTCTAGGTCCAATACGTACGGAAATTTAAAAAGTACCAGCTAAAGAACAAAAAAGGAAAAAAGGCCTCTTAAAGAATTGTATTTACTCAAGACCTTGCATGTTTAATTTTATGTTTCTAGGTCCAATACAAACGGAAATTCAAAAAGTACCAGTTAATATACAAAAAAGTACCAAAAACTTTCCTCTTATAGTTTATTTTCCACTCATGACATTGCATATTGAATTTTATGTTTCTAGGTGAAATACTTACGGAAATTAAAAAAGTACCAGTTTAAGAACTAAAAAGTACCAAAGAATTCCATCCTAGATACGTATCCACTCAGGACATTGCATGTTGAATTTTATGTTTTAAGGTCCAATATTATCAGAGCCAAAAAGCTGAAGAAAGATATTAAATTTCCCATATTTCCCATTTTGGTATTATTTTTTCCCCCATTAAGTATTGTAGTGGGGGCCCATTATTTACTACGAAAATGTCAATGAATGGAGAAAAATATTTTGTATAAAAAAGTACCAAAAATAGTTACGATTTTCACCTCTTAAACGTTCGTTTATATTCGTATTTTTTTGATAAGTTTCGAATGTGGTATAAACTAGGGATTGATGTTCGGTTTTAACCGAAATCGAAACCGCGCTTTTAATGCCTAAAAAACCGAAAACGAAAACCGACCAAAAATCCACGGTTTTAGTTTTTACTTTAAATATATGTTTATGCCAAAATGAATTGTAAATTATACATAATGCTCGTATTTAATTTAAAAAAACTTTTTACATAACAGCCTGGAACAATGGCAAGGTATTTCAAAATTCTTTATATTTAAAATAAGTACTTAGAAGAACAAATGTTTGGAAACAAATAAAAAAATTGTATTACATACAAAAAATTGTTTATGTATGTAGTTTTACTTGGATATTTTCAAAACCAAACCGAAACCGACCGGTTTAAAGGAGCATATAGACGACATGTTTTTGTCATCTGACATGTCAAATTTTCAAGTCACATGTAATTGTGCATGTCTGTCAAAATCGCTGTTTTACATAAGCTTTATAATATTCGGTCACAAACGTACATGTAATTTGCTTCTGACATTGTCTCTGTTTTTTTCCGCATTGTTATTGCAGAAACCAAAGTAGTGCTCGGTTTCAAAATAGCTTTCTGCCGCCACGAAAAGTTTTATTTGCGCCGTAAAATAGTTTAGCCATCTTAACATTTTTTTCTTTTAATTCAAAGATACCAATTTAGGATTTTATAATAAAACGGTTTTTATATATATATTCACATAAATTCTATTCAATGGTAAGATGATCAAACATATCTCGGTATTGTAAAAAATTCACTTCAGCCGGCTAATGATTCCGTCAATAGTGGACGCCGCTGCCGGTTTCTTTCCGGCATAGCTTTCTGATGACAGATGGTTTGTCAGAAGAAAATAGAACACGCTCTAATTGAAATTTTGTCAGATGACTTTGCGTCTGACTTTTACAGAAGCAAAGTTAAAAAGGTAACACACGACATGTATGTATTTTGCAGTGGGAAATTTGACATGTCAGATGACAAAAACATGTCGTGTACGGGCGCCTTTAATCATTTTAAAACCGAAACCATGGTTTCACATTTTTACGGTTTTTAGCAAACTCTAGTATAAACTTTATTTCTAGGTTTATTGGTGCAAAAAATAGAAGGGATAAGAAAAAAGTACCAAAATTCAGGTTTTACCCGTTTTCTCTCGAAAAGTGCCGAATTTCAAAAAAGTACCAGACACCTGTCCGCTTATTTTTCAAAAGAACAACGACAAGTATTACAGTTTTTTTGTATCTTTTTTAGTTTTGGAGATATAAGGTTATCGAATTTACCCCCTAAACATTCGAATTTCCAAAAAGCCCGTCTTAGTGGACCGATTTGGGGAGAGACCCACCTCCGGTTCGAATTTCAAGTTTTTGGCTTCAGGCGTTTAGGCTGTGCGATGTTGAATCAGTCAGTAACGTTACAATTTTATATATATAGATTAAGAAATTAGATATAATTTCCTTTGGAAAACTATTTTCTCTTAATGCTCTAGAAATATTCTTCTTATTATTCCTATGAAAACAAGAATGACTTATTTTTAAAACCCTGCCTAAAAAATTTCTTGTCTAAATAACCTTGCGGCCACACGATCATGTTGTTCTATAATCTAGATAGTCTTTTACATACAGTGGCCGACAAAAGTCTACATACGACCCTCAATTCTTCCACCTGACGAGACCAAAAGCATATGAAAAAAGTAATGATGCAGGTTTGTTTGAAATCTGGTTTTATTAATAGAAAACGAAAAAAATAACATACTTCAATATACACTTTAAAAAATATTTACAAAAAACGAAAAAATAGCATTGACAAAAGGGTACATACGGCCAACATGTAATGCTTTGTGTTTTGCTTGCTGCTGGATGATGAGGGCTAAGTACCGTTATTTTTTTTTAAATTTACTTTTCTGCATGTTTTACATTTCAAATCAATTGCATTTGGTTGTATTGTGGACAGTTTCCAGCGTAATTCAATTGTAACAACGGCCTCGCGAAAAGAATTTCAACTGGTGTGAGAAACTTAGTCGTAAAATATAGAAACGAGAAAAAATCGTTCGGGGAAATTTCAAAACTGTTGAATTTAAGTAAAGCAAAAGTTCAAACTGTATTTAATACTTTTAAAAACACTGGTTCTATTAAAAATAAACCGCGTAGTGGTCGCCCTAAAAAGCTTAGTCGCAGAGATGTCAGCTTTATAATGAAAGAAGTGGAAAAAATCCAAAAGTGAATGCCACAACGCTGGCCCAAGAGCTAACAATAAGATCAAATACGGTTCTGCATCCACGAACAATTCAAAGAACCCTAAATAATAATGGTTTCCACAGCAGAACTCCGAGCAGAAACCGAAAACTTCAAAGAATTTGACTTCTAGAAACGAGTTTTGTTTAGAGATGAGTCAAAATACAATACCCCCCAAATGTGGAAATTGTCAGTTAACTCATTTGGGCAAGTCGGAGGTGTAGTAGAGTAGGTCCAAGAACACTTCCCTGTGATACACCAGCTTTTACTTATATTCTCTTGTCACATACAGGGTTTTCGGGTATGGCGGTTTCTTGCCAAACGTGGCGATTTAAAAACTTGTTTGTCGTCCTAACTTTCGATTTGGCGACATGGCAATTTTTTTTTTCGAATTTATAAAATATATGGCGATTTTGTTTTAATATTTGTTTAATACTAAACAAATAAATTCAGTAATCATTTTTTGGTTGCTTAAATAAAAGTTTTACAAAATAAATATCAGGGCGACTTTTGTTCCATTTTTGGAGAATTTAAGGGATTCGGAATCAATTTATTTTTAAGAAATTATAAAAAATATGATTAGTTATTTTAAAAGATTTTGTTATTCGTGCTTAATTCCCAGTTTTTATTATTGATAAAAACACTTGAAATTTATTGTTGATGGGATAAGCTATTCCTATGCGAATTTCACTGGTTGCTTAGATATTACTAAAGATATTAAACCAAATAAAACTGTTAAGCGAATAAGAATTATAAGCCACAGTTTTACTTGTAACAATATCAAAGCTTAAACAAAAACAACAACAATAAACAGTGAGTTTATCTTTTCTAACAGTCCCGGCTACAATTGGTTGATTTTTTGTCAACTCTAAATGTAGTTGTAAGTGGGAAAAGAAAAACAAAATAAAAACAAATTACTTTATTTTATTTTGCCAGTTCAGTTTTATTTACATGCCACATGCATATTAGTTATTGAAAGTTTTTCTTGGGATTCAAAAATTTAATTCAAATCACAACTTTAAAATATGCTGAAAATCGCTATAAACGATGCTGATGAAACATCTTTCAAAAAAAAAAACAATATTCACATACTAATTGCCGCATTCATAAAAAAATAAAATGGATTTCAAATGTATTTTAAGAAAAATTTGTATAAAAATTTTGCCTTAAAAAAAATTTAAACTTTTTTTATTTTTTATGAATACGGTAGTAAATTTAAAAAAGCGATCAAGACAAACAACACTGTTTCTTTCTAGTCAGAAGTATTATAATATAGAGAGAGGGCAACAAAAAACTTTTATACATTTCAAAATTTAAAGGTTGAAATCAAAAAAATGTTTACACAATTGAATTTAAATAACATGATCTGTGTACACACTATTAAAAAAATCCTGTTAGTTTTTAATATTCTTGTCTGTGAGGAGAGTACAACAAATCGCATTTTTAGTTTAAAATTGTCAGTCATCGCATCAGCAGTAGAATTCGAAAAAACAGAAAAAATATTGGAAATATTTTTACAAAAATTTTTCTACGCACGTATAGAGAGATTATCTGGTACGTCTAGGGCAACCTCTACAAATGTTGTAATTCGATTTCAGAAGAATTAGTCTATCGATACAAAACCGTATCTGGTCGACCTGCTGGATTCTTAGATTTAAAATTAGCGCAAAACATTAAAAAGAAAATGATTTTAAAACCTAATGCGTCTCTGCGGGATTTGGCCAAAGTGTATCATGTTTCTAATTCGTATGGGCAAAAAGTGAAAAAGAGATATAAGCTGCGATCTTATGCTGTTATAAAAGGTTTAGACTCAAAAGGTTCGGTAAACGAGTGATTCCTATGAGATGAATTAATTGATGATTTAATTTTTTAAGTGATAAAATATTTAAGTTTATTCTTAAGTAGCAAATTGATCTTAATTTACAATTTTATTGTAAAAGATTGTTACTGAATTATTTTTGTTTTGTTATTAAATTTTAATCTGTTTTTATTTAAAAACGGGCTTAGCTTTTTTTTCGTAAATTTAGGCATTTTTGTTCATAAAGTTTTGGCAACACTAGTCTTTACAAATTTGTACTGCAGAAATGTTTGCAGTTATTTGGTAAAACAATGCAAAAAAAAATTTAAAAAAATAAAAGTTAAAATAAAACTAAAACTAAAACAAAAAGTAAATAAATATTAATTTTAATTTGTTTGTGATGCATTTTAGGTTTGGAGTTGTTGAAGTGTTAATTAAGTATTTGGGTACTTAGTAATGTACTTGTTTGTAAAGTAATCAATAGCAAAAACAATTATGTATGCATGCAGGGCTGTCAGATGTGGCGATTTTTCGCCAATCGTGGCGATTTATTAACCTAATTGGCGATGCAATTTTGTGTTTGGCGACATGGCGATTTTTTTGGCGAAATTTAAAAAAGTTGGCGATTATTTGGCGATTTCTAAAACACATTTTATCTTTTTTTCATATTTATATGAACAAATTTATAAGTACGGGCTAAGTTTTTTCTTTGAATTTTTAACAAATTTTAAAATCGCAATACGAATGCGATTGTTTTAAATGATAAATTGATAATATTGCCAGATAATTACCTTGAAAACATTAAAGGATTGTTGCCATAGAAATTTGGATTAAAGCACATTCGCACATTTTCGTGATCAGAAGTTATCAATTTATAAATTTATCGAAAAACTTATTTTGCAAAATAAATTTTAAAAACGCAATCGTTTTCGATTGCATATGAAATGGGTTTTTTAAAATAAATAAATGATAATGTATACTTAGTAGTATAAAAAAAGGTGCATTGTTATCAGATTTTATATAGCAGTATCAAGCGCAAAGCGAAAAAATGCGCAATTTTACACAAAATAAAATTAAAAATTTCTTTTAAACCTTAAGATATTTAACAAAAAAAAAATATTCACTTGAAATTTTTGAAAACCCTGATTTTATATAGAATCGAAAACGAATCTGGTTTAGAAGGTAATTTTTAAAAAAAATTCATGTAATTTGTTTAGAAGACTGAGCTGACTTTAAGTATTCCAATTCCAATTCAATTTCAAATATCTAATTTAAATACACCTTTTAAGATATTTATCCTTTGCTTCAAATAAATACAAAATTTTACCATATTCTGGCTTATATTCACATAGAAAATCACACTTAAAAAACTCATTTTTTTGCATCAAACTCTACTCAGTTTTCATGCTTGATAAAATTAATGTTTTGGCAAAATTCAATTAACTGATCTCACAAGTTCTAGGTTTTAAGATAATCAGCCTTCTTATGATTACAAAATTTTTAGTTCCCTTCAGCATACTTTTTCAATTTAAAGTCGCCAAACTTCTTGCGATTGCGATTAATGATTTACAGATTACAGAATTCAAGTCAGAATCACAAATGTTAAGCGTTTGGCGATGTTCTACTATAAACACACTACTAGAATAAGGATAAATATGAAAAATTTTAATAAAGGTAAAATACACTTGTATATTCTTTTTTATATTTATAAAACTTTTATTTGGCGATTTTTGGCGATTTTTTTTACCAAAAATCTAACAAAATAAATATTTGGCGATATTTGGCGATTTTCGGTATACTATTTGGCGATGAAGGTGAAAAAAAATCTGACAACCCTGTATGCATGTACTTTCGATAAAATTTAACCGGACACAAATAAGCAATAGCAAATAATAGAATATGAAAGATTGCATAAAATAATTTTTGTATTTTCCTAAAGTATTCGTGTTATAAAAAGTATTTACTGGAGTACCGATGAGAAAACGAGTTAAGTAATCAGAAGTGCAAATATTTTTCAACACTCGTCATCGTTTCCCAAAAATTTTACGAATTTTTTAAAATTTTCCGTTCGCGTACTTTTTAAGGAAACAAATTTTTTTTAGAGTATTTTTTCACTTTACTCCGTAATTACTCATTTACTGCATTTTACTGTTAAAGTACTGCATGTAAAGTCGACAGTGACTCCGTATTGACACCACAAAAATAATCAAGAGTAATAACCCTGGATCAAGAGTGACTCCAGAGCAACACTGATGTAGCTAGAGCCAGGCTGTTGCGTTATGATATTTCACCAAATTGCCGAGTTTCACCCGCGATATCTCAGAGAGTCCTTGTAGAAGGTAATTCCCATTTATACTACATGTCGTGTAGAATAAAACACTTTGCAATCACATAGGAGATGAAATACTCTCTCCTCAGTTACAGGTTCTCTGTAGCTGCGGCAGCATTCATTGAAATGGAGATCAAGTCTCATAGCGTACTTTCCGATCGTCCAGTGACCACTAAGTACGTATGCCAGTCTTGAAATGTCCTTGCGACTAAAGTCGCCATCCAGTTTTCTCCATTTACCATTAGTCATATTCAGATAGTGTCTGAAGGTTTTGCTTCTAATAGTTCAGGGGTGCTGCGACTGACACAACCTGCGAAATATCAAAAGTAGCTCCAGTCTTGGCCAGCCCGTCTGCCAGTTCATTGCCACAATGGTCCCTATGCGCAGGGATCCAAATTAAGGTAATGTAAGCTAGGCTGCCCAGTCTGTTATGCGACTTTAGTGACATCAGAGCCGCCTTGCTATCGACAAAAATGCCAATTCTGCCGCTAATGGTGCTGTTATGCAGTATTTCAGCCTGAAATACACTTGCTTCATCTGGAAGACGAAAAGATAGATTCACTTGCTGAACATGCCTTTAACATATCGAGCCCTATCCGCGAAAAAAACGTAAGCACCAAAAATCAAATTTTTCAGGAGAGAGTTTTTTTATTTTATTTCATATGAAATTTGTCGCTTACGATAAAATTGTTTTTGCTATAAAATCCTTACGGTACCCTGTGTGACCATGAAATTTAAGGAGATGATGCAAGTGCTGTCAATAAAGTCATTTGTTAAAAAAAAAACGAAAATTGAAAATTATGTCGTTTACGTTCTTTTCGCGGTTAGGGCTCGATATTGCTCACTTTAGTTTTAAGAAATGTTGTCATAGTGAAAAACGTTTTAAACGTGTACAAATTCCTACCTTAAACTATCGGCAAGTTGTAATAATTGCCCTTAAGGTAAAATTATTCAAATCAAGCTTAATTGTGCGCGTTAATTTTTGGAAATGGCTGAAAAAAATAAAAACCGTAAGTTCTATGAAACTTGTTTTTCCAGCCGTTATACAAAACCTATTAAAGTTCAAGTTTATTTTATGTTATTTTGAGACAATAAACCGTAGTTGTCTGATTGGCTTTTTACTAAGCGACAACTGTTCCTGATAAACTTAAACGTAGTTTTTAGCCGATTTTTAATTGTCAGGTATAAATGGAAGCTCATTTTCCTTATTTTAACAACATAATAGAATGACAACTCGCAAAAGACCGAGACATTTCTTCGATTTCCCGTTGCATTTGTAAAGACAGGGGAGTGAAATTGAAGTCGATAGAGATTTTCAGTTAAATTGTTTTAAAAATGACCGTAGTTTTTCCTGATTTTAGGAGCAGTTATGGTAGAAATAAGTGGAACTCAAAGTTTGAAGTATAAAAAACAAAGCATTTTTAATAATAATATCTAAGGATCTTTTCTTCAATTTCAATCCAATTCCTTATGGCCGATTTTACCAATTTATTTAAATATCAATTTATTTTTTTAATTTTGATATAAAAAAATAATTGGTGAAATTGGCCATTACCAAGATTTTGTCCGTCGTGCTTAGTTCCCAATTCTTATTTTTAATAAAAACACTGAAATTTTTTGTGGGTTCGATGACACCGAAAGTGGCGATTAATTCATGGGAGCCGTAATTTAAATATTTTTGAAATTTTTTTTTTCAAATCGTTAAATATACATAAAAAGGCATATTCTGAAAAAAAGATACACGGAAAAAAAATTTTTTTACGATTTTATAGACAGTTTTATTTTTAGGAAAATTATTGTTTGTTTCAGAATTTTTGCTGTAATTTTAAAACGGAAAGTGATTTTTTTAAAAAATGAGAAGCAAACAAAAGCCTATATTGTCTTCTTTCTAAAAAATAAAAAAATAAATATATATTTTGCTTAATTTGAAGTCTGAATTTGGGTTTAATAGGATTTCGAGAATTTTACAACTTTTTCAAAAAAGTAACGAAATAAATTTTTATAATTTTTTTTGTTTATCAATAATTGTCATACACTTAAAAAGAAACCAAATTAAACAAAAAAAATTAAAAAAAAAAAAAATTTTTTGGTTTGTTTGGGAACGTTTTTTCAATTTTGTGGAAAATGGGCTTAATTTACAAATTTTATTTTAAATTTAAAATAGAAAGCTATAAATGATCAAATAAAATTTAAATATATTGAATATATTATTAAAAAGATAAATTAAAAATAATATATACATATATAAATATTTCTACATAATTGATTTAAACTCCTATTTGTCCTTACGACTAAATTTCATGAATTCTAAAATTTGTATAAAATGTTAATAAAAAACAATATTTTAATTTGTTTATGCATTTTGTTTGTATTAAGAAAAAAATTATATATTATACACTAACAGCCGTATTCATAATGAAAATTTGGCATAAAGTTAGCAAAAATTTTATTCATAATACATACACTAACCAAACTCTGGCTAACATAGCGTCTTTACCTGACAATTTTTTGTCATACCAAACGTAAAACTTCATATTAAAAAAACGCTGACAAAAATTTTCGAGTTTTTTTTATATAGACTTTGAAGTTTGGTATGACAAAAAATTGTCAGTTGAAGACGCTATGTTACGATTTGCTAAACTCTTGTTAACGAGCTGCCAAACGTTTGCCAACTTGTGAAAAACAGGAAAAATGACAAATTCAGCGATGAATGATTAATGCAAAACGTGTTGCATTTTTGAATAGTACAATGTAGCATCATAAAAATTCAGAGTTGATTTATTTAAAGTTGACAAATGGAGACGAGTTTGTTATGAATTAACTCTGTGCCAACAAGCTGCTAAACTTAATCGGCATTCTAGTTAGCAGCTCGTTGTAGGTATTGTACAAACTGTGGCTAACTTTTTGTTATGAATACGGCTATAATTGTTTTAACAATCAGCATCATAATCTTCCTCATCTGTATCATAATGTTTATCCTCACCTTCATCATCATAATCTTCACTATCATTACTCTCACTATCATGTATTTCTTGAGAAATAATAGGCGATAGCAAAAGCTGTAGTTCGGAATTTGATAATTGTTGCTTTTCTTTCCGCTCATTTTGTTTATTTATACTAGACATGAATGGACCTGAACTGAGAAAAAATCTATTTAGAATATCTTCATTCGAATTTTCTCCGCTGCATTTGCGAGCAAAGTGTTCCCTATAATTTTTAAAATCTTTATTTCTGGCTTCCTGAGCTTCTTCTGAAAGTTCTCCAATCGGTAAAAGGGCATATTTTATGATTTCGAGACTATGAATTAAAAATTTATGTATTGTAGGAGTCATACAAAACCATGGATGTTTTTCAACAAAGTACTTTGTAGTGTTATGAGCAAAATTGCGAAAATTTTCTAGGTGGATTTCGTGACCACAGGAAATAACAACTAATATTGTGCGCATTTTTTTTATTAAGGCCAAATTAACTTTCGTTATTTCTGCATTTTTTAAAAAACGTCTTGCTGTATTGCCGTCGTTAAAATTTCCGGAACCTGGCTTTGGCTGATCCACAATTAATCCAGTTCTTTCCCAAAATTCTTTTTGAATTCGTGATTTTGTTTCTGCAACTATTTTCTTATCCTCATCCGACCTTGCTTGCCACTTTTTTATTGGTATTTTATAGGATAAGTGGAGGAGACACTCAAAAAATCGTATCCACCCGTGAAGTATTGAAAGCCCAAACTCCAAAGTATCACTGTTTACTTCCCTAACAATCATTGAGTCAATTGAGTTAAACATCTTACTCGTAGCGCCACACAAATAGCACTTCTGTGTAGAGCGCGTGTCTGTAATCGCGTTACACACTTTTCCATCTATCATTACTAAAGATAATTCATGGACTTTTATAGAATTTTCTCCGACCGTAAGTAATGAGTCTATACGATTTTTTTTTCATCCTCAACCCTTTTCTTTTCTAATTTTGAAACACTTGTTGTTTCCTTAATATACTCAATTTTTAAAGGTCGGCAAAATCTCGTTGATGAAGGACGAGGATTTTTCCAAATTGTTATATTATTATTAGCCAGTTTGAGAGGTACAATGGACGTTATAAAAACTGCAGAGTCGCTTGAACTTGAATCTAAAAAAGCCTGTTTATAGGAGCTATGTCGAGAGCTTCCATCAAAACCCCACTTTGAATGCAATGTTACATCAGATAGTTTTTCTTTTCTTAAAATATCAACGCATTTTGGAATTTTAAATATTCGTTCAACCGTGTGATTTAAAAGTCCCTGAAGAGTAACTTGTGCGGAAGTTTCACATATTTTTACTTCTTCTCGGTTGGGATAGCACTTTTGTTTTGCTTCTTGCACTTTCGTATACGAAGGAAATCTTTCCGGAGCAACTCTTCTTATAACATTATAGCTATGTCGAGAAAGTTTCGCTTCTATTAATACACATAAAGCTTCTTCCGGGCTTAATTGATGTGGCTTGTATTTCTTAAATTTTCTGTATTTCCTATATTATGCATCTCTTGTAGGTGTTGATGTTGTGATTTCCTTAAGTAATTTTGATTCTTCAATTTTTCAAGAATCTCTTAAAGCCATTTGTGTAGCATAAGTCAAAACAGATAAAGAAGTACTTTCTCTAATGCTTCTATTTTTCTTCGCTTTTGATTTTTCACAACTCTCTTCAAATGAAACTTCCTTACGACCTCGTTTATTTATTGGTGGGACAAAAGATATAGAAGTACCTAGCCATTCCTTATTTAAGTTCAAAAAACGTTCATTGTTCCTTTGACTTTTGCTATAACGGATCTTGAAGTCGGAAGCAAAGTTTTTAAATCTTTGTTCAAAATCAGTCATATTGGTGGGGTTTATTCGATGATTTTACCTTTCCAGTCATGTACTTCAATATTTTTCATAAAATTATAAAGCTCATGGCGAGGAATAAAAGTAGTATTGGGGCTTGTCCATAAAATAGATTAAATTATTTTTTAAAATAATTTAAATGTTTTATTTGTTTAGCCTTTTACCCAATATCGATTACTTTATTTGAAGTAAATAATATTTAATTTTATTAATATTTAAACACAACATAATAACAATCATAATAGAGATGAGCTCGTGAACCGGGATTTATTTTTGTGAATTCTTAAACATGATATTTTCAGCATGGCCATTTAATCTATAATACTGATTTTAATGCAAAACAATCAGTTTAAATTATTAGCAAAATTATTAGCAAGCCATTTTTTGTTATAAATTTTCGTTATAATATTTTTTTTTTTAAATTTAACACTCTCGTGAATGAAGATGACTGAAACTTGTTCACGCACCTATCTCTATTGAAATTAAAATTCTCCGACAACAATAACAACAATAGTAAACATTGAACGAATGACTATAGCAAAACAAAATACACGTTAGTTTTGTTAAATACATGACTTTGAAAAAACACGACTTCAAACAGAATAGCAAAAAATGGAGCAACAACAAAGCAAATTTACTTTCTTGTATTATCAAGCTAAGATTCCATACTTTTAGAACATATATATGATTAAAAACCCAACCTTAACTAACTTAGAAGTTATGGTTCACGAAACATCAAAAATAGGCCAATTTTAGACCTTTTTTAAAAAATCGTCAAAAATATTTTCACACATATTTTCAAAAACACTACATCATTTTTATACACTTAAACACCTGAAGTTGAAGGTTCTATTCTTAAAATAACACTTTGTTAACGTTAAATTGGGAATTAGGGACTCGTTTAATGCAAAATTGTACTTTTTTCGCTTTTTAAAAAAATGAAAAAAGTTTTTAACTTTGACACCTCACTACGGAGTCAGCTGACAAGAAAGATGCTTGAAAATTTACATAGTGATGTAGAATTTTATCTAGTTTTATCCGATACCAAATTAATACAACAACATAATTTTAAAAATTCAATTAAGCGTCACTTTCGACCCATTTCAACCAACAGTGCAATGGTTGCTTAGGCCAGATCATCATTACTTTAATAAAAAAATTAAATAAGTTATTTTTTCCACAGGTCGATTCTGAAGAAGAAAAGTTACCCGAAGAGAAATTTGTAGAAGAACTAGCCAAAAATTTACCCCAAGGTACTGATAAAACACCAGAAATATTGGATTCAGCTCTAAAGGATTTACCAGACAGGTAAGAAGAGCAGGGACCTAAAAACAGTGTTTTTTTTTAATTTTCACAGAAAACATTACGTACAAATAAATCTTCTGTAACCAAGTTAGGAGGCTACTCTCTAATGCGATGCGAAAGAAAATAGTACCAAATCTAGTTATTGGTTTACTTTAATGCGTTTTCGAGTTTCGCCAGCTCATTATTGGTTTAATTTACCGACCATTTTAAAAAAAAATCGAGTTAGGTATGGGCAGCGCTGCCAGAAGTAAGATTTTACCTTATTTTTTAAGATTTTTTAACCGAAAAAAGATTTTAAGATTTTTTCCCAAAAAACAAGATTTTTTGTTTTGTCTAGACGAAGCTTCGTCTAGCCTTCGCGAAGGCTAGGTTCAATTGAAAAAACCTTCTTTGTTCCAATTTGAAAATTTTTAAACTTAATAATGCGACCTTGCGGTTTACTGGACAAAAAAAAAATACTTAAGGCCAAACCATAATGTGCTTAAGTTGGCTTAAGCAAATATGCGAATACATGTTAATCATATGAGGCTAGCCATATTGAACTTAAGGAAACTTTTTTGTTAAATTTTATGAAACTGTCATTTGCTTAAGCAAGGTGCGAAATTGAACGCAGATTCCGTACGGAATCAAATGTTTGTTGATTTTATTTTTGTTTTTTTTTTTAATACATTTAACAGAATTTTTGACAGTAGGTTAAGCACCGCTATGCATATTATGGTTAGGCCTTTAAAAAGCAACCTCTGTTTGGCGTTCAAGGGTGATTAATCAGGTGTAAGCTTTGCGCGCTTTTTACAAACAGAAAGTATTGCAAGTCAGACTATGGTTCGTAAAAATTAAATAATAGCAATATAATAGAAAAATGTTTAATCTGAAAAGGTAATTTTAAGTGCATCGATATACCTATGAAAAAGCAGTTTATATCTAGATTTATATAAAAAAACTTTTAAAAATGTTTAGATTTAAAGGTAGTTTTAAGAAAAATCCCGCTAAATTAAATATATTGCGGTTTCTTTCATTGCCATAAGAAAAACAAGCACATAGTTAAAGCAAAAGCATAATAAAGACAACAATAAAAAAAATTTTTCTCATGCTTCGCCGTAAAAAAAAGTAATAAAAGCAAAAGCAAAATAAAATGTCAACAACTCAATACACGGCAGTAAGTATACGTATGCAGCATAAAAAGCTACTTTTAAAAATAAATTTAGAAAAGTGGCGTATGCGGCACAACATAATAATTTTCACTTTCAATAAAATACTATTTACTATTAAATTAAGTTCGTTAATGAACGTTCACAAAAATTTACATTTTACTTCAAAACATATGCCAGAAGCAGTGGTGAAAATACAAAAAAATTCTATCGGGTATATTTTCAGAAAACTTCATTGTCGTTTTTCTTCACTACGACTTTTTGGCATATGCGCCAAACTAATAATGAGCTGACCATATGTCTTTTTTTTTGCTTTTCGCAAATCATCACTATTTATTTTATTTATATTCTAAAATTTTAAATTTTTTTTTAAATCTTCGCCATCTTTGATTTTTATTGCCATAATCGCTTAATTTTTAATAAACTTTGCAAAAGTGATAGAGAGTACCGAATTGGCATTTTGCTTTCGTATCGAAATTAAATTCGCATCGCAATAGATAGTAGTCCCCAGTACATCGTTTAAGCGTTATAAACTAGATTTTCATAATATATCCCAATAAGCAATTTTACTTTAAATCAAGTGCAAAACAATTGGTATTCAAGTTTTAAGGGTTGAGCTATACTTTTGTTACACTTTATTTCAATAGCATTCTCCAGTAAAATGGGAATTTGAAATCAAGTAAATATTAGTAAAATATTTTGAAACTTGAATGGCATTTAAAAATACGTTTCAGCTCAAGTTTATTTTCAGTTAAATTTTAAGAACTTAAAATTTAATTTTTGACTGCTTTTTTGGATATAATTTTTTTAAATTGTTTGCTTTTAAGGCAAATATAACAGTTATTTTCTGTTTTTTTTTTATTTATTTTTTCCTTTAACAAAATTAGAAATTATATTATAACAATTAATTAGTATTGTGGTTATTTTGTTGAACTATTTATGGTTTTTAATCCAAATTTTTGATATTTTTAATTAGGCTTAAGTTCATTAAATTTAATTTTCATTAAATTATTTTTATGAAGAAAGGAATTTTACAACATGAAAATTAATTAAAATTGTTATTGATAATCTTTCATTCTTGACCGTGGCCAGGGCTCGAACCCGGGCCGGCAGGTTACCATGACATGTTTCGATCGCAACCACTCGATCTCCTCAGATGGATTTGCCGTTTTACACTCGCAGCCACCGACGACTGCTGACGTCAATAGTCAAACATCAATCCTTAAACCAAATTGTATTTTAACCCTTGGTAGATCGAAGTTTGCTTTTTTGAATGATTACTCATTTTAATTGATTTTACATGTTCTTCCTTACTTCTGTTTTTACTTCTGTTTTTACTTCTGTTTTTACAGAAGTAAGGAAGAAAATCAATTAAAATGGATAATCATTCAAAAAAGCAAACTTCGATCTACCAAGGGTTAAAATACAATTTGGTTTAAGGATTGATGTTTGACTATTGACGTCAGCAGTCGTCGGTGGCTGCGAGTGTAAAACGGCAAATCCATCTGAGGAGATCGAGTGGTTGCGATCGAAACATGTCATGGTAACCTGCCGGCCCGGGTTCGAGCCCTGGCCACGGTCAAGAATGAAAGATTATCAATAACAATTTTAATTAATTTTCATGTTGTAAAATTCCTTTCTTCATAAAAATAATTTAATGAAAATTAAATTTAATGAACTTAAGCCTAATTAAAAATATCAAAAATTTGGATTAAAAATTATATTATAACTTAAACGGCGAATTTCACCACGTTCAGTTATAATCAACTATCAGTTATAACTGTCAAAAACTTACTGATAACTAACTGGAAGTTTGTATAGGTATATATATGTATGAATATATTTTAACTCGTGGCAATGTGCTCCGAACGGATAATAGTAACTTTAAATTAAGATTTGATTTGATTTTTTTTTTAAATCGACTTTCGAAGTTATAATTTGTAAGATAATAGTAAAAAAAATATTTAAAAATTGTTTATAGAAATAAGAACTGGATGGAAGTTTTTTAGTGTTCATCCAATAGGCTGGCATGATTTTTTTGTATGCAGTAGATATTGGCATTGATTAGTTGGCAAAGAAACACCCCATTACGGCGGGTCCTAGCCGGACTTACGCCAGCATGCCAGCACCGCCAACAATCTAGCCATACCAGATCTTTGTTATTAGGTTGTTTTGTTTTGAACAAAAGCACATACCCCTTACCCCTACTACTATTTTAACTTGTAAATATATTTTACTTTAACTTGTCAAAGTAGTAGTTAGTTATAACCAGGGCTGTGGAGTCGGAGTTGAGGTTTTTGTACCGGAGTCGAAGTACCCACAAACACTCGCGAATCCCAAACTTTTCGGCATAAAAAATATAAAACAACTAGCTTAATCCGGTGCGCTTTGCTACACTGCTTTAACCACGTTTGAAAACTCCCCTTTAATAGTTTTTCAGTTGAGAGATTCCCCCCCCTGCGGCCACCCGCTTTATTTTTACTTTCAAAAGTGTAGTATACCATAAGAGTGACTTCTGCAAAGTTTGAACATTCTCACTTTAACAGCTCTTAAAATATGCGATATTAAACATTGGCGTCCTATGGTGGGTACCACTTCCCCCGCTGCTATTTTATTTTAATTTTGGGGCTTAGAAGATCCTACTACCAAAAGTTCAACAAAATGCGTGCAGCGGCTCTTATTAATATTTCTATCTATGAGGGGTACTGCTCCTCCTCTGTCTGCCCCGACCATTTTTATATTGAAATTATAGTTTACCATAATAGTAGCTTTAACCACGTTTGAAGACTCTCCCTTTAATAGTTCTTTAGTTGAGCGATATTTAATATACGCATCCTATGGCAGGTATTTCCCCCCTGCGCCTATCCGCTTTATATTTATTTTCAAAAGTGTAGTATACCATAAGAGTGACTCCTACAAAGTTTGAACATTCTCACTATAACAGTTCTTAAGATATGCGATATGAAACATTGGCGTCCTATGGTGGGTACCACTTCCCCCGCTGCTATTTTATTTCAATTTTGGGGCTTAGAAGATCCAACTACCAAAAGTTCAACAAAATGCGTGCAGCGGCTCTTATTAATATTTCTATCTATGAGGAGTACTTCTCCTCCTCTGTCTGCGCCGCCCATTTTTATATTGAAATTTGTAGTTTACCATAATAGTAGCTTTAACCACGTTTGGAGACTTTCCTTTAATAGTTCTTCAGTTGAGCGATATTTAATATACGCATCCTATGGGAGGTATTTCCCCCCTGCGCCTATCTGCTTAATTTTTATTTTCAAAAGTGAAGTATACCATAAGAATGACTTCTACAAAGTTTGAACATTTTCACTATAACAGTTCTTAAGATATGCGATATTAAACATTGGCGTCCTAAGGGGGGTACCACTTCCCACGCTGCTATTTTAGTTCAATATTGGGGCTCAGAAGATCCTACTACCAAAAGTTCAACAAAATGCGTGCAGCGGCTCTTAAGATATGCGATATTTAATATTGGCATCCTATGGGGGGTACCAATTGGCCGTTAATGTTTAAAATTAGCATCAAGCCCAAATTAATTGGATTTTATGATTTAGTTTGTAAACAATTAAGTAATAAAATTAAACAACCTAAACAATTAAAAAAATCTGAAGAAAGTGTGTGTTTTTCAGTGTGTATTATTGAATTAGTAATAATATGCATAAAGATAAATAAAATATTGAAATTGTTACTCTTTGTTTATTGGCATTATTTCTTTTTTGTTCTGATTCTATTTTTAGATGGAAAAATTGGGTTATACGTGGTATTTTCACATGGATTATGATATGCGGATTTTGTCTAATTATCTATGGTGGCCCATTAGCGTTAATGATAACGGTAGTTTACAATAAAAAAGGAATATTTTTTTTTATATATCTTTTTAATATTTTTTTTATTTTTATAAATATTCTCTTTATAGACCTTGCTTGTGCAAGTAAAATGTTTCCAAGAAATTATCTCAATTGGTTATCAGGTATATCGTATACACGGTTTGCCCTGGTTCCGTAGTTTATCATGGTATTTCCTATTGACATCAAATTACTTCTTCTATGGCGAAAATTTAGTAGATTATTTTGGTGTTGCCATAAATCGTGTGGTATGTGTTGTTTTTTTTATTATTATGAATTTGATATGTATAATAAAAATGTTCGATAAATTTTAATTGTTTATTTCTTTTGTTTTTCTCTTTCTAAGGGATATCTTAAGTTTATGGTTACCTATCATCGTTTCCTCTCCTTCGCTTTGTATTGCATTGGTTTCGTTTGGTTTGTTTTGTCTTTGGTCAAGAAATACTACATGAAACAATTCAGTCTTTTTGCTTGGACGCATGTGTCTTTGCTAATTGTTGTAACACAAAGTTATTTAATTATACAGAATATTTTTGAAGGTAAGTTTTGAAAAAAGTCCACAAAAAATGTTCTATTATTGATCTAGTTTAGTTGTAGGACAGTTTAGCTTAAGTTTAACTCTTATTAAGTTTAAGTTGTAATCTAGTTATGTTTTAGTTTATTTATAGTTTCGTTTTAGTTAAGTTCTAGTTTATTCTATTTAAGTTCTAGTTTACTTCTATTTTAGTTTTAGTTCAGTTTTAGTCATGTTTAAAGTCAATTTTGGTTTAGTTCTAGTTCAGTTTTAATATAGTTCCGTTTTAGTTCAAATTAGTTCTTGTTTAATTCTAGTTCAGTTCTAGTTTAATTCTAGTGCAATCCTAATTTAATTCTAATTTAGTTCTAAATCAGTTCTACTTAAGTTCATATTATTTTTATCTACATATTAACATTTATAAACTTTCATTGCCCTTTAGGTTTAATTTGGTTCATTGTGCCCGTTTCTATGATTGTATGCAATGATGTCATGGCTTACATGTTTGGTTTCTTCTTTGGCAAAACACCTCTAATCAAGTTGAGTCCTAAAAAAACCTGGGAAGGTTTTATTGGTGGTGGATTTGCCACCGTTTTGTTTGGCATTTTATTTTCGTATATACTGTGTCATTATCAATATTTCATCTGTCCCATTGTCTACTCAGAGGAATTGGGTAGCATGTCAATGAGTTGTGAACCGGGTTACTTGTTTACCGCCCAAGATTACAGTTTGAGTGTAGTAAGTGTTATCTTGCAAATAGAAAATATCATAAAATAAAAACTAATTAATACACGGCGTTGAAATATTTTACCCTTTTCCCCCTTTTATGTAGTTTGGCATTGGTAAAAGTATTAAGGTCATACCATTTATTTGGCATTCAATTTCTTTAAGTCTATTTAGTTCGATAATTGGACCATTTGGTGGTTTCTTTGCTTCCGGTTTTAAGAGAGCATTTAAAATTAAGGTGAGCTAATAAGTTATAATTGCTTCTTTCTTTTGAAGAAAATTGATTTTTTTATTTTCTTTTTGATTAAGGACTTTGGTGATATGATTCCTGGCCATGGTGGCATTATGGATCGTTTCGATTGCCAATTTTTAATGGCCACATTTGTAAATGTTTACATATCTAGTTTTATAAGAACACCATCACCTTCCAAACTTTTAACACAGGTAAGAATTGTATATGTATAAGCAATTGGATAAGAAATTTCGAAATATAAGTTTTCGAATTCAAAAAGTGATGTATTAGATAGTTTTCTTCGTTTCGATCGAGTTGGTGATGTCAAAGACTTTCTTAGTTAACATGATTAAGAGCAAGCGATTCTTTAGATTAATTTTTAAAGCTTTACAAGGGCATTTATCTTATATTACTATTATTCCTGAATATTAAATAAAATTAAATGAATTATATACAGAGTTTCCCATGAAATAATGAAACGAAAAATTTAGTAAGTAGTAAAAGTAATATGATACCAAAAAGTAGCTAATCTATCTAAAACTCAAGACCCGGTAGACAACAAACTTGGATAATAAATTAGTTAAGTATGGAACCAGAGGGCAAATTATGGCTTTCAATATCGATCGAAATTACAATACAGTTTTAATTAAAATTTCGATCGATATTGAATGCCGTAATTTGGCCGCAGGTTTATCTTAAGTTTAATACCGAAAAGTGGCGCTGTTGTCGTGACATGGTACGATTTGACTGAAATTCACAAAAGATATTTATTAAACAAAAATAAGTTTCCTGATAAAAATAAAAAAACAGTATTAACATTTTATTTTGAAAACCCCGGGCAGCGTCGGAGCCACGCAGCTAGTGTGTTATAAAAAAATATTTTATTTTATCGTTTTTAATGATTTAAACGTATCTATCTAGAGCAACTATGACATAAACGCGTCTTGAGTAGCATCTGACTCTTGGCACTATACACTCGGGGAATAAAGGTGCAGCAATACGTCAAGCATTTTTGGGGCATAAAATTGGCAGCTAAAAGAAGGCATCTCAGAAGAGCCCAGGCATCTCAGAAGAAGACCAGTAGCCCCCCAGAACTTTATAAGAAAGGTTGCTGTTTAGACCCTTTTAGGCATCACGTAATGGCTGTTGTTTTAATCTAAATCAAGGAAAGTGGGATCCTTAAAAACACCGGTTTAGCGGTTGATTTTTAAACGGAACATAGGGCAAAGTTTGATCTTGTGGCGGTTAATGATCCCCAGCCTCTTAGCAAAGGATAAGTAGTGTATGTTGCAAAAAGTCAAGTACATACTAAAACTTCTACCGGGACTTATGTGCCAAATTAGATTTAACAGCACCGTTAATTTAGGCTGTAATGACAGGTACTCACGTAATTACAGTGGCGACTTTTAAAATTGTTTGGCATCACGTCTTAACCGGCTTACAAACTAACTTGCAAGTCCGAGTGCTTTTGGGAATTTTTTTTTTCAATGAAAATTTAGTCGGCATTTTTAAATAAATCAACAGTTCGAATCTGTTAATATTTGCAAGGATTTATCCTTTTTATTATTAGTTTGAAATTTATATAAGTATGTATGCATTTTAAAAACTTTGAATTAAATTGCTTTTTGTTCTATTTTTATTACAAATACTTTTTCTACTTTTCAGATTTATAACCTAAAACCCGAACAACAAATGCAAATCTTTGAATCACTTAAAGAATCACTAAGTGATATGTTAAATTAAATAAAACTATTTTAATTAACATCAATCTCCTAATCCTATCTCGTTTGTTCAATAAAGTAATCGACAACAGAGTTTTTTTATGCATGCAGAGTGTTTTATTATTTTTTATAATTTTATTTTTTTTTTTGTTAATTTTATAACATTTTATGTTTCTGCAGATTGATTGTATGAAATAATATTTAAAGTAATTTGAATAATAATTATAATACTTTTAAAATTAATTTAATTAAATTCTAGCCGATGTAAAGCTTTAGTTAATTTGTAAACTTTTGTTGTTTCACTCTTTAAGTTTTTATAAGTCGTTTGTTTTTGAATAAAATAATTATTTTACAATTATTATTTAGTTGTTCTTCATTTAATAAAATTTATAACATAATTTGTGTGTACAATATAGTTGAAAAAAAAAACTACAAATGCATACAGCACTTGATTTAACAAAGAAAGGCAAAGTTAAACTAAAATAAAAATTGAATTTAATTTTAAAACTTTAGTTTATTTATTAATGGCCAATTTCACCAAGTTCAGTTATAATTAAGTTTAACAACAATTGTGATTTAGTTGAACTGTTAGTTTTCAATTTCAATATCAAAATCATTAAATTGTTTTTACCGAAGGAAGGAATTTTACAACATGAAATTTTTTTTATTAAAATTTATTGATAATTTTCCCGGCTGAGCTGGGGCTCGAACCTGGGTTGAATTTACATGTTTCAAGAATCACCACATTCTTTCACTAAAATTCTTTGAGTTCTAACCTCTGCAAAACTGCGGTGCCTGCCAGCTAACAGTCAAGCATCAATCTTTAACCAGTGGTACTGGTGGTTCGAAATTTGCTGTAATTATCATTTTCAATTTTACATTACATGTCGCTTCCGTTCCTCCGTTTTCCCGTATTCTTTCTGCTAAGACTTTGTCTTGAAAACCTGAATACATTTGCTTATCATGGTTTTTGTCCACTTTCGTCGACATTTTATTTGTACAACTTGAAGTACAAATGTAAACATTAGAGCTTGTGCCATAGCTATTTTAAGAACAATTGTGATTTAGGTGAACTGTTAATTTCAATTTCAATATTTTCAGTTAGGCTTGAGTTCATCAATTTTAATTTTCATTAAATTGTTTTTACCGAAGGAAGGAATTTTACAACATGAAATTTTTTATTAAAATTTATTGATAATTTTCCTGGCTGAGCTGGGGCTCGAACCTGGCTTGAATTTACATGTTTCAAGAATCACCACTTTAACTGTAAGTTAACAATATGTTATTTGATATTTTTATGGTTAATTATCTAATTTTGAACTTGGCGAAACTAACCGTAAATAAATTAAAAAAATCGTTTGTTAATATTTTAAAATAAAAGAAAATTAAAAAAAAATTCCATTAAAATTTATATTAAAGAAAAACTACATTCAAATTTTTGTTGCAAATTAATAAAAAAAACAAAAATGAAAATCCATACATTTAAATGAATTTATTTTAAGTTGAATAAAAAAAAATATATAAAATAGTTACAATTTTAAGGCTTTTATGTACCAAAAAAAAAAATGAAAATCCGATTTAGATTTATAAAAGTTTTACAATTTCAAAAGTTTTTTAAATTTTAGCTTTAAAAAAAATTTTTTTAAAAGTTGTTTAAAATTGAGCATTTACATACTTTTCTTTAGTGCTGTTATAAAAATGATTAAAGTGCAAAAAACCTTTTAAATATTAAAAATTTTTGGAAAACTTGTAGACACAACCTTTATAAAAACCATTAAGAGTTCTATATAAATTCCATAAAAGGAAATAAAATATACAATTTGGAACAACCAAGCAAATCCATATGTATGTCTGGTGACGGCAATCATACAAGAAGTATGAGAACTCCAGTCCGTAATCGACCCATTAGAATCACTGATGGAATTTCTAACAAATTTGATACAATCGAAACTTTATTGGTACACTGGTACAATTCATCATTTTTTGAAACAATTTGAAACCACGAAGTTTTATAATTGGGGGATTCACAAAGTTTCATAAAGTCATATGTCTTAAAATAATAACATGAAAAAAACAACAGTTGTGAACAACCCCTCATAATTTAGTGTGCTATTTTGAATTAAAATCAGCTGATTTAAGCAAACATCAGAGTACTAAGCCGATCTAATTTGACGCCGCAAGTGTTTTGTTGCAAAAATTGGTAGCCGCAGGTTAAATTCAAATGTTAGCCGGAAATAACTATATCATCAACGGCGACGGCTACAAAAACTAATGCGGCTCGGCTCAGCCGCTCAGCGCAGGCCTCCTCTGATTAATTACGAAAGCATAATAAACATAGCAAGCAAAGTTCTATTAATTTAAGACACTTTTTGGTTTACAAAGCAACAACAATATTTTTAAACCATTGTAAAATGTTAGAACATTATGACATTATGGCCCCAAATATTATACCCCCATATTTATAAACGATTATTAAATTTAACAAACGTTTCTTAAGCCAAATTTTCATACAAAATTTGTTTTGTAAACCTTTATTAAATTTAAAAATTTTTTATAAATACAGGCATAAATGTTTAATTAAACTTTTAATAAAACAGCAATTAGATAAGGAGAAGTAACAAGTAATAAGGCAAACTTGTCATAACTCGACTTTAGTTGTTAATGCTTGTGGCACTGATTTTTTTCTTTGAATTTTTTTTTTTAAATTTTTGATTTCAACTAAAAATATCCGATTTGAAAAAACTAGTAGTGAGTGTTTTGCATAACTTTTTTTGGACAGTTTTATTAATCAGGGAACTAAAAGCCCAACTATAATATGCTTAAGTTGACTTAATCAATTGCGCGAATACATGTGATTTATATGTGTCGAACCATATTGAAAATTTTTAGTCAAAAAACTTTAAAAACTTATCCCCAGCAGAGTTTTCTTTAACTTTTTCTTTTGCTTGTTTTAACAATTTTGAACTTTGATAATCGTGGAATTATAAAAAAGTTAACGACTTATAAAATTTATACACTAGTTTTTTAACTTTCTTTGAAATAGAAATTGAAAAATTTTAGGTTACAACTTAATAAAGTTTTTTTTTTTTTTAATTTTGCTTAAGTGTAGTGGATTTAGTTTATTTTTATTAACATAAAAAATGCATAATACATTTTACAATCCATAAAATTAAAATTTAAGAAAAACCATGGTGAAATAAACAGGTGGCAGCACTACGCCAGATGACGATTTTTTGCTCTTGCATTGTTTGTCTAGGTTTATGTCAAAGTTTTGTTTATGTTTACAAAAAGTCCACGTGTTGTGCTGTGATTATTGTATTTTATTTAAGTTTTTGATAATTTTAAATTAAAATAAATAAGATATTGATCATAATTAAATAAAAATTGGCTAAAAATTTATTTATTTCATCACGTTTAGTGGCACGCTGTGATTTTTCTTAAATGTATTTTTTGACGTAAACGGTGATGTAATTTCCATTTTTGTTGTAATGTTGTATTTGTTGCCGTAACGATGCCACCTGCTTATTCCACCATGAGAAAAACATATTTTTATAAATAAATCAACACAATTCCAAAAACTTAAAAAATAGAAATGCAAAATTGAAATAAAAAAAAAAAAAGAAAACAAATTGTATTCTTCTGAGAAATGAACAGTTTTAAAAAATATTATAAATGTATTTATTACTAACAAAAAAAAAAGGCTTGTAAAAAAGTTAAATTAATATTTAATAATTATCACAATTGTTTTAAATCTATTCAACACACGTTTTTTTAAATAAATTATTGAAAAACATTCACTTCTCTCCATTTTACTCTCAAACACTTTAATCTTAATCTAACTAAATGTAGTTACAAAATAATGTCTCCTTAAGGCTACTTTACACTATTATACTTTGTATTTATACATGTCAAAATCTCAAGTATGTAATATGTAAAAGTGTGACTATGTATTACGAAAAAAATTTAATCCCAGACGATTTCAACGTTTTTTAAAATTTTTCTAAAAAATAATACATACCATGGTATAACTACACAAGGTAGACTCGTTGGCTCATATGTTTGTCAGCTGTTTACCCCAGTTAAAACCCAATTGTCAAATTTCGTGTATATGAGCCAAAATTTGTTTGCGTTAAATTGTTTTTGTTTTATATGAAGACAATTTTGACAAGTCGGTTATTTTTATAGAACAACATGTCTACACTCCCAAATGAGTCTTTCTTGTGTTAACCCAACAAACACGAAGTCAAAACTTTGATATGAAGTGACTTTATCATTTGACATCAAACACAATTCTCAAACGTTTTTCAAATGTTTGATTTTTACATTTAAATTCAAATTTATATTGATTTGAAAATAAACATTTGACATCAAATGTTTTATCAATTTGATGTCAAATTAGTATCAAATGTTAAATTCAAATCAGAACTAAACTTGGCAATACTAAAGCGAAAAATAAATGTAAACATTATAAATGGCGATTAAAGTTAAATTTTTACTTCGTGGTTAATGTGTTTTACAAGTGAACGATTTATTTCTTGTGAAAAATAAAAAATATTTGTGAGTAATTACAATGATTACAAATACGAATTAAAAAAAATAAAACGGGAAAGTGAAGAAATTATAAGTTTGTTGTATAATTGGCCTTATAGGCTTTCTTTGTATTGATTAAATAAATAAATAATCGCGGTTCGCCTTTGCAAGAATTAGTGGACGGAAAGAACATTATTTCACATTTTAGCTATGGTGCCGAATGTTAATCTCACAGTTGATTTAAGTAAATAATGAATTTAAATTAAAAAAATATATTATTTTTGTTTATGTTCCACATTGTGTTATAATCCATATTTGACAAACGTTTTAGAATTACGGTTGAAAGCAAGTTGAAAATAAAGGCATTTTTCAATTTGAAAATAATTTCCCTTTTTTTGTTGAGAATGCTATGATTTTCGAATCATTATCAAACGCTTGTCGTTTGAGAAAACGTTTGATTTCAAATCATTTTCAATTTGAAATCAAACCTCCGTGTTTGTTGGGAATGTACCTTGACACATACTTATCATTTTATCTGGGTTGCATTTTTAGAAAAGCATGTTCATGAACGATAGAGTGAATAAAAACTGTAATGTTAAATTAGATTTTTGACAGTCGCAACAAAACTCATTAGATTTCTATCTTACAAAGTATTATAGAATACGTAAGATTTGTGTGATAGTGTAAAGTACGCTTTATTAGTTTATAGTCTATAATGTTGAATATACTATTAGAAAGAAGAACAACAGCAACTAATAAATTATTTAATATACACAATAGATTTAGCATAATTTATCGATTGAGATTTGTAATTGATTTTATAAATTTGTTAAGAATACGGTTACGAACAAAAAAAAAAAAAACAAAGAAAATGCAACTACATATGTTTGCAATTATTATTAAAACGAATAAATAAATGGATATTAATGATGAAATTTATATTTATATAGAATGTACCGTTATACATATACTGTGAAATATATATTATTTTAAGAATGCAATAGAAGTGGATAAGAAATTAAAAAATAATAATATTTGTGTAACTAAAACAAAGAAAAGTCACGTCTAAATAAAATTATTTATATGTAAAAATAAAAAAAAAAATTGTAGACTTTTTTTAACAAAATACTAAAATATAATATGTATTTTGTTCGACCTTTAATATTTCAAATATTACTAAATTTTCGAGCTTAAGGTCTTTTTGTTATAAAAAACTTTTAACGTTTATTTTAAAACCAATATTTCGGCACTTCCTTGAGTGCCTTCTTCAGGGGTTTTTTTCTTAATTTATAAATTTTTTACAAATTATAAAAAATTTAACAATAACTGACAAATTATAAAATTTTTAATTCGAAAACAAAAAAATATTTTTTAAATCAAACGATCTATTACAATATTAATAAATTTTTAACTTCCGTTTCTATTTTTATAAATTAAGTGTCTATAATTTTGTGCTACATTTTCAGTGTCTGACTTAAAATTAATTCTTGAAATTGTCGGAACCTTTATAATTTGTAACATTTCTAACATAAATCTACGTTTATACATAATTATTTTCTGTGTTTAAAACAGTTGTATTTTCAAAATCTGGATAATGATTTAGATTAACACAATGAGTCGGTAAAGCTGTTTTTTGTGATATATTTCTATACTTTTGATCTGGGGCCTAATTCTCGCATTCGTGATCGAGTAGTTTCTCGATTCGAAAGCAATTTTATTTCAGTCAATACTGAACGAATCAAAATTATTTTTTCAGCATTGTGAAACTCAAATGAATGCTTTACAATAACGAAAAAATATTTCCAATTCGTTCAGTATTGACTGAAATAATTAGATATTAAATTGCTTTCGAATCGAGAAAGTACTCGATCGCGAATGCCAGAATCTGGCCCCTGATTTATGTCCTGCTATCCTCGAAAATTTAGTAATATTTAAAATACTAAAATAATTAAAAAATAATTTCGTTAATTTTAATATTAAATGAGCAGGGAATCAAAAAATATGCAATTGCATGTTTTTCCTTGTGCGACCAATGAAGGCAGAAGCAGTATATTTATCCATTTTAGAGCTTCTTATAAATTTTGGCATCGATTTGTTAGTGCATATTTTACCGTTTGGAGCATTTTTTGCATAAATTGGTTGAAAGTGTATTTTTGCAGCATTTTTTAAGTTTTTTGCGCATGTTTTACCTTTTTGAAGCATATTTTGATACATGTTAAATTTTCTAGATGCCTACAAGAGCTTTCGCAACATATTAATTTTTTTTTTTTAAATATTTTGACGTTTCTGTTTCAAATATTTATCTGCATACCCAACGTCTTGCTTCAAATTCAACTTCACCATCAACATTTGATTTTTACTAGAAAATTGTAAGACAAAGCAGGTTGTCGTTAAAGATTAGTGTTATTTTAATCTTTAAAATTTTATATATAAGAAAAAATTAAGGAAAAAGCAATTATGTACGTTTTTGGCGATGTGTGTAATACATAGAAATCTGGACCAATATTTAAATATATCGACTTTTTAAAGTGATATAACGATGCCCATCCGTCCGCCTGGCTAGTTGTCTGTCCATGTTAACCTTGTGCGCAAACTACAAGTTGGAATCTTGTAGATAATTTGATCAAATTCGGTAAATACACTTTTTAATTGTACTAAGGACGAAGTCTTTGTAAATGGTGAGAACCGGTCTACAATTGCACATATTCCTCATAAAAACTTCTTTTCAAATTAGACTCTTTGTGTCCATAAATCATTTAATTATGTTGGTATTTAGATTAAACTCGCCCCAAAAATAATTTACTGCAAATTAAATTCTTTTAGAATCGGTTCACATTTGCCCAAAGTTCCCATATATAAATAGCTTTAACTTCCTTTTAAATGTTAACATTAATAAACAATTTAGCGACCACCCCTAAAATCCCTTTTAGACAAAAAATCTCATATGGATGTTAATATGTATTTAGATAATATTGGCCCCTATTACGGTTCACAACTCAACTGTGGTGAGTATTATGGTTTGTATTATGGTTTACAACTTTGCTATATTACGGTGAACAAAAACCTAACGAAAATTACAACTGATCACAACCAGTTGTCTTAATTACAACTGATCACAACCAGTTGTCTTAATTACAACTCAACTGAGTTGAGTTGTAAACCGTAATAGGAGCCTTGATGAATTATAGGCAAAGGTTTTAAATAACAATTATCATTTAATATATTTTATTTTGGTTATCGTAACCAATTAAAGTACAAAATATTTTTTTGGTTATGAAAATAACCATTATAACAAATAATAATTTTTTTTTTATTACAATCAACTATTAAAACAAATAATTTATTTTTTTGGTTACAAATATCTATTATAAATAAGTAAGAAAGTATAGTAGGTTACTATTTGGTGCCCATGGGCGATAATTTATCCGTCAAAAGCAGAAAATTAGTTTTTAAGTGCAGACGGTGATTCTAGCGGATTAGAATTGCCTCTTAAGCACACAAGTTGCCACGTTTACTCCTTCTTTGTTATCGAAATGATAAATGCACGGAACTAATCATACATATAAATAAATATGACCAATGGTCAAATGTATATGGTAATTGACCATAGGTACCATATAAACAGGGCTGGGCAGTATTTGAAATACATGTATTTGAAATACGTATTTAAAATACAAATACGTATTTTGTATTTGTATTTTAAATACATGACGTGCAAGTATTTTGTATTTTAAATACATATCCAGCAAGTATTTTGTATTTTAAATACATACAATAAATATAAGTAGTTTGTATTTTGTATTTTAAATACATAAAAAAATGGGAGTAGTTTGTATTTTAAAAACATAGTTTACAAAATATATTCTGTCAGTTTATTAATGGTTGATTGCATTTTAATCTACCAAAATATAAAAAAATATGGTGTCACTTTTCATCTTTCGTGAAAAAAGTTTCCGCACCGAAAGCGTTGAAGTTTTGTTTTTTTTTTTTTTATTTTCATCATTAAATCAGTGGCTCTTGTCTTAAATAAGTTCGTTTTTGTTTTAATTCATATATAATCTTCAACATTAAACCATTTTTTATAAGTCTAATGAAATCAAAAGGGTTTCAATTTCCAAAAATAAAATTTACACATAATATGGAGTTTAAGGAATCGCTTACGGTGCGGAAACTTTTTTCACCGAATCAGCTTAAAAAACAGTTTTTTATTATCAGAACAAAATTCCCCACATGGCGCTGGAGTGGTATTTTGCACTCAAAAAAAGTTATAACCTTAATGTACATGACGTGGAAGTATTTTGTATTTGAAATACGTATAATAAATGGAAGTATTTTGTATTTTAAATACATACAGGATGTGTAAGTATTTTGTATTTTAAATACATACAGGATGTGTAAGTATTTTGTATTTTAAATACATAACCTGAAAGTATTTTGTATTTTGTATTTTAAATACATGACCCGCAAGTATTTTGTATTTTAAATACCGCAAACCATGTATTTTGCCCAACACTGCATATAAACCCCTTTCTAAAATCACTTTAACACAAACAATTTTCATAAAGCTGAAGATATCTCAATAATCGGGCATGTTTAGACAATCGCAAAACGGACACACAATAATATTTTCTGTATTCTTTGTACAAATTTTATTTTAAGAATAAGAAAAATTTTCACATAACAAAAATTAACAGACATAAAAAATCAAAACATACTTTTCCATAAATAAAGTATTTTCAGTAAAGTATTTTATTCATTACAATATACAACAGTGTAATGTAAATCGCAATCGCAAGAAGTTTGGTGACTTCAAGTTGCAAGAGTATGCTCAAGGGAACTTTAAGAAACTATGGCAGATCGCAAGCAAAACGCACGAGTTTCAGAACACCATAGAATCAATCTGGCGTTTTGCGATTTCAAATCGTGCGATTATCTGAACCTGGATGAATATTCGGCATAATGAACTTTAAAATGAATCTCAACCTCATAACATAATTTTGTTTTGCCGGATAAATGATTGCTCATGGGCCCCAAATAGTAGCCGACTATACTTTCTTACTTATTTATAATGGATATTTGTAACCAAAAAAATAAATTATTTCTTATAATAGTTATTTGTAACCAAAAAAAATTATTTACTTTAATTGGTTACGATAACCAAAAACAAAATCTGTGGCATTTTGATAAAACACCTTAAGTCGAGATAAGATAGCAAAAAAAGTTTTAAAAAAAACTTTTAAAAAATAATAAAATAAGCCGAAATTACAGAAAAATTTGGTTTAAAATACAAAATTTTAAAATTTTTGATGGAAAATTCGTATAATTAAAAGCATTTTTTTCAACTTTTTAAATTTGACTTAAAAATAACCAAATGAAAGTAAAAGGAATTTTCCCGTAACCTTAAAAAAATATTTTCAAAAATTACCAGAACAAGTTAAAGTGCTATATTTGGCGGTGCCGAATCTTTAATACCCTCTACCGACAGCCCGAATATTTCAGGAGAGGGATCTATATGATATCTATTTATTATGAATTTATCTTACAAAAACAAATAAGTATCATGATTTGTAAAAGTTTAAGCCGAACTTTAATGATTTTTAGGAGGGGAATTTATATTGGAGCCATGGTAAGTTATAGACCAATCATCCCATAAGTCGGCAGAGTAATTTCTGGTATTAAAAACATTAATTTGAATAAATTTCAATACAGCGGTGAAATTAGTTTAAGCTTTTACAGTGAATCTCAGAAGGCTGCTAAGTACGGGATCTAAGGTAAATTATGGACCGTACATCACAAAATTGCATGAAATTTTTTCTGGCCATATGAAGCTAAGTTGTTTTGTGTATATAATGAATTTATTGAAGAAAGTCACAGAAAAATAATTTTACAATATATTTATTTATTTATTTATTTATCTATATTTTACAAATAAATTTACAAAATATAAGTTAAAAAGCGCCGGGTAACTAGACCATATGCGCTCGTCTATCTAAATAACAAAATCCGTTTGAAACTCCCCCCCGGATGTACATTTTCCAATTTTATATAAATGGAATAATAAAAACAAAAAATCTAAAAAAAATTTAAAAATGAAAATAAAAAATGGCTCTAAACATCTCGTATGTCATGTTTCCGTAGACATCTTTGGATTTTTGGAAAATTGTCATCTACTGCGCAATCAAGGATTTTTTCCAGCGGTTCTTCTATTTTAGAATAAGGGCAATCTATTAGCATATGAGTAATAGTAAGTATGACATCACAATGGCTGCATTTTGGAGGTTCTGTTTTCTCGTAGTAATGTTTTGAGTTAAAAAGGGCTTTACCCACTCTAAGTCGGGCAAGCGTTATACACTGTGGCCGTGTTAAATTTCTGCTGTTCTTAGGCCTTTTAGGTGTTGAGTTTTGTTCTGCTTGTATTTTATTAAAAGGGTTGGTTAACGTCTTAGGAAAACACGTCACTTCTGTAATCTGGGATAAATTGAGGGCTTCTTTAGCACTTTTATCAGCCTTCTCATTGCCCTGAATTCCAATGTGAGAAGGAATCCAAAGAACCCGGACTTGATGGTTAACACTCTGCAGTTGAAGCATATCATCATAGGCACCATTTTGATTTTCAATTAAGGCCTTTGTGGCACTTAAGCTATCCGTGCAGATTAATGTTCTCTCGCAGTGTACGGTGGAAAAGTTAATGGCAGTTTTGATAGCTGCAATTTCAGCAGTAAAAATTCCGGTATGGTCGGGTAAACGAGCTTCCTTTCTTATTTCGAACTCTGTTTCTGATTTTTGTTCAATAACAGAGTAAGATGTGGCACCATTTTGAAACGAACCGTCAGTATAATAAACTACTGATGGTGAGAAATCAGAAATTTTCTGTCTAAGCAGTTTTCTAAAATATAACGAGTTGGTGTTGTTTTTGTTGCAAACGCTTAAACTGTCGTCCATCCTGACAGTTGTGTCAGAAGATGCAATGTTGTTCGGTTTAAGTGGCATGGCTACATTTGACTTACGCAAAAGCGAAATTATGTTGTTGATGGCGGTTGTGGTCCCATTTGAAAGTGAATCTAAATTTCTCCAAAACGTCGTATGTAGACCATCTGTTGATATAGTGATTGATCTGGCTGCCATACTAACAGCACTCTTCTCCAACAGAGTTTGAAAGTCTGTGTATCCTGCTTCTGCCCTCAGCAAAACAAGTGGAGTTGTCCTTAGCAAGCCTGAAGCGCTTCTAAAGCAATTGTTGATTGACGTGTTAATTTTATTTATGTTTCTCTTTGAGGTAAATCCATAAATGGTAATGCCATGCAAAAGTGTACCCAGTGTTAATGATCGGCATATATCTATGGCCGTGTCAATATGGGGTCCTTTGTTGCGAGAGCAGATAAGCTTCTAAAGGTTATTAATTTTGGCCAATTTATAAGTCAGGTGTTTAATATGACTGTTCCAAAGAAGATTTTTAAAAAATTGAATGCCTAGTGCTCTCATTTGATCACTAAGTTGAAGATTGACATCCCTAATGCAAATTGTGTGATTTGAACAGCTTTTCTTTCTACAAACGTGGAGTACCTCCGCCTTATGAGCCGGAACAACGGCACCTCTGCCCATTGCCCAATGGTGAACTTTTAAATCAAGTTTGTTTAAATTAGAACGAACGTAATCTGGACTCCCAGAAGCCACGGCAAATAAATTGTCTGCATAAATACCAACGTAGTCAATACCAGGCAGATTCTCCACTGCCCTTGCCAAAGAATTTGCATATACGGTGTACAAAACCACTGAAAGTGGAGAACCTTGGGGAATTCCGTTGTCTAGCGAGTAAGTCATAGACAAATGTCCATCCACTTTAACCATTACTTTTCGATTATCCAGAAAATACTTCAAAAGCTTCATAATCTCCTTGGGGACACCCCACTCATTGAGTTCCAAAATGATATACGTATAAACTACACGATCGAAGGCTTTTTCAATATCCTCTGACAGCACTAAACTATGTTTGGCATTTTTTAGGTTCTGACGTAATATCTCCTCTAATTGATGGCATATGGTGTGTACTCCATGTCTGGGCATAAAAGCGTGTTGCATTTTCGAAATTTTGTGTTTTGTAAATTTCCAGAAACGTTTGGCCAATATTTTTTCAAAAACCTTAGAAAGCACTGGCAACAGTGAAATAGGACGGTAACCCTCCAAATGGTTTGGGTTTTTCCCAGGCTTGTGAATCGGTGAAAGAATAGCTGTTTTCCAGTCTTGTGGGTATATACCAGTGGCCAGTATGTTATTATAAAGTTCGCAGAGACGAATTTTAAGATTTCTCGGAGCATTTTTTACCATTGAGTATGTGATTTTATCCCGGGCCGGCGTTGAGCCTTTAAGTGATCTCATTATATGATCAAGCTCGGAAATGTCTATTGTCTGTGTCAACATCAAAAATTGTTGGTCCGATTCTGGTAGATCCTCAATGCAAAGATTTTTCTTGGCCGATACAATTTCGGGATCAAATGCATCATCTGATCCGAGAGAGCACCAAAACCGGGCAAACCTGTCAGCAATTTCCAATGGATGCGAAATGATATTTTCTTCTATATATATTGTCGGAAAATTGCTAACACGATTGGATCTTAAATTTTTAACTTTACTCCATAATAATCTTAGGTCCATTGTGGGATTCAGGGAATTGAGAAAATTTTCCCAAGTGGTTCTTTTTGCAGATTTGCATTCCCTTTTAACTTTAGCACACAACCTTTTGTACTGTAAAACATTTTGTTGATTTCTACAGCTCTTAAAAATTTTCCACGCCTCTTGCCGAAAACGAATCAATTTACCAATTTCGGAATTGAACCATGAAGGGCTGTTTTTTCCCTTGGCTTACGACTAAATGGTATAGATTCATTAGCTGTTTTTCTAAAAATACGTTTAATCTGTGCCGCCTCTTTGTTGATGTTTTTTCATATTGCGCAATCACTAAAACCGCCCTCTTTTCGAAAAGAGGCCAGTCAGCTTTGCCATCTTGAAAACGTGATAGGAATTTCTTTTTCACTATATCAATAATATTTGTAATCTTGATAGGAAAATGGTCTCCAACTTCCGGCATGGGTAAACAGTACCAGTTGAGACAGGGCGCTATGTCAACACTAGACATGGAAACGTCAACGGCAGTGAGAGTATTTCTAGTACTTAGTAAAGTAGGGGATCCGTCATTTAAAATGACTAAACCCTGATCATCAGCAAAATCTTCTAAAATCCTACCATTTGGTAAATTTGAGGCAGAACCCCATAAGACATTCTGAGAATTGAAGTCTCCCAGAAACAAATTATGCGCATCCCTTGCTAGAGAGATGTTGTTAACCATTGTGTTTGTTAAGTTCACTTCGCTTTCCTTGTATACGTTTGTAATATGAAAGTCCACTTCACCACCAATCGTAATGGTTTGGTAAAGTAAGTTTCCAGTAGATGTAGTATGCTGAGTAACATTTAAATTATTTCTTACCAACAGAGCTATACCCGATTTCGCAAAGTCGTAGTCGTTGTTGTGATGGTAAACTTTAAAACCTGGCAAATGTAGCATATGTAGGTTTTTCTCTATAATATGTGTTTCTTGAAGTGCTACGATGTTTGGTTTATGCCTATCAACTAGGAGTTCTTAGGCGTATTTGTTGTTAATAAATCCTTGTAGGTTCCACTGTAGGAGAGTAATGTTTAGGCCACTAATCATAAAAATTCATTTAGATTTTTTGCCTCTTGTAGACTGAGTTTTCTTTAAAGTTTTAGGAGTAATTATAACATTTAGCTCAGGAAAATTATTATAAAGTTGCGTACACGGTGTGTCTGCATTATTTGATGTATTTAAAGTTGTTTTTGTTGGTGTGTTCAAACCCAGACCTTCGGTTATTTCCTGAATAACCATATCTTCAGTTAAATTTTCATCAAAATTTGATTTAAAACAATCGTCAAAAGAGTTATTTGGGGTATCTGAGTTGGCATCAATAAAAGAAAAGTCATCTTCTATACTGACAGCTGCATTTTGGTTTGTTGATTCTTTACTAAGTGAGGTTATTTGTAAATATGAATTTTGTATTGGTGTGAGAGTATTTGGAAGTGTTGAAGTAGAAATTTTATTTTCTTTGTGCGTAGATTTATGTGTGATTGAGTTGGATGAGTTTATTTTGTTTTTGCTGAAATTTGGAGATGAGTTATCTGATGTTGGTGGACTGTTTTGAATTTGTTGTGTGAGGTTAGAAGTTGATTTTGCTGCGGCTTTGTTTTGATCGTTTGTGAGATTTGTTATGCTTTCCATTTCAGTGTCTTTTGTTATCGATATGTTATTTGTTGCTGTTAGGGTATTTGCCACCTGTGCGTAAGTTGTTTTTTTGTTATTTCTTTAAACAGGTTTAAGAGTGTTTAGGGTTGGATTTTCGTTAAAAATTGACCATGCCTCACGTGTTGTACATCTTCTAGAAATTCTCAAGTAATTAACCGATTTATGCTTCCAGAAAGTAGGACATTCCGAGTCATAAGATGTATGATTTTCTGCTTGGCAGTTAACACAGTACTTACGATTACAAAACTCATGTTCTTTAGTATAACCACATTCTTTACATTGTTCTACACTTTTGCACCATTTTTTTGTGTGACCTAGTCTTTGGCAGGTTTAGCATCTCATTGGATTCGGTATATATTCCTCTACGTTTACTCTTTCCCATCCAATTTTCAGTTTCTCCGGGCGGTAGATTAAATCAAATGTGATGATTGCCGCACCTGTTGCTATTATTTTTTCCCCTTCCCTTTTGGTGATCATCCGTACGTCTACAACTTTTTGATCTTTTAAGCATTCGAGCAATTCTTCCTGAGTTATATCTACAATTTTCCTGGTTCTGTGTTGAATAATTTTAACAGGAATGGTGTCTATGTATTTGGCTTTAAGAAATTTGTCTGCTGTTTTGCTATCTGGCACCTTTATAAGCAGATCTCCGCTTTTCATCTCATTTACCTCTATACGATTACGAGATATATAATCAAGCCCCTTTTCCACCTGGAAAACGTTGTAAGCAGCTAAAGGGATAGTTTGTAATCCCTCATTTTGGGGAACAGTCGATGCCACTAAAAAGCGTGGTAGATTTTGTTGATTTTGCTCCGTTTCCGGCAAAGCCATGAAATCTTCAGGTCGTGGTCGTTTTGGTCTATTCGTTTTGTTCCTCCCGGCCGTAGAGCTTAACTCCCGGAACCGGTTTTAATCCGGGGGATGAACGCCGTTCATTGTTCAAATATATCAAAAAAAACCGTTCTCCTCGTTATTCAAATGTCCAATAAAGATAATAAAATATTTATCCCGCTAAAACAAATTTTCCTTATTTGCGAAAGAAAATTAAAAACAAAAACACTCGATAAGTCCAATGTTAATCGATAACACTAAAATCAACCGTGCGTAAAAAGTGCGTGTTCTCTTGGCAATTGCCTGACAGACGATTTTACAATATATAATTTACAATTTAAAGATTCCTATATAAATATTTTTTGATTTGTCAAGTAGATTTTTAGTACTGTTCTCCAACACCTTCCCGTACTAAAAACACCTTAAAATATGTAAAAACCAAGCTTCTTGATATTTTCTTTAAATTTTGTCTTTGAAAGAATCTTTGTAAAAACATCTGCATTGTTTTCATGTGAACTTCTCTAACATGATGCACTCTGATATCTATATGTTTGCTTCTTGCATGGTAAACTGGGTTACGCACCAACTGTTGTGCTCCAATATTGTCACCAAATATTACAGAAGCATTTCGGACTAGTTTTTCGAAAAAATTTCTAAGATATATTGCTTCTTTTGTTGTTGCTGAAATTGCCATATACTTGGCTTCAGTCAGGCACGGATTCAGCTTGAGCCTTAGGGGGGGGGGGGGGGTTTTTGATACAAAAAGGTAAAAAATTTGTTTTTAAAAGTTTATTAATAACAATATGTGTATATTATATTAAAAAAAAAACTCAACAATAAGGTTAAATAAAATATTCAATATAAATTAAAATATGTAAACTAATCTTTTTAAAAAAGCAATTTATGATTTCCTTGTGAGGCAAATTTAGATAGTACAGTCTATCTTCTGTCATTGTTGATCTGAGCCATTTTTAATTCGACGAAGGGTAGGAAATGACCTCTTGCTCGTAGCATTACTGACGAGCAATGATATCTTTATCACAGTTTATTAAAGCATCTACAACGTTATCTGATAGATTTTTAGATATTTTCCATGTTTGTTGCCAATGCAACAGTTCAGGCCCAAGTTTAGATGTTAGTAGGTGCTTATTTCTTTTATAAAATATAAACAGCTCATCAGCTAGTTGTGGTTTTAAAAGTTTTGTTTCTGTATACGACTTGATTACACTTTGAGGTAGAAGTTTAAGTATGTTTAATACATTTAGGATATCTATTGGGAAAGGTGTTTTGAGATCTTCTTAAATAAATTCAATAGGAGGAATGTAACCTACAACTCGGTAGTATTCTTCAACATTTTGAATGTGATTATTTCGTTCAAATCTTGTCTTTTCGATTGGAAGCTCGATTTGAACCCAAATAATTTTAACTTTTTCAAAAATCGCTTTAAGTTGTTCTTCGGCTTTATTTCTTTTCTCTTCAAGGCACATGATTAAAGTTTTTATAAGGCTTGATCCTTTTTGAAGATCTATATCATGCTTTTTTATAATGATAAGCATCACACTTAATATGTATATTCCGCAAATAAATTCAAAAGTACTAAGTGAGTTCCTTAATATAAGGCTTTTGATGAAGTATCTCTACCTTTCCACTAAGATATTATTTCCAAAGCTTCTACCATATGATGTACACTTATTGCAAAGTGTAAAATTGAGTCGTGACGGTCCACTCGCATAATGTAGAGTTTGGATCCCAAATACTTTGCAAAAACTGCGTTTCGCTTGGGATGATAGCACTACGTGACAGTTTTTTGAACAAATGAATCTGTCACCTAATGTAAAATTGTCCGCTGAATCCAAATAAGAAGTCAGAATTGTCTTTCTTTTTAGTAAAAGGTTATAAAATTTCTAAAATAACCATGGGTTGTTTGTGAAGGTGAGTCAATAAGTGGCAGATTTAATTTTGCAGATTTTTTGCAAATTTTCTCTTTTCAAATTATTTTTTTTTTAAACCAAACAATTTCACTTTTTATCACATACGACGTTAGCCTATTTCAATACGTACATTTTGTGCCGAATAGATCCAGATCGGTGCAAAAATGACAAAGTTACAGAAGATTAATTAAATTAACCCAATTTTTGATTTGTATCAAATCAAAGAAAAACACAACAAATAAATATATACAAAGCTAAATTTATCGTAACCAATTAAAGTACAAAATATTTTTTTGGTTATAAAAATAACCATTATAACAAATAATAATTTTTTTTTTATTACAATCAACTATTAAAACAAATAATTTATTTTTTTGGTTACAAATATCTATTATAAATAAGTAAGAAAGTATAGTAGGTTACTATTTGGTGCCCATGGGCGATAATTTATCCGTCAAAAGCAGAAAATTAGTTTTTAAGTGCAGACGGTGATTCTAGCGGATTAGAATTGCCTCTTAAGTAATGCACACAAGTTGCCACGTTTACTCCTTCTTTGTTATCGAAATGATAAATGCACGGAACTAATCATACATATAAATAAATATGACCAATGGTCAAATGTATATGGTAATTGACCATAGGTACCATATAAACAGGGCTGGGCAGTATTTGAAATACATGTATTTGAAATACGTATTTAAAATACAAATACGTATTTTGTATTTGTATTTTAAATACATGACGTGCAAGTATTTTGTATTTTAAATACATATCCAGCAAGTATTTTGTATTTTAAATACATACAATAAATATAAGTAGTTTGTATTTTGTATTTTAAATACATAAAAAAATGGGAGTAGTTTGTATTTTAAAAACATAGTTTACAAAATATATTCTGTCAGTTTATTAATGGTTGATTGCATTTTAATCTACCAAAATATAAAAAAATATGGTGTCACTTTTCATCTTTCGTGAAAAAAGTTTCCGCACCGAAAGCGTTGAAGTTTTGTTTTTTTTTTTTTTATTTTCATCATTAAATCAGTGGCTCTTGTCTTAAATAAGTTCGTTTTTGTTTTAATTCATATATAATCTTCAACATTAAACCATTTTTTATAAGTCTAATGAAATCAAAAGGGTTTCAATTTCCAAAAATAAAATTTACACATAATATGGAGTTTAAGGAATCGCTTACGGTGCGGAAACTTTTTTCACCGAATCAGCTTAAAAAACAGTTTTTTATTATCAGAACAAAATTCCCCACATGGCGCTGGAGTGGTATTTTGCACTCAAAAAAAGTTATAACCTTAATGTACATGACGTGGAAGTATTTTGTATTTGAAATACGTATAATAAATGGAAGTATTTTGTATTTTAAATACATACAGGATGTGTAAGTATTTTGTATTTTAAATACATACAGGATGTGTAAGTATTTTGTATTTTAAATACATAACCTGAAAGTATTTTGTATTTTGTATTTTAAATACATGACCCGCAAGTATTTTGTATTTTAAATACCGCAAACCATGTATTTTGCCCAACACTGCATATAAACCCCTTTCTAAAATCACTTTAACACAAACAATATTCATAAAGCTGAAGATATCTCAATAATCGGGCATGTTTAGACAATCGCAAAACGGACACACAATAATATTTTCTGTATTCTTTGTACAAATTTTATTTTAAGAATAAGAAAAATTTTCACATAACAAAAATTAACAGACATAAAAAATCAAAACATACTTTTCCATAAATAAAGTATTTTCAGTAAAGTATTTTATTCATTACAATATACAACAGTGTAATGTAAATCGCAATCGCAAGAAGTTTGGTGACTTCAAGTTGCAAGAGTATGCTCAAGGGAACTTTAAGAAACTATGGCAGATCGCAAGCAAAACGCACGAGTTTCAGAACACCATAGAATCAATCTGGCGTTTTGCGATTTCAAATCGTGCGATTGTCTGAACCTGGATGAATATTCGGCATAATGAACTTTAAAATGAATCTCAACCTCATAACATAATTTTGTTTTGCCGGATAAATGATTGCTCATGGGCCCCAAATAGTAGCCGACTATACTTTCTTACTTATTTATAATGGATATTTGTAACCAAAAAAATAAATTATTTCTTATAATAGTTATTTGTAACCAAAAAAAATTATTTACTTTAATTGGTTACGATAACCAAAAACAAAATCTGTGGCATTTTGATAAAACACCTTAAGTCGAGATAAGATAGCAAAAAAAGTTTTAAAAAAAACTTTTAACAAATAATAAAATAAGCCGAAATTACAGAAAAATTTGGTTTAAAATACAAAATTTTAAAATTTTTGATGGAAAATTCGTATAATTAAAAGCATTTTTTTCAACTTTTTAAATTTGACTTAAAAATAACCAAATGAAAGTAAAAGGAATTTTCCCGTAACCTTAAAAAAATATTTTCAAAAATTACCAGAACAAGTTAAAGTGCTATATTTGGCGGTGCCGAATCTTTAATACCCTCTACCGACAGCCCGAATATTTCAGGAGAGGGATCTATATGATATCTATTTATTATTAATTTATCTTACAAAAACAAATAAGTATCATGATTTGTAAAAGTTTAACTTTAATGATTTTTAGGAGGGGAATTTATATTGGAGCCATGGTAAGTTATAGACCAATCATCCCATAAGTCTGCAGAGTAATTTCTGGTATTAAAAACATTAATTTGAATAAATTTCAATACAGCGGTGAAATTAGTTTAAGCTTTTACAGTGAATCTCAGAAGGCTGCTAAGTACGGGATCTAAGGTAAATTATGGACCGTACATCACAAAATTGCATGAAATTTTTTCTGGCCATATGAAGCTAAGTTGTTTTGTGTATATAATGAATTTATTGAAGAAAGTCACAGAAAAATAATTTTACAATATATTTATTTATTTATTTATTTATCTATATTTTACAAATAAATTTACAAAATATAAGTTAAAAAGCGCCGGGTAACTAGACCATATGCGCTCGTCTATCTAAATAACAAAATCCGTTTGAAACTCCCCCCCGGATGTACATTTTCCAATTTTATATAAATGGAATAATAAAAATAAAAAATCTAAAAAAAATTTAAAAATGAAAATAAAAAATGGCTCTAAACATCTCGTATGTCATGTTTCCGTAGACATCTTTGGATTTTTGGAAAATTGTCATCTACTGCGCAATCAAGGATTTTTTCCAGCGGTTCTTCTATTTTAGAATAAGGGCAATCTATTAGCATATGAGTAATAGTAAGTATGACATCACAATGGCTGCATTTTGGAGGTTCTGTTTTCTCGTAGTAATGTTTTGAGTTAAAAAGGGCTTTACCCACTCTAAGTCGGGCAAGCGTTATACACTGTGGCCGTGTTAAATTTCTGCTGTTCTTAGGCCTTTTAGGTGTTGAGTTTTGTTCTGCTTGTATTTTATTAAAAGGGTTGGTTAACGTCTTAGGAAAACACGTCACTTCTGTAATCTGGGATAAATTGAGGGCTTCTTTAGCACTTTTATCAGCCTTCTCATTGCCCTGAATTCCAATGTGAGAAGGAATCCAAAGAACCCGGACTTGATGGTTAACACTCTGCAGTTGAAGCATATCATCATAGGCACCATTTTGATTTTCAATTAAGGCCTTTGTGGCACTTAAGCTATCCGTGCAGATTAATGTTCTCTCGCAGTGTACGGTGGAAAAGTTAATGGCAGTTTTGATAGCTGCAATTTCAGCAGTAAAAATTCCGGTATGGTCGGGTAAACGAGCTTCCTTTCTTATTTCGAACTCTGTTTCTGATTTTTGTTCAATAACAGAGCAAGATGTGGCACCATTTTGAAACGAACCGTCAGTATAATAAACTACTGATGGTGAGAAATCAGAAATTTTCTGTCTAAGCAGTTTTCTAAAATATAACGAGTTGGTGTTGTTTTTGTTGCAAACGCTTAAACTGTCGTCCATCCTGACAGTTGTGTCAGAAGATGCAATGTTGTTCGGTTTAAGTGGCATGGCTACATTTGACTTACGCAAAAGCGAAATTATGTTGTTGATGGCGGTTGTGGTCCCATTTGAAAGTGAATCTAAATTTCTCCAAAACGTCGTATGTAGACCATCTGTTGATATAGTGATTGATCTGGCTGCCATACTAACAGCACTCTTCTCCAACAGAGTTTGAAAGTCTGTGTATCCTGCTTCTGCCCTCAGCAAAACAAGGGGAGTTGTCCTTAGCAAGCCTGAAGCGATTCTAAAGCAATTGTTGATTGACGTGTTAATCTTATTTATGTTTCTCTTTGAGGTAAATCCATAAATGGTAATGCCATGCAAAAGTGTACCCAGTGTTAATGATCGGCATATATCTATGGCCGTGTCAATATGGGGTCCTTTGTTGCGAGAGCAGATAAGCTTCAAAAGGTTATTAATTTTGGCCAATTTATAAGTCAGGTGTTTAATATGACTGTTCCAAAGAAGATTTTTAAAAAATTGAATGCCTAGTGCTCTCATTTGATCACTAAGTTGAAGATTGACATCCCTAATGCAAATTGTGTGATTTGAACAGCTTTTCTTTCTACAAACGTGGAGTACCTCCGCCTTATGAGCCGGAACAACGGCACCTCTGCCCATTGCCCAATGGTGAACTTTTAAATCAAGTTTGTTTAAATTAGAACGAACGTAATCTGGACTCCCAGAAGCCACGGCAAATTCTCCACTGCCCTTGCCAAAGAATTTGCATATACGGTGTACAAAACCACTGAAAGTGGAGAACCTTGGGGAATTCCGTTGTCTAGCGAGTAAGTCATAGACAAATGTCCATCCACTTTAACCATTACTTTTCGATTATCCAGAAAATACTTCAAAAGCTTCATAATCTCCTTGGGGACACCCCACTCATTGAGTTCCAAAATGATATACGTATAAACTACACGATCGAAGGCTTTTTCAATATCCTCTGACAGCACTAAACTATGTTTGGCATTTTTTAGGTTCTGACGTAATATCTCCTCTAATTGATGGCATATGGTGTGTACTCCATGTCTGGGCATAAAAGCGTGTTGCATTTTCGAAATTTTGTGTTTTGTAAATTTCCAGAAACGTTTGGCCAATATTTTTTCAAAAACCTTAGAAAGCACTGGCAACAGTGAAATAGGACGGTAACCCTCCAAATGGTTTGGGTTTTTCCCAGGCTTGTGAATCGGTGAAAGAATAGCTGTTTTCCAGTCTTGTGGGTATATACCAGTGGCCAGTATGTTATTATAAAGTTCGCAGAGACGAATTTTAAGATTTCTCGGAGCATTTTTTACCATTGAGTATGTGATTTTATCCCGGGCCGGCGTTGAGCCTTTAAGTGATCTCATTATATGATCAAGCTCGGAAATGTCTATTGTCTGTGTCAACATCAAAAATTGTTGGTCCGATTCTGGTAGATCCTCAATGCAAAGATTTTTCTTGGCCGATACAATTTCGGGATCAAATGCATCATCTGATCCGAGAGAGCACCAAAACCGGGCAAACCTGTCAGCAATTTCCAATGGATGCGAAATGATATTTTCTTCTATATATATTGTCGGAAAATTGCTAACACGATTGGATCTTAAATTTTTAACTTTACTCCATAATAATCTTAGGTCCATTGTGGGATTCAGGGAATTGAGAAAATTTTCCCAAGTGGTTCTTTTTGCAGATTTGCATTCCCTTTTAACTTTAGCACACAACCTTTTGTACTGTAAAACATTTTGTTGATTTCTACAGCTCTTAAAAATTGTCCACGCCTCTTGCCGAAAACGAATCAATTTACCAATTTCGGAATTGAACCATGAAGGGCTGTTTTTTCCCTTGGCTTACGACTAAATGGTTTAGATTCATTAGCTGTTTTTCTAAAAATACGTTTAATCTGTGCCGCCTCTTTGTTGATGTTTTTTCATATTGCGCAATCACTAAAACCGCCCTCTTTTCGAAAAGAGGTCAGTCAGCTTTGCCATCTTGAAAACGTGATAGGAATTTCTTTTTCACTATATCAATAATATTTGTAATCTTGATAGGAAAATGGTCTCCAACTTCCGGCATGGGTAAACAGTACCAGTTGAGACAGGGCGCTATGTCAACACTAGACATGGAAACGTCAACGGCAGTGAGAGTATTTCTAGTACTTAGTAAAGTAGGGGATCCGTCATTTAAAATGACTAAACCCTGATCATCAGCAAAATCTTCTAAAATCCTACCATTTGGTAAATTTGAGGCAGAACCCCATAAGACATTCTGCGAATTGAAGTCTCCCAGAAACAAATTATGCGCATCCCTTGCTAGAGAGATGTTGTTAAACATTGTGTTTGTTAAGTTCACTTCGCTTTCCTTGTATACGTTTGTAATATGAAAGTCCACTTCACCACCAATCGTAATGGTTTGGTAAAGTAAGTTTCCAGTAGATGTAGTATGCTGAGTAACATTTAAATTATTTCTTACCAACAGAGCTATACCCGATTTCGCAAAGTCGTAGTCGTTGTTGTGATGGTAAACTTTAAAACCTGGCAAATGTAGCATATGTAGGTTTTTCTCTATAATATGTGTTTCTTGAAGTGCTACGATGTTTGGTTTATGCCTATCAACTAGGAGTTCTTAGGCGTATTTGTTGTTAATAAATCCTTGTAGGTTCCACTGTAGGAGAGTAATGTTTAGGCCACTAATCATAAAAATTCATTTAGATTTTTTGCCTCTTGTAGACTGAGTTTTCTTTAAAGTTTTAGGAGTAATTATAACATTTAGCTCAGGAAAATTATTATAAAGTTGCGTACACGGTGTGTCTGCATTATTTGATGTATTTAAAGTTGTTTTTGTTGGTGTGTTCAAACCCAGACCTTCGGTTATTTCCTGAATAACCATATCTTCAGTTAAATTTTCATCAAAATTTGATTTAAAACAATCGTCAAAAGAGTTATTTGGGGTATCTGAGTTGGCATCAATAAAAGAAAAGTCATCTTCTATACTGACAGCTGCATTTTGGTTTGTTGATTCTTTACTAAGTGAGGTTATTTGTAAATATGAATTTTGTATTGGTGTGAGAGTATTTGGAAGTGTTGAAGTAGAAATTTTATTTTCTTTGTGCGTAGATTTATGTGTGATTGAGTTGGATGAGTTTATTTTGTTTTTGCTGAAATTTGGAGATGAGTTATCTGATGTTGGTGGACTGTTTTGAATTTGTTGTGTGAGGTTAGAAGTTGATTTTGCTGCGGCTTTGTTTTGATCGTTTGTGAGATTTGTTATGCTTTCCATTTCAGTAGTCTTGGGCTTAATCGTTCATTTGGGTGACCGGTCATTATCGTTCAGTTAAAAAAAATGAACTAGTTCGTTCTTTTCGTTCACTCGGTCTTTTGTGTCAGTCGGTCTTTTGTGTCAGTTGGCATTTTGTGTCACTTGGTCTTTTGTGGCTTTCGTTCAGTCATTCACAATTGATTGAATACGGCAATGTGTTAAAAGAAACAAGTATAGCATACTTGTATGATGTTACACTCAAAATATTATGTAGGTAAATTCAAAAGAATATTAAGTTTGAATAACTGAAAATTTAATAAGAAATGGGAAAATCATTTCAAATAAAGGAATTTTATACCCCTGACAGACATAGGATTTGTATACTATGGTGTGAATACTATGGTTTTATATACTGTTTTATAATGACAGACTTGTAGTATGTATACTACTATCCATGATTTAAATGTTCGATCATATGTTTAAAAATATGGAGCGCAAAAAAGTTTTAAAAATTATTTTAAATAATAATAACAAAATGATATATTTTATTAGAAAAAAGAAAATGTGCTTACGGTATGCGCTAATTGTGTATAATCGCATTAAAAGAAAAAGCATTCTGCTAAGAACGAAGAAAATAAAGACAAAATACAGCCGTTTTTGGACATGTGTGAGTGTTTTTTATTACATTTAACAGAAATTTGTTTTATATATTTAAGCCATATATTTTTTTATCAGGTGGAAGCGTCTACTTTTTGGGAGGTTGAAGTGCCAAAATTAGACGAGGTGTCTTTTAAAAATAGGTTTCGTGTGAGCAAACCCACTTTCAACTACCTTGTGGAATCGTTGAAGCATTTGCGCAAAAAAGACACATATTGGAGACATGCGATTCCCCTGGAAAAGCGAATAGGCATAGCTCTGTACGCACTAGGCTCTTCATCGGAATATAGAACAATTGCCAGTTTGTTTGGTGTTGGAAGATCAACCGTCGGAGAAATTGTAGTTGATGTATGTAGTGCCATAAGCACATGTTTAATGAAAGTTGCATTTGATGCATATCCTCCCACAAATTTAAAATTAATGGAAATTGTATCTGGATTTGAGCGTTTAGGATTTCCACAATGTTATGGAGCCATTGATGGATCTCACATTGAAGTTCAACCCGTCAAAAGTGAAGCTATCGACTTTTACAATTACAAGGGATGGTACTCCGTAGTACTTTTTGCGAGTGTGGATCATCGATATAGGTTTACGTACATAAATATAGGTGCTCCTGGAAGAAGCAATGACTCATCAATATTTGAAGCGTCGAAGTTGAAGCTATTGCATGAGACTCATGAAGTATTTAAGCGACATAAAAAAGTCATAGAAGGAGTTGAAGTTCCCGTTTTGATTATAGGGGATTCAGCATTTAGACTATCAACATTTGTAATGAAGCCTTTTCCTTATAACATTTGTCAAAATGAAAGGGAAAGGTTTTTTAACAAACGTCTTTCTTCATGTCGTCGCGTCGTCGAGAATGCGTTTGGGCAACTTAAGGCTAGATTTAGAAGAGTCGGACGCGGTATGGAAGTTCACATGAAGAATGTCAACGTGATTATTAAAGCTGCTTGTATTTTGCACAACATTTGCAACAATAATAATGACCATATAAATAATAATTGGTTACAAGAAAGTGCATCAGAAAATTTACGAAAACAACCACATCGTAACCCACCCCAAAAAAATAATTGCGGAACAAATATAAGAAATGCTCTTATGGATCACTTATTTAAATGTAATTTTATTTGGATTAGAAAATTATTTTTTAAGAATTTCTGCCAACAACTTATTATTTTCTTGTAGTAAAATAATTGTCTTTTGATCATTTTCTAATGTTTGTTTTAAAAAATGCTCCATTATTTCCTGATCCTTCTGAAGAACATCCACAAGTTCTGTATCTGTTTTTCTTTTTTTAGCTGAGCTTGGTCCAGGAATACTATCGGAAAGTAACGTTGTAGATACCGATGCTGGAAATGTAAGGGATGATTCGTTGGATTGAGGTGAAGCTAGCTCATCAGCATCTACAGCTGAGTTTTCTTCAATAAATACATCCTGGTCGTCAATGAACCAATTTTCTGTAACAATTAATAAAAACATAAGAATGTTCGTACCTACATACATACATATGTATGTACGTATAAATAATAAAATAAAGTTTAACAAACCGGTACTCTCGTCCATTTGTTCTTTGTAATTGATGGATTTATATGCCCCAATAATATTATGAACATGTTCATAATATTGCCATTGTGATGGACTGCTTCCGCTTTTGCATGATTTTGCTCTCTCAGCACTGCAAGTTACATTGATGTTGAAATAACTACATATAACAAACAAGCATATTTACCGATATTTTTTTGTCAGATTATTTAATCGAGTGCGCAACTCATAGGGCCTTAGCTGGATCCCATACTGTTTTTCCATTTGGGTACACATAGTCTGATAAACATGGCTATTACGGTGAACACCTCTTAGTTCATTTATGTGATCCTTCCATACGTCTATTAATATATATATTTCTTTGCTTCCCAAAATTTTTCTTTTTAAAGACATTGTAATCGCACAAAAATTAAAAAAAAAATTAATTTTAACTGTCAAATATTAAAAAATTGACAACGGATTTTTAACTGGGTTTGCACAATTCTTATTGAACACAGCTTAAAAGCTGTGTTTAATGAGATACCACATTTATACTACGTACATTTTCGTAGTATATAAACCAGCTAAATACCACTTTGTTTCAATGGTTTAATTGTAGTTTACATTGACACACATTTAGTATACCATGATAGTATAGTATACAAATCCTATGTCTGTCAGGGGTATTAGGGCTATTTTTTAATGTTTATTTTAAAACGGAGAAATTCTTTAAAAATGAATTAATTTTTCTGTTATTTTAAATTTAAAATATACAAACTACTAAAAATACATTCAAAGTTTTTTTCAGTAAATTTTAACTCAATTTAAATTACATACTAAGAAAGCTAAAACAGTATTTTTACCTGTCATTATTACCTACCAAATCAGCGAAACATTTTTGTTTTTTATTTATGTGCACATGTATGTGCGTATGTAATACTGGGTACACAAAATGCAATGCATTTACGCAATCTAGCAAATTAAATTCATTTTCATTCATTCCAGATTGCATCAACATCAAAACGTATTGATATTTTGAGATTGCATTGATGTAGATTGCATGTAGATTGCACTGTGTGTACCCAGCATAAATAATAAAATAATTTAAAATAACTTTGCAGTTAAGCATTTCAGTTTTATTTTATGCATAAAAAATAACTGAACATATTTGTTTTTGGAACAACATGAAGAAACAGTTAAAGGAATAGTTTAATTATAAAATAACAAAATTTTCATTAATTTTAAACTTTACGGAAAATGATTTTAGTAAATTACACTCAGTTACTTTACAAATTTTTGAGTGTACCCAAGAATATAAAAAAATAAACGCAAGTCAAATTCGCAGTTGTTTTTCGTTTACTAAACAACTGATTAAAAAGAAACAATACTTTTATAGTGTTTATGTTATACCAATATACTATACTTGTTTCTTCTAACACAATGCCAGTGGCAATCTGCCACATTGTTTTAAAAATTTCATAGTACAATCTGGGCTGCCATATGTAGTGATTTCTCGCTAAACGTGGCGATTTCAATACTTTTTTGGTGTTCTTAATTTCTATTTTCTTAGGTAACTTTATTTACCTGGGGTAAATAAAGTATAGGTGTTATCAACGAAAAATTTAAGAAACAGCCGATTGGCTGAAAGTACAAATATTATGTGTGTGTTAGTAAAAAAGTGTGAGTGTATTGCAACTTTCAAGAAATTTACTTTCATGTGTAAGTGCTAGGTGAACAACATTTTTTGCGAGGGCTTATTCAAAGTAAGACGTTGTAATAAGTCCGAAGTTTTTTCATATATGTCGTTACCTAACTACAGCAAATGTTGAGCGCAATTTTTCAAAAATTTAAACAAAAATAATGTAAGAAAATAATTAAAAATTTAAAATTTATGTGGTATTTTAAGTACAGAAGACTTTTAAAAATAAACAAAAAATAACAGCGATTGCACAAACTTTTAGCTATCAAAAAAATATTACAAAAACAATGAACAAATAGCAGATGTGATTATTAATATTCATATGAGTTATTTTTTCAAAAGATATGATAATATGAATTTTAATTTTTGTTTTTATTTTATAAAAATTAGAAGTAAAAAACCTTTAAAAAAAATTACTTAAAAACTTTTACTGCCTGTTTTTAGAACTTATACAGGTCTGTCACAAAAATCAATTCCGATCGAAAGTGATTTTATTTTATATGAAGCAAAATACGAAATCACTTCGTCTTTCGATCAGAATTAATTTCTGTGACAGGCCTGATAATGTCATTAATCAATTTATATGATATAAAAGCATGTTGCTTGTCAATACATTTTAAATATGAAAGCTTGTCGCGAGATTTAAGTACTCGTATTTACTTCGTTTGAGAATTTTAATAGTTAAAATCAATCACATCAACTGTCAATTCCACCAAGTTCAGTTATAATTAACTATCAGCTATAACTGTCAAAAACATATTGTTAACTGGTAGTTAAAGTAAAAGTTAGTTGTAACTGAACTTGGTGAAATTGGGCGCATTTATTTAATTTACTTGTTTTTCTACACAAGTAAATCTCGCGACAAGCTTTAAATCATATAAATTGCGTAACGACGTTATAAGATGATAGTAAAAGTTTTCAAGTAAAATTATATTTTTTTATTTTTAGAGCATTTAAATAAAAGATTGTTTTTCAAATATTTTTTACTTTTAATTTATTCCAAAGCTCGCATTCCTATTCTCAGTAAGTCCTTTCAGTTAATACCCATATTGAAGGCAAGCATTAAAAACTTAGTCCGTCATATTGGATTTAGAGATTTAGAGTCACTTAATTTTTAGACTTATTCTCAGCAAGCCCTCCTATTTGATACTCATATTGTAGGAACGCATTAAAAATAATAAGTCCACCATCTTGGGTGTTTTACCATGTTGGATTTAGAATAACTTTACACAGTTAACCATGCATTGCTATCCAAACTGAACGTGTTTACAAAAGTCATCTTAATCGGTTCGAGGTATCTGCTTTAAAATTGAGTTGCAACATTTCACCCACAATTATATGTACATTGCAAGTTAAATAAAAGCTTTTAAAATTCATAAGTTATTTCTTATAAACTATTTTTTTTATATTTTAACAGTCTTATTCATTAACGAATGCTTAAGTAATGTATACATTAAAAATAGGTTTTCCATTCTAATTTCGTGCTCTAAAACTTGACTAAGCCTTAATAAATAGAGCTGTCGAATATTGAATTTGGTTATTTAATTAAAGGTCTTATTTGAATGAAATAAATATGTATAAAATTTTCTGCGCAAATGAAAAAATTTGCATTTGGCGGGTTTTATATTAAGAACAACTGGCAACGCTCATGTAAATTGTAGAAAAATTGTGAACAGCAGCCAGGGTTGTCGGATTTATTTTGATCTTTTTTTGCCAAATTGATTGTCCAAAATCGCCAAAGCCTTTTTTGCGTTTTTGACAATATAACATATATTTAAAAAATTTTTAAAAATACTTTCTATTAATTCTAAAAACTAAATGTCTTCATGATTGCTAAAATATGCCAAACATGGGAAAAAGTCGCCATGATATATATTCTGTTTAACTAAAGTAAAATGATTGGTGAAAACAAAAAAGGTACAATAGTTTACAATAGTCTAATTAAAGCAGCAAAACGTTTTTTTTTTGTGGTTAGTATTAAAGAAATATTGGATATATATCTTAAACGCTATACACTTCACCGGAAAGGCAATTCTAACAGTTTTTTTTTACAATGTATATGATTCAGTTTATTCAACATATCGTGTGAAGGTACAAAAGTGATATTTACATATATATAATTTATAACTCTTAATAACGTGTCAAGAAGTTTGTATTGCACTCTATTTTAAGCGCAAATTTAAGTGAAGTTAATTTTTAAAAAGAACTTTTTCAACACAGACATTAGCAGTTGGAATTATGTGGACATAAAGACAGTAAAAGCAAGTTCTTTAAAATGGTACGTACCGGACGTATCCTTATAGCTATAAACTTTTTTCAAAAACTGATTAAATTAGATGGAATACCATCATTGAAATAGTCTTTCCAAATAACGAACGTTAAAGCAACTCGAACGTGATAAAGCTCTAATCACATTAAAATCGAGATAATTAACCATACATTGAAGTGATTTGTTAATCACTTCAGATTGACATGATTACAACTAAATCACTTCATTAATCACATAGAATTCTCTGAACATACCTCAAACTAAGTATAATGTAGAATCGGCCAACATGAACGTATACCACCGGCCACGATTTCTGCTTAATGTTTTATTTTTTTTCCTTAAATATTTTATAAATTTTCACAATTTCATCATTAATATGTTTAAAATAATCTTTTGATAACTTTATTAAAGTACTTTTATCCATTTTTAATACTTTTAAGAAATATAAATTTGATTGTTGGGGTTTTTTCTTAATCATCAGTCATCTTAATCATCTCAAATGTAATTACATTTTGCTTAATCGCCATATATTTTTAAAGCCGCCAAAAAAATCGCCATATCGCCGAATTAAAAATTAGCTCGCCAAGAAACTTGGCAACCCTAATCGCATTATGAAAATGTAAATGAAATAAGTATATTTTTCTAGCATCACATCAGTGTTGCCGTTAGGATACGAAAGATACATTTTTCGTATCTTTTGACTACTTCAGGTATCATGTATAATCCTGACATTTTTCGTATCTTTTGAATCTGTACGCAAAATGTACAGAAACAAAACATTCGAAAATTTTTAGCCAACTAAAACTTATTAAGACTGGTCATCGTAACCGACTCAATACTAATACAAGGCGCATTGACTAAAAGGTAAGGTCAACTCTACAACAACACTGCTTCTGTGGTCGGATTGTCAAAAATATTGCTAGTAAAAAAGGTTAGTTGACATAAACAATTAGTTTGCATACACACTTTGACAAGGCGACCACCGAAAAAAAATCCATATGTTGACTTGACCCCACCTTCTAGTGAATTCGCCTTGATAGCAGCTTTAATGATGGTGAAAGAAAACATTAAGGGGTTGCAACAGACCTAAATTGATGATTACTAGTAGTGCAAAGTTGTTCTGAGGAAATATGAACATCTTTTTTATTTGCAGGAAATTTATATGAACGTTGAACGCCTTAGTATTTTTTCGTATATTTATTTTTACAAATATGAATTTGTTTTGATAACATTCAAAGATAATTACATATAATTAATTTTAAAGCTTGCTTACTGTATTTTTAAAAATTACATATGTACCTAATATTTATGACTTAAATAAATATAAAAATGAATTTATACGAAATCATTTTCTTTACAATATTCATTTAAATATGAAATAAAAATGTTATGTTAATAAATATTAAACGTTAAAAATGGATTTTCAAATTTTTTTAAAAACGTATCTTTTTGGAAAAAAGTGTATCTTTTTGGAAACTAAAATGTATCTTTCTCGAAATTTCACTGGCAACACTGCATCACATATACACCACAATAGTATTGTTGTTTCTTTTCAACCAGTTGTTCGGTAAGCAAGTGACCGACTGACAAAAAAGACCCAAGTGAGCGATTGAACGGAATTGAACGATGAAACTGAACGGCCGTTCATCGTTCATCTGACTGATCCGTTCAATTGAACTAGTTCGTTCATGACCGACACAACTCTACATTTCAGTGTCTTTTGTTATCGATATGTTATTTGTTGCTGTTAGGGTATTTGCCACCTGTGCGTAAGTTGTTTTTTTGTTATTTCTTTAAACAGGTTTAAGAGTGTTTAGGGTTGGATTTTCGTTAAAAATTGACCATGCCTCACGTGTTGTACATCTTCTAGAAATTCTCAAGTAATTAACCGATTTATGCTTCCAGAAAGTAGGACATTCCGAGTCATAAGATGTATGATTTTCTGCTTGGCAGTTAACACAGTACTTACGATTACAAAACTCATGTTCTTTAGTATAACCACATTCTTTACATTGTTCCACACTTTTGCACCATTTTTTTGTGTGACCTAGTCTTTGGCAGGTTTAGCATCTCATTGGATTCGGTATATATTCCTCTACGTTTACTCTTTCCCATCCAATTTTCAGTTTCTCCGGGCGGTAGATTAAATCAAATGTGATGATTGCCGCACCTGTTGCTATTATTTTTTCCCCTTCCCTTTTGGTGATCATCCGTACGTCTACAACTTTTTGATCTTTTAAGCATTCGAGCAATTCTTCCTGAGTTATATCTACAATTTTCCTGGTTCTGTGTTGAATAATTTTAACAGGAATGATGTCTATGTATTTGGCTTTAAGAAATTTGTCTGCTGTTTTGCTATCTGGCACCTTTATAAGCAGATCTCCGCTTTTCATCTCATTTACCTCTAAACGATTACGATATATATAATCAAGCCCCTTTTCCACCTGGAAAACGTTGTAAGCAGCTAAAGGGATAGTTTGTAATCCCTCATTTTGGGGAACAGTCGATGCCACTAAAAAGCGTGGTAGATTTTGTTGATTTTGCTCCGTTTCCGGCAAAGCCATGAAATCTTCAGGTCGTGGTCGTTTTGGTCTATTCGTTTTGTTCCTCCCGGCCGTAGAGCTTAACTCCCGGAACCGGTTTTAATCCGGGGGATGAACGCCGTTCATTGTTCAAATATATCAAAAAAAACCGTTCTCCTCGTTATTCAAATGTCCAATAAAGATAATAAAATATTTATCCCGCTAAAACAAATTTTCCTTATTTGCGAAAGAAAATTAAAAACAAAAACACTCGATAAGTCCAATGTTAATCGATAACACTAAAATCAACCGTGCGTAAAAAGTGCGTGTTCTCTTGGCAATTGCCTGACAGACGATTTTACAATATATAATTTACAATTTAAAGATTCCTATATAAATATTTTTTGATTTGTCAAGTAGATTTTTAGTACTGTTCTCCAACACCTTCCCGTACTAAAAACACCTTAAAATATGTAAAAACCAAGCTTCTTGATATTTTCTTTAAATTTTGTCTTTGAAAGAATCTTTGTAAAAACATCTGCATTGTTTTCATGTGAACTTCTCTAACATGATGCACTCTGATATCTATATGTTTGCTTCTTGCATGGTAAACTGGGTTACGCACCAACTGTTGTGCTCCAATATTGTCACCAAATATTACAGAAGCATTTCGGACTAGTTTTTCGAAAAAATTTCTAAGATATATTGCTTCTTTTGTTGTTGCTGAAATTGCCATATACTTGGCTTCAGTCAGGCACGGATTCAGCTTGAGCCTTAGGGGGGGGGGGGGGGTTTTTGATACAAAAAGGTAAAAAATTTGTTTTTAAAAGTTTATTAATAACAATATGTGTATATTATATTAAAAAAAAAACTCAACAATAAGGTTAAATAAAATATTCAATATAAATTAAAATATGTAAACTAATCTTTTTAAAAAAGCAATTTATGATTTCCTTGTGAGGCAAATTTAGATAGTACAGTCTATCTTCTGTCATTGTTGATCTGAGCCATTTTTAATTCGACGAAGGGTAGGAAATGACCTCTTGCTCGTAGCATTACTGACGAGCAATGATATCTTTATCACAGTTTATTAAAGCATCTACAACGTTATCTGATAGATTTTTAGATATTTTCCATGTTTGTTGCCAATGCAACAGTTCAGGCCCAAGTTTAGATGTTAGTAGGTGCTTATTTCTTTTATAAAATATAAACAGCTCATCAGCTAGTTGTGGTTTTAAAAGTTTTGTGTCTGTATACGACTTGATTACACTTTGAGGTAGAAGTTTAAGTATGTTTAATACATTAAGGATATCTATTGGGAAAGGTGTTTTGAGATCTTCTAAAATAAATTCAATAGGAGGAATGTAACCTACAACTCGGTAGTATTCTTCAACATTTTGAATGTGATTATTTCGTTCAAATCTTGTCTTTTCGATTGGAAGCTCGATTTGAACCCAAATAATTTTAACTTTTTCAAAAATCGCTTTAAGTTGTTCTTCGGCTTTATTTATTTTCTCTTCAAGGCACATGATTAAAGTTTTTATAAGGCTTGATCCTTTTTGAAGATCTATATCATGCTTTTTTATAATGATAAGCATCACACTTAATATGTATATTCCGCAAATAAATTCAAAAGTACTAAGTGAGTTCCTTAATATAAGGCTTTTGATGAAGTATCTCTACCTTTCCACTAAGATATTATTTCCAAAGCTTCTACCATATGATGTACACTTATTGCAAAGTGTAAAATTGAGTCGTGACGGTCCACTCGCATAATGTAGAGTTTGGATCCCAAATACTTTGCAAAAACTGCGTTTCGCTTGGGATGATAGCACTACGTGACAGTAGTCAGAATTGTCGAAAGTAAAACCGTTTTTGAGATATTCCAAAATAACCGTTATTTGTGTTTTTAAAAAGATGAAGATGATGTGACTAAAATTCAAATATCTTCAAATTTTAAGCGGACTTTGTATTTCTTTCTTTTTAGTAAAAGGTTATAAAATTTCTAAAATAACCATGGGTTGTTTGTGAAGGTGAGTCAATAAGTAGCAGATTTAATTTTGCAGATTTTTTTGCAAATTTTCTCTTTTCAAATTATTTTTTTTTTAAACCAAACAATTTCACTTTTTATCACATACGACGTTAGCCTATTTCAATACGTACATTTTGTGCCGAATAGATCCAGATCGGTGCAAAAATGACAAAGTTACAGAAGATTAATTAAATTAACCCAATTTTCGATTTGTATCAAATCAAAGAAAAACACAACAAATAAATATATACAAAGCTAAATTTATAGTAACAACAAATATTAAAAATACCTTAATACCACTGAATTTCTATGTGGGTTAATTTACTAAATCTTCTGTAGCTTCGTCATTTTTGTACCAATCTATGTATTGTTGGGCGCAAGATGTTCATATTAAAATAACCTAATGTAGCATGCAATAAAACATTAGGATTTTTAAATAATAGGTTTAAAAAAATAACTTGAAAATAGCAAAATTGAACAAAATCATAAAATTTTAAATGAAGCTTGAACTTTTGTCCCCTGTAACTCTGTCATTTCTTGACTAATCTTCAGATTGGTTATTTTAGTAATTTTATTATCTTTCAATAAAAAAAAGAAATACATAATCCGTTTAACATTTTTGAAGACATTTGCATTTCAGAGCATCATATTTTTTTAAAAACACAAATAACGGTTATTTTGCAATATCTCATAAACTGTTCTACTTTTGACAATTCCGACTTCATATTCGGATTCAGCGGAAATTTTACATAAATTAGTTGTCAGATTCATTTGGTCACGAATTTGTTGAAAATTTGTGACGTAGTGTTATATTTAAAAATTTTTGTCGTTTCTTTAACAAATGATACAACTTTTTGTATTAATGGCTCTTCATTGCTTTTAGAAATTGAGTTGTTTGATTTATAGGAATAGCAAGGCGTTTGTTTCGCATTTGTCGCGGTTTCCAGAATTTTTTAACAGCTAAATTTTTTGCTGACATCAGAGGACGGACACCCATCTGTTCCAACTCCTACACAATGTTTCAGGTCAATACCAAAGCTTTAAGAACTATTGACGATAGTGCCTTCGCATCAATTGACGCATCAACGTCATAATCAATATACTTTGAAGGCTCTTCAAATCCGTGCTGGAATTTCTAAAAATTTTGTACAAAATTTTTGTACAAAAAATATTATTATTATGAATTCTTGTATTATCGAAATAAACAAAACATATTTTTATAATTTAAAAATAGGGAAATTCCCCCCCCCCCCCCCTTTAGTTGAACTTACGAACGAAATTGTGGTTCCAGCCAAGATAAAAAACGTAGCCTGTATATGACTTTCTGCCATCACTGCCTCCTGCCCAATCTGCATCTAAAAAACACGTTAGAGGTTTCCCTGTTGGTCTAAAATTAAGGGAACAATTAATTGTGTTGCATAAATATCTCAAAATATGTTTAGCAGCTGACAAGTGTTCTTTATGAGGATTTTTGTTAAACTGAGACAATTTAATCACACAACGAATTATATCTGTTCGCGAACAAATTGTAATATACATCAAAGATCCAATTAATTATTTTCTGATCCACTTTTTCACAGCTATCACAATTTTTACACATTTTAAATTTAGTACCAGGATCCAACGGAGTACTACAGCTTTTAGAATTTGTCATATTATTTTTCTTTAAAAGTTCCATTATAAATTTCTTTTGCGATAATTGCATATTTCCAGAGGGTTGTTTTCTTTCAATCTTTATCCCTAGAAAATAATTCACTAGACCTTTATCTACAATTTCAATTTTTTCTGCCAAACGTTTTTTATTTGGTTTATTATTTCCATTTTTGAAGAAGTTACCAGAATATCATCAACATAAATGATAATCAAATTAATATATTCATTGTATATGCACATTTATCCATATAACATTGCTTGACTCAAACAGATTTAATAATTTCATCAAATTTTTCGCTCCAGTTATGGCCTGGGGCCATATTTTATTTCTAACTATTTCAGTCAACGAACGAATCGAAATCATTTTTTCGGTATTGTGAAACTCAAATTAATGCTTTACAATACTAAAAAAATGATTCCGATTCGTTCAGTATTGACTGAAATAATTAAAGATTAAATTGCTTTCGAATCGAGAAAGTACTCGATCTCGACTGCCAGAATTAGGCCCCTGATTGTTTAAGTCCATAGATGAATTTTTCAAGTTTGCATACCTTATTTAAAATTTTAGAATCTTCATACACTAAAATTTATTGTTGAGGGAAAGCAAGCTTCTATGCGCATTTTTAATTAATTTTTATCTGCTTTAGACTTTAAGAAGGACAGCTTTCAAAATGAAACGAATTTTGGCAAAATACTTGCTGGATAAGCAAAAGAAAAATAAAATTAATTTGGATACTCTTATGTTTAAAAAAGCCAAAATTAAGAATTTAGAACATGATAAAACATCATGTAACAATATTTTATCAGATGGTATTAATGAATGCAACAATTCAGAATTAAGCAATAAATTACTACATGAGAAGTCATTTGAAAAGTTTTTGTTTAAAAAAGATTCAAATTTTATTTTATTAACTAATAACACTTCTCAAAATAGTAAATAATCATATATGGAAATTTAAAAAGTTTTAAATGCTTCGTTAGAAGAAATATTTGCAGTTTTCCAAAGATTTAAAATTGGTTATATGCATGAATCAAAGAAACAAGATTGCGCAGGTCCGTCATTTTTGTGTGTGACGAAGATATAGAACTTGTGTATGTGCATTTGTGTGTGTCTTACATTTTTTACAACAAACACTCATGTTTAGTCTATGATGACGTAAATGCGCAGTAGAAAACTTTTTTGTACGGCTGAGTGCGCAATCTTGTTTTTTTGATTCGTGGGTTATATGTATGTATGTGAAGAACTTAAATCTGATTTTAAAGAAATTAGAGATGGGTTAAGTTGAGTGTTACAAAAAATAGAAACTAAAAGTTATAATACTAGAAAGCATTGGATTTTGTGCATAGACGGAAAATTGTAATTTAAAATTAGAAAATAAAGTAAAAACAAATAACCGTGATCACACTCTCGGTATTTTTAAACTACTGATGATTAGTTGAATGTCTCAAACTTCTTAAATTACAGAAAGGCACCTAATCCGAAGGAAAAATGTAACTGAAATGTCCTCCTAGAAGAAACGAAGGGTTTAAAACTCAAAGAATTTTTGAGAAGATTGTAGATTTTCAATAAATTTAGATATTGTAAAATATGTGCATAAAAAATTACAGAGAAAAAAAATCGTCGAAGATTTAGTAAGAGAGGAATATTTAAAGCATAATAATGTTTGCATTTTATGTATATAATGTATTGAGTAGCAAACATTTGTTTATGCCTATTCAAAATTAAATGAATGTAGCACCTTTCGTTTAGAAATAACACTAAGTGGCGATCAGAGAACTGCAAAATCCACTATTTTTGTTGATTTATTCATACGCTTAAATTTACATTAAGTCTATGCCTGCAAAACAAAGTTCAACTTTGGTAATTTTGACAACGTTTTGTGCACAGTTGATTTGTGCATGTGTGAGTTTTTTATTGAAAGAGCTTTGTTTGCATTTATTGTTGCGCACGCAATAACACAATTCCTCTAAGTCAAAAGGCAAACAGTCTTACATATGCTTTTGCATTCACGTAGTCATTGTCCTCTCGATGAGGCAACGACGAACTAAATTGGTATGAGTACGAGTCGCTTTCCCAACAAACACGGAGGTTTCATTTCAAATTGAAAATGATTGGAAATCAAACGTTTTCTCAAACGGCAAACGTTTGATAATGATTTGAAAATCATAGCATTCTCAACAAAAAGGGGAAATTATTTTCAAATTGAAAAAGGCTATTATTTTCAAATTGTTTTCAAACGTAATTCTCAAATGTGGATTATAATAGTTATACAATGTAAAATAAATATATTTTATTTGTTTAATTTAAATTCATTATTTATTTAAATAAACTGTGATATGATAAAAATGATAAAATAATGTTATTTCCGTCCTTTAATTCTTGGAAAGACGAAATGTGTACTTGGCTCCCTTTTATTTTGAGGATTGTAGCACTGCGATCATACAACAAACTTATAATTTCTTTATTCTTTACTTTTCCTTTTATTTTTTTTAAAATCGTGTTCTTAATCATTGTAATAATCACAAATAATTTTTATTTTTTACAAGAAATAAATCGTTAATTTGTAAAACACATTAAACCACGAAGTAAAAATTTAACTAATCGCCATTTTTAATTTCTAGATTTATTTTTCGGCTTAGTATTGCCAAGTTTAATTTTGATTTGAATTTAACATTCGAAACCAATTTGACATCAAATTGATAAAACATTTGATGTCAAATGTTTATTTTCAAATCACTATCAATTTGAATTTAAATGCTAAAATCAAACAATTAAAAAACGTTTGAGAATTGTGTTTGATGTCAAATGATAAAGTCATTTCATATCAAAGGTTTGACTTCGTGTTTGTTGGGTTTGTTACATTAACATTAACAGCAATAACAACAATAGCAATAACAACAATACATTGTAAATGCTAGAGGTCTGGAAGAATAAATAAAAAGCAATTTCAACACACTCATTTGTTTTTTAACTGCAATGAGTCGAGCACCCAATCATAACGAAACAAATGATAGAATAACCAAACACAAAACAAATAAAAACTCATTCAATTCAGTCAACTCAAGTCAAAAGAGTTAAATATTCATATATAATTTGAATGTAAAATATATGTACCTACACATTACGTATGTATGTATGTGTAAGCTTAACTCAGCTTAACTCTTAAAAATAAAAGAAGCCACAAGCTTACACACATATTATGTCAATGTATTCAAATAAATGTATGAACATTCAATTATTCAAAAATTATTCGAATATTTTTTGTAAACTTGCTCTCTCTAACGGGTTATTCCAATGTTTTGTTATTTATGAATGACTCTCAAATTCATTTACAGTAAACAAGTTTTTTATTCAATTTATTCACTCCTATTTTTGTATACGGTTTACTCTCTTCTTGTCTTCTTGTCTTTTTGAATGTTTTTTATTTGAATAAATGTTGTGCACTTTGAGTAAAGGCAAAAGAGTGAGTTATTCAAATCAGACCTCTAGTATATACAGAACTACTGTACTTTTTAAGAAATGATAAAAAATAAAAACAGCCTTCTATTTCTATGGAAATTGTTTGTACCTAGTGCGTTTGCGTTTCATTTCAATTTTTTTTCTTGTACTACATAGCAACTGCTGAATGTATGACCGAAAGCGAGTGTATTTGTTGGTATTCATTAAATGCGATTTTTTTGGAATCGCACAAAGCCGTTCTCTGGTGACGATGTCACTGTTTATAGAACAAAAGAGTTACATCGTGCTAAAGAGGAAATACATGTTCCCCAAATCCGGGGTGTAAGAATTCATGTTTTTAAAAATGAGCTTAAAGAAAATAATGCTTATTTATACTGCTTTAAATGCTGCTGATAGATCGATCGATATTATTATCCAGACCCAGTTTATGGTCTTATTTTGATGAAAAGAGGGTCATACAAAAATTATATACAATTAGTTGGCTCTCCATTTACAGTTTATACGTGGAAAAACCTTACATTTAAAACTATTACAAGTAATGTTAAAATACTTGAGGACTCTCGTTTTACTCTACACATGGATGCTTCTGGTGAATTTTAACTTATAAATTAGTAATACGAAATTGGAAGCTAAAAAAAGCCATTCTTTTCCGCCACACTCTTAGTGAGATATGTAACTTTTTGGATAAATTAAAGTAATTTATAAAGGAAACCCAAATTAAATATCAGTTTAAATGGCTTTATATTTTATCATAGACAAGTTCATAAGGATCAATATGGTATTCCTGATTCAGTTTTTCAACATTTACTTCTTGCTTTTTTTGTTTTAAAATTTCAATATAATTGTTATTTTCGGTCCCTGGTTATAACCTTTTATATAACAAGTAAGAGTGCTTTATTTGACTATACTATTTAAAACACAGTAATTTTCAAAATTTTGCAATTTTAATTTCAGTCAGAATCAATTTTTAGAACACGTTGCTATTTGGAAAACAACGACAAGGAAGTTTTATACCAAAGTGTTTAGAACGCAGACCATGCTCTTACATACAGTTGTTTCAATAAGTAAAACCACACAAAAATTAAACGGTTAAAAAACTCTTCCGAAAATTCATAAACTGTATAATTGTATGTATAGGTTAATTATGGCACGATCTTAATGAAATTTGACAGTGTGTATTCTAGTCCTATAAAACTGTGACGTACCAAATATTATTACAATAGCGTTATGAATTACGTTTTTAGCAGGGCTGTGGAGTCGTTAAGAAATAGTTATAACTCCGACTCCGACTCCTTTTGCTGAAATTTTTTAAGTACGACTCCAACTCCGACTCCTACTCTAACCTAGCATTATTTAAGAGACCAGTTTTTATTTGACTTTCATCTCTTTTTTAATTTAGTACCTGTTAAATGGTAAATATAGCAAGAAAATGATTCTGTAAAAATTTTAAATCGATATTTTAATTCTAACGTGCCGCACATCGAGCTTTAACCTACTAGTTACTAACATACATATGAGTAGGAAAGCTGCAAAATATTTTATTTGGATTTTGGAAAAAATGCAAAAAACATATAGCGCCTGATTAAATAGACCAAACGAGTTGAACTTTTTTAATTCTAAAGTGTTATGACATTCTTGACTTAAAACTCAACAGTTGAGAAATTTAAAGCAACTGAAATATAGAAAAATAATGGATTTAATTTTGTAACGAACGAGTTTTGTTACGAACTTTCGAAAGAAACGAGTTTTGTTTCAATCCGTATGGGATCATTGAACTTAGTATATTTTAAAGGTTATATTAATTTATTAAAATTATGCAAACAGTGCTAAAAACTGTAAAAATAGTTCTGTAGGGGAGAGATAAACTACACCAATTCTCATCTTTTTCAAATAACGTTTTTTATACTGTTGGAATTTATAGATGTGTGAATTTCCATAAGTCCTATCTAATGTAGCTTTCGAGATAGAAAAGTTGAAAACAACACCAAGTCCAATTGGCTTAGACATTAAAGGCATCAAGTGTACTTAGTGTTGTTTACCACAATATTAATAGAGGCAAAGGACAGTCCTTTTTTGTAAATTGTGATGTGAGGTCTTTTGTTTTTAATATACATACATAAATTCAGACACTGCCATTTTGGTCTTGTTTTATTTATTAAGTCAAATCATTCTCAGGAAAATTTTATATACATAGTTTATTAAAACATGCAGATGCGCCTTCAGTTGTTAGTTCTACAATTTATATAACACATTTTGAAGAGAAACGTAACTTAAAAAAATGTTGTTAGCCTTCTATTATTTTTGGGAAATAGCACCCCTTTTGTTGTTGGACTTGGTGCTGTTTGTCTCAAGGCATGGAACAGTACCATAGAAGGTAACGAACCTTTTATGACGTAATTTTTTAAGTATATCAACGACATAAAAAAAAAATATGTTAGGATCATATAAAATATTCGTACAAATGCACATTTTTATAACATAAACATCATTTGCGATTATCAACATGTTTTCGCGGTCTGCTGTAAAGCTTTCAAAATGTGGCTTGATGTAGTTTATCTCCCACCTGCAGAGTTAAAAAAAAAATGTGAATTTTTAAACAACTAAATTTAAATCTTTTTCTTCAGTGTACTCGCCATTGCATTTTCCGTTCCTAATTCAATATTATTATTGTCCAAGACCGAAATTTGAAATTTCAAGTCTTTATTATCTCTCCAATTTTCCCTAAAGTGAGTAGATAAAAGTATTCTCAAATCATTTTTCGGGTTAACCCCCACATTGACGGGAATTATATCTGGAACAATGTCATGTATTTTTCCGAGTTCCTTTTCCTTTTATTCTATTATAGTTCACCTTAAAGGTTGGAACTAAAAATGTAGTTCACTTAATGCTTTCACCACAGGAGCTACAGCTGTTTTCAAGTCATATTCATGACCATGGCTACAAAAATATTTGTTAATATACGATAAATAAAAACAACATCTTTACAAATTTAATTTTTAAATTCCTTAATTCGGCTATATTTCATTAACGATATCTTGGCGAAATTCAAATAGTGAACCCGCTGGTTTTTGTTACAGAAATTTGAGGTCACATTAATATTTAAAAAGAATTGGAGAAATTGGTCATTAAAATTTTTTTTTTTGAAAAATATTAGAAAAATTTTAATGCAAAAAAGTCGGAGTCGGAGTCGCTAGTTTTTGTGGGTACTTCGACTCCGACTCCGGTACAAAAACCTCAACTCCGACTCCGACTCCACAGCCCTGGTTTTTAGGCGTACCTAAATGTTTCCGAGAGTGGGCTCTAAATTGGGCCTATAGTAAATTATGGACTGACATTTTTAAAATTCTTCTAGTCATATAAAACGAGTTTGTGCAAAATATATATACTTATGTAGTTTGTTAGTTTTTGAAATAAAAATATAATTGTTGGGGCGTTAAATCCACATTTGGGTTCATAACTCTTTTTTCTAATGAACCGATTGTGTTGGACTTCAAAGTTAACTGCTTAGGATAACTAGAAACAATTTTTTTTCTTTCAAAAGTGAAAATGCAGTTTGTCTGCTTATAGAAGCTCAGCGTTTATTATTTAAAGTACTGGAGCGTGTGCTTAGGATTTCTAGTGGATTTTGGTTTGCTTTTGCAGACAATGTGCATCTTGTAGGTCTTGAAAATATTGATTTAAAACACGACACCAATTTAATGCATACATTTTAAGTTTAAGTATTGTAGATGGCGTAAATATAGAAAATTTAAAATGAATGCATTTTGTTGGTTTAAATCAAGATTTACTAGACCTACAAGATGTAGAAGGTCTACAACAGCAAACCATGAATTTCGTTTATGTAAAGGTCCAACCAGAATATGCATAAGCAAGCTTAAGCTACTGTCAAAAATCAACGAAAAGCCTCTCAAGTGCATTTAAAAGAACAAAAACCAAATAAAAAACATTTGGTTCCGTACGGAATATGCGACCAGTTTTGCACTTTACTTAAGCAAATGACAGTTTTATAACTTTAACAAAAAGTGTTTTTGACATTGTACAATGATTTGACAAAAACAAATTGCTTGTGGTTTTTGTACGAGTTGTACTTGTTGTAGTACCGAGATTACCTGGGATGAATTCGCCTTGCATATATGCAATTTTCCACTACATTTCTGAGCATGTGGCCAATATTGCTATCGTTTGAAAGCTTTAAAGTAGGGACTTAACGATACGTCTTTTTGCTGATACGATACCGATACTCAAAAGGAAATATCGGCGATACCGATATGAACATAAAATTTAAGTTTAAGGTAAAATTAACAAAACTCATGAATAGTAATTTCTTTATTTTATAAAGTTACTGTGTAAGAGATTATAAATATTTAAAATTGATATTAATAAGATTTTAAAAACTACGAACTGAATTTGAATTCCTGGTAAAATTACCAAAAGTTAAATTACTTTTGAAACAAAAAAAGTGCAAGAGATTATTATTTAAAGTTAATAATAATAAGAATTTTGTTTTTGTTTCTCAGATGCGACAGAACTCATATCTGCGCCATGTTCTTAACTTTTGGGTATAACATTTCATTCCGTCAGTAAACAAGCGGAAATGCCTCTCTGGAAAATCTAATGTATCCTTAGACTTCTTCTTTCCTATAACATTTCCACAAACACTCCAAAGTAGAGTTGTGTCGGTCATGAACGACCCGGTTCAATTGAACGAATCAGTCAAATGAACGTTGAACGGCCGTTCAGTCTCATCGTTCAATATGGTTCACTTGGGTCTTTTCAGGTCTTTTGAATCAGTTTGAATCAGTCATTCACTTGCTTACCGAACAACTGATTGAAAAGAAACAACAGTACTATTCTTGTGTATATGTTTGTTATGCCAGAATAATATACTTGTTTCTTTTACTCATTGTCACATTGCTTTACACATTTTCATAATACATCGTTCAATATGGTTCACTTGGGTCTTTTGAATCAGTTTCAATCAGTCATTCACAAAAAACAATGCAAAACACAAAGCAAAATGTTTCTTCGAATTTGCTTTGTGTTTATTGTTTTCTATTATTGTATACATATTTCTTATATGAATATTGCTATACTCTTTTAACACATTGCCGTATTCAATCAATTGTGAATGTCTGAACGAAAACCACAAAAGAGCAACTGATACAAAAGACCGACTGATCCAAACGATCAACCGACCCAAAAGACAAGTGACCTGAAATGACCGACTGAACGAAATGAACGAACTCGTTCACTGTTTCGAATTGAACGTTAATGACCGGTCACCTAAACGAACGATTAAGCCCAAGACTACTCCAAAGGTCAGAATTTTTACTAGGTGTAGGGGTGGCCATGTCTTCAACACTTTCAGAATGCAGTTTTATGCATTCTGAAAGTTCTGACAACACTGTGAGAGCTGACCACCGTCTGAAGCTTTAGTATTAAACAAACATTGGATATACATTTGTATATAAGTTGCAGTTATCTAAAACGCTTCACTGGCAAGACTACCTATTTGTCTTCTTTTTTGGAATACATTGTGAGAGAATTACATTTATTGAATGAAGGTTCAAAAGAAGTGCAACATTTACTATTAACATTCATAAAATCTATGCCTAGCAATAAAGCGTCTAGAAGTTCGTTATGAATTCTACTTCGAAGGCGAGTTTTTGTGGAGTTTATAATTTCAACACAGGCAAAGTTTGTTGTAATTACCAGCATATAAAGTGCAAGTTCCTTTAAATGGTACGTACCTGTCGTATCCATGTAGCTATAAAATTCTGAGCTTAACCTTCATAAATAAGATGAAATATCATCATTAAAACCCTCTTTATAATTAACAAACGCTAATTTTTTCGAGTGTGTTTCGTAAACATCAAAAGGTACGTTAGGATTCATAAAAATCTTTAACAACAACGTTTTTATCTATGACAATAAATTGCCACATACATAGTATAATGGAAAAATGTTCATAGACTACGTATATTCATGTTTCAAGAGCACTTTTAAAATGAAAAACAATTTTCTCGAAGATTTTTATTATCTTCCTCAGCCATTTAAACATACATACTTTCAAATACTGACCATACATATGAATGCCACAAATTATTGGAATATAATTATTACAAACTTGTTAGTTTTATACTTTGTTTAATATTGAATTTAATAATTTTAGATTAAGCAGGTTTTTGAATTTGTAACAAAATGAAAAATAATTTTCTTTTATTATTCTGAAATAAAACTTCAAAGATTAGACTTACATTTTTCTACAGGATATGGGCTATTAGTTTAAAAATGTATTCGAGAGAAGAAGTTAAATCAACCGTCAGCAAGCTCAATGGATCAAACTATTCAGTATGGAAGATTAAAATGGAATTAATTTTAATTAAAGAAGATTTGTGGGATATTGTTTCAAAGCCAAAACCCACAGAGCCGGATGCAAACTGGATAAAGAAAGACGGGCAGGCGAAGGCATGTATTGGACTTTTGGTGGAAGATGCACAATTGTATTATTTCAAGAATTGCGTTAATGCGTGCGACTATTGGAATAATTTGCAAGACCATTTTGAGAAACCATCTTTAAATACGAGAGTACATATAATGAAGACTATATGTAAGATGCAATTGTCAGATGACGAAAAAATGGAGGCTCATATTAATGAGATGATGTCGTATATAGATCAACTAGCTGTCATGGGTGATCCATTAAGTGATTCGTGGGTAGTAGCAATGTTATTGCGAAGTCTTCCCGATACGTATGATCCACTTATTGTCGCTTTAGAAGCTCGGAATGATAAAGATTTAAATCTTAACTTTGTCAAAGGAAAGTAAATTGAAGAAGCAACACGTAAGGTCTACAAAAGGTCATCATCAGATACAACAGTGATGAAAGTTCATAAAGGAAAACAGCAAAAAGACCAACATAACATTTCTAAAAAATGTTACTTTTGCGATAAAGCTGGCCATTTTAAAAAGGATTGCAGATTTTATAAAGAATTCTTGGCAAAGAAGAATACAGTCAACATAACAGCAAGTCCGGATGTAAAGGATAGCAATCAAGAGAATTGTTTTTGGGTTGGTAAATGTGGGAAGGCGAACTGGTTTTTAGATTTTGGGGCTACGTGCCACATATCAAATCAGGAAAGTTTCTTTCAAAAGCTGGATAAAAACCACATTGAGTCAGTAAACGTAGCAAATGGCTATCAAATAAATTCACAGGGTAAAGGTTCTGGATATATAGAAATCATTAAAGAGGACAATTCAATCGAGAGAATTTTTATTAAGGATGTTCTTTACGTACCATCGATTGAATGCAACCTTTTATCAGTAAAAAAATTGGCTGAAAAGGGGTATAGTGTATATTTTAAAAATAAAATATGTAGAATTATAAAAAATAACGTTACTGTAGCAATTGGCGACTTAGTGAATGATCTTTACAAACTAAGGGTTAAGTGTAATGATATAAACTTGGCAAACAATGGAAAACACAATGGATGCATACATGAATGGCATCGAAGAATGGGTCACAGAGATATAAATGCTGTAAAAACTATGTTACAGATTGCAAATATTAAGCCAAGTGATTGTGATATTAATGTGGAGTGTGAAGTGTGTCTCAGTGGTAAGATGACGCGAAGATAATTTCCCAAAAAAGCAAGTGAGCAATCTAAATCTATGCTTGATTTGGTGCATACAGATGTGGCCGTGATGAATGTATCTACTCCAAGTAATTATCGATATTTCGTTACTTTTATCGATGATTTCAGCCGATATTGTGTAATATACTTGCTAAAAAACAAAAGTGATGTTGTTGAGAAAATTAAGGAATATTTTCATTATGTTAAAACCAAGTTTAACAAGATTCCTAAAGTTTTGCGTTCAGATCGAGGCGGTGAATACCTTGGAGATAATGTTAAAGAATTCCTAACACCCAGTCTCCACCTAACATGAAATGCAGTTAAAACATGAAGTTAAGACTTGCTGTGTAAAATGGTTATATGTTTATGGTGGCGTACACGTAGTGAAGTTAGAGTTAAAACTTTTCATTATTTTCAGTTCGTTGACGCGTAAAGTATGTAGCTACAGTGTGTTTGTGGAAAATAATTAAAGTTATTTTATACTTAAATGTTTGTTTGTATTATATTTTTCACAAAAAGCAAAGTTTATTATGTGTAGTTTACAACGGTTTTAACAAATTAATTAAAGATGTCGAAAAACAACTACAAAATAGCGTACTGTCAAACTTAAACGTCAATTTATGTTATAAAAGAACTTTCAAAAGAAATGTTATAACAATCAAGTTAAAACTTTAACTGGAGCAGTCTCCACTTAACACTAACTTGCAGTTAGTGTTAAAGTTAGTCATTTTATGTTAGGTGGAGACCCCGGGTAAGGGCTATGGGTACACAACAACATTTAACTGCGCCATACACTCCGCAACAAAATGGAGTTGCAGAGAGAAGAAATCGTTATTTGGTCGAAATGGTACGATGTATGCTTGTAGATGCTAATCTACCTAATATTCTATGGGGCGAAGCGGTGATAACAGCTAATTTTGTTCAAAATCGCGTCATAACAAGATCTAACAGAAGAATTCCTTATGAAATATGGGAAACGAAGAAAGTGGACTTAACTTTATTGGAAGTTTTTGGTGCAGAGGCTCATGTACTTATACCAGCGCAAAGACGTAAGAAGTTAGAACAGAAAACTGAATTATTGATATTTGTGGGTTATTCCGAAGAGTCAAAAGCACTACGTTTTTTGAATTTAATGGACTTGAGAATTGTAATTAGTCGAAATTACAAAATACTAAATTCTACTTCAAGAAAAACTGAAATTATACATTTAAAAAAAGAAGAAGTTGAAGTTAGTTTAAGCAGTAAAAATCCAGATACAGGCATTCAATGTTTTGAAAATACAAATTTTAACAACGAAGATTATTATTCAGCAGATGAAGAGTTTTTAGTGCAATCTGAAGATGAAGATACTGTTAATGCTTCCAAGCCACAAGTACCTTTAAGAAGATCAAATCGTCATAATTTTGGTGTATTGCCAAAGCGGTATGTAAATACAGTAAAAAATGTTGAACCTAGTACTTACAAACAAGCCATAGAAAGCGATGAGAAGGAGGAATGGGTAAAAGCTATGGATGATGAAATGAAATCGTTGGAAAGCAATAAAACTTGGAAGGTGGTACCATTACCCAAGGGACGAAAAGCTATAGGATGTAAGTGAATTTACAAAATTAAACGGGGTTCAAGTGGCGAAATTTTAAAATATAAAGCTCGTCTAGTTGCAAAGGGATTTAGTCAAAAATATGGAGTTGATTACGACGAAGTTTTCGCACCAGTCGTAAGACAATCTACGTTAAGAATGTTTCTAACAATTGCTGGTTCTAGAAATTACAAAGTCGAGCACTATGACATAAAAACGGCATTTTTAAACGGCAATCTTGATGAAGATATATATATGCGACAACCATTTGGATATGAAGTTTTCAAAAACTGCAATAAGACATTGGTATGTAAACTACAAAAAGGTTTGTATGGCCTTAAAAAAGCAGCGCGATGCTGGAACACAAAACTGTTTGATATACTTATACAGGAAGGGTTTGTTCAAGGAAATGCAGATCCTTGTTTACTGAAAAAGCATATTGATAACGAATTTATTTTCATACTTGTATACGTAGATGACATTTTGGTAACTACAAATACCAATAAAAACTTCAAAACAGTTGAAGAAATTTTACAAAGCAATTTTGAATATACAATACTTGGAGACGTAACTTTTTATCTTTGTGTCAAAATTGATAGGGAGAACGATGGTTTTTATAATATTTGTCAAAGTCAATACATCGATTCAATCGTTTCAAGAGCTAGTTTAGAGGAAAGCAAAGGTTCGAAAATTCCAATGGATGTCGGTTACGTTGCCTTAGATCGAACAAATTTTAAGTTGATGGATAATAACGAAAAGTATCAAGAGCTTATAGGGTGTTTGATATACCTTTCTGTAAATAGTCGTCCAGATATTTCGGCAGCAGTTTCTATATTAAGTCAACATGTTACTCAACCAGCTGAAGAAGATTGGATGGAGCTAAAAAGGTTAATAAAATACATTAAAGGAACTGTAAACTTAAAATTAAAACTTGGAGGCAATAGATCTGAAAAGCTTATTGGCTTTGTAGATGCTGATTGGGCACAAAACCGTATAGACAGAAAATCATTCAGTGGTTACGTTTTTAAATATAATGGTGGTTGTGTAAGCTGGTCGTGTCACAAACAACAATGTGTATCACTATCTTCAACAGAAGCGGAATACATAGCGCTAGCTGAAGCATCACAAGAAACTATATGGTTAAGAAAACTTATTGAAGACTTTGGAATAAAGCTACACGAACCAACAATAATTTTCGAAGATAACCAAAGCTGCATTAAGTTAGTTGGTTCAGAAAAATTTAGTAAGCGAACCAAGCATGTGGATACTAAATTCCATTTTGTCTTAAACAATCTTAAAAATTAAAAATCTTAAAAACAACAATATTCTAAAATTATCATATTGTCCTACAGAGGAAATGCAAGCTGATATATTAACAAAACCTTTGTCTCACATAAAATTTATAAAATTTAGAAGTTTGTTGCAATTGTATTAATTAAGGAAGGGTATTGGAATATAATTATTACAAACTTGTTAGTTTTATACTTTGTTTAATATTGAATTTAATAATTTTAGATTAAGCAGGTTTTTGAATTTGTAACAAAATGAAAAATAATTTTCTTTTATTATTCTGAAATAAAACTTCAAAGATTAGACTTACATTTTTCTACACAAATTTCATACATTAAAAATACTAGAATAAAAGTAATATTTTTGCTTCTTATTGAATATATCGGATTTTAAAACAAGTCCATAGCTCATCAAAATCGCAAACTATTTTATTAAATAGCCATGTCGCCAAATCAAAAATTAGGTCGCCAAACAAATTTGAAAATCGTTACGTTTAAGTGCTGGTTTAGTTAAACTAAACTTGAATTTATATTTGGTTAAGCTCAACAACTATAAATCTGTGTCCCATGTATTATATGTTGTTAAAAAATTCATATGGCCTGTATTTTATGCGTTTAACCCCCCGTTTCCACATGCAAGTGCAAGATCGAAAAACTCAATACACTCACAATTTTTCACTAACATTCACACAATTTTTGTACTTTCAGCCAATCGGCTGTTTCCTCGATTTTTCGTTAATAATACGTATGCACTACTTGCAAGTAATTACTTGCATGTGGAAACGGGGGTAAAGATGGTTTATATGTTAAGTGATTTATTGATTTGTTGATTTATGTGCTGTTTTTACAACACAAGTGACTGAACGTCTCGTGAAATTTATATGAAAAGCACTCAGTTTTTTGAGTGTTTTCCATATAAATTTTACTACACGTTCAGTCACTTGTGTTGTGAAAACAGCACATTAAACCAGTGTTCGAAAATAAACCGTACATTATTTAGCGTTCGGCTCACACACCCAAGAACGATATCTATTTTTTTAGTGTTTGTGTATACATACAGAACCCTTAATACTGTTCGTAACTATTTTCAAGAAAGAACCGAACATTATATAATGTTTTGTTCTTCGTCAAAAAACAGAACATTTGTACAGGGCTGTCAGACTTGGGGATTTATCCCTAAAGTTGGGGATTTCATGTGAGCAAAAAGGACAAAGAAAGTCATTTGGGGATTGGGGTTTTTTTTGGGTTTAAAAAAAAATGTCGGGGATTTTACACTTTTTTATTATTTACGCTTATTTTTCTTTGTTACGTATATAAAATATGAAAAAATTAGCAAAACTTTTATCTTACTCTTATTATACAGTAGTTTTGACTTAACTGCTTTTATTTAAGTGCACTTTTGACTTAGCTGCACAAAATAAATAATTTTTGTCATTATTCTTTAAAGTCCCATACAAATGTCTTTTGTATGTGCACTTTCTATACCTGCACATTTGAGATAAATGCCTAAAATTTTTGGCATTTTAAAATTATTTTAATATGAAACATCAAAGTTAGCTGCAAACATGAAAAAATATGGTGGCCGCTTTTTTATATAAATATCCAATTTTATAAAATTTTAGTAATATATCAATATATTAATAAAAACGTTTTTTATTCTTCTTTTAAAGACTTTACTTAAGATGCACTTTTATACAGGTAAAAATAATTGTGTACCTGCACATTCAGGCAGATAAATACATTTAAGATAACCGCTCTTTTGATTTATCTACAAAAAAAAAAAAAAAATCGCGCAAAGGAGATTGTGCAGCTAAATCAAAATTAATGTAATTGCATATGATATCATTATTATCGCATATGGAACTCACTCTTTGTAAAAATATATTTTTTCCCGCTATTAACTTTTAGAAAACAAGCTTTAAAGTGTTCGTCTAAATTCCCTATTAGCTACTTAATTTTTCTTTCGTAATTTTGCTAAAATATAAATGTACAGTACAAGTGAATTTTAATACATTTGTCGTTATTCTAATAATAGAAATATTTAACGGGTTTTTGATACAATTAGGGTCAACACAGTAATTTTTGATTTTTGAAAATTTCGAAAATGTCACTTATCATCCCTGTAATAATAATAATAAGAAGAAGAAAAGTTATGAAGTTATGGACCTCTAAAGTGTAATATCAATAAATAAAGAGGTCCACTTTTTCCATTTTATAATTTCTTCTTTTTTTTTAATTTTCTATCAGAAAATTTATTTTATTTTAAACCTCAAAAAACAGCAATAAACAAGATTTATCTGTTTGTTCATCTGGCAACGTTAAGCACATCTGAAACGAACGAACATTAATAAACTGAACCGAACACAATTAAGTTTGTGTTTAAAAAAAAACCGAACGAAACTAAATGTTCTCATTTTTTGTTGAGTTGGATGAAAACAGTATTATTTTTGTGTTTGAAAGATGACTAGCAGGGAAACGCTATTTTTTTTTTACTGATTTTCTACACAAACAGTATTAGCGTTTGTGTTTTCCACAAATCTACCGAACCGAACATTAAAGAACGATATTTAGTGTTTATTTTTGAACACTGATTTAAACACATTTTAAACCAAAAAGAGAAACTTGCTCTGATTTTTAAGCCCTTACTTTTTTATCTTCTCGGCCGCTAATTGCGTACTTATTTAATGGTTACAAATATTAAAAAAAATACACGTGCTGCTGAAACCGTATGTATGGTAAGCCTATGTTAAACTCCGCAACATCTACTGTTTAACTACCAAATGTGGCGAATCTAGAGTTTCTACGCGGGAAAGAATTCCCGGAAATCCCGTGAGATTTTGTTTTAATAGTTCCCGGGAAATTTTTTCCGGGAATTTTCGGGAATTTCAAATTAAATATTTTGAAATTTGAATTTGTTAGCATCGTTTAAAAAAAAACCAGCAATAAAAATATATTCTTTACTAAAATTACTAAAAACTACCTACAAATCGAACTATATTTCCTACGCCAATAAATCAACGTAAAAGTAAATGAAGTAGAAAATTCAAATGTACACAGTGTTGGGCAAAATACATGGTTTGCGGTATTTAAAATACAAAATACAAAATACTTGCTGGTCATGTATTTAAAATACAAAATACAAAATACTTTCAGGTTATGTACCTATTTAAAATACAAAATACAAAATACTTACACATCCTGTATGTATTTAAAATACAAAATACAAAATACTTACACATCCTGTATGTATTTTAAATACATTGTACGTATTTCAAATACAAAATACTTCCACGTCATGTACATTAAGTTTATAACTTTTTTTTGAGTGCAAAATACCACTCCAGCGCCATGTGGGGAATTTTGTTCTGATAATAAAAAACTATTTTTTAAGCTGATTCGGTGAAAAAAGTTTCCGCACCGTAAGCGATTCCTAAAACTCCATATTATGTTAATTTCAAAAGATTTTGTTATTCGTGCTTAATTCCCAGTTTTTATTATTGATAAAAACACTTGAAATTTATTGTTGATGGGATAAGCTATTCCTATGCATATTATGTGTAAATTTTATTTTTGGAAATTGAAACCCTTTTGATTTTGCATTAGACTTATGAAAAATGGTTTAATGTTGAAGATTATATATGAATTAAAACAAAAACGAACTTATTTAAGACAAGAGCCACTGATTTAATGATGAAAATAAAAAATAAAAACAAAACTTCAACGCTTTCGGTGCGGAAACTTTTTTCACGAAAGATGAAAAGTGACACCATATTTTTTTATATTTTGGTAGATTAAAATGCAATCAACCATCAATAAACTGACAGAATATATTTTGTAAACTATGTTTTTAAAATACAAAATACTCCTATTTTTTATGTATTTAAAATACAAACTACTTATATTTGTTGTATGTATTTAAAATACAAAATACTTGCTGGATATGTATTTAAAATACAAAATACAAAATACTTGCACGTCATGTATTTAAAATACAAATACAAAATACGTTTTTGTATTTTAAATACGTATTTCAAATACATGTATTTCAAATACTGCCCAGCCCTGAATGTACACGATACACCATCACCAAAAATTTAAAGAATTGCAATCGCTCGCGAATTTTATCCCAGTTCGCGTTTTAAGCGATTTTTTCCAGTAAGTTTTCATATTCTTTAAAGCTTTTACGATTTTTAATAAATATTAGACTTCGCTGTTACTAAATATGTGGGAATTTCAGCAATTTTTAACGAATTTTTTTCATTCCTATTAGTTTTAGGGACTTTTAATCAATTAATAGCGCTATTTTTGCAAACTTTTTCGATTTAAAAGGGGGCGAAAAGTTCAATGCCTTATGCCATTATTAAGGGTGAATTTTTTTAGCATAAAACTTGCTACTCTTTAAGAGAGCAAAACATTTTAAAGAAACGAACACCTCATTGCATTTTTTATAGTGAATGTCACATTCTTTTTTTTTTTTTTTTGAAAAGAAACCACTATAGGATAATTAATAAATAAAAAATATAAAATTTGTACATGAGCGCAAACATAGGTGTTGAATTAACAAATCTACTTGTTTTAATTATACTTTGTTTATTAAATTTTTTAAAATGAATATGTTGTTTTGAAATGTAATTCAAATATATGAAAATATTTTTTATTAATTAAATAACTTTTATAGAAAACACAACAAATTGTGTACGTAATTTAATAGGTTATGGGCCCAGGAGTCCATGTAGAGACATTCTGTGATTGAAACGTTAAAAATAAAATTGTTATTGGTCTATAAACATGTAAGTGAAAATGGCATCAACAACTTTTGCAAGCAAGATACCAATATTCGATGGCTCAAATTATTCAACATGGAAGACGCAAATGGAAGCTCTATTGCATAAAAGCAGGTTGCTACAGATCGTTCGAGGTGACACGATTACTCCAGCTGAACCAAATTTGCGTGAACAGTGGGTTGAAAAAGATCAAGATGCGAGAGCTGACATTTTGATTGCATTATCGCCAAAAATTCTAATGCTAGTAAGAAATTAAAAAACATCGAAGCAAATTTGGGATTTTCTGTGTGAGACGTATGCAAGAAAGTCCAAGAGGCAAACAGCTGAACTTTACAGGAAATTATTAAATCATAAAATGAGTGCTGGACAATCCATTTTAAAATTTATTGAAGAGTTTGATGAAAATTATACACTTTTGGAAGAAATGAATGGTAAAATCGAAGAAGAATTACAAGTCATAATAATATTTGACGGTTTATCCAATGCTCACAAGGAAGTTAAAGCAGCATTCAATACAGCAAATGAGTTTCCAACAATGAAGACTTTAAGGTCAAGACTTTTAGAGTTGCAAGAAAATTTTGATGTTCCCGAAAATTATGCATAAAAGGCAAAACATGGTAAAAAATATAATATAAACAAACCAGGTATGTCTAAATCTATTACTTGTTTTCGCTGTGGTAAACAAGGACACATGGCTAAAAATTGCAAACGAATACTAATAAAGATCGATCTCATATAGTAAATTCGAATGGATTTGTTGCCACGCATGGAATAGTTCAGAAAGCTAGTCATAAGACAGTTTGGTTTTTAGATAGTGGGGCTACGTCACATATGACTTATCAAAGGGACATTTTTCAAAATCTTGACACAAATTACAGTGGTACTGTTAAACTTGCAGACGAAAAGGAAATAAGTGTAAAAGGATTAGGTACTGTGGTATTGGACGTTATAGTTCAGAAAGAACATAAACAGCTAAAACTGTTTAACACTTTATGGGTGCCTGATTTAAAAAATAATTTAATGTCAACAAGTAAAGCAACGGATAATGGATGCGTTATCGAAATGCAGGACAATGTAGCCAAAATAGTTAAAAATAATGAGATTTTAGTTGAAGCTATCAAGAGTAATGGGCTATATACTGTAAACATAGATGAAATTCAAACTTGTTATTGTGCAAATACAAAAGAACAAAATGTAGTAGAGTTATGGCATAAACGATTTGGGCATTTAAATAGCTACTCTTTAAAGCAATTGAGTTCGAATAATATGGTGATAGGTTTACCAAGTACTCATTTACAAGAACACGAATGTGAAACATGTATAAGGGGAAAACAAGTTCGCGATAAATTTGCTCAAAAGTATGATAAGTGCTTAACTGAAGTTTTAGGATTAATTCATTCAGACATTTGTGGTCCAATGAGGACCGAGTCTTTGGGTAAAAAGCTGTATTTTGCAACATTCATAGATGATTTTTCTAGAAGTGTAACAGTTAAATTTTTAAGAAACAAATCTGAATATTTAGAAGCATTAAAAGAATTTAAGACTTCTGCAGAACTTGAAACTGGAAAACGTATAAAAATATTAAGAACTGATAATGCTAAGGAAATGATAAGCAGCGATATAGATAGATATTTAAAATCTAATGGTATAAAACATTAATTGTCCGTAGAATATACTCCACAACAAAATGGTGTTGCAGAACGCATGAACCGCACACTTGTTGAAATGGCAAGATGCCTTATGTTAGAAGCGAATCTTCCTGAAATGTTATGGGCGGAATTAATTAATACTGCAACATACATTCGAAACAGGTGTCCTACCAGTTTAAATAAAAATAAGACACCATTTGAAATTTGGACAGGGAAAACACCAAATGTAAAACACTTACGTCAAATTGGAAGCAAGTCATATGTTTTAAACAAAAAGCCAGGAAAAGGTAAATGGGAGCCTAGAAGTGAAGAATATATTTTAGTAGGTTACTGTGATGAATCCAAAGCATACAGGTTGTGGAAGGCTGGTGACAGGAAAATTACAAAGAGTAGAGATGTAAAGATTATTGAAGAAAAATTACCAAATATTGACAGTGATTCACTGAACTTTAAAGAAAATCAGGATTTTGTAGAGTTTCGATTAAACTTTATTACAGATAATAATCAACAAGAAAGTAGCAATGTTGATTTAAGTGAAGTTGATGTGTTTGAAGATTGTGTTGACCGTTCTTCAGAACAAAATTTTATTGAAGAAAGTATACAACTTAATGAACAACCAAACACATTAGATCAAAGATGCCCAGTAGTGGCTGATATCAGCAAATTAAACTCACACGTATACTTACGCTCATGGTGGAATAAGCAGGTGGCATCGTTACGGCAACAAATACAACATTACAACAAAAATGGAAACTACATAACCGTTTACGTCAAAAAATACATTAAACAAAAATCAAAGCATGCCGCTGAACGTGATGAAATAAATAAATTTTTAGCCAATTTTTATTTAGTTATGGGAATATCTTATCAAAATTATCAAAAACTTTAATAAAAAACAAAAATCCCAGCACAAAACGTGGACTTTTTGTAAACATAAACAAAACTTTGACATAAAACTAGACAAACAATGCAAGCATAGTTGCCAATTTAGCGCCTTTGGCGCTAGATTTAGCGCTTTTTACCTGTCAAAAAGGCGCATATTTTTTCCTTAGCGCTTTTTTTAAAAAGAGCGCTAAATTAGCGCTTTTATTGATACCCAACATTTTTGTACTTTTATTTGCATACATTAAAATCAAGACACATTAAACCAAAATTTGTTTCCGTTTATTAAATACTTTACTCTGAAATGCAAACTATACAAAGAAAGAAGTTTCCTTGTTCCATTTCGTTTCTTAAAACAAGAAAATCCAAAAGTAATTTCTTGATTCTAACTTATTTTGTTTGATTTAGAAAAATTTTCTTAAATAAAGAAACATTTTCTCATGATTAAAAAATTCACGTTTTTGGTATATGATCAAAAATTTCTTAAAACAAGAAATACAAAAGTAGCTTATTTTTATTAAAAACAATAAAGATATTTCTGAAATCAAGCGGCATTTATTTAATATTAGTCTGATTTTTTAATAGAATCGAATTTCTTGCATCAAAAAACAAATGCAAGTGATTTTTTTAAATTGTTCAGAAAATGCGCAAGAACACTTGGTTTGATTCAATTAACTTTTATTTGGATCGACATGGTAACAAATCAGTCAAAAGTTTCTTATTTTTATATTAAGTTTTCTTAAACTAACTAGTGCAACACGTTTTTATGAAAAAATTCAGGCTTTTTTTAAAAAGCAACGAAAACTTGATTTAAGTAACTAAAGAATTAAAATGGATTTTTTTTTAGTTTTATTTAAGTAAATTTTAGTTCGCTTTGAGTTATAACTTTTTGCTTAACACATGTTTACAATAAGAAATTTTTGGCTTGGACGAGAATGGTGCAAGACTTTCTTGGTTCAAGTCATATTTTCTGGTGATTTAGTAAATAATTTTTTCCGTGTATATTTGAAATTATATTAGTCTGAGTTTATACGGTTCATTCTTTACTGAAAAGATTGCTACTTTATAGGCGAGAGGGGCGAGTGGAAAAGAAACGAGTACATACCCCTCGCCTCTCTCGCCTATAAAGTAGCAATCTTTTCAGTAAAGAATGAACCGTATAAACTCAGACTAACTTTACTTTTTCTGAAAAAACAAAAAAAAAAAAAATCGGGGTAGAGAACTTGATTTAATTGACTTTACCGTGCTGAATCCAAATAGTTTATTCAATCACGTCTAGTTAACATTTTGTTTACTTATCTTCATGATTTCATGTCATATTTTATTCATAATAAACCTGCATTTCGCAGGTTCGCATAAAAAAACTAGACATGATAGAAAAAACTGAAAACGGATTTGAATTTAACGCTGTAATATCTTTGTATTTTATATATTTTTAATTAAAACGATTTTTTTTGAGAGCCAGTGTAATTAATAAAACTTGGTTCTTAAACATTTCATTAAGTTTGTTATTTAAATATTATTTAGCGCTTTTTAGCGCTTTTTGATTGGGGGCACGGCGCTTTTTGATTAAAAATAGTTCACAACCCTGAATGCAAGAGCAAAAAATCGTCATCTGGCGTAGTGCTGCCACCTGTTTATTTCACCATGCTTACGCTCTTTTGCTTGATCATCAATCAACCAATAGGAAATCAGCATGTTGAGTGGGAGCAGAGTTCCCAGTTTTATTTTAAGCCATATCCCCAATTTGTGATTTTTCATCCCCAAAAATCCCCACAATAGCCATTTTCTTATCCCCAAAAATCCCCACATTTTCTTAAAAATAAAAAACATAATATTATGTCAATGGAAAAATATGCATACATCGATTTATATAAATAAATCCATTTGTGTAATATAATTAAAACTAATGATTTTTATTCTTTGAGTTCTACGTATCTATGTGTACACATGTATTGAATGTAACAAAGGTAACGTAAAAACGCAAAAGAAAAATAATTATGCGTCAATACATATTTATCATTTCCAAAACTAGGGAATCCATAATCTTCTAAGTCATAAGCCAATGCAATTTTGTTTTACATGTTGTTTGTTTAAAAGGTGCATTTAAGATTGTTGAATAAATTTGTCACAGCAAGCTGCATTATTTTAAAGTGTACAAACTTTTATTTTAAGAAGAGCTCCTAATAACTCTCATATTGTATTCTGTTGCAAATATTGATTTTGGTTGTATTCATTACAGAAAAAAGCTAGTTCAACAAAAGAAACGCTTGTTGGTACAAAAAGCATATTTAAACCTATTTCAACAAGTTCTTAAAATAGTTTAAAACCGGGAAAAGACTAAAATTGGTACCCACATATTGACCAAATCGGTCTTGCCATTGGAAAAATGAAATTTAGAATAATATATTATCCCCAAAAATCCCCAGCGAAAAAAGTGCTTTTCCTTAAAAAATCCCCTGGGGATTTTCACGAAATTTTTATCCCCAATTACAAAAAAAAATCCCCAATTTGGGGATAAATCCCCAAAACTGGGAACACTGAGTGGGAGAGACAAACTACACTTGCAGAACTTCTGTGCAGCGTGGCCATTTCGGCATTTTTGCAGCTAGATTTAGCATTTTTTTCTCTGATTTAGCTGCACATTTTTCATTTAGCAGTTAGCACACTTTTTTGTTGAATGTACATACAAATTCATACTTTTTTGCTATAGAAACTGTACAATCTTATAAAAGATCTTTCATATCAAATTGTTTTAAACATTGATCATTACGATTTTGAAAAATTTTTGGAAACGAATAGAGATACCATAACTTTTGAAATAGAAAAACAAATATGAATTACATGTCGAGATTTTATAGCTCAATTAATATGCAGCTTTGACAACGATTGCCAAAAAAGTTTTATAATTTAACAAATAACTTTTTTTGTGTAGAAAACAGTTTCAACCAAGGCGAATTCACAAAGGTGACCGCATCATGAGATAGAGGTATGCTAGCTATCCCTTTTTATTGAAAAATACTATGTATTTTGTTTTTGTAAAAGGTTAGAGTGAATGTCAAAAATATTTGTTGAAAATATAAAAAAGGAATTTTTTTTGTTTATAAAATATATACAATTGCTTTAGAAAGTAAATCTTGTTCCTCAATTGCAAACTAATTGTGGCTCCACTTATTCCTTACGCATTTCTAATTTATTGTGTTTATATTTAATATTCACTTTTTTATTTTATAAAATTTAAATAAGTTTTTTTTTCCAAGTATTAAAATTTTTATTGAATTTTAAATTTGAATTAATTTTTTCACAAATTGTAAACAAAGCATTCTGCATACACAAAAAACAATTAACAGATGACTCAAAAATGCCACCTGCATGAATTCGCCTTGGTTTAAAGACTAATAGAAGAAATTACAACTTTGGAACATCAGTGGCAGAAACTAAATTTATATAAATTGTTAAATAAGAACTCAACAGTTGATTTCTGGATAAATGTATATGGATATAAAAATGCATTAAATGAAAATCTAGTCAGTGAATTAGCTTCTTTTGCAATGAAGTTTTTATTTTTGCCATTTAGCAACGCGGAAGTTAAAATAGGTTTTTAGTGGTATAAATCTCTTAAAAACGGAAACTCGAAATAGAATGACGTTAAAGACTATGTATATGCTACTTTATATTAGGTGTGGTTTACCATGTTGCGGTAGTTTAAAAAAAATTAACGATATCATTTAAAAATGCGATAAGAACATACATATATAATAATGATTCTACAGAAGTTGAAGAAGAATATTATTTTGATGACGTATTTAATTTATAAAATGAAATTTTTTATTAAACGTGTTATGCATTTTATTGAAATACTAAATAAAAGCCATTTATAGGTCAAGGTCCTTTGATTTTTTGTTATGGTATGGTACCTTTTCTTTAAAAACTTTTTATGAACGTATATAAAGACCGAAATATATTTCTTTCATAGTTTTAAGACTTTTTAAGTTTACTAAATATTTTATTGTTATTTTGTAATCAGTTTGTTCTATTGATATGATGTGAGTTTATAGGGAAGAATTATGTAAAATAAATCATATATAAAGGTATATTAGCTTAAATAACCAAAAATAACACAATTTAAATTTTAGCATTATTTTTTGGCAGTTTTAGGATTTTTTTTAGCATTTTTTAGCATTATTTTAAAGTCCATTTAGCTGTAAAATATTTTTGGATATGGCCACACTGCTTCTGTGTCTTATTTTACATTTTAATCGTCATCGAGACTGCTGTGAGTTAACACATAAATTGAAGTTATTGCGATTTATTAATGATGTCAGTCGAAAATTATTTTATGTTACAAAATGCTTTTGATGACATGTAATGTCTTATTTGTCATAAGACATTTAAAAAAACTAAGAAATATAATTAAAAAAAAAAATTTTGAAGATGTTCACAAAGACATGAATTATTTGCAGGGGGAAGAAAAAGAAAAACAATTTAAAATTTATAAGATATAATTGCAAATTGAACAATGATTAATTGAGGGAAAATTTAAAAACACTTCGAAGAATCTTTTTATTTCGAAGAATCTTTTTATTTCGAAGAATCTTTTTATTTCGAAATATATCATACTATCCAGATGCCCGCTTATATAAATTATATATGTATGTATTATAGATATATATATACCAATCAATACATTTATCAAGAGTATTACTAAAATAAATACATTCACCAAGAGTATTACTTAAATATGTACATTCATTAAATTTAAATTTCCCTTTTGTTAAAAAAAAAAAAAAAAAATTACAACACCCGTCACACATGTGCTTTCGTCGCAATCTCGTTGACGACTAAATAAAATGAATAGCAAATTGATTTCTTCCAGTGTTATTTCGTCACTCTCACCAATACTACTACCTTGGGCATCAATGCATTAGATCAGTGATCAGCGTTGCCGTTTTGGTTACTTTTAACCAAAATTGGTTACTTTTTTTCCAATGTGTACTTGTGTACTTTTTTCCCATTTTGGTTACTTTTTATCAACACAAAAATAACCAATTTTTTTGTTTTGGAACAAGAACTACCCGCTTCACTTTTTTGACCCTTTTTTATATATTTTTTTTCATGTACTTAAAAATTATTTTTTTGAAGCTTAAGCTTCAACAGACTATCAACTTAACCATATAAGGTAAATACTTTGAGGTGTAGATGGTCATTATCTGCTACTCTTAATGGTTCATAGGTCTAACTGAAATACTTTTCTAGATAAACGATAAGGTCAAAGGTTCTTCCGATCCCATCCCGTGTAATATGATTATATTTCCACCGGGCAAATAGCATCATTATATAAAAGATCTACCGCATAATTAAGCTCAATTTTGCACTTTGATACCAAAACCGCAGCGAGACTTAAAAAGTTTTACTTGTAGGATCTCTTTATATAAAAAGGTTAAATGCTCTAGCTTATAAAAATTTTAAAATTGACGAAAATAAGTGTAAATTTTGAATAGCCTATTGTTCTTTCCAGACCATCGAAATATACTGTCAAAACTTTTAAGGAATCGATACAGCGGTTTATTAGCCTACAAGATACAAACAAACACAATTTCTTCTGTAGAAATATTTTTAAACTGAAGAAAAGAAGTTTATTTTCCAAAGAAATCAAGTTCGTTTCTTAAAACAATATAATTCAAAATCCAAAAATAATTTCATGATTCTAACTTATTTAATTCGTATTTAGTAAAATTTTCTTAAATAAAGAAACATTTTCATATGATCAAAAAATTCACGATTTTGGTATATGATCAAACATTTCTTAAAACAAAAATAAAAAAGTAGCTAGTTTTTAATAAAAATAAGAAAGATATTTCTGAAATCAAGCTGCATTTACTTAGTATTAGTCTGGTTTTCTTGACTTTTAAATAGAATCGAATTTCTTGCAACAAGAAATAAGTGCTAGGGATTTCTTAAAATTTTTCAGAAAAAGCTCAAGTAAGCTTGGTTAAATTCAATTAATTTTTATTTGAATCGATATGTTAAGCATACCAATAAAAAGTTTCTTATTTTTATATGCTTCACGTTTTAATGTAAAAAATTGAGGCTTTTCCTTGTATTTTGTAAAATATTCATGGCCTAATTTACCAATTTATTTAGATATCAATTTATAATTAAAATTCGTTTTTCATGTCATATAAAAAAATAAGATTATATGAAAAGTATATTTTAATATGAATTGGTATATAAAAAGAATTGGTAAAATTGGCCATAAGCAACGAAAACTTGATTTAAGTAACTATAGAATTATAATTAATTTTTTTTAGCTGTATTTAAGTAAATTTAAGCCACACATATGCTTACGATAAAAAATGTTTGGCTTGGAAGAGAATGGTTCAAAATTTTTTTGGGTCAAGCCATATTTTCTGGTGATTTAGTAAATTATTCTTTCCGTGTTTAATACAAAATAATTTTGGTTACTTTTTTTCGCTTTTGGTTACTTTATTTTAACATTTTGGTTACAAATTTTTTTTCGTCGTGGCAACGCTGTCAGTGATGTCAATTGTGGTTGTATTGCTTTATATTAGTATTAGTGAATAAAGCAGGGATGTCAGCGCCTTGCACAATTGTGCAAATTAATTCACACACATTCTTCACACGCATTCTTACGCTCTTTCATTTAGTCCACGAGAGTACACAATTAGTCGTCGATTATCAAGCGACGGGTGCACATGCGGCGGATGCTTACGTATTTTTTAATCTTTATTAAGAATACTTGTCTCTTTATTCACTAATACTAATGTAAAGCAATACAACCACAATTGACATCACTGGAATAAAGAGACAAGTATTCTGAATAAAGATAAAAAATACGTAAGCATCCGCCGCATGTGCACCCGTCGCTTGGTAATCGACTACTAATTGTGTACTCTCGTGGACTAAATGAAAGAGGGTAAGAATGCGTGTGAAGAATGTGTGTGAATTAATTTACACAATTGTGTATGGCGCTGACATCCCTGCATTAGATACAATTAAATCCCGTTTGAGATCGTGGAAACTAATAGGTCAAGAAAATGCAAAACTATCTTTTGAACAAAACCCAAAAACATTGAATGATGTTGAAAAATCAGAAAACAAAAATGAATGGATAAATGCAATGCAAAGCGAATATAATTCTCTCATCAAAAACGCAACTTTGGAATTGCAAGATCTACCACTTGGAAGAAAGACTGTTGGTTGCAAGTGGATTTTTACCACAAAATATCATTCAGATGGAACAATTGATAAGCGAAAGGCAATGTTAGTGGCTAAAGGGTATTTACAGCAGTTTGGTGTAGATTACATAGATACGTATGCTCCAGTTGTACGTCAGGGTTCCATCAAATTGATATATGCATTGACTGTTGAAAATAATTTAAAGCTAAAGCTGGGATCACACGATTGCCGCAAATGCACCAATATGACACAATTTTTATTGTGCTTTATTGACGCACAATAATGAAATTGGACCAATAAAATATTCTGAAATCACACGATTGCCCTGTTTTAAACAAATTTAATTGCCGCTAGTTGGTACAAAGCGAAATGGTTACAACAATTGCCGCAGCACAGTCACACGATTGTTCTTACTTGACAACTGCGAAAACAGCTGTTGTGGTAGCTTTTTTATTTGTTTGAAAGTTCTTGTTGGTTTGTTAATAAAATAAAATGAAATATGTATCATATATGTATGTACTTAAACAAATTTTTGTTAAATGTTTTTATTTAAATTTTTTAAGAAATTCCAAAAATGAAGTCTGTTCAACAATTTCATATGTTAAGGTTCGCTTAGAAACTTAAATAAAAATATTCGCACTGAACAGCTACATACAGTGAACATACATACATACAGTGAGTGTCACCTAAAATCGTACAGTATGGAAGTAGTAGGTATATTGTAAAATTTTTGTATTAAACTTAAAAAAAAACCGTTTTAATTGCTATTTTATATTTAGTATGTTAGTAGTTACTTAAAAGTATGGCAACATTTTTATTTTCGTTTTTAAGTAATTACAAAATGGTGGAATACCGTATGTACAAAGAAAACTAACGAGTCAGTTAAAATCGTACATTTAAATTTACTTTAATTTTTTGGAATTTAAAATAAACGTTTTATGTTTAAGCATCGTTTTGATACAGGATCAGTCGTTTTAGTGAGCTTTGGTATGTTTAAAAAACAATTTAATGTAAAAAACCTTCAAAATGAAACAAACTAGCGAAAGTGAGAGGCAGTTGGTAATTTTCCATTATAAGAACGGAAAATCTTTATCACAAATATCTGAAATTATTAACCGTAGTCGTAGTACTATCCAGTATATAATTAAGCGGTATAACAATGAAAATCGGGTATCAAATAAAGTTAGAAAGCGCGCCGATAAAAAGCTAAGTCCTTCGGACGAACGTTGGATAATTAGAAAAATTAAGCAAAATCCGAGAATTTCTGCCCCCAAATTAGCGACCGAGCTTAAAATATACCTGTAAAAGGATGTTAATGCTTCAACAGTCCGAAGAACCTTGCGTAAGCATGATTATCATGGTCGAATTGCAAGAAACAAACCTCTTATAAATGAGCGAAACAGACGCAGAAGACTAGCATTTGCCAAAGACTACCTTAAACATCCAACAGAATACTGGAACGACGTAATTTTCACTGACGAATCAAAATTTAATATTTTTTCTTCTGATGGTAAAATAACAGTGTGGAGAAGACCGAATAAAGAAATGGATATTGCAAATTTGCGTTCAACAGTAAAACATGGTGGAGGCTCACAAATGGTTTGGGGATGCATGTCAGCATATGGAGTGGGTAGCTTAGTATTTGTTGATGGCAATATGGATAAATATGCATATTTGAGAATTTTAAAAGACAACTTAAGACAATCTGCTGAAAAAATGGGTATTTTAAACAGTTTTAAGTTATATGCCGATAACGACCCAAAGCAGATATGAACGTTATTGAACATCTTTGGGAAATATTGGACAGACAAATAAGAAAACGTTCCATATCTAGCAAAAATGATTTGAGAATCGCTCTCCTGGAAGAATGGAATAAAATCACTGTCGAGACGTGCAAAAATCTTGTGGAGTCCATGCCTAGGCGCTTACAGGCACTTAAAATGAGTAAAGGATACCCAACGAAATATTAAAAATTTCTTATACCAATAGTTTTAAGTGTTAATTACTAGTGTACGATTTTAAGTGATACATGAATTTTGTGACTCGTTTTAGTTTTTTAGCTATGCATTTTTCAATGTAGTGAATTTTTATAATTTTGTTATTGAAATAACTTTTTTTTTGCTCTAATAAATAAGATATATTTAATTTTTTCACATTGAAGTAAGTTTTGTTTCAAAAACTTAAGAACACTTTGCGTAGCTGTGCTGTACGATTTTAAGTGACACTCACTGTACATACATATTTTGGTAATAGCAATAATTAAAAAAAAAATTAAAATGCATAATAAATAAATAAATATTTATCTTCATTACCTACTTAAAGAAACACAAAAAAGTAAATTTATTTAAAAAAGGCAAATATTGGTGCATATTGTGTTGTTTGATTGCCGCACAAGAACACAATAAATATTGGTGCATTTTTGTTATTTTTATTGACGCGCGGTTGCATAGAAAACAGTCACACGATTGCCGCACCAGGGTTGCATTTGATTGGTAAAAGTAAGCACAATATTGTCCTTGATTGGTACATGAGCCAATTGGTTGTGCAGTCACACGATTGGGGTATTAAAAAGTATGGAAATTGGTGCATTGCGGCAATCGTGTGATCCCAGCTTAAGACAACTAGACGTATCAACTGCTTTTCTAAATGGGGATATCGATCAAGAAATTTATATGGACCAACCTGATGGTCCATTTACGGTTTAAAACAGGCGGGTCGACAATGGTTTAATAAGATTCACAATGTTTTTATAAAACATGGCTTAGAACAATCAAAATATGATCAGTGCATTTACTATAAACATGACAATTCTAAACTCATGATTTTAGCTTTATATGTTGATGACATCGTAGTTGCATACAATGATAATGGAAACTTCGAAGCCCTATATAAAACGTTGCAGAACAACTTTGAAATCAAGGATTTAAAAAAACCGAAATATTGTATTGGTTTATTTATTGAGTATTAAGATGAAAAACTCTGTGTTTCACAACCGGGGTACATAACCAATTTAGCTAAGAAATATGGTTTAGAAAATTGTAAACCCACGAAGATACCAATGAAAGTAAAAATAAGGTTAGAAAAACAACCAAAAATAATTGGAGAAGCTGAAAAAATAGAGGAAGTAAAATATCAAGAACTAATAGGATCTTTATTGCATTATACAGCAGACCTGATATCGCATGCTGTGTAAATATGCTATCTCAGTTTTCAAAAGATCCTAGAAAGCAGCATTGGAATTGTGCGTTAAAAATAATTAAATATTTATACACAACTAAAAATACGGTATTATGCTACAGAAAAACAGGTTTGCCGATTATGGGTTTTGTGGACGCAAACTGGGCACAAGACATTAATGATCGTAAATCACAATCTGGTTTTTGCTATATACTTGCAGGTGCTGCTATCAGTTGGCAATCTAAAAAACAAAAAGTTGTTGCTACATCAAGCGCTGAGGCTGAGTACGTTGCACTCACTGAGGCTGCCAAAGAAGCTATATATCTGAGATTTATAATGTCTGAACTGGGTTTCAAGACTCCTAATTCTATAGATATCTATTGTGATTCACAAAGTGCACAACAAATGGCTAAGTTTGGATCACATCACTCAAGAACAAAACATATTGACTACAAATACCACTTTATCAGAGATGCTGTGGAGAGGAAAGCTGTAGATATTAAATATATGCCCACATCTGAAATGCCTGCAGATTACCTCACGAAGCCAGTTCCAAAAAATAAACATTATCTTTGTGGAAAAGCTACAGGACTGGATTTTAAAACAAATACAATTTGAGGAGGCATGTTGAATTAACAAATCTACTTGTTTTAATTATACTTTTTTTTATTAATTAAATAACTTTTATAGAAAACACAACAAATTGTGTACGTAATTTAATAATAGGGAAATTATACTTTAATTTGTGCTTTGCTATCGAAAATCTAATTTAGAAGTCGTAAAAAATCTTTAACCACAAAGTTTTTACGAATACTTACAACTTTTTAGGGGTGTGCGTTCTCTGTTTTGGTATTAAATCTTCACTTGAAGTTCATCCTCCATTAGGGATTAAAAACTGACACGCTTAAAAATCGACACAAAAATTATTCGCGCTTATGTTTTAAAAGTGTTTGATATAAAATTCAATAACAAATACTGTTAAAAAAAGTGTCGAAAATGTCTCTATACTAATAAAAACCGAATCATAAATAAGTCATCAAGAAGAGTCGCGAGAAGGGTACCATTTTTCCCGAGTAAAGTATCATTTATGATCAACAACAATTGTTACAAGTAAATGTTAAAAGTTCATGTTAAAAAAAATTTTACTAGTAACAATTGTTACAAATTTGTAACAATTTTTAGTAAATGAACACAGCTAATGATATTTACACTTTTTTAACAAGGTTATCCGTTGCATCACTTTCAGGTTCTGAATCTTTTTGGATACTAGATTTTAACAACAAATCTTGTCTATTTAATAGAAACCTCGCAAGAAATGTTTTATAGTTTAAAACTCCCTAAATTTTCTACTTGTGACAAAAAAACTATTTTCTTATATCGACTTAAGCTACTCTTCTGTATGACCACAGGTATATACCGATTAATATTTTGATGTACATATTGCATACTAAATCGAATAAAATTCTGAGCAAAACATTAAAAATTCATAATTAAAAAGGTATTATATTTCTTCTCCCACTGCATTTTTCAATAAATGTTCTTGAATTTAACTGAAACTAATAAAAATAGTGATGCCATATCATTGTAAAGCTTTTAAACCAACGCAGAAAGTATGACCAACTTCAACATCGACGTATGCGTCGAAGCACAGTATACTGACATATAAATTGAGTATGCGTTGCCAACGTGTTGATTGGAACAGTATATTTTAATATGTATTTTACTTTTCTCTCTAACGCAAAAATCGTTTGGGCATTTTTTTAATAAAATTTTTTAATATACATATGCAAAATGGAAGAGCAATTAATTGCGGCCGTTCAAAAAAGACCCTGTTTGTTTGACAAGAACTCAATAACGTATCGTAATAAGTTAGCAAAGGAACGGGCATGGAAACAAGTTTCACAAATTGTCGGAGCGAGTGGTAAGCATACATACATGAATGTTTATTGGTTTCTTTTGTTTTAACGTTTTTTACTTTTCAAGTAAAAAATTGTATGGTACGTTGGCGTTCCCTACGTGATCGTTATGTTAAGGAAACAGCCAAACATAAAGATGTGGATATGGTTGGCAGACCAACTTGGCGTTATTTGAGAAAAATGTCATTTATACAGAAACATGTAGCATCTCGAAAGTAAGATTAATTTTTATTAGTTTAAGGAAATATGTTTGAAATTAAGAGTTTTCATGTTCTTAAAAGCTAAATGCGCCAAAACATACATAAGTACATACAAAATTGCCATGTCGTTACTTTTTAAACTAGCTTAGAGTTTTTTATATTTTGTTACTGATTCCGTCTTCAGGGGGTCTATTAATTAGTAAAATCTTAAAACTGTATGGGAGCATTAATGATCTGATGGGCTTTTTCCTAACGAGGTTGGCTCTTTGACGCCTTATTTCAAACTAGTAGTACGCGTTTGGATTTAAGAAAGCTGATTTGGAAACGGATTGAAATGCTTTTCTATCACTATAATGTGCTTTTCATTGGCTTTGCGAAATTCAACTTTATTTAGCGGAATCTATAAATTCCAATATTCTTATATACCAATGCACTCCGATTATGGTTTACCATAATTGGAGACAATGTGTCAAAATCGGTTTTCGGGATGACTTTAAAGTTAAGATTTGTCACTAATTAAACAAGTAAAAATTTAAAGAAAATTGTAAGACACCGAGATATAAGTGCGAGGAGTTAAGTTTCCATTAAAATACGCTTTTGTAATTTAGTTTTGAAAACAGAAGCTTTTTAGAGAAAGACTCAAATGTGATAGCAGATTTTTAAATATTTAAGTATAATACGTATGTGTATTCAATAGTCATTGTCAAATTCTCGATGGAGAATTGAAAAAAGTATGTAATCATAGAGCTCATTTAATAATCTGTAGATTCCACTATTGGCGGGTAAATCTCTTAAAACAATATGCCCTACCCGCGACTCTTCTCGGTGAGTCTTTATGATTCGTTTTTGTATTAATTTAGAGACATTTCGAATGATTCAGATTTCTAAAATATTTATGTTTTTATTTTTATAATTTTACAAAAGAATTAAACAAATATAAAAAAAATTATAAAATTTTGTTATTTTTTCTATTCAAAAGACTTCTTGAATCAGACAATACTTTCGATGATACCATCAACCCAGAGGAATTCATTCTTTCGGAAATAGTTGCAGATACGAAACCGGGGGAATTCAAAATATCTATCTCAAAAAGATCTAATGACAGTAACAACGAATCATATGAAGAAGAAATATTCCCAATGATTGAACAATATAAACGCAGCGAAACACCTCCTAGACCGGAAACTCCGCCTAAAAAGCGGCAAAAAATGAAAGAAAATGCACATGAACGTTTCGAAAAATTATGTAGCGCAGTAACGGATTTGATCGAAAGCAAAAAGCAATCTTATCATAAAAGTCGCAACGAAGACTTTCTAAAAGTATTGGATAGTTATTTGTTGAAACTTCCTGAAGAAGAGCAAGATAATTTAAAAATACAAATTTTAAATATGGTCCACGTAAATCCATTGGATTGAATATGTGAAACAAAACAATATAAAAATAATAAAAGTTAAATTAAAAATTTTAATTAAGCTATATAAGAAATTTAAAAAAATTATTAAATAATTATATTTTATTCATCACAAATTTGCTTAATTGAATTTATATAAAACATTAAAAAATTCCTTGAATCAAGAGCTGTTTGAGTAGCATTGTTGCCCGATATGCGACCATGGTTTTGCAAAGGACTTAAAACTTGTTGCCGCCATACGCCTTCAATTAAATCTTCACCATCGTAAACGTCAACGTAACCAGGAGGACAATAGCTCTCATCATGTGTTTTTAGAAAATTATGTAACAAAACTGTGGCCTTAATGATAACTTCTGCCGTTGAGGCATTCATGTGCATAGGTCTCTGTAAAATTTTCCAACGAGCAGTTAAAATACCAAAAGCATTTTTGGCAACACTGTAAGCCCTTGCTATGTGTTCATTGAAAATTAAACGATCTGGTGTTAGTTGATGGCCAACTTTAATTTAAGTAGACAAAAAAAAAATTATTATGTTATAGAAAGTTTGTGTTAGCATTTTTAACAAACCAGGATAAGGTCTCATTAGATAAGTCTTAAGCGGGAATGATTTGTCTCCTATCATATAATAAGGAAATTTTATATCCGAATTCGGCAGCAAACCATTATCTGGTAAATGTAATTTTCCACTAAGTATTTGTTTACAAAATTGTAAGCTCCATGTTGTATTATCTGTTTGTTTATTATATAGTCCAATATCAACGTTAGTAAACATATAATTTGCATCGCAACTTGCTAGTACTACAATAGACTGTTTGCTATGTTTTTTATTGTTAATTTTTGATGAACAACTTAAACTAATGCGCTTCGCTTTAACAGCGCCTACACAGTTTGATAGTTTCCACTCATCATGAAATTCGTTAGCTATATGTAACCATTCCCTATCTTTAGGAGGACATATATATAGATGATTCAATTGTTTCCAAAGAATATTACAAGTATCTAAAATAATTTTTTTAACTGTTGTTAAGCCCATTTTAAATTTTTCACATAGCTCTTTCCTGCTGCCACCTTGATGTAGATATCTGTAAAGATTTTATAAATTATCAGGCATAAACAACAAGACCTCAAAAAAAGTCATCTTGGATTTAAAAAAAAAAAAATTAACGATACCACTTCCTTGTTTTGATCATATTTAAAAGATTGTTGAGTATGTAGAAAATTGTTTAAATTACATATTTTTCGAAATTGGAAATTAAAAGATTCTCTTTTTCTTTTCATGGCGATGGTATCTTTATAAATGTGTTATATTGAATTACGTTAGTGTTAAAAAAAGACGACATTTGGCTGATACTGCCGGCCGGTTAGAGTTTTTCGTCAAACCTTCTTCTAAGAAACCAAATAGAAGATCAAATACTTCTCTGCTCATTCCAACAAGTTTCTTAAATTGTTCGGAATTTCGATTATACATTCGCTTAAAGTGTAGAGCAAAAAAGCCATTGGTATCGCGATCCTGATACTGTGGTCTTACCCAGTATCGACGTCTACCCATTTCATTAAGACATTCTCGAGCTTTTTTAAGCATGGCAACCATTGCAATTATTTCTAAAAAATCATCGTCCTGTTCCATTTTCAAGGGAATAAAAAAAAATATCGTCAATTGAAGAAGTAAATTAAAAAAATATAAGTGAAAAAATTGTTTATATTTTTTGGCACAAAACTATTTTTTGTTTACAAAACACGTGCGCCAAGATAGCGTCGACAGTTATACACGAAAACGCAAAATTGAATTGGCGATTTTGGGGATAAAATTGAAAATGGGAATTTAATGCTTTTGGGAATTAAAGTGATAATGAGAGTTTTACTTTTGGGAATGCAAAATTTGGCAATTTAAAAAAATAGGGGGTTCGAATAAAAATAAGAAATTGTAATTTTAAGCAAATAATTACGCAAAAATGGATAAACAATCAAAAAACAATAATAAAAATTTAAAAGAAAAAAAAAAAAAATATTTTTACTTGTACAAAAAAAACTTTTTTTTATCAAAAAAAGACAATACGTTTTACAAACAAATTGATTATTAATAAAAAATATAAAGTATGTACACATTAAAATTATTAAAACCGAATTTGTATTTTATTTTTTTCGGGGTTTAGAGGCAATGTCGAGGAAAAAATATGCATAGATTATGAAAGTAGACGTACTAAGGAATATAAAACGCTTTCCGTGCAAAAAATTGCCGGGACAGTTTTCCAGAAATCTGTGTTCCTCCAAAATAGTCAGTAAAAACTGGGATTTAATTTTGAAGGGGTTTAAAGTCAACGTCCAGAAAAAACTGCATTGATTATGAAAGTAAACGTACTAAAGAATATAAAACGCTTTCCGTGCAAAAAATTTCCGGGCCAGTTTTCCAGAAATCTGGGTTCATCCAAAATGGTCAGTAAAAACTAGGATTTAATTTTTAAGGGGTTTAGAGGCAACGTCAAGGAAAAAACTGCATAGATTATGAAAGAAGACGTACTAAAGAACATAAAAAGCTTTCCGTGCAAAAAATCTAAGGAACAGTTTTCCAGAAATCTGGTTCATCCAAAATGGTCAGCAAAAACTGGAATTTAATAGGCCCGGCAACTTTTTGCACGGAAAGCGTTTTATATTCTATAGTACACCTACTTGTATATTCTATTGCGTTTTTTTTGACGTTGACTTTAAACCCCTTAAAAATTAAATCCCAGTTCTTACTGACCATTTTGGAGGAACCCAGATTTCTGGAAAACTGGCCCGGCATTTTTTTGCACGGAAAGCGTTTTATATTCTTTAGTACGTCTGCTTTCATAATCTATGCAGTTTTTCCTTGGCGTTAGCCTAAACCATATTTCTGGCTAACTAGAGTTTTTTCCTTGACGTTACCTCTTACCCCCAAAAATGAAATATCAAATTCGGTTTTACTAATGCATACTTTATATTTTTTTTAATATTTTTTTTTTTAATTTTTATGATTTGTCTTTTTATGATACAGAAGTCTTTTTTACACTTAATTTAATACTTTTATTTATATATGTTATTTTGTTATTGCTTATTAATTTTTTATTTAATTTTTACGCAATTACAATTTCTCATTTTTATTCGAACACCCTAATTCTTAAATTTTGAATTCCCAAAAGCAAAACTCACATTATCATTTTAATTCCCAAAAGCATGTAATTCCCATTTTCGATTCAACCCCCAAAAGCACCAATTCAATTTCGCGTTTTCGTGCATAACTATCGACGTTATCTTGGCGCACGTTTAAAAAACAATGTAAACAAATGGCAGCTGTTTAATTTGAGCGAATGCGTTAACAACCTTTGAAACACATGCGGTACCAACCAGAGACCTGCGCCGTCAAGTTTTGTCGGCGGCGGCGGCTTGCAAAAATATTGCCGGCGGCGGCTCAAAGCCGGCTTAAGCCGACTTATGCTAAGGCCAATTTAAAATATATTTTTTTAAACCAAATTTTATATTTTAGTTTGAATAATAAAATTAATTTGCATATGTACTTATTTTAATGCTTGTGACTTTTTTAACGAAACTAAAGCAAGTAAATAGGCTTGTGTTTTAAGCCCATGATGTATAAATGTTATCCCTTTTGTTACTTTATGTAGTGTTAGTTGCTCTTTACACCAAAATACCTTCGCCTGGGTAACTATCTTGTCGAGATGCGAGGGCTTAAGTGCACTCTACGGTTCTGATCTCTTGGAATGATGTATGTGATGAATACATCCTTGCGAGAGGTCGAGAACACTGAAGGGGTGTGCAACTAAAAGTTACTCATCTTGTCAAGATAATGAGGCGGCAGTGGAATGCACACTTCCGGTCCATTATCAGTACATATATCACGGCGTGTCAGCCCGCGGGTTCGCCCCTTGTAAGGTGGGGGCTTTACCAGTGGCTGGGGCGCGAAATATGCACTTTTAAGGACAACGTGGTTGGTAGCAGTGCCGAGGTCCTGGGTGGCTAGTTAGTGCGTAAAGAAACTAGTCGTTAACAGCTCCCCTCAGCGTCAGGGCAAAGCGCTGTTGTACGTTAGTTGCCTAGTCCACGCACGCCGTCACTGCGTGGTTCGGTCCGTATTTTACGAGCAAACTCGTGGGAACCAAAATGAATACACCCTTTTTAAAAACAAAAAACAACAATATTAAAACAAATGACAAGGACACGACGGAAGGGATTGACCAGGGTCAGTCGGACGTCACGGTCGGTGAGGTGGAGAATACCCTCTCGAATGTTCATGAGAGTATAATCGAACAGGAGAGACAGGTACTTAACGACCTTCACGTGGATAGTCTTCTGGGACTATCGAGTGACTCCTGTGGTGAAACCGGGGCTACTCAAGGGTTAGAGGGGCTGACTCTGCTCTCTGACACGGAGCTCGATATTGTCATATCAGCTCACAGTCAGACTGCAGAGCCTGCCACTCTTATCTGTGAGGCCAGGGGACATCAGAGGGGACACTCGGGAGAAGATTGTCCACAACTTGTTCGGCAGGACGCCGTGGAGGTTGGGCCAAGCGCCCCTCCACGAGACATTAAAAATTCCAGCCGAACGAAGGAGGAGAAGGCGCAGAACGGAACAAGGAGCTCACTGGCATATCTGGATAAGATGGCGAAGAGAGATCCTTCAACGTTCTCCGCGAGGGATAGGCACCTTCTGAGAAGGCACCGACAAAGCGTCGCCAAATTCGAAAGAATTTACGGCCCTGTCGGTACCGTGCTTGGTTGGCCCTATCCTTGGAGAAAGCAGGTGGATGAGGTCGCCGACCCGGTCACTACTCAAAAGAGTACAGGGCCGGTGGCGTCGTCAACCTGTGGAGAGATGGAGAAAGGTGGGGTTGCCCCGATGACCAAAGCGCTCATGTCTTCGGAACGAGCTGCGGAGGATAAGGGGGCGATACCCAAGAAGGCAAGCAAAGTGGCTAAGGCAGCGGACACAGTGAAGAAGGCTGGCAATCCTCCGTCCGATTCAACTAGTGGCTCTCGTAAGGAGGCCAATAGGGGAAAAGGTGCGGGCAGGAACAAGCCTTCTAAACTAGTCGTGCCTAAGTCATCGTGCTCAGTGAAGAGGGTTGGTACATCCCCGGCTGAAGCTCCTAATGGCTCTAATAAGGAGACCATTAAGAGGATCAGATCTGGGGATGATCAGCCTTCTTCATCGAATAAAAGATTGAAGAAGTCGACGAGCCTGGAAGGTCATCTGCAAGTGGCTGTCATTGATCGGAATGATCCGGATGGGAGGATCAGTGCCGAGCTATGGCAGTTAGTGGAGGCTAGGCTTATCGACGAGCTGGCAACATTCAAGGGCAAAGAGGAGGACGTATCCTTCAATGGTGCGGACTGGGTTAAGGGAGTGAAGGTTGTCAATTGTGGTAACAAGAATTCTTTGGAATTCTTAAGGACTACAATTGACAAATGCAGCGACATTAACCCGGGGGCAAGGTTTGAAGTCATACAAGCCTCCGATTTGCCAATTAGGTCCATAGTGACAGTATGGATTCCACCACCCGTACGCCCGGTGGAAACTATACTGGCAGTATTGGGCAATCAGAACAAAAGGCTTCTTACCGACCAATGGAGGCTGGTGACCTCACTGGTGTGTAAGGAGAATACCGGCAGGGACTTCCGCTTCGCAGTGGATCGGAAGTCCATGGAATTCTTGGTGGAGGTGGGGGGGGTAGTTAAGTTTGGTTTAGGTAACGTCAGGTTCCGGTATCCGAAGCATGACAGGACCAAAGAGGCTGTTAGTGGTGCAAATAAACCTGCACCATTGTGAAGCAGCCTCAGCCGAACTGGCAACCTTCCTCACTAGCACCCGGACGGACGTGGCCCTAATCCAAGAACCTTGGATTAATAAAAATAAGGTTTGTGGTTTAGGAGTTGCGGGATACACTCTGTTTGTCCCGTCCACAGAGGACAAGGTAAGAACGTGTATATTAGCGAGGAATGAATTGAATTTTCTCATCTCTCATTCTTTCAGGTGCGGTGACTTAACCGTAGTAAATGGAGAAGCCAAAGGTAAGCGCACTCTTACACTGGCTTCGGTGTATATGCCATACGAGGCGATAGACCCACCTGGTACTGAGGTGCGGGAACTGACGGCATATGCAAGGAGGAGGGGTGCAATCCTTGTATTGGGCTGCGATGCCAATGCTCATCATAGCCAATGGGGGAGTGCAGATATAAACAAAAGGGGTGAGTTAATGTTTGATTTTATAACTACTAACAATCTTATTATCTGTAATATGGGTAACACGCCGACGTTCAGAAATAAAGATAGGCAGGCAGTGATAGATCTGACATTAGTGAACCGTGACGAGCAACTTGTTGCTGATTGGAGGGTGGCAACGGACTGTACATTTTCAGACCATAGTCGTATTACCTTCACATTGAATTTTGACCCACCTGGGGTTGCTCCATTTAGGAACCCGAGGGGAACAAAATGGGACTCCTTTAGGGAAAGAGTCCAAATTGGGTTGGCGCAAAGGGCCTTGGGCGACTTGCTGCCGACTGATCTGGAGGGGGTGGTGAACAAGTTCACTCATCTTCTAAGGGAAAGCTATGAGCAGTCCTGCCCGGTTACATTTCCGGGTAGGCGTAAACAGCCCAAATGGTGGACCAGGGAACTCCAAGTTCAAAGGTCTACGGTTAGGAGACTGTTTAATAGGGCCAAGCTTACCAGAGCACCAGAGGATTGGAACAATCATAGGGTGCAGTTCAATAGATATAAGGCGGATCTGAAAAGAGCAAAGCGACTATCATGGAGGCAATTTTGTGCATCCATCGATAATGTCAACGAGTTGTCAAGATTCCGACGGATTTTATCCAAGGACCCTAAGGCCCTTGGTTATATCCAAAGGAATGACGGCTCATGGACTGAGTCTGGCTCTGAGACCCTAACCTTACTTATGGAGACGCACTTTCCCGGGTGCAGGGAAACCGGAAGTATGGACGACGGTCAATGGGACGTGATGTCCACGACATCGGATTATGCTTCCGCTTGCGTCGAGGAAATGGTCACAAGGGAAAAGCTGGTGTGGGCGGTAAATACTTTCGACCCATATAAATCACCGGGTCCGGATGGCATTTTTCCGGCCATGCTTTGTAACATTCCGGACGACGCATCATTTCTGCTGGTGAATATATTCAAGAAGTGCCTCAGTAGGAGGTATCTGCCTAGGGGGTGGAGAGAGGTTAGGGTGATTTTTATACCCAAGGCTGGAAAGGCAGGCCACTCGAAACCGGGGGATTTTAGACCTATTAGTTTGTCTTCTTTCTTGTTGAAGACTCTTGAGAGGCTAATAGATTACTATCTCAGGAGTAATATTGAGACACGCCTTATAAGCAACGCTCAACATGCTTACCTGAAGGGTAAATCTGTTGAGAGCGCGTTACATGAGGTGGTGGGCTATATTGAGCACGGTCTGGGGCATAGGGAATATACTCTGACCGCGTTTCTGGATATAGAAGGAGCCTTTAATAACATTAGGATTGAGGCGATTAGGGATTCGTTGTTGGAGTTGGGAGTTGAGGACTTTCTGGTAGAGTGGATAGTCTGCATGCTTGGCAGTAGGATTATAAACTCGAGCCTGGGGGATCATGTGATAAGGAGGAGGGTTACCAGGGGGACACCACAAGGGGGGGTTCTATCACCCCTACTGTGGTTGCTTGCGGTCAACGGGATTCTTAGATCATTTGATTCCATGGGCAGGAAGATTGTTGCCTATGCCGATGACATAGTTCTTCTGGTCAGGGGAAAGTTTCTGTCCACGATCGGGGAAATTATGCAGGTGATGCTGGGCGAACTCTCGGCTTGGGCAAAGGATAGGGGACTGGGTGTTAACCCTGTGAAGACTGAGCTGGTGTTATTTACCAGAAGGTATAGGATAGAGGGATTTAGGGGGCCAGTGCTAGATGGCGTCGAGTTACCGCTATCGGGCGGAGCAAAGTATTTGGGTAACTTTCTGGACTGCAAACTGTCTTGGAAGAGAAATACTCAGGAGAGGATGAGAAGGGGACTCAATGCATACTACACATGCAGGAACTCCATTGGTAAGACCTGGGGTCTGAGGCCGGATATGGTAAACTGGATTTACACATCGGTTGTTAGGCCTATACTTACCTATGGATGCACTGTCTGGTGGGGTGCGTTGGGAGTGGATAGCTATAGGAAGATGCTCAGCAAGGTTCAGAGAAGTGCATCTCTTGGCATTACAGGCGCTAGGAGAAGTACTCCGCAGGCAGCGCTGGACATCCTACTATATCTGTCCCCTATTGAACATTATGTGAGGAGTGTGGCCGCTAGGAACTTACTTAGACTTTACGAGTCTTCTTTGGTTAGGCCTAGGCGGGATGATCACACGAGAATTTTGTACGAGATGGGTCTGCTTGGTCAGGGTAATACTCTTGGGGGTATTTCGGATCATAGGACTATGACCCTGGACTTTGGTGCAACACCACCGGTAGACTTCCCGGATAGGGAAAATTGGAGTGGGTCCATCGGACTGTTTGAGGGGTGGGCAGTATTTACGGATGGATCCAAGATGGAAACCGGCACTGGTGCCGGTGTATATATTGCGGACACCGATGTGAAAAGGTCATTCAGACTCCCCGATGAGTGCAGTGTCTTCCAGGCTGAGATCCTAGCGATCTGGAGGGCGACGGAGGTGATACTGGAACACATCGTGGGTGGATCTGTGGTGACAATTTACGTCGATAGTCAGGCTGCGCTCAGGGCATTGACAAATTATACGGTGCGATCGCGCCTGGTCGCTAGGTGTAGAAATGCTCTTAGGGAACTCATGGAGGCATTCAATGTAAGGCTGTGTTGGGTACCCGGACACTGCATGGTTGATGGAAATGAGGTGGCGGACGAACTGGCGAGGGCGGGTTCGAATATGGACTTAGTGGTAAGGGACAGGGGGGTAAAGCCTCCCCTATGTTACTACTTTGGTGTGATAAGGGAAAAGTTCCGTGATGACGTTAACCGATCCTGGGGGGACAGAGTGGATTGCAGCGTGTCTAGGGCACTATGGCCCAGATTGGACGCGGGGGCAACCAGGGTTCTACTGGGATTGGATAGGGGTGGTCTTAGAACGCTTATAGGGTTCTTGACGGGTCATTGTCCTGTTAGGGCCTTTACGGGAAAATGGGACAGCACCATACCGGACTTCTGCAGATTATGCGATGATTCAGAGGAGCTGGAGACAGTCGAGCATGTACTATGCCACTGTCCTAGGATGCAGGGTCTCAGACAGAAGTGGCTGGGAGAAAGGTTTCACGACGAACTGGGGTGCATCGCTGGATGTAATCCGGCTGATCTACTAGGGTTTGTCAGGGAAATAGTGCGGTTGTTTCTGTTGAGGGGACTGTAGAGAGGGAAATTGTTTTTCATAGCACCTACTAATTTTCTAATTTTCTGGTTTTCTATCATCCTTTACTTCTTTTCTTTACTTCTCTCTTTTCTACATTCTTTCTTTTTATCGAAGGGATTCACAATGGACCGTACCGGTCTCCGGGTGGAAGTGTGCCCTTGGGCACATAACCCTTCTTAACCTAACCTTACCTAACCTAACCTACACCAAAATATAAAGAAGTTAATTTCACATACATATAAATTTTTTTTAAAACCATTTTAATTAATTGCTGGCGTTACTTTACAAAAAGTAGACTTTTCGCTGGAAATACTAAGTTTTATCAGAATTTTTGCAATGACTGAACAATTAACAACGATTTATTATTACTATTATTTCATTCGACCCATAGAACAAAAGTAAACGATGTAATAAAGGATGTTTGTTTGATTATATTGTTTATCTTCATGAATCAGGGTCTGATATTTTATGAAATAATTCATAATTATCATGTACAAAGAGTACTCTCTAGACTGTCAGAGCATTTAAATTGGATCTCTTTGTATTTACGAGTAAACCAGCATTAGAAAAGGCTTCCTTAGACGACGCACTCGTCGAAGGTATACTTAAAATGGACTTTGCGAGCTTTGCCATGTTAGGATACGCCTACGAGGAAAGTTATTTCATGTATGAATAATACAAAAGTATTGTTTGTGAGCTTACCATTTCATTTTTTTGCCACCAAATAAATGTGTCACATTCAACTTCATCTTGTGATGCAAAATACTTTGAAATTTCCTTTTTTAAAGGATGTACGACCTCAGACCTTTCAGTGGCAGTTATAATTGATACGATATTGCTTCGAATTGCATTTTGATGTAGTTTCTGTAAGAGATTCATTAAAATATACACAACATTTATATTTTGAGCTGCTTACCTGGTTTTTTGCAATCGTCGAAGTAGTGGGAATTTCATCAAGAATAATTTCATTACTGTTATTAACCAACTAACTTATATATATATATATGTAATTTTTTAATTCCCTGTGGAACATAGGGCCGCAACAAATGTTTTCCATTGTATTCTATCATTGGACATCGTTTTCATCTCATTCCAGGACACGCCATGCTCATGCAACTCGTTCTCAATTTGGCGCCTCCAAGTATTCGCAGGTCTACCAGGTCTCCTGGATCCTTGGGGGTTATATTCTACAGACTGTCGAGTTAAATCATGTGCTGGTTTCCTGATTGTGTGTCCTAGCCAACTAAATTTACGCAATCGGATATTCATACTTAAAGGAATTTGATGGGTTAAATTCCACAACTCCAGATTTGATATCGTGGCAGGCCAGAATATCCTTTCAATACGCCTGAGGCAGCGGTTTACAAAAGCTTGCATGCAACTCATTTCACGGCTCGAAATATTCCAGGTTTCACAGCCATATAGAAGCACAGATTTAACATTGCTATTAAAAACCTTGATTTTGGTGCGAGTTGGGATATTTTGAGATCTCCAGAATTTATTAACTAACTTACTTCATTAAAAATTATATCAGTTTTGAAATACCTCCCAGTACGTCATCTTCGCTTAATACCTCGAAAAGATCCATTTTCTTATATGAGGGAACCTTCTTTAACCAACTGTCTAATTTTTTCCAATTTTTTTTTGGATTGGATCCAGTAAAGCAGCAACCAAATGTATTTTAAGAATTTTAAATCTTTTTTTGAAGCAATCAGCAGCATAGGAATACATTTGTATAGATTCGCCAAACAAAACTTTTCTAGAGTTTTCCTCGATTGTGTCCGAAATTTTTTCAAAAAACACGATGTTACTGCATATAGTTGGGTATTTTCTGCCCTGCAAATACTTGGTTGCATCTTCAAATATTTCTAAAAATTGTAGAAACTCCTGCATTAAGTTCTTCTCCATTGCGTTTAGTGCCAGGTCAGTTTTGTTTGTTTTTACCAACGCAATGTTGACCACTTTATGGTTTTTACAAAAACAACGCGTATCATTTGAATTTTTTAAAGTTCCAATAGATTGGTTATTAAATACATTTTCTTTTGTTAACTGGAACTGATTTTCCACTTCAATGATGTTATAAATATCTGTTACTTCGGTCAAAAAATTAAATACATTTGCGTAGCTAAACACATTTTGAATTTTTATACTGTTTTCAGTATTATAGTTCAGACATCTAAATATTTATTTAAACTTTTGAATGGTATTTAAGAATACCGTTAAATTTTTGTGCTGTAGGATATCGTGTACTATGAGCAGTGCTGCCACAACGAATACAATTTTTACAACCAAAATTTTTGAAAAAGTTACCAAATGTAAAAAAAATATAACCAAATTGAAAATGCTTTTTATTAATTGAGAAAATCATTAAAATCATTGTAATACATTGTAACGCAAAGGTTATTTGCACTTTAGTAAAACAATAATTAGAAATCAAGAAAACAAAACAAGAAATGTAATTCTTGTACATATTAAAAAAATAACGTGGAACTTAATTAAAAGTTTTTATTTATTTGAGACTTTTTTCTTGAAAAAAAAGTGGGAGTTAGAGGAATATGTAAAAAAAAAAATTAATTGAATATTCTTTCATATGCCTGTTATAAATAACAAAAATGGATAATAGTTTTCCGCAAGGTATATTTACACAAGGTAAACTCGTTGGCTCATATGTTTGTCAGCTGTTTACCCCTAGTTGGGGCCAAAACGTCAAATTGCGTGTATATGAGCCAAAATTTGTACATGTGTGCGTTAAATTGTTTTTGTTTTATATGAAGACAATTTTGACAAATTGGCTCCTTTTATAGAGCAGCATGTCTACACTCCCAAATGAGTCTAACTTGTGTAAATATACCTTGGTTTTCCGCTTTTTAGCTGTTATTGGCAGGACTGTCAACTGTGGCGAATTCTTAATCCTTTTGTCAATGGAAATTTACGTTTGGCGATTATTTTGGCAAAATTTCAAACGATTGGCGATATGCGAAATGCATTTTATGTAAATATTTTCTAATTTACATACATATATCTAAAACATTATAAAAACTTTTTTCTGTTTTGTGTAAATTTTATTTCAAATTTATAATTCTTATTATAAAAAAATGTTTCAAAATTGTTCTAATATATCATAACGTACATTCAATGGGGAAAAAGTAAAATAATTATCTAAAAAAACATTAAATAAATATACATACCGACAAGTTATAAACAGTAAAATTTCAAATTTCTTTAAACTTACAGCCATTTCTTACAGAAAATGTAATTTTAAAAAATCTTTAAAATTCCTACGTGTATTTTCAAATGTGTATATAAATATACTTCTGAAAATAACCTAAAGAACCTTAAACTTATTTTTAAGTTTTTAAAAACACTGAAACGACTTTTGTGTAATTTTTCAGTAATGTTCTAAAAACGATTCCGGATGATTTTATGCACTTCCTACTTTAAGTACTAATTATCTTTACTTCTCTTAAAATCAAGAAAAACTTCATTTGTTTACGATTTCAGATCATGGCGTTTTTAATATGAAAATCACAAATGACAATATTTTCTTAGCAAAAATCTTAAAAAAATTATTTGGTTGCTGTTTTGAAAGGAATTTTAAAAAACTTCTGTTCGAGCTCGTAAATAATTGTACTAAGAAATATATATTCGTTCGTATTTATTATTGTTTTGGAAAAAAGTAACCAAAATGAAAAAAATATTCACATCTCCACATTGAAAAAAAATATAACCAATTTTGGTTAGAAATAACCAAAAACGGCAGCTCTGACTATGAGACGATGCAACGCATGACTTGTGCAACCCAATCTCTTCACAAAGAGTTTCCCTAATAATGTTGGAAATTGTATATTTATTATGTGGATTTGGAAATACCTCTGTTTTAAGGGTTATGCATTCCATTTCGAATTTTAAACAAAATAAAATTCTAACGTTTATGTAGCTTCTCCTCTTAAAGGAATCTGTCCACATATCCAGAACCAATGATAAATGTTGTCTCTCTAAAAAAGTTTTTATTGCAGTACTGTATGCAAAGTAAACGTCGTTTAAAGCCGATCGGCTTAGAGTAGTAGCAGCGGGCATTAAAATATTTGGCTTTAATAATTTAATATAATTTACAAACCCGGGCTGCTCCACCATATTAAAAAGACGTAAGTCACGGCACCACATTTCCACTAATAGTCTGGCATTTACAAACTTCTCCTTGCTTTTACTTTTTTCAAGATTTAAGCTTCCACATAAAGCAGCCTTTGTTTTACGTTCTGCGTGCTCAATATTTTTTGTGTTAATGTCTAAGGACTGGGTATTGCGCAGATGGTTTATAAGATTTGATGTCGATGTCGCTAATCCAAATCTAAAAGTATTTTGTAAAAAAAATGGCTCGAGTAAATGGTCTGCAATGTTACCATAGCCTACTGTAAGTTCTTTCCTGCAAAATAACTTACCCCTTTAACTGCATAGGAGTTCCCTCAAAACAGAGAAGTCACATATGCTGGTTCTTCAAAACATTTTTTTTAGAAATTACTAGCTGCCCGAAATAGTTCCAAACATTTGAACCTCCTGCGCTCATTTTATTAAGTACTATTTTACTTTTTTCTTTTAAATGTTTTTTAGCAGTCAACAATGTTTAATATTTTACCACATCACTTTTACACTCACTAAATTCTATAATATTTATTTCTTCATCAGATTCTGAATCTGATTCACACGTATTATTTATAATTTGAAAAACATTTGTTATTTTTGAATTTTCCATTTTAAAAACTTTTTCCAAAAATTCGTTAATTTAAACCAAAATGTATTAACAAAGTGACCTCAGTACTACAACAATGAAACAATAGAAAAAACAACAGGCATTTTGTTGCTAGAATTGAGACGGCAAATGTCAAAATGCCTTATAAAAAAAAGTAAATAAACAAAGAAAATGACGACAAACGTCACACACGAAGAAAATCACTGCAAACAGCTGTGCTTGTGAGGTCACTTTATTAGTACATTCTGATTTAAACTTAGCAAAAAAAAAAAAGAAAGTTGCCACATAAATAAAGAAAAGAAAGTTTGTGTTGCCATCTCACAAACAATAAAAAAGTATAAAAGGCAGGAAACATCCCTACAAGAAGACTACAGGTTATTTTACTAGTTATATGACCGATAGTGGTGACCGATATATTGGTAAAAGTTTTTATTAGTTTATTAAAGCAAAATGAAAAACATGAAATATTAGGAACAATTGTGATTTTTAGTTGAACTGTTTATTTAAAAAAAATAACAAAAAAAATATCAACATGAAATATTAATATTCGATTAAATTAAATTGTGACTGTTACCGGCGACTGTTTACATGTTTTCTATACAACATTTGACAGTTCGTATCGCAAAACAAGCAAATAAAAAATAAACAGCTGGCTTTCCGAGACTACCTGCTATAAATATACCTTTGTATATTTAAATCTGCGATCGACAAAATCAGGGCGCCGCGTTTTCTCTATTCTCTTTGATTCTCTTTTAAACTCTTTGTCCGAGCTTAGACGAGAGAACATTTGGAAGGAAAACGTCTGGAATTCTCTTTTGTTTTTTCATTCTCGGTCACACAGACGAACATGTTGCCGGAAACATTCTGTTTATATTGTTGTTTTTCTTTCTTAAAAAGCAAAGTAAATGTCAACAAAGAAAATGAGAACAAGGCGTGTCGCCGAGCACCGAACACAAAAACTATTCTCTCTTCCCCACCCGTAATTTAATTAATAAGTTGAATTATTCTTTTAAGTTATTTTGTGAATTTTTATTATATATTATTAGTAATTAATAAGTTGAATTGGTCTTTTTAGTTATTTTGTTCATTTTTTATTTGGTTGGTATATGAAATATATGATTTGTCGTTTACTGGTAATTATTAAAATGTAACGGAAGAATAGAGCAGTAGAGACACCTAGCGTAAATTTAGGGAACATGCCGGCTGAGAAAACACAACCCTGAGGGTGTAGTGGTGAAAGCCGTGAACAGCCGGTTGATAGTGGTGAGTTGAGTTCGACACTATATAAAAGGGTGTGGTTTAATGAAATGGAGTCAGTCGGCTAGTAGCTAGCACAGAATACCACAGAATTGAAAAAGTGACGTGTGAAAAAAGGCATAAAAGATGATGCAATGAGAAATGCAAAAGGGCAGCTTTCTTAGAAAGAGAAAAAAAAACGCAAAATCTTCCGTCTCGTGACAGTTCTGTTAGTATTCTGTGGTAGCTAGCAAACGGGTAAGAACTACCATTGGCGAGGAGATTACATCTCCCCAACAGATTTTTCTTACGTGCATGCTTGAATAGTCAACTGGTGCGAGAAGTAGTGAAGCAAGAGGTTACACTTCTACTTTTACTACCGCGATCACACAACCGAAGCGACCTTCGAGCGTGTATCTTTCTCTGCCAGTGGACGATTTAAGTAGGTCAGTGTTAGTGGTGGTCAGGGAGATTATATTTCTTAAAGCCCACCGCTAGCTCCGAACGCAGCGTGCATCTATTGCCTAGCCTTGTAAAGCTATCTATAGTTGTATTTCTGTGCCATTTTATATATAAATAAAGTATACGGCTTAGAACGTTGTGAACTATAAGTCTTTTATTTGCGGTGGATAACTAAAACGACACTGGCCCGATGAGCTGCCCCAGCACCCAGCAAAATAGTGTCGTTACAATGGCGCCCGAGCAGGGACACGAGAGTGTTCCAACCACCAGGATGCTGAAGACTTCATGGGTCTATTACCTTAAACGGGAGGAGCTGCTGAAGTATTTGAGCCAATTTGAGCAAGATGCTACAGGTACCGTGGAGGAGCTGAGGAAGAAGTTCGTCAAATTCTTGGCGACGGAGCATGATGAGAATCAACTCAAGAAAGTGCTAGAGCTGCAGTCGACCCATGAGACAATAAGCAATAGTACACCGGTATCACCCGTCCCACGCTTACAAATGCCGTCAGCAACCACCAACATTTCGCCGGTGAAAAATGAAGGCATCCTCAGGCAGGGGAATCCACCTACGGCAAGCGACACTCCAAGAACCGCCGCTGAAAGGCAATTTCTCATGGTGGAGGTCGTACGCAAATGGGGATTAAAATACGATGGTAGTAAGGACCCGTTAGCCTTCGTAGAACGTGAAGCTGAAATGTACGGGGTAGATCTCGATGAAATGCTGCGAGTGAAGCCCGAATTTTTCCAAGGGAAAGCATTAGTTTGGTTTCGAAATAACAACAAGCATTGGGGAAAGTGGGCGCCGTTCAAGGGAGATTTTTATAAATTCTTTCTCCATTGCCATTACTTTGAGAAACTGGAAGATGAAATAAGAAAACGAACACAACGTCCCCGAGAAACCTTCAAGGACTATGTCCTTGCATTACAAGAGCTTATGCGACACACGGGCATGACGGAAGAACAAAAGCTAGAGAGAATTTTTCGTAATGCACAACCAGACTATCAGTGGTACATTAAAAGAAAAAACTTTGCCACCTAAGACAACCTCATCCAACTAGCCGATGACTTGGAAAGTATAATCACAACGTCCCATCATCGGATGGTGGCCCATCTCACCCTAGGGAAATACGAGACAAAAGGTGACTACAGCTCCAGGCCCAAGAATAAAACTAGCCTCAGCTGGGACGAAGATAAAATAAAAGCAACAGTACTGATACAAAATAAATTGGTCAATACCATCATCGACACTGGAGCCACCATGAGCTTTATCACCCCGAAACAGATACGCCAAATATGTGAGACGCCTGCACACGTGCCGGCAAACATAGATGTGTTCTTGGCGGATGGGTCCCACAAGCACATAACGGAGGCAATAAAAGTGATGATAACCTTGGGGAATGTGACGGCAGACTGCAATCTACTGGTTATGCGCGAGGCTACCGAAGATTTCATACTCGGGGTAGATTTCTTACGGAAGTTTAATACCACCCTCACCTGTGACGGTCTGGAGATAAATTGCTCTCACTGGAAGACTTCCCATCGCAACGCCCCTAAAAAGGTAAGAAAAACTGGGGAAAACCCCCAAGGACTAAATCCACCAACCAGCGTCGCAAAGATTTTGTCGGTCAGTTCAGTCGAGGCCCAACAACAGCAAATCACTCAGTTTCTAGAGGAGGAGCTTCCGAGGTTCAAGGAACTAAATAGGCTTGCAACTATCGCTACACAAAAAATTGTTATGAAAGATAACAGACCAATTAAATTGCGGTACGGCCAACGGAACTCAGCCATGCAGGCCATCATCGATGAAGAAGTAAATAAACTCATTGCTAACGGTTGCATCGAGCCCTCATGCAGTCCCTATAGTTTCCCCATTACATTGGTCAAGAAAAAGAACGGCACCTGGCGTACCTGCATGGATTTCCGACAACTGAATCTCCAATCAGTTCCCGATGCCTATCCCCTCCCGCGAATAGACGCTTTCCTGAATAGACTACGAAACGCCCGATTCATCAGCAGCCTAGATCTAAAAGACGGGTACTGGCAGATTCCCATGGAAGAAACCAGTAAGAAATACACTGCGTTTGCGGTTACAGGCCGTGGGTTGTATCAATGGCGGGTTATGCCCTTCGGACTAAATTCCGCGCCGGCTACGTTTCATCGAGCATTAGACATCGTAATAAGGGCTGATATGGAACCCCACGCATTCGCCTACTTAGATGACATCATTGTTGTTGGTACCACCTTCAAGGAGCATATCGTCGTCGAAAATCCAAAAGTACGTAACTTCACTTTTCATAATTTTACAGGGCAAGCAAAAAACGTTATAAAATGAAAAATGTTTCAGATATAAAAACAAATAATTGAACATGGGCTTAAAATACAACAACAAAACTATTTCCCAAGGAAAAAAATTATTTTTCGAAATATTTTTGCAGTTATGTATGTTACGTTATTTTGAATTTGTGTTTTCTGAAACTAAAGTACGTATCATCATAATTTTTCTAAACAAAAGTGAAACATACGTTACAAATATAAAGTAATTTTGAAGTAATTTTTATTAACAGTTTCAGTTTTAATAAAACATTTAGGGCATTTATCATCTTTTATTTAAAATAAACTTATGACTTCTTTTAATAATAAGTATTAATTTTAACTAAACTAAAATTAGTTACAAAATAAAAAAACAATTCATTATAAAGTTTTTCTAAGATTAATACTTAGAGTAATAATTTTATAATTAAAATAATACAAAACATAAAGAATTCAATTTCATTAAAAAAATAATATACAGAAGAGAAAACAATTCAATACTCAAATGGAATATTATCATAAAAATAATGACAGTCCGAAGGAAGTAATAATTTCAGGTCCTGCAAATGCTGCCATTTCTTTTTAGAAATTTTTAATCTTTCAGGATGCAAGAGGTTAGGATGGGTACATTCAGATTTATTGGCACCACGTTGTGGAAGAACCTTATAATCTTCCTCAATGTTTGTTTTAAAATAAATGGTTCCCGATGAATCATAACCCAAAGATCGTATCATATTAACCGTAGGGTCTCCAGACTTTTTACCTACATTTTTAAACAAATTAATTGTTTAAAGATATATTTATTTATTTTGTTATACTTTATCTGGTCGAATAGATGAGTATCGCTTGGGAACAGCTTCGTAATCCAGGAAATAATCATGTTCAAGGTGATGAACGTTAAGTGGAAATGGGGTTTGTCGCGAATCCTTTATTAGTTCAACGAGTTGTGATGGTAAATTTATTTGCTTGTTATTAATTTTACGTTGAATAAGAGAGTGTGTTGAATCGCACTCCATTTGTGTATGTCCTACGATTAAATATTTATGTTCAATAGTAATGTTTTTTTCAACACTAAAGGAAATCAAAGCATTGGATAACAACACATTGCGATTTTGGTAGAAGCATCCGTCTGAATATATAATAATATGGTGAAAATTTTTCCTATCAAGGATTGCGTTTCTTAAATATTTTATTAGAATAGTGGCGAAAGTGGATGCAACGAGGCTTCCTTCAGTTTCATCCCAGACATAGTTGTCAGATTGATGAGTTACAATATTATAAATAGTAAAGTTGTGAACTTGCAACTTCATTTTGTAATATGAAGCATTTGCTTTTGACTGTGGAATTAGCTTTACAGCTTGCATGTCTATACATAACAGTAGGCATAAATTCGCCTTAGCACTTTCTATGCCATTTAATTTTTCTTCTCTCATACTGTCGATTTGTTTTCTGTGGCTCTCGTACTGCTCTTGTGAAATATTTTTAGATTCATATGATATACAAGTGTCACACATATCATTTCTGGGTTTGAAAATAGAATAGTTACGTTTTTTTAAAACTTCCATGAATCTTGGGAAAGAAACAGGAGATATTTCATTTTCTTTGAGGGACTCACATTTCTTAGAATATACTTCATATACGTTTTTGTAAGATTTAAAATCCGTCTGAAAGTACAATCTAGTTGTGTGTTGACGTCGGTAATGCGACTCTAGCTTTGGAATTGCGTCTAACCATTTATTTAAATAATTTAACCTTGTTTCATAGCGTTTTCCTTGGGTGGTATTTCTTTTGGCTTCAGTTCTAAATTTTGTTTGGTTTTCCGGACCCATTTGTGTAACATGTAACTCACTGGAGTTCACCCATTTCCTAACCCCTGATTCTGAAATTCCTAGGGTTGAAAAAAACATTTTACTACATACTTGCAGGCGGGCGGTTTCTTTGTTTAAATAATATGATTTTGAAAATGTTCGGCGCGAATTTTCTACGTATGTCCGCTTCTTGGTAGAACATTCAATTCTATCGGTAACATACATTTTTTTTTGGTCCCACGACATTTGCCAGAAACGATAAAATATTTCTTTTCTCACACTTTCGGAAAAGAGGGAACAATGCCGTGTTGAACATTTTTCACAATATTTCGAAGTGCACCCAGCTTTCATCTCTCTTGGCTTTCTTTCACAAACTATTCCCCGTGACAAACCTTCATATTTTTGTCCATTCATACGCTTTTGCTTATTTTCTTGTTTTTTGTTTGTGTTTTTGGAACAATGTACATTGTCATCATAAATATTTTCTATATTAGAACACATTTTTTTTATTTTTACCACACTTTTCACTTCTGTTGCAATTTTAAGTTTGATATAAACTGAAATTCTTTTTAATGGTAAACGAAATCAACGCTAATAACTAATAATAACAAAAATAAATGCTTGCTATGTTATTTAAAAAATTCAAATATTTTTTTACATTTCCTACCCAAGTGTGATACGTTCTTTTGACATATGAAAATCATGAACATGTTGATACGTTATTTTGAATTATGGATATACAATCGTTGTTTTTGGTCACAGAAGTCTAAAAATTGGTAGAGGCATGTAGTTTAACCTAATGAATCATAATCAATCAAAAACACGATTTTGATTTTTTTGATGATACGTACTTTTGGATTTTCGACGACGATATGGAGAACTTGAAGGAAGTATTTCGACGTCTAGGAGCGGCAAACCTGAGAATTAATGTCGACAAGTGCGAATTTTTTAAAACGGAAACAAAATATCTGAAACACCTCGTCACCGAAGAAGGAATTAAAACCAATCCAGAGAAAATATCGGCCATTTCCCAAATACCTGCCCCGAAGAACATAAAAGAGATTCGGCGGTTTCTTGGCGCTGCCTCGTGGTACCGAAGGTTCGTACCTGAGTTCGCAACGATTGCTCAACCGCTGACACAGTTACTGAAGAAAGGGAAGCACTGGAAGTGGGGCGAGGCTCAACGGAACGCATTTAATCTGCTGAAGGAGAAGTTGACGACCGCTCCCGTGTTGGCATGCCCAGACTTTACCAAAACTTTTGTCCTACAAACTGACGCAAGCAATGAGGGATTAGGGGTAGTGCTAACGCAGAATTTTGATGATTCGCAAAAGGTTATTGCCTACGCCAGTCGACACCTGAATGGCGCGGAAATAAATTATTCAGCCACGGAAAAGGAGTGCTTAGCTATTGTGTGGGGTATTCGGAAAATGAGGCACTATCTGGAGGGATATGAGTTCGTGGTCGTCACGGATCATCTGGCCCTGAAATGGTTGAACTCGATTGACTCACCCACCGGCAGATTGGCAAGATGGGCCTTAGAGTTAAAGCAGTACCAGTTTTCCGTCAAATACCGAAATGGGAAGCAGAACCTTGTAGCTGATGCCTTGTCCCAACAACCCTGCGAAACCAGCAATCTCTTGACGGCAAGTCCAGCTGTTCGTGCGTGTAAATGGTTACAGACTCGATTGAATGAAGTACGGGAGCGGCCGCAAGATTTTCCGGACTACTCCATCGTTGATGGACAATTGTATCGTAATTTTTCTCATGAGCTAAACAATGACGATTGTACCCCGTGGAAATTGTGTGTCACCACCCCATTCAGAGAAAAGGTGTTAAAAGAAACCCACGATAACGCAGCCGGCGGCCATCTAGGGATCCGGAAAACCATTAATAAAGTCGCAAATCGTTACTATTGGCCAGGGATGTTTCGGGACATAAGTAAATATGTGCGCGGATGTGAAAGTTGCCAGCGGTATAAGGTATCGCAACAATTACCCGCAGGAGAGATGCTTACCCGTATTCCGGACAAACCGTTGGCAACTGTGTGCGCTGAATTTGTGGGGCCATTGCCCAGAACCAAGCATGGCCATACGCGAGCATATTCTGGCACGATATGGAGTGCCCAAGGTAATCATCACTGATAATGGTACACAATTTACATCACGGGTGCTCACGAAGTTCCTGGCAGGCATGGGCGTACGTCAGCAGTTCACCGCCCCATACACACCCCAGGAAAACCCAACTGAAAGGGCAAACCGAACCATTAAGACTATCATCGCGCAGTTTACAGGAGAGCAACACAACACATGGGATGCGTTTTTACCTGAAATTATGTTGGCCATAAATACCAGCGTATCGGAGACAACAACATATTCACCTGCTTTTCTGGCTCAGGGCAGGGAACCACGGCTCCCAAAGGACCTTTATGATGAAGTCACCTTGGGAACAGGAGCGAGAAACCCTAACCCAGAGGAGCGGGTCACCGAGTTAAAGGAAATATTCAAAATTGTAAGAAGAAATCTAGGAAAGGCTGCCCAGAAGCAACAGCGCCACTACAATTTGCGGAGGCGTAACTGGAAACCACAAATCGGGGATCAAGTCCTTGTTCGACAACATCCCTTGTCCAGCGCGGTTAATAATTTTGCAGGCAAGTTGGCACCAAAGTACGGAGGGCCTTACGTCATCCTGGGGTTTGTGTCCCCCGTTATCGTAGCCATTCGCGATATAAAAACTTATCAACCCCGTGGTAGCCAAGTTTAATTAATGGGGTATTTTTCTTTGCATTTCTATAGATAACTCGAGCACACCACCAGCATACAGTCGCGAGGAAGATGAGTGCCGAAAGAAGGAAGTTGGAAAAGTCAAAAGCTAAGTTCAGACGAAGTATGGAGCAGGAGCGATCGAAGGTGCGACGAACCGTCTTTCTGGACGAGGATGATATACCGGGTTGCAGCAAAAATTGCCGGCCGGGTTGCAGAAAGCAACCAAAAGCCACTCCCTGTCCGAGACCGAAGAAGGTATACTCGCCGCCGAAGCCGACCCAGCGAACCAGGAAAACCTGCTATTATCGGATGTCCACCCAGCAAAGAGACGACAGCCCAGATTTCACACCCAATGTCGATGTTCCCAGCTGTGAAGAAGAGACGCAGATGAGAGAGGGTACAGCCGCATCAGAGGAACCAGGGCAGCAACACTCCGACGTCATCACCATTAGTGACGAAGAAGTGTCCGAGGCCCCTCCGTTCGATAATGAGGAGGCCAACTTTGTGGTCCTAGAAGCTCTCTTTCAAACAGAGGACGAATTTTTGTTAGAGGATATATACCGGAGTTTTTTTGGTTTTCAAGATACCACCATGGAAGTACGGCCGCTATCGACCACCTACAACAAAGCCCAGGAAAGGTCTGAGTTCCTGGGAAGTCATAGAGACACAGTATCGCTACATGGGGTATCAATGTTTCGAGAAAACGTTAAAAGTAAGACTGTTAGTCCCAGTTACACCGCACTGTCAACCGATTCTGGAGATTGAGAACGAGAAAACTGAAGACGTCAGCGACCTTCCACGAAGAGTTGTCGTTCGTCACGAGTCGCCACTGCAGAAGGTACGTCACGAAGGGGAAGATACACCAGCAACTCCCGGCCGAGGATGGTGTACTGCATTCCCTGGCCAATCAACAAGCGCGGGCCCCACACCTGCATCTTCACACACCAAACCGGCGTCTGAATCGTCAACCCCAGCAACCTCCTCAACAGGCACATCTTCCACATCACCGTCATCAGCGACTTCATCTTCAAGCTCGGACTTGGGGGGCAAGCGTGGCAGTATCACCTCCGGTAACCCCGGTGCACGCGTGTCAATTACCTCCGGCCGCTCCAGTCTATGCTTCCCCAAATACTAGCGACTCTCCGCCATCACCAGAAAAGTTCAGCCTAACCCCACCTATGCCTACCAGCCCAATGGAGATCTCCATCACGCAGTGCTCAGCCGAGCTGCGGGAGCGAATCCAGGAGGGTAACAGCAAGCGAAAACCACACCAGCAGCTGCGGGTATTAGAAGTCGTAGATGGGTAGAAATTCCGAGTAGTGATCGCACGCAGCGGTAAGCTACGGGTGGTATGGATGAAGCCATGATCTCACTAGCGGACGGAGGGGTAATGTGACGACAAAAGTCGCTCCCCTCGTTTTTGCCGAACATATTATTTTGGTTATATTATTAATAAAGGAATTATTATTTGTTTATTTTTATTATATATTATTAGTAATTATTTGTCTTGGTATATGAAATATATGATTTGTCGTTTACTGGTAATTATTTAAATGTAACGGAAGAATAGATCAGTAGAGACACCTAGCGTAAATTTAGGGAACATGCCGACTCCAAGTTGCTTTATTTTTATCGAACCATCGCACCTGCACCCTATCTCCCACGTTAATTTGTCGAACCATTGGTGTGACTAATTTTGGTTTTTCTTGCTTTTAAGGACGTATGGCATCTAACTTGATCCTCCATTTTTTAAGGGGGTGGCTCTGTATCGGAAAAGGATTTGCTGCACTTTTATGTTTAGCTGACATTTATCGTCTTCCATAGCCAGTAATTTTATTTTAACATGCTAATCCATGCTGCTGGATGTCCTGGAGCAATGAATTTTTGCATCTTTAATTACCCGAATTTCAGGCCATTTCGATTTAGCATCTACAAGCACAAGAAAATTTTGATGCTGAAACGGTCCTGCATAGTCAATATGCACCCGTTGGAAATTTTCATTTGAATCCTTCCACTGGTGTGTAACTACCTTTGGTGGGGTTATCCTCATCTTAGCACAATTGGGACATGATCTTACTAGTCGTTCGATATCAGAGTCTATCCCTTTCCAAAAACAGTACTTCCTTGCTAATTGTCACATTTTCACGATACCAATGTGGGTATGATGCAGCTTATTTAAAATATCTTTAGGTAGTTTGAATGGTATTACGACTCGAATTGAGTAGTTAACCTCAAAATTTTCGCCATTTAACAGCTTTTGCTTTAACTCTGACAGCTCTGAGTCACGTTCTGTTTCATCTCCTATTTTTGTCGCAGTAATTGCTACTGTAGAAATTTCGTTGATTACCTGATCCTGAATGATACGTACCTCCTCTTCCAGAAAATGTTTAAACATTGTTGATTGTATGATTGGTGCTCTCGACAAGCAATCAACATTGGTGTTGTCTTTAGCTTTACGGGGCTGTATTTTGTAGTTGAATCCTTGAAGAAACGATGCACATCTAAGAAGTCTTGCAGACGTCATTACTCATGTTTTAGCGTGTTAATGAAATATTCTAGAAAGTGCGCGATTATCTGTTACTAGGGTAAACTCTCTACCATGCAAATACATAAAAAATTTGTTAACTGCAAAAATAATTGCCAAGGCTTCTCTGTCAAGTTGACTGTAATTTTGTTCAGCTTTAGTTAACGAACAAGAAATAAATGCCACAGGACGTTCAGCTTCATTTATTTCATGGGACAAAACTGCTTCTATACCGGTTGGGCTAGCGTCACATGCTAATGTTAAAGGCAAGTTCTCATTATATGGTATTAGCACTCCATCAGTAAGTATTTCTTGTTTTAATCTTTTAAATGATTCTTCACATTGAGCTGTCCAAACAAACTTCCTGTTTTTCTCGAGTAACTGACGTAAGGGAAATGTAATTGTTGAGACATGTGGTATAAATTTAGCATAATACGTAATTAACCCAAGGAACCTTCTTGTCTCTTTTACGTTTTGTGGTTTCGGCAGGTTTACAATCGCCTGTAATTTCTCTGGGCATTTTGAAATTTTATTGTGTCTTACCACATACCGTAGGTACTTGATTTGGTTTTTAAAAAATTCGCACTTCTTTTAGTTTACGTGTAGCTGATACTTGTTTAACCTTTCTAAGCATTTGATGAGTCTAATTTCGCACTGATTTAGTGTTTCGCCATGGATTATGATGTCATTAAAGTATGAAACGGTACCTTCTAACCCTTGTAAAATTTGATCTAGAATTCGATTGAATTCACTTGGGGCGGTTTTGATTCCGAACGATAAACGGTTCATTTTGAACGTACCTCGGTGGGTTAAATTGTTTGAATCTGCTTACTCTCATCGTCCACCAACACATGTAGGTATGCTTTGAACAAATCTAATTTACAAAAGAATTTCGAATTTTTAAGGGTATTAAAAATTGCATCTATCCTTTTTGTCGGATAATGAGCTGACTCTAAATGTGGGTTAACTGCGACCTTTTAGTCGACGCACAGCCGCACATTACCGTCTGGCTTTGGTATCACAACTAATGGTGACCCCCAGTTGCTTGTATTCACCTTTGTTATTATGCCATCTCTTTCTAAGCTGTCTAGCTCACGTTCTACTTTTTCGCGTAATGCGAATGGAACTTGTCTTTCCTTCATGAATACAGGTTTAGCCCCTTTCTGTAGCTTTAGACTAAAAACCAAGTCAGGAATGCACCCTACCTTCTCTTGAAAAATGTCCGAGAATTGCTGCTCGATTTGTGTTATTGAATTTACCTGTTGATTTTTTTCTTCTTCACGTTCGCATTGATCAACCAAACCCAATACGGCTGCATAATTTGCTGATACGATGTACATATCTTCTTTTGAAGTTTTATTTTTATACTTTACGCTGACATTGACAACACCCAGGGGCACAAAAACATCCCCGGTATACGCTCGAAATGCAATATTAGTTTTGTTAATATTTGATTTTATATTTAATTTTCTAAAATCTGTTTCATGTATAAGTGTGTAACCTGTACCTGAATCCACTTCGAACCGTTGGGTTTTACCTTCTATCGCCACTTCTATAAAATAAATTGTAAATCTATTACTGAAAACACGTTTTTATTGTAAATGTCAATTATATGATTAACTCCAAAATGTTCTTCTTCACTTGTGTACGTTTCAATTGAATTTGCTGTGCTGCCGCCAAATTTGTTCGCTTTATTTTGTTTCATCTTGACGTGCCCTATTTTACCACATGCTCTGCATTTTAAGTTATTTTTGTTAATTTTGCACTCTGGTGATACATGATTGTTGCGCCCGCATCTAAGACACAACCCTTCGATACGTAACTCAATGTAATTTACTCTTGTTGCTGATTTCGGTGACTGTTTTTTAGGGATGCTACTTTTACGATTTCTTCCTTTACGATTGTATGAGGGAGTTTACACGGTGTCTTTTCAGACATGTCTAACAAACACGTCTGTTTTGTTTGTAGGCGATCGGGGTAGAGAAGAAAGAGGGGTTGCCAAACAGACACGAAATGAGTTTTCATGTTTGTTTATATGAATTTTCATGTTTTCAATTTGTATGTACATATATGTAAATTAGACTATTAGATATGAAAACAGACATGTTTGGAAGGACATCGTGAAAAGACAAAAATAAAGGTTTTTGATAGCATGTTCAAAAAGAGAATGTCAAAAACAGACATGTCTGGAAAGACACCGTGTGAACTATCTCTATGTGTTTAATTTCATTTTTGTTTCATTTTATGAATTTTTTACACTTTTGTTTTTTTTTTGCAATTAATAAAATATTCGCTTGAACTTGGCGAATACGAATGCCCTTTAAATAGGCGAACATTCGGCATTTCAAATACGAATACGAATATTCGTAACATCGCTAGTACATACAACAGTTCTACCACTGAAATCAATTCCGTTTAAAAATGTTATTGATTCAAAAATTTTCTTTAATGCAAATAAAACAAAAAATTTCATCGAAATTAAGTCTTTTTTTTTTATCAAAATTTGTATATTTTGCTTTTTTTGCTATGTTGCTTTAGTAATTTTATGAACCAAATGTGAAATGATTAAATAATTTTTTTATTAAATACTTAAAATTATTATTAATTTTATAAAAATTATTCAATGAAGTAACAAAACTAAACCTAAAATTTCAATTAATAACTTAAAACGAACTGAGAATTATCTTCTTTAATAAAAAAAAAATGGTCGAAGAAACTAAAATAAACTTACTTAAAAAAATATTTCTATAAATTTTGAAAACATTTTTCAAATATGCTTTTCTGCGTTAAATTTCAATTCACACAGCTTTTGTTTAAAATTCTATTTCTCCAATATTAAACATACTTTTGCTTTAGATAACCTTTGGTTAGCAATGAAGCTTCAGAGAAGCACATTTGAAAAAGGTTTGAATAATTAAAATACGTTATAAACGAAAGACAAATTCCCTGATTCTATTTATAATATGCATCAATTCAAAAATCACATAATGCAAAATGTTTGTAAAGAAGGAAAGTAATAATTTTATAAAAAGTTTTCCCACGTTTACATATTAAAGGTATTAATTTCAGTTTTTTTATTTGTTGGAAAAATGGAAAAATGTAACTTTTGTTACAACAACCACAAGAAAAAAATTTCACCTAAAGTTAAATTTTTATCAAACTATAGCCAAGTGTAAAAGAAATCAGGATATAAAGATGTAATTTTCCGCTATAAACGTCAAACGAAATGATGTTGCCATTCATAAAAAATTGTCAATTTTGAATACAAAGTACGAAAAATTAAATCTCTTTTTTTAAACTCTTTAATTGTACAACTTGATTTAAAAAATTATTTTTTATAGTTACAACATTTCAAAGATAACTTCTTACTCATTTAATCTTTCAAGAAGAAAAAAAATACATATTAAGAATGTGTTCAATGAAAAAAGTTATTAAAAAAGAATTAAAAAAAAAAAGAAATGGGGTCAAAAAAATGGACGGAAGCTGAAGTTAATAATATACTCGACTTTTTGGCACACAATCGCCATTTTGTGGTACCTTTTTGTAGTCGGATATAATGATGAAAATAATACCATTCACTTCGTTTAAAATTGAATAATCAATTAATTCACTTTTAACACGTTTATTCGGCATCTTGAAAAATATCAACTAATTCCACGAATTATTTGACAGTTTGTACTTTTTACAAAACAAAAAAACCCTTCACGTCAATAAGACTGTAATTTTCCATTTTTCCAACCAAAAAAAATTTTATTATATAAAATTCAAAATAAAGCGTAAAACAAAGTTAAGATATAACTTTAACTAAATTATTATTAACACCTATATTATTTGATTCTGGAGATACTTTAGGACAATTGGTCTTATTATTAGAGTCGTTGTCGAAGTTGTAGTCGTTTAAAATTTTTGTCGTTTAAAAAAAAAATTACGACAATGACAATGTATTCGAAAATCACCCTTATCCTGGTTGGCGAATTTAAAATCCGCCTGCGACTGTTTAGTAATATATTAAATAAAACCTGAACTTATTATCTTTTAATCTATTACTAAATAGTCGCAGACGTATTTTAAATTCACCAACCAAGATACTAAGGGTGAATGTGTCCTTTACGACAGTCAGGATACCAAATTTAAAAAACGACTGGTTTTCGACCCCAACAACACATAATAAGTCCATATATATATTTGAAAAATCTCAATTCTATGCTATTTAGTTTGGTTTTTTAACTTAATTTTTTCAATTACATTTGTGTGTATGTCTTCTATACAATTCTCACTGATTTCGTGATATAACTTACGTTCACGAGCATTTTCCAACAAGCAACGCCAAGCTGGTACAGACTTATTTATTTAATAAAAAAATGAAATAAAAAGGTTAAATTAAAAAAATAAGTATATAAAATTATTTTTAAGAAAAAATACCTTTAAGTTTTTAAAGTTTCCACATAATATAAGACACTTTTTAGAACGAGTTAACGCCACATTTAAACGTTGGGGATTAGAGAGAAACCCAACGCCACTTGTTCGAGCGTTTGATATAACAATCACATCTTTTTCAAGTCCCTGATAAGAATCTATGGTATTAACCATGATATTTGTTAAGCCCAAAGCTCTAAAAAAGAAAAATTTCAATCAATTTGCAAAAAAAAAAAAAATATGTAATTACATATATGAAACCTACTTAATGGAAGATTCCAAAATGGCGCGGTGATGAGCATATGGGGTTATAACACCGTAACTATTATACTTATTCGGTATAAAACCATCTAAAGCCTTTAATAACTTCGCCACAAATTCCGCCTCTAAATTGTTGGTAATTTGTCCATTATCACAAGAATTACTTTGCTTGTAGGCTAAATTTAATATACTAAATGGCACTATTGGCGACTTATTGAAATCTATTGCCGGTTTGCCATTAATCAATTCATTTCGATAGAAATATTGATTTGGCCAACGGCAAATTTCCGGATGCATACGATATTGAGTTTGTAAGCTACATATAATATTATTCGGTGTTGTAACAGCAGCTTTGGCACCCTGAGCACTTGTACAGGGTATATTATCCAAACATTGTTGGATGCGTGTGAACATAGAAGTTCCTAGACCTAATTCGTTGGCTTTCTAAAATGTTATAAGTTTTAATAGGTCATGTTAGGAATTGTACAAGTCTTACCTTTGATAATACTGTTGCTGGCAGTTGTTGGGTATCTCCTACTAATACTAACGAGTTTATGCCAAATTTTAAAGGCAATAATGTCCAAGGTTCGGTACATTGTGTTGCTTCGTCAATAATGCAAATATCAAAGAAATTTGTATATCTGAAATAACGAAAAGAAATTAAACTTACATACATACATATTTTTTTTTTAAAGAAAGCACCAAGGTATATTTACACAAGGTAAACTCGTTGGCCCATATGTTTGTCAGCTGTTTACCCATAGTTGGAACCATACATGTTAAGTAATGATTAGCTAATGCTAATGATTGCTAATTAACATTCTTTTGTGAAATTCTCTAATTGATCAAACAATTAGAATTAGTTCAACTAATTCCCATTAGCTAATTAAAATTTTTATTCTAATGGTAAAACTAATTGCAATTAGTTGCCATTAGCAAAAAAAAATGGTTAACCTTTACAATTAAAAAATCTAATTGACTTCTGATAATGCAATTAGATATTCAATTAGCTCGAATTAGAATCAATTATTTTGATATTTTCAAAAACAAAAAAAACTACGATATTCATAATATGAATTTCACACATATATATATATTACTTATGTACAAATATTACATACATGCTAGGGTATTCAACTAATCGGGCTTTTGCTTTAATCGGTTAATCGCTCGGTTAATAAACCGAGGTTTTTGTTTAATCGGTTTATTATCGGTTAATTAATCGAGCGATTAACCGATTAAAGCAAAAGCCCGATTAGTTGAATACCCTAGCATGTATGTAATATTTGTACATAAGTAATATATATATATATGTGTGAAATTCATATTATGAATATCGTAGTTTTTTTTGTTTTTGAAAATATCAAAATAATTGATTCTAATTCGAGCTAATTGAATATCTAATTGAATTATCAGAAGTCAATTAGATTTCTAATTGTTAAGGTTAACCAATTTTTTTTGCTAATGGCAACTAATTGCAATTAGTTTTACCATTAGAATAAAAATTTTAATTAGCTAATGGGAATTAGTTGAACTTATTCTAATTGTTTAATCAATTAGAAAATATAAACTAATTGCATCAATTGCTAATTCTAATTGGAATTTAACATGTATGGTTGGAACCACAACGTCAAATTGCGTGTATATGAGCCAAAATTTGTACATGTGTGCGTTAAATTGTTTTTGTTTTATATGAAGACAATTTTGACAACATGGTTCCTTTTATAGAGCAAATTGTCTACACTCCCAAATGAGTCTACCTTGTGTAAATATACCTTGGATAGCACAAATTTCCAACAGCAATTTTATTAAAATTTGTCAAAAAGTTAACGTATGTACATAATAAATAAAACAAAGTAGATCATTTAGTGCAATATTAAAAGTTAATCTTTCAAGTTCTAATTTTTGATTATGGTTACTAATTGTTTTGTAAGTTTTTTGTCTTGTTATCCTATAGTCCGTCACAATAATAAAATAAATCTATTTGAATTATTTGTTTTGTGTATAGATTTTCCTGATGATGCTTACCGATGGTAGGGGAAATATTGAAAAATAAATAAATAAAATAAAATATTATAAAACAGACCTTGAGCCTGATTAGATTTCAAAACCTGGTATTATGTATTATTGTCATAAACAGCACAAATAGTATTAATTAATTACGACGAAATTTCTTTGGGTTTTATGTTATCGTTACCGTGAAATTGAACTGATATTGCGAAAAATTTTTATCTAATAATTTCAATATGCAATTTAGTACTTTTAAATATAACTTTAAGTCTATAATTTTTATAAAATATGAAAAAAATTATCTTATTATCTTATAATAAAACCTCTTGTCCGAAAAGGCTGAACCGATTTGTATGAAATTTTTTATATATATTTAGTTAGTATGAGAAGATGTCATACCGCTAGGTCATTAGGGTGTCCATATCTATAGAAATTTTTTTCCATTTTTTTGTGAAACTTTTTTTAATTTTCTTTTTATTTAGCATCAAAAAATAACTGTAGCCCCAAATTTAACACCCTCCTTCCCTCACCCACCCACCCATTTTTAAATCACGATTTTTATATGAGCAATATCCCAATAATTTTAAACAGAACGAAACCGCTCTATTGCTTTGTATGCAATTTTTAATGTATATTTTGTAGGAAAGAGAAAGGTTGTGAAGTTTATTTCATACCGCTTGGTCATTAGAATGTCCCTATCCAGAAAAATGTTTCCTTTTTTTGCCAAAATTTGTTGTTTGTATTTAAAAAATCAACTTAGTTGAAACTTTTTTTATTTGTGTTTTTTATCGGTTGACAACGTATCCAGTGGTACATTTCTCTTGCTGCATTAATCCCATTACTACACACTAGAATGCATTTGTTATTTTTTATTTATTAACCAAAATATTCACCAAAAATAATTTGTATGGCAGAACAACATTTGCCGGATCAGCTAGTATTTAAATATAATATTTATTTAATTTAACCATAAAGGCTATATATTATTTTGAAATTTTAAGTGGGCGTGGCACTTTCCATATAAAGATCTGTAGAAGGGCAATAACTAGTTTCCAAATTTGGTACATATATCTTGATTATCAATACACAACGTCTGACAAAATGTGGGCGGGAATAAAGTGGAAGAAAAATTGTGCAAATTTGGTACAATTAGCTTGGTTAATAGGCAACATCAGTCTAAAAGTGGACAGGGTTCGATTAATGGGCGTGTCACAAAATAGAGTTCTGTGTACCTGAAGAACGGTAAGTGTAAAATTATCCAAATTTGGTACAAATAGAATGGTTATCAACAAACAGTATCTTTCAAAAATTGGCGGAATTGAAGAAGTGGGCGGGGCACAAACTAGAATTCTGTATATCTAGAGAACAGCAACAGCTACAGTTTACGAATTTGATACAAATATCTTGATTAAAAATGCACAACATCTGTCAAATAGAGGCACAACATATCTGTGGCATTTTGACAAAACATCTTAAGTCGAGTTAAGATAGCAAAAAAGTTGTTAAAAAAACTCGGTGAAAAAATCATTTTCATCAAATAATAAAATAAACCAAAATTAAAGAAAAATTTCGTTTATGAAAATTCGTATGAATAACACCTTTTTTTAAACTTTTTAAATTTGACTTGTTTTGTCAAAATGCCACAGATATAATTCTATATACATATGTATTTGGAAAAAGGTAAGTGTACAACTTTGGTACAAATATATTGGTTATTAATGCACAACATCTGTCAAAAAGTGGCTGGAATTGGATAAGTGGGCGTGGCACTTCACATACAAATACAAAAAAGATTTTCGTATATCTGTGAACAGTAATAGTTATATGTAGATTCCAAATTTGATCGATTATTCGACTTTTTTCAAAACCCGGGTTTCGAATATTCCGATTAGCTGCTATTTAAAAAAAACCCGGTTTTCGGTTAAGCATTTTAAAAATAACCGGTTAACCGGTTTTAATTCGAGTACATAAGAATAAACAAATCATTTTAGTTTTTATAATAAAAAGTTAATTTGAATAATAACAAAACAATTCACGAAGGTAAGGAACATACAAAATACCAGTAAATTGATCAAACTTAAGCTTTAATTTTAATAATTTCTATGACCATAGCTTTGGAACTTTTAAAAAATTATAGAAATTTAAAAAATTTATTATTGGAGTTATTCTCCCAAATTTATTTTAAATGAGTTTTAATTTGTTGATAGTTAAGCATGTCAATAAAATCATTAGGCCTCAACCATATTTTTAAAAAGTTGCAAACAAAACCCCTTAGCCCCAGGATTATGTATTTCAAATTAATTTGTTTCAGCACTATAGAATATATAATATGAACATGTATGAAATGTATGAAATAACTGCCAATTCGTCGATCACACTTAAAAACCTTCCTTAGCATTGTTTGATTCCTTCAATTTTGTTTTAAGTTCATGACGTTTAAGTAAGTAAAACTGATGCATTTTTCCATATCGTTGATTCCGCCGGTATGTTATAGTTTTAAGCATGAAGATATGCTAGAACTACTTAAGAGTTTTTCATTCATTTTTGGCAGTATATTTTAGTAAAGTATTATTTGCCGTCTCTTAAGAACTACTTGGGACAGAATTAAGTTTAACTTGGTATAAATGTATGTCAAGCTTGTGGACTAGTTAAAGGTGATTAATAAGTCGTAACGTTGAAGAACCTTTGCAAACAAAAAAAAATTGTCTTTTAAATCAGTTCGATATATCACCATCGTTATAAAAATATATTTAATATTTAGAATACTGTAAAATTGCTAAATACTTTTTAAGCTGAACATTTTCTTTTGTAGTATTTTGAATTGTTTTTGGTTGTTGTTACAAGAACACACGTTTATATAAGCGATTTGTATTTACATTGCTCATATTGTTTTTTTGCCTTTTGTTACATTTTGTTTTGACCTTCTTCATAAAAAATTTAAGTTGGCCAAATATTCAATTTGAAAAATACTTAAATTTCGGATATATTTATAACAAAAGTAAGGAAAGCGTATATAAATTACACATTACTAAAATAACCGGTTTATTTTACAAAAATAACCGGTTTATTCGATATTCGAAAAATGGATATTTTTAAATATTCGACTTAGGCAAAACTTAAATAACCGGTTAAAACCGGTCGAATACTATCCGTTCGATCTCTCTAGTATCAATATACGACATATGGAAAATATGGGCGGGATTGGAGAAGTGGGCGTTAGAAAATTTAGTTCTGGGTATCTGAAAGACGGTAAGTGTGAAATTTTCTAAGTTTGTAACAAATAGCTTGGTTATCAATTTGTAAATCTGTCAAAAAGTGGACTGGGTTGGGTAAGTAAGCGTGGCATCTCTTATACAAAGACAATATAGATTTCTTTATATTATATATTTACAGTAAAAGTTTTTTACTTTGGCACAATAAGTTTCGTTTTCTTTACAAAAAATATGATTGGAGAAGTATCCATGGCAGCTTCAGCATAAATACAATATAGATTTCTGTAAATTCTAAATTTAGTACTACATAATTGCTTCGCTATCAATACACGTGATCTGTTTCAAAAACATTATACAAACGCGCCATGTTAAGCTAGTAAATAGTATAAAATTTCAATATACATTTTATAAATAACTTTAATTTTCTCTTACTGCGTTAAATTAACACAACTCGATAAAGTAGCACACACAATATTTGCATTGCTCAGATACCATGTGTATAAACTACGTTCATCTTCTGGTCGCATATTTTCATTTAAAATATTGCGCATTAACTGCAATTGGCGTTTCTTCTCAAACAGCAAATCTTCTTCCACAGTCCCCTTAATATTACGCGCAGACATGTCAGCGACTTGAGCCTCGAATTGTTCGATCTGTTATAAAATTATTATAGATTTAAATCAGTTATTATAATCAGTATTATCATTTACTAACAACTTACTTGAGTCTTAAGATTTTCCTTATTTTCTAATTGTATATTTTTATTTTTAGCTTGAAGCTTTTTCAGCTGATCATGCTCGACAACTTTCTGCAATGCTATTGGCCTGACATGCGGTTGAACTTTATTAAGCATTCCATAACGTATCACACGAAATCTCTTTTCGGGACGCATTCTCATGCTAATATCATACAGCTTTCCAGCTATTACATCAACAGCCGCATTACTTTGAGCACATATTAAAATTTTCTTATCTAAATAACGTACTTCTTCCCCGTAGAGTGTCTGTAGTACCAAATTGGTAATAACCAAACTTTTACCAGTACCAGGCGGACCTTGTATCAATGTTATATTTGGTGTAGTTTCGTCAATAATTTTTACGTATGTGTTTAGCAAGACTTGTTTTTGTTTCTCATTCAATTGATCAAAGCCCCTGTAACTGACTTTCTTTTTCGGAGGTGGTCTACATTTTAATAATTCCAAAGGATTAATAATTTTTTGAAACAAGGGAGTCGACTGCATTTGGTAAATAGCATTGAATGCACCAAAATGTACACGTACTTTATCCATAACAGGTCGTACGTGAAATTCTTTAATGGCTTTAAAGTATTCTAATGTAAAATTTTTTGCTATAATCTCACAGACAATTGTAATAAAGGAACCTACAGTTTAGATAACAAATAGTGATTAATTTATAATACAGAAATAATTATGAACTAAACTCACCTGCCCCTTTACGATTGGCGACAACATAAGCAAATATTTGTGGGCCTTTTTTATCGGGCTCTAAAATTACTAGGTCATAGAAACTATTTTCTTTAATCTCTTTATTTTGGGGTATAAACACTATAAAATTAAACAAATACTGTTTTGATTGGGAATAACTTTTTGCGTTTAACATACATACTTACATTTAGTTATTAACATGATGCGATCGTTGTTTTGGGTTGCATAATCCAAAGATACTTTAAAGTTTTTTAAATGCTTTGTCGTATTAAATTCACGTTCTAAGGTACTTACAAATTCTAGTTTCATTAATGGAAATATAATGCTAGAAGTAAGAATAATTCAAGGTTTATTAATTAAATGCCAATAAAAAATATATTTTGATTTTATGGAATTCAACAATTTTTTTCCTAAATATTGAATATGTACATGCAAATTATTTTATGCCGAATTTACCAATAATTTATTTCGTTTATTACAAAAACTTGGTGGAATTTAAGCAATGTAAGAAGGCAATAGAAGAAGGGAATAAGACACTTTGTCGATAACGTATATTTTCTAATGAAAATTTATTGATAACATATACTTTCTACAGAATATTTTTCGATAATATATACTTTCTATAGAAAATATATGTTATCGATAAATTTTTTTGTTTCATTAGAAAATATGTATTACCGATACATATATTTTTTTAGAACATTTATCGATAACATATAAATATAGAAAATTTACGATAACATATATTTTATATAGAAAATTTATCGATAACACATATTTTATATAGAAAGTTTATCGAAAATTAATCGATACAATTTTTTTCTATAAAAAATAGGTTAACAACATTCATTTTCTATAGAAGCATTCGCTTTTTACACAAAGTTTATTGATAACATTCATTTACTATAAAAATTTTGCACAACATTTTCTGTTGCAATTTTATCGGAAACAAACATTTTTTTGCATAAATTTTTTTTCTAAAGTCCTTTTCTATATTATAAAACATTTGAGTTTGATGGTAAAAGAGGAAAGACTTATAGAGAGTGTACTTTGTTTCGTATACAAGCAGTTTTTGTAAGTTTGTTAGTAGGCGGAAGAAGAGGAAAAATAAAAGGCGTTCAAAATACGCAGTTTCAAAATGTGAAATAATAAAAGTTTCTGCAGCAAATGTTTTATAATACGGACGAGGACTTTTAAAAAGAATACAGATAATTTTAAAAATTTTAACTAAGCATTTACCTTTGATAATGTTCAAATGAACTGAAATATGTTGCCATCGGATAAATCACATCGCCAGCAGCATCCGCATCTGCATTACGTCTAATGAGCCATTCATTACTCCAGCAGAGAATTTTGGAAATAATTTTATCCGTATTGTCGACAATGGGATAAACAGTTCTTATTAATAGACGACGATCTTTGAATGTCGTCATAGGCAGGACATCTTTATTAATGATCTTTTTGCTTGCGCCCCATAAACGTTCTATATAATGAATCACGGGCGTATCATTGAAGCGAACAATTTTTTTTTTAGCAGTCGGTTTTTTGAGGAAGGAGGATTTCAATGCGGAATTTTTATGGGTTGAAAGCAATGATGCATTATTGGTTGGGGTCAATGGTGCTGGATGGTTGACACTTAAAGCACATAATTTACGTTTATTTTCCTCACTTTCTACAATATTCTTTTCCATTGAGGCAAATGTTATTTTGTTTGTTGTCCTGACAGCTCGTGCAGCTATAGCTTCTTTGCAAATGGGACTGGAGTCGGGTGGGGGCGTAGTTTTATGGCTTATGTTTAAAGCAGTTGGGTGTTTGAGTGTCTCCGTTATAGAATGCCTTCTTAAAGGTGCTGACTTTGGGTTATTGTTGATTTGATTTGGTTTCCCACATTTTTTAGGGTCAGAATTTTGTCGTTTACGTAATAAAGCATCTGGTTTAGAAATTTGCTGGGAAAATGTCTCAATACCATCCATACTAACAGAACGTGTGGGAGGATCTTTGTTTTTGCTGTCATTATAATTGGCTTTTTGGGGTTCTTTGGGTTTCATGTTAATTTTTGGTATTCTAAACTGATTTGCTGGTACGGGTTTTGGACCGTGTGCTAATGGTGGTTTAGGCAAAGCCGTAGGAACATTGCTTGCTAGAAAAGCACCACGATTATGTGCTGTAACTTTGACTTTAGCAACTTTTGCCTTATGATGTTCAAGATTATCTTCCGCGGGTAATTTGCGTTTTACATTTTTCTTAGAAGGACTATTTTTGCGCTCTGCCAATTCCTTGAGTTTATCTTTACGACATTCCTTAATAAATTTTTTATGTTCCTTATCACGTTTCATTGCTATGCTGGGTTTTTCGATCCATTTTCTTTTCAAATCTTTACTAGAGCGTTCTTGGTATAGTTTTTCTTTAATAGACTTTATTGTTTTATTTGCAGTATAACCGTTTGGTGTAATCTTTGTGGGTCTCTCCGCAGAAACTCCTCTAAGTTTTCCTTTGTGTTTGGGCAACGAAGGAGCCTCTATTACTGGAGGAGGTAGTCTTGTTATGGGCTTATCTGGTTCAGGGACTTTTAAAGAATTTGATTGTTTTTCTAATTCAAACTCATCTTCAGATGACGAGGGAGATGCAATAACAGATTTGGTTTTACTCAAACGTCTTAAGCGTATTAAAGGATATTCTGCAAGATTGTGGCATTCGCTTATATGTTTATCAGTACTTTTTTCTCTTATAGGGAAGACATTTTTATCACTGATTTCAATTTCCATTTTTTCGACGTTCTCTTGATCTTCGCCCTCTTGTTTTTTCATATTGTTTTGCTTGAGTGATTTTTCATTTGAATCTTTGAACATTTCTTCTTTTGATTTTGGTATTTTCTCGTTGAATATTTTGATTTTTTTATTTACATCCGGATCTTCATTCTTATTACAGATATTTGACATAGCCTCAATATCATCGTCTAATAGATTTAAGTTATCTATTACTAGAGGAGGTAGCCTTGTTATGGGCTTATCTGGTTCAGGGATTTTTAAAGAATTTGATTGTTTTTCTAATTTAGACTCATCTTCAGATGAAGAGGGAGATGCAATAACAAATTTGGTTCTACTTAAACGTCTTATTCGTATTAAAGGAGATTCTGCAAGGTTGTTGCTGTCACTTATATGTTTATCAGGACTTTTTTCTTTTACAGGGCAGACATTTTTTTTACTGACTTCAAATTCCACTTCCTTCACGTTCTCTTGTTGTTCGCCCTCTTGATCTTTTATATGGTTTTGCTTGAGTAAGTTTTCATTTGAATCTTTGAACATTATTTCTTTTGCTTTTTGTCTTTCCTCGTTGAATGTTTTGATTTTTGTATTCACATCCAGATCTTCAATACTATTATATTTATTTTCTGTAACCTTAATATCATCGTCCAATGGATTTAAGTTATCTATTACTGGAGGAGGTAGCCTTGGTGTGGGCTTTTCAGGTTCAGATACTTTCAAAGAATTAGATTGTTTTTTCAATTCAAACTCATCTTCAGGTAAAGGGGGAGATGCAATAACAGATTTGGATTCACTCAAACGTCTTATGCGTATTAAAAGAGATTTTGCATGTTTGTTGCAATCGCTTATATATTTATCAGGACATTTTTCTTTTATAGGGCAAACATTTTCTTCACTGATCTCTTGCTGTTCGCCATCTTGTTCTTTAATATCTTTGAACATTTCTTCATCTGCTTTTTGTATTTCTTCGTTGAGTGTTTTGATTTTTTTATTCACATCAGGAGCTTCATTATTATTATAGATATCCGCTATAGCCTCAATATCATCTTCCAATAGATTTAAGTTATCTTCCTCATTGAAATCATCCTGGTCATTTTCGTCATCATTGTCTGGTTCTTCTAATTCATAGACTTGTGACATATTTTGTGACAGTAGATTGAAACTCTGTGAAAATATTTTGTTTGACCAATCGTTAACTTTTGTTTCCAGTTCTTCGTCGTAGTCTTCGTCATCACTTATAATCCAACAAGAGTTTTGAACTTCTTTAGGTATTGAGGAGAAAACTTCCAAACCCGGCTCTTGCTTGATTACAACCGAGTCGCCAATATTCGCGTCTAACGGTGAATCCTGGTTTTGGGGCAGTGGTAAGTTTTCCAGGACATTTAAATCATCTTGGAGTTCGGCCTTCATGTCATTGAAGATAACTTGGGAAAACATTAGGTCTTCTATGTCCTCGTCATCGCTTTGCGGTGCATAATTGGTATAATCATCCAACTCGATATTGTCGGCAAGTTTCACTTCATCCGATGTTATTAATTCCTCATTATTTTGCTTAATTTCCTCTAGATTTACATCCCCTTTGGAGTTATCCAATGAAGAATCAAATATATTAGGACTTTTTGATCCTACCATGACATTTATTGATTTTTCCTCACTTTCCTTGGTATTTTGATCCTTATTTTGCGCTATAATAGTACCCAATTCCTCAATCTCGACTTCTTCCAAGTCTTCGTCATCGGTTAAAACTATTAGATCTCCATTAATCAACATTTTGTCATCTTCATCTAGAGGTCTCAAATTATTAGCTACGTGAAGTTCATTATAAACTAAAGGGTTTATTTCCTTGATAGTCTTTTGTATTTCATGATGATCTTTAATGTCTCCAAATATATTCTGTATATCGGCTGAAACGGAACGTATGTGTTCCTTTTTTATATTTGATAGAATAGGAACATGTAATACAGGTTCCTTCTCTTCAAGATGTTTTATTAAAGTCGTAGAGCTTGGTTGTTGCTCTAGTGTTTTAAGTTTATCTCCTTCCTTATTTAAAGCATTTTCCACAGTATTCTCATGAAAAGATTTTTGTGGCGGATTTATGGGGAATTCGTCATTTTCATATTTGTTTTGATTTAAGTTTATCTCATCGGATTTTTTTTCTTGACTTTTTTGTGAAGGATTTATATAGTACTTGTCATCGATAGGCTCTTCTTTAGATACAGTTTCTTTTTGTTTCGTTAAATTACTTATTATTTTTTGTTGTGGTTCTTCTTTATTTTTTATCTCAGGTTTACTTGTTTTAGGCCTTTCAACTACATCACGTTCTATATCATCATCATCATCGCTTATCTCAAATATTTCATTATTAGTTGATTTTTCCACCTTAACCGTTTTACTGCAACAAGGTGTTTCCTCTTTTTGATCAGTGTTATTGTCTGCTACTTTCTTATTATTGCTTTCAGTAGTTTTACTATTATTAATCTCAAGCACAGGATATACAGCAGGTTTTGGCGTTGATTTATTCGCACTTGTTACTCGCAGCGGTCTTATCGGAGAATATCTCAATTGATATATTGGCAATTTTAAGAAATCTACATCATCTTCGTTGCCAATTGGTGATATACCGATACCAATAAGATCATCAACTTTTAGTTTAACTGTAGTTTTTTCATATTTTTGATCGTTGACGTAAATGCCATTACTTGACTATGGAAAAAATAAAAACAGTAAAGTTTATGCATTAAGTGATTTAAAATACCAGTTTATGTTTAGTTATTTTATTTATCACGTACATACTAGTGATGTTTCTATTCGTATTTGCCAAATTCAACCTAATAGTTTGCGAATACGTTAAAAAAAGAATACAAAAGGCTAAAAAAAATATATTCAACAAAACAAAAAATATTAATTTTTATAAATTTACTCTTATTCGACCTTTACAAAATTTTTATTATCTATATCCCAGCTAGCGTTTTGTATCATAATCTAATCATTTAGGAATCAGCTTCAAGAGCAAAATACTCGTGTATGAGCTCATTTTTCAATCATAAATGATACTCTCGTTGTGAGAAAATGGTGCACTACCGATGAATCATTTGTGATACAATTTTCTGATTCCTTTTTGATCAATTTAATGGTAGTTTTTTGAGTCGTTTTCGTCTCATTTTGCAATCGTAAATTAAATAGTTTTTGATTATATCTCAAAGAAATAAGAAAAGGTCGAATAAAAGAAACCAACATTTATTGTTTTTGATTATATTTCATATAATTTTTTGATTATCATGATTTTTATTTTTTCTCTGATAATTATGGCTTTTGATTATTCGAACAAGCTTTATTTTAAACCAAACAAAAGTTATCGGTTTTTCGCAAAGAAGAGAAGAAACAAATTACACTAACATTTATGTTCATAAATTGTCAATAACTTTTGGGCTTCTTTTTTCAAATATTTTAACCGGTATTAATATTAAGTTCTGAATGTGAACAATTATGACCGCAGTTAGAGATTATTGTTGTATTTGGGTCCTAGCGCTTGGTTGCCTTAATCCTCTTTGCCATACTTTTACAAAAGTTTTTAGCATTTTCGGCTTTATTTTTCCAAGCTTTAACGGCAAGCTCCCAAAGCTTATATGCAGTGTTAGGCGGGTTCCTCTGAGCAAAAAAATTTGTCGTTTTGGAGTGGACCAAAGGTACTCAAGTGGGTACAACTCTGGCGAATAATTAGGTATATTTATTTTCGAATTTTTATTTTCTTCAAACTAACTTTTAGCTATTTCTGAAGTGTGCTTAACATCGTTGTCCTGCATAATAATATCACTCTCTCGTGGTTCTTTGCCAAATATGGCTTATCTTAGAATCTACGGGTCTTTAAGGATGATTATGTAGTACTTGGCACACATTTTTCTTTTGAATTAGCGGAATGCTCGATGCTGGTTCGCGCGAAAACAATCTCAAGTCATTTATGAGATCATCAGCCATGTTTACTGCCGTCCGACTGTCTCCAATCTCATAATTTTTGTCCGATATAAGCATGTTACCCGCATTGAATCTTTAAAACTGAATTTTTCTTACTTTTTTGCAAACTTTAGCCGTTTTCAGCCTTTATTTTTGCTTAAAGGTGGGTTGTCGCTCTTTATTCTAGCTACTAATCTACTAGAACAACGCTTTGTTTTAAAAGTGCCGCTTTTGACTTACAGTTCTTGAAGAAACTAAGCAAAATTTAATTTACTCACTTTAAAAGCAAATCCCACAGATAAAACTTGAAATTTGTTTGGAATTTTTATGAATATTCACACAGGGACAATATTGTTCACACATATGGTTTGGATGGTAACTTAGTATAAATATAAAAACTAACAATAATTTTGAAAATAAGTTTACGTATTATTATTAAAAAATGTAGAAGGCCATACAATAGTTTTTTTTTCACTCTAGTGATAAATCACTCTAGTGATAAATCAGCTTTTAATCGACAAAACTGTTCTGTAAAAGAGTCATTTGGGTGATTTTTACAAAAAAATAATCAGCCAAATGCTAGCTGGGATATAAATCGGCAAAGGCAAAACAGTTAAGAACACTTTCCTGCTCTGTATGTCAACCGAATTAAACAAAATATACGCCATTTGAAAGGTATTTACTTACAGAAGTGCACAATATATATTTTATACATAAATACAAAATGTGTGTTTTTCAATTATCAAATAAAAAAAAAATAGGGTGGTCGATTATTCGACATTTTTTAAAAACCGGATTTCGAAATTTTTCGACTATATAAATAAGGGAAATTTAATTTCTTTCTTTTATTTTTCCGTGATAATGGTTTAGATTAGCACAATGAGTTGATGAAGCTGTTTTTTGTGATGAAATATTTCTATATTTTTGATCTGACTTATGTCATGCTAACCTAGTTTGTTGTACCAACATACACTTTACCGCATTGTCCATTAACATTTCCCCTACAAGGTATTTTATAAACTACATTCGACATTTTCATCTTATTTATTTTGTCTTTCATATTAGTGAATAATCTACCTATTGCATTATAAGATTTATGAGTAATTTTATATATTTTCGTATCATAAATATTCGATTTTTCAAATCTGTCTGAAAATTTTGGTACATAAGTTAGCGATTTATAAATTTTTGGTTCTGTATTACCGTTGGAGTTATTTATTCTATAGTTTTTATAGTGTACTAGCATTTAACCCGCTACTTCGTTAGCGTCTCCTTTCTCTTCCGTATGCCAAAGTTAATTTTTCAAGGTTTTTACTTGTTTAAATTCTAAAAAGGGGGTTTTACTTTGTTATCGGACCTTTTCTTTCATGAACATATGTATATGCCAAAGTTTATGTTCCTAGGTTTAAACAAAAAGGCTCCAACATTTTTCATCTCATATGTAGATATTCGACTATAATTTTGTGTTTCCATGTTCAATATTATAGAATTATTATATTCAATATTATAGAATTATTCAAAAAGTACCACTCGTAGAACACAAAAGCAAATGAAAGAAAGCTATTATGTACAATACAATATAATAGTCTTGTAGTGTATAAAAGTCATTCCTAAAAATTTAAGGAATAGAACTATTACAAAAAAGCTTTATAAAATACATAACTGAAATTTAGCTCATAGAATAAATTCGAAAAAAAAAAAATGTTGAATATAATATAAAGTAACCTACGAAAGGAGATAATTCCCAGTTTCTATTTTTTATTTTGTTTAAACACAAATTTGATGAAAAAAAATAATTTTGTGGTTGTCAAAAATTTCTACACTAATGTCAAAATTTATATTAGCCCCTAGCTAGTGAAATTTTATTCACCTCAATAGTGTCAAAATTTTACTTCCATGAGTACTTTGCTACCGTTTTACACACACCCTAAGTCTTAAAAACTGTTTGGTTTCCTTTGGTGCTCAGGAAATATGAAAAAAATTATACTTTTTTGGAAATATATATTGCAATTGGTGAATAGTTGGCCTGTATCGCTGAAAGAGGCCTTGTTTAAAAGGAAATTTTCTCAGCTTTCTATATCTGTGCTCATTTTTAGAAAATTCTGTACATAAATAATTGGTTAAGAGATTTTTGTCAAAATATTCATAGACAAGCTGGTAAAATAAAAAAAAATGTATTTTATTTTTTAATAAAACTCAATTTTCTATTTCAAAAATGCTCTACCTTCTTAAAAAAGACACTGAATGAAAAAAATAAAATAAAATTAACAATATCAATAAAAATGTATTTAAAAGAAAAAATACTGGTCAAACCGGAAATTAAACTATTACATCCTGGGTTACAAGGCACAATATAGCCACTAAATTACAACAGCACTTATTAACTTATCGCTTAATACAAGTCTTCGCACATTTTAAAATATTGCTGGCTTTTCTTGAAAACGCGTCGAAAAAGTGAAAATTTTTACTAAAACTAAAAAAAAAATTAAAAATAATTTTTGTTTCCATACATTTCCAAAATGGAATAAACGTGAGAATTTTAACGGTAAATTGTGTTATACAACGATGGAATTACAAACTTTTTAAATTTCTCATTACCTAATTATTATGTATGTTTTTTCGACCTTTTTGTTTTAACTTCAATAAGTAAACGAATAATTAAGCTCAAGGTCTTATTTTTAATAAATTTTATTTTTATTTATTTATTTTAGTTGTCAATATTTCGTAACCCTACGGGAAACATCTTCAGGATCTTAAATAAATATAAAAAAAATACAAAAAATTAACACAAAATTTTCACTACATAAAAGACTATAACAAACAAAATTGCAAACATAAAGAGAGTATAGCAACAACATAAACTCACAAAAATATAGAAATTTTTTTTATTTTTTTTTTTATTAAAATTTTTTTAAAATTCATCCTATGCTTTTTTTTTTTATAATGTATAGCATTTCCAATGTTAGTCTTCTCTTATATTTGTCTTCTGTTGCCGTTGCATTTTATTTTATATATTACATTGGAATTTTTTGTATTTTCTTTATATTTATTTAAGATCCTGAAGATGTTTCCCGTAGGGTTACGAAATATTGACAACTAAAATAAATAAATAAAAATAAAATTTATTAAAAATAAGACCTTGAGCTTAATTATTCGTTTACTTATTGAAATTTCTCATTACCTAATTCTTTTTTGTTTTCAAATTATGGCCCTTATTATGTAAACCGCAACGCAACGCCAAAGAATTACATTGAAAGCAAAAACAAATTAATAAATATTCTGTAATTTTGTTGTTGCTTTCTACAGAAATTCATGTACCGTTTCAAAATTTTTAAAGCCACAATTTATGAGACGTTTGAAATTTTAAAACGCAATAAGAATTTCTGTAGAAAGCAACAACAAAATTACAAAATATTTTTGCTTAAAAGGTTATTGTATTTCAGAAGTGTCCAATTGTATTTCAGAAATTTATGTTTTTATAGCTTATACAATTTTCTAAAATAGAATTAGACGATAGTATTTTGTCTGAGCCGCCATTTACTACAAGCATCCACCGTTTACTGATCTAGGGCTACCGGCACATATTCAGGGATGATATTTTGGTAGTTACTATTGAAAGCCGCAACAGAATATCACGAACGGATAGCAAAAAATATATTGTATGTAAATTGCCGATATAGGCCGAAATTAATTTATTTACCCCCGGTTTAGGCAGTATTTTTTTTATAAATTTTTTAATTTTATTTTAATTGGTTCCTTTTTTTTAAGTTGTGAATTTTCCAAAAAAGTGCGTTTTAATAAAAAATTGAATAACAATAAAAAATATTTTATATTTTTAATTTTCTTATTTTCAGTTTATGCTTAAATTTTTTTTAAATAAATTTTCGTTTAATTAGGTTTTGAATCAATTGTTTTATTTTAATCAATTTTAATTGTTGTTTTATTTTATTTTTGGGTATCAAAATTGCAACAGTTTTATGTTTTTTACCAGCTTGACTATGATTAATTTGACAAAAGCCTCTAAACCAATTATTATGTACAAATCACGTGATTTCAAATCACATGCGCCTACTAAAATCACACGTGTGATAGTTTAGTGTCCCGTTTTTGTGTGTTTTGGTGTGATCTTCAATTGCCGAAAGCACACCCAGAAACACAAAAAAGGTATGACTTTCAGAACACCACAAAATCACGCTCGTGAGATAAAATCACAGGCCCGATAGGTATATAAAAACGTTTGTGCCGGGTATGTGTTCCGTAAGCTCAAGAACCGCTGGACCGATTAACATTAAACTTACACAATAAATAAGTTTAATGTGGAGCAAGGTTTCTCTTTAGTTTAATCCCGAAAGGTGGCGGTGTTGTTTTAATATTTAATTTTTTTTATTTATTGCAGAAATTCACAAAATATATTTTTTTAAAAATAAGTTTTCGGATAAAATTTTGACCCGGTAGATAGCGCTGGGGTCAAGTAATTAACAAAATTCTCCAGTATTTAAATGTTATTTAGAAAATCCCAGGCACCGCCTGGCGTTTTGTAAGAATAGAGAAAATTAGAGAAAAAAATTGGAAGCACTTACATTATCTAAAAAAAATTATTCCTTCCGATTGCCAACATTTTTATGATAATTTAGCTTTATTCCACTACACATATATATTTTTCATTTATACTTATTTTTATTGCTTTCAGTTAAAAAAAAAGTTTAAAGTGAAAGACTTCATAAATATTCTGCCTTATTACGGTTGTCGTTGTTGTCGACGACTGTGTCATTTTTTGTAATAGGTTAGAGTAACTCACAACCTGTTCTTTAATCTTATACAAAAACTGACACTGTCGGTGACGACAACCGTCATCAGGCTGATTTTTTTAAAATTATATAAAAACTAGGACTTTTTACTCTATAAATTTCAAATACATATTACCTCACAAAAGGCCGTTTCTAACACAATTTAAAGGTTGGTCCAACCAAACGCACGATGTTAATTGTAAACAAAACAAAAAGTTTTCAGAGAATTATGTGAAACAAAATTTCGATCAATGACTCTGAGGTTTAATGTCGTTAATGTGACGAATTATTACACCCCTTAGCTCTTGAATTGTTCTTGGTTTATTAACATTCACTTTTTCTTTTAAATATCCCCAAAGAAAGAAGTCCAACGGTGTAAAATCACATGATCGTGGCGGCCAATTAACATCACCAGGACGTAAGATAACACGGCCACTGAATTTCTCGAGCAAAAGAGACATTGTTTCGTTGTCTGCGTGGCAAGTGGCACGATCCTGTTGGAAACACATATCGTCCAGGTACATATACTCAATTTCAGGCCACAAGAAATCCATTATCATCTTGCGATAGTGAGCACCATTCGCGGTAACTGCTTGGCCGACGCCGTCATCCTACAAACCGCACTAAACAGTGTTTTCTATATTTGCGCACAATTCTCCCGATTGTGGACACATTTGGTAGATTACGCTGACAAAAAAACGCCCATTTTCGTAAAAGGCTTTAACAATCTTAAAGCGTTGATCAATTGTGTACCTCTCCATGGTTGAATTTGTCAAACACAGAAACAAAGAAATTTTAAATTAAGTTGGGCAAAAAACTTGACGTTAAGGTGTGACTAGAGTTTCTACGCGGAAAAGAATTCCCGGGAATCCCAAGACAATTTTTATTAATAATTCCCGGGAAATTTTTTTCCGGAAATTTTCGGGAATTTCAAATTAAATTTTTTGAAATCGTTAAAATAAAAAACGAGCAATAAAAATATATTCTTTACTCAAATTAATTAAAACTATGCACCTAAAAATCGAACTATATTTCATACGCCAATAAATCAACGTAGAAGTAAATGAAGTAGAAAATTAAAATGTACACGATACACCATCACCAACACCAGAACCATCAACAGATTCTTAATTCAAAGAAAATACAAAAGCCTAAACAAATCGAAAAAAAAAGAATTTGATGTCTATGAACCAGGAGTTACATCGTGTTTACGGGTGGGCCACCGCTAATGGTCTAGCAATTAATCCTATCAAGTCCAAGTGTTTGATTATTAAAAATGGGTAATTAAAACTTGATGGCAATCGTACTCTAACTTTAAATAACCAGTCCATTAAAATTTTAAACTCTGTCAAAAATCTTGGTATATACTTTAACAACACCCCCCACTTGGTCTAACCATGTTTATTTTGCATGTGGTCGAACGTTTTCAATGTTAAGGAATCTGTGGCAAACGCAGTATTGTACTCCAATTAAAATAAGAATACTCATTGCTAAATCATACTTGATACCGATTTTATTGTATGGCTGTGAATTATTTGTCAGGAGTGACAGCGGAAGTAAACGGAAACTTAATGTGGCGTTTAATATTGTTCGGTACGTCTATGGTTTAAGGCAGTGGCCAAACTGCCGTCGACGACTCTGTCGTCAACGATTTGTGCGCGACTTGTCCTCTATCACTTTGGATTTCTGGAAGACGATTTCGAGGAAAATGTCGTGCACGACAAAATACTTGACATTGTCTAGTGCACCGTCTTTTAAAGAAGTTTATAAACGACGACATGACCGACATTGTCTTTCATGCTGTCCTTTATCAAACTGTAACAACGACAACACGACGGACATTGTCTTGTAAGCTGTCCCTTATCAAAATCTATCCACGAAAAATAAGCGACATAGTCTTGTAAGTGATCCTCTATCAAAAACTATACACGTCAGTATGAGCGAAAGCTCCTTGTGAGTTGGCTCTTATCAAAATGTATCCACGACAACATGAGCGACATTGTCTTGTATGGTATCCTCTATCAACGATTATATACGACAGAATGAGCGACAGTGTCTTGCAAGTTGTCCCTTATCAAAATCTATCCACGATAACATGAGCGACAGCGTCTTGTAAGTTGTTCCTTATCAGAATGTATCCACGACAACATGAGCGACATTGTCTTGTAAGGTATCCTCTATCAACAACTATACACGGCAGTATGAGTGAAGTGTTTATAAAAAAAAATAGCTGTAAAATAACGATATGAATAAACAAAAACAATTAAAGTAAAGTAAAGAAAAGAAACTCAGTCAGTCAAGTGTTATAAGTCACAGAGTAAAGTATAATTTAGTCTTTGATTTAAATATATGATTCTCAAAATATGTCTGAGCTATTCTTTATTTTTATTTATTTGTTTAAGTTTATAGAAGACATCGTATTGCTGTAACTCGTGTAACTTAATCGACATTGTCTTATACGCAGTCGTTGACGACAAAGTATAATCCATTTATCGTATATATCGTGCAAGTGGTCATCGACGACAAGTTAGGCGACAATGTCGTGCATGTGGTCATCAACGACAAGCTAGGCGACAATGTCCTGCACACATTCGTTGACGACAAAGTATACGATATTGCCCTCTATGTAGTCGTGCTTTGTGTGTATGACAGGCTGAGCGACATTGTCTTTCTTTGTGTCGTGCACGATTTACGCAACACATGTTTGAAAATGTCATCGACGATTTGCATTAGTTGTCCCTTACGTGTCGTGCAGGAATTAACATGCATCATTGATGATTCGTGCACGACATGGCCAACTGGGGAATGACGCTCATCAACACTTAGCACTTAGTGCTGATCTGCAACTGATTTAAATAACTTTGACGAAATGACAACAAAGCAACAGCTGAACGTACATTGTCACATACCACACGAAGAAGTTTATAGTGTACATGTGTCGACCTCACACAAGCAGCATTTTTATTCCTATGCACGAGTACATAGGATTTGCTAAAGTGCCCTTCACTGGTTTAAGGAGATACGACCATATTTCCCCCTACGTTACCTCGCTTTACGGAATCACTTTTGATGATTACTTAAGAGTGCATATTTTACTGTTTCTGCACAAAATTATATACACACATCAGCCTGAGCATCTCTACACACGTTTAAGTTTTTCAACTTCTAGCATTTGGTCATCGAACACTGATTTCGAAATACCATTTCTTTATTCAAAAAAAATTGTATTGTTATGACTTAAAGGAAATTTTATTCCTAATTGTTCTCAAGTCATGATAAATCAATCGCTTTTAGTGTAACAACCGCACATTACTTTTACAGTTTTCGGAAAAAGAACTTCAAAAAATGTTTTACAATTTAAAAAATCTGTTTCAACGAAATACAGTCATATCCATAAGAATTTGTTCTAGTATTGCAAATAACTGTTGGCCACTCACTAGGAGCCCATACAGTGCGGTTACAAATGAATGATTCTATAGCACTGTAAATAGAATCCACATAAAGGGTCGTTAAATTTTAATGGACGATGTTGAATGTGAACCACACCTAAACGTCAAGTTTTTTTCCGCATTTCAGTTGACATTTCTCAATTTGAGACTGGCTCAATTTGAACCATAGAAAGATACACAATCAAGCAACGCGTTGAAGTTATTTAGGCTTATTATGAAAATGGGCGTTCAAATCAAATGCATATCGTGCACTTCGTGATTGTTTCGGTAAATTTAATCGTCCAAATGTGCGTACAATCGGAAAATCGTGAAAACATTTGAGCAAACCGGATCTGTAGGAGATGTGAAAACACCAGTGCATGCTCGTACAGCAGAAAATATTGCTGCTGTTCGCGATAGTGTGGCTGAAAAGCCGTCAACCTCAACTCGTCGTCGTGCCCAACAATTGCACCTCTCACGCTTACAAGGTACAATTGACTCTAGAACTAAAGCCTCTTGACCATTCCAAACGTCGTCAATGGTCAGAATGGTGGCAAGAAATGGCTACAGTGGATGAGGCACATTTTCACCTCAGTGGATTCGTCAATAAGCATAATTGCCGCATTTGGGCGAATGATAATTCAAGAGTGACCAATGCACCCACAAAGAGTGACTGTTTGGTGCGGTTTATGGGCTGGCGGCATCATAGAACCGTATTTTTTCCAAAATGAGGCCGGTCAGGCATTTACTGTGAATGGTGTTCGCTATCGTGAGATGATTTTTATGGCTCTAATTGGAAGATATGGATGTGGAAGATATGTGGTTTCAACAGGACGGTGCCACTTGCCACACAGCTAACGAAACAATGGCTCTTTTGCGCGACAAATTAAATGACCGTGTTATCTTACGTCCTGGTGATGTTAATTGGCCGCCAGGATCATGGGATTTGACACCGTTTGACTTCTTTCTTTGGGGTTATTTGAAAGAAAAGGTGTACGTCGATAAGCCAGCAACAATTCATAAGCTAAAGGATGAGATAATTCGGCACATTATTTGGACCATCGGAAGGAGGTGTGCCGCCGAGGTCGCGGCGTCCATTTGGCCGATATATTGTTCCATACATAATTGAACCATACCAATATTATCATAATAAAAAGAAATGACAATAGTTTCCTAAATAATTTATGTTTTATTCAAAATCAACATCGGCCCATAAAATCTAACCACCCTTTATTATGCCCAGATAATGGATAAGTAATTTTAATGGAATTAATGCATAAAGATGATTTAATAATGTGCGCAATAATCAGCAGCATTGCTTTGTTGCGATTTTGCCCAGCACAGCTATCGCTGGGATGATCGTGAGTAATTTTGCGCTCCATTCAAGCAGTGGTGCATGAACTTGATTACATAAAATGCGGAAGCGAGTATGGATAGAATTTTTGCGTGATTGTTAGATCATTAGAATGATCTGATTTTTCAATCGAAATTCTTACAAACAATTAGAAAATCATGAAATGCAGAAACTTTCTTCAATTCTCTTTTGAAACTGCATTCGTGTCCAGACAATAAAACGTTTGTTTTGCAGCATTTAATCATTTTGTATGACTTCTCTCTTTCTTTCAATAACAAACTTACAAAAACTGCTTGTACATGAAACAAAGTACACTTTTCCACTCGTCTCTCCCCCTTCATCGTCAAACTCAAAAGTTTCGCAGCAAATGTTTCATAATATAGACAAGGATTTATTAGCATCAAGTTTTATTAAATACTTTCTTTTTGTCAGTTACGTTATTTTTGGGATCACACAAAAAGGTCGGTGTCGTTTACGTTTAAATTTAAAGGCTTGTATTTCTGTAACTGTTTTATTATTTTCGATTCAATATTTTACCAGCAAAAAGTCAATTCTGAAAAATAAGTCAGTAACGTTATTTGTTAAATAACTGAAAATCATTAAAGATTGTAAACAAGAAAAATACTTTTTTCCACTAGATAATAATATAAGTTGTGCCTGAAAAAGACAACATATTTTAAAATATAGAATCTTAATATATATACATACTTGTAATGGAAGTGGATGCAGTAAGTGGAGCAGACTATACGATCGCGAAACTGCGACTTTGGTTACAGAACCTTGGGTTACAATCTGCTGGTACAAAAAATTCCTTACTTGTCCATCTAAATGAATGTCCGAAGGCAGCCGGGGGTCAGGCTGCGAAATTCTGAAGAGGATATTGTTAATGATTGTCCGGAAAAAGAAAACCAGTGTTCCCAAGAAAATGATGAGAGAAGTAAAGGCAAAAGTGCGAAATGTAGTCAAGAAAATGATTGTGAATTGCAAAAGGAAAAAGAGTGTCAAGTTGGAAAAAGTAGTGTACAGTCAAATGATCGTGCAGGTCGTCAGAAGCCAACGGAAAAATTGCTGGGCTATGACTGCGGGTGTTTTGAAGAAATAATTAGGTCACCAATAAAATTAAAGTACCATTTAATATTCTGAAGGATATGATACAGAGAACGGCTTTCTGCGATTGCAAAAAATTCGCATTCAATGAACAACATCAAATACACTCATTTGTGTTCATGCAATCAAACTTTCTCAGCCACACACATTGGTGTTGTTTTAAAATTCATTCAAGTCATGCACTGCGTGTTGGCTTTGGCATTCATACCATGTTTAGCTTCGTTCGTCAATTATTGCTTTGGTAAAAAGCACATACAAACAAAAATACACAAAAATCATTGCTCTAATGCCTATTCAGCAGTTGCTCTGTATGTAGTACGTATTAAAGTTTTTTCATATGCTGGATTCGAAAGAAAAAAAATTTAAATGAAACTAAACGCACATAGGAACAAACAATTTCCATAGAAACAAGAAGACTGTTTTTATTTTTTATCTTTTCTTAAAAAGTATTGTTGCTTGTTTCGCTTTTAAAAACTACCCTGCAAATAATAGGACTAGTCCAAACACTCATGTAAAATTTAGCCCACAAGGGACTAGGACTAGTCCAAAAGTAACCCAAACGTATGGAAAAACATGGTCTATTTAACATTACGATGTCCTAGGGCAGGACCATATAACCCAGCTTTGGATTACAAAGGAGTAGTATTAAAGCTACTCCATGATATACTCAAAAGGATTAGTTTTGAAGTCGTTTAAAAATGAACACATGTCGTTAAAAAACGAAGACATGTCGTCTTACTACAAACACTTTTTAACAATGACATGGTCCATGCTTGCATTACATCGGACTATTCCAATAAGTAGTCAATTTGATCAAAATCCGGTGGTCCAATATTATTTGCAGGGTAAACACAAAAACAAATTGGACACAATAACTAGTTTATTTGAACTTATGCCTACAACAACCATACCAACAAAGCGACTCGTACTCATACCAATTTACATTCGTCTTTGTCTCATCGAGTGGGCAATGACTACTTGAATGCAAAATCATAAAAATGTCTGTCATTTGACTTTGTGCAATTGTGTTACTGCGTGCGTAACAATAAATGCAAACAAAGCACTTTCAATAAAAAACTCACACATGCACAAATCAAATGTGTACAAAACGATGACAAAATTACCAACGTTGAACTTTGTTTTGCATGCAAAATAGTGATTTTTGCAGTTCTCTCATATGATACCGGAATATGAAGGTGATAAGTTTCCTGAAATGTGGATGAGCAATTTCAACCATATTACAACTGTTTATGATGTTGATGAGAATACATTGAAAATCCTTCTAATGTGCAAACTGACCAAACCAAATCTCCTAAACGCTGCAACAAAAGTTATTTTGAACGAAATGGAAGAAGATTTTTGCAAAAAGGAGAATAAGTTAGTAATGCGTAGAAACTTTGAACCTGTAAGTGGAAGTACACCGACACATTTTCCGATTACTTCAATGAAAAAGTAATGTTGTCAAGAAAACTGTGCATCGATGAAGATGAATTGATTGAGCATATAATTAAGGGTATTCCTGACACCCAGCTTTGAGTGCAGGCTAGTTTGCAGTGCTACAACAGCAGATCTCAACTTATACAGACTTTTCTAAGATCGAGTTGAAACGACGGTTCCAAGGTAAAACCCAGCAAGCAAATTAAAAGAAGGTTGAAAAGTTCAGATGCTACAATTGCAACTCAGGACACTTTGCCGTAGATTGCCAGAAACCAAAGAGACAGATGGGGGCGTGCTACGGATGTGGTAGCATAGAACATCGGGTTGCTGCTTGTCCAGAGAGGAAACCTGCTGTACAGTTACTTTAAGACGATGAATATGTAAGGTATTTTTAGTTTTCATTAGATATAAGCTTAAATATTTTTTTTTAGAATGTCTAACTGACTCAGGGAGCGTGATTAGTTTTGTAAGGAAGACGAGTGTTATGAAATTTATGAATTTGAACAATCTTTTGTGTTGTAATAGAATTTTTCTTGGAATAAAAAGATCTGAGTTGGATGTTTATTCAAATGTTTTGCTAATGTTGAGGATGGGGTTGTTGATTTGGAAATGTTCGTCGTTTCCGATGAAACGACGTCATATGAGTGTGTATTAGGCAGAGTTTTTTCAGGAGGGCCGGTTTCAAACTGGTCTCTTGTGATAGAGAGAGGAATTTGTATTGTGAGGATTTTGAGAGGGATATTTTGTCTATTGATGTGGGAATGGGTGATGATTTTAATTTGGTTGCTGGAAAAAGTATTGGTCACGGTGATGTGAGAAGATTTTAGAGAATGTATGATGGGGGCTGTTTGGAAATGCATCACTGCGCTGCTTTAGAAAAACAAACTTTTTTTAATGCCGATAAAAAATAATTTCATTTTTTTTTCTTTTTATTGTGTGACTATTATTTTTTTAAAGTATTTGACAATTTTTTGGTCCACATCTACTTCACTGATATATATTTAAGCATTTGAAATCACTGATGCAGCGCAGTGATGCATTTCCGAACAGGCCCATGTTTATTATGTAAAACCTGAACGTCCATCCGAACCTAGGGTGTATAGCTCTTGTCTGATTTAACAGATAATTAGTTTTATCCTTCCGCTGAACGAATATGGTTGTGTATACGCTTGAACAACGCTGGGAAATATTGCGACATTACTTTGAAAATCATGGTAATGTTGCAGAATGTGTGCGAAAATTGCGTACGGATTTTGGAAGAAGAGAAGCACCGTCAGCTCCGTATGTTCGTTATCTTGTGAAAAAAGTGAAAGAAACTGGCATCCTCATCGATAAACCAAAGCGTGAAAAGCCAAAAACAGTGCGTGCACCCGAGAATATTGCTGCTGTGGCAGAAAGTGTGCGAGAATCGCCATCAACATCAATTAACCGTCGTTCTCAACAATTGAATATTTCGGAGACATCATTGAGAAGAATTTTGCATAAAGACCGTGGTATGACGCCATATAAAGTCCAATTGGTTCAGGAGTTGAATCCAATCCAATGCGTTTTCGCTTCGCTAAGTGGGCCTGCGATCGACTTACAGAAGATGCCGATTTTGTCAAAAAAAATCCTATTTTCAGATGAAGCCCATTTTGATCTTGGCGGGTATGTAAACAAGCAAAATTGTCGCATTTGGGGCAGAGAAATCCCGCACGCATACATTGAAAAGCCGATGCACCCAAAACGAGTCACTGTTTGGTGCGGATTTTGGTCCAAAGGCAAAATTGTGCCATTTTTCTTCGAAAATGAGCAAGGACTGTAAAATGGCCATTTTACAGTGACTGTAAAATGGCGATCGTTATCGGGCCATGTTGAACGATTTTTGTTCACAAAAATCGAAGAGGAGGATATTGGCAACATTTGGTTTCAACAGGACGGCGCTACGTGCCACACATCCGAAGCTACACTCGATGTTTTGCGCCCTGTTTTTGAAATCGCTTTATCAGCCGCAGATCTGTTGTCGTTTGCCCACCTCGGAGCTGCACCGTTGGACTATTATTTGTGGGGTGGCGTCAAAGATAAGTGTTACGCCGACAAGCCACAGACAATTGACGCTTTTAAGGACAACATTCGTGAAGCCATTGGTGAAATACAGCTGCACACAATCGATAATGTGCTTAAAAATTGGACTGATCGTGTAGGCTACTGCATGGCCAGCCAAGGCAGCCATTTGAATGAAATTATTTTCCATTATTAACCGGAAGGATTGAACTTTCAAATAAAAAAAGAAATTTGAGAAAATATTCAGTAGTTTTTTATAGCATTTAAAAAAAAAAAAAATAATAAGTTATTTGGCGGACCCTTTACTTATAAACAAAACACTTTGATTTGGTAAAGTTGTTCTCTATACCACATTACCAGCATATGGTGTACCACATTACCTGCACATTTTTTTAAGTCGCGTTTTATGGGATTTACAATATTTTCTCAAATATATTCAAAAGCGTGGGTTTCATTTTTTTCGCAAATGGTTTTGTGGAAGCTCAACACATGTAGCATGTTCGTGGTTTAATCGTATTTTCATCGGACAAAAACTAAAAAATTCGGCAATCTAAAAACAAATAGGTATACCACATTACCCGCACTTACTCTACATTCTTCTTGTGTTCCTTCTTCAATATAAGCATTACTCCTGGTGACATTAACTATGCTTGTTACATGAACAATAAGAAACTTATACTGGTATAGTTTAATTCTGTATCCTTGCGTGACAAACTTATGAATGAGTGTTTTAAGACCAGGTCATTGAAAGTTAGTGATTATATTGAAGGCGATGATTTTTTTTTTATTTGTACTTTATTATTAATAATTGCCTTTCTAAAGCAATAAGATATAAAATCTTTACTTATAAACAAAATACTTTGATTTGGTAAAGTTGTTCTCTATATCACATTACCAGCATATGGTGTACCACATTACCTGCACATTTTTTTAAGTCGCGTTTTATGGGATTTACAATATTTTCTCAAATATATTCAAAAGCGTGGGTTTAATTTTTTTCGCAAATGGTTTTGTGGAAGCTCAACACATGTAGCATGTTCGTGGTTTAATCATATTTTCATCGGACAAAAACTAAAAAATTCGGCAATCTAAAAACAAATAGGTATACCACATTACCCGCACTTACTCTACATTCTCCTTGTGTTCCTTCTACAATATAAGCATTACTCCTGGTGACATTAACTATGCTTGTTACATGAACAATAAGAAACTTATACTGGTATAGTTTAATTCTGTATCCTTGCGTGACAAACTTATCAATGAGTGTTTTAAGACCAGGTCATTGAAAGTTAGTGATTATATTGAAGGCGATGATAGTATTTTTATTTGTACTTTATTATTAATAATTGCCTTTCTTAAGCAATAAGATATAAAATCTTATGAATAACAGCTCTAGAATCAGATGAGTTATCAGATATAATGTTCGTAAAATAACATTTGTTGAAACTAAATATAATAAGCTAGTGAAATTTAACATAAATGAACATTAATAACATTTTAAACTTGGAGAACAATGTAGTAAAAAATAATAACATAAGAAGATTATACATTTATAATTTAAAACTTTATGCATAGTACGTCTTTAACAATTGTTTGAATTTCATTGCGTTGCTGGTGAGTTGAATATTTGTAGGAACATGGTTCCAGAGATATATTGTGTAAACGAAAAATTGGTTAAAAGATGCGCTGTTTCTATATGTAAAAGTTATAATGCTATTATGCTTTTTGTATAGGTAGCTGGGTTCCTAAGTAATAATAATTTTGTGTAGAAAAAGTAAATATTTAAACTTCAGATAGTTATCAAAAGTCATTCCAAGGATTCGTCTGGAGAATGTTGTTACACTCGCAAACCTGGGTATAGCAAAAATGTAACGTATAATGTTATTAAACGTAGTGTTTAGTTTTCGTTTGTCGTTAGCATTGCACCCGGCGAAAACTTCAGAAGAATAAGTAAGTTTTGGTTTTAGGTATGTCCTAGCTATCATCATTCTTATTTTCGGTGGTGTGAACGGTTGACTATACCATAGATTTCTGAGCATACCATATACTCCCCCGCACGTTTGGTTAATTTGGTCAGACCATGTAAGTGTTCTATTGAAAACGACACCCAGATTTGTAGCCGAGTTGAACAACTCAATTTTCTTTCCAAAAAGATATATACTTACGTCATCAACGATTTTCATGCTCTTCTTGGAAATGATTACGTATTTTGAGTTTTTTGGATTTAGGCATAGGCCATTTGCCGCGGCCCAGTTATAAATCTTGTTGAGATCGTAGTTAAGATGTCCTACTTTATGACTCAACGATGTTTTTGAGCAGTCAATGTATAGCTGGACATCATCGACATACATATGCATGTTTGAGTGCTTAAATTGAGAAGGAAGGTCGTTGGCATACCTCGAGTATAGAAGCGGACCAAGAATTGACCCCTGAGGAACGCCTCTCGGCATGGACAAAGGATACAGTTCCATTGTTTGCTATAACTTGCCATCTGTCTGAAAGATATGAAGCAACTAGTTTCGATGCGGTGTTAGAAAAGTTGAACATTTTCAATAGTTTCATAATCAGCATTTGGTGATCTAACGTATCGAAGGCCTTTGAGTGGTCAAGTAAATCCAGAAAGGTAATTTTACTTTCATCCATGCTCTTTCGAATATTTTCACTTACTTCAGATAAGGCTGTAGTGCAGCTATGGCCTCGTCTTAAACCAGATTGGCGATCGGTAAGGAGATTGTGGTCAAGAGTTATAAATCTGGTTATATACGAGACGCACAAAAACCTTTGATAGGTATGGAAGGATGGATATTGGGCGATATTCATTATCATTTTTGGGCACTGGTATAACTTTCGCAAGTTTCCAATCAGTTGGGTAAGTGCTGGTTGTAACAATAGAGTTGAATATGTGGTAAATATAATGTATTATATATGGTAATATAAGTTTTACAAAGCGTGGATGAATATCGCCAAGACCAACTGTATTGGATTTTACAGTTCGGAACCCTTCAACAGTATCGCAAATAGTGAAGCATTGAAATTCAAATTTGTTTGCGGAAATACGAGAAGAGTTTTGGTTGTAGAAGTCAAGTTGAACCGGTTTAGGAATGATTGAAAAGTGAAATTTAGTTTATCAACATCTATAACATTTGTAGCTGTACTTTTTTGAGAACTAACTATGCCTATATCGCGAATTTGTTTCCATGTTTGTTTAGTGGTCACTGAATTTCGAAATTTTTCCCCGTAGTAGGTTAGTTTATCGTGTCTTATTTTTGATACAATAGTTCTTCTAGCCACTCGAAAATCATTTTTTATATCGTTAGTTTTGTAGCGTTTCCAGCGCCTATATAGTTCATCCCGACGTTCAATTAATAATTTTGTTTCTGAAGTGAACCATGGAGTCCTCATGCCTTTAATTCTTTTGGTTTTCAGAGCTACAGGTTTGTTAAATAAATAAAGAATTTCACAATTTAGAAAATTTACTTTCTCACTAGTTGAAGTTATAAAATTAATTTTATCACAATTTACATTGCTGAGGTCTTCTTCCAGCGATGTAAGTTTTATATTTTTAAAATCTCGGTAAGTGAATCCTTCAGTTTGTTGTAAAACTTTAAAATCTGAGTTCAGGAATATAAGATCGTGTTTTGAAAAAATCGGTACTGCTAACTGATCATAGTGTATAATTTTACGGTTCTCAGCTGCAAAGAAAAGATCCAGCAAGGTGGCACTAGTTGAAGTGAAATGTGTCGGTCTGGAGTTATTTACTGAGAATAAATTTAGAGCCATCATAGCAGAACGAATGCTCGATCCTAAGCTTGTGAACAGGTGAACCCCAGCAACAATTTGTCATGGCCGGAGTTTAGTTCAACAAATATGAACTCAACATAATTTTCCGCATTAAAAGTGCATACAAGCTTACATGAGATATTATTTTTTATATATATCGCCACTCCCCCAGCATTGCCTTTACGATCCGATCTGTATAGTTTGTACCCATTTAATCTACCAAGATTATCATTGAGTGCGTCGTTAAACCACGTTTCGGAGACACATACAGAGTCTACACCAGAATCTTCAAACAGGTAACGAAACTCATATTTTGTGATTGTGCGGAGTTAGGTTTTCGTTGGCGTATATTGGCCGATCACTTTAAATGCCGGCATGACGTAAAGTTAAGGTTGTTTCTGGACCCGTCTATATTTGGCAATGGAATTTAGTACAAAATTTTTCTCGTATGGCGATTGGAGTTTTACAACAATTTTTTTTTTTTTATAGTTAATTTATTTTTATTATTTAATCTTTCTTATCGAAATTTACAATCACCCCTATCGTGAATAATTTTTCCCCTTTTCACATATTTGCGATCATGAAAAACTCCCATGAAAAAAAGGTAATTCAAATGAGAATAATAACGTGAAAAAATCTTCACGGGAAATAATTCCCCTTATCGTTAAGATTTTTTCCTCGTAATTTGTTCACATTTCCCTTAGATTTTCTCACTTTATTTTTGCTAGGGAACAGAACATGTATGTAAGTAGTTCCTCCTATAAATCGAATATTTAGGGCTAGGAACAAACCGATATATTTGTTAACAAAATGCAAGACAACAAGTCGATTGCCTGCGGATTTGTGAAGTTTTCGAAAGACGTAGTGGCAGAATTGTGGAAAATATTTTACTATATACATAAAATTTAAAAAGTGCAACAAACTGACGTTGTAATTAAACCATCCCTCCATCCCTTTTCTTTAAAATATATACGTGTATATTTTGAACAAAAATTTCATTAATTTTTATTTTTTTTTAATCTTTCTGCTTTTTTTTCATTTACTGGAACTGATAGCGTGAAAAATTTTTCACATGAGATTCACGATTGCTTTTTCCCTTCGAAGGGAATGAAAATTTCATGGGAACAAAAATTCCACTTGTTATTCACGATAGGGGTGAATATGTATTCAAATCTTAATTCTACTTGCTGTTTATTAGTTGTTACCAATGTAACCACTAACTGCTGTATTCAAATTTTAAAAATGTCTTCTAGTAAGGCTCAAAGTATCGGTTCTTTTTAGCCTCTGGTGACCTTGTAACTGAAGCAGACCCCGAGCGAGGTAGTTAGGGTGGGCCATTAGTTTATTTATTAGTTTATCTATGTAATTGAAATTTTTTTAATTTCCTCCTGGATAGTGGGGACGTAGAGATCTCTGTGGATAATATCATTACGTATATACCATGGGGCGCAGACAATTTGTCGTAATATTCTAGACTGACTTCTTTGAAGCTTTTGGATGTTTGATGCGCATGCAGTACCCCATAATTGGATGCCATATGTCCATATTAGTTTTATGATGGACTTGTATAAGAGAATTTTGTTGTCTAAAGACAAGTTTGAGTTTCGACCTAGGAGCCAATGTAGTTGAGCAGCTTTAAGTTTCATAGCCGTTATTTTCGCTTCAATATGACGTGACCACGTCAATCGTCCATCTATATAAATTTCCAAGTATTTTACATAATTTTCTAGCGGAACCCTGACGTTATTTATTTTAACTGCTGGCCACGTTTGTCTTCTGAGAGTGAAAGTAAAGTGAGCACATTTAGCCGGATAAACCTTTACTTTCCATTTGTCCAACCAGGCCTCTAGTTCCTTGATGTGAGACTGTAGATTTTGCGATGCGACTCTTGGGTCATGGTTAATGCTATGTAGAGGTATGCGTGCTCAGGTTTGTTGGCATATCCGCTGTGTATATTATATATAGTATCGGTCCTAACATGCTGCCTTGGGGGACACCGGCAGTAATTTTCTTGAGGGGGAGTATTTATCTTGCGACCTTACTATGACTGTTCTGCCTGTTAGATAGCTCTTCAGAAGCTTGTGAGTGTTTTGAAGAAGCATTCGTGTTATTTTGATGAGTAGCACATCATGCCAAACTTTGTCAAATGCTTGGGAAATGTCTATAAACAAGGCTGAGCAGTATTGCTTTTTCTCAAACGCCGATCTATGTCGTCTATGTTGGGATGATGTCGTGTTCATTTAGATGAGGAGTTATACTTAAAAAGAATATTTTTTCGAATAGCTTCGATAGGATTGATAAAAAGCTAATCGGTCTGTACGACACAACCTGGCTAGCACCTTTTCCTGGCTTGGGAATCATAACAATTATAGACCTCTTCCATGAGGATGGGAAGTATCCGACTCGTAATATCGCGTTAAAAATGAGCAGCAAGATTCTTGAAGCAGACGATGGTAAGTTTCTTATCATTGACCCTGTGATGCGGTCAGGTCCGGGAGATTTTCTAATATTCACTTTTTCTATTGCAGATTTTACTTGAATCATGTTTAATTTTATTGGATGGTTTACCTTATCAGGAATGATTGGACGACAGGAACAAGTATGTGCATAATGTGGCGTGAAAACTTTCTCAAGGTGGCCCGCGAAGGCGTTTAATTTTTCATTTGTGTTTTTGGCCCAAGTGCGGTTTTCCAGTCTTAATGGAGATTCTTGGGTTAAAGGGCATTTAATATGCCGTAAAGCCTCCCATAAGTTATTATTCGAGTTCTTTTTTTTGGCATATAGGCTGTTTAAACAGCCTTCTACTGCAGACTCATGGTTCTGTCTCAATTTGTTGCGAAGAGTTGTCAAGCATAATTGTGGTTGGGCCTTAATGGTTGGGGAACGACTGTTTTGTCATTGTCTTCTTAACTACCTTTTTTCTCTGATAAGGGTCTCTATATTCGTCGATGTATTGTTAGGAGCACGTTTAATTGTCCGCTTAATTGGGGTTGCATTTCTTACTGCAGACTCCAAGTCTTCTGTAAATCGGTAGACAGCTATTTGGATGTCAAATGAATTTTTTAGGGGAATGCACTGGGATAGGTGAAAGCTCACATACATTTTATACTTTAACCAATTTGTGTTTCTGTTTGGATAGGAAACAAAGTTTGCAGTTGCGGTGTCAGAGTTGCCTTTTAAAATGAGGATTGAAGGTGAATGATCAGACGATAGATCGTAGGAGGAACTAACTAGTACCTGATCGCGCATGATGTTTTTAATTACAGCAAAGTCAATAAGGTCTGGTAGCTTGTTGAAGTCGGTTGGCCAATAGGTAGGCTCACCACTCGATACGACATAAAAATTATTTGCAGTTACGGTATTGTATAGCGGATTACCATTAGGACTAATAAGTCTGGAGCCCCAATATGCATGTTTAGCGTTGTAATCGCCAGCAGCAATGAATTTCTGGCCCAATGTGGAGAAGAAGTTGATAAATTTATCGTGTAAAATGTTGTGCCTCGGGGGAAAATAAACGGATGACAACGTAAGTTTGAATTCAGTAAGATTTATAGATGTAGCCTGGATACAATCTTTTTCGAACTCTGGCAATGGTAAGTGTCTGATGTGTTTGTGCACAATTATGGCTGTGCCACCACAAGCCCGTCCGCTGGGATGTTTTGTGTCATACGTAAGGTATCCATTTACCCTAAATCAGTTTTTATGAGTAAAGTGTGTTTCAGAGACAAGAAGTACGTCGATTTCATGCCTTTGAATAAAGTTTGCAACTTCGTGTTTATGTTGGGTTCATTTGTAGTTGAGTAGAACTTGCAGGAGCATGTTCTGGTTTCGCATCATTTCCTGAAACATGTTCTGCATAGTGGCCATGAAGTTATTCATAGTTTGAATTAAATTTTCGATTGAGCTAGGCATATTTCCAGAAGGCATTTTTAGACCTTCCCTAGGAACATTAGCGTATGGAGGTTGCTTTGCGTTGGAAGTACTCGGGGGATTTTTCGCATTAGGGTTTCCTTTTAAGACTTGGTCATATGAGTGGTTTTGTTTGTTTGTGTAGTACTAAAGCAGGTTTTTTTTAAATGCAATAAGACTTTACAACCCCTATAGTTTGCCGTGTGATTTTCGCCACAGTTGCTGCATTTCTTTACTTCGGGTCAGCTTTAGAACGATTACATTCGGCGGTTTTATGAGCGTCGCCACAAACCACACATACGTGAGGCAATTTACAGTATGATTTTGTATGCCCATATTCCTGACAGTTTGTGCATTGGGAGGGACCCTTTCGTTTTAATGGCTCCTCAACAGTTATTCTTCTGTTGAGTAGGTAACGCAAGTTGTATATGGGATGAACTAAATTGTTGGTTTTGAGAACCGATGAATCAAATGATATCTCAATGCGGTGCATTGGTTGAGACACTTTATTCTTGTTCAAAATGTTTTGAACAGATTTTACCTCATACCCCTCAGCTCTACGGCAGATTTTATTTCCTCTGTAGGAACAGAACTATCTATGCCTTTTATGACAATAATCAAACCCTTAGCACTTTTTAATTGATATGTATAGTAACTTTTATTTTCTGCGTCCAGGTGTCTTGATACAATACGGAAGTTCGTTTCTGTACTGGCTTGAATTTTGGTCTCTTGAATTTGCCCGCGTCGTATAGAAACGACGTGGAAATTATTCTTACCTACAAGTTGAGTCGACATGTTGACTATGCTATTTGATGTTTGTGGCTGTTCTTTTGGCTAATTCTGCTTCTTCATCGTCAGGTATGGAGAGTACGGAGGATCTGTTACCACTTGTTGGAGACTACGTTAGAGCCTTTGTATTGTTTGGTCATGAGTTCCTGTTGGGTGGACCTAGGACTATCCTTAGTTATTGTTATATATCTGTCCATGCCGGTTTGCACTTAAGTACTTTTTGGGACAGTTCAACATCAACACACTTGCTCAGGTTGGGCACACTTGCACTTAAATTGCTGTATGGAAAACCAGTTGCGCTGGCAATTTTTGCACTTAAATAATTTTTATTAAATTCTGGGTGTCGAATGTTTTTTAATTGCACACGCTCGGAGAGCTTACCACAATATACGAATTTCTGCTATTTTTGCTGGGCCTACTCTCCTTGTTGGGAGTATTTGTGAGGCTCATTCACAAATCTCTTCGGGCATCTTAGTTATTGTTCTTTTTTTTTACTCACTGATACACGAGCTGGTTTCGTGTTTTACAACAATAACTTCATCATTAGGTGTGTAAGGTCTATTATTTTTATATATTTTGGTAAGTCTGTAGATATTTGAATATTTGGAGCTTTGATGTTCAGGCTTAGGCAGATGTTATTAAGATTTTAGCCGAGTATATTTAAACGATCACGTTTCCCCTGCCTTATCACATTTGAGAATCTTGTGCCAAAAGTTGAAACGTAATAATTGTATTTCGAGGTTTAGAGTACTACTACTTATGGTTTTGAATTTTCCTCGAAATTTGTTATATGCACTTGAATTTATTTTTATTATTTAAAATCGTTTCTCAAATATTTCCAAAGTTTTCAGTATTAATTATTGTTATTATCTACACTGTTGTTTATTAATATTCTTTATTTAATTATTTTAGATCTCATTCTTGCTCTTGACAGTTAAGTTTATATGTATATGATTTGTATTAATTTTATGATACATCTTTTTAATATAGTTCGTTACATCTGGTTCCCAACCAACTTTGTTTATAATGACGGGTACTGTTAACATTGGTCCGATTATAAGTGGTAGTTCTTTTAATATGATAGCCTTGCGGAATGATTCTGATCAGCTGAGAATTGGCCACATTAATTGCCAGAGCATTCGACCTAGTGACTGCTATACGAAATTTGATGAATTCAAGAATATAGTCAGTAAAAAGTATGATATTATTGCCATGTCAGAAACCTGGCTGAAGCCATATGTATCTAATTTGTCTTTAAAAATTCCTGGTTATTCGTTGGTAAGAAATGACAGGTTAGGTATGCGTGGTGGTGGTGTTGGGGTATATTTATCTAATATGTTGCAATTTAAATTAATTTTAAAGATGTCGGAACTTGGTATTTGTGAATCCCTCTTCTTACAGTTAGAGAACTGTGGCGTTTCTGTCCGTGTTGTTAAATTTGCCTAATGGGAATCTTATGTCTTTTGAAGAGAGGCACTTTGATCTGTTTGTGAAATACTCTAATGTGATTATTGTTGGAGATTTCAATAATAATTTGTTTGACACCGTTAAGGCAAATCTCGTTAGATCGCTATGCGTAAGATACAACTTATCTCTATTTCATAACTCTAGACCCACTTACTTCGATGTAGCACATGCATCGACGTCCTTATTAGATTATTGGCTGGTAAGTGATAGCTCTATGGTAGAATTTTCGGACCAGGTTCAATGCCCCTCTATCTCTCATCATGAATTAATTTTTGCCACATTCAGTATTATTGTCAGGCGTTCTGAGGAATTTATAGAATATCATCCCAATTATGAATAAAAATTCCCCGGGAGTTTTCTCCCTTCTCTTATTTTTCCTATGTTAATTCAATTGTAAAAGTAGGAAAAGGGAAAAAACTCCCGGGGAATTTTTATTCATGATTGGGCTGTATAGAAATTTTAATGAAATTGACTGGAATGGTATTGCTTCTTTTTTGATGAATTTAGAACCATTGCCGTTTTTTTAACTCTCCTTCTATTGATTTCCAATCTTTTTATTTGTGCTCTCTTATATTTTTGATTTCGTTCAAGTTGTTAGAAGTAAAATTCAGATTGGTATTGATAATTGGATGAAGTCCAACTGTGTGATGCTAGCAGTTTCCTTACAAGACTTAGCTTACTCTGCCTTTCCGTTATCTGATACTGATGTAAATTGGAAAACTTACTGTATGTATAGAAATAAAGCTAAAAACATTATTCGTAGAGAGAGAAGAAAATATTTTGCAAGACAGTTTTCAGGGCTTAATTCAACTGCTATGGTGATGTTACTAATGGGACGAGGAATAGCTAGTGATTTCGGAATACAGTGTGATTTTAATGTTGATCAACTTAATTACTATTTTTCTAACGTTATGGATTCGCAGTGTTGATGGAGTTAATTACGGTACTTTTGAACAGCTAGATGATTCTTTTTCTTTTAGAAATGTAACTGAAGAAGAACTTTGGCTGGCTATATGCAGGGTTAAGTCTAAGTCTGTAGGTACTGGTGGTATTCCAACTTACTTTATTAAAATTGCTTTCCCATATATCTCTGGGTTTTTGATATTCCATGTAAATTCTATACTGACTAGCTCGACATTTCCTACCTCATGGAAGGTGGCGCGAGTTGTCCCTATCCCTAAGTCTGGAACTGTTGGTGGTATGGAGGACTTAAGGCCTATATCTATCCTCCCTGCCCTATCTAAGGCTGTTGAACATATTCTGAAGGACCAAATTCTCTCTTTTGTTCAAGGGAAAGTTTCGCCATCGCAGCCTTTCGTACTGGATACAGTACCACTTCTTTGCTGTTGAATCTGACGGATATTATTGGAGAAAATATAAACAGGAACAGATTGACGACATTGGTTGCCTTGGGTTTAACTAAGGCCTTAAATTCGATTAATCATAATGTTATGTTGTCCAAATTGAAAGATCTTTTGATTTTCATTGTCTGCATGTAAGATGATTTGCTCATATTTGTCTGAGAGGTGTCAATTTGTTGATGTGAATGGTAAATATTCGGGGGTACTTTCTTTCCCTTCACTCATAAGTACCTCGTGGGGATAGGCTGGCCTTTGTTGACCGGATGCGATGTTTAGGTATTTACATTGACGATCGTCTTATTTTTGATAAACATGTTGACGAATTTACTCGAACAATATTTATTTACCATTTCACATAATGTATAAATTGGCTTATGGATTATTAATGCCGCATATTTTTTATGGGCTTAAAGTTGTATCTGTGAACACTATTGTGCGATATACGTATGGTGTTCGACGCCGAGCGCATATTCTTGGTATGTCAAACATTTTCTTGGTTGTGCTTTTAAAAGATTTATATTCTATCGTAATTTGCTACTATTTGTTAGAGTAAGAAACTGGACAACCTTCTCAACTTTGTTCCAAGTTTTTCTTCACACATTCAACTAGAAACCCACAACTTATTATACCTAGAATTCGCTGTAGTTTTTTGAGCGGTCGTTTAAAGTTAGAGTAGCTTGATGTTGGAATTATTTACCAGTGGACCTTCGTATATACTCTCATTCAAATAACGCATTCCGATTAAAAATTATGGCATACTTTTCTGTTTAGGATTAAAAATTCTTTTGATTTTCCCCCCTTTTGCTTAATCTTATGTTCAATGAGTTTAGTATGGCTTTATTATATCAGACAGAATGTTCTGTACTGGTATATCTACTTGACTTATCTATTTTTTTTAATCTGGGCTACTACTTTGGCACCTGTTAATTGATAAATAAATATTTTTTAAAAATTTCGGTTAATCCTTGGCTGGGGAGCGATTTGTATTTTATTTTTTACAATTAGGTGTATATACTTGAATAAATACATTTTTGAATGTTTATTGTATCCATTTTTTAAAATTTTTAATCATATTCGAGTCTTTTTTGACTCTTTAGCTCTTCTGATCATAAATGATACTTTTGTCGTTTAGAGACATTTTCGACTCTTTTTTTTAATAGTTTTTGTTATTGAATTTTAAATCAAACACTTTTAAATCATAAGCGCGAATCATTTTTTGTCAATTTTTAAGCGTGCAAGTGATTAATCAGTTTTTAGTCACCAAATGTACTCAAAAAAGACTCATACCGATGATTTTTGAAAAGCAGGGTTAATAATATTCAGGATTTTGCTTTTGTAATATATTTTTTATTGGCCTTGATAGGCTTTTGAATATGACTTATATTAAAATAAATAAATAAATTAAAAAATGATATTAAATATATTTTTTCAGGGGATTCATCGGTAGGGTACCATTTTCTTACAACGAGAGTATCATTTATGATTGAAAAATTAGCTCATTTAAGGGTATTTTGCTCTTAAAGCTGATTCCTAAATGATTAGATTATGATACAAAATGCTAGCTGGGTTACTATTAATAAAAAAAATGCCTCACACATTAATGTGTTGTTTCCAGGTGATAAGCAATTGATTGTGTGGTAAAATTTATATGAAAAGCACTCAAAAAACTGAGTGATTTGTCACCTGGAAACAGCACATAAGTTCTTTGGCCACTACGGACATGAATAATTTCATACAAGTGTCACAATGCATCATTTGTTAAGTGTACTTTTTACGAAACAATTTCAGGGGGCCAATTCCTGTTTTATGATAATGTGAAGTGAAAAAAATATATTCATTTTTGTTTTCATTAAAACTTATCACTCTAATTTTTCATAAATAATTATTTTGGTATTCTCGTTTATGATATAAAAATAATGTTTCATTCGATTTGTACCTATGAAACTCTTGTAACTAATACCACATTTATACTATGCAATTAACGGCGAGTTTTTCTTCTATTTTCTTTTAAAGTAGTTTCACATTTACATTTAAATTTTTTCAAGCATTTTTTCAACTTTTTCAATCCCGTTTTCTTCCCTATACCTCTTGCTAACAAACAAAAATATGCGTTCGAAAGTTGCGGCGTTAATTGCATAATGTAAATATGGTCTAAATTATCAAAATTATAAATCAAATTCAAAACAATATAATAAAAAATTACAAATTCTTTAAAATCAAAATTCCAAATAGATTTGTTTGTTTTTAAGTAGATTTTGTTGCTTTTTTAAAATAGCTATTTGTTCGCGTCTTTGGAGGTTTGCTGTTTTTATTTTAGCAAGTCTTGTTCTTAAATTTTAAGAAGTTTTTTAACACATGTACACCGCTTCTTTTTTTGTTGGTAAATGCAGAGCCAGTACTAGATATTGAATATTGACAACTCAATATTGCTATTGGTATTTTGTAATAGAGCTGAACTGGGTTTAAATCCTTCTTCTTGCGTTTCATCATCGTCAACTGCCTCTATTCTCGTTATGGTAATAATCTTTTCTTTGAAGGGGATATTATTTTATTGCGCATATGAAGTGTTAAATTGGTACAGAAGAGAAAAAATAGCAATATAATGTGATATATTTGACTATGCCGAATCTCACATCATATATGTATATGTACATATAACAATGCGCGTTTATTGGGCATCTACAGAGCCAGAGTTTAGAAAACAATTTAATTCACTCCTTACGTATGACACTCTTATAAAAAGAGTTTGCTTTAAAAGAAAAAGACAGATCCCTTAAGGCCCTCCCTCATACGACTGACAGTACATATTTAACTTTATCCAAGCTTTCTGCACTTGCGCAATCTCCTCTTCACAGTAGGGAAAAATTGAAAAAGGTTATTCAAGAGCGAATGAAAAAAGGAACACTGAAGATCAATCAGCCTGATTACGCTGATGAGTTTTTTGAATATCGGGATTTTATTGGGCGGGGGCTTATTCTCATTTCTTAGTGTTTACGATATATCACAAATTTTTAATACCACTGATATTCAGCCTGATTACCGTTGGCCTTGGCGTATACGCCTGAGTCGTTTTTTGTAGTAGATTAAAAACACACAACCTGTGTTCTTTAATCTTTAATTTTTTGTAGTATATTAAAGTAACACACAACCTATGTATTTTAATCTACTACAAAAATCGACTCAGGCCAACGGTAATCAGGCTGAATATCAGTGGTATTAAAAATTTGTGATATATCGTAAACACTAAGAAATGAGAATAAGCCCCCGCCCAATAAAATCCCGATATTCAAAAAACTCATCAGCGTAGTCGACGTTGATGGCAATCAATATTTAGTGAACTAACTCCAACTATGATTTTAACATATACACTGACAGACAAATGGACGGGAAGACGGACGTCGTTAAATCAGCTGTGCTACTCATAAGGATTTGTAATCACCCCAAGGAATTTTTATTCACGATATGGTCTTAGATCTATACTGTATAAATTCAAAACGGAAAGACAAACTTCTATAAAAATCTCAAAATTTTATTAAGAGAAACGCAGGAAGACAGTTGATTACTGTAAAAATTGTTATCACCGAGACTTTTTTGATTGTTTTGATTTAAGTTTCTTAGCAGTGACAGCAGCTTTATTTGGCCGGTACATTAGTACATGACGCAAACCCCAATTCCCACCAGAATATACTAGCGTCGTTCAGTTCTTTTTCAAGTGGGATTCCACCAATTTTATAATTTATATTTTTAAAATGTCTTCGAAACCACAATCCGACACCAAGCCATTAACCAAGGCAGGTGAGACGTAAACGTAGGGCGTAAAACAAGGGCGGCTTGATTGATTTATAAAAATAATGCCACCGACGCGCGAGCTGCTTCCCCACCGAGAGCAGTTTTACAAATGAGACTTTTTGTTTTTATTTTGATTTTTGGCAATTCCCTTACAACGAATTCTTTGTAATAATTGAAATAATATGGACAAAAATGTCCGAGTTAAATTTTTGTATGAAAATTTAGTTCATTGTAAAGAAAATTCACTTAATGAAAATTCATTTTGATATAAATTTACATTGTTATTCAAAGGAAAAACCTTTGTAATTAAAGTTAACTTATTATAGTGAGAGCTCATTGTATAGTTCACTAAAGAAAAGTTTGAAAGTATTTGAACCTACCACATCCGTAAGTGTTAAATTTTCGTCATTGGCTGGAACTTCAATAACCGCATGATGTCGGGATACAAATGTTGCATCTAGTATTCGTATATCACTTGATGAATGTCGACCCATAGTACTGGTACCTAAACGCAAACGTACAGTGTCGCCAATGGCAATACGCTCCAACATCCACGAGGAATACCGTCTTTCTTCCATTATATGTTATTAAAAAAACTTTCGCATATCACAAAACTCAAAAGGTAATTATTATTATTATTTTTTAATTATATGTATGCATTTTTTTTTTAAATAATTTATTTTAAAATAAATAAAATCAAATTTCACAGCTAACATAAACTTATTTGTTTACATTTTTGAACTCTAAAATGTAGAGTTACCAGGCGTTTAAACATATTGCGCTAGTGCAGTGTGGTAGCTTCGACTTTCGGAACGTCTCCACGCGCAATATTTATTTCCGCACATTACCCTAGGTCTACACTTGAGATAAATATCTCAGCAATAACGTCAGCAGACAAACAGCAATATTTTTTATTGCTTAGCTTAAGCGGCCCATACACTTGCAATAAAATTATAAAATTTTACGTATTGTACAGTTATATCGCTAATGTGTATGTGATATTCGAAGGTGGTACAATATATTGGCAACAATCAAAAGACTTTTGATTTTTATTGCACAACGAAAATAAAGTGAAGTGTGTTGGCAACATTGTACAACGCTGTTTATGTTATTCCTATAGGTTATGTTCACCTTTTTATTGAATGAATGAAATCAAGGTGCGACTTATTGCATAATATAGGACAAAATGGAAATAATACGGCGAATATCATATACAATAATATTGCAAGTGTATGGGCCGCTTTATGCTAAAGGCATGGGAAAACGTATTTATGTCAGGGTTGTCAGATTTTTTTTCACCTTCATCGCGAAATAGCAAAAATCGCCAAAAATCGCCAAAAATTAATTTTCCTAAATTTTTGGTAAAAAAAAATCGCCAAATAAAAGTTTTATATAAAAAAGAGTGTATTTTATTTACCTTTATTTATTTTCCATATTTAGCCTTATTCTAGTAGTGTGTTTATATTATAGTAGACAATCGCAAAACGCATAACATTTGTGTTTCTGACTTGAAATCACATAATACGTGTTCTGTAAATCGCAAGAAGTTTGGCGACGTAAAATTGCAATAGTATTGTTAGAAACTATGGCAGATCGCAAGCAAAACGTACAAGTTTTGGAACACCTTAAGAAATCTAGCTTTTTGCGATTTTAAATCGTGCAATTGTCATAAGAAGGCTGATTATCTTAAAACCGTAAACTTATGAGATCAGCTAATAAAATTTTTCAAAAAAATAATTTAATTGGGTATGCAAAATGAGTAGACTTTGATGCAAAAAAATCAGTTTTTATATGAGTGATTTTCTATGTGAATATAAATCAGAATATGGTAAAATTTCGTATTTATTTGAATCAAAGGAGAAATGTCTTAAAAGGTGTATTCAAATTGGATATTTGGAATTGAACTGGAATACTTTAAGTCAACTCAGTCTTCATAAAGAATAAATTTTAAAAATTACCTTCTAACCCAGATTCATTTCGATTCTATATAAATTTAACGTTTTCAAAAATTTCAAGTGAATATTTTTTAATATTCTAAAGTGTGACCTTATTAAATGTTTGATCAAATAAGCGTAACCCCTACTTGTGTTAATAGTTGGTGAGATTAAAAATGGTCTTAATATTACAAAATAAATTAATTATACTACTAGGCATAGCAAAAAACTGTTTTTAGTAAGATGTGGTTTTTTAATCAAAATAAATATTGATATTAAGCGAAATGATTTTTAGGATTGGTTGTTGGTCCCGTTTTTTTCGTCAAATATTTGATAAGTCTGACCGTAGCTTAAGTAACTTTGTTTTTAAAAATTTCTGATTTTCTTTCGCTATTAATTAAAATCTTTTTTCTTACTATGCAGCATACATTATTATTTATTTATTTTAAGAATACCATAAGAATACCAGTTTTTAAAATTTATTTTGCAAAATAAGTTTTTCGGTAAAGATCCGTTGATTGATAAGGAAAATGTGAGAAAATATAAGAAAGCTTTATTCCAAATTTCTATGTAAACAATTTTTTAATGTTTTCAATCTAATGTATCTGGCAATATTATTAAATTATATATTATATAATATGTATACATATTATATTATTTTTAAAATTTGTTAAAAATTCCGAGAAAAAACTAAGCCAGTACTCATAAATTTTTTCATATAAATATGAAAAAAAGATAAAATGCGTTTTAGAAATCGCCAAAATAATCGCCAACTTTTTTAATTTCGCCAAAAAAATCGCCATGTCGCCAAACACAAAATTGCGTCGCCAATTAGGTTTATAAATCGCCACGTTTGGCGAAAAATCGCCACATCTGACAGCCCTGATTTATGTATATAATTTGAAAAAAAAAAAATCAAGGACGAAGGTGAAGTGTAAAAACTAGCGCTATCTTGCAAAAATTATTTTTATATCTATAAATTCTTTTATTCGACTTTACTATCTAAATGTATATTAATTTGTTTAAGCTTGAGGTCTTTTTTATATAAAAATATAAATTTTATTAAATTTTTTTTGTTAAAGTAAAATTAATATCCAAATATTAATATTTTTTAATCAGGCTTAAGTTCATCAAATTTAATTTTTCATTTAATTATTTTTATGAAGAAAGGAATTTTACAACATGAAAATTAATTAAAATTGTTATTGATAATTTTTCTTTTCTCGACTGACCTGAGATTCGAACCCAGGCGGCTGGCCTGAGATTCGAACCCAGGCGGCTGGCCTGAGATTTGAACCCAGGCGGCTGGTTAACCTGACATGTTTCGATCACAACCACTTGATCTCCTCAGAGGTATTTGCCGTCTTACACTTGCAGCCATCGATGACTGCTGACGTCAATAGTCAAACATCAATCCGTAAACCAAATTGTATTTTAACATTTGGTAGATCGAAATTAGAATTTTTCGAAAGATTATACATTTTTAATTGATTTTACATGTTTTTCCTTACTTCTGTTTTTCGTACTTTTTGTCAAGAATTCTTCTTGAAGTCCAAAGTACATTTTTGTTTTTTCCATGCTTTTCTTTCTTTTTCTTGTTGACCTTTTTCAGTAAAACTTGAAGGACAAATTTACACATAGAGCTCGTGCCTTAGCTTTAACAATAATTAGTATTGTGGTTATTTTGTTGAACTATTTATGGATTTAATCCAAATTTTAATATTTTTTAATCAGGCTTAAGTTCATCAAATTTATCTTTTCATTAAATTATTTTTATGAAGAAAGGAATTTTACAACATGAAAATTAATTAAAATTGTTATTTATAATCTTGAAAAAAACAAAACGCAAAAAACAACTTGCAAAAGCATGTTGCCAGGTAAGTTTTTTTAGGCCGTGCACTTGCCAGTTTATTATCAAAAGTAATTTTTGGGAATACAATAGTTTAATTTAAAAGATTTTGTTATTCGTGCTTAATTCCCAGTTTTTATTCTTGATAAAAACACTTGAAATTTATTGTTGATGGGATAAGCTACTCCTATGCGCATTTCACTGGTTGCTTAGGCCAGATCATCAGGAAACTTCATCCATAAAGATTTTAGAAAAACTTAAGATATAAAACCAAATAAAACTGTTAAGCGTATAAGAATCATAAGCAACAGTTATACTTGTAACAATATCAAAGTTTAAACAAAAACATCAATAATAAACAGTGAGTTTATCTCTTCTTACATTCCCAACTACAATTGATTGGAATTCTTCCCACATTAATTGTAGTTGTAAGTAGGTTAAGAAAAAACAAAATGCAAAAAACAACTTGCAAAAGCATGTTGCAAGGTAAGTTTTTTATAAATATAAATTCTTTCTTATTCGACTTTGTTATTTAAACGTATATTAATTTGTTTAAGCTTGAGGTCTTTTTTTATATAAAAATATTAATTTTAATAAATTTTTTTTTGTTAAAGTAAAATTACTAAATTTTTTTTTGTTAAAGTAAAAATAATATTTTTATATAAAAAAGAACTCAAACTTAAACAAATTAATATAAATTTAAATAATGAAGATCGAAAAAGAAAAAAATGTTATAAATAAAAATAATACACCAATACCCCGGTTTGCGTCGCTTCGTTTTGCGTCCTTTTCAAAGTTGCGTCTTTTTAAAATTTCTGTGCTTTCGAAGTTGCGTCGATATTGTTTCACTTTTCGTCGCATGACTTTGAAGTTGCGTCGCTAGTGCTTCGATTTGCGTCGTTAATATAAAAACGTTTGTACAAAGCTTAAACAGAAAAAAGGGAATTCCCCGTTTAAGTCTATTTCAAATATGTATGTATTTGCTGAAGTAAAGCTAAATTTAAATATTTTGCAACAACGATTCAAAAAGAGCAAATAAGCTTGTAACAAAAACTGTTAAATTTGACGCATTCTAAATCATGGGAAAAGGATGTTGATATTATGTAAAAGTAAACTTGAACTAGCCCCTTCTACAATAAAATCCATTGCTGTTTCAGTGAAGCTGATAAAATTAAGAAATTTGTTGAAACAAGAATATCGTTACAACATATACAGGCTTCTATTTTTTTTCTTTTTTGCTTCTTTTTTTCCAACTCACAACCAAATTTGACGTTTTATTTTAGCAATAATTGTCAATAAAAATGGGCTAACAATTATTGCAACATAAATTGCCGGCATTAAATATGTACAAAAAATTGCAGTCTGCATTAAAGATAACATAATTTTAACATTAACTGCAATATATCGACCCCTTTGCGCGAAATTATCGTATATGCCAATTTTTTTGAAATTGAGTTTTTGATGTAATCTTGTTCTACATTCAAAGAGACGTCACCTGACAAAATATTGTAGGCGAATTCCACTTCATTGCTCCAAAAATTGATTGTATATTTACATTTTGATATTGCAAGTGAATGCAGAGAAAAGTAGAAAAATGGCTGTCCTGTAAAATTTGGTTTTTGTAACATACGATAATTTCGCGCAAAGGGGTCGATATGTCGCAATAATTATCTCTGGTATAGACGGGCAGTTACCATCAACTTCGTCTGTCTGCCTTCTGTCTGTCACATTGGGACATTCTAAGCATTATAACATAGCGTCAAGAAAATTTATCTGGCAGCCTATCAAAATAGAACATATGTTTTTGTTTTCATTTTTTTGGCGCTAATAATTTTTTTTTTTAGAATTTGTTAAAATTTTATAATAATATTTTCATCTTTTTTAAAAATTTAAATGTCCAAAAACGTGCGTTCGCGGGATTTCAACTTAACAAATGATCAACACGCAAATAAAAAACAAAAATGCCATAATGCCACCGGTGTTAGCAATAGCAATAAAACGAATATAGAACCCAGTGAAAGTATACTGTTACCCGAAACAGAAGACAGTTTCTTTACTGATTCAAAACTGGATAAACTTTTTGAATCTAATAGCAATGGCAAGTCAAGCAATCTTACGGTTAACAGCCATCAATTTTATAATGATCTTTCGGATGACAGTTTATTTAACGACATTGTGTTGGAGGATCAACGTACAAGTAGTGGCGAGAATGTAGGTGCCACGCCGATGATTCAGAATTTACCAAATTCAAATATAGTTGGAGATGATACACTTTTTTCTGAAATAAATTTGGATGAATTAGTTGCACCGGAAAGTGAAAAGATTTTGGAAGCTGCTGAATCAACATCAAGTCAATCTGTTAAAACAGTCTTGAGCATAACACAAAATGTAATAGACGATCTGTTTAAAGATGATTTTCCTATTGATGAAGGAGCACAATGTACGCAAAAATTTTTAAATGATGTGACCTTTAAAGTTCCAGCTGCCATTATGACCCAAAAGATATATAAATTACCGATAGATGGTTACGTTCAGGGTACTCAGTATGAGACCCGGGAAGAAATACAAAATCGCACCACACACCCTTTGCATCAATCTAACGTGGTGGGGGCAAATTATACAGAATTGCAACAGTTATCAAACATAAATTGGGATACGCAAATTTTTGATCAAGAAGTCACAGAGGATTATCCTTGTAAGGGAGATTTCTATGGTTTGCCGGAAAAGGTTAAGCAAATGATACTTGATCACAAGGGTATAAAAAGTTTGTATGGTGAGTTCAAATATAAGAAATTCAAATTTCGGTCAAATATTATTTAAGAAAAAACTTACGGGCACACAAAAAAAATTGGACCCCCTCTGGAAATAAAAAGAAAAAAAAAAACCAAAATTAAAAGTTAAGGGTGTTGAGGCCCGTGGGCTCACCCGCTTAGTGGGTAGGGGTAATCAAGGAAAACGAAAATAATAAAATTAAGGACGGGGTACTTCTGGAACACCTCTTGGGCAAAAAAAAGTGACCCCGCCCCTCTAAGTATGAGTAATTAAATAAAACAAAATTCTGTAAATATTTTGTTTTTTTTAATGTTTTATGCTGAAATTCATTTTATTATTCTGTTTTAAAATCCATTGTGTCAAACCACAAATTCGTTCAAATCACAAATTTTTTTATCTCTTAATAATGCTACTCGGGCGCAAGGATTTTCTCCTCTATGGTATAACAAATACCGGCTTCTCTAACTAAAGCTTCTCTGCCTACAAAACCCAAATACATATTTGCAATCGTGAGTAAATTACATTTAATTTGAGAAGCCACACATACCACTAAGGGCCATTATTACAACTTGAAGTTAGCTAAAGTTAGGATTAAGTTGACAGATAGTAATGTGTTATTTGTAGGGTATTCATTTAATCGGGTTTTTACTTTAATCGGCTAATCGCTCGATTAATTAATCGAGGTTTTGGTTTAATCGGTTTATAATCGTTTAATTTTGTTATTGATCGGTTAACCGATTAATAAAGTTTTTTTTATAAATAAGGTAATTTCTATGAATAAAAATGAAAAATTATTTATTATTTGGAGTTTAGTAGTAAAAAAAACAGTAACAAATCTTGAACTAAAACGAGCAAAAAAAAAAATAATTCATATGTAATACATATTTTTTAATTCATACATATTCGGCCACGTTCTGTAAATCGAAATCGTGACATTAAAATCGATGGAGATTTTAAGTTCAATTTAAAAAAAAAAAAAATGTAGTTTTTCCTGATTTCAAAATTAGTTTTGGTAAAGATATGTGGTCCTCAAAGTATGAGGTAATGAAAAAGATATATTTTTATCAATTTTAAACACAGGATAGAATTAAAAATTTGTTCGATTTCAATTTCACGTGATTTTGATTTCCAGAACAAGACCGATTATGTATTTATTAAAAAATAAACCGTGAGATCATTTTATTAGTAATTTAAATAGTTTAAGAAAATCTTATAAAATAATCCTTTAGATAAATAATTTGGTTAAAAGGTTTTGGATTTAAGCGACTCCTTTCTCTAGTTTTGATAAATTTTGACTTGGAAAAAATTCTTTCACTTATCGTAGACTTTGGAGAAATCAAAAGCAACCCATAATACAGAATATCTAAATTCTCAGTCTTTTTTCTGGATTTCTCTAAACATATAAAATCTTCCATTATGCCATTTAAATCCTGCTTTATTTTTTAAAATTTTTAACACTTCTAATTGTTTGGGTTAATTCTGTTGTTGCGTTACTATCTTAAGTTTCTTCTGTTGTCAGGTCGTCATCTAACTCATCCTGGCAAAGCTCATCACCGAACATTCTGCAAAAAAGTTCATTTCCGAATTCCTTAATTTCTGTTTTTGTACTGTATTTTAAAAATGTATTTATAGAAGGAAATATATTGTATAAAAAATAGTTCTAAGAACAACTTTTTTGGTGCACTTTGGTAACTTTTTTGGTGAATTTTGGTACGGATAACGTTGTAAAATTGTTCATGGTTGCACTGTAGAATGTATTTAAAAAAGCGAGTTGCTTTGCAACCGAAGTTTTTGAACTCACCCACAATTAAAAACAAAAAAAAAATGTTTTAATACTACAAAAATTTATAATTTTTGTTACAACGGTTAATCGGTTAATCGACTGAAATTAACCGGTTTAATCGTTAATCGAAAAAAGCCAATTTTAAATTAACCGATCAGTTAATTGGGTAGTAATTAATCGGTTAACCAATTAACGGTTAACCGAATGAATACCCTAGTTATTTGTCAAAAAGCATCTGTTATCTGACGGATAGCAGCTAACGCCAAGTTGTAATAATGACCCTAAGTGTGTGAGGCGGTTTTTTTTGATCCAGAGTTCCCCACGGTTCTCAGCCCTCTTTACTTTTAATTTTGTTATTTTTTTTTTTTTAATTCTTAATCCGGTGGCATTTTTTTTTTAAATTTTGAGTGCTCCGTAAACTGCTATTTAGACTTATTTAATTAATGGGCATGTTCTGGAAATTGAATTCGAGTGAAATTAAAATCGAAAAAAGTTTAAAAACGATCCTGTGTTCAAAGTTTATATTTGTTTCTTTCCATCTGTTTCAATTTCCCTCGAATTTGATTTCCAGAACATGCCCTTATGTTGTAAAAGTTGTTTTTACAAATTTATTTATCTATTATTTTTCCCTATTTCGGAAATACTTTCGGAAGGGAGCTGAAAAAATGGATTGATTTGTTCCAAAATTGTTATATAAAGTCTATCTGTCTTATGCAAAAAAGTTAGAGCTTATATTAGTTTAACAACACCCGTTGACGATTTACCTATAGCTAGAGGTAGGATTTTATCGATCGAATATAAGTATAAAGTGTTCAATTATTAAAACTTAACTTTAATCTAAGGCGAGCGATAAGTTAAAGAAAGGTTCATCCAACCTGGTAGGTTAAAGTTAAGTTGTAATAATGGAACACTTTTTAAACGGCCGATAAAATCCTACCTTTAGCTATTGGTAAGTTTTTTTTGCATATGACATTTTTTTTTGCATATGACAGTATTATAATTTTAGGCTAGATAAACACAAACAGCAAATTGTAAAGTTTTAACTTATTTTTATTTAATAGAATGGCAAGATGAATGTCTTAAACTTCCAGCTATACGTCAACGTAAAAATCTTATTTACGCTTTACCCACCAGTGGTGGCAAAACTTTGGTAGCCGAAATATTAATGTTGCGTGAGTTGATATGTCGTGAGAAAAATGTTCTCTTTATATTGCCCTATGTCTCAATAGTCCAAGAAAAGGTAAATTTGTATTAAAACAAAAATAAGTACAAAAAAAAAGTACATCATTTGATTTTATTGTAAAACAGGTGAGCGCTATGTCACCCTTTGCTATAACCTTGGATTTTATAGTAGATGAGTATACAGCTGGTAAGGGTAAATGTCCTCCAGTACCTCGGAAAAAACGTAAAAGTATTTATATAGCCTCTATCGAAAAAGGAGCTGTTTTATTAGATAGTTTAATTGATGCTCAAAGAGCGAACGAAATTGGGTTAGTTGTAGTGGATGAATTACATTTGATAGGAGAAAAGGGTAGGGGAGCCTATTTAGAAGCCTTGTTAACAAAAATTATGTACCTGAATGGTAAGTTATTAAATCAATTTAAAATTGCTTTTTTTGTAACTATTTAATTTTAAAAATTTTCTTAACAAAACAGCTAAAATACAAATTGTGGGTATGAGTGCCACTATAGGAAATCTCTCAGAAATATCTGAATTTTTAAAGGCTGATGTCTACAGCCGCGGTTTTAGACCTGTGGAGCTAAAAGAATATATAAAATGTGGTCGTGATATACTGGAAATAAATTTACAGGGCAAAACTCTAGAAGAAATTTTTGTTTATTGTCGCAGTGTTAATTTTAATGTGAGTTTTAGTTTTATTTCGCCATATTTCTTAAAACAAGTGTTGTTCCTATTGCAGTATAGTGAAGCTGTGCAAAAATCAGATCCAGATCATTTGGCTGGCTTGGTTACAGAATGTGCTCCCAAAAATGGCTGTTTAATATTTTGTTCGTCACGTAAAAATTGTGAAAATGTCGCGGTCTTATTAAGTCGTATATTGCCAAAGTAAAAAAAGAAAACAATTATTGAAAAAATTCTATAAACAAATATTTACATAATTTTTTAGATCAAAATTTCTCGAATATCGCAAAAGCGAAAAAACCGATTTAATGGATGCTCTTGAAAAAGTTTGTGGCATATTAAGTCCGGTCTTAGCGCGCACCATGCCATATGGTGTTGCCTATCATCATTCGGGTCTTACCACCGATGAACGTAAATTTATTGAGACAGCCTATCGGTTTGGTGTATTAAGTGTGATATGTTGTACTTCGACACTAGCGGCAGGAGTCAATTTACCGGCAAAACGTGTCATCATTAGAGCACCGTATGTGGGTGCAGAATTTATGACTTTGTGCAAGTATAAGCAAATGATTGGTCGTGCGGGACGAGCTGGTATGGGTGAAGCGGGCGAGAGTATATTAATAAGTTCTAGTCGTGATAATGTTCGAGTGGGTGAGATGTTATTTTCACCCATGGACAAGGCAATTAGTTCATTGGACTATCAAAAAAGTGTTGGTTTGCAGGTGAGAGAAATCTAAGTTTGTCCTCAGTCATTCTTTTTAACAATAAAAAACTTTAATTAACTGTCTAAAGTTTTTTCTCAAAACACTTTACGGATTTTTAATTCGTAAAAAAACCTATATGAATTAAAAATTATGTAATTTAAAAAGGTACTGATAACGATATTTTCAGTTTCAAATCGGTTTCCATCACATACCTGCTAATAAGATAACAAACAGTTTATGTACTTAAAAAATTTTATAATTGAACATTTTTATCAAAAATCATTTTCAAAGTTATTTTTGGAAATACATAATTTTTCACTAATTCGATTTTGTTTGGTGTGCTAAATTCCCAATTTTCATTCTTAATAAATACAAAATTGTTGGAGGATAAGCTTTTAATTGAAGATATGAATAAGATAAAAATATTTAAAAAAGTTTTTTTTTTTCATAAAAAGTTTTGGTCGAAATATTGTTTTTTATTTTATACAGTGATATTTCTATGCTTCAACGTTATCTTTTCAGGCTCTCATTCTAAGTGCAATTGGTTTGGGTTTGGCATCATGTCGTGCGGACTTACATCGTCTAGTTCAAGGCACTTTGTTGGCTGTACAATCCACTCAACTGGGTATATCCGTTGAATCAATGGTCAAGGACATTTTACGTGAAATGTTTAAAAACAAAGTTTTAAAAATATCAAATGTGGATGCAAAAAAGGATATATCCGACATTTTAATTACTCAAGATCTACAAAGTAAAGCAAGTACTACAATACCGGATCGTACCATTAAGTTGCACAGTAATACACGTTTTCAATTGACGACCATAGGGAAAGCCGCTTTCAAGGCTGGCATAGATTATCGTCGTGCCTATGCCATACACAATGAACTGACGACAGCACAAAAACAACTGGTACTTAGCAACTATGGCCATTTGCTTTATTTAGTTGTTTCCTTTAATTCAAATGCTGTGGGTGATGAACTGTTTCCTGCAGATGCTGCTATATTATTTCGTGCCTACGAACAATTAGATGAATGCACTCATACTCTATTCAAACAAATGGGTTTCACTGAAGCTCATGCAGCAAAGATTGTGAAAAATATGTCCATACAGGGTCCCATGGAATTAAAACTGAATCGTTTATACAAAGTATTAATTCTAATGGATTTGATAAATGTAGTGCCTTTACCGAACGTGTCAGCTAAATATAATATTGAACGTGGCACGTTGCAGAATTTAATGAGTCAAGCTACAGCAGCGGCCAGTGCCATTGTACGTTTATGTGAACAAGTTGAAGAGTTTTGGTGTTTTAAACCATTATTTGAGAGAATTGGTAAGAAAATGGATCGTTGTGGTACTGTGGAATTGGAAGCGCTACTGGAATTGCCGGCTGTGAAAATGGTAAGTTGTATGTAAAAAGATTTAAATATATTAAAATAAAACTTTAACATTAATAAGGAGGTTAAGAACCTACATATTTCTATTCAAACGAAATCTCGGCTCAAAATAAAAAATATGCATGATATTTTAAGCTCATTGCCATGCAAATCCAACAACAAACAAGTAGCAAAACCTTTATTTTTAGGAAGGATTATCATTGTTTTCTCAGGCTTCTCATCTTATTATTCTGTACCAGGTAGGATGAACTTTAATTTACTTTATCGCTCACTTAAGGTTAAAGTAAAGCATAAATAATGGAGCACTTTTTCTAAGACCGGTTAAAGTCTATTTTCAGCTATCTTTAAGTTGTGAAAACGGGCCTTAGTCGTAAAGAAGTAAAGACCACATTTTTTGAAAGTTATCAAAACTACAATTTTAACTTTTACTGTTTTTAATCTTTTAAGTAGAGTTTTTTTCCCGGACTTTTTCGATTCCCGGGAAAGCGGGAATTTTTTTTAAATTTCCCGGGATCCCGCTCCATATAAATAATACAAAGTAAATTTTGTTATTAATTAATGAAAAAAACTTTTTTAAAAAAACGTAAGGGAACTTGTTTACAAAGAAAGTAAAAGAAATGGTACAATACTTAAAAATTAATTGAAGATTGAAATAGCAACTGGAATTATTATTACCTCACGCCGCTATTCCCTATTATTATGCTTTTATTCAGTATTATTATATTCTGGATACAAGATAAAAAGATAACATAACAATTTAATTCATAAAACAATAATAAGAACAAAATAGAAATTAAGGTTCTCAAGATATGAGATCAAAAAGTTAATTAATAAAATAGATAAAATATTTTAAAGAAATATATAACATTTTTTAAAGGAAATACCTTTCTGACACACTCAAAGCGCTTAGTAAGTCTTCAAAAAGTATATTCCTGATTTTATTTACTAATTATCATGTTTTCTAAAAATTTCGTTAATTTTTTACCGAGGTTAGACAAATAGTGAAAAATGTGCACCGTTGTAGCATGCTTCGGATTCACAATCAGAAGCAATTTTTTCTTTTTTATACCCTCCACCACAATTAGTTGTGAAAAGGGTATACTAAGTTTGTCATTCCGTGTGAAACTTTTTTATTATTCATCTCAGACCCCATAAAGTATATATATTCTGGCTGCTTGAGTAATTCTAAGTCGATTTAGCCATGTCCGTCTGTCTGTCCGTCTGTCCGTCTGTCCGTCTGTCCTTCTGTCCGTCTGTCCGTCTGTCCGTCTGTTGAAAATACGCTCACTTTCGAAAAACTCAAAAGAAATAAACAAACTAGGTGTCAAATTGCTTGTAGTTATCCTAAGCAGTTTGGGATTGAATTTCAGCAAAATCGGTTCAGTAGGACCAGAGCTATGAATCAAAATGTGGAACCACCACCTTCAAAAACTTGATAATTTTGTTACAAAAACTAACATAAATGACGCAAAAATGCACGGAATGACATAAGATTTTGCACAAGTCCGTTTTATTCGACTAGAAATGACACTGTAAAATTTCGCGAAGGTCGGTCCATAATTTACCCTAGGCCCCATATAAACACTACTCCCGGAAAACAGTTTAGTACGCCTAAAACCGTAAAAAATAATGCAATCACAACAAATTTTGGCTCGTCACAATTTTATAGGGCTGTAAATGATACTGTGAAATTTCGTGAAGATCGGTACATAAATTACCCCATATATGCCCTACTCCCGGAAAACAGTTTAGTCTCCTTAAACCATAATTAATAACAAATCGTCACAGTTTAAGATAATAATAATAAAAAGACATCATACAGATATTACTCCTTAAACATTCGAACTGTCGGTGGAGGGTATCAAAGATTCGGCACAGCCGAATATAGCACTCTAACTTGTTATAAGCAACGTCTATATCAGTCAAATGTTTGTCCAGGTTTATGCAAAAAAAAAAGCATCAAACGGACTGCTTCCTACAAACCTTTTCATTTCAATAGGTCCATTTGTAATCTTTAGGACAATGTGTTTTTCAAGTTGTATGTTGTAGTATCTTACACGAGTTTCCAAAATGTTATTTTATTTAGGTTTCCCCGCACTTCACGGGTATATAAACCAACACAAATTGAAATTCAAAATTTGTTTTTATCACCTAATAAACATATCGCTCCTTCATTGCATCCCTAGAGGGAAGCGAACTGACACCAAAGTAGTCCCGTGATAGGTCTTTGGTGGTAGGGACCGGTTCTAGTTCTAACACTTTATATGAATAAGACCTATCACTTTTACATTGGGTTGTCATTGGAGGGGGTCAATTGACACCATTTGACCAGTCACAGATCTAATCTCAATGAACGTGCTTAGTGTCAGTTACTAAAATGTAGTATTATTTCAATACAATGTAGTTTTATTTCAATAAAAAAAGTCCTAGAATCATATTCAAGAACCAAATTTTAGAAAGTACCAAAAAATGTGTCACAGCACCGGTGAAGACTGTACTCTAATTCATTACTTTTTCTACCTTTTTGTTCTTCATAAACCAGTTAAGGGATTGGTTCTTCTTTCACTGGTCATAAGACCTTTCTTTTTGTACTTGTTCTGTTTTCAAAAATCCCAGGACCAGTCTGTTGGACCAATTGACACAAATTTTCCGCAGGGATCATAGTCATATCTCAAACTGAACTCAAGTTATAGCAAAATATATCTTTAAGTCGGTACATTTTGAAAACTTGAATCGCATTTTGCATTTGTTTTTGTAGATATGACTATGTTGCAATAAATGATCGATATGTTTAGGTATCTCCTATTTTTAAGACTTGTTCATGGACAATGAAACTTTACTGCCTGCATCTTATTTTGAATTAATGTACTTTATTAACTCTTCACTTCACTAAATGTAAAAATTATTAACTGTTGCACTGCCCATTATGCTTTTAGTGGATTTATTGCATCAGGAGACATTGATTTAAATACATGTACTCACTTCTTGTAATTGATCTAATCCACAACCCATCCACAGATGCTAATTTTTAGAGAATAGAAAACTAAATTTCAAAGTTTAAAAGCTATTTCCTGAAATTATGAGGAATTTTTTATTTCCCGGGATCCCGCAAGAAAAATCCCGGGAAAACGGGAAATAAAATAATGGAAAAACCCTACTTTTAAGATATTCTACCAATTTTCATATTTTTTGATAGTGTGTGCGTTTGATTAACACTTTTTATGTAGGAAAGTGCTGACGAATTCGCATATGGGCTTACTTTATTGAAAAAAAAAACCTTTTGGAAAATAACACTCGTTTAAAAATTATGTTTTATACCGATATGTGATGAGCAATGCTTTGCTTGCCAAATGTGTTAGTCCAACATAACATACATAACTGCTGAGTTAAAGATTCTTGCAATTATCTATACTGACACCGGCTTCCTAACGACTGCAGTATATTTTTGGCGTAAGTTCTAGGGATTTTGAAGGCCATAGAATTGACAAGGTGTAACTAGGAGCGAATGAAGGGCTCTAAGGGAAGTATTCGGAAAGTATGTAGTGAGTGTACTTATGCTAGGTACCTGGTCACTGCAACATCACCGGTAATGAAATGGCTGATGAGTTTGCGCGACTGGGCTCCATCGATTCACGTTGTCCAATTCCACAATTGGAGCACAACCGTGAATAACGTTAAAAGTTAAAATAATTAATTTTCAGGAGAACAAAAAAACTTTTTAAACAAAAATAATGATAAAATCAAAATATCAAGAAATTTTTATTTTAAACTAGCATTTAACCCGCTACTTCGTTAGCGTCTCCTTTTTCTTCGTGGACATATCTGTATCCCAAAGTTTATTTTTCTAGGTTTTAACTTGTTTAAATTCAAGCATTTAACCCGCTGCTTTGTAATCGGGCCTTTTCTTTCATGAACATATTTATATGCCAAAGTTTATGTTCCTAGGTTTTAACAAAAAAGTTCCAACATTTTTCATCTCATATATTGATATTCACCTATAATTTTGTGTTTCAAAAAGTTCCACTCGTAGAACACAAAAGCAAATGAAAGAAAGTTAGTTTCCCGTGTTATCCTTTTGGCATCTTGAATTTTATGTTTCCAATATTTACTGAAATTCAAAAAGTACCAGTTTAAGAACAAAAAAGTACCAAAAAGTTCCATAATAGTTTCGTATCCACCCCGGACATTGCATGCTGAATTTTATGCTTTAAGGTCCAATATTAACGATAATTAAAAAATACCAGTTGTAGAACCAAAAAGCTGAAGAAAGATTTTGAATTTCCCGTATTTCTCAGTTTGGTACTATTTTCCCCCCCATTAAAGTATCAAAAATTGCAGTATTGTAGTGGGGGCCTACAATTTAGTACGAATATGTCAATGAATGGAGAAAAATGTTTTGTAAAAACAAGTACCAAAAATAGTTACGACTTTTACCCCTTAAACGTTCGAATTTCGAAAAAGTACCAAATTTTTATTCGTATTTTTTTGATAAGTTTCGAATGTGGTATAAACTTTATTTCTAGGTTTATCGGTTCAAAAGATAGATGGGGTGACAAAAAAGTACCAAAATTCAGGTTTTACCCGTTTTCTCCCTAAGAGAGCCGAATTTCAAAAAAGTACCAGACACCTGTCTGCTTATTTTTCTAAAGAATAACGATAAGTATTTCAGTTTTTTTGTATTAACCCTTTTTTACCCTCTTAACATTCGAATTTCCAAAAATCCCGTCTTAGTGAATCGATGTGGTGAGTGACCAATCGCTAGTCCAAACTTCAAGTTTCTAGGGTGAGCGGTTTGGGCTGGGCACGCAACTCTTTTTTTATATATATATAGAATATTACATATGTATCATAGTCGGGGGTAGTGCACTAAATATTGATTCAAATCAGCAGTGCATTACAGTAGACGCTCGCAAATTAGAACCGCTTTGTTTTTGAGGCAATTCTAATTTCTGAATTATTCTAATTTCTGGACGTTTTTATTTCGAATAAAAAATAAAAATTACTTAAATTTTTTTTTTAATTCAATTTTATTTGATTGACATTAAATGTATTTTTTAAAATTAAAAATACCGTGTCGTTTCTTATATTTGGAAAACTATCCATTGCTTCCACGGAATGCATTTTCATCTTTATAGGGATATTCCTCTCTAAATATTTTTTTAGCTTTCTCTTTAAACCACTCATACAGACGACTTACCATATTTGGGTATTCAGCGCTGTGCAAAGATTTATTGCTTGCTTCCTGATATGTGTTGAAAACAGCATTTAATATTGCTGATCTATGTGATTTGATATAGCTGATTGAAGATGTCGTAACATTAATATTCCCTTCAAACCCTTTGTCAAGCTTTTCTAATATTTTGACCTTCGTTTCCAATGATAAAGTGTTTTTTACGTTTATTTGACATTTCGAATGATACACTTTCTCTTTTTAATAGAGACTTCCAATATATGTACACATGTTTCGAATTTCACAAATAAACTAGCCACAAATATATATAAATGCGACAAAAAAAACCACAAATAAGGAAACACATCTAAAATTTGGTAATTCCCCTTTTTAGTTTTACATGTTCAAACAAAATAAAAATAAATTGCGGATTTATTGTGTTCAAATAACAAAAAAAAAAAAAAAACGCTCTGAAATTAGAACTATAAATTCGAATTTTAGAGCGTTTAATGTATTGCAAACACTGATTCTAATTTCTGGACGTTCGAATTACTGAAAGCTCTAATTTGTGAGCGTCTACTGTATCACTAAATAAAACTGCTAAGAAATAAGTTTGCACTCTTTTTTACCAGCTTTAGTGAAGATTGTTTTTTTTAACTACCACTAAAAAAATTTTTAAAAGATTGAATGCAAAAATCTGCACTCAATTCAAACAGTGCAAAATTTGGACTTGCAATCAAAAAAGCTGCATACAAATATTGTATCACTAAAATTTAAAAAATGTAACTTTGTATGTGCATGGTTTTTGATTTTTTTTTTTTTGGAGGATATGCATAAGCAAAGAACATTAAACAAAATAACATTTTGTCAATAACGGTATAATTATATTGGCTTTAATCATAAAAAACAAGTTTTTGATTTTAAATTTAGTGCAAAAATTTTAGTTGCACTCAAATAAGTGAAGAGAAAAAAGTAAGGCTGCAAATTTTCAATTCATCACTCAACTTCAAAAAAATGATTGCAATATTTTTGCACTATCACTAAGTGTGAGTTGAAACTGCAAAAGGAGTGCACTACCCCCATCTATGATATGTATGTACATACAAATTTACAGTTTTTAATTTTTTTAGAAGAGGAAAACGTGAGCGACCATTGCATGCATTTTGTAAAACACGACAAAATGCATGCAATGGTTGCTTATGTTGTCCTCAATAAAGTATTATTCAAGGCAAATTTAAAAAAAAATCTTCAAAAAAGTCTTAAATACGATTTTGAGCACGACAAAATACACGTTTTGTTACTTAAGTTGTCGTCATCAGCGTTATAAAAGCGACAAATTCAAAAATGTCCTAAATACTTCGTTGATGACTTTTTCACCTACTACCATTTTGCCAACTGACTGTTACTACCCAACATACTCTACTCTACTGCAGTGTTGAAAAAACTAAAATGTTCATATTTTTATAAAATTTCAGAATTATTTACAGATGTTTGACAAAAAAACTTAATTTATCAAATGGTATTGTTGTTGCTGAGTTACTGCAGGAATTTGTAGAAATAAAATCAACTATTCGATCGTTTCGGTCTTTTTTTTAAATGCGACAGCCATACGGTAAAAACACCGCTCAAAGTAATTCTATTAGACGTCATATTGTCAGTTTAAAGGCCCAACCATAATATGCATGAGCTTTCTTAAGCTACTGTTAAAAATGAATAAAAAGCCTCTCAAATGCATTTAAAAAAACAAAATCAAAAAATATTTGATTCCGTACGGACGCACTTAAGCAAATGACAGGTTCATCTAATTTAAAAAAAAAGTTATCTTAAGTTCAATATCGTTCGACACATATGAATTACATGTATTCGCGCAATTGCTTAAGATAACTTAAGCATATTTTAGTTGGGCCTTTAAGGCTCAGTTAGCCGGGAGTAACAGTTACTAAACTTAACTGAGCATCGTATATAGAATCTACTCAGCCAGATTTGCATGTTGATTATTGCGAATTTTTTCGAGTGACAGAAACAAATTCTTCTGAATTTTTTTCTCAAGTTACAGGTTAAAATTTTTTGGATGATCCACTAAAAGGGTCACCAAAAAGTCTAGTCTTAAAATAGGTGAAACCAATATCGATGTACCATACAAAGTATATAATTATATAGTTAAGAAAAAAAAAAGAGAGAGAGAGAGAGAGAGAATATTATAATTTTTTTTCCTGTTATAGAATGTTTCACTTTTGTTGAAATTTAAGAAACTAGCGAATGCCGCGATAATGTTTTCGCCTTCATTCTACATTGTAAATTTGATGTATTTAACTAAATAATTTTAACAAAAAGAATACGGGAATTTTTCTTCTTTTTATTAATTTTTTAAACATGAATATAATTTGTCTACAATAAAATCAACCAAAAATGTACGTTTTCCTTTTTGTAGTGTTGTTGTTCCTATAACGCACAAGAAGTAAATCGTTTTTTCACCAACTTTTGTAGTGTTGTTGTTGTTTCTACAACAAACGGCGTCACATATAAAGCTCCGCAGCTGAAACTGTTTCATCTTTTTTGCTGAATGCGCATATTTGCCATTAGTGCGCTTTCTACTGATTACTGTTAATAGATCTTGAAACTTTACATTGAAACAAGCTGTTCTGCTAACGGTAGCAAATTTTACAAATAGAACAAGATATTTTAGATACCGCCAATATTGTATTACCACGACGAAGTTTATATTAAATTTGGCACAATAAAATATAACACTATTATCGCTTAAGACTCAGTTAGCCGGGAGTAACAGTAACGTTGCAAATCAGCTAATTCATTTTGTTGCATGTAAAGCAATTTGAACGATTACAGTTAAGCCTACAGTACACGGAATGTAAAAAGCCACATGCGTATGTCGTTCTGACGTAATTTTGTCGTCATCACACATCACGAACTTGCTATTGAGGCTTTGCAGTGACGTCAAAATTACGTCAGAACGACATACGCATGTGGCTTTTTACATTCCGTGTACTGTAGGCCTTAGCAGTAAGATGTTACGTCTCAATCTGTAAAGCGGCTTATACACTTGCAATAAAATTGTTCAAATTAACGTATTGTACAATTATATCGCTAATGTGTATGTGATATTCAAAGGTGGCATTATATATTGACAACAATCAAAAGACTTTTGATTTTTATTGCACAACGAAAAGAAAGTGAAATGTGTTGACAACATTGTACAATGTTGTTTATGTTATTCCTATAGGTTATGTTCACCTTTTTATTGAATGAATGAAACCATTGTGCGACTTATTGCATACTATAGGACAAAATGGAAATAATATGGCGAATATCATATACAATAATATTGCAATTGTATGGGCCGCTTAAGAAATGATTGGTCTTACTTTTTTACGGTAAAGTTACTGTTACTCCCGGCTAACTGAGCCTTTAGGCTTTATTGTCAGTGCTAAAGAAAATATTAAAAATGTTAGTAAAAAAGATTTTGTTGAAAAGTTTTAGATCGTAATACCGGATTACAAGATTAATTAAAATAAGAAATAGTATACAGTTACGGACAAAAAATAGGGTCACTTAATTCAATTTTATATTATATCAAAAAACATACATATACATAAAAAACAAACATGTATTTCTTTAAAATTTGGTATTATATTCCTTGTTAAATTCGTTTCTAATGTTTTAACAAAAACTTAAACAAATTCACTAAATTTAATAAAAACAAGTAAGAGTGCTATATTCGTCTATGCCGAATCTTATATACCCTTCACCATGATGAGATAAGAACAAAAAGTTATATACATAAATAACGTTCTTTAGATAGACATTAATAAATGTTAATAGACCCACGCCAACTTTTCATTTCGTCCTGCCAAAGAATATAAAAAAAACAAAAAATGTATATATGTACCTAAGCCCGTTTCCTCTTTTGCCAAAGTTGATGTTTGAAATTCGTTTTATAATCTTAAAATCGTTTTTTAGAACATAAAAAAATTAAATAAAAAAATTAAAATGAAAAAAAATTCTTTTTGGGATTATTTGAGCGGCACTTCATATAAATGCATTAATGTGTATGCGTAAAATTAAACACATTACAAATAAAACCTACCACTTGTAATACCCTTTCCCCTTCAAAAAAACAACATTACCAACACTTTATAACCATAGCCACTGTATGACCGTAGAAACCAAAATTGAATTGGTTTGTATGGTATGTTTATGTCGTTTTGGTAATACAGTGATGGATGGTATGGTAATGTCACGTCTAATTGGACATTTAAAGGAAAAAAATTTGAGGCAGTCGTGGTTTTTTACCCATATTTCAGCCATTTGTGGACCGATCTTGCTGAATTTCAATAGCAAACAATTCCGGACCATATGTGACATAAATGTATAATAACCTGGCCCCCATCATATATGGGGTCTTCGGAAAATCCATTTCAACGGACAGACGGACATCGTTAAATCAACTTCGCTCCTCATAAGGACCCATAATATATATACTTTATAGGGTATAACATCAATATTATAGAAATTACAAACGGAATGACAAACTTATATATACCCTATTCACCACCTGTGGTGAAGGGTATAAAAATATAAGTCCATTTATATCTATGATTTTTAATGAACAATAAAATAGGGTCATTAAGAAAAAATTACAATAAAGTTTAAAAAAACATACTTTAATCCTATTTGGTCATATGTCCATTTTTAGAAAGCACAGCCTTACATCGGTTTGGAATGGAACCCACTAAGCCACGACAAATCTGGTTTGGAATAGCATACCATGCCTTTTGAATGTTCTCCCACAGATCGTCTTTATTTTGGGATTTTATTGGTACATTCCTTTCTTAAAAAATCTTCCATACATTTTCTGCGGGACTTAGATCCGGGGAATGTACAGTCCAAGACATAAAATCAACTCCGTTGTCTTAAATCCATTTTTTTTTTGGCAAGACTCGAAGTGTATTTCGTATCGTTATCCTGTTTAAAAAGCTAATTGAGTGGCATTTTCCACACTGCATATGGCAGCATTATTTCACTAAGGACTTCAATGTTTAAATATTGGTCCCTGTTCCTTTTTATCGAAAATAATGGCCCAACACATGCCAGGAAAAACATCACCACACCATTATGTTAGCTCCTCCATGCTTAAATGTTTTAATAGTTCAATTCTGCGCGATTTTAGACGCCTCACCCATGCTTTACCTTCGTTTCCAATTAAATTGATTTTAGATTCGTTCGACCAATGTACATTGCGCAACTTTTCTCAATGATCAGGGCCATCCCAATCCTTATGAGCTGTTGCGAATATTAGTCGATTTCGGCGTTGACTTTTAGTAAGCAGTCGCACTTTCCTTGAGGATCTCCCGAATATATTAAGTTTTACTAGCCGTCTTCTTACAGTTCTAGTAGAAATTTCTAGTCCCAATTCTGTTTCAACTGCCGCACCGGACGTGAAAAGTCTCGACTAGATACAAGTTTTATATGTTTATCTACTTTTTCAGTAGTCTTTCTTGGTATACCCTGTACCAAGTGTGCGTTTTGTGTGTGTTTTGGAGCTAACAAAGCATTATATACAAAATTCTGGGACCTTTCAATAGATTTCGCTATTTGCCGTTGGCTTTTACCTTAATTTTTCAGCCTTTCAATGAAATCTTTCGTCCTCCGAACTATGCTTACCATGTTATTATTTTTTTTAATTAAATTTATACATATGATTAAATTAACACAAACAGTATTTTTGACGTAAAGGGAAAATTGTTTAGTGTTGTAAATAGTGACCCTATTGTTTTGTCAGCTCATATTCACAACTTTTTACAATTAAGGGAATGTTCCGAATTCAAATATATTTTAAAAGTTTATATTTTTAAAACGCTAAAAATTAAAAATAATTTTTGCTCAAATATATATGTATGTGGCACTCCTACTTACAAATTGCCAAAAATATAAAAAAACTTATGAAAATATTAGTGACCCTATTTTTTGTCCGTAACTGTATGTGAGTAGTCCACTTGCAAATACCGCTAATTTAAAAAAATAAAAAAACTGTAAAAGCCGCCATTTTATTTGTTTTTAAAATACCTCGCTTAGCCATTATCAATCTATTACAAAACTCCGTAAGTTCAGCGAAATTTCTGGTTAATTATTCAATACCCCTGCAGAACTCTTTATATGGCTTAGCATTTCAATTTAAAAAAACGGGGTTTTTTCAGAAATTTGTTTTTTTTAACTTAGCGGTGTTTTAATGAAAGTGAGACGAATGAATTTATTGACAACAATTTATTGACGACATTCTCCATCTGAACTATTAGCGTTGAAATATCCCTCAGTTACATCTTGCGTTGTTGAAAGAGTGTTTTCCATTAATTGAACTGTTTTATGCGATAACTGGAGATTATTTATTTTTGACAATTTGAATAAAACATGCTATTGTACTATACAATCAAAACTTAATGAAATTAATATTTCTTAAATAACAACATGTTTATTTTTTGCTAGTTTCGCCATGTTGTGTCATTTTGCCAGCCACTTTTAACCATATTTTGTGCCATTTTAAACTTGCCCTGCTGATCATAAAGGTCAAAAACTGATCTCAGCATGACAATTCGTTTGACAGCTAACGCTTTCCTTAGTTCTATTGTTTTCAAATAAAAAGTACTTTTCTTTTTATAAAATAAAGCAAGGCGAATTCATACAAGGTGGTCTTGGCTTGCTACGTAAGCAACAGCTGAAAACTAACCTTGTGTCAAAATGATATGCTGTTACTTTTGTTGACAATTATATTTACATGTTTGTATGTGAGTGCACAGCTTATTTGTTTACTACAGTGTTGTATTTTTTTGACACAACGTTAAAGTAGCTTACAGTGTTGTATCCGTTTTCAAAATAAGACCACCTTGTATGAATTCGCCTTGAAATAAAGTGAAAAAGTTAATTTTTTTTAATGTGAAAACTCATTCTTGACAGACTGTAACTTTCGGATAAATTTGTTAAATTTATTAAAAAAGAGAATAAACGAGAATAGAAAACAGTATCATAATGTGAAAAATATCGTGAAGAATAATCAAATACTAGAAGTGCAAGTAATAAGCAGTGAAGATTTTACTATCAAAATCTATAGATCGGTTCAAAAGATATCTTTGAAAATAACGTTTGGAAACGGACATAAAAAACTGAACGGCAGAAAAATTTGAGCATTGTAAAATATTTTTTTTTATTTAATTATATTTCTCAATTGAAAAAGACTTTGACAATGAAAATATTAGTGCTTAGGACTAGAGTCACTAAAAGTCTATAAAACCAAGAAGGATTTGTTTACGTCAAGGAAATTGATAAGGATACTGAAAAACTTTCAAAGTTAAAGATACTTTTAAGCTCAAATTTCTGAAGTAGTAAATACTTTCAATTAAACGTAGATTATGTTACGAAAATTAGTGCCTAGGAGTTGATACACCAGAGGTCTTAAAAAATAATCAAAGAGAAACAACAAACTGTAGGAAAATTGAGGAGGATACTGACCAGCCAGCAATTATAGCTAGACAAAATTGTTCATCAAATCGAAAAATTTGCAAATTATCTTAACCTTTCAGAATATTAACAATATTATTTTTTTTAATAGTTCAACGTTTAAATTAATTGAAAAGTAATCAATCCACCAACCTTCTTTTTAACACAAAACACTTTTAGAATCGAGCCAAACAATTGTATGCAGCTGGCTTTAAAACAGTAGAGGATATTGCCAAAATCCGCCCTATAGATTTAGCGAAGTCTGTTGAGCATATGCCCATGAAAATTGCAAAGGAAATTATTTCAGCGGCTAAGGTATGTACGTAAATATTTAAGTTTACGGCAAAACTTTGCAATTTTTCCAAGTGAAATTTACAAATCTTAATTTTTTTCAGATAATTTTAATGAAGAAATTAGATCATTTGGAGGAGGAGACAGAAGCCCTGAAAGTTTGCCTAAGGCCGGATAATCTAAATGAAGTTTAATTTAGAACTTTCTTTTATAGTTTTTTAAAAGTTTGTCTTTTATTTTCATTTACATACATGCATACATATGTTTTTTGTTTGTTTTACAATATTTTTAAATTTAATTACATTGCGTTTCAAGTCTTCTAATTATGTATAAGCGACATTTTTTAGTTTATTTAAAATTTTTGTTTTAATAGAAAATTACTTTTTCTAGTTAAAAAACTAAAAAAATAGTTCAATGTTTATTTATAATTAAGTTTTTTTTTGTTAAAATTTAAAATTTTTTGTTGAAAAAAGAATTTCTAGTTAATTTTTTTTTATTTCAATAATATAATTTATAAAAAATAAAAGAAAAATAAACTAAGTCAAAAATAAAGAAAAAAATCAATAAAATATAATCATAAAAAATTAAATCATTTATTTTTTAAACAAAATTAGTTTTTCTTTCTCCTCTTTAGATTTTTTACAAGACAAATATAATTTTGTCTTATTTTTTTTTTGTTATTTACTATCACGAAAAATTGAGTATTTGTATTGTTTTTTTAAATTAAAAAAAGAATATAAACTTATTTAAAAATATACTACAATTAAAAAAAAAACAACTAAATGTATGATAATTGGGCACACTACGTTTTTCTTTGTTTGTTTGAGACAGGGAGATGGATGGGTCTGGTCTGTTTGCTGCAATTAATTTTTGGATTTTGTTTTAGTCCTGTACACCAAGTGGTATGAGATAAATTGTTGTCAGCAGCAAAATTAATTTAATTTTTGTTGTTTTTTTTTCATTGCAGGTTTATTTACAGATGGGTTGGAGATCTGAAAAAAGAAAAAGTATTAATGAAGGAAAGTTATTTTGCTTTAAAGGTGAGTTTTATTTTATAAAGTATTTTGTAAATTAAATTTAGATTTTTTTTAAAAATCTACAGTCTAGTTAATAACAAGATTGGACTGAAGTGCACTTTACGGGGCGTACGAAAAAAAAAATATAAAAAATATGCCACCCGATCCAGAATAAAAAAAAAAAAATACCAAAATTAATATTTAAGGGGGCTGAGGCCCGTGGGGAACCCTGGGTTCAAAAAATCGCCCCGCCCACTGAATGGTATGTGTGGGTACTCAAATTAAAGGTAATTGTGCAACAAAAACGAAAATAATAAAATTTTGGGTGGGCGGCACGTCAAGGGCCCTCTGGGGCAAAAAAAGTTTCCCCCCCATAACACTTATGTATATCTGTGTGGGTACTCAAATTAAAGGTAATTTGCTCACGATTGCCAATATGTATTTTGTTTTTGTATTCGTTTAATATTTTCCTCTCTAGGTTAATTTATGTATCTTTTATAGGTATGCAGAGAAGCTTTAGTTAGCGAAGCCGGTCTTTGTTATACCATAGAGGAGAAAATCCTTGCGCCCGGCCGAAGGCCGGCTATACAGAAAAGCTTTAGTTAGCGAAGCCGGTATTTGTTATACCATAGAGGAGAAAATCCTTGCGCCCGGCCGAAGGCCGGCTATACAGAAAAGCTTTAGTTACAAAAAAAATAAAAAAATCCCGCAATTTTTATACAACATTAAAAAAGCCAAATAAAAACAAAATATTTACAATCGTAAGCAAAATACCTTTCATTCGAGTACCCACACATAGTTATAAGGGTGGGAGGGGCAATTTTTTACTCCCCAGAAGTCCCGCTCGACCTTAATTTTATTAATTTCGTATTTTTTACACAATTACCTTTAATTTGAGTACCCACACATACCACTAAGTGGGCGGGCCGCTTTTTTTGATCCATGGGGTCCCAGGGGCCTCAGCCCCCTTAAATTTTAATTTTGTTTTTTTTTCTTTTTTTATTCCAGAGGGGGTCCAATTTTTTTTTTCGTACGCCCCGTAAAGTGCACTTTTGCCCAAGATTGGGATCGTATGATACAGTGCATCCCTTTAACTCTCTCAATATGCCCACTAATTTGCTCTCATATAACTATTTTTAAGACCGACTGAGGTGTAGAGCTGGCAAACAATCGATAGTACTATCGATAGTTGTCTTTCCATTGGACTATCGATAGTTTATTTTCGATAGCGATACTGTCGTTAAAATCTGTTTTACCCCGGGTCTCCACCTAGCAATATTTATTGCGGCAAACGTCAAATATGATTGCTCCATTAAATTTGCGACGTATAGACCGCATATTGCCATGAGTGGCAATCTATTGCGCAATGATTGCTCTTCTGATTGCTTGAGCAATTATTGCTTAGCAATCTGCTGTCAAATCAGTTGTTATTTATCTGACATTTTATTTCTCTGTACGGTTGTTTATTTATTTGTGTGTTTGTGTGCAAATAAACAAAAAAGTAATACAAAACACAGCTACGACAATTACAATTAATTATTTTATTAAGTAAATTTATTAATTGAAAAAAGAAAATTTAACAACCACTTAAAAACACAACATAAAACATTTGTTATTAATACAACCACAAAACTTTGGACAACTACTCGCGGTGAAAATTGCAAATTTATGGCAAAGCAATTTCAAGTGTTCTCCAGCAATATAATCAGCAATTATTGCTCCATTGTTCTGCCGACGTTTTTGCTTGTACTTAGCAATAAATATTGCTACGTGGAGACCCAGCGTAAGCTATCAATAATTTTTTGTTTCGATCTGGCAACAACAAGCCAGCCGTCGTTGCCGCACAGCTTAGCTAGCTGCGGCAGTCATCTAGTCGGCTTAACACGTTGGCTGCCAAAGCCTTTTTAGAATTTTGATCGTTCAGTAGCAATGTCATTTAACAGTTTTGGTCACCTGAGGCCAACAACTTATTTTTGTTCTTTTTTGTTTCTTAGTGCATAAAAAAAAGTTTAGACTACTCGCGACTTTATTTTGGTCCCTAATTTTCTAGTTATAACGGTTTTTTTGTGTCGCACATTTTCGTGCGACATGGCCTGGGAGAACATAAAACATGTTGTGGGGCCACGTCGCACAAAAATGTGCGACACAAAAAAACCGTTATAACAAAATTAGCAAAATTAGGGGCCAAAATAAAGTCGCCCAATAAACCGCAACAGTGTGTAGAATGTTTTCCTAAATATTCTCACCAGAAGAATTAATTTTGATAAATTTACCTTTTAATTGCATTATTTTTGCACTGATCTCCATTAACAAATTGAATTTTTAATTTTAAGTTTATTGTTTTTCTACTGATCTCCAAATTGAATTTCTAATTTTAAGTTTATTGTTTTTCTACTGATCTCCATTTGAATTTACATACATATATATTTTTGTATTTTTTTGCTCATAAATTAATTTATTTTTAAAAGAATTAATAAAAAGACAAAAATAAATTTCCAACTTTTTTATTAGCCAAAAAATACCATTAAAAATACACAGCGTCCATTGGAAATACACCAAAATGTTCACCACAGGCCAGAGAATCCAAATTCCATGTAAAATTCCATATTAAAATGTACGAAAATGTGCGGGTAACATTTAGGTGTCGGTCTAAAATGTACGACGTGGCCTCAGGGTAACATCAGGGTGTCGCACGAAAATGTGCGACGTGGCCTCAGGGTAACATCTGGGTGTCACATGAAAACGTGCGACGTGGTAGCCAACGTGTTAAGGACCAACCATATTTGCATATCCTTGCTTATGCTCATGCCAAAGCAAATAATTTTATAAATGTTTGTACCAGGTTTCTCAAATTATTTTTCACCTGAATCGCCAAATAGTATGTATATCGAAAATCGCCAACATTTAATATTTTTAGATTTTAAGATCGCCAAATATGAGTTTATATAAAAAAGTATACTAAAGTTATTTTATCTTTATTAAAGTTTTCTATATTAACTAGCTGTTTTTCAAACTAAAATAAAATTTTTCGTTTAGAAATTTATGTTGAAAGCAAAAACAAAATTGAGTTGTTTTATTTTTGTTTCAGTATATTTTCCCAAACGAAAATTTTTATTTTATTTTGAAAAATTTTTAATACATATTCATTTCTTTTGCATACTAACCAGGGGCCTAATTCTGGCAGTCGTGATCGAGTGATTTCTCGATTCGAATGCAATTTTATTTCAGTCGATCCTGAACGAATCGAAATTATATTTTCTTTATTGTGAAACTCAAATTAATGCTTTACAACCCTAAAAAAAATAATTCCAATTCGTTCAGTATGACTGAAATAATTAGATATTAAATTGCTGTCGAATCGAGAAAGTACTCGATCACGACTGCCAGTTTACATTATTATTCTTAAAGTTTTGAAAATTCAACTTCATATGCAATCATAAATAAATTGAAATATTACAATTTTTTTAGTGGAGATCCGAAGATTGGCTTTAAAATTATATTAACCCGAATTACTGCGTACTGCATGTATATTTTAATACATATTTGAAAAAATTTAGCTTGTGATAAGGAAAATGACTGAAAATCTAAGAAAGATTAAACTTTATTCCAAATTTGGAAAATTGTATTTCTTTATATTTCTACATGGAAAATTACGGTAATTACTTACAAATTAAATTAAGGAATTCTACAAGAACTTCGATACTAGCTGCGTTCGAGAACACAAAAGTGTTTACTATTTTTTACTGAACTTTACTACATTTTACGAAATTGTGTTCGAGTTCACAAAATGCAGTAAATAAGAACACAAATTGAGAGCGAAAAGTGACAGTTATTGTCTGAGTATTTGCACATTTTTACTGCAGAAATTTTTGCAGTAAAATTTAGTAAAAGAAAAAAACATGTTTTAAAAGGTAAACAAACAAAATGCGTGCAAATTGTGAAAAAATTGTTAAATAAAAGAAAAGTTGAAATAGAAATTAAACAAAAACAAAATTTGAATAAATATTAATTAATTAAACTTGTTTGTGAAGCATTTATTTGGCTAAATACCAATATTTGAAACTTTTATGTTATGTTAATTTTTTAGAGTTGTAAAAGTGCTAAGTACTTGGGTACTTAAGTAATCAAAAGCAAAAAATTATTCATGTTTTTTTGAAATTAACCCCCGACAAATTAGTAACATCAAATAAAATAAAACACAAACAAAAAATTAAAGATAACATAAAATAATTTGTTTGTATTTTCCAAAAATGTTTGTGTTATAAAAAGTATTTAAACATTTTCAACACTTTAATTATTTGTCGTCAGCTGTTGCCTTTATTTTACGAATTTTTACAAAATTTGCGTTCGCGTACTTTTTTGGACAACAGCTCAATTTTCTCATTTACTGCATTTTACTGTAAAAGTACTCAAACGCACCTTATTACTTCGCAACATAAAATGTACACCATTTTCAATCTCTTTCTGAGTCGACCTACCGATGGCCGTCCGGCTTGCTGTCCATATAACATTGTGCGTAAAGTTGAAGATAATTTGATGAAATTTGGGTCATATGTTCTAATTGGCACAAGCACGAAGCCTATTGAAAATGGGGCGAATCCGTCTATAGTTTTATATAGCCCCCGAACAAGCATAGATAGATCCATATTTATATGGACACATACGCTATGAATTTTTTTTTTTTTAAATAGGACCACGTGGGGAGATAGAGGGCAATTTCTGCCTCTCCGAAACTATCTAACAGATTTGAATGAAATTTAAAACATAGATAGATCCCTATACATGTAGCCATACACTTTCAAAAATTCGTTTTTAAATACTGTGGTTTAGGGTAGCATATGGTCGGACTTGACCGACTATACTTTCTTACTTGTTTTTTTTAATATTTAAAATAAGTAATTGGTTCTATAACTTAAAAATGCGGTATACACAACAGATTGTGTATCTTATACACATGGTTTATGTCTTGAAAAACTTGTCTGGCATTTTGGAGGTTAAACATCTTTAATTTATTCTCACTAAGTCGTTGATAATTTCCACTTCGTCATTAAATCTTGCGAAATATTTTGCTATACTTCTCTAATTCAAAGAAAACATCTGGAGCATACCGATTGCTTGCTGAAACGTATCCTGAATATGTATGTTTCATCAATTTCAACGTGCACAGTTCAGTAGCACTATTCCATGAAGTTTGTTGTTACATTGAAGAAGAAGTAATATTCCGTCATGAAAACGCTCGGAAACATTTTGCAGGATCAGTGAAAAAGTTGTGAGAAAATAGTTCCGGGGAAGTTTTGCCTTACCGGCTGTAAGTACAGTTATTTCTCCGCCCAATTGCTATTGGGCACGATCGATGCAAAATGCACTCACTGGAATACGCTTCACTTTAGAACAGGGCATCAGTAATTGGGTTTATTCGTTTTTGGTTTAAAAAAGTGACCAGCGAACTCAAAAATTACCCAAAATCCCACATTTTAAAGTTTAACATTTACCCCCATATTCAAAAAAAACATTTCAGTTTTATAAAAGGTTTATGAAACGAATTTTCTATGAAAATTTGTTCAATAAACCTTTTATAAATCAAAAATTTCTTTTATGAATATGGGGGTTAATAATAAAAAAAAAGTTCAGAAATGTGCCCATAGTTTTGACATGATTTTTAATTGATATAAATGGAACGGGGGTTTTTATGGAATATTATCGGCAAAATATTAACTAAGTTATTTGTGTTTCGAGAATGTTTTCTCTAAAAATCTCCTTTAAAAGTGTTCCAATTAGTAAGTTTAAAGCAAACCCGATTTAAAAAAGATCTAAGACCTTTTATTTCCAACGTTCGGAAACCCACGGTTGAAGGCCGATTTATATAAAAATTAGATAGTGCCATTATCATGCAAAAACTTTCTTACACCAGAACAACATTTACGAATCGGGGAAATTTATTTTCAAATTCGTCCAGTTTACGATGCGCATAATCGTCTGATTAAGCAGCAAATACGCAATACTATTGATTGATTAATCACTACATTTACTTTTTTGAAGAAAATTTAAGAAGAAGACATCGCCGCTGTAGTCGTGAGTGTGACAGAGGAATCGAATTTATTGATCCGACGCTGTTCTCAACAACTTGATCTCTGCCCGTCCACTTCTTTGAAAATTTTGAGGACATATCTCGGCCTTCATCCATATAATATCCAAATCGTGTCAGAACTTAAGCCAGTCGACCATCAACTGGAAGTTAAACCAGATTTTTATCGTCAAACCATTTTTAGCGATGAGGCTCATATCTGTCTTAACGGGTATGTAAACAAGCAGAATTGTCTATTTTCCAACAAGACGGCGCAACAGCTCGTGAAACCATCACTTTTATGTTTGAGCCAAACTTTTGGTGACTGAATTATCTTCAGAAATGGACCTGTGAATTGGTCGTGAACGTTAGTGTGATTTGACACTTTTTGAATACTTTTTGTAGGGGTACGTACGTCCAACTTTTGGTCTATACTGATAAACCAGCAATGATTGATCATTTAGAAGACAACATTCGACTAAATAAGAACTGATATGCTCGAAAGGGGTGGTTCAAAATTAGACCGACAGGACGCCATAAATAATTTTTAAACATTAAATGCCATGAAATTTGTGAGCTAACAAAGCCAATTTTAGTCTTTCCATTGAATTTGTTGTGTTTTATTAAAAAAAAAGTACAATGCTTTAAAAAAACACCCCTTAAATATAAACTTATTAGATTTAAAACATTATTTATACATGCTTAAGGGTACTTTACACTGACACACAAGACTTACGTATTTTGAGGAAAATACAACCCTGTCATGATAGGTTATTATTGATTTCTTTAAAATTGCAAACAATAATTAGGTCAGGGAAGCATTTTTGTCAAACAACTTAAGAACTGTGCGATAGTGTAAAACGGCCTTTATTAAAATTTGGAAAAGATTTAAGGTATTCACATTTAAAGTTGTACTCATGAGGAAAAGCTTTTTCACAAGAGTGTAACTTTAGACGTGGATACCTTTATTTAATGAACTTACGTAAGTGTGCTTTTTTGTTAGCTATTGACTGTAGACAATGTTTGCTCCACGGTTAATGTTGACAACAGCCGGTGAATTAGTATTCATAATCATCGTAATAATTTGGCGCTATTCTTGAACCGACGTTGCTGTTGGTTCTGTGGTAATCGCTACGACTTGTTTGTGGAGTGGGCGGTGAAACGATCGTGCGCCGGCGAATATCTGTTGAGGAAAAATATGAATCACTATTGTAGTTATTATTTTGATTTTGGGAAGTTGTTTGATATTGATGCTGGGATGGTTGTTGCTTTTGCTGAGTTTGATGATAATTTTGAGATTGGGTTAGTTGAGGCTGAGATTGAAAAGATGGTGAATGTGCAGAAGAAGAGGAAGTAGAAGAAGAAGAAGAAGGTGATTGATTTTTATATACAAATGGATCGGATGGTAATGAAGATGTAGGAGAAGAAGCAGAGGAGGAGGAGTAGGCGGAGGAAGAAGATGCCGATGATATTGAAGGTGAGTATATACTCTGATACGGACGGTTGTTATTGTTATTTTCATGATGTTGATTTTGATGTTGGTGATAGTGGTTTGATTGATGCGGCGAAAGCGGTTTAAGCGTTGGATTTAAAGCATCATTAAGCGTAACGTCGTAATCATTTTCGTAGAGCTCATCCAATGTAGCTTTACTAGATGGTTGCGGTTCTGGTCGTGGTTGTGATACTGGTATAGCACTACGTGGTGGCAGTGTTGTGCGTGGCCCAGAGTCACGTAACAATGGTGCACCATGTTCAAGAAGATGTACACCGGCATTGGTAGAGAACATATCAATCATACTACTGTCAGTTGTCTGAGATTCGTGTTGCTTATGTGCGATGCCAACCGGTTGTAGACCTCTTGGTAAATATGGACTGCCACCACGTGATGGTAAAAATGGTCGTTTAACTACACGTACCGAAGCTGGACGGCTGGATGGTAGGCTGTTTTTACTTGCTGCCGCAGGAGTGTCATCTAAATCCTCGGTAGCATCGGCATCGACTTCATCGCTGTTGACTAAAGCTTGGGCAGCTGGACTGCGTGAACGACTGGGTATGTTAGGTACGGGTTTGCGTCTGATAGCAATTGTACCACGTCCTCTAGTAAGAGGTTTGCTTTCAACCTCTGGTTCTACTTCTTCTGTTTCGACCTCTTCAGATGGTTCAGGAACTCGTGGTTTTTTGGCGCCTTTACGAGCACCGGGTCTAGCACGCTTTGCAGGACGTTCCTCATAGTCGTCATCCACAAAGTCAACATCATCCCGAACAGGAACCCGACTGCGAGTACGACCTGTTAAAGGATTTCTCCTACGACTAGAACCACGACGTGCATAGCGGTCGTCAATTTCATAATCTTCCTCTTCATCAGTTTCCAAGGTTTTCTTTTTAGTTATTGGTTTCCTGAGAGTTCTTGTAGGTTTGCGTGCTAATATTCCTCTTTTTGGGACAGGAGCTTCTTCCTCTTCATCGGCCACATCATCGAAGACACGCTTCTTGTTGTGACCACGACGACCACGAGTGTCATCATATTCCTCATCTTCATAGTAGTCTTCATCCTCACTATGAGCACCTGCTGGAGGTGCTGCAGTAGTGGCGGTTCTTTGAACCGGGTATTGGAATTTATTCTTGGCATTGCCAGGTACGGGTCTCGCAATTCTTGGTGGTGCTCTTGGTCGTGCAAAAACTGAGGATGGATTTGCTTTTGGTGTTACAAATTCTTCCAAAGGTTTTGGAGTTGTTTTAATTTTAGGAGGGACATCTTCATCAGCCGCAGCTTCTTCCTGATCGGGTACATTTGAATGAGGTTTTTCATATTCATCTAAATCATCCAAATCAATAGCGGGGGATGATGTGGTAGAACGTTTTTCATTAATACGTCTGCGACCGTTAGGGCGACGTGGTGTTTCAATCGGCTCAACGGATTCATCTATAGCAGCCTTACGGCGACCTGTCGAAGGACGATCATCACTTAAACTACGTCGTTCATCGACATTAGCACGACCAGCAAAAGCACCTGGTTTGCGACTTATTATTTTGCGTCTTTCAGCAGCAGCAGTAGGACTACTAACAGATTTGGGTTTCTCAAAACCACGACGATCCGAGTCAAAATCTTCCTCGGGTTCTACTTCATCACGGACACGATCCCGACCATTGGCACGTCTGTTGTAAATACAAAATTATAGAATATTATCTAGTTAAAATAAGACCATTTGAAAACAAAATACCTAGGTTTTTCACTAGCAATTGAACGTTTCTCATCCTCATATTCGTCGTCATACTCTGCTACCACAGGTTTACGGTGACGTGGTCTTTGTTTTCGTCTTCTGTTGGCACGTTCCTCATAATAATCTTCATCGTAAACTTCATCTTCATAGTAATAATCATCTATGGGTCGGCGGTTTGAGGGTCTTCGGAGAGGTCTTAAAGGTCTGACTGGGCGTCTGCGTTGGGTTGGTGGTGGTTCTGTCGTTGTGGTTGTAGTTGACGTGGTGGTAGTTGCCATGTACAAGTCGTCGTTTCTAAATGGGACTTAAATTAGTATTTCGAAAAAGTTGTTTAGGTTTTTAACAAAGCTACCTATTCCAATATTTTTGGGATCCCTCGCAATCGACATCGGACACAAAGTGACAGATAAAAGTTCTCTGATCAAAGGCTGTAAAATTAGCACACAAGAAATCGTGACGAATACCATAAACACAGTGATGATAAACCTAAATAAAATTAGACATGAAAATGTAGAATTAAGAAAATTATAACAAATTTTTTCCCACTGTAAATACGGCATTCATGTGAATATAAATTCCTCTCAACAAGAATAATTTTAAACAATTCTCGATTGTTTTCAAAACTTAAAAAAATTCTAGGTCAAGATCAAGTCGAATTGAAGATAAAATATGTTTCTCATTAATCGCACAAGTGTTTTGAGTTGAAAAAAATTAGCATTATTAATGTGTAGACTTTTTGGATTAAAATTTTGTTTGAAATTAATTGTACAAATTATGTTGTTTTTTTAATTTTTTTTTTTGGTTGATAAGAATTTAATTTAACATTTAAAATTTGTTTAAAAGCAATAAAGGATCAAGCATGTTCTTAAGAAATAAGACCCTTAACGCCTTGAAGTAAAAATTTCTTGGAAATCTATAGAGGATTCAAAGAAAAAATTTATAAAACCGTTTTATTTCACTTACCTGACACTTATACTCTATGGATGCATAAAAGCCGTCATGCAAACCATCACATTTAAAATGAATCTCATCATCGGCTGGTGTGGTTGATAAAAATGGATAACTTGATAAATTGTAACTGAAATCCATTTAAAGAAATTTTTAATATTAGTTATTATTGGAAATTGAATAAAGAAATTAGTGATATCGTTGATAATATGTTACCCTCTTAGTTCACGGGGCAAATTTGGATCCCAGATGTAATCGATTTGTGGTATACCAGTTAATCTGGAGTCTTTTGTAGACGTTGCATTAGTGGCAGTATGTTCAGACTGAAAATAATTTAATTTTATAGGTATAAAATACTTAGAATATGTAGGATATATTAACGAATTGTTATTGAAGTAAGAAATTAGTTTACTGTTATTGCTTTAGTCTATTTTCTAATATTCACTAGACAAACGACAAATTAAATAAAGCGCATGATCTGTACAGAACGTTCACACCACGTCATATATAATTCTATAAATTTTCACCGACTTTAGCAAAAATACTGTGGAATATTCCCTTTCCTAGCGCTAGCAATGATCAATCACAAATAAAACCAAATAAAATTCCAATCAATTTTATTTTATTAAGATGATATTCAAGTCTTTAACTTAAACCTGATATCGCATAAATTTTATGAAGTTCTTTAACAAATTTGTGAGATGGTTTTGCCGATCCTAGTGTAAATCAACTTTTTTCCCCTAAGCTCATCCTGCGAAGATCTATGCTTGACTGCAGGAGACCAGAATCTCTGGCGGGAATAGAACCTGCAACCCCCGCTCTGATAGACTAGCCCACTACCAGCTAGCCTACCGGGGCACTCCACTTGGATCAATGTCGGGTTTTTCATACGGGAATTCCCGGGATCCCGCATATTTTTCGGGAAAAAAATTCCGGGAAATTCCCGCGATTTTTTTTTATTTAATTATGGCAACTTTACTGCCGATATGTATAATTGTAAATAAGTTGTGACATAAAATAGATCTTAGGCTTTAAGCAAAAAGGTCTTAACCCTTTACGGCGTCATGTTGTATTTCTGCAACATACCCTTAAAGTAAGTGTAAAAATATTATATTTAAGTCGATGTTGCAGTTTGGCAACATTGCATTCTTGCGGTTTAAAAACTATAAGCTTTCTAGACAGCAACAAGTTTGTATTCATTTCATTCAAGTGACACGTGTGCAGAAATCTGCTGTGCGCTCTTTGAATACATTTGCAAAAAATTATTTTTTTAAGTAATAGTGATATTCGGCTATTGAAATTTGTTTGAGTGAAAGTAAGATGATATATTTCAATACAGTAGTTTTGACTTAGCTGCCTTTTATTTACGTGCACTTTTGACTTAACTGCACAAAATTGATAATTTTTGGCATTATTCTTTATAATCCCATACAAATTCTTTTTTTAGATAAGAGCCCAACATTTTTGGCATTTTAAAATTATTTTCATACAAAAAATTCAACTTAGCTGCACTTTGACTTAACTGCCCAAAATACATATTGTCTGTAATTATTCTCCAAAATCCTTGTTTACGTGCATTTTGTATACCTGCACATTTTTCATAATTTTGGGCAGCTTTAAAATATTTTGTTATTAAACATCAAAGTTAGCTGCACACATGACAAAATGTGGTGGCCACTTTTTCACATTAATATCCAATTTTAGCTGTTTATAAAAACAAAAATCGCAAACAAGTCAAGTTGGTATCATTATAATTCATTTATTTTGTTTGCATGTACCTACATTTATGCATATGGTTTGTGGTTACAGCAACTTTACCACGATTGTATGAAAGGAATAGCAAATCTTAGTCCTGGAATAGAATAAAGTAGTTGTAGTAGTATTTGAAGGTAACGAATGCTCTGTAGCGCAACAAAGTTCAAAATTTCGATTTTTGCGCTTCAACTTCAACGGCTACTACAACTACGTTCTGTTGACACTACTTTGAAACTGCCGTTTTTAACTTTTGACAGCTTGCAGCGCTGTTCTTAACGTTGTACTACAGCGACTTTTCTGTCCCACACTTTATTGTTAACAATTTGGTTATCTCGTTCTTTATAAAAATGCATAACTACAGGTTGTTTGAACGTTTGATACTCCTTTTTCAAACACTTTACTTTAGCTGCACTTTTATGCAGGTAACCACAATTGCGTACCTGCACATTTAGGCAGCTAAATACATTTAAGATAGCTGCTTTTTTAATTTACCTGCACAAAAAATCGTGCAAAGAAGATTGTGCAGCTAAGTCAAAATTACTGTAATCAATTACATATTTTTTCGCAAAACAATTTCGTTTACGTTTTATAATGATTTTGGTTTGTTGTATATATGCAACATTGCCTATTGAGGTGTATTATTTTACTATTTTTTCAACATTGTGAAAGATTTTTCTTTAGCATCAAAATTAGCTGTAAATTGCGTAATATAACTCCTAGAGACCTAGAAATGTTTCTATCACAATAGGGAGAAAGTGAAGATTGCATTGATTTTTCTGATAACGATGATGCTGACGATCCGACGTACCAGTCAGACCGAAAGATGTCAGGTTGGACCAAGGCGGACACTGGCCAGTTTGGGTCGATAAACGCATGAGATGCAAATATCCAGAATGCAAAGGCCATAGGCAGACATCTTGCGAAAAATGCGGGGTTAGTCTGTGCTACAATAAGCAAACCAACTGCTTTGAGAATATTCATATTCTTTAACTAAACTTAAATTATTAGAGCTACTGCTGCAATGTTGCATTTCTGCAACATATAATTTTTTTCAATAAATAAGATCTTAAATATGAATAAAAATGTTTTTATTAATTTTTCCATTTATAGTCGCCTATTTACTACCTATTAACCAAAAACTAACAAAATTGGCGTTCTTGGGTTAAGTCAAAAAACGCATTTTGAGTTTTTAATTGGCTTTAATTCAATTTTTTTTTATGTTTTGTTTGGTTTAAATCACTTAAGTCTAGCACAACTGCCTCTTATACTACATTTACACCTACGCAAAATCCAGTACTTACGAGATTTCGAGCCAAATCTAGTTGTTTTTGACTAGATTTCCCATACAAAACAAAATCTACTTCGTTACTAGATTTCGACGAAATCTACTCAAAATCTAGTAGTACTTAATGATGCAACTATGGTTTTTTCAATATAGCACTAAAAAATACTTCCCTGCACAAGAAAAAATGACATTTAAAAAAAAACCAAAACAAAAGTTGCTACAAAAAAATTAAAAAGTTTTATAAAAATTGTAAAAAAATAAAAAAGAAGAATAATATTGATAAAATAAATATCGTTGATTATTAATAAAAGGTAATGCAAATTGTTTAATGTATATTTCTTTTTGTGTTTGTATGTGTAACGAAAAAACTTTTAGTCAGCTGTTTTGTTATAAAAACCAGGGTTTAAAAAGCTGCAGTCAAAATCAAAAAATTGCTTTTTCTTCCACTTTCTGATTTTTCATTGGACAAAAATAAACCGTTGACTTTACTTCTGATTCATTAAATGAAAACAGTCGCAGTGAAGGCAAAAGCAAAAAACAAAAAGTTGATCGCAACAACGAACATCGGCAGTCGACATGTTCGGAAGTGTTTGGTTTGACCGACTTAAACTTTTAATAAATCCCGAAGTTAACGAAGATGGGATGTCGTGTTTTTGTTTTTTTTTTCTTTTTTTTTTATTTTGCAGTTCGAAGTGCGTTTTTCTATAATAAATAACAAACATATGTATGAAAACGATAATGTAATTTAAAGTTTTATTTAATTTCAAAAAATTAAAAAGATTGTTAAGCATTAAAATAAATACATTCATACAAATAAAAACATACCTACATATGTATGTATTTATGAACGCATGTGGTAGGTATTTAAAATAAAAAAAAAATTTTTTTAAAAATTAAATCACAATTCTGGACTTTAAAATGATATTATAAGTAAAGACTGTTGTAAAGATTAAAAAATATAATGAAAACATGTTTTGGTAATAAAATAAAAAATACTAATATTATTCATCTTCTTCTTGGAAAAGTGGCATATTTTCTATAGCAGCATCGAGGTAATTTGGATTCAGCTTTACTTGCAATATGTTTTCAAGCTAAATAAAAAAAAAAAAAAAGAAAAAAAAACAAAAACACAACATCCCATCTTCGTTAACTTCGGGATTTATTAAAAGTTTAAGTCGGTCAAACCAAACACTTCCGAACATGTCGACTGCCGATGTTCGTTGTTGCGAACAACTTTCCGTTTTTTGTTTTTGCCTTCACTGCGACTGTTTTCATTTAATAGATCAGAAGTAAAGTCAACGGTTTATTTTTGTACAATGACAAATGAAGATGTCGAAGTTACAGCACATTCTTATGACTTTTACTATCTCAACTGCAGCTTTTTAAACGCTGATAAAAACAAAAACTCGCTAATGTCAAAAAAGTATAATGTAAACGCACCAGATTTGGAAGAAGATTTTAAATCAAATCTACAAGATTTCGGCCTAATGTAAATGTAGTATTATCGTTATCATCTAATCTTAGGAAAAAAGTCTATGAAATACACCAAATAAATATTTTTCAATTTAACATAACGAAAAACTACAGTTTCTGACTTAAGGCATTTTTGCCAAACGATGTCAATTCGTATCCGATAAGTAAGGCTATGCTTAATGCTCTGAAATTTCGAAACAAGAAGAGTAAAAATGTACAGAATTTTTAATTTGTTTAAACACCCAGATTAATATTATAAAAATGAAAAAAAGTTGTTCCCACTTGCTTAATGATTTTATATGCGGAGCAGATGCATAAAAGAGTTATTAACAAAGAAAACGTTTATTCGATTCGAAGAAAATCATTTTTCTGAAGGAACTACAAGTTTTGAAGGAAGTGCTAAGAAAACTTAAAGTCCCTAGAGAAATGAAACGTGTTTTTTCATTAAAATCCTCTTGATAAAAATTAGAATTAAGTTACGAAACGATGCTTATTCTGAACTAAAATCCTATTTTAAAAGAAATATTTTGTAATAATTTGCTTAAATAATTTAATTTTTTTGGTTTTATATAAATGCTGTTGGCTTTGAATTAATTCTGTGGCAATAAGTGCTTAAGTCTTTTTGTTAAGAGTTATAGGAGAACAATTTAAAACTTTAATGGCCGTTTTCTCAAAAAAACTTTACATTAAAAAATTTAGTTTTCTCAATGTCTCATTTGCTTCTATTCTGTCGTAAAGCTAACCAGCACTCATCTGCCAATTATTTACTTTCCTTTTATTTGCCGTACAGATAAATTCAATCAGCTGACTCACAACTTTTACATGTATTTTGAGAGGTGTTGCCAACTGAAAACTATGTTTTTTGTCGGTATATTGAGAAACCTAAAATCGTTAACAGACAGTTCATCGGTCTAAAAAATTTATGTTGACATTAAGTAACAAACAGTTTGTCGATTCATTGAGAAAATGGCCATAAGGCTGGCTTTTTAAAATCTACTCTAAATTTAATATAATCATCAGTTCTTTGCGGTTATAGTTTATTAAGTTGAAAGTTGAATGCATTTATACACGTATTTAATTGATCGTAGGAATGTTATTTGTTCAAATAATTAAATTTAATAATCACCCCTATTATGAAAGTCGACGTCGACACAAGTCCCTGTTTTAGTCGACAGGAAATTTTGCGACGACTCAAATAAAAGTTAAAGAAATTTTAAATGAAATGTAAACATATTTATTGAATATGTTTAAAAAAAAATTTAAATTTGAAAGAAGTTATGGGCACAAATTTTATTAGTAAATTTAACGCGAAAAATGCGAAAATTCGGAAAAGTTTGCTAAAATAGCGAAAATTCGGGAAAATTTTTAATACATATATCAAAAAAGCCATAAAATTGATTAAAAGTCCCTAAAACTATAAGGAATGGTAAAAATTCGTTAAAAATTGCAAAATTAGCGGAAATTTGCAAAAATTTGCTAACAGCGACTTGATAGCAAAGTCTAATATTTTTTAAAAATCGTTAAAGCTGTAAATAATCAAAAAACTTATAGGAAAAAAGCGAAAATTGCAAACTTAGAAACAAACCCTAAAATTGGTTTGAAATCGGCTAAAAAAACAAAATTTTGGAAAATAAATAACAAAAAAAAAAAAAAATTTATGCAAAAATAGCGAAAATTCGCGAACATTTTTAATATTTCAAACAAGACATAAAATTATTAAAAGTCCCTAAAACTATAAAGAATGGCAAAAATTTGCAAAATTTACGGAAATTCGCAAAAATTTGCTATCAGCGGCATGATAGAAACGTCTTATATATATATATATTAATAAAACGTTAAAGCTATAAAGAATCAGAAAACTTACAGTAAAAATAACTGTTATCGAAAACATGGCAAAAACTCGTGAAAAAATTCAAAATTGGAAACAAACTCTACACTTTATTTGAAAAAGCTAAATCGGTTAAAAAAATATGTCGGAAAGTAGCAGAAGAACAAAAATAATAAAAAAATAATTGGAGATTTTTTTTTGTAAAATTTTCGATAACTTGTCGACGTCGACACAACATTCTTATAAAATACCAAATTAAGGTCGAAGTGATGTAGTCGTCGACTTGATGTGACAAATATTTAAAAGTAATGTCGACGACGATTACATAATAGGGGTGAATATTTTGCTTCGATTTGCATTGAGCGAGAATTCCCGGGATCTCGGGAAATCGAAATAAAATCCCGCTTTCCCGGTAAATGAAAAAGTCCGGGAAAAGAAAAACTGTAGATCAATGTAAACCACAACAGCCTTACTTTACTTCTGATTTTTTTGTTTCTCGATAGATATTTTTGATTTAAATTTGATTTAAAGATGGTTAGGAGAAAAATTGTAATCAATACTTCGTTTTCAAAGCTAGATCGGCTTAACTCTTGACATATTTTAAGAAAAATTTAAAGACTGATGTGCTGTTTACACAACACAAGTGACTGAACGTGTAGTAAAATTTTATGGAAACATTACATATGGAAGAATATGGATGCATCTTATACCCTGCATCAAAATTGGACGGGCGATGAAGTTCAGGGTCAAATTTGGTAACACGAGAACCAGTAAGCCCCTAAACCTTTGGAGTCTGACTTGGTGTTGCAAGAGACTTACAGTGATAAGAGATCCTTCATGATTAAAATTCAAATCGCGGTAAGATCTTAAAGATGTTTAGGAAGGATTTTTTCATGCACCTATTCACGAAGTTTGTACCGTTTTTGTTTTGTGTGCTGAGTTGCATTCGCAGTGGAGTTGCCAGCTTCGACTTCCAAACAATCAGCTAGTATATGATTCAGACAATCATGTACTACAATTGCCTCCTTTTTAAACGTGTGAGCGTTGAGGTAATAAAGCATTCTTAGCTAGTAAATGTGTTCCTATCCATAAGAAATCGCGACTGATTAGAATTAAATTTGGTAGTAGAGGAACCAGTGGCCTCCAGGCTCTTCGGTGAATCATAAATCATTATGTGAATCTTTCATTCTCTTTCGAAAAGGTTAAGTGAATTAATTCTTTGTTTTTAATAATTAGTGTTGTGGTTTTTTTTTTGAACTGTTTATGGTTTCTTATCCAAATTTTGATATTTTTTATCAGGCTAAAGTTCATTGAATTTAATTTCCATTAACATTTTTTTAGGAAAAAAAAATTTTTTACAACATGAAATGAATAAAAGATTATTGATATTTTTCATTCTTGACTGCCGCGGGAATCGAACCCAGGCTTTCACGGACAGGTTACCCTTACATGTTTCGATTGCAAGCACTCTTTTTTTCTTTCACCTTTTTAATAGACACACAGCTTTCAGAGTTAAGTGTCTATCTCCTTTTAGGAATGTTTCCAAATTTGTTTTTGTTTTAAATGCAAGTTGAACGGACGAGTTTTGCGCTCGTGTTCTATAAACCACACATAAATTGTTATTTTAAAAACAAAAACGATTTTTTTATAAAAAATTTAAATTAGATTTTCTTTTTACTATTAGAGACCAGCCAGCAAAATAGTCCGAACACGTCTTCCAGATATCTGAGAGAAACGTCGACAAAAAAGTCAGAATCGTATACGAATTTTGTCATATTTCTGATCTAAATATATATAAAGTATTCTGTTCTGGGGTTTTTCCCGGCATTTCTGATGGATATCTGACAGAAATCTAATTAAAAACGCATGGGCAAGGCGAAATTCATACAGTTGACATTTTCGAGTCATCTGGTTTTTGTTTATTTATGTATTTGGGTGTATGCTAAATTTCAAGCTTTGTTAACATTTTGTAAAAAAACTAGTTAAAATTTTAAATTCAATAAAAATCTAGATACCTGAAAAAAAAAACTAAGGGGGGTGTACTGGAAATCGCAAACGCAAAACGCAAGAGTTTGGACGCTGTTTCTAATACACTTTTAATGTGTTTTATAATTTTTTTTTTATAAAATTCTGTTTAATAGAGAAATGTTTGTATAATATTTGTCATAAAATTCTTTTATCACAGAAATCTTACTAAAAAACAACTTTTAAAATTCTTGCGTTTTGCGTTTGCGATTTCCAGCACACGCCTGTAGATTAAATTTTCTACAAAAAAAAAAAAAAAAAAAACAGAAGGAATTAAAAATGCGTAAGGAATAAGTGGAGGCACAATAAATTTGCAATACAGGAAAAAAATTTACCTTCTAAAGCTATTTTTATACCCTCCACCACAATTAGTTGTGAAGAGGGTATACTAAGTTTGTCATTCCGTGTGAAACTTTTTTATTTTTCATCTCAGACCCTATAAAGTATATATATTCTGGCTGCTTGAGTAATTCTAAGACGATTTAGCCATGTCCGTCTGTCTGTCTGTTGAAAACACGCTCACTTTCGAAAAACTCAAAAGAAATAAACAAACTAGGTGTCAAATTGCTGGTAGTTATCCTAAGCAGTTTGGGATTGAATTTCAGCAAAATCGGTTCAGTAGGACCAGAGCTATGAATCAAAATGTGGAACCACCACCTTCAAAAACTTGATAATTTTGTTACAAAAACTAACATAAATGATGCAAAAATGCACAGAATGACATAAGATTTTGCACAAGTCCGTTTTATTCGACTAGAAATGACACTGTAAAATTTCGCGAAGGTCGGTCCATAATTTACCCTAAGCCCCATATAAACACTACTCCCGGAAAACAGTTTAGTACGCCTAAAACCGTAACAAATAATGCAATCATAACAAATTTTGGCTCGTCACAATTTTATAGGACTATAAATGATACTGTGAAATTTCGTGAAGATCGGTACATAATTTACCCTAGGCCCCATATATGCCCTACTCCCGGAAAACAGTTTAGTCTCCTTAAACCATAATTAATAACAAATCGTCACAGTTTAAGATAATAATAATAAAAAGACATCATACAGATATTACTCCTTAAACATTCGAACTGTCGGTGGAGGGTATCAAAGATTCGGCACAGCCGAATATAGCACTCTAACTTGTTTTTTTATATTTTTAACAAAAAATTTTGAAATTCACTCCAACTTTTTACAAAAACAAAATAATTCGCCTTGGGCATGGGAAATTCTTATTGTTTTCTGACAGATAGCGAAAAGAATTAATTTGAATTAATTTTATGAAAAAATAAAAGTATTTAAAAAAAAACTTTACCTGTACGTACCACTTTTTAATCTTTATTTCTTTAAACAATAAAATAAAATAAAAGTATTTTCAACTTAATGACAATTGTCATTATTTTCACAAAAAAGTCTCGTTAGATAAGACTGTTTGAGATAGAAATTTATTGGGCTGGGTTTTTGAGATCTTAGTTAAACTAGGCTTAGTCAATCTTAAAACCGATTTGTGCCGCCAAGTTTACCAAGTTTTAATACGAAATTTTGACGGAAAAACTAAGTTTTGCTTTAAATGTTTGTCTTTAGTGAAATAATAAAAAAATCACATTTCGGCTGAAAAAAAATCCGAGTTTCGACTACGTTAAACTATTTTTAAATCAAATCCACATCTCAAAAACCTGGCCTTAGACATATCGGTAAATAAATTTCCCCCAATATATCTATGCTAAATCTTTCAGAAAGCAGCCAGACAGTACTTATATATCTAATGTCTAACAGTTGTTTTACAAATATTAACTTTTTATCGTTAGGCAAAAAGGTCTTAAGTAAAAAAAACGCATTTTGAGTTTTTGATTGGATTAATTAAATTTGTTCAATTCAATTTTCTCTTTCGTTTTGTATCAATAACTTTATCGAAATCATCTGTTCTTTAGGAAAAAAGTTTATGAAATATACCAAATAAATAATTTTTAATTAAACATTACGAAAAACTACAGTTTCTGACTTAAGAACATTTTGCCCAACTCGAAAGAAATATGCATACATTTAGTTTGTTTATGTATGTAAAAATTTAAATGTTAAAAAGTAAATAATATATTTTATTTAGTATTGTGTTTATTTTATTGAACTATTTATGGTGTTTAATCCAAATTTTGATATTTTTACCAGGCTAATTTCATTTAATTATTTTTATGAAGAGAGGATTTTTACAACATGAAATGAATTAAAATTTATTTATAATTTTTCATTCAAGACTGACCGGGGAATTGAACCCACGTTCACGGACAGGTTGATTTGACATGTTTCGATAGTAACCACACTATCTCTTCAGAAATCTTGTCGTTTAACACTCATCGCCATAGACGACGGCTGGCAATCAAACATCAATATTTAAACCAAATCGAATTTTACTATCGAAAAATGTCAAATCAACCTGTTCGTAAACGTGGGTTCAATTCTCCGGTCAGTCAAGAATACAAAATTATCAATGAATTTTAATACATTTCATGTTGTAAAATTCCTTTCTTCATAAAAATAATTTCATGAAAATTAAATTTAATGAACTTTAGCCTATTAAAGTGGTTATAATCAAACGTCCATTATACAACCGATAAAGTCATAACTTTAACTAACGTCAAGTTGTGAAAATGGCCCTAAAAATAAACTTGAATTGTTACTTTTGTATAAAATTCTTGCATATTTTTGGAAACTTTGCAAACCGTTATCGCATAATCGAATAAATTTCGAAATTTTTGACAGAAAAGCTCTCACGTAATCTCTGTTATTAACCAATTTGACTTAACAGACTACATAAAGCAAACAAAAGAATTTTTCCTTTCCAAAAGTCAATGACCTTAAAAGACCAAAATTAAATATAGAATAGAGTTAACACTATTAAAAAAAACGGCGTTACGTGAGGGGGTTTAATAATGAATTTTACTTTCGCCTCAAACAAATTGTTTGGTAACCTTTTACGAATATTCACACAAAAATAGAAGGCACATGAACCCAAATAAGGTTATATATGTAAGTGGGACAATTGTGAGTAAAAATAATTAAAATTACAAAGAAAAAATTTTTTTTTAAGAATAACAAAATCTTTTAAATAAAAATTTTGTATTCCCAAAAATTATTTTGATGATTTGATGATAAGTTTTAATTTCAAAACGATTAAACAAATATAACAAATCTTTTCAATACATACCTTCTCCTCCTTTGAATCGGCCGCTGTTTCCTCATCCCCTGTTGCGGCATCCGCATCAGCAGCTGCGGGCGTCGTAGATGTCGATTTCGATGAAGCGGCAATGGAAACTTTTTTGAATGGTGCTGCAGCATCAACAGTGACTATGACTAAAATAAAAAAAGCTGTAAAACACAAGTAAAGAAACATTAATAATATGTAGTAGCAAAACAGCAGCAAAACCATCAAAATTAGAGGTTAATAAAAAGGTTGATTGAAACATTTAATGGTGATGTTGATTGTGTTGATGAATGTTAAAGTTTTAAAAACGTGATATTGAACTTGACTTGTTATTTGAAAGCGCTAATAAAGTTTTTTATTAACAGTTTTTTTGTTGTCGTCTTGTTTTAGTTATTTGACTCAGGGTCATTAGTTAAGTATTTGAAAATAGTTTTTTTTAAACACCACCCGCAATTCATACTTTTAATTTTTTGCATTTCAAAATACTTGTTTTATAAAGATAGTGCCGGTTCACACTCGTCAAGTCTTGAGCTTTTAGGAGAGAAGGGTAAAGAGAATGCCATTTCCTTTCTCCTCTTTCCTAAAAGCTCAAGACTTGACGAGTCAAACTTGACGTGTGTGAACCGGCACTTAATAACTAACGGAAAGTGTTATGGGCCATTGCGAAAAAGATTGTTGTGTATATGATTTTATATTGGGATTTACTCTAGATAATGATAGGAGTAAGGACAATTCAAAATCTATAAAATTACACAAGGGAACAAAATTTAACGTTTTTTTTTTAATTCTTTTTACTAATTTGAGTTCGTTGATTTCTAATATAATCTCCGTGTTTTTTCATCAGCTCGCATTTTTAAGTTACAGGTACTAATCTTATTTTTGACTTTTTGTTTCAAAAATTAAAGTTCAAAAATCAGAACGTTTTCTCAAACGAAAAACGCTTGATAATGATTTGAAAATCATTTGAAAATCATAGCATTCTCAACAAATAGGGGAAATTACTTTCAAATTGAAACATGCCTTTAATTTCAACTTGCTTTCAAACGTAAATCTCAAATTTTTTTCAAAATAAAAGGGTGCCAATTATTTCGTCTTTGCAAGAATAAGAGGACGGACAGAACATTATTTTATATTTTAGGTATGGTGCCGAATATTTATCTTACAGTTTATTTAAATAAATAATGAATTTAAATTAAAAAATTTTTATTTAAGTTCCACATTGTGTTATAATCCACATTTGAAAAACGTTTGAGAATTACGTTTAAAAGCAAGTGGAAAATAAAGGCATTTTTCAATTTGAAAATAATTTCCCCTTTTTGTTGAGAATGCTATGATTTTCAAATGATTTTCAAATAATTATCAAACGCTTGTCGTTTGAGAAAACGTTTGATTTCAAATCATTTTCAATTTGAAATGAAACCTCCGTGTTTGTTTTGTAACCACAAAGTAAAAATTTTACTAATCGCCATTTTTAATGTTTACATTTATTTTTCGCTTTAGTATTGCCAAGTTAAATTTTGGATTGAATTTCACATTTGATACTGATTTGACGTCAAATTGATAAAACATTTAATGTCAAGTGTTTATTTTCAAATCATTATCAATTTAAATTTAAATGTTAAAATCAAACATTTAAAAAACGTTTGAAAATTGTGTTTGATGTCAAATGGTAAATTCATTTCATATCAAAGGTTTGATTTCGTGTTTGTCACTGTCAGTTACTGCCTTTTTTTATTTTTTAATTTTAACATACATTTTAAAAGAAGTAAAAGGCCATGTTTTTACAACCGCACGATTTCAAATAGCAAAACGCCAGATTTATTGTTTTTGCTTGCGATCTGCTTCAGTTTCATAAAAATATTTTAGTTCCATTGAGCATACTTTTGCAATTTGAAGTCGCCAAACTTCTTCCGATTGCGATTTCAACAACACTCTGTATTATGCGATTTTAAGTCCGAATCGCAAATATAAGGCGTGTTGCGATTGTCAGAACATGCCCGAAAGTATCTTTTACTAACAAACATTAACGGCCAATTTCACCAACTTCAGTTAAAACTAAATGCTACTTTAACTTCAAGTTACCAATATGTTTTGACAGTTATAGCTGATAGTTAATAATAACTGAAGTTGGTGAACTTGGCCGTAATTTTCAGAATAGTAAATTTAATTAAAATTGCCTTAAAATTAAAAACTACATACAGTGAATTCATACTTTTCTAACAAGATACATACTTTGAGCAACAACAAAATTGAATCGAAAAAAAGTTTCACTTAAGAGTGTGTCGGTTTAAAAAAAAGCTACAAAAATTCAATATATTCTCGAGGAATTTCATGTCGTTTTTTTCTCTTTCTGAAACCAATTGTAGGTTATGTGTTGACACAGATTTTTGTCAAACACAAACACAACTTGAAAATCATAAAAATGACAGCAGAAAGACATCGAACTGATTTCGCACATCAGAAATGCTAAAATAATATGCGAATTTATATGCATCGATGCCATTTTTCAGCAAAAATTGTGAATCGGATAAAAACATGCATTTGCATTAAATTCCGCGCCCTAGTGATATCTAATGCTATCGTACTATATCTGCTTAATGGTGCTTGATGGTAAGACTTCGCAACTAAAGTATTTTAAGTAATTTACAAATTACAAAGCACTTTCCAACAAATACACAACATAAGTCCTTTGCATGAATATTTGAAATAGATCCCTTTATTGTCACTACACGGGAATAAGTTTATTTTCTAAAGAAAATCTAAAATCTAAAAAAATTTCAGGATTTTTACTTATTTTGTTCGTATTTAGTAAAATATCCTTAAATAAAGAAACATTTTCTTATGATCAATTTTGGTATATCATCAAAAATTTCTTAAATTGCCACAAATTGCCTGTTGTTTTTTGTAATGTTGTTGAGGTTAGGAGCAGAGATCGAAAAAAAGCTGTAAAGTACACAATTAAGTGTACCATAAAGTATTTTGCCATGAACAATAAAAACATTTTCTGTTTGTGAATGTGTGAAGAAACAATATACGGTACACAGCGAGAGTGAGCTGACGCACACAAACACTACGATAACGTACATAACCCCGCAATGACAACGTGTGTAAAAAAGCTATGAGTATGCAATGAAGCGAGCAGGCCTTGTACATCCAAAAAGAAAGTACTGAGGCCTTCTAGAAGGCATCTGTATGCCCTCTTTTTCCCGCTGGGTATACATACATATTTACATATACGCATACTCTTAACACTTTACAACTGATCTGCTTACAATGTTCTTTTCTCTACTGCATAAAGCATTAGTACACTTTTGCATGTTTCTTATATTTCTGCACTCCTGTTATACAATTCGCCTTAAATCTTATTTTTTGGCTCTTTTTTGATTTTATAAAATTTTCTTTGCTTTAAAAAAATACGTTACACGCACGTTAAAAGTATAACTACGTGTTCACTAAAAAGTACAGTTAAGTACGCTAAAAATACTGTACATGTACGTTAAAAGAAGTTATGTACGTTATCGTAGTGTTTGTATGCGTCAGCTCACTCTCGCTGTGTACCGTATATGTTTGTGTGTACATTCAGAAACACAAAAAAAAAAAAAATTTAGAGTTTGTGTGTTAGAAAAATACGTTACGGTATTGTACAGTTTTTTTCGAACCCGGGTTAGCAGACCTGTTTGATAGGCCTTGGAACATACTAAAAGGATTATTGTAAAACCTCTCTGACGGGTTTGTAGTGAATTCCCCAAAATTGTTTTATTTTCTCCTTAAATATTTTTTATAGCTTTCTTTAAAATGTATCTTTTATTTATAATTTACCTGCAGTTATTAACGTCCATCGTTTAACATTCTTCATTATTGACAACTCCTCAGGTTAGGCGATCCAAAGAAACCTTTAAATAAATAAACAAAAAAAAAAAAAAATTAAATTGTTAATTTTTGATTGTTAAAGCTAAATTATTTATCAGTTTTTATTGATCATATTTTTAGCGTTTGGCTAAAATTATAATTTTATTGTTAACGGTATTTCCAAGTAAAAGAAAAACCAAAAACTTCAACTGTAGTTATGACCATTAAGTTATTGCCAGCGAAAAATTAAGTAAAACACACACAATTCTTAAAAAGTCAATGACCTCTTAATTATTTTGCTTAAAAATTGCCCAAAAAAAAAAACAAAAATACAAAAAACTGTATTCTTTAGTTTGTTGTAGGTGGTTTCAAAAAAATTATCTTAGTTTCTTTGTGTATTTGCAATATTTAAATATTCATTAAATTTCTTGCTTAAAAGAAAAATAAATATGTAAATAAAAAAGTGTAATTGATGGTTACCCATTAGACCTTTAATTTGTTTTAACACTACGTCATAGATTTCACTTCCGTCAAAGCAAATCGTTTTAAAAGAGTAATTTTACGAACACGCCAAAAAAGGTAGTGATTTTGCTTCATGTTAAATTAACATGATTTTTCAATAACTTGCGAACAACATTATTTTCTTTTAAAATAACTATATGTAATTCATGTTAATTCAACATTTCCGTAAAGTTAGAGCAAAATGACATTCATATTGAAATAACACTCCGAATCACGTTGAATGCAAGTTATTTCAAGTTGAAACAACGCGAATTTCATGTAGAATCCAATTGGTTTGAGTTTGAAAAAACAGTGAGAAGAAGCTTCAGAGACAACATATGCGTTAATTTAAGATTTTAATTAACACTTACCCGCGGAACCAGAGAGAGAGAGAGAGAGAGAAAGAATATAATTATTTATTTTCCTGTAACACATGTTTCACTTTTTTGTTTTCCCCTTTGTTTACAGAAGCACTCACAATCAAAAGACACCAGCAGAATGGCCCGATAATGTTTTCGTAATCATTCTACTTTGATAATTTGATGTTCTATTTAACTAAATAATTCTAAACAAAAATTCCCGTATTTTTCTTTTTTTTATAAATTATTTTAAACATGAAATTAAAAAATGTATGTTTTTCTTTTTATAGTGTTGAACAATGTTATTTTAATATTTATACCCTTCACCACAGGTGGAAAAGGGTACATATAAGTTTGTCATTCCGTTTGTAATTTCTACAATATTGATCTTAGGCCCTGTAAAGTATATATATTTTGGGTCCTTATGAGGCTTCTCTCTGATTTAACGATATCCGTCCGTCTGTCCGTCTTACGTTTGATATGTGTTTTCCGGAGACTTCAGACATGATAGCGGCTAGGTTGTTTTAGACTTATGTCACATATAGTCCACCATTTCTTGCTATTGAAATTCAGCCAGAACGGTCCAAAAATGGCTGAGATATGAGCAAAAAACGACGACTACCTCCAATTTTTTCCAAAAATCCCTTGTTGTTGTTGTATTTTTTTATTTCTGTATATCTTGAGAACGGCAAAAGCCAAAGTTTCCAAATTGGGTACACACATTAACGTTATCAATACACAGCATCCCACAAAATGTGGGCGGGATTGAACAAGTGGGCGTGGTACCTCCCGTACAAAAAATATCAAAAATTGTATAAAAACCTGATTTTTTGGACTGTCATATGACCTATGGTTACGCCTTATATATCAAAAGATCGGAAATTTAATATAAAAATTTGTAATATAAAATATTTTCTGAAAAACTCGGGAAAATCGGTTCAGATACGAAAAAGTTATGACCAAAATATTAATTTTTTTTTGAAAAATACCCATTTTCGGGAACCATAGATCTTCCCGAGTTTTATAACCAAAATAACTGGCAAATTTCTTCTTTAGCACGTCGGTATATAAATCTGTCAAATCGGTTAAGAAATAGCAGAGTTATGACCAAAATACTGAAATCCCAAAAATTACTCTTTTTATAATTAAGTTTGTTTTTTATACCCTTCACCGAAAGTCCTATACCCTATAAAGTTCTGGGTATTCTGGGTCCTTATGAAGTTCAAATCCAGTTGTCCGTTTCTGTGTCAACTGTGTTGAGTTGTGAACTGTAAACTGATCATATTTACTTTTAATGATATTCATAAAACGTTCCTTCATGGTCCAGTTGTCTAGGGGGTTTGCTTAGGTTAGAAACTGTGAGTCCCTGGTTCGAATCTTGTTTTTTTTCAAAAAGAAATTTTTTTTTTTCTGAAACGATTTAAAAAAATATTTACCAGTTTTAACTTTTTAAATTTAATTTATAATGAAGTTTTATCCCTGCAAGCATTTTATTAAAAAATTGATCATATTCGAGTCATTTACGACTCCTCTGCGCGATTAAAATAAGCATATATGACCTCATTTTCTGATCATAAATGACTGTTTTCTCGGGAGAAAATGGTACCCTACCCGGGACTCTTCTTAAGGAGTCTTTTATTATCCGCTTTTCTGATCAGTTTCGACTCATTTATGACTCATATTTTTAATGATTTGCAAGTCTTTTTCGAGTCATTTTTTAGTCGTATTTCTGACTGTTTGCGTGTCTTTTTCGACTAATTTTTTAGTCGTACTTTTGATCGTCTAAGAGTCTTTTTCGACTTATTTCTCAGTCCTTTTTCTAATCATTTGCGAATCATTTATGAGTCGTTTTTTAGTCTTTTTTCTGATCGTTTAAGAGTCTTTTTCGACCCTTTTTTTAGTCATATTTGTAATCGATTACAAAAAGTTTCAGTTTATTAAATTTATAGAAATTAAAATTATTATTAAATTATATAATAAATGAAATTATATAATAATAATAATAATAATAATAATAATAATAATAATAATAATAATAATAATAATAATAATAATAATAATAATAATAATAATAATAATAATAATAATAATAATAATAATAATAATAATAATAATAATAATAATAATAATAATAATAATAATAATAATAATAATATGGTTGTGACAAATACTGGTTCCGCCACTACTTTCAGAAGACCGGGATGTGAATACACCACGCCGGACATCACCTTAGTGACTGAGAGCCGGACTGCAATGATTGAAGGATGGAAAGTACTGGAAGACTACACTGGAAGTGATCACCAATATATTACCTTCCAGATCACAGCGCCAACAAACGCCGCTCGGACATCAAGAGAGAGAGGTACTCGCAAGTGGAACGTAAGGAGCCTGGACCCTGGAGTTTTTCTGGCAAATTTTGATGAAGCTATATCTGCGACCAATAGTGATGCTGCTTCCTTGGCGAACGCGATGACACAACGCATAGTTCGAGGCTGTAATGCATCAATGCCACGTAAAACGCAGCACCCAAGAAGACAACCCGTGTATTGGTGGACACCAGAAATAGCTGAACTCAGACGGACCTGCCACCGCGACAGAAGGAGATACACTAGAGCTAGGCGAGCCGGGGAAGCCTTGATGGAGGCCGAAGTATTCAGCCGTTCACGGAAAGCGTTGAAGCATGCGATAATTAGTAGTAAAAAAGCGAAATGGGAAGAACTCCGTAGAGATCTCAACAGTAACCCTTGGGGGCTAGGCTATAAGATCGTTACGAAGAAGCTAAGTGCCAACTCTGCTGTCCCACACCTGGAGAATGTTGATATCAACAGTATCGTTAGAGGCTTATTTCCCACACATCCTGTGCTGCATGAAGAACGAGATAACCACATTGACGAGATGCCACCGCCCTTCACTGAGGAAGAGCTAAAAACTGCTGCTAGGAGGCTTAAAAGGGGCAAAGCTCCTGGCCCAGATGGAATACCAACAGAGGTACTCACGCTCTTGGCCGAGGAGCGGCCAGACGCACTGCTCGAAGTATACAATGCTTGCATAGCCCAGGGAATCTTTCCCACACAGTGGAAGGTACAAAAGCTCGTGCTGATTAGCAAAGGCAGGGGGGTCCCAACCCAACCGTCAACATATCGACCGCTTTGTATGCTGGATAGTGCCGGCAAGTTACTGGAGAAATTATTGCAACGCCGATTAATGGACTCCGTCGAGATGGCTGGAGGATTATCACGGAGACAGCATGGCTTTCGACCAGGCAAATCTACTCTTGGTGCCATTGAAGAGGTAGTAAAAAGCTTTGAGGGCGCACAGCGCCCACGATACTACCCAAAGCGTATACTGGTCTTAGCTACACTTGATGTACGCAATGCTTTCAACAGCCTACGATGGGCTGATATTATGAAGGCGCTACGGGAGAGATTCAGCATCCCCGGATACCTGCTGAAAATCCTTCAGAGTTACCTGAGCGATCGTAAGCTGCTTTACGATACGCCAGAGGGCCAAAGGGGCAAGGCGATCACATCCGGTGCAGCTCAGGGGTCAATATTGGGTCCCGATCTTTGGAACCTGAGTTATGACGAGATACTTTCGATAGATATGCCGCAAGACACACACCTTGTAGGATACGCAGATGATATAGCTGCTGTAATCTCAGCACGAGATACAGATGACGCCAGAAGAAAGCTGAACCAAGTCATGATAAGGACGCAAATATGGCTAGAGAACCATGGGCTGGAGCTTGCCAGAAACAAGACTGAGGTAATACTATTGACGCGAGCACACATGCCGCTTGAAATAAGCATGCATATTGGTGACACTCCCTTGGTCACGAAAAAGGAGGTGAAATATTTGGGCATCAAACTTGACTGCAGGCTCACTTATTGGGCTCAAATACAACACGCGGCCACCAAAGCTGCAAAAGTTACAGGCATGCTAAGCAGGCTAATGGCGAATATCGGCGGACCAACACAGAGCAAGAGGAGACTAATTATGGCAACAACTAACTCTATACTCTTATATGGCAGTGAAATCTGGGGAGAAGCGATGCGGGCGAAGACTAAACGCAAAGTGCTGGGGGCAGTACAGCGCACGGCGGCACTTAGAGTCGCTTCAGCCTATCGTACGGTTTCGGGCGACGCAGTCTTTGTTATAAGTGGAGAAATACCTGTCGATCTCTTGGCGCTTGAGCGAAATGAAGCATGGAAATCTAGGGGAGATGTTCCTGGTATTAGTGCTGCAGAGAGGAGATCTCGAACCATCCAACGATGGCAAAACAGATGGAGCACAGAAACGACCGGCAGATGGACGGCAAGGCTCATCCCTAATATAGAAAGATGGACGCAGAGGGAATCTGGGGAAGTTAACTACTTCCTGACCCAGTTTCTTTCGGGTCATGGATACTTTCAAAAGTATTTGTACCGCATGGGCAAGACGGGTGACCCCGCTTGTATCTACTGCGGCGAGGCAAACGACGATGCGGAACACACGTTCTTTAATTGTACCAGATGGTCCGCAGAAGGAAACGCACTGACGGAGCAAATCGGCGAGTTTAATGTTGATAACATAGTTGACAAAATGCTCGAATGCGGAGACAAATGGAATGCAGTAGGACACTTCGTCGAGAATGTGTTACGGACAAAGAAAAAAGACCTCGATAATTTGAGGCAACGTGAGTCTCAACGAACAGAGGATGAGCATCAGGAGCACGCTGGCTATGAACATGATGGACCCAGACGTGGGTAAATAGAGTAGTCCTTTTGGGGACGAAGTTTTCTGGGCCTTCCCGAAGTAATACGGATAGCAGTTCCGGGAAGGCATTTCTCCAGAAAATGAGGAGGGAATGTTTTAGTGGAAACACCACTCGACGCAGTTGACGACGGTCACTGTAAGTGCGAAGGCATTTTTAACCCTACCTCACACATCAAAAAAAAAAAAAAAAAAAAAAAAAAAAAAAAAAAAAAAAAAAAAAAAAAATAATAATAATAATAATAATAATAATAATAATAATAATAATAATAATAATAATAATAATAATAATAATAATAATAATAATAATAATAATAATAATAATAATAATAATAATAATAATAATAATAATAATAATAATAATAATAATAATAATAATAATAATAATAATAATAATAATAATAATAATAATAATAATAATAATAATAATAATAATAATAATAATAATAATAATAATAATAATAATAATAATAATAATAATAATAATAATAATAATAATAATAATAATAATAATAATAATAATAATAATAATAATAATAATAATAATAATAATAATAATAATAATAATAATAATAATAATAATAATAATAATAATAATAATAATAATAATAATAATAATAATAATAATAATAATAATAATAATAATAATAATAATAATAATAATAATAATAATAATAATAATAATAATAATAATAATAATAATAATAATAATAATAATAATAATAATAATAATAATAATAATAATAATAATAATAATAATAATAATAATAATAATAATAATAATAATAATAATAATAATAATAATAATAATAATAATAATAATAATAATAATAATAATAATAATAATAATAATAATAATAATAATAATAATAATAATAATAATAATAATAATAATAATAATAATAATAATAATAATAATAATATAAAAATGTTTACTAAAAAATTACAGTAAAAAAGGAATTGAATTTATAAAAAAAATTATAATAATAGTGGCTTGAGACAAATGTTCGATATGCGTTTATCGTTTTTACCATAACTCTAACTTGGCCGTCTTTTAAAGACTTATATGAATACTGATCTGCGGCAATAACAGTTGAAAAATATCTAATCATGCCTTTTATATTTGTAACATTAGGGAGATACAGTGGCGGTGGTTTTGGTTCGGTGGGCTTCAAAATGTTGATACCATCGTCATCTTCATTAAAAAGGTCAATGAATCTATTCGTGCTCGATTTTGGAGATTCTTCATTATTGATAATTTGTCTACGTTTGTTTTGCTACAACAGTGGCGAAATTTGACGTTTTCTTGAGTGTGAAATAGTTTGCCATTTCTTCAGAATTTTGAGGATTATCACGTTTTTGTGCGACAACACCAGAGCCAATGGCACTGGCATTAGCCATAGGCACTGTTTTATTTCTTGCAATTTATACAACACTTATTAACTTTTATTTCAGATATACAGTGCAAGAAGTAAAAGGCACGCTTATAGTTTATATTGAAAAACAAATCTCAATTGATATATTATTTTTTTTATTTTAATTAAATTAAATAATTTTTTCAAGATAACAGAAAAAGCAAACGAAGCCTTTCCACTTTTTAATTTGATAATGAATCATCTAGATGATCAAAATATTATTCAAAAATAACTTCAAAACAGTCGCATTTCAAACACCTGTGTGATCCATTTTCGATTACTGTATGTTTTGTTATTGTATTTTCAATAAATTACTTTTCAAGCATAAGCACGAATCATTTTCGAGTCGGTTTTCAAGCGCGCAAGTGATTAATCAGTTTTTAATCGTCAAAAGTACTCGAGGAAGACTTAGTTAGGTGAGTTTTGATAAAACAATCTTCCAAATGCTAATAGGGATGTATTGTATATATGTATGTTTATGTAGAAATTATTTAGGTTTTGTCTAGTTGCTCTGTATTCTGCTCGCACAATGGTGAAGGGTATATAAGATTCGGCACAGCCGAATATAGCACTCTTACTTGTTTAATTTAAAATCAATATGAAAAAACTATAATTTCAAAATAAAGTCCATACTTTTGCAGAAATTTACTATGATTTTTAATCAACATTATACATGTTAATTTTTCATTGTTATTTTTTTCTGTGGGTATAAACAGATATGCGTATGTATAAAATATAAAAAGGAGTAGAGCAATGACAAGATAACAATACAAAAATTGCAAAACTTATTTCATTTTCGGGACACTAACGCAATTTCAAAGCAGAATTTTAAAACATTGCAAGTCTGGACGATGCCTTAACAACACTGTTAAAACTCATTATCAGTCTACACCTAGAAATAACAGGATTTTAGCTAGTGTCAATGTTTGTAAATTAAAGGCTTGCGAAGACGCAGTGTTACGGTCTTCAAAAAAATGGGTTAAGAAACTTTTTAAAGTGTCTTGTATTAAAATTTAAAACTTACTTTTTTTTTGTTTTTTTTTTTTTATTAAACCTTTTTGTTTAATTTATTTTTTAAGTATATGCATATGTAAAGGTAAAATATTATGTGTATGTGTGTGTGTTTTGCATATTTAATTAGCCCACCAAACAATTTTCGGAGCGCTCCTAAATATGACTCTTAAAAGATACCTTTTCTTGAGGGTTTTATGATTACCGTCCTAATTTATGAGCAATTCTGATTGATTTCGGAGCCTGTAGAATTCAGGACTCCTAAAAGACTCATTTTTATGAGCAATTTAGGAGTACATTCCTAGAAAACTCTTATTTATGAGGGTTTTCTGAGGGGCAACGGTAGTTTGTTTTCTTATTCTTAATAATTTCAATATTTTGCGTTTGTCTGTCATTATTGTAATCATTTTGCGCTGTTCGGTTGTGATTTTGATAAGTACCAGTATATGCGCTGAACAAATGCTTATTATTCATTTATTTTATTTATTTTTTAACCTTTTCACTAATGTTTTTTGTGTACTTTATGTGCGAATAGTTGACTAAACATTGTCCTTATAAATCTTTTCATTACACAAAACTATCCATTTGAAGCCTTTGTTAAAAGAAAATTAGGTGGTTATGTTCGTTGAAATTGGTTTAAAATGATTATTATTTCCATGCACAAAACATATATTAATAAAACTTTTCCCTTAAAAGCTAACAAGCATAAATTTACAAATAAAATGAATACCCTAATTTCAAGAAAAAGAAACACTCCTATATCACTCTTTTTTGGCTCCGAAATCCCTCTTTTATGACTCTTTTAAGAGGTTTTTATGGTTGATTTGTGAGCAAAAAGGCTCACAATTTTCCATACAAATCGTTAAATTTAGGAGTCCTAAAACGCTCATATTCAGTACAAAATTTTTTGACGGTTTCATAGGAAAACACGCTCATTTCTGAGGGTTTTAGGAGCTTTTTTCTGAGCGTTTTGCTCATAAAAAGGAGTCCTAAAAGACTCTTTTGGGACTCATATTGTTTGCTGGGTAGTTTTTAACTTAATATTTTCATCATGTTTGTTCAGACAGTTGTTTGGATATTTTATTTTTTGTATTAAAGGTGATTTTTATTGCAATAAACCGCAACAAATTGTTGAATTTTGTAGAATTATTTATTTGTTTCTTTGTTACAGACAAAAGAACGTTATTAAAAATCGAGAAAAAAATTATTTTGTTCACTACAGTAATTTGCAGTTACTTTTTGTTTTTTGTAACAGGTGATTCATTTCAACGGGGGAAGTTTGTAACTTTTTGAAAAAATGTGAATATTAAAGAGTTTTTGATACAATGATTTATCAAATACCACCTTCACTTTATTAAGGATCCTTTAACAGTTGCGAAATTTCGCCCTATCTTCTCTCGTGGTCCTACGATTCGGCCCATTTTCAATAGGCGTGGTCCTTGTGCCAATAAGAACCTATGTCCCAAATTTTATCAAACTATCTCCAAAATTGCGACCTGTACTTTGCGCACAAGGTTACATGGACAGCCAGCCAGCCGGACGGACATCGTTAGTTCAACTCAGAAAGTGATTCTAAAGGTACGGTCACATATGGCAAATATTAGCCCCAAATATATTTGCCTTTATTTAGCAAAAATTTTTTCAAAACAATGTAGGTTTTATTTTGTGGTCACACTACGCACATTTATTTGCTCATTTTTGTTTGCTCGAACAGATGTCAAATAGCGGCAAACACACATATTGGCAAACATGTTTTCCATATGGTCACACTTAAAAAAATATTTGCCGAAACAAAGTATTTGACCAAACTGTCAAAATATATAAATTTATTTGCCAAAAAACTATATACATATAATACAATTTGTGATGGAAAATATTGAGGAGTTTCTTGTGTTAAGCTCGGTCGGTATACTTTAAGGTGGGTCTAGGAGCAATATTTTCAGGCGTTACACACATCAGCACAAATGCATAGAGGTCTTTGTGAACGTTCGAATATTTTTAAATACAGTCGGGCCTCGATTATTCGTGATCCGGTTAACCGGTAACCGCGATTAACCGTGATGGCCAAAGATCAGTCTATTGTGTTTTGTTTGCAAGGTTTTCAAATTGTTTGTTTCGATTTACCGTGATTACCTCATTATCCGTGATGGCAGTTGAAACATATTAGACAAACAACATTACACGACTTTTTATTAAGAAATTGTATTCTTTTTTTGCTTAATGTCCTTTTTTTGCCTCATGTTTTCAGTAGAAAATTTAATGTATACATAATTATTTAATTTAAAAATGTACATAAACTTCTTTAATTAAATTGTTTAATGTAAATATGTATGTACACCAATGTTCACTTGTTAAATAATAAAAATATTAAAAAAAACTGTATAATCAAAATTGTTATTCGATTAAACGTGAAAATCGATTATCCGTAATGCTTTTGGTTCCGACCATCACGGATAATCGAGGCCCGACTGTACCAGTACCCATGTTCTGTAACTTTAGTAAGATCTTCTCGCACCGAAAAGATGTGAAACAAAATATTCCATCGTTTCTCGAAAAGTGAGAAAAAGGTGTGTCTGTAACATATGTCGAAAACTTTCAATTACGTAGGTAGGTAGGTAGGTAGAAAGGCCGGTGTGAAGTCTCCTTCACACCCTCACCCAGAGCCCAATATGGTCCATTGTGATGCCTTATTCAGGGATAGCCCCAGAGAGATAGAGAGTTAGTGAAATAAACAGTCATTACGTCATTACGTTATAATTATCAGAACACTGCACTCGAAGCCGATGTGACATTGCAAACGTTTCGGACGACAGTCACAGGGGCAGGGGAATTGGTACCCCCCCATAGGATGCCAATATTAAATATCGCATATCTTAAGAGCCGCTGCCCGCATTTTGTTGAACTTTTGGTAGTTGGATCTTCTGAGCCCCAAAATTAAAATAAAATAGCAGCGGGGGAAGTGGAACCCTCAAAGGACGCCAATGTTTAATATCGCATATCTTAAGAACTGTAATAGCGAGAATGTTCAGACTTTGTAGAAGTCACTCTTATGATATACTACACTTTTGGATATAAAAATAAAGCGGGTAGGCGCAGGGGGGAAATACCTCCCATTGTACGCTTATATTAAATATCGCTCAACTGAAAAACTATTAAAGGGAGAGGGTTAAAACGTGGTTAAAGCTACTATTATAGTAATCTATAAATTTCAATTTAAAAATGGGCGGGGTAGACAGAGGAGGAGCAGTACCACTCATAGATAGATATATTAATAAGAGCCGCAGTACGCATTTTGTTGAACTTTTGGTAGTAGGATCTTCTGAGCCCAAAAATTGAAATAAAATAGCAGCGGGGGAAGTGGTACCCACCATAGGACGCCAATTTTTAATATCGCATATCTTAAGAACTGTTATAGAGTAGAAGTCACTGATATGGTATACTACACTTTTGAAAATAAAAATAAAGCGGTTAGGCGCAGGGGGGAAACACCTCCCATGGGATGCATATATTAAATATCGCTCAACTGAAAAACTATTAAAGGGAGAGTCTTTAAACGTGGTTAAAGCTACTATTATAGAAAACTATAAATTTCAATATAAAAATGGGCGGGGTAGACTGAGAAGGAGCAGTACCCCTCATAGATAGAAATATTAATAAGAGCCGCAGTACGCATTTTGTTGAACTTTTGGTAGTAGGATCTTCTGAGCCCCAAAATTGAAATAAAATAGCAGCGGGGGAAGTGGTACCCACCATAGGACGCCAATTTTTAATATCGCATATCTTAAGAACTGTTATAGAGTAGAAGTCACTGATATGGTATACTACACTTTTGAAAAAATAAATAAAGCGGGTAGGCACAGGGGGGAAATACCTCCCATAGGATGCACATATTAAATATCTCTCAACTCAAGAACTATTAAAGGGAGAGTCTTCAAACGTGGTTAAAGCAGTGTAGCGAAGCGCAACGGGTTAAGCTAGTCATTTATAAAAATGGTAAATGCAGATAATTAAACAATAAAAAAAGTGCCAAGAATAAAATATTATTATTATTATTATTCCTTGTATATAGCATTTTTAATTGTTTTTTAGTTTTAAACTTTTTTCTCACCCCGTTTTTATTCTTGAGTTTATTTGACAGTTGAAAGCGGGAATTTTTCTCACAAAAATGTTACAGACCCACTTTTTCTGTAAATTGGAGAGTAGTTTCCTTAAGTGACAGCTTGTACTCGCCAAAAAAGTGACAGACACAGCTTAGTGAGAAAAACAGCTGTTAGGTTCAATATATGGCATTTTTGTTTCATTTCACACATTTCAATCGAAAATTTTCTCGACGCGAGAGTTACAGAACATGGGCACAGGGAACGGATGATTCGAGAAATTTTTTTTTTGGCCTCCTTGCGATTTCTCAATGTTAGAGGCCGAGGGGGTTCCCCATAACTGAATACCGTTATTCTGATTGGCTTGACAATAGAGTTGAAAAGTAAGAGTTTAGAATCAGGACTTAGGACGGAATTTCTTCTAATTAGCCAATCGCTTTGAACTTCTTTTAGTTTTGAGTTAATTTTGCCTCTATATGGCATTTCCATTTCAGATATATACCGTGATATTTTACATGCAGAATCTGATTTCCAAACTTTAAAGCGTTTAGTGGGTGAACTTTTTTAACAACCGCGAAAAAGTAATATGTATCACTTTTTAAAATAAAATATACGCAAAGTTAATTTTATGTGCATAAATTTTTGTTCATTGACCTTTATTTTTAATGGTTTTAAACATTTTTCTAATTGAAATATATGGTTCTGTAGGTGTCGAGATGCTTCATAGCGGTTTCCGTATAAGCTAAGAGAAGCTGTATCATCAGCAAAAGTAGATGTTTGGATATTGGTGTTGTTAGTTGAGATGTCTGAAGTATATATCAGATACTGTAGAAGTTTAAATTGCTTCCACGTGGGACTCTAGCATAAATAGATCGAGAAAAACTTTAAAAAATTTCAACTTTTGATAATAAATTTGCGACCAATTAAATAACTTTTCAAGATCTTGTCATTATTTATGGGCAAGTTTAGCTTTAGTTTTTGTATGAAGCCTTTATGCCACCCTTTATCAAAAGTTTGTAAACCATTAATGAAGAGTGCGGAATAAAATTGTTTTCCAAAGTTTTTCTAATGACGTTTACTACGCATTTTTCAATTGTAAATAAGAAATTGTCAATTGTAATTCAGAAAACAAAGAAAATTTATTATATATTTGATTATAAAAAAAATGTGCACTACAGAGCTAAATATATTAATATATATTTGCATATATTTTGTTGAATTTGTATTATATTCTGAATTACAATTGACGCTTTCTGAATTACAATCGACAATTTCTGAATTACAATTGATGCTTTCTGAATTGCAGTTATCTAATCTGAATTACAACTTACGCTTTCTGAATTACAACTGGAAATGGTGTAGTCTGTATACTAATTCGATTAAGCTGTGTTTCTTTCTAAATCCGTATTGCTGATTTGGTATACGTTAATTTTTCTACAGTATCGGGATTAACTTAGAAACCAAAAGTTTTTCAAATAGCTTTGGAATGTTAGTAGATAAGAAGCTAATAGGCCTTAATGATTCAATTTTCCTGGCTTAGGTATTGTGGTATCTAAAGAGGCGACAAATAGCATTAACAACTGAAAGAATTATTTTTGTTGTTATGCGGAGTAGCTTTGTTACTTTTTTCGTCAAAATTAAGATGGTTAGAAATATTATGAACTTTTGCGAAAAAAACGAGGAACAATTTTTGACTTTTTCGAAACTTGAACAATTTATCAGGCCTTTCACAAAAATCAATTCCGATCGGAAGTGGTTTCGTATCTTGCTTGTATGTATTTTTAAGTCCGTTTCATAAAAAAAATTATAATAATTTGTTATTATATTTATGAATGTACTTATTAAAAAATGTTAATAATTTAACAAAAATCAGTAATAAAAATATTGATTTTCTTTCAATGACAAACAATAGTCTTTAATATAAAGTGTGTAACAAGTTCATTGGTAATAAAATTGTTTATTCAACTGTTATCATACACTAGTATTATAAAAAAAAAAAAACATTAAAACCAAGTAAAACAAGGCAATAACAATAATTATAAAATTAATTAAATTATGGCCAATATTTATTATATAATAAAACTGACTAACAAACAATAAAGTTAAACAAGTAAATAGTTTTGGCCTTTTTATTTGTTAATAAAACTAAATTTTTAATAAGGCGTATTAAATATTGGCATCAATTACGAATAAAAAGAAATATAGTACACACTTTCTTTAACCATTGTTTAACTCGAATAATAACATTGTATTTTAAATTTAAATTAGGACAATACAATGCCAAAATAATTATAAAATTTTCTATGGGTCTTTAAAAAAATAAAAATTTCTTCAAATTTGTTTATGGGGTCGATGAAGGTGGTAATAATTTAATAAAGTTTTAAGACAACCTTGTCCAATATTGGCTGTTGACTTGTGATTGCATTTGTAGCGTAAGGAAAAGATCGTCAGTGAGTTAAAAGAGTGAGTTTATTTTCCATATCAATCATTCGCACAAATATGCCAGATTGATTTTGAGAAAAAAGAAACTTAAGGCTTTCGATTTGCTTTCATTTTTATAACATTCATTCAAACATAGAGATACTAGGAGAAATTTAGGCTTTATATAACGAATAGTCTTTAGCCTTTAGTCTTTAGCCCAAAAGGCAATTTTTATTTTTGTTATGACTAGGAGCTGGATTTATCTGCAAATATATATATTTTTTTGGAAAAACGTAAAATAAATTTCTTCACAATAAAAATCCTGATCTTGCAAATGCATGTTTTTACTTGATTGTTTAAATACAAATTGATATAGTGGGGATCGGTTCACACTATGAAAGTTTTCTTTTAATTGAAATTCGCTTATGTTTTTCAAATTATTATCTTTAAATTTTTGGCTAAGCTGCTTTATCTTTGCTTTGTTTAAAAATGTCAAAAACTTTGGAACAATTCATTAAACATGAAAAAAAATTCAGGCTAAAGTTGGTTAAATTAAATTATTTTTATGAAGAAAGAAAGTTTACAACATGAAACAAAATTACAAAATTTATTGATAGTTTTTCAATCTTGACTGACCATGGGATTGAACCCACTTTCACAGACAGGTTGATCTGACATGTTTAGATAGTAACCACACTATCTCTTCAGCGGTCTTTAGCCTTTAACTATCACCGCCATTGATGACGGCTGGCAGTCAATAGTCAAACATTCATCTTTAAACCTTGTTATTTTTTACTTGGTGAATCCAAATTTGTTGTGAATGATTATCTATTTCTTTATTGATTTACATGTTCTGTTTTTTATAAAAATAATTAAAAAAAAAAATAAATTTAATGAACTTAAATGTAAATTTATTCTGGCAACGCAAAAAACTTCTGGCAGCACTGTAAAAAATCTGCATTTGTTTACAATTATACACAAGCAAATTAAAATAAATTTGTTCTTTCTAAATTATTTAAATTTAATTCTCTATTTTATATTGAAACCCACGACAATAGTCAATTTATAAGTTTCCTTAAAAAACTATATGGCGCTTTATATGTCAAACGTTTTTGTTTACATTTGTTTGCAACTGAGCAAATATGCACTACTAATTTTGCTCATGGTTTTTTTAGTGCAAATTGCAAAAAACGTACATTTTGTTGTTGTAATGTGCAAATGTGTGTATTTTTGCACGCATTTGCATCGTTTGCTCACTTTGCACTACCCATCGTGATTTCCCTTATTATACCGTTATTAAAAATGAATATTTTGTTAATTTTAGCTAAAAAAGGCATATTTTTTATTTTTGTAGTTTTGTTAGAATCAAATAAAGGGTGTTTTTTTAATTCTAATAAAACTACAAATTGTAAAAAATAGCACAAAAAAATTCTTTTATTTTAAAATCATTTCTAGTATATGTCCTCGAAGCGCATTCTGGACGTCAAATTTTGTTTAACTTGTTTAATCATTGTCATGTGTCACGAATAACACGAACAATTTTGACCTCCAAGGCTTCAATTGTTGCTGGTTTGTTCTGATTCACAAACTCTAAATTTAAGTCTTCAAGCATTGAGGATTAGCTAAGTAGAGGATCAGATATAGCACTCTCTTTTTCCTTCTCTCCTAAAAGCTCAAGTCTTGACGACTAAGAGCTGAAGCGTGTGAATCATCACTTTATCAACATAAACCAGCGTCTTAACGGAGCCCCACAGGAAATAATCGAAAGGTCAACTATCGGCAAATTTTGATTTAAATAATTGTATGGACGCGTAGCCGTTTGGCACGTAATACCATCCCACCTGGATAAATGTCATCCATTTAAAAAAAAAAAATATCAATGATCTCTTTTGACCGTAACCCGAGCTTCGGCTTTATTTTTAAAGAAATTTGTTTCGTTGGTTTCATCAGCGTGTAAACCGCACAAAACGGTAAATTTTTGTTGATGTAATTGAGTCTGTAGGGTCTCTTGCCGATGTGTATAACCCCATATGCGGCACTTCTGTTTAACAAACAAACCCGTTTAGATTGACGATTATGTGCATCATACAAATCAAGAAGTCATCTATAAGTACATAGCACCAATCCAAGACTGATCTTCAAAGTATATTTGGTTAATTTGGCAGCGTTATTCAAGCGTGATATGCCAGAGTACTAAGTTCTATCGGGCTTAAAGAAACACCCTTTACAGGTGTTGGCTGTCTGTAAAATGTTAACGTTTTGCATTTTTTTTGATAACAGATTAATATGTTCTCTTTAATCATTTTTCTTGTCTGTATATAAGAAACTTCTCGCGGGTGCGATATGAACATTCACCGATGGGTTTAAAACAGTGCATGGTGTCGGTTCTGGCATTTACTCCGAACAGTTAAAGCATTCCTATTAGGCTGCCGGATCACTGCAGTGCCATTGAGGCCGATATAATGGCTATATACACAGCCGTGGAGCACATTCTATATGGTGAGTTATCTGGCAGGGATATTTACATTATTAACGATAGTAAAGCGGTTATAAGATCCCTGAAGAGTGTATTTATCTCATCGAAAATTGTCCGAGAATGCCGGATGTCTCTGGGTCCCTGGACATAGCGGCATGCATGGAAACTGTATGTCTGATCCGTTTAAACTTGTAGGAACGACCTTAAGTCGTAGAGGTTCGACCCATGATATAGGTGTTTCGCTCTCAAGGAGTAAGCAACTTATTGCACACAAATTACATCTCATTGTCAATCAGAGGAGGTTTTTTGATACTAGATGTGGGAAAACCAGGGAAATCTGGCCCATAATAGATGAAAAGAGGACACGGCGCGGATTAAGGATGTCCAGACTTTTCCTCAAATACGCCTAAAGGTTAGGGCTCCCTTATAATGACCTATGTAGAAGTTGAGACGACGAGGAGCCATCGGAACATCTTCTCTGTCACTGCCCGGCATTTGGAGACCTAAGACTCAACCAGCTTGGTCAAAGAATCCTCAGGAAAAAAACCTTTCTCTCTAACATTGATTTGAACAGGATCCATTCCTTCATTGAATCAACCGGAAGGCTGGGTGAGAATGTCAACTGCCAGGCAACGTAGGAACATTGGGAGACGGTGTAACATGTAACACAACGGGAACTTATTACTGGAAACTTTCGAAAAAATTAACCCAGTCCTGTAGAGGATAGAAGGGGATAATGATAAATGATGATTGTATTCTATTCTAAATAATGAGAACTAACGTCTAATGAATTTATAAACTTATTCAAAAGATCTAATGTTGTTTGCTAAAATAAATTAAATAATAATTTGAACAGTTTTTTGTATTTGGATGTAATTTCCGGAAAAAAGCAAACCCGGGAAAAGCAAAATTCTACTAACAAGGTTTTTTATGATATATAGATTAATGTGAAGGAAAACTTATTGGTACTTTTAATTTATTAATATTTGTTATAGTTCAATCGTGAGTCTGTCACAATTAAAGAAATTGTAACCGATTCGAAATTTTCCAGTAATAAAAAGGGTCTTAATGGTTCCAACATCTGTACTCAGAAATAGTCTGTATTTGACACCCGTGTGGGTTAATTTAACCATTTCAGGTAAAAGCAGAAAGAGTGCTTTATTCAGCTATGCCGTATTTTCTATGCCCTTCACCATGGTTCGATAAGTAGATAGTTATATAAATACCGTTCTTTTTAAATACGCCCGCTTACATTTTGTCGGATGGTGTGTATTAATAAGCAAGATGCTTGTAATTAGTTCGGATACTGGCTCTTGACGTTCTCCAGATATACAGAAATCTATAAAGTCTTTGTACGGGAGGTGCCACGCCTACTTCTCCAGTACCTCCGTATTTTTAAAAAAGTTTGTGTAACAAATTTGGAAAATTGTTCTCTATTTTTTCTATTTTTTTTTTGGATATACAGAAAAACAGACATTAGGGGTATAACTTATTCCCATTTTTTGCAAATATCAAAATGGCCCTAGCATAGTCGAACAGTCCATTGAAAACTATTAAAAAAATGATATTAATTTTTCGCGGTTTTCAAAAAAGGTCACCCGCAAAACGCGGTAAAGTTAAAAAATTATTTTTTTATTTTTATTTGTACTTATACATTTAGCCAAAAACATTAGCAAAACAACACGCACATTAAATTTGAAATTCATGTCCTTTAATAATTAAGAAACTTTTTAACTTTTTTTCTTTTATTAATAAAATATTTAAAATATTTTTTTGTTAAATTTTTTTCTTTAGGGGATTTAGAAAATCGCTTTTGTGGGTGAGGTTTTTATTTTCAAACGACCCAAGCAAATTGTTATACCCCTAATGTACATATGTATTTTTTCTGTGTAAAAAACGCAAAAAAAAAAATAAAAAAAAACCAACGTATATAAGGTATATAAGTATTTATCTTGTTACTTTCGGTGATGGGTATAAAAAAAACAACATGGAATTTTGTGCAAACAATTAGAGGCATTCGTGGTTTTTTGCTCATATCTTAGTCATTTATGGACCGATCTGGCTAAACAATTCCGGACTATGTGTGATATAATTATATAACAACTGAATCCCCATCATATCAGGGGTCTTCAGACAACCCATTTCAACGGACACACAAACTTACGGACATCTTAAAATCAATTTCGGTACTCACAAGTACCCTGGATATACACCCAGAGAAAAAACATGTTAAAATATGGTCACCTGCAACAAAACTATTTTTAAAGAAAATTTTCAACATATTATGTTAAATTTAACCATATTATTGTCACTGACAGCCATATTATGGCTCAAGCCACAATTATATTATGGCTGCATCCGATCATGTTATCGTGTATAATAACTTAAATATGTTTAACACTTATAATAGCATGGTTGTTTTTCAACCATAGCATGTTGCTCTTAGAAAAGAGGAAAATACTATTGTTAATTTGAGAACAAATTATTGTCATATTTAACCATAATGTTTAGAGACAACCATAATATGATTGTGGCTTCTTGATAAAGGACGAATTTAACCATAATATGGTTGTTGGTGACAATAATATGGTTAAAACATGTTTTTCTCTACGTGCACTTATATACTTTTTAAGGGACTTAGATCAGTTTGAAATTACAAACGGAATAACAAAGTTATATGTATACAATTTAAACAAGAAAAGATAAACTCACTTTTTATTGTTGTTGTTTTTGTTTAAGCTTTGATATGGTTACAAGTAAAACTGGGGCTTATAATTCTTATTCGCTTAACAGTTTTATTTGTATAGTATCTTTAGTTTTTCTAAAATCTTCGGATGAAGTTTCCTGACGATCTGGCCTAGGCAACCAGTGAAATGCGCATAGGAATAGCTTATCCCTTCGACAATAAATTTCAGTTTATCAATAGTGTGAAATGGGAATTTAGCACATTTAAACGAAACATTGTTAAAAAATATATTTTTGTTGAACTTTTGTGAAAAACATTTTTGTTATTTTCCATTAAAGACGTTAAAATCAGACAATATCTTAAAATTTAAAGCATATCTTTTCTACTCGCATTATAAAAACACCAAAAACTCGTTATAAAACGCCTAAGACACTTAACACAATCAAAGAGCGAAATATAAATCATGATTTAGATATAAATAAAGAAAATACATAAAAATATTTGGCATTTAATTTAATCAAACTGTCTGTGCAAAAGTAAAAAATACAAATGCCACATTACAGTTTATAGTACACATTAAGTGTATGACTGAATAAATAAACGATTTTATGATCTGATAAACTTTTGAAATCAAAACTAATTTTTAATTGAAACTAATCGCACTATTTTGTATTACAAATAGTTTTCTTTTAACTTTTTGTTTAAACATTTAAACATTTTAACATTCATACTTCTGCAATGGCAAGTTTTCTGCAAATTGTTTGAAAAAATTTTAAAATGTGTGTGAGTGTTGGTGATTATCGATAGGTGAGCAATTGATTGGCCTACTTTAATTTAACGCATTTAAATGCCGTTACAATTTTAGCCGTGGTTTTTGTCTATAACGGAAAACATATCATTATGTGCTTTTTCGAAAAAGAAACCTCCAATTTTTATTTCTTGTAAAAGAAAAACGTAGACGACATTTAGTCTATGTGTCTAATGCACTTAAGGGGATTGGTGTCTGCAGAATATTTTTTTTTTGTTAATTATACAGTGCTACAAAAGTTAAAAAAACATGCAGGGCTTTTACGAAGCAACTTTGCTTTGTTAGTCATCGTCCAGACTTCCAATTTTTGTTACCGCAATTTTTTTAAATTCCGCTTTGAAATTGCATTAGTGTCCAGACTATAAAATTCTGCCTCTCTCTCAAAAAGTGCGAGTCTAGACGATGACTTGCACTCCAAAGTTTACGGAAATACTTGACATTTTTATTCCCTTGATCAAAGGGAATAGACCTAATAAAGTATGTATACTATTCTGCATAGTTGGGGGTAGTGCACTAAATTTTGATTTAAATCAGCAGTGCACTATCACTAAAAAAAACTGCCAAAAAATTAGTTTGCACTCATTTTTACCAGCTTTAGTGATGATTGTTACTATTTTAACTACCTTTAAAAAAATTAAGTGATATTGCTTTGATTTTTTTGAGGATATGCATAAGCAAAGAACATTAAACAATATGAAATTTTGTCAATAACGGTAAAATTTTTGGCTTGAATCGTGAAAAAACAAGTCTTTGATTTTGAATTTAGTACAACATTTTCAGTTGCACTCAAATGAGTGAAGAAAAAAAGTTGCAATAAACTGATGATTGCTTTTTTTAAATCAAATTATTTTTTTTTTTTTTTTGAGTGCAAAATTTTTTAACTATCACTCATGTTTAATGAGGCTGCAAATTTTCAATTGATCACTCAACATAAAGAAAATGATTGTAATATTTTTGCACTATATTGATTAACATGTAATAATGCAATTTTTTATTTGACGAGAACAAAACACAAAATTGCATCGCCCTGTTTTTACAGCTGTCAAAAAGTTTGTTCTTCAATATATAAAAAAATATTTACATAAATTAAATAGTATGTTCTTCAAAATATAAGAAAAATATTCATAAATACAAATTTGTTAACAGATTGATATTACATAAATACATAAATAAACAAAAAGGATGACCAAATTTCAATTTCTTTAGTTTGTTTTTCATAAAATATGTAAACAAGAAAATACCTTTGCCAGATTGCCAATTTTTCAAAAACAATTTTATAACACCGAATCCATTTAAATTTTATATCACTGACAACCTACCATCAACAATGTAATGCTTGCTTATGTTTAACCTATAAAATAATAGAAAAAATTATTATTAAAACTTAAAAGTTTTACTGTCCTGATTAGAGGCGATTTTTCCCAACTTCGTCTGGTAACCCGATATATAAACAGAAGCCATCTTTTTACAGGGCATTATCAACACTCTCGATTTATACGGGGCGTAAAGTGCAATGCCTTATGACATTTAAGGGTGAATTTTTTTCGAATAAAACACGCTGGCCTTTTAGAGAGCAAAGCATTTTAAAGAAACAAACACCAAATTGCATTTTTTTTTAATAAAATGTGACTTTTTTTGTAGAAAAGAAAACACCATAAGTGTGAGTTGAAACTGCAAAATGAGTGCACTACACCCATCTATGATATTCTGGGTCCTTATGCGGAGCGAAGTTGATTTAACGATGTCTCTTTGGCTGTTGAAATGGGGTTTCCGAAGACCGCAGATATGATTTAGACTTGGTTGGTATATATTAATGTCAGATATAGTCCGGAATTGTTTGCTGTTGAAATTCAGCCTGATCGGTCCACAAATGGCAGAGATATGTGTAAAAACCACAACTGATTCTAATTTTTTTTAATAAAATCCCATGTTGTTGTTGTTTTTATATCCATCACTGAAAGTAACACCGAATTTTTTTTTATTTTAATGCATTTTTTACATATTTTACACAACAAATACATACATTTATACATATCGAGCCCTAGCCGCGAAAATAACGTAAGCGCAAGAATCAAATTTTACAGGAGAGAGTTTTTTATTTTATTTCATATAAATTTTGTATGAAATTTGTCGCTTACGATAAAATTGTTCTTGCTATAAGATCATAACTGTACCTTATGCAATCTCAATATATCAATACGTTTTGATGTTGATGCAATCTGGAATGAATGAAAATGAATTTAATTTGCTAGATTGCGTAAATGCATTGCATAGTGTGTACCCAGCATTACGTGACCATGACATTTTAGGAGATAATGCAAGTGTTGCCAATAAAGTCACTTTAAAAAAAAAACGAAAATTGAAAATTATGTCGCTTACGTTATTTTCGCGGTTAGGGCTCGACATACAGCGAAGTTAATTTTTCTCAATATCTGGTAAACGGAAAGAGCACAAGTTTCCAAATTTGCCAATCGCTGTCATAAAGCAAGACATATACAATAACTGGCGAACAAAATTTTTTTCTTTTAAAATAACTATAATTCATGTTAATTTAACATTCCCGTAAAGTTAGAGCAAAATGACATTCATATTGAAATAACACTCCGAATCACGTAGAATGAAACAAATTATTCGTTAATTTATGATTTTAATTAACACTTACCCGCGGAACCAGAGAGAGAGATAGAATATAATTATTTATTTTCCTGTAACACATGTTTCACTTTTTTGTTATCGCCTTTGTTTACAGAAGCACTCACAGTTAAAAGGCATCAGCATAATGGCCCGATATTATTTTCGCCATTATTCTACTTTGAAAATTTGATGTACTATTTAACTAAATAATTTTAACAAAAAGAACACGGAAATTCTTTTCTTTTTATAAATAAAATTAAACATGCAAATTAAAGGTTTATGTTTTTCTTTTTATAGTTTTGTTATTGTTTCTATATAAAACAAGTTAAACAGAATTTTATGGATTCAATATTGGAACAACGTTATTTTATCATTTTTCGTTTAAAATTAATATGAAACAATCAAAATTTTAAATAAAGTCCATACTTTTGCAGAAATTTACTAAGATTTTTAATCAACATTGCGCAATTTTAATTTAACATTGATATTTTTTTCTGTGTGCATACACACGATATTTTAAATTTAATGAGATTGCTTGTAACTCATTTTTTGTGCTTGTGCAGCTCTTTCATATATATTTTTTTCGTATCCTCGACCAGAATCCATTATCGGGAACAGGCCTGCCATATTTGCCGATATATAGGTATTTTGCCGATTTTTTGCCCCTAAATTATCAAAGTGCCGAGTTTTGCCCCAAAAATGCCGATTTTTCGATAAACACCCACAACACGGTCGGTTTGTTTGTTTTAGTATAATTTATTAATTTTGGGTGAAACTTAAATACTTATTACATTGAAAGGAGACAACAGTTATTAAGTAAGCTCTTCTACTAAAGGAAATTAGGGTTAGGTTTATTAAATATTATATGCAGTGTACTTAATGTGTGTGTTGGATTTATAAAGTTTTTTTTGAAAAATATTCCACTCTGAAGAATTAAAGAAATAACTCCGTATTCATAAATAATTATTTTTATGAATACGGCAGTAAGGGTCAAATAAGAAATAGAACTAAAACCTAAAACAATTCAATTAAAATTTATTTTTCAATAAAGAAAATATAAAATTCTTTCTGCCGTATTCATAAAAAATTAAATAAGTTTTCAGGCAAAATTTTCATAAAAATGTTTCTTAAAATGCACTTTAATATTTTATGAATACGGCAGTTTATATTTATGTTTGAAAATGGATAGAAACTTAAAAAGAGATAAGGTAACCAATGCCTATTACGGTTAACAATTCCACTCTAGTCCAGTTGACATTTTGAAGTTTTTATATTATTATCAAAATCGTTTTTGGGAATACAAAATTTACGTTTAAACGATTTGGTTATTCGTGCTTAATTCCCAATTTTTATTGAAAAAAAAAAAACTGAAATTTATTGTTGATGGGATAAGCTGTTCCTTTGTGCATTTCAATGGTTGCTTAGGCCAGAGGGCCAGGAAACTTCATCCAAAGATTTTTAGAAAAGCTAAAGATATTAAACAAATAAAACTGTTAAGCGAATAAGAATTATAAGCAACAGTTTTACTTGTAACAATATCAAAGCTTAAACAAAAACATCAACAATAAACAGTGAGTTTATCTCTTCTTACATTCTCCTTATCCCATCAACAATAAATTTCAGTGTTTTTATCAAGAATAATTGGGAATTAAGCACGAATAACAAAATCTTTTAAATTTGTATATTATAGTTTACAACTCTGTTTTAGTCCGGTTAACAAAAACATCTAAAATTTACAACTCATCACAGTTGCAGTGGGTCACAAAGAACTTTTATATCAATCTTTACTTCATAACATAATATGTTTTTCTTTGCATGAAGTTTCCTGACGATCTGGCCTAGGCAACCAGTGAAATGCGCATAGGAATAGCTTGTCCCTTCAACAATAAATTTCAGTTTATCAATAGTATGAAATGGGAATTTAGCACATTTAAACGAAACCTTGTTAATTAATTTTTTGAATCCCAAGAAAAACTTTGAGGTTTCTAATTTCCCGGACTATTTCTATTTCCGGGAAACGAAACAAAAAAAATCTTATTCTCGGGAATCCCGGGATTTTTAGAATAAAACAATGATTTCATTAAATGAATTCAATAAAATACATGTGTAAAAATATACAACAGTCTAAAAAAATGGCTTTATTAATGCTACAGAAAACCAAAACAAAACCAGATAAATTGTTACATTCATATTGACATACATATGATGACTTTATTGGCAACACTTCCATCTTCTCCTAAAAGTCTGAGTTCATACGGCTCTTTCTTTATTGAAAAGATTGCTACTTTATAGGCGAGAGGGGCGAGGGGAAAAGAAACGAGTACACACATGCCTGTACTGTCTTTACGTTTTGCTTTCTTATTCGTTGTTTAATTTTGTTTTTGTTTTCATACGCACGACTATACAAAATAAAAAACATGGCGTCGACATGACATGAATCATTTGAACACCAATTCATGTTCAAAGAAGAAAAAGGAAGAATCTTTTCAATAAAGAAAGAGCCGTATGAACTCAGACTAAGCGCTTACGTTATTTTCGCGGTTAGGGCTCGATATTATATGTGTATGTTGTATGTATATATTTACCTTTTTTTGGGGAGATCACGAATAATTAATACTTATTAGTTTAATAGCAACTTACTAGAATTAGCTTTCTTTTAAGAAAAAATTTTTTAGTATTATTAAAGCATTTAGAAGCTCATCAGAGATTCTATTTCTAATCCTTGTTGATATGTATTTTGCCTGCTACCGAAAACTTAATCTCGCTTTCTACAGAAGTTGGTTTTATAGTAAGAAACGCATCATACAAAGATTTTAAATTTGTTGACCCGTGACTTCATACACTTTAAATTCTTTTTTTAAATATTTTCAGGCTTTGTATTTTCTTTATTTTTTTAGAATTTGATATAGCCTTTTCAAGGTGTTCTTTAAAGATAGTAAATGGTTCAACTGGTGTTGGTGATGGTGTATCATGTACATTTTCTACTTCAAGAAGCTTGTTAGACATTTCTTTAGCTATTAAAGAGACCGTTGATTTATTGGCGTAGGAAAAAAAGTAGTTTTTAGTAAATTTAGCAAAGAATATATTTGTATTGCTCGTTTTTGATTTTAACGATGCTATCAAATTAAAATTTCAAAAAATTTAATTTGAAATTCCCGGAAAAAATTTCCCGAGATTAATATTAAAAAAATGTCCCGGGATTCCCGGAAATTCTTTCCCGCGTAGAAACACTAGCTGTAGTAGAAGACGAAGAGGAAAGACAAGATAAAAATAAAAAAATTTCAAACCTATAACTTCATAATCTGAAGACTAATGCAATTTCAATGCAGAATTTTTAAAAACTGCAGCAACAAAAATTGCAAGTCTGGACGATGAATAAGAAAATAAGCATAATATGCACTTATTCACATTATTTTTCACTTTTTTCATAATTTGTTTGTAATTTTGAGCTTTTTTTTTGCATATGCAAAATTAAACTAACTACATCGTGTATTAAGTAAAAACAGAAAAGTAGTATGTGCACTTTTCGTTATAGTCCCTTAAAGCAGCCATTTTAGTTTTATTAACGAACAGTCTTAATATATTGACATTTTAAAGTTGTTTTTTTTTCAAAGGATAATCTCTAAATTTATTTGTATACCAAAAATCGCAATTCAATCTTTAATTTAGTAAGAACTAAGAACGTGTTCCAAAGAATTGTCAACATTTGTTAGTAAAAAAATAATTTTAGAAATTAATTTTATATTTATTAACAACAATTAAAAGGACATTTAAGCAATTCACAAAAACTCTGTAATTTAAATCCAATTTGAATCTTATTAATTATGTGAATTAATTTTAAATATATTCGTTTAAAAAAAAAACGTACGGTCAGCAACAAAAATAAAAATAAATATTTCAGAATAAATTATTACACATGATGACGTACGAAATTAGAAAATAACAAATGACTTTCGGTTTCATTTGAATTTCTAACAGAGATTTTATTTGTATCTTGTCAGTTCCAGCTTCAGTTTATGCTTCAGCTTCTGTTGTTGTTTTAAATTGTTAACCTTGTCTCTCCCTCTCTCCAATAAAAGTCGCGTTGTTTTTAGATTAAATCTAAAAACTATAATTTGTCGGAATGAAGCAAATAAAAAACACTCATTTAATAGAAAATAAGAGAAACAGGTAAATCACATTCAATAAAAGAAAAAAAAAAACTAAGAAAGTTAAGTCGATCAAGCCCGCCCATTGGATACCCTGCGCCACGGTTTATACATACACATTTAAGAGAGTGTAACTTATTTGGTTCCCACGGGCAATTAGGGACCAGGCAAAACAAAATTATGTTATGGGGTTAAGATTAATATTTAAAAGAGTTCTTTGTGACAAGTATTTTCTTGAGCTACAGGGTGGCGAATAAGTAACGTTATAAATTATTTAATGAAAAACATTTTTCTTTTTGATTTTTTTAACGTTGGCATTTGTAAAATTTAGGTTTTAGCTTGGAAATATGTTCACATTATGTTTTGAAGATAATATCTTTTAAATGGTGCCCATGCTCTTTTCAAGGCTTATCATTATTTAGAATTTCAGGTCCCAGTGCCCTCAATTCTGTTCGGATATTCGCCTTAATATCTTAGATGGTTCTTAACAAATTGGCATACGCCTTACCCCTGAAGTAACTCAAAAAAAAAAATCGGAAGCAGAACGCGGCAACCATTTAAAATCAGAAAAACGCATTATCATTCGAGTTGTGCCAGCTGTGGTTCTTTCTTGTTGGAACCCCAATCCTGGATTATTCTGTACCTCGGGCCTTAAAAAAGGTTCAGTCATTGCCCGGAATTGAAAGCCATTCAAATTAACCGCAACTTGTTTGTCGTTTTCGAAGAAATATGGTTCAATGATCTTCTTTGAAGTTATATCACACCATACTGTGCATCAAAGCGTCCACTTTGACGTTCAACAATTATTTTGGGATTTTTGGTGCCTCGAATTCTGCAATTTTGTTTATTCACTTGACCATTGAAGTGGAAATCTTCCTCATCGCTCATTATTCGATGGCCTGCCCAATTATGAATTAAAATTCCTCGGGAGTTTTCTCCCTTCTCCCATTTTTTTTATGTTTATTCCATTGTAAAAATGGGAACAGGGAAAAAACTCCCGGGGAATTTTTATTCATAATTGGGCTGTATCTTTGTGTCTGATTAATAGAATGGTGACTTTCAAAATAAATTTTACCAACATTGATTCTTTGTTTAGAAATTCTTAAAAAAACAAAAAAAAAAAAAAAAAGAACGTAAACAGACAATTTATTCACCCTGTACATTAGGGTATAACCAATTTTTTGGCATAGTACCATGAGGTCAACCATGTCCTAATAACCACGAAAATTATAATCTTTTGTAATTTTTCTACAAAAAGTTCACGCACTAATTGGTTTTTCTAAATAATGAGAATTCATAATTTTATACGGTGTTTTTTATTCATTTTTAATTTTTTTCGTTAAAAAAGGTTAAAGATACGTTTTGGTTTGCGGAAAAATCTCTTACCATCTTAAAATATTAATGAAATTTCATACTTGAGCTACTTTTTGTTTTAAATAAACATATTATTAATTTTTCTTAACCAATACTAAAATTAAAAATTTTCAAAACTTCAAAACTTCATCGCGGTTGGTGTGCGAACTTTTTTGAACTTAGTGCAAAAATAAATATACGTTCCCTTATAGTTTTTTATGCTCTATCGGACTGTGCTATGCCAATTTTGATATTTTAAAAAATTGTTAAAAAGTTATATCCATACTGTACATCTATGTATATGAGATTTTTTCTATTCAAAACGATCTAAGAAAAGGCGTTTAAAGATGACCTATGGAGGACCTTCTAGACCTCCCAGCACAAAATGTTGCCGTAACATGACAGTAGCTGCTATAAAAGTTATCGTTCAGTTTAAGCTTTTTACGAGAGCTGTAGTCAAATAGGGACCGATGTTGATAAAATTTGTTAAAATGATTTAGATTGGAATACAATTATGTTGGGCCATAATACAGACATAATAAGATAGCTTATGGGCACAAAGACTTTATTACGGAAAATATGTTTGTATGAGGGCTATGTAAAGTAATGGACCGTTTCCGCCTTCGTTCTGATTTACAAAATTTCCTCAAACTATCATCAAAATTGCTACCTGTACTTTCCACACAAGGCTTACATATCCATATTTTGGACAAATAGTTTCATTATTTATACAAAACAAATATCGAAAAGAGGGCTGGGGTTTAGAAGTAGGCATTACACCTTCCAATTTTACCTCTTTGCTAACGATATTTGAGACGTAACATTTCACTAAGCTATCTTCTATATTGCTAACTGTATTTGTAGCCAGCCGGCAGACGGTTATTGTTAGATCGTGTAAGAAAGTGATTCTTGGTCGATCGGCATGTACTTAAAGGTCTACTAGTGAGATCTAATATTTTTATGTGTAGCACACAGCAGCACTAACGCATAATATACCCCCTTCGCTATTGTGGTGTGGGTATAGTAAACCGGTTGAATGACAAAATTTTACGAAACGAAAACAAGAGTGAATCTACAAGTCACACACAACAAGAGTGAATCTACAAGTCACACAACGTTTTGAGAAAAACCTGAAGAAGATTCGTTTTGTGTTAAAAATTGCAAAATGGCTTAAAACAATTTCTTGCTGTTGCTGTTTTCGTTAAGCTTGTTGTAATTTTCTTGTCTTCCAACGTCATAATGAAGATTAACTGAAACCGAAAAGTTGTGCTTGGAGTTAAAAGTACTTGTACGGGTAGTTTATTTGCATATTGATACTGTCACGAAGTAAAAAAGGCTTTTAAAAAAATAAATTTATGGGTATGCAAAAAAAAAAAAAAAAAAAAAAAACAAAAAACACGTACTAGGGATGGTCACAGTCGGCTTGTAGATCACAAGTGTCAGCGTTCAAGATATGGGTCGATTTATGATACAATTTTAAAGCAGGATGCAGAAATAAGGCTTACCAGGGCAAGTTTTTTATGCCATATGCCATTTCTTCAATAATTTCGTTAAAAAGCCATTTTTGGTCCAGCTTGCCAAAAAAATACCTTTTTTGCAACCTAGAAGAATTTTTAAAATAAACTTAGCGAATATGAAGCAGAATCTATTCGAAATGCGTAATGAATGTTGCAAAAATCGGACGTAAAAAGACTTAATGTACATAAAAGAGCACTTTCAATTTATCTGCTGAAGTCTCTTGAAATTACAAACAAAAGGGCTTTCTATAAATGAAAGCTTAGACTTGATTGACAATGCTTAGGAATATATTAAAGATGTCAGTAAAAAAGATTTTGTTTAAAAGTTGAAAAAAAGTTGTAGATCGTTATACCAGATTACAAGATTAATACAAATAAGAAATAGTATTTTGAGCAAACACTGCTTAGTAAAAAAAAAATAAAAATTTTGCAAAAGCCCCCATTTTATTTGTTTTTTAAAATGCCTCCCTAAGCCATTATCAATCTCGTAAAAATCTCCGTAAGTTACGGCCAATTTCTGGTTAATTATTCCATACTCCTGCAAACTCTCTATATGGATTGGCATTAAAAAAAAATGTTTTAATCAATTTTTTCAGAATTTTGGTTTTATAACTTAGCGGTGTTTGCAAGTGGACTACTCATATTCTAGTGAAAGTGGGACGGATGAATTTATTGACAAACTTTCTCTATCTGAACTATACAGTGTTCCTATTTTAGCATATTTTCTGCTAGATTTAGCAGATAGAGTTGGGAAATCGCATATTTTTTTTGAACTGCTTTTAAGCATATTTCCTTGTCCAAAAGCAGATTTTTTAGCATATTTTTACTTTTTAGAAAAGCAGAATTTTTTAGCAAATTTTGTTTCAAACAATTAAATATTCAAATTATTACTACATCCTCGTTGCTCGCATTATTAATATAATACTTTTTTAATGAAATAAATATTAAAATTCCTTTTTATTTAGCAGATATTTAGCATAATATTTTTATAAAAATTCAGCAGACTTTTAGCAGATTTTTGTTTGTACAAATTAAACATATTTTTAAAAAAATATTAATAGTTCAACAAAATAACCACAATACTAATTATTGTTAAAAGCTAAGGCACGAGCTCTATGTGTTCATTTGTCCTTCAAGTTGTGCTGAAAAAGGTCAACAAGAAAAAGAAAGACAAAAATGAAAAAACAAAAAATGTACTTTGGACTTCAAGAAAAATTCTTGACAGAAGTACGAAAAAACAGAAGTAAGGAAGAACATGTAAAATCAATTAAAATGGATAATCATTCAAAAAAAAAAAAAAAAAAGCAAACTTCGATCCAAAGGTTAAATACAATTTGGTTTAAGGATTAAAGGATAAAATGTTTGGTATTTTGTTGTTATTTTCTTAATTATTTTCTAAGATATTAGTCTTAGCAAAAAACTTTCTTGGAGGCTTATGTTGTTGACTAGAAGAGCTAAAATATTGCAATATATCATATTCTTGTAAAATGTTGTTTTTAGAAGATAGTCATACGCAAACAAATTACATTTGAATAAATGGCTTGATGGCAAACTTTGAGGGACGGACGCCCCCCCTAAAACACAACTTATCGCTACGAAATTTTTTTGTATTTTTTTTTTACATAAAACTGAACCGATTTAGGGGGGGAGAATATAAGAAATCAAAATAAAAAAAATAACGGCCACCCTAATGTGATATACATGTATGATTTTACGATATACACATGGACATATCGCTCCTTTATTGCAACATAGTCATATCTCAAAAAATCAAAAATGTTAAGTTACTTAAGCAAAAGTGTTCCTTTATACCTTCTTTACATGTAAAACAAAAATCATCATTATATCTCAAACTGAACCGAAGTTATAGCAAAATATTTTATTAAAAAATATTTTATTAAATCTGTATATAAAGGTACATTTTGAAAACTTTAATCGCATTTTGCAAGTTTGATTTTTTTTTTGAGATATGACTATTTTGCAATAAAGGAAATGTTCCATAGCATGAAAAAAGTCAGGACTAAAAAAGCAAGTTTAACTGTAATGGAAACTTGAAAAAAATTACCAAAACTTAATGTTCGAAAAGCAAATCTTGACTGTCAAAAATTAATTAAACAAAAGAACTTAAAGTAAAATTACACACAGATTACACAAGGAACTAGTTACACATGGGCTACACATGCAAGTGAAAATGACACACAATATGTGTAATTACACATGGATTGGCAGCACTGGTTGTGGAAGATAAAAATTCGACAAATATTTTCCATACCCAAAAAGTTGTGGCCCTATATTTTATTGGCGCCAATACCAGAATAAGATTTTTCGAACCATGAATCTCAAAGAAAAAAATTACCCCTAATATTTGAGTATAATTTTAAAAATACCCAAATTTAGTGCAAATAATTTGAATACATTATCCACACTTGCTTATTTCAGGTTTTTTTTTCGAGGGAAAAAGAACAAGCTATTCTTTTTCCCCTCTCACCAATAAACTTAAGGTACGGTCACATATGGCAAACAATTGTCAAATTTTGTTTGCCGGCATTTTTAAAAAATTTGTTTAAAAAAATAAAAATTTTATTTTCTGGTCACACTGCGCACATTTATTTGCCCATTTTTGTTTGTTCAAACAGATATTAAATAGCTTCAAATAAAAAATGGGAAAACATGTTTGCCCTGTGTTCACATATAAAAATATTTGCCTAAAAATTAATATTTGAACAAATTGTCAAAAATAAAAAATTAAATCAATAAAATTCCTTTTTATTAAAAGTAAATATTAACATTTTGATGCAAAATATTGAAAATTTTATGGTTTTGTGGTACAGAAGAGCGAGAACAGCAGTTTTAAAAGTATAGAGGATTAAGATAACAAATAAAGGGATAAAGGCAATTTGGCGAAGTAATTTCAATCTCTTATAAAACTAAATTAAACTAAATTATGAAACTAAAGCATTATTCGATACGGTTTTAGAAGCATGCAATAAAGTGTTTTTTGACAGTGGATCTATTGTAAATTATAGACCGATCTTCGCGAAATTTAGTTATATGATTTCTAGGCATATAAATTGAGTTAGTGCAAAATTTAACGATAAAAGGTGCATTCCGCCACCAATTATGTTGGTTTTGTAACAGAAATATCGATTTTTTTGGGAGGTTGTTTCACATTTCGGTCCATAACTCTTCTCTACTGAACCAAAAGTTCTGAATTTCAATTCAAACTGCTTGGAAGAACTTGAATGAACTTGCCACTAAAATTTTAATTTTTCGTCAGCATCCTTTTCTTAATCGATGTAACAATGTTTTTCCGTCCGGCCAGCTGTCCATGTTAACCTTATTCGGAAAGTACATGTCGCAATTTTTGAGATAATCGGGTGTGTTCTAGATTTCGAATTTACTCTAAAGTGGATTACTTCAGCATTTTTTGAGTTCTGCAATTCACCTTTACATGTTTTTATTCGTTTTCAAGTAGAGTAGTAAGGGGTTAGTGAAACGAATCGACTTTTATTCTTTTATGTAAGAACATTTTTAGCAGACATAATTTTGGTTTTTAATTTAAAATGTTCTTCATTCAATTTAATGAAAACAATATGTATTTTCACACAAACATTGCGAATTTTTGCAAATTTCCACTGATTTAACAATTTTTACAGAATTTTTGCCATTCCTTATGGGGACTTTTAATTAATGTTATGGCTTGTTTGAAATATTAAAACTTTTTGCGAATTTTCGTAATTTTTTTTTTTTTTTATTCCCGACATATTGTTTTTTAACCATTTAGCCATCTCAATAAATTTTTGGGTTTGCTTCCAAGTTTGCAATTTTTCGTTAATTTTTGTGATAGATGCAATTGTTTGCAGCTTTAACGATTTTTAATAAATATTAAACTTTGCTATCATGCTGCCATTGGCAAATTTTTGCAAATATCCGCTAATTTAGCCATTCCTTATAGTTTTAGGGACTTTTAATCAATTTTATGACTTGTTTGAAATATTAAAAATAATCGCTATTTTTGCAAATTTTTTGCAAATTTCGCGTATCTTTGTTGATCTTTTTGGCAATCGTCACCATTATTAAGATAGCCCTATATAAAAACCGTAGTCACCTATTTTTCTGGGCACTATCAAAGAAAATATCATTAAATCTTTTTTTTTTTTTTTTGAACAAGAACTTCGAATACACAAAAAAGCGGATTTCAGAACACCAATTTCTGAATTATGCGGATTCAAAAACTTTTTCGTTTTCAACACGAGTCGATACCTAGAACACACCTGATATTAATGAAATTTGGTGTTTACGTTTTTATTGTCGTAAGAGGTGGAAAGAATCGATCAATAATTTCACATAGCCTAAAAACTTATTTCTAGAGAAGAGTCCTTGTACCCATAGACAATCTATTATCACTTTATCAAATGTTATTGTAATCGATCCATATTTTACCAAAGCTCTTATACAAATACCACTTCTGTTAATAACTTTTAATGTCATAATAATCTTAAAAATGTTGATTTTGGCAATAATTTCTATAATAGCTTGTATATCGGTCAAAATTTTGTCTTGGTAGACGAAAAAATCTCATAAAGATTTCGATGTCGGTAAATTATTGGGCACAAATAAGTTTTATATAAATCTTAAATTCATTATATAATTTTATTTTGGCGGGTCCATGATTGTCCACTGACCCCAAACTGGTACACTCTCGAAAATTGATCTATTTATATAGCTACGCCATGCTTGCAATACATAATTCGTAACATAGGCTCTTATGTTATACCCATTTTAAATAAATTACCTATTTACTTAAGAAAAATGTATTTTGTAACATCTTGGATCCTCTTTGGTAAAAACAGAACACAGGAACATTTTTATACATATGAAAATAAGTTTTTTCGTCATTAAAAAATTATTTAATATTGTTAATTTTTTCAATTTTATTCAATAATTTTTATTTTAAAGCTTTTTATTTGCCGCTGTTTGGTCTTACAAAATTTTTGTAAGAACAAATATTTATTTGCCTAAAAACGAGGAAAATATTTGACGTTAAATGGTCACATTAGGAGCATTTTTGTTTGCTAGCAAATAATTTTGTTTGCCCAAAATCAGCTGTTTTTCTGTTTGCCCCTCAAAAATATTTTGTGGTCAGATTAGGGCAAACAAATATTTGATATTTTTTGTCAAATGTTTGCTATATGTGACCGTAGCTTTAGACTTTCTGAAAGAAAATTTTCGTAGTGTAAACCAAGGCCCATCTATCAGGTCTGCTTACTTGAACAAAAACAAAAAACGACATGTATTTTGTTTGTGTAAAATTTCTTTTTAGTTGTCAAAAACTTACTACCACATATACAAAGCAAAAGGAAAAAAACGTGTATGTGTGGCATACCATAAACGTAAACAAACATTTGCATGTAGAAAACTAACATATACATGCACATGTAAGCAAAATGTAAACAACTTTTGACAACTAAAAAGAACATAAACAATGATCATCAGGCTTCTTGCGCAGACCTATTCAATGGGCCTTGGTGTAAACCTGCGATCGGCAAAATCAGGGCGCCGCGTCGTCTCTTTTATTCTCTTTTACACTCTTTAATTACGTACGTCTGCACACAGGTTGAAGAGAATTTAATAGTATAGATTGCCGATCGCAGGTGTAAACCCAGACTTAGATCCAATGTAATGGTAATGAATTTCAGCTAAATTTAAGCCACTGTATTATAATGTGACATTTTTTCTAGTTCGAGAAATTCTTATCAACGATTTTTGTCGAGATTATGACGAGTTGGACCTGACCTTAAAAAAATTTTATTTTATTTAAGAAGATTGTCTCTCAAAATAAATATGTATAACAAATTTTATTGGTATTTTTTTCCTTGAACTATTTTGTAACAGATTTTTTTAAAAAAAGAAAGAATTTTATAAAAGAAGGGGGATTAGCCGGGAGTTACCAAGAATTAATGAAAATTTGCCTTTGTTCGTATAGACTTTTCAACTACTGAACCCTAAAATTCCACGTGGATTTCTTTATACCTGGAGAACTGTAACAGTAAAAGTTTTCACATTTGGTACAAATAGTTTCATTATCACTTCAAAACATCTGTCAAAAGGAAGGATGGGCTGGAGAAGTAGGCGTAACACCTTCCATACAAAAAAATATAGATTTTTGTATATTTGAAGAAGAGATTCAGTAAAAGTATCAAATTTTTATATAAATAGACACTTTATCAGGGGCCTAATTGTGGCAGCCGTGATCGAGTACTTTCTCGATTCGAAAGCAATTTTATTTCAGTCGATTCTAAACGAATCAAAATTATTTTTTCAGTATTTTGAAACTCAAATAATGCCTTACAACACCGAACAAATAATTCCGATTCGTTCAGTATTGACTGAAATAATTTGATATTAAATTGCTTTCGCATCGAAAAGAAAAGTTGGAAGCCACTTCTTTAATACAAAGACAATAAAGATTTCTGTATATATTGAGAACTGTAGCAGTAAAATAATTAAAATTTATACAAATAGATCTCTTTTCAATACACAACATCTGCTAAAAAAAAAAATAAAAATGGAGTCTGACATATACAAAGACAATATCAATTTATGTGTATCTTGGAAACGGGGTTAAAGTAAAATTATCCAAATTCGGTACAATAGATCTGTATTGGGAAAAATATAGCTTTTGTAATTTAATAAGGGTAGCGTAGCAAAACTTTTTTATATAAACATGTTGCACAAACCAATAAACTGTGAATACCCCTTTTGAAAGTTATTGTTATATTTTTTATAGCTCGTGTCAAAAAAAAAAAAAAAAAAAAAAAAAAAAACACCAGTTACTACTCCCATTCCAGTTAAAGATTATTTTTTTATTGAATATTTATTGTCGTCATTTCATAGTTTATGGCAAGAGACACATTCGGTTGAGTTGAATTCAAGGTCATTTTAAAGCGTGTCTCAACAACATGTGTGCGTGAGTGTTGGTAATATTACTAAATATAATTAACTATTTCTTTAAGTCATTATTAATTTATGAGATGCAAAGTAACAAAAAAGAAGAAGGCACTCAAGAAATGTAAAATGTAGATTTTGGTTAAAAAAATCTTTGTGATAATTTTTCGATTCGAATTTAATTTTTGGGTTTTAACTTTTTATACCAGTTTGGTGTTTTAGGTCACTATTCAATAGTTTTTATATTTTAAAAAATTGTTTTTTCTGCTTTTTTTATTTTGTTAAAAACTTGTTAACTTTTTGTGCAGTTATGACATTTTAAATGTTAATTTTTTCTGGTGACAAAGTTTTTTTCTTATAGAGATTTTTTAATTTATTGAATTTCCTTTGAAATTATTTATTGTGTACCCATAAAGTAGTATTATTACCATTATTTTTTATTTATATAAATTTTTTTTCATACTTTTTTTTATTTCTTTTTTGCTATTTTTGCATTAAACAACAAGTGAAACTCCAGTTTTTATAGAGTTTTTTTTATGTTTTTCATTTGTTTATTTCGATATTCACTATATTTTTTTTATATTTATTTAGTATTGTTTTTACAAATAAATTGTTTTTGTTTGGTTTGTTTTTTGTGCGATTTCCTCATTTGATAGAAATTTTGCCATTTTTACCATAAATTCACATTATTGCAATTCCGGTTCGTTTGGGTCTGTAAATGTTTTATTCATCAGCTTAAGAAACCTCCTATAAAATTGTAATTTTTTCTTATTGTTTTATTTGCTGTAGTTGTTGTATTTGTTTACTAGTCTTTAAACTAATTAATTGTATTTTTATTCCAACCAACCAAATATTTAAAACTCAAATCGAACACTTTGTAGCTGAGTTCAGGCTGCAAGCACGTCTTATGCAAAAAAAAAAAAAAAAAAAAAAAAAAAAAAAAGAAAAACTATGTTGCACGATTATTTTTAAAATACATTTTTATTTAAATCTAAAAACTTTCAAATGTTGAAATATATTTAATAAAAAAATAGACTAATATTATGGGTGTCTACTATCATACTCCAGAAGGTTAGAACCTTTAAAACCCAAACAGACTTTCAAGAAAGTCCATATAAAATTAATATTTTTCAAACCAAAAAATTTTTAACGTTAAAAAAAATCTTCTATAGAAAAATTTTATAACACAAAATTATTTTATAGATCATTTTTATACGTAAATATTTCCAATAAACAATCTTTTAATAGAATGTCTTTATAACGTAAATAAAAAATGTAAACATTTTCTGTCAAAAATTGAATATAAAGTAAACATTGTTATATGGAAAAAATTATAACGGTAAAATAAATCTCAATAGAAAATCTTTGTAACGTTAAAATGTTTAAATCTTTATAACGCTAACATTTTCTATAGAAAATCTTAATAACGTTAACATTTTTTTTTAGAAAATCTTAATAACGTTAACAATTTCTATAGAAAATCTTAATAACGTTAAAAATTTCTATAGAAAATTTTAAAAACGTTAACACTTTCTATAGAAAATCTGAATAACGTTAACAATTTCTATAGAAAATCTTAATAACGTTAACAATTTCTATAGAAAATCATAATAACGTGAGAATTTTCTATAGAAAATCTTAGTAACGTGAACATTTTCTATAGAAAATCTTAATAACGTGAACTTTTTCTATAGAAAATCTTAATAACGTGAATATTTTCTATGAAAATTTTAATAACGTTAACAATTTCTATAGAAAATCTTAATAACGTTAAAAATTTCTATAGAAAATTTTAAAAACGTTAACACTTTCTATAGAAAATCTGAATAACGTTAACAATTTCTATAGAAAATCTTAATAACGTTAACAATTTCTATAGAAAATCATAATAATGTGAGAATTTTCTATAGAAAATCTTAGTAACGTGAACATTTTCTATAGAAAATCTTAATAACGTGAACTTTTTCTATAGAAAATCTTAATAACGTGAATATTTTCTATGAAAATTTTAATAACGTTAACAATTTTTATAGAAAATCTTAATAACGTTAAAAATTTCTATAGAAAATTTTAAAAACGTTAACACTTTCTATTGAAAATCTTAATAACGTGAACATTTTCTATAGAAAATCTTAATAACGTGAATTTTTTCTATAGAAAATCTTAATAACGTGAGAATTTTCTATAGAAAATCTTAATAACGTGAACATTTTCTATAGAAAATTTTAATAACGTGAACTTTTTCTATAGAAAATCTTAATAACGTGAATATTTTCTATGAAAATTTTAATAACGTTAACAATTTCTATAGAAATTAATAACGTTAACATTTGCTATAGAAAATCTTAATAACGCGAACATTTCCTATAAAAAATTTTAATAACGTGAACATTTTCTATAGAAAATCTTAATAACGTAAACTTTTTTTATAGAAAATCTTAATAACGTGAGAATTTTCTACAGAAAATGTTAATAACGTGAACATTTTCTATATAAAATCTTAATAACGTTAACAATTTCTATAGAAATGAATAACGTAACCATTTGCTATAAAAAATCTAATAACGTGAACATTTTCTATAGAAAATCTTAATAACGTGAACATTTTCTTTATAACCTTAAGATTTTCTATAGAAAATTTTTATATCTTTATTATTTGCTAAAGAAAATCTTAATAAAGTATACATTTTCTATAGAAAATATTAATTAAGTTAACAATTTCTATAGAAAAACTTTATAACGTGAACATTTTCTATGGAAAAGTCTTCATAACCTAATTTTTTTTTTATAATATTCTAAATTTCTCTATAAAACTTTTTGAAAACATAATTTAATTTTTAAAATAAAGTTTCACCCATTTGTGAGTGAGAAGAAACTTAACCAAAAATAAACAAATTTTTCATTCCATAATAATGGTTAAATTAATAATAAATTACATTTAAATTGTTTAACTCTGTTGGTTATATTAAATAATAAATTATTTCTTTTGAATAAAAACATAAGCCGAAAACAATGCACTAATACTTTTTTTTAAAAAATAGAAACAAAAAAAAAAAAAAAAATACAAAATACAAAATATAAACTAAACATTAAAAAGTTTAAATATTTTTTTTTTTTTTTGTTTATTTCTTTTGTCTAGAGAGACAAATAAATAATAAAGCAAAGAAATACTATGTATTGTATTTTATCTGAAGTAAATTTTTGTATGATGGAAAATGAAAGCAGCAGCAAACAGCAAAAATAAAACTGTTTAAATGAAAGTAAAATTGGCATAAAAGTGTTATAATTTTCTTACAAAACTTAAAAAAAGAGTAACAGAAAAAATAAAAACATAATTTTTTCAACACGCCAATGTGGAGTTTTTTTTGTTTAAAAATTGTATTTAAACGGCTTTAAATACACATTTATATGCTAAATTATTATGGAAGCCATTATAAAAAAAAATATGATAGACACAATAAACATTTTTACGAAATGCATGGTAGACGGTACGTTAAGTCACTTAAACTAAAAAGGGACTTTGTAAAAAAAATCTAAATGTCGTTAAAGCTTAAAACAAATCATTTTCACATCTTTACAAGGAGAATATTTCAAGGCCGTTACTTTCTATTAGAAGTACCATATCGTAACATTTTTTTCAATAAAAAAGTTAACATTATAAAAAGTTCCTATAGAAAGTGTTATTATTGTAAAAATCTTGTATAGAAAACCTTAATAACGTAAAAATTTCCTCAAAAAAATATTAAAAACGTCAAAATAATCTATAGAAAATTTTGAAAACGTAATCTGTATGATAACTGTATGACATGAGTTATCTGTATGAAATCTTAATATCGTACAAGATTTTTATAGAAAATTTTAACACCTTTAAAGACTTTTTTTAGAAAATCTTTATTTCGTAAAAAATTTTGTATAAAAACCTAAATATCGTGGAAATTTTTTTTTAGTAAATCTGAATATCGTATTTTCTATTAAAAAAATTTAAAAAGTGAAAAAATTTTCTAAAATACTTTCAGATCTTAAGTAATTTCTAAAGGTCAAGATTCATAAGTTTTGCAGATATTTGATAAGATATATTTACGTTATTTAGCCTATTTAAAAAAACTATTTACGTTATAAAGATTTCCTATATATATAAACTTTTAACGATGTAAATCTTTCCAATAAAAGAAGTATTTTCATCATGTAGGTTTTATTATATATGCTTTTTATAGGATCGACGGGAAATATATATAAGGAATGCTAACCCCTCGTTTCCACATGTAAGTGCAAGGTCGAAAAACTCAATACACTCACACTTTTTCACTAACATTCACACAATTTTTGTACTTTCAGCCAATCGGCTCTTTCCTCGATTTTTCGTTAATAATACGTACACACTACTTGCAAATAATTACTTGCATGTGGAAACGTAGGGTAAGAATGGTTCGATATTCTTATAAATAATCATAAGAATTTCATGTTGAATTATTTACACTACAAAGATTTTTTTGTAGAAATATTTACACTATAAAGTAAGAAAGGGTGGTTAAATTTTAAGGGCCGACGTTTATTTTGAATAAAACACAAATTATTAAGGAAATTATTGTCTTTTCTTTTTATTATGATATTGGTATGGTTTAATGGAACAAAATATCGGCCAAATGGCCGCCGCGACCGCGGCGGCACACCTCCATCCGATGGTCCAAGTTTTCGATGACGCTGAGGCATAATTAAGGTTCTATGCAGTTAATGTGCCGATTTATCTCATCCTTTAGCTCTTCAATTTTCGCTGGCTTATTGACGTACACCTTTTCTTTCAAATAACCCCAAAGAAAGAAGTCCAACGGTGTCAAATCTCATGTTCTTGGCGGCCAATTGACTCGCCACCACGTGAGATAATACGGCCACTGAATTTGTCGCGCAAAAGAGCCATTGTTTCGTTAGCTGTGTGGCAAGTGGCACCGTCCTGTTGAAACCACATATCTTCCACATCCATATCTTCCAATTCGGGCCATAAAAAGTTCGTTATCATCTCACGATAGCGAACACCATTCACAGTAACTGCCTGACCGGCCTCATTTTGGAAAAAATACGGCCCGATGATGCCGCCAGCCCATAAACCGCACCAAACAGTCACTCTTTGTGGGTTGTGTATTGGTTTTTCGACAATCACTCTTGGATTATCATTCGCCCAAATACGGCAATTCTGCTTATTGACGAATCCACTGAGGTAAAAATGTGCCTCATCACGGAAGATGATTTTCCTTGAAGATTGATCCTCCACTGTTGTCATTTCTTGCCACCATTCTGACCATTGACGACGTTTGGAATGGTCAAGAGGCTTTAGTTCTTGAGCCAATTGCAACTTGTAAGCAGACACACTATCGCAAACAGCAGCAATATTTGCTGCAGTACGAGCTATCTCCTTTTGACCCGGTTTACTCAAATTTTGGCACGATTTTTCCGATTGTACGCGCATTTGGACGATTAAATTGACCGAAAAAATCACGAAGTGCACGATATGCATTTTGATTTGAACCCCCATTTTCATAATAAGCCTGAATAACTTTAATGCGTTGGTCGATTGTGTATCTTTCCATGGTTCAAATTGAGTAAGTCTGAAATTGAGAAATGTCAAATGAAATGAAAAAAAAACTTGTCGTTTAGGTGAGGTTCACATTCAACATTGGCCTTTAAAATTTAACCAATCGTTAGAAGCTCTTTATAAAAATTGTTACGTTGCAAAGATTAAAAAAAAAATTACAATTTAAACGTTTTGTTTGAAAAAAATATACGCAAAAAAAATTTTTTTCTAAAAAGCATTTGGGTTAGAAATATTTACAATGAAAACTATTTACGTTATAGTTATACGTTTACGATCATTTCTGGGGGCTTGAAGGCCACTATATATCTGTGGCATTTTGACAAGACATCTTAAGTCGAGATAAGATAGCAAAAAAGTTTTAAAAAAATTATTTTTATTAATCAATAAAATTAACCAAAATTAAGGAAAAATTTCGTTGAAAATACAAAATTTTAAAAACGAAGACGAAAATATTTTTGAATGAAAATTTTGCAAGGACTCATAGGAGATGGAGATAGTTGAGCACATTTTGTGTTACAGTCTTTCCCCCGGGGGACATGTTACACCTCTAAGGTGGCGTAGTAAGCCACCTTAAGGATTTTAACGTGCTGATGTTTCATCCATTGGGGAAAATAACAGGTGAGTGCATTGCTACAAAAAGCCAAAATTACAGGGTTTTGAAGTCCCTTCATTTTTCGATTTCAAAGTTTCGACAAAGTAATTAGCTCTAGTACTACGGGAGTCAGTTGCTCCCGGTGACCAGGCACCGGTCTGACTATTGGTTGAGGCCCTCGTCAGTATAATTCTTGCGGGAAATACTTCCTGGCTTTCAGGATGATTGTCTTTGCGAAAGCCTTGCTTTTCGGATAGACAGCTGCCTTTCCGGCAAGGTAATCTCTTGACGAAGGGATACTTCGGGAATTCACGTAGTGGTTGTGGTTTATACCCAAAAACGCGGGTATAAACCACATGGAAGGCTGATTTTTCACTCTTGCGGCATGTTTTATGAGTCTAAATGGGTATTGCTCTGTAACGATTGGTATGATAAAGATTAAGTAGTCCGTTGGTAGATAGTAAGGTCGAGAAAAAGGTTATCTGTGTCCACAAGATGGCCGGTACCGATTAAGACTCTGAAATTCAAAGCAGATGAAAGGTTGAAATATCGAGGTGCATTGGTGGTTGCTGAGTGTGTGTTTTCATGAGTAGAGTTCGGCCTGTGGCGGATCTCTCTAGGTGCTGTTGCTATTCGATAGATGCTGCAGGCTATTCCAGAAGCAGCGAGGGCTAGAAAGCGTGTACTGTTAAACAAGGGGCGGGTGTATGTGTGTGCTATGTGTGTATGTGTGTGTGTGTGCTAGCTGGTTACAAACGGGACGTTAAGTAAACGCATAGTTTGTATGCTTGTAGTTAGGACCAACCACGATATTGGGCCATATGTTAGGTGCTTATGTTAATCATTTTCACATTATGTAACTGTTCTAGGCTAAAGAACAGCAGGCTGAGGTGGCTGGTTAGTAGGTTTATAGGCGAACTGGGAGATTGGTGAGGCTTTAGGCTCAAGAATCTGACAGGACTCGTAACGGGTATGACCTGGATGTATAACGGGCATCATGTAGGACTATTGTGTTTTGTATGGTTGCTTTTCTTTCTGGTCCAACATTTTCTTCCACTATGTTTTTGTCTTCTTTTATTGCCTTCTTTTATTACCTAAGGCCTCACAGTGGACCATACTGGTCTCTGGGTGATGGTGTGAAGATTGACTTCGCACCAGCCTTTCTACATAACCTTACCTACATACAATCATACATACATAACTTCGTTATAATTATTTTCATTTAACAAGACCTACGTTATAAAGACTTTGGTTGGAAAATATTTTCTATTGAAAATACATTTTATGTTTTGTATATTTTTTTTAAAATAATTTATCAATTTTGAACCGGCTAACAAATTGTAACGAATTTTTCTTTAATTTCCATTAAAATTATCTAAAGGTTTATAATTACTTACTTTGGTTATTTTTTTTTATAGAATACGATCTAAAGTGCCTTTCTAAAATTCATTATCTTACGCACTGAATTACCCATATTTCGTATAATATTTAAAATTCAGTCGACCGTGTAAAAGTAATTAAAGTTACAACGATTACACGATAAAACTCTAATAAAGTTAAATGTTGAATAAACAAGAAATATTGTTTTTTTTTAACAATTTGTAAGAAATGAATTATACAAGTTCTACAATGACTTTAAAATTCACACTAGAACTCGTTTTTATCTTTTTTTTATTTTAATTTTAATTTATTTTTTCGATTTAATTTTGTCCACTCAAAACTACTTTTGTTATATAATTGACATAATAAAATCAAGAAAAATTACTATTCCAAGCATTTTTCTTAGAATGCAAATTCTTTTAAATATTTAAGTTAATAAAAAATTTAGATAAACTCTCATATGATTTGAATTTTAAGCATTAAAACCTTCACGTTGTATGTATGTATTTATAAATTTGTCTTTGTTTTTGCACTCATCTAACAAAATGTCAAAGATGACGACGGCTGTCACCTTGACAGCTGTGAAGTGGCACTAAAATGGCTATAAAATAATAATATTAAAGTTGTCATTTTAATTTTGCATAATATTACTGAATTTTTTTTATAGATTTAGATAAAATTTAGTAAAATAACTCAATAATATGATGATTATATTGGAGGTTTTTCTTAATTAATTGAAATGTGTTTATTTACTTGTTTAACGAGGCAAAAAGTAGGAAATGTCATAATCGTTAAAGGTTTTTATTTATTAGTATGTACTTGAGTTGGTAATGTCATCATAAATCACGAAAACAACTTCATAAATCAGTATGTATATAAAATTACGTTCTTTTAGAGGTTTAATGCTTCGGTAGTTATTAAACTTCTATAAGGTTGTCAGATCTGGTAACTCTGTTAGCTCTGCCGAACTGATAAATTTGTTCTTAAAGATTTTTTTGCCAAATTTTGTTTAATGATGATGCTTATTTTTTTATACAATAAGCAAGCCAAAATGCAAAGTTTCTGCAGGGGGATAAGAATCCACAAGAGATGCTTGAGGCATCGCTGTATCCTCAAAAAATGTCTGTTTCTTTAACAACCAATTCATACGAGGGCTTTTTCGACGTAGTTTTTTCTTAGTTCCCTTTTAAAGCAACTTTCAAAAATCCTTTGCGTTCATACGTTGATTTTTAGATGAATGCCTTTTTTATTTACTCTACGGCCTCGATTAAGCGGCTACATCAATTTTCCGGGAAATAAAAAGAAATTTTTGGAAATTGATTTAAGTTTTTTTTTGCACGACCGCCTCTATTATTCCGGGTTTGCTCTGTTATCCGAAACTATAAATAAATTTTCTTTTGTTTTGTTTACTTTTGAACATTAAAAAAGTGAATAAACGAAGAAGTGGTACCCCCCTCGAATCGCACTGGAAGCATGTTCTGCCAAAATAACCTATTTCATCATATTATTTACACATTTCCATGTATTACGTTCTTTTAGAGGTTTAATGCTTCGGTAGTTATTAAACTTCTATAAGGTTATCAGATCTGGTAACTCTGTTAGCTCTGCCGAACTGATAAATTTGTTCTTAAAGATTTTTTGCCAAATTTTGTTTAATGGTGATGCTTATTTTTTTATACAATAAGCAAGCCAAAATGCAAAGTTTCTGCAGGGGGATAAGAATCCACAAGAGATGCTTGAGGCATCGCTGTATCCTCAAAAAATTTCTGTTTCTTTAACAACCACTTCATACGAGGGCTTTTTCGACGTAGTTTTTTCTTAATTCCCTTTTAAAGCAACTTTCAAAAATCCTTTGCGTTCATACGTTGATTTTTAGATGAATGCCTTTTTTATTTACTCTACGGCCTCGATTAAGCGGCTACATCAATTTTCCGGGAAATAAAAAGAAATTTTTGGAAATTGATTTAAGTTTTTTTTGCACGACCGCCTCTATTATTCCGGGTTTGCTCTGTTATCCGAAACTATAAATAAATTTTCTTTTGTTTTGTTTACTTTTGAACATTAAAAAAGTGAATAAACGAAGAAGTGGTACCCCCCTCGAATCGCACTGGAAGCATGTTCTGCCAAAATAACCTATTTCATCATATTATTTACACATTTCCATGTATACGTAAGTCTGTATATAAAATCCTTGATTAATTTGGTTATTTTTTTAAATATGTATGCAGATATAACAATATCTGTTTAAAATAAGAAATACACAAAAACTACTCAGCATTGTTACTCAGTGATTAGATTAGTTACACGATTTTATAAGCGCTTTGTCCGTTAATTACAGATAAGCGAGGTCTCCCTGTATTTTCAACCTGAACCTTCAAAGCAGGCAAAAGAATGAAACGAAACAAGAAGATTCGAAATTAGTTTAAAGATAAATATAAGAAACGACATGAAAAACACAAACCGAGTCTTTCTGTTTAACCCCTCTTTCTTCTCTATACTGTTCGCCTCCAAAGAAAAAAGACGTCGAAAAAGCCACATTGTAATAGTCCCGTGTGAACTGGCTGTAGTCTTCACGAGCTATGAATTGATGTTATTAAAAAGCTTTAGGACAGATTGCCTTACAACCCCTTTAAAACACTAACCCCAGCATTCCGCACCTAAGTCCGAATTTACAATATGGAAATTTCCTGCCAGACAGACGAAGTTTGTTGATAAGGGGGCGATGCTGTACGTGTGGCACACTTTACTTTTTTACTCTCTCACCTACAAACTTCGTCTTTCCACATTATAAATTGGTTCTAACACGATTTTGGTGATAATGTTAATAAGAAGAGGGGGTATACGGGACGATGAAATATTTCGATACAATGCTGTGTTACCGTTATGGTAGTTATGATTAAATTTTATCAAAAAAAAAAAAAAAAACATTTTGCAAACGCATTTTTTCTTAACATTTAGATTAGTTATTGGCTACCAAAATCGTTTTAAAGCCTTTAAACTTTTGACGACTTAAAAGTTGTACAGACAATATTAATAAAATTATGAAAAACGAAATGTGGGTCCAGCCTTCAGCTCGTGGAAACTTAGTCGGGTTAGTCCAATTTATGATTTTAGAATTTCACTGTTCGACTAGTCCGATTCGCGCTTGTAAAAACCTCTTTGCTTCTTAATTGCATTGGATGGTTCATTTTATATATTTTTGCGATTTTCTTCGTGCACCCTTTTCATAAAAATATAAATATTTTTGGTTTTTATTTTGCAAATTTCTTTTTTGCAAACTTAATTATTCCGTGTTTCGTGCAAATAGCCGTGCGAAAGAGAAAATGCAAAATATCGTTACTGTTTTATTAACTCTAACGGAAACTGGGTGTTTTGTTCTTGTTTGATTTCACAAAGAGCCACGATTTTTGTAATTGCTCTATCGCAAGACCATTTGCGTCAAACAATGAATTTCGTTATAGTTTACGTAGTTTTATTTGAATTAACGGTGGTGGATATCATAGATTTGGCACAGTTTGAATTTAAATTTTTATTATAAATTTCAAGATTTATTATAAAGCTGACTCTTTAAAATGGATTCATTAATATTAAATTATTTTTTTCATTTCTTTTTACAGATGAACTAAGAAAACTATGCAAAATATGTTGAGTGTCAATTCCATTCAAACATTTTTTATACAATCAAGGTCTTATGCAAAACAAGTAAGAGTGCTATTTTCTGCTTTGCCGAATCTTATGTACCTTTCACCATCGTTCAAAAAGAACGGAAAGTTATGTAAATACCGTTCTTAAGATACAAACAAATCTATTTTCTGCTAAGCCCACTTCTCCGAGTCCAGTTTTTATCAAGTTATCTACAAAATTGCGACCTGTACTTTAAGCAGAAGGTTTACATGGCCTTTCTGCCAGTCAGCCGGACGGACGGATATCGTAAGATCCACTCGGAAAGGAATTTGAGTCTAAACGCATAATACCCTTTCCACCATTGTGGTGTGGATATAAAAACGACCGATTCCATACGGAATAAGCAATCATTTTCCAACTTTGCTTTTGCATATGCAATTAGAATTACAATTTCATAAAACCTAAAAAAAAATTTCCTTAAGTTCAATATGGTTTGACTTATATGAATTTCATGTATTCGTACTGTTGCTTAAGCCAGCTCATGTACATTATGGTTAGGCCTTTGGTTTTCAAATATACTTAAATTTATCTTAAATATATCGTTGAAATCATAATAAAACACAGGGTGCTTTTTTTTGGCAGGCGAGTTTTAGATCCTTTAGATCTGCGAAATTTTCTGTATTTCTTTTCTTTCTTTTATAATAATGGCGAACGACAATTTTGCCGCAAAGCGATTATCACATTAAATAGATAAAATAACCGAAAAGTTATAGTTAATAGTTACTGGGTATAAATGAACAAAACAAAACGTCACAACGTCAAAAAATAAAGTAAGGATTTCATAAATTCAAGATTTAATTATTAGTTTACAACATTGAGCAAGTTAAAAACAACTAATATTTTAATAAAAACGAAATCGATGGATATACTGACAATATCTCCATGTTGTTGAACGCATATATTTAATATATTCTACGGGTTTGCGTGACAATCTAAGATCATTTTAATTTGAAAACTTGAAAAACATATGATTATACATTGTAAATATAAACATCAGATTCTGTTTGAATAAAATTAATTTAAAACTATTAGTTTTTGTTTTTTCGCCTGCATATTTTTAAGTTTTTCTTCAATATATTTCTATGCATATTATAATGAACATTTTTGGGCATATTTACACTTGCTCTGCTAATAAGGGTTAGCCACTTTCAGATGCAACTTTAGGCGGCGGCTATTGGTACGAAAAATTTATCGGTGCGGCACTAATCAGGTTTAAAGTCGATCGACTTGGAACCGAAAAACTATTCTTACTACATTCATTATTTCCAGTAAGTACCAAATAATGTAGTTAAATCTTAAATTCAAGCTAAGGGCTCCAAAGGAATTTCTTAAAACTTCCGATTCTAAAATTGCTAGAAACTTGTCCTAAATAGCAAGCTTATAGAAAACAGATGGTGGCCGTACTGTAATATTTTAATTAAGGGACTTTTTGTTGAAACATAATTAGCCACCCGAATTGAAAAGCAATAAGAGTGCTATATTCGGCTATGCCGAATCTTATATTCTCTTCAACATGATGCGATAAAAACAGAAAGTTATGTAAATGCCGCGCTTTAGATATAAATAAATCAACTTTGTACCACGCCCGCATTTTGTCGATTGTTGTGTATTGATAATCAAGATGATTGTACCTAATTAGAAACTTTCGCTCTTGCTGTTCTGCAGATTTACAAAAATCTATAATGTATCTGTATGGGAAGTGCCACGCCCACTTGTCTAATCTCGCCCATATTTCGTCAGATGTTGTGAATTGATAACTAAAATTTTTGTTCCTAATTTGGAAACTTTGGCTCTTGCCGTTCTCCAAACATACATTCCTCATATCTCCGCCATTTGTGGACCGATCAGGCTGAATTTCAATAGCAAACAATTCCGATCTATATCTGACATAAATATATAACCCATTTCAACATACACACGGACAGACCGACATCGTTAAATCAACTTCGATCCTCATAAGAACCCAGAATATATACATTGTAAGGTCTAAGATCAATATTGTAGAAATTAGAAACGGAATGACAAACTTATATATCGTTACCTAAAACGAAAAGGCCCTAACTAACCAAAAATTAGAAATCGACTTTTTCATTGATTTTGATGTATTGCATCAACACAAATGACCATAAAACATTTGAGAATCTTTCGACCAAAATTTGCGATTTTATTAGCAAAAAACAAAAGGCCATATCTACAAAAGATTATACGGTTAACGCTAAAAGGCGTAACTAACAGTTTGCATAATGTGCAACATTGCCATTTGACAAAACAGCTGGTAGGTTTTACTAGAAAAATAGAGGACAAATGAATTATTAACAGTTTAAGGCAATTTATCAACTAATCATTTTAAATAGTTTTTACTTCTTCTGTAAAATTTTCAAAATGTTAGATAGGGCCTTTTGCGTATTACCTTAATTAAAGGATAAACAAATGGATTAATGTATTTTCTCTATTGATATTAACCATCCCAACACCCCCTTTAAAAGATTAAAGCTATTTTGTAATTAGTTTAGACGATAATTAATAATAAATTTTATAAATATTTTTTCGATTTTTCTCAAAATAATGTTTTTGTGGCATATGATGTTTTAACAATAAGTCCTTTAATTAAAAATGAATGATATACAAACATTGATCTCAAATACACTATCGTAGACTTTTGTTCAAATTTATTCACATTAACAAAAACCCTATTGACCGCATAACCAAATGTTGTTAAACTTTAAAACAATTTTATTGATAAATCAGGTTCATGAAACTAATCACGTAAAATTGTGCACTTTTGGACAAATTATTTAACACAAGGCGACCACGAGTTAACTAAATTAGGTTAAATGGGTTTTGATTAAATAATGTGTTTTGTTAATGATTAACAGACATATTTGAAAGCTTTTTTGAAAATGTATTGTTATTTTTTTGTATATTTTATTTAAAAAAAAAACATTAGCGGAGTTCAGTATTAGGCTTGATTTGATTCTTATTATACATAAGTCAAAATCGGTTGAATATACGAACTTTTGATCTAATAGACTGGTTCTACAGAAATTTTGGGGGATTTGTCCCCGTCCATACTATGAAACATTTGCTGCGAAAAATTTAAGTTTAGAAACCACAGTTTTTGTGGGTTTGTGTTCGAATGGAAGAAGAAGAAAGTGAGAAGGCATACAAAATACTTAAATGCAAGGCGAATTCATTTTTCAGGTGGTTTTGAAAGCACAGCTAAGCTACTTGTTTTTTACTTAGAGCGAGGAATGTCAAAAGTTGCTTGTTTTTTTGACAAATCGACCAACGAAATAAAATACAATTTTGTGTTTTTGGTGTTGTACCTGTTGTAGTATCGCCATCACCATTTACATGAATTCGCCTTGTTTAAATGCTTAAAAACAAAAGTTTTATTGTATGGACAAGAATGCAGTTTCAAAAGAGAATTGAAGAAAGTTTTGGCAGCAAAAATTTCACAATGTGAAAGAGAACTAAACAGCATAAAATCAGTGCACACAAGTAGAATCAAGAGGTAGCCCAAAGCTTCTGTGGTGACTTCTAGACACTAGGTTGCTCATTTGTCTCTACCACTAAGGCACTATTCCGACAGGCTTATCCTGCAACGGTCAGAGTTCAAACGCTTATACAAAGAGAAAAAAAAGCCAAGAATGGTAAGATATAGAAGAAACACTAAGATATCACCTCTATTCTAGCAGCCGTACCTAAACTAAGCGTCACGCGTTTTCTGGTTTTCAAAAATGTTCACGCAAATACAATTTGTATGAATAGTACGGTGTCAGCTTCTTGCAATTGGTAGATCCGGTTTTGACAGTGCGCATAATAGTGAAGTCGCTATAAATAATTTAGCTTTTTTTTGTCATTTTAGCGTTTTTATATCCGTTTTTTCTATTATGTGGGCTCTATTAAGTAAAAAGAAAGTTAACACAACTGTTCGTGACACAATGTTGGCGCTCTTGGTTAGGCTTGGTATATCAGAGTAAAAGCTAAATGGAAGAACTCGTTCCGCCTTTCGCTCTTGTTTATGTACGCCTGTAAAGGTCCAATTAGACGTAACATAAGCATAATGCCATTTCCGTTACCATGACTATAGAAACCAAAATTCAATTGGTTTGTAAGTCACCTATCATCAAATACAGTGTTTCCCATAAGGTTGGTTCAAACAGCTGTTTGTATAGTTATGGTTATGTCACGTCTAATATGAGCTTAAGACTAGTGTCGATTAACTTTTCACTTGCTAGAGCAAAAAAAAAAAAGCTTTTGTACGCAGTTTCGGGTAAGAAAATTGTTAAGAAAAAGTGTTGACTTGATATCTTAAATACTAATGGCCAATTTCACCAATTAATTAAAATATAAATTTATGGTTAAAATTCGATTTTCATGTCAAATAAAATAAAATTATATGGAAAACAATATTTAAATATGCATTGATATTTAAATAGAACTGGTGAAATTGGCCAGAACTTCATCGACTAATATTGATTAGGTACTTTGATTGTTTATAAAGTATTATTATGATTGATATCCGGTACTATTTGAGCTTTCCATCCATGCTAAAGTTGTTGACCTTTCACGCTTGCATACACTTTGCAGGAACGCATGGAAGATGTTGAAAATGTGAAACATGCAACATCTAACATTTTAAATTTATTTTGTTTAAAAATAAACAAAACATAACTTGCAAAAGCGAAAAACTTGACAAATGGTAACGCTGCTTTTAAAACAAATGTCATTTTGTCAGTGATGCCACAATAATATTATAATTTATAGCCACTTTTCTAGTGATGACACTAAAATAATCGAAAGATGTAGAGTGATATACAATGAGATAGGAACTTTTTTTCAAGATGTTGAAATTATGATATTTAGACCTTTGTATTTCTTATGGGAAGATGTTAACATCGATTTTCTTTGAGAAAATTAAATTAATTATGTATGCCAAGAAACGACAATGTCAATATGTATGTTATATGAAAACATTTTAATTTGAATTAATTTTTTTTAAATTATTAATTAATAACTTAAATAATTTGGGACAAAATTGGATGTTTTGAAATGGGTGTTCTTTTGGGGACTTTAAAATTTAAATTAGGGACATGAGCAGGGTTGTTAGATGTGACGATTTTTCGTCATTTTGACGATTTTTTGAGAAAATACAGTCAAATGACGATTGACGATTTTTTTACTAAAAGTAATATTGTTTTGACGATTTTCTAGCATCAATGAAACACTAACAAGAAATACTTGCAATTAAATTGGGAACAGTCCAAATCGTAACAATCAATTTTTCGAAATACAAAAATTATTCGAAATTAAAAAAAAAAAAATTCTTCCCCCATCACAAACCAGGTGGCTTTCATTAGAAGCAGTAGTAATTCGAATTCTACAATCATAGGACTAGAGCCCCGATTTGCGTCGATCCTTTTTGCGTCATTTCGATTTGCGTCACTTTTTAAAAATTGGTTAAATCCGCTTTACGTTTTTATGATTCCGATTTGCAGCGCTACATACGATTGGATTTTTTCACTGAAGTCATAATCACACGTGAAACATGTTTCTATTTGCGTGTAAAAAGACGAATTCCCATTTAATTCTGTTAGGTAAGTTATTCTAAGCATAGTTGCGTGTTAGGAAGTAAGAACTTAGTTCTTAATAAGAAGCTGCGTAGAAAAATGAGTGCAAAGAAAAGAAAATGCATTAGTTTGGATGTTATAAAACATTTCAAGTCGGGTGAAACGTCTGTTGATAAACCCAGACCCTTGGTTTAGCACCTTCAACAGTAAAAACAACTTGCAAAAGAGAAAGCGCTAAAAATTAATCATTTAAAGATAGCTCGAGTTAATAGCAAATGAGAGTTTATTTTTTATTTAATATTATTGTGAATATGGATAAATGAAATAAATAAATTTTTGCTATGTTTTTATGAAAATATTTTGGGGAATGTAAGAAAAGATAAACTCACTGTTTTTTGTTATTGTGTTTGTTTAAGCTTTGATAATGTTACAAGTAAAACGGTTGCTTATAATTCTTATTCGCTTAAAGTTTTATTTGTTTAATATCTTTAAAATCTTTGGATGAAGTTTCCTGATGATCTGGTCTAAGCAACCAGTGAAATGCGCATAGGAATAGCTTATTCCATCAACAATTAATTTCAGTGTTTTTATCAAGAATACAAATTGGGAATTAAGCACGACAAACCAAATCTTGTTAATTAAAAATATTTGTTTCTTATGTATTTGTTTTCAAAGGATAAATATAAATTTATAGTTATTTTTTATAATAAATAAGGCCACTTGCTGAAATAAATAGAATAAAACGTAACCATATCACTTTTTTCATAAATAGAATTTATTGCTAAAAATTTATATTTTTGGTTCAAAAATATAAATAAAAAATCAATGCAATAAATTGCCTCTGATTTGTAAAACTGAAATATCTGACGATTTTGTTAAATGTTCGTGACGATTTTGACGAATTTTGTTACAACTTTTGACGATTTTTTTTAGAAAAAAGCCTAACAACCCTGGACATGAGCCAAAAGTTTTCTGCCAGCACTGGGCAGAAGCAATTAAAGGTACATTTACACGACCTTTATTTTTTAGTGGCTTAGTCAGATGTCATATCCATATGTAATTGCACTTGTGCAAGGCGAATTCAACTACACGTGGTGTCGAAACGCCATCTGATTTTGACAGTTCGTTAGGAATGTTTGACATTTCGAACCGCAAAAAGTAACAATCCAATGCAAAAACCCCGATGTTGATTTTGGATTGTTGTAGTTGCGACACCACCTGTAGTTGAAGTCGCCTTGCACATGTCTGTCAAAATTTACAAATACAGAAGGTTTATAATTTTTGTGAAAGCAAAAAACATTCACAATAGCAAATTACATATATACGGATATATGTTTATTTCTATTCACTTTTATTCATATTTCAGTTAATTAAAAATGTGGGTTTTTAAAGAACATGTATAAATAAATATATTTAAAGGTATATTTGCCGCTACAAGAAAACTACTTGCAACAGAGCTAATATCAGATGGTTGTCAGTTCAAAATAGAAAAACTTTACACTGCAAATTCGAGCTGACATTTCCAAAAATTTTTTTTTGTGATTTAACATGTCATTTATGCATTTTGCAGTAAGTTGCTTAATAGATGTCGTGTAAAAGACCTTGTTTTTGAAAAGCAATATTTTTGACAATCAGACCACAAAAGCAGTGTTGTTGTAGAGTTGACCTCACTTCAAGGGAATTCGCCTTGCTATAAACCTTCTGCAAACCGATAATTTTGACAGTTAGGCAGAATATCATATGAGTTGAAAAGCTAAAAAGTAAGATGAAAAAAACATGTCGTGTATGGGAGGCTTTTTAATTTTCTACGTTAATCATTTTAGTTTTGAATCCAAATTTGGTTAAGGGTATTTAAAATTCGTTACAGTTAAGAAAAAAAAACACTCAATTATCTTGTCTATTTGTATATATTTTAAGTTTTTTCTTTTTTCATTCAAAGCCACGCTTGAGATATTTTGCAATTTAGTGGCGAGATTAATGATGAAAAATTAATTTTGAAATCTTTTTTTTGTTTAATTTCTGTGAATTTTCTTAAAGTTGCAGATTAAAAATAAAAACGTAGACACTTTAAATAAATCAAGCTCACCTTCAAAATGTAATAGAGAATAAATTTAAAAAATAAAGAAAACGGGAGAGGTTTAGTAATCCAATTTGAAGTAAAGGGGAAAATCCACATAGAGATTTAAATTGATGATAAAATTTTCTTTAAAATTTAAGAAAGAAATTATATAAATTAGATTTTTTTTAAAATTTTTATTTTATATAATTTTTTTTTTTTTTGCAAAAGATTTTTTATTCAACATAAAAAAGAAAAAAATTGGTAGAAAAAAAGAAAATTTTTTTTAAAATTTACACAGCCACACTCAAATAAAAAAGAAAATTGTAAAAAAGCTTAAATTTTTTTTTTAAATCTTTTTTTGGATTTTTTTTTCAAATTATTAAGTTTTTCTTATTTTAATTGAATTTATTTTCTTTTCTCATTTTTTTTTTTACTAACTTTTTTTGATTTTATTTTGCTCTTTCCACTTTTATTTTATAACTATTTTTCTTCTTTTGTTCAAAAAAAAATGTTGGTTTTTCCAACAACTATTTAGGAAATCTTAAACAATGCGTTTGCCGTTTTTAAAAAACCGTTCACTTGACTGCTCATTTGCAGACTAAATTAGTCGATTTATTGGCCAACTTCATGTTGGCTTAAAAAAAAAAAATTTGTTTCTTTTCTTTGACTACTCATGATTTTGTAGAGGGATTTCAGCTGTTATTTCAGCGCTTGAGACTCTCTTTGCCTGAGTATCTAAGCAGTTTGTTAAACATTTTATAATGGATATAAAAAAAAAAAAATTAAAAATTAATTACTTACTGTGATTTTTGTTTTTGAAATACTACAACAAAAATCACCTTAACAATTGAAATTTTAGTTTTTAGCGCAGGCGCAACGTTTAAAATCGAATTCTCTTAAGTCAAGTGAGTTTTGCTCTTAAATATTTGGTTGTTATTTTGCTTTCAATATTCTTTGCACGTTTTTCTTTTACTTTTTTTAATTTTTTTCTTAAGTTTGTATTCATTATTTTTCCATTCCTCAATATTCTGCAAATCGTTTTTATTTATTTTTTGTTTTGTCTATTTTGTGGTTTGTCTCCTTCTGGCTTTTTTATACTTTAATTTAATTTTTTCTTTATGCAAGTATTTTTTTTTGCAAAAATAAATAAATATTTACTTTACATTTCAAAAACTTTAATCCATGTTTTTTTCATTTGAACGCGTTTTTTATATGTCGTTCAACAGGTTTTATTTAGACTTTTGTTTTCTTGTTTCATTTTTTTTTTAGTTTAATTTATTTAAATTTTGCCATTTTTATAAAATCATTTGCTGAAATTTTTTGCTGAAATTGTCTACATAAGTCTGTTTTAGTTATTGTAGGAAATTTATTTTGAAATTTGAAAAATGTTTTAATTTTCTTGATAATTTGTTTTAATTGCTTTGACATACCAAAATGTTTTCTTGAGTTTATATTTTAAGATTTGCAAATATTTTAGGAATTAAAAGATTTTTACTAAATTTGGAGAACAATTACAAATGATATAAATTTAATTGCTTTAACCAATAGAAAAATTTCCATTGAATTCTAAAAAGTATTTACAGACACCCCTTAGAATATGGTATTGTTTGAAGTAGTTGCACAGTGGTTTAGTTAACAGTTAAATCATGACAAGAAAGTTAAACTTGGAGTATGGAGCTAAACATGGAGTATGATTTTAAATCGGGATTCCAAAGATCAAGAAGAAGATAAATTGTGACCATGAAGCCTAATCGGGAATATGATTGAAGCTTCGTTTGGACTATCGTGCTTTATTTGTACTATCAAGCTTCATATCGCACACCAAGCTCAAAAGTGACTAAACCCAAAAACTTATTTTCTCAGAAATCAAAAAAAAAAAAAAACCGCTTTTGAACTAAAAAAATAGTTAAAAACAAATCTTTGGACCATTTAGAATTTAAGTTTTTAATATACATATTGCCTCCATTTTATTTCTCATGTTTATTAATAAGAGGCAATTTAAGTACAAACTCGAAGAACTCTTCTTCTATTTTACATTTTAATATGAAAATATTGAACAAATAAATTTTTATAAATATGTATTTGAATAAAAGGATATACATACATATGTATACCGAACTATTATTAATTTTGAATCCTTACAATTAATCGTTGATCTCTTTTTAAAGAGTTTTGCATAGAATTTATGAAATTAAACACACTGGCCCATATTCATAGTCAAAATAAAGCCGACTTTAAGTTAAAACCGGCTTTAAATGGATGTCAATAACATTGTTCTAAAGTGTACTTTAGTCAAAGTCGACTTTATTTTTGACTATCGGCCATGTTCTGACAATCGCACGATTTGAAATCGCAAAATGCCAGATTTATTATATGGTGTTCTTAAACTCGTGCGTTTAGCTTACTATCCACCATAGTTTTTTACAAATATTCTAGTTCTCTTTTGCAATTTGAAGTCACCAAACTTCTTGCTATTGCGATTTACAGAACACCTAATTTACGATTTTAAGTCAGAATCGCCAATGTTAAGCGTTTTGCGATTGTCAGAACATGCCCGTATGAATATGGGCCACTGTCTTCTTTTCACTTCTCATTTTTCTAAGTTTGAGAAAATTTAAAGCGAAACTAAAAGAACTAAAATTTTTAACATACTGTCCTTTTTTCACTTCTCCTTCTATTTTTAGTTCCCAATAAAAAATGGAGCTTCTAACGAAGCAGGTTTGTAAGGGAGAAACATAAAAGTTTCGCTTACCATTGCGCTTACGGAAGACATGCATTTTATATGGCGAGTTTCCACTTTGAAGCAATACATTTTTGACACATAAAGCGCATTATTCAGCGCATATAAAAATTGTTGGATGTAACGATCAGCTTTACACACTGAATGTTTTGATACAGTTATTTTTTTGTATTCTCCCTTACAAACCTGCTTCGTAGTAAGGGAATGCCGTAGCACTTGAAATGTTATTTTTTTCAACATTTTATTTTTCGAATAAATTCGAAAAATAAAATGTTGAATATAATATAAAGTAACCTACGAAAGGAAATAATTCCCAGTTTCTATATGTTATTTTTTTTTATAAAAGTTGTTGAGAGTTCCTTCACTTACTTTACTGCATTTCTGTATGTCTTATTACGTAGCTCATAATTGTGCGCTTATTTTTTTAAATGTACCTTTAGTGCTTCGCAAAATGATAACAATTTGTATTGGGTTGTGTCTTACGAATTATTGTAAGTTATGTCACTTTAGCATTTTTGACACATAAAGCGCATTATTCAGCGCATATAAAAATTGTTGGATGTAACGATCAGCTTTACACACTGAATGTTTTGATGACTTTTGAATGACTTTTGAAAAAAATAACATTTCAAGTGCTACGGCATTCCCTTACTACGAAGCAGGTTTGTAAGGGAGAATACTAAAAAATAACTGTATCAAAACATTCAGTGTTTACATAATACCATCACACTAACAACACAAAAAAAGTGTCAAAATGAAACAAGAATGAATCGTATGAACAGCATGTTTGGCAAACTAGTTTCAGAGAGCGAAACGAGTGGTTTATATCGTCGTATGAACATAGCATAAGAATAAACGTATGTAAATTAATATTTTGGCATTAAAAAAACATCGATAAATTCGATGTCGTTATTGTTCATCTCATAGGAATAACTCGTGTCTATTAGTTTTCAATATGTTGAAGGTACATCATAATCATGACTAGGAATGGGCAAAAATATCGATATATCAAAATATTGATATTTTAAAAAAACATTATCGATATATATCGCCGATATTTAAAATACCGATATATCGATATTGAAATACGACTATCGAATTCGATATTTTTTAAAGTCAGTTTTCATTAAAAACTCAAAATTTAAGCCGTTTTTCAAGCAATATGTTTTTTAAGAATTGGCATCACTGCATGATCATATGTTTTTTAAACTAATATGAAGATCTAAAATGGCTTTTATAAGAAGCAGTGCCGGATACAAGAAGCAGATTGACAGGAGAGCACATAAAACAGAGAGTGCTCCTGATGTCCATATCTAATGACTACTGGTTTGACAAAAACAATCAAAAACATTTTTAGTTAAAGTTGGTACTTTTTGGGGTGCAATTCAAATTTTAAGGTAAGTTGGTACTTTCATGACTTTTAAATTTTTCGTAATTTATTTTTTTTTTTTGGATTTCATATGGTTTTTTGTATTCTTCCCTTTTGTTTTTGTTATAATTGAATTTGTTGTTTTGATTGAATTTTTTGTTATTATGTATTAATTTTTTGAAATAAAATGAAACAATAAAAAGTAACAATTTAATTACATATAATATGTTTGTTCATAAATATGTATGTACAAAGGTGTATTAAATTTTTTAATTCGGTAATAGTTTCAGCAAAATACGTTCGATATATCGATATTTATTATTTCAAAAATATCGATTCTTAACTCTTAAAAAATATCGATTCGATATATATCGATATATTTTTTTCAACTTGCCCATCCCTAATCATGACAACATTTACCCAACCTTTTGAGTCCAATAAACAAGTTAGAATGCTATATTCGACTGTGCCGAATCTTTGATACCCTCCACTGACAGCTAGGAACTTCACGAAATTTGACAGTGTGATTTCTATTCATATAAAACTGATACAGACCAAAATTTATTACAATTGAATTACTCGTTACAGTTTTAGTCGGACTAAAGAGTTTTTAGAGAGCGGGGTCTATCGTAAATTATGGACCGATTTTCACGAAATTTCGTGATATCAATTCTAATCATATTTGTGCAAATCTCATATCAACATGTGTGTTCCGCCACCATGCATGCTAGCTTTTTTAACAAAATTGTCAATTGTTCTGGGTGGTTGTTCCACTTTTTTAATCATAACTACCGATGTTGCTGGGTTTCAATTTTCAAACTGCTTAGGAGAACTAGAAATAATTTGATACAATATCGTTACTAATTTGACTCAGAAAGTGATTTTGAGTCGATCGGTATACTTAAAGGTGGTTCAATATTTTAATGTGTTACAAACATCAGCACATATGCATAGTACTCTGTCCACAATTGTGGTGTGGGTATAAATATTTTATTGTCAAGGTAAAAAATTTTTCTAATTGATAAAATCAAATTAACGGTTCACTGAACCAAAAATCCAATGAAAATGTACGTTAAGCAAACGAATTACGTTTATTAAAATATTTTCGTTGGCTCAACGAATTATTCGTTAATATAAGGAACATTTAGGTATTATTTTCATTATAATAACAAATAATTTGTTGGGCCAACGAAAATATTTTAATAAACGTAATTTCGTTTGCTTAACGTACATTTTCATTGGATTTTTAGTTCAGTGTTGTAAATGTTACCTATTTCTCAATTAAAACAAGTAAGAAAGTATAGTCGGTCAAGCCCGACCATATGATACCCAGCACCACAGTACTTAAAAACACATCATGCTTATGTGTCCATATAAATATGGATTTCTCTATGTTTAAAAACTTCATTAAAATCGGTTTGAAAGTTTGTGAGAGGCAGAAATTGCCCCCTACATCCCCTTGTGGTCCTATTTTTAAAAAACTGTATAGCTTATGTGTCCATATAGATATGGATCTACCTGTGTTTTAAATTTCATTAAAATCAGTTTGAGAGGCAGAAATTGCCCCTTTCTCCCCTTGTGGTCCTATATTTTTTAAAACTGTATAGCTTATGTGTCCATATAGATATGGATGTATCTATGTTTTAAATTTCATTAAAATCGGTTTGATAGTTTCTGAGAGAAAGAAATTTCCCCCTATCTTTCCTCGTGGTCCTACGATTCGGCCCATTTTCAATAGGCTTGGTCCTTGTGCCAATTAGAACCTACAGTGGCCGACAAACGTCTACATACGACCCTCATTTCTTCCACCTGACGAGACCAAAAGCATTATGAAGAAAAGTAATGATGCAGGTTTGTTTGAAATCTGGTTTTATTAATAGAAAACGAAAAAAAACAACTTACTTCAATATACACTTTAAAAAATATTTACAAAAAACAAAAAAATAGCATTGACAAAAGTCTACATACCGCTTGTAAGCTAACATAAAAAACTTCATTGAAACATTAAATAATATTTTTATTATTAAATTTAGTATTTGGTTGGGCCACCATTGGCATCTTTAACAGCCTGTAAGCGTCTGGGCATTGAATTAACTAAATGTTCCAATTCAATCGGCGTAATTCTTAGCCATTTTTCTTTCAGCATCTTTTTCAACATTGGCACGCTAGTAATATGATGCTTTCTGATTTTACATTCCAAAATCTCTCAAACGTGTTCAATGACATTTAAGTCCGGGCTTTGAGGTGGTGTGTGCAAATGTCGGGGGGCATAGTAAAGCAGCCATTCTTTTACAACTTGAGCGTTGTGTTTCGGGTCGTTATCTTGTTGGAAAATCCAACTCTCACCAAGATCTAATTTATTGACCGATGCTCCCAGATTTTGTTCTAAAATAGACTTATATTGAAACGGATCCATATAACCTTCGACAAATACAAGATTTCCTACACCAGATGCAGCGACAGCACCCCAAACCATCACGTTGCCACCCCCATGCTTAACAGTAGGTACTAAGTGCGTCGGATTCATCGCTGTATTAGCTTTTCTCCAAACTTTCGCTTTTCCATCACTTCCAAAAATATTGTATTTTGACTCATCTCTAAACAAAACTCGTTTCCAGAATTCAAATCCTTTGTCAAATTAATTTTGGAGAATTCCAAGCGAAGTTTTCGGTTTTATTCGCTTATAAGGGGTTTTTTGCGCGGATTTCTGCTGTGGAAACCAGTATTATTTGGGGTTCTTTGAATTGTTCGTGGATGCAGAACCGTATTTGATCTTATTGTTAGCTCTTGGGCCAGCGTTGTGGCATTCACTTTTAGATTTTTTTCCACTTATTTTATTATAAAGCTGACATCTCTGCGACTAAGCTTTTTAGGGCGACCACTACGCGGTTTATTATATATTATATTTTCAATAGAACCAGTGTTTTTAAAATTATTTAATACAGTTTCAACTGTTGCTTTACTTAAATTCAACAGTTTTGATATTTCCCCGAAAGATTTTTTCTCGTTTCTATATTTTACTACTAAGTTTCTCACATCAGTTGAAATTTATTTTCGCGAGGTCGTTGTTATAATTGAATTATGCTGGAAACTGTCCAGAATACAACCGAATGCAATTGATTTGAAATGTAAAACATGCAAAAAAGTAAATTTAAAAAAATAACGGTAATTAGCCGTTATCATCCAGCAGCAATCAAAACACAAAGCATGACATGTTGGCCGTATGTAGACTTTTGTCAATGCTATTTTTTCGTTTTTTGTAAATATTTTTTAAAGTGTATATTAAAGTATGTTATTTTTTTCGTTTTCTATTAATAAAACCAGATTTCAAAAAAAACTGCATCATTACTTTTTTTCATAATGCTTTTGGTCTCGTCAGGTGGAAGAAATGAGGGTCGTATGTAGACTTTTGTCGGCCACTGTATGTCCCAAATTGTATCAAATTATCTCCAAAGTTGCGACCTGTACTTTGCGCACAAGGTTACCTGGACAGCCAGCCATCCGGACGGACATCGCTAGTTCGACTCAGAAAGTGATTCTGAGTCGATCGGTATACTTTAAGGTGTGTCTAGGACCAATATTTTAAGGCGTTACACACATCAGCACAAATGCATAATACCCTCTCCACTATTGTGGTGTGGGTATAAAAAATACCCTCTCTATTTTATCATTTTACCATGGAATCGAGAGCAACTTTATAGTAAATTTAAATTATTCATTTGTGTTATTGCAATTCTTTTATTATTTTTTATTCAGCACTTTTGGTAATTGTTTTTTATAAAATAATAAGTACCATTTAAGTAAACATTTATTTGTTTAACTACCTGTTATCCCTACTATAATCTATATATAATCTAAAAGATTTTTTATCTATTGTTGTATGTGTGAAACAATAATAAATATCAAAATTCTGTATTGATCAATTTTCTCAATTTAATATTGGAATACTGTTCCCTTATTTTGATAGATGTTTTATTATCATCGTTTAACTGTAGCAATTTGCAACATTTGTAAAAGTTGTGATTTAAATTAAATGCGTTTTAACTGTTAAAAAGGTTTATTTTACTTTTATAAATTTTTTTAAGAAAATAAAAATTATTATTTTTAAAGAACAACGTCTTAAGATGAAAAATTCGAATCAACCCTGTTTATCTATTTGCGAACGAAGATTTCGATCGCTTTAAGCAAAACATTTAAAACAAAAACAAATAATAAAATTTTGTTTTTGTTTTACATAAAAGTAAAGAGAACGAAGTCTTTGTTCAAAATCGATGAACATGCCATAAGACTATTTAGCACTTAATAGTAGGCAGTGTTGGACAAAACACATGGTTTGCGGTATTTAAAATACAAAATACTTCTATTTATTGTATGTATTTGAAATACAAAATACTTCTATTTATTGTATGTATTTAAAATACCAAATACTTCCATTTATTGTATGTATTTCAAATACAAAATACTTCCACGTCTTGTACATGTATGTAAAAAAAATAACTGTTATTTTTGCTCTAAAAAATACCAAAACCCGTTATTTTGTTTGAAAAAATCAAAAAAATAACTTTTATTTTTGCTCGAAAAAATCAAAATCAAAAAATAACTGTTATTAAAAATTAAAAAATTAATTTTATCTTGCTCAAAAAAAAAAAAAAATACAAATATAACTGTTATTTTTTTTAATAAAACGACATCCATTTTTACTTCAAAACTAATTGTTTTTATCAAAACTAAAGGCTCAGTTAGCCGGGAGTAACAGTAACGTTGCAAATCAGCTGATTCATTTTGTTTTATGTAAAGCAATTAGAACGATTATAGTTAGCAGTAAGATGTTACGTCTCAATCTGTAAGAAATAGATTGGTCTTACTTTTTTACGGTAAGGTTACTGTTACTGTTACTCCCGGCTAACTGAGCCTTAAGAGTCTAAACACAATGTTTGCGGTGCCTTTCGGTTTCTCGTTGCGGGAGAGAAAAATAATCTTAATACAACGGAAGACGGCGAAGGCAATAGTTGTCATTGTTTATTTACATTTTTATTAATTTGCATACATTTTTATCATGTTTTTTGTTAACAATAATGTTGTGAACATCGCCAATTATTCAAAAACTATGGGAACCAGTGTTACCGTCGGATATTTTCAAAAAGTACCAAAAAAAGGGGATAACTACAAAAAAAGTGGCACCAAAAAGTGGATTTTTTAAAAAAAAGGGGCACATCTTTTAAAATTAAAATAAGTACACCACATTATGTATTTTTTTAAGTTTTTTTTTCTATTTATTATAATTTTAAATGGTATAAAAACTAAAATAAATACTTTGTAAATATTTCTCTCGAGAAGTAATTTTTATAAAATATTTACTTTAATGTTTTAGTAATTCAAAAACGTTAAACTTGTTTTTTCCCCATCACGTCACATATATCAGATACACCAATTATTGTAATTTGGATGATGTTTTGTACCACAATTAATAACAAAATCCATAGTTTAATAATTTTATTCTACAGTCAACCTAATTACAAAAGTTGTAGGCCCAGGCCCACGATGTCGACAATAATTTCTTTCGTATATTTGTTTTGAAAACAAAAACAAATTTTTGTTTTTATTATTGTTTTCAATATAAATATGCGCAAGAAATGTTCTTTTCGACACCGTGGGCTTGGCAGCTAAGCTAAATTCGGATGAAAACAAGAAATCCTATAACAAAAAAACGAAAATATCACTTTTTCAAATACTTTATATATAATCAGTTCCTCACTTTAATACAAATAAATGCACGTCATGCATACATGCTACTAAATTTAAGTGCTAGTGTTTTAATTTCTTTACTATATCATATTTAGTTTTTATCCAATTCCGTCTATTATTGCTTAAAATTTTTGTTATTAATTGTGGTACAAAACATCTTCCGAAATTACAATAATTGATGTATCTGATAAATGCGACATGATGGCAGAAAACTGTGTTCATATTCGTCTTTAGCAATCCAAAAACATAAGAATCCGTTGGAATGGCTAAACAAGCTTTTTCAATGTCGTCCTGTGCTACATATTTATTAATGGTCAGTTTTATAAAAATTTTACAAATAATTGTTCTTAAAACGACATCCATACTTTCGTAAAATGTCTTAAGCCTATTTGTTACTTTATTTTTGATTAAAGCTAACTTAGTAAAAACACGCCCAGCAGAAGCACTACTATGTGACAATGTCAAAATATGAAAGATCAATTTGTACAAGTTTGAATATATATATAGGTATATTCATCAAATCTATTTTTCAATGCTCCTATTTCACGCCAAAAATCTTCAGCATTCGAAATTTTAAATATGTGCTCACAATTCGTGTCATTTACTTTACTCTCTAGAAGTTTAAATTCATGTATAATTGCATCTGGGTCATTTATAATATCTTTAAACTCTGAAACTAATTCGAAATAGTTTTTATCTTCATTAGACACTATAAATATTGGGTCTAAATACTTCATCAATGTATTGAGCTTTTTGTTTTTTTATCAATTCATTACACAATTTTTGGTAAAAACTTAGATTTTACTTTTACTGTCAATTACACAAATTTTAGACAAGTTTTCGGTACACAACAGTTCGGTTTCTGCTTCATGACTTCTAAGGAGAGACAAAATACTTTTTTTTACCAAATTTTTTAAACTTTTTGCTATATATTCTTTTAAGTATTTATACGAATTTTTCCTAATTCTTGATTTATAAAATAATATATAGCAAAAAGTTTCAAATATTTGGTAAAAAAAAAAGTAATTTGTCTCTTCTGAAAAGTAGTTGTTTTTGAGTTACAAGGTTGGGGAAGAAATCCATCGATATGTGAGATATCTTTATCCCCTAATTCATAATAAATAAAACAGGTTAATAGAAAGTTTATTAAACCGATTTTCAGCTAACCACGTATGACAAGAAAAAAATTTCATATATATTTGCTTACATATACATATATTAAAACAATTTTTCATATATTAAAGCTGGGGGTTATAATAAAACAGAAAGAAAAAAAGTATATTTTCCTAGCGTAAAAAGTATCAAAAAAGTGGCAAGAATCGCAAAAAGTACCACATTTGGGTGCATTTTGTAAAAGTGGCCAAATAGTATCCAAGCAGTCGAAAAAGTGGCAAATTGCCACTTTAGTGGCACCAACGGTAACGCTGATGGGAACATCAGAAAGAGAACGAGTATCAAAAATTGAGAGAGAAAGAAAGTCCGCAATGAGAATAAAATAGATTTTAATTTTATGCCGTTCCGCACTGCGGTTAGTTACTTCAAAATCGTATGGAAAACCGCGCCGCAATAAATTAGCGTTACATTGTGTTCAGACTCTAAAGGTAATAAAATAGAACTGATGAAAGATCATAGAAATATAGCTTCCCAAAATTGATGCATGAAAAAAGTGCTTTTGGCCCCACTGTGCAATGGATACAATTTTATTGCAAAATTTTAAAAAAAAATATTGCAAAACTAAACATTTTTTTGCTTTTTAACATTCCCTTTTAAAATGTTCAATATTTGTTTTACATTTGTCTGCTAACGAAGCAAACTATACAGATTCTTATCCTGCAACATTCCCATGATTTTAAAGCAATTGTGTCAAGTAAAGTTTGTCTTAAACAAATATGTAAATATGTACAACATTTATATTTAAATGAATCTCTCAATTTTAACATTATTCATTCAAAATTTATTTCTTAAAATGAAAATGTAGACATTTTCAATCGTTTATTAAAACGAATAATTTTGTATAGAAAAATAAACATTTGAATTTAAATTTAAATATTGCAAAATTAATTTTGCTGTTGTTGTTTTCTTTAAACATTTATTGACACAAATTTCTGACACAGTTTATTTAATGATATAATATTTATTTATTTATTTGTTAATTTTTTTTATTATGTGCAGACGTTTTTTTTGTAATAAAGACGTTACCAAAACATACAATAGCTTGCTACTCACTCGTAAATACATAAAATAAACTAACAAACTGATGATAGATATTAAAAAGTAATTGAAATTCAATTTAAATTTCGAAGGAAAGACTATAAAATGCAAATGGCAAACAAAACTTTTTTATTTATATTTACAGTTAAGGGTCTTCCAATAGGAACTTCCGAATTTTAACACTATATAGCAGCCATATTGTTGAAGCTATATCTGTTCAATAAGCTGTCATTCATTTAATCTGTTTTGCCAAATTACCATGGAAGGCTATAACGTTCTTCAACACGTGAAAACAATTAAGAAAGTATAGTCGGATAAGCCGGACACCACAGTCTATATATTTGGGACCCATGGCTTATCTTGGACTAGGGAAAACAAAGTTATGTTTTGAGGCTACGATTCATATAGGAGTTTTTCGTGCTGAAAATTATTTAAATAGCAATTTCTTTCTCAGATTTGTTAGCCTTACAGCGATTATGGAGAGGAGGTTTATATGAGTCTTTAGTCTATTTTGGACCTACAAGTGACATAACATAAAAGCTTTTATAAAAGTAATCGTTGCCAACATTCATAAGGAAGTTATGGCACTAAAAGCTATTTTCGGCAGTGGTATTTGTATGGGAGCTATCGTCAAATATGGACCGACTTAAAAAAATTTTTCTACGAGCATAAAGACTATTCCTTAAATAAGTTTGTATGGGGGCCATGTAATCAATAGGCTTCGTCCTTATGACAGTTCACTGATAGAAAAGGCGTCATAACGCTGATGTATTTTGACATCAGTTTTATGACAAGTGTCTCTATTTTCGACCCCATGACACTTTACGTCATTATGATGTCAACTTCGGACATGCCAACAAACAACTTCACCCTAACTTCAACATTTGCAGACGATACAGCTTTCCTTAGCGTCCACGAAAACCGTTTGGAGCATCTCGTTACTTACAGCATCATATATTTCAACTAGAAATATGTTTAAGACAATGGAGGATAATGGTCAATGAGCAAAAATGCGTACATATCACATTCACCTTGCGTCGGGAATCTTGCCCCCCTATTAAAATCAATAATCAAACAATTCCTCAACATTCGCATGTAAAATATCTCGGTATACATCTGGATCGGCGAATAACGTGGAAATGCCATAAAGAGGCAAAATTAACTCAAATGAAACTAAAAGCTATTCAAATTCACTGGCTTATTGGAAGAAATTCTGTCCTTAGTCTCGATTGCAAGCTTCTACTTTACAACTCTATCTTAAAACCTATATGGTGCTACGGTATTCAACTATGGGGCACTGCCTCCGCCTCTAATATCGAAAAAATTCAAAGGCGCTAAAATAAACTTCTTCGAATAATCACAGCCGCTCCCTGTTATGTTAAAAACTCAAAAATTCATAAGGATCTCAATGTGCCATTAGTAAAAATTATACAAAATATGCACTAAAATATTTAAAAAGACTTGAACAACACCCAAATCCACTAGCTCGAAATATTTTAAATCATGGCGGCCACACCCGCTTAAGAAGAAGAGACACTGCAGCACTCACCCATTAAGACCCGCTTAAGAAGAAGAGACACTGCAGCACTCACCCAACCCGTGATGAAGAAAATTTTTGTCTTGCACTGGCAGAACATAAAATAAAGAATTAGGATAAGATTTGATTAATTATTGTTAGTTCATATTTAATATATGAAGATTCAATAAATAAATAATGATGAAAAAAAAAATTATGTCAACCACAACATCACGTCGGCAAATTGTCATCAAGTAAAATTATGTCATCGAATTACGAATCGAAGAAAGTTTAATAAAAAATGTCATCAGTGCGATGACTCAGTAACATCGGAGAAAGGATTCATTAGGCTCAATTTAAAGACAGTTTGTCATTGGGATTGGGATTGACTTAAGTCAAAGTGGGAAAGTATTATTATTTACTTACTCGTTAGACATGTTTGTTTTACTTTTGTTGTATTCCGCCCTTTGTTTACAGAAGAACTCTCAATTTTAAGACACCAGCAGCAATCATTCTACTTTGAAAATTTAATGGATTTAACTAAATAATTTAAACAAATGGAATATGGGAATTTTTGCTTCTTATTTAACTTTTTACATATGAAAAAGATGTTAATAATCCACAAAATGTGGCATCGAACTGATGTCACTGTAGTCATAGATCTATGACTATGCTACGCATAAAATATGACAAAATATTATGATGACGTTTGTCATTCGATGGATGTCACTTTTTACCTCAAAGATACCATTTGTAATAACATTGATGTCACAGTTGTGATGTTAGGGCATCATCAATATGAAGATGCATTTTTCTGTGAGTGTTGAAACGTATGTAAGAAATTCCATCAAATTATCTTCAGAATTGCTACCAGTACTTTGCGCACAAGGTTACTTGAACAGACAACCAGCCAGCCGGACGGACAGACACCATTAGACGGACTCAAAAAGTGATCCTGAATCGATGGGTATACTAAAACCAATATTTTTATGTGTAAGACACATCAGCACAAGCGCTAATTAAAAAATTTAAAATGAAAGACCCTTTAAAATTTTATAATCAATTTTAATTGAAAAAGTACTAAAATTTATTTTGTTTACAAACTTTTATGTTAGTTATAGCTGCTTGCTGTCAGTCACTGTTTTTGGTCAGTGGTACAATTTAGTACAGACATGTGACGACTGACGGTGCCCACCAATAGCGTGTTCATTAGTGTGTACTAAATTTTAAATAAATCATGAATATTTACGCAAAAATTTCATGCTAACTAAATTTATTAACATAAAGCTAAAGATTTGTAAGGCTTTAGTAAAAACTGCAATTAAAGTTTTCAAAAATATTAAGAAAAAAAAAAAATATTTTTATAGTTTATGAAAGAGTTTGTTACTAATTTTAACCAATATTTTTTGTAAAATTAAAAAAAATCGTAATTTTTTATTATTACCAAAAAGGGGCCATTGTTTACAAATACAAGTTTAAATAAAAATAAAATTGCAGCATTTATTTGTTCATGTCCGAATAGATGAATGTTTGCATGAATGTCTTTTTCTAAAATTTAAATTGGAATTTTTCATAGTTACCAGATTGGACAACTGATGAATTTACAATATCACAGATTCTTTCAAACAATTTTTACTTTAAAGAAAAAACTTCCCTACAAGAAATGCATAACCAAAACTAAAAAAATTTGTGAATAAAATTGTTGTTGTTTTGAAGCATTTATAACTGAACAAAGTTGAAAACGATTGGCAAGTTGAAAAGAGAATTGAAAAGAAGCTGAGCAGCAAAATTTGAAGCGTATAAACCTCCACTAAGTATTTTGTATGCCTTCTCTCTTTCTTCTTCTTCCTTTCAAAAACAAACTAACAAAAAATGCTTATAAACCAAACAAAGAACTCTTTAATTCGTCTTTCCCCTTTTAGAAACGAACTAAAATGTTTTGCAGTAATTGTTTTATAGTATGGACGGAGACTAAATCATGAATTTCAGACATGCATGACTCCATGAAAATTATTTTCAAATTCAAGAAGAACATGCAAAATCATTGAGGAAAACTCAAGCACAAATTAAAGACGTGAAATATAAATACTTTTTAAAGCACCTTAATTCATATTTTAGCTAGAAAATTACACGAAGCAGTTTAAGAAGAGAGACGTTAAAATAAGATTGCATGTTTTAAGTTCTGCTTGGACGCCACAAAAAAGTAAGAGTAGGTGAAGCCCGGTCAATTAGCCGAAACAACGCCAAAGTCGAAGGATCCTTTCTATTATGAACTGCTGACGATTGCAAGAGACTGATCAAAACACAATTAAATAGTAAGAAGGGAGCGTTGGCCGGAAAACGTTCGAAATATGCGATCAAACATAAAGCTGTAATATTCCCTCATGTCTAGAGTTTTTTTCCCGGACTTTTTCGATTCCCGGGAAAGCGGGAAATTTTTTTAAACTTCCCGGGATCCCGCTCCATATAAAAAATACAAAGTACATTTTGTTATTAATTAGAAAAAAACTTTTATAAAAAAACGTAAGGGAACTTGTTTACAAAGAAAGTAAAAGAAATGGTTTAATACTAAAAAATTAATTGAATATTGAAATAGGAACTTGAATTATTATCACGCCTTTATTCCCTATTATTATGCTTTTATTCAGTATTATTATGCTCTGGATACAAGATAAAAAGATAACATAAACATAACAATTTAATTCATAAAACAATAATAAAAACAAAATAAAAATTAAGGTACTCAAGATATGAGTTAAAAAAGTTAATTAATAAAATAGATAAAATATTTTAAAGAAATATATAAAATTTTTTAACGGAAATAACTTTCTGACACACTCAAAGCGCTTAGTAAGTCGGCAAAAAGTATATTCCTGACTTTATTTACTAATTGTCATGTTTCCGAAAAACTTCGTTAATTTTTTACCGAGGTTAGAAAAGTGCACCGTTGTAGCATGCTTCGGATTCACAATCAGAAGCAATTTTTCTTTTTTATAAATAAACAACGTCTATATCAGTCAAATGTATGTCAAGGTTGATGCAAAAATAGCATCAACCGGACTGCTTCTTACAAACCTTTTCATTTCAATAGGTCCATTTGTAATCTTTAGGACAATGTGTTTTTCAAGTCGTATGTTGTAGTATCTTACACGAGTTTCCAAAATGTTATTTTATTTCGGTTTCCCCGCACTTCACGGGTATATAAACCAACACAAATTGAAATTGAAAATTTGTGTTTATCACCTAATAAACATTTCGCTCCTTCATTGCATCATAGTCATATATCAAAATTTGAAGTAACTTTAGCAAAGTTTTCCTTTATACCTTCTCGTATTAAATCTCAAACTGAACCGAAGTTATAGCAAAATATATCTTTAAATCGGTACATTTTGAAAACTTTAATCGCATTTCGCCAAGATCGTTTGTTTTTGTAGATATGACTATGTTGCAATAAAGGAGCGATATGTTTAGGTATCTCCTATTTTTAGAACTTGTTCATGGACAATGAAACTTTACTGCCTGCATCTTATTTTGAATTAATGTACTTTATTAACTCTTCACTTCACTAAATGTAATAATTATCAACTGTTGCACTGCCCATTCTGCTTTTAGTAGATTTATTGCATCAGGAGATATTGATTTAAATACATGTACTCACTTCTTTTAATTGATCTAATCCACAACCCATCCACAGATGCTAATTTTTAGAGAATTGAAAACTAAATTTCAATTTATAAATAGCTATTTTCTGAAATTATGGTGAATTTTTTATTTCCCGGGATCCCGCAAGAAAAATCCGGGAAATCCCGGGAAAAAACCCTACTCATGTCCCACTCTGCCAGTTCGAGTTAAACCCTGTTAAAAAAGTATTGGGAAGTTTTGCCCCATCCGTCTTATATTCCGGACATTGTCCTGTTCGACTACCATTTGTTTTGACCGATGCAAAACGATCGTATTGAAAAACGATTTAAGGCCTCGTTACTCTTACGTAAACGTATACGTTGCGGATTGGCTGTTCCTTTTTCTTAACCAAGCTAATGTATGAATATATACTCATACGTAACATGACACGTTTACATAATTTTAGTAACTACCCTAACGTTTACGTGTCCGCAAACATACTGTTCAACATGTCATCAACAACGGCTCCCTATGAATTAAGTATGTGAGAATTAAAACCATTTTTTACTGAAAGATCAAACAATACTGCGTTGGCACGACATTTTTCATAAAATTTTTCGCAGAAAGTCTGCATGTTGACAATCAGTGTCTCTTAACAATATTACCATACTTTATTAAAGTTCATACATTTTGTTGCCACAAAATTAAGAACAAGAGAAAATACAAAACGCAAACACTGAGATGAGAGAGCATTTGAAGACACTGTCATCGAGCCTTAATTATGGGCTTTGTAAATTTTACATCGATTTTTCCTGAAGTTTAAGGTACATGTTCACGACATGTTTTTGTCATCTGACATGTCAAATTTTCAAGTCACATTTAATTGTGCATGTCTGGCAAAATTGCTGTTTATCATAAAGTTTATAATATTCGGTCACAAACGTACATGTTATATGCTTCTGACATATGATGTTTTCTTTTCTCAAAAGTAATAATGCATTAAAATAGTGTAATAGTAGTATCAGGTTACACTCACCCTTACAACTCGATACATTTTGTTAAATTACAATGGAACAAAATAATATCTACGTTTTGAACTCAACACTAATGTGTGTTTAGCGTGTTAAATAGTGAATGCAAAGTTTGTGCTAATAAGCGATATTTACCACGTTTGTAGCCGTTTTCAACATTAAATTTTCTTTGAATTTCAATAAGCGTTACCAGCACTGATTTTTAATAATTAAAGTCAGCTGTTGTTAAAATTTTTGCGCAAAAAAATAACTATTAAATAAAAGTAAAACAAACGAAAACAAAGACGTTTAATTGTACGCAAGTACAAGAAAAAACTTAATAAGAAAAATACTTGCTTGCATAAAAAAGTACTTAACGCAGGTGCAAAAAAAAATATTATCTAAGTCTGGGTTCACACTATGGAAGTTTTCTTTCAGAAAGTCTGAGTTTATGAGTGAGAGAGGAGAGAAGAAAAGCATGTTCTCTTCCCCTCTGACGAATAAACTCAAACTTTCTGAAAGAAAACTTTCATAGTGTGATCACAGACACAAATCACAATTATAACTGGGGGTAAGAAATAGAACAAATTTGCCATTTATTTTTGCAACATTTTTAAAAAGGAAAACGACAACTACTCAAATTTTTGCACATTTTTTTAGAATAGAACAAAAACCCCCGCGTATGGAACATTATTGTCAGAAAAGACACCAATGGTCTCTGTTTGGTTTTGCATAGTCCCCTTTTACAATGTGACAGACAGAAGCAGACAGACGAAGTTTGTAGGCGAGAGAGGAAAAAAGTAAAGTGTGTCACGCATACAGCGTCGCCCCCTTACCAACAAACTTCGTACCGCCACAAACATTTTTATTTGCTCCGTTAGAAAGAGTTCAGCCATCTTAAAGATGCCAATTTGGGATATAATAATGAAAAGTTTTTTATATATGTATGCACATTATTTCTATTAAAAGGTTAAAAGAACATACATTTATCGGTATTGTAAAATAACAACCTCAATAGTGCACCGCCGCTGCCGGTTTCCTAACAACATTTTTTTTTTTTCAAAATAACAACAGTGATGTCAGGAGAAAATAGAGCACGCTCTTATTGAAATTTTGTCAGATGACTTTGCGGTTGGCTTTTACAGAAGCAAAGTAAAAAAGGTAACACACGACACGTATGTATGTATGCAGTGGGAAATTTGACATGCCAGATGACAAAAACATGTCGTGTACGGGCGCCTTTAGGAATTAAAATTGGTTTGAAAGCAAACCTTTTCTCAAACGGCAAACGTTTGAAAATAATGTGACAAACATACCCTTTTCAAAAAAGGGGAAACTATTTTAAAATTGGGAAATTAATTTAAATTCAACTTGCTTTCATACGTTATTCTCAAATGTTTTCCAATTGTAGATTTTAATGCAAATTAATTAACAAAAAAACTTTGTTTTTTTTAAATCATACATATGTATATCTCTTTTTATTTTTTTTATTATTTATATACTAAAAAATTGGATTCAGCGAAACATTCGGAACCATCGTCCTCAAATTCTTGGAAAATTTAAATCCTCCTCTTTGTTTTTAGGATTGTCTTGGATTTGCTTAGCAACTTTAAGTTTCTTCACTTGATTGTTTTATCTTTCTCATTAATTTCTTACTCACAAATTGTTTTATATGTATTTTTTTCACAATCAATTTTTCATTAATTTTAAACGACATTTAACTTTAATTGCCATGTTAAAAAACACCTCCGATTTGACCTTATGCAATAAGACGACTATTTCCACACTTGCGGATGATGCAGCTATTTTAGCTTCGCAAATTGCTTCTCGTCAACTCAATAACTATCTGAGTCAAATGGAAATTAGTTTGAAAAATTGACGAATTTGATTAAACACGTTACGTTTACACTCAGAAAAGGAAATTGTCCACCTAGTCTGATTTTGTTACATTCCTTGGTATACATTTGGATAGACGGCTGTCTTGGCGTCGCCATACAGAAACCAAAAAACTTCATTTAAAGTTAACAGCCTCTAGACTTCACTGGTTAATGAGTAACCAATTTAAATTTAGTTATCCTGTATAAATACGTTTTGAAACCGATTTGGGCATATCCCAGCAAACATATTGGCAAGCGTTTTGTAAATTAAGATTGCAGCAAGCTTGCATAAATAAGAGTTTTGCCAATGTCGTTGACAATTTGCTTGCTAATGCAAGTGTTTTGCGAATGTTTTTGGCAATTTGCTTGCAAATGTTAGTGTTTTGCGAACGTCGTTGACAATTTGCTTGCAAATGCCAGTGTTTCATAAATTTAAGCAAAACGTGTCATTCTCGGCGTTAAAAATTGTGCTAATAAGTTGTGTTAATAAATTGTATTAAATTGTTGTTAAAGTTGTTTAATTAAGTGCGTTTGATACTTTTAATTATCATTTGCTATTAAAAAAGGTAATTATCTACTTATTTAATGTCTGCAGCAAAAAAGAAGAAAAGTGTTGTGCGCAGCAGCACCGAAATTTTTGAGCATCTATGGAACGGTGAGGCTGCAAGTTCTGTAAGACCCAGTATTAAAGACTTCCTCAATTTTGAGAAAACTATACTGGAAGATATAGATAAATTTTCCTTGCTGGTAAGAATTTAAATTTGAAATGACCGGTGACTGTGTAGTATACAGTGTATACTAATGTCGATTTTATTTCTTTTTTTAGAAGGCAGATCTAAAAAGATTGTCAACATCCAGTTCGAGAAAATTTGTTACGAAAGCGTGGCAGATCATGACTGACAACGTTGCTGAGAGCTTTTCCTGGCGAGGAACTGCAGATAAGAAGTGCATTAGGGCCTTCACTGTCGCCACTGCCATTCGTCGTAAGTGAAATACGTGTAATAGGTTTCTAGTTACATTTTTATATTCATATTTTAATTCTATTTCAGAAACTTTTGCTGAAAATGGAGGCAAGAAAGAGGACTTTGTGTTTGCCTCTAAGTCATATTTTCAGTACGCAAAAAATCGTATTAAAATTCAAACAACAAAAAAAGTAAACTTAAATACTAAAATGCTAAATGAAACAACAATGAAGCTCCTATTTTGATATCTTAATTTAATATTTTTCTGATAAGAAAAAAAAATGTTATATTTTAAATGATATTTTAAATGTATCAATAAAAACACATATCCAAAACAAAGTAAATGTTTAAAACGCTTACTTATTTCATTAAAAACAAGTGTTTTCTAAGCATTTTCAAAACGTGTTTTTTAAGCATTTTGAAAACGTGTAATTACGTTACTTAAAAAACATGTTTTGCAATCGTCTTTTTGACGCTGATAAAGTTGGGGGCTTTTCGATTATAAACCCCTTGCTTTGATAAGTGTTTTGCTTACATTTGAACGCTTACAAAACGCTTATTTTTATACGTAAATGCTGGCTGGGATGGTATCCAGTTATGGAGAACGGTATCGAGCTTATACAGAGAGCACAATTGAAATTCTAAGACCCATGACCAGAGCCCTGTGGTATAAAGAAATGAGAACCTCCATAGGGATTTAGAGATTCGACTTGTAAGATTTGAATTTTGCAAAGCCCGTCCAAATTCGCTTTTACGGCATCTTTCTTAACGGCAAACGCGAACAAGACTTTGGAGTGCCGATCTTCCACCCCGCTAGGTCAAGGACCGTCTAAAAATTAATGTTCTACTAGAGTGGGACTTACTTTTAGGCCTTAATATAGCAAATCATTAAATAAATATTATAGTATGAAAAGAATTTTTTCATTTTAGTGCTGCCAAGTTTATTTTTCATTTGTTTGCATTATTTTTTAATATTCAAATCATAATTAGTTTGAATAGAAATGTTTAAATAAAACCATTGAAAAAGGTTTGAGAATCGTGCTTGATATCGAAGGATAAAGTAATTTTATATCAAAGCTTTGACTTTGCGTATCCAAAAATAAAAACAACTTTAGACATTTTTGAAATCCCAAAACATTGTACTAAACATGAGTTTTTTTCGTTACACTCCTTTAACTCTCTGGCATTTAAATATGATGGAATCGAAGCTTGTTACAGTTATTCTTCATTTTATGCTGTTAGATTTACTCTACATATACGAGTACTAGTTTAAAGATTTTTTTACTCTAAATTATAAAGTCTGTGGTAAAAAAGTATTTGCAGGTAAAATTACTCTTTTATTTCAAATCTAACGCTAAAGAGTAGTTATTTTACAAATATTTTTTTAAAATTTTTTTCTTATTGTCACTATTATATTCACTTATACTAAAGTAATTTGTTGGAAAAAAAATCTATTACATCACATGACATAAATATGTGAAAGTACATTTACAAACACACGCATTCGCTAAACTAGTGGCTGGATTTACTCACGAAATATCTTAAATGAGATTGAATTAGACAAGGCGACAAGGTAAGAAACCCAAAAGCGAGACGATCGATTGGTTTTAAAGATTTTGTTTTCTCAAAATCTACAAATGTTTTACTTTTGTTTATTGTTTTTAATAAAATTCGCTCTAAATTCAAAGTACACTTCAAATAATTGTAGTTATTAGAGCTATTTTCGTAGTTCTCGTACTTATGTGAATTTGCTATATTGATGTAAATAATTGTTAAAGAGAGCATTTATATTTTCTTGGTGTGTGTATGTGATTTGTATGATTTTTTTAAAGCGCATGTGTTCATGGGCTTTGAATGCAATCGATTAAATTGCCAAACATCAATAACAAAAAAAAAAAAATTGTTATTTAAAAAAAGAAATAGTTTTTGCTTTAAAGATCACAAAATATAATCAACGACATATATGATAGATCGTAGATAAAATTTTATTATTTAATAGGTGTTTTGGAAGTGAACAGTGGAACTTGGGGTAATTAAAACAATTACGATTTTGACTGTAGACAGTTATGATTAAGCGATAATAGTGTTAAATACAATATTGGCGGTATCAAAAATATCTTGTTCTATTTGTAAAATTTGCTACCGTTAGCAGAACAGCTTGTTTCAATGTAAAGTTTCAATATCTATTAACAGTAATCAGTAGAAAGCAAACTAAATTTGAATGGCAAATATGCGCATTCAGCAAAAAAGATGAAACAATTTCGGCTGCGTAGCTTTATACGTGACGCCGTTTGTTGTAGAAACAACAACAACACTACAAAAGTTGGTGAAAAAACGATTTACTTCTTGTGCGTTGTAGGAACAACAACTTTACAAAAGTAGATAAAAAAAAACAATTATTTGTCTGTTGTAGAAACAACAACACTACAAAAAGGAAAACGTACATTTTTAGTTGATTTTATTGTAGACAAATGATACTTATGTTTAAAAAATTAATAAAAAGAAGGAAAATTCCCGTATTCTTTTTGTTAAAATTATTTAGTTAAATACATCAAATTTACAATGTAGAATGAAGGCGAAAACATTATCGCGGCATTCGCTAGTTTCTTAAATTTCTGTAAATTTCAACAAAAGTGAAACATTCTATAACAGGAAAAAAAAATTATAATATTCTCTCTCTCTCTTTTTTTCTTAACTATATAATTATATACTTTGTATGGTACATCGATATTGGTTTCACCTATTTTAAGCCTAGACTTTTCGGTGACCCTTTTAGTGGATCATCCAAAAACTTTTAACTGTAACTTGGGAAAAAAATTAGGAAGAATTTGTTTCTGTCACCCGAAAAAATTCGCAATAATCAACATGCAAATCTGGCTGAGTAGATTCTATATACGATGCTCAGTTTAGAAGTTACATCGAGATTTTCTTTACCTTTTTTAAATCTCCAACGCAAACTTATATCGAGACCTTAACTTAAAACTTGAACTAGTCCCTCGGCTGTAACTTCAACATTTGCATAATATGTTTTAGTAGCCGGTTTAGCGAATTTTGCAACCAATTTTGTAAGATATAATTGAATCAAACTTTTTAAAACTAGCCCACTGTATTTAAATTGAATTGCTTAAATTTTCTGCATCAAAATGCTGTAGTGTTAGTTATTTATAATAATTTTTAAAAACACAATGATAAATATGTTTTAATAACCAATATGTAACATTGATATGACCCAGAGGTATAACAAACTCATAAAGAAACTCAGCTAAACTTTTTTTTTTTTTTTTTAATTAAAGTTATGAAAAAATTATCTCAAGTTTTAAATGTGTGGATTTTTGTAGACGTTACATTTGAAAAAGGCGATGAGTTGGTATTTCGATAACATCTTAAATAGTTCGTTATGACCAGTGCTGCCACAAAGAATACAATTTTTACAACCAAAATTTTTGAAAAAGTTACCAAATTTAAAAAAATATAACCAAATTAAAAATGATTTTTATTAATTGAGAAAATCATTCAAATCATTGTAATACATTGTAACACAAAGGTTATTTGCACTTTATAGAAAAACAATAATTAGAAATCAAGAAAACAAAACAAGAAATTTAGTTCTTTTACATATTAAAAAAATAACGTAAAACTTAATTAAAAGTTTTTATTTATTTTGAGACTTTGAGACTTTTTTCTTAAAAATTTTTTTTATTTTTTGGCGCCCTATGCTCCCCCAATAAGAGTTAGAGGAATATATAAAAAAAAAATAAATTAAATATTTTTTCATAGCTGTTATTGGCAGGACTGTCAAATGTGGCGATTTCTTAATCCTTTTGTCGATGGAAACTTACGTTTGGCGATATGGCGATTATTTTGGCGAAATTTAAAACGATTGGCGATATGCGAAATGCATTTTATGTAAATATTTTCTAATTTACATATATATATCTAAAATATTATAAAAACTTTTTTCTGTTTTGTGTAAATTTTATTTCAAATTTTTAATTCTTTTTATAAAAAAATCTTTCAAAATTGTTCTAATATATCATAACGTACATTCAATAGGGAAAAAGTATATGACTGACGGTCAAAAGTTTTTTTTTTTACCAAATAATTATCTTAAAAAACATTAAATAAATATACATACCGACAAGTTATAAACAGTAAAATTTCAAAATTCCTTTAAACTTACAGCCATTTTTAAAAGAAAATTCCATAAATTTTACAATTATATTGATAAATCAATGTAATTTTAAAAAATCTTTAAAATTCCTACGTGTATTTTCAAATGTGTATATAAATATACTTCTGGAAATAACCTAAATTCAGAACCTTAAACTTATTTTTAAGTTTTTAAAAACACTGAAACGACTTTTGTGTAATTTTTCAGTAATTTTCTAAAATCGATTCCGGATGATTTTATGCACTTCCTACTTTAAGTACTAATTATCTTTACTTCTCTTAAAATCAAGAAAAACTCCATTTGTTTACGATTTCAGATCATGGCGTTTTTAATATAAAAATCACAAATGGCAATATTTTCTTAGCAAAAATCTTAAAAAAATTATTTGGTGGCTGTTTTGAAAGGGATTTTAAAAAACTTCCGTTCATTGGTAACGAATAATGAAAAAGTCGTAGTACACAGTACACAGTTCGAGCTCGTAAATAATTGTACCAAGAAATACATATTCGTTCGTAATTATTATTGTTTTAGAAAAAAGTAACCAAAATGAAAAAAATATTCACATCTTCACATTGAAAAATAATATAACCAATTTTGGTTAGAAATAACCAAAAACGGCAGCTCTGGTTATGACTAAAAAGCCCTGAAGATAAAAGAAGATATATTGTCGATATTTTAAAGCTCTTCAAATTGTACCATTCACGAGTCCAAAGACCATCTATCTTTCTCTTTGTTGTATTAAAAAAAAAAAAAAACCTTTATGATAAAGTGCTGTCAGAGGTGGAGAGTAAAATATTTACAAAAGATTTGTTGAAAAGAACTTGTTGTCGTACTTAAATGCAACAATCACTTTGATCTAATATTAAGTTTGCATTTGAATTTTTACAAATTTTCAATCGAACTTAAACTAAAACTGAGTTTGTCTAGAGTTGAAGTTAAATCGAGTACTTGAAGTTGTTTAAACTACAATAATTAAGAGTAAAAAAATATTTTCAATATAACTGTGTGATTATTTTGTGATATTTTGCCTTTAATACATTTAACGTTTATTTGATCTATTAAAAAGTTGTAAGACTGGTTATAAATGTTTTTCTATCAACCATAATTTATAGCAGGGCTGCCAGATAAATTTGTGAGGAAATCGTCAATTTTCTGATTAAAAATAGAAAAATCGTCTTTCACGTTTCGAAAAATCGTCAAAAAAATCGCACAACTTAAAATTTAGTTTTTTTAAACAGTTTTTAAGCATTCAAACAAAAACATAATTACTTCATACCCAGCTAGCATTTTCAATTGTGTAAGAGATATTGGGAGTCTCATACAAAGCGTCTTTGATCGTCGATGCCGCATTTTTTAATCGTGGAAGATTCCTCACATGGGAAAACTGCAACACGACTGAGATTAATCCATAGCACAGTGAAATACGCTTCTTCAACCGTTGTGGGAATCGTTTAAGATGTGGGTAAAGATTATCTAACGAGTCTTTCATGTCAAGAATCGTTTCCCAGTAAAAAATGGAGCTTACAGCAGTTTTGTAAGGGAGAGAAGCACAATGCCCCCTTACAAAACCTGATTACAAGAGGCATGATTTTTATATGGCGAATTCCCATTTGGAAGCACTTTGATAACTGATTGCGTTATGAAACAAATTGAATTTCTATGTTCGGTAATATTTCAAAAATGATCGTAAACACATTTTAAAATCATTGCAATACAACCTGCTTCGATGTAAGGGAATAACAAAAGCACATAAAACATTGTTCGTATAAGGGATAATGCGAAGTTATTCAATCATTAAATTAAAAATTCACTTTAATGGTATTCGCTTATCTGCTGCTTCTTAGTAGTGTGTAATAGCCAGCGCATATATCAGCGCTCATGTAGTTTTCGTGCTTCCCGAAACATAAACATTTTTTACTGGGATGAGACTCTTGTAGATATTATCTCACAACTCGTGAAATGTTCGCCGTATAATTGTTGAAAATATGATTTATACAGAGAGTCGTAAAAGATTAATTCGCTGATGGTTTGACGAAAGATAAACAAAGTGTAACATTGTTGTTTTTGTACTCTGAAAATAATCATTTAAAGATTTTCTTAAGACTTGCATATTATGGCCGTACCTAAACAAAAGCGCCACGCGTTTTCTAGTTTTTGAATAGAGCGGTATCAACGCTTTGCAATTGGAAAAACCGATTTTCAAAGCTCGTTTAATAGTGAATTTTGGCGCTATTGTTAATTAATAAAGACAATTTAGCTATTTTTTGATCAATCTAGCGTTGTTATCTTCATTTTTATTTATAATTTGTGGGTTTCATTACACAAGAAAGCTATCACTACTGTTTTTTACACAACGTTGACGCTCTTGCTTAGGTATGGCATATCAGCGTAAAAGCTAAGCGAAAGAAAACGTTCCGGCTTCCGCTCTTGTTAAGGTACGGCTGTTAAACATTCCAAGATTTAAAAACGAACGTGTCAGAAAATTTAATGTTTTATTCAGACTGGAGACTGAAAAAAATCGTCACTTTTAAGAAAAAAATCAGCAAATCGGCACTTCGCTAATTCCGGAACAAAAAATCGTCAAAATGACGATAAATCGTCAATTCTGGCAGCCCTGATTTATAGTGTTGTTGTTATTGCTGTTTGAATTTTGTTTTTTGTAAAAACAAACACAAATCAAAAACATTTGTTATTTGTAGTAAATCCCCGATTTTAAGATGGTAAGACAGGAGGTAAATAAAAGTTTGTGATACTGTTAGAGACAGACGTTAAATGGAATTGAATGTTTTAGATTCAAAAATTTTGTTAGAAGATTAAGGTACTAAAAAATGTGTGAGCTTTTTATTGCCTTTTCTAAATGCACTGAAAAAATTGGCTTAGGAAAATGTGCCCATTTAATTCCCCGTTGCTTAAATTTCAGCCCGGCGAAAAATTTTAAGGCTTTGGCATAAATTTTATTACTTTTTAATTTTATAACAATCCTTCTTCATTCCCCTTTTAAAGATAACACAGTGCAATATTTTTGTAGTGATCGAGTGCAAACTTCTTTTTGTGTGGAATTTCTCGAAGTACCTACTGAAACTAACAAAACCTCATTTGGTTTTTGCTACACGGGAAAAAGTTTATTTTCTAAAGTAATCATTTTCATTTCTAAGAACAAGAAAATCCAAAAATAATTTTTTGCTTTTAACTTATTTTTTTCGTATTTAGTAATTTTTTTTTAAATAATGAAACATTTTCTCATGATCAAAAAATTTACGTTTTTGGTATATGATCAAAAATTCCTTTGAACAAAAAATTCAAAAGTTGCTAGTTTTTATTAAAAATCAGAAAGGCATTTCTGAAATCAAACTGCATTTATTTAATATTTGTCTGGTTTTTTTGATTTTTAAATAGAGTCGAATTTCTTGCATCAAAAAACAAATGCTAGGGATTTCTTTAAATTTTTCAGAAAATGCTTAAGAAAGCTTAGTTTTATTTAATTAATTTTTATTTGAACCGACATGTTAAGCAAATCAATGAAATTAATGAAAGTTTCTTATTTTTATGTAAAGTTTTCTTAAACTTAATAATGCTTCACGTTTTTATCTAAAAAATTTAGGCTTTTCTTCGTATTTTGTAAAATATTAATGGCGCATTTTATCAATTCATAAAAATATCAATTTATGTTTAAAATTACATATATTTACCTCGGACATGCCAACAAACAATTGCACCCTAACCTCAACTTTTGCTGATGATACAGCTTTTCTAAGTGTACACGAGAACAGTCGTGAAGCATCTTGATACCTGCAGGATCATATATTTCAACTATAACTGTGCTTAAAACAATGGAGAACAAAGGTCATGGAGCAAAAATGCGTACATATTACATTCACCTTGCGTCGGGAAACATGCCCCCCTTTTAAAATCAATAATCAACTAGGGCCTCAACAATCGCATGTCAAATATCTTGGTATTCATCTAGATCGGCGCTTAACGTGGTAATTCCATATAGAAGCAAAATTAACCAAAATGAAACTAAAAGCAATTCAAATAAACTGGCTTATTGGAAGATATTCTGTTCTTAGTCTCGATTGCAAACTACTACTTGACAAATCTATTTTAAAGCAAATATGGTGCTACGGTATTCAACTATGGGGCACTGCTTCGAAAAATCACAGCTGCCCCTTGGTTTGTTAAAAACTCAAATATCCACAAGGATCTCAATGTGCCACTGGTGAGAACTATTATTACGAATTCTGCGGTAAAATATTTAAAAAGGCTAGAGTTGCACCAAAATCCACTAGCTTGAAATATTTTAAATGATAGCGGCCACACTCGCTTAAGGAGAAGAGACACTGCAGCACTTACCCATTAACATGAGCGATAAACTCCTATATATGGGAACAGAGCCCGTGATGAAGAAAATGTTTGTCTTGCACTGGCAGGACATAAAATAAAGAATTAGGATAAGATTTGATTAATTATTGTTAGTTCATATTTAATATATGAAGATTCAATAAATAAATAATGAAAAAAAAATGTTTAAAATTCGTTTTTCATTTTAAATAAAAATAAAATTAAATGAAAAATTATATTTAAATATGAATTGATATATAAATAGAATTGGTGAAATTGGCCATAAGCAAAGAAAACTTGATTTAAGTAAGTGCCATTCTCTCTTCCCTTCTTTCCTAAAAGCTCAAGACTTGACGGCTAAAACTTGAAGAGTGTGAACCAACTCTATCTATAGAATTAAAAACAAATTTTTTTTTAAGCTGTATTTAAGTAACTTTTAGTTCGCTTTGAGTTATAACTTTTTGCCTTAACCAAGCCATACATATGATTACAATAAGAAATTTTTGGCTTGGACGAAAATGGTGCAAAATTTTCTTGGTTCAAGTCATATTTTTTGGTGATTTAGTTAATAGTTATTTCCGTGTAGTTTAGCTAACGTTCGAATTTTATGGCCTGATGTATTTTTTTTTTTTTTTTTTTTGGCTAAAACTCGATTTTTCCGAAGAACATGCAATTTTTCTCACGGCCATTTCCCAGAAACCAATGATATTGACTCCGGAATATGTGAAAAAAGCATTCTCCAGTATTAAAGTGTTCTGAAGAATTATGAATTATATTCTAGGGAATATTTTTCCCTAGATTGCTTTACTTAATTTCCCACAGTTTAGCAGCTATGGTCCAAAAATGATGAAATAAGATATTAAAATTAATATTTTTCGACGTTTTAGCAAAAAAAAATCCAATTAGCTTCCGAGATATGCAGCCATGTCACAGAGTACAATTCCGTTCGGCAACGGAATTCATTCCGTATTTTGTTGCTTCAGAAAATGACAAAAAAATTTTTCGGAATGAAACCATTCTGTTCATGAAAACAAACATAAACGGAATGGGAGTTTGCTATATCTGAAAGGCCTAAAAACTATTAAAATAATACAATTTCTATCAGTAAACAAATATGTTTTCTTCGATTTCGAACGGAATTGTACTCTATGACATGGCTGATAACCGTTAGAAAAATTGCATGTTTTTCAGAAAAATCAAAAGTTTTAGCCAAAATATAAATGAGGCCATTTATCCGAACAGCAGCTATAACTAGCAAAAACCAAATGTGGTTTTGTTAGTGTTAATTAGTACTGCGAGAAATTCCACGCGAGAAGGAATTTGCATTTTATGTGTTGCACTTTGTAATTGGAGTTATTCAGGCTAAAAAAACATGAATAGTTCGATTTAGTTCGGCTTGAAGAACGTCCAGATTTTGCTTGACCGATTTATTGTCGATCAGATTGTTATGATTATGCTGACAAGCGCAAAAATCTGAGCTTTTAAACATGCCAGATGTTGTTAAGTAAAACCAAGAAAATGGGGAGTCGAGTAAGCTCCTTCTTTGAGATTCTCCTGAGCTCATACAACTCAACATTAGTTCCGGATTTGAAACATGTTTCTAAGACTGGGTTTTTAAGATCTCAGTTAATAAACTAGGTTAAGCTAATCTGAAAACAAATTTGTACCGCCGTTATCATGTTTGTATACACAATTATGACGGAACATCTTAGTTTGGCTTAAAGTGTCGGTCGTTAATGAAATAATAAAAATAAATTATATTTCGCCGAATAAATCCGAGTTTGAGAATACGCTTAACTAAGTCTAAACTTAATCCACACCTCAAAAACTCGGCCTAAGAAGTACAAGATTATCTATTTAGTGGTTTGAAAACTGCCAAGGCTGTCAGCTGTTTAATGTCAGTCATCTGAAAAGTCATTTATTTAGAGAAAGGTTTGACATTTACAAATATGAATCGTTAAACAACCGAAGAACGAGTAAAAATAGTTAAAACCTACTACAAAAGTGGTGGTTCAAACGTGGCCACCTTTCGATCTTTACGGGGTGATCGTGGTCGTCATAATATAGTGCAAGGAATTTGCACGATTACAAAGAAATTTAAAGAGACTGGAAGCTTTAAAGATGTGGTCTAGCCTATGCATCATCACAACTTGCGCACTGACGAAAATATCAGTAGAATCGGTACCGTCAATACAGAGCGCTATGGCCGTATGATAACCGACTGTTTTCGGCCTGCAATTGAAGATTATGAACTAGACGATATGTAGACAGTGCAACGAGTCACGCAAAAGGACCGATTTTGGCTGTATTTAATATGAAGTTTCTAGAATGCGTAATTTCACGTTTTGGTGACGTCAATTTGCTTAGTGCCGGTTCATACACATCAAGTTTGACCCGTCAAGTCTTGTGTTTTTAGGATGGAGGGGAAAAGATATGGCATTCTCTTTTCCGTTCTCTTCTAAAAGTTTAAGACTTGACGAGTCAAACTTGCCGTGTGTGAACCGGCACTAACAAGATCATGCGATTTGACGCCGTTAGACTTTTTTGTGTGGGTACGTCAAAGACCGTTTTTACGCAGATAGTCCCCTAACGTTGGATCATTTCCTTTAAGTTATCGCCGAGATACCAGCCGAAATGTGCAAAATATGGCCTAAAACTACCGATGCTTATGATCGACTGCTGCAACAAATCTAGCAAGGCGGTTATTTAAATTAAATTGTATTTTGTATGCAATGGCAAGGTCTAACATTATAATGAAACAAAAGTTTCATCGAAATCATAGCTTTATGTGTATTTTATTTAACTTTACTTTTGAAACCTTGTGGATAACGTTATTCCCGAAATAAAAATTGTAACCCTTTCTCGAGGAAGGGTGCATTAGAGTTTGTTCGATTCCATTTAAATCATATAAGTTTTAGAGAAAAATACGTTATATAGTCTTGTTTTTGTTTAATTTTTTTTTTACTGCAAAACCACATGTAAACCACCGTCACCACCCTCTTCTTCCAATGCTTTGTTATATTTAATTGTCCGTATGTCTAGCTGGCTGTCTGTATGTATGAAGTATTTGTAACACAATTTTAAACTTGTCTTTTTAAGATTTTTTTGTGTTAACGTTTTGTTTCTGGGCTTTTATTTGCACAAATAAAATAAAAATTAAAGTGTTTTTCCACAATAAACCACATAAGCCACTCTCTTAAGACCTTGATGTTGTTAAACACAACCAAACAAACCGATCAGAAACAAATTGTGGTACTACGTCAGTCTTAGTCAGGTTTTATGTATTTATTATTTTATACTTTTTTTTTTCAAATAAATGAAAACAAAAGAATACAACACTGTTTCTAGATAAGTGGTTCAAAAATCCATAAGTACAGGGATGGAAAGATACTTACCCCCAGCAACATTGATATCCATGGGCAGTGTTGCCAGAAGTAGGGGAAAATCCCTACATGTAGGTTTATTTGATACTTAAATAGAAGCGTAGGGAAAATCGGACAGATTTTTTATAATCTCCAAAATGTAGGGATTTTTCGTCATATCGTATTATTTATAAAATAAATGCTGGAAAAAAAGTTTTTTTAATAATATTTTATTGTCCAAAACGGTTGAAAAAAATGTTTTCCCCTAAAATTGCTTCAAAATATATTTCCAGAGTTGTTTGTGGTTTAAAAAGTTGGCGACACTAATATGTATGTATATAACAAGGTATATTTACACAAGGTAAACTCGTTGGCCCATATGTTTGTCATCTGTTTACCCATAGTTGGAACCCCAACGTCAAATTGCGTGTATATGAGCCAAAATTTGTACATGTGTGCTTTAAATTGTTTTTGTTTTATATGAAGACAATTTTGACAACTTGGTTCCTTTTATAGAGCAGCATGTCTACACTCCCAAATGAGTCTACCTTGTGTAAATATACCTTGGTATATAATTTTTCTAAGTTATCATTCAATAGGTGTGATCCCGTACTTGTTGGGTAAAGTTTGGTAAAATGAGAGTAAACAAAAATTTCTCGCACTAATAGACAAAAATGTACAAAAGTACGGGAACAATAAAAACCAAATCTCTGATCCAAAAGAAAACGTTAATATGAAATTTGTTTAATTAAATACATAAATGACACATTAACGTGCATAAAATTAAAATATAAGCATTTACATATACATTTTCCAACATTTTCTATTGTTTATTTTATAAATATTTCTTATACTAATTATTTTGGTTAACTTGCTTGCAGTTTTTTATTTATTTTTGACACAGCTGATTGTTTAACAATTTTATAAATTTTGCCCAAAGAAAAAGGACGGGCTACTTCGTGCAAGAAGAAGAATATTTTTCTCTTAAAAGCTCTACCATTTTGAGTACGGGAACAGTTTTCGGTAAGACTGGGATTCCGCGGGCTCCCAACAATGATTACGGGATCACACCTAATGTTGAAAGACTCAATTGAATTTATTTAAAAGTACATACATATGCATTATTTGTATTAGTTTTTTGTATTTTATGTCAAAGCTTTAATATACATATTCGAATAAAATTTATTTTTTATAACTAATGTTTTTTCTTCTATTTTAATGATAATAATGCGTAGGGATTTCAACGTGTAGGGAAAAATCGGATTTCTTTAGCATGTGTAGGTATTTTTTCGAAAAATACACTGGTAACACTGTCCATGGGTGTTTATTTGAACAAATTCGCATGTTAGTTTTGCTGTTAACTTGAACTAATCGATATATGATATCAAAATGTCCGGTTTAATTTAATTCAAAAGCTTATTAGAATGACGATTGAAAACCAAACACAAATCAATAAAATCTTGTTTTAAAAGCGTAAACAATATTGGTATTCACACCGAACTTGTTAATTTGTTACTCGGTAGATTGTTAATTTGTTAAAGTTACCAACTGTGAACGACCCCCTTTTTAAAACTTTGTTAGTCTGGTAATTTTCGTAGTAAAACAGCATTTAATTAACATACTTACTCTCAATGTACACGAAAATTGCCAAAACACAAGTATTTTTTTAGAAATGTATCACAAATGACTTTTTTATTATATATATTTAGAAACTGCAACAGCTGATTGTGAGTTACCAACTAACAAATATTTTATCAGGGGTGCCGTGTCGTTAATTTGTTAAATGTTAATCCGGTAGCACGTTAAATATACAAAAACAAAATGCGTGTAAAAAAGTAACGATTAACGACTAACAAACTAACAAGCTCGGTGTGAATCCCACTAATGTATTTTCAAAGACGCTGTTAAAAATTCAAGTATTAAAATGGTTTCATGGAATGGTTATTTGTTTATATGATTTACATATGTACATAGATGGTTTTATTATTAAGAATTTATTTTTTGGAAAACAACATTTGTTTGTAAATTTTGATTAGTGTTGCCAGAAGTAGGGAAAATTCCTTCATGTATGTTTTCTTTTGTCGCTCAAATATGGATAAATCAAACAAATATATTATTTTAAAATCTTGAAATGGAAGGTACTTTTTTCCAAAATTGGCTTAAAAACCCAATCGTCTCTTTTTAGTTGATTTTTTTTTTAATTTTAATAAACAAAATATTAAATTTCACTAAAATTTTTTTGAAAACTGTAGACTAGTGTTATGGTCATGATTAGGAATGCAAATGCATGTTTTTTGTCAATAGTCTAAGAACGATGTCGACCAATTATCTTTCCGAATCATTACTGTACTGTTTTTAGAACTAGAGCGCGAAAGTGACTCGCAGTAAATTTGCGTTAAAATGGCATTGATTTGTTTTTGCATATTTTGGGGAAAACGTATTTTTTTTGCATATTTAGGTTTAAAATGCATGTTTTTTTTTATATTTTGACATTTTTGAGGGGTTTTTTTAATTATAAAAAAGTTCTGAAAAAAAATTTTAAATTCACAACAAACAATTTCTAAAAAAATTTTTTTTTTAAGTTTCACAACAAAAATTCTTTTGGAGCTTTGCTTTAAATACAAGATTTTTAAAATTTCGACAATATATACTTCTATTTTAAAGCGTTGCGGCACCTTACATGCTTAAGGCTTCCAAAGGTTTTAAATATTTTATCCAATATTGTTACAAGCTACTTGTTTGGCACATGGGTTGCAAAAAATTTAGAAACCAATTCGTTAATATTGCAGTTTTTTATGAAATGTATCCCTTGATTTCCCTTCCACCGCAGCCAGTAGTAGCAAAATGGGGGCCTGGCTAGATGCTTCAGAATTCTATTCAAAGCATTTTTCGCTGGCTTTATGTATTTTTCCCTAAAAAACAAATGTATTGTGTTTTTGTTAAAAAAATTTGTTGTCTTTACCAGCCAAAAGGGCGCAGAACAAAACTGAAACGAACGTACATTAATGTACTTAGCCGAACAAAACAAAGTTTGTGGTTTTTTAAGTAAATGAAATGTTCTCATCTTTTTGTTGGGTTAGATTTTTATTGTGTACAAAGGTATTTGAAGGTATTAACTACACAAACACTATTATTGTTTGTCTTTTCCATATTTCTATTGTGCAGAACACTAAAGAACAGTTTAAAATGTTTATTTTCGAACTCTGACTTGGAATCGATTTATATTTAATAACTTAGCAGGCATTAAAATGCCATTATGCAGAGAAACTGCTACCGTATAATTATTTTAAATTTATAAATGTTCTAATGAAAAACACATGTTTACTGTGATTCAGTATTAAAAATTAATTTCTTAAAATAAACCGCAGAAAAGAATGAAACTGTTGTAGACTTCTTACAAAAAAAGTTTTTAAAATCTAATAAGTAAAAAACAAGTTATAAAATTAAATATGTACTAACATTTATTATATTGTTTTTTTAACATGAATTCAAACAAGTTTTAAATTTATTTATTTATGAATTTTTATTAATGTAGAAAAAAATCAACCAGAAATCGATAAACTTTGATGACAGTACTATTGATGTTTTTGTTTTGGCCATTAATGTCAAATGATTTAGGTACTAATGAAGCCTCAGCATCATTTAAATCAATATCAAAATGGACAATATACCATTCGGACACCAGATAGATGGCAACTGTGATCAGACCAAGTTTTAGATAAATTTTTAAAATGTCAAAGATATTTTGAAATATTATCTGCAAATATGACCACATTTTCTTTAACTTTTCTCTCTCTGCTCTCTTACTCTCTGTCCTTTCTTCGTATTAACTTATAGATTTGCTTAACCAGATATAAAACAAAATTTATGTTAATTAACTTACGATGTTTTTTGTTAATTTAGTTTCAATAAATTTTCATTAATATTAATAAGTTTATAATTGATTTTTGTTGTAATATGAATTCAATTATTAAATATTTTTCCACAAATGTCCAGACATTATTTGTTGGCTGGTGCTAGACATTTGTATTATTGATTCTTGTTTTTTAGACTTGACCTTCTTGACTTTGAAATTTATTGATCTTTTTAATTCGGGCCTGTCGACAGTTATTAATTGTGGGAAGGGATTTCATCAAGTTAAGCATATAAACTTGTTAAAAAAAATCCAGCTGGGGCTGCAAAATATAAAGAGAAAACAAAAAGTGTGTTATGTTTTTTTTTTTTTTGTAATAAATTTAAAGTTTTATTTACATTATTAGTTTGGTTTAAATAAAAGGTGGAAATTTAAAATGTCAAAATAAACCAATATGGGGAAAAACACGTGTGATTTTGTGGTGTTCTAAAAAACATACCGTTTTTGTGTTTCTCGGTGTGCTTTCTGCAATTGAAGATCACACCAAAACACACAAAAACGAGACGCTAAAATATCACACGTGTGATATTAAACACTTCATGTGGTGGTCATTAAAATGATATAGTGTTTCACACATAATGACAACGTTCAAACTTTATAATAAAAAAGAAATATCATGAAAAAAAATATTTTATTTGTTTAATTTACGTTTACTTTTGAAACCGCAAAACAGATAGCCCTTTAGTTCAAAAAATTAGGTACACACTATTAAACATAAATGACAGTTTTGCTAAAATTTGCGCTTGTTTGACAGAGTGTTCGCTAATTTTCGCCAGTCAACCGCAATTATTTATCTGCGGTGGGTCGAAATAAGTTGTGCCAGTCACCCACTAGAATAAAATATACGTCTATGACATTTTTTTCGCCATCTTCCTTTTTGTTTTTATATAAAGCGCCGCCATTCGAAGTGCAATCTCAACATATCGTTTATCATTTTTAATGGCTTGACGCCGCCACTTATATTTTTGTTTATGTCTTGACCGAGGCTTAGTAATGATATATGATATTTATATCGGACTTTAAATACAGATCCCATATAAAGTCTACCTACCTAAAAATTCTCATTCTTTGTGAAGGGTATTAAAGATTCGCACAACGGAATCTTGCATCCTTACAGCTGTACCTAAATAATAGCGGAAACGGCCTGCTTTCTTCCGCTTAGATTTTACGCTGTGATGCCATATACATATAAACAAGAGCATCAACGCTGTCTCACAAACAGTAGTGTTAACTTTCCTTTTTAAATAAACCCACATAATAAAAATAAAAAATGGACATAAAACGCTAGATTGACCAAAAATAGATAAATTGCCATTTTTTTTTTGACAATAGCGGCCAACTTCAATATTAAACGCCCTGTCAAAATCGGGTTTTCCAATTGCAAAGCGTAAACGCCGCGCTTTTTAGAGATGCTTCATACAAATTGTATGGGCGTGACAAATTTTTGACAAACAAAAAAACGCCTGCCGCTTTTGTTTAGGTACGGCTGGTACTTGTTAAAGCGAAATAAAACAAATACCTCTTCTGTGTTTTGAACCTATTTCGGGGAGTATACAAATCAATTTGTGCCATTTGTTGTATCATTCCACAATTATTATGTTTATGAAAATGTTAAATTTTTTCCAAGTTTTAAAGCATGAATATTTTTTACGAGGTAGTTTTTTATAACAGGTCGTAAAATATTAGAGCATGTTTTTTTTGTGAACTGAACCGATCAGTTCCGTTAACTTGAATTTATGTAAAATATTCATAATTAAAATTTTTAATTATTTCCGCACCTATTGACCGACTACAAACAAAATAAAAACCCACCACGCAACCGCAGTTATTGTGTTTTCGCACATAAATATTGTTGCCCTTGAATTCATGTGGAATTTTTGCCACACTTTCCTGAACGTTACTGGATTTTATTATGTGTTAATAAAAATTTCATTAAAATGCATCTAATTATAATAAAAAATTATTCATATTATAATATTCGAAGAGAATTTCAAAATTTCTTACTATTTAATTGTAGTCGTAAACTTGTCTTGCGAATGATTTTTAGCAATGTTTTCTAAACGAATTTAAATATTTTTGAATATTTGTTTAAAAAATTTATACAAAATTTTATTTTATTTTGATGTCACATTTAATAGCACTAGTCAACAAAGAAAACTATACATGCATATAGTTTTTCTTTGTTGTCAAGAAAACTTTTGTTTAATTTTACGAGTTGTTATAGATGTAGTTTCGTCAAACTAGTTCAAGATTCATTTAGAGATGCCGCTAGGCTGCGTTATTTCTACTACTCTATTCATTATTTTTCTAAATGAACTTTTTTTTGCAGATGACCGCAACCTGTGCAATTCGTATTCATTTGATTAAAGACCAAGCGTATCCGCTGTTATATAATTTCGATTGGGGTCGATCTTAACACAATGTTGCATGCCGCCGCATAAGCGCGCGACTGATCATCTGTATATATATGTGGTATAGTTATTGAGGAATCAGGATCTCCTGATGTTCTGGGCATAAAATACAAACTGATATCCGATGGACAAAACATATGTTCTAAATTTCGAACGAAGCATTCAAGTGCCTCGGGTTTTGAAAACGGTGTAAAAGATACTTCACTCCATCTGATCTCCTTACTATTTATATCAAATATATCCGACCGCCAATGCAATACAACTCTCTTGTGTGTGCAGGTGCTTCAAAGTCTTTTTTGAACTTCTCGACCGCGCGTAGTGGAGAGCGAAGATTCTCAATGGTGACAATAGGGTATTCAATCTATTGACTCCCGTGAGAACCTACGCATTGTGGGTTGTATTTTCCTGTTTTATCGTTACTACAATGGGATGTGTTCTGCTGAAATTAGGGATCTGGTTCCCGAAACTCGTACGTTTGTTCGTAATGCACGTTTTCCTTTAAGAGCCCTTTCTTTTGTGGTCAATTGGTATAGTACATCGTATTAGAGGGAAAATTCGTTTTTGCCGGACTCTTCGTATATCGAATAACCTGTCTGCTTCCCTTTTACTTTTAACTTGAATAAGTTAAAGTCGAATGTCCACAATCATCCTTCCCTTAACCTATTTTCCTTGTTTCAATACAATGCAATGCACTAGTAGAGGTTATACCCTAAGTGCTAGTCCTAACAAGAAAAGAATTATGCTATATAAGCACGGCATTTTGAGATATGTTGTTCGCTCCTTGAATAACAAATGCGAATTACGTTGTTAAACAACTCTTCTTCTTACATTTATGAAGATTTTTTATATCCTTTGCCGAAGGTTAAAGGTTATTTACAAGTTTGTCAGTTGGCAGTTTGTACAATATTGATCCTAGACTCTAAAGTTTGTACGCTCTTTCGAAATGAGCAAGAAGCTGCCGTTCCGGTGAATAACGAGTTCTCTCGAGTTTTGCATACTGAGTTTTTGTTCCCAAAAATTTATTAGCTAAACATCAGTGACATTTGGTTCCAACAAGATGGCGCAACTTGCCATACAGCGCGCTTAACAATCGATTAATTGCAAAATCAATTTGGTGACAACTTTATATCCAGATGATGTCTTGTTCACTGGCCCCCACGATCGTGCGATTTAACGCCTTTGGATTACTTTAAATGGGGCAAAGTATTTCATTCGCATGCAGTTAAAAAACGCTTTATTATAGATGTGGTTTCTTGAAAGTCAGGATCTAATGCTTCGTTTTGTATTGCTTATGGCGTAGCGGAATGACCGAAACTTTAAGGTGATTCTGGTACAGGTAGTTTTTTACTATGAGGGATCGGTCTGTAAGCAGATAGAAGGTCAGGATAATTTACTTTTACTTTTGTAAAAGTAAAACCTTTTGTATCAGAAAGGCAAAAATAATAATCATAGGAGTGGTTCTTTGGTTCTGTCGAAATCATAGGAATCGAAAAAGCAATAGATCGAGATCTTATCGCCTATCCAGTAAGAATACCCACACATTTAACATAGCAGATGTGTGGAACCCATGATTTGTCTTAATTTCACGATGGAAAGTCAAATTATGCTTTATATAACTTACTGAGCAATCTTAACAAGAGTGGTAAGCGTTTTTTAACATGAATTTTCAGGTTTGCCGATATATTTTTAATAAATAATAACCGTCATTTAAGATTTTCCAGCCGGGTGGTATCGAATTCGTGTTTTAAAGGTTTGTTTCGTATCAAATTTATGAAAATGAGAAGTTTTGACTTTAATAAACCGCTTGCCGCTCTTATTAATATTGCTCTGTTAGTTACTAAGGGCGTCAAAATTCCTCGTTGAGTTAACAAAACTTGTCAGGATAATTTTTGCACTTTCTTTTAAAAATCACTTAAGTTGGAAAATAAAAAACAGAAGAATAATAAATACTCTGAATGTGAAATTGAAACTTCAAAATTACCAATCTTAAGGGTGGTCCATAATGCAAGATGTTAATTGTGAGTCACACCTTAACGGCAAGTTTTTTGTCCAACCTAATTTGACATTTCTTTGTTTCAGTGTTTGACGAATTTAACCATAGAGAGGTGAACAATTGAGCAGCGCGTTAAGATTGTTGCAGCCTTTATGAAAATGGGCGTTCAAATCAAAATGCATTTCGTGCACTTTGTGATTTCTTGGTCAGCTAAATGGATTCGTTAACAAGCAGAATTGCCGCGTTTGGGCAAATGAGAATCCACGAGTGATTGTTTAAAAGCCGATGCATCCACAAAGAGTGACTGCTTGGTGCGGCTTATGGAATTACCGTGAATGGTGTTCGCTATCGCGAGATGTAATTTTACTTTTTGTGGCCAGAAATTGAGGATATGGACCTGGACGATACGTAGTTCCAACAGGATGCTGCCACTTGCTACACAGCTAACGAAACAATGGCCATGTTATCTCACGTCGTAGCGATGTTAATTGGCCGACATGATCTTGGGATTTGACACCGTTGGACTTCTTTCTTTTGGGATATTTAAAAGAAGAAGTGTAAGTCAAGAACAATTCAAGAGCTAAAGGATGAGATAATTCGGCACATTAACGACATTTAACCTCAATTATGTCTTAGAGTCATTGAAAATATGGAACATCGGATGGAGGTATGCCACCGAAACCGTGGCGATCATTTGGTCCATATTTTGTTTCAAACATAATTGTCATAGATCCTTCTTTAATAATATTAAGATAATTCTCTGAAAACTTTTTGTTTTATTTACAATTAAATAAACATCGTGTTTTTTAGTTGCACCACCCTTTACAATTTTATGGAAAGAAGCTTTAATCACCGTTGCTTATATACGCGTGGTTCAACAGAATAAATGCTATTGCTTTTATTCTTTTCTTACTACTTTTACATACATGTTGGAGAATTTCACATATGGCGGCATTGGCTGTAACACAAAATCAATACTGGTTTAAATGAAAATAAATAAGGTGTTTGAATGAGGGTAGGTAGTACCTTTCTTGGTAAAAATTTTTGTTGGCCACTGTACAAATGTATGAATCAAAATTTATTTAAATAAAAACAAAAACCAGTCTGATTAAGAGCTGAAAAAAAACATACGCAAGTTTATGATGAACAAATTTTTGCTAGTGTTTCTTCACTGGAATCGAAGTCGATTGCCTTCGATTTATGACTGCAAGTAGATGCCTGTCTGCGTGTCTGCCTGCTTTCCAGTTTAGCTTGTTTGACACTTTATTGCTTAAGATTCTGCAAAACAAAAAAACTATCGGTCGTTGAAAATCCGAAGATGAAATATTATTATGCAGATTCTACAAAGTTTTGTGAAAATATTTATATTTTTTAATTTATTTAAATTTTTCTAAAGACGTTAAACAATGACTAGAAGCAGAAGCGAGATGTTTGCTAATGCTAATTAAAAGAGAAAAAGACGAGTATTTAAAAATGTTGAAGTTGAAACATTTTAGTGCTTAAACTTAAAATACGAGGGCGGTCCCAAAATTAGCCGATCTGAGGTATAGATCGCGTGAGTATTTTGAAAAAAATTACTAAAGTATTTTTTTCTTTTGGAGCTTTAAAAGAAAAAAACTTCAGTGAAAAATTGGTTATCAATATGTGATTTAAGGCTGTAGGAAATATCGCCCAAAGAAAAATGGCCCAAAAAAAAAAAAATGAAAAATCGCCCAAAAAAATTCCATGTAAAATTGGGCTTAAATTCATATGAAAAGTGACCCAAAATTTTTGGGCTTTTTTTCGTTATTATTGGGTGATTTTTCGTTTTTTAAATTGGGTGATTTTTCGTTATGAAAAATCACCCAATTGTAATTTATTTAAAAATTATTTTGTTGTTTTTTCTCTGGGTGTTTATATTAAATATATAACGAAAACACTTTTGGGCGCAAGGATTTTCTCCTCAAGGATATAATATATACCGGCTGCGCTAACTTCGCTAAGCTTCTCTGCGCAGCCGGCCTTCGGCCGGGCGCAAGGATTTTCTCCTCTATGGTATAACAAACACCGGCTTCGCTAACTAAAGATTCTCTGCGTATATGGCCTTCGTTCGAAAACAAGGCAGATTTTAGAAGCTTTACTTAGCGAAACCGGTACTTGTGCTACCATAGAGGAGAAAATCCTTGCGCCCGGCCGAAGGCCGGCTATACAGAGAAGCTTTAGTTAGCGAAGCCGGTGTTTGTTATACCATAGAGGAGAAAATCCTTGCGCCCGGCCGAAGGCCGTCTATGCAGAGAAGCTTAGCGAAGTTAGCGCAGCCGGTATTACTGTCCTTACTGCCGAGCAGCTGTTGAAGATACAATGCAATTTTTTACATAAAACTTACACTTGTATGTATCTAAATTTATATGAATAATAAACACTTTTTTGCAAATTGGGTTTTTGCTTTTTGGGTAATTTTTCATTTTTTTTTTGGGCCCTTTTTCGTTTTTGTTGGGCAAAATTTCATATATAACTTTTTGGGTCATTTTTCATGTTCTTTTGGGCGATTCTTCATTTGGGCGATTTTTCATTTTTTTTTTTGGGCCATTTTTCTTTGGGCGATATTTCCTACAGCCGTGATTTAATACTCTCATTTGAAGGTCTAATGCCCAATTTTTAGGATTGATATTAAAACACATTTATGTTTAAAATCGTTTTAAATACAAAATTCTTTTCTTTACTAAACACTTAAATGTAACTTAATTCACCGATGTGGTACATTTAAATTCATTTTAAGTTTCCATTGGAAAAACTTAACAAGGTGGTCTCAATATTAAACCAATACAACAACAACAACAGGCAAAGCAATAGCAGACAACTGTTTTTTGAGGCCACCTTGTGAATAAATACAATGTGCGTTAGTTTACTTTTCCAGTAAAATCCAGTAGGTGAGTAATATGAAAATTTTACAAATTTATGTGTACGCGAACGCATTTCAGTAAAATCCAGTACAAATTTGTACAAATTTTAAGGTAAACGAACGCAGCTACAATTTGTTATAATATTTTATTGTAATTGGTAGTGCTACCATACTTTTATCTTAATTAAATAAGACATTTTAAACAAAACTCAAAAAATCAATCTGTATTTAAATAAGATTTAAGTTTATATGAAAATAAACTTAATATACGGGTCTGTTCTGAAAATCACGTGATTTCAAATCACGTGTTTTTGAAATCACGAGCGTGATTTTGTGGTGTTCTGAAAGTCATACCGTTGTTGTGTTTCTGGGTGTGCTTTCGGCAATTGAAGATCACACCAAAACACACAAAAACGGGATACTAAAATATCACACGTGTGATTTAAGTAGGCACATGTAATTTGAAATCACGTGATTTGAGTAAAAGTGATTTGCAGAACAGGCCTGATAGATTTAAATATTATCCTGAAAATTGGGCATAAGTCCAACCAATACGTAAGTCGAGCTAGATTCTGCTCTGCGAGAGTCTACTTCTTAGCTATTAAATAGTGGTTGGCTAAGCTAAAACGAGATCGTTCAAGCGGCCGCGATAAGCGCCAATCAACCAATCGAGGTGTTCACGGCAGAAACGCTTACGAAAATCCACAAAATACTATTTAATGATCGTCGGTTGAAAGTGCGTTAGCTAGTTGAAATTATATGCATTTCAAAATGAGCTTCAATCACATGTTTCCCGAAAATTTTAAGATGAGAAAATGGATCGGTGGTAAAACATTTGGTAGAGTCTGCGGTTGATGGCTATTTTAAAGAGCTTGACAGTTCTTACACTAAACAGCGCACAAAGGATTGGTTAAGTTATTCTTATTCCACCCAAAATGCTTTAAGATCTGTTTTTTTTAATGTTGTAATACTTCAGACTTTTTTTTTGCCAAATTTTAAAGATATTTCTTTGTGTCAAATGTTGCGAAAATAACGGGATATGAATATTAGCAACGCCCCAGGGTTGTAATTTTTCAATGTAACCATATTGAATTTTTTATTCTAACTAGCCGGAATTTTCGACGGGAACTTATGCTAAAAAAAAACACCGGATGCGGTGTTAAGCCGGCTTGGAGCCGAGCGACTTGGACGTCTAAATTATTTAACAGCTTTATTTGCTTTTCTCTGCGCGGTGACAACTTCAAAGTTGCATTAAGGAACAAAATGCATCGTCGAAATCTTTTTTGGTTAATTAATGAAGAAAAATTATAAGTAAGAACACAATTAATGCAGCATCTATAACATTTTTTGGTCTAAACATTTTAAAAATTGAATGGCTAAATTGTTTTTTGCCATGGCTAAACGAGATGGAAAATGGCTAAATGTAAACGCAAAATAAGTGAATTGGCAGCACTAGCTGTAAGCAAGCTCCATAATTTAAGGCCCAACTATAATATAATTAAGTTGGCTTAAGCAATTGTGCGAATACATGTGATTCATATGTGTCGAATCATATTAAACTTAAGAAAACTTTTTGGTTAATTTTATGAAACTGGCATTTGCTTAAGCAAGGTGCGAAACAGATCGCACTTCCTGTACGGAATAAGATATTTTTTGATATTTTGTTTGTTTTTTTAAATGCTTTTTTTTTTTGTTAATTTTTGACAGTAGCTTAATCATCTTACGCATATTATAGTTGGGGGCCTTTAGATTTCTACTGTATAGTTATGACAAAACAACGAGCACACCATAACAAGTCCTATTATTTAATGGCGATTTCTTTTCTGAGAAAAATGTTGCATTAATGTTACATGTTCTACATTTTGTGTTCGTTTGTACAAAAAATACAACTGTAGGAAAAATTTTCAAGTTCTTTTGTGAAAATGTTGATGAAAAACATGCAAAACATGTTACATGTTTTACCCTTACTTTTACTTAAGGGTTCATACTGCCCTGTTTTACAACTTTGGTACTTACTACTTTGTTTGTACAACCAATATTTTATTTTGTTTGTCATAATATTTTAAAAGTTTTGTCAAAAGAATTCTACATCTAAATATTCTTCGACGGCATACTCCATTTTGAATTAAATCGTTTTTTTTATTTTGGTGGAAAATTCTATGTATTTATTATCGTTTTAAATTTGTTCAAGCAATAAGTGATGTCAATGTCTGTTTCCAAACCGTAAAGTAAGTGTGCAGCAAATAGTCGAATAGTTTTAAAAATCGCTAATGAACTACATTAATAATAAAAGTGTAATAGTTGGAAATAAAGGCAGCTAATTCTGTTCGATTGATGTTGTACAACATGTAACACTTCGATTGATTACACTGTGAGACAAAAAAAATGAAGTGAAAATACCTGGGATCTTATACCATTTTTCTGGTAGGTACTGTCGAGTACAACAACAGTCTGTTTTTGGAATTTTCAAAACACCCCCAAAATCTTGAGTTACGGGTAAAAAACCGGTTTTTCATACCCGTATGCACTTATCACCTTGTAACTTAGTTGAATACCAATCGGTTTCGAACTTTTTGGCAGATTTAGAAAGAAGAAGCTTAGACCTTTTGAACGGTATATATTTTCTTTAAGTAAATTTCAGATACATGTATGTATTTTTACACCAAATGTATTTTTTTACGGGTTTTTTCTCATTTTTCTATTTTCGGGACGTTTTTACACAACATTTTTGTATGAGAACCGTGCTATTTATGGTTTTATTTAAAAAATATAATTGATTAGAAATAAAACGAGGGTTTGTGTTAAAAAATCCGTTGAAAATTGACTGATTTATTCAACTTTAAGAAAAACACATTTTTTACAAAAAAATTATTCCTTACAATTCCGATCAAAAACGTTTGCTTGACCTTTTTCTTTTTAATTTAACGTCTTCAGTATCTCGTTTAAGGGACCAGCAATACTCTGAAAGCATTTTTATTTTATTTTTTCCTTCGAAACGTCTTTCCATTGCAATTTTTTCGTGATCAAAATGTTCGCCTTGTTCATCGCTAAACTGGCCTAGGTTGTCTGGAAAAAAATCCAAATGCGAGTGCAAAAAATGAATTTTTATAGACATGTTGCAGCCCTTTTCACCATAAGTTTTTGAAAATTCATTAACGACCATGGCATAGTCGTCGCTTCTGTGACTCCCAAGAAAATTATCACAAAGCGCAACCAAACTGTTCCACGCGCGTTTTCAACGGAACTTAACATTTTTAAAAAGGTCTCATCTCTCATAACTTTACGAATTTGAGGTCAAATGAAAATACCTAAAATTAATCAGAAGAGATAAAAATGTTAAAAATGAATGCTATTTCGAAGTAAATACACAAATACCTCCTTTTATTTTTGCTTCACTTAATCTTGGGAATATCGATTTAAGATGCTTAAAAGCTCCGCCGTTAATATCAAGCTTTTTAACAAATTGTTTCATGTAACCTAATTTTAAATGCAATGGTGGAAGAATAACATTCTCAGCTTTAACTAATGGTATGTTTAGAACATTTTTTCTACCAATTTGCTGCGACTCACGAGATGGCCATACTTTGCAATCATAGTGATTTTTTGCACGACTATCCCATTCACAAAGAAAACACGGATATTTTGTGTAACCACCTTGCATGCCAAATAAAATTGTCAATACTTTTAAATCACCTATGATTTTCCATTTATGTGTAGCATAGCTGACGAACAGGAGTATTTTTTGCATGACTTCGTAAGTTTCTTTTGTGGTAGTCGCATAGAAAATTGGAACTGATGGCAACCGATTTTCGTTATGTAATAAAACTGCTTTCAAACCTAAATATAAGATTACAGATTATAGATAATCCACTATTTTGAAAATTACTTAATTTTACATGAGCCATCAATGAAAAGTCGCCATTCATCTGCATTATAATTGTAATTTAGTGCAGAAAATAACTTTGGAATATCACTGCAATACGTAAGATTGCTGTCACTTTTATCAGTTTCAAAGCTTTCTTCAAATAACAAAGTCCTCTCACTTTTTCTACAATATGTAATACGAAAGTCTGCTTTCACCAAATTTCGCTGTTTTAATATTCGTTTGGCATATGACCAATATCCGCAAATAAGCCACAGATATAGCAAAATTTGTTACGCTTATTACACATTTTTATTTAAATTTTACACGATTTTATTAAATTGTAAAATTTTTAATGTACACAGTTGGAAAATAATAAAGAAGTGATAAATAAAGGGTCACATTAAGTCTCTGACATATTGACAAAAAATCCTAAGTCGAGATAATATAGCAAAAAAGTTTAAAAAAAAACTCGGTGAAAAAATCATTTTAATCAAATAATAAAATAAACCAAAATTAAAGAAAAACATCGTTTATAATACAAAATTTTAAAAACTTAAACAAGAATGTTTTTTAATGAAATTTCTTATAATTAACATAATTTTTTCAACTTTTTAAATTTGACTTAAGGTATTTTGTCAAAATGCCACAGAAATAAAAAAAAAAACAGTTTTTGTACATGAGTTGAGCTCTTTTTGCTCAGTTTTGATTTTATTTTAAATTTTACAAGGTTGGTCTGCAAAGTTTCCGATCTCAGCGCTAGTTTATAAAAGCTAGTAAATGTAGTTTTGCATCTTTTGACAATTACTCACCAAGGTTTCACCTATTTTGGACGGGCAGTTTTTAGTTGATTGAGACCATGTGAGTGTTTTTGTGTAAATGGAAAAATTAAGTAGATAAGATTTTACGCAAACAGATTATATAGAAAAAAATAAGGCCAAATTTCTTAATTCATTGTTAGGCCGGAAATTTTTCAGACCACCCTCGTATTTAGAATAACATTGATTTGTAACTTGCGACTCGCAGGCTGCAAACATTGTTGTAATTATTTTAATAATTACTTAAAAGAGATACTGAAGACGTTAAATTAAAAAGAAAAAGGATTTTTGATCGGAATCGTAAGGAATAATTTTTTTGTAAAAAATGTGTTTTTTTTAAAGTTGAATAAATCAGTCCATTTTCAACGGATTTTTTAACACAAGCCCTCGTTTTATTTCTAATCAACTATATTTTTTAAATAAAACCATAAATAGCACGGTTCTCATACAAAAATGTTGTGTAAAAACGTCCCGAAAATAGAAAAATGAGAAAAAAACCGTAAAAAATACATTTGGTGTAAAAATACATACATGTATCTGAAATTTACTTAAAGAAAATATATACCGTTCAAAAGGTCTAAGCTTCTTCTTTCTAAATCTGCCAAAAAGTTCGAAATCGGTTGGTATTCAACTAAGTTACAGGGTGATAAGTGCATACGGGTATGAAAAACCGGGTTTTTACCCGTAACTCAAGATTTTGGGGGTGTTTTGAAAATTCCAAAAACAGACTGTTGTTGTACTCGACAGTACCTACCAGAAAAATGGTATAAGATCCCAGGTATTTTCACTTAATTTTTTTTGTCTCACTGTGTTATAGGTAACATGAAAAAGTGTTACATGCATATACTGTAGCATTTTTTTCTCAGAATAGAAATCGCCATAAGAACTTTGTTTGTTTGAATCATAACAATTTTACAATATTAGGATATTATGACAATATGACTTGATATCACACCATTTGAATCCCCCAACTAAATTTGAAATGCTGATGCTTATCTTTTTATATATTTTAAGTATGAATTTTTTCAATCACAATTTTCACAATCTCTGTCGTTTAGCTTATCGTTGAAAAAATACGATGTTTGTTTTCTTCTTCTTTAATAAAAGTTTACTTTCACATTATTTTATACCATGGTATAAAACCAGGTATGGGAGTTTTAATTAAATATGAAATGGTAATTAATATTTATTGATGAGCAATTTTAATTAAATTTGTTTAAACATAATTTTAAATCAATTAAACATATATGATTCATTGAGAAGAATTACATTTGTGGTGTTAACATCACATTTTTAAGCGATTTTTACAAATTCACCAAACAAATCAATTATTTCCTGGCCTGGTATGGATACTGACAGCCTGTTCAACGATCTCGAACGTTAACGATCGCATAGAAAATTACATTTAAAAGAAAAACAAACTGTCGAATTTTTTTTTTGTTTGAAATGTAATTTTTTATGCGAACGTTAACGTGCGAAATCGTTGAACAGGCTGTAAATTTTTCAAAACACTTAAAACTTAATCGTTTTGTATGAAAATTTCCAACAAAAAAAAAAATAAAATTTTGTAAAATTTTACGATTATACAACAAATACGATGTTACAACGAGCTTGTGAATTGGACAATTAAATAAGTTTTAACCTGGGTTTTTCCTCATGTGTAGCATGTCAAAACTTTTTAATATCACTGTAAATCGACCTTTAAAGAAGTTATTTTAATAAATAAAAAAATCCCAACTTTGCTGTGGTTTCTTTTTAAGATCGGCTAATTTTGGAACCGGCCTCGTACGTAATAATAATTAAATAAATTTTTACTTTTTAATAATATAAAATCAAATCATTTGTCGTAAATTCAAAGCAAATATCACAGAAATGAAAGTATGTTAATTAATGTGATTTATTAATTAAACTTAACTATGATTTTAATTAAATTAATAATACTACCGGTTTAAATATGATAGCACAATGCAACATAACGAAAGAAATAATGATACGGCTGTCAGCTTGACTTTATGGAGATTTAAGATGCCCTTTATTGCAAGTTTAGAAAATGCACTTTAACATTAACTGTTATACCCTTCACCACAGGTGGAAAGGGAGTACATATCTGTGGCATTTTTACAAAACATCTTTAGTCGAGATAAGATAGCAAAAAAGTTAAAAAAAAACTCGGTGAAATATAATTTTTATTAAAAAGTAAAATAAAACAAAATTAAAGAAAAATATCGTTTATAATACAAAATTTTAAAAACGTAAAAAATGGTTTTTTTACTGAAAATTCGTATTTTCTACAGACCCTATAAAGTATATCGTTACTTTAATATAGAAAAGCCCTAACTAACTTTACAGGAGAAGGAAAAAACTTAATAAAAATTAAAGTCTTGTAGTCGCGATTTTTTTTTAAACGCAGTTTTTATTAAACTCTCTAATCAATTTAATAAAAAACTGCGTTTAAAAAAAATCGCTACTACGATACTACAATTTTTATTAAGTCTTTTCCTTCTCCTGTAAAGTAAGGAGAATGTTAACTAGGGCTTTTCTATATTAAAGTAACGATATATTTTTGGGTCTTTATGAGGAGCGAAGTTGATTTAACAATGTCCGTCTGTCTGTTGAAATGGGTTTGCCGCAGACCCCTGAAATTATAGGTTGGTATATATTTATGTCACATATCCTTTATTACATTTTAGAACTGAAATTCAGTCAGATCAGTACACAAATGGCTGAGACACAAGCAAAAAGCCACATAAATCCCTTGTTGTTTTTATTTTCTGTATATATGGAGAACATCCAGAGCCAAAGGTTCTAAATTAGGTATAAGATTTTGATTATCAATACACAATATCCGACAAAATAAGAGCGAGATTGAAGAAGTGGGCGTGTCACAAAAAATATTTATTTACATGTAAAGAACGATATTTATACACTCAAAAAAAATCAATCCATCTGTACTCAAATCAATCGGAAGCGGTAATAATAGTACGGTGGGAACGGATTTTCTTGAATCAAGTACAGAAAGATTGATTCAAGTACGGAATTTCAATCGCAAAATACTTGAATTATCAATATTCAATCCCGTTTCGTACTTGAAATAATCCGAAAATGAGATTGATTTAAGTAAAACTAAGATTGAATCAATCTCAAAATGCACTTGATTCAAGTATTAAGAAGTTTATTTAATCCAAAAATGAGATTGGTTTGAGAATCGTTCTTTGCCTACTTGTATAGTGTTGTTGTAGTGTCTACAACAATTTTTGAGATTACTCTTAGAGTGACACTAGCAACGAGAAGTGTTATCTTTTTTTACTCAGTTTAAGAATTTTATACTTATTTTAAGAAATTCCGGGATTGATTTTCGAAAGTAGTCCCACATGGGGTTGTTTTAAATACGTGTTATTGTTATTCGTACTTGAATTTTTAAGTACGTCTCGTACTTAAAGTAAGTATCTATAAAAAACTTAATTTATCACGAGTGTTTTTCTTTCCGTGTAGGGTTTAGAGAATAATGGTACCTATTGTTTATCTTCAATTCTTGATCCGCGATACAAAGCTCGAATAAATCAAAGAAAATCAACTTCAATCGTATCGTAAAACATCTTATTGAGCTACTTAACATGACTCTGCACTCCGAAAGTGTTGATGACAAGGTCACCTCTACACGTACCCTACAATTAGTGCTGCCTAGTTATTTTTCATTATTCGCGGTAATACTATATAATTTTCTTCTAGTGTATAAATTAGTTAAATTCAAAGTGTTCAAGCATGTTATTTATTTAATGTTACACTGATAGAAAAGGCGTCATAACGCTGAAGTATTTTGACATCAGTACTATGACAAGCGCTTCGTTTTTGACCCCATGACACTTTTCATCATTGTGATGTCAACCTTAACATCACTTAGCCAAAGTGCCATCAGGGTCAAAATGAAATTATGTCATCAATGGGATGACACATCGGCATCACAGAAATGACGAACATGTCCTCAGTGCGATGACAGTTTGTCTTTAAGTCAAAGTCATTGGAATTGACTTAAGTCAAAGTGTGAGAATATTATTATTTACTTACCCGTTACAGATGTTCGTTTCACGTTTGTTGAATTACGACCTTTGTTAACAGCAGAACTCTCAATAATAAGACACCAGTACCATGCCCCATATGGTTTTTGTTATCATTCAACTTTGAAAATTTGATGTTTTTAACTAAATAATTTAAAAAAATAGAATATAGGAATTTTTGCTTCTTATAATACATTGTAATCATGAAAATATTGCTAATAATATACAAAATGTGGCATCGAATTGATGTCACTATAGTCATAAAATAGATGACACGTAAAAAATGAGAAAATTCTACGAAGACGTTCTTCATTGGATTGATGTTACTTTTTGCATCATTGATGCCATTTGTAGTAACATTGATGTCACAATTCTGATGTTAGGGCATCATCAATATGAAGATGAATTTTTCTATCAGTGCATAGTTAAAATAAAAGTTATAATCAATTTGTTAGTTATGTTATGTTTGTTTTAATTTAATTAATTTAATTCATTAATTTAATTTTATTTGGGCCGTGTGTTTTATTTAACTTTCGTAAATAGATCCCAAATAAGGGCTACTTTTCGAAATTATTCTGTTTAAATTAGCGAGTGATGTAGGGCACCACATGGTAAATAGTGCTGGCCCGAATATAGTTACTACCCTTTTGACATTTTATATAATTTATCTTTTTTTAATTAATAAAGTGTCAGTTTATAAGAGACTTTGGTGTCAGTTTAGTTTAAGGGTCCACAGATTTTAAAAAAGCAAAAAAAAAAAAGTTTAAGAAAAACTAGACAATTATTTAAGAAATTTTTTTTCTTTTTCCTCTTTTTTTATTTCTTAATTAACTGCAGGCAGTAAATAAATAGTTTTTATATCTGTTGATGCCTTCATATTTCACTTTAAGTGGAGTTTTTTATTAAAATTTTTGTTATCATAGTTTGTAGCTTATTTTTGGTATATTGCTGTTATTTTGTTTAACCTAAATAAAAAAAAAAACATTACGTTACCGTAAAATTGCCGAAAATTCAAAATTACATAATTTATTTTTCAAATCTTTAGGTAGGTATGTGTGCATGCTTGTAGCTTAAACTCTTAGATACTGTGTAGTACATAAATATTGTATATAACAGACAATGCTGCTAATTTAGCTATTTTCTCGTCAATTCTAGAGATTTTTTTTTAGACATTGGGTCTGTGTGAAACGGTAGCAAAGTACTCATGGAAGTAAAATTTTTACACTATTGAGGTGAATAAAATTTCACTAGCCCTGGGGGCTAGTATAAATTTTGACATTAGTGTAGAAATTTTTGACAACCACAAAATTATTTTTTTTCTTCAAATTAAAAAATAATATAGAAGCAGGACCAGCGGCAAAAAAATTAAAAAGAATTATACAACATGTAAGTATTTACATATGTATGTCCTTTTTTGCTTACACTTTTTGTAAAAATTGTTAATATATCAGAACGAATGCATCAAATAGTTGGGACGATCTCATTTCCAACAGAATTGAAATGATTATTGGTAAAAACTTGATTAATTTATTAATTTTCACAAAACTACTAGTAATTGTTTTTTTCTTTATGTCAAAATTTTACGTTGTCAAAAATGTTACAATTTCACACAGCACAAATATGAAAATTTTCAACCACAAACAAATTTCATTTCACCATAGAACTTTGCTACCGTTTCACACACACCCTTTGTGGAAAAAATTGTGGCTTAGGTTTACGCGGGAAATCTAGTAATTTTTTTTTATAGTTTTGTGCGTTTTTAAACTTTTTTTGACAACGTTGACAACAAAGCAGAGCTACTTTTTTATACTTAGAGAAAGAGATGTTGTAAATTGCTTATGTTTTTTGCCATATCGACCAACTTAAGCAAGAAAAAAAAACACCATGTTGTTGTACTTGTTGTAGTATAGCCGCCACATGATATTTAAGTTCGCAGCACGACCTGGGGCCTAATTCTGGCATTCGTGATCGAGTACTTTCTCGATCTTGAACTCATTTAATGAAATCATTGTTTTATTCTAAAAATCCCGGAATTCCCGGGAATAAGATTTTTTTTATTTCGTTTCCCGAGAATAGAAAAAGTCCGTGAAATTAGAAACCCTAGTCTGATTAAATTAGGTATATGTGTATATGTATATTCATTCAACTCAAAATATTTTTGTTTTATACTCTTACCCCCTTTTCACCAAGTTCGGTTATAATTAACTACCGGTTATAGCTGTCAAAACATATTGTTAACTGGAAATTAAAGTAGTAGTTAGTTTTAACGGAACTTGGTGAAATTGGGGGTAGGCGTTCATATGTATGTGAAGAACATTAAACAAAAATGTTTTTTAATGTAATTTCATTTTTCATATTTTGCACTTATCGGTGTTACGAAAACATTTGCGGAAATGTAATGTTCTTATTTTTTTGTTATAAGATAATCTATTTTTAAATTGAAATTCACCTCTCCAAAGCTAAAATTATAAAACCTACATATGTATATGTATTAAAAAAATATGTATTCAAAAAATCCAATTTTTTTTAAATTACCGTATTTTAAATAATATTACCTTGTCTGTCTGTAAAAAAGGGTAATTACCGCACGGTTAACATGTAGGTATGTATATTTACTGAATTCCTTTTTTTAAATGCACTTATGATGCGTTACAAAATTGTTTTTACTCGTAATTTTATAAAATTTAGCATTAATTAATGATTTTGTTTGCAAAAACAGTTTTTTTTTTTAGCGATTTGACGCTAGATTTTTTAATGTTTTAAAAATGTTGCTATTTTTTCATTCTTTGGAAAAAAGTTGGCAGCACTGAAAACAGATACATTTTGTTTGTGTATTTCAGCTGGTTGGATTGGCCTGTGTTATTAGCTTGACTCTGTTTTCGTTAACAAAATTCTGCTTTGGGCTTTGGCCGTTTTATATTTTGGATTTGTAATTGTGTGTTTTTGTTTTCAAATATTTCAACGGTTTTAGCTCCGATTGTCATGGTGTGAATAAATAAAACGTGATTTTGTTTACCGAGGCACAGTTATTTAAAATAAAATATATATAAACCAAATAAGTGTATATGTACTCGTATATAACAAATCCCCTTGAATGAATAAAATAGCAACAAAAAATTTTATAGAAAAAATACAGACATAAAACGCAAATGAACCTCTAAAAACTAAGAAAAGAAATGTGGGTGCAATGCAAAACATGTTGTTAAGAGTTCTTTTTTTGTATTTGATGAAAACTGATAACAAATATTTTTTGTGATCAAAAAGGTTTTCACACATTTGTTACATATTTATTATATGTTATTGAATTTTTATTGGTTTATTTAACTTTTAAAATTGGACTATTAGAGATTCATTTATTAGTTTGATTTGATTTTTTTAAGTTGATGATTTTGTGATAATTGGCCTACACTAGAGATCTGTTAAACAGGTCATAAAATATTTGAATGAATGAATTAATTTAAGGTCAAAACTACCAAATATTATAAAAAACAAAAAAAAAAAAAAAATAAAAAAAAAACAATTTTGTAAAGTATTTGAATTGTTTAGGCCCACAGTTTAACAGTATTGGACGTACTGCAATTTAAGATTAATTAAAATTGAACATCTTTCCAACCAACCACCTGAGTTGTGACATTTTTGACACTAACTTTATTAACAAGTGTTAAAAGACACATTTTAGCTGGTTTTAATTAATAGGACATGTTTTTATATGGTTTTTATATATTTAATATTGTAAAAATTAGAAATATTCAAGCAAAAAGGTAAAAAAGGAAGAGAGTATGGTCGGTTAAGCCCGACCAAATGATACCCTACACCACAGCATAAATAGATACATTTTCAAGATTTGACTCTATTTGGAGCCCATGGGCAGTAGAGGTGTGAAAAAAATTAAAATGAATTTTCAAGTCAATGACTAGGCTATTCTGGTTGCTTTGTATATAAAAACAATAGCTGTTTATATTTCAAAAAATGTTTTTTTTAACAAAAAGTACCTTAAGTATTTTTATTTTAACCCCTTTTGTTTAAACAATTAAAAACTTTCTAAGTCTATGCTTCTAATGATAGTGAAAATAAACCAACTTTTAAAATGTTGAGTCTGTAGATTGCTTATTTTAGTCTTTAGCAAGTTTATTACACTGAATAATGAAATACCCATTATGTCCCATAATATGCTTTTGTACTCAAACGTACTTTATTTTTTTGCTACCCTTATGTTAAAGAACACAGGTTTCAATATTAAAAAAAAGAGAGTTTGCAAAAAGTACCCAAAGTACGTCCCCTGTCCTGTTTTGCTCCTTTAAGCTAAAACTATACCCTGGCAATATTTTAAATGTAAAAAAAGTAAACTTTGTAGTCTAAATGGTGTTAAATAAAATATACCCAAAGTTACATATTTTACCCAGTTTTACTCTCTAAAATACCGATATTCAAAATTTGCTTTTTTGTGACATGCGGCCGTTAAAAAAATCTGTTCCAGTTTTGCATTTTTTTTTTGGTATTTCTTATCCCTTTTTAACCCAAAATTCAGGAAAAAATTACCTATGATAATTTCCCTAGAATATCCTATATTGTTACTGTTCAGCCGCTTGGGCGTAGTATTCCAAATATTTCCCCATATACACCATATACGCACAAAAAACAGTAGGCCCATTAAAATGCCTATAACTCATAATCCAATGCATATACATAAAAAGACCTTGTATACATAAAAAAACGCATTAACGTCACCTTTAATGAAATATTTCTAGAATCAAAATCGGTTCACGCATTACCGAGCACATCAATTGCTAACACAATGCAACTTATTATACTCTTCACCGCAGCGAAAAGGGTATATATTAGTTTGTCATAAATATTTTGGGTCCTTGTAATGCCAGCAATTTCTGCAAATAGATATTTAGCAGTGTATAGATACCTATGGTTTTTATAATTGTAAAACGTATTTCTTACCTACGGGTTGAAGTGTAATGTATTTTACACTATCGATTTTCGATAGTTAAGGGTACGCTCGTAAATGCAGTTGCTGCGAATCAGTTGCGCATTACCCTAGATCAGCGGTCACCAACTGGCGGACCGCGGTCCGGATCCGGACCGTAGACCTATTTTATGCGGACCTTGTGTTAACAATACAAAATATTTTACATTATGTAAGAACAAATTCATGAAAAATATTATCGTATCGACATCAACCTTTGGTAACGACCCGTTAACTAACAAGTAATAGGGAAACCTATGCAAAACTATGTTTTGCTGCAAACTCAATTTTCTTCGGGCAAAATCAGCACTGAAACATCGTTAATTGAAAATATTTCTTGACGAAGTGGATGCTCAATATGACGATCTGTTATTGCATAATAATGTGAGAAGACTTGAAGACATATGTTTTCAAAATTGATCAAACGTCAACAAACGATTACTTAAGTTTTCTTAGCGATAAAGAAAACGTAACTTCCATTGCTTTCTTATCAGATATTTTTAAACAAATTAATGATCTGAACCTTAAACTTCAAGGCAAAGAAAAGCTTGTATGGGAGATCCTGACAGAAGTAAAAAGCTTTTTGCGAAAACTCGATCTTTTCAACATTGATCTGGATAATGAACGCCTGCACTTCCCTAACGTGCTTGACGTCGGCCAATACAAGACGTTCATTGAGGATCTAAAATCTGAATTCGAAAACAGATTCGCAGATTTTAAGAAAATTGGGAATCCCGTCGATATCCTCAGGATGAAGCTGCAAATATTTTCGGGAGTAATAAAGCTTCTCTCCAGATAGAAATAATCGATTTCCAAGAAAATACAGTTTTAAAACACCAAAAACAGGAAGTTTCTTGTCAAGTGTTTTGGATAAAATTTGTTTGTGCTAATAAATACTCAGAATTAAAAAAATTAGCTTTGAAACTTCTCACTTTGTTTGGATCAACATATGTATGATTGTGAAGCAGCATTTTCTAAGATGAACTTCACTAAAAAAAAAAAATAAAAAAAAAAATAAAAACCCTTAGTACTTACATCTTTTTATTCAAAGCATTTGTTTATTATTTAATAAAATAATGCACCGAAACACATTAGTTTTATTTGTCCATTGATAAAGTATCTAAACATATTATTTAAATAGTTCAGTTTATTACCTTCCGGACCGCGACGGTCGTGCTTTTTAAAAAACGGACCCCAAATGAAAGTAGTTGGTGACTGCTGCCCTAGATCTACACTATGCCATGTTCATACGACGGTATAAACCACTCGTTTCGCTCTCTGAAACTAGTTTGCCAAACATGCTGTTCATACGATTCATTTTTGTTTCATTTTGACATTTTTTTTTGTGTTGTTAGTATGATTTTTTTTTAAATAGATAAAAATGTAAATAAAACTCAAAAATATATTATTTAACACTTTTATTAATATTATTATGTTATAATTATCACTTTATTTTATAAAATATGAATTTTTATTTGGTTTTTTTCTTTGTTTTGATTTTTTGGGAGCTAGTTTAGATAAAATAACGATACATGATATCAAAATTGGAGATGATAGTAAATGATAGTAAATGAAACGACCTGTTTCGCTCTCAAAATTTTGTATGGGGAAACAAGTCGTTTCAATCATGTTTGGGGCGCGAAACAGGAATAAGAGAGCGAAACACGAATATTGCTGTCCGTGTGAAAATGGTATTAAGATAAATATCTCAGCAAGATGGCAATAACGTCGGCAGAATAACAGATCAGTACTTCTTATTGCTCCGCTTATGTAAAAGGCATGGTAAAACGTATTTATGTTAACTCATAATTTGAAAAAAATCAAGGAAGAAGGTGCAGTGTAAAAACCAGGGCTGTGGAGTCGGAGTTGAGGTTTTTGTACCGGAGTCGGAGTCGAAGTACCCACAAAAACTAGCGACTCCGACTTTTTTGCATTAAAATTTTTCCAATGTTTTTCAAAATAAAAAATTTTAATGACCAATTTCTCCAATTTTAGAATACTTTTATCTACTCACTTTAGGGAAAATTGGAGAGATAATAAAGACTTGCAATTTCAAATTTCGGTCTTGGACAATAATAATATTGAATTAGGAACGGAAAATGCAAGGCGAGTACACTGAAGAAAAAGATTTAAATTAAGTTGTTTAAAAATTTACATTTTTTTTTTTAACTCTGCAGGTGGGAGATAAACTACATCAAGCCACATTTTGAAAGCTTTACAGCAGACCGCGCAAATGATGTTTATGTAATAAAAATGTGCATTTGTACGAATATTTTATATGATCCTAACATATTTTTTTTATTACGTCATAAAAGGTTCGTTACCTTCTATGGTACTGTTCCATGCCTTGAGACAAACAGCATCAAGTCCAACAACAAAAGGGGTGCTATTTTCCAAAAATAATAGAAGGCTAACAACATTTTTTTACATTACGGTTCTCTTCAAAATGTGTTATATAAATTGTAGAACTAACAACTGAAGGCGCATCTGCATGTTTTAATAAACTATACAAAATTTTCCTGAGAATGATTTGACTTAATAAATAAAACAAGACCAAAATGGCAGTGTCTGAATTTATGTATGTATATTAAAAACAAAAGACCTCACTCCACAATTTTCAAAAAAGGACTGTCCTTTGCCTCTATTAATATTGTGGTAAACAACACTAAGTAATATTGATGCCTTTAACGTCTAAGCCAATTGGACTTAGTGTTGTTTTCAACTTTTCTATCTCGAAAGCTACATTAGATAGGACTTATGGAAATTCACACATCTATAAATTCCAACAGTATAAAAAACGTTATTTGAAAAAGATGTGAATTGGTGCAGTTTATCTCTCCCCTACAGAACTATTTTTACATTTTTTAGCACTGTTTGCATAATTTTAATAAATTAATATAACCTTTAAAATATACTAAAGTTCAATGATCCCATACGGATTGAAACAAAACTCGTTTCTTTCGAAAGTTCTTAACAAAACTCGTTCGTTCCAAAATTAAATCCATTATTTTTCTATATTTCAGTTGGTTTAAATTTCTCAACTGTTGAGTTAAAGGTCAAGAATGTCATAACACTTTAGAATTAAAAAGTTCAACTCATTTGGTCTATTTAATCGGGCGCTATATGTTTTTTGCATTTTTTCCAAAATCCAAATAAAATATTTTGTAGCTTTCCTACTCATATGTTAGTAACTAGTAGGTTAAAGCTCGATGCGCTGCACGTTAGAATTAAAATATCGATTTGAAATTTTTACAGAATCATTTTCTTGCTATATTTAACTATTTAACAGGTACTAAATTAAAAAAGAGTTTAAAGTCAAATAAAAACTAGTCTCTAAAATAATGCTAGGTTAGAGTAGGAGTTGGAGTCGGAGTCGGAGTCGTAGTTAAAAAATTTAAGCAAAAGGAGTCGGAGTTATAACTATTTCTTAACGACTCCACAGCCCTGGTAAAAACTGGCGCTATCTTGCAAAAATTATTTTTATTATTATAAATTCTTTCTTATTCGACTTTATTATTTAAATGTATATTAATTTGTTTAAGCTTGAGGTATTTTTTTATATAAAAATATTAATTAAATTATTTTTTTTTGATAAAATAAAATTTATATTTTAATGTATAAAATAACTCAAGCTTAAGCAAATTAATATTAATTTAAATAATAAAGATCGGGTAAAAAAAATTTTTAATAAAAATAATTTTTGCAATTTTATTTTAGTGTTTATTTAATTCATTAATTTCTTTTACTACAATTATAATTTGCTACTATTTCACAAATTGAATTTCTTTCTCACACAATTTGCTTCTATTTTTTTCTTTTTTGCTCTTTTTATTTAATTGACCATCAAATTTTACCCCGGGTCTTCATGTAGCAATATTTATTGCGGCATACGTCAAATTTCATTGCTCCATAAAATTTCCGACGTATAGACCGCATATTGCCATGAGTGGCAATCCATTGCGCAATGATTGCTCTTCTTATTGCTTGTTCAGTTATTGCTTAGCAATATGCTGTCAAATCAGTTGTAATTTATCTGACATTTCATTTCTCTGTACGGTTGTTTTTTGTTTGTGTGTTAATTTATTAAAAAAGCAATCAATAAATACATATATTATTATATATTATATTTCTTAATAAACGTCAAGATCAACAAAAGCAAACGACGAATTTATTTTTTTGTACATTTTTATTTTTTCAATAGAACAATTCAACTTTTTTTAACGCAAATAAACAAAAAAGTAATACAAAACACAGCTACGACAATTTCAATTAATTATTTTATTAATTTAAAAAAGAAATTTTCACAACCACTTCAAAACAAAACATAAAACATTTGTTATAAATATGTACAGCCACAAAACTTTATACGACTACTCGCGGTGAAAATTGCAAATTTATGGCAAAGCAATTTCAAGTGTTCTCCAGCAATAAATTCAGCAATTATTGCTCCATTGTTCTGTCATTGTTCTGCCGACGTTTTTGCTTGTACTAAGCAATAAATATTGCAACGTGGAGACCCAGCGTTACGTTTTATGATAGCAATAACTGTCAACGAAAAAGGACTAACAATTATTGCAACATAAATTGCCGGCAATAAATATGTACAAAAAATTACTGTCTACATTAAAGATAACATAATTTTGACATATACTGCAATATATGTCGCAATAATTATCTCTAGTATAGACGGGCAGTAAGTAAAGTTGAATTTTCGTAAATACATCACAAGCTTGGCATTATTTTCATTTGTTAAAAGTTTTTTTATGCAGTTATGCCGCAGCTCTGCAGCAAATATTGGCAATTACTGCATCAGTTAATTTTCTGATGCAATTACTTTTAACATAAAAGAAATATGTTGTTTTATTTTTCTATTTTTATGCTTTTTCTTGTAATTTAAAAGAAAACTATTACTTTTGGTTAAATATTTTAAATAAAATTTGCCATCGCTATTGTTGATTTAATTTTTTTTTATTATTTTATGTTCGCTGATAAAACTTTTAAAATTTACATAGCGTCTTTACCTGACAATTTTTTGTCATACCAAACGTCAAACTTCATATTAAAAAAACGCTGACAAAAATTTTCGAGTTTTTTTATATAGACTTTGACGTTTGGTATGACAAAAAATTGTCAGTTGAATACGCTATGTTAGCTCGTGTTCAAAAATTCAAACTTTGTACAGCTGTTGTGCAGTAAAAAAGCATCAGCATCACAAGCGCAACTGGTGATCACGCATCAGCAACAAAATTTTGCATCTTCTCTAATTCTACCCAAAAATTCCTTATTGTTGTTGTTTATTTTTTTTTATTTTTATGTCTATCTGGAGCACGGCAGGAGCCAATGTTTCCAAATTAGGTACAAGTATCTTGGCTATTAATACACAGCAGGGGACAAAATGAGGGTGGGATCGGACAAGTAGGCGTGGGACTTCCCACACAAAGACATTATAGATTTCTATATATCTGGATAACGGCAAGAGCAAGGTTTCCCAATTAGGTACAAGCTTCTGGGTAACAGTTCACAACCTCCGACGAAATGTGGGCGGGATTGGACACTTCTCATATAAAGAAATTATAGATTTCTGTTTATCTGGAGAACGGCAAAAGCCAAAGTTTCCAAATAATTCAAGTTGAATTATTTATATTTAAAGAACGGTATTTATATTACTTTCTGTTATTTTCGTCCCATGGCGAAGGGTATATAAGATTCGGCATAGTCGAATATAGCACTCTTAACAAAACATATAAATTTTCGTGGATTTAAATATACAAATTGCAAATTTGCACAATGACCATCGTGATAACCCGTATTAACCCAATATTTTGGTACAAATATGTAACTAGTTTTGTGTTTACTTTGGTACAACAATATCATCCACTATTCTCAAAAAGTGCCAAAGATGCGGCACAGACAAAAAATTATTTCTAACCAGTTTTAAGCATTTTTTTATTTATAATACTTTGAACAAAAAAATAAAATCTTAAATTTTATTTTCAATAAAATTTTTAATTTAATTTTTTTGCATAAATCTTTTTTCTTTTATAACCTGATCGTTTCAGGCGAAGCAAATATTTAATTTTCCCTTTAATTATTGATGACGAAAATAACTAAAATACCGTTAAAACAAATTATTGATTAACCTGAATTTCTTTGCACATTGATCTATTCGTAGTTAATAGATAGCACTCTCTATAAATAGCACTCTCTTAATTTAAAGTGGAGATTCTTGTTATTATTGGTTTCTTTTTTTCGACTAACACAAAATGATGACGTTTATTTTAACTTTGTTCAAATGCTGTCAAGTTTTATTTTAATTTAAAATATAAACTTATAATTTGTTTTAAAAAAACTTACTAAAAATTTAATTTGTTGAACTTTCATGTACTTCTATTTAAAAATTATAAAAACTCCAAAATTTAGTTAACTTTGTTAATGTAAGTGTTTATATTTCGTCTGACATTTTATTTTGACTTTTGTAAACAGCTGATAAATTTAAAGAATAGCTTTAACCAGGGATGGCAAAATGAGTTTTAAAAATATAGAAACTTGTATAACTAATTCTATTTATATGAATTTGCCTTTAAAAATTAAACAATTGATTATACATAGTGTTTTGTCTTATTAAAGAAGTTTATGTATACGAAAAGCCCTTAACACAAGCTACAATCTTCGGAACTTTCTTGATCATATAAGCCTTCAATTTAAAAACACCAATGCGAACTAAACTCTTTTCGATTATCTCCAAAACATACAAAAAAAAAAAAAAAAAAAAAACAAGAGAATTAAACGAATTATCATAAAACATTTCAAATGTCGGAAAGTACATTCTTTAATTAAATTAATAATACATACTTATTAAGCTGTCAGGGAGATTTCTTTATTTTTTTAATGGCACGTATTAAAGGAAATTAACTCTAACGGAAACCCTCTCAAAACAAAACAAAAAATAATCTCCGACAATTCCATACATGTCAAGTTACAACAATAAAGTAAACACATTTCTTACTTACACAATCATAGGGTTATGTTTTGTTGACAGCTGACTAAAGGGCAAAATAAACGACACAATCAGTTTGACAAAAACAACACGATACTTGTGTGCTATTAAAAAATTTCAATATTCACAAAAACATTCTCAAAAGTTTGTTATATGTTTGTGCAACCGGTTGTGTGGTTTATGTGGGCCTTTAGATTTTTTTTTTTTTGACGGCTGAGTTAGCTTTTTCTCATTTTGTCTATTTTAGTAAATCTTTAGAGCTATGTTCTGCCTTAATGATGTTTTTTGTAAACATTTTATGTTCCGTATTTAAATTAATATTTCGATTTGTACTGTATTTAATAAAATAACTGCAATAATTTATCTGACTTTTCTCCTTAGTGGAAACCAGTCCAATTTTTATCCTTCTCGAAAATGTAGGAAAAAGTGTTTAAGATCTTTATGCCTTATTTGATCTAAGAAGCACTCCGGAATTAAAATTTAGGTTTTGATTGAACATATTGTAAAATATGGGTATTTATTTTCAAATATCTTGCTCTAAGATGTTAAATGCTCTTTATTGATTTTCGACAAATCTCCTCACCATATTTTTCTAACTTCAAATTTTTTTTTGTCTAAATTTTTAGGATTAAAGTTTTTAAAAAGAGTTTTAATATCTCTTGGAACCATACGTACACACATGTATTAACCTTGGTTTTTTTACAGTCAATGTCAAGTGGTCGAATTGCGGCTACGGGGCGAACCTAGTAGTAATAAAACAATTTACAATTTTATCAACTTTCCAACCCTGGCTTTTAACCAATGTTGTATTTTGTAAAGCCATATGAAAAGCTAAGCTTTAATTTACGAAGCCTGAAGATGTGCTACACTTTACCTGGTTATTTAAAAATTACTATGAGCTATTAGTTGGGATAAAAAGCTAAATTCTAGCGTAGTATTATAAAACAATTAACAATTTAATTAACCATTAAAACGCCTTTAATTTAAATCACAACTTTTGATGATGAAACATCTTTCAATATAAAGGAACAGTATTCCAATTTTAAATTTATAAAATGGATCAACACAAACATCGGTGTTTTTTTTTTGGTTGCAAGTACATATTTCAATAAAGAGATGCAGGCGGCAACAAATTTTTTTTAGAAATTTCAGAATTGACTATAAAGTTGCTCTCACTTCCGTGGTCTAATGCTGATGTAGAGGGGGTATTTAGCCAAGTAAACATCGTTAAAAGTTATTTGAGAAATAATTTACATTTAGCAACCGTCAATTCGATCAAATCAATTAGGTAAATATTTTTACCATAACAATCAAATATTTATACCAACACTACAATAGTGTAGAGGGTACTATGCTTTTATGCTGATGTTTGTAACACCTTAAAATATTGATACTTAGCCAACCTTTACGTATGCCGATAGACTCAGAATCATTTTCTGATTTCGAATTAACGATGTTTGTCCGACTGGCTGGCTGGCTGTCCATGTAAACCTTGTGCGCAAAGTACAGGTTGCAAATCTGCAGACAATTTAATAAAATTTGGTACATAGGTTCTAATGTGGTGTAGGGTATCAGATAGTCGGGGTTGAGCGACTATTCTTTCTTACTTGTTTTTTATTGTAGATCTGGACTTAAAAGGTTGGGTAAATGTTGTCGTGATTATGATTTACCTTCAAATTATTTAAAACTAATAGGCACGAGTGATTCCTATGAAATGAACAATAACGACCGATCGATGATTTAATTTTATAAATATCTATCAATATATTAATTTACGTTTATTCTTATTTAAGAAATTGATCTTTACTTACAATTTCATCGTAAACAACTTTAAATGAATTATTTCTGTTTTGTTATTGGATTTTAATGTGTTTTTATTTAATAAAGCTTCTAGCCATTTTTTGCCGTTAGATTTAGCGGTCTGTAATTTCACATAGCCCCCATACAACATTCATTCCGGAATAGACACTGAAAGAAAAATGCTTCATGTATTTAATGAATCGTTTACACAAAAAAAATAATTGGATTTCGTAATTACGTTAAAAATTTTCATTGGATATATGAAAACTTAAGTTTGTCAAAGTTAAACAAAAAATTTTAATTGGGAACATAAAAAAACAATACACAAATTTAACTATATTCATAAATTATTACAAAATTATAGTTTCCTTAAAAAAATTTTTAACTGTTAATTAAAAAATGTAAGATTTGATTATTTCATACATCTAATGTAATATGCCATTAAATTTATGAAATCAAAAATTTTTTTATAAAGCAACATGTTTCATTAATGAAAAAAAAATAATTTTTAACATTAAAATAAATCTATAGTATCAATAATTAAAAGTATAAAAATATTTCGAAAAAGCATGCTTTCATAAATTTAAATTTTCATTATGACAATGAAAAATGTCATTATAGTAATGAAACAAAATCTTTCAATCAATAAATATGTATGTCTTTAGTTTTCTTTACCTACAAATAGTATGTAATAAGTAATGAACAAACAAATGTTCTCCTTTAAAAAAACACAATCTTATTTTAAACTGTTGTCAACCAAATGATGTATACGAAAAAGCTTGTTCTCTCTTTATGTGGTCTTTTTTTTATTATGCGTTAGCAAAAAAAAAAATCAACGTTGTTAGTGTAAGGTCTTCGGTCTTAGGTTAAATGGGCAGCCGTCACGACGACGACTCACTTGGGTCCTTATAGCGGTCCCTTTGTGATGCCCCCAGCCAGTGACAGGATTCAGCCGGTATCCACCAGAATATTCCCCAGAGGTCACTGCAGCCTCGAACCACCCCGACTTCCTGCAGAACAGTGAGATCGATTTCAGTCCCACGTTAGATAAATCGTCCAGACATGGCAATTCTGGTCTCCCAAAATGCCTAAACCTAATGCTCCCCAGACCGAGGCATTGGCAGAGAAAGTGAAACACCGTCTCCTCCTCCTCCTCCTCATCATGATAACTCCTGCAGTAGTCATTATACGCAAGTCCCATCCTCCTAGCATGAGTCCCCATCACCCAGTGACCCGTAATGACCGATATCACTGTTCTCATCCGGTCCCTACTGAGACCGAGTAGTACGCGCGTTCTCAACGCGTCATAGCCAGGCCATAGAGCCCTGGCCATCAAGCAGGTATGCTCCCCCTGCCATCTGCCCTGAGCCCTTCTGTACGACTCTCGTCTGATGAGAGTCTTGCAGCGGGCCATTAAAGTGCAAATCAGGCCGTCGACGAACATGTCGTCCAAGAGACAGCCCCGTTTAGCCAGACCGTCCGCAGTTTGGTTACCCAGGCATCCACTGTGCCCTGGTAATCATGTCAGCGTTACATACACTGGATATACATATATCCCTCGATATACGATAGTACTTCAGCCAGTTTGTCGCCCGCTTTATGTCAGAGATTTCCTCCTGCAGTGTTAGTGTTAATTGCTCTTAATTGAGTAATGGCAAAAAACATAGTTTTTTTATTCAAAAACTACACTGCCCTAGCCTACCGGGGCTATAGTCTATCAGCGCCGAGGTTGCGGGATCGATTCCCGACAGAAACTCTGGTTCCTGCAGACAACCGTAAAGCTTCGCGGGATTAGTTAAGGTAATTACACAGTACAACAGCCAATCTGGGGGGTGAGAAATTCCAAGTCAGGGTGATGGTACTAGGTCAGTATAGTAAAACCCTCAAAGGGTTTGGCGTTCGTATGTGCCAGTTTTTTTTTATGACATTTTAAAGTTTTTCCTTATCTTGATGTTTTTTTGTTTAACATAACTCGAGAACCACTTGTCCGATTTTGCTAAAACAAACTCAAAAATATTTAGAATTACAATTTCTTTAATCCGTTCATATAACGTTTTTCTTTATAATCAACAGTTTTGCCGGCAAAAATAAACTTGTGGAGAAAAAAAAATATTTGTTTGCCTAAAAATAGGCAATATTTATTAAAATAAATTTTAATTTTTAGGCCAAAAAATTTTTTGTTTTCTCCACAAATTTATTTTTACCGGCAAAACTGTTGATTATAAAGAAAAACGTTATATGAACGGATTAAAGAAATTGTAATTCTAAATATTTTTGAGTTTGTTTTAGCAAAATCGGACAAGTGGTTCTCGAGTTATGTTAAACAAAAAAACATCAAGATAAGGAAAAACTTTAAAATGTCATAAAAAAAAACTGGCACATACGAACGCCAAACCCTTTGAGGGTTTTACTATACTGACCTAGTACCATCACCCTGACTTGGAATTTCTCACCCCCCAGACAAAAATCCCAAAAATGTTCCACAGTGTTATTAAAAAAAAAACAAAAAAAAATAAAATAAAAAAAAACCAATGAATAATATTCATAGATCTTATATAATGTTTCATTAAATACATTTTAATTTTTATTCAGCAGTTGCTATGTATGTAGTACGTATTAAAGTTTTTTTTATATGCTGGATTCGAAAGAAAAAAAAAATTAATATTAAACTAAACGCACATAGGTACAAACAATTTCCATAGAAACAGAAGACTTTTTTTTATTTTTTGTATCATTTCTTAAAAAGTACAGTAGTTCTGTATGTACAATGTGTTGTTGTTTTTGTTGTTGTTAATGTTGCTTGTTATGCTAAGTACACACAGTGCAATCTACATGCAATCTCAAAATATCAATACGTTTTGATGTTGATGCAATCTGGAATGAATGAAAAATTAATGAAAATGAATTTAATTTGCTAGATAGCGTAAATGCATTGCATAGTGCGTACCCAGCATTACGCTTTTAAAAAACTAAAAACAAAAACAAATTGGATTTATTTGAACTTATGCCTACAACAATCATACCAACAAAGCGACTCGTACTCATACCGATTTACATTCGTCGTTGTCTCATCGAGTGGGCAATGACTGCAATTGTGTTATTGCGTGCGCATCAATTAATGCAAACAATAAAAAAACTCACACATGAACAAATCAAATGTGTACGAAACGATGTCAAAATTACCAACGTTGAACTTTGTTTTGCAGGAATAGAGTGAATGTAAATTTAAGCGTATGAGTAAATCAAGAAAAATAGTGATTTTTGCAGTTCACTGATATAAATATACGAAAGAAATGTTCTTGTCGACATCGTAGGCCTGGCAGTTATTTTTGATAAAAAAAAAACTGAAATTTATTGTTGAAGGGATAAGCTATTCATATGCGCATTCCACTGGTTGCTTACGCCAGATCTTCAGGAAACTTCATCCAAAGATTTTAGAAAAACTAAAGGTATTAAACAAATAAAACTGTTAAGCGAATAAGAATTATAAGCAACAGTTTCACTTGTAACAATATCAAAGCTTGACCAAAAACAACAACAATAAACAGTGAGTTTTTCGTTTCTTACATTCCCCACTACAATTGGTTGGAATTCTTCCAACATTAATTGTAGTTGTAAGTAGGTTAAGAAAAAACAGAATGCAAACAAAAACAACTTGCTTTATTGCTCCCGTAAAAATAAAGCATGTTGCCAGCTTATTTTTTTTATAATAAACATTTTATTGACATTCCTCCCTTAAAAACATTTAAAGAAGTTGTTGTTATTTTTTCATATCATTAATTTATTGTAAAAGTAAACTAAGTCCGGTGACTTGCAACAAGTACATACTTTTTTTACTTAACCCAACTTGTTTCCTTAGGCTTTTATTTAGTTTTAAATCCATTAATCATTTGATTTAGTAATTTTTATAACGTCTATTAAAGAAACACATTTAATTTATTTTTATTTTTATTAATCACAAATTCATGAAAAAATCGTAAAAGTGTTAAAATAATTTCAGTGGAAAAAAGTACAAAAAAATATACGAATAAAACTAAAATTAAGTAACAAAAGAATATTTATTTTTAAAAACTAAAAAAAACCAAAAGAGGAACAAAAACAAATTTAGATAAAACAATAAACAAAACTTAATTTAATTAATGGTTTTACAAAGATATTATTTTATTTATCACTTAAATAAGCCAGCTAACTAACCAACTCCGTAATGGTGGTGCCAACAACAGCAACAGCAACCATTTCAAATGAGGTGCAAAATTCATCGTCAACAGAAAGTGAACAAATATTTTAGTTCCATGATTAAATATCATCACACGGTTTTCCTTCTTTTTTTTTTTTGGTAAATCCATTTATTACTGGCCAGAATAAGTGTAAAAAGAGACACTATGCGGATTAAGAAACAGAATTCCTCTTACAAATGCAAACTTACGAGTTTGTCAAAAATGTGTTCTGTACATTCATTTTGCTTCATTGAATTATTGTGCCAACAATAATTGAGTAAAGTTTTAGTTGAGTGCAAACGAATTGATTTGTTTCAATGAGCTGCGAATAAATATTTGATAGTTAAAGCTTTTCCTGGAGTCGTTGCTATTTTTAAGTAACCGGTTATTTGTTAAGACTATAGATATTAGTCTAGCAAATTTGGTGTTCGCTAAGATTGTTGAATTAAGTGCTTATTGAATTTAATTATAGATAAAATCTTTTTATTATTTAAAGTACAAAGTTTGTTGTTTGCTTAGCAAAACCCTTAATTCGATTATTCCAGTAATTGTTTGGTTTAATTCGATTGCTTTTCAATCATCTGTAAAATATATTTCCAAATATGTTGTTAAAAAGAATTAAGCTTTGCTATTTTTAAATTGTAACGTTTTAATCGATTAAAAATTATTCGAATATTTTTTTGACGATAAATGTTATTTTAATCGATAAAAATCTAGTATTTTTTTAAAATTTGTATACACTTTTAGATTTTTTTTATACGTCAGCCATTCGGGTAAAAATTATAAGAATGTTTAAATTTAACAAAAATAATATTTTCAACTGCATTTTAATATAATAAATCTCATTTAAAGCATTTGTTTAATTAATTTCAGTTATACCATTTTAGTTCGATTTCTTAACACGCGGTTTTTTTATACTTTGCGCATTTAAATTACATTTATTCGATTAATTTATTGTTTATAAATAGCCCACTATTCATTTTTATTTTTTTTTTTTAATTTGATTATTTTTGATATTTGATTATTTTTTATTAGATAAATTAATGAACTCGCTTATTTTTATTCGATAAAAGAAGTATTTTTATTAGTATTTTACTATTATTTTACAAATGTCTGACTACGTTAAAATCAAATTTAATGGTTATTTTTTAAAAAAAATTTAAGTTTAAAAATAACTTTTGGAAAAAAATTAAAATTTTAATTAGTTCTAAATTATTCGATTATTTCATAAAAATCATACCTTATTATTCGGTGTTTCCTAAATTGGTATTCGAAAAGTACGAAATTTTCAAATACAAAACCTTTGTATTCCTAAAGATTCTTAAAACTTAAAAAAGATTTGTTTTATAGTTGTTGTTTTTTTTTTTTTTTTTTTTTTTTTTTTTTTTGTTATAAAACATTTATTCGATATTCGAAAAATCGCAATTAAAAAAACCGACCTTAGAAAAACAAAAACCGGTTTCTAAACATGCTAAAACCGAATCTGTCCTTCTAGTTAATATTCATACTGTGTATATATAATGAACATAAAAATTCGTTTTAATAAAGCTGGTACTTTAAAATTAAAACAGATTATTCGGTTTGTTTTATCGAGTGTACTAGACTAAAAACATTAATTCCAAAAATCGTTTCGATAAATACAAGTTTAACAGCCATATTCATAAAAAGTTCTTATTTTAAGCTTATAGTATGTAATAACTATAAAACGCTTTTTATCTTATAAACCTCATAAAAAATTTGTATTCATAAACGTACAATAACAGCTTTTTTACTATTAACTTTCTTTATATTTGGCTGCCATTTTATTGTTAGTGATGCACGAAACTTCTATTCGGTTTACATGATATTCTATATTTAAATTTTTTTTAATAATTTTTTTTTAATTGTAGACCTTCAAAATTAAAAAGGTATCATAAAAACTTTTGTTTGAACCTTTTTTAAAGATACGATAAGGAAGTAATCGAATAAAAAGTTTATTAACTTTTTATTAACATCACTTTTATTATGATTTGTTTATTATATATTTTTTTTTTTATTTTTGAACAATAATTTGTTGTTTTACACGAAAAAAAACAACTAGTTGCAATAATTTAATAAATAATTAAAGAGAATATCTGCATTTGCCCCTGAACATATTCATTTAAATTAATAAATTTGTTTAAATAATTATCAATATATGTAACTTTAAATTGGCTGTCTAAAATAAAATAAAAAAAAATAAAAATTAGTAAAATGTATTTAACATGTCCGTTGTAATAAATAAAACATTTTTGTCATTATTTTTCTACATATTTCACAAAAATAATATCATAAAAAGCAAACACCTTTTAAAATATCATTTTATTTTTGGTTTAACGAAGGGCAAATCCAACAATAAATTTTCTTACGTTATGAATGGTTTATTAAAGGTTAAATAGACTATTTTTCGTTTATGAATACAACTTTAGCAATTTTTGCTTAAAAACGGTCAAGTAATCATCAAAAGTTTTTATGAATACGGCTGTAAAACATTTATTTGAAGTTTTTTTCATAAAAACAAATAATTTTATTTATTTTGTTTATTTATTATGTTTTTTTTTTTAAGATCTTATAGAAATAATTCGGCAAGATTTATTCTATTAACAGAGTATTAAAAAAAAACTCGTATATTTTTGATAAGTTTAAATTACTAGCGAGTTTTTTACTTTAAAAATCAACTTATACATTTTATTGAATAAGTATTGTCTACTTAAAATTTAATTTGTAATGTAATGTTTGCAAGCGTAGAATTTTCTCCGGAAATGCCCATGTTTTGAAAAATATCGAATGTTTTACGATTTTTAACCGGTTTTTATTAATTTATATCGAATTGCACAGACTTTATTTAATTGATCGAATAAATAAATACATAATTTTAATTTTTTACTTGATTTACATAACTACTCTTTTTGATAAAATATGGAATTAAATCTTTATTGGATTGCAACTTTTTGGATAAAACAACCAATTTTTAAAACTATATTTTATTATTTTTATTAAAAAATTGTAAAAGCGTTGTGTTCATCCGAATATTCAAATAAAATAAAATATCCGATTATTCGAATTAAATATAAGATTATTCGAATAAAGTACCCGATTATTTTCGAAAACAATATTTAAAGTTTGAATATATATATATATATATATATATATATATATAACGTTTGATCCCTCCGATTATTATGTTCAAATATACGATTTATCAAGTTAAGTATCTAATTATTCGAATAAAATAGCCGATTATTTGAAAAATATTTTAAGTACATGTTTTAAAATGTGTATTTATTTAACTTATTATTTTATTCGATCTTTAAATCCTTTTTGACAATTTTATTCGATTGGTCAAAAAGCAACGAATCGAATAAGATTGTCCGAATTCAATCGAATAATATAAATATTTTTGAAAACAATATTTGAAGTATGTATGTAAATTTAATTATGTAAGAAACGTGAACTTATGTTTGATCCCTGTGATTATTATATAAAACAAGGGTGTGCTGGAAATCGAAAACGTAAGACGCAAGAATTTTAAAAGTCGATTGTTAATAAGATTTCTGTAATAAAAAAATTTAATGACAAATATTTCTCTATTAAACGGAATTTTATAACAAAATTTATAAAAATTTGATTAAAAGTGGATTAAAAACATCTTCCACCCCTGAAAATATCCGATTTATCGAATAAATCATCTAATCATTCGAACAAAATAACCGATTATTTGAAAAATATTTTAAGCACATATTTTCAAAATGTGTATTTTTATATGTAACTTATTATTTGATTCGATCTAAAAATCCTGTTTGAAAAATTTTTCGATTAGTCGAAAAGCAATTATTATAATAGGATTATTCGAATTCAATCGAATAATATAAATATTTTTGATAATATTTGAAGTATGATACATATTTACGTAAGAAAACTTAAAGTACGTTTGATTCATTCGATTTATCGAATAAAATATTTAATTATTCGAATTAAATAACCGATCATTTGAAAAAAATTTTAAGTACATTTTTTTAAAATTGTGTATTTATATAAGTTATTATACGATCCTAACTAAAAATAACTTTTTGACAAATTTATTCGATTAGTCAAATATATTATAAGATTATTCGAATTAATTTTTTAGAATGAAAAATCTTGAACTAAAGGTTTGTACGAGTACAAAAAAATTATTTATTGAAAATTGTTTATTACAAAATTATATCCAATATACATAATTTGAATAAAAGCCAAGCACTCGTACATAAATATCGCCCAATAATAAATTTAAAATAACCGATTACCTATAAACACTAATCCATTTAGTTGCCCATTCTCATTTGTTCACTCATTCGACGGCCTCGATTATTTCGTATTCTGCATCCAAAGAATGATCGTAATCGATGTTGTATTTATTTTTGATTTTGCTCTTGTAGTCTTTCAATTCATCATTATCGATGATGTTGGCATTTGAGGATTTTTTCAAATTGTTGTTAAGGTTTTTGTTGTTGTGGTGACTGTTGTTATTTTGTTGGTTTCTTTGATGATGACCAGTATTTTTGTTTTTATTAGTTGTTGCTGTAACACTTGGTTGGCGGTATTGATATTTTTGTTGTTGTTGCTGTTGTTTTCTTTGCTGTTGTTGGTTGTGTTGTTGCTGTTGTTGGTGTTGGTGTTGGTTTTTGGTTAGTTGTGGTTTTTCATCGTTATTATTAAAATGATTTCTACTTATAAATTTATTATTATTATTTTTGTTTTTGCTATTAAGATTATTATTGATGTTGTTATTGTTGTAAAGGCTGTCGGCATTATTGTTGCTGCTTTGGGTTAAAAGTGATTGGTGTTGTAGTTGTTGTTGTTGTGATGAGTATTTAAGGTGGCCTCTAAAACTATTTTTGGTATTATTACGAGTAATTATTGTTATTGTTGCTGCTGTTGTTGTTAAAGAAGAAGTAGAAGATGTTCTTTGTCTATTTCTTGTCTCTGGTCGATGAGGTGGTATTAAATCTAATTGTAATTGTTGATACTGTTGTTTTTGTATTATTTTATTTTGGTTGTGTCCCTGTCCTTGTCTTTGTCTTTTCATTTGCTCTTGTTTTGCAAAAAATTTATTTTCTTGATCATCTTTTCTAGCTAATCCTCTTTGTTGGGCCTTATATCAAATACTGTTGTCTTCATTGTCAAATTGTTTGTTTTCCGTATTTCGATAAAGCTCATCATTATTTTCATACAATTGTTCAGCAGCAGCACAATTGACATTAGACCACCAATCACAGACTCTAACGGCTTGATTGAAGACCGTGCCATTGGGACAGAGGAAAGAGTATTGGTGACCGGAGTGTAGACACCAATGCCAGACCTAGAAGTTGAGTTAATTAAATTAAATATAATTTTTGTTTGTTTTAATGTATAGCTTATAGTCTTGTCCGTTATCTGTTAAAAAGTTTGTAGTTTGGTGTTTAGTTTAGTATATAGTATACTATAGTCTAGTTTATATTCCTGGTCTATAGTCAGTTGTAAAGTCATGTCTATAGTTTGCTGTAGAATCTAGTCTGCTATATTTCAATATTCTGATCTATAATCTAGTCTGGTCTACAGTTTGATCTTTAAATAGGTTGTAGCCTAATCTATATAGTCTGGTGTATAGTCGTGTGTAAAGTATTGTATATAGTTTTGTTTAGAATCTATTCTGGTATATAAATTGGTCTATAGTCTGGTCAAAAATCTAGTTTATAAATAATCTGTTTTATAGACTGGGGCTTAGTATTGTCTATAGTTAACTCCAGAATCTAGTCTGGTATATAAATTTGTCTATAGTCTGTTCTATAGGTTGGCCTGAAGTCTTGTTTATCAATCTGTTCTTTTATCTGGGGTACAGTCTTGTCTATACTTTGCTTTAGAATCTAGTCTGATATATAAGTTTGTTTATAGTCTGTACTATAGGTTGGTCTATAATCCAGTCTGGCGTACAATTTGATCTATAGTTTGGTCTGTACTCTTATCCATAGTTTGTTTTATGGTCTATAGTCTGGTCTTGTCTATAGAGTGGTGTATAATATAGTCTGGTATAACAATTGGTCTTTATTCTGTTCTATAATATAGTTTGGTCTAAAGCATGAACTATAGTTTGATCTTTAGTCTTATCTTTTTTTTTTTTTTGGACGTAGTGATAGCGAGCTATCAACTAGTGGCCCTACACCGTCTTATCTATAGTTTGGTCTATATCCTGGTGTATACAGTTTGTTCTAGAATCTAGTCTGGCATATAAATTAGTCTATAGTCTGGTCTAAGGTCTGGGTTATAATCTTTATGTACAGTATGATCTATATATAGCTTGGACTTTAGACTAATCCATAGTTTGGTTTATGTTTTTGAGCATAGTCAAAAGCTTAGTCTTAGCTATAGCTAGCTCCAGAATCTAGTCTGGAATATAAATTGGTCTATAGGCTGGTCTATAGTCTGGTCAAAAGTCTGGTCTATAGTCTGGTCTAAAGTTTGATCTATAGTCTGATCTTAAGATTGGGGCGCAGTCTTGTCTTTAGTTTGTTCCAGAATCTAGTCTGGTATATAAGTTTGTCTAAAGTCTGTTCTATATTCTGGTCTGATGTACTGTTTGATCTATAGTTTGTCTATAGTCTAATCCATAGTTTGATTATGTTTTTAGTATGTAGTCGGATGGGTACTCTTGTCTATAGTTTGGTCTAGAATCTAGTCTGATTAATAAATTGGTCTTTAGTATTGTCTGTTTAAAAGCCTTGGGTGCAGTCTTGTCTATAGATTGCTCCAGAATCTAGTCTGCAATATAAATTGGGCTATAGGCTGGTCTAAAGTCAGGTCCTTAGCTTGATTTTTAGTCTTGGCTATTATTGAATATAAAACCTGGTTTACGATTGATCTATAGTCTAGTATTTATTCCAGTTTATGTCAATTAAAAAGTCAAGTGTATTACTTACTTGACATCTAGTCTCTGTATCGGCATAATAACCCGGCAAACGTCCTTGGCAATTGAAAGATAAACCCTTGGGTACTGCTTCGTATATGGGATAATCTACACCAGCCTCGTAGCCATCAATTTGCTAAAAAAAAAGAAATTAGGGCTAAATATTATTACTTGTTCTTAAAATTAAACAATTATTTTGAGAAAATCTACATGTTGTAACATGTTTTGTGGGGTTTTTTTTTGCCTAAATTTATGAATGAATGACCTTCATATGACACAGTTGAATGAAAAAACGCATAACATTTTTAATGGATGGATAGAGTAAACAAAAAGAGTTATTTTAAACAAAAAATATACAAAATAAATAATAAAAAATTGAAACAAAACAAAAAATTACAAAAGCAACTTTATAATACATATGTAGATGTACTACTAAGTAATAAAACACATAAGCGAAAAAAAACTTAATTAAATCTGTGGAAAGATGAAAAAAATCATTTGAAATTCTAATTTACGTTTTAAAAATCACATAAAAATCATTAAAATAAAAACATAAAACAATAGAAGAATAAACAAATACATGTGCAATTTTATGCTGTTGCTTCTAAGCCAAATATTCTTTGCTATACAAAAGCAAGTACCTAAATACGAGGGTGCAAAGAAAAGTCATTAAAAACCATATATCTGTAGATGATTGTAAAAGGTTTTAAAAGAAACTAGTATACTCGATCATAAAGCTCGTTTTTAAGATTTTGCAAAACAATTCTCCGAATACCCTCGTTTTAATCACCAACTACAGCCACTAACAACTAACTACTTAATGAAATGTGTAAATGAATTGTTTTAAAATACTTCAGTTTTTTTTGGCTGCCACTTATTGTTTTCATTGCTTCTGTTTTTTTTTTGTCTGTAAAGTAACTTGCAACATTAATCACATATTTTTTGTTTTGAATATAATTTGTTATTTGGCAAAATGCAAATAGAATCAAACTTAATTTAGTGGAGAATCAAAGTTTCAAAAACGAGGGGAGAGATGACAGTTGTATGACAATTAAAATTCACACTTTTGTTTACAAGGAAAAATGCGTATGCAACCGTAACATTTGAAAATATGTTTTTGTATTGTTTAAAAAAAACTAAAAAGAATTGATTAATAGTCATGAGGTACCCTACACTTTTTTAAATGATGTTATTAGTCTTACCCCCAATTTCACCAAGTTCAGTTAAAATTAACTATTACTTTAACTTCCAAATAACAATATGTTTTGACAGCTATAACTGATAGTTAATTATAACTGAACTTGGTGAAACTGGGGGTTAGTGTTGTTAGGAAAATTAGTCGGTTAGATAATTGGCTTCCTAAATTTTAAAATATTTTATATATTCATAAAGTAAAAGAACAACTCTACAACTTTTTTTGTTTGGCTGTCAAAAAATCCATTTAAATTACAATATCTAACGGGGATCTTTTGACTGTGACAGGACAATCCTCCCTGGCAACCGAAATCCTTAGGCGCAAGTCGAACTGTCTTGGAAATACGTTTAAGAATTTAAGAATTTCAACCATACAAATTCTGCGGTTTATTAAAATTCTTAAATTTTAAAAAGTCCCATTAATGTCCAGGAGTCCCCCTAGTGGGATAAAATGTATGACCGATCTCAATTAGTTTTTTGTCCATAACATTTTCTCGAGACATACTTGCCCTTCATCACAACTTCTTATTTGTAGGTACATAGGTATGTACATATTAAAGAAAACTAACACCAAACATATTTATGGATTGAAAGTTTTTGTTTCATTACTATAATGACATTTTTCATTGTCATAATGAAAATTTAAATTTATGAAAGCATAATGTTAAAAATATTTTTTTTTTTCATTAATGAAACATGTTGCTTTTATAAAAAAATTTTTGATTTCATAAATTTAATGGCATATTACATTAGATGTATGAAATAATCAAATCTTACATTTTTTAATTAACAATTAAACATTTTTTTAAGGAAACTATAATTTTGTATTAATTTATGAATATAGTTAAATTTGTATATTGTTTTTTTATGTTCACAATTAAAATTTTTTGTTTAACTTGGACAAACTTTAGTTTTCATATATCCAATGAAAATTTTTAAATCAATTACGAAATCCAATGAATCTATTTTAACGAAAATACTTCATTATAATTATGAAATTCCATTTAGGCAATGAAAATTTTCAGTTAACCAACGAAAATTTTTTTATGAAAACGATTCATTAAATATATGAAGCATATTTTTTCAGTGTACTGAAGTAACTGCAAAATGATCAAAATGAAGCAACAGTCCGATAACTCTATATCTGGGTCGCTTTTTTTAAATTTAACAAGTAGAACTAAAGAAGTATATTTAACTATTCCGAATCTTATATACCCTTCACCATGTTTCGATAAGAACAGAAAGGTCTTAAAATACCGTCCTTAAGATATTAATTAACCAACTTTGTGCTACGTTCACTTGTTCAATTGATAACCAAGATGCTTTTGGGTAAAGTTAGAGGCAGTCGTGGTTTTTTTGCTCATATCTCAGCCATTTGTGGATCTATCAGGCGAAATTTGAATAGCAAACAATTTCGGACTATATGTGACATAAATAAATAACTGCCAAGTCCCCATCATATCTGGGGACTTCGGACAACCATTCCAATGGACACAAGGACCCAGAATATATGTACTTTATAGGATTAAAGATCAATATTGAAGCAATTACAAATGGAATGACAAACTTATATATGACCTTTTGCCCTCGGGAACAGTGTTGCCAAAACTTGATGACCAAAAATGGCTAAATTTACGGAAAAAAATGGCTAAAAATGGGCTAAAAAATGGCTAAAAGCTTTTTTAAATAAAAACACATTAAAATTCAATAACAAAACAGAAATAATTCATTAAAATTTGTTTAGGATGAAATTGTAAGTCAAGATCAATTTCTTAAATAAGAATAAACGTAAATTAATATTTTGATATATATTTTAAAAATCAAATCATCGATAAATAAATCACATAGGAATCACTCGTGCCTATTAGTTTTAAATAATTTGAGGGAAAATCATAATCACGACAACAGTAACCCAACCTTTTGAGTCCAGATCTACAATCAAAAACAATTAAAAAAGTATACTCGGTCACCCCCGACTAGATGATACCCTACACCACATTATAATCTATGTACCAAATTTTATTAAATTATCTGCAAATTTCCGACCGTTACTTTGCGCACAAGGTGTACATGAACAGCCAGCCAGCCGGACAATCATCGTTAATTCGACTCAGAAAGTGAATCTGAGTCAATCGGTATACGTAAAGGTTGGCTAAGTATCAATATTTTAAGGTGTTACAAACATCAGCACAAACGCATAGTACATCTCCACTATTGTGGTGTTGGTAAAAATAGTTTATTGTTACGGTAAAAATATGTACCTAATTAAAAAAATCGAATTAACGGTTGCTAAATGTAACCTATTTCTAAAATTACTTTTAAGATGTTTACTTGGCTAAATACCCTCTCTACTTCAGCATTAGACCATGGAAGTGAGAGCAACTTTATAGTCAATTCTGAAATTTCTAAAAAAAATTTTGTTGCCGACTGTATCTCTTTATTGAAATACCTGCAACCAGAAAGAAACACCGACGTTTGTGTTGATCCATTTTATAAATTAAATATTGGAATACTGTTACTTTACTTTGAAAGATGTTTCATCCTCGTTTATAGCGATTTTCAGCATTTGTAAAAGTTGTGATTTAAATTATAGGCGTTTTAACTGTTTAAAATGCTTATTTTACTTTTATAAATTTTTAAAATAAAATAAAAATTATTCTTTTAAAAGTAAAACGGCAAATAAAATTTTATGGCTAAACAATTTGAAAAATGGCTAATGGCTAAACAGGGTGAAAAATGGCTAAATCTAGCCACTAAATGGCTAAATTGGCAACACTGCTCGGGAAGGGTATAAAAAATAACAACGAGGGATTTCCGGGGTAAAATTTAAAGGCAGTCGTGGTTTTTTGCTCGTAGCTCAGCTATTTTTGGCTTTCGATTTGGCTTATTTACGCTGTATATGTGACATAAATATATAACAACCCAGTTCCGATCATTTATGGGGTCTTTGGAAACCCCATTTCCATATAAACACGGTCAACCGGTCAGACGGACATTGTTAAAACGACTTCCCTACTCATAAGGACTCACAATATATATACTTCATACATTCTTAGATCAATACTGTAGAAATTACAAACGATATGAAAAACCTATGTACACCTTTTCCACCCTTGGTGAAGGGTATAAATATGGGAATTTTTATAACCCGTTAGGAAGATATACCCAATCTATAAGCGTCTAAAAATTAACTTATTTTGGATTTTCAATGTAAAAACAATAATGTTGCTCCATTTTCCCGCAAGCTGTTCTTGTAATAATATCAAAGGCGGGAATGTCTTCTTTCGTTAAAATAAATAACTTTAGGAAATATCTGGAACAGGAAGAAAACTATAAAAAAACTATTGCTTACTTTAAGGTATTTGTTTAATATTGGAATTAGTATTCGAAAATAAACAGAACATTATTTACCGTTCGGCTCACACACCCAGGAACGATATCTATTTTTTAATGTTTGTGTAGCCGAGCACAACCCTTAATACCGTTCGTAACTACATATTTTCAAGAAAGAGCTGAACATTATGTAGTGCTCTGTTCTTCGTTAAAAAACAGAACAGTTGTAGTGGCACTGTAGACAACCATAATATTTTAATGTTCTGTAATGGTTTTTTTTACATTGATAAAGAAATGAACAAACAAAAAACTTTAGCAACGACCGCAACACGAACAACTTGTGTGTGTGTTGTGCATATGTTTTATTTGTGCAAAATTATTTTGCTGGCTTTTTGTTTTTTTTTCGTGTGTGTATTTTGTTTTTGTAAAAAATGTTTGGATTTTTTTAATTGCACAAAGAACGCTAAGCACAACAGAACCGAACGAACAATAATGACCTGAACCAAACGCAATGTAGTTTGTGTTTTTTTTTTTTTTTGATAAGAACAGTATTATTTTTGTGGTCGAAAGATGACAAACAGGGAGGGAGACGTTATATTTTTTAATGATTTACCGAACCGAACACAAAGGAGCGATATTTAGCGCTTACTTTCCAACACTAATTGGAATTAATTGGGGCGAAAAAATGGATAGAGATAACTCAAAAGAAAACCATATAATTATTAGGATAAGAAAATTATTATTTTATAATTGTGTGGCTAACAAAAGGAAGAATAACCATATTTAGTTGTCATGGGCGTGGCCGAACTCGCTGAAATTAGGCGTTCGTTTGCATATTTCAAAAAAGTGTATGTACCCAATGTGAAGACTTCTGCTTGGATAGGAAACATTTTATGCGAAAAAATCGATTTGGATTGCATGGGTGATGAGCTGTGAGCGTGGCCGATTTTGATGAAAATTCCATTTGTTTCTTAGCTAAGTCAATATAGTGCTCGGTGCCAACTGGCAATAATCTGGGACCACACCTTATAGTTTTTGCACAAAAATTTATGAAGCCATTCCACCATGCGACAGTCCTCCTGAGATCCAAATACTATAATCGTTATTGGGAAACTACAAAATATTTTTGTTAGTAAATAAATTGCTTTAATTTCAAAATATGCCATTAAATGTAAATGAAGTATTGATCTTAATATTACTTATTTAACAAGCAAAAAGCTTGAAAACTGGTTATACGCTTCTGTAGAAACAATATCGCACAGACAAAAAAATGGTTGTGCTTTTTTAAAAAAATTTTAGGAAAATTGGACTCAAAACAAATAATCGTATCGAGATATTTGAAAATATTTATTTTAATTGTTACCCACGATTTGCATTTTAAACGTTTTCTACTCCAAATTTCTTTTGGAGGCAATACATTTTCCAAAAATCTTACTTAGAATAAAAAAAAACATTTTTTTTTTAAATCTAAAAAGACAAAACTTCATTGTACAATAACAAAAACTGCTACAAATTTAAGCGGATGTCATATAATGGTATTTTGTATCCCTAGATCTTGTCATTAACTCATCATTAACACAAACACACAAACACTCATAAGTTTATAATTTATTCGAATAAATAAATGACCCAATTCTTCAACTAAATTTTAATGAATTTGTTGTTTAATATTTTTGCATTTCATTACAGCAGTAACTTTTTTTCTGGTAGAAGTCCAAATTCAAATAAACTCTTAATTTTTTTGCACTATTTTTTTATTATTATTTCATTGCTGACTTAATAATTTGCTGCCACTTCATGCGTTTAGCTGTTGTAGTCTGTTTATGAGTCAATTACTTTTTTTTATTACTTATTTGTCTTGTTGTTGTTCCCTTTGTTTTATTACCACCCAGCGGGAAAAAGAAGGAGTACGGAGGCCTTCTAGAAGGCCTCTGTACCCCTTCTTTTGGATGTACTAGGCCTTCTTGCTCCATTCCATACTCATATCTTTTTTACACACGTTGTCATTGCGGAGAACGCCTTCCGCTCTCGCTTCTTCAGCAGGTACATAAGAAGGGTAACGGGACCAAAAAAATTGATTTTGCTTTTGCTTGTGCAAAAAAACAATACAAAAAATGTTACTCCTTCTCTACTCCCTGCGCATAGAAGCGATTGTGGAAGCTGTATCTTATCTTTTATACGAAAGAGCCAAGGCCTTCTATGAGACCTTCTTTAACAGTTAGATAAGAATAGTAATTGAATCAAAAAATCTTTTAAGCAGGCCTTTAAAAAGGCCTGAAGTAGGAAGGTCTTCTGTGTTTTCCCGCTGGGCATGTGTGTGTAGTCATATGTACCCTGCAGTATTGGTAATCGACTCTACGCCGATGAGTTCAACGACTACCACAAACCTTTCGTCGACGACTCGCTAAACTACCAGAAATGCTTTTGAGCGGCGAATTTAACAAGGCGATGTCCGCATTGGTAATGCCTTACTGTTCGTCGATTACTTCATCGATTACTTCATCAATTATTCGCTTTATTTTGAACTCAAATTTTTTCTTTGAATTCAACTATAAGGTTAACAACTTAAGGCATTAGATGAAACTAACAATATTAAATTCTTAAGGTTAAGAAAAACAATAGAAAATCTCTGGAGACACTACCTTACAGATTACCACTGAGTACCATTGTAATCGGCGATGTAGTCAATGAAAAATCAATGGCGATGTAGTCGGGGAAATGTTGCCAGCCACTACTTGTGAAACTGCAGGGTATGGGTAATTTATAAATTAAATACTTAGTAGTTGTTGTAAGTGTTTGTAGTGCTATTTTGTGATGTTGATGCAACATGTTGTTAGCTGAGTCTCTTTTATCTTAATACTTTGGCTATTGAAGCATTCCGCTTTTGCGTTAAATGTTTTTTGTGTTTATTTCTTAAAGTTCATCTCTTTTAAAATTGTGTGTGTGTGTGTATGTATGTGTGTGTATGTATGTGTGTGTAATTTTGTGTGTGTTAATAGTCGATATATGCATTGCGGATAAATAAAAATGCTTATTTCCCTTATTAAATAATTTAAGACGAAGAATGAAATAGAGTAACAATTCGTAACATATTAGGCAAGACATTGGGGTTTGTTTAGGTTTTGGCAGTAGATTGTCTTAATACTCTGCAGGAAAATATTTTCTAATATTTTACAAATTCCTAAAGTTCCTGCGGACTGCTAAACATATAAATAATAATATTAGTATCAATCGATTTTATATTGTTATTCATACGCAGTGGTTGGCTGCTTAAAAAGAATTTTCTTTTAGCAAAAACCGAATATAGTTTGTTTGAAAAATGTATGTTTTGTTAAATTCAGCTCAGCTGAATAAAGTTTTTATAGAAAATCTAAAAATAGTAAACCTGTTTAAACTTAAGAAATTCAAAAATTAGTTTAACGTATCAATTATAAAACAATTCAGCTTGGTTTATGATAACAAAAATATAGCAAAAAAAAAAAAAAAACATAATTAAGCCTAGTTAAATAAACCAAAAAAAAAAAAGGATTTTATTAAAACTACAAATAAGTCATTTTAAACTTAAAATAAATTGTACATTTTAAACAAATTTAGTTTTAACGGATTAAGTTTTATGGGACGATTTAAAAACTCCTATTAATTTCTTTAAAATTTTAGGGTTAGTTTGGCTGAATTATCGTAAGGGATTGTAAGAAAAGACAAACTCAATGTTTATTGCTGTTGTTTTTGTTTAAGCTTTAATATTGTTACAAGTAAAACTAGACTGCTTATAGTTCTTATTCGCTTAACAGTTTTATTTTTATAATATTTTAAATTCTTCTGAAATCTTTGGAAAAAGTTTTCTGATGATCTAACTATACATTTCAGCTTATCAATAGTATAGGACATTTATATAAAACCTTGTTAATGAATTATTTATGTTTAGAATGAAAAAAACGTTATAAACGACGAAAAATTTAAATTTCAGCTGCATATTACAACTTTTTCCATAAAAAACATAATTTAGACCAACTGTAAAAAAATCAAAAAAAAAATTGAATATAATGAAATCAACTAATTAGGCAACAAGAAGTTCTATTCAGCTCAGCTGAATTGATTTTTAAATTATGGTATTTAAAGAAATGATCTTTAAATTCTGTAAAAATATACTTATTTATACTACATACACACTTATACCCCTGACAGACATATAGTTTCAAAACCATGGTATGCATACTAAAGTAGTTTATAAACCATCATTATGCCACTTTGTTTCATGATTTAATTGTAGTTTAGGTTGACACACATGTAGTATACCATGATAGTATAGTATAGTATACAAATCCTATGTCTGTCAGGGGTATTAAAATATTTTTTCCACAAAAAAAAAAAAAAAAAAAAAATCAAACTCAAAAAACACGCAATTAATTCCCAATTCAGCTAAACCGAATTAGATTCTCAATAATTTTTTTTTAAATTAACAAAACTAGAATTAAAATACAATTAAGCTTATCAAAATATTTAAAAAATAGTAGAAAAAGTTAAATCAGATATAAATAAAATATCATCCGAATAGTAGAGTTAAGTTTGTAATGCTTTAAGCTATTTCTCTTAATGTGCATATATATATAAGCTTAGCTGAATTAACAAAGTGCAATTAATTTTGACAGAATAAACTAAATAATTTACCAAAAATTCTTTAGAATATAAACAAAACAGTAATATGAATATAGATATGCTTAGCTGAATTGTAATTTTTTCAACTAAAGTACAATTTAAATTAGCTGAATAAAGTTTATTTTATTGTATACCAAAAAAGTTATACAAATTAAATAAGTTTTTAGTAAAACGGTCTTGTAAACATAATTCAGCTCAGCTGAATTGTAATTTTATCACTTAAAACACAATTTAATAAATATGTAAAGTTTTATATAAAACCAAACTAAATTAATTTAAACAAAAAATCGTTAAATTTAAAAAAAAAACATTTTTAAATGCAATTTTACCATCAAACCCAGCTGAATTGAATTTCTAGCAAAGAAAACTAAATACATTAAAAAAATTCAATTTTAGTAAAACAAATTTTTGTAAACACAAATGAGCTTAGTTAAATTTCAATTTAATGAACGAAAGCACTATTCAGCGCAGCTGAATTGGGGTTATAGCAGTGGAATAATGTAAATTTTGCAAGATAATATTAAAAATTTGTACGGAAGCCGTAAGTCGACTTTGCTAAATGTTTATCGTTTTTACTGGAGTAATATGAATTAGGTAAATTACCAAAAATTTTAATAAATTCTAAAATATTAATACAATTTGTTTAAAATATTTTAAATTGTTTTAATTTTGTGTGTCTTTTTTCTAGAGCAGTGTTTAAACACCACAAATTTATACTAATTGACCAAAAATGTATAGTAAATTAAATTCATTTAACATAATTACGATTTAATTTAACTTAATTACGATTTTTTTGAAGCAAACCATTCGATATTTGACAAAAACATAAGTTAATTTTGAGTTAAATAAAACAAAATTGATTCACTGTTTCTAAATAACAGGCAAGTGATTGTGTAATCACTTGCTTGTCAATTGGAAACAGCAGATAACATAAAAGTTAAAAATATCCATATTTTATATAAAATTGTAAATTATATAATTTATATATAATTCTGGTTGGTTGAATTTGGATTTTTTTTATGAAAACCATTTAAAATTTAACAAAAATTTATCAAAACACAATTCAGCTGAGCTCAATTATAAGTAAATGTTGCAAACAATAAAAATATAAAGTTAAAATTAACTAACTGCCAAATTTAAATCCTAAAACCACTGTTCAGCTATTTTTAAATCTGATTTTTGAAATGAACATTTTTCAAAATCGAAAATAAAAATTACGATATTTAAAAAAACTTTAAAAACTACCACCAATTTTTATTAAATATAAAAATAAACTTAATTCAGCTAAGCTGAATTATTACTTTTATAAATAAAATTGTTTAAAATTGAAAAAAAAAATTATTTAAAGGCAATTCAGCTTATCTGAATTAGCTTTAAATGCAGCAAATAGTATAAGTAATTTATAAAAAGACAACTAAAACCCAAATTCAAACATTATTACACACTAACAATGAAATTCCCTTCTTAAACATAACTTTCTTAGCATTTAAAGAAAATGAAATTATTTAAATAGCCCCATTAAACTATAAATTAAGAAAAAGCAACCCTATTTATGTTAATCTGTCTATGTATTACAACACCATCAATGTAAATTTAAATCTTACAATGTAACTTTAAATCTTTTACAATTGTTAGTAAAAAATATGTTAATTTTCTGAGTAGTTGACACAAATTTGCACAACATTCACCACAAAATCGCACGACGATAAACGATTTGCTAAGTCAATGAAAGGTGCAAGTACTTTTTAAAATCTTTAACTTGTTTAAATAAATTTTTCCTTTTCTTATTCCTAAAGTCTAAACATGTTGAAATTTTTGTTGCATTTAGGTTGTTTTAGTTGGTGTAGTTTTGTGGCTGTTTTAAATTTTGCCAAATATTCATTAAGTGAAGCATCTTCTTCTTGCTGTTGTTGTTTGTTTCATTCGTGGCATTTCCAAATTGTAATGCACCACATAACGTAAGAGTTTGTTGTTGTTGTTGTTGCTGTGTCTTATTTCTACACCTTTTTTATGTGGGTAATTGTTATAGTTTTTTTTTTGTTGTTGTTACTTTATTTTTGATATCTATGGCGGTTGCAACTTGTGTTTTAAAGATTTTTTCTTTTTTGTTTTTTGGCGTGGGAGTATTTTTTCCCTTCTTGTCTTTTTTTAATGGAAGTATTGTTTTTGTTTGCTTTTTAATCAAGTCTCTTAGGAACACCATGGCAAAACGACTGTAGATCAGTATCAGTTTAGAGACAACGAAGAGACAAATGTGTGCAATCACTTTATTGAATTATCACTTTTGTCAATTTGGTTGACAGCTTGTTTAGTTGTCTTTGTTTTTTTGTTTTGTTTTCAACTACTGTTTATCTAAATTTTATTTTGTTTTATTTTCATTTCAATTGATGCGATTTTAACGTTTTTGAAGTTCTCATGGGCAATTGGGGAATATTTTATTTGTCACAAAATAAGAATTTCGTAAAACGAAATGAGATAAATAAATAAGTTGTTGCAGAGCAACATCATACATATGACAAATTATCACTTTAAATATGATTTATGAGTTGTTAACGTCAAAATAATAATCTTGTTGTCTTAAGTAGAAGAAATACGAATATGTTCATTGTTCTTTGTTTAACAAGTACATACATCTTTTTTAAGTAGAAGATCATTAAAATCGAAATATTGGAGTGAAATAAAGGAATATTTATTTACAAAAAACCACTGGCCTCGAGCTCGATGAATTTTTGTTTATATTTCATAATAATATAAAAGGTTTGTTTGTTAAGTCTCTTGTTTTAAGAAATGAATGCTTTCATTTTAAGTTCTAAATTTCTTGACTTTTATGCACATAAAAACTACAGACTTAAGACAAAAACTTCATTTTCTAATACCAAAAAAGTTTGTATCTCAAGTCTTTTGTTTTTAGATTTCTGTGCTTATGTTCTGTAACTCCGGCGTCGATTGAAATGTGAGAAATGAAACAAAAATGCCACAAATTGACACAGACATCTGGTTTTCTCACTTTACTGCGTCTGTAACATTTTTGGCGAGTAAAAGCTGTCACGTAAGGAAATTACTCGCCAACTTACAGAAAAAGTGTGTCTGTAAAAATTTTGTGAGAAAGTTCGTGCTTTGAATAAACTCAAGAATAAAAACGGGGTGTGCAAAAATTTCAACACTTAAAAATATACATAAAAAATGCATAATGCAATGAACTATAACACGGCCGATATTTTGCTTTTAACATTTTTTATAAAATAAACGAATGTTTTAAAAGCTTTTTTATAAATAATAGGGTATTCATTCGGTTAACCGTTAATCGGTTAATCGATTAATTACTACCCGATTAACTGATCGGTTAATTTAAAATTGGCTTTTTTCGATTAACGATTAAACCGGTTAATTTCAGTCGATTAACCGAAGTAACAAAATTTTAATTTTTTTGTAGTATTTTAACATATTTTTTTGTGTTTTTAATTATTTGTTTTGTCTCATATACAAAAGGCATGTGTTTAGAAAAATATTTTTTTTCTTCTAGCAATACATTATTTAATTTAAATACAGTGCAAAATCAAAAATTAAGAAATTCGGAAATAAATTTTTTGCAGAATGTTCGATGCTGAGCTTTGCCAGGATGAGTCAGATGTAGAGCTGACTCTCGATTGTAACACAAACAATCTTTTAACAGCATTAACCAAAGCAATTAGAAGTGTTTAAAATTTTAAAAATTTAAACTAGAATTTAATGTCGTAATGAAAGATTTTATAATGGGTGATTTTTTAAGCGTAGTTTTTTTTATATCTAATAAAACACTCAAATTTGCTTCATATGTTCAAAATTTTTATTGGAATCGATAAATTGGTCTTTGCCATTTACTTTTTAAAAATAACTTTGTGTAGATGTTGCCCGCGGCTCCGGTTCAAATAGTCCATTCGTAAGGTCCAATTTTGCACCACTTTTTCGAGCATTTCGGCCTGGATTCCATGAATAACACGTGTTTTGTTATACTCTTTAATCGTGTTTGGCTTTTCCACATAGACCAACGACTTCACATAACTCCACAAGAAATAGTCAAGAGGCGTCAAATCACATGATCTTGGTGGCCAACTCAAAGGGCCATTTCGAAATATAAACTGCTCACCAAATTCCTCCTTCAATAAGTCCATTGTTTCACGAGCTGTGTAGCATGTGGCACCGTCTTGTTGAAACCATATATCAACCAAGTCCAACTCAGTCAATTGGGGCAAAAACAAGTCGCGTATCATGGCTCGATATCGTTCCCCGTTGACGGTAACATTTCTTCCACGATGGACATTTCTCACAGAGCACGAATTTTGATTATAAATTTCAACGATTTGCAGTCGTTGCTCGTTTGTGAGTTTCTCCATGATGAAATGGCGGAGTATACTGAACACTTTTCACTTTCACATATGTTGTTTGGACACAATTACCAACCAGTGCCGCCAGCCCGAAAAACTTAATTCCTAAAAAATCACCATTTATGTTTAGAGAAATACAGGAAAAGAACTGAGAAATTAGATAATCTGTATCTGTATCAAAACTAAAGAAAAGAATCGATTAAATCCTAAACATTTAAACTAAATTATTTTTCTAAAAGATTATTTTATAAGAAATACCTAAACTATTGAAAAATTTATTAATAAAATGATCTGACAGTTTTTTTCTTATCAACCCCACATTTCACCAAGTTCAGTTATAATTAACTATCAGTTATAGCTGCCAAAACATATTGTTAACTGGAAGTTAAAGTAATAGTAAGTTTTAACTGAACTTGGTGAAATTAGGGGTAAATGATATATATATATTTATGAATTACTTATTTTTTTGCTCGTTTTTGTTCAAGAATTGTTTTGTTTGTTATGTTATTGTTTTTTTTTTACTAATAAACTCCAAATAATAAATAATGTTTGCATTTTTATTTATTGAAATTACTTAATTTATAACAAAACTTTATTAATCGGTTAACCGATCAATAACAAAATTAACCGATTATAAACCGATTAAACAAAAACGTCGGTTAATTAATCGAGCGATTAACCGATTAAAGCAAAAGCCCGATTAATTGAATACCCTAATAAATAACAAACAGTCATTACATTATTTGGTATAGTCGACGGTTGTCTTTTCGCCGCCATCGTTAAAAATTTTTAAATTTTGGTCGCCGTCAACGATTTGTTTGATTGGCGTTCTCAACGGCTGCAATTTCACATCGGCTTCGAGTGGAATATTATGACATTGGTAACGTACCGACGTAATCTCTTTTGATAGTTTTCGACATGAGTTTCAGACACACTTTCTTCTCAGCGATAAAATATTTTGTTAAAATTATATAAAATAACTGAATATTTAATTGTTTTTACTGAATATGGTGTTGAATTTTTTACAGTAAAATTTTATAAAATAACTGCATATTTATTTGTTTTTACGGAATATGTAGTTAATTTTTTGACAATTAATTTATATAAGATAACTGAACATTGATTTGTTTTTACAGAATTCGCGGTTGAATTTTTGACAGTAAAAATTAAATGAACTTTTCGTTGCTTTAAATTACATTTTTATTTACTTTAACATAAAGAAGAATTTAACTCAATCAACGGACAATATTAACTGCAACTGAAAATCCGTATTAATATGCACTTAGTTTTTTGAATAACTGTTAGAATCAGTTAAAAATAAATTTGCTTGGAATTTTAAATGTTTATTTATTTAAAAATGACTGAACGGAATATTTCTTAAATAAACTACAGTCCGTTACTGTAATAATATTGGGAGTGTACTTTTTGGTGAGGCATAGTCAAAATAACTTTGCTTCCTAAGTCTATTGTTTTTAGATACTTAAATAACATTGTTATGCTTAAGAGGGGAACATATGGAAAATGGTAAATTCTGCGTAATTGAGTTTTTAATTAATTCACATTTAATTGTATGCATACATAATATAACATTTCGGTCAATGTAGGGCAGTATGAGGTCATAATATGTTCTGGTTTTAAGGCTTGTAGAGTGATTGATATTATTATAATTAAATATTGATAACATCTAACTCAAAAAAATAGTATTTTAATCAAATTGTACACTTAAAAGACATTATGCAGAAAAACCAAAAGAGTTAAGAAACGAAATATTCTTTTATTGTGTCCTAAGTATTTTGTTATGTTGTGGTTTTTAATAAGCAATTCACTGAAAAAAATTAAAATAATCTTTGTAAATCCTTTAAACGAGCATAATTAGCATTAATCAAAACAAATTAAAAATAAAGTCCAAAAATGGCATATTTAAAAAATGTTACCCTTAAAATTAATACAGAAAGTACTCAGTAAGGAAGACGATAAAGATTTATGCCTGTATTTAGAAAAATATTTTTAATTTAATAAAACTTTACATAACAAACGTTGTATGCAAATTTGGCTTAATAAACAATTATTAAATTTAACAATCGTTTATGATTACGGGCGTAAACAAACTTTTTATAAATCAGAAATATTTTTTGTAAATAAGGGGTCATACATATGGCACGTCTAAGGGCATCATAGGAGCTGTTGGGCCAATTTTTAACAATTTCATAAATTTAAAACTTTGTATGGGAGCTCTCTTAAGGAGTGAAGACAGCAGGTAGGTATGTTTTAAACAAATGTTGGGGATGAAAAACAAAAGGTGCAAGACAAACAAATCGACTTCTACCACCTATTCGTTGATTACAAGTCCGCTCTCGACAGTTGCATACTTTCAAAGGTGTTTCAAGCCATGTCTTAGTTTGGTATCCCTGCAAAACTAATACGACTCTACAGGATGACCTTAACGGATACACAATCCACGATTAAAATCGGAAATAATCTCTCGTAATCGTTCAGCACCAAATGACGTTTCAGACAAGGAGACAGTTTATTGTCCTACTCGAAAAGGTCATACGAGCAGCGTTAAAAAAACTGCAGTCAAAGTTGAAAAACTGCCATTTCTTCAACTTCTTAATTTTTCATTAGCCAAAGAAAAAACTGTTGATTTTACTTCCGATTCACGTAACAGTCGCTGTCAAACCAACTCAAAAACCGTAAAGTTGTACACAAATTTTCGTTTTTTGTTCGACAGTTTTTGGTTTCGACTTTGGGTTTTTTAACCCTGCATACGAGACACAAGATTAAATAGAGCTTATATCAGCGATATTCAAAGAATCTACGAAGTGGGTCTGGCAGTAAACGAAAAACAAAACAAGTTGATGCCCAATAAAAAATAGAGTTTCAAACGAAGCAGGTTTGGAAGGGAGAAACCTAAAAGTTTCGCTTACCATTGCGCTTACGGAAGACATGAATTTTATATGGCGAGTTCCCACTTTGAAGCAATACATTTTTGACACAGAATGCGCATTATTCAGCGCATATTAAAATTGTTGGATGTAACGATCAGCTTTACACACTGAATACTGAATACTGTTATTTTTTAGTATTCTCCCTTACAAACCTGCTTCGTAGTAAGGGAATGCCGTAGCACTTGAAATGTTATTTTTTTTTTATAAAAGTTGTTGAGAGTTCTTTCGCTTACACTACTGCATTTCTATATGTCTTATTGCGTAGCGCATAATTGTGCGCTTATTTTTTAAATGTTCCATAAGTGCTTCGCAAAATGATACAGTTTTTTATTGGGTGGTATCAACGCACAAGACAGGCACAAGACTTGGTCATACAGGGAAGTTTAAAAACCAAAACTTTGAGGTAGTCAACGAGTTTGCTTATCTCGGTACCGCCATAAACAAAACAAACAACAGTAGTTTCGAGATAAAGAAGGAGAACAATACTGGCCAACAGATGCTACTTTCGACTAAGTAAGCAATTTGAAAATCGCCAGATAAAAACCACTCTCTAAAAGACACTGATACTATCCGTGCTCTTATATAGTTCTGAAGCACGGGTAGGTACCTGCGAAAGCAGATGATTCAGTAATCCAGTACTTGGAGTGCTCAAGAGAAAAAAATCTTCGTAAAATCTATGGACGAATCTATCTGCGTTGACGGAGAACATCGGCATCCTGCGAACCAGGGGCTGTAGGAGCTACATGCAGACATTAATAGGCATATCAAAATACAACGACTATATAGATGTTAGAATATGTTGAAAGAATGGTTGAAGGCGCTTCAGCTAAAAATCATTTGAATTCGAACCCGTTGACTTCTCGCGGAGAAGGGGACAAGCAAATCTTCGGTGGAAAGACCATGTGGAGGAAGGAAGACATCTCTAAGCATCGGGTCATAAATTGCAGAAAAAGCGCAGATTATCTAGGCACTTTGCAATCTTCTTAACGTTGGGCTAAAACGACTACGCACTGTATTAGCCTTTTTGAAAAGTAAGTATAGGGTCAAAGATTAATATTATGGATCTTACAAGCAAAATGACAAACTCTATCTATGTCCAGTGGTATAAAACGATATTTCTTTTTTTTTTGAATAACTTTACTGATGAAAGTCCTTTTTAATGTTCTATTATAAACTCCGCCGACTAGGTTATTTTCCCTTAAAGTAATTATTTTTTTTTTTTGCCTGACAAAAATAAAAATATTCTCATGTTCATCACAAACATACTCACTATTCCCATTAAATTAAAAGAAATAAAAATCTTTGTATTGCCAATAAAATTGCTATAACATTTAGATGCCTTCACTTTTCATTATTCTTTTTTTTTTTTTTTTTTTGAAAAAAATCTTCGAAAAAACCTTAATAAAATGTAATTTGATGTAATGGCTAAAGTACACGAATAATAGCAACCAAAAAATGAATATAACGGGTAATGTATAAGTAACGTTATGATTTAATAAGTAAATATTTTTTTTTTATTTTTTTTTGAAGAAAAACTTGGAATCTTTATAATGGAACGACTCAGCACAAAGCAAAGAACCAAAGTTGTTCAATTCTATTTTGAAAGTCAGCATTCGATTATTCAGATACAAAATCAAATCGAATAACGAGCGATAAGACCCATTTTCATCTAAACGGTCAAGTGAATAAACAAAATTACAGAATATGGGACTACAAAAATCCAAGAATTATTTTTAAACATCAAATGCACCCACTTAGATGCACAATATGGTGTGAAATAACTTCAGAAAAGATCATTGATTCAACCATATTCTTTTTGAAAAAGACGAACAAGTTGCGGTTGTTGTGAATGGCATTCAATACCGAGCAATGATTGAACACTTTTTGAGGCCCGAGGTAGAGAACAATCTGGAATTGTGGCTCCAACAAGATAGAGCGACAGCTCGTCCCTTTTAGGCGATCAAATAACATCTCGTTTTTCTTATTTTAACTGGCCACCTCATTAGCCCGTTTAAACGGCTACAGGATAAGGAATATGCCAATAAGCTAAGAACCATCCAACAGGTTAAGTCGAAAAGACCCCGCATAGACCGTGTTAATCTTTAATTGAAAAGGTTAGTTCTCTGTCTTGGCGAAGGGTATGGGTCTCAATAGTCCAATTCCAGAGATTTTCCCTTCCTCTTGGAAATAATGATCTCCCAGACAAAACGCTCTGGAGCGTATGCATGCCGGACAGCACTGGAGTATGTTCCACCCTCTCTTTCTCCCCTGGTACTCCACAGAATCTACAATTGTCACTAGTCAGTTGCCCCGCCCTTTTGGCGTATACTGCCGTCCCACACTGAACCGTTATAAAACCTATCAAAAACCTACAATACTTTCTCGGTAGCGATAGAAGAAGTTTAGCCGACTTTGGATCAGATCCCCACATATCTCTGGATATCTTGCACGTTTCTGTGTTTTGTTAAAACCGCCTCAGATTTCTCCTGTACAGTAGAGTCTGTATCTCTCATTACCCGCCGCCGGTTGATAAGTTAAAAAGATATTGGGAGGGGGAGCTTTTACCGCTTTTGCCATATTTCACGCCCTAAATAATAAAAAATATAGGCTATAATTCCTTCCAGATGTTACACTATTTGCCTGCCAAATTTCAAGAAAATTGGTTGATTATTTAAGAATATATAAGGAGGGGGAGATTTTACCTCGTTTGTCCTATTTCACGCCCTATTACTTATTGCATTTCTGATGTTACAGTATCTGCATGTCAAATTTTAAGAAAACCGGTTGATTAGTTAAGAAGATGTAGGAAGGAGCAGCTTTTACCCCCTTTATCTCTTTTGTCCTATTTCCCTTCAAATCACAAATTTAATGATTAGATGTTACGGTGTCAGCATGTCAAATGTTAAGAAAACCGGTTGATTAGATAAGAATATAAATATAAACAGAAACACTACTCACGGCCCATAGAGCATGCATATAAAATTTGGTCAAAATCGGTCCAGTAGTTTTTGAGTTTAGCGATCACGCACATACACGTAATTTTTATATATGTAGAGATTTAGATTGAAGCTAACCTTATTAAGGAAATAAAACATGACTTTGTTAAAAAATAACATATTTATTTTTATTTTTAAACAAAAACATTTTATATTAAAAAAGTTAACAAAGGAGCCTTCTTCTAGCTTAAATATAATAAACACTTATTTTTATACTGCGGGAGGGTCATATTCACTTCTTTTAACTTTAAGCACGTGTTACTCGAAGTACAATCGCAATACGACTGATTTGAAATTTATAACATTCGGAGAGATTCAATATCTCCAGCTACTGAGAAGAGCGTAGAGAAGAGAAGTACATTTATAAAACTACAATTAATTTGAAAAGTGACGGGTAATATTGACCCCCCGGCACCGGGTTAATATTATGAATTGGAATGTCATCCGCCTTGTTGTTGCCTTCTATGTCCTGGTGGCAAACCCAGTAGATGAGTGCTTTCTGTTGGCACCAAGTCTATCTATTGACTCCTTTCACTCCTGGATGATCAAAGAGTGTGGGCGCCGGGACCTAAAATTCGAAGAAAAGTTATGCGAAATGCTTTGGAAAAAGCACGTCAGGTCGAAGAAAACAATGGGTACCATTTGAAAGATATTTTCTGCAAAACATAATGTGACCATTATAATCTTAATTTTAGTAAATGCCAACACTAAATAAGTCTTGGTTCACACTATGAAAGTTTGATTTTAGAAAATCTGAGTTTATTGGAGAGAGGGTAAAAGAACATGCTACTTTTCTCTCCACTCTCCCCAATGAACTCTGACTTCCTGAAAAAAAACTTTCAGTTCGTGAGCCCAGACTTAAATCAGAAAGAAAAAAGTTATTCATTAAATATACCATAGCGTTACTTATGCGCCACCCTGTGCATTCAACTAAATGTATTTCTACTTAAGTACATATTCGTACATGATTTTTTTTGGTTAAAATTTTGGAAAACAAAAAAAAAGACAAACTGGCGGTTGGAGGGATGTTCAATTGACAGACAGTCAGACAAACAAACAAACGGAGGTTAGACAGTCAGTTAGACCGAAAGTTAGATTGTGTTTTGGAAGAGATAAACTTTGTACTTACCCCACTGACACAAATGCAAGTGAACAGCAAAACAAAGATGACAGTAGCTGCAACAATTTGATGCAGTTGTAAAAGACGAAGATGTTTTAGTTGCATGATTTTTTATTTTTTTTTTTTTGGTTTTGTTTTTAGTGTTTACTTTGTTTCAAAGAAGATGTTGAATGCTACGTACTGCTGCAGTTGCTACTATTATTATGGTCTATAATTTGTCTTTAGATTGTAAGTGAAGTGCAAAAGAAGTTTTATTTTTTTTGTTTTTGGTCTGCAATGGTCTGAGGATGTAGTTGACGATGATAATGATGCTGCTGTTTTATGAATTTTAAGTGATTGCAGTGATTGTATTGTTTAATGTTGCTGCAACCCAAAAGAAAAAAAAATAAAATTGTTTAAAGATTGATAGATGGTTTGTTTACACGATAATACGGGATAACAATTGTTTGAACATCAGCGAAACAAAAGATTTCAACAATTACGTTCTAAAGTTTAAGTTTTCGAAAGGATTTTTGGATTTTTTCAAATTTGAAATTTACTCAAATCACTTTGGCGGTTTTAAGTTTTTTACATTCTCACGTTGTAAATGTGTCTTTGTATTTGTATATTTCAACCACAAAATAGACAAATAATTCTTTTTTTAACTTTTAAAATCTTTTAAACACCACAAAATCTTTTAAAACTGATTGCTTAATAATATGCGGTTTATTTTTTTTTTGTTTGTTTTTTTCCTTATTGATATTTAAATTATATTTTATATAAATCGAAATTAAATAAAAAATATTCCTTTTAAGTTTTTTATATTAAAAAAAAATTTACGCACTTTCGTTAAAAAGCACCTTTTAGAATATAAAAATTTGTTTTTCTTTTTTAAGTTGAGGGTTGCTTTGGAACGCTGTGATCTTCTTGCACGTGTTACCTCGCGTCTTGTTTTAATGCAAAAGCTTAAAAAATCTGCAAACATTTTTATTTTATACCAACTTTGAAATAATCAAACCAAATTTTAACATACACACACAGCTTCTAAGCCCCAGCAATGGTAACAAAAAAAACATACAAAAGACTCACACTTTAACGAATGGATGGCTTCAATGGAACAAAAAAAAATCAAAAATGATCTAAACAAAACAACAAAGTCATCATTGTCATCATTATGATCTTCAGAGTGGCAACATCATCATGAGCATTTAACAGTAGCACAAAAAACAACAACAACTATAAGCGGCATTAATAATATAAAGCCAAAGTTTACAAGATTTAAAAAAAACAACAACAATAGCAATGCAGACCAAAACAACTCATCTTGTTTAGATTGCGCGCCTGCCTCCAGTACTTAATGAAGGAGATGCCAGATGTTTAAATCTACCGATATTCCTACTTCTGTGATTTTAATAAAATAATGGCATTACCAAAATGGTTGCCGTAAAAATGGTTCAAGAAGAGCAAACTGATACTGTTTAAACGAATAAAAGGAAATCGTTCGACAAAGTATAAATTGAAATTTTTGGGGTTTTCAACGATAAGCCTCAAACCTATTTCATCATATTTATCTAATCGCACACAACGTGTTCCGTTAAACAAAATTCCACATCAAAACATTGATCTGTTATATTTGGAGTACCCCAGGGCAGCCATAAATTTGACTAAAATGGAAATGGAAATGGCATGTATAGGCAAAAGGCCCAACCATAATATGCATAGCCTTGCTTAACCTTCTGTCAAAAATTAACAAAAAGTCTCTCAAATGTATTTAAAACCACAAAAATAAAATCAATAAACATTTGATTCCGTACGGAATGTGCGAACAGTTTCGCACTTTGCTTAAGCAAATGACAGTTTCATAAAATTTAACAAAAAGTTTCCTTAAGTTCAATATGGTTTGCCTCATACGATTAACATGTAGTCGTACATTTGCTTAAGCCAACTTAAGCACATTATGGTTGGGCCTAACTTAAAGCTTTTCAAATAAACTGGCCCATTAGAAGAAATTCTACTAATACTCTAATTGTTCTAGGCTGTAAACTTCTACTTTACAACTTGATCTTATAGTTAGCCAATCTGTTCCGAGAGTATTCAGTTATTGGGCGCTGCCTCGTCTAAGAATATAGAATAAATCCAAAGGCGGGAAAACAAAATTCTTCGAATCATATCCGCGCCCTGGTTAAAAAAACTTAAATATTTACAAAGACCTAAATGTACCATCAGTAAAAATTACGATCACAAAAGTAAAAATTATGATCACAAAACGTTTAATAAAATATCTAAAAAGGCTTGAACTGCACCCAAATCCACTAGCTCGAAATATTTTAAATGATGGCGCCTACATTCGCTTAAGGAGAAGAGACACTGCAGCACTTATCCGATCAGAAGAGCGCTAAACAGGTATCGTGATCAGGAGAATTTTCATCAGGCATTGGCAGGACATAAACCAAGGAATAAAAATTAAATTTTATTAATAATTGTTAGTTCCAAGGCGAATTAACTACAGTTGGTGTCGAAACGGCATCTGAGTTTGACAGCTCGAGCTTATTTGTTTTAATTTGTTAGTGTTTTGCTAATAATGGTTGACATTTCGAGCTAATGGCACTAACAATGCAATGCAAAAAACCTTAAGTGGTTTCTGTTGTTTTTGGATTGTTGTAGTTCCGACACCACCTGTAGTTGAATTCGCCTTGGTTAGTTCATATATAATATATAAAGATTTACACCCGATTTATCATAAACCATAGTTAAATTTACCAAACCTTTATTAAGGAAATTTTTCATAGTAAATTTGTTTTTTAAACCATTATTAAATTTAAACAAATTTTATGAATACAGGCATTAATAAATAAATTACGAAAAAAAAATTTATTTGTGGGAGCTATTTTGGAATATGGGTCAATTATATCGGTACAACAATATAATTTCACAGTAAACATTTTCAATTTGTACAAAAACAATTTCTGATTTTCTTATTACGAGGTTTGTTTTGGAACTCTGTCAAATCAACACGCCCTGAAACCTTCAAGGTCGCGTTGTTTCTGTGATTTGAATTAAGATCACAAGAAGTGAGGAGCTTATATGGCCAGGTTAAGAGTTGATTTTTTCCCCGTAACCTTAAGTGAATTTCGGTCTTCTGGCAGACGGTTCTGTGTGCCTTTACTATTCAGCAGAAGTTCTTGCAGCAAAGTTAAGATAGCTTTAACTTCTAAGCAAACGGTATTCAAGATGTTCGTGTTAAGAACACCTTGAGATCAATGACAGGCCTTGTTTTTACTTTGGACATGGCCGACAATTGTCCACCAAAATTGTGCAATTTTTAAAGTCTTTTGTTTATCGCAAAAATTTGATATGTAACCACATCGCATGAGTTCATTGAACAAAAAATGTTCAAAATTTTGTCGCAGTTTCTATCATTTTTAGAATCTAGTGAACATTTTAAATTGACTTTAAAAAAAATCGAACATTTTAATGAAACATAAGTTAAATTGAGGTCAAACCTTTATTTGTTTATTTTGGAAATTATGGTTTCAGAAAGTTTTTCTTCCGTACTTTAACACCTGATTACACATTCCGTTTTCACAAATTATTTTGAAATAATAATATTATTAAGGGTATTTCAATACTAATTTTAAATATTTAGTTAGGCTTGAGTTCATTAAATTTAATTTTCATTAAATTTTTTTTACTGAAGGAGCAATTATCCAACATGCAATTAATTAAATTATATTGAAAATTTTAATTCTTGGCTGCGCTGAGGATCGAACTCGGTTTGAATTTAAGTCGTACTTGTAATTAACACTTGAATATGATTTCGGAAATATGGGCGATTTTGGGCCACATTTTTAAGCGTTGTCACAAAGCAACCCGAACAATGTTGGCCTAAAACGCGTCAATTATTGCTAGTTTATCAGCATTAATATGATTTCACATAAACTTCCAGGAAATAATAGTGAGGTGCCAAATCACAAAACATAAGCAGCCAATTGACCGGTCTTTTTCTCAAAATCAATGCCAAATTTTGGTTGAAAAAAATCGATGGTTAAGGTCGACGTGTAAGCCCGTAGCGCCATCCTTTTGAAACCAAATTTCGCCGGAAACAATGACAACCAGTTTATTAGGAAAAAAGTCATTAATCATGGTGCAATAAGGATCTGCATTCATTTTTGAAAAATGAAGGTCCGATGATGACACCGGCGTGCCAACCACACCAAACGGTGCATTTTTCTAGTTGAAATGGAGTCTGTAGGGTCTGTTGTAAATTGTTCTCACTCCATATGCGGCAATTTTGTTTAATAACACGCCCATTTAGATGAGGAAAGATGCCCGCCAAAAAATTAACGAACTCTTCCATAAGTTGCACGAAGCGATGCCTGATTTTCAAAGTAAATTTGGGTAATCTGGCAGCGTTGTTAAAGCGTGAATCTATACATGATAATTTGCCAGAGTATACTGATCATAAATGTCAGAAAGTAAGCGGCACAGTACTAGGAGAATTCATACAGGTGTCCGCATCATGAGGTAGAGATATGCTAGCTATCCCTTTTTTTTAAATACTATGTATTTTGTTGTTGTAAAAAGTAAGGGTGAATGTCAAATTAAAAATTAAAAAGGGAATTTTTTTGTTTATAAAATATACCCAATTCCTGTGGAAGGAAAATCTTTTTCCTGTATTATTTCTAACGCCTTTTTAAATTTGTGTGTTTATATCTTATATTCTTTTTTTTTTGTTTTATACAATTTAAATAAGTATTTTATCAAGTATTTAGATTTTTATTGAATTTTTAATTTTAACTAATTTTTTCACAAACTGTAAACAAAGCTTGACATTTGGTATACACGCAAAAAATAAACAATAAACAGATGACTCGAAAATTTCACCTGTATGAATTCACCTTGGTACAGTATAACAATTCGTTTGACAGCTAACCCTTATGTTGCATATATCGAGCTTATAAACAACATTTAACAATTAATTTCAAAATGATATTTAAAAAACTTATCCAACAAAATTGAAATTTATTTATTTTACTAAACAAGATTTTGCTTGTCGTGCTTAATTCCCAATTTTTATTCTCGATAAAAACACCAAAATTTATTGTTGATGGGGTATTTTTATTTTTAATCTAAAATCAATCCCAAAATCTGGCAACAATAGCACGTACACTGCTGACATATCAGCATTATTAACAATTGATTGCACGCTAGGTTTATGTTGCTGTTAGTATTTTGTAGTTGTTGATATTGTTGCTGTTATTATAACAAGAGTAACTAATTTTTTCGTATTAAAAAATTTACTCTGCATCATCATTATTATGAAAATAGATATCATTATTTTAATCTCCGTGTTTACCTAAAATTCTCTCAGTTCGCATGCTTCTCACTCACAAGCTCTCATTTTCTTTCATTTAGTAATTGATCTTAATTAATGACGAAGGTCGTTGTGTTGTTGACTATGATGGAGGAGCTTTTTTTTTTCTTAAAGATGTTGCTGGAGCTTTAAAACATAATGGGCATTATTTAAAGAGGATAAAACGTATTTCTGACACACACTCAAAAGCTGTGAAATGAAGTGGTTGCAATGCATGATGATTTTGCCGTTGATAAATGAATAAAACAATTAATAAAATTCCACCACTAAATTTCGTGTTTAATAAAATGTTAATGTGTAATTAAAAAACTACTGAAATAGTGTAGAATTTTCTATTGTAAATTGATGAGAGAGAAAAACAAAAGACTTAAGAAACATGCTTATTTTTTTAGCGTTATGGAAGCGGTTAGAAGGGGGTGAAAGGGAACTCTGAAAATAAGTATGGCTTTGTGATCAGGGTCTTTTAGAATTCGGAGATATTTTCCTTTTGACATTTTTCCTGTTTCTTAGGTTTCCAAGGACTTAAGGATTTGTGTTTATATATATGTACTACAAATATTTGAAATTACTGGTTTCTTAAATATAATTTGTTGTCTCATATTTAATATAACTTAAATAAGCAATGCATGTAATTCAATGTGATTTTGGTTCTTTTTCATATTTTAAGCCATATTTCAATATACTGTTAATAGTAAAAATTTATTGTGTTTTAAATAAATTTCAAAAAAGTTATCCCCCTCCAAGCAAGTTAAGCTGATTTGCACTCATCATTTATAGTTTTCGAGATATGAGACACTTTAGTCCAAGCTTCGTCAGTAACTGTGTTCTATGTGCAAAAAATCGTTTATGTAGAACAAAAGCAAAGCGAAAATACTGAATAATAAAATTATGTTCTCTTCTATTCTATGGTTCACAAACTTTAAACTTTTGGCCATAACCTCAAAAATAAGATGTTTTCTAAGGTAAATCAGGGCGGCTCGTTTATTTCTCCCAAGAAGCGTTTTCGAGATATTCGTGAAAATCGTTAAGGAGTGCCATATTTATGTTCAGCCGCGCCAATTTAATTTCAAAAATATCTCATTTTTAAGGTTATTTTTTTTGTGGCGCAGTGTAATCAATCTAAATAAGCAAAATTTTAAAAATTTGGAGTTTTTCGTATTATCTAATTTTGTATTGTTTTGTGACTTTGCATTGCATTTGACAAATCAAATGAACCAAAAAAGAAAAGAAAAATCACAAACTTGATTTTCAAAATGTTTTTCTTTTGCAGTATCTATATATGGCCAATATCTTATAAAGCATCTTTGTTTCAATGGGATTACATAAAAATTGATGTTTATAAACGGCCGAAAAGTAGTCTTTTCAACTCAAAAAAAAAAAAAAAATCATTTAAAAAACTGCTTTGAAATGCAGCTTATTAAAAGATGTCAGCAAAGAAATTAATTGGAAACTAAAATTTAGCCGATTTTTTTTATTTTCAACCAATCTTTATGAATATAAAAATATTATTCGGATGACTTAAAGGAAATTTTATTCCTAATCAAAATCGGACAAATCGTTCTCAAGTTATGATGAAATGTATAAGCATAGCTGCCTTATTTCGCGCGAAATACTAGTCAACCCCATAAAAAACTCTAAGCACGATAGAAATCTTAATATTCCATATACTTATTTTAATTTAAAGGTGATTTTTTCTGCAGACCAGTGTAGTCATCAGAAAAAAATTTAAGTGCACAATGTTGCGTTCATAGTTCTCAGATGTGGCAAATTCTCACCAAACGTGAAGATTTTTTTTACCTACTTGGCGATGGAAATTTGCGTTTGGCGATTTGACGATCTTTTTGGCGATAATTTTAAATATGGCTGGCGATTATAGCGACAATATGGAAAACGCATTTTCAGAGATATTTTCGTATATACATATTTAAATTGTAACTAAAATTTATACAATTTTAGTTTTTTTTCAGTTTTTCGAAACGTTAATTTTTCTTATAAAAAAATCACATTTAGCGCTTTTTTTCCTAACGGAATTCATTAGTAAGTTATATTTTCGGTGTAAAAATTGACGACGAAGGTGAAAAATAATCTGACAACCCTGGTTGTGTTGCCTTACCCTAGGTCTATACTAAAGATAAATATCTTGGCAATATGGCAATAACGTCGGCAGAATAACATAGCAATATTTCTTATTGCTCAGCTTATGTTAAAGGCATGGTAAAACGTATTTATGTTAACTCATAATTTTAAAGAAATCAAGGAAGAAAGTGCAGTGTAAAAATGACGCCATCTTGCAAAAATTGTATTTATTAATGTAAATTCTTTTTTATTCTACTTTATTTTTTAAATGTATATTAATTTGTTTAACATTGAGGTCTTTTTTTATAAAAAAAATATTGATTTTTATTAAATTTTTTTTTTTTTGTTAAAATAAAATTTATATTTTTATATAAAAAATAACTCAAGCTTCAACAAGTTAATATAAATTATGCCCGTAATTTCTACAAAAAAAGGATGTCGTGTTCGTACCTATCAGTTAAGCTGAAGGTCCACACCATGTGTTTATGCGTCTGTCCTTTTTATGCATCTGACAAAAAAGTAGAATCAGTGTAATTGTATATGACAAGTTACACAGCAAATCGCATAGAATGCATAATCCCTGCAGATAACGAGACTAGTCCATACATGCATGTAAAGAGTAGTCCATAAAGGAGTAGGAGTACTCCAAAACTACTCCAAATATATGGGTAAAAGGTGGTCCATTTAACATTACGATGTCCTATGAGGGGACCATATAACCCACCGAAGTAGTCCCGAAACTACTCCATGGAGTACTAAAGTGGATTAGTTTTAAAAGTACTCCATGTCACTACAGTATGGAGTACACTAAAGCGGTAGTTTAAGCATTTTTAATTTTTTACTAACCGCCTTTTATGGCGTGCCCTGTAGTCTATTATTGCTATTATTAAATATATTTACTTGGTATTTTTAATTTGTTTACCTTTTTTTCACAAATTTCACAAACTTTCACTTTTAAATAAACAATAATAATGGACACCATCAGGACTACCAATGTGTAATACTGTAAACTATAGAAAAGTATACATCATGCAGTTGTTGGCAGCACTGCCTGTTAATTTATTTTAACATGGTCCATATTACAGTTGATTGGACCATGTTGTAAGTAGTCCATTTAAGCCACAATGGACCACGTAGTCCAATATTATCTGTAGGGATTGTATCAACGCATGAAAGAAGGTTTACTTTCTACTTTTGTATCCGTCACATGTGTGGTGAAAAAAAGTCAGCTGTTATTGATGGCCATGGATGACATATCATATTTTATTTTCAATGTTATCGATAAATATGTTTGGGTGGTGGATTACTTTTTACTATTTTTTTGCATTAAAAAAGGTTTTTAATAAGGGAAAAGCTTTCGTAATAAAGATTGTATAAACTTTAAAGAATAAAATACTTTAAAATAATTTTTAGCACAATTTTACCGCGAAAAAAATTTGCCATTCTAGTTATCGATTACTTTTATGTTCTGAGTGTCATCTTTGTTGTGTTTATTATATTTTTTGAGCAAATGCCATGTACTGGAAACTTACATATTGATACCGTGAAAAATCACGAATATTTTTATAATAAAAGCTTACTCCTCTATGAATTCTTTTAAATAAATTCTATTAAAATATCAATAGCAAACTTGTTTTTAAATGATAGCACAACAGCTGATAAAAAAAACAAATTTGGCGCATAACGCATCTATGCATGAACGCATGGTGTGGACCTTCAGCTTTATCTTTACCTATTTCAACATTTATTTGGCCTATGTGTTTTTACTTTCAGTTTTCCTTTAAAATATGGCAGCATTTACACCATTGAATTCTATGCACAGCTAGATTTCTTTTTGTAGAAATTACGGGCATTAAAATAATAAGGATCGAATAAGAAAAAAACTATATGTATTAATAAAAATAATTTTTGAAATTTTATTGTAGTGTTTATTAAAATTTTTTAATTTAATTCTTTTACTACAACTATAATTTGCTACAAGTTCACAAACTTAATTTCTTTCCCACACAATTTGCTTCTATTTTTTTGCTTCTTTTTTTCAATTGACAACCAAATTTGACGTTTTATGTTAGCAATAATTGTCAACGAAAATGGACTAACAATTATTGCAACATAAATTGCCGACAATAAATATGTACAAAAAAGTGCTGTCTACATTAAAGATAACATAATTTTGACATTTATTGCAATGTATTCCGCAATATTTATGGTAAGCACGCGTGCCACAAAATTAAGAATGTGCCCATCACTGCTAAATTATTTTTCGCTGTTTCAAAACAGAAAATTTCTAATTACCCAAGTGCTGGGAAGTTCCCAGTGGGAACCACATTTCCCAAAATGAAAATTTGATAAATATCACACTTGTGCAATTTTAAAGCAAAATTTAAAAAAATTGCAGCAACAAAAATTGCTAGTCTAGACGATGACTTACTTTTGTTTACTTTTGAAATGGTTTAATCTTCTTCTTCATTCAATGTAAATCAAATTACCAAAAGGCGTGAGCCTCAGCACACTCAAAAGTGAAATTGACGACTTTGAACTCACAAGTGATTTAACAATCACGCGTTTTTCAGCACATGGGTGAATATTTGTTGAAACGTATTCTTTCAAAAAGTTGAGGCAATTTTCATTTACTGGTATTTTCGTTATTAATGGACTACAGCCATTAATCTGAAGCAATATAAATAGTTCGGTGAGTACGGATTTTCTTGAATCGAGCACAGAAAGATTGATTCAAGTACGGATTTTCAATCGCGAAATACTGAACTTATCCATATTCAATCCCAAACTCGTACCTGAAATCAGCTTTACCGTTGGTGCCACTAAAGTGGCAATTTGCCACTTTTTCGACTGCTTGGAAACTATTTGGCCACTTTTACAAAATGCACCCAAATGTGGTACTTTTTGCGATTCTTGCCACTTTTTTGATACTTTTTACGCTAGGAAAATATACTTTTTTTCTTTCTGTTTTATTATAACCCCCAGCTTTAATATATGTAAAACTGTCTTAATATATGTATATGTAAGGAAGTTTATATGAAATTTGTTTCTTGTCATGCGTGGTTTAATGAAAATCGTTTCAATAAACTTTCTATTAACCTCTTTTATTAATTATGAATAAGGGCATTAAGACATCTCACATATCGATGGTTTTTTTCCGCAACCTCGTAACTCAAAAACAATTTCTTTTCAGAAGAGACAAATTACTTTTTTTACCAAGTATTTGAAACTTTTTGCTATATATTCTTTTATAAATCAAGAATTAGGAAAAATTCCTACAAATATTTAAAGAATATATAGCAAAAAGTTTAAAATATTTGGTAAAAAAAGTATTTTGTTTCTCCTTAGAAGTGATGAAGCAAAACCCGAACTGTTGTGTACCGAAAACTTGTCTAAAATTTGTGTAATTGACATTAAAAGTAAAATCTAAGTTTTTACCAAAAATTGTGTAATAAATTGATAATAAGAATTTATATAATATTAATAGTGTCTAATGAATATATAAACTATTTCGAAATAGTTTCAGAGTTTAAAGATATTATAACTGACCCAGATGCATTTATACATGAATTTAAACTTCTAGAGAGTAAAGTAAATGACACGAATTATGAACACATATTTAAAATTTCGAATGCTGAAGATTTTTGGCTTGAAATAGGAACATTGAAAAATAGATTTGATAAATATATCTATATATATATTCAAACTTGTACAACTTGATCTCTCATGTTTTTACTTTGTCACATAGTAGTGCTTCTGCTGAGCGTGTTTTTACTAAGTTAGCTTTAATCAAAAATAAAGTAACAAATAGGCTAAAGACATTTTACGAAAGTATGGAAGTCGTTTTAAAAACAATTAATTGTAAAATTTTTATGAAACTGACCATTAATAAATATGTAGCACAGGACGACATTGAAAAAGTTTGTTTAACCATTCCAGCTGATTCTTATGTTCTTGGAATGCTAAAGACGAATATGAACACAGTTTTCTCCCATCACGTCACATTTATCAGATACACAAATTATTGTAATTTCGGAAGATGTTTTGTACCACAATTAATAACAAAATCCAGTTTCATAGTTTTGTTCTATATACCTGATTACAAAAATTTGAAGCAAAAATATACGAAATTGGATAAAAACTAAATATGCTATAGTAAAGAAATTTAAACACTAGCACTTAAATTTAGTAGCATGTAGGTATGCCGTGCATTTATTTGTATTAAAATGAGGAACTGATTTTATATAAAGTATTTGAAAAAGTGATATTTTCGTTTTTTTGTTATAGGATTTCTTGTTTTTATCCGATTAAAGCTTAGCTGCCCGGCCCACGGTGTCGACAAGAACATTTCTTTCGCATACTTATATTGAAAACAATAATAAAAACTAAAATTTGTTTTTGTTTTCAAAACAAATATGCGAAAGAAATTTTATTGTCGACATCGTGGGCTTGGGCAAACAACTTTTGTAATTAGGTTGACTGTAGAATAAAATTATAAAACTATGGATTTTGTTATTAATTGTGGTACAAAACATCATCTGAAATTACAAAATTTGGTGTATCTGTTAAATGTGACGTGATGGGAGAAAACTGGCTCATATTCGGCCAAAGCATTCCAAAAAACATAAGAATCTGGTGGAATGGGCAAATAAATTTCTAAAAAGTTTTTAAATGTCTAACTGTGCAATACAGTGTCTTAAATAAATCAAAGAAAATGTATTCAGAAGGAATAGTACAAGAAATATATTACTAAATGTATATATAAAACACATTACATAAATGTCTTCTATTTGCTGAACAATGTCATAATCCAAAAAACAAGTTTAACGTTTTTCAATCACCAAAACATTAAAGTATAATTTATAAAAATTACTTCTAGAGAGAAATATTTACAAAATACCTATTTATTATAGTTTTTATACCATTAAAAAATATAATAAATAGAAAAAAAACGTAAAAAATACATAATGATGTGTACTTATTTTAATTTTAAAAGATGGGCCCCTTTTTTAAAAAAAAATCCACTTTTTGGTGCCACTTTTTTTGTAGATATCCCTTTTTTTTTGATACTTTTTGAAAATATCCGACGGTAACACTGCTTAAAATAATCCGAAAATGAGATTAATTTAAGTAAAATTAAGTTTGAATCAGTCTTAAAATGCCCTTGATTCAAGTATTATAAAGTTGATTTTATCCCGAATTCGTGCTTCAAAAAAACCAAAAAAGAAATAAGAAAGAGGATATTATTATCTGCCTGTTTTTAGAAAACGTAAACAAGTGAGTGAGTAAGAAATTATATTGAAAACAACAATAAAAAACGAAAATTTATTTTTGTTTTCAATATAATTTCTCACTCACTCACATGCTTAAGTTTTCTAAAAACATTCCGTATGATTGATTTGCTTACCCGTTTTACCTCTTTGGGTCATTATTACAACTTGAAGTTAGCTAAAGTTAGGATTAAGTTGACAGATAGTAATGTGTTATCTGTCAAAAAGCATCTGCTATCTGACGGATAGCAGCTAACGCCAAGTTGTAATAATGACCCTTACAGAATAATAAAACACCAGCATCATGTCCGATATGGTTTTTACTTAAAAAATCGTATGCACATATTTAACTACAAATATAAACTAAATGAGACCCATGAGAATAATATGTATTTTTCTTCTTGTTCTGTTGTTTTTGTTGTTTCAACACACAACAAGCAAATCTTTTTTTCCAACTTGTGTGGTGTTGTTGTAATTTCTACATCAAACTTTGAATAACACACGCGTATGCACGCATATCACGGGTTCCGTGTACTGAATATATTTAATGGTAAAATTAAGCAGTTTTATTTATTACAAAATCATATTTGTCAGCTAATAAATACAGTTTTAAATGAAGAAAGCGTAATATAACAAAACCTGACTGGGCTAAGACTTTTTATATATCGTACTTGATCAACAAGAGGGTATTCACTCAAAATTTTAATTTTTTCACTTTTTGGAAGAAATCGACCCGAAGTATTCATATCTTCACGCTTTATAAATATCATGCTATTTGGTCCACTCTTTGGTAATGAAAAGGTTGGCTTAAAAACTATTTTTCATTTGCCTTTAATGTAAAATTTAAAATTGTTTTGCTTCTACTAAAAATTTTTGAATTTTGACTTAATACCGTATTGTTGATTAAGTGCGATATGTATGTATAACTTTGATAATTTAGCAGAACAAAAAATAAAACCAAATAACAAAAAAATTTGTTAATATGTATAACGTATGACACTAGTAGTCACTTGTTAAAGACTTTTGTTGTTTTAGCAGCAATAACATCAACCATCATCCACTTGTTGTAAAACTTTGCCTGAAAAAATCAAAAACAAAAAAAACTTAACTTCGTTATCATGAAATTAGATCAAATTCTTAAATTGTTGCTTGACTCAAGAGCACTATAATACAATGACATTTAAAATAAAAATGGTCATTGTAAAAAAATGTTTAAATAATGTTAAAGAAAAACAAAAACTTAAATAATGACTAGAGATAATTCATGTCTGCCTGTGATTCAATGTCCTCTCTTCACAGTTTGACCAGTTTAGTTGGTCAAAAGTTACAGAGTTGAAATATTTTTTTTTGTTAGATAAAACGAAGTTTTGTAAATTCATTTAAAAAATGCCAGTTTAAAAAGTAAATAAATCAACAGGAAAATGCAGTTCTTTAAGAAGCAAAAAGATCTTGACTTAAATGTGTTTAATAAGAGTTCAAGAGACAGATTTAAAACTCAGTTTGTATAAATCAATATTGATAAAATTTAAGTACTTTTAGTAAAATATCTTTCAAGCACAAGTTGTTTCTTGGAACCTTTTAGGTGCAAAAATTATGTGAACAATTCGGCATTTTATTAAAACCATTTTTGTTTTTAAAAAAAGTGTTCGTGAATTATAGGAGTTTTGGCGATAAATGTTTTTATTTTTTATTAATAATAGACAATATGTAAAGTAAGTAAAATTTTTTATTAAAAGGGGATAAGTACTTTTTATAAAAAAGTATACATTTTGTTAAAAAAAAGTAGACTTATTGTAAAAAAAAATATTTTTTTGTAAAAGTAGACATTTTGTGAAAATGTGGATTTTTTGTAAGAAAAGGACTTTTGTGAAAAAGAACACTTTTTGTTAGAATGTCTACTTACTTCTAAAAAAGTAGATCTTTTGTAAACTGTGGCTTTTTACGAAAAAGTTGACTTTTTACAAATATGTGGACTTTATGTGTAAAAGTAGACATTTAAGACGATTTTTTGTAAAAAGAACCTTTTTTGTGAAAATGTAGAAATTTTTGTGAAAAAAGTTTTGTGAGGAGACTCTTAAGCTAAGATCGCATTATCGGCGCAATATACTAATTTTTGTCGTACTTCATGTGCCGATAATGTGAACGCTCAAAATTTTTTAATATGCGATAATCTGTGTAGAAATTGTGCTGACTGTGGACAATCACTCTTTTTCACAATGTGGAACAATCAAATTGTTTAATATGTACCGATTTTTATCGGCCACTTGTGCGCCGATCACAGTTGCCAATCAGCGCTGATACAAGGGATGGCAAAACGAATTTTTAAATTGCACCAACTGGCTACTAAAAAGTTATTTTTTTGAGCTTAATTGTGCCAAAATTACATTTGTTTTATCTAGTATTTATGTATTACAACGTTTAATAGAACATTTGTACTGTTAAATGAAAGAAAATAATTCGCTTTAATCAAATCATTGCAGTTGTATTGATGTTGCCATCCCTGGTTTACAAACATCTGTTTACAAAATACAACAATTACAAAAAAAGAACAAGTGCAGTAAGTTTGAATAAAATTGCATATGTAAATTTTTTTTAATATACATATTAATATATTATTTAAAATTGTTAGGAAACATAATGGAATATTCAGACGGAGAATTTTAATAATTTCTAAAGTAAAATAATGTCTGCCAGCAAGCAAATAAAAAAAAAACATAGGTATGATTTACTGCCTGTTTTTAGAAAACGTAATCAAGCGAGAGAGTGAGAAATTATATTGAAAACAACAATAAAAAACGAAAATTTGTTTTTGTTTTCAATATAATTTCTCATATCACTAACTTGTTTACGTTTTCTAAAAAGAGGCAGTAAATTTGCCCAATTAGCACGATAGTGTGACCGCATTGTACCGATTATTGTCGCAATAAAATTTTGGCCGATATGAACCGAAACAAATGGTCACAATGTGCGACGATAATGGGACCACCCAAGAATAAATTGTGCAATGTTTTTAAATGTGCGCCGATATAGCACGATAAAAATCGTCACAGATTGTGCTATTTGAGGCGATAGTGCGATCTTGCTGATATCACATTTCGTCTACGTCCATTGCCCCACCTTTCGGGTTCTCTCTTATATTCGCAGATAGCGGCAAATGTTCGTTTTGTCTACGTGCAAGTATCAGATAAGAATTCTTAATCGAATCGGGCATTCCTAATTTTTTACACTTTGCACTTACAAATAACAAAAAAAAAAAAAAAAAAAAATACCATACAAAGAGAATAAACATAAACCCCAAAGAGGGCTTACATTTTTCAAGTATGTACATTAAACCCTAAAAAATAATTGGCCCTAAGCTAAAATAAACACCCACATTCAGCAATTTTCGGTGTTACTATTAAGCCGTTTTGGCTTTTTGAAGAAGCAAAATACGGAATTTATACTGCATTATGACTGATAGTTTTAAACAAGACAAGACAAGCAAAACAAAACTACATACATAATACAATTAACATGACTAAGAACTGAAAATTTTATTCAACAATGACAAATTTTAAAAAGGGTGTTTACGCATGCTTGCTACAGAATGTAAAATGATCTAAAACTCAATTATATATCTTTTTATAAATTGTTTTATTAAACATTTTTGGTGCTTTACTTTAAAAAATATATTTTATTCCGTTGAAGAAGTCCAGAATGGAATCAGAAATGCAGCCGCTGCAGAGGAAGATCCTCCCAAATATGGAGACATCAAGTTCAAGGAGTACTAAACAAGGCTCAGACAACGTGGCTCGAAGCATTATATTTAGCATTAAGTGCCCCGGTAGGCAAGCTGGTGGCGAGCTAGTCTTTCAGTGTCGGGGTTGTGGGTTCGATTCCCGCCAGAGACTCTGGTTTCTTTCCTGCAGACAAGCGCAGAGCTTCGCGGGGCATAGCTTAGGGAATTAAAAAAAAAAAAGTTGAAGTGACTGGAAAAACTTTGTTCTGACCCTTTGTTTCACTTAGGAATTGATAATAATAAAGTGATTCGAGCAGTATGGTAAATCTTGATTTTAGTTTATGTAAGTCTGAGGAAAATCGAACTTTTTGGTTTCAAATAATTTGTTCAACAAAATATACATAACATTATAAACTATTCAAATCTTTATACAATAATTTGCTTTTGTGATGGTAGTCCATTTTAACGCCCATTACTTAAGAAAAGTGTATGTTTCACAAGTTTTTTAATAAATCGTTGTTTCTAAAAAAAAAAACATAAAAATAAAAAATATTTAAAAAAACACCAAAAATTTTCATAGACAAAGGGGCATTTATTAACTGCAAAAAGACCTTGTAATTAAGATACGACACGACTTCTTACTAGGAAAAATTTAAAAAAAAAAACTAAAACGGTTTTTGCTCATTAACAACAATTAAAAAATCAACAACAACAAAATAGAAGACATCATTTATGACCTTAACCTTACTTATCATTATCAAGTGAAGCTATAAAAAAGATTGACTTAAATCACAAAAAAAAACTTTTAAGAAGATGACATAAATTTGCAATTTAAATAAAAGCGGCGTAAAGCAAATTTGAGATTAAAAAAATTTTGTAAGAAAAAACTATCTACTGTATTTAATAAAATATGAGTTTGAAAAAAATTGATACTCTGTAATTTTATTTTTTTATATTAAGGAAGACCGAATGCTTATATCCTCAACCCCAGGGTGCCATTTTTGACGATTTATCGTCATTTTGACGGTTTTTTGTTCCGAATTTAGCAAACTTGCCGACTTGCTGATTTTTTTCTAAAAAGCGACAATTTTATTCAGTCTTCAAAATAACACACCTCTGAATATTTTTATATGTTTGCATATTGGAGAAAAGAAAACTTCTTTGTAAACGAGACAGTTTAAATTTTAATATCATCCATATCGTGAATAACAGTTTTCCTTGAAATTTGGGGCATGTTCATAAATGCATCACTGCGCTGCAAATGAAAATTTAAATATCTTAAAATATTTTGCTTAGACAGATGCCACACAAGCAAATATCAATTACTAAGTAGAGACCACTTTTGCTGGGCTTAATGTGTTGGTTAACTAATTTGTGCTTTAACTTTTTTTTTGCATGAGGGGGTCAACCTTTAACTCATTCTACTGTCAATGTAGAGAAAATTTCGAACTAAGTCAATTTGAATAAAAGTGTTTTATTTGGCTTTACCTAACTTTATGTACCCTTCACCATAAATAGTATGTATTAAAAATCGTACCAAAACCTTGATTTCGAGAGCTGAATTGTATGAGCGCCAGGGTAAGCAATGGACCGACTTACACATTTTTAACATTAAATACTCCTTCTATATATCTGCTAATATTGAAAAAAAGCTTATGTCGAATAATTTAATTTCGAGATATCCTAAGTTTTGTTGAAATTTAATCAGCAGATTTTTTTTTTGCTTTAAGTCTGTACACTCAAGAGAAAAATCAATCCATTCGTACTTAAATAGAGCTGAAGCGGTGTCAACTATCGATAGTACAATCAATATTATTAAAAGTCTTGAAATATCGATATTGTTATTTAAAATAAATTTTAAATAAACATGTAAAAGCAGCCATATTCACAGTTTATCGGCGCAAGTTTACTTGTTAATAATTCACGCTGAATTACAGTAATGTATACAAACAAGAAGAATAGCAAGCAGGTAGTATTGATAGCTCAGCTGTGCTTCTTTGTGCTGCTATTTCAAGACCCTTTTGTCAAAGTTTGTATATGTTTACATAGGAACTGAAATGTCAAATGTTTTTCTAATTTTGTAATAAATGCAAATGTAATTGCGAGCATAAAGGCCATGTCAGATAAAACTTCATCGCTTTGTGTGACGTTTCTAACTTTGACAGACGTAACGCAAAAGGTGTATGTCACAATAAACACTTTGATAGCACATACGAATTGTTTGTTGCAAATAAATAAATAAAAAAATTATACTAGCAGACTGTCAAAGCGCGCAAAAATATGAGAGCTGCCTAACTTTTCGCTTCGCTCTGCGGTAAAAGTACTTTATGTGACATGCTTCGTATAAGTATGTATATTTCATCTTATATGTCAAAGCGAATCTCTAACGCAACACGAAGCAAAAGTTTTATCTGGCATGGCCTTAAGACAATATAATGAACGACCATTAAAGGAAAAGTCCTCTTCATAAAGGTGCTTTTCAGCTGCCGGTGAAAAATTAAATTTTTCCTACTCAAGTACAAACGTTCAGTCGATAGTAATATTGATAGTATCGATAATGAAATCCGCACTATCGATAAAAATCGTTGGTAGAAAATACCGATAGTATCCCAGCACTAGTGTTAATAGTACGGATTTCCATAAATCTAGTACGGAATGTTTGATTCAAGTACAGATTATTTAGGTGCTCCGTATTTAAAAAAGCTCAAAAACGGGATTGACGGGATCTCAAACTGTGGTTGATTTAAGAATTTCTAAATTGGTTCAATCTCAAAATATACTTGAAATAATCCTAAAGTGAGATTAGATTGATTCTAACCTAGACCACGTACCTTAGACAACCTGAGATAGAGAGAATGTTATTATTTCCCATGATTTTTGTGTGTGACGTGTGATTTTTTGCATGTGCATTTGTGTGTGTCTTACATTTTTTACAACAAACACTCATATTTAGTCTATGATGACGTAGATGCGCAGTAGAAAATTTTTTTGTACGGCTGAGTGCGCAATCTTGTTTCTTTGATTCATGATTATTTCCTTTGTTGTATTCCGCCCTTTGTTTACAGAAGAAATCTTAATTATAAGACACTAGCAGGCTTTCGTTATCTTTCTACTTTGAAAATTTGTTTTTATACTAAATAATTTTAACAAACAGAATATGTGAATTTTTGCATCTTATTTTACTTTTTAAATATCCATATAATTTATGTTTTTCTTCTTGTATTGTTGTTGTTGTTTCTACACAAAACAAACAAATCTTGTTTTAGCTTCTTGTGTAGTGTTGTTGTTGATGCTTCTACATCAAACTATTACAAGCACACGCTTTTCCACGCATAGTGTACTTTTTGATTTTATTCGTAATTAAATCTCTCGTCTCTTACAAAAAGCGGTCTAGAACGGTTAAATTGATCGATCTTGCCGGCTACTGTAAATCAACAAAACGTAATATTAGGCGACCCGAAAACTCCACCCTCAGAAAATTGAAACAATTATTCCGCGTTTTTGGGGAGTATACCGCTCCTTTTCTTATTGACATGTATTTTTTACTTTACAAATGTCTGCCATTTGCAAAAAATTATAGCATCTCCTGAAAGGGTTACATCTTGAATTGTACTCTGATCCTTATGAATGCCAGAGTTGATTTAATAATGTCAGTCCATCCGTATGTCCATCCATCTGTTGGTTGTAATCGATTTTCCAAAGATCCCAGATGTCATTCAGTCAGATCGGTCTACAATTGGCTGATATATGAGCAAAAAACCACGACTGTCTCTAATTTTCCCATAAAAATTCACTTTTTGAAGTCTTTGTGGTGAACTTATTTCATGTACATGCTATAAAATAAATTACTTAAAATACCTACTTTTAAATTATAAACTTTATTTTTTCACTTTCACTTCAAATAAACTTAATAGATTATCAGAAGTAAATTTTGGAGCTTAAATATGTATGATTTGGGGAACATTTTAGCTTAAAATTAAACGGTCCGATTTTGAAAATATCCACTTTTAAAGGAAACAGATCTTTTGGGAAAAACTAGCTTTTTAACACTATAGTAAAGCTAAGATTCGGCAAAACTGAATATGGTACTCTTATTTGCTTTATAATGTACTTTAGTACTTTTTTTATTTCAATTTGTTTAATTTAATTTTACTTTTCCTTGAAGAAAATCAATTCAAAATATATCAAAATCTACTTGAAAATAAAACTGTGTCAGTGTCTTTTTAAATCCTACCTACAAAAAAAAAATTATTTGTGTACTTTTATCTTTGCAAATGAAAAATGTGTTTAATAAAAAAAACTGCATTAAATTAATGCAATGATTTTGCTAAAATCGTCAAGTGTGAAATTATTTTGGTTTCTTTTGCGTAAGTTTTGTTTACTTGTGTTGTTCACTAATTCTTTGTAATAAAATAAAAATGTATAAAAAGAAGTTAGGAAACTTAAGTCATACAAACGCACACACATACACACACCCACATTTTACGGATAGTACTGTGGAAGATATAAAGAAAATAAATTTAACAAATTACCTCTTTTAAACCACCCATTCTCAGGGTCATTAAAAACGGATGTACTGCCGCCCATCATGTGTTTCCATAGGATGTTGAAAAGCTTTAATGTGTTTATGTATGAATGTTAAAATATTTTTAACTTGATGTACAACTAAGTATAATTGCAACAACTAATGAAGGTTTATTCTTAATTAAGCCTGATATCGGTTTAATATTATGTGCATATAAAAACAAGTGGTTTTTCCGTTTTTAAATAACTGGGTTTACTTAAACCGTTTGTCAACATTATGGCTGTTATTGTACCCTTTACCATCGGGGGGGTGCTTTAAACCATGGTATATAAGACCATGATGGCTTTATCTCTCATTCAATAGGGAGATAAAGCCTTTTGTGTTTTTTTTTCATTTGAATGGGAGATTAAGCCATCATGGCCTTACCTCACATTAGAAAATGGCTTTATCTCTCATTTCAGTTCCGGAGACACTTAAGTTAAGTATTGAAATCTGGCTGAAATCTGGACGCGGCAGGTGGCTCCACTGAATAAAGTTTTCCTGCGTGCGTCTCAAGAATAAACAAATGTGTTTCAATGATAACTATGAATTTTCCCTTTTACAGAATGTTTACACCATGCATAACAATTTTCTGAAAAAATATATATCTATCTATATCTCTCATTTCGCAAAATTTTAAATATGACCTTACCTCTCAATCATTGGACAATAAGGCCATTATGGCTTTATCTTCCATTCAATTGAGCAATAATGCCATCATGGCCTTATCTACCATGGTTTTAAAGCACCCCCCCCTTTACCATCATCATAGTAGGTGGAAAGCGTTTGTGCTCAAGTGTGCTTCACATATGGGGGAACATTAAAAAATATGAGTGCTGTGAGCAACCCCCCATAATTTAGATTTGTACTGCGTAGTTATGACAAAACAATAAACACAGCACAAAAAATCTTTTTTTATTTTAGGGCTTTTAGTTTGAAACACAACAATAATTTTGTAACTATTGTAAAATTTTAGGATATTATGACTTGATGCACATAGGGATGCAAACGATACATCGATGTTATCACCGATGTTTTGATGGACGATATATCGGCGATACATCGGCGTCAAAACTATAAAACATCGACATCGGCCAATTAATATTTTCCTTTATTTAAATTATTTTTTATAATATTTTTACAATTTAGATTTTTATTTTTTCAATTAAAGCCTTCATTTAAAAATATAAAAAAAGTTTTTCAATGCATTTATGTACATATGTATGTGTATACACGCATACTACGCATTGCATAACAATATGTTATAAGGGGAAACCCCTTTTATAAACTTAAGAAATGTAAAACGGCCCATACACTTGCAATATTATTGTATATGATATTCGCCATATTTTTTCCATTTTGTCCTATATTATGCAATAAGTCTCACAATGGTTTCATTCATTCAATAAAAAGGTAAACATAACCTATAGGAATAACATAAAAAACATTCTACAATGTTGCTAACAAATTTCACTTTATTTTTGTTGTGCAATAAAAATCAAAAGTCTTTTGATTGTTGCCAATATATTGTGCCACCTTTTTATTGCAAGTGTATGAGCCGCTTAAGAACAATTTTGATGACTGTGTGAACTAGTGTGAAGGCCGAACTATAATATGCTAAAGTTGGCTTAAGCAACTGGGCGAATACATGTAAATCATATGTGTCAAACCATATTGTACTTAAGAAAATTTTTTGTTAAGTTTTCTGAACCTATCATTTGCTTAAGGAAAGTGTGAAACCATACGGAATCAAATATTTTTGGATTTTGTTTTTATATTTTTAAATTCATTTGATAGGCTTCTTGTAAATTGTTGTCAGAAGCTTATGCATATTATAGTTGGGGCTTAAGATTTTAACAAGCAAAGAAGAATTCGAGCATTCCGTAAGTACTAATGCAAAGTAGGGCTGACTTCCAAAACGTACTAATACAAAGTTCGTACACAGTTTTACAACTGTATTTCAACCATGTACACGTACAAAGTACCGAAACAACGCAACTATGTGTTTTTTTATTAAAACGTTTTGAAATGTAAGTGATGCAATGCATAATACTTTTAAAATAACAGCCATATTCATAAAAAGTTCCTATTTTAAGCTTATAGTATGTAATAACTATTAAACGCTTTTTGTCTTATAAACCTCTTATAAAAATTTGTATTCATAAACGTACAATAACAGCTTTTTTACTATTAACTGTTTGCAGCGATTTTCTGTTTAAGTATGGCAACTTTCTTTATATTTGGCTGCCATTTTATTGTTAGTGATGCACGAAACTTCTATTCGGTTTACATGATATTCTATATTTAAATTTTTTTATAATTTTTTTTTAGTTGTAGACCTTCAAAATTATTCTTATCAAATAAAACTACATATTATTTTAGTTTCTGAACAAAATGTTTCCGAAAGGTATCATAAAAACTTTTGTTTGAACCTTTTTTAATTATACGATAAGAAAGTAATCGAATAAAAAGTTTGTTTACTTTTTATTAAGATCACTATTATTATGATTTGTTTATTTTATTTTTTTTTATATTTTTGAACAATAATTTGTTGTTTTAAACAAAAACAAAATAACTAGTTGCAATAATTTAATAAATAATTAAAGAGAACATCTGCATTCGCCCCTGAACATATTCATTTAAATCATATAAATTTTTTTTTAAATAATTATCAATATTAAATTGGCTGTCTAAAATAAAAAAAAAATTTGTAAAATGTATTTAACATGTCCGTTGTAATAAATAAAACATTTTTGTCATTATTTTTCTACATATTTCACAAAAATAATATCATAAAAAGCAAACACCTTTTAAAATGTCATTTTATTTTTGGTTTAAAGAAGGGCAAATCCAACAATAAATTTTCTTACTTTATGAATGGTTTATTAAAGGTTCAATAGACTATTTTTCGCTTATGAATACAACTTTAGCAATTTTTGCTTAAAAACGGTCAATTAATCATCAATAAGTTTTTATGAATACGGCTGTAAATCTGTATTGCTTGCAAATAAAATGTTAAATGTCACAAAGCATCAACTTTAAAACCGATGCTCTGATTGCTTTTTTGATGCGTTACTAATACTTAGCAGTGACGTTTTGGAAGGGTTTGCATTGTATATATATTGTACTGCGGCGTTATGAAACATTATACTTTGTTCTAATACAAAGCAATTAACGTTTTGGAAGTCAGCCTAGTAGTTTATAACATGTATCGCATTTTTACCGATGTTTTTTACATCGATGCATATTTTGGAAAAATCGACATTTTTAAAGATCGATGTTTTTCACATCGATGTTGCATCCCTAGATGCAGTCCTTGTGAATCCCCGAAAATAAATATTTGTTTTAAATCCACCTTTCAGTATACCGTCGACTTGAGAATCACTTTTTGAATAAATCTAGCGATGTACGTCCGTCCTGCTGGCCATGCCTATCAATGTAAGCTTTCTCTATTTAAAAGATAAATAGATAAGTATCGGTCCATAGTGTAGCCCCCATACAAACCTTTTCCAAAAAAAGAGTCTTTGTGAAATGAGGCCAAAAAGATTTTATCGGAATCTAATTTTTTTTATTTTCTTTATTATGCCGTTTCGGAACATAGGGCTTCTACTTAGAATATTTTGTTTATTTTTAATAATTCATCCTTGGGGTTTCCACTCCAAGGCAGAGCTAGGAGAGTGTGCCCTTTCTATCTCCATTTCCTTGTACCGATTTGATGTCGTCCGCGCATTTCTTTAAGAAGTTTGCGCTTGTCCCATACTATCCCCCTTTTCCATTGGCACAGTTTGGGTATAATTTCGTCCAGCACCACTACAAAAAGTTGTAGTCCTTGTTTCACTCTAGCGTTGGTATGATTTCTATCCAAAAAGAGTCTTTGTGTTCATAAACTATCTATTAGTGTTGGTATTTACATTAAAATCAGGCCAGGTATAAAATGAATCACTTGTAGTTCCGTTGTGACTAACATGGAAGGCGTCCTTAGAATACATCGCCTGGATAATGAAAATCTTCCCAAATGGGGAGATCCATTTTATGGAGTCAAAAGCTTTCTTCAAATCATTGAACATAATATATGTAAACTGGTGTTAGCCATGCAATTGACTGCTCAATTAAATAAAAAAACCAGTCTCAATAGTTGCTATGCGAAATGAAACTAGACTACTGATTGAGCAAATCTGCCAAAGGGTTTTGAAAAGTAAGCTCGGGTTTTCGAAATTTCGGCTCCTAAAGTTTTTTTAAATTTTTTGAAAATACAAGTCAAAAAAATATACTAAATGTACTTCTGAGCAAAAATACTATATTAAATGTCTGCGTTAGAATTGTATGGCAATTCTTTTCTTAGAATATATTAACCCTCTAACTCCCCTATTAAGGGGTCATTTTTTCCTATTTTCCAACTTCCACACAAAAGTATACATAAACGGATTTTTTTTTCGAAAAAAATATTAAAAACTATGTGGTTCGACACTCCAACCCTCTGAAGTGCCGTTTCAGTATACTTTTGTGTGGAAGTTGGAAAAAATAACAAAAATTACCGCATAAAATGAGAGTTAGAGGGTTAATATATTCAAAGAAAAGAATCGCCATACAATTCTACTGAAGTCACCTGAAATAATTTTTAGCTTAGAAGTACATTTAGTATATTTTTTTAGGTTTTTCCAAGCGGCTTTACAAAAAACCTATTAATTTCAAGGGCCGAAATTTAAAAAAATTTAAAAATTTCAGTGGCTGCAATTTCGAAAACCCAGCTTACTTTTAAAAACCCTTTGGCAGATTTGCTCTTCCGGTAGTCTAGTTTCATTTCGCGTTGCAAGTTTAGAGGCTGCACTGTGTTCTGGCGCTTTTGTCCATTCTTCTGGCAGGTGTTCCAATACCCAGGCCTTTTGTATGTTCGATGTGGGTATTTCCGCTTATGCTTGGGGGTTTGCTTGTAAAAGTTCTGGCGGAATGCCACCTTCCCCAGGGCCTTTGTTTGTCATTAAATTTTGAATGGTAGTCACTGTTTCTTCCATATCTGGTATTTCCACGTTGATTGGGGTGTGGGTTGTTGTCGCCTGCTTCAGCCTCTGGCCAGATTTTCAAAGTATCCCCTCTTATCATTTATCGCTGAATCGCAATCTTAATAGCCTTACAAACCTATTTTGGATTTAGTGAATATTTGAGAACAGCTCTCATATAAATATCACTCCCGAAAATAACTTTCTGTCCATAACTTCATAATAAATGTTGCTATTGATATAAAATTTGGCGATTATAACTTCCCATATAAATTTCGTCCTTAAGATCACTTGAAGACCAAGTAAAATGTATAAAGATATTGCGGTCTAGATTATATTTCTGTTGGGGGTTGTTGTTTTTGTTGTTGCCCGTGGGTACACTCTCGAAAATTTGTCTGTTATAATTTGTTTTTCTTTTAAATGTAATTTAAGCGAACAAAGTCTTCGTTCGAAATCAATGAACAGGCTCTTAATGCTGTAGTTTAAAGTATCATATGTCATATGTTAATGTTCGTATTAATTTGGCAAAAAAAGAAATTTTTATGTCATTCTGGGTCCGGAGTTGACTCTAAATCCCAAATAGACCCACTTTTAAGAATCACTTTAAAACTAACAATTAATATTGGTGCCTAAAAAAATCCAGTCCAAAAATCTTAAATAAATCCAAAATTTACAAATGAAACACTTTGTGGGTAATTAATCATTTTAAACATTTCAATTAGCTCTGGGTATAGAAGTGTAGGATGTGAAATAAACTAACTGTATTTATTTAAAAAAAATACCGAATTTATTATCAATCATAATTTTTGTTTTCTTTATATCGTGAATATTGTATTTGAAACAGCAAATAAAATATTTAAAATATTCCCACGTTAAGTGGTACAAAAGAAAACAGTACACAAAAAAACATTAAATAATTTATCAATATTAACATGGAGTACCATTTAACAAGACAGAGACAATTGAAAATTATACACACAAAAAAATCGAAATTCAACACAATTCATACTTAAATGCAACAAAAGCATCAACTAAAATCTATAATATCAGAATGAAACATTATATTTATTTATAGTGCAAAAACTCAAACAGACAGACAGACAGACAGATAGTCTTCACTGTTTATTGTTGTTCTTGTTGGCCATTTACATTTAAAGTTTTTTTTCGGAAGACTCGTAAAAGAAGAATTTCCATACCAACAACGTGATCCGATATCAAAACGTCAGTGTCTTCTTTAAAGGTTTTTTCAACAGTTTTTTGTACATTTGTATTGTTTTTGTTTTATGTTTTATATTTAATTCTTTGTTTTTCTGCTATTAAATTTCATTCAAGCATCACTAATAAGTATTAACGAAAATGATGTTTTTAGTTTCAGTTGTTAATTTGGTTTTTTTTTAATTTTATATTAAATTTTGTGGTGAATCATGGTATTTTTACCGCCATCATCGTCATTTTTCACCAAAAAGTTAAGAAAAAACTGTATACTCAACAATTATCCATGCGTTTAGCTTTTAAACTTTGTTAACATTTTTTGTCTATGAATGAATAAAATTGTTTAGAAGCAGCTTTAAAAAAAATCAAAGTAGTTTTAAAAACTAGTTTCCTTCTTAAGTCTTTTGTTGAATTCTATGTTTGCTTTCATGAAAGACTGAAGACACAAACTTTAATTACAGATGTGTTTTGATGCAGTCAACATATGGAGCAATTTGGTGTCAGTAATTCGATTTAATTTGAATATTTTGTAGAAAAATTTTAACAAAAACTCTATTATTATCTCAAATTGTTTTGTTTTATAAAGATGTATGTAGTAGTAGAAAAAAAAATTACTCAACCTCAAGCTGTGTTATGAAATGTTATCAATCCGTTTTTGAACTCGCACTTAAGTGATTTTACTAAAATTTTCATTAAAAAGTCTTAATGGGAGGGAGGATCTAAGAGTGAAGAGCTATTTTTTTTTTTGGAATTTAAAATAAGTGGGACCCGCTGTAACAACTTTATTTTTAAAACACATGAATGATTATTTTAAAGAAAGTTTAACACAATATCGAATAGAAAAACAAAGGGTGTCCCAAAATTAACTCCAGTTTTAATTTGGTGCTATTTGTAAAGTAAAGCACATGGCGACTAGCAAACCAAGTATAGTAGGTCTATAGCCGATCACAGTTCACCACATTATTAATAGACAAAAGTGTACCTTATTTGAGACCCATGAGCAACCATGAACCGTCAAAACAAAATTACGATATGAGGTTAAGAATAATATTTGAGTTATTTATGCCGAATATTATCTAGCTTAAACAGTGGCTTTGATAAAAGTTATCGTCGATGTGGCTCATTTTCACTATTTCATAACTTTTCGTAACCTTTAATATAAAAGATATTTTAAAAAATCAAAGGGAAATTTCAAAAGGGCACTTTAGGCTTTAAAATGATTCATACAACATACTGCCGAGGGAACAGGGTGCTCCAAAAACTGCTTCAACAGTCGGATAATTTTTCCAATATAAATTTATTTTATATTAAATATTTATTTTTATTGTTAATACAGATTTTTATATATTTTTAAATACTTGAATCTTAATTATTTAATACTAGTTGTTTAGTCCCGGCGTTGCTCGGGATTTTCCAAATTATAATAAAAAATTAAATACTGGTGAAATCCTGTCTGAAATTGGTCATATCAACTTATAAACCTTTGCCGGCTCATGCTCAACAACTTTGCTAAAGATCATAGCATCGTCAAATGCAGAGTTTACGATTTAATTCATACTGAGTAATTTTCAATGGCGCCACGTATTTTAGATTTTTTTTCCGAATTGGTACGAATCATCGATATCGGTCCAGCCGTTCTTTAGTTATAAACGTAGTTACTAACGCCACTTTCTTTCGTAGATAGATAAAGTTATTAAGAAATCATTACTTTAAGTGTTTTTTGTTTCTTTGGTTTTATTGGCCTAAAAAATTTTTATAAATTAATAATTCTTAATATCATTAATAGTCATAAATATTCTGATCTACATCGAATAAACTTAACATTTTTGAACTATAAATATGCTGTTGTAAATCTTTTATTGATAACCCAGCCATTTGTACCGTATTTAGAAACTTTAGCTATTGCCGTTCTTTAGATAAAAAAAAAATAAAGCTTCTTCCAGATCATCAGCTGTATGCAGTAAAAGTTTCATAAAAATCGGTTCAGCGGCTTAGGAGGGTATAAGGTACAGTACTCACGGATAAGTGCATCAAGCTTAAATAATTTTAAAATCAAACATTTTCCTTGATCCATTTAATTTGTGTACATATTTTTCTCTTAATTACATCCCACTTAACTGCGTTACACTCATAAATGGTTCATTTATATATTTCCTAAAAAAAAATTAAATATAAATAAATTTCACGGTTAATTGCACGAAAGAGTTTCTTGATTTTTTTTAATGTCTTGCTTGTAACTTTTAATTTATAGCGTAACACCAATAACACTCACCAACAAGGTTTTGGACTGGAGCAACCAAATATCTTTCCTAGGGTAATTTGGTGGGCTAAATTCGAATCTGTAATTGGGTTTTCTCTATCACGTTATTTAGATACAAAAAAATGATTTTATTCGTTTTTTACATAAAAAATCACTAGTTTATTAAAAAATCAATGAACTTTTAAAAGTGAATGGCGTTATTTGAACGTCGTTTGTATTTTGTTGGTTCAGTTTCACGTATTAGAGTCCAGCAATAGTCTCCTAACACGCTTTTGTCTCAAAATCCTTGAAAAATTCTTTCAATTTTCATTAAATCTTAATGAGCACGCTCAACTTGTTCGCGCTCACTGCACCTAATTTTTTCCAAGTTTCTGACTGCATAACCAAAATAATGTAAATATACATATTTTAATGATTCTGATATTGCAATCAATTGCTTCAATTTATGTTTCTCTTAGACACGATCTCCTAGCGTGTTAAAGAATTCTTCAATCTTATTTTTATCGTTTAAAAATTACGGTGTAGAAAAATAAAGCTTACAAGTTAAATCCGAATATAGTTCTGCATTTTAAATCGTACACTTATAAAATTATTACAGTAACTGATTATGGGTTATTAAATTCGTTTTCCGTATTTTTAAAATTTAATAAAAAAATATAGTTATTTTACGAATAATTTTATTTTTATACCCTTCACCACAGGTGAAAAGAGTATATCGTTAGCTAAAATGCAAAAAGACGTAACTAACAAAAATATAATTTTACAGGAGAAGCAAAAAACTTTAAAAAAAGAAAACTACAAGCATGTCAGGAAACATGAATTGCTAAGTCATCCATGGAATTCTTCAAACATTATTAAAAGGAAACCATTTCATTATATTTTGCTAAAAAAAATGGGTAATTACGTAATTTTTCATTTATAAAATAATTACTCTTGTAGTTACGTCCTCTTGTTTTTTGCTAATAAAAGCGTCATTTTTGATCGCAGAAGCGTAAAACTTTGTCAAGACATGTAGTTCAATGGCATTCAAAATAACCAATCAAAAACACGATTTTGAATTTTTTGTTAGTTACGTCTTTTTGCATTTTAGCTAACGATATATAAGTTTGTCATTCCGTTTGTAATTTCTACAATATTGATATTAGACCCTATAAAGTATATAGTTATATTCTGGGTCCTTATGAGGAGAGAAGTTGATTTAACGATGGCCGTCTGTCCGTCCGTCTGTGCGTCTTACGTTTGATATGTGTTTTCCGGAGACTCCAGACATGATAACGGCTAGGTTGTTTTACATTTATGTCACATATAGTCCACCATTTCTTGCTATTGAAATTCAGCCAGATCGGTCCAAAAATGGCTGAGATATGCGCAAAACTAGGTTATCTATACACAGCATCCCACAATATGTGGGCGGGATTGGAGAAGTGGGCGTGGTACGTTCCGTACAAAAATTATCAAAAATTGTATAAAACCTGATTTTTGGGACTGTCATATGGCCTATAGTTATCCCTTATATATCGGAAATCTTAGTAGAAAATATTTTCTGAAAAACTCGGAAAAATCGGTTCAGATACAAAAAAGTTATGACCACAAATTATTTTTTAAATACCCACTTTCGGGAACCATATATCATCCCGAGTCCAAGATTAATAACCCAAAAAACTGGAAAATTTCTTCTTAAACACGTCGGTATATAAATCTGTCAAATCGGTTAAAATATTACTGAGTTATAATCAAAATACTGAAATCCCAAAAATTAATCTTTTTGTACCCTTTACCACAGGTGAAAAGGGTATATATAAGTTTGTCATTCCGTTTGTAATTTCTACAATATTGATCTTAAAGTATATAGATAAAGTATATATATTTTGAGTCCTTATGAGGAGAGAAGTTTATTTAACTGTGTGATGTCCGTCAACCCCCCCTCCTGCTTAATATTGTTAACATATTTTAGCATAATGCCCAATATGATTTTCGATATCGCTCTTCTTTATTATTTAATCTATTTAACGAAATAATTTTAACAAATAGAAACTGGGAATTTTTGTTTCTATTTGCTACTTAAAAACTCGCCAAAAAAGATAAATCTACGGTATGACAACTGCCTATACTAAAAGAAAACAAACAAACACACATACATTACGGTTCACAACTCAAATAAGTTGATTTGTAATTTTTGTATCATGGTTTACAACTTTGCTAAATTGTGGTGAACAAAAACATCAAAAATAGTTACAACTCAAATGAGTTGTGTTGTGATCAATAAAACGGACCATATTTCATTTTAATGATATTCAAACAACGTTCCTTCATGGTTCAGTTGTCTAGGGGGTTTGTTAAGGTTAGAAACTGTGAGTCCGCTGGTTCAAATCTTAGTTTTTCAAATTGCTTTTTTAATTTTATTTGTAATGAAGTTTTTAGTATTGTAAATATGTATGTATATGTAAAAATTATTTTGCTTTTGTCTATTTGCTAGGGTATTCATTTAATCGGGCTTTTGTTTTAATCGGTTAATCGCTCGATTAATTAACCGAGGTTTTGGTTTAAAACGCACGAATTTTAAACGTCGCACATAGGGGTTTTTAGCCAATCTAGCCGGATATTACTTTTTGTTTTAGCTTATATTTCTTGTAAAAAGTTATTGAGTACCCCTAGATCGATGAAACTTGGCAAAAATATGTGTTATTGTCATAGGCAGGTAAACCTCAAAAATAAATAAAATCGGACCAAGGAGAAAAAGTTCCCCATAAAAGAACTAATCCAACCTCTGAAAAATGCATTTTTTTTTTAAATTTTCCCATACTTTTGTTTGTGCAAATGCAACTTTTAACGCCGGCGAAAGTTAAAAAACCTAAAATTGGACCCAGAAGATCGTAAAATTACACTTTGCGCCCCCGCCTCCCTTTTGTGGGCGGTTACATAAAATAATATTTAAAAAAAATTTTAATATTAAAAGAAATAGATTACTAACGCCTTAATACTATACAAATTAAATTTTTTAACTTTTATGAGCAGGGGAAGGTATCCCTCCAAACCCACCCCCCGGAACCAACATTGCTAATTTCCAAAAAATATTCATTTTTAAGATTTTATGAGACTTTTATGTATTTCATAGTATTTAATTTAACTGAAAACAATTACATTGTTCGTAATTATAACTTATCTATAATAGTAACCACAAATTTTTTTAAAAATAATAACAACTAATTTATTTAAAATAACTTTTCTTTTGCACTACGATGATGATGAGTGCTATGGTTCTTCTTCGTCTGTTTCTTCAAAATCCTCTTCCGAATCTGAATTCTCTTCAGAGCCAAGTACAGGTGGAAGCATAAAAGAAATTGCTTCTTTCGTAAAGGGTAATGACTTTTTTTGAGTTGCTCTTATGCTAGTAATCAGTGGATCAGAACTGAGCAACAGTCTATTTATAATATCTTTGTTACACTGAACCCTCGAAAACTTTCTAGCTAAATTCTGCCTGTAAAGGCGAAAATGTTTATTTCGTGCCTCAGACGATTCTTCTGATAATACCCTGATAGGCAACAATCCCTCGCTCATTACAGTTGCGCCATGTATTCAAATGTTGTGCATTGTAGGTGTCATAGGTTGCCAGGAATATAGAGTAACGTAAAGTTTTGCAGTGTCTAAAGGCCCAACTATAATATGCTTAAGTTCGCTTAAGCAAATGGGCGAATACATGTAAATCATATATGTCAAACCATATTGAACTTAAGGAAACTTTTTGTTAAATTTTATGAATCTGTCATTTGCTTAAGCAAGGTGCGAAACAAATCGCACTTTCCGTACGGAATCAAATGTTTTTTGGTTTTGTTTTTGTGTTTTTAAATGCATTTGAAAAGATTTTTGTTATTTTTTGACAGGAGCTTAAGCATATTATAGTTGGGCCTTAAGCAATAATTGGCAAACTCGTGCAAATGGATTTTGTGACCACTTGTAATTACTTCAATAATAACTTTGATTCAGTAGATTAAATCAAATGCAATTCCAGTTATTTCTGCAGCTAATTCAGGATTGGAAAAAAATCTTCTGCTGGTGTTACCATCGCACAGTGGCGCCCGTAGAGCAAACAAGGTTGCAAAAATCAAAATTTTCATGAGCGCCGACGAAGTTTTGAATAAACCCATGTTATAGGAAACTTTTCAGCGATTTCAAAAATGCCACTCTTAATAATATCACATTTTTAGTTTAGAAGATATAACCGTTCAAAGTTGACCGACTTTCGGTTTTCAAAAAAACGCACAATTTTTAGTCAATTTGTTGCGATTTCAGGTGTAATAAAAAAAAAAATTAACTGTTTGCTTTGTGTTTCTCCTGGTAAATCACTATTTAAAAACTATCCGTTTTTTCACTATTTTTCAATTTTGACGGAAAATAAAAAAAGTCTATATTTTTCTATATTTGCCATATTTGCAAAACCAGTTCTTTAATTATTTCTTTACATAATTCAAAAGGTTTTATCTGCCCGTACGTGCCCGTTTAACTTCTAGAGATAAAATAGGTTAAAAAGACATGGTTGCAGAAATTGTATGTTTTGACTGACAGTAGTTTGATCTAATAGTTTGAAAAAAACTACTCATTGAAATTAGCAGGTACGTACCTCACTTAAACAATACTTTGGCGGCATGTAAAGTCACGAATAGAGTTAGAAAATAATTATAGTTTAGAAATGGTTAGTCTTTTAGATATACCTTCTCTTACGAATTGTGATGAATATTTTACAGAAAATTGAAAAAATAAATTTTAAAAAAAAAAAATTATTTCTTTTTAATTTGTTGGGTAATAATTTAAAACATAAAACCCTAAAGAAAAAAAATAAAAACAATCTAAAAATGTAAAAAAAATTTTTTTTTTGTTACCATAAAATTGATTTTTCTACTAATTTTAACTTTGATAACCCATAAGTAGGCCCCTACAAAGCGTAGCACCCTTTCCAAACGCTCATTTCATAGGCTGAACAGTTATCTATCATATGCTGTTTAAACTGTTCAATTATCTTGTTCGGTTCAAAAAATATGATTTTTGCAACGAAAAAACTCAAATGGCGCCACTGTGCATCGTTTGCTGTTTCCAAATCCAGTCTTCGGTACATCCACTATTAGCCCTAATTCACTTCTAAATTTTTCTTGGATAGTTTTTTTTTCCTCTCTTTAACAATAGTTTTGTCCTCATCCGATCTTAATTGCCACATTTTCACTGTGATTTTATAAGACAGGTGTAATATGCTCTCAAATAGACGAAGTCTGGCGTGCTCCATAAAATAACATCATGGTTAAAAACCGTTACTTACTGTTTCGCACATTCCTTTTTTACACAGGTAATATTAGTCTTAGATGTAATAATTAAAATAAAAAAATCTACGTACAACCCAAACATTTTATGACTGACGAAAGGGTTTCTATCATATGTACCTATGCAAGATGAGCAAAAACAGAAAAAAGGTGAAATTTTCAAAAAATAATAAAAAAAAAATGGCGCAACAACGCGCAACGTTTTTTTTTAATCTTAAAGTAGAGATTTCAAATTTTATCGTGCTGTATAACATTTTTAAGAACTCAACTGGCTTCACCTTCAAAAACTTTTAAACTTTTTTTTTTACAAAAAAGTGAACAAAAAAATCGTTTTTTTTAATTTCGAACGAATTTTTTTATCATAAAAATTTCTAATAAAATTTTTCTAAAAATTTTTGAAAGAAGCTGTTTATATAGTCTTTCACAGAAAAAAAAATCATTGTAAAATCTTTATTCGTTTAAAAAAAATATATTGTAAACCTCCCAAAACCGTAAAAAGGAAATGAACACGCATGCAATTTAATCAACTTTCCAGACCTTAACAGTGTCCCAAAACCACAGATCTCAAGCAGAAGACTTGAAAATTCACTATACGATGCAGAACTTTGTTGTCTGTCGAGCTGCGTACTTAAATTTTTCCATTTTTTAAATTAAATTTTTTGCCTAATGTCCGGCTAGATTGGCAAAAAACCCCTATGTGCGTCGTTTTTTAATAAGATTTCTGTAGTTAAATAATTTTATTGACAAATATTTCCCTATTAAACAGAATTTTATAACTAAATTAAAAAATTAGATTATTATTATTTATAAGTTATTTCAATAGTTTAAAGAGATCTGATTAAATAAATTTTGAAAAAAAAATTTTGTTTAAATGTTTAGGATTAAAGCGATAATTTTCTTTAGTTTTGACAACACTTGACTTGGAAAATTTTTTTTTTTTCTTATCGTGGGTGCTGGAGGAATCAGAAGCAGCCATAATAAAGAATATCTAATTTCTCAGTCCTTTTCTTAGATTTCTCTTAACATATAAAATATTCCATTATGCCATTAGAGTCCTGATTTAATTTTAAAAAATTTTTAACACTTCTAATGGTTTCAGGTTATTCTGTTAAGAATGTTTTGCTAGAAGGAAATATACACCCCAATTATGATTAAAAATTCCCCGGGAGTTTTTTACCTTTTCCCATTTTTACAATTGAATTAACATAGGAAAAATGGGAGAAGGGAGCAACCTCCCGGGGAATTTTTATTCCTAATTGGGCTGATATTGTATAAAAAAATATTTTCTAAACATGTATATGAGACGAAACAATTTATTAAAACACAAAAAATTTGTTTTAATATTACAAAAAATTATGTAGCATCGGTTAATCGGTTAATCGACTGAAATTAACAGGTTTAATCGTTAATCGAAAATAGACAATTTAATATTAACCGATCAGTTAATCGGGTAGTAATTAATCGGTTAACCGATTAACGGTTAACCGAATGAATACCCTACTATTTGCTCTGTATTCTGCTCGCAAAATGGTGAAGGGTATATAAGATTCGGCACAGCCGAATATATGTAGCACTCTTACTTGTTTAACATTTATGTTTGTTATTTAAAAAACAAACTACCAAAAAATAATGTTTTTCCGTATTTATTTTGCTATGTAGTTTGATTTTTGTCGGTTAAAATTTATTTTTTAAAAGTAAAAACTATTCAATTTTAAGGAATATGCTATTTAATAAATAAAAAATCATTTGTTTTAAATGAAATGTAAATGATCCGTTTTTTAAATGAATTTTAAGTTGTTTAAAATGAATTTTCGTTTGAATTTAACTACATAATTTTTTGAGTGAACACTTTTTAATGCAATTTGCTTTTTAAAGACTGTGCAACCACGATTATTGGCTGCTTGATTGCCAACACAATATATATAGCAACGTTTTTGTCTCGAGAAGTTTCTCGTTCTAGTATTTGTCCACCAGAGCTCTGTTCGTACAACCCTAATGTCCAAAAATTAAAGCTCGCAAGAAACTATTAAACTTTTGCTAAGGAAGTAATTCTATAATTCCAGCAGCAAAAAGATTTTTAAATTTAATTAGAAAATTAAAGCTCGCAAAAAATCTTTATAGTTTCGCTAAGGAAATATGTATTTCTATAATTCCTGCAGAACAGTCGGCATCCAAGGATTTTATCAGAGGCGGTGCAAGCCATAAATGATTAAAATCTGTCTACAACTTTTGATTTTATTCAGTAAAGATGAACAATTTTACTGAAACTTAAAAATTTCGCAAAACGCCATATTTGTTTGGGAGCCTCCTTAAGGAGTGTAGATAAAGGAAAGTATGTTTTGAGAAAATGTTAAGAACAAAAACCTAATTGAGGTCGGTCATAAATTTTATCCCCCTAGGGGCAACTCCTGGGTAGTCATGGGACTTGAAAATTTTGTATGAGAGCCCTTTTAATGAATGGATTTGTGGGTAGGTTTATTAGAAATAAATGATGAAGATGAAAAATAAAGTGGGGTTGGTCATACATTTGACCCGGCTAGGAGCATCCTAAACGCTGCAGGGGCCAAATTAAAGAATTTTATTAAGCCGCCATATCTGTATGGTTGAAATTCCTTAATTTGGCCCCTGCAGCGCTTAAGGCCCCTAAAGAGAAAAACATTGGTCTGCTCGAAACAAAGACATTGATATATCATATTTAAGATCGGACTGTAAGCGCCTAAAATATAACGCAAAATATAATAAGGCAAAAACAAGTTTTATTTCAAAACCTCCTTGCGAAAATACTTTATATTAAATGGTGTACAGCGAAACCTTTTTTAAGGCACGGTAAGTATGTACATTACTTACAATATGTTCCAAATTCATATGCAAATAAATTTTTATTTATGTTTAATTAAAATAAGTACAAATACCTATGTACTGAAACAGCTTGATTAATAAATTTAGTCCTATAAATAAATGAAAATTTAAGGAATGCAAGGCAAAATAATAAAAAAATTAATTTATAATATGTAATTAAATTAAAAAAATTAGGTCCTATAATAGTTTTTATAGAAGAATTTTCAGTAGAAATTCGGTTCCTGATTTATATTAATAGTCAAACATAATTATTGTGCATAACGTCTTTAATACTCAAAGTTTAATTGGGCCTAGTTATATTTTATAAACGTAAGTTTTGCTGCTTAAAAATTCTTAAGAGTAGTGCGTTTAGAATCGTAAATCAATTCAGCTCAAATTAGCTTTTTGGTGCTTGTTAATATATTGGGATTGGGATTATTTATCCGAGTATTTACCTGATGTCTGGGCAAATACCGGGTAAATTCCTTTTTTGGGAATTTATTTGGGTATTTATAGAACAATAAACTTTATTTAATTTTAAATTACTTTTCGTTTTTAAAAACGTCGTTTAATATTGTTAAATTGCCACTAAAACTACAATAAACTGGAGTATGTTGTATTAAAAATGTGAGGAGGGTATGTGTCTATTAGTGAAGCTTTTATTAATTAAATTAAACAATAAATAAATTTTTATCACATTGTGTACAAAACGTTCATACCCACCCACCCTTTGGCTAAATACCAGGGTATTTACCAATTCTTACCCAATTTTCCTTATATACCAAAAGAATTTTTACCCTTTTCCCATCTACTGTAACCGTCAAAATAAAGTAAACAGCTTGTTTTCCAAAATAAAAAGTGTTATTTTAGTAAAAGAGAATTTTAATTTTTAGAAGTTTATTATCATTTACAAAACTTTGGACAATGTTATAACTAGGGATGAGATTTTCATGCACTAAAAAATCGAAAATATGCACTAAAAACTCCAAAATATGCATTTAAAACTATGAAGTTGAACATTTTCAATAAAAAAGCGTTTGCTTTTTTAATTTTATTGAAAACAAAAAAATGAAATATTCTATTGTTGCTTTTATTCTATAGTTATTCATAGGTGTTATATTTTTAAAACATAATTTAAATTTTTGTTTGCATAATAAAATAAATACTTTTTTATCTCATCAAAAGTAAGCCTTTGTCTTTTGTACATGGAAAATGATCTCTCAACGTCAACCGAATTTAAAGCATATATGAAAGATGCCATTTAATTTGGAGAATATTAATCTGTTAATTCAGATCCCACATTGGGTTCCAGATCAAAAATAGTTGATTTTTGTTTTATTTTTTAAAATGCCATATTTTCTTGCCAAACGTTTTTTTTTTTTTGATTTTTCCTTCCTTTCTGCCATATCAATTGATTTTAGTTGACTATTAAGTGAACTAAATCCCTCCAATTAAGTTATTGTTTCACCAATATATCCAAAGTTTATTACCGAATTTTCGTCTAATTTACTCTGCAACTCGGTGTAACCCATGTGCCAAGAATGAAATATGTAACAGTTTTGGATAAATTGTTTAAGGCAGATTGGCAGCCTTAACCATGTAAGCTGCTGCATCGGTTAAAAATTTAAGGATCTTTTGTCGATATCTTGTATTTTAAGCAGAGTTTCAAAATCATTTATTTATTGATTTAAAAAATTTTTTTTTACAATTTTTTTATATACAATTTTGAATTTTTTTTTATATTAAGGAAATTTAAAACAAGTAAGAAAGTATAGTCGGTCAAGCCCGACCATATGATACCCTACACCACAGTATTTAAAAACACATCATGCTTATGTGTCCATATAAATATGGATTTATCTATTTTTATAAACTTCATTAAATTCAGTTTGAAAATTTGTGGGAGGCAGAAATTGCCCTCTACCTCCCCTTGTGGTCCTATTTTTGCAAAACTGTATAGCTTACGTGTCCATATAGATATGGATCTATCTATCTTTTAAATTTCATTAAAATCGGTTTGAGAGGCAAAAATTGCCCCTATCTTCCCTTGTGGTCCTATTTTTTAAAAAATGCATACCTTTCGTGTCCATACCTAATAAAAAATTTTATCATTTTGCGAAGCACTAATGGTACATTTAAAATTATAAGCGCACATTTATGCGCTACGCAATAAGACATACAGAAATGCAGGAAAGTAAGTGAAAGAACTCTCAACAACTTTTATAAAAAAAAAAAAAAATTTCAAGTGCTACGGCATTCCCTTACTACGAAGCAGGTTTTTAAGGGAGAGTACCAAAAAATAGCTGTAACAAAACATTCAGTGTGTAAGGCTGATCGTTACATCCAACAATTTTAATATGCGCTGAATAATGCGCATTATGTGTCAAAAATGTATTGCTTCAAAGTGGGAACTCGCCATATAAAATTCGTGTCGTCCGTAAGCGCAATGGCAAGCGAAACGTTTATGTTTCTCCCTTACAAACCTGCTTCGTTGGAAGCTTAATTTTTTATTGGGTATAGACAGGTTCTATGTTTTAAATTTCATTAAAATGGGTTTGATAGTTTCTGAGAGAAAGAAATTTCCCCAATCTTCCCCCTTGGTCCTACGATTCGGCCAATTTTCAATAGGCTTGGTCCTTGTGCCAATAAGAACCTATGTCCCAAATTTCATAAAATTATCTCAAAAATTGCGACCTGTAATTTGCGCACAAGGTTACATGGCCAGCCAGTCAGCCGGACGGACATCGTTAGTTCGACTCAGAAAGTGATTCTGAGTCGATCGGTATACTTTAAGGTCTAGACCCACTAATATTTTAAGGCTTTACAAACATTAGCACAAATGCATAATACCCTCTCCACTATTGTGGTGTGAGTATAAAATATATCACTCGAAAATGTTAAAATATGCAAAAATATGCATTCTCAATTAAAATATGCAAAAATATGCATTTTCACCAAAATATTCAAAAACAAATCGATGCCATTTTAACGCAAATTTAATGATTCGGAAAGATTAGTGGCCGACATCGATCTAAGACTATCGACTAAAAACATGAATTTGCATGGAAATCACAAAATAAAATTAAAAATTTTAAATACTTCAAAGCCAACAAAAACCGTTTAATAAAAAACAAATTAACTCCGTTTTTAACGCGTAAAAAAGTGTACAGTTTTAAAATACTAAGAAAAGTGAAGTGGGTTATCATTTGTTTGATTTTTTTTTTCTTTTAGGGCGGCTTCTAGTCTTTTTGGCATCGATTCCAACCATTTTAAAGTAAGCTCAATAGACATTTTTGGCCAATCTTCCTGCAGAATTTTCTTCAAAGAGTGGTTGCTGCTTATGTTTTTTTTTTTTTTATTTGTCTGTACGAATTCTCCCAGATGCTTAATTGAGTTGATATCGAGCGACTATTGGGCAGATCCAGCTGTTTTAGGACGTTTTACAAAAGCCAACCCTAACACGCTTCTTATTTCTACATTTTATTACGTTTTTTTTTTTTTTTTTTTGTCCAACTTGCTTTCGTCAAATTTTGGAGCATCGTATTTTTCACAGATGCCAGCAAGCTTGAAGTTTTATCAAATTTGGTAAAGTAGAAATTTAAATTTTTATAACTTACATAACACTTTTTATATTGGAAATAAAGCTGTTTACTTTATTTTGACGCTCACTGTACATATATTTGTACATATGTAGGTATTTTCGCCTTTTTGACGTATTTGCAATTTATTTTCCTAAAAAAGCTTCCAGATGTCATGAATAATGTCGTTATTACATGTTCGATTAAATCTATTCAATTAAATTTTAGCGAATGCAAATAAGAAAAAGCAAACAGTTCAGTTTAAACCAGTGATGCTCATTCAAGCAAACAATTGTTTGGAAGCCCCACCCCTTTGTTTTTTACGCTCATTAATTTAGTTGCTCGTCAGACAGCGACGAATGCACATGTGCGGAAGCTGTGTTGATCTTGTTTCAAATACAGTGTGTAGAATAAGTAATAAAATTAAAAAAATATTTTAATGCTTTTACGAAACTATCATAAATGTAGAAGATTTTAGTGGAGTTTTTTTTAGATATAATTCTTACTTTAAATTTCCAAACATGCTCGCAGTTCACACTGAATTTTTTTTTTAATGGTTATATTGGAAAATTTCCAATTCTTACTGTTTTTAAAAGTTAAAATTTTAAAAGTCAATTTAAAAAATAGAAAATTTAGTTTGGACTGTATTATTAAAATTGTTTTACAGCCACAACAATGTCTTTCTATTAAATTTAAATAAAATGTGTGCGCTTAGTTTTGCGTACCTCTGTACTTTCAAATTCTCTCGCAATACATATGCAAAACATTTTTGAGCACCTCTGGTTTAAACCGAATATTTGACGCCTCCTAGTTAAAATTACTCTAAAACAGTGATGCTCATTCAAGCAAACAATTGTTTGGAAGCCCCACCCCTTTGTTTTTTACGCTCATTAATTTAGTTGCTCGTCAGACAGCGACGAATGCACATGTGCGGAAGCTGTGTTGATCTTGTTTCAAATACAGTGTGTAGAATAAGTAATAAAATTAAAAAAATATTTTAATGCTTTTACGAAACTATCATAAATGTAGAAGATTTTAGTGGAGTTTTTTTTAGATATAATTCTTACTTTAAATTTCCAAACATGCTCGCAGTTCACACTGAATTTTTTTTTTAATGGTTATATTGGAAAATTTCCAATTCTTACTGTTTTTAAAAGTTAAAATTTTAAAAGTCAATTTAAAAAATAGAAAATTTAGTTTGGACTGTATTATTAAAATTGTTTTACAGCCACAACAATGTCTTTCTATTAAATTTAAATAAAATGTGTGCGCTTAGTTTTGCGTACCTCTGTACTTTCAAATTCTCTCGCAATACATATGCAAAACATTTTTGAGCACCTCTGCTCTAAAAAGATTTTTGTTAACACTTTATTACATATTTAAAAAAAAAACGCCATTATCCTCAAACTGTTACCTACAATACATAATAATACCGTAATGATACAACAGTATTATATTTATCCATTTCTTTATTTACTGTTATACTACATGCAACATATTTACGGATAATATCCATGACAGCAACCTAACATTACCGTTTTACGTTATTTAAAACTTTACAGCATGAAAAATTAACACACTGAAACGGTTTAAATTTTTTTTTTAAGCTACACTAACAAAATTTCACTTTCTCTTTGGGCAGCTTAAGATTGTATCCCAAAACAATATTCTTTTCTCTTGGATTGATTTCAAAAACGTTAATACGTACAATAAATCCGACAGCAAAAGATTAAATGCTAAATTGAATGTTATAAAATTAATTAAAAAAGGACTACGACAAGAGAAGCAAAATCATCATACAACATACAGATTTATATATAAATATAAAAATATGGATGTGAATGTATGTTGGTGCCTATTAAATCGTGTAAATATCAAAGAATTTTGTTTATCACTTTGTAGAGGAGTATTTGGGTAATTGTATAAATACGTATTTATTACTTACGTTCATGTGTGTATATACATATGTACCCAGCGGGAAAACTCAGAAGACCTTCTTACTTCAGGCCTTTTTAAAGGCCTGCTTAAAAGATTTTTTGATTCAATTACTATTCTTATCTTACTGCTAAAGAAGGCCTCATAGAAGGCCTCGGGTCTTTCGTATAAAAGATAAGATACACCTTCCACACTCGCTTCTATGAGAAGGGAGTAGAAAAGGAGTAACATTTTTTGTATTGTTTTTTTGCACAAGCAAAAGCAAAATCAATTTTTTTGGTCCCGTTACCCTTCTTATGTACCTGCTGAAGAAGCGAGAGCGGAAGGCCTTCTCCGCAATGACAACGCGTGTAAAAAAGATATGAGTATGGAATGGAGCAAGAAGGCCTTGTACATCCAAAATAAGGGGTACAGAGGCCTTCTAGAAGGCTTTCCTACTCCTTCTTTTTCCCGCTGGGTATGTATATAAAATATGTATGTTGAGTCCTTTAGACACAACAGGCACAATTATCACCTAATGTAACTTTATATAGCTATGAAGATACAATATTGTAAATATAAGTTTTGGCGGTTAAATCAATTTCTTATTATTGTTCTTAAAAATTAAGAATATGTTGTAAATTTAAGTTTATAAAAACGGAAAAACTTATTAAATTTCGAACAGCTGCAAAGTTTAAAATTTTTAATAAAAAGTATTTCTTTTATGATATAAAAAGGCAATAGTTTGCGAAATGTGTTCTCATGAAATATGTCTCCAACTAAATATGCATGAGGAAGAAAGTTAAGTTCATTGACCTACAATAACAAAATAAAAACCATATTGAAATTGGAGCAGTGCTGCCAATTCAGCCATTAAGTATGTAGTTAATTTAGCAATTGTTTATTTTATTTTATTAAGCTACTAAAGTAATAATTTTGTTCTTTAGCCGTTTTTCTTTACCAACATAAACTTTTAATTTAAAAAAAAATCGGCCAAAAATGTGATGCAAAACTGTTATGATTTAAATGTAAGGTATATTTTTTTAATCAATTGGCTGATATGTATTTTTTTATTTTTGTTATTCGGCGTTTTTGTTATTCGGCTATGCCGAATCACCAAGATGCGATTGGAATAGAAAGTTTTATAAATACCGCTTTTTAGATATAAATAAATCTATTGCGTGCCACGCCCACTTCTCTAATCCATCCCATATTTTGTCAGATGTTGCGTGTTGATAACGTAGATGCTTGTACCTAATTTGGAAAATTTGACTCTTCCCGTTCATCAGATATACAAAAAATCTATAAAGTCATTGTTTAAAAAAGCCACGCCCTCTTATCCAATCCCGCCCACTTTTTGGAAATTTTGGCTTTGCCATTCTCCAGATATATAGAAAAAAAAAAATTAAAACACAACAACAAGGGATTTATGACCTAATCTAACAAAATTTCAATTGCAAACTTTATAGGAGTATGTTTGACATAAATTTAAAACAACCTAGTTCCCATCATTTCTGGGGACTCCATTCAACTAGGGATGCTAATCTCGAAATCGCGATCCCGAAATTTTCGGCATGAAGCGAATCCCGATTCCTGGGATTTAAGTTTATTTTAATTTTCGGGATTTAGTCAATCTCGAAATTCTTAACTTAATTTTTTTGTTTTATCTATTTTTATAAAAAGAAATTCATCATGACATTCCTCCTAGAAAGGATAGGGAACACAATATTGGTCTTTAATATTTATTTGATTAACTATGTTTAAACTGTCATTGAAAACGAAAGAAAAAGTTAAGCTTTGTTATTCTTTTTAAGCGAGTCCAACAATTATAAAGAAATTTTAGAGAAAAATAAATTAAAGAAAAAAATTTGTTTTGAAATGCACAAAACATTCCACTGATGTACCAAATTTTCAATTTAAACTTTACTCTTTACAGGGTTAGGATTAAAGGATACTCTTCATTTTAGTACATTAAGGTAACTCTTCGTCGAGTCGACAAACTTTTCAAAAAAAATTCTAGCGGAACGATTTTTAAAGTAAAAAATAAACAAAATTTTTTTTAGTTAATCATTTTATTGAAAAATAAAATAAAACATTAACACAAAAAAAATATTGTGATGGCAAATAATTTTAGCATTTGCTGTTGGGGTGAACCAAAACTTTTTGGAGAAAATTAAATTCTTTTGTCGCAACAATATTTTATTTTACCGCAACAACATGAAAGTACTTGAAGTTTTTAACAGCAAAATTAATTGTTGCAAATAAAATAACTTGCCGTTAAAGGTTTTCCTCTGAAATAATGGCACATTGAACATTGCTGTTGACGTAAATAATTTGCCTTTGCAGGAAATAACAATTTTTGTTGCCATAAAATATTTATTTTTTCAAACAAATAATATTATGTGCTGTTTTCAGGTAGCAAACAAATGATTGTGTCGAAAAATTTACATGAAAATCACTCAGTTTTTTGAGTGCTTTTCATATAAATTTTATTATACAATCAATTGCTTGTCACCTGGAAACAACACATTAATGTTCATTAATCATTTTTATTGCAGTCAGTATTGAGTCGTTTGTCGGTGAGAAACTAGTGAAAGTGAACTTTTTAGATTTAAAATACAATATTACTTTGATAATAAACTGGCAAGTGCACGGCTTAAAAAAACTAAACTCTGGCAGCATGCTTTATTTTTGCGAGAGCACTATAACAAGTTGTTTTTGTTTTCATTTTGTTTTTTTTAACCTACTTACAACTACAATTAATATTGGAAGAATTCCAACCAATTGTAGTGGGGAATGTAAGAAAAGATAAACTCACTGTTTATTGTTGTGGTTTTTTGTTAAAGCTTTGATATGGTTACAAGTAAGACTTTTGCTTATAAATAATTCTTATTCGCTTAACAGTTTTTACTTGCTAAATATCTTTAGTTTTTCTAAAATCTTTGGATGAAGTTTCCTGACGATCTGACCTAAGCAACCAGTGGAATGCGCATAGGAATATCTTATCCCTTCAACAATAAATTTTAGTGTTTTTATCAAGAACTAGCTTAACCCGGTGCGCTTCGCTACACTGCTAAACCACTTCTTCAGTTGAGAGATATTTAATATATGCATCCTATGGAAGGTTTTCCCCCCTGCTATTTTATTTTTTTTTTTTTATTTATTTATTTATTTGTGTCTTTCCTATGCAACAAGATTAAATCTTATTATTACAGCATAGAAATTTTAATTAGAATAAACATATTGATTATAAATTATTCTAGAGAGTTTACATATAAATACTTATAAATTAATTAGTTTAAAGAAAAAAAAGATTATTATTCAAAAGTGATGTGAAATTGAAGAATTAAAATGCAGAATCTTTGTCTAAATACACGAAGAATATGATAAATAACAATATAAAAGTTAAGTTGTAGAATACAATTTTAAAATTTCTTTTTTAAACTTGAATGCGTTACTATTTTGCTGAATGTTGTGAGGTAATGAGTTCCAAAGTCTGATAGTTCCGGTGAAAAAATGCCAGGAAGAAACAAGAGTTCGGTATCTCAAAGGAATTATCTTATTTCCCCTATTTGACCTTGTGAATGAAATTCGTTCATAAAGGTAGGCGGGTACTTTATCATATATAATTTTATGTATACAAATGAGGCTTCTAATTTTGAGAAAATTTTCAAAAGTAACACCGTAAAGTTTAGTTTTATGCGAAGAAATACTGTCATACTTTTTCAGACCATAAACATATCTAATAATATTATTGTTTACCTTATTAAGTTTTTCCATGCTGGTCGAGTCGCAATTGGCAAATATTTCACAGCCATAAAGTAAACAAGGCATTAGATAAGCCTTCGCAATAAGAATTCTTGTTTTTAGTGGTGTAAAATAATGTGTTGACCATAATGTTCGTAGCATGCCATACATCCTACCAACAATTCTATTTACATGATTGCACCATGAAAGAGTGTCATTAATAATTATGCCAAGATTTTTTACCGAAGTAACAATTTCAATCTTCTTGTTGTTTAGAAGAACATTAAAATCTCGATTTAGATTAAGGGTTCTTTTATGGATTACCATGCATTTAGATTTACCAGGATTAAGGCTTAGCCCATTTCCAGAAGCCCAACAATGAATTCGATTTAAATCATCATTAATTTTCACTATCGATTCATCAATTGACTGCACAGTGCTATTTAAGTAGACCTGTACATCATCAGCATACATATGTATTTTGCAGTGCCTTAACTGTAAAGGGAGATCATTAACGTACAAAGCGAATAGAAGAGGTCCCAATATTGATCCCTGAGGAACACCTCTCGTTACAGATATAGAATTAGACGAGTTCTTATTCATGCTTACAGATTGGGTGCGATTTGCAAGGTATGAAAACATTAATTTACATGAGGTACTTGAAAAATTAAACATATTCTTAAGTTTGAAACATAATATATTGTGGTCCACTGTATCGAATGCTTTTGAGTGATCCAAAAGTATTAAAAAGTCAACAAAACCATCATCAATATGCCGTCGTATGTCCTCAGTAACATTAAGAAGAGCGGTTACACAACTATGCTTTGGGCGGAAACCTGATTGGTATTCAGAAAGTAGTTGGTGTTGGTTCAAAAAAGTTGTAAGTTGATTATGTAGTAATCTCTCAAGTACTTTAGAAAGATATGGCAATATAGCAATTGGTCTAAATTCCGAATTTTGCTTTGGAACCGGTATTATTCTTGCATGTTTCCATTTGGCCGGGTAAGAGCTTGTAGTAATGATAGCATTATACAGATGGGTTATGTATGGTAATAGAAGAGGCAGCATTAATTTAACAAACTTAGGGTGAATATTGTCTGCACCAACTGCATTCGATTTGATTCCTAAACAGCAAGATAAGACATCCATTTGATCAACACATTGAAAGTTAAATCTATCGATTAGGTCGTCATTATCATTGTCCGCATTATTGTCAATATCATAAAAGTTTGGGTTAGACAGTATCATTGGTATATTAACAAATGACTCATTAATTTCATTGACATCTACAGAATAATTATAATTATCCTTTTCCCTACCAATACCTATTTCCCTGATAGTTTGCCAAGTCTGTTTACTATTAATAGCATTTGAAAAACGATTCGAATAGTAGTCACATTTAGCTTTTTTTATTCTATTGGTCACATTACGTCTCGCAATATTATACTCATTGCGTAAAACAGTTGTCTTAAAGCGTTTCCAACGCATGTAAGAAAAGTCTCTTAAATCAATTAAAGATTTGATTTCTGAAGTAAACCACGGTCTAGATTTATGAGTTATAACCTTTGATTTTTCCGGTACTGCTGAGTTATACATTGACAACACGTTTGATTCAAGAAATTCTAGTTTAGAGTCGACTGATACCAAGTAATAAAGTGTGTTCCAATCTATACTAGTGGCATGTTCCTGTAACTGTCGAAAATTTATGTTCTTAAAATCACGATATATATAAGTCAGTTCCTGTAGTTTTAGGTCAAAATTATACGCAAGAAATATCAAGTCGTGTTTAGAAAAGCACGATGCCGATATTTGATCGTAGATTAAAACACACGACTTCTTTCCTACATAAAAATGGTCTATTAATGTGCTATTTGTAGCAGTATGATGGGTTGGCAGATGTGTGTTAATTGGCAAAAGACCCAAAGTACACATATCTAGATCAAGCGATCTGTCCACAAGTGTGTTGCAATTAAAATCGCCAGACAATATAACATCATCATAAGGCATTATTATTCCTTCTAATTTTTCAAAGAAAACATCGGTTTTAACCCTTATACTTGGTCTATAGACACAGCCAATTAACAACCTCTTACCAAACGATAGGACCTCAATGAAAATATACTCCACCCTCTCTTTTCCATCAGATTTACATTTGAATTTACTTGTAATGTTATTCTTGATATAGATAGCGACGCCACCAGCATGAGTAGCACGATCAGCACGATACATTTTGTAGCCATTAAGCGAAACAATACTATTTGTAATTTTCTTATTGAGCCACGTCTCAGAAACACATATTATATCGACACCGGAGTTTTCAAAGGTGAAACGAAATTCATCCATTTTATTTTTAATACTTTGGGCATTTAAGTGGCAAATCTGTACACCAGTTTTCTGTTTAGCTAGTATTCTAACCATATTCATTGTTGTGACATTGGAACTACTATTAATTCTATTTGATCCAGACATTAATTAATAAGCTTTGAAAGTTTACAGCCCTAATAGTAACACATTGAAGATAAAACATATAACGTAGAAAACAAAAATTTAAGTAAAAACAATTATCACAAAAGAATAGTATATTAAAACAAAATTTAAAAATAAGCTTAATATAATTTTTGTATAACTTTTTCTCACAGTGTAAAAGAATCATTTTATATGACGTCATTGTTGGGTTGAAAGGCATCATTTGAATTAGATGTAGGGAGAAAGTCACGCAGTTGCTCAATGTCATCAATTCTAATCGGCTGGTCAGTACCCCCACGCTTAACGTACACCAACCCACGAAATGTATAAACTGAGTGTATGTGCCTACCTTTTTTAAGTTTTTGAGCATCCTTAAAAATTTTGAAGTTTTTGGCAGTTAAACTCTCGTTTACATAGAAAGGTTTGTCAGACCCCATACCGATATCATTCAAAAGTAATTGAATGTAATTTTGATTATTATTGTTACTGGTATTTTTATTTTTCTTAAATATTGCCAGTGATTTTAAAACGAAATTTTTGTCGTATGGTGACATTAAATTTACTATTATCACAGCATCAAGTGAATTTTCTTTATTTTTATTGTTCTTGTTTTTTAATCGATATATCGCTTTAACACTCGGAGTTGGTATATTTATTACTTCACATATAGTATCAAAAATATTATACAAGTTCTCATTTTCATAATATGGCACCCCATTAATACGCAAATCACAGGCAACAAAAAGATTTTCCTGTTTTAATGTTTGTAGTTTTAATTCTTGTAATTGTGCCCTTATATCTATAATTTCATCCGCAACTGTATTCACACGTTCATTTACACAAGAAACTTCTCTTTTCAATTCGTCCGTTATCTTGTTTATTTTATTTAAGAGCAGGTTTTCACGCTCTATAATAAAGGCTTTCATTTGTTCAAAAAAATCATTTACTCTTACTTCCATAAAAGCTTTCATACTTTCAAAGTGGTCTTCTAATCGTTTCTCAATAAGATTTAATACACTCACACGATTACAAGAGTTTACACTTGATGAGCGTGGAGTTTTAGGAATGCTATCCTCTGATGTTAGTGAAGATTCTCTTAATCGTTTAACCGACATTATATATAGTTATTTAAATTCTTCTTTACTACAGACTGTTTTTGTTTGTTTTTTATTTTGAATTGGTTCGCGGTTTTTTTCTCTGTTTTTCTTTTTTTTTCTCTTATAGGTATGTAGGTATAGTTATTGTTGGTTTGAATTGAGTTTATTATTTAGTGTTTATTGTTTTGTTACTATTTGTGTTTTTGTAGTTGTTTGTTTATATTGAGTTGAGGGTTTTTATTTTGTATTGATTTTTGTATTTTTGTATTTTTGTATTTATATACCAATTTGTACTTCTTATTATTTTGTGTTTAATGTTTTGTCTATTTTAGTGTTTGAAATTTTTCACACTGTTTTGTTTTAATTATTTGTTTATTCTTGTGTAGAATTTGCAAATATTGACAACCTCAGCGGAGCTCAAAAAATACCACGTCCGTTCACAACGACTGTAGGTTTGACTGCGCCTTCTCGCTTTATTTTTATTTTCAAAAGTGTAGTATACCATAGGATTGACTTCTACTAAGTTTGAACAATCTTACTATAACAGTTCTTAAGATATGTGATATTAAACATTGGCGTCCTATGGGGGGTAACATTTCCCCGCTGCTATTTTATTTCAATTTTGGGGGTCAGAAGATCATACTACAAAAAGTTTAATAAAAAGAGTGCAGCGGCTCTAAATTATATTTCTATCTTTGAGGGGTACTGCTCCTCCTCTGTCCATTTCTATATTGAAATTTAAAGTTTGCCATAATAGTAGCTTTAACCACGTTTGAAGACTCTCCCTTTAATAGTTCTTGAGTTGAGAGATATTTAATATATGCATCCTATGGAAGGTATTTCCCCCCTGCGCCTTCCCGCTTTATTTTTATTTTCAAAAGTGTAGTATACCATAAGTGTGACTTCTACAAAGTTTGAACATTCTAACTTTAATAGTTTTTAAAATATCCGATATTAAACATTGGCGTCCTATGGGGGGTAACACTTCCCCCGCTGCTATTTTGTTTTAATTTTGGGGCTCAGAAGATCCTACTACCAAAAGTTCAACAAAATGCGTGCAGTGGCTCTTATTAATATTTCTAAATATGAGGGGTACTGCTCCTCCCCCGTCTACCCCGCCCATTTGTATTTGAAATTTATAGTTTACTATAATAATAGCTTTAACCACTTTTGAAGACTCTCCCTTTAATAATTCTTCAGTTGAGCGATATTTAATATATGCATCCTATGGGAGGTATTTTCCCCCCTGCGCCTACCCGCTTTATTGTTATTTTCAAAAGTGTTGTATACCATAAGAGTGACTTCTAGAAAGTTTGAACATTCTTACTATTACAGTTCTTTATATAGGCGATGTTAAACATTGGCGTCCTATGGGGGATTCCACTTCCCCCGCTGCTATTTTATTTTAATTTTGGGGCTCAGAAGATCTTACTACCAAAAGTTCTGCATAATGCGTGCAGCGGATCTTAATATATGCGACAATTAATATTGGCATCCTATGGGGGATACCAATTCCCCTGCCCCTATCGAAAAAATAAGTAGCCTATTTTATTTTTAGGGCTCACGTGATGTATCTGTAAAAATTTCAGGAAAATCGGTTCAGTAGTTTAGGAGTCTATAAGCCAACAAACAAACAAACAAACAAACAAACAAACAAACAAACATACAAACATTTTTCATTTTTATTGTTTTTATCAAGAATAAAAATTTGGAATTAAGCACTACAGTAGACGCTCGCAAATTAGAACCGCTTTGTTTTTGAGGCAATTCTAATTTCTGAATTATTCTAATTTCTGGACGTTTTTATTTCGAATAAAAAATAAAAATTACTTAAATTTTTTTTAATTCAATTTTATTTGATAAAAACAAGAAAACAAAACGTAATTCACTCCAATACATTAAATGTATTTTTTAAAATTAAAAATACCGTGTCGTTTCTTATATTTGGAAAACTATCCATTGCTTCCACGGAATGCATTTTCATCTTTAAAGGGATATTCCTCTCTAAATATTTTTTTTAGCTTTCTCTTTAAACCACTCATACAGACGACTTACCATATTTGGGTATTCAGCGCTGTGCAAAGATTTATTGCTTGCTTCCTGATATGTGTTGAAAACAGCATTTAATATTGCTGTTCTATGTGATTTGATATAGCTGATTGAAGATGTCGTAACATTAATATTCCCTTCAAACCCTTTGTCAAGCTTTTCTAATATTTTGACCTTCGTTTCCAATGATAAAGTGTTTTTTTTACGTTTATTTGACATTTCGAATGATATACTTTCACTTTTTAATAGAGACTTCCAAAATATGTACACATGTTTCGAATTTCACAAATAAACTAGCCACAAATATATATAAATGCGACAAAAAAAACAACAAATAAGGAAACACATCTAAAATTTGGTAATTCCCCTTTTTAGTTTTACATGTTCAAACAGAATAAAAATAAATTGAGGATTTCTTGTGTTCAAATAACAAAAAAAAAAAAAACGCTCTGAAATTAGAACTATAAATTCGAATTTTAGAGCGTTTAATGTATTGCAAACACTGATTCTAATTTCTGGACGTTCGAATTACTGAAAGCTCTAATTTGTGAGCGTCTACTGTACTAACAAAATTTTGTATTCCCAAAAATTACGCTGATATTAAAATAAATATTAAACTGCAGTACATATTCTTTTTTCTAATTTATTGCATGAAAAATATTTTTACGTACTCGCGACATTTTTATTTCTTTTATTTACTACATGCGGTAATAACTCCTCCACGCATCAACAAGGCAGCGAAACCATCTACATATATCTGAAGCCCAAAAGGATACGATTGGCCATATAATAAATATAAACAATAATCTTAAAATTGCAAGAATTTAAAATAAATTTTCTCAAATTAAAAATAATGTTTTCATTTATATTATACTAGCTGTTTGGTCTCGGCGCTGCTCGGGATTTTCTTAATAAGAATAAAAAATGAAATAATGGAGAATTTTGTTAATAACTTGGCCCCAGCGCTATCTACCATCAATAAAAAAAATTATATATCACGACAACAGCGCCACCTATCGGGATTTTTGTTATATAAACCATCAGTGAAAGTAGACCTTTCCAAAGCATGTACTCGTTTGAAAATCGGTTAAGTGGTTCTCGAGTTATAAAATTACGAACATAGGACAACTTATTTTTATATATATAGATTATATATGTACCTTAAAAATTTTTGCATTTGCGACAAAAGCATATTGACCTGTTTAGGCAACAATTTCTGCATTTGCGACAAAAGTATATTGAACTATTGAGCCAACAACTTTTGCAGTTGCGACAAGCTTCAGTATCCTTTGGGGCAACAAGTATGCCATTTTAGGCAACACTTTTGACTTTGCCTCAACAAAGAATTTACACTTTGGAACAACAGAAACAGACTTGTTGCTACAATCTGAATGTAAATTCTAAATATTTACTTCAAAATCGAATTTTTTTGGGATTACAGTCTTTTTTTTTGTGTGTTAGAAATAAAAGTTCTTTTTCTATCTCAAAATTTGATGCGAATTTTAACACTTTTCTGTGTTTTCAAATCTATTTTTTTGTTAAAGCTTTTATCATCGGCTAACGTTGTTGAAAAAAGAATATAATTTGAACCCACATGAAAAAATATATGATAAAATGTAAATGAGCTTCATCGATTCGACAAACAGTAAACATCCAGGGTTAAAGTGTTTTCCGAGAGTGGGCATAGGACATACGGTAATTTATGGAGCGATTTCGCGTTATTAAGTAATGTATTTTATACACGACCTAATTCCTACCACTTCACAAATTCATTTTGTTAATTAATTTCGAATTCCAATTTCAATTCATTTTATAAAAATTTTAGTAGAACCTTACAAATAAATCAATTACCAGATTGCTTAATACTTTATATAATTTATACTAAAGGGCTGCATGAACAACTTCATTCATGAAGATACTGAAATGCTTATTCACTGAAAGTCGTGTTCGAATAAAATTGTGATTACCGAACAAACTGTTGTTTTATTCATGCTGCTATGAACACATTTCGTTTCATATCGTAAACACACATAGGTTGTTCAATGAAACGGGCTTTGTTTCATAGTTTTCATTCTCTCTCATTTATTTTTATTAATACTCAATAGCAATGTTGCCACTTCAGTAAATTCATATAACTATTTGCATGCGTTGCCCATGTGTAATTTAAATTTTAACACATATGTAGATATTCCTATGCACATACATATATGTATAGTATACATATTTGGAATATAAACAATAAATAAAATGCAAAATATGTTTGTTTTTTTTTTTGCTTGTCATTTGCATTTTTGAATAATACAAATCTTTGAAACATGGCAAGATTTAATTGTCTTGTAATGTACTGTACACGGCCCTGAAATGAAACGAACTCATAAAAAACACACACATTTTTAGGTGAAAGATGAAAAACAAAAGGAGGTATGAGTTTATGAGAAATTTAATTGTTAGTTTTGTAAGTGTCTTAGGAGTCTGACCACGTGGTTGTTTTCCATGAAGTATTTCATGATAGCTTTGATGTGTTACAATGGTGGGAAATAAATAAATCAAAATTTCCTCTTTTATACCAGGTAAGCTGCAAAATTTTCGCAACACCAGCTAGCAGTGCCTCTTCAGAACGGGTGTTTTCGTCAGCAAGAAATTTACTCTGCGAAAAATGTTGCGTCATTGGGTGGAATACAGCGTCAGTCGAACAAATTATGTTTTTACATCATAATATGAAAACGATGGATGTTGATCGTGCTGGATGATGTATATGACACTTTTTTGCCTAGAATTTATCACTTTTATTTTAACCATGAATTATCTCATTTTTTAGTTCTCATTATAATAATATCTGTAGATTGTTAAGCATTTTGAATTTATTAGCTATCTACTTTTTTCTGTTTAAGACAAAAATATTGCCGAACATTTTTTAATGTTAGTGAATGTTTTTGAAAATAAAATTAAATATCTTTAATTTTATTGAAAATTTACATTGAAAATAAAAATAAATTTGAGTTTTTATTTCAATATTAATGTATCTCTTAAACTTGTTGCATTTACCCCTCATGGTTAATTCTATTTTTTTTTTTTTGAACTTTCTTATGTTTTTATTTTTCTACAACTGGCAACACTGACATTTAAATCATACTGTTTTTTCATGAACTTATTCGAGATTTGTTCAATGGTTGTTCTGTTTCATGGTTGTTAACAGTGATGCCAACTTTTTGAGAGCAAAAAGCACTTTAAAATTTAAAAAAAGCACTAAAAAGCACTATTTTGATCAAAAAAAGCGTAAAAAAGCACTAATCCATTTTTACAATTTAATTAAATACAAAACAAGTTGCCTTCGGCTGTGCCGAATATTAAATACCTCCAAATTTTTAAAAAAGGCGACGGCGTAGATGGGGGACCATTTTCATTTAAAATTAAATAATAAATATATTTACATTTGTATATAAAAATTTTTAAATGTATTATTATTATCTTCAATAAAAATAATATTATCCAAATCATTTGGAGTTTGAATTGGCCATAAAACAGTTTAAAAGTAATACAGTGCGAGCTCGATTTTCGTAGCTCGAAAAATTACGGTTTCCGACTGCATGTTTTAAACTTTTTAATATGTTTTTTCTACATGACTCAAAATCGTTGGTTATTTTTCCATTTACAATTCTTAATATTTTTCAAGCCATTTTCTATTTTTGAAACAGTGTCTACATCTTTAAAAAAAATGTTTACCGAAAACAAATATGTACATCGTTTTTATTACGATTACTTAATATGTTGTCAACGCTTAAAAGTGCAACGTTTTGTAAAATTTCCAAATTGCTAGGAAGCCTAGCTCAAACCTCGTAAATAAAGTTTTTGGTAAAACGAATGCAACTTTCTTTTATCACTTTTTTTATCATTTGAAATCTTAAAATCTTTACAGGCTTTCTCAAAAATGGTAAAAAAAATAAAAATTTTAAAAAGCATTACAGGCACTAACGAAAAATTGAAAAAGCACCAAGTTAGTGCTTTTCCTTAGTTTGGCACTAGGGATACAATTTTGGCATTTTGAGGCATCAAAAAATGCTTGAGAAAAGCCTAGAAAAGTTTGCGAATACTACTCAAAACATAAATGCAAATAATACGCAGTTGGTTAAAAAAGTATTCGCTGTGTTTACAGAATAGTAGCAAAATGGTTCAGTGCCAAAAATATATGTAGATTACTTAAAAGGCACTTAAAAGCACTGTGAGAAATTGTTAAAAGCACTATAAATACCCGCTTTTCAAAAACGGGTGTTTAACAAAATTTCGGGTATTGCATAAGCAAAAAAGCACCAAAAAATACCCGAAAGGCACCAAAATGGCAACGCTGGTTGTTAATGTTCATATTCTCTTGTATAAGCAAATAAACTAATTTCATCTTATTCGGTTCTTAAATATCGAGTGTTCATTGCTTTCATTTCATTGTATTTCATCTTACTGAATACGAATGAAGCGAACACAAAATTATAATGAAGGTTTCATGAACATCATTATTAAGTTTCATGCAGATGTTTAATTTATACGTATAATAATGTAAATAAATATATATTATCAAAATAATAGTTACAACATAATTAGTATACTTGAGATCCCGTTTTGGGACAGTGCTATATCTAAGTTATATGTCATACTTTTTGTTTATTATAGTAAAAATATGTTATATGAAAATGTTTAAATAAACGTTATAAAAAAAAAAAAAAAAAAAAAAAAATTACCAGATTGCTTTATTCAATTACAATATAAATTTTTTTGTTAAGTTTGAATCAACTGAGTTAATTGAATAAAATATAGATTTTATGGTAATTATTTTTTAATTCAATCAATTAACACAATGTTTGAAATCGTACGTTGTTTTTTTTTATCATATTGTTACGAAAGTAACTTTAGTTAAGAATAAGTTGTAATTATTAGTTAAGAATTAGTTGAATTTATTAGTTATCTTGTATTTATTAGTTTACTTGTATTTATTAGTAATTTTATTAGTTTACATTGTTATTAAAAATTGTTATAATTTAGTACACTTCAATCCCAATGTGCAGAAAGACCTAGAAATTACCGTTAAAAAAGCTTCAGTATAAGAGGTAAAATTATGTAAACATTAGCGCTGCCATACATCAAATTAAAGTGTGGTGAATAAGTAAAGCCTCGAACCTTCGAAACACATTTCGAATGTTCTAGACAACCAAATTGCTGTATAAATACTAGCGGCAACTAGCGTAATTAATTCATTCTTAGTTCAGACTTTGTCAATAACGCATAACGCTGAGAAAATTATAGTTGGTTGTGAATAAAAGCTATAAATTACGGTTGTTAAAAAGACTTAGTACTAAATAGAGTTAAGTAAATTGTAAATAGTGTTTAAAGTGTTTGTGTTTTATTTATTTTATTAAAGTTGCAATAAAGAACTCGAAACGGTTTATTATAAAGGAAATAAACCAAAACATTATTGAAAGGCAGTAACGTAACAATTGGTGTCAGAAGTGGGATTGCATAAATATAATAAATAAATTAACAAAAGTGAAAAAAAAAAAAATAAAAATAAAATAAAAAAAATAAATAACAAGAAGACAGCAATGAAATTTGAAGAGCTTAAAGTAGAACAGCTCAAGAAAGAATTGGGCAAGTTGGATCTGCCAACTGCAGGTAATAAAGCAGAGCTGCAGAAGAGACTATTAGATGAATTCGAGCGACGCAATATGGACATTGTGAGTTACGAATTTGAGGACAAAGAAGAAATAGAGGTATGTACTCGTGCAGTTGCTAACAGTATGGATTTAAACGCAATGTTTGCTGCTATGATGGCAAAAATGGAAAAAATGTCAGAAGAAAATTCTAGAAAAATGGACGAAAATTCCAAAAGCATGGTACAGATGATGAAAGAAAATTCAGATGAAAATTCTAGAAGAATGGAGGAGAAGTCTAGCACCATACTGGCTGAAATTCAAGAGAATTCTAGAATAACTTACGAGAAACTTCAGGCTACTAATGAAAAACTTGAGAAGCTTCAAGAGACTTCCACAGTCATAAATGAAAGAGTAAATGACATGGAAATTTAATTCAACAAAAAGCTGTCTGATGTAAAAATAGAAGTTGATGAAAAACTCCACAATCTGGAAGCAAAAGTAAATAGTCTACAATGCCAAGAGGGACCAGTGCGGGTTATTCCAGAAACCTCGAGTAGAATAAAAGCCCCCAGTTTTGACGGTAGTGTGCCATTCCAGTTCGATACAGTTGCCAACAGAAATGCATGGAACAGTGAGGAAAAAGCCATCGAGCTAATTCTTGCTTTAAAGGGAACTGCGGCTGAAGTGCTTGAAAGTGTACCAGTAAGTAGTAGAAACAACTATGATGACATAATGGTTGCACTGCAGCGTAAATATGGTGCTGAGCACAAGAAAGAAATCTACAAAATGGAGTTGCGTGGCAGAGTGCAAAAGGCAAACGAAACCTTACAGGACTTCGCACTGGAGATTGAGAGGTTGGTACAGCTTACATACCCTGGTGAGAATCACCCATTGCTGGACAGCTTCAAAATAGAAGCATTCATTAACGGTATAAGAGATGCTGATGTCAAGTATGCGGTGTGTGCATCATTGAAGTCAACGTTTGCAGAAACAGTTTCATTTGCCCTGGCTCAGGAAACCGCAAGAATAGTTGCAAAGCAGAAGTCGTTTAAGGTTAAATATGGAGGGAGTGCTACCTTTCGCATCTGAGGACTCGATAATAAATTTAGTAGTGCCAAAGAGTAACAAAAGTATTACGACATTTGGCTACATCGATGGTAAAAAGCGCATTTTGACTATCGACACTGGTGCAGGATTCTCGATAATAAGGCCTGACTTGGTTAAAGGAGCTGTTGAACCACTAAGCGGAGTGAGCTTGCGAACAGCTATAGGTGAGCCTGTTACTGTCTATGGGAAAACACGTGTGGTGTTAAGAATTGCCGATATTGTCACTTTTCATGAGTTTATTGTGGCCGACATTGTAGACGAAGTACTCATTGGCGCAGATTTTATGATAAGTCATAATATAAGTCTGAATATGGGAAAGCAAATTATGTATTTGTGTGATTATGAAATACCCCTGGATGATGGGTATGAAAGTGAGGCTCGTGTGGGACAGCCTCTCGCATGTACTCGTCAGGAATCGTCAGCACACAGAAAAGTTGAAAAGCGAGAAAAAGTAGTTGCTCAGGTAAGACAGCCTAGCAGATTGGAAGCCAGGAACTGTTCGAAGGCAGATAGAAGGGAATGCGTCAGTGAGGGTCGCTCGTTGAAGGTAGCACCCAGTAAAGATTGGATAACGGCGCAAAGAAGAGAGCCCGCATCGGCCAAGGTTATAAAAATTTTAAGGGAAACTGCCCAAAGCGTGTGGCAGCCAGGACCACAGCAAACAGAGGTTGTGCGTCGCTTCCACAGTGCAATTGTTATGCACTACCTATACCCGAGGATAAGCAGGTATCTTCATTGGAGCGGAGAAATCTGTACGACCATAGAAAGTCCGTGCGTGGCCATAGAAAGTTGTCCAGCTATGATTGGGTGGTGTACTCTGAAGGATCTAAGAAGGGCCAGCTGGTTTTGTCAATGAATCAACAACCAAAGGAAGAATTAGTTGCCAAGCCACAAATACATTGGAATGGGCCATATAAGGTGATAAGGAAATTTAATGATGTTGTAAACCAAATACGGAAATATAAAAGGCCAAGGGCCAAAATGAAAGTTTTTTTTCGAACGATTAGCCCCTTATGGAAGAAGTGATTCTGAGCCTATTCGGGACGAACAGGCTTAAGTGGGGGGCAGTGTTACGAAAGTAACTTTAGTTAAGAATAAGTTGTAATTATTAGTTAAGAATTAGTTGAATTTATTAGTTATCTTGTATTTATTAGTTAACTTGTATTTATTAGTAATTTTATTAGTTTACATTGTTATTAAAAATTGTTATAATTTAGTACACATCAATCCCAATGTGCAGAAAGACCTAGAAATGACCGTTAAAAAAGCTTCAGTATAAGAGGTAAAATTATGTAAACATTAGCGCTGCCATACATCAAATTAAAGTGTGGTGAATAAGTAAAGCCTCGAACCTTCGAAAAACATTTCGAATGTTCTAGACAACCAAATTGCTGTATAAATACTAGCGGCGACTAGCGTAATTAATTCATTCTTAGTTTAGACTTTGTCAATAACGCATAACGCTGAGAAAATTAAAGTTGGTTGTGAATAAAAGCTATAAATTACGGTTGTTAAAAAGACTTAGTACTAAATAGAGTTGAGTAAATTGTAAATAGTGTTTAAAGTGTTTGTGTTTTATTTATTTTATTAAAGTTGCAATAAAGAACTCGAAACGGTTTATTATAAAGGAAATAAACCAAAACGTTATTGAAAGGCAGTAACGTAACAATATTGTTAAATAAAACACAAAGACTTTAAACACTGTTTACAATTTACACAACTTTATTTAGTACAAAGTCACTCTAACAAACCGTAATTTATAGCTTTTATTTATTACCAACTATAATTTCTTCCGCTTTATACGTTATTGACAAAGTCTGAACTAAGAATGATCTTATTCTGCTAGTCGCCGCTAGTATTTATACTGCAATTTGGTTGTCTAGAACATTCGAAATGTTTTTCGAAGGCTCGAGGCTTTACTTATTCACCACACTTTAATTTGATTTATCGTAGCACTAATGTCTACATAGTTTTACCTCTTATACTGAAGCTTTTTTAACGGTCATTTAATCATTAATTAAGAAAAAAATCAAAATGTTAAATGTTTACAAATTTTTGTAATCAATATGATCATAATATTTAACTTAAAAATAATAAATGAATTATAAAACTTTTGTTTGTGAACCTCTTTTATATCTATTAAAAGCATTTATCTTTTAATTTTCAAAAATCCCGGAATCCCGGGATTTGTTCTTTTGAAATCCCGAATACCGGGATTTGCGCAAAACCAGTCCCGATTGACATCCCTAATTTAAACATACACGCGGACAGACCCACAGACAGACATCGTTAAATTAACTTCGGTAGTCATAAGGACCCAGAATATATATACTTTTTAGTAGTAATAGTAGAAATTAAAAACGGAATAACAAACTTATATACACCATTTTCATCGGTAGTGAAGGTTATAAACATCGTGATAATACGCCAATGTGTTTTAAACAAAGCACTGCTCTAATTTAAAAAATTTTTAATAGAAACAAAACATTTTTAATTTTACATTAAAAGCATATGAAAAAGAATTTTAAAACCAACCGTTTCATTAACAAAACGGAGACAAAATAGAACGACATTTGTAAAGTCATAATGTTCCGTACTATGCACCGTAATGTTGTTCATCCTAGGATTAAATTGGTAATGTAATCATAACATACACTAATTCTATTAAGTGTCTCGGTGTTGTTCTTGATCAATATCGTAATTTTGACGAACATATTGATACTATAGCATCTCGAGTAACTTTTGGACTCAGGTAGGGTAGCCAGATTTTAAATTCAAAAAAAAACAATAAATAAATACAAAAAACAGTACAATCAAGAAAAAAACAGTAAATTTTTTTTGACGAAAACATAACTATTTATTTAAATTATAAATCCCTAATTTCACCAAGTTCAGTTATAATTAACTATCAGTTATAGCTTTCAAAACATATTGTTAACTGGAAGTTAAAGTAATAGTTAGCTTTAAGTGCTTATTCGAACCAATATTTCGGCACTTCTTTGAGTAACTTCTTCAGGGTTTTGTTTTTTCTTTTCTTATTTTATTAATTTACAAATTGTAAGAAGTGCCGAAATATTGGTTCGAATAAACATTTAAAGTTTAAAAAAAACCTCAAGCTCGACAATTTTTAATACTTGAAAATAATAAAGGTCGAATAAAATACATATTATATACAAAACATACATTTATATTTTTAATAAATATGTATGTAAATATGTATTTATTTAAGAATTTTTATTGAATTTGTTTTAGTTTTAATATTTTATTTAATTTCGTATGAGAACTAGGTATAATGAATTTTATTTTCCCTCATTACTAAAAAAAGTACTTTTAAAAGATTATTGAGTTTTGAAGTGAGGTTTTTATAAATGCGTTGATTGCGCATTTATCCGGTTATCGGTTAAATGATTTCCCGTTTAAATGCGTAGAAAACGGAACATTTTTTTAAGCGCTCTTAAGCGTGAACTACTGTATACGAAATGACTCCATTTGCGTTTAAAAAGCACCACAAACAAAACATTTGGCCTAAACGTTCTGTCTTTTTTTAATATGAAGACGGGAAAACCATAACATTGCTGTAAGCAATAAAAGAAAGGATAAAAGCATAACTTAGCTTAAAACAATTAGCTCATTGATTGTGTTAGTAGGATTTTCTTTAAACATATTGGTGTTTAAAGCCATTTTCACCACATACATAGTTGCACAAATCATACAGAATTTGAGAAAATATTTGTTTCAAAAAATTTTTGACACAAAAAGCCCTTTATTCAACGGTTATAAAAACTGGTGTACGTAGCATTTAGCTCTACACACTGAATGATTTTTTACAGTTACCATGCTTGTTCATATTTGCCTAATATGTTTACCCTAATAAATTTATTATAATCCTAGTATAATTTAAAAAAATATTTTTTGTCCTTAACAATTTTAAAATCACTATAATAATATTATATGGTGTTTTACACCTTAAAAGTTACTCTGATCTAGCTAAACATATGAAATTATGTGAAATGATTGCTACTATAATGTATATATTTTCAACTATACAATTAATATCATAATATAAGTTGCACACCAAAGGTATGTTTAGTACCATAATTTTTGTTTGCTCAAAAACACATTCTCTAATTGAGCAAACATTTATTGTCAAAACAAACAATGTGTATTTATAAAGAAACTCAAATTGTTTTCACGTCATTTACGTCTGCGAGCATCAGCTAATCGGAAGACTTGAATGATTACAAAATAATAAAAACTTTTTTCAGGGAGAAAAACTGCAAAACTTATACGTTTAGTAAAACAGGTAAGTAATTTAAATATACATAACTATAAAAATATACACATACATGTATAAACGTTTTTTTTTTGCAGCCAAAAACACCTATAACGTTGAAGACTGGATAAAAATTTTGATACAAAATTTTATTAGAAGCCCCGAATTTTTTCAATTACCATAAAACATTATATCAATACGGTTGATTTTATAATATATAAAAATAGATAGTTTGTGTTTGACTTTGTTTTTACAAGTCTTAAATGTATGTATTTAATTTAATTTTTAACATATGCTTTAGTGTATATTTAAAACAAAGTATATGTACATACATATGTATTTTTAATACAAAATAAATTTTAGAAAATAAATTTGTTATTGTTTTTATTGTGAGAACCATATAACACGTTGAAATAGAAATTTTGCATGGTGTAAGGAAATATAGAAACATGGTTGGAAAGGTCGTTTGCGTTTTTCTTCTGAACATAATAATATGTTTAAGACAATAATTAGCTAAAAACATTATGTCTGAACATATATTGTTACTTAAGATGTGTTTGACACAATCATAACCACAAACATTAATGATAATTTGCGTTTGTGATTGTATCAACCATGTTTTTTCTTTGCGTGTTCACTTACTTTACTGCAACTCTGTATGTTTTATTGTGTAGCGCATACAATTCTTCTCTACATAGATAACTAAACTTGGTGAAATTGGTCATTAATCTATAAAATCCAAAAAATATAGTTTGGTTTCTTTACATTTTAAAAAATCTGAAAATATTAAAATAGTAAAAAAACGAGTTTCAATTAATAACAAAAATTTCTGTCTGTAAAACAATCAAGGGCAATTTAAAACGATGAAGATTTTCAATTGGGGTATTCACAAGGTGTGCTATCATGTTATATTATCATAATGCTCTAACATTTTACAATGGTTTAAAAATATTGTTGTTGCTTTGTTAATAAAAAGTGTCTTAAATTAATAGAACTTTGCTTGCTATGTTTTTTGTGCTGTCGTAATTAATCAGAAGAGACCTGCGCTGAGCGGCTGAGCCGAGCCGCATTAGTTTCTGTAGCCGTCGCCGTTGATAGTATAGTTGTATCCGACTAATATCCGAATTTAACCTGCGGCTAGCAATTTTTGCAACAAAAAGCAAAAGAATTCGAAATAAAATTGCTTTCGAATCGAGAAAGTACTCGATCACGACTGCCAGAATTAGGCCCCTGATTCTTGTTTCTTTGCCTTCACTGATAAACTTTTTGGATATTAGTTAAATAAACTGAAATCTTAAAGGATTGCATCGTATACCCATAATTGTAATTTTACTATTATATAGAAATCGTTTGTCACTTATTATTTAGGGTGTTTCTGTTTTGTAACGGGATTAATGTACGCATACTAGTATGAATAATAACACTGGTGCCCTTTACAAGCCTGAAATATCTTATGAATAATTTTTCTTTGAATTTTTTATTCTTGATTATTTTTTTTATATAGGTAGAATGATACAACTTTGTTTATAAATGTTGTTTTACTATTTTTAAGACAAAATGTTGTATGAAAAATTCCAGTAATGCGCTTTGGCCTTGAAGGTTTTTTTTTGTTATATGGACTTTATTGTTGAACAAGTAATTCATTAATAAAAATATAAGTTTTAATATTTATGAAAGTAAATTGCTTTTACTTTTTTTTTTCTTTTAGCTTTTGACAATAACAAATATCAAAACAGTGTCAGAGGAGCTAGTTTTGTCTCTAAGAGTTTTATGACCAAACAGTTTGAGTCTTAGGTCCCCGAATTCCGGACAATAACAGAAGAGATGTTCAGTTGACTTCTCGTAATCGCAAATTCTACAAAGGTCATTGTAAAGGAGCCCCAGCCTATGGGTGCGATTCCCAATAGCCCAATGACTTGTTATAACCTCTTTTAGGTTTCTTAGGTGAAGTATGGCCAGCTTAAACGCCTGCTGAGTCTTTTACCTTCTATAATGGGCCAGATTTTCCTTGTTTCCCCGCATGTTGTTTCATCGAACCATCTCTGAATTACGATAGGATACAATTTGTGTGCAATGATTTGCTTGCTCTTTGAGAGTGAAACACCTACATATTGAACCATTATGGTTCAATGTGGTCGCTACAAGAAATGAATGAGCGAATCATCATATTTTTCACGTTGGTGTTAAGAAAAGGATGGGAGAAATGACGGAAAATCAAGAAATGAATGAGCGAATCATCATAATTTTCAAGTTAGCGTTAAGAAAACTTGATTTTCTGTCATTCTGTCATCGTTTTCTTAACACCAAAGTGAAAAATATGATGATTTGCACAGAAAAATAAAATTTTAGGTAACCAAACTATTTGTTTGATTCAATGAAAATATTTATCAAATTTAAACTTTGCAAAAAAGCACTCATTAAAACATATTTAATAATGAAATAATTAAATATTTCTTTATATTCAATAAAAAAAAATTGTTGCATCAAAGTAGATACAGTATTTTTACAACTCTTTTCCATTTGTAATTCTCATTCGCTTCACAGTTTGATTTGTATAATATATTTAGGCCCGTTTTCACGACTTAACGATAGCTAAATGTAGGAAGTTATCGAACAGATAATGAGTTTTTAATTATCACAAGTTCTATTTAACCTTAAAGTGAAGAATAAGCTAAAGAGAGGAACGTTCTACCTTTAACTTTTGTCGTAAGGTTTAGATTTGAGATTGCCATATTATATTCACATAGTTTTTATATATGGCAACTCCAATTATACGTATATTTTGTAAATGTAAAAAAAGTAAGTAGTTGCCAGTTCGTATTTTTATTTTGGCAAAAATAATCGGTATTTTCTTTAGTATTGCCACTTTTTTAAATATGTTAAGTTTATTTTATACAGAAGTTGTGAAAACGAAAAATAGTTGAAGGTAACTTTATTCCTCAATAGTGCTAAAGGTAGCGTTAACTATATCGAACTTTAAAGGTAAGTCGTGAAAACGGGCCTTAGTTTTGCCAAAGGTTCCCTTATGATCTGGCCTAAACAACCAGCGAAATGCGCATAGGAACTAGCTTATCCCCCCATCATAAATTTTAGTGTATTTATCTAAAAATTCGAAATTAAGCACATCATCATAAATAAATTTAGATTCGATAAACATTTTGTTTGATATATTCAACATTTCCAACAATTTATTTTAACAAGTCACGTAAACATATTATTGAAAAAAATTTGTTTGGGCAACAACTTTTTTTAGTGACTCAATAAACTTGGTTGTTGATTAAACATTCAATAACTATACTTACAACCTTTTTTATCAATACCGCAAAAATCGTTATCGCAGAAAATTTAGAATGCGATTTTCGTATATGAAAATTATTTTTTTCTGTGAACCATTGAATGCGTATCCATTTCTTCCAGAGGCGCCGGTCATTCGTTAACTATTCTCGATGTGATTTAAACCTTCTCCAGAGATTTCATGACAGCCATGCTATCGGTAACAATGTGGATATTTAATTTAAGTTTTAATCGTACGGTTTTTACTACTTTAAGTATAATTTTATTTCAAAATTTCCCACCACCAAAAAGCGTTATTTTTTATTTCAAAAACTCTGACAGTATAAAAAACACTGGAAACTAATAACGCAAATAAAAACCTAACAGTTGCTAGGGCAACAAAAAACAAACAAAAGAAATTAAGGAAAAAACTTTTCACTCGGTTAATTTATTTCAAACCAAGAACTAGGAATTTATTAAGAAAAATGCAATTAAAATATTTAAAAACTTTACTAGAGGGTCAGGTTAGTTTACATATATTAATAATAGATACATTTAAACCAAACCCTCATCTCTTTATTACCTTTTCTAGGATCACATTAATCGCATTGCTGGTTTGGTCTGGTCCCCAAATCATAAAAAATTAGCTGTTGCTACAGCGGATCGTCACATTTTATTATTTGATGAATTGGGTGAGAGACGCGATAAATTCTCAACAAAACCATCGAATCCTGCTAATGGCAAACAGTCGTATGTCATACGTGGTCTAGCATTTAGTCCTGATTCAACAAAATTGGCTGTTGGTCAGAGCGACAACATTGTTTATGTCTATAAATTGGGCGAGTCTTGGAATGATAAAAAAGTTATTTGTAATAAATTTCCACAAGCGTCAGCGGTGACAGCATTGATTTGGTTAACTTCAGGTGCCATTATAGCAGGTAAGAAGTTATAAAAAGCACGTACTAAATAATGTAAAAATAAGAACAATTTGCTAAAACATATTTGGCAAATAGCTAACAAAAAAAAAAAGAATACAATATTGAAGTTTAAATTTAATTATAAATGGTTTTTGGACGTTAAGATTTCTTTTTTTTAATGTTATTTTAAGATACATACAAACATTAACCATTAAATGCATAGGTTCTTAGATTTTTGCGAAAACTATATATTATATGTAATCCGACAAAAAAATAATAACTGCGTTTAAATTTTACAAAAAAAAATAACTTTTGTTGATTTTATGAAGAAAAAACTAGTTGTATCTTTTAAGATACACTATGCACTCCCCGCTATGAGAAAAATAAACAACGACTGGTTTCGATTTTAATGACAAAAATTTATTTTTTATAAGTTTTGTTACACATACGTATGTATATGTTTATATAGATATAAGTTAAAAATATATATGTAAGTAATAAATATATAGATATAGTTAAGTAAAAATATAAAAGAACTTATTTCTATTGGTTATGGTAATTATAAAAACAGTTTTTGTCCGTCGTAAGACATAAATTTAGTTCACATTTACGGCAAAACATCTTCGTCTGTCCTGCACAACCCGGCATTTTGCACCTTCCTTTTTTACTAACCATGATCCAATGTTGAGTTCCGTCTAGTCTTACATCTTTTGGAGGCGGTATCTGCGAATTCGGTTTACGTTTTTTCTTCTGGATTTCAGTTTCAGTTTCGATTTGATCGTCGACGAAATGAAACATCTTTCGATGAATTTTTATATTTAAATAGTGAATCCGCCACTTCTAATTTGAAATCTATTAATCTTAAATTTTTTGTTCCTGCTTGGGGTTGGTTAATTCTATTATAAAGAATCCAGAAGAATGATGCAGGTCATGTCTAATAGATGGTAAAATAATCTATTTGTCCACTTCCTGCTTTTCAGTGCTATTTTATGGCGGCTCATGGAACTGTCCAATAGATTTACGCCCCCCATATTTTTATTGTAGTCCTTAACAATCTGTGGACAAGCGACCATTGTAACTTTGTTTTGCTTTTTATCAAATCTACGAACAGAATCATTTTTATTCGAACAATTGAGGAAAACGCTGGCTTAGTTAGATTGACAACTTTTGTATCTTTTCATGAAATAGAAGTAACATCTATTCCATAGACACTAGCTACGAATTCCCTGCTTGTCCCTCGTTCAAACTTCATCATGGTTTTTTCTTCTGGAAACTTGCAATTTTTTATCCTGTTCCGTCGGATTGTACCAACAGAAAGAATTCCCAGGGTTCTAAGATATATAAGTAAAGGTATTGTGGTGTAGTAATTATCAAAGTAAATTATGTAGTTTTTAAACCTAGGAACTTCACGAACTAACCTTACTACAATGTTCGCAGATGCTTGAAGATTTGGCTCTTCTGAACGCAGAATTTCGTTTGATCCCGTATAAATTTCGAACTTGTACGCATATCCCTTAGTGTCACATAATACAAAAAATTAAAATCCCCACTTTTTAGGTTTATTTGGCAAATATTGTTTCATATAGCTATTCATTTTTGTAGAACACATTTGCTCATCTACAGATAATGTTGCCATTTTGGGAATATAACCAAATGTACAATTTAGAGAATCAATTACAGGCCTAATAAGGTAAAGTCTGTCACATGTAGGATCGTCGCGTGATAGCTTTTTCTCTTTATCATTAAAATGTAGATATTGTCTTATTTTCTCAAATTGGTTCACAGTCATTTGGCTTTTTATAACGTCCACTGACCGGTCATTACTAGTGAACAATAATCCCTGGTATTTGGTAAATTGAAATATGTCATGTAAAAGGTAATGCCTATAAACTTTCGAAGTTCTGTATTGCTAAAAGAAAACTTTTCATCTAATCCAGCATAACGTAGGGTTTCTTCAACTATAAGGTTTTCTAAGCGCTCAGGAAATAAATAACTCCAAACTTGATAAGGAGTTACTAGTGACTGAATTTCTTCAGATAGGGAGCTATCTCCTCTAAACTCAACTTCTTGACTGTGAAATTGTAAGTTACCCTGTTTCCATATTATTTTCTCAAATGCTAAGGACTTGGGATCGACGTTTATATTTTGAAATTTTGATGGAAATAAATTAAATGTGGAAGTACTTGGTAGATTGTCCAGCGAATATTCTGGGGAAAGAGAAGGGCCTGGTATCAATAGAGAATTTTCTTTAGAAACAGGAGATGTCATTTGACTGGATACTGGAGTATTAGAGATAACTAAATTTGTGGTAGGAAATTTTGCCTTCAATGTAGGAAATTTTCTCAAACTAGAAATTGGAGTGCTTGTTTTAGCAAAGGTTGTCGCAGAACATGATGCTATGATAGGAGACAGAACAGGGGTTGTGGACTTGTTATCATCGTTCATTAAAGCAATAAACGAGTCATGAACTGAGTCATTCAAGTCGAAGCTAAGTTCAGTTTCTTCTTCAGAATCAATATTCTTATCAATGAGTAAAACACTTTTATTTTTAGTGGAGCATATTTTTGGAATTTCACTTTCATCATCACTGCTTTCATCAGTGCTGTCATAAGGAAATTCTTCACTGTTGCAAAGTATTTTGCCTATTTCATCATCGGTCATTTTTGTTCTTCCCATACGAGTAAAGGAATTCATAATGATTTTTTTATATGTAATTAGAATAAAATAAACTTTGCGCAGCAAACGAAAACAACCTTTCACATCAAATGACTGAATTATAATAAGCAAAAGACCTTAGTGAGTACAAACATGTAAACAAAAGCAGACCGTACAAACACATTTGTTTTTTTATAAAAAATCTGCCTTTAAAAAAAAATAATACACGGTATATAAAAAAACCAATGAACATTCGCAGCTAGTGCGGAGTGCATAATGTATCTTTTAAGATACAACCACTAAAAGTGACATTAAAACCAAAGTTAAGGTCGAATTCGTTTAAAACTTTATAATTAATTTAAATACACTATAGTCAACAATACATATACTTTTGGTTAAATTAAAAAGAACCGTTACTAATAAAATCCGACTAAAATTTTGACTTTTTCTAAAAATGTAAGAACTTTGAAATTTCAAGTTTCCCGTTATATAATTGCTCTAAATGAAAAGCTGTTGAATCAAACTTGATACTATATGATAGCAAAAAGGGTTATTAGCAGTAGTTTAAAATTGTTCTTAATTTCGTAAATAAATACAGAAATTACAATGTTTTTCCTGGTTGTATCTTTAAAGATACAGTATGCATTAAAGGGTTAAATTTATTAACTAAATAGTTTATATAGTTTCCTATATGCAGGCTTTCAAGGCCATTAATTTAATGTAAATAATATGTGCGTTCGTTCACTTTTCCAGTAAAATCCCAGTAAAATCCAGTAGGTGAGTAATATGAAAATCTTACAAATTTATGTGTACGCGAACGCATTTCCGTAAAATCCAGTACAAATTTGTACAAATTTTTGGGGTAAACGAACGCAGCTAATATATTATTTACACTCAGGTCTCGTTTTATGCGTTAGATGCGTTCCAAAAAAAATCGCATAAATTGAATTCGCATAAAACAATACTCTAGCTTCATATAAAAACTAATGATTTGTTCCAAAATTCTGAAAAACCGCATAAATTCAAATTTAAATTAAAAAATCAACACAAAATCGCATAAAAAAAAAATCAACAAATATGTATGTATATGTGAAACGGACAGCCCAATAAAAATATTTTGTTGGAATTCCTTTATATTTGGCATAACTACAGTTCTAGTAGATAGTAATATGTGTGCAAAATATTTTCTATGATGTTTATTTGTCGAGTTACGGGGTGTTAAAGTGTTGCCGTTTTAAAAAAAGGGAGCCTTCGTTGTAAAACTAATATTATGTGCTCTTCATTAGTTTAAAAACACTCATACAAACATATCGGCTATGCATATAAATTTAAAACACAAAATAAAACAAAACAATTTATAACAATTATATCAGTGATGCAAACTTGGTTTAATTTAAAAAAGGTAAAAAAGCTTAAAAAACATCTAAAATTTCAAAAACCGTAAAAAAATAGTTAATTTAATAATCGCATAAATTTGAATCCGCATAAAACTAGACCTGAGTGTATTTCATTCTCAATAAAATCCGACGTTTCGTTGGTATTCTTTCCAACTTCTTCAGGGATTGAGTTTTTATTAAAATAATAATCTTTTTCGTCAGTTTACATCATTTATAAATTATACCACAGTATTTTGTAAAGGTGAACAGCACAACACAAAACTTAAAACATTAAAATAAATGTATGTAAATATAAAAATTATCACAGAAAATTTGTCCTTTTTTGATCACAGTTGTTATTATTAACATTGAAACCGTAAATATCCAAGCGCATGTTTTTAATTGTGCTACCAATGAAGGCAACAAAAATATATTTATTTGTTTAAGATCTTTTTATAGAATTTGGCATCAATTTGTTAGTGCAAATGTTACACTTTGCAGCATTTTTTTTTGGCATTATTTAGTTTAAAGATCTATATCTGCTGCGGTTTTAGGCGTATTTACTGAATTTACTTATTATGAATCATAATTTGATTCATATGATTATGAATAATAAAATTCATATAGGTATACTAAGGAAAAAGTCCCATAACTGCCTAGGAGTCGCCCCTAGGAGGATTAAACGTATCAGCGACCTCCACTATTTTTTTTGTCCTCTACATTTCCTCAAAACATGCTTGGCCCTTATCACCATTTATTAGGTCGGATTTCCATACTGTTTGACGGTTAAATGAAATTCTTTAATTTGGCCCATGCAGCGCCCTATCATTTGTTTCTAACATACATACCTACCCGCTATCTCCGTTTTTTAAGGAGGCTCCTATACAAAATTTTCAATACAGGCTAGAAATATAAATACCTATACTAAAAAAAGTCCCATAACTGCCTAGGAGTCGACGCTGAAGGGATAAAATGTATGACCGACTTCTTTTAGTCTCAAAACATTGTTTGCAACTTTATTTTCTATTCGTAAAGAAAAATAAGAAGCATAGCTGCATTTTCCAAATTTTCAAGCCGTTCTAAAAAAAAAACCAAAAAAATGAATCATTGTTTATTACGGCTTAAGGCATACTAAGCTGTTTTTCGAGTGTAGGGCTTATATGGGGCCTGGGGTAAATTATGAACCGATCTGCATAAAATTGCATAGTAAAATTTTTAGTCCTATGAAACTGTGACATACCACTTTATTTTTATTAAGATAACATTATTTTTTACGGTTTTAGGCGTACTAAAATGTTTTCCAGGAGTAAACTTTATATAGGGCATATGGTAAATTAATTACCGATCTTCACGAAATTTAACAGTATGATTTTCAGTCGTATAAAACGAATTTGTGCAAAATCTTATATCATTCCGTGCATTATTTCACAATTTATGTTAGTTTTTGTAACAAAATTATACATTTTTTAGGGTAGTGGTTCCACATTTGGACTCAAACTTTTTCCCTTCTTAAACGATTTGGCTGGATTTCAATCCCAAACTGCTAAGGATAACAACAATTTTTTGTTCTTTTCCTTTGCGTTTTTCGAAAGTGAGCGTGTTTTCAACAGACGGGCAGACATGGCTAAATCGACTTGGAATTACTCAAGGAGTCAGAATAGTGTACTTTATGGAGTCTAATGCTATGCTCACACTTGGGTTTTTAAACACGTTTAAGCAAAATGTGGATTAAGTTAATCAAAGCCGTTCACATTACATTTGAGATGATTAAGAAAAAAACACAACAAAAAATTTATATTTATTAAAAGTATTAAAAATGGATAAAAATACTTTTATAAAGTTATCAGAAGATTATTTTAATCATTTTAATGATGAAATTGTAAAAAGTTATGAATTATTTAAGGAAAAAAATAAAAACATTAAGCAGAAATCGTGGCCAGTTGTACACGTTCATGTTGGCCGATTCTACATTATACTCAGTTTGAGGTATGTGCAGTGGATTCTATCAGCCGTATTCATAACAAAAAGTTAGCCACAGTTTGTACACTATGTACAACGAGCTGCTAACTAGAATGCCGATTAAGCCTAGCAGCTTGTAAGCACAGAGTTTATGCATAACAAACTTTTCTCCATCTGCTAACTTTTAAAAAATCAACTCTGAATTTGAATGATGCCACATTATATTACTCAAAAATGCAACACGTATGCATTAATCATCGCTGGTTTTAATATTTTTTTGTAAATTTTTTTTGTTTTTTTCTCCACATATAACAATTTTAAAAAGTTTTTAAAATTAAAATAAAAAAATAGGAATAGCTTATCCCATCAACAATAAATTTCAAGTGTTTTTATCAATAATAAAAACTGGGAATTAAGCACGAATAACAAAATCTTTTGAAATTAAAATTTTGTATTCCCAAAAATTGAAATTACTTTTTGATATTAAAATAAAAAGATAGAAAAATAAAATAAAGAGTAATTTAAATAAAACCCACCAAATTGTTTAACATTAAACAGCTGTTTTCACAAGTTGGCAAACGTTTGGCAGCTCGATAACAAGAGTTTAGCAAATCGTTAGCCAGAGTTTGGCAAGTGTATTATAAATAAACTTTGTGCTAACTTCATGCCAAATTCCATTATGAATACGGCTGTATGTGATTAATAAAGTGATTTAGTTGTTATCATGTCAATTTGAAGTAATTAACAAATCACTTCAATGTATGGATGTCTTTATGTTTAAAATTGTTTGATATATTCCCTATAAAAATTGCTTTAATGTATTAATTTCTTTTATTTTAATGTTTATTGTTAAAATCTTTTATTGTGTGACACATAAGAAATTGCTACGAATTGTTTATCCTGTACTATAATAATAAGACTTTAAGTCCTGTTGTATAAGAATACCAATAAATAAATAAATAAATAAAAAAAAAAAAAATCATCTCGATTTGATGTGATTAGAGCTTAATCACGTTCGAGTTGCTTAAACGCGGAATGACAAACTTGGTATACCCTCAACCACCACTAGTGGTAAGGAAGGGTATAAAAACAATAGGCCCTATGTACAAAAGATTATATGATAAACGCTAAAAGACCTAACTAACATATTGTATAATATGCAACTTTTCCAAATGTGTAAAACTGTAATCATAAACAGTTTTAGACAATTTATCGATTTTGCATTTAAAATAGTTTTTTTGCTTCTCCTGTAAATTTTCAAAATGTTATATAGGGCCTTTTGCGTTTAAGGTAACGATAAATGCTAGGTCCTTGTGTAACTCAAAATCGATTAAGTCATGTGCGTCTGTTTAAATCACGCAAACTTTCCAAATACTCAACAGAAAAGAACAATTTTGTTGTCATATTGTTTCTGGTTATCCTAAGTAGTTTGGAATTGCAATCCAGTGCAATCGGTTCAGAAGGAAATGAGCACCGATTCTTACTAAATTCATTTTATACTACTTACTGCCTGGCCCACAATGTCAACAAGAACATTTTTTCCCCATATTTATATTGAAAACAATAATAAAAAACTTAAATTGGTTTTTGTTTTTAATATAAATATGCGAAAGAAATGTTCTTGTCGACATTGTGGGCCAGCCAGTTAATTTCGTAAGTATTAGTGTATTGAAACGTAGTTTAATTTTGGTTATTTAAGACTAAAAATCACTCTACCGAATTTTTGTGATGAATAATCGAATTTTTACAATATGATTTTTTGTCAAATCAAGTTTTATAATTTTTTTTAATAGGCTTTAATAAGACTTAAACCGCAACAAATTATACTGTTAGGTATGTTTTTATAAAGATTGGCTTATAATTTAAAGATCTCATATAAAGCCCAATCCCGAAACAGTCGAACTCTCGGTGGAGAGTATCAAAGATTTGGCACATCCGATTATAGCAATCTCTCTGGTTTGCTTGAACGCTGCTTCAAAAATACCCTTTACAATATCTATATACAAATACCAATTTAATTAAAACAAAACACCAGACAAATCCTTTTTATTCATGCACATTAGTAGCTTTTAAAGAAAAGTGGTTTAGCAAATGCCACAAAGTAAATTTTTTTTAGAAAACGCTCAAGAAATATTTTCCAATTAATCAAACTAAATTTCTCGCACCTTCCACAGGACTCGATGATGGCAAAGTTCGTGCTCTACACTGTAAAAATAATAAATCTCAAAGTTTGTATGGGGCCGATAGTATTTGTGTTGCACTGGCGCCCAATACTAAAGGAACAGGATTTCTATCGGGTCACAATGATGGCACTATTATACGTTACTTTCTGGCCGAAGATGGCAATGAATCATCAGGACGTGTTGTACAACATCCTGTGCCACCTTTTGCATTGGCCTGGCCACAAGGAGGTTTTTGTGTAGGTGGCTGTGATCAACGTATATTGTTTTATGATACAATGGTAAGTAAAAAAGACATTAATAAGAATTTAAATAATGCTTCTTTTGTATTTTAAAAGTATGTGCATTTAAAATAAAAATGTGTCTATCTTTTGTTTTTCAAGGGCAGACAAATACGTTCTTTCGATTACTCACGTACCGAAGGTGAACGAGAATTTACTGTCGCTGCTTGTAGTCCAAATGGGCAGGCTGTGGCATTTGGCAGCTTTGATCGTGTTCGAATATTTAGTTGGAGTCCACGTTTATCGGCATGGAGTGAGAGTGCTACTAAAGATATAAATTTCTTTTATACGGTGACATGTTTGCTGTGGAGACGTGATGGTGCAAGGTTAATAAATTTGTTTTATTTAATATGATTTAAAAAAAGTGTATTGGGTTAATCACGGAAGGCTGATTATCAGGCTATATGGTTATAAAGTCATGAAGTTATAATAACAGCAACAAAATACATTAAAGAAAATTAATAAATGTATTTTGTTGTTGTTAATATAACTTCATTATTATATAACCTGTGGGGGGTAATTTATATTGCGATGCGAAAAAAATGGTAGCAATCCTAGTGATTGGTGCTCTTTAATAAGTTTGCGCATCTTTTATTTTTTTTTTTTTTTTTTTTGCATATCTTCACTATTAAAATTTCCAATTTCAATTTTTTGTTTTACATATTTTAAAATTCCATTACTGCCAATCTTCGCCATCTTTAATTTTTATTGCCAATATTGCTTTATTTTCAAAAAATCTTGCGAAAATGATAGAGAGTACTAAGTTGGCATTTAGATTTCGTATTGAAATTGTATTCACATCGCAATAGAAAGTAGGCCACAGGGATGATAAATAAGAAAACCAATATCGTACCAACGAACTTTTAATATCGTACTTTTTCGACCCCGAAGGTACTAAATCATTTTTTATAAAAAACATCTTTTGTTTGTTTCTTGAAACTGTTGGCACATATAAAGGGTATTCACGTCACAAGTTGCACCCTTGCAAAAAAGCAAAAGTGCAAAACATAACAACAACCACAAAGACAATTATTTACGCACAACTAATAATTGTGTGTGTGGTTGTTGTTATATTTTTGCACTTTTGCTTTTTCGCAAGGGTGCAACTTGTGATGTGAATACCCCCATAGTCTATTTCGTTCCTTTTTTTAATATTTTGGCATGAAAATGTTCTTTCTACATTCGCCGAAGAGTCTGGAATGGAAAATATTCCTTTGGTTTATCTACTAAGCTCTGGAAACATTAACTGATCTAATTAATTTTTCATTGTGTTCTCTTTGGACCAAAAAACAGATATATTTTCGTTTTTTAAGTTTTGTAAAGCATCTGTATCTGACAAAGTTCGAAACTCGTTAATAATAAAGGATGCTTTTTTTGGAGTGATACAACTTTTAGTTGGCATCGCTGCTTTATTTAACCACCCATTTAACAGGTGATAAATGCTTTTTGTTTAGTTTGCTTTGACATTTCATTATAAATCGACTTACACCAGAGCAACTTGTCGAATTGTTAAAATTTGTATTCAAAATAATTCGGCGAATGGGCTGAAGCACAAATTGATATTGATTTTGCAATTCCATTCAAAATTTTATTTTCCGATGAAGTCCATTTCTGGTTGAATGGGTACGTAAATAAGCAGAATTGTCGCATTTGAAGTGAGGAGAATCAGCAAGCTTTTGTCGAAACACCATTACATCTGCAGAAAATTACTTTTGGTGCGCTTTATGGGCTGGCGGAGTCATTGGCCCATATGTCTTCAAAAACGATGATGGTCAGAATGCGAAAAGTTGTTAAAAATTGGTGTTCCAGATTGCGCTTTCTACGCGCCAGCCGTGGCGGCCACATAGCAGCAGTTTAAAATTTCGTTGTCGAAGCAAACTTTATTTCTTAAAGCTTCGCAAAATGTTAAATAGATTTATACTTTCAATGTTATTTTTGGATATATAAATATCTACGATATACATATATAGATATTTTATAAGCTGGAGTAGAAAGGCCGGATAGTTTTTCTTGGTTTTAAGAGTTATTCTTGTTAAGCTAAATGGTACTTAAAACGTGATATAGATAAAGGATCGTTTTTAAAATTGGCTCGATTTTGAATCTAGTTCATTTCGATTTCTAGAACATGCTTGATTATGAGTTTCCGTTCCAAAATATTCTTGAAAAGAGATAAAGTCGTCTCTTCTACTAGAATTTTTGCAGACGTAGTTTCCTATATCTTTAAGAAACTAGTCAATATCATCAGAAAATTCAAGCTTATATACTGCCACTGATACTTAATTTAGAATGTGGCATATGCAATCGTCCAATGAACAAGTTTAAAAAATCTAGCCCCAATCGCGGAGTTCAGTGTTTGGTGCAAATGGTCTTGCAAAAGAGCAAATACAAAATATCATAGCTGTTTTGTTAAATCCAACAACAAAATACACAGAGTTTGCATTCAATTTCATAAAAAAGCTACGAATAGTGCAAATATATAAGGCGAAATAGGATTTAGCATTTCCTAGCATTTGCACCAAATATTGAATTCAATTTAAATTCATTTGGCAGTAAATATGAGTTGTCATTTTATATCAATAAGCAATACGTTTGAAAAATTTGGAAAAAGTACCAAATGAGTCACGGGGGTACCAGCGTACTTCTTAGTTTTGAATTGTACCAAAAAAGTACAATTGTACCAACTTTATCCCCCCTGATAACACTGGTCTACAAATTTGGAAATAAATTGACTGCAGAAACGAAGCATGTTTTTTAACTAATCTAAGTGCGCTGAATTCGCATCTGGCACACAAATTGGACTATCACGTCTTGTTCATTTTTATCGCATGCTGGCAATACTATAAAACAGTCAATATTGACACTACAATTTTGCAATTATTTATTTGACAGAAGCCCACATTCATTCTAAATCTCCATAATAGTAGCGTTAAAGCATGTCAAGGAGATCGTGTGTTACTGATTCAAGCTATTTTTGCTTTGTGTGTGGTGAATATTTAGTTGGAAAAAAGGATATGCAATATCAGAATCAATATCAAAATATGCATATTTACATTATTTTGGTTTTGCAGACAGAAACTTGGACAAACCGTTAACAACGACAATGTTCTGCATATTCTTCAGTCGCATTAAGATTTTTTTCAAAAAAAAAAAAAAAACTAGGTGCAGTGAGCGCGAACAAGGGAATCGTGATTAGTCGCAATTTACACTAGGGACATTTCTTGCCGGACAGACGAAGTTTGATGGCGAGGGGTCGAAAAGGGAGAGTATGTAGTACATGACTATCTGTACTGGACATTTTTTCATTTCTCTTTCTTATTTTTCGTAGTTTACATGTTGTTGCTTTATATTATTTTTTTGTCTGACTTCATATGTAAACGCTTCAGGTAAGATTAAAAGAGAATTCAAAAAATGTCCGGCAAGAAATGTCCCTAGTGTAAATTGGGACTTAGTCCCAATTCACATTATACGATTTTTGTCGTTGCGATTATTGTCGTTTCCTCTTTGAAGTCGGTCTCATATTTACATTGTACGATTTTTGTCGTAACAACCTTAATACATTTTTCGTCAAATGAGAGAAAATTGAGAGAACGAATGAATGAACAAAACGAATCGAAGAGTACACTCGCTTCTGTACCCCTTGTAATTCCTCTCACCCCTCTTGCCTATAAAGTAAGAATCGCAACGACAAAAATCGTATAATGTAAATGGGCACTTACCAAGATTTAATGAAAATTGAAAGAATTTATCAAAGATTTTGAAAAAAAAAGCGTGCTTGGAGACTATTGCTGGACTCTAATACGTGAAACCGAACCAACAAAATACAAACGGCGTTCAAATAACGCCATTCACTTTTGAAAATTCATTGATTTTAAAGTAAACTAGTGATTTTTTATGTAAAAAACTAATAAAAACATTTATTGTATCTCGAAAACCTGACGTGATAAAAACCAATTACAGAATCGAATTCATCCCATCAAATTACCCTAGGAAAGATGTTTGGTTGCTCCAGTCCAAAAACTTGTTGGCTAGTGTAATTAGCCTTCCGTGAACAAACCTAATATTTTAAGCATTCTAAGGTTAAAGTAGATCTGTAAGTTAAATAGATCATTTTATCTTGTAATTAAACTGGACAATAATTACAGATATAAAAGTTTGATTTCAACTTTACGCTTAGATCTGTGATTATTTAAATTCGAACATTTATTTTAAACTTCAACCTATAACCCGAATTCAGCTTTAACTGTAGATATTGTATCAGTCTGATTTCGTCTTTTATCGTATATCGAGAAAAGCTCCAATTTTAACTTTAATCTTAAATCTTTAAAAGCGTTAATCATATTCCTTTTAACAGTCCGATTTCAGCTAAGTTTCTAAATAGTGCTATTTTTACTTTAATCAAGTAGTTTTATGTTCCCCATTTTCAGCTCAAGTCCTTAATGTTTTATCCTTTGGATTTTACCTTCACTTGTAAGAGGCACTTTTTGGGTTAGAGATTAGCGATTAAATTAACCGTATTTACTTTTTGAGTAGTAATTTTTTAACTTTTTTTGCTAGTTTAAGCGGCCAATGGTGGTGGTTTAAACCTAAAATTAAACTGTCAACATACACATGTTTAACATAAACAATTGTTGCAAAAAAATAAACAAAAAATAATCTTTCAAAAATTATATAATTTATCCTTTCTATATTTTTTGTTTAATATGTTTTTTCTTTAAACGTAAAACATTTCTACCTTGTAAACAATATTAAATTTGCACACATCTTCTTCTTTGAAAATATCCATATAGCTTTGATAAAAAGTTGACATTTGCAAAAAAAAATGTTGCCATTTATTTGTGTCCAGTATGGTAGCACTACATGGTTTAAGCCACAACCCAAAAATATCAAATTCAATTGATGCTAGATTAACTTAATTCTCAGATTAGCTAATTATAGAATTAAATTAACTTTAATCTCAAACCCAAAAAGTGGCTCTTAATCTTTTAATTCTTATGCTATAAACACAATCAAACGCTACCGACCATCGACTACTGACTACAAAAGTAGCTGGCTACCTAAATAGCCAAGTCGCCAGCTACTTAATTCTTTTAACGACTACCGACCACTAACTACAAAAAATAAACATCTGTTTTGACATATGTATTAAAGTTAACCAAAACAAAACAAACTTGATTTTTTTAAGTGAATTTGTGTGAAAAAAAAATTCAAGTGTCTCAAGAAAATTTAATTAACTTTATAAGTACTATTGCTAAAATAGTGGAAACAACGACTTCAGTGTATGAAGTGTATAAAAAACATCAGAACAAAAGTAACCGAAGATGGTGGGTCCGGCCAGTAAATATAACGAACTAAATGGAAAATTTGACAAATAAAAAGTAAATAAAAAATGCGCCAAATAAAAAGTAAATGAAAAATGTAAACAAATGAACAGAAGATTTTTATTTTTCAATGGTGCAACTATAATAGTTTTTCGCGTTTTTAGTACCGATATTTAATGTATTGCGTTTTTAAAACCACCATTTCATGCATTTATTGTATTGGCAGCACTTATCTGTTTTTTGTAGCCAAGAAAAATAGAAATTAGCCTAAGTTGGATACGGGCTACAAAAATAGCCGTGTAGTCGGTAGTTGTGTAGCGGCTAAAAGAATTATTCTCATAAGCACGCATGTATTCTATTTTTGACATCTTGTAGTCGATGGTCGGTGGACTTGATTGTGTTTATAGCATTAAACTTTAAGTTTTCAACAGTAGAATTTCAGCTTCTCTTGTAGATCTCTTAACTCTCTAATGCCACATTTTTTGTTTGCCTTAAAAATCAAATTAAGCTAATTTTAGGGTGAGAAACATGAATCTGACTTCAGTTTTTTCCTTTGAGTACTTGTTGACCTGTAAGGGGTCAAACTGTAAAGTCCGCCTTGAGGCGGAGTTGGGCATTATCGTAATAATTTAGCAGCGATTATATTTTTTAAAATGAAAACTTAATAAATATTATAATTGAACGTTTAGATATCCACCAGTAATTTTTTTGGCCCGATCTAAAGCTTTGAAATATTATTTTTTCGATGCACAATATTAACTTTCTTCACAAAGAATAAAAAATTACCATTGCCGTTCAAATTCAAGATGATAATGTACTTTTTGTCAAATTCGTAACAGTGTTGCCACAGAATGAAAAGTTTTTGATAAAAGAAGCTTTGATTTACACCTAGAATTATTTATTAATGAAATATTGTAAAAATTAATAATTTTATGACGCTTTTTTGCTACCCCGCCTAGAGGACTTAGGCATAAGAGGGTTAAGAGTGCGATTTCGTCTTCAATTGTAGACCTCTAAATACTCTAATTTTTGCTTTAATCGTAGACCTTTTAACAGTCCAATTTTGTTATCTCTCGTAGAATACTAAGTCGTCATCCATATTATGAAACATTTGCTGCCGAAACTTTCTTCAATTCTATTTTAAAACTGCATTCGTGTCCATACAATAAAACTTTGATTTTGCAGCATTCAAGTATTTTTTATGCCTTCTCTCTTTCTTTCAATAACAAACTCACGAAAACTTTTTGTTCACGAAACAAATTTCACTTTTCCATTCGTCTTTCCATTTTCATCATCAAACTCAAATGTTTCGTAATATGGACGAGGACTTAACAGTTTGAGGTTGACTTTAGTCGCTGATTTTTAAACACCAAATTCAACTTTAATCGTAGGTTTTTTAGAGTCGAATTTCTCATAAATCTCTTAAAGGCGCGATTTCGTCTTCAATAGTATAGAGTTATATAATCACATACTAATGAGGGTTTTTTTAGAAGTCTAGAAATATTTTTTAATTAGCCAAATCAAATTTATTGGAATAACCAAACTTTTGACTTTATTACCATCAAAATTCCATGGCATTTAATGTTCAAAAATAAAATCTGGCATGTGACCACTGCGACTGCGCTTTATGAACGCCATTCTATCTGTCCAAGTTTGCACTTCTTTTTTGAGCATGCCGGTATTATGTCGTAAAAAGTGCATCGAGTGTTAGCTTTTGAATGATCAATCTTTGCTGGTTTGTCAGCATTGAACAGCAATTTGACGTACCCGCACAAAAAGTAGTCCAGAGGTGTCAAATTACACGAACGAGGTGGTTAATTCACAAGTCTATTTATTGACATAATTCGGTCACCAAACCATTGGCTCAACAAAGTGATGGTTTCACGCGCTGTATGCCTGTTTCTTCTCTAAATGATGTGCAATGACATGGTTAATAAAAAAATCACGAATCATTTGCCTAAAGCGTTCGCCATTCAAGGCAATGTTGGCACCGGTTTCGGATTTAATGACAGATGGGCCGATGACGCCTTCGGCAAGTAAACCGCACACAAACAAAGATTTTAAAGGTGAAATGGAGTCTCAAGAGGATTGTGCTCCCTCCAAAAACGAAAATTATACTTGTTTACATACCCGTTTAGCCAGAAATGCGCCTTCAATCTGATTCAACTTTTAGTTGATTCACATCCCATTTGCCGAACATACGACGCAATTGATGGTCAAGCTCAAGATCTCTCCTCAAAAATTTTCCAAGTATTAGGCGGGCAGAGACTGAGTTGCTGAGAACGACTTCAGATCGATAAATTCAAGTCCACTGTCACAATTACGCTTACAGCGGCGATGAATTCTTCTGTGCTCACGGTACGGGAGGATGATTATTATCCAAATAGCAAATGTGGTCATGAATTGTCTATTAGCTTCTCAGATAGATTGACGATGTGCTCTATAAGTTTGGCTAACAGAGTGCGAATTTTGTTCTAAAAGTCTAAAAAACACCCTTTATATCTTTTAACAGTAAAATTTTGTTGTCACGCACTCACATTCTTAAATTCAAACTCACGAAATGTTTTACTGAAATTAGTCCTTTTTTAATGAAACACGAAGCACAAAATAGTTCTATTTAAATTTCTATTTATTCAATTCAAAAGAAAATCTTACGGAGTGCGTGAGAATTCGTGCTTAATTTTTAACATATGTATACGCATATTTAATGTTGCAATAACACTCATTCTCTCACGCATAATTAATTTTTAAAGTAATTTCAAATACTATTGGTTCGCACGTGACACGTTACCTGCAAACCTCTAGTAAATACTTAAATTTTAACTTCAATATACTCGAATCGTATCGTATGCATTTCTCAAATCGTTCATTGAATTTTGTTTTACTTATCATTCATTTCTTAAGATTGGCCATGGCTAGTGTTACTGGAGCCGTTATTGTCTTTGAATCCGTCTTGAAACGCACAATATGGCAAGATAAATTTGAATTGATATTCGTTGCCCCAAGTCAATTGCTGGTGCGCTCTATGCATGAACCGCACGAACAAATGACCATAGAATCTCAATTGGGCTTGGAAATTGATGACGTAAGAATAATGGGTAAAGATAATTATCTAGTAGCTCGCACCGAAGAATCTCTGATATTATGCGATTTAACAAGAAATCTGGTCAGCGAAGTACCCTGGACTGCCTCGGGAAGACATGAGCGATTTTATTTTGAAAATCCTACAGTTTGTCTGATATTTAATGTGGGCGAATTGAGTTTAGTGGAGTATGGAGAATCGCAAATTTTAGGTTCAGTACGGACGGAATTTGTCAATCCCCATGTTATATCGGTGCGTTTAAATGAGCGTGGTAATACAAGGTGTGTGAAAATGGATGTTAATGCTTTAGGAACTTTAATTTTTACTCCTGTGTTTTTATTTTATTTTAGTGACAATAAAAAGTTGGCCTTTCTTTTGGATGCCAAGACCATTTGTGTGCTGGATTTAATGAGCCAAATGATTATAGGGCAAGTTAATCATGAAACAAAAATCGACTGGATTGAATTAAGTGAAACGGCTCATAAACTTTTATTTCGCGACAAAAAAATGCGTTTGATATTAATTGACATTTATTCAGGCAAAAAGCAGACTTTGCTTAACAATATATCATTTGTCCAATGGGTGCCACAAAGTGATGTTGTGGTAGCCCAGAGCAATAATAATTTAGCAATTTGGTACAACATTGACTTGACGGAACATTTAACTTTGATGCCCATAAGAGGTGATATTTTAGAGGTCGTGAGGGAAGGGGTGAGTATTAAAAGTTTCAGGTATAAAAGAAGTATTGGAATAAAATTAATATATTTTAATATTAAGGGACGTACTACAGTTTGCTCACAGGAGGGACCCGCTGAACATAGTTATCAACTAGATGAGGGTCTTGTGGAATTTGGTACAGCCGTTAATGACAGTGATTTTGGCAGGGCCGTGCACTTTCTTGAAAATTTGGGTGACAAACCAGCCGCCAAAGCCATGTGGCACAATTTAGCCATTATATCCATGGAGGATGGTAACTTAAGAGTGGCTCAGCGTTGTTATGCAGCCTTGGGCAATGTTTCGAAGGCTTTTTATTTAAATGAAATGATACAACAAGCGGATAAGTACGAAGAAGCCACCTTATCGCCTGGCATTCTCTGTCCCGAAGTACGTGCAAAATTGGCTTTGTTATCCTCAGATCTCAGATTAGCTGAAAGAATTTATTTGGAGCAAGGAGATATTGAGGCGGCCTTAGAAATGTATAAGAAATTACGTATGTGGGATGAAGCTGTAAGTTTGGCAGACAGAAGGGGTTACATGGGCTTGCAGCAGTTGAAGGATGAACAAATGTCTTTTTTACTTTCTACTGGGCAAGAGGAGAAGGCTGGGCAGGTTTTGGAAGAGCAAGGCGAGGTGGAAAAAGCTATGACTTTATTCTTAAAAGCCGATAAGCCAGCTAGAGCAGCAAGATTAGCTCTAAAGGTACCACATCTTATGGATGATCATGCATTAATGATGAAAGTTACCGAAGGTCTGGTGAATACCGGTGAGTCAAAGATTTCTTTACTCAAGCAACTAAGTCCAGGGAGGCTACACAAAAAAAAAATTGATTTCAATTAAAAAATTTGTGATATAAATTAAAAAAATTAATTAAATTTGCACCAGCAAACAAATTAATAGTATCAATTAAACCAGCTAATACTATTAATTGAACGTTTATTTCACTTGATTAAAAGTTTAATTCACTTGATTAAACTTTTAATTAAAACTGATTATATTTTTGATTAATGCTTTAATTGGTGAAAAAGTTTGGAGACTTTTTTCTGTGTACTCTCTATTGCGATGCGAAAATTATTCGTTGCGAAAGCTTATTGCAAACTTAGTACTCTCCATCACTTTCGCAACATTTTTGGAAAATGAAGCAATACTGGCAATACGAATTAAGATGGCGCAGATAGACAGTAATAAAAGATCAAAATATGTAAAAAATTTAAGATTTGAAAATTTTAAATAAATAATTAGTAATGATTTGCGAAAAGAAAAAAATGCGCAAACGCATTTAAGAGCACCAATTACTAGATTTCCTACCGTTTTCTTTCGCATCGCAATAGAGAGTAGCCCCCCTAATTGTCGAGTACTCTTTCAGTTTTGGAACACCCTTTTTTCAATGATTTTAAGGCTATTAAAAATTTTTGAAAATATAAACAAATTTGCAATGTAAATATTTTCAGAATTATATGAAATGGCTGGCGATATTGCCTATCGCTTATCAAGGCCAGAAGCTGCCTTAACTCTATATCGCAAAGGTGGATCTTATGCCAGAGCATTAGATTTAGCTCGCCAAATATCACCAGACGAGGTTACATCTTTAGAAGAAGAATGGGGCGATTGGTTGGTGGGACGCAAACAACTGGATGCATCTATAAATCACTACATAGAAGCTGGGGCCACACAAAAAGCTTTGGATGCTGCTGTGGGTGCCAAGCAATGGCGTAAGGCCGTGCAAATTGCCAAAGTCTTAGATGAACCTGAGGACATACAACGTTATGCCTTGGATTTATCCAAACATTTAGCCTTTTCTGGGGATATAGATGGTGCTGAGGACTTGTTGGTTAGAGCGAATCTCTTTAAGGAAGCAATAGAACTTTTAAATCGCCATGGCAAATGGGAAAGAGCGTATGCGGTGGGAGAAAAGTACTTAAAGTCTGAAGAAATGCGTGATTTATTTGTAAATTTAGCCGCAGGTTTGGAAGAGCAAGGCAAATATCGTGATGCTGAGAAAGTTTTGTTGGCTGTTAACGAGCCTGATTTAGCAATCGCCATGTATAAGCGAAGGGAGCTTTACGATTCCATGATACGATTGGTGGAACGTTATCACAAGGATTTATTGGAGAATACCCATCAGCATTTAGGTCGTACTTTAGAGTCTAAAGGTAAATTCAAAAATGCTGAAGTACACTACTTGGCCGCAGGAGATTGGAAATCTGTGGTGCATATGTATTGCACTGCCGGACGTTGGGAAGATGGCTATCGAGTGGCTAAACAAAAAGGCACAGATGGTGCCAGCAATCAGGTGGCGTATATGTGGGCGAAATCTATGCCAGTGGAAAGTGCTGTAAGACTTTTAACAAAATTGTCTCTTCTAAATACAGCTGTAGGTTTTGCTTGTGATTCTGGCCAGTTCGATTTTGCTATGGATCTGTGTCGTTTTGCTGGCAAGTCCACTGATGAAGTACATCTTAAAATTGCCATGTCTTTAGAAGATGAGGGTAAATTTGAACAGGCCGAAGCTGAATTTATTAAGGCCAATAAGCCTCGAGAGGCTATACTAATGTATACACACGCTGGTGACTGGAAAGCGGCTCTGAATGTAGCCGAAAGCCATTTACCTGATGCTGTTACAGAGATACTTATAAGCCAGGCTAATGCTGCTTTAGAAACACGTAACTTTGTTGATTACGAATCGCTACTGTTGAGAGCTCAAAGAGCCGATTTAATTATAGAACATTATAAAAATGAGGGAATGTTTGACGAAGCTATACGAATAGCTGAAGATCATTTTCCCTCTACTCTTAATGACCTGAGACGTTTGCAGGCCCAGGAACAACACCGAAGTGGCAGTGGTCAACAAAATGACTCCAGAACTTATCTGCAAAAGGCTGCGGAATTTGCTAGAAAAGAAGATTTCCGCAAAGCAGCTGAATGCTTAATGCAAATAGATTCTACAAATGCTGAAGATACAGCAACTGTGGAAAGAGCCCTGCTTAGAGCAGCTGAAATTTGCAATCAATTTTTGGAAGGTCAGGATGCCATGGATATAGCCAATCAGTTAGCTCCACGCTTATTGCAAATCAAACAAATTGGACCAGCAGCTCAATTATTTTTGGCTGCTGATATGCCGAAGGAAGCGGTGGATGTGTTCATAACAGCTGAACAATGGTCTAAAGCTAGACGTTTAGCCAAGGAGCTCGATCCAGAGCTAATGGCCTATGTGGAGGTACAACAGAAAACTCGTCTGAAAAGCGAAGGCAATGTTGAGCAGTTGGCTGATATTGGTAATGTGGATTTTGTGATTGTATTTTTATGTTCTTTTGTAAAATTTTGTATAATTTTTCAGATATTGTCAGTGCCTTGGACATGTTAGCCGAACAGGGTCAATGGCAACGCTGCTTAGATAAGGCAAAACAAATAAGTTCACCGGTTTTGCAGAAATATGTAGCTCTATATGCTGCCCAATTAATACGAGATGGTGATTGCATTTCTGCTTTAGAATTGTATATAAATTATGGAGCTCCTGTCATTGAGGCAAATTTTAATATTTATACACGAATCGCTTTAGATTATTTCGCCTTGAGAGAAGAACAATTAGTAGATGGTTTGTGGAGGAAGTTACGAGATCTTCTCTATAAATTATTACAGGTGTGGTTGGTTTAAAATACTATGTAAAGTAATATTTTGTAGAAATCGACTACTTTTGAATTTGGGCATTTTCAGCGAAGTCTTTTTTTTATAAAACGTAACAACAGCAAGCAAATAAGCTTGTATTTTGGGCCCCTGTTATTCAAATGTTATCCCTTTTGTTACTTAATGTTGAGCTAGTTGCGCTTTACATCAAAATATAAAAAAAGTAAATTATTAACACATATAACAATTTTTTGAGAAACAATTTTAATTACTTGCTGTCGTTACGTTACAAAAAGTAGACTTTTCGCTGGAAATACCCATATCTGGAAGTGATTTTATTATTAAAATTAAGGCATTTTACATATTACACAAGTTTTAGACTGGAAAAGGTGGTACCCAACAAACACGGAGGTTAGATTTCAAATTGAAAATGATTTGAAATCAAACATTTTCTCAAACGACAAACGTTTGATAATGATTTGAATGTCATAGCAAATTGAAAAATTCATTATTTATTTAAATAAACTTTGAGATAAACATTCGGGACGAAATAATGTTCTTTCTGTCCTCTAATTATTGCAAATACGAAATAATTGGCTCCCTTTTATTTTGATGATTGTAGCTCTGCGATCATACAACAAACTTATATTTTTTTTTTTTTATATTACAAATCTGTTTTAAAGCCTCTCTAATATTTTCAATTCTAGTCCCTAAAATCCTCAGATTTTTCTCAAGCTCCTATAACGGAAAATATGGAACAATATTTGTTAATTGCCCACTACTATTGTACACGCAGTGCCTGTCGTCAGGTCCCATCTCTTCAACCTATAGCAGTGAGAATATCTATAGCTCTATTACGTTATACCGATGTAATACCGGTCGATAAAGGTTTTTACGAAGCCGGTTTAGACTTGCGTAATGCGCGCAGAGAAGCAGAAGCTTTTGTTATGCTCAATCATTACCTTGACGTATGCGAAGCTATTGAAGAGGGCTCGGGTAATTTAGTAGATCACAGTGATTTAACAGCAACTGATTTTCCAAGTTCAGTACCACTACCCGAGGAAATACATTTGAAAAACGATACTGATATACACGAGGAAGTAAGGGAGTGGGTATTGGCTGTCAGTATGGATCAACAAGTAGATCAGGTAAGAATCCACAATTTGTGTTTTTTTCCAGTTCATTGTTTTTTATTATTTATTAGGTTTTACCAACTGATGATCGCGGTTTATATGAATCCAGTTTGGGTTTAAATGATGTGGCTTGTATTTTAAGTGCTTATCCTGTTAGGGGCCGCCAGCCGGTAACATTTCAATCTTCTATACGTCAAGCTAATCGTGATGTATGGAGTAAATTTTCTGTGGCTGTTAAATTATCCCCTAGCGATAGTAGCAGCGGGGTTGGCGATATTATACAATTCACGGAAAAGTGGAATGGTTTGGCGAATTTCGTTATGCATTAAAATTAAGTGAAATTATGGAGAAATATTTAAAAAACTTTCATAACATTGTTTTATAAATGTTTTATCCTTCTTTTTAAAAAATTTGATATTTATGAGAAAATAAATTTTAAAGAAAATATGCTTTAAAAAAATGTACTTGTTTCATATTATTCGTATGTAAGTATGTAGATGGCCATAGCCCCACGACTCAGAGGATCTTTTGTGCAGCCCATGTACCGCACCATGTCAGGTTCAGGCTACGTATAAAGCCTATTACTCTGCCTTGTGAAAGATCATAAATTTCAGTTGGGCTCATCATTTGACGACCGAAAAATTTGCGTCTTGAAGTCCCCAAGGTGGAACAGCAGCAGAGCAGATGTTCTAACGTTTCGTCATCAATATCACAAAATCAGCATATCGAGCCCTAACCGCGAAAATAACGTAAGCGACATGATTTTCAATTTTCGTTTTTTTTAATAAATGACTTTATTGGCAACACTTGCATCATCTCCTAAAATGTAATGGTCACATAAGGTACCGTTACGATTTTATAGCAAGAACAATTTTATTGTAAGCGACAAATTTTATACAAAATTTATATGAAATAAAATTAAAAAGCTCTCTCCTGTAAAATTTGATTTTTGGCGCTTACGTTATTTTCGCGGTTTGGGGTCGATATCTTTGCACATGCATTACCCATTGTAAACTGGTGTTATCTAAAAACACAGTGCCGTATATAGAACAACAAGAAGTCTAAGTTCCGCCTTCTCGAGCAGAAGTAGCTTACCTGCCCTGCCACGGGACAGTGTCACAAAGCTCTTGGACTGTCTTAATCCAGAAGTGGACGTCCATGTGTAAAGGAATTCACGTTCGGATAATTTTTGTAACGTACCCCTACAGTGACCCTCATGGCCGGCGCCCAACACAAATTCAAGTCATTGTTTTCCTTAATCGTTCAGAGACGTAAAACAGTTCATGACTAACCCGGACTTCACCTCCAAAGAAGATAGTGCCCTAAGAGTGGTTTGGCTATCCGACATTATAAATAATATCAAGTTCAAGTTTCATATTTCCTTTCCTAAAGGAAACTGTGCACAAATTTTCTGTATTTATGGAATAAACTTGCGCAAATTTTTTATTTTGATATTGAATTTTTCGCAAAATTTGCTAATTTTAAAGGAAATTTGCACAAAATGCATATTTTTATAATAGCAAAATTTACTGCTTTAATAAAGAATTTGCAAAATATTTATTATTTTTATATGAAGTTTGTGAAAATTCTCATATTTTTGAAAGAAATGTGTACAAAACTTGCTATTTTTACAGAAATTTACGTTACAATTTAAGAGCAAAATTTGAACAATTTTTTTTTTAGAAAATTAATTTTTTCTATAAAAAAAAGCTTATGCAAAGATCTGACAAAATACTTAAAAAAAAAATAATATTTTGTTGGTCCCATGTAGGAAGGCCCTAATTCCATTTTTTTTTTTTTTTTTAATACACCTCGTCACAAAAATATCAAAAGTTACGGTTTAACAAGGAATTTTACATTATTCTACTACAGTTTCTAAAGGGTTGTCCAACCATAATGCACGATTTTAATTTTGAGTCACACCTTAAGATCAAGTTTTTTTCCCAACTTAATTTGACATTTCCTTTTTTCAGTGCTTGACAAATTCAACCATGGAGAGGTACACAATTGAACAGCGCGTTAAGATTGTTGAAGAGGTTTTTGGGCTGGCGGCGAAAATGAGGTCGGCCAAACAGTTACCGTGAAACGGACTTCTTGTGGCCAGAAATTGAGGATATGGACCTAGACGATATGTGGTTTCAACAGGATGGTGCCACTTGCCAAACAGACAACGAAACAATGGATGAGACAATTCGTAACATTAACGACATTGAACCTCAATTATGTCTCAGAGTCTTTGCAAATATGGACCACCCCACAGAGGTCTGCCACCGAAGCCGTGACGAGCATTTGGCCAATATTTTTTTTCACACATAATTGTCATAATTCCTTCTATAATAATAAAACATATTTAGATAGTTCTCTGAAAACCTTTTGTTTTATTTACAATTAACATCGTATTGGTTGGACGACCCTTTATTATGTTTTTAACTTCTCCTCCAGAGTTGCAATTATGCGAGTCTTGTGGGGCGCTTTATACATGAGATCAGCGATATTCCTTAAAGTTCTTGTCTATTTTCTAAATTATCTGGAGGCAAATTACGGTATTCGTTGTCAATCGAAATCTCCACATAATTATTTTATAATTTCGATCGGTATCAAATGACGTAATTTGCCCCCTGATTAAAAAAAAAAAAATTTTTTATTTTATTCATAATTTTTATTTAATCATATTAAAATTAAAAAGCACGTAAGTATTATTTAGACGATTTCAGAATCAAAAATATCGTGCAAATACCAATATCAAACAATAATACATTCTAAATTTTTATTTCGCAAACGAAATTTTGTATTAATATTAATTATATTTTTATGCAATCTTAGATTTTTTTTAAATTTTCTTTTTATAGAACAACCCCTACTTAGAATTTGGTGACACAAATTTTGTTTGTGCTTTCCATTGAGCCAATACAAGAACTAAAAATAATAATAATGTGATGAGGTGGTTTTAATATATAGAAAGAAATAAAAAAATCTTTTAGGGACACTTAACACTAAATGTATATTCACCCTTTTCATACTTGGCGAATATAAAATACGCCTGCGACTGTTTGGTAATAGATTAAAGAGAACTGGAAATTATTTCCTTTAATCTGTTACCGAACGATCGTAGGGGTATATTTAATTCGCCAACCACGATTAGGGTAATTGTGTTTAAAAAACAGACCCGTGTTTTTTTCTTAAATGTGGGGAAATTTATTCATATGCAAGTCAATCAAGTTAAAGAAAAAAACAATAATTTGTAATACAAATTTCATACGTATTAAAATTTTGATTTAAAACGTGATAAATATAAATCATATATAAAAATTTTGGTGTCCAGAAAAAAAAACTTAAATACATACATATATATATATGTACATACATATGTATAAATAAATTAAGTTTTATGATGATTTGTAGAAATCCTTTTAGTATAAGTGTGTGTGTGTATATTTGTCCCTTTTGTTCAAACAATTCATAGAATTCGTAAATATTTGTTATATTTTATAAGTTCTATTCAATGTATATTGAATAAATCACCAGCTGATGGGAGAGGCGCTAAGCCACCAGTAACATCTGGTAACTGTGTTAAATCAGGTAAATTGGAAAGATGATCACGTATTTCTTTTTGTACGGCCAAAACTTTTTGGAGTTTCTTTTTGTATTCCTAAAACGTAAAAAAAAAATATTATTAAAATTTTTAATGTACAAAGTAGAAATATAAAGTTCACAATGATAATACATAATAAAATGTGTAATCAAATATTTTTTTTTTTAAATTATTTCAAATATGTCACTTAGAGCTCATTTATGCAGTTTGTATTTTTTTAGAAGCCTCTTAATAAGTGGGCCTTTATATCATTTATTTTCAGACATGTCTAGCAAATAGTTTCTTTTGTTTTAGGCGATTGGGTTTTAAAAGAAAAAGGGGTTGCCAAACAGACACGAAACGAATTTTAATGTTTGTTAATGAAAATTTTACAGAAGAAGAAAAAAACTATTTAAGCTTTGTTCACAATCTGAGCAACAATTTCAATTTTTCTTCTATCCTATTTCTTCCCAAAGTATTTCATATATTTTCCTTTCATTCTATAAACAAAAACTTCAGTAACAATTTGTATGAAATTGTTTCTGACGTTTAAAATAATTTTATTCAGTTTTGAATGAAAATTTTAACATAATGTTGTAAAAAATAACAATAAATGCACAATATTGTTGTGGCTAAAATTTGCAAACTGTATGCAAAATGGGTGTGGTTGCAAAAGAAATTGTTGCTCTATTATGAACACCAAGTTAAAATGTTTCTTTGATTGTGAACGAAGCTTTAGGCTCAAATGTACAGTCATTAGTAATTATTAGTAAACTAAAATGATAACTATTGCTTATTTACAATAATTGGTTAAGTAAAAATTTTAATCAGACCAAAAAATGGTAACTCTATTAAAATAATAAATAATAAAAAAAAGAAGTTAACCAATAACATTTGACGGTTTAACTAATGGTTAAGAAAAAGCTGGAAATAACATTTTATTTGTTAAACAGTTGTTATTAGCTAACTAATTACTGTACATTTGGGCCTTAATATGATAAATTGATAAATTGCATCAAACTGATTTTAATTTATTTTTCTTGTAAAACCTACTAGTTCTTTTGACAATTAGCAATGTTGCATTTGGGGCATTATTTGTGAAGCGGAGAACCCAATAAAAAATATGAAATATGAATGAATAAGTGTGCGAAATATTTTTTTCTATGATGTTTATTTGTCGAGTTACGGGGTGGTAAAGTGTTGCCGGTTTCAAAAAAATGTTTTTTTAAAATTATTTTTTCGAACCAAAAATTAATCAAACAAAAATAATTTTAAGTGATTCTTATAGAAAATCAATTGACCTTAAAATAAAAAAAAATTTAATTGAAAAAAAAAATTTTTCATCTGCAAATCGGGGAATGACCAATTTAAATCAAAATTTTTCTAACTTAGTCCTAATTTTTTTTAACCGAAATTAGCCTACAGTGTCCTTATTATATTGTAAAAGTTTTATTGTGGGACATCTATTAGTTTAAAAGTTATGCAAATTTCTTTACAGTCGTTCATGTGGTTATTGCAATGTTGTACCGTGAAAGACAGGAAAGAACGAGTTTAAATTTTAATTTTTCTCAAACTTATTTTTGGGAACACAAAATTTATTATTAATAAGATTTTTTGGCGTGCTAAATTCCAAATTTTTATTTTTGATAAATACACTGAAGTTATTGTTGAGGGAAAGATAGTTTCTATGCGCATTTCACTGATTGCATAGGCCAGATCAACAGGAAATATTTTTTTCTAACTTCGACTTAATTTTTTAATTTTCTTTTTAGCTAAATAAGCCTGCGGCGTACTTATTATATTGTAAAACTTTTATTGTTTGCTCTTCATGTTGATGCAATACATTCGATTTAACGAAAAATTCGATTTTTTGTTAGTTAGGGCCTTTTGCGTTTTAGGTAAAGATATGTATGTACATAAAGAACCCTACCAGAAGAGAATGAGCGAGTTGTCACTTTTTTCACGTTGGTGTTAAGAAAATGATAGAATGAAATGACAGAAAATTTGATTTCGGTCATTTCATTCTATCATTTTCTTAACACCAACGTGAAAAAAGTGACAACTCGCTGATTCTCTTCTTGTAGGGAAGATTAGACAATTAGAAAAGAAAACTCACATGTTTGGAGAGGCATCGTAAAAATGCAGAAGGTTTTTGGTAGCATGGTCAAAAGCGAATGAATAAAACAGACATTTCTGAAAACACATCGTATAAATGCCCCCTTAGTCAATGTTTATTGCATTTGATAAAAATAAAAGTGTATATAATATGTAAAGATATTTACATATTTGTCCTGTTAAAACATTTAAGAAAAAAGGAAAACAAAAAAATAGGAAATAAAGAAAGTTTAAGAAAAGCCTGGGCCCAAATCTTCGCAGTCGTGATCAAGTGACTTTGATCGAAATTTTACTTTTTGAGATTATGTCATTCGATAACGAGTAGTCGATCGAATGACTTTACTTGAAATGTCATTCGATAGGTTAAGAGCTTTCGTAAAAACATTTAATTGTTTTTTTACAAACAATTTACACACTTTTGGGGAATAAATATTAGATTTCTTTAACAAATAGCTAAAAATTTAAGTATTAAACTTTTTTCAGCAATAAGAAATAAAATAATAACATTCAGTTTTGCAATTTTTCGCAAATTATAGTCATAGATAGAAGCGATTTTTGTATTGAAAGTTTTTTGATTATTTACAGCTTTAACGATTTTAAATAAATACATAGTAGACTTTGCTATTATGCCGCTGTTAGCAATTTTTTGCGAATTTCCCCTAATTTAGCAATTTTTACAGAATTTTTTTCTTTGGACTTTTCATTTTATGGACTTTTAATCAATTTTATGGCTTGTTCGAATTATTAAAAATTTTCGCGAATTTTCGCTATTTTTGCAAAAAAATTTTTTTGTTAATTGTTGACATTTTGTTTTTTTTAACCGATTTCAAATAATTTTAGGGCTTGTTTCCAAGTTTGCGATTATTTGCGAATTTTAGCCATGTTCGCTTTAGCAGAGATTTTTTCTGTAAGTTTTCTGATTCTGTACAGCTTTAACAATTTTAAATAAATACTAAACTTTGCTTTCATGGCGCTGTTTGCATATTTCCGCTAGTTCAAAATTGTTAATCGAATTTTTGCCATTCCTTGTAATTTAGGGTCTTTTAATCAATTTAATGGCTTGTTTGATATGTTAAAAACTTTCGCGAATTTTCGCTATTTTTGCAAATTTTCTGAATTTGTAAAATGTTTTCCGAATTTTTGCAATTTTTGCGTTGCTTTGTTGCTCTTTTTGGCAAGCGCCGCCGTTATAAAAAAAGCCACATAAATAAACCGAAGTCACCTATTTTAAAGGGCACTATCAACATTGTTGATTTATATGCGGCGAAAAGTGCAATGCCTCATGCCATTAGTATACAAGCATAAAAATGTATTACATTTTTTAAGCAAATTTCAATACGAAAGCTTTCGAATGCCGCAATCCCGTTTTTGATACGTCACGAAGTTTTATTCGATACGAAAGTTCATTCGATCACGTGTGCGACGATTTGGGCCCTGATTTTAGCGCTCCAAAGTTGACTATTGAAATTAAAAAGTCCTTGGAAAGCCCTGAAACTATTCGAAGAGTTCTACATGAAGCTAGTTCTCATGGAAGAAGATCTCAATACAAGCCATTGATTAATACCGTAAATAGAAAAAGTAGAATAGAGTTTCGCCGACAACATTTTAACAAAGATATCAAGCCCTAACCGCGAAAATAACGTAAGCGCCAAAAATCAAATTTTACAGCAGAGTCTTTTTTATTTTATTTCATATACATTTTGTATGAAATTTGTCGCTTGCGATAAAATTGTTCTTGCTATAAAATCGTAACGGTACCTAATGTGACCATGAATTTTTAGGATATGATGCAAGTGTTGCCAATAATGTCATTTATTATTTTCGTTATTTTCGCGGTTAGGGCTCGATATGTATGTATTTCATTTTGGAAGACGGTTTTTTTTGCAGATTAAAGCAAATTTCAGCTCTTCAGATCAAATTAGAAGTACTTTGATGTTCTGATAACGTGGAAAGTCTTTTTTGTTCGGATACGACCAAATACTGCCCTCCATAAATGTAATTAACACTCTTAAAACCGGTTTTTAAAAAGTGACGATTTTCGAGTAATTGCCCTGTAGTAAATAAAACAGTCAGTTGCAAAAAACACTAACTATAAATTAACTATTTTTCAAATTACTACAAATTGGTTTAAAGCTCATGCAGATATCAACCAAACATATTGCATAGAGGCACACGTAAAACACAAATAAAAGCAAATAAGTAAAACAAGCATGCCATGAATCAAATGAAAAAAATATATACAAACATATTAAAATAATTAAAAATTTAAGCAATACAAATCTGTTTATGTACTAGCAATAGTGTAGCGTGTTTATTTCAGCACCATTATACATCATCATTTAAAGCAGTTTAATGCAAAATTTTCTTAAATAATTATTTCTATATAAAAATACATACCTAAAGATATACATACATATGTATGCCCAGCTAGCATTTGGCTGATTATTTTTTGTAAAAATCACGCAAATGATCCTTTTCAGATCAGTTTTGATGATTAAAAACTGATTTATTACTTCAGTGATTGAAAAAGGATTCATATATGATTCATTTATATGTTTAAATAATGATTTTAAAATATTTTTGTTTTTGCCAAATGAAAAATAATAATAGAAACTTTCATGTTAGCCAAATAAATAAGAAGCTTGGCTAAAAAAGAAGCCCAAAAAATATTGACAATTTATGATCATTAATGTTAGTGCAAATTGTTTCTTCTCTTCTTTGCGAAAAACCGATAACTTTTGTTTGGTTTAAAATAAAGCTGGTTCGAATAATCAAAAGCCATAATGGAGCTGATTTTATCGGAGAAACAATAAAAAACATGACAGTTAAAAAATTATATGAAATATAATCGAAAACTACATAATTTACGATTGAAAAATGAGACGAAAACGACTCCATAATGTTTATAAAAACTACCATTTAATTGATCAAAAAGGAATCAGAAAATTGTATCACAAATTATTCTTTCAGGTGATTCATTGGTAGGGTACCATTTTCTCACAACGAGAGTATCATTTATGATTGAAATGAGCTCATATACGGGTATTTTGCTCTTGAAGCTGATTCCAAAATGATTAGATTATAATAGAAAATGCTAGCTGGGTGTTCATATGTACATACATACATACATAAGTATATTTTTTTGACAAAAATTATTTAAAATTTAAATAATTTATTATAAACCGACTGTACTATTTAATACCCTGATTATTTTTTGTAAAAATCACCCAAATGATTCATTTCAGATCAGTTTTGATGATTAAAAACTGATTAATCACTTAAGTGATTAGAAAAGGATTCATATATGATTCATTTATATGTTTAAATAATTATTTTTAAATATTTTGAATTTTTGTTTTTGCCAAATGAAAAAAATAAAAATAGAAGTTTTCATGTCAGCCAAACAAATAAGAAGCTTGGCTAAAAAAGAAGCCCAAAAAATATTGACAATTTATGATCATTAATGTTAGTGCAAATTGTTTCTTCTCTTCTTTGCGGAAAGCCTATTTTTTTTTTTTTTTTTTTTTTTTTTTTTGGTTCAAAAGCCATTATGGTGCTGATTTTATCATCAAAATCAAATCAAAAAACATGACAATTAAAAAATGATATGAAATACATATAATCAAAAACTATATAATTTACGATTAAAAAATGAGACAAAAACGATTCAATAATGACTAGAAAAACTAACATTAAAATGATCAAAAAAGAATCAGAAAATTGTATCACAAATTATTCTTTCAGGTGATTCATCGGTAGGGTACCATTTTCTCACAACGAGAGTATCACTTATGATTGAAAAATGAGCTCATATACGGGTATTTTGTTCGTTAAGCTGATTCCTAAATGATTAGATTATGATACAAAATGCTAGCTGTGTAACTATAAATTGGTTGAAAAATAAGTAATTAGAAGTTTTAAAAAAGTCATGCAGAGATAACCAATTGAATACAGCCCATGACATCATGCCTTTGTTAAAATAATGAGTCGTCAACAAGGAAAAAAGTCACTTAATCAACTAGATGTGGTTATAAAAAAACCAGTTTGAAGTTACTTAAAAATGAGTTTGACTTCCTACAGGGTAGAAAAAGCTGTTTGTCAGTGTCGAAGTATTCAGCATTTTTGAAAAATTTTAATTTAAAGGTGTACCACATTTAAACGTTCTTCTATGATATCAATATATTTTAAAATAAAATTTTGCGTTCTAAATTTTTGTTATTAGAAAGTGTTTCGATTACCTTAAAGCCGTTGAAAATTGCTTTTAAAAAAACTGTCAAGTGATGAGGTAAAACTTTTGGAGTCGAATGAATATTTAAAATTTTAGTAAAAGCCTTAACTAAACAGCGTAAAAACCAATAACTGATTTTTGAAAAATTGTTGTTTTTAACTATTCGAAACCCGGTTTTCAAAAAATTTCAAATAGTTGACAACTCTAGGTTTGAGGGTTGTATGTCATATTCAGGGGTCAAAAACTTAACATTTCATTCGTATATTTATATTGAAAACAAAAATAAATTGGGGTCCAGGCAGTTAAATACAAAGTGCAGACAATATTGGTACAAGAATGCGGGAACTGCCCACATGTACTGCAGGCAGTAGCACACATTAGAATAATTAGAAATCACAATGTGTATTTTGAATGGTTGAGATAAGAGCCTTTTTGCATCCGCATATCCAAAATGAAATATTGGTAATACCGATATCGTCAGTTTTGTAATAGATTTAAGAACGATGGCTGTGTGTTACTTTTATCTATTCCAAAAAACGAATATGTTTGAACGTTAATGTGAAACTCTAAGGTATATGACGAAAACGATCGAATTAATACTTTTAGTTCAAATTTAAATTTGAGCTTAAGATTTTTTTACTCATAAATTTCTGAAGCTTTGACAAGTTTTCTTATTATTTTAAGATTTAATTTTTAATATTTTTTTATGTTCAAAATCAGTTTTTTTGAAATTTCCATGTTCTGGAAATCGAATTCGAGTAAAATTAAAATCAAACAAATTCGCTAAACGATCCTGTTGATGAAAATATTCCGTTTTAAAAGCGTCATACTTTGAGTACCACTTATATTTATTAAAATTACTCGAAAAATCATAAATCATAAAATTTTAATTACCTCCAAACGCTTTTCAGCTTGAGCCAATAATTCCTTTTGTTCAGCTTGAAAGTCCCTTAACATTAAAGTCAACTTAGTGCGTTCCTCCATTTCATTGGATAAACGGGAATTATAGTCGTTTAAAAGTTCAACTGCTTCATTGACCTAAAATAGAAAAACATTTTTTATTATAAGGTTTATAACAATTTCAATATTTCACTTGTTATTATGGCTGTGTATAGATCACCAAGCATTAGAGTCGAGTTTTTTAATGCCTTTGATGAAATTGTTGCATAAGTTTGTTTGACAAACTATGAAATAATTATCGCAAGAGATTTCAACATAGATTGGAAAAATAATGAAACTTATAAAAATAGAATACACGTAACTTTAAATGATAATGGATATAAACAAATAGTAAATGAACACACAAGGACAACAGAAAATACAAAAACATTTTAATAACAAACAATTATAATTGGCAAGATTATCCATGGGTGGTTCAACAAATCAAGAAAAATTAAAGGATAAATTGTCAAACTGTATATCAGAATTTTCGTTTGCCCCAGCAAATTAAATTACCCTTAACGTTTGGTACAGCCGTCATGAAGATAAATTTTTAGTAGATGGTAAAAACTTAGACGATGCAGCTCGAGTAAGACTTTTGATGAGAAAGTTGAATACAATCGCTTATGAGAAATATGCTGCTTACATTCTTCCGAAAAATGTAAGGGATATTTCGTTTACTGAAACAATCAAAATCCTAAAAAGCATGTTTGGTAATCAAGAATCCTTGTTCAGTATGCCATATAAATGCCTGCAAACAGTTAAAACTCCCTAAGAGGATTTGGTATCTTATGCAGCTCGTATTAATCAATCATGTGAGCAGTTCAGTCTATCGGGAATGAATTCAGATCAGTTCAAATGTCTAGTTTTTGTGTGTGGGCTAAAATCTCATTCAGATATGGAGGTCCGCATGAAATCTCTATCAATTCTTGAGGATGATTCAAGTCAGACAGTTGACAAATTACAATGTTCAACAAAAAAAACCAGCCTCAATACTTGCAACGCGAAATGAAAGTAGACTACTAGTAGAGCAAATCTGCCAAAGGGTTTTGAAAAGTTAGCTCGGGTTCCCGAAATATGGGTCCCACAGTTTTTGAATTTTTTGAAAAGGCGTTTGGTATAAGTCAAAAAAAAAATATATATAAAAATATATAAAGGGTGTTTATTTTAAGCTAGATAGAACTTTAAATTGTAAAAAGTAACACAAAAAATTAAATTTTGATGAAATATTTTTTTTATCGTTTCAGTATACTCTGACAAATCATCATGAATAGACTCACGCTTGAACAACGCTACGAAATTATCCAAATATACTTTGAAAATCAGTCGTCGATTCGCGCAACTTATAGAAGACTTCGTCATTTTTATGGCGTACATAATCGTCCATCTGAACAAGCCATTCGTCGAACTGTGGATAGATTTCGTACCACATACTCTCTAGAGGATGCAATAACACCAACACGTCGAAGGAATGTGCGTACTGAAGAGAATATCGCCGCTGTAATCGAAAGTGTGGAAGAAGATCCAAATTTATCGATTCGTCGTCGGTCGCAGGAATTGGGGCTCTGTCCGTCCACTACGTGGAAAATTTTGCGCAAAGATCTCGGCCTACACCCGTATAAGATCCAGCTGGTGCAGGAATTGAAGCCACGAGACCATTATATGCGTCGTTCTTTCGCCGATTGGGCTCTAGAGCAGTTGGCAACTGACCCGTTGTTTTATCGCAAAATTGTGTTCAGCGATGAGACGCATTTTTGGCTTAACGGGTTTGTTAATAAGCAAAATTGCCGCATATGGAGCGAGACCAATCCACAAGAGACCTACAGACTCCATTACATCCAGAAAAATGCACCGTTTGGTGCGGTTTTCACGCTGGTGGCATCATCGGACCTTATTTCTTTAAAAATGAGGCCGGAGCTCGCGTTACGGTCAATGGAGATCGTTACCGCACCATGATCAATGATTTTTTGTTTGAAAATATGGATGACATTGATCCGGAGGAGATGTGGTTTCAACAGGATGGCGCTACGTGCCATACCTCGAACGCAACCATCGACTTATTGAAATCAAAATTTAAGTTGATTTCGAGAAATGGACCTGTCAATTGGCCTCCAAGGTCGTGCGATTTGACACCTCTCGATTATTTCCTGTGGGGCTACGTGAAGTCACTGGTTTATGCTGATAAACCAGCAACAATTGACGCCTTGGAGGCCAGCATTGTTCGTGTTATTCGTGACATACGGCCAGCAGTGCTCGAAAAAGTGGCCCAAAATTGGACGTCCAGAATGCGCTTCGTCAAGAACAGCCGCGGTGCCCATATGCCCGGAATCATTTTCAAATGTTAATGTCACGTATTGATCTTTCGATTACAATTTAATTTTTTGTGGTATTTTTTACAATTTCAAGTTCTATCGGGCTTAAAAAAACACCCTTTATATGTCTTTGGTAGAATCGTATGGCGATTATTTTCTTAGAATATATTAACCCTCTAACACTCATTTTAAGGGTTCATTTTTGCTTTTTTTAACCAATTTTTAGAAATAAACGACCAGTGGCATATGCAATGCTCCCTCTAATAGAAGATGAAATTATCCGTCTACAGTCATTGGGAATAATTTAATTTTCTCGGATTGGGCAGCACCAATTGTAGCTGTAAGGATACGGAACGGAAAAATTCGTAAATGTGGGGATTATTCAACTGGACTAAATGATGTTTTGGAACCACATAAATACCCACTTCACCGACCAGAAGATCTATACGCAAAACTTGCTAACAGCTGCCTGTATAAGCATATTGATCGCTCAGATACTTATCTCCAAACAGAAGTCACATCAGATTCAGCCAAGCTTCTAACAATAAACACAGACTGTTTACTTTTAACCGGTTAGCTCCTGGTGTAAAAGTGCTCCAGGCGCTTTTCAGCAAATCATGGATATAATGCTCACTGGTATAGATGATGCAGGAGCTTATATCGACGATATAATTATTGGTGGTTCAACAATTGAAAAACATTTGAAAATGTCAACAAGGTTTTGCAAAAACTACGTAAGTTCAATTTTCTTATGAAGTATGAAAAATGCAAGTTTTTCGCCAAAGAAGTCAAATATCTTGGCAACATAATGTCAGAAAATGGATTACGACCAGACAATGACAAGATAAAAACTATTTTGGATTTACCACCACCAAAATCAATACCAGAACTAAGATCATTCCTTGGGGCGATAAGCTATTATGGTAAATAAATTCATCAAATGACTTATCTTAGAGCACCACTTGATAATCTATTAAAGGAAAATGTCACATTTGAGTGGAATTCTGCATGCCAAAGATCATTTCAACAATTCAAAAATCTATTGCGTTCAGATTAACTGCTTACACATTATAATCTAGCATTGCCAATAAAGCTTGCAGCAGATGCATCAGGTAAATGCATTGGAGCATTCATTGGTAACATATATCCAGACCAGCGTTGCTGTTTTGGTTACTTTTAACCAAAATTGGTTACTTTTTTTTCCAATGTGTACTTGTGTACTTTTTTCCATTTTGGTTACCTTTTTACAAACAAAAATAACCAATTTTTTGTTTTGGACTACCCGCTCCGATTTTGACCCTTAAAATTGTGTGTAATATTTGTGCATCTAAAACCAATACTTTTTTTATCTTCTTAAAAATTATTCTTTTAGAAGCTTGAACTTTCAAAAGACTATCAACTTTAACCATATATTTTATATACTTTGAAGTGTAGATGGCCCTTATCTGCTACTCTTAATGTTTCATAGGTCTAACTAAATCACTTTTCTAGATAAACAATAAGATCAAAAGCCCTTTCGATCCCATCTCGTATATATAATATAATTATATTTTCCACCGGGCAAAAAGCATTTATATTTAAAAGCTCAATTTTACAGCAAGACTTTGAACGTTTTACTTGTAAGAGCTCTTTTAAAAAAAGTTTGAAAGCTCTAGCTCAAAAAGTTTTTAAAATTAACAAAAATAAGTTTTAACTTTGTGTAGGATGTGCCACTTTCACTAAAAATTTCAAAAAATTATATAGTCTATTGTTCTTTCCACCCCTGTCAAAACTTTAAAAAAAAAAAATCGGTCCAGCGGTTTATGAGCCTACAAACAAACACTATTTCTTCTTTAGACACACAATTTTTAAACTGAAGCGCAAACAAAATAGCACTTTTGATACCTAATAATTTTGGTTACATTTTTTCCCTTTTGGTTACTTTATTTTTACATTTTGGTTACACATTTTTTTTTGGTCGTGGCAACGTTGATCCAGACAAGTCAGAGAAAGCCATCGCTTATGCTTCACGCACACTCACACCAGCTGAGCAGAACTACTCTCAAATTGAGAAAGAAAGCCTTGCTATAATATTTGCCGTAAAGCATTTTCACCGTTACATTTATGGTCGACAATTCATATTGTGTACTGATCACAAACCTCTTTTGACAATTTTCGCCACAAAATCTGGTATTCAAGCTTATGCAGCAAATAAATTGCAGCGATTGCCGCTAGCACTTATGATGTATGATTTCAAACTCGAATACGTTAACACCAAAGACTTTGGTTGTGTAGATATTTATCAAGGCTCATCGATTCTAACATGAAACCTGATGAAGATATCATTATTGCTTGCACTACATTGGAAGATTGTACAGAAATGTTATTCGCTCATTTTAATTCACTACCAATAACATTAAATATGGTTTTGTATGCAACAAACAAATGTAATACAATCAGTCATATCAGCACTTAACTGTGGATGAAATAACAAATTATCGTCAACACTTAAGCCTAGTACTCTTTTCAAATTTGTGAAAAACGTTGAGCAACATTCACCCCTATCGTGAATAATTTTTCCCTCGTTATTTTTCCCCTTTTCACATATTTGTGATCATGAACAACTCCCATGAAAAAAAATGTAATTCAAAGGAGAATAATAACGTGAAAAAATGTTCACGGGAATAAATTCCCCTTATCGTGAAAAGTTTTTTCCCTCGTAATTTGTTTACGTTTCCCTTAGATTTTCTTACTTTATTTATGCTAGGGAATAGAACATGTCGCTCATTTGCTGCAAGGCCGGCATAACTCAAAAAATCCATTTCGAGATAAACGCATTTAAGGTTTTTGATTTGCTCTAACTACTTAGAAAAAAAGAAGAGACATTCTCTTCAAATTGGGAAAGTATAGAAGATATAAAGATAAATTTAATACACAATATAAAGAAAAACAAAGCGAACAATGCTGCATCTCTAACTCCAAAATTTCATTTTTTGAGTTATGCCGTTCTTGCAGCAAATGAGCGATGTATGTTAGTAGTTCATCCTATAAATCAAATATTAAGGGCTAGATCCGTTAATAAGGCACAAACCGATACTTTGGTCAACAAAATGCAAAACAACGGGTTGATTGCCGCGGGTTTGTGAAAGACGTAGTGGCAGAATTTTGGAAAATATTTTACTACATAAAATTTAAAAAGTGCAAAAAACTAACGTTATAATCAAACTATCCCTCCAATACTAATTATTTAGACGTGTATATTTTTAAACAAAAATTTCATTGATTTTTAATTTTTTATAATCTTTCTTCTTTTTTTACATTCACTGGAACTGATAGCGTGAAAAAATTTCACATGAGATTCACGATTGCTTTTTTCCCTTCATGGGAACAAAAGTTCCACTTGTTATTCACGATAGGGGCGATTGATTATTTCACACGAAAATTTTTAAATTGATCAATGTTACCTATTATGCAAGTTTGTACAATTTGACGTTTTTATTCCTGCAAAGTATACAACATTGTTTTGCGTATGTAAACAAACCCCACATGTATTTTACTTAAAATAATTTTTTTTAATAAAAAATTTAATAAAAAAGAAAGTAAATATGGATAAAAAAAACTGCTACCGGTTGTGTTATTTTCATTTTTAAGTTCTTAATTAATAATCAGTTCATACTTTTTTGGTTTTGCTTTAAATTCCACGTGAAATAAGTGCAGCTTACAATATTTCGCAGTTGTAAAAAAATGTTGCCAGAAACATTTCGGAACTTTTTCACAAAATAAACAGTGATAGGATTTTTATACCTACCAAATTTAGAAACTGCATTCTGAAAGAACTTCATCGAGGGCATCCAGGTAAAGAACGAATTACTGGCCTGGTATCGACGAAGATATCGTTACCTGTATCCGTAATTGTCATCAATGTGCTGAGATTTGCTCTGCACCAGTTAAACATACTCTACAATCATGGCCTTTAGCAAATAAACCTATGGAACGCATTCACATAGATATTGCTGGTTGCAAAGCATCACTAAAAACAAATGCGTTGAAAAAGCATCACTAAGGCTGATTCAGCCTTATTCCGGTTCTCGATGTCGAAAACGACTCAGTAGTAGATTAAAGTAAATTAAATTAAAGTTCTTTAATCTACTACAAAATTCGACTTACTGTGTTACCGACAACGAGAACCGTAATAAGGCTGAATAAAAACAATGCACAAATTTCGCAATCGTTTTGGTGCGAATACGATTACCATGCAATAATGAACTTAGGGTATTGTCTACAGAAACGACAAAGTAGAGTTTTTGGAGCTATTCAATTCCGTGTTGCATTTCAAAATTGCGCTTAGGAAATCAGCTGTATGTAGTTATATACATACATTAGGGTGACCGTTAAAATAAAAAGTTAGATTTATTTAGGTCTCACCCGCCAAATTAATGGGTGCTGATAAAAAAAACTCCAACAATTTTTTTGGACGATCGGCGAAGGCTAAGCCGTCCCTCACGCCCATAAAAGTTTGAGAAAAACTTTATTTTTTCAATAAAACTGACTTTTATATTTCATAACTTAGAAACTATCAATTTCGTAGAAAGTTGTTACCAAGTTTTTCCTCAACCTCTTATTAAACAAAAAAAAAACCAAAAATTATGAACAAGCCACTAAAAAAAATAAAATTTTTAATTAATTAAAGAAACTTTTTTTTTATGAACCACGTGTCTTTAATTTTGTTGAAAACATTTTTAAAAAAACCGACCAGCCGGGCACCTGGCCTTTTAATCAGGGACCTTAACAGTTATTTCTTTTTTCATAAAAGTCAAATGAAAACAGTTATTTTTTTATTTTTCGGATTTTTATATTTTTGAACAAAATTAACTGTTATTTTTTTTTTTATTTTTGCGATTAAAAATAACAATTATTTTTTGATAAAAAATTCTTTAAAAAAAATTTACGTATTTCAATAATTTAGTTGACTTTAAATATTTATTTTAATGTGCATAAGAAATCTCAACGATGAATACACATTTAAATAAACATTTAAAGTCAACTAAATTATTAAAACACGTACATTTCTTTAGGGAATAACTTTTATTTTTGCTCGAAAAAATAAAAATCATAATATAACTGTTATTTTAGTTCAAAAAAATAAAAATCAAAAATTAACTGTCATTTTTGTTAAAAAAAATAAAAATCCAAAAATAACTGTTCATTTTGATAGAAAAAATTAAAATAAAATGTTTAAAATCAATATATTTTAGCATAGACAAGTTTATAAAAATCAATATGCAGGGGTGTCATGGACATCGAAAACGTAAAACGAAAGAATTTGGCAGTTCTTATTATTAAACTTTTAATCTAATTGTTACAATTTTTGTTAAAAATTCTGTTTAATAGAGCATTATGTATTTGTATAATAATTGTCATAAAATTTTTTTATTACAGAAATCTTATTGAAAAACGACTCTTAAAATTCTTGCGTTTTACGTTTTCGATTTCCATGACAACCCTGATGATATACATACTTGAATCAGTTTTTCGACAATTATTTTTATATGCTTTTTTGTTTAAAAATTTCATTATAACGGTTATTTTCGGTCCCTGGTTTTAACTTAATTCGGCTACGCTGAGTACAGTGGTGCTAACCGCTTTTTTTAGACTCTGGTTCCTGCAGACAAGCGTAGAGCTTCGCAGGATTAGATTAGGGAATTAAAAAAAAAAGATATATCGTTATTTCGAAAATGGAGGAGGTTGCACAACATATCGACCCCTTTGAGCGAAATTATCGTATGTTACAAAAACCAAATTTTATAGGACAGCCATTTTTCTACTTTTCTCTGCTTTCGCTTGCAATATCAAAATGAAAATATTCAATCAATTTTTGGGGCAACGAAGTGGAATTCGCCTACAATATTTTGTCAGGTAACGTCTTGACGTCTCTTTAAACGTAGAACAAGATTGCATCAAAAACTCCATTTCCAAAAAATTGGCATATTCGATAATTTCGCGCAAAGGGGTCGATATATTCGCGTAACTCAAAAACAATTTAGTTTATAAACTAAAAAAGTCGGAAAAACGCCAACCAATTGTATGGGAATGTAAGAAAAGCTAAACTCACTGTTTATTGTTGGTGTTTTGTTTAAGCTTTGATATAGTTACAAGTAAGCCTTTGAGTGTTAATAGTTCTTATTCGCTTTAAGGTTTTATTTGTATAATATTTTTAGCTTTTCTAAAATCTTTGGAAAAGGTTTCCTGACGATCTGGCCTAAGCAACCAGTGAAATGCGCATAGAAGCTAGCTTTCCCTCAACAATAAATTTCAGTGTATTTGGGAATTTAGCACGTCATACAGAAATCTTAAAAAACCCGAAACTCCTTTAAAGTTAAAGGTTTTCTAATATACGCAGTCATTTTTGTTCTTTAAAAGATCATAAAAAATTTTAAAATTCAGCTATGCTTAAAATCGATTTCAGTATAAAGTCGCATACGTAAATTCGATTGCAAAAAATCGATTTTTTTTTTAACACAAAATCGATTTTCGATTGAAATCGAAATTGATTTACCATTTCCTTACACAAATATTGAAGCTAAACTGACGTGGTAAGAAGAAATAGTTCTAAAAAAAAAATTCGCATCAATGCTGCTGCTTGCTTTTTATTTTAGTTACGTTTTGTTAAATATGAGAGAAAACAAAAGTTGTTGGAAACTTTACTAATAACTACTTCTTAGTAAACTTGTTTTATGTAAAATTAATATTTTCAAAGTTATGAGGCATAAAAGCCGGATTTAACGATTTTTTTAAAACTTTGTTCTAAAATTTTTTTTGGCGTCGTTTTTTATATTTATATACCCACCAGAATGGGGGGTGAGGGCATGGAAAAATAGAAAACAAATATGCTCCATACAGTTAACGACCACCCTAATATACATATTCACCCTTATTGTGTTTGGCGTAGTCGAAAAACGACAGCTGTCGTAGTTGCAGTCGTATTTACAATTTTATGTTACCGTTTAAAATTTTCGGCAAGCAAAATTTTGTAAAAGATTCACAAAGTAAAGATCAACCCGGGTTCAAATCCCAGCTCAGCCAAGAAAAATTATCAATAAATTTTAATAAAAATTCCAGGTTGTAAAATTCCTTCCCTCAGTGAAAATAATTTAATGAAAAATTAAATTTGATGAACTCAAGCCTAGTTAAAGAATATCAAAAGAATTAAAAATTAACAGTTCAACTAAAAATCAAAATTGCTCGTAAAAGAATACACTTAATTAAATTATTTTGAAACACCCTGTCAAAGATCTGTCAAAAAAGTGTTTAAATTAAAAATAATACGTATAGTAAAACTTTTAAATTTTTGGTGAAAATTTTGTATTATTTTACTTTTGAAAATGTTAAGTTTAGGTTTTTATTCATCTCTATTCACTATGAGCTGAAATTATAATTATAAAACGATATTTTTGCGTTTTTATTTATTTCAAGATTAACATTTAAGTAGTTCTAAAATTAGTATTTACATGTACATAATAAGATTTATTAAAAAAAAAAAAATCATTTTACTTTTTATTAACTCTTCAAGTTCTATTGGAGGTGTCGAAGGTGAAGTACACGGGTTTTCTATTTCGGTAATGTCAGTTATAGTGTCTAAATTTGGCTCGGGATCTGGTGAAATCCTGTGCGTTCTCTTAATTCGAAATGGATCTTTAAGTTCGGCAACAGCACACATGTCTAATAGATCAATTGCTGATTCTTCGACAGCTGAAAAAGTATTTTGTTTAAACGGCCCACCACCTGTTGCATAGCTTTCAGTTATGAGCGCGTTATTTCTTCAATTTAAATTTAAAATCGGCCCACACCTTCATCTAACCCTCCAAATAAGGCTTTTTCTCCATTATTGCTACTTACTTCGCAAATTGTGGCATTTGTACTTTATCCTAAAATATACGCCGGAGTTAGGTACAAAAGCACATAAAAAAAAAATTATATTTCAATGATATTCACCCTAATCGTGTTTGGCGTATTTAAAATACGCCTACGACTGTTTGGTAATAGTTTAAAGAGAACGTGAACTTATTTTCTTTAATCTATTACCAAACAGTCGTAGGCGTATTTTAAATACGCCAAACACGATAAGGGTGATTAAATTTTTTGCATGTTTACATTTTATTTCCTTCCATTGAAATTATTTCTCAAATAATTTAAAAACCGTCGTGATCAAACTGTTTAACGACAATTTTTTACACTTTTGACAGACAAATACGCCAAACACGGTACTGTTTAAACGACGTTTTTGTAATAGATTTTAAAAGTGTCGTATTCATTGTCGGTTTTCGCCAATTACGGCACCATTTCAAAAAAACGACTAGTTTACGCCGCAAAAACGCCAAAGACAATAAGGGTGATTATCTAAATTATTAAAATTAAATTCTAAAAGTTAGAGATTAAAAAGAAGTTTTTCTTTCTTTCTTTTCTTTTTCTTCTTCTCACTTACTTTCAAACTATCAGAGATGGAATTAGATATATAATCATGCAATTATGTTTCTTTTTTTAACACTGTATAATTTTTATGCGTGAATATGTACATTACCCCAACTCAAAAAAAAATTGTTGATGTAACAACCCCCCCTCAAAAGTAACTTTGACATGTTTTATTAAGATTACCAAAATATTTTGGCTCTAGTAATAATCTCCCGTAAGCTAAACCGCGTCAAAAAAGGGTCCAAAAATGGTATTTTTCATGAATAAAAAAATTCAATAATTTTTTTTTGTCCAATGAATGGCCAAATATAATAGATACTTAGGAATTCTTTAACCACAGACTTGATATAGCGAGATATTTGTCAGTTTTGTGATGCTTTTCAATTCGATTTTAATGAAAATTTAAATAACTTAATTTTTTGACTGATTTTCATTTACAATATGTCGTTAGAAAGGTGTTGACCACCGCTTAAAATTTATTGCACTGTAAGACATATTTTAACATTCACTTAGACATCATTAAAAAAGTTTTTAAAAATTTTATTAATTTATTATTTGGGAAACAATTTTGATTTTTTTCTCTTTCTATCCCTATTACGGAATTTTTACGCTAAAAATTTTTATATTTTTTTTTTTTGAGTTCTAATTGTATTGCATTGTTATTTAAGCTTATGCTCAGTAATTTAAATAAAAAATATTAACAAAAGAGTACCAAGAGTTTTCTTATTCACCTCTTTTTGTCCCATCAAATTATATATTTTTTTTAGTTTTATGCTCTTCAGAAAAAGTACCAATAATACAAATTGTTTACAACTTTAAATTTTTAAATAATTATATTTAAGAAATTGTAAAATCTTAAGTTAAGTTGAAAAAATGGAACACTTTTTGTACGGCTGATAAAATCCTTCCTTAAGCTATCGGTAAGTTTTGAAAAAGGGCCTTAGCATGTTTTACCCCTTCAAGTTAAAATTTTGTATACCTATGTATGACCTACGTGATAATTTTAGCATTTTAATAATTAAACTTTTCAAAATTTTGCTGTCTTAATGCCGTTAAAGTATAAATAAATTCCTTTTTTACCTCCTGAAAGGTCAATTTTTAAAATGTAGTTTTATTTTTGAAAAAAGTGTACGAATTTTTACCCTATTTTTTCCTTAAAGTAAAAATTTCGCAAACCTATGTCATGGTGGTACCTTAACACGTTAACAGTCCAGAGCAGAGACTGAGGAATGCCTCGCACGTCCGTTTTTTTTTTTTAATAATCGGTGTATTTTGTGTAAACCCTGACTTCCTCCATGTCCCAGTACATATTTTCTTTTTTATGGTCTGTCCTGTAAAATCCAATTCAAATAAACGATGTTCTCTCAACGTTCACAATTCTAGAGCTCTTGAAAATTGTATGGATGAGCAGCCCACATATGGGCTGTGGACTGCAGGCACTTTCCGTTCACTGACCATATGTGGGCTGTGGACTTTTAACGTGTTAAATAAAAAATAAACTTTTAAAATTTTTCACTCTAAATGGGGTTGGTAAAAAATAACCTTAAATTCCTTTTTACTCACTTTTACCACCTAAATAGCCTATTTTTGAAATGTACTTTTTTGTAACATGTCGATATAGATATCTGTGCCATTTTGACAAAACATCTTAAATAGAGATAAGATAGCAAAAAAGTTTTAAAAAAAACTGAGTCAAAAAATCATTTCTGTCAAATAATAAAATAAACCAAAATTAAAGAAAAGTTTTGCTTATAATACAAAATTTTAAAAACGTAAACAAAATTGTTTTTTATTGAAAATTCGTATGATTAACAACATATTTTCAACTTTTTAAATTTGACTAAAGATGTTTTGTCAACATGCCACAGATATTAAAATTCGCACGAAAAAAATTTTTAATATCAAAAAATCGGTTCCAGTTCTACCTTTTATTGACCTTTTTATCCCTTAGCATAGAGCCATTTCGCTATGGCATTCTATCTTCGTACCAAATTTTATCAATATCGGTTAAGGCGTTTGGGCGTGATTGCGCAACAAACAAATAAATAAACTTGCACCATATTTTTAAAATAAATACATAGATGTGTCAGAAACTAAAAGGCCTAACTCCACAAAATAAATAGTAAAGTAAAATAGTGATGTTCGAAAAATTGCTTCTGAAAAATTAAAAAGATTCCAACTCTATTTATCTATTATTTTATAGTTTTAAATGGAAAATATTTTAATAATAGAAAAACAAAATAATTTTCAAAGAGTTCACAACTTATTGGATAGTAATATAACAAAATTTAGAAATTTTCGAACGGTAGTTAGGCCTTTTTGCTTCTAACACATCCATATACATATCAGGATTAAAATTATTAAAGAACACACCAGAGAAAAATGCAAACACAAATTTTCCGCACTGACCTGTGTAGCCAAATTTTTAGCAGCATCCTTATCTTCCAATTTTGCCAAACAACTTATCTCCGATATTTCTGGGGGCAAATTTGCAATACGTTCCCTTACAGCAGCATCACTAGAAGCTGAATTCTCTATGCTTACTAAAGCCTTAATAAGATCCTCAGGTTCTGGTGGTTCTCCCAATGGCAAGTAGGGACTTTGATCGCCATCACCATTCACTTCAGATGATGTTTCTTCTGCTGGTGAGACACGTGACTTTTTCGATTTTGATTTATGTTCATCATGTTTACGTTTAGATTCCCGTTTCTCATCGACAATTTCTTTGGTAGCTGACGGTGCAGCAGTTGTTGAGCCAACTTTTCCATGCTCCTTGTTTAAACGATTACGAAAATCGCTAATAGCTTTAGGTTCATACACACCCCGTTCCTCCCAAATGTTAAGTATGCGACCCAAACTGCCAAAAAGTTTTTCGCCTTTGCAAGTTTCACCAATATGGGAAAATGCTTTGGGCAAGGCATTGGAGTATTCTTTACCATATTCGGGACCTTTCTTTTTACTGTTTTGTATAACATCATTAGCCAGATACATGAAAGTTAATTTTTTAGCTTCCGGCACTATAAACCATAAAAAAGATTTAAATCGATATGCCTGAAATGTTTATGGCTCCAAAAAAAGTCTTACCATTTTGTAATTCTCTTAACCAAGTTTTTACAATGCTAGCGTGGTGTTTACGATGATGTATCAACCACAAGGATAATGTTTGAATACTTTGTTGACTAGAATTCAACTCTGCCAATTTTTTTAAAAATGCTACTTCAGTAAAAGCCGACATTGTTCTTTGCTGCTAAAGTGTTCCAAGTTTATGTTTATTTTACGCCTTGAAAAAGGCTTATAGTGAAATTTTATTTAAATTACTTATTAAAAGTAATTTTCTGATCGGAATTAGTAATTTTATAATTTTTTCACTTCCTTTAATGTTTTTGTGGAAAAATTTACTATCAAAATTATCGATAATTTAATTCGGTTGTCATATGAACAGCTGTGTGCCAATTAATATGAATCTATTACAATTTAATAATAAAGACAGAGTTGCTAAGGTCGGAAAGTTCTACACACATTGTAGAAGAATACGGGTGGCAGCGCTACGCCAATTAGTAAATACAACATTACAACAAAATTGAAAATTTGTCTCAGCTTCAAGGCTCAGCTATGCGAACGTTGCTGTACCGTATCTGTAATGTATTGTTACGTTTTTCCTTTAATAAACGCGTTTGAGATCTTTTAATTGCAAATCCAAATAAATACACATACTATTCAACTTAACAAACTTTATTGAAATTAATTATTATGTTCACAAAATTTATCCAATATTATTACCCTGCCTTTGCACATGCAAGTAGAGTATACGTATTATATACGAAAAATCGAGGAAACAGCCGATTGGCTGAAAGGACAAAAATTGTGTGAATGTTAGTAAAAAAAATGTGTGTGTATTGAATTTTTCGAACTTGCACTTGCATGTGTAAAGGCCAGGTTAGTTACGAACTGAACCGTTTAATGTCTCAAAACAACATTTACAAGCCAGTCTGTTTTTATAGTTCACCACCAGTAGTAGTTTTAGACCAGTATATTCAATAGCCTTCTAGTAGATTTCAGACCATTCTGTTCGAATTCGAAATTCTACAATTAAATCTAAGGTCTACAATACAGTAAAGAAAATAATAATTTCAGCTAATGCGACAAAAATTATAATTTACAAGATAAGTTATAACTTAAACTGCAAATAATTCTTAGATAAATCTAATTTCGTAACAGTATGAATCAGCTGTTCGTTTATGCATATGAAAAGCAATACAAAAGCTAACCAAAATCTAATGTACCGTAGTTGCAACGTACCATTCTGTTTAAAATAGAATTTCATACCGTTGTTACATGACATTTGTAAAACATTGATGGGCGTCTTGTATGTTACATTGCCTGCGGATATTTTCGCTCTTTATTTATTTTTATTTTTTCAGTATATCTATGGAATTGCGACAAAACAACTTACAATACAACATAGTTATTATAACGGGTTATCCATTTTGCGGTTTCAAAAGTAAACGTAAATAAAACACATATAAAATATTTTTTTTCATGATACATATGTATTTCTTTTTTATTATAAAGTTTGAACGTTGACATTATGTGTGAAACACTATATCATTTAAATGATCACCACGTTGTGTTGCAAGCATTGATTCTTTTGAGGTAATTTTGGACCACTTTTTGACACATATTAGGCGGTATCTCAGCCATAACTTGACGGATGTTGGTTCTTAAGTGTTCAAGAGTTAAAGGTTTATCTGCATAAACACGGTCTTTCGCGTAGCCCCACAAAAAAAGTCTAATGGTGTCAAATTGCATGATCTTGGTGGCCAGTTGATGTCGCCACGACGAGAAATTACACGGCCAGGAAATGTCTCTTGCAATAAAGCCATATTCGCTCGAGTTGTGTGGCATGTGGCACCGTCTTGTTGAAACCACTTATTCTCCAAGTCGTATTATTCAATAGCGGGCAAAAAAAGTCGGTTATCATACGACCATACAGTCCTAATTCCTGAGAACGACGAGGAATCGACACATTCGGGTCTTCGGCAACACTTTCACTTACAGCAGCGATAATTTCAGCGGAACGAGCGAAACGCTGATGCACTGGCCTTACAATATCTGTAACCGCTCCAGTATCTTCAAATTTCTTCACAATTTTGCCAATTGCTTGCGTAGTTGGACGATTATGTAAACCATAATCCCCTCTTAAAGCACGATATGTGGCTGTGCCAGAATCACCATTTTTGTAGTATGCTTGCAACACTTCGCGTGGTGGTCATTTAAATGATATAGTGTTTCATACATAATGTCAACGTTCAAACTTTATAATAAACAAGTTAGAGTGCTATATTGGGCTGTGCCGAATCTTTGATACCCTCCACCGACAGTTCGAATGTTTAAGGAGTAATATCTGTATGATGTCTTTTTATTATTATTATCTTAAACTGTGACGATTTGTTATTAATTATGGTTTTAGGAGACTAAACTGTTTTCCGGAAGACGGGCATATATGGGGCCTAGGGTAAATTATGTACCGATCTTCACGAAATTTCACAGTATCATTTATAGTCCTATAAAATTGTGACGAGCCAAAATTTGTTATGATTGCATTATTTTTTACGGTTTTAGGCGTGCTAAACTGTTTTCCGGGAGTAGTGTTTATACGGGGCTTAGGGTAAATTATGGACCGACCTTCGCGAAATTTTACAGTGTCATTTCTAGTCGAATAAAACGGACTTGTGCAAAATCTTATCTTATCTTATCTTATGTCATTCCGTGCATTTTTGCATCATTTATGTTAGTTTTTGTAACAAAATTATCAAGTTTTTGAAGGTGGTGGTTCCACATTTCGATTCATAGCTCTGGTCCTACTGAACCGATTTTGCTGAAATTCAATCCCAAACTGCTTAGGATAACTACAAGCAATTTGACACCTAGTTTGCTTATTTCTTTTGAGTTTTTCGAAAGTGAGCGTGTTTTCAACAGACGGACAGACGGACAGACAGACGGACATGGCTAAATCGACTAAGAATTACTCAAGCAGCCAGAATATATATACTTTATGGGGTCTGAGATGAATAATAAAAAAGTTTCACACGGAATGACAAACTTAGTATACCCTCTTCACAACTAATTGTGGTGGAGGGTTTAAAAAGTATTTAAATTTTTAGAAGTTTATTATCATTTACAAAACTTTGGAAAATGTTATTACTAGGGCAACCAAAAAAAAAAAAAAGCACTAAAAAACAGTTTTATGCTCTTAAAAAAAGCGTTTAAAAACATGAAAATAAGCTGTTCAAATTAAAAAAAAGCAATTTAAACTTGTTTATTTTCCACTTAATTCGTTTAATACGTTGTTATAGTAAATTATAAGTTGATGCAATATACTTTCTAAAAGAAAACTATGTCTGTTTGGAGTCAGAAAGTTCTCGTACATAGAAAAAGTTCTTCCTACGTCTACAGATGTTAAGGCAGCATAGTTAAAATTGAGTATTTGCTCTGAAGTATATTTTATACGATTGGACTCATAATTCCGCTTGCCTCCCAAAATATCCCCAATATCTTTTAATACCGAAAATCCTTTATTTTTTAATGAAACTGATTTAAATTTTGTATTAAATTTGTCTCCTATATCCCCTGGAACACGGGATATTTTTCTTACGGTCCATAATTATGTTCACTTAGAAAACCAATGAAAGTTTTTTTGTTTCCAATTTTGTAACAACTTCGTGTAAAACCCCAAAATTTGCAGAAATTAACAATATTTGATATAAAGAGAAATTCTTAAAAGCTAAAACTATATTAAAAAAGCAAAAAATAAGACGTTACTATACCAAAAACAGAGAGAAGGGGAACTTACAGACGTTACTTTATACAAAAACTATATTTAAAAAGAAATAAGACGTTACAAAGTATGTTTACCATCATAGTTGAAGTTACAGACTGAGGAATTTGATCGTAAGAATACAGCTATGGAATTTTCGAAAGAAAAGAAGAAAGAAAGAAAAATAAGTTGATGAAAAGGCTTAATACTAAAAACATAAACACATACAAATTATACACAACACTATAAAAGGTACGTTACAGTACCGCTAAGACAGAGTTGCATAAAAATCAAGTAAGAAGGTATAGCTATAAAATGAGGCCAAAACAAAAATAAACTAGCACATCTCAGCGCAAAATATTACTGCACCTGTACAAACAAGGCAAATCGTACGCTGAGATTGGTAAAATAATGGACAGAAGCCGTTTCACAATTCGATGTATTGTAAATCGTTTTAAAGGGCAGTCAAACTTGGAAAATGTTAAAAGAACAGGTCGTCCCAGAATATTAAGTGATCGCGAGCGTAACTAAATATTGAGAGATTGCCGCTGAAGTTAAGGAAGACTTTGGGAAAGACATTCACCCCATGACGGTCAGAAGAGTGCTGTACGAGGCAAATTACAATGCTCGAGTTGCTAGACGTAAGCCACTTATTTCTGATATTAACCAAATGAAGCGTTAAGCCTACGCAAAACGATACGTAAGCAAGCCTACCAGCTACTGGGATCAAGTACTCTTCTCGGATGAAAGTAAATTTAATATTTTCCGCTCTGATGGACGAACTACCGTATGGAGAAAACCTAATACGGCATATGAAAAATGAAATCTTGCGCCAACTGTAAAACATGGTGGGGGAGGAGTTATGGTGTGGGGCTGCATGTCTACTTCGGGTGTTGGAGAGTTGGTTTTCATAGATGGCATTATGGACAAAACGGTTTATTTAAATATTTTAAAGGAAAATGAAGAAATGAAACTACCAAGCAGTTTTACATTTCAGCAAGATAACGACCCGAAGCATTCAGCCAATGACGTTCGTATGTAGCTTATATAAACCATCGCACATGTCCTACCCCATCCCCCACAATCTCCAGAGCCAAATCCGATAGAGCATTTGTGGGAAGAACTCGATAGACGTGTGAAAAGGAGGCCAATTTCTAATAAATCTGACCTAAAGAAGGCCTTCTTAACTTTCTTTTACGTTATGTTTTGACTTTTTTTTTTTTCAAAATTTCAAGTAATTTAAACCATTAAAGTCGATCAAAAGTAATGATGTTTGACCAATATAGCGCAGACTTAGCTGTATAGCTGTAGCGCAGACTTAGCTGTATCCATGAAAGATGGATATATACCGATTTCTCAAAAACTGGAGCCAATCTGACACTTCCAAATGTACTTCCGCACTCAGGGGACTCCCCCCTAATAGTTCGAAAAGGATTCATCGAAGTTAATTTTTTCGCCTATCACAGTGTTATTAGTTATTCATCTCTCTACCACTTCATATAAAGAAAATTAGTAAAAAATTAGTTTACCCGGTAGTCGGCATAGATTACGTTGACTTCAGTCAGGCCTGCCGACCATAGGAAAGGAAAAAGAGCCATGCACCAAAGCTCGGAAGAATCCTTGAATATCGATATGATGAAGCCAGAAAAATAAGACCACATACTATTTTAATGGAGGCAGAAGAGTAACGATCAAATGGGGCGGAGATCTCGCTTTACATCGTTCCACCAACTGTCAAAGAAGGCCAAAGACCCACACCATTTTTAAATGGTTGTCCTGGTAGGAAGTGGTATTTAGGCGTTTTGAAAAGGGATCCCAGCATTTGCCTTAGAGAAGCTTCCTTCGTGAACAGCACGTTTTGGACATTTTGGATAATCCACGTGGTATATTTAATGGTGATGAGACGACCAGTTTCAGTTTGTGCCCTAAAACTGGAAAAGTATCTGCAAAGAAATATCTAAAAAGGCAATGAAAAAGAAACCATTAAAGTGCTGTTAATTTTCTCTGCAAATGGTCAGACAGTCGTTCCAATGATTGTCTTTCAGTTCGTGAGACCACCTTAAGAAGTAATAAATAGCATACCGGAAAATTGTTTTTTTGGTAAATCGGAAACTGGATGGAGTGAAGCCTTTTTCGAATATATTGCAAATGGGGTTCATAGGTGGCTTAATGACCATAATGTAAAGCGACCAATTCGGTTGTTTTTTGATGGTCATAAATCTCATATGTATGACGTTGGAATTAAGCAAATTTTGCGCGAACAACAGTATTATTCTGTATGCGCTTCCTCCAAATACCACCCACATAATGCAACCTGGGGATGTTAGTGTATTTAAACCATTGAGGGAATGGCAATTGAAATCGAATTCCTTAAGCAATTTTCCAAGTACAGGTAACTTAGAAATTCTATTTAATTTAAGATGTATACCAGGTATACACTTTTTTGTTCCTTAAACTTTATCTACTCTAACCGAAAAGCAAACAATTTCCATGTCACCAACATTTGAAAACCATTTGTAGTTTCCAAAGTTGTCAGAATCCACAAAATTCCTATCAAATACCAAAGCTCCAAGTGTAATATCTGTTCTTGCATGGAGGAGACATGTAGAGTCAAAAGAGCACGAAAAAAGTGCCAAAGCTGAGGCAATAAAGAAAAACTTGAGAGCGAAGAAAGAAAAAGTGAAAAGCAAAACAAACTAAAAACGGTTAAAAAAGGAAAAGGCAACTTTGTAGCACATGTGAAGAAGATTTGAATAGTGATGCTGAGGATGACGCTCAAAAAAACGTAGGATGTGATGGTTGTCCCAAATGGTTTCACATGAAATGTACAAGCTTAAATAAATTGAAATACGAGGATGTTATAGAAATGTATTTTGTGTGCGAGGCATGTAAAACCAAGCAAAATAATAATATGTAGTATTAAAGCTTTATAAAACTTAAACTTTCAAGCAGAAGCGAATTTTAACTGAAATGGTCTCAGTCAGTTTGATATATTCCTATGAATTGAATTCTCTTTTATTTATGATAAGAATAAGGTATAATTACAATTAATTTGATTTCTATTCTAGCTGTGTATTAAAATCTATGATGTAAAAGCTGTCATATTTCAAAATAAACCTGAAGGTTAAAAAACGTAGGACAAGTTAACGTTGAAATAGGTAAATAAAACTGTTTATTTATTTATTTTTGTAAAAATTACGGGCATAAGTGTACTTATTCTAACATGACATATGTACCTTTATATATATATTTTTAAGTTCTTATTATTTATAAACCATTGAAACAAAAATATTGATCTCGTACCTGAATCAATATTTTATTTTATAAAATTTTATATAAAAGTACTTTGAATTCTTATATAATGTTACTTTTTCTTCAACAAAATTCAAATCAATCCCGAACTTAAGGCTAGATTACACTATTATACTTTGTATTAATACATGTCAAAAACTCAAGTAATATGACAAAGTGTGATAGTGTGAATGCAATGTGTCACGAAAATGACAAGTATTATGAAAAAAGTTTGACATCCCATACGACTTCATCGTTTTTTGAAAAATTTCTAAACAATAATACTTTTCATTGAATCGGGGTTGCATTTTATTTCATGTGTGAGTGTTTATACTTTGTGTGATGGTGTGAACACAAACTGTCATGTTAAATTAGATTTTTTGACAGTCGCAACAAAACTCATTAGATTTCTATCTTACAAAGTATTATGGAATACGTAAGACTTGTGAGATAGTGTAATCTAGCCTTTAGGAACACACATGCCGACTATACACTGATAGAAATATGCATATTCATATTGATGATGCCCTAACATCAGAATTGTGACATCAATGTTACTACAACTGGCATCAATGCACTGGGAAATTCCGGCCGAAAATGATTTTTTTTTTAATTTTAATAAAATTTTTATTACAGATTATAGCGAACACTTTAAAACATACAACTCATATCTTAATTTGGCTCTTGGATAACTATTTTACTGTATATATTTTACTAAATACTGGAGCAAAGAAGATCATTTTTTTCTTACAAATTTAAGATCTTCAAATTTGATTTTTGTACTTTGAAATAAAAGTAAGCTATGATTTTTCCTTTAAAGTATTCCTTGAAAATAATCCAGTTATGTTTAAACCGTATTAGTAGTTAATCATTCCATGTGATAATTGTGATTTTGTGGGCGTTATTTTTTTTTTTGTGGATAAGTGAAGTGATTGTGAGTTACTTTAAAAATAAACAAAACCTAAAGTAATCCAAATTTAAAGAGACCATAACAAAAAAGATGGGGCTAGGGGAGGTTAAGTGATAATTATATCTAGTACTGTTAAGTATCAGAAGTAAGTACTATACATTTCAGCTACCACCAACTGCCACTCTAGTAACCAGATCATTATTAGTGAGTTCATATATTTTTATAAGATTAGCGTGACTGACATCATCGCCCAGCCCAAACAACTTAAGCCAGACACTTGAAATTTTGTATGTAGACTCCCCTCCCTATGTGTAAAATAAAAAAATTGTAGAGACTTTTGGAAATTAAATTTATAAGGGGTTTGAAAAGGGTAAAAACGGGTAGAATCAGTAACATTATATCTCGTGATTTAACAGAGGTAGACGTAAAATTTAAAAAATAGCATTATTGAATGGAAAAATGAATTGTCATGTGTTTGGTACTTTTTTGAAATTTGCACATTTTGGGTATAAAAAAGGGCAAAAATATAATTTTGTTACTTTTTTGGTAAACAATTTATCTTCTCAAGTTATAAAGATAAAAACTAAATTTAAATTGTGTTCTCTGCTCTTTAAAAGCTCATATACAAATTTTGGTACCGTTTGGAAATTCGAATATATATATATATCGTTGGTACTTTTTTCTATTAAGCTTTTTTTATTTTACCAACACCACAATAGTGGATAGGGTATTATGCATTTGTGCTGATGTGTGTAACGACCTTAAATACGGGTCCTGGACTAAGGTATGCATTTTTAAAAAAATAGGATCAAAAGGGGGGATAGGGGGAAATTTCTGCCTCTCAGAAACTATCCGACTGATTTTAATGAAATTTAAAACATAGATAGATTCATATTCATATAGGCACATAAGCTATGCAGTTTTTCAAAAATAAGGCAACGAGAAATTATCTAATAGATTTAAATGCAGTTTAAAACATTGATAGATTCTTATTCATATAGCCACATTAGCTATGCATTTTTCAAAACTAGGTCCCAAATAGATACACTTGCAAAAATTTGTTTTTATATACCGTGGTGTAGGGTATCATATGGCCGGGCTGGACCGACTTTACTTTCTTACTTGTTTTTATACTGAATATATGCCCAATATTTGAATGCCAAATTTAAGCTATTTACTGAAAGAAATAAGAAAGCTATTCCGGACATAAATTATTCCAAGTTTTAGAACTTTGATGAAAGTGAAATAGTAAATTATAGCTAACACAAAGCAGGACACAATTTAACTAGTATATTTATTATTAGATAACCATATTATAATTGCGTTTTGAGTGACCTCATCTATTACAAATGAAGGTTCCTAAACAATCGCCCCTTCACCCATCCCACAGGAGCTCAAGTCGGATCCACGTCTGAGTTATGTAAATATATACATACATATGTTTATGTATATAATCACATAAGTTTACACATTATGTATATTATAACCATATATGATCACATCTACTTTTATTTGCTCAGGTAGGCAAAAAGATGGGGACAGGAGATGAGCATATATAGATATTCCACAAACTATTAATATAATCGCTACAAATGATCATATTTTATTACACCTCCAAAGCCCTTTTTTAATTTTGTTCGATACTTTTTGGTCGTCAATGATTACCTGGCCAACCCCTGTATGTACGTGTCCAAAACTTTACCTCATCAAACATGCTATTCTTAAGTTGCATACCAAATTTCAGCCATTTACTTAAAAAAATAAAGAAGTTACGGATTTTTGGCCGGAATTTCCCAGTGTGCAATGATGCAAAAAGTAACATCAATCCAATGACTAACGTCTCCGTACAACTTTTTAATTTTTTACGTGTCATCTATTTTATGACTATAGTGACATCAATTCGATGCCACATTTTGTATATAATTAACATTATTTTCATAATTACAATGTATTATAAGAAGCAAAAATTCCTATATTCTATTTTTTTAAATTATTTAGTTTAATACATGAAATTTTTAAAGTATAATGATTACGAAAACCACATGAGGCATGGTGCCGGTGTCTTATTATTGAGAGTTCTGCTGTAAACAAAGGTCGTAATTCAACAAACGTGAAACAAACATGTGCAACGGGTAAGTAAATAATAATATTCTCTCACTTTGACTTAAGTCAATTCCAATGACTTTGACTTAATGACAAACCGTCATTAAATTGATGCTAATGTGTCCTTTCTCCGATGTTACTGCGTCATCGCACTGAGGACATCATTTCGTCATTTCTGTGATGCCGATGTGTCATCCCATTGATGACATAATTTCATTTTTACCCTGATGACACAATGATCACAAGTGTCATGGGGTCAATAACGAAGACACTTGTCATAGTACTGATGTCAAAATACATCAGCGTTATGAAAAAAACGATGATTTTTTTTTAAATATGGGAATTACTAACAAACAAAAATTTTTTATTTTTCAAAAATGTTAAATGTGTCCTATAAATCCAATTAAATAATTGTAATAACTAATATCACCTTAACAGCATTTACTCATTCTTAAAAAAAGTTAAAGTGCCGACTACTGGAACACTTAGCCTATAAAATTCTTCAATATTAATGGTTAAATATAATTTTTTCGTCGTTTATCCTATAACTGTTAGGGTCCCTGATCATTAAATTATTATTATTATTTTTATTATATTTTCGAGCGAAAATAGCAATTTTTTTTTAAATTATTTGTTTCTGCTTCTAATTTTTTTCGAGCAAAAATGAAAGTTATTTTCCAAAGAAATCCATCGTAAATCCAAATTTATTTCCGTACGTTTTTCTTTGCCTACGTCGGCATGTCACAAAGAAGTACATTTTGAAAACGGTCTTTGAGGGAGAAATTTGGGGTACATTTTAACTAACCCTATTATTGGTCGATTTCAACAATTTATTTAAATATTAATTTATGTTTAAAATTCGTTTTTTGTGGCAGAAAATTAAGGATTTAGAAGTATAGAAGAATATGTGGTTTCAACAGGATGGTGACACTTGTCACACATCAGGGGAAACAATGGATCTTTTGGAAGAAAAGTTCGAAAATCGGTGTAGAAGAAAACTCTTATGGTGTTATCTTTTCTACACAAAAAATATTAAAAATATTACCTTCTGAAATGCTATTGTTATTTAACGAGAACAAATCACAAGTTACGAAAAAGTGAAATGCCCTGTCTTTAACACCTGACAAAACAATTTCTGTTCTACATCATTATAGCTAATTTTTGAATGCTTTTAATGTTATTTACGGACATATTGCTTTTAATAACCGATTAAGTGATTTCAAATAAATATAAGGGTTTGTTTTCAATTTTGCAATTATTCGCGAATTTTAGCCTTGTCCGCGATGGAAGCGAGACAACTTTATTTTTCATCTCAATCATTTATTTCTAACATACCTACGCGCTCTCTCCATTCCTTAAGGGGGCTCCCATACAAAATGTTCGATGCAGACTAGAGATATATTGAAAAAAAAGTCCCATAAATGCCCAGGAGTTGCCCCTAGTGGGATAAAATGTATGACCGACCTCATTTAGTTTTTTGTCTTAAACATTTTCTCAGGACATAATTTCCCTTTATCACCACTTCTTAGGGGGGCTCCCATACAAATATTGGGTTTTATGAAATTCTTAAATTAATTAAAATTTGTCGACTTTTGTGAATAAAATCAAAAGTTGTAAACAGATTTTTATCATTTATGGCTTGTTTTGTTTGCAGCTTCGTTTTTTATATGTCTAGAAGCCTAGCTGCATGTTCCAATTTTTTATGAATTTTTAAAAAACTAAAATTTCGAAATTTTGATAAGAAAATTATTATTTTTTTTTTTTTTTAATTATGTTTCTAAAACGCCTGCTAATATAAAAAAAAGTTTTACTTTTCTTGCGGAATTTCGGTTTTTTAGTATTTTCAATAAACTAAACCGTTTTTGAGTTAATGATGAAACAGAACTGGGGCTGAACGATGTTTTTCATACAGTTTGACATAAAATTATGCCAGAGAAAGCGGTCGAGAAATAAAATCAATTTTATTTTGAGGACGTTTTTTCTAATGCTCCCACATAAAGACGCTTATTTTCTTAACAATGCTACCATACTTTCATTCAATTCTATACAATTTGTAAACAAAGAAAAATAAGAACAAAAGAAAGAAATGAGAGAGATTTTGAAATTACTGCCGACGTATTAATTATGGGCTGTTAGCAAATTTTTGCAAATTTCCGCTAATTTAGCAATTTTTACGGAATTTTAGGGACTTTTAATCAATTGTATTGCTTGTTTGAAATATTAAAATGTTCGCTATTTTTGCAAATTTTTCCGAATTTTTACAATTTTCGCGCAGCTTTGTTGCTCTATGAGGCAATCATTGCCGTTATCAAAATAGCTCCCTATAAATATAAACGGATGTCATTTTTTTGCAGGGCAATATCAACACTGTCGATTTATGCGATGCGAAAAGTGTTTGCCGTGTGTTAAATGAACAACAATTTACATTTTTTAAATACACCATTAGTATTTTTTTGTAAATATGTACCTATGTTCTTAATTTTTCAACAATGCAATAGGTATTCGAATTCAAACAATAAATGAAAGCGCTTTAGAGCAAACAATTGTATAATAGAACTTAAAGGGCAAAAAGACTAAAAACGGAATTTATTTACCAAATTAAATAGAGTCATTCAAACCATCAAAGTCCATAATGGTTTGACCCCGGTCAGCGCCGGTTGTTAACAGCTAGTTCTCAATACAATCCAAAAATTAAATAAACAAATTAAAATTTGTTTTTAAAAATTGATAAGAATTTAAAGAGAGATCATTTAGCAGGAACTACTCGTATTTGAAGTATTTAGCGATCGCAAGTACTTACCTGCACAAAAAACAGTTAGTCGAGCACGAACTCTCATTACCACCGGTACAATTTCGATAAATAACGGGTAAACTGAAGTGAAAAGTAACGAAAAAAAGAAAACGTAAAGATAACTAAAAAATTATAAAAAAAGTATTGAGTAGTTAAATATTTCTAATTGCTTATCAGTTTTATAAATTGATGAGTAATTAAAGTCGTCAATTAAGAATGTTAAAGTAACGAAAAAATCTTCTTTGTCTTAAATAATAAACAAATTAATGCTTTTAATATTGTTACAAGTGATAAAAAAAACCAAGTCATCGTACAGACTTGAAATTTTCGTTGCACTTTGTGTTGACATTATAAAATTTAAGTTTTGCAATTTTAGTATTTTTATGCCTTCTTTTCTATTCATAATACATTTTATTTATAAAACGTCAAATACACCCTTAACCAATGTACCAAATTAAGAAAATTATGCATTTCGCAGGTCCGTTGTGCTTATGATGATGGTTTGTGTGACGTAAAAAAAGATAATTACGCTTTGCAAGGCGAATTCATGTTAACGGTGGTAGCAATACTACAACAAGTACAACACCAAAAACATAACATTTTATTTCTTTGTCGTTTTCGTTGGTCGATGTGTCAAAAACAGAAGCACTTTTGACTTTTCTCTCTCTAAAGCTTCGTACAGACGATGGTCAGATCTTAAAATGTTGTCATTAAAATTGACTAAAAATGTCTTGCAACTGTGTGAACATTGTAAGCTATTTTCATTTGGCAGATGTGTTAAATTAATGCATCTGACAATGGCACCATTGTCAGAAAAATTACAACATTGTAAGATTTGACCATCGTCTGTACGAAGCTTAAGTAAGAAAAAAAGTAGATCAGCTGTGTTTTCAACGCCACCTGAAATGGTAATTCGAAACAGTTATGTCTTTTGTGACATCATTTTTAGATCATGGCCAGAAGAAAATTATTTTGAAAGAGGAATATGCCATTTGTGTTTGTTGCTTTATGCCTACCACTAACTTCAAGTTTTAAAGTGCAAATTACAAAACAAAACGAAATTTCAGAATACACAAAACTGTGTACCTTCGCTCAATCTTTTTAACTCTAACACCAACAAACTCAACAATTGCTGCAACAAAAATTTCAAGTGTGGACGCAGAATAATATTAACCGTTAGTAATAAATTGTGTTTTTGCAAGATAAATATGAAATATTTATACGTGAAATATGCTTCACATGTGACTGGCACCTGTCAATCCATTACAAGATACATATATATTAATCTAATCTAAATATGGACAAATGTGTCAAATATGTTATTAATTTATAGTAAAATTCCAAAAACTAAAAAAAATAGAAAATAATTTTATTAATTAAAACTATTATTACATAATTACCTTATATTAAATAAATTAAAATGTCAATACTTTAAAATATAAATGTTTTTTTTAACATTTTCTTACTTGTTATCAGTTTATCAGTCAATTAAAACAAAAAGAAAATGTTCAATAAATTATTATACTGAATATTGCCGTATCGAACATAAAGTAATCTCAATTATTTTGTTCAGGTAACGGGAAAAAATATTTAAAGCTCTTTAAATGATTACAAAAATACATACAGTGTTATTGCTTTTTTTAACTAAAGGAAAATTTTATCAATAATAAAACCAGTTCAACTGCCTTATCGCCATAATTAATAATTAAATCAATTTTTTTACTTTTGTTTTTAATGTAAACGGCCAGTAATAAAAAAAATCAGGGAAATAACAAAAATTATAAAACAATAATAAACACAACATACATAAGTACATAAAATATACATTTATTAAAATACAAAAAAACTACTTCAGGTGTAGTTTAGTTAACGATGTTTAAAATGTAATTTCGCAACTATTAACGGTACTTACAAAATAATAATCATATTTGCAATTTTTAACGGTATTTACGAAACGATAATTTACTTCCTGGCCCACAATGTCGACAAGAACATTTCTTTGGTATTTTTTTACTGAAAACAAAAACAAATTTTAGTTGTTTATTATTGTTTTCAATAGGTATAAATCTACGAAAGAAATGTTCTTGTCGACATTGTGCAATTAAAGTGTATTGCACTTTTTTTATACCCTCCACCACAATTAGTTGTGAAGAGGGTATACTAAGTTTGTCATTCCGTGTGAAACTTTTTTATTATTGATCTCAGACCCCATAAAGTATATATATTCTGGCTGCTTGAGTAATTCTAAGTCGATTTAGCCATGTCCGTCTGTCTGTCCGTCTGTCCGTCTGTCCTTCTGTCCGTCTGTCCGTCTGTCCGTCTGTCCGTCTGTTGAAAACACGCTCACTTTCGAAAAACTCAAAAGAAATAAACAAACTAGGTGTCAAATTGCTTGTAGTTATCCTAAGCAGTTTGGGATTGAATTTCAGCAAAATCGGTTCAGTAGGACCAGAGCTATGAATCAAAATGTGGAACCACCACCTTCAAAAACTTGATAATTTTGTTACAAAAACTAACATAAATGATGCAAAAATGCACGGAATGACATAAGATTTTGCACAAGTCCGTTTTATTCGATTAGAAATTACACTGTAAAATTTCGCGAAGGTCGGTCCATAATTTACCCTAGGCCCCATATAAACACTACTCCCGAAAAACAGTTTAGTACGCCTAAAACCGTAAAAAATAATGCAATCATAACAAATTTTGGCTCGTCACAATTTTATAGGACTATAAATGATACTGTGAAATTTCGTGAAGATCGGTACATAATTTACCCTAGGCCCCATATATGCCCTACTCCCGGTAAACAGTTTAGTCTCCTAAAACCATAATTAATAACAAATCGTCACAGTTTAAGATAATAATAATAAAAAGACATCATACAGATATTACTCCTTAAACATTCGAACTGTCGGTGGAGGGTATCAAAGATTCGGCACAGCCGAATATAGCACTCTAACTTGTTTAAATTCGAATTTGTGAAATGTGCTTAAAATTAAATTAACAATTTTATAAAGCAATAAGGGTTCTCATGAAATCCCTTCAAATTGACGTTTGTGCAAATAGACAAACTTTCGAGACTTGTTACGTGAAGCCCACTTTTTAATTTTTGTGCCATTTTGTACAATGAATGTCAGTTTGTAAGAAAAGTCAATAAAAAAAATAAATTGGATAAAAATAAAACACGAAAATAAACGTCAAACTTCATATTTAAAAAAAAAAAGTAATAGCTACGTTTTACACTCAACACACAGAAAAAATTATTTTTCCAATTCAAACAAAAAATTTGTAGAAACTTTTCAATGATTTTAAATATGCCACTCTTAATAATATCACATTTTTAGTTTAGAAGATATAACCGTTCAAAGTTGACCGACTTTCGGTTTTTAAAAAAACACACAATTTTTAGTCAATTTGTTGCGGTTTCAGGTGTAATATCACGAAAAATAGGTAACGAATCGCCTTATTTTTTGTTTGTATTGATTGATGTATTTATTAAATGTAAAATGATAAAAAAAAAAATTAACTGTTTGCTTTGTGTTTCTCCTGGTAAATCACTATTTAAAACGATCCGTTTTTTCACTATTTTTCAACTTTGACGGAAAATAAAAAAAATCTATATTTTTCTATATTTGCCATATTTGCAGAACCTGTTCTTTGATTATTTCTTTACATAACTCAAAAGGTTTTATCTGCCCGTACGTGCCCGTTTGCCTTCTAGGGGTAAAAAAGTTTAAAAAGACATGGTTGCAGAAATTGTATGGCGTCCATCCCTTATATGTTTTGACTGACAGTAGTTTGATCTAATAGTTTGAAAAAAACTACTCATTGAAATTAGCAGGTACGTACCTCACTTTAACAATACTTTGGCGTACAAATGGTCATGAACAATATTGACTTATGGTCCCTACAGGTAGGCACAAATCTTATTTGGACACGTGCATAATATCAAAATTGCATTATTCAGCCTAAATCCATATGTATGCAGGGAACAGGTAAATTTTTCGGCATGGTAGCATAAGCCTATATATTGCAAAATAAGCATAATGCCTGGATTAGTCTACGACTGAAAGTTGGCGCAGCAATTACTGAAACCATTAAACAATTTAAGTACTGAAAACATGGCGTTGAACAATTTAAAATTATTTGAACTGTTTAGAAAGTCAACCACACCAAAGTTTTTCACGGGAGCTGCTTTAGAAGAACTTGATAGCTTATACGGAAATATTGAGAGAAGCGAAATTATAAAAAATAATTTTTATCTGATATATGCAAATATTAAGGCAAAATGGGTGAAATCTAATCGAACCATTCAGAACTTCAGCTCCAAATACGAGGACTGGCTTAATAAAGACACCATCATGGATATATTGGCAGTAGATAAACCCACCACATCAACCAGAGGAGCAAAAGGAAGGCCAAACAAAAGTATTGAGGAGTGTTCAATTTTTACAAGAAAGAAGTCACGAAAAGAGTTAAAAAATAATTATAGTTTAGAAATTGTTAGTCTGTTAGATATACCTTCTCTTACGAGTTGTAATGAATATTTTACAGAAAATTGAAAAAATAAATTTAAAAAAAAAATAATTTTTTTTTTAATTTGTTGGGTAATACAGTAGTTTTGACTTAGCTGCCTTTTATTTACGTGCACTTTTGACTTAACTGCACAAAATTGATAATTTTTGGCATTATTCCTTATAATCCCATACAAATTCCTTTTTTAAGTGCCCTTTATTTATCTGCACATTTAAGATAAGAGCTCAAAATTTTTGGCATTTTAAAATTATTTTCATACAAAAAATTCAACTTAGCTGCACTTTGACTTAACTGCCCAAAATACGTATTGTCTGTAATTATTCTCCAAAATCCTTGTTTACGTGCATTTTGTATACCTGCACATTTTTTATAATTTTGGGCAGCTTTAAAATATTTTCATATAAAACATCAAAGTTAGCTGCACACATGACAAAATGTGGTGGCCACTTTTTCACATTAATATCCAATTTTAGGTGTTTATAAAAACAAAAATCCCAAACAAGTCAAGTTGGTATCATTATAATTCATTTATTTTGTTTGCATGTACCTACATTTATGCATATGGTTTGTGGTTACAGCAACTTTACCACGATTGTATGAAAGGAATAGCAAATCTTAGTCCTGGAATAGAATAAAGTAGTTGTAGTAGTATTTGAAGGTAACGAATGCTCTGTAGCGCAACAAAGTTCAAAATTTCGATTTTTGCGCTTCAACTTCAACGGCTACTACAACTACGTTCTGTTGGCACTACTTTGAAACTGCCGTTTTTAACTTTTGACAGCTTGCAGCGCTATTCTTAACGTTGTACTACAGCGACTTTTCTGTACCACACTTTATTGTTAACAATTTGGTTATCTCGTTCTTTATAAAAATGCATAACAAATGACTACAGGTTGTTTGAACGTTTGATACTCCTTTTTCAAACACTTTACTTTAGCTGCACTTTTATGCAGGTAACCACAATTGCCTACCTGCACATTAAGGCAGCTAAATACATTTAAGATAGCTGCTTTTTTGATTTACCTGCACAAAAAATCGTGCAAAGGAGATTGTGCAGCTAAGTCAAAATTACTGTAATTTAAAACATAAAACCCTAAAGAAAAAAAATAAAAACAATCTAAAAATGTAAAAATAATTTTTTTTAGTTACCATGAAATTGATTTTTCTACTAATTTTAACTTTGATAACCCATAAGTAGGCCCCTACGAAGCGTAGCACCCTTTCCAAACGCTCATTTCATAGGCTGAACAGTTATCTATCATATGCTGTTTAAACTGTTCAATTATCTTATTCGGTTTAAAAGATATGATTTTTGCAACGAAAAAACCAGGGCTGTGGAGTCGGAGTCGGAGTCGGAGTTGAGGAGTCGGAGTTGAGGTTTTTGTACCGGAGTCGGAGTCGGAGTCGAAGTACCCACAAAAACTAGCGACTCCGACTCCGACTTTTTTGCATTACAATTTTTCTAATATTTTTCAAAATAAAAAATTTTAATGACCAATTTCTCCAATTCTTTTTAAATATCAATTCATATTTTAATATAATTTTTCTTATAATTTTATTTTTATTTGACATAAGAAAACAAATTTTAAACATAAATTGATATTTAAATAAATTAGTGGAATTGGCCATAAGAGGGTCTGCTTTTTGAAATTGTGAAGTCAGAAAATAAGGACCATTATACTTTTCATATCAAAAATTAAAAAATTGAGATAACATCTTATTTCGACAATTTATAAGAAAAGTTATATAGGTTTTATCGAAGCATGTCCTTTTCTATGTTTTAATGTGACCTCAAATTTCTGTAACAAAAACAAGCGGGTTTACTATTTGAATTTCGCCAAGATATCGTTAATAAAATAGAGACAATAATAATATTGAATTAGGAACGGAAAAATGCAATGGCGAGTACACTGAAGAAAAAGATTTCAATTTAGTTGTTTAAAAATTCACATAAAACTACATCAAGCCACATTTTGAAAACTTTACAGCAGACCGCGCAAACATGTTGATGATCGCAAATGATGTTTATGTTATAAAAATGTGCATTTGTACGAATATTTTATATGATCCTAACATATTTTTTTATATCGATGATATACTTAAAAAATTACGTCATAAAAGGTTCGTTACCTTCTATGGTACTGTTCCATGCCTTGAGACAAACAGCACCAAGTCCAACAACAAAAGGGGTGCTATTTCCCAAAAATAATAGAAGGCTAACAACATTTTTTTACGTTACGTTTCTCTACAAAATGTGTTATATAAATTGTAGAACTAACAACTGAAGGCGCATCTGCATGTTTTAATAAACTATATTAAATTTTCCTGAGAAAGATTTGACTTAATAAATAAAACAAGACCAAAATGGCAGTGTCTGAATTTATGTATGTTTATTAAAAACAAAAGACCTCACTTCACAATTTACAAAAAAGGACTGTCCTTTGCCTCTATTATTATTGTGGTAAACAACACTAAGTACACTTGAAGCCTTTAACGTCCAAGCCAATTGGAATTGGTGTTCTTTTCAACTTTTCTATCTCGAAAGCTACATTAGATAGGACTTATGGAAATTCACACATCTATAAATTCCAACAGTATAAAAAACGTTATTTGAAAAAGATGTGAATTGGTGTAGTTTATCTCTCCCCTACAGAACTATTTTTACATTTTTTAGCACTGTTTGCATAATTTTAATAAATTAATATAACTTTTAAAATATACTAAAGTTCAATGATTCCATACGGATTGAAGCAAAACTCGTTTCTTTCGAAAGTTCGTAACAAAACTCGTTCGTTCCAAAATTAAATCCATTATTTTTCTATATTTCAGTTGGTTTAAATTTCTAAACTGTTGAGTTATAAGTCAAGAATGTCATAACACTTTAGAATTAAAAAAGGTTCAACTCATTTGGTCTATTTAATCGGGCGCTATATGTTTTTTGCATTTTTTCCAAAATCCAAATAAAATATTTTGTAGCTTTCCTACTCATATGTTAGTAACTAGTAAATTAAACGTTAGAATTAAAATATCGATTTGAAATTTTTACAGAATCATTTTCTTGCTATATTTAACTATTTAACAGGTACTAAATTAAAAAAGAGTTTAAAGTCAAATAAAAACTAGTCTCTTAAATAATGCTAGGTTAGAGTAGGAGTCGGAGTCGGAGTCGGAGTCGGAGTCGTACTTAAAAAATTTCACCAAAAGGAGTCGGAGTCGGAGTTATAACTTTTTCTTAACGACTCCACAGCCCTGGATCTTACAAAGTTGTCATTTCTTTGACAATGGTGCCATTGTCAGATGCATTAATTTAGCACATCTGCCAAATGAAAAAAGCGTACAATGTTCACACAGTTGCAATACGAATTTACGAAGTTTGTGCTAATTAATTTTCATACATTTTTTCACATTTCGTTTGCGAGGGCGTCAAAATGTAGAGTTTGCACAGATTGCGAGACCTTTAAGCGATATCATGAAAACCCTAAAAAGCTAAAAAAGTTATTTAAAAAACAATAATTCTTCAAGTGCACTTAAACAAAGTTGTGTCAATTGAAATTACAATGTATTTTTAAAAATTGATAATTAAAAGTATGTTTTACTCAGGAGTTTTTTATATTATTAATATGTAATCAAAACAACATAAATATTTATCAAAAAAAAACTTTTTCAGAAAAGTCAACGTGCAATTCTAAAGCTAATAAAAACTGCAGTGTGGCCACCTCACGTGTAATTTCACATATCATGTGTAATATTTTTTTCATGTGTAGCCCATGTGTAATTGACCAAGGTATATTTACACAAGGTAGACTCATTTGGGAGTGTAGACATGCTGCTCTATAAAAGGAACCAAGTTGTCAAAATTGTCTTCATATAAAACAAAAACAATTTAACGCACACATGTACAAATTTTGGCTCATATACACGAAATTTGACGTTTGGGTTCCAACTAGGGGTAAACGGCTGACAAACATATGGGCCAACGAGTTTACCTTGTGTAAATATACCTTGTAATTGACTGCATGTGTTATTCATGTGTAATTTAATAGTTTAACGTTTTGTAGCACTGGTTTTGTTATTATTTTTTCACAATAAGTAAAAAGGTTTAAAAATTTAATTAAAAGAATGAAAGCGTTAAAAGACCTGAACTAAAAATGGTTGCATCATTAACTTCTAACCATTTGGCATTTAGAAAGCTTTTGTCACAATTTATTATAAAGACGAAACATCTTGGGTAGATTATTCTTTTTTTTCAAAGAGGGTGGATCATCGACTGCAAAAGAAATGTTTGAGCTTCTCAAAAGCACGATTATAGAAAAACGGACTCCTTTTCAAAATCTAGTTAGATTTGCATCAGATACACCTAATGTTATGTTTGGACAGTATACTTCAGAAGTATTTTGATAAAATGCTCGTGCCACCTAATACATTTGGTAGCGTCGAAGGCCTGTCTGAACCTTCCAACATATTTGGAAGATTTACTTTGTAATATAAGATCTTGTTTTATTAGAAGTAATGCTCGGCAGATAAAATTTAAGGAGTTTCAAGAATATTTTCGCGACAACATGCGACAAATTAGCACATTGAAACGAAACCTTGTTAATTAATTTTTGAATCCCAAGAAAAACTTTGATGCACTCTTACATTTAAAAAAATTTTAGCTTCACTGTAATTTGAAGGCAGAATATTATTGGAAAAAGGTTTTTGATATAAAAATTCCTTTGGAGACAGATTATTTCCTACTTTGCAAATAGTTATTTTTGTTTTAATTTTGTAAATGGTAAATTGAAAATAACGATAAGATTGTTGTAAACAAAAAGCAAATAAAGAGACATTTGAAAAATATTTGTGTGTTGCATAAGTAAAAAATATAAAAATATCCAGTGTTGCAGCAATAGAGGAACTGAATTAACATTCCGTTGAAAAATTGCGTCGACGACATTTAAGGGATGCATCAGATCCTTTATCATACCCATATGAAATGTATGTTAAATATCGTCACCTAAAATGCAAAAGGGCTCAACAAAAAAAAAAAAAAAAATCGAAATTAGAGTTTTTGATTGAGTTTTGTTCATTTGATTAAACTAATTAAACAATTTTAGATCAAAAATGGCGCCTTTATTAAAGAATTTCCAACTCCAATTACACCTTGTTGTTACTGATTTTGTAAAGTTGTTAGCTTCTCCTGTAAAAATATAAAGCCCTTTTGCATTTTAGGTGACGATATTTATGATTATTTGTTTAGCAAAAATGCATAAATTTTTAATGGTTTGTACGAAATAAAAAGGTGGAATAATAAGTTTTTTGGTATACATATGTATATGCTGCTAAAATTATCAATTCCACTTAGAAAATTTAAATTGGTTTCTGTTTTCTAAAGAAGCCAAATACGGTTTTAATTCCACTTTTGATCGAAATTTGTTTCTGTGACATGAGTAAAAAGATAGCATGTGTAATTCGTATTTCCATGTGTAATTTTGGCATGATCCATGTGTAATTTACCATTTCGTTGGTGGCAACATTGAAAAAGTGTCATTAGATCGAAAATTTTAAAATTAATTTATTATTATTTTAATATACAGTGCCGCACATATTTATTGGCACAACAAGAATTTTTATGTTTATGCCCGCTGCACGCCGAATTTGAACATTCTACAAGTGAAAAAATGGTCTCCCATAAACATTTTTCAGTTTATTAAGTAATGCAAATATTTCTTTAATTAAAATTTAATTTTATTAAGTATTTGCAACATATTTAAAAAAAATAATAGCAATTCTACTGCACAAAACTATTGGCGCACCTTGTCTATATCTCGTAAAACGAAAAAATTTTTATATGGTATACCACATTTAATACTTTGTTGGAAAACCTTTTTGCTACATAACTGCATCTAAACGTTTTGGCATGGAATGCACCAACCTTTTCGTTGTTCGCTCGCCAATTTATCGCCATTCTTCTATCAATGCCTTCTTTAGGTCAGATTTATTAGAAATTGGCCTCTTTTTCACACGTCTATCGAGTTCTTCCCACAAATGCTATATCGGATTGTGGTCTGGAGATTGTGGGGGATGGGGTAGGAAATGTGCGATGGTTTATATAAGCTACATACGAACGTCATTGGCTGAATGCTTCGGGTCGTTATCTTGTTGAAATGTAAAACTGCTTGGTAGTTTCAACTCTTCAGCGCTTTTTTTACATTTTCCTTTAAAATATTTAAATAGACCGTTTTGTAAATAATGCCATCTATGAAAACCAACTCTCCAACACCCGAAGTTGACATGCATCTCCACACCATAACTCTTCCCCTACCATGTTTTACAGTTGGCGCAAAATTTGATTTTCCATCTGCCGTATTAGGTTTTCTCCATACGGTAGTTCGTCCATCAGAGCGGAAAATATTAAATTTACTCTCATCCGAGAAGAGTACTTGATCCAAGTAGCTGGTAGGCTTGATTATGTATCGTTTTGCGTAGGCTAAACGCTTTATTGGTTAATATCAGAAATAAGTGGCTTACGTCTAGAAACTCGAGCATTGCAATTCACCCCCGTCATGGGGTGAATGTCTTTCCCAAAGTCTTCCTTATCTTCAGCGGCAATTTCTGTGGATGTTTTTTTCGGTTTATTTTAATTTTCCGAATTATTTCGTTAATATTCTTGGACGGCCTGTTTTTTCAATATTTTCCAAGTTTGACTGCCCTTTAAAACAATTTACAATACTTCGAATTGTGAAACGGCTTCTGTCCATTATTTTACCAATCTCAGCGTACGATTTGCCTTTATTGTGCAGTATTATTTTGAGCGGAGATGTGCTAGTTTCTTTTTGTTTTGGACTCATTTTATAGTTTTGTAGACTAATTTATAAAATTTTATTAGCAAACTGTCACATTAACTGCAAAAGCTGCTATATTACGGTTACTGGCTAAATTTTACAGGTATTTTCTTAACTAAGTTGCCAAACCATAAAAAAAGTGTGCCAATAGTTTTGTGCTGTATAATTGTGCATTTTTTTTTTTGACAAATTCCTTCCAAAAATGTATTTCATGCAGATTTTTGGATGAAATTTTGTTGAATGTTTAAATAATAATATGAACTAATTAATATTAAATATTTTTCCAACAATATGATATTTATAATGCTCCTAAAATGACCGTGAAATGAAAAAAGCTCGTTGTGTCAATATTTATGTGCGGCACTGTATGTATGTATGTAACAATGTCCTCAAGCATATTTTAATTAAAAAATTTGCAATTTTACTTTCAAAACAATAATAGCAAACAAAAAGTCTGTGTAAATCGAAATTTCAAAATTTTTAAAATATTTTAAAAAACAATAACAAAGAATGTAAATTTAATTATGTACCATGTAAAACGTTTTATAATTACATACTTACCTCCGTTTTCACAACTTACCGATAGCTAAAGGAAGGATTTTATCGACCGTATAAAAAGTGTTCCATTGTTCCAACTTTACTTTTACCTGTCAGGTAGGATGAACCTTAATTCACTTTATCGCTCACTTTAGGTTAAAGTAAAGTTTTAATAAGGGAACACTTTTTATAAGGCCGGCTAAAGTCTACTTTAAGCTATCGGTAAGTTGTGAAAACGGGCCTTAGGTAGTTATTTTTCAAATTCCTTATTTAAACAAAAATTCTGTTAACTTAAATTAAATTTGATCAGATACATGTGTAGATGCATGTTTATCGAATGTTTTTAAAGATAAATTATATTACGACATAATGATATGTATTATAATTTTATAATTTATTTGTATACTTTTTAGTGTAACTAAATAAAAATGTTTACCATTTGATAATAAATACATCTATTTTGCAATAAAATCAAACAATTGATTGCAAGAAAAATGAATTCGTTTTTGGAAGACTCAACGGAACGTATCAGCCGTTTAAGTAATGAAAGTCGTCACGATACGCTGATTAATGAAAAGAAATGGGAATGGGGTTTTCTAAGGGTAAGTTGCAAATTTTTAAATAAACAAAGCAATTTTCTTATACACATATACATACATACAGCTACTCACACTATAAATGAGACACACAGAAAAAGTCTTATGCTTGAAACTTAAAATAAAAGCCTCAGTTTAATTTAAAAAATTTCATTGAATATACATACAGTAGACTCGGGATAGAGGCAACCCAGAATTTATGAAACTACTCGATCGAGGGGACGGCAAAAATTCTTTTATTCGATCTAATGCGTACTCAGTAGAAGGAATTGTGAGCTTTAGTGGAAATAAGTTGGTGATTATTACCTACGTATATCTTTAATGATTAGGGCGAGAGAAATAACCAAGAATGTACAATAATGGAATCTGAAGGTATTAAGATTTTCGAAAAAGCAAACGATTGAACTCACAACAACACTAACTCGCTCGACTGCATCCCTGTTCTCGAAAATATCAGAGTTTGGCTGTGCAAAAATCATTGGAAGCTAAGAAAAAACAGCACACTATGTTTAACTTATTAGACTATTTAGTTCTTATTTAAAATACATAAATACATTAACTTTACATATTACTTGTATAAAACACTGCATTAAGCACTATATTTTGAATATTCCTCTTTCAATCTCAATTGATGGGAAGAGTCTGCGTTGAGGGAATAACTGTTGCATTAATTAGTTCCCTCTATCCCGAGTCTACTGTTCTTCATTTAATATAAATTATATAACCCAATCTAATTCATGCCTACATAAATTAATTAACATAAAGTATGTAAACTAACTTTTTTATAAAGTGTCCCACTTATAGTTTGAGTAGCTGTATAAAATATATGTACTATGTACATATATAAAAAAACAAATTTCTTATCGTTGATAAAATAATCGTAATTAAACAAAAAAAATTGATTTTATATCAAGTTATTAAGTTCTGATCATATCGAGCCCTAACCGCGAAAATAACGTAATCGACATCATTTTCGATTTTTATTTTTTTTAAATAAATGACTTTTTTGGCAACACTTGCATCATCTCCTAAAATGTCATGGTCACATAAGGTACCGTTACGATTTTATAACAAAAAAAATTTTATCGGAAGTGACAAATTTGATACAAAATTTATATGAAATAAAATAAAAAACCCTCCTGTAAAATTTGATTTTTGGCGCTTACTTAATGTTCGCGGTTAGGGATCGATATGTTCATTAGAGTGGCACTGAACATCCGAATTTGGATTTCCGGATATTTGTACCACTTTGTCTTAAACTGATGATGGAAGTTTGAGCTTAGCTGGACTACTCTAACCCGCGTCGTCCCAATGCGGCCAAAGTTCAAAGTTATCGAAATTCAGCATATACCTGCAATTCATCCAAGAATTTGCTATGTTTGTGCTGTTCTGATGAAAACGAGCCAGTTTTAAATAATGTTAACTAGAAGTGAATTCCAAAAGGTCATTTACAATGCAAACGAACAGAGTTATGCATTCCTAAACGTTACCATTTAAACATTGACAATACAATACGTAATAAAAGTAAAACAACAGGCAAACTGTGCACCAATAATTGTTTTTCTGCTTTGTTGAATTTTTTTAAGAAAACAAAATAGCACGTATGAAAACCGCACCACTGCAATTTGATTTGGAGCTCACCCTATATGTTAAAAAAACAAAAGCTTGAAAGAACGCACTCAATCTTATGAAAACCAAACAAGATAAGCACTTTTTGATTAGGCAAAGATTAAAAGAACATAGGGATTGCATGATAGGAATTAATGTTAGCTTGAAAAAGAAGAAATAAAAACAACGTCAACGATATATATACAATCTTATAATGCATATGTAGCTCTTTCAAAAAAAAGTTTGTGCCCGGGATTTCCGCTTTCCCGAAAATCAATTGCGAGACTCCCGGTAAATTCTGAACAAAACCTTGTTAAATAAAAACAAGTAAGAGTGCAACATTAAGCTTAGCATAATCTTATACGTCCTCGACGGATTGGCACCTTGTCCCGATGAGGACCCTGGACATCCATGGATGTGCTAATTAATTAATGCATTAAAACAGCTACTACCTTTCCAAGTGCAGACGTACCATCTGATCATTATCTTCTAGCAGCAACGATTAAATTAAAGTAAGCATCGATTAAAAAACTACACAAACTTTTTAATGAAATTTATGACACCGGCATTTATCCTGACTACTGGTTAAAATCCACATTTATTACAATCCCAAAGAAAAACAATGCCCGGAGATGTCATGATTCTAGAATGATATCCTTAATGAACCACGTTTTAAATATATATTCCTAAGAATAATTCAGCAGAGGTTATATGGTAAATGTGAATCATCACTTGGTCGTACTAATACTTGTACTAATACTTGTACCTAATTTGGAAACTTTGGCTCCTGCCGTTCTCTAAATATACAGAAATCTGTAATTTCTTTGTACACGAGGTTCTACGCCCACTTCTCCAATCCCGAACCAATTTTTAGAGAGGTTGTGTATTAATAACCCAGCTTTGTGTACCAAATTTGGACAATTTTTCTCTTACTGTTCTCGAGATATAGGAAAAAAACTATTTTGTGCCACGCCCACTTTTCCAATCCCGCCCACATTTTGTGGGATACTGTGTATTAATAGCTAAAATGTTTGTACCTAATTTGGGAACTTCAAAAAGTGTGTACATAATTTTTAGGTCTTTTCGTTCTCCAGATGTACAGAAATTTATTATATCTTTGTATGGGAAGTGCCACGCCAACTTCTCTAATCCTGCCAATATTTTTAGAGGGGATGAAAAAAAAATTAAATAAAACAATAACAACAACAAGGGATATATGGGCTTTTTGCTCATATCTCAGTCATTTATGGACCGATCTGGCTGAATTTCAATAGGAAACTTTAACAGAGTATATGTCCCAATTTACAATGTGGCAAGTGAAAGGCAGACAGACGAAGTTTGTAGGCGAGAGAGGAAAAAAGTGAAGTGTGTTACGCATACAGCGTCGCCCCCTTACCAGCAAAATTTGTCTGTCTGCCTTTCACTTGCCACATTGTAAATTGGGACTATGTAACATATATATATATATATAACCACCTAGTCCTCATAGTTTCTGAGGTCTTTGGAAACGCCACTTAACATTTACACGGACAGACGGACATCGTTAAATCAATTTTGCTACTCATAAGGACCCAAAACATATAAGTTTATAGGTTCTGAGATCAATATTGGTTTTTTACCTTCGGGGAATAGTATAAAAAATATCTACAAAGCTAAGTTCTATGTTGTTTTTGATTTATTTAATAAAAATGTATGCGTTATTTTGACGCTCTTTGTACAAAATACTTAAGATTTCTAAAGTTTATTATCTGATTCGTTAATTTGACATGTTTTTTCCAGCATATATAAACATATCGAATTCTTTGATCAATTGCAGATAATTTGTTAATTTCAAGAAATTAGAGCTTTGACCCCGGTGGGGTACGGGCAAGAATTGCCCGAATTTTAAGTATTCATGTTTTAGACGTATGGCCAATTTCTGAATGTATCGACAAACTGTCTTTTACTTAATGTCAACATAAATTTATTATACCGATAAACTGTCCGTTACCCGACAAAAAACATTGTTTTCAACTGGCAGCACCTCTCAAAATACATATAAAAATGGGGAGTCAGCTGATTGCATTTATCTGTACGGCAAATAAAAGGAAAATAAATAATTGGCAGTGCTGGTTAGCTTTGCGACAAAATAGAAGCAAATGAGGCATTGAGAAAATCAAATTTCTTTAATGTGCAGTTTTTCGTTAGGAAAAAAGATAATCGTGTAATGAGAAAACGGCCAATAGTGTTACAAAACTTCGCTTGGATTTTAACGAAAATCTAAAGGTTCTAATGTCACTCTAATGTACATACATATCGTCACTTAAGATGTAAAAAATAAAACTACAGTGTTGGTACGCCCTTTTGCATTTTAGGTGACGACATGTAAGTGTGTATTAATATTAAAATTTTATTTAAATTAAAGTGATTTTAATTTTAGTGATCAGCGTTGCCAGTTTAGCAACTCAAACCTCATTACAAAATGTTGTATCGGTAGGTTTATAGTTTTAGTTTATAGTGATGCATATTTAAACTTGCCCTTTTTATCGGCATGAATTGTTATAATACAAGTCAAAACATCTACACAAGTTACATTGTGGATCAGCTCTCATTTGACAGTCTCCCCTGCAAATAATGGCTTAGAGATATAATTTTTATTTAATTACTAAGCTTAAACATTCAATATTAGCCCTACCTCCTAAAAAATACGTTGGAATGAAATTCTAAACAAATTACTTAAATGTAAGTCAAACCCTTTTTTGCAAATTAAACTTTATGGAGATACAAAAAAGGGGCACATTTTTATATAAATCGGTCTTTAAGATAAAGCCCTTAAAATCAACTAATCCTAGCTTTTTTGCTATAAACTGGTACAGGATTTTATGGAAGGCAGATCTATCCAATTAGAGTTTTAAATAAGGCGAATTAATTTTTCAGGTGGCGTTGACACAGCTGTGCTACTTTTTTTTCTAAATTAGAGAGAGGAATGTCAAAAGTTACTTTTGTTCTTGACATATCGACCAACGAAAGCAACAAATAAATTAAAATGTTGTATTTTTGGTGTTGTTACTTGTTGTAGTATCGCCACCACCCTATAAATGAATTCGCCTTGGTTTTAAACTTGCTGGAAAATTTTTCAAAATTTTAAGAAAATCTAATTTTTTTTGTCTTTTTCAGAATCAATGCGCTAATTTAGAATTAGAACAATTCTATCAGTCGTATATGCAGCGTTTACGTGTCAGTTATTTATCGTTATTTATCATCATAGAGCTGCTAGTGGTGGGTGTACATTCAATTATCTTGTTATCGACGATAACGGTAAGTCATTTAATCGAAATACCGACTTGCGTTTTAAGACGATTCTATTTAAAAAAAAAAAACATATATTTTCTTTTTTAACGTTTTTTAGAATTTAAATAAAGTTGCAACCGATATCTTTGCCTATGTCACTTCGGCCTTATTAGTATGGGCTATTTTGGCTCTGAATTTTCGTGTAGAACTTATAAAGCGTTATCCTGGAATAATGTATGCTTCGTCTTGGTTAGCTGTGACTATACTGGCAATGACTGACATAGGAGTTTCCGTTTATCATGCTGTCATAAATTTAGACATTTTGCGTCCCGCCTATGGTTCCTATATACTATATGCTGTTTATATTTTCATGCCTTTGCCCGATAATGTTCAGGCCTTTATGTTGGGCATGGCTGTAACGGTGTCATATTTGATAGATTATGCATTTGTAACGTATCGTAAGTTACCAGATGGAACGAAAACGTTAGATGTGGATAAATTGATAACTGAGGGTATATTTCTTCTGAGTATAAATTTATTGGGTATATATTTTCGCATGATGAAGGAAATTGCCATACGTACCACATTTTTAGATCGTCGTAAATATGTGGAGGAAAATTTATTGTTGCGCTATGCCAGGGAAGAGGAGGTAAAGTAAAACACACTGGGAGTTTTATGTTTAATTAAGTTTGATTAAATTTTCTTTATTTAACAGCGAAGTTTGCTATTGAGCATTATACCAGCTCATATTGTAAATAAAATTGAACATGATGTTAGGTCGCGCTTGGAATACAAAAAGGCAAAAAGGCGGGCTTCACAAAATCCTCATTTGGGAGCGTAAGTCAAATAGAAGGTAATTTCCATTTGAATGCAGACACTTTTAAAAGTAACTTTTCTTAAAACCAATTTTTAGTGACAATCAACCAAATATATCGCGCTGGCGTCAACCCGAAATTGAGTAAGTTGAATAAGGGTATAACCTTAACCACAGGTGGAAACGGTATATACAAGGTGGGGCAAAAGTCCCGCTACCATGTTGGTTGCCTTTAACTTTTTTCTCAGAAAAGAGAAGTAAGTTTGGTTTGCATAAAAAGTTTATTTGGTCTTTACATTTTTTTTCGTTATAATTCGAAAATTATATCGGCTTTCGGCTCTTTTTTAAGGCACTTTTCATGACATCCTGCTACATATCAGGCTGAATTTCTTCAATTTCGTGACGAATATTGTCTTAATGATGTTGAATCGTTTGGGGATTATGCACATAAACTTTTGATTTTAAAAAACCCCAAACTGAGCTAAACGTTACATAACCAAGTGGCGCGGAATCAAAATGGTAGCGGGACTTTTGCCCCACCTTGTACATATGTATAAGTTTGTCATTCCGTTTTTAATATCTATAAATTGATGTTAGATCCTATAAAGTACACAAAAAGAAAAACACTCGGGATAAATCAAGTTTTTTGTGATTACTTTAAGTACGAGTCGTACTCAAAAATTCAAGTACGAATAACACTAAAACGTACTTAAACCAATCCTAAATGGGATTACTTTCGAAAACCAATCCCGGAAATTCTTGAAATAAGTATAAAATTCTTATATCAAGTAAAAAAAAAAATAAAACTTTTCATTGTGTTTAACCCTCCGGCATAGGCATGTTTTGATTTTCTATACACTGTGAAAAAAGGTCTGGTTAGACTCATGCGTACCACGAAGGGTTAAAATGTAAATTAAAGCTCTTGGTTCTCATTTAGTTTATATTTTTGGTTAAATATGTACACAAGATTTCTAAAGTAAAAACCATATCGTAACCATATTTTGGTGTTTTGGAATTCTGTAAGGTGTTATACGAGTAAGTAAATCAATCATAACACATGACATTTCTTTCTAATTCGGGATAAGATCAACTTAATAATACCTGAATCAAGCGCATTTTGAGATTGATTCAATTATTCAACTTAAATCAATCTCATTTTCAGATTATTTTAAGTACGAATTCGGATTAAAACAATTTTTAAAAGCGCATTTTGAGATTGATTCAATATTCATTTTACTTAAATCAATCTCATTTTCGGATAATTTCAAGTACGAAATCGGGATTGAATATGGATAATTTAAGTATTTTGGGATTGAAAATCCATACTTGAATCAATCTTTCTGTACTTGATTCAAGAAAATATGTACTCACCGTACTATTAATACCGCTTCGGATTGATTTGAGTACGGATTGATTGATTTTTCTTTTGAGTGTATATACATTCTGGGTCCTTATGAGTACCGATGTTGATTTAGCGATGTTCGTGTGCTCGTTGAAATTGGTTTTCCGAAGACCCCAGATGCAAAGTTCGCTATTTTTTTTTTTTTTTTTTTTTTTTTTTTGTCATTTTGCTTGAAGTTTAGCCAGATCGGTCCACAAATGCCTTGAATATGAACAGAAACCACGACTTCCTGTGGTTTTACCCACAAAACCCTTGTTGTTTTTTTGTGTATATCTTGAGAATGGCAATAGCCAAAGCTTCTAAATTAAGGACAAGCATCTGGGTTATCAACACAGAAGCTCCGACAAAATTATTGGCGGGATTAGAGAATATGAACAGAAACCACGACTTCCTGTGGTTTTACCCACAAAACCCTTGTTGTTTTTTTGTGTATATCTTGAGAATGGCAATAGCCAAAGCTTCTAAATTAAGGACAAGCATCTGGATTATCAACACAGAAGCTCCGACAAAATTATTGGCGGGATTAGAGAAGTTGGCGTGGCACAAAATGAATTTATTAATATTTAAAAAATGGTGTTTATATAACTGGTTAAGGGTATATAAGATTCGGCATAGCCGAATATGGCACTCTGACTTGTTTTTTCCCCTAAGATTATTATTAAAACTTGACTATCAATTCTAGGAAACTATTTATTGAACCTCATGATGATGTTACAATTTTATATGCTGACGTGGTTAATTATACATATCTAACCACAACTCTGGACGTTAAGACCCTAGTGGAAACTTTGCACGATTTGTTTGTTAAATTTGATACGGCCTCAGAGGTAAATACGTAAAAAAAAATATATTGTATATAGCAGAAAGTATTTTATAAAACACTTAAACTTAATTCTTTTAGGAATACAATGTCTTACGCATTAAGTTTTTGGGTGACTGCTATTATTGTGTGGCCGGTGTATCTATTCCGAATGAATATCATGCCAAATGTTGTGTTGATCTCGGTCTTCGCATGATCAAAGATATACGTGATGTAAGGTATTATTTAAAATAGCAAATATGTACTTACATATTTATACAAACACTTTATAAATTGACTTTCTTAATTTTTTAACCTTTTGCATTTTTTTAAACTTTACCACGACAATTTAGAACACGTCGTAAATTAAATATAGACATGCGTATAGGCGTCCACACTGGCAGTATTTTATCGGGAGTTTTAGGTGCTTGTAAGCTTCAATATGATATTTGGTCTAAAGACGTGGATATTGCCAATCGTTTGGAACAGACGGGCATGGCTGGCAGAGTACATGTTAGTGAGGAGACTCTTAAGCAATTGGAAGGTGAATACATGTATGAGGAGGGTACTCCACAAGCAAGAACTGATCCAGTTTTAAAGAATTTTGGTATACGTACATTTTTGATTAAGCCACCTAGGGTAATATTGAACTAAATTTTTATAGTTTTGTTTAAAAATATATGTAGTATTCCTTTTACGAATATTACAGTATGCTTTCTATAATGAACAAAGACGTCCGTTGGCTGGTGTTAAACGTCAGATAGAACAACGCTCTAAGAACGACTCTTCGACAAACTTTATGCAAAATAATATACAACGATTTAATCAAATACGAACACAAGCTAAACTGGAAATGAGTCGGGAACTCGATAAAATGCCGATAGGAAGAATACAGTAAGTAAAGTCTTTTTCTCTAAGTGAAAGTTTGGCTTATAATCATTAAAATATTTAAAATTTTATACGATTGTTGAGAAGTTCGGTACAAAATAGTTTCTTTAACTACAAAAATTATAATATAAATTTTAATGAAAACCGGATCATAATTGTTGACATCTTCACATAGTACATAATTTAATTCTGGACTTTTTTTGACAGAAATAATTCCTTTTTAAATTTAATCGATCGATTTCAAAACGACCGTTCTTGGAATGTGTAATAAAATTCAAGCGATTTTAAAATCTATTTCTGAATTATAGGCGGACAGGTGTCTTCCACTTTTTTGAAATTCGGCCCTTTTGGGGAGTAAACAGTTAAAACCTGTATTTTGGGATTAGTTTGTCACCCCATCTATCTTTTAAACATCGAAATAAAAATGATATCACATTTAAGGCGAATTAATCTATGCTAACTGTAGTGCCGGTTCACACACGTCAAGTTTGACTCGTCAAGTCTTGAGGTTTTAGAAGATAAGGGTGAAGAGAATGCCATTTATTTTCACCTCTCTCCTAAAAACTCAAGACTTGACGACTCAAACTTGACGTTGTGAACTGGCACTAGCTTTTTTAGTGCGTTGGTTTTGACATTCTACTCCATCTCATGAGCACGGCTGCCAGACTTGGCGATTTATCGTCATTTTGACGATGTTGGGGCCCAAAATTGTCCGACGATTTTTTAAATGACAAAATTTGTACTAATTAACAAAGGTTTTTAGTATTATTTCGTATTTTTAAATAATTTTTTGGATACTTTCTATTATACAGGTGACAGTAATTGTCCCATGGAAGCAGCTCTTAATACATATATAAATATAGAAGGTATCGCTCGGAATCCTGGTAATTTTTAATCATTTTTTTAGCACTGAAACGGTACTTTTTATTCGAGTCACGACGCAAATTATATACTTTTAAACAATTGAAGAATATTCGGATGCATGACATCCCGAACAATACCAAGCCAAGCAAAGTTATCTGTTGACAACCGTTGAAAGTTAACTTATATGTACATACTACCAAAATGTTTTTCAAATAATTACCTATTTTGGATTTTTAAAAAACTAAATTTTTCATATTTGAAAAAAGGTTGCCGCTCAACAATCAAAAAATTGCTCAAAGTTTTCTTATAGTAACAAAAATTATTGTTATCAAAGTTTTCCTTGGGATTCAAAAAATTAATTTACAAGTTTTCATTTAAATATGCTTGCTAAATTCACATTTCATACTATTGATAAACCGAAATTCATTGTTGATGGGATAAGCTATTCTTATGCGCATTTCACTGGTTGCTTAGGCCAGATCGTCAGGAAACTTCATCCAAAGATTATAGAAAAACTAAAGATATTATACAAATTAAACTATTGAGCGAATAAGAATTATAAACCCAAGTTTTAATTGTTATTTAACAATGACGATTTTTCTGACGAAATTAGAAGGTAAATTTGACGATTTTGTTATGCAAAATTTGTTGATTTTCGACACATTTAATCTGGCAGCTATGCTCATAAGGTCTGTTGCGTTCACCTGTATAAATTTGCCTTGATCTTATTTGTAACTTATCTAAACAATACAAATATCAATTTGGTACTTTTTAATAATTCGAACGTTTAAGGGGTGAAAATCGCACTTTTTTTGGTACATTTTTTCATTTATTGGCATATACTACGATATTCAATAAATCGATGTTTTGTATAAATCGATTAATCGTGCTAATAATTGTTCGAGGTAAAAATTTAATCGAATAATTATCGACCAATTTAATATTATTCGGTTTATCGAATAATTTTAATTTTGTCTAGTTTAGAAAAAAAGACCAAAGAATTATATTTTTTGACATAAAAATTTTATTACAAAAGTAATAACATTTTAACAAAAAGTACTTCATGTAATAAAAGAGAAAACCTTTTTAAATAAAAAATAGCAAAATGAAAGCTTAAATTCTTAAATAATCTTTCAAAAAGAAAATACAGTTTAATGCCTGTATTTATAAAAATTTTATAAATTTAATAAAGGTTTACAAAACAAATTTTGTATGAAAATTTGGCTTAATAAACGTTTGTTAAATTTAATAATCGTTTATAAATACGGGGGTAAATGTTTATGTTTCAAACGATTTCTTTCCTTTGTTTTGATGAAACTTGATTGTAAAAAGATTCTTTCACTTATTGTTGACGTTGGAGAAATTGAAATTAAAGCTTTATAAAGCAAATCCATAAGGGTGGGTCAAATAAATAGTTTTTCTCTTATCTACTTCTTATAGCGTAAAAATGTTGTATTTTTGCTGCATTAGACCCCTGGAAAATATTATTAACTTATTTTTAGTGTAAGAGCCTGCGCTTTGACCTTCAATTATGTTAAATTTTGAATATATCAAAAATAGCTTTGTATTGCAGAAAAGCATATTACTGTTTTTAACGACTTTTAAGTTTGTGAAAATAGTGTCAGAAGCATCCATGACTCTATGCGATCAAGAGAAGGTTTAATACAGACGAAACTTGAATCAAGATGAGTGATGTCCAGATTTGACAGTAAACAAAATTTTGTGACCAAAAAATGATTTTATTGTTTTATGTTGTATAAGAACCAAAGTTTTGTTTTTTTAAGTTTAATTCCAAAGGTTTTCAGTTTTAGTAGAGTTGTGTCGTTCCGGAACGACCTAGTTCTATTGAACGATTCCCTTAAGGAACGGTGCAAATTTTTTCAATTATTCCTTTTTTATCGTTCCTCGTTCCGGATTTGCAATCCGTTGGATCATCACATGTATTTCTGTTAGGTAATTTTTTGTCCGCTGATCATTGTTGCCGACTTTTGTGTATTTATGTGACATATAACAAATTTCTAATTAAATTAATTACTAATGTGATCCAAAGCAATATATTTTAGCAATATACTACTCGTTCACGTCCAGCAGCGGCATTAGGCTTAGATTAGTCGCGGATTAAAACAGGTATAAATTTACGAAATAAGTTATTATTTCTTACAAACATTTTAAAATATACATAATTCTTATTTATCTAGTTGTTACGACACAACATAAAAACAAACAATAAAAAATATTTGTTTGTTGACGTTTTTACGAACGGCAGAGAAGTTTTTCCGTCCCTCGTTCATTCATTGTTCAAAGTAAAAAAACAGGATCGATAAACTAAAGGAACTACCTAGTTCCTTTGATCTTTCGGAACGGCTCTACAAAAAGAACGATTTTGCCCAACTCTAGTAGAAAGTTGTTTTCATTTGTCTCAAAAAAATCCTCTTCATCTGAATCTTTGTGGTTAAAGTCTGTAGTAAATATTCTTTAAAATAAATAACCAAGATTTTGTTTGTCGTGCTTAATTCCCAATTTGTATTCTTGATAAAAACACTAAAATTTATTGTTAATGGGATAAGCTATTCCTATGCACATTTCACTGGTTGCTTAGGCCAGATCATCAGCAAACTTCATCCAAAGATTTTAGAAAAACTAAAGATATTAAGCAAATAAAACTGTTAAGCGAATAAGAATTGTAAGCAACAGCTTAAGCAAAAACAGCAACAATAAACAGTGAGCTTATCTTTCTTAAGCCTATAGTACCCGAAATGTAAAAAGTCACATGCGCATGTAGGTCTGACGTAATTTTGTCGTCATCATATAACACTAACCTGCTATTGTGGCTTTGTAGTTACGTCAAAATAGGAATAGCTTATCCCGTCAACAGTAAATTTCAGTGTTTTTATCAAGAATTAAAATTGGGAATTAAGCACGACAAATTTTGTATTCGCAAAAATTACTTTGATAATATTCTTAAAAATAAATTATTCCCAAACTCTTTGGTTTCAGTCTTTGTAGTATATGTATTTAAAAAAAATTGTTACTCGAAGGAAATGTTCCTGACAGTACAGCCACACGATCAAGATTTTCTTGATAGTTTTTCCCATATACTATTTGTCAAAATTAACAAAAATTTAAAGTTGTGACGTAGGCTGCATTCAATTTTTGAGCAATTTACATTCAAGATGTCATCAAGAAAACAATTTATAAAGGCAAACGAAAAATTTGCTCACTTACCTTGAAATCAGCTGTTTTCTTGAACGTAAATTGAAGCACTCTGGAAAGAGAATTTTAAAGGAAAGTTCGTTTCAGTTTTTAAAAGTATGAGTGTATTGGTAGAAAAGTCTGAGAGTATTAAAACTTGATAGGGAAAACTTGATCGTGTAACCCTCAAGTGAGTTAGGAAACAATAAAAGGGTATGTAAAACGTACCGGCTAGTTTTTTACATAAAAGAAAAAAACTAATATGTGCTGTGAAAAAACAAATATTCGAATAATCGATTAATCGCCATAAATTATTCGAATTATTCTATAATCGAAAATAAGCAATTTTAAATTATTCGAACAGTTAATCGCCCAAAATTATTCGATTAATCATACAACGAACAACATATTCGTATTAAATTATGGGGTCCCACTACAATGCAGAAATTTTTTATACTTCAATGAGGAGAAAAAAAGTATCAAAAACAGAAATTTAACAATTCTATCTTTTACTTTTGCGTCCTGCATGTGGTACTTTTTGAATTTTTTATAATGTTGAACTTAGAAACATAAAATTATAGGTGTAAGGTCCTGAGTGAATGAGAAACTATAAGATCAAAAATGCTGGTTTTCTTATTTTGTCCCCGAAAGAAAGGGAGACGCTATTATGGATCCCTATGAGTAGCCAAGTTGATTAAACGATGTCCGTCTGTCAGTTTGTCTTTATGTGTGTATGTTAAAACGGGTTTTCCGATGACGCCTGACATTATAGTGACTAGCTGGTAATATATTATGTTCTACTTATATTATCTATATATATACATATAAATCGGCTAAGGCAAAACAGTTAAGAACACTTTCCTCCTCTGTATGTCAAACGATTTGAAAAAAAACACACAACATTTGAAAGATATTTACTTAAAGAAGTGCACAATATATATTTTATTAAAATCTGTTCAGTATTTTCGAAGTAATAAGCGTTTAAATAAGCTACTAACACATATGTACAAAATACAAAATTTGTTTTTTTTCAATTATCAAATAATAAAAAATAGGGTGCTCGATTATTCGACATTTTTAAGAAACCGGTTTTCGAATATATCGACTATATAAATACGGGATATTAAATTATTTTACTTTTCCGTGCTGCATGTGGTGATTTATTTAACTTAGAAACATAATATTATAGGTGCAGGGTCCTGAGTGAATTAAAACCTATAAGATGAAAAATAAATAAGAACATGTAAGGGGTGCTTTTTGGTACTTTTTCGTTCAACATCTGGTTTTGTGATTAATTTTCGTTAATATTAGAATAGAAAAAAAAAATTAAAATGCAATGTCCTGAGTGGAATACAATTAACAAAGGAGATTTTATGATACTTTTTTGTTTTTCAATTGATATTTTCTGATATTTTTTATAGTAGAGGATAGAATGTGAACCAGAGATTGGTGCCTTGCCAAATCGATCCACTAAGATGGAAAAAATTAATGCTCAAAACATGTAAATTCGTATATACTTAGATGTAGTATCTTCATATAAACCTAAAAATGTATGGTCGAATTTTGACCATTAGGCGAACACTCGTAAATTAAAAAGCTTGTATGTGTGTTAGTTTGTGGCTTGATCACGGGGAAACTGCTTAATGGATTGGAATGAAATTTGGTAGACGGATAGCATATAGCACCAATTCAAATAAGGGTACAATTGGTACTATTTCTACTTTTTATAAATTCGGTATTTTTAAGGGACAAAGAACAAAAGAGATAAATTTGTTATAATTACAGATTATAGCCTTCATTTACATACGGTATAATTTCTGGGGCCCAAATGACAATTATTTTTCAAATAATTTTGCATAGAGGGTGCAATAAGCCCAATTAAAATATAGGGTACTTTAATTTTATTACTTCAGTATGAGCTTAATTAAACTAATTGAGTATTATTGCAGAAATAAATTCACATATATATCATTAATTTTTTTTCTTTTTCTTTATAAAAGGGTCACAAAATTTTGCTTTGATCGTTCTAAACGTTTGACACAGGACGAAATGGAAGAGCAAAACTTTAGACGCAATATAACCTCAATGTGTTTGTTCTTTAAAGATTGGCGTTGGGAAATGCAATTTTTAAGAGAACCCGATGACATGTTAAAATACAGTGTCATCATGGGAGTTATAATATTTTTTGGAATTATGGCAATACAATCGATAAATAAAGTGTAAGTACCTTGTTTTGAAAATATCGAGCTCTAACCGCGAAAATAACGTAAGCGCCAAAAATCAAATTTTACAGGACACAGTTTTTTTTTATTGTATTTCATACACATTTTGTATAAAATTTGTCGCTTACGATAAAATTGTTCTTGCTATAAAATCGTAACGGTACCTTATGTGACCATGAAATTTTAGGAGATGAGCAAGTGTTGCCAATAAAGTCATTTATTAAAAAAAACGAAAATTAAAAATTATGTCGCTTACGTTATTTTCGCGGTAAGGGCTCGAAATGTTTGTTTAATCTGCCCAATAACGAATAAAAATTCTGCGGGATATTTTTCTCGTTCCCCATTCCTCCTATTAAAAATAAAAATTCCGTATGAAATTTATCACTTTTTCCGCAAAAAAAAATCCTTACAAGACAAAAAGGAGTTTAACAAAACTGTAAGTAGAATGTAGGAATGCTGAAAGCGAGCTTAAACGCATAAGGCCACAAATAATTGTTCTACTGAGTGGGAAAAGGTTTGTTATTTATATTAATACAAGTAATTGACCATTAAAAAAACAGTAAGTACGGCAGGAGGATGAAAAGCATACGTCGAAGTTTTTCCGGTAACGCCCGTTGGTGTTAGCGATAAACCAGTCTCACAGATAAAGAACTTGCAAGGCTTTTTTATTCTTTTGAATTTTTTATTTTTAATTAAATTAATTTACTTGAACATCTAAGCAAAACAACTTCGGTAATGCCACTTATACATTTTTTTGTTCCCGCGGAATTTATAATTGGATTATTTTTTCTCGAGAAAAGTATTTTTAGTGGGAAAAATTCCTTGGGAATATATGTGATTGAGCTGAATAAATTAATTATTGAATTTATATGAATAAAAATTAAAATATAAAACTATTGGGGGACTTCACAAGATGTGCTATCAAGTCATATTCTCATAATATCCTCAAAATTTACAACAATTTTAAAAAAAAATATTTTTGTGTTTCATAATAAGAATTTTTTTTGCCGTGTTAATTGTTTTGCCATAACTACTTAGTAGAAATCAAAATTATGAGGGTTTCTCACAGCACTCATATTTTTTTTTTCTTGTTATTATTTTAAGACATGACTACCTTGTGAATTCCCCATATGTTTACCGTTTTGTTGTGCATTCATATTACTAATATGGACAAATTATTATTTTTATCTTTTACTATTTCAGACAATCGACTAATTTCTGGGCTTCCAATGTCACTTATATATTTCTCTTAATTATTTTTATATTTTTGACTTGGTTTAAAAAATTATGGATAATGTTTTTCGCTGAGACGGCTCAATCAGAACCGAAAAACAAGTTCATTTTGTTTCTATTCGATGCTTCCAAGCAAATACAGAGTAGTATAATTGCGCGTATAACAATATATTTGCTAATAATTATAATACATTGTTCAGCTACATTTATACAACTGGTAATGAAAACTCTTAACGTTCAGATAAGATTGCGTTTATTTAAATTTAAGTAATAATTTTTTATAAATTTAGTTAGATTGTAAAGATTGGCCCATATATAATAAGGATGACTTGAGCAAAAACAAAAATTTTGAACATTTTTCTAATGGACAGGAATGTGAAGTTGGTTTTAATCCTTGGGTAAGATAATTTTATTTAATTTAGTGTATGTATTTGTGGATTTGGAACTAATAAACATTTTTCCTACAGGGCATAACCGAGAGTTTAGAGTTAACTATTTGCATGGTCTTTCTATTCTCTCGCATACCTTTTGTGGTAAAAGTAACGCTTGGTGTTTTAATATCAAGTATTTATGCGATTGTAATATTTGTTAGCTATTCATCGATTTATGAGGCCAGCCCCTCTACTAATGTGGCTTTGCAGGCCGAATATTCTCATGTAATGGTTATTATAATTACATTGGCGATTTTTCATTTAATGGACCGCCAAACAGAGTTTATATCAAAAGTGGACTACAAGTAATTTTTTTAATAGAAAATATCATTGATAAGAATTAACATAATGTATTGTATTTATTTTAGCTGGAAACGTCAATTACAAAGAAAACAAGAAGATGCTGAAGTCACTAATGCTTCAATAACAGTCTTAATTAAAAATATATTACCGTCACATGTGGGTAAGTAGTACTTACCCAACTCTGGTAGTTACTTAAGGCACATATAGACGACATGTTTTTGTCATCTGACATGTCAAATTTTCAAGTCACATGTAATTGTGCATGTCTGTCAAAATCGCTGTTTTACATAAGCTTTATAATATTCGGTCACAAACGTACATGTAATTTGCTTCTGACATTGTCTCTGTTTTTTTCGCATTGTTATTGCAGAAACCAAAGTAGTGCTCGGTTTCAAAATAACTTGCTGCCGCCATGAAAAGTTTTATTTGCGCCGTAAAATAGTTCAGCCATCTTAACATTTTTTTCTTTTAATTCAAAGATACCAATTTAGGATTTTATAATAAAACGGTTTTTATATATATATTCACATAAATTCTATTCAATGGTAAGATGATCAAACATATCTCGGTATTGTAAAAAATTAACTTCAGCCGGCTAATGAGTCCGTCAATAGTGGACGCCGCTGCCGGTTTCTTGCCGGCATAGCTTTCTGATGTCAGATGGTTTGTCAGAAGAAAATAGAGCACGCTCTAATTGAAATTTTGTCAGATGACTTTGCGTCTGACTTTTACAGAAGCAAAGTTAAAAAGGTAACACACGACATGTATGTGTTTTGCAGTGGAAAATTTGACATGTCAGATGACAAAAACATGTCGTGTACGGTCGCCTTTAGTACCAGCGGTTAAGAAAGGTTTCAGATTTTCCTGAGAAGGTTTTTAATAAAATTTTACATACATACATGCGTTAAGGATTCTTAAAGCTTAAAAATCTTTTAAACTTTTGTAGATGAATATAAAAAATTCAATTCGGTCAAACATTATTAAATCTAGGGATGTTACTGATAACGATATATCGATATCGGCAATATTTTACTGACGATACGACGATACCTCGTAAATTTTTTTAAGTTTATGTACAAACATTTAATTTTCAATAAAAAAAAAACAGAGCTAGAAAGCGATCTATCATATAAGATTTTCCAGCCTTGTGTCATTGATTTCGCGTTCTAAGGTTTGTTTTGTGTTTTTCATACAGGATTTCCCAAGACAAAAAATTTCGGGAAAAAAATCACAGGATATTTTTGAGGGAGTTCTCGGGATTTATTTTTATTTAAATTTTCCAATTTTACTGTTGATATTCATAATTGTAAATAAGTTATGTCAACAAATAGGTGTAAATTCAAAGCCGATAATAAAGGCGGTATTTATACGATGTCTTTTTACACATCTCTATTTTATTCATTCTCTTTCAAACATGCTACCAAAAACCTTTTGCATTTTCATCATAAAACTTGTAGCAAAAATGGGCTTATTAGGTCTACTATTTGACCCGAGTACTTTTTACAAATACCTACATATATGAGAAATATTTATTACTTAGAAAAGAACAAATTGATTAATTCTTTACGTAGTCCCGATATAAGTTTTTTTTCGTGATAAGTGTGTTGGGATAAAAACGGTCATTTTTAATACCTTATGTTAGAAGTGTTTATTATAAGAAATGTACTGAATCGGTACATTATTTCACAAAGCTTCATAAGCAAAGCCCGGATTTTTATGCAAATGCATATTTGTTGTCGTCAGTCTGAGATTACTATACACTAAATATCTTTGCGAATCAAGACATTTGCAGTAAAATGGCATCGATTTGTTAGTGCATATTTTGTTTTGAATGCACATTTTTGCATAAATTGCTAATATTGCATATTTTTGTCGCATTTTTAAAAAAACAAAACTTGTTTAAATTGCTTTATTTTGAAATTTATTTGATACATAAGAGATAAGAGACGACTTCGATGATATTTATTGACTGATTTTTTATGGTAAAAAAATATTTTGTAAAGCATTTTCGCGTGCTGCCGTATATAAAGAGAAGTATCCCGATTTATGTCTTACTCCACAGCCTATAACAGCGCATATATTTTTTTATTTTTGTGCATTTTGTTATACATATAAAACGGGATTTTAACTGCTTCTGCCCGAGCCCTAATCATAAGACTAAAGTTTGGCCGAAATACATTTTATTTTGAAAATATTTTTGGCCTAGAATAAGACTTTTGGCACGATAGAGCCTATAAAATATTTCTAAAAGCCTCCATTCGAATGCTAACTTTGAAAATGGATTTGACCATGATAGCGGCAACAAACAACGAGCTAATGCAACAAAATTGACGCAAATATTTTTATTTAAACATTTTGTTTGGTATTGCAATTGGGCTTAATCGATCATAATGCAATACAGGGCTGCCAGGTACTTTTTTTCGTTCTCCCCAAATTTAAAAAAAATTTTCCCCAAATATCCCCCGATAAAAGAAAAAATTTCCAAAATAAGTTTTGAGTTTTACTTGTACTATGTTCTACAAGAGATCATTTTTATCGAAAGGAAATACGTAAAATACAATAAAATCACTTAATTTTTAAGAAAGTTTATTATACAAAATTAATTTTATTTCCACTTTTATTAAAATGTAATCAGGCAGTTCTAGTTTGGATTACATTCCCACGTGCAGCGGTTATCCATTTAAGAATTGCTTTATTTGTTTCTCTAAAAATAGAGGTTTGGAGGTTATTGCGTTTAGTGCCGAATTGCTTACATTCTATATTTTAAGAATTAAGGTTGCTTTAGTCGACCTTAAATGTAGTGCAATTCATTGTAACGTACTGTAACGTACTGTATTTTCTGTAATGGGTAATTATTATTTTACAATTTTGAGTCTTTTGAATAAAAAATTATATTGCACAAATCAATTTCAAAAATGTTTAAGGTGTGTGCTCGTATTTTTAGGTTATGTAATAATTGGCACATTAGTGGTCTGGAGCATTATTTATTACTAGGCAAGTTCTTAACCGATTTGGGTTGTTATTCCTTTTTGAAAACATAATTGTATGCTCATTTTCACATTTCAATCGACTTTTCTTTACCCAATCGTCACCAAACTTCATATTAAATGTTTTATATACAAAGGAACCAATAAGCCCAGCCCGTTCATTGGCTTTAGAGTTCACTTTAATTTTTTTAAACACCTCTAATACACATGAAGTTGTCGAGGAAAAAGCAAATTTTGGACTTTTTGTACAAAATCGAATTATTGACAGATTAACTTCAAACTTATCAGATATGTTTTTTAATAAAAACGAAACTTTTTTTGCCCGGTGCTCATTTTTATAAGAATTGTAAATCTGCAACCATCTGCTTTTTTGTTATTATTTTTGATTTTACTAATACCATCCGTGTAGATATGAAATATACTTACAACAGACTTTTAATTTTTTCTTTTAAACACGGAGAGAATTTCATATTATTTTGATTCTACAAAGTCCTAATACATTGTATTACATTGTGAACTAGCCTTAAGTGATGTTGCAAAAATGGCCACCCTAATGTGTATGTGTGCATTAAACTTAGTTGTCTTTGATGGAACAATTAAAAAATTTTTTATTTCCCCAAAAAATCCTAAGTTTTTTTACAATATCCCCAATGCAAACCCCAATCCTCAAATAAAAATTTTTAGCAACAAGAAACTCCCTAATTTGGGGTCAAGACCCCAAAACTCGAAACCCTGATGCAATATGCATTACTCATACGTACATATAAACTGAATAAGCGCCTGTTTTTAAAAATGTTTAAACTTTTTTTGTATGTCCCAACCTTCACTAAATAAGTTTTATGGTTATAATCGCTATCCTGAAAACTGTATTTATTAAAAAAGGTTTGGGTTCTCTGGATCACCAAATTCGAAATTCTATTGCGAAAAATTTCTATAGAAATTTGTGTATTGTATTTTATCTTTATAGCTGATATTTATATATCGAAGCAAATGAAAAATGAATTGTATTACGAAGAATATGATAATGTCGCCGTTATGTTTGCCTCCATTAAAAATTATGATATTGAAAGTGTTGGTCTGCGGGTGCTTAACGAAATCATATGTGATTTTGATGAAGTGGTATGATTTTTAAAATTACATTTTTAAGATGATTTTTTTAAAATAAAAATCCATTTTCAGCTTAAGCTTTTTGAAGCTGAAGGTATGTTTAAGGTGGAAAAAATCAAAGTGGCTGGTTGGACTTATATGGCTGCTTGCGGTTTAGATTTAGCACGTTCCGAACATGTTAATACTCAAACTAATTTTAGAAATTCATCACTGTTGCCCAATGGACGTAGAAGTAATTATAATAACAATAGTTGTAAGTAAAAAAATGTTATTGGTTTAAACTCATAACTATTTATAAACATAAATATATATTTTATTATAGTCAGCTCTCATACTTCAAATGATATTAGACTTGATATGGGTCCATCCACCTCAAAGGAGGCTTCGGAAAGAACGAAAAAAAACTCCAACCAATATGAGGGTCACAGTAATAATACCAATCAGAAAAGTCGCAAAATAAGCTCACCCCAACAGTGTAATGTGGTCCATGTCATGGCTCAATTTGCCCTACAATTAATGAAAACCATGCATTCTTTTAATGTCGAGAATCTGCAATGTGAGGATGGTGATTCAGATTATGGAATGCTAAGAATTGGTAAAAATAAATTTTGATAAAAAAAATATTTAATTTATATGACAATCTTACCAACAGGTATTAGTAATGGCTCCATTATGGCCGGAGTAGTTGGCTCCTCGAAACCCCACTATGATATCTGGGGCAATTGTGTTAATATGGCTTCTCGCATGGATTCGACCGGTATACCCGGTCTCATACAAGTCACCGAAGATACAGCCGAAATTTTACGCACTTTTAACATACAATGTAACTTTCGTGGCATGACTTATGTTAAAGGTCGTGGTGAAATACCCACATTTTTTGTCGGTGTTGATGAACATTTAAATTTCATACCAGAAACAGCAACAACAAGTACAAATGATACAATTAAAAATAATAAACAAGAATGACTGACTGATTTCATCTGACAAAATTTAAAAAATTACTACATGTTTAAAATGATAAATAAAAAGTGATCAAAATCGACTTTGAAAACGACATGACTTAAAACCGAAATTTGGTTCACAGTATCTTTAAAAATTTATGTCTAATTCATTTTTCTTTCATTTCCTGCATTTATTTTTCTTAATTGCACATTTTATATATAAACTGAACGGTATATCGGAACCAAATTTAAGACCTTTTAAAAGTTATCGTTTTGAATAGCTCTATTTATTTATTTATTTTCACATACTTGTATAAATTTTGTTGAGTTAATAATAATAAGTTATCGCTAAATTTGATCCAGGACGAAAAATACTCGAAATACCGTAACTGAAAAAATCGTTTTACATAAAAAAGCCTATTGAAGTTAATAATAATTGAAAAAAACTTATGAGAATTTGAGATACTCTTGATAATAATTTAATAATGGCCTTCTAAATTCTTTATTATAAAATCGAAGCTAATGTCAACATGTTTTTTTTTTTTTTTTTTTTTTAATGTCAGTTAAACGAACGAATTTAGCGTTCGTCATCTAAAAACAGGCAGTAAAAATAGTTTCATCCATGAGCTCCAAAAAAATGGCCTTTTGTCGATATCTTTATAATCGAAATTCTGAAAATTACAAAATTATCTACTCAACAAGTTCTATTTACGATGATTGCTGGATCTTTTTGCAAGTGTATTTTCATTGTTAATATTTAAAACAAATACATTTTTTCAGCCGTATTTATAATGAAAATTTGGCATGAAGTTAGCACAAAGTTTTTTTATAATACACTTACCAAACTCTGGGTAACTATTTGATAAACTCTTGTTAACCAACTGCCAAACGTTTGCCAACTTTTAAAAACAGCTGTTTAATGTTAAACAATTTGGTTGGTTTTATTTTAATGACTGTTTTATTTTATGTTTCTTTCTTTTTTATTTTATATTAATTTTAAAAACTTTTTAAATTTGTTATATGTGGAGGAAAAAACAAACAAAAAAATTTACAAAAAAATTACAAAACCAGCGATGATTTATTCAAGCATTTTTGAGTAATATAATGTGGTATCATTAAAATTCAGAGTTGATTTTTTTAAAGTTAGCAGATGGACAAAAGTTTGTTATAAATAAACTCTGTGCTTACAAGCTGCTAGGATTAAGGTCTAACTTTAAAATGCTTATGGTAGCTTAAGCTTCTGTCAAAAATTAACGAAAAGCCTATCAAATGCTTAAGCAAGTTATTGTGGACTTTTGGGTGACTTAATTGTACTTTTTGAACTTAAATAACTTTAACGCTTAGTTGCAAACATTTGTACTTTTGCAAAAATTATTTTCTTCGTATATTTCCTTAAAATATGAATTCTTTGACAAAAATTTTTTTAGTATCTACTATTGAAAAATATACTTCCATGAGCATGTTTACTTTTATCAATTTTAAAATACAAAAGCACAAAAATAAAATAGTACTAAAATATGCAACTGTGTTTTTTTTAAAAGCTGATTCCTTAAGCAAAGTACGATAAGTTTCGCTCTTTGCTTAAGCAAATGACACTTGACGAAACTTAACGAAAAGTTGCATAAGTACATTATAGTTATGTACACTTGATTATATGTATTTGCACATTTGCGTATGCAAGCTTAAGCACATTATAGTTAGCCCAAGGTATATTTATAGCAGGTAGCCGCGAGATTACAACAATTGTTCAATAAAACAAACAACAGGGCTTTTTATTGTTGTTATGTGGTACGAACTGTCAAACAGCAAAGGGGTTGATAAGAGACAAAAAAGACAAAAGATAAAGACAAAAACTTGTTTACTTGTTTTATATACAACATTTGACAGTTCGTACCACAAAACAAGCAAATAAAAAATAAACAGCTGGCTTTCCGAGAATACCTGCTCTAAATATGCCTTGAGTTAGCCCTTTAATCGGCATTCTAGTTAGCAGCTCGTTGTACGTAGTGTACAAACCGTGGCTAACTTTTTGTTATGAATACGGCTGTTAGTGTTTAATACCCCACTCTCGCACAGTCATAACCAATTTGCACAGAATCACAACAATAAAAATAAATTGTAAATAGTTTTAATTAAAAATTTTTGTTTTTATAAAAATTATACTTCAATAATAATTTATTTTTAAAAGTTAATAACTACATAAAATAATTGAATGATGTTAATAAAAAAAAATATTAAGCTTAATAGAATTTACTCTTTCGATAATCTATTTTTGACTTTGAAGTATTAAAAACCATGGTCCATGATCATCTTTTTGAAAATTATATCCTTTTACAGCAGCCTCGAAATCAGTTTTAAGTGCTTCACAGTCTAAAAAAAAATTAAATAAACATACATATTTTATAAATTTGTATATTAATTCAAATGTGTATTCTAAGTCGAATTACAATTTATAAAGCTTTCATACTTTCATAGTCTTAGGGCCATGTCAGATAAAACTTTTGCTTCGCTTTGCGTTAGAGATTCGCTTTAACATCTAAGAAGAAATACACATACTTATACGAATATGTCCTTTATGCATCTAAATATAAATTTTACTTAAATAAAAAGTTCACGAAGAACATAGGGCGTTAACAAATTCTCTCCATTGTCTTTTATTATTGGCAAGGACTTTGATTTGTCTCCATGTTTTACAAGCTGTTGCGAGTTCTTGTCTTGTGCAGCGTGTCCAAGTATTACGTGGTCGTCCCTGATTGCGGTGTCCTTGAGGGTTCCATTCGAGGGCAGTTCTAGCTATTTCCTTTGCTGGACGTCTAAGAGTATGACCGATCCATGTCCATTTTCGTCTTCTTATTTCTTGTTCCATGGGCATACTATTAGTCACCTGCCACAGTGTCTCATTGGATATTTGATTTGGCCAGAAGAATTTGTCGTAGAATTTGTCTTAGACAACGATTTACAAAAGTCTGGATTTGGTTTAGGGTAAGTCTGGTATAGCTCCATGTAGTACAACCATACAGAAGAACCGATTTTACACTGGAGTTAAATATTCTTAACTTAGTTTTCTGTGGGATTTTGTTTGAGTTCCAGACCTTATGTAACTTGTGAAAAGCAACGCGAGCTTTATTAATTCGCTCAGAGATGCTGGATGGAAAACCAAAAAATTTAGATATGACGGCGAATATTACATCCAGGACACGTGCATGAGTGAATTCTCCTTGACGTCAAGCATTTTGACCGTGTACAGGTTTAGGTTTTTTTTTTGAAATAGCTAAAAACTGCCATTTGTGCAAATGGGCAAACTTGCGAGACTCGTTTAATGAAGCCCCGGTTTAACTTTTGTATTATTTTAAACAATTAATGTCAGTTTTTAAGAAACGTTAATACAAAAATAAATTTAAAAAAACGAGTTAAAATTTGTGACTAAAAAGTGAAATTTATGTTTAAAAATGCCTAAAGAAAGCCAAAAGACTAATTCGCTCAGATTATTCAAGGAATTTGTTGTTTGTTAGCACTTGAATTTTTCGTTGAATAAGACAGAAGCATAGAAAAAATTCTATTTGTAGAAATTGTTGGGCAAATTTACGAATTCAGTATTTCGGTTATAACTCAGCCATTTTTTAACCGATTTGACAGATTTATATACTGACGTGTTAAAGAAGAAACTTACCATTTACTTGAGTTATAAACCTTGGACTCGGGAAGATCTATTGTGTCCGAAAATGGGTATTTTCCAAAAAAAAAATTATATTTTGGTCATAACTTTTTTGTATCTGAACCGATTTTTCCGAAATTTTCAGAAAATATTTTCTACTAAAGATTTCCGATCTTTTGATATATAACGCGTAACGATAGGTCATATGACAGTCCAAAAAAGCAGGTTTTTATACAATTTTTGATATTTTTTGCACGGGAGGTACCACGCCCACTTGTTCAATCCCGCCCACATTTTGTGGAATGCTGTATATTGATAACCTTAATGTGTGTACCTAATTTGGAAACTTTGGCTCTTGCCGTTATCCAGATATACACAAAAAAGTAATAAAAATACAACAACAAGGGATTTTTGGAAAAAATTAGAGGTAGTCGTGGTTTTTTGCTCATATCTCAGCCATTTTTGGACCGATGTGGCTGAATTTCAATAGCAAGAAATGGTGGACTATATGTGACATAAATGTAAAACAACCTAGCCGCTATCATGTCTGGAGTCTCCGGAAAACACATATCAAACGTAAGACGGACGGACAGACGGACGGATATCGTTAAATCAACTTCGCTTTTCATAAGGACCCAGAATATATATACTTTATAGGGTGACGTATCAATATTGTAGAAATTACAAACGGAATGACAAACTTATATATACCCTTTTACCTTCGGTGAAGGGTAAAAATGTTAAGTTAAGAGCTCATTCTGCGAACAGGATCGAAATTGGTATAATTAGGCCGAAAGTGGTTAACTAATGTGATTTTTAACTTTTTTTGCATAACAACCCTCTTCTATATTTAAAGCAAGAGCAAAAACGTTCTCACATTTAACAAAGGTTTCTATTTCACGACGGCTTTCTACGGCCAATAATTATGAATGTCAAATTGTATGGAAAATGTGGTGTCGACGCAGTTCAGTTTGAACACTTATGTTTAATTACTTACCTAAAACAAAATCACAAATTTGTATATGTTTTAAAAATCTGGGAAACTTTTTATTTATTAAAAGATTTTCAATAAAGGAAATTTTAAAGAAACCATCGTCACAAGTCGTAAATATTTCCAATTTCAGTTTTGAATTTCTTTGCAAAAATTCTAACCAAAATTCCATGGACTCCACAAATAATTTTAAAGGTATTTTTAAGTATTCTAAATTTTCAGTTAGATCTTTACAGAATTCTTCAATATTTTTTATATTTTTTAATAATTTTGTTAAATCTTCACAAATATCCAATGAAAGGCATTGCAATTGCTTAAGAGATCGAAGTTGCAATAGCTGTTTTAAGTTTGGAGAGCTCATGCTAGTTATTAAGTTTAGTTTTAAAGAATTTAAATAATTTAAACGCCTGAAATCTTCAACTGAAACACTGTAGCCCTCCACTTCAAATTCGCGTAAATTTGGGTAAATGTTTGATATATTTTTTAATATAAGCTTGTTGTCCGCCGTTCTAAGTCCTCTTTGAAACACATTGAGTGTAAAGACATTTTCAAAACGATTAACAGGATTCATAAAAACGGACGTTATATTGTCATTAAACGAACTTACATACAATGTTTTTAAAGTCTGTGAAAAGTAACCACAGTCGTAATCGTTTTTCAAATTACTACAACAAATAGTTAGTGTCTGTAATTTGTGCATAGCAAATATGTCTGTTAAATTGGATCCAGTTAATCCACGACACCAACTTATAGTCAGACATGACAGATTTGTTAAAGCTATAAACTTTTTTAGGTTTAGATCACATTGTTCAAGAGACAAGTGTCCTAGCTGAGGGCATGACTCCGCCAAAGTGCTTAGAAAAGAGTCATTTAAAACTAAATTGGGGTAGTGATCATGTTTAATAGTCAACTTGGTTAGATTTTGTAAGTTACCAAGACAGTCAGAACAAAACTTCAGCCAAGAGAGCTCATCATAAAACCGGTCAATGGATAAATGTTCTATTGAATAAAATCCATTATTATTTTTTCGACCAATTGGTGTAAAACATTCCGTATGAATCTGTAGAGCACTTTTTATGACAAGAGATCGAAGTTTTAGTATCTCGCATAATTGCTGCAATATCTGATAGTTCATTTTAAACCTATACCAATCGATCAAAGTAAGATCATTTAGTTGCTTTATTTGTTCAAATATTTGTATATCAATATCTCTCTCAATTACCAGTGGAACTTGTTGTAGGTTTACACAATATTCCATATGGATTTTGTTCAATTTTAAACAATTCTCAGCCAACTGTCGTAAAATATTATTATCCACATAACTATGATAGAATGTTATTGAAGTTAAATTGACTAGATTCCAAGGAATTTGATCTATAGCGGCTTTTACTTCATTCAATTCGAAAATTTTAATATAACTTGAAGTTAGTTTTAAAAACTCATAAACTTGGTTATAACTCATGGAAGTTTTACTTCTCGAACTATTCCACTTTACTATTACAGTGTCGGGCAATATGTCTTGAATAACAACGTTTTTGCAGCAAAATCTCCATATTAATTGTGTAACAGTCGATTCAAATTGCTTGCAAACTTTTGAAATTTTGATTTGTTCATTTAAGCTTAAGTATCTAAATATAGAAGCTAATGCGTCACTGTTATTTACAATAGCTTCAAAACTATCCATTAAAATCTTTTCTTTTTTTCTTTAATAAGATCCGAAAATGTTGTGTTTATTAAACAGATTTGTAAAAACTGTAATGTATTTTCCAAAGATATTTCTTAAGATAAATAAGTAGACGAGTTCTATATAAAACCACAATCATGAAACCACAATTCCAACAGAAAATACTTTTTTAAAATGCGTAATAAAATGAATCAAATCAAACTTAAATACTTTTCTAAAATACATCACATTTTTATTTCTTAATTTATATTGATATCCCAAGTTTCCTGTACATTCACAAGCAAAATTAATCCGAATTAAATCCCGAATTCGTACTTGAGATAATCCGAAAATGAGATTAATGTAAGTATGTATTTTTTTTTTTTTTGGTTTATTAACCAAAAGTGAAATTAAAAGCAATATTTTATTATGATTGATTTACTTAAGGCTAGATTACACTATCTCACAAGTCTTACGTATTCCATAATGCTTTGTGAGATAGAAATCGAATGAGTTTTGTAGCGATTGTCAAAAAATCTAATTTAACATGACAGTTTGTGTTCACACCATCACACAAAGTATAAACACTCATAATGGGTGTTTTTTTTAAGCCCGATAGAACTTGAAATTGTAAAAAATAACACAAAAAATTAAATTGTAATCAAAATTTTTTTTTATTCGAAAGATCAATACGTGACATTAACATTTGAAAATGATTTCGGGCATATGGGCACCGCGGCTGTTCTTGACGAAGCGCATTCTGGACGTCCAATTTTGGGCCACTTTTTCGAGCACTGCTGGCCGTATGTCACGAATAACACGAACAATGCTGGCCTCCAAGGCGTCAATTGTTGCTGGTTTATCAGCATAAACCAGTGACTTCACGTAGCCCCACAGGAAATAATCGAGAGGTGTCAAATCGCACGACCTTGGAGGCCAATTGACAGGTCCATTTCTCGAAATCAACTTATCGCCAAATTTTGATTTCAATAAGTCGATGGTTGCGTTCGCCGCATGGCACGTAGCGCCATCCTGTTGAAACCACATCTCCTCCGGATCAATGTCATCCATATTTTCAAACAAAAAATCATTGATCATGGTGCGGTAACGATCTCCATTGACCGTAACGCGAGCTCCGGCCTCATTTTTGAAGAAATAAGGTCCGACGATGCCACCAGCGTGAAAACCGCACCAAACGGTGCATTTTTCTGGATGTAATGGAGTTTGTAGGGTCTCTTGTGGATTGGTCTCGCTCCATATGCGGCAATTTTGCTTATTAACAAACCCGTTAAGCCAAAAATGCGCCTCATCGCTGAACACAATTTTGCGATAAAACAACGGGTCAGTTGCCAACTGCTCTAGAGCCCAATCGGCGAAAGAACGACGCATATAATGGTCTCATGGCTTCAATTCCTGCACCAGCTGGATCTTATACGGGTGTAGGCCGAGATCTTTGCGCAAAATTTTCCACGTAGTGGACGGACAGAGCCCCAATTCCTGCGACCGACGGCGAATCGATAAATTTGGATCTTCTTCCACACTTTCGTTTACAGCGGCGATATTCTCTTCAGTACGCACATTCCTTCGACGTGTTGGTGTTATTGCATCCTCTAGAGAGTATGTGGTACGAAATCTATCCACAGTTCGACGAATGGCTTGTTCGTCTATAAGTTGCGCGAATCGACGACTGATTTTCAAAGTAAATTTGGATAATTTCGTAGCGTTGTTCAAGCGTGAGTCTATTCATGATGATTTGTCAGAGTATACTGAAACGATAAAAAAAAATATTTCATCAAAATTTAATTTTTTGTGTTACTTTTTACAATTTAAAGTTCTATCTAGCTTAAAAAAACACCCTTTACATGAAATAAAATGCAACCCTGCCTGATCCAATGAAAAGTATTATTGCTTAGTCTGCTTTCACACGTTTCATCTTTTGATGCTCAACTCTTATGTTTTTAGGTGAGGGAAGAAAGAAGAAAGGGGGTTAGTACGGAGATGCCTGTACTCGGACAGTACGCTTTGTGTTTTTATTCGTTGATATATGCACAACAATGGCTGCATGTAATTTTTTTCTTTTTTTTCTCTTTGATTCGCTGTAAATAAAATTGTTGTTGTTGAATTGAATTGAAAAAAAGTTGAGCATCAAAAGATGAAACGTGTAAATTTAGACTTAGAAATTTTTCAAAAAACGATGAAGTCGTATGGGATGTCAAACTTTTTTCATAATACGTTTTATTTTTGTGACACATTGCATTCACACTATCACACTTTGTCATATTACTTGAGTTTTTGACATGTATTAATACAAAGTATAATAGTGTAATCTAGCCTTTAGCAGTTTTACACTTAAAGAATTTCAATAGTAAATAATAAATATATATAATATATTTATTTAATTTTTATTTAATTGAGTTTTTAGCTGTTCTAGTTGTGGTCTGGCCAGACCAAAAGGAGAATTTAGTGGTAAAAAGTTACCGAGAATCCTTTAGTTTGAAAATTCCACATTTTAAACAAAATATATATATGTATGTACATAAATGATTACGAATATCTTTTAAAAATAATTATTACATTAGGTACATTAGGAATATATTTTGGAAAATCCATATATGTATTTTCAATGAGCTTGTTTAAAATGCAATTTTCTCTAAATGCCTTCGATAAACAACGGTATCAAAAAATATAATTACTTTCAATGAAACTTCTTTATTTAGATGCACTTCTTTACGATCCTATTTATTAGAAATTAAATGAATTTAAAATGTATTTTTAGAAAAAATTTAATGGAATATATAACTAAAAACACAATTTAAACCAGCGTTGCCAGAAAATTTGGAAGGAAAATCTTCATTTGGCGAAAAAGAAATCTTATTTTGAAGAGAAAAATCTTAAAATGTTTAATAACAATGGCAAAGAAGTAAAAATTATTTTTTTTTTTTAAAGTAAATATATCTTTTTATGGAAACTATTTCAATTGAAAGACATAATTTATACAAAATTGAATTGTAGGTTTAAATTGTGTTTTTAGTTCCATACAATTCTTTTTAAAAATATATTTTAAATCCATTTGTTTTCTAATAAATAAGAACGTAAAAAGTCCATATAAATAAAGAAGTTTCTTTGGAAGTAATTAAATTCGAAAATTAGAGATATATAAACTTTGGGCAAGAAGATTTTAGTTTGGGAGTTATGAAGCTCATACATCATATGAAATCTTAAGGGTTCTCAATTTAGTATCATATTTTTTGATACCGTGTCCGCCATGTGCCCGGCTTGTCTATTTTTTCAACTAGCACAGTGTTATTATTGAGAGCTAGTTCAGATACACTAACGATAATTGTTATCAAAATTGGAGATGATAGTACATTATTCCTGTTACGCAGCATGTTGTTTTAATCGTGTTTGGGGCGCGAAACAGGAATGGGAGCCAATACATGGGATTCGGCCAAAATCCAAAATTGACAGATTATGATAGATCTTCATGATCAGTCCAATCGCGGCTGACTAGATTTCTTATTTGGTTATTGGTTGAGGCATCTGTTAGTATGCTTCTTGCGGGAAATGATTTCTGTATTTGCAGAAGCTTTATGTTTCTTAAAATTGCCACTGTCCAAGGTTAAGCTTCTTCGGGTTCTTTCGCGGGAAGGGATAATATGAAAATCCCACTAGAGTTTGGATTTTTCACCACTTGTGGGAGAGTTTGGCTTGAGGAAGGGCTATTCCGAGGTGCTTTGCTACTCAACAGAAGCTGGCATTTTTAAAAGGCAGGGAAGATTAGATAGCTCCAACTCACGACCATTAGAGGAAAGGTCCGCTAGACCGACTACCTTTAGCGTGGAGAATCAAAACCAATTTAGAACATTATCTTAAGTTGCAATAAAATAACCCTTAGTCCCTGTTACTTCGGAATGATAGAAAATTTAGCGATTGGTAATCTTTAATGCGTTTACGCATTTGTCTTTCGCATCTATTAATTTTTTTCATTTTGCAAATCATCGCTATTTATTTTGTTTAAATTTTCCAATATCAAATATTTTTACATATTTTAGCATTTCAATTCTGTAAATCAGCGCCATCTTTCATTTTTATTGCCAGTATTGCTTCATTTTCAAAACATTTTGCGAAAGTGATGGAGAGTACCAAGTTGGCATTTACCTTTCGCATCGCAATAGAGAGTAGCCCCCCAGTTTTGTTACGTTAAGAATTCTAATATGAATAATATTATTTTTTCACCGTATAGTTAAGTTCTAATTATTTACTTACATATTTAATTTTTTTGGTTTTAAAAAATATCTAAGTTGAAAAGAGAAAAATTCCTAAAATTTTTGTGAAATTTGAACTTTGGTTCAAACTAGCGACCCATGGTGTTTTTAGTAATTCTATTATCTTTCAATAAAAAAAAGATAAAAAAATCCATTGAACATTTTCGATGATAATGATTTAAGTGACATCATCTTCTTTAAAAAATCCAATAACGGTTATTTTGGAATATCTCGAAAACTGTTCTACTTTTGACCATATTCGGATTCAGCGGACAAATTAATATAAAGATAAGGTGTCAGATACATTTGGTCACGACTTTGTTGAACATTTGTGGCACAGTCTAAGTGGTTATATAATATATATATATAATATATATTAAGAAATTTAGTTTTATTCAAAGGAAATAAAAATAGTATAAGCAGCAATGGCAAAAATAAGGGATTTATAAGAAAAACTTTACTTAAAAAGAAGAAAAATTAAAATTTTGAATTAAGGGTAATCACGATTGTCATTGTGCAAATTTGCAATTTGTAAATTTGAGTGCATATTATGATTGATCGTGAGCACACTAGTTTTATTTTTTGTGCAAATGTGCAATTTTTCTAAAAATGTATTCTGGCAACACAAAAAACTTCTGCCAGCACTGTAAAAAATCTGCATTTGTTTACAATTATACACAAGCAAAATAAAATGAATTTTTTCTTTTTAAATTATTTAAATTTAATTCTCTATTTTATATTAAAACCCACGACAAAGTTCAATTTATAAGTTTCCTTAAAAAACAATATGGCGCTTTATATGTCAAACGTTTTGTTTACATTTGTTTGCAACTGAGCAAATATGCACTACTAGTTTTGCTCATGGTTTTTTTTTGTGCAAACGAAGTAAAATAGAGCAAATTGCAAATACGTACATTTTGTTGTTGTGTGTATTTTTGCACGCATTTGCACACTTTGCACTACCCATCGTGATTTCCCTTATTATGTTTTAGCACTTTATTTAATGTTTAGCATTTTTAGCTTTTTTTTAAAGCCAATTTAGCTCCAAAATTTTTTAAGATCTGGTCACCCTGGTAATAAAACATTGGAAAACTACATTTATCCGAGTTTAGACAAGCGGACATTTGGAAGGAAAAAATCTGAAATTCTCTTTTATTTTTTTTATTTGCGGTTACACAGACGAACATGTTGCCGGAAACATTCTGTTAATATTGTTGTTTTTTTCTCAAAAAGCAAAGTACATGTCAACAAAGAAAATTAGAACAAAGCTTGTCGCCGCGGCCAAGTACCGAACACAAAAACGATCTCTATTCCCCAAGTGTAATTTGCTACCAAACAAAATGTTTCCCTTTTAAATGTTTCGCTGTCTAAATGGGCACTTTGCAGAAAATTCTACCCCGTAAAATAAGACAGTTTTTTTAATTATGTAATGCTGGGTACAGACAGTGCAATCTACATGCAATCTATTTCAATGCAACCTCAAAATATCAAAGCGTTTTGATGTTGATGCAATCTGGAATGAATGAAAATTAATTTGATTTGCTAGATTATGTAAATGCATTGTATAGTGTGTACTAGGGTATTCATTTAATCGGGCTTTCGCTTTAATCGGTTAATCGCTCGATTAATTAACCGAGGTTTTGGCTTAATCGGTTAATAATCGGTTAATTTTATTATTGATCGGTTAACCGATTAATAAAGTTTTGTTATAAATTAAGTAATTTCAATTAATAAAAATGCAAAAATTATTTATTATTGGAGTTTATTAGTAAAAAAACCATAATGTAACGAACAAAACAATTCTTGAACTAAAACGAGCAAACAAAAAAGTAATTCATAAATATGAAAAACATGTTTTATAATAAATACATAATATTTGTATGTATTTTTAAAAAATTAACTGAGATTTTTTTATTAATTATTTCAATAGTTTAAGATCTTATAAAATAATCTTTTGGAAAAATAATTTGGTTTAAATGTTTAGGATTTATGATTCTTCTCTTTAGTTTTGATAAAACTTGACTCAGAAAAAATTCTTTCAATTATCGAAGATGTTGGAGAAATCGAAAGCAACCCATAATACAGATTCAAGAATGATAAAAACAAGATAACGCATTGCACATGTTTACAAAATTCAACTGTTTAATATGACGTCACTTTAGCATATTATACACATGTTTGTTTGCTTGTGTTTCTATATTTTAGCTGCACTTATACGCTCATGTGAAGTAGATGCGCAGAACATTTCATTTTTAAAAGCTGAATGCGTTATCTTGGTTTCTTTGTATCATGATACAGATTATCTAATTTCCAGGATTTCTCTCAACATATGACATTTTCCATTACGCCATTATTTCGGCTAGTTTTGTTAAAGATAGTTTGTGTTACAATCGAGAGTTTCTTCTATTGTAAGGTCATCATCTGGCTCATCCTGGCAAAGCATCGGTTAATCGACTGAAATTAACCGGTTTAGTCGTTAATCGAAAATTGCCAATTTTAAATTATACGATCAGTTAATCGGGTACACAGAAAAAATTATTTTTCCAATTCAAACAAAATATTTGTAGAATCAAAACATTTTTTGTCTGAAATCGGTCCTACAAACAAATTCGCATATTCAAACAATTTATTTGCATTTCGTTTATTGAAAAAAAACACTGATTTTTTCAAACAAATAATTTACTGAATCAAACAAAAAGTTTACTGAAATTCATATAAATTTCTAGCAAATAATTTTGCTGAATCAAACAAAAAAGTTTTTGCACAAGCAATGACGCGCACACAAGCAAGCACTCTAGGAGATGATGAATACTGAGGAGAGAGCAGAGCGGCGGCTGGCTTTGAGACACATTTTTTTGGAATAATTTTTGAACTAAGTCTTGTTTATACACACAATGTTTTTCTTCTTCACTCGCTGTTGCTGTAACCTTTCCTTGGCAGCAGACCGACTCGACATGTTTTTCGTCATCATTTTATTTTTGTATTTGATGTATGTATTTAACTAAACAGTTTTAAAAAATTGAATACGGGATTTTATTTTTCATTCTTTTTTACCAACTTTGAAACCTATTTATAAATTTATTTTGTTTCTTAAAATGTTGTTGTTGTTTCTGTTGTTTAAAAAGAGTGAAAAGTTTTTTCTTTTACCTGCTATTGTTTTTTTCTTTAACTACAAACCCCGCCACGCTATTTTACCATCTTTCTGATTGTTGTCCTTTTTTAAAGCGTCCAAAAATAGACTGTATGTGTTTGTGTCGTTGCTCTAATATTTCACATAAAGAAGTGTTTTACGATCAAATAAAAAAATGCAAAAAAGAAACGACAACATTAAATGGCGTTAAATATTTCATACAAAATTATGAAAACTTGAAACCAATAACGCGTATATTATATTTTTGAATAGTTGTCAACATTTTTGTTGGTTAAAATAAAAATCAAACAAAAATATTAATTGAATCAGTAAAAAAATTTGTAGAAATTAAAAAAATTTTCAAACAAGCGTTTGTTTGAAAATAATTCAGCAATAATTTTTTCTGTGTAGTAATTAATCGGTGAATGAATACCCTAGTGTGTACCCAGCATAATAATACATACTGATGTTTTCAAACGTTTTAAAAATAATTTAGAAATTTCTGAAATACAAGTAGAAATAAAAACATTGGATACAACATCTTATTTAGTTTAAAGGTTTAAGTTGCTTTAAAAATTTTGTTTTATTATGTTATATGTATAATAAATATATGTTTTGATTTTATTTATTGTATATTAGAATAATGTACATCAATATAATTTTCTTTGTATTTTTAAATAAGTTTGTATATATGTATATGTATTTTTTATTTATTAATTATTTAACATTATTATACTTTAAATTGTGACTTAAGCAGCATCAGGAAGATGCATATTTACAGCCGTATTCATAACAAAGAGTTAGCCACAGTTCGTACACTACGTTCAACGAGCTGCTAACTAGAATGTCGATTAAGCTTAGCAGCTTATTAGCACAGAGTTTATTCATAATAAACTTTTGTCCACTCTGAATTTTAATGATGCCCATTATATTACTCAAAAATGCAACACGTTTTGCATTAATCATCGCTGGTTTTGTCATTTTATTTACTTAATTTATTTTTTTTTTGTTTTTTTTTTTTTTTTGTTACCCTCAACATATAAACATTTTAAGAATTTTTAAAATCAAATTAATTAAAAAAAGAAAGCAAATTACGGACAGCAAATTAAAAAAAAAATCAAAAAAATAGTTTGACATTAAACGGCTGTTTTTCAAAAGTTGGCAAACGTTTGGCTGCTCGTTAACAAGAGACTATCAAATCGTTAGCCAGAGTTTGGTAGTTTATTATTATGAATAAACTTTGTGCTAATTTCATGCCAAATTTTCAATTTGAATACGGCTGTTATTGTGTTTCGATTAGTTTATACAATAAAATAATTTCGCTTTAATTCAATTTACAAATATGTAGTTGTAATATTTATACAAAGATTTTGTTACTACTTCCTCGAATTAAAAATTATTTAATATTTGGTAATATGTACATATAAATTCTTTTAAATAAAAAAAAAAAAAAAATTTAAGCTTAAGTTCTTTGCACTTTTAGCACCTTCAGATTTGTGCACCTAGATTAAGACAGAAAATAGTTAAAAAAAAAAAATGTAAAAAATCAGTTTAGATTACAAAATTAAAAAACTTAGTCAATATTTATATAAAAAATTTATGTAAAGCATGGTAAAAAAATATGTTTGAGCTTTCTTTGTGAACTTTGAAGATACAACTAAAATTTGTAAAACTAAAAAAAAAATGTAATAAAAATATATTAAAACAAAACACTTTATTCAGCACCATTTGTTAGCAAAGCCGTGTCTTCGGGTAAAGGTTTCCTTTTGTAAGCGGGATTTGTAGCCAAATAGACAACCAAACCACCAAAGACAACATACAAAACGCCACACAAGTTAACCATTACACCAGAACTGGGTAAATTTGAATAGTTGGCACTAAAATAAAATAATGAATTATAATTAAACGTATATTACACACTTAAAGCATATCACAAAAACCAAATTCATTTATATGTAACTTACACTGAAAATATCGCCTTTTCAGTTATGCCCATTAAAGCTGAAGCAATTGCCAATACAAAACCAAATAGACCGAAATATATATGCAACGGCATGATGGCAGCTCTCAATGATTCCTTAGCACCTGGCACTAAATATGCCGCAAAGCCAACAACATATTGCAAACAAAAGAGTATGACGGCCGATAGACCCAACCATGAGTGCAACGAATACATGTTCGGTATGGGAACTTTGTTTAAATTGTGTGAATCGAATACGGTTATGAGGGCAATAACCGTTAATATGAATGCACCCATGTGTATGGCAGCATGTGTAATTTTCAATGCCTTCTTGTGCGTTGAACGGAAGCCACGATAAACCAAAATGGCTGAAAAAAAAACAAATCGGTTAAAACAAAACATCAAATATAACGAATTTTAACAAATATCTTTGTATGCACGAAGTTTTAATTGTTAATAAATGGCATGAATAATAAAACAAATGATAATTTTTATAGTTGTAAATTTAATAACAAATTATATGATCATACAATTTAAAAAAAATTAAAAATGTAAGCCAAACAGTTTTTATTAATATTATAGTTTCAACATTGTTCATAACGACACATAAACGCAGCGAAAAAACTTCTAAGACAGCTGTTGTACTGTACGGCCTAATACGTCCGCTACCTAAAATTTAATATTCAGTTAATGCCGTCGTTTAATTTTGTATGCGTATTTTTTTAAGTACTGAACAGAATATAACCTTGAATTAAAAAATATACAAAGATTGATTACATTATTTTAAAAAAATTGACCTTGTTTGAAATATAACTTTATGCCATTGGAGTTTTAATATGATTTTGGATGCCAACGTGCCCAGGCAGGTTTTGATTAGCATTTGTGTCCGAATTTGAGTACAAAGTTGTCTTGCAAATCATCCTGTTTCGCAGCATGTTTCAAAATGAAAAGACCTGTTTCGCTCTCAAAATTTTGTTTGGCAAAACATGTTGTTTCAATCAAGTTTGGGGCGCGAAACATGAATATTGCTGTCCGTGTGAACATGGTATAAATGTCCCAAGTTTAAGTTTCAGAATACCCAACTAGATCGAAACCAATCTAAAGAGGGCTGCCCAAAATTAAGTACATCAAATTTCTCTTTTCCGACTCAAAACTCTACTCTTGCATAAAAAAATAAGTTAAAATATGTTTATCGCAACGTGAATTGCTTATCTTGCCTGCGAATTACTCATGATGGTGAATACTTTAGATATTTAGTACGTGGAAGAAAGTGAGTGTAATTGCAATATAAAATTTGCATGCGTGATTAAAATTTTCTCGCACGATCTCTCTCGCAGTTTTGAGTTAAAAATATTTATAAAAACTAAATACACAGTTTAACCTCGATTGTCCGGCTTGCACGAGACCGGGCTTTGCACGAATACTATTACATATATCTTGTAGTATAAACAGTGTTACCGTCGGATATTTTGAAAAAGTACCAAAAAAAAGGGGATATCACAAAAAAAGTGGCACCAAAAAGTGTAGTTTTTTAAAAAAAAAGGGGCACATCTTTTAAAATTAAAATAAGTACACCACACTATGTAATTTTTACGTTTGTTTTTCCATTTATTATAATTTTAAATGGTGTAAAAACTAAAATAAATAGGTATTTTGTAAATATTTCTCTCGAGAAGTAATTTTTATAAAATATTTACTTTAATGTTTTGGTAATTTAAAAACGTTAAACTTGTTTTCTGCCAAACATGTTTTTTGGATTATGACATTGTTGCAGCAAATAGAAGATATTTATAAAATATTTATATATACATTTAGCAATATATTTCTTGTACTATTCCTTCTGAATACATTTTCTTTGATTTATTTAAGACACTATATTGCACAGGTAGACACTTAAACGCTTTTTAGAAATTTATTTGCCGATTCCATCAGATTCTTATGTTTTTTGGAATGCTATGGCCGAATATGAGCACTGTTTTCTTCCATCACGTCACATTTATCAGATACACCAATTATAGTAATTTCGGATGATGTTTTGTACCACAATTAATAATAAAATCCATAGTTTTATAATTTTATTATACAGTCAACCTAATTACAAACGTTGTTTGCCCAGGCCCACGATGTCGACAATAAAATTTCTTTCGTATATTTGTTTTGAAAACAAAAACAAATTTTAGTTTTTACTAGCTGTCCCAACAAACGTTGTTTTGCCATATACTTAGCTTATTTCTAGTGAAAGAAAAAGGAATAAAGCGCTTTATACCATGGTCGGCGATGACAAATAAAACCATATTTATTTATTTCTTTCTTTCTGTTCGTTACATTTTCAAAAGCTAAACATAAAAAGGTTATGTAGTTTTTTCCTGAAGTTTGAAAATCAAACAGAGATAATAAATTTTTTTACGAAGAGCAATTGCGTGTGCGATATTTTTTGTCAGTCCGTATTTAGCCAACACAAATAAGCTAGAACATGCCACGTATATTTTCCGTGTGAAAAACATCGTGTGCCAAAATCTAAGCCGCAAACAGGCATCGTTTGACCTTGCGTGAATTCGATTGGGACGTATGTGGCAACCATCGGAGTTCGTGGCAGCAAAACATTTTCGTCTCGGAATTTGACAATAAAAATGGTAGCTTCAATAACGTTTTTCATCAATTTTGTAACGACCAATCGTGTACCATTGCATAGTACCATTGTACCATAGAAGAATAACCGGAGAAAAATGCTAAAAAAAAATACATAAGCTTTTCAAAATTCGATTAATTAATTAAAAAGGTATAGGAGAGGTGTGCGTTTACCACTTTGGCTTTATTAAACGCCGTAAATGTTACAATTTAGTTAGCCTTTAGTTTCTTCAAGACTTGAAACTATCATCGGATAATTAATTAAGAAGACATGGGTAGAGGGAGCTTTTACCCCTTTTGCCCTATTTTACTCCCTAATTGTTAAAATTTCTAAGATATGTATATCTTGAAGTTCCTTTAGATATTACAGTGTCTGCATGCCAAATTTTAAGAAAATCGGTTCATAAGTTAAGATAATATAGGGAGGGGGAGCGTTTAACCCTCTTGCCCTATTTCACGCTCGTAATAATAAAAATTAAAGGCTCTAGTCCCTCCCAGATGTTACACTATTTTCCTTCCAAATTTTAGATATTGGGAGGGGAAGCTTTTACCCGTTTTGCCCTATATTACGCCCTCTAGCGATATGATTTAAGATCTATTTTTGAATGTCATTTTACACATAAGACATTACAGTACATGGTTTGGTAACTTTTCGAATGACAATAAAAAATCATAATATGGAAAATGGAGGGCATTTGGTAATATTTGTATGGGAATATATAGAACAATCTAAATACCATATCTCCGGAACCACTGGGCCGATTTTGTGCAAACTTCACATAAACCATTTACAGACTATCCCAAAAGTACCCTTAAATTTTGGTTTAAATCAGCTTACCCGTTTTCGCAGTTAGTGGTGACATCAAAGTGTACACTTCTTTTTATATATATAGATTATTGTTTTCAATATAAATATGCGAAAGAAATGTTCTTGTCGACACCGTGGGCCGGGCAGCTAAGCTTTAATCGGATGAAAACAAGAAATCCTATAACAAAAAAACGAAAATATCACTTTTTCAAATACTTTATATACAATCAGTTCCTCACAATAATACAAATAAATGCACGGCCTGCATACATGCTACTAAATTTAAGTGCTATTGTTTTAATTTCTTTAGTTTTTATTCAATTTCGTCTATTATTGCTTCAAATTTTTGTAATCAGGTTTATAGAATTAAACTATAAAACTGGATTTTGTTATTAATTGTGGTACAAAACATCTTCCAAAATTACAATAATTGGTGTATCTGATAAATGTGACGTGATGGGAAAAATCTGTGTTCATATTCCTCTTTAGCATTCCAAAAACATAAGAATAAGTTGAAAACAAACTTTTTTGTCGTCCTTTGCTACATATTTATTAATGGTCGGTTTCATACAAATTTTACAATTAATTGTTCTTAAAACGACTTCCATACTTTCGTAAAATGTCTTTAGCCTTTTTGTTACTTTATTTTGGATTAAAGCTATATAAGTAAAAACACGCCCAGCAGAAGCACTACTATGTGACAATGTAAAAATATGAGAGATCAATTTGTACAAGTTTGAATATATATATGTATAGGTATATTCATCAAATCTATTTTTCAATGTTTCTTTTTCACGCCAAAAATCTTCAGCATTCGAAATTTTATATATGTGTTCATAATTCGTGTCATTTACTTTACTCTCTAGAAATTTAAATTCATGTATAAATGTATCTGGGTCAGTTATAATATCTTTAAACTCAGAAACTAATTCGAAATAGTTTATATCTTCATTAAACATTATAAATATTGGGTCTAAATACTTCAATATATTGAGCTTTTTGTTTTTTATATCAATTCTTATTATCAATTCATTACACAATTTTTGGTAAAAACTTAGATTTTACTTTTAATGTCAATTACACAAATTTTAGACAAGTTTTCGGTACACAACAGTTCGGTTTCTGCTTCATGACTTCTAAGGAGAGACAAAATACTTTTTTTACCAAATATTTTAAACTTTTTGCTATATATTGTTTTAAATATTTATAAGAATATTTTCTAATTCTTGATTTATAAAAGAATAAATAGTTTTAAATATGTGGTAAAAAAAGTAATTTGTCTCTCCGAAAAGTAGAAGAAAACCATCGATATGTGAGATATCTTTATCCCCTTATTCATAATAAATAGAACAGGTTAATAGAAAGTTTATTAAACCGATTTTCATCTAACCACGCATGACAAGAAAAAAATTTCATGTAAACTTGCTTAAAACAGTTTGACATATATTAAAGCTGGGGGTTATAATAAAACAGAAAGAAACAAAAGTATATTTTCCTAGCGTAAAAAGTATCAAAAAAGTGGCAAGAATCGCAAAAAGTACCACATTTGGGTGCATTTTGTACAAGTGGCCAAATAGTATCCAAGCAGTCGAAAAAGTGGCAAATTGCCACTTTAGTGGTACCAACGGTAACGCTGAGTATAAAACAAGTAATAGTGCTATATTCGGCTAAACCAAATCTTGTATACCATTTACCATAGTTAGAAAAGTGCAGAAAGTTACATTTGAGCTCAATTATATCCACTAAGCTTGTTTTGTATAGTTTTTATCGTGCCAAAACCCTAAATAAGACATATTTGAGCCAAAGTTGATCCATTTAACACATACGGTATGAGCGCTGTCGTGCCAAAATCCTTATTCCGGGAGCATATTTATATGGGCGCTAGGTGAATAATAAGTCGATTTCGCTGATTTTTAAAACCAAAGCAATTTTATACACTGCGAATGTTTGAGCTCAATTTAATCAAGCTAGCTTGTTTTGTTTGGACCATATAGCACTAAAGCCATTTACTCGGTAGAACACTTATATGTATATAACCGATTTGGCTGATTTTCAATATTTAATACCTCTTATATTTAACAAGTTCGGCTGTGTAGAATCTTTGATACTTCCACCGATACAACGATACTTCTACTGTCGCGATGGTTAGAAGATTTCAGGAGTAGGTGCCATATGGGATATATAAGTCATAAGTAGGGCAACCAAAAAAAAACACTAAAAAAACAGTTTTAAGCTCTTAAAAACAGCGTTTAAAAACATGAAAATAAGCTGTTAAAACTAAAAAAAAGCAATTTAAACTTGTTTATTTTCCACTTAATTCGTTTAATACGTTGTTATAGTAAATTATAAGTTGATGCAATAAATTTTCGAAAAGAAAACTATGACTGTTTGGAGTCAGCAAGTTCTTGTACATAGAAAAAGTTCTTCCTACGTCTACAGATGTTGAGGGAGCATATTTAAAATTTAGTATTTGCTCTGAAGTATATTTTATACGATTGGACTCATAATTCCGCTTGCCTCCCAAAATATCCCCAATATCTTTTAATACCGAAAATCCTTCATTTTTTAATGAAACTGATTTAAACTTTTTATTAACTTTGTCTTCTATATCCCCTGGAACACGGGACATTTTTCTTACGGCCCATAACTATGTTCATTTACCCTGCGGCCACACGATCAAGTTGTTCTTAATAGTCTTTTACATATACTACTTGTCAAAATTTACATAAATTGAAAGCTGTGACGTAGGCTGCACTCAATTTGTAAGCAATTTACTTTCAAGATTTCATCAAGAAAACAATTTATAAAGACAATCATGTAATTAGCTGTTAAATTGAAAGTAAAATTGCCAAACAAATGGAGAGGTGAAATTGAAAGCCATCTTATGGTCAATTTAAAAAGTGTGATTGTGTTTGTAAAAAAGTGAGAGTGTATTGCAAGTTGAATGGAATTGAAAGGCACCAAGTTAGAAGACCAATGAAAGATTTTTTGTTTCCAATTTTGTTGCAACTTCGTGTAAAACCCCAAAGTTTGCAGAAATTAACAATATTAGATATACAGAGAAATTCTTAATAGTTAAACTATATTAAAAAAGCCAAAAAATAAGACGTTACTATACCAAAAATAGAGAGAAGTGGAACTAACAGACGTTACTTTATAAAAAAACTATATTTAAAAAGAAATAAGACGTTACAAAGTATGTTTACCATCATAGTTGAAGTTACAGACTGAGGAATTTGATCGTAAGAATACAGCTATGGAATTTTCGAAAGAAAAGAACTTAAACAAGCAAATAAAAAAATAAGTTGATGAAAAGGCTTAATACTAAAAACATAAACACATACAAATTATACACAACACTATAAAAGGTACGTTACAGTACCGCTAAGACAGAGTTGCATAAAAATCAAGTAAGAAGGTATAGTCGGTCAAGCCCGACCGTATGATACCCAACACCACAGTATTTAAAAACAAGTTTCGAGATTGTATGGCTATATGAATAGAGATCTATCTATGTTTTTAATTTCTTTAAAATCGGTTAAATAGTTACTGATGGGCAGAAATTGACCCTATCTCCCCTCGTGGTCATTTTTTTTTTAAAAAAATGCATACCTTACGTGTCCATATAAATATGGATCTATATACATATGTCTTAAATTGCATTTAAATTGGTTTGATAGTAGGCACAAAGACCCTCTTAAAATATTAAAATATTAAATTATGGACCGATTCGACAATGTGCCAATTAGAATCCACGTACCAAATTTCATTAAACTATTTTTAAAATTACGACCTGTACTTTGCGCACGAGGTTACATGGACAGCCAGCCAGCCGGACGGACATCTTTAGATCAACTCAGAAAGTGATCTGAGTTGATCGGTATACTTTAGGACTAATATTTTAAGGTGTTTCTCACATCAGCACAAATGCATAATACCCTCTCCACTCTTGTGGTGTGGCCCACACTGTGTGGGTATAATCATTGTGGGGATGATATTGTGCAAGGGAAGCACAAAATATTACCATAACTTTGAACGATTTTTTTAACCAGAGTTGTTACAGCACAGAAATGGTTGATTTTTTAGTATTTATAAAAAAAAAGTTGCACATAAAAAAAAATAATAACAACGATTTTTGCAAAATTTTATTAAATAAGTTTTTTTATCGTATGAAAAAAATGAAAAATTATCTTAAAATTACTTCGATACAATTTTCGTTAACCCAAAGAAAAATATTGGATACTTTGGAAATGTGCGTGATAGCAAAAATGGTGCTAGTTAGCGTTAAATTTAAAAGAAATGTTCTGCAAGTGTGCGTAATTTTGTGTCAAGAACCATTAAGGCACTCAGCTCTAGTACAAAACACTTTTCTCTTTATGCTCATTCTTAAACTAAGTCCAAATTTAAATAAATAATACATTCTTATACAGTTTTTAAATAAATTTCGTATTCAAAACCACATTCATAAATATGAATTCCCTTTTTATGTGTTTATCTAGAGAATTTTGTTTGTTGTGTCAAACAAAGCAAGTGTTGCAATAACTTGAGAATTTTTTATTAAGTAATCACAATATTTTTGTACGTTTGATTTTGATAAAAAAAATTAGTCAAAGGCTAATTTATATATGAGTAGATTTAAAAAAATAAACATTTAAAATCGATTTTGGCATACTAATCATATTAAATAAAATTCAACAATTGCATAATTGCAAATTAACTGCACCTTCACGTCACCTACGAAACAATATTCAACAGCCATCAACTGAAACAAACATAAAACAAGCACACCTTTACAGATAGGAATCATTGATTCATTCATTGGTTCGTTCATTAACATCTTAAAAGCGTCTGCTAACAAAAACAAAAAGTATGTACTTTAAATTCGACATAAAACCTACAGACATTTACAATTGTGTCAGTTACGTTTCACGAAGTTTTGAACGACAAGTGCAACATAAATTAATTTAACAAGCAGCAAGATTCGAAAACTTACAACTCTTAATTTCTCGGGCAGTCAATTCAATCAAATAGAACGTTGGAACTTATGATGACATTTTGTACAATATTTCTAATTTAAGTTAATGATTTTTTTTTTCAAGTATGACCAGGCTTTAAAAAAATTACCATTTTTAAACATATTTTCATAACACCTAATTACCAAGTAATGTATAGCTGAATCCAAACTGTTTTAATACTTACCATTGCCATATAAAAATATTAAACCAATTGTCATTAGAAGAGGATGCCAATTAAATTCTAATTTTGGATCGCTGGTACCACTTAATCCGCCCATATGAACGCCAATCCAACTGCCCATTAAAACGATCATGGTTAATCCACATAATTGGGTTAAAACGTACAACACCTTGAAGTTGGCCAAAGCTGGATCAGTGTCCATTTTATCTAGAAGAAGCAAACAAAAGTAATTTTAATAAAAATAATAATTATAAAAATTAGAAGTTGTTTTTTAATATATGTTAAGGCTAGATTACACTATTATACTTTGTATTGATCAGGCGCGGATCTAGCCTGAGCCTTAGGGGGGGGAAATTTTTTATGATACAAAAAAAGTAAAAAATTTGTTTTTAAAAGTTTATTAAAAACGATATGTATGTATATATTATATTAAAAAAAAACTCAACAATAAGGTAAAATAAAATATAAGATCAGTTCAATATAAATTAAAATAAATTAATCTTTTTAAATAAGCAATTGATGCTTTCCTTGTGAGGCAAATTTAGATAGTACAAGATTAGGATCAATTTCAATTTCATGATGAATGTGCATCATGGCTAAACCCTTCAGTCTATCTTCTGTCATTGTTGATCTGAGCCATGTTTTTATCCGACGAAGGGTAGAAAATGACCTCTCGCTTGTAGCATTACTGACGGGCATTGAAACGAAAATTTGAAAAATTTTTCTTAGATTTGGGTAGATATCTTCATCACAGTTTATTAAAGCATCTACAACGTTATCTGATAGATTTTCAGATATTTTCCATGTTTGTTGCCAATGTAACAGTTCAGCCTCAAGTTTAGATGTTAGTAGTTGTTTATCTATATTATCAAACTTAGTCAGCTCATCAGCTAGTTGTGGTATTAAAAGTTTTGTATCTGTATATGACTTGATTACACTTTGAGGTAAAAGTTTAGGTATGTTTAATACATTTAGGATATCTATTGGGAAACGTGTTTTGAGATCTTCTAAAATAAATTCAATTAAAGGAATGTAACCTACAACTCGGTAGTAATCTTCAACATTTTGGATGCGATTATTTCGTTCAAATCTTGGCTTTTCAATTGGAACTTCGATTTGAACGCAAATAACTTTAACTTTTTCAAAAACTGCTTTAAATTGTTCTTCGGCTTTATTTCTTTTCTCTTCAAGGCACATAATTAAAGTTTTGATAAGGCTTGATCCTTTTTGAAGATCTATATCCTGCTTTTGTAGAATGATACTAAGCGGCTGTGTTACAACAAGTATCTCACTTAAAATGTTTATTCCGCAAATAAATTCAAAAGTACTAAGTGAGTTCCTTAATAATAAGGCTTTTGATGAAGTATCTCTATCTTTCCACTCAGATATTTTTTCCAAAGCTTCTATTATATGACGTACACTTGTTGCAAAGTGTAAAATTGAGTCGTGTCGGTCCACCCATCTTGTCTCGCATAATGTAGAGTTTGGCTCCCAAATACTTTGCTAAAATTGCGTTTCGTTTGGGATGATTATATTTAAAAAATTTTGTCGTTTCTTTAACAAATGACACAACTTTTTGTATTAATGGCACTTTGTTGCTTTTAGAAATTGAGTTGTTTAATTTATGGGAATAGCAAGGCGTTTGTTTTCCATTTGTCGCGGTTTCCAGAATTTTTTTAACAGCTCCATTTTCTGCTGACATCAGAGGACACCCATCTGTTCCAACTCCTACACAATTTTTTGGGTCAAGACCAAAATTTGTCAAAGCTTTAAGGACTATTGATGATAGTGCTTTCGCATCAATTGACACTTCAGCGTCATTATCAACATCCTTGGAGGCCTCTTGAAATGCGTCAACAAAGCCAATAAATTCTTCCCTAACAACTTTTTGTTGAATGTTGAAATATCTTAAAGATAAGGAAATCTGACTTTTCCCCGACAAATCCGTGCTTTCGTCGAAAATTATCGAATAGAATTTTGATTCATATATATTTCCGAGGATTGTTACTAATATTAAACTATTACAACATTTAATTATGTTATTTTGTGTAGTTTTTGATATATACGTTGCATTTAAAGGAGATATTTTCAGGTGGTTATCTAAAATTTTATCTCCGGCCTCTATACGAAATCGCAAAAGCGCTCGGAAAATACCTTCAGAGTTTTTATTTTCGGAAGATAACAAAGGACCATCATCTCGATGTCCACGGAGAGGTATGTTATGCCTTCCAAGAAAAATTATGGTTTTTATAATTGAGAGTAAACGTTCTCGGTTTTCAATTTTTTGTTGAAGGACAGATGTATAAACTTGATTAACTACCTCGAGACGAAAGTCTTCGTGTGTCTTTAAAAACAGTTTTTCAGAAGAAACACTATTTTTATGGTAAAGGCATTTAGAGTGATTCTCTAAATAAAATAATAAAAAAATTAAATTTCAATACAGATTAAAAAAAAAATGCTGGGATTTCCAAAAATTTTGTACATTTAAAAAAAATATGTAATATTATTGGAAATTCGTGTATTATCGAAATAAGCAAAACATATTTTTATAATTTAGGGGGGGGAAATTTCCTTTTTTCCCCCCCCCTGAATCCGCGCCTGGTATTGATACATGTCAAAAACTCAAGTAATATGACAAAGTGTGATAGTGTGAATGCAATGTGTCACGAAAATGACAAGTATTATGAAAAAAGTTTGACATCCCATACGACTTCATCGTTTTTTGAAAAATTTCTAAACAATAACACTTTTCATTGGATCAGGGTTGCATTTTATTTCATGTGAGTGTTTATACTTTGTATGATGCTGTGAACACAAACTGTCATGTTAAATTAGATTTTTTGACAGTCGCAACAAAACTCATTAGATTTCTATCTCACAAAGTCTTATGGAATACGTAAGACTTGTGAGATAGTGTAATCTAGCCTTAAGGGGTTTTTAGTGGTTTCGAAGCCGCCGGTCTGGCAGGGCTGTCAACTGTTGACAGGGGTGATTATGGTCGACCTACTATTCAGGGAATTGGCAAGGTTATAAAGAAATTTGAAAAGACTGGAAGCGTTACAGATATGGCGTAGCGATATGGAATACATTAGAATGTAAAGGTGTACCTATTAAGTTAATAGGACTCATAAAAGGGGTATATGTTAACGTAATCTGTCGAATTATGCTTGAAAGGCGACTAGGTAACAACAAAAATAGCATTAACTCTGGTGTACGACACGGCTGTGTTTTATCTGCTCTTCTATTTAGTTGCGTACTTGACGTTGTGATGAGTAATGCAACTTGCCATAGAAGGGAAATCATTTGGGGTCTTCAAGGCAGATTAGAGCACCTCGACTACGCCGATGATATCTGCCTACTCACCCAAACATTTAAAGACATGCAGACTAATTTGTCAGAAGTCCAAGAAACTGCATCACAAAAACAATGAGAAAAAACTCTTATAATGAGCAAAGACTGTCCGTGCAGAATCAATCTGGGAAGCATACTGCACAAAAGTGGTAGTTCTAGGGCTGACATCTCAAGCCGCATAAACAAAGCGAGGCAATCATTCGCACAACTAAAGTCGGTGTGGAATTCATCTTACATATCATAACGTACAAAGCTAAGTTTATTTAATTCAAACGTAAAATCCACATGGTTGTACGGATGCGAAACGTGGAATGCAGTTTCACGTGACGTACAATCCGTAAACAAATGCTTTTGGCAGATCCTACATACATATATATTGGCCCAGAACAATTTCGAACAACGAGCTGTGGGCAGATACCAGACAACAACCGATCCATCTAAAAATTCGAAACGAAACATTGCGGAAACTATCGTCAGATATTGCAAGACAAGCCATAGACTGGAATCCGCAAGGCAGTCGACGAATAGAAAGACAGACCACACATACCTGAGGCCTAATTTTGGCATTCGTGATCGAGTACTTTCTCGATTCGAAATCAATTTTATTTCAGTCAATACTGAACGAATCGAAATTATTTTTTTTAGTATTATAAAACTCAGATGAATGGTTTACAATAACGAAAAAATAATTCCAAATCGTTCAGTATTACTGAAATAATTAGATATTAAATTGCTTTCGAATCGAGAAATTACTCGATCACGACTGCCAGAATCTGGCCCTTGGAAAAGACAAGTCGAAATAGAAACATTCAATCTTCATATGCGTTGGAATGAAATAAAACATAGTGCATCCGACCGAGTTTATTGGAATAATCTTGTTACGGCCCTATGCTCCTTGTAGGAGTTAAAAGGACAGTTTTTATCCTCTTGCAAGTAAATGGGCCAGAAAATTGTTTTTTTATTGGGCTTAAAGAACTACTTTTTATTAATTCTAAAATTAATCTTTACAAAAAATTCATCTTTTTCCATAGAAAATCATCCCAACGTTAAAATTTCCTATAGAAAATGTTACAACGTAAATATTTTCTATAGAAAAATATTACAACGTAATTACTATTATGTAAATTTCTGAAATTAAAATTTTCGTTTCGGAATTTACATATATTGAAAACAAAAACAAATTTGAGTATTTTTTTTATTGGTCCAATGTAAGTTTTTTAACGAACATTTTTATTTCAAAAACAGGCGGTAAGAGAAAAAATTTCCAAATTGGGAAGTACAAAATTAAGCGCACAATTTTTATTTTACTATACCTTATAAATAGTTTTCATAATAAAAAATAAAAACAATATCTTGTGAATTTATCATTAACATTCTTGTTTATACTAATATCGATTTTATTTTATTTATTTTTTATACATAAATAAAAATTATAAACAAAACTACGCAATATAATTATTTATGCAAAAGGCATTCATTACGCGGTTGTTAAGTGACTGGTACACTGTTGGCTACTAATCATATAAACCAGAATTTTGTAAACAATTGTGAGTAATGAATATGAATTTTAATAGATATTTGTATAAAGAAAAGTTCGAAATTAAATTTCAATAAAAATTTAAGAAAAAAAATCATAAAGCAAAAGCCCTATCGTAGCAAATGTAAACAGAAAATCGTCATATAATTTAAAAAAAGCCCTAAGTTACATTAAAAAAATTTTACAGGAGAAACAAAAAACTCTTTACATGGGAAAAAAACCTAATTTTTTAAAAAAAGTTTGTGATATTCGGCTGGGCCGAATCTTTTATAACCCCCCACCGACAGTTAGAATATTTCAGCAGTGGGCTTCATAACGCACCCATGGTAACCGAATTTTATTACAATAGCGTTATTCGTTACGGTTTTACGCGTACTAAAATGTTTTTCGAGAGTGGGTTTTATACAGGGTTATGGTTAATTATGGACCGATCTTCACGAAAGTTGACAGTATGATTTCTATTCAAATAAAACTGTTACAGGACAAAATTAATTGCAATAACGTTATTCTCTATGGTTTTAGGCGTACTAGAACGTTTTTCGAGAGTGGGCTTTATATGGTAAATTATGGACCGATCTTGGCGAAATCGTGTAATATGATTTCTAGTAATATAGAAATTTTTTTTTTGTGCAAAATCTCATATCAACTTGTGCTTTCCGCCACTATTTACGTTAGTTTTTGTAACAGAATTATAAATTTTGTTTCAAAGACCCAGAATATCCCCCATATTCATAAAAAAATATTATTGATTTATAAGAGGTTTATTAAACAGATTTCCATACTAAATTCGTTTAATAAACCTGTTATTAACCTGAAATACTTTTTATAAATAAGGCCTTATATCTGTGGCATTTTGACAAAACATCTTAAATCGAATTTAAAAAGTTGAAAAAATGCTGTAAATCATACGAATTTTCATTCAAAAAACATTTTTGTTAACGTTTTTAAAATTTTGTAAATTTTTCTTTAATTTTTGTTTATTTTATTATTTAATAAAAATTATTGCTTCACCAAGCTTTTGTTAAGAACTTTTTTGCTATCTTATCTCGACTTAAGATGTTTTGTCAAAATGCCACAGATATATAACTTTGTATACCCTCATCAAAACTGGGTTTAGGGTTTTAGATTTCCACAACACAAAATATGTAATAATATTTATGAAAGTAAAAAACGTTTCAAAATAAAAAAACAATACAGTGGAATCCCGGTTTAACGAATTCGCGATTTAACGTACGGGAAAATATAGAGTGGCATATAGGGCTTACAATACATTGAATAGTTTATATAGCAAGACTAAGGATAGGATTAATAAATGGGATATGTCAAACATTATATACAAAATTCCTTGTAAAGGAAATGATAATGAGAATTGTGACAAGGTTTATATAGGTACAACGAAAAATTAATTAAGGACTAGAGTTGCAGGACATAGATCGGATCAAAAATATAGAAACATTAATTCTAGAAAAACAGCATTATCTCATCATTGTTATGAACAAAATCACTATCCAAATTTTGAAAATGCATCAGTGTTAAACAATGAAACAAACTACAAACGCAGATTTATATTAGAAATGTTACATATAATTAATACACCAATAACACAAAGAATGAACTTCAAAGCAGACACGGAAAATATAGCTAGTAATTATAGAAATTTAGTTATTAAGAGATGAACTATTTGATAACACTACATTACATTTTTTATTATTTTTTGTCTTTTTTAAATAGATAAATGTATGTAGATATGTACATGTAAGTGTAAACATATGTAGGTATGTGTTTGTGTATGTATACATGGGTGTATATATGTATATATATGTATAAACGTGTTTTGTATGTGTATGTATGTTTATGTATATGCATGTTTATGTTTATATGTTGTGTCGCTATATGTATACGTATATGTATGTGTATATATACTTTCATATATATATATATATATATGTGTAAATACATATATGCTATAAATATGTACGACAAAGATAGTTTTATTCAAAAATGTTATATGTTATAACATTTTTATTTTAGTCAAAATATTTTTTATTATTGCAAATGTGGTTTTTGAATTAGGTTTATAAATAGGAAATTTTTTCTTTTTATATGAATTGTTGTACTTTAGTAATATTTTATTTTTTTTTTTTTTTTTTATTATTATTGTTAAATAATTAAAATTTCCTGACGATGCTAACCGATGGTTAGCGAAATATCGAAAAAATAAATAATTTAAAAATTTTTTAAAAAAGACCTAGAGCTTAAATAATAATAATCAGTTATTAAATTAAAAAAGGTCAAACAAAAAGTTATATATAAATTTGTTTTATTAAAATATAATTGTTTTAAATTAAATTTTATTTTTTCGACCTTTTTTTAAATTATTAAAATAAAAAGTTTTTTCCGAGCTCGTTGGCCTCGAGCTCGAAAAACTTTTTATTTTTATTGTTTTATTAATAAAAATGTATTAAAAAAACTTCGGGATTTCACGAATTTTTCGATATCACGAAAGGGCCTGAGAATATAAAATTCGTTAAGTCGAGATACCACTGTATCTCTAAATCTTTTTTTTTCTGCACAAAACAAAGCGTTTGTTGAACTAATGCTTTTGTTTAAAATGGTTTGTGTTTTGCTATTGTTTTGATCACGAAATTTGTGTTGAATGTAGCAGCCTGCCCAAGGTAAATTTCCACAAGGTTGAAAAATCACTAGAAATCTAGCTGGTTGCTCTAAAGAGAGTCAACTCAAAATGTTCACTTTTTTTGGAAAACGAGTATTTTGCAAAAAAAAAAGGACATTTGTATCCCTCTTTGTGATATAAGAGCACATATACATATACAAATGTTATACAAACATTTCTCTATTAAACAGAATTTTATAACAAAAATTATAAAAAGTAGATTAAAATTGTATTAAAAACAGCCTCCAAATTCTTGCGTTTTGCGTTTGCGATTTCCAGCACACCCCCCATAAAAAAAGGTTTTTGTCTCTACTAAAAGTTTATAAATTTTGAGTTAAGCCCCTTAAGACGAACCAGTGCAATATATATGTATGTAGTTATATTGATTTGACATATAGAAGTCATGGATTTGACATATCCTAGCTCGCATTTTGCTGACTATTTTTTTAAAAATCACCCTAATGAGTCTTTTCAGATCAGTTTTGGTGATTTAAAACAGAAGGATCACTTAAGCGATTAAAAAAAGACTCACATCTGATTAGTTTATATGCTAAAAAAATCAGCAAATTGTATCACAAATAATTCTTTGAAGTGATTCATCGGTAGGGTACCATTTTCTCACAACGAGAGTATCATTTATGATTGGAAAATGAGCTCATATACGGGTATTTTGATCGTGAAGCTTATTCCTAAATGATAATATTATGATACAAAATGCTAGCTGGGATAGACATATAAAACTGCAACCAAAAGAAATTGACACCCAGCTTAGGCTTCTCTAGTGCATATACCTTTTTAGTGTGCCTTGTGCCTGTCTTTACCCATTCCCACTTCACTTCCAAAAAACGCGTTCTGTCTCATTCTTCGAAAGTTGCCCTCGCAACTGGTTTATGCATTTTTTTACGTCAATTACGTTTAGATATTTTTGGTGCAGATAGTGATGTTTTTACAATTGTTTAATTTTTATAACAGACTATTTTAGGAAGTTTTGAATTGTCAAGAGTTCTTTTAAAAAATTGTATTTCTTCTTAAATAATTTTTCGAGCTAAAAGTGACCTTTAGAAATAAAATATTAGTTTATTATCAATTTTTCGATTTCCTTATACCGTGTTCAGATATACCTTTTTTATTAAGTCAATATTCGGTTTATTGACACAATTATCTTTCTGTTCACATATACACAATTTAGCTAACTCAATTTATATTACCACTACATCCCTGCAAATAAAATTGGACCACCTGATCCATGGACTGGTCCGATATAATGCAAGCGTGGACCAAGGTATATTTATAGCAGGTAGTCTCGGAAAGCCAGCTGTTTATTTTTTATTTGCTTGTTTTGTGGTACGAACTGTCAAATGTTGTATAGTAAACATGTAAACAAGTTTTTTGTCTCTATCTTTTGTCTCTTATCAACCCCTTTGCCTTTTGACAGTTCGTACCACATAACAACAATAAAAAGCCCTGTTGTTTGTTTTATTGTACAATTGTTGTAATCTCGCGGCTACCTGCTATAAATATACCTTGGCGTGGACCATGTCATTGTTAAAAAGTGTTTGTAGTGAGACGACATGTCTTCGTTTTTTAACGACATGCTTTCGTTTTTAACGACTTCAAAACTAATCCTCTTGAGTATACCATGAAGTAGTTTTAAAACTACTCCATAGTAGTCCAAAGGTGGGTTATATGGTCCTCCCCTAGGACATCGCAATGTTAAATAGACCATGTTTTTTCCATACGTTTGGGTTACTTTTGGACTAGTCCTAGTCCCTTGTGGGCTACTCTTTACACGCGTGTCTGGACTGGTCCTATTATTTGCAGGGATACAACATTCAACGTAAACAAAAATGTACATGTATAAGCAACATGTAAACAACTTTTGACATTTTTAGGATTAAACATCTGGCTTTGGCGCAGACCTAATAAATGGGCCTTTGTTTTGTTGTAGTTTCAGTTTTCAAATGTCAAAGCACTTTGTTTATTGATTTGTGTTTTGCTCACTAAACACACTTGTGACAGTGTCGCATTTTAATTTCACTCAATATTTATATCAATTTCGTATTAATTAAGCAATAACTAAATTGCAATATTATATGGATAATTGAGCTCAATAATGTCATTTATTGCGTAAAACTCAATTAAGGTACATATCTGAACACGGTATTAGAAAATCTTTTCCAGGATTTTCTTTCTGGATTCTTAATTCAAAATTGTTAAAGTTCAAATCTGCCAAGCCTAAAGAAGATCCTCTTAAAAACTCCTGCACAATATTCGATAGTCGGATAAAGGGATATAAATAAATTATTGCTCACGAAACTAATTTGGCACATTTGCCAGTTAATGCAATTTACCGAATTCCCTCAAGCTTTAGAATCCAGATTAATACTATGAGCGAAGGCAATTGATTCGATATTTCTATTTTACAAAGCAAGACCCAAGAGCTTTAGGTGCAAGAAACTAACTGTCTTATGGTTGATGGTTGAGGTCAAGTTCTGATCTGTCGATTTTTACCTACTAAAATCAACAATTTTTAGTTTAAATTTAGTTATAAATTTAATAGCAAAGTAATTAGTCTACAATTTGTTAACCATCATGATGGCCAGGGCAAGTTTAAATATGCACAAACATTTTTAAAAAGGCCTTCAAATATTCCAAAAAAAAAAACTTGAATATACATATGCACAAAAATATATTCATCGGTTTCTCTTTTATTAAAATATTTATTAGGCCTTATTATGAGTGCTGTTGTCGTAAGCTAGTCTTTTTTAAAAATTGTTATTAAGATGGTCGTAAGTGTCGTAAATTCGACAAACTTTCTATGTATTTTACATAGATGGGGGTAGTGCACTCTTTTTGCAGTTTCAACTCACACTTAGTGATAGTGCAAAAATATTGCAATCATTTTGTTGATGTTGAGTGATGAATTGAAAATTTGCAGCCTCACTAAACATGAGTGATAGTGATGTAAAAAAATTTTGAACTCCAAAAATTAGTTTGATTTAAAAAAAGCAGCTTATTGCAACTTTTTTTTCTTCACTCATTTGAGTGCAATAATTTTAAAATTAAAAACTTGTTTTTTTATGACTAAAGCCCACAATTATTCACAAAATTTCATTTTGTTTAATGTTTTTGCTTATGCATATCCTCAAATGAAATCAAAAACCATGCACATACAAAGTTACATTTTTTAAATTTTAGTGAGACAATATTTGTATGCAGATTTTTTGATTGCATGTCCAAATTTTGCACTATTCGAATTGAGTGCAGATTTTTGCACTCAATCTGCGTTTAGTGATAGTGAAAAAATTTGCACTATCACAAAATTTTTTTAGTGGTAGTTAAAAAAATAACAATCATCACTAAAACTGGCAAAAAAAGAGTGCAAACTAATTTTTTTGCAGTTTTATTTAGTGATAGTGCACTGCTGACTTAAATCAATATTTAGTGCACTTCCCCTAACTATGATATTTTACATTAAAGTTGTCGTAAATTTGAAATGATATCGACAAAAATTGCAAACGACTACGACTTCGATCACTACAACGACTCCCGTAATAGGGCTAATTGGTTTTTAACTTGGTTGAGTTTTTTTTTTATTTATTTTTAATCCCTAAGCTTATCCTCGAAAAGCTCTACGCTGGTCTGCAGGAAATCGAACCCGCAACCCCGGGGCTGATAGATTAGCTCACTACTAGCTAGCCTACCGGGGCACTCAACAAATTGGAACAGGTGTGATTGCAGACCCATGTGTCTCAGTTAATGAAACTGTTGACGTTTGACGACCAACATTTCGATTAAAAACTTTTTATTTATTTTTTTCAATGCATATTTTGCTCTTAATATTTCGAGCTATTTCTTTTACGTCTTCCATGACGGATAAGCTTTCATGTTGTTAAAGCACACAAAGCAAAACGAAACAATAAACTCTTAAAATTCCTGGGCAATCTCCAACCATACGAGCATTTAAGTCTATTTTATTGCTTTTGGCATTTTTAAATTTGCATTTAAGTCTATTTTATTGCTTTTGGCATTTTTAAATTTATCACTATCAAAAACAAAACATTCATAATTGTTCAGCAGCCTTCTATAATAAAAATACTTTACCCGATGCAATTTCTCTTATTTCTTGTTAAAAATTTCGATACAAAAAGTACATATCAAAGAAAAGACCCGATATATTTAAATTTTGTAGTTGCAACAGAAAGACTTTAAAGTAATTCCTTTGCTAAAACGGCTGCCTCCTACACAGGTAGCAGATTTATGCAAAGTATATCAAAAATTATTTTTTTTTTTTTTGGAAAAACTTAAGAAATATGCAATAGCATATTTTTCATGCAAAAAACATTAAAAACTTGCCCTGATTATGACTAATAGTCACAGTAATTTCAATTTAAATTGCAACATTTATCGCAGGCACGAACAACTCTCGTAGTAGAATTCCAAATGTGTTATTAAATTTTTATTAAATTAAAAATTATTAAACGTTGTGTTAAATGAAAATATGGTTGCTGTTAAAGCCATTGTTATTAATTAAAATTTTTATTTAGCTCTCATTACACATAACACTGTTCAAAAAAAAAAAATATAAAAAATAATTCTACAATTTAATAATTTTACATGATGTCATTGATAGAATAATAGCCTTTTCACACTTGTCAACATTTAACATCAATTTGCGAAGATGTTGGAATTTTCCTATAAGAAATACATAGGGCTAAAAATCTAAATTTTTCAACATCTTTACAGAATGTTACTATGTATCTCATTTTGTTCCCTTTTACATTTTTGGATTCTTTTAGTGTCATCACTAGAAAAGTGGCAATAAATTCTATTATTATTGTGGCATCACTGACAAAATGGAAGTTGCTTTGAAAGCAGCGCTACCATTTCTCAAGGTTTTCCTTTTTTGCAAGCCTTGTTTTGCTTAATTTTGCTAAAATTATTAAACAAACTGAATTAGAAATACATTTTGGTGTTATCTTTTAAAATGTTGGCACTTTTGTAGAAAAAAAGTATTTTAAAAAAATAAAAGTTTTTTTTCAGAAATGGTGACATTTTTTATTAATAGTAGATGTTAGATGTTTCAAGTCTGAACGCGAATTTCACATTTTTTCCTGCGTTCCTGCGAAATGTATGCAAGTGTACAAAGGGTATAAGATAACTCAGTGTTACTCAGTGTTGAGAAAACTAAACTACAAGTAGCAGTAGCAACAAAACTATACTAAATACTCTAGGTTAAAAATATAAATAGCTTGGAGCTATATTTGTAAACTATTTCTACTTCTACCTTTACATTTTCTTAGCAAATGTTGTTGGTTAACGTGGTAGCACAAAGAAAACGGCTCCGTGGAATAACTCCCAAGTGCATTAAAACCCAAGAAAAATTAAATTTTACCCAAATATTTTTCTATAATTTAATAATTTTACATGATGTCGTTGATAGAATAAGATAATTCAGTTTTAATAACACTAAGCTACAAGTAGCAGTAGCAACAAAATTATAATAAATAGTCTAGTTTAAAAATGTAAATAGCTTGGAGTCATATTTGTTAACTTACTCTATTGCTACCTTCACATTTTCTTAGCAATTGTTTTTAAGTAAAGGCACAGCCTCCGTGAAATAACTCCCAAGTGCAATAGCTCCCAACCTTCTCGATTTTATTTAATTTTTTTGGAAGTTATTTAATTTTTTTCCTGTGAGTTTTTTTAAAATGAAATATTACCCAAATTTAATAAGTCCCCAAAAAAATTTAGCATGCGAGTTATTTCATTTTGTATTCCGTTATTATTTCTTTTGCTGTGGGAGTCATTTCATTTCCAATAATTGTAATTTCTTCAAATTTTAATGATTTTCCATACAAAATATTTAAGCTTTAAACATTTTCTTGAGAAAATATTTACGTTCTTTAAATTTTCAATAGAAAATATTTACGTTCTTAAAATTTTCTTTAGAAAATATTTACGTTCTTAAAATTTTCTTTAGAAAATATTAACGTTTTAAAAATTTTCTTTAGAAAATATTAACGTTTTAAAAATTTTCTTAAATATTTACGTTCTTAAAATTTTCTATAAAAAACATTTACGTTCTTAAAATTTTCTATAGACAATATTAACGTTCTTAAAATTTTCTATAGAAAATATTAACGTTTTAAAAATTTTCTTTAGAAAATATTAACGTTTTAAAAATTTTCTTTAGAAAATATTAACGTTTTAAAAATTTTCTATAGAAAATATTAACGTTCTTAAAATTTTCTATAGAAAATATTAACGTTCTTAAAATTTTCTATAGAAAATATTTACGTTCTTAAAATTTTCTATAAAAAACATTTACGTTCTTAAAATTTTCTATAGACAATATTAACGTTCTTAAAATTTTCTATAGAAAATATTAACGTTTTAAAAATTTTCTTTAGAAAATATTAACGTTTTAAAAATTTTCTTTAGAAAATATTAACGTTTTAAAAATTTTCTTTAGAAAATATAAACGTTCTTAAAATTTTCTATAGAAAATATTTACGTTCTTAAAATTTTCTATAAAAAACATTTACGTTCTTAAAATTTTCTATAGACAATATTAACGTTCTTAAAATTTTCTATAGAAAATATTAACGTTTTAAAAATTTTCTTTAGAAAATATTAACGTTTTAAAAATTTTCTATAGAAAATATTAACGTTCTTAAAATTTTCTATAGAAAATATTTACGTTCCTAAAATTTTCTATAGAAAACATTTACGTTCTTAAAATTTTCTATAGACAATATTAACGTTCTTAAAATTTTCTATAGAAAATATTAACGTTTTAAAAATTTTCTTTAGAAAATATTAACGTTTTAAAAATTTTCTATAGAAAATATTAACGTTCTTAAAATTTTCTATAGAAAATATTTACGTTCCTAAAATTTTCTATAGAAAACATTTACGTTCTTAAAATTTTCTATAGACAATATTAACGTTCTTAAAATTTTCTATAGAAAATATTAACGTTTTAAAAATTTTCTTTAGAAAATATTAACGTTTTAAAAATTTTCTTTAGAAAATATAAACGTTCTTAAAATTTTCTATAGAAAATATTTACGTTCTTAAAATTTTCTATAAAAAACATTTACGTTCTTAAAATTTTCTATAGACAATATTAACGTTCTTAAAATTTTCTATAGAAAATATTAACGTTTTAAAAATTTTCTTTAGAAAATATTAACGTTTTAAAAATTTTCTATAGAAAATATTAACGTTCTTAAAATTTTCTATAGAAAATATTTACGTTCCTAAAATTTTCTATAGAAAACATTTACGTTCTTAAAATTTTCTATAGACAATATTAACGTTCTTAAAATTTTCTATAGAAAATATTAACGTTTTAAAAATTTTCTTTAGAAAATATTAACGTTTTAAAAATTTTCTTTAGAAAATATAAACGTTCTTAAAATTTTCTATAGAAAATATTTACGTTCTTAAAATTTTCTATAAAAAACATTTACGTTCTTAAAATTTTCTATAGACAATATTAACGTTCTTAAAATTTTCTATAGAAAATATTAACGTTCTTAAAATTTTCTATAGAAAATATTAACATTCTTAAAATTTTCTATAGAAAATATTTATGTTCTTAAAATTTTCTTTTGAAAACATTTACGTTCTTTAGATTTTCTATGGAAAATATTTACGTTCTTAAGATTTTCTATAGAAAATATTTATGTTCTTAAGATTTTCTATAGAAAATATTAACGTTCCAAAAGTGTTTTATAATCGGGTTTCTTATTAGCGAAGTTCAGTGTTGAGTGCAAATGGTATTGCAAAAGAGCAAATGCAAAAGTTGAATTCAACAATAAGAAAGACCGTTTCCATAAGATTTCATAAGAAAGCTACGATATTTCCATTTGCTTTTTCGCAAGATCATTTGCAGTCAACACTGAACTCCGCTATTGTTTTTTTTATGTTATGCATCAGAAATTGAAATTGAATATCGAAATTGCAGGCATGTGTGAAAATTTTTTAAACTGTTTTTAATCATATAGAAGATTTTTTAAAAATGTTTGATTGGAAAATAAATTGCTTAAATTGATGTTTAATTTTAAAATTGTTTTTTTTATCTATTTCTGATAAGAATTCAAATATTACTGTTTATTTTTTTTTTTAATTGGAACGGTGAAAAGAAGTCAATCTCATCAAATTTTTGCAAAAATATCTCGATAACTGTGTTTGGCAAAAGAAAAAAACATTAAGTTTAAAAATGTTATTTTTATCTTTGTTTCTTTTTGCTGTTAATAAATTACTCTTCTTTTTTTAATTTCCAGTTTTTTCTTCTTTTACATGTGTCGTTTACGATAAAGTTTTAAAGTTTGTTCAATTGCATATATTTTATTTGTCGACTTCTAAAATATTTTTGTAAATTTATTATGAAACATAAATATATTATGAAAAAAATGTGTTCTTATCGGAAATAAAAATTGGGAATTAAGCATCTTGTTAATTAAAAATTTTGTATTCCCAAAAATTACTTTGGTGAACTTTAATAGTTTAAAATGCTTTCTTAGCCATAAATTACACTGTACAACAATTTCGCACTTTTTCCTAAATAACAATTTCCAAAATAAGTGGATTCTGTTACAGAAAACTTTTATTTTAGGAGCTTAATCATTCCCCCTTTTGGCCAGTCCGTTCAGCATATTGGTATATTAAACTCTGTGCTTTTTACATCTGACGTATACGGCAAATATTTTTGTGGAACATATTAACCCCTTTACTCCGCTTTACTGCAGTGCAACACATAAAATGCAAACTCCTTTTCGTGTGCAATTTCTCGAAACTAACAAAACGCTATTTGGGGTTTGCTAGCTTAGCTGCTTTTCGGATTTTTTGGCCTCATGCATTTTATGGCATCATGCATATTTGGGGGATATGTTGGCTTCGCTCCTACATGAAAGCGTTGGTAGACGCATTTAGTTCCCCCGGTGTTAAGACCACTGTCGGGTTAGGCCGCCATGTCGGTACCCACGCAAATCTTTTCAAATTTGACCTGCCTTGAAAATTTTACACGGAGATTTCTGGGTAGCTTCTGTTATTTTAAGGTATTAAATCCAGGTTTTTAGCCCTTATTTAAGACTTCTGACAGAATTTTATTACAAATGATACTATTGTAATTAATTTCTGAAAAAAATTAAAGCCTTAAGCGGCTCATATACTTGCAATAAAATTGTTCAATTTTACGTATTGTACAATTATATCGCCAATGTGTATGTAATATTTAAAAGTGAAACAATATATTGGCAACAATCAAAAGATTTTTGTGATTTTTATTGCACAACGAAAAAAAAGTAAAGTGTGTTGGCAACATTGTATAATGCTGTTTATGTTATTCCTATAGGTTATGTTCACCTTTTTCTTGAATGAACGAAACCATTGTGCGACTTATTGCATAATATAGGACAAAATGGAAATAATATGGCGAATATCATATACAATAATATTGAAAGTGTATGGGCCGCTTTATGGGCATGTTCTGACAATCGCAAAACGCCTAATATTTGCGATTCTGACTTGATTGCATAATAGGTGTTCTGTAAATCGCAAGAAGTTTGGCGACTTCAAATTGCAAAAGTATGCTAGGCAGACCTACAATATTTTAAAGAAACTATGTAAGATCGCAAGCCAAACTCACGAGTTTCAGATTACCATAAAATAAATCTTGCGTTTTACGATGTCAAATCGTGCGATTGTCAGAACATGGCCGCTTTAAACTTCAAAAACTTCAAGGCCAGGAACAGAGATGGTAAAAGAAGATTATACAGTAATTTTGACTTAGCTGCACAATCTCCTTTGCACGATTTTTTGTGCAGGTAAATCAAAAATGCAGCTATCTTAAATGTTTTTAGCTGCCTTAATGTGCAGGTACGCAATTGTGGTTACCTGCATAAAAGTGCAGCTAAATTAAAGTGTTTGAAGGAGGAGTAACAACGTTTTTATTAATAAATTGATAATAACAATTTAATTCAAACAACCTGGAACGAGATATCCAAATTGGTAACAATAAAGAGTGTGACAGAAAATTTTCTGTAGTACAACGTTAAAAATAGCGCTGCAAGCTGTCAAAAATTAAAAACGGCAGTTTCTAAGTAGTGTCAACAGAATACGTAGTTGCAGTAGTCGTTGCCGTTGAAGCGCAAAAGTCGAAATTTTGAACTTTGTTGCGCTATTTGTCAGATCCAAATACTACTACAACTACTTTAACCTGTTCCAGACCTAAGATTTGCTATTCCTTTCATAAAATCATGGTAAAGTTGCTGTAACCACAACCCATATGCATAAATGTAGGTGCATGCAATCAACTTGACTTGTTTGCGATTTTTGTTTTTATAAACAGCTAAAATTGGATATTTATGTGAAAAAGTGGCCACCATATTTTTTCATGTGTGCAGCTAACTTTGATGTTTTATATGAAAATATTCTAAAGCTGCCCAAAAATATGAAAAATGTGCAGGTATACAAAATGCACGTAAAGAAGGATTTTGAAGAATAATTACAGAAAATATGCAATTTGGGCAGTTAAGTCAAAGTGCAGCTAACTTGGATTTTTTGTACGAAAATAATCTTAAAATGACAAAAATATTGGGCACTTATCTTAAATGTGCAGGTAAAGAAAGTGCACTTAAAAAAGGAATTTGTATGGGATTATAAAGAATAATGCCAAATATTATCAATTTTGTGCAGTTAAGTCAAAAGTGCACGTAAATAAAAGGCAGTTAAGTCAAAACTACTGTACTACATATGCAAACTAGATTAATCAACAATTAACATTCTTTCCAACAATTTATTTAACTTTATTTCTAAAACATATTGTGGTAAAATGCAATTTATGAACTGTAAAATGCTGTTTGATCTTGCAAGCGTTATGTAAAATTAAACAAAAGTTCAATAAAAATATTGGCTACGTGTATGTAGCTCTTCGAAAAAGCTTTACTTTTTCTTGAATTCAAGAGAATGTATGGACCAAAATTTTAAAAATCTACAACCTTTCACACTAGTGATGGGAAACCAGCGCTAGTTACCGAAGTCGATATATTTCGATAGTCATTTACAAATTATCGATAATATTGATATTATAATTACCAATTTAATTTACTGCCTATTTCACGATGTCACTCGAATGTTTACGTTCGCACAAATAACATATAAAACAAAAACAAACTTCAAAAAATTGTTTTTGTTTTATATGTTATTTGTGCGAACGTAAACGTTCGAGTGACATCGTGAAATAGGCAGTTAATAAAAAAAAAAAACAAAACAAACTATGTAAATAGTTTTTCAGACATATACAACTAGGAATGGGCAAAAAATATCGATATTTAAAAAAAATAATCGATATATATCGCCGATATTTAAAATACCGATATATCGATATTGAAATACGACTTTCATTAAAAACTCAAAATTTTAGTCGTTTTTTGAACAATATGTTTTTTAAGAATTGGCATCACTGCGTGCACCATATGTTTTTTAAACTAATATGAAGATCTAAAATGATTGGCATTATAATAAGCAGTGCCGGATACAAGAAGCAGATTGACAGGAGAGCACATAAAACAGAGAGTGCTCCTGATGTCCATATCTCATAATTACTGGTTTGACTAAAACAACCTAAAACATTTCTAGTTAAAGTTGGTACTTTTGGGTTGCAATTCAAACTTTAAGGTTGGTACTTCCATGACTTATTTACTTCCATTTACATTTTTCGTAATTTACTTTTTTTAGATCTCATATGGTTTGTTTGTATTCTTCCCTTTTGTTTTTGTTCTTATTTGAATTTTTTGTTTTAATTGAATTTTTTGTTCTTACTAATTTTTTGAAATAAAATGAAACAATAAAAAGTAACAATGTTATTACATATAATATGTTTGTACAAAGGTATATTAAATTTTTTAATTTGGTAATAGTTTCAGCAAAATACGTTCGATATATCGATTAATCGATATTTTTGAAATAATAAATATCGATACTCTTAAAAATATCGATTCGATATATATCGATATATTTTTTCAATTTACCCAACCCTATGTACATACAACTTCCGATGGGGATAAATATAAAACAAGCTGTCTTACTGATGAAGTTTGTTCGACTTTTTTTAGAATGCTTTGGCAAATCACCTTGCAAAGACTTACACCAAAACAAGGTTTACAAATCTTGAAATTAATTTCCGAAATTCGCACTCTGCTCGCCAAACTTATAGAGCACTTCGACATCCACGGTGCGCGTAAGCGTCGATCAGAGCAGCTAGTAATCGTTTGGATAATATTAGTCTAATTTATGTATGTAATTTATAAATTAAACAAAAATTTTACATACTCAATAACAATTTTAATCGGTAAAAAGTTGGTTTTTTTGTAAAAATACAATCATATCAAATTTATTTGGCTTGAGGCGACATCGTCTATTATTTAAACTTTTCTCAGAAGGCACCAGTAGCAGGGATTGTAAGATATTTAAAAGTCTCATTTAATAGATATTGAAATATGCTTTTTTGCTCAACCTAAAAATTTTGAAAACGAGTCTGAAAAAATATTTTAGAAAAATATTCCTTTATTTTATGCTTGATAATTTAAGTAACCATTATCTTTACAAGTATAACTCTTAAAAACAGGAAAACTTCAGTCATTTGTATATAATTAAAATCAAAATTTCGTTCGATTTCAATTTCACTTTATTTCGATTTCTAGAACATGTCCTATTGTTAGTTGTATTGTTTTTAACCGGGCATTCAATGTTTCGTCTTACGCTTATAATTGTATCTGTTGTAAGTGTGCGAATTAAAGGTGCTTGTGTTTCCTGTGCAAACGATAGCAATCTTCTTCTTTAATATTTTTAGATACGTATTCCAAAAACCGTTTCAGAATCAGATCAGAAGTCTAAGTGTAATTTTGTTTCCTTTAAATCTTTATTTCACTATTCACTAACTGAAGTGAATTTCACTTTTATAATTTAATTTGCAGAAAAAAGTTAATGGGACATTTTTCGAAAGAAAAAAAAAACAATCTTTGCTTTAAAAGGTTAATTTTTTTTTTTAATGTTGCCAAAAAAAATCTACAGCTTTTTTGATACACAGTTGTGGAGTTAAATCTTGGCAGGAAGGTCAAAAACTTGCCGACTTTTATAGCCGATTGGAGCTGCCTTAATCGGGGCGGCTCTAGTCTTGTAGTAAATGCCCGCAAACATGTTACAAAGTACAAAAAATATAGATTTGGGTGATCCCCAAACAAGGGAAAAATATCTTTGATGCTATACAAATATACATACTTGTACTGCCCTTTAAGTGTAATTTTTTTAACATTTTTTTTAGCTTAAAAAGCATTTGATATGTTCGATATTTCTTAACTATTGATATTATCAATAGTGCCATCGATAATTTCCCATCACTATTTCGCACTCTCACACTAATAATTACAGTAATCTTGAGTAGAATTTCGCTTTCAAATCTTAATGTTTGAATTAGCGTGTAAACATTGTCGATGTTTGAAGTTAAATAAAAGAAAAGTAAAGGGTTAGGCCTAAATAAAAGTAAATAAAAGAAACTAAAAATTTTGAAATTTCTTGGCTTGGAGTCGAATAAAATTCAACTCGAAAGGCATTACAAAAAATAAATGATATGAACAAATTTGTTTTAAAACGCATAAAAAAAATATTATACGATTGCATCCATAAAATACTTTTGATGATTTCATTTAACAAAATGCGATTATGTGAGTTGAAGAGGTGCCTACTCGTTCGTTGGTTCAACAACTTGAAATCCAATTGCGATTTAACTTTATTTATTTATTAAAAGTTGTTGTGTATTTATTTTTCTCTTTTTAATTTATTAAACATAACAATAACGTTGCAACAAAAGTTTTGTTTTCTTAATTTTTTATTTTCTTTTTTTTAAATAAACATTATATGTACTCTCTACAAATATGTATGTCTGTCTGTTTTTTGTATTGTTTCACTTGTGTAGAGATAGCGAAAAAATGCAAGCAGATATTGAGTCGAGTCATAAGAAGAAAATTTTATAAGTATACGGGGAGAAACGAGTTATTTTATTGTATTTTACTTGTTAAAAATAAATTTGTGTTATATTTAAAGTTAAACTTGATTAATGCCTTACAGTAACAGACTAAATAGTATTTTAAGAGGAAGGTATCCTGCTTGAAAGAAATTTTATTTGTCTGAATATTTTCAAAAAAATAAAGTTAGTAACGTGCTAATTGATCATATTTCTGAACGTTTGGTTTACACATATGTAAAGCGATCACTGTTTTCGTTAATTGTCCCCGGAAGTTGTGCTTGATTTCTCTTTTCTTCTAATTTTTTTGTTAGATAATTCCGGCTTCTAAGCAGTGTTGCCAGAAGTAGGGGAAAGTCTCTACAAAATCAAAAACCACTGATTTTGTACAGAATGTGCGATCACACTTTGCTTATGACAGTTTCATAAAACTTAACAAAAAGTTTAATATAGTTTGACACATATGATTCGCACAGTTGCCTAAGACACCTCATGCACACTATGGTTGGCCCTTTATAATTTATCAAGGATCACAATGTACATATACACTTTACGGGGTCTTAGATCAATATTTAAAAAAAGTTTTACACGGAATGACAAACTAAATACCCTTATCCACATTTACCACCAGTGGTGGAGAGTATTTAAAGCTTATTAAAATTTCAAAGCAGCAGGGGATACCTAGTGCTTATAACTATAGTAAATCAATTAATTGAAATACATTTTACTTTTTATAATAACAAATTTTTAAACCAAATTTATGTCCAAAACCTTTTTGAAAAAATTTACTAAATTTGCCAAGTTTTTCATACAATCATCTACCATTTACTGTTCATCGAAATTAATTTTTCAACTAAACTACTCCACATGGAAAATCCTCCCCATAAATCTTTTGTATTTATTTAATTTCGTTTTAAAAACAAATTGAAAATAAAGTGAAAATTATTTTAAAACATCAACAACTTTTACTAGACGATCATAATAATTATAATGGTCATAATAATGGATGGGTAACCACCACCACCGCTCTACTCGTACCACATACAACTTCTGCTAATCGCACTCCATATGCTACAATTAAGTTAACCACAATGATGATGATTATGATGTTAATTGCGGTAGGACGATAATGATGTGGTTTTGTTGGTTAAGCGTGTTTAGTAATAATAAAAATAGTTGTTTATAGTTTTTATTTTCTTTTTTTAAATTGTTGCACTGTGGTAAGCAAATTTTTTTTTTAATATTTTAGTTAGACTTGTACTAAAAGTAGTGACTTTGAGTGTTGCATGTTTTTAAAAAACCGCGGTTTGACCACAAATACTTTGGAATATAATGAATTAATTAAGTTTTTTTTTTAATATATTTTAATTCTTCGTTTTTAAGAAATTACAATCTAATTTGTAAATTTTGACACCACAAATCGGATAAAAACATATAAAATGTCCGTCCAAGAGGCATTAAAATTAAAAAATTAAAAATGAATGTAAAATTCATTTACTTTAATTAAATGTAAATAATTCGTTTTTAAAATGACTTTTCTTTTGAATTTAGCTACATAATGGGTGGTATTATTGATTCCGCACGGAAAGGAAAATTCGACGGAAATAAATATCGATCGATATGCAAATTGCGATTATTCATTCCTGCGGTATAAGCTTTCCGCAATAAATTTTTAACATCCCTGTTTTAATAATTTCTGAGTTGATATTTGCTCTGTTTCTTTACTTTTTTGGATAAATTTCGTGCAAATGAGAGCAAGCATAAATTTATCTCATAAAGAGACAAAATTACACAAAAGTACGGGAACAGAAAAAACACAATTTAAAGCACAAAATAAAAACGCAGTGTTTTGACACAAACAAATTTGCGCCACTTTTGAAAAATTTGATGTTGGCTGTAGAAACAAACTATTTTTAACAAAAATAAAACAAAACAAACACTTTTACAAGACCTAACATTTTGTATCCCTAATATTTCAGTACAAAACTATCTATTTAAGTACATTATTTTATTCCACAACACTTTTTTTAACCAATTGATAATTTACACAATTTGCACGAAGACAAAGTCTGGGCTGTTTCGTGCAAGAAGAAGAAGAAGAATTTTATTCTCTCAAACCCGCTCTCATTTGCACAAATTTAAAGTACGGGAACGCGTTTCGTGCAAATTGGGATCCCGAGGGATCCCTAAGTAGAGTAAAGAAACAGAGCTATTGTGTCAGCTGTTGGTAAAAAGAACATTTTAAACCAGCTGAAATTTTTTCGAGCGATAATTTTTTTTATTAAATTAATTGCTGTAAAATAAACAAATAATAAATAAAAATAATTTTTTTTAAATAAGTCTGAATTTACACGTTTCATCTTTTGATGCTCAACTTCTTTTCAATTCCCTTTTAATATGCCAATATAATCACACGCAGCAACCGGTTTCAACTTTTTTCGGTTCAAAACAACAATAATTTTAACAACAGCGAATCAAAGAGAAAAATAAAAGAAAAAATTACATGCAGCCATCGTTGTGCATATACCAACGAATAAAAACACAAAGCGAACTGACCGAGTACAGGCATCTCCGTACTAACCCCCTTTCTTTTTTCTTCCCTCACCTAAAAACATAAGAGTTGAGCATCAAAAGATGAAACGTGTGAAAGTAGACTAACAAAACTAAATGTTTTTTTAAAATATTTCTTACATTTTAATTCCTTCCGTTAGCTTCTCGTTGTAAAATTTAAACGTAAGCAAAATGTCGAAAAATATCTATATTGCGGTTTCAATAATATGGCAATACCGCGGTAGAGATTATACCGCAACAACGGAAGGATACCGCACAAACGGAATGAATAATTACAAATTTGGCTTTCGCACAAAAATTGCTTTCCGGACTTGCGGAACGGAATCAATAATACCACCCAATATTTTGAGTGTATATATATATATATATATGTTTAATGTGTATTATACATATGTATATACATATGTATGTATATAATAATTTCTACAAAATTTTGTTGGAATGTGGTTAAAGAGAATTAATCTTGAAGGTATTATGTTAGTTTAAACTTTAAAAATTCTACTTTTACAACAGAGAAATTTAACCATTTCAATCGCGAGACTAGTCGGCAGGCAGGAATTGTTCTTGTCCTTTTTTCGTTCTTTTTCGCTGTTGACGGAGATGTACATTTTACAGGCAGTTTATACGTTTACGACATTTATTGTGAAAAAATTAAATGAAGCACGGATGATAAATGAGAAAACCAAAATCGTACCAACGAACTTTTAAAATCGTACTTTTTCGGCCCCAACAGTACTAAATCATTTTTTTATAAATTTTTTTTATTTTATTTTTAAAAACAAAAATTTAATACAACAAAAAACAAAAGGTACTTAAAATTCATCTGTACATGTAAAGTAAAGATGGCAAAAAATACATGATCTTTAATTATACATAATAATAGGGTGGGTAAAATTTTTTCGCGTCAAAAGCACATCGCAATCCTTGTTCTATAAGTCATTCCGAGAAACTTTGTTAAAGAAACCATAGGTCAAAAATGAATTTCGAGCCCCAGATTTTTCAAAATAGTTAGTTTTCCAAAATATCCATTTTTTTTGATTGCCGCCAGAGAGCGTTTTCACTTTTAGAATTTATCGACTTTTTAGAATTTATCGTCTTTTTTGTGATAAATTGACGAATATTTCTCAAAATTCAATCTCGAATTTTTAACAAAAATAAAATTTTTAAGATTTCTAAAAATATGTGCATACGAGTACCTTCGGATTGCATTTCCAAATTTATTGTGTTTACAATTTTCAATATGTACTGCAGAAACAAGAAAGGAGTAGAAAGTCATAATATAATAAAATTTAATTTAGCGCTTGTAAAATCTCCTTCAAAATAATTCGGAGTAAAATAATAATGGAGTGGTTTCCCACTGTTTCACAATTCTGTTGATAACTTATTGACGTGACAACCATCTTGCTGACGAATATTTAAAAATATTACGAATTCGTTCCAAAATAATCTTAAATTGAGAGGAAGTCGTCTTTTCTACTATGTAGAACTTTTGCAAAAGTGGTTTCCCGTAACTTGTCAAAATCATCAGAAAATGCACGCTTATATGCTGCCGCTGATACTAAATTTAGAGTGTGGCATAAGCAATCGTTCAATGAACAAGTGCAAAAATCTATTCACAATAGCGGAGTTCAGTGTTTGGTGCAAATGGTCTTGCAAAAGAGCAAATGCAAAATATCATAGCTGTTTTGTTAAATCCAACAACCAAAAATAGAGTTTCCCTTAGATTTCATAAAAAAGCTACGACATTTTGCATTTTCGCAAGACTATTTGCACCAAACACTTAACTCCGCCCAAATTCATTGGACAGTTAATACGAGTTGCCATTTTATATCAATTATAAATATGAAGTTTTAGATTTTTATATAATAAGTAAGCTAATTATGTAAGCTAAATATGTAGGTTTGAAAAGTTTGGAATTAGTACCAGCGTACTATTTAGTTTTGAATTGTACCAAAAAAAGTACAATTGTACCAATTTTATCAACCTTAAAATCAATCAAGGTACCAGCGTACTATTTAGTTTTGAATTGTACCAAAAAAATTTTATCAACCTTAAAATCAAGCAACAACATGAAAATTAAGAACAGTGGAAAAGAGAAACAATTTATCGCTTAAATGCACACCGGTTATAAGCATTTAACGCTTGGTGTCACCCCAATATGAACAATTTAAAATGCCCAGCAAATTTGTGTGTATATGCATTTACATTTTTACCGTAATAAAATAATAATAAATTTTCAAAATTGTAAAAATGTGTACAAAGATTGTTCCATCACAATTGAACAGTCAAACATTCCATCTCTATTAAACAATCACAACCAAATTTATAAGTCCGAATTTAGACGAGCGACCACAAGGTATATTTATAGCAGAAGTGGGCACAATTAAAACTGTGCTTGTATTGATGTTTATTAGCATAAGTGAGATGGCAGAATTACCCACCAAACACAAAGCCAAGCGTTTGAAATATAATGGTGCACTATATTTCTTTATTTAATATTTTACGTATTTGAAGTAAAATTAAACATTTTTTTAATAGGTCAAAAAATTAAAAACCATATTCATTTATGTAAAACAAAGGTTCAATTAAAAATGAATTAGTTAAAAAAAAATAAAAAAATACTAAATGAAAATAAAAGAATGTATGCTTGATGGAGCATACCGGAGCAAAGAAAGGGAAGAACTTTTAAATAAATATAAATACATTTATTTAGGAAAAATAAAAGAATGGTTGCTAGCATTTGACCGTACGAAAGAAGAGTTAGAAACCAAAAAACAAATAAAATTGGAAATATCAAACTGAATAAGAACTGATTATTTTTTGAAGCGCATTTTTTACAAAATATGTACGAATTCGTCCACATTTATGCTCTTATGACAGTTTCGTAATAGCAAAATGTGTTTTAAATGTGATTGAAAAAGAATTTTTAAACCAACAGTTTCATAACCAAAAAGTGGACAAAAAATCACGATATTTAAACAGTGGGTAAATATGATTACTACGTGTTGATTTCTTTCAAATAAAAATTTTGAATAAATACCCTCTTTGTGATCAAATGCGATATGTGTGTCTGGGTTCACCCTATCAAAGTTTTCTTTCAGAAAGTCCAAGTTTATTGATAACAGAAAAAGAGAACAAGTTATCCTTCTTGCTCCTCTCACCAATAAACTCAGACTTTCCAAAAGAAAACAGACTAAATAATCATTGATCTAAATAAAAGCGTTAAAAATAAAAAACAAAAGATTTGTTATTGTTTTTTTTTTTTTTATATAAGCACTTAATGCAAGTAACAGAGTTTTTAACTATGCACCATAGATGCAAATAAGAGAATAATAAGGATTGTCGATGCGTATAGCCCAGTTTTTATCTAAGCATTACCCATTCGTAAGCACTAAAAGTCATGCAAATTTAGAAATGCATATAAGCGATAACTACTGTAGTGCATAAAGTCCATGGGGCAATAATCTACCAGGTAGATGCAATGCTGCATCAAAAGTACAATAAAAAGGAACTGTCAAATGTTGTTTATGTTATTATATAGAATAATAAGGATTGTCGATGCGTATAGCCCAGTTTTTATCTAAGCATTTCCCACTCGTAAGCCCTAAAAGTCATGCAAATTTCGAAATGCATATAAGCGATAACTACTGTAGTACATAAAGTCCATGGGGCAATAATCTACCAGGTAGATGCAATGCTGCAACAAAAGTACAATAAAAAGGAACTGTCAAATGTTGTTTATGTTATTATATAGTATGTGCTTGTGTGTGTAAACAAAATTTTACAGTTTCTATTACAAAACAACAATAAAAAGCCCAAAAAAAGGTAAGAAAAAAATAATAATAATAAGAAATAAAAAATATATAAAAATGTATTCATAATAATGTTCGGGGCGTAGTTTGTAGATATTTTCTTCTTTGAAATTTAACGCGATTGTAAAAAAAAATGTTGCTAATATTTTAAACAGCCAATAAAAATGTGGCTGGCATTGTGAATCTGGCTAACTGACAATTAAGGACATTTCTTCTCGTTATTGTGCTTTCAATATACACACCGGAAAGAAAAACACTCGGGATAAATCAAGTTTTTTATGATTACATTAAGTACGAGTCGTACTCAAAAATTCAAGTACGAATAACACTTAAATGTACTCGAAACAATCCTTAATGGGAAAACTTTCGAACATTAATCCCGTAATTTCTTGAAATAAGTATTAAATTCTTAATCAAGTAAAAAAAAAGATTACACTTTTTTTTGTGTTTAACCCTCCGGCCTACGCATGTTTTAATTATATATACACATTGAAAAAAGGTCTGGCGAGACTCATGTGCACCACTAGGGGTTAAAAAGTAAATTTGAACTCTAGATTCTCATTTAGTTTATATTTTTAGTTAAATATCTACATAAGATATACATAAGATATCGGGCATGATATTGGTGTTTTATTATTCTGTAAAGTGTAGTACGGGTAAGTAAATCAATCATTATAACTTTTTCTTTCTAATTTCTTGATAAAATCAACTTTATAATACTTGAATCAATCGCATTTTGAGATTGATTCAATCTTAGTTTTACTTAACTCAATCTCATTTTCGGATTATTTCAAGTACGAAACGGGATTGAATATGGATAATTTTAGTATTTTGCGATTGAAAATCCGTACTTGAATCCATAGTTGCCAATTTAGCGCCTTTGGCGCTAGATTTAGCGCTTTTTACCTGTCGAAAAGGCGCATATTTTTTCCTAAGCGCTTTTTTTAAAAAGAGCGCTAAATTAGCGCTTTTATTGATACCCAACATTTTTGTACTTTTATTTGCATACATTAAAATCAAGATACATTAAACCAAATTTTGTTTCCGTTTATTAAATTCTTTACTCTGAAATGCATACTACACAGCGTTACCGTTGGTGCCACTAAAGTGGCAATTTGCCACTTTTTCGACTGCTTTTTTACAAAATGCACCCAAATGTGGTACTTTTTGCGATTCTTGCCACTTTTTTGATACTTTTTACGCTAGGAAAATATACTTTTTTTCTTTCTGTTTCATTACAACCCCCAGCTTTAATATATGGAAAACTGTTTTAACCCATTTAAGCCCAAACAAAAACTACCGGACAAAAAATAAAATATTGTTTATTTTATTATTTAATTCATTACATATAAACAAATAACAAAAAAATTTTTTTTTTTTTGGAATTAAAGAGGTGTACCCAAATTGGTCACTTTAAAAAAAAAATGTAAAAAAAAAAAATTTTTTTGATGTTATAGAAATTTCTGAAGTTTTATTTTATCAATAAGGTAAACATAGGTATATTGAATAATGTCAAAAACTTTGTCATAAGCCGGAAATAGTGAAGTGTTCCCAAACTGGCACAGCGGGCGTAAATGTATATGTAAGCAAGTTTATATGAAATTTTTTTCTTGTCATGCGTGGTTAGCTGGAAATCGGTTTAATAAACTTTCTATTAACCTGTTTTATTTTTTATGAATAAGGGGATAAAGATATCTAACATATCGATGGTTTTCTTCTGCAACCTCGTAACTCAAAAACAACTACTTTTCAGGAGAGACAAAATACTTTTTTTTTACCAAATATTTGAAACTTTTTGCTATATGTATATTCTTTTATAAATCAAGAATTAGGAAAAATTCCTATAAATATTAAGTTATGAAGCAGAAACCGAACTGTTGTATACCGAAAACTTGTTTAAAATTTGTGTAATTGACATTAAAAGTAAAATCTAAGTTTTTACCAAAAATTGTGTAATGAATTGATAATAAGAATTGGTATAAAAAACAAAAAGCTCAATATATTGAAGTATTTAGACCCAATATTTATAGTGTGTAATGAAGATACAAACTATTTGGAATTAGTTTTAGAGTTTAAAGATATTATAAATGACCCAGATGCATTTATACATGAATTTAAACTTCTAGAGAGTAAAGAAAATACAAAACATCATCCGAAATTACAATTATTGGTGTGTCTGATAAATGTGACGTGATGGGAGAAAACTGTGCTCATATTCGGCCATATCATTCCAAAAAAACATATGAATCTGGTGGAATGGGCGAATAAATTTCTTAAAAGTTTTTAAATGTCTACCTGTGCAATAAAGTGTCTTAAATAAATCAAAGAAAATGTATTTAGAAGGAATAGTACAAGTAATATATGTATTACTAAATGTATATATAAAACACATTACATAAATATCTTCTATTTGCTGCAACAATGTCATAATCCAAAAAACATGTTTGGCAGAAAACAAGTTTAACGTTTTTGAATTACCAAAACAGTAAAGTAAATATTTTATAAAAATTACTTCTCGAGAGAAATATTTACAAAATATTTATTTTAGTTTTTATACCATTTAAAATTATAATAATAAAAAAAACGTTAAAAATACATAATGTGGTGTACTTATGTTAATTTTAAAAGATGTGCCCCTATTTTTAAAAAAATCCACTTTTTGGTGCCACTTTTTTTGTAGATATCCTCTTTTTTTGGTACTTTTTGAAAATATCCGACGGTAACACTGATACTATACAAGGAAAGAACTTTTCCTTGTTCCATTTCGTTTCTTAAAAGAAGAAAATCCAAAAGTAATTTCTTGATTCTAACTTATTTTGTTCGTATTTAGAAAAATTTTCTGAAATAAAGAAACATTTTCTCATGATTAAAAAATTCACGTTTTTAATATATGATCAAAAATTTCTTAAAACAAGAAATAGAAAAGTAGCTTATTTTTATTAAAAACAATAAAGATATTTCTGAAATCAAGCGGCATTTATTTAATATTAGTCTGATTTTTTAATAGAATCGAATTTCTTGCATCAAAAAACAAATGCAAGTGATTCTTTTAAATTTTTCAGAAAATGCGCAAGAACACTTGGTTTGATTCAATTAATTTTTATTTGGATGGACATGGTAACAAATCAGTCAAAAGTTTCACATTTTTAACACTGCATTGAAAACGGACACAAGCCAAACTTTGAAAAAGTAAGAATTTTAGATAAAGAGAAAAGGGAAAATAAGAGATACACGTTGGAGAGCTTAAGAATACAACAAAAATCGACAAGTGCAATAAACACAAAAGAAGACAAAGACAATACAAATGCAAACTACACCATTGCAATACTTTAGTAATAATAACAACTGTGATCAAAAAAGGACAAATTTTCTGTGATAATTTTTTAAATTTACATACATTTATTTTAATAATTTAAGTTTTGTGTTGTGTTGTCCACCTATACAAAATACTGTGATATAATTTATAAATGATGTAAACTGACGAAAAAGATTATTGTAAGTTAATTTGTCAAAAATTAAGATTATAATTATTGTTATTATTGACTACTTTTTAATTTTTGTTTTTACAATGTTGCCAGATTTTAATAAAAACTCAATCCCTGAAGAAGTTGGAAAGAATACCAACGAAACGTCGGATTTTATTGAGAATGAAATAAATAATCTTTTATTTACATTAAATTAATGACCTTGAAAGCCTGCATATAGGAAACTATATAAACTATTGAGAGTAATCAAAAAAAGTTTCTTATTTTTATATTAAGTTTTCTTAAACTAACTAGTGCAACACGTTTTTATGAAAAAATTCAGGCTTTTTTAAAAAGCAACGTAAACTTGATTTAAGTAACTAAAGAATTAAAATGGATTTTTTTTAGTTGTATTTAAGTAGATTTTAGTTCGCTTTGAGCTATAACTTTTTGCTTAAACCAGGCAACACATGTTTACAATAAGAAATTTTTGGCTTGGATGAGAATGGTGCAAGACTTTCTTGGTTAAAGTCATATTTTCTGGTGATTTAGTAAATAATATTTTCCGTGTATATTTGAAATTATATTACTTTACTTTTTCTGAAAAAACAAAAAACAAAAAAAAAATCGGGGTAGAGAACTTGATTTAATTGACTTTACCGTGCTGAATCCAAATAGTTTATTCAATCACGTCTAGTTCACATTTTGTTTACTGATCTTCATGATTTCATGTCATATTTTATTCATAATAAACCTGCATTTCGCAGGTTCGCATAAAAAAACTAGACATGATAGAAAAAACTGAAAACGGATTTGAATTTAACGCTGTAATATCTTTGTATTTTATATATTTTTAATTAAAACGATTTTTTTTGAGAGCCAGTGTAATTAATAAAACTTGGTTCTTAAACATTTCATTAAGTTTGTTATTTAAATATTATTTAGCGCTTTTTAGCGCTTTTTGATTGGGACACGGCGCTTTTTGATTAAAAATAGTTCACAACCCTGCTTGAATCTATCTTTCTGTACTTGGATTCAATCAAATCCGCACTCATCGTACTATTAATACCGCTTCGGATTGATTTTAGTACGGATGGATTGATTTTTCTTTTGAGTGCAGTAATATATTAAAAATTACTTTTGACAAAAATCGATTACGGTATCCAGAGGAAATTCCAGTAAATTTCTTCAACGTTCTATCGTGTAAGAAAGTTTAAGAAAAGTTTTATTTCTTGAATAACTTACTTGAAATTTGCTTCAGTTTAAAGGAAATTTTTATTCACTTAAGAAATTGTTAAGTTCTTGAAAAAAAACAACATCGCCTATAATTATGTGGAAGTATCACCCGGTTGTTTATCGATGAAAGATGATCTTAAAAGTCTTTGGTATGACGAAGGTCAACCAAACATTTATTTCTTTAATATTTCAAGATGGTCTCAAAAGTACTGATCAGCTAACACTAGACGGATGTAAGGACACCCAGGTTTTAATAAAATATATATAATTTTTTGTTGTCTAGTCCTGCAAATACATACAAATAAACTTTTGGAAGAATCTCTCACTTGGCGTTCTTTGTATATGTAGTTATTTAATATTTTCTAAGCATTCCAATGCATTGCACATTGGGTAATTTGATCTACTTTTTAGGCCAAAATTAATTTCAGGCAAAGGATTAGACCGATATGGCTGAAATTTGGAATTTGGAATTTTTTATGAGCAGGCAAGCTGGGGTTTTTGATTGTTGCAAGTTGACATTTTTAGGCTGGCCATCATATAAAAAAAAGTAACAAAACTAAATATCTCGAATGCTAACGGATACTTTTTTTTTGAAATTCGGCACGATGAAAATACGCAAGGGGTTAACATAATGACGTTTAAGCCATGCAGACAAAATCAGTTTTGGTTTTGCTTGAAAAAGTCGTTAGTTATTCCGTGAGCCTTTTGCCACCTTAAAGATTCATTTTTACAAAAAGTTTGTACCTTTTGCTTTAACAAAGCCAAAAATCTTGTTTTGAAACAGGATGAGTTTTTTCCTTTTTATTTTTTTCACAAATCCAATCACTATTTTAAGCAAAGGCTGTCTAAAAGAAAATGATATACATAATTCAAAAAAACGAAAAAATCGAAACGTAAAATAAAAAAAAAAAATAATTCAGAATTCTTCTCATCAAGGAAAAACAGGGTAGTCTACAGCCAACACTATTAAAAGCTTATGCGAAGTTTATATTTATGAAAAAAGTCATTTAGGTATTTGCTGTTAAATTAGAATAACACGTTTTGTTAACAAAAGCAATACCGTACACCAAAATAATTTTTTTTAATTACTTACTATCTCCTCTCTTCACCATATTATGCACGATTTTCTTCATCTTATTTAATAACTGATAAAAAACGTTTTAATTTATATCAAAAGTGCACGTTGCTTGCAAATGCCAACTTCGACTGACCATAAATCAGCTGATATTTGTTTTTTAGAAAAACCTAATATGCAGTTATTTGCTTTGATACATTCTAAATCGAACGTAATCAACGAAAACATTATTATTGTAAGTGCAAAAAAATAAGTTATGGCCAAGAATTCGAGTCAAATTACCTACTGTGCATTGGAACGTATACATATTTTTGTTTCACGCTCGTATAGTTGATTATTCTGCTGGACAACTGCCCTACGTTTCCACATGCAAGTAATTACAGTTGTTTTCGGTTAATTGAGCCCCGCTTAATTGAGTTTCCCGTTTTATTGCACTTAAAATCGTGGAACGAAATCATTCAGTATAACTGTCTATGTAAAAATACCCGTTTAGTTGAGTTCCGTTTAATTGCGTCACCCGCTTAATTATTTCGCAAAATAAGACCACATTACGAAAAACAAGAGCAAATGTTTCGGTTAATTGTTTCCCTCTAATTAATGTGTTTTGCTCCACAAAAATTATTTTGCGGCAAGAAAGTCATGTTTCATGTTTCTGTTTTATAAATAAATGTTATATAAAATAAATAAAGAAATTACTTATATTTTCTTTTTACACATGGGTGTTTCGCTTTATTGCACATCTTGCTCAATTAAGCAATTTTCGTTTTAATTGCGTCGGCGACTCAATTAACCGAGTACTGCTTAATTGAGTTCCCGTTTAATTGCGTCAAAAGTCGTGCATTTTTAGAAACTCAATTAAGCGGAAATAACTGTACTTGCAAGTAGTGTATACGTATTATTAACGAAAAATCGAGGAAACAGCCGATTGGCTGAAAGTACAAAAATTGTGTGAATGTTAGTGAAAAAGTGTGAGTGTATTGAGTTTTTCGAACTTGCACTTGCATGTGGAAACGAGGGATTAGAACCAATGTTAAAAAAAAAACAAATTCCATAGGTATTCCAATTTAGCCAATTATGCTAATGTTCCAAAATTTGGGTCCACAATTTAATAAAATCGTTTGTACTTATTATTTTAAGTTTAGGACGAAAACTTAAAGGGAAAATTCTCGAAATTTTTTAAATATCACTTATAGTTATAAAGGGTGTTTTTTTAAGCTAGATAGAACTTTAAATTGTAAAAAGTAACACAAAAAATTAAATTTTGATGAAATATTTTTTATCGTTTCAGTATACTATGACAAATCATCATGAATAGACTCACGCTTTAACAACGCTACGAAATTATCCAAATTTACTTTGAAAATCAGTCGTCGATTCGCGCAACTGACCCGTTGTTTTATCGCAAAATTGTGTTCAGCGATGAGGCGCATTTTTGGCTTAACGGGTTTGTTAATAAGCAAAATTGCCGCATATGGAGCGAGACCAATCCACAAGAGACCCTACAGACTCCATTACATCCAGAAAAATGCACCGTTTGGTGCGGTTTTCACGCTGGTGGCATCATCGGACCTTATTTCTTCAAAAATGAGGCCGGAGCTCGCGTTACGGTCAATGGAGATCGTTACCGCACCATGATCAATGATTTTTTGTTTGAAAATATGGATGACATTGATCCGGAGGAGATGTGGTTTCAACAGGATGGCGCTACGTGCCATACGGCGAACGCAACCATCGACTTATTGAAATCAAAATTTGGCGATAAGTTGATTTCGAGAAATGGACCTGTCAATTGGCCTCCAAGGTCGTGCGATTTGACACCTCTCGATTATTTCCTGTGGGGCTACGTGAAGTCACTGGTTTATGCTGATAAACCAGCAACAATTGACGCCTTGGAGGCCAGCATTGTTCGTGTTATTCGTGACATACGGCCAGCAGTGCTCGAAAAAGTGGCCCAAAATTGGACGTCCAGAATGCGCTTCGTCAAGAACAGCCGCGGTGCCCATATGCCCGAAATCATTTTCAAATGTTAATGTCACGTATTGAACTTTCGAATAAAAAAAAAATTTTGATTACAACTTAATTTTTTGTGTTATTTTTTACAATTTCAAGTTCTATCGGGCTTAAAAAAACACCCTTTACTTTTAACGCAATTTTATATTTTTGCTTTCAATTTTTTCAAAATGTTTTAGTTTTAAACATACATAATTGTTTTTCTTCGTGTTAGACACTTTTTGTTTGGAACTACGTTTACCTTTAGTACTGGTCATAGTTGTGGTGGTTGTTGATGAGGATTGCATTTGTTGTGGATCTATAGTATCCATTTGAGCTAAAGGAGTTAAGGTTGATTTTGTTTTAAAATCAGCCGTGTCAGTGATAATAGCAGGTGTTGGGGGTGGGGTTTTTGTTGTTGATATTGTGGTCGGTTCCACTTGTATTGCAGCCGGATTAATGACAGGGATTTCCACTGTCATCATATTCGCATTGGAATTTTCCGAACTAATATTTTTCTCTATATCCATGGTGGCGGTAAAAGACATGTTTTCTTTTTATAACTTTTGAAGCACTTTGTATTATTTTATTTTGTTTATTTTCTTAAGATATTTATCAAATAAATTTCGTTTTTATTAAAACCAACACTTAAAGTTCGCTTAGTTTTTTTTTTTTTTTTTAAATAATAAAATTCAAGCGTTTTGTTCAAATTAGCCACCTCTAAAAACAACTTCACGTTTTAACGTTTCATTCGCAACTGAAAATATTATTATTTTGAAAAAACACAATACAAACAATATTTTCTTTGAGCACGAAAAATACTGGTATGAAAACATTTGTTTTGCTACTTTTTTTCTCTCTTCTACACGTTTACACATTTGGATAAAATTCACAACAAAACATTTTTAAAATAGAGATGGTAGCGGGACATAAGTTAAACGTTACCTACACGTTATCAAAAATATTAAGCGTTGCGTATAGGCTCTAGAATCTATTAAATTGAACGATTGAGAAGAAATTCTGTTTTGGTTGTTCTTTTATTTCGCATATGTAGAATTCCTAATCCAGTAACTCACATTAATATTATAATAAGTTTGAAAACAAAATTGTTCTAACTTATATAAAAAATAGGTCCTATTTCAGTAATATCTCGAAGTTAATAATTTCAGAGACATTTTATTTTGATCTAAATCATTATTTTCGATATCGAATTACAGTAAAATTATTAAAAGTTGGCAAGATTTATAAGAATGTTTATATACATTTCAGTAAATGGAAGAAACTGTTTACCCCTATCGTGAATAAAATTTTACTCGAAATTTGTTCCATTTTTCGTTTAAAAAATGTATGGGGAAAAGTAAAATTTAGAGGAAAAAGACTGTTCACTTTTATTAACGATAGGAATGATTGTGTTTTGTTATAGAACTCCTAAGAATTGCTTAAAGTTTAAACTTTGGAACAAATAAAATACCTAAAGCAACGATATTTATGTATATTTTGATAAAAGGGCAATTACAGGCTCCATTACATTTCATCATACAGCTTTTGAAATAAAGCTCTTAAGCTATGCCGCAATAAGCGCAGTTTTTCGAAAGAAAAAAGCGACAAGATCATGGACTTAAATTTTTCGTAGAAATTAGATCGTTAACATGAATTAATTAAAAATTACCTTGCGAGTATCAGGTGCAGTCAATTCAATAGAATTCAAAATTGGCAGATCGCGGCAGACCAGGTTTCCTATCTGGTACCACGGAAGTCAGGGACCTTCGGCGATCACGTAGTGGTTGTGGTTTAAGTCTAAACTCAGCTTCAACGGTTAATTTTCCACTACTTGTGGGAAATTTCGGCCTGCTGGAGGATCTTCCTAGGTTCTGCTGCTTTTAAGCAGATACTGCTGGCTTAAAAACCCGCAGCAGAGGTGAGAAAGCTCTATTTTTTAAGCAAGGGGCGAGTGCTTCCTGTATTTGTTCGTTGCTCTCACACACAGGTGCGGCTGGTAAACGCATTGTTTATCACCCGCTTCAAAGATCACGACTTACAATTCAAAGCCGAATGAATTAATCAAACAAGGAAACACTCCTTCTTTGGATTATGTAAAGTCGACTGAGTTGTTACAAATGTAACGTTGACTTTATCTAATCGACTTCGAATTAATTTTCAAAATTTGCCAAAGAAACCTACTGATAGTCCGCCGAAAATAAAACTACCGATACAATCGATTTAATTGCAGCTCCATTTTATCCTCATTTCTCCTCTTTTAAAATTTATTTGATTTATATATCAGGTGACTCAATTTACATTCACCTGCCCACCAATACTTTGTACAAGCAGACACTTTTTCCATGAATAATTCAAAATACAGTTGTTTATTTTCTCATTTAAAACCAAGGTTGGCAACCGATACCAATACCGTTTAAATGAGTACCGATACTGAAATAATTTTTTTGCGTACAACACTGGCAACGTGTACCGTTTCCCATACCGGTATAATCGTTTCGGTATTAAGCAATAATGCAAATTTATTAAAAAGTAGAAAAAAAAAATTAAAAGTTTAAACACTTTCTGAGAATAAAGCCTTCATAGGTGCATTTCTTTTGGATCCATGTGGAAATATCTTTCTTAAGATGGACACAATTATACTGATAAATTTAAAATACCGATACCGATGCCAATACCGAAATTCAAAAAAGTTTAATACCGAAACCGATACCAACGCGAAATAACAATTATTTTAATACAGATACCGAAATTCGTTTCGGTTGCCAACCTTGTTTAAAAAATTGAAAAAGAAGTGATTGAAAACAAGAGAGTGATTTACACTTTTGCGAATTTCTAGCATGCTATAAATTTTTCAGACCTTTTAAAAATTATTCTCACTTTAAGTCCCTCTACTTAAAAGAGAGGCTTAATACAAAATATTGTCGTAAATTGATAAAAAAAAAAAAAAAACAATTAGCAGAAAAACTAACAGAGACCCATTAAAATTTTTGGACAGTAGTAAATAGAGACTCATTATGTGCATGAACGTTGGTATGTTGTTTACCTGATATTAACACAACATGCCTGTCTTTCTGTCTGCCTACCTGATTTCTTTTATGGATTTGTAACAATTTTTAAATCGCAAAAAAAACACATACAATTTAAGTTAACAACTAATTTAAGTTAAACATTTTAAATTATATACCTTTGTCGATGTTAAAATTAACCATAAACGTGACATATGCAACATACAGTTGGGTGGATAAAAATAGAAGTGTTTACGGCGGTTTAGTGCAACAAAAGCGCAAGTGGTGAATGAAGGTTGTCATTCCGTGTAGGTATGTAAAGGGTGTTTTTTTATAAAGTGACACAAGTTTTTATCATAATTAAATAAAGAACTATATTTTTAATATCAATGAAACGGGCTTTATTGGAAAGAAAATTTTATGAAACTAATGCTTAAATATGATTTCTGCCATGTGGCCACCACGGCTGGCGCGTAGATGGCGCAATCTGGAACACCAATTTTGAACAACTTTTCGCAGCATTTTCGGTCGTATTTCGCCGATAACTCTTCGAATGTTGATTTCCAGGTGTTTAATTGTTTGTGGTTTATCGAATAGACAAGTGACTTAATATAACCGAAAGAAAATAATCTAATGGGGAAAAATCACACGATCTTGGTGGCCAATTAATTGGGCCATTACGTGAAAGTTTTTTTCATCAAAAGTTTCTTTGAGTAAATTATATAAAGCGCCCGCTGTGTGGCATGTGGCTTCGTCCTGTTGGAGCCACATATCAGCAAGATTAATTAAGGTACGAAAAAACCTCGAATCATTCTCCTCACTCCAAATGCGACAATTCTGCTTATTTACGTTTTTCATCGGAAAATAAAATTTTGAATTTAACAATTATTTTGATTAAAAATTTCCACAATTTGCACGCTTTGCTCTGGTGTACTAAAGTTTCAAAGCAAACTAAACAAATTGCGCCTTCTACGCGCCAGCCGTGGCGGCCACATGGCAGAAATCATATTTTAACATTAATTTCAGTAAATGTTCTGTTTATTATTATTTAAACTTGTGTCACTCCATAAAAAGACCCTTTATAAAGGGAAAATTGCTAGCAAATTCTAACCCAAGGTCAGTGCTGCCAGAAGATTTTTTGAAAAATACCTACGTATACTAAAAAAATGTTCCCTTCAAAAATCCCTACGCGTTTTAGTCAATAAATCCCAAGAAAAACAATAGTTATAAAAAACTAATTTCATTCGCATATGTGTAGTAAAGCTCTAACCACAAAAATAATAAATAATAAAAAATACTTATGTACTTTTAAATAAATTCAATGAAAAAAACCAGAGGTTTTAAAAAAAATATGTACCCCAGTATCCATAAACATTTATTAAGTTTAACAAACGTTTTTAAAGTAAAATTTTCATAGAAAATTTGTTTTGTAAACCTTTATTAAAAAAAAATTATTTTTATGAATACGGCAAGTAATCTTTATATGATCACTTTAATTAAATTCAGGTACAATAGCAACAGGGTATTTTATTAATAATCGGCCATGTTATGGAAATCAAAGTCACGTTAAAATAATATCGAACCAATTTTGAAAACTGTTTCCTTTTACCATTTTTATCGAATATATAAATATATCCATTTTCAAAACAAATTAATTTCACAATTTCAGAAAATTAATTTTATGCGATTGTTCTACACTCATACAAAAGATCATTGAAGCTTAAGTTAAATTGTTAAGACAACAGTTCAAATTTGTACTCATCTTTTTTTTGTCCCAAAATATGTTCTAGACTTAAAAATTCCATTTTTTTAAATAATTAATCATTAATAAAAATTAATTTTTTGCATTTATTTTGTATACAATGTTTTATGAGAAAAAATACCTACATTTTGGCAAATATAAAAAATCAGTCCGATTTTCCCTACGTACAAAAAACCCTACATGTAGGGATTTTTCCCTACTTTTGGCAACACTGCCCCAGGTCTGCACTAAAGATAAATATCTCAGCAAGTTGGCAATAACGTTGGCAGAATAGCAATATTTCTTATTGTTTGGCTTATGTTAAAGGCATGTGAAAACGTATTTATGTTAACTCATAATTTGTAAAAAATTTTTTTGGCAATTTTACGTTTAATTAAACAGCTGATCACAAATTATTTTTATAAAAAATATGCTGAACTTAAAAATAACTGTGTTTCTAAAAATTCTCGAATAAATAAATCCATACCTGTTTCGATATATATTTTTAGTTTTTCATTTTTACTATTTTTTATCCAAAACTGCCACAAATCCATGTTTAAAAACAATTTAATTTTACAGTTTCATATATTGATTTCACAATTTCAGAAAAATTTATTGTATTCGAGTTTTCTCCTCTCATACATGAAGTCATTGTGACTTAAGTTAAATTGTTAAGACAATAGTTCAAATTTGTACTCATATTTTTTGCTTCTTAAACATGTTCTGGACAGCGATTAAAAAACTGCAGTCAAAGTAGAAAACCCGCAATTTCTAACACTTCTTCATTTATCATTGGCCGAAAAAAACTGTTGCGTTTACTTGTGATTCATTAAATGTAAACAGCCCCTGTCAAACCAACTCAAAAAGCAAATTTCGTTTTCTGTTCGATAGTTTTTGGTTTCGACTGCAGTTTCTGGTTCTGGACTTAAAAATCCTATTTCTTTATATAGTAAATAATTATTCAAAATACATTTTTTAGAATTTTTTTCACAAATAATTCAATATGAGAAAAAAAATACCTACATTTTGCCGAATATAAAAAATCAGTCCGATTTTCCCTACGCTCCTATTTTAGTATCAAAAAAACCTTAATGTAGGGATTTTTCCCCACTGTTGGCAACACTGCCCTTTAAGGTCCTGAGCCTTTCGAAAATAGTATTTTTATATAAATGTTAAGCTGGAGGTCCACTTCATGCTTTAAACGCTTTTTGACTGCCTGCGCAGCTGTTCAAAAGTAGAATCTCTTTTATTTTTCGTAGCAAGGCGTTGAATGCGAAAAGTAGGTTTTCTTTCTACTTTGGTAAGTGTCACAAGCAGCGTTCATTACAATTTTACTTGTAATGATGCCGCATAAAAAGCGTTGCATGTAATTGAAACGTAGACCGGAAGTAAGGCATAAAAAACATGCAATGCATGGAGTCGAAAACGCGTGGTGTGGACCTACAGCTTTATAAAAAAGCCTTATTTTCTTAAAGCTTAAAAAAATGTTTAAAGAATATACGTAATTTCCTGTAAAAAAGAGGAATATATATATCTTACATTAGACGCCAGTTGGCTGAAGCCAATACTTTTGTTTATTTGTGTAATAAGTGCTATTGTTTTGCACTCAACTATTCAGTCCTTACTTTTTATCACCATCTTAAAAAAATTTGAAATGTTAATGTTTTGTCTTAAACCATTTTGCACATGTAAATTAATTTAGGCTGTACCTGTTTTCACTTTTTTTTCAAATACTCGTAAAAGCATTCAACTCATTTAAGGATTTACACAAGCAAAACATGTCAATCTAAATAGAAAAGGGTGTGTGACGGGTTCAAAGAAACTAAAAGTGTTGAAATAATGTAGGTACATACATATGTATACTATTTACTAACAAACTATTGTCAGCATATACAGAAATGTGCCACAAAATCAAATAGTTAAATATATGTATGTCATGAATACATAAATATGAATTTTTGTATATGTGCATGTACAAGAACATGTATGCATTTAAGAATTAGCACGTCCCTGCAAATAGTGCGACTAGTCCATACACGCATGTAAAATGTAGCCCATAAGAGACTAGCACTAGTCCAAAGGTAACCCAAATGTATGAGAAAACATGGTCTATTTAACATTACGATGTCCTAGGGCAGGACTATAAAACCCAGCTTTGCATTACAAAGGAATAGTCTTAAAACTACTCCATGGTATACTCCAGAGGATTAGTTTTGAAATCGTTTAAAAACGAAAACATGCCGTTAAAAAACGAACACATGTCATTGCACTACAAACTCATTTTTAACAATGACATGTTCCATGCTTGCATTACATTGGAGCAGTCCAGGGAGTAGTTCATTTGACCAAAATGGATCAAGTAGTCCAATATTATTTCCAGGGGTCTTTTGATGCTTTTCAAGTTTAAAACGATGCTTTTAAGCGAATTTTTTTGAGCAATTGATGGAAATTGCATTATTTTGTTGTGCATAAATGCCGAATATACTTACGTATAAGCGAATACATAAAACAATATCGGCTGTTTTAAAAAGCCGTTTATTTCCTGGGGCAAACTATTATAACATTTTATAAAAAAAAAACGTTTAATTTTCTTAAGAATAATAAAACTTCTATGCCAAACATACTTTTAAAGTAGTAAGAGTGTTACATTCGGCTGTGCCGAATCTTTGTTACCCTTAACCGACAGAATTTCAGGAGTGGGATCTGTAAACAATTAACCAATCCTTATTAAATACAATTATTTACGTCATCATAAAATTTTAAAATTTTGTCATATTTTATGCATCATTTTTGCTATGACTATAGTGACATCAATTCGATGCCACATTTTGTGTTTTTTTAACATTATTATCTTGTTTATTAAGTAAAATAAGAAGCAAAAATTCCCATCTTCTATTTGCTTAAATTAAAAATTGCAAAAACCATATCGGGCATGCTGCTGGTGTCTTATAATTGAAAGTTCTTCTCTAAACAAAGGGCGGAATACAATTAAAGTGAAACAAATATGTGTAACGGGTAAAGGCTAGGGCTTGCAAATTTACCGACTTTTTCAATTACCGGTAATTCGGTAATTTATGTGGAAAAACCCGGTAAACCGGGAATTTACCGGTAATTTCGAGAGTATTTTAGTTAGTTGATATTTTATTCAAACTAATTACTTATAAAATTTTGTTTTATAAAATTCATTCATTTATTTGATTAAATCATTCTTTTATTTTATTAATTCATAACATTATAATATATAAAAAAAGTATTTTCATAAATTGGAAAAAGACTCTTGCTTTTAATTAAAATGCTGCCTTAAAAAACAAATTGTGTCTAACGTCCCTGCGGGAAATATTGTGTCAATTGGTCCAATGGACTGGTCCTGGGAGTTGTGAAAATAGAACAGGTACAAAAAGAAAGAACTCATGACCAGTGGGAGGAGAACCAATCATGTAACTGGTTTATGAAAAACAAAAATGTAGAAAAAGTAATGAATTACAGTACAGTCTTCATCGGTGGCGTTACACATTTTTTGGGACTTTCTTAAATTTGGTTCTTGAATTTAAATCTAGGACTTGTTTTATTGAAATAATACTACATTGTATTAAAATAATACTACATTGTAGTAACTGTCACTAAACACGCCCATTAAGAATAGATGTGTGACTGGTCATTTGGTGTCAATTGACCCCCTCCAATGACAACCCCATGTAAAAGTGATAGGTCTTATCCATAGAAAGTGTTAAAACTAGAACCGGTCTCTACCACCAAAGACCTATCACGGGACTACTTTGGCGTCAGTTCGCTTCCCTCTAGGTTTGTTATCATTTAAGCTCGACCTCAACTTGGTGCAGATCAGACCGGCTGCTGAAAACGCGCGCTCCGATTCGACACTTGTCGGTCGATTTGGCAATTGTCAAAAATAAAAATATACAAAATAGGACATTTGCTTTTTTGCACAAACGAAAAACAAAACATTGGCTATTAGAAAAAAAATTAAAAATTTCAATTACAGTGGCAAAGGCAAAAATAAAAAGCATCCAGCTGATGGGTGCTTTTAAACCCTGTACACAACACACAACAAGAAACCAAAATTTGTTTTATTTTTACGTAGGTGCGAACAAGAGAAAGACATTTTTTATATTTTACAATATTTTTCGTTTTGTTCCGTACATACTACTTTATAAATAAAGTTGAATTTCTTTATTATAGTATAATTATATATTTTAAATATTAAATTCAACTATTTACTTATAAAATAGTATGTATGGAACGGAACAAAACGATAAATATTGTAAAATATAAAGCATAAATTTTTACCGAAAAAACCGGTAAAAAATAATGAATTTACCGGTTTTTCGGTAATGAATTTTTTAGCAATTTACCGATTAACCGGTAAATCGGTTAATCGGTAATGCAAGCCCTAGTAAAGGCTAGATTCACTATTATACTTTGTATTAATACATGTCAAAAACTCAAATAATATGACAAAGTGTGATAGTGTGAATGCAATGTGTCACGAAAATGACAAGTATTATGAAAAATTTTGACATCCCATACGACTTTATCGATTTTTGAAAAATTTCTGAACAATAATACTTTTCATTGGATCAGGGTTGCATTTAATTTCATATGTGAGTGTTTATACTTTGTGTGATGGTGTAAACAAAAACTGTCGTGTTAAATTAGATTTTTTGACAGTCGCAACAAAACTCATAACATTTCTATCTCACAATGTATTATGGAATACGTAAGACTTGTGAGATAGTGAAAACTAGCCTTAAGTATATAATAATATTCTCTCAGTTTGACTTAAGTCAATCCCAATGACTCGATTTAATAACAGTTTGTCATAAAATTTAACCTAATGAGTAGGGCAACCAAAAAAAAGCAAATGCTTATTTTTTGGTTTACAAGATAGAAAGATTTTGATTGAACACAAACTCCGATCATAAGAAAACAAAGAAAATGAGCTATATTTGTTAGGGCTTTTTTTTGCTTATTTTGGCAATATCGGCTTTTTTTAGTTATTTTTGCGATATCGGCTTTTTTTTGCTTATTTTGCCATTTTAAGATAATTTTTCATACAAAAAAAAAACTTATTTAATAAAATTTTGCAAAAATCGTTATTATTATTTTTTTTATTTGCAACTTTTTTTATAAATACTAAAAAATCAACCATTTCTGTGCTGTAACAGCTCTGGTTAAAAAAATCGTTCAACGTTATGGTAATATTTTGTGCTTCCCTTGAGCAATATCATCCCAAAAACCTATATTATCTCTTTATGTTATTATAGCTACACTAAAGAGTGGAGAGGGTATAATGCATTTGTGCTGATGTGAGAAACACCTTAAAATATTGGTCCTTAAGTATACCGGTTAACACAGAATCACTTTCTGAGTCGATCTAACGATGTCCGTCCGGCTGGCTGGCTGTCCATGTAACCTCGTGCGCAAAGTACAGGTCGCAATTTTAAAGACAATTTAATGAAATTTGGTACGTGGGTTCTAATTGGCACAAGGGCGAAGCGGTCCATAATAAAATATAGCCTCCATACAAGCTGCTATCAGGAAGAGGGTCTTTGTGCTCACTATCAACCAATTTTAATGCAATTAAAGACATATGTAGATGGATCCATATTTATGTGGACACGTAAGGTATGCATTTTTTAAAAAAATAGGACTATGAGGGGGATAGGGGGCAATTTCTGCCTACCAGAAACCATCAAACCGATTTTAATGAAATTTAAAACATAGATGATCCCTATTCATAAAGGCATACTCTCTCGAAACTTGTTTTTAAATACTGTGGTGTTGGGTATCATACGGTCGGGCTTGACCGACTATACTTTCTTACTTGATTTTTATGCAACTCTGTCTTAGCAGTACTGTAACTTCCCTTTTATAGTGTTGTGTATAATTTGTATGTGTTTATGTTTTTAGTATTAAGCCTTTTTTTAAACCTAATTTAATATTTGCTTGTTTAAGTTCTTTTCTCTCGAAAATTCCAAAGCTCTATTCTTACGATCAAATTCCTCAGTATGTAACGTCTTTTACCATCACACTTTGTAACGTCCTGTTTCTTTTTTAATATAGTTTTTGTATAAAGAAACGTCTGTTAGTTCCCCTTCTCTCTGCTTTTGGTATAGTAACGTCTTATTTTTTGCTTTTTTAATATAGTTTTAGCTATTAAGAATTTCTCTGTATATCAAATAATGTAAATTTCTGCAAATTTTGTTGTTTTACTAGAAGTTGTAATAAAATTGGAAACAAAAAATCTTTCATTGGTTTTCTAAGTGAACATAGTTGTGGATCGTAAGAAAAATGTCCCGTGTTCCAGGGGATATAGAAGACGAAGTTAATACAAAATTAAGATCAGTTTCATTAAAAAATTAAGGATTTTCGGTATTGAAAGATATTGGGGATATTTTGGGAGGCAAGCGGAATTATGAGTCCAATCGTATAAAATATACTTCAGAGCAAATACTCAATTTTAGATATGCTCCCTTAACATCTGTAGACGTAGGAAGAACTTTTTCTATCTACAAGAACTTGCTGACTCCAAACAAACATAGTTTTCTTTTCGAAAAATTTATTGCATCAACTTATAATTTACTATAACAACGAATTAAGTGAAAAATAAACAAGTTTAAATTGCTTTTTTTAAGTTTTAACAGCTTATTTTCATGTTTTTAAAGGCTTTTTTTAAGAGCTTAAAACTGTTTTTTTAGTGCTTTTTTTTGGTTGCCCTACTAATGAGTAATTTCTCCGACGTTACTGAGTAATCGCACTGATGACGTTTTTTAATAAACTGACGCCGATTCGTCATTTCTGTGATGCCGATTTGTCATCCCATTGATGACATAATTTCGCCTGATGACAATTTGGCCAAGGGATATTAAGGCTGCCATCACAATAATGAAAAGTGTCATGAGGTCAAAAGCGAAGACACTTGTCATAGTACTGATGTCAAAATACATCATCGCTATGAAGCCTTTTCTTTCAGTGTATGTTAAATTATTGGCCGACCATTAGAAAGTTGTCTGCTTTTATTTCTAGCCATATAAAATCATTTATAAGCTTAATTAATTTGAACTATGTAATTTAATTTTCACTAAAATACTAAAATGATTTTCGGGAGGGGTATTTTTATTGGAACCATGAGATTTTATAGATTAATCATCACAAAATTCTGTAGAGGGATTTCTGGTATTAAAAAAATAAATAAGACTAAAATTTCAATACAGTAATGAAATTTGTTTAAAAGTTTTATACATTTGAAAGTGTTTTAAAGAATCCTGCTTTATATGAGACCTATGGTAAAATTATGGACTGAGTATCATTACATTGCACGGTGTTATTTCTGGCCAAAGAAAGCTAATTTGAACCAAACCTTAGCACAATATCTCTATTTGCTATGGCTTAAGGGGTATTTAAATTATTTCCCAGAGTAGCCTTTATATGGGACCAATAGTTAATTATGGAGCAATCTTCAAGAAATTTAATAGTGTGATTTTTTGTCTATATAACAGACCAAATTTTACTTCAATAGCATTAACCGTTACAGGGATAAGAATTTTTTTTTTTCATTATTTATTTATTGAATCTTCATAAATTAAATATGAACTAACAATAATTAATCAAATGTTATCCTTATTCTTTATTTTATGTCCTGCCAGTGCAAGACAAAAATTTTCTTCATCACGGGTTCTGTATCACATTTATACATGTGTTTATCGCTCATCTTAATGGGTAAGTGCTGCAGTGTCTCTTCTCCTTAAGCGAGTGTGGACGCTATCATTTAAAATATTTCGAGCTAGTGGATTTGGGTGCAACTCTAGCCTTTTTAAATATTTTACCGCATACTTCGTAATAATAGTCCTTACCAGTGGCACATTGAGGTCCTTGTGGATATTTGAGTTTTTAACATACCAAGGGGCAGCTGTGATTATTCGAAGAAGTTTATTTTGGCGCCTTTGAATTTTTTCTATATTTGGATATTTGGGATAAGAAATCTAACGGTATTACTTGGAGCTTCAACAGCCGGTTAGAGGATCTTGACTACGCTGATGACATATGTCTTTTAACTCATCAGCCGTCCAGCATGCAGCACAAACTAAACCAAGGACAAGAGTACGCGAAAAGAGCCGTTCTTGTAGTCAATAGCTCTAAAACCAAATACTTGCGCATAAACGCTAGAAATACAACAAAACTAATCCTATTTAATTATCTTGGTAGCATATTAATAAAAAAAAATAAATAAGCGTATGAAAAAAACAAGACAAGCATTTGGAGCCTTGAATTATGTCTGGAAATCATCACAGATTAAACGTAGAACCAACTCCAATCTAAAATCCATATTGCTCTATGGGTGCGAAACATGGAATGCATCTGCAAGAGTAATTAGCAGAATCCACACCCAGAGAAAAAACATGTTTAAATATGGTCACCTCCAACAATACTATGTTTAAAGAAAATTTTAACCATATTATGTTTAATTTAACCATATTATTGTCAACGACAACCATATTATGGTAAAAATAGTCCTCCATCACGAAGCCACAACCATATAATGGTTGCCTCCGAACATATTATGGTTAATAATTACTAAAATATGTTTAACACTTATAATAGCATGGATGGTTTTCAACAATAGCATGTTGCTATTAAAAAAGAGGAAAATACTATTGTTAATTTAAAAACAAATTATTGTCATATTTAACTATAACATGTTTAGAGGCAACCATAATATGGTTGCGGCTTCTTGATAGGGAACTAGTTTAACCATAATATGGTTGTCAGTGACAAACAAATGGTTAAATTAAACACCATATGGTTAAAACTTTCTTTAAACATAGTATTGTCGGAGGTGACCATATTTAAACATGTTTTTTCTCTGCGTGCAGGCATTCGTAAACAGATGTCTTAGAAGAATCTTGCGAATCCATTGGCCAAACATAATATCGAACCACCAACATCTATACGAAAGGTGCAACCAAAAGCCAAAGTATAATGAAATTAAAAAAAGAAAGTGGCGTTGGATAGGTCATACATTGAGGAAGCCAAAGAAGCCCTTGAAGGGAACCCACAGGGTAGGCGACATAAAGGCAGGCCCGCTCAAACATGGGGACGACAAGTTCAAAATGAACTTAGGAAGGCGCATACAACGTGGAATGAAATAAAATTGTTAGCATTAAGAAGAAATGATTGGAAAAATTTTTGTTGTGTTTTCCACAGACGGACATGGCTAAATCGATTTAGAATTACTTAAGAGCCCAGAATATATATAACACTATCTGACAGTCTTTTGATCAAATGTATTTGACAGCTAATCTTTATGTAAAATTTCCCGCTGAGTCCGAATATGAAGTTAGAATGCTCAAAACTTTTTGAAATATTCAAAAATAGCCGTTATTTATGTTTTTAAAAAAGATGATGTCACTTAAATCCAAATATCCTCAAAAATATTAAACGGATTATGTATTTCTTTTTTTAATGAGCGATAATTGCAACGTTTTATTGCATGGGGCATTGGTTTTAATACGAACATTTTGCGACCAACAAGACTTAGATTGGTTCAAAAATGATAAAGCTATAAAAGATTTAGTGAATTAACCCACATAGCAATTTAACAGTTTTAGGCTTTTTTAAATTTTTTTGTTACTAAACATTTCGCTTTGTGTATTTACTTGGTGTATTTTTTGTGATTTGTTTAAATTAAAAAGTGGGATATTTCAAATAATCTTCTGTAACTTTTTAATGTTTTTACCGATTTGGATCTTATTGGGCACAAAATGTGCGTATTAAAATAAGCTAACGTCGTAAGTAATAAAACTAAAAAAAATTTATTGTTTGGTTTTAAAAAATAAGTTGAAAAGAGCAAAATTGCAAAAAATCATTAAAATTTTTGTGAAACTTGAACTTTGGTCCAACGTAACTTAGTCATTTCTGGACCAACAACCTGTGGTTGTTTTAGCAATTTCATGATCATTGAATAAAAATAAAGAAATAAAAAATCCGTTGAATATTTTCGAAGATACTTTTATTAAAGTGGCACCATCTTTTTAAAAAACGCCAATAACACATATCTCGAAAACTGTTCTATTTTTGACCATTCAGACTTCACATTCGGATTCAGCGGACAATTTTACATAAGGTGTCATATTCATTTGGTGACGACTTTGTTGAAAATTTGTGACACAGTGTAATTTATGGGGTCTTAAGCTTCGTGGTCAGATCTTACAATGTTGTCGTTTTTCCGACAATGGTGCCATTCGCAGATGCATTAATTTTACACATCTGCCAAATGAAAATGAGCTTACAATGTTCACACAGTTGCAAGTCATTTTTAGGCAATTTTAATGACAACATTATAACATCTGACCACCGTCTGTACGAAGCTTTAGATGAATATAAAAAAAAATTCCACGAATTCAAAAACTTAGTATACCATCAATCAACATTAGTGGTGGAAGTTATAAAAAGGAGGTATTGGTACTAACATCTTAAAACAAAATATGTATACGATATAGTACAATACTTGACCTACTGTTTTTTTTAAAGCAGAATACATACATATGCCAAGAATTTAAAAAATTCAAAAAATTTCTTTATTAATTTACAAAACCACACCCTTTTAAAAATAGTTTTTAAAACCAGATTTAAATTTACATCTACTGCGGATATTGTTGATTGAAAGCATATTCAAAATTCTAATTACTCATTCATAAAATATTTAAATAATAGCTTTTCGTCATATAGAATTTAAAATAAAAACAGTGAAATAATGAATGGACGAACAAATGAATGTATCATTAATTAAAATCAAAAACAAATAGAATTGAATAGTTGCATTAAAATAATTATAAAAGTCTCATGAAAAATGATGATGATTATGAAAAAGTCTACTACAAGCTTGATTAAAACAGGTTGCCACACGAATAATAAAACTTGTTGACAAAACGTCAAATAGTAAACAATTACCTTTTTAGCTTTAAATACGAATTAAAACAATTTTAATTTAAGTATATATTATTATTTGAAATTTCGAAATTTGTTAAAAACCAAAACCAGGGTTTGAAAAACTGCAATCGAAACCAAAAACTGTTCAACAAAAAACGAAAATTTGTGTACAACTTTTCGCTTTTTGAGTTGGTTTGACAGTACTCTTTACATTTAATTAAACAGAACTAAAAGCATTGGTTTTTTTAGCCAATGACAAATGAAGAAGTGGAAGAAATTGCAGTTTTTCTACTTTGACTGCAGTTTTTTAAACGCTGACCAAAACCTTTAAGATTATCTTAAAATATTTGTAAAAAATTCAACTTTATTTTATATATAGCTGTCATATCTATGGCAACTCTTTTTTTTCTAATAATTTCAACCATATTTACTATGTACATACATATATGTTAATTTTCTGCAAAATAAACAATGAAATTAAAAAAAAAATTATTAACTTTTAAACAAACATTCAAGTCGTCGACTTGTGTTAAAAAAATTCTCATGCCATTTATTTGTTAGTTTAACATGCGTTTATGCGATAAAATAAAATAATTAGGACTTGGTCACCGTCATCATAATCTCCAGCAGACAAATGTAAAATAATAATGTAATGACAGACTAAGGTACTATATAAACGGGTACGCGATTATTAAGAAAAGGGATTGGAAATTTAAAAAAGTTGTACAAAGATAAACTTTATATAAACTTTCGAAAGAATTGTTTGATTCATTTTGTTTAATGCAAGTAAAGCCATTATATACCTATAATGTTTTTTTCTTATATGTACATACATACGTACTATGCATTCGGAATAATCAGCGAAGACCCTACAAAGCACAGAGCACACAGAGGCGTCACGAGATAGAAAATATTGTGTTTTTTCTGTCTTTTTCTTCGAAAGCTGCCCTTTTTGTATTTTTTGTTTTGATTACGCAATTCGTGTTGATAGTAGCGGCCTGTTTTAACACATTGCCACTTAACTACCAAAAAACGTGTTCATTCTCTTTCTTCGAAAGCTGCCCCCGCAAATGATTTAGGCATTTTTCATACGTCAGAAGGCGTCACGAGACAGAAAATATTCTGTTTTTTCTGTCTTTTTCTTCAAAAGCTGCCCTTTTTGCAGTTTTGTTTTGATCACGCAATTTATGTTGATTCTAGCGGCCTGTTTTTACACATTGCCACTTCACTACCAAAAAACGTTTTCTTTCTCTTTTTCTCTTTTTTCTTTCTCTGTATGCTCTGTAATTTAATCGTTATCGCATAATAGGTATTTGACGCGATTATTATGAAAAAATTTTACATATAAAATACTTTGTTTCTTACCTTGCGGCTACACGATCAAGTTGTTCTTGAAAGTCTTTTACATATACTGCTTGTCAAAATTTACATAAATTGAAAGCTGTGACGTAGGCTGCACTCAATTTGTAAGTAATTTGCTTTCAAGATAACATCAAGAAAATAATTTATAAAGACAAACATGTAAACAGCTGTTAAATTGTCAAACAAATGGAAAGGTGAAATTGAAAGCCATCTCGTGGTCAATTTAAAAAGTGTGAGTGTATTAGTAAAAAAGTGAGAGTGTGTTGCAAATTGAATGGACCCAGCGGGAAAACTCAGAAGACCTTCTTACTTCAGGCCTTTTTAAAGGCCTGCTTAAAAGATTTTTTGATTCAATTACTATTCTTATCTAACTGCTAAAGAAGGCCTCATAGAAGGCCTCGGCTCTTTCGTATAAAAGATAAGATACACCTTCCACACTCACTTCTATGAGAAGGGAGTAACATTTTTTGTATTGTTTTTTAGCACAAGCAAAAGCAAAATCAATTTTTTTTGGTCCAGTTACCCTTCTTATGTACCTGCTGAAGAAGCGAGAGCGGAAGGCCTTCTCCGCAATGACAACGTGTGTAAAAAGATATGAGTATGGAATGGAGCAAGAAGGCCTTGTACACCCAAAAGAAGGGGTACAGAGGCCTTCTAGAAGGCCTTCCTACTCCTTCTTTTTCCCGCTGGGGAATTGAGAGGCAAAACTTGAGCGTGTGGCCACCAAGTTAAACAATTTCGGTTAAAGCAAGTTAGGAATGGGCAAAAAATATCGATATATCAAAATATCGATATTTAAAAACAACATAATTGATATATATCGCCGATATTTAAAATACCGATATATCGAAATACGACTATCGAATTCGATATTTTTTAAAATCAGTCTTTTTTTAAAAACTCAAAATTTTAGCCGTTTTTCAAACAATATATTTTTTTAAGAATTGGCATCACTGCATCATATCATATGTTTTTTAAGCTAATATGAAGATCTTAAAAGATTGGCATTTATAAGAAGCAGTGCCGGATACAAGAAGCAGATTGACAGGAGAGCACATAAAACAGAGAGTGCTCCTGATGACAATATTTCATGATTACTGGTTTGACTAAAACAATCAAAAACATTTTTAGTTAAAGATGGTACTTTTGGGGTGCAATTCAAATTTTAAGGTAATTTGGTACTTCCATGTTTACTTCGTAATTTACTTTTTTTTAGATTTCATATGGTTTTTTGTATTCTTCCCTTTTGTTTTTGTTATAATTGAATTTTTTGAACCAATAAAAAGTAATTACATATAATATATTTGTACAGAGGTATATTAAATTTTTTAATTTGGTAATAGTTTCAGCAAAATACTTTCGATATATCGATTAATCGATATTTTTGAAATAATAAATATCGATACTCTTAAAAAATATCGATTCGATATGTATCGATATATTGTTTCGGCTGTACCGAATCTTTAATACCCTTCACCATGGTATAATAAAAACAGAAAGTTATGTTAATACCGTTCCTTAGCTATAAGTAAATATATTTTGTGCAACGCCTACTTCATCAATCCCTCCCATATTTTGTCGGATGTTGTGTATTGATAACCAAAATGCTTGTTCCTAATTTGCTCTTGCCGAAATCGTTGAATCAACTTCGCTATACATGTTTGTATTTGTTATGTTATGTTTAAAAAACTCAATAAAATTTAAAAGAAATAAAAAACCAACTTTCTTTCGCTGATGGGAATAAAAAACAACAACAAGGGATTGTATGGGAAAAATTTGAGATAGTCGTGGTTTTTGCTCATACCTAAGCTATTTATTGACCGATCTGGCTGAGTTTCAATAGCAAAATCAAACCGAGCAGATGCGACAAGTCCTCATAATATCTGAGGTTTTCGGAAACCCCACACAGAAAGAAAAGCACTCGGGATAAATCAAGTTTTTTATGATTACTTTAAGTACGAGTCGTACTCAAAAATTCAAGTACGAATAACACTAAAACGTACTCGAAACAATCATAAATGGGATAAATTTCGAAATTCAATCCCGGAATTTCTTGAAATAAGTATAAAATTCTTAAATCAAGTAAAAAAAAAGATTAAACTTTTCGCTGTGTTTAACCCTTCGGCTTACGCATGTTTTGATTTTATATACACATTGAAAAAGGTCTGGCCAGATTCATGTGTACCACGAAGGGTTTAAAAGTAAATTTGAACTCTTGATTCTCATTTAGTTTATATTTTTAGTTAAATATGTACATAAAATTTCTAAAATAAAAACCATATCGGGAATGATGCTGGTGTTTAATCTTTCTGTAAGGTGTAATACGGGTAAGTAAATCAATCATTATAACTTTTTCTTTCTAATTTCTTGATAAAATCAACTTTATAATACTTGAATCAATCGCATTTTGAGATTGATTCAATCTAATGGCGATTTCTTTTCTGAGAAAAATGTTGCATTAATGTTACATGTTCTACATTTTGTGTTCGTTTGTACAAAAAATACAACTGTGGGAAAAATTTTCAAGTTCTTTTGTGAAAATGTTGATGAAAAACATGCAAAACATGTTACATGTTTTACCCTTACTTTTACTTAAGGGTTCATACTGCCCTGTTTTACAACTTTGGTACTTACTACTTTGTTTTTTACAACCAATATTTTATTTTGTTTGTCATAATGTTTTAAAAGTTTTGTTAAAAGAATTCTACATCTAAATATTCTTTGACGGCATACTCCATTTTGAATTAAATCGTTTTTTTATTTTGGTGGAAAATTCTATGTATTTATTATCGTTTTAAATTTGTTCAAGCAATAAGTGATGTCAATGTCTGTTTCCAAACCGTAAAGTAAGTGTGCAGCAAATAGTCGAATAGTTTTAAAAATCGCTAATGAACTACATTAATAATAAAAGTGTAATAGTTGTAAATAAAGGCAGCTAATTCTGTTCGATTGAAGTTGTACAACATGTAACACTTCGAGTGATTATAGGTAACATGAAAAAGTGTTACATGCATATACTGTAGCATTTTTTTCTCAGAATAGAAATCGCCATAAGTTACACTTAAATCAATCATATTTTCGGATTATTTTAAGTACGAATTAAAACAGTTTTATAATTTTTGAATCAAGCGCATTTTTAAATTGATTCAATCTTAGTTTCACTTAAATCCAACTCATTTTCTTATTATTTCAAGTACGAAATCGGGATTGAATATGGAAAATTTAAGTATTTTGCGATTGAATCAATCTTTCTGTACTTGATTCAAGAAAGTCCGTACTCACCGTTCTATTAATACCGCTTCAGATTGATTTGAGTACAGATGGATTTATTTTTCTTTTGAGTGCATTTCAACAGACAGCCAGGGCAGTCAGATGTGGCGATTTTTCTCCAATCGTGGCGGATTATAAACCTAATTGGCGATGCAATTTTGTGTTTGGCGACATGGCGATTTTTTTGGCGAAATTAAGAAATTTTGGCGATTTCTAAACACATTTACTTTTTTTTCATATTTATATGAACAAATTTATAAGTACGGGCTAAGTTATTCTTTGAATTTTTAACAAATTTTAAAACCGCAATACGAATGCGATTGTTTTAAATGATAAATTTATAATATTGCTAGATAATAACATGGAAAACATTAAATAATTGTTGCCATAGAAATTTGGAATAAAGCTTAAACTTTCTCAGATTTTCGCACATTTTCCTGATCAGAAGTTTTCAAAAATCGGATCTTTACGGAAAAACTTGTTTTGCAAAATAAATTTTAAAAACGCAATCGTTTTATATTGCATATGAAATGGGTTATATAAAACAAATAAATAATAATACTGCGTAGCATGCAAAAATAGTTGAAATAATAGCGAAAGAAAAACAGAAAATTTTTTAAAAAAAAGTTGCACTGATATCGTATTCTATATAGCAGTATAGGATATCAATGTGGAGTGCAAAGCGAAAAAATGCGCAGTTTTTTTTACACATTTTGACTCCGTTTTTTACGAAATAAAATCAAATATTTTTTTTAAACCTTAAAATATTTAAAAAAAAATTAAATATTCACTTGAAATGTTTAAAAACCCTGATTTTATACAGAATCGAAAACGAATCTGAATTAGAAGGTAATTTTTAAAAATAAATTAATGTAATTTGTTTAGAATATTGAGTTGACTTAAGGTATTTGAATGCATCTTTTAAGATATTTATCCTTTGCTCCAAATAAATACAAAATTTTACCATATTCTGACTTATATTCACATAGAAAATCACGCTTACAAAAATTTTTTTTCTTTAAACTCTACTCATTATGATAAAGTTAATGTTTTGGCACAATTCAATTAACTGATCTTACAAGTTCTAGGTTTTTAGATAATCCGCCTTCATATGATTACAAAAATTCTAGTTCCCTTCATCATACTTTTGCAATTTGAAGTCGCGAAACTTATTGCGATTTATGATTTACAGATTAAAAAATTCAAGTCAGAATCACAAAAGTTAAGAGTTTGGCGATTGTCTTCTATAATATAAACACACTGATAGAATAAGGATAAATATGGAATATTTATATAAAGATAAAATACACTTGTATACTCTTTTTTATATAAAACTTTTACTTGGCGATTTTTTTTACCAAATATCTAAAAAAATAAATTTTTGGCGATTTTCGGTATACTATTTGGCGATGAAGGTGAAAAAAATCTGACAACCCTGCAGACAGCCGGTCATCGCTAAATCAAATACTTTATAGGTGCTATGATCAATATTGTAGAAATTACAAACAGAATAATAAACTTACCTTCGGTGAAGGCAACACGAGTAATTTCTTAAAATTTTCTGCAATAAACTAAGCAATTACGAAAAATATAGTCATGCTATGAATGTATCGGTTAACCGATTATTTACTTCCCAATTAACTGATCGGTGTATTTAAAATTGGCTATTTTCGATTAACGATTAAACCGGGTGATTTCAGTCGATTAACCGATGTAATATGCCCCGGTGGGCTAGCTCGTAGTGTGCTAGTCTATCAGCGCTGGGGTTGCGGATTCTATTCTTGCCAGAGACTCTGGTTTATTATTCGCTGGATTAGCTTAGGAAATTTAAAAAAAAAATTTGTTTAATTTAATTATACCAAGAGTGCAGACTTTTATGCATTTAAAATAGCGTATTATGCGCATAAAAAATGCACTTAAAATAGAAAAATATGCGCTAAAAATTTAAAAAATATGCACTTGAAATTTTTTTAACACATTTATTAGTAATCAAAAAAACATAAAAATAACAAGAAAAAAACAAAAATAACCTTAAAAACGTAAGAAAGACACAATATCCACAAAAGTAGAAGGTAAAATAAAGTAAAACACAAAAATATTAAGAAAAACCAAAAGAATCATGTAAATTAAGATTCTTCTTAGATAGATATTTAAACGTACAAACATAAAATGAGTTAAGAACATTATTTTCTTAGTATTTTCAATAATAAAGTTAAGTCTGTTTGACCTCAAAAAGCTTTTAAACATGGAAAATTACCGCTCAACGGCGACTGAAGTTATACGTGCATGAAAAAATGCTGATAGTTAGTTCCTTTGTGGTATATTAATTTTAACTTCGCTGTTTTCGTAAAAAATTAAATTAAATATGCCAGCAGTTTGTTTTATTGTTTTAAATCCTTTTGTTTTTTTTTACTTTATCAAGCTCCTCTTGCCAATAAAGTAAGAATCGCAACGACACGAATCGTTTAGTGTAAAAGCTGACTAAGTTACAAATCAACATTCAAAGAGATTGGCCTGGTTTCTCAAAACTACAAGTTTCAAGTCTACAAGTAAAATAAATTTGAAACAAAAACAAAAATTGTAAAGTTGTTGCTTTTTTTAATAAGAAAAAACAAAATGGTTTGCAAAAACAGGGCTCTTGTTTGATTTATTGCGCCAAGAGTTTGTTTTGTACCGTAAAACATATTACAAAACAATATATATTTCCTTATTGTATAAAGCAATTCAAACTGTAAGGCCGTGTTTAAGGGAAATCGAAAGAGCATTTTCAATAGCGAGCAGTTTTTGTACAAAGATACAGTCTCATCTAGCGGACCAGTCTTTAAATGCCTGGGTTTTCTAAAATTTTTTTTACTTTAACCTATTTTTAACCTATTTACCTATAAATTTATAATTGTTGACCGATATATACATACATAGGTATTACTTATTTTATGCTTCTTCCCAATAAACCATAGAACGATATAAAAACGAAAACGCTATTGTGTATAACGGCGATTGTAATATTAGCGGAATACAATTTGCTATGTTTAAATTTTAATTTAAAATTTACTATGTTCACGCCATCTACCTACAATATGTACTTAAATTTAAACTGTATGCATTTTGTTGTTGTCGTGTTTAAAATTAAGATTTATAAGACATACAAGATGTACAAGGTCTACAATAGCAAACCGTGAATTCCGCTATAATATAGTATTATTTACATCACTCCGACATCACTATTTTCAAATATACATACATATCGTCACCCAAAACGCAAAACGGGCTATCCAGGGCTGCCAGATTTGACGATTTATCGTTATTTTGACGATTTTTGTTCCGAAATTAACAAAGTGCAGATTTGCAGATTTTTTTTTCTAAAAAGTGACGATTTTTTTCAATCTCCAAAGTCTGAGTAAAACATTAAATTTTCCAACACGTTCGTTTTTTAATCTTGAAATGTTTAATAGCCGTATCTTAACGAGAGCGGAAGGCGGAACGTTTTCTTTTGCTTCGCTTTTACGCTGATATGCCATACCAAAGCAAGAAGGTCAACGTTGTGTCACGAACAGCAGTGATAGCTTTCTTGTTTAATAAAACCCACAAATTATAAATAAAAATAGAGATATTAACGCTCGATTGACCAAAAAATAACTAAATTCACTATTAAACGAGCTGGCAAAATCGGTTTTTCTAATTGCAAAGCATTGAGGCCGCTCCATTCATAAACTAGAAAACGCGAGCCGCTTTTGTTTAGGTTCGGTTGTAATAAGAAAATCTTTCAATGATTATTTTCAGAGTAAAAAAACTGCAATGTTACACTTTGTTTATTTTTCGTCAATCCATCATCGAATGAACCTTTTACGACTCTCTGTATAAATCATATTTTCAATAATTATACGGCGAATATTTAACGAGTTGCAAGATAATATCTACATGAGTCTCATACGATTCTTGACATGAAAGACTCGTTAGATAATCTTTACCCACGTCTTAAACGATTCCCACTACGATTGAAGAAGCGCCTTTCGCTGTGCTGTGGAAGAATCTCAGTCCTGTTACAGTTTTTCCCGTGTGAGGAATCTTCTACGATTAAAAAATGCGGTCATCGACGATCAAAGACGCTCTTTATGAGACTCCCAGTATCTCTTATATGATTGAAGGTGCTAGCTGGGTATGAAGTAATTATGTTTTTGTTTGAATGTTTTTTTATAAAAATCGAACAAAAATTGTTAAAAAAAAAAAAACTAAATTTTAAGTGGTCCGATTTTTTTGACGATTTTTCGAAACGTGGAAGACGATTTTTTTATTTTTTTAGGAAGTTAACGATTTTCATACAAATTTATCCGGCAGCCCTGGCCCTATCTAACATTTTGAAAATTTAACAGGAGAAGCCAAAAAAACTATTTATAAAGTAAATTGATAAATTGCCTTAAACTGTTTATGCGTAAATTTTTTGTACTTAAAAAGAAGGGAAATGTATCAAAAAGGGGAAATACGGAAAATTAAATTTCTTTCATTAACTTTTCCCTTCTACAGGTGCTTCTTCTTGAACTTTTTATAATATTGAACTAAGAAAGGCATTAGATTTTAAGGAAGATTTTAAATCAAATTTACTAGATTTTAATTCGATTAGAACTGAGATTTTCGACTACCCAAAACGGTGGTAAATTCTGGTGCCTAATTCTGGCAGCCGTGATCGAGTACTTTCTCGATTAGAAAGTAATTTTATTTTCAGTATTGTGAAACTCAAATTAATGCTTTAATCACTGAAAAAATAGTTCCGCTTTCGAATCGAGAAAGTACTCAATCACGACTGCCAGAATCAGGCCCCTGGCTTTTTTTTATTATTACGCCTTATAAAAAGTTTTATAATATTTATATTTTTTTTAATTTAACTGTAAGATATGATATGAAAAAAAGTCCACATTTATTTATTGCTTTTGTCAAGTGCTACGAACATTTTCTGAATAATAAAATTAAATACTGCAAGTGCAAATTTAGCATCTGGGGTATGAGAGGAAATATTTTTTATAAAAAATTTCAACTTATTTTTACAAATGTGTGTAACTGGGGTTTTTGTTATAGAATTTAATACAAAACAGAAATTGTATTTCCAGTTTAAAAATTAACAATTTAATTTGTTTGAATAATACCTTGGTGGTCTTATTACTTTTAACTCCCACTTCTAGCACGCCTGAGACAATTAAAAAAATTAAATTTCCTTATACGATTAGTGCGTGATTATTTAATATTTAAATTTTATAAATCGATTTGTTTTTCTTTTTTTTGCAACACATATTGAATTTCAATTGTTAGTGTATGTGCAACAATGTACAGTGGGGTAAAGTAAACATAAAAGTTATAAAAAGTTTTTCTTTTGAAAAGTTCAAAGTAATTTTTCAGAAATAGGCTTTTAAAATAGTTTTTCATAGTTATGGACCGATTCTAATAAAATTTATTTGCGTAAAAGTTATTATTATCTTGAAAATAATATTTAAATGGACTTAAATTATTTTCTGTAGTGGGCTTTAAATGATTTAAAAATTACACACAGAAAAAAATAAAAGTTGAGTTCAATTAAAAAATGTGTGATATTAATTAAAAAATAAATTAAATTTGCTCCAGTTAACAAATTAATAGTTGGTGATAAATGTTGGAGAATTTTTTCGTGCAGTATGTTATGTTTGAGGTAAACGCATTTTCTTTGCAACTTTCGAACATTAAACCCAAAATTATACAGATACTTTTTCACATTTATAAGTATTGCCGTTATTTTAATCCTTTAGTTTATTTTAATCAGTTTTATTTGAAATCGAATGTAAATTATCTTAAAATATTCTATGTAAAGCTTCGTTCACAATGGCAGCAACATTTTCGTTTTTCTTCTATCTTATTTTTTTCCAAAGTATTTCATATATTTTCCTTTCATTTTTAGAACAAAAATATTACTTAAGTTTTTTTAAAAAAATTAAGTTAACTTCTACTTCAGTTACAATTTTTATGAAATTGAATTTTAGTGGGCGGAATGTAAGAAAAGATAAACTCACTGTTTATTGTTGGTTTTCTGTCTAACCTTTGATATCGTTTGCAAGAAACTAGCTCTCCCCCAACAATATATGTCAGTGTATTAATCAAAAATAAAAATTGTGAATTTAGCAAGTTATACAGAAAACTTATTAATAATAAACTTTGTATTCCCAAAAAACAACTTTGATAATAATAATTTTATTAAGTTTTAAGTTTTAAGTTTTAAGTTTTAATTTAATGAGACTTTTTTATAATTCTTTTTTGAAAACAAACTTAAAATTATTATAATATTAGAAGAAAAAAAAACTTAAGACTATAATGTAATATCTTAATTTACAGAAACAGGAATTCAGCACCAAGCTTTACAGACAAAAGAAATAAATTATATGATAAAATCAGTTACATAAATTAGTGCACGCTCTTGCTCCCGGAGCTTTCATCATTGGAGGAAGTTTTATATTTACTCCAAAATAATCTTAAAAATAACTTAAAACTAAACTTAAAACTAGTATTATAAAAACTAAAACAAAATTTACATTGTTATCCCCTATGAGTAGCGGGACTAGTCCTTTCATAAAATTCACAACGAAGTGAAGTGTTTATATTAAAAGATGGAGGATGCTCATTAATATAACCAATAGCCGATAAATAATTAACGTTAGACCAATTAAAAAGTCTTTGACTGTCATATATTCCTTTAACAGAAACATTATCATGGTCCAAAACCCTAAGCACAAATCGTTTTATCAAGTCACAAACATATAACCCGACAGGAATTACTTTCGATTTCGAATAAACAAATACATTTGAATACCTTTTATTTGGAGATTGGTAGTATTTTCCGATGCAACACCTTAACACCTTTCTTTCGAAAATTTCAAATTCCTTCAATACAGTAGGAGAAATGCTAAACCAAATTGGAAAAGCATACAAAAAGACGGGTCTAATACTTGTTTTATACAGAAGAAGTTTTGTTTTCATTGGTAAAGCCCTTATGACACTACATTTTTTATTCATTAATTGATATAGAATTGATAGAAAGAAACAGTAAATGTTAGAAAGAGCAAACTGGAGCAAACTATAAAAAATGTAAACAAAGTTTTGTAGTTTTTTTTTTCTCTTGTTATGGTTTTGTTTCAGGGATGGCGTTGAGAATTTTTAAAATTGTACCAACAACCTTTAAAAATTGTACTTTTTTACCCTAATTGTACTAAAAGATTTTTTTAGTTGAAATTAATTTTATTTATGTTCATAAAAAATACCACAAAAAGGTATTATGCATCTTTGTTTAAAAAGTATCAACAAAAAAGTACAATTGAAACAACTTAGCCATCCCTGTTTTGTTTATTTTATTAAATGTTGCCAACTTTTTGTTTATGAGAAACCTAAAAACAAAAAGCGGTAAATCGCTGAATATGCCCATAAACCGCTGATTCAGCAACACTTTTAATATTTCAAGCTTGAAATGTCAATTTTAAGTTAAACAATTTTACATTTTTTTTGACATAACTTCATTTTTTATCGATAACTTTTTAAAAATTGTTGACAGTTTGCCATTTATCTTAATACAGCTGCACTCTTTGCACTTGGTAAATTTTTCTATTACATTATATTTGTACTGTTCACCAAAACTTAAACAATGCATTAAAAATGTAGTGTCATATGGGCTTAAGTTTTTATTTTTTAAAATTTTTGAAAAAATTCCCATTATTTGGTATGCTTTTCCAAGTACGATACGGGCATGTTTATTAAATTTCAAAAGGTTACCAAAATGAACACCAAGGTATTTTATTTTGTCTCTTATTGGGATATCTACCCCCTCAAGCTGAAGGTGAAGCATCTTGCTCTCCGGAACTACAAAACCTCTGCATTTCCCAGAAGCGTTTCGGATGCAAATTGCTTCACTCTTTGATGTGTTAATTTTTAATCCCCAGTTATCGTAAAAAGCCTTGACAACTTGCAAATGCTCAGAAACCTTAAATAATGCCCCCCTTGGAGATTCATCGTGTGCATATAATAAAGCGTCATCAGCATATAACAGACCCGTGGACGTACCCACAACGTGGGGAAAGTCATACATAAAGATGTTGAATAGATGTGGTGCCAAAATAGAACCCTGAGGAACTCCACATTTTACATCGCCTTGAACGGACAATTTATTATTATAAAACACTTGAAATGATCTATTGGAAAAAAAACTTTTCAACAATTTTATAAAAGAACCGCTAAAGCCAATTTGAATCATTTTATCAAGAATTCCATTGTGGTAGGCATGATCGAATGCCTTCTCAATATCTAAGGAAACTGCAACAGTACAGTAACGCTTGCGAAGATTTTCAACCACATCGTTCTGAAATTTCAGCAACGCATCTAAGGTAGAATGGCCAAGCTTAAATCCAAACTGCAACTCGGGAATATAACTGGAATTTACATTTAAATCCATTTTCTCGCGGATTATAATTTCAAAAAGTTTGCCTAAATTAGAAAGTAAGGAAATAGGCCGAAGATTACTCAGTTCATTGTCACCACCTTTTTTGCGAATCGGAACAATTTTTGACGCTTTCCAAACAATAGGAAAATAACTGTTATTTAAGCAGTTATTAAATATAACAGTAAGAAATTGAAAAGCTTTTAATGGAAGTTTTTTCAATATATGATTAGAAATATTGTCTAAGCCACTTGACTTTTTATTGTTTAAATTCTTTATATAAATTGACACCTGCTCTAAGTTCGTAAGATCATTAATATTTTCCGCGTTTAAAGAAGAGAATGATTCATTAAATTGATACTGAAATTCGTAACAGCTGGAGGTGACGCTTTGAATGTTGTTATCAATAAAGGAAGTATCACGGTTAAAAGTTTTTTCGCTATAAATTTCAGAAAAAAATTCTTTCAATTTATTCAGTTTTTGGGAATCATCCTCTAATGGAATTCCATTAATGGAAATGTCTCTTATGGATGTATTCTTCTTGTATCCAATTAAATTATATATATTCTTATGAGCCTTTGGACCAGGTTTAATATTCCTCAGTTTATCCGCAAACAATTTGGATTGTTCTAATTCAACCTGTCTTTTTATAATAATATTAAGTAACTTAATTTGTTTTGATAAAAATAAATAATCAGGTCCATTACGATTAAAAGAACGATGATATATTCTTTTGAGATCTCTTTGCCAAGCGTACTTAACTCTAAATAAAGTTCTTATTTTATCAGAGATCAAAAACTTCCGATTGTCAGAATTTATTTGTTCAGAGTGTTCATTTGAATTTGCATTTATAATGGTAGCAAATTTGTTAATATGTTCATCAATCTCACAGTTCATTAGATTTTTGTTACAATCTGGGAAGTTTGAAATAATATCACGCCGGACGTCATTACGAAAATTGTCCCAATTCGTATTTTTAAAAGATGTATATAAAGAAGGAGGGTTCAAAATTATTTCAAAATTTGGAAGTTTTAAGTGAAGTTTTATTGGAAAGTGATCAGAAAATGTTGGAAGACTTGTCACCACAAAATTACGGTTGAAATAGTTTACACAATTGGGACTCACAAGAAAATGATCAAGATATGAAGAAGAATTTGGAAACGTTGGAGAAAGGCTGGTTATACAAACAAAATTCATTGAGTTCTGTTTTAAAAAATTAAAGAATAAATTGCCATTAGCATTATTCATGCTGTCTCCCCAAGAAACATGACGAGCATTGAAGTCACCACCAATGAAAAATGTATCAAAGTTCTGTGAAATATTAGCTAAACGAGATAAACCAACATTTAACTGTGAAGAACTAAAGTTACAAGGAATATAAATTGATCCAAGCAAAATTTGTTTAATTACATTGTCAATTTTTAATTCAATACATATATGTAAATATATGTGGAAAACCTAAATCAAATACTATCCTTTTAAATTTAAATGATTTTTTTATGGCTATAGCTACACCTTGAGAGCTGGCATCTCTTATAAATGAATACTGATTTAAAACTACTCTATGTCTTCCGCTAAGATGGGTTTCCTGGACAAAAGCTATGTCTATATCATATCTTCTTAAGGTATTAAGAAGATCTATTCTTCGACTTACTTCTACGAGCGATCGAACATTAAATGTTAACAAATTAAATCCATTATGGTTCATAGGTATTTTTTACTTCACCCAACAATGCCAAACACTGTTTTTTAGCATCGTCCTTTGACAAAGACTTGTATTCTTTAATAAACTTTTCAACCTTGTTTTCCAATGAAACTGTTTCCGGATGGCAAATAATTTTTGCAATATTAAGGAATTTTTCTATTAAAGGTGATTTTACGCTAGTTTTCTTAACCATAACTGGGGAATTTCCCCTAAACAAACTAGCAAATGAACCATTTGAATGAATTACATTTGAATGTTCAACAACTTTCAAAACATTAGATGAAGCCCGTTGCCTTTTTTCCCTAACAGTTTCCTTAATCTTTTTTTTCATTTCTACATATTTTTTGTAGGCCACGCAACCGCGAAAGTTGGATGGGTGACCATGTTGCTTACAATTGATGCAAAATGGTAAATTTTCCTTACTCGATACGAATTTGCATTCTCCTGGAGCATGATCTGATTCACATTTGACACACGCATATGGTCTATTACAATTGCGAGATGTATGTCCCCAATGCTGACAACGCCAACATTGAATTTCCCGAAATTTAGACTTTGGAGATTCCCAAGTAATCTTCTGATTTAAAATGAATTTAACCCCCATAATTTCCGAGGCTGACTTACCAGCAAATAATGTTACTAAAAACAAGCCCGTATCAGAACCATTTCTCTTTGAGAATGTTGTAGAAAATTTCGAAACGTTTTCTACAACATCGGGAACTAACAAATTTATTTCCGTTTTGATCAAATTTAAATCGGTCTTGTAATATACACCGCGTAAAACCAAGCTTATACGTTTAAATTCCGCCGGAGTATATGAATATGACTCAACTTTTTTGGCTCTTAATATTTGCATCATCTCTGCATGAACAGCAGCATCTTTTACGTAAAGTTTGCTCCTAAATTTATTTCTATTAACAATTTTATAATTAACGTTTTTCGAATTAAGCTGTTCAACTAAGTTCTCGATGTTAACATTAAATAAGAATATAGGTGGGCAGAAGGATTTCTCCTTTGAAGGAATAACTTTTTCAACACATATCTCGTTTCTTTTCACATTACATTGATCTCTTTCAAAATCAATTTCTCCTAATATTGAATACCTATTCTGTGATTCTTGATTATAGTTGTCCCCTTTAGATTGAACAATATTTGGTGTCTTGTCAAACTTACATTTAGTTAAATCTACCTTTCTCTTGCGTTTTACTACTGGGATAAATTCATCTTCCTCTCCAGAAACCATTGAAAGAAGTGATTCTTCACAATCCATTAGCTTATTCATATCGTTTGCTGAATCAGGGACATCAAAAGATTGATCACTTTTCGAAAAATAATCGTTGGGAATCTTTAAGTTGTCAATTATCTTGGCATTGGAACACATTGGCTGATCGAATTTGTCAGGACTTACACCAAACGTCTTCTTGATTGTGCCACAAGGAGATTGAACATTGGCTGTTTTGTATTTATCATTCTTTTGAAAAACCGAATAATCCTTAGACGAACCTTTATCAGGAGGCAAGTTTTCACGCGGATCAATATCCGCAATAGTCGGAATGGAATCCATAAAGGAAAAAGAATTAATTTGGAATTGAAAAAAGTATTTGAAATTGACAAATTGAAATTTTTCCTTTTCAATACAAAATATTTTTTTTTCTTTTTTATTTTCTTTTTATATATTTTATTTAAATTGACGAAAAAAGCAACCTCTCCTCAGTCAAGTTCGAACAAAACTCCCTAAGTTGATAAGCAATAACAGCAGAGATCGCTTTTTTTCTTATTTAGTTTTGAATAAAAATTTTAACCAAATTTTTGAAAAAATAATAATAAATACGTAGTATTGTTGTGGGCAACAGTTTCACACGTTTTCTTAAATGAAAATGTGTGGTTGCGAAAAAATGTTGCTTTATTGTGAATGTTGAATACTTCATTTCGAAAAAAAACTTCACTATTGAAAATTATTTAATTTCTGCATACTCTAATAGACACAAGAAAATCATAAAAATTTACAAAAAAAATTTCTTATAAGTGTGTTTTTCTTTAATTAAATTACAGATTCACCCGGTATGCTTCGCATTGTAATTAAATAAAGTGATCATTGCAAGGAAAAGTATATACAAAATTTAGAAAAATGTTATGGGTGGTACCCCCTCCTATCCTACCTATTTTCTGCCTATAACTTTTCGGAAGTGCATAGGATGAGCTTAACGGCAGTGTATAAATAAGATAAAAAATAAACAATTTTTTATATGTATATTAGATACATACTCATAAATACATATTTGTATGTATGTATTAGGGTATTCAATTAATTTTTAATTTGTATTAATCGATTAATTAATCTAATTTAATCGAATATTAATCGAACAATTTCAAATTATTCGGTTAATCGAATAATTTTAATTTTGTCTAGTTTGGAAGTTTAATAATAAGACCAAATATTATATTTTGTAACATAAAAATTTTTTTAAAAAATGAACAACAATTTACCACTAGGTACATTCATGTAATAAAAGAGGAAATCCTTTAAATAAACATATCATCAAAATTTAAGCTAATCTTTTTAAATAATCTTTCAAAAAGAAAAACCAGTTTAAATGATTATGTTTCAAACGATTTGTTTTCTTTAGTTTTGATGAAGCTTAATTTAGAAAAGATGCTATCACTTATTGGTGACGTTGGAGATATTAAGAGCAAAGCGTTATAATTAGGGTATTCATTTAATCGGGCTTTTTGGTTTAATCGGTTAATAATCGGTTAATTTGGTTTTTGATTTTTAACCGATTAAAAAGTTTTTTTAATAAATAAGGTAATTTCAATAATTAAAAATGCATAAATTATTTATTTTTTTAAGTTTATTATAAAAAAAGAAAAATAACAACTCTTGATCTAAAACGAGCAAACAAAAAAAATAATTCATAAATATGTTTAATGTATTTTTAAAGTAATACATCATCAGGGGTGTTCTGGAAATCGAAAACGCAAGAATTTTAAACGTCGTTTTTTTAATAAGATTTCTGTAGTTAAATAATTTTATTGACAAATATTTCCCTATTAAACAGAATTTTATAACTAAATTAAAAAATTTTATTATTATAATTTATTAGTTATTTCAATAGTTTAAAGAAATCTTATTAAATAAATTTTGAAAAAAAAATTTTCTTTAAATGTTTAGAATTAAAGCGATAATTTTCTTTAGTTTTGGCAACACTTGAATTGGAAAATTTTTTTTCTCTTATCGTGGGTGCTGGAATCAGAAGCAGCCATAATAAAGAATATCTAATTTCTTAGTCATTTTCCTGGATTTCTCTTAACATATAAAATTTTCCATTATGCCATTCGAGTTCTGATTTAATTTTTAAAAATGTTTAACACTTCTAATTGTTTCGGGTAATTCTGTTAAGAATGTTTTGCTAGAAGGAAATATACGGCCCAATTATGATTAAAAATTCCTCGGGAGTTTTTTACCTTTTCCCATTTTTACAATTGAATTTACATAGGAAAAATGGAAGAAGGGAGAAAACTCTTGGGGAATTTTTATTCATAATTGGGCTGATATTGTATAAAAAAATATTTTCTAAGCATGTATATGAGACGGAACAATTAATTTCAACACAAAAAATTTGTTATAATATTTAAAAAAATTAAAAATTATGTAACATCGGTTAATCGACTGAAATTAACCGGTTTAATCGTTAATCGAAAATAGACAATTTTAAATTAACCGATCAGTTAATCGGGTAGTAATCTTTTAACGGTTAACCGAATGAATACCCTAGTTATAATGCATATCCAATTTCTCTGTTCTTTTGATCTTCTTTTCTAAAAATTGGTTGGTAGTCTTCCATAATGCCACTTGAATCTCATTTAAAATTTTTTTTTTTACAATTTTAATACTTTTAATAGTCTTTTTAAGGGGTTGCAGAAGGTTGTTTTCATTCGTCTCAATGAATTTTATAATCGTTTTATAATTTTATAATCGTTCGTAAAATAAAACACATTAAAATAAAACAACAACACAAGGGATTTTTTGGAAAAATTAGAAGTAGTTGTGGACCGAACTTGCTGAATTTCAATAGCCAGAACTGGTGGACTATATGTGACATAAATGTAAAACAACCTAGCCGCTATAATGTCTGGAGTCTCCGGAAAACACCTATCAAACGTAAGACGGACGGACGGACATCGTTAAATCAACTTCTATTCTCATAAGGACCTAGAATATATATATACATTATAGGGTCTAAGATCAATATTGTAAAAATTACAAACGAAATGACAAACTTATTTATACCCTTTTCCACCTGTGGTACCCTTTTTTACCTGTGGTGAAGGGTATAAAAAAATTATTTATTATATCCACACCACAATAGTTGAGAGGGTATTATGCATTTGTGCAGATGTGTGTAACACCGTAAAGTATACCGATCTACTCAAAATCACTTTCTGAATCGATCTAACAACGTCCGTCCGGCTGGCTGGCTGTCCATGTAACCTTGTTCGCAAAATACAAGTCGCAATTTTGAAGATAAATTGATGATAAATTGGAACATAGGTTCTAGTTGGCAAAAGGACCAAGAATATTTAAAAAGTGGCGAATCGTTCCATAATTTCATATAGCCCCCATACAAGCTGCTTTCCGGAATAGGGTCTTTTAATGAAATTTACAACAAAGGTATTTCTCTATTCATATAGCCACATTAGCTATGCATTTTGCAAAACTAGGTGCCAAATAGGTACAGTTGCAAACTTATATTCTGTGAAGTAGGGTATCATATGATCGGGCTTGACCGACCATACTTTCCCACCTGTTTTTTTTAGTTTTCGCCGTACTCAAATAATTTTAAGGAGGGGAATTTATATAGGACCCACGGTAAATTATGAATCAATCAACACAAAATTCAATCATCAATATATATGTAGAGTGATTTCTAGGAGGGTATAATAAAGAAACACAAAAACAAAATTTATTTTCTTTTAATTTTTATCTCCAACAGCGCAAGACTTTTCATAAAATTTTTTTTAATAAAAATAAAAGCCTAAATGTTGTAACTTTGTTATTTGAAAGTTTAAAAACAAACAAGAACAAATATTTTTAGTTATTTTCCATCAAAAATGAAAAATACTCTAAATTTGGACCATTACAGAAAAATAAAACATAAATAAAATTTTCTTATCCATATATTCAAATAAATAAAGTAATTGGTTACATCATAAAATGATAGCTTTTAAAATTTTAAAACATAGCAATAGAATAATTTATTAACGACCAAGTTTACATTACACAAATTAAAATTTAAATAATGTCAATTGCAAATTTAATAATCAAAAATTATTTCGTTAACTTATATTTTATTTAATGTAATATATACACACTTTAAAAATGTTCCCCTGAAGAAGTCAACAAAAAATTGACGAAACGTTGGGAAAAAAATGTAATTAAATGTGTTTTTAATTTACAATGGAAAAATTTAGGCCCTATTAGCTTACTAAAATCTCTAAAACTTCAAACATAACATCTGGGCCAAAATCCTCTTTGTCAGTACACTACAGTAAAAGTATGTAACTTAGAATAACGATTTTACCTACTTTTGAGCATCGTTACCATATATTTTTTAAAAAAATCTTGTTATCTCAGAAAAAAAACTTGTTTTCGCAAGAAAAAACTTTATTTTTCAAAAGTGCTAAATCTTTAAAAGAAAATACCAAAATGTATTAGGAATTCATTTTATTTAAAGATATAAAAAAATTAAATATAAAATAGTTAACAAGGAACTTCGTACATACATATTAAAAAAAAAAAAACATAACATATAATAACAATACATAAAATAAAATTTATTTAGGAGATCTTTCTTTTCTTGGGACAAATACAATATAAAATTTTATTTAAAAATATGCATAAATATTTTTTATTCTTACCATTTTTTGTTAAATATTTATTAATGTTTTTTTAATGTCTTCCGCACTACAAAGTTAACTCCAAACTGCCAATGTATAAAAACGATCTAGTTTTACTTACAGGGAGTATATACAATTAAACACTGTCGTACTAATAAAGGAGTGAGAAAATATAAAATCTTTTAATTGTCTAAGAACATCATTTAATATTTTTATCTAATAAACTGCAAGTTTTAAGTTATGTATCTATAAAAAACTTGAAAAACTTTATATATTTATAAAAAACGTGAAAAAACTTTATATAAAATAAAAACTTTTTGCCATCTCAAAAAACTTGCAAAAACATATGGCAACGCTGCTTGTGAGGTAGAATTTTGTCTACTTTTACCCGGTACCAAATTTCAAAAAAAACTTAATCCAAAAAAAAATCAATTAAGCGCCACTTTGAACATTGTTCAACCCAAAGTGCGTCGTCCCAGATACCAGTGCTTGTGACGGTTCTGGTAGTCTATTAAATTCTGCAAATTCAATTTTCTGTAAGGCAACACAAACATGTGACTTCTTTTTTGTATTTTAGTGATTTACAATAGGCGCAGCCTTGATTCATTCCACCAATATAAATATTGTGATGGGAATTGCAATCAATTTTTAAGCCGTAGCTTAATGCCAGACGTGGAAATGTTGTTCGGGTAATGTTACGCATGTTCTTAGACGTTGTTCTTCAATTCATAATTTAATAGGCAAGACGACATGCAGGCATTTCTCAAACACCACTGCTCTTTGCGGGTTTTCGAAATTTCGGCCCCTGAAATTTTTAAATTTTTTGAAAAGGCGTTTGGAAAAAGTAAAAAAAAAATACTAAACTTCTAAGCTAAAAAATGATTTTAGATGTCTGCAGTAGAATTGTATGGCGATTCTTTTTTAGAATATTATATAAAGGAAAATTACAAAGTAGCATATATTTTTATTTTTCATAAAAGTAGTGGTAACTATGTCAAAACAGTGTGAAGTATTTCTGAGCTATATGACATATTAGGATTTATAAAAAAATCTTATGGCATTTTTTTTAGAAAAAATAACCCTATATTGAATGGAACCCCCAAGGAAGTCGTAGGCAAGTCGGACTATCCACACATGGTAAAGTCAAGTATAGAAGGAGGGTAGCAAGCATATCAAGAGTCGGAATGCGCTTAAACTTCTAGCATCGTATAGATCCAAGGGGAAGGAATTTGTGAGGGGGTATGATCCTTATAGGATCAACAGGAATTAATACAATATATCGTCAAAAATTTAGTTAGGTTTGGGAGTATATATAAGTTTAAATGCCTGCTTTCTGAATCCACAACCGGTTTACCAAATTTATTATGGTTTCTGAGATAATAAGCATTAATTTTGCTCCATATCAACTATTTTAAAGTTTATTAACTCCTCATACAAGACCGTACAAAATAAATTTAACTCAAAATAAAAGCAAAATAAAATGTCAACAAATCAATACACTGCGTATGCAGCACAAAAAGCTACTTTTGAAAAATAAATTTTGAAAAGTGGTGTATGCGGCATAAAACAATATTTTTACTTTCGATAAAATGCTACGAACTTCTATGTTCGTTAATGAACGTTCAAAAAATTTTATTTTTTCTTTTAAACATATGCCAGAAGCAGTAGTGAAAATACAAAAAATTCTATCGGGTATATTTTTAGAAAACTTCATGTAAGCCTTCATTGTTGTTTTTCTCATAGATGGAGGTAGTGCACACATTTTCCAGTTTCAACTCACAGTTAGTGATAGTGCAGAAATATTGCAATCATTTTGTTGATGTTGAGTGATGAATTTAAAATTAGCAGCCTCACTAAACATGAGTGATAGTGATGTTAAAAAATTTTGCACTCAAAAAAAAATAGTTTGATTTAAAAACAAGTAAGAGTGCTATATTCGGCTGTGCCGAATATTATATACCCTTCACCATTGTGCGAGCAGAATACAGAGCATCTAGACAAAAACGAAAAAATTTTTACAAATACATACATATTTACAATACTAAAAACTACATTATAAATTAAATTTGAAAAGCGAAAACTGGTAAATATTTTTTTCAAATCGTTAATAAAACATAAAAAATAAAAAAATTTTTTTTTGAAAAGCCAAGATTTTAACCATGGGACTCACAGTTTCTAACTTTCACAAGCCCCCTAGACAATTGAATCATTAAGGAAATATGGCCCGTTTACTGGTTCACAACTCAACACAGTTTAGTACAACTCAACACACGGACAACCGGATTTGAACTTCGCTTTTCATAAGGACCCAGAATATATATACTTTATAGGGTGTAGGCTCAATATTGTGGAACATACAAACGGAATGACAAAGTTATATAAACCCTCTTACCTTCGGTGAAGGGTATAAAAAGCAATCATCAGTTTATTGCAACTTTTTTTCTTTACTCATTTGAGTGCAACTAAAATTGTTGCACTAAATTTAAAATCAAAAACTTGTTTTTTATGATTAAAGCCAATAATTATACTGTTATTGACAATATTTCATTTTGTTTTATTTTGTTGCTTATGTATATCCTCCAAAAAAAAATCAAAAACCATGCACATTAAAAGTTACATTTTTTAAATTTTAGTGATACAATATTTGTATGCAGCTTTTTTGATTGCAAGTCCAAATTTTCCACTATTTGAATTGAGTGCAGATTTTTGCAGTCAATCTGCGTTTAGTGATAGTGAAAAAATTTGCAATATCACTAAAAGTTTTTTAGTGGTAGTTAAAAAAAAGCGTTCATCACTAAAACTGGTAAAAAAGAATGCAAACTAATTTCTTTGCAGTTTTATTTAGTGATAGTGCATTGCTGATTTAAATCAATATTTAGAGCACCACCCCCAACTATGGTTTTTCTCCACTACGACTTTTTGTCATATGCACCAAACCAATAATGAGCTGACGATATGTATATGTATATAACTTATGGATGATTAAAGCAGCCATATCTCAATAAGAAGTATAATTTAATTAACACGGAGTCACCAGACTTTAACCTAAGAATGCCATTTTGCACAGATTAAAGCAGTTTACAGCGATTTTTGCATATGGTTTTTATATGGAAAGTACGACCATAAGCAGATCTATGCAAATTAAATTTACCCCGGGTCTCCACGTAGCAATATTTGTTGCGGTAAACGTCAAATTTGATTGCTCCATTAAATTTGTGACGTATAGACCGCATATTGTCATGAGTGGCAATCTATTGCGCAATGATTGCTCTTCTGATTGCTTGAGCAATTATTGCTTAGCAATCTGCTGTCAAATCAGTTGTAATTTATCTGTCATTTTATTTCTCTGTACGGTTGTTTATTTATTTGTGTGTTTATTTATTAAATAGCAATTTTTTCAAATGCAAATAAACAAAAAAGTAATACAAATCACAGCTACGACAATTACAATTAATTATTTTATTAAATTAATTTATTAATTGAAAAAAGAAAATTTAACAACCACTTGAAAACACAACATAAAACATTTGTTATAAAAACAGCCTCCAAACTTTGGACAACTACTCGCGGTGAAAATTGCAAATTTATGGCAAAGCAATTTCAAGTGTTCTTCAGCAATTATTGCTCCATTGTTCTGCCGACGCGTTTGCTTGTACTTAGCAATAAATATTGCTATGTGGAGACCCAGCGTTAGTAGAATTGCCTTTGTTTACACAAAGTAACTTGTGACCAGCGTTGTCATATCGTAATATTTATCAGTTGTTTTGTAAGTTTTTGCCATGCAAAAAGTTTTTAAGTTTTTTTTCGATACAAAAAGTTTTTCTGAAATTTAAATAGCTTACTTAAGTGTTGTTATAATATGTAAAAAATCAATCTTCACTCAGTTTAGTTCATTCAGAAATGTAACGGTCTAAAACGTGATATAAAACGAATGGATGAATTCAATTTTTATTTTCGATTTTCATGAAATTTGGTGAAAAGGTTCCTTTTATCCTATAATTTTTAATTTTTTTTTTTTTCAAAAGTTGTGTCATATTCAAAATATCATAATTTCTCCGAATTAGCCGAATGTGTTGAGCTTATTTCTTCAATATCTCGAAAACTACTTTACATACGAAGATGATTTGTATGTCACTTTAGAGAGAATTCATGAACAAAATTGAGTTACGCGAATATATGCTGTGCAACCTCCTACATTTTCGAAATAACGGTATATTTTTAAAGCAAAAGCTTACCTAAAAAACGGTAAGCAACACTGGATTCAGTGTGCGCCAATAAAATTAAAACGCCAGGTACCTGGCTTGTGTATTTTTTACAACTAGCACAGTGTACTTATTGCTCAAAATTACAATTTAAATTTTATTTTAAGAACAATTATGATTTTAAGTTGAAGTGTTAATTTTTAATTTTGATATTTATTAGTTAGGCTTGAGTTCATTAAATTCAATTTTCATTAAATTATTTTTTCTGAAGTAAGGAATTTTACAACATGAAATTTTTTATTAAAATTTATTGATAATGTTCTTGGCAGAGCTGGGGCCCGAACCTGGGTTGAATTTACATGTTTCCAGAATCACCAAATTCTTTCATCAGAATTCTTTGAGTTCTAACCTCTGCATCACTGCGGTTCCTGCCAGCCAACAGTCAAACATCAATCTTTAACCAGGGTACTGGTGGTTAGAAATTTGCTGTAATTATCATTTTCAATTTTATATTACATGTTGCTTCCTTTCTTCTGTTTTTCCGTATTCTTTCTGTCAAGACTTTGTCTTGAAAACCTGAATACATTTGTTTAGTCTGGGGTCACACTATGAAAGTTTTCTTTCAGAAAGTCTAAGTTTATTGGTCAGAGGGGAAGAGAACATGCTTTTCTTCTCTCCTCTCTCACCCATAAGCTCAGACTTTCTGAGAGAAAACTTTCATAGTGGGAACCCAGACTTATATTATGATTTTTGTCCACTTTCGTCGACATTTTATTTGTACAACTTGAAGTACAAATGTAAACATTAGAGCTTGTGCCATAGCTATTTTAAGATTTTTGAAGAACGGTTTGAGGTATTATAGAAAAAAAAAATCATCCAAATTAAAAAAAAGGTTTTTGACTTAGTCCGTTTTTTAAATTTAATATTTTTCAGATATTACATTCTTCAAAAATATATTGTTTGTAGCCCCAAGTATTCTCTTTAAAATGACATAATCATCTTCGTATGTAAAGTACTTTTCGAGATATTTCGACATGACATTTTAAATATGACAAAACTTTTGAAAAAAAGTTGAACATTTTTTTTCGTTCATATAACGCACCCTAAATACTAAAGGGTATTAACTCGAAATTTGTATTTTTTCACTTTTTGGAAGAAATCGACACATAATATTCATATCTACCCGCTGTAAAAATATCATGCTATTTTGTCTACTTTTTGGTAATGAAAAGTTCGGTTTAAAAGTTCTTTTTCATATGCCTGTAATGTAAAATTAAAAATTATCTTGCTTCTACTGAAAATTTTTAAATTTTGAGTTAATACCCTTCAGTATTTAGGGTGCGATATGTTCCCTATAGGATAAAAGGAACCTTCTCACCAAATTTATTTATTTATTTATTTATTTATTTAATATCGATTTTCTAATACAACAAGATAAGTATATCTTATAAATTACAGTATTAGAATCAGAGATGTTAAATAATAATATAAAATGTCAAAAGTTTTACACAAGTTTTGGGGGGAAAAAAATACATTAATTTTTAGAAAACAGAAAAAATACATAAAAAACAAAGATCAATTTATGTTGAAAAAAAAAATAATAATAATAGTAATAATAATAAAAGAATATGTGTGTAGTAACAATTAACACAAATATATTTAACTAATTGAAATAAAAACATTGATTTAAAATTACGTTAGGAAATCAATAAGCATTTTCTTAAAATTTATTGCGTTGTTTGTGTTTTGGATATGACTTGGGAGTTGATTCCAGAGACGTATGCTAAAAACAAAAAATTGGCATTCAGATGCATGGCTTCGATGCCGAAATTGGATAATATATCTTCCTCTACGAGATCTGGCAAATCGTATTCGATTAAAAAGGTATTCTGGTTCTTCTGTAATTATGATTTTGTGTAGAAAAATGAGACATTCATTTTTATTTGGTTATTGAAAGAAAAATCCATAAATCTACGAGAGAATTCCGAAACTCTGTCAAATCTTTTTAAACCGAAAACATACCGAATAATGTTATTATAAGTGGTGTTGAGCTTTCTCCTATCTATAGAGGAACATCCAGCAAAGATTTCAGAGCCGTATAATAGAGTAGGCAGAAGATAAGTTTTTGCTAACAAAGTTCTTATATTTAATGGGGTGAAATGTTGAGTGGCCCACAAATTACGTAACATACCGTATATTTTACGACATACCTGATTAATATGGTCAGACCAAGTTAAAGTTCTGTTGAAAATTACACCTAAATTTCTTGCAGTATTTGCAAGTTCAATTGTCGATTGTCCAATTGAAAGATTTAAATCATTTTCCATTCTTGTGTTATTTCTAGAAATTGCCAAGAAAATTGACTTGTTTGGGTTTGTTTTCAAACCATTTGCAGAAGCCCACACAAAAATATTGTTCAAGTCAGAATTCAATTCATTTAACTTGGTGACGATTAACTCCTTTGTACTGCTAAGGTATAACTGAACATCATCAGCATACATCTGTATATTACAAAAACGAAGTTGTTTCGGAAGATCGTTAGCATATAGACTATATAATAGTGGACCGTGAATTGACCCCTGTGGGACACCTCTGGGGACGGGTAGAGAGCGAGAAGTGAGCCCATTATTAACAACTGACTGGCTTCGGTCTGAAAGGTAAGATTGAATCAATTTAGCTGCAAATGAAGAGAAGCCAAATTGATTCAAAAGTTTCATACAAAGGGTAGAATGATGGACGGTTTCTTTAAAATCGAAAGGGGTCGGGTCCCACTCTTGGTCGTTTTGACATGGAATTACCCATATGTATGTATATTATTTATGTTATGTACTTTAATAAATAGAAATATCACATTTGCAGTACTATTGATTTTTCTTTTTATCGATTTGTAAAAAAAAGTTTTTTTGTCGAAAAGAAGTTTTTTTTAATCGAAAAAAGTTTTATTTTTCAGAAATTAAAAAAGTTTTGTAAAAAATATTGCAACAATGCATGTGCGTTATTTGTTTTGTTTTTTATTTAGTCACAGCTCCACTGTGCTATATGATTTTCTTTAAGCAAATTTGTATTCAACTTCAATTAAAATCAGTTGCAGTGCAAAAATCATTAAGTAAAAGTTTGATGAACTTTAAGATAAAAGTTTTTATCTCATTTTTACCGAAAATTTTAAATTATTATCACATTAATCTACGGGAAAATATAACTGGTTTCTCCGAACTCCACTCTCTATTTTCTAAAAGTAGCTCAACTTAAAATAATCCTGTTAAGAAATTATATAGGTATTAAAGAAAATGTGTTACTTCCAAACCCGTATAAAATTTTAAAATCCAATTATAGCCGACCGATTATATAAGTACTAAGAACTTTTTACAAAATTGTATAACTGAAGTGCCAATTAAATTGTTTATATTGCAAAATTAAATGAATCATTAACCGCTTTGTAAATTTGCTATTAAAAAATTGAGATAAATACATTTTGTATGTGTCATACAAATTATAATACAATTTAAAAAGCATTTTCTAGAATTTTATGTACAAAACGTTTTTTTACAATAAACACATTTTTGCTAATATTATTACTTAAAGGGACGATAAACTTTTAAAACCATCGCACATAAATATGGATTTGTATTATAACTTTTTTGATTAAATGAAAAGGAATTTTTATTTTCTAAGCAAAAAAAGTCACAATAGAAAGAGATAAGCCGTTTTCGCCTATTTTGCAAATCAAAAATGATGCTTCAGCACATTGGATTTTTACTGGGAATTATAACATTCCAAAGCTATTAAAATATTAAAAGCGGCCCTAATAATCTAAATTAACATTTAAGCTCAAAACCAGTTGCGCTAAGATAACATCTGTGTTCTTGTGATAAGAATGATGTTCGTAGTATAAGCAGACTGACACATGAGCGTTTTGTAGACAAGAATTGACACACTAAAATAGAATAATCTTCGAAAATCGCTTAAATTATACCAATAACTTTATAACTATCAGTCAGTCCGTTTCGATCGATCTCGAATTGAATGGAAATTTATGAATCCAAATTTCAACTATCTATTAATTTGTCTTGATTTAATTTAGTTTTTTAGCATATTTAAAAAAATCATCGCATTCATCGTCACCGTGATAAGTTAGAAAAACGACAAAAATCAAACAAATCTAAAAACTATACCTACGAGTTTTAGACGGGAACGTGATCTTTGACGTAAATTTGACGTCACCACATCAACAAAAGACAAAAGGTTTTTTTCAGATAAAACTTTTGCTTCGCGTTGCGTTAGAGATTCGCTTTGACATCCAAGATGAAATATTCATACTCATACGAAACACGTCACATAAAGTACTTTTAACGCAGAGCGAAACGAAAAGTTAGGCAACTCTCATCTTTTTGCGCAGGGCTGTCAGATGTGGCGATTTTTCGCCAATCGTGGCAATTTATAAACCTAGTTGGCGATGCAATTTTGTGTTTGGCGACATGGCGATTTTTTTGGCGAAATTAAAAAAAGTTGGCGATTATTTGGAGATTTCTAAAACACGTTTTTTCTTTTTTTCATATTTATATGAACAAATTTATAAGTATGGGATAAGTTTTTTCTTTGAATTTTTAACAAATTTAAAAATCGCAATACGAATGCGATTGTTTTAAATGATAAATTGATAATATTGCTAGATAATAACATTGAAAACATTAAATAATTGTTGCCATAGATATTTGGAATACAGCTTAAGCTTTCTTAGATTTTCGCACATTTTCCTGATCAGAAGTTATCAATAATCGGATCTTTACCGAAAAACTTATTTTGCAAAATAAATTTTAAAAACGCAATCGTTTTATATTGCATATAAATGGGTTATTTAAAATAAATAAATAATAATACTGGGTAGCGTGCAAAAAAAATTGAATTAATAGCGAAAGAAAAACAGTAAATTTTTTAAAAAAAGGTTGCATTTATATCAGATTTTTCGTATTTTTCGATGTGTAGTGCAAAGCGAAAAAATGCGCAGTTTTCCCACATTTTGACTCTGTTTTTTACGAAATAAAATCAAATATTTCTTTTAAACCTTAAAATATTAAAAAAAAAATATTCACTTGAAATTTTTGAAAACGCTGATTTTATATAGAATCGTAGAAGGTAATTTTTAAAAATAATTCATATAATTTATTTAGAAGATTGAGTTAGCTTAAGATATTTGATACACCTTTTAAGATATTGATCCTTTGCTTCAAATAAATACAAAATTTTACCATATTCTTATTGTCACATAGAAATCACGCTTATAAAAACTCATTTTTTTGCATCAAACTCTACTCATTTTGATAAAGTTAATGTTTTGGCACAATTCAATTAACTGATTACACAAGTTCTAGGTTTTAAGATAATCAGCCTTCTTATGATTACAAAAATTCTAGTTCCCTTCATCATACTTTTGCAATTTGAAGTCGCCAAACTTCTTGCGATTTATGATTTACAGATTATAAAATTCAAGTCAGAATCACAAATGTTAAGCGTTTGGCGATTGTCTACTATAATATAGACACACTGATAGAACAAGGATAAATATGGAAATTTTATAAAGGTAAAATACACTTGTATACTCTTTTTTATATAAAACATTTATTAGGCAATTTTTGGCGAAATTTTTTTAACCAAATACCTAAAAAAATAAATTTTTGGCGATTTTCGATATTCTATTTGGCGATGAAGGTCAAAAAAATCTGACAGCCCTGTTTTTGCGCGCTTTGGCAGTCTGCTAGTATAATTTTTTTTATTTATTTTTAACAAACAATTTGTGTGTGTTGTCAAAGTGTTTATTGTGACATACACCTTTTGCCATACGCTTTGTTATCAAAGTTAGAAACGTCACGCAAAGCGATGAAGTTTTATCTGACATGGCCTTTACGCACACCAAAAAAAACGTCTTATCGTTCTTAATTACTTGTAGTGATGGTCATTGTTGCCAACTTTTTTTGAAGACTTCCTGTCAAACCGCTAGAAACCGCAAAATTTTTTATTCTGGGTAAAATGTATTAAAATTATCGCTAAAATCTAAATATTTTGCAATATGCTTAGACAAATCAAGATAAAGCGTTCTTTTTTCAAAGATTTGCGACTTATAATTAAAATTATATAGTAAAATTGTTATTTTCTCTGTATTTTTTTAGTCGCGGGAAAGTACAAAATTGTTCTCTTATATAAATGCGTAAAAGCTGATAAGATTTACGCTAATTTCGGCAATTCTTTTCTGTTTTATGCAAAAAAATGGATAATCAGATGAAATTAAGGGATTTGTTTTGCTAAGAATCTATTCAGACATTAGAGTTCAATAGAAATGTTCCACCTTTTGGTCTCAAAGTTTTACATCATTGGTAAATCTAGAATAATTAAGAGCACATTCATCTGGATTTCGTAATAATGCTAAAAATCCGTAGACCACGATTAAAGCAAATATCGGAATAGAAAAGAAGGGAAGGTGTTTGATATATACTTTTAACTTTCTAAGGATCATTAGGGCAGTTTTCTGTTTAGTAGGGTTGGCCTTTCTTGTTTCGTACGAATTTTTATCTTCCAATACTTTCCCTATTCTTGAGCTTTCACTCTTTATTTCTTCTATTCTTTTCTATTTCGTATTCTATCACTAACTATGGAGTCACAATGGATCATATTGTTCTCTGGGTGAAGTGTGAAGTTGACTTCGAGCCAGCCATTTTACCTAGCCTAACCTAAACCAACCTAACCTAAATCTATGGGCATGAATAATATTTCGTCCGAAATAAGACGAATTTGTCTGATATAGATAAAACTACTAGCAGACAATTTGGAATTAAATTCTCTTTTTTAATTTTTTTTTCAGTTTTGGAGATATTCAGAAATAAGTGGCGCTAAAATTTTTAAATGCAAAATGAATGCTAACTTTTGTTTAAAAAGAATTTAAAAAAATCATAAGGGCAGAAATTTTACATGATAAAACAAGTTAGAGTATTATATTCGGCTGTGCCGAATCTTTGATACCCTCCACCGACAATATGAATATTTCAGAAGTGATATCTATATGATGTCTATTTATTATTAATTTATCTTTATAAAAACAGACATCAGCATTAAGATTGGTTGCGGCTGAGACCTATATTAAATTATTGACCGACAAATGCTTTTATGATAGCATTATTTATTACGGTTATAGGCATACTAAACTGTTTTCCGGGAGCAGGGTTTATATGGGGCCTAGCGCAAATTATGGACCGATCGTCTTAAAATGCCACAGTGATTTCCAGTCGAATAAAACGAACATTTGCAAAATTTCATATCATTTCGTGCATTGTTCAATCATTTATGTTAGTTTTTGTAACAAAATGATAAATTTTTTTTAGGTGGTGGTTCCACATTTTGATTCATAGCTCTGTTCCTACTGAACCGATTTGGCTGGATTTCAATCTCAAACTGGTTAGGATAACTACAAGCAATTTTACACCCAGTTTTTTTTTATTTCTTTTGAATTTTTCGTGAGCGTGTTTTCAACAAACGGACATGGCTAAATCGACTTAGAATTACTCAAGGAGCCAGAATATATATACATAATTTATGGGGTCTGAGGTGAATAATAAAAAAGTTTCACACGGAATGACAAACTCTTCACAACTTATTGTGGTGGAGGGTATAATAACTCATAAACCATGAAAATTAGTGGACAAATGTTGATTTAAGGAAAGGAAGTTTTATTCCTAATCATATTTTGATCAAAATCGGACAAATAGTTCTTAAATCAAACGAAATATTAGTAAAGCCCATAAAACCCTAAACATGATAGAATCAATTTGTCAATTAAAATCACATAACAAAGAACTTGCTCCTGCGTTTTTGCCGACCAGTGTAATTAGCATAATTAACGTTCAGTTAACAAAAACTAAAAATAATTTTTTTAACTGAACATAATAACAAAAATTCCTTATTAGAAAACTTATAAATTCTGTTTAAAAAGCGTTATATTGTGTAAAAAATTGTTAAATACCTAGAGCAACAACTTTATACTCTATTGATATTAAATAACCGCTGGTTTTTCCGCTAACCGTCAAAACAGAAATTATACCGCGCTGGGCACATAAAAACCGCTAGAATCGCGGTAAATCCTTTAAATTGCCAACAGTAGTGATGGTGCATAAAAAGCGTTGCATGTAACTTGAAACGTAGAACCTTAAAAAAAAACATGCAATGCATGGAAGCGAAAACGCGTGGTGTTGACTTACAGCTTTAGTCAAAAAGACATTTTGGCGGTTGTATTGTTTGGTGAGGGTTGTCCCATAAGAACTAATGCTCTGTTGTCGTATAAGTCAAAAAAAAAGCTCAAATAATTAACATAAAGAAGATGTAGTAGCAACATTTTAAAACATTGTTTGAAACCGTCGGGAAATTTTAAGAAAATACTTAAAGACATTTGCTCTAGACTTTCATTTTCTTTTCTCTTCAAATAAACAAAAATCTCTTTTTTATATTCTTAAAAATCGCTAGCAAGAATTGCGCATTTATGAAGATATGACAACAATCAACAATTAAGATAAGCGTTTTCTGTGGACTTTTATAACCAAAACAGATAGATCCCAGACCAGGAATGGCAAAGTTGGTAAAATTGTATTTTTTATTTTTTTTACTATTGGTCTTCAAAAGATTAATGGTGCACTCACTAATGACTAATTAATTATACAATCGGTGCCAAAGCTTTTTTCTATACGGGAGGTAAATATAAATAAATCAATTTCAGCAAGAAAGAAATTAAAAGGTATATTGGTATAATTGAAAAAATAGGCAGTGCTTTAGTCCCAACGTTAAGAAGAGCCGAAAAGGCTAGAATTATATACTTTGACCACTTCTTAAGTTTTCTTAAACAGCCTTTTCTAAGTGAAACAAGTACATTAGCAGAGGAATAGGCCCTTTACACATTTCGTTACCAAAAAGTAGACAAAATAACACGATATTTTTATAGCGGGTAAATTTGAATATTACGTTTCGATATTTTTTCCAAAAAGTGAAATTTGAGTTAATACCCTCTTTATGATCAGGTGTGATATGCATGAATTAAAATTTATTTTGGTTTTCGGAAAAGTAAAATTCTTGAGAAAATAAGAAACCATAGTCTTAGCAGATTCCAAACAATACAAACCATTCAGTTTCTATAAATTATGGACTTCATATTGCTTACAACGAAAAATGAAGAAACGCCACGGGTAAAGTTCTAAGAAGTTTTTCTATATCTACTGGATTTCCCAGAATAAAAATGCCGGGATACCGCACATCTTTCGGGAAAAAAATCCCGGGAAATTTGTGCAAGATTTTTGTTATTTAATTATTGCACCTTTACTGCTGATATAATTGTGAATAAGTTATGTCAAGCAATAGATGTTAGTTTAAATCCGATAAGAAAGGCAATGTTGAATGTTTGATGCTTGGAAATTGTTGACTACTAAAAAAAAGTAAAAAATTTACATTTCAGGAAATTTTTAATCCAGCAATTAGTAAAGAAAACGCGTATTTGATTCAAAGAAAATAATTTTCTTTAAAAAAGAAATAACCAGTTTTTAAAGGAAGTGGCAAGGTATATTTACACAAGGTAAACTCGTTGGCCCATATGTTTGTCAGCTGTTTACCCCTAGTTGGAACCAAACGTCAAATTTCGTGTATATGAGCCAAAATTTGTACATGTGTGCGTTAAATTGTTTTTGTTTTATGTAAAGACAATTTTGAAAACTCGGTTCCTTTTATAGAGCAGTATGTCTACACTCCCAAATGAGTCTACCTTGTGTAAATATACCTTGGGAAGTGGTGAGAAAACTGAAATAAGTTTTTTTCAAATTTTACAGTTTTTTTATATTTAAAAATTCTGATTGCAGCTTTCTTTTTTACTTAAAATTAAAAAAAAATGTGAAAATATTTTAAAAATAAACGTTCTTTGTTGAAAAACTATAACATGTGTTTTTATAAAGAAAAGAAAACTTTCCACGCTGCCCTCCTAATCGTATCTTTTTTTACGGATACTTTTTTATTGTAAATAATAATTTGTTTACAATGTGTGACAAGACATCTGTGCAGTGTTGATTAAAAACTAAAGACCAATAACAAGGCGAACTAATGTACACGGTGGCAACAATACAAAAATAACATAGCGAAACCCCAAGGCGAATTCATCTACAGGTGGTTTCGAGTCGCCATCTGATTTTGACAGTTCGAATCAATTTCTTTTGATTTGTTACATGGGGTCTTTCCCTTTTTTGGCATACCAAACGTCAAAGTCTATATACAAAACTCTAAAATTTTTGTCAGCGTTTTGTTATATGAAATTTGACGTTTATTATGACAAAAAAATTTCAGGTGAAGACCCCATGTTAGGAATGTTTGACATTTCGAACCGATAACACAATGCAATGCAAAAAACCCTATGTTGTTTCTGTTGTTTTTTGGATTGTTGTAGTACCGAAACCACCTGTAGTTGAATTCGCCATGGGTAAAACCAAAAGAATTTGTTTCGAAGTTCCAACTATCACTTTCGTTTTGCTGCCAACTGATAGGTATAAATTCGCCATGACCAATAACAAATCAATTGTTTGCAATCAAAAACAACAAAAAAAAACTTATGACGCCAATGCTTTTCAAACATAAAATAAAGATTATTGAAATTTTTTTTATCTTGTTTTACTCTTCAACAAAAAGTGAATTTACAACAGTCTCGTAAACAATGTTATTTATCATAGTCCAGGGATGGAAAAGAGAGTTTTAAAATTTAACAAAATTGCTTCTTTATTTGTAACTTGTAACTTTTTAGCTTTATTGTACCAAAACAGATATTTACATAATTTTTGTTCCAGTGGTATACAAAGGAACCGATGACAGACGAAATAGTTAGTACTTTTACTCAATTTGTGGCATACCAACAGGGCTGCCAGGTACTTTTTTCCATTTCCCCAAAAAATTAAAATAAATCCCCAAATTACAAAAAGATAACCTTCAAAAGTTAATATTTTTTTATTGATTTTTTTCCGACCAAATTTTAAATGTTGTTTTAAAAATAGTAAGAAAAATTTTACTAAGAAATCCCCAAAATTCCCCACATAAAAATTTTTAGTAAAAAAATTATTTTATTTTGTTTGTAGCGACTGGTTTCGACATTTTTTTTTTAATCCTTGTTATGCTATTCCAGTGAGGAATTAAAAGCAGAATAATATGCTGTTTTCGAAGACGAATGAGTAAATTTATAAGAATTTGGAGCTTGTTCAATCGGTTTTAGTCATCCTTAAAATCAACAATAAAAATACATATTTCCCAAACTTTATTATATTGTCTTTCGTATTTACTTATTTTTGGGGAATACATATTTGCTTGAAAATTGTCTTTAAAAAATCAATAATTGTATGTGTTTTCAACGGTTTTAGATTCTTTTTTAAACCACTTACTTAAGAATAATAACATAAGTTTATTAAGTACCTTTTACATACTTGACTTAATATTAATTTTAATTAAGAGCCTTTACACCGTATAAGTTGTTGACAAGAGTAAGATAAAAGTTTTGCTACTTTTTAGATATTTTATATAAGAAACAAAGAAAAATAAGCGTAAATAATAAAAGAATATTAAATCCCCAAAAAATCCCCGATTATTTTTATTAGATCCCCAAGAAAATCCCCAATCCCCAAATGAATTTCTTAGTACTTTTTGATTGTATAAAATCCCTAACTTTGGGGATAAATCCCCAAGTCTGACAGCCCTGCATTCCAATCATACCTATCTACATCTTTCTCCAGACACAAATATCTTACGACAAGATGCAAAAAAAATTTACGCTAAATAGATTACGTTACTAAAACAACAAAAAAATTTAACAATCATCGCTTGCTTTTCGCTACTACGCTTTGTAAAAATAAGAAGCTTTATGGCATGAATCAAAAAAACAAGATTGCGCACTCAGTCTTACAAAATATTGTCTACTGCATATCTACGTCATCATAGAATGCAAATAAGTGTTTGTTGTAAAAAATGTAAGAGATTTCCATACACAAATTAACTTTGTTTACAGCACAAATTCTATGCCTACGTCACACAAACAGCTAATCGGCTTAGTTTAATTGAATTTATCATAAGTTTTTTTTTTGGAAATGAACAATTTATTAAATACCGAATATAGTTAGAACGATTTTTTCTCTTTGTGTACTAAATGGCTTTTGTACTATTAAATATTAAAAGTCAATTTCAGCAAGTCTATTTAAATATAGTTTTTCATATACATAGTTTTATTTTTACTTCACATGAAAAACGAATTTTACACATAAATTGTTATATAAATAGAATTAATGAAATAGGCCCTAAATAGTAAAACGAAAAGTACTATTGTACCAACTTTGCCAACCCTGTCACAACCTCTGTTCTCTTATTTTTCGACACTTTTTGGTAACACAATGTTGTCATATAATGGAATTTATCACTAAATTGGGAATTTGTTGCTGATATTTTAAAAGTTTTGGGAATTTTTATTTTACTTTTTTTAATTCAATTATCATCTCAGTTATTGAATTCCAATAGAAAAAAATTGTGTTTTTTATATTTTAAGTGAATGGATTTTTATATATAAAAATAAGATTAAAAAAAACTCGTATACATACAGTGGTAAACTAAATTATTGGCTCAGAAAGAACTTTCAACTTCACGATTGATGTGATTTTTAGTAAACAACTATTTATTAAATTTGTCACAAAATTTAATTTATTTCATTTTAAAATTTTTGTAACACTTTTAATTAATAATAAAAGAAAAACAAACAAAAAGTACAGTATTTTTGCGCACCTGTTATTAGCATTTTACACGTTCATACATCCAAATTTGTTCAATTACAGTTTGCTGTTTTAAATAGCCGAAATGTGTTTCGTATTTAACCATTTGCATACATGCATACATGCACAACATAATAAAATTTTAAAAAATTGCATTATTCTATAAAACTTGTGCTATTTAACTTAATTCTGGAAAAAATGTAATTCAAGGTAATATTTAAATGAAATATTTCGATGGATGTTCATATCATAAAAAGATTAATATTCACCCTTTTCATGTTTGGCGAATTTAAAGTAAGCCTGTGACTGTTTGGTAATAGATTAAAGAGAACGTGAACTTATTTTCTTTAATCTATTACCAAATTCGCCAACCACAATAATTGTGAATATCTGCCAGATAAAAACGAAACATTTTCAAAAGCTGACCTACACAGAACGAAGAGAGACATTAAAAAATTGTCAACCAATGGTTCTAAAACAAAAACGAATTATTGGCAATATCTCAAGAACGTCTGTTGTCAAATTTGTAACAAAACGTTGTCAAATTGAAACCAAAGATGTATAAATAATATTTCAATCTCCGTTATCTTGTTGTCAAATTCACCTCATTTCTAGCAGTTTGACAAATAAAAGAGGTTACAAATTGTTAATAAGTCCATAATAAATTAGTGAATTAACTAAAAAATAAGACTTGGAAGTGAAACAAAATCAACTGTGATGAAAACATGTTGTTAAATGTTAAAGAATTCGACAAAGATTTTCTTTATTAAGAAAATTTAAATTTCTATTTGAAAACAAGTGCAGTTATGTATGATGACAACAGCAATAAGATTATATAAAAGGTAAGTAAAAAAATATAAATGGGTTAACAATGGGTTATTATTTACCAGACTGAGTACAAGGTGTTGTCGAAATAACAACTAAATGTTTTTAATATACTAGCGGTGTGTTATCCAAATAGGTGGTGTAAATATGTAAGTTTGTTTTCAAAATGAGACCAATTGGTGAAAAAATGAGAACGAGGTAGATTACAAATCTTGACACCATCCGTTATCAGTTTGAAAACAAACGTAGCTGGCTCACTTTTGACAACGGATAATGTCAATTTTGTAATTTTTATACCCGATTTTTCCCTTTGTGTATTTCCTAGACAATTATTTTACCAATAAAATGTTTAAAAAAAAATATATTTTTTTGCACGTACTGTATACTTATACTTATTTATCCAAAATTTGCTTAAGTGGAATTATATATATATATATATATATTTACATATATATAAACTTTTTGTTATAGAAGTATGCACAAATGAATAATTAAATTAAATTTTTATGTATATAATGGAGAATTTTGGGGAAACACATTTCTCAATTGGGAATACGACAAGGAAAATTATCTGGGAGCCCTACAGTTAAATGTTAAAGCAGCAACACAACAACACTAATAGCAAAACAATTGAAAAAATATCTGAAGACAAAATTTTAACAATATGTTGGCATATTTTAAGAAAAAAATTCACGGTTTAGGTACTTATACACTTTTTTGTTAAATAATAATTTCAACTTACCTTGAAAAATGGCTGCTTGTAAACAAAGAAAAAAATTTTAAAATTAATTTACAATTTATTTAATGATACTTTTTACTGTTCAACAGCAACAAGTTTAATTTAACGAATATCAACAAAAACACTGTTCAGCGGCAAGAAGAATACTAAAAAAGAGCAGCAAAAATAAAAGTTCTTTCTTTCCTCTTTTGTGCAAAACCAATTATAATTAAGCGCGAGAGGAGAGTGAGTTTTATTATTATAACTTATTATTGTTGTTTTAATACACATTGAATTTAAAGGTCTTTTGAAAAAAGATAGATACTCGTGCACGAATTCTTAAAGTTACAGATAGGTATAAGTTCTATTATTATATTTTTTATTGTTTTAAATGTTTTAAATTTGGAATTGTTTTCTGAATAGGGATTCAGTTAAGACTGTTTTTATATATAACGGGGATTTCTTTGTGATTAACCACCATTTATAACGACTAGGGTTTTTTTCTCGCACTTTTTTATTATCGGGAAAGCGGGAAATAAAAATCGTATTTCCAGGATCCCCACCAAAATTTTTTATTTATTTATTAATTTAATTCCCCAATGAATCTTATATTTATTACGTCTAAAATAAATAAATCTAAAGTATCAAGTAGATACTTTTTGATCAGAGCCATTCATAATAAAAACTTTTTATCATTTTGCGGATAGGATCAAAATTTGCATAATTAGAACGAAAGCATTGAGGCCTTTAAGAGGAAAATAATTAATAGAAGGGCGAATAGGAACTAAAAACTCAACATTGGAAGTAGGAATTCTGAAACAATTTCATCGTTTAACAAATTCAGCATGAAGAAGAAGTCGGCATATTTTGTTTTCAAACTTAAACAAATAAGAATAATCAAATAAATTTTATTTGATTTCTCTCATTCATAGCGATGCCGACATTAGAAACAAAAAAAATTTGGATTTTTTGGCATAAGGGTGCCGACCAGCGTTGCCACGACCAAAAAAAATTTGTAACCAAAATGTAAAAATAAAGTAACCAAAAGCGAAAAAAGTAACCAAAATTATTTTGTATTAAACACGGAAAGAATTATTTACTAAATCACCAGAAAATATGGCTTGAACCAAAAAAATTTTGCACCATTCTCGTCCAAGTCAAACAATTTTTTATTGTAAACATATGTGTGGCTTGGATTAAGCAAGAGGCTATGACTCCAAGCGAACTTAAATTTACTACAATACAGCTAAAAAAAATTTATTTTAATTCTATAGTTACTAAAACTTTACCAATTCTTTTTATATATCAATTCATATTAAAATATACTTTCATATAATTTTATTTTTTTTTATTTGACATGAAAAACGAATTTTAATTATAAATAGATATACAAATAAATTGGTGAAATCGGTCATGAATATTTTACAAAATACAAGGAAAAGCCTAAATTTTTTACATTAAAACGTGAAGCATATAAAAATAAGAAACTTTTTATTAATATGCTTAACATATCGATTCAAATAAAAATTAATTGAATTTAACCAAGTTAACTTGAGCTTTTTCTGAAACATTTAAAGACATCCCTAGCACTTATTTCTTGTTGCAAGAAATTCGATTCTATTTAAAAATCAAGAAAATTCAAGAAATTTCAGAAATATCTTTCTTATTTTTATTAAAAACTAGCTACTTTTGTTTTTTTTGTTTTAAGAATTTTTTGATCATATACCAAAATCGTGTATTTTTTGATCATGAGAAAATTTTTCTTTATTTAAAAAAATTTTACTAAATACGAATAAAATAAGTTAGAATCGTGCGATTATTTTCGGATTTTGAATTATCTTTTTTTAAGAAACGAAATTGATTTCTTTGGAAAAAAAAACTTCTTTCGTTATGGTATCAAAGTGCAAAATTGAGCTTAATTATGCGGTAGATCTTTTATATAAAGATGCTTTTTGCCCGGTGAATATAAAATCATATTACACGGGATGGGATCGGAAAGACCTTTGACATTATCGTTTATCTAGAAAAGTGTTTCAGTTAGACCTATGAACCATTAAGAGTAGCAGATAATGACCATATACACCTCAAAGTATACACCTTATATGGTTAAGGTAATGATCTGTTGAAGCTTTAGCTTCAAAAAAATAATTTCTAAGTAGATGAAAAAAAAATATATAAAAAAGGGTAAAAAAAGAGGAGCGGGTAGTTCTTGTCCAAAACAAAAAAAAATATGGTTATTTTTGTGTTGATAAAAAGTAACCAAAATGGAAAAAAAGTGCACAAGTACACATTGGAAAAAAAAGTAACCAATTTTGGTTAAAAGTAACCAAAACGGCTACGCTGGTGCCGACTACTGGGAAAACATTCAATTGAGCTAAAATTGGAGAAAATTGTTCATTACTCACGTAACTTCTCATTTATCACATAAAAAATGATTTTGAAGTAAATTTACCCAGTAGTCGGCATCGTTTTAAATGAGTGATTTCGATCTGCCGACGACAGGATCATTGTTGGCCTAAAGTCGGCAACGGGTTAAATTACAAATTTTCTTTAAATACCTACCGAATGTAATGTATTAAATTACTGTTAGAAAAAACATAACTATTTTTAGATTTCCAGACATTTTTTAAGTTAAACTATGGCTACCAAAGGAAAAATAACCATTCTTCAATATTCAGAGGAGTCTCTACAAAACGCACTAGCAAAAAATAAGGTACGGTGGATCCTCAATATTAGGAGCCAGTGTAAAATATGGTGTTCCACGGTCCACTATTCAAGACCGAATGCATGGTCGAGTTCTTGAGGGCCCTCGCAGAATGAATACAGTTCAGTACTGAATACAGTACAATCAATAATTAAAAAAGATGAACGAACAGCGCCATTTGCGAATAATCGCCCAAGAAGAAAATGGTTCGACAATTTTTTAACCACAATACTAATTAATTTTTTAAAACGCCATCCCAGTTTGGCGCTAAGAGAAGCTGAAGTAATAAGTAAAGGACGTGCTGTTATAACCGAAGAAAGTATTAGAAAATGGTTTGATAAGTTAAAAAACTTCTTAAGTCTGAAAGACGCCCTTGATATTTTGGATGATCCACATCGAATTTTTTATAGCGACGAAACCAGTTTCTGTATGTGCCCAAAAACTGGAAGAGTAATAATAGCTCCTAAAGGTTACCGCAATGTTTACAGTATACAGATAGGAAACGAAAAGGAAACCGTTACTGTATAACTTGTTTTTTCAGCAAGCGGCAAAACCAATGGTAGTTTTTCCCTACGTGCGTGTTCCAAAAGATATTGTATGCAGCCTTCCGGACAGATGGTTTCTTGGAAAATCAGAGACCGAATGGATGGTTAGTGAGACGTTTTATGAGTACGTTGCCAATTGTGTCAATAATTTTATTTTATTGTTTGCGGATGGACACAAGTCTCATATGAACTGGAACTGAGCAAGTTTTGTGATAACAATCAAATTATTTTATATGCCTTACAGCCAAACACAACACACATAATGCAACCCGCGGACGTTAGCGTTTTTAAGCCATTCACGTCGGAATGGAAAAAATCATTAAGAGAATGGCATTCTAAGCCAGAAAATAGCGACAAAGTGCTATCAAAATCAACTTTTTGCCCACTTCTCAATACGATTTTTTCCGACCTTAATATGGAAAATACTATTAACAACGGTTTTCGAAAATGCGGACTTTATTCATTAAACGCCGATAGTGTTGATTTTACCAAATGTGTTAGAAACAGTTTGGAGAAATTGGCAAGTCATCATAAGGAAAACACCAAAGGAGTAAGTGAAAAAGATTATGGCAAAGCCATTGAGATTATCAACCTCATAAATTGACTCAAATATTGTTATTGAAGAGATTCGTGCTTTAAAGAATGGATATACATATGTACATATTTAAAGCGATCCCATTAAGACAAAAAATTTTAAAAGATTATTTATTTTTTGTCTTAAACCAGTGCTGTGGGGTCGTTAAAAAACACTTTAACTCCAACCGGTGAAATTCTTTAAGTCCGTCTCCGAATCCAACTCCTTCTCCTTCTCTAACCTTGACGCTAAAAGTAAATGAGACTGGTCCTTATTTGACTTTAAACTCATTTTTTAAATGCAGTACCTTTTAAATAATTAAATATAGCAAGAAAATGATTCTGTAAATGTTCAAGTCGATATTTTAGTTGAAACAGGTGCCGCATTGAGCTTTAATATAGTTATTGGCATATAGAAAATTTTTTTTAATTTTTTTTTGCCTACAAATTTTGGAGTCGGAGACGCGAGTTTCTGTGGGTAGCCGACTCCCAATCCGGTACAAAAACGTCAACTTCGACTCCACAGCCCTGGCTTTAAATATCAAACGAGATATGTATGTATAACTTTTGAAAATTTTAACGAAAAAGAGCGAAATAATTTTGCAATGCTAAGATATAAATTTTTTCTTGTACGAATTTTTTTAACTACGGTGGGGTGTCGCAATAAAAGTACATTTTGAAGTCGGGCTTTCAGGAGGTAAAAGTTGGGAAAATCGGAAATTTTTGGGACTTTTTAATCAACCCAATTTAGACTGCAAAATTTGAAAAGTTTAATTATTTGTAAGCTTAAACTATCACTAGGGACATATAAATAAAAGATAATAAATTTAAATGCCAAAGCAGGCTACAAATTCGTACTTTTGGTGCTTTTTTAAACACGTTTTTCATACCCTTCACCGAGTTAAAAGAGTGTATATAAGTTTGTCATTCTGCTTGTAACTTCTATAATAGTGTTGCTATAAGAACAATATATATAGATCCTATAAAGTATATTTATTCTGGATCCTTATGAGAAGCGAAGTTTAAATCCCGTTATCCGTCTGTCTGTTGAAATTAGTTTTCCAAAGATATGCTAATTTAAATTCTGCTATTGAAATTCAGCCAGATCGGTTCATAAATAACTGAGATATGAGCAAAATAATACGACAGCTCTAATTTTGCCAATAAATCCCTTGTTGTTGTTTTTTATTTCTTTTGTCTGTATATCTAGAGAACGGCAAGAGTCAAAGTTTCCAAATTAGGTACAAGCGTCTTGGTTATCAATACAGAATATTAAGATTCGGCATAGCCGATGTAGCACTCTTACATAGCGTTTACATTTGCCAGTACTGGCAAGACAGTAGCAATACATGCAAACTTTTTTACTAATACATGCACACTTTTCCAACTGTCTTGTCTACTGTCTAGCAAATTTTGCAGACAGTAAAATTGGACAGTGATTTGAAGTTTTGTTCGAAAAAGAAAAAAAATCAAGAAGTAAGAAAAAAATTAACATATTTTGCTTTGATTTTTTATGTTTTATTAGTTAAGTGCTACATTTGTTCACACAATAATGCTATTTTTAGTTTAAAAGTGAACTGTCTTAACTACTGTCTGGACGCCTACGTCACAAAGACAGTTAGTAGTGTCTTTAGCAACTAATATGTATTTTATTACTGTCTTGCCAGTACTGTCAAATGTAAACGCTGTGTTACTTGTTTTTTAATTTTGCGAATACTTAAAACCTATGTTCTCTAACATTAAGGTGGCAAGCAAATAAAATACAGTTAAGGGCAAAACTGGCTAAAAATTCGTAGTTTTGCTACTTTTTGTAAACACGTTTTTTTAAAACAATTCTGCGCAAACTTAAAACCTATTTTTTTAACATAAAGGCATAAATAAATAAAGTACATTCGAGGGTAAAACATTGTACAAATTCGTACTTTTGGTACTTTTTTTAAAACCTACCGTTTAGACTTCTGTTTGACCTTCGGTATAATGTAGTCTTAAGACATACGCAAAAATCTCGTGTAAAGTTTTTCCCCCGTATTCAAAACCGATTATTTAATTTAACAAACGCTTATTAAGGAAACTTTTCATAGAAAATCTGTTTTGAAAGCATTTGTCTTTTCGAAATTTACTTCGATCCAATAGCAACAAGTATTTGACAGTAACATTACCTATATGAATAATTTGAAAAATGAACATATCAACCCTTTTTGCGATTATATCTTAAGCGACATCAATAAAACTATCTTAAGCGACAGGCATAAAGATCAATTGCATCTCAGCATGCTCTGGCGAATGCACCATTATAAGTTTAAAAATAAATAAATGCAAAACATGAAACCAAATAAAGCGCTTCACTACTTAGGAAAAAATTAAAGCCCTTTCCTGTAAAATTTGACTTTTGTCGCTTATAATAAAATCGCAAATAATGATCGATATGTATGAATATTCGATTTCTAAACTAATAAGAATTGCCCATCCCCGGTTAATAAAACAAAGATTAACAAATTGTAAACATTTTTTCCATATACATTAGACTGACTCACCTTGTATGGAGCCGAAAAAAGTGTTTTGTTACCCCTCTGAAAATAAAGCTTGATATGTTTTATGATGATTCCCAAAATATTTTGGTTCTAGCGTTGACTTTCCGTGAGCTGCACCATTTTTAAAAAAGGCCTTTTTTAGTTTTTCGAACCAAAATATGTTGGGAATCATCATAAAACATTTCGAGCTTTATTTTCAAACCATTTTTTTCAGCTCCATACAAGGTGAGTCGGTCTAGCCTATACATGAAAAAAAATAAAATACGTCGCGATTTTCGCGTTTTATGTGAATAATAACAAAAAAAAAAATGTACATTATTTTAAACGGATTCAATTTGAAAAGCAGAACATTACTTCCACATACGAAGAATTTGTATGAAAACCCGTAACGAAAATATGTATTTAGTTAAATACCTCAATTAGTAGGTCGCAAGATGTATATACCATTGCATGCTGCTTAAAAAACTCTTTTCGATGATACCAAATGTTAATTATGTCGTCTTGGAGCAAAGTACAAAAAAATTTGAAAAACTGGAAAAAAAACCCTTTTTTAAAAATGGTCCAGCTCACGGATGGTCAACGCTAGAACCAAAATATTTTGGGAATCATCATAAAACATATCAAGTTTTTTTTTCAGAGGGGTAACAAAATCACTTTTTTTTGAGTCGCTCGAATATACATACTTTCATACATATGTATGTATTGTAGGTACCTTAACATTAAAATTTTATTAATGCAAGAAAATTTGTCTTAACTCCCTAATAAAACTTTTTAGAAAAGTGCAATTCACCATCAAACAAGATTTACTTTTTTATACCTATAGGCACTCAAATAACTACTTATGCAAATAAAATAAATTACTTTTTTATAAACAACGCAGTTTTAAATTTAATTTTTTTACCATTTAGGTACTTACTAAATATATGCAACATATTTAAACACTTAATTTTATCTCTTTTTGATATTTATTAAATACTTTTACTTCAGCAACTTTTTTCTTGAAATCACGAACTTTATCTATGCGTTGTCTACGTTAAACTGTATGTAGATTTTGGCAAGAGACCACAAAAAATATATTTTTATCTAGCAATTTATTATTTCCTTAAGACTAAGCAGACCAAGTTGGTAAAACAAAATTAGTTTTTTAAGAAAAACTTTTATATACTGTATCCTTTTCAATTTATTTACTTTATGGTCACCTTAAAAATAACTGTAAATGTTTTCTCTTTTTTTTATAAAATCTTTATTTCTCTCACTGTTGTACCAATTTTCTCTTTGTTCATCAAGCAACAAGTTTTCAAGGACTCCACCTACGCCTTTTTTGATGTGTATATGTAAGAGAAGCCAGATTTGTAAACATTTTAAATATTTGGTCCTTTACAAAATAAAAATGAGTTAGCTAAAACAGTTTCTAAAAGCAATTAATAAAAATTCAATTTATTCAGTTCCAGAAGTTAACTTTAACTTTTAACATTGAAAATATTACATCTAACATCACATGTACAATTATAAAAGCACTTATTTAAAGGTATACTATGTACTCCTTATAATCTCCACATTTTTCATTCACAAAAATCATCAAGTAATAAACCCCTTTTCTGTGGTTTTTCAAAAGCTATGGAGAGGAGTGTCGTATGTATAACAAACAAGAGGTTGTTTTGTTCGTCTTTAGTTTATTTGCAATGTTAAAATTTGTTGCTCATTCATTTATAACAAACATATCGCTCCTTTATTGCAACATTGTCATTTCTTAAAAAATCAAAAATTTTAAGTTACTTAAGCAAAAGTCTTCCTTCATACCTTCTTTATATGTAAACAAAATCAGTATTATTGGTATCTCAAACTTAGCCGAAGTTATAGCAAAATATATTTTTTAAACCTGTATATAAAAGTACATTTTGAAAACTTTAATCGCATTTTGCCAAGTTTGATTTTTTTTGAGATATGACTATGTTGCAGTAAAGGTGCGATATGTACATTAATGTACACTAACATTAGTGTGGTCCTTAGGTGTATGAAAGAAAATTTGTTTGAAGTCATTCCCGTCATTCCCCGTAAAAATGGGCATCGAATAAAGGGAAGGCGTTGCGCATCGACTCTCAAGGTGACCCCTCCCTTGTTGTTAAAATGAACAGAAATACATATAATTTTTATATTTCGACACCTAACACCGAAAAAAATTACAAAAGTTATTAAGTAATTGAAGAAAATACAGTGCACTCGCGATAATATGAACACCCTAATATATGAACACCCCAAAATATGAACACTTATTTTCCTTCATTGACTAGTCTAAAATATGAACTTGTGCAAAAGCTTTAAAATATGAACAACTTATAGTTGTATCTTTAACGGTTTTTATCTACCTGTACCTACACAGTGTTAAAATCAAAATCAATTTTTGGGGATTTCCCCAGCTATCGCTTTTGTTGTTAATCAAAATATTTTACATACACTTTTTTAGTTAGTTCTCACATTAACATGGAATTCTATATACATTTTTTAATATAATTTTAACGTAAAAAAGTTCTTAAATTTGAATTTAAAAAAGCATAAAAAAAAATTTAAGAAAAAAAATCAGAAATTTTAGAAAATGAGAAAATTTAGAACATTTAGGAAAAGGTATTACTTATTTAGCGATTAAAATTTTTTTAAATGTTCTAACAATGCGTTTATTTAACTTGGAAACAGAAAAATGTGCGGTCTTCCTAATACCCAAAAAATAGAAAATGCATGCACCAATGATTTTTGAAAATAAGATACAAAAAGATCACTGTAAGCGGACACGGCAAATTTCTGGAGATTTTAAAGAGAGCGGGGCGTTTTTAAATTGATTGAATGGAAGTAAACCACAGACTTTTTCGCAAAGCTTTAAGTTTGTTTTTCTTTTTTAATAGTTTTTTAAATCCAATGAACAATAAATAAAAAAACTTTAACATTAAAAAATTTTATTTTTATGGAAAAACGTTTTTGAAGGGAAATAAGATGTCATTCGCAAATATGAACAATCTTGCTAAAGTGAACTGGCTTTGTTTTAATTAGTTCATATTATCGCGAGTGCACTGTATTTTAAAACTTTTCTTAGATTTAATTTACATTTTTCGTCTTTTGTGAATAAAATTCAAAGTTGGAAACAGATTTTAATCATTCATGGCTGGTTTTGTTTGAAATTTCGTTTTTATACGTCTGGAAAAAATTAGAAGCCTAGCTGCATTTTCCAATTTTTTATAAATTTTGAAAAAACAAAAATTTCGAAATTTCGATAAAAAAAATTATTTTTTTTTTTCAAAAAAAAAATTATGTTTCTATAACGACTGCGCATATTAGAAACAAGTTTAACCTTTCTTAAAGGAAATTTTATTGAGGAATTTCGATTTCTAAAGCGTTTTTGAGTTACGCTAACATATGTTGTGCAACCTCCTCCATTTTCGAAATAACGCTTTATCTCGAAAACCAGAGCTAACCTTAAAAACGGCTAGCTAGCACCACTGGATTCGGCATACCCGAATTAGATTAAAACGCCAAGTGCCTAGCTTGTCTCAAATAAATGTCAATTTCTAGCACAGTGTTATCATTTGAAAGATATAAGTATTTTTGTAGAGACAATTTTTTAACGCGTAGGAAAATATAGGGATTTTTTTCGAGCTGCGTAAGGACTTTTCAAAGAAGTGTATAACATCACTGTATACAATATACTTAAAAACAGTTATTGAATAACTTCAATTTAGTCCTGAAATATTCAGGTGTGTGATGAAAAATGATCGTCTTTAGCAGGTGTGATGAATTTCGACCGATTTTAAAATCCATTTGTACAGTAAAGTTTTAATTTTTTGTTCAAAATACAGTTCAATTTACATATATAATAAAGAATTTAAAAGAATATATACAGGAAGACAGAGGAAAATGTATTAGTAATCAATTTTTAAAGGTACTGAAAACGATATTATCGTTTTCAAATCGTATTGTTTTCAAAATCGTTTTCCATCACATACCTGATTATTATCATTTTAATTATATCCAAGCTACTTTATTATTTTTTGCACAAATTGAGTCTCAAAAAACTCTGTTGCTCAACGATGAGGCACAAGGATGTGGGACAACATAGTTCTAAGTACCAAATAGAACTTTGTCTTACGGTAAGAAATATTTTGTTTTATATAGAACCATGTCTTAGTGGGAAAGTTAAAATTTCGAAAGTTAAAAAGTAACAAGCATAAGGATAATGCAATAAGAGGGCCAATTTTTTAATATCATTAGACTAACTCAAAAAAAAAGTTGTTGATGTAACCCCCTAAAAACTAACTTTGACATGTTTTATGAAGATTCCCAAAAAATTCGGGCACTACCGATAATCTCCCGTGAGCTAAACCGCGTCAAAAAAGGTTCCAAAAATGGTATTTTTCATGAATAAAAATTTCGGTAAATTTTTTTTGTCCAATGAATGACCAAATATAATAGATATTTAAGAATTCTTTGGTTCTGCATTCAAACATTTTAAAAATCTTGCTACAGACTCGCGATAGTGAGATGTTTATGTCAGTTTTGTTATGCTTTTCAATTCGAATAAAATGATTATTAAAATAACTTAAAGCGAATTAGAATTTTAAATACTCAAAGTCTTACTTGTAACAATATCAAAGCTTAAAAAAACACCAACAATAAACAGTTAGTTAATCTTTTCTTACATTCCCCTACAATTGGTTGGATTTTTTCCAACTCGAATTGTAGTTGTAAATGGGTAAAAAGAAAAAACAAAATTAATTTGGGAATTTAGCACGTCATACGGAAATCTTATTAATAAAAAATTTTAGTCAAAAATTAACCCTTAACTGCACTGTCTTACTTTTCATAATAACCAGGCTTAAGGGGAATGAATTATGGTCGAAACAACAAAGTTTAAAAATAGGGACCACCCTAATGTACATACATATATCGCATACAAATGTATTGATTACATAAATAACCGTATTATGTTGCTTATATAGTAAATCAGGCATAAAAATTCATTCATTAAACAAACAAAAAATCAAAACATGAATGAAAAGTGTTTTAAGGCGCATGCTGCGTCACACTGAAAGAAACATTTATTTAATTTATTTGTTTATTTATTTCTTTAAAAGGGACATGAAAGGCGAATTCAAATATAGGGTGGTGGGGATACTACAACAAGTAACAACACCAAAAACACAACATTGTATCAGGGATGCCAACTTAGCTATTTTGGGGCTAAATTTGGCTCTTTTCAATTACTTCTGACACGTAATTTTTCTCGATAGCTCTTATTTTAAAAAAGAGCTAACACCGGCTCTTTTCAAACGTGATATGGGTACGTCTGACACTTTTTGCATATATCTGTTAATACACCCGTTTTTACCCTCTTGTTTCGACTTTGGTTCATTTACATATGTGTACAATACTCTAATGCTGAGGGGGAAAGAGCATTCATTGCTTTGAATTTTTTTAAGAATAAAATTAGAAACCGTATGGCTTTGAACACTGTAAAAGTTTAATTCACATAAAATATGGCTTACAAAGCAGTAGCGCATGCTGTTAAAGCTACGATTTGCCAGCAAGCGTATTTGTAAAAATAAATTCAATTGAAACGTATAAAAAATCAAAATATTACTTTAAAACAAACATATGGCCAGAAGAAGAAGAAAATTTAACACTTTTTGAAAATGACTGTTAATATTTTTAATTTTTTTAATTGAAATGTTACATATTGTAAATATTTGTGTACAATTTTTAAGTAGTAATTTTATTAAACATTAATATGTATATTTAATTTTTTTAATATATGTAAACGAGTTTAAAATACAAAAATGAATAACAAATGGATTTAAAACAGAGCAATCTTTTTAATTTTAAAATTTAGCACTTTTTAGCTCTTTTTGACTGCTCGGTCGGCACGTATTGCCATTGAATAGTTGGCATCTCTGCATTGTATCTTATTTGTTGCTTTCGTTCGTTGAATGTCAAAAACAAAAGTAACTTTTAACATTCCTTTCTCTAATTTATAAAAAATTAGAGAAAAATTAATTCGCATTGGTGCCATGGAAGCATATTAAACAGAACGTATGCTGGTAATATATTCAGGCCATCAAACTTAATTTAAAAGTTGCTGTAATAATAAATAAAATTGGATTTTTTTTTGTCGAAAAATATAATAAAATTTCATTAAAAAAATTTTTAAATTTAATTTTTTTAACACACACGAATTTTTATGAAAATCAAAAGTCTTGATTTTCGTTAAATTCACAGCAAACAATACGTTGGAGTTTTTTTTTATTACTAACACAATTACAAAAATGTGCGTTTGATGTGCGGCCATGCCGATTAAAGGCAGAATTAGTCTTTACTTTCTGTTCTGTTACGGATCAGCTGATTTGTTTTTGTTATTAAAAAACCTGTGAAATTGATTAGTTTTTCCGTTTTGTTACGGTCCAATCTGTTAATATCAAAAACTTGTTAAGTAATTGTAACATAGCGTCTTTACCTGACAATTTTTTGTCATACCAAACGTCAAACTTCATATTAAAAAAACGCTGACAAAAATTTTCGAGTTTTTTTTTATATAGACTTTGACGTTTGGTATGACAAAAAATTGTCAGTTGAAGACGCTATGTAAGTGACAGCGTAACAGAACAGAAAGTAAAGACTAATTCTGCCTTAAGTCTGCTAGGTATTAATCATTCCCTACAAATGTATGAAAGATAGGTATCCCCTAAGGCAATTGTTTAGCAATATCCCCAAATTGTCATCTGAAAAACTATTCACAGTAAAATTGTATACCTAGGTAGGATTCTTCCTTTTATAATTTTTGAGAAGATTACGCAATAAAGACAGCAAAAAGTTAAATTATAACCCAACAAACACGAAGTCAAACCTTTGATATGAAATGAATTTATCATTTGACATCAAACACAATTCTCACACAATTATCCTCTGATCACACAGCTACAATTGTTACTATAACAAACACCAATAGAATTGTATCTCCCTCTGGTTACATAGCGACGTCAGATACAAAATTAATTGGTTAAAATAAAAAAAAATATCCCAGTACTAGAGTTGTCAATTATTCGACTTTAAACTTTGTTCGAATAATTCAAATAATTGTTTTTGTTTGTTCGATCAAACGATTTAATCTAAGAAATTATTCGATTAACCGATGAGAATAACGAATAACAAATATTATTTCTACTAAAAAAATTCCGACCATTCATCTACAACTATGGAAAATATTCCATTTTCTACTTTTTTTATTCTCAAAACCGCTTTGACTTCTTCTTTTTTAATGCTTTAAACTTTTCATCTTAACTCCATACTTAAATACATCGTGAAACCCTGAATGTTTAAAAAATCCGATATTATATTGGATTTTCTAAAAGCCTTTGCAGACCTTCCATCTTCAAACTTCTGCATATTTTCTTCTATAGAACAACCGCTGTCTCTCTTTATGTAGTTTTCCACTGGACCACGTTCGGCAATTTTTGATGTCTTTAGAAAACATAAAATACATTTTTGAAATACTATGAGTACTTAACGGTTTTTGTAAGTAATAAATGGAACAGAACAAACAGAAAAAAGAAACGGTCCGTTATTTCTGATTTATTCATTGACGGAGACATGTAGCAGACAAAGTCCTGCAGCGATCACTTCGTGATCTACTCATAACAGACAATGTCGCTTAGTTTTTCCTTTTAAGGGAATAGTGACATTGCAAAGCCGTTGCCATGCATAACTCCCTAAATATCAACTTGTTACTGACTGTGGTGCGATTATTCATTGATCAAAATGTCATAATGACAATGTCGCTCATAAACGCCACCGGGATTGAGCAGCGCGTTACATAGCGTCTTTACCTGACAATTTTTTGTCATACCAAACGTCAAACTTCATATTAAAAAAACGCTGACAAAAATTTTCGAGTTTTTTTATATAGACTTTGACGTTTGGTATGACAAAAAATTGTCAGTTGAAGACGCTATGTTAAGATTGTTGAAGTCTTGTTTTATTGTGGGACTATTATTTTTGTGGAGTATCTGACAATTTGTTGATCCAAATCATTGATGTCAAAAATAAAATTCTAGTTGTATTTGTGATTAAAAAAAGTTAAAAAAAAAGTTGAATTACCCAACTAACCATTCCTTAAGCATGATATAACTGAACTTGAGAATGAACTTGTCAAAAAAATCATTTTGTTTTTTAGTTACACGCGTGATCATGGGCTTAAATTGTCGTTTACAAGGTGGGGGTGGCAGCGACCGCCGGTTGTCTTGAAAATATGGCTGCGAGTATTTTTCTTAAATTATCTCGAAAACTATAACGAATAAGAAAATTTTGTTCAAAGCTTATAGATAAAATTATTATATAAAACTTTCTCAAATAAATTTTTGTTCTTAATTGTTTAATTAAAAAGTTATAGAAAAAAAAATAATAAACATCTAGTTATTTTTTCTTTAAAGCGTAATAACTCTTTTTTTTTAAATTTAAAGACAAAAAGATATTGAAAATTAAATGATTTTTCTCTTTATCATAAAAAAAATATTTTTGGCATATTATTTTTCTTTCGGTGTTTATGGCCTATTGGGTAGTAAAAAAAAACAAACAATACAACCGCTACACATGTGTAATCGTCGCTGACAAATCGACGTAGGAATGGGCAAAAAATATCGATATTTAAAAAAAAATCGATATATATCGCCGATATTTAAAATACCGATACATCGATATTGAAATACGACTATCGAATTCGATATTTTTAAAGTCAGTCTTCATTAAAAACTTAAAATTTTAGCCGTTTTTCAAACAATATGTTTTTCTAATATGAATATCTAAAATTATTGGCATTATAATAAGCAGTGCCGGATACGAGAAGCAGATTGTCAGGAGAGCACATAAAACAGAGAGTGCTCCTGATGTCCATATCTCATGATTACTGGTTTGACTAAAACAATCAAAAGCAAACTCGCTTTGTGGGATTTAGGTATAATTAATAAATTATTTTGGCGCTACTAAAATCAATGGTAGGGAGGGTATAGGCGCGCCTGTTTATCCCAGTACATCAGGGATAGACATGTTAGATTTTTTTTAGGTTGATTTAGTTAAATCCGATTTATTTTTAGTTGATCTCTATAGGGGTTAAATTACCAGCATGTGATTTTATTGCTTCATAGATCAACATCCGGTCCATATTGTTCTAGTCTTAGGGAGTCTATAAAAATATTTATGTGAACTAAATTCTACTGGCATAAGAAAAGTTCGAAAACAAGAACCCCCAACCGACTGACCGCTAGTGGTTGACAATGGCTCCCATTCGATTTCGTGTTTCTTCTAAGAGCAACCAAGTAGACAACGATTTTTTTTTAGAAATAAGGCACTTGAATCCATGATTCAAGCTACCACCGGCACTTTGTTCATTACAAAGTATAGAAGCATTCATAGCCCATTATTTGGGGACGTTCTTGAGAAAATTATATGTTGACATTTTTTGACACTGAGTTCCATTCAATATATCAAAATGTCAAGTTATTAAAATCATTCTGTAGAAGTACTTGTTGATCTATATTGTTGAATGTTATAAGCAATTTTACATCATCTGCATGCATCAGTGTGTTTAAATTTGTTACAACAGAAGGAAAATCATTTAAAAATAGAGTAAAAAGAGACGCCCAAGATGCGTGCCCCTGTGGCACACCAGGATAATACATCTACGTAATTAGAAAACGTGTTAAGAAACCTTCTTGCACTTTTTTTCAGAAATGTTCTTATTAAAATTTACTGTTTGCTTCGTACATAGCGTTGTAAATATGCGATACAGAAGTTCTTTTGAAATAATTCTTTATATGGAGACAGATATGGTATGTATGTATGTATATCAAATTTTTATTTGCAAAATTTGTTTATTATAATGAAAAATTCATTAAGATATGTAATTCATTTTAAGAAGATCAAAATACTTTTAAATTAGAATGAAAAAGATGGCTTTTTAAAATTCAATTTAAAGCTTAATTGAATGAAGTACATTTTTTAGTTTAAACCACTACTTATTAGTAATTAAAATTAATAAAAAATTATACATACTAGGTATGTCAAAATATCTATAATACAATATAAATTATCCACATTGTTAAATGCAGTACTGGCTGCGCTGCATCAGAAAAGCAAACTTATTTTACCATGTCGACGCAAACCTAATGATGCTTCATATTAATCGTGTGATTATCATATATATATATTCTATTTTTCTGATAATTTAACGCAAATATTTAATATTTTAAATGTTTGTTTCACTTAATACTAATATACTTTCGTTGATGATACGTCTTTTTGTTTCTGAAAACTACAAATTAATATAACGTAACACACACAACTTAGAAAATAATATTTTTTCCTTAAAAATATATTGGTTATTGCATTTTTATCTGAAATATTTTAAGCTTAGTCAAGACGATATGTTGAATCAGCAAATGTATGCTTACACTCATATGCTTAAAAATAATAACAAATGCCTCTATCAGCATATTTCATATGTTAGGTGTCTAGACGATATGCTGAAAATACCAAATTTTTCAAATTCAACAAATGCCAGCAAATGATATTTCAACATACAAGTTAGCATACAATTTTTGTGTCTACACGATATGTTGAATTTTGTATGTTGAGTAAGGAAAACATTTGTTTAAAAATTAAAAATTAATTTGACAATTCTTTTTATTATTTAATTGAAATTTGTTTTATCAGTTGTCGCTTTAGTGCAAAAATGAATAGTTTTAGTGCATATTAATACTTAATAAGTAAGAGTGCTTTATTGGGCTGGGTTAAGTACGCAAAAAATTAAAATATTTAAGGACTGGATTGATCTTAAAAGTATTAATAAAGCCTCACAGTTAATTAATTTATTGTAGTTGTACCTCTATGGTATATTATGTGCCAACCAGCAGAATGTTTTATGGATTCGTTTGATGCTCACACCACCATAGTGTCTGTAACACCTTTAAATATCATATATAACTTAATTTGACCAAATTTGAATAAACTATCATGATTTATATCAGTTTAACCTTATTAAAGAGATATTTTGGATTTTTGGTCGGTTGAGTAATTTTTAGTATTAAAAACATAAATTAGACCAAATTTCAATACAATTATACAAGTTTTTTAACCGTTTTAAAGTCCCGCTATCTACGGGCCCTTTAGTGAGTTTTATGCCGATTATCACAAAATTGCATCGTTTTATTTTTAGCTATTTAAAGCTAAATTGGACCATATTTTATCACAATATCGATATTTTTACGGTTTAAGGCCTATTAAAATGATTTCCAGATTAGGCTTTATGTGGAGCATATGGTAAATTGTGGGCGGATCTTCTCCAAATTTTGTTGTGTGATTTCTAGTTTTATGAAAGTATGACAGACCAAATTTTACTATAATAATTATTCGGTACGTCTTAGGCATATTTAAGTACATATTTCCGAAAATGGGTTTTACATGGGGCCTATTGTAAATTATGGAGCGATCATCTTAATGTAATATCTAGTTGTAGAAAACGAGTTCAGAAATATCAATTTGTAAGTGTGTTGGGGTTCTGGTTTAAAAGAAAATTAACTCAGCTAAGCGAAGTCGGTGCTTGATAGACCATTAAATTAAGAACCCTTATTAAGCGAAGCTGCTGTTTGTCATTCCACATAGTTAAATAGTACCCATATTGCAACAATTGCATAAAGTATATAAATTATCACCACATGTAAACTCAAACCTACATATTAAACAATAACATTTATTAGAATTTACATTTTTAACTTTAATAACTTCAGAATTCTATACGCTACCGTACCATGCATTCTATTATATGAAAGCTTGAAGCGTTCTCTAATAAATATGTGTAAAACAATCACCCCTATCGTGAATAACAAGTGGAATTTTTGTTCCCATGAAATTTTCATTCCCCTCAAAGGGAAAAAAGCAATCGTGAATCTCATGTGAACAATTTTTCATGCTATCAGTTCCAGTGAATGTAAAAAAGAAGAAAATTAGAAGAAAATTAAAAATCATTGAAATTTTTGTTTAAAAATATACACGTACATATATATTTTAAAGGAAAGTTAAAATAATAAATCTTAATAATCAGTATTGGAGGGATACATAGGTGGATTACAGCGTTAGTTTTTTGCACTTTATAAATTTTATGTAGTAAAATATTTTCCAAAATTCTGCCACCACGTCTTTCACAAATCCGGCGGCAATCAACATGATGTTTTGCATTTTGTTGACCAATATATCGGTTTGTGCCTTATTAACGGATCTAGTCCTTAATATTCGATTTATAGGAGGAACTACTAACATACACGTTCTATTCCCTAGCTAAAATAAAGTGAGAAAATCTAAGGGAAATGTGAACAAATTACGAGGGAAAAAATTTTTCACGATAAGGGGAATTTATTCCCGTGAACATTTTTTCACGTTATTAGTCTCCTTTGAATTACATTTTTTCATGGGAGCTGTTCATGATCGCAAATATGTGAAAAGGGGACAAATTACGAGGGAAAAATTATTCACGATAGGGGTGATTAAAAAAATTAAAAATCAATGACATTTTTGTTCAAAATGTATATATTTTAAAGAAAAGTTAAAATAATAAAACAAAATATTTAGTATTGGAGGGATAGTTTGATTACAACGTTAGTTTTTTGCACTTTTTAAATATTATGTACCTACATAGTAAAATATTTTCCAAAATTCTGCCACCACGTCTTTTGAAAGCTTCACAAATCCGCAGGCAATCGACTTGTTTTGCATTTTGTTAACCAATATATCGGTTTGTGCCTTATTAACGGATCTAGCCCTTTATATGCGGTTTAAAGGAGAAACTACTTACAAACATGTTCTGTTCCCTGGCAAAAATAAAGTGAGAAAATCTAAGGGAAATGTGAACATATTACGAGGGAAAAATCTTTTCACGATAAGGGGAATTATTTAACGTGAACATTTTTTCACGTTATTATCCCTATTTGAATTACCTTTTTTTCTTGGGAGTTTTTCATAATCGCAAATATGTGAAAAGGGGAATAATTACGAGGGAACAATTATTCACGATAGGGGTGAATACCATAATATCGACAAAATTATGAGATTGAAGCCATTTTGATAAACTACATTAGTTACTAAAAATATTTTTTGAAATTGGTTATTAATGAGTTAATATTTCGGCATGTTTTATATACCACGTGAAAGGTATTTGGAAACACCGTTCAGCGATACCCATATTGCTGAGATCAAATTTATACTTCAAGAGATATTGGTTAAGAATTTATCAACTTTTATGGTCTATAACTCAAAAACAAAGTTCGTTGGCCAAAATTTTTATTTTCAAAGCACTTCTAAATGCATTTTTTTGTTTCTTGCTTGCCGATGAGCTAGAAATCTTGATAAGTTCCGGGGTTATATACAAAATTAAAGAAGTAATTAAAAGAATACAAATTTTTATATATTTTATATGCTACCAAATTTGCCGTATGCTGAAAAGCTTGTTTACGACTTTCAACAAATAACATATTTGTCAACATAAGTAGAAAATTTGTTGAAAAGTAAAAATATTGTGTCTAGACGATATGCTATAATTGTGAACAAACGTTTGCTGACTTCGTTAACAAATGCCTATCATATGTTGGTAAGCTTACGTTTGTTGAAAAAATTTGGTGTCTACACGATATGTTGGTGCTAAAAGCAAATTTTTCAACATAAGTTTGTTGATTAAACATATCGTCTAGACTAAGCTTTATATTGCTTTTAAATCTCAAATAATTACCATTTTACAAAGTTGTTTGCCTCGCATGTAAACTTATGAAATGTGATGTTACATTATTCTGCATTTAAGAAGACGATATGTGCAGTTCTTTAAATTTTTTATCAATAATGTTTTCCTACAAAAATGGAACAGACACTTTGGCTGGTTGCCTTTACCAAAAATATTTTATACGAACAAAATACACACACAGGCATTTCGCGCTGTGGTCATGCAAACTGTCGAGAAACAACAATATTACTACAGTGAGAAGCGGTACTACTACTTTTTTTTTCTTATTCCTCATGACTGAAGAAAGGCAAAAATTTATTTTTCCTCATCAACATGAATGAATTGGCCAAATTTTAACAATTCATTTATGACTGTGAAGTGACATACTTTACATTTTTCATTTATGAAAAAACTTTCCAGAATTGTTAAATATGAGCGATCACATATGAATTTCTCTGAACTCTGGTAATAACATTTCTCAAGTTTCCATTCCCTACAGGTAATATTGGACTACGTGGTCCATTGTGGCTTAAATGGACTACTAACAACATGGTCCAATCTACTGTAATATGGACCATGTTATAAGAAATTAACATGCAGTGCTGCCAACAACTGCATGATGTATACTTTTCTATAGTTTACAGTATTACACATTGGTAGTCCTGATGGTGTCCAATATTAATTGTTTAATTAAAAGTGAAAGTTTGTGAAATTTGTGAAAAAAAGTAAAAAAAATAAAAATACTAAGTAAATATATTATATACCCTGCAAATATTATTGGACCACCTGGTCCATTTTGATAAAATGGACTACTCCATGGACTGGAATCCATGGAATGCAACCATGGACCATGTCATTGTTAAAATGTGTTTGTAGTGAGACGACATGTCTTCGTTTTTTAACGACATGTTTTCGTTTTTAAACGAAGTTAAAACTAACCCTCTTGTGTATACAATGGAGTAGTTTGAAAACTACTCCTTTGTAGTCCAAAGCTGGGTTATATGGTCCTACCCTAGGACATCGTTATGTTAAATAGACCATGTTTTTTCCATACGCTTGGGTTACTTTTGGACTAGTCCTAGTCCCCTGTGGGCTACTCTTTACACGCGTGTTTACACTGGTCCTAAAATTTGCAGGGTAATGGCAATAATAGACTACAGGGCACGCCATAAAAGGCGATTAGTAAAAAATGAAAAATGCTTAAACTACCCCTTAGTGTACTCCATACTGTAGTGACATGGAGTACTTTTAAAACTGACCCAATTTAGTACTCCATGGAGTAGTTTAGGGACTTCTTCGGTGGGTTATATGGTCCCCTCCTAGGACATCGTAATGTTAAATGGACCACCTTTTACCCATATATTTGGAGTAGTTTTGGAGTACTCCTACTCCTTTATGGACTACTCTTAACATGCATGTATGGACTAGTCTCGTTATCTGCAGGGTTACAATAATTTTCATCAGCACTATTGTGAATTTTCACATTCCAGCCAGCTGATTTTGGTACGCATTACAACAACAAACGAAAAATAAAAATACTACAACGTGTTGTAAACAATTCATTGTTTAAAATATTTTCATCGCGTTTTGTTTTCTACAGTAAATTCTATCAAAAGATTGGCTTAATTCGAAACAAGCACTATAAATATACCAGCGAAGAAATGCTTTCAAATTTAATTGTAACCAAACAAAAATTTGTTTTAATTGAAGGTATGAAAAATGTATTTATTTAGTATGTATGTGTGTATGTATATAATATTTTTTATTTGGTACAGATGAATTAGGTCAAGAAAGAATCGCTCAAAAATTTCTAAATAAAATTCTAAAAGAACAAGGTGAAGATGGCCGTATAAAAACTCTTCCTGTCAATAAACAACTCAGCGATTCTGACACACTACAAAAGTTCCTTAACGAGTGCAATGTTAAACCTATGGAAGATGGTAAATTATGGAATGTAGTCTTGCCCAGTCTAGCGGACTTTTTGTCATACCAAAAAGTAGCCGTAATATTTCAGTTCCTTACCAGCCTTAAAAAATGTGAATATGTTAAACGTACCTTTCTGTGGATTTCCCTGCAACATTTACAACACGACCATGCTCAATATGTAGTAGCAGCCTTTGAGTATATGGCTGATTTGGTGCTGCACCTTCTAACAACGAATGAAATTTCCTTGTTGATTTGTAAACCGGGAGGTAGTGTTACTTTTAAACACTATACCTATTCAAGAACAAAATCGGAGATTAAAGTAGAAATAAAACAAATTCCCGATAAAATAAATGCGGCGAATGTTGATAGTGCAGATGGTCAGAAGGCGGAACAATTGGGTACATTTAAAATTGAATTGGACGAAGAGGAAATTGTGGCCAGAAATGCCATGAAAATGCCCTATGAAAAGTAAGTTAATTTAAAAAAAACTCAAAAAAATTAGTGCTTTTCATATAAATTGGACTACACAATCACTTGCCTGTTATTTGCAAACAGAACATTAATTTAAAAACTATCCTGTTTATAAAATATACGTCCTTTTCATTTAAATTTTTTAAAAAATGATGGTATTTTTTCCTAATTTTAAGAGAAGCTCAAGTAAAGAAAGATGGAACTTTTTTTGTGGTATTTTGATAGTTTCGATAACAATTTGTATGTTTTTCGGTGTGCGGCATTTTAAAATCACTCTGAAACAAACAAAATCGGAACACTAAAATACCACATGAGTGATTTTTAAAGGCACATGTGATTGGAAATCACGTGATTTGATTAAAAGTGATTGCAAGTTCAAATTTTGCACTATTTGAATTGTGTGCAAATTTAATGCAAAAAATTTGCAATACCACTCAACTTTTTAGTGCTAGAGAAAAAATACCAATCATCACTAAATATGGTAAAAATAGTTCCAAACCGCGCACACTATGTGAATAATAAATCTTTTGAAAGACTTAAAACGAAATTTTATTCTTCGAATCATTTCGTTTTTTCGAAATACATACCTAAATCTTCTACTACCTGTCAAGGCGAATTTGCCTTGCTACCTGTTTTTTAAAAAAAATAAACATTTTCGCTTGGGAAAATATATTAAAACAACAATAAAAAAAACTCAAATTTGTTTTCCATATAAATTTCTAAACGAAAATTTGTATTTTATTTTAAAAGAACAGGCAGTTAAACTAAAAATTTACTTCAAATGCGAAAAAGCAGTGCCATTTCTTTCAAAAAAATTTCTATAAGCAATCTCAAAATTACTCTATAATTAATTATACGATTGCTTTACTCAAATTTTTCAAAATGTATTCAAAGATAAGAATATAAACTATTGTGTAATTTCTTTCATTTCAGAGCTATAGAAGCTACAGAAAGTAATATTATCTATACACCAGATGCTGCCGACGATTTTGATGATGAAGATCCTGACGACGATTTAAATATTTAAGAATATAAACCCCCTTATTTATAAAAAATAAAATAGGTTTATTTAACAATGTTCATAGAAAATCCGTTTTTAAATCTTTTGTAAACTTGGAAGTGTATTACGATTTTCGTACTCGTTCGAAACGATAGCAGAATTATATATATATATACCGTAATAGGGGCCTATAAAAAACTTTCATTCGAAACAATAATACGAAAATCCTAATACGCAGTACAAATTGTTCAAATTCGTAAATTATTAATCACGAAGCGAAATACGCGTTCACCCCCCCCCCCCCCCCCCCCTGTTTTATTTTTTATAAAAAAAAACCGTAACTCTTTTGCTTCAAATTTATAATTATAAAAAATGGCTTTCATCTTGGTATGAAATAATTTTCAATGAAACGTATAAATTTTTATTTAGATTAGATATGTTATTTTAAAGCAAATGAAATTTCAATTTTTTGTAATAAGAAAAATTAAATCGCTATTTGTTGTGTTCATTCTTAGTCTGTCTACTTGTTATCTTAAATTTCCAGGTTTCGTTTGATGTCAAACTATTACTGAAATTTGTTAAAAGAGGGATCGTACAGCAAAAATCACGATGTACACTTTGTAATCAGTGTTGCCATTAGGATACGAAAGATAAATTTTTCGTATCTTTTGATGACTTCAGGTACCATGTATAATCCTGACATTTTTCGTATCTTTTTAATCGTTACGCAAAATGTACAGAAATAAAATATTAGAGAATTGTTAGCCAAATAAAACTTATTAAGACTAACCGACTCAATGCTAATACAATAGCAGCTTAATTAATGGTGATAGAAAACATTAAGGATCTAGTAGTGCGAAGTTGTTCTGAGGAACTTTTTTATTTTCAGAAACTTTATACGAACTTATTGATGTAATCGCCTAAGTATAAACGCCTTAACTGCTTTATTAATTTTTTACAAAAATTAATTTTTTTTGATAACATCAAAACATTATATTAATTTTAAAGTTCGCTTACTGTGTTTTTGAAAATTACACTACGTGACAATTTTTTGACCAAATGAATTTGACACATAACCCTACAAGAAGTGAATGAGCGAGTAGTCACTTTTTTCACGTTGGTCTTAAGAAAATGATAGAAAGAAATGACAGAAAACTTGATTTCGGTCATTTCATTCTATCATTTTCTTAACACCAACGTGAAAAAAGTGACAACTCGCTCATTCTCTTCTTGTAGGGAATCTTTGTGTAAAATTTTCCGCTGAATCCGGAATTTTTTAAAACACAAATAACGGTTATTTTGGAATATCTTAAAAACTGTTCTACTTTTGACAATTCTGATTCAGCGGAAAATTTTACACAAAGATTATGTGTCAAATTCATTTGGTCAAAAAATTGTCACGTAGTGTAATTTTCAAAAACACAGTAAGCGAACTTTAAAATTAATATAATGTTTTGATGTTATCCGATTCAGCGGAAAATTTTACATAAAGATTAGCTGTCAGATTCATTTGGTCACGACTTTGTTGAAATTTTGTCACGTAGTGTTACATACCTAATATTTATGACTTAAATAAATATAAAAATGAATTTATATGATATATATATGAATTTAAATGTTATGTTAATAAATGTTAAACGTTATAAATAGATGTTCAAATTTTTTTCAAAATGTATCTTTTTGGGAAAAAGTGTATCTTTTTGGTAACCAAAATGTGTCTCTCGAAATTTCACTGGCAACACTGTTTGTAATGGTCAGGTTTTACTAAAAAGTATTACTTATTTGCATCTGATGTATATTTAACACCATCCATTAATCTTCAACATATTTTATTAAATAAAATTTATTAATTTTACAAAAGTTTTTAACACTAATTATCTTTTGAAGCGGCCACAAAGTTATTATAATCTCTTCTAATATTCATGGAAGGACGATTACTACTACTGTTTGGTTGCTGATTAAATGAAGGTCTGCCAGTTGGATTGTGTTTAGCACCTGAACTTCTGTATCTATGGTTGCGGCTTTTATAACCTCCAACACCGTGACCTTCTTCACCAAAACTGCCACGAAAATTTCTTTGATGTTTAAACCCTCCACGATTATGATGTCGGCCACCACCCTCATGTCGAAATCCATCACCGCCGCTAAAATTCCAATTTTCTATAATAGGTGGATCATCCAAGGGCTTTAAGCAATGTTCCATGAATTCGGAATCCTCTTCAGTGTAGCGTAACCCAAACTCTTGTTCACATTCCTCCAGGAATTCAACATCTTTGTCAGTTAGGCGATTTATTTTACGATTGGGATCGACCATATTTTATTTATAACTTTTTTAAATACGACAAAATATAATTTGAATTTGAATTGTTTGAAAATGTTTGTAAAAGTTTAATATTTTTTGCTTGAATTCAATTTCTATATTTCTTGATTTTTACTGTAGTCTAATCACAATAACAATAAAGGCAACCAGCTGTTAAATAGAGCTGGCAAACAATCGATAGTACTATCGATAGTATCGATAGTTGTCTTTCCATTGGACTATCGATAGTTTATTTTCGATAGCGATACTATCGTAGAAATCTTTTTTAAGAAAATTATCAATAATTTTTTGTTTTCGATTTGGCAATAACAAGTCAGACGTCGTTGCCGCACAGCTTAGCTAGTTGCGGCAGTTATCTAATCGGCTTAAGGATCAACCATTTTGAATAGCCTTGCTTATCCTCATGCCAAAGAAAAAATTTTTATAAATGTATGTACCAGGTTTCTCAAATTATTTTCCACCTGAATCGCCAAATAGTATATCGAAAATCGCCAACATTTAATATTTTTTTAGATTTTAAAATCGCCAAATACGAGTTTAAGTAAAAAGAGTATACTAAAGTAATTTTACCTTTATTAAAGTTTTCTATATTAACTAAAATAAAAATTTTCGTTAAAAATTTATATTGAGAGCAAAAACAAAGTTGAGTTGTCTTATTGTTGTTTCAGTATATTTTCCCAAACGAAAATTTTTAACAAGGTTTCTTTTAAATTTGCTAAATTCCCATTTCATAATATTGATAAACTGAAATTTATTGTTGAAGGGATAAGCTATTCCTATGCGCATTTCACTGGTTGCTTAGGCCAGATCGTCAGGAAACTACATCCAAAAAATTTAGAAAAACTTAAGATATTTTACAATAAAAATGTTAAGCGAAAAAGAATTATAAACCCCAGTTTTACTTGTAACAATATCAAAGCTTAAACAAAAACAACAACAATAAAAGGTGAGTTTATCTTTTCTTACAGTCCCGACTACAATTGGTTGATTTTTTGTCAACTCTAAATGTAGTTGTAAGTGGGTTAAGAAAAAACAAAAATAAAAACAAATTACTTTATTTTATTTTGCCAGTTCAGTTTTATTTACATTTTTATTTTATTTTGAAAAATTTTGAATACATATTGATTTTTTTTACATACTAACCAGTGCACATTATTATTCTTGAAGTTTTGAAAATTCAACATCATATGCAATCATAAATAAATTGAAATATGACAACTTTTTTAGTGGAACCCGAATTATTGCAAACTGTATGTATATTTTAATACATATTTGAAAAAATTTAGCTTGTGATAAGGAAAATGACTGAAAATCTAAGAAAGATTTAACTTTATTCCAAATTTGGAAAATTGTATTTCTTTATATTTCTACATGGACAAGTACGGTATTTACTTACAATTAAATTAAGGAATTCTACAAAAAATTCGATACTATCGATAGTATCGATAGTTTGTCAACACACTATCGAAAATATCGAATGTTGCGACTATCGATAGTTTGCCAGCTCTACTGTTAAACAAAATATTAGCAGAGTACTTCAGCGTTACCGCTGTGCGACTTTGGTTGCAATTTGCAACCTTTTTTACGCTCTGACACTTTTTGTGCGACTTTTTTAAAATCGTCTAATTTTGCAATTTTTTCCAACTTTTTGCCCCTTTTTTGTAAGTGAAATACTTTTTTACACTGCTTAGTTTCACATACTGAACTGTATTGTATATGCCTTTTTTTGTATCGTGTTCTTTGAATTTTCATGCCAATCTAGGATGATCGGCATTACTATTTAAAGCGTTTTAAGACAAACTATTTTACCGCGATTGATCTCATATCTTTATTTAAAAATTTTATGGTTTCGGTTCGTGCTTTGTTGAGATACAGACGTGTAGTGTATTCTTAACTCCGCATACAATTTGAATTTTTAATTAATCACATTTGATTTTGTTATATAAACAGCGAATGGACGCTTGAAAATAAATGATATATTTTGTTATTTTAATTATTTAACATAAAACGAAACGAAAAAAATATTAAATAAAGAAAAAAAAAGAAAAAAAAAAAAATGTATTCCCAAAAATTTAAATTACGTTTTGATAATAAACAGGCAAGTGCACGGCCTAAAAAAACACTTAATTGACAACATCTTTTGTAAGTTGTTGTTTGTTTTTATTTTGTTTTTCTTAACCTACTTACAGCTACAATTAATGTTGAGAGAATTTCAACTAATTGTAGTGGGGAATGTAAGATGAGATAAACCCACTGTTTATTGTTGATGTGTTTTGTTTAAGCTTTGATATTGTTACAAGTAGAACTGTTGCTATAAGTCTTATACGCTTAACAGTTTTATTTGGTTTAATATCTTTAGTTTTTCCAAAATCTTTATGGATGAAGTTTCCTGATGATCTGGCCTAAGCAACCAGTGAAATGCGCATAGGAATAGCTTATCCCATCAACAATAAATTTCAAGTGTTTTTATCAATAATAAAAACTGGGAATTAAGTACGAATAACAAAATCTTTTGAAATTAAAATTTTGTATTCCCAAAAATTGAAATTACATTTTGATAAAGAAAAATAGTAAAAATATATACGTACTAATGTTCATAAATGTGTATGTATACATACATATTCTGAGCAAAAACATTTTAGTTTAAAGTTCTTATTTTCTTGTTGTTGTAAAATACAATAAATAACAAAAATATTAAAAGCACAGTTAAACGGTGAAAAACAAAAAAAAAATTATTGCATGAATAAAAACAATGAAACAACAATAAAACTAAATGATAGAAATGTTTATGTGACAGTGCATGCTAACGAAGACAATTCTGTAATAAATAAAACAAAAGAAAACAATAGTAACTACCTAACGGATAAGCCAATTTTTCGAACACGATCCCTTTCGCCCTCTCTTTTTACAAAGACGGTTGATGGTGATACGTTAAAAAATATAAACCTCTCACTTGCAAGTGTTGCCACAACGGCAAACACAATCTTATTAACAAATGGTACCATGAACTCTAACACAGATGCAATGCAAACATCTCAAGTAAAAAATGGTCAAAAGCCTCAAGTACAAGTTGGTATGGACAGGTACATAACAGTGCTTAAGCGGGGTCGCAGCCCTACCTCTGCAGCAGTTGCTTCGGCTTCAAAAGTACCATCTTTTGATAAAATAAACTCTCAAAATCGTTTTGCAATTCTGGAGGATGAATCCTCGGAAGCACCAAACGTTCTAAAATCTTCTAAGCCACCCCCGATATATCTAAGGGAGCAAAACTCAAGTGAGTTAATAAAGAGCGTGATCTCGGTAATAGGTGAAAATTCGTTTTACGTAGCTGCAATCAAGCGTGGAAATATAAACGAGACAAAAATACAGGTAAATCATGAGAATGATTTTCGTAAATTAACTAACAAATTTGAAGCCCTTAAAAAAAGCTTTTACACATTTCAACTAAAGAGCAGCAAAGGTCTTCAGGTAGTGATCAAGGGCATAGACTCATGCGTGGACCCAGATGAAATTAAAACTTTTTTGGAAGAGAAGGGTTTTAAAATAAAAAACGTTACAAATATTAAAAACAGGGAAAAAAATCCCCAACCATTATTTCGGGTAGAATTAGAACCTGGCGACATTAAGCTTAAAAAAAATGAAACGCATCCTATTTATAATTTAAAATATATTTTCTACAGAAGAATAACTATAGAGGAGCCGCACAAAAAAATGGTCCCGTTCAATGTCTTAATTGCCAAGAATTTGGCCATACTAAGGCATACTGCTATTTACCCCCTGTTTGCGTCGTATGTGGAGAATTACATTGTGCAGTCCAGTGCGATAAGTCTAAAAATGACCCCAATGTAAAAAAATGTAGCAACTGTGGCGGAAATCACACTGCCGATTATAGAGGATGCCCTGTATATACTATCGTCAAGCAGTCGGCTGGACCGAAAACTAATCCCCCACAAATGCAGGTACCAAATCAAGTAAACACTAATGGCATTCAGGCTCCGCAGCCTAGTAATAACAGAACCTCGTATGCTAACGTCCTTAAATCAAACCATGTGCCAATGCAAGGCTCTTCGCCAATTAATGATGAAACTCCAGTTTCTAATTTAAGTCGTCTAGAAAAAACCATGGAAACATTAGTGCAAACAGTAAATAATTTTACAAACACAATGGGTAATATGTTACAGGAAATTCTAAGAATGCAATCGATGTTATTGCAAGCTGTTCTTAACAAGCCATGAACTGTTTAAAAATTTGTTTTTGGAACGCAAACGGCATCCGCCAACATAAAAATGAATTAGAATACTTTCTTAAAAACAAACAAATTGATGTCATGATGGTTTCTGAAACTTATTTGACCTCAAGAAATACGTTATATATGGTTATATACTATATGATACCAAGGACCCTCGAGATAGAGCTTGTGGAGGTTCAGCCATTTTAATTAAAACCCGAGTCAAACACTACCTAATGTTTGATCACCGTGAAGATTATCTCCAAGCAACGAACATTTGCGTTGAGGAATTAAATAGAAACCTAGTAATTTCATCGTTATACTCACCGCCTAGATTTTCAATATCAGAAAGCCAATACTGTAAATATTTTAAATCATTAGGACCCTGTTTCCTAGCTGCTGGCGATTATAACGCTAAACATACCTTCTGGGGTTCACGACTTATAACACCAAAGGGTCGTGTTTTATTTAACACAATTTCTAAAATGGATTTAAATGTGGTAGCGAGCGGACAACCAACATATTGGCCTACTGATCATCAAAAAATTCCAGATGTTATCGATTTCGGCGTGGTTAAAAACATCCCCATAGAAACGATTCATGTTGAAGCTTCCTTAGAATTATCTTCTGACCATACACCTTCAATTGTTACTATAATGAACCCCAATAGAATTGTATCTCCGACTGGTCACTTAGCGACGACAGCTACGCAAATTAACTGGTTAAAATATAGAAAATACCTCAGCACCCATTGCACAGAAAATATTCCGCTTAGTACACCGGAGTATGTAGATCGCTCTATTGCCAATTTTGACAGTTTTCTGAAACTAGCTGTTCAACATTCCAGTATTGCCCCCAAAAAAACAAAAAATATTAAAATATATACCACAGATGTCGAGCGTCTCTTGTCTGAAAAAAGGAGGGCTCGAAGAGAGTGGCAATTGCACAGATCCCCGTTACTTAAGAACTTACTAAAAGAGTGTACAAAAAACAGAACTCAGAAAACGGCTTCTCTGGAAAAATATCTTAAGGAACTTGATGCAACCCCACAATCAGACTACTCATTATGGCGTGCAGCTAGAAATCTCAAAAGGCCAGTTGTCTCTAAACCACCATTAAGAGACTTGAATGGTAGTTGGGCAAGAAATGATGTTGAAAAAGGAAATCTGTTTGTTAATCACTTAAAAAACGTATTTACCCCAAACATATCTCACGATATTGCGGCCGAGTTACCACCTGTTGTTGCTAGAGCAGCTGTTCCCCTAAGATTTGAGATAAGAGAAATCGAAAAAGCTATTTGTGATATAAACCCCAAGAAGGCTCCTGGTTTTGATAAGATCAGCAACAAAATGCTTCTGGAGCTACCCAGCATAGCAAAGAAAATTATTCTTTTAATTTTTAATGCTATTTTACGACTTGAATACTACCCTCAAGAATTGAAGGTCTCCTTAGTTACGATGATACCAAAGCCAAGAAAAGATCACACCAAAGTTGAGTCATATAGGCCTATCAGCTTATTATCTAATATATCAAAGCTGTTTGAGAAGCTCTTAGCGTCCAAATTACCCCAATTTTAAATGACAATGGGTGTATACCTAACCATCAATTCGGTTTCAGACGAGAACATAGCACAATTGAACAAACCCATCGGATAGTAAACGCCATAAGAAAAGCCTTTGAAGAAAGAAAATATTGCTCCGCTCTCTTCATCGATGTCTCTCAAGCTTTTGATAAAGTCTGGCATGTAGGTTTGTTACATAAATTGAAGCTGAACCTACCGGTTAACACACACAAGCTGTTAGAAAGCTACTTGGTCGGTCGAAAATTTATTATTAAAGAAGGTGATTTAAGATAGAGACAAAAAACTTGTTGACATGTTTACTATACAACATTTGACAGTTCGTACCACAAAACAAGCAAATAAAAAATAAACAGCTGGCTTTCCGAGACTACCTGCTATAAATATACCTTGGGATAGACCTTGGACAGTACATGCATCCATGGTAAAATAAACAGGTGGCAGCACTACGTCAGATGTCGATTTTTTGCTCTTGCATTGTTTGTCTAGGCTTATGTCAAAGTTTTGTTTATGTTTAAAAAAAGTCCACGTTTGGTGCTGTAATTATTGTATTTTATTAAAGTTTTTAACAATTTAAAATTAAAATAAATAAGATATTGACTATAGTTAAAGAAAAATTGGCTAAAAAATTATTTATTTCATCACGTTCAAGGGCACGCTTTGATTTTTGTTTAATGTATTTTTTGACGTAAATGGTGATGTAGTTTCCATTTTTATTGTAATGTTGTATATGTTGCCGTAACGATGACACCTAAGAGGCAAAGCAATAACAATTAGCTATTTTTTGAGACCACCTTGTAAATAATTATACTTTTTTATGATATTTTTTGGGTTGAGTAGTGCTACCATACTTTTATATTATTTAAATAAGACTTTTAAAATAAAACTCAAAAAATCAATCTGTATTTAAATACGATTTAAGTTTTTATGAAAATTAACTTAATTTAGATTTAATTTCTATCCTGAAAATTGGGCATAAGTTTGATTTGTCCCCTTTTACAATGTGACAGACAGACGAATCAAGTTGTTCTTAATAGTCTTTTACATATACTGCTTGTTAAAATTTACAAAAATTGAAAGCTGTGACGTAGGCTGCACTCAATTTGTAATCAATTTACTTTCAAGATGTCATAAAAAAAAAACAATTTATAAAGACTAACATGTAATCAGCTGTTAAATTGATAGTAAAATTGCCAAACAAATGGAGAGGTGAAATTGAAAGCAATCTCGTGGTCAATTTAAAGAGTGTGAGTGTGTTAGTAAAATGTGAGAGTGTATTGCAAATTGAAAGGAATTGAAAGGCAAAACTTGATCGTGTGGCCACCAAGTTAAGTATTTAGTGAAGAAGAGAATTTTGTATTTAAAACGATTTTAAACATAAATGTGTTTAAAATATCAATCCTGAAAATTGGGCAAATCAAATCAATTATTGCAGGTGGTGTCGAACGGTTTTGGCCAGGATAATCGCTTAAGATTTGTCCTGATGACTTTTCAAGTATGTATTTGATTTTTTGGTCGCAATCTGTTAACAAAATCTACAATAAATTAATTGAGGGTGTTTTTTTAAGCCCGATAGAACTTGAAATTGTAAAAAATAACACAAAAAATTAAATTGTAATCAAAATTTTTTTTTATTCGAAAGATCAATACGTGACATTAACATTTGAAAATGATTTCGGGCATATGGGCACCGCGGCTGTTCTTGACGAAGCGCATTCTGGACGTCCAATTTTGGGCCACTTTTTCGAGCACTGCTGGCCGTATGTCACGAATAACACGAACAATGCTGGCCTCCAAGGCGTCAATTGTTGCTGGTTTATCAGCATAAACCAGTGACTTCACGTAGCCCCACAGGAAATAATCGAGAGGTGTCAAATCGCACGACCTTGGAGGCCAATTGACAGGTCCATTTCTCGAAATCAACTTATCGCCAAATTTTGATTTCAATAAGTCGATGGTTGCGTTCGCCGTATGGCACGTAGCGCCATCCTGTTGAAACCACATCTCCTCCGGATCAATGTCATCCATATTTTCAAACAAAAAATCATTGATCATGGTGCGGTAACGATCTCCATTGACCGTAACGCGAGCTCCGGCCTCATTTTCGAAGAAATAAGGTCCGATGATGCCACCAGCGTGAAAACCGCACCAAACGGTGCATTTTTCTGGATGTAATGGAGTCTGTAGGGTCTCTTGTGGATTGGTCTCGCTCCATATGCGGCAATTTTGCTTATTAGCAAACCCGTTAAGCCAAAAATGCGCCTCATCGCTGAACACAATTTTGCGATAAAACAACGGGTCAGTTGCCAACTGCTCTAGAGCCCAATCGGCGAAAGAACGACGCATATAATGGCCTCGTGGCTTCAATTCCTGCACCAGCTGGATCTTATGCGGGTGTAGGCCGAGATCTTTGCGCAAAATTTTCCACGTAGTGGACGGACAGAGCCCCAATTCCTGCGACCGACGACGAATCGATAAATTTGGATTTTCTTCCACACTTTCGTTTACAGCGGCGATATTCTCTTCAGTACGCACATTCCTTCGACGTGTTGGTGTTATTGCATCCTTTAGAGAGTATGTGGTACGAAATCTATCCACAGTTCGACGAATGGCTTGTTCAGATGGACGATTATGTACGCCATAAAAATGACGAAGTCGTCTATAAGTTACGCGAATCGACGACTGATTTTCAAAGTAAATTTGGATAATTTCGTAGCGTTGTTCAAGCGTGAGTCTATTCATGATGATTTGTCAGAGTATACTGAAACGATAAAAAAAAATATTTCATCAAAATTTAATTTTTTGTGTTACTTTTTACAATTTAAAGTTCTATCTAGCTTAAAAAAACACCCTTTATATGCGAAATCTTTTGATTTTTCTTCAACCAACTCGACAACCGCCAAACTAATCAATTGACAAAGCCGTACACGCTTTGATTTGGACAACAACCGACTCAGTTGACAATTGAATTGAATAGTGTATGGGCTGCTTTACACATACTCTTTAAAGCAACAACATTAAAAAAAACTGAAATACAATTAAAACGGAATAGATAAACGAATTTGTATATAATTTGCTGTTGTGAACGGGCTTAGGTAACTTCAGATGAAACAAAAAACTAACGTGTGAAAGCAGAAATTATAAACCTTCTGTGTTTGTTTATTTTGACCGCTTGTATTTGAGTTTGTTGATGAAAGAGGAAAGACGAATGGAAAAGTGTTATTTGTTTTATGTACAAACAGTTTTTTTAAGTTTATTATTGAACGAAAGAGAGAAGGCGCTGAAAATTACTCAAAGCTGTAAATCAAAATTTTTATTCTATGGACACGAATTCAGTTTCAAAAGAGAATTGAAGAAAGTTTTTGCAGCAAATGTTTTATAATGTGGATGAGGACTAGCCCTACGTTTCCACATGCAAGTAATTACTTGCAAGTAGTGTATTATCAACGAAACATCGAGGAAACAGCCGATTGGCTGAAAGTACAAAAATTGTGTGAATGTGAGTGAAAAAGTGTTAGTGTATTGAGTTTTTCGAACTTGCACTTGCATGTGGAAACGGGGGGTAAAGCATGATAGTGTGGCCTGAGGCGAATAAACTAGAAGGTGAGATCAAAACTACAACAACATTGCTTTTGTCAGAATGTACTAATAAAGTGACCTCACAAGCGCAGCTGTTTGCAGTAATTTTCTTCGTGTGTGACGTTTGTCGTCATTTTTTTTTTTGTTTATTTACTTTTTTTAATAAGGCATTTTGACATTTGCCGTCTCAATTCTAGCAACAAAATGCCTGTTGTTTTTTCCATTGTTGCATTGTTGTAGTACTGAGGTCACTTTGTTAATACATTTCTTCTTTTGTGGTGCGATTGTCAAAAATTTGCTATTAATAAAGGTTTGTTTATATGAAAAACTGTATATTGTATACAAACTTTGACAACTCTACCACCGAAAAAACACCTTATATGACTTGACACCACATTCTAGTGAATGCGCCTTGGTGTGACCTAAAAATGAAATTGAGTGACAAATTTTTTTGAAAAAATTTATCCAACTTGCAAATGTTTATGAACATTTTCATAAAACTACAGATTCTGATTTTTTTTGATATTCTTTAATTAGGCTCGAGTTCATCAAGTTTAATTTTCATTAAATTATTTTCACTGAGAAAGGAATTTTACAACTTGGAATTTTTATAAAAACTTATTGATAGTTTTTCCTTAAAGCTGGCGGGCACCGCAGTGGTGCAGTGGTTAGAACTCAAAGATTTTTTGAAGATAGAATGTGGTGATTCTTGAAACATGTAAAAATCAACCCGGGTTCAAATCCCAGCTCAGCCAAGGAAAAATTATCAATTAATTTTAATAAAAATTCCAAGTTGTAAAATTCCTTCCTTAGTGAAAATTAAATTTGATGAACTCGAGCCTGATTAAAGAATATCAAAAAAATAAAAATTAACAGTTCAACTAAAAATCAAAATTGTTATTATAGATTCTATGTAATAGGAGTTGCATTTTCTTGTAAAGTAGGTGAGTCATATGATTTTGTGTGATAGTGTGGCGAAATTGTAAAGAGTTCTGTCAGATTGTCGTGTGAATTAATAATTTTTGTTTTCCTATTAATTATTATATTTACTTAATGAAAACCAAATAAACCACACAAACATATGAAAAAAGTGTATAAATTTTAATATTCTCACAAACATCTCGTTATCAAACTGCTTGCGTCAGTTATTGGCTCTTTCTTTCATTTTATACATGGTCCAATTAGTGGGTCTACGCGAAACGCCTGCTTTTTTTTACAGAATTGTGTTTTCTACGCGCAATTGTTTTTGACATTTCTACTATTTTTACACAAACAAATGCTTTTGTTCTTGACATATTTATCATTTTTGACACAAACAGAATGCGTGTTGTTTTTCCTAGTGTTGGATTGTTTTAATAGCGCGCAGACCTACTAATTGGGCTCATGGTGAAATAATACAGGTGGCAGCACTAAGCCAGAAGACGATGTTTTGCTCTTGCATTGTTTGTCTAATCTTATGTCAAAGTTTTGTTTATTTTCAATTAAAATAATTAAAAAATTGACCATAATTAAATAAAAATTGGCTAAAAATGCATTTATTTCATCACGTTCAGCGACTTGCTTTTAATTTTGTTTAAAATATTTTTGACGTAAGCTGGGACCTAATTTCCATTGTTTTTGTAATGTTGTATGTTCACCATGACTGGGCCAAGATTTTATATACATTACTCGATCTTGCTACCGTTTTTCGATAATAACCTGCCAAAAATAGCGATTTTTTTCATAAACGTGCAAATTATTTTTTATCAAAATTACTTGGCATCCCTGCTTGTATTCTGCTGTCAAAAAATCAGTTGCATTTCTTCTGCCTCCCTGAAAAGTTTATAAAAATGTTTTTTTTTCTGGCAAGTGAATAAATTAATTAAAATTAATGTAAATTAAACCATACTACTTTAAAGAATAACTTTAAACAATGTCAAACATAACGTATATGAATAAAAATAAACTTCTGCATAATTAAGTTGCAAAAAAAGGAACAAAATCTATTATATTTTCTCCGCCCAGGCAGCTTCCTCACCATTTATTAGTTTATTTTTTTAATTGCTTAAAATTTTTAGTTAAAACAACTTTTGTCATGTTAAACCTTGCGTTTACGTCGCCAGCACTTCTACTAAAAAATAAAAACACACAAAGTTTTAAAAATAATTTTTCTTATTCTCAATCAACTGCGTGATACAACCACTGCCAGCGCCATCAACAACACTAGCACCTCTCTAAAACGTCGACTACAATGGCTGAAAGTCTGGTGTGGCGTCTTGTGTGCCGCTATAAAATATTCTTTTTAGTGGGTTTCATTATATTCGGCATACAGATTTTTCTAGCCTATAAATCTTTAAATCTAACCAATCTAACGTCCAGTGACATTCCCGATGTAAATAATCCTGCCCTGTTGTCGGTGGCCCAGCAAAGGGGTCGTACGGCTGCGCAACACAATTCCGCTAGTGATGATGAGGACTCTTCAAATGCTTTTTTAATGCCACGCAAACGTTCGACTGCTTCTAAATCACAGACCGATGTAATAGACGCTACTTTGATATCAGCCAAACAATTGGGTTTCACACCTATCTGTAATATACAATCAAAAGATGCCGTCTCCGCCTTACAACGAGCCAAAACTAAAGACTGCCGTCTACATATCGCTCAAGTTGCTTGTGCCATTCAAGCAGGTGAATTTTATGCCACTCAACTGCCCAGCCATTGTCCGCGCGGCAATCATACCGCCAATATCCAATTAGGTTGTTATCGAGATGAAAAAGAATTTCGGCTTTTATCTGGTTACTTTATTAATTTTAAATCTTCTAATACCCCGGATAAATGTGTTCAGCTGTGTCTACAATCGGGATTTCCTTATGCCGGCGTACAATATGGTTCGGAGTGTTTTTGTGGTGCCGATTCGCCCACAGAAGCCGTCAAATTGGCCGATTCTAGTTGTAACATGAAATGTTCGGGGGATCAGCATGAGATTTGTGGCGGTTATTATGCCATGAATATTTTTGAAACTGGTATTGCAAGTGAGTATGTTTTTTCTTATTTTCTATATTCGGAAATAGTCGAACTAATTTAAAATGTTATCAATTATGTATATTGATTGACTAGAATTCTGATTAATTGAATAATTAAAATATTGATCAAGTACATGAAAAGTCTTATGACTTTGATTTAAGGTCCTGCAAAATTGCACACTACGATAATCATGTTAAGTGCGGAATATAAAGAAACTAATAAAACAAAGAAACAAATTTTCAGGCAGAAAACGATATTGCAAACGAAACTACTTGAAACCGAAAAATATCGTTTTCAGTAGCTGTGTAAATAATACTAAAAATTGTTACAAGTGTTGCAAGTAAATTTTACAAGTCAATGTTAAAAGTAAATATACAAGTTACAATTGTTACAAATTTGTAACAATTTTTAGTAAATGAACATTGCTACTAGCTGTATGGTTTAAAACTGATTTCTAATTAATGTTGGCAACCGAAAAAATCTAGGTATTCGTATTAATATTCAGCCTTGTTGCGGTTGCCGTTGTCTTTAACGACTGTGTCGTTTTTGTCGTTTTGCTGATTATTTGGTATTGGTATCGGTATTAAACTATTTTGTATTTCCACAGCTAGCATTTTGTATCAAAATCTAATCATTTCAATCATAAATGATACTCTCCTTGTAAGAAAATGGCACCCTACAGATGACTCACCTGAAAGATTCATATGTGATACAATTTTTTGATTCCTTTTTAATAATTTTAATGTTAGTTTTTATAATCATTATTGAATCGTTTTGGTCTCATTTTTCAATCGAAAATTATATAGTTTTCAGTTTATTTTTCTTTTTAAGCTAATAATACCTAATGAAGTAGATGTAAATAAAAACAAATTTATTACATTTCACCCGACGTTTCGTCACTTTTTTTGCGACTTTTTCAAGGGTCGTCTATTTAAATAAAAATAATAAAAGAACAATATTAATACAAAATATTTTTCACAACAAGCAACTTACAAAAATTATATATTATTTACATTAAAAACATTAGATTTTTAATAAAATTAAATTGCACAGAAATATTTAATAAAAAACAGTAAAGCACAACTTAAAATTATTATCACAGATTTTATTAAGGGTATTCACGTCGCAAGTTGCACCCTTGCAAAAAAGCAAAAGTGCAAAAACATAACAACAACCACAAAGGCAATTGCACTTTTGCTTTTTCGCAAGGATGCAACTTGTGACGTGAATAACCCCATTATATTGCGGTTCTATAACTAACGTCGGGTGAAATGTAATAAATTTGTTTGTTATTTACATCAATTTTATTAGGTGTTATTAGCTTAAAAAGAAAAATAAACTGAAAAAATAAAGTTTTTGATTATACAATTTTTGTTGTCATATTTTTTAATTTTTCTCCGATTAAATCAGCACCATTATGGCTTTTGATTTTTAAAACCATCTTTATTTTGAACCAAAAAAAGAAGAAAAGAAACAATTGGCACTAACATTTATGTTCATAAACTGTCAATAATTTTTGGGCTTCTTTTTTATCCAAGCTTCTTATTTGTTTGGCTGACACGAAAGTTTCTATTTTTATTTTATTTTATTATCTGAAAAGACTCATTTAGGTGATTTTTACAAAAAATAATATTATCATCCAAATGCTAGCTGGATCAGTATTAGTATCGATGTTTTGATTATATGGGTATGGGAACAAATGTATAGAAACTTTTGTAACGGTATATATCGGTATTACAATTAAATAAACCAAACCAAGCAAAAAGCTTAAAAACATGTTTTTATAATAAATAAAATAGTTCATTTAATATAAAAGATAAACATTTTATCAACCTATATACGTGTAAGAACTCTTATATTTAATGAATTTTTTTTTTAATCAAGTAAATTTCTGTGTTAACAAATTAAATTAAAATTGTAAGATTTATCTCAAAAAACATACATACATATGTAGTTATTCTTGAATATTGTTGTCAATATACCGCTACACCGCAGATTATGAAGTATGTCACAGCATTTGTACGGAAGTTAATTCGAAAAAAATCAAAACATTTTTTTTGTTATTAAATATGATATCATGATTAAACAGCTTTTTTTGTAAGCATTACAAAAAATAGAAATAATTGTTGGTATGTACTTCAAAAATAGATAAAAAAAACTTGTTCTCAGCTAAATTGTATCCTTAAAAAAATGCTAAATATCAATATGCCCAATGCTTCAATGCTTGCAGCTATGATAGAAAATTGAAAACAACAAAAAATATGACAATGTTTTTTTTTATTTATTTTGTAAATTTTAAGAAATATATCTGTGGCATTTTGACAACATCTTATGTCAAATTTAAAAAGTTGAAAAAAATATTCCCCTCTATTACTAAACTCGTTGTCCACGGCGTCGTTAATTTTAAGCTCACGTCACATTTAGTCGACGCCGACGTCAACTCGACATTAAATCGGTATTAATTTGCATGTATATATTCAGAATGTACTAATAAAGTGACCTCACAAGCGCAGCTGTTTGTAGTGATTTTCTTCGTGTGTGACGTTTGTCGTCATTTTTTTTGTTTATTTACTTTTTTTCACAAGGCATTTTGGCATTTGCCGTCTCAATTCTAGCAACAAAATGCCTGTTGTTTTTTCTATTGTTGCATTGTTGTAGTACTGAGGTCACTTTGTTAATACATTTTGTATATATTGATGTCGACATGTTATCGATATTAAAAAAAAAAAATTGCTCATCCCTATGTATTTTGACAGTAAATTAATTTATTTTTTAAATTTTCGTGTAAAATGTTATTTTTGTTTGACTCTGAAAGTAGCGATGAAGAAAATAAAGAGTTGTTGTAAGTTTTTTTTTTAACTTACATTTAAAATCCCTCCACACCTTGAAATGGTCAAAATTTAAACATTTATATTTTTAAAAAATTTTCTAGCCAGACCTTTTGCCAACCCTCGCTGTCTCTAATTGGTGGTCCCATTGAATCTAATTTTGTTGTTATTTCCTCCCATTCTTTTTTGAAATTGTTAGGAGTTGAGCTGCGTTGAAATCCTTTTGCCAAACTGGGCTTATTTTCAAGTTCAGCAATAAGGGTTTCAAATTGTTTTAAAGTTGTTACTTTAATTTTTTTTTTCCATTTATATATTATTAATATATTTTTTAAAATTTTTTTTTAAATATATTGTAAGAACTTTGTCACAATTTCACTTGACGACGGTAAAAACTTTGTTGACAAAATCAAAGCCAATTCGTGTCAAAGTCGGCGTTAAATCGTCTTTATTAATACAAATTCTTTGTCAATAGTAATCGGTTATCGTAAATATTGACGGCAGTAATGCCATGACTGCGGTGTCGACGCCTTTTAAGTCGACATTGACATTAGCAATAGGGGGGATTGTTTATACGAATTTTCATTCCTTTGTTTTTCTTTAATATTTGTTTCCCACTAAGCAATTTTGCTGGAAATCAAGTGCAAAACAATTGGTATTCAACAGTTCGAATTTCAAGTTTCAAGGGCTACTTTTGTTACATTTTATTGCAATAGCATTCTCCAGTACAATTTAAATTTGAAATCAAGTGAAAATTAGTAAAATATTTTGAAACTTGAATAGCATATAAAAATACATTTGAAATCAAGTTTATTTCCTGTTAAAATTTTTAGCACTTTTATTTTATTTTTGAGTAACTATTGGGTTATTTTATCTACAGTCAGAGACTAAAGTTTAAATACACACTTAAAATTTTGAGTTAAAGAAAAACTAAAGTTTCCCTAAAATTTTTAATATGCAGTTTTGTTTTTCTTCATTATTAATATAAAATTAAAAATATTGACCAAATTGTATACATTACAATAATTAATAAAATAAAAAAATCCTCATTGTTTTAAGTGAGAAAAGTAGAAGGCATAGGATAGAGGTTGCCAAAAGTATAAAAACAAAGACGTGGAACTTTGGCAAACTATTATTTTTAAATATGAATGTAAATTTAAAACCTAATACTGCCCACCAAAGAATTAGCAAACTCCATACAGAGACTTGTACTTTTCTCACTTATGAGTGGTTTTTTCCGAGACACCCTGCTGCTACATCCGTTTTCCCGTAATGCTGGCATGTTTATTTAAAGAATTAGCGGTATCATCCGCTATTTTGGTTGCTCTTACTCTGTGATTTTGCTTTACTTCTGGGTCATGGTTGACATCTCAATTAGAAAGTGTTTTTGGCTGGCAGCTTCTAGGCATATTTTCAATTGAAGCTGTTTGTTTATAAATTCTAACGATGTTCTGGACGCTGGAAAATAGTAAATTCAACCATATTCGTATTTTTTTAAGAATTCAGAATTTTTTCATTTCACTTCATTGAATTTTTATTTATTTAATCAAGCCCATAAAGCCATATGATTAATACAATAATTTATTATGATCAACTTACATATTTTAATATGTACAAAAAGATTAAAATTTTTTAAGAACAAGAAAATTAATTTTTTTTTCTAATCTCTGAATTATTTAAGTATTCCACAAAACTTAGGTCGTATGGTTGATATTCTGATTTTAATACTTTTATATTTTTTTCAATTTTTACTTGTTTTTTAATGTTCTCTTAAAAATGTTGTTCATGAACGGATTAATTTAAAATTAACTAAATATATCAATAAAAATAATGAATAATGAAAAATGGGTGTTTAATGATATCCAAGTGAATGCTATAAAAAGTAAGACAGTGCAGTTAAGGCTTCATTTTTGACTAAATTGGCAACGCTATGTCTGAATAAACGTGTGTTAACATCAGCTATCTAATTTTTTATAATATAAATGCTTAACAATTGTCTTTTGCATATTATTTAAACGTTTAAACATTTTAACTAATCGTTTTATTTTAACGTATTATATTGGATAAATGCTGATCGTCTTATTTTTTTTCCCCCGATCAAATTGATGCTGTGCTTTTTGTAAACTCACTGAATACACTAAATAAAGCAATTTTAGTTTGTTGCTGCTGTTGCTTTGTTTTTGTTGCTGTTGGAAATTCAAGTATGCCGTCTGCCGCCAAAACCTTTAAGTGTGGGTCATGTAACGATCCCATCCCAAAGACTCAGGGAAGTATGAATTGTAACAATTGTGGATTAGGGCACCATATCTCTTGCGATGAAGGAGATGAAGGGTACTTTTTCCTTTACATGTTCTGATTGTCAGAGTTGTTCTTGAAATTCTATACGTGATGAAGTTCGTGCCTTAAAAACCACTTTAGATGATTTTATTAGAACAAACCAAGATGACAGAGATTCCTACAGGAATTCTTTTACTCAAATTCTTAGTGAAGTTAAGAGTGAAGTTTCTTCTTGTATAAACCATATGAAGGTTGATATTGCCGCTTGCAGTAAACGATTTGTCGACTAATTTAAAAATTAATGCCTTAGAGGTAGAAAATAATATTCTAAATCGTCGACTGAATCGTGGTGACGTTGTTTTAAGTGGAATGCCAATAGGACTTGCATCAACTATAATATCCTTATGCTCGTTTTATAGCATTGATATCTGTGAACGGGACATTAATCAAGTGTTTAAATGAACAATAAAAAGCTTATTCTTGTTAAGTTTAATAATGTGTCTATACGTGATCACTTAATGCGAGAGTATTTTAAAACGACATCTTTAAAATTTAGTGATATTATTGGAGGAGAAATTGGTAGTCGAGTGTACCTGAATTACCACTACTCTCCTAGAGCTTCAAAAATAAGTGCACTGTGTCGAAAGCTACTGAAGCAGAAAATTATATCTAGATATAAAATTTTGAATGGAGATAAGGCTAAGGCTAAATTAACCCTGATTAATGGCAAGGACGTGTTGTATGATGCTGATGAATGTGCCGTTTTAATTACTAATAATGAAGTTTCTTATTGAGCTAACCAAATTTAAGTTTTTTTATTCTACTTTTTATATTCTACATTCTTATTTCATTTAATTGTTTTAATGATAATACGCTGTATATTTCTGCCTTCTTATTTGGCTCTTATTCTGTCGTTAAAACTTTTAAGCCAAAAACAGATATGATGTATATATATATATGTGTATATGTATATATATGTATATGTGTGTATATATACCTTTTATTAAATAGTATGTTGATCTCATGTTTTATGTTTACTTTATATTAGAATTTGATGGCTGATTTTACAAGTTTGAATGAATATTAAATTTATGGTAGATTATTTTATATGATATACTTTTTACGTTTGGTTCCCAACCCTAAATATGAATCTTTCTCATGTCAATTTTATCATTTTGCGAAGCACTAAAGGTACATTTAAAAAAACAAGCGCACAATTATGCGCTACGCAATAAGACATACAGAAATGCAGTAAAGTAAGTGAAAGAACTCTCAACAACTTTTATATAAAAAAATAACATTTCGAGTGCTACGGCATTCCCTTACTACGAAGCAGGTTTGTAAGGGAGAATACTTAAAAATAACGGTATCAAAACATTCAGTGTGTTAAGCTGATAGTTACATCCAACAATTTTTATATGCGCTGAATAATGCGCTTTATGTGTCAAAAATGTATTGCTTCAATTTCTCCCTTACAAACCTGCTTCGCTCGAAGCACAATTTTTTATTGGGTATGCTTTTCGCCGTAGACATAGCACTACTTTTTTTTTGTTAAATATAACAGATTCTGTACGTGGCCATATAAATAGGGATAAGTTGTCGTTATTGGTTGCATTAGATTTAAGTAAGGCTTTTAACACTTTAAATTACGCTTTGTTAATAGCTACACTAAGGAACTTGTTTAACTTTTCAAGGTCTGCACGTAGATTGATTTATTCCTACTTAAATAATAGACATCAATTTGTTGATATGAATGGAGTCTACTCGAACATACTTCCCTTATCATCAGGTGTTCCCCAGGGCTCAGTTGTGGGTCCTCTTATTTTTGTGTTATATGTGAATGAACTGCCAGGATTTATTGATACTAATGTTTGTAGGTCTTTTAATTTTGCTGACGACATTTTTCTCTTATTTAGTACGAATAAAGACAATAGTGATGTTATACAATCTAATGCAAATTACAGTCTTGAACGTTTCCGTCTGTGGTCATCTACTAACAATTTTTGCATAAATATTTCCAAAACGAGGGCTATTGTTTTTGGAAATCAGATAAGTAACTTGAATATTTTTATTGGTAATGAGAGAATTGATTTTGTTGACCAGTTAAGATGCCTTGGCGTATTTATTGATAACCGACTTACTTTTTCTGATCATATCGACCATATATATTGTAGAGTATCAGGGATTTTGCGAGGGATATATTCGAATAACATTTACCTACCGTATTACATTAAAAGCAAAATTGCTTGTGCTTTACTGATGCCACATATTTTGTATGGACTCGAGATTGTGTTTGGTACTTTAGCTATCCAAACTATTTCAATACTGTTGTTAGATATGTTTATAATATAAGAAGAAGAATTAATATTTCTGGCTATGTGAGAAAATTTCTTGGATGTAGCTTTAACCACTTTGTTTTATACCGCAGTATTCTATTTTTCTACAGGTTTCTTAGGAATGGTCATCCTACTCAGCTTTGCTCTGAATTTCAGTTTACCCACTCTACAAGAAGTCCACAAATTGTTATTCCCAGGATAAGATGTAGCTGTTTTGAGAGGTCTTTTCTTGTAAGGGTAGCTCGATGTTGGAATTGTTTGCCTAGAGATCTTCGCTTATTTTCCCACTCAAATAATGCATTTTTCTTTTCGTTGAGCTAACTTAATTGAAGTATCTCATAAATTTTTTTTATCTTTCGTGTTGGTGCTTTCCAAATGTCAATTTAAAACTATATATTTAAATTGATTTAACATATTTAAATATAAACAATTACTTCGCATCTACATACTTCTGGTTTTTATAAACGCATATTAGATCTTACTAAGCTATCAACTTTGGGGCCTGGTTATTATTGTTATTTTTTTATTACTAATATTGTATTAGGCTGGGGAGCCAACTCGTAAATAATATTGGAATATAATTATTACAAACTTGTTAGTTTTATACTTTGTTTGATATTGAATTAAATAATTTTAGATTAAGCAGGTTTTTGAATTTGTAACAAAATGAAAAATAATTTTCTTTTATTATTCTGAAATAAAACTTCAAAGATTAGACTTACATTTTTCTACAGGTTATGGGCTATTAGTTTAAAAATGTATTCGAGAGAAGAAGTTAAATCAACCGTCAGCAAGCTCAATGGATCAAACTATTCAGTATGGAAGATTAAAATGGAATTAATTTTAATTAAAGAAGATTTGTGGGATATTGTTTCAAAGCCAAAACCCACAGAGCCGGATGCTAACTGGATAAAGAAAGACGGGCAGGCGAAGGCATGTATTGGACTTTTGGTGGAAGATGCACAATTGTATTATTTTAAGAATTGCGTTAATGCGTGCGACTATTGGAATAATTTGCAAGACCATTTTGAGAAACCATCTTTAAATACGAGGGTACATATAATGAAGACTATATGTAAGATGCAATTATCAGATGACGAAAAAATGGAGGCTCATATTAATGAGATGATGTCGTATATAGATCAACTAGCTGTCATGGGTGATCCATTAAGTGATTCGTGGGTAGTAGCAATGTTATTGCGAAGTCTTCCCGATACGTATGATCCACTTATTGTCGCTTTAGAAGCTCGGAATGATAAAGATTTAAATCTTAACTTTGTGAAAGGAAAGTTAATTGAAGAAGCAACACGTAAGGTCTACAAAAGGTCATCATCAGATACAACAGTGATGAAAGTTCATAAAGGAAAACAGCAAAAAGACCAACATAACATTTCTAAAAAATGTTACTTTTGCGATAAAGCTGGCCATTTTAAAAAGGATTGCAGATTTTATAAAGAATTCTTGGCAAAGAAGAATACAGTCAACATAACAGCAAGTCCGGATGTAAAGGATAGCAATCAAGAGCATTGTTTTTGGGTTGGTAAATGTGGGAAGGCGAACTGGTTTTTAGATTCTGGGGCTACGTGCCACATATCAAATCAGGAAAGTTTCTTTCAAAAGCTGGATAAAAACCACATTGAGTCAGTAAACGTAGCAAATGGCTATCAAATAAATTCACAGGGTAAAGGTTCTGGATATATAGAAATCATTAAAGAGGACAATTCAATCGAGAGAATTTTTATTAAGGATGTTCTTTACGTACCATCGATTGAATGCAACCTTTTATCAGTAAAAAAATTGGCTGAAAAGGGGTATAGTGTATATTTTAAAAATAAAATATGTAGAATTATTAAAAATAACGTTACTGTGGCAATTGGCGACTTAGTGAATGATCTTTACAAACTAAGGGTTAAGTGTAATGATATAAACTTGGCAAACAATGGAAAACACAATGGATGCATACATGAATGGCATCGAAAAATGGGTCACAGAGATATAAATGCTGTAAAAACTATGTTACAGATTGCAAATATTAAGCCAAGTGATTGTGATATTAATGTGGAGTGTGAAGTGTGTCTCAGTGGTAAGATGACTCGAAGATCATTTCCCAAAAAAGCAAGTGAGCAATCTAAATCTATGCTTGATTTGGTGCATACAGATGTGGCCGTGATGAATGTATCTACTCCAAGTAATTATCGATATTTCGTTACTTTTATCGATGATTTCAGTCGATATTGTGTAATATACTTGCTAAAAAACAAAAGTGATGTTGTTGAGAAAATTAAGGAATATTTTCATTATGTTAAAACCAAGTTTAACAAGATTCCTAAAGTTTTGCGTTCAGATCGAGGCGGTGAATACCTTGGAGATAATGTTAAAGAATTCCTAAGGGCTATGGGTACACAACAACATTTAACTGCGCCATACACTCCGCAACAAAATGGAGTTGCAGAGAGAAGAAATCGTTATTTGGTCGAAATGGTAAGATGTATGCTTGTAGATGCTAATCTACCTAATATTCTATGGGGCGAAGCGGTGATAACAGCTAATTTTGTTCAAAATCGCGTCATAACAAGATCTAACAGAACAATTCCTTATGAAATATGGGAAACGAAGAAAGTGGACTTAACTTTATTAGAAGTTTTTGGTGCAGAGGCTCATGTACTTATACCAGCGCAAAGACGTAAGAAGTTAGATCAGAAAACTGAATTATTGATATTTGTGGGTTATTCCGGAGAGTCAAAAGCACTACGTTTTTTGAATTTAATGGACTTGAGAATTGTAATTAGTCGAAATTACAAAATACTTAATTCTACTTCAAGAAAAACTGAAATGATACATTTAAAAAAAGAAGAAGTTGAAGTTAGTTTAAGCAGTAAAAATCCAGATACAGGCATTCAATGTTTTGAAAATACAAATTTTAACAACGAAGATTATTATTCAGCAGATGAAGAGTTTTTAGTGCAATCTGAAGATGAAGATACTGTTAATGCTTCCAAGCCACAAGTACCTTTAAGAAGATCAAATCGTCATAATTTTGGTGTATTACCAAAGCGGTATGTAAATACAGTAAAAAATGTTGAACCTAGTACTTACAAACAAGCCATAGAAAGCGATGAGAAGGAGGAATGGGTAAAAGCTATGGATGATGAAATGAAATCGTTAGAAAGCAATAAAACTTGGAAGGTGGTACCATTACCCGAGGGACGAAAAGCTATAGGATGTAAGTGGATTTACAAAATTAAACGGGGTTCAAGTGGCGAAATTTTAAAATATAAAGCTCGTCTAGTTGCAAAGGGATTTAGTCAAAAATATGGAGTTGATTACGACGAAGTTTTCGCACCAGTCGTAAGACAATCTACGTTAAGAATGTTTCTAACAATTGCTGGTTCTAGAAATTACAAAGTCAAGCACTATGACATAAAAACGGCATTTTTAAACGGCAATCTTGATGAAGATATATATATGCGACAACCATTTGGATATGAAGTTTTCAAAAACTGCAATAAGACATTGGTATGTAAACTACAAAAAGGTTTGTATGGCCTTAAACAAGCAGCGCGATGCTGGAACACAAAACTGTTTGATATACTTATACAGGAAGGGTTTGTTCAAGGAAATGCAGATCCTTGTTTACTGAAAAAGCATATTGATAACGAATTTATTTTCATACTTGTCTACGTAGATGACATTTTGGTAACTACAAATACCAATAAAAACTTCAAAACAGTTGAAGAAATTTTACAAAGCAATTTTGAATATACAATACTTGGAGACGTAACTTTTTATCTTGGTGTCAAAATTGAGCGGGAGAACGATGGTTTTTATAATATTTGTCAAAGTCAATACATCGATTCAATCGTTTCAAGAGCTAGTTTAGAGGAAAGCAAAGGTTCGAAAATTCCAATGGATGTCGGTTACGTTGCCCTAGATCGAACAAATTTTAAGTTGATGGATAATAACGAAAAGTATCAAGAGCTTATAGGGTGTTTGATATACCTTTCTGTAAATAGTCGTCCAGATATTTCGGCAGCAGTTTCTATATTAAGTCAACATGTTACTCAACCAGCTGAAGAAGATTGGATGGAGCTAAAAAGGTTAATAAAATACATTAAAGGAACTGTAAACTTAAAATTAAAACTTGGAGGCAATAGATCTGAAAAGCTTATTGGCTTTGTAGATGCTGATTGGGCACAAAACCGTATAGACAGAAAATCATTCAGTGGTTACGTTTTTAAATATAATGGTGGATGTGTAAGCTGGTCGTGTCACAAACAACAATGTGTATCACTATCTTCAACAGAAGCGGAATACATAGCGCTAGCTGAAGCATCACAAGAAACTATATGGTTAAGAAAACTTATTGAAGATTTTGGAATAAAGCTACACGAACCAACAATAATTTTCGAAGATAACCAAAGCTGCATTAAGTTAGTTGGTTCAGAAAAATTTAGTAAGCGAACCAAGCATGTGGATACTAAATACCATTTTGTACGAGATCTTAAAAACAAAAATATTCTAAAATTATCATATTGTCCTACAGAGGAAATGCAAGCTGATATATTAACAAAACCTTTGTCTCACATAAAATTTGTAAAATTTAGAAGTTTGTTTCAATTGTATTAATTAAGGAAGGGTATTGGAATATAATTATTACAAACTTGTTAGTTTTATACTTTGTTTGATATTGAATTAAATAATTTTAGATTAAGCAGGTTTTTGAATTTGTAACAAAATGAAAAATAATTTTCTTTTATTATTCTGAAATAAAACTTCAAAGATTAGACTTACATTTTTCTACAAATAATTGTAAATAATAGTATAATTTTTTTTTTTTATTAATTGTTCTTTAATTCAGAATTTGCATTTACAATTGTAATATGTATATAATTTTTGGACTCTTAGGCTTTTTATATTACTTGGATTGAAATAAATAAATAAAATCCCAAGCGGTCGTCAACGACGTTCTAACGACGTATTAAAAACGAAAATCGGACAAAAAATGGTTAAGTTTTTTAGTTCAAAGTTAATTTAAATCGAATTGAAAATCATCAAAAAACTGACATAAACATCTCGCTATCTCGAGTCTGTGGTTAGATTTTAAAAATGTTTTAATGCAGAACTAAAGAATTCTTAAATATCTATTATATTTGGTCATTCATTAGACAAAAAAAATTGACCGAACTTTTTATTCATAAAAAATACCAATACCAATAATTTTATAAGCTTTTAAAGGCCGTCACGTACGATATTGTAATCACTAAAATACAACTAAATGTATCATCTTATTATGTTTGTATTTAGTTTAAATTTGGTCCAAACCTTTTTTATTGCAATCTAAATCATTTAACCAAATATTATTCGAATCGGTACATATTTGACTATAGCACCTATACAAATAATTACTACTACCGAAAATAGCTTTTAATGCCATAACTTCCATATAAATGTTGGTATTTATTCTTAACCTCATAGAATAATTCTATTCTGGCGACCTTGATTGGCCATGGGTCCCGAATAGGGTGTATAGTGTAGGGTATCATATGGTCGGGCTTGACCAGTATAGTCGGTCAACTTGTTGATTGTTTTAAGTATTTATATACATATATTTACAAAAAATATATTTCATGCCTTGTAAATATGAACTACAGTAGAATCCCGATAATTTGTAATCGCAAGGGACCGGCCATTTCTTACGAATTATAGGGGTTTTCGATTTAGCGGTGTTTCGATTTAACGGGGTTAAAATTAAATAAATACGAATTAACGGGGGTTTTCAATTTATTTACTTAAACGACAAAAAAAAAAACAAAAGACAATTGTTAAAAATAGAATGTATAAAAATTATATATAAAAATTATTCATGTAACAAACGATCTTAAGAAAATAAACACACACACAAGCAAAAACTCACGCAAAAAAATAGCGGCAAACAAAAAATCATTCTTTCCATGTTTCTGTTTTTTTATTACGAATTAAACGTTGTAGTTAGCAAACAATTACGATTAATAAGAGGTAAAGAAAACTTTATTTGAAAAAAAATTACGAATTAGCGAGGGGACCAAAATGTATGGAAATTTTACGAATTAACAAGATTTTTTCAAGGGACCGACAGTTTATTACGAATTATCGGGAATTTCGATTTATCGGGGTACGAATTATCCGGGATTTGACTGTATAAGAGAAAAATCTGTCACGTACGGTATGTCACGAACGATATTACATTTTGTTCATTATAAAACCATCAAAAAAAATTGTTTTCTTCCAATTACAGATTATAAAGCAAAAATATGTGGTTTTAATTAAAAAATTAAAAAGAGAAAAAATACTTCCCACAATTCGCAGATTTTCGTATTTTTTTTACATTCACCCCAAAATCACTTCTGTTTTATGTCACGTATGATCTGCGCTTATTTTGCTCAATATATTGGAAAACAAGGTTCCGAAATTGATAATTTTTTTTTTCATATATAGAACCCGCTAAATGAAACATAATTGGGATTCACAAGGTGTCATAAAGTCATAAGTCTTAAAATAATAACATGAAAAATACGACTGTTGTGAACAACCTCTCATAATTTAGTGTGCTATTTTGAAGTTAAATCAGCTGATTTAAAACAAATATAAAAAATAGATATTTACCTAACATCAAAATATATTTTAATTCTAATCCATGAATTAATAGATTAAATTAGATCTTATCTGACTACTTTCCATTTTTTAGACGCAAATCAGAAATAAATTTTATTTTGTTTGTTTACCAAACATCAGAGTCCTCCGCCGATATAATTTGATGCCGCAGGTGTTTTGTTGCAAAAATTGCTAGCCGCAGGATAAATTCGGATATCAACGGCGACGGCTACAAAAACTAATGCGGCTCGGCTCAGCCGCTCATCGCAGGTCCCTTCTGATTAATTACGACAGCACAATAAACATAGCAAGCAAAGTCCTATTAATTTAAGACACTTTTTGTTTACAAAGCAACAACAATATTTTTAAACCATTGTAAAATGTTAGAACATTATGACAATATAACATAAAAGCACACCTTGTGAATACCCCAAATGATGAAAAAATTTTCCAGTTACTCAAAATCAAAATCTCTATCTTTCTGAAGGCGTATTAATGTCACGTACGATGAGATGGAAATGCCCATATATGTAAATGTATTTCTTTTTCTTGTGCTCTTTAAATGTATGTTTTCAATCATGAGAACTATTTAAAATAAATTTGGTATTCATAAAGTGTATTTACAAATTTTGTGTCTTCAAACTAAGCTAATTTTCCTCGTAAGATAAATGTAAATTGACTTTAAATTTCTGATTAACAATAACAGTTTGTTCTAACACTATATTTTTAAATTTTTTAGGCAAGTTTTATGTTACAAACAGTTTATTATATTTTAAAATGGTTTTTTATTTTAATTTATTAATATGTAGTTTTTATGTATATGGGCATTTCCTGGGGTCGCGAACGTACGTTCGTACGCTTTTGATGTACAAATAATATAGAAAACAAAACTTTTCCTAGCATTTTTTTGCGATTCGATAGCATTTGGGTAGATATATGTTTAGTGCAAAAGATGGATTTCATCGAGTTTAAGTTTTCATAATAATAGGTATAAACGTGTGGTCACGAACGTACGCAAAATAGAAGTCAACTTTGGCTGACGTAGTGAAATGTAAAAATCTGCGTAATTGAACGGAATATTCAAAAGTGATTAATTTATTTCAGAAGTGTATAAATGAAGGTCTCCATACAGTATTTACAAAATAAAATATCTCTTTTGGTTTTTGTTTAATTGGCTTATGTACCGGTCGCGAACGTACGGGTCGCGAACGTACGATTTTTCCATATGTTTTTTTTATTATTATCACCATGCAGATTCCCTTAAATATCTTCAAATTTCCTTAACAAGCAACTTAATACTCAATTTACAATTGATTGTTATGGAGAGATTATGAAGAAAGAGAGTAAACATAACATATTTTTTGCATTTAAAATAAGTACATAAAAATGTCTTTAGAAGTAGAAAATATAAGAAAATATAAAATTTTCCAGTTTCCAGCGCAATTTCCTCAAGTAAAACAGCTGAGATATGCTATGAAACCATTCTTTTATAACAACATAGATTTTTTTATAATAATAAACAATAAAAGACGATGATTATCAACATTTTATTTTTTCATCCCGGTAGACCATTCTGGGGAAATGCCCATATGTATGAAGTATCTTATTTGCAATCAAATTGAAATGTAGGTTAATTTAAGCAATTAGTTATGAAATTCTAAGTTTTTTTATGAACGCCTTTTCTATTTCTTGTTATTTAAACGTGTTTGTACAAAATTTATTTTATTTGAATATTATTCAACTTTGTTTGCAATACGTTTTTTTTTGCATCATGCTTAAACCCGTTTTCTTATTGTTTTAATGCTTGCAGGTTATTAAACTCTTAATTAGCAAATTATGTTCTACTTTACTGTTTTAAACGAATTTTACAAAACAAAAAAAAAAAAAATGCATTTTCAATGCAGTTTAACACGTAACTTAAATTAAATATTACACTAGATTAAGAGGTTCTTAAATATTTATTGAAATATTTTTTATTAAAAGACGCTATTCAAAACTTGTATAGATAATTTCAACAATACATTTTTGGAATTTTTCAGATAATTTTCGTGTAAAAGTATTTTTGAAGTTAACTTTAAAATTTTTCGTGCGATAAATTTCGAAATATTTGCGCATCATAAAATTTTTATATGTAAAATAATAAAAATTTTCTCGTATAAAAAAAGTTATAACAATTTTTTGGTTTTTTGCTAAAAAAATTTGTTTAAAAGCAGATTAAACAAATTTCATGCAAACAATTTTTACAATCACCCCTGTCGTTAATAATTTTCAAGGCGATTCAAAGTAAAGACCTGCACGAGTGTATCAGTAAGTATTGTTAAAACAGATACACCAGATATTTATCTGTTACTACTGATATAAATGAGAGAATGAGTGTAACTGATATTGTATGGTTTTGCTTTTGCCCACTCACCATATCTTAAAAACAAAAACAGATGCTGATGGTTTTGGATTGAGTGTGTCATAACATTTTTTTTTTGCTTACAAATATCTGTTGTCACCATAAGTATTTCTACAATATCTGTGGTTATCTGTTGTATGCTAAAATATTGTTGGCGAGTTGATGAAAATAAGAGAGTTTATAAAAACTTGTATAAGACCCCACCAGGGGTGCCAGATGGTTTTAGTAAAAAATCGGCATATTTTCAAAAACAAATCGGAAATCAAATTATGAAAAAACGGCAAATTAAAATTACTGTTTAAAACACAATAAAACATATTTTTAATGACAAAAACAACAAAGCAAAACAATTAACCATTACATAATGCTTTAAAAATAAATAAATAAAAATAAATTTTTTATAAATAAATTTTATTTAATTAAAAAAATACGGGGTATCTGATAGCAGATTTATAATCTCAAACTTAAATAAAAAATTTAATAATTGACACAAAGTTTTATTAAAAGCATTGAACGGTAAAATGGAAATTTAATGGAAATGGATTTTATTTTTTAAAGAATATGTCATTTGTCGACTTGAACACACTGTTCAAAACGGAGCCTTGTTTTTCGAGAATTTAAAAAAAAATTACCCAATTTTCTCATGCGTGGATAAGGCACACCAAACATTTACCCTGGGGAAATGTAAAGGTATTTGATGTTTCAATCGAGGGTTGGAGGTTCTTGAAGACCAGTAATGGTAGATTTGTTTGTTGACGTGGCTATTTAAGTGAAAATGAACTTTGAACAAAATTGTAGACGAGCAATTACGTAAGAATCATTGCCCTTAAAAAATGTCTCCTCAGTCACTACTGTGACTGACTAATCCTCTAAATCGATAATTCCAACGGCGCCAACCTCCCTCCGCACCTTTTATTACTTTTTGAAATAATCGCATTAAAAATATACAGTGGCCGACAAAAGTCTACATACGACCCTCATTTCTTCCACCTGACGAGACCAAAAGCATTATGAAGAAAAGTAATGATGCAGGTTTGTTTGAAATCTGGTTTTATTAATAGAAAACGAAAAAAAACAACTTACTTCAATATACACTTTAAAAAATATTTACAAAAAACAAAAAAATAGCATTGACAAAAGTCTACATACGGCTTGTAAGCTAACATAAAAAACTTCATTGAAACATTAAATAATATTTTTATTATTAAATTTAGTATTTGGTTGGGCCACCATTGGCATCTTTAACAGCCTGTAAGCGTCTGGGCATTGAATTAACTAAATGTTCCAATTCAATCGGCGTTATTCTTAGCCATTTTTCTTTCAGCATCTTTTTCAACATTGGCACGCTAGTAATATGATGCTTTCTGATTTAACATTCCAAAATCTCTCAAACGAGTTCAATGACATTTAAGTCCGGGCTTTGAGGTGGTGTGTGCAAATGTCGGGGGGCATAGTAAAGCAGCCATTCTTTTACAACTTGAGCGTTGTGTTTCGGGTCGTTATCTTGTTGGAAAATCCAACTCTCACCAAGATCTAATTTATTGACCGATGCTCCCAGATTTTGTTCTAAAATAGACTTATATTGAAACGGATCCATATAACCTTCGACAAATACAAGATTTCCTACACCAGATGCAGCGACAGCACCCCAAACCATCACGTTGCCACCCCCATGCTTAACAGTAGGTACTAAGTGCGTCGGATTCATCGCTGTATTAGCTTTTCTCCAAACTTTCGCTTTTCCATCACTTCCAAAAATATTGTATTTTGACTCATCTCTAAACAAAACTCGTTTCCAGAATTCAAATCCTTTGTCAAATTAATTTTGGAGAATTCCAAGCGAAGTTTTCGGTTTTATTCGCTTATAAGGGGTTTTTTGCGCGGATTTCTGCTGTGGAAACCAGTATTATTTGGGGTTCTTTGAATTGTTCGTGGATGCAGAACCGTATTTGATCTTATTGTTAGCTCTTGGGCCAGCGTTGTGGCATTCACTTTTAGATTTTTTTCCACTTATTTTATTATAAAGCTGACATCTCTGCGACTAAGCTTTTTAGGGCGACCACTACGCGGTTTATTATATATTATATTTTCAATAGAACCAGTGTTTTTAAAATTATTTAATACAGTTTCAACTGTTGCTTTAATTAAATTCAACAGTTTTGATATTTCCCCGAAAGATTTTTTCTCGTTTCTATATTTTACTACTAAGTTTCTCACATCAGTTGAAATTTATTTTCGCGAGGTCGTTGTTATAATTGAATTATGCTGGAAACTGTCCAGAATACAACCGAATGCAATTGATTTGAAATGTAAAACATGCAGAAAAGTAAATTTAAAAAAATAACGGTAATTAGCCGTTATCATCCAGCAGCAAGCAAAACACAAAGCATGACATGTTGGCCGTATGTAGACTTTTGTCAATGCTATTTTTTCGTTTTTTGTAAATATTTTTTAAAGTGTATATTAAAGTATGTTATTTTTTTCGTTTTCTATTAATAAAACCAGATTTCAAAAAAAACTGCATCATTACTTTTTTTCATAATGCTTTTGGTCTCGTCAGGTGGAAGAAATGAGGGTCGTATGTAGACTTTTGTCGGCCACTGTAATTTTGCCACCAGACACCCTTTATATGAATAGATTTTACTTAAGGGTAAATTACAGGTACCGTTAATAAGAGTGATCCACATAATTTTAGCTTGAAAACTCTTCATATTAGAGTCAGCGGAGACATATACTGTCTTATACCAATAGGTTCGTCTCTTTAAGAACCTAAGGTGATCTAGAATAAACGATCTTAACTCCACAGTTAAAAATCATTTTTCAACGAAAAAGTAAAAGTAGGTATTAAGTATAAAAGTAGTAGTAAGTTCGGATGAACTCAATTTTTAATTGCGAATCATTAACCATTATCGTTATATATATTTTATTTTGGCTGTGGTAATCAATTAAAGTAAAATTAATTTTTTTGGTTATTGATAACCTAAGTAATTTTTTGGTTACAAATATCTTTTGGAAAAAATTATTTATTTATTTATATTTATTTATAGCAAAAGTTAAATATGATTATTTCGCCTTTTGCTTTTTTCCTTTTTCCTAAAAGAAGAGCTAGTTAAAAAAGACAAAACAAAAAAAATTTAAAGCTCAAAGAAAAAAAAATCTTCTCTGACTGGTAATAACAAAAACCCGGTTCAATAAAAAAAAGCAGGCGACGATTACAGATTACAACGATAAAATACTGATCAGTGTACAACTTGACAGCTTGTACAAAAATTTGTTTTACTTTCCATACAAATACCGTTCCCGCTTGGAAAAGGTAAAACACACAAATTGTGACGTTTATTTGATTCCTTCATTGTATAGAAAACAAAAAAAAATCTTAATGTGTTTGTCTGGCATCAAAAATATCACTTGTCGTCGTAAATTATTTCTCAGCAATAGTGTGACTTTTAGCAACCTTTTGTGCTGCTATTATCTCCGATTTTGCGTCTATTAGCATACATTGGTTTTTGATTTGGCGGCTAACAGACAGAAGCTGTTTGTTTCATTCTTTTTCCTACAACATAAAAGTGATTGCCGTTGCTTTTTGAGCTTTTTTAAATAAAAAATTTTTGCCATTGTTAAAAAGCAATTTGCAGCTGCTTTTGAAAAGTGTTGGCTATTTTAGCAGTAGAACTTTTCAATTTTGATTTTTTTTAATTAAGAAAATAGCAAAATTTGGCTGCTTTTGCTAATATGGCGATAGCATTTTAAACCCTGGTTTACATAGCCAGCCAGCCGGACTTTTGAATTTCTTTGGATTGATTCCCCTTGTGCTTTAAGTCCCTTATATGAAGTTTTATATTTTTCAAACTGTGTTTGTTGTGTTAGACATACCATTAAAATACTGCAAATATGGAATATATATGTATAACCATTTTTATTCCCTAAGTTACCCAAAATTAATAATTTAGGTATATAAAATAAACGAAAAATTACCGTATTGCAAGTGTTTCTCAAAAAATATGCACTTTGATAATTTAGAGGCAAAAATCGGCCAAATGCCGATAAATCGCTAAATATGGCAGGCCTGATCAAAATGATTCTCGCTTGTGTTGTTATTGTTGCTCGGCAATTTGTACTGCCACAGCATTAACAGTCTGTGTGTGTGTGCCATGTCTTGTTTTGTTTACTTTTTGTTTTTTATACCCTCCGCCACAACTAGCTGGGTATACTTAGTTTGTCATTCCGTGTGAAACTTTTGAGAGGAGAGAGTTTTTTTTTATTTTAATTCATATAAATTTTGTATTAAATTTGTCGCTCACGATAAAATCCGGGACCAAAAATAATGGCTATATTTTTTTAAGGTTACGGGAAATTTTTTTTTATTTTCATTTGGTAGTTTTTACAATTATCTTTATATATATTTTATATTGGTTATCGTAACCAATTAAAGTAAAAAATTTATATTTTTGATTATAAATAACTATTACTTCAACCAAAACATTTTTTTGGTTACAAATATTTTGCTTACAAATAACCATTAAAACAAGTAATTTTTTTTAACAAGTGAACGTTGTTGTGCGTGACTTGAGAGATAATTCTTACCCGCTAGAATCACTGTCTATACTAAAAAACTAGTTTTCTTGCTTTTGCCGGAAAAATAATTGGATCTAAGGGTTTTGGAATATAGGCAGAGAATTGAGAGAAAAAGGTGAGTGGCAAAATTGTGCTTTTAACATATCAGCTAATTTTGAAGACCCCTAAATAAAGCTAAGAATTGCCAAGTATTTGGTACTTTCGTTGGGGCTTACCTTAAAATAATTTTTTTTCCTAAAATTCGAAAAAAAACGTTCCTAATGGCGGCTGCCATAAAAATAAGTTAAAATAATATTTTTTTGAAGATTTATAAATTAAAGGCAATATTTGAACATATTTTTTATCTTTAAAACCCGTTTTGGTAAAAATATTATTTATATTAGTACGATTACCACTTGTTCTAGTTTGCCTTGGCACTAACAAATTATTTAAAAAATAGGCACTAGAAAGAGAATTAAGTTCTCATTCTATACAAATGCAAATATTACATAATAGGAAATGATTGTATTTTGAATTAAAGCTGAATTCGAAATCTACCTATTTTAAATTTCCATAATTCTTATATATTTAAGTTTTAATTCAAAAGTGCCGACTATTCGTGCATGCCGAACTTAGGGATTTCACCCTAATAAGCAAATAGTACTGTTGTTGTTGCTTGGCAATTTGTACGACCATGGTCTGTGCACAAAACGAGCAGCCTGTGTGTTTTGTTTTTGTAAATTTTTTTGTTTGGCTTTTTTTCGCTCTCTTTCGTTGAAAAATAATTGAAAATAACGGTATCGTACAATAAGTAACTTATTGTATTCCATCAGTATCCACTAGTATCTGCTTTTGCGAAACAGATATAAGCAGATATGATACTCTCTTTCGCTTTTTTATCAACTTACATCCACTCTTTTACAAATCATATCAACATCAACTTATATCAGAAACACAAGAGCACTCATCCATACGCATCAACTTTAGAAAAAACACAGAAACAGATATAAACAGATACATCTGTGCAGGTCTTTAATTCAAAGTGGAATAATAACGTCAACAAATGTTTACACCAAAAAAATGCCCCTTATTGTGGAAGCTTTTTGCCTCGTAATTTGTTTACTTTTTCCTTCGATTTTCTCACTTTATTTTTGCTGGGGAACAGAACATGTATGTATGTATGTAGTTCTTCTTATAATTCGAATATAAAGGGCAAGATCCGTTAATAACGCACAAACCGATATAAAGCTCAACAAAATGCTTAACAACAGGTCGATTGCTGCGGATTTGTGTAGCTTTCGAAAGACGTGGTAGCAGAATTTGGGAAATTATTTTACAACATAAAATTTTAAAAATGCAAGAAACTAACGTTGCAATCAAACTATCACTCCAATACAAAATATGTATTATGCTTTGTTTTTTAACTTTTCTTTAAAATTTTGATGTATTTTTGGCGGCTCTCTGGCTTGGTAAAAACAAGGCAATATCGAATCTTATATACGCTTTACCAGAGTAGGTAAATGAATTTCTTTTTTCTTTCTTTCTCGCGAAGGTTTTTTTGTACAAAACTTTTCGATTATCATTATCGCGAGAAAGAAGAAAATATTGTTGTTGTTTCCTTCTTTTGTGTTTGCCGAAGCAAACACAAATGCTTCTCTTCGTTTAGCAGAACGAAGAGGAATGATATAGAAGGAAACAAACTGAAGGAGAATAAAATTAGAAAAGAAAAATGAAATCGAAATATCGAATGGAAGGAAGGAAAAAATAAAGAATTCTTTTTCTGTTTTTTATTGAAATTATATTGTTATGAAGTAAAATTAAAAGCAAAGACTTGGTTTAGTAAATACAGAAATAAGAAAAAATATTTAAATATTATTTATTTTATTGTTTATTTATTCATTAAAACAAATTTCAATGAACAAAGTTTTTTCCTTCTTTTATTTCCCTCTATTTTTTTCCTTCGATTTAGAAAGAAGAAACAATTTTGTTTGCTTCTTCTCTCCATTTCGTTTCCTTCTTTTTCAGCCAAACGAATGGTTTTTTATTTCAGCACAAATATCAACGAAAGAAAACACAGCAGTTTCTAGCCTTCGTTTATAGAAACGAAACAAAAACAACAAATCTCTTCTTTTCGCGAAACGAAGAGGGAAAGATAAAAAAAAAAGAATTCTTTGCGAGGAAATACCTACCCTGCGCTTTACAATGGTGCGATAAGAACCATAAGTTATATAAATAACGTTCTTTATATATAAATAAATCTTTTTTGTGCCACGCCCACTTCTCTAACTCCGCCCACATTTTGTCGGATGTTGTACAGATAACCAAGATCCGTTTTTAATCTCTGTCTCTTGCCATTCTCCCGATATGCATAAAAAAACAACAACAGCCAGAAATTTATGGGCACAAGTAGAGGCAGCAGTGGTTTTTTGTTCATATCTCAGCCGTTTGTGGCCCGATCTATCTGAATTTCAATAGAAAACTTTTTGGGACTATATGTGACATAAGTGTATAACAACCGAATCGCCGTCATAACTGGGGTCTTCGGAAATCAAATTTCAACGGCCACTAGGACAATGTTAAATTACGTTCGCTACTCATAAGGATCCAGAATTTATTAGCCTGTTCATCGATTTTAAATGAAGACTTTATTATTATAATTTGTTTTTGTTTTAAATGTATGTTAAGGGAACGAAGTCTTCGTTCGGAAATAGATGAACAGGCAGTTACTTTATAGGGTAGGATCTAAGATTGATATTGTAGAAATTACAAACGGAATGACAAACTTATACATGTTCACCCTTAACCTTCGGTGTAGGGTATAAAAATGGCGCATACGTTGGTCATCGTTGACCGTGTTTTGTAGATGGCAACGGTAATCTGTGAAAATAATTAAGTTTAACAAAGAAAACTACCAAATAAAATTATTTTCCCTGTGCTAATCTGGTAATTCGATTATTTCGTTTGAATACTAAAACGCTTCCAGCATTCTTGCAGTTCTGTACGCAGGGCCAGCTGGAATCAATTCAGTGTCGGTACATTATTTTCAATAGACCCCATATAAAGCCCACTCTCGAAAAAACTTTAGTACGCGTAAAACCAAAACGAATAATGCTATTGTAGTAGAATTTGGTCTGTCATAGCTTTATAAGTCTTTAAACACTGTAAAATTTTCTGAAGATCTCGGTCCATAATTTACCATATGCCCCATATAAAGCAGCCTTCTGAAAATTACTTTAAGAAGTATTAAAGTCTAAAACAAATTTTACTACTGTATTGAAATTTGGTCTTATTTATGTTTTTTTAATACCAGAAAACCTACACAATTTTGTGATGATTGATCCATAATTTATCAAAGATTCGGCATAGCCGAATGTAGCACTCAAGCTTAAATTTCTTTTCTTTATATGTAATTAAATTTTTACATGTTTGTGCTGAATTATCAAATTATTTTCTTAGCAAAAGTTAAATGATTTCTTGCGATCTCTTATTTTCTGACAGGTGGTAGAAACAGGGTAATTCTTAAATTTCGCCCCTGCAGCGCCTAGGATGCCCCTAGATGGGTCAAATGTATGACCCACCCCACTTTATTTTTAATCTAAATCAGTTATTTTTCACATACCTACCCGCTATCTCCATTCTTTAAGGGGGCTCGCATACAAAATATTCAATGCAGACTAGAAATATATTGAAAAAACGTTCCATAAATGCCCAGGAGTCGCCCTGGGGGGGATAAAATGTTTGACCGACCTGCATTAGTTTTTTGTTCTTTACATTTTCTTAAAACATACTTGCCATAATTCTCCACCCCTTAGGGGGGCTCCCTTACAAATATGGCCGTTTAATGAAATTCTTAAATTTCGCCCCTGCAGCGCCTAGGATACCCCTAGATGGGTCAAATGTATGACCTACCCCACTTTATTTTTTATCTCAATCATGTATTTCAAACATACCTACCAGCTATCTCCATTCTTTAAGGGGCTCCCATACAAAATGTTCAATGCAGACTAGAAATATATTGAAAAAACGTTCCATAAATGCCCAGGAGTCGCCCCTGGGGGGATAAAATGTATGACCGACCTGCATTAGTTTTTTGTTCTTAACATTTTCTTAAAACATACTTGCCATATATCTCCATCCCTTAGGGGGGCTCCCTTACAAATATGGCCGTTAAATGAAATTCTTAAATTTAGCCCCTGCAGCGCCTAGGATGCCCCTAGATGGGTCAAATGTATGTATTTTTTATCTCAATCATGTATGTATTTCAAACATACCTACCAGCTATCTCCATTCTTTAAGGGGGCTCCCATACAAAATGTTCAATGCAGACTAGAAATATATTGAAAAAACGTTCCATAAATGCCCAGGAGTCGCCCCTGGGGGGATAAAATGTATGACCGACCTGCATTAGTTTTTTGTTCTTAACATTTTCTTAAAACATACTTGCCATATATCTCCACCCCTTAGGGGGGCTCCCTTACAAATATGGCCGTTTAACGAAATTCTTAAATTTCGGCCCTGCAGCGCCTAGGATGCCCCTAGATGGGTCAAATGTATGACCCACCCCACTTTATTTTTCATCTCAATTATTTTTTTCTAACATATCTACCCGCTATCTTCAATCTTTAAGGGGCTCCCATACAAAATATTTAATGCATACTAGAATTATATTGAAAAAAAGTCTGCAGCTTCGTTTTTTATATGTCTGCAAAAAATTAAGCTTCGTTCACAATCAGAGAAACAATTTCGTTTTTTCTTCTATCTTTTTTCTTCCTAAAATATTTCATATATTTTCCTTTCATTTTTAAAACAAAAATGTAACTAAAATTTTTTTTAAAATGTAACTCAAGGTATATTTACACAAGGTAAACTCGTTGGCCCATATGTTTGTCAGCTGTTTATAGTGGAGAGGGTATTATGCATTTGTGCTGATGTGTGTAACGCCTTAAAATAGTGGTCCTAGACCCACCTTAAAGTATACCGATCTACTCAGAATCACTTTCTGAGTCGAACTAACGATGTCCGTCCGGCTGGCTGGCTGGCTGTCATGTAACCTTGTGCGCAAAGTACAGGTCGCAACTTTGAGATAACTTGATAAAATTTGGGTCATAGGTTCTTATTGGCACAAGGACCAAGCCTATTGAAAATCGTTGGACCACGAGGGAAGATAGGGGGAAATTTCTTTCTCTCAGAAACTATCAAACCGATTTTAATGAAATTTAAAACATGGATAGATCCATATCTATATAGACACATAAGCTATACAGTTTAAAAAAAATAGGACCACAAGGGGTGATAAGGGCAATTGTTGTCTCTCAAACCGATTTTAATGAAATTTAAAACATAGATAGATCCATATCTATATGGACAAATAAGCTATACAGTTTTAAAAAATATAGGACCACAAGGGGAGAAAGGGGCAATTTTTGCCTCTTAAACTGATTTTAATGAAATTTAAAACATGGATAGATCCATATCTATATGGACACATAAGCTACACAGTTTTTCAAAAATAGGACCACAAGGGGATATAGGGGGCAATTTCTGCCTCTCACAAACTTTCAAACCGATTTTAATGAAGTTTTTAAACATAGAGAAATCCATATTTATATGGACACATAAGCATGATGTTTTTCTAAGTACTGTGGTGCTGGATATCATATGGTCGGGCTTGACCGACTATACTTTCTTACTTGTTTTTTTTTTTTTTAAGGAAATTTTATTGCGGAATTTCGGTTTTTTTTTGTAATTTGAATAAACAAAACCGTTTTTTGAGTTGCGCGAATATTTGTGCAACCTCCTCCATGTCCACTTCTGGATTAAGACAGTCCAAAAGATTTGTGACACTGTCCTGGCGCAGGGCAGGCAGGTTTCTGCTGCTTGAGAAAGCAGAACTCAGACTGCTTGTTGGACTATTTACGGGGCACTGTGGTTTTAGATACAAACAGTTTAAGTTGGGTAATACAACTACCAATGTATGCAGATTCTATGCGATGAATGACGAAACGTCAGAGCATCTGCTCTGCTTCTGTCCCGCCTTGGGGACTTCTAGGCGGAAATTTTGTCGGGGGGGCAAATAGTAGGCCTGACTGATATTTACGATTTCTCACCGGGCAGGGTAATGGGCTTTATACGCAGCCTAAACCTGACATGGTGAGACACATAGGCTGCACAAAAGATCCTCTGTGTCTTGGTGCTCACTTATATACAATACCGATAACGATAACCTCCTCCATTTTCGAAATAACGGCATATCTCGAAAACAAGAGCTATCCGTAAACCATTGGATTCAGCGTACCCGAATTATGCTAAAACGCCATGTGCCCTGCCTGGCTTGTATAATTTTGCAACTAGCACAGTGTTATTATTCTATGCAAAAATTTTTCAGATTCGATTTCTCATATTGAGCTAGGTTGTTATTCCTATATAATAATTCATAAAGTTTAAAGGCCCAACTATAATATGCTTAAGCTCCTGTCAAAAAATAACAAAAATCTTTTCAAATGCATTTAAAAACACAAAAACAAAACCAAAAAACATTTGATTCCGTACGGAAAGTGCGATTTGTTTCGCACCTTGCTTAAGCAAATGACAGATTAATAAAATTTAACAAAAAGTTTCCTTAAGTTCAATATGGTTTGACATATTTGATTTACACCCTGTCGGACATTCAGTTAACTTTAAATTAACTGAAAGCTAACTATTTCTCAACTAGTGGTGGTTGACACTTGCATTTATTTTATATGGAATTAACTAACTATTTTAACATTGTGATGTCCTAGGAAGTAGTCGATTGTCCGGCTCTGCATTACTTTCAATTAACTTTAAGTTAACTTTTTGTAGCTAGCTATAAACTCAATACTTTTAGTTAGCGTTAAGTTAAGTTAGTTTAAGTTAAGGCCGATTAAGGCCGATCTATGAATGTTATTCATTGCATGAATACTTTCAAAAAAATAAAAAAATTTTATTTTTTTATTTAATTTTTTTTTTAATCAAAGTTGTTCTTATTCAACTTTTTTTTTTAACCAGAGTCGCTGGCGGGAATCGATCCCGCAACCTCGGCGCTGATAGACTAGCTCACTACCAGCTAGCCTACTGGGGCAGTGTAGTTTTTGAATAAAAAAACTATGTTTTTTGCCATTACTCAATTAAGAGCGTAAATATGAGAGTAAATTGTCATAACATAACAACAATAACAACGTTGATTTTTTTTTTGCTAACGACTTGGCTCTCTCTACTTAAAATATACTACACAGTGTTTGTATACACTTTGGTTAATGTAAATTTTGCATTGCGTAGTAGTTGGCTTTAAGTTAGTCTATCCAAGCTAACTTAAAATTGGTTATTTTTGTAGTTAGCTACTCATTTGACGGCAGGGCATGTATTCGCCCATTTGCTTAAGCCAACTTAAGCATATTATAGTTGGGCCTTAAAGAATATCGACTTAAGTTGATTTAGGCAATAATGAAAAAATAATGTTTATATATTGTTTATAATTGACTTAGGCGGTTATGCCAAAACAGTCATTTAAAAAAATAACTTAAGCTTTTATTTTTTTTAGGGTTAAGACACAAAAATTAAAAAGTTATATCAAATAGATTTAGACATGCTAAATACGATGGTACTAATAACTCAATTGTGTCCTAACTCGAGTTAGGCTGTTATGGGTTGTGACCACAGATATTAGAATGTGTACGGCGCTTGTAATGAATGTATGTATGAATTAAAACAAAGTTATTTAATTTTAGCTTTTTTAATAACAACCAGTTTTAACTTTATTTGTTTATGAGTCCTAAGACTAAAGTTTAAGAGATTATTATTTAAATACTACTTTCAAAAGACTACAAGCATTTGGTTCTTTTCAATTTTCAGATGGGCTTTTGCCTCATGTTGAATATAAACAAAAAATCTTTAATAATTTTAATATAAAAATAGAACCTAAACGATTATAAAAATGTTTCTTATTTCATATGTAATTAATAAACAATTGTCAACCTCATATAAAAAGAAGTGTAGGTATGATGTGAATAATTTTTTATAAACAAAAATAATTATTTGAGATTCATATTACAAGAACTGGAATCACTGAGTATTGAGAGATTCATATTACAACTGGATATTAAGTCATAATAATGTCGTTGGGAAAAACTTATGTATGTATGTCTGTATGTATTTGAAATTTAATCGTCATAAAATGTTCGGAACTTATGTCTGTCGATATTCTTCTTAAATATGTTTCGTATAAATTTTTAAAATTTCAATGACTGAACTTGTGAAATTTGCCGTTAATAGTTTAATTTAAAGTCAAAAGTTGTCAAATTGTAGTTTGTAGCTTTCAACAAAAAACTTAACGTCTGAACGAGTATGTACAAGTTTTTGAAGGGACACCAAAAGTAAATGCGTACGAATATTTTTGCAGGGATATATCGCAGTGTTTGAAACAGCTATTGAGCATTTGGCATAAAAACTCCTGTTACACAGTGTACTGTTTGTAACAATAACCATATTCATATATACGACAATGTTTGTATTATTACGATATACACAACAACAACAAGATATAAAATGTAAACGTTTTCATATTTTTAAATTTTTCTTTGCAGAATTTTCAGCTCAAATTGCTGAGACTAGTGTTAAACCCGGCAGTACGGAACGTATAAAGGTAGCATTTTTATTAACATTAAATGGTCGTGCTGTACGACAAGTCCATCGCTTATTAAAAGCTCTATATGCGCCACAACATGTCTACTATATACATGTGGACAAGGTAAGTTCCTTGTTAAAAAGAAGTACACATAGGTATATGTATGAATGCATTTAAACTAGTTTTAAATTGCTATTTTAAATAGATAAATACAAGTTAATAATACCAATTAAAATAAGCAAGTGCCAATTACAAATAAGAGTAAAAGTTGCATTAAAAAAAATAGAATAACTACACATTACAAAAATACTTATTTACTCTCTAATTTTAGCGCCAAGACTATTTATACCGTAAACTCTTGGAACTTGAACCGAAATTTCACAATATACGTTTAGCCCGCACACGCTTTTCCACTATATGGGGTGGTGCCTCTTTACTTACCATGCTTATGCAGTGTATGGATGATCTTTTAAAATCCTCTTATCAATGGGACTTTGTTATAAATCTAAGTGAAAGTGATTTTCCTGTGAAAAAGCTTGACAAACTCGAAGAGTTTTTAACAGCAAATCGTAATCGTAATTTCGTCAAGAGTCATGGTAGAGAAACCCAACGTTTTATACAAAAACAGGGCCTAGACAAAACATTTGTGGAGTGTGATACCCATATGTGGCGTATAGGTGACCGTAAGCTACCCACTGGTATCCAAATAGATGGTGGCTCAGATTGGATTGGTCTTTCAAGGCCTTTTGTGGAATATGTTTTAGAAAACAAAGACACGGATGAATTACTTAAAGGACTTTTAGTTATATTCAAACACACTTTGCTTCCAGCTGAATCATTTTTTCATACTGTCCTAAGGAATTCTAAATTTTGTGGCACTTATGTTGACAATAATTTGCATGTAACAAATTGGAAGCGTAAATTGGGTTGTAAATGCCAATACAAACATGTGGTAGATTGGTGTGGTTGCAGTCCTAATGATTTTAAACCCGAAGACTGGTCTCGTTTGCAGAATACCGAAAATAAAATGCTCTATTTTGCCCGCAAATTTGAGCCGATTATCAATCAAGCCATATTATTAAAATTGGAAGAATGGTTATATGGCCCCTATCCGAAGGACTTTACAAATTTGCATGCCTACTGGCAAAGCTTTTATCAGCATGAAGATAAGAGTACCAAACAAAATGATTTAACCTTATCTATAGCTGAAAGTGTGGTCAGAAGATTGTGCAAACAGTGGTCGAGTAAACCCCATAAGGTATTGGACTTAACACATTATATGCACAATGACCAATATAAGGGTTATTTAGTAAGATACCAAACTTTGGATCCCTACAACAGTACCTTATATGAATTAGAGACCCGCATACGTCCAATACAATATGCAAAATTTGCAAAAAACTCTAAATTTTCTAAACGTTTAAGAAACTTTGAAATTTCCTCGGAATATGATCAGAAAGAACAGCTATGCAGAAATTTACAAAAATTCTTGGGACCCTTCAGTGACTTAGTGTTAACATTTACCTTTTTGGGCTCTGGATCAACTTCGCCCAAAGACACCTCCCATTCCTATAATCTAACACTTTTATGGATTGATCCCATGGGACGTATGCAAGACTTTAACGAACTTCATATAGAAGATACACAAACCGATAATATAAACTATTCCAAAGCTTTGCTAAAACAACCCTTAACGCCTGGTATATGGACAGCTAAGCTAATAGGACGTACCGCCATTTATGCTCAAACTAAATTTCTTATATCTCCCTTGGCTCTTTATAATGGTGAAAACATACAAGCAGATAGGGCAAGATTAATTAATGCCGGAGATGGTCTAACTTTGTCCGAGGATTTTGCTTTGCCCCAGGAATGGCTGCAGTATATTCCAACCTTTGAAGAATCCGCCCAATTGAAAAAAATGGCCGCTCGTAATGCCTTAAGAACTGGGGAACAACTTTATGAATGGATAGATGATTTAACGGGGAAATTTCATCACACCCGAGAGACTTGTGCAGTTAATGAGGAGGCCACCCAACTCAATACGGCAGCTTTGGAAAAGTTACCCTTATGTAAAGAAACCACTTGGAGTTCTTTGGCTCCGGATCCAAAAAGTGATATTTATGCTCTAAGCAAAGCGAACAACATTTAAAAAGAACAATTTTGCATTAATATGTAACTAAAACAAACAAAAAAAAAAAAAATTAAAACAATTGAAACCAAAAAAGTATGCAATATTTTTTAAACTAATAATTTATGCAGCCAAAAAGAAAATAGGCAAATTTTTTAAAATAATTTTGTTTTTTTTTTTCTTATAAACAAACTCTAGTAACTAAAAATCATGCCATTATTTACAATTTTTATTATAAAATACATTAATAACATAAAAGAATTTTATTATTAAATAACTTAAATCAAATTTTTGTTAAGATTTTGTTGTTATTTTCGATTTTGTATCGAAATTTTAAGCAATTTAAAGCACAACTCTTTTTATTTACTTTTTGTCTACTCTTTTTCTAATTGTATAGCACATAAAACACACTGTTAGTATTAAGTAATGAAATAATAAAGTAAACTCTAATTTAAAACAAAAGATTTTACTTAAAGGAACATTTAATGTAATTGTTTATTTATGCATTTTACTTGTGTCATATCTTGAATTTGTGATATATTCATTTTTCTTTTTTCTTGAAATGTTGTATTTGTCCATAAATGTTGTAATTTTGTAAATATTATTCAATTCTTATCCAATATGTGTTGAAATAATGCATTTCATTTTTACTTTGGAATTTTATTTTTTGTATATTTAATATTATTTCCTAAAAAAATCAAATTAAGAACAAAACTTCAATGTATATACATAAATAACAGTAATTAGGTAAAACAAAACAAACTTATTTATTTTATCTAAATTATATGATGATTAATAAAATGTATACATTATGTATGTATATTTCTTTGTCAAATTTAAAGAAATCATTAAAAATAAGAAATAAAATCAATAATAAAATTAAATACATTTTAACTTCAGTTTTTGTTTTATTTGATTTGCAATTTTTCTAAGAAAGGTTGGTTGAACTTTGTCGGTATCTATGTTATAATAGGCCCATCAAAATATTGGTAACACTTTCTCAAATAAAGTTTTAAAAAAATTGGCTTAGTTTTTTCATAAATGTATTTATGTATAGTTTTGGTAAGGACAAAGAGACCTTCTTGTTAAAAGCTCTTAAACAACCCAATTATGACTAAAAATTCCCCGGGAGTTTTCCCCCTTTTCCCATTTTTTTATTTAAATTCAATTTAAACAAGTTAGAGTTCATATATTCGGCTATGCCGAATCTTATATACTCTTCACCATGGTTGGTTTGACCTACCGACCAATTGAAAAAAAATCGAGTAGGTATGGGGCTTATATATTTTGAATATCCCCTTTCTGAATCCAAAACCTGTTTCACGAAATTTTTTTATGGTTTCTGAGATATATAGCATTAATTTCGTTCAAATCAACTACATATTTTAAATTTTTTTTTAAGTTTTGCTCTACACGCTACTTTTTGCGATTGCAGCAAATTCTTCATACAGAAACGTACAAAATAAATTTCATTGCAGTAAGAAAAAGAAGTAGTTAAGCAAAATAATTTACGTATGCATCACAAAAAGCTACTTCTTAAAAATAACTTCAGAAAAATGGTCCATGTTCGTTCATGAAAGTTCACAAAAACATATGCCGGAGGCAGTGGTGAAAATACAAAAAAATTGTATCGGGTATAATTTCAGAAAACTTCATGTAAAACTTCATTGTTGTTTTTCTCCAATACGACTTTTGCCATATGCGCCAAACCAATAATGAGCTAACGATATGTAAGAGTTTAACCCGGTGCGCGTTGCAACCTCGCGACTACTCCAGATATACAAAGCCCACTTTTTTAAAATTCCTTTTATTGGTATCGAAGCGATTTATATTAAATTTTGCAACATTCACTGTTCCTGATCTATTTTGTATTTGTATGGAAGGTGCCACTACCACTCATCCAATAACACCTACTTTTTGACAGATTTTGTATATTGACAACCCAGTACATATGTCCCAAATTTGGAAAGTTGTTCTCTTACCTTTCTTTAGATACAAATAAATATATTAAAGAGAACGTAAACTTATTTCCTTTAATCTATTACCTAACAGTCGCAGGCGTATTTTAAATTCGCCAACCACGATAACGGTGATTGTCTTTCCATGGGAGGTGCCTCGCCCACTTAAAATTAAACTTAAAATATACCATATAGCTCCTTCAAGACCATCAGTTATATACATATTTACTATAAACGTTTCATAAAGGTCGGTTCATCGGTTCGTGATATACTTGTCTGTTATCTGTTTCGATTAGCTAGTGTTTGCTAAGTATGGTTGACATTCCGAGTCGAAAACTCTAATAATGCAATGCAAAAAACCCTATGTTGTTTCTGTTATTTTTGGATTGCTGCAGTTCCGACGCAAACTATTTTTAAAAAACGTCGACTTTAGAACCCTATAACTCGACAAATAAGCATCATAAAACAAATATATTCTGCACACACATTCATATATACTAGAGGTATATAATGCAACTTCGGCAAAATATTTTTTTTGGTACGTCCGCTTCACGAATAATATGTAAATATGTAAATTCTAATCGTCGCTAGGACGAAGCCTATTGAAAATGTTCGGAGTCAGTCCAAAATGTCTCATATCCCCCATACAAACTTCTTTCCGAAACAGAGTCCATGTGATTATTAACCATTTAATTATGTTGTATTTAATATTAAATTTGGCTCAAACTAATTTTATTGCAACCAAATTATTTCACCAAATTTCGTGCTGGTAGGTCTTAAATTTACCATAGGCTTAACAATAACCGTTAAGTTAAAAAACTAAGACTTTTTAAACACAACTCTGTCGTTATCATTCCGATAACCAAGGCTGACAGATGTTTTTTAAATCTTATGCCCAAATTGTAAATTGCAATTCCTAAAAATCACCAAAAATTAATAGTTTTCATCCTCAATAGTCCGTACTAAATTCTCTTAAATTTTCTCATAAAATATTTTATTTGTATTGTATTTCAATTGTACATTTGGTTTTATTCGACAAATTGAATTATACATCAATTCAATAAATATGATTAACAAAGTCAAAAATTTCACAATCAAAATAACATGCTGCTAAATTGTTTGGTTCATGTTTCTTTTAAAATGAGTATTTATTCGAAATAACGATTCTAGCTATTCGTATTTTATTTCTTAATTTTGTTTCACTAAAAATACTCAACAATAAAAATTTCACAACATAGTGAAAGACTTGCCCGTCATAAATTTTTATTTCAAAGATTGTTTTTGTATCTTAATATAAAATAGTGTGAGTGAAAATAAACATTTGAAAACATCCCCAATAGGAACAAAACCCCAAAAAAAGTCCCCATCCAAATCAAATTTTTTTTTCCGTTTTCAAAGTAAAATCTCCAATATGTCTATAAATCTTCAAGTCCGACATCACTGCCGATAACTCATCAAAATATAGCACCACTAGTTTGTAAAAAACTATCATCTCTAATTATTTAGGGATACAAAAAAGTATTTTATTTTTGTTTTGGCCAGAAAACTAGAAAAAAGTTATAAGAAATCAATTATATAAAGCACAAATAATAATAAAAAAAGTAACACAGTTAAACGCTTTACAAATCCGGAGGAATCTTAAAAAACTAACAAAAATCATCTACTAATTGATAAAAAACAAACAAACAGAAACGTGTTTTCTTTGTACCAGTCTACATCACTTTAGTTTAGCGAGGTAGCAAGAAGTTTTTCTAGAATTTATTAATTAAAATGGATAAAATATTTGGTGCCAATTTAGAATTTGTACGAGAAGATGATTATGTGGAGTATTATATATTTCCTAAATTGACTGAAACTACAAGTAGTGATGAAAACGAACGTGAGCAGGAGTTACGCACACAATTGGAAAATATACGGGAACATTGTATAAAACTAGTCGAGAATCTAATAAAGGAACGTCATTATATATGGCATAAAGATGAATTTCAATTACGTATACGAACATGTACCAAACAGGAGATGTTTTTGAATGATGAGTCAACAACAACAAAGGAAAAGGCAACAAATAGCAGCAAAAATGCACAAGAAGGTAAGCAAAATATGATAATAATCATCTTCGCCGTCATTATCACGATTAATGCCTTTTGTTTATGTTTGTTTTAATACGTGTAGTTCGTTGATTGTATATTCATTTAGTATGTGTTCACCTTTTGTGTGCTGAAAACATTGTTTTTTGCTGCTTATTTGAATAGTTTTTGTTGAACATGAGTAAAGTACCGCCGAGAGACTTTAAAATAAGTCATTATGATGTGTTAGGTTGTATAGCAGTATGTATTTAAATAAAAAAATTAATTTAAATAAGATTTATAACGTATTTTTTAAAAACGCCATGCAAAAGCTTTAGTTGGTATACAGGCGAAAATATTGTTTACCTGCCAATAGTTTTTTGGGTTCAACTTTTGTTGGTATAAAATTGAAAATATTTTTACCTGCGAAAAGTTTTTTTTTGGTTCAATTTAATTTATGTTTTTAATAACGCCTAGAGCAATTATGTTAAGTTTCTGGTATGAACTTAACGTAGAAATTATTATTTTTTTAATATGCTATAAGAAAACAAAATCGTGTTTATCGATAATTTTTAAAAATGTTTTAATACCTACTTCATCTAAATTCTCTTCTATTAAAATATCAAAATATTTGAATTGTTTTCAAAAAATTTTTTCGAAAACGTAAAACAAGAATTTTGAAGTAGTTTATAATACACTTAAGTTATTTTTTAAAATTTTTGTTATAAAATTCTGTTTAATAGAGAAATATTTGTATAACATTTGTCATGAAATTCGCCTCTGTTAAAATTCTTTTAAATGTTACAGTGCCTGCATGTCAAATTTTAAAAAAACCGGTTGATTAGTTATGGAGATATAAGGAGGGGATGGCTTTTCCCCTCTTGCCTATTTAACGCCATAAATAATAAAAATTATATGCTAGATTTCCCTTCAGATTTTACACTATTTGCCAGCCAAATTTCAAGAAAATCAGTTGATTAGTTAATAAAGATGTAGGGAGGGGGAGCTTTTACCCGTTTTGCCCTTTTTTACGCCCTCTAGCGACATACGATATAGTTTACGATCTATTCCGAATGTCATTGTATACATAAGACATTAAGATACGTGGTTTGGTTACTTTTCAAGTGACAATAAAAAACCATAATATGAAAAATGGAGGGTATTTTGTTGATATTTGTATGGGAATGTATAGGAAAATCTAAATACAATATCTCTGGAACCACCGATTTCCTGCAAACTTCACATAAACCATCTACAGACTATCCTGCAGACAAATCAAGTCACGTATGAGACATTGTTGAACTTATATTTATAAAATAAACAAGAATCAATAGTTCACTTCAATTTTGTCTATTCAAAAAAAAATGTAACTAAAGTTTTTTTTTTAAAGTAGAGTCAACTTCACCTTCAGCAACAATTTGTATGAAATTATTTAAAATAATTTTATTTAGTTTTGAATGAAAATTTTAACAAAATGTTCCAACAAATAATAATAATTACTTAATATTGTTCTGGGCAAAATTTGCAAATGGTTTCTTAGCTTGTTGCTCTATTATGAACATCAGTGAAAATGTTGCTGCCTATTGTGAACGAAGCTTAAAGCCTTTTTTTAATATTTTTAAAAGTATGAAATGATTCGATTTGTAGTTTAAAAACTTATTCAATATTTTTTACCTTCAACTTCTATGAAAACTAATTAATATCTACATATGTTTGTATTTCATAAATTAATATCGATTAATTAAAATATGAAACAAAAAAATTTACTAACATTTTAATACAAAAACACTATAAAAAATTTTAATTAAACAAAATAATTAGATGGTGCCAGAAAACATAAAATAAATATGTAATAGGTTTTTCCTCTTCGCATTAATAACAAGTGTCTATTTTTAGTTATTTATTTATTTTTCTTTTAAACTCATGGGGATTCACATTTACAAATCTACATATTTCGCTTTCATTCATAAAATAGCATCAGTGTAGTTTTCGGTTTTGTTTTTCTTCTCATCGTTTTGCCTTTTAATAAAAAAACAACTTTCATTACATATTTTCACACACAGATTCTTTACCTCCCCATTTGCATGGTGTTACCCATTACGGTGATAATATTGCCGATGAATGGTTTATCGTTTATCTTTTGACACAACTAACGAAACAGTTTGCCAATATTACTGCACGGGTAATAGATTCGGATGGCGAATTTTTGTTAATAGAAGCAGCTGATGTTTTGCCCAAATGGGCAAGCCCCGATACGTGTGAACAAAGAGTATATTTATCAAATGGTTCCATGCATTTAGTGCAGAATTCACCTTCGAATACGGCTAAAAAAATGTCGGTGGATGCAGCTGTTACAAAAATTCAAAATAATCCCACGCTGTACATGGTGTCGAAGGAAATACAAAGCTGTATTGAGGAAAGAATGAAGGAATTTGAATCTTTGGAAAATACAAACTTGCATCACCAAATTGTGCGTTTACCTTTGGGAGTGGCTATGATTTTGAAAAGGCAACCCTCCTTAATAGCTGCTGCTGTAAGAGCTTTTTGTGAAAGGGATCCAATTGATATGAAAGCCTGTCGTTCTATGCGTTATTTTCCTCCAGAACAGCGAGTACGTACTAATGTTTGTTTTACCAAATGCCTGTATGCCATGGTAATGCACAGTAATTATGTACCTGATCGAAAAATCGGTTGGAATTTATCAGGTAATCCAAATAGTGAAGAGTACAAAGAAGATTTATTGGGTATAAAATTGGCTTGTGGATTTGAGATTTTGGCCTCACAAGCAAAAGATGCTCAGGATGAAGAAAATTCACCCGCTTGGAAAGCTTATGTGAAAAGTCTCCAGGCCAAAGGTTATTTTCGTGAAAATATTGAAGGTTCTGCAGATTATCAACGTTTAATGGAACAGGCCAAATTGTTTTTCAAAGACAATGAAACTCGTTTTAGGACAGCACCTTTGGTTGGCAAGGACATATTAGAACTATTAAGGCATACAGAAATAAATACAGAGGAATTAAGGGATGAAGAAAATAATTTAAGGGTATGTAGTCCATATTAGTTATCTAAACGCTTTTAATCATTTACTGTTCTTCTTTTGTTTAGCCCAGTGACTCGGATGACTGGCTTAATATAAGCGCCGAACAATTGGACACTATGTTAGCAGAACGTTATGGTCCTAAGAAACTCTATAAATCAAATGGTGATATTAATGCAGAGGAATTTACCAAAAATATAGCCGAGTTTTTGGAAAAAAAATCTGCTTTCGAAGGTATCGAACGTGATTCTGATGATGACAGTACCGATGAGGAAACCGCCTCTGCTTCTGCTGGCCGCTTTGCAAAGAGAGGCGATTTTAAGGCTAAAGTTAAAAAGAATAATTCTATGCGTCAAGCTTGCCGTAAGAACCCGGTTAATTTAAATCAATCTATTAATACCTCCGATGCCGATGAAAGTTTTACCACCCAAGTTAAAAGCTTTTTAGATTTTGTTATACCCGAAGATAAATGGGATTCAAATTCGGAAATGAGTGATTATGAGGATGAAGATGATATGGAGCGTAATTTCGCTGCCATGGCAAATGCTGAAAAACATATAGATGCTGACATTAAATCCTATATGGATCAAATGGATCGTGAATTGGCCAAAACCACAATTGGCCAGAGTTTCTCTACTTCTAATACAAAGAAATCCAAAGGTACTGCCTCAAAGGCCACTACTGAAGATGATTTTGATGATATTGAAGATTTCGAACCGATAAATATCAATGTCAACACTTTGAAGAACATGATGGACAGTTATAAGTCACAAATTGGCGGTGCTGGTCCGGTCTCAAATCTCTTAAATGCCATGGGTGTAGGAATGTCAGCGGCAGCAGTTTGTGATCCAGCTGAAGATTTAAAAGAATCAGCTGTTTAAATTTAAATATTTGACTAACTTATCAACCTTTATAATTATTAATAACGCTCTCCATTTTCATCGAAAGTATTTTCTAAGCATTTTTTTGTGTTGTGTTAATGTTAAAATATAAAAGCATATAATTGATGCACTTTATTTATTACTATTTTTATTAAAATCTGTTTATTTTTCACTCAAATGCCACATCATTAAATACAGGGTACTTATAATTACGCATATATCGATTGCTCGTTAAACAGAGTACTTATTTTTAAGGGTCCTTTACTTGTTTCCTCTAATGAAACAGTTTATTTATTTAAATTTTGACTAATAAATAAAATAACTTTCTATACAATAAACTGCGGATGTTTTTTTTCAACCATTGTAAGAGAAAATCAAAAAGTTTGCAATAAACTTGTGGAATTGCAAATAAAAAAGTTTTCGAAAAATTGTACTTGTGGATTGGAGTTTTATTTAATTCTGTGTTCCCAATCTAAGCTGAAATAACATTAGATTTAGTTATTTTAACTTGAACCTTTAGTAAGTAGATATTCAGGTAGTGGATGGAGATCGATTTCGAAAATAATACCATTTTAAACCGAATAAAATCATTTTCAAAAAATAAAAATCAAAAAATTATTTTTAATTTTGATCGAAAAAATTAAAAATAAATATATTTTATCATAGCCAAGTTTATAAGGATCAATATGGTTTTCTTGAATCAGTTTTACGACATTTACTTCTATATGCTTTTTTTGTTTTTAAACTTCAATATAACTGTTATTTTCGGCCCCTGCATTTTACAATTTTCTATCATATCAATTAGGCAGTGCCAATCCTAATTCGTAGACCTTTGTTGTTAATGTTTAAAAGATTCACATGTTAAAATGTAAAATAAAAAAAAAATTTGGAATTTTTAACATGAGAGGCGTTGCCTGATGTCGCTGCTGGCAACTCAACTTTAGTAATCGACCCATTAGTTTCTTTTTTATTTTGTTCCGGCCATACGGCTCTTAAAAACTACAGTTCTTCCTACTATTTGATGAGAGACTTCCCAGCAGGAAAATGTAATCAATAGTAATCGTTAATGTTATCCATATCTTGTTTAATATTTGTCCTAAGATTGTAATAAATTATTTTAATGTATACTGTTTATTTAACAATTCATAACGAATATTTATTAAGAAAATATGTAAAAGAAAAATACGAATAGTTAACACGGACAGAAGAAATATACGAATAATTGTTACGAACAGGAATAATACATTCCTTGTTCTGCAAGTGTGGGAATAAACGTTCTCGATTCCAATGAATGCATTATAATTCTTTCGAAAATAATACATTATTTAGTTATTTATGTAATCAATTCCTTATTTTATATTTCTAACTAGAATTCACTCTCCAATTATCTTTAGAAAGAAGCATAACACAGATTTTACAAAAGTTTTACAAATTAAATTATTTAATACCTATCCGTTTTGTGCCAGTTCATTGGTACCCAACTTTTGGCGTTGCACTAACGAGAAAAATAAGTACAGCCAATAAATTAGTCTTGTCTGCGGCTTGAAAGTTTCATATCTCCCAATATTGGGGCTTCAAAATGGTGGGGCTTAAATAATTGCAGCTCTGAAGAACAGAATAAGTGCGTGGTCCAGGCGATCTATACTAAAATTCAGGGGTGTACTGGAAATCGAAAACGTAAAACGCAAGAATTTGGATGTTATTTTCAATACACTTTTAATCTAATTTTTATTATTTTCGTTATTAAATTCTATTTAATAGAGAAATATTTGTATAATATTTGCCATCAAATTCTTTTATTACAGAAATCTTGTTAAAAAACGACTTGTAAAATTCTTGCGTTTTGCGTTTTCGATTTCCAGCACACCCCTGAATAATTATTTTATTAACACCCTTTTTACATAAAATCCCTTTTTACATTTTCATATACAAACCCAGTAACGAACGTTTTTAAGAATGAAAATTATAAAAAAAAAATTCAATTTATTTAAGGTTGTTAAATTCCGTTTTTCATTAGAATAATTTATTTAAATTTGATGAACTTAAACCTGTAGCCAAATTGCGGTATTCAATATCGATCAAAATTACAATACTATTAAAATGAGAATTTCGGTCGATATCGAACACCGTAGTTTTGAAAATTTGGAGAAAATATAATTTGGATTGTTATAAAAGTCATTTACAATATCATACTAATTGCTGTTGAAGTAGAAGTAGACTCAATTCTTTGCTGATTGAAAAAATTGCACTTTATTTAAAACTGAAATAACATAATAAAACTAGGCTAGGCTACTGAAATTTAATAAATAAATTAAATTAAATTAAATTAAACAAAATTAAGCACATTAAAAATTGTGCAGAAGGGGAAAAATACGATAAAAATAAAATATTAACATGTTACTAATTATTTTATAAACAGTTAAGAACTACTTTTAAACTTACAATTTAAATAAGGATCTTTAAGGAAATTTTAAGCTAATTATGTTTAAGGTTAAAAACCTATAAAATGGAATATGTTGCGTCATTTACATATTTTGATTATTTTAAAATGCTTATTGAGCTTAATTCAATGGAGGTATCGTTGTGGAAGAAGATGGCTTCATCGATGTATTGCTACTACTTCTACTGATTGATTGTAAGGACGGCACACTACTACCATTAACAATAATGGTCAATAGTTGCGGTCAATCTCGTTTCAAACTCACATATTGAGAAGTTTGAAATTTAATCTCCATAGAAGTTTTACCCGACAAAGTACCATTTCTTTCCATTAAATTCCAAATGGAACCCATAAATGTACAGAATAGTATAATAGCAAATACTAAGAGTTTGAGCAATAAATATAAAGTCTTATAGCCCACAGGCACAGGAAATTCGGCCATTACTATGAGGCAAGCAAAGAGAAATGCCGCCATTGTAAAATAGATAACACGATCAGTTTTTATTTTTTTCAAATGTGCGTCACACAACTCTATTGACTCCTTAATGATGGCTAAATTTTTGGGTAATCTTGGCTCATCTGTAGGACATTCGTCTTCACTGGCAATTGAGTGCCCATTAGCTACTACCGGTGTCTGAGGTGGTGTTAATTTAACATCTTTCATAGTTACTTCGTGTTCATTTTCAGCATCTTCCCCATCAATGCAGGCATTTATATGACTTACGGAACAGGTGTCATCTTCCAACTTGGGTTTCAATCTTAAACGTACTTGTACTGCTTCATGATCAGAATAACTATATTTTTGTCCTGGCACTCGATCTGGTAAGGGTAATTTATATTCTAGTATTGAAGTCTTTATGCTGTCTGAACTTCGCACGAATATATGATCGATACGAAAACCATTTGGGTTATGAGTTAGAACTTTTTTAGATGTGTATGAATTTTGTTGGCTTTCATTGGTCGTCACGGAGTCCAAGTTGCAAGTATCTTTCATTTGTGATGTATAGAGTAGAACTCTGTAGTGAAAGGAGGAAAGGTGGTTAGTTAGTTGATGTAGGATTTAAATACATACAATTGAAAAAACATACATATTTTTTGTGATAATTTTTTTTATAAAAAATTTGTTTATAAAATAATTATGTACATATAATTTCATATTACATATATAATAATACATTTTTACAATAGCTGCGTTCGTTTACCCCAAAATTTGTACAAATTTGTACTGGATTTTACTGAAATGCGTTCGCGTACACATAAATTTGTAAAATTTTCATATAACTCACTTACTAGATTTTACTGGAAAAGTAAACGAACGCACCTAATAAATCCAAGGTATATTTACACAAGGTAAACTCGTTAGCCCATATGTTTGTCAGCTGTTTACCTCTAGTTGACACCCAAATGTCAAATTTCGTGTGTGCGTTTGTTTTTGTTTTATATGAAGACAATTTTGACAACTCGGTTCTTTTTATAGAGCAGCATGCCTACACTCCCAAATGAGTCTACCTTGTGTAAATATACCTTGAATAAATCTATTCACGTCAATAGTTACCCTCTAGAGAAAATAAAAATTGTAAAAACATAACAACAACCATATATATAACAACAACCATATATATATATAACAAGTTTTTGCAATTATTTTCACGAAATATTTTAAATAGTGCAACTTTAATATAAGTATATATGTGACAATTTCAGTTAAAAGGGACCTATGGGAAAAAAATGAGTTTGGGAGAAAAACGATTTTTAAGTTAACAAGTTATTTTCTTTTCTTATCAAAGGTGTATTTGAAAGATTAATTATGACAAAAGTAATGAAGTTAAAAAACTTCGGTTTGCTGAATTGGAAAGAGCGCATTATTGTCTATTTTAAGAATCACAGGTCCCTTTAAACTGAAATTGTCACATATATGTTATATTCCCCTCGATCCTACAAGGACCATAGGGCCTCCAACATGAATTCCTTTAATACAATTTTCGTTAGTAAGATTTTTTTTATAAAATTTCGTTGATGAAAGTTTTGTTGTAAACAATTTAAAATATTTCGTGAAAAAGTTGATTAATGTAAAATGTAATTGGGAAAATGTTTTTCATAAAAAAAGTTCGTAGTTAAAGCTGGGTTTCCACATACACCGCAACTCTTGCAAAAAAAAGTTTATACATACGTGCCAGAAATCGGCGACGAATATTAGGAACGTAACGGCGCCGATTATCAACGGAAAACTAGACTTTTGGGAACGCAACGAAAACATTATCGGGTAGGTTGTTTTCGGTGCTGTGTTCTGTTGTTAAAAATTTAAATCAAACAAAGAAGAGAATATTTATCGAAAAATTTAATAAAATTGTTCCTACTAAAGTAATTTGATTCTCTAACAATTTTTGTCTCAATTAGTATGATGTAAAACAATTGTCTGCAGTCATACTGTGACATTTCAAACCAACTGTCAATTCAAGCACTACATTTGTTTATTTCAGGAAAAGTTCCTATTTATTTGCCTGTATATACATAGTTCTATATTCCAGGCATAACTAATCAACTCATAGATTTCATAGTTCACCTATCGGCGCAAACTTCTCTAAAATTTGGCGTTCACTGCGAGTATCCTTTTTGTCAAATCTTGCTCTAAAAATAGGTTTTACTTCCATAACATCCCACAAACATCTGTACTTTCATTATTTGATCTATACAATTCAGCTAACTAGAGAACCAATAAATGCGAAATTTTGGTGCCGCCACTTCAGTCCAATCAATACTAAATACACATTTACCTGCATTATAAGTAAACTTCAAAATAACGCATGTCACAGGAGATGAAAAAATAAATAACAACTGGAAATGTCTAACTAAAATTCTAGAATTTTGCTACCGGTCAAATATGACCCAAAGACCTTAAGTGCAAAAAATTTTATAAATATTTTTTTTCGCCAATATTTTTTTCTGAAAACCTAACGTAGTTGTTGGCATTGAAAATTAAATAAAAGTATTAAAATATAACCCCTTATGAAGGTTAATAAAAAGTTTGATGGTTAAATTTTTTTCGTAAAAAATTTGCGATGAAAACTTTTAACTTTATTTATCGGAAAAATTTAATAAAAGTGTTCTAGAAATTAAAATTGAGTGGAATTGAAATCGAATAAGATTTTAAGCAAGGCGAATTTATGTAAACGGTGTTGTCGATACTACAACAAGTAACAACACCAAAAACACAACAATGTATTTTTTTGTTGCTTTCGTTGATCCATATGTCAAAATCACAAGGAACTTTTGACATTTCTCTCTCTATAATTAAGAAAAAAAAATATCACAGCTGTGTTTTCAACGCCACCTAAAAATGAATTCGCCTTGATTTTAAGTTTATTTATTTACATTATATTTTGTTATTTACCAAGTAGCCGTATATTTTCCTGTTTTTAAAAGTTGAAGTAGGTACAAGGCGAATTCATCCCAGGTAATCTCGGTACTACAACAAGTACAACTCGTACAAAAACCACAAGCAATTTGTATTTTTAAAATCATTGTACAATGTTTTTGACATCCAACAGTGATTTTAGCTAATATCAGCAGGGCTTTTAAGACCACCTGTAATAAATTCGCCTTGAGTAGGTATAAAAATAAAAATATTTTTGTAAACATTTCTTACAGGGGTTTTTTATATTAATTCGATTTTAAATCCACTTCATTTCGATTTCTAGAACATGCACGGAAAGTAAAAAAAAAATTTTTTTGTGAAAAAATCTCATTAAAAAATTTATTTTTAATTTTTGTGAAAAAAAAATTCATAAATTTAGTTATTAAAATCTTTCTGTAAGGAATATCTATTGTATCGGTGAAAAATAAAAAACCATAAGACAAAATATTGTAGCATTGAATTTTTACAATATTTTCATCCCTTAAAAATCACAATTTTAAACACGCTTATCACTCTTTATCTGTTGAATATTTTAGTATTGTCATTATTTTTAGAATTTTAAAAATTATTTTATACAAAGAAACAATTTAACAACTTACTTGTAAGAAATATCATTTGGTTTTGTATTTAAATCACCGGCCAATACTTGAACGGCCGCATCTCCTCGTGTAGCCTCTATAAATTGAGCAGTATCGAATGCTTGTATAACACGATGAGTCTTGTAATCATCATTTTTAACATTGTATTCAGCATGTAACTAAAAAGGGATACATTAAAAATGAATTTTATAAATAAATTTATAAACAAAGTAAGTAAAACTAAACAAAACATAAGTGCTGATTTCTTTTTTTATCATATATAAAACAAAATAAAAATGCCTGCATTTACAAAATACAAGTGTACATACATGAGCATTGTAAACGTGTACATAAAGATCACCAACTCGTATTCTACACATTCCCACACCCTTACCACCAAACCAATCAGCATGTTGTATACGATGACAATAACCATTGACGGTCCATGAATGAAACAAACTACTAACAATGGGATATTTTGATAAAACTAAGAGACCAGCTCCAATCACACCACTTAAAAGATAAAATATAAAGTAGGTATACATTTTAATATATAGATTTTTTTTATGTTTTTACCTATAAAAGTAATGAGCATACGGAAGCACTGCCTTGGTAAGCTCCTGCAATGTGGCACTATCTTTTTCCAGCCATACCTCTTGCAAAGAAACAATATCATATTTTCCTGTGCTCAACTCCTTGCCAATATGCTGCATACGCTCCGCTCTATTAGCAGATACGAATGGTATACCCCTTAAAGTAAAACAAAAAAAATTCAATTTTTAAATAAAACATATTTAACCATGAACTTTCCTTATCGAGGCATTAATTCCATCACATTTTAATACATAAAACATAAACTTATTAAACATTGAAAACAAAAACAAAGTTTCTTCCGTATTTTAGATATTTTCAATACAACCTGTATTCCGAAAGGAGTGTTGCGCATTTAACATTGTTTTGTTTTCCCAAGAAAATCTTTATTTTATGTATTCGAAAGATAAACATTATCATCAAATCTTACCAAACATTTAAGGTTAAAATACTTAGTTCCAACGAGACCATTCTTTTCACAAAATATGTATGTATTACGAGACAATAACACACTGACTACAATAATTTGTTCGTTAAAAAATCTAAATAAACATTTCCTGAATATTTTATTTTTTTTTTTTGTTTAATTTTTTAACAATTGTACTCAATAGAAAAGTGCAACGAATGGGATAAAATAAAACATGCAAAGTCAACAAACAATGGTTTAATGAGAGCACAAATTCAAAACAAATAAAAAGTAGAAACAAAAATGTTGAATACAGTGCTGCCGGATCAATTTTGGCTTATATCCCCAATTTAATGTTTGGAGCAGTGTTACCACAACTAAAATGTTAAAACAAAACTTGTTATGAAGCAAAATTACACTATTTAAATGACACCTTTACCGCAATTCTGTAACTTTTTGAATTGAACTACCGATATCGTTAAGTAAGAAGAAATCTCGGTTATGTTTTCGAATTCGTTATTATCCATTTTAAATAACAAATATTTTTGTTTACAAATATTAAGTGGTTAATAAATTTACTTAGCCCACATACTGTGAGCGTCAAAATAAAGTGTACAGCTTGTTTTCCAATATAAAAAGGGTTATGTTATTTATAAAAAGTTAAATTTCTACTTTGCCAATTTTGATCAGACTTCAAGCTTGCTGTCATCTGTGAAAAATACGTTGCTCCAAAAAGTGACAAAAGCAAGTTGGACAAAAAATAAACGTGATAAAAGGTAGAAATAAGAAATTCAACGAAAAAAATATAGTATCTAAAGTGAAAAGTGATAGGGTTAGCTTTTGTAAAACGTCATAAAACAGATGGATCAGCTCAATAGTCGCTCGATATCAACTCAAGTAAACATCTGAAAACATTTGGACAGAAAAATTAAAAAAAAAACATTAGCAGCAAGCACTCTCTGAATAAAATTCTGCAGAAAGGGTAGCCAAAATTGTCTACTGATCTAACTTTAAAATGGGTGGAATTGATGCCAAAGAGACTATAAGCCGTCCTAAAAGCAAAAAGAAATCAATCAAAGTATTAGCCACTTCACTTTTCTTAGTATTGTAAAACTGTACACTTTTTTTTGACGCGTTTAAAACGGAGTATATTAGTTTTTTTATTGTATTGATTTTGTTGTTTTTGAAGTATTTCAAATTTTTAATTTTAAATTGTAATAACATTGTCCAAGGTTTTGTAAATGATAATAAACTTCTACAAATTTTAATTATTTTTTGCTAAAATATCACTTTTTATATTGGAAAACCAGTTGTACACTTTATTTTGACGCTGACAGTACATACTTCTTTTCGGAATAGAGTTTTTGTGCCCATAAACCATCTTGTTTTGCAGGTTTTAGGTTGATTATTAGTAATCATAGGAGACATTTACACGATGTCTTTCCAGAAATATCTGTTTAATACATTCTGTTTTGAATATGACTTCACAATGTCTTGCCAAACATGACTGTTTTTATCACAGAGTACACAGAGGCATCACGAGTAGGGATGCAAACGATACTTCGATGTTTAGAAAACATCGATGTATCGTTCATAAACATCGATGTTAACATCGATGTTTTGATTTACGATACATCGGCGATACATCGTCGTCAAAAATAAAAAACATCGACATCGTCCATTTAATATTTTCTTTAATTTAATATTTTTTATAATATTTTTACCAGTTTTAATTTTTATTTTTCAATTAAACCTTTTATTTAAAAATATAAAAAAGTGTTTTTCAAAGCATACGTTAAACACAAGAATTTTAAATGTCGGTTTTTAATAAGATTTCTGTAATATAAGAATTTTATGACAAATATTATACAAATATTTCTTTATTAAACAGAATTTTAAAACAAAAATTAAAAATATTTTATTAAAAGTGTATTAAAAGTGTATTCCAAATTCTTGCGTTTTACGGTTCCGTTTTCCAGAACAGCCCTGATAGCCATACAAAGTACGTACATATGTATGTACATGCATGCATACTGCGCATTGCATAACTACATGTATGTTTAATTTGCTTAAGTTGGGTCAAGCAACTGTGCGAATACATAAAAATCATATTTTGACTTATAAAAACTTTTTGTTTAATTTTACGAATCTGTCATTTGCTTAAGCAAAATGCGAAACTGATTGCACTTTGTTTTTGTGTTTTTGAATGCATTTGACAGGCTTTTTGTTAATTTTTGATGAAAGCTTTTGCAAGCATATGTATATTATAGTTGGGCCTTAAGATTTTCAGTAGGAAAGAAGAATTAAAGCAGTCCGTAAGTATAATTGCAAAGTAGTTTTAAACGTCGATGTTAAACATCGATGTATCGTGTTTTTTACCGATGTTTTTTAACATCGATGCTTATCGTGGAAACATCGATGTCTTCAAACATCGATGTTTTTCAGAGCGATGTTGCATCCCTATTCATAGGACGTGGTGGTGGATTCTAAGGAAACAACATAGGTCATTGAAAGGAGTGGTCGTCCAACAGGTAGCCGCCATGCGGATGGTGGATTTGACCAGGATAATCGTTGAGGATTTGCCGGTGGTAATAAGGGAACAAATAATGTTATTAAAAACCCAGATAACTTTTGAAGTATGTATTTAATTTTTTGGTCACAAGAAGTGGAACGTCATAAAGCAGCCACAGAAATAACGATACGTGGTACATACTTTTCTCAAGTCTAATTTCCTATGAATTTGATTATAACTTTTTCAATAAAATATTCAATTAAAAATGAAAATTAGAAAAAATGTAATGTATTTTATGAAGGTTAGTACTAACCAATTTTTACGTTATAAATAACTAGTTAGTGCTAACCAATATTTACGTTAAGACTAACTAGTTAGTGTTAACCACTATTTAGGTTATCATTGACTAATTAAAAGCAGCAGAGTAAGCAGTACAGATATATGTTCCGTAGTCGAGTGGAATTCATTAGTTAGAAAGAGAGGCAAAATCACATGTACACAAGAGTTTCGGTTAGTTTTTTCATTTTGCTCTTAATAAACTAATAGAAACTTTAACCAGTATATTGGTGAACACTACCGGTTATATAACTAGTAAAATGACCGGTAGTCTTCTTGTAGGGTACGTTTGTTTGCATTGTTAACAAGGAGCTAGCAAATGTTGTCAAAACATACGTATGTTGAAAAATGTTTTCGTTTACACGATATGCTGGCACTTGTAACCTATTTTTCTTCATTAATATGCTGATTCAACATATCGTCTAAACTAAGCTTTATATGGTTAAGTTTATAGTCTGCTAAACCTACGGCCACACGTGCAATTTGTGATGTCTTAACACAAGCAATAACGCCGGCAGAATAACTTCGTCAAATTGCCAATGTGTTTTAGGTGGAGAACACGTTAATATCTTACAACATAAGTTTAAAAACTAGCTTAAGACAGGTTGTGTGTTATATTCTTAGCAAAGAAAAATTTTCTCGCTTAAACATAGTATACATCGCAAGTTTTTTTCACCAATTTGCTTTTAACCCAGATATGCCCATTGCTTGAGCATGATCATTTTAAAAGTTCTTTTATATTATTTTGGAAGCAAATGACAAATAAAAACAGTGCAATTAAAGGTTTTTTAAGATTTGTTGCAAAAAAGTGGTTTTTAAAGCCGTCCTATATATAGGACATTGGGCACATGACTCATTGGGTGTGATACGACAAAAACATTTTACATATTATCCTATATCACATTTTCGGCATCTAGTTAAGGTTTTTTGATGGCAGGCTCCACATCATGTTTGTTTCTCCTGTGAAATAAACCAATGGTGCAATCGACCATAACGCAATTCATTATTTAGGCACCCAAGTTCTTTTAAGAGTCACGGATAAGGTCTTGGTAATAAGACCTTGGTAAGGCTCGAACTTGTGGGGTCGTACCTACCCATTGTTTGAAGCGATGACGAACTGGTTTACCATGAATATATCGGATGCAACCATGTCTACCTGTGTATGGAACCATGGCTTCATCTAAGCTGTGTTTATCTTCAACATCAGCATTTTCCATAAACTTTTAATTCAAATGCGCGAAGAATGGCCTGACTTTTGGGGAGCTAGCAATAAATATGGGACAAAATAAACTCAAATTTATTTCTCGCTATCGCTTGGGGAACTAGTTTATTGTTGAAGTCTTTCGAGCGTTTCCAAAACATTCTTCTTCTAGGCAGAGCTCTGCAGAGGAACGAATCCTCTAAGCAATATTACTTCAAGAAAGTATTTCTTTTTGGGTATATTCACGCGCAAGTCTCTATTTTTTTCTGATGTGTACCATTTGTCTCCATCCGTCATTTCTTCTACTAGCTCATCATCAAATAAATAGACAAAAAGAGAATTAGGATTACGCGTCTCTATGTCGAAGCCCTCCTCAGGTTTTTCAAAAATAACATCATAGGTGGATAAGTCTTTCTTCACAGTCATATTTTTTATTTTTCTTCATTTTTTTCGCGTTTTTTAGACGAGTTTTCTCTAATCTGCGAGAGAGAAATTATCCTCTGTGTCCTAATCACTATCAAAATTGATTTTGTTTACAATTTCCACCTTATTTTGTATTAGCGAAGCCAGTAAATTATTTATTTCGACGCAGACTTCATCGCCAGAATCTTCGTCTGTGATGTCCCCACATGCATTATTGGGATGGAATATAGTTATATTATCCACACCCAAGTCCTCATCCTTTTTCAACGCCAAATCTTCATGGAGGGAAAATCCTCTATGGAAAATACATAGCATATTATATTCCCAATGTCCTACATATAGGTCGCCAAACTTTAAGGTGTTGCAAAAACAAGACTAAAACACAATAATGAACCGTTCACGCATATAACAATCAAGCTACTCTTTATAAATATAAATTCAAACAAAAAATAGTATTTATTCTTTTGTAAATGTACAAAATTTTACTTATCGTACAAACGTGGCCCGACATTCAGTCATTATGAAAATGTCACAAATTAATAACACAATAACTCAAAAATAGTAGCAAAAAATAATGGGATCACACAATGTCTCGCGAGGTATTGATGAGTACTGAGTATGTGAACAAAAAGAACGGTACTTTGATAATCGTGACCTATCATGTAAACCCGAATTTTGGTGTACTATATATAGGTCATTGGGCATATTTGGGTTAAAATGAATTTATTTTCGGAAAACTTATTTTGCACTTTATTTTGCGCTTTAAATTTACTGCCTATTTCACGATGTCACTCGAACGTTTACGTTCGCACAAATAACATATAAAACAAAAACAAATTTTTGAATTTTGTTTTTGTTTTATATGTTATTTGTGCGAACGTAAACGTTCGAGTGACATCGTGAAATAGGCATTAATTATTTATCAGCCACGCGCGTATTATTGATAAGTTGTATAAAAAAGTTAATAAAAAGCAACAAAAAAAAAGCTGTCTGTCAAACTTAAACGTCAAGTTATGTTATAAAATAGCTTTCAAGACAGATTGTTAACAACGCTGGTAAAACACAAACAAAACACTAACATGAGGAGGCTATACCTAACACTAACATGATGTTAGTGTTAATGTTAACCATTTGATGTCAGTTGTAGCCTGGGTGTAAAGTTTAAAGCTTCGTACAGACGGTGGTCAGATCTTACAATGTTGTCATTAAAATTGACTAAAAATGTCTTGCAACTGTGTGAACATTGTACGCTTTTTTCATTTGGCAGATGTGTTAAATTAATGCATCTAACAATAGCACCATTGTCAGAAAAATGACAACATTGTAAGATCTGACCACCGTCTGTACGAAGCTTACGCTTCTAAACAAAATTATTGTTAAGTTGATGGTGCACAAATACCACACAAGTACAAATTGGAAAACAAGAAACCAATTTTGGTGAAAAGTAACCAAAACGGCAACGCTGCTGTTGACATAGAATCAAAAGCTGGTATTTTTCTTACAGTATCCAACATTTATGGCAGAAAGCTTTTGTTTAACTGTTAATTAACAGTTATTATAAATGCTATTGTTATATTTAAAAGCTTAATTCAACGCTATTTTAAAAATTCATAAAATAATATATAACCACATTTCCTTTTTTTTATTACATATATGTATGTATTTATTTTTAGGTTATTTACAACTTTATTTTTAAAATTTCAATCAATAACATTATTAATAATTAAAGATTAATGCTAATTAACAATTATTTTGTTTATATTTGTTTTATATAAAAATTAAATTATTACTTAATATAATATTAATGTGTACGGACATTCTTAATGCAAAAAACGCGTTTAAAATATTTTACAGTGTATTTTACAAAACGCACTTGTGCTTAATGTTGACTGCGGCTATTTTATTTAGTATTTTTTTTTAATATTAGTGCTGTTATTAAATGGTTATTATTATTTTACAAGAGTTATGTTATTTAATTTGTTTTCAAATATCTAATAAAATTTGTTTACTTGACTATTGTTTTTTTTGTGTGTAGGTATATACTCGTAGTTAAAAACTATTTATGAACTTGTAGTCTTTAATCAAACTTTTTTTACAATCGTTTATTCGATTACTGGTTATTATGGCATTTTTTGTTGTTTTTTTTCAAGTGATTTTTAAAAAAATAATCACTTTTGTTATTTCAAATATCTTAAATTAGTCGTTAATTAAAAATAAAAATACAACTTAAATCTAAAGGTGTAAAAAAGAAAAACATACGAACTAGCAAGTCACTTGCAGCAGGTACGTTAAAATACAATTCGTTTTGCATTCAATTTAGTTACATATGCCAATTTGTTTTCTCATTCATTCGATTATGCTTTTATTCATTTAACTCTCCGTTCATTGTGGGGGTTTTGTTGCGTCTTTTTTGGGATACTCTTGTTGTTGCAGTTTTTTTTTGCTTACATATTTTAATAACGATTACTTTCTCGATCTGAATATTTGCCACTCATTTTACTAACCGAATAACGATCTGAATAGGCATCGTATTTATCTGCTTTATAGTTGATTTCTTGCGGTGTATAACCAATATTCTTCTGCCAGTGTCGGGTCCAATACAGATCCTCATTGCGCACTTGTGAAGGTGTCTTTGCATCTCTGCACACGTATACACAATAGACCATGCAACCGATTAAAGTTAGGAATCCAAATATTAAAAATATTATCCCAAGAATCCTGAAAGATAAGATATAATTCAGAAATTTAAATCAAAGTCAAATTTAGTACAAATCCTAAATTGGATGTGCATAAAATCCTTAAAGTTCCCATTTTATTATTATATAAAATAACGAGCTTAGAGGGACTTGAGATGATTACATTTCTAAGAGCTTGCAAAAGAGATTAAAGCACTTGCTCTTACTATTAAGGCAGCAAAATAATAAGGCTTAATATTTTATTTTATTGGACGGTTTTGGATATCCCTTTTTTAGCCTAGCTTGGAAATTTGTGAAACTATAAACTTACTTTACACAAAAATTCATTATGTATGAATGTTCTTTATTTAAAATATTAAGATATTATACAAATAAAGAAATTAAATAACAATGACATAGAGTCGTCTGGTTTATAAACATTTTAAAAATATTAAATAATAAATAGGTATAAACATGTTTCATAAAAAAAAAAAAATGGAATAAGTATTATCAAAATACATATATATATTTGTAGAAGATATAATGATTTAGGATATAGTTATATAAATTCTTCAGTTATCATTTTTCTATACTTTAAAGCGTTTTCGACATAGTTATAAATCCTATTCCACCCATTGGGTATTTTACCATTCAAAATGTTGATAAGTTCCATTTCATTGACATATGGTTTTTCAAAGTATCTGTTTCGGAATTCTCTAAATATTGGGCATTTTGCCATAAAGTGTTGTAAGTTTTCATCTTCTCTTGTGTTACATAATGTGTATGCTTTATTTTCAGCTGTATTAAATTTATTTGCGTTTAATGGTAACAAATCTGATCTTGTTTTTAAAATTAATGCAAGTTGCCTTTCGTTTTTTATGTTATCGATGTAAGTTTTCGACAAGTTATGGTCCAAGTTTTTATAAAAACGTGATATACTGTTAGAAGCTTGTTGTTTCATATTTTAAAGTGTTTTTAATTTTAATTCATGTAGCAATAAGGTTCCTTTTTGTGCCCATTCTGGTGCAAAAGTATCTTCAGAACCAAAACTTACACCAAATTCTCTGCCCATTTCGTTTATTTCCTTTGCCCAAAATAAATTATTTTGTAACATCATCAAAGACAATTTATGTGGTAACCGATTTTGACTGTATTCAAATAATGTTTTGTATATATAATTCATATGCAAATCCAGCGTGTAAAAATAGCTACATTCTGTTTTTGTTTCAAATCACAATGCATAATTTGGTGTAAATTCCGGTAGTTTTAAAATTCTTTTTAAAAAATACCGTTGAAGTTTATCTACTTTATCATACAAACAATAACCCCAGACTTGAGCAGCGTATTCTTGTATCGAACGACATACAGCTTGGAAAAGTTTCCATTTCGCTTTTAGTGTTACGTTGGGCTTATTCATAAAGCGTTACATTGCAGAATATTTAAAAACGCAAATTGATTCGAAAATTATTTTTTTCTCTGTTTTTTACCAGAGATTGAAATGCATTACTTTCTTTATTTTTATACAAGTTTTTGTGTATTATATTACCTTTACTTAGGGATTCCAATACTGAAGGCCTTTCGGTATTGAGGAAATCTCGATACCGGTATTATCGGTATTTTCGGTATTATTTATGGAATAAAAATATCTAAATACAGAGCACCAAGAATGAAACTATTTTCCAATTATATTATATTATTCAATCCAATTTATTGCTTATTTAAAATATTTCTTGAAAAAATGATAATTCATTTATACATATCGATGGCTTAATATAGAAAAGGCCTAACTCGGGGCTGTAGTACAACATTTGTTGGATATTTTTATTAAAAATTGCATTATAAATTTTTTTATTTAAAATTTTACGGATTTTATTAAGTTTTTTTTCCCCTGTAAATAAATAAAAAAATCGAGTTAGGCCTTTTTAAATTAAGCCATCGATATGTAGTTATTAAAAAAAGACAAAACAATTAAAAATTAATTATTATCAGCCATGTCACAGAGTACAATTCTATTCGGATTGATTCCGTTCGGAATGAAAGAAAACATTTTCCATCAAAGTTTTTCTTGGGATTCAAACATTTTTGTTTATTGATAGAAAGTGTATTTTGACAGTTGTTGGCCTTTCAGATACATAAAACTCCCATTCCTTTCATGAAAACAAAAATAGTTTCATTCCGAAAATTTTTTCATCATTTTCTGAAGCACCAAAATAGGGAATGAATTCCGTTTCCGAACGGAATTGTACTCTGTGACATGGCTGAATATATATATATATATATTATGTACATAGTAATTCATTTTTGTGAATTAAAATATGTTCGAAGAAAACATAAATTGTCGATGCTTTTATTCGAAAGGCGTGATCTCATTTTCGTGCAGATTAATCCAGCTGCGGAAAACGGACGCTCAGAATCTACACTTGTAGGACGAACGGCCGCAAAGAAATTATACACATTTTGCAAATATTTTCCTTTCATATTTTCAGAATCCTTTAAGTCAATACTGAAAAATAATATTATTTTTTTTCTTTTTTTAATACTAACAACAAACATTTTTGTTTTGTTGCTATAAGTAGACTATTATAAACTATTTCATTGCATTTTTTGTCTTCACTAAAAGCTAGATTACACTATTATACTTTGTATTAATACCCAGCGGGAAAACTCAGAAGACCTTCTTACTTCAGGCCTTTTTAAAGGCCTGCTTAAAAGATTTTTTGATTCAATTACTATTATTAACTAACTGCTAAAGAAGGCCTCATAGAAGGCCTCGGCTCTTTCGTATAAAAGATAAGATACACCTTCCACACTCGCTTCTATGAGAAGGGAGTAACATTTTTTGTATTGTTTTTTTGCACAAGCAAAATCATTTTTTTTTGGTCCCGTTACCCTTCTTATGTACCTGCTGAAGAAGCGAGAGCGGAAGGTCTTCTCCGCAATGACAACGTGTGTAAAAAAGATATGAGTATGGAATGGAGCAAGAAGGCCTTGTACATCCAAAAGAAGGGGTACAGAGGCCTTCTAGAAGGCCTTCCTACTCCTTCTTTTTCCCGCTGGGTACATGTCAAAAACTCAAGTAATATGACAAAGTGTGATAGTGTGAATGCAATGTGTCACGAAAATGACAAGTATTATGAAAAAAGTTTGACATCCCATACGACTTCATCGTTTTTTGAAAAATTTCTAAACAATAATACTAATTCATTGGATCAGGGTTGCATTTTATTTCATGTGTGAGTGTTTATACTTTGTGTGATGGTGTGAACACAAACTGTCATGTTAAATTAGATTTTTTGACAGTCGCAACAAAACTCATTAGATTTCTATCTCACAAAGTATTATGGAATACGTAAGACTTGTGAGATAGTGTAATCTAGCCTTAAATAAAAATTAAGCAAAATTTATATCATGGCGACTTTTTTCCATTTTTGACGAATTTAAGCGGAACTCGAAACGAAGAAGCAAGTTTATGGCGATTGTTGACATTGAGTTTGGCGAAAAACATCAAAATAAATCTGACAACCCTGCTAGCTACTATGACAGTATGACATTTAATTTCACTCATACTTAACTGGCCGTCTATACCAGAGATAATTATTGCGACATATATTGTAGTAAATGTCAAAATTAAGTTATCTTTAATGTAGACAGCAATATTTTGTACATATTTATGCCGGCAATTTATGTTGCAATAATTGTTAGTCCATTTTTGTTGACAATTATTGCTAACATAAAACGTCAGATTTGGGTGTCAATTTAAAAAATAGAAGCAAAAAAGAAAAAAAAGTAGAAGCGAATTGTGTGGGAAAGAAATTAAGTTTGTGAAATTGTAATAAATTTTAGTTGTAGTAAGATAAATAAATTAAGGAATTAAATAAACATTAAAATAATTTATATAAAAAAAGATCTCAAGCTTATGCAAATTAATATAAATTTAAAAAATAAGTCCAATAAGATAGAATTTATATTAATAAATATAATTTTTGGAAGATGGCCTCATTTTTACACTGCACCTTCTTCTTTGATTTCTTTAAAATTATGAGTTAACATAATTACGTTTTCCCATACCTTTAACATAAGCTGAGCAATAAGAAATTTGCTCTGTTACAGCGTTGCCAGAATGAAGATTTAACCTTATTTTTGAAAATTTTTTGACTAAAATAAGATTTGAAGATCTTTTTTCTCAAATTAAGATTTTTTATTTTTAGAAATAAAAATTCTTAACTTTAAGTTTATACAACTTAAATAATTTTTTGCAGTTTTTTAAACAGTCAGTTTTTAAAACAATGAGGTTTTGTATCAGCTTGTTGTCTATTGGATATGCATACTTTTGTACCCATTGTCTAGCATACACAAAAATTAGCGGTTGTTCATTTTGGGAATATTGATGAAAAAAATTATTTGAAAAAAGAAAACCCGTATTTTTATAAAGTTTAATATATTAAAGAACAAAAAAGTTCATGTATTTAGTACCAAAAGGTAAAACAAATGGAACTTAACCCTAGTATTACTGCTTGGTCTGGCCAGACTAAATTTGTGTTTTGCAATTATTGCAATTTTTCGAATATAACAAAAAAAAAAAAAAAACAGGGGCGTCTATAAATGATGTGTGCTGAATCGAATGAAACTAATTTAAATTTGATTGGAGCAAGATTAGTGGGGTGAAATTCAATTTTTATGTAAAAGTCTATGAAATTACCCTCTGGGACGGACCAAATTTTTTTTGCAATATTTTTCATATAGAACAATATATCAAAAAAACAGAAAGGTAAATTCTATAAATGATATGTTGTGAATTGAATGAATCAAGTTCGAATTAAATCAGAAAACTACGGCCCGTTATGAGCAAAGTAAAATTTAACTACAAAAACCAAGCGGAAAACTCGTTTCACTCAGTTGCGAAAAAGCAATGTGCAAAATAAGGGACTACATATTCGATGACTTGCATGTAAAAAAAAATTATATAATAAATTCGTATACAGGGGTGTCCTTAAAATCGAAAAGGCAAACATTTTGAACGTCGTTTTTTAATAAGATTTCTGTGATAAATGAATTTTATGACAAATATTTTACAAATATTTCTCTATTAAACAGACTTTAATAACAAACATTATACAAATTTGATTAAAAGTATATTAAAAACAACTTCCAAATTCTTGTGTTTTCGATTTCCAGAAAATAATAATTTAATAAAAAATATTTATTTACTTTTTATTTAATTGGGGTTTTTTTTAGCTGTTCTAATTGGGGTCAGGCCTGACCAAGAGGAGACCTAAGTGGTAAAAAGTTACCTAGGGTTAAGAAGCTTTTGGTGTGAAAATTGCACATTCCATGTTTTTGATAATTTTTAAATAAAGTGTATATACATTAGTGCTTTACAACGTCTTTTCAAAGGTGTACATTATTTTAATAACAATTCCATTAGGAATATATTTAGGGAAATCCATATAATCCATATATTTTCAAATGCCTTCGATACAACAACGGTATCAAATATAATACTAAATTGAGAACCCTTAAAACTTCATATGATATATGATCTTCTTGCCCAAAATGTATATATCTCTGTCTTTAGAATTTAATAACTTCCAAAGAAACTTCTTTATTTATATGAACTTTTTTACGTTCTTATTTATTAGAAAACAAATGGATTTAAAGTATATTTTTAGAAAGAATTTTATGGAAAATATAACTAAAAACACAATTTAAGCCTACAATCTAATTTTGTATAAATACCGCAATTATGTATTTCAATTTAAATAGTTTCCATAATAAGAAGTATTTCCTTTTAAAAAAATAATAATTTTTACTTCTTTGCCCTTGTTATTAAAAATGTTAAGATTTTCCTCTTCAAAATAAGATTTTTTTTTGGCTATATGAAGATTTTCCTTCCAAATCTTCTGGCAACGCTGCTCTGTTATTTTGCCGAAGTTATTGCCAACTAGCTGAGATATTTATCTTTAATGTAGACCTAGGGTAAGGTACGGTCACATATGACAAACATTTGACGAAAAATACGAAACCACTACGTTTGCTCATTATTAGTGTGATTTAACTTGTATTCTAATAATGCTGTAAAAGGCTGCTTTTATAAATTAATTTTTAATAAATGCGAATACATATTTAAACAAAATATATTTATTAGAATTAAAGAAAATAAAATTAGATTTTCTGTTGGTTTTTTCGTCAAACGTGTGTCATATGTGACCGTAAATTTAGTCATCGTCCAGACTTGCAGTTTTTGTTGCAGCAGTTGTTCAGTTTAATAGTGAGAGAGGTGAAAATACTGTGAAGGGGTACTCAGTTTCATGTACTCTGCTATTCTGTTTTGTTTTGTAATTCTCACACTTTTCAACTTGAAGTTGGCTGTAGGTATATACATATGTATTTATATATAAAATATAAATAAGTGCAATACTAGAATTTCCAAATCTGGACACTGATGCAATTTCAAAGAAGAATTTTAAAAACAAGAAAAAAAATCCCGGTATTCTCAATGCGGTGTTTCGGTATTCGATTTTAGCCGGTAATACCGGTATTTCGGTATCGGTAATACCGGTATTGGAATCCCTACCTTTCCTAGCTCAAAATTCACAAATTCTGCAATATGACATTGAAGTATCTATATGTAAGTGTTTAATTCCTGTGTACCTCCCGAAGCAAAACTACAGAGCTTTGTGGAGATCAAAACCAAAATTAAAACTTGGGGTTTTTTTTAATCAATTGTTTCCAAAAATCATAAAATATCATTTACCAGAACAAAAATCTTTAGACTACTCGTGGATAAGAGATACTATGATCAAGTAACCGAAAAAGGACGATCTCAGATATTGTGACAACTAGAGAGCCGTCACGTTCCTCAACTCCTTCTACAAGGTACTAGCTACAATAATTCTCAAGAGGCTAAACTGAGAGATGGACATGCTGGGTTTCGCCCACATCACAGTTGTGTAGATCAGGCAAATACTGTCCTTTTCATTGATTTCAAGAAAGCTGTTGATGTCATCAACAGACATGCAATATGGTTAGCTTTAATGAATAAAGGAGTACCAAATAAAATCAACCATATTATCACAGTTATGTACACCGACGCACAGAGGGATTTGTCCATACAATGTTTGGCAAAAAATATAAGGAGTGCTCGTAGAATGTTAAAATGTTGCTCTGAGCCTTTGGTTAGCTCAATTAAGAAAAATATAAAGTTTCATCGAAATTGGCCACGCCCTCCACCCACCGCCCATAGAACCAAAAATTTTTTTTTGGCCCAAAGTTTTTGAAATTTTGCTCTGAGCCTTTATTTAGCTTAATTAAGAAAAATATAAAGTTTCATCAACATTGGCCACGCCCTCCACCCACCGCCCATAGAACCCAAAATTTTTTTTGGGCCCAAAGTTTTTGAAATTTTGCTCTGAGCCTTTATTTAGCTCAATTAAGAAAAATATAAAGTTTCATCAAAATTGGCTACGCCCTACACCCACCCGCCCATAGAACCCAAAATTTTTTTTGGCCCAAAGTTTTTGAAATTTTGCTCTGAGCCTTTATTTAGCTCAATTAAGAAAAATATAAAGTTTCATCGAAATTGGCCACGCCCTCTATCCACCCACTCTACACATTTACTACGATCAGCGCAATCGCCGAATTCCTTAGCTGGCCTTCCCATTTTTGTTGAACAACTAGGCTGCTCATCAGCAAGCGATACTTCAAATATATCTAAAAATTTTCAATTATATTCAAAGTACACATTAATTATTTTGTTTTGAAACGTACTTTTTAGCCAAGTGTAATTTTTCTTAAAGAAATATGATTTGTTTCTGTGAGATTCGGACCAACATTTAAAAAAGTGACTAAGAAATCGCTTTTGAACTGATTTTTTCACAATTTGAATTTCTTTAATAGTAAGCACCATGTTTTTTGTTTTTATGAAATCAGTTAAGAAATCCACATTATTATTGCAATTTATAAGTTCCTTGCACAATTCACTATATGAAACACAAAATGAACCCATTTTAAATATTAGTTACGTTTAATAATTTTCTTAAACTTTTTTTGGAAAATATTATTATTTCAAATAATCATATGGTTTTGTTTTTCTTTTTTTATTATGCACTTTTTCGATATTGCTGTCAATCAGTTATTAAAAAGTAAAAGTAAAAGCCTAAAAGTATACAAAACCTTTTATTGTAAATATGCATTGCAGTTTATTGTAAATATTCACAAAAAATACGTGAGTTTTATCACAAAATTTATAAGTTTGTTCAGCGATCGCAAATAGTCGCAGAATTTTTTTACATAAAATGAAAGAAATCATTCCAAACTTTCATTTAGTAGTATTACCAACACGGAGGTAGACCGAGCTAACTTATTTTTTTTCTAATGAAAACTGCAAATGCTAAATTTTTTGGAGTCATTTTGATTTGCTCAGATCTCTTAAACTATATATATAATTTAAATATTTTTTCTTTCCTATTAAATTTAAAATACTATATTTTAATACAAATGCTCTAAAACTATTGGTAGTTGAACCATATTTATTGTATAAACAACTGAAATGTAGTAAAATTGTCATCAGTTTTCGTTGCATAATATTTAGATAACTTTAACACACTCTTTTTTATACAAAATTTTATTTTTTTCGAAAACAAATCATGGTTTTCTACTAATGAAACAGTTCTTTACAGAATTGCATCATTAGATTTCCAAAAAATAACTGTAAAAAAATAGACTTTTTGCCAAAAAAATACCACTGTGCGACGGTGAAGTACAGGTACTTTACAACGGGCAAGTAAGCAAAACTCTCACCACTAACATGGGTGTAAAATCATTGCGCAATGGATTGCCACTCATGGCAATATGCGGTCTATACTTCGCAAATTTTATGGAGCAATGAAATTTGACGTTTGCCGCAATAAATATTGCTACGTGAAGACCCGGGGTAACTTTCGATGAGCAAATAAAAGTATTTGGCAGCAACCAAATATTTGTCCAATGTGAACATAGTGTGAACACAAATAATCAAATATTTTAGTAATTTTTGAGCAAACATTTATTTGATATTACAAAAAAATTGTAAGAGCAAACAACGACAAATAATTTTAGCCATGTTTCCGATAAAACCAATTCTTACTGTAAGTTTTCGGATTCTTTACAGTTTTAAAGATTTTTAAAAATTATCAAAATAATTTTTGGGAATACAAAATTTTAATATAAAAGATTTTGTTATTCGTGCTTAATTCCCAATTTTTATTCTTGATAAAAACACTAAAATTTATTGTTAATGGGATAAGCTGTTCCTATGCGCATTTCACTGGTTGCTTAGGTTTGAGAAAAACTAAATACATACATATATAAAAGAGACGTGTTTGTTTGTAATCGCTAAACTCAAAAACTACTGCACCGACTTTGACCAAAGTTTGTGTGTTTGATGTATGAGGCATGAGGAGTGTTTCTGTGGAGTTTCGTATTTATCCGATAGATGGTACCACGTTTTTATATTTTTGTCATTTTCGTCGTAATCGCTAAACATAATGTTTTAAAATTTAGATGCATGGTATGTCACTACTACTTTATCAATATACATTTATCAATTCAGCGGTAATTCACTAAAATACGCTAAAATCACCAAAATGAAAAAAAAAATTATATGGTTTAATAACCAGTTTTATTCCAAACATTTATGTTAATTTTAGTATGAAGAATGTCAAAATAAAATGTAACAAAAGCCAAAACACATTATGAGCAATGTAAATACAAATCGCTTATATGTATAAGCGTGTGTTTTTGTAAAAAAACCAAAAACAATGCAAAATACTACAAAAAAATGTTTAGCTTAAAAAGTAATCAGCAAATGGACAGTATTCTAAATATTATTTTCAAAATTTTTTTTATTTTTCGAATTTATTCTATGAGCTAAATTTCAGTTATGTATTTTATAAAGCTTTTTTGTAATAGTTCTATTTCTTAAATTTTTAGGAATGACTTTTATATACTACCAGACTATTATATTGTATTTTCTTGTTACATTTTACCTTAGCTATCCTTTGGATAGCAATGAAGTCTGGTGTCTAATAATTGTAAATTTCTATTATATATATTTTTATAAAGATGACATCTCTGGTGATATTTCGAACTAATTTAAAAGACAATGGTGCTGAAAGGGCCCTAAAATTATAAGTTGCAAAGGTTCTTCACCTTCACCCTTAATTAGTCCACAAGCTTGACATAAATATACGCCAAGTAAAACTTGAGTCTGTTCCAAGTAGTTCTTAAGAGACTGCAAATAATACTTTACTAAAATATGCTCCCAAAAATTAATCATTGGGTGAAATATTAGTCTGTTGTGTTGCCGAGGACGGAATGCCCGTTAAGACACTAAAAACTCTTAAGTAGTTCTAGCATATCTACATACTTAAAGCTACAACATACCGGCGGAATCAACGATATGGGAAAATTTATCAGTTTTATTAATAAAAACACCAAGAACTTAAAACAAAGTTGAAGTAATCAAACAATTGTGATCGACGAATTGTTTCGAGTATATTCGTTTCTATAATGCTAAAACAAAATAATTTCAAATATATAATCCTGGCTAAGAGGTCTTGTTTGCAATTTTTCAAAAATATGGTTGAAGTCTACTGACCACCAACAAATTAAAACTCATTTAAAATAAATTTGGGAGAATATCTATAATAATAAATTTATTAAATTCCTTACTTTTTTTAAAACAAAAGTTTTCCAAAAATTTTAAAGCTATGTTCACACCTATTAAATATTTGACGTCCTACACGTAATTAATTAATAATTAGTTTTCTGAAAGAATTGTTTGCTTTTGCAAAACGTTTGGCTAGAGCAAACGTTATTTAACAGTTTCTTAATTACATTGTACAATTATCATCTTAGAAATAAAGTTTAGTTAATCTATATATAAATCGGCAAAGGCAAAACAGTTAAGAACAATTTGCTCCTCTGTATGTCAACCGATTAGAACAAAATATACACCATTTGAAAGGTATTTACTCACAGAAGTGCAGAATATATATTTTATTAAAATCTGTTCAATAATTTCAGAGTTATAAGCGTTTAAATTTGCTACTAACACAAATGCAAAATAAATAAATAAAAAATTTGTTTTTTCAATTATCAAATAATAAAAAATAGGGTGGTCGATTATTCGACATTTTTCAGAAACCGGTTTTCAAATATTTCGACTATATACATAAATATTATTTCGACTATATAAATATTATGTACAAATCGGCAAAGGCAAAACAGTTAAGAACGCTTTCTACCTTTGTTTGTCCACCGAACTTCTATGGGGTGAAAAAAGTATCAAAAAGGGGAAATACGGGAAACTAAATTTCTTTATTTTACTTTTCTGTGCTTCATGTGATCAATTTTAAATTTTCTATAATATTGAACTTAAGAGACATAATATTACAGGTGTAGGTAACTGAGTAAATGAGAACCTATAATATGAAAAATGTTGGTACTTTTTGTTTTTCATCTGGTACTTTTTGAGTTTTTGTTAATATTCGACCTACAAAGATAAAAATAAACATGCATGGTCCTGAGGAATAAGAATGTATAAGAGGGAGCTTTTTGGTACCTTTTCGTTCTTCATCTGGTATTTTAAATCATTTTCGTAAATATTAGACGTAAAGCCATAAAATTAAACATACAATGTCCTGAGTGGATGACAATCTATAAAGGAGATTTTTTGATACTTTTTTGTTTTTCAATTGCTATTTTCTGATATTTTTTATATTAAAATTACAAAATTAAATTAACTCACGTAGAAGATAAAATATGAACCTGAGATTGGTCTCTCGCCAAATCGATCCACTAAGACGGAAAAAATAAATGCTCGAAACATGGTAATTCATATATACTTAAATGAACTATGTTTTCTTCATATTAACAAAAAAAAATTATGGCCGAATTTTGACCATTAGGCGAACACTTGTAAATAGAAATTGTTAAAAATAAAGCTTAAGTTTGATCAATTTACTGGTCACGCTTTTTTTGGATTTTATCGTCAAATATTTGTTAGATCTAAACATTCCTTAAGTCATATCTATGTATTTTGTTCGTTCTTTACCTTCGTGAATCGTTTTGTTTTTGTTCAAGTTAACTTTTTATTACAAAAACTTATTTGATATTTGTATTTTTATGTATTCCAATTAAAACCGGTTAACCGGTTATTTTAAAAATGCTTAGCCAAAAACCGAGTTTTTGAAAATAGCAGCTTTTCGGAATATTCGAAAACCGGATATTGAAAAAGTCGAATAATCGATCTTCCTAGTAAATACCATTTGAGGAGGTCCATAACAAAACGCAACAATTCCACTTTTAAATTTTAATGTTTTTTTACTGAATAATACATATTGTACATACTAAAGTCCTTATAGTCATTGTTTTAACAAATTTATTTACTTTGAATCGGTTAAAAAATAAATAAAATAATGTTTAAGGGATCTCGGGTGTTCAAAATCTTTTAATTCTTGTTAGATAACCGATAAGCTCCACGTTTGTTTCTTCTATTCGGTCTTACGCCCACCGGATTAATTTATACGTCCACCAATGCCCCCGTGCACATTTTGTTAATTTTACCACATTACTACCTGGTTTACGTACTAACACCTTCCGTAAGATTTCCTAAATCTCTAATACAGCTCTGTCGGATATTCGGCGGACCAGGCTTTGTTATTAACACTGTGTGTAATTTTTTAAGTCATTGAAAAATAACCATATACGGACACCACTACGTGATAAAAGACAAAAAAAAAAGACCTGTGGGCCCCCAAAGATTTGGGGCCTCGGTGTCATTTTTGCATAAAGTGATAATTTTCTCAGGCTCATATCTTGTAAACCGTTCGGAATTTTGATTTACCCTCTGAGACAAAGTTGTAGCTCTTGTCATAAAGAACAAAAAATTGTCATATAAAATTAAAAAAACTTCATCTTCAAGATCAAAATCGCAAAAAACTTTAAAAGATTCTATTTTTTTTACCTTTTTTTCCCTGTTCAGGTTCATAGGTAGCAAATCTTTCAAAATTAAGGGAAACAATCAACCACAAAAATGTACCTAAGATCTCATAAACAACTTCTTAAAACATATGAACTTCCAAGGAATGATTCCTAACACAATTTAGGTAGCGCTTAAGTAACCGCAAAAGTGAAAAATTTCCCGAAAATTTTTTAATTTCATTGGTTTTTTCTTTACTTCAACATTGAGCTACTATGTTATCTATAATCATATACGGTCACCACTACGCGATAAAAGACCATAAAAAAGACCCGTGTTTCCCAGTTTTGCCCAAAGTCATGAATTTTATTTATGAATTTTATTTTATGCGGCTACCTAAACGGTGCTAAGAATCATTCCTAGCAAGTTTATATGTTCTAGAAAGTTGTTTGCTGAGATCATAGGTACATTTTTGTAGTTGATTGTTTCCTTGAATTTTGAACGGTTTGCAAACTATCGACCTGAACAGGGGAAAAAAGGTAAAAAAATCGAATTTTTAAAGTTTGTTTTTGCGATTTTGGTCTTTAAGATAAAGTTTTTTTGATTTTATATGTTCACAATTTTTGTTTTTTGTCAAGAGCTACAACTTTGTCTCAAAGGCTAAATCAAAATTCTGAGATATGAGCCTGAGAAAATTATCACTTTTTTGCAAAAATGACTCCGGGGCCCCAAATCTTTGGGGGCCCATAAAAAAAGTGCATGACTTTGGGCAAAACTGGAAGACACAGGTCTTTTGTTTTTGTCTTTTATCACGTAGTGGTGTCCGTATATGGGTTTTTTTTCGTGTTGCACTGTGTAATTGTAAAACAAAAACTAGCTGCAACATTTTGGTTATCTGTCAATTTAAAGCCCTAACCAAACTCTTTGGGTTCCGTCCTTATTTTCGGGGAGTACAATGATTTAAGCTTGGTCAAAACATATCCATACTGTTAATCATGAACTTACCACACATAGAACGGCTCATATAATTGCACCACAATAACAAAACCCAATGTCACCAGAATTATGCCCAAATTAAGTAGCAGCATTAAACAACAAACACCTTTGACATTTGGACAGAAAGGATTGGGTGCCGACATTGTTTCAATTTTAGCTCCACGTTTTGTAGTGCTGCGAGCACTACGACCAGTTTTTGCAGTACTGGCAACCGAATAAACACTTCTGGGAGCTCTTGAAGGTGGACGATGACTATAACGGCTGAAAAGAAATACAACACATTTGTAAAACGCATACATAATTAAATAATTGATAACATTTACCTTATTTCTGATGGAGCTTTATAAGCAGCACTTGTTACATAAATATCACTACCCGCATCCCCACCGTGATCATAACTCAAGGCAGATGGTGCCCTAGGGGGTAGGCGTGTAGGTGGCGGCCCATTTAATGCACGTGGACCGCCACTATCTACCACCGATTGATTATAATGACCATTCGATGTGCCATTCGAATGACCATTTATCCGTGTTTTACGTGATGAATGATAGTGACCTTGTGGTGAGGTACGCTCGTGTGCTATCGTATACTCGGACATGGTACGTTCAGAAGGAGCACGATGTGATTCCTCGCCATCAGTAGAATAGCCGCGATTCGAGTGAACATATGGGGGATCGGGCGTTAAACGACCGTGAGTGGCCACATAGTGACCACCTTTAATTCTAAAGTGAGAAATTAATCAAGTATTACATATTTGAATTTATTTAGATAAAGATTAACTTACTTTTTAACACGCCTTTCATGCATAGTTTGGCTTTATTTGAGGATTTTCCAAAATACAATTTTAACAAAATGTTTCTTTTAAGGATCTCTTTACTTCAGTGCCGTTTTTAATGAAAATTATATAAAAATTTTCATGAACTTCTCAAAATTACTGCTTATATTAATTCATGGCTTCTGCAATAAAAAAAATTAAATTTTAAAAAGTATTGCATACTGTTAGGATAAAGTTAATATTAAAATTGTTTGCTTATATGTAGAGTTTTAAAATAACTTATTTATTTAATTATTATGCTTTCACAGCAAATTATTTCCATAATTGTCAGGTTTATTTTAAACTAGATTAGGACAGGACACACAAGTATAAATTGTATTTATGTATTTAACTTACACAATTTTATACTCATGTGCATTTGTTTATTGAAACAGAAACTTTTTCACTTTATTTTTAATTATCAAAAAATCATTTTTGTTTTATTGCCATACATATCGCACACTAAATCATAAACAGTCACAACTCAAAATTTATCAAAATCGTTTATTTTTTCATAAGCCAGTTCCCAAACCAAATCTAAAGCGACCTCAAAAATTTTCGTTTAACTCGCCGTCTTCTTTAACTTTTGTTCTTTAATATTTGTGGAACTCAATTTGATTGAAAAATTTCAATCATGTTTTTGAAGCCAGTTTTTGCCTCTCCTAAACATTTTTGAGTTGTGCCTGTTTACGATTTAGTGTTCGATATAACTTATTTGCTGCAACATCGTCATAACTCAAAAATGTTAGTTTAACATAAAACGACTTAAAGTTTAAAATTTACACACGGCATAATGGAAAAAGAAAATTTTGTTCTTTTTTCCTGAGTTGACTTTATAAAGTCTTCACGAGGAATATTTACAATATCTTCATAAGAATGATTTACTATGCATTATTAAAATTGGGTCAAAGTTTGCGATTTTTGACTTATGACGTTATTGGAGCAAATGAGCTATATGTGCTTACATATTCATTTATTTTTAATTTCGAATTTTTAATTGCACAAGTTTGATATTGTATAATAAACATGTAAAAAGTATAGCCGGTCAAGCCCGACCATATGATACCCTACACCACAAAATGTAGAAACATTTTTCCAGAGTAGACCCTGTTAATGACTCGTGGATCCGTCAAAACAAAATAATGTTATGAGGTTAAGATAAATGTAAAAAAGACTAATATCTTCATCTTTATGAGAATTGTTTTCCTTAAAGTGATCTTAGAAAAAGGGTTTATATGGGACCTTTGGTTAATTTTGGTCCCACCTATAGCACAACATATTGTCATGACATAGTAGCTATCCTAAAAGTTCTTATCGCAAATCAAATGTCAATACCAACATTTATAAGGAAATTATGGAATATAGAACTATTTTCGGGAGTGATATTTTTATGGTCAAATATGGAGCGATTCCAATTATATATTACAAAGACTCTATTCCGGGAAGAAGCTTGTATGGGAGCTATGTGTAATTAAGGACCGATTGTCACCAGCCTTGGTCCTTGTGTTAATTAGAACCTTTGTACCAAACTATCTATGGATATAGATGCTCATAACGTCGTAATATTTCTGGAGATATTCTTATGTTTGATTGTACAGTTGATTTTCTGTTAGAGCGTAACACATTTTAAAATGACTGAATTCCTTAACGTCCAGCTTTTTAGATATGAACACCTCCCGAAATACTCTAGGGGATATTCGTATAATACGTTATTCAGTTGATCACCAGGTCAAAGTTTATTTCCACCTCTAGTATCAATGTATATTTTAACATTCTTTTCATATCGCTCTTTTGCTGCAAAGCCGTCATACCTCAAAAAACTAAATTTCGAAATAAACGTGTTTAAAGTTTTTAGTTTGCTTGCACTTCTTAGAACAAATAACGACACATTCTTTATAAACGGAGAAAGTATAAAAGAAATAAAGATGCATTTTATACACAACAGAAAGAAAAAATAGCGAACAATTCTGCATAACTTACTCCAAATTTTAATTTTTTGAGGTGTGACGACGTTGGAGCAAATGAGCGATATATTCTATTTCAATAAAAAAAAAACAAAACTTAAGTTGCATTTAACTTTATATTCTTCTGAAAGCGGGGTATATTGAAGACTCTCACTACTTCAGCTGCCTATTAAGCAGAGGTTTGTTTGAGCAGTTCAGATGGATCTTAAACCAATCAAGTGTTTGTATGACCGATAGTATTTTAATTGTTATCATAAGAGTAAAAGCACCCAAATAATAAGTTTTGTTAGTGTCTAAGGTATTTTTAAGCCTTCAGAAAAAATTAATAATTAGGCTACATCTCAATTGAAAAATTAAACTTTTCTCCAAAAAGTAAAACTTATTTAATACTTATCAAAACTGCCACTTAAAAGTTTATTTTTCACCAAGTTGAATAAAAATAATTATAGTTTTCTCTAACAAATGCTCAAAGGTCATCTAAAATGTCATTTTGTGTTTTAGTGACAATGTCACTTTAAAATGAAAAAGCCACATAAAAGTTTATAACCATTTTAGAACTGGAATGTACGAAAACACCAACTGAAAATGAAACTAAACTCAACTTGTCAGAAAACAATTTCTCTACCTTTATGTGGGGGAAAGCACATACTAAAGGATTAACAAAAACATGTGTACGTTTATAAGAAAATAATCGTAAAAAGAACTTTAGGAGGATCATGACGAATGAATGAAGAGCTATTTTTCAATGATTTATTATACCCATTTATTAATGGCAGATAAAACTATTTGCAAAAACTAAGCTCGCAGCCAGCATTCAAAAAAGTTTTTATATTTTTGTGATGCCATCCAGCAAAAATATAGTTACATGGTAACACTAATGGTTAAATATTATACACTCAAAATATTATGTAGCTAAATTCAAAATAAAGTTCATTCTATTTAATTTTATTTGAAAAACGCATAATTTGCATTTCACTTAGAATTAATGAATTTTACATAAATCCTAAAATTTTTATTTACTAAACAACATATTTCGTAAAATTTAGTGATTGTTACTTTAAAAAAATATATTTCAATCGACAAAAAATCAAACTACATAACAAAATAAGTACGGAAAGACATTATTTTTTGGTAGTTTGTTTTTTTAATAATGACCATAAATTAAAAAAAAATAAATTTATTGGTAAAATAAGCTATATTTTTATTTAATTAAGTACGTAAAATTAATTTAATAACCCACAATTAATTACTGTAATAATTTTATGAGTGTACAGGGTAAAATCGTTGTGCCAGCTTGTAAAACATATTGTGCGATTCTTACTTTATGGGTGAGAGGAATTAAAAGGGGTGCTTCATAAATCTAATGAATCAATTTCATTAAATTTTTTTCTTTAATCCAATGAAAAATTTCATTACGGGCATGAAAATTTACAGAAATAATGAAGCAATTTCATTACCACTACGAAATTGAGTTTCGTAATTTGGTAAAATTTTCATTAAATTAATGACAACTTAATATCTCTTTCAAAAGAAAAATTCAACTAATTGTTATACATTATTTCAATAGGTTTTTTAAGATTAATTAAAGTATTCAAATATTTTTCAGTTAATGAAAAAAAGTGTAACTTCGTATTTTCCATGAAAAATGTCACTAAATCAATGAAAACAAGATAAAGCTCTCTAACTTTAAAATACTTATAACAAGAAAATATTTTCTTCCTATAACTGCTGTAAAAATGTATTTTTAATTCGATTTTAAGCGATAGACATGAAAATATATGAAAAAAATTGTAAATTTCAATGCTTCATAACATCAATGAAAAAATTCATAGCGATAACGAAACACTGAATTTAGCTAAATGTTAGTAATAGGTTCAAAAACATACAACGAGAAAGAAAAAACAAAAGCACATTCTTTTTTCTTTAATTGTTAATTTTAATATACAAAATTTACGTAGTAGTAAAAGCCAGCAAAATGGAAAGAAGCAAGATTAAGGTCGTCCCGGGCTGGAAAATGAATTAAATACAATTTACTAAAAGGTAAGCTTATACAAGTAGAACATAACATGATGTAACAGAAAAAACAGGAAAAACTATAGTCATTTTGTAAAAAAATTGAAATTAAAATCTCGTTCGATTTTAAATCCACTTCATTTCAATTTGTAGAACATACCCGATTGTCTACATTTTCCAAGTTTTCAGAAAAAGAAATAATGATTTGGATGAAAAAGTAATTCTTAAGTCTGAATTCTGTATAGTCTGGACTCTATTTGGTTTTAGACTGTAGCACAGTTTACAGTTGTGATAATTTTCTGTTGTATAGTCTTAGTAAAATCTTTACATATTTGGAAAATTCTTAAGATGATAGTTTGACTTAATCCCCCCACAGTAGGGTTCCAATTAAAAAAAATCCGTGTGTTTGAAAAAAAGAACTGCAATACGTGAACCAACTTGCTTCCACATGTCATAAACATAACGCTCTCACATCACTAACACTCACATTTCATAATCGCCACGTTAAGAGTTTCTTTAGACTAAAAACTCATATAATTCTAATACCCAGGGGCGAATTTATCGATTACAGAAGCGATGAAGTGATAGACACGAGTAAGACAGTAATGCACACCATCTCAATTACAACCTAGCACACTTTTTCGAATGCATTGCCGCATTTGTGGAGTGAACGCCTACCACTTGCACACAAAGTAACCGGGATTGTGAAGTGTTCATTCAATAAATATAAACTCCGTACTGCTCCACACACATTGTAAGCAGGCAGTAGACAGTCTATACACCATCTCGCTTACTTCGTGGGAAGGTAGGAAGCGCACTGCACACTGCTTCGCACACATCGTAAGCAGGTAGTACACAGTATATACACAATCTCGCTTACTTCGTGGGAAGGTAGAAAGCGCACTGCACACTGCTTCGCACACATTGTAAGCAGGCATTAGACAGTCTATACACATTGTTGCTTACTTCGTGGGCAAGTGGAAGGCGTCTAGCACACTACTTCGCACACACTGTAAGCGGACAGTGGGCAGCCTATACACATTGTCGCTTACTTCGTGGGCAAGTAGCAGGCGGCTTGCACACTACTTCCCACACATTGTAAGCAGGTAGCCTTTTGGTTTTTTGTGTCATTTCAGAATTATTAATTTTGTAACTATTTTCAAGAAAATCAAACCAGACTTTCTTTATAAAAATAAAAAATATATATTTAACTCGCGATATATTTTTAGATTGCTCCTTATTACACAACAGGCCGAAAACTTTTAAATCGCAATTAAACAAAAACTATTTTATAAAGTAGCAAATGAAAAATAACGGGACAAAATAAAAACCTGCATATTTAAATACATACAGAATATATCAGCACATTTTAAAAGATGAACGAAATTCATTTTGTACATTCCATACACTGCCCTCATACACTTTGTAAGCTAGAATTCATTGAACACAAAGTGTAACAAACTTCATTGAAGAGATGTGTTGTGGTATGCAAAGTTCGCCGCTGGGATATAAACGCTTAACACGTTCATTTGTTGATATAAAATAAATATTTGTACCTTTTAGATTGATGAACACTAAAATAACAACAGTAAAATACATTTAAGTAATAAAATGTTAAGGTTTTTATGTTGTTGTTGTTAGAAAAAAAAAATTAATTTGAAGAAATAATTTTTTATTTTTATTTTCGTCTCAAAAATTTATGACGCTTAAATTTCAATGCTACAAAAGGTATTTTGATGATATTTGATGTGATACAAGGCGAATTAAACTACAGGTGGTGTCGGAACTACAACAATCCAAAAACAACAGAAACAACATAGGATTTTTTGCATAGCATTGTTAGTACTTATAGCTCGAAATGTCAACTATTCTTAGCAAAACACTAACAAATCAAAAAAAATAAGCTCGAACTGCCAAAATCAGATGCCGTTTCGACTCCACCTGTAGTTAATTCTCCCTGGATGTGATATAAATTTGTGTATTTAATTTGAACACAGTAGTGGCGAACTAAATAGAACAGCATTTATTTTTTTTAAGCCAAAAGAGGTTCTTTCTAATGTCATTTCTTTTGCAGCCATGGTGCAGAGATAATTCATCGAAATACGTTTGTCCAAGTATTTTATAAAGTAAGCTTGGCTTAAAAAAGAATATTATGTATTGGCTGAAGATGTCAACATTGGGTGAACCTCCGCTTCTATTCTTAGGATCTTTGCTGCTATCGTTCGTTAAATTTTTCTATTTCTACATTATGGTATAGTTGCCAGTTCTAGGGAAGAGACCTACGAAGGATGGCTATTAAGGCAAATGAGCATGGCCAGTATATGAACTAGTGCTCTTTGTATAATACCGATTAATGCAGTTTTTTGACTAATTAAAAAAAAAAAGAAATGTATAAAAATATATCCGAAATATTTTTCATTAAAAAATTTTTTTAATAAATTAGTCAAAACCTGAAGTTAATGGATCCATTTAAAAAAAAAAACAATGTTTTCTAAGAAACAATTCTCACAAATCCCAATTTAAATATCTTGATTTTCACTTTTTAACAAATATTTCCAAATTATAAAATATTATTAAAATTTTACAGCCTATAACAAAAAAAATAAACATTATAGATCCATAATTTTTGCAGTTATTCGTGTTAAATATTATCTACTTTTATATGGTACCAAATATGTACTTACACGAAAAACTAACTTCATTTTTGGATTGATCCTCACCCCTCTGTGCGTGGGTACCTTCCAATAGTGTCTTCTTATCTTACGAAGTTAAACTCTATTTAACGAGCGAAACTATCTTTTTTAATATCTATACACTATCAGTCTTATGCCCGTAAATTCTACAAAAAGATATCTGATCGTGTTAGTACCTAACAGTCATCTTTACCAATCCGGTAACTATAGTGGTAGTTTCAACTTTAATTTTGCCTACGTGAATTAACTATCGAAAAAAATTTTTCCTGACCCGACATTTTTTTATGATCTTTCCTCTCGCGTTTTAGAATTTAATCACAGTTACTACCACAGTCACTTCAACGTCCATCAAAGCTTTCTCGCCATTGTTAAGTGAGTTTTAATTATCAAGTACTGCTTGTAGGCTGTTATTGTCCTACTTATATGGTAGATCCCAGTTTGTTGTTATGAATGGTGGTCTCTGCTGTTTATCATTTACATGAACGACCTCTCTAATGTCGTTGATCCATCCGCTGAGCTGTAATTCTTATTTTTTTTCTGCTGACGTTTTTCTCCTGTTTAGTGGTGATAGAGGGTCTGTTGACATCTTTCAACGCAACATTAACTCGTGCCTAGCGCGTGTCTCGCAGTGCACTATAGTAAACTTTTTAACGGTCAATATGTCAAAAACTAAGGCTTTAATGTTCGGCCCTACACCCCGTTTCTTTACGTTCTTAGTAATACGTCTTAATGATGATGCTTGTGCTTGGGTGTGCTTGGGTGTGGTTCTAGATAATATGCTCTCGTTTAATTATCACATTGATGCCTTATCGGGTAGAATGTTTAGTACGTTGCGAAGGTTCTACTGCTCTAGTATATTTCTTCCTTTGCATGTAAGTAAGAGATTAGCGCCTGCAATGGTTTTGAGGTTACAACGGGTACAGTCGGTATCCTCCTTACTAGAATAAAGCGCTTGGTAAATTGGTTGTGATTTCTCCGGATCTTTTCTAGTTAGGGTAACTAGCTATTGGAATGGATTGCCATTAGAGCTGCGTATTTTTACACACTCAAACAATGTCTTTAAACTAAAAATTGTTAAGCATTTCTCCTCCTAAATGTTCTTACTCACTGCATAGTATTTGATATTTTTACTTTACTGGGATATGCCGTTTCCCTAACTGGGCCGTGTACACAGAAAAAATTATTGCTGAATTATTTTCAAACAAACGCTTGTTTGAAAATTTTTTTAATTTTTACAAATTTTTTTACTGATTCAATTAATATTTTTGTTTGATTTTTATTTTAACCAACAAAAATGTTGACAACTATTCAAAAATATAATATACGCGTTATTGGTTTCAAGTTTTCATAATTTTGTATGAAATATTTAACGCCATTTAATGTTGTCGTTTCTTTTTTGCATTTTTTTATTTGATCGTAAGCAACATTCTTTATGTGAAATATTAGAGCAACGACACAAACACATACAGTCTATTTTTGGACGCTTTAAAAAAGGACAACAATAAGAAAGATGGTAAAATAGCGTGGCGGGGTTTGTAGTTAAAGAAAAACAAAAACAATAGCAGGTAAAAGAAAAAACTTTTCACTCTTTTTAAACAACAGAAACAACAACAACATTTTAAGAAACAAAATAAATTTTTGGTAGGTTTCAAAGTTGGTAAAAAAGAATGAAAAACAAAATCCCGTATTCAATTTTTTAAAACTGTTTAGTTAAATACATACATCAAATACAAAAATAAAATGATGACGAAAAACATGTCGAGTCGGTCTGCTGCCAAGGAAAGGATACAGCAACAGCGAGTGAAGAAGAAAAACATTGTGTGTATAAACAAGACTTAGTTCAAAAATTATTCCAAAAAAAATGTGTCTCAAAGCCAGCCGCCGCTCTGCTCTCTCCTCAGTATTCATCATCTCCTAGAGTGCTTGCTTGTGTGCGCGTCATTGCTTGTGCAAAAACTTTTTTGTTTGATTCAGTAAATTATTTGTTTGAAAAAATCAGTGTTTTTTTCAATAAACGAAATGCAAATAAATTGTTTGAATATGCGAATTTGTTTGTAGGACCGATTTCAGACAAAAAATGTTTTAATTCTACAAATATTTTGTTTGAATTGGAAAAATAATTTTTTCTGTGTACATTATTTGTTTAATTTATTTACTATTTATATCTAAAGATAGGATGTGTGTTATGCCTTGGGGGGGCGAGTATTAGGTTATATAATTAGACAAGTTGTAGATAAATAAAAAGTTTTTACAGCATCTTAAGTTGAGGTGCGATAACAAACCAGTTTTTTTAAAAAAAGCTTGATAAAAAGTCTTTTTGATTAAATTATAATATTTTAAAAACGTAAACGAAATTTTTTTTAAATGAAAATTCGTATGATTGAAACTCAACTTTTTAAATTTGACTAAAGATGTTATAATGAAACGACACAAATATGTCAATATGTATGTAGGTATATAGAATTAAATTTATTTATTTTTTTTTTGTCTTTAACTCCTAATTACTTAGGTATTAAGACTGTGTAATATATTTTTAATGGCCCACATGGGCTTTGTATTACCTATCTGATAAATAAATAAATAAACTTCTACCATCAAAGCTGCATCTTTTAGCGATTGCAAGCTCTATGTTCCAAACAAGCTTGAGGTATTGCTTGCACGGGATTAAAGTTTTATAGAGCCGCACGGCATTAGAGTTTTTGGGCTATAATATAAACTTTAACTGATCATCGCACTCTATTCTAAATGCTGGAAACTGCAGTTAGTCTAGATTATTGCAAAAATAGATTTTTTCCTGAAAACGAAAATAAGTGTAAAGGTTAGGTCTCTCGATGGCTGCCCTAGGTCAGAATTGCCGTAGTGGGAAGGAAATGTTTCATATTGAATACATTTTTCTAAAGAGTTTTCAATATGTAAATAATTTTTGCTGGAATTTTTTTTTTTCTAATTCTTTTTAGATGCGAGTTTTTTGTTTTTTTTTTTTGTTGTGGCTACAAAATAATTGCACCAATTTTTCGCAGTATTAAGTTGAATTTAATGCTCCACGCATATTTTTTTTAGTTTATTTAGAAGAGTGAGTAAAAAAAGATATTTTAACACACATTTTCTTACAAAAAATAAATAAAGGTCGTTTTTGTATAAAAGAAAGTCAGAATAAGAAAAAAATTACATTCGTAAAAAAATTTCATGTTTGTAATGACATTGATAAATATGTATGAGTTTTTTGGGTTTTTTTTATTAAAAATATTTTAAAAACAGACGTATTTTAAATTAAAAATGGATAATTTAATAAAAAAAAAATTATTTAACAAAAAAGGGAATCAGTTTAAGAAAATCTAAACAAAGGAAAAAATTTAAAAAAGGTAAATGAAATCTGATATTCTTTAAGCAACTTAGCTTTACTTATCTTAATAAAAATTTCGATTACTTTATAGATCAACAGAAAGCTTAACTTAACTGATCGAAAATAAAAGCTATCCAGGACTTCACTAATCTATTTATCGTTCTCGATAAATTTTTTTATCTATTAAAACGTTCTCGATAACTGTACAAATCTATAAAAAAAAATCTATAGAAAATGTCCTAATTGATGACAGCAGTGTCTTGCAGGCGAAAATCTCCGCCACAATGCGGGCGGCGAATTGGCTAAGGTGTTATCGTATATCGAGAGATATTTATATTTAATCTAACGGACAGCAAAGCTGCCATTATAGCACTTGGTGTTGTCTTCATGACCTCAAATTAAACTGTGGAGTTCCCTGTGTCTCAAATGAGACAAACTGCAGGCGCCTGGCCAACAGGGCTGTCTCTTGGACGACATGTTCGTTGATGGCGTAATCGACATTTCGATGGCTCGCTGTAGAACTGTTTTCAATCGTGAGTCGTACAAGAGGGCTTAATGAGAGTGTGAGAATACCTGCTCGATGGCCAGGACTCTGTGACCTGGCTATGAAGCGTTATAAACCCACGTGCAATGCCGTTCCTACCGAGCAGCTGTTCAATATGCGTAACTGCAGAAGTCAATCAATTCGACTTTTTAATGAAGGGAAGTACCAACATTAGTTCTATCCTAGAAATATCCTCCCTACAGGAAAACAGTGGTTTCCCCTAATGTCCCCAGTTCCAGGACATAGAAAACAAAACACAGCTTCCTTTTACTCCACGTCATGACAACTTCAATAGTAGTCATTGAAACCCAGGAGTCCCCACAGGCCAGTGCCCAGCCACAGCTGAGTTCACAGGTGAATTCGCAAGTCCATTCCATTAGCGCAACCCTACAAGACTTGCGCTTGACAAGTGAAGTACAGTAAGCAGTTTGAAGGCCAACGTATTGATCAATGAATGTGTCATCCAGACGATCATCTCGTTTGGCAAGCTCATCTGCTATCTGGTTGCCCGGGCAGTTCACATGCCCTGGTACCCACATTAGCGTTACCTTCGAATGCTTCGCAATCTTATTTAAAAACATCCGACATTCTCCAGTTACCTTTTCGATATAGGCACCCGCTAGGGAAGCAATGACAGCCTTGCTATTAGAAATATTCATATATCCCTCGATTTGCGATAATACCTAAGTCAGTTAACCGCCCGCCTTATAGCAGAGATTTTCGCCTGCAATCCGGCAGACGAAAGGGAACTTTTATAGCTTAGAAGGTTCCTATTAAAAACACCTGGGTCCCGTGCAGATCAGATTGCTAGATTTGACACAATCCAAAGAGGTATCGACGGCTTTGGAAGGCGTGCAGGTTGCCTTGCTCCTTTGCAATTTAAAACACTGCGTCAGATTATATAAAATAATAACAATAGATGGAATATCAATTATAAATGCAATAAATTTCGGACTCATTTGGATATAAGTCGTAATATCTCACCACACAAATAGCACACAGGTATTTGAGATATAAAGACACTGCATTTGACCTATGATAACGAATAGTATTTAGGCTATGATAATAAATGATAATTTTTCCATGAACTTTCGATGTATCCGGGAAAAAACTAAATTGCATTTTACCCTTTGTAATTTTCTAATACCTATCTTACTACTTACTTCAATCTTACTTCTCATCCACTTGATATTAATATTACTGTATGCTACTTAATTGCTCTTGGCTATGTCCATTCACTAATTCCAATTTACTGTTATAGGCTTCCTTAAGTACGCATTCTCTTAAGAATTCCCCTAAAATTGAAGGTTATAAATAGAAAATGTTGATTTTAAAGGACTTTTTTTCTTTAAATGCTGTACGAAAAATTTGAGTACATTTGTAACTCCTTCCGACCATCCTCTAACTCTTCAACTCAATTTTATTTGTTTTATTTTTGTGGCAAATGTTTGCTTATTTGTTTATATTTAAATGTGTGTGTATTATAATGTGTAAGTAATCGTATTTGTAGGTCATGTTTTATAAGAGTTATGACCAAAAAAGGAAAACACAAAGCACATTTTGTGCAATAAAGTCCTTAATGTAATTATACCTTAGGGAAACGTATAAAACATTGAAATAAAAATATAAATAAAAATTACTTGGATTGAATTTTGTTAGAGCAGTTTTGGAATGAATAAATAAAAGGTCATACACAGAAAGAAAAACACTCGGTATAAAATAAATTTAAATCGTACTTTAAAATTGAAGTACGAATAACACTTTAACGAACTTAAAACAATCCTAAATGGGATTACCTTCGAAAATCAATCAAGGAACTTTTCGTTGGTAGTGTTACTCTGAGAGTAAAATTACAAAGTGAGCGTTTAAATCTCATATAGCTTATTAGCAGTGTTACCACCAGGGCTGCCAATAATTTTCAGCAAAAAATCTTAATTTCACCAAAAAAAAAATCTTATTTTGGAAAAAAAATCTTATTTTGGAAAAAAAGTAGTTTTTTTATTAAAATTAACTTTAAAACATATCAATATGTAATTCCACAGCTGCCAACTTTTTTTGAAGATTTCCCGCCAAATCGGACTTCAAAACCGCTAAATATTCAATTTAGCGGGATTTTTCTTAAAAATACCTCTAATATCTTAACATTTTTAAACGTTTATTTATATAAATCTAGATAATATCTATATCTACATATCTAGTAGATATACAGGGGTGTCATGGATCTCGAAAACGTAAAACGAAAGAATTTTAAGAGTCGTTTTTCCATAAGATTTCTGTAATAAAAAAAATTTATGACAATTATTATACAAATTATGCTCTATTAAACAGAATTTTTTAACAAAAATTGTAAAAATTAGATTAAAAGTTTAATAAAAAGTACTGCCAAATTCTTTCGTTTTACGTTTTCGATTTCCATGACACCCCTGATAAGCTTCTTTTTCAAAGGTATTTCGATGCACTTAAAATTACCTTTTCGGATTAAACATTGTTCCATTAAATGTCTTTGCTATTATTTAATTTTTGCGAACCTTAGTCTGACTTGCAATATTTTCTGTTTTTGCAAAATAAAAAGCGCGCAAAACTTACACCTGATTAATCACCCTTGAACGCCAAACAGAGGTTGCTTTTTAAAGGCCCAACCATAATATGCATAGCGTTGCTTCACTTATTAACAAAAAGACTCTCAAATGTATTTAAAAAAACAAAAATAAAATCAACAAACATTTGATTCCGTGCGAAATGTGCGATCAGTTTCGCATCTTGCTTAAGCAAATGACAGTTTCATAAAATTTAACAAAAAGTTTCCTTAAGTTCAATATGGCTAGCCTAATATGATTAACATGTATTCGTATATTTGCCTCAGCCAACTTAAGCACATTATGGTTAAGCCTTAAGTATTTTTTTTTTGTCCAGGTTGCATTATTAAGTTTAAAAATGTTCAAATGGGAACAAAGAAGGTTTTTTTAATTGAACCTAACCTTCGTCTAGACAAAACAAAAAATCTTGTTTTTGGGGAAAAAATCTTAAAATCTTTTTTCGGTTAAAAAATCTTAAAAAATAAGGTAAAATCTTACTTCTGGCAGCGCTGGTTACCACCAACAAAGTTTAAAACTACACTTGAGATGACGCAAAATTACCCAAATTAAATGAAATTACACCTGATAGCAAATTAACGTTTGGTTATAATATGTATGATAAAACTTGAGTGTTTGTAATTCTCATTCACTATAAAGTTGTATTTGCTTAATATCTTTAGCTTTTCTTAAGTTTTTGGGAAAAGGTTTCCTGATGATCCAGCAACCAGTGAAATGCACATAGGAACTAGTTTGTTCTCCAACATTAAATTTCAGTAAATTTATCAAGAATGAAAATTGGGAATTAAACACAACAAACAAAATCTTATGAATGATACCAGCAAAAAATTTTGTCATGGCAAAGTAGCTTTTTTTTTTTATCAATACATACCAATATTTATAAGAAAGTTATGGCATTATAAGCTATTTTCGTGAGTAGTATTTGAATGGGAGCCATGGTTACATAAGGACTGATTCCAAAATTAATTTCGCAAGTCGAAATAAAACATATTTGGGCCAATTTTTGTCCAAATACTAACACAATAATATGGTACATGTGCACAAAGACTCTATTAGGAAAAAAAGTTCGTATGGGGGCTATATGAAATTATGGACTGATTCTCAAAATTTTCAAAAAACGTGTGAACAAAATTTCATTAAATTGTCTTAAAAATTGCGGCCTCTACTTAGCTAGTACTAGCCAGCAGGACGGAAGACTCAGATACTGATTCCAGAGTTGCCACAACAGTTTGATGAGATTATGCCAAATCTGCTAAGATTAAAACCTAAAATTTTTAATTCGCTAAATATGCTACATATAAAAAAAAAAATATGCTAAAAATCTGCAAAATTTGCCGAATAAAGAGGAATTTTAAAATATTGCCTTTCAATAACGTTTTGGTTTATTTCCTTTATAATACACCGTTTCGAGTTCTTTATTGCAACTTTAATAAAATAAATAAAACACAAACACTTTAAACACTGTTTACAATTTACAAAACTCTATTTAGTACTAAGTCTTTTTACCAACCGTAATTTATAGCTTTTATTCACAACCAACTATAATTTTCTCCACGTTATACGTTATTGACAAAGTCTGAACTTAGAATGATCTCACTATGCTAGCCGCCGCAAGTATTTATACTGCCATTCGGCCATCTAGAACATTCGAAATGTTTTTTGAAGGTTCGAGGCTTTACTATTCACCACTATTTGATTTATAGCGGCACTTATGTTTACATAATTTCACGACTTATACTAAAGCTTTTTTAACGGTCATTTCGAGGGCTGCCTGCACATTGGGATTAAAGTGTAGTAAATTATAACAATTTTAAATAACAATGTAAACTAATAAAATTACTTATGAATACAAGACAACTAATAAATACAAGACAACTAATTAATACAAGATAACTAATAAATACAACTAATTCTTAACTAATAATTACAACTAGTTCTTAACTTAAGTTACTTGCGTAACAATATATATTCCATAAAAACTTTTATATTTTAAAATATATGCTAAGAAATTCTGCTTTTTCTAAAAAGTAAAAATATGATAAAATAATCTGCTTTTGAACTAAAATTCTACAACAACAAATATTTGTATCACACATCGCACAAACTCATAATACCCTATTTACTTTATTGTGAAAAATTTTGGTCATACCAAGGCGAATTCACCTATAGGTGGTGTCAGAACTACAACAATCTAAAAACAACAGAAACAACATATAGTTTTTTTGCATTGCATGTTAGTGATTATAGCTCGAAATGTCAACCATTCTTAGCAAAACACTAACAAATCAAAACAAATAAGTTCGAACTGTCAAAATCAGATGCCGTTTCGACACCACCTGTAGTTAATTCGCCTTGGGTCATACTAATAAGATTTATATAGTAGTTCAAAATAATTTAACCAAAATAACCTTAAAAACCTCAAATAAATTAATAAAACTTAATTAAAAAAAAAAAATAATAATTTCTACTTCCATATATCTAGGGAAGGTTCAAAATGTTCATTGCCGTTCCTTTAAATACTTGATTAATTTTTGGTTTCAGATGACAGTTTGCTTCTCAAATCAGTTCAACAAATGTTAAGGAAGCTTAATATTTCTCAACTAAAGCATTTAAAATCTTAAAGCAAGCACAAAATTAATTACTGTTGTAATATTGGCAACATAACTCCAGGAGCTTTTTTTCAAGTATAAATAGTATTTATTAAATACCTTATTTTTCCTACAAACTTCGGAAATATATTTTTTTTAAATAAACAGTAACTTTGGTTAAATATGTACTGTAAATTTTTAGGATCCACAATATCTTAAATACTAAAAATTTTATCAATAAAATCAAATCATTACATTATTTGTTTTAAAATGAAAGAATTTCAAATTACACCTGATCTACACCAGAGTAGGTAAATGAATTTCTTTTTTCTTTCTTTCTCGCGAAGGTTTTTTTGTACAAAACTTTTCGATTATCATTATCGCGAGAAAGAAGAAAATATTGTTGTTGTTTCCTTCTTTTGTGTTTGCCGAAGCAAACACAAATGCTTCTCTTCGTTTAGCAGAACGAAGAGGAATGATATAGAAGGAAACAAGGCGAATTTATGTAAACGGTGGTGTCGATACTACAACAAGTAACAACACCAAAAACACAACAATGTATTTTTTTGTTGCTTTCGTTGATCCAAATGTCAAAATCACAAGGAACTTTTGACATTTCTCTCTCTACTTAAGAAAAAAAAGTAGCACAGCTGTGTTTTCAACGCCACCTGAAACATGAATTCGCCTTGGAAGGAAACAAACTGAAGGAGAATAAAATTAGAAAAGAAAAATGAAATCGAAATATCGAATGGAAGGAAGGAAAAAATAAAGAATTCTTTTTCTGTTTTTTATTGAAATTATATTGTTATGAAGTAAAATTAAAAGCAAAGACTTGGTTCGTTTTTGAAAAATTCCCTAATAATTTACCAAAACGAAATCAATTTATTACATAGACATTCATTAAAACAAATTTCAATGAACAAAGTTTTTTCCTTCTTTTATTTCCCTCTATTTTTTTCCTTCGATTTAGAAAGAAGAAACAATTTTGTTTGCTTCTTCTCTCCATTTCGTTTCCTTCTTTTTCAGCCAAACGAATGGTTTTTTATTTCAGCACAAATATCAACGAAAGAAAACACAGCAGTTTCTCGCCTTCGTTTATAGAACGAAACAAAAACAACAAATCTCTTCTTTTCGCGAAACGAAGAGGGAAAGATAAAAAAAAACAGAATTCTTTGCGAGGAAATACCTACCCTGATCTACACCTCAAAGAAATTACCCACGCTCTACCCACGGGGGTAAAAATTACACCAAATTCGGGTAATTACCCACAAAGTGTCAACAATGCTTATAAGTCTAATCTCAGCATTGCATTTGCTTCCATATGTTTGTGTTGGTCAAAGTTTATTGTAGATAATACAACAAAACCACACACAATTTGCATGTTTTTTGTAGAAACAACAAAAACAACAGATCGAGAAGGAATACATACATAATGTTCATGTTTAAAAAGTAAAATCAACAGCAATATTTTTATATTATATATATTAAGCTTATATTTATACATACCCTTTACCGAATGCAAAAGGGTATTTATAAGTTTGCCATTCCGTTTCTAATTCCTACAATATTGATCTTAGGCCTTAAATAGTATATATATTCTTGGTCCTTATTAAGAGCGAAATTGATTTATCGATGTCCGTGTGTCCGTTGAAATTGGGGTTCCGAAGACCCTGGATATGATGGGGACTTGATAGTTATATATTTTTGGTCACATATAGTCCGGAATGTTTTGCTAATGAAATTTAGCCTGATCGGTTCACAAACGGCTGAGATATGAGCAAAAAACCACGACTGTCTCTTGGTTTACCCAAAAATCCCTTGTTGCTGTTGCTGTTGTTTTTTTATTTTATTTTTATGTATATTTCAAGAACGGCATGAGTCAAAGTTTAAAAATTAGGTACAAGCATCTTGGTTATCAAATCATAACATCCAACAAAATCTGGGCGGATTGGATAAGTGGACGTGGCAATCCCCATACAAAGACGTTACAAATTTCTGTGTATCTGAAAAATGGCAAGAGCCAATGTTTCAAAATTATGTACAAGTATCTAAGTAGAGGATGCAGTAGACTAATCATTTGCTCATCCGAGATATTATGATTAACGAAACCTCAAATAATATGAATAAACCATCAGAGCCCTATGCTCTTTATAGGATCAAGGAGAACATATATATATACATCTGACAAAATGTTTAAAGAACGGTATTTATATAACTTTCTGTCTCTGGAGTAAGTGTCTTAGGTTAGAATCAATCTTATTTCACTTTCGGATTATTTCAAGTACGAACTCGGGATTAAATCAACTTTATAATACTTGAATCAAGCGCACTTTTAGATTGATTCAATCGTAGATTTACTTAAATCAGTCTCATTTTCGAATTATTTTAAGTACGAATTCGGTATTTAATATGGATAAGTTAAGTATTTCTCACTTGAATAATCCGTACTTAAATAAATCATTCTGTACTTAATTCAAGACAATCCGTACTTACCGTACTATTGATACCGCTTCGGATTGACTTAAGAACGGATGAATTGATTATTCTTTTCGGTGTACTGGTAAAAGGATTTATAAAAAGAAAAAAGACTTCTGACTGAGCCGTTATTAGCAATATTAACGATAAGTACGATCTTTTAAATTATATGCTTGTGATGCCTTCGCCTCTGTTATAGACATGGTGTTAAAAAACAGCAGAATTATTTCCTATGTACACAGAAAAATATAAAAATTGATTTCAATTAAAAAATTTGTGATATTAATTAAAAAATTAATTAAATTTGCACCAGTAAACAAATTAATTGTATCAATTAAACCAGTTAATAGTATTAATTAAACGTTTAATTCACTTGATTAAGCCTTTAATTAACTTGATTAAATTTTTAATTAAAACTGATTTTATTTTTGATTAATGCTTTAATTGGTAAAAAATTTTGGAGAATTTTTTCTGTGTATCCTAACTGTAACTGTACGAAATTAGTATTTAAATTATTATTGCAACTAATGAAAGTGAACATAAAATCATGGATAAATCCCTAAGCTTTCAACAATATTGGTTTGTTACCACCCTGTTGTTAAACTTGAAGAATTACGGGGTGCCAAAGTTGAAACCCTCAAGTGTGATTTACTTCCGTTTAATATAATATAGAAATTGTAGCGAAGAATAAGTAATTCTTAAGCTACGGTAGCACTTATTACATATTTTACCAAATAATCATAACCACTACTTTTGTTATTAGTTAGTGAGATTTAACATGGTCTTAATACTAATTTTATTGCCAGACCAAGTAAAAAACTTTTTTTATAAAGAAGTATTATAATCAAAATAAATATTGTAATTAATGGAAATTATATTTTAGTTTGCCAATTGGTTACGTCCTTTTAGTTAAATATTTGCCAAGTGTGACCGTATATTTAGTCAATTTGTCCATGTCCGTCTACTCCGAAAGACCAACAAAAATTTTATTGTCAGATTTGTTCTAGGCCTTCTAAGAGCCATGATCCAGTTATAAATAGCAAGTTACATGCACAAAAGCGTGGGATGTATTTACGCATAGCCAGCGATAAGTAAGTCTATTTCTACTTTCGTAAGCATCAGAAGTGGCGTTCGAATAAATCAGCGGTTTGAGGTAAATTTAAGCATATAACACAAACACGGTATAAATAGAATGCAGAAAATGGTGTAGGTTCGGACCTCCTGCTTTTAAACAAAATGCACAATATAAAATGAAAATCCTTCTTGTGTAGAATTTCTTTTCAAAACGTATCGAAACTAAGAAAACTCCTTTTTTTATAGCCGTTTTCGGCTTTCTCATCTAGTTTCTAAGATAAAATTTATGAGAAAGCCGAAAACGGATTACATATTTGAAAAATTTGGGGTCGAAAACCTAAAGTGGCATAATTAACTCGAAATGTGTAAAATGGCGGATAGAGCACATAAACTCCTGCACGACGATATGCCGAAAGCAGTGGTAAAAATAAAAAAAAAAAAATTCTATGGGGTTTATTTTCAGAAAAGTTCATGTAAACCTTCGTTGTCGTTATTCTGCACTACGACTTTTTGGCACATGCGCCAAATCAATAATGAGCTGACGATATGTCGAAAAATTTAAATTTTTTATATCTTTTTTGGCCAATAGCTGCCAAACTGGGAAACTCAGTAAGATAATCTTCAAAAAAAATTTATCTTAAAATATAATTTATAATTCTTCAGAGCATTATAGTACTGGATAATTATTCCTTCACACTTTCCAGCTGTATTTCACATCGAAAATTCGAGAAATGTATAAAAAATTAGGCAAAAGGAAAAAAACATGATGTTGATAAATTAATTGATTTTTTATATAAATTCTCATATTAAATCGAATGTGTGTAAAATTACAAAAAGCTTTTATACATTTTATACTTATTCCTTCGATATTTTCTATGATTTTGATTAATCTTTTTTCTCTTTTCAGTTTTTTAGACAGTATTTGCCTTAAAAAAGTTTTTATTTCAACAACTTTTATATTTACCCTATTAACTTTTTAAAACCTTGCATTAAATAAATTCTTGCAAAAAAATTTTACTTTTAATGTGTTTCTAAAAAACATTAAAAATAAAATTCCATCGTTTTCCATTTAATCTATAAAAATTACCTTAAATTTCCCTGTTATCTAAGCAATTTTTCTAAAGTTAAGCATTTTATCAAAGTAATTATTTTCGCTAAAATAGTTTATAAAGTTTAAAGTTGAGTTGTTTATATTTATCTCAACAAAACAAAAAAAAGTTTTATTTTTTTCAAATTCTTAAGGCGTGTTTAAAGAAAATTCTATTTGAAAATTATTCCCTTCGTTAAAGATGTTTTTTTTTTCGTTTGACATTGTTTTTGTTGTTGTGAATTTTCCATTCACTTGTTTAAAGAAAAATTTTTAAACGTAAATCTATTTTTAAGTATGTGTGTGTTACATTTACACTTGTACTTAAGCAACAACAACAATGACACACCTTCATTTACAATTTTTACTTTCGTAATGCAATTCTGCAAAAGAAAAAAAAAAACGACTACTTTAAGGAATGGAAGAACCTGGGAAAAAATTGAACTGTAAAAATATGAAGAGATGGACAGACAGACAATTGTATAATTTTTGCAAAAGAGAGAACAAGGAGTGTTTGTTTTGATCGTTTGTTGGATTATTTGTTTGGTCATTAAACCTTTATTTGATAATGTATTTGAGTGAGTATTTACTGACAGTGCGAACCCACACAAAAATCCACCAAATACACGGAAAGAAATTGTTGTTTTAAATTAAAAAGAAGTAAGAGTGCTACATTTGGCTAAGCCGAATCTTATATACCCTTAACCATGGTGCGATAATAACAGAAAGTTTTATAAATATCGTTCTTTTAGATATAAATAAATCAACTTTGTGCCACGCCCACTCGTCCAATCCCGTCCACATTTTGTCTGATTTTCTGAATTGATAAACAGTACTCATGTTATGTAACTATAGTGAGAACTTCTCGCATCGAAAAGATGTGAAACAAAATATTCCATCATTTCTCGAAAAGTGAGAAAAAAGAGATTACGTCGTTACGTTATAAATTTCATAACATTGCACTCGAAGCCGATGTGACATTGCAGACGTTGAGAAAGCCAGTAACGCATATCGTTGACGGCGACCAAAATTTACTGAAATTGCACATTTTTCAACGACGGCGGCGAAAATACAACCGTCGGCTATACCAAATAAAGTAAAGTGCGACTTTAATGTTTTTTGTTTGCAAACGATCTTTGAAAACATTTGTATATTTTATAAAAATGTTAAAAGCACAACAATTAAACAATAAAAAAATGTGCGAAGAACAAAATATTATTATTATTCTTTGTATTTTGCATTTTTAATTACTATTAAGTGCTTAAATTTTTTCTCGCTCCATTTTTATTCGTGAGTTTATTTGACAGTTCAAAGCGGGAACTTTTCTCAGAAAAATGTTACAAACACACTTTTTCTGTAAATTTGCGAGTAATTTCCTTACGTGACAGCTAGTACTCGCCAAAAAAAGTTACAGACACAGTTTAGTGAGAAAAACAGCTGTTTGTTTGATTTCACACATTTCACAGGATGCTTTTACTTTATTTGAAAACTTGGCCTCTTGCCGTTTTTCAAAATACAGAAATCTTTAATAACTTTATATGGAAAGTGCCACGCCCACTTGTCTTATCTTGCCTATCAATTGGCTGAGGAGAAATCTTAAGATCGCCTTCTTTAATAATAAATTTACGAGCGACTAAGTACCTTTCTAACAGCTTGTGTGTGTTTGCTGGTAAATTTTGCTTCAATTTATGTAATAAGCTTTCATGCCAGATCTTATTAAAAGCTTGTGAAACATCGATGAAACGTACAATATTTTATTTCTTCAAAGGCCTTTCTTATGATGTTTTCTATTCTATGGGTTTGCTCAATGGTGCTGTGTTTTCTTCTAAGACCGAATTGATGGTTTGGAATACATCTATTTTTATTTAAAATCGGTACTAATTTTTGGGAGCTTTGATATATTAGATAATAAGCTAATAGGCCTATATGACTCAACTTTTGTGTGATCTTTTTCTGGCATTGGTATCATTGTAACTAAGGAAACCTTCCATTCTTGAGGGAAGTATTCAAGGGATAAAAAACCGTAAAAATAAAAAAAATAATTTTCTTTGCTATGCGAGGTAGCTTCAAAAGCATTTTGTTACTGATCCTACCAATATCAGAAGCCTTCTTGGTGTTCTAACAACAAGTAGCCTTTTCGATTTCTCTTATCTCAAATTTTAGGGACAAAGCTGCTCTAACATTAACAGGTGGTAACTCGACTGCTATATCGTGACATATATTTCGGGTAAATAAGTAAAAAATTTGATGTTTGCCTATAGTCTGGCAGCCACCGCAGTGATGCAAACAGTAGAGCTGCAAAGAACTCTGATGATGGGAATGAAGGGTTCGGGCCGGCGTTCAGTCAAGAATAAAAATAATCAAAACAACATTTTTTTTTATTAATCTTATGTTGTAAAATTCCTTCCTTCTTAAAAATAATTTAATGAAAATTAAATTTGATGAACCTTGTTTCAAGATAAATACGTCTTTCAAATGTTTAACGAAGAGATTCCCTTTTTCAATATGATTTTCTGACCAACTTCCATTCAAGTTCCTAATGGTGGTTTAGAGATGACTGGCATTTTGTGATTTCTAGCTGCACGCCATTATGAGTAGTCTGATTGTGGAGTTGCATCACATTCTTTAAGATATTTTTCTAGGGACGCTGTTTTCTGAGACTGCAGTAACTTTCTTCGCCTTTTTATGCACTGTTTTAATAAATTCTTAAATTGCCACTCTCTTCGAATTCTCCTTTTTTCAGGCAAGAGCCGCTCAACATCTGAAGAATATATTATTTTTGAATCGTCTGGGGTCTATGCTGGAATGCTGAAAAGCTATTTTGAGATAACTGTCAAGATTAACAATAGAGATTTTTCTTTTTCTTCGGTATACTAAGCGGAATATTTTCTGTGCAATGCGTACTGAGATATTTTTTATATTTTAACCAAATTAATTGGTGTTGCTGGCGTCGCTAAGTAACCGGACTGAAATACAATTCTATTTGGGTTCATTATAGAGACATTTTTGAGTGTGTGATCGGAAGTTAATTCTAAGGAAGCTTTAACATGAATCGTTTCTACTGGAATGTTTTTAACCACGCCAAAATCGATGACGATAAATAAATGTCTCCGAAGAGCTCTACGAAGATTCAGGCCACGAATCATCTCAAACAACAATCTGTGGGCTGAAACGCGTCAAATTCCGTTGTGTGTAGAAATACAGAGAAGAAAAGGAACTGTTTTGGACACACACTCCGTAAGCCACTGTCCGATCTTGCCAGGTATGCTAACGAAACATTGATAACATCTGGAAATTTTTGAGTGTGCAAAGAAATATTAAAATATTGAGTTGAAGCTCGAAAGAATAACAATAATTAGTATTGTGGTTATTTTGCTAAAAGGCTAAAGTTCATCAAATTGAATTTTCATTTAATTATTTTTATGAAGAATGGAATTGAAATAATTAAAAAAATTTTTTTTTGATAATTTTTTATTCTTGACTGCCACGGGAATCGAACCCAGCTTTCACGGGCAGGCTACCCTTACATGTTTCAATTGCAACTACTCAATCTCTTCAGAGGGTTTTGCCGTTCAACACTCACAGCCATTGACGACTGCTGGCAGTCAATAGTCAAACATCAATCTTTAAACCAAATTGAATTTAACCTTTGGAAGATCGAAATTTACTTTGCATGGTTATCCATTTAAATTGATTTATATGTTCTTCATTACTTTTGTTTTTTCGTACTTTTTGTCAAGAATTCTTCATGAAGTCCAAAGTACATATTGTTTGTTCCTCATTTTTTTTTTGTCTTTTTTTCTTCTTTTGACCTTTTTCAGCACGACTTATAGTATGTTCACATTTGGCTTCTTAACGCGTTTAAGCAGTTCGAACGTGATTAAGCTCTAATCACTTCAAAATCGAGATGATTACCCATACATTGAAGTAATTTGTTAATCACTTCAAATCAGGGCTGTGGAGTCGTTAAGAAATAGTTATAACTCCGACTCCTTTTGCTGAAATTTTTTAAGTACGACTCCGACTCAGACTCCTACTTTAACCTAGCATTATTTAAGAGACTAGTTTTTATTTGACTTTAAACTCTTTTTTAATTTATTTTTAATATAGCAAGAAAATGATTCTGTAAAAATTTCAAATCGATATTTTAATTCTAACGTGCCGCGGCATTGAGCTTTAACCTACTAGTTACTAACATATGAGTAGGAAAGCTGCAAAATATTTTATTTGGATTTTGGAGAAAATGTAAAAAACATATACCGCCCGATTCAATATACCAAATGAGTTGAACTTTTTTAATTCTAAAGTGTTATGACATTCTTGACTTATAACTCAACAGTTTAGAAATTTAAACCAACTGAAATATAGAAAAATAATGGATTTAATTTTGGAACGAACGAGTTTTGTTACGAACTTTCGAAAGAAACGAGTTTTGCTTCAATCCGTATGGGATCATTGAATTTTAGTATGTTTTAAAGGTTATATTAATTCATTAATATTATGCAAACAGTGCTAAAAAATGTAAAAATAGTTCTGTAGGGGAGAGATAAACTACACCAATTCACATCTTTTTCAAAAAACGTTTTTTATACTGTTGGAATTTATAGATGTGTGAATTTCCATAAGTCCTATCTAATGTAGCTTTCGAGATAGAAGAGTTGAAAACAACACCAATTGGCTTAGACGTTAAAGGCATCAAGAACTCGCCATTGCATTTTTCCGTTCCTAATTCAATATTATTATTGTCCAAGACCGAAATTTGAAATTGCAAGTCTTTATTATCTCTCCAATTTTCCCTAAAGTGAGTAGATAAAAGTATTCTCAAATAATTTTTCGGGTTAACCCCCACATTGATGGGAATTATATCTGGAACAATTTCATGTATTTTTCCGAGTTCCTTTTCCTTTTATTCTATTTTAATTCACCTTGAAGGTTGGAACTTAAAATGTAGTTCACTTAATGCTTTCACCACAGGAGCTACAGCTGATTTCAAGTCATGTTCATGAACATGGCTACAAAAATATTTGTTAATATACGATAAATAAAAAACAACATCTTACAAATTTAATTTTTAAATTCCTTAATTCGGCTCTATTTCATTAACGATATCTTGGCGAAATTCAAATAGTGGTTTTTGTTACAGAAATTTGAGGTCACATTAAAACATAGAAAAGGACATATTATAAATTGTCAAAATAAGATGTTAACTCAATTTTTTAATTTTTGATATGAAAAATATACTGGTCCTTATTTTCTGACTTCACAATTTCAATGGCCAATTCCACTAATTTATTTAAATATCAATTTATGTTAAAATTTGTTTTTTTATGTCAAATTAAAATAAAATTATATGAAAAATTATATTTAAATATGAATTGATATTTAAAAAGAATTGCAGAAATTGGTCATTAAAATTTTTTTATTTTGAAAAATATTGGAAAAATTTTAATGCAAAAAAGTCGGAGTCGCTAGTTTTTGTGGGTACTTCGACTCCGACTCCGGTACAAAAACCTCAACTCCGACTCCGACTCCACAGCCCTGCTTCAAATTGACATGATTACAACTAAATCACTTCATAAATCACATAGAATCCACTGAACATACCTCAAATGCAGAATCGCCAACATGATCGTGTACAACCGGCCAAGTTTTCTGCTTAATGTTTTTATTTTTTTTCCTTAAAGGCGACCGTACACGACATGTTTTTGTCATCTGACATGTCAAATTTTCCACTGCAAAACACATACATGTCGTGTGTTACCTTTTAACTTTGCTTCTGTAAAAGTCAGACGCAAAGTCATCTGACAAAATTTCAATTAGAGCGTGCTCTATTTTCTTCTGACAAACCATCTGACATCAGAAAGCTATGCCGGCAAGAAACCGGCAGCGGCGTCCACTATTGACGGAATCATTAGCCGGCTGAAGTTAATTTTTTACAATACCGAGATATGTTTGATCATCTTACCATTGAATAGAATTTATGTGAATATATATATAAAAACCGTTTTATTATAAAATCCTAAATTGGTATCTTTGAATTAAAAGAAAAAAATGTTAAGATGGCTGAACTATTTTACGGCGCAAATAAAACTTTTCATGGCGGCAGCAAGTTATTTTGAAACCGAGCACTACTTTGGTTTCTGCAATACCAATGCGAAAAAAACAGAGACAATGTCAGAAGCAAATTACATGTACGTTTGTGACCGAATATTATAAAGCTTATGTAAAACAGCGATTTTGACAGACATGCACAATTACATGTGACTTGAAAATTTGACATGTCAGATGACAAAAACATGTCGTCTATATGCCCCTTAAATAATTCATAAATTTTCACAATTTCATCATTAAAATGATTAAAATAATCTTCTGATAACTTTATAAAAGTGTTTTTATCCATTTCTAATACTTTAAAGAAAAAAAATTTGTTTGTTGTGTTTTTTTCTTAATCATCTCAACTGTAATGTGAACGGCTTTGATTAGCTTAATCAACATTTTGCTTAAACGTGTTTAAAAGCCTAAGTATGAACTTAGCATTAAAGGGTTTCAATTGAAACATGTAAGGTTAACCTGTCAGTAACAGCCTGGGTTCCATTCCCGCGGTAGTCAAGAATGAAAAATTATCAATACATTTTAATTGATTTCATGTTGTAAAATTCCTTTCTTCATAAAAATAATTTAATGAAATTAAATTTGATGAACTTTAGCCTAATTAAAATATCAAAATTTGGATTAATTAATAACTTTAATCTTAAATTCTTTTTTTTTACATAATTCTTGGAAAAAATTCTAAGAAATACGTTACCGGGAATGAAAAAGTCTGAGAAATTACATAGTAATCTTACTAAGCTTAAAATTTATAGGATTATTAGTTAGAGTTCCTATTCAATATGTATCTCCTCTATGTTTCACTTAATTATTTCTTTGAGTGTATTCGTTAAAAATAATGCTCTATAGCTGTCGGTAAAACTTAAATAATTCAAGTAAATATTTATAAATGCTTAACACTTTTATTAATTTTTTTTGTGTTTAATTTGCCATTACTGCAGGCATACTTTTATTGTAATTTTCTTTCGTTAAAAAGAGGAATCAATAATACGATTCTGAGCAATAAAATAAAAATTAAAATACTTTTAATAAGGGGCATATTCAGGAGATATTTCAATATGCAAATTGCATAAAATTCATTATTTTTTTTTTTGTTTATACAACAACATTTTCGCAGTTAACTTGGAGGAGTTGGTGCCCCGGTAGGCTAGTTGTGTCTCGATTCCCGCTAAAGACTCGGGTCTGTTCCACTACAAAGGGTTAAATAAAGGTCTTTAATACTATTTCTCGGTTAACAAAGTTAGAATATAACTTACAGCTCTTAATAAATAAAAAAAAATTAAGCAAAGTGTTGGAGTAAAATAAAAATTTGAAATGTTAAAAATGTTTTTTTAACAAAAAATCTGTTTTAAAAAACTTCAAACCCTAATTTAAGGTTCGAAGAAGGCAGGGAACCTTTTAAAGTCCCTACAACGCCTAAGCACCTTAAACTTTATTACGCTTTAAGTTGGGACAAGCTAAATTTCCATTCCAAATTTTTCCAATTCATTTGCATCGCCGCAACATTTTCACATTCAAATTCCTACTGGGTTCCCCTAGAAGTGAATGCCAAACGAGACAATCGCTTAACTTCAGCACGTACTTTCATCTTATTTTAGTTGTTATTGTTGCATATTAATAATTTGTTGTCAGTTGATGATGTAAGTATGTGTGTTGTTGCACACAACATTTATGCAAATACACATCACATTTTTTGTACGTTCAAGTTATTTAAAATAAAATTTAAACACAAACAATTTCATGTTTCAACAACAACGATTAAACGATATGTAGAATGTTATTTTTTTCAAGATAAACGAATTAAATTTCTTTTTGAACACGTTAAAAGGAAATTATTCAAGATTTACTCTCGATTCATTGAATCTTTAAATTAGCAAAATTAAAATGATTAGTCGGATTTGAAAATGTTATTGGATTAAGGGAAAAAGAAACATTCTTCTGAGTAATTATCTGATAATTTTTGGCAATAACTTTAAATAATCGATGACGGGGATCAATGATTAACACCAGGAATGTTTTCTTTTATAAATTTCATCTGGAGATTTAATGTTATTTATAAATTATAAAATGTATCAAGAAAATTTATCTTATCGATAAGTTTTATCTAAAAAGTTTATGTCATCGATAAATTTTATCTGCAGAAAATTTATTTTAAATTTAAAAGCTATGTTCTTAATGAATTTTCTAAATAAAATTTATATTCACGATAGATTTTGTGCTATCGACAAGTTTTCTAGAGAAAATTTTTAATATCAAAAAATTTTCCATAGAAAATTTATCTAATCGTTAAAATTTGTGTAGAAATTTAATATTATCGATAATTTTTTGTAAAAAAATATATTTAACCGACATATTTTCTATAGAAAAATTATGTTATTGACAAATTTTCTATAGAAAACTATGTTGCCGATAAATTATTAGAAAATTGTGTTGCTGATAAATTTTCAGAAAATTATATTGTAGAGAAAAATTATGTTATCGATAAATTGTTTACAGGAATTAATTATCATCGATAATTTTTTATAAAAAAACTTATACTATCGATAAATTTCTTAATAGAAAACTTTTGTAAACCATACACTATTAACAGAAAATTATGTTATTGATAAACTTTTCTATAGAAAATTTATGTTATCAACAAATCTTCAATAGAAAATTATGTTATTGACAAATTTTCTCTAGAAAACTATGTTGCCGATAAATTTTTAGAAAATTATATTGCCGATAAATTTATGTTATCGACAAATTTAGTAGAAAAAATTTGTTATCAAAAAATTTTCCTAAAATCTATGTTATCGACAAATTTTCTATAGAAAATTTATGTTATCGACGAATTTTTTATAGAATCCAATATTATTGAAAATTTTTTATAAAAAATTTACATTATCGATAAATTTCTTAGTAGAAGACTTATGTTAACTTTATACTTTTAACAGAAAATTATGTTATCGATAAATTTTCTAATAAATAATGTTATCGTAAAATTTTCTGTAGAAAATTTATGTTATAGACAAATTTTCTATAGAAAAATTATGTTATCGACAAATCTTCCATAAAAAAATTATTTTATCGACAAATCTTTCATAGAAAAATTATGTTATCGATAAGGTTTTTTATAGAAATTTTATGCTATCGACAAATTTTTTATACAAGTTTCATGATATTGGCAAATTATCTTATCGACAAATATTCCACAGAAAAATAATGTTATCGACAAATATTTTATAGAAATTTTGTGTTATCGACAAATTTTTTTTAGAAAATTAATGTTATCGACAAATTTGCCACAGAACATTCATGTTATCGACAAATTTTCAATAAAAAATTTACATTATCGACAAATTTTTAATTTCAGTTTTATGACATAGTTTTATATTCTTTAAAAAATTTAGTTTTTAATAAATATTCTCTAAAACGATTTACGTTGGGGATAAATATTCTTTAGAAAATTTATCTTACTGATAAATATTCTTTAGAAAATTTATCTTATCGATAAATTTTTTCTATTAATAAGTTATTGTAATTGATAACTAACATTTTATAGAAACCTTTTATTCATATAATCATTAAATGCTTGTGGGCAAAATATGAAAACGATATGTAGTTTAATTAAAATCTTTTTAAGAACGTCACTCCAAGTTCAATTTAACACATGTAAGCACCATGATGAGAGCAATAAATCTTTTTTTATATTAATAAGTAAAAGATTATAATTCAGTATTTGAACTCGTTGATATTGTGTCTATTGCCATGTTGTTGATTGGTGTGGTAAATATGTTCTTGTACTTTATCATCATTTTACTATCAATTATTTATGGTTGCATTGATATATCAATATAAAAAAAAACAACACAAACTCTGCTAGTAAAAATGTTAAATGTGGCAGCAACAGTGTTTCGTAGAAAAAAAGGATAAAATTACCAACAAGTTGTTACTTGTCAGTTACACAATAAATATTGTATCTCTGTACTCGTATTATTCTTTAACTGTTTCTTTATCTTACCAGTTTTATGGTTCTTGAGAGTACATATATTTTTTTTACACAGTACAAACAACGTATGCAACAGTATATGAGCTTTATATGGAAAATTCTATTTAATTGGATAGTTTTGCATATCAAAAGGGCCAAAATGGGATTTCTGCATGTTTAAAATTACAAGGACAGTTAGAAATACTACTCGTTCCTTCAATTGTTCATATTCAGAGATTTAAATGTAAATTGTGGTAGTCTTCAATATGAGTAATAAAAAATATTGTGTAGGATATGACATTTCATCTGAGAAAGCAATCAATGTGGTGTAGTTTAAAAACTAAGTTTTTTCTTTTAGTAGATAAAAGAAAAGAGAACAATAATTGTATGAAGTGTCCTGAGGATCAGGCCTAAGCAACCAGTGAAATGCGCATAGGAATAGCTTATCCCATCAACAATGAATTTCAGTTTACTAATAGTACGAAATGGGAACTTAGCACATTTAAACGAACCCTTGTTAATAAATTTTTGAATGCCAAGAAAAACTTTGATAAATAGTATGCATGTGGCAGTGTAAATAAAACTGAACTGGCAAAATAAAATAAAGTAATTTGTTTTCATTTTTGTTTTTTCTTTACCCACTTACAACTACATTTAGGGTTGACAAAAAATCAACTAATTGTAGTCGGGACTGTAAGAAAAGATAAACTCACTGTTTATTGTTGTTGTTTTTGTTTAAACTTTGATATTGTTACAAGTAAAACTGGGGCTTATAATTCTTATTCGCTTAACAGTTTTAAAAATCTTTGGATGAAGTTTCCTGACGATCTGGCCTAAGACACCAGTGAAATGCGCATGGGAATAGCTTATCCAATCAACAATGAATTCAAGTTTATCAATAGTATGAAATGGAAACTTAGCACATTTAAACGAAACCTTAATAACACTGTGCATGAAATTGACACTTTTTTTTCGTGACAAGCCGGGCACATGGCGTTTTAATATAATTCGGGGACGCTGAATCCAGTGGTGCCCGCGGTTTTTTCAGATTGGCTCTGGTTTTCGAGATATACCGTTATTTCGAAAATGGAGGAGGTTGCTCAACATATATTCGCGTAACTCAAAAATGGTTTAGTTTATTGAAATTACTAAAAAAACCGAAATTCCGCAATAAAATTTCATTTCAGAAAAGTAAAACTCTTTTTCTAATATGAGTAGTCGTTATTGAAACATAATTTTTTTTTTGAAAAAAAAATTAATTTTTTTATCAAAATTTCGAAATTTTTGTTTTTTAAAAATTCATAAAAAATTAAAAAATGCAGCTAGGCTTCTAATTTTCTGCAGACTTATAAAAAATGAAGCTACAAACAAAATAAGCCATAAATGATTAAAATCTGTTTGCAACTTTTGATTTTATTCACAAAAGTCGACAAATTTTTCATTAATTTAAGAATTTCCCTTAGGGAGCTCCCATACAAATATTGCGTTTTATGAAATTCTTAAATTAATTAAAATTGGTCGACTTTTGTGAATAAAATCAAAAGTTGCAAACAGATTTTAATCATTTATGGCTTATTTTGTTTGTAGCTTCGTTTTTTATAAGTCTGCAGAAAATTAGAAGCCTAGCTGCATTTTTTAATTTTTTATGAATTTTTAAAAAACAAAAATTTCGAAATTTTGATAAAAAAATTAATTTTTTTTTCAAAAAAAAAATTATGTTTCAATAACGACTACTCATATTAGAAAAAGAGTTTTACTTTTCTGAAATGAAATTTTATTGCGGAATTTCGGTTTTTTTAGTAATTTCAATAAACTAAACCATTTTTGAGTTACGCGAATATATGTTGAGCAACCTCCTCCATTTTCGAAATAACGGTATATCTCGAAAACCAGAGCCAATCTGAAAAAACCGCGGGCACCACTGGATTCAGCGTCCCCGAATTATGTTAAAACGCCATGTGCCCGGCTTGTCAGTTTTTTCAACTAGCATAGTGTAATTATTCCAGTTTAATTAAATTAAGGGTTTTTAAATCTTTTTGGATGTATTTTATTCTGCTTGGACATTATTTTCTTATTGTTTACATTATGTAAACAAAGTAAATTATATGTGTATATATTTTAAAAGTTCTTAATATTATTTTTTCAAAAGATTCTTCGAATTGCTAAAAATTTTAACTGCCGTATTTATAAAAAATAAAATAAGTTTGAAATGTGTTTTAAGGCCAAATTTTCATAAAATTTTTTCTTAAAATGCATTTCAAATCCATCTTAATTTTTTATGAGCACGGCAGTAAATATTAAAAATTTTTTAAATGACGTAAATAATTTATAGTTTACCCATTTTAAAAGTTTACTTCTGCTTTAAGTAAATTTTAAACTTAGTTGATATAATGTAAAAATATAAAAATATGCTTGTGTTGCGATTTTTTATATTTTCGTTATATTTTCAGAGGGTTTTTAATAAAACTAGTTTTTAGGTTACCTATTGCTTACATAATATAAATACCTATAACAATTTGGTTTAAATGGTGTAAACAAATCAATTATATATTAAAAAAAATTTTTACGATATTTTACCACATGTTTTTTAAACAAATTAAAAAAACTTAAATTTTTTACATTGTTTACATAATGTAAACAATTACAAATTTGGCAAATTTTCACTTGTGTCAACATTTTTTAAGAAAATTTAGCTTAATTTTTACATTATTTACATAGTGTTGACATAATGTAAGTAATAAAGAGTTTGTAATTTTAAAGCATTTTTTGTAAGTTTACTTTTTTTTATTGTTTACATGATCTTAATAAAATAAATTCTTAGTAGTTGAAATCCTTTGCTTTATTTTAAAAAGTTTTTAGTTATATTTTACTTTAAAATACATAAAGTTAACATAAGGAAAGCAATTACGAATCTACACATTTTCGCTTTATAAACCAAATTTTCAAGAAAGTTTTACCCCCTTATTCATAATAAATAAAACAGGTTTATAAAAGGTTTGTTTAACAAATTATCATAGAAAACACTTTTCATAAACCTTTTATTAACTTGTTTTATTTTTTATGAATAAGCCCGTTAGTTTTTAACTAATTTACGCATTGTTGACATAATGTAAATAAAAAAATGTTGTAGTTCGAGTTCATATTGTAATTTAATCAAATACCTGATTCAGACTATGTGAAATGTCGCACAGAAATATTCTATGAAACAGAAGAATATTGATATAGGGTGTAGAGGCACCTGTGGAGTAAGCAATGTCGCCGGAATGTAAAATCAAGCAATATTTTGATGTTTCTCTTTAATATGAATTGTAAAAAAATTTTAAATTGAATACAAGGCGAATTCATGTAAACGGTGGTGTCGATACTACAACAAGTAACAACACCAAAAACACAACAATGTATTTTTTTGTTGCTTTCGTTGATCCATTTGTCAAAATCACAAGGAACTTTTGACATTTCTCTCTCTAATTAAGAAAAAAAAGTAGCACAGCTGTGCTTTCAACGCCACCTGAAAACTGAATTCGCCTTGATTGAATAGTTTAATTTGAATTTAAGACATAAACGTCAAATGGTAGCTTCAAACATAAACGTAGCGTGAATGTACATGAGTTTTAGCAAGGAAAATACGAATATTGTTGCAGGGACATGTCGCATAGTCTGAAACAGGTATAATTTAAGGTTTGTTAATTTCTAATGGATTAACATATTTTACCTGTAACCGTTTGGTTAATAAGTAAATTATATATGGGTAATTCCATGTAAAAATGACCAAGAGTGGGACACGACCCCTTCCGATTTTAATGGAATTTGGTGAGAAGGTTCCTTTTATTTTATAAGGAACATACATATATGAACGAAAAAAAATTTTAAAATTTTAAATTGAATAGTTTAATTTGAATTTAAGACATAAACGTCAAATGGTAGCTTAAAAAATTTATATGGCGGTGTAATAAAATTCTTTAATTTGGCCCCTGCAGCGCGTAGGATGCTCCTAGATGGGTCATATTTATGATCAACCCCACCGTTTTTGAGTCACGCGAATATATGCAGTGCAGCCTCCTCTATTTTCGAAATAACTGTATATCTTGAAAACAAGAGCTAACCTTAAAAAAACGGTTAGCACCACTGGATTCAGCGTGCCCCAACTAGGTTAAAATGCCAGGTGCCCGGCTTGTCTGTTTTTTGCAACTAGCACAGTGTACTTATTGCTCAAAATTACAATATTAAAATTCTGTTTTAAGATTATTTTTAAAAGTTTGCGAAAGAAAAAAATCATATCTTAAAAAAGAAAAAAAAACCTCCTTCAAAGTTTCAGGATTTTTAAAGAACAGTTTCAGGTATTATATAAGAAAAATCAGCCAAATAAAAAAAATAAGTTTTTGACTTAGTCCGTTTTTAAAATTGAATATTTTGCAGATATTACATTTAAAAAAAAATAATTTTTTTTTCAATATATTGTTTGTAGCCCCAAGTATTCTCTTTAAAATGACATAAAAATAATCTTCGTATGTAAAGTAGTTTTCGAGATATTGAAGAAATAATCTCAATACATTCGGCTAATTCGGCGAAATTATGACAATTTGAGCATGACAAAACTTTCGAAAAAAAAATTTCAAATTTTTTTTCGTTCATATATGTATAATATAAAAGGAACCTTCTCACCAAATTTCATTAAAATCGGAAGGGGTCGTGTCCCACTCTTGGTCGTTTTGACATGAAATTACCCATATATTAAAACTTGTTTACCTTATTTAAAAAATATTTTCTTAGTAAATGTAAACATTTTAATATGTTACATTCTTTACATGGACTTTTTTTTATTACTTATTCTTGCTTTATATTAGCTTAGCTAAATTTTTATATTATTTTCGTATTATTGACATAATGTTAAAAGTAAGATAAATAATAATTTATTAAGGTTTTAACAAATTGAGTTATAGACCCAATTTTAATGATTATTATGACTTAAATATTTTGTTTTTTTATTTTAATATGTATGTGTAAAAAACTACATCACTTTTCTAAACAGTAACTTTTGAGCCACTTTACATTTTTATTATGTTCGCATGACGTAAAAAAAGATATTATTATTTTGTTTTTACATTTCTGTTATATTTGCTAATACTTGACCCATTTTACACTTATTAGACGTTATGTAAACAATTCAAAATTAATGCTGTTTTTGATTATTATTTTTACTGAGATATTATGCAGTACTCATTAAAAATAATTTAGAGTTTAAGATACATATCGTAATCAACAAGAGGGTATTTACTCAACATTTTTATTTTTCCTTTTTTTAGAAAAAATGTACACGTAATATTCATATCTACCCGCTGTAAAAATATTGTGTTATCTTGCCTTCTTTTTTTTATGCCTTATATTCGAAATTAAAAACAGTTTTTCTGCTACTGAACCTTTCAAAATTTTGAGTTAATACCCTCTTTATGATCAAGTGGGATATGTATTTTTAAACTAAATTTCGTACAAACTTTCATTCAAAAAGATTTCAAATCCAATTTAGTTTTTAATAAATACAGCAGTTAGTTCTTTATTTTTTTTTACACTTTTTACTTATGATTTACATAAAGTACACCCTTGCATATTTTACTAATAAAGCATTTTTTCTCACATTTTACTGAGAAATATGTACATTAGGGTGGGTCAGATTTTTTGCCCACCAAGCGTATAGCAAAATCGTTATCTACGGAAAATTCTAAGAACTTTTCCTTAAGAAACCATGGTTCTAAAATCAAAATCGAGCTTCCGGTTTTTCACTTGAAAATTTGGTGCTCAGGAAATCTGAAAAAAATTATACTTTTTTTGGAAATATTTATTGCAATTGGTGAATAGTTGGCCTGTATCGCTAAAAGAGGGCTTGTTTAAAATGAAATTTTCTCAGCTTTCTATATCTGTGCTCTTTTTCAGCAAATTCTGTACATAAATAATTATTTTAGAGGCTTTTGTCAAGTTAATCATAGTCAAGCTGGTAAAAAACATAAAACTGTTGCAATTTTAATTCCAAAAATAAAATAAAATAATTTAACTAAATTTTAATTTAAAATTGATTAAAATAAAACAATTGGTTCAAAACCTAATTAAACGAAAATTTATTTTAAAAAAATTTAAGCATAAACTGAAAATAAAAAATAAAATATTTTTTATTGTTATTCTATTTTTTATTAAAACGCACTTTTTTGAAAATTCACAACTTAAAAAAAGGAACCAATTAAAATAAAAATAAAAAATTAAAAAAAAAAAAAACAGCCCAAACCGGGGGTAGATAAATTAAGTTTCGGCCTATTTACATACAATACATTTTTGCTATCCATTCGTAATATTATGTTGCGGCTTTCAATAGTAACTACCAAAATATCTTCGCGATTAAATTCTATGGCACGCCGGGAAACATTGGTAAGCAATTGGACAAATTGCTCAGTTCCTTGAATATGTGCCGGTAACCCTAGATCAGTAAACGGTGGGTGCTTGCAGTAAATGGCGGCTCAGACAAAAAACTATTGTCCATTTCTATTTTAGAAAATTTTATAAGCTATAAAAACATAAATTTCTGAAATACAATTGGACACTTCTGAAATACAATTGGAAATTTTTGAAGATGAATTGGATATTCTGAAATACAATTGGAAATGGTGTAGTAAGAAACATAGGCCCTAATTATGTAAATCGCAACGCAACGCCAAAGAATTATATTTAAAGCAAAAACAAAGTCATAAATATTTTGTAATTTTGTTTTTGCTTTCTTCTGTCGTTCTATCACACAATTTACCGTTAAAATTCTCACGTTTATTCCATTTTAGAAATGTATGGTAAAAAAAATGTGCGAAGACTTGTATTAAGCGATAAGTTAATAAGTGCTGTTGTGGTTAAGTGGTTATGTTTTGCCTGTAATAGTTTAATTTCCGGTTTGGCCGGTATTTTTATACCGCTTGTCTAAGAATATTTTGACAAAAATCTCTTAACCAATTATTTATGTACAGAATTTGCTGAAGAAGAGCACAGATATGGAAAGCTGAGAAAATTTCATTTTAAACAAGCCCTATTTTAGCGATACAGACCAACTATTCACCAATTGCAATAAATATTTCCAAAAAAAGTATAATTTTTTTCAGATTTCCTGATCACCAAATTTTCAAGTGAAAAACCGGAAGCTGGATTTTGATTTTGGAACCATGGTTTCTTTAGGAAAAGTTCTTAGAATTTTCCGTAGATTACGATTTTGCTATACGCTTTGTCATTTTTTTTGGTCCCGAACAAATTGACCCACCCTAATGTACATATTTATTGCAATTAACCATTTTTAAAGGTTGTGTCCACTACGAAGTCTAAAGTTGTTTCGGTCATTGACAAGCATATGTGTATGCTTGTATGTGTAAAAAAAGGATGAAAGAATAGTCGGTCAAGCCCAATCATATGATAACCTACATTACAGTTTTAACGGGCAATTGTTTTTTAGAATGTACCCTATTCAGGACCCATTAGCTTTCATTGTCCTATTAGAATAAAATTATGTTATGAGGTATATTTTCATAAGAGAGTAATTTGTTCCGAATATTATCTAGACATCAACATCTATAGCAAATTGCTTCTTCTTTTAGTGATTTTAGAGGCGGGGCTTATGTGGAACTTATTTCTTGTTTTCGAGGTACCATCACAAAATTTTGTCATGAAATAGTAGCTATTATAACATTTTGAAAGAAAAAGTACGTTCGTTAATGCAGATGTTGATCATCACTGGCGCATTCATAAAATTTAATATTCGTTAAGGCATCACTTGTAAAAAACTTGGCATCACTCTCATACGTCAAAAGTTTTTTGATGCAGTGATGCCGCAGCTCTGCAACAAATTTTGGCAATAAAATAAATTGTTTCATTTTCTTGATGCTTCTTCTGGTAATTTATAAGAAAACTGTCACTTTTGGTTCAATATTTTCAATATGTATTTACAAACTTGTCATTGCCATTGTTGGTAACATTTTTATTATTATTTTATGTTCTGTTATGAAACTTTTGAAATTAAGCTCGTGTTCAAAAATATAAACTTTTCACAGTAGAAAAGCATCACGACAGCAAAATGTGATTACGCATCAGCAACAAAATTGTGCATCACTGCACCGGTGATGTACAGTTCTCATGAATTAACGAACGTAGCCGAAGTTATGGCATTGAAAGCTATTTTTACGTGTGATATTTGTATGGTGCTGCGGTCGGATGACCGAACATTTACGGGCCCGGTTGATAAATCTTATTGCTTAGCCGAATTATTCGCAAAAAGTTCTCACTTAAGGCCGTTATACACTATCCCACAAAGTCTTTAGTAATTAACGAAAATACAACCCTGTCATGATAAGTTGTTGTTGTTTTTTAAAAATGTTCAAGGAATAATTAGATCAGGGAAGCATTTTTGAAAAATACGTAAGACTTTGTGGAATAGTGTGTAACGGCCTTTACCAGCTAGCAATAAACCACTAACCGATCAGGCAAGAGTATCGTTAGCTGTGCCAAGAATATTTTTTTCTGGTCTTGGGCTGTTAAAAGGGTTTTGCAGATCTCGACAAAAATAAGTCTCCTGGGCCGGATGGTATATCTGCACTGACCTTGAAGCAGTGCTCTTCGATGCTAGCTCGTCTCTTAGCAAATCTTTTAAACACTTTAAACCATGCCGGGGAACTTCCCGTTTGTGGAAAAGTGGCTAATGTTAACCCAATTCCTAACAAAGGAGTGGCTAACAACCCCGAAAACTACCGGCCAATTGCAATTTCTTCGGCACTTTTTATAATTATGTCAAATTTTTAGAATCAAACTCCCTACTAAGCGACCGCCAGTATGGCTTCCGTAGAGGTCATTCTACTGGAGATTTACTGGCCTTGTTATCGGAAAACAATTGCTTTAGATATTTCCAAGACGTTCGACAGAGTCTGGCATGGTGTACTCTTGTCAAAACTTATTGCATTTTGTGTCGGCAATAATTTATTTCGATTTATAGCGAGCTTTCTCAGAGCATTTTTATAAAATAATAAAATAAACCAAAATTAAAGAAAAATTTCGCTTAAATCATAAAAACGTAAACAAAAATGTTTTTTGAATTAAAAATTGATTTACAACATTTTTTTCCACTTTTTAAATTTGACTTAAGATGTTTTATCAAAATGCCACAGATATGTGTTCCGTTAATTTTTAATGGAATTGAAATGTAACTGAAATATTGCAGATTTGCTTATGCTTAAATATTTAATTTTTTTTTTGATTACACAATGTAAACAAAATCTTACTAAAGTAAAGTATATGTATATTCCAACAATTTTTTCATTCATTTTTGCTTTAAATATTTTTTTATAAGTATAAAAAAACTATTATTGTTTTTCGCATTCATTTGATCTTCTTAAAAGTCAATAAAATATTCCGCTTTTTATTTATTTCGTACGAAAAAAATAAATTAAATTTGTTCTTAATTTGCATTGATATTCTGACAACTTTAAATATAAACTGCTGGCACACACGCACTTGAAACAACTTTTTATTGGATGGCTGATGGTCCTTCGGGAATTTTTTCTTTATTTTTTTTTGCTATTGGCTGTATTTTTTATTCTGTTTTTAAATGGGAATAAATGAACATTATTGGCGCCACCACTTTGAAGAGATTTATTTGAACGTTTTTCAACGAATTCGTTTTTATGTTTTTTTCTCTGGTTTTGTTTGATGTTTATTCTTAATAAAGCAGACGGTTTTCCTTATACATATATATTTTTTTTTATCAAAACTTAATCCCATTGGGAGAGGAAAAGCAGGAAAAAAAGTTAAAGAACTATATAAAATATTAAGCAACAAAAATCTTTGTTTATAGATCTTGATAGTTTGAGTTAAGAAGTATGAGTTTATAAAGAGTTCTATTGGGAAAATTGGGAAAAAAAGTTAAATAAATCTGCAGTTGATAATTGGATCTGAATATTACACATTTTTATAGTTAAAAGATGTTTATAAATAATAAATACGGACATAGAAATCTCTCCATCTCGCATGAACGCGAAATTTCTTCAGAAAATCCTTTGTGCGAGAATGGTTCCTAAAGAAACATGTTCGTTGGGAAATATTTTTTTCAGAACACTTTTAACTTACGATGGCAAATTTTTTGTTCGTTAATTTCTTTTTACAGTAAACTTTTTGTTTGCGGAACAAAGAACTAATTATTTACGATTGCTTTGTTAGAACACTTTTTGTTCGCGGATGTTTTTTTGTGGAAAAGTGTTACTCATTTTCTTTGGAAAAAATTGTATTTGCGAATGTTTTCAGCATAAATCTTTTCGTTCGCGAATAATTAAAAATTAACCCTTTTTACGAGAATGTTTTCTAGCGAATATTTTTCGCTCGCGAATGTTTTTTAAAAAAGGTTTTTGCTCGCAATTTTTTTTGTAGAAAAGTTTTTTGTTCGTGAAGTTTATGTATCGAAAATTTTTAGATCGGAAAATTTTTATATAGGAAATTTCTAAATTGCAAATGTTTTTTAAATAGTGTTCGAAAATAAACACAAACGCTTATAGTGTTTGTGTAGAAAATCATTGAAAAAATAACGTTTCCCTGTCTTTCGAACACAAAAATAATACTGTTTTTTTCTTACTCAACAAAAGATGAGAACGTTTAATTCCGTTCGGTATTTTTTAAAAACCACAAACTTCATTGTGTTCAGTTCGGCTCATTAATGTTCGTCGCTTTTGGCTGGTAAAAAAAACGAACATTTTATAGAAAAACAAATTACTAATACGAAAAAAAAACAAAAAGCCAGCAAAATAATTTTACACAAACAAAACATATACACAATACACATACAAGCTGTTCGTGGTGCTGTCGTTGCTAAAATTTTTTTTGGTCATTTCTTATCAATGTTAAAAAAGAAACATTATAGAACATTAAAATATAATGTTTGTCTATACAATTACTACAATTGTTCTAGTTTTTAACGAACAACAGAACACTATATAATGTTCGGCTCTTTCTTGAAAATAGTTACGAACGGTGTTAAGGGTTGTTTTCGTCTACACAAACACTAAAAAAATAGATATCGTTCTTGGGTGTGTGAACCGACCGCTAAATAATGTACTGTCTATTTTCGAAAAGTGATTTTAAAGCTTTTAGGATATTATATATGAAACAAGATTTATAGAGCACGTACTAATAAAGGAAAAAAATTTTTATGGTTTTCAATTTTGCTTAAAACCGAGGTGTCCTATTTTAAGGCACCAGACATTGTAGATTTCTGTATATCTGGATAACGGCAAGACCCGAAGTTTTTAATCTAGGTACAAATATCTCGGTTATCAATAGACAACATCCGACAAAATGTTGGCGGTAGTAGCTACGTGAGCGTGACAAAAAATTGATTGGCTTATAACTAAAAAACTATAAGAGAAAAATTGTCCAAATTGCACATAGCTGGGTTATCAACACACAACCTCTTTAAAAATATGGGCGGGATTGGAAAAGTGGACGTCGCAGCTCCCATACAAAGACATCATAGATTTATGTATAACTGGCAAACGGCAAGAGCCAAAGTTTCCAAATTAGGTACAAACATCTTGGTTATCAAAACACAACATCCGACAAAAAGTAGGCGGGATAAGGGAAGTGGGCTTGGCACAAAGTAGATTTATTTAAATCTGAAGACTTTCTGTTCTTATCGCACCGTGGTGAGGGGTATACAAGATTTGGCATAGCCGAATAATTCACTCTTACTTGTTTATTTTTGCCTTGTTTCAATGTGCTGCCTTATTTTTTTATTCTTTTCCTTTTAAAATATAAAAGTATATTGTAAGGCCATCTATTAATTGTTCCGATACTATCTAACTGTGCTGGATGTTAAGTTTGTTTTCAGTTTTTTTTATAAAACTACAAATAAAGTTAAACAACCTCCGGCTTAAAAGTACACAAAATTTCAAGTTTCTTTATTGGAGTTTTTTTTTAACCAGAGTTGATTTTTTGGCGCATGCATTTCACTCATATTTTATGTTCAATACCCAGCACAAGTTTGCATATTTTTTTTTGGTTTTTTCCTTTTTCAGCGTGATTTTTTTTTTTATTTTAAATCAATATTATTTCAATACAAATACGAATAAAAAAAAAAACTGTGAAGGAGTATGAGCAAAAAGCGATTTAAAAATAAAAAAGGTAAAGTGATATGCCGAATCTAATATACCCTCCACCACAGTATGTATAGAAAAGACAATTGTTGCATAACTCATATGGCTTGAGCGCTATTTTGTCAAAATCCTCACTCCAGGAGCATTTTTGTATAGCCGCTAGGTAAAAAAATAGGTCGAATTTGCTGATTTAAAAACCAATTTTATCAAGCAAGCGTGTTTTGTATGGACAAAAAGCCTTTTTTCGGAAGGACACTTGTATGGCAGACAGGTAAAATAACGGACCGATTTTTCATTTTAATACTCCTTGTATTTAGCAACAATCTGAACCCAATTTTACCGAGCTAGCTCGTTTTAAAAATATCAAGGGCCTTTGGAGAATCTATTGGGTGGAAATGCGGCACCTTTGGCGAGTATTGTGTGTTTATTGTGAAAGATTGATAAAATTTAAATCAAAAGTAGGCCAACGTAAGTTATGACCTCTCAAGCTTATTTCGGATATCCTTGTTTAAGATGAAGCATATAAACGTGAAAGCGTTTTGTATCGATCGAAACAAGTTGGGTCTGGGCTATCAGGCGGGCAAGGCAAAATTTCCCAGCCACTTTTATTCAAATAATTTTTAACTGGTCTTTCAACAATTGACCGAGCGTTGTTATAATGGAATGTTGCCGCTTCAAGTCTTTTTTTGTGTTCGTTACAAGCTTATAATAAATGGGACGCTTTTAGCATGTTTGTACGGTAATCAAAAATGTTTAAATTTTCTACAAAACCTGCTTTAAACGTTTATATTTAGGAATTCTCAATTATAAGACCCCAGCAGCATGCCCAATATGGTTTCCATAATCATTCTACTTAAAAAATTTGATGTATTTAACTAAATAATCTTAAAAAATAGAATATGGGAGTTGTTGCTTCTTATTTTACTTTTGAAATGAAAATAATCTATATTTTTCTTCTCGTAGTGTTGTTGTTGTGTCTACAACAAACTTTTATAAGCAGCATGTACCCATTTTGAATTGTTTCAAGTACAGGGTGTCCGCCGGGAAGGTATACTTGTTTGTTTGTTTATAATTTTTGATTAAATGAAAGAGAATGGATCTAATATTGATAACTGTTTTTTTTAATGTCGGCAATTATATATGGAATACAATATCAGATAAACGTCCGCCTCTGTTGCCCTCACAAATGATCATTATGATTTTTTTATGAAAATCGGGGTTGTCACGGGCGAGCTGTAACATCCTATTTGCATATGTACGGCGGCGTAAATGGTCTTATAGAAGAAGCTCTTGTGTGAACTAAAGCTTAAATGGAAATAAATCCTTGTGCAAAATTGTGGCCAAAGTTGTTCTTTGAAGACCAATCGCCTGAGCACGGCGTCGAATTGAGGTTGATGTGCGTTTTGTTGGCACGTTGTTTCTCTCAAAATAAAGTAGTATACCTTCCCGGCGGACACCCTGTAGTTTTAAGTACTATACGCACTAAATGTTTTGAGTACCACTCGTACACTGAAAGAAAAATGCTTTATATATTTAATGAATAGTTTTCATAAAAAAATTTTCATTGGTTAAATGAAAATTTTCATTGTCTAAATGAAATTTCATAGTTATAATGAAGTATTTTCGCTTCATTGGATTTCGTAATTACGTAAAAATTTTCATTGGATATATGAAAACTTAAGTTTGTTCAAGTTAAACAAAAAATTTTAATTCGGAACATAAAAAAACAATATACAAACATAACTATATTCATAAATTAATACAAAATTAAAGTTTCCTTAAAAAAATGTTTAATTGTTAATTAAAAAATGTAAGACTTAATAATTTCACACATCTAATGTAATATGCCATTAAATTTATGAAATCAAAAATGTTTTTTATAAAAGCAACATGTTTCAATAATTGAAAAAAAAAAAAATTATTTTTAACATTCAAATATATAGAGTTAGTCTCAATAATTAAAAGTTAAAAATATTTCGAAAAAGCATGCCTTCATAAAATTAAATTTTCATTATGACAATGAAAAATGTCATTATAGTAATGAAACAAAAACTTTCAATCCATAAATATGTATGTTTTTAGTTTTCTTTTATATGTACATACCTACCTACATATAGTATGTAATAACCCTGCAAGCAATTTGGTAGTCGACTACAAAAATAATGCATCTAAAGTTTTTAACAACTAACTATAAGCTTACTACAAATAAATGCAGAAATTCCCCGATATCAATGCGAGTGAATTTTGTGTAGCAACTTTTTTGATTTTTTTTTTTTAAATATTTTCGTTTCTTTCTTGTTTTTGTTTACTCTTGCTATTTCGAATTTTGATTTTTAAACCTGTTAATTGCTTTGTATATGCAAATTTTAAGTGGGTTGCATATTTTAAGTAAATGTAGATGGAGTTCACGGCAAAAACAGATTGAAAGATTTTAAAAATTTCTTCCAAGTTTTATCAGGTAACTTATGTATATGTATATAAGAAAAAAAATTTTATATGAAATACCAATTCTTTTTTATAACAGACGGCTGTCGATCAATTGGCTCAAATGAGGTGGAGACTGAAATAAGAAACACATAAATTTTTACATATAAGAATTTTAAAAATGAAAAAATATACATAGATATTAAAATAAAATAATTTTAATTTCAAAAGATTTTGTTATTCGTGCTTAATTCCCAGTTTTTATTATTGATAAAAACACTTGAAATTTATTGTTGATGGGATAAGCTATTCCTATGCGCATTTCACTGGTTGCTTAGGCCAGATCATCAGGAAACTTCATCCATAAAGATTTTGGAAAAACTAAAGATATTAAACCAAATAAAACTGTTAAGCGTATGAGACTCATAGCAACAGTTCTACTTGTACTTTTTGATAATAAAATAATTTTAATTATTAAAAAAAATCCTTTTCATATTGAGCCAATGGTGTATTGAATTAAAATTAGTTAAAAGCTAACTACAATCGGGATAACTTTTAACTAACTACTACGTAACTCACTTAAAGCTAACTACTATGTAGCTAACTTTAAGTTAGTTGAAAAGTCATGCAGAGTCGGACATTTGACTACTTCCTATGACATGACAATGTTAAAATAGTCAGTTGGCTCCATTAATAATAATTCAGGCATCAATCACAACTAGTTGAAAAAAGTTAACTTGAAGTAAGCTTTAAGTTAACTGAGTTGCTTGCAGGGAAGTAATGAGCAAACAAATGTTCTCCTTTAAAAAAACACACCCTTATTTTTTCAACTGTTGTTAATCTCATATTTACGCTCTTAATTGAGTAATGGCAAAAAACATAGTTTTTTTATCCAAAAACTACACTGCCCCGGTAGGCTAACTGGTAGTGAGCTAGTCTATCAGCGCCGAGGTTGCGGGATCGATTCCCGCCAGAGACTCTGGTTCCTGCAGACAAGCGTAAAGCTTCGCGGGATTAGTTTAGGTAGGGAATTATTAAAAAACAAAAAAAAAAAAAAAAATATAAGTAAAATAAAAAAAATTTTAAAAAAATACAATAAAATTTTTTTTTACTTTTAATTAATTCAATGAATAATATTCATAGATCTAATGTTATGTTTCATTAAATACATTTTAATGAAACAGGTTTCATTGATCCAACGAAGCGCTGCATAGGTTCCTTTTAAATTCAATTTTTCATGGGATTAATGTCAAAATTCATTGGTATTGCGAAGAAAATTCTTTTAGTGTACTAAATAAAGAAGAAAAAACTTAGATTTAGTACAAGTTTTCTGTTTCTGTGTATGTACTTATTTTTACATATTTGTCCAATTCACAAGCTCTGTCGTTAAAAAAATTCCATTTTTTTTCTTCTTCTTTAATAAAAGTTGACATTCACATTATTCGTTGCAATAAAATTGAACCAGTATCCACTTTACTTTAGTAAGAACTTCTCGCATCGAAAAGATGTGAAATAAAATATTCCATCGTTTCTCGAAAAGTGAGAAAAAAGTGCATCTGTAACTCATGTCGAAAACTATTAAAAGAGATTACCTCCCCTAGAAGAAGTTTATGAGCGAGTAATTACTTTTTTCACGTTAGTGTTAAGAAAATGACAACTCGCTCATTCTCTTCTTGTAGGGTATAAATGTTATAATATTGCACTCGAAGCCGACGTGACATTGCAGACGTTGAGAACGCCAGTCGCACATATCATTAACAACGATACAAGGGGTCTTGTGAATACGGCAAATATTTTTCAAAACATTAGAATCAATCGTATAATGAGACAACAATTTTGTATGAAAATTACCAACAACAGAAATACAATATTGTATAATTATATCATTATACAACGAAAACGATTTTTCTACGAGCTTGTGAATTAGACAATTAAGTCAAAGTTTTTTAATGTAATTTATAAGTTGTTGAAACCTTTTTTGACATCGTTATGAAGATATGAAGTTTTATGAAACTTTATCGTATAAATACTGCAAACATTACGAACGCAATGACAAACTTATTAATACTTCACATGCTCTAAAGAGCAACAAAAAAAATTGTTCCTAAAATAAAACTTAAAAAAAAGAAAATTGAAGCATAAAAAACTACAAGTAACATTTAATTCCCATTGAGTATTTGAAAAAATTTTTATGTTTCGTTTTCATTTTCCTTCTTTAATCATTATTATTGTTATCAGTAGTATCGTCATCGACCTCTCATCATTTTTCTATAAAAATATTTGCTCTAGAATGAAAAAAGTAATCGAAAAAAATCTGTTAAAGCTCATGGGTACAGACGTCTAGTGCCAAATTATATTTATTTAAATTTGCGGTTCATTGTGTTTTTTTGTTGAGGGGTTTTTGAAATCTTTTTTTTAATAATCCATATAATTTGCTATTTTTATTCTGTTTTAAAAATGATATAAAGTCGATTAAAACAAAAACAAATTTATTGGTAAAAAATTTCTTTAATCACTTTTAAAAAATATTGATTTATTTTCTCTAATTAATTATTTATATGGGGTTTTAAAATAAAAGCAGGAGGCAGTTTTTAAACCCATATGTATATTCTGGGTCCTTATGAGTACCAAAGACGATTTAACTATGTCCGTCTGTCCGTGTGTATGTTGAAATAGGTTTACCGTAATCACGAGATATGATAGCGACTCGGTTGTTATACTATATTTATGTTACAAATACTTCATTCAAGTTTGTTATTGAGATCCAGCCAGATCAGTACATAATGACTGCCTAATAGCACTTTGCGTTTGCTTAAATACTCCTAGTTTAAATTTTGGGAAGTGTTCGTTCGCACAAGTTTTATAGAATAGACAACTTGGTGTTAAAGAATGCTTTCTATAGAAAACTTGTTGTGCTCGAATGCTCCTTGTTATAGCAAACTTTTCGTTCGCGAATGTTTTTAATATATTCTTTTGAGTTATTAAAGTTTTTATTTGCGAAGTGAATTTTTTTTAATGAAAAACTCTTGGTTTGCGAATGTTTTCTATAGAAAACTTTTCGTTCGCAAAAGTTGCAAAAAACTTTTTCTGCGCGAATGTTTTTTTTTTTAAGTTCGTTCGTTCGCGAATGTTTTCAGTATATTCTTTTTTAACTAGATTTTTTAGGCGAATTACATATATATTTTTTCCCACTTAAGCGTGTTTTCAGATCCAAGTTTTATTGGAACACATTGTTCCCGAATGTTTTTTATAGAAAACTTTTCGTTTACATATGTAGTCTATAAAAAATTTTTTATTAAGTTTTTATTTGCGCGGTGTATTTTTTTTTAAAAACTCTTCGTTCGCAAAAGTTTTCTGCAGAAAACTTTTCGTTCACAAATGCTGTTTAGAAAAAATTATTTGTTCGCGAAAGTTCTCTTACAAAAAAAAAATCGTTGGTTCGCGAATGTTTTCAATACATTCATTTTAATAGATTTTTAAACGAATTATAGATTTTGTTCTCATTTCAGTGTGTTTTAAGATGCAAATTTAATATATTAGACAAATATTCCGAAGAGAAAACCAAAATAAGAGTGCAAGGAAATAACCTCGTTTAATTTTAAATGAAAACTTTTTTTGTAAACATTTCCAGAACTAAAAAATAAACCTGCCCTAAAATGCAATTCTTTCAAAACTTAACAAAAATGTTAAACTTTTTTTGTAAACAACCTTCAAAATAAAAGAAGAAAATATTTATGTATTGTTAAGAATTTTTTTGTGAAACCAATGAAATTGGGTCGAATTGAATTCATACACAACAAACAACTTGAAAAGCAATCAAAAGTAAGAAATAAAACTCTAAAAATTTTTTTGTGGGTTAATGGGGAAGAGAAGTTCGGCGGTTGGTTGATGGGTCTCTTGTTTTAGTTTCTTGAATTTTTTTGCCAGCAAATTATTTTGAAGTTGTTACAAACACAAGTTTACCCAGAAAACTATAAACAAATTTTTAATTATTAAGTTTTCTAACAAGAAAATAAAAAAAAAACTCATTGTTCTTTACGAAATTTTAAAGGAGAACAATGGCAACAATAACTAGAAAAATAAAACGTTTTTCTGTAACAATGTTGTCAATTAAATGATGTCAATGAGCTACAAATTGTTTTCATTCTTCTTTCTTAAGTTTTTGTTAGAATTTGTTTTTATTTTGTGTTTTAAGTCAAAAGAAAATCAACTTAAAAACCAGGGCTGTGGAGTCGTTAAGAAAAAGTTATAACTCCGACTCCGACTCCTTTTGGTGAAATTTTTTAAGCACGACTCCGACTCCGACTCCGACTCCGACTCCGACTCCGACTCCTACTCTAACCTAGCATTATTTAAGAGACTAGTTTTTTTTTTTTTGACTTTAAACTCTTTTTTAATTTAGTACCTGTTAAATGGTTAAATATAGCAAGAAAATGATTCTGTAAAAATTTCAAATCGATATTATAATTCTAACGTGCCGCGCATTGAGCTTTAACATACTAGTTACTAACATATGAGTAGGAAAGCTGCAAAATATTTTATTTGGATTTTAGAAAAAATGTAAAAAACATATACCGCCCGATTCAATAGACCAAATTAGTTGACCTTTTAATTCTAAAGTGTTATGACATTCTTGACTTGTAACTCAACAGTTTAGAAATTTAAACCAACTGAAATATAAAAAAATAATGGATTTAATTTTGGAACGAACGAGTTTTGTTACGAACTTTCGAAAGAAACGAGTTTTGCTTCAATCTGTAAGGGATCATTGAATTTTAGTATATTTTAAAGGTTATATTAATTTATTAAAATTATGCAAACAGTGCTAAAAAATGTAAAAATAGTTCTGTAGGGGAGAGATAAACTACACCAATTCACATCTTTTTCAAAAAACGTTTTTTATACTGTTGGAATTTATAGATGTGTGAATTTCCATAAGTCCTATCTAATGTAGCTTTCGAGATAGAAAAGTTGAAAACAACAGCAAGTCCAATTGGCTTAGACGTTAAAGGCATCAAGTGTACTTAGTGTTGTTTACCACAATATTAATAGAGGCAAAGGACAGTCCTTTTTTGCAAATTGTGAAGTGAGGTCTTTTGTTTTTAATATACATACATAAATTCAGACACTGCCATTTTGGTCTTGTTTTATTTATTAAGTCAAATCATTCTCAGGAAAATTTTATAAAGTTTATTAAAACATGCATATGCGCCTTCAGATGTTAGTTCTACAATTTATATAACACATTTTGAAGAGAAATGTAACGTAAAAAAATGTTGTGAGCCTTCTATTATTTTTGGGAAATAGTACCCCTTTTGTTGTTGGACTTGGTGCTGTTTGTCTCAAGGCATGGAACAGTACCATAGAAGGTAACGAACCTTTTAGGACGTAATTTTTTAAGTATATCATCGACATAAAAAAAATATGTTAGGATCATATAAAATATTCGTACAAATGCACATTTTTATAACATAAACATCATTTGCGATTATCAACATGTTTGCGCGGTCTGCTGTAAAGTTTTCAAAATGTGGCTTGATGTAGTTTATCTCCCACCTGCAGAGTTAAAAAAATGTGAATTTTTAAACTGCTAAATTTAAATCTTTTTATTCAGTGTTCTCGCCATTGCATTTTTCCGTTCCTAATTCAATATTATTATTGTCCAAGACCGAAATTTGAAATTGCAAGTCTTTATTATCTCTCCAATTTTCCCTAAAGTGAGTAGATAAAAGTATTCTCAAATCATTTTTCCCACATTGATGGGAATTATATCTGGAACAATGTCATGTATTTTTCCGAGTTCCTTTTCCTTTTATTCTATTATAATTCACCTTGAAGGTTGGAACTTCAAATGTAGTTCACTTAATGCTTTCACCACAGGAGCTACAGCAGATTTCAAGTCATATTTATGAACATGGCTATTTTTGGCTATATGGCTATATATTTGTTAATATACGATAAATAAAAAACAACATCTTTACAAATTTAATTTTTAAATTCCTTAATTCGGCTCTATTTCATTAACGATATCTTGGCGAAATTCAAATAGTGAACCCGCTGCTTTTTGTTACAGAAATTTGAGGTCACATTAAAACATAGAAAAGGACATGCTTTGATACAATCTATATAACTATTCTTATAAATTGTCAAAATAAGATGTTATCTCAATTTTTGAAACTCACCTACTCATATGAAAAGTATACTGGTCCTTATTTTCAGACTTCACAATTTCAAAAAGCAGACCCTCTTATGGCCAATTCCACTAATTTATCTAAATATCAATTTATGTTTAAAATTTGTTTTTTTTATGTCAAATAAAAATAAAATTATTAGAAAAATTATATTTAAATATGAATTGATATTTAAAAAGAATTGGAGAAATTGGTCATTAAAATTTTTTATTTTAAAAAATATTAGAAAAATTGTAATGCAAAAAAGTCGGAGTCGGAGTCGCTAGTTTTTGTAGGTACTTCGACTCCGACTCCGACTCCGGTACAAAAACCTCAACTCCGACTCCGACTCCGACTCCACAGCCCTGTTAAAAACTCTGACAAACCCATTTAACTGGATAAAAGAGGAAGTTAATAAGTTGTAGATATAAAAAAAGTAAAAAGCAACAAACAAGAGTCAAAAGGAAAGAGTAAATTTGTTACACTTTCTATTTGAAAAAACCATAAACTAAAACAGCAAGAAATTTTAAAACAAACAAAAAACACTTTAAAACAAACAAAACGTTTAAAAAAAAGATAATTGCAAAATATAAAACTGTGTACAGTGACAAGTAAATAAAGACGAATGTTAAGGGAGTGGGGGAAATAATATGACCACATTTTGAAAATAATGTTGATTAAAAACAAAACTTAAAAAAGATTTCTATAGAAAGTTCGTTTCTGCAAAATTTTTTACTCAAAAACTTTCATTTAGGAAAAACTACTACAAAAAACTTCTCGTTCGCGAAAACTTTTTATAAAAATTGATTTGTTCGTAAACATTTTACAGAGAAATTTTTTCTATTAAAATATGTTTTTCGTGAAAATTTTGTATGAAAACGTTTTTGTTAGTAAAAATTTCTATAAAAAACTTTTCGTTAATGAACATTTTAAAAATATAAAGAATATAAAGAATATTAAACTTTTCATTCTCAAATGTTTTCTATTGAAAACTTCAGAAAACTTTTTGTACGTGGACATTTTCTTAAGAAAACTTTTTGTTCGGGAAATATTACTACAAACATTTTTTGGTTCGCGAAATCTTTTTATAAAAATTTATTTGTTCGTAAAAATTTTTCGTTCGTAAAAATTTTCCACAAAAAACTTTTCGTACGTAAATATTTACTACATAAAACATTTCGTACGAGAAAATTTTTCTTTGGAAACTTTTTGTTCGAGGGAATTTTTTATAAAAACTTTTGATTTCAAAAATATGTATATCGAATATGAAACTTTTTGTTCTTAAATGTTTTCTATTATAAAATTTTGTTGCTCGAATGTTTTCTACAGAAAACTTTTTGTTTGTTGACATTTTCTTAAGAAAACTTTTTGTTCAGGAAAAATTACTACAAAAAACTTTTTGTTTGCGAAAACTTACTATAAAAATTTTTGTTTCTAAAAATTTTATATAAAAAGAGATCGTTCGTTCATATTTTTTTATAGAAACTTTTTGTATGAGAAACTTTTCTATGAAAAAGCTTTTCGCTTGTGAACATTGCAAAATATATGGAACAGAAAACTTTTCATTCTTAAACGGTTTCTACAAAAAACTTTTCGTTCGTAAATATTTTCTACAGAAAACTTTTCGTACGAGAAAATTTTTCTTTGGAAACTTTTTGTTCGGGGAAATTTTTTATAAAAAAAATATATCGAATATACAACTTTTCGTTCTCAAATGTTTTCTATTGAAAACTTTTTGTTTTTTGACATTTTCTTAAGAAAACTTTTTGTTCGGGAAAATTTACTGCAAAAAACTTTTCGTTCGCGAAAACTTACTGTAAAGTTTGTTGTTTCTAAAAATTTGATATAAATGGTCTTCGTTCGTTCATATTTGTTATAGAAACTTTTTTTATGAGAAACTTTTCTAAGAAAAAGCTTTTTGCTTGTGAACATTGCAAAATATAAAGAATATAAAACTTTTCATTTTCTTAAAAAAACTATTTGTTTATTAAAATTTCTATTAAACTTCTTGTCTTTCTGAACATTTTTTAAGGAAACTATTTGTTTGTAAACTTTTTCTACAGAAAACTTTTTGTTTGGGAAAAGTTACTACAGAAAATTTTCGTTCACGAAATCTTTCTATAAACATTTTTGTTTCTAAACATTTTATATGAAAGTTTTTTATACTGAAATATTTTTTAAAGAAAACTTTTATAAAACTAATTGTTCATTCTTAAAAAGTATAGACAACTTTTATAAAACTAATCGTTCATTCGCGAAAAGTTTTGTGCTCAAATATTTTGTTAAGAAGACTTTTCGTTCGTAAGCATTTTTTTTTGAAGAAACTAATTGTTTGTCAAAATTGTTATTAAACACTTTATCTTTGTGAACATTTGCTTAAGAAAAATATTCTTTGTAATCTTTTTCTACAAAAAACTTTTTGTTTATGAAAAGTTAGTACAGAAAACTGTTCGATCTTTAAAAATTAATGAATGCATCCAACAAATATTAGAAATATCTTTTAACGAAAATTTTTAGTACAAGAAAATGTTTTATAAACATTTTTTATTCGCGAAAATTTTATCCAAAAATTCATTGTTCGTAAACATTTTCTATAGAAAACTATTCGCTTGTAAGCTTTTTCCACAGAATAGTTTTTGTTTGGGAAAAGAAACTAGATACAGACAATTTACGTTCGCGAAAATTACTATGTATAAAAATTCTTGTTTCTAAACATTTTATATGAAAGTTTTTTATTCATAAATATTTTTTATAGAAAACTTTTTTTATGAGAAATTTTTTTTTAAAGAACTAATCACTCATTCTCAAAAAGTTTTCTATTGAAAACTTGTTCTTAAAATTTTTTCTTTCTCTTCAGAAAAATGTTCGGTCGTTAACATTTTATATAGAAAATTTCTCGCTTATAAAAATTTTCTGTAAAAAAATTTTCGTTCGAAATTTTACTTTCAAAACTTTTTGTAAATAAAACACGAACTTTTATTTATGATCTGTGTCGCCTACAAACTTTTCCTTATTAAACTTTATTGTTCGCGCAGTTTTCTACCACATTATAAGAAATATTTTGTGAAGTTTTCAAAATATCCCCATGAAACCAAAACCAACCATTTATTACCCCCTGTAGTTTACAAATTTTTACTTTTTTCCAGCCATCGTTTACTTTAAAAAAATAAAGAAAAATTAAAACAATTTGGTGGCTCATTAAAATTAGCACCGAACGGCGGTCAAGCGTGTTGTGTTTGTTACCTTCGCTACCTTTTGGAGATGGTTAGTTGGGGTAAGAAAAAAAAATACTTTTGGTAACAAAAAAAGAAAGAAAAAACAATAGAAAGCCTTAGAAAATCTCTATAACGACACCATTCAACAGTTTCCAAAATTTTTAAATGCTTTTTCTTTGTTTCAAGTAGTCCAGTGAATTATTGAATGGCCTGACTGCTTGGCTGTGATGATGTAAAACAAACGAAGGCAAAGAAGACAAACAACTCCCTAGTGAATTGTTTGGAAAAAAATGAAATAAAAAAAAAACAAAAGAAAACAAATGAATTTTTAAGAAAAACAAACTATCGACCACTTCGTTCGACCACATTGTTGGGTTGTTTCTGCTGTTGTTGTTGTTGTTGTTGTTGCTACTGCTGTTTTCGTCAGTTCGAATTACAACAAAAGTCTTTTAATTATAAAAGATTTATATTAAATATGTTATATACAGTGAAATCTATCATAACCGGACACTCACTGACGCTGTTGTTGTTATTTCAACAGCATTAAGAATACACACAATTAAATCGGGGTGTTCTTCCAGATCAAGGCCAAGGAATTGAGCTACTTTTTCAGGGTGGGCCCAAAGACTTCTTGGGCATAGCTTAGTAGGACGTTGGTAGAAATTAAATTTGTGAGGGGACCGATGAAGACGCTGACCAAATGCTGGGCATATGTTGGGGACGGCAGGGTCTATGCGGGACCAGAACGCCAGCTGCTTTATTCGGATCTTACAGCCGCACCTAAACAAAAGCGGCACGCGTTTTCTAGTTGTCAAAAATTGTCATGCCCACATAATTTGTATGAAGCATCCCTAAATAGCGCGGCGTGAACGCTTTGCAATAAAAAATACGATTTTGACCGATCCTTTAATAGTGAAGTTAGCCCCTATTGTAAAAAAATTATGGTACTTTAGCTGTTTTTTGGTCAATCTGGTGGTTTTATCTCCTTTTTTTATTTCTATTATGTTGATTTTATAAAAAAGAAAGTTAACACTACTGAGCGCAACACTTCGTTGATTCTCTTGTTTAGGTATGGCAAATCAGCGTAAAAACTAAGCGGAAGAAAACGTTCCACCTTCCGCTCTTGTTTAGGTACGGCTAATAGTTGTGCCATCACGACTCTTGTTTTAAGCGGCAGAATCATTTCAACATCAGCTTTAGGTGGTGGAGGATTTCCAATTACGACATTTATGCGTAAGTTCAAGTTGTTAAAAACGAGCTGCGATCAAATGGATCCTGCACATGCATCTGTATAATCTTTTCGTATATACGTAGGTCTTGTCCGACATGCCTTAGAGGAGCCTCCAACTGTGTGATTTCGAAATTTCGATGACTTATCCGACTGCATCCCAGAAGCAACTGTTTCGTCAATATGACGTTGTGTTCACCGACCTTGTCTCCTCATGAAGATTGGGCTCGATTCCAAGAGATGTCCGCTTATGAGGGAGATAGGTACTCATTTTCTATTTTTCTATTTTATCAAATATAATCTGCGAATTTATTTCTCATGGTGAGTAACATTTTCATATTAATTCGAATTAATATGAAAATTTATATATTAATGTGCTGTTTACACAACACAAGTGACTGAACGTGTAGTAAAATTTATATGGAAATCACTCAAAAAACTGATTGCTTTTTATATAAATTTTACTAAACGTTCAGTCACTTGTGTTGTGAAAACAGCACATAAATATTTTATTTTATAAACTCATAGAGAAATGCATCTTCATATTAATGATGCCCTAACATCAGAATTATGACATCAATGTTATTACAAATGGCATCAATGAGGCAAAAATTGAGCCTTATGAGTTCTTTCTCCGATGTTACCGAGTCATCGCACTGCACTGATGGCATATTTTATTAAACTGACTCCGATTCTTTATTTCTGTGATGCCGATGTGTCAATTTGGTCAAGTAATTTCAAGACTGACTTCACAATGATAAAAGGTGTCATGGTGACAATTTTCATAGTACTGGGGCCTAATTCTGGCAGTCGTGATCGAGTACTTTCTCGATTCGAAAGCAATTTTATTTCAGTCGATACTAAACGAATCGAACTTATTTTTTCAGTATTGTGAAACTCAAATTAATGCTTTACAACACTGAAAAAATTATTCCGATTCGTTCAGTACTGACTGAAATAATTAGATATTAAATTGCTTTCGAATCGAGAAATTACTCGATCACGGCTGCCAGAATCAGGCCCCTGATGTCAAAATACATCACCGTTAAGACGCCTTTTCTATCAGTGTATTGATACATTTCATTCAAGCAGTTATATAGTTGTTAATTGTGGTCCAAACCACTTACTAAGAGCAGACTTTGACTTGGATCGGTTAAATTTGAGCTTTTGGGTTTAAAAATGACTTTAAATTATTTTAAGGGTTTAAGTGCTAAAAAGTCGTCTGTGGCAAAATTCTTGAAATGGGTAATTTGTTTTAAGAATTTATGGAATCAGATGTGTCTACATCATTGATGTCAAAAATAATATTCTAGTTGTATTTGTGAGTAAAAAAAGTAAAAAAAAAAGTTAAATTACCCAACTAACAATTCCATATGCGAGATATAACGGAACTGGAGAACTTGTTAAAAAAATTAATTCGTTTTTTAATTACTCGTGTGATCATGGGCTTAAATTGTCGTTTACAAGGTCGGGGGTGGCAGTGACCGCCCGTTATCTTGAAAATATGGGTGCGAGTATTTTTCTTAAATTATCTCGAAAACTATAAGGAATAATACAATTTTATTCAAAGCTTTTTAATAGATAACAATATTATATAAAACTTTCTCAAATAAATGTTTGTTCTTAATTGTTTGATTAAAACGTTATAGAATCTAAAGCAAACATCACGAGCTAAACAAGTAACTTCTCGAAATAAACAGCATTTTTTTTGCCTTGCTCAACAGTGTTGAGTCAACACATGAGTATGTTTACCTTTGTGTTAACAGGAGTATCACTAATTTTAACATCCCTGCGGGAAATTTGTGTCAATTGTTCCAACAGACTGGGACTTGTGAAATATAACAAGTACAAAAAGAAAGAACTCGTGACCAGTGAAACGAAAACCAATCATTTAACTGGTATATGAAGAACAAAAAGGTAGAAAAAGTAATGAATTACACTCCAGTCTTTACCGGTAGGGTGACACATTTTTTTGGGGTTTTCTAAAATTATGTTCCTAAATAAAGTTCTAGGACTTGTTTTATTAAAATAATACTACATTGTAGTAAGTAACACTTAACACGTTCATTGAATAGACGTATGACTTGTCAAATGGTGGCTGTTAGGTGTCAGTTGGCCCCTTCCAATTAAAACCCCATGTAAAAGTGATAGGCCCCGTTCATATAAAGTGTTAGAACTAGAACCGGTCTCTACCACCAAAGACCTATCACGGGACTACTTTGGTGTCAGCTCGCTTCCCTCTAGGGATTAGCACAAATATTAATCGAGTTGCAATACTTCTGTTGGTATATTTTCCTACGCTTTTGTTCATTTGAAGAAAATTTTTTTTTAATTTAGTGTACGTAGTGGATCAACAAAATATGGCCAGTTATGGGAAGTGTCCAGCTATGAGATGTTTCACTGCAAATATATTTTTTTTAAACGAAAAAAAAAACGCAATTTATAAGTATTTTGATAAATTAACTTCTTTTGGCAGTGCCACCTGGAAAGTTTCATGCGCTCATAAAACAATTTTTAAAAGTAAAAAATATTCCAACTTTGGCAACTTTTTGATCGCAAATGTAAAGAGGACAATTTTTTCTTTGCACAGTTAAGTGACGTTTTCGAAACTCTCGTAAGAAATTTCCTTTTAATGAACATAAATTTTACAAACTTTTAAAGTCGTAAAAGTTTTTTTTTTACAGAAATCTTTTTAATTGATTAAGTTTTCTTTTAAACAATTTTTCAGGCCAGAAAGCTTTCTATAGATAAAGTATCGATTGCTATTGTTTTATATAGATTATTTTTAGTTGGCGATTTTTTTTTAGAAAACTTTTTTTTCTTGAGTCTTTTTTATTTGCAAATATTTTGGAAGAAAAATGCTTGTTCTAAAATGTTTTCTATTGGAAACTTTCCGTTTACAAACATTTAGAAAAAAATTACTTTTCTTTCGCAAATGTTTTCTAAAGAAAAGTTTTTGATTGTGAAAATTTTTATTTTGCAAATATCTATAAATTTCTATAGAAAACTTTTTCTTTGTGAATGTTGTGTTAAAAATTTTTTCATTCGTGAATGTTTTCTTCTGTATAAAAATTTTTGTGTTATACAAGTTTTATAAATAGAAAAATTCCCGAAAAAAGGTTCCATGCAACAAAGCTGCAAGAGAAAAGAAGTTTTCTATTGAAAAATTGAAGTTCACGAGTGTTTTTTTCTACAACAAGGTTTTTGTTTGCTAATGATTTTTTAGAAAACTTTTGATCCTTTCGCGAATTTTTCTATTTATACAATTTTTCTATATAAAAAATTTCGATCGATTATTTTTCTTCAGATAGTTTTACGCTCGCTTATGCTTTTAGAAGAAAACTTTTCATTTGCGAAATAATAATTTCTATGGAACACTCTTTTTTCGCGTATTTTCCCCTCTTGAATATATTTTTAGATATATCATACCGCTTAGATAAATCATATCTAAGAAATGGTTTGAGGAAAACTGTCCAAACTTGGTTCACATAGCTGGGTTATCAATACGCAGCCTCTCTGAATGGGTGGGATTGGAGAAGTGGGAGTGGCACCTCCCATATTAATAAGAAATAAATGTCTGCACTCAAAAGAAATAATCCGAAAATGAAATTGATTTAAGTACAACTAAGATTGAATCAATCTCAAAATGCGCTTGATTTAAGAATTATAAAGTTGATTCAATCCCGAATTTTTACTTGAAGTAAACTAAAAATGAAGTTAGTAGAAGAATTTTCTTATGATTGATTTACTTACCCGTTTTACACTTTACAGAATTTCAATTATAAAACACGAGCATCTTGGGTTGTTAGGCTTTTTCTTTAAAATCGTCAAAAGTTTTAACAAAATTCGTCAAAATCGTCAAGAACATTTAACAAATCGTCAAATATTTAAATTTACAAATCAGAGGCGATTTATTGACTGATTTATTATTATTTTTCACCGGACTTGAAATGTTTTTTAACATCCAACTTCAGTTCCAAACTAATGCATTTTCTCTTCTTTGCACTAATTTTTCTACACAACTTCTTACTAAGAACTTACTTCTTACTTCCTAACACGCAACTATGCTTAGAATAACTTACCTAACAGAATTAAATAGGAATTCGTCTTTTTACACGCAATTAGAACCATTCTTCACATGTGATTATGATTTCAGTGAAAAAAATCCAATCGTATGTAGCAACGGAAATCGGAATCATAAAAACGTAAAGCGGATTTAAAAATTTTTTAAAAAGTGATTCAAATCGGGGCTCTAGTGTATATTTTTTGCAGTATCGATACCATTCATATTGTTGCGTTACTGCCTTTCAATAACGTTTTGGTTTATTTCCTTTATAATAAACCGTTTCGAGTTCTTTATTGCAACTTTAATAAAATAAATAAAACACAAACACTTTTAACACTGTTTACAATTAACACAACTTTATTTAGTACAAAGTCTTTTGAACAACCGTAATTTATAGCTTTTATTCACAACAAACTATAATTTTCTCAGCGTTATACGTTATTGACAAAGTCTGAACTTAGAATGATTTTTATTACGCTAGTCGCCGCTAGTATTTATACAACAATTTAGTTGTCTAGAACATTCGAAATGTTTTTCGAAGGTTCGAGGCTTTACTATTCACCACACTTTAATTTGATTTATGGCAGCGCTAATGTTTATATAATTTTACCTCTTATACTGAAGCTTTTTTAACGGTCATTTCTAGGTCTTTCTGCACACTGGGATTGAACTGTACTAAATTATAACAATTTTTAATAACAATGTAAACTAGTAAAATTACTTATGAATACAATACAACTAATAAATACAAGACAACTAATAAATACAAGATAACTTATAAATACAACTAATTCTTAACTAAAGCTACTTTCGTAACAATATACATAATTGTAAAATTCGGATTTATAATGCTTCTAATCAAAGCCACCTGGTTTGTGATAAGGGAAGAAGTTTTTTTTTTTTTTGTTTAATTTCCAATAATTCTTGTGTTTCGGAAAATTGATTGAGACGATGTTCCCAATATTATTGGAAATATTTCTTGTTAGTGTTTTATTGATGCCAGAAAATCATCATAACATTCTTACTTTTAGTAAAAATATCGTCAATCGTCATTTTACTGTATTTTCTCAAAAAAATCGTCAAAACGACGAAAAATCGTTACATCTAACAACTCTGCCAGCACCATTCCCGATATGGTTTTTACTTTAAAAACTTAATTTACATGTATAACTGAAAGTATAAACTAAATGAGAAGCAAGAGTTCTCCATTTTACTTTTTAAACATGAAAATAATGTGTTTTCTTGTTCTTTTGTTTTTGTTGTTTTTACACACAACTAGCAAATCGATTTTTAACTACTTGTGTGGTGTTGCTGTATTGTCTGCAACCAGGGCTACCAGATAAATTTGTGAGGAAATCGTCAGTTTCCTGAGAAAAAATAAAAAAATCGCCTTTATCGTTTTAAAAAACCGTCAAAAAAATCGGACAATTTAGAATTTAGTTTTTTTTTTTTAATGGATTCAATGTGTTTTTATAACATAAAATTAATTCCTTTACTTTTGTTTACTTTTTTTCAGAGCTACCAGATAAATTTGTGAGGAAATCGTCAGTTTTCTAGAATCGTAGAAGATTCCTCACACGGGAAAAACTGTAACACGAGTGAGATTCTTCTATAGCACAGCGAAAGACGCTTCTTCAATCTTTGTGGGTATCGTTTAAGACGTGGGTAAAGATAATCTAACAAGACTTTCATGTCAAGAATCGTATAAGACTTATGTAAATATTCTCTTACAACTCGTGAAACGTACTCTGAAAATAATCCAAGGTTTTCTTAAGAATTGCATATTACAGCCGTACTGTAATTAAAAGACTTTTGTTATTTTATTTTGTTTAATAATTGAATTCTTTATTTAATGCGGCTAGTACGCACTGTTTTGTACTCGGTATCAGAATTGATTTTCTTTAATAATTGTGTCGAGTTTTATACACAATAAATGCTTATTCAGCATTTTCATTACAGTGGAAGGTATAGCGGTTTGCTTAGCATTTTCTTACAATCTCGCAGACACTTGTCCAATAGCAAGAGTGGTGATAGTATTACTATTGACGACCGTGTGTACTGCCAGGGTTGTCACATTGTTTTTGACCTTTTTCGCCAAATTCAATGTCAAAAATCGCCAAAATCGCCAAAGGCTTTGTTTTTCAGTTTTTGACAATAAAATACATATTTAAAGAACTATTAAAAATATTTTTTTAAAATTCTAAAAAATGAATTTGTTCAGTATCGCTAAAATACGCCAAAAATTTTAAACAAGTCGCCATAATATATGTTTTGTTTAATATTTATTTAGAACAAAGTAAAAATAGTTAGTGAACACAAAAGAGGTACAATGTTTACTATAAAATTGTTTATAGTAGTCTATAGTCTACTTAAAGCAACAAAAGATAAATTTTTGCAGTTAGTATTAAACAAATATTGGATACACATTTGTATATAAGTTGCAGTTATCTAAAACGCTTCACGGTCAAGACTCCCTATTTGTCTCTTTTTTTTTTGAAGGTACAAAAGAAGTGCAACATGTACTATTCACATTCATATAATTTAAACCTCGTAATAACGCGCCTAGACGTTCGTAATGCATTCTACTTAGTGGAGTTCATAATTTCAACACAGGCAATACTTCTTGTAATTACCAGCATATAAAGTACAGCCAAAGCAAGTTCCTTTTAATGGTACGTACCTCCCGTATCCAGGTAGCTATACAATTTTGGGCTAAACCTATTTAATTAGATGAAATGTCATCATTAAAACCCTCTTTACAATTAACAAACGCTAATTTTTTTATTGTGCTTCGTACGTTAGGATTCATAAAAATCTTTAAAAACAACGTATTTTATCTGTGATAATTAATTGCCACATACATAAAATGGAAAAATGTTCATAGACTTTAAATATATTCATGTTTAATGACTTATATTTATTGATTCTTTCAAGAGCACTTTTAAAAACGAAAAACAATTTTCTCGAAGATTTTTATTATCTTCATCAGCCATTTGAACATACATACTTTTAAATACTGACCATACATATGAATGCCTCAAATTTCATACATAAAAATACCAGAATAAGAGTTATATTTTTTTTCTTATTGAATATAGCGAATTTTAAAACAAATCCGTAGCTCATCAAAAATAGCCAACAAAATCGCCAACTATTTTTTTAAATCGCCAAAAAGTCGCCAAATCAAAAATTAGGTCGCCAAATAAGTTTGAAAATCGCCACGTTTGGCGAGAAATCGCCACATCTGACAACCCTGTGTACTGCTAGTATTGTATTCATACACACACACACAGCGCACAACACTCAAGTGGCTTATTCGTATTACATTAAACATGCGCCTGGTTCATTGCATGTAACGTATACTAAAATTATGTGTGTAAGCAATGTCAATATAAAAGACACGCTACACCTCCCTTTTACGGAAGAATGTTCATATGACTGAAAGTTTTATGGACATTCTTTAACAATTATGTATTATACTTAATTATGTGGAAACAATTTGTTACTTGAATACCAATAACATTTATTATAATTAGGTGAATTTAATATTTTATTCATTATGGTAAGATTTAAGTCTATTCTTATGTATTATATGTTCTTTATTATTTTTCTTATCAACTATGGTTACATTATTTCTTAAATCTATATTTTTAATTTCATAAGGACCTTTATACCTATTATCTAATTTGTGCCCTACTTCATTTTTAATTAAAACTAAGTCTCCTACTCTGAAATCTACTTCTAATAATGACCTATCATAATTTAATTTTTGTTTAAGTTTAGACCTATCTATCATAGCGCGCGCTCTCTTATGTGCTATTTCTAACCTAAATTTAACTTCCTTAGCATAATTTTCTATATTATATAATGGTGTTATTTCTTGAATACTATTGAACTGTTGAAACCCATTTGGAAGTCTACCAAAAACTAACTCATAAGGACAATAGTCATGAACGGAAGATGGCGTAGTGTTAAAACAGTACGTGAAATACTTAAGCCATTCATCCCAATCGGTTTTGTCAACGGATATGTATGATCTAACATATTCGTTAAAAGTTCTGTGACTTCTTTCCACAGTTCCTAGAGTCTGGTGATGGTAAGCTGTTGATGTTATTTTTTCAATATTCAAAAGGTTACACAATTCAGTTAGTATTGAGTTTTTGTATTCTGTACCCATGTCTGAAATGAACGTCTTCATTGGACCATAGGTAAGAATAAAATTTTCAAATATTGCTTTCGCAATGGATTTTGCGCTTTTATCTTGTATAGGTACTGTTACAAGATATTTTGTCATGTCACATATTATGGTGACGGCATATTCATTTCCGAAATATGATTTTGGTAGTGGACCTATAGTATCCACAATTACCGTATCAAAAGGTTTATTTGGTGTATTTGTCAATGTCAGTGGTATTTTTGTATGTTTTGTTATTTTAGCCGTTTGGCATTTTTGGCACATTTTAACGTATTTTGTTATATCTCGAGTCATATTTTTCCAATAGTAGTATATTTTTATTTTATTTAGAGTTCTTGAAACACCGGAATGTCCTCCCTCTGCGGGGTCATCGTGGTATCGTTTCATTATCTCTGTTATTAATTTGGCATTTGTTACGTGGATCACCTCATTAAGTAGCGCTACTTTTAATAATTTATTGCCCATTTCTTTAAATTCATTAATAGAGATAAATTCGAAAATTTTCTCACTTGGTGCCACTTGTACTTTATGAATATTTAATTTACCGGCCACTTCTTCGAGCCTAGGGAAAAATTGTCCTAAGTCAAATTTCCCGTTAGTAAACAATTCATCTATATTTATACATGCTATTATAGATTTGCCACGTTTAATATAAACTTTTTGTGGTGTAATCTTTAGCTTACAAAATTTTCTGACGTCAGAATTAATAATTGGTTCAAATACATTGGGCTTCTCATTTTCATTATTTAAATGCCGTTTATTTGGTGTAATTGGATATTTCTTTTTGAGTGCATTGTTTGTCATTGCTCGAGTTGTTACTTTGTATACATTGTTGTTTTTATTATTTATTTCTTTTAAATCATTTATTGTAATGCGCGACAAAGCGTCGGCCACATAATTATCTTTTCCCCTAAGATATTCTACAGTGAAATCATATTCTTCCAAGTCCAGTCTCATTCTAGTTAGTTTTGAGCTTGGATTTTTCATGGAAAAGAGGTATGACAGAGGTCTGTGATCAGTGCGGACAAGAAAATGTTTACCATAAATATATGGTCTAAAATGTGTGATGGCCCAGTGTATAGCGGTTAATTCTTGTTCAATTGTTGATTTGTTACTCTCGCCTTTTGTAAATATTTTGGATGCGTATGCTATTGGTAGATGTTTTCCCTCATGTTCTTGAGTTAGTACAGCTCCACAAGCATGTTTGCTTGCATCTGTTGTTATACAAAACTCTTTTGTGAAATTTGGATATTGAAGTAATGTTGGACTCATTAATGCTTTTTTAAGATATTTAAATGCTGAATCACAATCTTTAGTCCATTCGAACTGCACACCCTTTTTGGACAATCTTGTAAGATGTCTAGAATACTCTGAAAAATTTTTGATAAATCTGCGATAGTAGTTGCAAAATGCTACAAATCTTCTTGCACTATCCGCATCTTTTGGTTGTGGATAATTCTCGATTACCGAATATTTACTATCGTCAGGCAGTATTCCTTTATCAGTGCATTTATGTCCTAGGTATGTTACTTCCCTCATGAAAAATGAACATTTTTCGGGATGTAACTTAAGATTGCGTTTTCGACATAATTCAAACACATTTGTTAAATTAGAAAGCATATGCTTTTCCGAACATCCTAAAACAATTAAGTCATCCATATAAAGAAATGCTTGTTCTGGTCGCAAACCAGTAAAAGCGAGTGTCATCATTCTTTGAAAATAATTGGGCGCTATTTTTAAACCATAGGGCAATCTAGTAAATCTATAAGATCCATTTGCTGTTGTAAATGAAGTTAGATCTCTAGAGTTTTTTTCTAGTCCAATTTGGTGAAAACCGGACATTAAATCTAGACATGAAAAATATTTGGCTCTACCGAGTTGGTCTAAAATGTCATCTATTCTAGGTAACGGAAATTTATCTGCTATCAATTTCTTATTTAGTTGTCTATAATCCACTACCAGTCTCCATCTTTTTGTTTCTGAACTTGGAAGTGATTTCTTCGGTACCAGCAGAATTGGACTGTTGTACTCAGAATTTGATGGTTCCACTATTCTGTCGTCTATTAATTTTTTCACCTGTCTATCTATCTCTTCTTTGTGTGTATGTGGTATCCGGTAATTCTTAATGTACACCGGTTGTGAATCTCTTACTCTCAATTTTTGTTCATAGAAATTATTAATTGTTATTATTTCTGATTCTAAATCGAAAATATCGCTGTATGATGTGCAAAGTTCCGTTAATGTATTTTTAAATTGTTCTGGAAAATTTTTCTGTAAAAGTTTTAATATTTCTGAATTTCTATGTGTATTTTTGGTCGGATTTTGTTCGACTATTTCATATTCAGAAAGATTTTCGGTTTTTATTTTACTTTTATTAACTGATGTGATAGTGTTATTTGTATTTAGAATACGAATGTATGCTTTATTAGATTTTACCAATGTGTTCGCGATAAAGACTCCTGGTTCAAGTTCTTGATTTGGTATTAGTATTTCATTATCGCAATTAATAAAATTTACTTTACGTATTACTTCTGATCTTGGCGGCAATATAAGATTATCGCTGTTGTTAGTAATTGGTATTTCTATAGGTTGTGGTATATTGAATGGTCGTAGGACTAGGTAGTCATAATCCTGATTAAAATCTAATATACAATTATATTTCTTAATAAAATCCATACCAATGATTCCATCGCTTGGTATTGGGAAATTATTGTCTACTACTTGAAAATTGTGTGGTATTAGATAATTTTTAAATTTTAAATCAAAAATATACTACCTATAGATTTAATTTCACCATGTCCTATTCCACTTAATGTTGTGATTTTGTTAGTATTTATTTTCTTTAGATCAAAATGTTTAGATTTTATGAGTGAAATGTCGGCACCTGTATCAACTAGTAGTGTTACTGCTGTGTTACTATTATTTATATTAATCTGAATGAAATTACATAAGTTGAGGTTCAAGTTAAACACTTTATTATTTACTGTTCTGATCTTAGGGGATTGTCGGAGTTTTCCGAACCATTTTCATTTGAGTCAATTGCTCGTACGTAGTGTCTATTACCACGATTATTGTCAGGTCTTTGTCTGTTTCTATTATTGTAATTGTTATTGTTGTTATTTCCGTTGTTATTATTAATATTGTTATTATTTCGGGGATAATTGTTTCTCCCACGAAATCTTCTGTTATTTGCACGATAATAAGTGGGCCTTTGACCGAAATATAATACGGAGTTCTGTTGCCCTGTTGCTTCAGTGCAACTGCTTACAAATTTACTCACGGCTCACGTTCCGCCTCGCGCTCTTGTTAAGGTAGGGCTGTTAACCATTCCAATATTAAAAAACGAAATTGTCAGAAAATGTAATATTTCTTCAGACTTTGGAGACTGAAAAAAATCGTCACTTTTTTTAAAAAAATTAGCAAATCGGCACTTTGCTAATTTCGGAACAAAAAATCGTCAAAATTACCATAAATCGTCAAATCTGGCAGCCCTGTCTGCAACAAACTTTGATAAGTTAAATGAGATAAAAACGCTCACTTTGTAATTTTACTCTCAGAGTGTCACTACCCACGAAAAGTTTAATCTTTTTTTACTTGGTTTAAGAATGTTGTACTTATTTTAGGAAATTCCCTGATTGATTTTCGAAAGTAATCCATTTAAGTATGGTTTTAAGTACGTGTCAGTGTTGTTGGTACTTGAATTTTTGAGTACGACTCCTACTTAAAGTAATCATAAAAAACTTGATTTATCCCGAGTGTTTTTCTTTATGTGTGTGCATCTGAAGAATTGTACTAGTAAAAGTTTCCACATTTGGCACATGGCTGGCAAAAAGTGGGTGTTATTGGATAAGTGGGCGTGACACGTCCCATACTAATATAAAATAAATCAGTTACAGAAAAAGTTACAAAATTTAGTACAAATATATTCGATACCAAACAAGACATCTATACACATTTCTTCTGAACTTAAACATTCCCTTAATTGGTCTAACATATCAGGCAGTTAGACTTTCGGCTTCGCTAATTTATTACTATTGTTCTTTGTTACTTTTAGCACGAGTACCTGTTATTTTATTTTAGGTCACAATTCAACTTCTACTTTGTGTGTATAGTAAAAAATAACGTTCACATGTGGTATAAATAATTTTGGGGAATATGCCAATTACGTTTAATAGAGAGTTTTTTTTGTTTTGTTTCTGGACAAATACATGCAAAGAAACAATATGGTACAACATCACCACACCACATCACGACTTTTCAATTATTTTAAAATGGGGAAGGTACCCTTAAAGTTAATAAGAACTATAACAAACTCGGAATCAAAGGTTTCCAATGTGGTTTGCTTTACGGACCTTTTTCTTATTTTTATTTTTACTTTTTTGGACTTTAAGACAGAGTCTCAACAGAGGGATGTTTAGGATGGTGTCAGGAAATACGTCCTCTATTCTTGATCCCTGTCTTAATTCCTGCCTAATTTAAAAATTTTCCAATGTTCTTAATTTTTAAGTTTAAAAAGTTTAAAATAATTTGTTCAGTTTTAGTGGAGTGGCAACTGTCCTTGTATTTTTTTTGTTTCTAAATCAATTCACAGCACAATTGTTAAAATAGATTCAGTTTACTGAAATTGTACCAAAAATTGTTTTATTATTGTTTTTAGATTTTTGGTATTTAAAAGTATTTGAACTCAGTGGGAGTAACAACTTCCAAGAACCCATTTTTTATATTCTCTTTGAATAACAATAAAACAATATACAAAATTTAAAGCAACATAGAAATATTTATGGCACAGGTTGCCAGAAAAAGCACTATGGGCAGAAAACTAAAAAATAATGACGAATCAAATGATGTTTTTTGGAGCAGCATTCCAAGATTCGCTACTATAGAGCAGTACAGAATTTACTTTGGAGTCAACAGTTGGGAGGAACGTCACAAGAATTATAGAATGCCAAATGCCTCTGTTGCCCTTTCTAGTCTGCACTTTATGTCTTGAGATGAACCACCGGTTATGCTAATTGGGTGTTGGAGAAAGACAGGTTGATGTGCATCTTTTTTGTTTTCCTTGCGTTTTTTTGCAGTCCCACTCCTGCAGACAATTCCTCGATCAATCTTAAGTTATCCTGTATGTCAGATTGGCTAAGTTCGAGGATACAGATATTTAACACGTAGTCAAGGTCTTCTAAACGCCCTGCAGTCCCCCTTTTATGCGTCTTTGTCGTTTGTGGCATTTAGTATGATAGTGTCAAGGACGACGTTAAATAAAAGTGGCGACAATACGCATATTTCTCTGATGCCTTTTCTGACTGCACAGAAAAAAATATCCCAAGAAAATTTTTAACAACACAGTTTGTTAAAAATAAAATTTTAGGTCAACAAACTTTTTTTTGATTAAATGAAAAAATTTATCAAAATTACACTTTGCAAAATAGAACTCAATTAAACATATTTAATAATGAAATAATTACATATTTTTTCATATCCAATAAAAAAATATTTGAATCAAAGACAGTATTTTTACAACTTTTGTCCATTTTTAAGCTCATAATTCTCATTCGCTTTACAGTTTTATTTGAATAATATTGTTACGAAAGTAACTTTAGTTAAGAATTAGATTAATTTATCAGTTATTTAGTATTTGTTAGTTATTTTGTTAGTTTAAATTGTTATTGTATTAGTTATGCACACGTCTAGTGTAAAAATCAATGTACAGATGTAATGTTAAAATTGTTGTGCATAATTGAACTTCAACCCCACTGTAAATACCAGAATTTTCGTTATAGATAACTTAATTTATTGTAACACCTTAAAGTATGCCTCAGTTTATGATTTTAATACAGCCATATAGTTAATGCACAATGTTAATAACTACAGATGCATAAGTTTAATTAACAAAAAAGACGTTAGGGGTCAAACGTTCTAGAGCCATCTAGACGTCAGAGCTCGAAGGTTCTATGGTCATTTGTCCGTCTGGGCTAGAGATGGCATAAGATGATTTTAAGATCAGACTCAGTAAACTTGGTTGTTGACTAAAAATGCAATAACTATACATACAAACTTGTTTATCAATACCGCAAACATCGTCATCGCAGAAAATTCAAAAATTTTTTAAATTAATTTGCGAATTTCGTAATCAATTATGAAAATTATTTATTTCTGTGTGCAATTTTATTTCCAGTTCCATTTACATGTAGAACTCGACAATTGGCATCCGAGTAAAGGACGTAACGAGGCCCACATCGCTTCATATGAAAGGGTGTCGAATGCTTTCTCAAAGTCAATAAACATAATATCGATACAAGAGCGCCATTCTACGGATAGTTCAACGATTATCCTGAGGATATTTGCGTGGTCAAGACATGATCTACAAGAGCGGATTGCTGCTTGTTCCTGTCGTAGAGTATATAAGAGTTAAATATTTTACCTATGTATATTTTTGCATTATTTTCATACTACACGCCTCTAAGTGTGGGCGTGACCTAATATTTTCTTGAAAACACTTGAAGTCTTAGACCATTTTGATTCAACGGTATACAATATTATTGATACCTTAATGGCAAGCTTAATGCATACACCTTAATATATTCCAGTTTTTTTTTGTCCCATAGTGCACTCCCACTACCTGTATTGAAAATTTTAATAATCAATAATGGCTTTTGAATTCTCTAGACACTTTGTTTTCTTTTAAAAAATTACTTTTGCAAAATGAAAGCACTCACCTAAATGCATCTTTCTTTTAAAATATTAAATAAATTATCAGTTATTTACAATAAAAGAATCAATAGGTTTTTTTCATTTGTGTCCCAAAATTCGATTTTAATTGAAAAATTCTCAAGATATTTTTACTTTCGACTACAAACGTTTTAAAAACAATTTCATTTTAAATAATTTTGTACACTGTAAGAGTTGTTTTACATACATTACTATAAAAAGTTTATAAATTACTTAAAATATATTACTCACCAAATATTTTAAATTTATTGAACAAGAATCTGTAAAAATAATATTTATTAAAGAATAATAATAATGAGTGTTTTAAAAAAAAATTAAGTAAAATAATGAAATAGAATAATATAAAAATAATGCAATAATAGATCTACAAACTAATTGCTGTGAAGTTTTGTGACTCGGTATTCCTGACGATGACATCCAAAGGATGTCGAAATATTGAAAAATAAAGAATTAAAAGAAAAAACTGACCTCGAGCTTGAGTGAATTATTTATTAAAAAAAAAGCATAAAAATTCGTAAAAGAAATCAAGAAAAACATAGAAAGATTATCGATAACATCAATTTTATGGATCGATAATATAGTTTTTATGGGGAAAATATTTGACAAAAATAATTTTTAACATAAATTTTTAATTAAGTTTAGCTTATAAAATTTTATAAAGAAATTTGATTGATAACATACATTGTTATTTTTAAAAATTTATAAATACGTAACAAAAATTTGTATGTTACCAATAATATTACCAGGCAAAATTGAACGATAACATAAATGTTTTATCGACAACATTAATTAAGGAGCCGCAGAACAAAACGTATTTTGCGGCTCATTTAAATTCTTGGAAAATTGAAGTTTATTCATTTCGGTTACAAGTTTTTTACTTATCAAAGATGCATCAAAATATCATGTCACTCAACTGCGAAAAATTACGTTTTGTTCTGCGGCTGCTCAATTATCGAGAGAAGATTCATCGATAAAATTTATTTTTAATTAAAATTTTTTCGATAACAACAAAGTTATCGATAACATAAAAATAACAATTTCCGATAACATTAATTTTATAAAAAATTACGATGAGATAAATAATCTAGAAAAAATGTATCGTAATATAAATTATTGATAGAAATTTAATCAATAGCATATGTTTTACAAAAAAAAATTATCGGTAACACAAATTTTTGGAAAAATAACATAAAAATTTATGTTACTAATATAGTTTCTAGGCAAAATTTATCGCTTAGATAGATTTTGTTATTAATAGACATAATGAAATAGATAAAAAAATTAATAACGAAAATTTTCCAAAGGAATTTTATTATAAATAATTATTTTCTAATTAAAATTTATAAATAAAGTTAATTTTCTAAAGAAAATTAATCGAAAAGATAAATCTTGTTATCGATAGAAATATTTCTAGAGAAAAGTAATCGATAACAAACATTTACTAAAGAAAAATTGTCGACACAACAAATTATTTAATGAAAATTTATCGATATCAATTATTTTCTACAGAAAATTTTCTTTAAAATATATTTCCTAGAGAAAATTTATCGATATCGAGAAAATGTATGTTTCTAGAGAAAATTTTGTTGGTGACATAAGTCAATAATATAAATTTCCTAGAGAAAATTTATCGATAATATAAATTTTTTATAGAAAATTTATCGATAATATAAATTTCTTAGAGAAAATTTATCGATAACATAAATTAATTTGTCGATATCAAAAAATTTTTATAGAAAATTACTTGACATTGATTTTCTAACAAAAATTATCAATAAATAACATTGATTTCCTAAAGAAAAAATTTTTCGTTAAATTTTTTTAAGAAAATTTATCAATAACCAAATTTTATCGATATTTCCAAGTCAAAATGTATCGATTTCAACATTTTGAATATTTGTCGTTAAAATATTCTAAAGAAAATTTATCGATACAAATTATTTTTTACAGAAAATTTTCTTTAAATATATTTCCTAGAAAAAGTTTATCGATTACATACAATTTTTGGAGAAAATTTGTTGATAACATAAATATTTTAGAGAAAATGTATCGATAATATAAATTTCGTAGAGAAAATTTATCGATAATCTAAATTTCGTAGAGAAATTTTATCAATAACCTAAATTTCTTAGAAAAAATTTGTCGATAGCAAAAAATTTGTATAGAAAATTTCTTGACATTAATATTCTAACAAAAATTATAAAAACATTAATTTTCTAAAGAAAATTTGTCGAAACATTAAATTTTTTAAAAATATTTACCAATAATCAAAATTTATCGATATTAATTATTTTCTACAGAAAATTTTTCTTTTACTTATATTTTTAATACAAAATGTATCGATTACATCCATTTTCTAGAAAAAGTTTTTTGATAAAATGAACTTCTTAGAGGAAATTTGTCATTAGCAAAAAATTTTTATAGAAAATTTCTTGACATTAATTCTCTAACGAAAAATTATCAACAACATCAATTTCCTAAAGATAATTTATCGTAACATTAAATATTTTAAATAAAATTTATCAATAATGACTATTTTCTTGAGAAAAATTTTCGATAACATAAATTTCTTGAAGTAATATTATTGATTACATTAATTTTTTTAAAAGAATTAACGATAGCATAAATGTATTAGATATAAAATTTTTAGATTACATACATTTTCGAACGCAAATCAAATTTTTTTTAAAATTTTATCGATAACACTAATATTTTAGATAACATTTGTCGATAACAGTAATTTTAAATTGATAATTTATCGATAACATGAATTTTCTTAAAATTTTTATCGATAACACAAATGTTCTAGAGAACCTTTATCGATAACTTTAACTTTATAGAAAAATTTATCCATACCATAAATTAAATGGAAAAATTTATTGATAACATAAATTTTTAGAAGAAGTGTATTATCAATAACATCATTTTGCTAGAAAAAATTCATTTAAAACATAAATTTTTTAAGAGAAACTTTAGCGACAATATAAATTTTCTAAAAAAATATTTCGATTTCTAGATAATATTTTTAAAAAATATTTAATTTTTTAGAAAATATTTCGATCGATATCATAAATGTATAATACATTTTTAAGTCTTTTTTTAGAAAATATTTTTGTTTTTACATTACTCTTCAAAAATTCAAAAAAAAGACAAATTATTTCAAAGCTCTGCTCTATCAATTAATTTGCTTATTCCAGTTATTTTTTTTGACATGCAACTATCATCACTTATCGAATCGCGTGCATCACTTGTTGTTCATCATTTTCATTATCAATAGCGTTGTTGTCGTAATCGCCGTCATTGCAACAAAACAGTCGTGAATTAGAGAATCTGTCATGCAGATTGCACACCGGCACTGCTGCACTTATTCGCAAACTTGTCTTTCTATTTTCCTCTCAATTCAAAACATGTTGAAAAAGCCCTTTTACAATTTATTTAATTCCAATACGTCTTAAGAGCTCTGTCACACCATATAAAAATTATCTATTTAACTATCGTCGCATCTGTCTATTTATCTGGCAATTCGTTCGGTCCATCTGTCAATTTGGTCTGTAAAGTCATTTAAATTTCTTTCTCTCTCTCTTTTTTGTGATTTTTAAGTTTTCAAGTTTGCAATTTTTTATGCCATCCATTGTGTGTGTTAGAGTGTTATCGTTATTCATTCCCAAGTACCACTTCCTTAACTCAAGTCATTGATGTCTTGCTAAAACAACAACGACAACAGTAATTTGACACCGTGACGCCATACGATCAACAACAACTAGAAAATAAGTTGAAAACGTACCACCAATTGCACTGGGTTGGAGGTTCGGTTTGGATCGTTACGATTTGCATTTACGTCTGCCATGATCAAGCGAATGAACGACGTTTGCAGAGCACGTGATATGATCACGTTTTTATGTTATTTTAAATACGTTGGTTTTTGTTTTTCTCTGTACTTTTTGTCTTGGTTTTATTGTTGAATTTTTATACAATACTTTTTTAATGTTTATACAATACAAAAGTAAATTAATTTTATTTCACTTTAAACTTTAATGTTACAAATCACTCATATGAAGCGATTTACAGTTAAACGCCTTTTTTATAGTAATTTACAATAAAAAGCAAGCAATGAGAAGTTGTGAGTGACTTTAAATTGTATAAAGAGTTTAATGTGTCCAAGTTTTGTATTTAAACATCTGGTTGTTCATTAGACCAGAAAAATGAAGCCGAAATAATTTTCACTGGTTAAGAAAAAGAGCAGAAAAAAGAGGAAATTTACACTTTTTTGATGGTATAACATTAAGGGTATTCAAAAGGAAAATTATACTCTTATTGACGTGAACGGTATTTTTTTTTAGTTAAAAGTACAAAAGTTTTAACTGTCAAAAAAAAAAAAAGAAAAAAAAAACAAATCTGTAATATAATTCTTGGAAGTAATTGATATTTTTCAAGATGCCAAATAAACGCTGTTAAAAGTGAATTAATTGATTATTTAATTGTAACATCATTTTTACGTTCTTTAAAACGTTTTAAAAAAATTAAAATTTGATTAAATTAAAACGTAGTTTTTAAGAATCATAGTTGATTATCTTAAAAAGAGATGTAAATTTTAGTACTTTTTGTGAAAAATAACAACATTTTTAAAAGAGTGCCAACCACCCTCAATTTGACGTTTATGAATTGCCAACTCTTTAAAAATTGTAAAGTTGTAATTTTCCAATCTGATTTTTTTACACTTGGTTTAAGCTAGTTTAAATTGCAACTTTCGGTGGAAAAGTTTTTGCTTGTGTTTGTTGTAATAAAAATTACACTTACTACGAGAAATTTAATATCACCTGCTGAGCGTTATGTTGCGAAGCATCTTCAATGGTTGGACAATCAAATAGTTCCAGGTAATATCCAACAACATTTAACATCGAAAGATGAAGTAAAATTTTATGTTAATACATTAAAAAATTCAAAAGCACCGGGTACAGATGGTATTAAGGCTATTCTCTTAACAAATATGACTGACAACTTCTTTGACTTAATAGTAAAAATATTTAATTGGTGCATAAAAAATGGCTACTTTCCAAAAATGTTCAAGACTGCAAAAGTAATCCCAATCCTTAAACCTGATAAAGATCCAAATTCTGTGGAAAGTTATCGTCCTATAAGCATGCTTAATATGTTAGATAAAGTTTTTGAGAAAATAATACTCACAAGGCTAAATGATTTTACTGAAGATAATGGCATCATTCAATCGGAGCAATTTGGATTTAGAAAAAGTCATTCTACAATCCACCAGGTTATGAGAATTGTTAACTTCATACAACATAACAAAAATAATAAATGGAGCACTGGGGTAGTATTTTTGGATATCGAAAAAGCATTTGACTCTATTTGGCACGATGGCTTAATTTATAAACTCGGCAAGCTTGGATATCCAATTTATTTGCAAAAATTAATAAGAAGCTTTCTAAATGAAAGATATTTTGTTGTGAATGTTGATAACGTATTTGCAACTAAACGTCAAATTCTAGCTGGCGTACCTTAGGGCTCTGTGTTGTCACCAACATTATACTCAATATACATATCTGACTTTAAATTGTTAAAAAATTACACATCAGCTTTATACGCAGACGACACTGACTGAGGGAAAGTTTCAAATGCAATCGTAAAAAGAATGGAAAAAGGTCTTATACACGCAAAGAATTATTTTATAAAATGGGAAATTAAGATCAACGAGGCAAAAACGCAAGCAATAATATTTCCTTTTAACAAATCGTCAAAGAGGATACCTAGTATTAATCTCTCAATCCAAGGAGCACACATTCCATTGCAAAACACTGTTAAGTATTTAGGAGTAACATTAGATAAAAAATTGACTTTCAAACAACACATTGAACAGGCTTGTTCTAAAGCAATAAGGTGCGGAAGAGCGCCTTTTCCTTTATTGAATCGCCGATCTAGTTTTAATTTCGAAAATAAGATTTTACTTTACAGAATGTGTATAAGAACGATAATGACTTATGGATGCCAAATTTGGTCTTCAAGATGCGCTAAAACTCACATGAAAAAGTTGCAAATAATACAAAACAAAAATCTCAAAATAATTTATAATTTACCAAGACGATTCTCTACATACCGCTTTCATAAAAACTATAAGGAAGATTTTTTTGCAAAAGTAACTAGTAAAATTACACAAAGCTTCGAACATCGTAACAGAAATTCAAACTTTGAATTAATAAGAAATTTGCAAAGTTAGTATCTTTTACGACTTTAGGAATAAAGTTTATAAAAGGGTTAACGTAAGAATTTCTTATAATTTTTATTTTTATCAGTACAAAAGGTATTTTTGTTCTATCTTTTTAACCTAGCAAGAAATATTATCCATAATTGTATATTTCTCATAATTCATTAAATAATTCAATATTTGCTGCAATACTTTTAGTAATACCTCAAACCTTGTAAATTATAATTATTTTTAATATTTTAATGTGTAATAATGATAGTTAAGTAAATAACAAAAAAAAAAAAAAAAAAAAAAAAAAAAATTACATTTTTCCACTTTTTCGTTTTTCCAACCAATAAAAAAACAGAATTGAATACCCTTATTAAAACAATAAATGGTGTTTTCTCAATCTGTAACAGGGACATAGCAAAATAATTCTAACATACATTTTCTAAAAAAAAGTTTTCGTAATAAACATTAAAAAAGCTTTTGAAAAATGTTTCCTTGAGAAAATTTATCAATAATATAAATTGTATAAAGAAAGTTTATCAATAGTATATAAAATTTCTAAGCAAAATATTATCGACAGCATAGTTTTTTAAAAAAAATTTATTAACAGCTAAATTTTCAAAAGAAAATATAAAATTTCTAAGCAAAAAATTATCGATAGCATAGTTTTTAAAAAAAATTTCTTGATAGCTAAACTTTTCAAAAGAAAATTTACCGAAGACATAAAACATAAAAACGTAAATTTTCTGCAAAGAAAATTAATCGATGGCAAGAGTTTTCTTAAGAAAAAGTCATCGATAGCATACATTTTCAACAGAAAATATATCAATAGCACAAACTTTTAAAAAAATTTAATTTTAAATTGCAATATAATTTATTAAGCTTGAGGTTTTTTGTTTTTTATAAAAAATTAAATAACATTTATTTATAAGTTCCAATATTTCGATACAGCAATGTGTTTAATTATTTCCCTGACGATGATACACATTGCTGTATCGAAATATTGGAACTTATAAATAAATGTTATTTAATTTTTTATAAAAAACAAAAAACCTCAAGCTTAATAAATTATATTGCAATTTAATAAATAAAGGTTAAATAAAATAAAATTTATACAAAATTTAATTTTCTAAAGAAATTTTATTGGGTTACATAAATTTTATAGAAAGAAGTTTATTGTTTTTATTTATAAAAAATTTATCGACCATTAATTTTATATAAAAAAGTTTTCAATTATGATATTTCTAATAAAATCTTAATGGAACATCAATTTTCTATAGTAAGTTTTTCGACAAGATTCATTTTCATATATAAGTACATTTTCGATTGCACATCAATTTTGTATAAAAAATTTATCGAACATTAATTTTCTATAGAAAATTATTCAAACATCAATTTTCTAATAAAAAAACTTAATCGAACATCAATTTTCTATAGAAAGTTTTCGACAACATTAATTTTCTAAGAAATTTTTTTCGATAGCAGTTATTTTCTATGTATACTTTTTCATTAATTTTAAAAAGACAATTTATCGAAAACTTTAATTTCTGAAGAGAAAAGGTGATAAAACTTGCTTTTTGGCAAGAATTCTAGATATGATGTGGGGAAGACCCGCGTGCTTCTCAGGTTTTGTAGGGACCAAATGAGAGCAGTGACATCGAACATTACGGGTTATTGACTGATAGGGACCCATGTAATGAGGTCAATCTTTCTGTTTTGCAAAAAATGGAAATGGTTGAAAACTGCAGTGATGCCTATGAAGTAATCTAGCTCTAGCACTGGTCACTTGCTTAAACTATTATAAAGAAACAGATGCTAGGACCTAAGCCGTCCAACTTAATCTAAACACATATTATCGATAGTCAATAGAAAATAAAACCCAACCCCAAACAATATTATTATATAGTTATTTTTCTTTGAAATTCAAGCTATTTTCTTAAAAAATTGTATGAAATCGATAATTTTTTGTTACCTCGAATGTATTTATTTTCTCAAAATTTTATTGACTGAAAAATTTATCGATAACATGCTGGCCCGTTGATCGTTGGAGGTATATTGCTGCTTCTGGTTTTCTGAATTTCTTATAGATTAGTAAGCAAGAAAAAATTCTCGCAAACAAAAAATTCATTAGCTTTTGTTAATAAAAAATCAATTTACATTTTAAATTGCTAAATTATAAAATCAGAAATAACAATTATTTTATTACTTATTTGCACTACAATAAATAGCCGCTTAAAGGTTTTAAAAACATATTCAATCTTCATTTATAATAAAATAAACATTTAACAACATTAAATAAGTTCAACCATATGAAAGAACAATTTCAAATTAACGTACTTAACCCTCCGATCAGTGACAGTTCTGAACTTCACGGCCGTGTGAAAAGGTCCCTACGGACCTTTTTTGTAAATCATGTTAAAATATTGGTTCTAGACCCACCTTAAAGTATATCGATCGACTCAGAATCACTTTCTGAGTCGAACTAGCAATGTCCGTCCGGCTGGCTAGCTGTCCATGTAACCTTGTGCGCAAAGTACAGGTCGCAATTTAAGAGATAATTTGATAAAATTTGGGACATAGGTTCTAATTGGCACAAGGACCAAGCCTATTGAAAGTGGGCCGAATCGTAGGACCACGAGGGATAGGGGTATAGGGGGAAATTTCTTCCTCTCAGAAACTATCAAATCGATTTTAATGAAATTTAAAACATGGATAGATCCATACATGGTGGAATAAGCAGGTGGCATCGTTACGGCAACAAATACAACATTACAACAAAAATGGAAATTACATAACCGTTTATGTCAAAAAATACATTAATAAAAAATCGAAGCGTGCCGCTGAACGTGATGAAATAAATAAATTTTAAGCCAATTTTTATTTAATTATGGTCAATAATTTATTTATTTTAATTTAAAATTATCAAAAACTTTAATAATAGTCAATAATCACAGCACAAAACGTGGACTTTTTGTAAACATAAACAAAACTTTGACATAAACATAGACAAACAATGCAAGAGCAAAAAATCGTCATCTGGCGTAGTGCTGCCACCTGTTTATTTCACCATGGATCCATATCTATATGGACACATAAGCTATACAGTTTTTTCAAAAATAGGACCACAAGGGGTGATAAGGGCAATTTTTGTCTCTCAAACCGATTTTAATGAAATTTAAAACATAGATAGATCCATATCTATATGGACACATAAGCTATACAGTTTTTCAAAAATAGGACCACAAGGGGATGTAGGGGGCAATTTCTGCCTCTCACAAACTTTCAAACCGATTTTAATGAAGTTTCTAAACATAGAGAAATCCATATTTATATGGACACATAAGCATGATGTGTTTTTAAGTACTGTGGTGCTGGGTATCATATGGTCGGGCTTGACCGACTATACTTTCTTACTTGTTTTTTTTTGTTTTTATTGTTTATAACTAAATTCTACATACAAAAATAATTTTTTCAATTTTTTTAAAGGCAAGGAAAGACACAATATTCTAATTTTATACTACTAGCAATAAACCAGTTCTTAGTATTTTTTGTTCTTAGTATTTTTGTTCTTAGAATTTTTTGTTTTTATCATTATCCCTAATGTCTTTGAGTTTAGGTCTTTGTGTTCAGAACAAGAAAATTATGTGTTAGAACAATAAAAACATTATAATGATGCCCAAAAACATGCATTTATTAGTGAAATTCAGTACAAGGTCCATACGGACCTATTCACACGTCCGCGTACTATTCTCACTAAAACCTCAATAACTCCTAAAGTAATGATCCGATCGGCTTGATTTTTTTCCAAAAGATACAAAATACTGAGTAACTTTGGGGGGGGGGGGGGGGTTGTAGTGGCCGAAGTAGGAGTAATTTCAGTTTGAAAAGGCAAAAAGGTCCCTAGGGACCTTCTCACTCAGCGGAGGGTTAAACAATCATACAAACACGCTCACACATTTATGTAGCCAAGCAAACATTTGGGCTTGAATTCAAATGGTGTATGATTGAAAATGCAGCTCATTTTTAAAAATTTGAGCATTGGAAATTAAGAATAATTATTGGAAATTTACACTGTTCTAAATTAACTGACTGTTTTAAATTAAAGTTTTAAAATTGAATTGAAAATATGCCGAATATTATAGTTTCCTTGTTTTCAAAAACTCTCAAATGTAGTCAATTTTTATTAGTCTTGGTTTACACTATGAAAGTTTTCTTTTAGAAAGTCAGTTTTAGTTAGAGGAGAAGAGAACATGAATTGATATTTTTTTTCCATTTGATAACAATTTGGGTATTAGTCTAAGTATTAAATTGAGGTTTTTTTTAAATGTGTTCTCTTGAATTCCAAATAATATTTTTGTTTAAAATTAAAAAAAAATATATTTTGTATCAAATTAAGAAAATCTTATTTGCAAACATTTTTTTCAAATCGACATCAAATCATATTCCAATTGAATTTCGATTTTTTTTAATGGTGCATTATTAAATAAATGTTTTCATTAATATGTACTTATAACAAAACATTTTTTTAGTTGACAATTCCTTTAGATTTCAAAATACTCTAAAATTGCCTTTGATATCGAATCGAGAAAGCACGATAATAAATGTTTGCCTTAAAAATGTTTTTTAAGGTTACATCAATTTGCAAAGTCTTAATATGTCGAACATTATTGTCATCATCGGGGGTTGTAGGAATAATATTAAGGATATTCAACCATTTAGTGTTACATTATCAGGAGAAAATCAAGTGCAGCTAAAACCTAGGATTCGGCAAAAGTCCAAATTTGACAGAGGACTCGAGAACTTCACGATCTCTTGCGATCGTGGCTGATCAGAGATACTATTGGCACCGGACTGACTATTCTCTGTTAGTATATTTCATGCGGGGAATGCTTCATGTTTTTCAGGTACATTATCGTTGCAGAAGTTTCGCCTGTCCGCTGACAGTATTCTTTCGGGATAACGAGGCACTTAAGGGATGATTTTTTAAAACTTGTGAGAATGTTTGGCCTGAAAAAGGATCTCCCTAGGTGCTGTTGCTACTTAGCAAAAGCTGCTGGCATTTTTCCAAAAAAAAGAGGAGGTTAGATAGCTCCAGTTCCTAAGCAAATGGCGAATGTGAAATCCTTGCCGGATTATGCACTCAAATTGCAACCTGGGTGTGTTGGTGCCTCTTATACGCGGGGGGCTGTTTATAAACGCACTTTTTGTAACGAATGTGGTTGAGTTCCACCATGAGATAAGGTCAGATGGCAGGTGCTATGTTTATCTTTTCCACCAATATTTTCCAATCCATATAAAATTAAGTTCAACCGTTGACTGAGTTCTTAAACTAAAAAAAGGTTTAAGAATTTGGTTTGAAGTCAATTGATTGATGTTGTGCTTGTTGGGGGGTTTTTTTTAACAAATATTTTCTTTTCTTGTTATTGGCCTGGTTTAAATCACATCAAGCCAATTTGTGTCGTTTCTAAAGAACATTTGTTAATATTGTGAAACTCGTTCGCACTTTGCACAAGAACCTTCTTTTGGCATGTTTAAAAATTTTGAATTTTTAAATTTACATTTCACGTTTTAAAATGCAAAACCATGTCAACCATATGAACATTTTTCACGTCTCCGGACTGTTTTTTTCTCTTTCAAACAACAAATAAATTTATGAAAATCGAATAAGAAAAATTGTAATGACACATATAACGCTTAAACTTCCTTTAACAAAGAAGGGATATAAGAAATACAGCCTTCCTAAAGCCATATTTTACAAATTTTGTTTGTAGAAATTTTTAAAAAAGGAGTAGAGTTCGACTACATTAAATTTGGGTAGGTTAATTTATGCTAAAATATTCCACTACTGAAACAACTACATACTTATTAACACAAACACTAACACACGCATTCATCAAAGGACTTGAAAAAATATCCTTGTGATTTTTTTCGAAAAGAAAAAAAAGTGACTTATTGAAATTGAATGAAGTGAATTTGAATATTCAAAACACGTTAGTATTGTTTTTAACCCTGCTCCTGTACAAAAGGAGGTTGTATGTCAATGATCCTTTGTAAATATTTACATGAATAAATTTATGTAGTCACACATACACATACAACTCAGACATGTGTTTGTGTCTTGTAGTTTAACAATGATTTTTCTTAAGGAAATTAAAAGATTTATTCGATTGAAAATTTGCAGAAGCGTTGCAAGTAGGATACCAATTGTTAACTATAGGAAAAGTGAAAAAAATTAGTTAATTTTTAAAAATAAAGAAAAAACAGTCAAACTTTATTACAAACAACAATTTTTAAAAAATATTCCTAGAAGTCGTGAATGAGTTTTAACTTTAAAAAAAACCCACAAGCAATTGAGGAGACATTTAGCTGGGGAACCTAAATTATGTCTGGCTGTATCGATTTACAAAAAAAGGATTCCTGAAATCAGTCCACAGGTCTTGTAATGGCCTCACGACGATTTTGACACCGGCGAGCCCAAAAGATCTACTAATACAGCTGTGCTTAAACACCTGCACACAGGTGGCATCTCATTCTGGAGGTTTAATTCTTATAGAACATTTCTGGCCGTAGGACACAAAAACCACGAACAATATTGGCCTTCAAGGCGTCAATTGTTGCTGATTAATCAGCATAAACAAGTGATTTTACGTAGCCCCACAGAGAATAATCCCCACGTCGGAACGAAATTAACAGGCCTATTTATACTTTGATTTTAAAAGTAGACAGTTGCGGTCGCCTTATTGCAAGTAGCACATGTTTGTCGCCCGATTCAATGTCATCTATATTTTCAAACCAAAATGCATTGATCAAGTTGTGGGAACGATCTCCATGGGCCTTAACTCAAGCTCCGTTTTTTTCTTTTTTTTTTTGAAGAAATAAGCCACACTAAACGGTGCATGTATTTGGATCAGGGATGATAAATGAGAAAACCAATATCGTACCAACGAACTTTTAAAATCGTACTTTTTTGGCCCCAATACAAAACTTTGCAAAAGAAACCATAGGTCAAAAATGAATTTCGAGGCCTAGATTTTTCAAAATAGTTAGTTTTCCAATATATTCAAGAATAGAGGCAAACAAATTGTATTTGGTATAGCCAGACCTGTATCATGCGGTTTTTAGGGTCGAGAAATACATTTATTTTTGATTGCCGCGAGAGAGCGTTTTCATACTCTTTTTAGAATTTATCGTCTTTTTTGTGGAAAATTTACGAATATTTCTCAAAATGCAATCTCGAATTTTTAACGAAAGTAAAATTTTTAAGCGTTCTAAAAATGTGTGCATACGAGCATCTTCGGATTGCATATCCAAATTTATTGTGTGTACAATTTTCAATATATACTGCAGAAATAGGAAAGGAGTAGAAAGTCTGAATATAATAAAATTTAATTTAGCGCTTGTAAAATCTCCTTTAAAATAATTCAGAGCAAAATAATAATGGAGTGGGCTCCCACTGTTCCAAAATTCTGTTGATTTCTTCTTGACGTGACAACCATCTTGTTGACGAATATTTGAAAATTTATGAGTTCGATCGAAAATAATCTTAAATTGAGAGGAAGTCGTCTTTTCTACTATGTAGAACTTTTGCAAAAGTGGTTTCCCGTAACTTGTCAAAATCATCAGAAAATGCACGCTTATATGCTGCCGCTGATACTAAATTTAGAATGTGGCATAAGCAATCGTTCAATGAACAAGTGCAAATATCTATTCACAATAGCGGAGTTCAGTGTTTGGTGTTTTGTTAAACCCAACAACAAAAAATAGAGTTTCCGTTAAATTTCATAAAAAAGCTACGACTTTTTGCATTTTCGCAATACTATTTGCACCAAACACTAAACTTCGGTTAAATTTATTGGACAGTAAATACGAGTTGCCATTTTATATCAATTATAAATATGTAGGTTTGAAAAATTTGGAAATAGTACCAAATGAGTCACGGGGGTACCAGCGTACTTTTTAGTTTTGGATTGTACCAAAAAAGTACAATTGTACCAACTGTATCAACCCTGATTTGGATGTAATAGTCTGTAGGACTTTTGTGTATTGGTCTCACTGCATATGCGGCAATACTATTTATGAACAAACCCGCTAAACCAAAAATCATCCTTATTTCTGAGCACAATTTTGTGATATATTCGTGTATAAGTTGCACGAATGGAAGACTGATTTGAATTAAATTTGCCTAATTTGAGAGCATTGCTCAAGTGTGAATCTATTTATGATGATTTGCCAGAGTAAACTGATCATAAATGTTAAGAAGTGAACTCAGTATGACAGCTAACCCGTTTGTAAGTTTTATCCAGAATGTACTAATAAAGTGACCTCACAAGCGCAGCTTTTTGCAGTGATTTTCTTCGTGTGTGACGTTTGGTGTCATTTTTTTTGTTTAGTTACTTTTTTTAATAAGGCATTTTGACATTTTCCGTCTCAATTTAGCAACAAAATGCCTGTTGTTTTTGTACCCTCCACCACAATTAGTTGTGAAGAGGGTATACTAAGTTTGTCATTCCGTGTGAAACTTTTTTATTATTCATCTCAGACCCCATAAAGTATATATATTCTGGCTGCTTGAGTAATTCTAAGTCGATTTAGCCATGTCCGTCTGTCTGTCCGTCTGTCCGTCTGTCCTTCTGTCCGTCTGTCCGTCTGTTGAAAACACGCTCACTTTCGAAAAACTCAAAAGAAATAAACAAACTAGGTGTCAAATTGCTTGTAGTTATCCTAAGCAGTTTGGGATTGAATTTCAGCAAAATCGGTTCAGTAGGACCAAAGCTATGAATCAAAATGTGGAACCACCACCTTCAAAAACTTGATAATTTTGTTACAAAAACTAACATAAATGATGCAAAAATGCACGGAATAACATAAGATTTTGCACAAGTCCGTTTTATTCGACTAGAAATTACATTGTAAAATTTCGCGAAGGTCGGTCCATAATTTACCCTAGGCCCCATATAAACCCTACTCTCGGAAAACAGTTTAGTCTCCTAAAACCATAATTATTAACAAATCGTCACAGTTTAAGATAATAATAATAAAAAGACATCATACAGATATTACTCCTTAAACATTCGAACTGTCGGTGGAGGGTATCAAAGATTCGGCACAGCCGAATATAGCACTCTAACTTGTTTCTATTGTTGTAGTACTGAGGTCACTTTTTAATACATTTTGGTTCTATCCAAGAATTAAAGAAATTAAAGATTACGCTGTCCCAAAACAAAGTTAAAGTCTTTTGTGAATGACGGAAAAATTACGTCAAGCGAACTGCGCTTCTATTGACAAATAATTTTAATTATAGGGTTGCCAGCTCTAAAAAGTGCATACATTTCCTAAAAATATCGTGAATCTAAGGGATTTTCAGACTTGCCAACCGTTGTTAGGAACAAACTAATAGTATGTTCACATTTGGCTTCTTAAACGCGTTTAGGCAACTCGAACGTGATTAATGCTAAGTTCACACTTAGGTTTTTAAACGCGTTTATGAAAAATGTTGATTTAGCTAATCAAAGCCGTTCACATTACATTTGAGATTATTAAAATGACAGATGATTAAGAAAAAAACACAACAAACTATTTTTTTTTCTTTAAAGTATTAAAAATGGATAAAAACACTTTTATAAAGTTATCAGAAGAATATTTTAATCATTTTAATGATGAAATTGTGAAAATTTATGAATTATTTAAGGAAAAAAATAAAAACATTAAGCAGAAATCTTGGCCGGTTGTACACGATCATGTTGGCGATTCTACATTTGAGATATGTTCAGTGGATTCTATGTGATTTATAAAGTGATTTAGTTGTAATCATGTCAATTTGAAGTGATTAACAAATCACTTCAATGTATGGGTAATCATCTCGATTTTGAAGTGATTAGAGCTTAATCACGTTCGAACTGCTTAAACGCGTTTAAGAAGCCAAATGTGAATATACTATAAGCCCTAATCACATCAAAATCGAGATGATTACCCATACATTGATGTGATTTGTTAATCACTTCAAATTGACATGATTACAACTAAATCACTTTATAAATCACATAGAATCCACTGAACATACCTCAAATGTAGAATCGCCAACATGATCGTGTACAACCGGCCAAGATTTCTGCTTAATGTTTTTATTTTTTTCCTTAAATAATTCATAAATTCTCACAATTTCATCATTAAAATGATTAAAATAATCTTCTGATAACTTTATAAAAGTGTTTTTATCCATTTTTAATACTTAAAAGAAATATAAATTCGTTTGTTGTTTTTTTGTGTGTTTGTTGTGTGTTTTTTTTTCTTAATCATCTGTCATCTTAATCATCTCAAATGTAATGTGAACGGCTTTGATTAGCTAAATCAACATTTTGCTTAAACGCGTTTAAAAACCTAAGTGTGAACTTAGCATAAGTCATCTGTTGGGAAATCATACGCAAGGCTTAACCTTGTGTTCAATCATTCTTGAGTTCTATCGGGCTTACCCCCCAGACCACACGAGCAATAAATTTGTCACTTATCGCCGTAGTAACTGTCAAATTTATTGCTAACACAAGATATTAATGCGTACCCTGCAAAAATGTGTGTTCAAATAAATTTTCAGCAATATTAACGCAATCTGCCAAATTAAAGTGCCATTTACTTCAGAGTGGATTTTTTCTAATGGTACAAAAAGAAAAACCATAAAATAATTAGGATAAAACTTATGTGCTGTTTCCACAATACAAGTGACTGAACGTGTGGTAAAATTAATATGAAAACCACTCTGCAATCAGTTTTTTGAGTGCTTTTCATATAAACGTTCAATCACTTTCATTGTGGAAACCGCACATTAATTATGTATGTATGTATTTTAAAAATACTACAAGTTACTTGCCTTAAAAGAACATTAATGTTTAATATTTTTAAGTGCCTATAGTTTTTTTCGCAATGAAAATAACACACTGTCTGTTCGCCACATTAAGATATATGCTTGAACATTGGCAATTTGAGGCCTTTATGCTGCCAGCGTTATTGTTTGTGTTTGCTCGTCTGGTCTGGGGATAACAATCGATGCGACTTGCAGATCCGCTAGCTAGCTAGTGTCATCGGAAAGTCTATTTCAAAATTCTTTCTTATCGTTCAGTTGGTTTTATGTCTCTTTTTAAATGGGGTCTCCAACTTCATATAAAAAAAAACGCTGACAAATATAGTTTTTTTATATAGACTTTGACGTGTGGTTTGACAAAAAATTGTCAATTGAAGAGCCCCATGTTAACAGTCACCTTTTTAATAAGGCCATTTCAACGTTGCCATAATCTCATAGTGCTGTTAATGGTTAAATGGTTAAATAATTTGATTACCAAAAAAATCTGCTTAGTCTGTTAAATTGCATAGAATAATACAATTAAAAAATTTACTTGTTTTTTATAGAATGTCAAAACCTTTTTTCGTATGTCAATTCTATAAATTTTTTTTAATACTTTTTTTTATAAAATCTACTTTATTTGTTTCCTAAACCTCATCTAATAAACACATATATACATAATTTTTGTTTATAAACTTTTCCCAGCAAACACAGAAATACACCTTATGTATTGTCAAATGTATTGCCTGGATAAAAAATATTATTGCGGCAATAATCGATTTCGTATTGGGGAAGGTACTTCCTTCGGGAAAAAAACGTGTCTCGATAGCAGTACTTCTCAGCAATACGAAGGCGATACTTCTAGATGATTAACTAGCAATATCGCCAGATAACCACTTATTGATGAATTTCATGTAAAAATCGAGATGCATTGAACCCGACCCCCTCAGATATCGATGAAATTTTGTTCATAGCTAAATTTGATCAATACAAACAAACTCTCATTTTTAGAAATGACTGTTTTGCGATTTTTTGGGCGTGACACAGTGGGAACGTTTTCGAAAAAACGCGAAAATGGTCGAAAAGAGCTCCATTTAAACTACAATAACTCAGAATCGGCTAAACCGATTTCCATGATCTTGGTATCATTAAAAAGATATTTTAACAGGCTTTATGACACGTTAAAAAAAAAAAAAAAGAAATACACTGTAAAAAAATTTATAACAAAAAAAATTTTAACTGACGAAAAAACCAAAAAGATCAAGGGTTTTTTTACAGTGTATTAATTTTTTAGAAAGGTTTATCCTTCATCTATACCATATCAAAAAATAAAAATGGGTTCTTTTTTAGTTTTTTTTATATAATTTTTTAAGTAGTGTCACTTCTAGTAATTGCCCTTATATTTTATAACAAAAAAAAATTTAGGTAACGAAAAACCAAAAAAGATCAAGGATTTTTTTACAGTGTATTACTTTTTTAGAAAGGTATTTCCTTCACCTATAACATATCCAAAAAGTAAAATGGGTTCTTTTTTATTTTTTTTTTAAATAATTTTTTAAGTAGTGTCACTTCTAGTAATTGCCCTTATATTTTATAAAAAAAAAAAATTTAGGTAACGAAAAACCAAAAAAGATCAAGGATTTTTTACAGTGTATTACTTTTTTAGAAAGGTATTTCCTTCACCTATAACATATCCAAAAAGTAAAATGGGTTCTTTTTTATTTTTTTTTTAAATAATTTTTTAAGTAGTGTCACTTCTAGTAATTGCCCTTATAATATTTCTAAATTTTCGAGCTTTAGGTCTTTTTGTTTTAAACAACTTTTAACGTTTTATTTTAAAACCAATATTTCTGCACTTCCTTGAGTGCCTTCTTCAGGGTTTTTTTAATTTATAAAATTTTTAACAAATTATGAAAAATTTAACAAAAAATGACAAATTAAAAAATTTTTAATTCAAAAACAAAAAAATATTTTTCAAATCAAACTTGATCTATTACAATATAAATAAATTTTTTAACTTCCGTTTCTATTTTTATAAATTAAGTGTCTATAACTTTGTGCTACATTTTCAGTGTCTGACTTAAAATTAATTCTTGAAATTGTAGGAACCTTTATAATTTGTAACATTTCTAACATAAATCTACGTTTATAATTATTTTCTGTGTTTAAAACAGTTGTATTTTCAAAATCTGGATAATGATTTAGATTAGCACAATGAGTTGATAAAGCTGTTTTTTGTGATATATTTCTATATTTTTGATCTGATTTATGTCCTGCTATCCTAGTTTTCAGTTTATTTTTTGTTGTACCTATATATACCTTATTACACTGTCCACTAACATTACCCTTACATGGTATTTTATAAACAATATTTGACATATCCATCTTCTTTATTTTGTCTTTCATTTTAGTAAATAGTTTACCTACTGTGTTAAAAGATTTATGAGCTATTTTGTATATTTTGCTATCATATATATTTGATTTTTCTAATCTTTCTGAAAATTTAGGTATGTATGTTACCGACTTATAAATCTTTTGTTCTGTAATACTATTTTGGTTATTTATTCTACAATTATTATGTTGTATTAATAAATCTGTTATTAATTGTTTTGGAAAACTGTTATCAGTTAAAATACCTGAAATCTTCCTTTTATTATCTCTATGAAATTCTGAATCACTTATTTTTAGAACTCTTTCTATAAAATTTTTAGCTGTATTAATAATTATTCTCTTTGGATGTTTCGAGAAATAATTAATAATTCTACCAGAAGATGTTGGTTTTTGATACCAATCTATTAATACCCTATTTCCTCTTCTAATTATCAACGTGTCCAAATATGATATTCTTGAATTAGATTCCCTTTCAATTGTAAATTTAATATCTGAATGAAAAGAGTTAAAAATATCTAACATTTGCTCTATTCCTGATTCAGAAATTATACAAAATAAATCGTCAACATATTTTGTCAAGATCTTTGGTTTTACAATTAATTTTTCAACACATATATCTAATAACCTTTCCATAACTATATCTGCTACAATCGGAGAAGCTGGCGAACCCATTGGAAGTCCTTTCATTTGGTTATATATATGATTATTTATTTGAAAATATCTACTATCTATTATACAAAATTTAAGAATACGTAAGAATAAGTCCTTCTCCATATTCGTATGTTCCCTTATTATATTCCATTTTTCATCTACTATATTTATAGCTAAGTCTATTGGAATGCTAGGAAACAATGAAACTACATCAAGAGAAATTAACCTCTCATTATTATCTAATGTAATATTCCTAATTCTGTCTTTGAATTGAAGAGAATCCTTAACATTATATTTTGAATTTTCAGTAATTTTATTAAGAATTCTTGTTATATATTTACATAGTTCATATGATGGAGAATTTATCATTGAACATATTGGCCTCAATGGAAAATCCATTTTATGAATTTTTGGAAGACCGTATAGCCTAGGTGCCATTGCCGTATTAGTTTTAAGTTTATTCCTTTCCGTTATTGTAATTATTTCATTGTTAAAAAGTTCCTGAACTAAATTATTATTTATCTTTTCAAGTTTATTGGTAGGGTCCTTATCCAATCTCCTATAATTTGAATCATCCCTTATAATATCATTAATTCTTAACTCATAATCAATCCTATTCATTGCCACCGTTGTATTCCCTTTGTCTGCATTCAAGATAATAATGTCCCTATTAGATCTCAAAAATCTATATGTTTCCTTTACTTTGTCCAATATAAACTTATCCCTATTTGTTAATCTCATTTTATTAATATGGTTATCTATATTTGTAGTCAGTTTTGTTCTTGCTATTTCCTGTTCCTCTTTTTCCCTAAGTGTCTGTACTAAATCCTCTCCTTCAGTTATAATTTTCAAAACTGGAAAATGTTTCCTTTCCGTCGGTAGCATGTGTTTATGACCTAATGAGAGAACCCATTGTGCTTCAAATGGTATATTTATGTTAGATTTGTTAACAAACCATTTATTATTAAATTTTATACCTAGTTCCCTTCTTTGTAAATTAACAAGGTCTTGAAATTTCCGTCTATGTCTGCATTTGATCTTCTCATTAAAATTACTCGCTAATTTATTTTCATATTCTAAGAAACTTGCATATTCCACCTCACCAAAATAATTCTGTAGCTGGTCTTCTATAATCCTACATTCCTTCTTTACTTCCTTTAGTTGCTCATGCTTGTACCTTATTCTTATACTTAGAATCTTGTTTTGAAGTTCTTGAACATAGTTAGATGTTTTTTGTCGGTATGACGGTAAATGATCATTATCATGAAAAAGATTAGAAACGTTTTTAGTAGCATTTTTAATAAATTTTGGAATAATACCTGCATTGCGACACCGAATCAAAAAAGTTATAGTTGCTTTTATTTTTATTAATTTATCCCTTATCGTCTTATACCTATTCATGCATCTTCTGATTCCTTGGTTGTTCTTAAATGTATGGAAATTGATTGTAGACGTGCTCATCATTATATGTATATAATATGTATTTTGTTCGACCTTTAATATTTCTAATATTTCTAAATTTTCGAGCTTTAGGTCTTTTTGTTTTAAACAACTTTTAACGTTTTATTTTAAAACCAATATTTCGGCACTTCCTTGAGTGCCTTCTTCAGGGTTTTTTTAATTTATAAAATTTTTAACAAATTATGAAAAATTTAACAAAAAATGACAAATTAAAAAATTTTTAATTCAAAAACAAAAAAATATTTTTCAAATCAAACTTGATCTATTACAATATAAATAAATTTTTTAACTTCCGTTTCTATTTTTATAAATTAAGTGTCTATAACTTTGTGCTACATTTTCAGTGTCTGACTTAAAATTAATTCTTGAAATTGTAGGAACCTTTATAATTTGTAACATTTCTAACATAAATCTACGTTTATAATTATTTTCTGTGTTTAAAACAGCAAAATATACAAAATAGCTCATAAATCTTTTAACACAGTAGGTAAACTATTTACTAAAATGAAAGACAAAATAAAGAAGATGGATATGTCAAATATTGTTTATAAAATACCATGTAAGGGTAATGTTAGTGGACAGTGTAATAAGGTATATATAGGTACAACAAAAAATAAACTGAAAACTAGGATAGCAGGACATAAATCAGATCAAAAATATAGAAATATATCACAAAAAACAGCTTTATCAACTCATTGTGCTAATCTAAATCATTATCCAGATTTTGAAAATACAACTGTTTTAAACACAGAAAATAATTATAAACGTAGATTTATGTTAGAAATGTTACAAATTATAAAGGTTCCTACAATTTCAAGAATTAATTTTAAGTCAGACACTGAAAATGTAGCACAAAGTTATAGACACTTAATTTATAAAAATAGAAACGGAAGTTAAAAAATTTATTTATATTGTAATAGATCAAGTTTGATTTGAAAAATATTTTTTTGTTTTTGAATTAAAAATTTTTTAATTTGTCATTTTTTGTTAAATTTTTCATAATTTGTTAAAAATTTTATAAATTAAAAAAACCCTGAAGAAGGCACTCAAGGAAGTGCCGAAATATTGGTTTTAAAATAAAACGTTAAAAGTTGTTTAAAACAAAAAGACCTAAAGCTCGAAAATTTAGAAATATTAGAAATATTAAAGGTCGAACAAAATACATATTAAATTGCCCTTATATTTTATAAAAAAAAAAAAAATTAGGTAACGAAAAACCAAAAAAGATCAAGGATTTTTTACAGTGTATTACTTTTTTAGAAAGGTATTTCCTTCACCTATAACATATCCAAAAAGTAAAATGGGTTCTTTTTTATTTTTTTTTTTTAAATAATTTTTTAAGTAGTGTCACTTCTAGTAATTCCGCAAAATTCTGAATAAAAAAATCAATGTATTCTTCATAATAATTTTAATAATTATAAACAGTTTCGAGAAGCCAAGATATCCCATTACAATTTTTACGCGTATATTTTAAAAATTTGAGTGAATATGAATTCAAACAATAAGTACAGATGCATAAAAATATCTAATAAGTGTTGCGCTTCGCTTCGTAAAATAAGTGAAAACCACGCTGCAAATATAATTGAATATTTTCCAGCTGTCGCCAAAATTCATTGTAGCCGTATTTGCGAAACTTGCCGGAATACACTGAGAAAAGCGCGCAGTCGTAATGAATCCAACGTGGAGCAGAATGGAGTCTCAAATTATTTGCCAACAACGCCCAGCGATGAAGTTAGCGAAGAATTGAATGAACTTCCAACTTGTAATGCAAACATCGAAAGGACGGAAGTCATTGAAAATATAAATGATCATATTATTCCTCATCTACCAAACCAAATGTCGCCTCTTAAAAGGAAATATATGAAACAAGATGCATACAGAAATAGAAAATCACTGCAAATTTTCGAAAATATAGCAGATTCACTTGGAGCTGATCCATTATCTGATTTGTCAGCGCAACTTGAAAACGTCAAAGCCATTTACGAAGAAATTTTGGAAAACATCAAATATCAAATAGAGAACAGCTCAAATCTTTTGGAAAAGCAAAAACTTTTATCTCTCTTACCAATCAATATGAGTCACGCAGAAATTAAAGACCGTTTTGGGGATGATATATCTCACGATTGTATCAAAAAAAGTAAAGATATCCAAAGGAATAAAACGAAGTTTGCAGATATCAATCTTTTTAAAATGAGCAGACGTAGTTTACCAACCGAAACTCTAAGCACAGTCAAGTTGTCTTATGAAGATGATGAAATTAGCCGAATGATGCCTGGATCGCAAGATTCAATTACTGTTAAACAAGGAAACTTACGTGAAAAAGTTAAAAAAAGACTTTCGGTACGTATTACTAGAAGTGACACTACTTAAAAAATTATTTAAAAAAAAAATAAAAAAGAACCCATTTTACTTTTTGGATATGTTATAGGTGAAGGAAATACCTTTCTAAAAAAGTAATACACTGTAAAAAATCCTTGATCTTTTTTGGTTTTTCGTTACCTAAATTTTTTTTTTTTTATAAAATATAAGGGCAATTACTAGAAGTGACACTACTTAAAAAATTATTTAAAAAAAAAATAAAAAAGAACCCATTTTACTTTTTGGATATGTTATAGGTGAAGGAAATACCTTTCTAAAAAAGTAATACACTGTAAAAAATCCTTGATCTTTTTTGGTTTTTCGTTACCTAAATTTTTTTTTTTTATAAAATATAAGGGCAATTACTAGAAGTGACACTACTTAAAAAATTATTTAAAAAAAAAAATAAAAAAGAACCCATTTTACTTTTTGGATATGTTATAGGTGAAGGAAATACCTTTCTAAAAAAATAATACACTGTAAAAAATCCTTGATCTTTTTTGGTTTTTCGTTACCTAAAATTTTTTTTGTTATAAAATATAAGGGCAATTACTAGAAAAGACACTACTTAAAAAATTATATAAAAAAAACTAAAAAAGAACCCATTTTTATTTTTTGATATGGTATAGATGAAGGATAAACCTTTCTAAAAAATTAATACATTGTAAAAAAACCCTTGATCTTTTTGGTTTTTTCGTCAGTTAAAATTTTTTTTTGTTATAAATTTTTTTAAAGTGTATTTCTTTTTTTTTTTTTTAAACGTGTCATAAAGCCTGTTAAAATATCTTTTTAATGATACCAAGATCATGGAAATCGGTTTAGCCGATTCTGAGTTATTGTAGTTTAAATGGAGCTCTTTTCGACCATTTTCGAGTTTTTTCGAAAACGTTTCCACTGTGTCACGCCCAAAAAATCGCAAAACAGTCATTTCTAAAAATGAGAGTTTGTTTGTATTGATCAAATTTAGCTATGAACAAAATTTCATCGATATCTGAGGGGGTCGGGTTCAAAATTTCAGTTTTATCTCGATTTTTAAATGAAATTCATCTATTAGAAAATAGGAAGATATCGCCAAAATATCATTGGGGTGATAAAAAGAAAATTTTGCATTTTAAAAAATTGTCATTTATGCACAAAGAAGCACAGCTTTTTATTTAAAATTAAATTGGTAATTGTAAACGTATAAATTTTACTTATAAATAAAACATATAATTTATAATTTAAATAAAGTAAAATAATATATTTTTTAATTAGGCTTAAGTGCATTAAATTTAATTTTCATTAAATTATTTTTATGAAGAAAGGAATTTTACAACATGAAAATTAATAAAAATTGTTATTGATAATCTTTCATTCTTGACCTTGGGCGGGATTCGAACCGCGGCCGGCAGGTTACCATGACATGTTTCGATCGCAACCACTCGATCTTCTCAAATGGATTTGCCGTTTTACACTCGCAGCCATCGGCGACTGCGGACGTCAATAGTCAAACATCAATCCTTAAACCAAATTGTATTTTAACCTTTGGTAGATCGAAGTTTGCTTTTTTGAACTAAAGCCTAATTAAAAATATTAAAAATTTGGATTAAAAACCACAAATAGTTCAACAAAATAACCACAATACTAATAATTATAAAATAATATACATAAATATTTAGTTTCCACCATATTTTTGAATACCTTTTGCAGAATATTTTGAGAACTAATTTCTTAGATTTTATAATTTGATTTATTTTAATTTTTTTATTTATGACGTTTTAATGTTTATGTTGCGTAATTTTCTCGAAAATTATAAAAGGAAGTAAATAAAAAATTACTTTGATTATTTTCTTTTAAAAGACAATTTTTGGATATGGCTAAACTATTGCTTTAGGGCATATCTACCATTTGTTTGCAGGGTTGTTGTTAAATATAATATTTTTTCTTCACTTGCTGTCTATTTTAATTTAATCAATCATTTATAGTGTGTTAAGCAAACCAACGGATTTTTTCTCAAACTGTAATATTCTTTACAAAACCAGTCATCATCACACCCACCAATACACTGAGAACCTGCAATAGGATTTTAATTTATTTTCGCATTGTAATTTTTATTTTTTACCGGGATAAATTCTGGTGACCTTAATATAAATATTTTGCGGCATTTTTTTATGGACTTTAACATGATTTTGATGGATTTCTGTTTGAAATTATATGGCATCCATACGAAAAAAATTCGATTTTTTTTAAGGGGGAAATAAAAAAATCATTTGCGCCACTGTTTTGACAGGATTGCTTGAGGTTGTGTAGGAGTCTGGGAATGCAAACATGGTTTATCGTATAATTCTACTTGTGAAGCATTGTAATACAAATCATATAAGTAAATCAACTAATACACTAAATTTCAAATAAATAAAAATACCTACCTACATTTTATAAACAAATTTGTTATATTTGTTTGTTTGTTTATCGTTTCATTTCGCTTACAAGAAAGGAATTTTTTCCCTTAGGGTTTCTATTTTCTTAAACCTTTTTTTAGTTGCCGAAAACATATAAAATATTTTTTTTTAAGTTTCTGTAATTTGCTGGAACTTTTTGATAAATGGAGGATCCTGTATTTTTATGAACAGATGAGTTTAAGATTACTCTCGTTCCTTTAGTTATGCATCTTGATGCATAATGCGTTAGACGTTTTCCATCGTCTAGCTTTAAGACTGATATGGCATACTGAAATAGGAGCGTCAACATTATCTCTTCAACAGTAATGTTAACTAATCTTGTCTAATAAAATCCACAAAATATAAATAATAATGTAGATCAAACAGCTTTATCGACCTTAAAATAGCTAAATTGCCATTAGTTTTTAAGTTAAAAATTTTAACAATAGCAGCCAACTTCACTACTCAACGTGCTGACAGAATCGAATTTTCCAAAAGCGTTGACGCTGCGCTATTTGTAATTAAATGAATTCTGCATGAGCATGAGAATTTTTGACGGATAGAAAACGCTTGGTCTCTTACACACAACTGCCAGTTTTGGAAGATAGATTCTGCACAAAACGCTAGGATCCTAAAGTTCTCTAATCTCCACGCAGCTTCCATTGAATAACAACAGGGACATCCGCGAGCAGACTGAGACTCTGTTTAGTCGCGATCTTTTGAAGAACTGCCAATGTTAATCCCCAGTTAAGCTATTGGTTTTGTTTAAACACTGTCCTCCGAGAGTGCAAAGCCGAAAAGTGAATGCTTTTTAAGACGCATGTGCTTACGCGTCTTAAGGATCTATTAAGTGCCTCTTGCATTGTACGTAATTGGCTATATTTCTTTGGGCCCAAATAATTAAATAGTCACTAATGAGAGGCGCCGAACTCAGTTTTAAATAAATAGGGATGATTTCACTGATCCGTTAAAATTTAATTTTATAGTGGATACAAAGTTGCTTAAAGCCCTTATGACACTACATTTTTATTCATTGAATTGGCAGAAAGAACCAGTAAATGTTGGAAAGAGCAAACTGTAAAAAATGTAAACTATACTTCGTTGTTTGTGCTTTTATAACCCTAAAGAAAGTGATGATTTACAGTCCTTCTCAAAATTTATCCTGGGATGAAGCTCTCTTTTTGTGGAGAGGAAGACTTTTGTTTCGTCAGTACAAAAATTCCATGAACTATGCACGACCGATGGTTTTTTAATAAATATGCTTATTTACACGGGGAAAATACCGTTATTAATGAAAAGGGACATTCATTTGGAATTGTCGCTAAATTAATGGAGAAGTATTTGCAAAAAGGACACACACTGTACATCGATAACTATTACAATAGTGTAGACCTGGCAGAATATTTAAAATGTAATAAAAATACTATGTGCGGAACCTTAAGAGTAAACAGAAAACGTAATCCCACATATGCCATAAAAAGGAAGCTTGCTAAAGGTGGTACATCATGGAGACGTAACTCCAAGGGCGTCATAGTTTTGAAATGCAAAGATAAAAGAGATGAACTGATGATTTCTACGAAGCATAATTCTGACATGGTTATGACGTATTCCACAAGGGGAATAGAACAACAGAAACCGAAAATGATTGATGCAATAACAAAAATATGTCAGGTATCGATCGATCTGATCAAATGGTGTCGTACTATGCCTGCCCCAGGCGATCAATTCGCTGGTACATTAAAGTATTTTTCCATATGATCGACATATCACTTTGGAATGCCTGCTGGATCTATAATAAACAAAATGTTGATAGTCCTATAACGTTTCTGTCATTCAGAGAACATGTTGCAAAAGCATTTTGAGCTAAAACTTCAACACATCGAACATCCAATGAAGTAGTTCCCAGCACATCTAATACACCTCACTTTCCAGATGTAAGCAACACAAGAAAGCGCTGCCGAGAGTGCACTAAAAATAAAAAGAGGACAGCAGAGACAAAGATGGTGAGGTAGTTGGATTATACCCATATCCTTGCTTTAAAAATTGGCACAGTTCTTAAATAAACACATATGTACATATACTATACACATAAAAAATAAATATACATTTATAAAATGTCAACAAATTATTATCAATTTGTGTTTTATTTCAAAAAATATATGTGACACCAATTTAACTTAAAACTCATGTCACTTATAAGTGACTTTGAAGAATGTCACAAATATGTGACACACAGTTTCTGTTAGGAAAATGTTTTGCAAAACTTATGTCACATATATGCGACATATTTTTTTGTTCCTGAGTTTGGACAGAAAAAGCAAAAAACTGCTGAGTGGCGAACGTGTTAAACAAAATACAATGTTGTGATTTCTCATTATATTCGTATTTCCGAACTTAACCAAGATTTTCGAAATATATTTTTAAGACTTGATTTCCATTACACACTTTTTTGTTGGTGGGGGAACTGCAATGACTGTGAATTTTTGTAGGCGAAAAGTGGAGAAAGACATGCGAGCTATATTGCCCTTTCTACACCATTTACGTAATAAATCCAAAGTCATGGCTGCTTCTCAAAAAGAAAAGAAAGAAACAGTTACAGCGGAAATCCAAACTTAACCTGTTTCATACTATGCGACATAACCCTGCAGCAATATTCGAATTTTCTTTCTCTTCGAAAAGTCTCACACGTTCAGTCGTTACGTTTGACACGTTTTACTATTTAATTAAAATCTATCCACAAAATTTCAAAAACTTGTACGAAGCATATTTAAGAGAAACATCAGACTGTTGCTTAAATTTACTTTTCGTGCTATGCTGTTTATCCCGCAAACGTCTCTACAACCTTCGTCCCTATCCTCTATTTCATGAAATATTTCTGTGCGGCAGGTCGCATAGTTTGAAACGGGGGTAACAAAATTATTTCGAAAATCGTAGTTTAGCCCAGTGTTTTTTTCCCCAAGCAAAAAAGTCGTTGTTTGGATTTTAATATATACGTTAGATTGGTTCTTCATTATATAGGTGAAAAAAGTGTTAAAACTTAGGGTCTCACCCCCTTGAAATATGCGAATACCCAAAAAAACTAAGAATTACAAAATTTTTAGCGTATAAAAAAAGATTTATAGATGTCTGAAAGTGACTGAAATCCTAAATAGTGTTAAAATTTTTAAATGTCGTACAAGTTTTATTCCAGATGCTGAAATAATCGAAATCTTTGGAAAAGGTTTCCTGCCGATCTGGCCTAAGCAACCAGTTAAATGCGCATAGAAGCTAGCTTTCCCTCAACAATAAATTTCAGTGTATTTATCAAATATGAAAAATTAGGAATTTAACAGAAATCTTATTAATAATAAATTTTGTATTCCCAAAAAATAACTTTTCAAAACTCAATTATGTTTTCAAAAAGATATAAAGACACAAAATCGGTGAAGAACTAGCCCAGTAATAATTAATGCCCCAGACCACTAATGTGCCAATTATTACTTGACCGAGAAATGCAAACAAACACCTTAAAGATTTTTGAAATTGATTTCTATAATTTTATTATTTATTCAAAAGAGTCAAAATTGTGGGATATAAAAAAGAGTTTTTTTTGGATGGCGTTAACCAGTCCGTCCTCAGGTGATGTCAAAAGCGGATTGAACTTTTTGGGTGTTTCCTATTTCAAATTTTAACAAATGTTTTTTTAACAAAATCGAAAACATTTTGATTTGCGTACTAGAGACTTGTTCAAAACACTTTAGAAAATCTAAATAAAAATTTTTTAGAAATACCACCCGGCAGACTTGGGTAGGGCAACGATTTGATTTTTAAGGATTTCAAAGATTTTTTTTTGCAAAAAATTTATTTATTTATTTATTTGTCCAATAAGTTCCAATTAATGCTATTCAGACATTAATTGGAACTTATATGACATAAGCTATAAGGAATATGTTCTCAAAATTTGGTTAAAATCGAACCACGCTAAAGGTCAATATTTTTTTTAATTCCCTAAGCTAATCCCGCGAAGCTCTACGCTTGTCTGCAGGAATGAAACCAGAGTCTCTGACGGGAATCAAAACCGTAACCCTGGCGCTTATAGACTAGATCACTACCAGCTAGCCTACCGGGGCACTCAAATGACAAGGTCAAAGATATATTTTTTGGAAATTTTGAATATTTATTGAGATTGATAACGCTACATCGTGGGATATATTTATTACTTGATGAAAGTTGACTACACTATTTTCTTTAATTGGTAATTAATATTTCAAAAGAAAAAATTAAAATTAACCCTTTTATGGACTTGGGGGCAAAAATCACCCAATACTTTTTTAACGTTAACAACGCTGATTTATTCAAATACCTGCAAAATAAAAGATATTATTTTTTATCATATAAAGAAACAAAAATACAGATTTACTGCTTTATCTACTTTGTGTTGTTGTATTCCTTGAGATCTCCTTCACTCACCCAGCATCTATAAGTTTTTTGTATAAAGTTTCAAAATCGGATTTACACCCGTTGCCACATGAGAGTTCGAAAAACTCAATACACTCACACATTTTCGCTACCATTCGCACAATTTTTGTACTTTCAGCCAATCGGCTGTTTCCTCGATTTTTCAATGATACTACGTATACACTATTTGCAAGTAATAACTTGCTTGTGGCAACGTAGGGTTAAGTAAAGCCGTGAGCAAACTTTGACATTGATGTCCGAAAACTTAAATTATGTTCGACAAACGAATTCTAGATTCTAAATGTCAATAAAAATACAATAATTGAAAAAAGCTAAATTTTGGCATAGAATACAGAAAAAGAACCCCCCCTAAATTTCCTGTACAGACACCCTAAAAAAAGAACATAATTACATGTAAAACATTTTTCTACTTATGTATTTAAGTGTGTGTTGTAAAAACGTAGTCGTGCGTTAAGGATTTTTTTAACAGCAGAACTTTAAAGGCCGAATTCTTTCAGGAAATGAGTCAACATTTTCTTTCTCTAACTGTAATCTCAAATCTAAAATCTTGCAAGGTCGACTAGTGGAAAACGTTGAGTTTTTACATGAAAAATAGATTGTTGGTGAAAAATTTAAGTGATCACAAATTTTCCATCTTTTTACATTTAAACAATTAATTACTGAAATATTAAAGATTTAAGATTACACTAGCCAACAAGGTTTTGAACCAGAGCAACCAAATATCTTTCCTTGGGTTATTTGGTGCGATGAAACTGTAATTGGTATTTCTTTATCACGTTAGGTTTTCGAGATACAAAAAATGTTTTTATTCGATTTTTACATAAAAAATCACTAGTTTATTTAAAAATCAATGAATTTTCAAAAGTAAATGGCGTTATTTAAACGTCGTTTGTATTTCGTGGTTCGGTTTTACGTATTGGAGTCCAGCAATAGTCTCCCACCTAGTTTTTTTTGGAAAACTAAATGCGAATGAAGAATATGCCAAACATTGTCGGTGGCCACAGGGCTGCCAGGTAATTTTTTTGCTTGTCCCCAAAAAATTAAAAAAATATCCCCAAAAATCCCCAAATTCCCAAAAAACAACACCTTAAACAGTTAATATTTTTTTTTCTGACCAAATTTAAAATTTTTTTTTTAAAAAAGTTAGAAAAATGTTAATAAGAAATCCTTAAAAATCCCCATATAAAAATTTTTAGTCAAAAAAATCATTTTATTTTGTTTGTAGCGACTGGTTTCGGCATGTTTTTTTAAATCCTTTTTATGCGTTTCCAGCACAATATGCTGTTATTGAAGACGAATGAGCCAATTTTTAAGAATTTGGAGCTTGTTCAATCGGTCTAAGCCATCCTTATAATCAGCAATAAAAATACAAAGAAACTCAGCTCAAACATTCCAACGTTTCATAAGTGAAGTATTTAGAGGATTAGATTTTGCTTTTGCTTATATTGGTGACGTTTTAGAAGCTAGCGAAAACGAAGAACAGCATTTCGAACATTTTAAAGGGGTTTTTGGACGACTGGATGAATATGGCTTAAATATTAAACCAGGAAAATGCATTTTTGGAGTTGACAATATTGATTTTTTGAGTCATAATTTATCAGAGAAAGGCATTAAGCCTTCAGAGGAGAAGGTGGCTGCTATCAGAGATTTTGAGAGGCCATTATCTGTTAAACAAATGCCGAAATTCTTGGGAATGATAAATTATTATCATCGTTTTATACCAAAATTAGCTGACAAAACTGTTATTTTATATGAATTAATGAACAAAGCTATTAGAAACAAAGATAAGAATATAGAATGGGATGAAAACGCTTTTGAGACTTTCAACGATATTAAAAATAACTTTGCATCATGTGTATAATTAAATCATTTTAATAAATATGCAGAATTAACTTTAACGGTCGACGCTTCGAATATTGCAGTGGGGGGTGTATTACATCAGGTTTTAAATGGTAAAGTTGAACCGTTAACGTTTTTCTCAAAAAAACTTGCCCCCGCTGATATCAAGTACAGTTCATTTGATCGGGAACTACTTGCTATTTATTTAAACATTAAACATTTTAGGTATTTATTAGAAGGTCGCTCGTTTGTGGTTTTTACAGACCACAAACCCTTAACGTCTGCCATGAATTCAAAGACTGAAAGAAGTCCAAGACAGACTAGACATCTAGAATATATTGCACAATTTACTACAGATATTCGATATATAAGGGGTGAATCTAATGTTGTAGACCTTTTGATATTGATATTTTAGATGATGGTGAATTAAATTTACGAATTTTACACCAGGAACAACAAAACAATTCAGAAATAAAAAGTTTAACGGAAAATAGAAACGTATCGTGTAATCTTAAATTAATAAAAGTACCACTAATTAACTCAGAAATTTGGTGTGAAATATCACATAATAATACTAGACCCTATGTGCCTGTAAGTCTTAGGAAACTTGTACTTTCAAAATTGCACGGTATTTCTCACCCGGGTACCCGTTCAACAAAACGTATAATAACTAGAAAATATTTTTGGTTAAACATGAGTAAGCAAATAAACCAATGGTCAAAAGAGTGTATAAATTGTCAACAGTCCAAAGTTCACCAACATACAAAATCTTCTGTCATTAGAATACCCATACCAAAAGGTCGTTTTGAACATATACATTTAGATATTGTTGGACCACTGCCTCCATCAAATGGTTATAGATATCTACTAGCTTTAATAGATCGATTCACTCGATGACCCGAGGCATACCCATAAAGAGATATAAATACAAAAACTGTAGTAGGCACACTTATACGCAATTACATTTCAAGATTCGGCGTACCATTGAAAATAACCACAGACAAAGGTAGTCAATTCACTTCGTACATGTTTTCGGAATTATCAAAGTTTTTGGGTAGTCATAATATTACTACTTCATCGTATCATCCTCAAGCTAATGGTATTATCGAAAGATTTCAAATTAAGGCTACATTAATGTGCAGAGCTGATTCATCGAAATGGTACGATGAACTTCCAATAGCCCTACTAGGACTACGTTCCACTTATAAAGAGGATTTAAAAGCCACCCCTGCTGAGATGACATATGGTCAAAATATTCGAATACCAGGAGAAATTGTGGTTCATGAAAATCAATTCGATGCATCCGATATTTTATTCAAGTTGAAGGATCATTTAAAAAATTTAAGATCAAACATTGTACATCATACGGATTCTGAAACAGGTTTTTATATTCCAAAGACTTTACAAAGCTGTTAATTTTTATTTCCGCGAGTTAACAATAAAAGATCTTTACAACAACCATATGAGGAGCCATACAAAGTCGTAGAAAAAGGCAAGAAATGTTTTAAGATTGAGAAAGATAGAGAAATAATATCAGTACCAATTGATCGACTTAAACCAGCTAGTACCGAAAATTCTTTAGATAATGTTAAAAATACTAATACACTGACTAAAAAATCAAAACATGTTACTTTCAATTTGTTGGACATTGGTTTGTTTTCGAAGGGGGAATAATGTGGTGACATGCGTGTTTTATATACTTTACAAGTTATAATAATTTTACTTTAGAATATTTAATTTATATATAAAATAAGTTTTGTTTTATCTTTCAAATAATTTAAAATATTAATATTAGAAATGGATTTTTCAATTGTCAACACAATAGAAATTTATTATTTTCCTAAATAAAGTTTTATATAAAATATATTACTATCATATCCGTCACTTATTTAGTACTTCGATGGATCATAACTACTAGCCAATAGCCTAGCATTTTTTTCCCAATCTTTATTATATTGTCTTTCATACATATTTACTTCAAAATTGTCTTTAAAAAATCAAACATTTTATGTGTTGCCAACGGGTTTAGATTCTATTTTTTAATTCTTTTTTTTTAACACTCACTCAAGAAAAATAACATAAGTTTATAAAGTACCTTTTACACACTTAACAAAAATGGTAATCTTAATTAGAACCCTTTACACTATATGAGAGTAAGATAAAAGTTTTGCTACATTTTTTCATAAAATAAGCGTAGATAATAAAAAAGGATAAAATACCCAAAAAATCCACGAAATTTATTTTAAATCCCCAAAAAAATCCCCAAATGACTTTCTTTGTCATTTTTTCTCACATGAAATCCCCAAGTCTGACAGCCCTGGGTGGCCACGGTTTGTCCAAGTTTCTGACTGCAAAACCAAAATAATATAAATATGCATATTTTAATGATTCTGATATTGCATATCCTTTTTTCCAACCAAATATTCACCACACACAAAGCAAAAATAGCTTGAATCAATAACACACGATCTCTCTGAAATCCTTAAACGCTACTATTATGAAGATTTAGAACGAATGTGGGCTTCTGTCAAATAAATAATTTTGAAATTGCAGTGTCAGTATTGACTGTTTTACAGTATTGCCAGCATGCGAATGAACAAGACGTGATAGCCCAATTTTGATGATTCGAATTCAGTGCACCCAGATTAGTTAAAAAACATGCTTCGTTTTTGCAGTCAATTGTTTTTTTTTCAAATTTGTAGACCAGTGCTATTTAAGTTTCTACATGAAAAATTTTATCTTTGTCAAAATGAAGAGCATTTTTTTTCATTCTTTATTTATTGAATCTTCATAATTAATCAAATCTTATTCTAATACTCTATTTATGTCCTGCCAGTGCTAGACAAAAAGTTTTCTTCAACACGTGTTCTGTTCACATACATAGGTGATTATCACTCATCTCAATGGATAAGTGCTGCAGTATCTCTTCTTCTTAAGCGAGTGTGACCGCCTTGACTTAAAATAATTCGAGCTAGTGGATTTGGGTGTTGTTCAACCATTTTTAAATATTTTACTGTATATTTTGTAATCATAGTTTTTACTAATGGCACATTGAGATGCTTATACCAGGGAACGGCTGTGATAAGTCGAAGAAGTTCATTTTGGCGCCTTTGAATTTTTTCTATATTAGAGGCAGAGGCAGTGCCGTAGCACCAGATATGCTTTAAGATAGAGTTGTAAAGCAGAAGCTTGCAATCTAGACTAAGGACGGTATTTCTTCCAATAAGCCATTGAGTTAATTTTGCCTCTATGTGGCATTTCCACGTAAATCGCCGATCCAGATGTATACCGAGATATTTTACATGCGAATGTTGAGGAATTATTTGATAATTGATTGTAATAGGGGGGCAAGATTCCCGGCGCAATGTGAATGTTATATGAACGCATTTTTGATCATTGACCATTATCTTCCATTGTCTTAACCATGTTTCAAGTTGAAATATATGATGCTGTTAGTAACGAGATGCTTCATAACGGTTTTCGTGGACGCTTAGAAAAGCTGTATCGTCTGCAAATGTTGAAGTTTGGGTGTAGTTGTTTGTTGGCATGTCCGAAGTATAAATTAAGTATAAAAGAGTGCTGCCCTGTGGGACTCCAGCGCCAATTGGCTGAGGTGAACTTAAGAAATTTCCTTCCTTAATAATAAATTGACTAGTCGGTCGTCAGTAGCTTTCTAACAGCTTGTGTGTGTTTACTGGTAAGTTTAGCTTCAATTTATGTAATAATCCTTCATGCCAGACTTTATCAAAGGCTTGAGAAACATCGATAAAGAGAGCGGAACAATATTTTCTTTCTTCAAATGCTTTTCTTATGGCGTTTACTATTCGGTGGGTTTGCTCAATTGTGCAGTGTTCTCTTCTAAAGCCGAATTGGTGGTTAGGAATGCATCTATTTTCATTTAAAATTGGGGTCAATTTTAACACTAACAGCTAAACAGCAAAAACTAAAATTAAAAATTTGAAATTGAAATTTAATATTCAAAATCTACAGTTTTGCAAATATTATAAAATTATTTTTGTTTTCCTTCAATTCTCTGGATCCCGGGAAATTGTAAATTTTTTCTTCTAAAAGAAAGATTAACCCCAAAAACAATACAGTTGTTTCCAGCTTTTTTTCTGTTTATGCTGCTGCTGCCTTCAATTACAATTAAATTGAATTTTCCCTTTAAATTAAAGTTGATTCAATCAAGCTGAAAAGTTTGGCAATACCTTAACACACATACAAACAAACTCACTTGCATACATCCTCCATATTTACGTTCTTAAGTAAATATGTACATAAGTTTATCGATTAGGTACCATAACTAATTTTGGATTCTTAACAATTTTCACTTACGAAAGAGTTGCTTTGAAGGAGTTTGAGTATTTATTTTAGGTTTTGCATAAACACTTTAAACTAAGAAGTGTCTGTGTGCTTCATTTTCCTGTATGTGTGAGTATGTGTTGCTTTGTTTGTCTAATTTGTTCAGAATCCTGTCAGAGATTGAAATTTATAATTAAATTGTTTTTCTCCAACAAATATTTACTTTTATTTTTAATATCTTTCCTCTTCATTTCGTTTGAATTTTTTTGCAAATATCATAAAAAAAATTTTTTTAACTTTAAATCAATAATTTTTTCATTAAGTTTGTTTATGTAGAAATTGATTAAAACTAAAGGTATGTTCACACTTAACAAATATTTCACAAATTTTTATTGATTTACCAAACTTTAAAAAAAAGGCGTAGTGAAATGTAATTAATTTAGTGTTAATCGATGACGTCACGTAAAACCACTGATAACAAAACGTAGAACGTGGGGAAACGGTGTTCCAGGCAGGAGAAGAAGCGAGAACTTCTACACCGATGGCTCTTAGTCGCGAGAACGAGTGGAATTCGGAGTACACTCCAGGGAGCTAAACATCAATTTATCGTGAAGAATTCCTGATCATTGTAGCGTTTTCTATGCGAAGACGATTGCACTTAAGAGAGCTGTAGAATGGCTTAGACTATCTGCTATATCAACGACTTCTGTGAATATTTGATAGTCGTACCGCTGTTATGGCCTTGGATTCCCTCTCCCTAAAGACGAGAACAGCCCTTGACTACCACTCATATCTAAGCGCGTTGGCTGAGCAGTTTGCTCTCAGGATCGTATGGGTCCCATGGCACGGGCAATTACTGGGCAAAATGGGGTCGGATGAGCTTGCTAGACTTGGTACTATCTAACGGGCTCTCCTGCAAACTTGAACTTCGGCGATCGACTATCGATTATACTAATCAAAAATGGGCCGCCAACACTGGATGCAGGATTGCCAGGCAATTATGACTTAAAGGGACGTATCACTTTTAATAGCTGTTCTTACACATGCATGCACACCGTCTGGGAGCCGGACACTCAGGTTACTGCCACATCTGCGATGGTGAAAATGTGGAGGAGGACGAAGAACACTTTCTATGACACTGTCCTGCACTGGCAAAAAGGGATCCGCCACCTTTAACGAATCGTTTGATATCTCTGGCGTAGAACTGGAGCGCATTTTAAACCTTATTATAAATTCTGGCTGGTTTTACGGTTGGGGTTATGCTTAGTGGATTTCCATGGTATCACAATGTACCATAAGGTCTAAGTGTACCTAACCTTAAGTACGTTAAAACAAATATTTGTTAAGGACTTCCATATCAAAAATATATATCTTACATAAAGCTCATAGAAGGAAGAAAGTGATAAAGAGCGTGAGAGGAAATGCCTATGAACGGTATTTTTCTTTTCTGGCGCAAGCTAATTGGCGGTAAGTAAATTGGCTCTGCGAGGAGTTCCAAAACAAAACAATAAAATTGTTGATTGACAGCAAAACTATTGAACCCTCAGTTAAGTTGACTATGCATTTAAATATATAGAGGTAAACTTAATCAAAATTATATAATTTAATTAATAAAAACAAAAAAACTTAAAAAGTTTTGACAGCGTCATTAAATGAAAAATTCCAATATTCAGACACATAATATCGGTCGGCCAATGTCTGGCTAATACTGCTATCAGCTGTCAAATATTATTATTCTGATTTGATTTAATTCTGTTTTATCTGATTTCTCATCTAAGAATATAGATTATTGTTTCCAAGTGCTGGAGACAATGGAGACGAAATAGAGACGTAATAAGAAGATATCTTAACTTTTCCTTGTTGTTTTTATAAAACTACAATATTTAGAAAATAGTCAATAACTTTCACTTCATGAGATTTGATAATATAATTCTTCTTAACCCTTTCGACCAGGCTTTCTAATAATTTTTTGATTGGAACAGATCATTTAAGAATTATATAACTTATTGGTTAAAGAAAATAAAAAAAAACAATAGCAGGTTGGCTGGAGGGGTGGGGGTTATGTGGTACACCGGTGTACCATTCGGGATGTTATGTGGTACACATAAGTACCAACCGTCCGGTCGGGATGTTATGTGGTACAAATAAGTACCAAACGTCCGGTAAAATTAACTAAACGCTCATTATATCATGCAAAATCCATGCTATGCACATGCGTTGTAACTTACAAAAAGCGGTGCCGTAAATGCAAACAACAAGAAAACATAACGGAACGTATTAGAATGTTCTCAGGAGACCTCAGAGACTATAAGGTTCATTTCACAACACACCAACATAAAATTTGAAGCTGCTAGGGATGTTTAAACTTACAGTGGTACACATATATACCGTCCGGGTCGAAAGGGTTAACTGAACACAGACTGAATACTTCTTGTTTTATTTTTTTTCACTTAAATACCTGAGAGTATTTTGAAACTAGATTAAATGTTACACAAAACATCAAAAGAAAAAGAACGTAAAATTATCTGTTTTACTATTAAACAGTTCATTGCAGATTGGTCTTTGTCTCAATTTGTTTTATTTGTATCAACAGTAAAAACTATTTATAAAGGATTGGATTCTATTGCCCCCAATGCTTTCAATTAATCTATCCAGTTTCCAGATTTTGTCAATTTCGATCGTTTTTAGCAATAACAAATGTCAATTAGAACTCAGATAATGTTCTTTAAATTAAAAAAAAAAATTTACAAAAAATTTTATAAATGCTGTATCATAATCACAGCATTAATGCAGTAATGCAGAATTTTTCTAAATGAATTTTGTAAAATTAAATAAAAACTGCCGTATTCATAAAAAATAATTAAGATTTCAAACGTATTTTAAAACTTAATTTCCATACAAATTTTCTTAAACCAGATCTCAAAACCAGGTTTTTTCCAGCCAACTATTTGTTCCTTAAAATTAAGCTCTTATTGGCCTTGACGAGTTGGCAACACTGATAAGCCCTATTTTCGCCAAAAATATCTAGTTCAGTTCTAGTTCAATTCTTGTACAATCCCAGTTAGATTCTAGTTTAATTTTAGTTCAGTTCTAGTTCAATTCTAGTACAGTTCTAGTTCAATTCTTGTACATTCCTAGTTCCGTTCTAGTTCAAGTCTAGTTCTTCTAGCACAGTTCTACTTCAGTTCAAGTTCAGTACGAGCTCATTTCACAACAGTTTTTATTAAATATTATTTTGGCGGTGTTTATATTAAAAGAGAATTTTGTTATCTCTATTAGCCGGTCAAACACTTTATTCTTGATCTTAATGTAGAGGTTCTACTGTTTTATTCCGTATATGTTTCAATTATTCGTTCTTTCTTCCCACATACTGTTTTTCTATATGTTGCTTCAGTAAATTGTTAAGAAAGATAATGAAATTAAAAGGAACAAAGAAATCATTTGTCGGCCTTCATTTTAATCTGTCTGTCTGTCTGTCTAATTATCCCACAAGACCATCAATCGAAATTCCTTTTATCTAATATCGTTTTACATTGACCAGAGTGGATTAAACAAGCAAACTAACAAAAGAAAAATCAAAAATCATAATCCAAATTGAAAAATCTCGCCCTCTCAATTTTTTAGGTCATTGAAAAGTAGTTGGGGGAATTTGAACGTTAGACTTACTTACGAAGAAATAATAAAAAAAAAAAAATGTAGAAGAGTGCAAATTTGATGATTTGGTTCTTTGTTTCCTTGAAAACTCCAATAACATTTTTGAATTTGCTAATTAAAAAGTGTCGTGTATTTCAATTGAGATGCGAAGGAGTTGAAGTTTATTTGCTTATTATGATGAAAGAATTGAAATGGAGGTCAAATTAAAATATATTTTTAATTGGGGTATACAATTTATAAGAGATAGATATTTGGGGTATTCACCAGGTGTGCTATAATGTTATATTGTCATAATGTTCTAACATCTAACATTGGTTTAAGAATATTGTTGTTGATTTGTAAATAAAAAGTGTCTTAAACCCTGCAGATAACGAGACTAGTCCATACATGCATGTAAAGAGTAGTCCATAAAGGAGTAGGAGTACTCCAAAACTACTCCAAATATATGGGTAAAAGGTGGTACACTTAACGTTACGATGTCCTAGGAGGGGACCATATAACCCATCGAAGTAGTCCCTAAACTACTCCATGGAGTACTAAAGTGGGTTTGTTTTAAAAGTACTCCATGTCACTACAGTATGGAGAACACTAAAGGGGTAGCTTAAGCATTTTTCATTTTTTACTCTTTTATGGCGTGCCCTGTAGTCTATTATTGCTATTATTAAATATATTTTTAATTTTTTACCTTTTTTTTCACAAATTTTCACTTTTAAATAAACAATTAATAATGGACACCATCAGGTCTACCAATGTGTAATACTGTTAACTATAAAAAAGTATACATCATGCAGTTGGTGGCAGCACTGCATGTTTATTTCTTATAACATAATCCATATTACAGTAGATTGGACCATGTTGTAAGTAGTCCATTTAAGCCACAATGGACCACGTAGTCCAATATTATATGTAGGTAATTAAGAGAACTTTACTTGCTATGTTTATTGTGCTGTCGTAAATAATCAGAAGACACCTGCGCTTTAGTTATTGTAGCCGTATAGTTTTATCCGGCTTATATCCGAATTTAACCTGCTTTTTTTTTTTTAATATTGAATCTTTCTTATCGAAAGATTTGAATACAATCTTAATTCTACTTGTTGTTTATTAGTTGTTACCAAATTAGCTGTATTCAAATTTTAAAAATATCTTCTAGTTAGGCTCAAAGTATCGGTTCTTTTTAGCCTCTGGTGACCTTCGAACTGAAGCAGATCCCGAGCGAGGTAGTTAGGGTGGGCCATTAGTTTATCTATGTAGCTAATTGAATATTTTTTAATTTTCTCCTGGATAGTGGGGACGTTGAGATCTCTGTGGAAAATATCATTACGTATGTACCATGGGGCGCAGACAATTTGACGTAATATTCTAGACTGTCTTCTTTGAAGCTTTTGGATGTTAGATGCGCATGCAGTACCCCATATTGGTTTTATGATAGACTTGTATAAGAGAACTTTGTTGTCTAAGGACAAGTTTGAGTTTCGACCGATTAGCCAATGTAGTTGAGCTGCTTTAAGTTTCATAGCAGTTATTTTCGCTTCAATATGACGAGACCAGGTCAAGCGTCTATCTATATGAATTCCCAAGTATTTAACATGGTTTTCTACCGGAACGGTGATGTTATTTATTTTTACAGCTGGGCACGTTTGTCTTCTGAGCGTGAAAGTTAAGTGAGCACATTTAGCCGGGTTAACCTTTATTCTCCATTTTTCTAGCCAGGCCTCTAGTTCATTGATGTGGGACTGTAGATTTTGCGATGCGACTTTTTGGTCATGGTTAACGCTAATAAATACTGTGTCGTCTGCAAATGTAGAGATATGCGTGCTCAGGTTTGTTGGCATATCCGCTGTGTATATTATATATAGTAGCGGTCCTAATATGCTGCCTTGGGGGACACCAGCAGTAATTTTCTTGAGGGGGGAGTATTTATCTTGCGACCTTACTATGAATGTTCTGCCTGTTAGATAGCTCTCCAGAAGCTTGTGAGTGTTTTGAGGAAGCATTCGTGTCAAATGCTTGGGAAATGTCTATAAACAGGGCTGAGCAGTATTGCTTTTTCCCAAACGCCGATCTAATTAGGGTGACAATTCTATGCACTTGTTCTATTGTACCATGTTTCGCTCTGAATCCGAACTGGTGATCCGGGATGATGTCGTGTTCATTTAGATGAGGAGTTATACTTAAAACGAATATTTTTTCGAAAAGCTTCGATAGGATTGATAATAAGCTTATGGGTCTGTACGACGCAACCTGGCTAGCATCTTTTCCTGGCTTGGGAATCATAACAATTATAGACCTCTTCCATGAGGATGGGAAGTATCCGACTCTTAATATCGCGTTAAAAATGAGCAGCAAGATTCTAGAAGCAGACGATGGTAAGTTTCTTATCATTGACCCTGTCATGCGGTCCGGTCCGGGAGATTTTCTAATATTCACTTTTTCTATTGCAGGTTTTACTTGAGTTATGTTAATTTAACCTGCGGCTAGCAATTTTTGCAACAAAGCACTTGCGGCGACACATTATATCGGCTCAAGACTCTGCTGTTTAGTAAACAAACAACATTTATTTGTGATTTGCGTCTAAAAAATGGAAAATAGTCAAATAAGATCTAATTTAATTTATTAAGTCATGGACTAGAATGAGATGTTTGGTAAATATTTATTTTTTATATTTGTTTTAAATCAGCTGATTTAAATTAAAAATAGCACACTAAAATAAGAGGGGTTGTTCACAACAGTCGTATTTTTCATGTTATTATTTTAAGACTTATGACATTATGACACCTTGTGAATCCCCCAATTGCATTTTTTATTGGAATATAAAACTAACCTTCGAGACCTAAATAAATAGATCATTTATGTACATTACTTTCTTAAAAATTTTTTTAAGAAAAATAACTGAACTAGAACTAGAACTGAACTGAACTAGGAATGAACTAGAACTGAACTAGAACTGAACTAGAACTGAACTAGAACAGAACTAGATCTAAACTAGAACTGAACTTGAACTGAACTAGAACTGTACTATAAGAACTAGAATTTTACTTGAACTGAACTTGAATTGAACTAGAATTGAACTAGAACTGAACTAGAACTGAACTTAAACTAGAATTAAACTAAAGCTGAACTAGAACTGAACTAGATTTGAACTAGAACTGAATTAGAACTAAAACTGAACTAGAACTAAAACTGAACTAGAACTGAGCTAGAATTTAACTAGAACTGAAATAGAACTGTACTAGACTTAACTAAAATTCAACTGGATTTGTGCCGAATTGAAATTAAGATTAATCCAGAATGGAATTGAATTTGATTTGGACTTGAATAAAAAACGAACTGGAATTGATAAAAAGTTGATCTGATTTGATTTTAAATTGAACTTTAACCAAAAAAGAAATATCGCTCTGCTTATTATTCTCTTATCTCTAAATCACTTATTTATTTGTTGGCCCAATTCTATTAATTTTACTTAGTTATTTTATTGTAAATTGATAGACAAGGTCGTTTTTTTAGTAAAAATTAAATTATCTATCCATCTATGAAATAAACAAAAGCAAATTATTGTTGTACCTTCATTGTTTCAACTTTAAAGCGAATATGAAATGAGCTTAAATTAATTAATGGCGTGCCAGAGAATATATTTTTTTTAATAAATATGTACACTAATTTTTTATTTATTTATAATTTTGTTGCATTAAAACGATTAAAACGTAATAAAGAATACAGATACCATACATGTGTTTGTATTTGTTAATAGAAATTATATACCAAGTTGCTTTTATTGAACCATTATTGAATTGAAGTACCAACAATTCTTCAAAACAAATAAAATTGAAATATTTTATTGCTATTTTCTGTATACATCTGTCATTTATTCTCACTAAGTTATAAAACGAAATTGCATAAACAATACTCAATGAGCGCCGTTGAAAGACGATTTTACATGTCCAAAATGCGAACAGAATCCCGCATCGTTACTAGCGATGGCAACATATCCATTATGACAACCCAGCAGAGACCGCAAACACATATGGGGTTATGTAAAACACACATAAAGCTAAGATTTTGATAAAACTTTCATTTTTATATAATTCTTGGACCTTGTCATTATGCACGAAGTACAATTAAATTTAAATGACCGCTTCTAGATTGGTGATGCTCCAACGCAATGGGAATAACCGCTTAGACACGGTCTTTGTCGTAGCCCTACAAAAAAGTCTAACGGCGTCAAATCGCATGATATTGGAGGAATATTGACGTCGCTAAAACCTAAAATTACGCGTTCTGGAAACAAATTCGGTCCCGTTGTGTGGCTCATGGCACCGTCTTGCATAAACCGCAAAGCGTCCAGCTTATAATCTTCAGTTGCAGGCAAAAAAGTCAAAGTGCTCATCTACTACTTGTAGACTAGTAACTTTAGCTTTGATTTTATTAAGTAATAAAAGAAATTCTTATGAAATCAATTGTATCCCAAAAAGAAATTTTGCTGGAAATCAATTGCAAAACAATTGGTACTCCAGCTCGAATTTCAAGTTTCAAGGGTTGCGCTATACTTTTGTTACACCTTATTTCAATAGCATTCTCCAGTAAAATGGGAATTTGAAATTAAGTGAATATTACTGAAATATTTTGTAACTTGAATAGTATTTAAAAATATCTTTGAACTCAAGTTTATTTCAAGTTAAATTTTAAGCACTTGAAATTTTATTTTTGGGTGCTTATTGGGATATTTATACATTCTTACAAAGAAAATAGTTTGTTAAATCCATAACATATAAACAATATAAATTAATTGACATTAAATGCTTTTCCACAATGAAAATATAAAAAACATAAAATTGTTACACGGATCAACAAATTTCACCATTTTTACAAATTCTTATTGAATGCATTTAATTGTAAGCATTTTATTACTTTAGCCAACATCTGTTTACACTCTCCAATTATGCAAAGGACTTTTAGGTTTGAACTTAAATACATTTCTCTTTAATTGCCAGCGTTAAAAATAATTTGTTGGCTAAAAACTTTCAGAATCGTTTTGGTTTAAGTCTTTGCTTAAAAGCACTACATACAAATAACAATAGCACACTGCAAAAAACCTATGCTACATGTTACGAAAGATTTTTTTGTAGCTACTTTTTTCGTTTTATTTACAAAAGTTTCGTATATTATACAAAAAAAGTTTACTTTTTAAAATTCTAACGAATTTGTTCGTAGTCTTGTTTTAAGATAAAAAGTTTTGTAAAATTTCGAAATATTCGACTTAATTTTTTTTATAAATGAAAATAAAAAAAATTTCATTGTTTGCTTACATTTTTGTACATTTATCGTAAACCTTGGGATGTTTCGCACCTCGTTTCGTACAATCTAGGAGAGTTTTGTACAAATAAGGTATTGCTTTTTTGTCCGTGTATTCTCGCACTTGTTATAGCAGTCATTAACTGGCACACATATAATTATTTATTAACTATTGCTGTTATGTATGCTGTATGTATGTGTGTAAATGCATGTGCGTTTCAGTAAGTAGGTGTTACCTATTGTTTAACACCTGTGCACTTTAAACGCAACTATTGTTTGTATGTTTTATTAGGGTGGTTAAATTGAAAAGTCTATGAAATGTATACGATTTAATTTGAAACCCAAAAGCTTTTATCTATGTCGATACTTCTATGAGGAATTCATTTGAAATTAAGATGTTTCCTAAACAATAAGAATAACTTTTTAATGTAAAACAATTCTATAGGGCGCTTTCCTATTTTAAAACACGGCCAATTTCACCAAGTTCAGCTTAAATTAACTTGTATTAGTGAAATTAATATTCGAACTGTGGCCAATTATGAGTTATAAGATCGGGACTGAACTAAAACGATCTATAGACTATAGTTAATCAACTTAGTGGCTGGGATATACCATTTATTTGAACGTAAAATTCTTCAACTGAGATTTTGAGTATAAGTTTTTAAGTTTATTGAAGAGAGATCAACCTCAGTTCTGCACTATACACAAAAAATGCAATATACCAGTCCTGCTAGGTCGTACGATGTGTGCAGTGCGATTCTGGCATGCCCATAGATCCGCGAAGACCAAAGGCCCACAGTCACCAAGCTTAGCGCGAATCTCAGTTCTCGATTTTAAATAACAACAATTTTAAAAAAGATCGGTAAAGCCCATTTTTTAAAATATATGTAGATACTTACTTATCTTTTAGATAATTGGCACAAACTGAAAGAGAAGCAATAAAAAGTGTTGGTTAAAAAATATTAAGAGAAATAATAAATATTAATTAGTATTGTGGTTATTTTATTGAACTGTTTATGGTTTTCAATCCAAATTTTAATATTTGATCAGTCTAAAGTTCATCAAATTTAATTTTCATTAAATTATTTTTATGAAGAAAGTAATTTTACAACATGAATAAACATAATTAAAAATTATTGATAATTTTCCTTCTTGACTGAGCTTGGAATCGAACCCAGATTTTCACGGACAGGTTGCCCTGACATGTTTGAATTGTAACCACACAATCTCTTCAGAGGGGTTTGGCGTTTAACACTCACTGACGATGGCTAACTGGTACTAACAGTTTTTGTCGAAGACCTTGTAGGGAAATTTTCAATATCTTCGAAAATTTAAAATACATTCCCGGAAAGAATTGTTTACTAAATCTGGCTTGAACCAAGAAAATTTTGCACGATTCCCGTCCAAGCCAAGAATTACTTATTTAACTTATTATTATACTTGGTTTAAGCAAAATGTTCCTTTATTTAAAAAAATTTTACTAAATAAGAACAAAATATAACTTATCAAGAAATTTTCGGCTTGTCTGAATCTTTCCGTGCTTATCTCAGAAATTTCCAAGAGATTTTCTCTCGAATATCGATCAAAAACTATTAGTAGATCACCGATTTTTCCACTTTTTAACATACTTATTAAATCATCCCTCGTATTTTTTAACTCTTATCAACATGTTAATTTTAATTTTGTGCATGAAATAACGGCAAGAGAACACAAGCAACAATAAAATACACAACATCAGGGGAGTTTTTGTTGTCTACATTCAAACATGTGAACATAAACAACCTTCAATTAAATGTAGTCGGTATCAGTGTGTTTGAATTAAAACCACAAACACATACAAGACTCCTTTAGGAAAACATTTATATTCGTACACTCAATCGCAAACACCCACTCTTTTTAGGGGGAATAGTTGCAAGCGCTTCCACTTTTCAGGCCTTCAAGATGTTCTATGATCGCATTCTTAATAAACTTTTTTTCATTCCACTCTTTGTCTCCAATGACACAATGTTTAAATTGAAAATTAAGTTGGAATGCGGCTGAGTGATGTTCACAGCAATAAATATAAATTGATTTCCATTAACAAATTTGTGATATTAATTAAAAAGTTAATTAAATATTTTTTGAGATTCAACATTTTGTGCAGTAATGTTTTTAATATAAGTAAACGTTTAATTCACTTGATTAAATTTTTAATTAAAACTGATTTTATTTTTGATTAATGGTTTAATTGAAATAAAATTGGCGAGAATTTTTTCTGTGTTATGTCTGCAAAAAAGGCATTTTAGAATACCTCTTTGATACTTAATTTTGCCGCAGGAAAAAAAAGGAAAATGAGATTGTCTGTAGATGTGTGTGCTCGCGAGAGTGTGTCTGTGTTGTGTCTGTGTTACATGGGTGTTTAATATTTTATGCTTCTGTCAATAAAATTTACAACTTAATTAAGATGTTTGTTATTGTTGTCGGCGTTTGTTTTTCTATTGTACTTGTTGTTCTTATTATTATTATTATTTATGTTGTTGTTCTGTACTTTTCCCTTAAAGGGGTCTAAACTCCCTTTTCCCCCAAATTTAAGTATGTATGTGTCGTTTTTACCAGAACCCAATTTTTTTTTGCTTTCACTGCTTTATTGCTGTGACAAATACTGAGGACATGTGTATACATTTCAGGAGTTGGATGTGTGTATGTGTGAGAATTTGAATGTTTGTTTTTGTATGTTTAACTGATAACTGAGTATTTGAGAAAAACCATATTTTATATTATCAAGATTTAAAAGGAATTATTTCATTAAAAGTGATGAAGGTCAATTGTTTGAATTGAAGTTCAATTAATCTTTATTAAAGAGATAAGCGCCATTAAATTGCAATAAATTTTTATTTAAAATTTTGGAAATCGGAAAGAAAAATCGTTTGACAGCAAAGTAAAATGTTTGATTAGCAAAAATATCCTGTTTAGATTAAAATATTTGTAATTTCAACAGATATCGTTAAAATAGGGGAAAATCGGCAATTTTTTGATAATATAAATAACAAAGAAACATTGCTAAGAATTCTTAAAAAAAACTACTAAAAGTTTAAATACTTATTCTTAATTTAAATTTAAAAAAACTCGTCAAAATTTAAAAAAAAAATTCTTTTAAAAATGTATAAAATTCTCTTAAACAGAAAATTGCAAAGGAAATATTGATACACGACTACTTCTCTTTAAAAATTATATATAGAAGCATGATACAAATACACAAGGTAGTTCCACTCTCTCTTTTTATCGCCATATTAACGTTCTGACGTTTATTGGAATTATGAGAATTTGTGCTACCATATTTTATTTATTAATCCCATTTTTGTTGTTGCTTTATATATTTTTTGAAGTTTAAAAATAAATTAATTTAAATTTACACAGAAATATATTTCCTAAATATCCTATATAAATATTTTGCCATCAGCAAAAGCGGCAACAACCCGAGGTAGTTCGGCGAATATCGCCAAAGCTGTAAGTAAGAGCAACAGCATAATGGGGCAGCTGAAGAAGATGTTTGTATGTTTGGGATCTGTTAACTGCCGTTAAGAATTAAAGAGCCACAGAGCGGACCGAGAACAATTTAATGCTATCCCTTATGTGTTTAATGGTATCAATGCACCAAATTCAATGATAGCGAAGAACAATAATTTAAAACTTTATCTGTTGGTGTTAGTGTGTAAAAGATTTAAATCTGTATAGTTTCAGAATTCACTATTATTAAGTACATCGAATCGGCTATAAACGTAACGTGGGATGCGGGCACAAATTGCCCGGGAAAATATTTAACCCTTATCAATTGCAATGCCTACGTTTGTTTACCATTTGATAGGTGCCTGGTACAAATTGGAGTAAACGAATTTCCTTTTGTGTAGAACAACATAACCGACGATCATTTGGCGAATGATTTTTACTTTTTAATTCTAAAAATTTTTCAGGTACTTTGTATCGAGTGTGAGAAATTTTGTTTTTGGATTTTTTTTTAATTCCTTAATGATTTTGCTTAATTAACTCTTGTTAATCTTAAAAGGAACCCATGCGCCAGCTTTCTAAAAAGTTAGTGCAACGAAGGAAAAACAGTTCTTGTGGAGCCACGGAGACACAAGGTTGCTAAAATTGATGGAGGAATAAGAATTTGTTTTTTTTTTTTTTTGGGTAGAAGATAAAAATTTATTTTGATGTTATGAATCATGTAAATAAAAGAAGATAAAAATGGTAAAAATGGATATATGTATATGTATATAGAAATAAATATCAGCCACCAAAAAATTAATTTGTGTTCAGTGCTTATAGTCAGTCCCACATAATTTTCAGCATCTTTAAGAAGACAAAAATATGCCCTAAATCAAGAACATTTTCTTATAAGTCAATACGGTGATTCTAGCAGATTAGAAGTGCTCTCAACAGATGCCACGTTTACATCTTCTTTTTAGTCATCGAAAAAAAATGACGGAACTAATCATATTTGTTTTGTTGATTTTACTTATTTTCATTTGTTTATCTTAATTGTTTACATTTTTCGGTTGCGGTTTGTCACAATTTCAACTGACAAAACTTGCCTTTCATAATATACACAAATTTCCCTAAACAATACTACTCCCAAAATAGCTTTTAATTCCATAGCTTCCTTATAAATGTGTTGATGTATTGTTGTTTAGACCGACAAATGTTATAAAAGCTACTATGTATTACATTGCAAAATTTTATGCTGGTACTTGGGTTCAGAATTTATCATCACTTTAAGTCAACAAAATCTACATAACATTCGGCAAAAATTAATCGTATATGAAACTAACATAATTTTCGACGGGTCCATGATTTCACAAAGGATACATTCTCGAAACTTTGTCTGACCATATGATACCATATGGTTGGGCTTGACCTATTATACTTTCTTAGTTGTTTTAAATTTATTTATTCATTTCCTAACAATAGTGTCGTATAAGTTTGTTGGTTGGTGTTAAATGAATAGTTTAACACAATTGAACTAAAATATTAATAACATATTGGTAATATATACAAATTACACATTTTTACTAGTAATTTCCAAAAGGAATTTATTTTCTTTTTTTTTAAGTGGCAAAGCTTTTTTTATGTTTACAAAAAATAAATTTCTAATAATTCCGATAAACTTCAAAAAAAATATTTTGAGAGAGAAGTGGAACTACCTTCTGTATTTGTATCATGTATAGAAGTATGTTCAAAAAATCGCCAAAATAATCGTTAAAATAAAAAAATATATTTAGAATATATGGGATTAAAAAATTTTTAAATCAGAGACAAAAAATTTTTAATTACAAAAAATCACCAAAATAAGAATCATAAATTTTCAAATCAGCGTTAAGAGACGAAAGCGTTGTAAAAATCGCTTAAATTTAAATATCACCAATTTTAATATTATAATTAGAAAACCCTATTAAAAAAGTTACTTAATTTGTGCCAATCACATTTAAAATCATTAAAAAATAATTTTACGCATTAATTTCTTTTTAATTTCACAAAAGATATAAAAAAATCGCTGGCCAAATATTACAAGGTCATATTTTCAGGTCGTATGTACAATACACAACTTTTAGTTTTGATCCAGCGACGCTAGCACGTCCTTGGCCGCCTTGAACAACAGTGTTTCATAGTTCTGTGTCGCATGTGATCAAAAGTTTAGCAACAAAGTTGTAATAAATCTTTTTTTTGCCGCGTCCACTTCTCCAATACTGCCCACATTTAGTCGGACATTGTTTATTGATAACTTAGATACTTGTACCTAGTTAATAAACTTTTGCTCTTGCCATTTTCCAGATATATAAATAAAACAAAAACATAAGATTTATGGTTAAGATAATGGGTAGTCGTGGTTTTTACTCATATCTCAGCTATTTATGAACCGATCTGGCTAAATTTTAATAGCAATTTTAAACGGTCCATATGTGACATAAATGTATAAAAACCTAGTCCCAATTATTTATAGGATTTTCGGAAAACCCATTTCAACATACACACATCCACCTGTGGTGAAGTTTATAATAAGAAATTAAAAACTTGATTTTCACTATATCTTTGCTTTTGCACATACAACTTTGTATTATTCAGATAGGATTTGAAAAAAAAAAATTTTATAAAAAAATACACAAATATAATTTTCACCAAATTTTTTTTAATTAAATCAAGAAATGCTGTTTCAAGCAATTTTTTTAATTATTCGAATTACATTTGCAAATATAATACACTACACAGAAAAAAATATCTCAAGAAAATTTTTAACAAGACAGTTTGTTAAAAATAAAATTTTAGGTCAACAAACTTTTTGTTTGATTCAAAGAAAAAACTTATCAAATTTACACTTTGCAAAATAGCACTCAATAAAACATATTCAATAATGAAATAATTAAATATTTCTTCATATTCAATAAAAAAAATATTTGAATCAAAGTAAAGACCGTATTTTAACAAATCTTGTCCATTTTTAAATAGCTCATAATTCTCATTTGTTTTACAGTTTTATTTGTATATAATATTTAGTTTTGCCAAAGTCTTTGGAAAAGGCATCCTGATGATCTGGCCTAAGCAACCAGTGAAATGCGCATAGGAACTTACTTATCCCCACATAATAAATTTTAGTGTTTTTATAAAAATATAAAAATTAAAAATTTATGACATCATCATTAATAAATAAAAAAATAAAGATTCGATTAACATTTTGTTTGATTTATTCAACATTATCAACAATTTATTTTAAAAAATCAAGTAAACATTTTGTTGAAAAAAATTATTTTGGGTAACAACTTTTTTTATTGACTCAATAAACTTGGTTGTTGACTAAAAATTTAACAATTATACATACAAACTTTTTTATCAATACCGCAAAAATCGTCATCGCAGAAAAATCAAAAATTTTTGTAATCAAATATGCGATTTTCGTATTCAAATATGAAAATTATTTTTTTCTGTGTTCACACAAGCACAGAAAGAAAAAAACGCGTTCTAAATTTAAGTTTTTTCTACTTTAGTACGAGTCGTACTCAAAAATTTAAGTGCGAATAACACTTAAAATTACTTAAAACAATCTAAAATGGGATAACTTTCGAAAACCAATGTGCCTGCATACGCGTGTGTTTGTAAAAGTTTGTTCTATAGAAACAACAACAACACTACAAGAAGAAAAATTAAGATTATTTTCATGTTTAAAGAGTAAAATAAGAAACCATAACTCCCATATTCTATTTGTTAAAATTATTTAGTTAAATACATCAAATTTTCAAAGTAGAATAACTAGGAAAACCATATTGGGCATGCTGCGGGTGTCTTATAGTTGAGAATTCTTCTGTAAACAAACGGGCGGAATACAAAAAAGTAAAATAAACATGTGTAACGGATATGATAAATGATAATATTCTCTCTGGTTCTGTGGGGTAAGTGTTTCGGTTATAATCAATCTAATCTCACTCTCGGATTATTTCAAGTACGAATCGAAATTAAACCACCTAAGAAATTCTTGAATCTGAATTAAGATTAAGTCAACTTTACAATACTTAAATCAATCTCATTTTCGGATTATTTCAAGGACGAATTGGGGTTAAATATGGATAAGTTAAGTATTTCGTACTTGAATATCCGTACTTGAATCAAGCATTCTGTACTTAATTAACGAAATCAGTACTAACCGTACTATTGACACCGCTTCGGCATGATGGATGGATTGTATTGTTTTTTCAGTGTAAACACAAACTTTCAAATACTTTATGTTGTATTGAAGTTACAAAAAAATTTTTTTAATTAACTGGCATAGCATCCTGTTCCGGACTATATGTTTCTGATAGACTAGCTCACTACTAGCTAGCCTACCTGGATACCTAAAATGTGCTACAACAACCTAGTCGGTATCATTTCTGTGGTCTTCGAAAACCCCATTTCAACATACACATAGACATCGCTGATTCAACGTCGCTATTCATTGGGATCTACAATTGATACACTTTTAAGGTCTAATGCGATGTTCACACGACAGCGTTTTTCATAATTCGCATTTTTATTCGTAATTAACAGCCGAATTAGAATTAAATTGCATAATTCGTCATACAAAATTTCTTATTTGTACGTAATTTAAGATCAATTAAATTCTTAAATATTATTACTTTCACCTGTTGTGAAGGGTATAAAAAAAGTTTAAGTTTAATCCTAAATATTCTGTTTTAAAATCAGTAGAAAAATCTAATACTTTTATAGTCCAACTTTAAATTCCTTCAAATTCTGACTTCTTCTGCGTTTTGTTCATAAGTGTCATAACAATTGTTTTTATGATTTTTGAGATTTTCGGTTTTTATTTATTTTATTTTTTATTACTGCTGTGGTACAGGCATTCCCGTTCCCGTCACAATGTTTGTTCTTGACAACTGTTGTCTGATGTTTTAGTACAATTATAAAAAGGAATTTCCAAATTGAAATTTAAGGAAAATTTTGTAAATCAAAATTCCTTTTATACAGATGGTTTGGTAGGCATTTCCATACAATTATGGAAAATTTTACGCATCAGAAGAATTTCCTCGAGATACTGCAGTATCGTTGATGCGAAACAAAAAAGATTTCTTTGTACGTGGGAGGAAAAATAAAATAAATATAAAATAGAATATCAAAGAAATAAACATCGAATAAAAAAAAAACCAACTTTTATTAAATATAAAATATTAAAATGATTTTTCTATCGTTGGGATTTTATGAATATGAATTTTATGTTAATTTTTAATATGTTTTTTTGTTTCGGTTTATTAAGGTTGTTTTCTTTTTCTTTTTATGATAAAATATGTTTTTATTAAATGTATATTATAGCATTTGCGGTATGTCTTTCATTCAGGCGATAAATCATGCTTTGTTTTATGTTTTTCTCTTTTTTTTTAATTTTTTCACATAAACCTTTTTTTACTAAAACTTTTTACAAAAACCGACCAAAATTGTCTTTTCTGTTATCCTTTTTTTATGCCTTTAAAGTTCATTCACCGTCCCTGTGCTGTAAAGTATCATTATATTAATCTAGTCTTTGGTCTTATAATGACCATAATTAGTATCAAGAGGCTTAAAGCAGCAAATGCAATTAAATGATTAAAATTAGCCGTGTTAACAAGAAAAACCCTGCAAAGTCTGCTTTCACACGTTTCATCTTTTGATGCTCAACTCTTATGTTTTTAGATGAGGGAAGAAAAAAGAAAGGGGGTAAGTACGGAGATGCCTGTACTCGGTCAGTACGCTTTGTGTTTTTATTCGTTGGTATATGCACAACGATGGCTGCATGTAATTTTTTTCTTTTTCTCTCTCTTTGATTCGCTGTTAATAAAATTGTTGTTGTTTTGAACCGAAAAAAGTTGAAACCGATTGCTGTGTGTGATTATATTGGCATCTTTAAATGGAAATTGAAAAGAAGTTGAGCATCAAAAGATGAAACGTGTAAATTTAGACAAAGGAGTTTAAGGACAATGGTTTTGTTGTATTAATTACGGCAACCTACACACAGACCAAAAGTTGGTAAAAACAAGTAAAAGTGCTATATTCGCTAACGCCGAATCATATATACCCTTCACGAAATAACTGAAAAGACACTTGCTCCTAGGCCCATATTTAAAAGTTGCAACTGTGTTTAAATCCCTTTTCCGGACGGATAGATCAAATAAAAGGCCGATTTCGCTGTTTTTTTTATTCAAAAACATTAGATACATATACTATCTAGATGACCAAACAAAGACACTGATTAGCACGAACAATCGAAAATAATTTAAGCTTTTTGACAAATTTAACAGGCAGACGAGATAAGTACATTTTACGTCGTACATGTGAGACTGACAAACTGGGAGCACCTTAAATTCGGGAGGACACTTTATAGGGGCCAGGCAAAATATATCTTTATATTTTAGAAATAATGGCGCCAACTTTGCTGCTCCCAGCTCCGATGTGCGCTATTAAAAACATTATTTTGGGAAGAGAAAATTCGTTATTAAGGCCTTACGATAATATGCATAGCATTGCTTAACCTACTGTCAAAAATTAACAAAAAGTCTCTCAAATGTATATAAAAAAAAAAACAAAAGCAAAATAAAAAAAAACATTTGACTTCGTACGGAAAGTACGATTAGATTCGCACCTTGCTTAAGCAAATGACAGTTTCATTAAACTTAGCAAAAAGTTTCCTTAAGTTCAATATGGTTTGCCTTATATAATTAACATGTATTCGAACATTTGCTTAAGCCAACTTAAGCACATTATGGTTGGGCCTTTCGGCTTTTATAAACCAATTTTCTTAATTTTGACTTACAGTATTCAACTAAGTTTACTTATGGCTAATAAATTAGTGAAAGTTTAAACGCTGGCTTAGTTGAACTAAAGTTAAATTTATATGTAGTTTAAACTCAACAACTGTAAATCATGTACTGTAAAATATAACATGTGGCAGCACTACGATAAATATTGGCAAATTCATATGGTCTGTATTGGTAGTTTAAGCCACAGAGGCGTCACGAGACAGAAAAAGTTTTGTTTTTTCGGTCTTTTTCTTCGAAAGCTGCCCTTTTTGAATTTTTGTTTTGATCACGCAATTTGTGTTGATTGCGACGGCCTGTTTTTACACATTGCCACTTCACTACCAAAAAACGTTTTCTTTCTCCTTCTTCGAAAGCTGCCCTCACAAATGATTTGGGAATTTTTTATACGTTACTTTTTCATCTCTGTATGCTTTGTAGTTTAATCGCCCAATTTTATGCGTTTAAAGATGGTTTGTATGTTTACTGGTTTATAGATTTTTTGGTTAAAATACATTTTAAACCAAAGAGAGATTTTAACTTTCTCTGGTTTATTAGCCCTTAATGTGACTTTTAAAAAATAAAGTTCCTATAATAAAAAAAAAAAAAAAAACAATATTAGAGAATTTTGGGTAAAATTTAATGACTGTCGTGGTTTTGTGCTCATGCCTCAGTCATTTGTAGACCGATCTGGCTGAATTGCAATAGCAACCCATTCTGGTTTTTTCCATTATGAACTGCTTAAACCTGAAAGTTACTGTCCACCAAATCAACGAAAGCACTCAAAGATAATTTTGTATACCCTTTACCGAAGTATATATATTCCGGGTCCTTATGAGGAGGGAAGTTGATTAAGCGATGTCCGTGTGTCCGTTAAAATGGGTTTTCCGAAGATCCCAGATATGATGGGGACTTGTTAGTTATATAATTATGTCACATATACATAGTTCGGTATTAACAAAAAACGAAAGCTCCTTATTTTACCCGAAAATCCCTTGTTGTTGTTGTTTTTATTTTTTTATTTGTATGTATGTTATAAAAGCAAACTAGGTACAAGTATCTTGGTTATCAATTCACAACATGTGGGCGGGATTTGAAAAGTATTTATATTATCTTCTGTTATTATCGTCAATGGTGAAAAGTTTATAAGATTCGGCGTAGCCGATTTAAGCAATATTTTAATTGATTTTTTATAAATTCTACTATTTTGTATTGCAAAACGGTAATTTTTTTCAATTAAATCTGATCAATTAATACAAAAAATTTTGTAATTGCTGGACAACCATATAAATTATTTTTAATTAAATTAGCGATTTTTGCCATTAAATCTATTTTCACTATTTTTAATTTATTGTTACATGCAATAATACCCATAAATTTAACTAACTCCTCTACTTTGATTTTATTCAATTTGTACGCTTAATTGTATAAAAATTTTAATAAGACATTTTCGAGCAATAGACGTACAATTAACCAAACGATTCAAACAAAAAAAATTAAAATTAATTTCAATTAAAAAATTTGTGATATTAATTAAAAAATTAATTAAATTCGCACCAGTAAACAAATTAATAGTATCAATTAAACGCTCACTTGATTCAACGCATAGCTTACTTGATTAAACTTTTAATTAACTTGATTAAACGTTTAATTCACTTGATTTAATTGTAATTAAAGCTCATTTTTTTTTTTTGATTAATGCTTTAATTGGCTTACAGTTTTGGAGAATTTGTTGTGCATGCGTTCGTAAGTATGGCACTGATTTCAATCAACATTGAGTTCTGTTGCATGATAAAATGTGAACAAAAATTTTTATGTATGATGAAAAAATGATGTGAGTAAAACATGTTTGATCACTAGACTTACATTTACTTAAATGATTTTACTCAACGTTGATTTGTTTCGCATGATTAAAAGTGAATAACAAATTTATTGTACTCGTATGTGAAAAAAACTTAAGGTTGGTACGATTATTTCTTTCTCTGTACGAACATAACGGGTGGTTAAATTTTAAGGGCCGATGTTGAATGTGAACCACACCTAGGCTTGCCATTTCTATTTTGAGAAAAAGACGACGCCAGCATAAAAAATGTAGGACATTTGTTCGAAAAAAGAGGACACTTTCTAAACAACTTAATATTAATAAAATTAACGACGGCACACAAAAACTTAATTTGGGTAATTCCATGTCAAGTCGACCAAGAGTGGGACTCGACCCCTTTCGATTTGAATGCAATTTGGCGAGAGGGTTTATTTGATCCCATAAAGAACACATATCAACGAAAAACAATTTTTTAATTTTTTTTCAAAAGTTATGTCATTCAAATTGTCATAATATCGCCGAATAAGCCGAGTGTGTTGAGTTTATTCTTTTAATATCTCGAAAACTACTTTACATACGAAGATGATTTTTGTCAGTTTAAAGAGAATACTTGAGACTACAATAAATATATTGAAAAAAATGTATATGCAATATATCAAATTTAAAAAATGGACTAAGTCAAAACCCTTTTTTTTGCTGATTTTTTTTTATATAAAACTGTTTTTTAAAAATCCTTAAACTTTGAGGGATGTGCTTTTTTTAAGATATGATTTTTTTTTCTTTCCAAAAAGAATCTTAAAATAAAATTTTAATATAATAATTTAGCAATAAGTATTTATTTGAACAAAAGTAACGACATTAATAAGGTTGCTTTTGCTTATTTGTTCCATTTTTTTGGAAGCTCCATTTTGGGCACATTCAAAGAAAAGTACTCTTTTTGTCACGTTACGTCCCCAAAAATTAAATCATACCTATCTTAAAAAAACCCGAGCACCTAAATCTTTTTTTTTAATGAATTTTGTGAACTGTGATTTAAATCCAGGAACAAATTTACAATGAAGGTGTAAAAAGCTGGACAACCCCGGACACTTGATGAAAAAGAAGTAGGACTGCCCCGGATACCCAAAAAAAGAGGACGGTGTCCGGGGAAAAGAGGACGGATGGCAACCCTAACCACACCTAAACGTCAAGTTTTTTTCTGCATTTTATTTGACATTTCTCAATTTCAGACTTACCCAATTTGAACCATGAAACTAGCTAACTACATAGAACTTCAATTATGCCTCAGCGTCATCGAAAGTTTGGACCATCGGATGGAGGTGTGCCGCCGAAGTCGTGGCGACCATTTAGCCGATATTTTGTTCCATACATAATTGAAATAAAAATAAATGACAATAATTTCTTAAATAATTTGTGTTTTATTCAAAATCAACGTCGGCCCTTAAAATTTAACCACCCTTTACATATCGAACTTGTTCAACAATACTGTATTAACTCAAAAATTCAAAACTTTTAGTAAAAGCAGAACAATTTTTAATTGTGTATTAAAAACATATCGTCACCTAAAACGCAACAGGTCCTATCTAACATTTTGAAAATTTTACAGATGTAAACAGTCGCTGTCAAACCAACTCAAAAAGCGAAAAGTTGTACACAAATTTTCGTTTTTTGTTCGACAGTTTTTGTTTCGACTGCAGTCTGGTGTTCAGTAATCCGTTTTGAAAGTTCTTTCATAACATATTTTCCTCACATTATTTCATGGCTAAAATATTTAAAAATTATGTATCTTTAAAAATTTTTAATTGCCCGCTCAATGACAGTCTGTGAGTTAGATTCTTTTGCATTTGTCTTAATTGACAAATAGCTGACAACCCTCTGATTGTCAAACGTATTTTAGTGGGGAAAAAAATATTTATCTATAAGCCAATAAAATTCATTTAAAATTAACAATTTATTCAAACAAATAGTTGAAGTTTAAAAATATCAACATCCAGCCAAAGCAAAACCAACAAACAAAAAAAAAAAAAAACTTTCAAGAAGCAACATAAATAAAATATGTTAAAAATTTATCATCCAACAAACTTTTTTCTAAAACTGCTGTCAGTTAGTCAGTCAGTCGGTGACTGCTGCAATTTGCCAAAGAGTAGAAAAACCCTGACAGACTAACAAGAATGTGGAAAATTATTGCAAATGACAATTTTACAGTGGATTTTTTTCTACAATTTTCTCGCATTCATTCACCAGCTTAAGACTGACTGTAAGTCTGCCTGGCTGTCTGTCATTGCGGCATTCCATCAGTTTAGTTGCAAATTTTTAATACCAGTTAGAGAAGTACAACAGTTGTTACCACTTCATTGAAAAATTTTATTATGTGTTTTTGTCATTTGCTGTTGAGTTTTCCCCCCTTTTTAAAATATAATTTTTATTATAAAAAATACTGTGGGTAAAATATTTGTCTACGTTTTTGTTAGCTAAATTTACTTGGAAACAATTACAGTTGATATGTGGCTCGATTGCCTGGCAAAGAAAAAAAATTATGCAGCAAAATATTTAGTGTAATTAATTTAATTTTGTTTGTTAAAATAACATAATATTTTTTTAGCGAGCTTCGATGTGTTTCGATGTATTGGGAAGAGATTTTCCTTAAAGATTTGTACTGATTAAATTGGTGCAGAGGCCACGTTGCGACTTGTTGTTGCACGATGTTAATTTTAAATAAAGCAAAAAGTTTTCAGAGAATTATCTTGAATTTTTTATTAATATTGAAGGATATGTGACAACAAAATATCAGCCAAATGCTCGCCGCGACTTCTGTGGCATACCTCTATCCAATGGTCCATATTTTCAATGACTCTGAGACATAATTGAGGTTTAATGGCGTTAATTTGCCGAATTATTTCATCCTTTAGCTCTTGAATTTTTCTAGGCTTATTGACGCACACTTTTTCTTTTAAATATTCCCAAAGAAAAAGTCCAACGGTGTTAAAGCACATGATAATGACATCGCCATTTACATCGCCACGACGTGGGATAGCACGGCCATTAAATTTCTCACAAATGAGCCATTGTTTCGTTGGCTGCGTGGCAACAGGCACCCTCCTGTTAGAACCAGGTCTATATCCTCAATTAATGTCCACAAGAAGACCGTTATCATCCCGCGATAGCGAGCACCATTCACGGTAACTGCTTGGCCGGCCTTATTTCCGAACAACAGCAATGTTTTCGGCAGAACGAACAGGGCGAGCATGCAGGTCATTTAACATTTCCTACAGAACAGGTTTGCTGAAATTTGCGCACAACTCTCCTGATTGTAGACACGTTTGGTCGATTATGCAGAATAAAAAAAATCACGAAGTGCACGAAATATATTTTGATTTGAATAATCTAACGTGTTCCTTTACTTGGTTGAGTTTATCAAACACTGAAATAAAGAAATGTCAAATTAAGTTGGGAAAAAAACTCGACGGTGGGATGTGACTCACAATTGAAATCGTGCATTATGGTTGGACCACCCTTTACAATTTTACCAAGTCGTTGAACCAATTGTAACGTATGTATGTATCGGTTAAATAAAAAATAAAAAATAAAAAAAAAAAAAATATGAAGATGAACTTAAGGTGGTTTTAGATGACAATAAAACCGAAACAAAATTTCGGTTCTGTAAATGTCAGCTCGAATTTGCAGTGCAAAATTTTTCAAATAGAGCGTGTTCTATTTTGAACTGACAAACCATCTGACATCAGCAAGTCATTTATTTGTGGCGGAAAATATACAAATAAATCAATTTTTTACACATAAATAAATATTCTTTTGAAAAACAATATTTTTAGTGACCAGAGATATAAATCGGCATATAGTTTTCTATTGTGAACGATTTGAGGTTATGTCGTATGAAACCAAAAACGAACATGTGAAAGAAAAAATTATCTCCTTGGACACTTTAAATACAGCGATAATCTGATGAAGTGCTTGGCAAGAAATTGCAATTCTAATTGCGAAGGATTTTATAATATTTTTGTTAATTTTGACAGACATGCGCTTGCAATTGCAAAATACATGTCAGCTTAAAGTAGCTTTAACTAATCAAATTGGTGTGTGATGGGAAGTTTTCTTGCGTTTTCCAAAACCAATGCGCTACAAAAATAATCTAACTATAATTTTAAGTCAATATGAAAGATTGTGAATGTGTATGTTTGTGGGTTTGTGGGTTTGTATGTTTGCTTCGTAGAGAAACCTTCACGATACATCAATAAAGCCTTTCGAATTTTTCAGACTAGAAGTTGCTTTTACTGACTAGTAACCCTTACAATTTTGAATACTTTGTTAGATCGATAAGTAGTCTTCGTAACTTTTGTAGTTTTGTGACGGTACAAATACTAAATATTGACTCTGCAAAAATATATTTGAGAAGGTAATTATAGAAAATACTTTACATTTATACTTCCGGCCGATATTCGTGCTTGTGTGAAAACCCCAAAGGTCATCCTTGTGCTTTTTCAAACTACATATGTATATTATTAATTAAACAAATCAAGCCAATTTATGATCCCCTCTACGACTTTGAAGCAATTCAATTTGTGTAACAACATGAGGGCATGGACGTCATTATTCCCTATTTTTAGTTTGATACATTTTTGTCTTATGCAAAAGCTAATCCGGTTTTTGTAAAACAATTCTATTATCACTTAAAATACAGAGCATTAGATAAGCGAATGTTGTTATTATCCACACCACAATAGTGTATTATGCGTTTATTCTGATTATGCGTTTATTTTGATGTGCGTAACATTAAAAAATATCGCTAATATACCCCCCTTTTAGTATACCGTTCGACTTAGAACCACTTTCTGAGTCGATTTTATGACGCCCATCCGTCCGGCTGGCTGTGTGTCCATGTAACCTGTTGCGCAAAGTACAGGTCGCAGTTTTGAAGATACTTTGATGAATAAAAGTACATTGCAAGGCAAAATCGTGTGAGCGGTGGTGGCAATACAACATTGTATTTTAGTTTCTGCTTTCGTTGGTCAAAAGCACAAGCAACTTTCGATATTTCTCTCTCTAAGTAAAAGAAAAAGTAGCTCAGCTGTGCTTTCCACGCCACCATAAGGATTGAAGTCTATTGCAAATATTGAGATTCGGTTCATTATTTCACAGGGCCTCCTACAAACCCATTTCCGGAATAGTCTTTGTGCCAATAAACAATCTTATTTGATATTGGTATTTATTTGATCCAGACTTTTTTTGCAATCTTAATAATCTAATGCTATGTTCACACTTGGGTTCTTAAACGCGTTTAAGCATCAAAATCGAAATGGTTACCCATACATTGAAGAGATTTGCTAATCACTTTAAATTGACATGATTACAACTAAATCACTTCATTAATCACATAGAATCCTCTGAACATACCTCAAACCAGTGTTGCCAAATGGAGGGAGAAATCCCTGCAGTAGGGAAAATCGGACTTATTTTTTATATTCGCCAAAATGCAGGTATTTTTTTCTCATATTGCATTATATACGAATTAAATGCTAAAAAATGTATTTTAAATAATGAATTAATATTTTTAAAAGTGGAAGTCTAAATCCAGATAATGTTTTTGGACAAAAAAAAAAGATGAGCACTAATATTAACTTTTGTGTGAACGATTTAACTTTAGTCTCAATAATAGCATTTATGAGTGGAGAAAAATCGCATACAATTTATTTTTCTAAAGTTGGGAAATTAATATAAATACATATTTTGAAACATGAATTTAGAACCGTTTTAGAAAAAAAAATTAGAATGAAAAACTCATCAGGGGAAAAAAACCAAAATGACACATCTGGCAACGCCAAATACTATAGTCCACCGTTTATTCCAAGACTAACTGAGAACAACAAACTGAGAGAGATAATAAAAGACCAACAAATAATATTCGCGCATAAATCAAACAAGACAATACATAACTTATTTACACAAACAAAAGCAAAGATTGAGTGTAGGGATCAAAGTGATGTTGTTTATCAAATTGAATGTGACGGAGGTGATAATGAGGAGTGTGGAAAAATCTACATTGGTACAACAAAGAGAAATTTAGGCGTGAGAATAGACGAACATAAAGCTGATATAAAAAGAGGAAAACAATCAACTGCACTTGCACAACACTGCATTGAAAACGGACACAAGCCAAACTTTGAAAAAGTGAGAATTTTAGATAAAGAGAAAAGGGAAAATAAAAGATATACGTTGGAGAGCTTAAGAATACAACAAAAATCGACAAGTGCAATAAACACAAAAGAAGACAAAGACAATACAAATGCAAACTACACTATTGCAATACTTTAGTAATAATAACAACTGTGATCAAAAAGGACAAATTTTCTGTGATAATTTTTATATTTACATCCATTTATTTTAATATTTTAAGTTTTGTTTTGTGCTGTCCACCTTTACAAAATACTGTGATTTAATTTATAAATGATGTAAACTGACGAAAAAGATTATTGTAACTTAATTTGTCAAAAATTATGATTATTATAATTGTTATTATTGACTACTTTTTACTTTGTATTTTTACAATGTTGCCAGATTTTAATAAAAACTCAATCCCTGAAGAAGTTGGAAAGAATACCAACGAAACGTCGGATTTTATTGAGAATGAAATAAATAATCTTTTATTTACATTAAATTAATGACCTTAAAAGCCTGCATATAGGAAACTATATAAGCTATTTAGAGAAAAACTATAATGACGAGGCTGTATTTCCAAAAATGGTACGGACTTTATTTACCCAATGCAAATGACGAGTCAGAGAGACCACAATTTGTATTATAAGATCGATTACAAACAATTGTTTTTTTTAGTTTTATTTCTTATTTTTTTTTTGTTATTTTTATACATATTAGAATCAAAGAAGTTTTTATAACTATCGTTTTTCTTAGATATTAATGTCTAAAACGCGTAGGGATTTTTGTAGGGAAAAATCGGATTTTTTTTAGTATGTGTAGGTATTTTTTAAAAATTCTTCTGGCAACACTGCCTCAAACTGAGTATGTATAATGTAGAATCGACCACCATGTAAGTACCCCTCACGTGTACAACCGATCACGATTTCTTCTTAATGTTTTTCTTTTTGTCCCTAAATAATTCAAACATTTTCACACAAATCATGAATATGTTTAAAATAATCTTCTGATAACTTTATTAAAGTATTTTTATTCCGTTTTGAACTCTTTAAAGAAATTAAAAGTTGTTTGTTGTTTTTTTTCTTAATCATCTCAAATGTAATGTAAACGGCTTTGTTAAGCTAAATCAACATTTTGCTTAAACGCGTTTAAAAATCCAAGTGTGAACAAAGTATAACCAAATTTTGTATTTTTTATAGAATCGGTCCATATTTGACAATAACTTTGACAATAGCAACTGTATCGTGATTCATAAAATAATTTTGTTCTGGCGGGTCCATAATTAGCCGTGGGTCCCAAATAAAGTACACTCTCAAAAATTTGTCTTTATATACCGTGGTGTAGGATATCAAATGGTCGGGCTTGACCGACTATACCTTCTTAATAGTTTTGGTATTGATTTCTCGCTTCGTATTATCGTAAGGAATATATTTGTCAAAAGCAGAGTCACTATCCGATGCAAACAAGCTTTTCGCTTGTATCGTTATGCATAATGGAAATAATGGGCGTTTAGCTTCATTACAAATGGCAGAAAACTACCTGCAGGTTAGGTTAGGTTAGGTTAGGTTCCATTGGCAGCCGTGATCAAGCACAGCTCACGTGGGTCCATTAATTAGTTCCCGTTGTGTTACCATGTCACACCGTCTCCCATGGGTCCTATGTTGTCTGGCTGCTAGTGTTCCCACGCAGCCATCCGGTCGATTCAGTAAAGGAGTGGATCCTGTTTACATCAACATCAGAGAGACAAGTTTTGTCCCCAAGGGCTCTTCGACCAAACATTTCGAGTCTTAGATCTCCGAAAGCCGGGCAATTACAGAGAAGATGTTCCGTTGACTCTTCCTCCTCCTCGTCGCCGCAACTTCTACAAAAGTCATTGTAAGGGAGCCCCAGCCTCTGGGCGTGCCTCCCAATGGGCCAGTGGCCAGTTATAACCGCAATCAGGTTTCTTAGATGATGTCTGGACAGCTGTAGTGCCCGCCGTGTCCTTTTTTCATCTATGACGGGCCAGATTTTCCTGGTTTCCCCACAGGTAGTTTCATCGTGCCACCTCCGACTGGCGATAATATGAAACTTGTGTGCTATAAGTTGCTTGCTCCTTGGGAGTGAAGCACCTACATTATATGTTGAACCGTCTGGATTCAAGGTGGTGCCTGCATGCGCCAACGAATCCGCCATGCAGTTCCCCAGTATGTCCCCGTGTCCGGGGACCCAATTAAGGGTGACCAGTGAATGTCTCGCTATCTCATCCAGAGACATCCGGCATTCTCGGACAATTCTCGATGTGATGAACACATTCTCCAGGGATCTTATGGCCGCCTTGCTATCGGTAATAATGTGAATATCCCTTCCAGATATTTCACCGTATCGGATGCGTCTCGCGGCTGTGTGGATGGCCATTATCTCGGCCTGGATGACACTGCAGTGGTCCGGCAGCCTCATAGGAATGCTCCAGTTTAGCTGCTCGGAGTATATGCCAGAACCGACACCATACAGTGTTTTAGACCCGTCCGTGAAGATTTGAATCGCATTCGTGGGAATTTGTAGGTCATCATAGTGGACCACGTTATCCAAAATGCTTACCGTGAAGCCAGGATCAAAGATCGGCTCGGATGTGACATAATCAACATCCATGTGCCAATTAATTTCGTTCAGAATATTAGCATGTCCGATATTGAAATCCCTCCATGCTCCGGTGGCCCTTAGTCTTACCGCCGCGTTCGCAGCCAGACTTTTAGCCAAAATGTCTGGTGGTAACCAGTTTAAAATCGTAAACAATGCCTTAGAGGGGGTTGTTCTAATGGCACCTGTTACCGCTATCGCCACCATTCTCATTGTACGTTCAAACCCAGTTTGATGACTCTTCACCTTGAGCGCCGGCCACCAAACAGCCGCCCCGTAGAATAGAATGGGTTTAATGACACATTCGTATAGCCAGTATACATTCCTCGGGTTTATTCCCCAGTTAAGACCAATGGCCCTCTTGCAGCAATACAATGCAGTTGCCGCCTTATTAGTCCTGGAAATGGTGTTCATCCTCCAGTTCAGTTTGCTGTCCAATATTAGCCCAAGATACTTGGCGCTGTCAGACATTTTCAGTGAGACCCCCTTTATCCTCGGGGTATCAAATTTGGGAATTTTGTATCTCCTTGTGAAAAGTACCAGTTCCGTTTTGGCAGGATTTACATCCAGTCCACATCCCTGGCACCATTTTGTTAGGACGTCCAATGCGGACTCCATTAGTTCAGACAATAGTCTGGGATCTTTACCCAGAGCCACAACTGCAACGTCATCCGCATATGCAACCGTTCTGCAGCACGTCCTTTCCATGGCCCTGAGTAGGGTATTCATATTCAGATTCCAAAGTAATGGTGAGAGTACACCACCTTGCGGGGTGCCCCTAGTCGCAACCTTGGAGATGTTCGAGGCGCCTAAGTTGGATTCGATACGCCTGAAGTGCAAGATGCTGCTGACAAATTGAATAATCGCTGGGTCGATTTCCAAATGTCTCATTGCGTTAATAACCGATTCAGGTCTAACGTTGTTGAAAGCGCCCTTAATATCCAGGATTGCAACTAAAGCAAATTCCTTGTAGTACAGGGATCTCTCTATGTGGCCCACCAATGAGTGAAGCGCAGTTTCAGTGGACCTTCCCTTCGTGTAGGCGTGCTGAGCCAGTGACAAGGAATTGTGTCCCAAGGATGATCTAATATGAATATCCAAAATCCTCTCCAGTGTTTTCAGTAGAAAGGAGGATAGACTAATTGGTCTAAAGTCTTTAGCCATAGTGTGAGATGTCTTCCCACTCTTGGGGATAAAGACGATCTTATATGTTGTCCAAGTTGATGGGACATGTGAGAGGCTCAGGCAGGCTCTAAATATTGCCAGGAGCCATGGCATCAATATTCCCAGGTTCTTTTGCAGGTCCGCTGGGATAATGCCATCCAGGCCTGGAGATTTAAAGGGATGGAAGCTTTTGACCGCCCATTCCACACGATGGCGAGTTATCGGAATATTAGAGATATCCCGAGTGCCACTAAATGTTCCTTCCCTAGGCACATCATCAGTGCAACCTGGGAAGTGTGTATTCATCAGGACCTCAAGGGTGTCCCGACTGTTTGTGCTCCAGGATTCGTCCATCTTCCGTTTATACGATGGAATAGCTGGTTTAGAGGATAAAATCTTACGTAGCCGACTAGTCTCCGAGGAGTTTTCCACATCGCTGCAGAATTTCCTCCATGACTGTCTTTTGGCCTTCCTGATAAGATTTTTGAATCCATTTACTGAGGACTTGTAATTGTTACAAACACCATTACGTTTTGCCTCATTAAAGAGTTTCCTGCTTTCTTTGCGTTTTTCAGCAATCTCCGCATTCCACCATATGGGCTTAGCTTTGCCCTTCCTGTCGATTCTTTTACAGGATTCGTTTGTTGCCTCAATTAAGACACCAGTCAGTGACTCCACTGCGGAGTCGAGCATGGACACACTGTCTATGAGAACCGGGCACATAGGCAGCTTGTCCCCGAGTACACTCGCATAGATAGACCAATTGGTCCTTCTTCTATTCATGTAGGGTTAAGCTGAATCAGCTCTAAAAGAAAAATTGAAATCAATATACATGTGATCAGAGAAGGAACAGTCCTTTGACACGTTCCAATCGCTAATCAAATCCGAGAACTTATCGCCAATAAGCGTAATATCAAGAACCTCCCTTCTGTTAGTCACAATAAAGGTGGGCTCACTACCCCTATTAACTACTGTTAGTTCATTTTCTACTATGAAGTCCAAAAGCAACTCACCTCGTGGATTGACATCCGAGCTTCCCCAGACGGTATGATGTGCATTAGCATCAGCACATATTATTAGAGGGATGTTGCGCCTGTTGGCATGCGACATCGCCTTCCTGGTTGTGGAGTTTGGTGGATTAGCACCCTGGTCATGTGCCATGTAGCAGCTCATAAACCAAACTGTTCTGGTTTTGCCCTCTACTGCGACAGTGCAGGTGTCCTTATCGCTAAAATCAGAAAGAATGAAAGCTTTAAGGATGTTTTTGACCATTACACAATCCCTGGTCTTACCTTGATCGGCTGCGTACAGAGTACTATAGCCGTCTAGACTGAGTCCGCAAACCCTGTCTTTATACAACAATGGTTCTTGGATACATACAAGCTCCTCCGTGCCTGAAGCCAATCGGAGGAGAAGGGCAGCTGACGCCGCTTTAGAGTGATGAAGGTTGATTTGTGTAACCTTCATCATAGCTCATCGCTATGGACGACTGTGACGTGGGCATCCTCTGGGTCGTCGTCCGATTCCAGTAGGATGTCCTCATCGTCCGCCACTTCCATCGTGCCAAAGAAGTCACCCACAAGCCCACTGACCGATTGAGTGTCTTCATTGGCCGATGACATAGCGGAATCGTCTTCCATATGCTCCATTGATGCTGTTGATGTGGTGGTAGTCACCGGAGCTTGAGGCTTCCCTTTGTCATCACCTTTGTAGACTTGGAGGAAGATAGTTCCAAATCCATAGAATATCTTCCCCTGTGTCTTCCGAAGTGACGGCAGAGAGTCACTGTTTATTATAACAGTGGCCTTCCTGGACTCTTCAACAGATTCAGAAACCCTCACTACTTTCCAGTCCTGTGTGGGTAGCTGGGGGTTACTGATCTGTATAATTTCCAGGATCTCCTTGGGGTCGGATGGCTCAGCGGGGATCTTGGCAATAGATCTGGGCCTTTGCGGTACATCGGCCAGAGGTATTGCCTCAATCTTAGCGCCCTGCCAAACTTTCCCCAGGGACTCCACGGCATCCTTGTACAGCAGCGCTGAACGCTCATCTGCACACGCTATCAGTTTAATGTGACCTTGATACCAGCCGGCATCTTCACATTGTGGTGGTGGTCCAGGGTTACCCCTTAAGACATTCAGGAAAGCCCTACTAAGTGCGACGACAACCAGCTTCCAGTTCTTGGATGAAATGGTGCCGTCACTGGCGTTGCGGTCAATGATCGCCCAAATGAGGTGGTCTTTAGCCACATCTTTGTACGACCTGTTTTGCGGCCGTTGAGGCGTATATTTGGACCCATTAGTCCCAGGACCGTTGCCGTTTAGGCGCTGCTTCGGTTGGCTTCCGTTCAGGATGACCTTCCTCTGCAGAGGGAGATCCACGTTTTAAACCCTCAATATGGGTTTTTGCCCACTGGAGAGAGGTTTTTTCCTGCTCAGTGAGTTCACCAACCGGTTTTCCACCAAGTCGGCTAATGATTTTGTAGGCGGAGCGCCTGGTTGTAAAGGCCCGTTTGGATGCATTTATGTGCCTTTGGGGTTTATTGATAAGTGCCGTTGAGGCTGAGGGAGGTGCATTAGAGGGCATCGAATCTTTCTTCGTGTGCTCTCTTTGCACAGGTTTCGGCACATGGGAAACTGGATTTCTGGCAGACTGAGTCTGTACCGTCAAGCCAGCACCCGAGGAAGGGGTTTTGACGGGTTTTGCTCCCGTCCGGACCTGGGAAGCCTTAGAGGTACCTGGTTTCGAAGAACCCTGTACCAAGCTTGGTTTACGACCGCCTAAAGGCTTAGTCGTGACGATTTTTTGCGCACTAGTAGCTAACCGTCTAGCAGAGCCTGGCGCAACCACCTTGCTAGACGAGGTCTCAGTAGCATTCAACTTACTACAGCCTGATACCGACGCTGTAGTAGTAGGGTCTCCGGGGATTATGAAGCCCTTTGCCGGATACTTAGGGCATGAATTTTCGGACATTTCGGGGGGGGGGGGGGTTGAATTGGGGTTGCATTTTATGCCTACCTGCCAGGCGAAAGGAAACCTGCCGCTCCTCTGGAGACAGACGCAGACCATCAGCCGCTCAATATGAGAACAGACGCTGATGGATTTTATTGCGGACCGACGGCCTTCAGAAGGCCCAAACATTTGACCGTAAAAGGCCAGCGGACGCATAGTCATTAGCCGCTCCAACTAGGAGAAACAGACGCTAATAGACAGGGGGGGGTAGTTCTGCAGGTTACTCCAAATGATTCCGAAAGATCTTGTAGTGTTGAAAATTGCGAGTAATGACTCTCATTTCTTATTTGTTTTCTTTGCAACCAAATGTAAATAATAAAATCGCTATTTAAGAAGCGTTGAAGCCAAAATCTGCTTGTGGTATTTTCGTATTTTCGCCATTTACTCTCACAACAACTATTCCGAGTTTCTGTGAATAATTTTCCTAGTCAGATCAAAGTCTCAAACTCTAATTGCTTTTAGATAAAACATATTTTCTTTTTCAATTATAATCTTAAAAAGTTTTTAATTATTTAAGATAACGTTTCCTTATTTCTGTTGTTAATATTATTATTTTTATTTTCTTTTTGTTTTAAACTTTAAAAAGGCTTAAAAGTCCACTTCATGTTGACATAATAACGAAGTAATTTTCTAATTTTGAAAATGTTTACAGCTCCATTAAAATAGAACTCGAAAACAAACAAAATATGAAAAGTATGTAAAATTTCTATACCAAATACACTTAGAGAAATTTATTACAAAAGGCTGTATTCTGTTAAAAAAATTTACTAACAATTTTTTTTTTTTTGAATTTGTTTTAGTTTATAATTAAAAAAGTCACTTTTTGTTTCTTTTCAAATAAATTAGTTAAGGCCTAACAATAATATGCATAGCCTTGCTTAACCTACTGTCAAAAATTAACAAAAAGTCTCTCAAATGTATTTAAAAAAACAAAAACAGATTAAAAAAAAAAAACATTTGATTCCGTACGGAAAGTGCGATAAGATTCGCACCTTGCTTAAGCAAATGACAGTTTCATTAAACTTAGCAAAAAGTTTCCTAAAGTTCACTATGGTTTGCCTCATATAATTAACATGTATTCCCACATTTGCTTTAGCCAATTTTAGGACATTATGGTTGGGCCTTTAGTTGGAATAACATAAGGATTAGTTATAAAGGTAAATTAAAAAAAAATGTTGTAGCTAAAATTAAAAAAAAAAAATGAAAATCGGTGTTGGATATTTATACAAATATTCTTTCGGAATTGACTTTATAAACGTCCTTATTATGTTGGTGTTTAGAGACAATTTTATAAAAAACAGTTTTATGGCATATTGCAACATCAATCATTATAATAAATCGAGTTTAAATAAGTCCATATTTGACTATAGCTTTCATACAAAGTGTACAAAATTTACCTTAAACCTCTTAAAAATAATACTATCAAAATATTATTTGTCGGCTTTACTTTTATAATATCTAATAAGTCTGCCTAAAAGTCTATCGTCCCAGATGAGATCCCATAGAAAGCCCTCTCTCAAAGAAATCTTTAATACCCCTAAAACCATAACGAATAATAATTTTGTAGTGAAATTTGGTCGGAACTTGAATTATAAAACTTCGTGTTGTTCGGTTTAAAATTGACCATGGGTTCTATTGGGACCCAACTCCTGTAAAACACTTCACCTCGCCAAAAACCCAAACGAAACTGTCCTACAGTTCGGCACACATTAGTTTAATATGAATAGAAATTGTTATGCCAGATTTAACGATCTTATTCAAAGTCCACTTCTGAGAAATTTAACTTCTTGGCGGAGGGTATCGGAGATTCGCCACAGCCGTTTTTAATTGTTTTATTTCTTTAGAACTAGAAACTTTTAAAAATAATGTTGAGGTTTGTTTTGTAAGAAAAAGTGGGTCAGGTTTGTATATTTTGATTGTCTAAACTTGACACTATTCTATAGAAAATTGTCTAAACTCGACACTATTTTATAGACAATTGTCCTAACTAGACACTATTCTATAGAAAATTGTCAAAACTTGACACTATTCTATAGAAAAGTATCTATAATTGACACTAAACACTTTTCTAAAGTGTCCACACTAAACACTATAATAGTGTATATAATTGACACTATTCTATAGAAAAGTGTCTATACTTGACACTATGTTATAGAAAGTGGTTTATACTAGACACTATTCTGTAGAAAATTGTCTATAGTAGACACTATTCTATAGTTAAGTGTCCAGACTCTATTGTAAAGTCTATTCTAGACACTATTCTGTAGAAAAGAGTTTTATATAGACACTTTTCTATAATAAATTATGCAGTACAGGTAATTTTTCTATAGAAAAGTGTCTACACTAAAAAATTTTCTATGGTATCCACACTTTATATATAGTGTCTATAGTAGACACTATTCTATAGAAGTTTGTCTAAACTAGACATTATTCTATGGAAAATTGTCTAAACTCGACACTATTCTATAGACAATTGTCTTAACTAGACACTATTCTATAGAAAATTGTCTAAACTTGACACTATTCTATAGAAAATTGTCTAAACTAGACACTATATCTATATATATAATCTATAGTAAAGTGTCCATACTGGACTCTATTCTATAGTCTATTCTAGACACTATTCTAGACACTATTCTGTAAAAAAGAGTGTGTGTAGACACTTTTCTATAATAAATTATGCAGTACAGGTAATTTTTCTATAGAAAAGACACTTTTCTATAATAAATTATGCAGTACAGGTAATTTTTCTATAGAAAAGTGTCTACACTAATTGCGCCTGTTGGCATGCGACATCGCCTTCCTGGTTGTGGAGTTTGGTGGATTAGCACCCTGGTCATGTGCCATGTAGCAGCTCATAAACCAAACTGTTCTGGTTTTGCCCTCTACTGCGACAGTGCAGGTGTCCTTATCGCTAAAATCAGAAAGAATGAAAGCTTTAAGGATGTTTTTGACCATTACACAATCCCTGGTCTTACCTTGATCGGCTGCGTACAGAGTACTATAGCCGTCTAGACTGAGTCCGCAAACCCTGTCTTTATACAACAATGGTTCTTGGATACATACAAGCTCCTCCGTGCCTGAAGCCAATCGGAGGAGAAGGGCAGCTGACGCCGCTTTAGAGTGATGAAGGTTGATTTGTGTAACCTTCATCATAGCTCATCGCTATGGACGACTGTGACGTGGGCATCCTCTGGGTCGTCGTCCGATTCCAGTAGGATGTCCTCATCGTCCGCCACTTCCATCGTGCCAAAGAAGTCACCCACAAGCCCACTGACCGATTGAGTGTCTTCATTGGCCGATGACATAGCGGAATCGTCTTCCATATGCTCCATTGATGCTGTTGATGTGGTGGTAGTCACCGGAGCTTGAGGCTTCCCTTTGTCATCACCTTTGTAGACTTGGATGAAGATAGTTCCAAATCCATAGAATATCTTCCCCTGTGTCTTCCGAAGTGACGGCAGAGAGTCACTGTTTATTATAACAGTGGCCTTCCTGGACTCTTCAACAGATTCAGAAACCCTCACTACTTTCCAGTCCTGTGTGGGTAGCTGGGGGTTACTGATCTGTATAATTTCCAGGATCTCCTTGGGGTCGGATGGCTCAGCGGGGATCTTGGCAATAGATCTGGGCCTTTGCGGTACATCGGCCAGAGGTATTGCCTCAATCTTAGCGCCCTGCCAAACTTTCCCCAGGGACTCCACGGCATCCTTGTACAGCAGCGCTGAACGCTCATCTGCACACGCTATCAGTTTAATGTGACCTTGATACCAGCCGGCATCTTCACATTGTGGTGGTGGTCCAGGGTTACCCCTTAAGACATTCAGGAAAGCCCTACTAAGTGCGACGACAACCAGCTTCCAGTTCTTGGATGAAATGGTGCCGTCACTGGCGTTGCGGTCAATGATCGCCCAAATGAGGTGGTCTTTAGCCACATCTTTGTACGACCTGTTTTGCGGCCGTTGAGGCGTATATTTGGACCCATTAGTCCCAGGACCGTTGCCGTTTAGGCGCTGCTTCGGTTGGCTTCCGTTCAGGATGACCTTCCTCTGCAGAGGGAGATCCACGTTTTAAACCCTCAATATGGGTTTTTGCCCACTGGAGAGAGGTTTTTTCCTGCTCAGTGAGTTCACCAACCGGTTTTCCACCAAGTCGGCTAATGATTTTGTAGGCGGAGCGCCTGGTTGTAAAGGCCCGTTTGGATGCATTTATGTGCCTTTGGGGTTTATTGATAAGTGCCGTTGAGGCTGAGGGAGGTGCATTAGAGGGCATCGAATCTTTCTTCGTGTGCTCTCTTTGCACAGGTTTCGGCACATGGGAAACTGGATTTCTGGCAGACTGAGTCTGTACCGTCAAGCCAGCACCCGAGGAAGGGGTTTTGACGGGTTTTGCTCCCGTCCGGACCTGGGAAGCCTTAGAGGTACCTGGTTTCGAAGAACCCTGTACCAAGCTTGGTTTACGACCGCCTAAAGGCTTAGTCGTGACGATTTTTTGCGCACTAGTAGCTAACCGTCTAGCAGAGCCTGGCGCAACCACCTTGCTAGACGAGGTCTCAGTAGCATTCAACTTACTACAGCCTGATACCGACGCTGTAGTAGTAGGGTCTCCGGGGATTATGAAGCCCTTTGCCGGATACTTAGGGCATGAATTTTCGGACATTTCGGGGGGGGGGGGGGGGGTTGAATTGGGGTTGCATTTTATGCCTACCTGCCAGGCGAAAGGAAACCTGCCGCTCCTCTGGAGACAGACGCAGACCATCAGCCGCTCAATATGAGAACAGACGCTGATGGATTTTATTGCGGACCGACGGCCTTCAGAAGGCCCAAACATTTGACCGTAAAAGGCCAGCGGACGCATAGTCATTAGCCGCTCCAACTAGGAGAAACAGACGCTAATAGACAGGGGGGGTAGTTCTGCAGGTTACTCCAAATGATTCCGAAAGATCTTGTAGTGTTGAAAATTGCGAGTAATGACTCTCATTTCTTATTTGTTTTCTTTGCAACCAAATGTAAATAATAAAATCGCTATTTAAGAAGCGTTGAAGCCAAAATCTGCTTGTGGTATTTTCGTATTTTCGCCATTTACTCTCACAACAACTATTCCGAGTTTCTGTGAATAATTTTCCTAGTCAGATCAAAGTCTCAAACTCTAATTGCTTTTAGATAAAACATATTTTCTTTTTCAATTATAATCTTAAAAAGTTTTTAATTATTTAAGATAACGTTTCCTTATTTCTGTTGTTAATATTATTATTTTTATTTTCTTTTTGTTTTAAACTTTAAAAAGGCTTAAAAGTCCACTTCATGTTGACATAATAACGAAGTAATTTTCTAATTTTGAAAATGTTTACAGCTCCATTAAAATAGAACTCGAAAACAAACAAAATATGAAAAGTATGTAAAATTTCTATACCAAATACACTTAGAGAAATTTATTACAAAAGGCTGTATTCTGTTAAAAAAATTTACTAACAATTTTTTTTTTTTTGAATTTGTTTTAGTTTATAATTAAAAAAGTCACTTTTTGTTTCTTTTCAAATAAATTAGTTAAGGCCTAACAATAATATGCATAGCCTTGCTTAACCTACTGTCAAAAATTAACAAAAAGTCTCTCAAATGTATTTAAAAAAACAAAAACAGATTAAAAAAAAAAAACATTTGATTCCGTACGGAAAGTGCGATAAGATTCGCACCTTGCTTAAGCAAATGACAGTTTCATTAAACTTAGCAAAAAGTTTCCTAAAGTTCACTATGGTTTGCCTCATATAATTAACATGTATTCCCACATTTGCTTTAGCCAATTTTAGGACATTATGGTTGGGCCTTTAGTTGGAATAACATAAGGATTAGTTATAAAGGTAAATTAAAAAAAAATGTTGTAGCTAAAATTAAAAAAAAAAAATGAAAATCGGTGTTGGATATTTATACAAATATTCTTTCGGAATTGACTTTATAAACGTCCTTATTATGTTGGTGTTTAGAGACAATTTTATAAAAAACAGTTTTATGGCATATTGCAACATCAATCATTATAATAAATCGAGTTTAAATAAGTCCATATTTGACTATAGCTTTCATACAAAGTGTACAAAATTTACCTTAAACCTCTTAAAAATAATACTATCAAAATATTATTTGTCGGCTTTACTTTTATAATATCTAATAAGTCTGCCTAAAAGTCTATCGTCCCAGATGAGATCCCATAGAAAGCCCTCTCTCAAAGAAATCTTTAATACCCCTAAAACCATAACGAATAATAATTTTGTAGTGAAATTTGGTCGGAACTTGAATTATAAAACTTCGTGTTGTTCGGTTTAAAATTGACCATGGGTTCTATTGGGACCCAACTCCTGTAAAACACTTCACCTCGCCAAAAACCCAAACGAAACTGTCCTACAGTTCGGCACACATTAGTTTAATATGAATAGAAATTGTTATGCCAGATTTAACGATCTTATTCAAAGTCCACTTCTGAGAAATTTAACTTCTTGGCGGAGGGTATCGGAGATTCGCCACAGCCGTTTTTAATTGTTTTATTTCTTTAGAACTAGAAACTTTTAAAAATAATGTTGAGGTTTGTTTTGTAAGAAAAAGTGGGTCAGGTTTGTATATTTTGATTCAACTTCATATTCCACCCGGAACGAGGGGTAAGCCCTTCAACGTTGACTTTTTTTTAAAAAAGCTTTAAACCTTTTTTAAATATTTTTTTTAGTAAATTTAAGCAACTAGTCCTTCTTGTTTGTGCAAAATCTCAGTGTAAAATCAAAATAAGCCATAAACTTTTTCTATAAATTCATAAATTGTTTGTTCACATGACCATTTCCCATATGCCATGTCTACATTACTATTCATAAGTGTGACATTTCCATTAAATATTCTATGTCCTTTTCGTCAAAACGAAGAAAAAATGGTAAAAAAACTGCAATAACATTTCAAAAACATCTAAACTAGAGTACTGGCCGCATGTTGAGGTCTGTCTGGTTTGTTTGTTTGCTTAAAATTTTTCAGTTTTCTGTTGAGAGCAATGAAAGTTGTTGTTTCTTTTGTCCATTAAAACATGCAACAATTGCTAAAAGAGATGGAAAAGAAAAGAATTCACTTTAGTATTTATAAAAAGAAAATAAATATTAAGCCACATTAAACACAGTTTCCAACAAGGACTAATACTCATAAACTTGTGGTCTTTTGTAGGGGAAAACATCAAAAACTACTTAAGATTATAAAATATGAGAAATTGAAAGGATTCATAATAAAACAAACATAATAAAATCTAATTGTTACAAGAAAACTAGAAGGTCCTTTGCTTACCATCACTCCTACTCGGGCTGTGGGGTTACACTTCTCATATTTCAATTGTTTGTCTTGTGACGGGCTGCCCTCATTAAAAAACAACAAAAAACTTCAACAAGAGCTGATTTCAACTAAAAGCTTTAGTTGTTAAGTTGGAAATAAAATGGGATAATAATGACAACACAACCCTAATTCCATAAACAATATGTTAAGGCTAACATGCACACACACACACACACACACCTACAAATATATCCTTTCACGAACAAATTCACTTGTACACTGAGCCAAATTTCGTATGTACAAATAATATGTTACAAATATACTGGACACTATTGTGTAGAAAAGTGTCTTTATTCTATAGAAAATTGTCTAAACTAGACATTATTTTATAGAACATTTTCTAAACTAGACACTTTTATATAGAAAATTGTCTAAACCAGACACTTTTCTATAGAAATTGTCTAAACTTGACACTATTCTATAGAAAATTGTCTAAACTTGACACTATTCTATAGAAAATTGTCTAAACTCGACACTATTTTATAGACAATTGTCCTAACTAGACACTATTCTATAGAAAATTGTCAAAACTTGACACTATTCTATAGAAAAGTATCTATAATTGACACTAAACACTTTTCTAAAGTGTCCACACTAAACACTATAATAGTGTATATAATTGACACTATTCTATAGAAAAGTGTCTATACTTGACACTATGTTATAGAAAGTGGTTTATACTAGACACTATTCTGTAGAAAATTGTCTATAGTAGACACTATTCTATAGTTAAGTGTCCAGACTCTATTGTAAAGTCTATTCTAGACACTATTCTGTAGAAAAGAGTTTTATATAGACACTTTTCTATAATAAATTATGCAGTACAGGTAATTTTTCTATAGAAAAGTGTCTACACTAAAAAATTTTCTATGGTATCCACACTTTATATATAGTGTCTATAGTAGACACTATTCTATAGAAGTTTGTCTAAACTAGACATTATTCTATGGAAAATTGTCTAAACTCGACACTATTCTATAGACAATTGTCTTAACTAGACACTATTCTATAGAAAATTGTCTAAACTTGACACTATTCTATAGAAAATTGTCTAAACTAGACACTATATCTATATATATAATCTATAGTAAAGTGTCCATACTGGACTCTATTCTATAGTCTATTCTAGACACTATTCTAGACACTATTCTGTAAAAAAGAGTGTGTGTAGACACTTTTCTATAATAAATTATGCAGTACAGGTAATTTTTCTATAGAAAAGACACTTTTCTATAATAAATTATGCAGTACAGGTAATTTTTCTATAGAAAAGTGTCTACACTAAAATTTTTTTCTATGGTGTCCACACTTTATATATAGTGTCTATAGTAGACACTATTCTATAGAAGTTTGGCTAAACTAGACATTATTCTATGGAAAAGTGTCTAAACTTGATTCTATTCTATATAAAAATTTATGTTTCAGTTAGGCATATAAATGGTTTACTTTAACATTTTTATTCAATTCAATAGCCAATTTGTTGGTAAATCATTAAACGATTTTTCTTAAACTCTACATGACCTTTTAAACTATCTAGCTCTCATTTTTGGTTCTGTGTATAGATTTATTGCTCGTACATGTCAGTGGTCATAAGCTGAAATGGAGAAATTATAGTTTGACCACATGTTCCACTGTGTTATGAGTCCGATGTGTGTGAGAGCACACAAATCCATCAAAGAAGAAAATTGTTATTGTTGTTATTTCTAGTATTTTGTTTAGAGAAAATCAGAACAATCACTCTCTGCACACACAAATACACACATACATATGTATGTCGTCGCGTATACATGTATTGTGTCTATCGTAAAATGAAATTTGATTAAAAAGGATTTAGAATTTATTTGAAATCAAAACTGTTGACGGATGTTTTGGTATGAGTGTAACAATAGTATTGGGGATTTTAGTTAAAATAATAATTATACTATTTTTTGGCCTAAAACAAATGCGTTATTCATCGCAAAATAATTCTAAAACACAGGATTTGAGGTTTTGCATACTGACTTTTTTTAAAGATGATTCAAAAACAAACTTTTTATGATTTAAACATTTTTACATTTTAAAAACGTATGTTTATTTTAAAAGATATTTTATTGGGAGTGGTATGACTGGATATTCATTATGACTGTTTCGTTTGGGAGAAGAAGCGTGACTTGGAAGGGCATGCGGGGTATATAATACTTTGTATAACCTTTAAACATCTTTCTTACAGCAGAGTTAATTTTTTTTAAGGCCAAGGACGAATTAAGCTAATTTTCAGGAATGTTTCGGTATCGACCGAAACAATTTTTAGTCGGACGGGGCAAAGTTAGGAATATGAGGCGGCCAAGCAATTTCTTTAAAATTCTTTTCAGGATAGTTTTTAATTAGTCTTGAAACATGTGACCGAGCGTTGTCATGATGGCCTTCATGTGTGATTGCATATTTTGGGCGTTTACTCAGTTTATAAAAAAATTAATTGTATTTGTTCCAAGTCCCCTGTACGTTGGCGCCACAGCTACTCAACAGTGTGTGGATGCTTGGCTCAGCTCTACATATGATTTTTTGCTCTTTGGGTTGTTGCAATGGATTCTTTTTTCATCGTCAATAAAACCACGATGCAAAAAATTACGTTTTGGCAAAACGTCTTTTAACATCTGTCGACTTTAACTCGTGTGGAACCCAATTTCCTTGCATTCATACCACAGCTTGCATTTTGAAAATGCTGCTTAAGTGGCTTGCAATAATTTTTTCACGTCTTTTTGAGCTCGACAACTATCTGAATGGAGTTCTGCTATCAACTCCTCATCTTTTCTGGCTGACCTTGTTTTCCGTCACCACTTCTTGACCGTGCAAATCGTCAGTAGCACGTTGAAATCGATGAAACATGTTTAGGATGAGCTTAGGTGCGCAAACGATGTGCTTTAACTGTACATTTTTTTTAAATTGAAGTGGCAAACAAAATTGCCTACAAATGATGATTTATTGCCACGAAATTCAACATTTGCGAAGCAAAAAAAAAAAAAAATTATATTGCTGTGTACACTATCGATGTTCACCCTCCAAAATGTCATATAAGTTATTACAGACACAAACCATGTGTAAAAGTTACGCCACCTGTTGTGAGTCCCGCATTTTTTACGTTAAACACGCAATCACACTTAATTTTCTTGCCTGGCATTTGACTTCCAATGTTATTCAAAAATGTTCCTTTTTTTCTTTAGAATTTTTAAATCTATGTGTGTATTTGACTTAAGTTTTTAAGCCATGTTATAATACCATGATTTAAAAAATGTTTATTCCATATTTATAAATTTATTAAAAGTTTCCAGTACATTTTTCTGTCCTGATTAAAATTCATTGTATTAAAAAAAAAATGATTATTTTTGTTGTTCAATCTTTATCAATACAACAATAGTTGAATTCGAGTTGAAAATTGTTGCTATTCTTTTTTTGTTTAGAGGCAAAAATGAACAAAACTAAAATCTATTTGTGAAACGTGATATGGAATTTTAATGAACAATACTTTTTGCTTTTGATTGTTGAATGGAAAAAATAACGAAAATATAATTTTTGATTTCTCTGCATGTATGAGAATTATACGTTTTAATACCATGGCGATTGATGGGTACAAGTTGAATTGCAAAAATATTTAGACAGGAAGAATTTTGTGGATATTTTTTTTCTGTTTTTTTTTTTCAGTTGGTAAAAGGCGAATATTAAGTGAGCTACTGCATTGTGTATATTTTGGGACCATGTTATTTTTGGGACAATTCCGTGTCCACAAAATGTTGAAGCTAGTTGAAGAATCTACGGGTAATGATTGAAGGTTTATATTTAAATTCCATATCCATATAATTGTAGGGTAAGATTCAATGGGCAGCCCATAATTGCTCACTTCATTCCTTACAGCGGTCTTTTTGTTATATCCAGAACCTGTGTTTAGTGTTGGCGCTAGATTATTGCATAGGCATTACTGCAGCCTCCAAGCATTTACATTTTATGCTCAAAATAATGATTGTCCTTAGTCCGACCTCACATAGAACTTCTAGAAAGGACAGTTCTAATCTACACCCAGAGAAAAAACAAGTTTCGATATGGTCATCCCAACAAAACGATTTGAAACGACATTTTTTAAATATATTATGGTTAATTGAACCATATCATAGTTTAATTAGTCCTCCATCAATAAGCCACAATCATATTTCGGTTGCTTCCAAACATATTATGGTTAATAAAAACAAAAAAAAAATGTTTAACACTAAATGTTTAAGCCATAGCATGTTTCTCTTGCAAAAGAGGAAAATACTATTGTTAATTTAGCCATAACATGTAAACTGGCAACCATAATATAGTTGCAGCTTCATGACTTAGGACTAATTTCGCCATAATATGGTTGGCGTTGACAATAACATGTTTGAAATAACCATAATATGTTAAAAAATGTACGTACAAATCTTTTTGTTGGGGGTGACCGTATTGAAAAATGTTTTTTCTCTGCGTGTACCAAAGTAACCAATTTATACAAAGTAGTCAGTTAATTAACATCACAGACTTGTGTAATAAAAATGTTTGGAATAGTATTTAAGGCAGACATTTTTAAACGAATGGTTACAAAAGAAGTTGTGGATTTCGGAGTAAGCTCCAGGGAGCTTAATCTCAATATTTATCGCGAAGTTTTGCAAATCACTGCAGCGTTTTAAGATATTTGCAACAGATAAGTCTGTGAAGCGGCTTAAGTCACAGTTAGCTATTAGTTACATTGCCGTTATGACCTTGAATTCTTCGTTCCTGAAAACAAAATATGCCCTTGACAGTCGCTTAGCTTTTAACGAAATGTCTGTTCACCTGTTGCTTTCATATTACTGGGCTCACGAAATTAAGTCTTTGGAGTTTAGAAATTTCAATAAAGACACTTTGCACTTAACCCAGGTGAAGGCCATATAGCTGCGTTTCTGCAGTATAAAAGAATTACTCAGTCGTTGTCCAGAATTGCAATTTTTGTTGCAGCAATTCTTGAGATTATTGGTGGGAGGGGTGAGAAGATTTGGGAGGGGTACTCAGTTTCATATAGTCTACAATACATTTTCACTTGAAGTTGGCTGTAGGTGTATTTGTATTTGTATGATAAATATAAAAAAAAGAAGAGAGAAAGCAAGATAAAAAAACAAAAATTGCAATACTATGATTTCATAATCTGGACTCTAACGCAGTTTCAAAGCAGAATTTTTAAAAAATGCAGCAACAAAAATTGCAAGTCTAGACAACGACTCTAATTTTGGTGTAAAATATGTTTAAACCAGAAAATCTATAATTCAGTTAACATTTAAACCATCCATAAACGCATAAAATTGGGCGTTTAAACTACCAATACAAACCAAATGAATTTGACAACATTTATCGTAGTGCTGCCACATTATTATTTTTTGCACTACATATAGGCTGACTTCCAAAACGTCAATTGCTTTGTATTAGAACAAAGTATAATGTTTCATACCGCCGCAGTACAATATATATACAATGCAAACCCTTCCAAAACGTCACTGCTAAGTATTAGTAACGCATCAAAAAAGCAATCAGAGCATCGGTTTTAAAGTTGATGCTTTGTGACATTTAACATTTTATTTGCAAGCATTACAGATTTTATTATTGATAAAAACACTTGAAATTTATTGTTGATGGGATAAGCTATTCCTATGCGCATTTCACTGGTTGCTTAGGCCAGATCATCAGGAAACTTCATCCATAAAGATTTTGGAAAAACTAAAGATATTAAACCAAAAAAAACTGGGAATTAAGCACGAATATTTCAAAACGTTTTAATAAACAAAACACATAGTTGCATTGTTTCGGTACTTTGTACGTGTACATGGTTGAAATACAGTAGTAAAATTGTGTACGAACTTTGTATTAGCACGTTTCGGAAGTCAGCCATAATATATGGGGCACTGATTTACAGCTGTTAAGTTTAAACTACATATAAATTTAAGTTTAGTTTAACTGAACCAACGCTTAAACATTCATTGATTTATTAGCAATTAGTGTTATAAAATTTCAAAGCCATTTATGCCTCTTTATAACTACATTCTTCTCAATTAAAAGAGAAATTTTATTGTTGTTTTATAAAACACAAAAGGACGAAGGTAAATTCAAGCATTACATTTTTTTTTTTTTTTAAATTATTGTATTCAAATATTTAGTTTAATGAAACAGATATACATCGAGTTTGACTCGTCAAGTCTTGAGTTTTTAGAAGAGAGGGGAAAACAGAATTTATCTAGCACGTCCAATTTGGAAGCTATAAGCAATTTTTGTTTGTATTATAATTGTTTACATTTCGATACTGACATCGGTATTTGTGAATAAGAAACCATGGCCTTAAAAACAACGACAACAATTAAGAACTGCCTCGCAATAAAGAACTACCAGCACCAGTTGCTTCTTCGAAAGCACAAACTGACGTGTTATCCGATATCAACCAATCTGAAATAAATGATCTCGACCGCGATTTGGAATTTTAGAAATCTAAGGCCCATCTTTTAGGTTATAAATTATAACAGAGGAATCTGTTAGAAAAAGGTATAAATATTTAATTTTTCAGGAATAATATTCTCATAACGGAAGTTTGTCATGAAGCTAGCACAAAGTTTATTTATAGCACACTTACCAAACTCTGGCTAACGATTTGCTAAACTCTTGTTAGCGAGCTGCCAAACGTTTTTAAAAACAGCCGCTTAATGTTAAACAATTTTATTTGCTTTTTTTAATTTACTGTTTTTATACCCTTCACCGAAGGTAAGAGGGTATATATAACTTTGTCATTCCGTTTGTATGTTCCAAAGTATTGATCCTACACCCTATAAAGTATATATATTCTGGGTCCTTATGAAAAGCGAAGTTGATTTAACGATGTCCGTCTGTCCGTCTGTCCGTCTGTATGTTGAAATGGGTTTTCCGAAAACCCCAGAAATGATGTGGACTAGGTTGATGCATATTTATGTCACATATACTCCGTTTAAGTTTGCTATTGAAATTCAGCCAGATCGGTCCAAAAATGACGGAGATATGAGCAAAAAACCACAACTGCCTCTGATTTTGCACAAAAATCCCTTGTTGTTGTTGTAGTTTTTTATTTCTGTATATCTTGAGAACGGCAAGAGCCAAAGTTTCCAAATTAGGTACACACTTTAAGGTTATCAATACACAGCATCCTACAAAATGTGGGCGGGATTGAACAAGTGGGCGTGGTACCTCCCGTACAAAAAATATCAAAAATTTTATAAAAACCGGATTTTTTTGGACTGTCGTATGACCTATGGTTAGGCCTTATATATCAAAAGATCGGAAATTTTTAATAGAAAATATTTTTTGAAAAATTTGGGAAAATCGGTTCAGATACGAAAAAGTTATGACCAAAATTAAATTTTTTTTTTTTAAATACACATTTTAGGAACCCATAGGTCTTTCTGAGTCCAAGTTTTATCACCAAAGTAAATGGTAAATTTATTCCTTAAGACATCGGTATATAAATCTGTCAAATCGGTTAATAAATGGCTGAGTTATGTCCAAAGTACTGAAATCCAAAAAATTTTATTTTTATACCCTTCACCGAAGGTAAGAGGGTATCATTCCGTTTGTATGTTCCAAAATATTGATCCTACACCCTATAAAGTATATATATTCTGGGTCCTTATGAAAAGCGAAGTTGATTTAACGATGTCCGTTTGCTCTCCCCCCCCTTTTGGTATTTGTTTATATATACTAGCATAATGCTCAATATAATTTTCGTTATCAGCCTTCTTTATTATTTCATCTATTTAACGAAATAATTTTAACAAATAGAAACTAGGAATTTTTGTGTCGGTTTGCTTCTTAAAAACTCGCCAAAAAAGATAAATCTACGGTATGACAACAGTGCCTATACAAAAAGAAACCAAACAAACACACATACATGGTACAAACTATTTTGGTGATTATAGGCCACCTTTGCTTTATTGTGGTGAACTAAAACATCAAAAATAATTACAACTCAACTGTGTTGAGTTGTGAACTGTAAACTGATCATATTTACTTTTAATGATATTCATAAAACGTTTCTTCTTGGTCCAGTTGTCTAGGGGGTTTGCTTAGGTTAGAAACTGTGAGTCCCTGGTTCGAATCGTGTTTTTTCAAAAAGAAAATTTTTTTTTAATTTTTTTATGTTCTGAAACGATTTAAAAAATATCTACCATTTTTAACTTTTTAAATTTAATTTATAATGAAGTTTTATGTATTGTATATATGTATGTTTATGTAGAAATTATTTAGGTTTTGTCTAGTTGCTCTGTATTCTGCTCGCACAATGGTGAAGGGTATATAAGATTCGGCACAGCCGAATATAGCACTCTTACTTGTTTTTTTTTAATTTACTACCATTTTTTTAATTTTAAAAACTTTTTAAAATTTTTATATATGGAGGAAAAATAACAAAACTAGCGATGTTTAATGCAAAACGTGTTGCATTTTTGAGTAATATAATGTGGCATCATTAAAACTCAGAGTTGATTTATTAAAATTTAGCTGTGCCAACAAGCTTCTAAGCTTAATCTGCCTTCTAGATAGCAGGTCGTTGTATGTAGTATACAAACCGTGGCTAACTTTTTGTTATGAATACGGCTGTAAGTTTTTTTGCGCTGACCCTCTTAAACGTCTTAAAGAACTACACAGCTGCCTGAGGATCCTACGACTTGAAGACTTCTCATTTACTCATTCAAATTCAATCTGAACGCGGTGTTGCTACATTATATATATCAATATCCATCCGTACCTTCAGCTTATGCAGTAAATATGAAAGAGACCTAAATGCGAAAACATGAAGTTTTTGCTCAGTAAAATTTAGTACGCTCGCTATTTGTCGAATGTATGTGCCGATTTAAAAGTAGCAGCTATGCTAGCGGGTTAACAAGGAGGATACACAATAAATTATTGCTTTTTATGTGAGTAGAACAGCTGAGAAAAAGCGTGTCATATCATACAACAAAATTGGCCCTTAAGACCACATGCGATTCCAGGAAGAATAAGAATCGCATATGAGCCACAGCATATCATATTAGGCTTAAATACCCTCAAGTTCTATTAACATGCTATATTAACATATAAGAAAATTGCATTTGCTCCCTTCGATCCAGCCCGCGACGACCTTCATCAGCATTCTTTCCAATTTGCTGGTTTGTAAACTAGAAGGAAAAAGAATGAGAGAATTTTTTGATTTTGTTTTTTCTTACTCGTTATTTGTTTTTGAACCTATTCCAACATTTAGTTCAAATTACTATTTCGGTATCGTAGTGATTTTTTATCGTTAATATTATGAAATATCAAAATTAACTATTCACAAATTTCCAGGTCTATTGCCAAATATTGAATTAAAAATACGTTTTTAGAACAGTTAAAGAAGAAAATATTTTTTGTTTTAAGTATTTTGTAGTTAGAGAGTTTAATTTTGTTTTCATTGATTTAGTAACATTTTTTATTGAAAATATGAAGTTACAAAAATTTCCTTTTTTATTCATTTAAAAATATTTTAATTAATAATCTATTTAAATTTAAAAAAAAAACTTGCTTTATTTTATTTGTAAAATTTCATTCCCGTAATGAAATTTTTCATTGGACTAAAGAAAAAAAAAACTAATGCAATTTAAATTCATTCTATCCTGGAAGCTTAATACTTGACAGCTAAAATTTGAAGAGTGTGAACCAGCACTAAATAAACAACTTGAGAATACATTTTATCGAAAGAGAAAAAAAATTTTAACGAAACGGTATGCAGAATACCAAAGTTGCCAAACGAAAAAAATTTCGATACAAATCCAAACGCAGAATATAGACCTAACCATAATATGCATAGCCTTGCTTAACCACTGCCAAAAATTAACAAAAAGTCTCTCAAATGTATTTAAAAAAAAAAAACAAAAATAAATTTAAAAAAAACATTTGATTCCGTACGGAAAGTGCGATTAGATTCGCACCTTGCTTAAGCAAATGACAGTTTCATTAAACTTATCAAAAGTTTCCTTAAGCTCAATATGGTTTGCCTCATATAATTCAGATGTATTCGCACATTTGCTTAATCTAACTTAAGCACATTATGGTTGGGCCGTAAGAGTGATTAACAAATTTGCTAGAAGCTTTGAACAGAGATGAAGAGGCATTAAAACACCTGAAAAGTATATTTTCACGTGTAAGTGAGGCCAAATTGAAGGAAGACATGTTTATTGGTCCCCAAATAAGACAACTCTTTTTTAAAGAATAATTGTTCAAATCTGAGCATGGGTAGCTTTTGAAAATGTGTGCCACAATTTTCTTGGAAGTATAAGGGCTGAAAATTTCAAAGAACTGCTACAATAACTTCTTTTTTCATAGCTACAACCCGGAAGCAACATGTCTCTAATAATACACTTCTTGCATTCGCATTTAAAAAAAACTGAAAAAGTCTGATGAGCATGGTGAGAGAGGAATAATGTTATAACGGCAAGTGGTCCCCAGCAATGTTGGCTGATTTCTGCTGGGAAATCAGTCGTAAAACAACGGATTAAAAATTAAAAAAAATAAAGCTATTTATGTATAATATTTTTAACTTGTAACAAATACTTATTTAATAATACAATGTTAGTATTTTATTTGCGTAAGAAAATCTCAAAAAACTAGACGTGATAGAATCAACCTATGAACAGATTTGGATTCAGCACGTCAAAGTCAAATTAAGTCACATAACAAAGTTCTTGCTCCTTCCTGTCTTTTTTTTGACAACTTATTTGACATTGTTAAAACAAAACCACTTTAAATTGTAATTTCTTAAAATTTTTTTAATGTTAAATTCAAAGTCAGTGAAATAGTCTAAGCAAATAAAAAAAAACTGCTGCTGATGACTTTTGTATTCACCAAAACTAAATTTACCTTAGAAACGTGCCCCCCGCTTACAAACAAAAATTAAAACAATTTATGGCCAAGAAATTTAAGTAGTCCTCATGTTCCAACAAAGACATTTCTTAATATTTTTTTAAATTTACTGATAACACAAAGAAAGCCAAATAAAAATTAAAATATAATAGAAAATTAAAAGAATTACCATTAAAACAAATTCATTAATTTTTAATGCTCGTAATTTATTGCCAGTACTATTATCTATTCAAATGGTTATTAAAAACTACACAATAAAATTAAAGTTTATAGGAAATTGAAATAAAAATCAAATTATAGAGAAAGTTTTTACTATATTTTTTATGGTATAATTAAAATTTGATATTTGACCGCAAAACATGTAAAAAAACGTGTTAAGATAAATTTAATTATTGAAAACGAAATTTGATAGTTTTTATAAAAACAAAAAATTTAAAAAAAAGAACAATTGAGTTGATAATATTAAAGGAAAAACTACATTAATTCAACGAACTATGTATTGTTGTTGATTTAAGAAACAAAAACATTTAAATAATGAAGTAGTAAAAGTTCAATCAAATCAATAAACAAATTGCATTACGTCTGCTCAGAATTAGTTAAAGTTTCAATAATTGCAAAAGCTAAATAAAATCAAATTTTACAGAAAACTAAACATTTCTTTAAATCAATTAAATGTACATTAAACCAATGTACACAAATAGATACATTAAAATAATGTGGTAATAAAAGTTTCATCAAAATCAAATGAATTAATATGTTGCATAAAGTTATAGCCAATATACATAAGTATTAGTAATAATATTATACTAACAAATTACCTAGATTTAAATTTCACGAGATTTGAAAAATCGAAACAATCAGTGCGTAAAATTTGTATTAAACTTTACTCAAAACAAAGTATAGAAAAGGTTTTTATCAAATTAATAAACAAGTTACATGAAAACAAAGTATGGAAAATATTTTGATCAAATAAATGAAGAAGTTACACTAAAATAAAGTTGCGAAAACTTGAATTGAACGGCGGCATGAAATAACCCCCAAAAATATAACCGCCCAAAAAAATAATCAAACAACCCCCCAAAGTGTGGGACCTTATTTCATATGCAATGAAACCCCAATTTTAAAAATGAAATAAACCCCAACGAAATAAAATAACGCCCCAGTAAAATAACGTAACAGTAATGAAATAATACCCTAGTTTTTGGGGGCTTATTTCCAATGAAATAAGACCCCAATTTCTGAAATATAATAAGACCTCAATATGTATAATACAATTAAATGTACAGTTTTGATTTAAAGAATCGCGCGTAAAATAACCGGAGTTCGGCCGGGGGCAAGCAATTCCTCTTCCATGATATACCAAACACCGGCTTCGCTAATTAAAGCTTTCCTGCATAGCCGGCCTTCGGCCGGACTCAAGAACTTTCTCTTCTATGGTATAACGAACACCGGCTTCGCTAACTAAAGCTTCTCAGCATAGCCGGCCTTCGGCCGGGCGCAAAGATTTTCTCCTCTATGGTAAAACAAATACCGACTCGCTTACTTAAGCTCGTAAAATCAGCTTTGTGACCGACCGAAGGCCGGCTATGCAGAGAAGCTTTAGTTAGCCAAGCCGTTGTTTGTTATACCATAGAGGAAACAAATTCTTGCGCCCAAAAACGTGTTCGTTATAAATTTAAAAAGGAATTAATCCCCCAAAATATATATTGGGGCTTAATTTCATAATAATTTCTTGGGTTTATTTCATATCAAATAATCCCCCAATTAAATAAATGAAATAACGCCCCAAACAAAATGAAATAACCCCCTAAAAATCATTGTTGTTATTCTCTGTACAAAGTTTTGTGGGTTTATTTCATTATTTTTTTGGGGGGTTATATTTTGGGGAGTTATTTCATGCCGCCGAATTGAACAGAATGCAATTTTTTTATTCAAACTTTAGACATGTGAGCATAACAACAACAAAGCTTAAATATTCTTTTCCAACAGTGTTGCCAGCTACATTTTCGCTAATGGCCCCAATTTAAAATTTGAAGTTCCTTAAAACTCTCATCTAAAATTTAAATCCCCATTTAAAAATATTGTTTAAACTTGCACATTATAAATTTTTCTTATATAAAACTCAGTGGATTTTTTTGGAAATGAGAAAAAAAAGAAAAACTTTAAGCTAAATAAATTAAACAACATTTTATTTACTAAATTTTATTAAAAAAAAAACTTATTTCTACGCTGGCTTAACCCAGGGGAGCGCTTTGATAGCCCCATTGAAATCAAATCAGTAAACTTGCTTTTATAAGAGATCTTGTGAATTGATAACGAAGGTATTTTTACCAAATTTAAAAACTTTTATTGCATCTTTTACCCTTGTCCACACAAATTTATATTGTCTTTGTATTAAAGACCCAACCCTGGACACTTTTTCATGGACGTTTTATATTGATGACTAAGCTATTTCTACTAACTTCGAAATCTTTTGTTGTTACCGTTCCCCAGATTTACAGAAATATATATACTTTCTTTGTATGGGATGTAACACACCCACTTATCTAATCTAGCCCAATTTTTTATAGACGTTGTACACTGATGTACAAAATTTTAAAGCATTTACTGTTACCGTCCCCTTGATATACAGAATTTATACTGTCTTTGTATTAAAGATGCCACACCCACTTCTCCAATTCAGTCTACGTTTTTAACGGATGTTTTGTATTGATGTACAAACTATTTTTACTAAATTTAAAAGGTTTACTGCAACCCTTTTTCAAATTTGAGCAATTCCCGTAAATAACTTTGATTATATGTATTTTATTTGTATCGGAAGTGTCACGCCTACGTCTCCAATCCAGCATACTTTTTGGAAAATGTTTTGTATAGATAACGAAACTATTTTTACAAAGCAGGGCTGTGAAGTCGGAATCGGAGTTGAGGTTTTTGTATCGGTGTCGAAGTAACCATAAAAATCGCGACATCGACTCTAAAATTTTTCGGCATAAAAAATTTTTTAATATTTTCCAAAATAAAAATTCTTCGAAATTGGCGATCATTTTCTTGCTTGATTTAACCATTTAAAATGTTGCATTTAAAAAAAAAGAGTTTAAAGTCATATAAGGACTAGTGTCATATAAAGTTAGCATCAAAGTAAGAGTGGGATTTAAAGTCGGACTTATAAAATTTCAGATGTTGGAGTTGGAGTTAGAACTATTTTTTGAAGACTCCACAGCCCTGGTACAAGGTTTAAATACATTTACTGTTTTGGTTCTCTATTAATATCCCTTCATTTTGCTTCTTACTAAACGTGTCCCCAACTTAGTGCAGTAATTATCGATTTGCGGATAAACTATGTCAACTCACAACACTGCTCTCTAACAAATTCCTGCATTTTTCAAGTGCTGGGTGAAGTTTTCGATAAAATGTTTTTTTCTCTTTGCCTTCCTAACAAAAAATTACATTGTTTCAATGTAACTGCAACTGCAAAGTTTCAATGTTTATAAGTGTCATTCTGTTTGAAACTTTTTTTATATTCATCTTAGACCCCATTAAGTATTTATGTTCTGAGCCCTTGAGTAATTCTGACTCGATTTAGCCATATTCGTCTGGCTGTCCGTCCGTCTGTTGAAATCACACTCACTTTCGAACGACTACAAAGAAAAGCACAATATTGGAATCGAATTGTTTCAAGTGCTCGCAGGCAGTTTAGGATTAAAATTCCGCACAATCGGTTCATTAGAAAAGGTTGTAAGCCTAAATGTGGACCGAACACTTTAGAAAAATTAATATTTCTCTTAAAAAAACTACTACAAAAAACAATTGTACCTAAATTTTGCACAAACTCGGTTTATATGTCCAGTAATCATGATGGCCGGTCAAATTTCGCAATAAAATTTACCATAGGCGCTATAAAAAGGCCACTCTCGGAAAACACTTAAGCGCGTTTACAACCGTAACCCTTTGTTCCTACTAGGAGCCACAGGACATAATATATATAATACAACCGTAACTCTATTGTAGTCAAATTTCGTCTGTCGTAGTTGAATTAGAAAAAAAATCACAATGTCAAGTTTAGATAAGTCCATAACTTACCTTATGAATATAGTTATTGGGGTAAAATTTTAGCTTTAATGGGTAGCAATAACACCATGCAATTTTGTGACAATCGGTCAATAATATACCACAAAAGTCCCATAAAAGCGCCCTTCCAAAAAGCACTTTAACCCCGGAAGGTTTTAAACTTAAAAATCAACAAACATTTTTAAGTAAAGCATTTTATTAAAAAAAAAAAAATTAAATAAAGCATAAAAAATAAAGTACTATTCCTTTCTCGAATTTCGGTACGAACTTGAACTCTTTTTGTGTTTTCAAATTAATTCATTTTTAAAGCTTTCGTCATAAGCTAACGTTGTTTAAAAACAGAGCGTAATTCTAATACACATATGTACAAAAATTATATGATAAAGAGTAAATGAGCTTCGTTGATTCAACGCATAGTGGCCATCCAGGGCTAAGCACTTAAAATGCTAAAAAAAATAATATTACTTGATTAAAATTTGATCCAGTTTGTGTTTTTTTATACATTCTAGCGAATTTGGTGATGATCGGTCCATAATTTTCCATATGTCTAAAATTAAATCTCCTCCTTTACATCACTTTAATACCCCGAATCGTTATATAATTTTCAAAAATATGGTGAAATTAACTTTTATACGTCAATAAATAAAAGCATAAAATTTCCTGATGTTCGGCCCTAAACCGAAACAAATTATGATGCGGTGAGGTCAGTTTTCATAAAGATCCCATAAAAAGCCCACTCCTGAAATATTTTAACTCTGGGTAAAGGGTATCAAAAATTCGGCACATCTGAATATAACACTCTTACTTCTTTTTATCTGAATTATAAGTTGCTGAAAACATATAGTTTTTTTTTGAATACCAACCTGTAATCATATAACTTTTGTTTTTCTCTCTATTATTTTCTTGTCCTCATATTCATAAACGACAAGTTAAATTTAACTGTTTCAAATACGAATGAAAAAACTTAACCAATAATTTTGCTACAATTAAGCAACATGTTGTATATTAAATCGATATTATTTTCTGTGTTGCTCTAATTTCACCACAAACCTTAATTTCGTAAATAAGCTTTTGGGGGCATATACAAATAATATGAAATACATATTAAAAATGTTGTTTGTATTCATGCAAAACTTGCAATTATGTATTTGTGTATCAGTTTGCCTCAAGGACATAATTTACTTATTGACAGGCACCCGTTATTATTAACATGTTACAATTTTAAGCAGCCATAATTAAACTATAATTGCCAATGCAGAATAACAATTTATAATAAAACTCAAATATGTAGAAGAATAAAAAAATAGCTGAGCAAGTAATAATAATATAAAAGCTATGCACAATTTATGCATCGATAATTATTGACTCCATATAAAATTTGACAGCTTAATTAATAATTACATATGGGCAATTCTGGAAAAAGGTCAACCATGATTGAAAATGAAAAGTGCTCAAAATTTTTATTTGTTTACAGTAATAAAACTTAAATGAGTAGCCGCAGAGTAAAACGTACATAAAGGGTTAATTGCGATGTTAATTGTTAATAAAAGAAAAAGTTTTTAGAGAATTATCTTAATAATTATTATTATGATAGAAGAATCTATAGCCGTTAAGTGTGAAACAAAATAGCGGCCAAATACTCCCCATGGCTTCAGTGGCATAACTTTATTCGATGGTCTATATTTTTAATGCCTATGAGACATAATTGGACCGTTATTGTGCTGTATCATCTCATCCTCTAGCTCTGGAATTGTTCTTGGCTTATTGACGTACACTTTTTCTTTTAAATGTCCCCAACATCGCCACGACGTGAAATTACTCGGTCATTAAATTTCTCGCGCAAAAAAGCCATTGTTTCGTTGGCTGTGTGGCAAGTGGCACCATCCTGTCACAAGAAGTTCGTTATCATTTTCGAAGAAGTACGGACCGATGACGCCGACAGCCCACAAACCGCACCAAACAATCACTCTCTGTGGATGCATTGGCTTTTCAACAATCACTCGTGGATTCATTTGCCCGAATGTCTTTATGTTTAAAATTGTTTGATCTATTCCCTATAAAAATTTCTTTTATTTTAATGTTTATTGTTAAAATCTTTTATTGTGTGACACATAAGAAATTGCTACGAATTGTTTATCCTGTACTATAATAATAAGACTTTATAAGTCCTGTTGTATAGGAATACCAATAAATAAATAAATAAATGTGGCAATTCTGCTTGTTAACAAATCCACAGAGGCGAAAGTGCGCGTCATCGCTGAAGAAAATTTTCTTTGTAAAGCCACCATTCACTTCTGTCTGGCTTCAACAATCTTAACGCGCTGCTCAATTGTGTCCCGCGCCATTGTTAAATTTGTTAACTACTAAAACATAGAAATGTCATATTAAGTTGACTCACAATTAACATCGTGCATTTTAGTTGGACCACCCTTTATTTGGGTTAAAATCTTCTAGAAAAAGTGTATTAAGCATAATTTTTCTAACTAAGAAAATTTGTTATAATTAATGCATAAAAAACGTACTTTTTTAATTTTCTTTGTCAAAATGTTTTTGAATGTTTGCCAATTTTTCGTGTAGTTGAATTTTTCCCTTAATAAAAAGATTTTATCAATGTATAAATTAACCTACAATTAAGACATACGTGAACTCAATTTTTTGTTCTCTCTCTATACCTCCACCACAATAGTAGAGGGAGTATTATGCGTTTGTGCTGATGTTTGTAACACCTTAAAATATTTCTGAGTCAATCTAGGTAATGATGTTCGTCCGTCTGTTCGGCTGGCTGTCCATGTAAACTTTCTGCGCGAAGTAAAGGTCGCAATTGTGCCCATAAACCATTTAATTATGTTGGTATAAAGATTAAATTTGTTCCAAAGTTATTTTATTGCAGTCTAAATCATCTTACATAATTTTATTGGAATCGGTTCATATTTGACCATACAAATACTACTCTCGAAAATAGCCTTTTAAGCCGTTTATTACTTCCCCATGTCAAAATTTTGTGATAGTGGGCCCAACATTGACCACAAGTCATACATAAACTCTGCTACTAAAATTACTTTAGTACTGAAAAGCCTCATCTACGTAATATTCGGCGCAAAAAACGCTATTATACATCTTAATTCAGGGTGCTAAAAAGGGTAACGTTTCGAAAATTTGTTTGAAAATACTGTGGTGTAGGGTTTCTTATGGTTGGCCTTCACCGACTATACTTTCTTTATTGTTTTCTAAAATTATTACAGTTGCTGGCTGTAATTTAAAATTATATATAACTGTCCCAATTTTTTCTCCTTTACTGTTGGTTTCGCTGCGTAAAACACCGAGCTAAGAAAATAGTCCGACGGCTTCTGTTAAATATCTGAGCCAAAAATTTATTAAGTCGTTGACATCTGGCAATTGTCATTAAGTCTAGTTAGACACATCTGTATGAATAAAGTCAGAAATCTATTAGACATATCGCCACTAAAATTCAGAACGCGTGCAGACGGTGCGTATATTCAATGCCTAATAGAAATCTGAACGAAGTCTCTAAGAATGAAGTCAGAGATTTGCAAAAACTGTCTGATTCACACAAAGTCGGAGTATTTTGCTGGCCGGCTAGTGACTCGAATTAAAAGGCCATATATTTGACATGATCTTAACTTTTAAATTACATACATACATATCTTGCTTTTTATAAAAAAAAAAATATATTTTTGCAAATGTGATGTTAAAAAATGTACAGTTTTATTTGGATTTGAAACAAGTGCGTTTTGTTTAGAAAAGTGTTGCATTTTTTGTATTGCAAAAATATATTGAGCTCATGTAAAATGTCAATATTTGTTATTTAAACATCAGCATGAAATAAGAGTAAGTTAAAATGTATGAGTTGCTACCAGGGCCAGACTTGTAGGCAAATGCAGGCTTTTTTATTTAAAGTTTCATCGAATTGTTCGTGCTTGTTTTTTTATGTTAATGCATTTTTTTACATACATTGTGCAAACATGCATATAAATTTGCATATTTTGTTAATATTTGTTAAAAAAACATTTATTAAATAAAAAAATTATATCAATAGCTTGGTGCTTCGGGTTATTACTATAAGCCACAGGCATCACATGAAATTAAGGGGGTCCCAATAAGAACCACTCAAGGCCTGGGTTACCGTTAGAAATTTTAAAAAAGTGTCGCTAAAACTCAATTTATAGATATCAAGTCGCAAAAAAAATTCGTTTAAGAATATGAAAGAAATTTTTTATTTTTCATTTCAGTTTGGTGCGTTATTTCATTTCGTTGGGGGCTTATTTCATTATCAAAATTGCGGTTTTATTTCATAGGATATAAGACCCCACACTTTGGGGAGTTATTTCAATATTTTTTATGGGGGTTATATTTTGAGGGTTATTTCATGCCGCCAAAGAAAAGATAGTTGGAAGACGTTTTCAAAAATGCAACAATAAATTTTATGCCACTCCCCATAATACCGCCCGACCACACAAGCAAGTCATGATGTCGTAACACAATCAATAACGCCGGCTGCACAACTGCGTCAAATTGCCCATGTTCGAGCTTTAATCTTGAGGTGGCGAACACGTTCGTAAATATCGTAGAACATGTATTGAAAAATTTGCTAAAGAGAGAGAGAGAGAGGAAATTACGTTTGATTGGTCATATAATTCAAAGACCAGGACAAATATTAAGATTAATATTAAGCAGTTGGCAACCTGGTGCTTCTGCTAAAACATGGAGGAAAACTATTGATAACGAGCTAAATTTTGCAAATTGAAATTGAATTGACATCGTCCGAGAAGCCAATAACAGAGTTAGACACAGAAAAAAGGTAGAAGGCCTATATTTCTGTGGGAGAGAAGGAAGACACAAGAAGAAGAATGCATTACAACCAGGGAAACCGGAAATATGCAGTATAAGCTTAAAAAAGACCTACAAAAACAATAATGGCTTAATAATATATGCATTATTGTGTTATGTACGAAAATAATTTGTTTGGGTCGATTGAAAATAAAAACCTCACCCACAAAAGCGATTTTTTAAAATCCCTGAAGAAAAAAATTTTATAAAAAATTTTAAATATTTTATTAATAAATGAAAAAATAAGTTAAAAAGTTTTTTAATTATTAAAGGACATGAATTTCAAATTTAAGGTACGTGTTGTTTTGCTAAAGTTTTTGGTTTAATGTATAAGTACAAATAAAAATAAAAAAAATTATTTTTTGAAAACCGCGAAAAATTAATATCATTTGTTTTAATAGTTTTAAATGGACTATTCGACTATGCTAGGGCCATTTTGATATTTGAAAAAAATGGGAATAAGTTACACCCCTAATATGTATATAGTAAGCAAGTAAAAAAGTATATTCCGTCAAACCTGCTCGAATGATGCATGATACCCTACACCACATTTTACATATTTACAGAAGAATTTTTGAATTGAAATACTGTATTCCGGAAAGGAGTTCTTATAGGTGCAACGTGCAGTTTTAGAACGACTCTTAGCATTTGCACAGGCTTTTTCCTAACGACAAAAAAAAAAAAAAAAAAAAAACGTTTGTACCAACTTATTTTAAAAGATATTTCCTAAATAGTGACATGTACAAGGTTAACATAGACAACTAGCCGCTACGGACGGAGTTTGATTGATTTAGAAAGTGATTCTGATTTGATCGATTTACTAAAAGATGGATTGTGTGTTTTATTCGCAATATTATTTCCATTTAACCCTAGATGGCACAACGGTTTCATTTAAAATATTGCACAGCTTTCAATAAAATGTTTTGCTTATAAGCAAAACAGCATTGAACAATGTTGCCAACACAGTCCACAGCAAATTGCACTTCTTTGTTGTGGAATTAAAATCAAAATTCTCTTAATTATTGTTAATATATTGTACACCTTCGAATATTATATACACATTGGTGACGTAATTGTACAATATGAAACATTTAACAAATATATTTCAAGTGTTTTATAAAGCCGTTTTATACAAATCAGCATAAAAGCTTATTTTGCTTATGTTTAAAATTTTACAGTTCGAGCTAACTTTTATATTTAATAGCAACTGCCTTTGTCTCCAACATATCGCTTATTTACTTCAATAGTATCATAATTCAAAAAACGCTAATTTTTGTTGATCAAAAACTTATTCAAAATATCGTTCAAAGCCAAATTACATATCGCCTATTTGCTGCAACATCGTCATTACTCAAAAATATTAGTTTTACATATAACGACTTTAGAGTTTTAAATTTACAGACAATGAAATTTAAAACTTTTATTCCTCTCTCAAGAGTTGAGTTAAAATATATTCATAGGAATTTTTGGGAATACAAAGTTTTTAATTTACAAGATTTTGTTTGTCGTGCTTAATTCCCAATTTTTATTATTGATAAAAACAGAGAAATTTATTGTTGATGGGATGCGCATTTCATTGGTTGCTGCGACAAACAAAATCTTTTAATTTGTTAATTAAAAATTTAGTATTCCTAAAAATTACTTTGATAATAAACTGGCAATTTTATTAATTTAATTTATTTTTTGATTTTCTTGCGAAAACAATAAAGCAAATTGTTTTTATTTTTAATTTTGTTTTTTCTTAACCTACTTTGGGAGAATTCTAACCAATTGTAATGGGGAATGTAGGAAAAGATAAAGTCACTGTTTATTGTTTTTGTTTAAGCCTTGATATTGTATCAAGTAAAACTGTTGCTTATAATTCTTATTCGCTTAACGGTTTTATTTGTTTAATATCTTTAGCTTTTCTAAAATCCTTGTATGAAGTTTCCTGATGATCTGGCCTAAGCAACCAGTAAATGCGCAAAGGAATAGCTTATCCCATCAACATTAAATTTCAGTGTTTTTATCAAGAATACAAAATGGGAATTAACCACGAAAAACCAAATCTTGTTAAATATATTTATAGAAAATATTAAAAATGGCACTTATTCAGAAATCATAACTAAAACTGTAACTAACAAAACAGAAACTAAAAAATAGTTATAGATCTTATTCACAATTCATAACTAACGTAGTAAAAGCTCTCAGCTGATAGAAGAAATGCAACCATGCATATTGGCATGCAGAGAAAATTAAGTGTCGATAATATTTTGAACGATTTATTCTGTAATTAATTAAAAAGCTTAAAAAACCAAGAAAAATAAAAACCCATTTTTTGTTCTTTAAAAAATTAACACAAATTCTAAAAAAGTTATTTTTTGGTTATAATAGTATATAAATCAATTAAAATAATGGCTTGAAAAAATAAATATATTCAAAAGAATTTTATCGACTAAGAACACATCTCTAGTTTATTTTTTTATGGATGTTTTTTGGATGCAGTACAAATGCATTTCAAATGAATCAAATCTGATATTATTTGAATATCTATTATAATTCCTTCCATTTATTTTTTTATAACCTCTTCCAAAATGTTGTACTTTTGAAATAAATTATAAAATGATATAATTTCAGGGTTCCGGTAGAAAATTATGTAAAATACTTGGGAATTTATATAGATAGACGATTGACGTGGTCACGTCATATTGAAGCGAAAATAACGGCTATGAAACTTAAAGCTGCTCAACTACATTGGCTCCTAGGTCGAAACTCAAACTTGTCTTTAGACAACAAAATTCTCTTACACAAGTTCATCATAAAACCAATATGGACATATGGCATCCAATTATGGGGTACTGCAGGCGCATCAAACATCCAAAAGCTTCAAAGAAGACAGTCTAGAATATTACGACAAATTGTCTGCGCCCCATGGTATATACTAGGGTATTCATTCGGTTAACCGTCTATCGGTTAACCGATTAATTACTTCCCGATTAACTGACCGGTTAATTTAAAATTGTATTTTTTCGATTAACGATTAAACCGGTTTATTTCAGTCGATTAACCGATTAACCGATGTAACAAAGTTTTTAATTTTTAGTAGTATTATAAAATATTTTTTGTGTTTTTCATTATTTATTTCGTCTCATATACAAAAGGTATGTGCTTAGAAATATTTTTTCCTGAAATATATTTCCTTCTAGCAATACATTCTTAAAATACAGTAAAAAAACAGAATCTAAGGAATTCAGACTTAAAATTTTTTGCAGAGTGTTCGGAGCTGAGCTTTGTCAGGTCAGTCAGACGATGACGTAATAACAGAAGAAACTCTGGATAGTAACACAAACAGTTTTTTAACAGAACTAACCGAAACAATTAGAAGTGTTAAAAACTTTAAAAATGAAAACAAAACCCTAATGGCATAGTGGAAGATTTTAAATGTTTAGAGAAATCCAGGAAAAGGACTGAGAAATTAGATATTCTGTATTATGGGTTACTTTCGATTTCTCCAACATCTACGATAAGTGAAAGATTTTTTTCCAAGTCAAGTTTTATCAAAACTAAAAGAAAGAATCGCTTTAATCCTTAACATTTAAACTAAATTATTTTTCTTAAGATTATTTTATAAGATCTCCTTAAACTATCGATAATAAATAATCTGAGCGTTTATTTTTTAATAAATATTTATTATGTATTTATTAAAAAAGACATATTACATTTTTATGAATTATTTTTTTGTTTGCTCCTTTTAGTATAGCAATTGTTATGTTTGGTATGTTATTTCTGTTTTTCATTAACTTTTGCATTTTTATCTATTGAAATTACTTAATTTATTGAAAAAACTTGATTAATCGGTTAACCGATCAAAAACAAAATTAACCGATTATTAATCGATTAAACCAAAACCTCGGTTAATTAATCGAGCGATTAACCGATTAATGCAAAAACCCGATTAAATGAATACCCTAGTATATACGTAATGATATTATCCACAGAGATCTCAACGTCCCCACTTTCCAGGAGGAAATTAACAAATATTCTATTAGCTACATAGATAAACTAATGGCCCACCCTAACTACCTCGCTCGGGGTCTGCTTCAGTTCGAAGATCACCAGAGGCTAAAAAGCACCGATACTTTGATCCTTACTAAAAGACATTTTTAAAATTTGAATACAGCAGTGAGTGGTTACATTGGTAACAACTAATTAACAACAAGTAGATTTAAGATTTGAATATATATTGTAAATTTCGATAAGAAAGATTCAATAAATAAAATAAATTAACTATAAAAAAAATTAAGTGTAAACTTTTTATGCTGAAAGTAATCATCTGTGAATAACTTAAATAGGTACTTAAAAAACTTAACACTTGCAAATAATTTATGAACATGCGCCAATATCTTTATCAAAATCAGCGTTGCCGTTGTGCCACTAGAGTATCACTTTTGACCCTTTTTCATGCCAATCACACTTTTTGTGACCCTTTTTTTAATTTATCTTTTTGTATTTTGTTTTAACAAAATTTATGACACTTTTTGAACATTTTTGTAAATAACTACCAGTTTCCATATTCCTTACAAAAGTTCGCATGAGTTTTGTGAACATACATATCAAAATGGGTAGCATGTCATAACGTCCAGTGTCATAGTGTCCACGAACACTATTTGCAAACAAACTTAAAACAGAAACTTGTGAGTCCATGCTTTCCTCTCTCAATTTGCTCGAATCGGAGCTGGAAGAATGGACTTCAAGTGAAGAATTAATTACAAAATATAGAATATCAAAGGTTTTTGCAAAAGTAGCTTCTTTTTTTTAATAAAATGATTAATATTGGAATGTACCTGTGAATTGTTTCTTAGTTTTCACATTGATTTATAATTCAAGTATGTATAATTACTTTTATTTTAGTCTAATGTATTTAATTATTACATACTAATACATTTGACCCTATTTTATTTTAAAATACCCCTTTATTGACCATTTTTTTCTTAAATACCCTTTTTATGACACTTTTTTGAAATTTTCAACAGTAACCCTGATCAGAATGACTTACTATTAGAGTTTTTACGCGGGAAAGAATTCCCGGGAATCCCGGGACATTATTTTTTAATAATTCCCGGGAAAATTTTTCCGGGAATTTCAAATTACATTTTTTTAAATTTGAATTTGTTAGCATCGTTAAAATAAAAAACGAGCAAAATATACTCTTTACTAAAATTACTAAAAACTACCTACAAATCGAACTATATTGGCATAAATCAACGTAGAAGTAAATAAAGTAGAAAATAAAAATATACACGATACACCAGAACCATCAACAGATTCTAAAAAAAATTAATGTAAAGAAAATACAAAAGCCTGAACGAATTTTAAAAAAAGAATTTGACGTCTATGAAGTCTCGGGTAATAGGCCAACAAATTTATAATCTTTGTATGATGCGCTGCTTACTATTGAACCAACGTCTGTAGAGAACGAGAGCACGCTTTCGGTAGCAGTACATATCAATAAGGATTAGAAATAGAATCTCCGATGAGCTTTTAATGCTATAATAATACTTAAAATGTTTTCTTAAAAAAAAAATAATTTTACCAAGTTGCTATTAATAATAACTACTTAATATTAATAAGTTTTAATAATTCGTGATCACCAAAAAAAAAAAAAAAAAAAAAAAAAAAAAAAAAAAAAAAAAAAAAAAAAAAAATATATGCATGTACCTATGAATGTAACAATTTATTTGGTTTTGTTTTGGTTTTCTGTGAAATTAATAAAGCTATAGCTATAATTTTGTTAGACTGTTGTATATGTGTATGTACATTCTTTTAAAAAAGTAAAAACTTTTGTCTTGAACTCATTTAATAAAATCATTGTTTTCTTTAAAGAATCCCGGGATTCCCGGGAATAAGATTTTGTTTGTGTCGTTTCCCGGGAACAGAAAAGGTCCGGGAAATTAGAAACTCTACTTACTATGCATAAAAGTGATATCCCTGAAAATAATACGACCCTGCAAGTAATACGACTAGCCCAAAAGTCCCCCAAAGGTCCCCCAAATGTATTGAAAACACATGGTATATTCTACATTACGATGTCCTAGGCCTGGACCATATAATCAAGGCTTGCATTACAACGGAATAGTCTTTAAACTGCTCCATGCTCATACATACTCCTAGTGGATTAGTTTTGAAACTTCTCCATGGTATACTCCAGAAGATTAGTTTTAAAATCGTTTAAAATGAAAAACATGTCATTAAACTACAAACACTTTGTTTTAGCAATGACATGGTCCACGATTGCATTACATTGGACCATGTTGTGAGTAGTCCATTTTATCAACAATGGATCAAGTAGTCCAATATTATTTGCAGGAATTAAGTTTTAAGATTTTGGGATTTCTAATTCATGACGTGACAAATGTTTATTTTGAAAAACATACGATCTTTACCTAATGACAACCCTTACAAAACTTGGATTAAAAAAAACCGTAATAAAAAGTATAATAACAGCACCTTCCCATGGCGATTAATTTCCAGCCATAAAATTAATTCAACAAGTATCAAAATATCTTAAAAAATGCCGTAAAACTATTTTTAAAACTAAATTATACAAAAAAAAAAAAATGCTGCAAAAGGTAAAATATACATTAACAAATAGACCCCAAAATTAATAAAAATCTAGAAAATGGATAAATATATACACAGTTTCTGAATCCATTGAAAAACATGCAATTGCATATTAACGGTTTCCCTGGTTATAAAATTTGTAACTGAACTTTATTTTAAAATATGTATATTTAAGCAGGGCACACGATAATATCTTGTGTTAGCAATAGAATTTGACAGTTGCCACTGCAATAATAGCCAAACTAAATTCTTGTGTGGTCGGGTGCTTGAGGGTGACTGACTCAATACCTAATAATACCTAATACCTTTTTGTGTTATGCTTGACGTTTATATTTTCGTTGCTATTAATATGTCATTAAAATGTAAATTCGTATCAACCAATTACAATTAACCACGTGCAGTTAATTAACTTAAAATAAGGAAAACCAACAATTAATTGAAAATTTGTCTATAAAACGCATTGAATACATACAATTTTATTTTTCATGCCACAAAGCACCCAGAATGTTAACAAAAGTTTTAAAGAGGACAAAAGTTTTAAAAACGTTTAATAATTATTTTTACTTAACCATTTTACCTAGACATGTCTTGGGAATTTTATATCATAGTATGTATATAAATTAATAGTTTTGTAACAAAAACTTACGTTATCTTGATGTAAAGAAGTTGCAAGTTTTGAAAAATCTGCAAAGAAGAAAAGATAAATTTTAATGATTTTTTTTATAATATAAACTATATAATTACGAGATTAGGAATTGATAAAAATAATGGTAATGAATCGAGTACTCTACATCCCAATAAGCAAATTTCTTGTTGCGAAGCACTAAAAGTAAATTTTAAAAAGACGGCTCACATTTATGCGCTACGCAATAAGACATACAGAGATTCAGTGAGATAAGTGAATATATTCTAAGCAAATTAAAAAAAAAAAAATAAAACAGTTGAAGAGCCAAGACGTTCCCTTACTACAAAGCAGGTTTGGAAGGGAGCATATTAAAGAATAACGGTAACAACAAAAATTTCAGTGTGTAAAGCTGATCTTAATATTCAACAATTTTTATATGCGCTAAATAAAGCGCTTTCTGCGTCAAAACTGTATTGCTTCAAAGCGGGAACTTCAAAAAAAATGCTTGACTTCGTAAGCGATATGGGCAGCGAAACTTTAACGTTTCTCCATTGAAAACATGCTTCGTTGGCAGCTCCCTTTTTTTCTGGAATTATGATTATGATTATTTTTATCGAACGTTTGTTAAAGGCATGCAGGTAAAGTTGGCAACATTGTCTACTGTACCAGCTGATGTTTCAGTTCTTACCCCACGTCTCCATGCGCTTTCGATTTGAACATGACATGACCATAACGCCGGCAGAGCAACGGTATTAATTTGTTCACGTTCTTGTATGGGGCGAATACGTGTTGATGTTCATGTTCTGATTGCCCACAGTTTTTGTTGTTGTGGCGTTTGCTTGTATACAGAAAATACATTGTATGGCCAACATCATGGCGCACATGGATGCTAAGACGAATGTTTGGGCAATGATGGCAGCACATGGACGAAACATGAACATGAACAGTCTACACGAGCAGAATTCATGTGCGACATGCTGTTCTTACCAAGTTGATGGATAGTGGAGACGGGTAGTTAGTTAGTGTGAGGTTAGTTTGGTTCGACACAAGGCGAATTTACTAGAAGGTGAGGCCTACTCAACCGCTGTTTTTTTTTTGTAGTCGGGTTGTCAAAGTTTGCTTACAAGCTACAGTTTTTTTATGTAAACAAACATCTTTGTTGACTAGATATATTTTTGACAATCGTACTACAAAAGCAGTGTTGCTGGAGAGCTAACCTCACCTTCTAGTCAATTCGCCTTGGTTCGAACAATCATCATTGATTGGTATAAGCAATTTCACTATGATAGAATACTTTTAGTAAAATTGAAGCACTTGGAACGAAGATAATCCTCAAGCCATTATCAAAACACTACTTAAGCTGGAGGACTACACCATGCATTCTATGCTTTCTTGCTGCCTACGCAAGTGTAAAATCTGTGTTGTTTACGTAGCAAGTTACATGCACAAAAGCGTAGGATGGCTTGAGGCGTTGAATACGAAAAGTAGGTTACTTTTAAAATGGCTAATACATCAATGAATGTTTAAGCGTTGGTTTAGTTGAAATAAACATAAATTTATATGTAGTTTAAACTTAACAGCTGTAAATCAGTGCCCCATATATTATATGTAGTGCAAAAAAAAATGATGTGGCAGCACTATGAAAAATTTTGTCAAATTCATATGGTTCGTATTGGTAGTTTAAACGCACAATTTTATGCGTTTAGAGATGGTTTAAATGTTTACTGAATTTTAGATTTGCTGGTTTAAACACATTTAAAACCAAAAAGAGCGTTTAACTTGCACTGGTTTATTAGCCCTAAGCGACCCGAGCAACGTTCGAACAAATCAGCTGATTTTTACCAATGAAATTTTATTTTTACTTGTAGTGATGCCACATTAAAAGCGTTGCATTTAACTTGAAACGTAGAACGCGAGTAAAGAATGAAAAACATGCAATGCATGGAAAACGAAAACGCGTGGTGTAAGCCTCCAGCTTTAACCTAAAAAACTCTCTGCCTGGTAAACTTTATGGGTCGGCGAAGTCATTCATATATTTTTAAAAACAAGTGTGGGCAGAATGTTCTGCCATCGGTGAACGGTAAGGCAAACGACTAACAGTTTTCTTGTACCATTAAAAAGTGTGATTTGGATAACTAACTAAGTAACTTAAGATTAACAATTTGAGAAAATATAAGCATTTGCATATAAAGGGTGTTTTTTATAGATTGATACAAGTTTAAATCATAATAAAACATAGTGGCTAGAAAATTTTATGAAATTAATGTTTAAATATGATTTCGGCTATGTGGCGGCCACGGCTGGCGCGTAGAAAGCGCAATCTGGAAGACCAATTTCAACAAATTTTCGCATTCTGACCATTATCGGTTTTGAAGACATGTGGGCCAATGACTACGCCAGCCCATAAAGCGCACCAAACAGTTATTTTCTGTGGATGTAATGCTGTTTCGACAAAAGCTTGTGGATTCTCCTCACTCCAAGTGCGACAATTCTACTTATTTACGTACCCATTCAACCAGAAATAAGCTTCATCGGAAAATAAAATTTTGAATGGAAATTCAAAATTAATATCAATTTGTGCTTCAGCCCATTTGTCGAATTATTTTGATTAATAATTTTAACTATTTGAACACGTTGCTCTGGTGTAAGGCGATTTATAATGAAATGTCAAAGCAAACTAAACAAAAAGCAACTATCAGCTGTTAAATGGGAGGTCAAAAATGATGCCAACTCAAAGTTGTACCACTCCAAAAAAAAACACCCTTTAATTCCTGCCCCTTGTTAAGAGGTTCCATATAAAGTAAAAGAATATTGTTCCTTTCAATTTTTAATGAAAAATTTATAAACCAATGAAATTTTAACAATTACTCCAGCCATCTAAAGTTTTATAATGCAATCTAATAATATCTTTAATGTAACCAACTTTTAGCTAACTTTAACATGTCTTTAAAGTTTAAACTATCTCTACTTCGTATATTCTAAAAATAACTAGACCTCAAAATAATATTTTTTTTTGTTTTGACATAAATTTTCTTCATGTAGTAGAATAATGTTTTTTTTTTTCTCAACAAACGTTTATACGTTAAATATGCCGTCTTATTTATTGTTAGACATAACTGTCAATATAATGAACTGTACCAAAATATACATTAGAAAAAAAAATTGCAAAAACAACTAGAAAAAACTCTAATAGTGTTTAGATGGGGTTTTTTGCCAGCTCAAGTTTAGACAACAGCCACACCTGTTTAACGAATTGTAAAACGTTTTTGTTTTTCAATGTAGCCCATAGACTTGTCTTTTTTAAGACAACTATTTAGAATAAAGTACTTAAACAAAACACAGCAGAAAAATTATTGTCTGCAAGACAAGACACAGTGTAATGAATTACAGAAAAATGTTAACTAAACAAGTCTTCAAACATTTTTTGATCGCCGAAAATTTCGAATCGGAGAGCCATAAATGGACGAGCTGTATTGATCTCTTGTTTTATCTGGTGGGAACCACAATTCTGGATTGTTCTCTATCCCTGCCCTTAATGGAATTTTCATTAACTTCAAATTAGTCATCGCTTAAGAAAAAAATACGGTACTGCGGGTGCATTTGATGCTAAACACTTTTTCTTCGAATTTGGGTGTCCCATATCCCAGCAAAAAAAATATCGGAATCACACTGTAAAATTTCGTGAAAATCGGTCCATAATTTACCAAACACCCCATATAAAGCCCAGTCTCGAAAAATACTTAGTACGCCTAAAACGGTAACGAACAGCTATTTTAATAAAATTTGGTCTGTCGTAGCTTTATTAGACAAAAAATAACACTGTTCATTTTCGTTTAGATCGGTCCATAATTTACCATAGATCCCATATAACGCCCACTCTACCTTGTTTTTATTAGTGGTGTTCAAAAATAAAAATAATTGCAAGTGGTCTTGCAACATAGCAAGTGCAAAATGTCGTTTTGTTTTTATTTCACACCAACAACAAAATACATAGATTTGCACTTGTTATACTACACCATTGCGTTTTTGCTAGACTAAAAATGGTTTAGCTTTTTTCGTATTTTATGTTGCAATGTCAAAAATTGTCAAAAAATCTCCGGGAGTTTTTTCTTTTTCCCTGAAAATTTCAATTCATAATTGCTTTAAATAAGTCCATTCTCAATTAGAAAATTAAATTAGGGTTGCCAAAAGCACAAAAGAGCGCACACAGTTAATAGTAAAAACGTATCCGATTATAGATAGCACACTTACTTTTTTTAAATGGCTCAAGATGGCGTTATATTGATTTTCTCACTCCGTTTGTAACACTTCGAAATATTCATCAGAGAATATTTATTAAGCGGATAGCCCTTTCGACGGACAGTATTGCATGGTCATGATAGCTTTCTTTAAGAAAACATTCAGTTATTTTGAGAGAAAATCCGCTTATACAGGCAGTTTCCAATGGTCCCATTAGTGTCCGGTCATGACAGAATTCCACAGTATCCTTGTTAAATTCAAAGGCGATCAAGCCTTTCCATCCGTCTGTTGAAAGCAGAGTAAAGGTCGCAATATGGGTTCGGTAAAAATGATATCTGGATGGCAGATTAATTTAGTATTACAAATAAGCTTAATCGGTCAATTATTTTTTCTAGCTCTCATGCAAAAATCCACACGAAATTAAACTTGGTATAATAATGGTCATGAGCTAAAGCAGTGGAATAAGCTAAAGCAATAACATTTAGCACAGATATTAATTTTATATACTGTGAGCGTCAAAATAAAGTAAACAGCTTGTTTTCTAATATAAAAAGTGATATGTTAGTTATAAAAAGTTAAATTTCTACTTTGCCAAATTTGATTAGAATTCATGCTTGCTGTCATCAGTGAAAAATACGTTGCTCCAAAATTTGACGAATGCAAGTTGAACAAAAAAAAAAAAAAAAAAAAAACATGATATAAGGTAAAAAAAAGAAATTCAATACAGTATCTATAGTGAATCGTGATAGGGCTCGCTTTTGTAATACGTCCTAAAACAGCTGGATCAGACCAATAGTCGCTCGATATCAACTCAACTAAACATCTGGGAGCATTTGGACAGACAAATTAAAAAAAAAAAACATAACTGGCAGGCACTCACTCTTTGAAGAGAATTCTGCAGGAAGAGTTGCCAAAAATGTCTACTGAGCTAACTTTAAAATGGTTGGAATCGATGCCAAAGAGAGTAGAAGTCGTTCTTAAAGCGAAAATAAATCAAACAAAGTATTAGCCACTTAACTTTTCTTAGTACTTTAGAACTGTACACTTTTTTGGGCGCGTTAAAAAGGGAGCAAATTAGTTTTTTATAGCACTGTTTTCGTTGTTTCGAAGTATTTCAAAATTTTAATTTTATATTGTAATAACATTGTCCAAGGTTTTGTAAATGATAAAAAACTTCTAAAAATTTGAATTCTTTTTTACTAAAATAACACTTTTTATATTGTAAAACAAGCTGTTTACTTTATTTTGACGCTCACTGTATGCAGAGCATGTTTTGTAGCGGGGGCGGGTCAATAAGTCCGTAATTTTTTAAATGAAATAAACGTTTTTGGATTAAAAATCAATTTATTTTTGAACGAAGTCTGATTTAAGCTCTTTACACTTTGTCCAATGTTTCTCAAATTATTTTATTCTTTCCAGAAAATAAAATTGGTCAGGTCATCAAAATAGGCCAATCATTGGAGTCAAATCTTTTTCCGCAACCCTTTTGATATTAAGAAATAGTCATGCGGGAATTGATCCGGAAAATAGGGTGTATTGAGAAGCAATTCGTGGTCTAGTTTATTTGGTAGAAATTGGTTTCTTCCATTTTCTCCTCGCATACAGAGTTAGAACATTATCAACGGCTGTTAAGCACTAAATGATGCTGCTTATTTAAATGGCAGATGTCGGATGACACGAGCAGTGTTGCACTTTTAGCTAAGAGGCGGAAAATTTAAAATGTCAAATACTTATTGAACCCTCAACTTATTTTCTATGTTTGTTTATGTTGTATTAAAAATAATAGTGTAGGGCACCAAAGATTGACTTGAACGGAAAGCAGGAGAGAAAATTTAACTCAGCTACCAAAAAACCCAACTCTATAATTGGGTTGGTAAGAAATGTGCTCACGTTGTTCTTGTAAATTCACACGTACGGAGTTAATTTTTTATTTTTCTTTTAGAGAGTTCCCATTTAAGTAATTTTCTGTGCCATATTTTATTTAATATTTTTAAATCAGTTTTTTTAACAAGTTTTCTTAACACTGTGCTGTGTGAAAAATATTAAAATATTCTTACTATAATTGCCATTATTGTAGTTAAAAGATGAACATCTTTTAGCGGTCTACTTTATTTTCATAAAAAATGTAAATTTAACTTCGAAAAAGTTTTAAATTATAATAATAATGATGTAAATTGAGACTGACTTAAGGCAGACACTGTAAATAACGGCAAATTTAATAAAACAAAAAACACAAATTGTAGCATTTTTTCAACTTAATTATATTTTATTAAAGAAAGAATATTCAAAATTTTTTATATCTATCTATATATATAAAAGAGACGTGTTTGTTTGTAATCCCCAAACTCAAAAACTACTGCACCGACTTTGACCAGAATTTGTGTGTTTGATGTATGAGGCATGAGGAGTGTTTCTGTGGAGTTTCGTATTTATCCGATAGATGGCACCACGTTTTTATATTTTTGTCATTTTCGTCGTAATCGCTAAACATAATGTTTTAAAATTTAGATGCATGGTATGTCACTAAATCTTTATCAATATACATTTATCAATTCAGCGGTAATTCACTAAAATACGCTAAAATCACCAAAATGGAAAAACAAAATTTATCTTCTATCTATATCTATATCTATATATCTATATATGTATTTATATAAAAGAGACGTGTTTGTTTGTAATCGCTAAACTCAAAAACTACTGCACCGACTTTGACCAGAATTTGTGTGTTTGATGTATGAGGCATGAGGAGTGTTTCTGTGGAGTTTCGTATTTATCCGATAGATGGCACCACGTTTTTATATTTTTGTCATTTTCGTCGTAATCGCTAAACATAATGTTTTAAAATTTAGATGCATGGTATGTCATTAAATCTTTATCAATATACATTTATCAATTCAACGGTAATTTACTAAAATACGCTAAAATCACCAAAATGAAAAAAATGTATATGGTTAAATAGCCAGCTTTATTCCAAACATTTATGTTAATTTTAGTTTACAAAAGTCTATTTCCACTTCCATAAATATTTTTCAAATACGCGGTTAGGGTATCCAATAATTTTAAACAAACATGAAGAATCTAATAGCATTTGCTGGTAAGTAAAACATTTATTATTTAATTTTTTTTTTATTGTTTTGAAAATCAATTAAATACGTTCATATTTTATAAAATTTTAAATCTTTACTAAGGGCCAGCAAAGCGGACCGGGTCCAGCTAGTATTTTATAAAAGCTTGTAACATAACCTCTCAAAAATTGTTAAATTTTTTTTTAATTCTTTAACAGCCGAAATGCAATTTGAGTCGAATTTATATCGATTTCTAGGTTGGTGCGATGTTAAGTGTATTTTTCCATGTGTCAAGCGGAAGGAATCGAATCGACTTGAGTTTTCTTTAAGATATATAGTGGCCATATATAATGCCCTGTGGTTCCTATTGGCCACAAAGGGCCTAAACGAATCGATTCTATTCAGTCCGGTTTTATGCTGTTTGTTTGACTTCTCTACAGCTTTTATCAATACGGATAACTTTGATGTTAAGTTGACGACGCCAGGTGTGCTACGGTCTGCCTTCTCTCCGTCATCTGAAGGTCTCCGAATCGTGTGATAAATCCAACGCCATTTGCCGTTTAATATTTCGTTGCAAATTGGTCGTTGATTTCTACGTCTCCAGAGCTCCGTATTAGGCCACAAAACTTTGAGGAATTTTCAAAGAAAAAGATTAACAAAAACTTGTTGGAATTGTGGGCCGTGTTCTATTATATTTCAAGTCTCACTTGCGTAGAGAAGCATAGACTTACCACACGTCGCTTTATTTTTGTGGATGTGACAGAAGACTTCCGTATTGAACGAAGCGCACCGAATGCTTAGTTGGCTTTGGAGATACGATAAGCTATATCCTTGCTAGAACCACTTGTATTTATAAGGATGTTAAATATGTAGCAAAATTATGTGACTTCCTCCAGTTCACTGTAATCTATACTGAATCTGCTTGTATTTACGATGTTGCAAAGAAGAGCTCTCCATATTGCATGTCAAAAGCTTTCGCAAAGTCTATAAACAAGCGGGGATCGAAGTTTCGCAGACTGTTCTTTAATTATTCATTTTCTCTCTCTCTCTCTCTCTTTAGTAAACTAGCATTCTGTATCTGGCTTTATGCTAGGAACACAACTGGGACGAACGACGAATTTTTGGCCGCGAATATTCGTCGCCAAAAATAAAACATATTTGTGTATATGAAATTACGCACAATCATGGCGTCGGCCGAAATTCGTCATACGCGGCGACTTTGCAATAGATTTATTTCTATTTCATACGCCGGCGAACGACGAACAAATCAGTACCGGGTGACCATGTTTGATTTTAGTTTTCAAGTATTTTAGTATATAAAGTTACTTTTTTACTTTAATAATTGTTCTTTATTATTTTATCGCATCTTAAATATATATACAAAGAAGATAACTATAAGAATAGTTTTTAATTGTGTTTTTGTTAATTTTTGTGTTTTTTAAGTAAATTTTTTTTTATATGGCCACACTATTTCTGTCTCTTTGCACAAACAGCAAAGAACTTTTTCAATTAATAAAGCTGTTAGTTATTCGTCGTTGTTGTGTTTCATACGACGAACTTACTCAGCGAATTTTTACTAAAAAATTCGTCGTGTAGGGCGAAATTCGTCGTTCGTCCCAGTTGTGTTCCTAGCATTATGTGACCAACAATTTATATAGTCAATTCCGAAAAGATCGCGGTCGAATAAAGTCCTATTTTGTGCCTCTGAAGTTACCAGGATTTTAGGGTTATTATTTAGTATTATCGGGTGTTTTTTTCAGTGGTGTAGAACTTCGAATTGAAATAAAACACAAGAAAATCGTTTTAATGACCATCAATTTGGCTTTATTGTAAGGAAAATTTTATGCCATTAATGTTTAAATATGATTTCAGGCATGTGGCCGCCGCGGCTGGCTCGAATAAAGCCAATTCTACAGGTCCAATTTTCAACCACTTTTTCGAGCATATGGGGCCGTATGTCGGCAATAACGCCACGAATGTTGGCTTCCAATTCCCCTAACGTTTCTGGTTTTTTGGCGTAGACGAGCGACTTCACATATCCCCAAAGAAAATAATCCAATGGTGTCAAATCACACGATCTTGGTGGCCAATTGACAGGTCCATTCCGCGAAATTATGCGCTCATCGAATGTTTCCTTCAATAAATCGATTGTGGCGTGTGCTGTGTGGCATGTAGCGCCGTCTTGTTGGAACCACAACTCATCCACATTCATGCCATCCAATTCGGGAACAAAATAGTCGGTTATCATGGCTCTATACCGGTCTCCATTAACGGTAACTGCCTCTCCAGCATTATTTCGAAAGAAGTATGGCCCAATGACTCCACCAGCCCATAGAGCACACCAAACAGTCAGTTTTTGTGGATGTAATGGCGTCTCAAGGGTCTCATGTGGATTCTCTTCACTCCAAATGCGGCAATTTTGCTTGTTGACGTAGCCATTCAACCAAAAATTAGCCTCATCACTGAACAAAATTTTGCGATGAAAATCAGCATCGAGATCAATCTCATTTTCGGCCCATACACCAAAATCACGACGCATTGCATGGTCTCGCGGCTTTAATTCTTGCACAAGCTGGATCTTGTAAGGTCGCAAGCCAAGATCTTTGCGCAAAATCTTCCATAAAGTTGATGGACAAAGCTCCAATTGCTGTGCACGGTGGCGAATCAATTCATTCGGGTCCTCTTCAACACTTTGCTCTACAGCGAGAATTGTTTCTTCGGTGCGCACTGTTCGACGTCTCTGCGGATGCGTATTATCACATAGAGTAAACGTAGTGCAAAAACGATCCATGGTTAACCGAATTAATTGCTCTGATGGACGATTATGTCGACCATAAAATGGACGGAGCTTGCGGTAAACTTCGCGAACTGAACCGTTATTTTCGAAACAAATTTGCACGATTTGCAAGCGTTGTTCTTTTGTAAACCTGTTCATGATGAAATGGCAAACCAAACTGAACATAAATAACATTAGAGTTGCCAGATTTGACCACAAAATGCCAGTTTTATCTCTATTCGAAAAACAAACCTGTAAAAAAAAACACCCGATAGATATAAAGTTTATTGGGATCACCAGCTCCGTTCCTAAACAGGGAGAACTTGTTTACCCTTAATTTTTAAGCAATTTTCCGTCCGTATATGGCTCTTTCTGTGTGCAACAGATTTCCAAATATGAAGACTGAATACATTCCCTTTCCTAACAATTATGTTCTCGAAATGCCACATGTGTATAAATGCCCGCACGAGACTCTCAATAGCAGTAAGTCCTTCATGGCAGGTAACCCCTGCAATTTTAAACACTTCCCATATCTCTTTAAAGCCCCATCGTTTTAATCCCTAACAACTGAACGAATTTGAGCTGGGTACCAAATAACTCTTCAAATTATATTCCCCTTTTCAGTTTGTTTAGCTTTTAAAATCATATGATTTGTTTTATCGTTAAAATGTGCGTTCGTTTACTTTTCCAGTAAAATCCAGTAGGTGAGTAATATGAAAATCTTACAAATTTATGTGTATGCGAACGCATTTCAGTAAAATCCAGTACAAATTTGTACAAATTTTGGGGTAAACGAACGCAGCTAAAGTTTTTGAAATTAAAAGTTAAAAATGTCTCGAGACTTGGATCTTCCAAGCAGGAGTATATTCGTTTTGACTGGAGCGAGCACAAAGTGGACCTGATATTTAAAGCTTTTAAGTAAAAGTGCTTTTATCATAATTGTATTAGTATTATCACTTATTCCCAGAAATTTTGGCGTTACCGCCTAGAGGAGTACCTGCCCTTTGACTTACGTTTAATAAAGGATATAAGTGCTTCCAAAACTTAAAACTTACCTGGGTCTTAAATATGCCAGATCTCTTGAAAAAAGTAGCCAAATAGAGTCTTATTTGATACCACAGAAATTCAAAATCTACAGTATAAATAACGTCATGTACTGGTGTTTGTGACGCCTATGTTTTGAGGTGTCACGCACTTGAACGCTAGTAGTCCCATTGTGTTCATTTTGTGTTTAGAGCACTGTAACTTTTTGCATCCGTTTTGCTTCTACTGAACTTGTTTGTTCCCTGACATGCCTAAAGAGCCCCCCTCCTAAGCCTTCGTCTTAACGGCAACAAATTGTTTCCAGTTACAAAATAGAATTGGATTTGTGTCTTTGTCTTAAAAAATAAAACTTCTATTTAATGTTAAAGAAAAAATCTCAATGCTCATGTCGATTTTTGCATTAAGTTCGTTTCTTTTTCAAAAGGAATACAAAAAAAAAAATTTATTCTTAAAGAATATTTACAATTTGAAACCCGTTACACTCGAAAAAATTCTACAATGTTGAGTCAAGTGTTTAAAATTTATAAAAAGAACAAAAAAATTTTATATTTATATACAATTTAAAGAAAAAAAAAAATAGATACCAACAATCTTTTTTTCATTTTGGCACCTGAAACGCAACGACCAGAACATTACAACACCTCAACAGCCTACAACGATGACGATAATGATGTTAATGCCAATGATGACAATCATCATCATCACTATCGTCATTATCATCATAATCAGAATTATAAAGTTAACTTCTATAAAGATGTGGATGTTGTTTTTGTATGATTTTGAATTCAAATCTTAAAGATGTATAGACAGAAATTGTAGATACATTCACCGTTAAGTGAATAATGCAGCAGCAGCAGCAACGACAAAAACAAACAGTAATGTGTTGTTTTAAAATAGAAGTAAGTATCTATGTATGTAAATATGTAGCATTATTGTTGTAATCCTAGTATCCATGAGTTTTAGTATTAACAATTTGCTTGCCACATTGCCACAAGCAGTTGCTATTAAACAGTTTGTTAAATGCGCGCGGTATCTTTTGTGTTCTGGGGTTTAATTTTAAAAAATGGGGGGAAAAATTGTGGTCAGATACTTGCAATTTGTTAAATATATATTTTAGTTTTGTTGCTTTTTGTTGTCGCTTTCGTTAAAACATTTTCGCTTTAAGTGCTAAAACTGTTGCATTAGTTTTAGTTAACTTTAATGTAAATAGAGGTCAAGTTGTGGTTCAGTTAAGGAATCTATTTGTTTTTTTTTAATTTCTAACAATTTTTAATTACTTGTAAATATTTGTTTAAGTACAGTTTTCGTTTTAAATTGTCAGATAATTCAAGGCGAAATATATTTATAGTTAATTTTATCCAAGGCGAATTTATACAGGTGACCGCATCAGACCGCATGGGAGAGAGTTATTTATGCTGACTTTTAATTTGTTTTTATGGAGGTTGAAATCAGGGTTGCCAGATTTTTTTGAGCTCCATCGCCAAACCGGATGTCAGAAAACGCCAAACGTCAATTTTGTTCAGTTTTTTTTTTTAATTAAATTTTACACACAAAAAAAAGCTAGTATAACATTTCAGTCAAAAATCGCCATAAACTGGGAAAAAATACAAAAAAGTCGCTGAAAGTAAATTTTGTTCAGTTCCTTTATTTTTTTTTAAATAACATAAAATGTAGATCATATTATATTCAGTTAAAAAATCTAAAATTAAGTTCACAAGTCTTAGAGATCGTACACTTCAGCCTCATCGATTTCATTACTGGTGTTTTGACCTGCATACATATTGCTATGAGAATTAAAAAGTGACTGAATAAAAAATTCACTTAAAATGATAAAAAAAAACAAAAATCATGTGAAAAAAGTTGCCAAAAAATGACAAACTGTTAAAAAAGATCTCAAATAATATTAATGGGTAATTCCATGTCAAATCGACCAAGAGTGGGACACGACCGCTTTCGATTTTAATGAAATTTAATGAGAAGGTTCCTTTTATCCTATAAGGAACATATATGAACGAAAAAAAATTCGAATTAGCCGAATGTGTTAAGATTATTTCTTCAATATCTCGAAAACTACTTTACATACGAAGATGATTTTGATGTCATTTTAAAGAGAATACTTGGAGCTACAAACAATATATTGAAAAAAATTGGCTGATTTTTTTTATATAATACCTCAAACTGTTCTTTAAAAATCCTAAAACTTTGAAGGAGGTGTTTTTTTTCTAGGATGCTCCTAGATGGGTCAATGACCAACCCCACTTTATTATTTATTTCTTACAACGTCCTTTAACGCTCACCATTAACAGTCGATTCATTGGAAGAGGTGCGGGCGGTAGATCTTGTCTGCTGATACTGTGAGTCTAAGTAAATGCAACGGACGCTTTAAAAACACTCTTGGGCTTTTAGTGCCCCAGATTCTAAAAGATTGTTTATTAACATAACCACTTTTATGGAAACACGCTTCATCGGCTATTATAATTTTTTATAAAATAATTACTCCCTCTCGACCTGCGCGCTTCAAGTGGTATGTATGTATGTGTATGTATTAGGAAGATCGATTATTCGACTTTTTTTTAAGTATTTTGAATTTTTTATTTTTCACAAGAACACACGCTTTTATAAGCGATCTTTTTTTTTTTTTTTTTTTTTAAATTTATATCTAAAATGCGTACTTTTTTTTTTTTTTTTTTTTTTAATTTCCTTAGCTATTCCCGCGAAGCTCTATGCTTGTCTGCAGGAAAGAAACCAGAGTCTCTGGCGGGAATCGAACCCGCAACCTCGGCGCTGATAGACTAGCTCGCTACCAGCTAGCCTACCGAGGCACTCTGTGTTAACATCGTGCATTATCAACCCAATTATGAATAAAAATTCCCCGGGAGTTTTTTCCTTTTCCAATTTTTCCTATTTAAATTTAATTGTAATACATAAATGGAAAACAAAGGGGAAAACACTCACGGGGCATTTTTATTTATAATTGGGCTGCATATTTTTTAATTTTGTTACATTTTGTTTTGACTTTCTTCATAAAAAGTTAAAGGTTGCAAAAAAAGAAAGGAAAACATATACAAATCACACATTTTTAAATTACCAGTATATTTTAACAAAATAACAGGTTTATTCGATATTCGAAAATTGGAAATTTAAAAATAATACCAGGTTCATACGGACATCAATATTCGTGTTTCGCTCTCCCATTCCTGTTTCGCGCCAGAAATATGATTAAAACAACGTGTTTTATTTAATTAATTTTGAGAGAATTAATTTTATTTTGAGAGCGAAATTTTGATAGCAATTATCGTTAGTTTATCTCTAAAAAAAATCAAAACAAAGAAAAAAACAAAATAAAAATTAATGTTAAATAAAATAAAGTGATAATTATTTAATAATAATGTTAATAAAAGTATTAAAAAATTTATTTTTGACTTTAAATTACTTTTTTCTTTATCTATTTTATATATAAAAAAATGTCAAAATGAAACAAGAATGAATCGTATAAACAGCGTGTTTGGCAAACTAGTTTCAGAGAGCGAAACGAGTGGTTTATATCGTCGTATGAACATAGCATAACTGAATTGAGCAACACTAAAAAAACCGGTCGAATAAAAACCGTTCGATCTCCATAATATGAATACTTTCCATACTTTCATTTAATTTCGTACATCTGGTAAAAAAAAAATAAATAATAGAAACAAAAGAAATAAAATAGAATTAGAAGTTGTACTGCCGAAGATTTCATTATGGGCTTTATTATTTCTTGACTGATGTTGAAGGCCAAGTTCTGTTTGAACATTTACAGCCAAACCTAAATCAGTGTCAAGCGTTTTCTAACTGTGTCAAATATTCTCAAACTCATACAAAGGGTGTGTGTGAAACGGTAGCAACCCTGTTGGCCAAACTGCCGTCGACGACATTGTCGTCAACGATTTATGCACGACATGTCCTCTATCACTTAGGATTTCTGCAAGACAATTTTGAGGAAAATGTCGTGGACGACAAAATACTCGACATTGTCGAGTGCACTGTCTTTTAAAGAAGTTAATAAACGACGACATGACGACATTGTCTTTCAAGTTGTCTTTTGTCAAAGCTTATCCACGACAACATGAGACACATTTTCTTGTAAGGTATCCTCTATCAACAACCATACACGACACTATGAGCGACAGTGTCTTATAAGCTGTTCTGTATTAAAGTGTATGCACGACAACATGACCGACAGTGTCTTGTAAGGTGTCCTTTATCAACTTCTAAGCACGACAATATGAGCGACATTGTCTTCTAAGCTGTCTTCTAAACAAACAAACATAATTTGTTCCCAATAAAAAATAAAGATAACTGTAAAATAACGATAATAATAAAAAAAACAACCAAAGCAAAGTGAAGCAAATCAGTCAGTAAAGTCTGAGAACTCAAAGACTAAGGTCTGATTTTAAAAATATGTATGTCTTGTTGTATATTTTTATTTTTTCGTTTAGGTTTATAGGCGACATTGTCGTGTAAGCTGTTACTCCTGTAACTTCATCGACATTTTCTTATACGCAGTCGTTGACGATAAAGTAGAATCCATTGTCGTCTATATAGTCATCAAAGACAATCTGAACGACAATGTCGTTCATATGGTCATCAACGACTATATGGACGACAATGTCGTGCATGTGGTCATCAACGACAGGCTGAGCGACATTGTCTCTCTTTGTGTCGTGCACGATTTGCGCGACACTTGTTTGAAAATGTCGTTGACGATTTGCATTAGTTGTCCCTTAAGTGTCGTGCAGGAATTAACATTGTCGTCATTGATGATTCGTGCACGACGTAGCCAACTGGGAAAGTACTCATGGAAGCATGATACAAATACAGAAGGTAGTTCCACTCTCTCTTTTTGTCGCCATATTAACGTTCTGACGTTTATTGGAATCATGAAAATGTGTGCTACCACATTTCATAAAATAGTCCAATTTTTCTGTTTTTGTTTTGTTTGTTTTTTGAAGTTTACATATTTTTTGTTAATATTAAAAATAATATTATAACTTAAATAGTTATGTGAAAAAGTGAAAAACCAGATAAAAAATAAGGATATCCTTTCTTTTACTTTCGCAAATATTACGACGATGATATTGTAAAGATGCATATTCATTTGTGTGAAACTTACACTTCAAGGAACAATGTGGGCTAAGCGGGATGAATATCATTGGAATTACTTCGCATGAACTCGTTTATTTCGTAACATTTAAGGATAGTTATGGTCATGGGTAATATTAGACTTTAATATTAGCTTGGATAACTCCGAACAGCATTAGTGTACGTAAGACTTCAATTTTATTATTATTGCTAATTGGACTTAATTTTAATTAATCCTTATTAAAGCTCATTTGATTTTTTTCAGATCCTTTGGACATTTCCTTTTTTGCATTACCTTATTATTAATCAGACATTAATCCCCTTTAAGGGTCTACGTTAGTGTTCCGCAAAAGGTTGTGAGGGAATTGATGTTTCTTCAATCAACGTAAGATAACCTAAATTGGGATTTCACTTTGTAGCTATGGGCTTTTGATGTTTGGAGTTTCTTAGCAACAGGATTTGGTTGTGCTAGATACCCCAATTTTGCTAAAAAAAATGGGGGAGGGTTTGGGGTAGTAAGAGGAAAATAAGAAGCTCATGTGGAGGCAAAATGAAATAAAAAATCTAAAACTGTCACAGAGTCACTCCTACAGAAGTCAAATGTAGGACCAACCCCATTTTTCACCCGCAGCCCGCTATCTCTATTACTTAAAGGGGCTTCTATACAAAATTTTGAATACAGACTAGTAATATATTAAAAAATGTCCTATATCTGCCTAGCAGTCCCCCAATGCGGGTCAAATGTATAATCGCCCTTCATTAATGTTTTGCTCAAAACATTTTCTTTAACATACATGCCCTTTATCTCCACCTATTAGGGGGCTCCCATACAAATATTTAAATAAAATTCTTAACTTCTAAAGCGCCTAAAACGCCTCAAGACTTGTCAAATCTTTGACCAAGCCCAACATTTGTTTCTAACAAACCTAGCCATTATTTCCATACCTTAAGGGGGCTCCAAAACAAAATTTCAATCTTCTACAAAGTTTTATTATGCACTGCGATAAAAATATGGGGGAACTTCAAGGTAGCGGGAGGAAAGTTAACCAACTTCATCTTATAGTCACCTATTATGATAATGAGCAACTCTTATGAGTGCTAAAAATATTTAAAAAAAATAAACAAACCGAAAATTTTATCGAAATATATTGGGAAGTTCGTTATTTTGTAAGTACAACATATGTTCGATTTGATGCGGAAGACTTTGTGCTGATGTACCTAACACATCAAAAAAATTTGTTCTAAGCCCAGTTTAAGTATACTGATTAACTCACAGCCACTTTCTGAATCGATCTAAGGATTTCCGTCCGACTGGCTATCCATACACACTTTGTGGGAAAAGTTACGTACAAAGTACGCCATTTTGAAGATAACTAACCGAAATTTTTTTATATGCATAAGATTTAAATTGTCACAAGGAAGGAAAAATTAAGCTATTAAAGCTATTTGTCCTGATTATTTATATAATTTAAATTAAGAATTATATTAAAATGTTATGAAGAGGTTCTAAAATTATTTGGTTAAGTAAAAAGATGAAAAAATTGTAAATCTTGTTTTATAAATTTAAATTTATTTTTAGTCCAAATTTTTAATGTTTTTAAATAGGCTTAAGTTCATTAAATTTAATTTTCATTAAATTATTTTTATGAAGAAAGGAATTTTACAACATGAAAATTAATTAAAATTGTTATTGATAATCTTTCATTCTTGTCCGTGGCCGGGATTCGACATGTTTCGATCGCAACCACCGGATCTCCTCAGATGGATTTGCCGTTTTACACTCGCAGCCATCGACGACTGCTGGCGTCAATAGTCAAACATCAATCCTTAAACCAAATTGTATTTTAACTTTTGGTAGATCGAAGTTTGCTTTTTTTGAATGATTATCAATTTTAATTGATTTTACATGTTTTTTCCTTACTTCTGTTTTTTCGTACTTTTGTCAAGAATTCTTCTTGACGTCCTTCTTGAAGAACTTAAGCCTAATTAAAAACATTAAAAATTTGGATTAAAAACCATAAATAGTTCAACAAAATAACCACAATACTAATTATTTTTAAATTTATTTTTTATAAAGATAAATAGACCATACAAATAGTGTGTTTTTAATATTTGAGAAAAAAAAAAACCTATGTACATTAGGGTGGCCGTTATTTTTTTTATTTTGATTTCTTATATTCTCCCCCCCTAAATCGGTTCAGTTTTATGTAAAAAAAAATACAAAAAAATTTCGTAGCGATAAGTTGTGTTTTAGGGGGGGCGTCCGTCCCTCAAAGTTTGCCATCAAGCCATTTATTCAAATGTAATTTGTTTGTGTATGACTATCTTCTAAAAACAACATTTTACAAGAATATGATATATGGCAATATTTTAGCTCTTCTAGTCAACAACATAAGCCTCTAAGAAAGTTTTTTGCTAAAATCAATATTTTAGAAAATAATTAAGAAAATAAAAACAAAATACCAAACATTTTATATACGTTTTATATATATAAAAGGTGGATTTAATGTCAAGTGACCCAATTTTGAAATAGATGTCTTTCGATTTAAATGAAATTTACACCAATTTTAGTACTGTTAGATAGTAGCTTAGACACAAATTTTCAACAGGATCGGTCAAAAAGTTTCTGAGTTAGAGGGGGTCAAAGTTTGACATTTTGGCCATACAGGTGTTCTTTCTCATCCATGTAACTTATTACCTATTGGTGTAAGCAAAATTTGTCCCAAGTAGCTTAGATAGCTTTTTGATCAAACTTTTTAAAAAAATTGTTTTTGTTTTTTTAAAAAATTTTTTAAAGTTTTTTTTTTAAATTTAACACTTGGCTAAAAAAAAATAAAAATAAAGTTTTAAATTTAAAAAAAAAATATTAAAAAATTTAAAAAAAAAAAAAACAAAAAAATATTTTTAAAAAAGATTGATTAAATAGCTATCTAAGCTACTTGGGACAAATTTTGTTAACACCAATAGGTAATAAATTACATGGATGAGAAAGAACACCTGTATGGCAAACTTTGACCCCCTCTACCTCTGAAACATTTTGACCGATCTTGTTGAAAATTTGTGTGTAAACTACTATCTAACAGGACTAACCTTGGTGTAAATTTCATACAAATCGGAAGACATCGATTTCAAAATTGTGTCACTTGACATTAAATCGCCTTTTTATGTATATAAAACGTATATAAAATTTTTGGTATTTTGTTGATATTTTCTTAATTATTTTCTAAGATATTCATTTTAGCAAAAAACTTTCTTAGAGGCTTATGTTGTTGACTAGAAGAGCTAAAATATTGCCATATATCATATTCTTGTAAAATGTTGTTTTTAGAAGATAGATAGAATAAATGGCTTGATGGCAAACTTTGAGGGGCGGACGCCCTCCCTAAAACACAACTTATCGCTACGAAATTTTTTTGTAATTTTTTTACATAAAACTGAACCGATTTGGAGGGGGAGAGTAAAAGAAATCAAAAAAAAAGTTCTCCATACAACTAACGGCCACGCTAATGTACATATGTATGCATTTAGTCAAGTTCATTTTAATTATTTTTAGCTCTAAAGCAAATTAAAATGCTTAAAAATTCACATTTATACTGTTAATATAAATTACACATTTTTACTTATAATTTCCTAGAGGAACTTATTTTCTTTTTTTATTAGTGGCAACGTTTTTTTTAATGTTTACAAAAAACAAATTTCAAACAATTTCGATAAACTTCAAAAAATAAATTTTGAGAGAGAAGTGGAACTACCTGGTGTATCATGCACTGTTAGGTGAATAAAATTTCACTTGCCCTCGGGGCTAGTATACATTTTGACATAAACGTAGAAATTCTTGGCAATTTTAATTCACCATAGAACTTTGCTACCGTTTCACACACACCCAAAATGTATAAAGTAAATCCGAAAAGCGCAGCATCAACGCTTTTCAATTGGAAACCCCGATTTTGAATTTTGTCAATTGTAAAAGCGGCAAAATTTGCTTTTTACAAATTAAAAAATAATTTGTCGCTTGCATAATTTTTCATAGAAAATTTTGTCAATTTCTTAATTTTTTATTCAAAGTTGTGTTGTCTTTATAATTTTTTATAGATAATGTAGTCACTTACACAAATTTTTATATGCAATTTTGTTGCTCTCATAATTTTTCATAGAATATATTGTCGCTTTCAGAATTTGTTTTAGAAAATTTTGTCACTTTTACAATTTTTTTTAGACAATTTCGTCTTATTCTGCCGTTTTTAAAGAAAAATTTGTCGCATTTAAATATTTTAATAAAAAAAATTTGTCGCTTCCCTAGAAAATTGTCGCATTTACAATTTTTCTTTGAAAACTTGGCATCCTTATAAATGTTTCACTTTGTTGGTTTAAATTACCAGAAAAGTTGTATGACTTCCTAAATTATTATGTAAATGTAATGAAATTTTCTACTCTTTGCTTTTCGCTTAATTAGTTTTTATATGACGTAAAAAGCAGTGCAAATTCTAATTAAATCAAGAAATTTATTAAACAAATACACATATAAAAAAATGTTGTGCTTTATTGTTTAACTTGAATTTAAATGTAACCAACCACCACTATGAGGTGGAGGAAAATGACAAAATTAACTAAAACAATTAAAATATTTAAATGTTTTAATTAAATCCAACAAAATGGTTTGTTCCGCTAAAAATGTATGGGAAATCCAAGTTTTTTGCTTAATTGCATTCGTAACTCAAAAAAAAAATATATAAAAGAATAAAAATGATTAAAAAAAACTGCAAGTTGTTTGTTTAATTTTATTTTGTAGTTTTTTTCTGCTCTCTTGAAAACTTAATTCATTCATTTATCTTCAATTCATTGAATATTGTTCGTACTTGTTTGTATATTCATGTTGTCTGATAGACAGACAGACAGTCGGACAGACGGATGGGCAAACAGACATGCATACCAACTTAAAAATCTGTGAGAAATATTTATCTTTAAAGCAAAAATTGCAGAGTCAAGAGTTAGAACATTCGGAGTAGTTGGTAAAATACAAAAAAAAACTATTAATTTTTTTTTTGGTGCATCGAGATACTCATGAACGTAACAAGTTATTTGAATATATTTGGAATTTGAAAATTTTGTGCAAATAGCAGACCGACCCGACCATAAGACAGAACAACCGGCAGTCAGAATGTATGAGTGGAAGAAGAAAAAGTTACTGGTTACAGGAATAATCTTGTTGCAAATGTTTATTAAAAAAAAAATTGCTGTATTTAAAACAAGATGTTGTTGTCTGAAAGACAAACTTTAGGATTTTTCATTAAATGTTGAATACGAATCTTGAAGGCTTTACAATGGTTGCGACAAAATTATCCCAAATAATGACAAAAATGATCATTTTGCCTTTTAAAAGTTTCAATGAAAAATGTTGTCGCCTTTGAAAATTTAAATGTTTGTCGCTATTGAAATGCTTGTCGCTTAAAAAACTATGTAAATAAAACCTGGATCGCTTTCAAAAATATCTATCGTTTACTTTGTTTAAACGTCTTCTAAAATTTCAACGTCCGTCAAAAACTTTTATGTTTACATTCATAAAATTTTGTTTGTCAATTTTAAAAACTTTTTCAGAAAAATTTTGTCGCTTTAATTGGTCTTATATGAAAATGTTGCCGCTCTTATAAACTTTAATCAAATATTTTTTCGTTTCCATTCATTTTTAAAAGAAATGTGGTCGCTTTCACAAATCTTCAAGGAACATTTTGTTTTCAAAAATTTTTATTACACAATTTTATAGTTTTCATAAACGTATTTTGTGGTCATGAATTTTCATATAAAATTTTTTTCGGTTTTATAAATTTAAGTGAAAAACTATATCGTTTTCATAAAGTTTTAAAAAATTTTTTAGAAAATGTGGTCACTTTTAAAAATTTTTTTTCAGAAAATTTTGTCGTTTTTATAAAATTTTATAGAAAAGAATTGTTCCAGGCGAATTCATACAAGGTGGTCTTATTTTAAAAACGGATAAAACGCTGTAAACTATTTTAACGTTGTGTCAAAATAATACAACACTGAAGTAAACAAATCAAACAAACAAACATTTCATTCTGTTTTTAATTTTAAATTGTATGTTTTGAAATGTCGTTATTTAAAAACGTTTTAACATTCATAACTCTAAGTGAAAATTAAAGAATTTATGAAAGATTTCCCAGAACCACCAGAACCATTTTGACACATGATTAGTTATCAGCTGCTGCTTATGTAGCAACCTAAGGTCACCTGGTGTGAATTCGCCTTGAAATTGTCGTATATAAAATTATCTTAGAAACTTTTGTCGCTTCAATAAATTTTCTCAAAGAAATTTTGACGGTCTCACAAATTTTCTTTTAAAATTTTTTATAGAAAATTTTGTTGCTTACACAAATATTTGTACATTTATAAAATTTATAAGAAAACTTTGTCGGTTAGATAAATTTTTTTTATCGTCGTCATATATGTTTTATAGATTATTTGGTCGCTTTCATAAATTTTTTATAAATTTTATAATTTATAAATTCTAATAGAAATATTTGTCATTTTCATAAATTTTTATAGAAAAATGTTCTCTAGAAAATTTTGTCGCTTTTGAAAATTTTCTTTAAAAATTTGTCGTTTTCAAAAATTCTTTACAAATATGTTGTCGTTTTATAAAGTTTTTGGGACAATTTTTTTAGCTTTCATAAATTTTCATAGAAAACTTTGTCGCTTTCTCAAGTGTTTATAAAATATTTTGCCGCTTTAATAAATTTTCATGAAAAAATTTGTAATTTTCATAGAAAATGTTGTCGTTTTAGACATTTGCTTACAAAAAATTGTAGCTTTCATAAACTGTCTATATTAATTTTCCCGCTTTCGTAAATATTATTGGACAATATTAAAGCTTTTATAATTTTTACAGCTTACAAAAACTCTTATATACAATTTTGTCGTTGTCATGAATTATCATAGAAAATTTAGTAACTTTTTAAATTTGAATAGAAACCTTTGTCGTTTTCATAAAATTTTATAAAAAAAATTATACGTTTTTATAAATAATAATTAGTATTGTGGTTTTTATAAATTGTTAAAGAAAATTTTGTCGCTTGTATATTTTTGGTTTAAGAAAATAATTAGTCGCTTATACAATTTTTCTTAAAAAAAATGTTTCATCAAAAACTTTTGTTATTTTCGTAAATTTTCATAAAAAATTTTGCCGCTTTTACAAATTTACTTTGAAATTTTGTCGTTTTCATAAAATTTTATAAAACAAATTAAACACGTATAATAGAAAGTTTTGCCGCTTTTATAAATATTTTCCAGAAAAATTTGTCGCTTTTACAATTTTTCTATAAAATAAAAATGTTTTCTTTTCTTAAATTTTCTTAGAAAATTTTATCGTTTTCAAAAATTTTCTTTGAAAATTTTGTCGCCTTTATAAATTTTCCAGCCCTTAAGAAACTGCAGTAAATGTAGAAATTCTGCCATTTCTTCCACTTCTTTATTTGTCATTGGCCAACAAAAAACTGTTGCTTTTAATTCTGATTCATTAAATGTAAACAGTCGCTTTCAAACCAACTCAAAAAGCGAAATTTTCGTTTTTTGTTTCGACTGCAGTTTATTAAACCCTGAAATTTTCTTTAAAAATTTTGTCGCTTTAAAAAATTTTCTTAGAACTTTTGGTCGCTTTAATAAACGTTTGCCGCATTCGTAATTTTTTTTAGAAAGTTTTGTTGCTATTAATAAATTTTCAAAGAATACATATTTTGTCGCTTGCTGGAAATATTTGTCGCGTTTATAAATTTGTACGTCAATAAGATTAAATAAAAAATTTTTTCGCTTTTGTAAATTTTATGAGAAAATTTAGTCACTCTTAAAATATAGTTCAGTTTGTGCTTTGTTGTGAAACGGACGTGTATTTTCAACCCCGCATACGATTTTAATTTATTATTAATTAAATTTGATTTTGGAATATAAATACTAAGCGAATGGACGCTAGAAAATATATGATATTTTTTATTTAAATTATTTAACATAAAAGTGAACAATTAAAACGAAAAATAAAATAAAGATAAATAAAGCAAAAATATATACATATGTACGTATGAATGTTCATACATGTGTATGTATACATATTCTGTGCACAAACATTTTAGTTTAAATTTCTTATTTTTGGCGTTGTTGTAAAATACAATAAATAATAAAAACATTAAAAGCACAGTAAAACGGTGAAAAACAAAAACAATTTCTTGCATGAGTAAAAACAATGTAACTAGGCCTGGCAACAAGTGTTGCCAGGCCAACAAGTATTGCCGCGACGTCAAAAATAAATTTAGTGGGAAATGATACCATGAACCAAAACTCAAATGCAATGGAAAACCCCCCTGTAAAAAGTTGCCAAAAGCCTCAAGTCCAAGCTGGTATGGACAGGTATATAACAGTCCTTAAGCGGGGTCGCAGCCCTACCTCTTCAGCTGTTGCTTCGGCATCAAAAGTGCCATCTTTTGAGAAAATAAATTCCCAAAATCGCTTTGCAATTCTGGAGGATGAATCCTCTGAAGCACCAAACGTCATAAGATCGTCCAAGCCTCCCCCGATATATCTAAGGGAGCATAACTCAAATGATCTAATAAAGAGTTTAATTTCGTTGATTGGGGAAAATTCGTTTTATGTAGCCGCAATAAAGCGAGGTAGCATAAATAAAACGAAAATCCAAGTGAATCATGAAAATGATTTTCGCAAAATTATTAACAAATTTGAGGCACTTAAAAAAAGTTTTTATACATACCAACTCAAGAGCAGTAAAGGTCTCCAGGTGGTGATTAATGGAATTGATTCATGCGTAGACCCAGAGGAAATTAAAACTTTCTTAGAAGAAAAAGGCTTCAAGATAAAACACGTGGTAAATATTAGAAATAGAGACAAAAATCCACAACCACTATTTCGAGTAGAATTAGAGCCCGGCGACATTAAGTTAAAAAAAAACGAAACGCATCCCATTTATAGTTTAAAATATATTCTATACAGAAAAATCACAATTGAGGAGCCGCACAAAAAAAATGGACCTGTTCAGTGCTTAAACTGCCAAGAATTTGGCCATACAAAGGCATACTGCTACTTACCCCCTGTTTGCGTAGTATGTGGTGAGTTACACGGTACAGTTTCTTGCGATAAGTCTAAAACCGACCCCAACGTAAAAAAATGTAGCAACTGTGGCGGTAATCACACTGCCAATTATAGAGGATGCCCTGTATATAATATCGTCAAGCAGACGGTTGGACCGAAAACAAATGCCCCTCAAATGCAGGTTGCAAATCAAGTTATCACAAATGCAATTCAAGCCCCCCAGTCTAGTAATAACAGAACCTCTTATGCTAACGTCCTAAAATCAAACCATGTGCCAATGCAAGGTGCTTCGCCAAGTAATGACGAAACTCCAGATTCTAATATAAGTCGTCTAGAAAAAACCATGGAAACATTAGTGCAAACAGTAAACAATTTTACAAACACAATGGGTAATATGTTACAGGAAATTCTAAGAATGCAATCGATGTTATTGCAAGCTGTACTTAACAAGCCATGAACTGTATAAAAATTTGTTTTTGGAACGCAAACGGCATCCGCCAACATAAAAATGAACTAGAATACTTTCTCAAAAATAATCAAATTGATGTTATGATGGTTTCTGAAACTCATCTGACCCCAAGAAATACGTTTAAAATCAATGGTTACATACTATATGATACCAAGGACCCTCGAGATAGAGCATGTGGAGGTTCTGCCATTTTGATAAAAACCCGAGTCAAACACTACTTAATGTGTGATCATCGTGAGGATTATCTGCAAGCAACAAATATTCGTGTTGAAGAGCTTAATCGAAACATAGTAATTTCATCTTTACACTCTCCACCTAGATTTTCAATATCAGAAAGCCAATATTGTGAATATTATAAATCCCTAGGACCCTGTTTCCTGGCCGCTGGCGATTATAACGCTAAACATACCTTCTGGGGGTCACGACTTATAACACCAAAGGGTCGTGTTTTGTTTAATACAATCTCTAAAATGAATTTAAATGTTGTCGCGAGCGGACAACCAACATATTGGCCTGCTGATCCACAAAAAATTCCAGATGTCATCGATTTCGGCGTGGTTAAAAACATCCCCACAGAAACGATTCACGTTGAAGCCTCATTAGAATTATCCTCTGATCACACACCTACAATTGTTACTATTTTACAAACACCAATAGAATTGTATCTCCCTCTAGTTACATAGCGACGTCAGCTACACAAATAAATTGGCTAAAATATAAAAAATATCTCAGTACTCATTGCACAGAAAATATTCTGCTTAGCACACCGGAGAATGTGGATCTTTCTATTGCCAATTTTGACAGTTATCTTAAACTAGCGGTTCAACATTCCTGCAAAACCCTCAAAAAAACTTATAATAATAAAATATATTCTACAGATGTCGAGCGCCTCTTGAATGAAAAAAGGAGAGTGAGAAGAGAGTGGCAATTGCACAGATCCCCCCAACTTAAGAACTTATTAAAAGAGTGCACAAAAAAGCTAAGAAAATTACTGCAGTCTCGAAAAACGGCTTCCGTGGAAAAATATCTTAAGGACCTGGATGCAACACCACAATCAGAATACTCATTATGGCGTGCAGCCAGAAATCTAAAAAGGCCGGTTATCTTGAAACTACCATTAAGAAACCTGAATGGAAGTTGGGCAAGAAATGATAATGAGAAAGGAAACCTGTTTGTAAATCATTTGAAAAACGTATTTACCCCAAATATATCTGACGACATAGCGGACGAGTTACCACCTGTTGCTGCTAGAGCATCTGTTCCCCTAAGATTTGAGATGAGAGAAATCGAAAAGGCTATTTGTAACTTAAACCCCAAGAAAACACCTGGTTTTGATAAGATAAGCAACAAAATGCTTTTGGAGCTACCTCGCATAGCAAAGAAAATTATTCTTTATATTTTTAATGCTATTTTACGACTTGAATACTACCCCCAAGAATGGAAGGTCTCCTTAGTAAAGATGATACCAAAGCCAGGAAAAGATCACACAAAAGTTGAGTCATATAGGCCTATTAGCTTATTGTCTAATATATCAAAGCTATTTGAGAAGCTCTTGGCGTCAAAATTAACCCCAATTCTAAATGATAATGGGTGTATACCTAACCATCAATTCGGCTTCAGAAGAGAACATAGCACAATTGAACAAACCCATCGAATAGTAAACGCCATAAGAAAAGCCTTTGAAGAAAGAAAATATTGCTCCGCTCTCTTCATCGATGTTTCTCAAGCTTTTGATAAAGTCTGGCATGTAGGCTTGTTACATAAATTGAAGCTAAACCTACCGGTCAACACACACAAGCTGCTAGAAAGCTACTTGGTCGGTCGAAAATTTATTATTAAAGAAGGTGATTTTTTAAGTTCTCCTCAGCCAATTGAAGCTGGAGTGCCTCAGGGAAGCATCCTGGGCCCACTTTTTTACCTTATATATACCTCGGACATGCCAACAAATAATTACACCCTAACCTCAACTTTTGCTGATGATACAGCTTTTCTAAGCGTACACGAGAACAGTCGTGAAGCATCTCGATACCTGCAGGATCATATATTTCAACTAGAACTGTGGTTAAAGCAATGGAGAATAAAGGTCAATGAGCAAAAATGCGTACATATAACATTCACCTTGCGTCGGGAAACTTGCCCCCCTATTAAAATCAATAATCAACTAGTGCCTCAACAATCGCATGTCAAATATCTCGGTATTCATCTAGATCGTCGTTTAACATGGAAATGCCATATAGAAGCAAAATTAACCCAAATGAAACTAACAGCAATTCAAATTAACTGGCTTATTGGAAGAAATTCTGTTCTTAGTCTCGATTGCAAACTACTACTTTACAACTCTATTTTAAAGCCAATATGGTGCTACGGTATTCAACTATGGGGCACTGCCTCGGCTTCAAATATCGAAAAAATTCAAAGGCGCCAAAATAAACTTCTTCGAATAATCACAGCTGCCCCTTGGTATGTTAAAAACTCAAATATCCACAAGGATCTCAATGTGCCACTGGTAAGGACTATTATTACGAAGTATGCGGTAAAATATTTAAAAAGGCTAGAGTTGCACCCTAATCCACTAGCTCGAAATATTTTAAATGATAGTGGCCACACTCGCTTAAGAAGAAGAGACACTGCAGCACTTACCAATTAAGATGAGCGATAAACACCTACATATGTGAACAGAACCCGTGATGAAGAAAATTTTTGTCTGGCACTGGCAGGACATAAAATAAATTATTAGGATAAGATTCGATTAATTATTGTTAGTTCATATTTAATATATGAAGATTCAATAAATAAATAATGAAAAAAAAAAAAAACTTAAAAATTTTAAGTGATAATTTGGCGTCTTTAACAATTTTTCTTCATGAAAATTTTTGTCGCTTTTGTAAATTTTATGAAATAAGTTGTATTTTCATAAAAAATCTTGTCGGTTTTATATATTTTACATGATAAATTTGTCGCTTTCATAAATTTTAATGCACAATTATTTTTCGCTTTCATAAATGTTATTAGAAAATTTTGTCGCTTTCATAAATCTTCATAAAAAATGTTGTCGCTTTCATAAATTTGTTCAGAAAAAGTTGTTACTTTTACAGTTTTTCTAAGAAAATTTTGTCGCTTTACAATTTTGCTTAAAAATTTTTTGTCGCATTCGTAAATTTTCTTAGAAAGTATTGTTGTTTTCAGTCCTTTACTTCGCAAAGTTTTGTCGCTTTACAAAATGAATGTTTATTCTCTTTAACTTAAACTGGTAAGCAGTATGTGTAGTGCACATATTCAAATAACTTTAACCTACAGCTTCTTTGCAACAGATAGTGTTTTTTTCCCCCACCACCGCTAGTGGTGAATGAGAGTATACTAAGTTTGTCATTCCATGTGAAACTTTTTTAAAATTCTTCTATGACCCCATGAAGCATATACCCCATGAAGCATATACATACATATATTCCGGCTCCTTGAGTAATTTTAAGTCGATTTAGCCATGTCCGTCCGTCTGGCTGTTCGTGTATTGTAATTATGCTTACTTTCGAACGACTCAAAATAAAATAATAGAATCGGTATCAAACTCTTTTTAATTCTCTTATGCAACTTGGGATTGAAATCCAGAACAATCAATTCAGTATGAAGAGAGTTATAAATCCGAATGTGGAGCAGCCTCCCTAAAAAATTTTATATTTTGTTACAAAAACTAACATTAATGGTTGTTAAATTCACGAAAAGATATAATTATTTCTATAAGCTCCTTTTATATGATTAGAAATCATACTACCAAGTTACGTGACGATCGGTACAAAATTTACCATCCCTACAAGAAATTAATGAGCGAAAACTTGATTTTCTTTTATAAATTTTCCAGCCCTTAAGAAACTGCAGTAAATGTAGAAATTCTGCCATTTCTTCCACTTCTTTATTTGTCATTGGCCAACAAAAAACTGTTGCTTTTAATTCTGATTCATTAAATGTAAACAGTCGCTGTCAAACCAACTCAAAAAGCGAAATTTTCGTTTTTTGTTTCGACTGCAGTTTATTAAACCCTGAAATTTTCTTTAAAAATTTTGTCGCTTTAAAAAATTTTCTTAGAACTTTTGGTCGCTTTAATAAACGTTTGCCGCATTCGTAATTTTTTTTAGAAAGTTTTGTTGCTATTAATAAATTTTCAAAGAATACATATTTTGTCGCTTGCTGGAAATATTTGTCGCGTTTTTAAATTTGTACGTCAATAAGATTAAATAGAAAATTTTTTCGCTTTTGTAAATTTTATGAGAAAATTTAGTCACTCTTAAAAATTTTAAGTGATAATTTGGCGTCTTTAACAATTTTTCTTCATGAAAATTTTTGTCGCTTTTGTAAATTTTATGAAATAAGTTGTATTTTCATAAAAAATCTTGTCGGTTTTATATATTTTACATGATAAATTTGTCGCTTTCATAAATTTTAATGCACAATTATTTTACGCTTTCATAAATGTTATTAGAAATTTTTGTCGCTTTCATAAAAAATTTCGTCGCTTTCATAAATTTGTTCAGAAAAAGTTGTTACTTTTACAGTTTTTCTAAGAAAATTTTGTCGCTTTACAATTTTGCTTTAAAATTGTTTGTCGCATTCGTAAATAGTCTTAGAAAGTATTGTTGCTTTCAGTCCTTTACTTCGCAAAGTTTTGTCGCTTTACAAAATGAAAACATTCTCTTTAACTTAAACTGGTAAGCAGTATGTGTAGTGTACATATTCAAATAACTTTAACCTACAGCTTCTTTGCAACAGATAGTGTTTTTTTCCCCACCACCGCTAGTGGTGAATGAGAGTATACTAAGTTTGTCATTCCATGTGAAACTTTTTTAAAATTCTTCTATGACCCCATGAAGCATATACCCCATGAAGCATATAAATATATTCCGGGTCCTTGAGTAATTTTAAGTCGATTTAGCCATGTCCGTCCGTCTGGCTGTTCGTCTATTGTAATTATGCTTCCTTTCGAACGACTCAAAAGAAAAGAATAGAATCGGTGTCAAACTCTTTTTAATTCTCTTAGGCAACTTGGGATTTAAATCCAGAACAATCAATTCAGTATGAAGAGAGTTATAAATCCGAATGTGGAGCAGCCTCCCTAAAAAATTTTATATTTTGTTACAAAAACTAACATTAATGGTTGTTAAATTCACGAAAAGATATAATTATTTCTATAAGCTCCTTTTATATGATTAGAAATCATACTACCAAGTTACGTGACGATCGGTACAAAATTTACCATCCCTACAAGAAATGAATGAGCGAAAACTTGATTTTCTATCATTTCTCCTAACATTTTCTTAATGCCAACGTGAAAAATATGATGATTCGCTCATTCATTTCTTGTAGGGATGGTAAATTTTGGACCGATCATCACGAAACTTGGTAGTATGATTAACTTGAGAAAACACTTTAGTCCGATTAAAACAGTAGCGAATAACGTTATTGTAATACAATTTGATCTGTCATAGTTTCATATGGCTACACCCAGAGAAAAAACAGCTTAAAATCAATAAAAACAATATTGAATCAAAAAGAAATATTAAAGAAAGTCTAGTTATGTTGAAATATTTTATTTCAATATGGAATAATATTAATTTAAAGTTGAAAATTTTAGATTTCATGTATTTCTGTTATATTGAAAATCATTGAATTAATATGATGCGTTCTTATTTTTAAGTTGCAGCTTTTCCCTGAGTGTAGAAATCACATAACAAAGTTTTGCATAGGCTTCATAAAAAGCCAACTCTTTAAGAATTCTAACTCTCGGTGGAGGGTATCAAAGAATCGGTACAGCTGAATGCAGGACTCTTACTTGCTGTTTTGTTTTTCTTGCTTTTTGTCAGAACATTTATGCTGCCATAAAGATAAATTTGTTTATTAATTAAACCATTCAACACAGTAGTTGTAGCACTAGCAGCCACAACAATAACATCATAAAATGTTGTTTTTGTATTGTAAACAAACGAGCAACTAAAAGTTGAGAACGAACTGGGTTCGAGTATGAATATTTTTGTAAAATTTAAAAATACGTTTTTCCAAGAAAATGTAACAAACGGTTGTTGTAGTAAAACACAAAAAATTTATTTTGAGCTCAGAAGAAAAATAAAATAAATAAATAAAATGATACAACGGTAACAATAATTTAATCATACAACTTTACAGACATTCTCGTACATGTTCAAGAGAACATACGAGTTCATAGAGGCAGCATTTATGTAATTTACACATTCATACTTGTTGGTGAATGAGTGAGTGAGTAACTGAACATGTTTGTTGCATTTATCCATTTGTTTTTTGCTTTATTCTTGAGATTGTTAATAGTTTTTTTTTGAACTTTTTTCTTTTTTAATTTTTAATGTGCAAATTTTTTTAAGCAGGCAACATGCAACTGTTACCCTCAAGACATGACAGACGGACGGACAGAAGAGCGCAGAACAATTACACCAGAAAAATAACGACAATAATGCTAAATACTAGCGTGGGAAAATAAATTAAAGAAAAAAAAACAACTCCTTACAATTTCCAACTTCATAAACCGCACTAGTCTGTATATTTGCACTCTACTCGCCAGAAACATGATGGCGTCAACTGGTTTGTTGGAGGTGAAAAAATTGGCAACAAAATCAAGATTTAATTTTCCAAATATCTTGGGGTTTTTATTTTATTTGGTGTACGAGTATTAGAAATCGTTAAAAATAGATTAATTTACTGGTAAATATTTATTTTTTTTTTGTTTATGATCTCCAATCATGTTTTTTTTTTGTTTGGTTAACTTTGTGGTTAAATGGAGTTTGGTAAACTGGGAAAAAGTAAAAATGGTAATGTATCCGTGTTTGTGACAGATTTTTTTTTTAAAGATAGACGGAAATTGTTAAGTAATAATTGGTTTTATAAAATAAGTAAATGGTGCACAGTGGGGTGTTGAAGAGAATGGAAAACCAAAATAAAATTTTCTTTAAAGACTAGGGGAAACAGCCCTTTCATTTGGGCAAAAACTTATCGACTTCATATGGCTCTACAACCTGTTGCTGGTCTTGGTCTTCTTAATGAATGATTTCCAAGCACGTCGGTCTTGTGCGTGCTTTCACCCGTTCGTTAGATATACATGCCTTCTTCTACGTTGTCCTTCCACCGGAGTCTCGACCTTCACCGTCTGCGCTTCCCGTGGTAATTATCATCTAACGCCTTTTTGGCTGAAGCGTTAACATTTATTCGACCGTCAAGGCCCAGCCAGAGCAATCGCTGCATTTTAATGCGCTTCATGTCGGGATATAGCTCATACAACTAACGGTTCCTTCGACTCCTTAACTCCTCGTTAACACAGATCAGGCCATAGATTTGCAAAGGATCTTTCCCTTAAACACACCAATCACGCGCTTCATCTGCTTTCGCAAGTGCCCATGTTGCAGCGCCATAAAAAAGCACAGCTAGATATGCGTGTTGCATAATATTATTGTATAATATTATTTTAGTTCGTCATCAGTTGGCCTTGTTGTTAAACTGTTCGCTTAGGATCTGTTTTCCAGCACGATCCTTCGCCTTATTCCGATGATGACATTATTTATTCTATTGATGGCGCAGCCGAGGTAAATAAAATCTTCCACTATCTCGACACTGCAATTGCCGGCCTTCACAATGTCACCCTTCCGTCGTTTTTTTTTTTAACGATAAACCAAACATTTGACTTGAATCCTAATAAATTATAAGTACCGGGGAAGACCTCCGCGGGAAGTTTATTCCACATACGGATAGTTGTATGTGATCCACTGGATGAGCGAGTATTACGAAGAAATACTCTGGCGGGTGGAATAAGTTCACTCATCTCAGTGGAACACCTCCCATGGTAATATCGATAGAAAAGTGCCACACAACCCACATTCCGACGATGCTCCAATGAGTCAATAGAGTTGGATACCCTACTGTCATTGATGAGCTTCACCGCCCTCCTTTGTACACGGTCCAGAAGGTTCAAAATAGACTTTGATGCCCCTGCCCATATATGGGAGTTGTATTCCATCTTCGGTCGGATATAGGTGGTATAGATAGTAAGGAGATCGGATGAAGTGAAGTAAGTCCTGCACCGTTTTAAAAAACCTAAACACTTGAATGCCTCTTTCGACACTTCAAAAACGTGTTTATTCCAACGGACATCGCACTGTATTCTCATGCCCAGAACATCAAGAGTATCCGATTCCTCAATATCAATGCCACCCATTAATTTCATTCAATTTTTTCAATATTTTCTAAGCTGTCATTTTCTTGAAGACCTCTTGTAGTGGTGAATGAATGGGAGAGGTCGCTTCCACTCTTTACTGAGGATCTACACTGATAGAAAAGGCGTCATAACGCTAATAATTTTTACATCAGTACTATGAAAAGTGTGTCGTATTTGACACACTTGAGTCATTGAGGTTGACTAGAACAAAGTGAAAGAATATTATTATTTACTTACTCGTTACACATGTTTGTTTCACTTTGCTTGTATTCCGCACTTTGTTTACAGAAGAACTCTTAATTTTAAGACACCAGCAGTATGCCCGATATGGTTTTCGTAATCATTCTACGATGAAAATTTTATGTATTTAATTAGTATTGTGGTTATTTTTGTTGAACTGTTTATGGTTTTTAATCCAAATTTTGACAATTTTAATTAGACTAAAGTTCATCAAATTTAATTTTCATTAAATTATTTTTTACAAATTAATTAAGATTTATTGATAATTTTTCATTCCTGATTGCCGCGGGAAGCGAACCCAGGCTTTCACGGACAGGTTACCCTTACATGTTTCAATTGCAACCACTCAGTCTCTTCAGAGGGTTTTGCCGTTCAACACTCACAGCCATTGACGACTGCTGACAGTCAATAGTCAAACATCAATCTTTAAAACAAATTGTATTTAACCTTTGGTAGATCGAAATTTGCTTTGAATGATTACCTATTTTAATTGAGTTACATGTTCTTCCTTACTTCTGTTTTTTCGTACTTTTTGTCGAGAATTCTTCTTGAAGTTTAAAATAAATTTTTTTGTTTTGTATTTTTAAACAAACTGGATATGGGAATTTTTGCTTCTTATTTTACTTCTTAACATGAAAATAATGTTAATAATACACAAAATGTGGCATCGAATTTATGTCGCTGTAGTCATAGCATAGATGACGCATAAAATATGACAAAATTTTATGATGACGTTTGTCATTGCATTGATGGCTCACTTTTTGCCTGATTAATGCCATTTGTAATATGATTGATGTCACAATTCTAATGTTAGGGTACCATCAATATGAAGATGCATTTTTCTATCAGTGAAGCGTTGTTGAAATTTTCTGACTCAATTAAAGGATTAGTTGTCTAAATGATTGATGCTTTTAAATCACTTTTTGCAAAAAATATTTTGTGGTTGTATTTTTTTTTTGTAGAAATTCTCTAAAAAGCTGCTTAATATTTTATCCATGTCAATGTATAAAAAAATATATAAAATGATGTTGCCAAACGAAGAATAATTTGTTGATTTCTTTTAATATTGTGATGACGATGCCAAACTAGATCGCTGTTTTTCATTTTGACGATTTTTTGTTTATAAAGTGGAAAAGGTCGCAATAAAATAAAAAAACTCAAAAAATTAGATGAAATTAAAAAGTCGCAGCGAACGGTTACCCTGTATCCCATAAATATTAATCGGCCTTAATTTTAAATTTAACTAGTTCTTTAGCAATATAAACGTAAATCTAAACTTATTGTGTATTTAAATATTATCCCCCGTATTCATAAACGATTATTGAATTTAACAAACGTTTATTAATGTAAATTTTTATACAAAATTTGTTTTGTAAACCTTTATTAAATTCAAAAAATGTTTATGAATACAGGCGTATATATATATATATATATAAAACTCTTTTCGCCTCACAAATCAAAACCTGCCATTCGCACAGGTGAACTCTATAAATTAAACAGTTTTTTGTTTTTAACCAGAGATCTAGAACTGAAAGAAAAATAAAATTGCAAAAAAACCCATCAAAAGCAAGCAGTTGAATACTGATGATTGAAATGGAATGAACGGCGTTAACAGTAGCAGTAGCAACAACCAAATCTTTCGTATTCGTATTACATTTCAATTCAGAATGCAACATGCAACAAGCTGCCAGTTTGGCTCTGTGTTTTCTAAACATGTCTCTATCAGAGAGATCAAATAACAAAGTTAAAGTATTAGAAAAAAAGAACAGAAAACTAAATAAAAATGCAACTGGAAACGTAAAGAAATATATGCGGTGTGTATGAGGACTTCCATAACAAAGCGATAAAATTCTATTTAAAAATTTTTTTGATAAATAAATTTGACATAAAAGTGGAAAGAAATCTCTATTTTGTTTGAGTATGTCCCTAATTGTCCATGAGTCTTATCTTAATAAAAATCTGGGCAACGCTGCTGATGTTAAAAAAAATTAAAAAGAAAAAAAAAAAATTATATATTAACATCAGTGGCGTTGCCTGATTTCGCTGCTGGCAACACAACTTCAGTTCAGCTGCCATCCGTAATCGACCAGATTCTGGCAGTCGTGATCGAGTACTTTCTCGAATCGAAAGCAATTTAATATCTAATTATTTCAGTCAATACTGAACAAATTGGAATTATTTTTTCGTTATTGTAAAGCATTCATTTGAGTTTCACAATACTAAAAAATAATTTTGATTCGTTCAGTATCGACTGAAATAAAATTGCTTTCGAATCGAGAAAGTACTCGATCAAGAATGCCAGATTTGTTTTAAGTGAATTTTTTTAAATCTTTATATATATGTTTACACTTGTTAATTTTACAGATATGGGAATGTCCAAGGCGAATTCATTTTTCAGGTGGCGTTGAAAACACAGCTGTGCTACTTTTTTTCTTAATTAGAGAGAGAAATGTCAAAAGTTCCTTGTGATTTTGACATATGGATCAACGAAAGAAACAAAAAAATACATTGTTGTGTTTTTGGTGTTGTTACTTGTTGTAGTAGCGACAACACCGTTTACATAAATTCGCCTTGGGAATGTCTTATTTTGATTTGAATTATTTTTGTCTGTGAATGGCACTAACATGATTGACCTTTGTTATGTTTTAATACAATGATAATAAACATTTAAGAATGTACAAGCGAAAGACCAAAACAACTTTAAGAATATAATTATTTCGTTTTATTATGGAATTCCTCATATGAGTATTGAATTTATAGTTGTGAAGTTAAATAAAAATATTTGTGCACAGTTTTCAAACACACGTGTAAATGATATAAAAATAAACTGAAAAATATTTGTTTTTTAAGTTTCGTTTGTGAATGACGTTCTTTCATATTAGAACCAGGTGCCAATTAAAATAAAAATTTTAATTTAATTAACTTGAGATTATATTTTAAGTTTGTTTCTTATTTAAAATGAACAATATAATCGTAAAATACTTTTAATTAGAATTAAATTAACTGTAATGTTTGTTAAATGACGGTAAATAACTCATTAAAAACGTTATTAAAATTTTTATTTTGTTCTATTTCAAGAGTTTTAAATAATTTTGTATCTCAATTTGAACATAATTAAAATAAAAATTCTTTTGTAATTGCCAATTTCAAAATCAGTGTTCCAGAATAACAATGGGATTTCTCAAAACATATATGTATGTGTATGTATGTACTACGAACATTGCACAATGGGGCCGTAAGCAAGCACTATGACCATAAATAAGCCCGATAACACTTAAGAAATGTTTAATTTTCAAAAGAACTGTCATTCTGCCTTAACTTTTTTACATTTTTGATCAGTTTACTCTGGTAAATCATCGTAACTTATATATTTATGATTTTTGTACCCCAAATAGCGATGAGCGCCAATTGAAGCAAAGCCTTGAATAACGTTGTAAAAGACAGATTTTGCAAAATCTTTTTTTTATCTCAGATTACCGTTAACATCACTCTCTTACATTGCTGAAACATCAAATCACCCAGGGTTTGTGCCTTGTCGCCGTTAAAATGCAATTGCAAGGAGTCTGTCAGTGGAACAACGATGTAAGTTACCTACAAAATATTACAAACGAAATTGTTAGGCAACATAGATAATTGTTTTAAAAGTCACTCAATAATGCTTTAGGTAGTAGAAAAACGTTTTTTAAGACATCGAAATTTTGGATATGAAAGGTTTTTCCACTAAAAAAAATCTAAGCAGTAAAATTAAATTTCTTGATTTTTTGCATAAAAGTTTTTATTAGCATTATTTTTGATAATCTCAATAAAAAAAAAGTGAGACCAATCTACAATAGACCCTACAGAATATATTACATCTAGAAAAATGCGGCTTACATGATGCTTACACGGACCTTAATTGTTAACAAACTGGACGTCCAGACGGCGCCTTGTATAAAACAACCGCGGTATCCATAAGCGCGATATGGGCTTAATGATATTTCGACCAAAAAAAAACACCCTTTATGTATGTTCTGAGCAAAATTTGTAAATTTAAGTCGTAGAAGTTGCCCTAAATTTAAAAAAGAGAACTTTGACTTTCTTGCGAAGTCAACGTCCATTGCAACGTCTTAGTTAGTGATAGAATACTTATTAGAAAAGAATAGGAGAAATTAAGAGTGAATGCACAAGAATAGAGAAAGTAGTGGAAGATAAAACTCAGACCAAACAAGCAAGAACAACCTTCTTCTTGTTAACTTTCTAACCATCCTGTTTAAATACAGGGCGCTAGACTTTTATTAGAATTAAACTAGAACTAAAGTAGAACTGAACTAGAACTGAACTAGAACTAAACTTAAACCAAACTAGAACCAAACTAGAAATTAACTAAAATGAACTAGAACTGAACTAGAGCTAACCTAGAACTGGACTGGAACCAAACAAGTACAGAACTAAATCTGAACTAGAACTTAACTAGAATTAAACTAGAGCTGAACTGGAACTGAGCTAAAACTTAAGTAGAAATTAACTACAAATGAACTAAAACTTTTTTTATTTATAAATTCTTTTATTTAAATGTAATTTGACTGGACTAGAACTGAAGTAAAACTTAGCTCTAACAGAATTTCTCCGTGGCGGCGTGGTGTAGTTGTTAAAGTGCTTGCCTACAAAACTAAGGACCCCAGGTTTGATCCCTGGAGGACGAAAAAATGTTAATCATGGTTTCCAGCTTTAAAAAATGAAGTGGCTTCAATCCCCCACCAAACAATCCATCTAAAAAGCCCCCTGACCACACCTCACCCTAGAAAAAAGTCAGGCATCCTCCACCCCCTGGAAAAAAGGGTAGGAATCCAAGAATTGCAACGACAGATGGCAGCCCCATTAGCCCAGGGCCTGCTGCAGCTGACCTATATTTTTTTTTTAGCTGGAACAACAACCGATTAACGAATTTGATACAAGGAAAAATAACAATAAACTGGATCGATACACCAAGAATCGCAAAAGGGGAAGACGCTAAACAACTGCAATAAAATCGTGTAAGATAGATTTGCTTTGTGGAAGCCATATGCTGAAAAAAGGTGTTATGGAGAAAAAAGTCCTGAGCTAGAATTGAAGAAGACCTGAAATTGAACTAAACTTAGCTGGAACTGTACTAGAAAGAAGCTACTAAAACTGAACTAGAACTAAATTGGATCTGAACTAAAGGGTGTTTTTTTGGAGTGATACAACTTTGAGTTGGCATCACTGCTTTATTTGACCACCCATTTAACAGCTGATAGTTGCTTTTTGTTTAGTTTGCTTTGACATTTCATTATAAATCGACTTACACCAGAGCAACGTGTGCAAATTGTTGAAATGTTTAATGAAAATAATTCGACAAATGGGCTGAAGCACAAATTGATACCAATTTTGAATTACCATTCAAAATTTTATTTTCCGATGAAGCCCATTTCTGGATGAATGGGTACGTAAATAAGCAGAATTGTGGCATTTGGAGTGAGGAGAATCCACAAGCTTTTGTCGAAACAGCATTACATCCAGAGAAAATAACTGTTTGGTGTGCTTTTTGGGCTAGCGGAGTCATTGGCCCACATGTCTTCAAAAACGATGATGGTCAGAATGCGAAAAGTTGTTGAATTTGGTGTTTTAGATTGCGCTTTCTACGCGCCAGCAGTGGCGTCCACATGACCGAAATCAAATTAAAACATTAATGTCATAAAATTTTCTATCCAATAAAGACCGTTAGATTGATATCAAAAATATATTACTTTGTTTTATTATGATCTAAAATTTGTATCACTCTATAAAAAACACCCTTTAGAAGGTTACAAGAACAGATATCCATTAAAAGTCAAATTTAATGGCTTTTAATGCTAAGTATCTAATCTAAAGCAGATATTGCTACTTTCATTTCCTAGAGAAAAATAATATTGCTTGTATTGACTCCATCCAAAAACCTTTCCTTTCTACTTTCCAAATAATTAAGGCATAAAGCAGTACACTTTAGTTTTAAGTTCATTTTGTACAATTAATTCTATCCCGATTACATGTAGTCAGTATTAAACTAAACGCCATAGGATACAATTGCTTTAATTTCTCGTATATGGAAACATTCACCCAAATGTCAAATATTATGGTTTTTTGTTGCTGCTGCTGTAGTTCTTGTATGTGGCTATAAAAACATTTGCAGTTGCAACCACACAAAAGGATGTAAAATAGAGTTAATGCAACATGAACTTGTTTTGGCTGTTTTTGTGTGATTTTTTTTTTTTTGCAATTTCTTTAAAAAAAAATAGGTTAAATTTGTTATAAAAACTAAAAAAATAAAACAAATTGCCACAGACAACATTTGAAAGTAACCTAAAACCACACCCATTGTTAAAAGAAATTCTAGTTTCTTTTTAACATTTTTATTTTTATTTGAAAATGGATTTTTTTTCGTTGGCTTAAATTGCGTTTTTCTTTTTGGAATCAGCTAGAAGTAAAAGGTTTTCTTATAAGAGAATCATTATGTGAGTTGGTAGAGGCATGTAAATACGTGTTCATGCCACTAACAAGTAAATGCATAGTAAATGCAACAAAATTGTATTGCAGATGAAAAACGAAGTAGAAGAGGAGACTTCTTTTAAATTGTAAGATTTACGAACAAGTGCGTTATTTGTTTAAGCATAAAATTATTAAAACTTTAATTGAAAATAAAACCCACACACACTTTTTATTCCATAGTCTTTGCACGATGATATAAAAACCATAAAAAATACATACTTGAGTAAAACCTACGCAAAACCTTCATAACAGATTTAAGAATATTTTAAAATAAATTCTTTAAGAATTAAATACTGGAGTGTTTTAAAAAGGAATGCGAAAAATTCAGCTTTAACAAAACCCAGTATGCAGTCGAATTTGTATTGAAAGTAAATAACTTTGCTTTAAAGTTCTGCTGATATCGAGTTTCCTGTTATGTCAATATCAAGTGTGTCGCAAAAGTAAATTTACTTCTTTTTGATGGTCATGTCCTTTACAGCTTCAACGAAAAAAAAAATTGTTTTCAACTTAAAAGTTTGTGATATTAATTAAAAAAATTAATTAAATTTGCACCTTCCTTCAGTGGAAAAATAATTTAATAGAAATTAAATTTGATGAGCTCAAGCTTAAAGTATTGAAATTGAAAATTAACAGTTCAACTAAATCACAATTGTTCTTAAAAAAGCTATGGCACAAGGTTTAATGTTTACACTTGTACTTCAAGTTGTACAAATTAAATGTCGACGAAAGTGGACAAAAAACATAATAAACAAATGTATTCAGGTTTTCAAGACAAAGTCTTGACAGAACAAATACGAAAAAACAGTGGAAAGGAAGCAACATGTTATATAAAATTGAAAATGATAATTACAGCAAATTTCGAACCACCAGTACTACTGGTTAAAAGATTGATGTTTGACTGTTGGCTGGCAGGCACCGCAGTGGTGCAGAGGTTAGAACTCAAAGAATTCTGATGAAGGAATGTGGTGATTCTTGAAACATGTAAATTCAGCCCAGGTTCGAGCCCCAGCTCAGCCAAGAAAATTATCAATAAATTTTAATAAAAATTTCATGTTGTAAAACTTCTTCCTTCAGTAAAAAAAAATTTTATTGGAAATTAAATTTGATGAACTCAAGCCTTACTAAAAATATTGAAATTGAAAATTAAAGTTCAACTAAATCACAATTGTTATTTTTAAAATATTTTTAGCAATGTTGTTGATATAAGTAAACGGTTAATTAACTTGATTAAATTTTTAATAAAATTGATTTTATTTTGAATCTAAATTTAATAAAAATTTTACAAAAAGGTGAGTCGCTTGCAATGCAAATTTCAGTAGTTTTGAATTCTGGAAAGGCCCTCCCATTGTTTTTCTTTTTCAATGATATCTTTAGAAAATTTACTCTGTATGAAAATGCTGGGTTTGATTTAAATTTGGCGTATTCTGAAAACATTATAGCAACCAAATGCTAAAAAACATCTACACGACATGTTTTTTACATCTTTATTGTCAACTTTTCAAGTCACAAGTAATATTCGGTCACAAGCGTACATGTTATTTGCTTCAGACATAGTCTCTGTTTTTTTGCATAGTTATTGCAGAAACCAAAGTAGTTCTCGGTTTCAAAAAAGCATGCTGCCGCTACTGAAATTTTTATTTGCGCCGTCAAAGAGTTCAATCATTTAACATTGTTTTCTTTTAATTCGAAGATACCAGCTTAGATATCAAGGCGAATTAACTACAGGTGGTGTCGAAACGGCATCTGAGTTTGACAGTTCGAGCTTATTTGTTTTGATTTGTTAGTGTTTTGCTAATAATGGTTGACATTTCGAGCTAACAAAAAACCTTATGTTGTTTCTGTTGTTTTTGGATTGTTGTAGTTCCGACACCACCTGTAATTGAATTCGCCTTGCTTAGATATTAAAACGAAACGTTTTTTATATATATGTATATGGATTTCTGACACAGCTGATTTCAGATGGTTTGTCAGAAGAAAAAAGAGCACGCTCTAAACGCTCTAATTAAAATTTTGTCTAATGAATTGATCTGACTTCTACAGAAGTAATGTTATAAAGGTAACACACAACATTTGTGTACATTGCGGTGGGAAATTTGACAAGTCAGATGTAAACAACATTTCGTGTACATGCACCTTAATCGGTTGACGACATATAAAGCGCTGGCTGCAGACACAAAAAGAAATGCTGAAGGGAACCAGAATTTTTATAATCATATGAAGGCTGATTATCTTAAAACCTAGAACTTGTGAGATCAGTTACTTGAATTGTGCCAAAACATTACCTTTATCAAAATTAGTAGAATTTGATGCAAACAAATTAGTTTTTATAAGCGTAATTTTCTATGTGAATGTAAGTCAGAATATGGTAAAATTTTGTATTTATTTGAAGCAAAGGATCAATATCTTAAAAGGTGTATCAAATACCTTAAGTCAACTCAATCTTCTAAACAAATTACATGAATTATTTTTAAAAATTACCTTCTAACCCAGATTCGTTTTCAATTCTATATAAAATCAGGGTTTTCAAAAATTTCAAATGAATATTTATTTTTTTTTTTTAAATATTTTAAGGTTTAAAAGAAATATTTGATTTTATTTCGTAAAAAACAAAGTCAAAATGTGTAAAGAAACTGCGCACATTGAAAATTTTTTTAAAAAATTGTCACATTTTCTTTCGCTATTATTAATTTAATTATTATTAAATTATTATTATTTATTTATTTAAAAAACCCATTTCATATGCAATCGAAAACGATTGAGTTTTTAAAATTTATTTTGCATAATAAGTTTTTCGGTAAAGATCCGATTATTGATAACTTCTAATCAGGAAAATGTGCGAAAATCTAAGAAAGCTTAAGTTTTATTCCAAATTTCTATGGCAACAATTCGTTAATGTTTTCAATGTAATTATCTGGCAATATTATCAATTCATCATTTAAAACAATCGCAACTTAGCCCGTACTTTTGTTCATATAAATATGAAAAAAAGATAAAATGCGTTTTAGATATCGCCAAATAATCGCCAACTTTTTTTAATTTCGCCAAAAAAATCGACATGTCGCCAAACACAAAATTGCATCGCCAATAAGGTTTATAAATAGCCACGATTGGCGAAAAATCGCCACATCTGACAGCCCTGGGTATAGTAAGTTTGTCATTTCGTGTGAAACTTTTTTTTTGTTGATCTCAGACCGCATAAAGTATAAATGTTCTCTCTCGTTGAGTAATTCTAAGTCGATTTAGCCATGTCCGTCTGTCTGTCCGTCTGTTGAAAACACCTCACTTTCAAATTAATCAAAACAAAAGAACAAACTTGATGTCAGTTTGCTGGCAGTTATCCTAAGTAGTTTTGGATTGAAATCCAGCAAAATCGGTTCAGTAGGATCAGAGCTATGAATCAAAATGTGGAACCACCACCCTAAAAAAAATCATAATTTTATTACAAAAACTAACATAAATGTGGGAATAATGCAGGGAATGATATAAGATTTTGCCCAGATTCGTTTTATGCGACTGGAAATGTTAAATTCGAAATGTTAAATTTCGTAAATATCGGTCTGTAATTTTCCATATGCCCCATATAAAATTACTCCCGGAAAACAGTTTAGTACGTTTAAAACCGTAATAAATAATGCTATCATAAAAAAATGAGTGCGAACCAGTTTTATAGGACTATAAGTCACATTGTGAAATTTTGTGAAAATCGGTCCATTATGTACCCCAGGCCCCATATAAACTATATTCTCGGAAAACAGTTTAGTACGCCTAAAAACGCAATAAATAGCGCTATCAAAATAAAATTTGGGTTGTTATAGTTTTATAGGATTAGCAATCGCACAGTCAAATTTCGTGAAGATCTGTCCATAATTTACTTTAGGCCCGATATAAAGCCCACTCTGGGAAATTAATTAAGTCGTGGTTTTTTGCTCATATCTCAGCCATTTATGAAACGATCAGATTGAATTTCAATAGCCAACAATCTTGGACTATATGGGACATAAATGTAAAACAATCTAGTCCCCATTATATCTGGGGTCTTCGAAAACCCCATTTCAACAGATTTACGGTTAGATGGACATCGCTAAATCAACTTCGCTACTCATAAGAACCAGGAATATATATAATATACTTTCTATGTTGTAGAGATTACAAACGAAATGACAAACTTATATATAACCATTCCACCGGCGACTTGGCGGCCTCATTTTTAAAGATGCTTCGGAAATTCTAAAAAAAGTCATGAAAACGTTTAAGAATAAGCGCGAATATGCAAGTCTAAGAATGGATGATATTTACCCGACGTTATTTTTTACGGCTAAATTTACCAAAGTTCTTATTTATCAATAAAGTGTATTAAAAATATTTTTACTTTAAAATAAAGAAATAATAGACCATTTAAGTCCTTTAGTTTCTTTTGGGTCCCACTGTGTATAAATTTCATCTTTCTTTTCATCATTTCATATGATAAATTCAGCATTAAAAGACAACTCTTAAATTAACTTTCGAAATTTCCAGATTATTTTGTTGTTGTTTGTTTTTTCCAAATTGTTTATACTCCCTGATTACACCATGCAAATCACAAATTCCACAATGCTGTTGTTTGTGGCATCATGTTTTCAGCAGATAATTAGAGAACAAACTAAAATCTGATTTCTAATGTGTTTTGTATCACTTCAGGAAACAATTTGTCGTTCGTTTGGAATGTTGGCTAAAGGGAATTTTAAATGCAGAGACAGCCGTAAAATTTGATAGTCGTCTCCTAAAAACTTTGGCATAATTGAAAAACTACATTAACTGACACTTTTTTTATACATTTGGATTTAGAGATTTAGAGCAGATTACAACTTGGCGAGTTTTGCGTCCCTATAGGACGCGTTATTATAGGTCGCTGATAACAAACTTTTTTTATATTACCCCGTGCCCTGCAACCCCTATGATCGTGATTTCAAACTGCTCAGCCATCCCGTTAAAGATGAGCGGCATTCAAGGGCTGTTGTTGCTCTCATAATTTTTTTTTTATTTTTTTAATTAGCTGCAGTGAATATTTTCAACTTTAAATATTGTGTTGAAGTGTATTTTTTTTTTAATTATTAAACGATAAATAAAAACTTCACTAACAAGTTTAAAACGCCCACCTTAATTTACTTTGAAATAAATTTTAAATAGCGAATAAACTTTAAATAAATTTGCATCCATCATTTATAAACATTATAATTTTTTTTTCTTAGACAACAAATAAACAAGTTTATCTCTAATAAACATCATTATTTTTTAACAAATATTTTTAACGAATATTGCCAAATTGTTGTATCCGACAAAAAATAACAACCACTAAAATGAATAAATATTAGTTTATTATAAATTTTTACCAAATTATGATGAAAAACAAACATTCGTTGTTAAAACCAAATATGATGTCATAGTAAACAAAATTTGCAACAAAAACAAAAAAAAAAAAAAAAAAAAAAAATTAACAATAAAAAAATTTTTCTACAAAAAAATTACTTGTTTAAAATTTTTAACTCTGTGTGGATTGAAATTTAGCACGCTTCAAAGTCATAGTGGCAAGAAATTGCAAAAATCTTTAAACGACCGACAGCGCCACAACTTGCAGCAAACGTCAACTGTTGAAATCCCTCAAATTACTTGTCACAGTCATCCGTTTGTTGTCGCAAGTCGCATTAAAAATAAATCAAGTATTTAAAAGCGAAAAAAAAAAATTTCAAATAATAATAGAAAATTACAAACAAATAAAAAATTGTATGGCTTTAATGTAAAAAAAAATTGTTGTTGTTGGGAATCCCTGTTCCCAAATGCGAAACCGAGGAGCCCTTTGGGATTTCTTTGTTGTTTTCCATTATCCTTTTTGGGAGTATATGGCTTCTACAAAGCATCTTATTACACGATTTGTTGCAGTTGTATTCGCGTATTTCCATGTAAGATTCCACAGTACTAGATCTTGGAGTATCGATACATTCCGTATTGTCATTTTGCCTTGTATAAGTTACGTTAATCGGTTGCTGTTCTAGCTAAGTAGATGAATGGTCCTAGGATAATGGGACTGCCATCTGTTGTTGTCTAGAAACAACGCCCTCCGATATTTTTGGTGAAGTGGTGGGGAACCTTGCTAATCTTGGATTCCTAATTTTTTTAATCAGGGGGTGGCGGCCACCTCCCATTTTGCTCTAGAAATAAACTTTGTATTCCTGAAAACCCCAATTTCATATAAATTGAAATCGCTTCAATTTTTAGAGTTACTTTTTAAAAAGTTAAATAGATTCCCTTTTTTAGTGACAGTTTAAAAATGATTTAAAAAGTTACTTTTTTGTTGATCTAAAAAAAATTCTTAAGCCAACAGCCATTGAGAACCCCTGGTTTAAAATGAATGACGATAATGATGTGTTACTTTTTGTGCGAGTTTGATTTTTTCGCATAGTAACGACGCGTAAAATAAAATAAAAGGCAAACTAAAAATTTAATAAATACTAAATGTTGCTTGCGACTGGAAAAAAAAATTAAATAAATGTTTTTTTTTTTGCAGATCAGTGAAGACCCCCTACTCCATCGGATCAGGCTCATAGAATATAATCACTTTCTCGATGGTAGTGCGAACATTGTGTTGGTTCGATACGTTGCATAGTGGAAAGATTATATTTTTTGATAAAAGTTCTAAAATAATTCACGAAATTTAAAAATATGGACGGTGTGTTACGACCGTGGCTTTGACCAAAAGTTTTTTTAATTACATAGAGAAAGTATATTTCCAATAATTTAAATTTGTCATAAATATTATACGTGAAAGCACCGAATCACGAATGGACACCTATAAATCAATCTCAATATAATAATGCATTAAAAATACTGGAGAGTTATTGATCAGACCGTTTATTTAGCGTACGATATAAAAAATATGTGGCCAAATTTCCAACCAAAAATCGCCGAAGGTTTTTTTTAGTTTTTAACATATATATGTATATATATATTTTTTATCAAGAATACAAATTGGGAATTAAGCACGAATAACAAAATCAATGGCAACATGCTTTTGAAAGTTTTTTTTTTGTTTTCATTTTGTTTTTTCTTAACCCACTTACAACTACAATTAATGTTGGAAGAATTCCAATCAATTGTAGTGGGGAATGTAAGAAGAGATAAACTCACTGTTTATTGTTAATGTTTTTGTAAAAACTTTGATATTGTTACAAGTATAACTGGTGCTTATAATTCTTATACGCTTAACAGTTTTATTTGGTTTAATATCTTTAGTTTTTCCAAAATCTTTATGGATGAAGTTTCCTGACGATCTGGCCTAAGCAACCAGTTAAATGCGCATAGGAATAGCTTATCCCATCAACAATAAATTTCAAGTGTTTTTATCAAGTTTTTTATCAATCAAAAACTGGGAATTAAGCACGAATAAAAAAATCTTTTAAAATAAGTAAACATATTTTTTATAATTTCTTTGTATTAAACAAATATTAAAACAAAATTGCCATATATTTTATAAATTCGAAAAAAAAATTGCCATGTCACCAAATCGAAAGTTAGGACGACAAACAAGTTTTTAAATCGCCACGTTTGGCAAGAAACCGCCATACGCGAAAACCCTAGACGGCAGACTGGGCGTCGATATATAGAAACTAAGAGTCATCACTTGAAAAAAACGGCCTCTAGACTTCACTGGTTAAAAGGTAACAAATCTATTTAAACTTTGCCATCCTGTGTAAAACCGCTTTGAAACAAATTTGACCATATGGTTTTCAAAAATGGGGACGAGTTGGCAATTCCAGTATCGAGCTTATACAGAGGGCACAATCGAAAGTTCTGAGAACCATGGTATGTATATAAGAAATGTGAACATCCATAGGGATTAAGCCATTCCTCAAGTAAATGATTAATTTGGCAAAGTCTATGCAAAATATATTATTAAACAGAAAAACCATCCAAATCCGCTTGCATGACACCTCTCTCAGCTTCAAACGCGCACAAGGCTTCGAAGAGCCGATCTTCTAACCAGTTAGGTCGAGCGCCGCACAGTGGGAAATTTTACGAGAAGGCGGTCAAAATTCCATAACTTTTGACTGGATCGGTATTTTTTTATGCGATTTTTTTTGCTCGATAGGTGCGATGTTAGGCTTTAATTTGCGCTATAAAACGTAAAATTCGACTGATAGGAGCAAAAGTTATGGGGAGTTCAAAATGCATTTTCATTTTTTTGTTGAATTTCGGTGTAAAAGTTGAATATTTCAAATATGATTTTTTTATAATTTATGATTATTTCTCTTGTATTTTACAACTGATACTTATTTTTTATTGTATAACTTAGATCCTGTCAGAAAATGCCAATATTTGGCCCCTGTAAATTTTTTAGTCCCAATATTCACAGGGGCCAAAGGTTGGCGTTTTTAGGAAAGACGAGTTGTTATAAGGATAAAACTGAAAAGGAATATTTTAAAAAATTCCCAAATAGCATTATTGGCTATCGATAACATTTTAGGTAATTCAACTTTTATTTTTGGTTAGAGATGTATGTGTATTTTATTTTTATACATTAATACAAATATATACTTAAAACAAAAACAAATTATAATCTATAAACAATTTTAAATTAAACAATATTAGTAAAAATTTCTTCTAAATAGCTTTGGGTTTCATTTTCGAGAAGTTGTTTAGCTTCTTCCTCTAATTCGATTGAGGTTGATTTCCATTTTTGTCGAATACTGGACATATATGGATCTGATGTGCACAACAAAATAGTAATAAGATCTTCATTAGTACAACATCTGGACATTTTTCTTGTGTTATGCTCGCGGAAGAATCTGTAGTCTTTGTTCCTTTTTTCTTGCGCTTCTTCAGATAGATCTCCAATTGGTAGCATATTGTGTTGAACTATTTGTTCCCCATGATATAAAATTTTATGAACTGTGGTTGGCATATGTCTCCAAGAGTATTTTTTGTTATAAAGAATTGCTGTTTCATTTGCATACTGCCCAAATTTTTTTGCATTTATCTTTCTGCTACATGATATAACTTGTAAAATGATCTGGAATCGTCTTATTAATTCAAAATGTACTCCTGTGATAGATGCTGCAGTTTCTGGATCGGAAAAGAATCTCCTTGCAGTGTTTCCATCATTTGAATTTCCTTCTCCTTGTTTTGGCTGATCAATTATAAGGCCTAGGTGAAGGTATTTTTCTTGAATTTGTTTTTTTGTTTGTTTCCTTTTTTCCACATTTTCTTTGTTTTTTCTCACTGTTTCGCCTAACGGGCCAAATTCCAAATCATAACCCAATTTAAGAATATGCTCCATAAAACGAATTCTGGTATGAAGAGGGGACATTCCAAATTCGTATGCTTCATTGAAACTATTGTCTTGTGATGGGGGTTGGCTTAATTGACTTGATGTCTTTTGGCATATGGTACAGCTTGACGAAGACTTTGTTTCGGTTAATGCTTGAGCAACTTTTCCATCGATCATTGTAAGGAACATTTGAAAATTAATTTCAATGCATTGGTCATCAAATTTAAATATTGCCGGTTGAAGTTCTTTAATTTGATCTTTTATTTTTCGAACTTCTTCAGTTATGACATCTTTAGTTTCCTTTTTGTAAACAAACTTTATTGGTCTGCAATACTTTGTTGAAGAGGGAATTTCATTTTTCCATACATCCATTTCTGTAACTCTACTGGTTGACGGCTCTAAGCCAATATAAGTTTTTCTTAAACGTAATGGAACTAAAGATACCATGAATAAGTTGGCATCAGATGAGTTTTCTGAATTACATTGCTTGTATTGTTTCTGACCAGAGCTTCCATCACATCCCCATTTAGAAAATAAAGTGATGCTGCAATTTTTAAGTTTTTTTAAACAGTCAGCATCAAGTGTATTTAATAATCGTTCTGCAGTGTGTTCGAGAAGAGCCTGCAATTTTACTTCTGCTGAACTTGAAGTTACACTAATAGCCGTTTGTGAAGGTAAGCACTCTTTTTTGACAGAAACTAAATCTCGATATGCTGGAAAGATTCCACAGTTTTTTTCATTGGTTCGCTTTCGCAGTTCTGTATACTGATTTTTTGTCAGTTTTAAATCCAAAAATAGTGCAAATGCTTCTTCTGGAGTAAATTTCATTTCTTCAGTTGGTGTAGGCATACTTTTTAAAATCCTCTTTGTGCGTTTAGGGCTCGCTTCCACTATTTTTTCAATTATTGCAATTTTTGTTTTCTTATTTTGCGTTGGTTGAATTTGATGCAGAAATGAATCCTTTATCATACTATGAGAAATTTCTTCATTGATATTTGCTAGCTTGCGTCTTCGTGATCTTTCACTGCAATTGTCAATTTGTTTTGCGGGCCGACCCACTTTTCCAGTTTCCTTAGCGGTTATTGACAGCTTCTTAAAAATCAGATCATTTGTTAGCCATTTTTCGTTGTGTAAATAAAACTTTTTCTTGTTTCTAGAACATTTCAGGTACCGTTTTCTTAATGTTAATGAAAAATTTTTAATTTTTATCTTATGAATTTTGATTTCTTGTTCGTTGCATAATTTAAAAAATGGATTATTCATTATGTGTAACACAAAATCTTTTTCATCTTTCTGTTGAAAATATATATCTGCGAGAACTTTATAACTGAACTTAGCCATTGTTTAAACAATAATGAAGGTAAAATTATGAATGCATGCACTTTTATACTCTTGATAGAAGTTTTTTTAAATGATCTTTTGTTACTACTTCTTTAAAACATAAAAACCCTTTTTTAAATACAAATTTAATCTTTTATTAGCATTTCTTTGAAACATAAAAAACCCCTGTTTTCACACTTTTTAAAAGGATAACATACCGGCAATAAATTAACAGGTAACATGTAGGTAATTTTCACGTAAAATATAACTGCGTGCTAGTTTTTTGACCATTTACCTGTTCTTCCATTTTTTTTAAATTAATTTGCAATTTTCAGGTAATTAAACTATGTAGTTTATGTTGTGGCTATTTACTTATGTTTAACCTTTTAACTTACTCAGAAATCTAACGTGGTAGTCTATTTATGTCGCCTATTCGTTTTGCAGCATCCGTTCACCCACAATAAGTTCATAACAATGGCAATACCTTTACCTTCTCCAAATTAATTGATAACCTGACGTGCTAGATAATTTATGTGGCCTGAACTGCTTTATTTGTCGAAAATTCTTTAAGATTCACCTTCTTTAATTTCAGTAATTTTTCCTTGCAGGACTTATTTTTTGAACCGAATATCTTACCTTGGGTCACAGAAATTGCTGTAGTTCGCAAGGTCGTATCCAGACGTGCGTACAATGGGGTATAGAAATGTAGGTTAGATTCTGGACTACAAGAGAGTATAGGTTTTTTTTTGACGCATTTTGACGCTCAGGACTTATGCTCTATAAAGTAGGAAATTTCCGGGAAATTTTGACATAAAAAAAAAAAAAAAAAATTAAAAAGTTCTAGAGGTCGCAGAGTTTAATGCTTTAAACCACGTATAGCTAATAAAATAAACTAATACACAAAACTTATTCTGTCAAAAAATCTTAAAAAACAAAAAAGTTATGAGCATTTCAACTGGTTCATATTTTGAGAAGGCGGCCAAAATTATTTTTTTTTTTGTTCTCCGATTTTAAAATTTTTTTATTCATGTGAAAGTAAATACTAGTGAACCTCGGGAGCCAAAAAATTAAAACCCTATTTCAACTATTTCATTGAGAACAGGGTGGTCCGAAATGGACTTTCTCAATATTTGGTTATAGTTTTGAATTTCTGAGTCAATTTGTGAAGTTGAAATGCTCATAACTTTTTTGTTTTTTAAGATTTTTTGACAGAATAAGTTTTGTGTATTAGTTTATTTTATAAGCTATACGTGGTTTAAAGCATTAAACTCTGCAACCTCTAGAACTATTTAATTTTTTTTTTTTTTTTAATGTAAAAATTTCCCGGAAATTTCCTACTTTATAGAGCATAAGTCCTGAGCGTCAAAATGCGTCAAAAAAAAATCTATACTCTCTTGTAGTCCAGAATCTAACCTACATTTCTATACCCCATTGTACACACATCTGGATACGGCCTTGCGAACTACAGCAATTTCTGTGACCCAAGGTAAGTTATTCGGTTCAAAAAATAAGTCCTGCAAGGAAACATTACTGAAATTAAAGAAGGTGAATCTTAAAGAATTTTCGACAAATAAAGCAGTTCAGGCCACATAAATTATCTAGCACGTCAGGTTATCAATTAATTTGGAGAAGGTAAAGGTATTGCCATTGTTATGAACTTATTGTGGGTAAACGGATGCTGCAAAACGAATAGGCGACATAAATAGACTAACACGTTAGATTTCTGAGTAAGTTAAAGGTTAAACATTAGTAAATAGCCGCAACATAAACTACATAGTTTAATTACCTGAAAATTGAAACTTAATTTAAAAAAATGGAAGAGCAGGTAAATGGTAAAAAAACTAGCACGCAGTTATATTTTACGTGAAAATTACCTACATGTTACCTGTTAATTTATTGCCGGTATGTTATCCTTTTAAAAAGTGTGAAATCAGGGGTTTTTTTATGTTTCAAAGAAATGCTAATAAAAGATTAAATTTGTATTTAAAAAAGGGTTTTTATGTTTCAAAGAAGTGGTAGCAAAAGATCATATAAAAAAACTTCTATCAAGAGTATAAAAATGCATGCATTCATAATTTTACCTTCATTATTGTTTAAACAATGGCTAAGTTCAGTAATAAAGTTCTCGCAGATATATATTTTCAACAGAAAGATACATATTTTCAACAGAAAGATGAAAAAGATTTTGTGTTACACATAATGAATAATCCATTCTTTAAATTAGGCAACGAACAAGAAATCAAAATTCATAAGATAAAAATTTTTCATTTACATTATGAAAACGGTACCTTAAATGTTCTAGAAACAAGAAAACGTTTTACTTACGCAACGAAAAATGGCTAACAAATGATCTGATTTTTAAGAAGCTGTCAATAACCGCTAAGGAAACTGGAAAAGTGGGTCGGCCCGCAAAACAAATTGACAATTGCAGTAAAAGATCACGAGGACGCAAGCTTGCAAATATCAATGAAGAAATTTCTCATAGTATGATAAAGGATTCATTTCTGCATCAAATTCAACCAACGCAAAATAAGAAAACAAAAATTGCAATAATTGAAAAAATAGTGGAAGCGAGCCCTAAACGCACAAAGAGGATTTTAAAAAGTATGCCTACACCAACTGAAAAAATGGAATTTACTCCAGAAGAAGCATTTGCACTTTTTTTGGATTTAAAACTGACAAAAAATCAGTATACAGAACTGCGAAAGCGAACCAATGAAAAAAATTGTGGAATCTTTCCAGGATATCGAGATTTAGTTTTTGTCAAAAAAGAGTGCTTACCTTCACAAACGGCTATTAGTGTAATTTAAAGTTCAGCAGAAGTAAAATTGCAGGCTCTTCTCGAACACACTGCAGAATGATTATTAAATACACTTGATGCTGACTGTTTAAAAAAACTTAAAAATTGCAGCATCACTTTATTTTCTAAATGGGGATGTGATGGAAGCTCTGGTCAGAAACAATACAAGCAATGTAATTCAGAAAACTCAATGCTAACAAGAAGCTAAACAACTTCTGGAAAATGAAACCCAAAGCTATTTAGAAGAAATGTTTACTAATATTGTTTAATTTAAAATTGTTTATAGATTATAATTTGTTTTTGATTTAAGTATATATTTGTATTAATATATAAAAATAAAATACACATACATCTCAAACCAAAAATAAAAGTTGAATTACCTAAAATGTTATCGATAGCCAAGAATGCTATTTGGGCATTTTTCAAAATATTCCTTTTCAGTTTTATCCTTATAACAACTCGTCTCGTCCCAAAAAAGCCAACCTTTGGCCCCTGTGAATATTGGGACTAAAAAATTTACAGGGGCCAAATATTGGCATTTTCTGACAGGATCTAAGTTCGCCAATAAAAAATAAGTATCAGTTGTAAAATACAAGAGAAATAATGATAAATTATAAAAAAATCATATTTGAAATATTCAACTTTTACACCGAAACTCAACAAAAAAATGAAAATGCATTTTGAACTCCTCATAACTTTTGCTCCTATCAGTCGAATTTTACGTTTTATAGCGCAAATTAAAGCCTAACATCGCACCTATCGAGCAAAAAAAATCGCATAAAAAAATACCGATCCAGTCAAAAGTTATGGAATTTTGACCGCCTTCTCGTAAAATTTCCCACTGTGCGCCGTCTAAATATTATTGTTTTACTGGAGTGAGAATAATTTTCAATTTAAGATTTTTACTTCTTACTAACAGATTGAGTAAGTAAATATTTATGTCTAGAAAAAACAGTCTTCACGAGCTAAATTCATGTGTTCGCAAGAAATTGTTTATTGTTGGAACATAGTGATAACTCATGAAGACAGGGTGCTATAAAATACCAAACCAAACTGCGCCCAAATTTGAATAGAGTTGCCAAAACCGACAACTGTAGGACAGATAAAGCTCTGTATTAAAATTATAGTTTTCATAAAATTGAACTCAAATCAAATCGATATAAAACAGCCATATGAAGTGCAACTTTAAAGTTCTTAAAGTGACCTGAGATCCGAAGGTGAAATAACCATCTACAAGGAACGAACTTAATGGAAAAACTAGTTGCATTTTTAATTATTCAATTAAATATACACTAAAAAAAATCAATTTATACCTTTTATGCATTCCGTATTTAGATCAATATTTTTTTTTACTCAATAGGAACACACCCATTTTCATCAATTTAAACTTGAAACTTGCACTTCTTCTAACACTTTTACCATTCTGCTTTTAAATAAACATAATCTTAATGCAAAACATTTAACACTTTCTAAAAATACTTTTCTTCGTCTTAAGCAAACATTGTGTAAGATTATCTATTGGATAAGATGTAAAGTGTTAAAATAGTAGTTTTAAAAAGTGTTCGGTCAACATAAATAATTACGAGTTAATTGGTTTTTATTTGGATAATATTTAAGTTTTGCTTTGAAAGCAATTTAAAAAGGTACACTTAATTCTGCTTTGACGCGACTTTTTCACTCGATTTTGATTTAACGCGATGCCAAAAAAATATTTCATTTTGTTTTTATGCGTTTTGCTTTGATTGAACGCGGTTTAAAAATGTGTGTATTTTTCTTTATAAGAAAACGTTATTTATGCCGGATTTGGAGGCTTTTAAATTACATGCATAGTTGACAGCACTTCAAGTTGTGTGTTAGGAAAAACTCACCACAATCTTAAGAAGGAAAACGCAAACATCAGTCCAGAAAGATAAGAAATTGAAATTTTCTGACCGTACAGTTTAGATGAAATGTCATGACACGCAATTCATAACATTAAAGTTAAGGATGAAATAGAATCTGCTGATAAGCCAGCGGCTTAAGAATTTACCAAAGCGGGCTAAAATAAAGATTTAAAGTAGCCAAATAACATGCGACCTTTTTATTGTGCTCTAGTGCCTTCAGAAATCGAATGTTAAGCCCTCAATTGTAAATCGAGCTCAAAAAACACGTGCGATGAAAGGTGTAAAGCGGTAAAGGCATTGATTTTAAAGTTCTGTTAATTATAGATAATGCACTAGATCAACACATTCAGATCATACAAATGCCACTGTATCAAGGAATTATTGCAACTTTTAAGATCTACTATATAAAGCTGTTACGTCCAGCTCATATGCCCAATGAGCAAGCTCTTACAAAAGAGCTTTTGTGCTTTCACACCGACGAGAGCACAACAGCCAATCAGATCGCGGTGACAACAATGCTTGCTGCTTCCCTGCAGATAACGAGACTAGTCCATACATGCATGCAAAGAGTAGTCCATAAAGGAGTAGGAGTACTCCAAAACTACTCCAAATATATGGGTAAAAGGTGGTCCATTTAACATTACGATGTCCTAGGAGGGGACCATACAACCCACCGAAGTAGTCCCTAAACTACTCCATGGAGTACTAAAGTGGGTTAGTTTTAAAAGTACTCCATGTCACTACAGTATGGAGTACACTAAAGCGGTAGTTTAAGCATTTTTCATTTTTTACTAATCGCCTTTTATGGCGTGCCCTGTAGTCTATTATTGCTATTATTAAATATATTTACTTGGTATTTTTATTTTTTTTACCTTTTTTTCACAAATTTCACAAACTTTCACTTTTAAATAAACAATAAATTATGGACACCATCAGGACTACCAATGTGTAATACTGTAAACTATAGAAAAGTATATATCATGCAGTTATTGGCAGCACTGCATGTTAATTTCTTTTAACATGGTCCATATTACAGTAGATTGGACCATGTTGTAAGTAGTCCATTTAAGCCACAATGGACCACGTAGTCCAATATTATCTGTAGGGTTACTTTGCAGAGAAAGAACAACAAATTGTAAGTACTTTGCAAAGAAACAATAACAAATTGTAAGAGCTTTGAAAGCTGTTTGTCGAAAAATATTCAGGGCTACCACCAGCAAAATTCAAAATAACACTTGAGATGAGGCAAAATAACCCGATTTTAATGAAATTACACCCGATATAAAATTCAAGTTTTATTTAATTAACGACATTTACAAAGAAGCAAAAACACAACAAACTCATTGAAAGAATATAAATATTAGTTAAACATTCTTATTGTAATTTAAAATAAATTAATATTAAAATAAATAACATCTAAGACTTAAAAACAATTAATCAAACATAAAATAAAACTCCTAAAATAATGAGTTTAACTTCCACATTTGGTTCCATATTTCTAGGGAAGGTTCAAGATGCTCATTGCCAATCCTTTATATCGGGTGTTTTTAAGCCCGAAAGAACTAACGGAAGGTTAGCTGTCAAACGAACTTCGATACTGCTCTCACTTTTTGCTCAGGCACATCATCATAGGTAGATAGATTCATGAACAACGCCACCAAATTATTCAAATTTACTTTGAATATCTGCCATCGATTTTCACAACGTATAGGCGCCTTCATGATTTTAATGACGCAACTTATTTTTTCACTAATGAAGGGTTTGTGTTGATTACGAGAAAATAAACTGTTAATTACTGGCACCACTTGATTGTTTTCCGTAGGCCTGTGAAGTCACTGGCTTATGCCAGGCATTGTTCATTTTATTCATGACATGCCGCCAGCAATGCTCTAAAAGAGGAACAAAATTAGACCTCTGCAATGCGTTTCATCAAGGACAGGCGCGGCGAGTTTCAAACGATAATGCCGTGTATTAATCCGCGATTAAAATTAATTTTTTTTGTGTTTTCTACCATTTTAAGTTTTATGGTCTTAAAAAAAATACTCTTTATACCATATTTAGTAAACAAAATGCCTGCAGGGTTTTAAAAAACTGTGTCTTTCGTAATTCAGTTTTTCATCTGTTAAGGCCGTTAAATATACTTCAAACTAACGCATTTAAAAGTTTCCAGACACAAACAAAATTAGTTATGTTGGAATATTGGAAACATTTCTACCCCCAGGCTAGATTGTAGTTTGAATAACTGTTTTCAATTAACTTCGGGTTATAAATCACTATAATATTCATATTTATCCAACTCTAAGAGTCCATTTTGCGACATTTATTACCAAACTTTTGAAAATATTTTTTGGTTCAGAAGACTGTGCATTTTTAATCAACAATCTTGATTTTATTTGAATATCTGAAGTAAGAATTTCAAAAACCACCTGAATTACACCTAAGAGAAATTACCCACACAGAAAAAATTATTTTTCCAATTCAAACAAAAAATTTGTAGAATCAAAACATTTTTTGTCTGAAATCGGTCCTACAAACAAATTCGCATATTCAAAAAATTTATTTGCATTTCGTTTATTGAAAAAAAACACTGATTTTTTCAAACAAATAATTTAACTGAATCAAACAAATAGTTTACTGAAAATCATATAAATTTCAAACAAATAATTTTGCTGAATCAAACAAAAAAGTTTTTGCACAAGCAATGACGCGCACACAAGCAAGCACTGTAGAAGTAGATGAAGGCAGAGCAGAGTGGCGCCGGCTGGCTTTGAGACACATTTTTTTGTTGGAATAATTTTTGCACCAAGTCTTGTTTGTTCACACAATGTTTTTCTTCTTCACTCACTGTTCTGTATCCTTTCCTTGGCAGCAGACCGGCTCGACATGTTTTTCGTCATCATTTTATTTCTTTTATTTGATGTAGGTATTTACTAAACATTTTTAAAAAATTGAATACGGGATTTTGTTTTTCATTCTTTTTTACCAACTTTGAAACCAACAAAAAATTTATTTTGTTTCTTCTAATGTTGTTGTTGTTTAAAAAGAGTGAAACGTTTATTATTGTTTTTGTTGTTTTTTACTACAAACCTCGCCACAACATTTTATCATCTTTCTTATAGTTGTACCTTTTCACAGCGTCCAAAAATAGACTATCGGCTATGTTCTGAAAATCGAAACCACGTGAAAGTGAAATTGCTGAAGATTTTCAATTGAATTTTTGTAAAAATTAACATAGCTTTTTCTGATTTCAAGAGTAGTTCAGATAGAGGAAAGTGGTCCTCAAAATATGAGGTATATAAAAGGAAATATTTTTGTGAACTTTGAGCACGGAAGAGATTTCAAAATTTGTTTGATTTCAATTTCACGTGATTTCGATTTCTAGAACATGGCCGTATGTGTTTTTTTTTTTGTTGTTCTTATATGTCACATAAAGAAGTGTTGCTTACGGTCAAATAAAAAAATGCAAAAACACGACAACAATAAAGAGCGTTAAATATTTCATACAAAATTATGAAAACTAGAAGCCAATAACGCGTTTATTATATTTTTGAATAGTTGTCAACATTTCTGTTGGCTAAAATAAAAATCAAACAAAAATATTAATTGAATCAGTAAAAAAATTTGTAGATATTAAAAAAAATTTCAAACAAGCGTTTGTTTGAAAATAATTCAGCAATAATTTTTTCTGTGCACGCTCTACCCACGACAGTAAAAATTATACCAAATTCGGGTTATTACCATCAGAGTGGCAACACTGCCCAATTTATAATGTTGAAATTAAAAGGCAGGCATTTTTTTTATTTCCTTTTGAACTTGCCTAAACCTTTCACAATCGCGAAATTAATAGACAGACAGAAAGTATTCGATTTTTTACTTCGTTCTCTTTCGCTGTTGACGAAGATGAACATTTAACAGGCAATGATACTAAACTGACATTGATGTGAGAAAAATGATGTGAAGCAACAACAAGAAAACTGCAAACAGTGGCAAAGAGAAACAAAAAACTCTGCCTTCCACTTGCCACATTGTAAATTGGGACTATGTGTGTTTGGACGTAACTGATGTAAAGCAATTATTCAGCTGCATTTAAGATAATTTAATGAATGATAAAAAATTAAGTCTCAGACGAGTGGAAGAAATTTTCTATTTTGGCCTGTATAAAACATAGTGTTTTTTTACAGATCTGTAGAGTCGGAGTTGTCTTATATACATGTAGCAGCAAGGTTAGAGTTGTATTCGGAGCTGGAGTCGGACTTAAAAAATTTCGGCAGTTGAAAACGAAGTCAGAGCTATAACTATTTTTGGACGACTCCACAGCCCTGGTTTTTTCTATTGTTTTTTTGTTAAAATAAAATATTTGTAAAAACAACATAAAATTGAATTACATATTTATCTTATTTTATCTAATAAAGGGTGGTTAATCCATAATGCACGATATTAATTGTGTCATACCCAACTTATTTTGACATTTCTTTGTTTCAGTGTTTGACAAATTCAACCGTGGAGAGGTACACAATTGAACAGCGCATTAAGATTGTTGAAGCCTTTTAAGAAAATTTGGATTTTTTTGGTCAGCATAATCGACCAAATTTGTCCACAATCGGGAGAATTGTGCGCAAATTTCAGCCAACCGGGTCTGTAGAAAATGTGAAAACAGCTGTGCATGCTCGCCCAGTTCGTTCTGTTAAGCAGTTACCGTGAATGATGTTCGCTATTGGGAAACGATAACTGACTTTTTGTGGCCCGAGAAGTGAGGATGTGGACATGGACAACATGTTGTTCCAACAGGATGGTGCCACTTACAACACAGCCAATGAAACAATTGCCGTGATATCTCACGTCCGACACGATCGTGTGATTTGACTCCGTTGGATCTCTTTCTTTGGGAATATTTGAAAGGAAAAGTGTTTTTTTATAAACCTGGGGCCTAATTCTGGCATTCGTGATCGAGTACTTCCTAGATTCGAAAGCAATTTTATTTCAGTCGATACTGAACGAATCGAATTTATTTTTTTAGTATTGTGAAACTCAAATGAATTCTTTACAATAAGAAAACAATAATTCCAATTATTTCAGTATTGACTGAAATAATTAGATATTAAATTGCTTTCGAATCGAGAAAGTACTCGATCACGACTGCCAGAATCTGGCCCCTGTTAGTAGCGTTGTTGTTTTAACGATGTCCATCTGCCCGTAGGTTCGTTCAAATGTGGTTTCTGAAGACCCCAGACATAATCGAGACTAGGTTGTTATAAATTTATACATCACATGTAGTCTGGAAATTTTATATTTGCTTTAGATTATACTAGAATCATAGGGCCATTACAAATTGCTTCCGCTTATGTCTATCCGCAGCTAACAGCTTCAATTCACTCCAGCATTTGTTTTGTGTGGCAGCTTCCACTCAATTGCAGACATGGTTACATTACCATCAGGTTTTCTCAGGGTGTGGCCATTCTATCTTAATTTTCGGAGGAGAAAATCTGTTCTTTGGTGTGTTCTTTGCCTTAGGTTTCTGGTTTGAGATATTAACTGGCCAAACGGCTTTTTATGTTCTTCGAAGGCTGTAGAAGATATGGATTCTGTTAGTATCTCTAGCTGCCGTGTTCCATAATTCGCATACATATAGCTATGCAGTTAAACGTTTTTTAAATTTTTAATTAAATTTTCTCCGATTTTTTTTTAAATATTGAGTGATTTTTTTGTAAATCATTAAATGAATATAATTTCAATTTAAGTGAGACAAAACTTACTTAGCACTATTTTCTAATTAGTTTTTACCTGATCGTGCAAAATGTACGTAGCGAAGTCCTGATGAAATATTACGGTTTCCTGTTCGCTTCAAATGAATCAGTTGTAGTTGTAGAGGTTCACTGTAACCATAGATGGGGGTAGTGCATTCATTTTGCAGTTTCAACTCACACTTAGTGATAGTGCAAAAATATTGCAATCATTTTGTTGATGTTGAGTGATGAATTGAAAATTTGCAGCCTCACTAAACATGAGTGATAGTGAAGTAAAAAAATTTTGCACTCAAAAAAAAGTAGTTTGATTTAAAATAAAGCAATCATCAGCTGATTGCAACTTTTTTTCTTCACTCATTTGAGTGCAACTTAAATTGTTGCACTAATTTTAAAATTAAAAACTTGTTTTTTCATGAATAAAGCCAATAATTTTACCGTTATTGACAAAATATCATTTTGTTTAATGTTTTTTACTTATGTATATCCTCAAAAGAAATCAAAAAACATGCACATACAAAGTTACATTTTTTAAATTTTAGTGAGACAATATTTGTATGCAGCTTTTTTGATTGCATGTCCGAATTTTGCACTATTTGATTTGAGTGCAGATTTTTGCATTCAAATCTGCGTTTAGTGATAGTGAAAAAATTTGCAATATCACTCAAAATTTTTTAGTGGTAGTTAAAAAATAACAATCATCACTAAAGCTGGTAAAAAAGAGTGCAAACTAATTTCTTTGCAGTTTTATTTAGTGATAGTGCAATGCTGATTTAAATCAATATTTAGTGCACTACCCCCAACTATGACTGTAACCATCTGGGCAGATTTTATCAGCTCATTTTGGATGATCCTACATATACAGAGCATTTCTGGTTGGCCGAGCTTCACGTGCGATTTCTGGCTTTTGGAGTTTTCGTAATGGCTCCGTTTTCTTAAGGCAAGCATTTGAAACTTGTGAACCCGTGCATCAAATTCTCTTGGCTTTAACTTGTGTTATAATCAATTTTCTTGCTTTTGAATAAATCCTGCTTCTTGCAAACATTTGGCAACTTCTCCCTGTGTGGCTACCAATGATTTTACTTGTTGTTCTAGAGTTCTAAAACAATATTCATGGAGGCATTACTACAATTCACCATTGTGTTATTTTTACTATTTCGTTTTATGACTAAAGGGCAAAAGAAAGTTGATTGGCAAACACATACTTTGTTTCTGTTTGCAAATAAACAACTCAAACATATTCTTACACACATTATTTAATTTTTTTGTTGCGTTTTCAATGAATGCATACGACGATTTTGCTCGCTATTGGTTTAAAACGGTGGTAAAACTTTTTCACCCTGCAAAGTTTTACCTGAAGTGATTACATTTAGCGCTAGACAGCACAAAAAGTTTGAAAAATATCCAACGTGTTTGCCAAATGTAAAAAAGATTAAAAAGTTACAAAATTAAGCTATAGACAAGCCACGAATAAAGATATGCAATATGTTATAATCGAACTACAAATGGCGACTTAGTGTTCAAACATCCAAACTGGAGTATTCAAAGTCGTGGTAAAAAAATAAAAATAAATATTTCTGGAAGTGTTTTAACTAGTCTTTAATCCTAGCAGGTGACTGGTTCAACTTTTTGTTTTTTGTATTTGGATCGAACAACTTTACAACATACTAAGAATATATGATTTTTACGCTCTCATATTTGCAACAATTAAAAATAAAATCATTAAAATGTTATTAAAACCCTTAAATTTACATTTAAGCCCTAAATTGTTACCACAATGTCGAGCCCTTACCGCAAAAAAAAAAACTCAAGCGACAAAAGCAGAATAATACATAAGAAGATTTTTTTACCCTCCACCTTAATAACTTGTGTAGAGGGTATACTAAGTTTGTCATTTCGTGTGAAACTTTTTGATTATTCATCTTAGACCCCATAAAGTATATATATTCTGGCTCCTGGACTAATTCTAAGTCGATTTAGCCATGTCCGTCTGTCTGTTGAACACACGTTCACTCAGAGCTATGAATCAAAATGTGGAACCACCACTTTAAGAAATGGATAATTTTGTTACAAAAACTAACATAAATTGTGGAACAATGCACGAAATGTTCGTTTCATTAGACTGAAAATAACACTGTAAAATTTCGTAAGGATCGGTCCATAATTTACCCTAGGAACCATATAAACCCTACTGCCGGAAAACCGTTTAGTACGCCTTAAACGTCACAGTTTTTTAAGATTAGAAATGACACTGTAAAATTTTATGAAGATCGGTCCATAATTAACCCTAGGCCCCATTTAAACCCTACTCCCGGAAAACAGTTTAGTACGCCTAAAAACGTAACTACTAATGCTATCATAACAAAAGTTGGCACGTAAGAGTTTTATGGGACTAGAAATGATTCTGTGAGATTTCGTGAAGATCGGTCCATTATTGACCCTATGCCCCACATAAACCCTACTACCGAAAAACAGTTTAGTACGCCTGAAACCGTAATTTATAATGTTATCAGAATAAAATTGAACGCTTCACTGTTTTATAGGACTAGAAATAGCACTAAAAAATTTTTGTAATGATCGGTCTATAATTTACTATAGGCCCCATTAAAGCCCACTCTGGTCAATTATTTGAATACGCCTAAAATCGTTGCAGATATATTTATTGTGGTAAAATTTCATCCAACTTAGTTTCATATGGCCAGAAAAAATGTCATGCAATTCTGTGATATATGGTCCATAATTTACCTTAGATCCCATATTTTGCAGCCTTCTGAAATTCACTGTAAACGCTAAAACTAATTTCACCACTGTATTGAAATTTATGTTTTTTAATAACAGAAATCACTGCGGAATTTTGGGATGATTGATTTATAACTTACCATGGCTTCAATATAAATCCCCCTCCTGAAAATCATTTAAGTTCGGCTTAAACTGTTACGAATCAAGATATTTTACGCAAGATTGTCGGTCCATAATTTAATATAGGTCTAAGCCGCAACCAATTTTAATGCTGATGTCTGTTTGTATAAAGATAAATTAATAATAAATAGACATCATATAGATATCACTCCTGAAATATTCAAACTGTCGGTGGAGGGTATCAAAGATTCGGTACAGACGAATATAACACTCTAACTTGTTTTTATTTTATTTCATAAAAATTTTGTATGAAGGTTGTCGCTTAAGCTAAAATTTGTTTTTGATATAAAATCGTAAGGGTACCTTGTGCGACCATGCCATTTTTGGAGATGATGCAAGTGTTGCCAACAAAGTCCATTTATTAAAAAAAACGAAAATTGAAAATTATGTCGCTTAAGATATTTTTGCGGTGAGGGCTCGATGTATTAAAAAGTTCATTAAAACAGCAAAAAATTTCTAAAAAAATTTATTTAACAGTCATGTGCTGCTATGCCTACGTTTTTTATTCAACAATTATTTTTATTAAAGAATTATTGTCTTTTTTCTATGTGTGTATTTAAATTAAAAGACAATCAACCTTAAATTAGCCGGTTTTATTCATTTATCCAAATAAAAAATGACAAATTCCCTTTAAAATTTTAAGGTAAAATGTTGTATTCTTAATACTTTTTTAATCCACTTTTACTGTTTTTCTCTGTGGCCTGAATCTTCGCTGAATCATTTTTAATCGCTTTTTTCTGTAAATCTTCTTTAGTCAGCATGTTTGTCATAATGACAGAATAAATATATTCCGTTGGCTGTATATTGAAAAGAAAAAAAATACTCATCGTTTTTAAATGTGATTTTTTCTACCAAAAAAGGTCACTGAATAAAAGCGAGAGTTTCAGATGAACTTGAATTGAAATTCATTAACAAAATTTGCATACCATCAATTAAATTTTGAATATTAAAAAATGACAACAAGATTTAGAATGTTTTCGGGTTTGTCTTTAACACCAAAGACATTTTTGATAAATGATTCTTTATTTACTTTGAAATACATGAGTTTTGGAAAGAAATCTGGTTTTTTATGTTTTGTCTTTTAGGCTGGGTTTTGAGATCTCAGTAAGACTTGGTTTAGTTAATCCGAAAACATATTTGTGCCACCACTACCAATCTGTTAACAAAATTTTGACTGAACAGCTTAGTTTTGCCTTAAACGTTGCTCTTAAATGAAATAATAAAAAAAATACATTTCGCCGAGAAAATCCGTGTTTCAGACACGTTAAGCTGGGATTAAACTTAATCTACATCTCAAAAACCTGGCTTAAAAGTAAGAAAAATGTTCTACATGTGTTATCTGTAAAATCTAACCTCCGTATTTATTGACGATTTATAAATTTTACAAATGTTTATTAAGCAAAATTTTAATAGGCAAATTTTTTTTTTGTAATCCTTTATTCAGTTTTAAATATTTCGTTTATAATCGTTTTTGACTTCATTTCAGAGCAAAGCTTTCGAGAGTTTTAAATCAGGTATCGTAAATAATTTTCGATTTTGAATTTTCCAAGGAAAAAAGCAACAAAAAGAAAGCATCGGAGAGCCAAATCAAGGACACAATTCTGTCCGTTTTCAACTATAGGTCCATAACATCATATAGAGGGCTCAAAGCTGAATCGAACCATGTAAAAAAGAATATTTAAAAATATTTTGAATTTGAGTAAGTGAACTCCCTCTAATTTCTGGAGCCATTAACTTGGGTTTATTACCGTTACCTTAAGAACAAAAGCTCTTACTTGCGATGCGGAGCTAGCTGCCTCTGTATGGCACCCACTCCTACAAAAGGGGTGTAAAAAATTGTAAAAAATTCCCAAAAAGACCCTTCCCAATACCGCAAAAACTATCGTGGTATAACTCTTCTACCGATTTCCAGCAAACTTATAAGTGAAATAATACTTACCCGCATATCAAATGCAGTTCTAAATGCCTGCCGTGAAAACCAATTTGGATTCCGAGTAAATCGTTCTTGCGTGGATCTTATAAACACCAGAAGATTGGTGTTTGAGCAATGCAATGAGTTCCAAACATCAGTGTATGCAGCGTTTATAGACTTTAAGAAAGCATGTGATAGTATAAATAGATCCTTTCCTAGAGAAGAGAAGAATGCCTACAAAGATTACAAACATATTAAAAGCAAGTACAATATATTCCGCTGTAAGGTGCTTTATAGAGGCCTCTTATCTGAACCATTTGAGGTCGCAATCGGAGTAAGGCAGAACTGCATATTATCACCACTTCTCTTTGTCTTAATTCTGTACAAAGTATTGAGATGACTATACGGGGAGGTAAAGGTATTCAGCGGAATACATTTAGTCACCTTTAAGATGTCGAATATGCGGACGACATATGCTTACTTAGCCAAAGGCTGAGTGACCTCCAGAAAAACCTCTTAGATCTGAGCATTAATGCTCAAACCGCTTGGCTCGAGATCAATATAACAAAAACAAAATGTATGACTGGTGAACACAGCTCTTTACTTCAACTATCTTGGAAGCATTGTTGGAAATAAAAGCTGATGAAGACGTAACAAGTCACATAAAAGAAGCTAAGGCGACGTTTGGAATGCTAAACAATATGTGGCGATCTAGTCAAATATCTACCAACACCAAACTTAGAATTTTCAATTCTAATCTGATTTGTATTATGCATGCGAAACATGGAAAAGCACGAAAGATACCGACAAGCGTTTACAGACATTTACTAATAAATGTCTCCAAAATATTATTGGTGTATGGTGGCCCGACCGGATCAGCAACACCGATTTTTAGATTAGAACTAGTTTTTAAGCAAATCAGAGAACGTAAATAGCGTTGGATTGGTCACATATTAAGACGGCCCAGTAAAAACATTGCCTGTTAAGCTTTAAGATAAACCCACAAGGTTCGCGACGCCCTGGCGCCCCATCAAAAACATGTCGCAAAACAATAGATTATGAACTTCTCTTATTTGCGGTGCTAATAATATTAGAGGCCCTATGCTCCAATGGGAGAGAAGGATGACAGAAAAAGAAGAACAAAACACTTTTTGATTTAGTCCGTTACAAAACTGGATAGAGTAAAAATTTGCGGAGAATTTTAAACCAATTTTAAAATACATACAAATGTATATGTTTTATACAGGGTGTTTGTTCATAAATTTTGATTAAATGAAAGAGAATGGATTAAATAAATGTTTTATTTAATGGTGGCAACTATGTATGGAATACAATATCAGATAAATGTCCGCCTCTGTTAGCCTCACAAGTGCGAGCCATTTTGAGCACATTTTTCATTACATTTTCACACATTTCACGCAGGATTTCATTAACTTCATCACGAATATTTTGTTTGAGTTGCTCATGCGTTTCTGGTTTGTTTGCATAAACCTTGCTGTTCAGATATCCCCAAAAAAAAGTCCGGAGCAGTCAAATCAGGCGACCGTGGAGGCCAATCAACATCAGCATTTCTTAAAATAACTTGTTGTGGAAAGAGGTCTCGCAGTAATTCCATTGTAATCCTGCTGTATGCGATATGGCACCGTCTTGTTGATACCACATGTTAATCCAGACCAAAGCATGCAGTTGTGGTGTTAAAAAGTTTTCAATCATATCACGATATCGCTCCCCATTCACAGTTACCGTTACGCCGTTTTCGTTTTCTATGAAGTAAGGTCCAGTAATTCCTCTTGACCAAATTGCACACCAGACTGTCTCTTTTAATGGATGCAAACAAAGGTGACTGATGAATAATTTGAGGGTTTTTCATTGCCCAGAACCGACTATTCTGTTTATTCACATATCAATTCAAATGTAAATGTGAAATTTTTGCCAAAATGGCGGCAAAACAAAGTAGCTTACCTTCCCGGCGGACACCCTGTATTTAATGACTTGATTCATAAAATTAAGTGGGATGATTTCTAGTCTTACTAAACGAATTTTTGCGAAATTTAAGGAGAATCGGTGCATTTCGCCTCCAATTTATATGAGTTTCCCGAACTGCTTAGGGGAATTCGAAACAATTTGGCATTAAAATTGGGCTTTCCTTTTTAGTTTTTTGAAATTGCCACACCACAACATATGGACGGGTTCAATACGTTTGTGCTGAGGTGTGTAACACATAAAAATAGGTAAACCGATTAATTTAGAAAACCTTTCTGAATCGATATTACGATGTCCGTCTGGCTGGCCATGTAAACCTTATGCGCAAAATACAGGTCGTAATTTTCTTATTTGCACAAGGTCCAAGCATGTTGAAAATATGACCATAATTTCACATATAGAATAACAACTTAGTAAAACTGTACGTCATTTTCGATGTCCGCTTCAAACTTCTTGTTTTGGTAGACTTTTTTTGAGCTTTTAGTAAATTCGTAATTCTATTTTGTCTTCAGTAAAGACTAGGGTAATCTCCTAGATGGGGATTTTTCCATGGTCTATTATGGATCTATAACGATACAATTTTTTGTGAAGCGCATCTGGTTAAGCTAGCTAAAAATAAAAATGTTAATTTTAAATGTTTTATGTGTTATTTTAACCTTATCCCTAATTTTTCAGGACGGCCTTCTCCCCTTGTTACATATTTAAAATATACAGCAAACAATCTATCAAATTGACATGTGAAATTGTGTTTCTAAACGGCAGATTCGTTTAGAAGAGCAACCGATTCCATTATTTTTGCTTTACAGATCCATCACATTTAGTGGATCTGCAAAGATAATTTTGTAAGTTGCATAAAATAATAAAAAGAAAAGATAAGAAAAGAAAAGATAAACTCATTGTTTATTGTTGTTGTTGTTTTTGTTTTAGCTTTGATATTGTTACAAGTAAAACTGTTGCTTATAATTCTTATACGCTTAACAGTTTTATTTGTATAATATCTTTAGTTTTTCTAAAATCTTTGGATGAAGTTTCCTGACGATCTGGCCTAAGCAACCATATTTAAACGAAACCTTGTAAATTAATTTTTTGAATCCCAAGAAAAACTTTAATAAAATGTACCATTTCCATTAAATTGATCTTTTTTTTATTAGATTATTATTAAAAATTATTTTTTTGTAGGTTGTTCCACTCTTGTTGACCAGTGTTGTTATGTGTGATTTTTTATTAATTTCGGCTTAAGGTCTTAAGATAAAAAAATAAAATAATATAACTTTTTTATTTAATTTCTTTTTAATTTTTAACGAAAACATCTAGTTTTAATTTCTTCAATGTATTTGAAAATTAAATTTTAATTCAAAAAGTTAAGAATTTTCTACACTTTTTTCAAGTATTTGTTACCAATTAAATCTTATTTCCTTTAAAAAAAATGAGATGTCGCTTTTGGCCAATTTGCCATTAAATGTCAAAAGTTTTTTAATTGTAAATTCAAACGACACACTCACATACACAAATACGGGTAAGAAACTAAAAGTCTTCACAACATCCAGTTTACTTTAAGATACAAAATTTACGTGTGTGATTGCCAAAATAAAACAAAAAACACAAAAAACGACATCTTCGTTAAAACTTTTTCAAGGTTTTGAGTGAAACTTTGTTTTATTTTTTTTATATATTTTTTGCCAGCATATTTCTACAATATACTCGAAGATACGTCTATGAGGTAAATACTTGCATTTTTTAATATATGAGTATAATGGGTACCAGTTACTCACACAGGTAACAACCAGGAAAATGATGACATTATGATCCATGTTGTTGTCATAGTAAGAAATGTATGAACGTTTTTTCACCCATCTTGGTGAAGGAGTTTGAGAATGTGTCTTTCGGTAAGATATCCATGTATCTTTTTATACCCACACAACAATAGTTTTAAGAGGGTATTATGCGTTTGTGCTAATGTTTGTAACACCTTAAAATATTGGTCGTATACAAAGCTTTTCGAGTAGACTTATAATCACTATTTGAATCGATCTCACAATTTCCGTCCGTCCGTCCGGCTGGCTGTCTATGTAAAACTTGTCCGCAAACTAGAGGTCGATATTTTGGATATAATTTCATGAATCAGGCTTGTTGGAAATGGTGAGAATAGGTCCATAATTTCACAAGGCCTCCATACAAGCTTCTTTCCGAAATAGAGTCGTTATGACCATAAATAATACTTGCAATCTAAATCATCTTATCTCATCAACTTTATTAGAATCGGTCCAAGCTTGACCACAGCTCTCATAAAAATACTACTCCCGAAAAAAGCTTTTTATGTCATAACTTCCTTATAAACGTTGGCACATGTTGACATAAAATTTGGCGATATTAACTTTGACAATAGACGTCATGTCAATATTTTGTGTGGTTCCGTCCAGAATTGAACAAAGGTCTTATATAAACCTCCTTCCTTAAATCACTTAAAGACAAAAAAATCTCATGTAGATGAAGGTATCTAAATAAATTCGGCACAAAGAAGAAGATCTTGACCTCATGACATAATTTTGTTCTGGCGGGTCCATGATTGTTTATGGGTCACAATTAGGGAGCATTCATAAAAAATTGTTTTTTATATATTATGGTGTAGGGTATCATATGGTCTGGCTTGACCGACTATACATTCTAATTTGTTTTTTCTTGGAGTTAAGAATGTAAAATCTGCATAGTAACAGATACCAAGTGTCTTGTTTTTTTCATGTTCAATTAAAATAATGAATGAATTTTGTTTTATTTGCTATTAATGAGTGTCGAATTAAAATACGAAATTTCAATTATTCCTATTTTAAAATTTTGGAAGGAAAATAAATAAATAAGAATTTAATATCTTAATTTTAAATTGAATTTTATTTTTATAGCAACAATTAACTTTTTTTTTTTTTTGAAAACATCAAGTTAAGGGGGGAAAATAATGATTATATTTTTGATTTTATATATGAATAGATAAAAGGAAATTAGAATAGAAATTTAATAAACCTCAGTCAAATAATTATATGTGCAAGACTTCTTGTTGAATTTTAATTAAGAGAAACAATGAATAAACTGGGAAACAAATTTTTTTTGGATTTATTAATAAAGAGAGCTAAAAATGATAAAACAAAATTTAATTAAAATTTTTTTCTAAAAAAAATTAATTCTTTAAATCTCTATAGAAAATATTTATATGTGCAAAATCTTATTAAAACTATATATATAACTGTAAAAATCGTCAAATAAAATGCAGAAGGGCCTAACATCCATTTAAAAATTTCTTTAGGAACAACAAGAAACATAACAAAAAGCAAACTATTGGCCCATTTTCAGAAATCATAACTTAAGTTGTAATTAACAAAACAGAAATAAAAAAATAGTTCATAGATGGTTATAGATCTTATTCACAATTCATAACTAACGTAGTAAGAAATGCAACCATGCATATTGGCATGCAGAGAAAATTAAATGTCGATAATATTTTAAACGATTTATACTGTAATTAATTAAAAAGCTTATCAAACTAAAGGGCTAACTATAATGTGCTTATGCTTACATACGCAAATGTGCAAATACATATAATCAAATGTACACAACTATAATGTACTTAAGCAACTTTTCGTTAAGTTTCGTCAAGTGTCATTTGCTTAAGCAAAGAGCGAAACTTATCGTACTTTGCTTAAGGAATCAGCTGTTTCTTGGTTACATATTGAAAAATATTCAAAAAAAAACACAACTGCATATTTTAGTACTCTTTTTTTTTGTGTTTATATGTTTTTATAATTAATAAAAAGAAACATGCTCATGGAAGTATATTTTCCAATTGAAGACACTAAAAAAAAATTTTCAAAGAATTGATATTTTAAGGAAATTGAGAAGAAAATAATTTTTGCAAAAGTACAAATGTTTGCAACTACGAGTTAAAGTTATTTGAGTACAATATAGTCACCCAAAAGTACACAATATTTTGCTTAAGCATTTGACAAGCCTGACAGTAGCTTAAGCTAGCATAAGCATATTATAGTTAGGCCTAAACTATTAAAATCTTAGGAAAAGGTTTCCTGATGAGCTGGCCTAAGCAACCAGTGAAATGCGCATAGAAGCTAGCTTTCCCTCAACAATAAATTTCAGTGTATTTATCAAATATGAAAAATTAAGAATTTAGCACGTCATACAGAAATCGTATTAATGATAATTTTTGTATTCCCGTAAATAACTTTAATAAAACCCATTTTTTGTTCTTTAAAAATTAACACAAATTCTAAAAAAGTTATTTTTTGGTTATAATAGTATATAAATAAATTAAAATAAGGACTTGTAAAAATAAAAATATTCAATAGAATTTAGTCGACTAATTGTTCATTCATTCGTTCCCTCAATTTTCTCTCATTTGACGAAAAATGTATAAAGGTTGTTACGACAAAAATCGTACAATGTAAATATGAGACCGACTTCAAAGAGGAAACGACAATAATCGCAACGACAAAAATCGTATAATGTGAATTGGGACTAAGAACACGTCGTTAGTTTATTTTTTTTTTTGAATGGATGTTTTTTGGATGCAGTAGAAATGCATTTCAAATGGATTGCAGCGTGTTTTTTACGTCTTAGCTTTTTTGGCCATGTTTTTATCTGATATTATTTCAATACCTCTTAGAATTTTTTATATTTATTTTTTTATAACCACTTCAAAAATGTTGTACTTTTGAAATAAATAATAAAATGATATCAATCAGCTGTTCTTTGAATGTACTAGTTAGTTGGCATTTAGTTATAGCTTTACCTATAATTAAGTGTACACTTTTTATGCTGAAGGTAATCGTCTGTGAATAACTTTAATAGGCATACTTAAAAAACTTAACACTTGGTAATAATTTATGAATATGCGCCATTATTGTGTTTTAAAAAACTGTTTTTTTCAGGATAGTATCATTAATTCATAATTTGTTAACGATATTTACATAAAAAAAAACCGTTGCTTTAATTCAAATATGTAGTTGCTTAAGTTTTTTATCTCTCCTAAATTTTTTTTTAATTAAAATGCAGTTTATTTGACGATATTCTCTTAGTTGTAATATAAAAGTTTCATATACATACAGTGTGAAGCACAAATCAAGGTACCTCTTTTGAAGTAAAACAATTTCTAAGTTTGTGTTATTTATTCCTATTTTGTAAAATTATTAATATACTATAGTCCAGCAAAATTTTGCACTCTTATTCTAAGAAACAACCATAAAATATCCTCAAGTACCTGGCAACTCCATAATTTTGCACAGCGAAAGTCTTGGTACCCTCTAAAGTGATCTATGTTTAAGTATTGGCATTTTTATTATTTTAAATGTTTTTACTTTCTATATTAATAAGGGTACATTTAGAATGAATTTAGAGTTATTTCTTGTTGATATCAGTAGCAATAATTGGGTTTTTATTGAAAAAAGTGTTAAATAAAATTACTCGTAAGGAGCTATCGATTAATAATCATAGATTGGGAAAATCATATTCTGAAATTGCTCAAATACCTAATAGAAGTAAGCCAACAACGCAAAAGGTAATAAATCGCTTTCAAAAAGAAAAAACGAGTTGAAAATAAGACCAGGCGTCAACGCAAGCTTAGTATCCGAGAAGAAAGAAAAATGATGTCTTTAATTAGGAATGACCCCTTTAAAAGTGCACCAAAGATTGCTGCCGAGTTGAAAGAGTCCATGGACAAAAGTGTTTCTGCGGGCACAGTACACAGATCAATCAAAAGAGCTGGGTACAACGCTCGTACATCACGCAAAAAGCCCTATATAAGCGTATTCTTTGTGCCTAGCTCTTTATTTTTCTTCCTCCATACTAAAGCACTTCCGTCTGAGCCAAAAATGTTGTACTTTGTACATCCGAGAAAATAATCTTATCCCAAAACTCAGTTGGCTTTGTTCTATATTCATTCGCTTTTTTCTGTTGACTTCGCTTATATAGGGCTTTTTGCGTGCTGTACGAACGTTCGATACTGAACGAATCGCAAATTTTTTTTCAGCACTGTGCAAACTCAAATAAATGCTATACAATACTGACAAATAATTTCAATTCATTCAGTATCGATTGAAAGAATTTGAAATAAAATTGCTTCGCATCTAAAAAGTATTCGATCACGACTGCCAGAATGAGCCTCAAGGAGTTTGCTGTCTACCAAATCAATGCATATTTCTGCAATAATTTTGCCTGACACAAAGCATATGTTGGATATGTCTTTTGATGAAAATGCCGCCCATACCATGAGTGATCCTTCACCATGAACTCGTTTATGGCTTGCTTCCCTCGGACGTCTAATGCCCCTCCAATATTTTGTGGAGACCACCGTCTAAATTAAATTTTCTTCGTCACTAAATATCACAACTTCAAATTCCTCTTCCCAACACTTATACTTTCTATAAAACGCAACACGTGCCCTTTTATGATGTTGTTGTGGTTTAGGCACTCGATCCTCATATTTGAGACCTAAATCTTAACTTATTTTTTGATGCGCACGTTAAAAACAAGTTTCACTTTACGTTGCCTACAATTCATATCTTTACCTAAAACGAAATAAGTACTAGCTAACCAAAGCATCATCTCAAATGTCCACAAAACATTTTGGAGTCTTTCGACCAAAGTTAGCGATTCTATTTACAAAAAAATTATACGAGAAGCGCTAAAAGACCTTATTAACAGTTTGCATACTATGCAACTTTGTCAATTGTCAAAACAGCTTCTAGGTTTTATGAAAATATAGAAGAAAAATAAATTGTAATGCCTTTTTAACGCATTGGCTTTTAGTGATGCTTTGCAATACTGCCTTTATGAAATCATCTATAGTTTTTTGCTTCTGCTGTAAAATTTTCAAACTGTTAGATAGGGCCTTTTGCATTTTAGGTAACGATATTTCTATTGGTTGCTAACTGCTATACCTTTGCTTATGCGATATACTCTGGAAAATAGCGATACTTTAAAAATATCACAGAAAAAATTCTCCAAAGTTTTCCACCAATAAAAGCATTAATCAAAAATCAGTTTTAAAATTGTAATCAAGTGAATTAAACGTTAAACCAAGTGAATTTATCGTTTAATTGATACTAATTATTTGTTTACTGGTGTAAATTTAATGAATTTGTGAGTCTAAACACAATGTTTGCGGTGCGGTGCGATTTCTCGTAGCGGGAGAAAAAAAAAATAACATAATACAACGGAAGACGGCGATGGAAATAGTTGTCATCTTTTGTTTAAATTTTCATTAATTTATTTGTGCATAAATTTTTATCATGTTGTTTGTTTTCAATAATGTTGTGAACCAAAGCGAATTCATACAAGGTGGTCTTATTTTGAAAACGTTTTACAACACTGTAAAATATTTTAACGTTGTGTCAAAAATTCAGGCAAATATCTGATTTTGTTTTCAATTTTTAATTGTGTGTTTTAAAATGTAATAACTTAAAAAAGTTTTAAATTTCATAATTTTAAGCGAAAATTATAGAATTTAGTAAAGATTCCCCAGAACCACTAGAACGGTAAACCATTTTGACACAAGGTTAGTTATCAGCTGTTGCTTACGTAGCAAAATAAGTTCACCTGGTGTAAATTCGCCTTGGTTGTGAACATAGCCAATTATTTAAAAACTATGGCAACATCAGAAAGAGAACTAGTATCAAAATTTAGAGAAAGAAAGTCCGCAATGAAAATAAAATAGATTTTAATTTTATGCCGTTCCGCACTGCGGTTTTTTACTTCAAAATCGTATGAAAAACCGCACCGCAATAAATTATCGTTACATTGTGTTTAAACTCTAAAACGTTCAAAAGCACATGTAAATGGGATCTGGAGTAAAACTAATCAAAAAATCATCTTCATGCAATGGGGTCTTCAACAAACAAATTTATTGAATTTATTTGGATGACACCAGATAAGAGCGTCCAATGCATCTAGAAAATTTCACTGTTTGTTGTCAGTTGACCAGTTCATCAATGTCAACGGCGAGTGCTATAAAAAGAAGATTTTACGTTTTTTATTTGCCTGAACTTTATAAAACGTGCACGAACGACATTTGATTTTAACAGACGGCACTATGTCCCACACATCTCTTTCTTGATTTTTTACTAGGAATTTGAGGACAAATAACCATGTCACGTTTAGGTGATATGAACGCCGGCATTCGGTGGAACATGATGGAGTACCTTAATGACATAGACTACGCCGACGACATATGTCTTATGGCCCACCGATTTGTAGATATTGAAGCAAAGATAAATGGACTCTCCGAAAATGCCAAAAACGTAGGATTGAGAATTAACTTCAAGAAATCAAAGCTGATGCGTATTGGTACCAATATTTCGTCACCACTTATTGTTGATGGTACGATTATGGAGGATGTTGAATCATTCAACTACCTGGGATGTAAAATTGCGAAAGACGGTGGCTCTGCAGCCGATATTGGTGACCGAATCAACAAGGCCCGTGGGGCGTTCCTAAAATTGTACAAAATTTGGCGCGCTAACAACATTTCACAGAAAACGAAGTTACGGATATTCAATTGTAGCGTTAAATCTGTCCTACTATATGGCTGCACTACATGGAGCCTTACAAAACTGACCTTAAAGAAAATTCAAACGTTCGTGAATCGGTGCCTGAGACAGATATTACGTGTATACTCGCCGAATTGGATATCCAATGAGGATCTTTGGAATCTGGCAGATTGTAGTTTTATCGAATTTGATATACGGTCACGTAAATGGACATGGATCGCTCATATTTTAAGGCGACCTGCAAGTGATATTGCCAGAGCTTCACTTGAGTGGAACCCTCAAGGTCAACGACAACCAGGCCGACCACGAAATACATGGATCAGGTGCATAAGACACGAACATGAATCAGCTCGAATAACATGGAACGAAATTAAACTACTTGCCAGAGACAGAATTAGATGGAGAGAATTCGTTGACGCCCTATGTTCTTCGTGAACAATTTATTTAAGTATTTTAATGTTACATCGCTGTATCTATATTGTATTTAAATAAATAAAGGACATATATATATATATATATATATAGTATTCAATACATAATTTCTTTGCTAGGACTTTCAAATTAAATATTTCTTCGAAATCTCACACATAAATTTTTGTTATTCAAATTTTTAAATGGGAAGCGCTTAATAAAAGACTCTTTGCAAGTGCGCTAAAAATATTGAAATTTTCTTTTAAGAAAAGAAAAGTTTAAACAAATTTATTAAATTAAAAAAATGTAATAAATGTGTGAATTTGTATTTTTTTTTCTTTGAAACATCATAATTATATTTCTCTAAAACAGAATAAACCATCTGCTCTGTAACAATTAAAATATCTTTTTTTTTAACATGAAAAATTTCATTGTGTCACTGAAATTGTTACTCAATCTTCAAGTTTATTTCTTTGTTTGGTATAAATAAATAAATAAAAAAAAGCATTGCCACTGTGCGTGGGATCTATTTTTCTTCCCTTTTACAGCAATAAAACTGGTTTGAAATTCAATTCAATAGCGATGGCAAACAAAACAAAACAAAAAAAAAAAAATAAGTAGGAAAGTATAATCGGTCAATCACGACCATTTCTTACCCTACACTACAGTTTATAAAGACACATTTTCGTGATTGTAAACTATTTGGGATTCATGGCCAATCATGGACCCGGCAAAACAAAATTATGTTTTGAGATTAAGATTCATACAAAAGTTCTTTGTGCTGAATTTTATTAATAGGGATGAGATTTTCATGCACTTAAAAATCGAAAATATGCGCATAAAAAATGCACTAAAAACTCTCAAATATGAACTTAAAAAATAAAAAATATGCACTTAAAACTTGAAAAATTTCCATAAAAAACCGTCTTTTAATTTTACTAAAAGCAAAAATATAAAAAATTCAGTCTATTGTTATTCAAACATTTTTAAAAAACTTAAATAACAAATTTAAATTTTTGTTTGTTTAAACAAATCAGTACTGTTTAAATAAAAGTAAAACTTTGTCTTGTACTTGAAGAATGCTAATGTATTTTGAAAAAAATTTATTTTCAGATCCCACTTTGATTCCAGATCAGATCGCAAATATTTCAAATTTATTTTATTTTTTGAAATCCTCAATCATTTTTTTTTGCAAAACATCTTCAATCTTCTTTTCTTTTTTTTTAATTTTTCGGGCTATTCTTTCTTCCACATTGTTAAATTTACTTTCTAAAAATATCAACTAATTTGACTTGGGTATTAAGTAAACTAAATCCCTCCTAATTAGTTATTGTTTCAACAATATATGCGTTACTGAAATTAAAAATTTTTTTTTTAATTGCATCACCATCGGTATCAACAAGCTCTTTTAACATTATTAAATTACTTAAATTTTTGGATTAAATTCTGAAGCATCTAGACAGGTACTCATCTCATCTCATCAAGTTGGCTTCTAATTTCCTCTGCAACGCGGTTTAACCCATATACCAAGCAAGTAACTTGTAACAGTTTTGGATATAATATTTTGAACCCATTGGAAGCCTTAACCATGTAAGGTGCTGCATCGGTTCAAAATAGAATGATCTTTTGTCAAAATCTTGTATTTAAATCAAAGCTCCAAAAGAATTTATGGATTTTAACATTTTTTTAAGGTTTTTTTGTATTTTTAAAAATTTGTGTAAAAACTTTTTTATAATATTAAAATTAAAAAAAAATCACTCAAAAATGTAAAAATATGCAAAAATATGCATTTTCACCAAAATATGCAACAATATGCAAAAACAAATCGATGCCATTTTAATGCAAATTTAATGATTTCAACTTTATTAAGCCGCCATATATGTATGGTTGAAATTCTTAAATTTGACAGCTGCAGTGCCTAGGATGCTCCTAGATGGGTCAAATGTATTTTTCTTTATTTATTTATTTATTTTTCATCTAAATTATTTATTTCTAACATACCTACCCGCTATTTCTATTCCTTAAGGGGGTTCCCATACAAAATAGTCAATACAGATTAGAAATATATTGAAGAAAAAGCTCCATAACTGCCAAGGAATCGCCCCTAGAGGGATAAAATATATGACCGACCTCCATTATTTTTGTTCTTAACATTTTCTTAAAACATACTTGCCATATATCTCCACTTCTTAGGGGGGCTCCCATACAAATATGGCCGTTTAATGAAATTCTAGAATTAAGCCCCTGCAGCGCCTAGGATGCCTCTAGATAGGTCAAATGTATGACCGACCCCACTTTATTTTTTATCTCAATCATTTATTTCAAACATAAATACCAGCTATCTACATTCTTTAAGGGGGCTCCCATACAAAATGTTCAATGCAGACCAGAAATATATTGAAAAAAAGTCCCATAAAGGCCCAGGAGTCGCCCCTAGTAAAATAAAATGTATGACCGACCTGAATTAGTTTTTTGTCTTTAACATTTTCTCGAGACATACTTGCCCTTTATCACCACTTTTTAGTGTGGCTCCCATAAAAATATTGCGATTTATGAAATTCTTAAATTAATTAAATTTTTTCGACTGCATTTTTTAATTTTTTATACATTTTTAAAAAACAAAAATTTCGAAATTTTGATAAACAAATAAATTATGTTTCAAAAACGACTGCTCAAAAAGTTTTACTTTTTTTAAATGCGGAATTTCGGTTTTTATAGTAATTTCAATAAACTAAACCGCTGTTGAGTTAGGCGTACATACATATGTCGTTCAACCTCCTCCATTTTCGAAATAGCGGTATATCTCGAAAACCAGAGCCAATCTAAAAAAAACTGCGCGCACCACTGGATTCAGCGTACCCGAATTATGTTAAAACGCCATGTGCCCAGCTTGTCACGAAAAAAGTGTCAATTTCTTGCACAGTGTTATTAAAATGCTTTTCAATATCTGTATGAGATGAGTTCGTCTTAGAGCTAATTTGGAGAGCGCGTTTATTTGAAACATAGAGTAAATTTTGGACCTTCGAGTAAAACATTTTGCCATGATGTAGTAGATATTATAAAATGTATCGTTGCCTTATTTGTTGTCAATACCAAAATTTATAAGGAAGTTGTGGCATTAAAAGCTATTTCCGGGAAAAGTATTTGTATTAGAGCTATGGTTAAATATGGACCGATTCCAATAACATTTTGTAAGAAGATTAAAATGGCAATAAAGTTAGTTTGGAACGAATTTTGTATAAGATGGCTTATGATTATAAAGACTCTATTCCGAAAATAAGCTTTTATGGGGGCTATGCACATTAAAGGCCGATTCTTACCATTTTCAATAGGCTTGCTTCTTGTGACAGTTAGGACCAACATTTGTATCAAATTTCACAAAAGTGTCTCCAAAATTGAGACCTATACTTTGCGAACATATTTTACATAGACATCTAGCCGTTTAGTTCTACTCAGAAAGTGATTCTGAATCGATCGGTATACTAAAAAATAAGTCTACTTAGAACCAACATTTTTTGTGTTACACACATCACTACAAACGCATAATAACCTCTCCATTATTTAGGTGTGGGTACAATTAATGTTGTTAAGTCTCTCAACTGATTTTAATGTCAAGTGTTAATGTTGATGTATATATTTGTTAGTGCTAATAAGAAAAACATGTTAATAATATTGACGTTACATTTAATTAAAATAATAGAATGATGTAATTTATGTTGCCAAGATACTGTTGACTATTTTGCATTTTTTTATTTTATATTTTTTATAAGCTTTTTCTATATTCTGCTGAAGGAAGAGTTTGTTCATAATAAAATTATAATTGTTTCACCAGTAACACCTACTTTTGTTAATTATTTCTTTTTTCGACTATGACGTGTTTTATTTTAATTTGGTTTTTCTTAAACTACTCCCTCAATATGTTTTTTATGTGTTTGAAAACAGCTAATAAAAAATTTTAATTACCTGTTTTTATCGCGTTGTTCCAAGTGCTTTTTTTGCTTAAAGTTTTTTTTTTGTTCGTCATTACCATGTGATTATTTAATATTTAAGAAAATAATAATTGGCTGTTTGTTGTCTTGCAGCTATAGTTATGATTTTTTGTGAGAAGTGGGAGGTCAACGTATTTTAAAAAGTCTTACTGCAAATATAACAACTTTTGTGTTCTTCGGTGGGTGAGATGAATTTTGTTTTTGACATTTTTTGAATATATTCAAGTAGCAAAATATTCAATTTTAATTATTAAAGTTCATAATCAAGTGCGGCTACAGTATTTATCGCTTACGTGCATATCAGTATTTGCAAGTCTTTTGGAACTTAAAAACTAGAAATGCTTCAATAAAAACTCGCTTATAAGCATATTCAACATAAAAGGAGACACTTTCCAATTTGATCAACATCATAAACTAAAATTATTTTAATTGCATCGAAAGAGCATGGAGAAGAAAGTATTTGGGATAAAGATGCATTACTGCAAATTAAATTAAAAATTCATTAGGCATAATTAGTATTGTGGTCATTTTGTTGAACTATTTATGGTTTTTAATCCAAATTTTTAATAATTTCAATCAGGCTTAAGTTCATTAAATTACATTTTCATTAAATTATTTTTATGAAGAAAGGAATTTTACAACATGAAAATTAATTAAAATTGTTATTGATAAAATCAATTAAAATGGATAATCATTCAAAAAAGCAAACTTCGATCTACCAAAGGTTAAAATACAATTTGGTTTAAGGATTGATGTTTGACTATTGACGTCAGCAGTCGTCGATGGCTGCGAGTGTAAAACGGCAAAACCATCTGAGGAGATCGAGTGGTTGCGATCGAAACATGTCATGGTAACCTGCCGGCCCGGGTTCGAGCCCCGGCCACGGTCAAGAATGAAGGATTATCAATAACAATTTTAATTAATTTTCATGTTGTTAAATTCCTTTCTTCATAAAAATAATTTAATGAAAATTAAATTTAATGAACTTAAGCCTAATTAAAATTCATTAGGCATTTTACATAAAAACATGGTTAAATAATACAGGTGGCAGCACCATGCAACAAAACTGCAAATTTGTCTCCGAATACGTGAAAACCTGCAGATAACGAGACAAGTCCATACATGCATGTAAAGAGTAGGCCATTAAGGAGTAGGAGTACTCTCAAGCTGCTCCAAATATATGGGTAAAAGGTGGTCCATTTAATATTACAATGTCCTAGGAGGGGACCATATAACCCACCGAAGAAGTCTTTAAACTACTCCATGGAGTACTAAAGTGGGTTAGTTTTAAAAGTACTCAATGTCACTACAGTATGGAGTACAGTAAAGCAGTAGTTTAAGCATTTTTCATTTTTTACTAATCGCCTTTTGTGGCGTGCCCTGTAGTCTATTATTGCTATTATTAAATATATTTACTGGGTATTTTTAATTTGTTTACCTTTTTTTCACAAATTTCACACTTTCACTTTTAAATAAACAATTAGTAATGGACACCATCAGGGCTACCAATGTTTAATACTGTAAACTATAGAAAAGTATACATCATGCAGTTGTTGGCAGCACTGCTTGTTAATTTCTTATAACATGGTCCATATTACAGTTGATTGGACCATGTTGTAAGTAGTCCATTTAAGCCACAATGGACCACGTAGTCCAATATTATCTGTAGGGAACTACTCAATCTCATCAACATCATAAACTAAAATTATTTTACTTGAGATTAAAGTATTTGGGATAAAGTGTCGTTATTGCATTAAAATTTCATTAGGCATTTTGCCTAAAAACATCGTGAAATGATACAGGTGGCAGCACTAGTGCAACAAATACAACATAACAAAAACTCTGAAAACTTGTCTCCGAAAACGTCAAAAATTGTGAAACTGAACGCAGTGAAATAAATAAATTTGTAGCAAATTTTTATTTAATTATGTTCAATATCTTCTTTAAATTTAATTAAAATGAAAAAAAAAATTTAAAAATGACACTAATTAAAACACAAAATGTGAATTTATTTAAAACATAAACAAAATTTTTTTAAGTTCTAGAACTTTTTTAGTAAGAAGCAGTAAATGAGTTATTACTGATAAATCTACCCTCAAAAAAAAAGCTGTTGTCCACGCTCCCCGAACAGAAAAGTTGTAAAAAACAAAAAGTTTTGGGAACAGCTGATGGCAATTAAACTTAGTGTTGAAACATTTTTACACTTTAGACTTTTTTTATCGGTTCTCTTTTAAATACTTTTTATAACACGAACTTTTACGAAAATATAAACAAATAATTTTATTGTATTTTTTATTTTATGCAATCTTTTCTGTTTGTTTTTTTTGTCTGGTAAACTTTATTTAAAAGTAAATTAATAACTTTTTTTAGCTGTTGTTTGCTTACAAAACAAGTGCAGTACTAAGTATCCAAATATTTGACCCTTTTACAACACCAAAAGAATAAATTACAAAAAAGAAGAAAGTTCAAAAGTTGCTTCACAAACAAGTTTAATTAGTTAATAAATTAATTCATATTATCAAAATAATTTTTGGGAATACAAAATTTTAATTTAAAAGGTTTTGTTATTCGTGCTTAATTCCCAATTTTTATTCTTGATAAAAACACTGAAATTTATTGTTGATGAGAACAGCTTATCCTATGCGCATTTCACTGGTTGCTTAGGCCAGATCGTCAGGAAACTTTATCGAGTGGCCAGATTGCCAGCGGCGCTGGTATGCCCGCGTTTAGCTCGGCTGAAGCTCGCCGGATGGGGTGATTCTTGCCGGCAATCTGTACCATACACTCACTAACACAAAAAAAAAAATCATACCAGCTTATGGTTTGTTTTATTAAATTTTTAGGGCTCAAGGTAGATCTGCATCTCCCTATCGGTCATACCTACACACAAATACATTGCCCTCCCACTCGAGAACTTCGTCTCGCCATGACGTCAACTAACTCGACGTCCCAAATCCAACCTGCAAACATTATTTTCCCTACTTACCGCCGCTTATTATTTAAATTTAACCAATCATATTAAATGATAAAACTTTAAAAATTTCATTTAAACATTATAAAAATTAATTGATTTATTAAAAACTCTTAAATATATTTCACTTATTTCACAAAACAATTTAGCAAAATTAACTTAAAACAAAAAAAAAAGGTAGCAAAAATTTTAATTGACAATATTTAAACAGCATGAAGCAAAATTTATATTTCTATTGTTAGATTTAATTTCTTTTCTAATTTTATTCTACTTTTCCTTTGAGTTTCTCCCCAGGTAGATAAAAATGTTTCCACTGCCTGACCTCCGAGTACTCGCTGATTACAGGAACTGCCGTCTGTCCGTCACGTGTCCTCCCTACTTCCGGTTTAGGTAAGTCTCTCAAACAAGCACAAACTATGCATATATAGTATATGAATTTTACTTTCTTCTTTTTAATAACTTTTTTTCTTATTTTCTTTGGTAAGGAAAACAAATTCTACCCTCTGGGCAACTAACCCTACGATGAACGACAGGCCTGAGCTCAACCCTAATCTGACGCGCACCTGGACCAAATCTCGTCCAGGGACTGACTACGGGTAACTACAACCTTGTTTTCCCTATACGCAAAAAAAAACACATACATATATATATATAAAATTTATTATCAAAAAGTAATTTCAATTTTTGGGAATACAAAATTTTAATTTCAAAAGATTTTGTTATTCGTGCTTAATTCCCAGTTTTTATTACTGATAAAAACACTTGAAATTTATTGTTGATGGGATAAGCTATTCCTATGCGCATTTCACTGGTTGCTTAGGCCAGATCATCAGGAAACTTCATCCATAACGTTTTAGAAAAACTAAAGATATTAAACCAAATAAAACTGTTAAGCGTATAAGACTTATAGCAACAGTTCTACTTGTAATAATATCAAAGCTTAAACAAAACACATCAACAATGATCTGATGATCTGGCCTAAGCAACCAGTGAAATGCGCATAGGAATAGCTTATCCCATCAACAATAAATTTCAAGTGTTTTTATCAGTAATAAAAACTGGGAATTAAGCACGAATAACAAAATCTTTTGAAAATAAAATTTATATTTTGTCCGTTTCAGCTGTACGTCGTTGTGTCTATGTCAAACAAATTGGCAGAATACCTGACCTCGGGACGGGTGTTGTCCCGAGGACTGATGATAGTTGTTCCCACGATGGATGTGGCAGCGATAATGTGGTGGCTTATTGTTTAGTTTACTTTTATTTTATATCAATTTCCAATTGTTTAAAAATTTAGTTATAAGATTTTCAATTAAGTTAATTTCTTGTTTTTTTTTTTAACGTTACTTTAGCTTTAAGTTTATTGCTTCTAGTTCTTAACTTTGTTTAAACTTTCTTTAACTTTAGATCTTAAGTTTGATTAAAGTTGTTTTTATTATTATTCTTTAACTTTATTGCAAAATTGTCTTTTTCTCTTGTTGTTGCAAAACACCAATTTTAATACAATAAAACAAATTATTAAAAAAAACAAATTTCCGCTGGCTTCTCCCTCTTTTCAGATAAAAAAATTATTTTTTTCTTATTCCACATTTGTTGCTGACCCTGATACACTTCCGCCACCACCTACCACATCTTTTTGTCGCCACGGAGAAAAATAAAAAAGGGCCGACATTTTGCTCTTTTTCGACCAAGAAATCTCGGTCGTCAAAATGCCGGATTCTACACATTTTTTTTTTAATGTTGCAAACAAACAGTTTTCAGCAATTAATTTGCTAATTGTTTGTCTGTTTGTTTACCTTTTTTTTCTTCTTCTTCTTCTCTACTTGCAAATATTTCCCTTTCTCTTTCTACCTCCAGCTTTGTCCCTTTCTTGCTATAAATACTGGCGTTGCCAACCAGCCTTACTACTTAACCCTCTAAAGGGTACACACGACAACTTAGTCGAGAACTGGTAAATTACGGTCTCAATTTGTGTTCTCATTTACTCTGTATTGTGTACGCGAACGCAATTTAGTAAAATTCGGTTAAGTTCGGTAAAAAAATAGTTAAAACTTTAGGGTTCTCGAAAGCACCTTATACTAGTGCTAAAAATCGCCATCTAGCGTAGTAATGCCACCTGTTTATTTCATCAAGCATTAAAATGTGTTTTCTAACAATCAAGATGAAAAAAGTACAATTTTATAACCCTCTTTGCCATTCTTGTTCTCAACAGCGTTGCCTTTCTTGGTCTCTTCCGAACAAATTTGGTGGGATATTTTTCGTTTGGTCTGATGTCGGATCACCTCCACGTGATCGCCGAGAGTTCCCCAGTAGCTTTTTAATGAGTGCATACCTTTGGCACACCATCCGAGAATAGCCAATCTTTCACTTCATCGTCAACCTTCATCACCTCATTAGATCCCTCTTAATCATCTCCACAAAAACTGGGGCCTCTGGTAAGATCTCTGATCTGTCTTGACTTCTAAAGATAAAGATCCCTAGAACCCTGTCAATTTAGAGCTATTGTCCCAGATATTGGCTGCCCCTGTTGTCCCCAGTGTATTTAACACCAAGAGTTTAAGAGCCCTTTAGATGCTTTATGATTATAGGTTTTCGTAATTTTTTTTTAATTTTTAGAGCCATATGCGATTGCTAAGCTTGGTTTCTTTTATGGTGTTAAAGCATCATTTCGGAAAAGCCGTCTTTCAACGTCTCAAGGTTATTACTCGTGAGATAAGCAATTTCCTTGGTTAGCAAAGAATCCTACTGCTTGCAAGCACTTTGAAGTTGCTGTTTAAGTCGCTGCTAATGGTTTTTCAAGTTCGTCTTGCAGTTGACAACCATAAAAAGACACCATTCGGATTAAAGCGGTTTTTGTCTTACGAGTAAAATTCACTATATCCGAACCGCACAAGCCATCTATCACACTTTAAAATTCATGGAACATATTGATGATAAGCATCAGTGCACAATTTACGCGCTTTAGCTACGCTTTTTAGTCAAATTAAAGTGTGGCTTTAGCTACGCTTTTTAGTCAAATTAAAGTGTGGCTAAATCTGAGGCCAATCCTTGTTGGCACAAATTCAGGATTTTGTTGTTTACAATATTTCGGTCAACTAAGTCTGAGTTTACACTATGAACGTTTTCTTTCAGAAAGTCTAAGTTAACCGGTGATAGGGGAAAATAACATGCTATCCTTCCCCTCTTACCACTTTTTCTTTCTAAAATAAAACTTTCATAGTGTGAACCAAGACTAAGTGAGAATATTTAACATACAAACCATGTGCAAAAAATAAGCCAAAGATTAAATTGTAGACCCAATATTTCCTCCATTCAAATAGCAAATAAACCGTATGCGTAATATTGCTGCCATTACATCAGTATTATTTACTTAAATGCTGCAGTTTGCCATATTGAAGACTTGCAGGCATACAAATATAAAATTGGCGATGATGATGTTCAACAACGTCGCGACTTCGTTGGCGTTGTTGATAATGACGGTGACAGTGATGATGTTGATGCGATAAACGCCTTAAAACGTAATACAAATAAAGCTAACCAGAGAAACCAGTTAATAAAACCCCATTCAGCCTTTTGTTACACAGTCACGAAGTTGTAACCAACAAACGCACGTTATGTAAATCAGTCTTTCATATCGATTTTTGTTATATTTTTCTTTTTTCTTTGGAGTTTTATTTGTTTTTCTCCTGGGTTGTTGGAAAATGTTTGTAAAAATTAAAGTAATTTAATTAAAGGTAAAATTGTGACTTTAAAGATTTTAATGAAATTGTTAAAAAAATATGAATTTAAAAATTATGGAAATGGGAAAAGAAGTGAACTCATTTTTTCGTTAAAATTCAGAAATTGTTCAGAAAATAGTATGGAGTCAAATTCTGCCACACTGGGTTGTAAAATTTCTGAGTCGAAATATTGTAATATTTTTGATTGCTCTTAAAACTGGAACCCATGCGTTCCGAACAATATTTTTGTCCGGAGAACAATTTTTTACTGAAAGTGTTCTGCAAAACACTTTTGGATTTTCTCTATGTTGGAAGTCTAAAAAGTGCCCTATTTTTGAATACCGTAGCACCAGATTCCATTATGATGAAAGAGATGTAAGAAAACGCTTTGATATCGACATTATATGGAACTGTGCATTGATGATGAGCTTAACGTGTTTGCTTTATTCCTCTCTCTCACACTTTCTCTATCTCTCTCTAAAATTGTTTAGCAGATCGAAAAAAGCTGTAGGTCTTCAACTCTTCGCATCCTACGCAGCTGTCAAAAAAGTAGAATCTGTGTGGATATACGTTGCAAGTTACATGAAAAGTAGACATGAATTCTACTTTTCTAAGAGGCACAAGAGGCATTCGGAAAAATTAGCTGATTTTACAAATTAATTTCTTTTTTTATTTGCGATAATTAAACAAAAAAAGTTTTGCGTGTAACTCAAGCTGGAGGTCCACCCCACGTATTGTACGCTTTTTTACATCCCACTCTTACATCTTGCTGTCAAAATGTAGAATCTGCACAAAATCGTCGGTTGCCTTGATGCAAAAGTAGGTTAACTTTCTACTTTTGTAAGCGTCACAAGCATCTTCGAATAAATCTGCTGATATTGAAAAATAAAATTCTATTTTTTCTTAAGGTAATGGCAGCATTGCATGTAACTTGAAGCGTTAGGGAACTACACTGAAAGAAAAATGCTTCATATATTTAATGAATCGTTTTCATAAAAAAAATTTCACTGGTTAAATGAAAATTTTCATTGTCCAAATAGAATTTCGTAGTTATAATGAAGTATTTTCGTTAAAATCGATTCATTGGAATTCGTAATTACGTTAAAAATTTTCATTGGATAAATGAAAACTAAAGTTTGTCCAAGTTAAACAAAAAATTTTAATTGGGAACATAAAAAACAATATACAAACATAACTATATTCATAAATTAATACAAAATTATAGTTTCCTTAAAAATATGTTTAATTGTTAATTAAAAAATGTAAGATTTAATTATTTCATACATCTAATGTAATATGCCATTAAATTTATGAAATCAAAAATTTTTTTATAAAAGCAACATATTTCAATAATTGAAAAAAAAAAAATTATTTTTAACATTCAAATAACTCTATAGTCTCAATAATTAAAAGTATAAAAATATTTCGAAAAAGCATGCCTTCATAAATTTAAATTTTCATTATGACAATGAAAAATGTCATTATAGTAATGAAACAAAAACTTTAAATCCATAAATACGCATGTTTTTAGTTTTTTTTTAATATGTACATACCTAAATACATATAGTATGTACTAAGTAATGAACAAATAAATGTTCTCCTTTAAAAAAACACACCCTTATTTTAAACTGTTGTCAGCCAAATGATGTATACCCGCGCCGACGTTGCGGGATCGATTCCCGCCAGCGACTCTACTGGTAAAAAAAAAAAAAAATAAAGTTGAATAAGAACAACTTTGATTAAAAAAAAAAATTAAAAAAAAAAAATAAGAACAACTTTGATTAAAAAAAAAAAATTTTTTAAAATTTTTTTTTTTACAACATTTTTCATTTTTTTCGAATTTATTTAGCTCATAGAATAAATTCGAAAAAAAAATGAAAAATGTTGAATATAATGTAAAGTAACCTTCGGAAGGAAATAATTCCCAGTTTCTATTTGTTAAAATAGTTGAGTTAAATACATTCAATTTATAAAGTAACACTATCCAGTGAGACATAAAGAATGCTGACGAAGGCCGTAGCGGGCCAGAAAATGCATTACATTCTGCTGGTGTCTTATAATTGTAAATTTTTCTGTACATAAAATATACCTCATTGCTTTCCAAAGGAAAGCTAAGGTAAAATGTACCAAGAAAATACAATATAATAGTCTGGTAGTGTATAAAGTCATTTCTGAAAAATTGAAGGAATAGAACTATTACAAAAAAGCTTTATAAAATACATAACTGAAATTTAGCTCATAGAATAAATTCGAAAAAAATGAAAAATGTTGAATATAATGTAAAGTAACCTTCGGAAGGAAATAATTCCCAGTTTCTATTTGTTAAAATAGTTGAGTTAAATACATTCAATTTATAAAGTAACACTATCCAGTGAGACATAAAGAATGCTGACGAAGGCCGTAGCGGGCCAGAAAATGCATTACATTCTGCTGGTGTCTTATAATTGTAAATTTTTCTGTACATAAAATATACCTCATTGCTTTCCAAAGGAAAGCTAAGGTAAAATGTACCAAGAAAATACAATATAATAGTCTGGTAGTGTATAAAGTCATTTCTGAAAAATTGAAGGAATAGAACTATTACAAAAAAGCTTTATAAAATACATAACTGAAATTTAGCTCATAGAATAAATTCGAAAAAAATGAAAAATGTTGAATATAATGTAAAGTAACCTTCGGAAGGAAATAATTCCCAGTTTCTATTTGTTAAAATAGTTGAGTTAAATACATTCAATTTATAAAGTAACACTATCCAGTGAGACATAAAGAATGCTGACGAAGGCCGTAGCGGGCCAGAAAATGCATTACATTCTGCTGGTGTCTTATAATTGTAAATTTTTCTGTACATAAAATATACCTCATTGCTTTCCAAAGGAAAGCTAAGGTAAAATGTACCAAGAAAATACAATATAATAGTCTGGTAGTGTATAAAGTCATTTCTGAAAAATTGAAGGAATAGAACTATTACAAAAAAGCTTTATAAAATACATAACTGAAATTTAGCTCATAGAATAAATTCGAAAAAAATGAAAAATGTTGAATATAATGTAAAGTAACCTTCGGAAGGAAATAATTCCCAGTTTCTATTTGTTAAAATAGTTGAGTTAAATACATTCAATTTATAAAGTAACACTATCCAGTGAGACATAAAGAATGCTGACGAAGGCCGTAGCGGGCCAGAAAATGCATTACATTCTGCTGGTGTCTTATAATTGTAAATTTTTCTGTACATAAAATATACCTCATTGCTTTCCAAAGGAAAGCTAAGGTAAAATGTACCAAGAAAATACAATATAATAGTCTGGTAGTGTATAAAGTCATTTCTGAAAAATTGAAGGAATAGAACTATTACAAAAAAGCTTTATAAAATACATAACTGAAATTTAGCTCATAGAATAAATTCGAAAAAAATGAAAAATGTTGAATATAATGTAAAGTAACCTTCGGAAGGAAATAATTCCCAGTTTCTATTTGTTAAAATAGTTGAGTTAAATACATTCAATTTATAAAGTAACACTATCCAGTGAGACATAAAGAATGCTGACGAAGGCCGTAGCGGGCCAGAAAATGCATTACATTCTGCTGGTGTCTTATAATTGTAAATTTTTCTGTACATAAAATATACCTCATTGCTTTCCAAAGGAAAGCTAAGGTAAAATGTACCAAGAAAATACAATATAATAGTCTGGTAGCGTATAAAGTCATTTCTGAAAAATTGAAGGAATAGAACTATTACAAAAAAGCTTTATAAAATACATAACTGAAATTTAGCTCATAGAATAAATTCGAAAAAAATGAAAAATGTTGAATATAATGTAAAGTATCCTTCGGAAGGAAATAATTCCCAGTTTCTATTTTTTTTTTTACTTTTTTGAAAGTATTCATCCAATGAATAACATTCATAGATCTTACGTAATGTTTTATTAACTACATTTTAATGAAACCATAGCTGTTAAGTAATGATTAGTAATCGTAATAATTACATATTAGATTACTTTTTTCATAAGGGTAAAGTAATGATTACAATTACGATTACTTTTGGTTTTGCATGATTACTAATTGATTACGATTACAAGTAATCAAAATATAATCAGAAGTACCGGCGGTTACTAAAAAATAGTCAAAAAGAATCAAAAGTAATCAAAAAGTAATCCGATTATTTTCAACGATTATTTTTTGATTCTTCTTGATTACTTTCAACAATTGTGTATTCATTTGCACTAAAAACCTTTTAGAAACAGTTGATAACCTGTTTAAAGTTTTCATAATCAATAAATTTTAATATATTTATTTTAAAAATAACATAAACAACATTAACTACAGCCAGGGCTGGGCAGTATTTGAAATACATGTATTTGAAATACGTATTTAAAATACAAATACGTATTTTGTATTTGTATTTTAAATACATGACGTGCAAGTATTTTGTATTTTGTATTTTAAATACATATCCAGCAAGTATTTTGTATTTAGTATTTTAAATACATACAATAAATATAAGTAGTTTGTATTTTGTATTTTAAATACATATAAAAAAATGGGAGTATTTTGTATTTTAAAAACATAGTTTACAAAATATATTCTGTCAGTTTATTGATCGTTGATTGCATTTTAATCTACCAAAATATAAAAAAATATGGTGTCACTTTTCATCTTTCGTGAAAAAAGTTTCCGCTCCGAAAGCGTTGAAGTTTTGTTTTTTTTTTTTATTTTCATCATTAAATCAGTGGCTCTTGTCTTAAATAAGTTCGTTTTCGTTTAAATTCATATACACAGCCATGTCACAGAGTACAATTCCGTTCGGAATGATTCCGTACGGAATCGAAGAAAACATATGGGCATTTCCTGGGGTCACGAACGTACGTTCGTACGCTTTTGATGTACAAATAATATAGAAAACAAAACTTTTCCTAGCTTTTTTTTTTGCGATTCGATAGCATTTTGGCAGCTGTATGTTTAGTGCAAAAGATGAGTTTCATCGAGTTTAAGTTTTCATAATAATAGTTATTAACATGTGGTCGCGAACGTACGCAAAATAGAAGTCAACTTTGGCTGACACCAGTTAAATGTAAAAATCTGCGTAATGGAACGGAATATTCAAAAGTGATTAATTTATTTTAAAAGTGTATTAATGTAAGTCTCCATGCAGTATTTACCAAAAAAAATATCTCTTTTGGTTTTTGTTTAATTGGCTTAAGTACCGGTCGCGAACGTACGGGTCGCGAACGTACGATTTTTCCATATGTTTTTTAATTATTATCACATTGCAGTTTCCCATTAATGTCTTCAAATTTCCTTAACAAACAACTAAATACTCAATTTACAATTGATTGTAATGAAAAGATTATGAAGAAAGAGTGTAAACATAACATAGTTTTGCATGTAAAATAAGCATATAAAAATGTGTTTAGAAGTAGAAAATATAAGAAAATATAAAATTTTCCAGTTTCCAGTGCAATTTCCTCAAGTAAAACAGCTGAGACATGCTATGAAACCATTCTTTTATAACAACATAGACTTTTTTAATAATAATAAACAATAAAAGACGATGATTATCAACATTTTATTTTTTCATCCTGGTAGACCATTCTGGGGAAATGCCCATATTTCTTTGTTGATAGAAATAAAATTTTGATAATTTTTTGGCCTTTCAGATACAGAAAACTCACATTCCGTTCATGAAAACATAAATGGTTTCATTCCAAAAAGTTTTTCGTCGTTTTCTGAAGCACCAAAATACTGAATGAATTCCGTTTTCGAACGGAATTATACTCTGTGACATGGCTGATAATCTTCAACATTAAACCATTTTTCATAAGTCTAATGCAAAATCAAAAAGGGTTTCAATTTCCAAAAATAAAATTTACACATAATATGGAGTTTTAGGAATCGCTTACGGTGCGGAAACTTTTTTCACCGAATCAGCTTAAAAAACAGTTTTTTATTATCAGATCAAAATTCCCCACATGGCGCTGGAGTGGTATTTTGCACTCAAAAAAAAGTTATAAACTTAATGTACATGACGTGGAAGTATTTTGTATTTTGTATTTGAAATACGTACAATAAATGGAAGTATTTTGTATTTTGTATTTTAAATACATACAGGATGTGTAAGTATTTTGTATTTTGTATTTTAAATACATACAGGATGTGTAAGTATTTTGTATTTTGTATTTTAAATACATAACCTGAAAGTATTTTGTATTTTGTATTTTAAATACATGACCAGCAAGTATTTTGTATTTTGTATTTTAAATACCGCAAACCATGTATTTTGCCCAACACTGACTACAGCACGTAATTCAAAATAGCCGAAGAAAAATAGCTAAAGAAATAGTAAGTTGAAAACTTATATATTAAACAAAAAAAAAAAAACAATAATTTTATAACAATTTTTGATAATAAAAAAAACAAACAAAAACATTTTATTAACAAATGCCGAGCAACGATTATTGGCCGAATAACCAGTCGGACACTTATAATAAAATATTTTTACAATTGGCCTTCATTAAAACTAATTTTTCAAAGGAAAAATCAGACAATGATTGTCGCCTTGGACTGTTGACGATCCCGGCAAAAGAAAACAGTCGTTCCACGGGAGCTGAAGATGTTAGGGGAGTATTGAAGTATATAAATGCTTCCTTTAGCAAATCACAAATACACAAATATAAATTTATATTTCAAATTTGGTACGCTACAACCACAAGCGACACACAAAATCTTAATATTAATTCTTTGCCCTTTAATCCATTCTTAGCCGGGAACCTAATTAATATGGATATATGTAAATATATACAAATATTTTAAATATGTTATATTATTACATTTATTATCAAGTTATTAAATATAATATCGATCAATATGATTACAGCTTTTGTTTGGTAATAAATAAATACAGTCAAATACTGGTCCAATTTTAAATGGATAAAAGTTTTTGTCAGTACATTTTTGAATTATGATAACATTTAACTGTTTCCAATAAAAATAATTGTACGAATGAATACGCAATTTTTGAAAGTAATCAAAAAGAATCAAAAATAATCGTTGAAAATAATCGGATTACTTTTTGATTACTTTTGATTCTTTTTGATTATTTTTTAGTAATCGCCGGTACTTCTGATTATATTTTGATTACTTGTAATCGTAATCAATTAGTAATCAGAAATTTTTTCTTATAGAGTTAAATAATCATTACGATTCTTTTTAAAAAGTAATCTAATTGATTACTAATCGTAATCGAAATTTAACAGGTATGAATGAAACAGATTCATTGATCCAACGAACCGCTGCATAGGTTCCTTTTTAATGCAATTTTTCATGGGATTAATGTCAAAATTCATTGGTATTCTGAAGATAATTCTTTCAGTGTAGTCGGGCCAGGAAGAATTAAAATGCATAGAATATCGCGGGTGCTATGGGCAGTGCGTATAAAAGCAGATTCTAAATCGCTACTATTAAGGAGCAACGTCTACGTAAGAAACATGATAGTTATTAATAGGCAGGATAGCGGTGGTATTCCGATCAAATCTAACTCTTCGGATTTATGTAGGTTGTGCGTGGAAACACAGAGGAGATAGAGACAGTTAAGCATATTTGTGTCACTGTCCAAGGCTACAGAACAGCAGGCTGAGATGGCTGAGTAGTAGGCTCATATTCGAATTGGAAGATGTTTCAGGCTGTGGGCTCAAGAATCTGACGGGATTTGCAATGGGCATGACAGGCAGTTGGGGATTTGGTATAAGTAGGAGTACTGTATTTTTGGTCCGAGGTTATCTTCCACTATTTCGAATGCGTTCGCTTTTACTTATTTACTTCTTTCTTTTCTCCATCTTTTTTTATTACTAACAATAGACCATATTGGTATCTGGACCATATTCTATATAACCCATGAATCAAAGAAACAAGATTTCGCATTGTGCAGGTCCGTTATTTTTGCGTGTGACGAAGAAATTGACTTTGTGTATGTGCATTTGTGTGTGTCTTACATTTTTTACAACAAACACTCATATTTAGTCTATGATGACGTAGATGCGCAGTAGAACATTTTTTTTGTATGGCTGAGTGCGCACTCTTGTTTTTTGATTCATGTATATAACCTTACCTAACTTGAAAGCTTGCAATGCGCTGACGGGAAAACGGGTGGTTTTAAGCTTCCGCCTTAGACTTTAGCAATTATTTGCCCTTTAGCTATTATTTACCCCCCCCTCGAGTTGGCCAATATATAATCCACTTTTTCATTTCATTCCAACAATTTTTCTAAAATCTTAACTCCTTCATTATTTACTGTAGGGCTCTTGTAAAAAATTAAATACGATTTCTAATTATTACTTGTACTTGACCAAGTAAATAATAAATACATTTTTAATTGTGGTTAAATTTTTTACCCTCAATTCAAGAATTTAACTAAAAAAGTTTTTTTTTTTGTATTTTACTATTATTTTACCCAACATTTTTGCAAATGAAACTTTTTTAATTATATGAATTAAATAAATACAAAATTTGCGGTTTCTAACGGTAAATAGTAAACAACATTTTACAACTACATTTAGAGTTGACAAAAAATCAACCAATTGTAGCCGGGACTGTAAGAAAAGATAAACTCACTGTTTGTTGTTGTTGTTTTTGTTTAAGCTTTGATATTGTTACAAGTAAAACTGTGGCTTATAGTTCTTATTCGCTTAACAGTTTTATATGTGTAATATCTTTAGTTTTTCTAAAATCTTTGGATGAAGTTTCCTGACGATCTGGCCTAAGCAACCAGTGAAATGCGCATAGGAATAGCTTATCCCTTCAACAATAAATTTCAGTTTATCAATAGTATGAAATGGGAATGTAGCACATTTAAACGAAACCTTGTTAACATTTTTTTACATTTTTCAAGTTGGTTTTGTTTAGTTATTTAATACATTTTTTAAAAGCAAAAAAAACATTTTCCATATTTATTTGGGAGAGAAAAAAAAACATTTAATTATTATAATACAAAACTATTAGGCGAACAGAATTAATTAACCCCTTTTTTTTACCCGGGGAGATGCTTGAAGGTTACAAACCATTCCCAGTATGAAATATAAATATCTATAGAATTAATTGATTTAATTTGATTTGATTTCTATAAAGCACTTTAAATTACAATAAAATTGCATTAAATTCTTTAATGTACAGAATTAAAATATATTATTAACCCTTAAAAGCTAAATGGGCCATTTTTGGAAAATTTAATAAGGTTTTTAAAAGTTAATTAATTATGAAAATTAAAATAATATTTAGCAATTAGTCCGTATTAGGGTTTTTTCCCGGGATTTCCCGTCCCGGGAATTCCCGGGAATTTCAATTATTTTATTTCCCGTTTTCCCGGGATTTTTCTTGCGGGATCCCGGGAAATAAAAAATGCCTCATAATAGCTATTTATACTTTGAAATTAATTTTCTATTCTCTAAAAATTAGCATCTGTGGATGGGTTGTGGATTAGATCAATTACAAGAAATGAGTACATGTATTTAAATCAATGTCTCCTGATGCAATAAATCTACTAAAAGCAGAATGGACAGTGCAACAGTTGATAATTACTACATTTAGTGAAGTGAAGAGTTAATAAAGTACATTAATTCAAAATAAGATGCAGGCAGTAAAGTTTCATTGTCCATGAACAAGTCTTAAAAATAGGAGATACCTAAACATATCGCTCCTTTATTGCAACAAAGTCATATCTACAAAAACAAACGATCTTGGCAAAATGCGACTAAAGTTTTAAAAATGTACCGACTTAAAGATATATTTTGCTATAACTTGAGTTCAGTTTGAGATATGACTATGGTAGCATATGCAATGAAGGAGCGATATGTTTATTAGGTGATAAACACAAATTTTCAATTTCAATTTGTGTTGGTTTAAATACCCGTGAAATGCGGGGAAACCGAAATAAAATAACATTTTGGAAACTCGTGTAAGATACTAAAGGGTGGTTAAATTGTAAGGGCCGATGTTGAATGTGAACCACACCTAAACGCCAAGTTTTTTTCCGAATTTTATTTGACATTTCTCTATTTCAGACTTACTCAATTTGAACCATGGAGAGATACACAATCCAACAACGTGTTAAAGTTATCCAGACTTATTATGAAAATGGATGATAAATTTCGAAGAAAATCATCTTCAGTGATGAGGCACATTTTCACCTCAGTGGATTTGTCGATAAACAGAATTTCCGCATTTGGGCGAATAATAATCCAAGAGTGATTGTCGAAAAACCAATGCACCCACAAAGAGTGACTGTTTGGTGCGGTTTATGGGCTGGCGGCATCATCGGGCCGTATTTTTTCCAAATTGAGGCCGGTCAGGCAGTTACTGTGAATGGTGTTCGCTATCGTGAGATGATAACGAACTTTTTATGGCCCGAATTGGAAGATATGGATGTGGACGATATGTGGTTTCAGCAGGACGGTGCCACTTGCCACACAGCTAACGAAACAATGGCTCTTTTGCGAAACAAATTCAATGGCCGTGTTATCTCACGTAATGGCGATGTCAATTGGCCGCCAAGATCATGTGATTTGACACCGTTGGACTTTTTTCTTTGGGGTTATTTGAAAGAAAAGGAGTACGTCGATAAGCCAGCAACAATTCAAGAGCTAAAGGATGAGATAATTCGGCACATTAACGGCATAGAACCTCCATTATGCCTCAGGGTCATCGAAAATTTGGACCATCGGATGGAGGTGTGCCGCCGTGGTCGCGGCGCCCATTTGGCCGATATTTTGTTCCATACATAATTGAGTAATACCAATATATCATAATAAAATAAAACAACATACAACTTGAAAAAAAAAATTTTTCTTAATTATAACAAATGGACCTATTGAAATGAAAAGGTTTGTTAGAAGCAGTCCGGTTGATGCTATTTTTGCATCAACCTTGACATACATTTGACTGATATAGACGTTGTTTATAAAAAAGAAAAAATTTCTTCTGATTGTGAATCCGAAGCATGCTACAACGGTGCACTTTTAACTATTTGTCCAACCTCGGTAAAAAATGAACGAAATTTTTCGGAAACATGATAATTAGTCAATAAAATCGGGAATATACTTTTTGACGACTTACCAAGCGCTTTGAGTGTGTCAGAAAGTTATTTCCTAAGCCATTAAAAAATGTTATATATTTCTTTAAAGTATTTTATCTATTTTATTAATTAACTTTTTGATCTCATATTAATTTTTATTTTTTTTTATTATTATTGTTTTATGAATTAAATTGTTATGTTTATATTATCTTTTTATCTTGTATCCAGAGCATAATAATACTGAATAAAAGCATAATAATAGGGAATAAAGGCGTGAGTTCCCTTACGCTTTTTTATAAAAGTTTTTTTCATTAATTAATAACAAAATTTACTTTGTATTATTTATATGGAGCGGGATCCCGGGATCCCGGGAAATTTGAAAAAATTTCCCGCTTTCCCGGGAATGGAAAAAGTCCGGGAAAAAAAAAACTCTAGTCCGTATTTAAGATCATACAGTGCTGCATTCTGGTAAAAATTATTTAAGGTACTTTTACACGAATGTATTTGGTAGTGGCTTTGTCAGATGTAAAATCTTTATGTTATTCCACATTTCTGCCAAATACCTAAGGTTTTTAATTTTTGCCTTCACATGTTTGTTTTTGGTTTCACCTCACAAAACCTTAAAATATTCACAAAAGCAAATTATATACTGATTAATTGGTATTTCTATTCACTTTTTATTGTATTTCATTTGATTAAAAATATGTTTAAATAAATAAATTTTATTGTTTATTTGCCGCCATAAACGAATAACTTGTAAAACAGCGGATGTCAGATGATTTGTCAGTTCAAAATAGAACACGTTCTAATTGAAAAATTTTACACTGCAAGGTCGAGTTGACATTTAAGAGGCAATTTTTTTTTTTTGCTTTTACACGACATGTATGCTACATGTTGTGTTAAAGTACCTTTAATGCCTAAAATTAGTTTGAAGCACGTTTTGTTCGTATGTTATTTAATGGTTAATTTATTCTTATTTTGATTTGATTTTTTTGACTTATTGCATTTGTTTGTTTGCTTGTGTGGGGTTTTTTTACTCCCTAGACTCCTAAACTACTTAAACAATTTTCCTGAAATTTTCATAGTAATTTTTATCTACCCGGCGCTAACAAACGGCTATACACATTTGTTAATTTTTAAGTGGCCGTGACTCCTCTCATGCAAAGACAATATAAGAACGGTTACAGTAAAAGTTTCTAAAATAGGAAATGTAAGCGTGTAACCTCCTAAACAAGATTAATATAAATGTCTAAATATCTGGAGGAGGGCAACAGTTAGGGTGTTCAGTCGATTATTTTTTTGTCGATTAATCGAACAATTTTAGACGATTAATTGCTTAATAGATTAAAATTGCTTATTTCGATTAAAGAATTAATCGAAGTATTTATACCGATTAGTCGAATAATAATAATAAATAGTATTTCTGTTAAATGTATTTCAGAACAGTTTTAAAGTTTTAAGTCGAATAAACAAACCAAATGTATGTGTCCGTTGGACTTAAAAAAACAGTCATGGTTAGTGAGTAATTTAGCTTAAATTTAAAGTTCTAGAAATCGAAATGAAGTGAAATTAAAATCGAACGATAATTTAAATAAAAATTTATTTACAAAATGACCGTAGTTTTTCGTGGTTTTAAGTGTTGTTCTTGCAAAAATAATAGATACTTAAAGAATGAAGTAGAAAAAATGGAATATTTTTATGAACTTTCATTACAGGGTCGTTTTTTAAATTTGCTCGATTTTAAACCCACTTCATTTCGATTTCTACAACACGCCCGTATTTTTAGCAAAATAGTTCCTGCGTTTCTCTCTTTAGAATGAGTTTGGTTTAAAAATATTGTACGAAGGATAAATCTTATAATGCCAAACGTAACAGGTGTCCAAAAATGCATTACGTTAATGTTCTTCCACAACTTCACTAATTTACGACTAACACAGTGACTATAACATAGTACTTGAAGAAGATGCTCCACCAACAAAACCAGGGGGCTACAAGTAGTTCAATGAATAAATATTTTAAACAAGATACTTCGATCGATTCTCTAGAGGAAATTACTTACAGGAGCATAGCAGAGGATGAAATGTCAGTGAAAAGTTTAAAAAAATCCAAAGTTATATTGACTGTTTTAAAATCGAAGTGCCCGAAAGTGAAGCAACAATTTGGAGCTACATTGAAGAGTGTTATTTAAAAAAGAATGTTTATTTACTCAAGCACTTGTTTTTTAATTAAATTATCGAAAAAAAATCTGGTAAGTTATAAAATTTCTGTATTTATAATTGTTCGATTAATCGATTAGTTTTAAAATTTTATTTAATTTAAATGCCAAATACCGATTAATTGTTTAATCGTACAAAAATAAAACCCGATTAATGGAACACCCTAGTAACAGTAGAAACATCTTATTTCGGTCCAAATTGATTTGTTATCAATACACAAGATCTATAAAAAAATCGGTCATGGTTTCATTTCAATGGAAGAAGCGAAGAGCACCGGGCTTAGCTAGTGTTTAATATAAATTTTATCGACCTTAATTATTTTCTTTTACAATTTACACCTTTTTTATATTTCGACTAAATAAGGGTTAAACAATTGGTTTTCAATGCAAATTTTAAATAAAAAAAAATAATGTGCGATGAGTACAAGAGTATTTTTAAGCTTCAAGTCACGATTTACACTTGACCTTTTCGGTATCGTGCAAAAACAATAAAAAACAAAAAATTCGACAAAAAATATATTTAAAATTTGTTAAATGTAAAATTGCTTTGTTGGAATATTTGCATAAATATGCACTTTTAAATTAATTTATATTGCGTTACATTAAAGGATTTTTTGAAATAAATAAATAATGACAAAACGAACAGACATAAACATTTCAAAGCGTTTAATTTGACTAAAGAGGGATGGGTTGTATTTTATTTACAATAGACATGATGGAATTTAAAAATAAAAATAATAACAAGATTTAATTATTATTTTTAAAGCAAATTATGTACAAATTGTGATTTCGATGAAAATTTGTATGGAAAATGCAGAAGACTGAAAAATTTTATATCGTTAAAATATTTTCTACTTGACCAATGAAGACTTACATATTACACAGAAAAAAATGTTCCACCAATTAAAGCAATCATCAAAAATTAAATCAGTTTTAATTAAAAAATTTAACCAAGTGAAAAAATAAAAATTTATTTGTTGTCGATTTCGTGTCTGAAATCTTCTAAAAAGTATTACTTTTTAAAAAATAAATACAAAAAAAAAAACCAATTAACTATCAATAAGTAACACATAGTTTTAAAACTACTTTAAAATATGTTTTAATACCGGTAAAAATGCTTTTAGCCAAATTTGAATAACTAGATCACCAAATCAGTGGTACAATTTATTAAACACTTTCTTCATCCATAACAAACTACTCTACTCATTTCATAATTATTTAGTATGTTTTTTATATTTTTTTTTACTTTGTAAGTTAATTTTGCACAAATAATTTTTACCTTTTTTGATCAGGCAAATCCGCAAAAGGAGGATTAAGCCAAACTGCAACAGAGGGAATAAAAGCGAAAATAAATTTTGCTTATGTAATCACTTTATTTCACTTATATACTTTTTATTTTGTTTGTTTTTATTTAAACAGAAAGTTTTAAAAAACTTTTCATTTTTTGTTGTTGTTGTTCCTGTAATGGCTAAAAAAATGCCATACATACATTTTTTATTTAGTGCAAATCATGTTGAAAAAAAGAAATATGAACAATGAAACATGGTGAACAAGTGAATGTTTAAATAAAAAAATTATTTTATACATTATCAATATTTCTGTTAAAAAAATAAATTTATAAATAAGTTAATCATGTATAATTTTCTGAATTTTAGTGTAAGTTACTAAAATTTTTTAATTAAATTTTAATTTGTTTACCAAGGAAATTGTTAAGTTTTTTTTGGAGGCTTTTACCTGTTTTTAAGTAGCAGATGGTCTTTATTAAAAATTTTAATAATTGAAATTTTGGTTGGCAGCAATCTGTAACAGAGAAATTAATTAAATATATGAAATTATGTAGTTTAAATTGAAATTTTATAACTAAATTAAATAAAATATTAACAAAAAATCGATTAAAATAATCTTGTGTAAAGTGTGTATACAAAATGGTGGCTACCCAATATGCAATATTTCTAGACAAAATTGTTTTCTTTTGTAAAAATAAGTACTCGGTCAAGCGCGACCATATGATGCCCCACATCACAGTATTTATAGACGCATTTGCAAGAGTGTGTCCTAATTGGGACGAACCATGGGGAGTGTTAGATCCACCAGAACAAAATTATGTATGGTGACCATATTTTTGAACGAAAATACAGAGCACAACACAGCAGATAAAGTAATTTATATTAAGCTAGAAATATTTTCAATAGTATTTACTTTGAACTGCATAGTTACACTTTTGACTTTTTTCAATTACCAAATTATCGCATTTGAAGTTGGGTTGTCATATGATCCCACCTAGTTAATTTGTATGCAGTTTTAGAATAGTTTTAAACTAGTTGCTATATTTATATACTCAAAAGAAAAATCAATCCATCCGTACTCAAATCAATCCGAAGCGGAATTAATAGTACGGTGAGTACGGATTTTCTTGAATCAAGTACAGAAAAATTTTCAATCGCGAAATTCTTAACTTATCTTAACTAAGATTGAATCAATCTCAAAATGAGCTTGATTCAAGTATTATAAAGTAGGTTTCATCCCGAATTCGTGCTTATAGAATGATAAAACACCAGCATCATTCCCGATATGGTTTTTACTTTTGAAATCTTATTTACATATTTAACTAAAAAATTTAACTAAATGAGAAGCAAGAGTTCAATTTTACTTTTTAAACATGAAAATAATATATGTTTTTCTTCTTGTTCTGTTGCTTTTGTTGTTTCTGCACACAACAAGCAAATCATTTATTGACATTGTTGTCAAATTAAAACGTATACTATTTTATACAAAGGCACACAAAAACGTATCTACGTCATACGTCGACGTACATAGATCTAAAAGAAGGAAAGAAAAACTTTAAATATGTATAAAATTAACTTATTTTTGTGTTTTTCAAATTGAATATTTAAACACAAAACAAAAGAAGGATATAATAAAAAATTGCAATACATTTGGAATTTTCTAACTATCTTTTTAAAAGAAAACAAAATAATTTTTGGGAATACAAAATTTTTAATTTTTATTCTCGATACTGAAATTTATTGTTGGTGGATAAGCAACTTAGTTCCTTTACCAAAAAACTTTAGAACTGCTAAAGATATTAGATATGCAAATAAAAACAAACTACGTTTACGAAATTGTGGGTAAAAAGAACGTGGTTTTAGAAGCTTATGGCTTTACTTCCCACGTTGTTACGTCGTATGACTTTAACTATTTTTGTTTGAACTCTTCTTAAACTTCACACTAAGGAACTAGCGACTTTATCCTGCCCCTAAGAAAATCAAGTAGCATTGACGGGATAATACATAAATTTGCCGTGATGAAGCAATCAGGAGTGTATTCTTTAATTTCGATTTTTTTTTTAACCAAAATTCTTGTTCTGATCTTTCAAAAATGTAATATAATTTCTTATTTTTAATTCTTTTAAATTTAAGCAAATAAACAACTTTACGAAGTGAAAAAAATAACAAGAAAAGATTTTTCGATAATCGAAAAAATATATTAACAATCTTAAGCGCCGTGGCCACACATCAAATTTACGTACGTGTACAGAAAAAAATCTTGCTAATTTTTTTTTAATTAAAGCATTAATAAAAAATGAAATCAGCTTTATTAAGCGAATTAATCTTTAATTCAAGTGAATTAAACGTTTAATTGATGCTATTAATTTGTTTACTGGTGAAAATTTAATTAATTTTTTTAATTAATATTACAAATTTTTTAATTGAAACCAATTTTTATTTTTTTTCTGTGTGGTAATATTATGATTTTCTTAGCGCAAGAAAAATGTTTTTTTTTTTTATTTGTCTAATTATAATTTTTTTTAACTTGAGGGTTACACGATCAAGTTTTGCCTATCAAGTTTTAATACTCTCACACTTTTCTGCCAGTACACTCATACTTTTAAAAATTTAAACGAACTTGCCTTTAAAATTCTCTTTCCAGTAAGTGCTTCAATTTACGTTCAAGAAAACAGCTGATTTCAAGGTTAGTGAGCAAATTTTTCGTTTGCCTTTATAAATTGTTTTCTTGATGACATCTTGAATGTAAATTGCTCAAAAATTGAATGCAGCCTACGTCACAACTTTCAATTTTTGTTAATTTTGACAAATAGTATATGTAAAAGACTATCAAGAAAATCATGATCGTGTGGCTGCACTGTAAAAATTATTTATTTTCTAATGAAATTTCAAGAAATTACGTGTGCATACATACAACTGGCTTAAAATTTTTGTGAAAATCAAAAGTATATTTTTTATCAAACTCGCATCAAACAAAGGCGAATTCATACAGGTGACAGAGATAGAATTATGATAACTGTCAATTAGTTTTTGTGTAGAGTTTGCCGTTTAGAATACCTATATTTACATAAAAAAAAAAAAAAAAAACAGCAAGCATAACTCTTTCGCATGATGCGGTCACCTATATAAATTTTCCTGGCATCAATGCTTCCAATTTAGTGGCTAGATTTATATTTTATATTAGCCATTTTCCAACTTGTTTAGCCATTAAAATTTTATTGCCGTTTTTTTTTAAAACAAAAATTTTTATTTTCTTATAAAAAGAAAATAAAAATACTGAAGTAGAGAGGGTATTTAGACAAGTAGAAATCGTCAAAAGTTAATTTGAGAAATAGGTTACCGTTAATTCGATTTTATCAATTAGGTCTATATTTTTACCAAAATTATCAGGCCTGTCACAGAAATCAATTCCGATCGAAAGTGGAAGTGATTTCGTATCTTTCTGCATAGATGCTTTTTATGGATGTATAAAATATTTTTTATATTCTTTTATTTTTTATTGTAGATTTTAACTCAAAAGGTTGGGTTAATGTTGTCATGATAATGATTTACCTTCAAAATATTTAAAACTAATAGGCCCAAGTGATTCCTATGAGATGAACAATATCGTCATCGAATTTATAGATGATTTAATTTTTCAAATGCTTATGCAACAAATTGATCTAAATTTACAATTTCATTTGAAAAAAATGTAATGAATAATTTTTGTTTTGTTATTGAATTTTAAGCTTCGTTCACAATCAAAGAAACATTTTCACTTGATGTTCATAATAGAGCAACAAATTTTTTTCGCAACCACACACATTTTGCACTTACCTAGCGTTTCCACATGCAAATACAAGTTCGAAAAACTCAATACACTCACACTTTTTTACTAACACCATCACATTTTTCGTACTTGCAGCTCAACTTGCAACAGAATTTGCTTGCAAGTAAATTTTTGACACTTGTCGCAAGTAAAATGACAAATGAAGAAACAGTGTTGCCGTGGATGACTTTTGTATCAATCTTCTAGTACTTAGTAAAATAAAAGTTATGTTTATAGCGGATTTTCTGTGTATTTATAAAAAATAACTAATAAAAAAAAAGCACAACTATACAACAACGCATCTAAATGGTAATTTTAATCATGAATTTTAAGCATTTTGAAAAAAAAAATTGTTAATCAAAATATTTTCTCTGTAACATTATGATATCGCCACTAAGGCAATACTGTAGTCACATATTTTATAAAATGAACATAATTTTTTCATGAAGATGGACAGAAAACAGAAACCCAAAACCTTCTTTTCCACATTTTTTTTCACATTCGCTTTTTAATTTTTTTAATTCGTTTAATACGGCAATTTTTGCTAGAAGTTTACTTGTTGACGACATTTTAAAAATGAACTTGCACTGTGCTGTGTAGCCACTCAAAAAATTGTTGTGTTTTTTTTTGACATTTCTTCTGATTTTCGATATTAATACGTATACACTACTTGCAAGTAATTACTTGCATGTGGAAACGTGGGGTAAGAGACCGTTTGCGAATTTTACCCACAACCATATTATGCATTTATTATTATTTGTTGGAACATTTTGTTCAAATTTTCATTCAAAACTAAATAAAATTATTTTAAACGTCAGAAACAATTTCATACAAATTGTTGCTGAAGTTCTAGTTGAATCAAATTTTTAAAAAAACTTTAGTTACATTTTATTTTATAAAATGAAAGGAAAATATATAAAATACTTTTGGAAGAAATAATTGCTCTGATTGTAAACGAAGCTTTATTGATTTTTTTTTTTTTAAAGTTTTTAGGCATTTCATAAGTTTAGTCATTTTTTGTCATAAAGTTTTGGCAACACTGCCAGGCATCAAACCAGATATTTAAATCATTTTACAAAATGTTCAAGTTAAACTGAAAATCATAGAATTTTCTTTTCAGAATTTAAGCCTGGAGTGCTCCTTAGAAAAAAAAGGCATACGCTTTTAAGCCTTATCAAGTTAATATTCCACGATTTTCGAGAATGAAAGAAAAATTGTGCAAGTTTCGAGAAATAACAAAAGTAAGATAAATTGGGAATATTTTTGTTGTAGTATTTTTATTAAATACAGTACAAAAACAGAGCATTAAATTAAATATATACAGAACAATTAAAAAAGGCTTTTACCAAAAAAATAATTCGCCTAAAACAAGGCTGTAAAATACAGTACTGTTTTGTATAATACGGAAGGCATGGTCACCGTAGTTATGGGGTTAAGATTTATAATAGATATCATCATACATATATAAGGGTTTATATGGTGCCTTTTGTTTATTCTAGACCTACTAGCACAAAATTTTTTCATGATAGAAAAAGCTCTCATTTTTTCTGTTGCCACATTTTATGGCAATATTAACATTTCTTAGGAAGTTATGGAACAAATAAAACATAACGTTACTTATGGGCCAACCTGTATGAGTGCTATTTGAAATTATGAACCGCTTCTCGCCTTTTTTAATATGCTGTGCCCTTATAAGAACATACTATGTACCAAATTTCATTAAATTATCTTTAAAAGTGCGAACTGTACTTTGTGCCCAATATTTACATGGACATGGCCGATCAGATGTATCTTTAGATAGATTCAGAAAATGAGTCTGAGTCGATCGGTATAATAAAACGTTCCACCTAGAATCAATAATTCTATATGTCATACATCATCATTAACTCATAATACCCTCTGCAACAATGAAGGTGTGGATATAAAAATAACATGTTTAGACTTTATTCAAAAAGGTGATTCCATTTCATTTTTAAATGATGTTCTGGAAATTGTGTTGACTCAAAATGTTGCATACTGGGTGGATATGAAACAAAATTTGGCATTTTTTCTGTAAGATGTCACTTTTTTGTCCATTTATTTATCGCATGCTTCAGATAAGTAACGCAAACAAATTATATGCCTGTGCAAAGCAAATTGCTTCGTCTTTCCATTAAATCAGTGAAAGTTTGATTAATGAAGTTGACAGATGGAGCCTAAAGGGAAACAAAATTAAAGAAATTGATTGATTGCAAAAGTTATTAATTAGACTTATGTAAATGTATTTTCTGGTTTTGATTAAAAATAAACATAAATTAGATTTCTTTAGGTGAGACAAACAAGAAAAATTAATTGATTTATTTCATAAAAAAAAATTATTTAAGCTTTAGGTATATAAAAAAAAAATATACACAATAGAACCATGAACAATGCAAATTTAAGTTAATATATATCTATCCCGTATAAAATATAAATTTTGAAAAACTAACTTACTTATGTCGTCCCTTGCATAGTTTTGCCCATAGGATGCCTCTCCGGGTGGTGGATAGACCACGCTCGAAAGATGTGTCGAATACCGCACAAATAAAATATGCGGGACAAACCTAAAACAATATGCAAACTAAGCAACCGTATTCTCATTGAGCGGCTACAAAAGGCGTCTGATTTCAGAGAAACGGCCTATTCGTGGTATGTCTAAAGGACCTCCTTCCAAACAAATCGCTGACGCCTTTTTCACACGTGTCCGGAAAATCGTTCACGACTTTTGAGCGGCATTATCGCTCATATGTCGTTGACGATTATATGCGAACACAGTCGTTGACGATCATATAGGCGACAGTGTCGTTGACGATATATATAGCTATATAGCTAAGTATGCCATTGGTGGTTATTGCCTGGTCCACGGATTAAGTCTAGGGAGAGCTGGTCAGGTCAGAGCAGATTGTATAGGAGATTTGCTTTTTACTGATGGTTCAAGGATAAGGGGCATGGGTAAAGGGGTCTACCTTGAGGATATAGATACTAAAAGATCCTATAGGCTTCCTGACGACTGCAGACTGGCAGAGGTTCTAGGGATTTTGAAGGCCGTAGAATTGGCAAGGGGTAACATTGCGGGAATTCGAAGGTTACTACATAAGTTTACAGCTCTTTGGGCCTTGATGGGCTGTTTTGTGAATTCCAAACTAGTAAATGATGGTCGAAGGGCTCTTAAGGAAATATTAGGAAAGTATGTAGTGAGTGTATATACCTGGTCACTGCAACATCACCTGTAATAAAATGGCCGAAGATTTTGCGAGAATGGGCTCGAGAATAGGGAATACTGGCAGTGTGAAGACAGTTAGACCTCCATTAGGCTTTTGAATTATTAGGGAATGGGTTCTGAACTTCACATATGACGACGTAGTCAGCAGGAACATTAATTTGTTTGTGCTTCGTGAGCCATCAGTAGTGCGATTCACTAACTTTTAACGATCCGACAGTTGTTATATTTGTCGACATAAATATTCACTTGCAGTAACGATAGTGTCATTCAGTAACTTATTTTTAACTATTGTTTACAGCTGTTTTTTGTAACATCCCTGTCTACAAAATGTTAAAAACAAACGAAAAGCACAAAAGAGAATAAAATAAAAACAAATGAAATTGTTATTAACCCACCGTGTTACACATGTTTTTTATTCAAAATGCATTGAAAAAGGTCTGGCCAGACTCATGAGTAAGACGAAGGGTTAATTTGTGGTTTTTATATTTTTTTTGTGAACTTTACATTTAGAATTTTGTTTTTGTTCTTAATTTGCTTTTTTTTTTTTTGTAAGTTTTAAATTTAGGATTTTGTTTTTGTTCATACATTTACATATGAATTTATCTTTGTATGTATGTAAGCTATTTAAAACATAAAATACATTTTATCGATTAAATAAACACAACCTAATAATTGTCGCTAACATAACGACAATACAATTGCTTAAGTTAACAGCTGACTTTAAACGACAGCGAATATCGTTAAAAATGTTACTGAATAGCATATTCGATAGATGTTCGTTATATTTATTTTAACGATTCGATTATCGTTATAATAGTTAGTGAATCGCAGTTCACGTATGTCCAATTTCACAATTGAAGCACAACCGCGAATAACGTTGTAAGTTAAAATATAAATAAAAATGTGTTTAACACGCTGGAATATTTATTTTTTAATTTTTTTATATCAAAATAAAAGCAAAATATCAAAAAATTTTTTATTTCAAATTACATGCAAATTTACAGTTTTTATTTTTTTTTTTTAAGAAGAGGACAACGTAAGCTACCATTGCATGCATTTTGTCGTCAATGTGGTTTGAAATACGACAGAATGCATGCAATGGTCGCTTACGTTGTCCTTAATAAAGTATTATTGAAGGCAAATTTAAGAAAATGTCTCCAAAAAAGTCGTAGGTACGAATTTAAACACAAAGTTCACGTTTTGTTACTTAAGTCGTCGTCATCAATGTTAAATAAGCAACAAATTCAAAACTGTCCTAAAGACATATGGTGTATTCACAAGGTGTGCTATCATGTTATATTGTCATAATGTTCTTACATTTTACAATGTTTTAAAAATATTGTTGTTGCTTTGTTAAAAAAAAGTGTCTTAAATTAATAGAACTTTGCTTGCTATGTTTTTTGTGCTGTCGTAAATAATCAGAAGAGACCTGCGCTGAGCGGCTGAGCCGATCCGCTTTAGTTTTTGTAGCCGTCGCCGTTGATGGTATAGTTTTATCCGGCTAATATCCGAATTTAAAATGCGGCTAGCAATTTTTGCAACAAAACACTTGCGGCGTCAAATCAAATCTGCTTAGGAATCTGATGTTTGGTAAACAAACAAAATAAAATTAATATGTGATTTGCGTCTAAAAAATGGAAAATAGTCAGATAAGATCTTATTTAATTTATTAATTCACGGATTAGAATTAAAGAATATTTTGATGTTAGGTAAAAATTTATTTTTTATATTTGTTTTAAATCAGCTGATTTAAATTCAAAATAGCACACTAAATTATGAGGGGTTGTTCACAATAATCGTATTTTTCATGTTATTATTTTAAGACTTATGACTTAATGACACCTTGTGAATCCCCTAATTGTTAACGTCATTTGTGTCTATGACCATTTTGCCAACTGGGAACCTCATCAAAAAATATACATACTTATGAATGTAGCGCTATGAATTTCCAATATGATGCATCCCTTAATCTTTTCTGCTTCTAGGCAGTTCCAGTACCCTTTCGTTTTTATCGAACCAAAATTCCGTCGTTGTCATGTTAAATTTTGTTTTTAAATGAAAAGCTGATAGAAATATACATACTACTGTAAATAAAGTAAATCAGTAGATTGCACAATAGTGATTCTCCGTTTAGAATGTGCACCATAATAGATATGAAATTAAAATGCGTTTGACGAACTGTTTCGACCGCATTTCCAAATCGGATTTTGCTCGTAAGAGGCGCCTTAAATTAACTTCATTTTGTTTCTTTAATCGTGTTGTGACGTCAATTCATAATCATTTTGAGGAAACATGAATTGTTCTCACGATTTCTGTATGACGTGCTAAATTCCCAATTTATCATATTTGATAAATACACTGAAATTTATTGTTGAGGGAAAGCTAGCTTCTATGCGCATTTCACTGGTTGCTTAGGCCAGCTCATCAGGAAACCTTTTCCTAAGATTTTAGAAAAGCTAAAAATATTATACGAATAAAATCCCAAAGCGAATAAAAGTTTTAAACACTCAAAGTCTTACTCGTAACAATATCAAAGCTTAAACAAAACAACAACAATAAACAGTGAGTTTATCTTTTCTTACATCCCCCTACAATTGGTTGGGTTCTTTCCGACTCGAATTGTAGTTGTAAGTGGGTAAAAAGAAAAAACAAAATTAAAGAACAAATTGTTTCATTCTATTGTCTTCGTAAGAAAACAACAAAAAAAACCAATTTGCCAATTCAGTTTTCTGCACGGGCACATGCGAGTATATTATCAAAGTTATTTACGGGAATACAAAATTTATCATTATTACGATTTCTGTATGACGTGCTAAATTCCCAATTTATCATATTTGATAAATACACTGAAATTTATTGTTGAGGGAAAGCTAGCTTCTATGCGCATTTCACTGGTTGCTTAGGCCAGCTCATCAGGAAACCTTTTCCTAAGATTTTAGAAAAGCTAAAAATATTATACGAATAAAATCCCAAAGCGAATAAAAGTTTTAAACACTCAAAGTCTTACTCGTAACAATATCAAAGCTTAAACAAAACAACAACAATAAACAGTGAGTTTATCTTTTCTTACATCCCCCTACAATTGGTTGGGTTCTTTCCGACTCGAATTGTAGTTGTAAGTGGGTAAAAAGAAAAAACAAAATTAAAGAACAAATTGTTTCATTCTATTGTCTTCGTAAGAAAACAACAAAAAAAACCAATTTGCCAATTCAGTTTTCTGCACGGGCACATGCGAGTATATTATCAAAGTTATTTACGGGAATACAAAATTTATCATTATTACGATTTCTGTATGACGTGCTAAATTCCCAATTTATCATATTTGATAAATACACTGAAATTTATTGTTGAGGGAAAGCTAGCTTCTATGCGCATTTCACTGGTTGCTTAGGCCAGCTCATCAGGAAACCTTTTCCTAAGATTTTAGAAAAGCTAAAAATATTATACGAATAAAATCCCAAAGCGAATAAAAGTTTTAAACACTCAAAGTCTTACTCGTAACAATATCAAAGCTTAAACAAAACAACAACAATAAACAGTGAGTTTATCTTTTCTTACATCCCCCTACAATTGGTTGGGTTCTTTCCGACTCGAATTGTAGTTGTAAGTGGGTAAAAAGAAAAAACAAAATTAAAGAACAAATTGTTTCATTCTATTGTCTTCGTAAGAAAACAACAAAAAAAACCAATTTGCCAATTCAGTTTTCTGCACGGGCACATGCGAGTATATTATCAAAGTTATTTACGGGAATACAAAATTTATCATTATTACGATTTCTGTATGACGTGCTAAATTCCCAATTTATCATATTTGATAAATACACTGAAATTTATTGTTGAGGGAAAGCTAGCTTCTATGCGCATTTCACTGGTTGCTTAGGCCAGCTCATCAGGAAACCTTTTCCTAAGATTTTAGAAAAGCTAAAAATATTATACGAATAAAATCCCAAAGCGAATAAAAGTTTTAAACACTCAAAGTCTTACTCGTAACAATATCAAAGCTTAAACAAAACAACAACAATAAACAGTGAGTTTATCTTTTCTTACATCCCCCTACAATTGGTTGGGTTCTTTCCGACTCGAATTGTAGTTGTAAGTGGGTAAAAAGAAAAAACAAAATTAAAGAACAAATTGTTTCATTCTATTGTCTTCGTAAGAAAACAACAAAAAAAACCAATTTGCCAATTCAGTTTTCTGCACGGGCACATGCGAGTATATTATCAAAGTTATTTACGGGAATACAAAATTTATCATTATTACGATTTCTGTATGACGTGCTAAATTCCCAATTTATCATATTTGATAAATACACTGAAATTTATTGTTGAGGGAAAGCTAGCTTCTATGCGCATTTCACTGGTTGCTTAGGCCAGCTCATCAGGAAACCTTTTCCTAAGATTTTAGAAAAGCTAAAAATATTATACGAATAAAATCCCAAAGCGAATAAAAGTTTTAAACACTCAAAGTCTTACTCGTAACAATATCAAAGCTTAAACAAAACAACAACAATAAACAGTGAGTTTATCTTTTCTTACATCCCCCTACAATTGGTTGGGTTCTTTCCGACTCGAATTGTAGTTGTAAGTGGGTAAAAAGAAAAAACAAAATTAAAGAACAAATTGTTTCATTCTATTGTCTTCGTAAGAAAACAACAAAAAAAACCAATTTGCCAATTCAGTTTTCTGCACGGGCACATGCGAGTATATTATCAAAGTTATTTACGGGAATACAAAATTTATCATTATTACGATTTCTGTATGACGTGCTAAATTCCCAATTTATCATATTTGATAAATACACTGAAATTTATTGTTGAGGGAAAGCTAGCTTCTATGCGCATTTCACTGGTTGCTTAGGCCAGCTCATCAGGAAACCTTTTCCTAAGATTTTAGAAAAGCTAAAAATATTATACGAATAAAATCCCAAAGCGAATAAAAGTTTTAAACACTCAAAGTCTTACTCGTAACAATATCAAAGCTTAAACAAAACAACAACAATAAACAGTGAGTTTATCTTTTCTTACATCCCCCTACAATTGGTTGGGTTCTTTCCGACTCGAATTGTAGTTGTAAGTGGGTAAAAAGAAAAAACAAAATTAAAGAACAAATTGTTTCATTCTATTGTCTTCGTAAGAAAACAACAAGCTTTGCCTTCACGAAATCAAAATCTGTTGTTTAATGAGCAAACATTTTTTTTACATTCAATGCGAGCAAATGCTCACATCCTCCAATAAAAAAAAAACTTATTAAAACGTTGACATTTGATATGCACGTGGATAAAAAACAGTTTCTGCTTTAACCAAGAAAAAAATTAACAAACTTTTTCAATTTTAACAAACACTTTGCCATAGAAGATTGACTAGAACGGAAACTCTCTCAAAGCAAAATTAAAAATTATCTCTAAAAATTCCGCACGTATGACGTAACAATAACAAAGGCAACACATTTCATACTAACAAAGTCATAAGATTAAGTTTTTTTTTACAGCAGAGTAACAGCGTTTTTATATGTCAAATTTTCGCATTTCGGAAGTCAATAAAGCTCGATTCACCCATGCGTTCCGAACAAAATTTTTGTCCGGACAAAATTTTTTTTATATTGAGTTTGACGTTTTACTTTTGAGAGAGAGAGCAAAGATTTTGTTCCGAACGTTTTTTCTTGAATTGGTTTAATTTTAATTCTTGTGCCGAACAAAATGAACTGAGATGCCACTTTTTTTCAATTTGTACATAAAAGTTGAATTGAGCTGCCACATATTACATTTTTCGTTTTGTGCTGAATAATTAAAAAAAAAATTAAACAAAAGATGGATGTTAAAGAAAATATTGCCCTGAAACTAATTGAAGAAATAAAAAAACCAGGAAGAGAATGTATTTATGATATGGGCAATCGTTCATATAAAAATACTTACCTTAAACAAAATATATGGACGGAAATAGAAAAATCTATTGGAATTGGTCGTAAGTAAATTTTAAATGGTAAATTTTAATCGCCCTTATCGTGAATAATTTTTCCCCTTTTCACATATTTGCGATCATGAGCAGCTCCCATGAAAAAATGTAATTCAAAGGCGAATATTAACGTGAAAAAATGTTCACGGGAATAAATTCGCCTTATCGTGAAAAGTTTTTTCCCTCGTAATTTGTTCACATTTCCCTTAGATTTTCTCACTTTATTTTTGCTAGTGAATAGAACGTGTATTTTAGTAGTTCCTCCTATAAATCGAATATTAAGGGCTAGATCCGTTAATAAGGCACAAACCGATATATTGGTCAACAAAATGGAAAACAACAGGTTGATTGACGCCGGATTTGTGAAAGATGTGGTGGCAGAATTTTGGAAAATATTTTACTACATAAATTTAAAAAGTGCAAAAAACTAACGTTGTTATCAACCTATCGCTCCAATACTAATTATTTAGATTTATTATTTTAACTTTCCTTTAAAATATATACGTGTATATTTTTAAACAAAAATTTCAATGATTTTTAATTTTTTCTAATTTTTTTCTTTTTTACATTCACTGGAACAGATAGCATGAAAAATTTTTCACATGAGATTCACGATTGCTTTTTTCCCTTCGAGGGGAATGTAAATTTCATGGGAACAAAAATTCCACTTGTTATTCACGATAGGGGTGAATATTTTTTTAACATAATGTTTACCAATTATTGTAGGAAGTGAATGTCAAATATTATGGAAAAGTCTGCGAAGACGCTACAAAGCAGCTTTACCTTAATCGAGTGACTTTGATCGAAATTTTACTTTTTGAGATTATGTAATTCGATAACGAGTAGTCGATCGAATGACTTTACTCGAAATGTCATTCGATAGGTTAAGAGCTTTCGTAAAAACATTTAATTGTTTTTTTACAAACAATTTATACACTTTTTGGGAATAAATATTAGATTTCTTTAACAAATAGCTAAAAATTTAAGTATTAAACTTTTTTCAGCAATAAGAAATAAAATAATAACATTCAGTTTTGCAATTTTTCGCAAATTATAGTCATAAATAGAAGCGATTTTTGTATTGAAAGTTTTTTGATTCTTTACAGCTTTAAAGATTTTTAATAAATAGTGGACTTTGCTAATATGCCGCTGTTAGCAATTTTTTGCAAATTTCCCCTAATTTAGCAATTTTTACAGAATTTTTTCCATTTCTTATACTTTTATCGACTTTTAATAAATTTTATGGCTTGTTCGAATTATTAAAATTTTTCGCGAATTTTCGCTATTTTTGCAAAAATTTTTTTTTTGTTAATTGTTGACATTTTGTTTGCGATTACATATTTGCGAATTTTAGCCATGTTGGCTATAGCAGCGATTTTTTCTATAAGTTTTCTGATTCTGTACAGCTTTAACAATTTTTAATAAATACTAGACTTTGCTTTCATGCCGCTGCTTGAAAATTTCCGCTAATTTAAAATTTTGAATCGAATTTTTGCCATTCCTTGTAATTTTAGGGACTTTTAATCAATTTAATGGCTTGTTTGATATGTTAAAAACTTTCGCAAATTTTCGCTATTTTTGCCAATTTTCTGAATTTGTAAAATGTTTTCCGAATTTTTGCAATTTTTGCGTTGCTTTGTTGCTCTTTTTGGCAAGCGCCGCCGTTATAAAAAAAGCCACATAAATAAACCGAAGTCACCTATTTTATAGGGCACTATCAACATTGTTGATTTATATGCGGCGAAAAGTGCAATGCCTTATGCCATTAGTATACAAGCATAAAAATCTATTACATTTTTTAAACAAATATCGATACGAAAGTTTTCGAATGCCGCGATCCCGTTTTTGATACGTCACGAAGTTTTATTCGATACGAAAGTTCATTCGATCACGTGTGCGACGATTTGGGCCCTGGTTTACGAATAGGTATACCACGCAAATCAGGCCCTAAAATTGCAAGGATTTCATTGTCAGGAACAAGTGTGTGGAAAACACCGTTTGTTCTTCTTTTCTGTAATATTTTTCTTACTGCTATTCTTTTTACTTTCAACATTTTTTGATAAATTTTTTTTGCTAGTAAATGGGTTTTATGCAATTCAATTAAAAATAATAAAATTAATTTTCTTCTTTCGTCCATTTTCTTTAACACACTTTTATAAAAAAAAACTAATAGTTTGCTAACTGTGCTGCCACTTTGTATAATCGTTTACATCTGTAAACCATATGGTAGCTTTGTTTGTCCGGACAAATTTTCCGAGATGGGTGAATCGTTCTGCAGAACACTCTCTGTAAAAAAATTATTGTCCGGTCAAAAATATTGTTCGGAACGCATGGGTGAATCGACCTTAACGGGCGGCTGGAAAGTCCGTTTTGCTCTATCGTAATGTTGAATTGTCTTATTAAAAATGTAAGGCCAAAACAACACGCCACCTGAAAAGCGAATTCGCCTTGATTTTAAATGTAAAAACACTTGACGCTCTTATTTAGGTTTGGCTGTAACAAGGCGAATTGAAACCAGGTGACCTTAGATTGCTGCGTATAGGCTAGATTACACTATCTCACAAGTCTTACGTATTCCATAATACTTTGTGAGATAGAAATCTAATGAGTTTTGTTGCGACTGTCAAAAAATCTAATGTAACATAACAGTTTGTTTTCAAACCATCACACAAAGTATAAACACTTACACATGAAATGAAATGCAAGCCTGATCCAATGAAAAATTATTGTTGTTTAGACATTTTTCAAAAAACGATAAAGTCGTATGGGATGTCAAACTTTTTTTCATAATACTTGTGATTTTCATCACACATACATTCACACTATCAGACTTTTTCATATTACTTGATTTTTGACATGTTTTATTACAAAGTAAAATAGTGTAAACTAGCCTTAAGCAGCTGCTGATAACTAATCATGTGTCAAAATGGTATACCGTGCTGGTGGTTCTGGGAAATCTTTCATAAATTCTTTAATTTTCACTTAGAATTATGAATGTTAAAACGTTTTTAAATTATTACATTTCAAAACACACAATTTAAAATTAAAAACAAAATGAAATGGGGTTTTCTTAAGTGTTTTATTATTTTGACACAATGTTAAAGTAGTTTACAGTCAGGGCTTTCAGATATGGCGATTTCTTGCCAAACATGGCGATTTTGAAACGTTTTTGGCGGTGGGATTTTCCATTTGGCGACTTTTTTTTTCGCGATTTTTGATATAACTGGCGGTTTTCTTGGCTATTTTTACCATTTATATTATTTCAGCGATTTTTTAACAGTTTCTCATTTTTTATTATCACTACTAACTTAAATAAAAATCTGGCTACTTTTTTCACATGATTTTTGTTTTGTTATCATTTTAAGTGAATTTAATATTCAGTCACCACTTAATTCTAATAGTATGTATGCAGGTCAAAACACTAGTAATGAAATCGATTAGGCTGCAGTGAACGATCTTTTAGACTTGTGAACTTAAGCTTCGTACAGACGGTGGTCAGATCTTACAATGTTGTCATTAAAATTGCCTAAAAATGCCTTGCAACTGTTTAAACATTGTATTGTAAGCTCATCTTCATTTGGCAGATATGTAAAATTAATGCATCTGACAATGGCACCATTGTCAGAAAAATGACAACATTGTAAGATCTGACCACCGTCTGTACGAAGCTTTAGTTTTTTTATTTGAATATACACTGAACCAAAAATCCAATGAAAATGTACGTTAAGCAAACGAATTACGTTTTATTAAAATATTTTCGTTGGCTCAACGAATTATTCGTTAATGTAATGAAAATTTAGGTATTATTTTAATTATATTAACGAATAATTCGTTGAGCCAACGAAAATATTTTAATAAACGTAATTTCGTTAGCTCAACGTACATTTTCATTGGATTTTTAGTTCAGTGTATGATCTCCATTAAACAAAAATAACAGTAACTAAACAAAATTTACTTTCGGCGACTTTTTTGTATTTTTTCTCAGTTTTTGGCGATTTTCGACTGTAATATTATACTACCTTTTTTTGTATGCAAAATTTAATAAAAAAAAAAAATATAAAAAAAATGTTACGAAAACTAAACAAAATTGACGTTTGGCGATTTCTGCCATTCGGTTTGGCGATGGAGCTCAAAAAATCTGACAACCCTGTTTACAGTGTTGTATCCGTTTTAAAATAAGACCACCTTGTATGCATTCGCCTTGGACCTTAAGGTTTTTTTCTTTCTCTCTTTCCGTTCTTGTCGTTTTCTATGCACTTTGCTTTATTTTAAATATTACAGGCATCAATCAATAAGTTATTAAAAACTTAAAAACACATTCCTTACAAATTTATTATAATCGGATTTTATTGTTTATCAAAAAAAAAAAAAAAAAAAAAATATATATGTATATATAAAACTTTTTTGATTTTTTTCAACCTCAATTTCTTATTTAAGTCTTTTAATAAGCGCTTGAATTTTGTTGAAGTTCCAGGAATACAAATAAAATTCGGTATAAAAAATTATGATATGCATTAAAAAGAAATTTCAGCAGGATTTTTGAAGCAATTTTCCAAGAACAATCAAAAATAAAAAAGTTTTTAGACGATTATTTTTATTGCGAAAAGGAAATTTAAATTAAAAATTTTAAACCGTTTATAACTTTGTTAACTTTTATATATTGCTATGATGCAAAAATTCCAAATAGTTTTTTAACTAAACAAAAAGGTGCCTGATTTTGATCTTACATATGAATACGACTTTAATGGACCTTATTTTATTCATACATATAATGTATGTTAATGATAAGTTTTGTTTTTTTTTTATACAATAGATTTTGTATGTACTTTTTTGTTGTTTTAATAAATTAAAAAAATAAAAAAATGGTACCGTAAAGGTCCAAAAAGCACATTTTTTTGGAAGTTGGTGCAAATTTAAAAATCCCATTTAATATCCCTGGTATCTTCATATTAATGATGCCCTAACATCAGAATTGTGGCATCAATGAGGCAAAAAGTGACATCAATACAATGACGAACGTCAACAGTAAACAGTTAAATCAAGCATACAGAAACCAACAACAACAACACTACAAGAAGAAAAACATAGATTATTTTTATGTGTAATAAATAAAATAAGAAGCAACAATTCTCATATTTTATTTCTAAAATTATTTAGTTAAATACATTAAATTTTCAAAGTAGAATGATTACGAAAACTATATCGGACATGGTGCTGGTGTCTTATAATTAAGAGTTCTTTTGTAAACAAAATGCGGACTACAACCAAATTGCAGTAATCATGTTTAACGGGTTAGAAAATGCCTTTATTCAATCCCAATGACTAAATTTTTTTATGGCAGTTGTTCAATTAATTCAGCCTAATGAGCCTTTTCTCCGATGTTACTGAGTCATCGCACTGATGACATTTTTTATTTAACTGACTCCGATTCGTCATTTCTGTAATGCCCATGTGGCATCCCATTGATGACATAATTTCAATGATGACAATTTGGCCAAGTGATGTTAACAATTTGGCCAAGTGATGTTAACAATTTGGCCAAGTGATGTTAAGGCTGACATCACAACGATGAAAAGTGTCATGGGGCCAAAAACGAAGGCACTTGCCACAGTACTGATGTCAAAATACATCTGCGTTATGACTTCTTTTCTATCAGTGTAGATGGTCTAGACCAGTGATCGAAAAAACTACTACACCGCGCTTTTTTTCTCTTTCTCAAATAAAAGCAGTTAGCCTCGCTTAAGCTTTCACTTAGAAACGTTGTGTTATCGCTTGTATTCAATGCTGCCATTTGTGGTGTTTTTATATTATTTTATTATAAAAAAATTAAATCTGTCATGGACCCCAAGAGGTTCGCAGACCACCATTTGGGAACGGTTAATTAAAACGATTTCATCTGCCTTTTTAAAAAATTTTTGAAGAATTTTCTAGTAATTTAGAATTCCACTGCGTACATTGATCTCTATTCTCACTTATACTACTAAAATCTTTCAGTGTTTGTGCTTATCAATCTCTGGTCAAGACAACCACGTATTCAAATTGCCACTTACGTGGGGTGTCGACACGGGAGACTTTGTTATTTAAAGCTGTTCTTGCAGCAACTCACGTTTATCTTGAATACGTCTATCTTTTTATAATAAGTCTTTACGTAAATTGCTTTCCGAATAGAGTTTTCTGGTACTGGAACATGGCAACAAGTATTATTTTGAAAGTATATTATAGCCTCGGGCTTAGTGGCAAATTCTAAACGTTTTATTTGCTTTTTTAATTAATTGTCAGCTGCAAAGCTTCTTTGACTTTGGCAATAGTCTAACTAAGCTTTAACGGCATATATATCTAAGATAAATAAATATTTCCCTTTAATGTTGATTGTGCTTATTAGATTTAACTTCAAAGTTATCGTTAAAGTAATATGAGGCGCTCCAACTAATAGTAAGATAAAAAAGCCTTTTTTATGCCTTGCCGATATGTAAAATGACATAAAGTTTTCCTTTAAATAAATTTCAATGCAACAAATAAAAGCACTGCAAGACTTTTTTGCATATTTTATACAGATCCTCGTCGATTAATGGGTCAACTCTCCGCTTTTTTTAAGTTTGTTTTGTTTTCAACTTCCAAGTTGCCCATCATTAATGAGTGTAATCTAGTGTTTTTCATACGGGATTTCCCGGGATAAGAATCCCGGAATCCCGCACTTTTTGCGGGGAAAAAAAATCCCGGTAAATTTGTGCGGGAATTCCCGGGAATCCGTTAGGCAAAAAGGTTTTGGCTTTAATTAAATTTGGTTCCCTCTTTTGTTTGGTTTAAATCACTGCTTCTAATCATTATCATCTGGAAAGAAGTCTATGAAATACACCAAATAAAAATTTTTTATTTAACATAACGAAAAACTACAGTTTCTGACTTAAACACATTTTTGCCAAACGCCAAAGAGATGTCCATTCATATCCGATAAGTAAGGCAATGTTTAATGCTCTGAAATTTCGTAAGAAGAAGAGTCAAAATAAAAAGAATCTTTAATTTGTTTAAGAACCAAATTTATTTCATAAAAACCAAAAAAAGTTGTTCCCACTTGCTTGAAAAAATATAATGATTTTATATGCAGAGCAGCTGCATAAAAGATTTTTCGGATTAGATTCTGTAAGAGATGATGATAAAAGTTATTATTAAAGAAAACGCTTATTCGATTCTAAGAATATTTTAAAAAAGGAATTACAAGTTTTGGAGGAAGTTCTAAGAAAACTGATAGTGTCTAGAGATTATATAATGTTCCTTTGACTATAAAGCCAAACATTCGTAGAAAGAAAACGTGTTTTCTAATTGAAATTTTCTTGATAAAAATTAGAAATAGGCCTTCAACCGTATAGTTTTTTAAGTTTTTATTCCTAAACACTCATAATGTCACAGATCGGAAGTTTTTATTATTCCAAATGTTATTGCACATTGAAAAAAGATAGCCAAAAAGTCACTTTGCTATAACTTCCTCAAACATCCTACAAAATAGTTGAAATTTTGCCCATGTGTACTTTTAAACATGAAGATCTTAAGGTACCATTAAGTACTTTCTTTTCGCCGCAGAAATAAAAAAGTTGAATGCTTGTACTATATACATTTGTACTTATTAAATTGATCTCAGGAAATGTAATTTGTTCAAATTAGTTAAATTAAATAATAGTTATTTTGCATCGATTTTTATTGAGGGAAATTGAAAAATAAATCCCGCTTTCCCGGGAAATGAAAAAGTCGGGGAACAAAACTCTAGTGTAATCTCTATAAGATGTTTAAGATGCCTAAACTTTACGAATAAAAGCAGAAGTATTAACAAATTTCGATTGTTAAACTATAAAACCTTAATTGTACTACTAATAATGTTAGTAATATTAATTTTTTTCTTTTACAAACTTTATCAAATTTGAAACTTTCGTAAACTAATCACTCCCCTAAAATCTCAATAAAGGAAATAAGTAAAATGTTAATAATACCTTTAGGTATTTTTATTATTAATAAAACCTATAATAAATTTATATGATTGTATGTATATAAATGGGGAGGTCCATAGCAAAACGCAATAATTACACCATAACATTTTTTTTGGATAAACGACAGAATGTAATTTAAGTAAGTAGCACATAATTTTTTTAAAAACAATTATTGAGGTATTATTGTCTACAAAAAATAATATTAATCACAAATTTATTATTTTATCTGACAGTTTGTTTTAAAGTTATTTAGATAGCAAATTTGGAATTATTGCGTTTTGGTCTTAATCATAGTATTTATTCATGTCATTATTGCGTTTTGTTATGGACCTCCTCAATTAGCTTAACAAAATAGAAAGGTATTAACTAAACAAAAATTCCTTACGTTTTACAGTTATCTAAGAGTTACCACCAGGGCATAATTTATTTATAATGTTGACTTTTTTAAAATTTCTTGTAGCGATTTATTGCAAAGATGTGTAATTATTGCATTTTGCTCTGAACCATTATATTTGATATTGAATTGCAGTGTAGTTATTGAGTTTTGGAATACTTTATAATAAAGTTTATATAGATTTCAATGTGTAGCATAGGATTCAATCAAAAAATCAAAAACTTCAATAATGTAATTATTGCGTTTTGTTATGGACCTCCTCAAATAAAGTTGTAACATACATATGTTTGTATGTGAACATATTTAGCAATTAATTACTAACATAAAATATCTACACATATTTCGTTTGGTAAAACTTCTCAATCCACTTTAATCCACCAGTGTCCGGCAGAAAGAGAGAACATTGACTTGAAAATGTTTTAGTAATAGGTCCATGCGATGTGCAAATTAAATGCCAGGTGAAAGCAAAAATTTATAAAATACTAGCAGTTCCCGCGGCGTAGCCCGACCAGAATTAATTTTAGATTTACTATGAAGAAATATAAAGCCTGTGTGTTTTGTTGTGTGTAGATTTATCTACATAAGTTTTAAATAGTTGTGGGTGCCCGGTAGGCTAGTTGGTAGTGAGCCAGTCTATCAGTCCGAGATTTGCGGGTTCGATTCCCGCCAGCGACTCTGGTCTGTTTCACTACAACGGGCTGAAGGTCTACGTTACTATTGATCGGTTAATTAAGTTAGAATATGATTTGTAATTGTTTTTGTAACTCTTATTAAATAAATAAAAAAAAAAAATAAAAAGTTTTAAATTTCATCAATATCGAAATTGCCCATCTGTCCCTGCATATTCCTTGCTTTGAGAAACATATAAATCCTGTGTGTTTCAATTATTCAAATTTCACCAAAATTGGTTAGATATTTTCGGACTGGCAACAATTCTCCGTATGTCCCCTCTTGATTGCTTTCGGTCAGAGAACGTTCGAGCGGAGGGATAGACTGGAAGCGGAATAGCGTACTCATGTTAAAATGAGTACGGAAACTATTGCTTTAATAGATCTCTTCCAAAAATTATTAATAATTTCTGAATATAGGAAGTTTAGCGGCCCTGAACTCTTAAAAGGTACTCACTTAAGTCCTTGCATGTTTAATTCTATGTTTTAAGTCCAATACTAGCGGAAATTCAAAAAGTACCAGTTAAAGAATAAAAAAATACCAAAAATGTCCCCCATAGAGTCTTATCACTCAGGGTATTACATGTTGAATTGCATGTTTCTAGTTCCAGAATTACCGGTAATTAAAAAAAGTAACAGTTGTAGAACCAGAAAGCTAAGGAAAAAAATTTTGTTTCCGTGTTTTCCCTTTTTGATACTTTTTTCTTCTTATTGAAATTTCAAAAATTGCAATATTGTATTGGGAGCCCATTTAATACGTATAAGCCAAAGAATGGAGAAAAAAGCTTTGTAAAAAAGTACCAACAATAGTTACGAATTTCACCCCTTAAACATACGAATTTCTAAAAAGTGCCGAATTTGATTTGTTTTTTTTTAGATAAGTTTCGAACTGGATATAATAAGGGTTTTCATGATATCGCTTAAAATTCTCGCAATCTGTGCAAACTGTGCAGTTTTACGCCCTCGCAAATGAACTGTTAAGAATTGAATGAGAATTCATTTACACAAACTTCGAAAATTTGCCCAACAATTTTGACTGGTAAACTGGTAAAAAATTCTAGCAATAATTTGAGCAAATTAGTCTTTTGGCTTTCTTTGTGCATTTTTAAAAACAAATTTCACAAACATACATATTAACCACAAATTTTAGCTTTTAATTTTGTATTTTTGAATTTTCTTTTTTAATTTATTTTTGTATAGAAGTTTCTTACAAACTGACATGAATTGTTTAAAATTACACAAAAGTTTACCCATTTGCACAAATGGCAATTTCAAGCGATATCATAAAAACCCTTAATGTTTATTTATTAGTTTTAAAGATAGACGGGGCGACAGAAAAGGGCAAAAATTTCGGTTTTACCCGTTTACTCCCTAAAAGGGCCAAATTTAAAAAAGTACCAAACACCTGTCCGCTTATTTTTCTAAAGAACATTTTTGACATTTTTTTCTGTCTCTTTTCGTTTTGGAGATATGAGTGAGGTTAGATTAGTGGGTTAATCGCCCCTGGAGCCTCTTCTAAGCACTTTAGTGGAACCTTATATAGCTTATGTCCGTTAGGAGGTTCCGTTCTTAATTTTGTTGATATTTTAAATCCGACCGTCAGTTCCGGAGATTACCACTTAAAAACATTCAAACATAAAAACTCATCAGCTGTATAATATAAGTATGTATACTAGAATGGGTCAATTTGTATGCATTAAAAAAAATTCACCAAGCGGTTTTCAAAATCGTAATCTACGACGAATTCTTAGCTTCTTAGGTTTGCTAAAGAAACCATGGGTCTTAAATCAAAATCGAGCTTCCCATTTTTAAAGAGAAACTTTTCTTTTCGTTTGTACTAAATTACAAAGAGGTAATGTTTGTTTGTTTGCAGGAGTTAATCTTCGTAACCGCTAAACCGATCTTTATGAAAGGGGCACCTCTCATACAAAGACATTATAGATTTATGTTTATCTGTAGAACGACAAGAGCTAAAGTTTCCAAAGTTGGTACGAATATCTTGGTTATCAGTACACAAATCTTGGCGGGATTGGAAAATTGTTTCAATACAATTTTAGCATATTTTAAAAAAATATAAAATTTGAAAAGAGAATTTTGTTGTTAAAAACGGGAAGCTCGATTTTTATTTTAGATCCATGGTTTCTTGGGCAAACCTTCTTAGAATTCGTCGTAGATAACGATTTTGACAACCGCTTGATCGAGAAAAAAATTGACCCACTCTAATGTATACATAGATAAAAAATAATAATAATAATATTTTTATTTTTTACGCATTCTGAAAAACAAAAAAATTCAAAGTTATTTATAAAAGTGTCTTTTTTGGGTCAAACTTTAATGATATCTCTAGGAAAATGTTTGCATGGGCCAGAGATTATTTTGTTGTCGAATTTCGGATTTATTTTTTTACTGAATAGGGAAAGCCGTTTTCAAGTTATGCTACCATATGTGGTGAAATTGCCTTAATTTTTAACATAACGCCTTATCGCAAAAACTCGAGCTGAAAAAACACGAAGTGCAGATTTGTGTTAGCGTTTCAAATAACTAAAGAAACAACTTTCATTTCAAGCGAACGTTAAAGTTAATCATAATTTGTAAACATGTGTAATTAAATAATTTATTGTATCATTTTAAGAATAAAATGTGCTTTGCAAATGCTGTTTTGCCGTCGGATAAATTTTGCGATTTCAACATTTGTTTTCGCATTAAAAATACCGAATTGCGAACTTCTTAACACAGAATAACAATTGTTCGCATACATATATTTTCGAGTCGCATTAACTTTCGCATCGAAATATAAAATAAGCCCCCAGGGCTTTTTCACTTATTGGGTAAGCGAGAGAATATCTTGAATTCCCCGCTTTAATGAAAAATAAAGAAATCATTTTTTTTTTAATTAAAAAAATTAACTGCCTGCTTAACGATTTCGAACGTCAACGCTCGCATAGAAAATTTTATATAAAACAAAAATAAAATTCTCAAATTTGTTTTGTTTTAAATGTAAACGTTAACGTTCGAAATCGATGAGCAGGCTGTAAAACTTCAAAAATATTCAAAAAAGGTTCGATCGAACTGTTTATGGGTTTAAATCCAAAATTTGATTTATTTTAAATTAGGCTCAAGTTTATCCAATTAAATTTTCAATAAATTATTTTTTATTGAGCGAAGGAATTTTACAATACATACATACATATAATAAATTCAAATTTATTGATAACTTTTGTTCTTGACTGAGCGAGGGCTTGAACTCGGATCGAACTTACATGTTTCAAAAATAACCACATTCTCATCATCAGAGTTCTTTTCAGTTTAACACTATTTTTGCCACTGCGATTTTTATCTTAAAGGGATTTTAGATACGGTCGCTAAATTGTTAACAAATGTAAACATTTAAAAGGAAGTTAAAGCTATTTGAGGATAGGAGCTTTGGACAAATGTAAAACGATTCGAAAATAATTTAATTTGCAGTAAAATATTTTTGGGGCGAATTTTATTTAAATACCATCATAATTAGATGGCTTACGGACACAAAGAGACTTATTTGGAAAGAAGTTTTTGTGAAGAATATGTAAAACTATACACCAATTCTCATATTTGTTCATATTTGATCAAATATCTCAAAAATTGAAACTTGTACTTTGCGCACAAGGTTAACATGAGCAGACAACCAGCCAGACGGACGGATGGATGGATGGACATCGTTAGATTACTTTAAAAAGTGATTTTTAGTCGATCGGTATACATACTAAAAGATTGGTCGACATTTCTATGTATTATACACATCGCATAACATTTATCCTTAATGACAAACTGCTTTGTCTTACAATTTGAGAGTAAAAATTAAATGAAAATTTCGAAAACAAAATGAATCTAAAACAATTGAACATGTATTAAAATATGCGTCAAAAAGGCAAAATATGCGCTATAAACTCAAAACAAAAGCTCCATAAATGCTCGTTTAACTAAATCATGCACATAAATGCTGCAAACGGTAAAATATACAAAAATATGCGCTAACAAATCGATGCCAATATTAATAAAAAGCTCTAAAACGGATAAATATATTTTTGCTGCCTTTATTGGTCGCACAAGGAAAAACATGCAATTGCATATTAATGGTTTTCTTAATGATAACCAACTCAATTTGGCCTGAGTGCCAACAATAACCTGTGATTTCAACAAGACGGCGTTATCTGCCATCTCACGTGGAGGTAATGCAAATTGGGCTGGGTATACTTTCTTGTGCGGTCGCAGGTCTATGCGAAGAAGTTACAAGAAACAGCGACTCTCAAAGCTAACATAACCCATGACATAGACTTTATAAGACTTCAATCGCGCCATCCAGCGAAGCCTCACGGACATTTGCACAATGTTTTATTTCATACATATGGGCATCGATAGATATTTCAAACTCATGAAAAAGATTTGGATCATGTACATTCTTTGATTTATTTAAATTCAAATGTATGTAGGAAGCGCTTAATGGAAGACCCTTTATTAGTTATTAATATATGGAGCCCTAATAACGTAAGCGACATACTTTTCAACTTTCTCCTTAGATGTCAGGGTCACATAAGGTACCGTTACGATATTATAGCAAGAGCAATTTTATCGTAAGCGACAAAATTTATATGAAACAAAACAAAAAAAACTCTCTCCTGTAAAATTTGATTTTTGGCGCTTACGTTATTTTCGCGGTTAAGTCTCGATATGGAATTCAATGCAAAAGTGAATCGGAATGTTGTAAATATTTGCAAGTTATATTCAAATTTATTATTAAATATGTCCCAACAACAAAGATTTCGCGATAAATTGTAATTGTCACAATTTTGTTGCAAAATCTCTAGATTTAAATCTAAAAAGTAGACTAAGTATTTAAAGAAGGCCTGACCAGTGCTTCTCAACAGCTGAACAAATCTATCCAACTTCTTTTTTTAAACTTGATTTGCTCCAGGTGACCATATATAAAAATTTGTTTTCTCTGCGTTTATGAGTTTTAATTGATAAGTAGTAGAATTTCGTACGATATTTTTCAGGAATTAAATTTCCCTGGCACGGCAATTGCAGAAAATAATAAATAAAGAAATAAGTATCAATTTCATTTTCAGATCAATTATCACAGTTTTACTATAATGCTTGTTGAGTTCAAGAAAATAGCCAGCCGACTTCGTGCTCGACCTTAAATGAAAGCCGACCACTGCTTTTTTATTCAGGTATCCTACCTTAAAAAAGAAATAAATATTTGAGCGTTAATTGTACACATGACAATAGTTTTGTGCTAAAAATAAAAGCAAAAAGTAAATTTTTTTAGTAAATAAAACAGTAAAATTACTTTTAGCCATATTTGCTGTAAATATTTATTTATTTGGATTAGTGGGTGGCGAGTGGCTGGTTGACTTACTGTGCGGTTTATTAACCTTAATTCTTGTTGCCGTTTATTAGTTTCGTTGTTTCTGTTTCCATTTACGTATGACAAATACCCATGAGTGAGTAAGCGCGGTAGTTAAGTGCCAAAAACAATTTTACCTAATTAATAAAGTTTAGCTAATCAAACATTTTGTTGAAGTAATTAAAATTCTTCAAATAAATTTCGTGACTAAATGAAGTACTGTTTATGAACATTTTGTGGTTTTGTGGTTTAATTTCAATTTAAGAGAAGGTTTAATAAAATCAAAGTAAATATAGCTTGAGATACCTTTAAATTCTTGCAACATAATTTTAAATGTTCTAAATGCGTTTGTAATTTAATCAACTGTTGAATATTCAAAAAATTTTAGCCAAATATAAACTTTATCAAAAAATGTCAGTTTTCAAACTAACTATTCTAAAATATGCCAAACATCGAAACATTTTCAGTTCTAACGACTTGACCCTTCAACGTGGAGAAAAAATGTTTAAATTTTTTTTTTCTTTGCACTTCTTTTGGTTGTATTGCCATACGCGACATGTTTTTTATATCTGACATGTCCATTTTCCCATTGCAATAATAGAAACATGTCGTTTTTTACGTTTAAAACATTTCTTCTGTTAAAGTCAGACGCAAAATCGTTATACAAGATTTCAATTAGAGCGTGCTCTATTTTTTTCTGACAAACCTTTTGACATCAGCTGTTCTTTTATAAAAATGCGCATAGGAATAGCTTATCATATCAACACTAAATGTCAGTGTTTTTATCAAGAATAAAAATTGGGAATTAAGCATCTTGTTAATTGACAGTTTTATATTCCCAAAAATTACTTTCATAAAAAAAAAAAATTATTTATTAGTATTGTGGTTATTTTGTTGAACTGTTTATAGTTTTTAATCCAAACTTTAATATTTTTAATCAGGCTAAAGTTTATCAAACCTAATTATACCCTTCAACACAGGTGGTGAATAGGGTATATATAAGTTTGTCATTCCGTTTGTAATTTCTATAATATTGATGTTAGACCCTATAAAGTATATATATTCTGGGTACTTATGAGGAGCGAAGTTGATTTAACGATGTCCGTCTGTCCGTTGAAATGGACTTTCCGAAGACCCCATATATGATGGGGGCTAGGTTATTATACATCTAGGTCACATATGGTCCGGAATTGTTTGCTATTGAAATTCAGCAAGATCGGTCCACAAATTGCTGAGATATGAGTAAAAAACCACGACTGCCTCAAATGTTTTCCTTTAAAGGTCCAATAAGACGTGACATTACCATACCAACACTGTATTACCAAAACGACATAAACATACCATATAAAAAAATTAAATTTTGGTTTCTACGGTCATACAGTGGCTATTGTAATACAGTGTTGGTAATGTGGTTTTGTTGTTGTTTTTTTTATACCTTTCACTACAAGTGGTGGATTTTATTTGTAATGTGTTTAATTTTACGCATACACATACACATTAATGCATGTATATATATGATATGCCGCTCAAATAAAGAAACAAACTCATAGACTCAATATATTTTAATTTAACGCTTCTTCAGTAAAAGCATTCGTAGCCGAGTTGTTAAACCATATTCGTTCAGCGGAAGGATAAAACTAATTATCTGTCAAATCAGACATGAGCTAAGTGTTACCATTCACGAAATAAGCACTAGTTGAACTCTTTTACAGCGCACACAAAAAGTTTTGTGGCGGCAGCACGTTATTTTCAAACCAAAAACTACGTAAGTGTCTGCGAAACTATGTCAGAAGCAATCAACATGTACTATGGTGAAATAATTAAGGTGGCAGCATTACGCCAGATGACGATTTTTTGCTCTTGCATTGCTTGTCTAGCCTTATGGCAAAGTTTTGTTTATGTTTACAAAAATTCCACGTTTTTTGTGTTGATAATTTTGAATTCATTATTAAGAAATTAATTTATCACGTTCAGCGAAACGCTTTGATTTTTGTTTAAAGTATTGTTTGACGTAAACGGTGATATAATTTCCATTTTTGTTGTAATGTTGTATTGAAGCCGTAACGATGCCATCTGCTTATTCCACCATGACATGTACGTTCTAGTTATATGTGGAATTTCAGGGATGACATTTTTATGCTTCATAAATCTTATAAATTAATTTTATTAAATTTTTTCTTTTATCCAATGAACAATTTTATTACTTGAAAGAGATTTAATATAGCAATTTCACATCACATCAAATTGAGTTTAGTAATTTCGTTAAAATTTTTCATTTTGGATTAACGAAAACTTAATATCTCATTTAATAGAAAAATCCAACTAATTGTTATTCATTCTTTCAATAGGGTTTTTTTTTAATTTGGAATAAAATATGTATTTATTAAAAAATATTTTTTAATTAATGGAAAAAGGAAACTTTTGTAAAAACCAACATATATTCAATGGAATGTGTCACTTAATTAATGAAAACAAAATTAAGTTCTCTGACTACAAAATATTTATATCTAGAAAATATTTTCTTCCTATAAAAGTTGTAAAAACGTAATTTTAATTAAATTCTTGGAAATAGAGTTGCTAATTTGTAAAAAAATGGTAATTTTTAATGTTTCATAATATCAATGAAAAAAGTTCATTGCGATAACGAAATAGTGATTTTAGCTGAATGTTAGTGAAAGGTTCAAAAACAAACAACGAGAAAGAAAAAAAAGATCAAAAAATCCTCACACTATGTTTCCTTTTGTTTTTAATTTAAATACACAAAATTAACGTAGTAGTACAAACTACTAAAATGGAAAGAACGCTGATGAAGGTCGTCGCAGGCTGGAAAATAAATCAAATGAATTTTCTTAAATGAAATAAATTTACTTTTGAAAAAAGAACATAACATGATGTAACAAGAATATAAAAATGAAATAAAAACAACAACTTAAAACGCACATTGAAGACAAGACATGGCTGAAATTAATAACCATAAATAAAAAAAAAACACAATACATAATCAATGAACTAATAAAAGACTGTCAAACAAATTACAAAATTTAATAATTAATTTAAAGAATTTATGTCATTGAACAAATTAAAAATTCCATTATAATACAACAACCTTTCCATTAAAATAATGACAAAAATTTCTTTGAACTCTTTAACATTATGTTAACGAAATGTTTGTTTAATTATTGTTCTGACAAAAAAAATCCACTGAAATACAAAAACCTTTTCTTAAAACGTTTAAATCTTCAACATTATGTTAATGAAATGTTTGTTTCATTAGTATGATGATGAAAGCCAGTCTGAATAACATTTCTTGCATTACACAGAAAAAAATAAAAATTGATTTCAATTAAAAAATGTGTGATATTAATTAAAAAATTAATTAAATTTGCACTAGTAAACAAATTAATAGTATCAATTAAACCAGTTAATAGTATTAATTAAACGTTTTATTCACTTGATTAAAATTTTAACTCAACTGATTAAATTTTTAATTAAAACCGATTATATTTTTGATTAATGCTTTAATTGGTGAACAATTTTGGAGAATTGTTTCTGTGTATGTAAATGCAAAACTTTCATTAATCAAATGAACGTAACATAGATTGACTTTCAACGTAACTTCTTATTGGATTAATGTCAAAATCCATTGGATCTGTGAAGAAAATTCTTTCAGTGTAGCATATAAAAACATTGGTTCTCCACCTTTTAGTATACCGATCGACTCAGATTAATTTTTTGGGTCGATATAACGATGTCGGTCGGTCTGACAAAATGTGGTACATATGTTGTAATTGCCATAAGGACGAACCCAATGCTTAGAATCGGTCCATAATCTCAGATGTTCCCCATACAAACTTTTTTCAAGAATAGAGCCCCTGAGCCTATAAACTATAATTGTATTGGTATTTAGTTTATATATGAACTAAAAAAATTTAATTGAAGCCTAAATCATCTTATCATTATTTAAATCGGTCCATATTTGACAATATCTCCCATACAAAGACCACTCCCGAAAATAGAAAATAATATGGCTAAAGTAAAAATTTTACGTTAAAAGATGTTTTGTTTACACTCTAATGAAGAGTAAACATACATAACATGTCAAAACTTGGCTTAGATCAAAAATCACTTCAACCGTTGTAGATTTTGATGCGTTTCATCTTTATTACACTAAAATCTTAATTATTTTCAACATACTTCATGGTTTGCTAAGTTCAATGCGCTTATTTTATATTTTCTTACTTGGCTTCTGATTGTAAATATTGTTTTTTATTTTTTAGTACATTTTTCAATTAAAACACCCATCTACCAGCATTCACCGCCTTTGTTTCGATGACTTTTTGACTTGTTTGACCTTGAACATTATTTGTATTTCCTTCTATTTAAAAATGAAAACCAAAAACAAACCCAATTAAATCAAAACTACAAAATAACTACATATAGAAAAATTTAGTCTTCAAAATATCTTCAGCTGTTATTATTTTTTTATCTTAATTATAAGAGGTGTATGATCAAGTATTGAGATGATTATCATTTCAAGAGTGTGTTAAAAAGAAAGAAACTTTTTAAGTTATGAGCATGTGAGTGTTGGTGTATGAAAACTTATACAGACATTCATGAATAAATATGCAAATGTATCCATGAGTTATAGGAAGGTGGGTGGCTCAAACTTTATTGTGTTTATTTGTTGTAGCGTTTTATTCTTAATTAAAAATAAAAAAAAGTTTAATCATAGAAATGCAGTTGAAACAACCTTCAGAGTGGTTAATGGAAAAAACGAAAACAAATTGGTTTGTTTGCTTTGATATTAATTATCGAAACTTACTAGCTGGGTTGTGTTAAAAGGGTTCTACCAAAGTTGGTGTATGATTTCAGAAATAACAAAATAGTTTAAGAGTTCTGTGGAAATTTAAAAAGCATGCAAAAATATTTTATATACGAAAGCTGTTTTCAAATCTTCGGCTTTTAAAAACTGAAAAGAAAAAATTTCCATTTTAAATTTTTTTTGGAAATGTAATAATCAAGGTTGCCAGATGTGACAATTTTTCACCAAACGTGGCAATTTTCAAACTTTATTGGCGACCTAATTTTTGATTTTGTTGGCTATTTTTGATAAGCCATGAATTGGAAAAAATTCCTACTTGTTAATTTCAAAAAGTATTTTTATAGGGAAATTCCATTTAATTTAATTTAGCTTTTGCCACAATTTTATAGGCCTTATCTAGGGTTTCTAATTTCCCGGACCTTTTCTGTTCCCGGGAAACGAAACAAAAAAAATCTTATTCCCGGGATTCTTTGAATAAAACAATGATTTCATTAAATGAGTTTAAGACAAAAGTTTTTACTAAAAGTCTAAAAAATTAGCTTAATTATTCCACAGAAAACCAAAACAAAACCAAATAAATTGTTACATTCATATGTACATGCATATAATATATGTTTGGCCTTCTCCGAGAAAAGAGACCAAGTGTGTCAAAAAAAGAGTGGATCCTGGTACCTAAAATGGAGTAGAATAAGATAAAATTAGTAAGACTTCTGATAAAAATTTATGTACCCCATAAAAACGTACAAAGCGAACTTGGGAAAATGAGAAAAACATGGTGTAACACACATCAGCACAAATGCATAATGCAATGAATTTTGTCATTATTTTTGAGCCAACGTAGCACGTTATATCCGCTACAAAAATCTTTCGTTAAATTCGAAATTGTCATACTACAATTTTATTGTAAAAAAGTGGTTTGATTATTTTTTTGAAATTAATGTTGATGCATATTTCGACAGCTCAATTTTTTTTACGTTTTTAAATTGAGTTTCATATACAATTTCTTGCTTTTCGAGTTGTTGTAATGCATCGAGCAAAATTATTTTTTTTCGTTTAATGCTTGAACAATTTACCAAATTTTTTTAGAAAATCAGTAAGCGGTTCGCGAAACTTATAACGACTTTGTGATTTTTATGATGCACGTAATCGTTCATCTGAATAATAAGCAAAATTGCAGCATATGGAGTCAGACCATTCCACAACAGCTTCTTGAGACTCCATTATAAACAAAAAATGCAACGTTTGATGCGGCTTACTCGCTGGTGCCTTAATTTTATCTTATTTCTTTTTAATTTGGACGTCCAGAGTGCGGTATGTCAAGAACAGCCGCGGTGTTCGTATGTCCGAAATCATTTGTAAGTACTAAAGCCATGTATTTTGATCTTTCGAACTAAAAACTGTTTTTGTGGTATTTTGTAAAATTTCAAGCTCTATCGGGCTTGTAAAACTACAAAAAACATTAACATTTCTTCTGTCTGCTGTTGCGTTGTTGTTATTTCTTCTCTTTTAAAATTTAAGCATTTTGCGAAAGCTTTATTTGTTAGCTATCGAATAATATATATAGTTATTTTCAAAATCGCACTAATCATTTCAAATACTCTTTAAAAACCGAAAATATTTCAAAAATCTATTAGAAACTTTATCTTTTTCCAGCTTTTTTATCTTAACTTTAGACAAACCATAATTTCAGCCAACAACAGTATTTGAATTTCTTAACAACCACACAGAATTAAATATTTTATTCTTTAAACATTGAAAGATAAAACTTGATTTTCTAAAACTAAAACCTACAAAACACAATCTGAAAATAAAAGTTTGACTTTGAGCTACAAATCGCACTCAATAAGAAAACAACTTTTAAGCTGTTGTTTTTTTTTTTTTTTTTTTTTTTTTTTTTTTTGCTCATATGTTTTATTATTTATTTCTTCTTACGATTTCGTTTTGTTTCTTCTTTTTAGTAGATATTTTTTTTGTTGCTTTTTTTCGTATTTACTAGATTAGATCAGCCACAACACGATGATATAATACTGAAACAAAAGAGATAAATACCGCCATACTCGAGTGTATTGGTTTACAGATATTGTATCAATGTGTATCTATCTAATGGAGTTAGTCGTATTTGTATCTGTGAGGAATTTATTTTAGCTGGAGTAAAGAGTCAACAAGATGTACAAAGTGATTTATAACACAAAGTACAAAATTATTTATAACACGTTGAAATTAACTTTTCATTGAAATGCAAACAGTTTGTAAGAAAATTAAACGTATATTAAATAAAAATTTGTGAAAATGATCCAGAAAGAAAAATGTGTCGAATTTGTCTAGAAAATAAATTGAAGTTTTAAGAATAGATCGTTACAAAACTAACTAAGCTACCTAAACAAGAACGTCAAGCTTTTTTTAAACATGAAAATTCTATTGCGATCTGTCAAATAAGATTTCCCAGTCCGTAGATGTTGAATTCGCGTCTTACTGGCTTGTTTCGTCTAGCCTGTACGAAAATTAGAAGTATTGACACACAAACAACACCTGCCGCTCTTATTTGGCGAGCTCGGTAACATTTTTTAAAAATTACCCTGTAATTTATTACTCCAAATCAAAAAAACCAGCGAAGTTGGTTAGAACTGTTTCCAAATTATACAAAAAGTTATTCTCTAAAAATTGGGCTAACACGAGGTAATAGAATTGTTATACATAGCACTCGATAGCCTTTTCTTTTGGCAGACCTTTAAAGATTGTAAACATTTCAGAAACACTCACAAGTTTGGTCGAAACTTCAAAGGCAGAAAAAAGTTATTAATCTTATCTCATTAAAATAAATATATATATATATATATATATATATATATATATATATATATATATATATATATATATGTAGGATTTGATTATGCCTACATTAACAATTAAGTAAAACACTTGATCTTTTGTGTTTCAGTTCATTATATGTAATTCATTGTATGCTTAAGTCTAGGTGAAAAAGTATAAAAATAATAATAAGAATAAGAATAACCGCACTACGTCTTGTTTCGTCAAACTCTCTAATTCAATTCTCCCTTCAACTGCACAAACGCGCACGTCGCACACAATTATCTGATATTTATCTGGTCAATCTATCCCAATTCCCATTCGTCCGTTAACCCTGCAATGTCCCTACTGCCGTAAATAACCCAATCCTACATATATAACCTGGGATCGAAAAAAAATTCTAGAGCTCCTGCCCGGGGATGGGCTGTGCTTCTTAGGAGGCGTAGTTAAAGCACATTGGGAATTCCATAGCCCTTGGCAGTGATGTTATAGTAGGGAAAAATCCCTATTCGTAGGGATTTTCTTCTAAAAAATGGCCGTAAGGAAAAAGAACATATTTTTTGAAGCCACTAAATTTTGGGACTATTCTGTAATGTTAAAAACTGTATACATTTGGCAAATTTTTCGATTTGTGATAGCATATTAATAAAATTGTTAATACGACAGCATTACAAACTCGTAAATTTCTTTGAGTCGTCGCTTGCCGTCATTTCAGCTTTCATTTCAGATTTTGTAAAACCTTTTTTTACAAGAATGGAGATCTTTTGAACTTAATTTTAACGAGCAAGAAATAGAAAATTTCGATAAAGTCGAAATAATAAAGAGCGAAATTAACGCATATCAGCTAATTTTTCGATCATAAATGATATTCTTGTTGTGAAAAAATGGTATTCTACCGATGAATAACCTCAAAGAATAATTTGTGATACAATTTTCAGATCTCTTTTTGAGCAATTACTTAAGCGGCTCATACACTTGCAATAAAATTGTTTAATTTTACGTATTGTACAATTATATCGCCAATGTGTATATGGTATTCGATGATGGCACAATATATTGGCAACAATCAAAAGACTTTTGATTTTTATTGCTCAGCGAAAAGAAAGTGAAATGTGTTGGCAACATTGTACAATGCTGCTTATGTTATTCCTATAGGTTATGTTCACCTTTTTATTGAATGAATGAAACCATTGTGCGACTTATTGTATTATATAGGACAAAATGGAAATAATATGGTGACTATCATATACAATAATATTGCAAGTGTATTGGCCGCTTTAGTAGTTTCTAAAATTATTGGTGAGTATTTTTCGCTTAATTTTATATAGCTTTTGATTTTATTTTATATCATTTTTTAATCTTCATGTTTTTAATTTTTCTCCGATAAAAGCGGCAACATTATGGCTCTTGATTATTTGAATAAATTTTATTTTGAACTAAACAAAAGTTATCGGGTTCTCGGAAAAACTATTCACAATTACATATATTTAGGAATTTTTGTAGAGACAATTCTTTTAACGCGTTGGGAAAAATAGAGATTTTTTTCGGGCTGCGTAAGGACTTTTAAAATAGTATATAGCATCACTGGCCCTAGGTGCTACATCCCATGGGGTTTATTAGGTTTGGTCAATGCCGTAAATTGACTAAGGGTTGGCAACAGGCCGCGCATGATAGAGAAGTCATCAAGGGGTATCGAAGCACTTATTTTTTCCGTTTTACAGTCGTACTTCCATGGAGTTATTTTTAAACAGAGAAATGGTGGTGGGTTAGAGGTGCATGGCAGTATCTGCTGTGTTGATATTATTTCCGTGGACGTTAAAAATCGATGAGCGCAAAAGAGGTGAATGCAACCTAGAATGCACCAAACATCTAAGTGACAGAGCTTCTTGGTTGGGGTCAAATGGATTTCAGGGGGTTCGAAGTTGTAACTCAGTACTTAAGCGATGTTGCCACGGGAGTCAGCGGCCCCCGTGGGTGCAAGCACCGGTCCGACTATTGGTGAGGTCTCCGTTAGTATGCTTCTTGCAAAGAAATGCTTCCCTTCTTTTTGGATGATTCTCTTTGCGGAAGCCTTGCTTTTCTGGTAGAAGGTTGGTCTTCAGTAAGATGTTCACCATCCGATGCATGTTTCAAGCCATGAACTTCAAAAGCATGCAACAAAGAGCAGCCATTTTGACGAGAAGATGCTATCGGGATGGACGTGGTGGTTGCAACCGCCAGTAGGGTTACATTCACATGGAAAGCTGACTTTTTACCCCTGTGAGAAAGTTCGGCCTGTGGATGGTGCTGCTGCTATTCAACAGAAGCTGCTGGGATTGATGTATATAAGTGAAGGTTAGATAACTCCGGCTGCTAAACTAGGGGTGGGTGTAAAATTTTTGGTGAATTATAGATTCGAATTGCTACCTGTTTGTGCAAATGATCCTTCCCTCACACGGGGGCATTTGGTAAGTCCCAAATATAAACACACCAAGAGGTTGACATCCACCGTGAAATTAAGTTGCAAGACAGGTATACACGTAAATCGATATCACAGTACTTTAAGAGCAGGCTCTTAGCTCCAGAAATCCATTTCTTGAAATGCTAAAATTTATGACTTTTGTCTAGCTAGATTCAGAACTTGTACCAATGTGCGATGATGCTACGGGAACAATTTTGCCAAAACCATTATTTTGAAAAAAAAAAATACCTAAAGGATATATAAGAGACTTCAAAACAGTAAAGGTCTATGACAAGAAGTTTTAGATGTATGGGTAAAATTAGAGCCAATTGTCGCTTTTTGCTCATATATTAGCCATTTGTGAACCGACCTGGCTGAATTTAAACTCACTTTTAATCAAAAGTAATCTTTAATTGGCTTGATTCGTTTCTGGAATTAATATTATAGGGATGTAATTAAAATAGTTAAGAATTAGTTGCATTTAGCTTTAGTTATTTAGTATTTATTAGTTGTCTTGTATTCATAAGTAATTTTATTAGTTTACATTGTTATTAAAAATTGTTATTCATCATTATACATACTTCAACCCCAATGTGCAGAATGCTCTATATGTTAAAAAGTCCGTTAAAAAAAGCTATAGCATACGTGATGCAACTATTTAACCATAGATGTCGTTAATAATAACATAGTAGACGTTAAGTTTAAAATTCATAACATAATCAATGTTTTAGTCGTTAACATCAAATTGTAAAAGCTCGAACATACGGGAAACATTCTGGAACTTTCTAGATCAATGTTATTGAGTATAAATACTTGCGAAATGACGTTGCCAAATGAGTTTTACCTGAAACGTTTAAGTGTGCAGATCATTAATAGAGGTCGCAATAATAAATTACGGTTGTTAAAGTGATTAAGTTCTTAATAAATAAGTGTTGTGTTTATTTATTTTATTAAAGTTGCAAGAAAAGGACTCGAAACGGTTTATTATAAGGGAAATAAACGAAAACGTTATTGAAAGGCAGTAACGTAACAATAATATTTACGATAAGCCAAGTCTGTTGTCTATATCTATTAGAAAACGGCTAAAAATTCTTATAACTAAACAATTTTTGTCGAAAATATAAATATATATATATAAATATAAATATCTATTTTTATTCCCTTCACCACAGGTGACCTATAAACCATATAAAGGGTGGTTATAAGTAGCCAAGTTGATTTGACGACGCTCGTCGGTCATGTGTATGTTGAAGTGGGTTTTCCAAAGACCCAAAATTTTATGGGGACTAGGTTAATATATATTCATGTCACATATACATAGTACAAAATTTTGCACCAGTAAACGCATTAATCAAAAATAAAATCAGTTTTAATTAATCAAGTGAATTAAACGTTTAATTGATATTTTTAATTTGTTTATTGTTTCAAATTAATATTGTCCATTAAACGTTTAATACACTTGATTAAACTTTTTAATCACTTGATTACATTTTTAATTAAAATTGATTTTATTTTTGATTAATGCGTTTACTGGCGCAAAATTTTTTTCTCTGTACTTCGTTTTATGGCAAACACCACGACCGCCTCTAATTTTTCCCATAAATCCCTCGTGGCTATTTTTTTATATCTGCAGAACTTCACCATCTGAATAAGGTACGAGCATCTTAGTTATCAATACACAACCTCTCTAAAAAAAATGGGCATGTTTGAAGAAGTGAGCATGGCACCTTCCGAATGAATTTATTAAAGATTTATGTATATCTGGCGAACGGCAAGAGACAAACTTTTCAATTGAGATGCAAGTATCTTGCGTTTCATATTAATGCATGACATCTGGAAAAAAATGGACAGGACTGGAGAATTAATTTCTTTATATCTGGAGAACGGGGAAAGAAAAAATGGCCAAACTTGCAATAAAAAGCTGGGTTATCAATACAAAAAGTTGGTCAAAAAGTGGATGTTATGGAACTTCCCATACAAATACAAAATAGATCGGTATCTGTTAAAAATACAGAATTTAGTACAAATAAAATAAAATAAAAGCATAAAATTTTTTTTGTATATCTGAAGATTACACTGAACCAAAAATTCAATGAAAATGTACGTTAAGCAAACGAAATTACGTTTATTAGAATATTTTCGTTGGCTCAACGAATTATTCGTTAATTAAATGAAAATAATACCTAAATTTTCATTATATTAAGGTATTCGGCTATAGTCGAATATTGTACTCTAACTTCCTTTTTTATAAATTTAAATTTGTGCGCTAAATTTTCTTTTCCACTGTTTAATATTTTTACTACCTGTAAATCTCACTAAAAATTCTAATAAATTCCATATCCAAACATGTGAGCGAATATGAACGCCTTCTTCTACAATTCTCGCTGCAATTTTAGCTCTCAAATCAAAACTTATAAAAACTGTAACTCAAAAAAATAACAACCATAAAAAGTCAGATTCACGATCACAAAGTTGAATTTTTGTTTATCTGCTCGTATTAAGAAGTAAGAGAATAAACACATAAACACAATAATAAAAAGAATAGCTCTTGTTATTTTAGATGTGTGAAGAAGATCATGTTAATTTTTTTTTTTAGATTTTATTACATGAAATAAATAGACTTAAATCAAATGAAGCGACATCTTAGAGATACTTGTTCTTTGGTTTGTTTTTAATGAAATTTAAGATAAATCTTTTTTTTTTGTATTTTGCACGACTAGGCATGTGATTAAATCTTGTCAGAATTTGTTTTTTTTTTTGTGGAATTTCAATTGATCGGTTGTAAACTTTGTTGTTGTACTTTTTAGTACTGAAATGGCTGTAAACAAATTACTAAAAATATTTTTAAAATTGACAATTCTTTAGTAATTTTATTAACGTTTTTTCTTAGAACTTGTTAGGAATTCTTGTTAGTAACTTCCGCTTTAACATTTGAGCTTTTTCAGACCATTGTGTTAAAATGGGTCACGGATTAAAATATACGCAGGAACATAAACATTTATAATTAAGTGATTTGCCTCAAATATAAAAACTTTTCCGAAATTTTTTTTGCTTATACTGGATTTTCCTTGTGGCTTTTTTGCAAATGGGAACAGGCATGACTTTTCAATTTTCGGTAGCAGTAGAGAAAAGAAAGGGTAGAAAAGCCTTTGTTTGCATCCTTAGCCATCAAACAAAATCTGATACATTTTTCAAAAAAATAACCTTAGAAACTACTAAAACTTAAGAATTTATGAAAATTGTACAGAAAATAAAAATTGATTTCAAATAAAAAATTTTTGATATTTATTAGATTTGCAACAGTAAACAATTTAAAAGAATCAATTAAATATTTGTTGATATTAGCACCATTTTCTGCAGTAATGGTGATAAACATAAGTTAACGTTTAATTCACTTGATAACATTTTTAATTAAAACTGATTTTATTTTTGATTAATGATTTAATTGATAAAAAATTGGCGAGAATTTATTCTCTGTACTTTTTCGATAACTTTTTGAAACTTGATCAGAAATAAATATATGTTGACTTAAAACGTTGCATACTGGGTTTAAAGGTTCTTTTTCCGAATTTTTATCGAAATTTAATAAAATATCGTGTCGAATTCTGGTTAAAATTTTGAATTTTTTTCTCTCTGCACAATAAAAAAGAAACCATCCCGAATATCGACATTAAATACAACCAAATATCTGAGAAATTTTACAAAGAAGCGATTCAATTTCGATATCATTTTATCTCATTTTGCATAAAAAGCCTTATTTTTATTTCCCAATATTATAATTTTAATATAATTATATTATTATACCATCATATACCCGCTACTTCGTTAGCGTCTCCTTTTTATTCGTGGACATATTTTTATGCCAAAGTTTATTTTTCTATTTCCCGTATTTTCTTTTTTGGGTACTATATTTTTCCCCCATTAAAGTATCAAAAATTTCAGTATTGTAGCAGCAGCCCATAATTTAGTACGAATACCAAAAGTACCAAAAATAGTTACCATTTTCACCCATTAAATGTTCGAATTTCGAAAAAGTACCAAATTCGTGTAGGTTTTTTTTTTTTGATAAGTTTCGAATGGGATATTAACTTTGTTTCTATGTTTATTGGTTCAAAAGATAGATGGGGTGGCAAAAAAGTACTAAAATTCAGATTTTACCCGTTTACTCCCTAATAAGCCGAATTTAAAAAAAGTACCAGACACCTGTCCGCTTATTTTTCTAAAGAAAAACGATAAGTATTACATTTATTTTGCATCTCTTTTAGTTTTGGAGATATAAGGTTACCGAATTTTCCCGTTTTTACCCCCTAAACACTCGAATTTCGAAAAATCCCGTATTAGTGGATCGATTTGTGGAGTGACCAATCGCTAGTCCAAATTTCAAGTTTCTAGGGTCTGCGGTTTTGGCTGGGCGATGATGAATGAGTCAATCAGTCAGTCACTCACGCAACTCTTTTATATATATAGATAATGATAAATGTTTTATTTTTACAAGTTTTGTTCTATTAATAAAACTTTTTTAGAAAATGCATAGTTAAATATTCTGAATACCTCGATTTTATAGAGAATGGAAAATAATTGAGTTCTTAGAATTTATTTTGCAAAAATACTAAAAATTAAAAATATCAATTTAAAACCTGATAGAAATGTAGAGATGTATTTGAAAGTGTCCAGCAAATAGTACTGAACCCACGATATGAACATTTGATGCCAATTAGTTAGTACCGAATCAATTATCTGTAAAATTTCATCCCTGTCGTATTCTATATAATATCGATACGAAGTCTCAATTTATAAAAGTCGAAATACTGCCCACTTTTCGACTTAAATTTTCATCAAACATTGGCAATTATTTAAAAGAATTGTTTTAGTATTACTGTTCGAAAAAACTTGCAATAAAATGATCCGTATTTAAAAGTTTTATGGCCACTGTATGCTGCATGATAGGCTGGAGGGCAGTGTAACTGTGTTCCGACTCATCGGATTTATGTAGATTGTACGAGGACACAGAGAAGAAAGAAACACTTGAGTATATTCTGTGTCACTATCTTAGGTTACAGAGCAGCAGGCTGAGATGGCCGTGTAGAAGCATTTTGGGCGCATTAGAAAATGTCTTGGGCTGTGGGCTCGAGAATCTGACGGGATTCGTTTCGGGCATAACTTGGCTGTATAACAGGCAGCTGGGAACTGGGCTAATGTAAGGCTGTTGTACTCAGTAGGGTTTTTTCCTTTTTGTTTGCTGGTAGTTCCCAATATTTCTTCTGCTTTTCCTTTCATTCCTCTAATTTCTTAATTTTTATTACTTCTTTCAACCTACCTACCAACCTTAAAGTTTTATTCTAATTGACTACCAAAAACAGTTTTCAGATAATATTTTCTTGAAATTTTTTAAAATTCAATAAATTTCACTTTATCAATAGTATGAAATGGGAATTTAGCACATTTAAACGAAACCTTGTTAATTAATTTTTTGAAACCCAAGAAAAACTTTGATAAAAACTATTTAGTTTTCAAAGTTTATTGAAAAAATCAAATAAAAGCGATATATTCGGTTTTCCGGATACCGTCCACCGAGAGCTTGAACGTTTTAACAGTTGGCTTTAAATGGGATCTATAAATTATAAGACAATCTTAAAAAAAACCTGACCTCGCTGTGCATATTATAATTCGATGCCTTATTTAAATAAAATATCATGATTTGTTTCAAAAATATTATGAAGCATGGTAAAAGAATCGTAAATTATGGATTGTTCATCACAAAATTCGGTAGAGTGATTTTTAGTATTAAAAAAAAAAAACAGAATTAGAACAGATTTCACTACCGTTATAACATTGTTTTTTAGAGCTTAAAGCTTATTAAATTGCTTTACGGAAGGACGCTTTATATGACACCTAAATATGGTAAATTATGGACTGATTACGACAAAATATCATGGTATGATTTCTAGCCTTATAATGCTTAATTTGCTACATTTACTACAATATCTATATCTGTTTCGGTTTTAGCCGCATTTAAATGATTTCCCATAGTGAGCTTTATATGGGGCATGTAGGCAATTATGGAACGATCTTCACGAAGTTTGGCAGATTTTTTTCTAATCTCATGTTACGGTTTTAGACGTTCATAAGTGTTTTGCAAAAGTGAGCTTTATGTGTCTATAATACACAAAAAAAGTTCTAGACATTTTTTTTTTTTTTTTTTTCAATTGAACCATAAGTCAAAAATAAAATCAGGTTTAGTTAAGAATTTAATCAAGTGAATTAAACGTTTACATATATCAACAACATTACTGCAGAAAATGTTTTAAATACCAAAAAAAAAATTAATTGATTCTATCAAATTGTTTACGCAAATTTAAATAATTTTTTAATTAATATCACAAATTTTTTAATTAAAATTAATTTTTATTTGTTCTGTGTAACTTTTAGACCGGTCTAATCGAAATCTTGATTTCTAACCTTCTAAATTATGACAGGCGGAATTTTACTGCAATAGCATTATTATTTATGGTTTTAGGCGCACTAAAGAATTTTCCGAGATTGGGCTTTGCATACGACTGATCTTTACAAAATTTTGTAGTGTGAATTAAAGTGATATAAAACGAATTTGTAAATGAGAATCTGTGCATTCTGTCACAAGTTTGTATTAATTGTTGTAACAAAAATACAAAATTTTTTAAAAGAGATTGTTCCACATTTGGGTCTACAACTATTTGCCTACTGAACCGTCTATGCTGGATTTCAATACCCAACCAAAATTAATCTTTTATAATGAGTATTCAAACGTGAGCGTGATTTCAACAGCCGGTTATGGATAAACTACTCAAGACCCAGAGTATACTTATGTATACTTAATGAAGTCCTAAAAAAAAATACTAAAACAATTTCACACGGAATGACAAACTTAGTATACTCTCATAAAACGCCAGAGGTGGAGGGTAAAAAAATAATTTTTACAAAAAAAAATTGATAAATAAAAATATGTACTCAGGTGTATCACAGAAATTATACTTGTACAAAAGTCAAAATTGAAAAGTTTTTGCGTTCTCTAAAAAACTAAAAACACCAAATAATTCGTTTTTAAAATGCGTAAGTTTTTTCATTGTCCCAATTTACACTACGGACATTTCTTGCCGGACAGACGAAGTATGATGGTAAGGGGGCGACACAGTATGCGTGACACACTTTACTTCTTGCCTCACTAGCCAACAAACTGTAAATAACAACTTTGGTACAAACTCCAAAATCGATTTAATTTTGCGTTCATACTCCAAAAGTAAAATTAGAACAATTTATAAAGATATTTATTAATAATGATTTTTTATGGTCTTTGGATAAACACATCAGTTCAATAAATATTCATAAGTGTAGGGTACTTAAACTGCGAATATTCCAGTATTTCCACGAAACAAATTTTAGTTGCACATAAACTTACTTGGGTTTCAATGTTGTCTGGTTTAAGCAAAAAATTCCTTAAATATTTGAAAACTTGTTTGGGCCAACTTTAAGAAGGAAAAACAGAATTTGTCTGCCACAAAAAAATCGATGTTAGAAAAACAACTTGGTATGATAATTATTTTGCTGAAATTTTATTTTCACCAAAAATTTGTTTACCACATTATATTTTAAATTGAGGAAAACAAATTTTCTGTTTTTTTTCTTTTTTGTAGAAAACTTTTGACTTTTTTAAATTATTTTGCATTTCGTATTAAATTTAACAAAATTTTTAAATTTGCTTAAAACACTCACGTAATTCGTTTAAAAATAGCAACAACTTTTTGCCACAAAAATAATAAAAACAACAAATTAATCCTCTATTTAACAAAAACAACAAAAAACGAGTATTTTTTTTCTAAATCAACCACAATTTAAGTGAATTTCAATAGAAGACAATAAAAAAATAGATGAAACCACACAAAAACGCATTAAAATTTATTATTTTTTAGACTTTTGCTAAAAATTTTAATATTTTTGCGATTTAATTTTTTTGTTTTCTGTTTTTTATTTTAATTCACCTTTTTATTCGTATTTGTTTTGCAGTTTCAATATGTAATTTTTTTTATTTATTTAATATTTTTATTACAAAAAAACCAGATTTTTTTATTGTCTTACAAAAACAAAACAATTTTTTTTTTGTTATTGAGTTTTAGACGAAAAAACATTAAAACAAAAATCTATTAAAATCAACTCGTTCGAGTTTTTTTTCTTTGTTATTTTAATTCAAAACTGCGTTCACGTTTTCTCTCGTTCACTCTCAGTTCACTTCGCGTGCTTAACCGTGTGCGAACACTTCGAGCTAAGATTGCATACTAACTTGGCTTAAAAGGTTTTGTTGTGTTTGATGGTGTTATTTTTGTAAATTTCATTTAAACTTGGCTTTGATAAGAGTGTGTGAGTGAGTTTACTCACTTATACACAGCAAACAGTGGGTTGTTGAGTACGAGCAAAGCGGGAATTTTATAAGCGTGTTGGTGGAACAGCTATTGTGAATGATTTTATTTCTTGTTAATAAATCATGATTTGAGAGGTTGTTTTTAATGCGTGTGTTTTCGGTTAAAAGTGATATCAACATACTCTAGGTTTGTGGCTAGACTAAATGTTGCAATGCAGGAGATTTGAATGGGGAGTTTTTTTTTAACAAGACCTTAAAAAGTATTGCAGTTTTATAAAATCGAAAAAAAACTTTATTGTCCATTTAAGAATAATGATCAAATTGGAAACAACAAAGAATTTTATTAGTTGTTTGACTCCAGTGAGTTCAACAACTCAATAAGAACATAATTTTATGATTTTATAAATTTATTTACAAATGGATTAACTATTAATTATTAAGGCCCAAATTTACAGTCATTAGTTAGCTAAAAACAACAGTTTAACAAATAAAATATTATATCCAACTTTTTCTTAACCATTAGTTAGGTAAAACCTCAAATGTGATTGGTTAACTACTTTTATTTTTTTTTTTATTATTTTAAAAGATTTACCATTTTTTGATCTGATTAAAATTTTTACTTAACCAGTTATTGTAAATATGATACTTTAGTTAAGCAATAGTTATCATTTTAGTTTACTAATAATTAACTAATGACTGTAAGTTTGAGCCTAAGTTACATATGAAAACATTTTATTTCTTAGCGAAATGGTAAGTCGAGGATGTGGTGCCGTTTAAGTCCTCTAACTTCTTCAGTATTATCGAGCAGAGAGTTAGCCTGCGAGTTGCAGATGTAACTTAATCGTTCAAGTTGACTTGAGCCGAAGCTATTAATTTCGTCTTTAGCCCTTGAAATAAATAAATCATAATGTGTATTATTACTTGAAACAAACCATTGCGCATTGACCTTCGACCTTAGTCCGGGTTCACAGTATGAAAATTTTCGTTCAGAAAGTGTCAGTTTATGATAAAAGGGGAGTGATTTATAGCATGTTCTCTTCCCCGCTCACCAATAAACTCAGACTTTTTGAAAGAAAATTTTTATAGTGTGAACATAGACTTAATGTTTTATTTTGGCATCGTTGAACTTGAAGAACTTGCTGTTGTATGCCATACGTCCGTACTGGCTTTAGAAAAGTTTTTTATATATTTTGGTTTCTAGACTTAATTGAGACGTAGGGCCTAACAACTAAAAGAGACGACTGGTACTTAATGTTATGAGTTCGTTTTTATCTTTAATGTGGGTACTTCACGTTAGCCTTTTGCCAGTATGAAGTCCTACATAATTTACACTGTATTTTTGAGGGTTTAACTATTGTTAATAGACAGTCTTGGGCAAACGCCTTTGTGCAAAGTGAGAACTACGTGTATGGATTTTTCGGTAGTTACTTTTATGTTCCACTGATTTCATTTTCAGTCAGTTTTCTTTGCACAAGACTAGAAGACCACACAGAAAAAATTTTAACCAAAATATTTTCAATTAATTCAATAATGTTATATTAAACAATTTTTTTAATTGTTCCAGTTAATTAGCCTTAATTGAAAACAGAAATTATAATGTTTGTGTGTATATTTGCAAATATGAAAACATACACACAAACTTCAAAATATTTTAAATTCTCAAACAATTTGTTAATTGTTTCAATTAAGTGTGTTGATTGAAAAAAATATTTTGATTTGCGTTTACGTTTTATAAAGCCTCTTTTACTGGTGGTCAAATTTCAATTAAACCTATTGATTGAAACTGAACAGCAAGAAAAGCTCAAATTTAAAAATGCGTTAATTGATATGATCAATATGTTTGCTGGCGGAAAATCAGTAAAGAATTTAATTAATAGTACAAATTTCTAACAAATACGTTAATTGAAGTTGGTTTTTTCTGTGTAGACATGTGCTCGAGGCTAGTAATGCTGTGTCGTCAGCGTAAGTTGGAACTATATTATTGTCTGCTGAAGGCATATCTGATGTGAACAAACTATAAATTGCTGGTCTCAGAACTCTTCCTTGGGGAACGCTTGCTCTGATGCTATAAATTTGCGATTAACTTTTGCATAAAATTGTCCTCCACTTGTATAGAATTTAAGTTGCAAGTAGAATGAAGTTGGCAGTAGTTTTTTAAGCTTAAAAAGTAAGCGCGTATGCCAAACCTTGTGAAATTCTTGTTGAACATCTGGGAATAAGCCAGGGCAATGTTTTTAATTTTCCAATGTATCCCTTATAAATGCTACAATACGATGATATTGCTCAGGAGTTCCATAATTATGCCTGATAAATTGATTAAAAACAGATTGATATTCGGGAATGATGTTGAATTTTAAATTATGCGATAGACTAATACCAAATATTTTGCTTTGTTTTTAAATTTCTTTAAACACAGACAAAATTAAAAATTGGTTCATTTTGCATCTTTTACCAAAATGATTATATAGATTACTAAAAATTGTAAAAATTTTAAATTTTGAATATTTTTTTTTTTCAATAAAAGATATTTAATTTACAAGATTTTCTTAGTCGTGCTTAATTCCCAATTTTCATTCTTGATAAAAACACTAAAATTTGTTGTTGAAGGAATAAGCTATTCGGATGCGCATTTCACTGTTTCAATCTAAATCGTCTTACTAAATTTGTGGTTTCAATGGGTAACCGCGTATGTCTAGTTTTTTCAGATGAAGAGATGTTGATGCCATTTTGCTTAATTTTAATCGCTGCTTACATGGTTGTTAAAATTTCTGAAAAAGCTCGACCAATTCCGATTTCTAACGTAATAGCAAAATGAATCCCAAGCCCATTGTTTGATCTAGAATGGGGTTTCGGCTCACCTGATTGAAAAGTAATTTTAAGACATAGGCTGTTAAACATGAAAACCAGGGAAATATGATTGAAATCGGTCCATATTTGACCAAAGCTTCCGTACAACACCACTCCCAAAAATGGCTTTTAATGGCGTTACCTCCATATAAGTGTTGGTATTTATATGCAATTTTGCGACAATAACTTTTTATGGGTTAATATGTCATTGCTCGATTTAGATATCTTGATAATATTCGGCATAATGAATCTTTTGTTTTTCCGCATTCATGATTTCCCATGGGTCCCAAATGGGCTGCCCTCTTGAAAAATTATCTGTAAGTACTCTAGTGTACGATATTAAATGGTCGGACTTGACCAACTGTACTTTTTAACTTGTTTATTTTGTATTTAAGAAACTTTGTTGCTATATTAAAGGTATTATAAAGGTTATAGTCGCCAAATTCGGTATTAACACTAACTTTTAGAGGGTATTTATGACATTAAAAAATGTTATTAGTATTTGTATGAGAGCTATGGTTAAACATGGGCCGATTTCAATAGGATGATTCAGGTGGCTCTAGGACGAATATTTTAAGGTGTGGCAAACATCAACACAAACGCTAATACCGCCTCCACCATGGTGGCGTGGGTATACAAAGTGTTGACATGTTACAGGTAAACCTCGATTTACGCGGTTTCTTTATGGGATTTCGTTATAACACGGATCAAAACTAGCAACCATTTTTTTTATATACAGGGTGGGCCAAAAGTCACTAAACATCTGTTAATAATTCGATAAATTTTTCACAAAATCTTAAGCGGGTTTCAAGGTCTTGCGGCAAAATTTCATGTACCATTTATATCTTGCAAGGAAACCATAATAATTTTTTTTCCATTCTTCCCAGAAGAGTTCTTTCATTTAAAGCGGAGTGGCATGTTTGCGAATCGATTTTTCAGGCTTCTCATTTGCGCTCTACCGAACTCGTTAGATATTATCTTAGCTTCGTGCTTCAAGCGGTATTCTTCTTAGAGATAAGTCACTAACTAGATTGCATACTAGATTTCCTGATGGTGCATTTCTGTTCTTGCAAGTAGTGTATACATATTATCAGCGAAAATGTCGAAGAAAAAGCCGAAAGTCTTGCAAGTAGCTTGAGTGTTTACACAGTCATTTGTAAGTTCATTTTTCAAATGTTCTCGAAGCTAAAACATCTTACGAAAAAAGCTTTGTTTTTCATTCTAAAAACATAGCCATGTTAAAAACATTATCATGTTATAACAAAATAAATTAAATAATTTCTTCTTTATTTAATTTTCGGTCCATCTTGATGAAAAAATTATGTTTATTTTATAAAATAGGTAACTACAGTATTGCCGTAGTGGCGTTATCATAATGTTACTGAGAACATATTTTGATTAACAATTTTTTTTTTCAAAATTCTTAAAATTCATGATTAAAATTACCATTAAGACGCGTTGTTGTATAGTTATGCTCTTTTTTATTAGGTTTTTTTTATAAGTACACAGAAAATCCGCTATAATCATAACTTTTATTTTACTTAGTACTAGTAGATTGATACAAAAGTCATCCACGGCAACACGGTTTCTTCAGTTGTCGTTTTACTTGCGACAAGTGTCAAAAATTAACTTGCAAGCAAATTATCTTGCAAGTTGGGCTGCAAGTAAGAAAAATGTGATGTGATGTATTAGTAAAAATGTGTAAGTGTATTGAGTTTTTCGAACTTGCACTTGCAAGTGTAAACCCTAGGTAAATTGTTGAATTTTAACTACCGAAATAAATCTCAACTATTTTTGCTCACTCCTCAATTCTGAATCTCCCAAACGTTATTTCTAATACTGAAAAATAACAAAATAAAAAAAATTGTATTTAAACTACAATGTTCAGTGACTTATGGTCCACCCTGTATTTTACAATATTTTTATACTTTTGGGATCAATTTTCAATTTAACTCTGTTAAATACAATTTTTCGTTATTTTCGCGGATTTTTTAAAGGATTTTTTCGCAAAAAATATTTCTCTCAAAACATTTATAATGACAAATATACAATTTTTTAAAAGGAAATGGATTGATTAAAATTGAACAGTGTCACTTAAAGTATAAAAAAATCGTTTTATGGATTAAGGCGAAATAACTACAGGTGGTGTCGATACGGCATTTGATTTTGACAGTTCGAGCTTATTTGTTTTGATTTTTTAGTGTTTTGCTAATAATGGTTTACATTTCGAGCTAATGGCACTAACAATGCAATGCAAAAAACTATATGTTGTTTCTGTTGTTTTTGGATTGTTGTAGTTCCGACTGTAGTTGAATTCGCCTTGTATGGTACTTTAGTATTGAAATTTTACTTTGAAAAACGGATATCAGCATTATCTTTAGCGTTCTCAAATTAGATTTATGGGTAGGATGTCCGGCTTGTTAAATAAATGGACAAATTTGAACACAGTATTATTGTTAGCTAAAGGCAGTGCCGAAATATTGGTTTTAAATAAACGTTAAAAGTTTTTTATAAGACCTTAAGCTCGAAAATTTATTAATATTTGAAATAATAAAGGTCGAACAAAAAACATATTTTATACATAAAAAAAAATCAATAAATCATGATGTTCTTTCTTATGCGCCACCCCGTTTATATATAAAAAATGTTGGCCCCTCTAAATTTAAAAAAAAGGTTTTAAACTTTTTGATATTTGCAAAATCAATTTCATATTTACAATTTTAAATTGGCACTTGCGTTGTAAATCACCAAAAATGAGATAAATCAATATTTCTCGTCGTTAAATATTCCTTCGGGAAAGGGAACTAGCACCAAACTTGTCATGTTGAAATTCTAAAGTGGTAGAAACCGGTTCTAGTTCTAACACTTTATACGAAGGGGTTGGTTAAATCCCTAGCTTTGTGGCAATTACCTTTCCTCTGGAGTTACTGCACTTTAAACCCTATATCACCAGTGTCATGTTTTTACCTATCACCACAATTCGTTCTATTTTTTTTATAATATTCACGGGATTAGTGCGCTAGGAACAATTGACACACATTTTCTGCAGGGAAACATCTTCTCTATTTGCTATTGTTAGCTTTTTTTGTTAAAAATCATTAACAACCACCAGTCGTCTTAAAATCTTAAATTCTTTAAATATTTTTCTTTCTTTTCTCCCGTCTCTTTACTAGATTTAATTAATTATTTTGCATACTTTTGTGCTGATGACGTTCATTTGACTTTTATTATGTTTTTATCTAAATACGAGAATCCAGACAAGCTAAGTTGATGAAGAAAAAAAAACACAATTGACAAAATTCTGTGCATAACAGCAGAAAATGTATCTCAGTCTATAAATGTAGGTTGATATTTATTATTGTTGTTTTTACTATTGTGAATACACTGGCAGCACATGGAAGCCTAAGTACTAGACATTTGGTTGATTACCTTTTGAGCAGCAACCACCACTTACGTACATTGAAATTGCAACATTATTGTTGCAGGTTGCAAAACTACAGCAATCAAGTACGTGCCAGGTCAAATAACTACGTCGTACGAGTTAAGAGTCACTTTTGAATGGAATGATTCGTTTATGGTCGAGTAAAAGAATGTTTGCAAGTACCCTGGCCTTAGTTGTGTGCATAAACTGTGCAGCTTTCGCACAGCAGGCAACCGTCAAGTATGAACCACCAACCAGCAACTGACACTTTGTGTCAGCCAGCATGCTTCCTTAAGTTGCAACAATTTTTGAAATACAAATTCTTTTCTGTTTTATTCTTCTTCTTTTCAGGTGTTTTTTAAAGAAATTTTTTCTTGACTTTCTGAAAAGTTTTTGTTTCTTTGGTATTTTAAAGATACATGAGTTTTTGATGCCAATCTTCGTATTATATGTTTGAAGTTGAGTGTTAGAATTTTTTTCTGTGTTCAAGACACTTTTATGCTGTTAAAATTTTAGGTCAGACACGTGATAATTTTACGCTTTTTAAAAGCTTCACATCAATCCATCGTCTCATTCTAATTTGTACTTTAACACCTTAATTTTTATTTTTTTTTTTATTAATTTTCAGTGTTTTTTTCTAGGAAGTGTTTTCTAATAATTGATGTTGAAAGTGGCTTAACAATTTAATATAAATTTAAACTTTATCGATTAAATTAAATGAAATTAAAATTTTTGTGGCAATAGGGGGAAGAGTTTGTTTCTCCAGCAAACATTTTTGAATTTTTGATTTTAATTTTACCTCTTTAATATTAGGTACATTCAAAATATTATGTAGGTAAAATCAACGTAAAATAATATATAAAAAAATGAAAATTTTAACTTCTGTTTCGAAAAAAAAAATTTTTTTAAATAACAAAAAAAAAAAAAAAAACAGCTTAATATTTTAAATGGAGGAAATTCGTTCGCCTTTTGTAATTTGTTTTTCGAACAACGTGCCTAAAAAAGTTAAAAATATAGTTTTTGTACTAAAACGACTATATTTTGGTTTAAGTTTAACAAAACGGGAAACTTTTTCAAGTGTAAAAAAAATTTCCGATTACAACTTGTAAATTTATAAAATAGCGTCCTAGACCACGCACCCACTAATAAACATTATCAAACATAATTAAAAAAAATATGTCTGGTACATTCTTACGCTTAAAACACATTTATCTGCTTAAGCGGCAAATCATGTATGTAACGGGTGGTTGAATTTTCAGGGCCGATGTTGAATGTAAACCTAAATCTAAACGTCAAGTTTTTTTCGGTCACACATTCCGGCCATAACGGCTGCAATTTCGCATTCAATGTTGGCTCTGAGTTCTTCCAACGTCATCGGTTTGTTGGCATAGACCAATGATTAGACGTTGCCCTAAAGAAAAAAGTTTAGAGGCGTTAAATCGTACGAACGAAGCGGCCAACTGACTGGTTCATTTCTTGAGGTAACACGCTCACTACACTTACTCTTAAATTAATCGATTGTAACTAGGGAGATCGAACGGTATTCGACCGGTTTTAACCGGTTATTTTAGTTTTGCCCAAGTCGATTATTTAAAAATGTCCATTTTTTGAATATCGTATAAACGGGCTATATTGGTAAAATAAACCGGTTATTTTAGTAATGTTTAATTTATATACGTTTTCCTTACTTTTATTATAAATGTACCCGTAGTTTAAGTATTTTTCTCATTGAATATTTTGGGCAAAATTAAACTTTTTATGAAAAATGTCAAAATAATATATACCAAAAGTCCAAAAATATTATGAGCAATGTAAATACAAATCGCTTATTTAAGCGTGTGTTCTAGTAAAAAAAACCAAAAGCAGTTCAAAATAAAGGGTGGTAAAATTTTAAGGGCCGATGTTGATTTTGAATAAAACACAAATTATTTAGGAAATTATTGTCATTTCTTTTTATTATGATAATACTGGTACGGGTTAATTATGTGTGGAACAAAATATCGGCCAAATGGCCGCCGCGACTTCGGCGGCACACCGCCATCCGATGGTCCAAGCTTTCGATGACACTGAGGTTCTATGCCGTTAATGTGCCGAATTTACTCATCCTTTAGCTCTTGAATAGTTGCTGGCTTATCTTTTCTTTCATAGCACCCCAAAGACAGAAGTCCAACGATGTCAAACCACATGATCTTGGCGGCCAATTTACATAGCCACAACGTGAGATAACACGGCCATTGTTTCGTTAGCTGTGTGGCAAGTGGCACCGTCCTGTTGAAACCACATATCGTCCACATCCACATCTTCCAATTCAGGCCATAAACAGTTCGTTATCATCATCTCACGAAAGCGAACACCATTCACCGTAACTGCCTGACCGACCTCATTTTGGAAAAAATACAGCTAGATGATGCCGCCAGCCCATAAACCGCACCAAACAGTCACTCTTTGTGGGTGCATTGGTTTTTCAGCAATCACTCTTGGTTTATTATTCGCCAAAATGCTTCAATTCTGCTTATTGACGAATTCACTGAGGTGAAAATGTGCCTCAGCACTGAAGACGATTTTCTTCGAAAATTGGTCATCAGTTTCATAATAACTACAACATACCGGCGGAATTAACGATATGGGAAAATTCATCAGTTTTATTTATTAAAACACCAAGAACTTAAAGCAAAATCGAAGGAATCAAACAATGTCATGGAAGGTTTTTAATTGTGATCGACGACTTGACAGATATTTCATACAAAAAGCATGTTCATATTACGATTCGTTTCTATAATACTGAAACAAAATAGCTTGAAATATATAATCCTGGCTAAGAGGTTTTGTTTGCAACTTTTCAAAAATATGGTTGAAGTCTACTGATTCATATAGGAATGCTTAACCACCAACAAATTAAAACTCATTTAAAATAAATTTGGGACAATATCTCAAATAATAAATTTATTAAATTCCTATAGTTTTTTAAAACCACAGTTTTTCAAAACTTCTAAAGCTATTAAATATTTGACGTCCTACACGTAACCACTAGTTTTCTTAAAAAATTGTTTGCTTTTGCAAAACGTCTGGCTACACAAACATTATTTAACAGTTTCTAAATAACATTATACAACTATCACCTTAGGAATAAAGTTAAGTTAACTACTAGAAATTATTAAAAATAAAGCTAAAGTTTGATCATTATACTGGTCACACTTTTTTTGGATTTTATTGGCAAATATTTGTTAGGTCTGAACATACCTTAAGTCATATCCATGTATTTTGTTGGTTCCTTAACCTCGTGAATTGCTTTGATTTTATTCAAATTTACTTTTTATTACAAAAACTCATTTGATTTTGTATTTTTATGCATTCGAACTAAAACTGGTTATTTTTAAAATGCTTAACCGAGAACCGGTTTTTTTTAATAGCAGCTATTTGGAATATTCGAAGGGCGGTTTTTGAAAAAAGTCGAATAATCGATCTCCCTAATTGTAACGTGTGCTGTGTGGCACCGTCCTGTTGAAACCACATGTCGTCCAAGCCCATGTTTTCCAATTCGGGCCAAAAATAATCGGTAATCATGGCGCGATAACGACCGCCGCACAGTAGCGCCCGTAGAGCAAACGAGGTTGCAAAAATCAAAATTTTCATGAGCGCCGACGAAGTTTTGAATAAGCCCATGTTATAGGAAACTTTTCAACGATTTCAAATCTGCCACTCTTAATAATATCACATTTTTAGTTTAGAAGATATAGCCGTTCAAAGTTGACCGACTTTCGGTTTTTAAAAAAAACACACAATTTTTAGTAAATTTGTTGCGATTTCAGGTGTAATATCACGAAAAAAAGGTAACGAATCGCCTTATTTTTTGTTTGTATTGATTGATGTATTTATTAAATGTATAATGATAAAAAAAAAATTAACTAAATCACTATTTAAAAACTAACCGTTTTTTCACTATTTTTCAACTTTGACGGAAAATAAAAAAAATCTATATTTTTCTATATTTGTCATATTTGCAGAACCTGTTCATTGATTATTTCTTTACATAATTCAAAAATTTTATCTGCCCGTACGTGCCCGTTTGGCTTCTAGAGGTAAAAAAGGTTAAAAAGACATGGTTGCAGAAATTGTGTGGCGTCCATCCCTTATATGTTTTGACTGACAGTAGTTTGATCTAATAGTTTGAAAAAAACTACTCATTGAAATTAGCAGGTACGTACCTCACTTAAACAATACTTTGGCGTACAAATGGTCAAGAACAATATTGACTTATGGTCCCTACAGGTAGGCACAAATCTTATTTGGACACGTGCATAATATCAAAATGCATTATTCAGCCTAAATCCATATGTATGCAGGGAACAGGTAAGTTTTTAGGCATGGTAGCATAAGCCTATATATTGCAAAATAAGCATAATGCCTGGATTAGTCTACGACTGAAAGTTGGCGCAACAATTACTGAAACCCTTAAATAATTTAAGTACTGAAAACATGGCGTTGAACAATTTTAAATTATTTGAACTGTTTAGAAACTCAACCACACCAAAGTTTTTCACGGAAGCTGCTTAAGAAGAACTTAATAGCTTATACGGAAATATTGAGAGAAGCGAAATTATAAAAAATAATTTTTATCTGATATATGCAAATATTAAGGCAAAATGGGTGAAATCTAATCGAACCATTCAGAACTTCAACTCCAAATACGAGGACTGGCTTAATGAAGACACCATCCTGGATATATTGGCAGTAGATAAACCCACCACATCAACCAGAGGAGCAAAAGGAAGGCCAAACAAAAGTATTGAGGAGTGTTCAATTTTTACAAGAAAGAAGTTGCGAATAGAGTTAGAAAATAATTATAGTTTAGAAATTGTTAGTCTTTTAGATATACCTTCTCTTACGAATTGTGATGAATATTTTACAGAAAATTGAAAAAATAAATTTAAAAAAAAAAATTATTTTTTTTTTAATTTGTTGGGTAATAATTTAAAACATAAATTCCTAAAAAAAAAATAAAAACAATGTAAAAATAATTTTTTTTAGTTACCATAAAATTGATTTTTCTACTAATTTAACTTTTAACCCATAATTAGGCCCCTACATAGCGTAGCACCCTTTCCAAACGCTCATTTCATAGGCTGAACAGTTATCTATCATATGCTGCTTAAACTGTTCAATTATCTTATTCGGTTCAAAAGATATGATTTTTGCAACGAAAAAACTCAAACGGCGCCACTGTGCGCCGTTCACAGTTACGTGACGATCGTTATTGTCGACGAATATGACCCAATGACGCCGCCGACATGCAACCCGCACCAAACAGGTATTTTTTGCGGATGGAGTGGTGATTCATGAAGCACATGTGGACTTTCACCAAACCAATAACGCATATTTTACTTATTGACGAACCCATTGAGCCAAAAATGAGCTTCGTCACTGAAGATGATTTTGCGATGAAATTCATCATCTTGGCGCATCTTCTCCAGAGCCCAATCGGATAACTTACGTCGCGTCAAATGGTCCATCGGCTTCAATTCTTGAGTTAGCTTGATCTGGTATGGATGTAAACCAAGATATTTACGCAAAATTCGCAAAAGTCTGGTCGATGCCCAGTTCTTGAGAACGCACAGTGGGATTTTTTGTGCAATAAGTCATTTTTTCGACACATAAAATTTAAAAATGTAATGATGCAGTTTTGTAGAAAATTGATTCAGTATGAAGAATCCATAAACAGTATTCCAAAAAAACGTTTATTTGTCTTTGAAATAATGAAGTAAAGTCACATGTAAATTTTGGTCCAAAATATTGAAAACCGTTTACGCACTTCTAAAGTGTTTGTACGTAAGATAATTTTATTGCTCTGATTTAAATAGTGATTTTCTTCAAATATAGCCTTTTCTGCGTATTTAAAATAAAAAATTTTAAAATTCGCTCATATGGCTTAAAAGATATGATAGAATTAAATTTGTTCTATAATGTGCCGTGATTACAAATTTTCTTGGAAAAAAAAAAAGGTTGCTCGGTCGTGCTCGGTGCTCTCGCTATAATAAAATAAAAGGTAAGACTCCATACTATCATTTAAAAAAAAAAAAAATTTAAATAATTAATAATCTTTTATAAAATCATAAAATTGGTTTCCGATTTCATTAAATTTTTAGTTTTAAAAAATTACAAAAATATATTGCATAATTTTAGGCACGTGCGTTATAATGACATTAAGTTACAACAATAACTTATTTAGAATAGATTAAAAATAAAACCATATGATTTAACAACAATAAAAATAAAACAATTTGTGAAAATATCGAAGTGGAAAAGATATTATTAAAATGAGTTTATTTTCTGTGTTATATAGTGAACTGAGTTACGAACTCATTAATTGCAATGCAAGTTTGGAATTAATAACCGATTTCATTACATCAAAAAATGCAATGCTTCAGGATGAAGAAATCGGTATAGTGAAAAGAGCAATTCAAAAGAGGTTTCTTGGTCATTTCAAAAAACGGTGGCAAGAATCGTATAAACTAAAATCCCATTTTTTTAAAAAAAATGAAGATTGGTTAAAAAGTACGTTTAAAGAGTTATACAAATTTATATGTGTAAATGATTTTTCCTATTGTGTTTTTAGATGTATTTGAAGTATCACTTAATAGCGAGCCTAGTTGTTCAACTAAACTAGGAAGGCCAGCAAAAGATTTCGAAGATTGTCAAGTTCGCACAAAGAGGTTCAAGGCAGCTGAATTAGCTTCAAAATATTCAAAATAACAAAAGAAAAAGTGCTAAGCCTTGTTGAAAAAATTAATTTAGAAATTGCTGCTTTGAAAAATACCGAAGTTGTAGTATGCGGAAAGCAATTTTCGATCAAGCATAATTTCGTGTTTACAATGTTAGATGGCAAGACAGCTCAAACTGTTACAGGTACATCTTCAGCAGCTGTTTGTTACATTTGCAAAGCAAAACCAACTGAAATGAATAATCTTAAATTAGTTTCAAGCAAAGCTATTGATGGTGAAGCAATCAAAATGGGCGTTTCCTCCTTACATGCTCGCATAAAATTTATGGAGTGCATACTTCATATCGCCTACAACAAACCATTTGTAAAATGGTCCGCGCTCAAGGACGAACACAAAAGTCTTAAACTGGAAAACAAACTTCGAATTCAGAAGGCCTTAAAGGAACAGATGGGTATACGAGTGGATGCAGTTCAACAAGGAACTGGGTCTACTAACGATGGAAATACGTCCAGGCGTTTCTTTTTTAACCCCGCACTTGTTGCCGATGTGACTGGTGTAGAGGAGCAACTAATTGATCGATTTCGCATTATACTACAAATAATAACTTGTGGCAAAAAAGTTAATTCCTTGAAGTTCAACAATTTTGCTCAAGATACAGCAAAACTTTTTGTTGAAAAATATAGTTGGTATTATATGCCAGTAACAGTACACAAAATACTAATACACGGAAAGGATATCATGGATGCGGCAATACTTCCTATTGGCATGCTTTCTGAAGAAGCCGAAGAAGCCAGAAATAAAGATTATAGAAATTATAGATTAAGGTTCCCCAGAAAATGTGATAGAGTTGCAACAAATACAGATGTTTTTCATCGACTTCTAGTATCGTCAGATCCTTTTATAAGTAGCATTAGATCTCAACCCCGTAAACAGGTTATGGAACTTGATGATATAGTTACAGAAATGATAGATGATGAATAAAAGTCTATATTTAAATGCATGTATTGAAATTTATTTATAAAATAATTAGTTTTGGTAATGAAACAAAAAGTTGTGGGAAAAAATATAATATGGATTATATGGGCGCTGGGTAGTGGGCGTGGCCAATTTTGATGAAACTTAATTTTATTCTTAATTGAGGTAATAAAAGGCTCTGTGCCAAATTTCAAAAACTTTGGGCCAAAAAAAATTTTGGGTTCTATGGGCGGTGGGTAGAGGGCGTGGCCAATTTTGATGAAACTTTAGATTTTTCTTAATTAAGCTAACCAAAGGCTCTGTGCCAAATTTCAAAAACTTTGGGCCAAAAATTAATTTTGGGTTCTATGGGCGGTGGGTAGAGGGCGTGGCCAATTTTGATGAAACTTTATATTTTTCTTAATTGAGCTAAGTAAAGGCTCCGAGCGAAATTTCAACATTCTACGAGCACTCCTTATATTTTTTGCCAAACATTGTATGGACAAATCCCTCTGTGGAACGTGGCGGAATCGACTGATTTAGATCGCTCGATACGGACGCTTGAACGGCAGCGATATTTTCGTTACTTCGACCAACCCGTTGTCTCACTGGCACGGCAGCATCCCACAATGAATATGTAGCATCAAATTTTTGCACTAAACTTGTTATTGCTTGTTTACTAGGGCGAGAATAACGAACGAAAATTGGAGTTAGCGCTCTTAAAGTTGCGGCCACCGTATCCGAATTTCGGTAGTACATTTTTATAATTTGCATACGTTGTTCGTTTGGGTACTTTTCCATGGTCAAAGTGTTGAGTTTACTGAAAAAAAGGAAAGTAACAGTTAGATGATCAGTTCACAAATTAAACTCAAAGTTGTCAAGCACCTATTGGAAAACCCGTTAGTAACTTCATGTTAATTAAACATGATTTTACAATAATTAGCGAACAACTTTTTTCTTAAAGCAACTATACATAATAGAAAACTAAACAGATTGTCTAAAAAAATGCTTTCCTGCGTTGAATCTCCTTATAAGAATAAAATCTCTTGCCACACTCTTATGCAGTATAGGGCAATATTCAAATACGAAAATAGATCTACAGTTTAATTGAATTTTAATCTATAAAATGGTTTAAAATAATTTTCATACCAACTACCAGAACAATTGAATGATTTGAATTTTGTAAATCGGTGATATTCGTTTCCATGTGTTAAAAGTTCGGTATGACACGTTACAAAGTAATCAAAGAAGCAGAAATGTTTGGTAACGTTTGCCAGTTTAGAAACAACAACGTAATAGAGGCTTGACGGACAAACGTATAAATGTTTTTTGAATACTAATTAACGGGACAATCATTGCACTGCCATATCTGCTTTTAGTTCGAGAACTATTTCTAAAATCAGGATAAACTATGGCGATTTTTTAAACCATTAAACTGTAAATCTGCATCGATTTCAGTTTCACTCGATTTCATGAATATGGTCGATTATTTGGTAAGAATGTTACCGCTGTGAAGCTTTAAGTATGTACATTCTCTAAAAATGTTATTGATTTCGAATTCCGATTAAATTCTTTTAAAGGAATTTTTAGTAAAAATTTAATAAAAATAATTTGTGTTTCATAGAATCGAAAAATTAACAATATTTAGAATGCGATATCGATGAAATTTTATAAAATTATATATAAATCATTTTGCGTTCCGGGGAGGTTTTCAAGAAGTTTAATTATAATGCAACAAGAAAAACTAAGCGATGTATTAAAATGACTGCCGGTTTATTTTTGGTTTACCCTCGTTTATATCTTAATGTTATTTCATGTACTTTAAAATCTAATATACCTTTAATTATCTTGAAATTATTATGCATTAAGATAAAGTTATTATATTAATACTTGTGCTTAATGTAGTAGAAAAATATTAGGGGCATTCAATTTAGATAATAAAGGAATATCTAATATTTTAAAGAAACCATCCCGACTTCCATACTTCTCGAAAAATTAAAAAAAAAACATCTGAGTCCCTTTAACATGTTCTATAAATTTAATATCCTTCAATTTATAGTTTTGTAACTTTTATAGTCGTTCCTAAAATCTTCTCTCTCTCTCTCTCTTTCTAACCACTCCACACAAACCATGTGCGATGTGTGTCTTTAAACCACAATCTGCAAAACTGTATCATCAGCCTTGAAGATTGAGTTCAAATGTGTGTGTGTGTGTGTGTGTGTTGGAATGCAACAAGATGTATGCATGCATGTAGTTATAAATTCTTGATGCATGTGGCATATAACTTATCAAAGATGTATTAAAGGTACTTGTGGTGCAACAGGCTTATAAGCCAAATACTGCCTTGGAATTTTGAAATAGAAAACACCAGAGTTGAGTACAGAGATTTTTGTGTGTCACTAATTGTGAACATGAGAAGATGATTAAAAACCATAACCTTAATAGAAGATACAAAAAGGTTTATACTATTTAAAGGAAAGAGACAAAAGTGCCCTTGAATATATTTTGTTTCTCAATATCAATTTAAAGGGAATTTAATATTTTTATAAATTTATAAGCGATATTTTTAATAAAGTTTATTTTTCTTTGAGCTAGAAATGGTGTAAACTGTTAAATGTACATTTTTATACCTTCCACCACTTGTGGTGAGTAGGGATATAATCACCCCTATCATGAATAATTTTTCCCCTTTTCACATATTTGCGATCATGAACAACTCCCATGAAAAAAGGCAATTCAAAGGAGAATAATAACGTGAAAAAATGTTCACGGGAATAAATTCCCCTAATCGTGAAAAGTTTTTTTCCTCGTAATTTGTTCACGTTTCCCTTAGATTTTCTCACCTTATTTTTGCTAGGGAACAGAACATGTATGTTAGTAGTTCCTCCTATAAATCGAATATTCTTGACAAAAAGAACGAAAAAACAGAAGTAAGGAAGAACATGTAAAATCAATTAAAATGGATAATCATTCAAAAAAGCAAACTTCGATCTACCAAAGGTTAAAATACAATTTGGTTTAAGGATTGATGTTTGACTATTGACGTCAGCAGTCGTCGATGCCTGCGAGTGTAAAACGGCAAATCCATCTGAGGAGATCGAGTGGTTGCGAACGAAACATGTCATGGTAACCTGCCGGCCCGGGTTCGAGCCCCGACCACGGTCAAGAATGAAAGATTATCAATAACAATTTTAATTAATTTTCATGTTGTAAAATTCCTTTCTTCATAAAAATAATTTAATGAAAATTAAATTTAATGAACTTAAGCCTGATTGAAATTATTAAAAATTTGGATTTAAAATATATTAAAATATTAAAAATATATACGTGTATATTTTTAAATAAAAATTTCATTGATTTTAAATTTTCTAATCTTTTTTTTACATTCACTGGAACTGATAGCGTAAAAAATTTTTCATATGTGATTCACGATTGCTTTTTCCCTTCGAGGGGAATGAAAATTTCATGAGAACAAATATTCCACTTGTTGTTCACGATAGGGGTGAATAAGTTTGTCATTACGTGTGGAACTATTTTTATATTCATCTAAGACCCATTGAGTAACTTTAAAGGGTTCGTTTATTATTTGTTGCGGACATGGAAACGTTGCCGTCGAATTCAATGGTTTGCATTTACTAAAAATACGCCAAAGAGTTTCAAAGAAAACACGAGGTTTCAAAATTTATATAATTAATAAATTTTAGCTTTTTTTTATTTGTGCGTTACATATTTAAGTATAAAACAAGTCATGTTTAATAAAATCACAGGGTACACTTGTGGAAAAAGTTTTTTATGTATTGTTTAGGCACAATTTTTATTAAAAACAAATTGAAATTGAAAAATATCTTAAATGCAGTTAAACGAATCAATCTCACTAAAGCTTACTTTTGCTTTTCCACACAAATTGTTCGAAATGGGGAATCGTCTTGGAAAAAGCTCTCAGTAAATACATAGCCGGGAAGGTATACATACTACTTTGTTTTGCCGCCGTTTTGGTAAACATTAGTCTTGACAGTTCATATTTGGCAGTCGTGAAGTAGACACGTGCCAAATTTATTATGGAAAAATATTCGATAAACCAACGTGTTTTAATCGTTAAAACATTTCAGCAAAATCAATCATGGATTACTGTGACGATGAGAAAGTTACGTGAAATGTTTGGGAGAAACAACGGGCCAACAAAACGCATTATTTATCGTGTAGTGAATGATTTCGAAGAAAGAGGGTCTGTAGGTAAAAGGCCCAATGACAATTTTAAGCGATATCATGAAAACCCTTCTTAATTTTACGTGAACTTCAAGAAAAAGCAATTGAAAAAAGTTTAAAGAAATCTCAAAAACAAACGTCAATTAAAAGTTTTTTTAAATAATTATGTACTTTTTTCTTTTTTTTTTTTAAATAATTATTTGTTTTCATTAATTTTATTTTATAAAATCCATTTACATGTAATACGATATGATATGAATTGTTATAGTTTTTTTAGTAGTGGATTTAACGAACAGGACTGACAATCAATTGTTCGTTAAATCGGGAAACCACTGTATATGAACGAAAAAAAATAAAAACATTTTTTTTTCAAAAGTTGTGTCATATTCAAAATATCATAATTTCGCCGAATTAGCCGAATGTGTTGAGATTATTTCTTCAATATCTCGAAAACTACTTTACATACGAAGACTCAAACTGTTCTTTAAAAATCCTGAAACTTTAAAGGAGGTGTTTTTTTTCTTTTAAGATATGTTTTTTTTTTGTCTTTCGCAACCTTTAAAAAATACAATTGAACTTCTATAAGTCGAACTTCTGTAAGTCGAAAATTCTTTAAGTCGAAGGGAATCTCTTGGCAATAGCGGTGGACAGGCCAATTCACATGATTTTGTTTCTATAACTTGAACTCTTGAACTTCTTTATCTTGAATTTTTCTATAACTCAAAGTAAAATATTTGGACCACGCGTGGCCACACTTCCCACAAGTTGAATTTTTTTCCCAAAATTTTTTGCCATCTTAAATTTTTGTTTTATTTGAAACTAATTAGCATTTAAAACATGACATTTATCTTAAGAGTAAAAAAATTTGATAAATCTTAATTCAAGTTTTTCAAATTTTGCAAGTAAACACTTATCAAATCACACAATATTTCAATAAATGAAATCTTTAAATATGAACATATGTACTTGTACGAAATAAAATTAAAATAACATGAATACCGAACAAATTTAATATTTTGTTGTGCATTTATTACAAAATTCTATAACTTGAAGTTTCTGTAAGTCAAACTTTTTTGTCGGGATAATGGAGTTTCGAGTTATAGAAGTTCAACTGTAATCTTTAATTAGAATTTTAATATTGTAATTTTGAGCAATAAGTCCACTGTGCGTTTTTTTATGTTAGCTTATGTTTTCAAGATATACCGTTATTTCGAAAATGTAGGAGGTTGCACTGCATAAATTCGCGTAACTAAAAGATGGTTTAGTTTATTGAAATTACAAAAAAAAACCCGAATTTCCGCAATAAATAATAAAGTGGGGTTGGTCATTCATTTGACCCATCTAGAAGCATCCTACGCACTGTTGAATAAAATTCTTTAATTTGGTCCCTTAGGATGCTCCTAGCTGGGTCAAATGTATGACCAACCCCACTCTATTATTTATTGCGGAATTTCGGTTTTTTTTAGTAATTTCAATAAACTAAACCGCTTTTGAGTTGTGGTTAGCACCACTGGATTCAGCGTGCCCCAATTAGGTTAAAATTCCAGGTGCCCGGCTTGTCTGTTTTTGCAACTAGCCCAGTGTACTTATTGCTCAAAATAACAATATTAAAATTCTATTTTAAGATTATTTTTTTAAAGGTTGCGAAAGACAAAACAATCATATCTTAAAAAAGAAAAAAAAACACATCCTTTAAAGTTTCAGGATTTTTAAAGAACAGATTGAGGTATTATATAAAAGAAAATCAGGCTAATAAAAAATAGGTTTTTGACTTAGTACGGTTTTAAAATTTGATATTTTGTAGATATTACATTTTTCAAAAATGAATTTTTTTTCAATATATGGTTTGTAGCCCCAAGTATTCTCTTTGAAATGACATTAAAATTATCTTCGTATGATAAAGTAGTTTTCGAGATATTGAAAATAGTCTCAACACATATAATATATATTATTTTTTTATACCCTGCAAATTATATTGGACTACTTGATCCATTTTGATCCTGCGCTGGTCTAATGTAATACAAGTATGGACCATGTCATTGTTAAAAAGAGTTTGCAGTGAAACGACATGTCTTCGTTATTTAACGACATGTTTTCGTTTTGAAACGACTTCAAAACTAATCCTCTGGAGTATACCATGAAGTCGTTTTAAGACTACTCCTTTATTTATAATGCAAGCTGGGTAATATGGTTCTGCCATAGACCATGTTTTTTTCCATACGTTTGGGTTACTTTTGGACTAGACCTAGAGGGAGTTTACACGGTGTCTTTTCAGACATGTCTAACAAACACGTCTGTTTTGTTTGTAGGCGATCGGGGTAGAGAAGAAAGAGGGATTGCCAAACAGACACGAAATGAGCTTTCATGTTTGTTTATATGAATTTTCATGTTTTCAATTTGTATGTATATGTAAATTAGACTATTAGATATGAAAACAGACATGTTTGAAAAGACATCGTGAAAAGACAAAAGGTTTTTGGTAGCATGTTCAAAAGAAAATGTCAAAAACAGACATGCCTGGAAAGACACCGTGTGAACTACCTCCTAGTCTCTTGTGGGCTTTATTTATACACGCGTGTTTGGACTAGTCCTAATATTTGCAGGTTCGCATTATTTTCAGGGTAAATACAAACATGCTTACATACATACATATGTACCCAGCTAGCATTTTTAATCGAAAGAATCTACTGGAAATCTCATGAAGATCGTATTGATCGTCGATGAGCGCAATTTTTAATCGCAGAAGATTCCTCGCACGGGAAAATTTGTAACACAAGCTGACTCCTCTGTGAGATACTACGTTAATTATTCTGTTTTACTTCAGACACTGGAACAAGACGACATTGATGACAAAAATTTGCAGCCATAGTCTGTTTTTGTTGGTACATTAAGTGATCATCTGTACCTTTGAAAATCCGTTGGATGATGGGGAAAGCTGTGTACATGTGTTTAAACAAAATTAAATAATGTAAAAACTTTAATAAAAATACCAAAAATAAATATACTTTAAAAAAATGCAGTTTATTAGAATTTTTTTGATTTTCCATCTAATATATCGGGAAAAGGGTTAATGCAACCGGTAAAAAAAAAAATGTTAAAGACAATCAAATCTCTTGTTATGAACACCAATTATGTGTTAATTCAGTTGCAGCTATCATATATTCGGGTGTAAGCACAATTTTGTTTCTAATAATCATACTAACAACTGACAATATCTGTTGTTATGACTGATAGTGTTCTAAAATTCAAATGTTGCTATCAAAAATATTATGCTAAGCAACGAAATTTTCAGTAATTGTAACAGAATTGGGCGATAGTACATGCAACCGACAAAATTCGATTGGCGCCAAATTCGGTTGTGATCACGAATCTGTTTTCTCTGTGTAGCTGAAGGTTAGAATTCCGATGGAAGTTTCTTCGAAAACGCCAGCATTATAACTTCCTAATGCTATAATAAGGAAGCACAAGTGGGTGTGGATTGGCTATACCCTTACAAGGCCTTCGAAAGACATTACCAGAACTACCACAGAATGGAATCTGCAGGGAAACAGAAGAAGGGACGCCAAGTTTGAGTTTAAAGTAATCAGCAACGGTTACCTCAGCCAAGGCGTTAGCGGTAGATGTTTACTAAAAAAGGACTTAAAGATTTGTTTAAAAACATCTTGAAGTACTCAAAAGTTTAAGAAATTAAAAAAAATCCTATTTTTATTTTTGCTTGAAAATAATTTGAATAATAATCATATATTTTCCTATTATTAATAACAAAAAAAAAAAATATATATATATATTTTAAGTGAAATTTTTTTCACATTGAACTAAATTCACTGAAAGTGTCCTCATCAATTATATTCAATATAAATAATTTATTATGTTTCAAATATTTATTTTATTATAAAAAATATAATTAACTACAGCTATCAACATTTTTTGTCAGGAAATTTAAAACAAATAAAGACTTTTGGTGCCATACCTTGGAGCTGACATCCATAATTAATTTTATTTTCTCTTAAAAAAAATGATGATTTAGTAAACTTTTTAACAAAATGTTATTGAAACATGCAACAAAAATTTACTGTCATATTAAATAAAGTTTTTTCCCAGTGAACCCAGTATTTTAATAAGAATTTTGCATATATTTATTTTTTTTGTTACTTTTTAACAAACTGAGTTGAGGTGTTAATTAATATTTCGCGTTTTACACATACAAATAAAACATATTTTATATCCTTTTAATATACATAATAATAATTTGTTTGTCGGTTTGTGATTATTCAATGATTCAAAGCCCTCAAGCTATTAAAGTGAAATTACACGCAAAATAATGAAAATCTGTGATCACTTTTATATCCCATTAATTGATTTGTTTACAAAATGAAAAAAAAATATATATAAAACAAACAAACAAACATGTCATTGATTAACCTGAGCAAAGGTGCAATTGAAAGAAATGCATTCAGCCACGTTTTCCACCATGGCAAGGTGCGGAGATTATCTAACACTTCTACTGTTCTTTGTATAACAGAAATTAGTTGCAACGCAAAACCACGCGATATAGGCATTAATCCACAGCCACTCCCCGAAAGGTCATCGCCATTACCCAGGTTTGTACCATAGAACCAATGGAGTCCTGGTTCCCGTGGCTCCAAATAAGCTCTTTGTTCAACATCGTACCCAAATTTACTACCGAATAGTTCAGGACTCGTAAGCGATAACAAATATTAAGTCAAACTTATTTTCTAGGTCTATAGCTTAAACATTAGAAATCTTCAATAGATTTTTTTGCTGCTAACTACCCGGCGCATGCCAGGTCAAAACAGATTGTTTTTAAAAATGCTGCATATGTCAACTTTATTATTTATTTATTTGCATATCGCACAAAAAATAATAAACAGCCACAACTTAAAATTCTCAAATGTTCTGGAGAGATAAAAAAAAACTGTTTTAACCCTTATGTGCGCTGCAAAAACACTTTCTATTGCACATCAATGGGTACATGGGTACCTATTTGGAACATACGTAGAAAACAAGCGTTTTCGCACTAAGTATCAAATTAAACGCTATTAAATATTAACGGGCTTGGTATCATATACTTATTTACTTACTTAGATGGCATTTTCACCTCTTGTGTGCTTTGGCCTGCTTAAATGTAATCTCCATGTATTTCGGCCTTTTGTATGTTGTCTCCAGTTTGATTCACCAGGGAGTTTAAGGTCTTCTCCGTTTACGCTGTCTTTTATTTAGATTCTCGAATGTCTTTTATTCGAGAGTGTCCGCGTTCATTCTTCTAATTTCACTTTTGCGGCTACCTAAACGATGCTAAGAATCATTCCTAGGAAGTTCATATGCTCTAGAAAGTTGTTAACTGAGATCTTAGGTACATTTTTGTAGTTGATTGTTTCCTTAAATTTTTAACGGTTGGACCTCAACAGGGGGAAAAAGGTAAAAAAATCTAATTTTTTAAAGTTTTTTGCGATTTTGATCTTGAAGATGAAATTTATTTTATATGTTCATAATTTTGGTTCTTTATGGCAAAAGCTTCAAGTTTGTGTCAGAGAGTAAATCAAAATTCCGAACGGTTTGCATGATATGAGCCTAAGAAAATGATCACTTTTTTGCAAAAAATGACACTGAGGCCCCAAATGTTTCGGAGCCCATAAAAAAGTGCATGACTTTGGGCAAAACTGGGAGACATGGGTCTTTTTTTTTGGTTTGTTATCACGTAGTGGTGTCCGTATATGGTTATTTTCCCATGACTTATAAAAATGCAGACAGTGTAATATAATAATATAAATAATAATATGTATTTCATTATTGATTTTAATGGGAGGGCAACATTCTCTACGCAAAGTAAATATTTTATGTAAACATTTCTGTTCGTTGGCCTTTATTTTCCTGTATATTCGAGATACTTCATAGCGGTTTTCGTGGAAGCTTAGAAAAGTTGTATTATCAGCAAAGGTTGATGTGTGGGTGTAGTTGTTGGTTGGCATGTCTGAAGTTTATATCAGATGCAGTTGAGGTCCTAGATTTCTTTACTGTGGGACTCCAGCGTTAATCGATTAAGGAGAACTTGGAAAATTTCGTTCTTTAACAATTATTTTCGAGTAGTTAAATAGTCTTCAAAATGCTTGTGAGTATTTATGGGTAAGTTAGACACACTTTACAAAAAGCTTGAGAAAGATCAATGAAGAGCACAGACCAAAATTTTTTTCTACGAAGTTTTTTACGAATTAGGTTTATCTTGGAATTATTTTTAGTTTTATTTATAAGTTATCTTGTAAATTATAGTTTAGAATTTAAAATAATAATAATAATAATAAAAATAATTTAAAATAATTCGAACAGAATGCTCTGGAATCAACTAGAAGGTTCTTGAATCTACTAATTTTGGTTGTGAACTATAAATACCGGCTGACTAAACAATTAGTATAGTTTGTTTTGGGACATTAAGCGGTTCAGTTCACTAACAATAGTGGATAAATTTTGTAATCATTATAATTAATTTCATTAAAGTTTATTAAGTGGAATAAGTTTGTGTATTTATTTTATTTTGATGTTTTATTATAAAGGGAGTAAACCGAAACGCGTTTATTAAAGGAAAAACTTAACAATTTGTTTTTCTAATGATATTTACTAGTCTTTGTCTTCGTTCTATTGTGGTGTGTTTTTTCAGAATCCAAATTGATGATTTGGAATATGTCTATTTTGAATTAATATCAGGGTTAAATTAGAAGACATTGGCGCAAACGAAATTATTGTGGTCGTTTTTTTCTCAACGTCTGTAATGTCAGATCGTCTTCGAGTGGAATATTATAAAGTATTTTTTATAGTTTTCGACATGAGTTACAGACCCATTATTTTCTTCCTTTTCGAGAAACGATGAAATATTTTGTTTCACATTTCATTTGTCTTCATTTGTCATTGACAAAAAAAAAAAAATTTAGCTTTTACTTCTAATTCATTAAATGTTAACAGTCGCGTTCAAACAATACTCGAAAAGCGAAAAGTTGAACACAATTTTTCGTTTTTTGTTCGACAGTTTTTGTTTTCGACTGAAGTTTTTTAAACCCTGAGTACTGGGGCCTGATTCTGGCAGTCGTGATCGAGTAATTTCTCGATTCGAAAGCAATTTAATATCTAATTATTTTAGTCAATACTGAACGAATCGAAATTATTTTTTCAGTGTTGTAAAGCTTTAATTTGAGTTTCACAATACTGAAAAAATAATTTCGATTCGTTCAGTATCGACTGAAGTCAAGTTGCCTTCGATTGGAGAAAGTACTCGATCACGACTGCCCCTGGTTTATGGAAAAATTAACGATTTTGATAAATTTTGAGTTGTGACTGTTTATGATTTAGTGTGCGATATGTACATACATAAGTATGTATAAGTGCAAGTGTGTGTGCATGAAATTATCATGCATTTCACATTTTCAACAGTATTCGTAATAACTGTATGCAATCCCTGCGGGAAAACTCAGAAGACCTTCTTACTTAAGGCCTTTTTAAAGGCCTGCTTAAACAATTTTTTGATTCAGTTACTATTCTTATCTAACTGCTAAAGAACGCCTCATAGAAGGCCTCGGCTCCTTCGTATAAAAGATAAGATACACCTTCCACACTCGCTTCTACGTGAAGGGAGTAGAGAAGGAGTAATACTTTTTGTATTGTTTTTTTGCACAAGCAAAAGCAAAATAAATTTTTTTTGGGTCCCGTTACCATTCTTATGTACCTGTTTCAGAATCGAAAGCGGAAGGCCTACTCCGCACTGACAACGTGTGTAAAAAAGATATGAGTATGGAATGGAGCAAGAAGGCCTCCGTACTCCTTCTTTTTCCCGCTGGTATGCTTTACATATATTTATATTGCTTATACGCCTAAGAGAAAATTACGCTCTTATGTGTATGTGTAAGTTTTCGTGTCTGTGTTTGAACCTTTGCTCATTTTTTTCACTTTCACGTGACTCATTTATCAGTGACATGCAAATTTGCACGTACTTTTTGTTTGTTTTTTTTTTATTTATTTAATTCGTTTTTCAATCTTTTGCTTTTGTTGGTGCTGAGTTTTTTTCTTTTTTTTTATCATTTTCTTTATCATCATGCTGAGAGTATTAGATACTAATACCCAGACACATACTACGATGTATCATAATTTAAGTGACATTGTGTTGTATTTCTACAAATTAAGCAGCCATTTGATTTGTTATGAAACAAATTTTAATCAGTTGCAACATATTTATGTGTAGGGCGAAGCATTTTTCTTAAACAACTTTTGCCAGAGACCAGTTAAATATAATTTTTTTTAATTTCAATTTTTCAAATACGTCGGATTTCATAATATTTTAAGTCCTCACAATCAATTTTTTCTTGTTTCAAAGGTCAGAATATTATACACTATTAAAAAATGTATTATTTTATAAATAATAACTAATAACTCTAAGACAAAAAATTGAACTTTTCTGTGTTTGTTGCAAGTTTGATGCAAAATTTTTCTAATGAAAGGTCGCTGATCTCAAATCTAAACTGCGTTTTTCTCCATCAGCTGGCATTTTTGAGTTACAGTTACGAGGGTTGTCAGATTCGCCAAGTTTAATGTAAAAAATCGCCAAAGCCTTTATTTCTAGTTGTAAACAAATACAGTCATGTTTTAAGGGATTCTATTTATTTATTCTTTAAAGACCTTTTTTTAATATGAGAAACAATTTTCTCGATAATTTTCATTACATTTCAACATAAATTAGTTTCAAATACTGTCCATACATATGAATACCTCAAGCTTTATCCATTTAAATACTAGAATAAATAGAATATTATTTCTAACTTTTAAATTTAACGAATTTCAAAAAAAAAACCATTCATGGCTCATCGAAAATAGCCAACAAAACCACCAACTGTTGTATAAGTCGCCAAAAAATCGCCATGTCGCCAAATCAGAAATTGGGTCGCTAAGCAAGTTTGAAAATCGCGACGTTTGACTTGAAACCGCCACATCTGACAGCCCTGACAGTTACTAATTTTTGACTTTCTTCCAAAAACTAAAAGTTCAAAAAATTGATTCGCTTCAGCTCTAAGCCCTCCAAATAAAAGTGTAAAACTTTCTGAAGTTCGGCCCATAATTTAACAAATGTCTTAACCGCAACCAATTATAATACAGGCGTGAGTTGTTATAAATGAAGGTATATAAAGGCGCCGTGCTATAAAGCCATATTTTGCCGGCCTTTGGGCGGGCGCAAGAATTTTGTCCTTTATGGTATAACAAGTACCGGTTTCGCTAAGTAAAGCTTTAAAAATCAGCCTTGTTTTCGAACGAAGTCCGACTAGGCAAAGAACCTTCAGTTAGCGAAGCCGGTGTTTGTTTTACCATATAGCAGAAAGTCCTTGCGCCCAAAAGTGTTTTCGTTATACTATATTTAATATATACACCCAGAGAAAAAACAACAAAACAATTTTTAAATAAATTAGAATTATATTAAAAGAAAAAATTTAAATGAGAAATAAGGCCATATGGCTTTATTGCACGGCGCCGTATATAAATAATGCTGAACCCACACCAACAAAAGACAAAACGTTTTTGTCTTTAAAGTCAAAAAAAAAAAACGTCCTATGAAGTTTTTGTCTTTGGATACAACCGATAATCAGACACCATTTATACAGGGAAACAATTGGAAGGAAAACATTTAGTATGGTGAGGAAGAGAGTATGGATGTTTGTTTTCGGTTCTCGGCGACACGCTTTGTTCACATTTTCTTTGTTGAAATTTAATTTGCTTTATTACAAAAAAGCAACAATATTTACAGAATGTTTCCGGCAACATGTTCGTCTATGTGACTGCGAATGGAAAAAATTGTTTTCCTTTCAAATGTTTGCTCGTCTAAACTCAGAAAATGTGACAATGTTTTTTGCCTCTTTTCGTTGTTTTGACTTGTCTTAATTGTAGTGGGAACGCACGCAATTATGAGTAACGAAGTTCGTTTCAGTCTGTTTTCTCTTACTCTGTATGTTGTATCAAACCACATGTACTTTCTGCAACAAATGTTTTGTCGCAGCAAGCCAAAAAGACAGGCTTTTGCTTGTTTTGTTTAAGGCTAGATTACACCATCTCACAAGTCTTACGTATTCCAAAATACTTTGTGAGATAGAAATCTAATGAGGTTTGTTGCGACTGTCAAAAAATCTAATTTAACATGACAGTTTGTTTTCACACCATCACACAAAGTATAAACACTCACACATGAAATAAAATGCAACCCTGATCCAATGAAAAGTATTATTGTTTAGAAATTTTTCAAAAAACGATGAAGTCGTATGGGATGTCAAACTTTTTTCATAATACTTGTCATTATCGTGACACATTGCATTAACACTATCACACTTTGTTATTTTACTTGAGTTTTTGACATGTATTAATACAAACTATAATAGTGTAATCTAGCCTTTAGCGTGTATTTAGAACTAATGTTCTATTGCCGTATTACTCAACAAAACTGTTTTATCATTTGTTTGTGTGGGTTCAGCCTTACAGATTTAATATAGAGCCCACTTTTTAAATATTCTCTATCTGTCGGTGGAGGGTTACAAACATGGTGAAATAAACAGGTGGCAGCACTACGCCAGATGACGATTTTTTGCTCTTGCATTGTTTGTCTAGGTTTATGTCAAAGTTTTGTTTATATTTACAAAAAGTCCATGTTTTGTGCTGCGATTATTGTATTTTATTAAAGTTTTTGATAATATTAAATTAAAATAAATAAGATATTGAACATAATTAAATTAAAATTGGCTAAAAATTTATTTATTTCATCACGTTCAGCAGCACGCTTTGATTTTTGTTTAAAGTATTTTTTGACGTAAACGGTGATGTAATTTCCATTTTTGTTGTAATGTAGTATTTGTTGCCGTAACGATGCCACCTGCTTATTCCACCATGGTTACAAAGTTGCACCACAGCAGCACTCTCACTTATATATAATTCCAGATAAAATAATATATATTTCCACTCCTTAAATAAATTGCTAAAAAGGATTTATTTTTAACTCTTGCAAGTTTTAATATTTTGGGCCAAATTCATTTTTGGTTCGCTACCTTGTTTAGCGAATATTCGAGACGGGTTTAGTTTAGTTAGTTAGTTATCCTAAAGCCACTACTTACAAAAATTTAAAAAAAAATTGCTTACTGAGCTACGTAAATAAGAGCGTCAATCGTTTTTTAAACATGAAAATTCTATTTCAATAAAAGAAACCAACCTAGCAAGCTGTCAAATAAGATTTTTTGGCCGGGCCTTGTTGATTTCGTGTTCAAAAGGTTTTTTTCGTATAGACTGAATGAAAATTAAAAGTTTTGAAATTAAAAAAAAAAAAACGCTTAATGCTCTTATTTATTTAGCTCAGTAAATCTTTCCAGGTTTTCTTTACCACATGTGTCATATTAATTTAAAAAAAAACATTAAAAAATAAAATAAATTACTTTTAAAAGCACGAAGGTAAAGGAAATAAATATTAAATTATGTGTCTCCTTACACAGGATAAAATCTTTTGACATTTCAAGGAAAAGAAACACAGTAATCAAGATTAATGAAGAAAATTTTAAATGGAGGGAAAAGAATACAATGGAAAAATAAAAAACATTAACGAAACAATAATGATGTAAATGAGCCAAGGAATTTTCAAGGAAATATTTACTAACAATCTGATTGATTCTTAACTGCCTTAAACAAATATAATAAGACATGAGTGAGTACCTGGGTAAGGTGGGGCTGAAGACAGGAGGTTTGTTAACCTGTTAATATCTTATAATGGCGTGATAAGTAATTATTTGCATAAACGTATTCTTTATTAACTTTTACTTCTCAGTAATGAACAATTTTCAATTTCTTTCTTTTTTCCTCTTCTTCTTTAATGCATATGTAACTATAACCTTAAGTCATGAACTCAATTCATGCAATTGGCATCGTGTTATCAACATTTTGCAATAACAACCGAAATAACAACTTGTTAACAACTGTAGAGAACATGAAACAAACTCAACCATAAGTTTGCGAAACTTTTTCGATTGTGTAGAGCCCTGGCTGGAAGTTCGAAAAGTAGAAAACTACCACAACAACAAGGAATATAGTAAAAGTTTCCAATAGAACTTTAAAGTTTAGTTGCAAAAGTTAAAGCCACCTAAAGTCAGCCAGAAAACAGCAAATAGTTTTTCTACGCCATCCCAAAACTCCTCCCACGATTCCCAGCCACCCACTAAATTCTATGCAAATCTTAGAGAAATCTTTCAAGTTTTAAACTTAAAATAAAAACAACAAATGTCGTCTTTCTAATGGAGGTTAGTGTCTTGTGTTTTCGGGATCAAAATGTGTGTCGTAAGTGTGGCACGTGTAAAATAAATGGGAAAAATTGTTGTAAGATATACAAAAACTACAAAAATAATATTTTTAAAGGCTTTGTTTGGCAAGTGTTGTGATAAGCTTATGTGTTGCCATGATGTTATGGGTTGATAAAATATTGCTGCAAAAGGTGGCATAATGGAGACTAAATTTCTTACGATTTAATTCTTTGAACTCACAAGTATTTCTATTATTACTACATATTTGATAAGTAAGAAATTAAAATAAAAGAGAACAAGAAAGTGTAACGGAAATAATAAAATTAAATCAATAATTACCGTAGGAACACAAGTGCAGTGTATGAAAGAATGATAGAAATAAAGATTAAGGCCATGTCAGATAAAACTTTTGCTTCGCGTTGCGTTAGAGATTCGCTTTGACATCTAAGATGATATATTCATACTTATACGAAACATGTCACATAACGCTGGGTTACACGTTGCAATATTTATTGCTAAGTACAAGCAAAAACGTCGGCAGAACAATGGAGCAATAATTGCTGAATTTATTGCTGGAGAACACTTGAAATTGCTTTGCCATAAATTTGCAATTTTCACCGCGAGTAGTCGTATAAAGTTTTGTGGCTGTACATATTTATAACAAATGTTTTATGTTGTGTTTTGAAGTGGTTGTGAAATTTTCTTTTTTAAATTAATAAAATAATTAATTGTAATTGTCGTAGCTGTGTTTTGAATTACTTTTTTGTTTATTTGCGTTAAAAAAAGTTGAATTGTTCTATTCAAAAAAAAATAAAAATACATATACAAAAAAATAAATTCGTCGTTTGCTTTTGTTGATCTTGACGTTTATTAAAAAATATAATATATAATAATATATTTATTGAATGCTTTTTTAATAAATAAACACAAACAAAAAACAACCGTACAGAGAAATGAAATGTCAGATAAATTACAACTGATTTGACAGCATATTGCTAAGCAATAATTGCTCAAGCAATAAGAATAGCAATCATTGCGCAATGGATTGCCACTCATGGCAATATGCGGTCTATACGTCGCAAATTTTATGGAGCAACGAAATTTGACGTTTGCCGCAATAAATATTGCTACGTGAAGACCCAGGGTAAAGAACTTTTAACGCAAAGCGAAGCGAAAAGTTGCTAGTATAATTTTTTTATTTATTTTCTTTTTTATTGTGACATACACCTTTTGTGTTACGCTTTTCTTTCAAAGTGAGAAGTGTCACGCAAAGCGATGAAGTTTTATCTGACATGGCCTTAACGCCTTGCGCATGTTTTACCTTTTGATTACGTAGTAGTTCCCTTGTACAGATTACCAAGTCTCTTTTATGTGTGAAAATCGTTATTTCTTACAAAAAATGTATGTATTACGTGATTGTTGGCAACCCTGCAATTAATTTACTCAGAGAGTTAATTAATAAAAAATATTATATCAATTGTCAAAAAACTAAGAATTTTGCTTAATATTTCATATTAAAAATATTATTACAATAAATAAAATTTTTAAAAGTGTTAAAATGTTAAAGGGCAAATTCCAACAAATTAACCGCAAAAAACAAAGGGAGAAATAGTGCAAAAAACTAACGTGTTGCGTGCTTTTAATTAAATGTCTATATTTTTAACTATAGATAATGTAGACATAATTGGGGGATTCATAAGGTGTCATAAAGTCATATGTCTTAAAATAATAACATGAAAAAATACGACTGTTGTTGTGTTGTGTGTTGTTAAGTTTGCTATTTTGTATTTAAATCAGCTGATTTAAAACAAATATAATAAATAAATATTTATCTAAAATCAAAATGTTTTTTAATACTTATCCATGAATTAATAAATTAAATTAGATATTTCCTGACTATTTTCTATTTTTTGACGCAAATCACAAATAAATTTTATTTTGTTTGCTTATAGGCTTTTTACACTGGTCAACATCTAACATCTATTATCAAAGATGTAGAAAATGTGAAACACTCGTTTACATTGCTCACATCTAACATCTACCATCAAACAAAAATGTCACCATATTTGCAAAAAAAAGTTTTTAAAATAAAAAATTGTTTTTTTCTACAAAACTGCCAAAATTTAAAAATAAAACACAAAAATGTATTTGAAGTTTAATTTGTTTAGCAATATAATAAATACTTAACAAGGAAACATCGCAATAAAAGAGTAAACTTGACAAATGGTAACGCTACTTTCAAACCAATTTTTTTTTTTCAGTGATGCCACAATAATAATAGAACTTATTGGCACTTTTCTAGTGATGACACCAAAATAATCGAAAGATGTAGAATGGAATTGAAAGAGATAGAAACATCTTTTAAAGATGTTGAAAGATGTTGGTTTTGAGCCCTATGTATTTCTTATGGACAGATGTTAACATCTTCGCAAATTGATGGTAGATGTTAGATGTTGTTCAGTGTAAAAAGGCTATTACCAAACATCAGAGTCCAAAGCCGATCTAATTTGACGCCGCAAGTGTTTTGTTGAAAAAAATGCTAGCCGCAGGGTAAATTCGGATGTTAGCCGCATAAAACTATACCATCAACTGCAACGGCTACTAAATCATAGCCGCTCGGCGCAGTTGGTCGGCGCAGGTCTCTTCTGATTAATTACGACAGCATAATAAACATAGCAAGCAAAGTTTTATTAATTTAAGACACATTTTGTTTACAAAACAACAACAATATTTTTAAAACATTATGACGAAACAACATGATAGCACACCTTGTGAACACCCCAAATATATATTTATATAAGTTAAAAATAAAATTATGAAGAAAAAAGTAACTTCTAATAAAAAATTTTCAGTTTTCAAATAATTTAAAAAGAAAAATAATAAATTGTCCCACTGCCATATTTACACATACACATAACAGTCTGAAAGCTAAAAATTATAAGCCAATGAGAACGAAGGTTGTTTGACGTCACAGTTCCTACATGCGCAGTAAAAAAATTGTATATCTGCCTGATGTCGTAAACTTTATTTTTATCATTCTTGACTGTATGAACGTAGTAGCGTATGTCGTAGACGCGTTGTCAAATAAAGACGTGCAATATTTAATACAAGGGCACACAATAGTTGGCGCAAACGTAAATAGATCTAATTCTATTTCATACGCCGGTTACGCAATACATAAAAAAAGAAACATTTTATACGTATGTATATAAAATTAAATAGTTTTTTTGTTTTAAAATGGAATATTTGAAAAAAAAAAATAATAAATAGAAGAAAAAACCAACAACTATTTCAATAAATTTGGATTTTCCTAATATTATTTTCAAAGGAAAACAAAATACGTCTACGATGGAATTGTAGGTAAATAGAGCGTGTTTGTAGAAATTTATGGCGTTACGTCCTACTTTCTGACGACGTACGATCCAGTTGTGCCAAGCATTAATGGCATATGAAAATAGATTTTATAACCAACCGTTTCATTACAAAACAGTAGACAAAATAGCACGGTATTTTTGCAGTGGTTAGATATGAATACTACTTGCGCTTTTGTCCAAAAAGTGAAAAAATTTTTTTGAGTTAATACACTATTGTTGAACAAGTGCGATATGTATCTATCTTGACAAAATAACAGCCAAAACAACAAATATATTACTGACACAAGTTGTTGGCTACATAACCAACTAAGTAGACAGACGACAGTTGTATTCACATCACATCAATTATATTTAAAATGACCTATCTCAAAAATAAAATAAAAAAAAAAAACAAATCTTTCTTTTCTATCTCTACATTTCATACATAAATTCTCTATGTTCAAACTTTTGTTTGCAGGAAGTAATTCGATGTGTGTTGTATTTATTTGTTAACGTAGGTACAAGGGTGATCGACTCGGGTTTTCAACCGGTTTTAAAACCGGGTTTTTCGGAATACAGTTGTTGGTTTTTTCAAAATGTTAATTTTATAATTGTTGAACAGTCCGGTTTTGTTTTTAATTAAAAAACCGTCTCGGTCAAATACCATATTTTGGCCTTAAAATTAGCTGTTACTATATTGAAACTTACACGAACCGTTTCTGTTGATATTCTTTAGTACATATTTTTTTTTGTCAAAAACATTAACTGAAACATGTAGAGATGCCAACTTTTCAATGGTAAAACGTGCCGACCGAACAGTCAAAAAGAGCTAAAAAGTGCTATATATAAAAATCATAGATTGTTCTGTTTTAAATACATTTATCATTCCTTTTTGTACTGGAAACTGTTTAATGTTTAATAAAATTACTACTTAAAAATTGTATACAAATATTTAGATTACAATATGTAACATTCCAATACATAAAATTAAAAATATGAACAGTCATTTTAAAGAAATGATAAATTTTTTTTTCTTTTGGCCATATGTTTGTTTTATTATAAAATTTTTTACTTTTTATTTATTTCAATTGAATTTATTTACATTAATACGATTTCTGTATGACGTGCTAAATTCCCAATTTTCCATATTTGATAAATACACTGAAATTTATTGTTGAGGGAAAGCTAGCTTCTACGCGCATTTCACTGGTTGCTTAGGCCAGCTCATCAGGAAACCTTTTCCTAAGATTTTAGAAAAGCTAAAAATATTATACGAATAAAACCCTAAAGCGAATAAGAATTTTAAACACTCAAAGTCTTACTTGTAAGTAACAATATCAAAGCTTAAACAAAACACCAACAATAAACAGTGAGTTTATCTTTTCTTACATCTTATTTACGCTTGCTTCGTAAAGGTTATTAATTGTTAAAAATGGTGTATATACTGCGGTAGATAAAGCAAGAATTGCGTGTGCAACTTGCGTTTCTGTCGGAACATCTGGTGAAAATGATATATTTGGTTGGTTAAATGGCGCCATGCATTTATGTTTTTGAGTCTCCGAATGTCGTACTAAATGAAAAAGTTTAACCTTTATTATTGAATTGTAATATTTGCATAAAGCTTTCGACGGATCTTTTTTTGGTTTAATCCATTTTTTTGAACACAGGAAGCAAATTATGACAGTCGTGGTCGAATACTTTTTCGATTCTAAAGCAATTTTATTTTAGTCGATGCTAAGGAAATCGTAATTATTTTTTCAGTGTTGCGAAAACTCAAATAAATGCTTTGCAACAATTAGAAAAATAATTTTGATTATTTTGATGGACGGAAATAATTAGATATAAAATGGCTTAAGAATCGAAAAAGTATTCGATCACAACTGCCATAACTTGCCCCCAGGATTTGATTCCCAAGCCTTTCTAATCTTTTGACCGTAGCAAAAAATGTGTGCACATACATAATTGAACCAAATACGAAAGAGGGTAAAAACAAGAGTGTTTATTGATAGATGTAAATAGTGTCAAACGTTCCAATATCACGTTTTAAAACGAACCAGTAGTTATTAAAAGGATCTAAATCTATCTCCATAATAGCTAAGTTGGCATCACTGGAAACATGCCATTGCGACGAACATAAAATGTCATGGAAGCATTTTAAATGATTTCACATAGTCCCAGCAAAAACTTATATTGCAAAGTAATGAGCTGAGTAAAAAGCTTAAATAACTGCTCCCCTCTACTTATACATTAGCATTTTAACACGGTGATGTCATTGGAGGCAAGTACTTACCACTCTCGCTAACAAATAGAGAGTTAAATAAGTCATTACCACATTCGCTTACAAATAGGGAGTTCACATTGGTATCAACAAAACTCAATTTGTTAAACAAATTGTGTTTTTACTTTAATTTACTTTCTAATGCAAAATTTTACTACACTGCATTAAAGACATATTTATTCCCAATAAACTAAAGAACGATATGATTGGCAAAACGATATGATATTTTCATGAAAAATCGATATTAAAGCAGTGTTCGAAAATAAACACTAAATATCGCTAATAGTGTTTGTGTAGAAAACCATTAAAAAAATAACGTTTCCCTGTTTGTCATCTTTTGAAAACAAAAACAATTCTGTTTTTATCTAACTCAACAAAAAATGGGAAAATTTAATTCCGTTCGTTTTTTTTTAAACCACAAACTTCATTCTGTTCGGTTCGGTTCATTAATATTCGTCGCTTTTGGCTGTTAAAAAAAAAACCAACAATTTTTTACAAAAACAAAATACACATAAGAAAAAAACAAAAAGCCATCAAAATAATTTTACAAAAACAAAACATATACACAATACACACACAAGCTGTTCGTGCTGCGGTCGTTCCTAAAATTTTTTCTTTGTTCATTTCTTTATCAATGTTTAAAAAAAAAACATTATTGAACATTAAAACATAATGTTTGTCCGCATTATCACTACAATTGTTATGTTTTTTGACGAAGAACAGAACATTATTTAAAGTTCGGCTCTTTCTTAAAAATAATTACGAACGGTATTAAGGGTTGTGTTCGTCTACACAATCACTATGTGATTGTGTGCGCCGAACGCTAAATAAGTTTATTTTCGAACACTGTATTAAAGGAAAGGTACAATTTAAAAACTATCGTTTATGATACAAGATCGATCTATTATTATTTAGACTAAATCGCTGTAATATCGTTTGGTTGATTGGTTAGTGTAGGTTTTATTAAAATTTTTAATTTTAAAATACATATCAAAATCAATTAATTACACAGCCCGACAAAATTAAAAAAAATTTTCAAAAAATTTTTTCATCAAAATTTCCTATTTACAGTTATGGTAGTTGCCAAAAAAAACATTTTTTCCGTAAAAAAATTTTTTGTGTAATTGCTAGCTGATTAACGGGAATTTTATATGTACAATATTATTGAGAACGTTATTTTTTCTTGTTGCACTCCAATTGAATATCGGAAAAAAAATATTTGAATTAAAAGAATTTTGTGTAAAAAATTTTGTTACGGAAAAAATGTTTTTTTTGGCAACTACCATAACTGTAAATAAGAAATTTTGATGAAAAAATTTTTTGAAAAAACTAACAGACGGTCATAAATGGAGGTCATAAGTGGAGGGTATAAAAAAGCTATATCATGAAAACTAGAGCTGATAGAGACAAACTGATTACAGATTTGAATTCAGCGCACCAAAATTAACTAGAATCAGATGATAAATTTAAAGAAGCAAATTGAGTGTTGGCCTGTGTTATTTAACTTTTTCATATTCAAATCTATTACAAATTTTCCTTCATTTACAACAAATAAAAAAAAAAAAATTGTAAGAACAAATATTTAAAATCAGTTTGTATTAGATTTGATTAAATAAAACCTCTGATGCATTTAATTATGAATTAATTATAAATTTCGTTAAGAAACTCATAAACAAGTACATAGAAATATATATGTCAGCCAGTACTAAACTACTTCTATGTAATGCAGATGGTAATTAAGTAGTCATTGAATAGTCATTTGTTCAGTAACTAAAAGTCATTACAAAGTCTTTGCTGGGGTTATTTAGACAAATGACGAAAAAGGACTAAAAGACCTTATTATATAATGCTTTGCTAACTAATTGTCCAACAAGCAACTGTTAACTCTCCATCTTAATGCAACAAATTAAAGTCAGAACTTTTGTATAATAATAGTTTTCTCACACAGAAAAAAATACCAATGTAAAATTAACATGGAAAAATGTTGATTGAGAATCATAGTAATTTTCTGCAAAAGTATGCCCTTTATTTAAATTTCTCATAATTCATATTAATTTTAAATAAAATAACCTTAAATCGCGTTTATTTAATATTATTCACTGTTAAAATAAAAAAAAAAAAATATATTAAAATATAAATAAATATGGATTCAATATTGAATCCATAAAAACCTGTTTTATATTAAAATCAAAAGTTTATATTGTTAAATTAACATGCATACATACTTAAGTATGTACATTTTTTATTTTCATTTTTAAAATATGTTATAAAAGAAGACAATTCCCGTATTCTTTTAATTAAAATTATTTAGTTAAATAGTACACCAAGTTTTCAAAGTAGAATGATGACGAAAACCATATTGGGCGATTCTGCTGATGCTTCTGTTATCAAAGGAGAATACAAAATAAGTGAAACATGTGTTACAGGGGTAAGTGTTTTGAATTATTCTTAAATAAATGCATATGTTGTCTCTGAAGCTTCTTCACACTGTTATAACACACTCAAACCAATTTGATTCTACATGAAATTCACGTTGTTTCAACTTGAAATAACTTTCATTCAACGTGATTCGGATTGTTATTTCAATATAAATTACATTTTGCTCTAACTTTACTGCAATGTTAAATTTACATGAATTAAAGTTATTTTAAAAGAAAAAAATGTTGTTCGAAGTTATTGTAAAATCAGGTTGAATTAACATTAAAAACGTATAAAGCAAAATCACCACCGAAAAATTTTAAATCAACCTTGTTTTCTACGTTTTTAACTTGATTTTTTTCTGTGTGCTGAATTTTTAAAATCGCAACCTGGTTTTTACAAATTTCAAAATGTGGAACTATTCGAAAACCGGTTTCTGGAAAATGTAGAGTAATCGATAACCCTAGTACATACCAGTTTCGTAGTATCTATGAAACATGTTTGCAGCACTGAAATTTAACAAACTTGACACATATAAAACCTACACGCCTTTAATTCATTCTTTGGTTCTACAAACACTTCACTCTATCCATCTAAATGTTCAAAAAAAAAACTCCCAAACAAAATGATTTAGTACACAAAAGACTCGCAGAGGAATTTTTGCGAATACAACGAAATATTTGCTACAACAGTTTTCTATGAACGATGGATGGATGAGTGGTTGAATGTTATTGTTTTGATTTGAAAATCCAGAAAGAGATCTTTTTGTACATAAAGAATTCAAGAGTTAAGAGTGTGGGCTCTTAGAGGAAGGAGGGCAGTTAAGTTTGTAATAAAAACTTTACTTAATATAATATTTTATGGTTTAAAAGTATGTGTGTATATTTTATATCTATGTACATCTATATATATAAAAATGAAAAATGTTTGTGTGTTTGTTTGTTGGCTTATAGACTCCTAAACTACTGAACCGATTTTTTACAGTAACATCACGTGAGTCCTAAAAATAAAACAGGCTACGTATTTCTTTTGATAGGGGCAGTGAAATTGGTACCCCCCATAGGATGCTAATATTAAATATCGCATATCTTAAGAGCCGCTGCACGCATTTTGTTGAACTTTTGGTAGTAGTCTCTTCTGAGCCACAAAATTTAAATAAAATAGCAGCGGGGGAAGTGTTAACCCCCATAGAACGCCAATGTTTAATATCGCATATCTTAAGTACTATTATAGTAAGAATGTTCAAACTTTGTAGAAGTCACTCTTATGGTATACTACACTTTTGAAAATAAAAATAAAGCGGGTTGGCGCAGGGGGGAAATAGCTCCCATAGGATGCATATATTAAATATCTCTCAACTGAAGAACTATTAAAGGGAGTGTCTTCAAGCGTGGTTAAAGCAGTGGGCGAAGCGCACCGGGTTAAGCTTCTGTATATATACAAATGAAATATGTATGTCTGTTTGTTTGTTGGCTTATAGACTCCTAAGCTACTGAACCGATTTTCCTGACATTTTAAGAGTAACATCAAGTGAGCCCCGAAAATAAAATAGGCTACTTATGTTTTCGATAGGGGCAGGGGAAGTGGTACCCTTCATAGGACGCAATATTAAGTATCGCATATCTTAAGAGCCGCTGCGGTAGGATCTTCTGAACCCCGAAATTGAAATAAGATAGCAGCAGGGCAAGTAGAACCTCCATAGCACGCCAATGTTAAATATCGCATATCTTTAGAACTGTTATAGGAAGAATATTCAAACTTGGTAGGAGTCACTCTTATGGTAAAGTACACATTTGAAAATAAAACTTAAGGTGGTAGGGGAAGGGGGAGCTATACCACCCATAGGATGCATATATCAATTATCGCGTAATTGAAGTACTATTATAGCGAGAGTCTTTAAACGTTATTAAGGACAATTTTATGGTAAACTATAAAATTGAAAATAAAAATGGGCGGGGAACAAGGAGGAGGAGCTGTGCCTCCCATAGAACAAAAATTTTAAAGCCGCATATCTGAAGACAAAAGCCTTCAAGCTTTGTAGGAACCACTCTTATGGTAAACTACACCTTTTAAAATAAAAATAAAGAGGTTAAGCAGGAACCATCCTGTGAGCCAAAAAAATAAAATAGACTACTTATTTCGTATGCTAAGGGAGCTGTACCCCCATAGGATGCAAATGTTGAATAAAATTTATGACTTTCTCAAGTAACTGAATAAGTCCTCCAACGAATAGATCCACGGAAAAGAGATTCTTTAAAATTTAAATAATTAGAGGATAATATAGGTTAAATTACTTAGCATAACTTATAAATATTTGTAAAATTCCAAGTGGGCGTGGCATCTCCCAAACAAAGACAATATTAATAACTCCATATCTGGGGAACGGTTCCAGAAAATTTTTCAAATTTAAAACCAATAACTTGGTTATCAATTCACAACATCGGCCAAAAAGTGGACTGTGTTGGAGAAGTGCAAGTGGCTCCTCCATTACAAAGATAGTGCAAATAACAGTGATCCGGAGAACGTTAACAGGAAAAAGTTATCAATACACAACATTTTACAAAAAGTGATCTAGATTGGAGAAGTGAGCATGGTACCTCCCATGCAAAGACAATTTAGATTTCTTTATATCTGGGGAATGGTCACAGTATGAAAAAGTTTTCAAATATATCTAACAAAAACCTGGCTGGATTAGAGAAATGGTCATGACACCTTCAAAATAAGCACAATATAAGTTTCTGTACAGGTAGTAGAACGGTAACAGTAAAAGTATCTAAATTTGGTACTATTTGACTTATTTTATTTCAATGGGAGAAGCAAAGCGCACCGGGTAAAGCTAGTTATTTATATAAGAGGGAAATAGTGTTAACTCTCGGATACATTTTTTCAAGATTGCCATTTAACACATTTGGCTATTGTAATGACATTTTAGAATTAATGAATGAAATGAACAGTGTTCGAAAATAAACACTTAATATCGCTCATTAGTGTTCCGTTCGGTAGATTTGTTCAAAACACAAACGCTTATAGTGTTTGTGTAGAAAAGCATTAAAAAATAACGTTTCCCTGCTAGTCATCTTTCGAACACAAAAATAATACTGTTCTTATCCAACTCAACAAAAAGATGAGAACATTTAATTGCATTCGGTTTTTTTTAAGTCCCAAACTTGATTGTGTTCGGTTCAGCTCATTAATGTTCGTTCGTTTCTGTTGTGCGAGGCTGGTAAAAAACCAAAATTTTTTTACAAAACCAAATACACATACGAAAAAAACACCGGCAAAATAATTTAACACAAACAAAACAAATACACGACACACACACAAGCTGTTCGTGATGCGGTCGTTGCTAAAATTTTTTGTTTGTTCATTTCTTTATCAATGTAAAAAAGAAACATTATAAATCATTAAAATATAATGATTGTCTAAAGTATCACTACAATTGTTCTGTTTGTGACGAAGAACAGAACGCTATATAATGATCGGCGTTTTCTTGAAAATAGTTACGAACGGTATTAAGTGTTGTGTTCGTCTACACAAACACTAAAAAAATAGATATCGTTCCTGGGTGTGTGAGCCGAACGCTAAATAATGTTCTGTTTATTTTCGAACACTGGAAATGAACATACCGTACAATCCAGCCGATTGGCTTAATTTTATTGACTTCTGAGTTTGGCTATTTTTTGCAGCTTTTGCTAAGTTTAAGGCTTTGGTGTGTTTTAACACTTGTAATAAACAGCTTCAAAGCTAAGATTTTTATAGAATTTTTCATCAGACGTCAGACGGATCCAAAACTTTACGTTATAAAGGGAAGTTCGAGGGTTAATTTAATCCACAAAAATATTTGGCGTAACATTTTCTATAAAAGTTGCTGAATGCAACTTATACCTAAGATGAAATGAACACATAGTTTCATATAACGATATGCAGTACGAGCAGACGAAAATTGGGAAACTCTAACCCCACCCCTCCCCTAAAATTAAATTCCGATGTGATCTTTTAAAACGACTATCATTGTCAAAATCCTAGGGCCTAATTCTGGCAGTCGTGATCGAGTACTTTCTCGATTCGAAAGCAATTTTATTTCTAATTCTTTTAGTCGATACTAAACGAATCGAAATTATTTTTTTAGTATTGTAAAACTCAAATTAATGCTTTACAACACTGAAAAAATAATTCCGATTCGTTTAGTATTGACTGAAACAATTAGATATTAAATTGCTTTCGAATCGAGAAAGTACTCGTTCACGACTGCCAGAATCAGGCCCCTGATATTTTTTTCTGTGTTGTAGAGTGTAATTAAAATCCTAATTATTTTAGCTACGAGTATATAAGACAAAAAAAATCTTATAAAAATCGAAATTCTTATAATCAGGGAAACCAAAAATTTGCAATTGCATGCTTTGCCTTGTGCGACCAATAAAGGCAGAAACAATATAATTATCCGTTTTAGAGCTTTGGGGGAATTCTGTACATCGATTTGTTAGTGCATATTTTACCGTTTGGAGCATTTTTTTTTTGCATAATTTAGTTAAAAGATCTTTTTCGCATTATTTTTTAAGTCTTTAGCGCATGTTTTGCCTTTTTGAGGCAAATTTTGATACATGTTAAATTTTTAATTTTTCTCTATGCCTACAAGAGCTTTCGCAACAAATAAAGAAATTTTTTTGCGATATTTTAGCTTTTTTGTTTTAAATTTGTATATGGTTTCTGGTTACAAATTTATATTTTTAAATAAGGTTACTTCAAAAAGGATTAAACGGTGCGGAGAGAGGGTGGCGCCGTTTAAATTATCGATTATCGGATTTGTCAGTCACGCTGTCACAGTGGTCGAGTAATTGTTTGGTGTGCCTTATCCACGCATGAGATAATTGAACCATTTTTTTTTTTTAAATTTGAAAATTCTCGAAAAACAAGGCTCCGTTTTGAACAGTGTGTTAAATTCGACGGAAGACATGTGGATGATATACTCTTTAAAAAATAAAATCCGCATTTCCATTCTATCTTTCAAAGCTCTTAATAAAACTGCTACCAGACACCCTGTATCTGTATACCCAAAATGTTGCTTCAATATTGCCATCTACAGTTATTCTCAATTTTATTTGGAGCTTTAAAATTATATATAACGGGTGGTTAAATTTTAAGGGCCGATGTTGAATGTGAACCACACCTAAACGTAATGTTTTTTTCTGCATTTCATTTGACATTTCTCAATTTCAGACTAACTCAATTTGAACCATGGAAAGACACACAATCGAGCAACGCGATAAATTTATTCAGGCTTATTATCAAAATGGACATTCAAATCAAAATGCATTTCGTGCATTTCATATTCAGTGACGAAGCACACTTTCACCCCAGTGGATTCGTCCATAAGCGGAATTGCCGCATTTGAGCGAATGGTAATCCAAGAGCGATTGTCGAAAAACCAATGCACCCAAAAAAATGACTGCTTGGTGCGGTTTTTGGGCTGTCGGCATCATCGGCCCGTATTTTTCTAAAATGAGGCCGGTCAGGCAGTTACTGTAAATGGTGTTCGCTATCGTCAGATGATAACGAACTTTTTATGGCCCGAATTGGAAGATATGGATGTGGACGATATGTGGTTTCAACAGGACGGTGCCACTTGCAACACAGCTAACGAAAAATGGCTCTTCTGCGCGACAAATTCAATTGCTGAGTTATCTCACATGGTGGCGATGTCAATTGGCCGCCAAGATCATGTGATTTGACACCGTTGGACTTCTTTCTTTGGGGATATTGAAAAGAAAAAGTGTGCGTTAGAAAGCCAAGAACAATTCAGATGCCAAAGTTTGAGATTAATCGGCAAATTAACGGCATAGAACCTCAATTATGCCTCAGCGTCATCGACAATTTGGACCATCCGATGGAAGTGTGCCACCGAGGTCGCGGCGGCCATTCGGCCGATATTTTGTTTCATGCATAACTGAACCATACCAATATTATCATAATAAAATGATATGACAATAATTTCCTAAGAAAGATCATTCTTGATCAAGACTGCGCGTATATGGAATAATTTACCAAATGATTTAAGATCATGTTCATTATCTTAATAATGTATATCGCAAAAGGTTAACTGAATTTATCAATCAAATTAACTAATAAAATATCATATATGTATGTTCAATCGTTGATTTGGATCTATATTCACTTTTTTCGTATTTATTTTGTTAATGTTATAAATTTGGGGCTGTTTAATTAGTTACGCTATAAGGATATACTTAATTATAAGATTAATTGGGTTACTATGAAAAAAGTAAACAACTTTTGAATATCACTTGTAATATAAATTTGGCCATTGAAGGCACAATTTAATAAATAAATAAAAAAAAAAAAATTATGTTTTATTTAAAATCAACATCGGCACTTAAAATTTACCCTTTATAAATAAGCATAAATAGAAGAAGCAATTGTAAACGCTTTAGGCGATTTGTGCAATACATAGAAATCTGGACCAATCTTTAAGTATGCCGATCAACTCAGAATCCCTTTTTAAAGTGATCGAACGATGTCTATCCGTCCGTCTGGCTGGTTGTCTATCCATGCTAACCTTGTGCGAAAAGTCCAAGTTGCAATCTTGTAGATAATTTTTTTAATTTGGGTAAATACAATTTAATTGTACTAAGGACGACTTATTTGCAAATAGTAGGAATCGGTTTATAATTTTACATATTCCCCATAAAAACTTCCTTCCAAATTAGACTCTTTGTGTCCGTAAACTATCTTTTTATGCTGGTTTTTAGGTTTTTCTGGTCATTTACCGTTTATAAATAGCTTTAACTTCATTTTAAATGCTAACATTAATAAACAATTAAGCGACCGTCCCTAAAATCCCTTTAAGGCAAAAACCTTATATGGATGTTAATAACTAGACTAAAATAAAAGTAATTATACATACTTGAATTAGAAATCAATGTTAAAACTAAGAAACAATTCACAGGTACATTCCAATATAAGTCATACATGTTAACAAAAAAGAAGTTACTTTTACAAAAACCTTTGATATTGTTTATCACTAGAGTTTTTTTTTCCCGGACTTTTTCGATTCCCGGGAAAGCAGGAAATTTTTTTAAATTTCCCGGGATCCCGGGATCCCGCTCCATATAAATAATGCAAAGTAAATTTTGTTATTAATTAATTAAAATTAAGGTACTCAAGATATGAGATCAAAAAGTTAATTAATAGAATAGATAAAATATTTTAAAGAAATATATAGCACTTTTTAACGGCTTAGGAAATAACTTTCTGACACACTCAAAGCGCTTAGTAAGTCAGCAAAAAGTATATTCCTGATTTTATTTACTAATTATAATGTTTCCGAAAAATTTCGTTAATTTTTTACCGAGGTTGGACAAATAGTTAAAAGTGCACCGTTGTAGCATGCTTCGGATTCACAATCAGAAGCAATTTTTTCTTTTTTATAAACAACGTCTATATCAGTCAAATGTATATCAAGGTTTATGCAAAAAAAGCATCAACCGGACTATTTCTTCCAAACCTTTTCATTTCAATAGGTCCATTTGTAATCTTTAGGACAATGTGTTTTTCAAGTTGTGTGTTGTAGTATCTTACACGAGTTTCCAAAATGTTATTTTATTCCGGTTTCCCCGCACTTCACGGGTATATAAACCAACACAAATTGAAATTGAAAATTTGTGTTTATCACCTAATAAACATATCGCTCCTTCATTGCATTATAGTCATATCTCAAAATTTGAAGTAACTTTAGCAAAGTTTTCCTTCATACCTTCTCGTATTACATCTCAAACTGAACCGAAGTTATAGCAAAATATATCTTTAAATCGGTACATTTTAAAAACTTTAATCGCATTTTGCCAAGATCGTTTGTTTTTGTAGATATGACTATGTTGCAATAAAGGAGCGATATGTTTAGGTATCTTCTATTTTTAAGACTTGTTCATAAACAATGCCTGCATCTTATTTTGAATTAATGTACTTTATTAACTCTTCACTTCACTAAATGTATTAATTATCAACTGTTGCACTGCCCATTCTGGTTTTAGTAGATTTATTGCATCAGGAGATATTGATTTAAATACATGTACTCACTTCTTGTAATTGATCTAATCCACAACCCATCCACAGATGCTAATTTTTAGAGAATAGGAAACTAAATTTCAAAGTATAAATAGCTATTTTCTGAAATTATGAGGAATTTTTTATTTCCCGGGATCCCGCAAGAAAAATCCCGGGAAAACGGGAAATAAAATAATTCCCGGGAATTCCCGGGAAAAAACCCTATTTATCACTTTTTAGAAATACTTATTCTATGTTTTGTAATTAATTCTTCACTTGGAGTCCATTCTTCCAGCTCCGATTCGAGCAAATTGAGAGAGGAAAGCATGGACTTACAAGTTTCTATTTTAAGTTTGTTTGTAAATAGTGTCCGTGGACACTATGTTCACAAAACTCATGAGAACTTTCGCAAGGAATATGGAAACTTGTAGTTACCCTTGAGGGAAGCGAACTGACACCAAAGTAGTCGCGTGATAGGTCTTTGGTAGAAGAGGCCGGTACTAATTCTAACACTTTATATGAATAAGACCTATCACTTTTACATGGGGTTGTCTTTGGAGGGGCCAATTGACACCATTTGACCAGTCACAGATCTATTCTCAATGAACGTGCTTAATGTCAATTACTAAAATGTAGTATTATTTCAATACAATGTAGTATTATTTCAATAGAACAAGTCCAAGAATTAAATTCAAGAATCAAATTTAAGAAAGTACCAAAAAATGTGTCACAGCACCGGTGAAGACTGCACTGTTATTCATTACTTTTTCTACCTTTTTGATCTTCATAAACCAGTTAACAGATTGGTTCTTCTTTCATTGGTCGTAAGTCCTTTCTTTTTGTACTTGTTCTATTTTCACAACTCCCAGGACCAGTCTGTTGGACCAATTGACACAAATTTTCCGCAGGGTATTTTCAAAAAGGTTCAAAAAGTGTCAAATATTTGTTAAAATGATAAATTAAAAAAAAAAAGGTTCACAAAAAGTGTCATTGGCATGAAAAGGGCTCAAAAGTGATACTTTAGTGTCACAGCGGCAACGCTGTCTGTAAATGCTATGGAGTTTGGGCTTAACCGATTATAAGTTAAGGATTGTTTTTTTTTTAATTGGAAATGTTATTAAATTGTTGAATATTTTGTTTTAAAAAAAGCAATTTATGAATTTTATGGGGCATATTTTTAAAAATTTTCAGCGCATATTTTCAAGTTTTTACTGCATATTTAATGCGCATAAAACGTGTTTTTAGAGCATATTTCTGATTTCTCTTCTTATAATCTTTAACAATATTTCATTCAATCAATCAATTATTAAGAATGAAGGCCAGTCGTATATCATTCATAACAATGTTTGAAAATAAACATCATATACTGCACTTTAGTGTTCTGTACAGCAGAGATATGGAAATAGAAAAGTTTTTGTGAAGTAAATTGTTTTCCTTTTTTTTTATTAAAAATGAAGAAGAAGAAAAGAAAATAAAATAAGAAAAGAAAAAGATTATAACTAAATTTTAATAATTTGCTTTTTTTTGCTTTGTTTTTATATTTGTTTGTTATTTGGTAAATAGAAATTTTTTAATCTTCTTAAAAAGTTTACTCAAATTGGATTGACAATGTAGATTGAATTGATATTTTTAATTTTTTGACATTGACATTTTTGACATACGAAAAAGTAACAATACAACAAATTTGTCTATTCACAAGTCTATAAACAAAAAGCTTGGTAATGTAACTACCCTACAGATAATAATGGACTACGTGGTCCATTGTGGCTTAAATGGACTACTTACAACATGGTCCAATCTACTGTAATATGGACCATGTTATAAGAAATTAACATGCAGTGCTGCCAACAACTGCATGATGTATACTTTTCTATAGTTTACAGTATTAAACATTGGTAGTCCTGATGGTGTCCATTATTAATTGTTTATTTAAGGCGCCCGTACACGACATGTTTTTGTCATCTGACATGTCAAATTTCCCACTGCAAAATACATACATGTCGTGTGTTACCTTTTTAACTTTGCTTCTGTAAAAGTCAGACGCAAAGTCATCTGACAAAATTTCAATTAGAGCGTGCTCTATTTTCTTCTGACAAACCATCTGACATCAGAAAGCTATGCCGGGAAGAAACCGGCAGCGGCGTCCACTATTGACGGAATCATTAGCCGGCTGAAGTGAATTTTTTACAATACCGAGATTTGTTTGATCATCTTACAATTGAATAGAATTTATGTGAATATATATATAAAATCCTAAATTGGTATCTTTGAATTAAAAGAAAAAAATGTTAAGATGGCTGAACTATTTTACGGCGCAAATAAAACTTTTCATGGCGGCAGCAAGCTATTTTGAAACCGAGCACTACATTGGTTTCTGCAATAACAATGCGAAAAAAACAGAGACAATGTCAGAAGCAAATTACATGTACGTTTGTGACCGAATATTATAAAGCTTATGTAAAACAGCGATTTTGACAGACATGCACAATTACATGTGACTTGAAAATTTGACATGTCAGATGACAAAAACATGTCGTCTATATGCTCCTTTAAAAGTGAAAGTTTGTGAAATTTGTGAAAAAAAAGGTAAACAAATTAAAAATACCAAGTAAATATATTTAATAATATCAATAATAGACTACAGGGCACGCCATAAAAGGCGATTAGTAAAAAATGAAAAATGCTTAAACAACCGCTTTAGTGTACTCCATACTGTAATGACATGGAGTACTTTTAAAACTAACCCACTTTAGTACTCCATGGAGTAGTTTAGGGACTACTTCGGTGGGTTATATGGTCCCCTCCTAGGACATCGTAATGTTAAATGGACCACCTTTTACCCATATATTTGGAGTAGTTTTGGAGTACTCCTACTCCTTTATGGACTACTCTTCAGATGCATGTATGGACTAGTCTCGTTATCTGCAGGGTAATAATTCGTTCAATGAATAAGTAAGAATAAATGGCAGACGTTTATCTACGTGTAATTTGACTTAGAATCAGTGCTGCCTGATTTTTGATACTTAAATAGAGCCGTAGGGGAAATCGGACGGATATTTTATAATCACCGAAATGTAGGGGTTTTTCGTCATATCGTCATTATTTATAAAATAAATTCAGAAAAACGTTTTGTAAGTGATATTGTCTTGTCCAAAGCGGTTAAAAATTTTTCTTTTCACTTAAATCGCTTTAAAATATATTTCCAGAGTTGTTTGTGGTTTAAAAAAGTTGGCGACACTAATATGTACGTATGTTTTTTCTAAGATATCATTTAATTAAATTTTTAAAAGTACATAAATATCGTACCTATTCAACAATATTGTATTAACTCAAAATTTTTAGTTTTTCACTTTTTCGAAAAATCGACAGGTATTATTCCTATCTACCCGCAGTAAAATCGAGCTATTTTGTGTAACTTTTGGTAAAGAAACGGTTGGCTTCAAAATACTTTATATATGGCTTTCATATTAGATAAAAAATTGTTTTGCTTCTACTGAAAATTTTGAAATTTTGAGTTAATACAGTATTGTTGAATATATGTATTATTTTTTTTTTAAAATTTGTACTTATTTTTTGTCAAAGCTTTAATATACATATTCAAACAAAATTTATTTTTTGTAACTAATGTGTTTTCTTCTATTTTAATGACAATAATGCGTAGGGATTTTTATAGGGGAAATTTTTTCAACGTGTAGAAAAAAAATCATATTTTTTTTAGCATTTCTGCTGCTTAAGGCTAGATTACACTATTATACTTTGTATTAATACATGTCAAAAACTCAAGTAATATGACAAAGTGTGATAGTGTGAATGCAATGTGTCACGAAAATTACAAGTATTATGAAAAAAGTTTGAAATCCCATACGACTTCATCGTTTTTTGAAAAATTTCTAAACAATAATACTTTTCATTGGATGAGGGTTGCATTTTATTTAATGTGTGAGTGTTTATACTTTGTGTGATGGTGTAAACACAAACTGTCATGTTAAATTAGATTTTTTGACAGTCGCAACAAAACTCATTAGATTTCTATCTCACAAAGTATTATGGAATATGTAAGACTTGTGAGATAGTGTAATCAAGCCTTTAGAATACACATTCGAATAATATAAAAATTTGTAAAAGAAAATCTTTCGGTTGTGAATCCGGCATTTTTAAATTATTAAACAAACTCTTTTCCTCAACTAATAATACCATCCGCACAACAGTAGGATATTTTGCATAAAATCTAACATATATGTACGTTACCATATTTGACTGTGCTGAAAGAGTCTAGAGAATTTTGTGTGTGTTCGCCAAACAAAAGATGATAATTCAATGTCAACCACTCAACTTGACTGTCAAATAGACAACGCAACACATTTTGCTCTTCGTTACGAGTATATTCGCATAATAAACATACACATGCAGACGTGTTAGGGTGGCACTTAACTCTTTGCAAGTATGTAGATCAGCCAATGGTGCCTGACTGTTTGGCTATAATAGATAAATTTTCTAAAGGGAATAATGTTTTTCTTCTAAATAGCTCAAATTTTCTATTGATGGTTTGTACATGACACTTATGTGCAGAGTATAAAAGACTTGCAAATGAGCCAGTAAAATTAGGCAATCCAAAGTTTTGAAATTATAACGTTAAAGAACCAACTGCTAGTTCCCATGAAATATTTTGTTGACGTTATGAACTTGCTGCAGTAGATTTGCCTGTAAAAATCTTAGATTTTATGGGATAGTCCTAATTATCATACAAAAGATTGTTTTTATTATGGTTCAATTTGAAAATAAGAAACATTAAAAACAACATTTTTAGTAATATGAAACGAATAACAGGAAAAATTTTATATTTTGAGCGCTTGATCGTAAACGGTTTATCTAATTAAACTTTGGAATGTTCACTGCACAAAATAAAGTTACCACCTGTAAAGTATCGACTGACAAAGACCACTTTATTTTTCGATTAAACGATATCCGTGTGGCTAGTGGGTGGAATGGTCGTCTTGCTGGTACCGGTTGATTATTTTACCTACACCCGATAGTAATAATAAACTTGTATACACGTTTTATACCCTTAACCAGAAGGAACAACGGGTATACAGTGCACTCGGGAAAACGTCAACGCTCGTTTACGTAAAAATATGATCTCATTTAAAATGTATTCTTTTGGTTCTAGTTGTCTTCTATGGTTCTAGTCAGGTTGAAAGACTTTTTTTTCCTTTTTGCATTTGTTGTTGTTTGGTTTTAGTTAATAATCAATAAAAACGTTTAAAAGCACATTATCGATATGTTTTTATTTAAAAATTTTACATTCGTAAACGTCAATAATTTGTTAAACGTCAACGCCCGCGGTTTTAATTAGTTGACGTTTTCCCGAGTGCACTGTATATGTATAAGTTTGTCATTCAGTTTGTAATTTCTACAAAATTGATGTTAGACCCCATGAAGTACATGCATTCTTATCAGTAGCGGAGTTGATTCAACGATGTCCGTCTGTTTTTCTGGTAGTTTTTTTTAACTGAAGCAAGAAATTTTACAACTTGGAATTTTATTAAAATTTATTGATAATAATTAGTATTGTGGTTATTTTGTTGAACTATTTATGGTTTTTAATCCAAATTTTTAATATTTTTAATTAGGCTTAAGTTCATTAAATTTAATTTTCATTAAATTATTTTTATGAAGAAAGGTGTTTTACAACATGAAAATTAATTAAAATTGTTATTGATAATCTTTCATTTTTGACCGTGGCCGGGATTCGAACCGCGGCCGGCAGGTTACCATGACATGTTTCGATCGCAACCACTCGATCTTCTCAAATGGATTTGCCGTTTTACACTCGCAGCCATCGAAGGCTGCTGACGTCAATAGTCAAACATCAATCCTTAAACCAAATTGTATTTTAACCTTTGGTAGATCGAAGTTTTCTTTTTTTTTTTTTGAATGATTATCTATTTTAATTGATTTTTACATGTTCTTCCTTACTTCTGTTTTTTCGTACTTTTGTCAAGAATTTTTCTTGAAGTCCAAAGTACATTTTTTGTTTTTTCATTTTTGTCTTTCTTTTTCTGGTTGACCTTTTTCAGCACAACTTGAAGGACAAATGAACACATAGAGCTCGTGCCTTAGCTTTTAACAATAATTAGTATTGTGGTTATTTTGTTGAACTATTTATGGTTTTTAATCCAAATTTTTAATATTTTTAATTAGGCTTAAGTTCAAAAAAAAAAGCAAACTTCGATCTACCAAAGGTTAAAATACAATTTGGTTTAAGGATTGATGTTTGACTATTGACGTCAGCAGCCTTCGATGGCTGCGAGTGTAAAACGGCAAATCCATTTGAGAAGATCGAGTGGTTGCGATCGAAACATGTCATGGTTACCTGCCGGCCGCGGTTCGAATCCCGGCCACGGTCAAAAATGAAAGATTATCAATAACAATTTTAATTAATTTTCATGTTGTAAAACACCTTTCTTCATAAAAATAATTTAATGAAAATTAAATTTAATGAACTTAAGCCTAATTTAAAATATTAAAAATTTATTGATAATAATAAAATTCCAAGTTGTAAAATTCCTTCCTTTAGTTAAAAATAATTTAATGAAAATTAAATTTGATGAACTCGAGCCCAACTAAAAAATATCAAAATTAAAATTAACAGTTCAACTAAAAATCACAATTGTTCTTAAAAAACCTATGGCACAAACTCTAACGTTTACATTTGTACTGCAAGTTGTACAAATAAAATGTCGACGAAAGTGGACAAAAACATAATAAACAAATGTATTTAGGTTTTCAAGACAAAGTCTTGACTGAAAGAATACGAAAAAACGGAGGAAAGGAAGCAACATGTAATATGAAATTTAAAAATTGATAATATGTAACAGCAATTTTCGAACCACCAGTACCACTGGTTAAAGATTTATGTTTGACTGTTGGCTGGCAGGCACCGCAGTGGTGCAGAGGTTAGAACTCAAAGAATTCTGATGAAAGAATGTGGTGATTCTTGAAACATATAAATTCAACCCAGGTTCGAGCCCCAGCTCAGCCTTGAAAATTATCAATAAATTTTAATAAAATTCCAAGTTGTATAATTCCTTCTTTCAGTTAAAAATAATTTAATGAAAATCAAATTTGATGAACTCGAGCCCAACTAAAAAATATCAAAATTAAATCATTATTTAAAAAAAATTTTATTTATTTGGCATTTATTTGGTATACACTGCAATATTATAAAAAATTACCTACGTTTTTGCGAATATAAAAATCAGTCCAATTTTCCTACGCTCCTATTTTAGTATTAAAAAAGGCATGTAGGGATTTTTCCCTACTTTTGGCAACACTTAGTGCCATGATCTTTTTTGAAGTTATTTCACACCAAACTGTGCATCTTAGTGGGTGCATTTCATGTTCAGCAATTATTCTTGAATTTTAGGTACCCCATATTTTTCTTGAGCATTGTACCATATGGATGAAAATGAGCGTCATCGCTCATATTCGATAAGATCTTTTTGTCTGAATAATCGAATGCTGACTTTCAAAATAAAATTGAACAACTTTGGTTCATTGTATTGTGCTGCGTCTTTCCATTTTAAATTTCCCAAGTTTTTCAAAGTTAATTCTGAAAATAAAACAAAAAAAAAACAAACAAAAAAAAACGCGAACAAAAAATATATTCACTTATTAAATCATAACGTTCAATATGCGCCGCCCTGTATTAGGCCGAGTACCAAAATATCATAAAACTTTTCAATCAAAATAAAAAATGTACAGTAGTTTTGCCTTAACTGCCACTCTTTTAGCTGCCAATTTGAGATACCTGCCAAAAACCACAAAATTTCACTCATTTCTTCAATTTCGTATGAAATGTACTTGTTTAAGAGCCAATTTCATACGTGCCAATTTAAGTTAGCTGCCACAAATATTTGAAATTATTATCCCATATTCATTGATAATTTTTCATTTAACTGCCACAAAATTTTTTTTGCAACTGTTACTAACGAAAACTATGTACATATGTAGTTTGTTTTTGTTACATAGAATGCTCGCAGCTTTTCTATAATTCTCTCATTCTCTTTATAACTCACTCTTGGTTTAAACATAAAACAAAAAAAGTGTGTATGTATGCATAAATCAAAACAATAGATCAGTCGAAAGGGTGCTGTTGTTTGTTTTCTTCAGCACTTGCATTGTTTAGATTACATTACATTTGTGTGAATCGCACTTATGGGCCACTTCTGTGGCTGGTAAACGAATCAGATAACTGCCAATTTTTGGCAGTTAAAAAATTTCACTTAAGTGCCATTTTGACTTACCTGCCACAAAATGCGTGCAAAACACGGTGTGGCAGTTAAGTCAAAAGTACTGTATCATCAAGTTTAACGATGCCCAGCTTTCTTATTGTGTATGCATCGATGACTTGTTTGGTGCACTTTGGGATAAATAACATTGTAAAATTCTACAATGTTCCAGGAATGTCTCAAAAACTGTTCTACTTTTGACAATCCTGACTTCATATTCGGATTCAGCGGAAAATTTTACATAAAAATAAGCTGTCAGATTCATTTGGTCACGACTTTGTTGAAATTTTGTCACGTAGTGTTATTCAGACAAAATTTATAAATTGGGTTATTTCAAGGCCTGTATTGCATGTGATACGTCCTGTTAAAATCCCACATTAAAATTGCCAAATTTTCGCAGAAAAATTATGTCACGATATCCAGCATCAGCCTCATTTTCAAAATATGAGGTCTCCAGCTCAAAATTTTACGCATTGTTGACGTATTTGCTTCTCGAAAATTACACTACCCAGCCAGCAAAATAGTCCGACATCTACCACATATCTTTTTTTTTTTATTTATTTTTATTTTTTTTTTATTTTTTTAAATTTCCTAAGCTAATCCCGCGAAGCTCTACGCTTGTCTGCAGAAAAGAAACCAGAGTCTCTGGCAGGAATCGAACCCGCAACCCTGGCGCTGATAGACTAGCTCACTACTAGCTAGCCTACCGGGGCACTCTGAGAGAAACGTTGACAAAGAAGTCGAAATTGTATACGAATTCTGTCAGATTTCTAACTCGAAAAAGTATGAAGTGGTTGACACGAATTCTGGCAGACTTGTCGTGGGAAATTCCAGTTTTTTCTGGCATTTGTGATTTATATCTAACAGAAATCTTATGAAAAAGCCATGGAAAATTCTGATGTGTTAGCCGACATTCTTAAAATTTTCTAAAGAGAGCTAAAAGAATATGGCACAGAACAGATTACAATAAGAAGTCTCTTTATTTTATTGACAAAATAAAATTTTATACATAATAACAATACACATTTACGCACAATTTTTGAAATCTTTTTTTAAACAAAAAAATAAATCAAAATTATTTTCAACTCAATGAGAATTGTAACTATTTTCAAAAAATAAAAAAGGTATCATAAGCGATAAGCCTAAAACCGACCCCAACGTTAAAAAATGTAGCAACTGTGGCGGTAATCACACTGCCAATTATAGAGGATGCCCTGTATATAATATCGTCAAGCAGACGGTTGGACCAAAAACAAATGCCCCTCAAATGCAGGTTGCAAATCAAGTTATCACAAATGCAATTCAAGCCCCCCAGTTTAGTAATAACAGAACCTCTTATGCTAACGTTCTAAAATCAAACCATGAGCCAATGCAAGGTGCCTCGCCAAGTAATGATGAAACTCCAGTTTCTAATTTAAGTCGTTTAGAAAAAACCATGGAAACATTAGTGCAAACAGTAAATAATTTTACGAACACAATGGGTAATATGATGCAGGAAATTCTTAGAATGCAATCAATGTTATTGCAAGCTGTACTTAACAAGCCATGAACTGTATAAAAATTTGTTTTTGGAACGCAAACGGCATCCGCCAACATAAAAATGAACTAGAATACTTTCTTAAAAATAAACAAATTGATGTCATGATGGTTTCTGAAACTCATTTGACTTCAAAAAATACGTTTAAAATAAATGGTTATATACTATATGATACAAAGGACCCTCGAGATAGAGCTTGTGGAGGTTCTGCCATTTTAATTAAAACCAGAGTCAAACACTACCTAATGGGTGATCATCGTGAAGATTATCTTCAAGCAACAAACATTTGCGTTGAAGAACTAAATAGAAACGTAGTAATCTCATCGTTATACTCCCCACCTAGATATTCAATATCAGAAGGCCAATATTATAAATATTTCAAATCATTAGGACCCTGTTTCCTGGCCGCTGGCGATTATAACGCTAAACATACCTTCTGGGGGTCCCGACTTATAACACCAAAGGGTCGTGTTCTATTTAATACTATTACTAAAATGGATTTGAATGTGATAGCGAGCGGACAACCAACATATTGGCCTACTGATCAGCAAAAAATACCAGATGTCATCGATTTTGGCGTGGTTAAAAACATCCCCTTAGAAACGATTTATGTTGAAGCTTCCTTAGAATTATCTTCCGACCACACACCAACAATTGTTACTTTAATGAACCCCAATAGAACTGTATCTCCAACTGGTTACTTAGCGACGCCAGCTACACAAATCAATTGGCTAAAATATAAAAAATATCTCAGCACCCATTGCACAGAAAATATTCCGCTTAGTACACCGGAATACGTAGATCGCGCTATTCTTAATTTTGACAGTTTTCTAAAGCTAGCTGTACAACATTCCAGTATTACCCAAAAAAAAACTAAAAATATTAAAATTTATTCCACAGATGTTGAGCGTCTCCTGTCTGAAAAAAGAAGAGCCCGAAGAGAGTGGCAATTGCACAGATCCCCTCAACTTAAGAGTTTGTTAAAAGATTGTACAAGAAGGCTAAGAAAGTTACTACAGATTCAGAAAACGGATTCTCTGCAAAAATATCTTAAGGAACTTGATGCAACTCCGCAATCAGACTACTCATTATGGCGTGCAGCTAAAAATCTAAATAGGCCAGTTATCTCTAAGCCACCATTAAGAAACTTGAACGGAAGTTGGGCAAGAAATGATAACGAAAAGGGAAATCTGTTTGTTAATCATTTAAAAAACGTATTTACCCCAAATATATCTCACGATACTGCGGTCGAGTTACCACCTGTTCCTGCTAGAGCAGCTATTCCCCTCAGATTTGAGATAAGAGAAATCGAACAGGCTATTTGTGACTTAAACACTAAGAAGGCACCTGGTATTGATAAAATCAGTAATAAAATGCTTTTAGAGCTACCTCGCACAGCAAAGAAAATTATTCTTTTTATTTTTAATGCTATTTTACGCCTTGAATACTATCCTCAAAAATGGAAGGTTTCCTTAGTTACCATGATACCAAAGCCAGGTAAAGATCATACAAAAGTTGAGTCATATAGGCCAATTAGCTTATTATCAAATATGTCAAAGCTGTTTGAGAAATTATTAGTTTCAAAATTAACACCGATTTTAAGTGAAAATAGATGTATTCCAAACCATCAGTTCGGATTTCGAAGAAAACACAGCACAATCGAACAGACTCATCGAATAGTAAATGTCATAAGAAAAGCATTTGAAGAAAAAAAATATTGCTCAACACTCTTCATCGATGTTTCGCAAGCATTTGATAAAGTCTGGCATGAAGGCTTATTACATAAATTGAAACAAAATTTACCAGCAAACACACACAAGCTGCTAGAAAGCTACTTAGTCGGTCGTCAATTTATTATTAAAGAAGGAAATTTCTTAAGTTCACCTCAGCCCATTGGCGCTGGAGTCCCACAAGGCAGCATCCTGGGCCCTCTATTATATTTAATTTATACTTCGGACATGCCAACAAGTAACTACACCCAAACTTCAACATTTGCAGACGATACAGCATTTCTAAGCGTCCACGAAAACCGTTATGAAGCATCTCGTTTCTTACAGCATCATATATTTCAACTAGAAATATGGTTAAGACAATGGAGGATAATGGTCAATGAGCAAAAATGCGTGCATATAACATTCACCTTGCGCCGGGAATCTTGCCCCCATATAACAATCAACAATCAAATAATTCCTCAACTTTCGCATGTAAAATATCTGGGTATACATCTGGATCGGCGATTAACGTGGAAATGCCATATAGAGGCAAAATTAACTCAAATGAAACTAAAAGCCATTCAAATTCATTGGCTTATTGGTAGAAACTCTGTCCTTAGTCTCGACTGCAAACTTCTTCTTTACAACTCCATCTTAAAGCCAATATGGTGCTATGGTATTCAGTTATGGGGCACTGCCTCGGCCTCTAATATAGAAAAGATTCAAAGGCGCCAAAATAAAATTCTTCGAATAATCACAGCTGCCCCTTGGTATGTAAAAAACTCAAATATTCACAGGGATCTCAATGTTCCATTAGTCAAAACTATGATTACGAAATATGCAGTAAAATACTTAAAAAGGCTCGAATTGCATCCAAACCCACTAGCACGAAATATTTTAAATGATAGCGGCCACACTCGCTTAAGAAGAAGAGACACTGCAGCACTTATCCAATTAGATGAGCGACAAACACCTAGATAAGTGAACAGAACCCGTGATGAAGAAAATTTTTGTCTGGCACTGGCAGGACATAAAATAAAGTATTAGGTTAAGATTTGATTAATTATTGTTAGTTCATATTTAAATGTATGAAGATTCAATAAATAATATTGAGAAAAAAAAAAAAAAAAAAAAATAAGTAAAGGTATTACGGTTTCATATAATAGTAATTGGCGAACTTTATTTAGGCTAGTTAAGGGATAGGTAGAAATACCAGGCAGTACTCATGTGACATACTTATGGCCATTTTCTCATTAAGCGATGTTCTTTTTTCCCAACGAAAAACTGCACATTAAAGAAATTTTGTGTTCTCAATGTCTCATTTGCTTCTATTTTGTCGCAATGCTAACCGGCACTCATCTGCCAATTATTAATTTTCCTTTTATTTGACGTACAGATAAATTCAATCAGCTGGCTCCCAACTTTTACAAGTATTTTGAAACGAATGTGCAATAGAGGAAACGCTCAATAAGTTAAACAGCTTTCATAATAGAATAAAATTCACAATAGAGGAGGAGAAGAACGAACGATTGCCATGTCTTGACACCCTAGTTGTAAGAAGAGGTAACACGATTAAAACGGATTGGTACCAAAAACCAACATCTTCGGTAAGGATAATAAACTTTTACTCATGTCAGCCTATAAATATTATAATAAATACCGCGAGAACCTTCATAAAAAGGGTACTTACCATAAGCGATAAACAGTTCCATAAAGAAAATTTGATAAAAATAAGGGAGTTATTACGCTTTTCCAAATAAAATTATAGAAAAACTGATTAAAGATAATAAAAATCAAAAAGAAAAAAGAAGATTTACAAGTCATTAACTTATGTTCCCAAAATATCAGTGAGAACTCAGAAATCCGGAATATATAATAAAGAAAAGTATAAAATAGCATCAACGACCAGTAATACACTTAAACAACTTTACTCTAACACAAAAACAAAAATTGACAAAATGGAAAAATCCAATGTAATATATAAAATAAAATGCAACGGCAACGAAAATGTAAAATGCGAAAACCCGAATATCTGGACACAAATCAGATTTAAAATGTAAAAATAATTTGTCTACATAAAAAACTGCACTGCTGGCCCATTGTGTGGAGAGAGAACACTTGCCAAATTTAACTGATATTTAACTGATCCTACACACAGAAGACAAATATAAGAGAAGACTTAAGCTACGGTCACACTTAATAAACATTTGACCAAATAAGCATAACCACTACTTTTGTTAATATAACGTGAGATTTAACATAGTCTTAACATCAAAAAATAAAACTAATTATACTTCTAGACATAGCAAAAAACTGTTTTATGTAAGATGTGGTATTATAATTAAAATAAATATTGAAATTAAAGAGAAATTAATTTTAGTTTGCCTGTTGGTCACGTTTTTCTCGTCAAATATTTGACAAGTGTGACCGTAGCTTTACATTGGAAATGCTATACATTATAAAAACAAAAAAAGAGCATAGGATGAATTTTAAAAAAGATGTGGAAAACAATTGTGCAAGCAGCTTTCAACACATAAACAAAACGACTAATTAGTACAATAAAGATCGGATTAGCGGGCAGTCGTTTAATGAACGTCTATTGTTACTCGTTTTAATAAACATTTCTATATTTTTGTGAGTTTATGTTGTTGCTGTACTCTCTTTATGTTTGCAATTTTGTTTGTTATAGTCTTTTATGTAGTGAAAATTTTGTGTTAATTTTTTGTATTTTCTTTATATTTATTTAAGATCCTGAAGATGTTGACTAGTAAAATAAATAAATAAAATTTATTAAAAAACTAAGGCCTTGAGCTTAATTATTCGTTTACTTATTGAAGTTAAAACAAAAAGGTCGAAAAAACATACATAATAATTATTTATTCAAATATGAAACATTCAAACATTCATTCAAAATATTTCCAAGGAGTGAGTAAACCAAATACAAAATTAGAAGGAATGAATTGAATAAAAAAATTGTTTCACTATAAATGAATTTTCGATGCATTCAAAAATAACAAAGCATTGCAATAACCCGTTATAAGCCTGGTACTCTGTTCAACATTTCACGTGAAATGCTGTCAAAACGCATATGAAAAAAACTTGTGCGGAATATGTATGAAAAAATGTTGATAGAGTTGTACTCTGTTCATTTTGTGAAAAAGCTCCGAAATGTTTCTGCCAACATTTTTTTACAACTGCGAAATAATGTATGCTGCACTTATTTCACGTGGAATTTTAAGCAAAAGCAAAAAAGTATGAACTGATATTAAATACGAAATAAAAAATTAAAATAACACAACCGGTAACAGTTTCTAATCCATATTTACTTTCTTTTTTATTAAATTTTTTAACAAAAAAAATATTTTTTTTCAGTAAAATACATGTGGGGTTTGTTTACATACGCAAAACAATGTCGCATACTTTGTAGGAATAAAAACGTCAAATTGTACAAACTCGCATGATAGGTATCATTGATACATGTCAAAATTTTCGTGTGAAATAATCAATGTTGCTCAACATTTTTCACAAATTTGAACAGAGTACTAGGCTATAGAGAGCAAGTTTACAGAAAACCTTCAAATAAATAATTTTTGTATTATTGAATGTGTTTTTCTTTATTTGAGAACATTGGCATAATATGTGTGTAAGCTTGTAGCTTCTTTTATTTATAAGAGTTTAGCTTACACATATACATAAACATATTATGGATGTACAGAAACAATTTAAAAGAAAAGTAAAAATGCAAATAATTTTACAATCAAAATATATTTGATTATTCAACTCATTTGACTTGAGTTGACTGAATTGAATGTGTTTTTGTTTGTTTTGTTTTTGGTAATTATCTCATTTGTTTCGTGCTTGACACATTTAAGTTAAACAAGTAAGAGTGCTATATTCGGCTGTGCCGAATCTTATATACCCTTCACCCCATTGTGCAAGCAGAATACAGAGCAACTAAATAATTTTTACATATACATACATACATATTTACAATACTTAAAACTTCATTATAAATGAAATTTAAAAAGCGAAAACTGGTAAATATTTTTTTAAAATCGTTTTTAGAACATAAAAATATTAAAAAAAAAATTCTATTTAAAAAACCAAGATTCGAACCAGGGAACTCACAGTTTCTAACTTAACACACCTCTAGACAACTGAACCATGAAGGAACGCTGTTTAAATATCATTAAAATGAAATATGGACCGTTTACTGTTTACAACTCAACACAGTTTTTTGTTTGTTTTCTTTTTGTAAAGGCACTGTTGTCATACCGTGGATTTATCTCCTTTTGCGAGTTTTTAAGTAGAAAAAAAACACAAAAATTCCTAGTTTCTATTTGTTAAAATTATTTCGTTAAATAGATGAAATAATAAAGAAGAATGATAACGAAAATCATATTGGGCATTATGCTAGTCTATGTAAACAAATGCGAAGGGGGGAAAAAGAGACGACAACCCGATTGAACTTCGCTTTTCATAAGGACCCAGAATATATATACTTTATAGGGTGTAGGACCTTCGGTGAAGGGTATAAAAAACAAACTTAATTATAAAAAAGAGTAATTTTTGGGATTTCAGTATTTTGGTCATAACTCTGCTATTTCCTTACCGATTTGATAGATTTATATACCGACGTGTCAAAGAAGAAATTTGCCAGTTATTTTGGTTATAAAACTTGGACTCGGGAAGATCTATGGTTCCCGAAAATGGGTATTTTTCAAAAAAAATTAATATTTTGGTCATAACTTTTTCGTATCTGAACCAATGTTCCCGAGTTTTTCAGAAAATATTTTCTATTAAAAATTTCCGATCTTTATATACAAGGCGTAACCATAGGTCATATTGCAGTCAAAAAATTCAGGTTTTTATAAAATTTGTGTTTTTTTTTGTATGGGAGGTACCACGCCCACTTCTCCAATCCCGCCCACATTTTGTGGGATGTTGTGTATTTATAACCTAAAGGTTTGCACCTAATTTGAAAACTTTGGCTCTTGCCGTTCTTCAGATATACAGAAAAAAGTAATAAAAATACAACAACCACAAGGGATTTTTTTGGAAAAATTAGAGGTAGTCGTGGTTTTTTGCTCATATCTCAGCCATTTTTTGACCGATCTGGCTGAATTTCAATAGCAAAATTATAATAAGAATACCTGACAGATACATATACCAACCAAGCCCCCATCATTTCTGGGGGCTTCGGAAAACCCATTTCAACAGACAGACGGACGGACAACCGGATTTGAACTTCGCTTTTCATAAGGTCCCAGAATATATATACCTTATAGGGTGTAGGATCAATATTGTAGAAATTACCAACGGAATGACAAAGTTATATATACCCTTTTACCTTCGGTGAAGGGTATAAAAACAAGTGAGTGTTGTTTAAATGGCTTTTTGTTCATTCTTACAGACCTCTAATGCCCACCTATAAGACAGAGTCCCGCGATATTAGATACCAAAAGTGAAACGTCCCTTTTAGTCGTCAATAGTAGAGATATGGTACGCCTGCCATCCATTAATGTTAGTTTTTGTAACAAAATATCAATCTTTTCGGGTGGTGGTCCCACACTTGGACTCATAACTCTTATTCTGCTAAAGCCATTTTGCTGGATTTCAATCTGCTAAGGGTAGCTAGAAGCGATTTGAAACTAAATTTGTTCTTTTCAATTGAGTCGTTTGAAAGTGAGCGTGTTTTAAACAGACGGACATGGCTAAGAATTACTCAAGGCTCCAAAATACAATAGTTTATGAGATCTATATACCCTCATTCACAATTAGTACTGTGAATTATATATAATGGGTTTGAGTGTATAAAAAGATCATTCATAAATTTTTCTTGTGACAGCTCTTTAAAAATAGATACAAGATCTAAGTCAAACGAATCAAGCTAGATCACCTTTACCCTTCTCCAATTTCTTATAATGGTTACCCAGCTTGTTATTAAAAAGAGTTTTTGTTGGTCTAAACTGTTATTTAAAGTAGTTATTTGTTAACAAATTAATCCGTGTACATACTTTGTTGCAATACATTTAAGTTCTTTGTCTAATAAAATTCCTCAATAAGATGTTTTCCAGACTCCACATAAATAATTTTTACTTTAAGCATTTATTTCTCCTTCACAAAAGTAATAACCCAATATCAGCTGTCCCACAAAATCCTTTTTTATCCTGATTAACATAATTTACTATTTTTGCTGCAAGTATAATTTATTAAAACCTAAAAAAATACCACCAACTGCCAACTAAATTTCTGCATACATATTTCGAAAACAATTTTTCTACAATAACCAGAGCAGAGTCGTTGTATTTAGAATTTATAAAGTCCATATTAAAGACATAGTCTTTTTTATTCCGGGGCTTATTCATTTTCATATTTACATTCTTGCAGTTATTTTCTTTAATTTAACAAACCTTAGAATTATGCATGAATAATGTACTCTGTGAAGTGAAGGTTTGTGGTACACCGTTTCCAAAAATATTTCCAAAAATAAACAATTTTATTTTAAAGCACTAAATTCGCTATTATTCGGTTTTGAAAAGAATTTGTTAAGATATGTTTTTGGTATTGAGCAACAAAGTGCTTAATTTCAGAAATTGGGGTTTTCCATCGGAAAATTTAAATATTCAGCGTATAGCGTAGTATTTTTTGCTATCAACAATATAATTTTAAATTTAACAAAAAAAAAAAAAATTCCGATTAAAAAAATTAAGCGTTTGCTACAAGGAATCACAATGTGCTAGGGGGAATTTTATTTGACGAGATTGATAATAACTTAGAGAGGCATTAAAAAAAAAACGGCGGGTTTTACAGAATTTTTTTTTTTAACTTAGCGGTTTTAACACTTGCAAGACTACTCAATTGTTCGAGAATGCCGGATGCAGAAACCACCTTGAGTCGTAGCGGTTCGACCCATGATAAAGGGGTTTCGCTCCCAAGGAGTTAGCAACTTATTGCACACAAATTTCATCTCAGTGCCAGCCAGATGTGCTTTGATGAAACTGCAAGTGGAAAAACCAGGAAAATCTGTGTGCGCATAGGAATAGCTTATCCCATCAACAATAAATTTCAAGTGTTTTTATCAATAATAAAAACTGGGAATTAAGCACGAATAACAAAATCCTTTGAAATTAAAATTTTGTATTCCCAAAAATTGAAATTACTTTTTGATAAAATCTGTACCATCATACATGAGAAGACGACAGGGCACGCTATCCACACTTCAACTCAGAAACCTAATTGCGGACATAGTTGGCCACTAGCCCATTGGAAAACACGCCCAAAGGTTGGGGCTCCATTACAATGTCCTATGCAGAAGTTGCAGCAACGAGGAGGAGGAGGAGTCAACGAAATATCTTCTCTGTCACTGCCTGACGTTCGAATACCTAAGACTAAAACTCCTTGGCCAAAGAAAACTCAGGGAAAACCCTGTCTCTCTGACATTGATTTGAACAGGACACATTCCTTCATTGAATTAACCGGATTGCTGGGTGAATGTCAACAGCCAGGTAACGTAGGAACATTGGGAGACGGTGTTAAATGGTAACACAAAGGGAACTAATTTTTGACCCGCGTGGGCTGTGCTTAATTGCCAGTGGAACCTAACCTTTGCTTTCTGTAAAACCACTTGTACGAATTGGGGTCGTCACTTTACAGATTGTGCTACCAAAATTGACAGGATTGAATCACACTTCATTTCCAAACATCTAGCTCTGATTTTGCATATTTAATGAAGCAAGATTTGTACTAACTATGGCTACCACTTAAGCCCCTCTTAATATTCGAATATACTTTTCCCCGTCGACTTGTGAGTTTGCGTCTGGAGAAGCTCCTTCCCTTAAGTTTTACGCTCTCGAATTAAACAATTGCAGCTAATACCGCAACCTTGTCTGCGTCTTTAAATTAACAGCTCTCCACTAGATTGCATCTGACAAGGGCACCACAGAAACCAGAAGCCCCTAGAAAGAAAGGCCTTGAACGGGTTATTAGTGAAGTATCTTTGGTACTTAATTTGAAAGTATCGAATATTGGTTTAAGCCAAAGAACTAATTCGGCTTACCATGTCTTACTATTTCAACTTTTAAGAATAATAAGAATAAGTAATGCATTCCGAGGATATTTCATCTCTTGATGTTATATCGTTGGTGAAGAAAACCCAATACCTTGACAAGACAGATTTTTTAGTCTTAAATTCGCGACTGACTAGAGATCCTATCTGGAATTTGTTAACTAGTATCCTTTGGGACTTCGGGCCTTTGCTAGTTATTGGTGAGACTTTTATAGGAATCACGTGGGTACTTGGAGATGTTAAAAATTAAGTACAGATTTATCACCTATTGTGCACGCAAAGAAAAAACATGGTTGTGGTAAACATATTCTAAGAGCAACATATTATGATAAGAATTATGATTGTAGTCACCATATTAAGATTAATATTGAAACATATTATGACTCAATATACTCGTAATATGTCATCATAATATTTTTCCCTTAATCATATTATTATTCTGTTAATCGTACTAAGTTAAAAAGTAATCAAATTATTGTCATGTTAATCATAATAAGCTAAGAAATTAATCATATTATTGTCATGTTAATCATAATAAGCTAAGAAGTAATCATATTATCATCATGTTAATCATAATAAATTTGGAAGCAATCATATTATGATACAGCACCTTTTATAGCTGTCATAAAAATACAAATTAAATTTAAATATTTTTGAATCGATTTTTTATTTTGTAGCTTTTTACAATTTTTCTTAATGTTAATCAAAAGCGGAGTTCAATATAAGGCTTGCAAAAGAGCAAATGAAAAATCTGTGGTTTTCATGGGCAACCGCGTGTGTCCATTTTTTTGATTTTAAGATGTTGATGGCATATTGCCTAATTTTGAACGCCCTTTATATTTTTTTGAAAAAAGATGGATCAATTCCGTTTTGAAACGTAATGACAAAGTTTAAAATGTGCAATACCTAGCCCATAGTTTGATCTAGAATGGGTTTTCGGCTTTCCTGAACAATTTGTTTTAAGACATACGCGGTTGCCCATGAAAACCACAGAAATATCGTAGCACTTTTATAAAATATAACGAAATCTCTGTGTGTTTTGTTGTTGGATTTTACAAAAAAACTATGATATTTTGCATTTTCACTATTACATCACTAATACTTGAATGAACTCCGCTAATATTTTAATTTTTTAGTTTCTTTAAACTTATTTTTTTTATGCAATTTTATCTTTTAATTGTTTAACCGCTCACAAATAAAAAAAACGACACAACTTCTTCAAAATTAGTTTACAAATGGCGCTAACATAATATGATTAGAGTAAAAATAGTTTGATTGCATCTTTAACATAATATGATAAATGTATAGAAAGTTATCATGTTATGGCTATTAAATATCATGATATGGTTGTGAGAAATATAATATGTTTAAAAAGTTATCATAATCAAGTTGTTAGAAAAATAATTATTTTTCGGTCAACAATACTCAAATTCATAATTGCGCTAAACATTGATATGTTTACAGTAACTATAATATTGTTGATATTAAATAAAAATAACAATTATTTGTGTACGACAACAATATATTGTTACATTAAACATAGTGTTGTTGCCGTAACCATGCCCAACCATATTTTTTCTCTGCGTGTGGGGAAGTTCGGATTTTTGGCCAATCTCTCTCTTTTATTTTTTTCTGAGCTGCTTGTTAGCTCGGTATTTACTAAAGATAACCTTAAGCATTATTCAGTTGGAGATAACAATTTGCGGAACATTGCCAAATGGTGTAGCATTTACCAGTTGTAGTTTTTACATCTGTCTGTCTGCCAAATTTGCTATCTGTGCGTTTTTTCTCTGCAGTTGCTTTTCTAGGTTGCTGGTATTTAAGTTTGATTTCAGTATGAGTATCTTATGAATGAATGGTGGGCGAAACATTCGTATTGTGCGTATGTTTGTAACTTTATAAGGTTTTTGAAACTGTCAGCATTCATATATTTGATATGAAAAACATACATTTATTTTTATTACTACTATTTTCTTGATTTTCTAACTTGTTTGTAAGTGTGTCTTTTTCTTATTTTGTTTTCTTCTTGATATCTGCTTTACTTGGCCTTCTCTTAGTAAATTTATAATAATAATGATGTTACAACAGTGTCCTATGTCTTTAAAAAGGACTAAGAAAATAGCAGAACTTGATACAAAATGTTAAATTTTTTAATATTTAAAGCTGTTTTGAAATCTTAGAACATTCGATTAACTTTTTTTGGCTGTAATTAATATCAGTGTTTAGCCTTTCGTATTAATTGCAATGAAAGACGAAATCATTTTGAACCCATATGGAAGATCTGTAAAAGTAAGAGGTCATTAAAATATTAAATTTTGCCTTAGAAAGTAAATTAAATATGAATAATATAATGAAAATCTTAGACATCTTGAAACATAGAAAAGTTTTTTTTTATCTAGAAATTATATAAATATAATCCTTTTACTTCTTAGGGCCGTAACAAGTTCATTTTAATATTCTTGATTTCCTGCTCGATGCTTAATTTGATTTAATTTTAGGCGTTGTTTCGACAGTTCTATTGTAATTTGAGTACTTACACACTTCGGAGATCGAAGGTATAGATAGACTTGGTGCCAACAGAAGGGTACACATCTATTGGGATCGCGGAGAAGAAGGTTGCGAAGTGGCAGACGAATTGGCGATACGGGGGTTTGGGGAAACACCGAGACGTGCGGGCTTTTCAGGGTTATGTGGGTATCCTATGATCCAAAATCTTCTATCGCTACCGAGCGGGGACTGAAGGCTTCTGGTAGGCCTTATAACGGGTCACTGTTGGACGGCAGTATATACTCTGGGAGATCATTACTTCCAAGCTCTAGGGCATTCGCCAAGAGGGTATGGAGTACTCTGGGTATCCTCACATCGAACTAACAGTTTCAAGTAGGGGTTTTCATATAATGTGGTAACACTAGGGACCAATAGCCTAACCAAACCTAGACTAACCTAACCTAACCTTACCTTACCTAACCTGACACCAACTGTAATTTAGTTCGCCTTGACGTAGAATCTTATGCAGGTATTTGCTCACAAGCACTTGAGTGTTGTGTATATGGGCATTTCCATTGAAAAGTCCACTTTTGTACAGTAACGCCAGCAAGCAATTAAAATTGTTTCTCAACAAAATGCTTTACATATCGCACTTGTTCAACAATTGTGTATTAACTCAAAATTTTTATTTGTTCACTTTTTGGAAAAAATCGACACGCAATATTTATATCTACCCGCTTTTAAAATATCATGTTATTTTGTCCACTTTTTGGTAATAAAACGTTTGGTTTAAATTTAAAATAGGAAAATGTTTTGCTTCTAAATTTTGAGTTAATAGGGGAAAAGGATGCCAAAGCCAAAAAAATCTTTACAACTGTCCCTGAGTCGTTCCTAGAGGGGTAAAATGTAAGACTGACTCCCACTAAGATTTCCCCCCTAAATTTTGTTATGAACCCCCTATCTGTGCTCCTAAAGGGGGCTCCCATACTAATATTGTTGCTGCCCTAGCCTTTTTCAGAACATACCTAGTCTCCATCTTTAATCATTAAGCTGGTAACAATAGAAAAAATTTCGAAAATGGAGGAGTTGCACAACAAATGTTTGCATAACTCAAAAACGCTTTAGCTTATTGAAAAAAACTTAAAAAAATGGGAATTCAGCAATAAATTTCCTTTAAGATAAGTAAATATGCTCGTAAAAAAAAACATAAAAAAATGTTCCAGACGTATAAAGGAACGTATAGGGAAGAATTTATTAGCTTTGTTGTAAACGCATTTGAAGAGGCTTCAAAGGATATTGATGACGTTGATGTGTCAATTGATGCGAAGGCACTATCATCAATTGTTCTTAAAGCTTTGACAAATTTTGGTCTTGACCTAAAAAATTGTGTAGAAGCTGGAACAGATGGGTGCCCTCTGATGTCAGCAGAAAATAGAGCTGTTAAAAAATTCTGGAAACCGCGACAAATGCGAAACAAACGCCTTGCTATACCCATAAATCAAACAACTCAATTTCTTAAAGCAATAAAGTGCCATTAATACAAAAAGTTGTATCATTTGTTAAAGAAACGAAAAAATTTTTTTAATATATAATCATCCCAAGCAAAACGCAGTTTTAGCAAAGTATTTGGGAGCCAAACTCTCTACATTATGCGAGACAAGATGGGTGGACCGTCACGACTCAATTTTACACTTTGCAACAAGTGTAGTAAAAGCTTTGCAAAAAATATCTGTGTGGAAAAGTAGAGATACTTCATCAAAAGCCTTATATTAGAAACTCACTTAGTACTTTTGAATTTATTTGCGGAATATGCATTTTAAGTGCAATACTTATTGCAACACAGCCGCTTAGTATCATTTTACAAAAGCACGATATAGATCTTCAAAAAGGATCAAGCCTTATCAAAACTTTAATCATGTGCCTTGAAGAGAAAAGAAAAAAAGCCGAAGAATTTAAAGAATTTAAGCGATTTTTAAAAAAGTTAAAGTTAATTTGCGTTCAAATCGAGGTTTCAATCAAAAAGACAAGATTTGAATGAAATAATTACATCCAAAATGTTGAAGATTACTACCGTATTGTAGGTTACATTCCTACAATTGAATTTATTTAGAAGATCTCAAAACACCTTTCCCCAAAGATATCCTAAATGTATTAAACATACCTAAACTTTTACCTCAAAGTGTAATCAAGTCATATATAGACACAAAACTTTTAAAACCACAACTAGCTGATGAGCTGATTATGTTTGATAAAAGAGATAAGCACCTACTAACATCTAAACTTGGGCCTCAACTGTTGTATTGGCAACAAACATGGAAAATATCTGTAAATCTATCAGATAACGTTGTAGATGCTTTAATAAACTGTGATGAAGATATCTACCCAAATCTAAGAAAAATATTTCAAATTTTCGTTTCAATGCTCGTCAGTAACGCTACGAGCGAGAGGTCATTTCCCACCCTTCGTCAAATGAAAACATGGTTCAGATCAACAATAACAGAAAATAGACTGTTCTATCTAAATTTGCCACACAAGGAAATCATAAATTGCTTATTTAAAAAGATGAATTTATTTTAATTAAAAAGGTTTCGTTTAAATGTGCTACATTCCCATTTCATACTATTGATAAACTGAAATTTATTGTTGAAGGGATAAGCTATTCCTATGCGCATTTCACTGGTTGCTTAGGCCAGATCGTCAGCAAACTTCATCCAAAGATTTTAGAAAAGCTAAAGATATTACACATATAAAACTGTTAAGCGAATAAGAATTATAAGCCACAGTTTTACTTGTAACAATATCAAAGCTTAAACAAAAACAACAACAATAAACAGTGAGTTTATCTTTTCTTACAGTCCCTTTGGTTACAATTGGTTGATTTTTTGTCAACTCTAAATGTAGTTGTAAGTGGGAAAAGAAAAAACAAAAACAAATTACCTTATTTTATTTTGCCAGTTCAGTTTTATTTACACTGCCACATGCATATTAGTTATCAAAGTTTTTCTTGGGATTCAAAATTAATTTATTTTAATTTATACCGAACTGATCTTATATTTTATTAAACCTTATTGTTGAGTTTTTTTTAATATAATATACACATATTGTTTTTAATAAACTTTTAAAAGCAAATTTTGTACTTTTTTGTATCATACTTTTTCTTCAATATATTTTTAGTCTGCATTGAACATTTTGTATTGGAGCCCCCTTACGGAATGGAGATAGCGGGTAGGTATGTTGGAAATAAATGATTGGGATGCAAAATAAAGTGGGGTTGGTCCAATTTTTTATGAATTTTTAAAAATCAAAAATTTCGAAATTTTAATACTTTTAAGACTGCGCATATTTGAAAAGAATTTACTTTTCTTAAAGGAAATTTTATTGCGGAACTTTATGCGAACATATGTTGTGCAACTCCTCCATTTTCGAAATTTTTGTATGGGGACAACCCTTATGATTAAAGATGGAGACTAGGTACGTTCTAAAAAAATGCTCGGGTAGCAAAAATATTGGGGGTCCGTCATATATTTGACTCCTCTAGGGGCACTCTGGTGCTAGTTAGGGCGGTGACGGGTAATTTTATAAAAAATAATATTTAGTATGGGAGCCCCCTTAAGGAGCACAGATAGGGGGTACGTATGTTAATAAAAAATGTAGGGGAGGAAATATTAGTGGGAGTCAGTCTTACATGCCTAAGATTCAAGATTAATTGCTTGCTTGCGTAACGTTTCAAAAAGGAGACTTTTCGGTGCAAATACCCATTTAACGTAATGCAACGTTCCTTGTTTCGCAACCATACAAAAGTGTGGACTTAGAAAGTAAATAGACAATTTATATTCAGACTTCTCTCTTACTACCGCTCGTTTTTTCCCTCTCACTGCACTTTTACTCTATGCATAATATAAATTTTGCTTATATGACGTTAAAGTCAGTCACTCACACAACTATTTTGCCACAAGGATACTGATATTTTGTTGACATTACAAAAACAGAATTGACAATAACAACATATTAAAATATGAATAAAAAAGATTCTTGCTCATACATTCGTCGTCACACACCCATCTGAGTTCATAAGAAGATTGTTCTTTCGTCGTCATTTAGAAAACAGTTGTTGTCTTATGTTTGTTTGCCTTCGAAACAATGAAATTATCTTGTAATTTTAGACAAGAGTAGACACTTCTAACACTTTGTTTTTGACGCCTCTGCTTGAGATTTGAAACATATTTATACACACAATTTCCGTAGAGGAGGAAACGATTGAATAAAAAAAACAATCACAAACTAAAGGCGTTTGTTTATCTTTTGACATACCGGCAACATTTTCTTTTTCAAGTTAAAGTGTAAAAAAAAATTAACACGGAAATATTTTCCAAAATCTTTAAAATTTCTAACATCTATGCCAAAAAAATAGTGCATAAAAAAAAGGAGTATTTAAGTTGGTAATTTCATTTAGGAGATGTTTTTGAAACAGTTAGTCGAAGAGCAAATTTTGTTAGAGAGCACAGTAGTTGCAATTTTTGGGTTGGCTTTCGGTATCAGTATTAAAGAATTTGCTATTTCGGTAATTGAATTATATCGGTAGCGGTATACCGGTACAGAAACCTTTATAACGTTAAAAATATATCGGTGTTACAATTTTTCTCTAAAATATTTAACCCAAAGAAAAATAAAACTTCCCAGGGAGTTTTTAACCTTTTCCCATTTTTATATCCTTCACCTCAGGTGGAAGGGGTATACATATATAAGTTGGTCATTCTGTTTGCAATTTCTGCAATATAGATCTTAAACCCTATCAAGTATATATGTATATTCTGGGTCCTTACATACAGAAAAAAATCAATGTAAAATCCTCGAAACTTCATGTTAATTTAACTCGATTTAACTATAATAGTATGTTCACATTTAGCTTCTTAAACGCGTTTAAGCAGTTCAAACGTGATTAAGCTCTAATCACTTCAAAATCGAGATGATTACCCATACATTGAATTTAACATTGCAGTAAAGTTAGAGCAAAATGTCATTTAAATTAAAATAACAATCCGTATCACGTTGAATGAAAGTTATTTCAAGTTGAAACAATGTGAATTTCATGAAGAATCGAATTGGTTCGAGTTTGAAATAACAGTGAGAAGAAGCTTCAGAGACATTATCTGCGTTAATTATGAAACATTCTAAACACTTACCCGCGGAACCAGAGAGAGAGAAATAGAATATAATTATTTATTTACTTATAACACATGTTTCACTTTTTTGTTTTCCCCTTTGTTAACTGAAGGACTCACAGTTAAAAGACGCCAGTAGAATGACCAGATATAGTTTCGTCATTATTCTACTTTGAAAATTTTATGTACTTTTTAACTAAATAATTTTAACAAAAAAAATACGGGAATTTTTATTCTTTTTATAAATAATTTTAATTTGTTATTGTTTCAATACAAAACAAATAAACAAGATTTTATGGATTGAATATTGAACAATGTTATTTTAACATTTTTCGTTTAAATTTAATATGAAACAATGATAATTTTTAATCAACATTACGCAATGTTAATTTAACATTGATATTTTTTTCTGCGTGTATGAGGAGCGAAGTTAATTTAACGAAATCCGGCTGTCTAATGAAATGGGGCTTCCGAAGACCCTACAAATGTTGGGGACTTGATTGGTGTATATATTTGCTACGTTTTCTCCCAAACTTTGCTATATATTCGCCCTGATCGGTACACAAGTGGCTGAGATATGAGCAAAAACCCACGACTGCCCATAATTTTAACCATAAATCTCTTGTCGTTGTCTTTTTTTTTGTGTATCTGGAGAACGGCAAGAGCCAAAGTTTGTAAATTAGGGACAAACATCTTGGTTATCAATACACAACATCCAACAAAATGTCGACGAGATTGGATAAGTGGGCGTGGCATGAAAAAGATGTATTTATATCCAAAGAACGGCATTTATATTACTTTATATTCTTATCGCACCGTGCCCACGCTAGTGAAGGGTATATACGATTTGGCAGAGCGAATATGGGACTCTTACTTATTCTATTTAAATTCAATTGTAAAAATGGGAAATGGAAAAATATTCGTGTAGAATTTTTGTTCATAATTAGGCTATTTGTAAGAACTATATTATATTTTTCTAAAAAATATAAATATTTTACAGAGTAGAAACAAATTAAAATGTTCAACAAAATAATTGTTGAAACGAATACCGGTACCGGTATCAATATCGGTATATAACTATTTGTTGTATCAGTCAATAGCGATTTTCAATTCTAAACGAAACTTTAGCGGTATCATTACAAATAACGGTATCGGTTATCAACCTTGTGGAGTATTATTGTGGCAAGACGAGGTCACACAAAGAAAGTATTCGTTAGGCTTATTTAGAAATAAATGTTAAACAAAATCATAATTAGAGCAACTGCTACACTCAAAAGAAAACTCAATCCATTTGCACTCAAATCAATCGGAAGCGGTACTTTTAGTACAGCGAGTATGGATTTTCTTGAATCAAGTACCGAAAGATTGATTCAAGTACGGATTTTCAATCTCAAAATACTTTACTTATCCATATTCAATCCCGAATTCGAACTTAAAATAATACGAAAAAGAGATTGATTTTAGTAAAGCTAAGATTGAATCAATCTCAAAATGCGCTTGGTTTAAGAATTATAAAGTTGATTCAATCCCGAATTTGTACTTAAAATAAACCAAAAGTGAAATTAGAAGCAGAATTTTATTATGACTGACATACTTATCCGTTTTACTCTGTAAGAATTTCAATTATAAAAATCCAGCATCACTCCCGATATGGTTTTTACTTTAAAAACGTTATGTACATATATAACTGAAAATATAAACTAAATAAGAAGCAAGACTTCTTAATTTTACTTCTTAAACATTAAAATAATGTGTTTTCGTCTTGTTTTGTTGTTTTTGTTGTTTCTACACACAACAATCAAATCGATTTTTAAGTTTAATGAGATTAGAACATCCACTTTGTAATTTCAATCTGTTTTACTTGGTTTAAGAATTGATGTTCGAAAGTAACCCCATTCAGGATTGTTTTAAGTACGTTTTAGAGTTGTTCGTACTTGAATTTTTAAGTACGACTCGTACCTAAAAAAAGTATAAAAAAACTTAATTTATCCCGAGGGTTCTTCTTTCGGTGTAAGTATGGATGCGAAACGTGATCCATGATGGAAAGTTATGTAAGTTAATTTTCCACATCGGATGCACTTGTCGACGAGTACGGCCACAAACGAGATGGAGTGACTACGTAGAAGACGACTTAAGAATAATTGTTATACGAAACTGGAAAGAGAAAGCCGAAAATAGAGAAGAATGGAGAAAAATAATTGAGCAAGCTAAAGCTTACCCCGGTCTTTGGCGCAATACGAGGATGATGACGATGAAATGTGTTATACGATTAGATGAAATCTGTAGTTTTTTATTATCCAACTATCGAGTTTTTAAACTTATAAAGACTATTCAAAACTTAAATAATCAAACAGGTAGACTAAAAGTAGTCGAATTATTCAAAACCAATTAAGAAACTTTCACAAGAATACACTTTTTTTAAAAAGTTGATAATTTTGTTACAAACAAATAAAAGATGGCAGATTGCACGGATTGGTACAAGATAAACTGAATTTCGTGAAGATCAAACCATAATTTAACAAATGCTCCATATGAAGTCTTTTCTAAGAGATAATTTAAATACGGTTATATAGATTTTGTAATGAAGTAGGTTCCATATAAAGCAGGCTTCTGAAAAACATTTTAATGGCCATTTCTCAATGTACCGCCAAACTGTCTGTTACTAACATAAATTAACATAAATTTATTAGACCGAAAAACTGTCTGTTAACAATTTTGGGTTTCTCAATATACCGACAAAAAACATTGTGTTCAGTTGGCAACACATCTCAAAATACATGTAAAAGTTGGGAGTCAGCTGATTGAATTTATCTGTACGGCAAAAAAAGGAAAATAAATAATAATTGGCAACTGAGTGCTGGTTAGTTTTGCGACAGAATAGAAGCAAATGAGACATTGAGAAAACCAAATTTCTTTAATGTGCAGTTTTGGCGTTGGGAAAAAAAGATAATCGACTAATGAGAAAACGGCCATAAAACTTATAAGACGTTTAAACAAATTTCACTAGTGTTTTGAAATTTGGTCTAGTTTATGTTTTTAATGCCAGAACACACTTTATGGAATTTTGTGATAATTTACCATCTGTACATTATGAGTTCCCCTCCTGAAAATCATTTTATCATGGCTAAAAGAGTTACGAATCGTGATATTTTTCTCTATTAAGGCCAAATTAAGTTTTTTTTCAAGAAATAAAAACATAAAACTTCGTATTTAACATAGGATTATAATACTGACGTCAGTTTTTATAAGGATTGGTTAATAATTTAGATATCCCTTATGAGGCAAGTTCCTGAAATATTCTAACTCTCAGTGCAGGGCATCAGAGATTCGGCACAGCCGAAGAAGCACCATATAACTTATTTTATTTAGCTCTTGCCTGCTTTTAAAAAAGGTTCGTTTGAGTAAAGAAAATCAAGAACAAATTTTATGGTGCAATTCTCACCGAATGTTTCATTCAAGTCTTTAAGTATAATACAGCATTTAAACTGACAAAAATTGCTATTTAAGCTTCAATAAACACCACAGAGAATAGAAGCTAAACCAAACCAAAACACTTGCAAAACATTAGAAATCTGGTGAATAAATAATACAAGAAAAACCTCAATTGAACAGTTTGGGGAGAAAAACTAAAGCACAAAACAATAATAAAAATTAAAGTAAAAGAACCTTTTCATCTTTAGAATTATAAAGCCATTTAAAGGCAGTCTTGTGAATAAATCTGTTTCGTATAAATTTCGAAATATTGTTTGTAATTTGTATTTAAAACAATATTAAAGCTTCTTCATTAAGTCCCTTTATGTCTATTGTTTAAATGGAAGGAAACTTAAAGTGCTTAGGAGTTCTTGTAAAAGATAAAGCTTTAAAAACATAAAAAGAGGAATGTAACAAAATTAACCTTTAACTGGGAAATCATAAATATACATATGTGCTTATGTATTTAGCAAATAAGCTTGTTACCAAAACCTTTTACAGATCGTTTACACCTTTTGAGAACTAAACTTTACACAGGTATTTGAAAACCATGTTGAAAGTAAGAAATAAATAACTAAATTTTTATATCAGGCAAATGCCGTTTCTCTTAATTTCTATTTAAGCTCAAAACAACAAAAGTTGGAGGTGTTAAGTCTTTATAAAAAGTGGTTTTTATATGTGTTTAGGGTGTTCAATTAATCGGGTTTTATTAATTGATATTTGGCATTTTTAACTTTTTTGATTAAACAATTCATAAAATAGAATTTGAAAATTAATCGAATAATTTTAAATCCCGAAAGTTTATAAACTACGAGATTTTTTTCGATAATTTTAGAAAAAACCAGTACTTGAGTAAATAAGCATTCTTTTTTAAATAAAACTTGTCAATGTAACTCCAAATTGTTAATTCACTTTCGGGCACTTAGATTTTATAAGAGTCAATATAACTTTGGATTTTTTTGAAACTTTTCACGGACATTCCATCCTCTGCTATGCTTCTGCAAATAATTTCCTCTATAGAACCGATCGAAGTATCTTGTTTAAAATATTTGTTCATTGGACCACTTGTAGACCCCTTTGGTTTTGTTGGTGGAGCATCTTTTTCAAGTACTATGTTATAGTCACTGTGTAAGTGGTAAATTAGTGGAGTTGTTGAAGAACATTTACGTTAATACATTTTTGGACAACTGTTTCATTTTGCATTATTAGATTTATACTTCGTACAATATTTTTTCATTCTATAGAGAGAAACGCAAGAGCTATTTTGTTAAAAAATACGGGCGTGTTCTGGAAATCGAAATGAAGTGGATTTAAAATCGACCATATTTTAAAAACGATCCTGCAATGAGAATTCATAAATTTATTTCATTTTATCTACTTCCTTCTTTAAGTATCTATTATTTTTGCAAGAAGGACACTTAAAACCAGGAAACTGTATTTTTTTTCATATTGTAAATAATTGAATTTAAATTACACAGTGCAATTTTTCACTTTTGCGGCTACCTAAACGGTGTTAAGCATCATTCCTAGGAAGTTCATATGTTCTAGAGATCCTAGGTACATTTTTCCTTGAATTTTGAACGGTTTGCAAACTATCGACCTGAACAGGGGAAAAAAGGTAAAAAAATCGAATTTTTTTAAGTTTTTTGCGATTTTGATCTTGAAGATGAAGTTTTTTTGATTTTATGTGTTCACAATTTTTGTTCTTATGGCAAGATCTACAACTTTGTCTCAGAGGGTAAATAAAAATTCCTAACGGTTTGCAAGATATGAGCCTGAGAAAATTATCACTTTTTTGCAAAAATTACACCGAGGCCCCAAATCTTTGGGGGCCCATAAAAAGTGCATGTTTTTGGGCAAAACTGGGAGAGTCGGGTCTTTTTTATGTTTTTTTCTTTTATCACGTAGAGTTGTCCGTATATGGTTATTTTTCCATTAATTAAAAAATTACACACAGTGTTATCGTTCGATTTTCATATCACTTCATTTCGATTTCTAGAGCATACCCGAGCAAATCGAACGGGAATTAATCGATTGAACACCCTATATGTATTATTAGAGTTCCTAAGCGGAAAAATTTCCCGAGAAAAGGGTAAATTTTGGGAATTTCATTGCAAAGCTTTTTAGGTAAATTTAAGGTTCAATATTGAAAGAATAGTTATTTCGTCATTATAGGATTTAAACAAATGATACAAATGACATTTTTGTATATTGGACGAAGATGTGATATATATAACTTAATGATCTAAATTATTGCTGCAGAAACATTAAACAAGTGTTAAACATAATAAGTAATAAGTCATAATCAGTGTTGCCAATTTAGCCATTTAGTGACTTGATTTAGCTATTTTTCAGCTTGTTTAGCCATTAAAAAATGAGTTTAGCCGTTAGCCATTTTTAATTTTTTTAATAATAAAAATTTCTTGCCGTTTTCTCTTTTAAAATAATAATTTTTATTTTCTTTTAAAAATTTATAAAATTGCTAAAAGAAAAAATAAACAATTTATGGTATAAACACAACTGGGACGAACGACGAACTTCGCATAGTACGACGAATTCGTCGGCAAGAATTCGTTGCGTAAATTCGTCAAATGAGACACAATAAGTGCGTGAATTATAGGTATTAAGGTGTCTTGATTTTTTTTTTTTTTTAATTTATAAAAATAAATACCTTGGACGCTAGATTATATAAACATTTTCATCCATTTTCATCTTTTTTAACTAGCAATAAATTTTATTCAAATTTCTTTGTAATTTTTTTGTTTGTTAACATTTATCAAATCATAGGTTGACCATATTCCAACAAAAAAAAAATAAAAACTTAAAAAACTATTAATTGGGTGTGTTCTAGATCCGAATCCACTTGAAAGTGGATTACTTAAGCATTTTTGGTGTTCTGTATTTCGATTTAGCAAACTCAAATTAGTTTTTGGGTTTGTTTCAAATTTTTCACGAATTTCAGCCGTGTTCGCGATTTGTTTTTTGCCATTCCTTATAGTTTTAGAGACCTTGAAACAATTTTTTGGCTTGTTTGAAATATTAAAAATTTTCGCGAATTTTTGCAAATTTTAGCCAAGTTCGCAATAGAAGCGATTTTTCGCTGCTACTCTTTACAGCTTTCACGATTTAGCTGCGGCTAGCTGTCCCTGTCCCAATTTATTCGTCGTTCGTCTGCGTAAGAAATAGAAATAAACCTATCGCAGTGTTCTTTACGCAGGACGAATTTCGGTCCACGCAATGATTGTATGTATTTTCATACATACCAATGTGCTCTATTTCTGACGACGAATATTCGTTGCGAGTAATTCGTCGTTCGTCCCAGTTGTGTTTCTAGCATTAAGCAATTCAAACGGATTCAATTTAAATCACAACTTTTACAAATGAAGCACAGCCGCGAATAACGTTGTAAGTTACAAAATAATTATTTTTCAGGAAAGCAAAAAAACGTTTTTAACAGGCAGAATTATTTATTTTTTAATTTTTGTTTTTTACATTATCAAAACTAACGATAATAAAAACTTTAATACTAAAGGCTTTTAAAACGTTTTTACACTTTGCAAAAGCATTTCGATTGTATAATTTTGTTGGTAACTTACAACGTTCTTCTACTTGCTGACACTTTGTATGACGTTTTGAAGTGGTTAAGGTGCACAATTTTGGCTGATTCCATGTTTAAACAGTGTAAGAGAGTAATTTTAAAGGTTATCTGCAAAAAAACAGTTTTTGCTAAAAGTGGCTTTTACAACGTTATTCGCGGCTGCGCTTCAAATGGTAAAAACTGCTACAAGCGATGATGATGACACATTTTTCAAAATAAAGGAACAGTATTCCGATATTAAATTTACAAAATGGATCAACACGAATAACACTGTCTATTTCAATATAGAGATGCAGGCGGCAAAAAAAACTTTTAGAATTTAATTAATCGATTAATCACGCAAATAGTTATTCGACCTAAATATTTAATCGAATAATAATCGAACAATTTAAAATTATTCGGTTCATCGAAAGCGTTATAAATAGGGGTTTTTCCCGTTTTCCCGGGATTTTTCTTGCGGGATCCCGGGAAATAAAAAATTCCTCATAATTTCAAAAATAGCTATTTTTACTTTTCTATTCTCTAAAAATTAGCATCTGTGAATGGGTTGTGGATTAGATCAATTACAAGAAGTGAGTACATGCACACTCACAATATTATTACAGTAACGGACTGTAGTTTATTTAAGAAATATTCTGTTCAGTCATTTTTAAATAAATAAACATTTAAAATTCCAAGCAAATTTATTCTTAACTGATTCTAACAGTTATTCAAAAAACTAAGTGCATATTAATACGGATTTTCAGTTGCAGTTAATTTTGCCCGTTGATTGAGTTAAATTCTTCTTTATGTTAAAGTAAATAAAAATGTAATTTAAAGCAACGAAAAGTTCATTTAATTTTTACTGTCAAAAATTCAACCGCGAATTCCGTAAAAACAAATCAATATTCAGTTATCTTATATAAATTAATTGTCAAAAAATTAACTACATATTCCGTAAAAACAAATAAATATGCAGTTATTTTATAAAATTTTACTGTCAAAAATTCAACACCATATTCAGTAAAAACAATTAAATATTCAGTTATTTTATATAATTTTACTACCAAAAATTAATTTTTACTTATCTATAAAAAATGAATTGCTTGTTTTGTGTAAGCCATTCCCATTTTCTATTTGTTAAAATAATTTAGTTAAATACATCAAATTTTAAAAGTAAAATAATTGCGAAGCCATATCGGTCATGCTGCTGGTGTCTTATAATTGAGAGTTCTTCTGTAAACAACGTGGTCAGTACAACAAAAGTAAAACAAACTGGGTAAGTAAATAAAAATATTCTCCCTCTCTCGCTTATAAGAAAAACAAGCGGACAGGTGTCTGTCTGGTATTTTTTTGAAATTCGGCTCATTTGTGGAGTAAACGAAAATTTAATAAAATAACTGAATATTTAATTGTTTTTACTGAATATGGTGTTGAATTTTTGACAGTAAAATTTTACAAAATAACTGAATATTTATTTGATTTTACGGAATATGGTGTTGAATTTTTGACAGTAAAAATTAAATGAACTTTTTGTTAAAAATAAATGAAAACTAGGTAGACCGGTTTTTAATTGAACTTTCATTTATTTTATATTACAATTTCAGTTAATTTTACGTACAGAATATTGTGAGTGTATTTAAATCAATGTCTCCTGATGCAAGAAATCTACTAAAAGCAGAATGGGCAGTGCAACAGTTGATAATTATTACATTTAGTGAAGTGAAGAGTTAATAAAGTACATTAATTCAAAATAAGATGCAGGCAGTAAAGTTTCATTGTTCATGAACAAGTCTTAAAAATAGGAGATACCTAAACATATCGCTCCTTTATTGCAACATAGTCATATCTACAAAAACAAACGATCTTGGCAAAATGCGATTAAAGTTTTCAAAATGTACCGATTAAAGATATTTTGCTATAACTTCGGTTCAGTTTGAGATATAATACGAGAAGGTATTTGCTAAAGTTACTTCAAATTTTGAGATATGACTATGATGCAATGAAGGAGCGATATGTTTATTAGGTGATAAACACAAATTTTCAATTTCAATTTGTGTTGGTTTATATACCCGTGAAGTGCAGGGAAACCGAAATAAAATAACATTTTGGAAACTCGTGTAAGATACTACAACATACAACTTGAAAAACACATTGTCCTAAAGATTACAAATGGATCTATTGAAATGAAAAGGTTTGTAAGAAGCAGTCCGGTTGATGCTTTTTTTTTCATCAACCTTGACATACATTTGACTGACATATACGTTGTTTATAAAAAAGAAAAAATTGCTTCTGATTGTGAATCCGAAGCATGCTACAACGGTGCACTTTTAAATATTTGTCCAACCTCGGTAAAAAATGAACGAAATTTTTCGGAAACATGATAATTAGTAAATAAAATCAGGAATATACTTTTTGCTGACTTACTAAGCGCTTTGAGTGTGTCAGAAAGTTATTTCCTAAGCCGTTAAAAAATTTTATATATATCTTTAAAATATTTTATCTATTTTATTAATTAACTTTTTGATCTCATATCTTGAGTACCTTAATTTTAATTTTGTTTTTATTATTGTTTTATGAATTAAATTGTTATGTTTATGTTATATTTTTATCTTGTATCCAGAGCATAATTATACTGAATAAAAGCATAATAATAGGGAATAAAGGCTTGAGGTGATAATGATTCAAGTTCCTATTTCAATTTTCAATTAATTTTTTAGTATTGAACCATTTCTTTTACTTTCTTTGTAAACAAGTTCCCTTACGTTTTTTTATAAAAGTTTTTTTCATTAATTAATAACAAAGTTTACTTTGTATTATTTATATGGAGCGGGATCCCGGGAAAGCGGGAAATTTTTTTAAGTTTCCCGGAATTGAAAAAGTCTGGGAAAAAAAAATCTAGTTATAAAGCATATCCAATTTCTCTGTTCTTTTTCTTGTTTTTCTCTGAAAACTAGTAGTCGTACATTATACCACTTGAATCTCTTATTGATTTTTTTAGCAATTTTAATAGTTCAAATAGTCTTGTTAAGGTTTGGTTTATGGTTGTTTTCATTCGTCTCAAAAAATCATCTTCTTTATCTGAATCATTGTGGTAAAAGTCTGTTCTAAGCATTCTTAAAAATAAATTATTCCAAAAATCGTTGGTTTCATTCTTTGTACTATACGAACTATATTTTAAAAAATTAAACATCGTTAAAAGTTAGTTGAGAAAAAAGTTATATCAGCTGCAATTAATTCGATTTTATCAATTAGCTTAATATTTTTACCATAACAATAAAATATTTTTATCTTTTTTAATTATTAATCTAAGTTTTGATATTTTATTAGGCTAAAGTTCATCAAATTTAGTTTTCATTAAATTATTTTTATGAAGAAGGAATTTTACAACATGAATATTAATTAAAATTTATTGATAATTTTTCATTCTTAACTGCTGCTGGGATCGAAGCCAGGCTTTTACGGACAGGTTACCCTTACATGTTTCGATTGCAACCACTTAATCTTCAAAAAAAAAACCACAACAGTAATTATTTTTTGTAGATCCTCCAAAATATTAAAAACTAATAGGCACAAGTGATTCCTATCAGAGGTACAATAAAACAACATCGAATTTGTCGATGATTTAATTTTTTTAATGCTAAAATATTTAATTAACGTTTAATCTTATGTAACAAATTGATCTCTATTTACAATTTAATTGTAAGCCATTTTTAATGAATTGTTTTGGTTTTGTTAATAAATTTTATTTATGTGCATTACGATCAGTGTTGCCACCAAAGAAATGGTAAATTACACATGAAGCATGCCAAAATTACACATAAAAATACGAATTACACATGATATCTGCAGCCGCACCTTATATGGTGTACCGACGCCAGTGTTGCCACTAAAGAAATGGTAAATTACACATGGAGAATGCCAAAACTACACATGAAAATACAAATTACATATGCTACCTTTTTACTCATGTCACAGAAACAAATTTCGATCAATGTGGAATTTAAGCCGTACATATTTGGCTTCTTCAGAAAAAGTAAACCAATTTCAATTTTCTAAGTACAAATCACCAAAAATTTATGCATTTTTGCAAAACAAATAAACATAAATATCGTCACATTGAATGCAAAAGGGCGTAACAACACTTTATTTGTTTTACAGGAGAAGCAATAAACTTTACAAAATCAATAACAACAAGTGTAATTGGCGTTTGAATTTCTTTAATTAAGTCGCCATTTTTGATCTAAAATTGTGTGTGAACATAAAGTTTAATAAAACGATCAAAACTCAATTAAAAACTCTTATTTCGAGTTTTTTGTTGTTGTTAAGCTCTTTTGCATTTTAGGTGACGATATGTAACATACATTTCATATCCCTATCAATGTCGTCGACGCAATTTTTCAACTGAATGTTAATTCAGTTCCTCTATTCCTGTAACGTTGGATATGCCAGACATTTTTATATTTTTTACTTATCCAACACAAAAATATTTTTCAAATGTCTCTTTATTTGCTTTTTGTTTACAACAATCGTATCGTTGCTATATTTAATGCAAAAAAAATAATAGTTTCATGTTACCATTTAAAAGATTAAAGCAAAAATAACTATGTATTTGCAAAGTAGGAAATAATCTGTCTCCAAAGGAATTTTTTATTTCAAAAACCTTTTTCCAATAATTTTCTGCTTTCAAATTACTACGACCTAAAATTTTACAAAATGTAAGAGTGCATGTTGTCGCGAAAATATTCTTGAAACTCCTTAGTTTTGTCTGCCGAGCATTACTTCTAATAAAACAAGATCTAATATTACAAAGTAAATCTTCCAAATATGTTGGAAGTTTCAGACAGGCCTTCGACGCTACCGAATGTATTAGGTGGCACGAGCATTTTATCAAAATAATAACTGGCTTTTAGTCTTTTAGAACCTTAACTTCTGAATTATACTGTCCAAACATAACATTAGGTGTATCTGATTCAAATCCAGCTAGATTTTCAAAAGAAATCCCTTTTTCTATAGTTGTGCTCTTAAGAAGCTCAAACATTTCTTTTGCAGTCGATGATCCACCCTCTTTGAAATAAAGAAAATAATAATGTACCCAGGATGTTTCGTCGTTATAATAAATTGTGGCAAAAGCTATCTAAATGCCAAATGGTTAGTAGTTAATAGGGTATTCCTTCGGTTAACCGTTAATCGGTTAACCGATTAATTACTACCCGATTAACTGATCGGTTAATTTAAAATTGGCTTTTTTCGATTAACGATTAAACCGGTTAATTTCAGTCGATTAACCGATTAACCGAAGTAACAAAATTTTAAATTTTTAAAATTTTTTTTGTAGTATTATCACATATTTTTTGTGTTTTTAATTATTTGTTTTGTCTCATATGCAAAAGGTATGTGTTTAGAAAAATATTTTTTGCTTCTAGCTATACATTCTTTAAATACAGTACAAAGTCAGGAAATACAGAAAAAGAACTGAGAAATTAGATAATCAGTATTATGGATTGCTTTCGAGATTTCCAACATCTGCGATAAGTGAAAGAATTTTTTCCAAGTCGAGTTTTATCGAAACTAAAGAAAAGAATCTCTTAAATCCTAAACATTAAAGCCAAATTATTTTTGTAAAAGATAATTTATAAGATCTCCTTAAACTTTTGAAAAATTTATTAATAAAATGATCTCACAGTTTATTTCTTATTAAATACATAATAAATATAAAGTATAAAATATGAGGAGGTCCATTTGGATAAACGACAAAATGTAATTTAAGTAAGTAGCACATAATTTTTTTAAAAAACAATTATTGAGGTATTATTGTCTACAAAAAAAAATATTAATCACAAATTTATTATTTTATCTGATAGTTTGTTTTAAAGTTATTTAGATAGCAAATTTGGAATTATTGCGTTTTGGTCCGAATCATAATATTTATTAATGTAATTATTGCGTTTTGTTATGGACCTCCTCAATTAACATAACAAAAGCGAAAGGTATTAACTAAACAAAAATTCCTTACGTTTTACAGTTATCTAAGAGTTACCACCCCAGCGTAATTTATTTATAAAGTTGACTTTTTTTAAATTTCTTGTAGCGATTTATTGCAAAGATGAGTAATTATTGCATTTTGCTCAGAACCATTATATTTGATATTGAATTGCAGTGTAGTTATTGAGTTTTGGAATACTTTATAATAAAGGTAATATAGATTTCAATGTGTAGAATAGGATTCAATCAAAAAACCAAAAAACTTAAATAATGTAATTATTGCGTTTTGTTATGGACCTCCTTATATGTATTACATATTTATGAATTCCTTTTTTGCTCATTTAAGTTCAAGAATTGTTTTGTTTGCTTTGTTATGGTTTATTTTACTAATAAATTCCAAATAATAAATAATTTTTGCATTTTTATTTATTGAAATTACTTACAGACTGTTCAACGATTTCGAACGTTAACGTTCGCATAGAAAATTACATTTAAAACAAAAACAAATTGTCGAATTTTGTTTTTGTTTTAATTGTACTTTTCTATGCGAACGTTAACGTTCGAGATCGTTGAACAGGCTGTTAATTTATAACAAAACTTCATTAATCGGTTAACCGATCAATAACAAAATTTACCGATTATAAACCGATTAAACCAAAACCTCGGTTAATTAATCGAGCGATTAACCGATTAAAGCAAAACCCCGATTAAATGAATATCCTAGTAGTTAATGATGAAACCATTTTTGTTCAGCTCTTTGAACGCTTCCATTCTTTTAAATAAATTTTTAAGTTTTGCTAAGAATAATAAACTTTTTACTTCCTGTGAAAAAATAATAACATAAATCAGTGCTACAAAACGTTAAAATACACATGCAGTCAATTACACATGGGCTACACATGAAAAAAAATATTACACATAATATGTGTAATTACACGTGAGGTGGCAACACTGATTACGATATAAAAAACTGTGAAATTATAAGTGTGATACAGACTTTCAACCATGAGTGACAATTTTGCTTAAATTTTCGCTTGCTCGATAGTGTGGCCGCTAATTTTCACCAGTCAACTGTCAATCACAATTTTTTTGTGGTTGACTGATGAAATTTTTGACTGTCACTCAAGTTGGATGGTACCCCGCTTTAAGGTTTTTTTGTGGGCTACCTTAAGTACGTAAAAACACCATTCATTTTAGACCCTATAAAGTATATACATCGGTCCATAAATCACGGAGCTATAAACAAAAAACTACTTTACTCTTGCCGAAATAATGGCTTTGACACGGTTCTCAGGAAATTTGAAATTATTTCCCGGGTAATTAAAAATCCGGAAAAAGCATATTAACAACTTTCAATAATAATTTTTCCTGTCCTAAAATTTGACAACGGTGCCATGAATTTTAGGACAACAAAGAAGGGCAGCGACTTTTCTGTGACTCTAAAATCTAAATAGATCAGAAATAATACAAAAACGCTTATTTTGTTTAAGCACATTTTGTTTAATGACATTTAATTTCAATAATAGCGTAAATCTTACATACTTTTTCGCACTATTTGTAACAAAAATTCCCAGAAATGAAAGAAAATTCTAAGCCGTTTCGGGTAAAATAACACCTCCAAGAAATCAGTAACCCTCATCCTTACAAATGTCATTCTCCCACTTTTCCTCAGTTGTGCTTTTACAACTTGCAAAATAATATGAAATCGCTTGTGAAAAATCGTTAAGCTTAAATTGTTAGAAAACACATTCAGCATTAAATGTTAATGATACGTAAAGAACAGTGCGAAAATAAAATCGTGTTAATTCATTCTTCCCTTATTTATATTAATTTTCTTGCCAAATATTCAAAAGGATTTAGGAAAATGAACAGGCATCTGCAGAGAGTAATAAAGAAGGGAAAATCTTAACAAATGTGTTACATAAAGAGGAGAAAAAAGGAGTTACATTTGTAATCATTTACAAGGATTAATAACAAAAAACAAAAAGTAGTTGTTAAATAGTCTTAAATGCGTTTTTTTTTATTTAAATCGACTTTAAGAAAATAAATTCTTAGATATGTTTACAAATAGTGTTAGATTAAAATGGTGTGTTAAAAGCTTTTAAATTTTGCTGAATTTAACAATTACAAATGGGAAAGAGCAGAAATCTGCTTGACTCATTGAATTGTGATATAATGGCGTTTTTATCCATCACCAGTTGTAAGAACGTATTAAGAAACTTAAGATTGTACCATAAGTTTGTTATTTGTTTTTTGTTTTATTTTTTGTAATAAATGGCCTAATCTAGCGAAATTTAATTTTTAATGGTCTTACAAATCAAAGTAAAATTGTAGCGTTTTTAAAATTATCAAAACAGAAAAAACAGTAGTAAGGAAAAACATGTAAAATCAATTAAAATAGATAATCATTCAAAAAAGCAAATTTCGATCTATCAAAGGTTAAAATACAATTTAGTTTAAGGATTGATGTTTGACTATTGACGTCAGCAGTCGTCGGTGGCTGCGAGTGTAAGACGGCAAATCCATCTGAGGAGATCGAGTGGTTGCGATCGAAACATGTCATGGTAGCCAGCCGCCCAGGGTTCGAGCCCCGGCCACGGTCAAGAATGAAAGATTGTCAATAACAATTTTAATTAATTTTCATGTTTTAAAATTCCTTTCTTAATATACATATATATAATTTAATGAAAATTAAATTTGATGAACTTGCCCCTAATTAAAATATTAAAAATTTGGATTAAAAACAATAAATAGTTCAACAAAATAACCACAATACTAATTATTATCAAAAAATACAAAAAATAGCTAAAGGATAGCTAAAGTAAGCCTCGTAACAGAAATATACCCAGGAAAAACTTTTTGATTTTTAGTAATAGGTGGTAGTTATTTCGTACGTTACCTGGTAAGTAGTTGACATTACAATAATCATTATTCTGAAAGTTTTAATAAGTACTTACTAGTAATCGCCAACAAAAATTCTGGAATACATTTTTTTAGGAAGAATTTATATAAACATCTTTAAAAGGTTTTATATAAAAATTCTGGTTTTTGTTAATACTTGCTTTTTGGTTAATCCAGGTACGAATAAGACAATAAAAAATTTTGTTGCATATTTTATTTTTTTCTGTAAAAAAAATTAATTTAATTCTAGAAATTACTATAAATACAATTGAACATTTGACAAACAAAAACAAAATTTACTGGTTAGCGGTGGTGTAGTTGGTTCAGTATTTTTAGATTTATCGGCAACGGCGCTCTTGGTTTAGTTTTCTGCAACTGACGATCGCTTATGTCCTCATGAAGTGCAACCACTTTTTGTTTTTTGTTATTTATTAAATTACCACCATCTCATTTCATAAATTTTTGTTTAACTGAAATTTAATAAATGTGGTCTCAAAACATTTCCAATTCTAAAACCTAGAAGTAAGTAAGTAAGTAAGTAGATGGTTTACTACTTATTTTCCGGTATTTGCGTAAGTAGTGATTTTTTCGCCTCCCGTAAGTTAGGAGTAACTACATATTTTTAACTCCTTTATAGTCGAATAATAACTAGTTACAATGTAATTTGCTGGACGCTAAATAATAACTAGTGATATTTTGGCTTCTAGTAAGTATATTGTAAGTACTTACAACTTAACTTAGTCGTAGTTAAATAATAACTAGATATTTTTTGACTTCTAGTAAGTGTATTGTAAGTACTGAATTCAGTGGACACCTCGAACAAAAATAAGTAGTTATTCAGCCGAAAAATAAGTAGTGTTTATTTTTCTCCAACATTACTTACTAACTTACCAGGTAAGTAAAGTTTTTGCTGGGTACCAACAAAAATTCTGATAGTGCACAGAAAATATTGAAGCAATAAGACTATTTAAGTATAAAAGCTTTATAAATTGTAATTTGACTTAGAATATACATTCGAATCAATATGAAAACTTATTTTTTATTTCTTGACATCTACAATTTATCTACATCGGCTATGTGCAAAATTTTTAATTTTTTTTTATTACACCCTTTGAAACCTTTGTAAACCAAACCATCTAATGATATCTTTACTGGTTTAGAAATTAACAAAAGTAGCTATGTATAACCCATATACAGAATGTTCGTACATATAGATTTTAACTAGTATTTCAGTTATTTTATGTTAAAAAGAGTGCCCCGGTAGGTTTGTTGGTAGTGAGCTGGTCTGTCAGTGCGATGGTTGCGGGTTCGATGCCCGCCAGAGTATCGGGTCTGTTTTACAACAACGAACTGAAGGTCTTCGTTACTATTGCTCGGTTAATTAAGTTTGAACATTATTTGCAATTCTATTAGTAAAGCTTGGTCAGATGATCTGACTCAGATCTTACAATGTTTTAATTTTACACATCTGCCAAATGAAAATGAGCTTACAATGGTCACACAGTTGCAAGACATTTTTAGGCAATTTTAATGACAAAATTTTAGGATCTGACCACGAAGCTTAACTCTTAATAAATTAATAATATATCAACAATCTATCGACCAACACGTTTGTGTACGCTTCTTTAGCATCCCATGTGGATAAATTCCAAAAATAATGAAAAACTATTTTTCGATATTCTTCACTTACAGCAAACAAACTTCATTCAGTTGCTTTTTTTCGCAGGGAACCATTATATGGTTGTGGCGTCTTGATGGATAACTACTTTAACCATAGTATGGTTGCCGGCGACTATATTATGTTTAAAATTTTTCGTTAGTAATAATTTTGTTGGAGGTGACCATATTGTGAAATATGTTTGCTCTGGGTGCACTTAGAAACTGTTAATAGAAGGAGCCTTTTGGCTCTTTTCCCAAAATTAATTAGCATTAACCCATTATTAGCCAGAACTGTTTTTGGAATTGTGGAATAAAACACATTGTCCTTTTTGTCCAAAATACATATGTACTTTGTTCAGCGACTTCGCGGATACAATTTGGTAATTTCTGTTCACACCCGGTAACTTATGATGCCAGTGGGCATTCAGCTATCAAATTTGCAAATGAACTGTGGTTTACTTCTTAACTTCAATTCCTTGGAAACACGATTTTCGTATAACGCTTTAGTAGCTCTTTTAGTAAGCTTACGCTCGTGAATAAGTTGCCAAAGAATGATTGCAGTAAAAATAAATGATGTCTTAAATTCTAAAGTCATCTGAAAGATACAAAAGGGGTGTATCAAAGGGGCTGCAAAATTTATTTTACCAAGCCTTGAAATTGGACTGATCATAATTTTCGTTATTTCCTTATTTAAATTTCCAAATAAAAATTTGAACACAGATATTGCTTAAAATATGCTAAGTTTAATAAAAATATTCATTCTTTTTTAAACCAAAAAAGATTTGTGTAAAAAAAATTAAAAATAATTATTAAAAATGCTCCAACAAAATGAGTTATAGCTGCCCAATGGCCAATAAGTCGAGTTTTATTTCACGAAATACTTAAAGCAATATTAGTATTTGTTCAATTAAACGTTTCACTTTAAAAATATATGCTAAGGTTACTACATAAAACGGTATTTTTGCTCTCCTGAAAAACCAGGAAAAAAAACATAGCTGATTTTGTCGGAGCAACGACGATATATAAATAAAAATAAGTGTTGCCAATGAAGTATTTAGAAATTACACATTTAAAACAAAAATTGCATAAAAACAAGTAAGAGTATATTCCGCTGTGCCTAATCTTATATACCCTCCACCTCAATATTATAATATTTCCGAAGTGGGCTTTATTGGGACCTATGGTAAATTATGAGCCGACGAACAGTGGGAAATTTTACGAGAAGGCGGTCAAAATTCCATAACTTTTGACTGGATCGGTATTTTTTTTGCGATTTTTTTTGCTCGATAGGTGCGATGTTAGGCTTTCATTTGCGCGTAAAATTCGACTGATAGGAGCAAAAGTTATGAGGAGTTCAAAATGCATTTTCATTTTTTTGTTGAGTTTCGGTGTAAAAGTTGAATATTTCAAATATGATTTTTTTATAATTTATCATTATTTCTCTTGTATTTTACAACTGATACTTATTTTTTATTGTCGAACTTAGATCCTGTCAGAAAATGCCAATATTTGGCCCCTGTAAATTTTTTAGTCCCAATATTCACAGGGGCCAAAGGTTGGCTTTTTTGGGACGAGACGAGTTGTTATAAGGATAAAACTGAAAAGAAATATTTTAAAAAATGCCCAAATAGCATTCTAGGCTATCGATAACATTTTAGGTAATTCAACTTTTATTTTTGGTTTGAGATGTATGTGTATATTATTTTTATATATTAATACATTTATATACTTAAATCAAAAACAAATTATAATCTATAAACAATTTTAAATTAAACAATATTAGTAAAAATTTCTTCTAAATAGCTTTGGGTTTCATTTTCCAGAAGTTGTTTAGCTTCTTCCTCTAATTCGATTGAGGTTGATTTCCATTTTTGTCGAATACTGGACATATATAGATCTGATGTGCACAACAAAATAGTAATAAGATCTTCATTAGTACAACATCTGGACATTTTCTTGTGTTATGCTCGCGGAATAATCTGTAGTCTTTGTTCCTTTTTTTCTTGCGCTTCTTCAGATAGATCTCCAATTGGTAGCATATTGTGTTGAACTATTTGTTCCCCATGGTATAAAATTTTATGAACTGTGGTTGGCATATGTCTCCAAGCGTATTTTTTGTTATAAAGAATTGCTGTTTCATTTGCATACTGGCCAAATATTTTTGCATTTATCTTTCTGCTACATGATCTAACTTGTAAAATGATCTGGAATCGTCTTATTAATTCAAAATGTACTCCTGTGATAGATGCTGCAGTTTCTGGATCGGTATTTCCATCATTTGAATTTCCTTCTCCTTGTTTTGGCTGATCAATTAGAAGGCCTAGGTAAAGGTACTTTTCTTGAATTTGTTTTTTTTTTGCTTCCTTTTTCCACATTTTCTTTGTTTTTTCTCACTGTTTCGCATAACGGGCCAAATTCCAAATCATAACCCAATTTAAGAATATGCTCCATAAAACGAATTCTGGTATGAAGAGGGGACATTCCAAATTCGTATGCTTCATTGAAACTATTGTCTTGTGATGGGGGTTGGCTTAATTGAATTGATGTCTGTTTTCACACTTTTTAAAAGGATAACATACCGGCAATAAATTAACAGGTAACATGTAGGTAATTTTCACGTAAAATATAACTGCGTGCTAGTTTTCTTACCATTTACCTGCTCTTCCATTTTTTTAAATTAAGTTGCAATTTTCAGGTAATTAAACAATGTACTTTATGTTGAGGCTATTTACTAATGTTTAACCTTTTAACTTACTCAGAAATCTAACGTGTTAGTCTATTTATGTCGCCTATTCGTTTTGGAGCATCCGTTCACCCACAATAAGTTCATAACGATGGCAATACCTTTACCTTATCCAAATTAATTGATAACCTGACGTGCTAGATAATTTATGTGGCCTGAACTGCTTTATTTGTCGAAAATTCTTTAAGATTCACCTTCTTTAATTTCAGTAATGTTTCCTTGCAGGACTTATTTTTTGAACCGAATATCTAACCTTGGGTCACAGAAATTGCTGTAGTTCGCAAGGCCGTATCCAGATGTGTGTACAATGGGGTATAGAAATGTAGGTTAGATTCTGGACTACAAGAGAGTATAGATTTTTTTTGAAAAAAAAATAGTTCTAGAGGTCGCAGAGTTTAATGCTTTAAACCACGTATAGCTAATAAAATAAACTAACACAAAACACAAAACTTATTCTGTCAAAAAATCTTAAAAAACAAAAAAGTTATGAGCATTTCAACTTCAAAAATTGACTCAGAAATTCAAAACTATAACCAAATATTGAGAAAGTCCATTTCGGACCACCCTGTTCTCAATGAAATAGTTGAAATAGGGTTGAAATTTTTTGGCTCCCGAGGTTCACTAGTATTTACTCTCACATGAATAAAAAAATTTTTAAATCGGAGAACATAAAAAAAAATAATTTTGGCCGCCTTCTCAAAATATGAACCAGTGTGCGACGTTCACAAAAGCTTACAGTGTGATTTCTATTCTTATAAAACTATGATAGCATTATTCGTTACGATTTTAGGCGTTCCGAAGTATTTTTTGTTTTTTTTTTGGTGCCTTTAGTCAATTATGGACCAATTTTCAAGAAACTTTGTGGTATGATTGCTAGTTAATTAAACGAACTTGTGAAAATGTTTATCAATATGTGCACTCTGCTACTATTTATGCTGGTTTTTGTAACAAAATTCTTAATTTTTTAGGGTAGTTGTTTTACTTTTTGATTCATAATTATTTTCTTACTGAACCAATTTTGCTTGATTTCAATCCCAAACAGATAAAAAAAAAAAAATAGAAATTATTTGACAACAATATTGTTCTTTTCTTTTGAGACATACTAAAGTGAGCGTGATTTTAACTGACGGACAGACAGACATCGACTTAGAATAACTCAAGGACCCATACCGTCACTGTTTTTACTAACTGACCAAACTATGCATTATTTGTTTTGTAGTATAACATTTTTTGTTATGTGTTAAATAAAGAAAAAGACAAATATTTTTATTTTAAATACTTAACTCAATTTTCAAAAAAATTTCAATTAAGTCAGTTAGTAAAAACAGCGACGATATATGTATATACTTACATACATACATATAAACTTATACATATATGTATATACTTTATGGTTCCTAAATAAATACTAAAAAGTTTCACACACAAAAGACAAACTTAGTATGCTCTCTTCACAATTACCCAGCGGGAAAAAGAAGGAGTAGGAAGGCCTTCTAGAAGGCCTCTGTACCCCTTCTTTTGGATGTACAAGGCCTTCTTGCTCCATTCCATACTCATATCTTTTTTACACACGTTGTCATTGCGGAGAAGGCCTTCCGCTCTCGCTTCTTCAGCAGGTACATAAGAAGGGTAACGGGACCAAAAAAAATTGATTTTGCTTTTGCTTGTGCAAAAAAACGATACAAAAAATGTTACTCCTTTTCTACTCCCTTCTCATAGAAGCGAGTGTGGAAGGTGTATCTTATCTTTTATACGAAAGAGCTGAGGCCTTCTATGAGGCCTTCTTTAGCAGTTAGATAAGAATAGTAATTGAATCAAAAAATCTTTTAAGCAGGCCTTTAAAAAGGCCTGAAGTAAGAAGGTCTTCTGAGTTTTCCCGCTGGGTAGTTTTGGTAAAGAGTATAAAAATCAAAAATGAAATAGCTTTCAAGACAATGGGTCGAGTGAAAAAAATGTTAGCTTTTACTACATAGTGCTAAGTACCAGCTCTAGCTTTTACTTTTCAGCACTAGCTATGCTAAAAAGTTTAAACTACAAAAAGTGTGAATAACTCTTTGCTAGTGCTATATAGCTTTTGCTAAAAAGAGGAAGCATAAGCTGGAAAATTTGATTATTAAATCAGCTGCCAAAAATCGTTTCTAAAGTTGCCACAATTTCACTTTTAAATACCAGTATTAAATTTTTAACGGAGTTCTACGTTTGTAGTTTTACATATTCTTCTGCAGAAACATAATTCGTTAGATTTGTGTAAATTAAATGTTTTGCTTGTGTACACATTTTCTTATATTTTTTTAATCTTTACACGAAAACAAAATTAATTAAAAAGTGCAAGTCAAAAATTCAAATTTTTTTAAACTTATTTTGAAAATATTAATGCATAAAACAGAAGAATATAAGTACAAACATTACTATGTACTTTTTTATGTATTGAGGAGTGGATCAACAAGGGGGGGGGGGGGGGGTGCTTTCAAGTCATGCGAATTAAGGCCATGATGGCTTTATCTCTAATTCAATAGGGAGATAAAGCCTTTTGTTTTTTCCCCCATTTGAATGGGAGATAAAGCCATCATGGCCTTAGCTCACATTAGCGATATTAGAAAACGGCTTTATCTCATATTTCAGTTTTGAAGAACTTTTGCATTTTACATTGATTAATAGTTTTCTTATTTTTATAATTAAGAGTCTTCCCGGAGACACAAAAGTTAAGTATTGAAATCTGGCTTCGAATACTAAAGTTTTTCTGCGTAACGGCCTGCGGCCGCGCTTAAGGGTTTTCTCCTCCAGTAGGACACGGAAACACTAAAGTAAAGTAACAATATTCTGGAAAAATATGACTTTATCTCACATATATGGCTATATCTCTTATTTCGCAAAATATTAAATACGACCTTATCTCTCAATGATTGTCCAATAAGGCCATTATGGCTTTATCTCCCATTCAATTGAACAATAAAGCCATCATGGCCTTATTTCGCATGACCTTAAATAACATATAGCAAAAACGTCATCTCAATAAAATTCTAAGAAAATTCTCCGAAGAAACCATGGGTCTAAAATCAAACCCTAATCCGCGCCTCTCGACTTGAACATTTTTTTACTTGGGTGAAAATTTTTTTCAATGTAAAAAAGTTTTTAGTGTAGAAAAATATAATGTGCAAAAGAACTACCTTACTTAACAATTTGTTCAGAAAATTCGATTTCTTTTTGGAAAAAGCTAATTTTTCAAACATTTATTTTTTTTTTTGGCAAAGGCGGGCATATACATTTTCAAGTCGAGAGGCGCGGATTAGGATTTTATTTTAGATACATGGTTTCTTAGGAGAATTTTATGTAGTTTACGTTTTTGCTATACGATTTTAAAATAAAAAAATCGACCCGCCCTAATGTACATATATACTTGTATTTACTATATTTACAGCAATTTTAACATTTGAGGTGTTCTTTCCGAAAAATATACTACAATTTTAAATAATCTTTTGGATGAAAATCTGTCCTTAGAGATATTCCTTCCTTTGGCTAACTTTCATAATATTAGACATACTAATATTTAATTAAGAATAACGTTTTTTTTTTAATATAGTAGCAAAATACAAACCTCAAGCACCTCAATCATAAGCTTAAACAAATAAAGCATAAACTAGTCTTTTTAAGCATTCACTCGTTTTTATCACAATTTGTTTGAGTCAACCCTAGAAAAACTAGTTTCTACTAGTCATTATAAAGTACTAGCTTTAACTTAAATTTTTATTCACCTTTAACTTTATTATTTCTAGTAGTAGATATAGCAATCTTTTTATTCACGCGGCCCCATTTGCTGAACAACGCTCTTGAAACACCAGCCATCCGCACCTCACACTAACACGATTTAAGTGTTAATGCAAAGCTTAGCGACTGCTGAAGTATGAAAGATTTTCATATTTATGTCCGAGCATAAGCAAAATAACGTCACCAAGAGAATGGTACAAAAATGTTTATGAACAAACGTAAGAAACATACATTTTTAAAATTTGTTTTGAATGGTCCTGTAGGGTGCAAACAAATTTATTGGCCGATTGATAGTCTAAATATAAACTGCACAAATATTTTTTTAATTTTTCAATAAAACATTAGAAACCTCTTGAATTATAAAATCTAAAGAATCTAATTCACGCAATTAACTAATGCGAAGGAAAATGACAATCAAATTTCCAAGTTTATTGCTGGTGGGGACCCCCACATAATACGTTTGTGTTGGAAAGGAAAAACATTTAATAAACGTCAGGTTTGAAAAACAAGTTTGCCTGTAAAGGAGACTAATGGTGTTTTCTTTTCTACAAAAATGTGACATTTTATTTAAAAAAAATGCAATTTGGTGTCTGTTTCCTAAAAATTTTGCTTCCGTAAAGGATGAGTTTTTTAGAATAAAACAAGCCACCCTTTTCGGGAACAACATTTTTAAGAAACAGGCACCAAATTGCATATTTTTAAAATAAAATGTCACATTTTTTTGTAGAAAAGAAAACACTATAAGCAAATAATACAAAACGTCAGAGTTAAAAAAGTTAACTTCACTGTCAATAATTAATGAAAAAAAAAGAAGTCAACATGAATTAAATTAAACATGGGCTACACATGAAAGTACATATAAGTTACACACAATATGCGTAATAACACACAGATTGGCAACACTGATATTTATAATATTTATAGTGCCTCGGTAGGCTAGCTGGTAGTGAGCTAGTCTATCAGCGCCAAGGTTGCGGGTTCGATTCCCGCCAGAGACTCTGGTTTCTTTCCTGCAGACAAGCGTAGAGCTTCGCGGGATTAGCTTAGGGAATTAAAAAAAAAAAAAAAAAAAAATTTGAACTGGCTGCCTCGGCCTTCGTCCTTAACTTCAAAACCCATATTAGTTTAACGTTGTAATTCTCAAACATTAGTGAATCTATGCAGTTGTTCAGGCATCTCGACTTAACAATATTGATATTTAATGTTTTAATTGCAGCAATGCTACTATTTATATAAGACAATTTTTATAAAAAAAAAAACAAATTAAGTGTTTTCCAAACCTATTTTTTTAAGAAATTGAAAATAACTGGTTAAATAAAATTATGTATATGGAATATAAAGATTTTAATCTATTTTTTTTTTTTTTTTTTTTTTGGCTACACTAATATTTTGCCGGAAATAATATGCTTATGATAATACAATTTATCATAACTCTAGTACGATTTATCTGATTTTGATCAAAACACTTACAAATGAGTATCAAATATCGTTTGAGTCACTCAGATAACACTTTTTCATTTTTCATGCTAAATAAGTAACGGGTGTTTTTTTCAGTGGTATAGAACTTCGAATTGAAATAAAACACAAGAAAATCGTTTTAATGACCATCAATTTGGCTTTATTGGAAGGATAATTTTATGCCATTAATGTTTAAATATGATTTCAGGCATGTGGCCGCCGCGGCTGGCTCGAATAAAGCCAATTCTACAGGTCCAATTTTCAACCACTTTTTCGAGCATATGGGGCCGTATGTCGGCAATAACGCCACGAATGTTGGCTTCCAATTCCCCTAACGTTTCTGGTTTGTTGGCGTAGACGAGCGACTTCACATATCCCCAAAGAAAATAATCCAATGGTGTCAAATCACACGATCTTGGTGGCCAATTGACAGGTCCATTCCGCGAAATTATGCGCTCATCGAATGTTTCCTTCAATAAATCGATTGTGGCGTGCGCTGTGTGGCATGTAGCGCCGTCTTGTTGGAACCACAACTCATCCACATTCATGCCATCCAATTCAGGAACAAAATAGTCAGTTATCATGGCTCTATACCGGTCTCCATTAACGGTAACTGCCTCTCCAGCATTATTTCGGAAGAAGTATGGCCCAATGACTCCACCAGCCCATAGAGCACACCAAACAGTCAGTTTTTGTGGATGTAATGGCGTCTCAAGGGTCTCATGTGGATTCTCTTCACTCCAAATGCGGCAATTTTGCTTGTTGACGTAGCCATTCAACCAAAAATGAGCCTCATCACTGAACAAAATTTTGCGATGAAAATCAGCATCGAGATCAATCTCATTTTCGGCCCATACACCAAGCGTTGTTCTTTTGTCAACCTGTTCATGATGAAATGGCAAACAAAACTGAACATAAATGACATTAGAGTTGCCAGATTTGACCACAAAATGCCAGTTTTATCTCTATTCGAAAAACAAACCTGTAAAAAAAACACCCTTTACTATTTTTTGTATTTAAAAATTCATAAAAATTTTTACCATTTACCAGAAAGCCAGGTTATTACAAATGAAATAAGCCATATATGATGAAAATTGTTGAAAAAAGGTTAATTCTATTTTTTAAGTCTGTTCGGCTAATACATTTCATCATCATTAATTTTGCATTAAAAAAAATTTTTAACGCCTCTTATTTCCGAAAAATGTTAATATTTATTGTTAAAATTGTTTAAAGAAAATTGTATTCCAAATCGTTTCCTGATAATTTCAGCCAAGTCGGACAAATTGTTCTTAAGTCATGTTGATAACTGCATCAGCATAACCGCGTTATTTTGTTTTTTGCCGGCCAGTGCTATCAAAATAACCAAAAAAAAATTGCTAAATAGTTTATGGCGGCATTTATACGATGTCTTCTCAGAAATGTCTAACAAACACGTTTGTTTTGTTTGTAGGCGATCGTGTTAGAGAATAAAGAGGAGTTGCCAAAAAGACACGCAATGAGTTTTCATGTGTGTTAATATGTATGTTTATGTATATTAGACAACTTGGTATGAAAACAGACATGTTTGGAAAGATATCGTATAAATGCCGCCTAGATAGTTTCCATTATGCGGGCTTTCAAAGTCATTAATTTAATGTAAATAAAACAGTATTTATTTCATTCTAAATAAAATCTGACTTTTTGCTGGTATTCTTTCCAGGGAAATGAGTTTTAATTTATATAATAATAAAACAACCTTCTTTGTCACAATTTGGTGTCTGTTTCTTAAAAAATTTGCTTCCGAAAAGGGTGGCTTGTTTTATTCTAAAAAACTCATCCTTTTCGGGAAAATTTTTAGGAAACAGACACCAAATTGCATTTTTTTAAAATAAAATGTCACATTTTTTTGTAGAAAAGAAAACGCCATAAGTCGGTTTAGCCATGTCCGTCTGTTAAAAACACGCTCATATATTGCAGATATCACTCCAGAAATAATAAAACTGTCAGAGGAGGGTATCAAAGATTCGGCACAGCCGAATATGGCACTCTAACTTGTTGTTTAATATTTTTGTAGTTTTATTAAATTTTTATTTTTTTTTTTAAATTTTATCAAAAGCAAATATAATTTGAAGATTTTGAACAAAAATTTTTAAAAGCATGTTTTATTCGCATATTTTTAAATAATAATGCATAAAATTTTTCCTTTTTACCACAAATATCCTTATTTTATAATTTTAGTTTTACTTAGTAATACAATCATGTTTAATTTTAATATTAAGAATCTTGCTTAGTCCTTTGAATAACACATAAAAAAAATTGTTAATTTTTTAGGTTGTGTAACAATATTCTTTTAGAACTTAATATTATACCTACTGTATTTTTTTTTATTTTAATTTTATTTTAACAAAACAAGTTCCATTTTTTAACCGACTTATTGTAAAAAGAAAAACAAAATGAATTTATAACTAATAAGAACGTACTGCCGGGGCAAACCGAAACATAAAGTACTCTACACGACCTACTGGTATTAATTATTGGATCTTTTGACGAAATACTTTTTCTACGCAATAATCTTCTATCGGAGCATAGAGTTTCTACAAAGTTTCTCCAACTTCTACAATACTCCACTTTTTCTTATCTTAAATATTGAGCGATTTACACGATGTCTTTCCAGTCATGTCTCTTTTATACATTCTCTACTAAACATGCTACCAAAACCCTTTTGTCTTTTCACGATGTGTTTCCAAACATGTCTGTTTTCATGTCTAACAGTCCAATATATATATATATATATATTAGGGAGGGTCGATTTTTAAAAAAAAAAAAACGTATAGAAAAAACGTAATCTACATAAAATTGTAAGAGAATTCTCCAAAGAAGCCATGGGTCTAAAATCCGCGCCTCTCGACTTGAAAATTTATATGCCCGCCTTTGGCAAAAAAAAATTTTTTTTTAAAAAATAGCTTTTCCCAAAAAGAAATCGAATTTTCTGAATAAAATAGTTTAGTAAGGTAGTTAGTTCTTTTGTACTTTATATTTTTCTACACTCAAAATTTTTTTACATAAAAAAAATATTCACCCAAGTAAAAAAGTTGGTATATAATTTTGTATTTAATATTTTTATAAGGAATTAAATAAAAAGATTGAAAATACAATAAAAAAAATAATATTCTCAAAAAATTGTTTTCAGTATTTATAAAATAACGTTTTTTTGTTAACTTATGTGTTCCGACGTGTCACAGAAAAGAATAGAGATGATGTTCAGAAAATTTGATTTCTTTTTGGAAAAAGCTATTTTTTAAATATTTTTTTTTTTTTTTTGAAAAGGCGGGCATATAAATTTTCAAGTCGAGAGGCGCGGATTAGGATTTTATTTTAGACTGATGGTTTCTTCGGAGAATTCTCTTATAATTTTATGTAGATTACGTTTTTGCAATACGATTTTTTATTTTTTTATTTATCCATACAAATCGACACAAATATATAAATATATATATATATATATATATATATATATATTTGAATATATATATATATACATACAAATTAAAAAACATGAAAATTCAAATTAACAAACATGAAAACTCGCTCGTGTCGGTTTGGCAAACCCTCACAAATAAAACTGGCGTGTGTGTTAGACACGTCTGAAAAGACATCGTGTAAACTTGGCCTTTCTTATCTTTTGTAGACTTTTCTTCCAAGTTGCTTTTGGCCGAAATAGATTTCGTTGCCTTGTGGATTCCAGTCGAGTGCTTGCCGACATGTTGCATCTGAATGCTTTCTAACGGAATGTCCGATCCACTTCTATTTCCTATCCTTGATAACATTGGTACCCCGTTAGGCTAACTGGCAGTTAGCTAGCCTATCAGTGTATGGGTTGCGGTTTCGATTCCCTCTAGAGACTGGTCTCCTGCAGACAAGCTTAGAGCTTTGCGGGATTAGTATAAGAAAAAAGAAAAAAAAAAAAACGTAAAAATATTCATTTTCGTTTCCGTTGGTAATTTTGTAGATTTCCGTATATTACGTAACTGGAAAAATGCGTTTTTTTCTTTGCGATTCTAGATACGATTTCTGCCTTCTCACTATCTTTTACAGCAATCATACTTTCCGAATTCTACTTGTTCCTGGCCGATATGGAATGGATTTGTGTTTGCTGCTCGTACACGCAATTCTTTTGCTTAAGTTGCACTACTAAGGGCCATTATTACAACCTAATGATAAAGTTGCTGATAGTTAACGTGAACAATAGCTATCTTGAACGATAAAGTTTTTTCCATTATTACAACTGTCCGATAAAATAAAAAATGTAATTTATATACTGTGGCAACATATACCGACTACTTTTGGTTGTTTAAAATACGTAGTGGCAACGACTACGACTACATAAAACTTTCATTGAAGTTACCATATCTTCAGCAGAAAATATGTCATCTTCAAGTTCTTAAAGTTCACTTGTAAAGTTACCATGAGGACAAACCTGATGTTAGCTTATCAGTCACTTTTTAGGTTAATGTTAACTTGTAATAACCAAAAACTATTTATCTGTCAGATAGCATCCTAAAAATAACTATTTGTAAGTTGTAATAATGGCCCTAAATCATTTAGTTTGGATTGCAGTTTTGAATGTTTTGTAGATAAAAACAGATATCGTCAACATTATCCAAATATTCGAGAAGAGAATTTAAGCTCCATTGGATTCCAAGGTGTTTATCTGCGAACGTTTTTTGAGTCCTTTGTCAATGACTAGCGGAAATATTAAAAAAACATCCTTGCCTTACCCCTGATTTCGCAGAAGAGGGTTGCGATAACCGGTTGTTGTGTAAAACTCTACATCGAAAATTCTTAAATTTGGCCCCTGCAGTTACATGCAATCATACCTTAATACCCTTAATACTACTTTTCTATTTATTTCTTCTTTTATAATTAAATTTTACTTTATTGAACTTTCCTTTAATTTATTAATTATCAAACATTTTGTTTTACTTATTTTTCTTGTTCTTAATATTAAGTTAATATTAATTAGTCTTTAACAGTTATATCAAATCAGTATAAATTTGTAAACCAATGTAGATTTAAGGTTACTTATTACTTAGTGATTAAAATGTAAAGTCATTGAATAATTAATAAAAAATTGTTTTATTGAAAAAAATATTGTTTGGCATTTTTAAATAACGAACTCTGAAGCGGCTAGGATGCCCCTAGATGGGTCAAATGTATAATCAACCCCACTTTATTTTTCTTCTCAATCATTTATTTCTAACATACCTAAATGTTCAATGCAGACTAGAAATATATTGAAAAAAAAGTCCCATAAATGCCCAGGCGTCGCCTCTAGTAAGATAACATGTATGACCGACCTCAATTAGTTTATTGTCCCTTACATTTTCTCGAGACATACTTGCCCCTTATCACCACTATTTAGGGGGGCTCCCATATAAATATTGCTTTTATGAAATTCTTAAATTAATTCAAATTCGACTTTTGTGAATAAAATCAAAAGTTGGTAACATATTTTAATCATTTATGGCTTGTTTGGTTTGTAATTTAGTTTTTTATTTGTCTGCAATAAGAAGCCTAGCCGCATTTATTAATTTGTTATGAATTTTTAAAAAAACAAATGTTACGAAATTTTGATAAAAAATAATTTGAAATTATTTTTCAAAAACTACTGCTCATATTAGAAAAAAGTTTGACTTTTCTTAAAGGAAATTCGGTTTTTTTAGTAATTTCAGTAAACAAAGCCGTTTTTGAGTTACGCGAATATATGTTGTGCAACCTCCTCCAATTTCGAAATAACGGGATATCTCGAAAACCAGATCCAATCCAAAAAAAAAAAAAAAAAACGGCGAGCACCACTGGATTCAGCGTACCCGAATTGGGTGAAAGCGCCAGGTGCCCAGCTTGTCTCAAAAAAAGTGCCAATTTCTTGCACTGTGTTATTACTGATTACTAGGGATGCGATTTCCATGCAAATGCATGTTTTTTGCCGATAGTCTAAGATCGATGTCGACCAATTATCTTTGCGAATCATTAAATTTGCGTTAAAATGGCATCGATTTGTTTTTGCGTATTGTTGCATATTTTGGTGAAAATGCATATTTTGGTTTTCAATGCATATTTTTGCATATTTTAACATTTTTGGGTGATATATTTTTTTTAATTTCCAAATTATAAAAAAAAGTTCTTCAAAAAAATTTCCAAGTTGTATACAAAAAAAATCTTACTAAAAAAAAATGTTTAAAATCAATTAAATAATTTTTTGGAGCTCTGCTTAAAATACAAGATTTTCAAGATTTCGTCAAAAGATCCTTCAATATTTAACCGATGCAGCATCTTACATGGTTACGGCTGTTAATTGGCCTAAAGCAATTAATCCAAAGCTGTTATATGTTACCTGCTTGGCACATGGGTTACACCGAGTTGTAAAGGAAATTAGAAGCCTTTTCGATAATATTGATTTATTGGTTTCATACGGGGAAAAAAATATTTTTAAAGACTCCTTCACGAGTTGCAATTTGTAATGAAATGTTTCCCTTACCACCGGAGCCAGTATTAACAAGAAGGGGAACCTGGCTAGATGCTTTAGAATACTATTCAAAAAACTTTGAGAAAGTTAAGAATGTTATTGCAGAACTTGTGGCTGCTTATCCGATTGAATAAGTAAAAGAAATATTAAATTTAAATAACAACAAAAGTCAATCAGCATTTGTATTTTCCAACTTCGATTATATTGGTGAAACTATTACTTAATTGGATTGACTTCTCAAATAATGTAATATGGCAGAAAGTAAAATTAACAATATGGAAGCAAGAATAGCCAGACAAATATAAAAAAATCGAAACGTTTTGCAAAAAAAAAAATATAATATTTCAAAACATAAAACAAATTTCAACTATTTTTGATCTTGAATCAAATGTGGGATCTGAATTAGAAAATTAATATTCTCCAAATGAATTGGCATTCTGTAAGTATTCTTCAACTTCGGTTGACGTTGAGAGATCATGATTCATGTAGAATAGAATAAAAACATTAATAGAATTTTTTATTTTTTTTTGTTTATTGAAAATGTTCGAGTTTTTAGTGCATATACTTTATTTTTTTAATGCATATTTTGGAGTTTTTAGTGCCTATTTTATGCGAATATTTTCGATTTTTTAGTGCATGAAAATCTCATCCCTACTGATTACTCTTGCAATAAAATACTTTTTGGCTGAATTTGATTTAAATACGAATATAATAAAAAGGTTTATGGACCAATATAGACCGATAGATATGAAGACTTATTCTCCTCATTTTCAATAAACTTCGTCCTTGGGCGAATTAACCCTTGTGTTAATACCCAACTTTATCCACATTGTTAAGCACCCGGGTACCCGGGTACCCATATACTATAATGCATTAATAAGCCATATCTTTATGAAATAAAATAAAATTTTTAAGCTTTTTAAAAGCGTATTAAATTTAAATTTATATTTTTTATACAGGACAGTATTTTTTTGTATAACAGATGAACATTTTTGGCCATACATGATATGTAAATGAGACTTCCCCGTATTATAAAACTAACGCTTTGGACACTAAACTTATGTAATTGTATGATACAGAATTTAGTTTATTGAATAGTTTGAGCAGTTCAAACGTGTTTGTGTTATCCCATAAAGTGAATTGTATTGTATTGGGTACCGGGGTACCCGGGTGCGCATGTTGCGATAGTTAAGGTTTAAGCAAATTTTTTGGAGTATTAAAGGAGCAAAAAAATTAAATCTTGAATCTGAATTCGCTTTCTTTAAAGTTAAATAACGACGATCCAGAAGCTTGCTTAAAAATTTTAATTCTTAATACATTCTTTTCATGTTAATATACTTAGGTGGTACCCGGCTATTAACGCAAGGGTTAAGGTATATGTAACAAAATTTCGATGAGATGAACCTACAGCCGACTATACGGACGGACATGCTCCAATCGACTTGAATTTTGAATTTATCGATATACTGAATGGTGGGTCTAGACAAATATTCTAATGCACTATCAACTTCACAACAAACTGATAAAACCCTCCACCTATGTTGATGTAGGGTATAAAATAAAACTTGTAAATAATTCATGAGCTTTAGCGTATTTCTCAGCATAAGTTTTTATCATTTTTAAAAGGGACAGCAACAAAAAGAAATTAATATGAATAAATATTTTTAAACATTTAATAAAAAGAAAAAGTAAAAATTTTAGTTGGGGGAGTTTTTGTTTGGTTTGTATATTTAAGTTTTAAGCTGAAAGAAAATTGATAAAAATGGTAACATGAAAAAGTTTTTTCAATAAATGAATATAAAAAAAAACACAATTTCGATTTTTTTAAATCTTTTACTCTCCTGAATGAAATTCGTTTTTGGTTTTAGAATTTAAAGATAAATTGGCAAAAAATAAATCAACTAAAAACAAAGTAATTTGTTTTCATGCTCTTTGTGTGTGTGTGTGTTGCTTGTTAAAATGTGTTAAATTCAAACTAAAAATTGTAAAAAAAGAAAATATTCAAAAAGATGGGAACTTTTTAGTCAGTACGGGTGTGTGTGAGTGTGAGTGTATGTGTTTATTAAACTGCCACATAAAATCTAAAGTGAGAAAAACCTTTTATCTAAATTAAATCCAACAAAACGTCCATCTGTTACAATCACTGACTGAGTCGCTTTCTGATACAAATCACACAAAAGATCAAGTGTTAAAAGTAATAAACTCAATTGAGTTGGTCTGTTAAAGAGATAACTGTATAAAATAAAGAGTAAGCTTAAAAAAAAACTTAAATATTATGAAGAGTTCGAAAAGTTTTCATATGAATTGAGATACAATTGCCGATTGGAAAGCATTACAGTTTAATTTACTAAAGTCATGACCTTTTTACAGGATAAGTAATAAAAACTATTCAAATGCAAACGTTCTTGATAGCAACATTTAGCAAAATGAATAAGTAGAACTTCCGATACACACCTTTTAATCTTCTTAAAATGTATCTTGTAGAAAGGGCCTAATTCGATTTTTTTCGATATTTAGTTTTTTTTAAGTAATTTAAGTACATTTCACATAAATTCAACTCGCCACAAAAATTTAATATTATCAAAAGTAACGGTTTTACAAGCAAATTAAAGGCTCAACCATAATATGCATAGCCGTACTTAACCTACTGTCAAAAATTAATAAAAAGTCTCTCAAATGTATTTAAAAAAACAATAACAAAATCAAAAAACATTTGATTCCGTACGGAATGTGCGATCAATTTCGCACTTTGCTTAAGTAAATGACAGTTTCATAAAACTTAACAAAAAGTTTCCGTAAGTTCAATATGATTTGCTTCATATGATTCATATGTATTCGCGCATTTGCTTAATCCAACTTAAACACTTTATGGTTAGGCCTTTACATTTTGATACATAGTGTTTCTATTACGTTTTTACCTTAACCTGTAAAGGTGCAAGGGCCTTTCTACGTGAGAACAACGAAATACAATTTAATAGATTAAATGGTGGGTATTTAAATGAAATTTGGTGAGAAGGTTCCTTTTATCCTATAACTTTTTTTCGAAAGTTATGTCATATTCAAAATGTCATAATTTCGCCGAATTATCCGAATGTGTTGAGCTTTTTAAGTTATTTCAATAAACTAAAGAGCTAACCTTAAAAAACGGTTAGCACCACTGGATTCAGCGTGCCCCAATTAGGATAAAACGCCAGGTGTCCGGCTTGTCTGTTTTTTTTTTTTTTTTTCAAATAGCACAGTGTGCTTAAAATTACAATGTACTAACATTCTATTTTAAGATTATTTTTAAAGGTTGCGAAAGAAAAAAATCATATCTTAAAAAAGAAAACATCTCCTGAAAAGTTTCAGGATTTTTAAAGAACCATTTGAGGTATTAAAAAAAAAGTCAGCCAAATAAACAATTTTTAAATTTTTTTTCGTTCATATAATGGATGATTTTTTAAGCGTAGTTTTTTTTAAAAATTTGTATCATATATTCAAAATTTTTATTGGAATCGATAAATTGGTCTTTGCCATTAACTCTTTAAAAATAACTTCATGTAAATGTTGCCTGCGGCTCCGGTTCAAATGGTCCATTCGTAAGGTCCAATTTTGCACCTCTTTTTCGAGCATTTCGGCTTGTATTCTATGAATAACACGTGTTATGTTATACTCTAATGCCTGTATTTATAAAAATTTTTTAAATTTAATAAAGGTTTAAAAAACAAATTTTGTATGAAAATTTAGCTTAATAAACGTTTGTTAAATTTAATAATCGTTTATAAATACGGGGGTAAGGCTTTAATCGTGTTTGGCTTGTCCACATAGACCAACCACTTCACATAACCCTACAAGAAATAGTCAAGAGGCGTCAAATCCCATGATCTGGCGGCCAACTCACAGGGCCATTTCGAGAGATAAACTGCTCTCCAAATTCATCCTTCAATATGTCCATTGTTTCACGAGCTGTGTGGCATGTGGCACCGTCTTGTTGAAACCACATATCAACCAAGTCCAACTCAGCCAATTGGGACAAAAAAAAGTCGCGTATCATGGCTCGATATCGTTTGCCGTTGACGGTAACGTTTCTTCCAGGGCTGTGGAGTCGTTAAGAAAAAGTTATAACTCCGACTCCGACTCCTTTTGGTGAAATTTCTTAAGCACGACTCCGACTCCGACTCCGACTCCGACTCCGACTCCGACTCCTACTCTAACCTAGCATTATTTAAGAGACTAGTTTTTTTTTTTTGACTTTAAACTCTTTTTTAATTTAGTACCTGTTAAATGGTTAAATATAGCAAGAAAATGATTCTGTAAAAATTTCAAATCGATATTTTAATTCTAACGTGCCGCGCATTGAGCTTTAACATACTAGTTACTAACATATGAGTAGGAAAGCTGCAAAATATTTTATTTGGAGTTTGGAAAAAATGCAAAAAACATATAGTGCCCGATTAAATAGACCAAATGAGTTGAACCTTTTTTCAATTCTAAAGTGTTATGACATTCTTGACTTATAACTTAACAGTTGAGAAATTTAAACCAACTGAAATATAAAAAAATAATAGATTTAATTTTAGAACGAACGAGTTTTGTTACGAACTTTCGAAAGAAACGAGTTTTGCTTCAATCTGTATGGGATCATTGAATTTTGGTATATTTTAAAGGTTATATTAATTTATTAATATTATGCAAACAGTGCTAAAAAATGTAAAAATAGTTCTGTAGGGGAGAGATAAACTACACCAATTCACATCTTTTTCAAATAACGTTTTTTATACTGTTGGAATTTATAGATGTGTGAATTTCCATAAGTCCTATCTAATGTAGCTTTCGAGATAGAAAAGTTGAAAACAACAGCAAGTCCAATTGGCTTAGACGTTAAAGTCATCAAGTGTACTTAGTGTTGTTTACCACAATATTAATAGAGGCAAAGGACAGTCCTTTTTTGCAAATTGTGAAGTGAGGTGTTTTGTTTTTAATATACATTTTATTTATTAAGTCAAATCATTCTCAGGAAAATTTTATAAAGTTTATTAAAACATGCATATGCGCCTTCAGATGTTAGTTCTACAATTTATATAACACATTTTGAAGAGAAATGTAACGTAAAAAAATGTTGTTAGCCTTCTATTATTTTTGGGAAATAGTACTCCTTTTGTTGTTGGACTTGGTGCTGTTTGTCTCAAGGCATGGAACAGTACCATAGAAGGTAACGAACCTTTTAGGACGTAATTTTTTAAGTATATCATCGACATAAAAAAAATATGTTAGGATCATATAAAATATTCGTACAAATGCACATTTTTATAACATAAACATCATTTGCGACTATCAACATGTTTGCGCGGTCTGCTGTAAAGTTTTCAAAATGTGGCTTGATGTAGTTTATCTCCCACCTGCAGAGTTAAAAAAAATGTGAATTTTTAAACTGCTAAATTTAAATCTTTTTCTTCAGTGTACTCGCCATTGCATTTTTCCGTTCCTAATTCAATATTATTATTGTCCAAGACCGAAATTTGAAATTGCAAGTCTTTATTATCTCTCCAATTTTCCCTAAAGTGAGTAGATAAAAGTATTCTCAAATCATTTTTCCCACATTGATGGGAATTATATCTGGAACAATGTCATGTATTTTTCCGAGTTCCTTTTCCTTTTATTCTATTATAATTCACCTTGAAGGTTGGAACTTCAAATGTAGTTCACTTGATGCTTTCACCACAGGAGCTACAGCAGATTTCAAGTCATATTTATGAACATGGCTATTTTTGGCTATATGGCTATATATTTGTTAATATACGATAAATAAAAAACAACATCTTTACAAATTTAATTTTTAAATTCCTTAATTCGGCTCTATTTCATTAACGATATCTTGGCGAAATTCAAATAGTGAACCCGCTGGTTTTTGTTACAGAAATTTGAGGTCACATTAAAACATAGAAAAGGACATGCTTTGATACAATCTATATAACTATTCTTATAAATTGTCAAAATAAGATGTTATCTCAATTTTTTAAACTCACCTACTCATATGAAAAGTAAACTGGTCCTTATTTTCAGACTTCACAATTTCAAAAAGCTTATGGCCAATTCCACTAATTTATTTAAATATCAATTTATGTTTAAAATTTGTTTTTTTTATGTCAAATAAAAATAAAATTATAAGAAAAATTATATTTAAATATGAATTGATATTTAAAAAGAATTGGAGAAATTGGTCATTCAAATTTTTTATTTTGAAAAATATTGGAAAAATTTTAATGCAAAAAAGTCGGAGTCGGAGTCGCTAGTTTTTGTGGGTACTTCGACTCCGACTCCGACTCCGGTGCAAAAACCTCAACTCCGACTCCTCAACTCCGACTCCGACTCCGACTCCACAGCCCTGGTTTCTTCCACGATCGTCTTTGAAGAAAAATGGACCGATGATGCCACCAGCCAATAAACCACACCAAACTGTCGTTTTTTCGGGATGCATCGGTAACTCTTGTACGGCGTGTAGCTGTTCTTTACCCCAGATGCGGCAGTTTTGCTTGTTTACGTATCCATTTAGCCAGAAATGAGCCTCATCGCTGAACACAATTTTTCGATAAAACCGTGGATTTCCATCGAGCTTTTCTGATAATAAATTTCAACGATTTGCAGTCACTGCTCGTTTGTGAGTTTCTCCCTGATGAAATAGCAGAGTATACTGAACACTTTTCACTTTCACAGATGTAGTTTGGACACAATTACCAACCAGTGCTGCCAGCCCGAAAAACTTAATTCATAAAAATTTATATGTTCCTTATAGGATAAAAGGAACCTTCTCACTAGCGTGTTCAGTCGATTAATTTTTGTTCAATTTAACGTCTAAAATTGTTCGAATAATTTAAAATTGCTAATTTATACCGATTAATCGAATAATTATAATATATAGTATTTCTGTTAAATGTATAATTATTTTAAGGTTTTTTATTCGAATAAATTAAAAAAAAAAAACAGTCACTTAGTAAGTAATTTAGCTTATATTTTTGGTAAATTTTTCCAATACAATTTAATAATTCATTTCACAAAAGAAAAAACGACAAAGGTATGTTAACTCAAAGATTTATAATAAAAACAAAATACTTCGATTGATTCTCTAGAGGAAATTTTTTGCAGAAGCAAACAAGTGAAAAGTTTCTAAAAATTCAAGTTAAAGCAACAATTTGGAGCTACATTGACAAGTTTAATTTAATAAAGAATGTTTATTTATTTAAGTACTAATTTTTTCTAATATTATCGAAAAAAATCTCGTAGAGCATAAAATTTCTGGATTTAGAATTATTCGATTAATTTTAAAATTTTATTCGTTTAATCGAATAAGGTTAAAATGTCAAATATCGATTAATCGTTTAATCGAACAAAAATAAAATCCGATTAATTGAACACCCTATTTCTCAACAAATTTCATTAAAATCGAAAGGTCGATTTGACATGGAATTACCCACATACTTAACATATCCATTTAAAATATTCACGCTTATAAAATAAGAGTGTTATAATGACGGGCATGTCTTAAAATTTTGTTAAGACCAACGAAAGGCAAACACATGCATGTGTATTTTATAGTAATGCATGAATAAAAAAAAACAAGATTACGCATTGCGCAGGTCCGTAATTTTTTGGTGTGACGAAGATATAGAATTTGTGTATGTCTTACATTTTCACAACAAACACGTAGGTGCTCAGTAGAAATTTTTTGTATGGCTGAGTGCGCAGTTTATTTTTTTTGATTCATACCCAAAAGCTGCCAAAATAAAAAAAATTTTTGGTTTAAAAATGTAGATTTTTTAGCTCGGTTGAAACTTCTTTACATTGTCACTTACATATTACTAATTCCACTTATTACATTGATAAACAAAATATATCAAAAACCATTCATGGAAAAACCATTTGGAAATAGATTCATTAGTAAGAATTTTATTCACAAAAGATTACTTAAAAACTCGCATTGTCTTGATTAATAACGCCGCACTTTTGTCATCTGATCTTACACAAAATAATATGCATATCGTTACTTTAATATAGAAAAGCCCTAACTAACATTTTCCTTACTTTACAGGAAAGGAAAAGACTTAATAAAAATTGTAGTATCGTAGTTGCGATTTTTTTTAAACGCAGTTTTTTATTAAATTGTTTAGAGAGTTTAATAAAAAACTGCGTTTAAAAAAAATCGCGACTGCAAGAATATAATTTTTATTAAGTTTTTTCCTTCTCCTGTAAAGTACGGAAAATGTTAGTTAGGGCTTTTATATATTAAAGTAACGATATGTACGTACGTATATATTCATATGTACTTAAATATATATATATATATATATTTTTAATAATTGCAATATTTGATCTATGGTATATATTTCTATCTATTTCAAAAAGACCGTTGATAGTTTAAATAACATGTCAAGCAATTAACTTTTAAGTTGTTGTTTAAAATAATACAGATGTGATTAATCCCTAAGCTTCGTACAGAATATGGTCAGATCTTACAACGTTGTCCTTTTTCTGAAAATGGTGCCATTGTCAGATGCATTAATTTAACACATCTGCCAAATGAAAATAGCGTACATTGTTCACACAGTTGCAAGACATTTTTAGTCTATTTTAATGACAACATTGTAAGATCTGATCACCGTCTGCGCGTAGCTTTACTCAGCCTAAGTAATTAAATTTTGATAGATATTTTTTATGTAAAAATATCCAAAAATTATTAGCCATGTTCTGAAAATCGCATTCGAGTGAAATTACCTCATACTTTGCGGACCAGTTATATTTACCAGAACTACTTTTAAAACTACAATCGATTTCAAATTCCAGAGCATTGCCGTATATTTTGAAATGAATTGTGTTATCTTTTTCTAAATAAACGACATAAAAAATGTAATAAATGTGTTTTGAAGATTTTTAAAATCTTGACGCAGATTTTTTTAATGAAAAATTATGGCTGTTTGCTGATTTTACCTCTAAAAGTTCTGGCAACACGGAATGTTAGTGCTATTTGACTCTCCCGCTCTCAGTGTGCTGCAGCGTTGCCATAATTTTTTTAAAAAAAGCTGCATATTAAGAAAAGACCTGATTGTAACTTAAAAAACTGCATTTACAAAAAGACAAAATAAGTATACAATTTATGTAATATGTATTTTATTCGAAACGACTTCCTATGGCTTCGCCAGCTTCTCCAATTGTAGCAGATATAGTTATGGAAAAATTTTTAGATATATTTGTAGAAAAGTTAGGTATAAAACTGAGAATCTTGACCAAATATCTTGACGATTTATTTTATATAATTCCGGAATCGGGAATGGAACAAATGTTGGATGTTTTTACTCATTTCATTCGGACATTAAATTTACAATGGAAAAGGAACTTAATTCAAGACTATCATATTAAGACACCTTGATAATTAGAAATGGAAATGGGGTATTAATAGATTGGTATCAGAAATCAACATCTTCTGGTAGAATTATTAATTATTTCTCGAAACATCCAAGGAGAATAATAATTAATACGGCTAAAAATTTTATAAAAAGAGTTCTTAAAATAAGTGATTCAGAATTTCATAGGGATAATAAAAGGAAGATTTAAAACATTTTAACAGATAATAGTTTTCCTAAACAGTAAATAACAGATTTATTAATACAACATAATAATTGCAGATTAAACAACCAGGATAGCATTACTGAACAGAAAATTCATAAATCAGCAACATATATTCCAAAATTTTCAGAAAGATTAGCAAAATCAGATATATATGACGAAAAAATATACAAGATAGCTTATAAATCTTTCAACACAGTAGGTAAACTATTTACTAAAATGAAAGACAACATAAAGACGATGAAAATGTCTAATATTGTTTAACAGATACCTTGTAAGGGTAATGATAGTGGACAGTGTAATATGGCTTATTTAGGCACAACAAAGAATAAACTGAAAACTAGGGTAGCAGGACAAAAGCCAGATCAGAAGTAAAGAAATATTTTACAAAAAAAAAAGCTTTATCAACTCATTGTGCTAATCTAAACCATTATCCAGATTTTGATAATACAAAAATTTTAAGCACGGAAAATAATTACAAACGTAGATTTATGTTGGAAATGTTACAAATTATAAGAGTACCGACAATGTCGAGAATTAATTTCAAGTCAGATACTGAAAATGTAGCACAAAATTATAGACATTTAATTTATAAAAATAAAAACGGAAGTTAACAATTATGTGTGGTTTATAGAACACGAGCGCCTTACTCTTCGGTTTAACTTACATTTAAAACAAAAACAAAATTTCGAAATTTGTTTTTGTTTTAAATGTAAGTTGAACGGACGAGTAAGGCGCTCGTGTTCTATAAACTACACATTAATGTATATTGTAATAGATCTAGTTTGTATTGAATCATATTTTTATAGTCAATTGCAAAAATTTTTTAATTTTGTCATTTTATTGTTAAATTTGTTTATAAAAAAGTTGTTAATTTTGTTAAAAAGAAAGAAAAAAAAACCCTGAAGAAGGCACTCAAAGAAGTGCCGAAATATTAGTTTGAATAAATTTATAAAGACCTTAAGCCCGAATATTTTAAGTTATATAGTATACTAGCTGGCCCGGCAAACGTTGTTTTGCCATTGAATTTACTTCTTTCAGATGTTACAGTGTCTGCATGCCAAATTTAAAGAAAACCGGTTGATAAGTTAAAAAGATATTGGGAGGGGGAGCTTTTACCGCTTTTGCCATATTTCACGCCCTAAATAATAAAAATATGAGCTATAATTCCTTCCAGATGTTACACTATTTGCCTGCCAAATTTCAAGAAAATTGGTTGATTATTTAAGAAGATATAAGGAGGGGGAGATTTTACCCCGTTTGTCCTATTTCACGCCCTATTACTTATTTCCTTTCTGATGTTACAGTATCTGCATGTCAAATTTTAAGAAAACCGGTTGATTAGTTAAGAAGATATAGGAAGAAGGAGCTTTTACCCCCTTTACCCCTTTTGCCCTATTTCCCTTCAAATCACAAATTTAATGATTAGATGTTACGGTGTCTGCATGTCAAATTTTAAGAAAACCGGTTGATTAGATAAGAAGATAAACTACACAGAAACACTGCTCACGGCCCATAGAGCATGCATATAAAATTTGGTCAAAATCGGTCCAGTAGTTTTTGAGTTTAGCGATTACGAACATACACGTAATTTTTATATAATTTATTTAATTTTTTTAGCATACCAGTAATACAGAAACAAATACAATATTATTATATTAGCGAAGTTAGTAGGCTTAAATTGTAGGTCAAAAACGTACGTTTGTGCAAACCCTTTGTGTTGTTAATTGTGGTATTTCACAACAGATAGATGTTTGTAGAAAAATCGAAATGTTAAATATTTTCCAAAGACACAATTTACAATGTGGACATTCTGCCAGACAGACGAAGATTGTTGGTTAAGGGAGCGACGCTGTATGCGTGACACAGTTCACTTCTTTCCTCTCTCGTTTTCAAACTTCGTCTGTCTGGCAAGAAATTTTCACATTAAAAATTGGGTCAAACTCTTTGCCCTGATTATTGCTTGATTAAATAATAAGAGCTTGCCACTGTTATACGAGTATATGCTTAGCAAATTAGGCACGATTAAGGCGTAAGAAATAATATAACAAAATGCAATGAAAAATATATTTTATGTTATTTTACAAAAAATCTTATTTTTTAACATACAAAAAAATGTAAATTTGGGAACGCTGCTCAAGAAACAGCATGCGAGACAGAATTGTTTTGAATTTTTTTTCTTCCGTATGTGTGCTTAAGTACGTGAAAATAAGAGAATAATAAAATGTCCATGGACGACATTTTGCGCATCTAAACTTTAGACCGATCCTTATATAAATAAAGATCAAAATTATTTTATATTCTATGTGCCAAATTAAATAATAATAAGTACTATTTACCTTTTGGATTTCATCATCAGGTAAAAAGCCTTATATAACCTTTTGAGTGAACTAAGTCAGCCCTTATATCTGTGGTTTTCATGGGCAACCGCGTATGTCTTTTAATAAAATTTTTCAGAAGAGCCGAAAAAACATTCTAGATCAAACTATGGGCTAGGTATTGCACTTTTTGAACTTTGTTATTACGTTAAAAAATCGGTATTGATCCATCTTTTTTCAAAAATTTTTAGAAACATGTAAAAAGCATTTATAATTAGGCAATTTGGCATCAACATCTCAAAATCGGAAAAAATAGACATACGCGGTTGCCCATGAAAACCACAGATATAGGACCTTTATATTTTTGCAACACCAAAGTGTTATCCGATCCTAGGCGTTTTAGCCTAATTTGGGCACGCTGAACGAGTGGTGCCGTTTTTTTCTGTTAGCTCTTGCTTTCGAGATATACCGTTATTTCGAAAACGGTTTGGTTTATTGAAATTACTAAAAAAAACCGAAATTCCGGAAAAAATTGCCTTTAAGTAAAGTTAAACTTTTTTCAAATATGCGCAGTCGTTTTGGGAACATAATTTCTTAGCAACATTTCGAAATTTTTGTTAGTTAAAAATTCATAAAAAATTGAAAATAGCTGCTATGCTACTAATTTTTTCCAGACGTATAAAGTTGCAAGCTAAAAAGCCATTAATGATTAAAATCTGTTAACAACTTTTGATTTTATTAACAAAAGACGAAAAATGTTAATGAATTACAGAATTTCATAAAACACAATATTTTTATGGAAGCCCTCCTAAGAAGTGGAGATAAAGGGCAAGTAGGTCTCAAGAAAATGTTAAGGACAAAAAACTACTTGAGTTCGGTTATAAACTATATCCCCGGCTTGTTTGTTTCTTCAACTAGCACAGTGTTATTAACTTTATGTTAGTTTATGCTGAATTTTATGAATGTAGACTACGATTTTCTCTTATGTCAATATGTACATTCGGCCACTTTAGTTTTTGTAAAAAATCATCAAATCACTTTTTTGGTGGTTTCACATTTTGATTCATAACTCTTTTCCTACTGAGCCGATTTTGCTAGATGTCAATCCCAAACTGCTTAGGAGAACTAGAAACAATTTGATACCAATATTTATCTTTTTTTCTTTCTTTTAAATCGTTGGAAAGTGAGCGTGATTTCAACAGACGGACATGGCTAAATCGAATTAAAATTTCTCAAGCTTAGTATACCCTCATTCACCAGTTGTGGTAAACGGTATAAATAAACAATTATAACAAAAAAATATAGAATTTAATATGCTCTTTAAGTTTCCATTTATCACATTCGAGCATTGTATTTACAAATAGCGGACAAAAGCTTACAAGGGGAGGCCTCAACCAATAGTCAGTCCGGCGCCAACTCTCCGGGGCTACTTACTCCTGTTGTACCGTTGTTTCAGCCGCGACCTTAAGAGATCGTAAATATCTCTTGAGATCTATAAATTTTGGATTTTTTTCGAATGACAGGTATTTACTGCACCTGATTTCCAAAGAGCAATATTATACCAGAAGTTAAAATATCTCTCGGGAGATGAGACAAAGAAACATTTAACAAAGTGGACTGGAACGGAAGTATAATATCTAAGGAAGGTTAAAACAGTTTCATTTGCACGCATGTGTTTCTTAAGAATCTCGTGAAATAATTTGAATACATCAAAAAATACATCTAAAAGGACAAAGAATTAACGGTGAGTTTTATGCCAATTTCTTGCAATATTTGAGTGATGAAATAAAGAAAGAGGCCGTGTTTGTTTTACTCTTGTGATGGCCAAAATAAATGAGTTAAACTTTAATTATTAAAGTTCGAACTGCTTCATCATAGATACACGTTATTTGCCAGATTATTTTCTGTTCCCCAACTCGAAATAATGGCTGGGTGGTAAAAGATCTTGGCACCGTCCTCGTTTATTGAAAAACGGATTATAGGTCATATTCGATTCTCCACGACCATGAAAATTCGATTTCTTTTATGAAACTCTTTTGAGAGGCATCACTGTATGATTAGATAAATCTCATATTCATGAATTAAATAAAAAGAGAGTGGTTTTATGATCAAATCATCAAAACAACACGTCATCTCAAACCACCATAAAAATGACCAATAAACTTTATCGAAATAGATTTTTACAAAAATAACAACGATCATTAAAGAAAAAAACTTAATCATTGTTTGCAGTTAAATACTGATTCTTTTTAAAATAAACATATATCTTATCATTTATTAAGACTAGTCCAATAAAATTCTTCTTAAAGATCACAATATTTATAATTATCATAATTTGTTTTAAAAGTTTTTTGCTCAAATAAAATGAAATCCCAACATTTGCATGTAGTCAGCCAAATCTTCTTCAATCCATATTTAGTGGCGAACATTTTTCAATATTTATCTTGTTCAGAACAATTAAAATTCGCTAAAATTTGTAGAAACTTTCATTACATCATCAGAAATCACATATGGAAATCGAAATATAAAAACTTGCATATTCTGGAGTTCACGTCGAAATATGTCTTACAAAATGTGGTGCCAAATGAAATTCTAGATGAAAATGAATTCAAGGAATTCTTACAGTTAAACATCGAAAACATAAAAGAAATGAAAGTCAATACTTTTTCCATGTTAAACAAGTGTTCAATTATGTTTGAAATTGATTTGAGATTTCCAAATTTAATTCAGTTGAGTGTAAGAGATGTAAAATTTACTGAGGAAAATATAAAAAATTTACCCAGAATATTTCCAAATTTGAAAAATATTTATATTAAAAATTGTTATCGGGCAAATGGTGCTGCCGTGCATACAATGAGAGATTTTGACATTGATATCTTTCGTAAATTGAGAAGTTTAGAGGAATTGAAAATTGATCATAATTTTCAAAATATTTATGTGCGAAATTAAATTTGAAAATAGTTTTATGGCAATAAATTGTCTTAAAGAAAAAACAATTTTATTTGTTAAAAAACTTTTATCTGAAATTAATAATAAGAAATATGATAACGGATTTTATGAAGATTATGGCGTAAGTATTTCCATTATAGCGATAAATGAGCAAACAACTTTAATATAGCGATATTAATACGTAGTCTATGAAACGGAGTTTTAACGAAAAGCTTTCATCTACATAAAATAGTATGAATCGTTAGTGCACATTGCGTTTTTCCTTTATCTCGGTATGATATTTGTATATATTGCCTAAAAAAGTGAAGGCCGCGATCACAATTAAATTTAATTTTTATTTGATTTGTATGATAAATGGCCGTTTTCTCAGTAGACGATTATCTTTTTTCCCAACGAACAACAGCACATTAAAGAAACTTGGTATTCTCAATGTCTCATTTGATTTTATTCTGTCGCAAAGCTAACCGACACTCATTTGTTAACTATTTATTTGCCGCACAGATAAATTCAATCAGCTGACTCCCAACTTTTATATGTATTTTCAGAGGTGTTGCCAACTGAAAACAATGTTTTTTCAACGGTATATTGAGAAAACACAAATTGTTGACGGACAGTTTATTTATTTATTTATACATTTTAATAATCATTTAGCATTTTTAGCACTTTTTTTAGATTCCAAAACTACTTAAAAACTCACATAATCAATTCAAGTTAAGTATCAAGTCTTTAAGTGTATCAAGAAAAAAACATATGTGTTAGGCATATAACTTTTGACAATTTTTGCAAATAGGAAAAAGGGCATAGCATAGTCGAATAGAGCATAATTTTTTTTAAAATCACATAAAAGTTTTCGCATCAAACGCAATTAGCAATGCCAGCACTCAGTAATGCTCGTTGGGTTTCTGGCACTTTTACCTTTTATACTTATTCCGAAATATAAATTGCAATTATTTTCTTTTTGTAAATTTGTATGTGATGCTTAGAGCGAAGTTTGGTTTTCTGATCATACTATCAACAAACATAACTTCGCCATACTACAAAAATTATTGTCGGGCTTTAAAGAGGCAAATGAACGTTTTCTCAGACATTGGGACAAAAAACCATCAGCTATTCAGAAAGTTCAGCGAGGCAACCTCCTATTGGACCAAAGACCTATTGGATAGACTTCGCTAAGAACTAGAATGAACACATAACTGTTATGAGAGAAGCTGCAAAATTAGACAACGTTTGTTGCCCCTTTTTAAACATATCGGACGATATTGTAAAAAAATCGGTTCATCTGAAAAGAACCAAAATGAGTTGGTATATGAAGAAGATGAAAATGACATAATTAAAATTTTAAACAGTTGTAACAACTTTAATTAATCGCGATTTATTTTCTGAGAAAAATATGTTACAGTATATACGTGTAACACTTTCTAATGTTACTTATAATCACTCGAAGTGTTACATGTTGTCCAACTTCAATTTGAGCGGTTTCTGCACGCTTTTATGGTTTGGCAACAAATATTGACATCACTAATGGCTTAGAGAAATTAAAAGGATTATAGTATGTAAATATTTTTATATATTGTTTTAAATCAATCTTTTTACAAAATTATGAGCGGTATGAATTACGACAAAGAAAATAAAACATTGGTTTTACAAACAAAGTAAGTACCAAAGTTGTATAACAGTGCAATATGAACACCTTAAATAAAAGTAAGGGTAAAATATGCAAAATGTTTTGCATGTTTTTCATCAACTTATTCCCAAAAGAACTTGAAAAATTTTCCCATACTTATATTTTTTGTACAAACGAACACAAAAATGTAGAACATGTTACATTAATGCAACATATTTCTCAGAAAAGAAATCGTCATAAAATATATTATTATGTAACATTATAATAAGTGTTTATATTCAACAAAATGAATATGTAAAAAAAAATTCAAATTTTTTAATATTCATAAAAATCAATGTTTTTGTTTTTCACTGTAGAACAATATAGCACTTTTTTTTGTCGATTTAGCACTTTTAATTTGAATTCTTCTGGCAAGCCTGATCGCAATGTTCGAAAGTAAATATCGTTCCTTCACACAAAAGAAAAATCATTCCATCCGTATTCAAGTCAATCCGAAGCGGTATAAATAGTACGGTGTGTACGGATTTTCTTGAATCAAGTACAGAAAGATTGATTCAAGAACGGATTTTCTATCGCAAAATACTTAAATTATCCATATTCAATCCCGATTTTGTACTTAAAATACTCCGAAAATGAGATTAATTTAAGTAAAACTAAAGGCCCAACCATAATATGCATAGCCTTGTTTAACCTACTGTCAAAAATGAACAAAAAGTCTCTCAAATGTATTTAAAAAAACAAAAATAAAATCAAAAAACATTTGATTCCGTACGGAATGTGCGATCTGTTTCGCACTTTGCTTAAGCAAATGACAGTTTCATAAAATTGAACAAAAAGTTTTCTTAAGTTCAATATGGTTTGCCTCATATGATTTACATGTATTCGTACATTTGCTAAAGCCAACTTAAGCACATTATGGTTGGGCCTTAAGATTGAATCAATCTTAAAAAGTTGATTTGATCCCGATTTCTTGCTTGAAAAAACCAAAAAAGAAATTACAAAGAAAAAATCATTATGATTCATTTACTTTACCCGTATTACACCTTACAGAATGATTAAACCCCAGCATCATGCCCGATATGGTTTTTACTTTAGAAATCTTATGTACATATTTAACTAAAAATATAAACTAAATAAGAAGCAAGAGTTCGAATTTACTTTTTAACCCTTCGTGGTACACATGAGTCTGGCCAGACCTTTTCAATGTGTAAAGAAAATCAAAGCATGCGTAGGCCGGAGGGTTAAACACAACGAAGGGTTTAATTTTTTTCACTTGATTTAAGAATTTTATACTTATTTCAAGAAATTCCGGAATTGATTTTCGAAAGTTACCCCGTTTAAGATTGTTTTGAGTACGTTTTAGTGTAATTCTTACTTGAATTGAGGAAGTAATAAAAAAAAAAAAGTTATCATAAAAAACTTGGTTTATCCCGAGTGTTTTTCTTTCTGTGTTTATTGCGAAAGATTTTTTCAAACGTTTTTTGAAGAAATAATCGCGGCTATTCTGAAATACGCGTAAAATAAGTAAACATTTACATTAAAACAAAAACAAAACAAAACCAAACTGACAAACATTGTTTTTGTTTATCATTAAAAATTTACAGTTTTTAAAAGAGAAAGAAACGCGTTATACTTTTCGCGTTAATTCGATTTTAGAAGTGTATAAATTGTTTTTGTTTTCATGTAAATGTTCACTTATTCGACTCGTATTTTGGAATAGCCACGAATTTTTAACATAAACTGTCAAGTTTGGTTAACATTTCTCTGACATTTGTTTTTTGGGCAAATTAAAAAAAAAATGTGTACATTATATTATTTAAAAATTTAAGAAGTTAGTACCTTATCTGTAAGTTCTGCTTTTTTTTGTAAGCACACATAATTTTATTGTAAACAAGGATGGATACTAGCAAAACTTATTTTTGTTTTGTGTGTGTAATTATACTTCCAATGTGAAATTTGGAACACATTTAAATGTAGATTCCACATTCTTCATTGACAACACTGATTTATATACTTTATTAGGTGTAAAAGCCGAGTCACATATAATTTTTTGCACTTCCTACGTCACTTAACAACGGAGCATGTGTGTGGCCATGAATACTTTAACGAGGTATATTTAATAAAGACCGAGACAATTTTATTTATTGGGTTTAAGTTTATTTTTTTTTCTTTTGTACGTATTTTTTTTTTTTTTTTGCTAACACAAAACACAAAAATTTAATTAAAACGAATCAAAAAAACCGCCTAATAGCTTTTAATAACTCAACGCACGTTAAAAGTCAAAAGCTGTCCAACTTAAGTACTTTGCGTTTATGGAGACGAACGATATAGGACAAAGCTCATAAGAAAACCTGTATATCAACTTAGTTGTCAGTTTAAAGAAGCGATTTTTAAAATACAAAGGATTCTTTGTGGCGCGGCCTTAAGATCTATACTGTAGAAATCACAAATATTTTTTTTAAACTATTTTAAAAAGAAAGGATTCCTTACACAATGCAAGAATTGGAGGCACATAACTCTTCTTAGCATGGTAAACAGGGTCATAGCTAATATAATAAACCAACGTTTATTAGACGCATTGTCCAACGAAATATGCAACGAACAAGCCGGGTTTCGCCCCAGCAAATCTAGCATTGACCATATTAATAGCCTTAGGATAGCTAAAGGTAGGATTTTATCGGCCGTATAAAAAGTGTTCCATTATTATAACTTAACTCTAACCTTCCAGGTAGAATGAATCTTAATTTACTTTATCGCTCACTTAAGGTAAAAGTAAAGTTTTAATAATGGAACACTTTTTATTAGGCCGGTTAAAGTCTACTTTTAGCTATCGGTAAGTTGTGAAAACGGGCCTTAGAATAATAACGGAACAATCAGTCGAATGGCGATTTCCGTAATATCTAACATTCATCGCCTTCGAGAAGGCGTACGACACAATACATCACGCTGCAATATGGAACACACTTCGCTGCAAGGGAATATCAGAAAAACTTATTGCTATAATCAGGGCTTTGTACGAGAATGCTAAATGCCGCATCCTACACGAGGACGTAATCAGTTGCCCGATAATTGTCAAAGTAGGTACGTGGCAGGGTTGCCCACTATATACTATTCAACGTTGTCATCGACAGCATCATGAAGAAAGTTATAACAACACCTAGAGGCATTAGCTGGCGCCTAAACGGCCGCCTCGAAGATTTACACTATGCAGACGATATCTGTTTGCTCTCACATAGATTTGACGATATGCAGTAAAAACTTAACAACATCGAAGCCGAAGCAGCAATGTGTGGTCTCAGAATTAATATCCCCAAAACCAAAGCCATGAGAATCAACACAACAAATACGCAACAGTTTACACTACAAGAACAAGATTGGTCGCACAAGAAAAAACATGCAATTGCATATTTACGGTTTCCCTGGTTATAATCATTGTTAATTAAAAAAAAATGTAAGCGTTTTATAATCATGTAAATAAATTAACAATATAATCCTTCCAGGAATACTTACCACTTTTATCTATAATGACACTTATTTAAAAATATTTATTTAAATTGTCAATATATATATTTTTTTTATGAAAAGAAAACACTTTTTATTAATTTTTTTTGCATTTTTCCATTAAATTTGTTTTACATTTATTGATTTTATTTAATTGAGATTTTTGTTCTGTTGTTTCATAAGTTTAATTAGTATTTTTAATAGATTTTTCATCTCTTATTTTTTTTTTTTTTTTTTTTTAATAATTTTTTCTTTTCAATTATTTTGTCTAAAATATGTTTTGTTACAATTAGTTTTACTTTTTATGTAATTAAATAATCTGTTATTATTTTTTTACCATTCATTTCATTTATTCTTGTCATTTGATTTTTGTCATAAATTTCTGCTTAATTTATTTTTATATTTTTGGGTTTTTTGTCTTGTATGTTTATTGTTATAATAGAAACAATATTTTTTCTTAATTTACAAATACAAATAAGAATTAAATAGAGCAATAAATGAAATTAAAAGAAAAAATTAAGAAAATTTTTGTTCTGCAATGTGTGACCTTTTTGCTTGCAAGTAGTGCACAAGTGTTTTAAGACGACTATTTGGATTTGTTTTGTAATGTTAAGGCTAAGCCCTATAAATTTCAAACTTTATCTTCTTTATTTCAGGTTATTTTTCTTTTGTCTTAATTTGTATAAAACAGATTCATAAAAAATATTTCGGGTTTAAAAAAAGTTTATAAATAAAATCTTTTGAAAACTAAAATATATTTTCTGAAAAAGAGTGTTGTAAGCTTTTAATAAGCTTAGAAGATTTTATAGAAGAATTTGTTTTAAAGACTTTTAATTTAAATTATCTATGAATGGTTGTATAATTGACCTACGTTTCCAAGAAATAAGTCCCCAAATAAAATAATTAAATAAGTCCTCAATAATTGGGATTTAATTTCATATGAAATAAATCCCCAATTTTGAAAATGAAAAAAGCCCCAAACGAAATGAAATAAGGCCCAAACAAAAATCAAATAATATCCCAATTTTTGATAGGAAATAGGGATTCCAATACCGGTATTTTCGGTATTATTAATGGAATAAAAATATCCAAATACAAAGCACCAAGAATAAAACCATTTTCCAATTATAAAGTGTGGTTACATTTTAAGAACTAAAAAATCTCGGTATTCTCAACGCCGTATTTCGGTATTCGATTCAAGCCGGTAATTCCGGTTTTTCGGTATCGGCAACACCGGTATTGGAATCCCTAATTAGAAATGAAATAATCCCCCGAAAATATATTTGGGGCTTTATTTGGTAATGTGTTTTGGGAGACTATTTCATATGAAATAAGTGAAATTATTTCATGGCGCCATTTAACAGCTGGCAACCTTACTCGACCGGCGGTTTTGAAGTCACTAAATGGATTTCCCTGAATAACGTGCCACAATCTATTGGATACAATCTTACGTCTTTAGGTTTACATATGTATATTGCGCAAAAAAGAAAATTTTGTAATGTGTTGACAACATTGTACATTGTTTTTTAGTTTTGTTTCAGTGTTCGAAAATAATCCGAATATTATTTAGCGTACACACACCCAGAAACGATATCTATTTTTTTTATATGTGTGTACTAATAATACACAAGCCTTAATACTAGTGTGTTCTGTTTTTCGTTATAAAAGACTACGATTGTACTGGTTCTGTAGACATACATTATATTTTTATTGTATTTAGTGTTTAATGTAAAAATTTATGAAGAAAAAATTTAAATTTAAAAAAATTTAAAAAAAAAAAATTTTAGCAACGTTTCTCACTAGTATTGTTGTTGTTGCTTGGCAATTCGCACGACCACAGCACAAATAGCCTGAATGTGTACTGGTTCTGTAGACATACATAATATTTTTATGTTCTTTAGTGTTTTTTTTTTTACATTAATGAAAGAATGGGCAAACAAAAAATTTAAGCAATGCTTCTCACTAGTATTGTTGTTGTGGTTGCTTGGCAATTTGCACGACCACAGCACGAATAGCGTGTATGTGTATTTGCTTTGGGTTCAGGTTTTGTTTTTGTGAAAAATGTTTGTTGGCTCTTTATTTTTTTGTTAAAAACAAAACAAATTTTTTTTGTATTTACGAGCCAAAAGGGCGCTGAGCACAACTAAAACGTACAAACATTAGTGTGTTGAACCGAACACAACGAAGATTGTGTTTTTTAGGAAAAACAGAACACAAATCTTCGAAGATCACAAAAAGGGAAAGGTTTTTTGTTTAAGTTATTTACTACACAAACCCTATTAGGGTTTGTGTTTTCAATATTTCTACCGTACCGAACACTAAGCAAAAAAATGTAATGTTTATTTTCGAACACTGTTTCGTTTACCTTTACATTTATTGAATGAAAAATTACGCCATATATTTTTTTTATTGAATAGTTTGGAGCAAAACGACAATAATAATAAAGTACTCAATAATATTCTGAAGTCGATGGGTACCATAATGGTTGCATTGTTTTTTTCATGAAAAGTAGTTTTAGTTCCCTGTAACCTGTAAACTTGTAGCACTTCTAAAATAGTTTTTGAAGTATAAAAATAGCGGAGTTGAGTTTTTGGTGCAAAAAAGTAAATACAAAATATCGTTGCACAGTGTTTCTACTAGATTTCATAAAAGAGCTACGATCTTTTACATGACTATTTGCACCAAACCCTAAACTCCCCTAATATCAAATTTAGTAACTATTTGTTGCAAAAGTGTTTTATTTAAAAGTTATACAAAAAAAATTTAGCTTATTTTCAGTATATTTTACCTTGTATGTGTATATGTGTGTATTTTTGAATACATGTATGTTTCAAGTTCATTTCATTTATTTTCTAGTGTAAATTTGTATTTGTTTTCATTAAATTTTGATAGTATTTTTTGGTTTGTTTTCTTTAGGAGGGCTTTTGTATGTTGCACTATTTAGTATGTTTTAACAAAATTCAAAAAAAGTTTGTTTATTCAAAAGAAGCTTAAACAATTTATTTTGATTTTTTTTTGATTTGTATATAAAAAGTGTTTTTTTATCAAAATAAAATTTGTTTTTAGAATTTTTTTTTCAAAAATATATCAACATTTTATTAATATGTATTTGGCTAAATTGTTTTAGTAGGTTTTTTTTTTATTGTAAATAGTTTTTATTGTGATTTGTTAGTCAATTTTAAAATAAATATAAAAGAAAAAGTAGGTAAATTTTTTTGGATTAAAGAAATTTCAGAAGTTCTAATAAAATAGAACTCAATATTTGGATAACTAATTCGCATTTCAATGTTTTTAGATAAAGATTTTATTTTCTAACTTAATAGTTGTCACTTTTACAATCACATTTGGCGTTACACAGTGACGGAAATATCAAGAACTTACCACAAAAAAAGCTTAAGCGGCAAAAAGCACAATTTAACAGCAGATGGTTTTTTTATTATATTTTATAAAAATTGTGTATGAAGGTTGGCGTTAAAGCTAAAATGGTTTTTGCTATAAAATCGTTACGGTCCCTTTGTGACCATGAAAATGAGGAGAAGATGCAAGTGTTGCAAATAAATTTATTTAAAAAAAAAGAAAACAAAAATTGAACATTTTGTCGGTATTTTTTCGGTAAGGGCGGATTAAGTGTTTGGCGCAAATGCTCTAGCGAAAAACAAATGCAATTTATCACTGCTCTCTTTTTTTAAATCCAACAACAAAGTACACCGAAATTCCGTTAGATTTCATAAAGGAGCTACGATATATTGCATTTGCTCTTTCGCAAGACCATTTTTACCAAACATTAAATTTCGCGTTTATTTTTATTTTAGTTATCTGTATTATTTGTTTCTAGGTAGTCCAAATTTGAGGAATCAATACTTAATGGAAATAGCTAGAGGGAAAAGACCCGTGGCGGAAAATTGATGATTTAAATGGAGAGAATAATTAGGCATCAACAGAATGGCATTTGCCGCACAGCAAGAAACACAATGGATCATTTGAAAGAAAAATTCGAATATCGCATTATTTCTCTAAGAAGAGGAGTGCGATTTGACGCCTTGAGACTATTTTTGTGGGGTTCTTTGAAATCAAAAGTGTAGAGCAATAATCCTCCAACAGTCCAAGAGCTTAAAAACAAAATTATTGAGCAAATATCAACCATTGACAACAGTTTATTGAAAAACGTGATTGGGAACTTTCGTTAAAGATTGGGAGCCTGCCGAGCCAGTAGGGGGTGGGGGTGTCACTTGACCGATATAATTTTATAATTTTTTATATTTGTAATAAACTGAAATAAAAATACTTTTAATATCTCAAAAAAATCTTTTTTTACTAAAATTTAAGATTATAACTCAATTTTGGACACCCTTTAATTGAAACAATATTCAAAGATGTTTTTTTCCAAGCCAATCCCGCGAAGCTCTACGCTTGTCTGCAGGATACCAGAGTACGCCAGCACTAATAGACCAGCTAGCCTACCGGGACACTCAAAGGGTTAAAAGAGGATTGTGTCGTATATCGTTGGATTGCATATTAAGCCGACGATATGTAAAAAATCGGGTTTGATGAGGAATTTTAAGGAAAATTTCCTCAATCCAAAAAAATATACTTTTGTAAATTGGAAGTACTTTGAGTCAAATTTCCTGTTCTGCATTAAAACATATTTTATGACAAATTCATGTTTGATACTTTGATAATCCGTTTAAAATTTACAATTAATGAAACTTTTTCTACTAATTGTTAATGAATACATTTATCTAAATATTTTTTTTTGTTTTGTTGTTTTGTTATTATTTATTTTATTAAAATTACACATATTTTTAATTTACATTTAATTTAGTTAAATTATTTCAATAATTTAGGAGCGTTTTTATAGCGTTTTTCATTTTAATTTTTTCATTTATATATAATTTTTTTCACAGTGTAGGTATAAAAAAGTTAAATGACTTAAAAATAAAATTGTTATTAGTACATTTTTTTTATATATATAGACTAGAGTTAGAGTAGTATAAAGTCGTTATAGAATACTTTTTTTAAAGTACTTTTTTGGTATTTTTTCTATATAGTACAAAATTTACATTGTGGGTTTTAAAACACAGTTTTAGTTTTTAATAAAATTTGGAAATAAAACCAAAGTTTTAAAAGTATAAAGCAGTCTAAAAATAGTTTTTTTTTCTTGTTGTAAGTTAACTTAAACCGTGAAAACCTTTTAATACGAATTTTAAGGTTAGGAAAAAAGTTTAAAAATAGATTTAATTTTCGATATGACAAAAACTCAAAGTTGTTGGAAATTAAAGTGTAAAGATGTAGTTTAGGGTGGGTTAGTTTTTTTTATATATATTTTTTTTTTAATTAATTAATACACGTTTTAATATATGTTTAAAATAATTTTGTATATTTATAGTTGGTAGGTGCTATTTTTTATTTTTTAAATATTTCTTTTTAATATTTTGTATACAATAAATTGGTGCGAGTTTTTATTTTAAATAAATAGAAAGTTAAAAATTTCTTCAAGGATTTTCTTTGAAGTTATTTATAAGCTTTGGCTTAAGGTTTGTAAATAATTGTTGAAATCATTAAGCTCAGGGTAGCAGAATAGTTTAAGTTAGACTTTATTTACACACGGCAAGTTTACTGGCTTAACAGCCAAACCGTAGAAAGAGCGGAAAGCGTTTTCTAGCAGTCACATATTCTCATGACCATACAATTTATATGTAGCATACTGTAATAGCGCGGAGGCACGTTTAGTAGTAAAGTTGGTCGCTTATTACTATTAAATGTATTTTATTTAACAAGAATGTTAACACTTCTGTTCGTGACACAACATTGACGCTCTGGTTTAAGTATGGCATATCAGCGTAAAAGCTAAGCGAAAGAAAACGCTCCGCTTTCCGCTCTTGTTAAGGAATGACTGTAAGTTTTAAATTTATAGAAAAGAAAGGGAACTAACTAAAGAGTATAAATACCAGTGTTACCCCCACTGAACTAAAATCTTACACGACCACAATTCTTCAAAGTCATAAAAATTTACACAAGGAATGTTTTTCTGTAAGGTTATGGTGAAACCTTTAGTCCCGATTTCCACAATGCAAGTCTTATTGATCAGCTTGCTACTTTGTAGGCGAGAGTGACGAGGGGAAAAGAAACGAGTACTCAGCTTGCTGTACTCGTCATATGCGCTTTGTTTTCTCATTCGTAATTTTCAGCAGGTCTATTTTGACAATTATCTTTCATATTTAATTTCGTTGTACAAAGTTAATTTCGTAGCGTGTGTGATTTTTTGTGTGTAAAATTTTTTGAATATTTTTTATTTTAACAAAACAAAAGAAATATACATACATATTTAATAAATATTAAAAATTAACACGAATTTGAATTTAAATATATTTTAATAAGAAATATGTTTTAAGCGAAATGTCAAAACGCACATATACAATCATACAAATGGAATAACAGATAAATAATAAGACTTGATTCGTGGAAACACCGAAGCTGATTCAAAGAAGAAAATGTGATAAGTTTATTAATAAGACTTGCATTGTGGAAATTGGGACTTACTCTGCAGCCACACCATCAAGTTTTTCTTTCCAGTTTTTTACGCAAACTGCTTGTCGAAAATTCACAAAACTTGAAAGCTCCGACTTAGGCTGCACGCAATTTTGAAGCAATTTATTTTCAAGGTGTTATCCAGAAAACTACTTAAAATCATTAAAATTGTAATTGGGCATTAATTGATCATGAATCTACTGAATGGTTATAATAATATGACGTCTGCCGAAGAACTTAAAAATATATACGAAGTCGCCGGACATGATGGCGTAGCACCAGAGTTTATTCGCTTTATGAACAAAACAGGACAGGAGTTACTACGTAAAGTAATAAGCCCTGCATGGAGGCACGCAAAAATACACAGTGTTTGGCAAGTATCAGTAATAAATCAAAAAAAGAGACAAGAGACTTGATTGTCAAAACCATCGTGGAATATCTCTTTTAAGCGTTGCAGGGAAAATATGCTCGAGTGCTCCAAAAGAGAAGCTCAAGGCCAAAGTGGAAAATTTTGATTTGAAAGGGCACCGATGTGGTGCATTCAAGATCTCATATTTATATTAAGACAGTTGTCTAAGAAAAGAAAACAGATCTGGAAAAAGCTTTTGACACTGTAAGATAGACTGAAATATTGAGGGAAGAAAAAATTTAGAGCAATCTCTCATCAAGCGTATACAAAGCTTATATAGATGTTGTCACGACTGCGTTATAACTAGAAATAACAACTCATTTATCCGCTCAACAACACAAGCTGATTTTTACTAAGGTCTTTACAAAAACTTCTGGAATAAACAAGAGTTGTCCACCAAAACAACGCTAGCTGTGTAAAACTCTACATATACACCTTCCCCCTTCTTACGGCTGGCAGTCATGGGGTTTAACGACGAAGACACAAAGCTGGATTCAAGCACTGTTGTGGAATGAAGTACCTAAGAAGAGTAGCCGGAATGACCAGAAGAGACAGAATAAGAAACGAAACGATCCGAGGGCGTCTAAGTACAGAACCGTAACCAATTAGAATAAATCGCTCCAAGATAGGATGTTATGGGCACGTAGCACGTGTGATACTCCCGACTGCCAAACAGATGCCTAGAGGCTATACCAGAAGGGCAATAAGGAAGAGGACGCAGAAGAACAACTTGGCAAGACACTATAGGTAACAACTTTAAATAAATTGGCTTAGAAAAATTAATAGAGAAAATAACGGCTTAGGACAGACAGAAATGGCGCAACATGTTCAAAGTTAGTAAATTGAAATACTCACAAGATCGTTTAAATTTTAAAAAGTTTCAGCGCATTGTTCAAAAAGTGTCTGTGTATTAAAACTTTAACGGCAAAACTTGTTCGTCTTACCCCCAAGTTAAAATAATCAACTAAATGGAATCAAAATAGTTACATAATTTTATAGATAACGTTTTTTATGACTTCTTTAAAGGTTAGCGGAGCTATCGGCTCACTTAAAAATTAGTATGCTAATCATCTGTGCCTAATTGACACAAATTCTTTAAAACATCCCTAAAAAGCCTTGTTAATATGGCGAAGAATATTACGCACAAAACGAAGTATCAATAAAGTATAACAAAGCAGCAAACCACAAGCATTCTTGCTAGTGTTAAACTTCTTCTTAAAAACGATGATGAATTAATCACATTGAAAACTGTACAGCTGAATAAATGGATAAACAGTACATAACACTGCTATCGCGATAAACCGATCAACAAAAACAACAATGGCTATGTGAATGTGCTAATCATAGAAACAATTTGCAACCTTAAAAACAGCAAGTCACCAGGACTGAACAACATCCACCCATGCCTTAAAGCAACTGCGCAAAGCCATAAAATAATGAGCTATGTAATCAAGGCGAATTCAACTACAGCTGGTGCCGGAACTGCAAAAATCCAAAAACAACAGAAACAACATAGGGATTTTTGCATTGAATTGTTAGTGATTTCGGCTCGATCAAAATCAAATCAAAACAAATAGTTTCGAAATATAAAAATCAGATGGCGTTTCGACATTACCTGTAGTTGAATTCGCCTTGTTTGTAATGAGATTAAAGAAAGCATAGTTATAACCTTACCAAAAAAATGCAGATTTAACGAAATGCAAAAACTGGCGACGTGTGACACCAATGAATAAAGCGAACAAGTTCATCACACAAACAATCAATAAACGTTTTTCTTACGATGCGAAACAAGCAAGCAGACTTTCGTCCGCTTAAATCTTACAAGGACCACGTCATCAGTATCCGTATTATAATTATAAAACAGTCCGTAGACTGGCGCTAGCCGCTATATCTTGCATTTACTGATTTTGGAAAGGTTGTTAACCCCATTTCGCTGTCTCTTGTAAAGGTAGATCTGGAATAAATCGACTTTATCCAGGCCGTTTACCCGAAATCAAGCGAACGTCTCACTTTGGAAATATAAGCCTCTCAATAAATATTTAGACCAGTGTTAGACAAGACTGTGTCCTCTCTTCACTTCTAATGACAACAAATTACAACGAGCATTGTCCAAAGACTGCGGTTTTACCTGGGGACTAAATGGTCCCCTAGAAAAGCTAGATTTTGCGAGCGGTATCTCTCTTCTATCACACAGATATAAGGATACGCAGGCCAAGCTAAATGCAATGCAGATAATTTCACTTCGTTTTGTTACCTAGGCAGCCTGCCAACATCTGCAGGTGGATCTGGAGACGACATAAAAAACCAGAGTTAGGGCCACTTCTACATGTACAAAAAGTTTACCTTAAACATAGGGAGCGATATGTTAACAGCAAGTTCACCGGGATGGATTAATTTAAAATAAAATAATAGACAACTTCCCAATAAAAAATTTTATCATTTTGCGAAGCACTGATGGGACATTTATAAAAATAAGCGCCAAATTATACGCTACGCAATAAGACATACAGAAATGCAGTTGCAGTAAAGTAAGTGAAAGAACTCTCAACAGCTTTTATAATAAAATATAACATTTCAAGTGCTACGGCATTCCCTTACTACGAAGCAGGTTTGTAAGGGAGAATACTAAAAAATAACTGTAGAAAATCATTCAGTGTATAAAGCTGAACGCTACGTTCACCATTTTTGATATACGTTGAATAAAGCGCTTTTTGTGTCAAAAATGTATTGCTTCAAAGTGGGAACTCAGCACATAGAATTCATGCCTTCTGTAAGCGAGATGCTAAGCAAAACTCTTACATTTCTCCCTTACAAACCTGCTTCATTTGAAGCTCAATTTTTTATTGGCTTAATATACATCCTACAAAATCCTTGTCTTAACTAACTGCAAGTTGTTATAATGACCCTTACTCTGTAGTATAGCTAACTAAGCGTTTGGACGACTCAATACACAACTCACTGAATACAAAATTAGGTGTATTTAATGCATGTGTTGAATCTGCGTTCCTATATAAATGCAAAACATGGAACGCGGTGCCCAAATTTTCATTAAACGTTGCCTTCGAAGGATATTAAAAATCTTTTTGCAAGTTAACAATCAGGCCTGTTAAAAAAGTCAACTCCGATCGAAAGTGATTTTGTTTTATTTGAAGCAAGATACGAAATCACTTCCACTTTCGATCGGAACTGATTTCTGTGATAAGCCTGAATACACCATATTTCAACCATAACTAAGATCATCCACCGAAAATGGAGGTGGATTCGCCTCAACTTGAGGAATCCTGATGACGCTGTCTACAATTGACTAAGTCCTCAGTCTAAAATTGAGGGGAATCCTCAAGAAAGTCGTAGACAAGGTCGCCCTGCACATAAATGGCGACACCAAATAGAGAAAGAAGCTGCTATTCAAACCAAATGCTGCATTGATTTAAAGCTATTAGCTGTGAAAGCAACTTGTAATGGCCTTTGGATTCTTATAGAATCTAAACGAAATTATAATATAATAACGAAAAGCAAAGTCAGTAAAGGTTGAATCCGGCAAACGTTTACCGAAAAAGTTCCGCAACAGCACCATTGTTTGTCATTCAAATCAGCTGCAATAGATTTTGTATGTATCCTAAAGTTGCCCATTTTGGTAAACGAAAAACGACGGAAAATTCAATTTAAATTAGGATTACATTTCTGTTATAAGTAAAATTTAAAGAAAGTTAAAAAAATGTAATTGTTAAAAAATAATTCAAAGAATTAAAAAACAGTACAAGTTTTTCTTTCCTCTGACTTGAAATCTGTACTGAGAGAGAGAGAGAGAAACGTAAACTGGAATTTTGGATCCAAGGAGACTTAAGGTATCAGGTGGCGGCTATCCTCCTACAAGAGGAAATTCGTAGCATCTTTTGTTCGTGGAAAATGCGTGGAATTAAAATGTAAACAAAAATGTAGTTTGTAGTTTTTGTAGTTTCAATTAGCCAGCTGATCGGTTTAAGCTTCCTGATACATGAATTCGCCTTGTTCTGATCAAACTCTTTTGCTAGTTTTCTTTTTCTTATATTATGAATAAAAATTTCATGGGATTTATATTCTTTTTCATTTTTATAATGGAATTTTAAGCATGAAAACTTGTTGTGTTTAAATCAAGTATCAGTTTTTTTTCATTGTTTATTACATACTTATATAATTTGTATATATAATTTTAAATTCATATTTAATAATAATGATAATTTTTTTATTTTAAATCTTGTTTTGAATTGACAACAATCACTGAACATTTAATTCGTTTAATTTATTTTGTTTTGATTTTTTTTATTTAATTTTTAACAGAGAATGTATAAATATTTTAAATAAAAATTATTTACAACAAAATAGCTTTTAAAAAATGGTTTATTATTAAAAATTTTTTGGACACGTTTAATGCCTGTATTCATAAAAAAATTTTAAATTTAATAAAGGTTTAAAGAACAAATTCACTTTGAAATTTTTTCCTTAATAAACGTTTGTTAAATTTAGTAATCGTTTATGAAAACGTGGGTTAAAGTTTTGAAATTCTCATTTTAAAAAATAAAACAAGATATTATTTCTATTTGTCGTTGAAAAATAAAAATTTAAAGTTAATTAAAAGCTATTTTGTTGCACAGTGATGTAAATAACTGTTTAAATAAGAACAAATTTTTTACAGACCTCCCGTTATGTATTAATCTTCTTTAATTGTACGTATGAAACCATTTTTTTATAATTGACTTAACTGATTTATATCTTAAAGATTGGAATTGATGATTAAATAAAATTAAAACAATAAAAAAAAATATCAAAGTTTTTCTTGGGATTCAAAAATTTAATTAACAAGGTTTCGTTTAAATGTGCTACATTCCCATTTCATACTATTGATAAACTGAAATTTATTGTTGAAGGTATAAGCTATTACTATGCGCATTTCACTGGTTGCTTAAGCCAGATCGTCAGGAAACTTCATCCAAAGATTTTAGAAAAACTAAAGATATTACACAAATAAAAATAAAAACTGGCATAATAAAATAAAGTAATTTGTTTTTATTTTTATTTTTTCTTTTCCCACTTACAACTACATTTAAGCCTAGTACTCTGTTCAAATTTGTGAAAAATGTTGAGCAACATTGATTATTTCACACGAAAATTTTGACACGTATCAATGTTACCTATCTTGCGAGTTTGCACAATTTGACGTTTTTATTCCTGCTAAGTATGCGACATTGTTTTGCGCATGTAAACAAACCCCACATGTATTTTACTAAAAATTGTTTTTTTTTTTTAATAAACAATTTAATAAAAAAAAAGTAAATATGGATTAAAAACTGTTACCGGTTGTGTTATTTTAATTTTTTATTTCTTATTTAATAACCAGTTCATGCTTTTTTTTGTTTTGCTTAAAATTCCACGTGAAATAAATGCAGCTTACATTATTTCGCTTTTTATGAATTTTTAAAACACAAAAATCTTATTTTTTTTACAAATTGTTTGATAAAATATTTGAAACTGGTTTAGAGTCAGTTGTGTTATACAACTTATAAAATAACAACTTTAAAGATATATTACTAACATTTTTCTGCGGCTGTAAATAAATGCATTCTCTCATTTTTTTTTAATCTCTGGTACTCACTAATACACAACCAAAAAGTTTTTGCAAATCCCTGCTTTAGAGTAAACAAAAAATCAACCAATTGTAGCCGGGACTGTAAGAAAAGATAAACTCACTGTTTATTGTTGTTGTTTTTGTTTAAGCTTTGATATTGTTACAAGTAAAACTGTGGCTTATAATTCTTATTCGCTTAACATTTTTATTTGTGTAATATCTTTAGTTTTACTACAATCTTTGGATGAAGTTTCCTGACGATCTGGCCTAAGCAATCAGTGAAATGCGCATACGAATAGCTTATCCCTTCAACAATAAATTTCAGTTTATCAATAGTATGAAATGGGAATGAAGCACATTCAAACGAAACGTTGTTAATAAAAAAAAATAATCTATATATATAAAACTGTAACGTTACTGACTGACTAATCATCGCACAGCCTAAACGCCTCAAGCTCAAAACTCGAAATTTACACCAGAGGTTGATTTCTCCCCAAATGGATCCACTAAGACGGGATTTTTGGAAATTCGAATGTTTTGGGGGCAACAAATGGTAAAAATGGGTAAATTCAGTAACCCTTTATCTGCAAAATTGAAAGAGATACAAAAAAATGTAATAGGTTTTTTTTAGAAAATTAAGCGGTACTTTTTTGAAATTCTGCCCTTTTAGGGAGTAAACGGGTGAAGCCTGTATTTTGTAAATTTTTTTGTCACCCCATCTGTTTTTAATACCAATAAGCATAGAAATAAAGTTTATATCACATTCGAAACTAATTTAAAAAGTACAAATACCAATTTCGGTACTCTTTCAAAATTCGAACGTTTAGGGGGCGAAAGTCTTAACTATTTTTGGTACACTTTTTTTACAAAACATTTTTCTCCATTCACATAAACGTATTAATTTATGGGCTCCCACTACAATATTGTAATTACTTTAATGGGGAGAAGAAAGTACCAAAAAGGTGGAAATACGCAAAACTAAATTCCTTTCTTAAGCTTTTTATTTAAAACTGGTACTTTCATTAAAATGAGTTAATATATTACCTATAAACATAAAATTCAATATGCAATGTCCTGAGTGGATAAGAGCCGGTAAGTGAATTTATTGGCACTTGTTTCTTAAACTGGTATTTTTAGAATTTCTATGCATATTGGACTAAGAAGATCCTCAGTGAATGAGAATCTTTAAAAGAGATCTTTTTGGTACTTTTTCGTTCTTTAACCGGTCCTTTTTCAATTTTCGTTAATATTGCACCTTTAAACATAAAATTGAACATGCAATGTCCTAGGAAGATGAGAATAACTGTTTGGTACTTTCTTGTATTAAAACTGGTCGTTTTTTAATCTAGAAATATAAACTTTGGCATATAAATTTATATGTCCACGAAAGAAAGGGAGACGCTCACGAAGTAGCGGAATATAGTTATAATTAAATAAATAAAAATACACAACAATACTTTTTGTTAAATTATTCACCCATTCGGCTCACCCATTTGTTTCAAAGTCCGCACAAACATTTTATTCGAAACAAAATCACTATATATCGCTCATATCTCAAAGATATAGATAAATCTGCTTCCGCTATAGACTCTCAAACCATCCAAGCAATATGCTACAAGCCGGTTTCATTAGAAAGGCAATTTAGTGAAGATGGCTTAATATTTTTTTTAACTCTTGTACCGTGAGAACAGTGAGGGGCAATTTCTTCCTCACCGAAACTATCCAACAGATTTTATTGAAGTTTAAAACGTAGATAGATCCCTACTTATATCGACACATAAGCTATGCATTTTTTAAAAATAGGACCACGAGGGGAATAAGGAGGCAATTTCTACCTCTTTAAAATTATCCAATAGATTTTAATGAAATTTTAAAGAAAATAGATTCCTACTTATATGGACACATACGCTTTACATTTTTTAGCAAATAGGACCGCGAGGGGCGGTAGGGGCAAATATCTGCCTATTCAAAACTATCTAACAAATTCAAATTTAATTTAAAGCATAGATAGATTCCTTTTTAGATAAACACACAATGTTTTAAAAAATGGGACTACGAGAAGGCGGAACGTTGTATCCGCTAGTATTTTCATAAAAACTTTTAAGAATACACAAAATTTTGTATGAAAAATTCCCTACGGATGTTGAAGGCATTTACAAAATAACGAGTTGTTGGCAGCACTGTTTCCTAATGATATATTTTTGCCGAAAACAGCCCTCGGAAGTTGGCAATATACGTCTGAGGTAAGCCTTTTTAATTCTCAAAGGGTCTTCCCATGGATTAAACTGGTATGGAAGCCATAGAACCCTGTAGCCCTTACGAATTTATAGATTATGTGCTTGGTGTTGGTTGGGACCTATCGGGATAAAATGCTATCTCTATCGTCGAACTAGGGTGGATTTCGATCTATCTGAATTCTGAATATTTTGGCAGTAAGGGTAAGATAGCTCTGGCTCCTAAGCAAGACGGTCACGGACGAGTTTATAAATGAATTATTTTTACACAATGTCAATAATGCCATTGCATAAGTCCTTAATGACAGGTATCAACAATTATCTTAAGGACGTTTATACTTAAAACAATATGCTGGTTTCGTTAGTCGAATAGTTTCAGATAAACTGATGATTAGAATACAGTATTTTATGCTGATGATGGAGCTGCCTTCTAAGCCAACAGACTGGCTGAATATGCTTCACATTTATATAGAAAACCGCTTAATATAAGAACAGACGTCCGCTTGCAGCGGCTGCAATCGCCATTCACAATTCGCCGATGTTTGATGGATGTCAGGAACATCTCCCAAGGATCCCGTGTCGGTTTGTGAGTCGACTTGAATTGTAATGGATAAGGATTACCCTGGATTCACCAAGTAGAACCGATCAGAAGCTTTACCTTATCATTATCCCACTAAGCAAATGGGATGCGTGGCTATAAAGACCCAGAATTTATTATTTTTAAGCGTAACCCCTTCTTTTAATTATAGTTAATGAGATTTAAACTGGTCTTAATATTACAAAATAAACCTTTTATACTACTAGACATAGCAAAAAACAGTTTTTTGTAAGATGTGGCATTTTAATCAAAATAAATATCGATATTAAGCGAAATGATTTTTTAGTTTGGTTGTTGGTCCCGTTTTTTTCGTCAAATATTTGATAAGTCTGACCGTAGCTTTACTATTTTAGATAATCGTTTTGATATTATTTAGATAGAAAAAGAAAATCCAATCTATATAATAGGCTAGTTTGTAGTGAGCTAGTCTATCAGTGCGATGGTTGCGGGTTCATATGCCACCAGATACTCTGGCATGGTAGCTGATTTTAAAATTTAATTTTAAACCAGCATTTTACAAGTTTTAAGCAATTGAGTGGTCCACTTGCAAAGTCCGCTATGTTAATCAAAGCAAATGGTAATGAAATCTATTAAGGCCGGTTTTTTGTGATGTGAAATTAAGCAAAACTAAGCTGTACCGTCAAAATGTTGTATACAAACTTAGTAATAGCAGCAGAAATCTGTTTATTATTAGATTAACTACACCTAGTTTACCAGAGATCTTAAAAACCCAGCCTTAAACTTTTAGACCTGAAATAAAGTTATACAAATTGATATTACTACATACATTAATTGAAAAGTACTGTATATTATGAATAAATATAACTTTTCATAACTGTATTTGCAGAACTAGAAGTTTTGATCTATTTTTTAAAAATTGTGTCCTATTAACATAGCAGACTAAGCAAGTAGACTCAATTAAGGTCATAAATTAAATAAGTTAAGGTTTTATTGTTTCCTAATATAAAGTCGCTGACTTTTAATTAAATCTCCGTTTTTATCCATCAGCTCGCATTTTTAAGTTACAGGTTCTAATCGTATTTTCGACTTTCCCAAAAATTAAAAGTTAAAAAATCATAACTTTACTCTTTATTAAGCGATTGTCAAAATTGTTAGCTTTAAAAAACAAGCAAATTTTTAAAAATCACCAAAAAAAAAGGATGAGTAATTGTTTTTACTTAAAAAAAAATGTTACGAATTTTGTATTTTAAAAAATCATGAAAAATCCAAGAGGGGAAAAACTTAAAATCGATGAACGCGTTTCAATTTTATTCACAATTTAGTGAAGGTACCTCATTTTGAAGTGACGGAAAAAAGTCCATAAATGGAACAGCAACAAACAGTAGTGCTGGGATACTATCGATACTATCGATAACTTTAACTAGTGTTTTATTAGACTACAATTCGTTTTTTATCACTTTATTGAATGTATGAGACGTATGTATGTACGCACGTTATTTTAGATGAAAGTTTTAAAAAATTGTGCTGCTGATAAGCACCTTTCTGAAGGATAATGTTCTAAATTGTTTTGATTCTTAACCCAAAGGGTAATCAATCTAGCGGACTTTTCCTCTAATGGTCGTTCATTGCTTTATTATTTTACTCGCAATTGCAATTGCATTTGTATTTGCATTTTTTTTTCAACATTACAAAAATATTTGACATTTCAGTTCCTATGTAAACATATATAAATTTTGTCATAAACGCCTTTAATTAGCAGTAAAAACAGCACTGCAATTCTTGTGGTTTGTATGCATTGTTGTAATTTAGCGCAAATTAATTATATCAAGTAAAAACTTGCGACATAAAACTGTGTGAAGTCAATATTCTTCCTATCGATATTTTCGATATTTAAAGGCTATCGATAGTTTCGCAGCACAAGCAAACACACACGTATTAAAAAAAGTTTTTTTTGTAAGTCTGGGATCACACTATAAAAGTTTTCTTTCAAAAAGTCTGAGTTTATTGGTGAGAGGGGAAGAGAACATGCTTTTATTCTCTCCTCTCTCACCCATAAACTCAGATTTTCTGAAAGAAAATTTTCAAAGTGTGAACCCAGACTAAGGAAATCGCGAATTTTATCAATTCAGTTATCTCAGTAAATGTGAACAAAATGAAAAGTTGTGCACCGATTACAATGAAATAAAGCTCATTTAATTCGAAATATTTTAAACTAATAGTGTTTTCTTTTCTGACAATAATGTTCCATAGGTGCTACCATTCGTGCGGGTTTATGTTCTATTCTAAAAATATATGCAAACATGTGAAAAGTTGTCGTTTTCCTTTCTAAATATGTTGCAAAAATAATTGGCAAATTTGTTTCATTTATTACCCGCAGTTATAATTGAGTGTGCGATAATACCCTTTTTTGCATCTGCGTTAAGTACTTTTTTATGCAAGCAAGTATTCTTTTATTAACTTTTTCTTGTGTCTGCCTACAATTGCGTACAATGGATATAAAAACTTTTTGTTTTTCTTTTGTTTTACTTTTATTTAAAAACTATTTTCTTTTGGCGCCAAATTTTTAACAAGAGCTGACTTTAATTATTAAAAATCAGTGTTGTTAACGCTTATTGCAATTCAATTTAATGTTAAAAATTGCTACAACAGCGGTGAATATCGCTAATTAGTAAAAACTTAGCATTCAATATTTAACACGCTAAATAGACATTAGTTTTGAGTGTAAAACGTAGCTATTATTTTGTTCCATTGTATTTAAGAAAAATGTGTCACTTTAAAAGGGTGCGTGTGACCTGATAGGTAAATATATTAAACAATTTATTATTTTTAAGAAAAGAAACCACCATAAATGTTTTTATGCCAAACGTATGATTCTTGTCGCACTTTTATTTTTTATGAGGTTTTAAACCACGATTTTTTTTTAAATTGTTCTTTTTTTCAAAACTTTAACGATATCTGTGAAACTACTGGGCATATTTAAAACCAGTGTAAGCACGGCTTAAAGATAATATATCGTTGACGAATTATAAATTTTCAAGTTATTCCAATATATGTAGCAGAAATGCCCTAATTTTGGACAAAACGGGGTATCGCAAAAAGTCGAGCTGATAGGAAAAAAACAAAGTGCCTCCTTAATTGCCTGCTTAAAAAGCAGGTAGTAACTAATCTGCTCTATGTTATGCTTTGGAATGAAAAAAAAAAACACAAAATAAATCAATTCAGTAAAGCAATGCATGTATTGTAAGTCTTACAGTGCATTTAAACCTTCGCCATAAACAGGTTATAAGTTGTTTATGATGATAAACTAGTTTGAGAAACTTGTTTATCCATACAAATTATAAACACGTTTGTAACCAGTTTTTGTTAATAGAACTCTGTTTTTTCAAATTTTGTTCTGGCAATGCTACTGATATTTGCAGCGTTTAAAAAGCTGCAGTTGAGATAGTAAAAGTCATAAGATTATGCTGTAACTTCGATAACTTCATTTGTCATTGGACAAAAATAAACTGTTGGCTTTACCCAAGGCGAATTGAGTAGAAGGTATTGTATTGTATTATGGTGTTTTTTTTTCGGTGGTCGACTTGTCAAAGTTTGTATACAAACTAGTTTTGTATGTAAACAAACCTATTTTTTTACTAGCAATATTTTTGACAACCCGACCACAGAAGCATTGTAGTTGTAGAGTTGACCTCACCTTCTAGCCAATTCGCCTTGGCTTTACCTATGATTCCTTAAATGAACACAGTCGCAGTGAAGGCAAAAGCAAAACACGAAATGTTGTACACGACAAAGAACATCGGCAGTCGACATGTTCGGAAGTGTTTGGTTTGACAGACCAAAACTTTTAAAAAATCCCGTAGTTATCGAAGATGGGACGTTGTGTTTGTGTTTTTATTTTCCATATTTTTTTTAATAATACATGCGTTCATAAAAACATAAATATGTACATAAGTACATATTTATTATTTTTAAGCTTAACAAATCTTTTTAATTTTTTGAAATTAAATAAAACTGTAAATAACATCATCGCTTTCATATATATACAATGAACACAACGTCCCATCTTCGTTAACTTCGGGATTTATTAAAAGTTTCAATCTGTCAAACCAAACACTTTCTAACATGACGACTGCCAATGTTCTTTGTTGTGTACAACATTTCGTTTTTTGCTTTTGCCTTCACTGCGACTGTTTTCATTTAATGAATCAGAAGTAAAAGCAACGGTTTATTTTTGTTCAATGAAAAATCAAAAAGTGGAAGAAAAAGCAATTTTTTCATTTTGACTGTAGTTTTTTAAACCCTGGATATTTGACATTTCCTTAAAAATAAAAAAAATCAAGTGAAAAAAAATTTACTTTTATCTGTAAAAAAGCCAAAACAATAGTAAGAAAAATAAATTAAACAAAGAAATGTTTAAAAAAAAATTCTAAATTTATAAGAAATGTTAGTTTTTTTACATATTTCCTTTTACGTTTTTTTTTTTATTTTTGGGACTAAGAACTTGTCAAAGTTAAACAATTTAACTGTCAAAAATGCTGATGTTAACGGTATAGTTTATGAAAGTAGTTTGCAATCATAAACTAGTTTAAAAATTACAAGTAAAATTATACAAATGTAAAGTATCACTCACAAAATCAGCGAATCCTTACCCAGTAAAAACTTCGCCTACAAAATAATGTGTTAAGTAATCAGAAAAACTTAAAAGCACTACCTAAAATTCTACTGGAAGAACCAATGAATTTTACAAGGGATGCCCCAAAATGAACGCTTTAAAAAGTAAGTCATTATTTTTTAACCTACAAACATTCAGAAATAAGTAGTTATAGAAGCAGTTATAGAAGAAAGCTACTAAATAATGAGTGAGAGAAACTATTCATTTTGAAAAAGTAAGCGAAGTTTTTACTGCGTAGCGATTGGCATGGATGATTTAATTGCTGATTAAATAAATTTTTGTATATTTCAAAATGTGTTTCTGATCTCATTATTGATTTAAATTGTTCAAAAAACAATAACAACTTATCATGACAGGGTTGTATTTTCTTTAAAATACGTAAGACTTGTGTGATAGTGTAAAGTGTCTTTAGTAAGGTGTATTGAACAAACATTTTTATTTGCTTGGAAAAAATCGTACGTGAAATTACGAAAATCTTTAGTTTTCTTTCGACAATTTTTTTTTAACATAAAAAACATAACAAGCTTTTTTGAGTTTCTACCTTCGTAGTCGAAAACAAGTATCTTCTAAAGTTGGTATTAAAAATGCTGTAAACAGCATAAATACGACAATCTATCACTGTCTTGTCGTAAGTACATAATGATATGGACAAACATTTTAAACGACTTCGATCACGACAACGACTCTCGTAATAAGTCTGAAAGTACATTTTTCAGCTTTTGAAGTTCGTTTCTGCTGTACGCACAGATAGCAAAGAATACTAAACGATTTGTGTGAATGTTTTCTTGTGCTTTCGGCTGGCATCATGGTTTTTTATTGCTTTATGTACAACGGTCTCACGAAAAGAGATTACAAAGAAGGCAATAAAAAAAATTTTTTATTGATTTAAGGCAACGAAAAATCAGTGAATTTATGAATAGGCAGCAAAAGTGAATGTATTCAATAATAAATAAAAACACAAGTCATTAAAAAATTGCAAAAGATCGATACAAATTAAAAATAACGACGAAATTGAAAAGAAAAAGGATGTTACTTACAAAAATTTTGGATAATCTGTTAGTTTTCTACACCACTGTATGTATAACATATTCTTCTCCCTCTTTTGGTAGTTTTATGTTATTTTTCATTGCATTTACATTTCAAATTAGTTCTATTTTTTTAAATAAATATACATACATATATGTATAATGTTTAATAATAAGAATTATTTTTTAATTTTTTTTTATTTCGTATAATTCAGCATTTTCTTTATTAAAAAGATGATTTTGTTACTGTGTTTTTAGTTCTTAACTTAAAAAGTTTTTCATAGATTCTGTTAATAAAACTGGTGGTATAATTTTGTTCTGTAGTGTTTTGTCTTCTTGGCTTATTTTTATTTAATATTTTGTTTGTTATTAAAAAGAAGCATTTGAAAAAAAGTTTATCCAAAAAATATTCCCTAAAAGTTGCATTTTAATTGGTAAAGTTTTTTTTTTATTTTGTATTGTAGTTTTATCCATTCATTTTTGTTAATTCTGCGAAATTTTGTTATACTTTTTTGGAGTATTTGCTGTTTAAATAATATTTATTAAATTCTTTTGTTTGATTTATGTTATTAAAAAAAAAATTAGGAGAATCGTTTTATTAAAAGTTTTTCATTAAGCAACATTTTGTTTTGGAATTTTTACAAAATGTTTATACAAATGCGCTTTCTCTAGAACCATTTTTTTTTTGCTAAATTTTCTACAAATATTTGCTTTGTTTTTTCTATAGTTTTTTTTTTTATATTTATGCACCATTTTTAAATTCACTTTCTTGTATTTTTTTAAACTTTTATACAGTTTCACTTATTTTCCTTAAGTTTTTGTTACCATTTTAACGTTTTTCATTTCATTCATACAATTTGATTGCAGTTACGTTTGATCCAATTTCGGGCAAGTTCAGTTTGCTGAAAAAGTTTTTATTAATTTCAACTTCTATTCAATAATGCGGGCTTTTTGTTTTCTAACGAAATCTTGAGCCAATTTGTCATTTATACGTAATTCTAGTATTTGTAGTATTGGATTACCTGTAAAGAAATAATAAGTAATTAATAAAGTTTTAAAGCTGTGGTCAGTTTTCTTTTGACTTAACTCACGAGATTATAAACATAAACACAAAACTAATGTGAACGAATCACTATAAAATTTCTACAAGAAGACTACCGGTCATTTTACTAGTTATATAACCGGTAGTGTTGACCAATATATTGGTTAAAGTTTCTATTAGTTTATTAAGAGCAAAATGAAAAAAACTAACCGAAACTCTTGTGTGCATGTGATTTTGCCTCTCTTTCTAACTAATGAATTCCACTCGACTACGGAACATATATCTGCACTGCTTACTCTGTTGCTTTTAATTAGTCAATTATAACCTAAATAGTGGTCAACACTAACTAGTTAGTCTTAACGTAAATATTGGTTAGCACTAACTAGTTATTCATAACGTAAAAATTGGTTAGTACTAACCTTCATAAAATACATTACATTTTTTCTAATTTTCATTTTTAATTAAATATTTTATTGAAAAAATTATAATCAAATTCATAGGAAATTAGACTTGAGAAAAGAATGTACCACGTATTGGTATTTCTGTGGCTGCTTTATGACGTTCCTCTTTTTGCATGGGTCTGGAAATGGAGGTAAACGTACGTGTAACCAATTAATTGTGACCAAAAAATTAAATACATACTTCAAAAGTTATCAGGGTTTTTAATAACATTATTTGTTCCCTTATTACCACCGGAAAATCCTCAACGATTATCCTGGTCAAATTCACCATCCGCATGGCGAAATGAAAAGTTGGCGTGGCTCAATAAATTTTTATTTATACCTATCTAAAGAACGTTATTTATGTACATAACTTCTTGTTCTTATCTCATCATGGTGAAGGGTATATAAGATTCGGCATAGCCGAATATAGCACTCTTACTTGTTTATATTATTAATGTGTTTATCCGTGCCGCTGTAGATGACTGTTTAGTTCACTAAAAGCTGATTACAAACACTACAAAAGGGAACTTTGACTTCATGTCTTGGTTAAGACATTTATACTTCAGTTTCCAAACTTTCGAATGATATCGCCAAATATTAAGTTTCTTGGAAGGACCTGCTGCGATGTTAACGTTATCTTCTTCTTTAATTGTCTAAATGGCTAAAAATAAGTTTGTAAACTGAGCACTGCAAACACTACAATTTTTTACTATCTTTAAAACGTAGCGAAAAATTTATTAGACACAAGGTGTGCTATCATGTTACATATATTGTCACTATGCTCTCACATTATACAATGGTTTAAAAATATTACTGTTGCTTTGTAAACAAAAAGTGTCTTAAATAAATAGAACTTTGCTTGCTTTGTTTATTGTACTGTCGTAATTAATCCGAAGGGACCTGCGCGGCTGAGGCGAGCCGTATTAGTTTTTGTAAGCAGTCGCCGTTGATGGTAAAATTTTATCCGGCTGACATCCGAATTTAACCCGCGGCTAGCTAACGGGTCCGCCATCTAACGTTTTTTTTCAACTAGTGCTTATTTCGGGAATGGTAACACTTAGCTCATGTCTGATTTGACAGATATTAAGTTGTATCCTTCCGCTGAACGAATATGGTTGTGTATACGCTTGAACAACGCTGGAAAATATTGCGACATTACTTTGAAAATCATGGTAATGTTGCAGAATGTGTGCGAAAATTTCAGATGAAGCTCATTTTGATCTTGGCGGGTATGTAAACAAGCAAAATTGTCGCATTTGGGGCACAGAAAACCCGCACGCATACATTGAAAAGCCGATGCACCCAAAACGAGTCACTGTTTGGTGCGGATTTTGGTCCAGAGGCATAATTGGGCCATTTTTCTTCGAAAAGGACTAAGGAGTGGCCGTTACAGTCAATGGCGATCGTTATCGGGCCTTGTTGAACGAATTTTTGTTCACAAAAATTGAAGAGGAGGATACAACATTTGGTTTCAACAGGACGGCGCTACGTGCCACACAGCCGAAGCTACACTCGATGTTTTGCGCCCTGTTTTTGAAGATCGCATTATCAGCCGCAGAGCTGATGTCGTTTGGCCACCTCGGAGCTGCGATTTGACACCGTTGGACTATTATTTGTGGGGTGCCGTCAAAGATAAGTGTTACGCCGACGAGCCAGAGACAATTGCCGCTTTTAAGGACAATATTCGTGAAGCCATTGTTGAAATACAGCTGCACACAATCAATAATGTGCTTAAAAATTGGACCGATCGTGTAGGCTACTGCATGGCCAGCCGAGGCAGCCATTTGAATGAAATTATTTTCCATTATTAACCGGAAGGATTGTACTTTCAAATAAAAAAAGAAATTTGAGAATATATTCAGTAGATTTTTTTTTATAGCATTTTCAAAAAAAAAAAAGTTATTTGGCGGACCCTTTATTTTTGCAACAAATCATTTGCGGCGTCAAATCAGATCGGAATAGAACTCTGCTGTTTGGTAAACAAACAAAATATTTTTTTCTGATTTGGGTCTGAAAAATGGCAAATAGTCAGGTAAGAGCTAATTTAATTTATTAATTCATGGATTAGAATTAAACAATGTTTTTATTTTTGGTAAAAATTTATTTTTTTTTTTATTTGTTTTAAATCAGCTGATTTAAATTCAAAAAAGGACACTGAATTATGAGTAATAAAATTGTTGCCAAAGAAACAATAATCTGTGAATTACTTTAAATTTTGACGATTTTTTTTTTTTTTTTGATTAAAATAATAAGAAAATTTAAAGATTACTGCAAATTAATTGTTTTTTGTGATATACATACTTTACAAAAAAATGGTTAATATTAAAAAGTCGCAAAAGTCGGTGATAAAAAAAGTCTCACAAAAAGTTGCAGACCACTAAAAAAAAAGGATCAAATTACGACTTTAGTCAGGCGAACGGTAACCCTGCCCGTATTCATAAGCGATTTGTCATCGTCCGGACTTGCATTTTTTTAGCAGTTCTAAAGTTTACGGGTGAGAGAGGTGAGAAGATTGGAGAGGTGTACTCAGTTTCGTATACTCTGCAATTCTGTTTTGTTTTGTAATTCTCACACTTTTTAAATTTGAGTAGACTGTAGGTGTTTTTGTATTAAGATATATATAAAATATAAATAAGAGAAGAGATAAGGGGAAAATATAAAAATTGCAAAACTAGAATTTCAAAATCTGGACACTAATGCAATTTCACAGCAGAATTATAAAAAATTGCAGCAGCAATAATTGCAAGGCTTGACGAAATCTTTTTAAATTTAACAAACGTTTATTAAGGACAATTTTCATTGAAAATTTGTTTTGTAAACCTTTATTACATGTAAAATTTTTTTTATGAATACAGGCAAAAAGTGCTAAGCCCATTTTCAACAGGTAGCGATAGTACTCGGTTACCATCACGATCTATATGAAAACGACTAGAGAAGAAGATCTCTCAAGAGATATAAAAAATTATCTTTCGAAATTTCGTACGTGTAAAGTTCTAAATGATATTTTGCTTATTCCACACTATCTTCTTTAAAAAGGTCTTTTTGAATGTCTTTTATAAAATATATTACAAACTAAAATTTCAGTTCTAAGATTAAGTGGTTTCAAAATCGTCCTCTTGGTAGTTATGTGAGAATGTGAAGGAAATACTTCTCAAATTTACAAAAAATACTCAACATCAACAATTACTTGTTAATCAGTAATTCACTCACTTTACCCTATTAGCAACAACAATTATACTAAGGTAGGGCGAAATATTTTGTGATTTTTAAAAAGCATTCTAGAAGCCTTCAAGGTAGATGCGAGGCTTTGGTCCCTAATGACACGCCGCAAAGTGGGTGAAAATACTTTTTCAACGGCCAAAAGTCTGAAACTTTATTAAATATTCTAAAAGCGTGCAAACGTGTAAACAGTACAGTACGTTACAGCAACGTTCGGCTAACTCAGCCTAAAGACTTTTACAGTATACTTGGGATGGTGATGGGTCGGGCAAATAGTTTTTCGCTTTCTTAATAGACAATCAAATGTGTGAGCTTAGTAAAATAAATAGAGCAACAAACAATTTTACGGAAACTATACACCAGAGAATCTTGACAAGTTTAAAATCGTATCTCTAAAGATAATTACATTGTGTATTCTTATACCACCCTAAGCGTAAATGATTTAGAAATGAAAGTGTATAATTAAAGCTTCAAATGTACTAAATTCATAAAATATATCTGAGCAAAATTTAGTCTTCTAACTTATACAGAATATATAAGAAAAGGGTAGCGATAAAAAGATGATGCTGTACTTATGGGTTAGAATTAGAGGCGGTCGTGGTATATCAGTTGTTTGTACACCGATTTCGCTGTATGCTTTTTTCAATTGTTCTCATTCTCTTTTTTTCACAACACTTTAACTTCAAAAGGTTACTATAAAAATATTTTGAGTGTATAAATGATTTAGAATCGAAGTGAAATACATCTTATTCATCTTGTGGTTTATTGTTAATATTATAAAAAAAAAACTTTTTATTTCTTATAAAGTTATAAACAAACAATAAAACATTTAATAGCTTAACGCTAAAGTGTAAAGACTAAACTATTTCCAACAGAAACTACAGCAAATGGCTTTAAATTATGAATTCTATAGCACCGAGGTGATAGATGCCGTCTTTACAGTACCTGTTTACTATCAAGATCTAAAACCCATTGGAACCGGAGCTCAAGGTGTAGTTTGCTCGGCTTACGATACTTTGAAGGGGCGTAGTGTAGCTATTAAAAAGCTTTCGAGACCCTTTCAAAATGTCATTCAGGCCAAGAGAGCCTATCGTGAGTTAAAACTATTGAAATTAGTGAATCATAAAAATATCATACGTTTGCTAGACGTTTTCACGTCGGACAAAAGTCTTGCTGAATTTGAAGATGTATATCTGGTTACCGAGCTAATGGAGGCTAATTTTAGTAATGTGGTACATATGGGCTTGGAGCACGATCGCATGTCATATTTAATCTATCAAATCTTATGTGGTTTAAAGCATCTACATGCGGCCGGTATAATACATCGCGATTTAAAGCCTTCTAATATTGTGGTGAAATCAGATTGTAGCTTGAAGATATTGGATTTTGGCTTAGCCCGATCCCATTCTGATAAAATCTTTATGACTCCGTATGTGGTGACACGCTACTATCGTGCTCCAGAGGTTATTTTGGGTATGCACTATAAGGAAAATGTGGATATATGGTCGGTTGGCTGTATATTTGGTGAGATTTTACGCGGCAGCGTTCTATTTCGTGGTACTGATCACATGGACCAATGGAATAAAATAATTGAACAATTGGGCACTCCACCGGAATCCTTTCTTAACAAGTTGGCCCCCAATGTTCGTAACTATTTGAGAACTTTGCCTTATTGTAGAGGTTACACATTTGAACGCATGTTTCCCGATGCTTTATTCAATCGGAACAATGAGGAGAGTGAAGAGAATTATGTTAAAACTGAACAAGCACGACATTTATTGAGCAAAATGTTGAAAATAGATCCAGATGAACGAATTTCGGTGGACGAAGCTCTTGCACATAGTTATGTCAGCGTTTGGTTCGATAAAGATGAGGTCAATGCTCCGCCTTCTAAGGCTTATGATAACAGTTTGGATGAGGTGGAACATACGGTAGAAGAATGGAAGAAGTTAATATATGAGGAGGTAATGGCGAGTAGTAGTGATAGTGGTGGAGAGGCTTAATATATTGTTTTCTTTAATAATTTTGTAAATAAAATATCAATATAAACAAAGATTTCCCTATAGAATCTTCTTTTAAGATTTCAGAGAGCGACAATCCAAAATCGTTGTGAGAGTTTGGTTACCTCTTCTAATTATATTAAGTTAAGCCCACAGAAATTAGCCAATTCTAGTTTAAATTTGGGTTAATAATTCATTAAGTACTGGAACGATTTCCCTTTTTCCGAATTATACCTATATGGGACAGTGCTACCTATAATTAACCCGCCGTGCTCGTCGTTGGGGTGTGTTATACCCCATTAGGTATGTGCTAATCTCGCTACAATGAACTTTAAATTTAGGTAGCTTATTTCAACGAAATGTAGATGGTTGTATAGAAATGAGTATAGATGAATATAGTTGCTTAACGTTGGGAATAATAAGGTGAAATCGCTATTCCCTTCTCCACCCACCCCCAATACTGGCCTAGCTAATAATGACAAGTGTCAGCCCTAAAATACTAACTAACTAATTAAAAGCTTGAAATTCCATTTCAAAACAATCTAACAAAACTAAAATCAATTTATTTAATTTATATTATTACTATTTTTGATTCAAGATAAATAAATTATAGTTTAATATTTTAAATGAAATGTGGTCACTTTTCTTATGTTGAAAATATTTTAAATTTCTCGTTTTTCAAATAAAACAAAATAAAATCTTAATAGGAAAACCAAATACAAAAAAAAAATAATAAAAATATGAATATCTTTTAAGGCTCAAATACACTTGTCAAATGCTTGTCCAGCCGGCGAATTCAACGTGTACATGTGCTGGACGTAATATTCACCGTCATATCTAAATTTTTGGATTTTTCATCAAGCGTTGACAGTGTCACACATACAAACACATTTAAACTAATACTACCACAATGCTTGATGAGTATTTTGGTCAATGTATTTTGGCCTTTAGGATGAATTTTAAGGGGTTCCATTAACAAAAAAAAAAAGAATAAATAAATGAAGTCGTTAAAAGTTTGAGTTATTTCATAAGACTGAATAAAAGATATTCATGCTTATATAATGCAAAAAAAAGTAACAAAATTATTTAAATTAAAAAAAAAAAAAAACTTACATTATTCCCTGCAGATAACGAGACTAGTCCATACATTCATGTAAAGAGTAGTCCATAAAGGAGTAGTAGTACTCCAAAACTACTCCAAATATATGGGTAAAAGGTGGTCCATTTAACATTACGATGTCCAAGGAGGGGACCATATAACCCACCGAAGTAGTCCCTAAACTACTCCACGGAGTACTAAAGTGGGTTAGTTTTAAAAGTACTCCATGTCATAACAGTATGGAGTACACTAAAGCGGTAGTTTAAGCATTTTTCATTTTTTACTAGTCGCCTTTTATGGCGTGCCCTGTAGTCTATTATTGCTATTATTAAATATATTTACTTGGTATTTTTAATTTGTTTAACTTTTTTTCACAAATTTCACAAACTTTCACTTTTAAATAAACAATTAATAATGGACACCATCAGGGCTACCAATGTGTAATACTGTAAACTATAGAAAAGTATACATCATGCAGTTGTTGGCAGCACTGCTTGCTAATTTCTTATAACATGGTCCATATTACAGTAGATTGGACCATGTTGTAAGTAGTCCATTTAAGCCACAATGGACCACGTAGTCCAATATTATCTGTAGGGTACTTCCCAAGAAGTCTGCAAGCGCTCGTAGACGGCTGAGAAATTTGCTACTAGTTAAGACTTTAAAAGTGATTTTTGATAAAAAATGTAGTGTTAACAGGGGTGTTCAGTAAAGTTTTGGTTTTCCTAACTCTATGTTAATACAAATAGAAAAGAGATGTTAAATAAAAATAAATTAAGCTTAGGTGACCATATTTTAAACTTGTTTTATATAATCTTAAACAATGAAGTGCTCAAGAGAAAATAAATTAAATAAAGGTGGTTAAATTTCAAGGGCCGATGTTGATTTTGAATAAAACACAAACTATTTAGGAAATTATTGTAATTTTATTTTATTATGATATATTGGTATTACTCAATTATGTATGGAACAAAATATCGGCCAAACGGGCGCCGCGACCACGGCGGCACACCTCCATCCGATGGTCCAAATTTTCGATGACCCTGAGGCATAATGGAGGTTCTATGCCGTTAATGTGCCGAATTATCTCATCCTTTAGCTCTTGAATTGTTGCTGGCTTATCGACGTACACCTTTTCTTTCAAATAACCCCAAAGAAAAAAGTCCAACGGTGTCAAATCACATGATCTTGGCGGCCAATTGACATCGCCATTACGTGAGATAACACGGCCATTGAATTTGTTGCGCAAAAGAGCCATTGTTTCGTTAGCTGTGTGGCAAGTCACATATCGTCCACATCCATATCTTCCAATTCGGGCCATAAAAAGTTCGTTATCATCTCACGATAGCGAACACCATTCACAGTAACTGCCTGACCGGCCTCATTTTGGAAAAAATACGGCCCGATGATGCCGCCAGCCCATAAACCGCACCAAACAGTCACTCTTTGTGGGTGTATTGGTTTTTCGACAATCACTCTTGGATTATTATTCGCCCAAATGCGGAATTTCTGCTTATCGACAAATCCACTGAGGTGAAAATGTGCCTCATCACTGAAGATGATTTTCTTCGAAATTTATCATCCATTTTCATAATAAGTCTGGATAACTTTAAGACGTTGTTGGATTGTGTATCTCTCAATGGTTCAAATTGAGTTAGTCTGAAATAGAGAAGTGTCAAATAAAATTCGGAAAAAAACTTGGCGTTTAGGTGTGGTTCACATTCAACATCGGCCCTTACAATTTAACCACCCTTTATAATGTGCAAAAAGAAATTGATTAATTTAAATAAAAATTAATTAAACATATTATTTAGATTTAATAAATCTATTAAAAGTTGGCAAAAAATAAACTAAAGATTTGACTTTTAGAACAATAAAAAAAACTTATTATCTTTTAGGTATAAAAAGATTACGTGATATAAACGTTAAGAAAAGATTATTTGATATTAACTTGAATAAACGAATTTTACAAGTTCAATAATAATAAAAAAAAAACAAATTGCAAAATATGGTAGGAGAAGAGAAAGTAAATCCTCCCCCAAAAGAGGTGGATGATGTAAACGTATTGGTCACCCTTATAAAAAAAACAGGTACTTCCTGTTAAATATCGCACGTCAATCAAGCTAGCTGGTTTCGTTTTCCCTTTCCTTCTTCTTCTTCGCTGAGGAGAAATTAATTTTTATGGCTTTTTTTTAATCTAAAACTTTTTCCAGAAAAACTCAAAACGAGCACAAAATATTAAACTTTAACAAGAGAAATTCCCTATATTGGATAAAGTATGTTAATTCCTTACCAGACTTCACAAAATCATTTGGCTGTTTTTTTATAGGCCATTTACACTACACCGAAATTTAGTAGATTTCATTTGAAATCTTTCTTAAAATCTAGTGCGTTTACATTATACTGTTTTGACATTAGCGAGATTTTGTTTTTATAACAACACAACTGACTAAAAGTTTTTTGCGTTACACATACAAACACAAAAAGAAATAGAAATCAAAACATTTGTAGTACATTTTATCTATAATCAACATCATTTGTTTTACCAATATTATTTGTTTTTTTTATTTGTTTACAATTTTCACAAATTTTTTTTTTATTTTTTATCAGTTTTTGTTTTGTTTTTTATTAAACATCATTATTTTCGTGGGCAGGGAAGTATTTTTTAGTGCTATATGGGAAAAACCATAGTTGCATCACTAAGTACTACTAGATTTCAGTAGATTTCGTCGAAATCTAGTCGCGAAGTAGATTTTGTTCTGTATGGGCAATCTAGTCAAAAACCACTTGATTTGGCTCGAAATCTCGTAAGTACTAGATTTCGTTATAGTGTAAATTGGCTATTAAAAACTTTAAGTGCCTTTCTTTCCACAAATTATTTTAATATACGTAATCAATTTTCTGCTTTTATAAAAAAAAACTTCTTTCTTCCACAATTTTCAACAGAAAATGAAAATATATTTCAAATATTTGAAAACCAAAAGTTCAAAACCAACTTGCCTAAATAAATTATAAAATAGACAAGTTAATTCTATTTAAAATTTATACTCTCAAAAAAAAAAAAAAAAAAAATAAACAAAAGAAATTACAATAGGTGCGATGAAGTCGACATCACAGTACCCATTAAAAATTGGGTAGAGTGTTTTTTGATTGTCTATAAAAATGTCACTGATTCGACACATTTGGTAGTTAAACAGTAGATTTCATAATTTTTGCAAAATTAAAAAAGTAAAAACAAAATGGTCATTCAGATCAGTGGACTATCTGCATTGGAGTCTACATGCCATAGGTTTTTTCGTGCCTAAAAACATCCCTATTACACATTCTATGACACATCCCCTATTGTTGCTATAATTAATATAAAGATCTTCCAAATGTCCACTTTAGTATAAATCTCAAGCTAGCTGTTCAGCATTCTTCCCTAATTCCCAGTCGAATTAGATATAGGAAAATTTAAGCTGGAAATGTCGAAAAGCTCTTGGCATTGGTAGGCCATTTACTTTAGAATACATTAGAATAAAATTTAAACAATTATTGTTATTTTGTATTTCAAACTATGAAGACCGAATTAATAAAAAAAATAATTTTTATTTTAAGAAATTTGATCTTAGATCAAATATAGTGTATATATTCTAAGTCCTTATGAGAAGCAAAGTTGATTTAACGATGTCGGTCTGACCGTCTGTCCGTTGAAATGGGGTTTCCGAAGACCCCAGATATGATGTGGACTAAGTAGTTACATATTTCTGTCACATATAGTACGGAATAGTTTGCTATTGAAAGTCAGGCTGATCGGTTTGTAAATGGCTAAGATATGAGCAAATACCCCCGAATGCCACAAATTTTACTTAAAAATCCCATGTTGTTGTTTTTTTTTAATATTATTTTAATGTACATATATCTGGAGAACGGCAGGAGCCAAAGGTTCCAAACTAGGTACAAGCATCTTGGTTATCAATCCGAACTAAAAATGGGCGGGATTGGACAAGTGGGCGTGGTACTTCCCATACAAATACCTTATAGATTTTCGCAAATTTGGAGAACGGCAAGAGCTAAAATTTCCAAATACGTTACAAGCATCTTGGTTATCAATTCAAAACATCTGACAAAATGAAGGCGGGATCTGACAAGTGGGCGTGGCAAAAAGTTGATAAATACCCCCGTGCGATAACAAGGCCAAGAAATAGGTGCTGCTAAAAGATGCATACGCCCAATTCCTGGAATTTTCTTTGTATTGTCTATTTGATTTTATAAGCTCCAAGAAGTTAATGGAGGGAATATGTCTGAGATCAAAAAACTAATTAAAGAATCCAAAACATCTTTTTAACTGATTATACAAAAAAAAATATGGAGACCGTTTCTGTTTCTGGTATTTAAATCCAATGAGATAAGTTTCTGTGTTAAAATTTTCTAAACATTTTGTTTTCCTTATATTCCGGAGAAGAAAAAAGATAAATACTTACTTTTCTCCAGCTGTTGCATTAAAGGCAATTCAATTTGTTTAAGTCCATGGAAATTTTCAACACTGGTATTATACTCCGCGACACCGGGGATATTACCCAAAGCTAAAAAGGCTTCTCCACCAAAATCGTTGGCTGTTAAGACATCGTGATCCATGACGGTAAAACAAACCATAGCACCTTCACAAAGACACTGTTCCAAAGTCACAGAAAACTCAAAACACTCGTCAAAAATTGGATTTAAAGTTTTCTAAAGGGATAGAAACAGGAAAAAAAAACACTTTTAAGCAACAGCCCTATTCAATAGATTAACTAAGACAATTTCCGATGCAATTAAACAATTATATAACAAAACAAAAAAAAATAAAACTCACCTTATGTACATTAGTTTGCTGCTCCATACAATGATTGAAAATCCTTCTGGGCAGCAATTCAATTATTACAAATGGATCACTAAACCCATTAGGATCCAAGGGCACAATATCTCGAGCATGTAAAACTTCCACACACAGAGAATCATGATTAAAATAGGCTCTCACTGCCAATGATCCATAAGGACCCGGTGATGTCGCCATTAACTGTTCTCTCAACCGATTCATATAGAACATGTCTATCAGCCGATTTGTTTCGGTTTTATGAAATTGCAGGCGCTGTTCCACCATCCAAAAGTCCTCCGAATGTAAACACTCCAAAGTTAAGCCCTGGCCCTCGGCATGGAAAAAGTCTACTAGAAGTTGTAAAGCTTCATACAAACGTTTATGGAAATTTGAAGGCTTCTCAGCATCATCGCCCGTTTCCATTTGTGTAGTCATTTCACCCAAAACAGTCTTCCACACAAAACGTAAGGCCCTATTAAAGTTTTTAGGCAACAAAGCACTATTCAAAGCCCCCAAGTGAGAGTTTAGATATTCCAAAAGTGGTACAATAGCCTGATTGGCTGGTAGAGAATCGGGTGACCAGGCTAAATGAAATACCGCCTTTTGCAAGGAAGTTTGCATTAGGGGTGCCAATTTGGAAAGTATACGTTCACAACGATTTTCCATATGAGCCAAACTTGTTTCTAACAAATTGTCTGCTGCCTCCTCTAAAAGATTGTCATCAGAACGAAAGTCCGCCAAAGTAAATCTAACATATTCCAAATTATTCACCGTAACACACATGTCGTCGGAACAACGAAATGGACCCTGTATTTCATAATAGCCGCTATCCGCCAAAGCGGTATGGATTAAATCACAATAATGCATGGCCGTAGCACACACGACATCTATTAGCTGTGATTCTAATATCATTGCTGTATCCGGATCCGGCCAACTTATGATTTTCCAAAATTCCTTTATATTCACCAAAGTCGAAGCCGTATCCACCGACGAGGAACTATAGCGCACAACCCGTTCTCCCTCACAAATTGCATCCAGACGTATAGCTGCCCGTATGCGTTGCAAGGCCTTGGCTTTACTTATCATCATCCATCTTTCGAATACCGATATAAACCATTCATAACATCTTCCTAGTGCTAAAGGTTTCTCAGGTGGTTGGGGTTGGGCGGAAAGGAATCTCTTTAATTGACAAAACTCTTGCAAAGCCAAAAACAATTCGAACGGTTTTATGTCCAGAGAATCGGTTTCACCTTCCAGCACTGTGTAATGGGAGAGATTAAGACGTACACCTGGCACTTGACCCGATTCCATGCGATGATAGACTTCATCACCCACCATGGCATCGAATTGTTTATATACTATACTAAAGTATTGTATACCATTTGTGCTGGAACAAAAGAGAGAAAGAGTGAGTTTAGAAAACGGGTATCGGAAATTGCAGCAGTTTTCAGATATTCAGGTATGAGATAATTTTAAGTCAAAGGGAGGGGCATATAAACTAAATTTTCTGTAAAACAAAAGCAAGAGACATATGAAAACGTTTAAATTATGTTATCTTATAAAAAACAAGAAATAATTAACACTGATGCTATGTTCATATGACGATACGAACCACTTGTTTCTCTCTCTATGACTAGATTGCCAAACATTATGTTCAAACAATTCATGCATTTTTAAATTTTGACATTTTTTTTGTGCATACTTATGTATATTTCATGGCCCAATTAGTAGGTCTGCGCGCAACTACAACAATCCAACAATAGAAAAAACAACACGCATTTTGTTTGTGTAAAAAATGATAAAGATGTGAAGAACAAAAGCAATTGTTTGTGTAAAAAATGGTGGAAATGTCAAAAACAACTTCTACAAAAACAATAGCACGTAAAAAACACAACTCTGCATAAATCAGCAGGCGTTACAAGCAGACCTACTAATTGGACCATGGTATATTTGGTATCGTTCTGTTATTGTTGTTAGTGTGATTTTATTTAAAATAGATAAAACAAGTTGGAGTGTTATATTCGGCTGTGCCGAATCTTTGATACCCTCGACCGACAATTTGAATATTTCGGGAGAGATATCTATATGATGTCTATTTATTATTGATTTATCGTTATTATAACAGACATCAGCATAAAAATTGGTTCCGGCTTAGACATATATTAAATTATTGACCGACCATCTTGAGTAAAATATCTTGATTCGTAACAGTTTAAGCCGAACTTAAATGATTTTCCGGAGGGGGATTTATATTGGAGCCATAGTAAGTTATGAACCAATCATCCCAAAATTCTGCAGATGTATTTCTGGTGTTAAAAAACATAAATTTCAATACAGTGGTGAAATAAGTTTTAGCGTTTACAGTGAGTTTCAGAAGGCTGCAAAATATTGGATCTAAGGTAAATTATGGACCGTATATCACAAAATTGCATGACATTTTTTCTGGCCATATGAAACTAAGTTAGTGAAATTTTACCATAATAAATATATCTGCTACGATTTTAGGCGTATTTAATAAATTTACCAGAGTGGGCCTAAAGTAAATTATGAACCGATCATCACGAAATTTTTAGTGCTACCTCTAGTCCTATCAAACTATTAAAAGTATTAAATTTTATTCTGATACCATTATAAATTACGGTTTTAGGGGTACTAAACTGTTTAGTACTGGTAGTAGGGTTTATATGGGGTCTAGGGTAAATTATGGACCGATCTTCACGAAATTTTACAGAATTATTTCTAGTCCCATAAAACTGTTACGCGCCATCTTTTGTTATGAAAGCACTATTAATTACGGTTTTAGGCGTACCTCACTGTTTTCCGGGAGTAGGGTTTTTATGGAGCCTAGGGTAAATTATAGACCGATCTTCATGAATGTGATTCCAGTCGAATAAAACGAACATTTGCAAAATTTCATATCATTTCGTGCATTGTTCATTCATTTATGTTAATTTTTGTAACAAAATTATCAATTTTTTAAAGAGGTGGTTCCACATTTTGATTGATAGGCCTGATCCTACTGAACCGATTTGGCTGGATTTCAATCCCAAACTGCTTAGGATAACTACAAGCAATTTGCCAGCCAGTTTTTTTTATTTCTGTTGAGTTTTTCGAAAGTGAGCGTGTTTTCAACAGACGTACATACGGACATGGCTAAATCGACTCAGAATTACTCAAGGAGCCAGAATATATAGACTTTATGGGGTCTGAGGTGAATAACAAAAAAGTTTCACACGGAATGACAAACTTAGTATACCCTCTTCAACAACTTATTGTGGGGGAGGGTACAATCTCAATTAAACTCTTAGCCTTAAATAAAACAAATATTGAAATATAATCGAAAATTGATTGAATTCATTGCTAATCCACAAACCAGAGACCATTTTAATCAAATAAATTATTTTAGTTCTGTTTGGCTTAATTTAAATACTTTTCTACTTAACTTATTTGCACTCTATTAAACTTAAATTATACCCCTAACAACCACACAAATGAGCTCGATTATTTACACATCAGCCACAGTTTTTACTGTTCTCTTCGTTTTGTTTTTCTCATTGAACAAAATTATTGTGGTATTTAGGAAATTTTATTTGATTTTAAGAAAAAGCATTTACTAACAAAGTTTAAGTAAGTAGAAAAGAAAATAAATAAAATTTATTGCAATGATTATTTTTATTATTTTGATGTAATTCTGATTGTCAAAGGCCAAAGAAACGAAGTAAGAACTTGGATTGCAGAGATAGGACTGCGCAAGTCGCCATTAAGTTTTCTTAAGTTTTTCCCAAAAAATCATTATTGCTATATTTTGCATAAATTTTGATATTAAGTAGGTTGGCAGCCGTTTAAAAAAACATTGCTTTTGAGTCAATCTGTTGCAATTACAAAATAAAACTATTTCGCTTCTTTTTTCAATATGCATTTTCTAATATTTGAGATTGATTTTATCTCACTTTATATTAAGTCAATCCCGTTTTCGGATTATTTTAAGTACAAATTCGGGATTAAATGTGGATAATTTAAGTATTTCGCACTTGAAAAATCATTACTTTAAGCAAGCGTTCTGTTTGCCGTGCTATTGACACCGCTTCGGCTTGATTTAAGTACGGATGGATTGATTTGTTTTTTCAGTGAATGTGTATATTATCAGTGTATATTGGCCTATGTTTTTTTAGTGTGCTATTTTTTCAGCTGGGTATTATATTTTTTTAATAATTTATTTATTCACGAAATAAAAAAAATTTGATTTTTATTTTTTGTCATTTAATTCTAATGTTTATACTAATTTATTATATAATAATAAAAAGGGCTGTTCACCACAGTGCTATTTAGACTAAAATAGTACTTTAGTACTTAGCACCTTAGAGCACTTTGTGAACTAGTATTATTTTTAGTCGTATTACAAAATTTTATTGAATAAGTCGATCATTTCTAATATATTGACGCAATTGCGTTGTTAGTTGCGGTTTCTTTTTAGCAAATGAATTGCACGTATCTCTTTATTTGCTGCATCATCGTCAAACCTCAAAATATTATCAAAGTTATTTACGGGAATACAAAATTTATCATTAATACGATTTCTGTATGACGTGCTAAATTCCCAATTTCTCATATTTGATAAATACACTGAAATTTATTGTTGAGGGAAAGGGAATAAATTTTGTATTCCCGTAAATAACTTTGATAATATACTTGCATGTGCCCGTGCAGAAAACTGAATTGGCAAATTGGTTTTTTTTTTGTTGTTTTCTTACGAAGACAATAGAATGAAACAATTTGTTTTTTAATTTTGTTTTTTCTTTTTACCCTACAATTCGAGTCGGAAAGAACCCAACCAATTGTAGGGCGATGTAAGAAAAGATAAACTCACTGTTTATTGTTGGTGTTTTGTTTAAGCTTTGATATTGTTACTTACAAGTAAGACTTTGAGTGTTTAAAATTCTTATTCGCTTTAGGGTTTTTTCGTATAATATTTTTAGCTTTTCTAAAATCTTAGGAAAAGGTTTCCTGATGAGCTGGCCTAAGCAACCAGTGAAATGCGCATAGAAGCTAGCTTTCCCTCAACAATAAATTTCAGTGTATTTATCAAATATGAAAAATTGGGAATTTAGCACGTCATACAGAAATCGTATTAACTCAAAATATTATGCTTACAGAAAAAAAAACTGAAAAGTTTTGAATTTAGACACAACATAATGGCAACAAAAAAGTCTATTCTCCTCTAAGAGTAAATTTTAAAATGGATTCACATCAAGTAATAAACACTTAATAAAAACCTGATTTACTCTGAATTAGCGATATTAAGTTTAAATTTGCAATTATTGACTTATGACATTCTTGCAGTAAATGAGCAATATAAGCATTTACGAGAGAATTCTGTTAAATGCGGTAGTAACGCAATTAACCAAGATTCGTTTAAATGGACTAGAAACGCATTAAACCCAGATTCTTTTAAATGAATTTCTGGCTTTAAACCCAGATTCTTTTAAATGAATTTCTGGCTTTAATGCGTTTGGCATTTTTCATGACGCATTTATCCGTGAATTACTGTATTACAAACATCAGCACAAACGCATAATTCTCTCTTAACTATTGTGGTGTAGGTATAAAAAGGGTAGAGTTAACAAATAAAAATTATAGAAAAAAACTTTTATTAACAAGTTAAGTATGTCTATATATTTTTCTCTCGCCAAGGAACAAGATGATGATGAAGATGAATCTTATTAACTTTAATCTCTCAAAAACTTTATAAATTTCGTTTCGTAAAAACAACAAAAAACTCCTTAAGACTCATTATCTAATGGCAATCTTAAATTTTATATCGGGTTTGTATGTATTTATGTAAGTCGTTTAATAATTTTAATTAAAAATATATTTTCCGAAATTTTAATTAAATTTCATTTACTTTAGATTTTATTAATTAACACTTCCTGTCATTAGCATCTCAAGAAGCTCTCTTTTAGTTTGAAATTGATTTTAAGTTCATTTAAATATTCAACTTGGTATATTAAACTTGCTATGATTGAAAATAATTATTTTCTTTAGTCTTTGATATTTAAATTGAGGTGTGTTTATAAAATGAACAGTGTTTGTATTTATATGTGCACTGCATATACTATTTATATTTAGTATAGTGGTTTTGCTGATTGCCTGTCATGTACTTCTTAGTTGTGGTTAAAGAAGTTCGTTCGAATGATGTTCCAAGAAAAAAAATATGTATACCTACTTTTTATAATAATAAATACTCAACTTAAACTGAACTTATTGTGGTAATTAGAACATACAAACAACGTGTAATTTGTTTTAAGAATATATTTTTTTAGTTTAATACCCCCTACAACCTGCAGCAAAACAAAATTTCTTGATACGAAAATGCAGAAATGTAAGTAACAAATTTAATGTAAGTTTTTGAACAAAACCATAAACTTTTTTCAAACTATGGCTTAAGCATAGCGTTAGTTAAAGAATAAAACTAACGTTTTATACTGAAACTAACTTTTTATACTAAAACTTACGTTTTATACTAAAACTAACGTAAAACTTAAGTTTTAGTATAAAACGTTACCTTTAGTGTAAAACGTTGAATAGTATAAAACGTTTAATTTTAGTATAAAACGTTGATTTTTAGTATAAAACGTTTGTTTGAGCATAAAACGTTAGTTTAACTATAAACCGTTAGTTTTAGTATAAAACGTTAGGGTTAATATAAAACGTTAGTTTTAGTATAAAACGTTAGTTTTAGTATAAAACGTTAGTTTTAGTATAAAACGTTAGTTTTAGTATAAAACGTTAGTTTTAGTATAAAACGTTAGTTTTAGTATAAAACGTTAGTTTTAGTATAAAACGTTAGTTTTAGTATTAAACTTTTGTTTTAGCATAAAACATTAGTTTTAGTATAAAACATTAGTTTTAGTATAGATCAGTAGTTTTAGTATAAAACAGTAGTTTTAGTATAAACGTTAGTTTAAGTATAAAATGTTAGTTTTAGTATTAAACATTTGTTTTAGTATAAAATGTAAGTTTTGGTATAAATCGTTTGTTTTAGTACAAAACGTTAGTTTTAGTACAAAACGTTAGTTTTAGTATAAAACGTTAGTTTTAGTATTAAACGTTTGTTTTAGCATAAAACATTAGTATCAAAAAGTAATTTCAATTTTTGGGAATACAAAATTTTAATTTCAAAAGATTTTGTTATTCGTGCTTAATTCCCAGTTTTTATTATTGATAAAAACACTTGAAATTCATTGTTGATGGGATAAGCTATTCCTATGCGCATTTCACTGGTTGCTTAGGCCAGATCATCAGGAAACTTCATCCATAAAGATTTTAGAAAAACTAAAGATATTAAACCAAATAAAACTGTTAAGCGTATAAGACTTATAGCAACAGTTCTACTTGTAATAATATCAAAGTTTAAACAAAACACATCAACAATAAACAGTGGGTTTATCTCATCTTACATTCCCCACTACAATTAGTTGAAATTCTCTCAACATTAATTGTAGTTGTAAGTAGGTTAAGAAAAACAAAATAAAAACAACAACAACTTACAAAAGATGTTGTCAATTAATTGTTTTTTTAGGCCGTTTAAACTTTGATATTATTACAAGTAGAACTGTTGCTATAAGTCTTATACGCTTAACAGTTTCATTTGGTTTAATATCTTTAGTTTTTCTAAAATCTTTATGGATGAAGTTTCCTGATGATCTGGCCTAAGCAACCAGTGAAATGCGCATAGGAATAGCTTATCCCATCAACAATAAATTTCAAGTGTTTTTATCAATAATAAAAACTGGGAATTAAGCACGAATAACAAAATCTTTTGAAAATAAAACATTAGTATTAGTATAAAACAGTAGTTTTAGTATAAAACAGTAGTTTTAGTATAAAACAGTAGTTTTAGTATAAACGTGTGTTTAAGTATAAAATGTTAGTTTTAGTATTAAACGTTTGTTTTAGCATAAAACGTTAGTTTTAGTATAAATCCTTTGTTTTAGTATAAAACGTTAGTTTTAGTATAAAATATTAGTTTTAGTATTAAACGTTTGTTTTAGCATAAAACGTTAGTTTTAGTATAAAACGTTAGTTTAACTATAAACCGTTAGTTTTAGTATAAAACGTTAGGGTTAATATAAAACGTTAGTTTTAGTATAAAACGTTAGTTAAAGTATAAAACGTTAGTTAAAGTATAAAACGTTAGTTAAAGTATAAAACGTTAGTTAAAGTATAAAACGTTAGTTTAAGGGCAAACGTTAGTTTTAGTATAAAACGTTAGTTTTAGTATAACACGCTGGTTTTAGTATAAAACGTTAATTTTCGTAGAAAATACTATTTTCAAATCTAATGTCTAAAAGAAATATGGTAAAAGGAATCATTCACAGAAATAGAGTTTCTTAACCGCATACCTTGCCTCCTTTTTTGGTTACCTCTTCATTATTTGCGTCATTTTCCGTTTTTAAATTATTCGTTCGTTTAAACTTTTTTGTTGTTTGGAATTTTTTAACATTTATTTTGAGACACAAGTTTATTTTAAATAAAATATTTGTCAGAACATGAACAATGAACCATTGAATGCAAGACCAACATAAAGTTTTTAACCATAAAAAGTAGACATTTAGCACAAAATAAACCACTGGACTGTGTTTTTTTTTCTTGTCTCTCCTGTTTGCACAGCAATACTCAAGTAATGTACTTAGAAACGACCAATCTTAATAGAAGAGCTGATGGTCTCCAAAATGTTTTCAACTTGTGTACTAGTGGGAAAAAGGTACTTCAATAAGTACTTATTTATGGTGGGATTTTTGAAGCGTCTATAGGTTATGAAAGCTATTTTGGTGACTAAATTTACTAGTTATTTTTGCAAACGCAAGCATTTAGTCAAGCTGCAATTCAAACATTGTAAAGCGATAGCAAAGTAACCAGTCTCTAGAAGTAAATTGACTCATTAAATCTATATAGAGACATTTATTTTTAAACGATTGTATAGAATTGTAATTTATTTCTTAGTTTTCATTTTCAACAAAATCTTCAATAATACAAAAGTACTTTTGCAGGTTTATATCCCAGCTGTTTGAAATAATCTACATCATTTATACTTTATAGAACATAACCACAAAACTTTTGCGTCTTAGTACGAAGAAGGCAACAGAAATGTGCAGGATGACATGAATATAGACAACAATTTTAAGCTTTAAATTAATTGTTGCTGTTTTCCTTCGAACACGTTTTTCTGTTACTGAAAAAAAAAATTAAATAATTGTTGTTGTGCTTCGAGTGCATTTAAGTAAAAGTTTGCAAAAGCTAAAAAAATGTGGGAATTTAAGAAATCCTGAAAATAGCAAAAAATCTATTTCGTTACAACAATTTGAAATGTAAACTTTTCGTTAAAATTTTTTAAGGAGATTTTTCGTTAAACAATTTTTAGCAAACATATTTAATAAAAATAATATTTTGTATTAAAATTTTCCATTAAAAATTTTGTTAAAAAATATTTTTAAAGTAAATTTACGTTCAAAAATATGTTTAATGACGATTTCTCTTTAAAACAAGTCTGTAATGGACATTTTTCGTTGAAAGAATCTTTATTTACAGAATTATTATTTAAAAGAATTTCCAATAAAATTTTTCGCTGAAATAATTTTTAATGAAAATTTTTTATTAAAAAACCTTTTAATAAACATTTTTTGTTTAAAGAAATTTTAATAATAACTTTTTGTTAAAAAAAATTTTCAATGTAATTTTTTTTTTAAACTTTTGGTTAAAAGAATTTTCAATGAAGATCTTCGTAAAAAGAATTTTCGATTAAAATTCTTCGTTAAAGCAACTTTTTCAATGAACATTATTCATAAACAAATAAACAAATTTTTAATAAAAACTTGTTCAGTTAGACAAATTTTGAATGAAAATTTTTTGTTAAAAATTATTTCAGCAAAAAATTTTATTGAAAGTTCTTTTAACGAATAATTCTGTAATTAAAATTCTTTCAACGAAAAATGTCCATTACAAATTTGTTTTAAAGAAAAATCGTCATTACAAACTCCCCTTAATAACGGTGGTAATTTTTTGCTCTATTCTAACAAATCGTAAAAAGCAACCCAAAGAATGTGGAGAGCTGGGTTGTTGGCGAAATTTTATCACAAATGTCAAAGCACACCAAAGCCTTAAACTTAACAAAAGCAGCAAAATAGCCAAAAAGTGGAGTTTGAACAGGTCAAAAGGAAAATTTAAAAATGTGGCCTTTCAAAACGCCGACACACGTATATGTTATTTTGTCTCCACTACCAGAATGTTTTGTCAAAATCCCATTATTATATAAAATTGTCATTACGTTTGCAATTTCTGCAATATTAATCTTAGACCCCATAAAGTGTATATATTCTGAATCCTTATCAGTAGCGAAGTTGATTTAACGTTGTCTGCCTGTCCGTCTGTCCATGCGAATGTTGAAATGGGGGGACCCCAGATATGGTGTGGATTAGGTTGTTCTTTATTTCTGTCACAAACACACCGCTTTTGTTTTATATTCACTCACATCGGTCCAGAAATAGCTGAGACATCTTGTTTAAGTTGGTTTTTTTAAGATTTTTTTTTGCGTTTTTAACACACAACAAAAACAGTCATGTACAGAGAAGTTGATTTAACGACTTCCAGGGTTCGAGCCCCGGCCACGGTCAAGAATAAAAGATTATCAATAACAATTTTAATTAATTTTCATGTTGTAAATTCCTTTCTTCATAAAAATAATTTAATGAAAATTATTAAGCCTAATTAAAAATATTAAAAATTTGGATTAAAAATCATAAACAGTTCAACAAAATAACCACAATACTAATTATTTAAAATAACTTCTTTTCGTTTAAAGAATTAAACAACTTTTGAACATTCTTAATACAACTTAACAATTTTTGAATAAACATTTGTATGCCTTAACATCTTTGAAATAATATTTTTTTGTTTTTGTTAAAACAACATTCAACAGAAAATGTTCTCGTTACGTCAATTATATCTAGATAATTTAAAAAAATTAATTTAACAGAAACGAAATTTATTGGCATCTTCAGATTTATAAATAACATTTGAATCATCAGTAATTAAGAATGACAGAACAAGTGTCTTCCTTGTTTCCTTGATTGCTGTAACAAATTGCTGCTTTAAAAAACTAGGCCTGTTTTCTATTTTCGTTTTTTTTTTAAAGGAACTTGTTACATAGTTGCTCGCCCATTGTAAGGACATCATATAAAGGACATCTGTGTAAAGTACACATGCTGTATATTTTTATATTCCCTTCGTTTTTTTACAAAGGTTACTTTATGTGGCGCACGTGCCAAAAACACACACATTTTTTAAGAGTTTTTATTGCTCGTGTTGGGGCTTATGGTTTTGTTTTTTTTATTTGTCACGAAATATTGCCTCCTTTATACAGTGTTTTAAAAAAAGTGCCAAAAGATTTGACCTTTTTTACATTACTTACTTGTCAAACAACGAATGATAATAAGATTGTCCAATTTGTATATCGGCCGTTAATGTTGTCACAAAGTGAGCCAAGGGATTTGGTAGATTTTGTGCCTCCTTCAAAATATTCTGCCCCCATGTTACTGAACCTTTGCGCAGAGCATTCACCACCTCACCGCGAACGCCCTTATTGAAGGGACACACAACACGAAATGCACGCATTGAACCCAACAAACCCAGACAGCGTAAGAGAAATTCAAGGCGTATGAGTGATGGTGGATTAAGGGCTGGAAAAATGTCACGATGTCTTCGTATTTGATGTAGAGAACGTTCAACGAAACCGTTCATTGCCTCTGCCAGCCATTGTTCAAGTTCACGTGTTAAGTGCTCTTGACTGGATGCATTCCATTGTTTTTCGACTTCGGTGAGGAGACGGTGCATGAATTTGGGGTCTAAGGGAGTGTTGCGATTTAATTTTGCGGCTGCAACAAATCTGAAATAGAAATTTTCAATTATAGATTTTGAGTAAAAAGACTTTTTAAGAAACTTTTTTGTAACAAAAGTTTTAACTTAAATTATTCCTAGCAAGCGATTTTAAATAAAAGTTGCTTGAAACAAAATATTTTTATGCACATTTTTGTGTTATTATTTATCAGAATTGCTCGTTAGAAATGATTTTTTTTAAATTATTTTGTTAGAAAAGACATTTTATAAAATTTTCGTTGTAAAAAAATTTTTCGTTTAAACGATTTTCTTTGGAAATTTTACGTAACAAAAGATTTTCTATAAAATTTTTCGCTGCAAGGACATTCTACAAAATTTTTTCGCAACAAGAGATTTTCTATGAAATATTTGCGTTATGAAAATTTTTTCTATGAACATTTTCGTAGCAAGAGATTTCTACATATAAAAAATTTTCGTTAGAAAAAAATTTTTCGTTTTAATTAGAAAAGTTTTTCGTAACAAGAGACTTGGTACAAAAATTTTCGTTATGAAAAACATTTTCTATGAAAAAAAAAACAAAAGATTTTCTATAGAATTTTTCGCTTCTGCAAAATATGTTCGTAACAAGAGATTTTCTATAAAATATTAACGTTTTAAAAAATTGTTCTATGAACATTTTCGTAACAAGAGATTTCTACATGTAAGAAATTTTCGTTAGAAAACATTTTTCGTTATAATTATAAAGTTTTACGTGACAAGAGACTTGGTATCAAAATTTTCGTTATGAAAAAAATTTTCTATTAAATTTTTTGTAACAAGAGATTTTCTATAAAATATTTTCGTTTTAAAAGAGATTGTCTATAAAAATTTTTTGATGGAAAAGACATTCTATAAAAATTTTTCGTACCAACAGTTATTTTATAAAACAATATCGTTTTAAAAGTATTTCTCTTTAAAACTATTTTTTTAAAATTTTATGTAACAAAAGATTTTCTCTGAAAATTTTCGCCACAAGGACATTCTACAAAATTCTATCGTAACAAGAGATTTTCTATAAAATATTTTCGTTATAAAATTTATTTTCTATGAACATTTTCGTAACAAGATATTATCTATAGAAAAATTTCGTTGCAAAAAAGTTTTTCGTTTTAACGGTTTTCTTTTAAAATTTTAAAAGAGATTCTATGAACATTTTAGCTACAAAATAAATTTTGTAAAAGGTTTTCGTAACAAGAGATTTTCTATAAAAAATTTTCGTTAAAAAAAATAAAGATTTTCTTTAGAAATTTTATGTAGCAAAAGATTTTTTATGAAAATTTTTGCTACGAAGGATATTCTATAAAGGTTTTTCCATGAAATTTATTGCAAAAAGAGATTCACATATATAACAATGTTTCATTTTGAGAGAAAGGTCTGGGGAAATCTTCGTAAAAAAAGTATTTCTATTAAAATTTTCGTTACTATAGATTTTATATAAATATATGTTAGAGTGGACCATTAATGAGGGGAAAATTTAAAATGATATCTGTTTCAAAAAAGTAGACCAGTTTTGTGTTAGGTTAGGGTAAAAAAAATTTGGTAAAAATATAAGCTCGATCGGTTGGATGTTGCCGTGCCGCACGCGCATTGAAATCTGTGAGAATGAAATTCGGGCTAAATGGAGAGAAAAACGCCCGTAACTACTGAGGAGTCACCCCTAGAGATGTAAAATGCATGAGAAACCCCCATTATTTTTGCATCCCTAATATTTCTCTAGAACAAACTTATCCTCTATCTCCAACCCTTCATATGGTGGTCCCCATACGAAAAATTTAATTTTCTCGAAAACCGACTCTAGAGCAGACGGACGGTCATGAAGTCCAAGATTACCAAAACGGAACCAATTAGGATGTAATCCAATCCACTGAAAGCAAAAAAATTTTCAAATTGGTTGACAAATGTCGGACTTATGAGAGAACCATATCAAAAAAAGTGTTTCTAAAACCTTAAAAATAAAACTTATGCAGAGAAACTAGACAAATTAACCTTTCCGACGTTATGTAACAAACCCAACTATCATTTGATACCTTTCGATACTGTAATGCGCACGTTATACTAAATGTGATTTTTGTTGTCAAAATATCAGGTGCCACAGAGACAAATTTTAAAATCAGCTGGAAATAATGGGTGATTTTTTAAGAGCTATAGGAAAGTTAAAAAAAAACACATAAAATTCAGAAAAATGTCATGCAAGTCAAGCTCTTGCATTTTTTGGCAAAAAAAAGGTGGATATCACCTCACGGTAGCGCTCACCATTTACAGTTACGTTACGATTCGCATCATCATTAAAGAAGTACGGTCCAATGATGCCACCATCCCATAAACCGCACCAAACTGTGACTTTTTCTGAATGCATTGGTAGCTCTTGCAATGCTTCTGGCTGATCTTCACTCCAGAATCGACAATTCTGCTTATTAGCGTACCCATTGAGCCAAAAATGAGCTTCGTCGCTGAACACAATTTTTCGATAATAAAATTCAATAATTTGCAAGCGTTGTTCGTTTGTAAGACGATTCATTGTTTAATTATAGACCAAACTGAAGATGTTTGACAATGAAACAAAACACGAAACGTGCGTCAGCTGTTTAAACCAGTGTTGCCAAAAAGATAATAGCTAAAAAATCACCCGATACTTCATGGACATTCTCCGAAATAACAGTTTATTTATTATTTTATGACACTTGCCATTAAAAAGTGGGTGGAGAGATAGAAGTTAAATAGAAGTGAAAATTTACAGGTGGTTTATTTTTTTTATTATTAGTAACAATTGGTTAAAAAGGGTACTTTATTATTTTTATTATGTAACATGTGGATAACCCACACTAAAGCTTCGTACAGACGATGGTCAGATCTTACAATATTGGTAAGCAGCGTTGCTTAAATTGCTTTAAAATTGGCTAAAATGTCTTACAACTCTGTGAACATTGTAAGCTTATTTGTATTTGCAGAAGTGCAAAATTAATGCATCTGACAATCGCACCATTGTCTGAAAAATATTGCTGTTGGCAACGCCTGCTAACAATATTGTAAGATCTGGCCATCGTCTGCACGAAGCTTAAGCCCTTCGTCACCCTAATAAAGTTAGACACATTCATTACAATGCACTACCTATATGATCTTAAAAAAACTATTTATTGTCATTCTGAAGACTTTCGTAATTCAGTTTTTTTGAAACAGCGTTACAGTTTAGACGTGCGTTATTTACATAAGCCGTGAAAAAGTTGAGTAAACGTAAAAATAAAACACTTAAACCTTAAAACTAAAGATTTAATAAAACTGGTGCGCATTTGATTTTCAATGGAATCATCAACAACAAGAACTAATTTAAAATCGCAACAGTCTAACATTTATTTGATTGGAAATGTTATTCCGCAGCTGTTGGTATTAAAATTGCCGTCTAATAATTAATAATTTTTTTGTCTGGATGTATTTAGGTAAAAAAACTAATGACTTACTTTTGAATGCGTTCATTTTGGGACATCCCTTGTAAAATTCATTGGTTCTTTCAGTAGAATTGTAAGTAGTGCTTTTATGTTTTTCTGATTACTCAACACATTGTTTTGTAGGCGAAGAAGTTTTTACTGGGTATGAGACAGTGGAAGAGGCAAAAACATTGCAGCTGCCGTACACCAGCTACTGGTAGAATGGAACATATCCAATCGAGTTCAAGCCATGTCCTTTGACACGAAATCTTTAAACACCGGTGAATTCACGATAGCTGCAGTTTTACTTGAACATTTATTACAGAGAGACGTGATGTATCTGCCGTGCAGACATCACATCTACGAATTTGTTCTAAGATCACTGCTCGAAGATAAAATAGGAAAAACTTTTGCGCCAGATGTGTCTTTATTTCATCGCTTTCAACAAAACTGGGGAAAAATAAATCAAGATGCATTCGAAACTGGAGTAAGCGATGAGATCGTTGCTTCGAAATTAATAACTGCATCAGATGACATCATAACTTTTTGCATGGCCCAACTACAGAAAAAACAACGCCGCAATGACTATAAGGAACTGTTGGAACTGGTTGTTATATTCCTTGGCGGGGATTTGGGTGAATATAAGTTCAAAGAACTCATACCCATTCACCACGCTCGATGGATGTCCAAGGCAATTTATTCTTTAAAAATATTTATGTTCAGAGGTCCGTTTAAACTGGAAAAAATTACAATTGGGTGGAATGCAAGATGTCTGCGTGCTTATTGTTCGTCTATACGTAAAAGTCTGGTATGGCTGTACTGAAGCTGTCAAAGCTCCAAATCACGACTTTAACTTTTTGAAAGCACTTCACTCATACGCAGACTTGGATACGAATTTGTCGAAAACATTGGTAACAAAGTTTATCAGACATTTGTGGTATCTGGCGGATGAGGCTATAGCCCTCGCCTTCTTTGACTCAGATGTTTTGTGTGACATAAAACAAAATATATTGGCTATTACTTGCGCAGATGATGGGGAAGAAGTCCTTGCAGAAAACGAAAAGAAAATCGAACTAGAAAGTGAACTGGAGAAGAAGATAATGACGACTATAACTTCGATGGCTCTGACGATGTTGAAGGTGATATCCGTAGCAAGAAAAAATTTACGTTAGCTTTGCAGAAGTAAATGAGCAATTTTTCTCGAATGGCTTGAGTGCTTTCGTAACTTCGAAAACCACAAACATTTTCAAACGCTTCAACTTGCCGCATGAATTTATACGATACCGACCGGAAACTTGGTCACAGCGAGAAGATTATCAGCGAGCATTAAAAGCTGTTGAGAAAATTCAAGTTGTTAACGACACCGCCGAAAGAGGCGTGAAAATGATGGAGGAGTACAATAAAATATTGTGCAGGTACGAAGAGGAGAAGCAATACTTGATTCAAGTTGTCGCTGATTATCGAAAAAAAATATCCGACTTTAAAAAAAAGCAATTTCATATAAATCATTGATAATAAGCAACTAATAACATAAATAAAGCAATTTAAATTTATTGTAATAGTTGTCTATTTTTTCTCCCTTTTGGTATATTTTCGTGAAAATTAATTTTTTCGTATGGGGACCACCATATGAAGGGTTGGAGATAGAGGATAAGCTTGTTCTAGAGAAATATTGGGCATGCAAAAATAATGGGGTTGCTCATGCATTTTACATCTCTAGGGTTGACTTCTCAGTAGTTACGGGCGTTTTTCTCTCCATTTAGCCAGAATTTCATTCTCACAGATTTTAATGCTCGTGCGGCACGGCAATTTTCAACCGAACAAGATTATATTTGTACCAAATTTTTTTTACCCTAACCTAACACAAAACTGGTCTACTTTTTTGGAAAATCGAAAAAAAAAATTGGACACCCTAATATATCTATATGAAAAATTTCTGTTATTAATGATTTTTAGTAAAAATTCTTGCTTATCAGAAATTTGAAAAACAAAAATGGTAAAAAAGTGCATGGAATTTTCAATTTAAGATTTATACAAAAAAAATTGTTTTGTAACGAAGTTTTAACGTAAGATGTCCATCAAACAAAATTGTATTATCGAAGTTGTATTGAAAATTGTTTTATTTACAACTATTGCGCTGTTTTCACAACACAAGTGATTGAAAGTGTAGTAAAAACAGCACATAAATTTAAACAAATTTTTATTTTAACAAAAATTCCATTAAACATATTCGCATAAAATTTTTGATAAATATCCCTTACTAAACGGAAATTCAATAAAAATGTTTCTTCAAACCATAAATTTAATGAAAATTTTTGATTGAAGATGTCAACTAAAGTTCTTTGTTTGTTATAGAATTTCTAAAATGTTTTTCTTTTTTCAGTTCAGTACTCACCTCGCTACCGCACAATGCAACTCCGCCAAATCCGCTTGCACAGCCATCTGATGCAATATGGTCAATGCTGGTCCCGGCAACTCACCATTCCATGTCCACGTTGGCTCCTTTGTGACCAACTCATGCTTCATAAAAACCATTTGCAATTGCTCTATGTTCCGCACTTCACTGCTATTGTCACTATCGGACGCTGACGAGCCATCACCAGCCTGACCGTCACGCGTCGAAAGCCATAATTTTAAACGTATACGCCCCTGAACTGTACTGCGTTGGCTACGTGCTTCCAATTTAAACCAACCCTCCATGCCAGTGCTGGGTATGTCGATAATCGGTATGTTGACGCAACCAAGAAAATCATCCTGTGAGCCTTGACGTGCCGATTGACAGACCTGTTTAAAGAAACGTCCCAAACCGCGTACCCCACGTACCTCATTCAAACGTGATACGGCATCGAGTACACAGCTTTCATCATCATGGTCCCAGATGTCTAAGTGAAAAGTGTCAGTGTTGATGTCATCAATGTCACTAGATATTTATGTAATAATGATTAAAAAAAAGGAATGGAAAAAAGGAAATAGAGTAGAATTGAAATTGTTTTTATATTTGTATAAGGAAATGTTTGTAATATTGATTATTCAACGTTTTTGTATGGTTTCATCAATATACATAGTTTCTTTCTATACCCTTCATCACTGGTGGATGGAGTGCATTTTGTTTGGCTTTTCTTAGGTTACTTTAACAGCCTGTTCATCGATTTCTAACGTTAACTTTCGCATAGAAAATTACATTTAAACCAAAAAGAAATTTTAGAATTTTTTCGAAATCGTTAAGTAGGCAGTATTAATTTAAGATCGCATAAAGTTCGATAACGGGTCAATTAGCCTCTTAAATTTTTGAATTCCCTGTCTCCAAACTGAAAGGGTAACACTGCTGCTTTCATTATACATCTAACAGTTGACTACTGTTAAAATTTTAATAAACTGCGTCATTTAGTTTGTGTTTGACAGGCATTCATGGTAGATAGATAACCTCGTGATTTGAAGAGAAAACCGAAATTTAGCAAGTTTGTGTGCTCATTAAGCATTTCATTGCAAAAATCCATGATTAAGCTACGAATTGTGAAATCATCTCACAAGCAAACAAATATTTTGATGACCTGACAAAACTTATTTTTTTGGAAGGCATAATCAAATTGGAGAAACGTTGGACAATGTGCATTGAGCTAAAAGGAGGATACCTTTAAAACTCACTGATTTCTACACAAAAAACCTCTTTCTATATGCTGAATCCTTATAAATAATGGAGTTGAATTAACGATGTTCATTTGTCTGTGTGGCTTTTGAAATCGGTTTTCGATCCTGGTTTTGAGATACATACTTGGTAATAACAATGAGTCTAATGGATCCTGTGATTTCCTTACTTTACTCAAGGAAAGCTTATAAAAGTGGAACTAAGCATGACACAGGAATAAAAAATAAGCCAAATAAAATTAGGAATTTAATTAGAAAGCACATTTGAAAAATGTCTAAGATGTATTACCATAATATTATTATTATACGCTAAACTATGATAAATATTGTCTTTTTATACCTTCCACCACAATAAGTTGTGAAGAGGGATACTAAGTTTGTCATTCCATGTGAAACTTTTTTATTATTCTCCTCAGACCCCATAAAGTATATATATTCTGGCTCCTTGAGTAATTCTGAATCGATTTAGCCATGTCCGTCTATCTGTCCGTCTGTACGTCTGTTGAAAACACGCTCACTTTTGAGAAACTCAAAAGAAATAAACAAAACTGGGTGTCAAATTGCTTGTAGTTATCCTAAGCAGTTTGGGATTGAAATCCAGCCAAATCGGTTTAGTAGGATCAGAGCTATGATTGAACAATGCACGAAATGATATGCAATTTTGCAAATGCTCGTTTTATTTGACTGGAAATCACACTGTGAAATTTCATGAAGATCGGTTCATAATTTACCAGAGGCCCCATATAAACCCTACTCCCGGAAAACAGTTTAGTACGCCTAATACCGAAATAAATAATGCTATCATAATAGAATTTGTCGGCCAATAATTTAATATAGGTCTTGGCCGCAACCAATTTTAATGCTCATGTCTGTTTTTATAAAGATAAATTAATAATAAATATACATCATACAGATATCACTCCTGAAATATTATAATTGTCGGTGGAGGGTATCAAAGATTCGGAACAGCCGAATATAACACTCTTGTTTATTGTTAAAATTAACTAAATTACGGTTAATTTTGAACAAATTATGACTCCTGAAAAATCAAAAAAAAACCGCCTTTTGGTGGCATCACTGAACCCTTTTTAATTAAGCCTGACATTGCGTTACGGTTATTGCAGCTCGTTAGCGCACCACGATCAATGATTTTTTGCCTTCCAATATGGCTTTTAAACAACGATTCCACTTTAAAAAAACTCAAGTTACAATAATTAGAAAACTTTAAAATATAATACATGATGACAGTGGCGCCTTACGTTGTCCATTCTTCTTAGGGAATATCAATATTCAAAATGGAAACCAGAGATTGGACATCCGCTGCCTTCGGTTCAAACGTGAACAGCTATTTTTACTAAATTTTTGGAAGTGCGAGAGAAAATATGCCCGAAATAATATTCTAAAGTTAATGCCACTTATTGATCTTTCGAAGAACAGTTTTTTAGTTCAAATTATATTGTTTGTTCTATCAGAGTGTAAATAAATATGCTTTATATAACTTTTTTAATTTTTTTGTATACGAAGTACGATTTTCTTCTGACAAAAATATTAGCAAATCTGCTTCAAATTTGAACAAAAACATTTTCAATTATTATAGAAATTAAACTTTGGAATTTTAAATATTTTTATCTACGCATATATATTTACAATTTTAACGTTACGGACTGACTGATTCATCATCGCAGAGCCTAAACGCCTGAAGATAAAACGTTGAAATTTGGGCTGGCGCTTTTTATCTCGCCAAATCCATCCACTAAGACATGCTTTTTGGAAATTCGAATGTTGAGAGGGTAAAAAGAGGTTAAAACGTGTAAATCTACTTACTTTATATCTCCTTAAATAAAAGAGATATAAAAACTTAATACTTCTCGTGGTTCATTAAAAAATATAAACGGACAGGTGTCTGGTACTTTTTGGAAATTTTGACATTTTGGGGAGTAAACGGGTAAAATCTGTATTTTTGAACTTTTTCGTCACCCATTCTATCTTTTTGACCAATATATATACATATATAGAAATGAAGATTATATCACAGTCGTAGCAAATCTTAGAAATTGTCATATAAAATTGGTATTTTTTTAAAATTCGAACGTTCAAGTGGTGTAAATCTCAACCATTTTTGGTAGTTTTTTAACAAAATATTATTCTTCATTCATTGACATAAACGTATTAAACTATGGGCTACTACTACAATTTTTAAATTTTTGATACTTCAATAGGGAGAAAAAACTATCAAAAAGGGAAAATACGGGACATTTAATTTATTTCTTTAACATGTGGTACTTTTTGAATTTTCTTTCTACGTGTGGTACTTTTTGAATTTTCTATAATATTGAACTTACACAGAAAGCAAAACACTTTGAATAAATTAAGTTTTTTATAATTACTTCAAGTACGAGTCGAACTTAAAATTTTAATACGAATAACATTAAAAAGTACTCAAAACAATCCTAAATTGGATTACTTTCAAAAATCCATCCCGGAATTTTTTAAAATAAAGATAAAATTCTTAAGCCAAGTAAAAAAAAAATTGAACTTTTCGTTGGTAGTGCCACTCTGAGAGTAAACTTATAAAGTGAGCGTTTTAATCTCTTTAAGCTTATCAATATTTGTTGATGATACTAAAAACGATTTGTTTGTTTTGTGTAGAAACAACAAAAAAAAAAACAAGTAAGAGTGCTATATTCAGCTATGCCGAATCTTATACACCATTCACCATGATGAGATAAGAACAAAAAGTAATATACATAAATAACGTTTTTTAGATAGGTATAAATAAATATTAATTGAGCCACGCCAACTTTTCATTTCGCCATGCCGAAGAATATAAAAAAAAACAAAAAATGTATATATGTACCTAAGCCCGTTTCCTCTTTTGCCAAAGTTGATGTTTGAAATTCGTTTTAAAATCTTAAAATCGTTTTTTAGAACATAAAAAAATTAAATTAAAAAAATGAAAAAAATTCTTTTTGGGATTCGAACTGGCAATATCATCAGTCTCAGGAGAGAACTTAACAACTCGGCTACGAATGCTTTTACTGAAGAAGCGTTAAATTAAAATATATTGAGTGTATGAGTTCGTTTCTTTATTTGAGCGGCATATCATATACATGCATATGTGTGTAAGTGGATGCGTAAAATTAGACACATTACAAATAAAATCCACCACTTGTAGTGAAGGGTATAAAAAAACAACAACAGAACCACATTACCAACACTGTATTACCATAGCCACTGTATGACCGTAGAAACCAAAATTGAATTGGTTTGTATGGTATGTTCATGTCGTTTTGGTAATACAGTGTTGGTATGGTAATGTCACATCTAATTGGACCTTTAAAGGAAAAAATTTGACGCAGTCGTGGTTTTTTACTCATATCTCAGCCATTTGTGGACCGATCTTGCTGAATTTCAATAGCAAACAATTCCGGACCATATGTGACCTAAATGTATAATAACCTGGCCCCCATCATATATGGGGCCTTCCGAAAATCCATTTCAACGGACAGACGGACATCGTTAAATCAACTTCGCTCCTTATAAGGACCCAGAATATATATACTTTTTAGGGTCTAACATAAATATTATAGACATTACAAACTGAATGACAAACTTATATATACGGAATGACAAACTAATATATACCCTATTCACACCTGTGGTGAAGGGTATAAAAAACGGAATAAGACGAAAACACATTATTTTCATGTTTAAAAAGTAAAATCAACAGCAAGAGTTCCTACGTATTTAGTTTATATTTTTAGTTAAATACACAGAAAATACATATTAAAAATTGTCTCTAGTTACCAAATTCATACCAAATTCATAGAAACAAGCAACCCATTTGTTGATTTTGCACCTTTTTCCAAAATGATTATATAGATTACTAAAAATTTTAAATGGTGTATTTTTTTAATAATTGATATTTTTAATTTGAATTAAAAAAAAAATAATCACTTTTGCCGTTTCCAACAATGTTTGATTGATCTTGATAATTCCACAAGTTTAAATTATTTTATTTTAAACGAAAAAACTTGTTGTTATTCAATAAATATCTTAATTAAAAAATTTATTTCAAAACAACTAAAATTTTATATTTTAAATTTTCTTTCAACCAAAAAAAAAAAAAAAATAAATAATTGACACAATTATCACATTAATTAAATTTTAATTTTTACTAATAATTTTTTCTGTGTACATATTTATGTACATCCAATCTTAAAAGAAGAAAATTTGTCGGGCATGATGGTGGTGGTTTATAATTGAAATTCTGTACGGTGTAAAACGGGTAAGTAAATCAGCCATAATAATATTCTCCTTCTGTCTCTGGGATAAGTGTTTTAGGTTAGAATCATTCTAATTTCACTTTCGTATTATTTCAAGTACGAATTCGGGATTGAATCAACTTTATAATACTCGAATCAAGCGCATTTTGAGAATGATTCAATTTAAGTTTTACTTAAATCAATCACACTTTCGGATTATTTCAAGTAAGAATTCGTTGCTAAATATGGATAAGTTAAGTGTTTAGCACTTGAATAATCCGTACTTCGTTGGATGGATTGATTTTTCTTTTTCTTTTCAGTGTAGAAATAAATATTATAGGAGCAGGGTCCTGAGTGAATATGAACCTTTAAGATGAAAAATGTTAGAACTTTTTTCTTTAAACCTTGAAACATAAGCTTTGGCATATAAATATGTTCGTGAAGGAAAGAGAGAGGCTAAAAAGTAGCGGGTTAAATGCTAGTGATTTGGATATAAATGTCTAGATACATATTACACATTTCCCCTAAATTCTCTAAATTACAGTTTTATTTAAATACCAATCGAAATCACAATACAATTTAAATGGAAATATCGACCGATATCGCATGGAGTAATATGGCTCCAGGTCTGTATTTTCTATACATCTCAATAAAAACTTCATTAATTGACAGCAAAAGTATTCTTACAGTATTCCCATTGAAGCCTTTAAAGTATAAAGAAAACAATTTGAAGAAAATTCTTACCAAAGGTTTATTAAAATTATTAAACGGCCAAACCCTCTGAAGAGATTGAGTGGTTACAATTGAAACATGTGGGGGTAACCTGTCCGTGAAAGACTGGGTTCGAGTCCCGCGGTAGTCAAGAAAGAAAAATTATCAATAAATTTTAATTAATTTCATGTTGTAAAATTCCTTTCTTCATAAAAATAATTTAATGAAAATTAAATTTAATTAACTTTAGTCTAATTAAAAATATCAAAATTTGGATTAAAAACCATAAATAGCCACAATATTAATTATTGATTAATTAAATATTTTAAAATCTAAATGATTTCTTGTGGCATTTTCTTGAATTAATTATCAAATAATTACAAACCCTTTAAATATTTTGCTAATAGATAATGCCTTTTGTTATTTACGAGTTCAATTTGTTTAAGCCATTAATAAATTTAAGGAAAATACTCTTCGTCAAATAATATTCATTAAACTTAGAGAAAACTTTAGATTGTTAACAGAAGCAATTAATCATTAAAACTTAAATAGATTTTATATTTTTTAAGAAATAAATATAAATATAATTCATCATAATTTTCCTTTTAGTTTTCCCTAAATATAATGAAAAAGAAAGGAATTCGTCTAATTACCAATTATTTTTGAGGAAATTGCGTATAAGGGCTTTTTATAATTGACTTGGTTAACGGAAATTGTACTATGAAATTTAATAAACACAAAAACTGACATACGTATTTTTATTAGAGTAAGAAAAAAAAAAAAAACGTTTGCAATAATTTTGTTTGGTACTTTGCACTGAGTAAAAAAAAACAACATTAAGTTTTGTATTGTTTTTGTTATTGATTTTGAGCCCAACACATTTTAAACGTTCGCAGCTAAAAATTACAGCAAAGGAAATACAATTGTTAAGTTTTGAGCCAAAATTTTTCGCAAACGTTTGCAGGTTTCTCTTGTTTCTTATAGTGATGTTTATGAAGAATTAAAAAAAGCTTTTTGTAATGTTTTTTTCTCATTAATGCTTATTTAAACTAAAGCAGTTACAAAATGCAAAATAAAAAACCATTCATAAGATTGAGGCGCAAAAAAACTGAGCTCAGCATTTTCGAAATTCATGTCCGCATTTCTTTTGTTCTTAAACGTACGATTACTGGGGTAAATTAAAACATGGATACAATTGAAAAACCAATTGCTTTGGTTTCGTTTTGTACATGTACAAAACAAACAAGCAAATTAAAACTTATTTTACATTTTCCTACACCGATTTTATACATTAGTTTTTATTCCAATATTACCCAGTTGTACGCATAGTGTTTTTAAAATTTATTTTCAATAATTTCAGAATCATAGATTTTAAAAGAAGACTTTTATTGTTGATGCCATATTTCTTAAGAAAGATTTGCAATAATTTTTTTTTTTTTTAAATGGGTCCGTGGACACAGGGACATTCATGGAAACTGTATGGCTGACTCGTTGGCACATGCAGGTGCCACCTGGAATAGGAACGGTTCCACATATGATATAGGTTCTTTAATCGCGAGGAGTAAGCAGCTTATTGCACACAAGTTTCATCTTATTACCAGTCAGAGGTTATTTAACATTATAGATGAAGAAAGGACTTATTGGGCTTTGAAGCTGTCCAGACTTCATCTCAGGAAGCTAATTGCAAAAATCCCCCAAAGAATCTTACAACATAAGAATGTTTTGGAAAAGCAACCAATTGGCCAATCTTAATAAAATAAACTGTTGGATTTTCAAATTGGGCAAATTATCTACAAAATAAGGTATGGTGCGGTCTTCCAGTCTCCCTCAAGTTGTTTTCACTTTTGTTGTATTTTCTTCATCTTCTTTGTCATTACCTGGCATTCCGTGACCTAAGATTCAAACTGTTTGGTCAAAGAACCCTCAGGAACAAAATTTATCAATCTGTTATAGAGTTGAATACGATCCACATATTTATTGGATCAACCAGATGGCAGAGTCAGAATGTTAGTAGCCGATTAACATAGGCCCCTTGGGAGATGGTGAAACATGAGAACACAATGGGAACTAATACTGATACAATGTGAGCTGTGCTCGATCACGGCTGCCAAAGGAACATAAGCTAACCTATCCGTTATCAAAATAAACATAACGCAGTTGGCTCAGTTTTCACAATTTTGGGATTTGTTTACCAGATTTTTCTCACTGTTTATAAAACACGGCTGTGGAGTCGGAGTCGAGGTTTTTGTACCGGAGCCGGGATCAGAGTCGAAGTAAAAAAAAATTTTTTTTTATTATTTTCCAAAATAAAAATTGTTCGAAATTGGAAATGCAAAATATGGTATACCAGTATCAAATAAAAAGTATACAGGGGTGTGCTGCTGTGTAAAACGCAAGAATTTTAAAAGTCGTTTTTTATTAAGATTTCTGTAATAAAAGAATTTTATAACAAATATTATCAAAATATTTCTCTATTAAACAGAAACTATAAAAATAAGAATAAAAGTGTGTTAAAAACAACTTCTAAATTCTCGCGTTTTACGTTTTCGATTTCCAGCACAGAGGTGGTAGATACTTTCTCGAATCGATTAATTTTTTCGTATAAATAAAGTTAGTCGTTTTCAATTTATTCATCAGACCTCATAGCAAATCATTTTTAATATTAAATTAATGAAAAGCATAATTAAAACGATATTCATAAACTCGAGTACGCTGAATTCAACGGCGATAGCCGTTTTTCAAAGCGCTCGTGTTCGCGATTTAAAATTTAAATATTAAAGTGCTATAAAACGTTTTTATACCCTTCACCACAGGTGGTGAATAGGGTATATATAAGTTTGTCATTCCGTTTGTTATTTCTATAATATTGATGTTAGACCCTATAAAGTGTATATATTCTGGGTCTTTATGAGAAGCGAAGTTGATTTAACGATGTCCATCTGTCCGTTGAAATAAATTTTCCGAAGACCCCATATACGATGGGGGCCAGGTTATTATACATTTATGTCACATATGGTTCGGAATTGTTCGCTATTGAAATTCAGCAAGATCAGTGCACAAATGGCTGAGATATGAGTAAAAAACCACGACTGCCTCAAATGTTTTCCTTTAAAGGTCCAATTAGACGTGAAATTACCATACCAACACTGTATTACCAAAACGACATAAACATACCATACAAACCAATTCAATTTTGGTTTCTACGGTCATACAGTGGCTATGGTAATACAGTGTTGGTAATGTGGTTTTTTGTTGTTGTTTTTTTTTATACCCTTCACTACAAGTGGTGGATTTTATTTGTATTGTGCTTAATTTTACGCATCCACATACACATTAATGCTTGTATATGATATGCCGCTCAAATAAAGAAACGAACTCATACACTCAATATATTTTAATTTAACGCTTCTTCAGTAAAAGCAGTCGTAGCCGATTTGTTAAGTTCTCTCCTGAGACTGATGCTATTACCAGTTCGAATCCCAAAAAGAATTTTTTTTTATTTAATTTTTTTATGTTCTAAAAAACGATTTTAAGATTATAAAACGAATTTCAAACATCAGCTTTGGCAAATGAGGAAACGGGCTTAGGTACATATGTATATACATTTTTTGTTTTTTTTTTTATATTCTTCGGCATGGCGAAATGAAAAGTTGGCGTGGCTCAATGAATATTTATTTATACCTATCTAAAGAACGTTGTTTATGTATATAACTTTTTGTTCTTATCTCATCACGGTGAAGGGTATAGAGGATTCGGCATAGCCGAATATAGCACTCTTACTTGTTCTTTATACATTTAGAAGTCTGACGAGCATGGCGATATTGCATCAAGTGACTGCTTGATTTGAGCACTGGTACAGTGGGAAAAAGTTGGATTCCAGGTTAGGTGACATTTGCAGGAACTTATAAGAATAAATGCTTGAAAAAGATGAATAAATATAGAAATTATTAAAAAAAAAAACTGATACTTAAGCTCGATTCACGCATGAGTTCCGAATAATATTTTTGTCCGGACAAAATTTTTTTTTATATTAAATTTGACGTCTTACTTTTGAGAGAGAGAAATTATTTTTTTCGGAAAGTTTTTTCTTGAATTGGTTTAATTTTAATTTTTGCTCAGAACAAATGAACTGAGTTGCCCCTTTTTTCAATTTGTACATAAAAGTTGAAATGATTATTTTTTGCTGAATAATTAGTTATAAAAAAAATATATAATATAATTTAAAATAATAAGTCACTTTCCTGTTTTCGTCCATTTTCTTTAACACACTTTTAGAAAACATTTCAAAATAAGTGGCTTGCTAGCTATGCAGCCATTTTGTATAATTGTTTACATCTGTAAGCCATATGGTAGCATTGTTTTTCCGGAACAATTTTCCGAAATGGGTAAATCGTTCTGAAGAGCACTCTCAGTAAAATATTATAATCCGGACAAAAATATTGTTCGGAATACTTAACTCAAATCAAAATTGTGTTTTGCACTTTAATAGATGTTTTTTATGATACGATGTTTACTCAGTTAACGAGTATTTGATGCTGAATGGCAGCTAAAAGAGATATGTATATCGAATATACTGTAGTATACATGTTTACTTTACTTTATAGTATGTATAGGGACGCGATAACTTTTGACCGATATAAGTATTTTTTTACTGATACCTACTTGGTACTCGGTATCAAAATATTGATACCAAAAGTTCATGGTATTTATATAAAAGTATAGAGTATGTAACTGTATTTACTGTATGTTATTGTCTCATCCATACCTAGAACTGCTGGGCAGTAATTTAAGAACAATATTATTTACAAAAACAAGTATAAAAAAATAATTTTATTTGGTTAATAGAATGTTTACTAAAATAATCGGTGTAAGTTAAATTATTTTAGAAATCAAAATGATTAAATGAAAATATTCATAAAATAAAAACTTTAACTTACAAACGAAGGCAAAATGTTTAAATTTTAAAAATTCAAAACAAATTAATACACGTCTCTTAATATTTCATTAGAAGTTGTAAAAATGTATTTTTAATTTTTCCATTTTCTAATATCTAAAGCTATTTGTCTGTATCTCTTTTATACTCTATTGTTAACCAAATCCAAATAAAATTCATCTTTCATTCAAAGCTTAACATTTTATTTATTTTTCACCGCACCAAACAAACAAACAATCGAACAAACAATTCAAAAACCCTTAAGCATTCCATACTTACAATTTGAATTTTTCATTCCATTTGGGAGTCAATGTGTGCGGTTTAATTGATGTGGCGCAAATGAACTTTGCCGGCACTGGACCACCCAGTGAGTCGCGATGTTCGCGTCTGGTGCCCTCGCGTCGCTTGAAACTCAAACGAAAGCTGTGCTTACGATGTGGCGGTGAATCGGTAGCATTGTTATCGAACGCACTCATATCGGCGGACAAAGCACGAGGAGTCGGTGGCAGTGGCAATGGTGATACGGGTGGACCACCATCTGGCTGTATGCCCAGCATGCAATAGGGATCGGAAAAACCTGTAATTGAAAGAAGGAAATTTAATCACATGTAAAAAAAATTAAAGAAATGTTACAGAGACAACAGTAGTTTTACATCTAGTCGTACAACTGGTAGGACACGATGTGTTTAATTTTAAATGATTTGGTTGTAGTTTTTTTTTCATTCTTTTAATTTCTTCTCTAGATTAAATTAAAAACTAAATGTAATTTGTTATTATGCATCAGTTTAATGCAAATTAAAATTTCAGCATTTGCACCATTTTCTTTAAAATGTTTAACTAATAAAAGTTTTAAAAAGGACATCATTTAATAAGATTATTAACGCAGCTTGACTTGCAATCTGAAATTTAATATTACAAAAACTTTACAGTGGTTAAATAAGTGTTTTTGTGTCATCTTGCCAAACCCTGCTTTCTTCAGCTCTCTCTCCATTTTAGTTTTATCCTGTCGACCTTCTTGTATTTATGCTCGGAAAAATTTCCAAAAATCCTTATAATATAATTAATTGTACGTTCATAAATAATACAATTTTATCTTTAATGCTGCACACCTACTCTTTCTCAAATAACTAAATACAAAGAATTAAATATTCTTTAAATGAATGAATTAGTACACAAAATCCTAATGGCTAAAGTGTCTGGTGCGGTTGCTTGATTGCGATTAATAATCTTGTAGATATTTATGGGTTTTAATTCTTCTTTTTTCTTATTTTATTGCATCGAGTGATTCATCAAGAAGAATTTTTGCAGGCATTTCCAAAAACGTAGTAATAAAGAAAATTAAATATTTTCATAGGAGAATTGAGTTGAACAAGACCAGAAATTAATTAAGACTCAACTCGACCCTGAGATAAAGTCTGAATTGGAACAAAAAAGAAGAACTGAACTGAAACTGAACAAAACTGAACAAGAATTGAACTAGAACTGAACTAGAAGTGAACTAGAACTGAACTAGAACTGAACTAGAACTGTACTAGAACTGAACTAGAACTGTACTAGAACTGAACTAGAACTGAACTTGAACTGAACTAGAACTAGAACTGAACTAGAACTAGAACTAAAAAATAGCTAAACTAAAACTTTAAAAGAACTGGACTTAAACTAAACCACAGGGTGGTGCATAAGTGACGTTTTTACAACTTTGAAACCTGGGAAATTTATGATGAAAAAGACTCAGCACAGAGCAAAGAACCAGAGATGTTCAATTTTGTTTTAAAAGTCAGCATTCGATTATTCAAACCAGGGTTGGCTGCCCACTGGGTAACCCAGAAAACCCCACCCGGGTTTTAATGGGTATTTTGTGTAAAAAAAACCCAAGCTGGTTTTTTTCTTTATATTCATTTAAACAAAAATGGTATAATTTTTACATTTTTTTACAGAAAAATAAAAGAAAATGATTATAAAATGCATACAATGGGTTGATATGCTCATTTGTACTTATGTTGATTTAACGTTAGTGGGCTTTTCTCTTTTTATTAATTGAATTTAACTTCAAATTCGGCCTTTTCTAAATCTAATTAATGTTTAAAATCAAAATCAGGCTTTTTAAAATGAATTTGATTTGAAAAATGCGGAATATAATTTGTCAAATATTCAATTTGATTACGAAAATTCTAAATGTCGATACATTTTAACAAGAGCTACTGCTTTTTCAAATCCAAGACGATTTCTATGGTTATTCTATATATGAGAATAAGGGGAAAAAAGCTGAACTAGCGGGGCAATTTTTTACTGAAGCGAAAAAAAAAATTTTTGACCATTGTTGTTCAGTTCAGATTTTTTTGATTGCAAAAATGGAAAATTGCACTCATGTTGAATGTCTTTATTATAATTTAAAAGTGTAATTTTGTACATATTTGTCGTGTCAAAAAAGGTAAAACAGCCTGTCATCTTATTATTACGTCGTTAATGGAAATCATTTGTATATGAAAATACATAATGGTGAATGGAAAAATCTTTAAAAATTGCAATGTTTCAACTTTTAAACCTGATTGTTTACACTTGGTTTAAGGTTGTTTAAATTGCAGCTTCTAGTATTATTCCTTGTGTTTGTTGTTAAAAAAATGCATTTGTCATCATTGGCAGTTGCAATTATAGCGGAGTCACTTTGTACAGCAGTTCTATCTTTTTGAACTTTGAGTAACATTTGTTGGAGATTCAAAGCTTCTTTATACAACTGAACGTTATTTAAAATTCCATGAATGTCACTGACAAATTCCTTTATATGTTCCGATTATATTTGGGCATAAAAGTTCAAAAAAGTTCCACTGTACATAATTTGGCAGTTTAGGCATATTTGTAAGGACTTATTTAAATCCTTGCTTTTTTTTAACTATCCATGCATTTGATAATGATCCTTTAAAAAAAATTTAAGATTTTCTTGCTAAATCTATACCGAAAAGAGCAGAGTTGACAACATTGCTTAGATCAATTATCATACCATTACAGGAAAAACAACAAAACCCCAAAAAAAAAACCTACGAAAAAACCCGCTGGGCTTGGTTTTTTTAAAAACCCGGGTTTTTGCTAGCCCTGATTCAAACACAAAGAGCATATGGAATAATCCCTTAAATGGCTTTTTTTTTGTTTGAAAACGATGAACAAGTTGCGGTTGTGAATGACAATTATTAGCGGGCATTAATTTGAAATGATTTAAGACCCGAGGTAGAGAATAATCCAGAATTGTGGTTCCAACAGGATGGAGCTTCAGACGCAACTGTGCGAAATTTTTGGCGATCGAATAATATCGCATTTTTTCTGATTTTAACTGGAAAGCGATGTTTTTTTTTGGAGGGTTACCGAAAGGATAAGGTCTATCTATCTATGTCTATATGCCAAGAACCATTCAACAGCTTAAAGCGAATATTTGAAAAGAGGCGAGGCCGCTGGGAAGCCAGGTCAAGTCGAAGCAAGCAGTGGGCACCATTTGAAGGGCATAATCATCCAAACCTAATGTAAACATATTTCCAAGCTATAATCTTAATGTTAATAAATGCCAACCTAAAATCAGAAAGGAAGATGAAATTTTTTAAATAAATGATAACGTTACTTATGACCCCCCTCGTATAACTGAAGCTTAACTTTACTGGAACTTAATTGGAACTAGTGTTGCACTGGACTTGAACTAAAACCAATAAGCTCTCACATTTGAAGCAACTTAATATGTTAAGAGTGACATGATTTTAGCATTAATAAAAATAGCTCCGAATTCATCACCCATTATTGTCTCTAATTTATTCCTTTTTATATTGCTTCTTTAAATATAATTTAACTTTAAGTTTGTGGTTAGTTTTAATAAATAATGCTGTCTACAATAACGAAATTAAAAACCTTAGGGCTGTAAAAGAAATTTAAATGAAATATTTAAGACAATTAAAAAATAAACGAGAAGCATTTTTTTAAGAAATTTAATAAATAAAATTGTTGACAATAAAATTATAAAATTGTAGGAAAACATAAACGAAAAAGGGCGGATAAAATACATTGTTAGCAAGGACATTAAATTAATTTGCTTCAACCTTGAGAGCCTTTCAATGGATCGTTATAGGAAAAACGTTATTGTTAAGAAATTTACAGAAAAATTCATTAACGATGTGGCAAATTGAAGAATTTTATATTTTAAGACACACGAATAAAAAGTGTTGGAGCACACACAGAAAACAAATTGGTTGGGAAACGGTTGCAGTAATAAAATATTGATCAAGTAACATGATTTATTATTGCAACTATTAAAAATGTATAGTTCTAACTGATTTTTAATTCTCTTGATTATTTAAACGTTGTTCTAACTGAAATATGGTTTCTTCAATTCTTTTATTAGTTATGATAACTAATTTAATTTAGTTCTAAAAATTAGTACAAATGGTTAGATTCACAACCGAATTTAATACAGGGCAATACTGAATATTGGTCTTTGCAATCAATAATTTGCTTTCGTCAATAAATTTTGTAATATAAATGTTAATTCGTTTATTGCAGCTAATTATTGATTGTTGGAATAGTTTCAATTCGACTACAACAAATGAAAATATAATTATTAGGAATTCACAACCGAAAAATAGTTAAAAGCCCCAATTGCTTACTAAATTTTCTGTCAAAATATTTGATAAATTAAAATAAGTTTAAAGTTGTGAATTGTTGACCTTTAGTTTTGTTGTTTTTTAATTTTGTTCGGCATTAGGTCATGAGTTAAAACAATTTTTAAATAAAAAATGTAAACATATTTTGTTTAAAAATTATATTTTATTTAGTTCCCAATATTTCGGTCAACTTTGTTGACCATCTTCAGGGGTTCTGTATAAAAATACAAAAAATATATTACAAAAATTATTATCAAAATTACACAAAACTTTTCCAAAAACAAATGGTATAATTACATTAAAAAATATAAATAAACGAAAACAAAAAATTAAAAATGTAAACAAAAATAACTTGCTGGAGCCGTAAGCTTTTGTCAACTAATGTTTATTACATTCTATTTTGGTCTTTTTCTGTTTTTGTGTATCGTGTGTTTGTATGTGTGAGCTGAGATGTTTTCTGTATCCAGTTTGTAGTTTAATCTCTCATTTGTGTCTAAATCAAGTATGTGTAGCATCTCCAAAGTAAATCTCCTAGCATAATTGTTCTCCTCTACTAATATTTTAACGTCATCGAAATTTGGTGTATGTCCAGTCATTGCACAGTGGGCTGCGAGTGCTGTTTTTTGTTCCAGTGGTTTGTAAGTTGCTTTTAAATCTGACTTATGTGATGCGAGTCTGGTTTTTAACTTTGTTTTAGTTGTGCCTACGTATGTCTTCTGACATATGTTGGTATTGTCACCCTTACAATTGATTTTATACACTACGTTTGGCTTTTCTTCAGTTTTCAATTTTGATTTTGTTTTACTGAATAATTTGCCAACAGTATTGTTACATTTAAAGGCTAAATGGAACTTGTCCTTATTATATATATTAGAATTTTTCATTCTTTCAGAAAAATTCGGTATATAACTGACTGATTTAAAGATTTTATCGTCTGATTCTCTAGTATTGGCTATGGGACATTTATTTCTTACACGTTTTATCAAGTCGTCAATGGTTTTTTTAGGGAAGTCATTCATTCTTAAAGTTTCCTTTATTTTGTATAAGTTTTTCCTGTGAAACTGAATGTCACTTATATCCAAAACCCTGTTGATGAAATTGGTTGCCGTATTTATAATAATTCGTTTTGGATGTTTCGAATAGAAATTTATTAATCTACCCGACGAAGATGGTTTCTGGTACCAATCTAGTTTTAGCAGGTTTCCTTGTCTTATTATTATTGAGTCCAAGTACGGTAGTTTATTATCACATTCTATCTCCATGGTAAATTGAATTTGTCGGTTAAATGAGTTCAAGATTTTTAGTGTTTCATCAACTTTGTCCTTTTTTATAATTCCAAACAAATCATCAACATATTTGGTGAGACATCTAGGTTTTACCTCCATTAAGTTCATAGCCGTGTCCAATAGCTCCTCCATAACTATGTCTGCAATCACAGGTGATGCCGGAGATCCCATTGGCATTCCTTTTAACTGTTCATAAAATTTTTCCTCAAATTTAAAATATCTGGTGTCCTTTATACAAAAACTTAGAATTTGAATAAATAAATCTTTAGTTATTGTTGTGTGTTTCTCCAGTATATCCCATTTTCTTTCAATCGTCCTTAACCCTAGTCGAACGGAAGAATTTTACAACGTTAAAAGACTGTACAGGTACAATTGTACCTACATATAATATTCACTATGAATTATACTTTTCACGGTTAATAAGTTAAATCTTTGTTAATCTTTGTAGACGTGGAGCCTCTCCAGTCGTTGGCAGTTGTTATTTTTGCCAAAGTGAGAAACGTAAACAACGTAAGACTAGAAAGTCATGTGTGATTTGCGTGAAACCTGTTTGCGATGAACACTCGATTCAAAATACAACATGCATATCATGCGCATAAATTCAATAAAAATTATTCTAATTTCTCATGTAAATTCAAGTGTACATGTATATTGAAGTGTATTTACATAAAATAAATATATTGAAATTAATTTTAATTCGTTTTCTATGCTTATTTTCATATAAGATATATGAAGGTACAATTGTACCTTGTCAGCCTTTTAAGGGTGTCAAATCAATTTGGCCTTATAAAATAGGTAAGATATTGACTAATTTTCCTGAAATTTTAAAAATTTGAATCGTAATCAAAAGTTTGAAGATGTCACAGAACTTCAGATATCTCTTATTTGTAGAAAAGAAGTTTTTTGCAATTTAAAAACGGAAAAGGTACAATTGTACCTGTTCCGTCCGACTAGGGTTAAAGCTAAGTTAACTGGTATGCTGGGAAACAGCGAAATTACGTCAAAAGATATGAGCATTTCATCGTTTTCTATGGAAGTATTGTTTATTTTAGATTTGAATTCCTTAGCGTCTTTAACGTTGTACTGTGAGTTAGTAGTCAAATTCTTCAGAATATTAATTATATATTTACATAGTCCATACGATGGTGAATTTATGGACGAACAAATTGGTCTCAAAGGCATTTCAGCCTTATGGATTTTTGGAAGTCCATAAATACGAGGTGAGGTGGCTATTCTATTAATCATTCTATTTTTCTCGGATTCGGTTATGTGGTTTTGATTAAATAATTTGTCTATTAAAATATTGTTTTTCGTTTGTAACCCTGAGGTTGGGTCTTTCTTCATTCTTCTGTAAGTGCAAAAGTCTTTTAATATGTCTTGCATAAAAACAGCCCTATCGCTAATAAAATTGCCCATGAATTACATTTAAAGAATCTACATGCAGGAATTACTCATCTTATCGCCACACTGCGACAAAGATATTTGATTGTGGGAGCTCGTGAATTGGCCAAAAGTGTTTGTGATAAATGTATTGCCTGTCAACGCTACAGCGCTAAGTCTAATGACCAACTGATGGGTGACCTACCTAAATTTAGGGTAAATGCTTCGTACCCATTTTACGAAGTAGGCTGTGACTATGCTGGTCCTATATATATATAACCACGAAGGGAACAAGAAACAATATCTCTAAATAAGAACACATTGTAAAAAAAAGCAGGATGGGATCATCCGACATCAAATGTAATGGAAAGAGCCTACATCAAGGAATAATGGAAAGAGATAGCTGCAAAAGACAGCCGACATCAAAGGATGATGGGAGGGATAAGAGTAAAGGATGATAGGAAGTGCCAAGATCAAAGGATGCAATAAAAGCCGACATCAGAGTATAATGGGAAGAGCCGACATCAAAAGGTGGGAGAACGAGCCGATACTAAAGGATAAAAGGAAGAGTCGATATCAAAGGATGATGGAAAGAGCCGACAGAAGAGGATGATCGAAGGAGATAGCAACAACCCAGAAAAAACTGATGCTTTCTTGGAAACAGTTATATAAGAGAGAATTCGGAGTGAAGCGCTTAAACTTCGATGAAATATTACATAATTTTTGTTCAGAATTCCTCGCGTAGAAGCTCTGCTGAAGAGATCTCAGGAACGCTTATTTCACGCTTTGAAAACTAACATGATTTGCGTGTATAAAAAGTAAGTGAAAAAAATTAGGCATTGAAAAAATTGTTATTTCAGTGCTTAAAAGTTTTTTTATAAATCTAAAATATTTTTTGGAATAAAAGGGTTATAGTTTTATAATAATTATGTATAATTTTTGTAAAATTAAGTAAAAATTTTTTATTTTTTATCAAAAGAATAAATGATTTCACTGCATTAATAACGCAGTAGAAAATGTAATCTTAAAAAAACGAATAAAAATTGGACACGGCTATGAACTTAATGGAGGTAAAACCTAGATGTCTCACCAAATATGTTGATGATTTGTTTGGAATTATAAAAAAGGACAAAGTTGATGAAACACTAAAAATCTTGAACTCATTTAACCGACAAATTCAATTTACCATGGAGATAGAATGTGATAATAAACTACCGTACTTGGACTCAATAATAATAAGACAAGGAAACCTGCTAAAACTAGATTGGTACCAGAAACCATCTTCGTCGGGTAGATTAATAAATTTCTATTCGAAACATCCAAAACGAATTATTATAAATACGGCAACCAATTTCATCAACAGGGTTTTGGATATAAGTGACATTCAGTTTCACAGGAAAAACTTATACAAAATAAAGGAAACTTTAAGAATGAATGACTTCCCTAAAAAAACCATTGACGACTTGATAAAACGTGTAAGAAATAAATGTCCCATAGCCAATACTAGAGAATCAGACGATAAAATCTTTAAATCAGTCAGTTATATACCGAATTTTTCTGAAAGAATGAAAAATTCTAATATATATAATAAGGACAAGTTCCATTTAGCCTTTAAATGTAACAATACTGTTGGCAAATTATTCAGTAAAACAAAATCAAAATTGAAAACTGAAGAAAAGCCAAACGTAGTGTATAAAATCAATTGTAAGGGTGACAATACCAACATATGTCAGAAGACATACGTAGGCACAACTAAAACAAAGTTAAAAACCAGACTCGCATCACATAAGTCAGATTTAAAAGCAACTTACAAACCACTGGAACAAAAAACAGCACTCGCAGCCCACTGTGCAATGACTGGACATACACCAAATTTCGATGACGTTAAAATATTAGTAGAGGAGAACAATTATGCTAGGAGATTTACTTTGGAGATGCTACACATACTTGATTTAGACACAAATGAGAGATTAAACTACAAACTGGATACAGAAAACATCTCAGCTCACACATACAAACACACGATACACAAAAACAGAAAAAGACCAAAATAGAATGTAATAAACATTAGTTGACAAAAGCTTACGGCTCCAGCAAGTTATTTTTGTTTACATTTTTAATTTTTTGTTTTCGTTTATTTATATTTTTTAATGTAATTATACCATTTGTTTTTGGAAAAGTTTTGTGTAATTTTGATAATAATTTTTGTAATATATTTTTTGTATTTTTATACAGAACCCCTGAAGATGGTCAACAAAGTTGACCGAAATATTGGGAACTAAATAAAATATAATTTTTAAACAAAATATGTTTATATTTTTTATTTAAAAATTGTTTTAACTCATGACCTAATGCCGAACAAAATTAAAAAACAATTAAAATAATTTTTAATTTTATATTTAAAAAATATCTTTGCGGCCAAAAATGGAAAATGTGCAAAATCTTAATAAATAGGGGTAAGTAATTTACGTATTCTTATAGGTATGAACATATACACGTACATATGTATGTATTATTTTTGTTATACACTGCAAATTATATTGGACTACTTGATCCATTTTGATACTGGGCTGGTCCAATATTGAAAAGAGTTTGCAGTGAAACGACATGTCTTCGTTTTGAAACGATTTCAAAGCTAATCCTCTGGAGTATACCATGGAGTAGTTTTAAGACTTCTCCTTTGTAATGCAAGCTGGATTATATGGTCCTGCCTTAGGACATCGTACTGTAAAATAAGCCATTTTTCCATTCATTGGGATTACCTTTGGACAAGTCCTTGCCCCTTATGGGCTACATTTGACCGGCTAAAAAAAATATATTGATAACGACAATCAAATCTCTTCTTACGAACACCAATTATGTGTTAGTTCAGTTGCAGCTATCATATATTTGGGTATAAGCACAGTTTTGTTTCTAATAATCATACTAACAACTAACAATATCTGTTGTTATGACTGATAGTGTACTAAAATTCAAATGTTGCTATCAACAATATTGTACTAAGCAACGAAATTTTCAGTAATTGGAACCGAATTGTATGATAGTACATGCAACCGACGAAATTCGATTGGCGCTAAATTCGGTTGTGATCACGAATCTGTTTTCTCTGTGCATTTAATAAACTCCAAATAAGATACAACAAAATAAGTTTGTGCATTTAGCAAAATTATGCCATTCGATACCGATGGAAGTTGCTATTTAAAGTATATTATAAATTCGATCGATATCAAATGTCATAATTTTGGCTTGAGTCACGATTTTTATGTGTGCGGATAAAATTGTCTCCCAATAATTTACTTTTTGTACATTCTTTTTTAATATTCTACCCAATAAAATGTTTAGATTTAATTTATTGTGCTACAAATACTTCAAACAGGAACTTTCATTTACAATTTTTCTCTTCTAATAGCACTCAGCCATGAAATATAATTTTGCATAAAATAATTTATTGCAAAATATTTAGCATTTGTTTACACATTGTAGCAGAATATTTTTGTATTTTTTTTTTAGGCATTCGTGCAAAACTAAGTGGATTTAATTGGCATATAACCTGACCGGAAGTTATTTATCTTTTTCTCACGTGTGTGTGTGAGAGTACGGCCCATGAGTATTAACTAAATGTATGCGCTAAAAACGCAAACAGAAGCCATTTATAAACATGATTATAAACTTGTTTGTTATGGGCATCTCCTTTAATGTGAGCATTTAGCTAAAACATGTGTTAAACAATTAAGATGTGCCAGTAAAATAATCGAAACGCAAGAACGAAAATGTTGCCATGCAATAAAGCTAAACACAAATCAATTACAGAAAATAACGAAAGGAAGTGGGCTTAAGAAAAACAATGTGTTAATAAAATAAAACTTTGTTTGATATTGTTACAATAACAGAAACATGTAGGATCAGCAAATATCTTATACAATAACTTATTTATTTAATTAGAGATGTTTGATATAAAATAAAAATTAATTTACAAGCTTAATAACAGTTTTTGCGAACCTTATGTGCGAATAGTTAAGCAAAAATAAAAAATTAACACTGGAATGTTCTTAATCCTTACAGGGCTACTATGAAGTTTTCAAAAATCCGAGTAGCAGTAGATGAAGCTTTAATGAAACTAAAACTTAAAAGTAAAACCGAATTTAAGCCAGAAGCTGAACTTAAACTTGAAGTATTAAACTTACGAAAGGGTTAATTATTATGTATTTATATTTCAGTGGTGCCACTAACTTTTTTTATTTTTATACTTTTATAAAGTGGAACAACATGCAAATTTCCAGACTCGTACACAAACTTAATTTAAACTTTAAAAAAAATAAATACTTATTTATAATACATTATACACATAATGTAAATCCCAATGAATTTATTAAAATACATTGAAAATATTTTAGTTTTGTTGTTTTCGAAATTTATAATGGATATCATCTTAACTGCTGATTATATAAAAAAATGCATATAAACTGATTTTGAAATAAAAAAATGTTAGTACAAATAAGTTTTTTGCGCCAGAACATTTTTCAATATCTTTTTAGGTAAAAAAACATGATGTGTTAAGAAAAATAACTTTTGTACACTTGCATACATTTCATTCCGGAGGAACGCATGGAAGATGTTGAAAATGTGAAACACGCGCTTATATTCAGTTTACACTGATCAACATCTAACATCTATTATCAAAGATGTAGAAAATGAGAAACACTCGTTTAAATTGCTCACGTCTAACATCTACCATCAAACAAAAAATGTCACCATATTTGAAAAAAAAAATGTTTTTAAAAGACAAAATTGTTTTTTTCTACAAAACTGCCAAAATTTAAAAAGAAAACACAAAAATGTATTTGAAGTTTAATTTGTTTAACAATATAAAAAATACTTAACAAAAAAAATTCGCAATAAAAGAGAAAACTTGACAAATGGTAACGCTGCTTTCAAAACCAATTTTTTTTGTCAGTGATGCCACAATAATAATAGAACTTATTGCCACTTTTCTAGTGATGACACTAAAATAATCAAAAGATGTAGAATGGAATAAAATGAGATAGGAACATCTCTTGAAGAAGTTGAAAGATGTTGGTTTTTAGCCCTATGTATTTCATATGGAAAGATGTTAACATCTTCGGAAATTGATGGTAGGTGTTAGATGTTGTTCAGTGTAAAAAGGCTATTACACTTAAAACATCTACTATCAATAAAAATTACACCATTTCTAAAAAAAACCTTTTTTTCTAAATACTTTTTTCTACAAAAGTGCCAAAATTTTAAAAGATAACACCACCATGTATTTAGAATTCTTTTTTTTTAATAAAATAAAAAAATGAAGCAAAATAAGGCTTGCAAAAAAGGAAAAAAAATGAGAAATGGTAACGCTGCTTTCAAAGCAAATGCCATTTTGTCATAATAGAATTTATTGCCAGTTTTCTAGTAATGACACTAAAATATCTTCGCAATTTAATTTAAGACGTTAAATGTTGACACGTGTGAAAAGGCTATAACGGGTTAATAAATCAGTAAGAGTCAATTGCAAAAATTAATATTTCTTGAAAGATTTTCCAACAAAAAAAAACATTTTTTTTCGATATTATAATATTTATTCAAACATTATATTTGCGGCATTTTGACAAAACATCTTAAGTTAAGATAAGGTAGCAAAAAAGTTTAAAAAAAACTCGGTGAAAAAATTAAAGAAAAATGTTGCTTATAATACAAAATTTTTAAAACGTAACCTGAAATGTTTTTTGAATGGAAGTTCGTATGTATTAAATATTTTTTTTTTTAACTTTTTAAATTTGACATAAGATGTTTTGTCAAAATGTCGCAGACTTGTTATGAAGAATACTTTAAGCTTTTATGTGCTTTAATTTTAAAGTAATTAAGGTGAGTATGTGCCTTTTTTTAACTACAATTCATGGTTTTTAATCCAAATTATAATATTTTGAAACAGGCTAAAGTTCATCAAATTTAATTAATTTTGTGAAGAAAGGAATTTTACAACATGAAATGAATTTAAATTTATTGACAATTTTTCATTCTTGACTTAACTGTGCATCGAACCCAGGTTTTCACTGACAGTTTGCCCTGACGTTTCGATTGTAACCACACAATCTCTTCAGCAGGGTTTGACGTTTAACACCCACCGCCATTGACGACGGCTGGCTGTAAACAAACAAACAAACATTAATCTTTAAACCAAATGTTATTCTACTTAGGCTGGGTTTTTAAGATCTCAGTTAAACTAGGTTTAGTTAATCTAAAAACAGAGTTGCGCCGCCATTACCAAGTTTGTATTACACAATTTTAACGGGTCAGCTTAGTTTCACTTAAAATGTTGATCTTTAATGAAATAATAGAAAAAACGTCATATTTCGCCGGAAGTATCCGAGTTTCGACTAAGTCAAACTAAGTTTAAACTAAATCCACATCTCAAAAACCCAGCTTTAGTTGATCGAAATTTGTTGTGAATGATTACACAAGGAAACAAATTGAAATTTTTTTTTTGTGCGGTCTGGAACTTGATTGCTAATATTTACTAATTTGAGGTCGCTGATTTCAAGTCTAATCTCCATTTTTCTCTATCAGCTCTACTTTTCGAGATTTGCCGTTATGTCCAAAATTAAGGCACTTTCACTACATATATTTAGTTAACAAAAAAATCCGAAACTGAGCAGTGTAATATTTAAGCCGTGCTTACATTGTTTTTAAATTTGCCCTGTAGTTTCAGAGATATCGTTGAATTTTTGAAAACAAAAAGGAACATTTTGAAAAAAATAAACAAATTTTTTGTTCTTTAAAAATTCATAAAACATAAAATTGCGATAAAAATCACAGTTTTGGTCTAAAAATATTTAGCTCAACATAATTTTGAATGAAAGAGGTTTAAATTATTGTAATCGGTGAACAAATTTTGATTTTATGCACAATTTACTGAGAGAACTGAATATCGATTTCCATACAAAAATTACATTTTAAATATGTGTGTGTCATGAACGTTGTTTCTTTTTGTATGGAAATCAATATTCAGTTTTCTCAGTCTTAAATCTTAAAAAAAAATTATTTTTTGGCTTAAAAAAAATAACTTGAAAAGAGCAAAATGAAGCAAAATCATCAAATTTTTCATGAAGTTTGAACTTTTGTCCACTGTAACTGTGTCATTTCTTGACTAATCTTCACAAACGACCCATGGTTCATTTAGTAATTTTATTATCTTTCAAAGAAATACATAATGCGTTTAAAATTTTTGCATTTTGCATTTAGCTGTTGTTTTTGTGATATACCGTTATTTCGAAAATGAAGGAGGTTGCACAACATATATTCGCGTAACTCAAAAACCGTTTAGTTTATTGAAATAACTAAAAAACCGAAATTCTGCAATAAAATTCCTTAAGGGGGCTCCCATACAAAATGTTCAATGCAGACTAGAAATATATTGAAAAAGAGTCCCATAAATGCCCAGGAGTCGCCCCTAGTAAGATAAAATGTATGACCGACCTCAATAAGTTTTTTGTCATTAACATTTGCTTGAGATATACTTGCCCCTTATCTGAACTTCTTTGGTTGGTTACATCATTTTTGCTATAAGGGCTCGATATGGATAAAGTAATTTGAAATTTGTACGACCCATAACTACTAAACTAGGAACTTCGGCGGGAAAAACATCTATAAATTTGGTGTTTAGCCGGTTCTTTTTTTAAGAACTAATTTTTTAACTTTTTATTATATTAGCAACACTTTTACTGTCTTGTAGTTTAAAAAAATGGAAATAAGTTTAATTTGGCTACAACGACAAAATTAGCATAGACAACAACCTGCGCACATGTCGTCGTAAAATAATAATTTTCATATAGACACATATATTCCATATTTGACATATTGAAGTCGGTATCCTGCTGTTTTGAATGTGTTTAAAGTATAAACTGCAATCTTAACTAGAACCTCAACTTTATTCTTGAATATGAACCAAAACATTAACTTAAGCATCAGCTAGATTCTGAACTATAACCCGATTTGGAACGCGAACTGGTACCTGAACTAGAACCTAAATAGACCAGAAAAGCGCCTCGAATAAGCTCTTTTTCATTACCCTCCATGTGTCCATTTACACTAGCTATGGGATAGTGATGTATGGAGTTTCTTAGTAACAGTATTTGGCTTATCTAGACCTCCTAGTTTTATGTGGTTTGGAAAAAACCCATGAACCCAAAAATGGTCGGGGGGCATAAGACGTGAAATCGGCGCTCATCGAGTTCAAAAAACACTCCATAACTGCCACAGAGTCACTTCCGAGGGCATAAGTGAAGAACCATTCCCCTAAATTTTTTGTTCCCGACATTTTTTTTCAAACATACTAAAGCACCTGTCACCGTTCCTCCCCCATTTAAAGTTAAAAATTGTATGAAAATATTAAAAATTGGGCCCACAGCTCATAGGATAGTTATTGAATTGGAACCCAATTTAGTACCTGAACAGAATTAAAATAGAACAAAGTTTTCGATACCTCCTAATGTTCATGTAGTTGGTACTCTGTACGTATGCGTATTATTTTTAAATTAATGATGAATATTTAAAAATTAATTATACGCTTTAGTAACTGTGTGTGTAATTAGAAAGTTACGCTCCTTTAAAATTTTAGTAGTCTTTATCAAAATGCCAACCACATTTTGGAATGTTTAACGGTAAGCAAACTTGTAGTTAACATGACTCGTTAGTTGGATATTATTTAAAGCTCAAATTAGAAATTCATTACATTTTAAAACACAAAATACGTATAAAAAAACTCATTAAATTCAGTCCATATATATGTATATGTATGTATATATTATACGAAAAGAGCTAAACCCATTGAGTATGAGTCTATTATTATACCATTATTTGCATTTATTCAAATTTATAACGTCAACTTTTTTAGCACTTATACGCCCCACTGCACAGCAAATGAGTCTTTCGTTTTTAAAATAAATTTATAAATAAGTTTATTTCTATTATTTTGTTTCTTTTTTTTATTTACTTACCATTTGCATCTTTGGCTTCTAAACCTTCAGCTTCGAGCACAACCACTGACAGGACAATAACTTTGGGTTTATCTTCAGCTGTTGCATGCAACAGGCGATAATGACGATCTGGACTGATGCCAAATGCACGTTGAGCATGCAAATACATTTCCTCCTTGTAATGGGCAAACTAATGGCAGAGAAAATGGATTGGAAAAAGAAATACAACGATAAAAGAAAGATAATTATTTGAAGATAAAAGAGTTTAAGTGGAATGAATTGCATATTAATATTTATTGTAATGACTTGTATTGAATACAAATTATGTGTGTGTGCGTGTGTGTGTGTGTGTGTGTGCTGGCCCTTTTTCATTACTTTTGGTGTGTATTGGAAATGCTGAGTCATAAAACATGATGTTGTGAATTTTTATTATAATATCTTATTGCATTTAATACATTGAAGTAAATTTTGTATATCATTTTGTGATGTACTTTTACTTTGACAATCAATTTGTCTCAAGAATTACTTGAAAATTTATTTATTTATTTATAAATTTTAAAACAATCTGCATTATGCTTTACCATTGTACAAAAATATTTTTATATGTTTCTGGTTCAGTAAATACACAATTTTAAGTATAAAGTCAACCAGAAAAGTCTAGCAAAATCCTTAAAACTCTATGACTTCTTTACAAAATATTATTTAAATGTAAACAATATGTTGCTTTAAAGGGAAAGTTACCTAAAAATTTCGTAATTTTGGAGAAAGGACACATAGATGGCTCTTTAACGGATGCTTATATTAAAATCAAATTTAACACGTTAATGAAAGGAAATTATATACGACTTGAAGTGTATTAATCTAAATTATTAACTGAATACTAACTTATTTAATCTATAATTTACTTTTTAAAACGAAATATAAGAAACAAATTGAAAATGTTTGGAATAAACGGCTTTTTGCACGATATCTTTAAAATTTTAGAAAAAGGATATATGGCGGGCTTCTAGACAAATAAAGATATTAACATGACAATTTTAATATATAAAAAGAAAAAACTTATGATCGACTTGATATATAGGTAACAAGAATATTCTTATTATTTTTGCCTAAAAATAGTGTTAATAATACTTTTTCGTTTATTTTATTAGACATTTAAATTTTATATGTAAGAATGTGTGGAAAATACACGCAATTTTACAGAAAGGATATTTAATTGGCTGTTGAACAGACGAAGGTATTTTAAAGAAATTTGACACATTAATGGCAGGAACGTTAATAAGACTTGTAGAACTGTTTTTTTTTAATTTTCTAACATTTCTGTAGTTAAAAAAGAGCAACACATATTTACTTCAACTAATTTTGAAAATAGTTTGATAGTTGCTTCATAGTTTTGCAATTTTAGAAAAAGGATATATGACTGGCTTCAAAACGAAAGCTAATATTTTTATAGATTTTTGGGGGATTTGTAAAATGAATTAAACAACAACTTGTAGTGTAGTTACTTTTTTTATTTTACGCATGTGTTCTAAAGTAAAAGGTATTTTTGTCGCAACTTACAGTACACTTAATATCGAGTGAACGTCGACTAACTTCTCACTGAGTGGATAACAAAAATCTGGTACAGGTTTGAGAACATGATTGCCTAGATCATATAGTTACTTCCTAAGGTGCTGCTAAACAGCAGCAACATACAAGGATAACCGCCAGTCAGCCGCATTTTACCCTAGATATCACAAAACCCATCAGCCGGTATATTTAGAAATTCCCTTCCCGCGAATTGGGCTTAAACCACAGCCGGCACGAAGCAAACGACGGGTACAACAATTACCAGTCCCACACAGGGCCTTTTCTATTGGCTACTGGTTTCCGTTGTACTAGATAGAACTTACATCAGCCACGAGCTGCCAAAGGTAAAATTCGGTGAGTAAAGTTCTCTCCCATTGTTGGAAAAAGTAAATAACACTTTCTCTAAAGAAAGACAGTGTTTAAAAAAAGTCATCACTACTTTGTTTAAGTTGTTTTTGTTTAGTTGAGATACTTATTTTTGATAAAAAAAAAAAATATTATTTCAATATTAAACTTTAATTCTCTTTTTTTTTTATGTGTGTATGATATTCAAGTAAAGATAAAATATTGATACATTTTTAAAACATAATTAATAAAACACTTTAAAAAAAGTTGATATTTGAATAAAATTTTCTTTACACATGCGGAACACGTTTCCACGATATGTGATGCAGTAAATTAAAAACTTTTTTTTTTAAATTATTAGAAAATCTATAAATATATATTTATGAAACAGTAATATTTCTTAAAAAATTAGTGAAATGTGTTAATTGTTGCAGTAAACAATTTTTTTTTTTTTTTTTTTTTTTTTGTAAAAAATATTAAAACTCCTAAAAAAGGATATATGGAAAACTTTTAAACGGCTTCAGATATAAAAAGAAAATTTTGGAAATTTATGGCATAGACTCCTAGCCAAATTGTCTTGTAGTTAATTTTATTATTGCTTAGTGTTAAATGGTTCTTATCGAGATCGAAAAAAAAATTTTTTTTGTTTTCCTAAAACTAACCTATTTTTGTAAACGTTGCTATAGAAATGTATAACTTGACCAAAATCATAAAGTGTATTTCTTTAGCTCAATCGATTATTGATAATGTCTACACAGAGTTCTTAAAATATAATTTTTGTTCTTTAACTTTAACTTTTTTTTTTTATTTTTTGTTACTTCTATACTTTATTATTACTTTGACTTTTTATTACTTATTTATTGAACAGTTTTGCAATAATCTTTAAGACATTAAGTGATTTTTAACACACTAAGTAGAAGAAAAGTTATTTATTTCACAGAAAATAAATTTTCTTTCTTTTTTTTTTTTTTTGCTTTCAAATAATATTAAAGATATTTTAAGCATAAATTTGTTAGCCAAATGCTTAAGGGTTTAAGAAACATATGCAAATGTAAAAAAAATATTTTTCTTGATTTACATTTAATATATTTGAATTTTAAACTTATAGACACCGAACTTATGTCCCTATATGTTTCCCTTGGATGACATCATTTCATCTTATTCTTATAAAAAAAATGGCCTCCCTTAATCGAATATGACCTCCTTTAACGAGGCGAAACGGAGGTTGAGAATCAGTTGAAAACGTCTCAGGAACGATTTTCATATCGGACAGTTTAATCTGCTTAACTTTATTGAAACAAAAAATAACTATTAAGTATGCCTGCGAAAGTTGTGTTTTGTATTTAAAATTTCAATAAAATGTTTAATTTTATGTCCTTTACAAATTTTCCTTAGCTTTGTATACATTCATTTATAAATAAATATTAATACTTATAGATTTTCTTATTCAGATATTAGAGGAGAATTTGTATTGGAGATTTTGTATGGGAGCCCGCTTATACCCCTGACAGACATAGGATTTGTATACTTTACTATCATGGTATACTACATGTGTGTCAACCTAAACTACAATTAAATCATGAAACAAAGTGCTATATTGATGGTTTATATACTACTGTAGTATGCATACCATGGTATTGAAACTATATGTCTGTCAGGGGTATTAAGGAATGAAAATAACGGGAAGGTATTTTAGAAATAAATGATGGGGCTGAAAAATAAAGTTGGTCATACACTCGACCCGTCTAGAAATATCATAGGCGATGCAGGGGCAAAATTTTAGAATTTAGAAAACTAATGGAGGTGGTTCATACATTTCGTCTCAGTAGGGCCGACTCCCAACTGTTTTTTTTTCAATATGAAGTATATAATTCATCATTTGTGATTAAAATCGAAAATTGTAGATAGATTTTAACTATTTATGGCTTGTTTTGTTTGTTCGCTGCTGCCACCTAAATTAAAGTTAAGTTGTTATCCGTAATCGACCCATTATACTTTGAATCTAAATATGTATTAGTATACATGTGTACATATGTATATAGAAAGAGGAACGTAAAAACGCAAAAGCAAAAAAAAAAAAAAAATAATAATTATGCATCAATGTTTATCATTTTAAAAACGTTAGAAGCAAAATCTTCTGGTTCATAAGCCAATGCAATTTTGTTTTACATATTGTTTGTAAATTTGTCAAATTTGTCACAGCAAACTTAAATATTTTTAAAGTGTGATTTTTCTGAAAAGAGCCTCTAATAGCACATACTGCATTCTGATGCGAATTTTAGTTTTAAATGTATTCATTATAAAAAAGACATTTTCAACACAAGCGTAAATTGTTCGTACAGAAAGCATATTTAAAACTATATCAGCAAGCTCTTGAAGGTTTCGAACCACCAGCATCATGGTAAAAAAAACTTAAATTTGTACTCTGCATCATGACCAAATTGCTCTTGCTATTACACAAATCATAAGCTTATTATTGGTTTGACCTACCGACCATTAAAAAAAAAAAAACATTGAGTAAGGTATGGGTTATATATATTTTGAATAACCTGCTTCACGAATTTTTTTTATAGTTACTGAGATTTGGGTTTGCTCCATACCAACTATTTTAAAGTATACGCCGCTGCTTGGCAAATGCTGCAAATTCCTCATACAAAAACGTACAAAATAAATTTCACCCTTTCTTTACTTTATTGCCGTAAGAAATACAAGTAGTTAAAGCGAAATCAAAATAAAATGTAAACAAATAAATAAATTTAACTTTTTCTTCGCTTCGATTTATTGCCGTGAGAAAAAAGGAGTAGATAAAAGCAAAATAAAATGTCAACAAATCAATACACAGCAGTTAGTATACGTATGTCCCCTTTTACTCTCGCCTACAAACTTCGTCTGTCTGCCTTTCACTTGCCACATTATAAAAGGGGACTATGCAGCATAAAAATTTGTTTTTTTAGAAAGAAATTTAACAAGAAAAGTGGCGTATGCCACTACCGATTTCTAAGTTCGCTCATGAGCGTTCGCAAAAACTTAAATTTTCTTAAAAACAAATGCAAGAATTGTAGTTTTTCTCAATTACAACTTTTTGGCATATGCGCCAAACAAATAATGATTTGACGAAATGGCATTTAAAATAATAAATTAATTTAAAAAATCCCAGCGAAAAGGGCTCTTTTCAAAAAAAAAAATTCCCTGGGGATTTTTATACCTATTAACAAAAAAAATCCCCAACTTGGGGAAAAATTTCCAAAACTGAGAACTCTGGTACTCTCGAAAATTTCTCCGTAATTACTGTGGTTTGATGATGATATTCCGCTACTCTCCAGCTTGGGAGAAAACGGCCTCAATAAGAGATTTACATCGGGTTCGGTCAGGGGCTATTTGAACAACTTCCTTCCATGTTTATTGAATATTAAGTTGGTTGTGGGTTGAACGTCAGGCCAGTCTTTGTAATTGTGTTTGGTAATCTAAGATTGTTGCCAATGCATGAGAATTTTTGCCTTATGGTGGGCTGATAGTTTGGATTGTGCCTTGTCGTGTAAAGAAGCCCAGAATTGTTGATTGTGTTTTGCCAAAGTATCAGATAATAATGTGTAGGCAACTATTGGCGAATGTTTGGAGCCTTTATGTGTCGATCAGACACCATATAGGAGGATATGCTTAACGTAGGGGTTAAAAAAGAAAAGATGGATATCGAATTATCCATACCAAGTTAGCTTAAGGATTAAAAATCTTTTAAGTTAGTAGAAGTCGAACGTCCTTTTCTAAATCCATTTTGAGATGGTGATAACAAGGAAAAGACTTGATGCGATATAATATAAGTCACGATTTTTTCAAAGAGTTTAGGAATAATAGTTCGAAATATTGCATCTACATCCCCAGTAAAAACTTCGCCTACAAAATAATGTGTTGAATAATCAGAAACACTTTAAAGTACTACTTACAATTCTAATGTATACATTCATTTATAAATAAATATTAATACTTATAGGTTTTCTTATTCAGATATTAGAGGAGAATTTGTATTGGAGATTTTGTATGGGAGCCCGCTTAAGGAATGAAAATAACGGGAAGGTATTTAGAAATTAATGATGGGGCTGAAAAATAAAGTTGGTCATACACTCGAAAGAACCAATGAATTTTACAAGGGATGTCCCAAAATGAACGCATGCAAAAGTAAGTACATAATTATTTTTCTACCTACATACATCCAGAAAAAAGTAATTATAGAAGTCGTTATAGAAGAAAGCTACTAAATAATAAGTGAAGGAAGATATTAATTTTGAAAAATTAAGCGAAAGTTTTAATATAAGATTTTTTCCAGTAATCAAGGAAATATCCATTTAAAACCCAGTAAAAAATTCGCCTACTTTTTTAAAATGAATAGCTTCTTTCACTCATTATTTAGAAGCTTTCTTTGATATAAAAATATAATTACTTCGATAACTACTTATTTTTCAGACGTATTTAGGTAAAAAATAATGACTTACATAAAAATACGTTCATTTTGGGACATCTCCTGTTTCTGATTTTTCCACACATTATTTTGTAGGCGAAGTTTTTACTGTTTTCACTTAAGTGAAACGTTATAAAAATACTTTAAAGGCAAAATTAAGGACCATAAACATTTCTGAAGTACACAAATGGGAACTCCATGAGGGAAATAACTTTTAGAGTATACCCAGTAAAAACTTCGCTTACTTTTTCAAAATGAATAGCTTCTTTAACTCATTATTTAGTAGCTTTCTTCTATAACTACATGCATAACAACTTCTATAACTACTTTTTTCTGGATGTATTAAGGTAAGAAAATAATGACATGCTTTTGAATGCGTTCATTTTGGGACATCCCTTGTAAAATTCATTGGTCCTTTCAGTAGAATTGTAAGTAGTGCTCTTATGTTTTTCAACACATTATTTTGTAGGCGAAGTTTTTACTGGGTATTAATCCTATGACAGCATTCATAACAGTTGTTTCATGTTATATCGGACAATTTATAATTGAAGATTCAGGCATGCGATGTGGATAATCGAATAAAAGATTCATATCCTTATTGGAATATGATTACGAATGACAAAGGTTGTTCTCATCTTGTTTTATACAGTCCGCCTAAAAATATGTGTTTGAACATATGTATAACCAAAAGTGTATACGAGAATTTTGCAGCTAAATAAATAAATCCGTCCTTTTAACCCACAAATCAGCCTGCTATTATTAATTTATATTGAAAGGCATACAAAAATTTCCCAAAAATAAATGAATAAATAAAAATGTTAAAGTATTTAAAGGACATTCATGACTTTTACATGGCCTAACGGTTGAATGACTTCCATGTGTACATACAAACATATATGTATGTTTGTGTGTGTGTTTGCATGTGCCATAAGATTTCTTTATTATTTTTCGGTTAATCCCTGACTTAATTTAATGATTTCGTTTATTTTATGATTTTCATTTTAATATTCTTGTAATTAATGCTTTCAAAAATGAGGCTGTAAGCTTGTATGTGTGTGTGTGTGCTTGTGTTTTTTTTCTTACTTTTCTTACCTGTCCGCCTGGTGCCGGGGCCCCAACTGTATTGGCAATTGTTTGCAACACCTCCATATATAATTTTTCGTTTTCCTCTTGCTTATCTATGGAATCTTCAGCAATATTCGGCGGTTCCCGTTCATTTTCATGATGGGCTTCGGCACGTGCTTCAGCAGCACGAGTTGCCGACATACGACGATTTTCTCGTTTCCATCCCAATGATGTGAAATTTTCGAAATAAGAACCATCTGTTTCTTGTACGCTAAAAGGAAAGAATAAAAAATAAGGATAAAAAATAATAATGATTTTTATTAAGAAAAGAAATGTGAAATTTTTTGCAGTTATTTAACGAAAAAAAAGAAACAATTAAGAAAAGATGTTGCTAAGGAGGACTTTTTAATGAACTTTTTGTTGACTAAGTTTTAAAAACTTTTAAGAAATTTTTTATAATTTTTCGGATATTTCTTTAATATTTTGAAATAATCGTCTACACTGAATCAAATCTTGTAGTGATATAATCGAAAAGCAGATACTCAAGGGAAATTAAAATCTTATAAGCCATATTAATAAATAATTTTGCAGATTTTTTACGCAAAAAAAAACTGTTTAATTAACAGAGTTTCTTTTAAATTCGAATCAAGAAAAACTTTCTTTATAGCAATAATCGTAGTCACAGAAAAAATCTCTGAGTTTTTATTTTTGTTGCAAAAACAGCCATTAAGTTTGTGTAGACGAAGAGTGTGTAAAGGCATTTTAATCATATTGATTTAAGCGTGAGAAATGTATTTTTGTATAACAAAACAAATGTAGATGTAAAACTGATAATGCGCTTGTTTGTTCACTAAATACTTCTTAACTACTAAAGCGATTTTTCTAAAATTTAAAAGTATAAGTTTCTAAATTTGATACAAATACTTTGGCTATAAGTTCACAACATAATTAAATAAAAAATGGGTTGAACTCAATATAAATTTCTGTAAATCCGAAAAATAATTACAGATAAAATTAACATATTTAAAACAAATGGAAAACAATACAATATCTGCCACAAAAAAAGTATGCATTTTTGTATATCGGTCAGTGTTGCTAATCCATGTGTTATTGCACATATTGTGCAAAATTTCTACTTGCATTTGTAGCCCATGTATAACACTGCTTTACTAATTTTTAATTGGGAAAAATACCAAGAACGCCACATGCCTAGATAAGTTAATTGGGACCTCCTGAACACGAAAAACGCTGTATTTGTTTTTTCTAAGTACCGTTTTTTAGATAACGGTACTTTTGTGTTTTTCGGTGTATGGTCCCACTTAAACCCTTGTGGAGCCCAACCGATCGAGATAAATAGCATATCGTTGGAAAGGTAATTGAATGCCTTTTCACTCGATATGCTGCAAATTTTTCTGATAAGAAGTGGCTGAGTTATAGCACCTCAAAATTTGCCTATTTTTACGTTTTTTTCAAAATTTTTCATCTTTATTTCGTTTTTTTTTTTTCATTCTCCAACACTAACTTATAAAGAGATGTTATACATCTCGCGAAAATAACGTAAGCGACATGATTTTCAATTTTCGTTTTTTGTAATAAATAACTTTATTAGCAACACTTGCATCACCTCCAAAAGTGTCATGGTCACATAAGGTACCGTTACGACTTTATAGCAAGAACAATTTTATTGCAAGCGACAAATTTCATACAAAATTGATATGAAATAAAATAAAAAAGCTCTCTCCTATAAAATTTAATTTTTGGCGCTTACGTTATTTTCCCGGTTAGGTCTCGATATGCATCCATTCTTTTATAACTTAAGCATTCTGTAAACTTTAATTTATTTTTGTTAATATATCCTAAGGCGAATTCATTTTCAGGTTGCGTTGAAAGCCCAGCTTAGCTACTTTTTTGCTTACTCTGTTCAAATTTGTGGAAAATGTTGAACAGCTTTTATTATTTCATATGAAAAGTTTGGCATGTATCAATGTAACTTATCTCCTAAGTTTGCAAAATTTGACGTTTATATTCCTAAAGTATGCCAGAATGTTTTGCGTATGTTAACAAAAAAGTATTTTTTTTTTTTAATAAAAATTTAAATTAAAAAAAAAGTAAATATTGATGAAAAATGTTATTAAAATGTTTTTCTTGCTCAATTAATACCACGGCTGTGGAGTCGGAGTCGGAGTTGAAGAGTCGGAGTTGAGGTTTTTGTACCGGAGTCGGAGTCGAAGTACCCACAAAAACTAGCGACTCCGACTCCGACTTTTTTGCATTAAAATTTTTCCAATATTTTTCAAAATAAAAAATTTTAATGACCAATTTCTCCAATTCTTTTTAAATATCAATTCATATTTAAATATAATTTTTCTTATAATTTTATTTTTATTTGACATAAAAAACAAATTTTAAACATAAATTGATATTTAAATTAATTAAAATAATTGGGCCATAAGAGGGTCCGCTTTTTAAAATTGTGAAGTCAGAAAATAAGGACCAGTATACTTTTCATATGAGTAGGCGAGTTTCAAAAATTAAAAAATTGAGATAAAATCTTATTTTGACAATTTATAAGAATAGTTAAATAGATTGTATCGAAGCATGTCCTTTTCTATGTTTTAAAATGACCTCAAATTTTTGTAACAAAAACCAGCGGGTTCACTATTTGAATTTCGACAAGATATCGTTAATGAAATAGAGCCGAATTAAGGAATTTAAAAATTAAATTTGTAAAGAAGTTGTTTTTTATTTATCGTATTTTAACAAATATTTTTGTAGCCATGTTCATAAATTTGACTTGAAATCAGCTGTAGCTCCTGTGGTGAAAGCATTAAGTGAACTACATTTTAAGTTCCAACCTTCAAGGTGAATTATAATAGAATAAAAGGAAAAGGAAAAATACATGACATTGTTTCAGATATAATTCCCATCAATGTGGGGGTTAACCCGAAAAATGATTTGAGAATACTTTTATCTACTCACTTTAGGAAAAATTGGAGAGATAATAAAGACTTGCAATTTCAAATTTCGGTCTAGGACAATAATAATATTGAATTAAGAACGGAAAAATGCAGTGGCGAGTACACTGAAGAAAAAGATTTAAATTTAGTTATTTGAAAATTCACATTTTTTTTAACTCTGCAGGTGGGAGATAAACTACATCAAGCCACATTTTGAAAACTTTACAGCAGACCGCGCAAGCATGTTGATAATCGCAATTGATGTTTATGTAATAAAAATGTGCATTTGTACGAATATTTTATATGATCCTAACATATTTTTTTTATGTCGATGATAAACTTAAAAAATTACGTCATAAAAGGTTTGTTACCTTCTACGGTACTGTTCCATGCCTTGAGACAAACAGCACCAAGTCCAACAACAAAAGAGGTGCTATTTCCCAAAAATAATAGAAGGCTAACAACATTTTTTTACGTTACGTTTCTCTTCAAAATGTGTTATATAAATTGTAGAGCTAACAACTGAAGGCGCATCTGCATGTTTTAATAAACTATATTAAATTTGCCTGAGAATGATTTGACTTAATAAATAAAACAAGACCAAAATGGCAGTGTCTGAATTTATGTATGTATATTAAAAACAAAAGACCTCACTTCACAATTTACAAAAAAGGACTGTCCTTTGCCTCGATTAACATTGTGGTAAACAACACTTGATGCCTTTAACGTCTAAGCCAATTGTACTTGGTGTTGTTTTCAACTTTTCTATCTGGAAAGCTACATTAGATAGGACTTATGGAAGTTCACACACCTATAAATTCCAACAGTATAAAAAACGTTATTTGAAAAAGATGTGAATTGGTGTAGTTTATCTCTCCCCTACAGAACTATTTTTACATTTTTTAGCACTGTTTGCATAATTTTAATAAATTAATATAACCTTTAAAATATACTAAAGTTCAATGATCCCATACGGATTGAGGCAAAACTCGTTTCTTTCGAAAGTTCGTAACAAAACTCGTTCGTTCCAAAATTAAATCCATTATTTTTCTATATTTCAGTTGGTTTAAATTTCTCAACTGTTGAGTTATAAGTCAAGAATGTCATAACACTTTAGAATTAAAAAAGTTCAACTCATTTGGTCTATTTAATCGGGCGCTATATGTTTTTTGCATTTTTTCCAAAATCCAAATAAAATATTTTGCAGATTTCCTACTCATATGTTAGTAACTAGTAGGTTAAACCTCAATGCGCGGCACGTTAGAATTAAAATATCGATTTTAAATTTTTACAGAATCATTTTCTTGCTATATTTAACCATTTAACAGGTACACACAGAAAACAAATTGGTTGGGAAACGGTTGCAGTAATAAAATATTGATCAAGTAACATGATTTATTACTGCAACTATTAAAAATGTATAGTTCTAACTGATTTTTAATTCTCTTGATTATTAAAACGTTGTTTTAACTGAAATATGATTCCTTCAATTATTTTATTAGTTATGATAACTAATTTAATTAAGTTCTAAAAATTAGTACAAATGGTAAGAATCACAACCGAATTTAATACAGGGTAATACTGAATATTGGTCATTGCAATCAATAATTTGCTTTCGTCAATAAATCTTGTAACATAAATGTTAATTCATTTATTGCAGCTAATTATTGATTGTTGGAATAGTTTCAATTCGAGTACAACAAATGAAAATATAATTATTCGGAATTCACAACCAAAAAATAGTTAAAAGCACCAATTGCTTACTAAATTTTCTGTCAAAACATTTGATAGATTAAAATAATTTTTTAATTTTATATTTTAAAATTATCTTTGCTGTAAAAAATGGAAAATGTGCAAAAACTTAATAAATAGGGGTAAGTAATTTACGTATTCTTATAGGTATGAACATATACACGTACATATGCAAATTATATTGGACTGCTTGATCCATTTTGATCCTGGGCTGGTCCAATGTAATGCAAGTATGGAACATGTCATTATTAAAAAGAGTTTGCAGTGAAACTACATGTCTTCGTTTTTTAACGAAATGTTTTCGTTTTGAAACGATTTCAAAGCTAATCCTCTGGAGTATATCATGGAGTATGTAGTTTTAAGACTTCCCCCTTGTAATACAAGCTGGGTTATATGGTCCTGCCCTAGGACATCGTACTGTTAAATAAGCCATTCATAGGGATTACCTTTGGACAAGTCCTTGGCCCTTATGGGCTACATTTGACCAGTTAAAAAAAATATATTGGAAACGACAATCAAATCTCTTGTTATGAACACCAATTATGTGTTAATTCAGTTGCAGCTATCATATATTCGGGTATAAGCACAATTTTGTTTCTAATAATCATACTAACAACTAACAATATCTGTTGTTATGACTGATAGTGTACTAAAATTCATATGTTGCTATCAAAAATATTGTACTAAGCAACGAAATTTTCAGTAATTGGAACCGAATTGTGTGATAGTACATGCAACCGACGAAATTCGATTGGCGCCAAATTCGGTTGTGATCACACATCTGTTTTATCTGTGTACTAAATTAAAAAAGAGTTTAAAGTCAAATAAAAACTAGTCTCTTAAATAATGCTAGGTTAGAGTAGGAGTCGGAGTAGGAGTCGGAGTCGGAGTCGGAGTCGTACTTAAAAAATTTCAGCAAAAGGAGTCGGAGTTATAACTATTTCTTAACGACTCCACAGCCCTGGTTTTTACTTATGTTTATATAATATAGATTCATAATAAGCCCATATTAATAAACGATGCTTAAGTTATGTACTTTGTTTTGTTTTTGTTATTTTTATGAAACCTAGAAAAACGTTCCCGAATTGGTGGTTTTCTGAAAGATATTCACTAAAAAACAATATTATCAAAAAAGTATAGAATTGTGTGCGCTGCCCTGTCAAAGTTTAGTAATATACAAATTTTGCAGTATTATAAACTAAAAGCCATCATTATAGTTTAAAATTTTATCTGGCATAAAATCAATCTTGAAATTTACAACCTTGGTGATTTTGAGCCATATCCGTTTATTTAATATCTATTTATTATATTTATTATAATATTGTTTTTTTTTTAATCAGTCAAGTGTTAACATAAATTATGCCATAACGAAATGCCTAACATGTTAATTAATGTAAAGGATTTTGTTGAACGAATAAACCTAAAAGTTTTATTAATAAGATATATTAAAACATGTATTTAATTTATGTATGTATATAAATTAGTTATTTTTAAAGCCTTAAAAACTCAAAAGATCTTTTTTATAAAATCTAAATCCAAGTAGGCAAATTTTTTGTGGTAATTTAACTAATACTTTTATTAAATCGTAAAAAACACTTAACAGCCAATAAAAAAAACCATACTTAATAGTTTTTTCCTCAATCTAAACCAATTCATATAAATCCAATTTCTTGCATAAACAGCAAATTTGTAAAGGGATTTCTACGCATTCCTTTTCTCTTTTTACTTTTATCCGCTTAATGAAAGTTTATCGTATAATCAGCATAAAACCTCTAATGGCTTAAAGCAAATACAGGCAAATAAAAGAGAGTTATACAAAGTATTTATTTTTAGGTTCACAGATAAGCAAGGGAGACTTAAAGTAAGTAAAGTAAAAGTGCTAACATATTAAATATATATATTATTCAGCCCTATTGCGGTTGTGGTTGTCGTAAACGACTGTGTCGTTTTTTGTAAAAGTCTTAAATCAAACACAACCTGTGTTATTAAATCTATATAACCAATGTTTTTATTAAACTTCTTCTTCTTTGATTATACGTAACGTTTGCCTAATTAAACAGTATTTACGAGTTTATTAATTACATTCTACAACGATTTTTCTTAGAAATAAAAATTCATAAATGAATAAAAATTGTTAAAAATGTTTATGGTTGATTAATTTCGTGGTCAAATATATGTTAAGTGTGAACACTCGTTATTTAAAATAAATTTTTTTCGAAATTATGGCATTAAAGGACATTTTCGGTAGTGGTTTTTGTGTGGCATGTGACCAAAGCAGCCATATGGCTAGATTCCTTCAGAACTCAGTAAGATAATTTAGGATGTAATAAAATATTTTTACGAAAAAACAGAAGTAAGGAAGAACAAATTTCAATGTACCAAAGTTAAAATACCATTTGGTTTAAAGATTGATGTTTGACTATTGGAACTATTGACTGCCAGCCGTCGTCAATGGCGGTGAGTGTTAAACGGCAAACCCCTCTAAAGAGATTGTGTGGTCACAATCGAAACGCCAGGGCCTTCTGTCCGTGAAAGCCTGGGTTCGATTCCCAGTTCAGTCAAGAATGAAAAGTTTTTAATAAATTTTAATTAATTTCATGTTGTAAAATTCCTTTCTTCACAAAAATAATTTAATGAAAATTAAATTCAACAAAATTTTGCCTGATTAAAATATCAAAATTTAGATTGTCAACCACAAACAGTTCAATAAATTAACCTCAATACTAATTACTGAAAAACGTATTTTTAATTCCAACATAGTGCTTAATAGGCAGATAGAAACTATTTGGGAAAAAATTATTATGGGGCATATACAGGGCTGCCACAATTGACGATTTATCGTCATTTTGACGATTTTTTGTTCCGGAATTAGCAAAGTTTTTTCTTAAAAGTGACGATTTTTTTCAGTCTCCAAAGTCTGAATAAAACATTAAATTTTCTGACACGTTCGTTTTTGAATCTTGGAATGTTAAGTAGCCGTACCTTAACAAGAGCGGAAGGCAGAACGTTTTCTTTCGCTTACTTTTTACGCTGATATGACATATCGTAGCAAGAGCGTCAACATTGTGTCACGAACAGAAGTGAAAGCTTTCTTGTTTAATAAAACCAAATTATAAATTTTGAAAACTAAAGACGCCTGCCGCTTTTATTTAGGTACGGCTGTAATATGGAGCTGGCAAACTATCGATAGTCGCAACATTCGAAATTTTCGATAGCTTGTTGATAAACTATTGATACTATCGATAGTATAGAACTCTTTTTAGAATTCCTTGATTTAATTTTTACGTAATTATCCGTTCCATGTAGAAATTTAAAGAAATACAATTTTCCAAATTTGGAATGAAGTTTAATCTCTCTTAGATTTTCAGTAATTTTTCCTTATCACAAGGTATAATTTTTTTAAATATTTATTAAAATATACATACAGTATGCAATAATTCGGATTAATATCATTTTTATGACAATCTTCGGATCGCCACTAAAAAAGTTGTAATTTTTTAATTTATTTTCGATTGCATATGAAGTTGAATTTTCAAAATTTTAAGAATAATAATGTGCACTGGGTAGTATGCGAAAAAATTAATTTGCATTGAAAGTAAATCACTTTTTCAAATTAAAATAAAAATTTTCGTTTGGGAAAATATATTGAAACAACAATAAAACAACTCAACTTTGTGTTTGCTTTCAATATATGTAAATTTCTTAACGAAAATTTTATTTTAGTTTAAAAAACAGTTAGTTAATATAGAAAACTTTGATAATGGTAAAATTACTTTAGTATACTTTTTTTATATACGTAAACTCGTATTTGGTGATTTTTGGCGAATCTGTTTTACCTAAAATCTAAAAATATTTAATGTTGGCGATTTTCGATATACTATTTGGCGATTCAGGTGAAAAATAATCTAAGAAACCTGGTACATACATTTGTAAAATTTTTTGCTTTGACATGAGGATAAGCAAGGTTATGTAAAAACGGTCGGTCCTTAAGCCGACTAGATAACTGCCGCAGCTGGCTAAGCTGGTGTGTTGTTGCCAGAAAGAAACTAAAAATTATTGATAATTTTCTTAAAAAAGATTTCAACGATAGTATCGCTATCGAAAATAAACTATCGATAGTCCAATAGAAAGAGAACTATCGATAGTACTATCGATTGTTTGCCAGCTCTACTGTAATATGCAAGTCTTAAGAAAAGCTTTAAATGATTATTTTCAGAGTACAAAAACAACAATGTTACACTTTGTTTATCTTTCGTCAAAACATCATCGAATAAACCTTTTACGCAGTGTTGCCACCTCACGTGTAATTACACATATCATGTGTAATATATTTTTTCATGTGTAGCCCATGTGTAATTGACTGCATGTGTAATTCATGTGTAATTTAAAAAAGAATTATTATTCTTGGCAAAACTTAAAAATGTAATTAAAAGAATGGAAGCGTTAAAAGAGCTGAACTAAAAATGGTTGGATTTACTAACCATTTGGCATTAAGATAGCTTTTGCCACAATTTTTTATAACGACGAAACATCCTGGGTACATTATTCTTTTTTTTTTATTTCAAAGATAGTGGATCATCGACTGCAAAAGAAATGTTTGAGCTTCTCAAAAGCACAATTATAAAAAAAGGGACTCCTTTTGAAAATCTAGTTGGATTTGCATCAGATACACCTAATGTTATATTTGGACAGTATAATTCAGAAGTTAAGTTGCTAAAAGACGAAACGCCAAATAAAAATAAAAGTTATTTTTGATTTTTATATTTTTATATCAATAATAAAAATCAATTCACTTAATATACAATTTGCATTGCAATTAATAAATTAAAAACAACAATAAGATTACGCTAATAATAACAACAACAAAAATGAAAGAACAAATAATAGCGTTATTTCAAGTTCAAGGGCAATGCACAGCGTAATTTAGAAACTTTGTTACACACATTTTGTTGTTATTATAACTGTGTACTTTATTTTTACTTTAATACGTAACAAAGATTAATAAACATATTACCTATGTCACAAATTTTGAATTGATTTTTATTATTGATATAAAAATATAAAAATCGAAAATAACTTTCATTTTTCATTTAAAAATATAAAAATCAAAAATAACTTTTATTTTTCATTTAAAATAATAAATATCAAAAATAACTCTTTTTTCTAACCAAAAATATAAAAATCAAAAATAACTGTTATTTCTTGATTTTTTTGATAAAAGTCATAACAGTTACAGTCCCTGTTTAAATCATATAACAATTTTTTTAAATACATAATTAACAATATAACTTTAAATTGGTTGTCTAAAATAAACAAAATTTAGTAAAATGTATTTAACATGTCCATATTAATAAATAAAGCATTTTTTTCATTATTTTTCAACATATTTCACAAAAATAATATCATAAAATGCAAACACTTATCAAAATGTCATTTAATTTTTGGTTTAAAGAAGGGTAAATCCAACAATAAATTTTCTTACTTTATGAATGGTTTATTAAAGGTTCAATAGACTATTTTTCGTTTATGAATACAACTTTAGCAATTTTTGCTTAAAAACGGTTAATTAATCATCAATAAGTTTTTATGAATACGGCTGTAAGTTTTTAAAGTAAAAACCATATCGGGAATGATGCTGGTGTTTTATAATTGAAATTCTGTAAGGTGTAAAACGGGTAAGTAACTCAATCATAATAAAATTCTCCTTCTAACTTCAGCTTTGGTTTGTTCCAAGTACGAATTCGGGATTGAATCAACTTCATAATACTTGAATCAAGCGCATTTTGATAATACTTGAATCAAGCGCATTAACTAAAAGAATTTGTTATTTTGATTATGTTTTCGTTAATTGTCTTTTTAATGCTATACCGTTAATACTTAATATTGGATATGGTTTAGTGCTTTAAGATAATTCTATATTCTATTTATTTTGAAAATATTACTTGTTTAAAATTATCTTGGTTTTGTTTTTGTTTTTATTGGAAGCAAATTCAAGTATTTAACTTTAACTATAATGCACTTTAAATCCCTCATAAATGTCAGTTAAAATAAAACTTGACTCGTGAGACTCTTTAGTTTTCACTTAACAAACTTAGCTGTACTACAACCAACACTTTACTCGTATTTGGTTGTCTGCTCTTAAATACGAGTAGTCTCTACTTTACACTATCTTGTGTTTATTATTTAACTTTATTATTTTTTATATGCCTTGAACACTTTTATTTTCTCTTTTATTTTACTTTCTTCATTTAAATAATCTACTTTATTCAGTAAAACTCCTTTAGGCGTTGAATAAAATATTTTAACAGCAAAAAAAAAAACTTGTAGAGAACAACTCTCTTGCGTCCCTTAAAAAAAATGTGCAAAAATAACTTCAAAACTTTGGGCATAAAAAATGTCAACACGATATGAGGAGTTCCATAACCAAACGATAAAATTTCCAAACAAATAAGAAAGTATAGTCGGTCAAGCCCGACCAAATTAAACCCTACAAAAGAGTATTTGGAAATAAATCTTCGAGAGTATACCCTATTTCAAACCTATGGGCAATCATGGACCCTCCAGAACAAAATTATGCTATGAGGTTAAGATTCATGTAAAAGTTCTTTGTGCCGAATAGTTTTTAAAGATCTTCATCTATAAGAGATTGGTTTGCCTTTAAGTGGCTTTAGGAAGGGGGTTAATGATAAACTCATGATTAAAGTTGCACCTACCAGCAAATTATTTGGTCGTTAAATACAGTCTGTCAAGAATGACTTTTCACATTAAATAAATTTTGGGAAATTTTATAATTTTTTAATAAAAAAATAGTCTTGTTTAGTTTTTTAAAAAAATTTTTTAGCTCATCCGTTTTTGTTCTTTATTTATAATGCTAGAAACAAAAATAAAGACCAAATTCAGTGAAAACGACACAAAAATATTGCAAAAACCAACATGTACTGCAGTTTATTGGTGTCAAATAACTCTTTGCACAACGCTACGTTTTTTAATGTTTTTGTAAACTCTTGACTGTTAACGGTAACATACCGATATTTATGACGTGTGTTAGTTTTCTTTGTAATTTTACAACTCATTTGCCACAGAATTTTTGTAGTGCATACGTAATTTACATAGTAAGTTTAAGTGTTAAAAATTGAAAGGAAAACGATTATCGTAAGAAGTGATGCAACTGATTGGGGGCAAGTATTCAGGAGCAATAAGAAAGGTTTTTGGTATTTTGGCGCGCAGAGCGCTTAATTCTAAGAAAAGTGGCCCATAACCCAAAGATTTCTACAAGAAGACTTGCGAAGGAGCTTGAAGAAGAGTGTAATGTTGTTGTTTCTCATGAAACTGTTCGACAGGTCTTATTAAAAAACGCATACTGTTCAAGAGCAGCCGGTAAAATTAACACTGTTTTCTGCAGTAAATATAGAGAACGTTTTTCCTTCGTCATAAGAAACATTTCGCAACCTGTGGACTATTGGGACGATGTGATACTCTGCGATGAGACCAAAATAAAGTTGTACTAGAGTGTGGAAAAAACCCCTAACATTGTTGGAAAATCGCAACATTATTCCAACAAAAGAATTTGGAAAAATGTCGACGATGATTTGGGGCTGCATTTCGAGCAAAGGGGTGGGAGATTTAGCTTTAATAGAGACAACCATGGATGCGCAACAATATTTAAGCATTTCGCAAAATAATTTGATAAGCAGTGCACAAAAAATTTGGGTTCATATGAGATAATAAGCAGCAATTGAAATTTTATCAAGATAAGGACCCAAACACAAGTCCCATGTAGTAAGAATGTGGCTACTATATAATTACGGTACAGTTATACAAACACCTGACCAAAGTCCGGACTTAAATCCGATTGAAAATTTGTGGGTTTATTTGAAAAAAAAGTAGCTAAATGACAACCGACTAACAAGACAGCTCTAAAAGCCGCAATATTGCAAGAGTGGAAAAATATACCAGCCAACTGTGACTTAAGGAAGTTAATTCACTCGATTAAAAAGAGAGTCCAATGCGTGCAAGATGCTAAGGGTAGTCACATCAAGTATTAAAAGTAAAAAATCCATTTTTTTTTTGTAATAATGTTAATGCTTAATATAGGGCGCAATGTTGCTGAAAAGAGTTTCTTGACATCAAAAAAAATTAAGTATTAACTTTTTAGTTAAATATTTTGCTTTTTTTAATCAAAGTGGATTTTTTTTGTTTTATATCATTGTAAATTTTGCAAATAATAAAAATTAATAAAAAACATATTTGTTTTTAAATAAAAAGTACTTTTCTTTTTATAAAATAAAGTGAAAAAGTTAATTTTTTTTAATGTGAAAACTCATTCTTGACAGACTGTATGTAAAAGAAACTTGTGGCATTAAAAGTTTTTTTCGGGAGATGTATTTATATGTGAGCTATGGTCAAATAGCGACCGATTTCAATAAAATTGGGTAGGATGATTAAGATTGCAATCGAATAAGTTTGGGCCAAATTTAATCTAAATAGCATTATAATAAAATGGTTTATTGGCACAACGACTCTCTTCCGAAAAGAAGCTCGAATGGCTAGACTAAATTATGGACCGAATCTCACGATTTTCAATAGGCTTAGTCCTTGTCACAATTAGAACCAGTGTTCCTTATTTCATCAATTTATCTCCAGAATTGCGACCTGTGTTTTGCGCATAAGCTTAAATGGACAGCTGGACGGACGAACATCTTTTGATCTATTCAAAAAGGGATTCTAATGCAAGCAATATGCTAACAGCTACGCCTAGGACCGATATTTAAAAGTGTTACAATCACTAGCACAATATTGTGGTGTTGGTATAAAGATGTATGTCGCCTTTGTTATAAAATCTCTTAAGAGGCAAATATTTCCCTGCAATTTAATACCAAAAAATTAATATTCAGGTCAAAATAACCCAATTATATTCCTGTGATGACACATGTAATTTAGCTTAAATAAATAAGATTTATCCAAAAAATTGTTAAAGCCAAATGATATTATTTTATTATGGAATTCCTCAAAAAAACATATCGGGAATTTCATGTCAAGTGACCCAATTTTTAAATCGGTGCCTTCCGATTTGAATCAAATTTGCACCAAGGTTAGTCCTATTGGATAGTAATTGGCCATACAGGTGTTCTTTCTCATCTATGTAACTTATTACCTATTGGTGTTAAAAAAATTTGTCCCAAGTAGCTTCGATAGCAATTTGATCCATCTTTTGAAAAAAATTTTTTTTTTTTTTTTAAATTTAAAACTTTTTTTTATTTTTTTTTATTCGGGTTTTTTTTTTTGGTCAAAAGAAAGGTTATGTCTTTTAGGAAAAAATTTAAAATAGTGCTGCATATGCTAAAAATTTAAAAACCCACGTCTTGAGCTAGAAATTATTTTTTTTTTATACATAAGCCACTCGCATCCCAAAAAGCGATCAAAACTACCTTAAAGGAAAAGACATAAGCTTTCTTTTGAGCAAAAAAAAATAGCTATCTAAGCTACTTGCGACAAATTTTGCTATCACCGGTAGGTAATAAGTTACATGGACGACAAAGAACACCTGTATGGCCGAAATGTCAAATGTTGACCCCCTCTAACTCAGAAACTGTTGGACCGATCATTCAAATCAAAAGATATCGTTTTAAGAATTGGGTCACTTGACTTCAAATCCCCCATATATATAAAAGAAAACTATATTGGTAGGACCAGCCCAGTGTTTGTTGGGAAAACAAAAGAATTTTTAAACAAATTTGCTTCACAATTTCTTTTTTTTTAATTTTTATTGGAAAATAACTGAAATTGTACTTCATACATTTAAAACTAAAGTAAAATTTAAAGAGGAGTACGAGCAGTATATCGGAGAAAATAAATAAACGGCAACAAAACTCTTATGCATGATTTATTAACTTTACCACTGCTTTTGACAGCATCCACGGAGGAACAATATGGCTAGCGCTGCGTTCTAGAATGTTCCAATCGATTTGGTAAACCTCATTGAAGCCCAATACAAGGATTTCAAGTGCAAAATACTGCACAACAAACTTCTGCCATCAAAAGTATACCGGTGTCAATAAAGGCTGTCTTATGTCTGCTTCTCTATTTTAAGTGGTATAAGAAAACATTATGAACAAGGTTTTGATAGATAATAGAGGTATTTATTAAAAAACAAACGCAAACAAGACAAATCAAATGCATATTAGGCAACGACACTTAAAACAAGTCATCATTAAATTGAAATATCACCATGTCTAATGCATACATCACAAACTTAACAATGTTGACGATAACTGCAATACCTTTATTGAATTGGTAAATACGAATAGATACCTCGAAGAATACGTAGATAAATCTTTCAAATGAAAACACATATAATATAATAAGAGAAGAAACTCCGTAAAGATATCTACGCGCTCAGAAATGTTACATTCAAATACGTCATAGCAACAAAAACAACACACAATCAAAAAGCTTTCAATATTAGCTAAATGTATTATCTGCCTATTTAAAGATTTCGAACGTCCACGTTCGCATAGAAAATTATATTTAAAACAAAAACAAAATTCTTAAATTTGTTTGGTAGCCATTATATTCCCAAGAGAAAAAAATAATTTTTGGGGATTTTCGGCTGTTTTTTGGGAATTGTGGGATTCGTTTTATAAAGTTTGGCTGGTTAGTATTAACCACTATATAACCACCTATTTACTTTCATTAAATAATATTAGCTTATAAAGATTTTTTGCGTTAAAAAAATTTATATTAGTGACAAAAACTCATAAATACATTTTTTGCACTATTTTTGCAAAATACCTTAAACGAATTTTAAAATAAGATTATATTTTAAAATGAAGACACAATTCCCAACCTTTTGATGTCTACTTTGCTGTAACAATTTTCCTCAATTTTTTATATACACTAATATTTTTATGTAGATAGTACTTTTTTACAAAAAAAAAATGACGCGTGTGTTAAATATCACAATACAAAATATTTCTGGAAAAAAATTTCATCTGGTGATGTTTCCATATCAAATTCAATTGGATAAATAACTATTACCTAGTTAAGCAACGCAAAGGCTAAAATATTCCAACTAGTTAGTCGAAGTTGGCCCACCATGCTTATTATCTTTTCTTCTTTTAATTTGAAAAACATATATTTTTATGATGACCTAGAAATAACTGATTAAATTTTACTTCAATAGCTGTATGAATATTCCATGAACTTCACGAAAATTCGTAGACAGAGGCAGCAGAGATAGTAGAAAAAAAAAACCAACGATACAATTTAACCCTTTTCAATGATCAAATTGGCCAGATTCTTTTTATTTTGATAATTTATTCTATTTTCATTCGCTTGTGCAGTTAAGACAGCCGTCAAGCAGCTGGCCAGTCATTAATTTTTTGTTATATGCCTTAAGGACATCAACAACATGTCACATTTTTTGTGTATATAAACGCTGTGTCTTTCTGTCCATCCATTTGTCTGTTAGCCTGCTGGTCTATTACTGCGACAAATACGAAAGTTGTCATCGCCTTCATTAACACTGCTAAGTTTTTTACTACAATCCTTGACAGCGTTTCTGCCAGTAACAGATTTTTTGTGAATTGTTAAGTTTTCCTTGACAATTTGTAGCTGTTTTGAGAAGGTTTACAAAAAAAGTTTTTTGGAATAATTCTTTTCTTTTCTTTCTTTTCTTTCCTATTTTTTGCAGGATTGTGTTGTATGCTAAATATTAAATTACAATTTTAAGTATCTAAGTGACCTTCTTTTCTTTCAACATTTGTTTTGTTAAATTTTTTTCTTATTATTAAAATATAAACTTTTACATAATTTTTCAAAAGCAGATTTTTCCCGTTCCATTTTATGTGATTTCCATTAACTTTTTTGATTTTAAATATGATATCATAATGATAGGCTTAGAAACCATAGCAGTGAGTCTATTTCGATATTAAACTTAAAAAAAGGATTTTTTGCTTAAATTATAATTTTGAAACACAATATTTCTTTACTTTATGATAGAAGGGTTTCCAACAAAAACGAACAACTTTAAACTTTTTCTGCTAACACACATTTAAAAAAATTACTGATCAGCAAATGCAGCGTTGAATTTAAAAAGGCCTGCGCGGCCAAAAAAAAATACAATTTTTCACTACACGCAAAAAAAACCTTTGCCAACACTTTTTAATCAAGAAAATAATAATTAAAATAAGGAGTTTTTTAAACTTTAAGCCAATTCATTTCATTTCAAATTATATATTTTTTTTACAAAAATTCAATTATCTACCTAACAAGAATTGTCTGTTTAAACGAAAACTTAAATTGGACCCCTTTTCGAATCGGCAAGTTACTTGCGCTACTCTTGGTTTGTTGATGTCACCGGTAAGGTCGGGTTAAGGGGGAACAGTTGAGTACAATTTCGTTGTTCTCGGCAAGTGACTAGCGCAACTAACTTGCCGAGTCTGAAAGAGGTCTTACAGACATAAAATTAGCAGATGTTATTCTTTAAATATGACAGCCTTTTTTTAGTATAAAAAACAAATTTAAAATTTAAAGACTTTAAGAAATCTGTCCAATTTCCCCTACGCCACAATTTAAGTGCAGAATTCATAAAAAAGGGATATATACACTGGCAAAATTTCTCATCAAGTGCTATTAGTGAAAATGTGTTTGTATGTGTGACACCGACGATGCTGGATGGAAAATCAAAAAATTTTGATATGATGGCGACTATTACGTCCAGCATACGTACACGTGTGAATTCGCCCTGATTTCCACTAATAAATACTACCAAAGCGCTTGGTGAAAAATGCTTGACCGTGTACAAATTTAGATATGACGGTGAACGAGTGAATTCGTCCTTAACAAAGAACACGCACGAACACGAAAATTTTCTCAAACGTATTCATGTGTCAAGTAGCAGTTAAAAAGCTTATCCCATCAACAATAAATTTCAGTGTTGTTATGAAGAATTAAAATGGGGTATTAAATGAAAATTTTATATTCCAAAAAAATATTTAATAATAAATTGGCAAGTGCTCGGCTTAAAAAAACTAAACTATCAACATGCTTTATTTTTTGCGAAAACAATAAAGCAAGTTGTTTTTGTTTTGTTTTTTCTTAACTTACTTACAACTACAATTAGTGTTGGAAAAATTCTAACCAATTGTAGTGCGGAATGTAAGAAAAGATATACTCACTGTTTATTGTTGTTGTATTTGTTTAAGCTTTGATAATTTTACAAGTAAAACTGTTGCTTATAATTCTTACTCGCTTAACAGTTTTATTTGTTTAATATCTTTAGTTTTTCTAAAATCTTTGGATGAAGTTTCTTGATGATCTGTCCTAAGCAACCAGTGAAATGTGCATAGGAATAGCTTACCCCTTCAACAATGAATTTAAGTGTTTTTACCAAGAATAAAAATTGGGAATTAAGCACGACAAACAAAATCTTTTTTCCCTAATACTTTTGTAGAAAACTTTTTATTTAAGTACATTGTTTTATTCCACAACACTTTTTCCAGAATTTGGATCATGAACTTTTTTTCGTTGCCTTTTTTTTTTTTTTTGTTTATGTCTAACAGCTGTTTGAAAATTTTCGAAATTTGCACGAAGAAAAAATCTGGGCTGTTTCGTGCAAGAACAAGAAGAATTTTGTTCTCTCAAACCCGCTCTCATTAACACAAACTTAAAGTACGGGAACGCTTTTCGTGCAAATTGGGAACCCAAAGTACAGTAAAAAACAGAGCTATTATTTAAGCCAAAAAAAATATATATTAATCTTGACAGACCTGCAAAACAGTTTTCGGAATGCACTACAAGTCAACAAAGTTTTGCAGCTTGTTAATAAAACTTCTTACGCCGACTTTTGTTGGTGACGCAATATTCCTGGTTCTACATGTCATTCCCTCATTCCCTCCCTAGTGGAATGATTTAGAAGCAGCACCGGAATCACAAAAAAAGACTTAAACGGTTTTAGGCAGAACCATACGCGTAAAAGTTCTAGAAAAAACACAATGAAAGAATTGATGCACTCACTACTTTTTGCTTCCCATTCTCTCATGTCTTCAAATTAAAAAAAATTTCAATCGCTCTTTACGATAGAATGTAAAAGTAGATATAGATATACTAAATACAAAAGGGCATTAGTTAGTCTGATAGTTCCAATTTTGGTTAGAATTTTGTTTGAAGATCTCAACATAAACAAGTCTCTGGAGAGCATGATCAATCACCGCTTGGTTAACTATCTTGAGTCTAATTCACTTTTGTACATCTTACGTAGAGGTCGTTCTACGGCAGACATGTTAGCGTTTCTGTCGGAACGTTAAAGTCGTTTTATTCACCAATTTGGTGAAAGCAAAGTGGTTGCTTTATATATTTCCACAGCATTTGATCGTGTGTTGCACGGTGCACTCGTTTGGTGTTGGTGGCAATTTCTCTCGAATTATATCTAGCTTTCTCAATGACCGATCTATACGTGCTGTTATATTTGGGTTCTCATCAGAGGAGATTCATTTGAATTCTTTCTCCTACACTTTTTCTTATTTTTCTTCGCGACCGCCTGGGTCTAACTTCTAATCCTATATTTTCTTTCGCAGATGATAGCGACTTTGTCATTAATTTTCTTTCAATCATAGACCAAGCCCTACTGAGGTTGAAGCTGCTAGTAATTACATAAACGACACACTCAATCATGCTCTTACGACAATCTCGGAATAAGGTGTTGCGAATAGAATCGATTTTAATTCTTTAATGATTCCAATATTGTTTGTTGATCCACAGACGTCTTGTAGAGTTACCGGCATCTGTATCCCAGGGTGGTATTGAGAAATCAGACACTCTAGATGTCCTAGGCATGCATATCCAATGTGATGTTCGTTGGAACCAACATGTTTTCAAGTGTCAAAAGTAGCATTTAAGTGTCTTGGATTCTTGAAACGGCTCAAGAATAACTTTACTCCATCTGATCTCCTCACTATGTATACTGCCTATAACGTACCGAGAATGGAATACAACTCCCATATCTGGGCAGATGCTTTAAGGTCTATCTTGAAGCTTCTGTATTGGGTCCAAAGGAGGGCTTTGTAAATTAATGATAGTAGGGTATCCAGCTCTATTGACTCATTGGAGCATTGTCGGAATGTGGGTTGAGATGGGCGAAATCATCCCTGAAACTCGGGTGCATGCTCGTAGTACTCGACTTTCCAGCAGATCACATCCGTTCGTTGTCGACTGTCTAATGTATTACACAACGCATTACAGAGAAAATGTGTTTCGCGAATTTAAATTAAATGTCCAAAAACACAGAGGGTAGTCCTTCTCCCCATAACCTATTTTCCTAATACCAAAATAATGCATTGCATTAGTAGGAGGCATTCTATGAGTGTTTGCTCAAAGTAAAAAAAAAACAGATAAATTTCAGATCAATAAACGTTATGTCAAATTTAATTTCGTATATATTTTAAAATAGGAAATAAATGCAAGCCTATCTAATTATACAGTTGTGAGTTTAGTGCTACTACATCAGGGATTTCGACCACTCCACTATGGTTCCAAATCGATTTTTATTTTGGCATAAATTAAAATAGTCATGTCAGAGCTTTTAATTCTGCACATTTAATGGCCATGACATTTACATAAATTAAAAAACAAAAAATATTCCATTGGATCACGCCCACATCCTACGCCCACTATAAGGGAAGGTATCCCCTCTGAAATTAATGATTTTTTGAAATATGCACGGTTGATAAACAAACTGAAATAAGATCAACCGCTCGAGCTTATCGGATCCTGTCCAGTTTTAAGGGGCTCAACTTGGGGTCAAAAATTACCAACTTTTAAATTTAATTAACAATATTATATGTACTGCTTGACAATGACAGAAATTGACGCGTTCTGTTCAGTAAATTCACATTAACGTATACATTTTGTTTTATTCGATTTTTTTAAATATTTAGATTTTTATTGCTTTTTTAAAAGAACCCAATCTATTAGTACATCATCTTTGCGCCCGTTTGTTTTCCAAACTGAAAGCATTTCGGTAAGATTAAACAAAAATGGTTTTTAAAAAAATGACAACTGTGGGAGTTTGCTGAAAAATGCTGGCGAGATATAAATATACACTTAAAATACGCACTTTGACGAACACTTCCACATTTAAACTTCCATGCAAATTCTTGCCCAAACACAACTTTTGGTCCACGGAACTTAAAGGTTATGTTGAAACTACACTATCACAGCATCAAGAATTACGACAAGGACTCCATTAAAATAAAATTCAAAAATATACAATAAGACTACTTATCTTGGGCTACATTTTCCAGTTTTGAAATACTTTATAACATTATTTTTTTAAGGTTTTCTCGTGATACAATTGTAACACTGTTTTATCATTTCTTTAAGAACACGCGTTTAAACTTTAAAATTTTAAAAACTAGCAGAACGGTAGTGTTGCCAACTTTTTTCTCTTAATATATTTTCTTGATGGCTGGGAGTGTTGCCATTTATTCACTTTTAACCAGTGTTCAAAAATACACAGTACATTATTTCGTGTTCGGCTCTCACACCCAAGAACGATATCTACTTTTTTAGTGATTGTGTAGACGAACACAATCCTTAATACCGTTCGTAACTATTTTCAAGAAAGAGCCGGACATTATATATTGTTCTGTTCTTCGTTAAAAAACAGAACACTTGTAGTGATACTGTAGACAAACATTATATTTTAATGTTCTATAATGTTTCTTTTTTTACATTGATAAAGAAATGAACAAACAGAAAATTTTAGCAACGACCGCACCACGAACAGCTTGTGTACGTATTGTGTTTTGTTTGTGTAAAATTATTTTGCTGGCTTTTTGTTTTTTTTTTCGTATGTGTATTTTGTTTTTCTAAAAAATGTTTGATTTTTTTCTACCAGCCAAAAGGCACGAACATTAATGAGCCGAACCGAACACAATGAAGTTTGTGGATTTAAAAAAAAAACCGATCGGAATTAAATGTTCCCATCTTTTTTTGAGTTTGATAAAAACAGTATTATTTTTGTGTCCGAAAGATAACTTGGAGAGAAACGTTATTTTTTTAATGATTTTCTACACAAACACTTTTAGCGTTTGTGTTTTCTACAAATCTACCGAACCGAACACTAAGGAGCGATATTTAGGGTTTATTTTCGAACACTGCTTTTAACAATATATCAATTTTTTTTTAATTTTTCCCAAAAACAATCGATTTGGAACCAACGTGCACTGTTAGTTGGATGGACAAACTTGCTTGAAGCGATTTAAAAAGCAATTCTTTCTTAATCAGACAACCTTCCAACTATAGTGATGTAGGGTAAAAAACATATTCCCAATTTTTTTTGGATATTTTTTCCATATTTTCGCAATATCTTTTCAAATTATTTTCTCCCTAAATATTTTTCATTCAGCAACAGTTGTTATTTATGCCCAGCTATTGTTACTTATCCATTAATGTAATCAAATCATTGTGTCTGTGTTTAAAAATAGATGAAAATTCCTATCTTTGATTGGAAGGAGAGAAAAAATCAATACTCTTTGTACGTCATTGTTAGAAAATAATGAAGGAAAGTTGTTTAAAAATTTAGGCAGTATAAAAAAATATTTAATGATATTCAAGTTATTTAATAAAAAATATTTTATCTTAAAAGAATTTGTACATTTTTTAGTATAGAAAAGTTCGTTCTCGTTGTTTTTTATTTTTTTTTTATTGTAAAACAACATGGCTTTATTTGACTTTGAAATTAAATTTCTTAATTTTAAATCATTTCCTACGCTTTTAAGTAAATTAAAATCGCTTTTTGTACTTTTAACTTTTAATGATTCTGCAATGTTTTTATGTGTTAGTGATCGTTATCGGTTATGGCCCGCAAGCAGACCCTGTTCGCCATTAACAAAAAAAAATTGTCTCAACGTTTATAAATTTCACAACTGGAATTCATTTATGCCAAACATCAAGAACTTTTTCATACTGCCAACACGAAACTGTTCGACATTTTTCTAAATTATTTTCCAAAAATTATACAACAGAAATCAATTCTTACAAAAAAGTTAAGCAAAACGCTGCTGTTATATTGTTGAAAGAATTTTCAATTTTAAATCAAATATCGCTGTTAAGCAATTTTAATTAATTTTTCGTTTTTACAGAAATTATTTTCCTTGAAACCTCCAATCATCAGTACTCCGTCAACTTGTACAATAAAATTCATTTTAAATTATGAACATGATTTATTTTCCAACCCACTCACTTTCCGGTACTTTGTTATTTCAGTGTAATTTATCCATTAAGTTACAAATGTTCGACTGCTTTTACTTAATATTTGCTTAACATTGCAAATTCAATTAAAATGCGAAACATTTCGTCCCATGATTATTTGTTGTATAGTAACGAGAAATGTCGTAAAAATTACGTAATTAAGTTAAAAAGCAATGTAGTAAAAAATTGGCAGTAACAAACTTGGGAAGAGTATATTTATGTAAAAGTATCAAAGGGACTAAAATAAAAACAGAGAAAGGCACTTTTAAAATCCAGAACCGAATTTTTAGTGAATTTTCTTGTAAACCCGATACAAACATTGGCCAAACTTACAACTAACGAGCTACGAAAATTGCACTCAGCTAAAGGATAAGGTTTGTCTCATGTTTTTCTCACTTTTTTCATGTAAAACTTTTCATTTTCATACAACTAAAGCTGCAGGTCCACACCATGCCTTCTGTGCGTTTGAAACATTCTTGAAAATTTTCTAAAATGGAAATTAATCCCACTTTTTGTGCAATGCGAATATGCGTTCTTCGCGTGTGCTGTAGCGGCGGTATCCCACCGTTGTTGTATTTGCAATGTAATGCAACGTAACATAATGTATCGCACTGTAAGCACGCTTGTGCCATCTGTTTTTCACATACATAAACAAATAAATCATAAGTATACATAAAACAACACATACAGTGATGGGAATTAAAAATGTTCAAATGGTGACCGCTGTGTAGAAAAAGTACTGAGCGATTTAAATGGTACTGAAACAGTATTTTGTGTAGGTACAAAAACAATTTAATATTTGATATTTATATTAAAGATGATCACATATGTATTATAGCATCTGTATTAGAGTGGGTCGATTTGTAAGGACGAAACCTAATCCATATTGTGCCATCGATTTTTCGATAGCTTTTGGCATGAGGAAAGAAAAGTTCCATTACGACATATCAAAAAAAGCATTTTCCAGGCGCCCAAATTTCATTTCATTTCTTATTTCTGATTTGTCTAAACTTTTTTTAAGGTTTTTTTAGTTGGTAATAAAAAAAACGACTGATTTATTTTTTTTTAATATACTTATTATTATTTAATAAAAAATATTTCAGCCGATTTTTTTTTTATAACCAACTTTTTTGGAATTTTTTGATATGTCGTAGTGGAACTTTTTTTCCTTATCCCAGAAGCCATCGAAAAATCGATTGCACAATATATATTGCCAAACAGTGTTCCAAAAAATAAGCCGTACATTATTTAGCGTTCCGCTCACACACCCAAGAACGATATCTATTTTTTTAGTGTTTGTGTAGACATACACAACCCTTAATACCGTTCATAACTATTTTCAAGAAAGAGCCGAACATTATATAATGTTCTGTTCTTCGTGAAAAAACAGAACAATTGTAGAGGTTCTGTAGACATACATTATATCTTAATGTTCTTTAGTGTTTTTTTTTTAATTACAAGTTCATAAAAGTTTGGGTTGCCAGATACATTTATTTTAAAAAGCATTTAATAAACAAGGTATTTGAATGTCTCGCGGGACAAAAAGATAAAATAAAATATGTAAATCTACTTTAAAATATTTTTAATTTAAACATAAATAGTAATGTTAAAAAAAGCAAATATAAATGTGTATACAAATTAAGCAGTTTAAGGTAAAAGTAAAACATAATTATTTTTTTAAGTATTAAATTCATTGAGTGCGTTTATTAAAAATTAGAGAAGTTTAACAAAAAATAAAAAAGGTAAAAAAGGTTTTTTTTTTTTTTATTTTGCTTAAAACTAAAAATTTAAGTTATAATGCCAGGGTATCACACAATTTTTTGGAGCTTCAACCACAAAACCTCGTTCGACCTAAACCTTCGTATAGAAAGGCGAGAGCTTCCAGAATCCGCTCCAGAATATTTTGGTCTCCACCAGTAAACGTCTGAGTTATTTCCTTGGTACTCCACCAGTAAAACGTCCGAGTTATATATGGTTCTCCACCAGTCACATTAAGTTAATTTTGGTTCTCCACCAGACAACACATTTAAAACATTGAGGTTTAAAACGAATGCATATAGTTAATGCAGAAACCGCAAAAACTGTAACTCGGTACAGTTATACGATGCCGAAACACTAACCAATGCGGGGTGACAACGCAAAACGCATGAAAAGCAGACAAACAAGAACGACCTGTTTGTCCTTAAAAAATAATGACAAAAAGCGCGAGCTGCTTCTCCACTCAGAGCAGTTTTACGAGTGGTAAAAAAGGTTATAAATGCAATTTATGTATTTTATCCAGGGCTGCCAGGTACTTTTTTAAGTTAAAAAACATAAGGTTTTGTTAATAATAATTGTTTTAATAATTTTTTTTGGGTTTTTTTTAAAAAAAATAATAAAAAATCCCCAAAAATCCCAAAATAAAAATGTTTTGTAAAAAAAATTATTTTATTTTGCTTGTAGCGACTGGTTTTGGCATGTTTTTTTAAATACTTTTTATGCGATTTTAACGAGGAATTAAAGCAGAACAATATGCTGTTTTTGAAGACGATTGAGCCAATTTATAAGAATTTGGAGCTTGCTCAATCGGTTTTAGCCATCCTTTATGTAAATCAACAATAAAAAAACATTTATCCGTCATTTATGTAATACTTCGATGCATCATAAGTACCCAATAAAAAATTGTATCATTTTGCGAAGCACTAATGGTACATTTAAAAAAATAAGCGCACAATTATGCGCTACGCAATAAGACCAACAGAAATGCAGTAAAGTAAGTGAAAGAACTCTCAACAACTTTTATAAAAAAATAGAACATTTCAAGTGCTACGGCACTCCCTTACTACGAAGCAGGTTTGTAAGGGAGAATACTAAAAAATAACTGTTTAAAAACATTCACTGTGTAAAGTTGATCGTTATATTCAACAATTTTTTATTGCTTCAAAGTAGGAACTCGCCATATAAAATTCATGTCTTCCGTAAGCGCAATGGTAAGCGAAACTTTTAGGTTTCTCCCTTGCAAGCCTGCTTCGTTGGAAGTTCTATTTTTTATTGGGTACTTGCCAATAGCCCAGCATTCTTTTTCCCAAACTTTATTATATTGTCTTTCACATTTACTTTGCATCACTTTTAGATGTCTTTTCAAATTACCGCTGTGGGAATTTAACACTTTATTTTCGCAGTTATTATACAGTATACAGTTTTGACTTTACTGCCTTTTATTTAAGTGCACTTTTGACTTAACTGCACAAAATGAATAATTTTTGTCAATATTCTTTAAAATCCCATACAAATTTCTTTTGTAAGTGCACTTTCTATTCTGCACATTTAAGATAAATGCCCAAAACTTTTGACATTTTAAAATTATTTTAATATGAAACATCAAAATTAGCTGCAAACATGAAAAAATGTGGTGGCCTCTTTTTTATATAAATATCCAATTTTATAAAATTTTAGTAAAATATCAACGTATTAATAAAAACGTTTTTTATTCTTCTTTTAAACACTTTACTTAAGCTGCACTTTTATACAGGTTACCATAATTGTTTACCTGCACATTTACGGAAAATTTCACCAAGTTCGGTTATAATTAACTACCGGTTGTAGCTGTCAAAACATATTGGTAACTGGAACTTTAATTGAAAGTTAGTTTTAACCGAACTTGGTGAAATTGGCCGTTAGGCAGATACATACATTTAAGATAACCGCACTTTTGATTTAGCTGCACAAAAAATCGCGCAAAGGAGATTATGCAGCTAAATCAAAATTAATGTAATTGCATATGATATCATTATTGTCGCCTATCGCAGTCGCGGTCTTTTTTAAGTAGTTATATGAATTTGACGTATAAAACTAAATAAAAAAGAAGGGGACAGCCAAAATAGGCTTTTCTATTGCCTAACAATAATAAACAAACAAAATAAGCTAGAACAGAGATGATAAAGTCGGTACAATTGTTCTTTTTTCAGTACAAGTAGTATGTTTACTACATATTTACATGTTTACTCATACTTAAATATGATAAAAACAAAGCAAGGAAATATAAAAGTACCTCGTATGAACTGAATAAATTTGTTAAGTAGTTAAACTTAAACTATTTTACACCTGTTCCGCTTTCAACTTTCAGAAAACAAGCTTTAAAGTGTTCGTATAAATTCCCTATTAGTTACTTAATTTTCCTTTTGTAATTTTGCTAAAAAATAAATGTACAGTACAAGTGAATTTTAATACATTTGTCGTTATTCTAATAATAAAAAAATATTCAACGGGTTTTTGATACAATTAGGGTCAAAAAAGTAATTTTTGAATTTTGACAATTTTGAAAATGTCACTTATCATCCCTGTAATAATAATAAGAAGAAAATACAAATTTCAAATAATTCTCGGAAACGCATATTTTGCAGTTATGGACCTCTAAAGTGTAATATAAATTATAAATAAATAAAGAGGTCCACTTTTTCCATTTAATATTAATCTTCTTCAGCAATAAACAAGATTTATCTGTTTGTTCATCTGGCAACGTTAAGCACATCTGAAACGAACGAACATTAATGAGCCGAACCGAACACAATTAAGTTTATGTTTTTTTAAAAAAACCCGAACGGAATTAAATGTTCTCATCTTTTGTTGAGTTGGATGCAAACAGTATTATTTTTGTGTAAGAAAGATGACTGAGAGAGAAACGTTATTTTTTTAATGATTTTCTACACAAACACAATTAGCGTTTGTGTTTTCCACAAATCTACCGAACCGAACATTAAAGAACGATATTTACTGCCGTATTCATAAAAAACAAAATAAGTTTGAAATGTGTTTTAAGGCAAAATTTTCATACAAATTTTTTTTAAAATACAATTCAAATCCATTTTAATTTTTAATGAATACGGCAGTTAGTGTTTATTTTCGAACACTGCTCCCTAATATATATCCATATGTACCGATGCATACATATCGCACTTGATCATAGGGTATTTAATCATAATTTGAAAATTTTCAATAGAATCAAAACAATTTCTAATTGAATATTAAAGGGATATAAAAAATATTTTTTAACTTAACCGTTTCATTACCAAACAGAAGACAAAAAAGCACGATATTTTTACAGCCGGGAGGTATGAAAACGAAGTGTCGATTTTTTTCCAAAAGTGAAAAAATAAAAATTTTGAGTTAGTTGGTTAATTTAGCCATCTCACTTTCCCAAAACTGAAAAGAAAACAACAATGTTGGTGTCAAATTGCTTCTAGTTATCCTAAGGGATTAAAATCTAGAAAAATCGGTTCAGTAGAATGGGATTTACTAGTCCAAATATGGAACCACCACCTTAAAAAATTGATAATTTTGTTAAAAAAAAGTTCACACTGTTAAATTTCCTGAAGATCGATCCGCAATTTAATTTAGGTCCTATATAAAGCCTGCTCTCGGGGAACATTTTGGTACGGCTTAAACCGTAACTAATGATGCTATTGTAATAAAATTTGTAACGTCACAGTTTTAAGGTTCTAAAAATACACTCATGAAGATCGGTCCATAATTTTCTACACAAAAAGTCTTCTCTGGGAGAACAGTTATGTGCGCCTTAGGTAACCATATTCCCCATTTAATGCCCACTCTAGAAAATTATTTTGGTTCGCCTAAAAACGAAGCAGAAATATATATTGTGGCTAAATTTGGTCCAGTAGCTACATTTGGCCAGAAATTATGTTATTTAATTTTGTAATAATCGGTCCATAATTTACACTATGTCCCATATGAAGCAGCCTTCTGGAAACCACTTTAAAACTATAAAACGCTATAACAAATTTCACTTCTTAATCGCAATTTGTTCTAATTTAAGTTTTTCTAATATCAGAATTTTGTGATGCTTGGTCCATAATTTCCTACGGGTTCAATACAAATTCCCCTCTCGAAAATAATTTAAGTTGGGCTTAAACTGTTACGAATCAGGACCTTTTATTCAAATTTGTTCAAATTAAATTTAATATTCAGTGTTCGAAAATAAACAGAACATTATTTAGCGTTCGGCTCACACACCCAGAAACGATATCTATTTTTTTATTATTTGTGTAGACGAAGACAACTCTTCATAGCCTTTTCACACTTGTCAACATTTAACATCAATTTGCGAAGATGGTGGAATTTTCCCATAAGAAATACATAGGGCTAAAAATCAAAATTTTTCAACATCTTTACAGAATGTTACTACAGTACTTTTCGCTTATAGTCCATTCCGCTTAAAGGCCAAAAACGGACTTAAGCCAAAACTGTCATATTCACATGCAGATTTCTTTGAATTTCATACAAATTATTTGTTCTAAGGTCCATTTCGCTTGTAGTCCATTTTCGTTTAAAAGCCACATTTTCTTCGCATGCGTATATAATTTCATGCAAAAATGTTCGCTTATAGTTCACTCTGTTTTTTATATTTTTTTAATCAACTGGCAACATGTTTTTATTTACCTTTCTGGCAACTATTATAAATGCCAAATTTTACAATTTATATTTGATAACATGGTGTCTTCATCTGACAATCAAACTTCATACAAAAAAAAAAACTCTGGTAAGTTTTTTATATAGACTTTGACGTTGGGTATAACAAAAAATTATCAGTTGAAGACACCATTTAAAGAATCTATGAAATTGATATTTATGTCACAAAGTATATACTTTGTGATTTATGTTGTGTTTGATTTCGTCATCCAAAGAATTAAAATGAATCTCATACTTAAGGCTTATGAAGCATTGAAGTTATTTACATTTTTTTTTATTGTAAGCTTTTAAAGCATTTCAATTAATTAATAAAAAGGAATTTTGTTATAACTATTTATTTAAATAAAATTAATATTTGGTTACGGTTTAAATAAACTTTTTTTTTGTTTAAAAAGAGTGGTTTTATTGAAAAAAATAATTTTTATATAGTCCAAAATGTGAAAATAGGTTTCACTTATTATCCATAAAATGGCTTATAAAAAAATCGATTAAAGCTTATATGGCTTATAGGCCACAAAAGTTGTGCAACTATAGTAGTGGACTATAAGCGAAAAGTACTGTAGTGTCATCACTAGAAAAGTGGCAATAAATTCTGTTATTATTGTGGCATCACAGACAAAATGGAGTTGCTTTGAAAGCAGCGTTACCACTTCTCAAGTTTTTCCTTTTTTGCAAGCCTTATTTTGCTTAATTTTGCTAAAATTATTAAACAAAATGAATGAGAAATACATTTTGGTGTTATCTTTTAAAATGTTGGCACTTTTGTAGAAAAAAAGTATTTAAAAAAAATAAAAGTTTTTTTTTTCAGAAATGGTGAAATTTTTTATTGATGGTAGATGTTAGATGTTTCAAGTGTGAACGCGTATTTCACATTTTCAACATCTCCCATGCGTTCCTCCTAAATGTATGCAAGTGTACAAAGGGTATAGCAGCGCTCGTAACTATTTTCAAGTGTTCTGTTCGTCGTTATAAAACAGAACAATCGTATTGTGTATCGTGTATGTGTTTTGTTTGTTGAGTTGCATAAGTACAGTATTATTTTTTTTTTTTTTTTTTTTTTTTTTTTTTTTTTTTTTTGATAATGTTGCATATGTAGGTCTAAACCGCAACCAATTTTAATACTGACGTCTGTTTTTAGAAAGATTAATTAATAACTATAGACCTATATGGTGCACTCACTTTATATCACTCTTTCTTGTTATTATAAATAGTAACAACAAAATATCGCTTTTGTGTGTCAAAGGCTATTTTATTTCTAGTTTTTTTTTAAATATTTTCAAATATATGTAAATATGGATTTGTTAAGATTTTATTCAACATTTATTGGTCGATACAGGGCACTCCCTGAGCCATTAATATTGTAAAAAATCAAAAGCTCTAAAAGAGAATTCTTCGAATAGTCACAATCGCCCCTTGTTTGTTAAAAACTCACATATTCACAAGGATCTTAATGTGCCATTTGTAATAACTATGACCAAAAAATATTCAGCAAAATATTAAAAAATGCTTGACTCAACCCAAGCGCTGTAGCTCAAAATATTTTATCTGATGGTGATCGCCTTAAAAAAAGAAATACCTCAGGACTTATACAAATAGAAGAGCGCTAAACACCTCTGTATGCTTTAAACACATTCGAGACAGCAAGCTACCGACTTCAATATGTCAAAACTAGAATACATGTGTGCATATGGAAATGATTTTTTTCACGACGACACGGATACATGGCTGCAGGTTGTTGCCTGTGCTTATTTTGTCGTTGTAGTCAAATTAAACTAATTTCTATTTTTGTCCACTACAAAACAGAAAAAGTGCTGCTAATATAAAAAAATATTTAAAAAATAAGTGCTTAAATTTTTTTTTTTTTTGTTTAACAGAAAAGAATCGGCTTGAAACAAGAATATTAACTCGGCTCAACACCAAAATGTTATTTATATAATTTTTTTTATATCCTTGAAAGAAGTTCGCGCCAACGCTTCTAGTTCAGGAGTTATAGGTCGTAAAAGTTTCAAAATACTTTATCCATATCTCTTTAGGTATAAAATGAATCTATAAAATATGGGAATCATTGGAAAATTCTTTAAAGTGTGTTCCACATGGCGTTTATGGCACACCGATTAACCAATTAAGAGCCAATTTTATATATTTATACTCCGTGGCTGACTTTTTTTTTACAAAATTGGCTTTCATGTCGATATAACAATAATTTTTTAACCCTAAGATATTTTCTTCAATCATTAATAAAAATTCCCCGTGAGTTTTTTCCCTTTTCCTACTTTTACAATTGAATTAACATAGGAAAAATGAGAGAAGGGAGAAAACTCCCGGGGAATTTTCATTCATAATTGGGATGAATATGTAAGAAGTACATAAATTATTACCAGATATATATTTTTAATCAAACTTTTAAATAAATTGACTAATTTTCCAAAATAAAATTTTTTAAAGCTTAATAAATTTAAAATATTATATGATGAAGTTACTTATAATATGGTATATAAAAGATTAAGTGTTCTTCCCTAAAGATATTATGTTTTAATAAATATGTATATTGACAAAATTTTAAGTTTTGTAGGAAAATCTTTCAAGAAATATTTATTTTTGAAATTGGCCCTTAACGGTCTAATAAATCGGAATTTTTTAAAGATCAAGTGAAAGCCATTTCGAAGTAGTTTCTAATAATGCCACTACTTCTTAGATCCAGTTTTTACCTAAAAAGTTATTGATAAAGGGTACGTTCGTCAATGCAGTTGTATGGTATCACTTGCGCAGAAGTAAAGTTTAATGTTCGTAAAAGCATCACTTGTAAGAATTTTGACATCACTCTCGTATGTCAGCTCTGCAGCACACTTTGGCAATTATTGCTTCAGTTAATTTTCGGAAGCAATAACTTTTGACGAAAAAGAAATCGTTTAATCGTCATTTATAAGAAAACTGTTACTTTTTGGTTCAATGTTTTCAATTAAATTTGTCATCTTTATTGTAAAAAGCATTTTTATTATTATTTAATTTTTGCTTATTAAACTTTTGAAATTTCAAAAATTCAAACTTTGCACAGCTGTTGTGCAAAGTATCAGCAACACAACTGCAACTGGTAATCACGCATCAGCAACAACATTTTGCATCACTGCAGCAGTGATACATAGTTTTTATGCATTTACGTACGTACCCAAAGTGTTCTGAAACTTTTACGAACTATACCACGTGTGTTGAGGGAACAAATTTTCTTATTTTAAAAGCATTTTATATATATTTTTTGTTTAATCTGCCGTTAAAATTATATTGTTTATTAGTTCCCAAAACAACAAAATTAAAATATTTAAATTTTTTTTAAATAAATTCATTTGTTGATAATCTTAAATTAAGTTTGAATAAGAGTCTGCAATTATGCATGTTTTTTCATTTTATAAAAGAAAAAAAAAAATGATAGTGGCACCACTGAAATATAAAGACATAGTAAACAAAAACAGCTGTTTGTATTTTTTCAATTGTAGCTGCCGTCTTCAACATAATTCAGTAGCTGACTACACGACTAAAATTTCAGCCAGCAGCATTTGTAGTATTGTGTTCGTGTAGCCTGCTGTGGTGAATGTGTTTAATGCATAAATATAATCCGAGATGGAACAAATTTTCGTCCGTTATTAGCAGAACATAAACTTAAGAATTAGAAAAAAATTATTTTTAGTTTTTATTTTAAAATACATATAAAAATTAAAAAAATGAATATAAAAAAAAAACTATTGATCGAGAAGAGTCCAACAAACAAGATTCGATATTGTTGCAGGCGTAATTGTAAATCATTGGATATTATTATTTTATAATGCCTAATTAGCCACATAATGTTTAGAGCTTACTGAAAGTGTTTAAAGCAAAATGCTAGGTTACTTACCCAGAATTTGAACGCGGATCTACTTCCGGCCATGACAGGCGTCTCTTGCAAAATGCCAACGGTGTCCTTTGTGTTGCATCAGGTTGATGTAGTGGCGAATTTCGTTGACGAAACGAACCTGTGCGTGGAGGGGCCAAACACTCCAAAGCACGCGACTGCCGACGTGAACCTATTGGGGTGCTAGTGCCGGAGTTGGTGCCAGTAGGTGGTGGGGTACTGTTTGTGGCCGCGGTGCCACCGGCTATGGGTGCAACTTTTGGATAGCCTGGAGAAAACAAAAAGAAGAATTAAAATAACTAAAAACTTTAATAGAATGAAATTTTAAGTTTTGTCTTTAACGGCCAACTGTCAAAAACATATTGTTAACTGAAAGTTAAAGTAATAGTTATTTTTAATCGAACTTATATAATTTTTTTAACTTGGAATTTTCTAAGCAAAACTTTTTAACTTAATAAGAACGACAGTAAAATTAACTTAGGGATTAAAGTTCCATCCGAACTGAGACTGCAACCTCAGGCAAAAACTTACAAGCCCATAGTTAAATCGTCGGTAGTTGCTTTCTCTCCCATTTTATTGTTTTCATTTTCTTTGGTTCTTCATTTTCTGTTTACCAAATGCAAAATGCAAGGTATATTTATAGCAGGTAGTCTCGGAAAGACTGCTGATTATTTTTTTATTTGCTTGTTTTGTGCTACGAACTGTCAAATGTTGCTTATGTTTTTTTCAACACGTGTTAAATTTCTATCTTAAAAAGTAAACAAGTTTTTTTAATCAAAGTAAAAAGTGAAAAAATTAAAAGAAAACAAAAGTAATTTATAATAAATAACAATTTTGGGTAAAGACTTAAATATATAATTAGAAAAAAGGCTAATTTAAAGAAAGAAAAATGGCGTTTTTTCTTGTTTGTATTTCATTTGTCTTTTATCAACCCCTTTGCTGTTTGACAGTTCGTACCACATTACAACAATAAAATGCCCTGTTGTCTGTTTTATTGTACAATAAATATACCTGCGATAAATATACCTTGACCAAATGAATAAAATTTAATCAATAGTGAAGAGAATGAGATTTTCTATGCATGTAAGAGAATAAGAAAAAGCGCTCTCAAAATAAAATAGATACCATTTTTTTACGGCAAATTTTCCATACAATTTGTCATCGAAATTCTCCGTAGAAAGCCCTCGCGAAATAGATTTTATTTTATGTTGACACGATTTTTCCTTATGCTCTCACATATAGACACTAACTCTCTCAACAATGCTCTTATTTCATTCATTTTGTAAACAGAAAACTAAGACCAAAGAAAAATCAAAAATACAAACAAAAAAATAAGAGAGCATTTGAAGCCACTCCCGAAGGTTTAATCATGGGCTTTGTAAACTTGACAGTAATTTTGCCTGAAGTTGAAGACTTAAACTACGGTCACACTTATTAAATATTTGATCAAATAAGCGTAACCCCTACTTATGTTAATAGTTAGTCAGATTTAAAATGGTCTTAGTATTACAAAATAAACCTTTTATACTACTAGACATAGCAAAAAACAGTTTTTTTGTAAGATGTGGTATTTTAATCAAAATAAATATTGATATTAAGCGAAATGATTTTTTAGTTTGGTTGTTGGTCCCGTTTTTTTTCGTCAAATATTTGATAAGTCTGACCGTCGCTTTATTCTATTTTTCACTTAAATTGGAAATTAATTCTTAGAGCCGCTTAATATACAGTAAACATTTTACTTACCCAGCAAAGGATTTGTGGCATTTGGATTGCCGATAACAACACCACCAGTTGGATAATTTCCTCCACTTGTCTGACCCGGAGAACTGCCAACCGTAGAGGCCACAACATTGAATATGTTACCTGTGCCCGGAGCATTAGGCAGGATATTTGGTGTTGGACAGGGTGTTAGAGAGCCCGATAACTGAGTACCACTAGATGGAAGAAGCCCCGTGGCTGCGGTCGATTGCTGCTGTTGATGTTCACTTGATTCTTGGCGAGATAAAGAAAAGCGGCGATTTCCTAAGCCCAAACTACTAATGCCGCTGGTTACATACTGCTGCATGGAACTTAAAAAGCTCATGTTGTCATTTATGCTGGATTAACAGCTTTAAAGTTCAAAACGAACAAAACTTTAATTTCGCTGAAGACAGATTGCTTAATTTTGATTTATTTGCCTCTATATGGTCCTTTGTTTAACTCTTGCGTTATAATTTGTTTCCCCCTTGTTGTGTCTTTATAATTGTAGATAAAATATATGTTTATCCTTAATGACAGAAACTCTTTAGCGTTGTGTTGATAAGCACGTTGTTGTTGTTATCATTTTGATTATTATTGTTGTTGAATTTATTTCAAATATGAAATAATCCTTTTTGACAAATCCTTTTTCCTTTTTTGTTTTATTGTTGTTGGTCTTTGTCTATTTTAGAAAATAATTTATTGTATCTCTGTTTTTTTTTTTTTTTTTGTTTGTTTCTAGAGTTAGGATAAATATTTGGTCCTTTTTTTTTTTGTCTTCAAGTTCTTTATTTTATTCCTTTTTTATTGTTCTAACAAAAGCGCTTTTAATTGCTCACGATTTATGTTTAATTAAATTTTAATGACTTTCTTGTGCTACTTTTTCTATTTTATTATGTGTCATTCATCTTTTTTCTGTATTATTTTAATCTTTTCAGGACTCTTGTTGTTATTATATTCGTATTGTTATGCCATTCCAATTATGATTCACAAATGCTTAACGAATGGAGGAAATGTATAAGTAAATGATGAGTGACTGAAAAAGCGATAAGTTATTAAGGGAATAAATGAAAGTTCAGCCCACTTCAAGTGCCTTTAAATGTTTATCTGCATTTTATCATGTTGCTTGGTAACTTTCAATTTACTTCAGAATGATGAATCTAGAAAAAAACGGAATAAAAAGGCAAAAAATTTGATTAAAGCATATTTTTTTTAGGAAAAGAGCTAAAACTTATTTGGTTTTTTAATTTAAAAATGTGGAGATAAGTATAATTATTCCTTTACTTTTGTAAAATTGTTAAATTTCGTGTTTCCATGATAAAACAACAAAAATTTTAGAACAAACACATAAAATGAATACAAAACAAGTAAAAAAAATATACTACACCGTTGTATTTGCAGACAAATTTTCGAGAGTGTACCCCGCCCCAAAAGATAGCTATGTTATTGAGATACTTAAACAAGAGCGGCAAGCGTTTTTAAAGCATTAAAATTCTATTTTAAATACAATTTCAATAAAGCAAATCGACATATCGATCTGTCAGTTAAAATTTTCCAGCCGGGTGGTGTCAATTTCGCATTCTTAAGGTTTGTTTCGTATAAATTGTATGCAAATGAGAAGTTTTGACAAACAAAAATCGCTTGCCGCTCTAATTTAGGTAGCTCACTTATTAGAGTCTAAACACAATGTTTGCGGTGCGGTGCGATTTTTCGTTGCGGGAGAGAAAAATAAACATAATACAACGGAAGACGGCGACGGAAATAGTTGTCATTTTTTGTTTTAATTTTTATTAATTTATTTGTGCATACATTTTTATCATGTTGTTTGTTTTCAATAATGTTGTGAACAAAGCCAATTATTCAAAAACTATGGCAACATCAAAATGAGAACGAGTATCAAAAATTGAGAGACAAGGCGAATTAAATTCGCTTTGTTGAGAGAGAAAGAAAGTCCGCAATGAAAATAAAATAGATTTTAATTTTATGCCGTTCCGCACTGCGGTTTTTTACTTCAAAATCGTATGAAAAACCGCACCGCAATAAATTATCGTTACATAGTGTTTAGACTCTTAGGTCAAGATTAATTGAAGAGTGGTTTTTTTGTGCCAAATTTTTGAGATGTTTTTGTCTTAGAGCAATTTTGGAGAAAGGGTTTCTTGGGACATATGATCGAACAATTTAATATTGTTCGGTTAATCGAATAATTTTAATTTTTTTTCTTGTTTTATATTATATTTTTTAACATAAAATTTTTATTAAAAATTAACAACAATTTAACAAAAGGTACTTAATGTAATAAAAGACGAAAACTTTTTAAATAAAAATAGCATCAAAATTTAAGCTAATCTTCTAAAACAAACTTTCAAAAATAGTTTAAATTTACATCTTTCAAGCGTTTTCTTTCTTTTGTTTTGATGAAACTTGATTTAAAAAAGATTCTTTCACTTATTGTTGACGTTGGAGAGATTGAAAGTAAAGCGTTATAAGTCATATCCAATATCTCTGTTCTTTTTCTTATCTTTTCTAAAAATTGGTAGTCTTACATTATCCCGCTTAAATCTCTTATTGATTTTTTAACAAAACTATTTACTTTAAATAGTCTTGTTAAGGTCTGGTAGAAGGCTGTTTTCATTCGTATCAAAAAAAATCATCTTTTTCATCTAAATCATTGTGGTAAAAGTCAGTCTGTACTAAACATTTTTAAAAATAAATTATTCCCAAACTCTTTATTTTCAGTCTTTGTACTATATATAGAAAAAACTGGTAGCAAGGGGTACGTTCGTAAATGCATCACTGCCCTGCATCAGAAAAGCAAACTTTTTTTAATGGCGATTAAAGAATAATTTTAATTTTTTTTAATGTGTGACTATTATTTTTGTGGAGTATTTCACAATTTTTTGGTCCACATTTAATTCACGGATAAATATATAACCATTTGAAATTACTGATGCAGCGCAGTGATGCATTTACGAACGCACCCATGCTTACTAACATTAGCCTAAAGTTTAGAAAAGTGTTGTGATTACTATTATAAAAGGCTTATTAAAAATTGTTTAATAATGAAAACTAATCCCTTGCGATAATATTACTTGCCTATAATATAATGTAAGCTGAGAAGTCTAATTATAGAATAAGCTTACAGAAAAATAATTTTCTTATCTATAATAAGATTACATTCTTTACTGTTTAAATTTATATGACATATTAACAAAAAATTTTTTTATTAATACTGCTTAAAACACTTTAAAATACTTCATTCTTCGAGCAAAACACAAATACTGAAAACTTTAGCTAATAATATAAAATTTAAGCAGGCGTCAAATAACGGGACATCATTCTCAAAAGCACTAACAAAACTATTGCGAGAATAAGTCATTTGCAATCATATTGGTTGTCATGTTGTAGGAAATCTCATTTACTTTTTGCTCTGTTTTGGTCTGTTGTGCATTCTTAAAACACTTACTAAACTATAGCGAGAAAAAGTCGTTTGCACTTATATTTGCTGTCATGCTGTGGAAATCTCTTATGATAAGCTTATTCTACAACTCATTTATATTTTACTCTGTTGGGTAGCTTCAGTGTTAACCATAGGTTGGCTTAAGCAAAAAGTATGTGAAATATTGAGGGAATTAAACTATTGTAAAAAAGCTTTAAGAGTTGAAATTTGACTATTAGAAGCACATTAAAAAATCGGATTATTTGCATTTCCGTCTCTAAATTGTTGTTAATTTGGTTCTGCATTAATTGAAGTTTTTCTTTAAAGGATCTCCTTTTTTAGAAACAATCGATAATAGTCGTTATATTGGTTGAAACTCCAAAGTGCGCTGTTGTAAAAATACTTTGAATAATTAAGTTTCTTCATAAATGATGATGAACTACAACAAAGAACTGTTTTCTAATAATATTTTAAGATTATTGCACAAATCAATGATGCAGGGAATTTGTGTTGATCCTTAAAATACTGAAGTGTTTAATCTTTAAGAAAAAACTTTCAAATTGGCTTCTATTAAATTTTTTCTTTTCGCAAATTGCAAAATTAATTTAATAATTTTTTTTAAATTAATCAGCCAAGATATTACAGAAAATTCCCAATTGTCTACTTAATAATATTATTATCACAATCCAATATTGCACAATCAATATTGCAGTTACGTTTCAAAACATTTATTTTTTTAAATAAAAACAAATATTGCAACAAAAATTTAAAGGAATTATTTCAGGAAACGAATGCAAAAAACTAATGAAAATTAGGAACTAAATTAATTGTGTGATCAGCAGGTTTCAAAGCACAATCAAATTATTATGACCCATGTTGAAGTTAATTTCTTTTGTTTTTGTTTTTTTTTTTAATTTTTTTTAATCAATTTACTTCCATGTGCGCTCTAATCAATCGAAATTTAATTAATCTAAATAAAAATAAATATTTCTTACAATCGAAACATATTATCCAAATAGATGTCTTCAATATCTTAAACTTCTAATTAGCAAAAACAAAATACTTATCGTATCTCAATGTGAACAAAACAATTTTGTAGATACAAAAAATTCTCATGCAAATCCAAACATAAAATGTTGATGTTTGAACAGGAAAGTCGTCTTAAGGCGATTAAAATTACAAGATTTATCAAACTGAAGTTAATTCGACAGAATCTATTTGAAGTTATCTACAAATTTTAACACGAAATGTCAGACATAAAGACCATCCTAGAGAATTTATAACTTTCATATATAACTTTCGTCAACTCATTATTAGTTTGGCGCATATGCCAAAAAGACGTAGTGGAGAAAAACGACAATTAAGATTTACATTAAGTTTTCAAAAAAAATACCCGATAGATTTTTTTTATTTTCCCCATTGCTTCTGGCATATGCTTTAAATAAAAATTTTAATGTTTGTGAGCGTTCATTAACGAAGGTGGAAGCTAAATAGTATTTTATGGAAAAATACTGTTTTGGGCCACATTCGCCACTTTTCTGAATTTATTTCTAAAAAGTAGCTTTTTGTGCTGCATACTTATGTAAACTTACTGCAATGTATTGAGTTGTTGACATTTTATTTTGCTCTTACTACTTTTATTCTTACGGCACTGAGTCAAGGCAAGAGTAAAATTTATTTTGTACGTTTTTGTATGAGGAATTTCCAGCATTCGCCAAACAGTGGCGTATAGAGAAAAACAATACTTAATAATTTTAAAGAGTTGATAAAAACTATAAAAAGTTTCGTGAAACAGGTTTTGGAAATAGAAGGAGGGTATTCAAAAAATATATACTATAGTATCGAATTATTCGAATTTTGGTTTTGATCGAGTAAGGAATTAATCGATTTTTTAATTTAAAAATTGCTCGACTAATAAAGGCTTCAAAATGTTCAAATATCTCGAAGAATTCAAATAATTTTATTCAATGGGGAAAAACCAACATCTCTATTTGAACTCATACATTTATTTTATTAATAAACAGAAAAAGAGAGATGCCAGCCAGTTATGAAAAACATTTTAAGCCAATTTATTAGTTTTTAAAATCGACTGAAATTGATATCGATGGAGATTCTCCGTTAATTTTTTTTTTTAAATCATCGCTGTTTTTCCTGATTTTAAGAGAAATTCTGGTTAAGATAAGAATTCAATGTATACTATATAAAAGTATTTTTTTATAAATTTTTAAAACATGATCTTTTTTAAATTCGCTTTATTCCAATGTATTTGGTTTCCAGAACATGGCTACACTGAAAGAAAAACGCTTCATTGCTGGTATGAAACCATTTCATTGGCTTCTTTGCATTAATAATGCAATGAAAATCTTCATTACTGGTACTAAACTGTTCATTGCAGTAATGAATTTTCATTAATACTATGAAACTTCCAAAACGGGACTTTTCGTACATTTCGTTGTATCATTAATGATACGAAACACGTGACATTCGGTCTACGTAAAACTTTATGTATTATTTAAGGTATAAATCCGTACAGTTAAATATCACAAGTAAACGTTTCAATTAAAGGAAATATTTAAATGTATGTGTAAACAAAAGTCTTATTATTCATTGAATAATTATAGAAATTAAAGCACCCTCTTAATTTAGATGATATTTTTACGTCGCCCGAACGCAGTTGTACGTTGACGTGATTTTCGTGGTCTAATTTCCTAATTTTTTTTTTGTCATTTTCCATTAAAATTTTAAACAATTTTTAATAAAATTACGTTTCTGGAATGAAAATTTCTTACAATTTACAAAAACTTTCATAAAAAAAAACGGTTCATATGTACCTATACACATACATGAATTCGTTCGTGTAACATATGTTTTACTTGTTTTATACAGTCTGCAACGCTTTACCAAACCAACAAGAGAGAAAACAGCGTAAGAATCAAAGAGAATAAAAAAATATTACTACTTTAGTTACTACTAGTCATTACTTTCACGAAATTTTCATAAATATAATCTAACGGGACTTAGATTAATACGAGCAAAAAAATATTTAAACTCATATAATTTGCAGTATATATAACAAATTGTTTCGTTAATACAATGATTTTGTCATCTATATAACGTAACTTTTTATTTAAGGTTCAGAAACAAACAACGAAAAAGAAAAAAAACAAGTAATAAAATACTGATATTCTTTTTTTTGTCAATTGTTAATTTAAATACACAAACTTTTAGTGGTAGTACATACCAGTAAAACGGAAAAAATGCTGATGAAAGTCGGGGTGGAAAATGAGTAACATGCAATTTACTACTTACTTCACTGTCATTGAAATATAAGCTTATGAAAAGTGGAATATAATATAACAAGATGTAACAATAATATGAAAACGAAATGAAAGTATAGCTTTTTTAGTAACAGGAATAAGAAATAACCAAATAATATTACAGTTACTCAAAACGCGCATTAAAAAATGGCTGAAATAAATAACTATATCCATAACATTGCATAAATGTAAAATTTATGAAATTTGTTCATCGAATTAACGTAAAACAATAAAAAATATAATTGTGTTAATGAAACAATGTTTTTAAACAATTGAATACATTTCTTTTCATTAATGACAAGTTACATCATATGAACTAAATGAGTTCATTGCTTAAATGATACATTACGTATCAATAATGAAACTGTTCGTTTATTTGTAAAATTTATGGCATAGAATTAACGACAAAATTTCATTTTTGAACTTAATAAATCGATTTTCGTTGCAGGAATGACGCGCTTCGTTGGCTCAATAATAATGACAGAATTCATTGCAAGAATGTAAAAAATCGTTATATTTACGAAGGTTTTTCTCCTAGTGTAATAACTTTTATATATATATTTTCATAATTCCCTTAATTTTTTTTTTATTTTAAAACTCTACACTACTCTTGGAATTGTATTTTTCACGACAAAAATCAGACACTTCGTTTTCAAACAAAGACACTTAGGTTTTTAAGACGGATCTAATGATATCTCAAATGTCAACATCCAGCCGATTAGCAGATACGAGGTAACACAAAAATTTACATTCGGATAATAACAGGTAACCCATAATCTGACAGTGCATGGTTTACACAAAAAAAAATTTGCTTTTACTTCTGATTCATTAAATGTAAACATTCGCTATCAAACAAACTCAAAAATCGAAAATTTGTACATACATTTTCGTTTTTTGTTCGACAGTTTTTGATCTCGACTGCAGTTTTTTTTAACCCTGTTAATAATGATTTACATAATTTGTCATACACGCTCAAATCTAAAAATGGACTAAAATATGTTTAAAAGTATGAGTAATGAAAAAACAGTATTCCACGGATAATTACATCTCCAAATATGCCAATATTTTCGGGTAATTGTGCGGGGTAAGCATTTAAACGAATACGCTTAACTACCTCATTGAGGTAATAAAGCGAATACGTTAAAATAACTCAGTGAGGTAATAAAACGTATTTATTTTTAAGATACCTTCACTTTGATGTATGAAAAAAAGTTAAGACATAAGAATTTTAACATGTTTCAGCTAAATCTAAAGTGATAGCAATAAAAAACACTTGGATTTGCTGTCTTTAATTTTATCTGTAACGCATTTTGAGATGTCCTGTCATATCATACTAACAAAAGCGTACTCATACATACAAACTTATGATCAGGGAAGCAGTAATATGCAATCGCATGTTTTTTCTTGTGCGACCAATGAAGGCAGAAACAATATAGAGCAAATACATAAATTTGTGCTGATACATAGAAATCTAGACGCATCTTTTAGTATACCGATTGACCCAGAAACCCTTTTGAAAGAGATTTAATAATGTTCGTCCGTCCATCTGGCTGGTTGTCTGTCCATGTAAGGCTTGTGGGCAAAGTACAAGTTGCAATTCTTTGATAATTTGATACAACTTGGTAAATAAGTTGTAATTTTCATAAGAACGAAACCAATGTAAATTGCGAGAATTGGTCTATAATATCACATAGTCCCCATGCAAACTTCTTTCTTTATGTCCATAAAACATTTAATCATGTTCGTATTAAGATTAAATTCGGCTCAGATATAAACATACAGCTTCCATTCAAATAAAATATTCAAGCTTTTTTATCCTTTTAAATTTTTATGTAATTTAAAAGTTAGCGACCTTTTCTTTAATCCCTTTAAGACAAAATATCTCATATATTTCGTGTATCTAGATAATATTCAGCACAAATAACTCTTATATCTTTCAAATAAGCCATATTTTGTTTTTTGTGTTATTGTCAAATAATGCTGAGGCAATTAAACGAATGAAAGAAATTAAGGTGTAATTTTGTTTTGGGAGTTTAATTTTTAATGGAATTACCCGAATTAAGTAATTAAGCGTATGGCAATTAAACGTGGATTTTTGTTTGAAAAATGGAAGAAAAAACGGGGATTTAAAACTCAAGGCAAATAAGCGTGAAAGGCATTTAAGCGTGGAGTAATTAACCGGGTTATACTGTAAATGCAAAAGGTAACAACATGGAATTTAGTTTTAAGGTTAGAAATCTAAACAAAATATTTTTACATTAAAAACTAGAATTTTCTCAGAAATTAATTTTAATCGATCAATTGACATAAATTGTTCGAGTTATTCGTTATTCGAAATTGGCTGTTTTAATTATTCGATCAAATAATTTGAAAAAAAATCCTCGATTAATCGAATAACGATTAACCGAGTAGATACTCTAATATAAACCCTATACCTAGCTCAACTTTTTTAAAAATGGTCGGTAGCTCAAACCAAAAATTAGCTGACGATTTCTTTAACACGACTTTTATGAAAATTTAAAAGAAATAGCAGTAAAAATTTATTTTACATTTATTGTATTAGTAATTAGTATTGTGGTTATTTTGTTGAACTATTCATGGTTTTTAATCCAAATTTCTAATAATTTTAATTAGGCTTAAGTTCATTAAATTTAATTTTCATTAAATTGTTTTTATGAAGAAAGGAATTTTACAACATGTATTAGTTATACTTTGTTCTAAATTATCAAAAGTATTTTTTGGGAATACTAAATGGTATTTATAATTAACCGTATAAACATCATTTTTTCGTTTTCCGTTTCCGTCCGCATACTTAGCCCTCATAATAATCCATCGTGTTCTTTCATTTCATTTTAAAAAGTATTTCTAATTATGCATTCTAGTTATAAAAGTTAAATTTTTTATATTATTCAAGTTTTGTGAATAAAAGTAAATTCTTTATGATATAAAGGGTGCTCCAACCATAATGCACGACACCTAAATGTCGAGTTTTTTGGCCAACTTAATTTGACATTTCTAAGTTGTTGTGCTTGACAAATTCAACCATGGTGAGGTGCACAATTGATAACAAGCAGAATTGCTGCATTTTGGCAAATGAGAATTCACGCGTGATAGTTGAAAAGACGATGCATCTTTTAAGAGGGACTGTTTGGTGCGGTTTATGGGCTGGCGGCGGAATCGGACCGTACTTCTTTGAAAATGAGGTTGGCCAAGCAGTTACCGTGAATGGTGTTTGCTATCGCCAAATGATCATGGACTTCTTGTGGTCATAAACTGAAATATGGACCCGGACGCTATGAGGTTCTAACATGATGGTGCCACTTGTCACACAGCCAACGAAACAACAGGTCTTTTGCAACAAAAATTCAATGGCCGTGTTATCTCATGCCGTAGCGATGTTAATTGGCCATCACGATTTGACACCGTGGGACTTTTTTTTTTGGAAATATTTAAAAGAAAAAGTGTACTTTAATAAGCCAATAACAATTCAAGAGCTAAAGCATGAGATAATTCGGCACATTAACGACAATGAACCATAATTATCTCTCAGAATCATTGAAAATATGGACCATCGGATAGAAGTATGCCACCGAAACAATGGCGAGCATTTGCCTGATATTTTATTTCACACTTCATTGTCTAGATCCTTCTATCATAATTAATAATATTAAGATAATTCTCTGAAAAATTTTTGTTTTATTCACAATTAACATCGTGCGTTTTGGTTGGACCACCCCTTACTTCCTTTTAATTCAATGTTAATTAAATTTTTTGTGGTATTTCTTAGAGATGAATTAATACGATAAAATGTGAGAAACAAATAGAACCGGGGAAGATGACTTTAAATTAAAATTTTGCACAAACAAGAAAGTTTTTTTTTTGAGTTTTTTTAAATAAATAATTAAAGTGGAAAAGGTTTCTTACATGCCGCAACTTAAGTAAACAAATTGTGGGCACTATATATTACAAGTTTGTAAAGGATGTCCAAATTTTAGGTAACAATGGTCAATGGGAATCACTACAGAGAGATGATCCGAAGTTTTCTGTGGCGGAAAATTTATGATTCAGACAAAGAGAATATTTGGTTTCAATAGGATGCTGACACTTGCCACACAGCAAGAAAAACAATTGATATTTTGAAAGAAAAGTTCAAAAAACACATTTTTTCTCGTAGAGGAGGAGTGAATTGGCCAACAAGATTTGACTACTTTAGACTATTTTTTGTGGAGTTTTATACATCAATAATCATACAACAGTTCAAGAGCCTAAAAACAACATTACCGAGCAGACAACAACCATTGACAACAGTTTATTGAAAAACGTGATTGAGAACTTCGGTAAAAGACAGTAGGCGAGAGTGTTGCCACCTCACGTGTAATTACATATATCATGTGTAATTTCTTTTTTCATGTGTAGCCCATGTGTAATTGGCTCCATGTGTAATTAAAAATTTTAACGTTTTGTAGCACTGATTTTTGTTATTAATTTTTCACAAGAAGTAAAAAGAATTATTATTCTTGGCAAAACTTAAAAATGTTATTAAAAGAATGGAAGCTTTAAAAGAGTTGAAATAAAAATGGTTGGATCTACTAACCATTTGGCATTAAGGTAGCTTTTGCTACAATTTATTATAACGACGAAACATCCTGCGTACATTATTCTTTTTTTTTATTTCAAAGATAGTGGATCATCGACTGCAAAAGAAATGTTTGAGCTTCTCAAAAGCACAATTATAAAAAAAGGGACTCCTTTTGAAAATCTAGTTGGATTTGCATCAGATACACCTAATGTTATATTTGGACAGTATAATTCAGAAGTTAAGTTGCTAAAAGACGAAACGCCAGTTATTATTTTGATAAAATGCTCGTGCCACCTAATATATTTGGTAGCGTCGAAGGCCTGTCTGAACCTTCTAACATATTTGAAAGATTTACTTCGTAAGAATATATCTTGTTTTATTAGAAGTATACACTCTTACATTTTGAAAAATTTTAGCTTCATAGTAATTTGAAGGCAAAATATTATTGGAAAAAGGTTTTTGAAATAAACATTTCTTTGAAGACAGATTATTTCCTACTTTGCAAATAGCTATTTTTGTTTAAATCTTTTAAATTGTAAAATGAAAATATTATTTTTTTGCATTGAATATATCAACGATACGATTGTTGTAAACAAAAAAGCAAATAGAAAGACATTTGAAAAATATTTTTGTGTTGGATAAGTAAAAAATATAAACATGTCCGGCATATCCAATGTTGCAGCAATAGAGGAACTGAATTAACATTCCGTTGAAAATTGAGTCGACGACTTTTGAAGGATGCATCAGATCCTTTTTCATACCCAAATAAAATGTAAGTTCCTTATCGTCGCCTAAAATGCCAAAGGGCTTAACAACAAAAAAAATTCGAAATAAGAGTTTTTGATTGAGCTTTGTTCGTTTTAATAAACTCTATGTTCACAAACAATTTTAGATCAAAAATGGCGACTTTATTAAAGAAATTCAAACGCCAACTATACCTTGTTGTTATTGATATTGTAAAGTTTTTTGTTTCTCCTGCAACAAAATAAAATTTGTTTTTATGCCCTTTTGCATTTTAGGTGACGATATTTATGCTTATGATTTATATTTGCAAACAAAATTTCTATACATTAGTATTATCGCTTTTTGCTTAATAAATTTTTAGTGGTTTGTACGAAATAAAAAGGTGGCAATAACAAGTTGTTTGGTATATATGCAGCTTAAAATATCAATTCCACTTAAAAAATTGAAATTGGTTTAAGTTTTCTGAAGAAGCCAAATATGGTATTAATTCTACTTTTGATCGAAATTTGTTTCTGTGACATGCGTAAAAAGATAGCATGTGTTATTCGTATTTTCGTGTGCAATTTTGGCATGATCCATGTGTAATTTACCGTTTCGTTGGTGGCAACACTGGTAGGCGGGGTCACTTGACGGTCATAAATTTTCATTTTTAACCGGAACTTATTTGTAATAAACTGAAATAAAACTATTTTTAACATCTCTTTCTTTTTTTTCTTTTTTCTTATTAAAATAAAAGGGATACCTCAATTTTTGGACGCCATTTATTAGAGGGTGGGCTTAGGTTTTATAAAATATTCTTTTAATATTTAAAGATCTGTGGTATAAAATACAGGAGTAAATTAAATGGTTTTTGTACATATGCTATACAAAATGGTATTTTAACTGGGTTTTAATTAATTTATTCCAATTATAATGTTCTTACATGCTGGTGTCTTTAGATTTAGTTTCCTTTTTCGACTCTCTCATAATTATGAAGATTTTAACATTATAAATGCTGTTTTAATTTCACTAACGAAAAACTATTTTTTTAACAAAATGTTGATGAAATTTACATAAAATGTTTCCTTGATGACACAAAATTATCTTTTTAATAACTGGTTTACATTAAAGTTGTTGCAAATGCTGGCCAAACTTTTCCACATATGTTGCTTGTGCTATTTTAAAGCTCCCATTCTCCCAGAATTTTTTTTAAACCCACCCAAAAATTGTTATTATCCTTTTTAGTTATTTACAGGTTATTATTTAACCTTGCTTACTGAAATATACACATGTAAAAATGCATGGAAAAATAAATGTGCATATGTATGTATGTGCGTTTGATGCTTCTGAGAAATAACCTTGTCATAACCTTCACCAAGTATTAAACTTCTCATGTACACCGTTCTATTGTTGGTTATGCTATAACATTGGTAAAAGTTAATAAGCATGAAGGTGATAGTGTAAAAATCACCCAGTAATTCCTAAAGTAGTCGCTTTTTAGTTTTCTATCTTATTCTTGGTATTAGTTTAGTACGTATTGATTCAGTATATTTCAGTTTCATTGCAGCTCCAGGTCATTTGTAGTTAAATTCTGGATCAGTTCTAGTTCAGTTCTAGTTCAGTTCTAGTTCAGTTCTAGTTCAGTTCTAGTTCTAGTTTAGTTCTAGTTCAGTTCTAGTTCAATTCTAGTTCAGTTCTAGTTCAGTTCTAGTTCAGTTCAGTTGTTTAGATCTAGTTCAGCTTTAGTTCAGTTTCAGTTTAGTTATAGTTCCGTCCTAGATAAGTTCTAATTGCATTTCGGTTCAGTTCTTGTTCAATTCTGGCTTAGTTTTCGTTGCTTATGCTCAGCTTTATTTCAGTAAAATTTTTTTTTTAAACAGTCCCTAGAACTTCAGGGTTCTGTTCGATGTTCGTAAACACACATATGGAAATGTTTGTTAAACTGTAGAATAACAATATCAAAACTATAAATTACAAAAACATGAGTTTTAAAGCAAAGAGTAAGAAGAATTATTTGAATTTCTAAAAAAGTTTTTAAAATATTTTTTTAATAAACTTTTCCTCGAAAATAAACTACTCCTTTTAATTCTTTGGCGTTAGGTAAAAAGGTCTTAAGTCAGAAACTGTAGTTATTTGTAATGTTAAATTGAATGTGATATATTTGGTGTATTTCAGTGGCTTCGATCAAAAGCTCAAAATTCGTTTTTGTGTACCCTTCACCGAAGGTAAAACGTTATACGTATAAAAGTTTGTCATTCCGTTCGTAAATTATACAACACTGATCTTAGACCCAATAAAGTGTATTTATTCTGGGTCCCTTTAAAGAGCGAAGTTGTTATAAGGATGCCCGGCTGTCCGTGTGTCCGTTGAAATGGGTTTTCAGAAGACCCCAGATATGATGGGGACTTTGTAGTTATATATTTATGTCACACTTTGTCCGCAATTGTTTGCTATTGAAACTCAGCCTGATTGGTTTACAAGTGGCTGTGATATCAGCAACAAATCACGAGTACCTCTAGTTTTACTAAACTATTGTTTCCACTATTGTTTACATACAAAGACATTATAGATTTCTGTATATCTGAAGAACGGCAACAGTCAAAGTTTCCAAATTTGGTACAAGCATATTGGTTAGAAATTCACAACATCTGAGAAAATGTGGGCTGTATTGGACAAGTGAAAGAACAGTATTTATATAATTTGATGTTATTATCGCACCATGGTGAAGGTTATATAGGATTCGGCATGCCGAAATGTAGCACTCTTATATGTTTTTGACTTAAGACCTTTTTACCTAACGCCAAAGAATTACAGGAATTTCTTCATATTTGAGGAAAAGTTTTCAAATTCAAATAATTAAAAAAAAAAAACTTAAATTTAAAGGCTTATACAATTTACCTTTTCATCCACCGTGCATTTCATAAAAAAAAGATATTGAATAGAAATTTTCAAAAAATGTACTTAATATACAAACTTGTTAGAAGATATTAAAAAAAAACCACCGCCCCTCCAGTTAAATGTTCGTCCCATCTTTTCAATTACTTTTCTTGAAAATTAATAAAGAAAACTTTTCTCTATTCAATTTAAACAAAAGAATACTGAATAGAAAAAAAAGAAAGATTTTAAAATAACTGTTGCATTTTCCCCCCACTTGCAATGAAATTCAATTTTCTTGTATTCTCTCTTTAAACACTTTTACCTCAAATTTACCACATGATAAATTATGAAGAAATGCTCAAAAACACACACATCACGTCCATATGTTCCCGACAAGAGACTCCAGTGTTATTAGCAACGAATTTTTAAGGGGTCTGTGGGGGACAATAGAAAATTCAAAACATTCTCTTTTCATTAAACAATCCTTGAAAGAATGTTGCACATTCATCTATTTTATTATTTTCTTGTGCACTGTGCGAAGGGTGTGTTCGAGAAACTTTTATTTGCGCCAAACAATTTGCTTTTTGTGTTAAAAAAGCAACAACAATAACAACTTTATGGTTGCAAAAATTAATTATATTTTTTTTTTTTTAATTTTTCCTAAAAGCTTTTTGATATCATTTTTTATACATTTCTTTTTTGATGTGTGTGAGTGTTTTTCTTTTTTTTAATATAAAAAATAAATGAATAAAATATATAACAAAGTATAAAACAAACATTTTTAAATTATGTTTCATTAAATTAACTAGGGAGTTTTAATAGAATAATTGACAGTTTTTTTAAAAAGAATTAACAGCTCAGTGCAAAAAGGATTTTTTTTTGCCCAACAAGACAACAGCTGGTTAGCAGAAAGGCGGATTTTTTAATTGACTTGCTACGTGCAGTAAAATTAAGCTGAAGTTTGAAATACCCTTGATACATATCAATAAAAACCAGTAGGAAAGTATAGTCAGTTAATGTCGACTATGTAATACCCTACACCACAGTATTTACGGACTAATTTTCGAGATTGTACCCTATTTGAGTCTGTTAAGCAAGAATGGACCGGCCAAAACAAAATTATGTTATGAGATTAATAAGTCAATTACGGATGACAACTGAACTGAAGTTGAATCTGACAACGCCGCTCATGTTAAAATATAAAATGAAAAATTTTTGGTTGCATTTTTTAACATGAGCATTGTTTGCCAAATATTTAATATCAATATATGATCTTTTTGGTTTTATAGAGATTTTAGGGAGAGGTTTATATTAAAGACGTGCACAGATACAACTGTTCGTAAAATTTTCTGTGCGTGAAGCAGAGTTAATGTGAGTAAATAAAAAGTGAATGAGAGTAACATTTCTTTTTTCCAATGTTTCGCACAAGCAGATAATGATGGAATACAATAAGACCTACACACAGAAAAAAATCAAGTTAAAAACGTAGAAAACAAGGTTGATTTAAAATTTTTCGGTGGTGATTTTGCTTTATACGTTTTTCATGTTAATTCAACCTGGTTTTACAATAACTGCGAACAACATTTTTTTTCTTTTAAAATAACTATAATTCATGTTAATTTAACATTGCAGTAAAGTTAGAGCAAAATGTAATTTATATTGAAATAACAATCCGAATCACGTTGAATGAAAGTTATTTCAAGTTGAAACAACGTGAATTTCATGTAGAATCAAATTGGTTTGAGTGTGTTATAACAGTGTGAAGAAGCCTCAGAGACAACATATGCATTTATTTAAGAATAATTCAATACACTTACCCCTGTAACACATGTTTCACTTATTTTGAGTTCTTCTTTGTCAACAGAAGCATCAGCATCGCCCGATATGGATTTCGTCATCAATATACTTTGAAAACTTGATGCACTATTTAAGTAACTGATTTTAATTAAAAGAATACGGGAATTGTCCTCTTTTTATAACATATTTTAAGAATGAAAATAAAAAATGTACATACTTAAGTATGAATGCATGTTAATTTAACAAGATACACTTTTGATTTTAATATAAAACTGGTTTTTAATGGATTCAATATTGAATCCATATTTATTTATATTTTAATATTTTTTTTTTTATTTTAAAAGTGAATAATATTAAATAAACATGATTTAAGGTTATTTTATTTAAAATTATTAAGAAATAATGATAAATTTAAAAAAAGGGCATACTTTTGCAGAAATTTACTATGATTCTCAATCAACATTTTTCCATGTTAATTTTACATTGGTATTTTTTTCTGTGTGTAAGATTTAAAGTAAGGATGTAGTGGGACTGAATAAAGACAAACAGAGAAAACTTAACTGGATGCCTCGAAGATCGCGATTATGCCGACGACATATGTATCCTAGCCCACACATGCAACGATAAGGCAGCTAAACTAGGGGGAATACATATTGACTTAGAAAAGCCCAAGGTCTTTGGTTCACTGCAAAAAGTATGGAAATCACCACTAATTCAGCTAAGGACCAATATCCATCTCTTTTCTTCTAACGTGCTAACGTGAAGTTTCCTGACGATCTGGCCTAAGCAACCAGTGAAAACGCATAGGAATAGCTTATCCCATCAACAATAAATTTTCAGTGTTTTTATCAAGAATAAAAATTGAGAATTCACCACGAATAACAAAATCTTTTAAATTAAAAGTTTGTATTCCCAACAATTTCTTTGATAATTTTTATCTTCTATTAAATTACCCAGTGCAAGTTGAAAAAATAGACAAGCCGGGCACAGGGCGTTTAAACATAATTCGTGTACGCTTAATCCAGTTTGCTAGCCGTAAGAATTTTAACCATACAAATATGGCCGTTCAATGCAATTCTTAAATTTAACCCCTGCAGCGCCTAGGATGCCCCTAGATGGGTCAAATGTATGACCAACCCCGCTTTATTTTTCGTCTCAATCATTTATTTCTAGCATACATATGAAGATTTTAATCATTTATGGATTGTTTTGTTTTTTATATGTCTGCAAAAAATTAGAAGCATAGCTCTATTTTACAGTTTTTGATGAATTTTTAAAAATAAAAACTTTAAAATGTTGCTAAAAAATTATTTTTTAAAAAAAAAATAAAAATTATTCATAATAATTAAATTTCAATGTTAATCTTTTTAAAATTTCAAACGGCTGGCATCACTGGATTCAGCGTAGCCGAATTATGTTAAAACGCCAAGTGCCCAACTTGTCTAAAATAAAAAAAAAAAAAAAGTTTTAAGAAACGCTTTTCTTTACCTTAATATATTGATCAGTTGTGAACACAGAATAAATATGAATACTAAAAAAATCGACTAAGAATAAAAAAATAACAACATTTCAAACAACATAAACTTTTAAATCAAAATTGAAAAAAACTCACACATCCCTTAAAGAAAAGCGTGGGGCGCGTTGTTATGAAACAAAATGCTCAATTATTGAAAATTGGTAGCTTTAAACATGATTGGTTGTATTTCTTTCGGTCTGAAATATTAAAATGTACTCACGGCAGTCATGTTTTTTTTAAGTTTAGGTTGGTATGGGCGCCCCACGCTTTTCTTTAAGGGATGTGTGAGTTGTTTTCCATTTTGATTTAAAAGTTTATGTTGTTTGAAATGTTGTTATTTTTTGACTTTTAGTCGATTTTTTTGGTATTCATATTTATTCTGTGTTCACAACTGATCAATATATTAAGGTAAAGAAAAGCGTTTCTTAAAACTTTTTTTTTTTCTTATTTTTTACTTTTTAGTAACGAATAGCTTTAATTAATACATTACAATTTACATTTACATTTACGAAAATAGTTTTAAATTTAAATGAAAATATTTAGGGGTAAAAACTGCAGTAAGTAAGGAATTCATTAGAAATTTTTTTTTTAGCCAGGATGAAATCTACGGGCAGAATTTTTTTTGTAAAATGCTTTTTTTAGCCGCCTTTTACTTAACGCAAATGGATGCAAGATTTTATGCTGCGAAGTGAATGTAAAGAAAAGCATTTCACAAAAAAAAAATTCTGCCCCCCCTAGATTTAATCCTAGCTACGCTCATGTATTTGTGTCTTGTCATCGGAAATATGTATGCCTGCAAAGTTTCATCCATTTGAATTGAGTAGAAGGCAGTCAAAAAAGCATTTTATAAAAAAAAAATGTTTTGCCCCCCCTAGATTTTTTCCTGGCTACGCCCATGTATTCGTGTATTACCATCGGGAGTATGAATGCCTGCAAAGTTTTATGCATTTGCATTGAGTAGAATGCAGTCAAAAAAGCTTTTTATCAAAAAAAAATTTTGCCCCCCCCCCCTAGACTTTATCCTGGTGAATGCCTGCAAAGTTTTATCCATTTGCATTGAGTAGAAGGCAGTCAAAAAAGCATTTTACCAAAAAAAAAATGTTGCCCCCCCTAGATTTTATCCTGGCTACGCCTATGTATTCATGTATTGTCATCGGGAATATGTATGTCTGGAAAGTTTCATACATCTGCATTGAGTAAAAGGCGGTTAAATTAACGTTACAAGATTTGATTTTCCGAAGTGAAGCCAAAGGAAAGGTTTTAACCCCCCTCCCCTAGATTTTATCCTGGCTACGCCCATGGATTCATGTATTGTCATCGGGAATATGTATGCCTGCAAAGTTTCATCCATTTGCTTTGAGTAAAAGGCGGCCAAAAAAGCATTTTACAAAAAAAAAAAAATTTTGCCCCCCTAGATTTTATCCTGGCTACGCCCATGTATTCGTGTATTGTCATCGGGAATATGTATGCCTGCAAAGTTTCATCCATTTGCATTGAGTATAAGCCGGTTAAATTAACGTTACAAGATTTGATTTTCCGAAGTGAAGCTAAAGAAAAGGTTTTAACCCCCCTCCCCTAGATTTTATCCTGGCTACGCCCATGGATTCATGTATTGTCATCGGGAATATGTATGCATGGAAAGTTTCATCCATCTGCATTGAGTAAAAGGCAGTTAAATTAACGTTACAAGATTTGATTTTCCAAAGTGAAGCTAATAAAAAGCATTTAAAAAAATTGTGGCCCCCCCTTGATTTTATCCTGGCTACGCCCATGAATTCGTGAATTGTTATCGGGAATATGTATGCCTGCAAAGTTTCATCCATTTGCTTTGAGTAAAAGGCTATCAAAAAAGCATTTTTCCAAAAAAAAAATTTTTGCCCCCACTAGATTTTATCCTGGCTAAGCCCATGTATTCGTGTATTGTCATCGGGAATATGTATGCCTGCAAAGTTTCATCCATTTGCATTGAGTATAAGGCGGTTAAATTAACGTTACAAGATTTGATTTTCCGAAGTGAAGCTAAAGAAAAGGTTTTAAAAAGTGTCAATTTCTAGCACAGTGTTATTTTTATAAACAAAGGATTTTTACAGCACGAAATTGATTAAAATTTATTGATGATTTTTCATTCTTGACCGAGCTTGGAACCGAACCCAGGTTTTCACGGACAGATTTCCCTAACATATTTCGATTGTTACCACTCTAAAAGCTAAAGGTGGACTCTAGAAGGAGTTGCAGTTAATTCTTAATGTATGAAAGAAACTTAACCAACCAGCCTGCATAAACAAGCGCCTAGAACTATACTCAGTGTGACATGCGCATGCATAACTTTTAAACTTATGGAGAGCACATAATAAATGTTTTACAGAAAAATTTTAATTTATACTCGTCATTTCCTATCGTTTATGGTACAACATTGCAATAACCACATGTACGAGTTTTAAGAAATTTGCATAACTTTTAAACTAACAGTGAGCACGTAATTAAACTTTTACAATATAATGAGGACACTAAAAGCTAATTTCGGTTAAAAAAAAAAATAAAATATAATGGCCAAGGTAGAAAAATTTTGATTTAAATTGGTCATTTCCGGTTTTGCAGATGAAAAAAAATTTATTTTTATATTAATATCAATTGATTTTCTATAAAAATCACTTAAATTTTTTTTTTTTTTTGACTAATTTTTAGTTTGAAAAAAATACTTTAAAAAAAAACATTTTTTGAAAACGGCAACACTTTACTAACCCGTAACTTAAAAAATAAACATCACACAAAAAAAAAACATTTCGCACCGTCATTCAAATCTACTAGAAATATTGTTATGCCAAATATAAAGAAATTCCAACAAAACTTTTTTATTGGGTTTGTCCGCTTCGCAAATAATGCCCCATATGTTAAATATCAAATTTCTCGCACAAGTACCATATGCAAACCCAAATGAAGTAATAATGATACATATCGAAATGCCAACAACCAAAAACTTATAAATAAATATATAAATAAACTGTCTCATACTCTAGTTTGTTCATAAAACTAGCAATTTAATTATGAACATCATGTGAAGTTCGTATTACAAGTACTAATTTTAATAATGCCATTTAAGTTATAAAGAAAAAACTAAATAAAAGGATGTTTGCCAACACCATGCTTTGTGTTCTATTTCCGGTTTATACTTGTTTACATATAAAACAAGCTGCCTGACGTCATCTGAGTGAAACAAACATTTGTTAGGGAAACCTTAGAAACAACATTCGTTCTGCAATTAAAATAATTGTATTAGAAATTGTATCTCCTATTTAGTTGTTATTTTTATTTTTTTGGAAAAAAAATTTAATTCCATTTCAATTCATTATATAATTTAGTTTCGAAAAGAATTAACACAGCATGTGTTGTAGGTATTACTATGTTTCTTTATAATTTATCTCTGACTGTCCCTATTATGGTTCTATTTTGCGTTGTTATTACATTCTCTTTCTCATGTCCTTTTTTGATTTTGCTTATGGTATATGTCCCGGCAGTTCCAATTATAAAAAATTTCTGGAACAAATCTTTAGATCGTACATATTTTCTACAGAAAGTTTTTAGGTTACAAAAAGAATTCTAATTTGATTGCCAGACCTGTTGGGGATTGTTTATTTTTGCATATGTGTGTTGTTTTCAGGGATGTAAATCTTAGTACAGTTGTACTTTTTTATACATTTTAAGCTTTGTGAGTTGCCCAGTACTATCCTGACTTATTTGATTTAGTTTTAAATTATTTCTCACTATCAAAAACAACTTGTTTTTTAAGTGATATGCTAAAAAGTTTTCTGTTTAGTTTTTATATATTTCAGGAAGAAAAGTGGAGTGTTTTTCTATTAGGGTTAAAAACATTATTTAATAGTTTTGGAAAATGTTTTATCAAAAGTTTCACTTCCGTATTCATAAAAAATAAAATAAGTTTAAAATGTGTTTTAAGGCCAAATTGTCATACAAATTTTTCTTAAAATGCATTTCAAATACATTTTAATTTTTTATGAATACGGCAGTGAAACTTTTGATAAAAAATTTTCCAAAACTATTAAATAATTTTTTTAACTCTAATACACGCAGAGAAAAAATATGGTTGGGCATGGTTACGGCAACAACACTATGTTTAATGTAACAATATATTGTTGTCGTACACAAATAATTGTTATTTTTATTTAATATCAACAATATTATAGTTACTGTAAACATATCAATGTTTATCGCAATTATGAATTTGAGTATTGTTGACCGAAAAATAATTATTTTTCTAACAACTTAATTATGATAACTTTCTAAACATATTATATTTCTCACAACCATATCATGATATTTAATAGCCATAACATGATAACTTTCTATACATTTATCATATTATGTTTAAGATGTAATCAAACTATTTTTACTCTAATCATATTATGTTAGCGCTATTTGTAAAATAATTTTGAAGAAGTTGTGTCGTTTGTTTTAAAATTAAAAGATAAAATTCCATAAAAAAATAAGTTTAAAGAAATTAAAAAATTAAAATATTAGCGGAGTTCATTCAAGTATTAGTGATGTAATAGTGCAAATGCAAAATATCATAGTTTTTTGTAAAATCCAACAACAAAACGCACAGAGATTTCGTTATATTTTATAAAAGTGCTACGATATTTCTGTGGTTTTCATGGGCAACCGCGTATGTCTTAAAACAAATTGTTCAGGAAAGCCGAAAACCCATTCTAGATCAAACTATGGGCTAGGTATTGCACATTTTAAACTTTGTCATTACGTTACAAAACGGAATTGATCCATTTTTTTTTCAAAAAAATATAAAGAGCGTTCAAAATTAGGCAATATGGCATCAAAATCTTAAAATCAAAAAAATGGACACACGCGGTTGCCCATGAAAACCACAGATTTTTCATTTGCTCTTTTGCAAGCCTTATATTGAACTTCGCTATTTGATTAACATTAAGAACAATTGTAAAAAGCCACAAAATCGATTCAAAAATATTTAAATTTATTTTGTATTTTTATGACAGCTATGAAAGGTGCTGTATCATAATATGATTGCTTCTAAATTTATTATGATTAACATGATGATAATATGATTACTTCTTAGCTTATTATGATTAACATGATGATAATATGATTACTTCTTAGCTTATTATGATTAACATATCAATAATATGATTAATTTCTTAGCTTATTATGATTAACATGACAATAATTTGATTACTTCTTAACTTAGTATGATTAACAGAATAATAATATGATTAAGGGAAAAATATTATGATGACATATTACGAGTATATTGAGTCATAATATGTTTCAATAATAATCTTAATATGGTGACTAAAATCATAATTCTTATCATAATATGTTGCTCTTAGAATATGTTTACCACAACCATGTTTTTTCTTTGCGTGTAGAAATAACGAAAGGGTTAATTATCAAGCAAACTGACATACTGCGCTCACTTTTTGATATTTGGGCCAAATAAAACGATACCAAGTTATCCCAGTTTACTTTGAAGTTCAGTCATCGATTTACATATTTGAATTTTTTGTGGGAGAAATATTCTTTGTATAAATGTGATGATTATTATTATTATTTATTTGGTATTATAAAGGCCCCAACTCAGTTAGGTTATATAGGCCAATTAATTTCACATAAGACTTTATATTCTAATATACATACATATTTACATTATTTTAGATTTAAATCGACTTATAATTATTTATTTCAGTCAAAAAATTTTTTATGTTTTTAAATTCATTTTCTTTTTGAAGGATATTAATGTTATTTATTTTATATTTTAAACGTTTGTTATGCAGAAGACTGCATTCATTAAATATGTGAGAGATGGTTAGTGTTTGCCCGCATTCACAAACTGGGGGCTGTGTCTTTTCAATAGTATGTTTATGTGAGAAAAAACAATGACCTATTTTGAGTCTATTTAACTTAATAAAGTCTATTTTGGATATATTGGGTACTATTAATTTGTGCGATATGTTTCTTTGAATTTTAAATAGTTTAGTTTCGTTATTATCCTTCCATAGATCATTCCAGGTGTCAAAAATGTATTTTCCAATGTATTGCCTATAATCTGAATATTGAAAGGTATATTCGGTAGATATCCTGCTTTTTAAAGAATTTCTGGCAAGCTGATCGACTTTTTCGTTTCCACCTATATTTAGGTGGCTCGGAACCCATAGAAATGTAATTTCCTGTTTTGGTAGGGATGTTATTAACATTCTTATTTGTTGTATAATCATGTTGTTACCAAATGGCTCTTGTAGTCCTTCCAGGGCACTTTTACTGTCGGTTATAATAAGTGTTTTCTGAGTGATGTTTTTAAGTATTTTTAGACATGTTTTTATTGCCAATAATTCGCTAGTATATATAGAGGAAAAATTATGAATACGTTTAGATAAATGTGATGATATTTATGTCAAATTATTTGCCTCTTTTTCACCACTAGTGGTGGATTGGCCGGTGCATCGTACCAAGGTTGTCAGATTTTTTTGAGCTCCATCGCAAAACCGGATGTCAGAAATCCCCAAACGTCAATTTTGGTCAGTTTTCGTAACATTTTTTTCTTTTTTTTTAATCAAATTTTGCATACAAAAAACGCTAGTATAATATAACAGTTAAAAATCGCCGAAAACTGAGAAAAAAGAAAGTAAATTTTGTTTAGTTTCTGTTATTTTTTTTAATAACAAAAATGGATATCATATATTCAGTTAGAAAAACTAAAATTAAGTACTCAAAGCTATAAGATCGTACACTTTAGCCTCATCGATTTCATTACTGGTGTTCTGAACTGCATATATACCATAATGAATTAAATAGTGACCAGGGCGAAGAAACGACAGGTGCAGTCAAAACGGCATCTGATTTTGACAGTTAATATATTAATGTTTTGCTCAGCATGGTTGACATTTCGAGCTATAAGCACTAACAATGTAATGCAAAAAACCCTATGTTGTTTCTGTTGTTTTTGGACTGTTGAAGTTCCGAAACCGCCTGTAGTTGCATTCGCCTTGGTAGTGCCTGAATATTAAATTCAGTTAAAATGATAACAAAACAAAAATCATGTAACAAAAAATGACAAACTGTTAAAAAAAATCGCTGAAATAATCACACCTATCGTGAATAAAAATTCCTTGAGAGTTTTTTCCCTTTACCCATTTTTACAATTGAATTAACATAGGAAAAATGGAAAAAACTCCCAAGGAATTTTTATTCACGATAGGGGTGAATATAAATGGTAAAATAGCCAAGTAAATCGCCAGTTATATCAAAAATTGCCAAAAAAAAAAAAAAAAAAAGTCAACAGCCGCCAAATGGTAAATACCACCGCCAAACACGTTTCAAAATCTCCACGTTTGGCGAGAAACCGCCATATCTGACAGCCCTGCATCGTACAACTCATTACAGGGAAAATTTGTTTTTTTGGCTGGAATAACCTTCCTGTGGAAGTCTTTCCTCTCCATTTCAACATGAATAATTTCAAGTCGAGCACTACTCTCCCTATATCCTCCTTCCCATAGCCTATATTCCTAGTGCCAAAACAATGCAATTCATTAGTAAAGGTCATCCTCTGAGTGCTGGTCGTAACATAAAAATATTCCGTTATTGATTTGAGCAATTTATAGATGACTTAGTGATGTTTATGGCACGCAGCTCAATTTTGGCTTTACGGCTTTTTTAATAAATAAAATTGCCGCATATTGAGTGAGACCAATTTTTAACAGCCTATCAGACTTCAATAAAGCTAGAAAAATTTAAACGTTTAGTGCGATTTACATGCTGGTGGCATAATCGGTTTTTATTACTGTTAAAGCAATGCCGCACAGTGGCTGAAAATCGTTTTTCATCGGCCAAAAATCTGAAATTTTTTAACCGATAGAAATAATTTTGCGCTTAGCAGTTTTTGAGAAATTTAAGGTCAAAGTTGAACTTTTGATGTTTTTTAGCATTTAGTGTAAAAATGCTTTTGATCGAGATTGAGAATTTTTTATTCAAAAGGGGAATGTTTTTAAGTGCACTGTTTTAAGAACCTTTTAATCTACATAACTGCCAAATTATATCTTTGTTTAAGTCAGCTTTGTAGAGTGGCTAACCTTAAAATTACCATTTTTACTCATATTAAAAGCCCTTTCATTAATTTACACTATAGAAATAATAATTTTAATGTTTGACATTCCATGAATCTGACATGGATAGAGATAGCAAAATGGAATTTTAAAGTTATGTTGACCGAAAAGATCTTAAAACAGTTGACTAAAAAGCCTCCCCAATTTTGATTAAGAAATACCCCAAAATCCAAATCCCGGAAAAACTTTTTTAAAAAATTATTTTTTTACAAAAATGACAATACTGTCACTATTTAAAATCATGACATATAAGAAAACATTACTGTTTTAATTTTATAAAAACCGGTGTGTTGAATTATTAGAATTTTTTGCTGAAATATTTTTTTTTTTTTTTTTTTTTTTTGTTAAAAAATTTGACTTTTTTTGATAGGACATGTGGGAGAAACATATGTTAAATTGACTTAAAATTGATTCTACAAGCATAACGTGTTCTTCGAAATATATAAACATTTTTATATATTTCTGGAGAAAATATTGTTTTATGAGCGAAAGAACATCTTTTGGTAAAATATTAAAAATGAGTATTCATATGTTTTACCTTTATACGCATATACATTCGCCTAGAATAAGCCACTATAAATATAGAAAAATGCATAAGCGTTTAAAAATACAACATACCATTGCTAAAAGTCTGCTTTTCTACCAATACAAAAAATGTTTAACCCACTATTTCCATAAGTTTGATATTAAACATAACCCACCCGATTAAAAGCTCCAAAAATTGTTAAAAATCAACCCAAAAATCCGTTTTATCCGAATATCTCTTAAGGCAAAGGGGATAATCTAAGCATTTAAGCATATGTTTTGGAGGCCAGCTTAAGTTTAATTTTTTGTAATCCATGAAAACATATATTTTTGAAGAATTTTATTTAAAATTTAAATATCCAATGTTACCAATTCTAGAGGTCCACAAGTCACTCTCCCGACTTTCTATGGTATTCTTTTAAAGCTTACCGGCAAGAATTCAAGAATTGCATCAGATGGAGAATTATTTTTCAAAATTTCAGTAAAATAAAAAGAGCAAAAAAAATGTTGCCAGTAATTTCATTTAAATGAAACAAGTGTTTAGCAGACTGTTGCAAAAGTATATATAGCTTTAAAGATCGAACTTTCCGATGGTACTAAAATCTCTTTTACCAATTTAGAACCTAACAAGTTCTATTTCTCTGAAATTAAGAACACATCCGGTATAAATGAAACGTTGATGTAACGAACCACTAATATAAAAAAAAAAATTCGACTCATTATTCTTAACAGTTTGCAAGAAATCAATCATTAAGTTCTGATCAAATTTACAAAAATTAAATTTTTTCTAAAACAACATAAAATTTTGCTTTCAGCAGCATGCAACACCCACAATTACCAATATTTTAATCCAGTTTTTTGGCAACCTTAGTTTGCTATCGAATGTCATTCAAATTTTTGAAATCAGCGAAAACAAACAAATTTTACTTTTGGCCGATGAAATTCAATTTTCCGCCACAGTAAGCTGTAACTCCCGTTACGCTCAACTGAGATCATGATCAATAAATTTTTGATATAGAAACTAACGGAAACTGGTACATTAAAAAAATATAACTTTTATCCAGTTGCAACAAAATCTGGAAAAGCTATTTTCCATCCCTGGCAGTTAGTTATGAAATTAAACCTTGAAGGCGTATGAGTAATAGCCATTAATTAAAATAATAACGTTTATAAAAACACATTCATACATATACAAATATAACATTCTAATTATTATTAAAAGCATGTTGTCAATTATAATTCAAGTTCTCATCCTTATGCAACTAAAAACTTACGAATATTTCGCCCAACTTTTAACGCTGACAGTTTAATTTATTTATTTGTTTCTTTTGTGTTCTCTTGGTAACTATTATTAAAACTGCGAAAGTTTATTAATAAATTATGTATAAATGAAGTCTTTATTTAATGAAAATACATGTTTTTCTTCGTACAAGAAGTAATTTTTTTTCTTAATCTAGAGAAAATGGAAATTTAATAAAATAAAATAAAATAAAACTGTTTGTATGATATGATAACTTTATAGTTTATTATAGACTACGATCTCTGGTCATTCTTAAAAACTTCCAGTCAAATGAGTTATATACTTACCCCAAAGCAATTAGAGGTGTTAAATTTTAAGGTCCCCCTTAACAAGCGTTGCTGTAACCGAAACGAACCGTACTGTTGACACATTGGTGCACTTAAAGAACATTTAAAAACGTATGTTATGTTTTCACATACATAAACAAAAAAGCAATGGTGTTCATAGATCGACTCCAAAAAAAGGTGATGTACCCCCTTAAAAACTAACTTTGACATGTTTAATAACGATTAACAAAATATTTTGGTTCTAGCGATATTCTCCCGACGGCTAAGCCGCGTCAAAAAAAGGTCCAAAAATTGAATTTTTCATGAATTAAAATTTCCCAAAATTTTTTTTTTTTTTTTTTTGTCCAATGAACGATCAAATATAATAGAAATTTAGGAATTCTTTGATTATGCTTTCAAACATTTTAAAAATCTAGCCACAGACTCGAGATAGCGAGATGTTTATGTCAGCTTTTTTGATGATAACTTAACCATTTTTTGTCTGATTTTCATTTCGCATACGTCGTTAAAAAGGGGTTAACCACCGCTTGAGATTTTAGTCAAAAATAAACCCTTAAATGCCCATCTTACTTTTTTATAAGTTATTACCGTCATTTGAAGCTAATAAATTGATTGCAACTTAAGCATTCATTCCCCCGAATTGCTATTTGACTAATTCGCCATTATTTTTGCCTAAAGATATTTTTCGCCTTAATTGTGTACCTACTTCTACATTGCAATTTTTAACAGAAATTATCTAACTGTTTTAATAAATTATTTATCCCCCCTATTTATTATATTTCTATCCCTTTCGCACCATGTTCTGCTAATAATTCTAAAGTTGTGTGAGCAACAGCTGGTGCATAAGTTTCAAAGTCTAGTTAGTGTTAAGGAAAAGTTTTCATTTTATTTCTACTTTTTTTAATATTTTCCTTTATTTCTAGAAAAAATTTAATTTTTATTTAAGATTAATTACTTATCTTGCTAACCAAGTTGACGGCAAAAATAGTTTATATAATCTCTCTTACTTTAAAAAGATTTTTCATCAACTGTGTTTTGTTGTTGTTTTTTTTTTTTTCTTTTGTCAGATGCTTAGAAAATTGTAATAAATAAACATTTGTGCCAGTGTAATTATTTTTAATTTTTCCGTTTGGCTAGAGGTTTGACAAATTGTTTTTTTTTTTTGAAATGGGGATGAGTTTGTGACACAATAAATTATGTATAAGAAATACATGATGTTGCCATTTGTTGAACATTATGGATACGGAAAAGTTAATTTGAAAAACAAGTTAACTATGTTTTTGGAAAGGAGATTTTAATTTACATAGGCGAATAAATAAATAAATTAAAAACGACTTACGATTGACGTTTATGATTTACGTAAAAAAAATCTTTAACGGTTAACTTGAAAAAATTATCTAGATAGATAAATGTGTAAAAGGCAATTAGCACCGCGACCCAGAGGGTCTTTTGTGCAGCCTGTATATCTTACCAAGTAAGGTTCAGCCTACGTATGAAGCCAATCGCTTGGAAAAATATCATTAGTTTCAGTTGGGCTCATTAGCTACCCCCCGAAAAATTTCCGCCTAGTAGTCCCCAAGGCGGGAAAGCAACAGAGCAAATATTCTTAAGTTTCGTCCTCACAAAACTGCACAGCCTGTTATTAACATAACATATTGTAAACTGGTGGTATCTGAGATCATAAAGCCCGTCTAATAGGCCAGTAAGTAACCTAAGCTCGCCCTTTTCAAGCAGAAGTAGCCTACCAACTTAGCCAGGGTCACAAAGCTCAGCCCGGAAATGAACGTCTATGATTAAGAGACTTCGCGTTTGGACCATGATAGAATCGTTCCCTTAATGCTACTGATAGGGGCCCTTATGAAAGGCTTAGGGCCTATAAAAGGACGGAGGGCACCCCTGTTTGCCCATCAGCCCTCTCATCGGCCACAGGACCCTTATGGCCGGTCGCATTTAAAAGCTAGCGCCTTTGGAAATCCGGGCATTGCATGCTTGTCCCAGTATTACCATTCGTCTGTTTCAAACCGCCGTTAAATCGCGCGCCCCGCCACCAGGTCTGGTCCACCCATTGGTCGCTATCAGGTATAATGATTTTGTAATTTATATTCTAGGAACAGGCTTAATAGATGGATAGTTCTAAAGAATATAAAGGATCCGTATGTGACTTACAAAGTCACCTGCCCTATGTTCAGCAATGCGCGGCATCCTGCTAACACACCTGCAGGCCTCCTCCTTTACTGATATGTGCAACGAAGGAATGTGCAGGATAGCCGCTAAAGGTTGAGGGGAACAGGTATTCATTACGGACAAGTATTGCTCTTGCTTTGGCCTTTTCAGTCTAAGTTGACCACGATAGGGCGGCATCGATCAAGATTGGCCTAATTATCGTAACAAAAGACCAGTATGAAAAACATTTTAAGCTTCAGCCCTCATGTCGCTCTTCTGGTGACATGGGATACTTGAGCGTTCCCGTTTAGGGTTTTATTCTGAATAATTCCCAATTATTTCACCTCGTAAGACAATCGCTAGAGATCCGATAATCTATGAATGAGGTTTAACATTGACTACAAAGATTTGAAATGTTTAAGCCAATAATTAAAGCCTTATAAGCCTATAATATTATGTTATAACTAAAATAAGTAAGGAAATAATATATTATTTATAATATATATAAAAATAAATAACATATGATTATATTAATAAAATATTATTATATTAATAAAACAAAATCTTACGAAAAATCTTTTCGCGAATTGTGTTCAGTGTATTGCATAAACATCTCTTGTTAAAATGTGTATTGATGGGAATCATATTTTTTTAAGCATACAACTGAACATAATTTTGTTCCCAAAAAAATTTTTTAAATGTCCTCTAAAAAATGTTGACCATGAACGGGTTAATTTAATAGTAGCTTAATAGTTATATTTATAAAACAAGCAAAAATAAAAGTTATTCTCTAAAGAAATGTACGTGTTTTATGCCCAATTTTCAGGATAGTATTTAAATCTATTTTGAGTTAATTTTCATATAAACTTAAATCGTTTATAAATACAAATTAATTTTTGGAGTTTTATTTGCAGTGTTATTTAATTAAGATAAAAGTATGGTAGCACTGCTAAATACAAAAAAATATATCACAAAAAAGTGTATTTATTAACCAGGTGGTCTCAAAAAACAGCTATCTGTTATTGCTTTGCCTGTTGTTGTTGTATTGTTGTAAGATTAGAGCCACCTTGCAAAGTTATTACAATTAAAACTAAAGCTGAATTAAAACGTACCAGCTTGGTTTATTAAGTTACATTAAAGTGCTTAGCGAAAAACAGAATTTTATATTTAAAACGATTTTTAAATATAAATGTGATAGAATATCGAACCTAAAAATTGGCCATTAATAATTAAGATGACTATAAATATTTATTTAAATGTGCATAAGAAATCCCAATGATGATTACACAATAAAATAAACATTTAAAGTTAACTTAATTATTATAACGAAAAATTATTTTATTTTTGCTCAAACAAATAACAATCAAAAAATTATTGTTATTTTTGATCGAAAAAATAAAATAAAAAAATAACTGTTGATTTCAATCGAAAAAATAAAAAAATAAAAATTGTAAAAATAAATTTATAGAAACTGGGAATTATCTCCTTTCGTGGGTTACTTTATATTATATTCAACATTTTTTTTTTTATTATTTTTCGAATTTATTCTATGAGTTACATTTCAGTTATGTATTTTATAAAGCTTTTTTGTAATAGTTCTATTTCTTAAATTTTTAGGAATGACTTTTACACACTACCAGACTATTATATTGTATTTTCTTGTTACATTTTACCTTAGCTATCCTTTGGATAGCAATGAAGTATATTGTATGTACAGAAAAATTTACAATTATTAGACACCAGCAGAATGTAAAGCATTTTCTGGCCCGCTACGGCCTTCGTCAGCATTCTTTGTATCACACTGGGTAGTGATACTTTATAAATTCAATGTATTTAACTCAACTATTTTTAACAAATAGAAACTGGGAATCATCTCCTTTCATAGGTTACTTTATATTATACTATATACATACTATATACTTCATTGCTATGCAAAGGATAGCTAAGGTAAAATGTAACAAGAAAATACAATAAAATAGTCTGGTAGTGTGTAAAAGTCATTCCTAAAAATTTAAGAAATAGAACTATTACAAAAAAGCTTTATAAAATACATAACTGAAATGTAACTCATAGAATAAATTCGAAAAATAAAAAAAAATATGTTGAAAAATAAATTTATTTCAACACAGACAATTTCATAAGGATCAATATGGTATACTTGAATCAGTTTTCCGACATTTACTTTTATATTCTTTTATTTTGTTTTAAAATTTCAATGTAACTGTTATTTTTGGTCCCTGCTACTGTTTCATTTGCTCGTTTCAAAATCTTCCAAATCGAAGAGTTAAAAAAAAAATTAATTAAGACTTAATTAAAAAAAAAAAACGGAAAAGAAATCATAATAAAAAAAATTCTTAAACCATTATAATGTCACACTTCAAGGATATTTTGTTCATGTTTGGATTAACAATAAAAAATATTTTTGCGTTGGTGCTTTCATATAAAACCCTTTAAATCTTTGTATGCCAATTGCAGCCTTTTTACATTTTTTTATAAACAATAACCCTCAAAGCACAGACTAACGCTAACATCCCATATATTATTAAAAAAAAAACAAACACCTTCTCACATTTACACACGTACACACGTACACTCATACACACATTTCCCGTTAATCTAAAAATAGCACCATTTTTATTATAGCTGTCACTTTATTGCGCCTTTGTTTTTATAACCTCAATAATAGAAAAGTTTTATTATATTTTTTGGCCTTTAAATTTTCCATGTTTAAAAGGTGCTTTTTGTGGGATCATTTATTCAATTTTCGAAACTTTTTTAGGGTTGCGTTAGTCGATGGCGAAAAAGGTGTGTTTAAAAAAAAAACGTCAATGTTAAAGGATTTTTTTTCTTTGTAATTGATGTTGTTTTTGTCATCAATTTTGTTTAAAAAAATGTTTATCATGTCATATTATTTTTGTTGTATGAACGAAATGTGTTAGGGGATAGAGAAAAATAATTGATAGATTTTGCTGACATTATGTTTCGAGGCCTTTTCACTGAAGCATTGACACTGGTGCCGATAAAAATGTTCGCAGAGAAATGTTGCCTTGTATTTTATGCGGGAATGATGAATATTAGAGTATCCAATTATTTGACTTTTGGTTTTGTTCGAGTAAGGAATTAATCGATTTTTTCATTTTAAAATTGCTCGATTAATCGAGTAAGGGGTTTAAATTGTTCGAATTACTCAAATAACTCGAATAATTCAAATAATTTTATGCAATGGAAAAAAACATAAATCTCTACATGAATTGATACTTTCATTATATTATAAACACAGAAAAACAATAAAACAATCATGTAGTTTAACAATAAACAATAAAATAACAATTCATATGTGCTATGAGATAGTTCTAAAACTTTTAAATTAACTAAATAATTAAAAAAAATCAAAAAACCCGGCTGCAAAAATACAGTTTTTATACATTAAAAAGACCGAAACAAGATTAAGGAAAACTAAATTAAAACTAATTATATATTAACAATGTTTGCACTTCTTTGGTTTAACAGACTATAAAATGATCTGAGAGCCTGTTTTTGCTCATATTTTAAAAATAATTTTTTATTTATTTATTATATTTTTGCCTTTTTAGTCCAGGCACTTTTTGTGAGAGGTGCTAGCCAGTTATAAAAAACTTTTAAAACCAATTTATTATTCCTAGAAATCGAGTGAAATTGAAGTCGATGGACATTCTCAGTTAAAATTTTTTTAAAAATCACCGTATTTTTTCTGATTTTTTGTTATTAACTTAAGTTTTTAATATTACTTTGATTTCAATCTCACTGATAACTTATATACATTTTTGTAATCTCCTTTCATTTACACATTTTTTTTATGAAAAATGTGCTATTTAAGTACCAAATTTCTAACGTATGGAATTTGGCGTTTATAATGATATACATAATTTGTTAAAAACATGTAATTTAGTTTTAAATTATCTTAAGCCGTTAAAGCTCCAAAAACAAAATTTTATATATTAAAAAATAGAAATTTTAAAGATAATAATCTTAATCGATTAATTGACATTAATTGTTCGAGTTATTCGTTATTCGAAATTGGCTAAAAATTCTTCGATTAATCGAACAACGATTAATCGAGTGGATACTCTAATGAATATACATTTTTTTCAAGCTTTTGTAAAAAAAAAAAAATTAAGTTTTGGGTTTTGTAAAAGAAAATGCTTACGCTGTTTTTAAGTTAAATTGTATACAAAAAACTTTAATTTTGACTGAAAGTTCCATAACTACGTACTTAATTTCAGCAGCAGTATTTCTAGGGAAGTTGATTCAATTCTGTGATTCCAATGAAGTTTCACACTTAATAATCTCATATAGCTGTAGATATCTTTGTATATGGGCATTTCCGTCAAAAGGTCCACCGTGACCGAAAATTTAAAAGCTATTAAAAGCTGATTATTTTACGATATTGCTATAGAGAAATATTTAGATTTTAGTAATTTTATAAATTTACCCATAAATTTGTTCACTTACATAAACAGAGAAAAGAAATAAAATAAATACAAAAAAAAAAAAAAAAATATTGTCTTCCTTAAAAGAGGTGATATTTGATGAAAATTATTCCAAAAAAATTTTTTTATATATTCTGTAATCTAAGGAAGAGTTCGAAGAGAAATATGGTACTCGGATTAACGGTAATTTTTTTTTAAATCATTATTCCGTTAAATTATTATGGAAAAAAGTTCACCTTCGAAATGTCACGTATCGACACAGATTTTGGCTTAAACAAAAAAAAAATACAGAAGATTTTGGAATCAAACCAAAGACATTTTAACGTAACATTGCTACGTAAAATTCTGAAAGTAGTTTGACTAACAAATTGTGTCAGGTTTTGCTGAATTACGCCTTTTTATACATGGCCACAAAAACTACTTCTATTTTTTTCACGTTCGAGCCGCTACTTCTTTTGCCATTATCTTTGACCTAGAATTAGGCCCCCTATAAACTTTAGCATAGATAATAGTGCTTGCTTAGTGCTATAATTTAAGGGCTAAAAGAACGTAAAAATAGTTGTTGTTTAAAATGTTATTGCATTTTGGATGCGTATGACTGTCACGTTCAACACTTTGGAACTACCCATATACTCGTAGTATTCGACACAAAGCACTTTTACCTAAATCTGAACCTCATAAAATAATTTTGTTCTGACGGGTGATTGCCTATGGTAAACAGATATGGCACACTCATAAAAATGTATCTAAAAATACTATGGTGTAGGGCAGGGGTCACCAGCTGGCGGACCGCAGTCCGGATCCGGACCGTAGACCTATTTTATGCGGACCTTGAGTTAACAATACAACATATTTTACATTATGGAACAACAAATTCATGAGAAATATTCTCGTCCTGACATCAGCCTTTGGTGATGATCCGTTAACTAACAAGTTAAAAAGATAATTTGGGAGCGATAACACAAATAATTTCATTAGCGTTCACTGAGGATCTAAAATCGGAATTTGAAAACAGATTCGCAGATTTTAAGAAAATTGGGAATGTCGTTGATATCCTCAGTAACATTTACTCTCTGAATCCTGGGGATGAATGGGGATGAAGCTGCAAATATTTTCGGGAGTCATAAAGCTTTTCTCCTGATGGAAATGATCGATTTCCAAGAAAATACAGTTTTAAAACACCAAAAGCAGGAAGTTTCTTGTCAAAAGTTTTAGATAAAATTTGTTTGTGCTAATAAATACCCAGAATTAAAAAAAATATTAGCCTTGAAACTTCTCACTTTGCTTGGGTCAACATATGTTTGTGAAGCAGCATTTTCTAAGATGAACTTCATTAAAAAAATTCCGGAACAGACTTGCCGATGAACCTATCCAAGATTTAATGAGAATAGCCAGAACAAGCTTTACTTTAAGCCTCAGACGGTTAGTCCAGGACATAAAATGTAATTTTTATCTTTAATATTGCAAAAACCCTTAAGGTAGAAGTACATAATACGCGTTAGTGCGCGCGCGCTCTTTAGACTTCTGTCAACAAAAGTTTAACTAGTGTATTTTCATAGAACAAGCTACATGCAAAATATTTTGACGCGTTTGCGCCAGAAGTTGGTTAACTTTGAACTTTTTAGCGCGTTGTGTATTTTTGACAAGTAATCAGCTGACAATAAAAAGAATAATTTATCAAATTTGTGATTCATGAAAGAAAAACTAGTTAAAGAGATTAAAAAACATACAGTATTTATAAAAAAATAATAAATTCAATAAAATAATAAAATCTTGATAAACTTTCGAATCCGTTTTTAATGTACAAATAAAAAACAGCTGACAGAAATGGCTTTTGTAACGCGCGTTGTGTAACTTGCAATTTTTCATGCGCTAATGTTTTTAAACGCACAACAACGTCGACGGATTAACGCGTGCTATGTACTTCTACCTTAATTACTTACATCTTTTAATTCAAAGTATTAGTTTATTATTTAATAAAATAATGCCCTGAAACCCATTCGTTTTATTTGCCCATTGATACAGTATCTTAACAAATTATTTAAATAGTGCATTACCTTTCGGCCCGCGACGGTCGTGATTTAAAAAAAACGGACCCCAAATAAAAGTAGTTGGTGACCGCTGGTGTAGGGTATTATATGTTCGACATTGACTGACTGTATTTCTTATACTCGTCACCACAGGTTGAAGGGGTATATTTAATTAATTTTAACTTATAAATTTTTATATTATTCGAGTCAAATTACAATTTCTAAAAGCTTTTATACAAACGAAAATTCTGATAGTGCATAGAAAATATTCCTGGAAAATATTGAAGGAATAAGACTATGAAAGTATAAAAGCTTGTAAAAATTGTAATTTGACTTAGAATACACATTCGAATAAAATGAAAATTTATATAATAAACTAGCGGACCCGGCGAACTTCGTCTCGCCCCAATTTTAAGCCCGATAAATAAAAAAAATTAGGAAAATTAAAAACTAAGTTTTTTCACATTTTTTCGCAATTTTCCATGCGTTACGCTAAGAATTTTCTATTTTTTCATTTGAAAAGTCATAAAGGAATAATTCCACACAAAAACCCATATAAAAAATCATTTTTCGATTTTTTTGATAAATATTGCACTGAATTTCAATTGATTGTAATGCTTTTACCGTATATGGATATAATGCTTGATTTAGACAATCCGGAATTAAGCTTCATACAGACGATGGTCAGATCTTACAATATTGGTAAGCAGCGTTGCTTAAATTGCATTAAAATTGGCTAAAATGTCTTACAACTGTGTGAACATTGTAAGCTCAATTGTATTTGCAGAAGTGCAAAATTAATGCATCTGACAATCGCACCATTGTCAGAAAAATATTGCTGTTGGCAACGCCTGCTTACAATATTGTAAGATCTGACCATCGTCTGTACGAAGCTTCAGTTTAACAATACACAAAACTCGTATAAACTGCAGCAAGAAAAATAGCACATTTACTGTAGAAAATTACAATGCCAAAATGACACCTGTCAGATTGCGCAAAGTCTAAAGCTACGGTCACACTTATTAAATATTTGATCAAATAAGCGTAACCCCTACTTTTGATAATATTTAGTGAGATTTAAAATGGTCTTAATATTACAAAATGAACTAATTATACTACTAGACATAGCAAAAAACAGTTTTTTGTAAGATGTGGTATTTTAATCAAAATAAATATTGTTATTAAGCGAAATGATTTTTTAGTTTGGTTGTTGGTTTCGTTTTTTTCGTCAAATATTTGATAAGTCTGACCGTAGCTTAAGTCAACGTATAACGCCATCTATTGGATTTTGGCTGAGAACTTTCTATTTTTTAATTTTCGATTTTCCCAATTTTCCGACTTTTGCGGAGAGATCTTCCAATTTTCCGCATTTCGCATTTTCCGCAATTTTCCACGATTTACACTAAGAACTTTCTATTGTTTGATTTGGAAAGCCATTAAGGAATAATTTCACACAAAATTTCATACAAAAACCAATTTTCCAACTTTTCCGGAGTGATTTTCCAAAATGTTCATCAACAAAAACCTTCTCCTCGAATATACGAACAACTGACAAAAAATTTTACAGAAATCGGCCCAGCCGTTCTCATTTTATGAATTACTATACATTTTTTACACCATTTTTATATATATAGAGAAGATAGAAGATAAAAGAAGAGATGTTACTCACCATGATAAATAAATTCCCAGTTTCTATTTATTCAATTTATTTTAATTTAGTTTTTACAATATTGATTTTATACCGTACAAAGTATATTCATTCTGGATCCTAATGAATAGTGGAGTTGGTTTAACGATGTCCGCCTGTCTGCCTGTTTTTCTTTATATCTGAAAATCGGAAAAGGCAAATATTTTCAAGTTAGGTGCAAGACTTCTGTATATCTAGAGAGCCAAAGTTTCGAAATTAGGTACCAGCATCTTCATTATCAAAACACAACATCCGACAAAATGTGAGCGTGATTGGAGAAGCGGTCGTGGCACAAAGTAGATTTATTTATATCCTAAGAACAGTATTTAAATAACTTTCTGTTCTTATCGCGCTATAATAGTAAAGGGTATATAAGATTCGGCAAAGCCTTATATAGCAATCTTACTTGTTTTATATTAATATATTAATTTTATTTAACCCATTATTAAAAAAAATATATGGTTTGAAATTTTTTGATTCCAAGAAAGTTTTTAGCATAATTTTGAAATAATACTTATAGAACATTATGAAAATTTATTTCTCGGTATTCATTTTTAAGTATCTTTCAAGTTTCAAGATCGTTATTATTGGGTTTTGAATCGACAAATCTATCCTCGATAATTTTCTAAATTCAAGTTCATAAGATTGTTTTTTTTTTGCTGCATGAAATCCAAAATTTTTAAAAACATGAAATTAGATTGACATTTTCAACAATAATTTTGGTTTTAAAGCTGGCTAAAATTTAAAGATAAACTCTTGGCTGAATAATCACTGGCAGGCCAATCGTAGATCAATATGATCTAGGGTGCCATGGTAGGCTAGTTGGTAGTGAGCTAGTCTATCAGTGCTGGGACTGCGGCTTCGATTCCCGGTCTCCTGCAGACAAGCGTGGAGCTTAGCGAGATTAGAATAAAAAAAAAATATATTAACATAGCATAAAATTTGTGTGTTCTGTATTTTGGTTTGAAAATTATGGTCACCGTATCTTTAACCATAAGGTTATGTAGCCAATTTTAAACTTTGACTTTAAATGTTCAATTAGATGTGCCATACCGTTTACAGTAATGGAAAAAACCAAAATTCAATTGGTTTCTATGGTTATGGCGTTATGGCAAGTCACCTATAATAAAATATAGTGTAACTCATAAGGTTGGTTCAAACAGCTGTTTTTACCCGCACCAACTACACTGTGCAACAAAAAAAAAACAGCCTCAACACTTGCAACGCGAAATCAAAGTAGGCTACTAATAGAGCAAATCTGCCAAAGGGTTTTCAAAAGTTAGTTCCCGAAATATGGGCGTTTTGGTATAAGTGAAACAAATATACTAAATGTACTTCTGAGCTAAAAAATAATTTCAGATGTCTTCAGTAGAATCGTATGGCGATTCTTTTCTTAAAATTTATTAATCCTCTTACTCTCATTTTGGCAGCTTTGCTCTACTAGTAGTCTGCTTTCATTTCGCGTTGCAAGTGTTGAGGCTGGCGGCAATGACCCAAATTTTGTGGCGCTGTGTTACTGTTACACATATACCACCGCGCGGCTTAATGTCCAAAAGTTTGAACCCCTCTTTGATAGTTTTTTCAAACAAAACTCAAGCCGATATTTTTTTGAAGCTATAATAAAACATAAAACTATACATTAAATATATATTAAATATAATTCTATTGCTTTTCAATCTGTTCCAAAACACCCAAAACAGCCATCAAAATCAATGATTTTTTCTTAGCAACAACAAAAACATTTTTCCCTCAAAAAAACTAAAATTAACTTTGGCAATCTTTAAAACATTTCATACAGCCGCGTCGGGCTCATAGACCGAAAGTAACTGAATACACCAACCAGGACGACTCTTCCCAACAAACACGAAGTCGAGCCTTTGGTATGAAATTACTTTAACATTTAATAGAAACTGGGAATTATCTCCTTTCGTAGGTTACTTTATATAACATTTTTTTATTTTTCGAATTTATTCTATGAGTTACATTTCAGTTATGTATTTTATTAAGCTTTTTTGTAATAGAATAAATTCGAAAAATAAAAAATGTTTAACATTTAATTTCAAGCACCATTCTCAAACTTTTTTCAATTGTTTGATTTTAACATTTGAATTTAAATTGATAATGATTTGAATATAAACATTTAAAATACAATGTTTTATCAATTTGATATCAAATTGTTATTAATGGTATTCTCAAATCAAAAATAAATTCAGAATTTGAGAAATGAAAGAACGCTTTTTCTTTTTTCAGCTTTGGGCCGTATGTTTAGCCAACAGTTTATTTAAAGTAATAATAAATTTATATTTAAAAAAAATATTATTCATTTAAGTTCCACATTAAATTTAAAAAAACCTTTAAGAATAGCTTTTGAAATCAATTTGAAAGAAATGCATTTTTCAATTTGAAAATAGTTTGCCGTTATTGTTAAGAATGCTATGATTTACAAATCAAACCTTTTCGTTCGAGAAAAGGTTTGATTTCAAATCATTTTAAAACCTTTGTGTTTGTTGGGTTACAAACAGGTGGAATGCACTAAAATAAAGCTTGTATTAAACCGGGAGCTTACAGAAAATTTTACTTTTTAGCGTTTCTGGAAAAATAATTATGTATAAAAAAAATGTGTTTCGTCGGTCTCACCGACCATAGAAAATAGGAAAGTCACATACTGTGCTTCTATTTGGAATTGTTTTCTCTTCTGTAAGTTATTTTAGCAAAATTTGTTGTGTTTAAATTAAGTTTTTTTAATATAAAAAATTAATTTCCTGCGGGCTGGAAAAATGAAAAGTTCGTATTTGTAAATGCAAATTCATCAGGTATACGCATCCGCGATTTTTTTCATGGACTATTTAGTTTCATTTAAAAAATCGAACAGCTGGCCAAGTGCGTTTACCTGTTTAGTTTACCCTGTCTTAAGTAGACTTTTAGAACGACAAATTATTTAATTCTTTAATTATTTTAAATGACGAACATCATATTATTTCAATAATAACTATATACGATAATCGACACATTATTTATTTCTCTTAGTCACATTTCTTACATTAAAACCTTATTTGCCACGAAATAACCAAAAAAATATTTTTCAACAAAATTAATTATTAATGATTTCATCAGCAAAAAGTGTCCCACCTTAAAAAACAGCTTGTGTCCGTTGACATGACTAAACGAATGAATTTAATAGAATTAGTCTAGAGTCTAGACCATTAAGCAAAAAGTAAAAAAAAGAGAAAATCATTGTCATGTAATCAAACTTAGGCAAACATATTTTTTTTTTTTCGAAAATTATCATGAATAAAGTTCCATTTACTTAAGTTTTGATATAAAAAGGAAACAATTTCTCAAACCAAAACTCTTTTGACAATGCGTAATCATAATTTAGATATTTTGGGATTGAGATTTCATGTCAATGTTTAAAAAAAAAACTTATTTTGTTTAGAAGTTAAAAAAACAGCCCAGAAAATGAGGTTTAGTAAAAAAACCATAAAAGTTTTTAACAAAAATTCTTTAAAAACGTAGCAACTTTATAAAAAGAATCTAAGAAAATTATAAAACAGAATTCAAGAAATAAAGAACCTAAAAGAGCAACACAAAATGAGAGGAAATCAAAACATTTTAAATCCGTCGAAACAAATTTATCTTTTGTTCTAAATCTGGGCTTTCTAACAAGATAAAACATACGAGATTTGATCATGTTTGTACTGAAATAAAACAACTTTTTGCATTATTTATACACTGGATTGTTTGATTTCAACCAGTGCACATACAGCTACTCCCACTATAAATGGGACACCTCATAAAAATACTTAATTTACATCTTCTTAATGTTAATTATTTTCCATAGATATAATTCATGCAAAATAATGTATGTATATGAAATGAAAATTTTTTAGATTAACCCTGGAAGGTTTCTCTTCATTTCAGCACATTAAAGTTACTCTTCGTCGAATCGACGAATTAAAAAAAAACGGAACGATTTTTAAAGTAAAATATCAACAAAAACTGTTAAGTTAAGCATTTTATAAAAAAAAGCATAAAAAATAAAAGTTCTTTTTCTAGTTTCAATACGAATTTGAACTTTTTTGGTGTTTTCAAAAAAAAAGTAAACTTGTAACTTGGCTAAAGTATTCAGCTATCATTTTTGAAAAAAGAGCGTTGTTTGAATACACATAAAAAAGTTATAAGATAAAGTGTAAATAAGCTTCGTCGATTCCATGAGCGGTAACCATCCAGGCTTAAAATAAGATTTTAATGTTAGGTTTCAAACATATTATCATAAGACTTTTTTAATGTATCCCATTTGAAGTGTATGTAGCCTTATAGTAAGCAATATCGCCGTTCTCGCTTAATATTTAACAAGCTCCTGAAGTGTTGGCTTCTTTTAGAAAATTTTCCTGACATTCAAGTTGTGTATGTAAAAAAAGACGATCACATTGTTACTTTAACATACAAACAAAACGTTAAAGCGACTATTTAAAATCTGTTGAAATTAAAAAATTTATTTTCAAAATTGAATCTGGGAATTTATTCCTCATGGTGAGTTACATTTATTATATAAATTTTTCATATTATTCGAATGTGTATTCTATGTCAAATACAATCCTCAAAAGCTTTTATACTTTAATAGCCTCATTCCTTCAATATTTTACAGGAATATTTTCTATGCACTATCAGAATTTTTTTTTGTTTTGTATATTTCTGTTACGAAGCTTACCTTAGCTATCCTTTGGTTAGCAATGAAGTAAATTGTAAAGAAAATTTATACAACTATTAGATACCAGCAGAATGTAATGCATTTTCTGGCCCGCTACGGCCTTCGTCAGCATTCTTTGTATCTTATAACTGGATAGTGCCTATTGTAAATTTTATGTATTTAACTTAATTATTTTAACAAATAGAATCTGGGAATTTATTCCTCATGGTGAGTTACATTTATTATATAAATTTTTCATATTATTCGAATGTGTATTCTATGTCAAATACAATCCTCAAAAGCTTTTATACTTTAATAGCCTCATTCCTTCAATATTTCACAGGAATATTTTCTATGCACTATCAGAATTTTTGTTTTTTGTATATTTCTGTTACGAAGCTTACCTTAGCTATCCTTTGGTTAGCAATGAAGTAAATTGTAAAGAAAATTTATACAACTATTAGATACCAGCAGAATGTAATGCATTTTCTGGCCCGCTACGGCCTTCGTCAGCATTCTTTGTATCTTATAACTGGATAGTGCCTATTGTAAATTTTATGTATTTAACTTAATTATTTTAACAAATAGAATCTGGGAATTTATTCCTCATGGTGAGTTACATTTATTATATAAATTTTTCATATTATTCGAATGTGTATTATTATTTTTTAATAGCTGCCCACAATCGTTAAATGCACGAACAATCACTGTTTAAAAAAAAAAGTCGTTCAAAAAGTATCTGAAAAAATTATGAGGAATATGGCAAATTTAATTAGATATAACTCGATTCATTTCAAAAATAGCAAAGTAGTTTATCTCGGAAGAAATTGTAATAATAATAATCGTAAACTAAAAACGTTTTTACCAAATAAACTCTAAAATCAAAAAAGCCATTAAGTTTTAAAAAGTGAATAAGATGCAAATTTGACTAAATTTCTCCTAAACTATAAAAAAACATCAAAATATAAATAAAAAAACGCAGCTTTAACAAAAATTTTAAGGAGTCACAAAAAATTCAAAAAAAAAAAAAAATAATTTCACGGCAACTTGTACGTTTTACGAAAACTAAATTCGATTTTTGACAGCAGTCGAAATAGTCGATCGAACGAATTTCCAGTTGGCGTACTTTCGATAAACCAAAAGCACTATTGTGAATTTTACTGATTTAGTTTATTCACAGTAGTATATTCCTATTAGCTGGCATTTTAAGTAAAAAATCTATGCGAATGTAAAAATTAAATTAGAATTTAATATGAGCCCGACAAAATTATGGTTCGATTCTTTGTCTGATGACGATAAACGCTTACTGTAACTGACCAGAATCAGAAATAAATCGAGGGATGCTTTCAATATTATGAAAAAGGTCCCCACTAAGTACATATGTTAGTCAATCTCAAGCATATTAAAATTGGCAGCAGTTTTGTGCAAAATTGAAAATATGCTTGATCTTGCACCGCCCACGGCATCCCAACAGTACTGTCAACTCATAATACAAATTTTACTTTCGCTTGTCGATATTCGATAACAAGCGAAAATCGTTCGTCGAATGCAATTTATAATAGGGGCCAACATGTAAATAGTTTTTTCGCTAAAATTGCTGAAACTGGGCGACTAAAGATTGTTTGTTTAAACTTTAATTTAAAAAAAGCTCTTACTAAAACCAATCACTTAAATCTTAAAATTGTAGTCAGTCTAAGGACGAATCGCTTTAATCCAAAAAAAAAACCATTAAAATTGCCAGACTACATATTTTTAACACACAGAAAAATATATCAATGTTAAATTAACATGGTGCAATGTTGATTAAAAATCATAGTAAATTTCTGTAAAAGTATGGATTTTATTTAAAACTATCATTGTTTCATATTAATTTCAAACGAAAAGATAAACTCACTGTTTATTGTTGGTGTTTTGTTTAAGCTTTGATATTGTTACTTACGAGTAAGACTTTGAGTATTTTAAATTCTTATTCGCTTTAGGGTTTTATTCGTATAATATTTTTAGCTTTTCTAAAATCTTAGGAAAAGGTTTCCTGATTAGCTGGCCTAAGCAACCAGTGAAATGCGCGTAGAAGCTTGCTTTCCCTCAACAATAAATTTCAGTGTATTTATCAGATATGAAAAATTGGGAATTTAGCACGTCATACAGAAATCGTATTAATGATAAATTTTGTATTCCCGTAAATAACTTTGATAAAAATGTTAAAATTACATTGCTCAATATTGAATCTTTAAAATCCTATTTTTTTTGTTTTGTATAGAAACAATAACAACAATATAAAAAGAAACCCATAGTTTTTTTTATTTTCATGTTTAAAATTATATATAATAAGAAAGAAAATTCCCATATTCTTTTTGTTAAAGTTATCTAGTTAAATAGTACATTTCATTTTCAAAGGAGAATGATGACGAGAATCATATCGGGCCATTGTGGTGGTGTCTTTTAATTGTGAGTGCTTCTTGGAAGAAAGGGGAAAACAAAAAAGTGAAACATGTGTTACAGGAAAATAAATAATTATATTCTCTCTCGCCCTGGTTCTATGGGTTAAGCTGAAGGTCCACACCATGCGTGTATGCGTCTGTCCTTTTTATGCATCAGCGTAATTTTATGTGACAAGTTACACAACAAAACGCATAGAATGCATACACGTATCAACGCATCAAAGTAGGTTTACTTTCTACTTTTGTATCCCTCGCATGAGTGGTGAGAAAATGTCAGCTGTTTTTGATAGCCATGGATGAGACATCATATTTTATTTTCAAAATTATCGATAAATATATTTGTGTGGTGGATTCCTTTTTAAACTTTTAGGAATTAAAAAAAGTTTTTAATAAAAGAAAAAGCTTTCGTTAAAAAGGTTGCAATAACTTTCAAGAAAGAAAAAAATAAAAATTAATTTGAAATACAATTTATATATTTTGTATTTTATTTATTGATTTTTATTATATTTGTCGATTACGTTTAAGTAGTGGGTGCCATCTCTCTTGTGTTTATTATTATTTTAAAAAACAAGTGATATGGAGGAGAAGCTTATGCTGTGAAAAGTAACGAATATTTATACAATAAAAGCTTTTTCCTTACATATGTATGTACTTATGTATGAATTCCATAATTCTTTTTAAATCTCAATTTCACTTCCCATTTTGCCAAAATTGTTTTTATTTGATAATTTTACAATTTTAACACAACAGCTGATCAAAAAAAAAAAAATATAATAATATGGCGCATAAAACGCATGGCATGTAACTTAATTTTGGAAACGCATAAAATGCACAAAAAGTATCATACGCATCTACACAGAAAAAATTATTTTTCCAATCCAAACAAAAAATTTGTAGAATCAAAACATTTTTTGTCTGAAATCGGTCCTACAAACAAATTCGCATATTCAAACAATTTATTTGCATTTCGTTTAATGAAAAAAAACACTGATTTTTTCAAAAAAATCATTTTACTGAATCAAACAAAAAGTCTACTGAAATTCATATAAATTTCAAACAAATTATTTTGCTGAATCAAACAAAAAAGTTTTTGCACAAGCAAGCACTGCAGGAGAGCGGCGGCTGGCCTTGAGACACATTTTTTTGTTGGAATAATTGTTGAACCAAGTCTAGTTTATACACACAATGTTTTTCTTCTTCACTCACTGTAACCAAACAGAAATGTAACCAAATACGGCAGCAGACCGACTCGTCTTCATTCTATTTTTGTACTTGATGTACCCATGGTGGAATAAGCAGGTGGCATCGTTACGGCAACAAATACAACATTACAACAAAAAGGGAAATTACATCACCGTTTACGTCAAAAAATACATTAAACAAAAATCAAAGCGTGCCGCTGAACGTGATGAAATAAATAAATTTTTAGCCAATTTTTATTTAATTATGGTCAATATCTTATTTATATTAATTTAAAATTATCAAAAACTTTAATAAAATACAATAATCACTGCACTAAACGTGGACTTTTTGTAAACATAAACAAAACTCTGACATAAACCTAGACAAACAATGCAAGAGCAAAATATCGTCATCTGTCGTAGTGCTGCCACCTGTTTATTTTACCATGGATGTAACTATTTAACTAAACAGTTTTAAAAAATTTAATACGGGGTTTTTTTATTCTTCTTTACCTACTTTTAAACCAACCAGAAATTTATTTGGTTTCTTTTAATGTTGTTTCTGTTGTTTAAAAAGAGTGAAACGTTTTTTACGTTTTTGTTTTTTTACATCTTTCTTATTGTTGTCCTTTTTTAAGCGTCCAAAAATAGACTTTATGTGTTTTTGTTGTTGTTCTTATATTTCACATAAAGAAAGAAGTGTTGCTTACGATCAAATAAAAATATGCAAAAAAATAACAACATTAAAGAGCGTTAAATATTTCATACAAAATTATGAAAACTTGAAACCAATAACGCGTATATTATATTTTTGAATAGTTGTCAACATTTTTGTTGGTTAAATAAAAATCAAACAAAAATATTAATTGAATCAGTAAAAAAATTTGTAGAAATTAAAAAAATTAATTCAGCAATAATTTTTTCTGTGTACTCATGAACGCATGGTGTGGACCTTCAGCTTAAGTGTTTACAATGTTTCTTTAATTAACGCGTATGTTGTCTCTGAAGCTTCTTCTCACTGTTATTTCAAACTCAAACCAATTTGATTCTACATGAAGTTCACGTTGTTTCAACTTGAAATAACTTTCATTCAACGTAATTCAGAGTGTTATTTCAATATGAATGTCATTTTGCTTTAACTTTACGGGGATGTTTAATTAACATTTTATTAAATTAAAAGAAAATAATGTGGTTCGCAAATTATTGTAAAATCATGTTAAATTAACACGAAGTAACTATGAAGCAAAATCACTTCCGAAAAATGTGAAATCAACCTTGTATTCGAGGATTTTACATTGTTTTTTTTTTTTTTTTTTGTGTGTGTGAACGTTACCCAACAGACCAAAATAGAGAAAAATGTAAATGAGTTGTATAACAAGCTTATCGTAACCGATTTCCTACAACATGACAACAAATATGATTGCAAATGGCTTATTCTCGCTATAGTTTTGTTAGTGCTTTTGAGAATGTTGTCCCGTTATTTGACGCGTTCTTTAATTATGTATTATAAGTTAAAGATTTCAGTCTTTTTGTTTGGTTCGAAGAGTGAAGAGTTTTGAATTGTTTTAAACAGTGCGCAATTGTAAAAAAAAGTAACTAAATATTATATGTATAAGTAAAAAACTTTTTGTAAATATGCCATTTAAATTTAAACAGAATGTTCGTAAAGAATGTAATCTTATTAAAGAAAGAAAAGTATTTTTCTGTAAGCTTATTCTAATATTAGACTTATTAGCTTACATTATATTATATACAAGTAATATTATCGCAATGGATCAGTTTTCATTATTAAATAATTGTTTATAAGCCTTTTTTAATAGTAATCACAACACTTTTCTAAGCTTAAGGCTTATGCTAGTAAGCTTGCTACAAGTTCTTTCTAAATCGTTTTGGTTTGTTGGGTAACACAGTGCAACACGAAAAAAGTAATCATATACGGACAACTCTACGTGATAAACGACCCAAAGTCATGCACTTTTTTATTGGCCCCCAAAGATTTGGGGCCTCGGTGTCATTTTTGCAAAAAAGTGATAATTTTCTCAGGCTCATATCTTGCAAACCGTTCGGAATTTTGACTTAAACCTCTGAGACAAAGTTGTAGCTCTTGCCAAAAAAAAAAAATTTTGAACATATAAAATCAAAAAAACTTCATCTTCAAGATCAAAATCGCAAAAAACTAAGATCTCAATAAACAACTTTCTTGAGCATATGAACTTCCTAGGAATGATTATTAACACCGTTTAGGTAACCGCAAAAGTGAAAAATTGCCCGAAAATTAGATTTTCGTACTTTTTTATATGTTCACAATTGGCAAGAGCTACAACTTTGCACGATTTAACGTTTTTATTCCTTCAAAGTATGTGGCATTGTTTTGCGTATGTAAACTATGCTTTGTGATGAAAACAAACCCCACATATATTTAACTGAAAATTATTTTTTTAATAAGAAATTTAATAAAAAAGAAAATAAATATGGATAAAAAACTGTTACCGGTTGTGTTATTTTAATTTTTTATTTTTTATTAAATAATCAGTTCATATTTTTTGCTTTTGCTTAAAATTTCACGTGAAATAAGTGCAGCTTACATTATTTCGCAGTTGCAAAAAAATGTTACCAGAAACATTTCTGAACTTTTTTACAAAATGAACGGAGTATAACTCTATCAACATTATTTCATAGATATTCCGCACAAGTTTTTTTCATATAAGTTTTGACAGCATTTCACCTGAAATGTTGAACAGAGTACCAGGCTTAAGTGGAAAACGAAACGTGAAATTTTATATATTTTGGAGACGTAATTTCCATATTTTTTAATAAAATAAAATAACATTTATTTTATATAAAAATTTCAATTAATTTTGCCTACAGAATATTGTGAGTGTGATTTTGGAAGCTTCGCCTTCCTACATGAAGGCGTAGGTCGTCGATAACTTGTGGAGGAAGCTTATCAGGCATAATGCCGCAATTTGTAATGTCTTCATAAATTTTTCGCCGCCAAATAATTTCTTTTTCAGTGACTTTGCTGTTAAAGAATTAACTTAAAATCAAACCAGTCTAAGAAACTGTAAAATGCATCAATAAATAAAAAAAGTTGCTTTCATTTTTTTTAATCAAAATATTCAATTGAAAAAAGTGGAATTTTTTACACCATTTTCAGTTTTATATAAAATCTAATTGAATGAATAAAGGAAAGGGGGTTTCCTTTACAGAAAATCCAGATACCTAGCAACTCTGTTTGTTTACTTTTTAAAGGAGTCGCTTGTTTAAAAATTATTCTCATTGTTTTGGAAATCCTTTTCATACGCTTTTGAGCATGACATTGTTATTTGGTTTTTATTGCTGGACATTGTAATGAGTTTATAGTTGTTTTTACGGTTGCTATTGGATTTTAATGTGTATAATTGTTGTTGTTTGTATTATGCTGAAAATGCATAAAATTGTTTACGACCAACATAAAACTGGCAAAAGTTTATTATGATTTTTGTTGCTGCCGCCCATTCGAGTTATTGTTTTTTGTGCTTTATGAATAATTCATTTGCTAATTGAGCAACACTTTATGCCGCCAACAGTAGCAGCAGAAATTTATTCACATGTTTAACTATTGGAACTGCCTCACATTCAAGCGCAATAGTGAAAATCTAGTTAAAATTTTCATGCATTTCCCTCTGATAAGGATAATTAATGAAATTAACACGTATTGTGTTGGGGATGAATTTTGGATTTGGGAATTAGTGTCACGGCATAATCAAATACTCTGACCTCTTAATAAAAATTAAAGACTTTTTTTGGTAAACAACACGACATTTTTGGAAAGTACAGAAATTTGTTTATAGCATTTTTTATTGAGGTTATTTGTATTTGCTTCTTTAAAGTCTTTTTCCAAAGATTTTAGAAAAGCTAAATATATTTTACAAATTAAACTGTAAAGCGAACTAGAACTATAAAGCTTTCCTGATGATCTGGCCAAAGCAACCAGTTAAATGCGCATAGAAACTAGCTTTCCCTCAAGAAAAAGTTTCAGTGTATTGTAACGTGGAAATACCATGCTCGAATATACTATTTTCACATTCATATAAATTCAAGATTATTTTAGTGTATTTACCTATTTTGTAACATGATCTACCCCCAATTAATTATAACCAATAACTCTGAATGCCCCTACTGTAACAACCACATACACTAATACTATTGAATGCAGGTATAATTCTCATTCAGTTCATTTTTAAATAAGTATAAGTGGACAAGGTTTAGTTACAGCCGGGGCGATTCTCACAACACAAGAACCTGCCATACAAGTATCGGAAATGATAAAAATTTAAGAGCCGACTGATATCACGATTGTGATTTCGGTTGAACCATTTGTGCAAAATACCTAACGCCTGGGTTTGGTAGAATACATACTCACAGTGACTTCGGTCATCTGTTCCGACAGTAAGACTGTGTTCATACGGCTCTTTTCTTATTGAAAAGATTGCTACTTTATAGGCGAGAGGGGCGAGGGGAAAAGAAACGAGTACACAAATGCCTGTACTGTCTTTACGTTTTGCGTTTTCATTCGTTGTTTAATTTTGTTATTGGTTTCAATATCAAAAAAGCACACATGCAAACGCACGACTATACAAAACAAAAAACATGGCGTAAACATGAAATGAATAATTTGAACGCCAATTCATGTTCAAAGAAGAAAAAGGAAGAATCTTTTCAATAAGAAAAGAGCCGTATGAACTCAGACTAACTCCGGTTATCTGTTCCTACAGTGATTCAGTTCAGCTAGGGTATTCATTTAATCGGGCTTTTGCTTTAATCGCTTAATCGCTCGATTAATTAATAGAGGATTTGGTTTAATCGGTTAATTTGTTGTTGATCGGTTAATCGGTTAATAAGGTTTTTTTCTAAATTAAGTAATTTCAATAAATAAAAATTATTTATTATTTGGAGTTAATTAGTAAAAAAAACAATAAGAAAACAATTCTTGAACTGAAACGAGCAAACAAAAAAATAATTAATAACTATGTAATACACATTTTTAATTAATACATATTTGGGCTATTCACAAGGTGTGCTATCAAGTCATATCGTCTAAAAAATATATTTTTGTGTTTGAAACAAAAAAAAATTATATATAATTATAAATTATATTTCTTGTAATTATTTTAAGACATATTATGTATTTATTAAAAAATAAACTGTGAGATCATTTTATTAATCATTTTAAGAAGATCTTATAAAATACTGTTTTAGAAAAATAAATTGGTCTAAATATTTAGGATTTAAGCGATTCTTTTCTTTAGTTTTGATAAACTTGACTTGGAAAAAATTATTTCACTTATCGAAGATGTTAGTAAAGATTATCTAATTTTTCAGTAATTTTTCTTTAATCATTTTAATCTTCCATTATGACATTAGAGTCCTGTTTTAATTTTTTTAAATGTTTAACACTTCTAATTGTTTTGGTTAATTCTGTTGTTGTGTTACTATCGAGAGTTTTTTCTGTTGTCACCGAACATTCTGCAAAAAAGTTTATTTCCAAATTTCTTAATTTCTGTTTTTGCACATTATTTTAAGAATGTAATCCTAGAAGAAAAAATATTTCTAAACACAACTTTTTTGGTGTACTTTGGTACCTTTTTTGTTGAACTTTGGTGCAGATAAAATTGTAAAATTCTACATGGTTGCATTGTAGAATGCATTTAAAAAAACGAGTTGCTTTGCAACTGACTTTTTGGAACTCACCTATAATTAAAAACATAAAAAAATATGGTTTAATACTACAAAAAATTAAAATTTTTTTTTACATCGGTTAATCGGTTAATCGACTGAAATTAACCGGTTTAATCGTTAATCGAAAAAAAAACAATTTTAAATTAACCGATCAGTTAATCGGGTAGTAATTAATCGGTTAACCGAATAACGGTTATCCGAATGAATACCCTAGGTTCAGCTGTTCCTACAGTGACCTCCCTCGGTCATCTGTTCCAGTAGAGTAGAATCATTTTTGTGCTATCGTAAAAACTAGTCTTAAGAAATATTCTACAATGTACATACATATTTGAAGAATTTCTGCACATCCCGAAGCAGACCAGTCCGAACCAGCAACAAAGTATTTGAGTTCCCGAACCCGATCCAGCGCCGAGCCGATCCGACATCATTCCTGAATTCCCGAAAATAATCAAGCCATTTTGTACGCGCCAACTTCCGAAGCTAACTACAGCCGAACATCCAACCTTCCGACAAGTTGAACTCGTGTACTAGCCGACTGCTTATAGTGTAGTGAGTGCGCTATTTTTATGCAAGCCACTATTTAGTTTGTAATTTAAAAATATTGTTTATTTTTAAGTATTTTTATTATTTGAAATACAAATTTGAAGAAATGCAACATCAGCATTCCCACGGTTTGGTTTGTATTAATCAATAAACAAATCAACCTGAGTATTAATTATGGCCTGATGTTAGCTCAAAAATTTAGTGTATAAGCCAAATATTAATCAATAAACGGCAGAGTTAATTCAATCATCGACTTGTTTTCATCTCTCAGTAAAAGGGCATATTAATGCTCGGATAATGCGGCAGAAGTGCTAAGATAATACTTAAAAACTCAGTGACACTACCACAAGATTCCACAAAAGCTTACCCGAACTTATATTACCGTATCTATCTTATCGTAATAACTTTGTATTAATTTTCAGAAAGGGTGAAAACAAAATCTTATCACTTATGGCCTGTTCGTCGATAACGAATAAAGACTTCGTTCGCTTAACCCATTTAAGCCCAAACAAAAACTACCGGACAAAAAATAAAATATTGTTTATTTTATTATTTAATTCATTACATATAAACAAAAAACAAAAAAAAAAATTTTTTTTTTTTTTTTTTTTTTTGGATTAAAGAGGTGTACCCAAATTGGCACTACGGTCACTAAAAAAAAACAAAATTTAAAAAAATTTTTTTTTATGTTATAGAAATTTCTGAAATTTTAGTTTATCAATAAGGTAAACATATATTGAATAATGTCAAAAACTTTGTCATAAGCCGGAAATAATGAAGTGTTCCCAAATTGGCACAGCGGGTGTAAATGGGTTAAATTACGTTTAAAACAAAAACAAATTATAAAATATAGTTTTTGTTCGTTATTGACGAACAGGCCATTAAGGTTTGTTGATCCGACACGACTAAGCTACCCCAGCCGAAGAGAAAACCACGTTACAGTATTTATTAAAAATAAAAAATTGGAAATTTACCACGCCATTGAGAAATCTTATTAATAACAAATTTTGTTTTCCCAAAAATAAATTTGACCCAAATTAAAACTTCAAACACACATTTGTTTTTTTTTTTTTTATTGGTCCGCTAGAACAAAACCTGAGATAGAAAACAAAATAAAAAATATTACGACTTTTAGAGCAGGCTCTTAGCTATCGAGAAATCATTTGTACCGATCCTCAGGTCGAATAATGTTCGAGTAATGTCGCAGTTTCTATGCCCCTGCACAAAAACAAAATCCAGTATCGATTCATATTAATTACAAACATTTTTTATTTAGAAGAGACATACATAAATCAAATATATTATTAATAATTATACTGCAGGCAAGCTAAAATCCCCAAAAACGAAAGGTGCAAACTCGCCAAACTTGCAATGTTTCGAGATTTGTCCAAATTTCGATGAACATTGAAATTTCATTAAATTTCCTTTTAAAAGTGAAAGTTTGCCATATATCCTAAGATTACGGCCATGTTATGACAATCGCACGATTAAAAATCGCAAAACGCCAGATTTCTTTTATGGCGTTTTGAAATTTGTGCGTTTTGCTTGCAATCTACCATAGTTTCTTTAACATATTCTAATATTCCCTTCAGCATAATTTTGCAGTCTGAAGTAGGCAAACTTCATGCAAACTGCGATTCATAGAAAACTATTATGCGGTTTGAAAACAGAATCGCATATTTTAAGCGTTTTGCAACTGCCTGAACATTCCAGTTAGTTAATTTAAGCCAAAATTCCTGTAAATAAACAAGTTTTAGCTAATCTTTTATAAATAGGAAAAAAGTTTCCTATAAATAATGAAGTTTTACCAAAATTTCAATAAATAAGCGAATTTTGGAAACATTTTAATGGAAAGTGAATTTTCGCAACACTTCAAATTTTCTAGTATTTCTTATTAACAATAAAAGTTCGCCAAATTTCTCATCAATAGTATTTCCTACATATTTCAGAAGTATATAAGATTTGCGTATTTCTTTTTTTTAAGGATGTTTCTATTTTTCTCTTTTTATTTTTATTTGTTTTGAAAACAAACAACTTAAAAACTTTTGTACATTATTTGTAAGAGAATTACAAGTAAAAAAAAATTGTAGACGTCTTTTTAACGCTTGTAGCCGCTTTAAAGCTATAAAAGACAGTTTCATATTTTTAAACGCTAGAAGTGTATATTAAAATAAAGTGAAAGACAAAGAAAATTAAAAACGGAAATTTTAATTTCCCCAGAAAGGATCTTAATCACAAACGCATGTAAAGATATAAAAAAGCGTGTATAATGAGCTTTTCCTTTGCCGTAAGGCACACAAATAAATCCTGAAGACGCACACACATACACACACACACAACAGACTTTTGCGAACATTTACACGTACATATTATTTGAAAATGGATTTTTTCCATAGCAAAGACACCAAAAACAAAAATCCTTGAAAATACATTTATTACAGTGTGAGCACATTGATGAGGAGCTGGGAGTTTATTATCATCTCCTCATATTAAGGCACATGTGTCTGGAACATTATATGTTTTTATTCCATTTTATAAGGACCTGCGACGTATGTACATCCTTTTATGATTTTTTCTTTAACGTATGTTCAAGTGAATTGTAAATGCATGTGTATGAGTTAGTCTCTTTAAACACTTTTTCTTACCTTTATGGAGGGCGAAAAAAAAGTTGCTTTATTTTCTTTTTGCATACTTTCAAGGTTTTACGACACAGATATACACAGTATTTGTTTATTATATTTGTAAATACTTTCTCTCTTACTACACACTCGTTTTAATGTTCAGAGCCAAGTACGTAAAAATTTCTCGTTAAGGGGCCTGCATGTCGAACAGGTGTTTTTGACAATTTCTTTGTTCGTTGAGAATGTTGGAAGAGTGTTATATGTATTTAAGTTTGTTCTTTTATTTTCGTTTTTCTTTTTATAAATTTAATATGCAGCACATAAGTAACAGAGTAGTTATTTCAAAAAATGTAGAACTAAGTATTTGTTGTATGTGGAACGTCTTAAGGCCATAAAACTTTAACGCACTAGCGAAATTTGAAAAAAAAAGTTTTTATATAAATAAGCAAATTTTTATCCGCCAACAATAAATTTCAGTGTATTTATCAAGAATAAAAATTGGCAATTAAGCACGACAAGCAAAATCCTATTTATTTAAAATTGTTTGATTACTTTTCGAGCATATGAAAGAATCATATGTTAATTGTTCTTCAATCGCTCAAGTGATAAATCAGTTTTAAATTCAAAACATTTAGATATCGTTATTTGAATGAATCATATAACAATCCTTTTTTTTCTTTTAGGACCAGCACTCAGGGGATGACCCCTACTAATGCATTGCATTGTGTTGGAACTAGGAAAATAGGTTGTGGGAAGGAGGATAGAGGGAACATTCGATTTGAACTTAATCACGTTGTAAGTGAGAGGGAAGACTTCTGCAGGAAGGTTATTCCACATACGAACCGTCCGGGGAAAAACCGAATTCTCTCTGTAATGCGTTGTACGATTTACCTGCCAATCGACCACATAAGGATGGGCTCTTGAGGAAAAACATGTATTATGAACAAACGTACGGGTTTCGGGAACCAGATCCCTAATTTCGTCAGAACACATCCCATTTTAGTAACGATAAAACAGGCAAATACAACCCACATTGCGACGGTGCTCAAGGGAGTCAATAGAATTGGATACCCTACCAATGAGAACCTTCGCCCTCTCCTGCACGCGGTCGAGAAGCTCCAAAATAGACTTTGAAGCACCGGCCCACACATGAGAGTTGTTTTCCATACGCGGTCGGATATAGGTGGTATAAATAGTAAGAAGATCTGATGGAGTGAAATATCTTACACCGTCTTAGAAAACCGAGGCACTTGAATGCTTATTTCGACACCTTGAATATATGTTCTCTCCATCGCACATCACATTGTATCCAGAACATCAAGAGATTCTGATCCCTCTATAATTATACCACAAATATATACAAATGAGGCACTTTGATTTGTCGCGCGTTTATGCGTCATCACGCAACATTGGGTTTTTCGGGAATTAGAATCGACCCTATTCGCACGACCCCATGCCGAGACTATGTCAAGGTCTCGGCCAAGCGTATCATTCATATTCTGGCTCATAGCACCGACATCGGATGCGCTTGGTCTGCATTCGAATGGCAAAGGTTGCTGTCATCTGCAAAGGAGTAGATAGGGTTGGAAGTTTAACAAAGGAGGTCATTTAGAAAGATAAGAAATAGAGTAGGAGAAAGAACGGAGCCTTGCGGCACCCCTGAACGAATCTTGAACTCGTTTGACGAACCCCCATCTATAACAACTCGTATAGTGCGATCTCTGAGAAAACTCGATATAAATCGAGAGAAATTATCACCGACACCAAATGCAGCAAGTTGTGACAAGAGTGCACCATGCCAGACTCTATCGAATGCCTTGGAAATATCTGAAGCCATTACCTAACTTTCGCCAAAATGGTGAATAGAACGGCACCATTTTTCCGATAACAGAGCTAGTAAGTCTCCAGTAGAGCGACCTCTACGAAAGCCATACTGGCGGTCGCTTAGTAGGTAGTTTGACTCTAAATATTTGACAAGATGGTAATTTACCATACTCTCCATAACTTTGGAAAATGCCGAACAAATTACAATTAGGCGGTAATTTTCAGGGATATTAGCCATTCCTTTTTTAGGAATTGGCGTTACGTTAGCAACTTTCCAGCAGACTGGAAATTCTGTGGCACGGTATAAAGTTCTGAAAAGATTTGCTAAGGGACGAGCTAGCGTCGAAGAGCACTGCTTCAAGACCAGTGGAGGTATACCATCCGGCCCAGGAGAGTTGTTTATGTCGAGATCCGCAAGAACCCTTTTAACAGCTCGAGCCCGAAAAAATATTCTAGGCATAGTTACGGATAATTTTTCGAGTTCGGGTAGTGGTTGATTGCTAGCTGGTAGGTGAGAATTATTAGCAAATAATTCGGCAAAACAATTAGCCTTATCAACCGGGTCCGTGAATGATCGGCCATCCTTTAAAAGAGTTGGTATTGAAGAACTAGCATTAAGCCTTACTCTTTTAACGAATGACCAGAAGCTTTTACTACCCCGGGGAGCAGCAAGAACTTCAGTACGAACACGTTGCTCGTGAAGAGTTTTTTCCCGTCTAAGTACTTTGGCACACGAGGACCTTGCCATTTTGCGTAGCAATTCAGTATCAGCGTTTTTATGTTTACGCCAATTTCTGATTGCTTCCTCTCTGGATCTGACTGCTGATTTGCACGACTGATTAAACCAAGATTTGGATCGAGGTTTATTCGAAGCTTTTTTAACTGGAATGAAGATTTTCATTCCTAGCATTATCGCATAAGTGATTAATTAGTTTATCATCCAAAGTGATCGTTTAGGTGATTTTTACAAAATATTATCACCCCAATGCTGTACTGGGATTTGTTTTGCTTTTATCGTTTACATGTATTTAAAGTTCATGAAATTCTAAGAATTTTGTATAATTTTATTTCTTTGCTTTTTTTAATTCATACATTTTCAGTTGTTTGTGTTTGCAAGTTTTTTTTCTGTTCTTATCGAATTTATTGCATGTATTTATTTATGTTATATTTTCTGAATTCCCAGGTGATGCCACGAGAAAGAAAAAAACTAATGAAATACTACTTAGAATATTATATCTTTTTTTTTCTTCGAAAGACCAATCAAATAATAAGACAACTGGGGGACAAAAAAGTCCGAAGAAAAATTAAAAATATGAAAAAAAACGTGCCTTAAGACACAATTTATTATACAAAAAAAAAAAAAAGAAGAAAACCTTTTGGAATTTTCATTTCCCAGGACTTAGTGTTTTTATATTTTATGTCAACACTTCATTTCCTACAAGTTGTGTTTTATATTGATTGCAAGCGTATGTGTGTGAGTGTGTGCTTAAGGCTTTGGTTTAGGCAGGCAACTATGAAATTTATTACATTTTAAGCATCAACACAAGTCCAAAAACATTTTAACATATTTAAATTTATGCAACAATTGCTTTAACGTTTGGACACCAAAAAACAAAATAAAGCAAAGATAACTAAAAGCAAAGAGCAAGAATTACTTAAAAGGCTGTAACGAACTTTACCGACCTGGGTGCGTAAATAACAGTTATCCAAAAAATTTAGATACGTATTCAAATGCTCTTTCAGAATCTATGGCGATTTAAAAAAAACCATTTCGACTCCACATTTAAAACTTATTTTACAACGAAAAAATAAAAGTTCGGATGAAACTTTTAAAAACTCCTCAAAAGAGTTTTATTTTATGACAGCAAAATACAAGTCTTTCGCAGAGTTTTTTTGCCTAAAATAAAACTCTTTACGTCATTAAAATTATATGCAAATCTTTGAGTTTTATTTTTCCGTCGCTCCCTGTTAGATGCCCCTCATCAGAACTTTGATTGTTTTCAAAAACCAGAAAAATAATAGGGTTGCGAATTTTATTTAAAACTTAAAAAAAATCATTTAAAACGAGATCTGAACTAGAACGGAATTAAATCTGAACTAACTTAACTGGAACTGAACTGAATTTAAATTAAAATTGAACTAGAGCCGAACTGGACCAGAACTAAAATTTAAATTAAAAATAAAAAATAAATTGAAAGTTAAAAACCTTTTTAGAAAACAAACTTTTATCTAAATGCGCTTAAAAAATAAGCTTTTACTTTAAAGCTTTTAATATCAACTTATAACTTCATTTAATTAATTTTCATGTTGTAAAATTCCTTTCTTCGTAAAAATAATTTAATGAAAGTTAAATTAAATGAACTTAAGCCTAATTAAAAATATTAAAAATTTGGATCATTACATAATTTAATTTAATAAAAAAAGCTTTTTGCGAGATTTAAGTACTCGTATTTACTTTGTTTTTTTTTTTTTTTTTGTTTGCTTTAGCTCACAAATACAGTAAATAACAAAATTTAACGGACAATAAAATCTATAAACAGATTGCAGAAGATGTCAAATGTTGCTAATGTATTGTTTTTAAGACATCAAAACAACTTTGTTGAAAAACTTTTTCCTTTCACTGTCTTTGAAGTTGGTGTACGCATTTTCCGCCAAATTACAGAGGATTAGATTAGTTACAAAAAATTATTGCAAATATTTTCGTTTTTTTATATGGTTAAATTAATTTTTGTTATATTAGGTAATTTATCATAAAAAGTATTTAAATAAGCAGGAATATAATTAGAATGTTAATGTACATTCTTTGCACGTGTATGAGTTGACGAAAATTACTATTTGAACATCAAAAATTTGTTAAGGCAAGCTAATGGCAAGCAAGAAAAATTTAATTAGTTTTTAAAAATTCTTTTGAATTGAGACTTTAAATGGTTCCCTTTTATAGTAAAAGACTTCACTCTTTACAAGGCTCCTGTGAGCAAAACAAAACCTTCGCTGCTAAATGGCAACTCCTGGAATTTTATGTGTGCTTGTATTTTTTTTTTATTTTTTTCGTAAGTTCATCACCTCAAAATGACACTTTTTAACTTTTTAAACTTTCTCATTCTTGTATAAAATACAAATAAATCAACTTTTACCTTAAAAAAAAAAACATCCCTTTTCCTTGTTTATATAATTTTTAAATCTTTATTAGTTGCTGAGAACTTAAAAAAGCAGAATGAAACAAAAAGAAAGAAAAAGTTATTCCCATTAATCATCAAAAATTCAAGTTCACTTTTTGTTTTAGAAACAAAAGAAATATTTTGAAACACCTTTGGGTGAAATATTTAAACATTTCAAAATAAAGTGATATTTAAATAAAAGTTAAGGTTAAAAAACTTACATTAACTTTTATAAAGACAAAAAAAAAGGTGCAGATACTATAGCGATTTTTCATTTATTTTGTTAATTGTGTTCAAAATTTGCAACCCATAAAGTTTGTAGTCCCCTAAAAATCCATCTCATTTCCGAAAAGTTTTGTTTTTCCTAAGTAGTTTTGTACTGAAAATAAGCAAAATCCGTGAACTTATAAAACTTCCCTCAAGCTTTACACAGAAAAAAATAAAAATTGATTTCAATTAAAAAATTTGCGATATTAATTAAAAAATTAATTAAATTTGCACCAGTAAACAAATTAAAAGTATCAATTAAACCAGTTAATGTTTTTAATTAAACGTTTAATTCACTTGATTAAACGTTTAATTTGCTTGGTTAAATTTTTAATTAAAACTGATTTTATTTTTGATTAATGCTTTAATTGGTGAAAAATTTTGGAGAATTTTTTCTGTGTAACCATTTTTGCGGAATCTGCAGCATACATTCAGGAGCCCAAAATTATTACTTTAGAAGCATATATTTAGAAGAGATGCTGATGATATCTGCCTCCTATCGCCACATGCCAGCTAAGCTCAAATCTCTTGAGAGCGAAGCTGACATAAGGATAAATATAGGGAAGAGTAAGGTAATGCACTGCAACACAACAGAATGTTGAACTGAAAGAAGGAATACATTCTGCAACATATTAACAAGAACTGGCGGCTGCAGTGATGATAAAGGCTACCAAATTTTGAAAAGTTAACCAGTCGTTTGGACCTGTATGGAAGTCAACTGCTATCTGAAAACGATCAAAGATTAGCACATTTTACTCTTGTGTGAAATGGATACCCCTTAACGCAAGTGAATCTTGGAACACCACATCGCATAATATTAATACAATCCAGGTATTCATCAACAGCTGTCTGCGACCAATCCACATCGGGATAATTAATTTTAAGTGGCGTTGGATTGGTCACACGCTCAGTAGAGCAGTTTAAATGCAAATTTCTGACTGGATTGCATAATCAAAAAATGTTTTTGTGTTGGTAATGTAAATAAATGTTTTCAGTTTTATATAATACCCTGCAAAAAAATGGAAGATATCCCCTTAGGCGATAGTTTAACAATATCCCCAAATTGTCATCTAAAAGAAAATAACCAAAGTAATTTTTTTTTATTTTCTTCCTTTTCTAATTTTTGTGAAAAGTACGCAATATTTATGACATATGTACGTCATAAATAAAAAAAAAATTAATCAAGTTATCAAATCTAAAAAATTAGTTCTCAAAACATTCTTCAAAGGTAAATATTAAATAAATCTGTTAAATATTAATCTGTTTCTTTTTCAATTAAATCAAGATATGAATATATAACTCAACCCTCATAAGGAACATTTTTCAAAATGCAAAATCTGATTTTTATCATCGTAATGATATTTTGGCGATATCTTCCAGTTTTCTTATAAATGGTTATCTGGCGATATTGCTAGTTTATCATCTATCAGAATCGCTTTCGTATTGCTTAGGAATATTGCCATCGAGACACGTTTCTTCCCGAAGGAAGTATCTTCCGCCATACGAAATCGATTATTGCCGCAATAATATATTTCACCCAGACAATACATAGAGTGTATAACTGTGTTTGCTGGGTAATAAAAATAACATTCATTATATTTTAATTTAGTCCTCCTTATTGTGATTTGGTTGACATTTAAGAGTACATAATGTCTGTAAAAAAGTGTTTACTTTTTAGGATGTTGACAAAACAGAGTGTTGATGTTATCCCGATCACATTGTATTCTTATGACCACTTAAAATATTCGAAATATGTTCAGCTTCAAAATAGCATTAAAAAAACACACCTGTACTTGGGTATACGTTCTCGTAGTTTAAGTTGGGTATAAGGACTAGGGTTAAAGCGGCCAAAGCTGAGAGAAATTAAACATCTTTCATCAAATAGAACCGAATAGAAAGAGTTCGTTCCATCCCTTTTTTCCTTTTATGAACCATAGGAAGTTAAGAATATATCTGTGGCCTTTTGACAAAACATCTTAAGTCAAATTTAAAAAGTTGATAAAAACGCTGTTAATTATACGAAATTTCCTTAAAAAAAATTTTTGTTTACGATTTTAAAATTTTTTATTAAAAACGAAATTTTTCTTTAATTTCGGTGTATTTTATTGTTTGATAAAAATGATTTTTTCACTAAGTTTTTTTTTAACTTTCTTTGCTATCTTATCCCGACTTAAGATGTTTTGTCAAAATGCCACAGATATATATTTAGTAGTTTGAGAATGAAGCCAGTAAAATCGGTCCTGAAGTAGGAAAAGAGCTTAATGTGACTTTTTGGCGTCAAAATTTGGTGCCAAGTCCTTTTTACTTTCCCTTAAAAGTTTGGCATTAAAAACTAGAAAAAATCGGTGCAGTAGAAAAACAATTAAATTTTTTTTTTAATTATCACCTGTTTTTGCCATTTTAACAATTTTTTGCGGAACAATAAATATCTTTAAGATTAAAACCAGCAAAATTCGGTCGAGTGGGACAACATTTAGAGACAAAATTTAAAACTTCTCCGAAACTTTGAAAAATATTAGCTCCTTTAAAAACTTTGAGATTGAAAACCAATAAAATAGGTCTAGTCGGAAAAACTGGAGTTGTTCTGAACTAACCCAAAGCTAGTGCATACTGTTAGGAGCCCAGAATTAATAGTTTGAAAGCATACCTGTACGAGATTTAGTTTAAATCCCTCAAAATAAATCCAGTAGTAATAAAAGAGTTATAAACCGAATATAATACTTTTCTAGAGGCCTTGGTACTCTTTCGTTCACGTGTACGTTGTAGATCAGCAGTTTCCTTTTTCTTCACAAGCTTATGTAATCATCCACATTCCAAATAATGGAGATTTATCTCATTGTAAGAACTGGCGTGGTATTACACTCATAAACATAGCGGAGAAAGTTATATCGCAAATGGGAAAAACGGCTAACAAGTAGGGATGCAACATCGTTCTAAAAAACATCGATGTTAAAAATATCGATGTTTTCACGATAAGCATCAATACTAAAAAACATCGGTAAAAACACGATACATCGATGTTTCAACATCGATGTTATAAATTACTTTGCAGTAATACTTACGGACTACTAAAATTCTTCTTTGCTACTGAAAATCTTAAGGCCCAACGTACAGAAAGTGAAATTAGTTTCACATTTTGCTTCAGCAAATGACAGGTTTATAAAACTTAACAAAAAGTTTTCTAAAGAACAATAGTGGTATTCACACCGACCTTGTTAGTTTGTTAGTCGTTAGTAGTTACTTTTTTACACGCATTTTGTTTTTGTATATTTAACGCGCTACCGGATTAACATTTAACAAATTAACGACACGGCACCCCTAATAAAATAGTTGTTAGTTGGTAACTCACAATCAGCTGTTGCAGTTTCTAAATAAATATAATAAAAAAGTCATTTGTGATACATTTCTAAAAAAATATGTGTGTTTTGGCAATTTTCGTGTACATTGAGGGTAAGTATGTTAATTAAATGATTTTTTATTTTAATAAATCATAAACTGTTCTTATAGTGGATAACCAAAAGAAAAAGCGCATTCGAACAAAAATGCAAAAAAAGTGGAGTGGAGTCAGCAAACTTTATTTGTGTCAAAGCATGAGTATTTAAATGGTTTACAATTGTTTTTTTTTAATAAATTGTGTCAGAACAATAAATCAGCTGTTTTACTACGAAAGTTACCAGACCAACAGAGGTTTAAAAAGGGGGTCGTTTACAGTTGGTAACTTTAACAAATTAACAAACTACCGAGTAACAAATTAACAAGTTCGGTGTGAATACCACTAATATGATTTGACACATATGATTTACATTTTTTTTTATCATCCTTATGACATTTTGGCGATATCTTCTTATTTTCTTATAAGTGGTAATCTGGCAATATTGCTAGCTTATCATCTAGAAGAATCGCTTTCGTATTACTTAGGAGTTATTAGGCAATACATTTGTCAATACATATGGAGTATTTCTGTGTTTGCTGGGAAGAAGCTCCATTATATATAATACATTCATATGTATATGTATACATATATATTTTTTGTATAAAAAGTTACTCTTACGTAAGCGGGACGTTGCTTCGCGGATGAACCTGATAAAATTTACATTTTTCCCGGTTTTTACGTATAATATAATGTATAAGCTATTAATGAATTTATGCTTGCTAATGTTTGTTGATAAGATATTTGTATACAAAACGCATAAATAGCAAAAGCTAAAACTTATACATATGTAAAGGGTGGTTAAATTTCAAGGGCCGATGTTGATTTTGAATAAAACACAAAATATTTAGGAAATTTAGGAAATTGTAATTTTATTTTATTATGATATATTGGTATTACTCAATTATGTATGGAACAAAATATCGGTCAAATGGGCGCCGCGACCACGGCGGCACACCTCCATCCGATGGTCCAAATTTTCGATGACCCTGAGGCATAATGGAGGTTCTATGCCGTTAATGTGCCGAATTATCTCATCCTTTAGCTCTTGAATTGTTGCTGGCTTATCGACGTACACCTTTTCTTTCAAATAACGCCAAAGAAAAAAGTCCAACGGTGTCAAATCACATGATCTTGGCGGCCAATTGACATCGCCATTACGTGAGATAACACGGCCATTGAATTTGTTGCGCAAAAGAGCCATTGTTTCGTTAGCTGTGTGACAAGTGGCACCGTCCTGCTGACACCACATATCGTCCACATCCATATCTTCCAATTGGGGCCATAAAAAGTTCGTTATCATCACACGATAGCGAACACGATTCACAGTAACTGCCTGACCGGCCTCATTTTGGAAAAAATACGGCCCGATGATGCCGCCAGCCCATAAACCGCACCAAACAGTCACTCTTTGTGGGTGCATTGGTTTTTCGACAATCACTCTTGGATTATTATTCGCCCAAATGCGGAAATTCTGCTTATCGACAAATCCACTGAGGTGAAAATGTGCCTCATCACTGAAGATGATTTTCTTCGAAATTTATCATCCATTTTCATAATAAGTCTGGATAACTTTAACACGTTGTTGGATTGTGTATCTCCCCATGGTTCAAATTGAGTAAGTCTGAAATAGAGAAATGTCAAATAAAATTCGGAAAAAAACTTGGCGTTTAGGTGTGGTTTACATTCAACATCGGCCCTTACAATTTAACCACCCTTTATATAAAATAAATTTTGACAAATTTTCTTTCTTTTTTTTAACATGTTTTCTTATTTTTAATAACTACCAACCATTAAAGTTGACCGCAACGTTTACGTGTCCGCAACATTTACGAATGACTAACGCGAACTTAAACGTTGGCCTTGAAAATTGGTGCCAAATCGATTTTAGTTTTTATTAGCAGTTTGGGATTGAAACCCAACAAAATAGGTCAATTAGAAAAGGGGAGAAAATTTTAATTTAAAAAAATCTACAGCATACATTCAGGAGGCCAAAAGGAATACATAAAAAAACATTTCTTCCAGAAGCCCGACCATAGAAATTAAAAATCTATAATATTTTATGATATTTTATTAGACTGAGTCATAAAAATAAAATTAAGTACACAATTGTCCTCATTTTGCCTTTTAAACTTTTCCACCATGACTTACTTTTTATGCTGGGGGCACAAAAAATGTTTTGTCATTTTAACTACACATGAATTTAGTTTGAAGCAACTTTTAGTGAATATTTAATGGTGTGACTAAATTAGTGTAACACAGTAATTTCTACGAACAAGTAAAATGTTTCTATTTAACTTTAATTTTTTTTTTTTTTTTTTTTGCCGCTGTTACTTTTTATTACATCTCTGGTTGTTGCTTTTAAGTCAAATTAAATGTTCACTTTTACGAGCTCATCAAAAAGAAAAAAAACGCTTTGTTATTTTGCAGCAGTAAAAACAGCAAGCATTGGAAAGACAACTACAAAAAAAAAATAAATTTTATGGTCTCAATAAAAAATTAACAAAGTTTTGTTTAAACTTCCTGCTCTTTTTTTCAAGGCTGGCAGTCTCACATTGAAATGAGGATGCAATTGCTTCTGTTTTTTTTTTCATTATTCTCCAACACAATGAATTGTTAAATATAAAGAATACAAAAAATATCCTGTAGATAAAAATATAACTCTTTCACACACACACACACAGATTCATTTCACATACAATCAGAAGCAACAGTTGCCTAGAAACTGTTGCATACGTGCGAAGAGTACAAGTTTGTTTTTTGCATTTATGAATAGCAAAAATGTTTCTTTTCTTTCCCAACAGACCATTTCAGAAGCAAAACATATCGGAATTGTAGAAAAGGCTTAACGTTAGGGATTTCCTACAACTTTTTTTACAAATGACTTATGATCACTCACAACACTTTTCTAAGCATAAGGCTTATGTTGGTAAGCGTGTTACAAGTTACTTCTAAATCGTTTTGGTTTGCTGGGTTTATTTGTGAACACAGATTTTAGTTAACAAAAAAAAAAAACATTGTATGTGTGAGTGTGTGTATTTGCATGTTTTACACACTCAAATCGCAATTGAGTGAGTGTGTGCAAATTCTAGTGCTAAATGGCGTCTGTTCTTTTTTTATATTTCTCTTCCACAATTAACATGTGAACAGTTGCTGCGTTTATAGTCTTGATTGCGTTATTTTATAGCAGGAAATTTTAAAAAGCCTTGTATGGCTTCTATTAGCTGAATTGTTAAAATTAAGTGCCATAAAAGACTTTTTTAGTTGCTTTAAATGCATTTTGTTTTAACAAAATTTTTAACAGTTACTGGAGAATTTTTATTATAGAATTACAAAAAGGAAACGACTGTTGAAACTTTGAATGGAGATAAAAAGACAATAAGGAATTTTTTCAAAAAAAAAACAAGTTAGAGTGCTATATTCGGCTGTGCCGAATCTTTGATACCCTCCACCGACAGTTCGAATATTTCAGGAGTGATATCTATATGATGTATATTTATTTTTAATTTATCTTTATAAAAACAGACATCAGCATTAAAATTGGTTCCGGCTTAGAACTATATTACATTATTGACTGAAAATCTTGAGTAAAATATCTTGATTCGTAAAAGTTTAAGCCAAACTTAAATGATTTTCAGGAGGGGGATTTATATTGGAGCCATGGTAAGTTATGAACCAATCATCCCAAAATTCCGCAGAGTGATTTCTCGTATTAAAAAACAAAAATTTCAATACAGTGGTGAAAATAGTTTAGGCGTTTACAGTCAATTTCAGAAGGCTGCGAAATATGGGATCTAAGGTAAATTATGGACCGTAAATCACAAAATTGTATGACATTTTTTATGGCCATATGAAACTAATTTGGAAGAAATTTAACCACAATAAATATATCTGCTACGATTTAAGGCTATTAATTAATTTACCCGAGTGGGCTTTATATGAGGCATATAATATATTATGGACCGATCATCACGAAATTTATTAGTGCTATTTCTAGTCCCATAAAACTGGGAAGTATTCAATTTTATTCTGGAGTAGGGTTTATATCGGGCCAAAAATAAATTATGGACCGATCTTCATGAGATTTTACAGAGTGATTTCCAGTCGAATAAGACGAATTTTTGAAAAATCTCATATCATTCCGTGCATTGTTCCACCATTTATGTTAGTTTTTGTAACAAAATTATCAATTTTTTAAAGTGGTGGTTCCACATTTTGATTCATAGCTCTGATCCAACTGAACCGATTTTGCTGGATTTCAATCCCAAACAGCTTATGATAACTACAAGCAATTTGACATCAAGTTTTCTTATTTCTTTTGAGTTTTTTGAAAGTGAGCGTGTTTTCAACAGACGGACAAACGGACAGACAGACGGAGTCAAGGAGCCAGAATATATATACTTTATGGGGTAACAAAGTTTCACACGGAATGACAAACTAAGTATACCCTCTTCACAACTTATTGCGGTGGAGGGTATAAAAATTAAAAACAAAATGTTTTAATTTTCAACAACAATAGAGTGGGACCTTTAATGACCAATTTGGCCTAACAAGACAGGATTAAACTTAATATATAACAAGTAAGAGTGCTATATTCGGCTATGACGAATCCTCTATACCCTTCACCATGATGAGATAAGAACAAAAAGTTATATACATAAATAACGTTCTTTAGATATGAATAAATAAATATTAATTGAGCCACGCCAACTTTTCATTTCGCCATGCCGAAGAATATAAAAAAACAAAATATTTATATATGTACCTAAGCCCGTTTCCTCTTTTGCCAAAGTTGATGTTTGAAATTCGTTTTATAATCTCAAAATCGTTTTTTAGAACATAACAAAATTAAATAAAAAAAATTCTTTTTGGGATTCGAACTGGCAATATCATCAGTCTCAGGAGAGAGCTTAACAACTCGGCTACGAATGCTTTTACTGAAGAAGCGTCAAATTAAAATATATTGAGTCTATGAGTTTGTTTCTTTATTTAAGCGGCATATCATATACATACATGCATTAATGTGTATGCGTAAAATTAAACACATTACAAATAAAATCCACCACTTGTAGTCGTGGTTTTTTACTCATATCTCAGCCATTTGTGGACCGATCTTGCTGAATTTCAATAGCAAACAATTCCGGACCATATGTGACATAAATGTATAATAACCTGGCCCCCATCATATATGGGGTCTTCGGAAAATCTATTTCAACGGACAGACGGACATCGTTAAATTAACTTCGCTCCTCATAAGGACCCAGAATATATATACTTTATAGGGTCTAACATCAATATTATAGAAATTACAAACGGAATGACAAACTTATATATACCCTATTCACCACCCACCTGTGGTGAAGGGTATAAATAATAGTAAATTATTAGTCAAAACTAAAGTGGGCCAAATTTTTTCGTTGTATAACACAAGGGAACAAATTGAAACTTTTTTTTGTGCGGTCTGAAATTTGATTGCAAATATTTACTAATTTGAGGTCGCAGATTTCAAATCTAATCTCCTTTTTATTCTATCAGCTCTACTTTTCGAGACATACCGTTATGTCCAAAATTAAGGCACTTCACTACATATATTGAAATAAATTGACAACGTTGGGCCATATTCAGTTAACAAAAAATCCGAAGCTCGGCAACAGTATTATCTTTAAGCCGTGCTTACATTGTTTTTAAATTTGCCCTATAGTTTCAGAGATATCGTTAAATTTTTGAAAACAAAAATTCATAAAAAATAAAATCACAGTTTTGGTGTAAAAGCATTTAGCTCAACATAATTTTGAATGATGTTTTTATTTTGAGAACGTTTTTCTTATGCTCTCACATATAGACACTTATTCTCTTAACAATGCTGCCATTGTTAGTTTCAAATAAGAACAAAAGAAAAAGAAAGAAATGAGAGAGAATTTATAAAATAAACGTTGAGGCTTTTGCCTGAAGTTGAATACACATTTCCGTTTTATTATTAACTTTATTTTTTTGAATTTATTATTATATATTTGTATTGACGTTTATTATAAGCCAGTGATGGGATTTGAAAATTTTCAATTTGTGCCAAAGTTTAAACGAAAAAGGGCCAAATTTACTTAAAAGGGGCCTAATCCATTTATTATAGAAATCAAGCTTTGAATTAAATTTTTAATCCATATGTATTAAATTTTATAATTAATAGATGCTTTTTCGGTATATTGGGGTTTAATACAAAAAATCAGAACAAGATCAGGCTTAAGTTTTGACTGTGCATTTATTTTCTATTTTAAAATTTTATAAAAAATTATGTTCATTTGATCAAATCAAATATAAATTAATTGACTTTTGATAAATTTTGGAGTATTTATGATATATACAATATTAGTATTATATACTTATATATATATATATAAAAGTCAAATAAAAGTAAACGATTATTTTCAAAATAAAAATATCTCAAAATATTATAATTAGCAGCCATATGTAAGGAACAACTTTTTCATTATTGCCGATTTTTTTTTTAATTTAAGTTCTTTATTTAATTTAACGAAATAATATAAAAGAAAATTAGAAAATTCATATTAACGTTTTGAAATACATAGTTCTATTTTGCAAAAAGTTAATTGACTAACTGTATTTATATGTATATGGGCATTTCCAGAGAAAAGTCTACTTTTCGTAACGTAACGCCAGCAAGCAAATAGCCTTGTATTTTGGGCCCAAGTTGTTCAAATGTTATCATTTTTGTTACAAAACGTAGAGCTAGTTGCTTCTTGCGTCAAAGTATAAAAAAGTAAATTTTACATATAAAATTTTTTGAGAGAAAATGTTATTTGCTTGCTGGCGTTACGTTACGAAAAGTAGACTTTTCGCTGGAAATGCCCATATACATACATATAACTGAATTTATATATACTTACATTTATATATACATATATACTTATATATAAATTATTTTTTTTGGTTGTGAAATTTTTTAAGGAACTAATATAAGTATTATCAGTCTTCATTAACACAGTAATATTAAAATTTCAATCTAATAAATATTCATCTGGTATTTCAAGGTTTGTACCATTCTTTTGTTTTAATATTTTGGAAACTTGGTTGTCGTAGCAACATAAGTTATTGGATTTTAAAAAATCTTTTGTGTGTATTAACGAAGACAAACTTTCCAATTGTAATCTATTTCGTACTTTGGTTTTTATTAAATTTTGCACGGAAAAAACTCTTTCCACACTTGCGGAAGAATGCGGAATAGACAGTATGCCTTGAGCTATGCGAAAAATGTTTGAAAACAGTGGTTCATTTAAAGTATTTCTCACATCTCCGACCTCTTTCCAAAACTTACTCATAGTATAATTTTCTAATCTTTTTAATTCTTCGAATTCCGCTATAGATCTATACTCACAGTTTATTTTTTCGATATTTGTTTCTTCACTTGGAAAAAGTTTTAAAATAAATGGTACAATATTGTTTGTGTCTCCGCTTAAAACGTGTTGTGGTGAAAACTTGGGAAACCAGTTTAAATAATAATCTTTAAAGTTATATTTTTTTCTTAAATATGACAAAAATGATATATAAAAGGTCTTTATATTAAGTTTAAATTCTAGAATACTTTGAACAGAAATGCATTTTCTTGTTATAAACAGTTCAACTTCTGCACCACAATAAATTTCTTCGGTTGAAAGTTGGTGAGAGTTAAGATCTATATCAGCAACGTGTAAATCATCAATATATCTTTTGTTTAAAAAATTACGTGACAATTGCCGAAACAAAAAAGTAAGCCTTACTATAATAATATGAATTCTTGTATCTTCTGATTGCATTTCAATATTTATGTCATTTATTATTTTCAGCACATACGATAAAAACAAAAAGTACATTTTTTTATTGTCATCTTTCAGACTGCGCAAAATAAAATCAGTTTTTTCATTTTCTTTCGACTCGAAATCTGATAATGTGAAATAATACAATAATGGGTTCCACTGCTCAATAATTCTATCAATAACAACTTGACGAGATAACCACCGCGTTGGTGAATATTTGAGAATAGTGTGGGTTTCGGAATTAAAATATTTTTGAAATTGTGCAAAATCTTCTTTTCGCGACGAACTGTTACAAAAATATTTGTTTATACTTTTAAGTAATTTATCGATTTCATTTGGTAAACACTCAGAAGCATGTTGTGAAGCCAAATTTAAATTGTGGCATATGCAACCACTTACATATAACGACCGCTGAATTTCAGATAATAAAGCTTGTACACCATTATTTCTACCCATCATCACCGAACAATTGACAGCACCAAAACCAACCAAATTTGTAAAAGGGATGTCGTTATCTTGAAATACTTTTGAAATAATATTAAAAATTGAATTTGAAGATCCGTCAGGAATTTTCATTAGAGTTAAAAAGCGATCAATACATTTTTCGTTAAAAATTCGTACCAATATTGCAAGATTTTTTGTCGTTGTACAATCTGTACTTTCATCAATTATAATTGAATAGTATTGTTTTTTGCAAATTTCCACTACTTGCTTAAAATTTGATGGCCCAATACAGTCTGCTACTATTTTCGTTGCTTTTTTCCGGTGAATAAAGCATTTTTTCACAATATTTGAGTCGGTGATTCCATTCTTTAATAATTTTCCGAGGTGATCCAAAACAGAAAATGGTAAGTTATGTTCCGCCACAAAATTTGTTAACATTAACTCCAAGTTTTGGGCATCGTTTTTAACAGAATCCGTAACTCTAACTTGCGACAAAAAGTTATTTATTTTTGGGGATGATCGAGCTTCAAGCTCCAATTTTTTGTGGGTTTCGGTGGCCCCATGTCGTTGAAAATGGTACTTGGTTCCAGCCACTTTTACATTACATATAAAACATACCTTTTCATTTTGTACCTTCTTCAACCAGGGATATGCCTTCAGCCAATCTTCATTAATTTTTTGCAATTTTTGGTTGAACTGAGCTACTTGTACTAAAAACAAAATGTTCAACATTGATTTTTGTTAATAAACTTAATAAATTAAAAGCTTGCTTACCCCTTGTTTTCTGAAATGGAATTTGGTGTTCTATCCACTAAAACATCTTCGTTTGTTCTGTAAGAATCATTTTTAAGAATTATTTTACAATAAGAAGTTTCTGAAATAAAACATTTACTAACCTTTTTACATATTTGTCCATTGTGTTTCGTTTTAAGGAACTTTATTACCTTTGAATATTTTATTTTTCGAAGAAAATTTCAGCGTTTTTATTCCTTTTTCTTTGCAAAAGTGTAACGTTATATTTCATATACACATGTACATATACATAAATATGTACATATGTATAAAAATGAAAATAAAAAACTTATGTATAAGTCGGCAACAACAAATTAACGTTCATTTAAAAAACAAAAAAAAACATTGTTGTTTTTTAAAGTAGTAGTATGTGTTGTATTTTAACAAGAAGTAGTGTTAAAGGGGCGATTTTTTTAAAGATTTTTTTTGGGCAGAAACTAATCGACTAAAATATATCTAAGTCTAAAAAGGGCCAAAAAAAGAGCGAAAGGGCCTTAGGGCAAGCAACATTCAATAGGGCCTAAAATGGCCCAATTGGGCCATAAATCCCATCAGTGTTATAAGCTCAGCTTAATTCTCTAAAATTACACAAAAATTAAAAAGGGTTTTCATGGAGCAAGTCTCGCTGTTTAGCCAATTTCCACAAATTGCAAGTTTAGGCCATTTCATGAAAACCCATAATGTTTTTTGGGACAAGGTTTTACACTTTATTGTTTATCCGTAAAGGGGCTCCAAGTCTTATTTATTAAATTTTACAAGAGAGGGAACAACTTGCTTAAATCTTAAGTTCTAAATACTTTTTAAATCTTCAAATGCACTTTAGTTTTATTGGCGACTCTTTCTTGAAAGGCAGGACATGCAATAACTCTTCTGGGGAAGATTAGGTAATGGGCTCTGAGCAAGTCGTAACGGGCCTTGGGGAAAATAATGGATTGTACAATTGATATTCTTTGTTATGGCCGATGCTTAAGAAGACAGATTATAATTTAATATTTGAGGTACACGGTGTTACTGGAATCTGACTTGTGGGATTTATATAGGATGTGCGAGGACACAGAGGGAGCACATTCTGCGCTACTGCCCAAGGCTATAAACAGCTGACTGCGATGGCTGTGTAGTAAGCTTATAGACGAAATAAGAGATGTCTCGGTCTGTGGGCTCGAGAAACTTACGGGATTTGTTATGGACATGGCCTAGCTGTATAACAAGCGGCTGGGACCTGAGCTTATGTGGGACTATTGTCCTTAGTATGGTTGTTTTTTTTTTCTCGTCCGATATTTCTTGTGTTTTCACTTTCACTTTCTTTTTCTTAATTTTTAAATTTTTAGTTTCTCTAAGTTCTCAAGGCGCCATAATGGACCAAACTGATCCATGGGTGAGTGTGTGGAGATTAACTTCAAACCAGCCTTTTTACCTAACCTAACCTGAAAAAAACATTTTAAGGCAACTTTTATGACAATACATATATTTCGTTAGTATCAAAAGTAGGGGTATACTTTATTCCCATTTTTTGCATGTATCAAAATGGCCCTAGCACAGTCGAATAGTCCATTGAAAACTATTAAAAAAATGATATTAATTTTTCGCGGTTTTCAAAAAAGGTCACCCAGAAAACGCGGTAAAGTTGGAAAAATATTTTTTTATTTTTATTTGTACTAATACGTTAAACCAAAAACTTTAGCAAAGCAACACGCACATTAAATTTGAAATTCATGTCCTTTAATAATTAAGAAACTTTTTAACTTTTTTTTTCATTTATTAATAGAATATTTAAAATTTTTTTATTAAATTTTTTTTTATGGATTTTAGAAAATCGCTTTTGTGGGTGTGGTTTTTATTTTCAAACGACCTAAACAAATGGTTTTTGTAAATAGCAAAATATTTGCTATCGCGTAGTGCTAGGGCCAAAATTTGGTTACACACCTAATCAACAGGCTGTATGAGATTTACTTCGATGCAACATGGTGAGACGCATCAAGGGCACAATAATTGCGCTATGCGGGACACGTCGAAAGAATGAACATGGATATTTCAGCACGAAAGGCTGTCAAGGCTCTTTAGGAAGGAAAGTGTAAACGAGTGGAAATACCCAGTTGAAGAGAAACTACAAATTCTTGCACAAAATATCGAACCGCGTTGAATTTTACTTTATTGAGACTATTATAAAACTAAACAAGAACTTGCATGATCATTAAAAGTCATTGGAAAATGTTTGAGGGCAAGGATATTGGATACCACATGAACATTAAAAATTGTTTTTCATTTAATTATTAATGCCGATAAAAACAAATGGATTTATTACGGCAAACTAAAACACATGGAATCGTATGGAAAGAATTTTTTGTTTACATTCGCTTGAACAGTGAAATAACAAAAAAAAAAAAGAAGAACTGATTATTCTGTTGCATGTCATATTTCCCTTTTCCTTTTTTTTTTACTTTAACCCAATGTAATTCTTAATAAAAAAATCAACAATCAAAAAAGCTTGTAAGTTTCTAGTTGACGTTGGTTGATGGCACAACGACCAAAAAGATTGATTAATGATATGACGACAAATTATTTACATTATTTTACAAACTTATTTAATTCCGCAAAAGTGGATTTTATGGCAAGAACACTGTGTTAAAAAGGTAATTAATTTTATGTACTAGATTAAAATAAATCACCAGGATATACATACATTATTACACATTTAATTAATAATACATTATATTTGTTTGGAGGTTGGTTTACAGGTTGGTCTACAGTTTGGTTCTTATGGAAAAATTTAAGAAGAAGAAGCATGTTTTTAACGTACAGACATGTATATTAAATTACTAAAGGACCCCAAGTTTTTCTAAGGTTTTCCATGAATAATTTTTGGCGGTATGAAATAACCCCTTAAAAATCAGTACAGAGAAAAACAACAACGATTTTTAGGAGGTAATTACATTTTTTGGGGGTATTATTTAAATTTTTAATTGGGGGACTATTTCATATGCACAAAATTATATTTCTAATAACAAGAGTTGGGCAATTTAGAATTTTTAGAATTTACATTTTCTTCTGAAAATGTTTGGAATATGTGCTTTCTCTCTAAAACCACGTTAACAAAATGGTTTTAATCAGTGTTCGAAATTAAACACTAAATATCGCTCCTTAGTGTTCGGATCGGTAGATTTGTTGAAAACACAAACGCTTGTAGTGTTTGTGTAGAAAATCTTTAAAAAAATAAGGTTTTTCGTTAGTCATCTTTCGAACCCAAAAATAATACTGTTCTTATAAAACTCAACAAAAGATGAGAACATTTAATTTCGTTCGGTTTTTTTAAAAAACCACAAAATTCATTGTGTTCGGTTCAGCTCGTTAATGTTCGTCCCTTTTAACTGGTAAAAAAAAACAAAAATTTTTTTCAAAAACAAAATACACAAACGAAAAAAAAACCAAAAGCCAACAAAATTATTGTACACAAACAAAACATGTACACAATTACACACATAAGCTGTTCGTGCTGCGTTCGTTGCTAACATTTGTTGTTTGTTTATTTCTTTATCAATGTAAAAAAGAAACATTACAGAACATTAAAATATAATGTTTGTCTACAGTATCACTACACTGAAATAAAAATGCTTCATATATTTAATGAATCGTTTTCATAAAAAAATGTTCATTGGTTAAATGAAATTTTTCATTGCCTGAATGGAATTTCATAGGTATAATGAAATATTTTCGTTTAAATTGCTTCATTGGATTTCGTAATTAAAAATTTTCATTTGATATATGAAAACTTAATTTAAAATTTTAATTGGGAACATAAAAAAAATATACAATCATTACTATATTCATAAATTAATAATGTTTCCTTAAAAAAATGTTTAATTGTTAATTAAAAAATGTAAGATTAAATTATTTAATACATCTAATGTAATATGCCATTAAATTTATGAAATCAAACATTTTTTTATAAAAGCAACATGTTTCATTAATTAAAAAAAATTTTATTTTTAACATTCAAATTACTCTATAGTCTCAAGTATTAAAAGTAAAAAATATATCGAAAAAGCATGCTTTCATAAATTTAAATTTTCATTATGACAATGAAAAATGTCATTATAGTAATGAAACAAATACTTTTAATCCATAAATATGTATGTTTTTATTTTTCTTTAATATGTACATACCTACCTTCATATAGTATGTAATAAGTAATGAACAAACAAATGTTCGCCTTTAAAAAAACACACCCTTATTTTAAACTGTTGTTAACCAATTGATGTATACGAAAAACCTTGTTCTCTCTTTATGTGTTTTTTTTTTATTATGGGTTAGCAAAAACAAATCAACGTTGTTATTGTTGTTATAGACAATTTAATCTCATATTTATGCTCTTAAAGCCCATATGACACTACATTTTTAATGCATTGTTCAAGTTTTGGTGAACAGTACAAATATAATGTAATAGAAAAATTTACCAAGTGCAAAGAGTTCAGCTGTATTAAGATAAATGGCAAACTGTCAACAATTTTTATAAAGTTATCGATAAAAAATGAAGTTATGTCAAAGAAAATGTAAAATTGTTTAACTTAAAATTGACATTTCAAGCCTGAAATATTAAGTGTTGCTGAATCAGCGGTTTATGGACAAATTCAGCGATTTACCGCTTTTTGTTTTTAGGTTTCTCATAAACAAATAGTTGGCAACATTTAATAAAATAAACAAAACAGGGATGGCTAAGTTGTTTCAATTGTACTTTTTTGTTGATACTTTTTGAACAAAGATGTATAATACCTTTTTGTGGTATTTTTTATGAACATAAATAAAATTAATTTCAACTAAAAATATCTTTTAGTACAATTAGGGTAAAAAAGTACAATTTTTAAAGGTTGTTGGTACAATTTTAAAAATTCTCAACGCCATCCCTGAAACAAAACCATAACAAGAGAAAAAACTTTGTTTACATTTTTTTATAGTTTGCTCTTTCTAACATTTACTGTTTCTTTCTATCAATTCTATATCAATTAATGAATAAAAAATGTAGTGTCATAAGGGCTTAACTGAGTAATGGCAAAATACATAGTTTTTTTATTCAAAATCTACACTGCCCCGGTAGGCTAGCTGGTAGTGGGCTAGTCTATCAGCGCCGAGGTCAATTCCCGCCAGAGGCTCTGGTTCCTGCAGACAAACGTAAAGCTCCGCGGTATTAGTTAAGGGAATTATTAAAAAAATAACAAACAAAAAATTAAAAAAATAATTAATTAAAATTAAAAAAAAAAAATTAAATAAAATAAAAAAAATTTTTTTTACTTTTTTGAAAGTATTCATCCAATGAATAATATTCATAGATCTAATGTAATGTTTCATTAAATAAATTTTAATGAAACAGATTTCATTGATCCAACGAAGCGTTGCATAGGTTCCTTTTAATGCAATTTTTCATGGGATTAATATCAAAATACATTGGTATTGTGAAGAAAATTCTTTCAGTGTACAATTGTTCTGTGTTTTAACAAAGAACAGAACATTATATAATGTTCGGCATTTTCTTTAAAATAGTTACGAACGGTATTAAGGGTTGTATTCGCCAACAGAAACACTAAAAAATAGATATCGTTCTTGGGAGTGTGCGCCGAACGGTAAATAAAGTACTGTTTATTTTCGAACACTGGTTTCAATACTTCGAAGAAGGTAATTTTATTATTGAGAGATAAGACTATCGATGAAGTTTAGTGCTTAGCACAAGAAGTTGCTGCCTAATCGTAACAGGTAACACAGCATGACATTTTTTTAATTAATACATAAAAAGCTTTGAAATTTATTAAAAAAAGGTAGAAAACTGGGTGCCATATAAAGATGTCATACGCAGCTTTTGCATGCCGGAAATTTTTTCTCAGGCGATACAAAAACAGGTGTTTTAACTCATGCCTTACCATGGCCTCCTTTACAAAAAAACTTATTAAAAAAGGGGAAACCTCATCTACAATTTGTTATAATATTAACGTGTAATCAGTCTAAAATCATTAAATTTCATTTATATAAAAAAATGTGAAATCTTGTCAAAATCAGTAATTAATCAACAAAAAAGAAAAAGAGCTGATTATAATCTACTCCTGTTATACATATTCTTCTTTCCCTTTTTCTTTTTGCTTTTGCAATGTTATTTTTAATCAAAAAAAAAAAGCAAAGCAAATGTTTTCTTGATATTGGTTAAGGCAAGACGACCACAAAGATTGATTGATGATATGACGTCAAACTACTAACATTTTTTTTTTTAAATAACAAAATTCTACGAAAGTAGATTTTAGATTTATGATGAAAGGAAGTTATACAAGTTTTTTGGAGTATTAAAATTAAAGGGTTTTTAAATAAAAAAAAAAAAAAACATGTAAGAGTGCTATATTCGGCTATAACGAATCTTATATAACCTTTGCCATAAGAACAGAAAGTTATATAAACAAATGCATATGGGCACTGCCACAGAACTGTCACTTCATGTTACCAAGTAATTAATCTTGTATTTTATGCCCATGTTGTTCAAATTTTTCCTCCCTTTTACTTAATTGCGCTTTACACCAAAATACAAAAAAATTTCATAATATATAAATTATTCTCTGTGAAACCGCGGAAATACCCATATATATACTACCAGAAAAACCCGCTGCGCTTTGCAACCTCGCGATTAACCTCCAGATATGCAAACAATTTTTTCGTTGCCCCGCCAATTTCTCCAACCCTCTTTTTTCAGATGTTTTGTATTGGTATCGAAGATATTTCTACTAAATTTTGTAACTTTTACTTTTGCTGATCTATTATGTATATGTAAAGGGTGGTTAAATTTTAAGTTTAAATTTTATTGGTATGGTTCAATTATGTATGGAACAAAATATCGGCCAAATGGCCGCCGCAACCTCGGGGGCACACCTCCATCCGATGACGCTGAGGCATAATTGAGGTTCTATGCCGTTAATGTGCCGAATTATCTCATCCTTTAGCTCTTGAATTGTTGCTGGCTTATCGACGTAGACCTTTTCCTTCAAATAACCCCAAAGAAAGAAGTCCAACGATGTCAAATCACATGATCTTGGCGGACAATTGACATCGCCACCACGTGAGAAAACACGGCCATTGAATTTGTCGCGCAAGAGCCACAAAAAGTTCGTTATCATCTCACGATAGCGAACACCATTCACAGTAACTGCCTGACCGGCCTCATTTTGGAAAAATTACGGCCCGATGATGCCGCCAGCCAATAAGCCGCACCAAACAGTCACTCTTTGTGGGTGCATTGGTTTTTGGACAATCACTCTTGGATTATCATTCGCCCAAATGCGGCAATTATGCTTATTGACGAATCCACTGAGGTGAAAATGTGCCTCATCAGTGAAGATGGTTTTCTTCGAAATTGATCATCCACTGTTGCCATATCTTAACACCATTCTGACCATTGACGACATTTGGAATGGTCAAGATGCTTTAGTTCTTGAGTCTATTGCAATTTGTATGCGTGTAAATGCAAGTCTTTTTGCATAATGTTCATCAACGACGAGCGTGAGAGATGCAATTGTTGGGCACGACTATGAGATGAGGTGGACGGCTCTTCAGCCACACTATCGCGCAATAGCAGCAATATTTTCTGCAGTACGAGCTGTGCGAGCATGCACTGGTGTTTTCACATCTCCTACAGACCCGGTTTGCTCAAATTTTTGCACGATTTTTCCGATTGTACGCACATTTGGACGATTAAATTGACCGAAAAAATCACGAAGTGCACGATATGCATTTTGATTTCAACGCCCATTTTCATTATAAGCCTGACTAACTTTGATGCGTTGCTCGATTGTGTATCTTTCCATGGTTCAAATTGAGTTTGTCTGAAATTGAGACATGTAAAATGAAATGCAGAAAAACACTTGACGTTAACGCGTGGTTCACATTCAACATCGGCCCTTAAAATTTAACCACCCTTTATTAAACCTGCAACGCTCACTTTTTCAATAACACCTACTTTTTGGATTTTTTTCGAACCGTTCTCCGAATATAAATAAATGTATTTTGTGCCACGCCCACTTCTCTAAGGGACGGTGTCACCTGGTGGATAAGACCACTCTGAGCTTAAGCCAACATGGCTGGTACTCAGGTAAACCGTTTCTACTTACAAAATTTCCACCTGTGGTTAAGGTTATAAAATATCAAAATAATAAGCACTTTGTTAATTTTAATTTTGAAAAATAAAAAACAAATAACTTTCTGCTAAATTAGAAAACTTTTAAATCATCTCCATCAACAATTTCTACTTCTTGCCGTTCTCCTTTCATCTTTAAAATTATAGCAATTAAAGATCCTTTTGTTTTCATTTTATTTAATTATAAAAGTTTCTCTCATTAAAAAGCCATCAACAATTATTTCTGCTTAAAGTTAATTCAATATATTCTGCTTGCAAAAAAAAAGAGTTTTTATCAATTTCATTGCATTAAAATGGTAAATTTCTATAACAATCCAACCAAAAAATAAGTCACAACTTTTTTTCAATGGAAATATTTTACACCACTATAAATATTACCGAAAAATATTTCAAATAACTTCAAAACGTTAAGCATTTGAGTAATTTCAAATTCCAAAAAACAAAAAACTAAAGCAAAATTCGCATGAAAAATGCAGTGTTCTGGTTATTTTACGTTGATTTCATTATAACAAAAAAATGTTAATTGACGTCAGTAGTTTAAAACGTAATAAGGAAAAAAAATAATACGTGCCAAACATTTGTTTAAAATTTCAATATTACTAAACTTTTACAGGAGCAAAATTTGGCAGCAATTTGTTTAACCCTGCTGTTAGGCTAGAAAAAACTTACGAATGTTAGGTTAATGGACCATTTGGTCCATATAAACAACTAATGTAAAAAACAAGTATGGGATACCCCTTTTTTGTTTATTTTTTATCAACATAGATTAAATATGTAAAAGACAATTGTGGGATCCCCCATTTTTGATTTATGTTGTAAAGAAACACAAATGTTTGCACTGCTTGGTTCAGTTTGTGTGTTGTTTTAATAGTTCAGACGTGTTTTACTCAATGCAGAAAGTGACTCTAAAATTTAGACTCGGTAATGGATTATGTTTCAGAAAATGACGAAACAACTTCTTCTGAAACAGATACTGAGCGGAAAGCCGTCTTAGCTGCAGCTAGCTCTGTTGATCCGTTTTTTATTGCTAAAAATAAAATGATTTGGATTATGTCTGAAGATGAATTTCATATGATTAATAGTGAAATCCGCTTCGATGATGTTTGGAGTCGACGACAAATGCGAAGTTGAGAAAAATTTGCTCCTATTCGTGAACTGTGGGACGATTGGCAACAAATTTTCCCAATGTTTTACAGTTAACACGAAAATGTCAATATTGATGAGCAATGATGAGCTGCATTCAGAGGGCGATGTTCTTTTCGACAGTTTATGCCATCAACGCCAGAAAAATATGATTTGAATTTTTTGTTATCGGCGGACCCTAAGCCAAGCTTCATATGGAAAATACAACCATACCTTGGTAAGCCTAGAAATGCACTTATACTGCTGATCAAATGGTTGGTTCCTACAGCACAAAACAAATTGATAGCCAACATTATATTTGCGTACATACTATTTTCTGAAATCAACGTTTCATGGGCTCCAGCTAATCGGAATCGCAGGATACCAGAGTTTTTGCAGCAACTAGCAGTTTTTCTGGCTAAGGCGTATATGATGAAACGGAATAGATTACCTCAACAAGAGTTCTCAGCACAGTTATTAACTGAAAAACGATCACCATGCATAGTTCCAGTGGCCTCTTCGAATAATAATACTTCTACTTTAGTGGCTCGAAAGCGTGTAGTTGCTTTAAGTATAAGTCTGACATAAAATGCTCCATTTGCAGCAAGTTTTTTTGCAAAATCAACCAAAAAACAATTAGCTTATCTTGCAATGACAATTATTATAAATTAAACTAATAAATGATTATTTTTTTTTAAATAAATGTAAAAAAAATCAAAGAAAACCAAAGAAAATATACTATGGACCAAATGGTCCCTTAACCTAAGTTTCATAAATTTATATTTTTCTCAGCACAGTTTTGAGTCAGAACCTTGAGTTTTTGTAAACAACTTTGTTTTATAAAAATACCACGTGAGCTAAGAAACTAAGTCAGTAAATATCACCGTTCAAAAATTACAAAAGAAACAATTCAAAAATTGGACCAAATGGGCTTAACCTAACAGCAGGGTTAATAATTTTTCTTGAAATTTATAAAAAAATTTCTCTTACACAGAAAAAAATAATTTTCATATTTGAATACGAAAAACGCATATTTGATTACAAAAATTTTTAAATTTTTTTCGATGACGATTTTTGCGGTATTGATAAAAAATTTTACAGGTGTAATTGTTGAGTTTTTAGTCAACAACCAAGTTTATAAAGTCAATAAAAAAAGTTGTTGCCCAAAATAATTTTTTTGACAAAATTTTTACGTGGTTTGTTAAAATAAATTGTTGAAAATGTTGAATAAATCAAACAAAATGTTTATCGAATCTTTATTAAGTTATTTATTTATTAGTTATGATCAGTGTTGGGCAAAATACATGGTTTGCGGTATTTAAAATACAAAATACAAAATACTTGCTGGTCATGTATTTAAAATACAAAATACTTTCAGGTTATGTATTTAAAATACAAAATACAAAATACTTCCATTTATTGTACGTATTTCAAATACAAAATACAAAATACTTCCACGTCATGTACATTAAGTTTATAACTTTTTTTTCAGTGCAAAATACCACTCCAACGCCATGTGGGGAATTTTGTTCTGATAATAAAAAACTGTTTTTTAAGCTGATTCGGTGAAAAAAGTTTCAGCACCGTAAGCGATTCCTAAAACTCCATATTATGTGTAAATTTTATTTTTGGAAATTGAAACCCTTTTGATTTTGCATTAGACTTATGAAAAATGGTTTAATGTTGAAGATTATATATGAATTTAAACGAAAACGAACTTATTTAAGACAAGAGCCACTGATTTAATGATGAAAATAAAAACAAAACTTTAACGCTTTCGGTGCGGAAACTTTTTTCACGAAAGATGAAAAGTGACACCATATTTTTTTATATTTTGGTAGATTAAAATGCAATCAACCATCAATAAACTGACAGAATATATTTTGTAAACTATGTTTTTAAAATACAAAATACTCCCTTTTTTTATGTATTTAAAATACAAAATACAAACTACTTATATTTATTGTATGTATTTAAAATACAAAATACAAAATACTTGCACGTCATGTATTTAAAATACAAATACAAAATACGTATTTGTATTTTAAATACGTATTTCAAATACATGTATTTCAAATAATGCCCAGCCCTGGTTATGATGTGCTAATTTCCTAATTTTTATTCTTTGATAAATACACTAAAATTAATTGTGGGGAGAGAAGCTAGTTCCTATTCGCTTTTCAAAAACTTTTGAAAAACTAAAGATATTATTCAACTAAAACTGTAAAGCGAATGAGAATTACAAACACTCACACACTATTAAATCTATTAAAAAATGGACAAAAGTTGTAAAAATACTATCTTTACATTGATTCAAATATTTTTTTTAATGAATATGAAGAAATATTTAATAATTTCGTTATTAAATATGTTTTATTGAGTGCTATTTTGCAAAGTGTAATTTTTATAAATTTTTTCATTGAATCAAATAAAAAATTTGTTGAACTAAAATTTTATTTTTAACAAACTCTGTTGTTAAAAATTTTCTTGAGATATTTTTTCTCTGTGTACAGGAGTCGTTATTTGTTAATACATATATTGCAGTGAAGCCAAAATATCCCTTATGGGGCAGATTTGGCTCTTTTAGGTACCTAAAACGCAAAAAAAACGTTGTGCCGTTTTGTTGGAACCAAAATCAAGATCTTTTTGCCTAGAAGCCAAGATGGCAATTGAATGGAACTCCTAAGGCAGTAGGAGAAGAGACCCGCTAATACCTAGAGGAAACAAATCTAAAGTGAAACAAACTCAAACTCAAACTCAAAAACTGACAATTCTGCTCGTTACATACCTGTTAAGCCACAAGCGAATCTGATCCCTTAAGATAACGATGCAGATTTGTAAACGTTCTGGTTTAAGTCTTTGCATGGTGATTTGCCAAAGCAAACTGAAAAATTGTCAACACACACTTCATTGCGTCTAAAAAAATACACTTTATTTTTATTTAATTGAATTTAAAATTATCTCATACTCAATAATATTTATGAATAAATTGTTTGTTTGGTTAAACTTTTTCGTCTGAAAGTCGAATTTTTCGGGCAAAATGTGATTTTTTTTATTATTTCATTAAAGACCAACATTTTAAGCAAAACTAAGCTAGACAAATTAGTAGGAAATATTGATCAGTAGTGCGTATGAGTAATAAATAAATAAACACACAGCCGTTCATGCGTGGTAAATAGTTCTGCATGCTTTTAAGATTTTTTTTAATGATGTGTTTTCCTGAAGCTCCATTAACAATGAAAGCAACAATTAGGCTTCTCATTTTGTCTCATTCTTTCTTAATGAACGTTCTCGTATATCAAAAAAAAATATTTTTAGCTCAAAACTTTAACGGAAGTTTTCTGACAAAATTAATGGCCGTTTTCCTATTACACGATTATCTTTTTTCCCAATGTCTTATTTGCTTCTAGTCTGGCGTAAAGCTAACCAGCACTCTTCTGCCAATTATTTAATTTCATTTTATTTGCCGTACAGATAAATTCAATCAGCTGACTTCCAACTTTAACATGTGTTTTGAGAAGTGTTGCCAACTGAAAACAATGTTTTTTGTTGGTATGTATATTGAAAAACCCAAAATCGTTTAAGTACAGCTTATCGGTCTAATAAATTTATGTTGAGTAACAGCCGGTTTTATAAGAGGAGACTTTTTTGTTTTTCAATTGATACTTTCTGTTTTTTTTTATATTGGGGGTATTCACGTCACAAGTTGCACCCTTGCGAAAAAGCTTTTATGGAAGGGTGCAACTTGTGGCGTGAATACCCTTATTATGTATTGAACTTTAGCAATTTCATTAGACATTCACGAACTTGAGTGAAAGATAACATATGTACCGGAGTTTGTTCCCTCGCCAATTCGGGGGAAAAACAAAAAACCAATGCTCGAAACATGAAAACTCATATATACTTATATGTATGTTTTCCTCATATTGGCATAAATAAATATGGTCGCAATTCGACCACTAGGCCAACACTAGTTATTTCTAAACAAAACATAAAAATTTACTCATTTATCATAAAAACCCTAAAATGGATTCGAAATCTATTTTAAGGAAAACTTGTGTAAAAATGTACACGGAAAGAATTTTATTTTCAAAATAAGCAATTTCGTTTCTTAAAACAAGAAAATTCAAAATTTAAAAATAATTCCTTGATTTGAACTTTTTCTTCGTATTTAGAAATATTTTCTCATTTAAAGAAAAATTTTAAATCAAGCCACACATTTATTTAGAATATGTAATTTTTGGCTTTAATGAGATTCATGCAAAATTTTCTTGGTTCAAGCCATATTTAGTAAATAATTCCTTATTATTTATGAATACGGCAGTCAGTGTATAATTTAGTCATATCTTAAAACTACTAATGGCTTACATTTAGCAAACAATTAAATCTAAAAAGATTTATCCGGAAAAATATTTTTATCCTTTCAAAAGTTATGGATTTTTACTGCCTGTTTGTAGAACGCGAGCGCAAAAGTGACTCGTTCAACTTATATTTAAAACAAAAACAAAATTTAAAAATTTGTTTTTGTTTTAAATGTAAGTTAAACGAGTCACTGTTATGCTCGCGTTCTACAAACAGGCAGTTAATCACTTAAGGGCCAAATAAACTTCACAAGCCGTTTGAAAAACAAGCAAAAATTTTACTTTTGCGTTGTTAACCGGGATATTTATTGGTACAAGCATGTTTGATACTAGTCAAAGTGCTTGCACTGCTAAATTAGTAAGTTTGACTGAAAATTTCGCAAAGTAAAGAAAAAGGATAAAAAATTCAATGAGAATAAAATTTTGTTAATGGAATTTATTGAAAAATTAATAATTATAGTTGTGTCGTATACTCGCAAGCTAAAAGTGTGTGTGTGTTTGTGAAGCCGTTTATATACTTTAACGGCCTGTTTGTAGAAAACGTAAACAAGTGAGTGAGTGAGAAATTATATTGAAAACAAAAACAAATTTTCGTTTTTTATTGTTGTTTTCAATATAATTTCTCACTCACTCACTTGTTTACGTTTTCTAAAAACAGGCAGTAGTTGGCCCTTTACACTGCATTAAAACTAACCAATTCGCAGTAGTAGTTAATGTATTTTGAAATACTGAAGCATACTTTTCGGAATGCTTAAAGCAAAATGGGGCGTATGACTTATAAAAATTGTTATAAAGATAAATATTTTTAATACGTATTTGACCGTGCATTATTTAATTTTGTATTATCAATTAAATTTATATAGGTATCATATTATTTTATGTATTTTTATTTGACATGAAAAACGAATTTTAAATATAAATTGATATTTAAGCAAGTTAGAGTGCTATATTCGGCTGTGCCGAATCTTTGATACCCTCCACCCACAGTTCGAATAAATCAGAAGTGATATTAATTTATCATTATAAAAACAGAAATTAGCATTAAAATTGGTTGCGGTTTAGACCTATATTAAATTATTGACCGACAATCTTGAATAAAATATCTTGATTCGTAACAGTTTAAGTTTAAGTCTTAACTTAAATGATTTTCAGAAGGGGTATTTATATTGGAGCCATGGTAAGTTATGAACCAATCATCCCAAAATTCCGCAGAGGTTTTTCTAGTATTAAAAAACATAAATTTCAATGAAGTGGTAAAATTAGTTTAAGCGTTTACAATGAATTTCAGAAGGCTGCTAAATATGGGATCTAAGGTAAATTATGGACCGTAAATCACAAAATAGCATGACATTTTTTCTGGTCATATGAAACCAATTTGGAAGAAATTTTACTACAATAAATATATCTGCTACGATTATAGGCGTATTAATTAATTTACCCGGCTCCGTGCAATAACTCCCAGGTGCAATAAGTCCCAGTGCAATAACTCCCAATGAATTTAATCCCAAAATAAATGAAATAAGTCCCAAACTGGAAAAAAGAAATTAATCCCAAAAAATGAAATAATTTCCAAGTCTTAAATGAAACAAACCCAACTAAACCTAAAGACATTAATGAAATAACTTCTAAAAACAGCCCATCGAAAAGAAATGAAATAAGACCCAAAAAAATGAAACAACTTCCAAAGAAATTTATTATATATGTATTCGTTTTACTCAAATTGCAATTTTTTTTATAAATTGCAAATAATCGAAAATGAAATAACTCCCACAAAAAATAAAATAACACCGAAGCTCAAAATAAAATGAAATAACTCCCACGTTTATTTTTTCGGGGACTTATTTCATTTGGACTTTATTTCATTATGAAATAACTCCCAGGCAAAAAATGAAATAACTTCCAAAAAAATTAAATAAAACCGAGAGAGCTGGGAGCTATTTCATAATGAAATTACTCCCACATTTGTATGAAAAATTGTTGGGTCTAATTTCATTTTTTTCTTGGGACTTATTGCACCTGGGAGTTATTGCACGGAGCCAATTTACCCGAGTGGGTTTTATATGGGGCCTATAGTAAATTATGGACCGATCATCACGAAATTCTCGTATTAAAAAACAAAAATTTCAATACAGTGGTGAAAATAGTTTAGGCGTTTACAGTGAATTTCAGAAGGCTGCTAAATATGGGATTTAAGGTAAATTATGGACCGTAAATCACAAAATAGCATGACATTTTTTCTGGCCATATGAAACCAATTTGGAAGAAATTTTACCACAATAAATATATCTGCTACGATTATAGGCGTATTAATTAATTTACCCGAGTGGGTTTTATATGGCGCCTATAGTAAATTATGTACCGATCATCACGAAATTTGGCTTGTTTTATTCTAAAAAACTCATCCTTTTCGGAAGCAAAATTTTTAAGAAACAGACACCAAATTGCATTTTTTTTTTTAAATAAAATGTCACATTTGTTTGTGGAAAAGAAAACACCATTAGAAAATATTAATTTTAAGCAAAAGTCGTTGCCTAAAAAGTTGATAACAAGTTTTTCCTTAATCTCTTATTAAGCAAAATAAACTAAAAATATCGAAAAAAAACACCAAAAAAATCAATTTTTTTAATTTATTAAAGAAACGAATTTTTTTCTCTGAATTACATGTGCTTAATTTTGTTGAAAAACATCTTTATTATTTTTTTTTTTTTTTTTTTTTTTTTTTTTTTGTTGATATTTCGTATGTTTCATATTATTGAATTATTTTTTCTTTTATGCAACCAGAATACTTACGCTTATAATCTTGTACAAATTGTTTCTGCTCTTCATCTTTTGTGAAAAGTAAATTAAGGCCCCTATTACGGTTCATAACTCAACTCAGTTGAGTTGTAATTAAAACAACTGGTTGTAATCAGTTGTAATTTTTGTTCACCGCAATATAGCAAAGTTGTAAACCATAGTTCAAAAATTAAGAAATTACAACTCAACTGAGTTGAGTTGAGTTGTGCACCGTAATAGGGGCCTAAAATTCTCCATTAACTTGACACCTCTTTCGGCTGTGTCATTAACCAACTTAAGGAGACCAACAATTTCTTTTGCTTTGGGCAAAGCAATAATTTTTTGAAAGTCTGCTGGATTTGATTTTAAAAATTCTTGATCTATTGAGAATCTTTCAACGAAAAGTTTTGTTTCCGCGGAAATAAATTGCTTAGAGTTGACATTTTTTGGTTTTTTATAATCGGTAGCTTTATATTTTCTCCAATTTCGTTAACATCTTTTAAGGCTTCAACCATTCTCGCTTTAGTGGTATGTGGTATTCTAGAATCGAAAAATGCAAAAGCAACATTTTCAGGACCTAAATACCATAAAGGATTTTGTAATTTTTGAAAAGCAATCTGCGATAACTCCTTGTCAACATTTCTAAAATCGTGGAGGTTTTGTAGCAAAGGAAAATCATTATATGGCGCATGAGTTGCTAAAGTACATGAAAACAAGCTTCGACAAATATTTTTGTTTTGACATTTCAAATTCTTTGCGAAACCAGAAGATTTTTAGACCATAAATAGCTTTTGCCATCCATCTTGCGTGATGAATAGCGCCTGGCGTACGAAACTTGACAGTGTCATGTTTGGGGTTCACAGGTGTTTGTCCTAAAAATAACAAGGTAAGTTCTAGCAATTCTTTGTGGCCATCTCTTGGTTGTTTTTCTCCAATCGTAGTCTGGGCAAATTTGATAACATGGCTGGCTGATTCTTTTAAATGACGACTTGTTACTCCGTCGTCAATTTCAAATTTAAAGTTTCGCAAATTAAGTTTAGGCCAAGCTTTCTTAAATTTTTCAAAAATAGCAACATTTGGACTTCCGTTTTTAATTAGTTTAGCTTCAAAAACATTCCTTAAAATAATATCATGTATATGATGTCTACACGGTAACCATAAAAGTAGTATACACGTGAAGGCCATGTGCACCGCGACCCAAAGGATCTTTTGTGCAGCCCATATGTCTCACCATGTCAAGTTTAGGCCGTGTATAAAGCCCATTGCCCTGCCCGGTGGAAGATCAAAGATATCAGTCGGGCCCACTGTTTGCCCCCCGAAAAATTTCTGCCTAGAAGTCGCCAAGGCGCATGCACGCCACCAGGGTTGGTCCGCCTATTGGTCCCTGTCAGGTATAAGGACATTAAAATTCCTATATAATGCCAAAGTAGGCAGCACATGATCACTCACCATAATGGATGGATCATTCCTAATGATTTCGCGTAATATTCTTGAGCACATTTTTAAACATTCACCTTGAATTATAGACTTAAATTGATCTGCTTGCAACGTTAGAATAAATTGTTAGTCAAATATCTTGCATAAGAACTAAAACAATGCAAAGTCAAATGAACCGTTATTTCATGTGTAAACTGGGGAATACCCAAGTTAATATTTAGCTTAAAAATTTGAGTTGGTGTGCATTTGTTTACGAAAAATAGTCACACGATATACAGATGTATGTGTTTGACTTTTTTTTGTAAACAAACACACACAAATATTGAAACTGTGTAAGTAGAAAAATTCTTAAGAAATAAATTCGCATGAATGTCCAAAATTTTTTTTTTGAATGCGTTTTTTATTGAGGGTGAGAGCATGGAAGAATAGAAAAAAAATATGCTCCATACTGTTAACAACCGCCCTAATGTCACAAATACTTCGTTAAAGTTTGCTATTGAAGCCAGAAAAAAAAAAAATACAAAAAAAGATCGTGCTCTAGATGGCTAATTTATGAGTAAAAACCACGACAGCCTCTAATTTTTACCCATAAAATCCCTTGCTGTGGTTTTTATTTTTTTTATATATGTATATCTAGAGAATCGGAGAAGTGGGGGTTGCACCTCCTATTCAAAAACATTATAGATTTTTGTATATCTGAACACCGGCAAGAGCCAAGGTTTTTAAATTGGGTACAAGCATCTTGGTAATCAATACACAACAGCCGACAAAACGTAGGCGGGATTGGAGTAGCGGGCGTGGCACAAAACACATTTCTTTATATCTGGAGATCGGTAGAAGACAAATTGTCCAAATTTGGTACAGATAGCTGGGTTGTCAGTACACTTAGACCCGTTTTCCCAAGTTGCCGATAGCTAAAGGTAGGATTTTATCGGCCGTATAAAAAGTATTTTATTATTACAACTTTACTTGAACCTTAAGTGAGCGATAGTTTAAAGGAAGGTGCGTGCTACCCGGTAGGTTAAAGTAAAGTTGTAATAATAGAAAGCTTTTACGGCCGATAAAATCGTACCTTTGGTCCGACAAAAAGTGGGTGTTATTGGATAATTATGCATGGCACCTACCAAACAAAAATCAAACTAGATCAATAAAATTTACAAAATTTAATACAAATAGGTTTGATACCAATACAGACATTGCTGAATGCCATTCTATGTAAGCTTTAATGATGAAACAGAATTGAGTCTTCAATTTCAGGCAAAAATTCTAAAGCCCATAATTAAAACGTCGGCAGTAACTTCAAAATCAACCTCATTTCTTTCTTTTTCTTTTGTTCGTATTTTTCTTTGTTTACAAATTGTATGAAATTGAATGAAAGTATGGTAGCATTTTTAAGAGAATAAGTCCCAATTCACATTATACGATTTTTGTCGTTGCGATTATTGTCGTTTCCTCTTTGAAGTCGGTCTCATATTTACATTGTACGATTTTTGTCGTAACAACCTTAATACATTTTTCGTCAAATGAGAGAAAATTGAGAGAACGAATGAATGAACAAAACATATCGAAGAGTACACTCGCTTCTGTACCCCTTATAATTCCTCTCACCCCTCTTGCCTATAAAGTAAGAATCGCAACGACAAAAATCGTATAATGTGAATGGGCACTAAACGTCTTTATGTGAGAGCATTAGAAAAAACGTCCTCAAAATAAAATTGATTTTATTTCTCGACCGCATTCTCTGGCATAATTTTATGTCAAACTGTATGAAAAACATCGTTCAACCCCAGTTCTGTTTCATTATTTATTCGCAAAGTACACGTTGAAATTTCGGAGGTAATTTATTGAAATTTGGTTCATATTAGAGACCTTTATGGATGATTCATTCCTAACAAAGCAATAAAAATACCGTCCTGTAAAAAAAATGTACATCAGTCTATCAGCGCCAGGGTTTCGGGTTCGATTCTCGCCACAGACTCTGGTTTTCTGCAGACAAGCGAAGAGCTTCGCGGGATAAGCTTAGGGAATTAAAAAAAAAGTATTCATGCAGGTCTCTAGTACATACGTATGTATGTTTAAAATATTACTAGGATGTAGCCGTTTGAAAATATTAAAAAGTGAATCAGTCTTTAATTTCACAAAGCCTTAATACAAGTTACCTTTCGAAATAAAGTCTTTGTGCCAAGAAGCCATCTCATCATTTTTTTCTCAAATTTTGCGCAGGAAGATCCAGAATGTAAACGAAAAATTTCTCATAAGTATTAAACTGATATCATCTTACAAATGAAATAAATTCATAAATTTTAAAATGATTACTAACTGCCTGCGTCACAATTTCGAACGTTAACGTTTGCATAGAACTTTTGATTGAAAAAAAAACAAACTTCCAAACTCATTCGTTTAACTTTTACATTTAAGGCTGGGTTTTTGAGATCTCAGTTAAACTAGGTTTAGTTAATCTGAAAACTGATTTGTGCCGCCATTACCAAGTTTGTAGACAAAATTTTGACGGATCAGCTAGGTTTTGCTTAAAATGTTAGTCCTTAATGAAATAATAACAAAAAAAAATCACATTTCGCCGGAAAAATCCGAGTTTCAGACTACGTTAAACTAAGTTTAAACTTAATCCACATCTCAAAAACTCGGCCTAAAACAAAAACTAATTTTGAAATTTAAATTTTTGTTTTAAATTTTAGTTAAACTTACGATTTTCACGCTCGTGTTCTTCAAACAGGCATTAAGTGTTTTTCTTACAAATTTTTTTTGCGAACGTTAGTGCTCGCAATTGTGAAACTGGCATTAAATTATAATTTTGTTTTTTAACCAAATTTTTCACAAATAACGGCCACCCTAATCAACATCAAGTTTAAAAAAAAAAAAATACTTTTTGTTCCTGACACATGACAAAAACTGTTAAAATGCCGAAAAAGCTTAAATGTTTGCATAACGAAAAAGTTGAAATTTAATTAATCATGCGTTGATATGAAAAAAAAAATGTTAACAAACAATTAAAATTGATGTCAAAAAATGTAAAACGCCAAATTTTATTAAAACATTTAAAATATAAGCCCGCTTTTATTTACTACAACACTTTAACTGACATAAAAAAACTTTTCAAAATTTTATAAGGCAAGTTTTTTTTAACATAAAGTAAAGGACTTTAAATAAAATTAAAAAAAACTATGAGAACTTACCTCTTTAAAAATATGTTAACGATTTTTTTTATCGAACAATCTGCAAATAAAACAAAAAAACTGCCATTAAATAAGGCAAATAAAATGAGTTTTATACGAAACATTTTATTTTTAATTTTCTAAAAAAATTAGTTTTTGAATCTTGTTTCCATTAAACATTTCCTGCTTTGGCAATAACCCTCATCCGTAACTAAAAAAATTTCCGTTTCCTGCTTTTAAATGTTGGCTGGCAGCTGTTTTTTAACTACTTTATTCCTTCATTAATTCTTTTTTAAAATAAACAACACAATTCACCTGCAAATTCAGACGTTGGGAAAAAAGCAAGAAAGACTTGAATTGAAAGAAGGAAAAAATAACCTGAACAAAATGCTCTCAAAGTTACGTACGTCTAAAGAAACAACAACAAAATAAACACATTTCTTACTTATTAAATCATAGTGGGAGAGGTATTTGTGACATTTCACTTAGGTTCTCTTGCTCTTCTAGTCGTTTTTTTATGTTGAAAACCATTTAATAAGGTCGCCTACTCGACACAAACTAAGGCCAAAGGGAAATATCTATCACAAAGAGAAAACAAACTGTAAAATCTATTGCATACTTTTAGCTATTGAAAAAATCAAATAAAATGTGTTGCTTTCACTGGAAATTCTATGAAAATATCTTTTTTTTAATTTTTTCGTGACATTGAAAGTCTCTGGTAGCTTTCGAAGTCTTAACTAAGTAAATAAGAGTTTATAATAAAATTTAAGTGTTGTTTCCTCTTCTTCTTTTCTAATAGTTCATAAATTTAATTATGAAAATGATCAGCGAATGGTTAAAAGAAAATTTTAAGCAAATTTATAATAATTTATTAAAAATTGCTGTAAATAGAGGCTGTGGATTGCGGGCTTGCAAAACATAAAACTTGATTGTAAGAAAAAAAACTGCTGATAACTTTGTAGTTGTGTAAAAAATACCTTAAATAAAGTTCACGAAATTTTTAGCAAATATAACGAAATAACGATAATTTTTACAAACACAAAGAAAACTAATACTAACCCTTTAAGAAACAAACTTTTAATGAAGAAGATTACTTTTAAAGAAAAAATTTAAGAATCTTTTTTTCTTCTATTAACTTAGGCTGGGTTTTTGCGATCTCAGTTAAACTAGGTTAAGTCAATCTGAATGAAGGTTGTGTCGCTTATTCCAAGCTTGTATACAAAATAATGAAGTGAAAGAATAAACAAAATTACATTTTGCCGGAAAAATCCGAGTTTCAGACTATGTTAAACTAAGTTTAAACTTAATCCACATATCAAATACCTGGCCTTAGGGTGGATTTTCATTATTATGGTCTGTTTTACCTAAAGGAACAGGCATGACTGTTTTAAATTTGCAGAGGTAAATCTCAAATAATACGAGACATAACCATAACCATACAAACCAGCTGTTTGACCTACACAGAGCGAAAAAATACGTTAAAAATTGTCTACCAATGGGAATAAATTGATAACAAAGTGTTTTCAATATTTTGACAACATTTGTTCTCAAATTTTCCACAAAATGTTGTCAAAATAGGCCGAAAAGTAAAAAACGTACGTATTGTTGTCAACAACCTGTTGTCAAATAGGTATCGCACTGTCATTATTAATAGCGTATATACAAACAACTTTTGTTTTCGCAGCAAGATGTTTAAGTGAAATAAAATTATAAAACTAAAAAGTGAAAAAAAAACATTATAAACAGTGACGAAAGAATTATGGTTCTTGGATATGAAGGAAATTTTCTTCTTGAAAAAACATAAATGATGTACAAAGATTAAGAACGATGAAGAGGCCAAACAATTGAAAAAATTTATATTAAATCTACTTTTTAACGATGAAGTTTCTGTATTCTAAAAAATTTTGTTGTACATTTTATTTAAATTAAACAGGTGAATTTTTTTTAATTTTTATTTTAAAAATGTTAAATAAATTAATAAAAATGCATCATATATTTTTATTGATTGGGTTCAGAATGGGTTAATCATTACTACACTCAGAACAATGTGTTATCGAAATGACAACCGAATGTGGTCAATATACCAACGGTGTGTTGTCAAAATTGATAACAGCATATTGACAGAATGAGAGACCAAAAGGTGACAAAATCACAACGAGGTGGTTAAAAAATATTGACACCATCTGTTATCAAATTGAACACAAACGTAGTTGGCTCACTTTTGACAACGACTGGTGTCAATTTTGTTATTTTTATACCGAATTTTTCCCTCTGTGTACGACATAACAATAGAAACCAATTGAATTTTGATTTGCATGGTCGTCATTACGGCTGTTGCATTAAATACATTCTCCACAGCAGACTACACGAACACACTACTACTAAAGGCCCAACCATAATATGCATAGCCTTGCTGAACCTACTGTCAAAAATTAACAAAAAGTCTCTCAAATGTATTAAAAAAACAAAAACAACAACAAAAAACATTTGATTCCGTACGGAATGTGCGATCCGTTTCGCACTTTGCTTAAGCAAATGACAGTTTCATAAAACTTAACAAAAAGTTTCTTTAAGTTCAATATGGTTTGCCTCATAAGATTTACATATATTCGTACATTTGCTTAAGCCAACTTAAGCACATTATGGTTAGGCCTTAATGCTGCTTGGTGCAATTTTAGTCGTGTAGACAACAACTGAATTATGTTGAAGCCGGCAGCAACAATTGAAAAAATATAAACAGCTGTTTTTGTTTATTATGTATTTATATTTCAGTGGTGCCACTATCATTTTTTATTTTTATAAATGGAACAACATGCATATTTGCAGACTCGTACACAAACTTAATTTAAGCCTAGAAATATAAAAACACTTATTTTTAATACTTTTCATAATGTAAAAACAAATGAATTTATTAAAAAACATTAAAAATATTTAAATTTTGTTATTTTTAATAAATTTATTTTTAATAATAAACAATTAAATTTTAAGGGCAGATTAAATAAAAAATACATATAAACTTTTTTTAAAATAAAAAAGCTTTTTTCCGTCAACAGGCGTGTTGTAGGTCGTAAAAGTTCCAGAACTCTTTGGATACGTACGTAAATGTATAAAAACTATGCATCACTGCTGCAGTGATGTAAAATGTTGTTGCTGATGCGTGATTACCAGTTGCAGTTGTAATGCTGATACCTTTTTTTTAGTGCACAACTGCTGTGCAAAGTTTGAAATTTTGACCACGAGCTTAATTTCAAAACTTTAACCAGCAAACATGAAATAATAATAAAAATGAAAATATTGAATCAAAAAGTGACGGGTTTTTTATAAATGACAAGAAAAATAAAACGGTTTCTTTTATGTCAAAAGTTATTGCTTCAGAAAATTAACTAAATTAAGAGAGGGCGTCGTTAAATCAACTTCGCTGTTCATAAGGACCCAGAATATATATACTTTTTAGGGTGTAGGTTCAATCAATTAAAACTTTCAAGCGGAATGACAAAGCTATATATACCCTCTTACCTTCGCTGAAGGGTATAATTATATAAATATCAATTTGGTGTTGAGCCGAGTTAATATTTTTGTTTCAAGCCGATTATTTTCTGTTAAACAAAAAAAAGAAAATTTTTTCAAGCACTCATTCTTTAATATGTTTTTATATTAGCAACACCTTTTCCGTTTTGTAGTGGACAAAACTAGAAATTAGTTTAATTTGACTACAACGACAAAATAAGCACAGACAACATTTCCACATGCCAGTGCAATTTCGAAAAACTCAGTACACTCACACTTTTTTACTAAATTCACACAATTTTTGTATTTTCAGCCAATTGACTGTTTCCTTGATTTTTCGTTGATAATAGGTATACACTACTTGCAACTAATTACTTGCATGTGGAAACGTGGGGTAAGAGATTAAGAAAAATGATTTACTTATAAAAGGTTTTCGAAAAAGTTTTATAGAAAGCATTCTATCACAACTTAAAACCAAAATTAAAACTGAATAAAATCGAAAAAACAAACAAAAATCCTGCGAAAGAAATGGTTTCTTAAGAAAGTTATGTGCAAAAAAATCCATAATTCCAAAAATAATGTTTTTGTTTGATTCAAGGTAATTGTCCAATAGAATAGTAACCTTTTTAGAAACAGTCGTTATTCTTTCAATGCAATAAAGCTTTTAAAAAAAATATTTTATTACTGCATGTTCATCGAGGTTGAACGAAAATTTATCGCTAAACTGCCATTTGAAACAAAAACATTTGTCCAATTCAAAAGTTAAATCATTTTCCATTCACTTTGATAAATCGGTAGGATGTTGCCACTTGCCACACAGTAAGATAAACAAGGAAGCTTTTGAAAGAAAAGTTTGAAAATCGCATTATTTCTCGTAGAGTAGGATTGCATTGGCCACCAAGATCGTGCGATTTGACAACTTCAGACAATTTTTTGCGTGTTTTTTGGAAATCGAAAGTGTATAGCAATAATCCCAAAACAGTTCTAGACCTTAAAAACAACATTATCAAGCAAATATCAACCATTGACAACAGTTTATTGAAAAACGTGATTGAGAATTTTGGTAAAAGATTGGGAGCCTCCCGAGCCAGTAGGCAGAGTCACTTGACCGACATCATCTATCATTTTTAAACGGAACATTTTTTAAATACCACCTGTAAAACTGAAATTAAAATATTTTTAATATCTCAAAAAACTCTTTTTTTTAATAAAAAAATTAAACCTAATTTTTTAGACATATTTTATTTACATACAATATATGTATATTCAAATTTACTATTAATAGCTGTATTATTGCATTAAATTTGTTTTCTCAAACCTTGTTGACATTAGTTTTATGTTGTTTGCCTTAAAGACATCTTTGCAACTACATATTTTAAAATAAATCTATTTAAATAGTTTTGCTCAATTCTCAAAATTCTTTAGCCGGAATTCCTTAACATTTAAAACATACACGAACGAGTACACACACCCCAACAAATATTTGACCTCAATTCTAAAGCAAATAATAATATTGTATTAAAGCCAACCCAATTAATACCAAACAAACAAAAAATAAAAACAAATGAAAATAAAAAAAACATGAAAATTACCCACAATTGCCACTAAAACACACGGCATAATTATAGTCCATATGGAAAAACAAACAAAACGGATATAAAATAAAAAAAAAAAAACAAAAACATAAAGAAGAACAGTAACAAACACCACAGTTGTGTGTTTTTATTCACCCTCCTAAACTTTGTTGCTTACATTCCTTTAGATAACCAAAAAAATATTGTTATTGCATACTTTAAGGCTGCTAATAGCAAAATACCAAAACAGCCAGTTAACCAGTGTTGCCAAAACTTGGTGACCAAAAATGGCTAAATTTACGGAAAAAATGGCTAAAAATTGGCTAAAACTTTTTTAAATAAAAGCACATTTAAATTCAATGACAAAACATAAATAATTCATTTAAAGTTGTTCACGAAGAAATTGTAAGTTTATATCAATTTGTTAAATATTTTGATAGATATTTAAAAATTTAAATCTTCGATAATCATTCGTGTTTATTAGTTTTAAATAATATGAATGTTAATCACAATCACGACAACATTTACCCAACACCTTTTGAGTTCAGATCTACCAGAAAAAACAAGTAAGAAAGTAAAGTCGGTCAAACCCCACTATATAATACCCTACAACACATTAGAACCTATGTGCCAAATTTTATCAAATAATCTCCAAAACTGCGACTTGTACTTTGGGCACAAGGTTTACATAGACAGCCAGCCTGCCAACCAGCCGGACAAATATTGTTAATTCGACTTAAAAAGTGATTCTGAGTCAGTCGGTATACGTAAAGGTGGGCTTAGGACCAATATTTTAAGGTGTTACAAGCATCAGCACAAACGCGTAGTACCCTCTCCACTATTGTGGTGTTGGTATAAATATTTTATTGTTATGGTAAAAATATTTACCTAATTGATTAAATCGAATTAACGATTTTAAATGTAACCTATTTCTTAAATTATTTTTAACGATGTTTACTTGGCTAAATACCCTCTCTACTTCCGCATTAGACCATGGAAGTGAGAGCAACTTTATAGTAAATTCTGAAATTTGTAAAAAAATTTTGTTGCCTCCTGCATCTCTTAAAAAAAAAACGGCAAATAAAATTGTATGGCTAAACAAGTTGAAAAATGGCTAATGGCTAAACAGGGTCAAAAATGGCTAAATCTAGCCACTAAATGGCTAAATTGGCAACACTGCAACCAACAAAATCCACCACCCTTAAAAAAAGAACACACACACACACAATAAAATAAACTGTCGCATGTGCGTGTGTAACATATGAAGGTTTTTTGATGTTCTTCCCAACAAACCTTTTCTGAAACGACAAACTTTTGGTTTTTGAAAATTATAAATAGCAATCTCAACAAAAAAGGGAAACTATTTTCAAATTGAGAAATGCATTTATTTTAAACTTGCTTTCAAACGTTATTATCAAATGTTTTTCAAATGTGGATTTTATTAAAATGTGGAAAATACATGAAAAATATTTTTTTTTTTTAATCTAAATTTATTATTTATTAAAATAAACTGTCAGCTAAACATTCGGCACCATATCTTAAAGTTGAAATTTCTTTACTTTCCCTTTTTATTTTTCTTCGTATTCTTACACTTTTTAATTCACAAATAATTTAGATTTTTTTTACAAGAAATCATGGTTTTCTAAAGGCGAATTCACTTCACGTAATTTGTAATTTTTCTTTAATTGTAAAACATATTTGACTTAAATTAATATTTTTTAATGTAAACATTTGTTTTTCGCTTAAGTGTTGCTAAGTTTATTTTGGATTTGAGAATTACATGTGATAACAATTTGAATTCAGTAGTTAAAATCAAACCATTGAAAAATGTGTGAGAATTGTGTTTGATGTCAAATGATAAAGTCATTTCATATCAAAGGTTTGACTTTGTGTTTGTTGGGCTATTGTAATAAGCGGATGTGTCAGTGTGTGGCGGCGTTTGGGGTTGGAAGTTTCACAGGGAGACTGTTTGCATAATTTTATGACTATTGGTATTTTTGCATTTTATTACGTTAATGAAATTAAAAACGAAGCAAATTAACTTTGTTGAATATTTTTATACTGCATGTAATTTTCTCTCCCTTAAATATTTAAAGGATTTTACATTAAAAAACTGGTTTTATAGATTTATTTGTATCTTTTTTATTTAATTTTTTTTTTCTTTTAAAGATAAAAAGAAAACTAGAAATGCTGGTTTATATTCACAAAAAAAACTTTTAACAAATGCAAAACACACAAAAGTTTTTTTTTATATTGTACTCTATTTGAAAATGTAAATTCGTATGAGTGTTTGTGTGCTTTTTCAAACCTGTATAAATATGTTTGTCTTATATCAAGTAGGGGTGCGTCGAATATTCGATTTCGCATGAGCATTTGAAAACTATTCGTTTATATTTGCATTCGCATTCGCTAAAATCTTTGTGAAAACATCAGGAAATTTTTTAAAGAAAATAAATTGTATCCCCAACCCCTGCCTACCAGTGCAGGGGTTGGGGATTCGATTCCCGCCAGAGACTGGTCTATTTCACTACAACAGGCTAAAGGTCTAAAGCTTCGTACAGACGGTGGTAAGATCTTACAATGTTGTCATTAAAATTGCCTAAAAATGTCTTGCAACTGTATGAACATTGTAAGCTAATTTTCATTTGGCAAATATGTAAAATTAATGCATCTGACAATGGCACCATTGTCAGAAAAATGACAGCATTGTAAGATCTGGCCACCGTCTGTACGAAGCTTAAGTTACTATTGGTCGGTTAATTATGTTGGAATATAATTTGTAGCTGTATTAGTATGTATTGTACATGTAAATCAAAAAATTTATTTGCATATGACGCAGAAATTGCATTTGATTATTCGCTCTTGCCTAATAAATATTCGCCGCACCCCTAATATAAAGGTACACATGTATACGAGAACAAACAGTTTTTTTTACTTTTCATAGATAAAATTTCCTTGATAAAAATAAAATATACAAATTGTATTTTTCATGGACTTTAGCACAAACCCACACTTTCACAATTCTAAAAAAAAGTGTATTACATTTATTTACATTTTGGGGGGCTAAAAAATTTGGGCAAACTTTTTTAATAAAAGGAATTGATTTGTATTGTGTGAAATAAAGAAACAACGCACAGTTGCTTAGTTTCACAAAAAGTACCAGTTAATATGAAACTAAAACTAATTTTTTATATAAAAAAAGAAAAACCTTAAGCTCAATTAATTATACTGCAATTTAACAATCATTAGATTAAAAAAAAAGCGTGACAACTAAATTCTACTACATACTAGTTTGGACAACCATGTGCTAAAATTATCACCACCCTACAAGAAGACTACCGGTCAGTGTTGACTATTGGTTAAATTTCTATTAGCAAAATTAAAGAACTAACACAACCTCTTCTGAACATGTGATTTTTCCTTTCTCTCTCTCTCTCTAACTTATCATCACGGGTTATGTTCACATATGTATATAGGTGTTTATTTCTCATCTAAATATTTCGTGCTAGTGGGTTCGGATGCAATTCGAGCCTTTTTAAGTATTTTACTGCATATTTCGTAATCATAGTTTTACTAATGGCACATTGAGATCCTTGTGAATATTTGAGTTTTTAACATGCCAAGGGGCAGCTGTTATTATTCGAAGAAGTTTATTTTGGCGCCTTTGAATTTTTTCGATATTAGAGGCCGAGGCAGTTCCCCATAACTGAGTACCATAGCACTAGATTGGCTTCAAGATGGAGTTGTAAAGTAGAAGTTTGCATTTGAGCCTAAGGACAGAGTTAATTTTGCCTCTATATGGCTTTTCCACGTTAAACGGCGATCTAAATGTATACCGAGATATGTTACATGCAAATTTTGAGGTATTATTTGATTATTGATTTTAATAGGCGGGCATGATTCCCGACGCAAGGTGAAAGTTATATGAACGCATTTTTGCTCATTAACCTTTATCCTCCACTGCCTTAACCACATTTCTAGTTGAAATATATAATTCTGTAAGTTATGAGATGCTTCATGACGGTTTTCGTGCAGGATGCTGCCTTGTTGGACTCCAGTGCCAATTGGCTGCAGTGAACTTAAGAAATGTCATTCTTTAATAATAAATTGACGACCTTTCTAACATGTGTGTGTTTACAATTTATGTAATAAGCCTTTATGCCAGACTTTATCAAAAGCTTGCGAAACATCGATGAAGAGAGTTGAACAATATTTTCTTTCTTCAAAGGCTTTTCTTATTGAGTTTACTGTTCGATGGGTTTGTTCAATTGTGCTGCGTTCTCTTCTAAAGCCGAATTTTTGGTTAGGAATACATATATTTTCTTCAAAGTTTGGGTAAATTTTCACACTAACAGCTTCTTAAACAGCTTTAATATATTAGAAAGTAAGCAATATCATTTCTTGCCCAACTTCCATTAAAGTTTCTTAATGGTGGTTTAGAGACAACTGGCCTTTTGAGATTTCTAGCTGCACGCCATAATGAGCCGTCTGATTGTGGAGTTGCATCAAGTTCCTTAAGATACTTTTCCAGAGTAGCCGTTTTCTGAGTCTGCAGTAACTTTCTAAGCTTTTTTGTACACTCTTTTAGTAAGTTCTTAAGTAACGGGGATCTGTGCAATTGCCACTCTCTTCGAGCCCTCCTTTTTTCAGACAAGAGACGCTCGACATCTGTGGAATATACTTTAATATTTTTTGTATTTTTGGGGGCAATACTGGAATGTTGAACAGCTAGTTTCAGAAAACTGTCAATAGAGCGATCTACATACTCCGGTGTACTAAGCGGAATATTTTCTGTGCAATGGGTGCTGAGGTATTTTCTATATTTTAACCAGTTAATTTGCATAGCTGTCGTCGCTAAATGACCAGTCGGAGATACAATTCTATTGGGGTTCATTATAGTAACAATTGTAGGTGTTAATCATAACGTAAGTATGGGTTAGCACTAACCTTTATAAAATAAGTGCTGCTTTACACTTTTCAAGTTTTAGCCGTCAAGTCTTGTATTTTTAGGAGAGAAGGAAAAAGATAACGTCATTCCTTATCCTCTCTCTCGTAAAAACTCAAGACTTCACGACTAAAACTTGAAGACTGTGAACCAGCACTAATAATTTGTTTTAAATTAAAAATTTTATTAAACAAATTATAACAGACATTTTTTTAAATTTAAAAATCCAAGTACAAACTTGAAGTCATCTGTGGGTTTTATATTATAATTTGTTCATTTATTACCACCACCAAATCTTAAACGATTATCCCACCACCCGAATAACCGCTGCCTAATAGACCACCACTACTTTTAACAGGACAGCTTCGTACATCACCTCTATTGGTTCCAGAACATCTACCAACACGTTTTCTGGAGCCGCCATCAGTACACCCTCCTTTACCTCTAGCATCCTGATTCCGCTTTTTGGCGGTGCCATTTTTTTCTTTTCTTCTATTTTTTCTATACTTCAATAGTTGCAAAGAACATAAATAAGTAATTTTTTTTTCTTTCTTAAAACTAATGGCAAACAACTTCCTTGAATAATTTACTTTGTAATTTAAACAACTTAGAATTCAGGCCAAGCGTATGACAAAAATAAATTAAAAAATTGGCATTATTTAGAAAGTGTTAGTTGTTCCACTTTAACATATTTGTAAGAGTGGAACAACTAATATAAAAATGTTGCAAGTATGTTAGTAAAAAACATTTTATTTTAGTTTTGATTATGCATTTCTTGTACGGTTGAATGTTTGTGTCCACACATGAGGACTTCCGTGCCCGTTTACATTGTGCAGTATTTGTCGTTGCGATTTTTACTTTATGGATGAAAGACGGCCAGTTAGGAAAATATTCACGTTGTTTTGGGAATTTCTGTCACATATTTACATATAAAAAAAAAAAATATAGTTTGCCAACTCACTCAGTATGGTTGCAGAAAATTTTAAGTCTTTTCAATCATACCACTTTTTTCACCAACCTTATTATATAGAATTAATGCTATCTACAACCATAAACAATTTTATTTTGAAAATTAAAGAATTCGATTTTGTTCTTTTGTCAAATTTTAAGATCAACATGTTATAGTTGTTCAACCAACAATATTATTATTTGTGTTAAGCATTTAAATGGTATTTAAGCAAATTTGTCAACGGGGTTGAAAAGACAAAACCAAATTAGAGAGGGAAATAAACTTGGTAACAGATTCAAATGAAGTATGAGCTCACGGTTTAATAATCGGCAAATTTAGCCAGGTAAGATAACAAACGTTTTAAAGTTAAATTTTACTGTAAATGCTTGACAGTCCGTGAGGTGGAGAAGCGCAGCGGTCAATGCTAGTGTTGGCAAAGTATTGAGCAGTGAGTACAGTCGAGTATTTGCACTTAATTATGGGTACTCAAACATGCCGCATTGAGCTTTAATATATGTAGTTATTTACATATATTAAAGTACACGTAGAGAAAAAGCATGTTTAAATATGGTCACCTCCAACAAAACTATTTTTAAAAAAAATTTTAAACATATATTGTTTAATATAACCATATTATTGTCACCGACAACCATATTATGGTTAAATTAGTCCTCCACTAAGAAGCTATAACCATATTATGGTTGCCTCTAAACATGTTATTGTTAAATATGACAATAATTTGTTTTAAAATTAACAATATTTTTTTTTTCTCTTTTCCAAGATCAACATGCTGTGGTTGAAAACCAACCATGCTATTATAAGTTTTAAACATATTTTAGTTTTTTTTTCACCATAACATTTTCGTAGGCATCCATAATTTGGTTGTGGCTTCTTGATGGAGGACATATTCAACCATAATATGGTTGTCGGTGACAATAATATGGTTAAACGAAACATAATATGTTTAAAATTGTCTTTAAAAAAAGTTTTGTTGGAGGTGAACATATTTAAACATATTTTTTCTCTGGGTGTAGCTGATATGCATCATCGGGCCGTATTTTTTCCAAAATGAGGCCGGTCAGGCAGTTACTGTGAATGGTGTTCGCTATCGTGAGATGATAACGAACATTTTATGTCCCGAATTGGAAGATATGGATGTGGACGATATGTGGTTTCAGCAGGACGGTGCCACTTGCCACACAGCTAACGAAACAATGGCTCTTTTGCGCAACAAATTCAATGGCCGTGTTATCTCACGTAATGGCGATGTCAATTGGCCGCCAAGATCATGTGATTTGACACCGTCGGACTTTTTTCTTTGGGGTTATTTGAAAGAAAAGGTGTACGTCGATAAGCCAGCAACAATTCAAGAGCTAAAGGATGAGATAATTCGGCACATTAACGGCATAGAACCTCCATTATGCCTCAGGGTCATCGAAAATTTGGACCATCGGATGGAGGTGTGCCGCCGTGGTCGCGGCGCCCATTTGGCCGATATTTTGTTCCATACATAATTGAGTAATACCAATATATCATAATAAAATAAAATTACAATAATTTCCTAAATAATTTGTGTTTTATTCAAAATCAACATTCGGCCCTTGAAATTTAACCACCCTTTATTTACTTTCTTTTTTATAAAATTTTTAATTTAAACAAATATTTTTTAGTAAAATACATGTGGGGTTTGTTTACATACGCAAAACAATGTCGCATACTTTGAAGGAATAAAAACCTCAAATTGTACAAACTGGCAAGGTGGATAACATTAATACATGTCAAAATTTTCGTGTGAAATAATCAATGTTGCTCAATATTTTTCACAAATTTGAACAGAGTACTAGGCTTAAGATAGGAAACACAATAAGTGTATAAAAATGGAATAGAACAATTTTTGTTTCCTGTGTATAATTTTTATTATTTTTCATAATTGACAAATTTTATTTTTAAAAATTTGTTTAAAATTCTAAAAACCAAAAACTTGAAGAAGTTATCCATTGAGATAAAGAAATATTAAAAATATTAAAGATTAATATTAAAAAATGTTTACATAAAAGTGACCTTGAGCTTGAAGATTTATTGTGAAGAAAAAATATTAAAAAGTTCGAAGAAAAAAAACAAAATAATTTTTTTATTTTGAAAAATATTAGAAAAATTTTTATGTTGAAAAATTTTGGAGTCGGAGTCGCGAGTTTTTATGGGTATTTCGACTCCGACTCCGGTACAAAAAGCCCAACTCCGACTCCACAGCCCAGCTTAGAACAATCCTAAATGGGATAACTTTCGAAATTAAATCCCTGAATTTTTTCATTAAGTCTAAAATTCTTAAATCGAGTAAAAAAAATTTTACTTTTCGTGGTAGTGCCACTCTGAGAGTAAAATTACAAAGTGAGCGTTTTAATCTCATTTAACTTATAAAAGTTTGTTGCAGACACTACAACAACACCACACAAGTAGTTAAAAAACGATTTGCTTGTTGTGTGTAAAAACAACAAAAACCACAGAACAAGACGAAAACACATTATTTTCATGTTTAAAAAGTAAAATTGAGAACTCTTGCTCCTCATTCAGTTTATATTTTCAGTTATATTTATATGTACATTAAGTTTTTAAAGTAAAAACCATATCGGGACTGATGCTGAGGTTTTATAATTCCTCAAGTTGTAAAACGGGTAAGTAAAATAATCATAGTAAAATTCTCCTTTTAATTTCACTTTTGGTTTATTTCAAGTACGAGTTCGGGATTGAATATCGATAAGTTAAGTATTTCTCGATTGAAAATCCGTACTTGATTTAATATTTTTCTACTTTCTACTTGGTTCAAGAAACTCCGTACTATTAATACCTCTTCGGATAGATTTGAGTACACATTGATCTATTTTTCTTTTGAGTGTATATATTATTTGCTTTGTTGTACTTTGGCGTAAATCGCAACTATCTCTACATTTTGTAACAAAAAATCGTACCAAGCCATAAATGCGGAAGTGCGTTTCTATGATGACGAGGTAAGAAAATGGACCAATTTTGCTTGTTTTTGTTTTTTAGTACTTCCTGTATAAGAGATATATCTGAGCTTAATTTGGTTCTTAATGCTCATATGATATGGGCGTTATTGCGCCAAAATCATTATTTCGGGAAGATACATATATTGACTAATTTTGAAAATTAGAGATGTATTTGTTAAACTGAGAGGCAGTCGTGATTTTCTGCTTATATCTCAGCCATTTGTGGACCGATCTAGTTAAATTTTAATAGCAAAATATAACGGGTTAAATGTGATATAAATGTATAACACCTAGTCCCCATCATATCTGGAGTCTTCGGAAAATTCATTTCAACATACATTCGGACGAACAAACTGACAGACGGCCATCATTTAATCAACTCCGCTACTCAAAGGGATTCAGAAAACTGTAGAAATATTGTAGAAATTACAAACAGAATCGCAAATTTATCTAAAAACGAACTTTAAATACCCTCTTCACCTGTAGGGAAGGGTATATTAAACATTTTCTCTATTCTGCTTCTTAAAGTTATCAACGACAATAAAAAAGCATAAAACACATTAAGACACACATTGCCCACAAAAGTGTGAGTAAGTATTTTGGTTTGACAAATATGTAGTAATTGAAAAAAGTTAAAATTCCCACAGTTTCCAATGCAATCATAGAAATAACATTTTACAAATTGAAAATACCTTTAGAGTCAAATATTCTCAATGCTATATTGCATCATAATGCATGTATTATGCATTTTAAATATTATTTTTTTTTTTTTTGTTATTTCTCTTTTAGACGATAGAAAGAAAATTTTGTACATTAAAAAAAACGAAATATAATGCAATATTGTTTTAGTCTATAGATTGTTCGCTTCTTTGTGACTTTTGCTCGATAGCAAAGAGGGTATTTCGTTCTTTCTCCTCGCTCGATAGACAACGTGGGACAGGCTGTAAATTAAATTTTATACATAAGCTTAGTTTAGACTAAATTGAAGCCTATTTTAAGATCTTAAAATCGAACCATAAGTACACAACCTAGATGCTTCCCGGTATACAACATTAATTGTATTTTTATTTAGTTTTTATTGTTAGATTGGTTTATGGCGGCTTTTTTTTTTAAGGTAGAACAAAGTTGGTCAAAACTCCTATCCCACTCCCACAAATGACAATGATATTGTTATAAAATGTATTTTAATTTTCTTTCAAGTAAACCTTTCAAAGCAGATTTTTGTCATATACCCAACAAACACGAAGTCAAACCTTTGATATGAAATGAATTTATCATTTGACTTCAAATACAATTCTCAAACGTTTTTCAAATGTTTGATTTTAACATTTAAATTGAAATTGATAATGATTTGAAAATAAACATTTGACATCAAATGTTTTATCAATTTTATGTCAAATTGATATAAAATGTTAAATTCAAATCAAAACTGAACTTGGCACTACTTAAGCGAAAAATAAATGTAAACATATAAAATGGCGATTAGTTAAATTTTTACTTCGTGGTCAAATGTGTTTTACAAGTGAACGATTAATTTCTTGTGAAAAATAAAAATTATTTGTGAGTATGTAGTTACAATGATTAAGATTACGAATTAATAAAAATAAATAAAACGGGAAAGTGAAGAAATTTTAAGTTTGTTGTATGATCGCTGTGATACAATCCTCAAAATAAAAGGGAGCCAAGTATTTCGTCTGTCTAAGAATTAGAGGACGGAAAGAAATTTAAATTAAATTTTAATTAAAAAAATAAAACATTTTTATTTGTGTTCCACGTTGTATTACAATCCACATTTGAAAAACATTTGAGAATTACGTTTGAAAGCAGTTGAAAATAAAGGCATTTTTCAATTTGAAAATAATTTCCCCTTTTTGTTGAGAAAGCTATGATTTTCAAATCATTATCAAACGTTTGTTTGAGAAAACGTTTGTTTGAGAAAACGTTTGATTTCAAATCATTTTCAATTTGAAATCAAACCTTCGTGTTTGTTGGGTAGCCTTTTCACACTTGTCTGGCACCAATTTGCGAAGATGTTGAAATTATCCCATAAAAAATACATAGATCTGAAAGTCAGCACCTTAACAAGATGTTCCAATCCCAATAAGTTCCGTTCTACATTCGTCCCATTCCGATTATTTTAGTGTCATCACTAGAAAAGTGGCAATAAATTCTATTATTATTGTGGTATCACTGATGCTATGTTCATACGCCGATTTCGCTCTCTGAAATTAGATTGCCAAACATGCTGTTCATACGATTCATTCTTGTTTCATTTTGACATTTTTTTTTGTGTTGGTAGTGTAATTTTATTAAAAATAGATAAAAAAAAATATTAAAAATATATTATTTAATACTACTATGATTATAATTATTTCATAATTCTCACTTTATTTTATTTAACATTAATTTTGATTTTGTTTTTTTCTTTGTTTTGATGTTTTTGAGAGCTAGTTCAGATAAACTAACGATAATTGCTACCAAAATTGGAGATGCTAGTACATTTTTCCTGTTTCGCAGCATGTTTCAAAATGAAACGACCTGTTTCGCTCTCAAAATTTTGTATTGTAAAACATGTTGTTTCAATCATGTTTGGGGCGCGAAACAGGAGTGGGAGAGCGAAACACGAATATTGCTGTCCGTGTGAACATGGTATGACAAAATGGCATTTGCTTTAAAAGCAGCGTAACCATTTCTCAAGTTTTTCTTTTTTGCAAGTCTTAACAAAATTAATTCCAAATACATTTGGCTGTTTTCTTTTAAAATGTTGGCACTTTTGTAGAAAAATGTATTAAAAAAAATAAAAATTTTTTTTTTTATGGTATTCGTTATATGTGACCTTCTCCGAGAAAAGGGGCCTAGTGTGTCAAGAAACGGGTTTGGACTTAAGAGTGGATTCTGGTACCTAAAAGGGTGTAGAATAAGAGGAAATAAGTTAGATTTCTGATAAAAATTTATTAACCCCATAAAAATGTACAAAACGAACTTGGGAAATCTATAAAAATGAAAAAACATTAAAATTATGAAACTTTAAATGCGTTTTTCTCAAAACTTCATTTTCACTCACTGGGTCCCTTATCTCGGAGAAGATCACATATGTTTTAGCAAAAATCCTGTGAGAAGTAAAACAAGGCAATTACGGCTTATTCAGTCATTTAAGGGCTTATACGAAAAAGGACAAAGTTTAGTGTGAAATCAATGATTTTCATAAAATTAGTGTAACCATAAAAGATTAACCTTCCCATTCATAAACGATTATTAAATTTAACCAACTTTTGGTCTTGGAAACCTTTTTTAAATTCAAAATATTTTTATGAATTCAGGCAGGGTTGTTGGCCAAATTTGTTGGGTCAGATGGTAGGCCAAACATTACTTTGGTCGGTTTAAGAAAATCTAATATATATTCAACATTTTTTATTTTTTGAATTTATTCTATGAGTTAAATTTCAGTTATGTATTTTATAAAGCTTTTTTGCAATAGTCTTATTCCTTCAATTTTTCAGGAATGACTTTATACACTACCAGACTATTATATTGTATCTTCTTGTAACATTTTACCTACGCTATCCTTTGGATAGCAATGAAGTATATTGTATGCACAGAAAAATTTACAATTATTAGACACCAGCAGAATGTAATGCATTTTCTGGCCCGCTACGGCCTTCGTCAGCATTCTTTGTGTCACACTGGATAGTGATACTTTATAAATTGAATGTATTTAACTCAACTATTTTAACAAATAGAAACTGGGAATTATTTCCTTTCGCAGGTTACTTTATATTATATTCAACATTTTTTATTTTTTGAATTTATTCTATGAGTTAAATTTCAGTTATGTATTTTATAAAGCTTTTTTGCAACAGTCTTATTCCTTCAATTTTTCAGGAATGACTTTATACACTACCAGACTATTATATTGTATCTTCTTGTAACATTTTACCTACGCTATCCTTTGGATAGCAATGAAGTATATTGTATGCACAGAAAAATTTACAATTATTAGACACCAGCAGAATGTAATGCATTTTCTGGCCCGCTACGGCCTTCGTCAGCATTCTTTGTGTCACACTGGATAGTGATACTTTATAAATTGAATGTATTTAACTCAACTATTTTAACAAATAGAAACTGGGAATTATTTCCTTTCGCAGGTTACTTTATATTATATTCAACATTTTTTATTTTTTGAATTTATTCTATGAGTTAAATTTCAGTTATGTATTTTATAAAGCTTTTTTGCAATAGTCTTATTCCTTCAATTTTTCAGGAATGACTTTATACACTACCAGACTATTATATTGTATCTTCTTGTAACATTTTACTATCCAGTGTGACACAAAGAATGCTGACGAAGGCCGTAGCGGGCCAGAAAATGCATTACATTCTGCTGGTGTCTAATAATTGTAAATTTTTCTGTGCATACAATATACTTCATTGCTATCCAAAGGATAGCGTAGGTAAAATGTTACAAGAAGATACAATATAATAGTCTGGTAGTGTATAAAGTCATTCCTGAAAAATTGAAGGAATAAGACTGTTGCAAAAAAGCTTTAAAAAATACATAACTGAAATTTAACTCATAGAATAAATTCAAAAAATAAAAAATGTTGAATATAATATAAAGTAACCTGCGAAAGGAAATAATTCCCAGTTTCTATTTGTGAAAATCTAATATATTTATTTTAACAAATTTAGAACACTGGTCGTAAAGCAGACAAGTTTAAATCTGATATCATTTTTACAAAACACAAATTGTTTTTATTGTTGATTACACTATGGATGTGGCAATCTAATGTAATATTTTAAATTAGTAGCAAGTTTCTTTGACGGTGTTAGTTTTATAAAAGTCAGTTTTGTCCCCTTATTTGAGTCAACCAAACGGCATCTTCTTAGAAAAAACTTTTTATCAACAAACTATTGTGTAAAAAATTTGATCGGATTAGCAACAAATACCGCTAAAAATATTGAGGTTTTTAGTGGATGTTTAAATTGTTTGCATTGTCCTAAGAGAATAACATAAATATAAGAGTTTCAGGAAAACTGTTCTGTACCACATCAGAAGATATTAACTGATTCTTATACAATGGGGACTCCTTTGAGAGAGATATTGTTAAAATTATAGAACAGTAGGATACTTTGATGGTGTATTTTGTCTCATGTTTTTATAAAGTCAATCGTATAAGAGCCGCAAAACTAGCAGAAAGTATGAGAGAGTTCTTAAACGTCAGTTGCAGAGCAGCTCGTCTTTTCAAGTATTCTGTAATGCAACCATGTGGAATTTTAAGTAAAATTGTAATTAGATTATTTGTAACAATGATCTGTAGCTCGTTTTTTTATTTCACGCATCGTAAAATTTCTCACATGAAGTGTGAAACAAAAAATTCCATCGTTTCTCGATTTGTGAGAAAAAAGTGTTTCTGTATTTGAATGCGAAAATAGACAACACAGATTCCAGAATGTACTAATAAAGTGACCTCGCAAGCGCAGCTGTTTGTAGTGATTTTCTTCGTTTGTGACGTTTGTCGTCATTTTTTTTGTTTATTTACTTTTTTTAATAAGGCATTTTGACATTTGCCGTCTCAATTCTGGCAACAAAATGCCTGTTGTTTTTTCTATTGTTGCATTGTTGTAGTACCGAGGTCACTTTGTTAATACATTTTGACAGATTCTGTTTTAACTGGAATATTTCTAGTTATTAAGTGTCAAATGAAAGCGAAACGTCAACAAAAGAAATAAATATAATAAAATTTGGGCTGCCGGATCTGACGATTTATCGTCATTTTTACGATTTTTTGTTCCGAAATTAGCAAAGTGACGATTTGCTGATTTTTTCTAAATAAGTGACGAAAGCAAAAACAGAATCAAAAATGTTTTATAATTTTGTTGTTGCTTTCTATAGAAATTCATATTGAATTTTTAAATTCCAAACACCTCATATTTTGTGGAGTTGAAAATTTAAAAAACAATATGAATTTCTGTAGAAAGCAACAACAAATTTATAAAATAGTTTTGATTTGGTTTTTGCTTTCAATGAAATTTTTGGCGTTGCGTTGCGTTTTACACTATAAGCCCCTTAGTCTTCGAAATAAGATAATTTTGTATATTTTTAAATGTTTGTTTATAACGAACCAGCTTAAATTTTTATATTTATCCCTATTGTGAAAATTGTCCTCTAAATTGTCAGAAAAATGAATCGGCAAAAGCAAAATTTCGAGGGAAAGTAATGGACCATCCTAGGACAATAGCACAATACATGCTCGATCATCTCCAGCTCCTTAGAATCATCTGCAGAAGTCCGGTATGAACCGCCAAGAACCCTATAAGTGTTCTAAGACCACCCCTGTCCAATCCCAGTAGAACCCTGGTTGCCCCCGCGTCTAATCTGGGCCATAGTGCCCTAGACACCCTGCAATCCGTTCTGTTCCTCCGGGATCGGTTAACATCATCCGTATTACCCCATAGTTGTAGCATAGGGGGGGGGGGGGGGGTTTACCCCCTGTCCCCTACCACTAAGTCCAGATTCGAATCACCACTCGAGAGTTCGTCCGTAACTTAATACAATACGAAGAAATATGTATTAAGAAAAGCATGAGCGTTATATCCGGCTGTCCTGAATCTTTAAAACCCTTCACCTGAGGTAATCCAGCGTCTTAGACAACTCTCCAACCAACACACATTATTAAACAGAATTAAAACGTTTTTCGCTTAAAACACATTTCTCTATTTAAGCGGCAAATTCACAGGGGACAAAAATTAGGGCCAATCGTGGGTTTTTGCATATATCTCAGTCATTAATGGACCGATCTGGCTACATTACAATAACAGAAACGAACTGACCATATGTGACAAAAATTACTAACCACCTAGTTCCCAACAGTTCTATGGTCATCGGAAGACCCATTTCAACAGACAGATGGTAAGACAGACATCGTTAAATCAACTTTGCTTCTGAGAAGGACCCAGAATATAAAGGGCGTTTTTTTCATAGAGTGACACAAGTTAAAATTAAAATAAAACAAGGAAATATATTTTTAAATCAATAAAACGGGCTTTATTGGAAAGAAACTTTTATCATTAATGATTAAATATGATTTCTGCTATGTAGATGCCACGGCTGGCGCGTAGAAAGCGCAATCTGGAAAACCAATTTTCAACAACTTTTCGCATTCTGACCATCATCGTTTTTGAAGACATATGGACCAATGACTCCGTCAGCCCATAAAGCGCACCAAACAGTACTTTTCTGTGGATGTAATGGTGTTTCGACGAAAGCTTGTGGACTACCCTCACTCCAAATGCGACAGTTCTGCATATTTCCGTACCGATTCAACCAAAAATGGGCTTCATCGGAAAATTAAATTTTGAATGTAAATTTAAAATCAATATCAATTTATGCTTCGCCGAATTATTTCGATTAAAAATTTCAACAATTTGCACGCGTTACTCTGGTGTAAGTCGATTCATAATGAAATTTCAAAGAAAACTAAACAAAAGGCAACTATCAGCTGTTAAATGGGTGCTTAAATAAAGCAGTGAAGCCAACTGAAAGTTGTAACACTCTAAAATCACCCTTTACAACTATACTTTATAGGGTGTAAGAACAATTTTGTAGAAATTAAAAACGCAACGACAATCTTAAATATACCCTTTCCTCATGTGGTGAAGGGTATAAAAAAATAGTAGTTAGCAGTGTTGCCAACTCTTTGCGGTTAAAAATGGCTAAATTTGTAGCAAAAAAATGCCAGAAAAAATTTGTTTACACATATTTTCTTAAGAATGCGCACAAATATTAAACAAAAGAATGATAAAAAAAAATAGTTCATTATTAAAAACGATTTCAGCTGCAGACGAGTGTTATTTGCATTTTTGTTTTTTTTTTTTTTTTTTTTTGATAAAATACTGTAAAGAATTTAAACATTAGAAGAAAATTCGAAATATCCTACAGTTTTTACAAATTACATTTCTTTATACCCCTTGTGCTCATCCACACTTCCACATATGATTTATTGATTTCTGTAATATTTTTGCACATACATATTTCTATTTTATTTTTTCTATTTGCAATATATCGTTAGTAAACCGTTAGTTTTTGTAAGGTCAGCATTATTTATTCAAATGAAAACTCAATGTCGGAGCTACTGAAAACTTTTCTTTTTTTCTAAGTTTCTATTCTTTAGTTTTTGTTTTATAATATACATATATTCAAAACCATAAAGAAAAACTCTGAAATAAGAAAATTCTTAACTGCCGAAAAAATGCGTTTAGTTTAGTATTTTTGTCAGGTATAACCAGGGTTGGACAGTATCTTAAATACATGTAATTAAAATAAAAATACACCCGTATTTCTTGTTAGTATTTTCGCAAAAATACTTTTTATACAGGCATATAAATATAAGCCCGATACGACACCGATACTTAAAAAGAAATATCAGCGATACCGATTCCCATTCTGATACTCTATTTGAATTCAAGTTAAAATTAACAAAACTCAAGTAAAGTAATTTTTTTACTGTTTTTTGATTTAATAAATCACTATATATCTAACATTGCGACTTTTTATATGTCTCGTTAGAATCAACTTTAAAACATAAAGTAGTTGACATTTTTCAACTCGTTTTAAAGATAAGTTGTTTTAATTTTCGAATCGATTTAAAGATTAGTTGTTTTAATTTTTGTTTTTTTTCAATCACTTTTTGCAAAAAATAATTACATTGTAAAATTGTATCCACGTCAATGTGCCAAAAAAATGTTGCCAAGCAAAAAATAATTTGTTGATTGTTTTTAATATAATGGCGACGTTGCCACGCCAAATCACGGTTCGTCATTTTGACGATTGTTTGTTAAAGAAAGAGGAAAAGGTCTTCACTTAATTAAAAAAGTCGCAAAATTATATGAGCTTAAAAAAGCTCACAAATAGTCGCAACCGCCAAAGAGGGGTTAAATTGCGGCTTTAGTCTACGAGAGGTATAAAGCTTAACGGCTTACAGATCAAATTAATGGTGTTTTCTTTTCTACAAAAAAAATGTGACGTTTTATTTAAAAAAAATGCAATTTGGTGTCTGTTTCCTAAAAATTTTGCTCCCGAAAAGGATGAGCTTTTTAGAATAAAACAAGCTACCCTTTTTGGGAGCAAAATTTTTATGAAACAGAAACCAAATTGCATTTTTTTAAAATAAAATGTCACATTTTTTTTGTAGAAAAGAAAACACCATAAGTCAGCTCGTCAAGCGTTACATTTTCTAGTGCCTAGCTTGAATGCTGAAATGGCATATCTACAAACTAGAAATTAAAATGGAGATAAGACCTCTTGATTGGCCAAAAAATAGCTTAATTGCCATAACTTTTTAACAAATTCGGATTTTTCAATTACAATCGGTTGACGCCGCTCTATTTGGACTTGCTTCACACATTTTGAATGAGCATTTTTGACGGATAGAAAATGCTTGACTTACTTATTTAGATTTATCTGTAAGAAATAATTTAAATTATTTTATGTTCTGCTTTTTAGGGGTCAAGTTCGGTACAAGTTGTTTCTCTTCGGTCTTCTATCATCTAATAGACACCTAAATATCTCCGATAGCGAAATCGGTTACTTCCCTAATTATAAAAAATTAATTTAAACAATTAAGACCTGTTATCCCAAAAACGATCCTTTTATATAAAATACATATATCTACACATGGAATATTACTTTTTTATGTAGAAAGTACCATAACAAAAGTGCCTTTTTATAAAAAAAAAAAAACTTTTTTTTAAATATTTAAATTTTTTTAATACGCTTTTTGTTATTCTGCTGCTGCTATTATTTCTTTTTTAAACACATGTTAAAACTAACAAATATACATACATATGTCCTTCTTTTCGAATACGTGCACAAGTTGTAACCATAACTTTTTATTTATTTTTTTTTTTCTATGAAATTTTCCTGCTTTTACTTTGCATATTTCTCCACTAAAAAGGTCTTAAAATTTGGACGAAATAAAATTTTAGTATTATTGATAAATTACCTACCATTTAGTATAAAAACTAACAAATTTTTATTGTCAACTTCCCAAACAAAACTGAACATTTATTTTTATTTTTTCATTATCGTTTACATGTCTGTCCTTTTTCAGTTTTATTATGCAATTTTTCATTTTTCTTACATTAACACAATAGAAAATTATGAAGAGTGAAGAAAAAAGAAGAAAAACTTTGTTCTTGTACACGTTTATAAAAGGAGCCACACACACACGGACACAATTTTCTACACATGCATTAAAATTTAAGGCACACACAAACGAACAGTAAATAAAACTTTCAAAATATTGTTGTTTGTGTATAACTGTAAATAGACCTGTGCCTAAGTAGACGTCATGTTTCGCTAAAGTTTTATTTGATAGAATAGTAAAAGAGTTCTAATTCTTCCTAAGATTTTCTTCAGGCAACTTAAATTATGTTTACTCTTCTACACACATACACTCATACAACCATTTACTCGCATACAAACATTTTTAGATTTATAGAATTTTGGATGTGTTTGTTCATATTTAAGGCACGTAAACCATTAGAGACACCCAAAAGAAGATATAAAAAGTTTTTATAAAAATGTCGCATTAGTGTGTGTAAAAAAAGTTTTAATTTTTTAAAATTTATTTGGGAAAAATAACCACATTCATCTAGTATTTATGTATGTGTTGTTTACATGCAATTTCTTTCGTTAGTAAATACTTTTATACACATATGCCACCAGTACAGTGTAAACACAATAATGGAAAAAATGATGAAGAAAATAAATAATTTCTCTTCTAAAAAACTTTTTAAATATTCATGTCTTAATCTACTATCTATGTACATACTATGTTTTTTTTCCTCTCTCCATTTCTTTGAGAGTGTACTTGCTTCAAGGCCTAAAATTTTAAATTAAATTGTATTTCTTTTTAACTTTTATTATTGTTCAGTATATTTTTTTAAAGGGCCTCAAGTTACATAAAGTTTTAAATGCGAAGAATTTATATAAAAGGGTACTAATTGCACATACTTATTGCATGAAAAGGTACTTATTTTTTATATAAAAAAGCACTTTTTGTAAAACAAGTATTTTAGTATATAAAAAAGTACCTTTTCGTTTTGTATATAAAAAGCCCTTTTTGTATAAAAAGTACTTCTTTGTTTAAAAGTTATTTTTGTATTATTATTTAACTTTTTATAACAGTTGTGATATAAAGGCTTATTTTTAAGGGACTTATGCATGAAATGCACCTTTAAATTGTAATGACCGGCTCCCAGACGTTGTGCATGTCTCCTATAAACAATGTCCCGTAAAAACAGATAACAAAAGTGATACGTCCCTTTTGATCCTTGTTAGTAGAAACATGTTTCGTCATTCATCCATGAGGGGCCACAATGGCTGGTAATCCTGCATCCAGTGTTGACGGCCCACCTGCCATAAACATAGAGCGGAGGCACTTCAACATCTTCCGCTTTTAATTAAAGATTTTTATATTAAAAAAGTAAAAAAACAGACATCTTTTGTGAAAAAAAATTTTTTTAAGGGACCTTATGCACTTATGGGTTAATATAGCATTTGTACCACAAATGAATAAAAAGTATGTTTGCATACAATGAGAAAAATTTAGGTTTTTTTATTTTACATGCAGTAAATTTGTTTGCCTTTTTAATGGAAAGAGACTATTTATAAAAAGTACTTTTTGTAAAGAAATTTCCTTTTGCTTACTAATATTTTCACGTTTCTCCGGAATCCACTTCACTTCTTATCTCAAACCATTCAAAAAGCATGTCAGAATTTATTTTATTTTCCATTTTTTTTCGCAAATAATTTACAAACGCTAATAGCAACACACTCAAGCGGAAGTATACAATCAATTTTAATTAACACATACACACCAATTAGCACATGAACACATACATTCACATTTATTTCATTTTCAATTTCTATTAATTTAATTTGCAGTGCATGTATTTATGTTTTTCTTTAATTTAATCGTAAATTAAACAAAAACTTTCAGTTACAACAAAAAAAAATCCAGCGAAAAAGTTTTATAAACATCAGAACTTGTGTCTTCACGAACACATAAATAAATAACCAAATTGTCAAGAAAAAATAAAAAATTAAACTAGAATTTGTACTAAACACGCCATTTCTACATTTATACCCATTAAATTGAGTAATAAACAATAAAATACGACAGCGATAAGTAAAAGACTAAAAGGGCATAGTTTATTTTTATGTTATTTACGCCTTTACTAAAAATATATTGGTGGCAAGAGTAACATGTCCCTTTATCCCAAGGGTTAAACTTAATAAGTTTCCACTTCTTTTTATAATTGTTTTGATTATAGAAATAATCAACTAGAAGGAATAACTCGATTTAATCTAATTGAACAATTTTAAAAATTTCACTTCTATGTATGGGTGTCTCGGTAACAACTTAACTTTAAAAAGTGCTTCCAACTCTATCCTCTACCTCTACTATAATGCCGCTCTAACTCATTCAAACTTAACTCAAACTCCATTTTAGCTCTGCTACAACTCTACTCTAATTCTACTCTCACTCGACTCTAACTCTTCTCTTACTTTACTCTAACTCCACGCTAACTCTATTCTAACTCTTCTCTTAATATACTCTAACTCTATTATAACTCTACTTTAACTCTACTCTAACTCTTCTCTAACTCTACTCTAAACCTACTCTAACTCTACTCTAACTCTACTTTAACTCTACTCTAACCCAAATTCTACTCTAAACTGGCAGCTAATATGTGAAAAGCCACCAAAAAATAGGTGGCTGCAGCATCTGCGAAAATATTTTCTCCCAAATAACACCGAATTACTCAGTAAAAGCGCAAAAAGAAGAATGAAGTTCCCTAAAGTTTTCTTGATGGATTTATTGAAGTGAAGTTTACAACCTCTTACCGTGTAGAACAATTGGCCTTATTTGTAGCCTTAATCTTCTCCACGGAACTCTTGGGCTGCACAGAAGATCCTTTGGGTCGCAGTGCTTATCGCATTCACATAAACTTTTAAAAATGTTAAGTAGTTGCATTTAGGTGCGAATGTCATGACAAAATAATTACATTAATTGTAGAATGCATTACCGGTTACGCGTGTGTCTACTAGCAACTTTAAACGTATCTGGCTGCAAAACCAATACTAATAGAGTATTGAAACTTCGGATCAAGAAAATTCAAGTCTTTTTGAGTCGTTTTATAGTCCATTTATGAAATTCGATTCAGCGGTTCAATAACTATTAGCTACGTAAACGCATAACCGGGGTACCCAAAAGTTTTTATATGAAAAAAAATTTGAGAGTAAAGAGCTGTTTTAAGATTTTTTAATTAGTCTGGCAACGCTATGCCTGAGTAAAAGTGTATTTTTCTCTTTTTGCTGCAAACTTTTGAATAAATTAAAATTTTTGCTTTTAATTATATTTTCGGGTGAATATTTTGCAGAAAATCTACGGCTTTTTGCTAAATTTGTGCTGAATCTAGAGTAATAGTAATTGTGATTTTTTTTTTTATTTGTTGTTGTTTGTTGTTGCTGCTGCTGTTGGTTGAAAGTTTGTTGCCATTTTATTTCTTTGCGCTTGATACTTAGCCGTTTCCTAGAACTTTTAAATGTGGAGGCTGTGCTGATAATATTAGCAAAACCCAAGCCAGCATACAATGCCGTAGCTGTATGTTATGGCTGCATGTTTCATATTCTGGGGTATCGGAGGAAGAATTTGCCGTTCTTAAAGGAAATAAACATTTTTCGTATACTTGTTCAAGCTGTAATAAATGTCCTCCTTCCAGAATTGATGCCTCCGTCAAGGATGATATAAATGCCCTTAAGAGCTTAATTGATAATTTTATTAAAAAAGTGGGTATGGAGCAAACATCGACTAAAAACAGCATAAGTGCACTCAATAACAAAATTGATAATTTTATTACTAAGGCCGACAATGAGCAGTGCTGTATTAAGCAAGCGCTTTCTGATTCTGTGGACAGCTGGAGGTCGGATATTGCTTCTTGGTGTAGGGAGATGAAATCTGAGGTGATGGACTGCAACAAGCTCATTCAACATATTGATGCCTCTGCTAAAATCTCTGCATTAGAAGAGGAGAATAATATTTTACATCGCCTATAATATACCAGTATCAGCTAATGATATACATCATGTTTGTTACATTAATAATCGGAAGTCTATTCTGGTCAAATTCAATTGTGTTTTCCTTCGTGACAGTATAATGGCTGCATATTTTAAAACTCGTTCCATAAAGGTACGCGATATTGTGTAAGGAAATATTGATTTGAGAATCTATTTGAGTGATCACTTTGGGCCTGCTGCTAGTAAACTGAATGTCATTTGTAGAAAGCTGCTTCACAAAAAGTTAATTAGAAAATTCAGAATGCTGACAGGTTAAAAGTTCAATTGACTATGGCTGATGGTAGTGATGTGGTGTACAATATGGCTGAATGCGTTTCTCTGCTTAATACTGATATATAAGTATTGTTAATTTTTTCAAATGACAATACAGTTGTTTACATTTTTACTGAATTTACTTTTTGTGCTTGTGAATAATTTCACATACATAATTTTCATTCCAAAATGTATTAACAAAGTGACCTCAGTACTACAACAATGCAACAATAGAAAAAACAACAGGCATTTTGTTGCTAGAATTGAGACGGCAAATGTCAAAATGCCTTTTTAAAAAAGTAAATAAACAAAAAAAATTACGACAAACGTCACACACGAAGAAAATCACTACAAACAGCTGCGCTTGTGAGGTCACTTTATTAGTACATTCTGTTTTATGAGCATGCTTTTTTTATTTTATTATTATTTTATACTTAACCTTTATTTATAAGATTATTTTGATTTGTTTAATTTGTTTCTTTTTTTGCTTTTTCATCAATCTCATTCTTATGGTGTAGCTGTATACAGTTAATGAATATACATATGTATATTCATATAATTTTAATATTAATATTGAAATGTTGTTCATAATTGATTGATCCTGTTTATTGTAATCATTTGCTCCCCGCCACTAATTATTTGTTTAACTCTAATGTCTTTTGACCAAGCTGTTGGTCCGTCAATCAGTAACAGATGTTATATGAAAAATTCGTTACGACCCTACGTTAGAAATTTTAATGCTGCACATTTAAATTGCCAGAGCATTAGACCATCGGGTAGTTATTCGAAAATCGATGAGTTGAAGTCTTTTGTAAGTGACTCTTTTTGGACGTGTTTGCTGTTTCTGAAACCAGTACCCATGTTCTGTAACTTTAGTGAGAACTTTTAGCATCGAAAAGATGTGAAACAAAATATTCCATCGTTTCTCGAAAAGTCAGAAAAAAGTGTGTCTGTTGTAACTAATGTCGAAATCTATCAAAAGAGATTACGTCGTTACGTTATAAATGTCATAACATTGCACTCGAAACTAATGTGACATTGCAGACGTTGAGAACGCCAGTCACACATGTCGTTAACGGCGACCAAAATTGAAAAATTTTCAACGACGGCGGCGAAAATACAACCGTCGGCTATACCAAATAGTGTAAAGTGCGACTTTAGTGTTTGTTGTTTGCAAGCGAGCTTTGAAAACATTCGTATATTTTATAAAAATGTTGAAGCAAAATAGTTAAACAATGAAAAAATGTGCCAAGAACAAAATATTATTATTATTATTGTTCTTTGTATTTTGCATTTTTAATTGTTTTTTAGTGTTAAAATTTTTTCTCGCCCCATTTTTATTCGTGGGTTTATTTGATAGTTTAAAGAGGGAGCTTTTCTCACAAAAAGTTACAGACACAGTTTAGTGAGAAAAACAGCTGTTTGTTTCAATATAGAGCATTGTGTTTCATTTCACACATTTCAATCAAAAAGTTTCTCGACGCGAGAGTAACAGAACATGGGCATTTCGAATCGTTCTATTGAGATTCCTACCCTATAGGGGTATTTAGTTTAAAAAAGTATTTCAACTTTTTGAATTGGGAGTTTGCGAATCTTTATTTATTGACCTTTGTTTTGGTAGTATCGCAATTGTTTTTGGAGTTTTATACCTACCTCATGGTGACTTTTTTTCGTTTGAAAATTTACATAATAATTGTTTTCTGCTTGTAGTAATTTAATTATTATTGGTGACTTTAATTGTAACATGTTTGATCTTAAGAGGTCAAATGCTCTCCGCTCTTTATGTTTAAGGTGTAATTTATCACTTGTTCATAATTCTCGACCTTCTCATTTTAATGTTGCTCATGGATCCACTTCATTAATTGATTTTCGGTTAGTCAGTGATATTTCTTTGGTTTCTTTATCTGATCAAATGCGATGTTCTTTTATTTCACGTCATGAATTGATATTTTTTTCTTTTAGTGTTAGAGCTGATCGTCTTGTTGAATATTATGAATATCGCGATTTTAATTCTTTTGATTTGGATGGCCTTCTTTTATGCTTGTCTAACTTAGATTTTTCTCAATTTTATCTTGGTGATTCGTGTCATCAATGTGGTTTCCTTAGTTCAGCTTTTAGATTACTCTTTGAGTATGTTCCGATTGAAAGAAAACGAGTTCGCTATTGTAAGGTTGTTAAGATGAATGATAAAAGGATTATATTTGCTTGTTCTCTTAGAGAACCGGCTTTTCTGGCGTATACGTTGGATCGTTCTGTAGCTTACTCGAAAACGTTTTGTAAACTTTGAAATAAAGCTAAAAATATATTTAGACTTTTTGATGGATTAAATTCTGACAGTTTGTGGAGAATTTAAAAGATTTTGTTATTCGTGCTTAATTTCCAGTTTTTATTCTTGATAAAAACACTTGAAATTTATTGTTGATGGTATAAGCTATTCCTATGCACATTTCACTGGTTGATTAGGCCAGATCATCAGGAAACTTCATCCATAAAGATTTTAGAAAAACTAAAGATATTAAACCAAATAAAACAGTTAAGCTTATAAGAATCATAAGCAACAGCTCTACTTGTGACAATATCAAAGTTTAAACAAAAACATCAACAAAAAACAGTTTGTTGAGAATTTTAAGAGGTTCAGGTTGTCTTAATGATGATTTAATTTTTAATTGTGGTGATGTCAATCAGTTAAATAATTTTTTTGCTTATGATAACTCTCCTAGCAATGTTGCTTTTGATTTTGAAGATTTGAATAATTGTTGTAATTCCTTTTGATTTTATTGTGTAAATGAATACTATATTGACCTCTTCCAAATTTCCTTTCTATTGGAAAACTGCTAGGGTTGTCCCAATTCCGAAATCATGCATCTGAGGATCTAAGACCGGTCTCGATACTACCTGCTTTGTCTAAAGTTGTTGAACATATAGTAAAGAACCAAATTCTGAATGAAGTTTCAAATTCTATTTATGTTAAGCAGTTTGCGTTTCGGAAAGGCTTTAATACAAATTTTACTGATAATATTAGGCAAAATGTGAATGAGGATACTCTTAGTGCTCTTATTTCTCTTGATCTTTCAAAAGCATTTAACTCTATTGACCATTTTTTTCTTATTATGGAACTTAATAATGAACTCAATTTTTCGAAAACGGCTTGTAAACTTACACTTTCCTAACTTGAAAAAAGGTCTCAATTTTTAGTTGTAAATGGGATAAGTTGCGCCATACAAACACTTTCTTCTGGAGTACCTCAAGGTTGCGTTTTAGGTCCTCTTTTGTTTACTTTGTATATAAACAGTTTACGTTCTTATGTTAACTCTGGAATGTGTGATTCTTTTTTTTTTTTGCTGTTGATGTTTTTCTGCTTTGTAAAGGAACTTTTGATTTTCTAGATGCTTTTGAGAATAATATTAACTTTTGTCTAAAACGTGTTCTTGAGTGGACTTCTAATAACTGTTCGGCCCTACAAATCGGTTTATTCTAGACATTAATATTTTTTTGGATGATTAAAATGTTTTGGTATTATATTAGACTCCAAACTTACTTTTAGTTATCATATTGATTTGTTGAGTTCTAGACTCGATGGTATGATACGTAGAATTTTTTCAATTAACTTGTATTGGCCATATCGTATCCAAGCTAGATTGTCGTAGGCTTTGTTAATATCTCAAATATTTTATGGGTTTGAAGTTTATTCTGGCACATGTGCGATGCACTTGAAAAGAATTAATCGCTTGATAAACGTAGTCGTACGTTTTGTTTATAGTATTTGGCGTCGGGATCATATTTCTCGTTTTTTAAGGATTTTTTTGGCTTAACTTTTGTGGACTTAATTAAATATCGTAATTTAGAATTTTTCTATAAATTTATAAGATATCGTAGACCACTACCCTTATTTAGTTCTTTTATCTTATCACGTTAGAGAAGGAACCCGCAACTTTTAATTCCTAGAATTTCTTCTACCTTGTTTGAAAGATCTTTTAGGATTGCGAGGTGGTGGAATCAACTACCTTTTGAATTGCGTATCTCTTCCTATCTATCTCTTGCTAGTATATAGACATTCATATTTGTACTTACTCAATAAAAAACTGTGCTTCGGGCGAATCTGGTTTGTAATTCTCGTTTACGGAAGGCATGATTTTATATGGTGAGTTCCCATATAGCGCACTAAATATTGATTTAAATCAGCATTGCACTATCACTAAATAAAACTGCAAAGAAATTAGTTTGCACTCTTTTTTACCAGCTTTAGTGATGATTGTTATTTTTTAACTACCACTAAAAATTTTTTAATTGATATTGCAAATTTTTTCACTATCACTAAACGCAGATTTGAATGCAAAAATCTGCACTCAAATCAAATAGTGCAAAATTTGGACATTTAATCAAAAAAGCTGCATACAAATATTGTCTCACTAAAATTTAAAAAATGTAACTTTGTATGTGCATGGTTTTTGATTTCTTTTGAGGATATGCATAAGTAGAAAACATTAAACAAAATGAAATTTTGCCAAAAAAGGTATATTTATTGGCTTTAATCATGAAAAAACAAGTTTTTAATTTTAAAATTGTGCACTAATTTAAGTTGCACTCAAATGAGTGAAGAAAAAAAAGTTGCAATAAGCTGATGATTGCTTTTTTTTAAATCAAACTATTTTTTTTTTTTTTTTTTGAGTGCAAAATTTCTTAACATCACTATCACTCATGCTTAGTGAGGCTGCAAATTTTCAATTCATCACTCAACATCAACAAAATGATTGCAATATTTTTGCACTATCACTTAGTGTGAGTTGAAACTGCAAAATGAGTGCACTACCCCCATCTAGGATTTTTGACACAGAAAGCGCTTTATTCAACGCATATAAAAACTTTTGAGTGTATTTTGAGGTTGCATTGAAATATATTGCATGTAGATTGCACTGTCTGTACCCAGCATTATAAATTAAAGAAGCCACAAGCTTACACACATATTATGTCAATGTATTTAAATAAATGTACGCACATTCAATTATTCAAAAATTATTTGAATGTTTTTTGTAAACTTGCTCTCTCTAACGCAGTGTTACCACCAGCAAAATTCAAAATTACACTTGAGATGAAGCAAAATTACCCGATTTAAATGAAATTACACCTGGTATAAAATTGAAGTTTTATTTAATAAAAAGATATTTATAAAGAAACAAAAACACAACAAACTCATTGAAAGAGGATCAATATTAGTCAATCTGTTTCTTATTGTAATATAAAATAAATTAACAAAAATTACATTAAAGACTTAAAAACAATTAATAAAACTTAAAATAAAACTCCTAAGATAATGAGTTTAACCCTTTCGCTACAAGTTTTTACTGCGGAAATCACACTGTAAAATTTCTTGAAGATCGGACCTTAATTTACTTTTGGAACCATATAAGCCATACTTCCGGAAAACAGTTTATTACGCCTAAAACCGTAATAAATAATGCTATCAGAATAAAATTTAATACTTCACAGTTTTATAAGTCTAGAAATCACACTTATAAATTTCGTGATGATCGGTCCATAATTTGCAATATGCCCCATATAAAACCCAATCAACAGCATCAAACGTAAAATTATTTTATATGTATTGTGTGTATATTATTCAACACTATTACTTGCGTTTGTATCCATATGGATACATACAATGTTTTAAAAATCTGCACAGCTTTTTTCCAGCTTAAAACAAAAAACTATTGATGCAAAAAGTTAAAAAAAACCTTTTTCTTTATGCTGGATTTGTTTTTTTTTTAACATGGTCATATACATATATATGTATATGTTATTTAGAAGATAAAAAAACTTTTTTTTTTAAATAAAATATAAAAAGACGTTTTTTTTTAAATGCTATATTTTTCTCAATTTTGTAAAAATCCAAGAGTTTTTCTTTAAAAATGATTCATAAGATCTTAAAAAACAATAAAACACTTTTTTCTCAGGCACATCATCAGAAATAGATTTATGCTTAAACAACGCCGCCAAATTATCAAAATTTACTTTAAAAATCAGCATCGATTTTCGCAACTTATAGGCGACTTCACGATTTAAATGACGCAACTTATTTTTTCACAAATGAAGGCGATGTGTTGATTTAGAGAAAATAAACTGAGAATTAGACTTCAAGGCCGTGCGATGTGATACCTCTTGATTGTTTTCCGTAGGGCTGTTAAGTCACTGGTTTATGCTGATAAACCAGCAACAATTGAAGTCTTCTCGAAAAAAAGAACAAAATTGGACGTCTGCAATGCGTTTCTTCAAGGACAGGCGCGGTGCCTATCTGCGATTAAAATTAATTTTTTTTTTTTGTGTTGTCTACCATTTTAAGTTTAATGGTCTTAAAAAATATCCTTTATTCCTTATTTGTAAACAAAATGCCTGCAGGGTTTTATACAACTGTCCCTTTCGTAATTCAGTTTTACAACTGGTAAGGGCGGTAAAGTATTTTAAAGTTGCCAGATAAAAATAAATTTAATTATATTTTGGAATATTGGAAACATATCTTCCCCCAGGCTAGTTTCTAGTTTGAATAACTTTTTTCAATAAACTTCAGGTTCTAAATCGATATGATAGGCATCTTTATCCACATCTAAGGATCAAACTTGCGACATTCATTACCAAACTTTTGAAATATATATTTAAGACTTGAAGACTTTTCTTAAAAAGAAACCGAGACTTTGGTTCAGAATTGCATTTTTTATTAACAATATTTAAAGAGAAAATGTCATCACTGAAATCGAATCTTGATTTTATTTGGGTATCTGATAGGGTATTCAGTTAATCGATCTTTTGCTTTAATCGGTTAATCGCTCGATTAATTAACCGAGGTTTTGGTTTAATCGGTTAATAATCGGTTAATTTTGTTTTTGATCGGTTAACCGATTAATAAAGTTTTTCATAAATTAAGTAATTTCAATATTTAGAAATGCATTAATTATTTATTATTTGGAGTTTATAAGTAAAAAAAAACAATAACATACCAAACATTAAATTTCTTGAACTTTAACGAGCAAACAAAAAAACAATTCATAAATATTTAATATGCTTTTTTCAATTAATACATATTTGGGGGATTCACAAGGTGTGCTATCAAGTCATATCGTCATAATGTACTAAATAATATTTTTCAATTGCTTAAAATAAATATTGTTGTGTTTCAAACAAAATAAAAAATTTAATGCTGCTGATTCGTCATAACTTCACAGTAGAAATATAAATTATAAGCGGTAGCCCACAATAGTCATATCGTCGGCTTAATAAGCAAACCTGCTAACTTCCTTTCAGCACATTTTACAGGAGAGAAAAACAACTTTTTATTTTTTCTATTTGCAGCTTGATAGAAAATTAAAATACAATTAGTTTAACACACTTACAGACTTAAATAGAAGAAAACTACAAGCTGGCCGACGAGGCGTATCTTTCTCTACCACACGTCATCAAAATCTCAATTTACATAAAAAGTGGATTAAGCCGGTTTGCATATTAATCCTACGATATATATTTCTAGTAATTATTTATAGACATAAGACTTTACAACTTTATGACTACCTTGTGAATCCCCCAAGTATGTATTTATAAAAAAATAGACTGAGATAATTTTATTAGTTATTTCAATAGTTAAAGGAAATTTTATAAAATAATCTTTTAGAAAAGTAATTTGGTTTAAATGTTTTGGAGTAAAGCGATTCTTTTCTTTTATTTTGACAAAACTTGACTGAGAAAAAATTCTTTCACTTATCGTAGATCAATATCTAATTTCTCAGTCCTTTTCCAGGATTTCTCTTAGCATATAAATATTCCATTATGCCCTTAGAGTCCTGTTTTAATTTTTAAAAATGTTTAACACTTCTAGTTGTTTCGGCTAATTTTGTTAAAAGACTGATATTAGAAGGTATGAGCAGAAACAAATAACTAAACACATACATATAAAAAGTACGTGAAACAAAAAAAGGTGTTTGCAATCAAACGTTTTACCCATTTTTCGCCACATTCCTGTTGATTGAACATTGAAATCGGTCGTCGGAAAATGGGTTGAAATGAAGACAACAGAACACCTTTGTTTGTATGAAAAAATATTTTCTTAACACATACCTTTTGTATATAAGACGAAACAAATAATTAAAAGCACAAAAAAATATGTTATAATACTACAAAAAATGAAAAATTTTATTACATCGGCTAATCGGTTAATCGACTGAAATTAACCGGTTTAATCGTTAATTGAAAAAAGCCAATTTGAAATTAACCGATCAGTTAATCGGGTAGTAATTAATCGGTTAACCCGTTGACGGTTAACCGAATGAATACCCTAGTATCTGAAGTAAGAATTTGTTATTTACCTGGCATTTACATTTGCCAGTACTGGCATGACAGTAGCAATACATGCAAACTTTTTTACTAATACATACACACTTTTCCAACTGTCTTGTCTACTGTCTAGCAAATTTTGCAGACAGTAAAATTTGACAGTGATTCGACATTTTCTAACAGTAATCTGAAGTTTTATTAGCAAAAGGAAAAAAAAACGTAAAAAAATATATATATTTTGCTTTGATTTTTTATGTTTTAGTTAAGTGATATATTTTTTTTACAAAATATAGTTATTTTAGCCTGTTTTTAAGTTTGCTTAGTTCATATAAAACACGTTTAGCTGAACTTTCACTGCAACATTGACGTCCTCCTTCCAGAATTGATGCCTCCGTCAAGGATGATATAAATGCCCTTAAGAGCTTAATTGATAATTTTATTAAAAAAGTGGATATGGAGCAAACATCGACTAAAAACAGCATAAGTGCACTCAATAACAAAATTGATAATTTTGTTACTAAGGCCGACAATGAGCAGTGCTGTATTAAGCAAGCGCTTTCTGATTCTGTGGACAGCTGGAGGTCGGATATTGCTTCTTGGTGTAGGGAGATGAAATCTGAGGTGATGGACTGCAACAAGCTCATTAAACATATTGATGCCTCTGCTAAAATCTCTGCATTAGAAGAGGAGAATAATATTTTACATCGCCTATAACACTAGTTTACAAAATTAAATTTTTTTCATGTACATTTGATGAGATGTGATTTTTCTTATGTATTTTCTTCCGCTGAATTCAAAAATCAAGGTTAAATATCTAGCTCGAGATATACTTTGTCAAGTGGAAAAAGGTCGAAAAAATGAGAAAATGACCATATCTCAAAAACTGTTCCATAAAAAAAAATTTAACCTTGATTTTTGAATTCAGCGGAAGAAAATACATAAGAAAAATCACATCTCATCAAATGTACATTTTCAGTGTAAACCAGTGTAATATATCAGTATCAGCTAATGATATACATCATGTTTGTTACATTAATAATCGGAAGTCTATTCTGGTCAAATTCAATTGTGTTTTCCTTCGTGACAGTATAATGGCTGCATATTTTAAAACTCTTTCCATAAAGGTACGCGATATTGTGTAAGGAAATATTGATTTGAGAATCTATTTGAGTGATCACTTTGGGCCTGCTGCTAGTAAACTGAATGTCATTTGTAGAAAGCTGCTTCACAAAAAGTTAATTAGAAAATTCAGAATGCTGACAGGTTAAAAGTTAAATTGACTATGGCTGATGGTAGTGATGTGGTGTACAATATGGCTGAATGTGTTTCTCTGCTTAATACAGTTGTTTACATTTTTACTGAATTTACTTTTTGTGCTTGTGAATAATTTCACATACATAATTTTCATTCCAAAATGTATTAACAAAGTGACCTCAGTACTACAACAATGCAACAATAGAAAAAACAACAGGCATTTTGTTGCTAGAATTGAGACGGCAAATGTCAAAATGCCTTTTTAAAAAAGTAAATAAACAAAAAAAATTACGACAAACGTCACACACGAAGAAAATCACTACAAACAGCTGCGCTTGTGAGGTCACTTTATTAGTACATTCTGTTTTATGAGCATGCTTTTTTTATTTTTCATTTTATTATTATTTTATACTTAACCTTTATTTATAAGATTATTTTGATTTGTTTAATTTGTTTCTTTTTTTGCTTTTTCATCAATCTCATTCTTATGGTGTAGCTGTATACAGTTAATGAATATACATATGTATATTCATATAATTTTAATATTAATATTGAAATGTTGTTCATAATTGATTGATCCTGTTTATTGTAATCATTTGCTCCCCGCCACTAATTATTTGTTTAACTCTAATGTCTTTTGACCAAGCTGTTGGTCCGTCAGTCAGTAACAGATGTTATATGAAAAATTCGTTACGACCCAATTTTGTAGGAATGATCGTTTGGTTGCAAGAGGAGGTGGTGTTGGCATTTATGTCTCTAGGGGTATTAAGTTAAAAAAAGTATTTCAACTTTCTGAATTGGGAGTTTGCGAATCTTTATTTATTGAACTTTGTTTTGGTAGTATCGCAATTGTTTTTGGAGTTGTATACCTACCTCATGGTGACTTTTTTTCGTTTGAAAATTTACATAATAATTTTTTTCTGCTTGTAGTAATTTAATTATTATTGGTGACTTTAATTGTAACATGTTTGATCATAATAAGTCAAATGCTCTCCGCTCTTTATGTTTAAGGTGTAATTTATCACTTGTTCATAATTCTCGACCTTCTCATTTTAATGTTGCTCATGGATCCACTTCATTCAGTGATATTTCTTTGGTTTCTTTATCTGATCAAATGCGATGTTCTTTTATTTCACATCATGAATTGATATTTTTTTCTTTTAGTGTTAGAGCTGATCGTCTTGTTGAATATTATGAATATCGCGATTTTAATTCTATTGATTAGGATGGTCTTCTTTTATGCTTGTCTAACTTAGATTTTTCTCAATTTTATCTTGGTGATTCGTGTCATCAATGTGGTTTCCTTAGTTCAGCTTTTAGATTACTCTTTGAGTATGTTCCGATTGTAAGAAAACGAGTTCGCTATTGTAAGGTTGTTTGGATGAATGATATAAGGATTATATTTACTTGTTCTCTTAGGGAACCGGCTTTTCGGGCGTATACGTTGGATCGTTCTGTAGCTTTGTAAACTTTAAAATAAAGCTAAAAATTTTATTCGGCGAATTAAAAGAAGATATTTTATTAGACTTTTTGATGGATTAAATTCTGACAGTTTGTGGAGAATTTAAAAGATTTTGTTATTCGTGCTTAATTCCCAGTTTTTATTCTTGATAAAAACCCTTGAAATTTATTGTTGATGGGATAAGTTTTTCCTATGCGCATTTCACTGGTTTAATTTTTAATTGTGGTGATGTCAATCAGTTAAATAATTTTTTTGCTTATGATAACTCTCCTAGCAATGTTGCTTTTGATTTTGAAGATTTGAATAATTGTTGTAATTCCTTTTGATTTTATTGTGTAAATGAATACTATATTGACCTCTTCCAAATTTCCTTTTTTTGGAAAACGGTCCCAATTCCGAAATCAAGGGTGGTTCATGCACCTGAGGATCTTAGATACTACCTGCTTTGTCTAAGGTTGTTGAACATATAGTAAAGAACCAAATTCTGAATGAAGTTTCAAATTCTATTTATGTTAAGCAGTTTGCGTTTCGGAAAGGCTTAAATACAAATTTGACTGATAATATTAGGCAAAATGTGAATGAGGATACTCTTAGTGCTCTTATTTCTCTTGATCTTTCAAAAGCATTTAACTCTATTGGCCATTTTGTTCTTATTAAGGAACTTAATAATGAACTCAATTTTTCGAAAACTGCTTGTAAACTTACACTTTCTTAGCTTGAAAACAGGTCTCAATTTTTAGTTTTAAATGGGATAAGTTGCGCAATACAAACACTTTCTTCTGGAGTACCTCAAGGTTGCGTTTTAGGTCCTCTTTTGTTTACTTTGTATATAAACAGTTTACGTTATTATGTTAACTCTGGAATGTGTGACTCTTTTTTTTTTGCTGATGATGTTTTTCTGCTTTGAAAAGGAACTTTTGATTTTCAAGATGTTTTTGATGCTTTTGTCTAAAACGTGTTCTTGAGTGGACTTCTAATAACTCCTTAACTATTAATCCTTCTAAAAGCAAGGCTATTATGTTCGGCCCTACAAATCGGTTTATTCTAGACATTAATATTTTTTTGGATGATTAAAATGTTTAAGTATTATATTAGACTCCAAACTTTCTTTTAGTTATCTTATTGATTTGTTGAGTTCTAGACTCTATGGTATGATACGTAGAATTTATTCAATTAACTTGTATTGGCCTTATCGTATCCAAGCTAGATTGTCGTAGGCTTTGTTAATATCTCAAATATTTTATGGGTTTGAGGTTTATTCTGGCACAAGTGCGATGCACTTGAAAAGAATTATTCGCTTGATAAACGTATTCGAACGTTTTGTTTATAGTATTCGGCGTCGGGATCATATTTCTCGTTTTTTAAGGATTTTTTGGCTTAACTTTTGTGGACTTAATTAAATATCGTAATTTAGCATTTTTCTATAAAGTTATAAGATATCATAGACCACTACCCTTATTTAATTCTTTTATCTTCTCACGTTAGAGAAGGAATAATAAATGAATAAATTTTACGTATCATACCATAGAGTCTAGAACTCAATAAGATAACTAAAAGAAAGTTTGGAGTCTAATATAATACCTAAACATTTTAATCATCCAAAAAAATATTAATGTCTAGAATAAACCGATTTGTAGGGCCGAACATAATAGCCTTGCTTTTAGAAGGATTAATAGTTAAGGAGTTATTAGAAGTCCACTCAAGAACATTCCTAGAATTTCTTCTACCTTGTTTGAAAGATCTTTTAGGATTAGGATTGCGAGCTGGTGGAATCAACTACCTTTTGAGTTGTGTATCTCTTCCTATTTATCTCTTGCTAGTATATAGACATTCATATTTGTACTTACTCAATAAAAAATTGTGCTTCCGGCGAAGCTGGTTTGTAATTCTCGTTTACGGAAGGCATGATTTTATATGGTGAGTTCCCATATAGCGCACTAAATATTGATTTAAATCAGCATTGCACTATTACTAAATAAAATTGCAAAGAAATTAGTTTGCACTCTTTTTTACCAGCTTTAGTGATGATTGTTATTTTTTAACTACCACTAAAAATTTTTGAGTGATATTGCAAATTTTTTCACTATCACTAAACGCAGATTTGAATGCAAAAATCTGCACTCAAATCAAATAGTGCAAAATTTGGACATTTAATCAAAAAAGCTGCATACAAATATTGTCTCACTAAAATTTAAAAAATGTAACTTTGTATGTGCATGGTTTTTGATTTCTTTTGAGGATATTTTGCCAATAAAGGTATATTTATTGGCTTTAATCATGAAAAAACAAGTTTTTAATTTTAAAATTAGTGCACTAATTTAAGTTGCACTCAAATGAGTGAAGAAAAAAAAAGTTGCAATAAGCTGATGATTGCTTTTTTTAAATCAAACAATTTTTTTTTTTTTGAGTGCAAAATTTCTTAACATCACTATCACTCATGCTTAGTGAGGCTGCAAATTTTCAATTCATCACTCAACATCAACAAAATGATTGCAATATTTTTGCACTATCACTTAGTGTGAGTTGAAACTGCAAAATGAGTGCACTACCCCCATCTAGGATTTTTGACACAGAAAGCGCTTTATTCAACGCATATAAAAACTTTTGAGTGTATTTTGAGGTTGCATTGAAATATATTGCATGTAGATTGCACTGTCTGTACCCAGCATTATAAATTAAAGAAGCCACAAGCTTACACACATATTATGTCAATGTATTTAAATAAATGTACGCACATTCAATTATTCAAAAATTATTTGAATGTTTTTTGTAAACTTGCTCTCTCTAACGCAGTGTTACCACCAGCAAAATTCAAAATTACACTTGAGATGAAGCAAAATTACCCGATTTAAATGAAATTACACCTGGTATAAAATTGAAGTTTTATTTAATAAAAAGATATTTATAAAGAAACAAAAACACAACAAACTCATTGAAAGAGGATCAATATTAGTCAAACTGTTTCTTATTGTAATATAAAATAAATTAACAAAAATTACATTAAAGACTTAAAAACAATTAATAAAACTTAAAATAAAACTCCTAAGATAATGAGTTTAACCCTTTCGCTACAAGTTTTTACTGCGGAAATCACACTGTAAAATTTCTTGAAGATCGGACCTTAATTTACTTTTGGACCCATATAAGCCATACTTCCGGAAAACAGTTTATTACGCCTAAAACCGTAATAAATAATGCTATCAGAATAAAATTTAATACTTCACAGTTTTATAAGTCTAGAAATCACACTTATAAATTTCGTGATGATCGGTCCATAATTTGCAAACCCAATCAACAGCATCAAACGTAAAATTATTTTATATGTATTGTGTGTATATTATTCAACACTATTACTTGCGTTTGTATCCATATGGATACATACAATGTTTTAAAAATCTGCACAGCTTTTTTCCAGCTTAAAACAAAAAACTATTGATGCAAAAAGTTAAAAAAAACCTTTTTCTTTATGCTGGATTTGTTTTTTTTTTAACATGGTCATATACATATATATGTATATGTTATTTAGAAGATAAAAAAACTTTTTTTTTTAAATAAAATATAAAAAGACGTTTTTTTTTAAATGCTATATTTTTCTCAATTTTGTAAAAATCCAAGAGTTTTTCTTTAAAAATGATTCATAAGATCTTAAAAAACAATAAAACACTTTTTTCTCAGGCACATCATCAGAAATAGATTTATGCTTAAACAACGCCGCCAAATTATCAAAATTTACTTTAAAAATCAGCATCGATTTTCGCAACTTATAGGCGACTTCACGATTTAAATGACGCAACTTATTTTTTCACAAATGAAGGCGATGTGTTGATTTAGAGAAAATAAACTGAGAATTAGACTTCAAGGCCGTGCGATGTGATACCTCTTGATTGTTTTCCGTAGGGCTGTTAAGTCACTGGTTTATGCTGATAAACCAGCAACAATTGAAGTCTTCTCGAAAAAAAGAACAAAATTGGACGTCTGCAATGCGTTTCTTCAAGGACAGGCGCGGTGCCTATCTGCGATTAAAATTAATTTTTTTTTTTTGTGTTGTCTACCATTTTAAGTTTAATGGTCTTAAAAAATATCCTTTATTCCTTATTTGTAAACAAAATGCCTGCAGGGTTTTATACAACTGTCCCTTTCGTAATTCAGTTTTACAACTGGTAAGGGCGGTAAAGTATTTTAAAGTTGCCAGATAAAAATAAATTTAATTATATTTTGGAATATTGGAAACATATCTTCCCCCAGGCTAGTTTCTAGTTTGAATAACTTTTTTCAATAAACTTCAGGTTCTAAATCGATATGATAGGCATCTTTATCCACATCTAAGGATCAAACTTGCGACATTCATTACCAAACTTTTGAAATATATATTTAAGACTTGAAGACTTTTCTTAAAAAGAAACCGAGACTTTGGTTCAGAATTGCATTTTTTATTAACAATATTTAAAGAGAAAATGTCATCACTGAAATCGAATCTTGATTTTATTTGGGTATCTGATAGGGTATTCAGTTAATCGATCTTTTGCTTTAATCGGTTAATCGCTCGATTAATTAACCGAGGTTTTGGTTTAATCGGTTAATAATCGGTTAATTTTGTTTTTGATCGGTTAACCGATTAATAAAGTTTTTCATAAATTAAGTAATTTCAATATTTAGAAATGCATTAATTATTTATTATTTGGAGTTTATAAGTAAAAAAAAACAATAACATACCAAACATTAAATTTCTTGAACTTTAACGAGCAAACAAAAAAACAATTCATAAATATTTAATATGCTTTTTTCAATTAATACATATTTGGGGGATTCACAAGGTGTGCTATCAAGTCATATCGTCATAATGTACTAAATAATATTTTTCAATTGCTTAAAATAAATATTGTTGTGTTTCAAACAAAATAAAAAATTTAATGCTGCTGATTCGTCATAACTTCACAGTAGAAATATAAATTATAAGCGGTAGCCCACAATAGTCATATCGTCGGCTTAATAAGCAAACCTGCTAACTTCCTTTCAGCACATTTTACAGGAGAGAAAAACAACTTTTTATTTTTTCTATTTGCAGCTTGATAGAAAATTAAAATACAATTAGTTTAACACACTTACAGACTTAAATAGAAGAAAACTACAAGCTGGCCGACGAGGCGTATCTTTCTCTACCACACGTCATCAAAATCTCAATTTACATAAAAAGTGGATTAAGCCGGTTTGCATATTAATCCTACGATATATATTTCTAGTAATTATTTATAGACATAAGACTTTACAACTTTATGACTACCTTGTGAATCCCCCAAGTATGTATTTATAAAAAAATAGACTGAGATAATTTTATTAGTTATTTCAATAGTTAAAGGAAATTTTATAAAATAATCTTTTAGAAAAGTAATTTGGTTTAAATGTTTTGGAGTAAAGCGATTCTTTTCTTTTATTTTGACAAAACTTGACTGAGAAAAAATTCTTTCACTTATCGTAGATCAATATCTAATTTCTCAGTCCTTTTCCAGGATTTCTCTTAGCATATAAATATTCCATTATGCCCTTAGAGTCCTGTTTTAATTTTTAAAAATGTTTAACACTTCTAGTTGTTTCGGCTAATTTTGTTAAAAGACTGATATTAGAAGGTATGAGCAGAAACAAATAACTAAACACATACATATAAAAAGTACGTGAAACAAAAAAAGGTGTTTGCAATCAAACGTTTTACCCATTTTTCGCCACATTCCTGTTGATTGAACATTGAAATCGGTCGTCGGAAAATGGGTTGAAATGAAGACAACAGAACACCTTTGTTTGTATGAAAAAATATTTTCTTAACACATACCTTTTGTATATAAGACGAAACAAATAATTAAAAGCACAAAAAAATATGTTATAATACTACAAAAAATGAAAAATTTTATTACATCGGCTAATCGGTTAATCGACTGAAATTAACCGGTTTAATCGTTAATTGAAAAAAGCCAATTTGAAATTAACCGATCAGTTAATCGGGTAGTAATTAATCGGTTAACCCGTTGACGGTTAACCGAATGAATACCCTAGTATCTGAAGTAAGAATTTGTTATTTACCTGGCATTTACATTTGCCAGTACTGGCATGACAGTAGCAATACATGCAAACTTTTTTACTAATACATACACACTTTTCCAACTGTCTTGTCTACTGTCTAGCAAATTTTGCAGACAGTAAAATTTGACAGTGATTCGACATTTTCTAACAGTAATCTGAAGTTTTATTAGCAAAAGGAAAAAAAAACGTAAAAAAATATATATATTTTGCTTTGATTTTTATGTTTTAGTTAAGTGATATATTTTTTTTACAAAATATAGTTATTTTAGCCTGTTTTTAAGTTTGTTTAGTTCATATAAAACACGTTTAGCTGAACTTTCACTGCAACATTGACGTTTGACATATATTTCAAAGTGAACTGTCGTAACTACTGTCTGGACGCTTACGTCACGAAGACAGTTAGCAGTGTTTTTGGCAACTAATATGTATTTTTTTACTGTCTTGCCAGTACTGTCAAATGTAAACGCTGTGTTATGAATGACTCTCAAATTCATTTACAGTAAATAAGTTTGTTATTCTTTCCATTCATTCTTATTTTTGTATGTGGTTAATGCTAAGTTCACACTTAGGTTTTTAAGCGCGTTTAAGCAAAATGTTGATTTAGCTAATCAAAACCGTTCACATTACATTTGAGATGATTAAGAAAAAAACACAACAAACAAATTTATATTTCTTTAAAGTATTAAAAATGGATAAAAACACTTTTATAAAGTTCTTAGAAGATTATCAGCCCAATTATGAATAAAAATTCCCCGGGAGTTTTTTCCCTTTTCCCACTTTTACAATTGAATTAGCATATGAAAAATCGGAGAAGGGAGAAAACTCCCGGGGAATTTTTATTCATAATTAGGCTGTATTTTAATCATTTTAATGATGAAATTGTGAAAATTTATTAATTATTGAAAAAAAAAATAAAAACATTAAGCAGAAATCTTGGCCGGTTGTACACGATCATGTTGGCGATTCTACATTTGAGGTATGTTCAGTGGATTCTATGTGATTTATGAAGTGATTTAGTTGTAATCATGTCAATTTTAACGGCCTAATTTATAAAAAATAAAACCGGTTAATAAAGGCTTTATGAAACGGATTTTCATACAAAATCCATTTAATAAACCCCTTATTAACATGTTTTATTTTTTATAAATAAGGCAGTAAGTGATTAACTTCAATGTATAGGTAATCATCTCGATTTTGAAGTGATTAGAGCTTAATCACGTTCGAACTGCTTAAACGCGTTTAAGAAGCCAAATGTGAACATACTATTACTCTCTTCTTATCTTTTTGAATGTTTTATATTTAAATAAATGTTGTGCACTTTGAGTTAAGGCAAACAAGTGAGTTATTCAAAGCAGACCTCTAGTATGCACAAAGATTTGTCATATTTTCTGTACTGATTTGGACCGTTACTTTACTTTTCTTTAATTTAATTTTTATTATTCTGTTATTGGGTGGGCAGCTAATGTTTTAAATGAGAAGAATGTTTTTATTTTTAGTACACTGGCATTTATTTAAAAATTTTGTATTTTTGTATTATATAGAATGTTATCGTCGCCTTAAAGTGTAAACCTGCTAATTGACTCTTAGAAAATGTTACAGGGCAGACAAAAAACTTCTAATGCTTTCTATTTCTACTTCAAACAGCTAACCAATATATATTTGTTTTATTTTCTAATATTGTATTAAGTTCTAAATTGAAATAAATGTTTTTCTTACTCGATGTGGCGTCTTTTAATTTTTCACACGGTATCAAAGTTTCACATACTGTTAAAAATTAATTTAGCAGGTTTACACTTTAAGCCGACGTTATGTAGTTTTAAATCTGAGGTATTTTTTAATGACTTGTAATATTTTTATATTGGCCACGGAGGCTTTAAATTACATGTTATCATAAATAAATAAATAGATAATTTCATTAATATTTAAATATTTTTAGTAAGCAGTCTTTAAGTTTAATAATTTTTACAGTAAGAATAAATGATTTAAAATTGTACTGGTGTACACGGGTACCCTGGTTGTGCGTTTGTGTGTAATTTTTTTTATTACTATATATACTATATATAACTATTTAATATATTTGTTTATATGTTTATTCAACGGTATTTAAAATAAAAATTCTTTTTGTGAAGCTGAAAATTATTAAAAATTACAATGGGGTACACGGGTACCCCGGTTATGCGTTTGTGTGATATTTTTTGGTTATGCATTCTACGGTAAAGAAGTGTGACAGTTTTCTTTTTTATTTTATTGTTATTGACGCAACTAGAGATTTTATTTAACTAAATTCAAAATATCGAGGGGCGCTAAAATTCAGATATGATATTCGTAAGCGGAGAATATTGGCGCAATTTTTCGTTTTCGCGAATATTAAAATTGATATTCCTAACATCAGTACTAGGTTCATACATAGATATCGACCACACCTTCAACTAGAAGAAAATGTGTTCTTTATATAAAAACTTTTAGTTTAAAGAGCTTTTCTGCATTTAAAGAAAATTTGTTTTCTTAATCTTTTTTTGCAAAACTATGAAGCAAAAAGGAAACACGTTTTAGACGTATGCAAAATTGTTATTCCTAAGTTTTTTTTTGCTACCTTTTTTATTATTTCTGTCATGTTGTCATTGCCGTCCTGGTTGTTTGTTTTACACAATGTGGCTAGAAATGTTGAAAGTTGCGTTTTGCTTGCTAAAAGGCATTTGTGTGAAAAACACACATCCACACATAAAAAAGGTCAAACAACAACAAGCCCCAGCAGGACAACACGTATACAAAGTATTAAAAAGTGTATGTTTTCCAAAAAAAGAATGTTTATGTTTGAAAACCTGTGAATGCCGATGAACTGGGGTGTATATATTTTCCGGTTTCGTGCTCAGTAACCGGTAGCGGATATTCTAGATCCTTTGAAAAATGTGTTGATATTTCGTTAAGTTCTTAAATTAATTTGCTACGTGTCGAAAGCGTAAAAGCAAATGAAGTTAAGCCGATATAAGTCATGTTGATACATGTGTATTGAATAGAATTGGTAAAAGTTTGAACTAAAAAAAGGTATAAATGTAAGAAAAAATGCATTCTATGGAGCTGCATATACTTTCATTGAGGTGAGTCTTCCGCTTTCAACAAAAAAAAGAAACAATATCTATTAATTAAAATTAAAACATTAATACCAAGTAAAAACAATAGACAAAGCATAACTTTAAATAAATTTGGGATCATTGGGTCAAAAAATAATTTTCTTCAGCAGCTTCTATATACTCCACTCTAAATCTGCTTAACTCTAACCTTACACCAACTTTTCACTTACTTCTTACTAACTTTACTCTTATTAAGTCTAACACTATACTTTAACTCCACTCTTATTCTACTCTACTCTTCTATACTCTACTCTACTTTACCTCTTATCTAACTATAATCTAACTCTTCCCTTACTCGAACTCTACTCTAACTCCACTCTTACTCTACTCTAACTCTACTCTAACCCTACTCCAACTCTACTCTAACTCTGCTCTAACTCTACTCTTAATCAATTCTCACTCTACTCTCATTCTACTTTAACTCTTCCCTAACGCTACTCTAACTCTCCTCTTACTCAATTCTTACTCTACTCTAATTCTCCTTTAACTCTTCTCTAACTATATACTAACTCTACTCCAACTTTACTCTAGCTCTAGTCTAACTCTACTCTAACTCTACTCTAACTCTACTCTAACTCTACTCTAACTCTACTCTAACTCTACTCTAACTCTACTCTAACTCTACTCTAACTCTACTCTAACTCTACTCTAACTCTACTCTAACTCTACTCTAACTCTACTCTAACTCTACTCTAACTCTACTCTAACTCTACTCTAACTCTACTCTAACTCTACTCTAACTCTACTCTAACTCTACTCTAACTCTACTCTAACTCTACTCTAACTCTACTCTAACTCTACTCTAACTCTACTCTAACTCTACTCTAACTCTACTCTAACTCTACTCTAACTCTACTCTAACTCTACTCTAACTCTACTCTAACTCTACTCTAACTCTACTCTAACTCTACTCTAACTCTACTCTAACTCTACTCTAACTCTACTCTAACTCTACTCTAACTCTACTCTAACTCTACTCTAACTCTACTCCAACTCTCCTCTTACTCAATTCTTACTCTACTCTAATTCTCCTTTAACTCTTCTCTAACTATATACTAACTCTACTCCAACTTTACTCTAGCTCTAGTCTAACTCTACTCTAACTCTACTCTAACTCTACTCTAACTCTACTCTAACTCTACTCTAACTCTACTCTAACTCTACTCTAACTCTACTCTAACTCTACTCTAACTCTACTCTAACTCTACTCTAACTCTACTCTAACTCTACTCTAACTCTACTCTAACTCTACTCTAACTCTACTCTAACTCTACTCTAACTCTACTCTAACTCTACTCTAACTCTACTCTAACTCTACTCTAACTCTACTCTAACTCTACTCTAACTCTACTCTAACTCTACTCTAACTCTACTCTAACTCTACTCTAACTCTACTCTAACTCTACTCTAACTCTACTCTAACTCTACTCTAACTCTACTCTAACTCTACTCTAACTCTACTCTAACTCTACTCTAACTCTACTCTAACTCTACTCTAACTCTACTCTAACTCTACTCTAACTCTACTCTAACTCTACTCTAACTCTACTCTAACTCTACTCTAACTCTACTCTAACTCTACTCTAACTCTACTCTAACTCTACTCTAACTCTACTCTAACTCTACTCTAACTCTACTCTAACTCTACTCTAACTCTACTCTAACTCTACTCTAACTCTACTCTAACTCTACTCTAACTCTACTCTAACTCTACTCTAACTCTACTCTAACTCTACTCTAACTCTACTCTAACTCTACTCTAACTCTACTCTAACTCTACTCTAACTCTACTCTAACTCTACTCTAACTCTACTCCAACTCTACTCTAACTCTACTCTAACTCTACTCTAACTCTACTCTAACTCTACTCTAACTCTACTCTAACTCTACTCTAACTCTACTCTAACTCTACTCTAACTCTACTATACTCTACTCTAACTCTACTATACTCTACTCTAACTCTACTCTAACTCTACTCTAACTCTACTCTAACTCTACTCTAACTCTACTCTACTCTAACTCTACTCTAACTCTACTCTTACTCTACTCTAACTCTACTCTAACTCTAACTCTACTCTACTCTACTCTACTCTACTCTACTCTACTCTACTCTACTCTACTCTACTCTACTCTACTCTACTCTACTCTACTCTACTCTACTCTACTCTACTCTACTCTACTCTACTCTACTCTACTCTACTCTTCTCTACTCTACTCTACTCTAACTCTACTCTAACTCTACTCTAACTCTACTCTAACTCTACTCTAACTCTACTCTAACTCTACTCTAACTCTACTCTAACCCTACTCTAACTCTACTCTAACTCCACTCTAACTCTACTCTAACTCTACTCTAACTCTACTCTAACTCTACTCTAACTTTACTCTAACTGCACTCTAACTCTACTCCAACTCTACTCTACTCCACTCTAACGCTAGTCTAACTCCACTCTAACTCTACTTTAACTCTTATCTGACTGTACTCTAACATAACTTTCACTATACTCTTGGATCTTCGAAAACTCTTGTATCTTTGAAAAAAATCAGCTTTAATCCTAGAAGCTTAGCAAAGAAATTTTGTCCATTGCAATTATTTCGTCTTTAAAATCTTTTTTATGCGTCAAAATTTTTTCGAAAGATAAATAGAATTGTATCATTAAACTGATTAGACTAAAAGCTACAAACCAACTCAAACCAAGTTAAAACAAAAACTAACTCAACAAAAAAAAAAAAAAAGGCAAACTGGGTAAAAATTTACACGAAACAAATTTTAACTATAGAAACATTTAAAACTTTTATGGGTGCCACTTCTATTTTGTGGTTTTTATTGCTTCGAGAGTCCCGTTTAGTAAGCTGAAAACAAAATGTAGAAGCAAACACAACTAGAAAAGGTATGTTAAAAGTGTACCATTTTATTTGTTAATTACAAAAGATTTTTTATTTAAAGTTAACAAACACACATACACAAACACACACACTTGCAAACATACGTTTTTATGTCGTTCAAAAAACGTCCCAGCCAGCACGTGGAAGATTGTTTTAGCAAAAGTCATAAAACTCAGTCTTTTGAGACTACCTTAGACGATCAAAAACTGATAAATCAGTTGTGCGCTTAAAACAAGACTCGCAGATGATTCCCAGAATTTACAGAATACAGAAATTGAAAACGCAGATGACCGAAATGTAAATGGGGGATTTCATGTAAAGTGACCCAATTTTTAAATCGATGTCTTCCGATTTGGATTTGAATTTGCACCAAGGCTACTCCTATTGGATATTAGTTTAGACAAAAATAGTCAACAAGATCGGTCAAAAAGTTTCTGAGATAGGAGGGGTCAAAGTTTGACATTTTGGCCATACAGGTGTTCTTTTTCATCCATGTAACTTCCCAATAAAAAATGAAGCCTCCAACGAAGCAGGTTTGTAAGGGAGAAACATACAAGTTTCGCTTACCATTGCGCTTACGGAAGACATGAATTTTATATGGCGAGTTCCCACTTTGAAGCAATACATTTTTGACACATAAGGCGCATTATTCAGCGCATATAAAAATTGTTGGATGTAACGATCAGCTTTACACACTGAATGTTTTCTTACAGTTATTTTTTAGTATTCTCCCTTACAAACCTGCTTCGTAGTAAGGGAATGTCGTAGCACTTTAAATGTTATTTTTTTATAAAAGTTGTTCAGAGTTCTTTCACTTACTTTACTGCATTTCTGTTTGTCTTATTGCGTAGCGCATAATTGTACGCTTATTTTTTTAAATGTACCATTAGTGCTTCGCAAAATGATAAAATTTTTTATTGGGTTATTACTAGGGCAACCAAAAAAAAGCACTAAAAACAGTTTTAAGACCTTAAAAAAAAGCGTTTAAAAACATGAAAATAAGCTGTTAAAATTAAAAAAAGCAATTTAAACTTGTTTTTTTTCCACTTAATTCGTTTAATACGTTATTATAGTAAATTATAAGTTGATGCAATATACTTTCTAAAAGAAAACTATGTCTGTTTGAAGTCAGCAAGTTCTTGTACATAGAAAAAGTTATTTCTACGTCTACAGATGTTAAGGAAGCATATTTAAAATTGAGTATTTGCTCTGAAGTATATTTTTTTTTATACGATTGGAATTCCGCTTGCCTCCCAAAATATCCCCAATATCTTTTAATACCGAAAATCCTTCATTTTTTAATGAAACTGATTTTAATTTTGTTTTAACTTTGTCTCCTATATCCCCTGGAACACGGGGTCTCCAATTTTGTTACAACTTCATGTAAAACCCCAAAATTTGCAGAAATTAACAATATTTGATATACAGAGAAATTCTTAGTATCTAAAACTATATTAAAAAAGCAAAAAATAAGACGCTACTATACCAAAAACAGAGAGAAGGGGAGCTAACAGATGTTATTTTATACAAAAACTATATTTAAAATGAAATAAGACGTTACAAAGTATAATGGTAAAAGACGTTACAGACTGAGGAATTTGATCGTAAGAATACAGCTATGGAATTTTCGAGAGAAAAGAACTTAAACAAGCAAATAATAAAATAAGTTGATAAAAAAGCTTAATACTAAAAACAAAAATACATAAAAATTATACACAACACTATAAAAAGTACGTTACAGTACCGCTAAGACAGAGTTGCATAAAAATCAAGTAAGAAAGTATAGTCGGTCAAGCCCGGCCGTATGATACCCAACACCATAGTATTTAAAAACAAGTTTCGAGAGTGTATGGCTGTATGAATAGGGATCTATCTATGTTATAAATTTCATTAAAATCGGTTAAATAGTTACTGATGGGCAGAAATTGATCCTATCTCCCCTCGTGGTCCTTTTTTTAAAAAAATACATACCTTACGTGTCCATATAAATTCGGATCTATCTACATATGTCTCAAATTGCATTTAAATTGGTTTGATAGTGGGCACAAGGACCCTCTTCCGGATAGCAGCTTGTATGGGGGCTATATTAAATTATCATTAAAATTGCGACCTGCACTTTGCGCACGATGTTACATGGACAGCCAGCCAGCCGGACGGACATCGTTAGATCGACTCAGAAAGTGATTCTGAGTTGATCGGTATACTTTAGGGCCAATATTTTAAGGTGTTTCTCACATCAGCACAAATGCATAGTACCCTCTCCACTCTTTTGTGTAGCTATAATAACATACAGAGATAATATAGGGTTTTGGGATGATAACGTTGAACGATTTTTTTAACCAGAGTTGTTACAGCACAGAAATTGTTGATTTTTTATTGTTTATAAGAAAAGTTGCACATAAAAAAAAAATAATAATAACGATTTTTGCAAAATGTTATTAAATAAGTTTTTTTCGTATGAAAAAATTTAAAAATTATCTTAAAATGGCAAACTAAGTATAAAAAAGCCGATATCGCAAAAATAAGCAAAAAAAAAAGCCCTAACAAATATAGCTCATTTTCTTTCTTTTTTTATGATCGGAATTTGTGTTCAATCAAAATCTTTCTATTTTGTAAACCAAAAAATAAGCATTTGCTTTTTTTTGGTTGCCCTAGTTATTACCTATTGCTGTTAGCAAAATTTGTCCCAAATAGCTTCGATAGCTATTTGATCAATCTTTTGAAAAAAAAATTTTTTGTTTTTAAAAAATTTTTTAAAACAAAATAACCACAATACTATTTTTTTTTTCAAATTTAAAACTTTTTTTTTGTTTTTTTAGCGGGAATGTTTTTTTCTCAAAAGAAAGTTTATATCTTTTCCTTTAATGCAGTTTTGGTTGCTTTTTGGGCTGCGAGTGGGCATATGTATAAAAAAAAATAAATTTCAATTTTCCAAATCGGAAGACATCGATTTCAAAATTGGGTCACTTGACATGAAATGCCCCATATGTTTTAAGCATTATTTTAGAGTCAAAGCTAACTCAGCCTTACGATGAAATATTTTTTCTTTGTTGTTGGTTCTGTTAAAAAAGAAAAGCGAAGTGATGAAATCTTTTTACTTTTTAATAAAAAAACTAGTTAGAGTACTATATCCGGCTGTGCCGAATCTTTGATACCCTCCACCCACAGTTCAATTATTTCAGGAGTGATATCTGCATAAAATCTTCTTATTATTAAATTATCTCTATAAAAACAGTTTAGACATATATAAAATTATTGACTGACAATTAGAAAGTTTTATGCGTTTTTTAGCCATTTTTACTAGCTTAACTAAAATATCATGATTCGTAACAGTTTAAGCCGAACTTAAATGATTTTCAGGAGGGCAATTAATATTGGAGCCATGGTAAGTTATGAACCAATTATGCTAAAATTCTGCAAAGTGATTTCTTATATTAAAAACATAAATTTCAATATATTTCAAAACAGCGGTGAAATAAGTTTTAGCGTTTCCAGTGAATTTCAGAAGGCTGCTAAATATGGGATCTAAGGTAAATCATTGACCGTATATCACAAAATTCATAACGTTTTTTCTGGCCATATGAAACTAAGTTGGAGAAATTTTACCACAATAAATATATCTGCTACGATTTTAGGCGTTTGTATTTACATAATTAATTTACCAGAGTGGGCTTTATATGGGGCCTATAAAAATTATGGACCGATCATCGCGAAATTTATTAGTGCTATTTCTAGTCCTAAAAAACTGGACGAGACAAATTTTGTTATGATATACTTATTAATTACGGTTTTAAACGTACTAAACTGTTTTTCGGGATTAGTGTTTGTATGGGGCCTAGAGTTAATTATGGGCCGCTCTTCACGATATTTTACAGTGTGATTTCCAGTTGAATAAAACGAACTTTTGCAAAATCTCGTATCATTGTGCATTGTTCCACCATTTATGTTTGTTTGTGTATCAAAATTATAAATTTTGATTCATAGCTCTGATCGTACAGACGGAGAGACTGCCGGACATGGCTAAATCGACTAGGAATTACTTAAGGAGGCAGAATATATATACTTTATGGCGTCTGAGATGAATAATAAAAAAGTTTCACACGGAATGACAAACTTAGTATACCCTCTTCGCAACTAATTATGGTGGAGGGTATAATGATCAAATTATAATGTTAGCGTTGAAACACATCAAACCATCACGAAAAAATGGCATTTTCGGCATCATTACCTTCGATTTCAATCAAATTCAACACAAATGTTTTATGTTATTGGAAAAAACATAAATTTTCTGACCCCAGATTCTTTCGGCTTCCGAAATATGACGTCATAAAAGATGTGAGAAATGTTAAAAAATCACAAAAGTCTCCCTATAAAAGGGGATAGAACTTTTGAACTATGTCAGATAATTTAGTTTTTTGGTATCGTTTCAAAGGTGAAAGTGCACCCTTTAAAATGATCTGCATATTGTGTTGTTTTAAGAAAAGGTCAAAGGTATTTTTTTGGGTCTTGAGTTCAAAGGTCCATATCTGAAAAATTATATATTTTTTAAAATTCTTAAAAATTATATGTCAAGTATTAGACTCTTTTCTACATTTGCAGAAAATTTAAAGGTGGAGACTCAATTGGTGTCCGAGTTATAGACCAGAACGTGATCCTAAGTATGTTTTGTGTTCATACAAGACAAACGTTTTATGTTGGATAAGGTGGTTCGAAAAAAAAAGTTAAGCCAGTCACTCCCTAGGACTAAAGATTAATTGAAAAGAATTCCAGAAAACATTTTTAATTTTTTGCCACGTTTTTTTATTATACTGCGACGCTACTAAGAGTCCGATCATAACATATTGCATATCGTTATTCATGGCTTCATTTTTGCCTTTGGTGACTTTTTAATCCGATATCAAATTCTTGGCGCCACCTGTGCCATCTCGGAACGTACCCCCCTAATGACCAATTTTTTGCACGTGCCAAGAAAGCCCTTCTAATACTTTGTATGTCTAGGTTTTAATTTGCTCACTTTTATGCCACGCCCCATTTTTTCTTTTGCACGAAAATATTATATTAAACCAGGTAGATCAACATATAAAAACAAGAAAATTGCAGCAGTCAGAATGGAATTTTATATTAATAAAGTATCTGGAATTGTAAAAAAGAGTTTTTCCCAGCCTACCAAAATTCAGTACTTATTGTTATTTATGGCTTTTAAAGTCCGTATCGCATATTGTTGTTTTGGCTTGAATGCTACTTAATTTTTACTTCTGCAAGAATTCTGCGGAAATTTAGTAAAAAAGAAATATAAGTTATAATCAATACCAAAATTGTTCATCCTTGTAGAAATGTAAAAATGGTAGCTCTGAAAACGAGATTTTGTCATACAAGTTTTTGTCGAGTCTGAGAGACTATTTTGCACTGCAGGTCTGCTACAAACGGATTTGCAAAATACAAAAATTTTATTCATATTCATTTTAAATAATAATCTCATACACTTTTTTGTTTAAAAAGTAATTTAACTTTTGGTAATTTTACCATGAATTCAAGTTCAATTCGTTGTTTTTAAAATCTTATCAATATCAATTTAAAATATTAATTATCTCTTACGCAGTAGTTTTGTATGTATAATAAAAAAAATAACTCTACTTGAGTTTTGTTAATTTTACGGGTATCGGTATCGCCGATATTTCCTTTAAGGTCTCTGTGTCAGTATCGTAACGGCAAAAAGGCGTATCGTTACATCTCTTCTTTATAAAAAAAGCAAAAAGTACTGCATTTGGAGGGGGGGGGGGGGGGTTGCGAAAAACTCTTTTTTACAATTCCAGATACTTTATTAATATAAAACTTCATGCTGACTGATGCAATTTTCTTGTTTTTATATGTTGATCTACCTGGTTTAATATAATATTTTCGTGCAAAAGAAAAAATGAGGCGTGGCATAAAAGTGAGCAAATTAAACCCTAGACATACAAAGTATTGGAAGGGCTTTCTTGACACGTGCAAAAAATTGGTCATAAGGAGGGGTCCGTTCCAAGATGGCATAGGTGGCGCCAAGAATTTGATGTCGGATTAAAAAGTCACCAAAGGCAAAAATTAAGCCATAGACAAGCCATGAATATGCAATATGTTATGATCGGACTTTAAGTGGCGACGCAGTATATAAAAAACTAAATGGGCGGTATCCAGAGGCGTAGCAAAAAAAAAAAAAAAAATTTCTGGAACTCTTTTCAACTAATCTTTAATCCTAGATAGTGACTGGCTTAACTTTTTTTTCGAACTACCTTATCTAACATAAAAGGTTTGTCTTGTATGAACACAAAACATACTTAGGATCACGTTCTATTCTTTAACTCTGACACCAATTGAGTCTCTACCTTTAAATTTTCTGCCAATTTAGAAAAGGGTCTAATACTTGACATATATTTTTTTAAGAATTTTGAAAAATATACTTTTTCTTTCCTTTGAACTCAAGACCACAAAAAAATTACCTTTTCTTAAAAAAACACAATATGCATATCATTTTAAAGGGTGCACTTTAACCTTTGAAACGATACCAAAAAAACTAAATTATCTTGCATAGTTCATCTAGTTCTATCCACTTTTGTAAAGAGACTTTTGTGATTTTTTAACATATTTTATGACGTCATATTTCGGAAGCCGAAAGAATCTGGGGTCTAAAAATGTTTTGTTAAAGTCCAATAACATACAACATTTGTGTTGAATTTCATTGAAATCGGAGGTGATCATGCCGAACGGCATGATGGTTTGACATGTCTTTACTTGTTATCTATTCGTAATGGTTGATGTCGAATAACATACCAATAAAAAATTGAGCTTCAAACGAAGCAGGTTTGTAAGGGAAAAATGTAAGAGTTTCGCTTCCCATCTCACTGACGGAAGGCATGAATTTTATACGATGAGTTCCCACTTTATTTTACGCATATAAAAACTGATGAACGTAGCGTTCAGCTTTACACACTAAATGTTTTTTACAGTTATGGTTTAGTATTCTCCCTCACAAGCCTGTTTCGTAGTAATGGAATGCTGTAGCACTTGAAATGGTAATTTTTCTTTTATAAAACTTGTAAAGAGTTTCTTTACTTACTTTACTGCCTCTCTGTATGTCTTACTGCGTAGCGCATGATTCCGCGCTTATTTTTACAAATGTATCATTAGTGCTTCGCAAAATAATGAAATTTTTTAATAGAATAAAGTTGCATACCTTGCAAATCTTTACTTCAATAGTGATATAACTAAAAAAAATTAATTTTGGAGTACGTGCTGCAGAATGGTTCGCTATGTTTTTCTTTATATTGTGTATAAAATTCATCTTTTTATCTTTTATTCTTCTCCGTTGGAGGAGAATGTGTGTAAGTGATAATAGCAAGCAAAAAATTTTAACGCGTTTGTCTCGAAATGGATTTAAAGGGCTATGTCGCTTTAAGTTAATGAGCGATATGTATTAAGAACAAAATGTAAATGCTTGTATTGTTACAGCAAAAATGCGAGTGTAATATGATTCAAAAAAGGCTGGTAAATGGCTAGTCATATGACTGGAAAATTACTCGAAAAAGTTTCGCAATTGATTGTCAGTACTAGCACAAACTGTCTGTAAAGTGAGTCGCAATTGATCAGAACCGTGCATCATAAGAGAGTCTTTCAGAAGAGTCGCAGGTGGGGCACCCTCTTTTTCACGAAATGCATTAAACACATTTACCACAGCAGGCTACACGAACACACGACTAAAAATGCTGATCAAAAGTTTCCTAAAATGCTGACTGGGTTTGTATTGTTTATTGCATTTTGTAGTGTTGTTGGAATATGTGCGCGCGTGTGTGTAGGTGAGAGTGTGTATTTGTTTCTTAATATAATGATTAAGATAAAGAACGAGTGAGTAGAACGGAAAGGAAATGCTGGTAATCGTGTTAGACAACTTAATTGCCGTTCCCTTAAATTAGAGAAAGTAAAAAACAAAATACAAATTGAAACATTTCACCCGAAGTTGAAATAAGCAACAACTCTTTTTCAAACCTTGTTGCTGTTCTAGCTGTCTTTGTTGTTGTTGTTTCAATGGGTTTTAAGTACTTTTCGATTCGTATTTTTTAAGTCATTGTCAAAATTTAAACAAAGGATATTGTATCGCCTGTGTGGCAGGCAGGCGTTAGAGTGTGTGTTTGCAAAAAAAAAGGATAGACTTTATAAAACAATAGAAATCCTAAAAAAAGGTTTCTGAGAAAAGTTTGTTAGCGGAAGTAGAGATAAAAAAGGGCACACTTATAGTTAGTAAATAAAACCTTTTATAAGAAGGGATACAAGGGGAATTGAATAAATATTTAAGTTTTAATACAAAGAAACTTTAATTTATAATCTAAGTACTTAAATTATGTTGTATTAGTTTTTTAAATCACATCACGGAAAAATACTCAAAATCTATTGAAAAAAAAGGTTTAAAGCAGCTGTAAAAGTTAACCTACAAAAATTGTACACTGTTCAACTAGTGCTCTACCCTCTACATGTATTCTTAAGCTAATAGAACAAACGCGTCGTAAAAACATTTAATATTTTGTAAAATATCTGTAATTTCTGCATTTAAAAAGAATTAAGCACATAATTCTTTTTATTCGTATTCTTCCAAGTTGTTTTTCAGCATTGCAAATTTAAGTCACATTAATGAGCAATTTTATTCTTACTTTTAAAATGATTTAAAAAACTAACAAACAGCAAAAAAAAATTCTCACTTTCATACATTCGTTTAGTCAGAATATTTGCATGAATTTACCTACATTTACATTTAGCTGAACATTAATGTGCACACACCATTAAACTTTGTTTAACTACACTCAAACTTTATTTTAATACTTCTTTTACTTTGCGCTAAATCAGCTTTAACTGTACTCTTACTCTGCTTTAACTCTACTTTAAACTCTAATCTAACTCTACTCTAACTCTACTCTAACTCTACTCTAACTCTACTCTAACTCTACTCTAACTCTACTCTAACTCTGCTCTAACACTACTCTAACTCTACTCTAACTCTACTCTAACTCTACTCTAACTCTACTCTAACTCTACTTTAACTTTACTCTAACTATACTCTAACTCTACTCTAACTCTACTCTATCTCTACTCTAACTCTAACTCTAACTCTACTCTAACTCTACTCTAACTCTACTCTATCTCTACTCTAACTCTAACTCTACTCTAACTATACTCTTACTCTACTCTAACTCTACTCTAACTCTACTCTAACTCTACTCTAACTCTACTCTAACTCTACTCTAACTCTACTTTAACTTTACTCTAACTATACTCTAACTCTACTCTAACTCTACTCTATCTCTAATCTAACTCTACTCTAACTCTACTCTAACTCTACTCTAACTCTAACTCTACTCTAACTCTACTCTAACTCTACTCTAACTCTACTCTAACTCTACTCTAACTCTACTTTAACTTTACTCTAACTATACTCTAACTCTACTCTAACTCTACTCTATCTCTACTCTAACTCTAACTCTACTCTAACTATACTCTAACTCTACTCTAACTCTACTCTATCTCTACTCTAACTCTACTCTAACTCTACTCTAACTCTACTCTAACTCTACTTTAACTTTACTCTAACTATACTCTAACTCTACTCTAACTCTACTCTATCTCTAATCTAACTCTACTCTAACTCTACTCTAACTCTACTCTAACTCTACTCTAACTCTACTCTAACTCTACTCTAACTCTGCTCTAACACTACTCTAACTCTACTCTAACTCTACTCTAACTCTACTCTAACTCTACTCTAACTCTACTTTAACTTTACTCTAACTATACTCTAACTATACTCTAACTCTACTCTAACTCTACTCTAACTCTACTCTAACTCTACTCTAACTCTACTCTATCTCTACTCTAACTCTAACTCTACTCTAACTATACTCTTACTCTACTCTAACTCTACTCTAACTCTACTCTAACTCTTCTCTAACTCTACTCTAACTCCACTCTAACTCTACTCTAACTCGACTCTAACTCTAATCTAACTCTACTCTAACTCTACTCTAACTCTACTCTAAATCTACTCTAACTCTACTCTAACTCTACTCTAACTATACTCTAACTCTACTTTAACTCTACTCTAACTCTACTCTAACTCTACTTTAACTTTACTCTAACTATACTCTAACTCTACTCTAACTCTACTCTAACTCTACTCTAACTCTTCTCTAACTCTACTCTAACTCTACTCCAACTCTACTCTAACTCTACTCTTACTCTACTCTAACTCTTCTCTAACTATACTCTTACTCTACTCTAACTCTACTCTAACTCTTCTCTAACTCTACTCTAACTCTACTCTAACTCTACTCTAACTCTACTCTAACTCTACTCCAACTCTACTCTAACTCTACTCTTACTCTACTCTAACTCTTCTCTAACTTTACTCTAACTCTACTCCAACTCTACTCTAACTCTACTATACTCTACTCTAACTCTACTCTAACTCTACTATAACTCTACTCTAGTTCTACTCTAACTCTTACTCTACTCAGAAGCTTCAGACATGTTATATATTTTTATGCCCTTCGCCACAGGTAGAAAAGGGTTCATTTAAGTTTTTCATTCCGCTTGAATATCCACAATATTATAATTTGACCATATAAGGTATATATATATTCTGGGTCCTTATAAGTAGCGAAGTGTGTCTGTGGAAATGAGGTTTCCGATGACCCCAGATATGATGGTTTTTATATATTTCTGTCACATCTACTCCTCATAATTTTGCTATTGAAAGTCAGCCATCAGTCCATAAATGGCTGAGCAAAAAACCACGACTGCCTCTAAGTTTTTTCATAAGATCCCATGTTGTTGTTTTTTACTGCCCGTCTGCATCTGACATGATTTTCTGTAATAACATGATGTTATAAAAGCGTTGTTTTAATATTTGCATTAACAACGGTGTTATAACATGAGAAAGCCTCTAACATTAGTGTTAATGTTAAGCATTTCATGTCAGTTGTAGACTTCATGTTATACCCATTACCGAAATCAACCTTGTTTTTATTTTTTTATTTTAATTTTAATGCCTTGTTTTGCTTTTTTTTATATATAACAAATACATAAATGTATAGCAAAGTTAATTTAACGATGTCCGCTTGTTCGTCTGTTTTGCTGTTTATCTGGAGAACGGAAGGAGCAAAAGTTTCCAAATTAGGTACAAGTATCTTGGTTAAAAAAAGACAACAACCGACAAAATGTGGGCGGTACTCAAGAAGATTGCACGGCACATAAAATCTTTTTTATATCTATAAAACGTTATTTACACAATTTTCTGTTCTTATCGAACCATTGTGAAAGACACATAAGATTCGGCATAGCCGAATATAGCACTCTTAATTGCTTATTTTAGAGTTATTCTAAATACTTACCACTGGAACCAGAGAGTGAGAGAGATGGGAGAGAATAATAGTTATTTATTTTCCTGTTACACATGTTTCACTTTCGTTGAACTCCTCTTTGTTTACAGAAGAACTCTAAATTACAAGACACCAGGGGCCTAATTCTGGCAGTCGTGATCGAGTAATTTCTCGATTCGAAAGCAATTTTATCTCAGTCGATACTGAACGAATCAAAATTATTTTTTCAGTATTGTGAAACTCAAATTAATGCTTTACAACACTGAAAAAATAGTTCCAATTCGTTAAGTATTGACTGAAATAATTAGATAATAAATTGCTTTCGAATCGAGAAATTACTCGATCACGACTGCCAGAATCAGGCCCCAGCAGAATGACCACAAGTTTTCGTCAACATCCTACTATAAAAATTCGATGTGTTTAACTAACTAATTTTAACAAGTAAAAATCGTGAATTTTTCCTTCTCTTTATTAATTATTTTTAAAACATGAAAATTAAAAAATGTTGTCATTCTACAAAAATTTTTACATTTTGCATTAAAAAACCTAAACAAAAATTTTGCATAAAAATTCAGTTTATCAACTCTTAAACCAACAAAAAATTTATAGTTTTCTTCTTGTAGTGTTGTTGTTGTTTATATAACGAACAAGTAAATAAATTTATATCTATTTTCATAGTGTTGTTTTTGTTTCTACAACAAACGTCTCGACGTCAGGTATAAAAGCTGAGCAGTCGAAATTTCACCATTTTCCCATTGTTATACACGTAACAACTAGTAAGAAACTAGTCCAAAAGCTAACTTGTAACGAATTTAGCTGCAGGCCATTTTAAAATGGACAGAGTATCTGTCTGTTAATAAATATTATTGTTTCTTGTTTTTCTTTTTGATTTGAGTTTCCCTTGAAATATTTTGTTTAAATGAATACAAAGAAAATATTTTTGTCGGCGTTTCATTCAGATTTTCCTAAAGGAAATATTTATATATTTTACAGATTTTAATGAACTTACCTTCAGCGGTTTGATGTTAATAATAAAGCCACTGAAAATATATAAAAATATAAATATTTTAAATTATAAAGTTGTTTTGTAAAAAGATATACAAATTATAGGAAGAGTCAAGGTATATATTTACACAAGGTTGCAGCACTAGGAATATTGCTGTTCCTTTTTTTGTGTGTAGTTACATGGATTTGATATATTGGAAACATTTGATACTAGACACAAACAAAAAAGGAACAGCCAGAATAGGCTTAAGGTCCAACCAGAATATGCATAAACAAGCTTAAGCTACTGTCAAAAATCAACGAAAAGCATCTCAAATGCATTTAAAAGAACTAGAACCAAATAAAACAAGTAAGAGTGCTTTATTCGGCTATGCCAAATCTTATATACCTACATTTCACCATGGTTGGGAAGAACAGAAGTTTATATATATCTACGTTTATATAAAATTTAGATTTAGATTCTAAATATATGTATATTTGTATATGTAGTATTAATCGCTAAAGGACGTTATACACTATCCCACAAAGTCTTAAGTACTTTATGAAAATGCTTCCCTGATCTAATTATAGTTTAAAAATTTTCAATAAACAATAACAACTTATCATGACAGGGTTGTATTTTTCTCAAAATACGTAAGACTTGTGTGATAGTGTAAAACAGCCTTAATTTGCCATACCGGCATAACTCAAAAAAAAAAATTTTGCGTTGTATTAAATATATATAATATGTATTTTGTTCGACCTTTAATAATTCTAATATTTCTGAATTTTCGAGCTTTAGGTCTTTTTATTTTAAAACGTTAAAAGTTTTTTAAAACAAAAAGACCTAAAGCTCGAAAATTCAGAAATATTAGTTGTATTAAATATATTAAGAAACAAACTTAACTATAATAAAATTTTGATTGATTATTACTCAGCCATTTTTTAGCCGATTTCATAGATTTAGATACCGACGTTTTAAAGAAGAAACTTACCATTTACTTGGGTTATAAACTTGGACTTGGAAAATATTTTCTTATAAAGATTTCTGATCTTTTTATATATAAGCAATATCCATAAAACATATAACAGCCCTAAAATTTAAGGTTGGATAAAAATTTTGATGATTTTTACCCCATTTTATGAGTATTTTACTCATATTTTGCCCATTTTTTAACCGATTTGACAGATTTTTATACCGACGTGTTAAATTTTCCATTAATTTGAACTATAAAAGTTGGATTCGGGAAGATCTATGGTTCCCGATAAAGCGTATTTATTTTCGCCATAACTTTTTCGTATATGAACCGATTTTTCCGAAATTTTCAGAAAATATTGTTACTTTACTGCCTATCAATAACGTTTTGGTTTATTTCCTTTATAATAAACCGTTTCGAGTTCTTTATTGCAACTTTAATAAAATAAATAAAACACAACACTTTAAACACTGTTTACAATTTACACAACTTTATTTAGTAAAGGGTATTTTTTTAAGCCCGATAGAACTTGAAATTGTAAAAAATAACACAAAAAATTAAATTGTAATCAAAATTTTTTTTATTCGAAAGATCAATACGTGACATTAACATTTGAAAATGATTTCGGGCATATGGGCACCGCGGCTGTTCTTGACGAAGCGCATTCTGGACGTCCAATTTTGGGCCACTTTTTCGAGCACTGCTGGCCGTATGTCACGAATAACACGAACAATGCTGGCCTCCAAGGCGTCAATTGTTGCTGGTTTATCAGCATAAACCAGTGACTTCACGTAGCCCCACAGGAAATAATCGAGAGTTGTCAAATCGCACGACCTTGGAGGCCAATTGACAGGTCCATTTCTCGAAATCAACTTATCGCCAAATTTTGATTTCAATAAGTCGATGGTTGCGTTCGCCGTATGGCACGTAGCGCCATCCTGTTGAAACCACATCTCCTCCGGATCAATGTCATCCATATTTTCAAACAAAAAATCATTGATCATGGTGCGGTAACGATCTCCATTGACCGTAACGCGAGCTCCGGCCTCATTTTTGAAGAAATAAGGTCCGATGATGCCACCAGCGTGAAAACCGCACCAAACGGTGCATTTTTCTGGATGTAATGGAGTCTGTAGGGTCTCTTGTGGATTGGTCTCGCTCCATATGCGGCAATTTTGCTTATTAACAAACCCGTTAAGCCAAAAATGCGCCTCATCGCTGAACACATAATAACACACTATAAGTTGCGCGAATCGACGACTGATTTTCAAAGTAAATTTGGATAATTTCGTAGCGTTGTTCAAGCGTGAGTCTATTCATGATGATTTGTCAGAGTATACTGAAACGATAAAAAGAAATATTTCATCAAAATTAAATTTTTTGTGTTACTTTTTACAATTTAAAGTTCTATCTAGCTTAAAAAAACACCCTTTACTTAATCACTTTAACGACCTCTATTAATGATCTGCACACTTACACGTTTAAAGTAAAACTCACTTGGCAACATCATTTTGCTAGTATTTTTACTCAATAACATTTATCTAGAAAGCTCCAGAATGTTTCCCGTATGTTCGAGATTTTACTATTTGATGTTAACGACTCATACATTGATTATGTTATGAATTTTTAGTTAACGCCTTCTTTGGTTAAATAGTTGCATCACTTATCCTATAGCTTTTTAAACGGACTTTTAACATCTAGAGCATACTGCACATTGGCGTTGAAGTATGTATAATGATGTTGTTGGAAAATATTTAGGAACTTGTCTAAACTTATTTTAATATAGATGTACTTATAAATTGCACACGTACTGTATTTTATTAAAGTTTGATAATAATCATTAATATTTGAAATAATAATGAAGTTAATATGATCATAAGTTGTAAATATTTGTAGATACGTTTGTATAATCTTGTTTATTCACTCTCTTTTAATTTCTCTTGTACATCTTGTTTAAATCTACAGGTTACATACTTACATATATGTATTATAGCTACAAACTACAAATTACATACAGATATGTATGTTAATAACTTTGTATTAAGAGCTGATGTACAAGAGGAATAGAAGAAAAGTAACGGGTATTTATATTTTTTTATTTATTGGCATTCTGTTTAAGAACAAAATATAAAGTATCATATTTGTAAGAGGCATTCTGATTTGAACTTTTGGTGATAGCGGACACAATTTATAATTTAAATAAACGGAGTTTGTCAGTAATTTAAAACATTGTGTGCCATTAATTTTTATAAGTTACAATACTTATCTCACCTTCTGGGGATATTAAGCTAATACTTAAACATTGGTGCCGAAACCCGGGAATCTTATGATTTCCAATCTATTAAAAGGGAGAAATATTGTAAGTTATTCATTACTTTAATTAAATTTGGTAAGTTAATAATACTGACGTGGCTACGGACATTGGTGTTAAAATTTACTAGGTTTTATTAAAATTATATGATAATTCTTACCTTTTTTTCTTTGTTTTCTTAGAAAAATTAAACGCACTTTAGACTTCGTACCTTTATTACGTGTTTGTCTATCTAAAAGGCTTTTGATAACGAGTTTACTTTAATTGCTTTTCTCTGATACATCTGCATACCATTAAAGTAAATCTTTGTTTTCGATTTTAGTCATTTTTTGTACTGTTTGTTGAAAAATGGGTGATCTACAGAAACTTATTGCGACTCAGCGAGATCTATTAAGCGTGGTAAAACGACTTAATGAACGGTTTTTGTTGAAAGACAACTCGGAAAAAACACGTGGTTATATTGATGCTCTTATTTCAGAGCTTGATGGGTTTTATCAGACTTTTAAATGTCAACACGATGACATATTGAGAGTTGTTAGGGAAACATCGCTGAACTTTTCTGATGTACCATACCTTGCAGATGAGTGTTTCTTTGAACTTTCGGAAATTTACCTTTCGTTTAAGGGAAAATTGTTGGATAGTCTGCCAACCGATACTCAACGTTCTCCGTTTAGCAGCACATTTGCTATGCCAACTAATCCTGTGGATATGACCGCTAATATTGATGCTCGACTTCCAAAGATTTCCCTACCCAAATTCTCGGGCGAATACGTTGACTGGATTCCTTTTAGGGACATTTATCTTTCATTGGTTCATACGAATACATCTCTTTCTAAGATTCAGAAATTTTACTATTTAAGGGGCACTCTTACTGGGGAAGCGGCTTCTCTTATTAAAACGATTTCAGCTACTGAGGCTAACTATATTACTGCCTGGAATATTCTAGAGGCAAGGTATCATAATAAACGTGCTATAGTAAGTACCCTTATTCAAAATCTGTTTAATATTCCAAAGTCTGACGGCAGTTTTCAGAGTATAAAATTGTTATTGGATACTACCCAAGAGTGTATTTCCTCTCTTAAAAATTTGGAAGTAGACACTTCTACTTGGGATCCAATATTGGTATTCTTGATTTGCCAAAAACTTGATCTTCAGACAAGAAGAGAATGGGAACATTCATTGAAATCATCAACTGATATTCCCAACCGTTTGGAAATATTTTTATTTTTGGAAAGGACTTTTAGGTCTTTAGAATCATTGAATGAACTAGGTCATTGTGAACATAGGAAACTGCAAAAGGGGAATGCTAAGAATAGGAAACAAACCTATGCCCATAATGGCAATATTTCTAAATCTAAACCAATATCTTGTTTATTTTGTGGAAAGAATCATTACCTTTCCCAATGTTTTAAATTCCTTTCTTTACCATTAAAGTCCAAGGACGAATTTTTCAGCAGTGGGAATATTTGCAGAAATTGCTTTGCTACCGGTCATTCTTACCAAAACTGCAAAAGTTTGAATAGATGTGGTACTTGTAAACAGCCTCATCATACAATATTACATAATGAGGAATCTGTATCGGTTCAGAATTCGAATGTTGCTTCATCAATTCCTGTTGTGACTGAACACAACTCTCAAACCTTTAATAATATCCTTTTATATACTATTCGTCTTAACGTCAATTCTAGAGGTAGTTACTTCCCATTAAGAGCCTTATTGGATCCTGGTTCGCAGGGAACCATAATATCTGAAGCTGCTGCTCAGCTCTTACGTCTTCCTAGACAAAGGACTCATTTCAAAGTAATCGGTGTAGGAACTGGAAGGGAAAATATTTCCAGGCACATGGTAAACCTTCAGTTGATCTCACGTGAAAACCGACCGGTATTATCATGCACAGCATTAGTTCTTTCGGATATTTCTTCTTACAAACCAAATTATTCTGCAAAGGGGATGGCTTTACCTAACCTGGAGAACATCGAGTTGGCTGACCCTTTATATTACCAGGCTGATCCTATTGATATTATTTTGGGATCTGACGTTTGTCCCAAAATTAAAATTCCTGGTGAATCATTTGTCTTTAAAGATCTGTTTTTTCAGAATACGCATTTTGGATGGGTTTTTTCTGGTTCTTCGGAATCAGTGTGTGCTAATCGGATAAGTTTACATAATGCAAATTTGGAGAATCTTTTAAGATCCTTTTGGGAACAAGAGGAGGTTTTCTCTAAACGAGAATTTTCCAATGAAGAATTGGCTTGTGAGAATTATTTTAAAACTACGACAAAGCGAAATTCAATGGGTCGTTATGTGGTAAACCTACCATTCCGCTCAATATTATTAGGGGGTTCTATTCCGAAAATCCATAACAATATGATTGGTGCTCTAAAACGATTTAAGCAACTTGAAACCAAATTTTCTAAAAATGTGTCGTTTTCTGAAAACTATAATTATTTTATGCATGAGTACGAATCTTTGGGACACATGTCCAAAATTGGAACATACCCTGGCAGTGCTACGGAAGATTCATATTTTTTGCCCCATCATGGCGTCTTGAAAGAGGATAGCACTACCACGAAATTAAGAGTGGTTTTTGATGGCAGCAGCCATATTGAAGGTAAAAAATCTTTAAATGATGAGCTCTCTCCGGGCCCTGCTTTGCAGAATGATCTTCCGACAATTTTGAATAGATGGAGAAGACATAAAATTGCTTTTAGCGCAGATATAGAGAAAATGTTTAGGCAGGTGGAAGTAGCTTCTGAACATCGCAAATTTCAGCAAATATTGTGGAGATATAGTCCACTTGACGAAATCGCAATATATCAGTTAAATACGGTGACGTATGGAACAACATCTGCCCCGTATCTCTCTATTCGTGTTTTGCAACAACTTGCTTCTGATTATAAAAATGAATTTTTTGATGAATCGAACATTTTAAGTACCGATTCATACGTCGACGATATTATCTCAGGCGCAGATACTTTGGAAAGGGCAATTAATTTGCAGAGAAATTTATGTACACTCTTGGGTAAAGGTGGTTGTAATCTAAGAAAATGGATTTCAAATTCGGTAGATTTATTGTATAACATTCCCGAGGAACATAGAGAAAACTCTTTAACCTTAAAATTCGATCGTGATAACGTAGTTAAAACACTTGGGATTCAGTGGAATACTACTACCGATTCATTTTCTTTTAAGGTAAACACTGATAAAATTGGTGCGGTTTCAAAGAGAACTATTTTGTCCGAAACAGCCCGGTTGTTCGATCCATTGGGCTTATTAACACCTAGTACTGTCATTGCGAAATCTTTATTTAGAAAACTGTGGGAAGAGGGTGTTGACTGGGATGACAAAGTCCCTAAAGAAATCGAAGAGAGCTGGCTTCAGTATAAATCCACTCTTTCTGAATTTTCAAATCTTAAAATTCCCAGGTACTTAAACTACGTCAACAGATGTAGTGTAGAACTTCACTGCTTCTGTGATGCGTCGACAGCCGCTTTTGCTGCCGCTATTTATGCCAGGGTACTTAATTCCAATGGCATTTTCGTAAACCTTTTACAAGCGAAGTCAAAGATTTCCCCAGTTAAAACTGTCTCAATACCCAGACTTGAGCTTTGCGCTGCCACACTTTTAGCGAAATTGGCCGCAAAGGTCAAGAAGTCGTTTACGGATATTAATATTGACGAAGTCTTCTTTTGGAGTGATAGCTCCACTGTTTTAAGTTGGATAAGAAAACCGCCTTCTAATTGGACCGTGTACGTGGCCAATAGAGTTGCCGAGATTCAACGTCTTAGCAACCCTTTACAATGGAAATATGTTCCATCGGCTTTGAATCCTGTTGATTGTGCTTCCAGGGGACTTTTTCCTCACGAACTGGTCAAATGTCATACTTGGTGGCATGGACCTCAATTTTTATTAGAACCACGATCATTATGGCCTCAATCACTTCAAATTCTTGACACTGCTCAGGAGAAAAGAACATCGTCCAAGCCAAAAATTTCTGTTTTAAAGACTTCTGTAGTTTCTCAGCATATATATCCAAAATTTCTTTTTAAATTCTCTAAACTAATCACTTTATTAAGAGTTATGTCACTTTGCTACAGATTCATGTATAATTCTTCTGTTTCTCAAGTAGATAAGAATCTAAAGGAGACAAATGCTTTGAATATAGCTACGATAAATAACACCTTTAAAAGGTTACTTAAAGCTACTCAGCTTATAGATTTTCCCACAGATGTTAGAAAACAAATTTTAAATGGTGCTTGTGAAAGTTCTCTTATGAAATTAGCGCCTTTCATTGATAATTATGATTTTATACGAGTGGGTGGGCGTTTACATAATGCAAAATTACCATATGATATTAAACACCCAATTCTTTTATCAAAAACAAACCCCCTTTCGAGACTTATAATAAGGGAAGCTCATGAGAATACGTTACACGGTGGGTTAACTTTAACCATGTCTTATGTAAGTAGAAAATATTGGATAATCTCTGGTAATCAGTTGGCAAAGAATATTATAGGTAGTTGCATGCGTTGTTTCAAATATTCAGCAAAATCCGCCAACCAGATGATGGGAAATCTTCCACCTGTACGTTTAAACGTTACCAGACCATTCAAACATAGCGGCGTTGATTATGCAGGACCAATATCTGTAAAAAATTCTACTGTACGATCTGCTGTTGTATCCAAAGGCTACATATGTCTTTTTGTATGTATGGTGACTAAAGCCATTCATTTGGAGGTAGTTTCCGACCTTACAACAAACTCTTTCTTGGCAGCTTTTCGCAGATTTGTTTCTCGCAGAGGAAACTGTACAAACATATATTCGGATTGTGGTACAAATTTCTTAGGTGCATCAAAAGAGCTCCAGGTTCTGTTTAATCGTAATTCAAAATCTATTCCCGAAGAATTACGTAATTCATTAGTATCTTTTGGCACGGAATGGCATTTTATACCACCTGCCTCACCAAACTTCGGTGGACTCTGGGAGGCAGGTGTGAAGTCTACGAAATACCATCTGAAGCGAATTATGCAGAATCAAATTCTTAGTTTTGAAGAGTTGTCAACTTTGCTTTGTCAGATTGAAAGTTGTTTGAACTCGCGCCCTCTTTGCCCACTTTCTTCTGATCCGTCCGATTTGGACGCTTTAACCCCGGCCCATTTTCTAATAGGGGAACCAACTAGTTGCATCCCAGAGGAAAGTCTACTAGAGATAAATGTAAATCGCTTGTCACGATGGAAATTAATTCAACAACTAAAGCAACATTTCTGGAAGCGCTGGTACTTAGAATACTTAAGTCGCATGCAGGCTCGTCCCAAATGGCTTAAACCTAAACCAAATGCAAAAATTGGTGACCTTGTTTTGATATCTGATGACAGATGTGGCTCTGGACAATGGCTGTTGGGCCGAGTAACTAATGTACATCCTGGCCGAGACGGAAGAGTTCGGGTAGTATCAATTCAATCAAGAAATAAAGTTTTTAAACGACCAGTTTCTAAAATTTGTTTTTTACCAACAGATTCAGCCCCAGAAGTATGTTCAGCACAAGACAAAAATGTATCGTCTACTGAAAGGATGGAGCCTGTTCCTGCCGCTGTGAGTCGGAGCATAGCGAAGTCTATAGACTAAAACAAAACACTCCCAACGTTAGGCCGTCCTTTCTATACGTTATGGATTAAAAACTACGGTTTTTGTGGGCCAGTATGTTGGAAAATATTTAGGAACTTGTCTAAACTTATTTTAATATAGATGTACTTATAAATTGCACACGTACTGTATTTTATTAAAGTTTGATAATAATCATTAATATTTGAAATAATAATGAAGTTAATATGATCATAAGTTGTAAATATTTGTAGTTACGTTTGTATAATCTTGTTAATTCACTCTCTTTTAATTTCTCTTGTACATCTTGTTTAAATCTACAGGTTACATACTTACATATATGTATTATAGCTACAAACTACAAATTACATACAGATATGTATGTTAATAACTTTGTATTAAGAGCTGATGTACAAGAGGAATAGAAGAAAAGTAACGGGTATTTATATTTTTTTATTTATTGGCATTCTGTTTAAGAACAAAATATAAAGTATCATATTTGTAAGAGGCATTCTGATTTGAACTTTTGGTGATAGCGGACACAATTTATAATTTAAATAAACGGAGTTTGTCAGTAATTTAAAACATTGTGTGCCATTAATTTTTATAAGTTACAATACTTATCTCACCTTCTGGGGATATTAAGCTAATACTTAAACAGATGTATAACAATTTTTAATAACAATGTGAACTAATAAAATTACTAATAAATACAAGTTAACTAATAAATTCAACTAATTCTTAACTAATAATTAAAACTAATTCTTAACTAAAGTTACTTTCGTAACAATATTTTCTACTAAAGATTTCCGATCTTTTGAAATATAAGGGATAACCATAGGTTATATGACAGTCTAAAAATTCAGGTTTTTATACAATTTTTGATATTTTTCGTACGGGAGGTGCCACGCCCACTTCTCCGATCACGCCCACATTTTGTGGGATGGTGTGTATTGATAACCTTAATGTTTGTAACTAATTTGGAAACATTGGCTCTTGTCGTTCTCCAGATATTAGGGAATTCATTCGGTTAACCTTTAATCGGTTAACCGATTATAACTACCGGATTAACTGATCGGTTAATTTAAAATTGGCAATTTTAGATTAACGATTAAACCGGTTAATTTCAGTCGATTAACCGATTAACCGATGTAACAAATAATTTTAGTTTTTTGTAGTATTATAACATTTTTTTGCGTTTTTAATTATTTGTTTCGTCTCATATGAAAAAGGTATATGTTGGGAAAATATTTGTTCCTACAATATATTTCCTTCGAGAAATACATTCTTAAAATACAGTACAAAAACAGAAACTAGGGGTTCGTATATCATTTTTTTCGGTGCTGAGCTTTGCCAGGATGAGTCAGATGATGACCGGACAATAAAAGAAGCTCTCGATTGTAACACAAACAATCTTTAACAAAATTAGCCGAAATAATAGCATAATAGAAGATTTTATATGTTGAGAGAAATCCTGGAAAAGGACAAAGAAACCAAGATATCGCATTCAGCTTTTAAAAATGAAATGTTTCTGGGCATCTACGTCAAATCAGCGTATAAGTACAGCAAAAATATAGAAACACAAGCAAACAAACATGTGTATTAAATGCTTAAGTGACGTCATATTAAACAGTTGAATCTTGTAAACATGTGCAATGCATAATCTTGTTTTTATCATTCTTGAATCTGTATTATGGGTTGCTTCCGATTTCCCAAACATTTCGATAAGTGAAAGAATTGTTTCCAAATCAAGTTTTATCAAAACTAAAGAAAAGAATGGCTTAAATTCTAAACTTTTATAGAATCTTAAACTGTTGAAATAATTATTACAAAAATCTCACAGTTTTTTTTTTTAATAAATACATACAAATATCATGTATAAATTATAAAATGTGTTTTTCATATTTATGAATTACTTTTTGTTTGCTCGTTTTAGTTCAAGAATTGTTTTGTTCGTTATGTTATTGTTTTTTTTTTAACTAAAAGACTATAATAATACATATTTTTTGCATTTTTATTTATTTAAATTACTTAATTTATAACAAAACTTTATAAATCGGTTAACCGATCAATAATAAAATTAACCGATTTTTAACCAATTAAACCAAAACCTCGGTTAATTAATCGAGCGATTAACCGATTAAAGCAAAAGCCCGATTAAATGAATACCCTACCAGATATCATCATCATACCATCATTTATGGGGGCTTCGGAAAACCCATTTCAACAGACAGACGGACGGACGGACAACCGGATTTGAACCTTCCTTCTCATAAGAATCCAGAATATATATACGTCATAGGGTCTAAGATCAATATTGTAGAAATTACATACGGAATGACAAAGTTATGTAAACTCTTTTACCTTCGGTGAAGAGTATAAAAACATTTGGTTCCGTACGGAATATGCGACCAGTTTCGCACTTCACTTAAGCAAATGACTGTTTTATAAAATTTAACAAAAATTTATTTAAGTTCAATATGGTTTGGCACAGAAGATTTACATGAATTTACACATTTACTTAAGCAACGTGTTGCACATTCTCGTTGGGCCTTAACCTTTTGTTAATCTTCCTTGAAAAGAGTGAATTGAATAAATATGGAACAGCATAGAATAATAGAGATATACCTATTATGGAAAACAACCAAAGTTCAGTTGCTTGAAATCAGGCAACGCCGCTGATGTTAAAATAGAATATGTATATTAAAAACTTTTTTAATTTTAACATCTGCGGCGTTGAACTTATTCATATTGAAAGTGAGAGGGAAGACTTTAGCACGAAGGTTATTCCACATACGAACAGTCCGGCCAAAAACAAATTTTCTTGAGGAAAAACGTGTATTGCAAACAAACTTACGGGTTCGCAAACCAGATCCCTAATTTGATTTGAACACATCCCATTGTTGTAACGAAAAAACAGGCAAATACAGCCCACATTGCGACGGTGATCAAGGGAATCAATAGAATTGGATCTCCTACTTTTACCAATGAGAACCTTTACCTTCTAGATTGTATAAATAGTAAGGAGATCCAATGGAGTAAAGTATATCTTACACCGCTTTAAAAATCGAGGTACTTGAATGCTTCTTCCGACATCTTGAATATATGTTCTGATAGTAATTGCCGATTTCTTAAATTTTTTTTTAGGGAAAAAAAGAAACGGTCTTCTCTAAAATGCCCCGGCACTGTCTTAAAAAACAGATTCCTGTACTTCTTTCTAGCTACACACTAGGCCTGATGCTACATTGGAAAACATTATTATATAAATTTCAATGCATCTAAAGTGTGGTGTGGTCTTCTTGAAAAGGGCGTCCTTTGACTCTACTTGAATCTTTGCGCATAGTGAACTACCTCATTTAATAATCGATGTAACAGTTGCCTACTTAAGTCAATTTCTTAAAGGCATATCTTTTAAATCGGCTAATGTTAAGGTAACGTATGTTAACTTCGGTCTTCAAAATCAATATTTGTACCAACTGATGAATTTTAATTTTAATTTTTCTTTTATGGCTTAATACAAAAGTTTTTGACTGACAACATAAAAATTAGTTTATTAGTTATTTGAGGTGGCTTTTTTAAAACTTGACTATTTCACTTTTGACAAAACCGTTTTTTTCAGCGGAAATAAAATTGGGCCAAAACTCTATAATTACACCAGAAAAAAAGGAATAAGAGGCATAATTTCGTCAAAAGTAGCTTATTCCAGTTCAAAATTACAGTCTTTAAAAACACAGAAACTTCCTCATTTATGTTCGTATACTAAAAAGTTCTAGCAACAGAGCTTTTGTCTCTCTCTGATGTGTTGTAGGCAAATCGGTTCATTTTAAAACAACTTATTCAGCCATGTCACAGAGTACAATTCCGTTCGTAATGGTTCGGTTTGGAATCGAAGAAAACACATTTGCTTATTGATAGAAAATGTATTTTGATAGTTTTTTGGCCTTTCAGTTACAGAAAACTCCCATTCCGCTCATGAAAACAAAAATGGTTTCATTCCGAAAAATTTTTTCGTCATTTTCTGAAGCACCAAAATACAGAATGAGTTCCGTTTCCGAACCGAATTGTACTCTGTGACATGGCAGATTGTTACGAAATTAGACTTATCTAAAAATTATTTATAGTTTTAGTTATAAGCTATCTTGTAAATTCGCATAAGTTTTAATTGTTATTTGCTCCACTGTTTTGTAGAGTTTAGATATAATTGTAGAATTTCGAATTCGAACAGAATGTTCTGGAATCGACTAGAAGGTTCTTGAATCTACTACTCTAAAACTACAGGGTCCGCCAAATAACTTTTTTTTTTGAAAATGCTATGAAAAAAAACTAATGAATGTTTTCTCAAATTTCTTTTTTTATTTGAAAGTACAATCCTTCCGGTTAATAATGGAAAATAATTTCATTCAAATGGCTGCCTCGGCTGGTCATGCAGTAGCCTACACGATCGGTCCAATTTCACCAATGGCTTCACGAATATTGTCCTTTAAAGCGTCAATTGTCTCTGGCTTGTCGGCGTCACACTTATCTTTGACGGCTAGCTGGTAGCGAGCTAGTCTATCAGCGCCGAGGTTGCGGGTTCGATTCCCGCCAGAGACTCTGGTTTCTTTCCTGCAGACAAACATAGAGCTTCGCGGGATAAGCTTAGGAAATTAAAAATAATAGTCCAACGGTGTCAAATCGCAGCTCCGAGGTGGCCAAACGACATCAGGTGCCTAATTCTGGCAGTCGTGATCAAGTACTTTCTCGATTCGAAAGCAATTTTATCTCAGTTAATACTGAACGATTCGAAATTATTTTTCCAGTATTGTGAAGCACAAATTTTTGCTTTATAACACTGAAAAAATAATTCCGATTCGTTCAGTATTGACTGAAATAATAAGATATTAAATTGCTTTCGAATCGAGAAAGTACTCGATCACGACTGCCAGAATCAGGCCCCAGCTCTGCGGCTGATAATGCGATCTTCAAAAACAGGGCGCAAAACATCGAGTGTAGCTTCGGCTGTGTGGCACGTAGCGCCGTCCTGTTGAAACCAAATGTTGCCAATATCCTCCTCTTCAATTTTTATGAACAAAAATTCGTTCAACATGGCCCGATAACGATCGCCATTGACTGTAACGGCCACCCCTTGCTCATTTTCAAAGAAAAATGGCCCAATTATGCCTTTGGACCAAAATCCGCACCAAACAGTAACTCGTTTTGGGTGCATCGGCTTTTCAATGTATGCGTGCGGGTTTTCTGTGCCCCAAATGCGACAATTTTGCTTGTTTACATACCCGCCAATATCAAAATGAGCTTCATCTGAAATGATCGGCAAGTAAAGTTGAGTTGAGTTTGTTTTGGGACATTTAACGGTTCAGTTCGTAACTAATGTGCTGTTTTCACAACACAAGTGACTGAACGTAAAATTTATATGAGAAGCACTCAGTTTTTTGATTTAACCCGCAAGTTTTTATTGTTTTAGTTTTTAGATGACAAATTGAACACTTATGAATTAATATTTTTCGTATTAACCATCAGAATTAAAGGAGCTACATCCAGTTAATCAATTTAATTTATTTTAAATGAAAAAATTTATTTATTTAAATATAATTATAAACAATATCTCGAATTCATTCACTTTTGCTTATAACTATATCTGGCGTATCATGTTTTTCATTTTGTTTTTAACCATGATTTTCGTTTCTTTTTTTATTAATTTAATTTGTACCTGTTTCAGACTATGCGACATCAGAACCCTGCCATAATATTTGTATTTTCTTTTGGTGCCCCTGCAAAAACTCTTACACCTTCAGAGATTACGTTTTTTTTTTTTTTTTTTTTTTTTTTTTTTTTTTTGTTACAAGCTACAATATTACATTTAACTATTAAATTTGAATTTTAATATTAAATTTCAAAATTTTGTACGAAACAAATTAAAGATGAACATCAAAGTGTTGCTTGATTTTACACTGCGTGCTAAATTTGTTTACCCCAACAGGATCTCTACACTTTTCGACCTCAAACTTCTATTTCATGAAATATTTCTGCGCGACTTATTCTTTCTTACAGACACACACATACCCTTTAATTTAAAATTCTATTTACAAGAAGACAAACAAATTTTAATATTTATAAAGTTAAAAAGAAATTTTCTTCTCCTACATATTTTTATGGCAAATAAACTCGCAGATATTCACAAACACAGAAACTCGAAGATTAGATACAAAATTGAAAACAATGATGTAAATATGGGAGGGAAAAACATTTGTATCTACAGTTATACACACACACACTTACAAATATCCTTTTTTATATTTGAAGACATTTATTATGATTAAGTGGGTGTCATAGTGTTTGTTTAACTTTTATGGCGCTATAATTTTAAAATTTATTTAAAACAAAAAAAAAAACAAATGTCTTGAGTTTATGTACATATATTTTTTTTATTTTCAAAAATAATTTTCAAAATTTGAATGCAATTTTAATGTAAAGTGATTGATTTTAGATCCCCATTTACATTAAGCAGTATCTATCTCTTTAAAAATTCTTTGGCAAAAAGGGAAAAGTACCTGAGGTTAGGTTTACACAATTAAAGTTTTATTTCAAAAATTTCTCTTGCCCTCTCTTGCCCTCTCACCAATAAACTCAGATTTTCGATTTTTTAGGAAGTTGTAGCAAAATTATTTTTTGCTTATATTTTTTAATGAGCAATAAAATATTAATAAAAACCTAAGTTTACTTTTGATCTGTGAGAGAATAAGAACTTAACCCGCAGAAAAGTGATGTTTAGATTAGAAGTAACTTTTCAATAATCAACTTTTAAGTTTAAAATGGTTCTCCAGCAAAACAAAAAAAAATAGCATTTTTTTCTTATTGCCACTGAATTTAAACTTTATTTTTTACTCAACCAAAAAAATTGTATTACTTATAATGATTTTTTTTTTTACTTAAAATAAATACTAAATAAAAAAAAGAAACATTTAAATGATTTAAACACAAACCCCCGTATTTATAAACGATTATTAAATTTAACAAACGTTTATTAAGGAGAATTTTCATACAAAATTTGTTTTGTAAACCTTTATTTAATTTTAAAATTTTTTATAAATACAGGCAAAAAACTTTAAAATATAAAACTTCAAAAAGAATATAAAAAAAGATAAAAGAAATGCAAAGAATTTTCGCGCGAATGAGCAAAATGTCGGCGGTATGAATGATGTTAATCGGCACCAGCAACCGCCGTAATAAAGAAAGCCTTTACTCATTTATACATTTCTAAAGAAGAGAAAGTACGATATAAAGGGTTTGTTGCCAGACAAAATTCCCATATGTTTTGCTTATGTAAATGTTTTGCTGAGTTTTAGAATAAATAACAAACTTTTGAACTCTGCACGATTGATTTCTATAATAATAAACATAATTCTAAAATGTTTTGCATTTTAACTTGATTTTGTTATTTCTTAAAAATATATTTGAAATTAAAAGTAAAACTTAAATGTTTCTCAATCTTATACCGTAAGTTTGAGAAACAATTGAGATTTTTTTTAAAATCCAAGCAATTTTAATTAACACTTAATTGTTATCTTGATGCTAATTAAAAAAAAAGGATCTTTAAAAAGCTTTAATTATCTGGAAAATGTTTTTTTTTTACCAGAAACCATTATCAGAAACAATTTTCAAGGCTTTCTTGAACCATCCATAAACTTAAAACTGATAAAACTTTCCCTTTTGTACCCTTCACCCCAGGTGGTGTAGGAGTGATCAGAAGAGATTCCTCTGTCGGAATGTCAAAATAGCCCACAACTTCCGGTCCTAGACCAAGTATTTCCCAGGCAATTGCTTTTCAGACCCCTCTGAAAGCTTGCTTAAGTAAGAAGGCGACCAGCCATGTAACGCAATGGCTACAGGACATCTTAATGGAACCGAACAAGGGCGGTATATCCACAATCACCCGTTTTTATAGGGAAATATCTGAAGACAAAATTCAGTCTTATGTTCATATGGAAGCCTGATAGACCAGAAAATAAACAAAAATTAAGACAGCAGCCCTGTCACCATACTATGCGACCTGGGCCAATCTCGTACGAAAATCAACCGATTATTGAAACCATAAAAAAAGATAAAGAAAACTACAAACCCCGAAAACCGATGACAACCTTTGGCATGAAAAAGGAGACATGAATTGGATACTGGAACGTCCAGAAGCTAAACGTGCCTGGAAAACTCCAACAACTTACAATGGAGTTTCAAAGATTTAACCTCGATATATTAGGCATTAATGCTTGTAGATGGCTAGGAAATGGCGAGTTTACTACCAACACGCTCTACGGCTCTTTCCCTGATCGAATGGAACCCCATCTCTCCTAGAATAAGTACAGTTCCCTTTAACTCCCGCTCTAGAAAGACCACAATTGCGCAGATTTATGCACCAACAGAAGTTAGCAATATTGAATGTAAATTTGAATTTTAGAGTAAGCTGGAATCTACTTTTGCTTCCTTAAAAAAGGAGATATCGTTATCCTAATGGGCGATCTTAATGCCCAGATAGGCAACTCAAACTCAAACATTGAGCATGTAATGGGAAAACATGGAATTGGTCGGCAAAGACATGCTTATCGACTTCTGCAATAACAGGAAACTTTAAATTGGTAGCTCAATGTTCCCACACAAGTTAAACCATAAAACAACATGGCCGCTCTCCAAACAAAATAAAATAAAATCAGATCAACCTCTTCTGTAAAAGCAGAACGTGAAGAAAAAGTCTTTTTGACGTTAGAACTTATAACAGCGCAGATGTAGGTACCGACCACTACTTAGGCAAAGCAAGAATTCGAATGCGAGTAATGGCTATACCACAGGAATAACACTCAGGCAGAACCCGCTATACTATAGATAAGTTAAAGTCGCCAACAACAAAAGCTGAGTTCATATCATAAACGAAAGTAGTCTTATCTCAAAGATAGTTTCATAGAGAATTGTTACTCTGTGCTCATAGTGATAATTCGTTAGAACTGATAGAACAGCGAAGATCGACAAAAACAAATAGAGAACAGGCAAAAGCACGAGCTGCAAAGACAAATCTGGGCATGCAATACCCAAACTTGCATAAACTAGTCCAACAATCATGTCGCAATGACAAGCACAAGGGGGCAGAAGACCTTGCCGCACAGGCTGAAGATGCCTTGCGAACTTACAATCCTCTTATCTTATATCAAGAAAACAAACTGGAAAATTTTCAAATGCAACCCGGCCCATAAGAGCTAGCTCGAGAAAAATGGTAACAAATGAGAGAGACCAACTTACATGTCGATTAAGTACCACGAATGCCAATAGAGCCCCCATTACCCACCGAAAATACTGTCAACACGCAAAACACCACCTGCAAAAACCCGCCATCCATTGATGAAATTATCTCAGCCATCAAGCGATTAAAAAATGGCAAAGCTGCAGGAGTCGAAAACATTTCAGCAGAAGCTCTAAAAGCTGACCCTAGGCTGTAGCCTTCCAACCGCTCTTCCAGTCCGTTTGAAGATGAATGGCTACAAGCACTACTCGTTAAAGTCCCAAGAAAAGGCGAACTATCTCCGTGCAAAAACTACAGAGTTATAATGCTCCTATCGACTCCTTCCAAAAATTCCGTCCACAATACTGCTTAACTGCATCAAAAACAAGATCAAAAGGTCTCTGCGTCGTAACCAAGCCGGCTTTCGCCCAAGTAGATCCTATGCGGATCATACCACAACATTACGGATAATTCTAGAACAAAGTAATGAATGGCAACAAGATCTCCGTGTCTGTTTTGTAGATTTTACCACTTCATTCGAGAGTATCTTGTGAGATACGATCAGCGTTTAAAAAGCTGCAGTTGAGATAGTAAAAGTCATAAGATTATGCTGTAACTTCGACATCTTCATTTGTCATTGGACAAAAATAAACTGTTGGCTTAACTTCTGATTCATTAAATGAACACAGTCGCAGTAAAGGCAAAAGCAAAACACGAAATGTTGTACACGACAAAGAACATCGGCAGTCAACATGTTCGGAAGTGTTTGGTTTGACAGACCAAAACTTTTAAAAAATCCCGTAGTTATCGAAGATGGGACGTTGTGTTTGTGTTTTTATTTTCCATATTTTTTTTAATAATACATGCGTTCATAAAAACATAAATATGTACATAAGTACATATTTATTATTTTTAAGCTTAACAAATCTTTTTAATTTTTTGAAATTAAATAAAACTGTAAATAACATCATCGCTTTCATATATATACAATGAACACAACGTCCCATCTTCGTTAACTTCGGGATTTATTAAAAGTTTCAATCTGTCAAACCAAACACTTTCTAACATGACGACTGCCAATGTTCTTTGTTGTGTACAACATTTCGTTTTTTGCTTTTGCCTTCACTGCGACTGTTTTCATTTAATGAATCAGAAGTAAAAGCAACGGTTTATTTTTGTTCAATGAAAAATCAAAAAGTGGAAGAAAAAGCAATTTTTTCATTTTGACTGTAGTTTTTTAAACCCTGGATACGATATGGGATACCTTAAAATCAAGAAACATCCCGACAAAACTTATAAATCAAATCAGAGCCCATTACGAAGGTTTCAAATGCCGCATACTCCACAATAAGCTTTTGTCAGAAGACATAGAACCCAAGACTAGTGTTAAACAATACTGTTTAATGTCCCTACTACAGTTCCTAGTGGTACTAGATCATGAATCAAAGAAACAAGATTGCGCATTGCACAGGTCCGTTATGTTTGTGTGTGACGAAGAAATAGACTTTGTGTATATGCATTTGTGTGTGCTTTACATTTTTTACAACAAACACTCATTTGCAGTCTATGATGACGTAGATACGCAGTAGAATTTTTTTTTTGGTACGGCTGAGTGCGCAATCCTGTTTTTTTGATTTTTGGTACTACATGACCACTAGACGCTAACAGAAAATCGAAGTATTTCCTGGGATATGTTCGGCCGCCTAGAGGAGCTAGCATAAGCAGCTGATATTGCACTGTTGTCAACAAAAAATCAGTCATGCAAATTAAACTCAACCGCTTAAGCAAAGATGCCGTTGACTGTGGTCTCCGTATTAATGCTAAGAAAACCGAATTTCTCACCACATCCCAAAATGCTCCCTCGTTCAACATTTACAATGAAACTATTGCACAAACAAATAATTTCTGATACTAAGAAAGCATAACATCTAATGTTGGTATCAATAGGGATATTCTGTCTCGCATAAACAAAATGAAACCCCAATTGACCTTTAAATCATACGGCGTGAATGGCGATGGATAAGTCAAACCCTCAGGAAAGATGTTAAAGAATCCTGAAAACATCATAATGGTGGAACCCTCAAGGAACTAGAAATCAGGGAAGACAAAGAACAACATGGCTACACAATACCAACTATAGAATGATCCAGATGAATAAAACATGGAGTGAAATAAAACAATTATCCAGAAATAGTAACAACTATCGATCTTTCGTGAATGCCCTTCGTTCCACCCGGAGTTAAACGAAATTATACATATAACAGGAGGAAAGGGTTTATATGAGTTTGTGTTTGTAATTTCTACAATATTGATCTTACAACCTTAAAAAGAATATATTCTAGATCCTTCTGAGTATCGAAATTGATTTAATGATTTAACGATGTCCGTCTGTGCGTGTGTATGTTGAAATTATTTTTCCGAAGACCCCAGAAATGTTGGGGACAAGTTTTTTATATATTTATGTCACATATACTTCGTTAAAGTCTTCTATTGAAATTAAGCCAGATCAGTCCGCAATGGCTGATATATGAGAAAAAACGTCGTATGACTGCCTCGTATTTTTACGCATAAAATCCCTTGTTGTTTTTTTTTCATTTGATGCTTAAATAGAGAAACGTGTATTAAGCGAAAAACCTTACTGAATATATTATATCTTAATGATTTTTTTGGATATTTGCGTTAGTAGCTGGGTGGTCTAATAAGCTGCGTAAGACACGCTTCCTACTGGTTTAAGTTTACATTTACATATGTGCTAGGGATACCAGTCGGGACTGATTTTTGAAAGTTCCGGGATTCGGGTTTTGGAAATCACGATCCTTAAATCCCGGAATTTTAGAAAATTGAAGGAAAATTAATGACAAAAATACCTTAAAAACCACATTTGTTTCATCAAAGTTTTTGGACGATTGGATATTTAAAATTCTACTAATAAAAATTGCTCTCGTGGTTATATATAAGATCTCAAATTAAGAATACAGATAAATGTTTGCTGGGTTTTTTTCTTTGTTGTATATTTATTTAAGCACTTGCATTCTGTATACAAACTATCCTAAAATTAAAATTAATTTAACGAATATGCGTTCTTTAACTCTTAGCAAGAATATTAAAATGTTTCTCTTTAAAACGAGACTTTTTAAATTACTTACAATCATTTTATTTTTTACCATCCAAAATTTCACTACTCGGAAGTCTTTTCTAATGCCACGTACCATTTTTCTTCATCTGTTCAAATCCCTGGAAAGTCCTAATGAATATTTTTCATTTGCCGTAAGTAAAAATGTACATATGTATGTATATAAGATTGATATTAATTTCAATTACCTGCTTCGAAAAAAGGATATTAAAATGCTTTCAAAACATTACAATTTTTTGTAATACAATACACTTTGGTGTAAAATCTACGTTAACTGAATATTATATTCTATAATAAAAATAGCATTTATCTCTATCTTTCTCATTACAACGCGATTTCTTCCCATTTTATCTGGCTTTCAATCATTTCTGTTGAGCTTTACAATAAGTATTATTCACGAAACTGACAGTTGGTTAGGAAAGATACAGAGAGAAGGGCAGGAAGAGACGAGCCGGAAATCAAATAAGGAGCTAGAATAACGGTAATGCTTACACTTATTAAACAAAACAAAAAAAAACTTAACTAAAACCGATCTACACCTTTTCCAGTTGTAACTCAGAAAGCGTGAATTGTAATTCAGATTAGCCAGTTGTAACTCAGAAAGTGTCAATTGTAATTCAGATTAGTCAGTTGTAATTCAGACAGCGTCAATTGTAATTCAGATTAGTCAATTGTAAATCAAAAACCGTAAATTGTAATTCAGATTAGACAATTGTTATTCAGAAAGCGTCAATTGTAAATCAGAAATTTTCAATTGTAATTCAGAAAGCGTCAATTGTAATTCAGAATATAATAAAAATACAACGAAATATATACGAATATATACCAATATATTTAGCTCTTTACCTAGTATAATAAAATAAAAATAAATAGTTAATAAGATTTCTTTGTTTTCTGAATAACAATTGACGATTTCTGACTTACAATTGACGCTTTCTGAATTACAATTGACTGATCTGAATTACAATTGATGTTTTCTGAATTACAACTGACTAATCTGAATTACAATTGGAAAAGGTGTAGAAGAGTTTTTCCAATTTTGGCACATGTTTCATTTAATATTTTTGCCACCTGTATTATTTTCCTCTTCCAGAAAATTTGTAAATATTTAATACTTGTCTCTTTACCTACACACAAATAATCAACGTTTATATATTTATCCATGCATAAGCATGATATAAGCAAACATGTAAACAATACTTACACTAATGAACAAAACATTATGTAAAAAATAGAATAAAACATCAAGATAATGTGTATTGTAGTTTCTATATAAAATCAATAACAACAAAAATGTTTATAATATAAATAATAAAAAGGGTAGGAAAAACAACAGGAAGACTATGACGTCATTAAACATGATTGGTTTTGTTTTTATTTTGGATAAAAAATAAGAATTGACGTGATAAGAGACCATGAATTTGACACTGCAAATAAATATTGACTGACGTTGAGACGGCCTAACAGGTTTCACTAAATGAGAGTATTGTTTTTTTTTTTTTTTTGTTTTTTATTTAAAGAAATAAAATTTAACATTATAAAGTATAGTGGGATGCATTGCAACAAAAAAAAAAAAAAAAACATAAAATTTGTATACACTTCAGTTCTCCAAAATTACAAAAATAATACTGTTACGTTTTTTCTTTAATAAACGCGTTTGAGTTCTTTTAATTGCAAATCCAAATAAATACACACACTTATTCAACTTAACAACAAACTTTATGAGAATTAATTATTTTGTTCACAATTGTAAGTTACGAACAGAACCGTTTAATGTCTCCAATAAACTAAACTAATTATTCATGAGTCACCCCTTTTTATATTTCATAACTATTTCTAGATTTTTCCTGAACTTCCTGTAATAACAATTTATTATGTTCTAGTTAAAACAATTTCTAGAAAAGACTGGGGAATTTATGTAGTAACTGTTATAATCTAAATACACTTTTAGGCGGTCATACAGTTGTGTTGAAAATTATACATGACAATTTTAAGTAACTTAAATTACATAAAACTATAACTTACAAGATAACTTATAACTATAACCATAAATAAATCTTAGATAATTTAACTTTCGTAACAATATGTATTCGTATAGTTTTGGGAACATATTTTCATTTTAACCCACTGTATTTACATATGAATGTGTTTGTTAATTTGCTTTACCACATTCAAAATACTATCAGCCTGATAGTATGAATAATGACTGACATTAACATTTTCGAAACCAAAAACATTTATTTACACTTAAACTCACAAAAGGAAAACATAAAAAAAAACCTCAATCTATCGCTCAACCTCGTAACATTTTTACCATTTTGACACATTTTTGGGTTGCTCAAGCAGTTGGGAGACCGGTCATGCCCGAAACCAAAAAACTTCTCTAACTATTTAAAAATATGTAAGGCATTTTTCTTTAGACCATCTCTTGAAGAAGGGGTAGTAAAACCCCTCAAGTACATTGTCCGAATACACAAACAAAAATATGTTTTTAATGTGTAAAAAAATGTATGTGTGTGAGTGAGGAAATATTTCTTGTGTTTGAATTGTTTTCTAACTTTTGGATTTTACAAAGATATTGATTTTAGGTTAGCAGGAAATTAAAGTAACGGAAATCAAATATTGAAGAAATATTTCTTCAAAAGATACAACATGATAAAACATGTTTTTCTTATTGCTTAAGATTTTTTTAAGGAAATGTTTTCTTTTTTTCTTTGTTATTTTTTCTAAAGAAAGAAAGAAGAAATGAGGCATGTATTTTTGACTTGGAAGACAAAAATGATTACAAATCAAAAACTTTAGTGTTGGGACTTTTTTCATCTTTTCTAATACTTTTTTTTAAATTGTTTCTAGGTGAAGATTTTAACAAATATTGAACTGGAACCTGCTTTGGAAACTGATCTTGAACGACTTAAAATAAAACTTAACCAGAATCTGAACTGAATAAGAATCGTAAATAAAATCTTTACAAGAAGCTGACTTAGAACCAGCCGGACAAGAACCCAAATTTTAACCTAAACTAGAAATTAACTAAAGGGTGGTCCAACTTTAATGCCCGATTTCAATTGTGAATCACACCTGAACGCCAAGTTTTTTGCCCAACTTAATTTGACATTTATTTGTTTCAGTGTTTGACAAATTTAAACATGAAGAGGTTCACAATTGAAGACTTTTACAAAAAAGAGCGTTCAAATCAAAATGCATTTGGTAGCGAAATTTCACACCAGTGGATTCGTTAACAAGCAGAATTGTCGCATTTAGGCAATTAAGAATCCACGAGTGACTGTGCGGTTTTGAGGATATTTAAAAGAAATCTACGTCTAGTCTACGTCAATAAGCCAAGAACAATTCAAGAGCTAAAGGATGAGATAATCCGTTACATTAACAACATTGAACCTCAATTGTTTCTGAAAACTTTTTGTTTTATTTACAACCAACATCGTACTTTTCGGCTGAACCACCCTTTAGAACTAGGGCCAAATTACGGAATTAAATAAAGTTTAAATTTTTTATCCGTCCGTCCGGCTGGCTGGTCACATAGCCTTTACACAATCTTCTTTTTGAAATGGCGTTCCTAGAAACCATCTAATTATGTTCGCATTTAGATAGAATTTGTTCTAAACGATCTCAATATTTGGCGGGGGCCTTTCTTAAGCCGTCGTTCCATGTAAGCCCTGCAGAAATAAGTTCTTGTAGTGTTGCAGTGCGCCATTATGTTTTTGGGCATCCTCGGAACCTTAGGGCTTATATTGCAATGTCGCCATTTCGACCATCCAAACTTTCTTCTGAGAATGTCATAGTGGTTTGCAAATCTTCGCAACTGTGGAAAAAAATTCTTTTTAAATAAGGAACCAATTAAAAAAAAAACTAATAAACCACAATCATTTATAAAATCTACCTTGTAAACGTTTTCTTTGAAAAACAAATCCAAATTCCCTATTAAATATCTAAAATCTTAAATATTTAATAAATTTGTAGTCTTAATACTTTAATTAAAGACATTGTTAACAATATAAAAAAAGTCCTAAAGCCACACAAACACATTATCCTTTTTTTGGTTTGTGTTACAAATTGCGTAATCCTTTTGTTTTGCCGTTAATATACAAAAATGTTAAATATTTAACACTTAAAAGTTGGTCTAACAGAGAATGTCTAAACACAGTATCTTCCTGAAAACGCTGAGAGTGTGTTGGTGATTTAATACAACCACAACAACAAAGACCGTTTTAATTGCAACAACATAACACTATCCTCTAGTCCTTAAAAAGGATTTAATTGAGTTTTAAATATTTTTGTTCTTCTTAAACTAAAGTAAATACAAAACTACAAACAGCAAAATTATTATGAATAATTAAATCAGAGGGATATGAAAATCTTAAATGAATTATAACAAACTTTATACTTCATCAATAGATGACAAAAGGAAAGTGTTTTTGTTTTCATATTTTCTGAATAAAAACTTAAAACAAAAGCATAAATTAATTATGGCTATAAAATTTATTTTAATATTTCTACACAATTTAGGAAGGGGGCAAAAATATTAGGGATTTAGAAGCTAAAACGAGGCGTTATAAAGTTTTAGTTAAAGGGCTCTAAGACCAACACAACGAAATATTCATAAGGACTCGCAAAAAAAAATCTTGCAAATCAACAGGAAGAGGGGTTTTGACACAATTTGGGCCAAAGTATATTAAATAGAGCACAAAAACACTTCGAAATCACTGAATCGATTTCCATAAGGAAAGCTGCAGTTGGTAGATATTGACCTTACCTAAACAACAGCGTGTTTCGAAGTTTCTGACTAAGTGTTATTATTAATTTAAAAACAGATGTTTTTAAAAAATAGTTTATTTAGTTTGGTATTCCGTGTATGATACAAAAAACTATTCATCTTAAATTTGTCTACAAATTTTTGCTTAAAAGTGCGAAATTAAACAAAAAAAAGTCAAACCACACAACCTTCCAATTTCCAAAAATGTTTAAAGATTCTTAGAAATTGTGGAATTTCTATTAACAAATTTTAAAATATTTTTGCATTATGGTATTATTTAAGATAATTTCTACTTACAAATATGCAAAGTTTCTATTAAAAGAACTTTTATTTGTTTAAAATTACAATTTTAACCTAATTAAGTTTCGCCGAAAATGTTTCCTTAATTTTTTTTAAAGATTTAAACATAATTTAGCTTAGTTCTATTTTCGACAAGCCAAAGAAATGTACAATTAAGTGGCATATTACAGAAAAGTTGTTTTTTTGCTACGACCTAAAGTTTATTCCATAAAAATCGACTTAATATCTTAATTTTTTTAGTTTTTATAACACCGACAGAGTTTTATGCGTGCGCTTTGACATTTTTCTTTATTATTCATGTAACAAACTGATCTTCAGAAAATAAATACACACACAAACAAAAGCAAAAACCCACGAAAAAAAAATAGCGGCTAACAAAAAATCATTTTTTCCATGTTTCTGTTGTTTTTATTTCGAATTATAAGTGGTAGTTAGCAAACAATTACGATTTATAAAGGGTAAAGAAGATTTTATTTGAAAAAAAATTACGAATTAGCGAGATTGTATGGAAATTATACGAATTAACGAGATTTTTTCAAGGGACCGACAGTTTATTACGAATTATCGGGAATTACGATTTATCGGAATTTGACTGTATTATTTAATGTATTCAAATATTTTTCAGGTAATGAAAAAAAGTGTAACTTCATATTTTCCATGAAAAATGTCACTAAATCAATGAAAACAATATAAAGTTCTCTTACTTCAAAATACTAATAACTAGAAAATGTTTTCTTCCTATAACTGATGAAAAAACGTATTTTTAATTCCAATTTAAGCGATAGACATGAAAATATATGAAAAAAATTGTAAATTTCAATGTTTCATAACATCAATGAAAAAAATCATAACGAAACACTGAATTAAGTTAAATTTTAGTAATAGGCTCAAAAACATACAACGAGAAAGACAAAACCAGAGCAAACAATTCTCACATTATTTTTTCTTTAATTGTTAATTTAAATACACAAAATTTACTTAGCCAGCAAAATGGAAAGAAGCAAGATGAATAATTTACTAAAAGGTAAGCTTATACAAGTAACTAGAACACAACATGATGAAACAGAAATATATAAACGAAATAAAATTAATATAACTTGATGATTTGAAACAGGAAAAAAAAATAAAATTCACAACAACTCAAAACGCACATTGAAACGGCTGAAATAAATAAACATAAATATATATATGGTCATAAAAATGACCAAATTAATCAGTAATTTAATGAATTTATGTCATTAAACAAATTAAAATTTTTATCGATTTTATGAAACATTTCATTAACGGGTGGCTAATGTAACATTCTTCATTAACCCAATGAAAAGTTACATAGGTTGAATTTTAATTTAATTTTTCATTGGAATTATGTCAAAATCCATTGGACCTGTGAAGAAAATCCTTTCAGTGTTGTTCTCTGTCGGGCAAGTGTTTAGATTATAATCATTTAATTTTCGGATTATTTCTAGTAAGATTTTGGTAATAAGCCAACTTAGAAATTCTCGAATCAATCCATATTTGTCGTGCTATTGACACCGTTTCGGCTTGATTTAAATTCCGAATAAGTCGAGTTGGCCCCAGAAAAAATGTGTCGTTGCTTACACTATCTTACATCATAATGGCTGTTATAATATAATTCTCCGCCATTTTCCTGCCCCTAAGGGTCGGACGTCGCTAGTCTTTTTAGTTGGTTCTGGACTTTACCAAGTGAAAAACGCTCAGTTACGTTACCTTGTGTGCCTATTTTATGTTCTCACTGAAAACATTCTCCAAAAAACTAGCAAATAAATTTAAATCTCATATAAAACCGTTCTTAAAACGTATCCATTTAAGGCTTTAACATAGTTATTTATTATCTCCTTGCTGCCTCTTTAAGACTTAAAGTACATTGAACTGTGTAAGGAGAAAAATAAAATATAAGAAATCAAACGAAATTCTACATGTAGCATAAAAAACCCAATAGAAACTAACCTTAATGTCAAAATTAGATAAATGATTTTGAAATCGAAAAAATCTTTTAGATTTAATCAGAGTAATGAAAAAATCAAACCAGCAATAAATACCAACCCACAACAACAAAATAATCATTTCAAAAATACCTTAAATAACAACTAAATTGAATGAAGCCAATTTCATCATCTAAATTTATTTTTATTTTCTTTACGTTTGTCATTGTATTTAGCAAAATAACGAAAAACACTCCAACATTATAGTCTACAATGAGAATTTTCTTCTTTTTTTTTTTTTTTTTTTTGAAAGATAAAAGAAAACCCTGAAGAATTCAGGCAGGAAAGAAAGAAAAGTGGTATAAATTTTCTAAAGTTAACCTGACGAAAAAGGTGGGGCGGGCAGGGGGAGGGAAATAGCAAATGTCGTCGTAGCGATTACGTATTAAAGTCTAAAATGTTTTCTGTATTCTAAAATAAGATTTCTTAACATAGACTTAAACAAGAAGGGAAGGGATGAACTAAGCAATAATGAAACCTGTGGCATTTTGACAAAACATCTTAAGTCAAATTTAAAAAATGTTTGTTTAAGTTTTTAAAATTTTGTTTTATAAATGAAATTTTTCTTTAATTTTGGTTTATGTTATTATTTAATGAAAATGATTTTTTCACCAATTTTTTTTTAACACTTTTTTGACATCTTATCTCGACTTAAGATGTTTTGTCAAAATGCCACAGATATTAAGTCGAGATAAAATGGCAAAAAAGGTTTTAAAAAAAGCTCGGTGAAAAAATCATTTTCATTTTTTTTTTAAATATTTCGAGCTAGTGGATTTGGGTGTTGTTCAAGCCTTTTTAAATATTTTACTGCATATTTTGTAATCATAGTTTTTACTAAAGGAACATTGAGATCCTTGTGAATATTTGAGTTTTTAACATACCAAGGGGCAGCTGTGATTATTCGAAGAAGTTTATTTTGGCGCCTTTGAATTTTTTCGATATTAGAGGCCGAGGCAGTGCCCCATAGTTGAATACCGTAGCACCAGATTGGCTTTAAGATGGAGTTGTAAAGTAAAAGTTTGCAGTCGAGACTTAGGACAGAGTTTCTTCCAATAAGCCAATGAATTTGGATGGCTTTTAGTTTCATTTGAGATAATTTTGCCTCTATATGGCTTTTCCACGTTAAACGGCGATCTAGATGAATACCGAGGTATTTTACATGCGAATTTTGAGGCACTAAATGATTATTGATTTTAATAGGGGGGCATGTTTCCCGACGCAAGGTAAATGTTACATGTACGCATTTTTGCTCATTGACTTTTATCCTCCATTGCTTCAGCCACAGTTCGAGTTGAAATATATGATCCTGTAGGTATCGAGATGCTTCTTGACTGTTTTCGTGCACGCTTAGAAAAGCTGTGTCATCAGCAAATGTTGAAGTTTGGGTGTAGTTGTTTATTGGCATATCCGAAGTATATATTAAGTATAAAAGTGGGCCTAGGATGCTTCCCTGAGGGACTCCAGCTTCAATTGGTTGAGGAGAGCTTAAATAATCACCTTCTTTAATAATAAACTTTCGACCGACTAAGTAGCTTTCTAACAGCTTGTGTGTGTTTACTGGTAAGTTTAGCTTCAATTTATGTAATAAGCCTTCATGCCAGACTTTGTCAAAAGCTTGAGAAACATCGATGAAGAGAGCGGAACAATATTTTCTTTCTTCAAAGGCTTTTCTTATTGCGTTTACTATACGATGGGTTTGCTCAATTGTGCTGTGTTCTCTTCTAAAGCCGAATTGGTGGTTAGGAATACATCTGTTTTCATTTAGAATTGGGGTTAATTTTGACGCTAACAGCTTCTCAAACAGCTTTGATATATTTGAAAGTAAACTTATAGGCCTATATGACTCAACTTTTGTGTGATCCTTTCCTGGTTTAGGTATCATGATGACTAAGGAAACCTTCCACTTTTGAGGATAGTATTCCAGGCGTAAAATAGCATTAAAAATTAGAAGAATAATTCTCCTTGCTATGCTGGGTAGCTCCAAAAGCATTTTGTTGCTGATCTTATCAAAACCAGGAGCCTTCTTGGGGTTTAAATCACAAATAGCCTTTTCGATTTCTCTTATCTCAAATCTTAGGGGAACAGCTGCTCTAGCAGCAACAGGTGGTAACTCGACCGCCATATCGTGAGATATGTTAGGGGTAAATACGTGTTTTAAATGATTAACAAACAGATTTCCTTTTTCAACATCATTTCTTGCCCAACTTCCATTCAAGTTTCTTAATGGCGGATTAGCGACAACTGGCCTTTTGAGGTTTCTAGCTGCACGCCATAATGAGTAGTCTGATTGTGGAGTTGCATCAAGTTCCTTAAGATATTTTTCCAGAGAAGCCGTTTTCTGAGTCTGCAGTAACTTTCTCAGCCTTTTTGTACAGTCTTTTAGTAAGTTCTTAAGTTGAGGGGATCTGTGCAATTGCCACTCTCTACGAGCTCTCCTTTTTTCAGACAAGAGACGCTCGACATCTGAGGAATAAATTTTATTATTTTTAGTTTTTTTGGGGGCAATGCTGGAATGTTGAACAGCTAGTTTTAGAAAACTGTCAAAATTGACAATAGAGCGATCTATATACTCCGGTGTGCTAAGCGGAATATTTTCTGTGCAATGGGTACTGAGATATTTTTTATATTTTATCCAATTTATATGTGTAGCTGACGTCGCTATGTGACCAGAGGGAGATTCAATTCTATTGGTGTTTTTTATAGTAACAATTGTAGGTGTGTGATCAGAGGATAATTCTGTGGAAGCTTCAACGTAAATCGTTTCTGTGGGGATGTTTTTAACCACGCCAAAATCGATGACATCTGGAATTTTTTGCGGATCAGCAGGCCAATATGTTGGTTGGCCGCTCGCGACAACATTTAAATTCATTTTAGAGATTGTATTAAACAAAACACGACCCTTTGGTGTTATAAGTCGTGACCCCCAGAAGGTATGTTTTGCGTTGTAATCGCCAGCAGCCAGGAAACAGGGCCCCAGTGACTTATAATATTTGTAATATTGGCTTTCTGATATTGCAAATCTAGGTGGTGAATATAGAGATGAAATAACTATGCTTCGATTTAGCTCTTCGACACAAATGTTCGTAGCTTGGAGATAATCTTCACGATGATCACACATTGGGTAGTGTTTAATTCGGTTTTTTATTAATATAGCAGAACCTCCACAAGCTCTATCTCGAGGGTCCTTGGTATCATATAGAGTATAACCATTAATTTTAAACGTATTTCTTGAGGTCAAATGAGTTTCAGAAACCATCATGACATCAATTTGTTTATTTTTAAGAAAGTATTCTAATTCATTTTTATGTTGGCGGATGCCGTTTGCGTTCCAAAAACAAATTTTTAAACAGTTCATGGCTTGTTAAGAATAGCTTGCAATAACATCGATTGCATTCTAAGAATTTCCTGCATCATATTACCCATTGTGTTTGTAAAATTATTTACTGTTTGCACTAATGTTTCCATGGTTTTTTCTAGACGACTTAGATTAGAAACTGGAGTTTCGTCATTACTTGACGAAGCGCCTTGCATTGGTACATTGTTTGATTTTAAAACGTTAGCATAAGAGGTTCTGTTACTACTAGGCTGCGGAGCCTGAAGATCATTACTGTTTACTTGATTCGTTACCTGCATTTGAGGGGGATTAGTTTTCGGTCCAACCGACTGCTTGACGATAGTATATACAGGGCATCCTCTATAATTGGCAGTGTGATTACCACCACAGTTGCTGCATTTTTTTACGTTGGGGTCGGTTTTAGACTTATCGCAAAGAACTGTACCGTGTAGCTCACCACATACTACGCAAACAGGGGGTAAATAGCAGTATGCCTTAGTATGGCCAAATTCTTGGCAGTTCAAACATTGAACGGGACCACCTCTTTTGTGCGGCTCCTCTATAGTTACCTTTCTGTACAGAATGTATTTTAAATCATAGATGGGATGCGTTTCATTTTTTTTAAGCTTAACGTCGCCGGGTTCAAACTCTACTCGAAAAAGTGGTTGGGGAATTTTTTCTCTATTTTTAATGTTTACTACATGTTTTACCTTGAAGCCTTTTTCTTCTAGGAATGTTTTGACCTCTTCTGGGTCCACACATGAGTCAATACCCTTAATCACTACCTGAAGACCTTTACTGCTTTTCAGTTGGTATGTATAAAAGTTTTTTTTTAGTGCCTCAAAGTTGTTTATTATTTTTCGAAAATCATTCTCATGATTGACTTGAATTTTTGTCTCGTTTATACTACCACGCTTGATAGCCGCTACGTAAAACGAATTTTCACCTATCACTGATATCAAACTCTTTATGAGCTCATTTGAATTTTGTTCCCTAAGATATATCGGGGGAGGCTTTGACGATTTTATGACGTTTGGTGCTTCAGAGGATTCATCCTCCAGAATTGCAAAACGATTTTGAGTATTTATTTTAACAAAAGTTGGTACTTTTGAGGCCGAAGCAACTGCTGCAGAGGTAGGGCTGCGTCCCCGTTTGAGCACTGTTATGTACCTGTCCATACCAACTTGTACTGTAGGCTTTTGAGAAATTTTTCCTTGAGTTACTGAGTTGTCCATAGCGGCTGTTTTGGGGTTAACCGTATCATCACTTATTAAAGTTTTTTTTGGCTCTGCGGCAGCGCCTGCAGTTAACAAACTTGTTATTGTAATACGATCGACCGTATTTGTAAGCAAAGAAGGTGAGAGGGAACGCGTTCGAGTAATAGGTTTAGCCGTTAGGTAATTGCTATCATCGATTCTTTTTTTTGTTTCTACTTTTGTTTCGTCAACACTCACTGTAACATATGCATTTCTTTCATTATGTTTAATTGTTTTTGCATTGTACGCATTCATAAGTTTTTTTTTTTTATTTTACAGTTTGTTTAATTGTGCTCTTCTTGTTATTTGTTGTTAAAAACCCCGATAATAAAAAAGAAGAATAAACAAAAACAAGAAATGTTTTTGCTTAAAATGTATGTTTGTATGTTTATGTATGTATGTTCATACATACATTTTTTTATTAAATTATAACTTTTATTATTTTAATTATTGACGTTTATGTTCACAAATTAAAAATTATTTTTAAGCGTCCAATTCGCTGATATTATATTATTTATTTAATAAATAATATTATGATTTTATAACAACTTATTTAAGTATGTTAAAAGAAAACAAAAACCGTATGCCGAGTTAAAAAAAAACACGTCTGCATTCAACGAGCACTTTTAATGTTGAATTTTAATTTTCATTAAATAATAAAAATTAAGGAGAAATATCGTTTATAATACAAAATTTTAAAAACGTAAACAAAAATGATTTTTGAATGAAAATTCGTATGATTAACAACATTTTTTTTAGCTTTTTAAATTTGACTTAAGATGTTTTTTTAAAATGCCACAGAAACATAATAGAAAAAAAATACATATTTTTATCTAAATAATGCCGGCATAAAATGATTTAAGAGCATATTTTTTTAAATGTGATTACCGGTATGTGTTACCCACGGCTTAGAGTAATTTGATCCATTTGATCAGTTCAATATTTGGCTACTTTTTCAATAAATCTGGCCATATTGCATCAAAAGGTAGCTTGAGTTTTTGCTTCCAACTCTTCAAGAGTTGCTAGTTTGTTGGGATAAATCAATGACTTAACATAGCCACAGTAAAAGTTATCCAGGCTCGTTTAATTTGGATATGAAGTTGTCACCAAATTGATTTTGCATCTTGTTGGAATGAAATGTCGTTAATGCTTAGCTGATTAATTTTTGAAAACAAAAATTCAGTCATCATGGCTCGATAGCGCTCGCCATTCCCCATTACGCTAGCTCCTTACTCATTTTGAAAAAGTGTGTAAGCCGCACCAAACAATAAATTGTAATGGATGTAATGGTGATTCTTTAACGGCTTGAGGATTGTCTTTGCTGCATATATGGCAATTGTGCTTATTGACGTAGCCATTTAACCAGAATTGAGTCTCGTTAAATGGACGAAGCGAAGCGCTCTATGAACTTCGCGTACCGTAAATTCCACAATTTAGAAGCGTTGCTCTACCGATTCTTGAAGACTTGCTAAACATTACTGAACAGAAATGTCAACACAATTTCACATTCTCAGCTGTCAAACCAAAGTTATCGATATCGAAAGTTCTTATGCAGCTAAAAAAAACACCATTAAAGATCCAGAATATCATTAAAGGCCGCACAGGGTTATCAGGGTTTCTTTACCTTTCCTTCTTCTTGACTTACTCTGTGTGCCTCTTACTTACGAAACAGAAAATGCTGCTCAACAACATTTCAATTACATATTTTGCAAAACAGCATTCTTTCTTCTGATTAAAGGAAACAAGAGGCAATAAGAAGATTATTGATTTTTGTATCGAAAATAACACACATCTTGCAAAAGAAATGAAAAGCATTCAGGGTATAGTCCCAGCAACAACGATACAAATAATAAAAGCCAGTAATAGATTTTTAATAAATATTTTGAAAATATTTTTAACATTATTGAATTAGAAAATATTTGCATTTAAAGGCAAGTATGTAAATTTTATATAGAAACATAAAATTAATTTCAGATCATTGACCCGGTTCAAAAATGAAGTGGAATTACAAAAAAAAAATCCCTTACAATCTTCAGATTGCTTTTAACATGAGTTAAACCAAAAATTTTGCTTGTAAAACTCAAACAAAGGAAGTTTGAAAATCGTCCCAGAAGAAAAACATTTTTCACCTCCAACAGAATCTTTGTGATATTTTTGTCGCTGCGATTCTGACTTTATAGTCGAGATGGGAGAGAGGAATAAAAAAGAGTACACAAACGAGTGTACAGTTCGATTCACTTTGTTCCCTCATTTGACGAAAAGTTTATTTAAGTTTGGTCGCAAATCTTTTTTTCACAGAAAAAGTTGCTGCGATAAAAATTGCACAATAAAAACGCAAAAGCAACTTTAATGAAGAGCCGCAAAAAGTTGCAGCGAAAAAAAACGCTTAATGCAAATGGGCACTAATGGTTGTCTTCAAACTGTAAGTTGAGCGCGATAGCTTCCACTAAAAATCATAGTTTTTTTAACATATTCTAAATCACCAGATTCAGACCGTGATCTAAAAATCATGTTTTATTTTTAATTTCTATTAAAAGTTGCTTCCAAACACAACAACAAATTCAAATGATGATCTCTTCCCGTTATCGGTAATTCTTCTTTACTTGCCCATTTGTAAAAACACACAATTTAAATGCGCTCCGTGTTTTTTATTGTTAAGAAGTGTTGCAACATTGAAATAAAAAATAAAACGAAGCAACATAACAAAAATACGAATGTGTGCAAAGAACAATATAAGAAAAGACACAGAGTACAGAAAATGTGATTTTTTTCTCCACCCCGCTTGCTTCTCTTCACCGTTCGACTACAAATACCAAAAATCATGTCTTAAAAACGCAAAAAAAACACCGTCTCAATCTGGTGTTTTATACTTTAAGCCTGGTACTCTGTTCAACATTTCACGTGAAATGCTGTCAAAACGCATATGAAAAAAACTTGTGCGGAATATCTATGAAATAATGTTGATAGAGTTGTACTCTGTTCATTTTGTGAAAAAGTTTCGAAATGTTTCTGGCAACATTTTTTTACAACTGCGAAATAATGTAAGCTGCACTTATTTCACGTGGAATTTTAAGCAAAAGCAAAAAAATATGAACTGATTATTTAATAAGAAATAAAAAATTAATATAACACAACCGGTAACAGTTTTTTATCCATATTGAATTTGAATAAAATACATGTGGGATTTGTTTACATACGCAAAACAACGTCCCATACTTTACAAGAATTAAAACGTCAAATTGTACAAACTCGCAAGATAGGTAACATTGATACATGTCAAAATTTTCTGGTGAAATAATTAATGTTGCTAATCATTTTTCACAAATTTGAACAGAGTACTAGGCTTTAGCCTGGTTATGCGTTCAACATTTCGGAATTTCTATGAAATAATGTTGATAGAGTTGTACACTTTTCTTTTTGTAAAAAAGTTATGAAATGTTTATGGCAAAAGTTTCTTACAACTGTGAAATAATTAAAACTGAACTTACATATTTCGCGCGGAATTTTAAGCAAATAATATAAACTTAATATTAAAAGAGAAAGGAAATCTTTTTTATAATACGATCAGTAACAGTTTTTTCTATCCATATTTACTTTTTTTTGTAAAATATATGTGGGATTTGTATACATACACAAAACAATGTCGCAAACTTTGCGTCAATATAACGTTAAATCGTGCAATCTCGCTAAATAGGCAACATTGATACCTGTAAAATTTTTCGTATGAAATAATAAATGTTGCTCAACATTTTTCACAAATTTGAACCGACTCTTATACTACATTTACATCTACGCAAAATCTAGTACTTACGAGATTTCGAGCCAAATCTAGTTGTTTTTGACTAGATTTCCCATACAAAACAAAATCTACTTCGTGACAAGATTTCGACGAAATCTACTCAAAATCTAGTAGTACTTAATGATGCAACTATGGTTTTTACAATATAGCACTAAAAAATATTTCCCTGCACAAGAAAAAATGACATTTAAAAAAAAACAAAACAAAAATTGTTAAAAAAAAATATTAAAAATTTTTATAAAAATTGTAAAAAAATTAAAAACACGAATAATATTGATAAAATAAATATCGTTGTTTATTAAAAAAAAGGTAATGCAAATTTTTTAATGTATATTTCTTTTTGTGTTTGTGTGTGTAACGAAAAAACTTTAAGTCAGCTGTTGTGTTATAAAAACAAAATCTCGCTAATGTCAAAAAAGAACAATGTAAACGCACTAGATTTCGAAGAAGATTTTAAATCAAATCTACAAGATTTCGGCCTAATGTAAATGTAGTATTAGACTTATTTCAGAAGTACATATTAACACAAAATCCAATGATTTTTGGTCTCATTATCAAATAATCAAATAAAAAACCTTTTTCATTTTGCGTCTACACGGTCACACTTTTTGTGGAATATGACCAGCTGTCCAGTACAAAATTTTTGGCGTGAGCTGGTAGCAACATAAAATGGAATCTATATATATAAAAATGAAACGGTCCATGTATGTAATGGCATCACGTGAGAACGGCAAGAGCGATTGAGCTGATTTTTTTCTATTCGATTCGAAATTTTCAGGAGATGGTTTGTAAAGAAAAATAAATTTAAAAATTCCTGGTAAAACCCGGAAAATTTAAGTTTATAATATATTGCCTCCTTTTCATTTCTCATGTTTATTAAGAATAGACAATTTTAGTACAAACTCGAAGAACTCTTCTTCTATTTTACATTTTTAATATGAAAATATTGAACTTCTGATAAAAAATAAATTTTTATAAATATGTATTTGCATAAAAGGATATATGTGCTATTTCCAGGTGACAGGCAATTGATTGTGCAGACAAATTTATATGAAAATTACTCGGTTTTTTGAGTGCTTTTCATATAAATTTTACTACACAATCAATTGTTTGTCACCTGGAAACAACACAATATACCAAACTATTATTAATTTGGAGTCCTTACAATTAATCGTTGATCTCTTTTTAAAAAGTTTTGCATAGAGTTTATGAAATTTAACACACTGTCTCCTTTTCCCTTCTCATTTGTCTAAGTATGAGAAAATTTAAAGCAAAACTCGAAGAACTTAAACACACTGTTCCCTTTTCATTAGTAAATAACTTCCGCGCGATGCCCCGGCTTCTTCAGCGAGTTTTTTATAATTTTAATTCTGATGCTGGCGGCCAACAAGGTTTTGGACGGGAGCAACCAAATATATTTCCTTGGGTAATTTGGTGGGCTGAATTGGAATCTGCAATTGGTTTTTCTCTATCACGTCAGGTTTTCGAGATACATACAAAAAAATGTTTTTATTCGTTTTTTACATAAAAAATTACAAGTTTATTTAAAAATCAATGAATTTTCAAAAGTGAATGGCGTTATTTGACCGTCGTTTGTATTTTGTTGGTTCGGTTTCACGTATTAGAATCCAGAATAAAGCTTCGTACAGACGGTAATCAGATCTTACAATGTTGTCATTAAAACTGACTAAAAATGTATTGCAACTGTGTGAACATTGTACGCTATTTTCATTTGGCAGATGTGTTAATTTCATGCATCTGACAATTGCACCATTGTCAGAAAAATGACAACATTGTGAGATCTGACCATCGTCGGTACGAAGCTTTAGTCTCCCAGCATGCTTTTGTCTAAAAATCCTTGACATATTCTTTCAATTTCCATTAAATCTTGGTGAGCACGCTCCCGTTGTTCGCGCTCACTGCACTCGGTTTTTTTTTGGAAAAAAATCTTAATGCGAATTAAGAATATTTTCGGTGTCTCCGGTTTGTCCAAGTTTCTAACTCTGCTTTAGCAGCGAATCGCAAATGGAAATTCGTTTCATTAAAATGTTCACTTTTTATTCATGTGGCACCTAAACATTGAGCTTCCTTGTGCATTGTTAGTGAAGAATGCCTAGTTCTCTTACAAACAATGTCGTAGCTTGTATGGTGCAATTAATATTACCAGAGATATTTCATTTAAGAGCCATCTAAACGAACACTGTCAAATTTCTTTTCGTATTTTTTTTAAATCTCATTGCAAATTGTTTTCATACAATTTTGAGTTTATTTAGGCTTTTGATAAATCGCAATACAAAATATTATAGTGTAAAGAACCCCTCAAGTGTTATTTTTATATGAAATCACACACTTTTTCCAATCGGAACACATTGGGAACAAACATGTAAGAGTGCTACATACATTCGGCTATGCATATTCTCATTTACCCTTCACTATGGTGCGATACGAACAGAAATTTATACAAATACTGTTCTAAGATATAAATAAATATATTCTGTGCAACGCCCACATCTCCAAAACCGCTCACATTTTGGCGGATGTTGTGTATTGATAACCAAGATGCTTGTATCTAATTTGAAAACTTTAGCTCTTGCCGTTCTCCAGATATACAGAAATCAATAATGTCTTTGTATGTGAACTTCACCATTCCCGGCCACATTTTTGACGGATGTTTTGGAAACTTTGGCTCTTGCCGTACTCTAAGTGTACAGAAATCTTTAATATCTTTGTACGGGATATGCCGCCCAAAAGAGATGTTGTGTATTGGTATCCCAGCTATGTGTATCAAATTTGGACAATTTTTTCTTGCCGTTCTTAATGTAAAAATAAATCTATTTTGTGCAATGCCCTCTTCTTCAATACCGCCCAAAATTGGCGGATGTTGACTCTTGATAACCAAGATGCTTGTACCTAATTTGGAAACTTTTGCTCTTTCCGACCTCCAGATATACGGAGGAACAGACGGCCAGTCGTACGTTTTTGTTACGTGTATGAGATTTTATGAAAAAATTAGAGGCAGTCGTGGTTTTTTCTTATATCTCACCCATTTATGAACCAGCCAGATCGGATTTTAACGTCAAAACTAAAATTAGCAGATGTGACAGAAATAAATATGTATATGTATATATAAACATATAACCAGTCCTCCATCGTATCTAAGGTTTTCGGAAAGTTTATTTCAACAGACAGACGGACATCGTTAAATTAACTTTGCAACTCATTTCAGACTTTCGGCCATGTTCTGGAAATCAAACAAATTTTGAAAACCTTCCTGTGTTTAGAGTGCATAAAAATATTTCCTTTTATTTACCTCATACTTTGAGGACCGCTTTCCTTTGAAATCAGGAAAAGCTTCGTTCATTTTTACAAAAATTGAATTGAAAATCTCTATCGATTTTAATTTGATGTTAATTCGATTTCCAGAACATGGCTGTCCAAGATCAGTATTCAAGAATTACAAACAGAATGACAAATATACCCTTTTCCACCTGTGGTTAAATAACTTTGAATAAAAACCGGAAAGAGTGGGCGTAAATAGTGGCCAGCTAGCTCATAGAGGAGGTGTGGTTCCCGACCCCGGGATTTGGCGCGTAAACACATATACAATGTATATGTTATACATACTTCATCAGTAACCATTAAAATAGAACATTTCTCACAACCGTTTGAGAAAATTTTGAAATCAATTTGAGAATAATAGTGTGCTAATTATTGGTATATTTTTCTACGAATTTATTTTTCGTGTTTTGTTATGTGTATATGTAGACCTCTTCACTTGTTAAATGTGTTATGTTTATATTTTTCGGCTTGAGGTCTGTTTTATAAAATAGAATAAAAATAAAAACTCTTGTTTTGTTTTAATTTTTATTATTTATTTGTTCCAATATTTCGACCAACTTTGTTGGTCATCCTCAGGGAAATAGTTATGATCTAAAATATTATAAATTTAAACATGTTTCTTAATTTTAATAACAAACAATTAATTTACTTAATATTTAATGCAGTGTTGTCCGATGTTGTCGTTTTAAGTTCTTTTCACTGACTGTCTATTAATTTTCTTTTGTTTATTACTCTTTGTTTATTGTATGACGATATATGTGAGCGCAATTATCGGTATTAGTTTTGTAGCTAATTCTCTTTTCGTTTGGTGTATTTATAATATGTAGCATCTCCTGCATGTATCGTTTAGTGTAACTATTCTCTCCCACAAGTATTCTCACCTTATCAAAGTCTGGTTGATGTCCCGTTTTTGCACAGTGGGCTGCTTGTGCTGTTTTTTGTGTTGAAGGTTTGTCATTTGATTTTAAGTCGGATTTGTGCGATGATAATCTTGTCTTTAGTTTTGTCTTCGTTGTACCAACATATATCTTTTGGCATATGTCAGTATCGTCCCCCTTACATTTAAGCTGATATACTAGATTGGATTTATCTAGTTTGTCTATTCGGGATTTCATGTTATTAAACAATCTGTTCATTGTGTTGCTCGTTTTCATTGCTAATAAGTAATTTTCTTTGTTGTATATGTCTGAATACTTCATCCTTTCCGACAGCCCAGGAATATATTCTATCGACATATATATCTTTGGTGGTTCCTTCGTCCTTAGATTGTCATTTGACCTAGGCTTATTAATAACATATTTTATCAAGCTGTTTATAGTTTTGTATGGAAAGTCGTTTTTTCGTAATATATGTTTTATCTTCTTCCTGTTTTCTTCGTGAAATTCTGTATTGCTAGTATCTAGTACCCTTGTTATAAAGATTGTCGCCGTGTTTATTATTATTCTTCTAGGATGTTTGGAATAATAATTAACAAGTCTACCAGATGCTTGGGGTTTTTGATACCAGTTTACTTTAATTATATTACTTTTTCTGATAATTAAAGAGTCTAGATATGGTAATTGATTGTCCTTTTCTTTCTCCAGTGTAAATTGTATTTGTTTGTTATATGAGTTAAGAGTCTTTAAAGTTTCTTCGACTCGATTTATTTTTAAAATTCCAAACAGGTCGTCTACATATTTTGTCATCATTCTTGGTTTATTCTCCATTTTATCAAGGGTCATGTTTAATAATTCTTCCATAATTATGTCTGCAATTATTGGAGAGATTGGAGAACCCATTGGCATTCCCTTATTTTGTTGGTAATAATTATCTCTATATTTAAAATATCTGCAATCCATTATACAAAATTTCAATATATCCATAAATAACTCCTTTGGTATTTTTGTATGTTCCTCGAACAAATGCCATTTTCTTTCAATTGTTCGAATAGCAAAGTTAACAGGAATGCTAGGAAATAATGAAATTACGTCAAATGATATTAGAACTTCGTCATCTTCTATTCTTGTATTATCTATCTTGCACTTAAACTGTTTTGCGTCTCTTACATTGTAAATGGAATTATTGGTCAAGTTTTTTTAAATGTCAGTTATATGTTTACTCAAACCGTAAGATGGCGAGTTAATCGATGAACAGATATGTCGTAATGGCATGTCATCCTTATGAATCTTGGGAAGACCGTATATCCTCGGGGATACCGCAATCCTGGTTGTCAATTTTCTCCTGTCATATAAATTTAATAAACCTAAATTATATAATTTATCGACAAGAATATTATTCCTATTCTGTAGACTTAGAGTGGGATCTTTCTTCAGGCGTCTATATGTACACATATCTTTAAGAATGTCTTTCATCTTCATATTATACTCTTCATTCGTCATTGCAACTGTTTTATTACCCTTGTCTGAATTGAGTATAATTATGTCCTTGTTTTCAGCCAAATATTTTTCTGTCTGAGCCACTGTATTTAATATGAGTTTGTCTTTTTCCTTAAAATTGTATTTGAAAAATATTTTCCAGTAATCCCATCTCCTTACTATCGAATCCAAATAAAGATAATGTATCCCAAATAATAGAATTCCTGAAAACAACAAATCTGTACAATCTTATATAAAAAATAAAAAAAAAAAATTGTTAAAATAATAACATATGTATACCAATTTTATTGAGCCTAAGGCCTTGAAGCCATGGCCATGTACCTACGTTAGTCTATAATTTATAATTATTTTCTTATGCTACAAATAAATAAATAAATAAATATTTTGCTCCAAATATCTCCTATTTATTTTTGTTATTGGTTAACCATTACTGTGTTCTCGGTAAGAATGAGTAACAATTTAAAGCATTTCTAAAGGCTTTTTTAGCAGAGTATTTAAATTGAATAATTTTTTTGCTTTTTCCATTTTTGTCCATCTGCTAAAAACATTCCTACGTTTACAAAAGCCGCTGGCAAATTTTAGTCGATTTCAGTTTTTATTTCAAATTTATTATTGTTGTATCTTTCGCTTTCATCAAATAAGTTAAACTAGTGGAGAATAACAAAACATTGCATTTAAATAGAAATTTCTCTAAAATGTTTAGATTTCGAAACATTTTCAACTGAATAGTAGTAGTAAACCAAAAAATATATTATGAAATTGAAAAAAGAACTTTTTAAAGGCTGGTAAGATTTAACAAGAAAAGACAAATTTTAAAGGGCACTTGATTTCTTTCAAATTCTGAAAAAAAATTTTTTATTTTTTTATTTATCTTTTCGAAAACATTTTTGATTACAGCGAACATGCTGCTGTTTACAAATGGTAAATAGGGCCAAACTTAATTTTTAAATTTCAAAATGTGAAAGCTTATAACAACAAAAAAACATGGTTGGGCGAACATAACAAACGCAACGTGTCTCAGACAGTTTCAATCATAACATAACATGTGTTTACCATTCCGTTTGTAACATATCAAAATTCTTAAACAATCTAGCAATGTTCGTCAATCTGCCTATGAAATGTGCGTTTGGGCTTGTTTTACCAGACTTATGGCTAATAAATCAATGAGTGTTTAAACGTTGGTTTTGTTGAACTAAACTTAAATTTATATGTAGCTTAAACTTAACAACTGTAAATCAGTGCCCCATATATTATATGTAGTGCAAAAAATAATAATGTAGCAGCACTGCGATAAATGTTGTCAAATTCATATGATTTGTATTCGTAGTTTAAACGCCCAATTTTATGCGTTTGGAGATGGTTTAAACGTTTACTGAATTATAGATTTGCTGGCATAAACACATTTTAAACCTAAAAGAGAATTTAACTTGCACTGATTTATTAGCCCTTAGGAGGATAAAATTTGGTTAATCCGGCGAATTAATGGCAAAAATGAATTTGTATGGCTCCAAGGTTATGCTCTGTATTTAGATGGGCCGAATGGTTCTCATCTTTTATAAAACACTGAAGTAGAGACAGGCGTTCACATAAGAGCTCTACTAAACGCTAGTAATTCGTTTGAAGTGATAACTGTATGAAAAAAGCGTAGCATATGCGAACAGACATGAAGTCGCAACATTCCATAATAAACAAGCTTGACCATACACAGAATAAAATTTTTGCGCCAGTAAAAGAATTAATCAAAAATAAAATCAGTTTTAATTAAATATTTTATCAGGTGAATTAAAATTTTAATCAAGTGAATTAAACGTTTAATTGAAATATTGTCAAGTAAACATTTAATACATTTGATTAAAAGTTTAATTCACCTGATTAAATATTTAATTAAAACTGATTTTATTTTTGATTAATTCTTTTACTGGCGCAAAAATTGTTTTCTGTGTATATTGCAAGTCTACACGCCGTCTTGTTCATTTCTCCTCTAAATGATTTGCAATGACAAGAGAAATGAATAAAATTACAAATCATTTACCTGATTTTTTAGAAAGTATTGGAGTCTCAAGCGTCCCATGATAATTGTGCACTCTCCAGAAATGACAATTGTACTTGCTTACATACCCGTTAAGCCCGTTAAGTTTTGCGAACAGAGCCTAAATTTTGGAAATGAATGATTCGTAAACGCTATTTTGGTATAAGCCTTTCGTAAATCGCCAAGTTATACAGAAAAAAAGGCAAACACACTTCATTAGTATGACACAGAAAGTGGTATTTTGCCAATCTAGCCGGACATTACTTTTTGTTTTAGCCTATATTGCTTCTTAATAGTTATTGAGTGCCCCTTGGCAGAAATATGTGTTCTGGTCCTAGGCAGGTGAAGCTCAAAAATAAATAAAATCGGACCAGGGATGAAAAAGTTCCCCCTAGAAGAACTAATCCAACCTGTGAAAAATAAAAACTTTTTAAAGTTTTCCCATTCTTTTGCTTAGCAAATGCAACGTTAAACCTCGGCGAAAGTTAAAAAACCTAAAAACGGGCCTAGGAGATCGTAAAATTACACCTTTTGTCCCCGCCCCCTTTTGAGGCCGGTTACATTAAATATATTTTAAAAAATTTATATATTAAAAGACATAGATTACTAGCGCCTTCATACCATAAGAATCACATTTTTGAACTTTTATAGGCAGGGGGAGGTATCCCTTCAAACCCAACCCCCCGAAACGACCCTGTCAAAAATTTGTTTTTATTTTTTGCTAATTTCCACAAAATATTCATTTTTATGTGACTTTTATGTATTTCATAGTACTTATTTTATCTGAAAATAATTAATTTATTCGTAATTATAACTTATTTATAATAGTAAAAATAAATTTTATTTAAAATAATAACAACTAATTTATTTAAAACAACTTCTCTTTTGCACTAAGATGATGATGAGCGCCATGGTTCTTCTTCCTCTGTTCCTTCAAAGTACTCTTCCGAATCTGAATTATCTTCAGAGCCAAGTACAGGGGGAAGCATAAATTGCCTCTTTTGTAAAGGGTTATGAATTTTTTTGAAGTGAGTCTTATGCTAAATAGTAATCAGTGGAGAACTGTGCCTCAGATGCTTCTTCTGATAATAGCCCGATAGACAACAAATGCTTCGCTCATTACAGTTGCGCCATTTATTAAAATCTTGTGCATTGTAGCTGTCATAGTATGCCAGGGATACAGAGTAACGTAAAGTTTTGCCGTGTCTAAGCAATAGTTGGCAAACTTGTGCAAATGGATTTTCTAAGCACTTGTAATTACTTCAATAATAACTTCGATTCGGTAGATAAGTCATATGCAATTCCAATTATTTCTGCAGCTAATTCAGGATTGGAAAAAAATCTTCTGCTGGCGTTACCATCCACTATTTGCCCTAATTCATTTCTATATTTTTCATGGATAGTTTTGTTTCTCTCTTTAACAATAGTTTTGTCCTCATCCGATCTTAATTGCCACTTTTTCACTGTGAGTTTATACGACAGGTGTATATGTTCTCAAATAGACGAGTTCTAGCTGCACAAGTGGTTAAAAGCCGTTACTTACTGCTTCGAACATTCCTTTTTTAACACAGGGAATATTAGTCGTAGATGTAACAAATAAAATAAAGACAACCAAAACATTTTATGACTGACGAAAGGGATTCCATCATGTCGATCCTTTATTGCAACATATCTCAAAAAATCTAAAATTTGGAGTTACTTAAGCAAAAGTGTTCCTTCATAACTTCTTTATATGTAAAAAAAATCAGTCATATATCTCAAACTGAACCGAAGTTATAGCAAAATATATCTGTATATAAAGGTATTTTTTGAAAACTTTAATCTCATTTTGCCAAGTTCGATTTTTTTGAGATATGACTATCTTGCAATAAAGGAGCGATATGTGCCTATGCACGATAAGCAAAAACAGAAAAAAGGTCAAATTTTCAAAAAATCATCAAAAAAAAAATGAAAAGTAGAGATTTTCAATTTTATTGTGATGTATAACATTTTTAAAAATGCACAGAAAAAATTTTCACCAAAATTTTTTCAATTATTTCAATCATACTGCTTCAAACAACTTTTTTAATTGTTCCAAATAATTTGTATTAATTGAAAATAAATATCAAATTGTTTGTGTGTATATTTGCAAATATGAAGACATACACACAAACTTCAAAATATTTTAAAGTTTTAAACAATCTTTTAATTGTTCCAATTAACTGTGTTGATTGAAAAAAAATTATTTTGATTTGTGTTTACGTTTTCAATAACCTTTTTTGCTGGTGGTCACATTTCAATTAAACCTATTGATTGAAACTCAACAGCAAGAAAAGTACAAGCTTACAAAAATGTTAATTACCCAGCAAAAACTTTGCTTACAAAATAAGCAGAAAAATAATGAGAATTTGACGAGACGACTACTTACTTTTCTACTAGAAAAAGTACTTATTTTTGTTCGAGATGTCCCAAAAGTAATCCTTTACAATTTGGCCAATTATAACTTAAAAAATAATATGTTTTTTTTATACTTAACATTAACATAAAAATATATAGTGACAAAAAGAGGCCAAAAATAAGTTATTGCAAATTAATTCAAAAAGATTAAAACACACTAATTAAAATTGCTGTTATATGCATGAAAGTGTACACAATAACAAATTTTTCGACATGTAAGAAAACATTTAATAAAGAGTATTTTGACTGCACAAAATCATTTATAGCTCTAACACTCTTATACAATTGTGTGTAATGTAAGTGTGATCTTGTTCAATAAACATCGTTTACATTAGATCGATATAACTACTAGAGTTCTAATAACAAAAATATACTGTGAGGGTAATTTTGGAACACTTTTATGTATATAGTTTCATAAATTTGATTGATTTTTGGATTTTCCATGGACTTAACATCAAAATTAACGTTAAAATTACATAGTATTACCGAATTTCTAAAAAAAATATTAACGGAATATACTGAAAATTGACTTAAATATTTATTTAAAATCGCAAAATAATATAATTTTTTTGTTGTGTATATTTAAGATAAAATAATAAAGTTATTATTTAATATATAACTAATAATCCAAAAAGTGGCGAATAAAGCTAAAAAGTAATGAATTCTGGAAGTCATTAAAAGTAGGATTGTAATTAAAGTTTTTGCTGGGTAATATGATCAATTTGTTTGCAGGCGGAAAATCAGTACGGAATTTAATTTATAGTACAAATTTTTAACTAATATGTTAACTGAAGTTTGTTTTTCATTTTTTCTGAGTGCAACTTAATTCACTTTCTTAAACCTTTTAGTTTTTTTTTTTACAAAAAAGTGAACAAAATAATCGTTTTTTTTTTAATTTCTAACGAATTTTTTTATCATTGAAATTTAAAATAAAATTTTTATAAGTAGCTGTTAATATAGTCTTTCACAGAAAAAAATCAATGTAAAATTTTTATTCGTTTACCCACAAAAAATACATTGTAAACCTCTCAAAACCTACTCAACTTTCCTGATTTTAACAGCGTCCCAAAACCACAAATCTCAAGCATAAGACTTGAAAATTCACTATACACAGAAAAAAAAAGTAAATGTATTAATCAAAAAAAAAATCAGTTTTAATTAAAAATTTAATCGAAAGAATTAAACGGTTAATCAATTTAATCAAACGTTGATATTAATAATTTATTTACTGGTGCAAATTAATATTGTCAATCAAACGTTTAATACACTTGATTAAAAGTTTAATTCACTTGATTAAACGTTTAATTCACTTTAAATTAAAACTGGTTTTATTTTTGATTAATGCTTTTACTGGTGCAACATTTTTTTCTGTGTACGATGCTGACTTTTGTTGTCTGTCGAGCTGCGTACTTCATTCTTTTTACATTTCTTAAATTTAATTGTTTGCCTTGTGTCCGGCTAGATTGACAAAAACCCCCTATGTGTAACAGTTAGTTTTAAAGTTATCCCTATCGAAAGTTATATACGTCAAAAAAAACACCCATAAGTACAACATACATACATTGTAAATATGAATATTTTTCTATATACATATGTATATAAAAATTCTTAGAAAATTTCCAATATCAACTACACAATACCTGATATTTTTACATATCTTTAGTCGGCAAACATGTTAAATAGCACAACGAACAAAATTTCTTTGCGAAAAAAAAATAATAAAAAGCTACATAAAAAACAAGACCAACATGGATTTAACATTTCTTCTTAATGCAAAAGCATGAAACATTAATTTTCAATTCAGTTTCATTGTTTGTTTTAAGATTTATGTGCATGAATTATTTGCGTTTTTTATTTCTTTGTTCCTTTCTTTCAATTGTGCGTGCATCCTTAGAGACTGTAATAAACATTAACACAGAGATACAGTACTTTCAATATTGATGTTTATTTTTTCTTTTTTTTTTTCTTTTATACAAGCTTTAAAAACTGGGTTAGTGTACATTTTTAGAAGTAGAAGTTTAATAGATACCCTGCAGATAAAATAACTAATATGTTGTTAGAACTGTACTAGTTTCTTTTGACTTAAGTACGCATTTAATGTGACTTTGGTGGGAACTTCTCGCATCAAAAAGATGTGAAACAAAACATTCCATCGTTCCTCGAAAAGTGAGAAAAAGGTGTGTCTGTAACTCACGTCGAAAACTATTAAAAGAGATTACTTCGCAACATTATAAATGTCATAATACTCCACTCAAAGCCGATGCAAGATAGCAGACGTTGAGAACGCCAATCACACATAACATTGATATTCGAAAACATTCAAAGCTATGAAAAAATTTTCCAAAAACACAATTTCTACCTCTTACGTGGTGCTACTCATTACACTTTTCATTTTGAATATATTTTTTAGTGTTGAAATTTTTTCTCACCTTGTTTTTATTCGTTAGCTTATTTGATAGTTTTAAGCGAGAACTTGCTCACAAAAATTTTATAGACACACTTTTTCTGTATATTGGCGTCTAATTTCCTAACGGGACAGCTATTACTCGCCAAAAATGTTACAAACGCAGATAAGTGAGAAAAATAGTTGCTTGTTTCAATTTATGGCATTTTTGTTTCATTTCTCACATTTCAATCGAAAAGTTTCTCGACGCGAGAGCTATAGAACATGGGCACAGATCAATTGGTTTTATCTCTACAAGTTCATTTGGTCATCGTTATATACTAGTTATTTTTTTATTGTATAAAAAATTAAATTAAAACTTTAACTCTTCTCTCAATATTTTGACATCCTTTTTGCTTAATGAGCCAAAACTTTCTAGTTAGCAGCAGTCGTAAAGAAAACTTAGACATCATCGTATGTATATTTTCGAATAATTACAAACATTTTCTCGCACCAGAGAGAATATTTTTGTTTGTTAAGCGAGATTCAATTTTGCTGTGTTTCTTTGGTTACAAAAGAGTTCACAATTTTCAGACACCAGCAGAATGGCCCGATATGGGTTTTGTCATCATTCTACATAAAACAATTTTTCCATTTAGCACTAAGTTGTTAAACTAAGTCTGCCCAGATTTGCATGAGAATTGTATTTAAATAAACAAGCGGATGTCCAAAATTGTGCATTAATAATAAGAAATACATTTTTTTCTTGTTTGGCACGTAGGAGCATAGCGCGATGTTGCCACTGCGGTGAAGTAATAACTTGCTGAATACATCTCTTTTTTGATCCGACATCTCCTTCGATGTGCAGGCTTTATCTTTGAGCGTGGTTCCAATATATGAGAATCGTTTTTTCATTTCATTTGTAATGTCAAACACAATTTCTCAACTCTGAAACCAACCAAAAATGTATGGTTTTTTTTGTTGTAGATTGTTTTTACCTATTTTTTTTTCTCATAAAGACAGAAACAAGGTTGTAATCAGTATTAAATAGTTTGTTATTTTGGTATCGGTGTCGGTATTTTGCTTATATCGGTAAACCGACATCGAAACTTTGTTAACGGTATAGGATGTAAACGACTTAGATGACTGACACATTTTCCAAAATGTTTTAACAAGTTTATTAATTTAATTTCAAAAGATTTTGTTATTCGTGCTTAATTCCCAGTTTTTATTATTGATAAAAACACTTGAAATTTATTGTTGATGGGATAAGCTATTCCTATGCGCATTTCACTGGTTGCTTAGGCCAGATCATCAGGAAACTTCATCCATAACGTTTTAGAAAAACTAAAGATATTAAACCAAATAAAACTGTTAAGCGTTAAGCCAGATCATCAGGAAACTTCATCCATAACGTTTTAGAAAAACTAAGTGGGGAATGTAAGATGAGATAAACCCACTGTTTATTGTTGATGTGTTTTGTTTAAGCTTTGATATTATTACAAGTAGAACTGTTGCTATAAGTCTTATACGCTTAACAGTTTTATTTGGTTTAATATCTTTAGTTTTTCTAAAACGTTATGGATGAAGTTTCCTGATGATCTGGCCTAAGCAACCAGTGAAATGCGCATAGGAATAGCTTATCCCATCAACAATAAATTTCAAGTGTTTTTATCAATAATAAAAACTGGGAATTAAGCACGAATAACAAAATCTTTTGAAATTAAAATTTTGTATTCCCAAAAATTGAAATTAGTTTATTAATTTTTTAAAAAATATAAATTTAGCATAGCAGAAACAAATTAAAATTATTATATTTGTATTGATGTTGCATCGGTGCTGCCACTTTCTGAATATTAATTCAAAACTTATTCAAAACTTAGAATTCTTTGGATAATTTTTGAACAATTTTGTTTTTGCGTAACTAATGTGTAATTTTACTTATTACAATTTTCCCTTACAAAAATTAGGCAGTCCATTTGTATAAGTTATTGTTAACGCTTGATGTCAGCATTTAAAAAATATTTTACTAAAGGCCGTTCTACACTATCGCACAAGTCTTTCACACATGTCTTATGTATTTGGCGAATATGCTTTCCTGGTCTTATTACTGATTGAAAATTTTCAAAAAACCATAACAATTTATCACGACAGGGTGGGGTTTTTTCTTAAAATACGTAGACTTGTGTGATTAAAATGCGTAAGACTTGTGTGATAGTGTAAAGTACCCTTAAGCAAGTGTGAATTTCGCGTATATCTTTTTACAATGTTTGTGTTTTTCCTTGGCCTAGTCTAAAACTATGTTCACACTTGGAATTTTAAACGCGTTTAAGCAAAATGTTGATTTAGCTAAACAAAGTCGTTCACATTTCATTTGAGATGATTGAGATGACAGTTGACCAAGAAAAAAAACACAACAAACAAATTTATATTTCTTTAAAGTATTAAAAATGGATAAAAAATACTTTTATAAAGTTATCAGAAGGTTTTTTTTAACCATCTTCATGATGAAATTGTGAAAATGTATGAATTATTTAAGAATTAAATAAAAACATTAAGAAGAAATCGTGGTCGGTTATACACGTGAAGTGCACGTTCGTGGTGACCGATTCTACATTAAACTCAGTTTGGAATACGATCAGAGGATTCTTTGTGATTAATGAATTCATTTAGTTGTATTCATATCAATTAGAAGTGATTAACAAATCACTTCAATGTATGACTAATCATCTCGATTTTGATGTGATTAGAGCTTAGTCACTTTCGAGGTGCTTAAACGCGTTTAACAACCAACATAGTTAAAGATAGAAATATAAGTTGAACAAGCTTTACTCCAAATTAACATTTGTATAGAGACAAGGTTAAGCCGAGAAAGTGTATTGTCTTTGGAATGGGTGATTTAAACTTTAATTTACCCTTACATCCTTAGTTGCTGTTTCTATACCCTTCACCACAAGTGGTAAGTGTATATATAAGCTTGTTACTCCGTTTGTAATTTCCCCCATACATTTTTCTATTGAAATTCAGCGCAATCGGTCCACAAACGGCTGTGATAGGAGCAAAAAACCACGACTGCCCCGAATTTAACCCATAAATAAATAAGATTCGGCAAAGCCGATTATAGCACTCGTACTTGTTATACCCTCCACCACAATAAGTTGTGAAGAGGGTATACCAAGTTTGTCATTATATTCTGGCTCCTTGAGTAATTCTATGTCGATTTAGCCATGTCCGTCTGTCTGTCCGTCTGTTGAAAACACGCTCACTTTCGTAAAACTCAAAAGAAGTGAACAAGTGTTAAATTGCTTGTAGTTACGTCACAGTTTTATGGGACTAGAAATGACACTGTGAAAATTCATGAAGATTGGTCCATAATTTACGCTAGGCCTCATATAAGCCCTACTCCCGGAAAACAGTTTAGTGCGCCTAAAACCGTAATTAATAATGCTATCAGAATAAAATTTAATACTTCACAGTTTTATAGGACTAGAAATCACACTAATAAATTTCGTGATGATCGGTCCATAATTTACAATAGGCCCCATATAAAGCCCACTCTGGTAAATTAACTAAATACGCCTTAAACCGTTGCAGATATAGATATTGCGGTAAAATTTCTTCCAACTTAGCTTAATATGACCAGAAAAAATGTTATGACATAATTTACCTTTGTATTCCCAAAAATTACTTTTGATAATAAACTGCAAGTGCACGGCCTAAAAAAACTACCTGGCAACATGCTTTTGCAAGTTGTTTTTTGCATTTTGTTTTTTTCTTAACCTACTTACAACTACAATTAATGTTGGAAGAATTCCAATCAATTGTAGTGGGGAATGTAAGAAGAGATAAACTCACTGTTTATTGTTGATGTTTTTGTTTAAACTTTGATATTGTTGCAAGTAGAACTATTGCTTATGATTCTTATACGCTTAACAGTTTTATTTGGTTTAATATCTTTAGTTTTTCCAAAATCTTTATGGATGAAGTTTCCTGATGATCTGGCCTAAGCAACCAGTGAAATGCGCATAGGAATAGCTTATCCCATCAACAATAAATTTCAAGTGTTTTTATCAAGAATAAAAACTGGGAATTAAGCACGAATAACAAAATCTTTTAAATTTTTTTTTTTTATAATTCACTGTAAACGCTCAAACTTCTTTTACCGCTGTATTGAAATTTATTGAAATTTATGTTTTTTAATACTAGAAATCACTCTGCAGAATTTTGGGATGATTGGTTCATAACTTACCATGGCTTCAATATAAATTCCCCTCCTGCAAATCATTTAAGTTCGGCTTAAACTGTTACGAATCATGATATTTTAATAAAGCTTGTTAAAATTGCTAAAAAAAAAAAGCATAAAACTTTCTGATTGGTCTAAGCCGCAACCTATTTTAATGCTGATGTCTGTTTTGATAAGGATAATGTAATATTAAATAATTATCATATCGATATCACTCCTGCAATATTCGAACTGTCGGTAGAGGGTTTTAGAGATTCGACCCAACTGAATATAGCACCCAAACTGGTTTTTCCCTCAACAATAAATTTCAGTGTATTTATCAAATATGAAAAATTGGGAATTTAGCACGTCATACAGAAATCTTATTAATAACACTGTGATAGTTTTTGACCCGAAAAAAATGAACTTTAATGAATCCTTTTCGAACTATAAGGGGGAGTCCCCTGAGTGCGAAAGTACATTCGGAAGTATCAGATTGGCTCCAGTTTTTGAGAAATCGGTATAACTATATCAATTTTTCATGGATATAGCTAAGTCTTCGCTATTTAAAAAAATTTTATTCGATTGTATTGGTTTTTTTTTTTGCCTTCTTAACTTTCTTTAACGCAATTTTTTGACTATTTTTCAAAATCTCACGTAATTTAAACCATTAATGTCGATCAAAAGTAAAGATTTTTGACCATTTTTTTTCAATAGCGCAGACTAAGCTATATCCATAAAAAATGGATATATACCGATTTCTCAAAAACTGGAGCCAATCCGACACTTCAAATGGCTTTCGCACTCAGGGGACTCCCCCCTAATAGTTCGAAAAGGATTCATCGAAGTTAATTTTTTCGACTATCACAGTGTAATTGTTTTTTTTTTTGTTATTTTCTTAAATTGTTTGAATTTCTTTTATAAATACTTTTTTTTTGCTTTATAAAATCTTTTGATACATTTCTTAGAAAGAACTGCCTTCAGTGTTGTCAATTAAGCCATTTATTGGCTCGATTCATCCAATTTTCATTTTCTTTAGTCATATTTAAATAAATTTAGCTTTAATCCAGCAAGTGTTAAAAAAATTATGTTGTTAAAAATAATTTTGTCACTTCTTGATGAGTTGTTGTTGTTAAAGAATTTTATTAAGTCACTTAAAGCAATTTTTTTTTTGTTTTTTTTTTTTTTTTAAATCAACCAGTTTTCGTCATGTATAGCTGGCAACACTGCTTGCTTATAAAAATTTTGTGGTATAAGTAGTTGGTAGGAGATAAGTGAAACCCTTTTGTCACACGCAAAGTTTACTTAGCAAAGTCTTAAGTTTGCACAAAAGAAGGTAAAGAAGAATAGAGGTGTGTACAGTCTTTAATGTACTCGCCAAGTTGTTTCTTCTTCTTCTTCGTTTGTCCTTTATACAAAAGTAGTTGTATTTGACAAAAGACACGAACACAAAATTTGTCATGGTAAAATTTGCGCATGAAGAAGTGAAAGGAAGTTTAATAGAAAATTGAAGGGGCTTTGTCAAAGTAAACTTTAAGCTTTTTTTAAAGAATGATTATATAAGTTTGTTCATTGAAGTGTATCATAAAATGCCGGTGATTCTTTATTTGATAAAAAATAATGTATTTGTTTTAATTAATTTTATTTTCTTTACTACAATTCTAAAAGAAGAGAAAGAGCATAATTAATGCTATTAATCCAAAAACACTTTGTCAAAGGTCGAAATTTCTTTTTCGCTTTGAGAACATATGTACTTACATACATCACACGAACAAAAATAAATGGGTATGAAAAGATTTATTGAACGTTGAAAAGAAAAATTTGCAGCTAATCGAAATTCGGAGTTTAGAATTTTATTGTCATTTAAAAGGATCCGTATTTTCATTCATATTTTTGTGAAAGAAACAAAACAATTTTGTACACTCATAGAAAAATGCACCTTCATATTGATGATGCCCTAACATCAAAATAGTGACATAAGTGCTATTACAAATTGCATCAGTAAGACAAAAAGTGACATCAATCCAATGACGAACGTCATCATAAAATATTGTCATATTTAATGCGTCATATATGCTATGACTACAGTGACATCCATTTCGGTATTAAAAGCATTTTTTTCATGTTTAAAAAGTAAAATAAGAAGCAAATATTCCCATATTCTATTTGTTTAAATAACACGGTGCAACAAAAAAACCAGCCTCAAGACTTGCAACGCGAAATGAAAGTAGACTACTGGTAGAGCAAATCGGCCAAAGGGTTTTGAAAAGTTAACTCGGGTTCCTGAAATATCACCCCCTAAAGTTTTTGATTTTTTTGAAAAGGCGTTTGGTATTTTAAAAAAATATACTATATGTACTTCTGAGATAAAAAAACTATTTCAAATGTCTTCAGTAGAATTGTTTGGCGATTCTTTGCTTAGAATATATTAACCCTGTAACACTCATTTTAAGGGGTAATTTTTGTCCTCTTTTTAACTTCGCCACAAAATTATACTTAAACGGCACTTTAAAGAATTAAAATTTTGTACGAATATTTTCTGCATCAAACTTTATTAGGGGTATTAGGGGTTCTAAGACCAAAAAATCATTCGATGTATGTAAAACGGATTTTCGAAATTCCGGGCTTTGAAATTTTTGAATTTTTCGAAAACCCGTTTTACATACCTTGCACGATTTGTTGGTCTCAGAAGGCCCATACGGCCGTATGATACAGACTTTAATTTGGCCTGCAATTGAACATTATAAAGTAGACGATATGAGGTTTCAACAAGCCGGTGCCACGATCCAAGCAACACCACCGATGTTGGCTCTATTGCGCATTTTGGCGACGTCAATTGGTCACCAATGTTATTCGATTTGACGCCGTTATTCTTTTTTTTTTTTTTTTTTTGTGGGGCTACGTCGAGGACCGTACCTACGCAGATAGACCCCTAAAGTTGGAGTATTTAAGACCCAACATCCGTCAAGTTATTGCCAAGATACTGCCCTAAATGTGGAAAAAGTCGTCGAAAACAACGGCAAAGGATCGACTGCTGCAACCAAACTTAAGGCGGTCATTTAAATGATACAGTGCCGTACGTTATTAAAAGGTCCAAGCATTATAATGAGATAAAAGTTTCATCGAAATCATAGCTTTATATGTGTTTTTTTTTAACTTTACTGTTAAAACCGAAAAATGGGTAAACCTATATTTTATATAAAAAACTTTAATTCCAGCCATTTGCAGAAGTCGTAACAAAATTTTACAAAAAATATTCAACAACGAATAATATTTGAATTTTTTTTGTTACACCGAAAATTAATGGGCAACTTCATTCATCTTCAACCTGAACAATTTGTTCAAGATGCCTCCCAGCTTCTTTAATAACAAACAAAGGCTTTAGTTTTCTTTCATTCTGTTTTTAATTCTCTTTTTAATAACAATCGCCGTAGGCCATATCTCTTCGAATCCAACTGTTTGAAGTTTTAGGCTGTTATTCAAGGCCTTGTTGAAATTGTATTAAAGGCTGTCACTTTAAATCGTTTAATATCTAAATGGAGTGATATGAAGAATTTTATTCAGCCATAATAAATAAAAAGACCGACCATTTAATAAACTTCAAACTTGTACTTTCTACATTTCACCCGAAAACTCTGCGAAAAATCACCCAACAAAAAAAAACTGTTTCTGTCATGTAGTTGGATGATAAGAGGATGTGTATGTGCATTTATACCGTCTGTGTGCATGTCTTAGAAAATTCCAAAATTTTGTGATTTTATTTCTTTGCCCTCCCCCATTTTAAAAATTAAACGGAAACGTTGAAACGTCAACAGCAGGAGCAAAAAATGCGGGAATAAAATGTATACCTGTTTTTAGTTCTTAAAGAATTCATTTGTAACAGTGAATAAAATTTTAAACTATTGAAAACAATGGAAAATTTAAGGGAATTAATAAGAAAAGCATTTGTTTTAGAATTATTTCTGAAATAAATAAATGCTTGAACTTACATTTTTGAAACCAGTTCTTAGAATTCGTTAGTCTGGGTTCACACTTTGAAAGTTTTTTTTTTTATTAAGTCTGAGTTTATTGCTGAGAGGGGAAGAAAACATGCTTTTCTTTTCTCCTCTCTCACCAAAAACTCAGACTTTCTTAAAGAAAACTTTCATAGTGTGAACCCAGACTTATGAAGCCAGCTCATGCCGAGCAACGCGTTAAAGATATTTAGGCTTATTATAAAAATGGGCCTTCTAATCAAAATGCATATCGTTCACTTCGTGATGAGACACTAACCTCAGTGAATTCGTCAATAAGCAGAATTGCCGCATTTAGGCGAATGATAATCCAATAGCGATTGTCGACAAGCCAATGCATCCACAAAGAGTGACTGTTTGGTGTGGTTTATGGGCTGGCGGCATCATCGGACCGTATTTTTTCCAAAATGAGGCCGGTCAGGCAGTTACTGTGAATGGTGATCGCTATCGTGAGATGATAACGAACTTCTTATGGACCGAATTGAAAGATATGGATGTGGACGATATGTGGTTTCAGCAGGACAGTGCCACACAGCTATCGAAACAATGGCTCCTTTGCGCGACAAATTCAATGGCCATGTTATCTCACGTGGTGGCGACTTGACACCGTTGGACTTCTTTATTTGAAAGAAAAGGTGTACGTCGATAAGCCAGCAACAATTCAAGAGCTAAGGGATGAGATAATTCGGCACATTAACGGCATAGAACCTCAATTATGCCTCAGCGTCATCGGAAATTTGGACCATCGGATGGAGGTGTGCCGCCGAAGTCGCGGCTGCCATTTGGCCGATATTTTGTTCCATACATGATTGAACCATACCAATATTATCATAATAAAAAGAAATTACAATAATTTCCTAAATAGTTTGTATTTATTCAGAATCAACATCGGCCCTTAAAATTTTACCACCCTTTTTAAAAAATATAGAAAGAATCGGTCTTTTATTTCACATGTCCCCAATACAAACTTCTCTCCGGAATAGTCTTTGTACCCATAAAGAACCTCAGAATCAAAAAATTTACGAAACAGATCCGTAGTTTCTTTACAGCTATCGTAAATAAAACAAGATTTTACATGACAAAATATTTAGGTTAAAGCACGAAAATTCAAATAGTTTCACCCTATGGCGAGATAATGGCGATATCTATATTTGCACTATTTCTTTTTAAACGAACGCAATTTGCGTGTGTAGACAGAATAAATGGCCCTGTACATTATTTTAATAGGAATTTCTTTAATTTTTTTCAAATTGTCTTCTTCACATCCTGGAAAATTCCAAATGAAAAGTTACACTTTTGAACAACAATTTAAAGGCAATAAACCAATCGTGATTTTTTTATTTAAGAACTGGCCCATCAGGGCCCTAGATGCCCTTTAATTGCCTGTAGTACGTTTCTGTTGAGACGACAAATTGTTCTTATTAAAGGAAATGTTCGACGCGTGTAGAAGAGTACAATGAAAAATTCAACAACAACAATATGCAGACGTTTTACGTAACGCATGCTGTCGCAAATATTATTTCAACGAGTTATGAACAATTTGCATATATCGCTCATTTGATGCAACATCTTCACAACTCAAAAAAATACTTATCGAAATAATCGTCTTTTAAGTTTTTAAATTAGAATAAATAAAAAAAAAAAAAATTTTAAGAAACGCTTTTCTTTACCTTAATATATTGATCAGTTGTGAACACAGAATAAATATGAATACTAAAAAAATCGACTAAAAGTCAAAAAATAACAACATTTCAAACAACATAAACTTTTAAATCAAAATTGAAAAAAACTCACACATCCCTTAAAGAAAAGCGTGGGGCGCCCATACCAACCTGAACTTAAAAAAAAAAACATGACTGCCGTGAGTACATTTTAATATTTCAGACCGAAAGAAATACAACCAATCATGTTTAAAGCTACGAATTTTCAATAATTGAGCATTTTGTTTCATAACAACGCGCCCCACGCTTTTCTTTAAGGGATGTGTGAGTTTTTTTCAATTTTGATTTAAAAGTTTATGTTGTTTGAAATGTGGTTTTTTTTGACTTTTAGTCGATTTTTTTAGTATTCATATTTATTCTGTGTTCACAACTGATCAATATATTAAGGTAAAGAAAAGCGTTTCTTAAAATTTTTTTTTTTTTTATTTATTTTTTACTTTTTAGTAACGAATAGCTTTAATTAATGCATTACAATTTCCATGGTAAATAAGAAAATTTTTTTACATGTTTAATATTTTATATTCATATAATAAAAAAAAATTTATATTCATATAATAAAACTTTACACACGTGGATTAGTATCTGCCCCCCCGCCCTAGATTTAATCCTAGCTACGCCCATGTGTTCGTGTATAATCATCGGAAATATGTATGCCTGCAAAGTTTCATCCATTTGCATTGAGTAGAAGGCATTCAAAAAATCATTTTATCAAAAAAAAAATTTTTTGCCCCCCCCCCCCCCTAGATTTTATCCTGGTGAATGCCTGGAAAGTTGTATCCATTTGCATTGAGTATAACGCAGTCAAAAAAGCATTTTACCAAAAAAAAAATTTTGCCCCCCCCCCCCTAGATTTTATCCTGGCTACGCCCATGTATTCATGTATTGTCATCGGGAATATGTATGCCTGGAAAGTTTCATCCATCTGCATTGAGTAAAAGGCGGTTAAATTAACGTTACAAGATTTGATTTTCCGAAATGAAGCTAAAGAAAAGGTTTTAACCCCCCTCCCCTAGATTTTATCCTGGCTACGCCCATGGATTCATGTATTGTCATCGGAAATATGTATGCCTGCAAAGTTTCATCCATTTGCATTGAGTGTAAGGCGGTTAAATTAACGTTACAAGATTTGATTTTCCGAAGTGAAGCTAAGGAAAAGGTTTTAACAAATTTTACCCGCCCCCCCCCCCCCTAGATTTTATCCTGGCTACACCCATGTATTCGTGTACTGTCATCGGAAATATGTATGCCTGCAAAGTTTCATCCATTTGCATTGAGTAAAAGACGGTCAAAAAAGCATTTTACTAAAAACAAAAAAATTTTTGACCCCCCACCCCCCCATAGATTTTATCCTGGCTACGCCCATGTATTCGTGTATTGTCATCGGGAATATGTATGCCTGCAAAGTTTCATCCATTTACATTGAGTATAAGGCGGTTAAATTTACGTTACAAGATTTGATTTTCCGAAGTGAAGCTAAAGAAAAGGTTTTAAAAAATAACGACACATTCTCTTCAAACGGGAAAAGTAAAAAAAGATATTAGCATTAATTTTTTACACAATTCAATTCTTCATCACTCACTTCAAAACTTCATTTTTTTTAGTGACGACGTTGCAGTAAATGAGAAATATTCTCTTATATTGTTCGAGAAGTGGGCGTGAAACAAAATGGTTTTTTTATATTTAAAAAACGGTAGGAGAAATGTTGTCCAAATTTGATACACATAGCTAGGTTGTTAATATACAACCTCTTTAAAAATACGGGCGGGATTGGAGAAGTGGGCGTGAGGTATCCCGTTTAAAGACATTATAGATTTCTGTATATTTGGAGAGCGGCAGGAGCCAAAGTTTCAAATAAGGCATAATTATCTTGGTTATCAATACATAACATCCGACAAAATGTGGGCGGAATTAGAGAAGTGGGCATGGCACGTCTCTTACAAAGACATTGTAGATTTTCTGTATATCTGCACAATGGCAAGAGCCAAAAATTTTCAAATTAAAATAAAGAACGGTTTTTATATAACTTTTTACTCTCATCACACCATGGTGAAGGGCAGAGCTGTAAATGAATCTTTCAAGTTTGAATTAATTCGCGAATTATTCATGCACTTTATTAGCAAATTTTGAGTTAATTCTTTTCACACAAAAAAATGAATTGAATGAAATTTGAGTCAAATCAAATGAATTAGGCAGAAATGAATTTCAATTTGTTTTCCAATTCAAATGAATTTCAATTTGTTTTCCAATTCAAATGAATTTGTTAAAGTGAATTGCAATTCATTTTACAGATTCATTTATAATGCATTCATTGTGAGTCACACCTTAACGTCAGGCTTTTAGCCCAACTTAATTTGGCATTTCTTTTATTTCAGTGTTTGACAAATTCGATCATGGAGAGTTACACAATTGAGCAGTGCGTCAAGATTGTTGAAGCCTTTTACGAAAATAGGCGTGCTCAAATCAAAATGCATTTCGTGCAATTCGTGATTTTTTTGGTATGCATAATCGACCTAATGTGCCCACAATCGGAAGAATTGTGCGCAAATTTCAGCAAACATGGTCTGTAGGAAATGTGAAAAGACCTCTGCATACTCGCCCAGTTCTTTCTGTGGAAAACATCTGCGATTACCGTGAATGGTTTTCACTATCGCATGATGATAACGGATTTCTCGTGTCCAGAAATTGAGGTTATGGACCTGAGCAATATGTGGTTCCAACAGGATAATGCCATTTGCCACACAGACAACGAAACAATGGCTCTTTTGCGCGAGAAATTCAATGGCCATGAAATCTCACATCGTGGCGCTGTCAATTGGCCGTCACGATCATGTGATTTTGACACCGTTGGACTTCTTTCTTTGGAAAAAAGAGAAAGTGTACGTCAATAAGCCAATAACAATTCAAGAGCTAAAGGATGAGATAATCCGGTACATTAACAACATTGAACCTCAATTATGTCTCAGAATCATTAAAAATATGGACTACCGGATTGAGGTGTGGCACCGAAGCCGTGGCAAGCATTTTGCCGACATTTTGTTTCACATATAAATGTCAAAGATCCTTCTATTATAATAAAAAATACTAAGATAATTCTCTGAAAACCTTTTTCTTATTTAGAATTAACATCGTGCGTTTTAAAATATAAATTGACAAAAACAAAAGTGATTGAGTTTCGAGGAGAAGAGTTTTCTAGCTGACTGATTGGTTTTCCATCTTTTTTCTATTCTACCAACGTTTTTGAATTAATATTTCTTTCAGCACGATCAAATAATATTGTTTAATGGATTTTCATTAATTTTGCAAATTTTTCCACAGCATTTAAAGCTTAAATACAATTTTCTTCATATTTTTCGATATATTTCTTCTATTATGGAATTTTATTCTAGGCAAATCAACGCTGCCGACTATTTCCACTAAATATATTCCAAATATTTTATTATTCACAACAAATACCATCAGAAAGGGAAGGTGATTTTCTGTTTTATTTATTACGTTTACCCAGGGAAAAGAAAAACTACGAAGTAAAGAGGGATGATTTTGAACGTGTCTAAGAAAGAATCGTCTGGCCCAACTTATGAATTAAGCTGTTACTGATTTATAACATACACCTAACAACAGCAAAAACAACAATTGAAATGTCTGCAGTATTTGTTATGGCAACAGCAACATTAGGGAGCAGTAAAGGCAACAAGACTTATTTCTAAAATACGCAAATGAAATAAATTACGTTTTTTGCACAATGGGCATGAAGGGAATCAAAAAATATTTAGTTTAGCACCTGATTAAAATATAAATACAACATTTTTGAGAACAAAAATCTTGTAAAAAATACAAAATAAAAAAAGTAGCTAACAACGGACTGTTAAGAAAGAAATAAATGAAATCCCCTGCAAAGAAGTAAAACAGTAACAAAAACACAGCAACAACAACAAAAATATGTTAAAATTAATACAAGTTTAATGAGGGGACGATTTTACTATTTTGTTATCTCTTTTGTCTTAAACCTTTTTTTCTTGTTGTCCTTTTTAAAATAAATATTTTCAAAAGGTTAAAGTCGTATTAATTTGTAGAACCAGTTAAATTAATTTCAAAAGCATAAGGCTTGAGCGCAAGGACTGAGGAGCATGTAGTTCATTTAAGTCCGTCCACTGAAATAATTTATTTTCTTAAATAAATTAAAGGTTAACAAGTAAGAGTGCTATATTCGGCTGTGCCGAATCTTATATACACTTCACCATTTTGCGAGCAGAATACGGAGCAACTAGACAAAAACAAAATAATTTTGACATATACATACATATTAACAATACTAACAACTTCATTATAATTTAAATTAAAAAAGCGAAAACTGGTAAATATTTTTTTAAAATCGTTTTGGAACATAAAAATTAAAAAAAAAAAAATTGTTTTATTTTGATTATAACTCAGCCATTTTGTAACCGATTTGACAGATTTATATACCGACGTGTTAAAGAAGAAATTCAAGTTAGTTGGGTTACAAATCTTGGACTCGGGAAGATCTATGGTTCCCAAAATTGGGTATATACAAGGTATAACTAAAGGTCATATAACAGTCCAAAAAATTAGGTTTTTATACAATTGTGGTTATTTTGTTGAACTATTTATGGTTTTTAATCCAAATTTTTAATATTTTTAATTAGGCTTAAGTTCATTAAATTTAATTTTTCATTAAATTATTTTTATGAAGAAAGGTGTTTTACAACATGAAAATTAATTAAAATTGTTATTGATAATCTTTCATTTTTTTGACCGTGGCTGGGATTCGAACCGCAGCCGGCAGGTTACCATGACATGTTTCGATCGCAACCACTCGATCTTCTCAAATGGATTTGCCGTTTTTACACTCGCAGCCATCGAAGGCTGCTGACGTCAATAGTCAAACATCAATCCTTAAACCAAATTGTATTTTAACCTTTGGTAGATCGAAGTTTGCTTTTTTGAATGATTATCTATTTTAATTGATTTTACATGTTCTTCCTTACTTCTGTTTTTCGTTTATACAATTTTTGATATTTTTTGTACGGGAGGTATCACGCCCACTTCTCCGATCCCACCCATATTTTGTGGAATGCTGTGTATTGATAACCTAAATGTGTGTACCTAATTTGTTAACTTTGTCTCTTGCCGTTCTCTAGATATACAGAAAAAAGTAATAAGAATACAACAACAACAAGGGATTTTTGGAAAAAATTAGAGGTAGTCGTGGTTTTCTGCTCATATCTCAGCCATTTTTGAACCGCTCTAGCTGAATTTCAATAGCAAGAAATGGTGGACTATATGTGACATAAATGATAATCAACCTAGCCGCTATCCTCTCTGGAGTCTCCGGAAAACACATATCAAACAGACGAACGGACGGACAGACGGACATGGTTAAATAAAGTTCTCTTCTCACAAGGACCCAGAATATATATACTTTATAGGGTCTTAGATCAATATTGTAGAAATTACAAACGAAATGACAAACTTATAAATACCCTTTTCCACCTGAGGTGAAAGGTATAAAACGGGTTTTGTCCAGCTAATGAGAAATAAATTTCAATCACGAATGAAAATTTTAGAAATAAAAAAATAAAAGACAAATTATGTTTTTAGCATTTAAACAAATCTCTTAATAACTTGATTTATCTTTATTTAAAAGATTAAAAAGGATAACTTTAAAATATTTGTCATAAAGGGTTTCGTTCAAGTGACGCTATTTTTTGATTGATTTAGTGAATAGTCTTTTTCTATCCAGTTTTATTCAAGGTTGGCACTTACTGAAATAAAGATTCGAATTGTTGTGTAATTAAGGCGCCATCCAGTAAGAAAAAGTTACTTTGTATGAAAAAAGTTTCCTTTTATGTAAAAAAGTTAATTTTTATGTAAAAAGCGACTTTTTGTATTAAAAGATAATTTGTATGTAAAAATTAAAAAAAAATTGCTTTTTATTTAAAAAGTTTTTTTTATGTTAAGAGTTATTACTAGGGCAACCAAAAAAAACACTAAAAAACAGTTTTAAGCTCTTAAAAAAAACGTTTAAAAACATTAAAATAAGCTGGTAAAATTTAAAAAAAAGCTATTTAAATTTATTTTTTATTTTCTACTTAATTCGTTTAATACGTTTTTACAGAAAATTATAAATTGATGCGATACATTTTCGAAAAGAAAACTCTGTCTATTTGGAGTCAGCTCGTTCTTGTACATAGAAAAAGGTCTTTCGAAGTCTACAGATGTTAAGGGAGCATATTTAAAATAGAGTATTTGCTCTGAAGTATATTTTATACGGTTGGACTCACAATTCCGCTTGCCTCCCAAAATATCCAAAATATCTTTTAGTACACAAAATCCTTCAATTTTTAATAAAACTGATTTAAATTTTTTATTAACTTTGTCTCCTATATCCCCCGGAACAACGGACATTTTTCTTACGGTGCCAAAAACTATATTCAGTTGTTTCCAATTGTGTTACAACTTCGTGTAAAAACCCAAAATTTGCAGAAAAAAACAAAATTTTGTTCCGCAAATAACTATACCAAAAACCGAGCGAAGGGGAACTAACAGACCTTACTTTTTACAAAAACTATATTTAAAAAGAAATAAAATGTTACAAACTATGATGGTAAAAAGACGTTACAGAAAAAGTACTATTATATGAAGTGACTGTGTGACTGAAGAATTTGATCGTTAGAATACAGCTATGGAATTTTCGAGAGAAAAGAGCTTAAAGAAGCAAATAACAAAATACGTTGATAAAAGGGCTTAATACTAAAACCCTAAACACATAAAAAATATATACAACAATATGAAAAGAACGTTACAGAAACAAATTTTCGAAAGTGTATGGCTTTATGAATAGGAATCTATCTATGTTTTAAATTTCATTAAAATCAGTTTGATTGTTTCTGATAGGCAGAAATTGTCCCCTATCTCCCTCGTGGGGCTATTTTTAAAAATGCATACCTTATGTGTCCATTTAAATATGGAATTATCAATGCTTAAAATTTCATTTAAATTGGTTTGAAAGTGGGTACAAAGAACCTATTCCGGAAAGCAGCTTGTATGGGGGCTATATGAAATTATGGACCGATTCGCCCTTCTGCCAATTAGAACCTATGAACCAAATTTTATTAAATTATCATGTACTTTGGGCACAATGTTACATGAACAGCCAGCCGGACGGACATGTTAGATCGCCTCAGAAAGTGATCGACCGGTATATCGGTATACTTTAGGACAAATATTTTAAGGTGTTACACACATCAGCACAAATGCATAATACCCTCTCCACTCTTGTGGTGTTGGTATAATAACTTAAAGAGATAATATAGGCTGTTGGAATGATATTGTACAAGGGAATCACAAAATATTACCATAACGTTAAACGATATTTTTAGCCAGAGTTGATTTTTTTAGTATTTATAAAAAAAAGTTACACATCAAAAAAAATAATCCCGATTTTTGCAAAAATTTATTAAAAAATAAGTATTTGCTTTTTTTTTGTTTGGCCTAGATATTTATTACTTTTAAGCTGGAAAATTAGATTTTTATTGTTTAGAATGTACTTTTATGTAAAAACGTACTTATTGTGTAACAAGAAACATTGAAGGTTAAAAGGAATTTTTAGTGTAAAAAAAATATGTTTTTATGTAACAAAGTTACTTTTAATGTAAACCAATTTGCTTATGTAAGAAATACTGTAAAGAAGTTTCTTCTAAGGTTAAATTAATTTTATTTAGAAACACGGTTTTATGTAAAAATATGCTTTTTATAAGTAAAAAACTTACTTTTGATGTAAAAAAGTTACTTTTGGTGTAAAAAAATTACTTTTTAGGTCAAAGAAGTTACTTTTAATGTAAAAAAGTTACTTTTTATATTAAAGAGTCACTTTTAATGTAAAAAAGTTTCCTTTTATGTAAAAAAATTCGTTTTATGTAAGAAGTTAGCTTTGAGTTAAAAAAAGTTACTTTGAGGTAAAAGGTACATTTTTATGCAACAAGGTTCTTTTTATGTAAAATTTTTTTTTATTTAAAAAATTAGTTCTTATATAAGAGGTATGATTTAATGTACAAAGGTACTTTTTATGTAAAACGTTGCTTTTTACGTAAAAAGGTATTTTTATGTGAAAAGGTCCTTTTCATGTTAAAAGGTACTTTTTATGTTAAAAGGTACTTTAATGAAAAAAGGTACTTTAATGAAAAAAGGAACTTTTGATGTAAAAATGTACTTTTGATGTTAAAAATTAACTCATTATGCAGAAAGGTACTTATTATTGTAGAATATACTTTTCATGCAGAAAGGTACTTTTTATGCAGAAAGGTAATTTTTATGTAAGAAGGAACTTTTGATGTAGAGAGGTACTTTTTATTTAGAAAGGTACTTTTTATGCAGAAAGGTATTTTTATGCAGAAAGGTACTTTTTATGTTACAAGGTACTTTTAATGTAGAGAGGTACTTTTTATTTAGAAAGCTACTTTTTATGCAGAAAGGTACTTTTTATGCAGAAAGGTACTTTTTATGAAGAAAGGTACTTTTTATGCAGAAAGGTACTTTTTATGCAGAAAGGTACTTTTTATGCAGAAAGGTACTTTTTTGCAGAAAGGTATTTTTTGTAACAAGGTACTTTTATTTCAACGTTCTTTTCATGAAAAAATTACTTTTTATGTAACAAGGTACTTTTATTTCAACGTTCTTTTCATGAAAAAATTACTTTTTATGTAAAAGATACTCTTAAAGGGTACTTTACACTATCCCACAAAGTCTTAAGTATTTTACGGAAATGCTTCCCTGATCTAATTATTGTTTGAAAATTTTCAAATTTATCATGACAGGGTTGTATTTTCCTCAAAACACGTAAGACTTCTGGGATAGTGTAAAACAGCCTTAAGTAAGAAGATACTTTTTATGTAAAAAGGTACTTTTTATGCAAAATATACTTTTTATATAAAAAGGCACTTTTAGTGTAAAAATTTACTTTTTTTTTATTCTTTTGGTCCTTTTTGATGTAAAACGATACGATAAAGAGCTACTTTTCATATAAAAAGTTACTTTTTCTTTAAAAAGTTACTTTTCATTTAAAAATACTTTTTATCGATAAAAAAAAAACTCTTTTGGAAAAAAACGCGAAAAATAGTGTACTTCATAAAATCAGCTCAACATTAGATTTTGTGGCAACCAATAGCGCCTTAATGAGAACAGTTAAAAGCTTAAACAGTCCAAAATCGACAAAATCATAATTATTAAACCCATAAAGTTAGAAAAATGGCAACAATTGAGAAGTTGTTTTAAATAGAAATCTTGAAAATATGCAAAAAAAAGTCAAATTAGCTTGTACGAAAACGTTTGGTTTGTGCTTTTAGGAGAGAAGGGAAAAGAAAATATCTTTCATATCTTTTCCCTCTCTCCTTAAAGCTCAAGACTTGACAAGTCAAACTTGCTGTGTGTGAAATGACACTTATATAAAAATTCATTGAAATCTCTTAAATTTAAAATAAGTTTAAAGAGCAAAATACCATAAACAACAAAATCTAAAATCAGAAAAATAAAAATATGTACACGTCAAAAATTACTTACTAAATTTTGCTTGATTATCGTCCAAGCCAAAAATGTTTTGCAAAATTTTCGTGGTTCAAGAAATACTTAGTCAATAGTTCTTTTCGTGTAGATGGACAAAAAAAGTCCCTACGTAATCATAAAACTCATGAACAAATCAAAATTGTAAGATTTTAAAAAACTTTCAGATTCATGATTTATATCGCTATACCAAAAAATCTCCACCATTAAAAATCGGCGGCATGAAATAACCCCCCAAAATATAAGCCCCCCAAAATATAAGCCCCCCAAAAAATAATGAAACAACCCCCCAAAGTGTGGGGCCTTATTTCATATGCAATAAGCCCCCAATTTTGAAAATGAAACAAGCTCCCAATGAAATGAAATAACACCCCAAACAGAAATGAAATAATACCCTAATTTTTGGGGGCTTAGTTCATATGAAATAAGACCCCAAATTCTGGAATGAAATAAGACCCCAATATGTATAATACATTAACTGTACAGTTTTGGTTTAAAGAATCATGCGATAGATAGCATGGCTGAGACTTCGCCCAAGCGCAAGGATTTTCTCCTCTACGATATGCCAATCATCGGCTTCGATAACTAAAGCCCTTCTGTATAGCCGGCCTTTGGCCGGGCGCAAGGATTTTCTCCTCTACGTTAAAACAAACACTGGCTTCGCTAACTAAATCTTCTCTGAATAGCCGGCCTTCGGCCGGGCGCAAGGATTTTCTCCTCTACGGTATAACAAACACTGGCTTCGCTAACTAAATCTTCTCTGCATAACTAAATCTTCTCTCTAACGAAGACGGTGTTTGTTATATTATAGAAGAGAAAGTTCTTGGGCCAAAAAACGTTTCCGTAATAAATTTAAAAATGAAATAATCCCCAAAAAAATATATTGGGGCTTTATTTCATAATGATTTTTTGGGAAATTATTTCATATGAAATAGTCCCCCAATTAAGAAAATGAAATAACACCCCAAACAAAAAGAAATAACCCCCCAAAAATCTTTGTTGTTGTGCTCTGTACAAACTTTTGGGGGGTTATTTCATTATTTTTTTGGGGGGTTATTTTTTGGGGGGTAATTTCATGCCGCCTTAAAAATCGCTTAAACTGGAAATCTAATCTCAAGAATCAGGTTTTGTTTAATTTTCTTTTGAACCTGTATTTACGTTCATACGCAAACAATGTGTTTCGTCCATTTTCTTTTTATTTCTCTTAAACTTTAGAATACGAAAACAAAAAGAAAAAAAGGAGAATTAACGAGTTAGGTAAAGTCAGTACCCATTTAAAATTTTTTTAACCCCTCTCTTCTAAAAACTCAAGATATGACAAAACAATTCCGATGTGTGTGTGAATCAGCACTAAATAATAAAATTGAAAACCGTCAAATTTGAGAATTGTTTAATTTAATCATTTAAGATAAACATATATATTTAAAATTTTAAAAATAAATCGGTTACAACAAAAATTAACGTCAAATTTTAAAGACTTAGTCAAATCGATTAAATAGTTAAAGCAGAAAACCAGAAATAGAAGCTAGAAAAATATCACACCAAATCGAAACCTTTTTTAACTTAAACTAAACTAAGAATTTGATAAAATATTCCTTTTTTCAAAAAAAAAAAAAAAAACAAAACCATTTATAAGCAATCGTTTATCAAACTAATCATAACTTTCACCTCCTTTAATACTAAACAAATAAAATAAAAGCCTGTGTGCGTATACATAATATTTTCCAACCCCAGTTGCTTATAAATAACGTATACGCCACATAATCCCATATTTATTCCAAACCCTACATACTTCACCTGAATAAACAAATCTATACTGTTAAATATATAAATATATTGAAATTTATTTCAAAACAAAAACTTTTCTTAACAAGAACAAACAATTCTTCTTCTCCCAATCAAATATTAATAATTTTCAACAAAAACAAAAAGTTCAAAGGACTTTTGCTGCAAAATGTATTATAAATTATGAAATCCCCATTTCTAAGGATAATTCAAAACTTTTGTTGATTTTTGTTAATTTTTTCTTTATTCTGCTTTTGTTTTTGGCCAAAAAAACAAACAAACTTATTTAACTTTTTATAAAATTTTCGTTTTTTTTCCTGCTTTTTATTTAAATTTTTTTCTTTTGTTTAAAACATTTACGAAGAAAACAAAACAGAAGATAGAAATTTCTTAAAATATAATTGACTCACACCAATCGCATTTTTTTAGGAAAATTTTATAGAGTCTCCTTGGCAGACATACTTAAGATGAGTTTTTATATACTTAGGAAAAGCATGTATCGTTGGTCTCCTGTAGAAAGGCGCTTTCTCAATTTTTTTCGCATTTGAGTTTTTTTGTGATACCAATACATTTCACACAAATACACCTCGTCACAGAAATTGTATGCCTAATTTCAAAAATACATACAGTTTCTATTATATTTTCACCCTCTCTTGTAAACTCGCAATTATGTGAGTTAAGGCCTTTTAACATTAGACCAACGATATACTCCTATACAATAATCTTAATACACATACACATATCTAGACACATAAATGGTACACATACCTTAAAAGCTTATTTTTTTAACTCCTCTCTTAATCCTTCAAGTGGCAACAGTTCCTAAAAATAAAGAAAAAATAAAAGATAAACAGTACAGTGGGATAAATATTATAGCAATTTTTATAAACTCAATTAGTTCTTTGTCATTTGAATGATACTTAGATATTTTTCATTGCTTTCTCATATAAACAGTTCTGGAAAAAAAAAATCTCATGAGATCGTATTATATACAGACTAGAGGTCTGCACAGATGTATTTGTACTCTAAGAACACTTTCTCTTAGTATCAAGACATCGAGAAGAACAACAAATTTGTTGAATAAAACTATTTCTGTTGTTCCTCTTCTCCGAGCAGTTTAATACACCTTCATCTTTTTATAAGCACCCCAACGATCGTATTACGTTCAATTCACGAATGCATATAGTATTTAGGTACCCCCCCGCTTTTTTCCTAAGTACATAACACAAGCTTCATCTCGAACGTTCAAACTCAATGTTTAAAATCTAGTAAAACAGAAAATGTATTTGTTTATTTAATTCTTAGTATCGACTTTCCTTGCGTCATACGAAGTTCGAATGTCGTACGAAAAGAGGATAAAAAGAACAAAAACAATATTGTTTTGTTTTCTACGTACATAAATATGTACAAAACTACCTAAAATTGTTCTTATATATATTTTGAAAATACTCATTGAGTGCATACAATATTTGTAGTGCTGGTTTGTTCATTAGGGCTATGAATTATTTTTTACAAAAAATTTACCTAACACTACGTGATAGCCAATACTAAATTAGTGATCAAAATCGTGTTTCCTGGTGATTTTCACAGAAAACCCGTCCGCACCAAATGCAATTACTAAAATTACCAGATAATTTGTTTTACTACATTAACAGAGTTATGAAATAGCAAATGGAAAAGATTTTCTGTAAAATCTAACAACAAAATACAAAGAGTTTCCGTTAGAGTTTTTAAAAGCGCTACAATATACTTTAGCCGTTTAAAATGAATAGTTTATCGTTTTTTAATATAGAACAAATTTCAACTCGTTTGGTGCGGGAACTTCTTTTAAAGCAGCGAAAAATAAAGATGGCGTTTGTTAAAATTTTTTATTGACATTTTGGCTATGGCATGTACAATTTGATACTTGCCAAAAGATTTAAAAATTAATTAATTTTAATTTAATTTTTTTTTTATTTAATTTTTTAGAAACCTATTTGTCTCTGACTTCTTATATTTGAAACAATTTCGTTCACTTTATTGTTCGAGTGCTGAGAAAGATAAAGAAGTATGTGCAATACTCGAAAGAAAAAGAAAATTCACGTATTCAATAAAAACTTATTCGATGCTTTGTAAACCTCTTAAGATCTTATTTCATACAGACGAAAAAATTAAACTATAAAAAATATGAATTCTTTTCAGTAACAAAGTAGAAAAAAATCACTTAGTCCTCTTACAGTGAAAGACGTTAAACTACATACAAAAAAACTGCTGTAACAAGCCTGAACGAGGGCTTAAATTCTCACAAATGTTTTTTATCTTATTAGAAAAATAAATGCCTGTGGTCACAAGTCATAACAGCCTAAGTCTATTTTTCGTAGTCAAAAGATATTACCGAAAAAGACACTTAGGTTCTTATGAATTTTTGAACGAAAGAAAGTCAAAAAGTTAAAGTTGTGTTAGGCTATTATTCCAGATAAAATAAAAAACTTTCAATGAGCCTTAATTGACATAAATTATTTTTCTATGCCAAAATTTTTCAGATTCGATCTCTCATGTTGAGTTAGGTTGTTATTCCTATATAATAATTCATAAAGTTTAAAGAATAACGACTTAAGTTGATTTAGGCAATAATGAAAAAATATTGTTTATAGATGTTGTAATCCTGAATTGACTTAGGCGGTTATGCCATAACAGTCATTTGGAAAAATAACTTAAGTTTTTAGGTTTTTTAGGGTTAATAACCTGCCTATAACAGACACAAAAATGAAAAATTTTATAGTAAATAGACTTAGACACGCTGAATACGATGGTACTAATAACTTAATTGTGTCCTAACTCGAGTTAGACTGTTATAGGCTGTGACCAAAGATGTAATCACTCATGCTGATACACGAAAAATTTCTAAACTCTCATGATCATGCACAATTATTAAAAAAATTCCACACAATAACGCACACCAACGAAATATTTTGTTAAATAAAGTATGATATTTTTTAAAAAAAACACACGTTCTTTCTGAATTTTATAAAACTTCCCAGTAAAAACTTCGCTTACTTTTTCAAAATGAATAGCTTCTCTACTCATTTTTTAGTAGCTTTCTTCTTTAACTACTTCTACAACAACTTCTATAAATACTTTTTTCTGGATGTATGTAGAAAAAAAAATAATGACTCACTTTTAAATGCGTTTATTTTGGGACATCCCTTGTAAAATTCATTGGTTCTTTCAGTAGAATTTAAGTAGTGCTATCATGTTTTTCTGATTACTTAACACATCGGCCCCAATTATGAGTTTCATTCGATAAACGATTTTCGCTGGCTATCGAACTTCGACTATCGAATGTTAATTTGGTATTATGAATTGGCAGCACTGTCGCTTTTACAGAAACAATGAATTTCAAGAAAAAGATACCTTAAAATGGTCCTTTTAAAAAACTTAAAAGTACTTTTTTATAAAAAAAAAAAATAGCAACAGTAGCTCTTTATATTCCTCATAGTAGTAAACCAAAAAAAATTAGTTTGGTTCCATTTATTTATAAAGAATTTTTGATTGTAAAATGTACTTTTTTCAAGAAAGTATTTTTTTATCAAAAATTCCTTTTATTTTTAAAAATGTACTTTTTTAATAAAAAGCAAGTTAATAGAAAAATATACTTTTTATTTCAAATGGTATTTCTTGTTTAAAAGTATGTACTCTTTTTAATTAGAACTAAATTTTTCCTCCAAGTTTTAAATATCTTTAGTGGTAAATGAGCATTTGTCATTCCATGTGAACCTTTTGTGATGTTCATGTAAGACCCCATAAAGTATATTTTTTCTGGGTCCTTGAGTTATTTCAAGTCGATTTAGCCAAGACCGGCTGTCATGCCGCTTTCGACCGGCTCAAAAGAAAAGAACAATATTGGTGTCAAATTCTTTGCTTATTTTCCTAAGCAATTTGGTATTAAAATCCAGTTCAACTGGTTCAGTTTACATATGGAACAACCTCCCTAAAAAATTAATAATCTTGATACAACAACTAAAGGCCTAACCATAATGTGCTTAAGTTGGCTTAAGCAAATGTGCGAAGACATGTAAATTATATGAGGCAAAGCATATTGAACTTAAGGAAACTTTTTGCTAAGTTTAATGAAACTGTCATTGGCTTAAGCAAGGTGCGAATCTAATGATTTTTTATTTTCTTTTTGTTTTTTTAAATACATTTGAGAGACTTTTAGTTAATTTTTGACTGTAGGTTAAGCAAGGCTATGCATGTTATGGTTAGGCCTTAACATAAATGATTGAATGCACGGACTGCACGGACTGACATACGATATTTTACAATTTCTTTTTTTATGACTAGAAATCATAGTATTAAGTTTTGTTATGATTGGTCCTAAATTAACCATAGGCCCCACATAAAGACCACTTTCGGAAATGCTATTCTAATTAAATTTAATGTGTCATATTTTTATAGGACTAAAATTCACTCAATTAAATTTTTTTGAGATCGGTATATAATTTACCAAAGGACCCATAAAAAGCCTACTCCTCAAATATTCTACCTCTCAGTGGAAGGTATCAAATATTCGACACAGCCGAATATAGCACTCTTACTGGTTTCTTAAAAAAATTCCTTTTTCTGAACTTTTCATTCGGAACCAAAATGGGGTTTGTTGTTTAAATGCTTATGTTTTGATTCAAATTTTTTTTATTGCGAAAGATACCATTTTATTTATTGAAAAAGATACTTTATGTTTAAAAGTAACTTTTTTGTACAAAAGCTACCTTTTTGATCCAACGGTACTTTTTGTTTAAAGGAACTTTTTTGTTCCAAAGTAACTTTTTTCAGAAGGTACTTTTTGTTTAGAAGGTACTCTTTTGTTCCAAAAGGTACTTTTTGTTTAGAAAGAACTATTTGTTTAGTTGGTACTTTTTTCCAACGGTACTTTTTTATTCCAAAGGTACTTTTTTCCAACGGTACTTTTTTATTCCAAATGTACTTTTTGTTCAGAAGCGTCTTTTTGCTTAGAAGGTACTTTTTTGTTTTAAAGGTAACTTTTGTTCAAAAGGTACTATTTGTTTAGAAGGTACTTTCTGATTATAAAGGTACTTTTTGTTTAATGATATATTTAATTTAAATAAAAGAGTTACTCCTAGTCTTAGCGATTTTTTGACATTTTCATTATTTTAAGGATTTCCCATATATCGAAATCAGCGATTTTCATTTGTTCGTTATACCTATTTTAACGCTTTTTTCAACCCTTTTTACTTCTTACCTTTTTTATTAAGAAATTTATGTCTGGTTGGTACTTTTTACTTTTTTATGCTCAATTTTTAAAAATTAGTCATATTTCTGATTTTAAAGCGTTTCTACTGATTTAAAGAACTTTTTACGATCTAGGTGTCTATTTGCATTTAAAGGTCCTGCTAAATATCATTTAAGTTATTTTTTTTTTTTTTTTTAATATTTATTTTGCTTTGCAATCACTCACCTGGCAACTCTCTCTTACTTCCATACAACCTGTGCAAATACCAAGAAAACTCCTTGTTAAATAAACAAATATGAAAACAATAACAAAGAAAAAAATATAAATAATAAAAACAACAACCAAAAAAAGCAGCCATAACACAAATACAAACAATAATATTGTAATAAAAAACTGTTACAAAATAAAAAAAAAATGGGTTAATATTTGTACAATGAATAGAACAAAATTCTGTTTAATTTTTTGTAAAAGAGTGTTTTTTTATCTTTGTTTTAGACACATGCAGCCCCACGAGACACAAGATTTCTTCAGTGAAGTGCATGTGTGTGTTAGCTAAACACTCATACACTTGGCATATACACAATCACTTGAATGTTCTTATGTAGATATGAGTATACACATACAAACATCTCTTCTGATAATAATGAAATGTAAACGCTTTTCATATCTTAAAGCAAAAATATCCATACGGTCTGGAAATAGTATGTATGAATGTTTACTTTTGTGTATGCTTACATATGCAAATGGTCTTCCAGTAGGGACACCCGAATTTCAACATTTAGTAGCGCTCATACTGTTGAAGCTACATCAGGCCAATTGACTGTTATTGATTCAGCCTATTTTGCCTCATCATCATGAACGAGTTCAAAGAGACGTGCAAATCACGAAATTATTTTATTTAAATAAAAACCCTAATTTCCATAGAAACGGTATCTCCAATGATGAGGCCCATTTCTAGATCCATAGATATGTTAGCAAACAAAATTGTTGAATTTAAGATGTAAAAATCCACATGAGATCCAAAATCGTATAATTAATTCCACACATTTCATTGTTTGGGTTGCATTTTTGAACTAGCGGCGATATCGGTCCGTATGTCGTTATGAACGACGCTGGCCAGGCGATCACTATCAACGTTAAATTTTATATGTCTGTGACTAAAAAAAGCTTTTGGTCTAAATTCGATTATATGGACACAAATGACAAGTGTTTTCCACAGCACGGCGCTACGTGACTTATAGGACATTTCGCACCTGCGGTTTAAAGTCACGGTCAACCCATGTGGAGGTGATGTGAACTGCCCACTGAAATCATGCGATTTGACACTGTTGGAGATTTTCTTGCGTGATTTTCTTAGGTCGAAGGTCTTTGCCAATAAACCGTAAACCACAACGGCCCTCAAAGACAACAAAACCCATGCCATCTGTCTATTTCAAGCTGATTTATATGCCAGCGTCATGAAAAATTAAACATTTCGTTACGCGCTACGCAGCGAAGCCACGCAAACATTTGCACGATGTCAAATTCCAAGCATGTTGGCTCCAATAGCCATTTGAAACGAATAAGAAATTTAGACTTAAAGATAGGAAGCCCTCATTGAAAGACCCATTACTTTTGTTTGCAGACAAGAGAGTGTTTATATGAATATGAAACAAATATTCAATTACATACATGCGAGTGTGTACACAATTCTTACTTAAACAATAAATGTTGTTATGTGTGAATGTCTGCATGTAATTGCAAAATTACATGTGAAGGGCTAATATTAGGGTGGTAAGGAAAATCTTGGAAAACAGCATGTTGTAAGCATAGTTTTGTTTAAGTCTTCGTGTCTTTAAGTTCGTAACTCGATAGAACTGGATAAAATTGTGAACTGCTATTATTTTTATACCCTCCACCACAATAAGTTGTGAAGAGGGTATACATAGTTTGTCATTGCGTGTGAAACTTTTTCATTATTCACCTCAGACCCCATGGAGTATATATATTCTGGCTTCTTAAGTAATTCTAAGTCGATTTAGCCATGTCCGTCTGTCTGTCCGTCTGTTGAAAACACGTTCACTTTCGAAAAGCTCAAAAGAAATAAAAAATTGCTTGTAGTTATCCTAAGCAGTTTGGGGTTGAATTCCAGCCAAAAGTACGCCTAAAACCGTAATTTATAATGGTATCAGAATAAAATTGAATAATTCACAGTTTTATAGGACTATAAATAGCACTAAAAAATTTCGTGATGCGAATTTACTATAGGCCCCATATAAAGCCCACTGAGGTAAATTGATTAAATACGCCTAAGCCCGTAGCAGATATAGATATTGCTGCAAAATTTTTTCCAACTTAGTTTCATATGGCCAGCAAAAATGTCATGCAATTATGTGATATACGGTCCAAAATTTACCTTAGATCCCATATTTTGCAGCCATCTGAAATTCACGGCAAACGCTAAAACTAATTTCACCACTGTATTGAAATGTATGTTTTTTAATACCAGAATTACCTCTGCGGAATTTTGGGATGATTGGGTCATAGCTTACCATGGCTCCAATATAAATCCCACTCCTGAAAATCATTTAAGTTCGGCTTAAACTGTTACGAATCAAGATATTTTACTCAAGATTGTCGGTCAATAATTTAATATATGTAGGTCTAAGCCGCAACCAATTTTAATGCTCATGTCTGTTTTTATAACGATAAATTAATAATAAATAGATATCATATAGATATCACTCCTGAAATATTCAAATTGTCGGTGGAGGGTATCAATGATTCGGCACAGCCGAATATAACACTCTAACTTGTTTAGTTAATGCTATGAACACAACTGGGACGAACGACGAATTTTTGGCAGCGAATATTCGTCGCCAAAAATAAAACATATTTGTGTATATGAATATACACACAATCATGGCGTCGGCCGAAATTAGTCATACGCGGCGACTTTGCAATAGATTTATTTCTATTTCATACGCCGGCGAACGACGAACAAATCAGTACCAGGTGACCATGTTTGATTTTAGTTTTCAAGTATTTAAGTATATAAAGTTAATTTTCTACTTTAACAATTGTTTTTTATTATTTTATCGGACTTAAAATAAATATACAAAGTAGATAACTATAAGAATAGTTCTTATTTGTGTTGTTGCTTATGTTTGTGTTTTTTAAGTAAATTTTTTTTATATGGTCACACTATTTCTTTCTCACACAAACAGCAAACAACTTTCTCAATTAGTAAAGCTGTAAGTTATTCGTCGTTATTGTGTTTCATATGACGAATTTACTCAGCCAATTTTTTTCTTAAAAATTCGTCGTGTAGGGCGAAATGCGTCGTTCGTCCCAGTTGTGTTCCAAGCATAAGGTTTTAAGGAAAAAAGGATGTGCTGATTTAGTTATTTGCTATAAAATTTATATAAATCGTAATAAAATATTATTTAGCATGAGGAGAATTATTTCTGATTTTTAACGGACATTAACATTAAATATTGTAAATGGTAATTAAAACTCATCTACCTCGCATGTTTTTTATAGCCCTTGGTAACAAAAAATCAAAGTCATGTATATTTTCCAAAGTTTGTTGACTTACGAAATCCCTACCAAACATTTAAAAAACTTTACAAAACTCACAAAAAGTATTTAGTAAAAATTTCAAACAGTTCCTTAACGGAGAGAAGCAAACATTGCCAATGCAAGCTTGCTGATCATCCTTTATAGCAGAAGGCATTTCTTTTCTAAGTAATTGACTTCAGCTAGCTAAATTTGTTTTTGAACAGCCATTTGTAATTATTTTTCTTAAGGTTTTTTTTTATTTTAACTCTATTTTAGTTAGCTTAATAAATATTTTGAAAGCTTTTTTTAGTTACTTAGCGGAAATATCTATATAAAATTTTGGCATCTTTTAGTCCAAAAAAATTCATTTGCATTTACATCATTATTTATTTAATTTAAATAGTTTTTTACAATTATTAGATTAAGATTTCAACAAATGTTAGTTTTTTATCCCAATTCAGCTAGCTGAATTTACTTGTTTTTATTTTTCAGCTTTAAACTTTAAAATCATTCAGCTGAATAGTTATATTTTAAGTATTTTTACATTAATACTTAATTAGTTTAGCGGAATAAAATCTTAAGTCCTGGTTTAACATGTAAATGAGTTGTTTATTATATAATGCCTTATATTTCAGGTATTCAGCTAGCTGAATATGTTTAAAATTTCAATTCACATGGCTAAATAATTGTATTAAGCCAAATTAAATACTTAAATGCCTTTTTAAGGTAAAATTTTATAAAATTTAGCGAGCAGGATTTGTGGTTATAAAAATTTGTTTGAACATTTCATAATATTGGCGTTCAAAACTGCTGCGCTCCCTACTAATCGATTATTTATCTTAATAAAACTTCTATTTTTTCTGGTTACATTTTGTTTTCAATTTTGTATTTTAAGTTGCTGTTTTGTTGTATTTTTGTATTTTTCAACTGATACGAGTGGAGTACTTAAATGTTGACATGTCATGACATGCTAGAGAAACTTGAATTTATTTCATAATAATGTAACTTTTTCGTTCTTTTTTTTGTCTCTGCTTTGTGCAAAATGAAAATGAAGAGATAAAAATTCCATTTTTTATATTTGTTAAGTATAAAAAAATTTTTTATACAAAAAAAGATTTATATTTACATTAATATAGATTGAATTGTTGTTGACATTGTCGCGCTCGTATTCAGGTTAAAATTATATAAAAATTTTATTAGAAAAATTTTTCTTGAGCTTTTTTCTCTACAAAAGAGTGTGAGAATGAATGAATAATGACGAAAATGAAATGTGCATTAATTTAATTAATTTAATAAATATGTTCATCTGCATATTTTATGTTCTAACAATTTGGATTTGTATTTCCTTAAAAAAAAAAGAAAACAAAGTGTCTAGAGTGTACGGTAGAAAACAACCACTTTGGTTTGTAACAGAAAACATAAAAAAAGTAAAAAATATTTAAATAAAACAAGTTAAATAATATAATCGGCTGTGCTGAATCTTTGATACCCTACACTTACAGTTAGAATATTTCCGGAGTGGGCTTGATATTTGATATTTGTCAGTGTGTAATTTAAACTGTATAAAAATTTGTCAGTGTGTAATATAAAACTGTAATTCGGTACAGTTTTTGGCATAGTTAAGTGTTTTTTGGGACTGGGCTTCATATGGGGTCTATGGAATATAATGGACCGATCTGTACGAAAGTTGACAGTGTAATTTCGAATCAGAGAATCCACCAAGTCATGACAAATTGCAATACCATGCCTTTTGAATGTTCTTCCACAGTTAGTCTTTATTTTTAGATTTTATTGGTCCAATCTTTTCTTCTACAATCTTCCATAAATTTTCTGTGGAATTTAAATTTAAAATCTATTTTTTTGCAAGAAGTGTTTCGGGTCGTAATCCTGTTTTAATAGCCAATTAAGTGACATTTCCCACTTTGCATTATTGAAAGTAATGGCCCAACACCATGCCAGGAAAAGCATCCCACACCATTACGTTACCTCCTCCACGCTTAAATGTTTAAGGCCCGTTTTCACGACTTAACGATAGCTAAATGTAGGAAGTTATCTAACAGATAATGAGTTTTTAATTATCACAAGTTCTCTTTAACCTAATAGTGAAGGATAAGCTAAAGAGAGGAACGTTCTACCTTTAACTTTTGTCGTAAGGTTTAGATTTGAGATTGCCATATTATATTCACATATTTTTTATATATGGCAACTCCAATTATACGTATATTTTGTAAATGTAAAAAAAGTACGTAGTTGCCAGTTCGTATTTTTATTTTGGCAAAAATAATCGGGATTTTCTTTAGTATTGCCACTTTTTTAAAAATGTTAAGTTTATTTTATACAGAAGTTGTGAAAACGAAAAATAGTTGAAGGTAGCTTTATTCCTCACTAGTGCTAAAGGTAGCGTTAACTATATCGAACTTTAAAGGTAAGTCGGTGAAAACGGGCCTAAGTAGTGTAACGTGGTTTCAATTTGCGCTAACGCATGTTTTACCATTGTTTCCAATTGAATTGATTTATGAGCTTTAGTCGACTTCGGTAATGTCTTTTTGCCAGCATTTGCACTTTCCGTTAGGATCTCCCAAATAGATAAAGTTGTACTTACAGTTCTAGCAGAAATTTCGAGTCCCATGTCTTTTTTAATTGCCGCGCACCGGACGTGAAAGGGTCTCGATTAGATACAAGTTGTATATGCTTACCTCCTTTTTTAGAAACGTTCTTGGTATACCCAGCACCAAGTGTAGTTTTTCTGGCAACTTCCAATACATTCCGCTATTTGCCGTTGGCTTTGACTTTAATTTGTCAGCCTTTCAATGATTAATCCTTCGTCCTCCGAACATTGCTTACCACGGCCCATATTTTCAAAATTTTTTAATTAAATTTATAAAGATTATCAAATTAACACAAAAATATTTTTGACGTGTTAGCGACCCTATTGTTTTGCCAGCTCATATTCACAACATTTTACAATTAAGGGAAAGTTCCGAATTTAATCAGGCGTGTTCTGGAAATCGAAAACGCAAAACGCAAGAATTTTAAACGTTGGTTTTCAATAAGATTTCTGTGACATATAAATTTCATGACAAATATTTTACAAATAATTCTGTATTAAACCGAATTTCATAAAAAAATTTTAAAAACTTGATTAAAAGTGTATTAAAAACAACTTCCAAATTCCTGCGTTTTGCGTTTTCGATTTCCAGAATACCTCTGAATATGTTTTTAAAGTATGTATATATTTTTTAAACGCGATAAATTAACAATAATTTTCGACAAAATATATTGGCACTCTTACTTACAAATTGCCCAAAATATGTATAAAGAAACTTATGAAAATATTAGTGAACCTACTTTTTGTCCGTAACTGTATAAACTGGGGGGTTACTGCGTATTTCGATTCGAAAGAAATAATTTACGAGTTCGAACAATTTGTACTGTATATTACGATTTTCGTACTATTTGTTTCGAATGAACGGAAGTTGTTAATACCTTTTCGAAAACAATAAATTCCTTTCGTAACGGCAACTCTTTATTACGAACAATAAAAATTCCTTTCGAAACTCCAACTCCGTGTTACGAAAACGAGCGTCGGTTATGTAAAAAGCGTTAGGAAATTGTTCGAAAGCTTTTTTGTTAGTGACAAAGTGCAAATGACAAAGTTCAAGATAAATAATAGTGTAAAACAAACAACTTAAACCTCATAATATGAAAATGTTTTAATATTTGTGGTCTTGAAATTTTTAAAAAAATTAGAAAAAAAATTACATTTACAAACAAAAAGCAGTATAAAGTAATGGTTGGTTTTTTCTGTTGATTCTTCAAACCACAGGGAAATACAATAAATTTTTATTAAAAAACACAATTATAATATTTTTCACACATTGAATAGTATTTATTATTTGTTTTGTTGTGGGATATTTTCGTCCATTTTGGTATTTTAATAGCAGTGCTACCAACTTTTAATCAAATTTCCCATATGTTTATAAATACAACTCTGTCATCGTTTCGAACGAGTTACGCAGTACGGTTTAACTTTCGAATCGGAAATTGCTTTCGAAAAATTTTGCCTTTCGAATCGAAATACGCGGTAGCCCCCCTGAATAGGGTGGGTCTAAGATGATGTTATAGATAAAAACAGCCAGCATCTGAATAAATTTAGGAAAAATATTTTTTTAAAAAATAAAAACCATTAACTAAAATTAGTCTTAACATTCTTTTACAAGATGTTTCATATTTAAATCTTTTCCTTTTTAGTACATATGTAAATGTAATTAAAGATTTGTTCGAAAATTTAGTCTTATTTTATTACAGCAACTATCTGTAACACAAATCATTGAAATCTAACGAGCTTGCAAGCAAAATCTACAAAATTGTATTTTAAAATTTGGAACAATTTTAATATCTAATAAATTTTGCTATCTTCTTTAATATAAGAAAAACTTGGTTTTTTTATTTTTGTTTCGTTTTTTGTTGAAAAATATACAAAAAATATAAGTATATTAACATTTTTAAAATTTTTTTCAGCAGTTCAAAGCTTTTGTTATTTTTTATCATAAATTAAAAACTTATTTTGTCCTCTTTTTTCTTAAAACTATTTCAGCACAAAAGCCCCGTCCATTAAACATTTGCTGCGAAACATTTGAGTTAGAGGGTTAGAGGGGAAATACGATTGGAAAAGTGTTCTTCGTTTCATGTATTGGGTGATTTTTTAAGAGCTATAGGAAAGTTTAAAAAAAAAACAAATAAAATTCAGAAAAATGCATGAAATCTTTATTTGAATCGATAGTACGGTCCATATAATTTAATGTTTGAAGATTATTTCATGCAAATGTTGACCGCGACTACGCCGCAAATGGTCCGTCCGCTTAGTCCAATTTTGGCGTACTCTTTCCAACATTTCGGCCGGTATCTCATGAATAAATGCTTTAATGTTGTCTTCCAATGCGTCAATTAAAGCGGAAATGTATGTATAGACATGAGCTTTAACATAGCCCCACAAATAGTCTAAAGGCGTTAAATCGCACGATCTAGGCGGCCTATTGACCGGTCCCGAAAGTGAAATAAATTTTCACCAAACTCGCCTCTCAATAAGTCCATTGTTAAGCGTTCTGTGTGGCATGTGGCACCGTCTTTTTGAAACCACATGTCATGCAAGTCAAGCTCTTGCATTTTGGGCAAAAAAAAGTTGGATATCATCTCACGGTAGCGCTCACCATTCACAGTTACGTTACGATTCGCATCATCTTTGAAGAAGTACGTTCTAATGATGCCACCAGCCCATAAGTCGCACCAAGCTGTGACTTTTTCTGGATGCATTGGGAGCTCTTGCAATGCTTCTGGCTGATCTTCACTCCAAAATCGACAATTCTGCTTATTAACGTAACCATTGAGCCAAAAATCAGTTTCGTCGCTGAACACAATTTTTCGATAAAAAAGTGGATCGCATTTTGATAATAAAATTCAATAATTTGCAAGCGTTGTTCGTTTGTTAGACGATTCATGGTTAAATAATAGACCAAACTGAAGATGTTTGACAGTGAAACAAAACACGAAACGTGCGTCAGCTGTTTAAACCAGTGTTGCCAAAAAGATAATAGCTAAAAAATCACCCGATACAAGCAGTTGTTGTGAGTTTGTTTTTAGTTCAATATAAGAAGAAGAAGAAAGGAACAAGGAACAAGGCATACAAAATATCTACTAAAATGTTGCAAAATAAAAGAATTCCATTTAAAAAAAAATTAAAGAAAGTTTCTGCAGTAAATTTTTCATACTACTGACGAGGACTAAAGAAAAATTTTAAAAAAATGTAAAACTGATTGCCCATGACAATATGAATGGTTACAGTATTTTCCACCACACGCAGTTAATTTTTGTGTTTTAAATTTGTTATTTTGTGTGTACTTAAATCAAAACAAAATATTTATTTTACCCTTCGTCTTACTCATGAGTCTGGCGTTAAGAATGTGAAAATCAAAACATGTGCAAGCAAGACTCTCCGTAGGACCCTTTTTGCTATTGAAGCAAAATTTACTCGAAAACACTTATAACCGTTTTGAAAGTAACTAAGGGGAAAATACTATTGTTAGCTTAAAAACAAATTATTGTCATATTTACGTTTGCCGTTTTGCAGAGATATACAAGCAGTTAAACGTGTACCACAGCTAAAAGCTAGTGCTTCGTACTACAAAATAAAGTTGCAATAACATAATTTAACAATTTATAACGTCATTTCCCACGAATCTGATAATTATATTTGGGATGAAACAGAAGGAAACCTTGTGGCATGCGCTTTTGAAACTTGCATTATAAACCATTTGAAAGACGCAGTTATTCAGTCTCCGGATATAAATCATATCATTATCTACTCCGATGGTTGCATCTACCAGAATAGAAATGCTGGATTGTCAAATGCTCGCGGAATAAAATGTTACAATCGAACACAAATATCTAGTAGTTGGACACACACAAATGGAATGTGACTCTACCCACTCTCTCACAGTGTTTAAAAGCACCCATCAACTAGATGCTTTTTATTTTTGCTTTTGCCACTGCAATTGTAATTTTCAATTTTACCAACAGCCAATGTTTTGTTTTTCGTTTGTGCAAAAAAGCAAATCTCCTATTTTGTATATTTTTAATTTTTGACAATTGCTTTTTTACCAGTCAGCGACAAGAAGTGCCAGCCACATAAAAAGCAAAAGCTCAAAATGATACGTTCGCCTTTTCCTTTTTTTACATTGTCCTAAAAGAAGAGCTAGTTAAAAAAGACACAACTTTTCCCACTTACAACTACATTATGAGTTGACAAAAAATCAACCAATTGTAGCCGGGATTGTAAGAAAAGATAAGCCCACTGTTTATTGTTGTTGTTTTTGTTTAAGCTTTGATATTGTTACAAGTAAAACTGTGGCTTATAATTCTTATTCGCTTAATGGTTTTATATGTGTAATATCTTTAGTTTTTCTAAAATCTTTGGATAAACTCTCCTGACGATCTGGCCTAAGCAACCAGTGAAATGCGCATAGGAATAGCTTATCCCTTCAACAATAAATTTCAGTTTATCAAAAGTATGAAATGGGAATGTAGCAAATTTAAACGAAACCGTGTTAATTAAATTTTTGAATCCCAAGAAAAACTTTGAAAAGTTAGTAGTATTTTACAATGACGATTTAAGTAAGTCAATTTGATGATTTTTACGATTTGTTTTGCAAAATTTGCCGATTTTCGACATATTTTTTCTGGCAGCTATGCCCACATGTTCTTAAATGTTAACTACCCTGCAAATATTGGACTACCTGATCCATTTTAATAAAATGGACTACTCCATGGACTGGTCCAATGTAATGCAAGCATGGACCATGTTATTGTTAAAAAGTGTTTGTAGTGATACGACATGTTCGGACATGTTGCGACATGTTTTCGTTTTTAAACGACTTCATAACTAATAATCTTGAGTATATCATGGAGTAGTTTAAAGACTACTCCTTTGTAGTCCAAAGCTGGGTTATATGGTCCTGCTCTAGGACATCGTAATGTTAAATAGACCATGTTTTTTATACGTTTTGGTTAATTTTGCACTAGTCCTAGTCCCTTTTGGGCTACATTTTAGACGCGTGTTTGGACTAGTCCTATTATTTGCAGGGTATATCCAGTCAGTCTCGCTTTTTTTTAAATTTTATATTTTTTTACAAAAACGCGAAAACTTACACGGACCACTATTTGGTAATTGTTGATTTAAAAGATTGTTGTAGAATTTTCTACCAATTTATTATTACAAAAGAAGTCTTCAACGCTTAAATTGATCGCTTTTCTCACATAAACTACCAAAATATTTTAATGTATGTGTTTGCCGACCTCTGCTCTAGATTAATCACAATGTAAAAGGAATTAAATAATGAAATACCAAGATGATGATTTTCTGTTCTCCTTTTTCCAATAAAGTAACGCTCCCTTGCGACATACATATGTGCTTACATTTTTAAATTTTATTGAGTAATTTAAATTATTTATTAAATTAAACTTTGTTTAATAAAGTACTTGTGGCAAAATTTTTAATTCTGCCAAACTGGTAGAAATTATAAAAAATGTTTAACCTATAATTGTTTTTTATGTTCCCGGTACAAATATTTATCTTTTTTATATCTCCTTCTACCTCTTTTTTCTGGCCACACTCTTCTTCTTTAGGCATTTCAAGGTTCTTTTATATTTGATCCTTTTGTGAAAACAAATTTGTTTAAATATGTGAAAAAGCATGTGTTTCGTAGTTGTAATAAAAATAATTAAATAAACATGTGGCAAATCATAAATTTAATTGAGCATTTAAAATGGAAAAAAGGAATATGGAAAAACAATAAAAGAGAGAATAAAAAAAATATTAAAAATATTTTAACCTACAATCAGAATCAGGGATGGATATCATGATACATTTGCTAAATTTTTTGGTACACAGAAAAAATTCTTCAACATTTATCACTAATTAAAGCATTAATCAAAAATAAATTCAGTTTTAATTAAAAATTTTATCAAGTGAATTAAACGTTTAATTGATAATATGAATTTGTTTACTAGTTAATTAATTTTTTAACTAAATAATATCACAAATTTTTTGATTAAAATCAATTTTTATTTTTTTTCTGTGTACATGACTACCAATTATTGAGTAAAATACTTAAAAAGGCTCAAATTGCACCCGAATCTAATAGCTCTAAGTATTTTAAATGATGGCGGCCACACTCGCTTAAGAAAAAGAGAAACTGCAGACTCTTTCGATTAGAAGAGCGCTAAACACAAAAATGTGACAGAAACCTATTAGGGAAACCTTTTCGTCCGACACTGGCATGATATTTAATAACGCATTCGAATAATATTTGATTAATTATTGTTAGTTCAAAATTTAATATATGAATTTTAAATAATAAATAATGATCCTACAATTTATAAGGCTTAAGAAAACAGGAGTCAGAATTACAATTACAAGTAATATTCTAACCTTATTAACCATGCAATAGTAACTTCAGGGCTGCCAGGTATTTTTTTCCTTGTTCCCAAAAAATTAAAAAAATATCCCCAAAATCCCCAAATTCCCAAAAAACAAAACCTTAAAAAGTTAATATTTTTTTTTTTGTTTTTTTCTGACAAAATTTTAATTTTTTTTCAAAAATAGTTAGAAAAATGTTAATAAGAAATCCCAAAATAAAAATTTTTAGTCAAAAAAATCATTTTAATTTGCTTGTAGCGACTGGTATCGGCATGGTTTTTTTAAATCCTTTTTATTCGATTCCAGTGAGGAATATCAAGCAGAACAATATGATGTTATTGAAGACGAAGTTTCTTTATTATATCTTTATTATATTGTTTTTCATATTTACTTCTTTTTGGGGAGGACATACATATTTGCCTTAAAAAAATCCAAAATTTTTTGTGTTGTCAACGGTTTTAGATTCAAGGTTTCGTATAAATGTGCTAAATTCCCATTTCATACTATTGATAAACTGAAATTTATTGTTGATGGGATAAGCTATTCCTATGCGCATTTCACTGGTTGCTTAGGCCAGATCGTCAGGAAACTTCATCCAAAGATTTTAGAAAAACTAAAAATAAAACAGTTGTGCGAATAAGAATTATAAGCCCCAGTTTTACTTGTAACAATATCAAAGCTTAAACAAAAACAACAACAATAAACAATTGGTTTTAGATTAAATTTTTTAGTTCTTTTTTTAAAAAACTCAAGAAAAATAACAAGTTTATAAAGTACCTTTTACACACTTAACAAAAATGGTAATCTTAATTATGACCCTTTACACTATATAAGAGTAAGATAAAAGATTTGCTACTTTTTTTCATATTTTATATACGAAACAAAGAACAAAGGCGTAAATAAAAAAGTGTAAAATACCCAAAAAAAAATCCCCGAATTTTTTTTAAATACCCAAATGACTTTCTTTGTCCTTTTTGCTCACATTAAATCCCCAACTTTGGGGATAAATCCCCAAGACTGACAGCCCTAAAAAACTTAGACCTTTAACCCGTTGTCGTGAGGCAGAACAGATTCTCTAAGGGGAATCGAACACGCAACCCTCGAACTGATAAACTAGCTCAGTACTAACTGGCCTACTGGGGCTCAGTACTAACTAGCCTACTGGGTCACCCAAACATTTTTGAGCTTAACTTACATTTATTTATTTATTTATTTATTGATACCATTTCCTGTACAACAAGACTGGGTCTTATATTTTTAGCACAAGAACGTATTACATATTACAAAACAAACTTAATACAATAAAGACTAATAAAATTATAAAATAAAAAAAAAAAATTTTAAATAAAAATGTTTAAAAATTTGTTTATAAAATCAGAAAACAAAAACACTAACCATCTCTGATAAGTATAAGACATTGCTCATAAGCAATTGTTGTTATTTGTATTAAACGACACGCATAATTAACTATAAACCGCAAAAGGATGTGAGAGGAAAAGTGTGAGTGTAAAACTTTCACCAACAAGAGTCATAAGCATGTGTTGGTTTGTTGATATTCATCATACACCATGTTACACACATTCATAAAATTTACACAATTTTAAGATTTAACTCCGCAAGTCATTAGTTTCATTTCTGTTTTTTCTTTTATTTCTCTTGAAAAAGTAACAGCTTCAACAATTCCTTGAATTTTATAGGCGTTTAAGTTGAGAAGGTGTACCTGTGCGTCTTTGTAATTTTGTGTCTGTGTAAAATATTAAATAATTTATAAAATTTTACTTTTTTTTTTTTTTGCCTTTGCTTTTTTAAGGGAATGTGGTTGTTTTGAGTTTTCTAAAACGAACATTAAGTTATAAACACTCAACACAGGTGCTGCGGTTGTTTTTTTTATAGCAATTTTTACGCCAAAATGTAAAAAGATATGGGGGTTGTGAAATAACAAAAACAAGTAACAAAGTAAAGTCGGTCAAGCCCGACCATTTGATTCCCTTCAACACAGTATAAAATGACACATTTTCGAGATTGTACGGTTTTTTAGGCCCATGGCCGATCATAAAACCGGCAAAACAAAATTATGTTTTGACGGTAAAATTGATGAAAGAGCTATTTAGGCCCAATATTATTTAACCCTGGATGGTTTCTGTTCGTCGAATCGACGAAGCTCATTTACACTTTATCATATAACTTTTTTATGTGTATTTAAACAACGCTCTTTTTCCGAAAACGTTGGCTAAAAAAATATTTAATTTGAAAACAGAAAAAAGTGTTTAAATTCGTATCAAATTTTGAGAGGGAAGAAGAACTTTTTTATGTCTTATTTTGTATATTTTAATTTATTTTTTTATAATATGCTTTACTAAAAAATTGTTGTTGATTTTTTTTCTTTAAAAATCGTTCCACCAAAAATTTTTATAAAAAGTTCGTCAATTCGACGAACTAAAATGAAGAGTAACCTTTCAGGATTAGATATCTACCTCTAAGAACATCAAATTAGTTCGTCTTAAAGAGATCTTGGAGAAGGTGTTTGTTGAAAAGTAACATTGTTTAGTTGACATCACTTTATTATCTATTATTCTACTTTGATCCTCTTTCTGAACATTGTAATGTCATATCTTCATTTTTCATTATTATTACATATTATATATTATCCACATTATATTTTTTATTCCGCTTTGAACTTTTGCCAAATACACACTAAATTGAATTACATAAAACCCCTCACGTGTTTTCTATTTTTATCAGTGTTATATGGGGCGTACAGTCAATTTCGGACAAACTTGTAAAAAATTTTTCCTTGGCAAAATTTATTGTCGCCAAATTGTATGTCAATACCGACATTTATATGGAAGTCATGGCACTTAAAACTATTTTCGGGAGTGGTACTTGGAACGATTTTTAGAAAATTTAATCTAAATACTTACATAATAAGATAGTTTACGGCCACATTGACTTTTCTTGAAAGCAGTTTTAATTTTTAAAAAGCCGGGTCCTCATTAAAATTGAAACATGCATATATACCTAATTTCGTCGTATAATCTTCAAAGTTGCGACCTGGGGGCTAATTCTGGCAGTCGTGATCGCGTACTTTTTCAATTCGAAAGCAATTTTATTTCTAATTCTTTCAATCGATACTGAACAAATAGAAATAATTTTCTCTGTGATGTGAAAATTCAAAAAAATGCTTTAAAACTCTGAACAAATAATTTCGGTTCGTTCAATAGCGACTGAAGTAATTATACATAAAATTTGCTTTCGAATCGAAAAGTTATTCGATCACGACTGTCGGAATTAGCCCGCAATACTTTGCACACAAGGTTAGATGGACTGACATAATAAGATCGGTATACTAAAAGTTGGGTCTAGAACCAACATTTTCATGTGTTACACACATCAGCACGAACGCATAATACCCTCTCCACAATTAAAAAAACTAAAGTAAATTGCAAAAGGTTGAATTTTATTGTGGAATAGGTTGGCAAACACAAGCGTTATTTTTATGTACAAATTTATTACGGCCTTTAATATTCAGACATGACCAAACATGCACAAATTTAGTTATATATTAGCAGATATAAAAGTGGAAGATATGTATGTATATAATAGGAAGATACCCAGCGGGAAAACTCAGAAGACCTCCTTACTTCAGGCCTTTTTAAAGGCCTGCTTAAAAGATTTTTTGATTCAATTACTATTCTTATCTAACTGCTAAAGAAGGCCTCATAGAAGGCCTCGGCTCTTTCGTATAAAAGATAAGATACACCTTCCACACTCACTTCTATGAGAAGGGAGTAACATTTTTTGTATTGTTTTTTTGCACAAGCAAAAGCAAAATCAATTTTTTTTGGTCCCGTTACCCTTCTTATGTACCTGCTGAAGAAGCGAGAGCGGAAGGCCTTCTCCGCAATGACAACGTGTGTAAAAAAGATAGGAGTATGGAATGGAGCAAGAAGGCCTTGTACATCCAAAAGAAGGGGTACAGAGGCCTTCTAGAAGGCCTTCCTACTCCTTCTTTTTCCCGCTGGGTATGTAAATATCCATCTGTGAGTGAGTTTGTACAAATAGTTTTTTTCAAACATCGTAGATAAGTTTCGAACAAGCTACTTTTATATTTACATCCAAAATAGTTTAATTTATTTTCCTATTGAGAATTCGCAAGATTGATTTGAAACTGGCAGAGAGAGACTGTTGCACGAAGTGTAAAATCAAGCAGCAATTTGATGTTCCTTTTGAATATGATTCGTAAAATTTTTTGCTTAAGCCAACCTTTGTAAAAAGTATGTGAAATATTGAAGGATTAGGACGAGATAAAAATCTATATATACGTATTTATGTACATATATATATAATACTCGTGCCACGGTGTTTGTAATTGAGCTCCTCCGAAGCGGCTTGACCGATTTTTATGAAATTTTGTATGTGTGTTTGTTAGGTATGAGAATAGGTCGTAGGTATATTTCATATCGCTCCCTTTCCCTATATCTTATTAACTAATCAACCGGTTTTTTAAAAATTTGGCACGCAGACACTTTAACATCTGAAAGTAAATAGGAAATAGGCCGTAAAAAACCCCAACAAGGGTAAAAGCTTCCCCTCCCTATAAATACTAAGCTAATCACACGGTTACTAAAAATTTGGCACGCAGACACTGTAATATCTAAAAGAAAATAGTAAATAGGGCGTGAAGTAGGGCAAGAAGGGTTAAAGCTACCCCTCCCTATATCTCCCTCCCTATAACTAATCAACCGATTTTCTTGAAATTTAGCAGGAAATTAGTATAACATCTGCAAGAAACTATAGCCTATAACTTTTATTATTAAGGGCGTGAAATAGGACAAGAGGGGTAAAAGCTCCCCCTCCCTATATATTTAACCTAATCAAAAAGATTTTTTAAATATAATGAATTTAGTTTTTTTCTACATAATGTAAGAATATGTAAAAAACTGTCAAAATTAAATAAAATTACATACATATATAGCAAATATATATAAAAACTAAAATTTACATCATGTAAACTAAGGACTACCTCCTGTTTTTCATTCTTAGACCCCCTTAGAAACAAATTTTGTTCCGCGGACTCTTAACCCTTTGACGAACATAGGCAAACATACTTGCCCAGGGGATTTTGCATCATATAATTGTTCACGCAAGAGATAGAGTAAATATGTACAAAACGGATTTGTAGCGGAGGGAATATTTTGGAGGCGCCTCTTACCTTTCAAAATATATATAGGGGGGAAGTATGTGTAAATTTCAACCTGCCCACATTTACCCCAAATATGTTTGCCTGTGGGTTGAAACGGAAAAAAGCGCACCTAAAAATTATCTTAATATTTTTTTTTATTTTCATCATTGTATGTATGTGTGTATATACATATGTACATAGTTTTACGTTGTTTTTTTTTAAAGTCAATTGAACAAAACGCATCTTGTCTGTTATTGTTTTAAGTTCAAAGTTTTTTTTTCGCTGATTGTTTGTTTTTTTTATTCATTTATTATTCGAAATCAATCAGAGCATACGTCTTTCGTGCATTACCATTTGAAACTGTATTATTGTTGTATTTCGAGTGTTATTTTTGATCGATGAATCACCTGAAAGAATCATTTGTGATAAAATTTTCTGATTCCTTTTTGATAATTTTAATGTTAGTTTTTCTTATCATTATTGAATCGTTTTTGTCTCATTTTTTAATCGTAAATTATGTATATAATTTTTGATTATATTTCATATCATTTTTTAATTGTCATGTTTTTTTAATTTTTCTCCGATTAAATCAGCACCATTATGGCTTTTGAACCAAACAAAAATAATTGGCTTTTCGCAAAGAAGAGAAGAAACCATTTGCACCAACATTAATGTTCATAAATTGTCAATAATTTTTGGGCTTCTTTTTTAGCCAAGCTTCTTATTTGTTTGGCTGACATGAAAGTTTCTATTTTTATTTGGCAAATACAAAAATTCAAAATATTTAAAAATCATTTTTTAAACATATAAATGAATCATATATGAATCCTTTTTTAATCACTTAAGTGATAAATCAGTTTTTAATCATCAAAACTGATCTGAAATGAATAATTTGGGTGATTTTTACAAAAAATAATCAGTCAAATGCTAGCTGGGTTATAAATAAAAAAATTTAAATGAGTGGATCAGTCCGTGATCGTTTTCTTTTCCTTAATCCGGACGAAATTGAGCATCTTTGGTTTTGCGACACCAGTGACAATGACGAAGAAGCTGCTGCATATATGGATGTGGAGGACATCGTTTTTCTAGAAATGACGCTTTGGAAATCCAAGGGGATGAGCCCAGCCCATACGAGTTTTTAATGAAGGAACTAATCCTTTAGAATCTTTGGTAATTAAAAAGGCTCGCGTTGGTCGTAAAGCGGTACAAGTTGCTGTAGAGGATGAGCCAATTGCATCGACTTCAAATACTGCAGTAATACCAGAAAAGCCAGCACTTTTTGTACCACCAGAGAAGACTTTCTGTTTCAGAGAGACGCTTGCCTATAAAAACCCCGTTTTCACCGGATTTCAGGAGAATTGCATATATGAACATTCGCAAGTTCTAAAACCCATTGTAAATCCAAATGTGGAAATGCCGCAAGCGTATGATGTGTTCAATGCTGTTTGTAATTTTCAAGGTAAGTTTTTATAATTGCAAGTTTTTATACAAACAGGTAAAATTGATATAGATTGCCCGTTGGTTGTCCAGCACTACAACAAGGGAATGCGAGGTGTCGATCTCATGGACCAAAAAAAGATATACTATTCGATCATACGAAGAAACAAATGGCAGTTTTATATTCGATTGTTCTTTGATCCCTTCGAAATATGCGTCCATAATAGCTACGTGATATATAGCAAACTAACAGCTTCGCGACAAAAGTGACCTCGATTGATTTTCGGGCATCTTTATCAAAGGTTGATATCTTTCCATAAAATGGAAAAACGTGAAAATTGGAAACGATGCCTTCGTTGTGCCAGCTATGACAAATACAACCTCACAAATGTATTTTGTACTATATGCAATGTATTTCTTTGCTTTACATCACGTGACTGTTTTGGCGAATACCACTTATAAGACTTATTTTAAATTGTAAGTTATTTATAAATTACTTTCTTAATAATTTAAATAAATAAAAAATGTATAAAACATTATATTTTTTAATTTAATTTTTTGGATAAAAAATTCTCTTTCAGCCCATAGGCAACTAACTATATTTGCCAAGCAAAAAGAGGGATAAGGAGAGGACCAGGGGAGCCTATTTGTTTGACGTTACTATTATTGGGCTATATATTATAAAAATATGAAAAAATTAAAAATCGCTTCGGCAGAAAAAGTCTGGTCCTCAAAGGGTTAAGCATAAATTGATTACAAAAAGTATGAAGAAATGGTTTTCAAAACAACATGCTCCCAATGTTTTTCGAGGCAAGTTTTGAAGGATTTAAGGATTTAAAAGTTCTAAGAAAATGTTTTGAATATTTTTTTACGAACCCCTGAAAAACTGTCGTCATATATTTTAGTAATAAATTTATTTATCAGGTATGTGATGGAAAACGATTTTGAAAAAAATACGATTTAAAAACGATAATGTCGTTTTCAGTATCTTTAATATTAGATTTCCAATAAATTTTCTCTGTTTTCTTGTATATATTCTTTTAAATTCTTTATTATATATGTAAATTGAACTGTATATTGAACAAAAAATTAAGACTTTACTTCAGAAATTGATTTAAAACTCGGTCGAAATTCATCACACCTGCTAAAAACGATCATTTTGAAAACGATCGTTTTTCATCACATACCTGTATAGCTGTACTTTACAAAATTATTTAAAACAAAATTTTTCGGCAAACACTTTTTGTGTAACATATTGAATTTACTTAATTTACATTTTTTAAACAATAATTATATAGCGCTTAAATTTAATTAAATCTGAAAAATTAAGACAATGACAATATTAAATTTGTGGACAAAAAATTTTACAAAAACTTACTTTATTTACATCATGTAAAAAATTTTGTAAATATGTAATTCAAAATTTCATTAAAATAAAAAAAAATTATAAATATGCCTGACAAACATTTTGAGACAAACTTTTTCCTCTAAAAACAAAAAATTTTGTTAATTTACATTATGTTAACAATCTGTAAATGACGAACAATTATTTTTAAATTCAATATATTACCGGACAAACATTTTAGAAATTTTTCTTTAAAAACATAAAAATTTTAAATATTTACATCATTAAATCAATATGAAAATAATGTAAATTAAATGCTACGTTTTTAGACTTTAAATAATGACATGGCAAAAGTTTTTCCACTAAATTGTTTGCCAAAAACAAGATAATTTAGCTTGCTTACATCATGTAAACAATATGTAAATAATGTAAAATTGTAACATGTAAACACTTACACCCTAAAATTGTTTTCTAAATTAAATTTTCGGTCAACATTTTTTCTTAAAAAACATTTAATTTACTTTATTTACATCATGTTAACAATATGTAAAATTAACAAACATTTCGGAAAAATTTTTTTTTTTTAAATATAAAATTTACTTTATTTGCCTCATGTAAACAATGTGTAAATAATGGAAAGTTAAAACATCAAATTTTAAAATTTTAACAATTATTTGACAAAAATTATTAAAATTAAATTCTGCCTAAAATTTTTAAAACATAAAATTTACTTTATTTTCATTATGAAAATAACTAGTATGTAAATAATGTAAATTTTAGTTTTAATTTCGAAAAACAAAAGAATTTAATGGCGAAAATTTCCAAAATAAATTTTTAAGTAAGTAACAAGGAGCTTTATTTTATCTACATCATGTAAACAATAAGTAAAATATGTACAATAAGTAAATAAGTTCACAATTTTAATAATAAAATAGCAAAATTTTTTTAAAAATTTTCTTAAAAAATATTACATGAACTTGATTTAAATCAAGTTAACAATTTGTAAAATATGTAAATATTAATTTAATTTACATAATAACATGGTTACCATTTCTTAATACCCCAATAAGTTCTATGGTGAAAAATGGTTTTAAAAAAATTTTACAATTTCTTGTTGTATATCATGCAAATAATCTTAAATTTTACCTGAATTGTATAATTTTACTTAAAGTGTAAAATTTAAGCGATAACAAAAGAAAAAACACCTGCCTGGATTTTTCGTCAAAAATCTCTGAGTTAAAATTTTTTAATTAGAAACTGATTCCCAATAATTCCCTTAATACAGTTCTAAGTAAAATATTTTTCGCCTTTATCCTTCCACCATCCTTGTGCTATTGTTGATTCATGTGGCAAAATTGTGTGCCTCATTCATTTTTCAAAAGAAAAATGTTAAGACATGAAATGAAACGTAGAGCTTTTCATTTGTTTGTTCTGGTTTATAAGCGCTCATAAGCTCCGAACACCCAAAATTAATTGGATTGAATGCCCTCTTTCAAAACACACCCAAAATTATGTTTTAATTTAATGGATTCTTGGCATTCTCACACACACAAAATGAATCGGCATTTTATTTTTGCTTTTGTTTTTTTTTTCGTTTGTATATAAATAAAATTTATTTTATAATTAAAAAAAAATAATGATAAATAAACGAGGGGGTAGAAAATAAAATCCAAGTTAAAATACTCAAGAACTCTTTTAAATTGCCCACCATTGATATGAAATTCCTTTAAAAGTCAAGATACAAAAATTGAGCTGGCGTGTTCCAAAGGAGAATGAACGCGGATACTTCAGCACGAACGACATTCAAAAATCTTCACGTAGGAAAGCGTTAACGGGGATTACCGAAGCTCCGGTGCAAAACATGAACAAGATATAAAATTCCTTGGTGTATCAAACTAAAGACAACTCCCAAAAGATCTTAGCACATGGCGAACCTTTTTTTAGCAAACCGAGACCAAAACGAGGTTGTAATGTCTTTTGAGTAATTATCTGTTGCCAATCCCATATATATTTTACAACGCTTTTACTAGATATTTTGTGTAAAAATTCTTGTTTTCTACGTTACTTCCATATAGGTACCCGGGTACCTTGCCGCACACTATAATGTCCTTTTTGCCGCACACATAAGGGTTAACACAGGTAATCTTTCAGAGAGTCTGTTAATACTTTTAAGCCTTTAACCTAGTGTTTTTCATACGGGAATTCCCAAGACAAAAATCCCGGAATCCCGCACCTTTTGCGGGAAAAAAATCTCGGGAAATTTGTGCGGGAATTCCCGGGATTTTTTTATTTAATTATGACAACTTTACTGCTGATATGTATAACTGTTAATAAGTTGTGTCATGAAATAGATCTTAGCCGTTAGACAAAAAGGCCTTAAGTCAAAAAAACGCATTTTTAGTTTTTGATTGACTTCTATTAAATTTTTTTCTCTTTTGTTTGGTTTAATTCACTTTAGTCTAGTACAACTGCTTCAACTCGTTATCATCTGCTCTTAGGAAAAAAGTCTATGAAATACACCAAATAAATATTTTTCAATTTAACATAACGAAAAGCTACAGTTTCAGACTTAAGACATTTTCGCCAAGCGCCAAATAGAAGAATAGTAAAAAAGTACAGAATTTTGGGTTTGTTTGAAGGCCCAGATTTATTTTATAAAAACGAAAAAGTTGTTCCCACTTGCTTAAAAAAATTTAATGATTGTATATTCAGAGCAGCTGCATAAAAGATTTTTCGGTTTAGATTCTGTACACTGAACTAAAAATCCAAAGAAAATGTACGTTATTTAAACGAAATTATGTTTATTAAAATATTTTTGTTGGCTCAACGAATTATTCGTTAATATAATGAAAATAATACCTAAACTTTCATTATATTAACGAATAATCCAAAGAAAATATTTTAATAAACGTAATTCGTTTGCTAAACGTTTTTCACCAACAAATACAAGAAGTGGAACGTCGGTGTCAAGGCGCGTATGATGAGGCGATATTGGGCGACTATTGTCGGTTCCATGTGCCAGAGGCTGAAAATAATCACAATAAGCAAAGAAGTTAAATAGTTTTAAGCCATTTTTAAAATTTATTGTTACTAACATTAAAGGCCCAGTTAGGCGAACGTTGCTGTGCCCGTAATATACCGCACCGTACTGTAAGCACGTTGGTGCACTTATAGAACATTTAAAAATGTGTCATGTGTATTTTCCATACATAAACAAAAAGCAATAGTCTGCATAAAACAATACACACAGTGATGGGAATCAAAAATGTTTAAATGGTGACCGCTGTGCAGAAAAAGTACCAAGTCATTTAAATGGTATTAAAATAGTATTTTGTGTATGTAAAAAACGTTAATAATTTAATATTTATATTATAGATTTACAATAAATAAATTTAGCATACATATATTGTATTGTGGTGTATGCACCAAACACATTTTTGATACCATTTAAAGCCTTTTATTTGTTTCACATTTCCATTGTATGTAGAGTTTTTTTCCCCGGACTTTTTCGATTCCCGGGAAAGCGGGAAATTTTATTTTAATTTCCCGGGTCCCGGGATCCCGCTCCATATAAATAATACAAAGTAAATTTTGTTATTAATTAATGAAAAAAACTTTTATTAAAAAACGTAAGGGAACTTGTTTACAAAGAAAGTAAAAAAAAGGTTCAATACTAAAAAAAAAATTAATTGAAGATTGAAATAGGAACTTGAATTATTATTACCTCACGCCTTTATTCCCTATTATTATGCTTTTATTCAGAATTATTATGCTCTGGATACAAGATAAAAAGATAACATAGACATAACAATTTCATTCATAAAACAATAATAAAAACAAAATAAAATAAAGGTACTCAAGATATGAGATCAAAAAGTTAATTAATAAAATAGATAAAATATTTTAAAGAAATATATAAAATTTTTTAACGGCTTAGGAAATAACTTTCTGACACACTCAAAGCGCTTAGTAAGTCGTCAAAAAGTATATTCCTGATTTTATTTACTAATTATCATGTTTCCTAAAAATTTCGTTCATTTTTACCGAGGTTGGACAAATAGTTAAAAGTCCACCGTTGTAGCATGCTTCGGATTCACAATCAAAAGCAATTTTTTCTTTTTTTATGAACAACGTCTATATCAGTCAAATGTATGTCCAGGCTTATGCAAAAAAAAGCATCAAACGGACCGCTTCTTACAAACCTTTTCATTTCAATAGGTCCATTTGTAATCTTGAGGACAACGTGTTTTTCAAGTTGTATGTTGTAGTATCTTACACGAGTTTCCAAAATGTTATTTTATTTCGGTTTCCCCGCACTTCACGGGTATATAAACCAACACAAATTGAAATTGAAAATTTGTGTTTATCACCTAATAAACATATCGCTCCTTCATTGCATCTTAGTCATATCTCAAACTGAACCGAAGTTATAGCAAAATATATCTTTAAGTCGGTAAATTTTGAAAACTTTAATCGCATTTTGCCAAGATCGTTTGTTTTTGTAGTTGTAGAACGATATGTTTAGGTATCTCCTATTTTTAAGACTTGTTCATGGGCAATGAAACTTTACTGCCTGCATCTTATTTTGAATTAATGTACCTTATTAACTCTTCACTTCACTAAATGTAATAATTATCAACTGTTGCACTGCCCACTCTGCTTTTAGTAGATTTATTGCATCAGGAGACATTGATTTACGTATGTACTCACTTCTTGTAATTGATCTAATCCACAGATGCTAATTTTTAGAGAATAGAAAGCTAAATTTCAAAGTATATAGCTATTTTCTGAAATGATGAGGAATTTTTTATTTCCCGGGATCTCGCAAGAAAAATCCCGGGAAAACGGGAAATAAAATAATAAAAAATTTCCCGTCCTGGGAATTCCCGGGAAAAAACCCTTATTGTATGTGTATATGAATTTGTTTATATGGAAATATGTTGTATTTTAAGTTGTTTTGTCTCAATTCCATAGCTTTACTAAAAAAGAGTACAAAAAAAAAGAGCAAAAATACCCGTATTCAATTTAACATTCAAGCAGCCCATCACTACTTTACAACTGTCACGTAACAACGGCATAAAAATCTGTTTTATACAGATCGAGACGTTCCGTCAACGTGACATTTAAATTCAGTAAGCATTTACATTGTTTGCAAATGACAAAACGAGCAAGACGTTCCGTTAGGGGACGTGGACGTTCGGCTTACTCTGCCTTAAGTTTTGTATATTTACTTGTTGTTTTTCTTTTTGAAATAAAAGTCGTAAAGTGGGATAATTGATTTCATTTTTTTCCTCCCATTTGGATCGTATTGGGCAAAAAATAAACTAACGTCGTAAGTTTTAAAGCTTAAAAAAACTTAATGGTATCGTATAAACAAATAAGTTTAAAAGAGCAAAACTGCAAAATAACATTAAAATTATTGCGACAATTTAACTTTGGTCCCCTGTAACTCCCCTAGAGAGAAGCGAACTGACACCAAAGTAGTCCCGTCATAGGTCTTTTGTGGTAGAGACCGGTTCTAGTTCTAACACTTTATATGAATAAGACCCATCACTTTTACATGGGATTGTCATTGGAGGGGGTCAATTGACACCATTTCAGCAGTCACAGATCTATTCTCCATTAACGTACTTAGTGTCAGTTACTAAAATGTAGTATTATTTTAACATAATGTAGTATAATTTCAATAAAACAAGTCGTAGAATTAAATTCAAGAACTAAATTTTGGAAAGTACCAGAGAATTTGTCACAGCACTTGTGAAGACTGTGCTGTAATTCATTACTTTTTCTGCTTTTTTGTTCTTCATAAGCCAGTTAAGGGATTGGTTCTTCTTTCACTGGTCATGAGTTCTTTCTTTTTGTACTTGTTCTATTTTCACAAAACCCAGGACCAGTCTGTTGGACCAATTGACACAAATTTCCCGCTGGGTCAGTCTAGCCTTCAACAATTTTTACAAACGACCCGTGGTAATTTTATTATCTTACAATAAAAAAGAAAGAAAAAAAATCCATTGAATATTTTCGGAAATACTTTTATTAAAGTGACATCATCTTTTTAATGGTAATTTTGCAATATCTAGAAAACTGTTCTATTTTTTACATTCATATTTGGATTCAGCGGAGAATTTTGCATAAAGATTAGGTGTCAGATTCATTTGGTCACGACTTTGTTGAAAGTTCTTGACACACTGTTATATGTATTCTGGGTCCTTGAGTAATTCTAAGCCGATTAGGTCATTCAGACAGACCTAATCACTTTCGAAAAATAAACAAGAAAGAATAACTTTTGTGTCAAGTTGTTTCTAATTCTCCTAAAGCCCTTATCACACTACATTTTTTATTCACTGAATTGATAGAAAGAAACAGTAAATGTTAGAAAGAGTAAACTATAAAAAACGTAAACAAAGTTTTTTCTTTTATTATGGTTTTTTTTATTTTATGAAATGTTGTCAACTTTTTGTTAATGAGAAACAAAAAACAAAGCAAACAAATCGCTGAATTTGCCCATAAACCTCTGATGCAGCAACACTTTTATTATTTCAAGCTTGAAATGTCAATTTTAAGTTGAACAATTTTACATTTTTTTTTTTTTCACATAACTTCATTTTTTATCAATAACTTTAGTAAATTTTTTGACAGTTTGCCATTTATCTTAATACAGCTTAACTCTTTGCACTTGGTAAATTTTTCTATTACATTAAATTTGTACTGTTAACCAAAACTTGAACAATGCATTAAAAATGTAGTGTAATAAGTGCATAAGCAGTTTGGAATTGAAATCCAGCACAATAGGTTCGAAAGAAAAGGATTTATGAATCCAAATGTGAAAGAATCTCCCAAAAAAATCTTACAAAAATTAACATAAATTGACGACAGAATGCATGGATTCTCATTAAATTTTGCACAAATACGTTTATAATGACTAGAAATCATATAAATTAATTTCGTGAAGATCGGCTCATAAAATGCCAAATACAATCTACTGTCCTTTTTTTTTTGAAAAAAATCTTAAAGGACATTGTATCAAAAAAAGGACTGTCCTCTTAAAAAATTTTGTTGCTGTTATGAAATTTGGTCTAATTTAGTTTTTTTTATTACTAGAAATCAGTCTACCAAGTTTTTTGTGATGAACGAACGACCCATAATTTAAAATAGGCCTAAAATAATTTTTGAACAAAATCATGTTATTTTATTTAAAAAAAAGACACCGAATAATATAAATACTGTGCAGTCAGGTTTTATAAAGATTGGCTAATAATTTAAAGGATCCTCTAAAAAATATTCGAACACTCGGTGAGTTGTACTAAAGATTCGGCCCTGACGAAGTCTTTTACTTGCTCTTCCTTAAGCTGAATAAAGTGTAGTCGACTTAAATTATTTAAATTTACAACAACAGCAAACTAAGAGAACAACTTACATAACAAGAAGTTCCTTGACGGCTGATTGTACAAAAAGGCTGTCAAGTATCACAACTTCTTACTATTCTCTAAAGCAGTAACAATTTGACAGTTGTTGGATATTTTTAAATGAACATTTACCTTCTTCAAGCACATGTGTCAGTTGTTATTATTACAATATTTCCGTACCATTAAAATTGATGTATAAAAAATAGGGCAAATAACATTGACATAAAAATTATATACATATGAATTCATATTTATTTGTTAAAGTGTGCTGTGTTTGTGAGGGAAAAAGCAATTATAGACTGCTGAGAGAATAAATTACAACTTTGTTATTTTAATCCGTTTTATGTAAATTGAAATGGCAAGAACTTTACACTCAAAAGAAGTTGATTTCAATTTAATTTCTTTTAAATTTTTTTTTTTTTTTTAATTAAAAGCAGTCCTACCGTTTAAATATAGAAATGCTAAAAAAAAGTTAAGAGCATGTATAAGTATACATGATGACGTATACTTAATATTAAACTCAGTAGATATTAATTGGGAATTAAGTATACGTACTGACGTCTAAGTTGTTTAAAAAGAAATACATGAACAAATCACTAAATCGCTTAGCCAGTTTAATGAAAAACATAACTGGAGAAGAAGAAAAAGCAGAGGAATGGAATTGAGGTTATTAAGACTCTTGTGAAATTTTTAGCACATACAAAATATAAAATGGAGAAACAAAAGTAGCAGGTTTGTAAGGGAGAAATGCAAAAGTTTCGCTTACCATTTCTCTTAAAGAAGGCATAAACTTTACTTTTTTGACAAAAAAAAACCCTTTATTCAGACAGCGTTTACATTTGACAGTACTGGCAAGACAGTAAGATAATACACATTAGTTGCCAAAAACACTACTAACTGTCTTTGTGACGTAGGCGTCCAGACAGTAGTTAAGACAGTTCACTTTTAAAAATATGTCCAACGTGAATGTTGCAGTTCAAGTCAAGCTGAACGTCTTTTATATGAACTAAACAAATTTAAAAATAGCTTAAAGTGGCTATATTGTGTGAACAAAGATAATACTTAACTAAAACATAAACAGTCTAATTCATAAACGCATCATTGCAGCTTTATAAGTCCTTAATAAGCAAAAGTCGAAAAAAGAGTATTTATAAATGTTTAATAGCTTATTAAACGTTTAATAAACATTTCATAAATTTAAAATATTTATTGTAGCCTTTACCCTACTTTAAGCGTTTAATAAAGTAATAATTCAGTGTTTGTTAAAATTAAATTTTAATAATTGCACGAAAAATTAAACATTTTTGTATTTTTATTGATTTAAATAAAAAAGTTTAATACGCATACCAATTTTTTTCTAGAAAAACGATTACTAAAATTTGAATTAATTTTAAATATAAACTGCTCGATAGATTTTTTTTTGTTAAAAATAACGTGGGTCGCGGATATGTTTTCTTTTGAAACTTAAAGTCGTTATAACTTTTTGCATAAAATATAAAGAGCTATTAAGATTTATTTCAAATAATGCAAACCTTTTTTACCATTCATTGCATTTATATTTTAAAATGTCTTTCAAAAAGGTAAAGTATTTGTTAAAGCAAAAACAAAGTAGAAACCCCATAGTGTATCGCCTGTTGGTTACTGGTTTGGCGCACGGAACAAAAATGTTTTGTTCTACATGCATTGAATAGCATTTGAATTAGCACAAAAAGTGACGAATGAAGCAAAACAATGTTAAGAGAACTGTAAAATTAAGGATATCAGGCAATGCTAGAACTCGATATCTCTTAATATATTCGAGATATCAAAAAAGGTATTAAATGTTAAAAAAAGAGCGCCATTATTCTTATATAGAATTGATTTAAGACTAAATTTTTGTAAAAATGTGCCTACCAGAAACCACCCGACGAAATTAAATTTATAAATTTAAAAACTAATTTTAGCAAATACCAAAAAAGCAAAAACAATTTGTAGATTTAGGATGATGCGGCCGATCTTCATGGGTTCTCTTAAGCAACAGTGTGTAGAATTTCAGCCAGTGTGGCTCTATACCCTGAATGTTCAGGTAAATTATATTTCATAATTGCATAATTAAGAAATCTTTTACCACTCATGACTGCCGTATTTTTAATGAGTCAACTATCAAACTTGAAAGCGTAGAGTTCAAAGGTATTTTTTTGCGAGACTCAGGATATAAGCTGCAGACTTATTTCTTCACCCAACTATCCAAACCTTAGAATGAAAAGTAGAACAAATATAATGCTGCACAGATAGGCACTAGAAACTCTGTTAAACGTTGCTGCGGGGTTTGGAAGCAACGGTTTCGCTTCTTGTTAGATGAGTTGACGGTTTATCTGGCAAAAGGAAAAACATTGATTATCGCCCTAGCAGTACTTCGCAACATTGCTATTCAAGAAAATAATATTAGAGGTTTTATTTTCAAAACATCTGCGTAATGTATAATAAAAATTGGTTAAATTATTCATTACACATAAAGCTGTATAATCTCTTTTGAAACCTACAGAGTTTAAGCAGTAAAAATTTGATATTGCTAATAAATTATTTACATATTTCGCTTCTATTTCAATAGTATGTGTTTTATCAACAAAAAAAATCATAAAATTATTTAAAATATTACGCTTTAAAAAACAGAAATTCATTTTATATTGAAAACAAAACAGAAATTCACTTAAAATTCGTTTGCTGTATGATACTTGTATTTACTCGTATCATTTCATCCCTAGTTGTATGCATCACTATTACAAAAATTACAATTAAAATAACATGTTGTTGCCAACATAAAAATACAAAAGTAATATTAACGTTTAATTGTTAATCCACTCCTATTAAGCGTTTATAAATTAGACTTTTTATTAATGGTTTATAAAACAAAAAGTGTTTGATAACTATTGTAAGCATTAAACCCGAAACAAGAAATTTTTATGAACTAGACCGAAAGAATCAAAGCAGAATATTTATATTTTTTTTACTTTTTGGTTTTCTTTAATTCTTTTGAGAACAAAATTTCAAATTACTGTCAGCAAATGTCAAATCACTGTCCAATTTTACTGTCTGCAAAATTTGCAAGACAGTAGACAGGACAATTGGAAAAGTGTGCATGTATTAGTGAAAAAGTTTGCATGTATTGCTACTGTCTTGCCAGTACTGGCAAATGTAAACGCCATGTAAAGACTGGCGAGTGTAACGATAAACTTTAAATACTGAATTTTTGTTGTTACAGCTATTCCTTGATATTCGCTCTTATTAACCTGCCTCGGAGGAAGGGAATTCCTTAAATGTCCTTAAGTTTTATTTCTTTTAAAACTTTTTAGATAATTCGTTCGATTACCTAAATGCACCTGTGTATGATTGTCGAAAAACCAATGCACCCACAAAGAGTGAGTGTTTGGTGCGGTTTATGGGCAGTTTACGGTCAGGCAGTTACTGTGAATGGTGTTCGCTATCGTGAGATGATAACGAACATTTTATGGCACGAATTGGAAGATATGGATATGGACGATATGTGGTTTCAAAAGGGCGGTACCACTTGCCACACAGCTAACGAAACACTGGCTCTTTTGGTCGACAAATTCAATGCCCATGTTTTCTGACGTGTTGGCGATGTCAATTAGCCGCCAAGATCATGCGATTTCCCATCGTTGGACTTCTTTCTTTGGGGTTATTTGAAGGAAACAGTCTACGTCGATAAGCCAGCAACAATTCAAGAGCTAAAGGATGAGATAGTTCGGCACATTAACGGCTTAGAACCTCAATTATGCCTCAGCGGCTATCTGGCCGATATTTTGTTTCATACATTATTAAACCATACCAATATTGTCATAATAAAAAGAAATGACAGTAATTTTCTAAATAATTTGTGTCTTATTCAAAATCAACATCGGCCCTTAAAATTTAACCACTCTCTATTATTGCGTAGCGCATAAATATGCGCTTGTTTTTTTAAACCATTAGAAAACTTTTTATTAATTGGATAGCTGAATGGAACATGTAAAGGGGTTTTCAACAAGAACTTTGTTTTTAAATTGTGGCAACACCAACAACATGATAGTTTTGACATTTAGTTTTTTGACGTATTCGTAGTAGATGAATTGGCAATTGTTACAATGAAAATAATTAAAATCCTCTATGAAAATGGTTGTTCTGTTAAAGTTACATTACACACAGCCAATGAAACGATCAATTTATTGCAAACCAAATTTCCCGATCGCATAATTTCACAAACATCAGCTGTTAAGTGGCCAGCCAGATCGTGTGATTTAACACCACTGGTATATTTTTTGTAGGGCTATGTTAAGGACAGTGTCTATACAGAGCCAGTCGCATCGATTGCAGCCTTAAGACTCAAAATACGTGATGGGATTAACAAAATAGACCCGCCATTTTGCCAAAAAGTGATTAAAAACTTTAATGAATGACTCGACATCTGTCAGGGTGCTCGTGGTGGACATTTGCCAGATATCATTTTTCGTTCATAATTGCCGAACTTTTCTCTTCGTAATACAATAAAAATTTGAATCATCTTCATCTTAATTTTTTGTTTAGATGAAAACCCCGATACTAACTACATTCTTAAGAGCCGGACCACTGATTGTGCAGCTCTGCTAAATACCAATGTCGTTAATTTGATCGACCTGCCAACAATTTAGACACTGATTTTTAGACATTAATGAGCCTCTCTTCCGTAATTCAGAATATCTCCCGCGATTTGAGTTTATGCAACAGACACAGCCAGAAGGCATAAGGCGACAATCAATTTATTTTAAGCTCGTAGAGAAGATTGAGATGTTGGAATTAGTCCGTATCTTTAAGATTATCGTTATTTCACAAAAAATTTTAAGTAATTTGTCCTCTATGAAAGTCTACACTCAAAAGAAAAATCAATCCATCCGTACTTAAATCAATCCGAAGCGGTATTAATAGTACGGTGAGTACGGGTGTTTTTGAATCAAGTACAGAAAGATTGATTCAAGTACGGACTGTCAATCGCAAAATACTTAAATTATCCATATTCAATCCCGATTTCGTACTTGAAATAATTCGAAAATAAGATTGATTTAAGAAAATCTTAGATTGAATCAATCTCGAAATGCGTTTGATTCAAGTATTATAAAGTTGATTTTATCCGAAATTTGTGCTTGAAAAAAACCAAAAAAGAAATTAGAAAGAAAAAAATTATTATGATTGATTTACATACCCGTAAAACACCAACATTATGCCCGGTAGGGTTTTTACTTTAAAAATTTTATGAACATATTTAACCAAAAATATAAACTAAATGAGAAGCAAGAGTTCAAATTTACTTTTTAACTCTTCGTGGTACACATGAGTCTGGCCAGACCTTTTTTTTTAATGTGTATAGAAAATCAAAACATGCGTAAGCCGGAGGGTTAAACATGAAAATAATATATATTTTTCTTCTTGTTCTGTTGTTTTTTAATGTTTCTACACACAACAAGGAAAATGTTTTTCCCAACTTGTGTTGTCTTGTTGTAAATCTACAACAAACTTTGAAAAACACACACGTATGCACACATAAAAAATGCAATGCTGAGAGATGAGACTTATAAGTTTTACGAGATTAAAACCCTCACTTTGTAATTTTACTCTCAGAGTGGCACTACCAACGAAAAGTTTAATATTTTTTTTACTTGGTTTAACAATTTTAAAATTATTTCAAGAAATTTCGAGATTGGTTTTCGAAAGTAATCCCATCCCAGTAAAAACTTCGCTTACTTTTTCAAAATGAATAGCTTCGTTCACTCATTAATTAGTAGCTTTCTCTTATAGCTACTTCTATAACAACACTTTTTCTGGATGTATTTAAGTAAAAAAATAATGACTCACTTTTGAATGCGTTCATTTTGGGACATCCCTTGTAAAATTCATTGGTTGTTTCAGTAGAATTGTTAGTAGTGCTTTTATGTTTTTCTGATTACTCAACACATTATTTTGTAGGCGAAGTTTATACTGGGATTTAGGATTGTTTTGAGTTCGTTTTAGTGCTATTCGTACTTGAATTTTTGAGTACGACTCGTACTTAAAGTAATCATAAAAAAACATGATTTATCCCGAGTGTTTTTCTTTCTGTGTACAGAGCAGAAATGTTATGAGAGCCCTGCATTTTTTCCTTGTTGTTTTTTCTTTTTTTTTCTTTTGTAGCACCGTGTTGTTAATGAAAACAAATCACAAAATCCTACAACTAGTTTAGAGGAATGCATTTCTAGCGTGAATTCAAGACGATCTCACTTTCCGCGATTTATATTGTTTGTTAGGGAGTATCTCAAATAACCCAGAAACGGTTAATATCATGATAGAAAACTTTCGGCGTAAAGCTGTCGGGATAGATTCACCATTATGGCGAAATGTCATTAATCATTTGCGGACACTTGCTTCGTAATCGGTCTTATAACGAGTGCCGTTGTCGTAGTCGAAAACCAAACGTTTTTAAAAATTAGCATTACAATTGGCGTAAACGTCATTAATGCGTTTTGTATTGTCGTTGTCATTAATATTATTTGATATCGAAACAAAATTTCAAACGACTACGACTTTGACCACAAAGGCGACTTTCGTAAATTCGCTGATTATTTATTATTTACAGATATCCATTAAAAATATTATATATATATAAATTTAAAGAAAAGAGACTCGTACTTAAAACACCCTGTGCTTAGATTGCAATTTTAATTGTGTAAGTTCCTTAAATTCCATTAAATCAGAATAAATTTTTGCAATAAATCCGCTGTTTTACTTCTTTATTGAAAAATGTTCAACTTAATTTAACTTTTTTTTTCTTTTCACAACATTTAAAGATAATAAACAAAAACAAACTTCCACTTTTTAATTCAAGCAAGTTTGTACAATTATCGTTGTATTGTTTTAAACTTCAAGTGGAAAAATACTCAATTAAACCAACACACGCTTACTCACATACACGCACATACACACACGAATAAATACAATTTTATATTTGCCCGTGTCTTTTAAAGATTCTCGTGGCTGGATTTTGTTTACATTTTAAAGAGAGGACCAGTGTTGCCAACTGAGGCATTTAGTTGCCAGATTTAGCCATTTTTTTTTGTTGTTTTTGAAAATTTTGGAACAAAAAATGTTGTAAATGCTGCAATGATAATTATGATATGTAGAATTTTTTGAAATAAATAAAGGGTTTCTAAATTTCAAGTATCATCGATCAATGGAAATCGCTACAAGGAGATGTTCTGAAGCTTTTTGTGGTGGAAAATTGATGATTTAGACAGGTTGGTGCCAGTTGCCACACATCAAGAGAAACAATGGATCTTTTGAAAGAAAATTATTTCTCGTAGAGGACGAGTGAATTGGCCACCAAGAAAGTTTACACTGTACAGCAATAATCCCACAACAGTTCAAGGGCTTAAAAAATACATTTTCGAGCTGATATCAACCTTTGACAACAGTTAATTTAAAAACGTGATTGAAAATTGCGGTAAAAGATTGGGAGCCTGTCAAGCTAGTAGGGGGTGTCACTTGACCGACCTATTTTATTTTTTTTTTATTTTTAATGGGAACCTATTTGTAGTAAACTGAAATAAAAATATGTTTAATATCTCAAAAAACGCTTTGTTATTTAAAATTAAGATAATACCTCAATTTTTGGACACCATTTACATTGCAAACGAATAATATTTATGATGAAAAAATTCCATTTATCACTGATTTGATTATTTTGTTATTCAAAAATTTTACTCATCTACTTTTATTTTTTTTTTTTTTTTTTTTTGTTATAACAAATTGTAAGATACAGGGTGAACCATAATTCACTAAATATTGCATTTTTGATAAAAATTTTTTCACAAAATCTTTAGCGGGTACCATTTGTTTATTGTTCTGAAACAGCAAGTTTTGGACATTTTTGGCATGTTTACGAGTCGATGTTGGGGGGTTCTTATTTACGCTCTTCCGAACTCATTCGATATTATCTTAGCTTCAAGCCAACTTCCTTTACGAGATAAGTCACTAACACATCCCGATGACTAAAAATGAGCGACTAGATTCCGTACTTAATTTCGTGATATTTTCTTTGGGTTTTAATTATTCAATTTTGACTAGCAAAATAAAACTCAAACATTGTTGCTTGTTCCTCAAACGTATACATGGCGACTCAGTCTCTTAAACGTAGTTTTATAAATAAAAAAAATAAAAATATATTGAATTTTCTTTAATGAAGAAAGAAATTTTACAACATGAAATGAATTGAAATTTATTGATAATTTTTCATTCTTGCCTGACCCAGAGATTGAACTCACAGACAGGTAGTATTGATTACTATCAACTGTGTCGAAACATGTCAAATCGACCTGTCCGTGAGTTCGAGCCCTGGGTCAGTCAAGAATGAAAAATTATCAATTAATTTTAATTCATTTCATGTTGTAAAATTACTTTCCTCATAAAAATAATTAAGTGATTTGATGAACTTAAGCCTAAATTTTGATTAAAAACCATACATATTTCAATCAAATAACCACAATATTAATTAAAATAAAAAAAATTATATGAACAATACAATGTTCAGTGACTTTTGCTCCACCCTGTATAGAGGAAACCATCTCTTATTTTTAGGTTTATTGTAAAAATTATTTTTGTTTCTTTTTGGCTAAATATTTTTAAGTTTTTGTAACAAAATATTTTTAATCCATTTTTTAGCCACTGTTTTTCTTAAATTAAGCGTTTTTTGGTTATACAGTTCTGGCAACACTGGAGCGAAGAGAATCATTTAAATTTCTAACTGGTTGCTTTTTTAAAATAATACTTTTAATGATTTTGTTAATTTCATTTTTATATCTCTTATATTCATGCAGCATTATCAGTGTTGCCGATTTCTGTGCAATTATCCAAAAATGGGGCAAAAAAGTTTTTCTTGGACTATTTTTGGATCATCACATATTTGTGTTATTTCGTCTAAGCATTATTTCAAATTTTTCTGTTGTAGAAAAAGCAAATGTGTGGTTGATTCATCATTACCAATAGTGATTTTTTTTGTCCCACAAAATGAAAAATCGATTTCTCTTTCTTCTCAAGATGGCCAGGTGCAAATGTTTACCAATTTGAGAAACTTTAATTTTCAACTGGTTTACTTTTTGATGATTATTTGTACAAAATTTCAAATTAAATCATTGCTACGTTTTAAAAAAAGATTTCTGTTCGTAGAAATTGATGACCATAAATTAGATTAAAAAGGGAGTCAAATGCTATTTTAGATAAAATTTTTTTTTTATATTTATTAGTTATTAAATATAAAAATATGAGCTAACAATAATTGAATCAAATATTATTAAAATTGTTTGTTTTATGTCCAGCCAGTGCCGGACAAAAAGTTGACCCATCACGGTTTCTCTTTGCATATGTATGTGTTTAGCGCTCTTCGTTCCGGAAAAGTCCTGCGCTATCTCTTTTCCTTAGGCGGGTGTAGCCACCATCACTTAGAATATTTCGCGCTTGTGCATTAGGGTGCAATTCAAGCCTTTTAAAATATTTTACACTTTAATTCGTAATCATAGTTTTTACGAATGACACATAAAGATCCTTGTGGATATTCTAAGTTTAAACATACCAGGGAGGCGGCTGTGATTATTCGAAGAAGTTAAATTTAACGCCTTTGAATAAGAGGTCGAGGCAGCTCCCCATAACTAAATACAGCAGCAACAGATTAGCTTTAAGATAGAATTGTAAAGTAAAAGTTTGCAATCAAAACTAAGAACAGAGTTTCTTCCAATAATCCAATTTATTTGAATTGCTTTTAGTTTCATTTGAGTTTATTTTGCCTCAATATGGCATTTTTACGTTAAACACCGATCTAAATGTGACATCAATGTTATTACAACTGCCTTTAAGGATGGAAAATGTAGCATCAATCCAATGACGAAGGTCATCATAAAATTTTGTCATATTTTACGCGTGACATCAATACGATGCCACATTTTGTGTGTTATTTACGTTATTTTTATGTTTAAAAAATAAATAAGAAGCAAAAATTCCCTTATTTAATTTTTTTTCAATTATTTAGTTAAATAATTCAAATTTTAAAAGAAGAATGACTACGATAAATATATATCGGGCATACTGCTGGGGTCTTATAACTGAGAGTTCTTCTGGCGGAATGCAACAAAAGTGAAACAAACATGTTTCACGAGTAAATAAATAATAATATTCTCTCACTTTGACTTAAGTCAATCGCAATGTCTCAATTTAATGACAAACTGTCATTAACGAGTCCTTTCTTCGATGTTACTGAGTCATCGCACAGATGACATGTTCTATCAAACTGACGCCGAATAATCATTTCTGTGACGCCGATATGTCATCTCACTGATTACATAATTTTAATTTTATTTTTTTTTTTCTGTTTTAATTCCCTAATCTAATCCCGCGAAGCTCTACGCTTGTCTGGAACCAGAGTCTCTGGCGGGAATCGATTCCGCAACCCCGGCGCTGATAGACTAGCTCACTACCAGCTAGCCTACCGGGGCACTCTGACAATTTGGCCAAATAATGTTAAGGCATTACAATGATGAAAAGTGTCATGCGTCAAAAACGAAGATATTTGTCATAGTACTGATGACTAAATTCATCAGCGTTATGACGCCGTTTTCATCAGTGCAGGTATACATCTATAATGTATGTATTTAAATATTTTTGTGGTGCTATACAAACATAGAATATTCGTAAATAAAAAGAGTGACTGATTATTAACCATACAGTTTTTTTTTTTTTTTTTGTGTAATTTATAAAATTTTCTGGCAACACTGAGCAGTAGTAGCTCATGTTATCCTTTGAATGTATCTAAGTGAATGTGTATAAGAATTTTATGAAAACATATAATTAAATTGAACTTTGAGTAAAAACAGAAGGTATTTGTGGGTGTTTTTTTTTTCATTATTTTTTAAAGCAATAAACATAGATATTAAGAGAGACAAATACTCATTAGATTACATTATAGTTAACGCCAGTAGCATTTGTCTGAAATTAAGAACCGATTTCTTAACGATATGAACTTTTAACAATTTGTAGATGCATGATTTTTTAACAAAATTTAATTGCAAAGATTTAAATTCCGTCAACCGTGCGGCACCATCGTCTTCATAATAAATGCCTAGATAATAAAAGGGTAAACTTTTTACTTCTGAAATTATCGGCCGTTACAAAAAGCACATGAGTTTTATCAAAATTTTGTACAGGTAGGACTTTGAACTTGGCAGGCGAAGAAAGTCATAATTTTCTCAGACTCTAAGCAACCAGTGAAATGCTCATAGGAGTAGCTAATCCCATCAACAATAAATTTCAATTTATCAATTTTATGAATTGGGAATTAAGGACATTTAAACAAAACTTTGTTAATGAATTTTTGACTCCCAAGATGAACTTTGATAACTCGGTCAATGGAACCGCATTTTCTACAATCGTCTTCTACCTTAGAGTCTGTCAACTCCCTTCCCAAAGCAAAAAGTGATGTCTCGGTTGAATGGGACCGCATTTTCTACAATCTTCTTCCACTTAACAGTCTTCTCAACTTCCTCCCAAAAGCAAAAAGTGATGTCTCGGTTTTAACTACAATTATTTTTAAAAAAAATTTCACAATTTTTATTAATTTTAGGGCTTAAAACTTTTTGTTTGGTTTTATTTTTGCCATTTTTAGTTTCTGTTTATGCTTAAATGGCTACAATTACTACCAATTTAATTGTTTTTCCTACAACTTCCAGGAATATTCCATACCACTTGCTATAGCATGACAATGTTTTGCAGTTAGTTAAATACTTTTACTATTGCGGAAAATTTTAAAATACAATTATAATAAAACTAGCTGTTAAACCTGTCCCTGCTTAACAGCAAGAAAAATTAAATCTGCTTGGCAGAAAAAAGCAAAAAATGTATATTTCAAAATCAAGAAGTTCTTCTCTTATAAATAGAGGAATCTTATAACCCAAAGAAGAGTACAATACAAATGTACTTAATATTATTTATAAGTACAAATTTTTTTTTTTTTTTTTGATATTTTTTTCTTTTTTAAATGCAATACAAATCAATTCAACAAACAATTAACGAAACAACAAACTTTACAAAATATTTTTTGTGAATACATCTGAACTGCCCCTTACGAAGCATTTCCTGCTCTTCATCTTCATGAATAACTTGTATTTTGACATCCTCTGCGGACTTAGCTCTTGCAAATGCGAGATACAATTGTTGACCATGACCAAAGAGAAGCTTAGGCAAATATATTCCCACCTTTTCTAACGTCCGACCCAGCGCTTTATTAACAGTGACACAGAAAAAACAAAAATTAATTTCAATTAAAAAAATTTGTGATATTTAAAAAAAAAATAATTAAATTTGCACCAGTAAACAAATTACATAATAGTATCAATTAGGCGTTTAATTCACTTGATTAAACGTTTACTTCACTTGATTAAACTTTTAATTCACTTGATTAAACATTTAGTTCTCTTGATTCAATTTTTAATTAAGACTAATTTTTTTTATTAATGTTTTAATTGATGAAAAATTTTAAAGAAAATCAATGTAATATTCTCGAAAACAAGGTTGATTTTACATTTTTCGGTAGTGATTTTGCTTCACAGTTACTTCATGTTAATTTCACATGATTTTACAATAACTTGCGAACAACATTATTTTCATTTAAAATAACTATAATTAATGGTAATTTAACATTCCCGTAATGTTAGAGCAAAATGACATTGATATTCTAGTAACACTCCGAATCACGTTGAATAAAAATTATTTCAAGTTGAAACAATGCGAATTTCGTGTAGAATCGAATTGGTTTGAGTTGTAATTAACAGTGAGAAGAATCTTCAGAGACAACATACGCGTTAATTTTAGAAACATTCTAAACACTTACCCTCGGAACCAGAGAGAGACAGAGAATATAATTATTTATTTTCCTGTAACACATGCTTAACTTTTTTATTTTCATCTTTGTTAACAGAAGCACTTACAATTAAAAGACACCAGCAGAATGGCCCGATATTGTTTTCGTCATCATTCTTCTTTGAAAACTTGATGTACTATTTAACTTAATAATTTTAACAAAAAGAATACGGCAATTTTTTTCTTTTTAAAAATAATTTTAAACATGAAAATAAAAGTTTATGTTTTTCTTTTTATAGGGTTGTTATTGTTTCTATACAAAACAAATAAAACAGGATTTTATGGATTCAATATTGAACAATGTTATTTTAAAATTTTTGTTTAAAATTAATATAAAACAATGATTATTTTATATAATGGACATTATTACTTTTGCCGAAGTTTACTATGATTTTTAATCAACATTGCGCAATGTTAATTTAACATTGATATTTTTTCTGTGTGTGGACAATCATAGACTAGTTGGTTGTTGGTGTAACACAAATAGAAGATCTGGATTTATTGGAGCCAGGTCAAATCTTCAAAAAAATGCCGTGCTTCCCTTAGCAGTGCATAACAGAATACAGTATAGCCCGGTTTATTACCCCACGCTTAAATTCCTTTCACGTTTATTTACCTTGAGTTTTAAGTTCCCGTTTTTTTCCATTTTTCAAATAAAACTCCACGCTTTATTACCCAATTCGGGTAATTGCCTTAAAAATTAAACTCCCAAAACAAAATTACACCTAAATTTCATTCGTTTATTTGCCTCAGTACTATTTGATAATTCACAACAATAAAGCAAGTAATACAACCAAGTAATACAACCAAGTTTACATGTTAATAATCTGAAAATATGGCCTAAAAATGTAAAAAAAAATATGCCCAAAAACTAAATATGGCTTATTTAAAAGCAAAATATTCCACAATTTAATATTTGCATTAAAATAAACTTTATTCTGGGCTGACCAGAAAGTCATGCTAAGAGGTTAAGATTAATATAAGAGTTGTTTTGTGCTCAATATTATCTAGATACCTCGGATATATGAGATATTTTGTCTTAAAGGAATTTAAGGAAAGGTCGCTAAATTTTCAATAATTTTAAGATTTAAAGGATAAAATAGTTTGTATATTCTAGGGATTGAAATTTGAATGCTATATGTTTAAATCTGAACCGATTTAACATATTTACTTTGCAGTAAGATATTTTGGGCCAAATTTAATCTTAATACGAACATGCTCAAATGGTTTATGAACATAAAAAAAGAAGTTTGCACGGGGACTATGTGATATTATAGACCGATTCTCACAATTTACATAGATTTCGTTCTTATAACAATTAAAACGTATTTCCAAAATTTTATCAAATTATATAAAAATTGCAACTTGTACTTTGCTCACGAGCCTTTAGCTATGTTCACATTATTGGGGTATTCACAAGGTGTGCTATCATGTTATATTGTCATAATGTTGTAACATTTTACAATGGTTTAAACATATTGTTGTTGCTTTGTAAACAAAAAGTGTCTTAAATTAATAGAACATTGCTTGCTATGTTTATTGTGCTGTCGTAATTAATCAGAAGAGACCTGCGCTGAGCGGCTGAGCCGAACGCATTAGTTTTTGTAGCCGTCGCCGTTGATGGCTTAGTTTTATCCGGCTAATATCCGAATTTAACCTGCGGCTAGCAATTTTTGCAATAAAACACTTGCGGCGTCAAATTATATATGCTTAGGACTCTGATGTTTGGTAAACAAGCAAAATAAAATTTATTTGCGTTTAAAAAATGGAAAATAGTCAGATAACATCTAATTTAATTTATTAATTAATGGATTAGAATTAAAAAATATTTTATTGTTAGGTAAATATTTATTTTTTATATTTGTTTTAAATCAACTGATTTAAATTTAAAATAGCACATTTCGTTATGAGGGGTTGTTCACAACAGTCGTATTTTTTCATGTTACTATTTTAAGACTTATGACTTTATGACACCTTGTGAATACCCCATATGTGTATTTGTCAAGTGGAACGTCAATTTTCTACACACATATGATTTAATATGTATATCAAAATTTGAGTTTTACAAAAGGTTTATAATTTACATTTTCCATGTTGGTATGTAACTCACATCTGACATAACCTATCAAAAATAAAATGAAATACATACTTATAATAAATTTGTGTAGTTATAATTTATATTTATTATAATTTTAATTAATTTTTGCTGCCACAAACCATTTTGTTAACAAAAAACAGCTGATGTCAGAGGCTTTGTCACTTGAAAATAGAACTCGTTCTAAATTAAAAATGTCATACATATGTATTGTACACAGAGAAATAACACATGCTATTGTTTGAATAGAACCAATTTAACATGTGAAGAAGCGACAATCCACATGATAAATACACATAATGTGAACATAGCTTTGCATGGACAGCCAACCAGCCAGATGGACGGACGGACATGATAAAATCGGTGTACTAAAAGATGCGTCTCCTTTTCTATGTATCAGCACAAATTTATATATTTGCTCTAGAACGGGTAAATATAATGTTTCTGCCTTCTGGCGCACCAGGGCTGTCAGACTTGGGGAGTTATCCCCAAAGTTTGGGATTTCATGCGAGCAAAAAGGACATAGAAAGTAATTTGGGAATTTTTTGGGGATTTAAAAAAAATTCGGGGAATTTTAAAAAAAATTCGGGGAATTTTTGTGGATTTTACACTTTTTAATATATTTTCCCTTCTTTTATTATTTACGCTTATTTTTCTTTGTTTCGTATATAAAATATAAAAAAAAGGAGCACAACTTTTATCTTACTCTTATCAACGACGTATACGGTGTAAAAGGTCCTAATTAAGATTACCATTTTTGTTAGTTGTGTAAAAGGTGCTTTATAAACTTATGTTTTTTCTTGAGTGAGTGCAAGGCGAATTCATGTAAACTGTGGTGTCGATACTACAACAAGGAACAACACCAAAAACACAACAATGTATTTTTTTGTTGCTTTCGTTGATCCATATGTCAAAATCACAAGGAACTTTTGACATTGCTCTTTCTAATTAAGAAAAAAAAGTAGCACAGCTGTGCTTTCAACGCCACCTGAAAACGAATTCGCCTTGAGTGAGTGTTTAAAAAAAAAGAATTTAAAAATAGAACCTAAAACCGTTGACACCACATAAAATTTTTGAATTTTTTAAAGACAATTTTCAAGCAAATATGTATGTCTTCCCAAATAATAAGTAAAAATGAAAGACAATATAATAAAGTTTGGGAAAAAGAATGCTGGGCTATTGGTTAGTAGTTATGATGCATCGAACTATTAAATAAATGACGGATATATGTATTTTTATTGTTGATTATAAGGATGGCTAAAACCGATTGAAAAAGCTGCAAATTCTTATTAATTGGCACATTCGTCTTCAGTAACAGTATATTGTTCTGCTTGAAATTCCTCACTGGAACCGCATAAAAAGGATAAAAAGGACAAACAAAATAAAATAGTTTTTTTTTACTAAAAATTTTTATTTGGGGATTTTCGAGGATTTCTTTTTCAAATTTTTCTTACTATTTTTTAAAAAAAATTTAAAATTTGTTCAGAAAAAAAAAATATTGGGGTTATTCACGTCACAAGTTGCACCCTTGCGAAAAAGCAAAAGTGCAAAAATATAACAACAACCCCACAGACAATTAGTTGTGCGTAAAATTTCGTAAAATTTTAACAATATGGATCTCTGCCTAATATTGACAGTAAGCATCTTTTAAATGTTTAAATCTTCGTCTGACATATTTACACCCATCTGTTAGCGATACGTTTAAAAATGTCTGAATAAATTTTGTATTGATCGGGAATTTTTCGCCATAGATAAAAGAAAAGACTTCGGTGTTATAACAATAAAAGTAAAAAGTTTATAAAGGAACGTTGTTGGAATTTTAAAAAACCCCTGTCCTGGTTTACCAGGACATAAAATCTGCATCACAGCCTGCTCTTAATTTGGTTTGGTGGTTTGTGAGTATAAGTATCATTCGTTGTGTGCTTGTTTTTAATGCCATAAAAATGTTGGTTTCTTCTATTATATACGAATGATGTAGAATTGATGTTAATGCTGGTGTCCTGTTTTTGTTTGCAACACAAATATAAAGTCGTAAAATAAATTACCGACGTCTTTTTATTTTCTGTACTAAGACTTAAACTGTTGCGACTTCTTATTTTTAGCTTTTTAGCTTTTACGCATTTTTTTTTTGTTAAAAACTTTAAACAGGGAAGGCAAACACTAATCTAGAAAATGTCCTTTAAAAACAATTTTTGCTTTTTTAGAAAATTCTATTTTCTGTAAAATTTTAACACTTCACTTTCAACTCCCAAGTACTTGAGTCAATATTTTTATTTATTTTATATATTTTAACAATTAATAATATTATAATTATTAATTTAACCGAAATTAAATTAAAAAAATCCAATTTTCAAGTCCCCATGGTAAAATATACTCTACCACTTAGCATCCATGGTGGCCTTTATAAGTAACTTTGTACTCTTTACTATTTATAACGTTTTCTAGCCACCCGATTTTATTTTTATGTTCTTTTGTTGCTTCTCTCTTCCCCTGCCTCTCTTTCTCCTTGCCATCTCTTTCCCATAATATTTTTTAATAGTTGTTTTTTGTGCAACAGTTGTTGTCATTGGATGCAAAAATATCTGTTAAATATGTTTTTACAGCTGTCAGTATTGATGTCATTTTTGTGGAGAGCTGCATACATCTATGTACTTGTATGCTTGTGTTTTTTTACGATATTAACAAGCAATAACCATTAAATGTTTCTTTTTTTTTCTTTATACAGAAAATTTTATTGCTGATTGTTGTAAATGTGTGGGTATGTGGTGCAAGTTTAATGGCCTCTAGACAGAAATTATTGAAGAGAAATTTAAATTTTTTATGATTTTAAAAGGAAATAAATAGAGCAAATAGTATTTACTAGATGAATAGTGATCACTTCTACTTTTATTAAATAATAATTAAAAGATGTTTTAATTGGACAAACCTTGAGTGTCGTCTTAATTCTCTGTGCTGAAAAATAAGGGCTTTAAAAATTTATTAAGCCAAGCCAAAAAATCAAACTTTTTTGCCCGCTTTAAAATCTTATTTAAGGCAGATCTATAGAAATTTCGATTCATTAGATGAAAGCTCTATGGGAGTAGATTTCAAAACAGTAATTTGCATCTTGCTGAGTTTTTATTATTCTTAATGTAACAAGGGGTGAAATATACACGCAGAGAAAGACATTTTCAATACGGTCACCTCCAGCAAAAGTATTTAAAGCGAGAGTTTTTAAACATACAATAGACTCAGGATCTCTTTCTGAGTCGATTTAAAGTGTCGGTCCATCCGGCTGGCTGGCTAATCGCTTGTCTGTGTAACCTTTTGCGCAAAGTACAGAAATTTGGTACAAATTTTTTTTTTGCCATAGGAACAAAGAATTTTGTAAATGGTGAGAATCAGTCCATAAATTCATCTTGTCCTCATACAATAATCTTTCCGGAATAGAGCCTTTGTAGCCATAAACCATCTTATTATGTTGGTATTAAGATTTAATTTGTTCCAAACTTATTTTATTGCTATCTTAATTGGATTACTAAATATAAACAGACTCTGTCCATATTTGACCAAAGATCCATTCCACTCCCGAAAATAGCGTAACCTTCTTATTAATGTTGGTATTGATATAAAATTTGGCGACAATACCTTTAACGATAGCTCCAATATCATGGCAACAAGTTGTGCTTGTAGGTCCAGAGTTGACCATAGGTCCCGTATTAACTCCATCTTAAGAGTCACTTAAAGTCTTAATGATCTCATATATGTATAATACAAAACGAATTGCAACTTATTCTACAAACTCATTTGAATTTGGAAACGAATTGAAATTCATTTATGCCTAATTCGTTTTAATTGATTCAAACCTGGGAAAAACTTCGCTTACTTCTTCAAAATGAAAAACTTCTTTCACTCATTATTTAGTACCTTGTTTTTATAAATACTTCTATAACTACTTATTTTTTGGTTGTATGTAGGTATAAAAATAATGACTTACTTTTGAATGTGTTCATTTTGGGACATCCCTTATAAAATTCATTGGTTCTTTCAGTAGAATTATATGTAGTCTTTTTATTTTTTTCTGATTACACAACACATTATTTTGTAGGCGAAGTTTCTTCTGGGAATTTCATTAAATTCTTTTTTGATATGAAAGGAATTAATTCAAAATTTAGCTAATTCGTAACGAATTAAAATCAAAATAAAAAAAAATGATTCATTTGCAGCTCTGTTATGTATATATATTTATTAATATTATATATATAATACAATGGACTCCTATATAAATTTTAAGCTGCTAACATAACTTTGATCTGGCGAGTCGCAAAAAGTTTGGTGTTTTTATATATTTACATATTTTTGTTTTTATATATATATAGCTCATTCTGTGCCACCCTATATCTACTATCTACTTATGAAATAATTGCCAATTTATAAGAATCGGGGGCGTTCTTGTTGACTATAAAAATTTGAGCTTTAGCCATCTTCACATAAATTGCAATTCCGAAGAATAGTAATAAGAAGCGAAGATAAAACAAGTAAGAGTGCTATATTCGGCTATGCCGAATCTTATATAGCATTCACCATCGTGATATTTCAAAAAAAGGCCAAAGTTGATGTTTGATATTCGTTTTATAATTTTATAATCTTAAAATCGTTTTTTAGAACATAAAAAAATTAAATAAAAATAAAAAAAATTTTATTTTCAGACTCGAACTATCAACCTCATGAGTCGCAGGTAAGAAGCTAGACAACTCGGCTACGAACGCTTTTACTGAAGAAGTGTTAAATTAAAATATATTGAGTCTACGAGTTTGTTTCTTTATTTGAGCGGCATATCATGTGCATACATACATGTTTATGGGTTTGTGTGCATAAAATTAAACGCATTAAAATAAAACAACAACAACCACAAGGGATTTTTTGGAAAAATTAGAGGCAGTCGTGCTTTTTTGGTCATATCTCAGCCATTTGTGGACCGATCTTGCTGAATTTCAATAGCAAGAAATGGTGGACTATATGTGACATAAATGAAAAACAACCTAGCCGATATCATGTCTGGAGTCTCCGGAAAACACCTATCAAACGTAAGACGGACAGACGAACATCGTTAAATCAATTTCTCTCCTCATAAGGACCAAAAATATATATACTTTATAGGGTCTAAGATCAATTTTGTAAAAATTACAAACGGAATGACAAACTTATATATACCTTTTTCCACCTGTGGTGAAGGGTATAAAACCAAAATATCAATTGCAAAGCTTTTTATCGGAATTTTTGGAAGAACAAATTTTTTTTTTTTTTTGTTATCGTGAAATTTTAAGGTTTTATTGGCTTTAATTAAAGATGACTTGAACCAAAATATTTTCATTCAACTTACAATTTAAAAAAACCCTTTTTTCGCGATTACTTTTGCCCCACCTTGTATAATCATCTAAAATAATTTAATTTCTGGTTTAACATTAAGAGATCTGAGGTGGGTACGATTTGGTAAAGGCCAAATAAACCACACAAATGGCTTGGCAAACACATACTTTGTTTCTGTTTGCAAATAATCAACACATGCATATGTATTTCGTTTGAACATTCATTTTTAATTTTTGGTTTGTTTTAAAGGAATGTAGACAGCGATACAGCTGCGGCAGTTTTCCTCGCTATTTGTTTAAGACGGAGGAAAAATATATAAAAAAAGGAAATTATTTTGGATTAAAATTTGGTTTAAACAACGAGCTGTTTTGCGGCAAACAATGCTGCTTAAAGAATTAAAGGTTACGGCTGACAATAATTTTAATGTTCTTTCATCTACTTCTTCACTCTGCAAGCTTTTCACTGAAATGATTTCATTTAGCACTTCACACCACAAAAAGTGTGACAAGATATCCAATATGTCTACCAAAAAGTAAAGATGTTTTGTATTTCTACAAACATTCCTAAAGGTATGTCGAAACTAACAAACAAAACGTTAAATTTAAACACGTTTGCCAAGTCTTTTGTGTGGTTTATTTACCGCTTTTAACTTAGTAGGAGTCTTTTTACGCCATGCTACATTGGGTTAAATTACTGCATGTTACCTAATGTAACGTCACGTAAAGGTAAATTACGTTACGTAGTGACAGGTTACGGAAAATACTCAATTTTATTTATTTTTTGTCATATGTATCAAAATGTATGTTGATAAATAAAATAATTTTGAAAACTTAAGTTACTAAAATTCAGTTAATTTTACGACAATTAGAACAGCGAAGCGCACCGGGTTCAGCTTATAATAAATAAATAGTATTTTACTTAACAAGAGATTTTTAGCTTTGAGTATTTTGCAATTACTAGAACTTAAGAAGGTAGCGAATTCACTGAATCAATTACACTGGTTCACAAATTTATAACTTTTTGCCATAACCCCAAAAATAAGGGGGCTGCTGAACACGAATATGGCATTCATTTATTTTTCTCAAGAAGCGTTTTACGCGAAAAAAACAGTTTCTTTGCAGTTAATAAGGCTGTTTCCAAAAATTATGAGTATTGATTTTTTTAATTACGAAAATCTTATACTGTTACAAAGATATCTTTTTTCTCTTTCTTTTGATATCTATACTGTGTTTATCGGACAACAATTCACTGAGTTAAATTCCTTAAGATTGGAAAATTTGTTTTTTAATTTTTAAACCCATATCTTATAGATAATTTTGTTCCAAACATATTTGTAACAAAATGGTTATCATCGGACAAAAAATAATAAAATTGCAATATAATTAGCAAAAACACCCAAATTTTCAATAAAACAATTTTTCTTTCTTTGTCGTTTTGATTGGATTAGGATTAAGTGTTCAGAGACAATTTAATTTGTTTACATAATTCTATTTTTGGTCAAAAATTTAATATTTTTCCTCTTTGATTTATCCTTTTATGTTGCGATGACTATCGTTTTGGATTCTGTTGTTTTCTAAAAACCCATTTTCTGGAAATTATTCCATATATCTTGGAGCGATTCGAATAGTAAAAAAATGTAATTTCAAGTTCTCTTTTGAAAAGTTTAAGTCACACATCTCATCTTCAGAAACCGTTTAAAAAATAAATATCTGCTAAAAATCAACTGAGTTACGTGTTCATAAGTACTTGAACCTACCAGAAAATTTGAGGGTGTTTCCGAACTTTTTAAAATTGATTTATGATCTACTCAATAAGGTCTATAACCTACACAAGGTCGCTTTTCAAGTATATTTTCACTGTAGCACCGTGTAATCATTAAAAAAAGCTCAAAGTTTACTTTGACAAAGCCCCTTCAAATTTCTATTCCTTCCTTCCTTTCACTTCTTCATGCGCAAATTTTATCATGACAAATTTTGCGTTCGTGGCTTTTGTCAAATACAAATACAAGAAGAAACAACTTTGCGTGTACATCAAAGACTGTACACACCTCTATTCTTCTTTACCTTCTTTTATACAAACTAAAGACTTTGCTAAGTTAACTTTGCGTGTGACAAAAGGGTTTCACTTATCTCCTAATAGCTACTTTTACCACAAAATTTTGATTAGCAAGCAGTGTTGCCAGCTTTACATGACAAAAAAAAATACTTATTAGTGACTTAATAAAATTCTTTAACAACAACTCATCAAGAAGTGACAAAATTGTGTTGTGTGGCAAAGAGTGCTATATTCGGCTATGCCGAATCTGGACAGAAAAAAATTTTGCATTAATCAAAAATAAAATCAGTTTAAATTAAAAATTTAATCAAGGGAATTAAACATTTAATCAATTAAATTAAACGTTTAATTGATATTATTAATTTGTTTAATAGTGCAAATTAATATTGATTTTTTTTTATTATAATGTTTTATTTTTCCTCATCGATTTATTCTTTACGTTGCATCCAGCAGTATTTACCCATCATGGTCTGATCTCAATGGCGCTGATAATGCGCCTCCCCCTTGTAATCTTTGACCTTGTTCGTCACAATGCAACAAGTCTAAAACGTGTTAAATAAATCGCATTTTCAATGACATGTGTGCTCCTGTAATTACTGGGAACCCGTTTAGACCTTAAATAATACTGATTGTTTTATTTATTTGATAAACACCTCTGGCATAAAAGTCTTTCGTCATATTTGGAATTAGATGACTATCGTTATGGCTTCTGTTGTTTCCTATGAACTCACTTACTACTTCCTGAAAAGAATTCCATATATCTTGGAGCAATTTCGACAGTAAAAAACGCGTATCCCTGTGTCCGAAAATCCTCTTTCTTTCCAACATGAAGCGAGTGATTTCGAGTTATCTTTTGATAAGTTTAAGTCACGGTGTATACCATAAAGCGCGCTTTGACTCATAGTTTAATATTCGTATCACGTGTATAATTAAAACTTAGATTTAAATCTTTTTCTTCATTATCTGATATTACTTTAAATGCTAAAGGTTCTTACTTTGAAAATGGAGAGTAATTGATTTATATCAGGATAAATAACATAGCAATTTTGTCCGCTGTGCACTTCTGTCATGAAGATATAGTAATCAGTCATATGAACAGTTGCATCCCTACATTAAACTGGCTCACCGAATGACAAATACTCCTCCATGCTCTTACTAAAATTTGTTAATTTAAAAAAACACGTAGAATAAAATACGTCTGGAGTCCATGGCTTATTGAAAAATCTGCACTGAAAGAAAAATGCTTCATATATTTAATGAATCATTTTCATAAAAAAATTTTCTTTGGTTAAATGAAAATGTTCATTGTCTAAATGGAATTTCATAGTTATAATGAAGTCTTTTAGTTAAAATCGCTTCATTGGATTTCGTAATTACTTTAAAAATTTTCATTGGATATATGAAAACATAAGTTTGTCCAAGTTAAACAAAAAATTTTAATTGGGAACATAAAAGAACAATATACAAACATAACTATATTCATAAATTAATACAAAATTATAGTTTCCTTAAAAAATGTTTAATTGTTAATTAAAAATGGTAAGATTTAGTTATTTCATACATCTAATTTTATATGCCATTAAATTAATGAAATCAAAAATTTTTTTATAAAAGCAACATATTTCAATAATTGAAAAAAAAATATTATTTTTAACATTCAAATAACTCTATAGTCTCAATAATTAAAAGTATAAAAGTATTTGGAAAAAGCATGCCTTCATAAATTTAAATTTTCATTATGACAATGAAAAATGTCATTATAGTAATGAAACAAAAACTTTCAATCCACTTTCAATCAACTTTGTTTTTGTTGTTATGGACAATTTAATCTCATATTTACGCTATTAATTGAGTAAAAAACGTAGTTTTTTATCCAAAAACTACACTGCTCCTGTAGGCTAGCTGGTAGTGAGCTAGTCTATCAACACCGAGGTTGCGCGATCGATTCCCGCCAGAGACAGAAAAAAATAAAATAAAAAAAATTAAATAAAAAAACAAAAAAAAAATAAAATAAGAAAAAAAAATTTTTTACTTTATTGAAAGTATTCATCCAATGAATAATATTCCTAGATCTAATGTAATGTGTCATTAAGTACATTTTAATGAAACAGGTTTCATTGATCCAACGAAGCGCTGCATAGGTTCCTTTTTAATGCAATTTTTCATGGGATTAATGTCAAAATTCATTGGTATTGCGAAGAAAATTCTTTCAGTGTGCATAAGTACCGAAAATAAAATTTATATGATTCCAAAAAGATTTGGGTCAACTTTCTTTGAACACTTCTTTTAATAATGTAGACAGACCACAAACAAACTAAGAGTTATTTAGTGAATATTTACATGTTTTAATATACAATGTAATCTAGAAATTTCAAAAGTTATTAAAACAACAAAAGCGGGACAGTGGCTGACTTTATTAACTCGGTGTTGCAACACAACAGTGAATGACATGGAATTCATAGACAACTTTTCTAAAAGAAATGTCTTGAGTTCAATATTGAATGGTAACCGTCTACACTGCACAACAGTTGCAAAATTTCTGCATTGATTTTATTTGTGATGCTGTGCAACATTGCATTTATGAAGTCATCCGGTATCTTCCCTGCAAATAATTTTGGACCACCTGATCCATTTTGATAAAATGGACTACTCCATGGACTGGTCCGATGTAATGCACGCATGGACCATGTCATTGTTAAAAAGTGTTTGTAGTTAGACGACATGTCTTCGTTTTTTAACGACATGTTTTCGTTTTTAAACGAAGTTAAAACTAATCCTCTTGTGTATACAATGGAGTAGTTTTAAGACTACTCCTTTGTACTCCAAAGCTGGGTTATATGGGCCTGCCCTAGGACATCGTAATGTTAAATAGACCATGTTTTTTCCATACGTTTGGGTTACTTTTGGACTAGTCGTAGTCCCTTGTGGGCTACTCTTTACACGCGTGTTTGGACTGGTCCTATTATTTGCAGGGTTGAAACAAACCGAAAAGTGAAGGCATTCTACCTAAAACCGCAATAACCCTGCAGATAACGAGACTAGTCCATACATGCATGTAAAGAGTAGTCCATAAAAGAGTAGGAGTACTCCAAAACTACTCCAAATATATGGGTAAAAAGTGGTCCATTCAACATTACGATGCCATAGGAGGGGACCATATAACCCACCGAAGTAGTCCCTAAACTACTCCATGGAGTACTAAAGTAGGTTAGTTTTAAAAGTACTTCATGTCATTACAGTATGGAGTACACTAAAGCGGTAGTTTAAGCATTTTTCAATTTTTACTAATCGCCTTTTATGGCGTGCCAAGTAGTCTATTATTGCTATTATTAAATATATTTACTTGGTATTTTTAATTTGTTTACCTTTTTTTTAACAAATTTCACAAACTTTCACTTTTAAATAAACAATTAATAATAAACGCCATCAGGGCCACCAATGTGTAATACTGTTAACTATAGATAAGTATACATCATGCAGTTGTTGGCAGCACTGCATGTTAATTTCTTTTAACATGGTCCATATTACAGTAGATTGGACCATGTTGTAAGTAGTCCATTTAAGCCACAATGGACCACGTAACCCAATATTATCTGTAGGGAAGTTACATAAATTTTATGAAAATTCAAGTTGGGATGTTTTCACTAAAAAAAGTCGTTGTACACAGAAAAATAAATAAATGCCATATTCGTTTTCAGCAGTCCCAATTTAGCTTAGAAAATATCTCATTTTTGAGGTTCATTTTTTGTGGTATAGTGTTATTTTAAACGTTAAAAAGGTCCTTGAGTAATATTACTTGAGGTTATAAGTTGCAGCTTTAAAATTATTTTAAAAAATATATATATTTATATATAAATACATACATATGTATATTTAAAAATTTTGTAACAGTAATTTATTTTTAAAAATAAAAAGATTGGTCTATAAAATATTTTTATTATAGAGCAATTTAAAATTTTTATTTATTTATCGGTTATAAAAAATCTTATAAAAGTAGGCCAATATATTTATTTTTATGAAGATGTAAACGATAAGTCGTGTTAATAGAACTATAAAATGCTTAAGTTATAAATCCTACTGATATAAAAAATGTGAAAGTTTGTATGTTTGGATATTTGATGTTTATTAGTTTGTGACTCAGTCACGTGAAAGCCGCTCATGGGTTTGGATGTAATTTGGTAGTCGGATAGCATTTGTTCCAGATTTACATACAGGGTACCTTTTAACAGGTAAAAACAGGGAAAAAATTGGTACTCTGCTAATTCGTCCCTTTTTGATAAATTTCTCTGCGGTCCTGGGGACTTGTGAAAATAGAACAAGTACAAAAAGAAAGGACTCATGACCAGTGAAAGAAGAACCAATTCCTTAACTGGCTTATGAATAACAAACAGGTAGAAAAAGTAATGAATCCTACAGTACAGTCTTCACCGGTGCTGTGACACATTTTTTTGGTACTTTCTTAAGTTTGGTTCTTGAATTAAATTCTAGGACTTGTTTTATTGAAATAATACTACATTTTAATAATTCACACTAAGCACGTTCATTTCGAATAGATCTGTGACTAGTCAAATGGTGGCAATTGACCCCCTCCAATAAGAACCCCATGTAAAAGTGATGGGGGTTATTCTTATGAAGAGTTAGAACTAGAGCCGGTCTCTACCACCAAAGACCTATCACGGGACTACTTTGGTGTCAGCTCATTTCCCTCTAGGGTTGGTATACAGATTGCATATGTTTCAGATTAAAAGAAAGGGTACAATGGATCAATTTGCTACTTTTAATAGGTAAAAACGTTACTTTTTCTCTTCTTGATAAATTTGGTACAGATTAAAGCTTAGACTAATACACAATGTTCATTCTGAAGGCCTTAAATGAGAAAAATCTGGTACTCTGGAAACAAGTTCCTCCAAGTCGCCACTTTTTCGATTATTTTGACGACTTTTTGTTGATACTGCAAACAAAGCCGATCAACTTTTGTCTGCCTTTGAGAAAAGTGAAAATATTTGACAGCTGCACTGCTAGAATTGGTGAAAAGTATCTTACATTTTATAGTGAAAGTACGATTTTTTTCATGAAACAATTAAAGGCTCTTTTGTTCAAACATGTTATTTTAATAAAATATGTTTACAATTTTCGGTTTACTTAATTGCCTCATCCTCTGATATTATTAAGTGAAAATATTCAAAAATAGTGTCCCACAAGAACTACCTAGTCATAAGTTCTATGATCCATAGTGGAGTTTCAATGGCAAGCACTTGTTAAATGTCTATAGTACAACGCATTGCCTAGTCTACAGTCCGTCAGTAGTACTGGTGACAAAGTCAATAGTGAGTCAGTCCAGTTTCACTATTGACATTTCCTACAGCGAATAATTCCATAATGTTTTTAATAAAAATATTTTACCATAAAATAAGTGTAAATGTAGAAAACAACACTAAAATTTCTGTAAATTTCCTCTAATTTTCACGTGAACGAAGGCACGTGTAACAATTGGTATTTCTATAAATTTTATGAGTCTTGCAAAATACATGGGAAAACTACGATTAGTCGCAAATAACAGTGAAAAACTATATACAGTTAGGGACAAAATTGTTCACAAAATTATAAAAAATATCTATACATCATGAAAATTATTAAAGTTTCAACTACGAAACTTTCTAAAACTATTGTATGGTTTCCTAAATTTTATAATAATACTATGTAAACTTATTTTTAAATTACCGCAAGTTTTTATATTTATACTAAGTGAACAATATTGGCCCCGTTTGAATCTTTTATAAAAATTCCCAAGCAATTTCAAGTTTTATCTGTGGGATTTTTCTTTTAAAGTTAGTGAATTAGTTAATTAAAATTAAATTTTTTAAATAATTTGCAAACAATATGAGCAATTAAATTTTACCCAGTTTCTTGAGGAACTCCAAGTCAAAAGTGGCACTTTTAAAACAAAGCATTATAAAAACAAGTACAAAAAGGAGTCTCACATCGCAAAATCACAAAATATACAAAATGTCTGTAAGATTTGTATGTAAAATAAAAAAAGAGTGTAATTTGGATATCAAAAGCAACAAAGCTGGTCGTCCAAAAAAACTTTCGCCAAAAAATTGTCACGAATCAAAGCGACTAATTGTTACTGGTGTCGTCGATGTAGCTATTGAGGCCCGGCAAATACTGTGCAAAGAGTACAATTTAGAGGTAAGCATTAAAATCGTACGAAGTAGTTTAAGTTAAAGTAGATTAGGAGCTAGAAAAAAGAGCGACAACTAGAGTATGCTATTATTCGACTTTTGGTTTTGTTCGAGTAAGGAGTTAAAGTATTTTGGAATTTTAAAATTGCTCGATTAATCGAATAAAGGTTTTAAATTTTTCGAATAACTCGAAGAATTCAAATAATGATTTTATCCAATGGGAAAAAACAACAAACTCATACTGTTATTTTTTTAATAAACAGAAAAAGAGACGTGAGAGGTGCCAGCAATTTAATTCGATGGAGACTCTCCGTTAATTTTTTTTAAAAATCACGCAGTTTTTCTGGTTTTAAGAAAAATTCTGTTAAAGATTAGAATTCAAAGTTTAATATATAAAAGGAATTTTTTTATAATCTTTTAAAACAGGATCTTTGTTTTTAAATCCCCTTTTAATTTCCTTTATTTTAAAACTGTACTCTATAAGTTTGGTTAATTTATTTTTTAACGTATTGCTATTTCACGACAAAAACCAGAAACTTCGTTTTCAAACAAGGACACCGATTAGAAGATACGAGGTAATAAAAAAATTTACAGTAGGGTAAAAACAGGTAACCCATTATCTGACAGTACATGGTTTACAAATTTAAAACTGCTGATGAATTTTTTTTCAAAAATTTGACGTTTATAGTCAGCGTTTAAAAAACTGCAGTCACAGTAGAAAAACTTCTGTTTCTTCCACTTCTTCATTCGTCCGTCATTGGCCAAAAAATGTAAACAGTCGCTATCAAACCAACTCAAAAAGCGAAAAGTTGTATACAAATTTTCCTTTTTTGTTCGACACTTTTTGGTTTCGACTGCAGTTTTTTCAACCCTGTTAATAGTGATTTACATAATTTGTCAAATTAAAACAGAGTTTATAATTGCAGATTTATTCGTGGCTCAATGAAGTTGAAGTGGCGGAATACCCCACAGTGAAGATAAAGATAATTTGTCAAATCTAAAAATGAACTAAAATATGTTTAAAAGTATGAGTAATGAAAATAAATGCAAAAGGGAACAACATGTAATATAGTTTAAAGGTAAGAAATCTAAGCAAAATATTTTTACATTAAGAAAGTAGAATTTTTTAAGAAATTAATTTTAAGCGATTAATTGACATAAATTGTTCGAGTTATTCGTTATTCGAAATCGGCTATTTTAATTATTCGATCAAATAATGGCGGAAAAATTCCTCTATATACTCTAGCGACAACCCACCTTTAAACCAAAATAATAGCTGAAAACGGCTGAAGTTTCGAAAAAGTAAGAAAAAGATCGGACAAAGACTAGGTCCAGACGGACGGCAATTAACATGGCTGGATAAAAGTGTTAGAGTAAAAGTGCGGAATAACTCCAAATATTAAAATTTTGATGGTGTCATAAATGACTTGAGATTGCTTACGCGGGAACCAGCTTCGAGCACTCCGCTAATTAAAAAAAATGTGTGCCAAGTACTACATAATCATCCTTGAAGACTTGTACATTCCAAGATTGGTGATATTCGGCTAAGAACTACGACAGGGTGATATCTTTATGCAGGACAACGATCCTAAGCATTCTTCAGAAATAGCTAAATGTTTGTTTAAAGAAAATTATAAATACGAAAATTAATTGACCTCCTCAGCTGCTAGAGCTGTACACACTTGAGTTATTTAGGTCCATTTCAAAACGCCAAATTTTTGCTGAGAGGAACCCGCCTAACACCGTATATAAGCTTTGGGAGCTTGCCGTTAAAGCTTCGAAAAAGATATAGCCGAAAATGCTAAAAACGGTTTTTATAGGTAAAAATATGTTCAAATATTGCCTTTGATTTATAAATCTGCAAAAAACATATTATTTTAACTTATTTTTTATTGATGCCGGCATTGGGAACGAATTTTTTTGCAAATTTCAGTAGTCGGCATAGTGAGATATTTTTGGTTATGTTGAGGTATTTTTGGTTTAATGATTGATTCCCAACGCAAAACGGATTTTCTATATACAAATATATGTATGTATATACTTCTTCATTGATCTTGATCTTCAGTTGTTTTTACGGTATTCCAATTGAAATATATGGTTCTGTAAGTATCGAGATGCTTTATAGGTAGTAGTTTGCGTAAAAAAGGCGAGCCGTATCAGTTGATGTTTGGATTGTCTGAAGTAAATATTAAATAAAATAGAGGTCATAAATTTCTTCCTTGCGACTCCAGTGTTTATCGATTAAGAAGACCTTAAAAAATTTCCTACTTCAATAACAAATTTTAGACCAATTAAATAGTTTTTCAAAAACTTCTGAGTACTTATGGGTAAGCTTATTTTATCCAAATATTAATTTTAACATTATTTTCTCAAATAGCTTAAAAATGTTAGATGATATACTAATACCCTATATGACTCAACTTTAGTATGATCTTTTCCTAGCTTCGGTACAATGGTAACCAATGAAAACTTCCATTATAGAAAGAAGCATTCAAGACGTTAAATAACTTGGTGAAGGGTATTTAAGACTCGGCATAGCTTTTTTAATAAATATTATGGAAAATTGTTTAATAATAATTGGTACTAAATACAATATATATATATATATCAATATACATATATCTTTAATTTTTTAACGATTTTTCATTTTCTTCATAAAAAAATGCAATGCCGACAACTGGGTCATAAAGTGCCGAATTTAGGGAAAGGTGTGCAGACTACAGGCGCAAATCGTGTATTTTAGAAAAAATGTAAATTACTCAAATTTAATACAAATATATTTAAACTCGGTAAACCTACTAATACCGTGTTAATATTATGAACACATATTTTTTGGAAGAGTTTTTATTTTTAAGATATTGAAATGTTCTACATTTCATATAGTTAAAAAATATAAAATAATTATAAATAAAACAAAAATTTGCCAATAACACTAATTTTGTGAACAATTTTGTCCCTAACTGTATATATTTTACTCGAAAATGTTTTGTGGTTCTATTTACAGTTGCACTTACAGAAATATTTGTTAAAATTTCAGTTATTTCTGAATCCGTCTGGCTGAATTTTTTAAGGGAATATTAATGGAATAAATGACATAAAACAACCTACACGGAAAGAATTATTATTTACTAAATCACCTGAAAATATGGCTTGAACGAAGAAAATGTTGCACTGTTCTCGTCCAAGCCAAAAATGTCTTATTGAACAAATCGAACAAAAATTTACTTAAATACAGCAAAAAATATATTTTAATTCTATAATTACTTAAATCAAATTTGCACTGCTTATGGCCAATTTCACCAATTCTATTTAAATATCAATTCACATACGAGTTCACTGACTGAAGGGTCTCGTGTCATTTAAATTTGAAAAAAAAAATCCCAAGACGTTGTTTTCATAAATATTAAATTGTGCTTTTAAACACACAAGTTTTTTAAGTTAAAAAAAAATGCTATCTACTAGTGATGTTACGAATATGTTTTTAAATTAAATTGTAAAATAAGGTAAAGTTATCAATCTTATGGCTGATAAATCAATGAAAGTTTAAACGTTGGTTTAGTGGTTTAAGTTTTGGCTAAAGAAAGTAGTCGTCTGAACCATAGGGCATTGTTTTAATCCAACCATAATATGTTGCTCTTAGATTACAGTTACCACCAACTTGCGTGTACATGTATTAGCAACTACTAATGGTTGTTCAAGCGACTAAACAAATACAAGAAATAGACATATTAATTATTTTTTTTAACTATTTAACTATCCATGTGGATTGATTAAATTGTGATTAGTTTGCCTTAATAATAATTAACCATATTTTTAATAAACATTTTATTTATATCTTTTTTTTTTTTTTTGTGTATAAACAAACATTTTTAATTATTTTAACTAAATCTTACGAATTGTCAAAAAAAAGATTTAACTGACAAAAAATAATCTGTATTTTCGATAAAAAAAATTTTTTCAAATTTATAACTTGAATGAAAAATGTTGCAAACTATTTATTTTTATTACAAATTTAACGATTATCAAAGCAAGTTTTAATAATGAATTAATTTTTTATAAAATTTTGAAAAGTATTTTTCAAAATTCCTTAAAATTATCTTGTTTCTTGTTCCATCCTTAAAATTTAACAATTGAAATTTTAATAAAAGTCTCTCTTACTTGTTATGTTTTCAAATTTTGTTGTTTGATTTCGCTGTAGATTATTTCAATCACATTTCAGTTAAAAACACATTTAATCAAATTTAATTTGACAATCAAATTCATTCTTTTTGTTAATCTTTCTTTCTTCGAAACATTTATTTTACTTTTATTTCAAAAATTTTTTAATTTTATTTTTATTTTTTCAAAAGTAAATTTTTTTATTGTTTTCTTAACTTTTTTTAAACACTTTCACTTCACTGTAATTGTAATTGTTGTTGCTGATTTCTGTATTGCTTGGCTTTATTTAAATTAGTTGTAAGCACTTGAAACTTTTTGCGAATTTTTTGTTAAATAAAATTCGTAGCTATTCACTTTAAACCACTTTAAAATATGTTAAATCATTTGAATTTTCTATCTCCTTTTTGAGTTGTGTCGTTTTTATCATTTAATTTTTAATTTTTTGTTTCCACCTTTTCCCAAGAAAAAAGTATAAACTTTTTTTATATATTTTAATTTGTCGTACAACAAATACTACCGTTATCGGTACGTATAACTGTGTGTTTGTTTAGGTATATAAGTGAAGAAGAAGTAAATATATATATTAGTTAGTACCGTTATATTACTAAAGTTATCCTTTTTTTTTGTAATATTATTTTAACTTTATTCCGTTTTTAGGTTCGTTTACCGTTTACTCTGATTGCCAACTGCTAACTGAGCTTATTTTAGTACAACTCGAATATTTTATAAACTTTTATCACAACAACGCAATATAGTTGTTGAATTCCCGTTTAAAAAGTACCGTTGTAGTTGTTGTTGCCTTGGCTGATATGGGTGAGTGTGTATCGGGGATGGAAAATGGTTTTTCTGTTTATGTTCTAACTTCTTAAGCGAAATGTACTTTTTGATACCTTTCTGGAAAAACGTATATAAAATAAGTTCGGTTTTTAAATAAGTTTGTCATTCCGATTAGCTTTCTATAATATTGATCTTCAACCCTAAAATGTATGTGTATATACTATTGATCCTTATGTGTACGTTTGCTACCCGTCAGTTTGTCTGTCCTTGTTTTTGTTGCAATGGCTTTTTCGAAGACCTCAGATATAATGCTGACTATGTTGTTTAATATATAAATAACATATTCAGTAAGGTGGGTCGAATATATTAAGTTTTAGAAGGCACGTGAATCATAAATGCCATCTAGAATTTGAAGTTAGATTAAAAAAGCATTAACTACAGAAATGAAGCCATATTTTAGCCATTAACAATGATAAACGATACGATGAAATTGGACTTTAAATGGCGAAAAAATCGCTGTAATTTAGGGCGTGCCAGGAACAATTTTTTAAAAATTCTTCAAACTTAATAAATATACTTTTTATTCTAGGGCGTGACTGATGAAAATTTTTTGGTTTGTATTGGCCTTTATTTGGTTAAATCTAATATGTATTTGAATAAGAAAAAAAGTGGGTATGTTTAAAGCTAGACATAGGGAAGGAACCGAAATGGCATAAGTGGCGCCATTGTCAAGCCATGAACTACGATATGAAATGATGAGAACGGACTTTAATAGCAGACCTCCATATATACTTTGGGGCGTGGCAAAAAAAAATTGTTCCTGTTTTATAAACTTTATTGGCATACCTTTCATTCTAGGGGGTAACTGGCACAACTTTTTTTTTGTATGCAGGTCGACCCGGTCTAATATACAGTATGAACAGAAAGTATTTTTACATACAGCCCAATTAGGAATAAAAATTCCCCGGGAGTTTTTTGCCTTCTCCCATTTTTCCTATGTAAATTGTTAAAATCAGGAAAGGGAAAAAACTCCTGAGTAATTTGTATTCGTAATTGGGCTGATAGTAAAAATAGTTTTGTTAAAAAACAACATCTGTTTATCAAAGTTTTTCTTGGGATTAAAAAAATTAATTAACAAGGTTTCGTTTAAATGTACTTAATTCCCATTTCGTACAATTAATAAACTGAAATTATAGTTGATGGGATAAGCTATTCATATGCGCATTTCACTGGCCAGATCATCAGGAAACTTCATCCAAAGATTTTAGAAAAACTAAAGATATTATTCAAATAAAACTGTTAAGCGAATAAGAATTATAAGCCCCAGTTTTACTTGTAACAATATCAAAGCTTAAACAAAAACAACAGCAAAAAACAGTGAGTTTATCTTTTCTTATAGTCAGTTTATCAATTGTATGAAATGGGAATTAAGCACATTTAAACGAAACCTTGTTAACATCTATTTCATTTTTACAATTAATAATTTTTGTAAAAATATTTCTATTTCCTTTCGGCGTTCCTTAGAAAACTCGTCTACGTTCAGATGTTGCGATTTTTTGTTGTAAGGCTACAATTTGATCTTTACATTGAAATATTACTATTCACCAATGTTCTGTTTTATTAAATATTTAAAAAAAAAAAAGTTAAAATTTTACCCAATAAGCCTTGATAGTGCCACAAAATCTAAAATGTACCAACAAAAAAGTACACAGTTTCCATCTCTGGTGTGTATTATCCTTAGTAAGATTCCCGTTCTTTTATTTCCTACGTTTGTTTTGTTTAAAGTGGTATGCGTTTTTGTTGTTGTTTTCGTATATTGTTGCTTCCCATTCATTACTTTTTCCTACTCACTTTGAGAATCAGCCAGGAAAATAAATATGAGAGTTTTATAGTAAAATAAGAGAACAGTGTAAAGGTGAGAAAGCTTTTTATACTCCCAAATAATTTTCTATGTTTTTGGGTTCTTAATTGAAGAGGTTTTTTAAAAAAATGTTAAGAAATTTTAAATAAAATTTTAAAATATTATTATTATAAGAATAATTAGGAGGAGGATGAAAAAACAATCTTTAGGCTTAAGCAACTATAGTTTCATAAAGTTTCAGACGCTATAAATATAATGCGAAAACGAAAACGGTATAAACGGTAGTCTGAGTATAAGGCGGTAGTCTGAGTATAAGACGGTAGTCTGAGTATAAGACGGTAGTCTGAGTATAAGACGGTAGTCTGAGTATAAGACGGTAGTCTGAGTATAAGACGGTAGTCTGAGTATAAGACGGTAGTCTGAGTATAAGACGGTAGTCTGAGTATAAGACGGTAGTCTGAGTATAAGACGGTAGTCTGAGTATAAGACGGTAGTCTGAGTATAAGACGGTAGTCTGAGTATAAGACGGTAGTCTGAGTATAAGACGGTAGTCTGAGTATAAGACGGTAGTCTGAGTATAAGACGGTAGTCTGAGTATAAGACGGTAGTCTGAGTATAAGACGGTAGTCTGAGTATAAGACGGTAGTATGAGTATAAGACGGTAGTCTGAGTATAAGACGGTAGTCTGAGTATAAGACGGTAGTCTGAGTATAAGACGGTAGTCTGAGTATAAGACGGTAGTCTGAGTATAAGACGGTAGTCTGAGTATAAGACAAAAATCGTTTACTTGTGTGAAAGTTGAAGGAAGGCAAAGCTGAAGCTAGTGGCTAAAATCTTTTTTTTTATTATTTTGCAATATTTTGTTTACCGTAAGAAATGAGAAATTTACTTTAAAAAGTGTTGTTATACACATAGAACATGAAAGGGCCAAGTCCGTAGTCTGATTATTGGACTGAATTTAAAGTAGAAGACAGTTGCCGGACGTATAAATTTCCGCTACATAAAAAACATCGCACAAGAGCTTTCAATGAATAAGGACTTGCAAACAAAAACAAAACATCCTCCTGTTGCATGTTTCATTATTTTAAACACAAAACAAGTGCCCTACTTTGAGAGTTTAAAAGGTAAAAACACTAATACATACTAATACAATTATATGCAAACACATACACATAGAAATAAGTTCAAGATGAAGGTTATCAGAGTGGCGTTTTTATGTTAAACAAAAAAGCTTTTACTTTTATTAAATCATTTTAACTCCGAACTCTCCGCAAAAGAGAGTTCGTGCTTACGTTAATCTTTTATGCTCTTTCTAATTCTAAAGCTTTATTTCGTTTGAATTTTATATGCAAAAACAGCTGTTGAATTATTGTGTTTTTTCGAATCATGCTTTTTTTTTGGTTGACACAATTTCTTTGTGTTGAAGTCCTTGTTAAGGGAAAAATCAAAATTGCTGCTCCCTTTAAGAGCTTTGAAATTTTTAAACTAGCAACTGCAATATCAGGAGCAAGAGCAGCAACAATTATAAAAAACAAAACTGAATGGGGTCTCTCGTGTGCTTACTTACTGTGCAATTTGTTGCTATTTTTAAGTATTTTTTTTTTGCACAGACAATTTTATATTTATACGGGAAAACATCAGAGACGATAAGGCCGATACAAAGGCACTGAATTTGGAGCTCTTAAAAAATTCTCCAAAATTTTCACCATTTAATCAGTTTTAATTAAAAATTTTAACAAGTTAATTAAGCTTTCAATCAAGTGAATTTAAAGTTTAATCAGGAGAATTATTCGTTTAACTGATACTATTAATTTGTTTACTGGTGCAAATTTAATACATTTTTTTATTAATGTCACAAATTTTTTAATTGAAATCCATATTTGCAGTACAAGAGAAAAATAAGATGACAGTATAAAGTGAAAGACTAAAGGCCGAACCCTAATCTGTACAAGCTGACTTAAGCAACTGTGCGAATAAATGTAAATCACATGTGTCAAACCATATTGAACTTAACGAAACTGTCTGCTAAGTTTTATGAAAATGTTATTTGCTTACACAGAAAAAATTAAAACTGTCTCTAATCGCCAAATTCATAGAATCAAGCAAACAATTTGTTGGTTTTGCACATACATATTACCAAAATTGTAAAAATTTTAAATCTTTAATAGTTTTTTTTTAAATAAAAGATATTTTTAATTTAAATTTAAAAAATGTTCAAAAAACTTTGCCGTTTCAAACAATAGGTTGATTTAAATAAAAAGAGTTCAGGTTTTGACCATTTCCTAACAACAATTCAACAAGTTTAAATTATTTTATTTTAAACGAAAAAATCAATTGAGATTTTTTGTTATTTAATTATTAGCTTAATTACAAATTTATTTCAAAACAACTAAAATGTTAGTTAAATCAAAATTCTGTTTTTAATTTTCTTTCAACAAAAAAAAATAATTAATTCAATTATCGCATTAATTAAATTGAAATACTTTTTAAAACATTTTTTTAATTGATAAACACTACTGACATAACACGGTAGTCTGATTATAAGACAGTATTCTAAGTATAAGATGGTAGTCTGATTATAAGGTAATTAAAGTACGAAACAATAATCCCAGTATAAAACGTTCGTCCGAGTTTAAGTCGTTCGACGTATAAAAGAATTAGATGATTTACACATGTGTAAAACAGTACTCTGGGTAAAAGATAGTAGACTATGTATAAAACGGTTATCTTAGTATATTGAAGATAAAACGATTGTATCTGTTTAAAAAGATAGTTTGACAGCAAGATGGTTATCTAATTTTGAAACAGTAGCCTGAGTATAAGGCTTAGTAATTAACGATATTATGAGTATAATACAGAAGTCGAAGCATAAGAGGATAGGAATATATGAAGTTGTGTTTTTCTTTATGAACGATGATCTGGGTATCTGAGCATAAGACGGTTTTCTAAGTAGTTTGAGTACAAAACGGAAGTCACAGTAAAATTTTTGAGTAGGGTGTTCTAAACAATAGTAAAGAGGTTAAAACAGAAGCACTTAAATACATACTGTTTGGAGCTTTTTGAATTAATTCCATCACTGTATTAGATTTATGTGAGAATTTTTTTTTCTAGTTTTTTTTTTCTTTTATTTTAACATTGAACGAAGTTGTATTTATTGTACCAGTATAAGTTTTACATACATTTCACCTGTCTATATGACCTAATTTTTTTGTTATGCTTCATACTCCAGAATGAATGTGAGCTTAATGTTTGAATTTTTTTTTTTTTTTTTTTTTTTTTGCTTGCTTTTCAGAACAAAAATATTTCAAGTGTTAAAGATTAGAGATTTTTGTCTTCTTTTTTAATAAAAAAAAAAATGGAAGATGGAAAAAAGGAAATAATACTCCTGAGATATTTCACTACATATTTACATATGTTTTTTTTTGTCCGTTTTCTATTTTTAGTTTTTTGCCAATGTTGTTCTGTTATATTTTATGTATGGCTGATTTTTTAGCTATTATCTTTTTGGCAACACTAGTTTAAACAGCTGACGAACGTTTCGTGTTTTGTTTCACTGTCAAACATCTTCAGTTTGGTCTATAATTTAAGCATGAATCGTCTTACAAACGAACAACGCTTGCAAATTATTGAATTTTATTATCAAAATGCGATCCACTTTTTCATCGAGCGACGAAGCTCATTTTTGGCTCAATGGTTACGTTAATAAGTAGAATTGTCGATTTTGGAGTGAAGATCAGCCAGAAGCATTGCAAGAGCTACCAATGCATCCAGAAAAAGTCAAAGTTTGGTGCGGTTTATGGGCTGGTGGCATCATTGATGCAATTCGTAACGTAACTGTGAATGGTGAGCGCTACCGTGAGATGATATCCAACTTTTTTTGCCCAAAATGCAAGAGCTTGACTTGCATGACATGTGGTTTCAATAAGACGGTGCCACATGCCACACACCACGCTTAACAATGGACTTATTGAGAGGCGAGTTCGGTGAACATTTTATTTCACGTTCGGAACCGGTCAATTGGCCGCCTAGATCGTGCGATTTAACGCCTTTAGACTATTTTTTGTGGGGCTATGTTAAAGCTCATGTCTGTACACACATGCCCGCTTCAATTGACGCATTGGAAGACAACATTGAAGCATTTATTCATGAGATATCGGCCGAAATTTTGGAAAGAGTACGCCAAAATTGGACTAAGCGGATGAACCATTTGAGGCGCAGTCACGGTCAACATTTGCATGAAATAATCTTCAAACATTAAATTATATGGACCGTACTATCGATTCAAATAAAGATTTCATGCATTTTTCTGAATTTTATGTGTTTTTTTTTCTTTAACTTTCCTATAGCTCTAAAAAAATCACCCATTACTTGGATGGGAAAAATATGGAGAGTTCAGCATTAATTTTTTCATAAAATTTAGATTAAAGTTCTAAATAAAAATAAATGCAAATTAATATTATTATTATGCCCTAGCCAGCACAGAAAAACTATCAGTAGTTTTTTATCAATTAAAAAAATGGTTTAAAAAGTGCTTCAATTTAATTAATGTGATAATTGAATCAGTTATTTCTTTTGTTAAAAAATATAATTCTGATTTAATTAACATTTCAGTTGTTTTAAAATAAATTTTGAATTAAAATATTAATTAAATAACAAAAAATCTCAATTGATTTTTTTCGTTTAAAATAAAATAAATTAAACTTGTAGAATTGTTGTTGGGAATTGTCAAAACCTGAGCGATATTTAATTTAATCAATTAACACATTGTTTTAAACGGCAAAGTTTCTTGATCTTTTTTTTAATTTAAATTCAAAATATCATTTATTGAAAGAAAATATTCGCAACTTTCAATCTTTTTTTTGGGTAATAGGTGCAAAATCAACAAATTGTTTGCTTTGTTCTATGAATTTGGTGATTAAAGAAAATTTTTAATAAAGGTATTCACGTCAAAAGTTGCAATCTTGCAAAAGAGCAAAAGTGTTGTGCTGGTGGGTCCAAAATTAACCATAGGTCGCATATAAGCCGCCTTTCTTAACCAATCTCATGTATCCAAAAAATCTCATATAGATGAAGATATCTGTGTAAGAGAGTTTAACATTTTAAACGCCAATTGTACTTTGTTGTTTTACGCCGAAACTTGTGTTCTTTTGTAAACGTCAAATATGGAACACTTCTCGAAAAATCAGGGTAGCATTTAGAAATGTTACAAATGTAACAATTATGATAAAAAAAAATTTAGAAGAGAAAACGCCATAAGTAAAACAAAAAAACGTGTATCTACGTAAGTAGTAACAAAACAAAAAAAGTTATTGATAATGAAAAGATAAAATTAACTGAAAAAAAACATAAAGTTATATAACTTGCTTGTAAGGGATTCATACTCTTAAACCTTCTTCTTTAGTGGTTTTAATTTTTTGCAGTAGTTAAAGTAAAATATAACATAAAATAATTTTTTTGTATTTCCCCTTAATGTTCGTGTTATAAAAAGTATTGAATCGAATATCGATAAGAAAACAAGCTAAGTAGTTGAACGCTTAAAAAATTTTCAAAGTAGTATGTCATCAGCTGTTCCCTAAATTTAACGAATTTTTACAAATTTTTCGTTCGCTTACTTCTTACAGCCGTACCTAAACAAGAGGAGAAAGTGTTTTCAAGCTGTCAAAAATTCTCATGCGCATACAATTTGTATGAAGCATCGCTAAATAGTGCGGCATCAACGCTTTGCAATTGGAAAATCCGTTGGCCGCTATTTTTAATAAATAATGGCACTTTAGCTATTTTTGTCAATTAAGCGGTTTTATCTCCATTTGTTATTTCTTTAATGTGGGTTTTATCAAACAAGAAACTTAACACTACTCTTCATGACACAACGCTGAAGCTCTTGTTTGGTTCTGGCATATGAGCGTAAAAGCTAAGCGGAAGAAAACGTTCCGCCTTCCGCTCTTGTTTAGGTACGGCTGTTATACAACAACTTTTTTTAAGGGGTAATTTGTCAGTTCACTCAATCATTACTCATTTACTGTATTTTTCTGTTAAAGTACTAAAACGCACCTAATGTTTGCCAATGATAAATTGGCTAATAAACTTACAGGTGCTGCTAAATTAATAGTGTCAAAACACATATAAAAATAGTGGTTAAACCATTAAGCAACTCCTAAAACATCCTTCAGAAAGCTAAACAGAAATTTCCTTGAGCAAAAGTTCCTGAAGTTTTAAGCATTTTCTATTCTGGCCGACTGTTCACAATGTTCCAGAAATCTAACTGTCGTATTTATTTTAATTGATATTATTTCAGAAGATTGTTTTAGCTTCTTGCTTTCTCGTTGCACTCTCGTTCGTTAATTATGTGCGAATAACATGAAAACTGTGTATTAAATGTTTTGTTGCTTGTAGCGTTTGGCAAAGTTAATTCCATAAAGTTTATGTTGCACATTTCGCTTCATTGTTTTGTCGAGTTAAATGGATGCTGTTAAGATGGTGCATTATATGACTTTGTTTGACATGTTGAAGCTTTAATTTAAGAAATATCACGAGTTGATTATTGAACTCTTAGTTTAATGAAGAGTGAAAAATAATTAATTGACACATTTCTGAAAGGGATTTAAAGCAAACTAATGGAATTAAAATATTTTGCTTAATGGAATGCAAGAAGTGATTTTACGTGGGAAACACAAGATATTAGTTATTGAGTCTATAACTTTAAAATGCGGGTTTCAGAACAGATGGCGTCGTATACACGTGGTTTGTTTCTCTTATAAATTAACATTTGTCATTTATTCTCACTTAGTCGTCGAACAAAACAATGTAAACAACAAAGTTTTTTTTTCTTTTGCTGCAAAAATCTTGAATTTTGTATGAGCAAAGCAACAGTTTCGCTTTACTTCTTCAATTTAAAACTGGTAAGAAAGTATTATTGGTCAAGCCCGAACATTTGATACTCGACACCATAGTATGTATATTGGGGGCCCATGGGCAGTCATGGACCCGCCAGAATAAAATTAAGTTATGAGTTTAAGATTCATGTTAAAGTTCTTTGTGCTGATTATTATGGATATAAATTCATCTGTATGGGATTTTTTTTTTAAACTTTTAAGAGATTTTAGGAAGGGGGCTTTTATAAAAGTTGTCCTCGCTAAATTGTATACCGACATAAATAAATAAGTTATCGCATTTTTAGCTATTTTCGGGAGAAGTATTTGTATGGTAGCTATAGTCAAGTATGAACCGATTTAAAAAAAAATATGGTAAGCCGATTTATGTTGCAATAATACATTTTTGGAACAAATTTTATCTAAGAAAGTGATTCTAAGTCGATCAGTAAAAGTAAAACAAAAGATTGCTTTACAATTCTTTGTATATTTTTTTTTTATATGACATGCTTTCATTTTATTTATTCTGCCTATACATATTTATAACATCTAAAAACAATCATGTAAAAAACTTTAAATAAATGAAAATAAAATGTTCATCATTAAAAAAACTATAGCAAACCTTGAAAACCAACCATGGCAAGGAACTCTTTTAGGATTGTTTCTTTTTTAAACAAGACAAGAAAAAGCAAGTTACATTGAAAATTACATTACATAGCAAATTAATTCAGTAAGTTTTACTAGTTACATTAAACCCCTAACACGCCCCCCCCCCTGAATTGTCTCTGAAAAATACAAAGAGACAATCTAAGCACTCAATAGAAAATGTCAACATAACGCAAATCACTTTCACTAATTATTCCTTTATTTGTTTCAAGTTCAAGTGAGAAATCTTATCGCGCAACCAAAATAAATAAATGAAAGCACAAGTGAACAGGGTGGGATTATTTGTTGCCGTTGTTGTTTTATATGACAATAAGGGTGACTTTGGCACAGTTAGAACGACAACAACAATATTCAGCTAAAATTTTGTGTAAATAGAAAATAACAACTTTTTCCATTGTAATAAGGAAAAATAAAGGCGGATTCACTCATTTGTTACGAATAAAAATTAATCTCAGGAAAATGAATTTTTTTGAAGAAGTAAAAAATATGTAAAAGAAAAATCTAAAATTTTTTTTTAAAACAAATAGGTGAATCCACCTTAATATCTTTGTTTTGGATTTAAACACTGAAAGTTTTTTTACTTTTTTCTTCCTTTTTTTTGTTTCCTTCAGTTAAATTAGCACAACGGCATTAACAAACTTAAACTTATGTTTAAAAGGATTGAAAGTTTTTTCTAAAATAACAAAATGCACTGCCAGTTATCAAAAAGCAACGTAAACATATTTGAATATTAGATTTGGATGTGCCGAATCTTTGATACCACCTTTCAAATATTAAAATAATATTTATTAGTTCAGATAGTTCAAATTGATTCTTTCTTGATGGACCGGGACCGGAAGTGGGAAACCTTGCTAAGTGTGGTCAGAGGAAAGCGTGATAAATCTTTGCCAGTTGTATCGACAGGAATTGCAGCAAACCTTTAAAAGGTGGTCGTACCTCCCAATCTCAGTTCAAATAACCAGTTCCTTTAACAGAAGCATTAACCCCAAGTATGAGAGAAAATTCAACGGATGCACGGCAGATAAGAAAGGCAAATCTAGTAACTTGGGACGGGGCCACAATGGCACCAAGCTACGCACTGAATGCTCTCGATAAGTTGCTAAAAATATTAATCTTGGGGGTAAAGGTTTGCTTCGTGAAGGAGATTTTCGTCAATGTCTGCGCATGATACCGCATGCCCACAAGTCGGCTATTGTTGAATAATCCACAAAATATTTTATTCTACGGTCCAGCTTTAGAAATTTCAAGCTTAAAGTCTAACTTCGTTCCGTGGACAAAAATTACAGATATGGGCTCTTAAAGATGAGCGATGGGAAACTCAGTTTAAAATTTGTAGAAGACATTATTGAATTTTCAAACAAAATGTTGGCTCAAGACTCGATCATTAGAACCGTTTTTGGTGAACCATTGAAACCGTCTGACGTTAAGAAGTATTGCAAAATTTCCATTCTATGCGCTAAAAATAATTAAGTATGCCAAATTAATGAGGAAGTGCTAAGTCTTTTGTCGGGTAAACGTTCTACATTTTAGAGCATTGACAAGGTGGAGTGCAACAACATAGCGTAATGAGAAAATTATCCAGTTGAATTTTAATTTTAAATAGTCTGGTTTAAGCTATTCTCATGCGTTTGCATAATTTAAACGCAAGGAAAGGATTATGCAATGGCACAAGATTGCAAATGATTAAACTATCACAAAACCTTAAATGTGCAACTATCCCAACAAGCACTGCGGAATATAACCCTGTGCTGATTCCTAGGATTGATTTGGCTGCCATAAGTCCAGACCTACCAGTTATCCTACGTCGGAGGCAGTTCCCTATATGGTTGACATTTTTCAGCACTATAAATAAATTACAAGGTCAAACGTTGGAAAAGGTGGGGATATATTTGCCAAACCCTGTTTACAGTCATGGACAATTATCAGCTTCATATTAAATCATTTAAAAACTAATTTGTTTTCTTAACATTAATAAAAATTATAAGTTACTAACAATATAAAAGATTTGTGTGCCTGGCAGGAGCAGGCTTTTTAGCTAGTCATTAATAAGTTTCATATTATTAGAAAATTAAACCGTAAAAATCTTTCTACAAGTTTCTACAATCTAAATTTCTTTTTTTCTGATTTTCAGTAGAGGTTATCAAAGCACAGTCAAATGTCAAATTTTCGAATTTAGTTTTTGTTACAAATATAATTTTCTATGCGAACGTTAACGTACAAAATCGACGAACAGGCTTTTAAGGTTATTGGTTTTTCTCTATCACGTCAGGTTTTCGAGATACAAAAAATTTTTTATTTGTTTTTACATGAAAAATCAATAGTTTATTTAAAAATCAATGAATTTTCCAAAGTGAATGGCGTTATTTAAACGACGCTTGTATTTTGTTGGTTCGGTTTCACGTTTTAGAGTCCAGCAATAGTCTCCCAGCATGCTTTTGTCTCAAAATCCTTGATAAAGTCTATCAATTTTCATTAAATCTTGGTGAGCATGTTCCCCATGTTCGCACTCACTGCACATAGTTTTTTTTTTTTGGAAAAAAATCTAAATCCGAATGAAGAATATGCAAAGCATTGTCGGTGTCCATGGTTTGCCCAATTTTCTGACTGCAAAACCAAAGTAATGGAAGTATGCATATTTTAATGATTCTGATATTGCACATACTTTTTAAACCCTCCACCACAATTAGTTGTGAAGAGGGCATACAAAGTTTGTCATTCCGTGTGAAACTTTTTTATTATTCATCTCATACCCCATAAGGTATATAAATTCTGGCTCCTTGAGTAATTCTAAGTCCATTTGTCTGTCCATCTGTCAGCCCGTCCGTCTGTTGAAAACACGCTCTCTTTCGAAGAACTCAAAAGAAATGAATAAACTTGGAGTCAAATTGATTGTAGTAATCCTAAGCAGTTTGGGATCGAAATCCAGCAAAATCGGTTCAGTAGGATTCGAGCTATGAATCAAAATGTGGAACAACCAACGTTAAAAAATTGAAAATTTTGTTATAAAAACTAACATAAATGGTGGAACAATGCACGGAATGAGGAAGAAATCAAAGGCGTTCACATTTCATTTAAGATGATTGAGATGACAGTTAATTAAGAAAAAAAACAGCAAACAAATTTTTTAAAAGTATTTAAAATTGATAAAAAAAAACACTTCACTAAAGTTATCAGAAGATTATTTTAGACATATTTATGATGAAATTGTGAAAATTTATAAATTATTTAAGGACAAAATAAAAAAATTAAGAAGAAATAGTGGTCGGTGGCACATGTGAGGCGTACGTTCATGGTGGCCACATTAAACATTATTAGAGATGAGATTTTCATGCACTAAAAAATCGAAAATATGCTTTAAAAACTCGAAAATATGCATTAAAAAAATAAAAAAATATTTAAAACAAAAAAATTAAAAAATTCTATTGTTGTTTTTATTCCATTGTTATTCATTAGTATAATATTTTTTAAAACTTAATTTAAATAACTACATAATTAAAATTTTTGTTTGCAAAATCAAATAAATACTTTTTATATCATCAAAAGAAAACCTTTGTCTGTTAAAAAGCTTTTGTACATGGAAAATGATCTCTCAAAGTCAACCGAAGTTGAAGCATAATTGAAGGATGCCAATTCATTTAGAGAATTTTAATTTTCTAATTCAGATCCAACATTTGATTCTAGATCAAAATAGTTGAAATTTGTTTTATTGCTTGAAAACCCATATTTTTTGCAAAACGTTTTGGATTTTTTTTCATTTGTCGGGCTTTTCTTCCTTCCATATTGTTTCCCGTATGAAATCAATATTATCGAATTGGCTTCTAATTTCCTCTGCAACTCGATGTAACCCATGTGCCTAGCAAGTAACATGTAACAGTTTTAGATAAACTATGTTAGGCCAATTGGCAGCCTTAACCATGTAAGGTGTTGCTGCATCGGTTAAAAATTTAAGGATTTTTTGTCGAAATCTTGTATTTTAAGCAGAGCTCCAAAAAATTATTTATTGATTTAAAAAATTTTTATTTTTTTATACAATTTTGAAATTTTTTGAAGACCTTTTTTTTAAATATGGATATTTAAAAAATTTGTCACTCAAAAACGTTAAAATATGCATTTAAAACCAAAATATGCATTTTCACCAAAATATGCAACAATATGCAAAAACAAATCGATGCCATATTAACGCAAATTTAATGGTTCCGAATACATTATACTCAGTGCGAGATATGTTCAAAGGATTCTATGTGATTAATGAAGTTCTTTAGTTGTAATCATGTCAATTTGAATTGATTAACAAATCACTTCAATGTAGGGTTAATCTCGATTTAAATGTGATTAGAGCTTAATCATGTTCGATTTGCTTAAACGTGCTTAAGAACCCAAGTGTGAACATAGTATATGATTAATCATCTCGATTTTGATGTGAAAGGTTGGCTGGGTGGTTGTCTGTCCATGTTTGATAAAATTTGGTACATACGTTTCCAATATTATAAGGACGGTGTCTATTGAAAATGGTGAAAATCAGTTTGTAATTTAAGATGGGATCAATACAAGCTTCTTTTTTTTCAATAACATATAAGATTTTTAGTTTCCATTCGATTTTGGTCCATTACAGGTTGAAATTTTTCTAATGAAATGGACTATACAATGAAATTTCCAAAATTACAAAATTGGTGAAAAACATAAAACATTTAAAAAAAATCTTTGATCCACTATGACTCAGTCTTTTTTTAATACGATCAAAGGCAATATAAATATGCCCTTTTTGATCTTACAATAATAAGAATACAAAACATGTATAATAAAATATTTTAATAAAAGGTTCACGGAGAACATAAGGCGTCAGAGCTAGGGGATGGGGTTTTTCTCAGAGGTTGAAAGCTCTCTGTCTGCTATCCACTTGCGGGTAGCAAGAAACGATTCCTCTGCCCGAAATTCCCAAGCATCTTACAACTTCCGGTCTAAGGCCAAGCACTCCCTGGTATTATCATTCAGGCTTCCGTCTGATGGCAGCTAAATGAGAAGGCGTACAGTATCGATTGTCCAGAATGCATGCTAACCCCGATGCGTCTCTGGAAGCTAGGTGACAGTCTGAAACCCAACTATATCACTCTACGACACGATTTTTTAACTATGATCAAACTGACCAGGTTCTGAAAATATAGCTTTAAAAAAATATGTTATCTCTCAGTCTTTCTAGATCACTTCATTTCGCGTTTTTACGCGCAATTCAATTTTTAATGTAAATCAGCCTGTCTATCACTTGGAGAATTTTCGATTACACCCACACCAGTTGATTCAGATGCCAGAATTTTGCTTAAATACTTCGTTCTGTTCTCAGATGTAAAGTGTAAAAAATTAGCAAAATCGGTCCACGGGTTTAAAGGTTATGATCACATTTCTTAAATTTAAATACAATTTCATATATTGTTGCTCTATATAATCGAAAGATACAATCGTCTTGCAAATGGAATGCGCTATGAATCATATCAATATATTTTTCCGTTCATTTTACGACAATAACCTAAAACCGTTCCTATAAGGAGCATATGGCCTCAAATAATAATAGTTTGAGAAAAAAAAATTCTAAAACTATAATTTTGCAATTTTGTGTAATTGACACAAAGAATTTTTACATCAATCTTAACCTCACAAACATAATTTTGTTCTGGTGGGTCCTTGATTGTGCGTGAGTTCCAAAATGTTAACACCCTCGAAAATTTGTCTTTTCATACTGTGGTGTAGGGTATTTTTAATGATCGGACTTGACAGCATATACTTTCTAACATGTTTTATTTTGGCATAGCATATTTTCGTAAACTTCTGGTTTTTCACATCTTTGACTTTAATTTACCAAATTAACATAAAAAGTTTTGATATATTTAAAGCTCTGTTACCAGCTTTAAATAATTTTCCTAAACCAAATGCTTCTTCTATTACGACTGCATAAAAATTTGCAAGATTTTTATATTGGAAATATTGGCAAAGTTATAAATTTAAATTAAATTTGCCCTTGTTTCCATATTAAGATCAAGTTACATTAAACATATTTAACTTTTTCTTAGAAAATTAATAAAAAATTAAATATAAATATTGTCTGTTCTACAATCTCTTGTACAACCGCCTTAATATAAATATTCGTCATTTCTAATAAGCTCCTTACTAATTAAAATACACGACACTTAGACAACTTTAATTAAAACGCTTCATAGTTTTTACCAGGGCTGTGGAGTCGTTAAGAAATAGTTATAACTCCGACTCCGACTCCTTTTGCTGAAATTTTTTAAGTACGACTCCGACTCCGACTCCAACTCCGACTCCTACTCTAACCTAGCATTATTTAAGAGAATAGTTTTTATTTGATTTTAACCCATTTAAGCCCAAACAAAAACTACCGGACAAAAAATAAAATATTGTTTATTTTATTAATCAATACATTAAATATAAACAAAAAACAAAAAAATTTTTTTTTTTTTTTTTTTTTAATTAAAGAGGGGTACCCAAATTAGCACTACGGTCGCTTTAAAAAAAAAAATTTAAAAAAAAAATTTTTTTTGATGTTATAGGAATTTCTGAAACTTTAGGTTATCAATAAGGCAAACATATATTGAATAACGTCAAAAACTTTGTCATAAGCCGGAAATAATGAAGTGTTCCCAAATTGGCACAGCGGGCGTAAATGGGTTAAACTCTTTTTTAATTTAGTACCTGTTAAATGGTTAAATATAGCAAGAAAATGATTCTGTAAAAATTTCAAAGCGATGTTTTAATTCTAACGTGCCGCGCATTGAGCTTTAACCTACTAGTTACTAACATATGAGTAGGAAAGCTGCAAAATATTTTATTTGGATTTTGGAAAAAATGCAAAAAACATATAGCGCCCGATTAAATAGACCAAATGAGTTGAACTTTTTTAATTATAAAGTGTTATGACATTCTTGACTTATAACTCAACAGTTTAGAAATTTAAACCAACTGAAATATAGAAAAATAATGGATTTAATTTTGGAACGAACGAGTTTTGTAACGAACTTTCGAAACAAACGAGTTTTGCTTCAATCCGTATGGGATCATTGAACTTTAGTATATTTTAAAGGTTATATTAATTTATTAAAATTATGCAAACAGTGCTAAAAAATGTAAAAATAGTTCTGTAGGGGAGAGATAAACTACACCAATTCACATCTTTTTCAAAAAACGTTTTTTATACTGTTGGAATTTATACATGTATGAATTTCCATAAGTCCTTTCTAATGTAGCTTTCGAGATAGAAAAGTTGAAAACAATACCAAGTACAATTGGCTTAGACGTTACAGGCATCAAGAACTAACCATTGCATTTTTCCGTTCCTAATTCAATATTATTATTGTCCAAGACCGAAATTTGAAATTGCAAGTCTTTATTATCTCTCCAATTTTCCCAAATCATTTTTCGGGTTAACCCCCACATTGATGGGAATTATGTCTGGAACAATGTCATGTATTTTTCCGAGTTCCTTTTCCTTTTATTCTATTATAATTCACCTTGAAGGTTGGAACTTAAAATGTAGTTCACTTAATGCTTTCACCACAGGAGCTACAGCTGATTTCAAGTCATATTCATGAACATGACTACAAAAATATTTGTTAATATACGATAAATAAAAAACAACATCTTAACAAATTTAATTTTTAAATTCCTTAATTCGGCTCTATTTCATTAACGATATCTTGGCGAAATTCAAATAGTGAACCCACTGGTTTTTGTTACAGAAATTTGAGGTCACATTAAAACATAGAAAAGGACATGCTTCGATACAATCTTTATAACTATTCTTATAAATTGTCAAAATAAGATGTTATCTCAATTTTTTAATTTTTAATATGAACAGTATACTGGTCCTTATTTTCTGACTTCACAATTTCAAAAAGCAGACCCTCTTATGGCCAATTCCACTAATTTATTTAAATATCAATTTATGTTTAAAATTTGTTTTTTTATGTCAAATTAAAATAAAATTATAAGAAAAATTATATTTAAATATGAATTGATATTTAAAAAGAATTGGAGAAATTGGTCATTAAAATTTTTTATTTTAAAAAATATTGGAAAAATTGTAATGCATAAAAGTCGGAGTCGCTAGTTTTTGTGGGTACTTCGACTCCGACTCCGATACAAAAACCTCAACTCCGACTCCACAGCCCTGGTTTTTACAATAAGCTTAATAAAAATAACAACAACTTCAGGATTTAATTAAATCTCTTGCATTTTTTAAAGCCACGATTAAAATATTAATCTTAAATATAATTTACTTAAGTAAAAAACAATTAAAAATGCAATTTTTATTTTTCCCATCGTTTTGCATTGATTTAAAAACACAAACACAGAACAAAAAAATAAAAAAAGAACTCCTTTCAATTTATATCCTTAAGGATTTTAAATAAATTGATGAAAATGTTTGTAGTTAAAAGAGAAAGATTATGCTTGAATAGCGTAACCTTTTCTGTCAGTGGTGTTACTGTATAAGAGATGTATAAGAAGGTAGTCGAAGTAAAAATCGGTAGTTCTATTATTAAATTGTAATCTAAATATATATAACACAGCAGTATAAAGTGGTAGGCGATTGTCTGAGTGTAATGCTAAGTTCACACTTAGGTTTTTAAACGCGTTTAAGCAAAATGTTGATTTAGCTAATCAAAACCGTTCACATTACATTGGAGATGATTAAGATAACAGATGATTAAGAAAAAAAACACAACAAACAAATTTATATTTCTTTAAAGTATTAAAAATGGATAAAAACACTTTAATAAAGTTATTAGAAGATTATTTTAATAATTTATTAAATTTATTTTAAATCTTGGCTACATTTGAGGTATGTTCAGTGATTAAGTTTTAATCATGTCAATTTGAAGTGATTAACAAATCACTTCAATGTATAGGTAATCATTTCGATTTTGAAGTGATTAGAGCTTAAACGTTCGAACTGTTTAAACGCGTTTAAGATGTCAAATGTGAACATACAATAAGACAGTATTTTAAGTTTAAGACGAAATTCCGAGTATAAAAATGTTCAGTTTTCTACGCATTTAAACGGGGAAACCAATAACCGGAATAAATGCGCAATCAACGCATTTATAAAAACCTCGCTTAAAAACTCAATAATCATTTAAAAGTACTTTCTTAGTTATAAGGGAAATTAAAATTTATTATACATACCTCGTTCTCATACGAAATTAAATATATTAAAACTAAAACTAATTCAGTAAACATTCTTATACCGTGTTCAGATATGTACCTTAATTGAGTTTTACGCAATAAATGACGTTATTGAGCTCAATTATCCATATAAAATTGCAATTTAGTTATTGCTCAATTAATACGAAATTGTTATAAATATTGAGTAAAATTAAAATGCGACATTGTCACAAGTGTGTTTAGTGAGCAAAACACAAATCAATAAACAAAGTGCTTTGACATTTGAAAACTGAAACTACAACAAAACAAAGGCCCATCTATTAGGTCTGCGCCAAAGCCAGATGTTTATTCCTAAAAATGTCAAAAGTTGTTTACATGTTGCTAATACATGTACATTTTTGTTTACGTTGAATGTTGTATGTAGTGGTAATATAAATTGAGTTAGCTAAATTGTGTATATGTGAACAGAAAGATAATTGTGTCAATAAACCGAATATTGACTTAATAAAAAAGGTATATCTGAACACGGTATTACATAAATACATATGCACATACATACAGCCAATTCACATGGAGGCTTTTACGATGTCGCTTTTTCGACGTCTCTTTTGGTTTGGTCACGAGCGGTGTAGAGAAGAAAGAGGGGTAAACAAAACGCCTCGTTTTGTGTTTTTCATGTCGTTTTTTATTGTTCTCTTTTACCTTTTTCTTTTATATTTTGTTCTTTTTCTTACTTTGAAGTGTGTGGTTGAAAATACAGTGAGACCTCGATTATCGATAATAAACTGGAACGGCAGCATTCTTGATTATTTATTTATTTTTTTTTTGTGTTTCTTATTTTATGTAAATAAATAATGTATTATTATGTAAACATGAGGAAAAAAGTAATTTTGGCTGAACATGCTTTCAGTACGTTGGGAAATTCTCTTTCTTCGTTTATTTAAATTTGTTTTGATTGTTCAACAGTAAACGAAAACAAGTAAGAGTGCTATATTCCGCTATGCCGAATCTTATATACCCTTCACCATGATGACATAAGAACAAAAAGTTATATACATAAATAACGTTCTTTAAATAGGTATAAATAAATATTAATTGAGCCACGCCAACTTTTCATTTCGTCATGCCGAAGAATATAAAAAAAACAAAAAATGTATATATGTACCTACGCCCGTTTCCTCTTTTGCCAAAGTTGAAGTTTGAAATTCGTTTAATGATCTTAAAATCGTTTTTTAGAACATAAAAAATTAAAAAAAAAATAAATGAAAAAAAATGATTTTTGGGATTTGAACTGGCAATATCATCAGTCTCAGGAGAGAACCTAACAACTATCGCTACGAATGCTTTTACTGAAGAAGCGTTAAATTAAAATATATTGAGTCTATGAGTTTGTTTCTTTATTTGAGCGGCATATTATATACATGCATTAATGTATACGTGGTTGCGTAAAATTAAACACATTACAAATAAAATCCACCACTTGTAGTGAAGGGTATAAAAAAACAACAACAAAAAACCACATTACCATCACTGTATTACCATAGCCACTGTATGACCGTAGAAACCAAAATTGAATTGGTTTGTACAGTGTTGGTATAATAATGTCACGTTTAATTTTATCTTTAAAGGAAAAAATTTTAGGCAGTCGTGGTTTTTTACTCACATCTCAGCCATTTGTGGACCGATCTTGCTGAATTTCAATAGCAAACAATTCCGGACCATATGTGACATAGGTAAATGTATAATAACCTGGTCCCCATCATATATGGGGTCTTCGGAAAATCTATTTCAACGGACAGACGGACATCGTTAAATCAACTTCGCTCCTCATAAGGACCCAGAATATATATACTTTATAGGGTCTTACATCAATATTATAGAAATTACAAACGGAATGACAAACTTATATATATCCTATTCACCACCTGTGGTGAAGGGTATAAAAAGATAATTTGTTTATAATTTCGGATAACAGAGGTAAATTAAATCAATGTAAAAAAATTTTTATTTGCCAGTTGATTGAAGCTGCCGGTTAATCAAATGACGGATAATCAAGGCCATACTGTAAATAAAAAAAGACATGCAACCAAAGACATGAAATCATCGTATGAACACAAAGAGATTTTGGAAGTTTCTTTAAAAGGGAGTCAAGATAAAACGACGCCATAAAAGCCTTCATGTGAATTGAGTGATATTTATTAAATATGTTTTGTATAGAATATGTATTTTATTCGACCGTAATTATTTTCAAGTATTAATAAATTGTCGAGCTTTAGGTCCTTTTTTTTAACCTTAAATGTTTATTCGAACCAATATTTCGGCACATTTAAAGTTTAAAAAAAAGAGCTCAACCTCGACAATTTATTAATAATCGATAAATATGTTTTTTATTTTTTATTATTAAACAGCGTTTACAAAAGTCGGTAATTTTTGATTGAATATAACACGGCGTTTAAATTTGCCAGTACTGGCAAGCCAGTGTTCGAAAATAAACAGTGCATTAATTAGCGTTCGGCTTATACACCCAAGGACGATATCTATTTTCTTAAGTGATTATGTAGACGAACCCTTGATACCGTTCGTAACTATTTTCAAGAAAGAGCCGAACATTATATAGTGTTCTGTTCTTTGTTAAAAAACAGAACAATTGTAGTGATACAGTTTCTATTATATTTTAATGTTCTTTAATGTCTCTTTTTTTACATTGATAAAGAAATGAACAAACAGAAAATTTCAGCAACGAACAGCTTGTGTGTGTATTGTGTATATGTTTTGTTTGTGTTAAATTATTTTGCTGGCTTTTTGTTTTTTTTTCGTATGTGTATTTTGTTTTTGTAAAAAATGTTCGGTTTTTTACCAGCCAAAAGGAACGAACATTAATGAGCCGAACCGAACACAATGAAGTTTGTGGATTAAAAAAAACCGAACGGAATTAAATGTTCTCATCTTTTGTTGAGTTTGATAAAAACAGTATTATCTTAGTGTTCGAAAGATGACTAACAGGGAAACGTTATTTTTTTAATGGTTTTCTACACAAGCACTATTAGCGTTTGTGTTTTCCACAAATCTACCGAACCGAACACTAAGGAGCGATATTCAGTGTTTATTTTGGAACATATTAGTTGTCAAAACAATGCAAAAACAAAACATTTGAAAAAGTGTATATGAATATGAGAAAAAGGTTGCATGTATTGCTACTGTCTTACCATTACTGGCAAATATTAACACCGTGTTTATATTATTAAAACAATTTATTATATCTTTCTTCCATGGTTTCATTTTATTGTTGCACCTAAAACTTGTGAATAAGTTGAAGCTACAATTATTTCCTCTTCTTCATCATCGGAAGATACCGATAACTCTATAAAATTATTCTCTATGATTTTCGAAATTCAGAGAAATTTATTTTTTTACTTCAACTGCCGTTTTAAATATTTGTGTTGCCATACATATAAGTACAAAAATACATTTACTAACTTTATAAATCCTTGCCGGATATTTAAAAAGAGAACGCAAGTATAAAACAGTAGTCTGAGTATAATATGGAAGTTTGAATTTTAGAAAAAACGACAGTCCGATAATAAGACAGTGGTCTAAATATACGACTAAAGTCTGAGTATAAGTCAATAGTGTGACTTTAAGAAGGTAATATAAGTATAAGACAATAGCATTTGTGTAAGATGATAGTCCAATTTATAGGCCGTTCCTCAGTATAATACTGTCATATAATACATTTGGAAATTTTGTTTTTGTTTTAAATGTAAGTTGAACGGACGAGTTTTGCGCTTGTGTTCTATAAACCACACATAAATGTTTATATAACTGAAGCTTAGAATAAAATGTCAGTTTCGGTATCATATATATAAATACAGAGACAATTTTGTTGTCGTAGGATCTTAAATACCTTATCGTCCACCAATATCGATGAAATATATATATTAATATGGTTTTATAAGTATTTTTGTGAAGATATGCACAACTTCTAAATTCTTTGCATAAAGTAGGTAGAAATCCGTTTTTATTTTGCTTTCAAAGCAACAACAAAATGCAATATACATACATGCAACACACATGTAAAGTGCAAACACACATGCAAAGTGTATACCTATGCAGGGCTGTAAGGTATTTTACAAATTTTATCCATAAATTGTAAATTTTTATCCCCAAAAATATCCACTAAATACTCAAATTTTGACAAAAAATATTTTATTTGTATCGCATATCAGTTGTACATTTTGTTTGATTTGACCTTAAAATTCACATCAACTCAGCAAATGTTAATTTGATTAACAAAGTCAAAAAGTTTACAATCAAACTTATCATCCTGCTCAATTTGTTTTTGTAAATATTTCTTAAATTAAACAGCTGTATCATTTCTGGGGATGGTTCAAACGTGTCGCAACAAGTTAAATACCTTTTAAAATAAATATTTATTCGTAATAATCACCCCTGCCATGAATACTTTTCCCCTCGAAATGTTTTTCCTTAATTGGCAAACGAAAAAAGAACTACAACAAAATGTCTAGATAAAATATTGGAGTCTAATTGCCAAGGAAACCAGAAATATGAACAAAAAATCGTTTCATGCGCATTAAATATGCTGTCAAATCTTGAAAATATGCCCTTAAATTTGTTTAAAATACGCCTTCAAAAACAGAAATGGTTTATTTTGAACAATTTCATATTATTTGCATACAATAAACAAGTGAAAAATAATTGTCGGCCCATCCCAAACATATGGTAAACTACAGCACAGTGTTTACAGACGAAATTTCGAAAGTGTTCCCACCAGAATGATGTCATGATAAAAGATTAAGATTCACATAAGTGTTCTTTTTACCGAATATTATCTATCTACATTATTAGTGTGTGGGCTCAGTCATAATTTAAAAGCTTATGGGGTAAAGTATTTTTGAGATTTTTTTAGATTTTTCGGAAGAGGTCGCTCAAGTCGAATTTTTGCCAAAAATCGGGTCTGCCGGTCTTTTTTTAAGTTTTCTTCATAACGTTGTCAAAAACCACGATTTTCTTCACTTTTTAGGAAATAATTAAAAAGAAAAATGTCCAGGCTTTATTTTGGTGTACAAAGACTATAAGTTTTGTAATGCATTTCCTCAATTATGCACCCTACATTAACATTTTTCGTAATTTTTCTATAAATTTTGTAAATAACACTTTATAACTTTTAAAATATTTATGAAAATGAAACAAACCAACAATGCAGTTTGAAAGATCAATTTATTTTTCGAATTTATTGCAGGGCATAGAGCTATAACGTATGAACCACAATAAATGGTTTTTAAGCAACTCAAACGCAAAATTTTGATTTTTAATTGTTTGTTGGGTATGAGTAATAATATTATAAACTGGGTACAAACCTGAAATCCGGTGTAACTCAGGAACGGTAAGAGCAAATTCAAAAATATTTGTTTCTAAATTATTAAGAATAAATTGACCTTTCAAACTGCGTTTTTGGTTTGTTTCATTTTCATAAAGATTTTAAAAGTTATAAAGCGTTATTTACAAAATTTATGGAAAAATTACCAAAATTGTAATGTAGGGTGCATAAAGAAGCAAAAACATTGCAAAAACTTTTAGTCTTTGTACACCAAAATAAAGCTTAAACATTTTTCTTTTAAATTATTTCCCTAAAAGTGGAGAAAATCGTGGTTTTTGACAAAGTTGTGAAGAAAGCTTAAAAAAGGCCGGCGGACCCGATTTTTTGCAAAAAATCGACTTGAGCAACCTCTAAACATCTTCCGAAAAATTTGAAACAAATTTCAAAAATACTTTACCCTATGAGCTCTTAAATTATGCTTGAGCAACCATGAAAATCCAAAAAAAAAACAGATTTGGAACAAATAAGCTAAATATATGAGATTATTACGTATTAAAGTGGTTTAAAGGAAACCACTGAATTGTATATCAATACTAGCTTACCCCAGTGCGCTTCGCTACCCTCATTAAAATAAAATATTTTATCAAAACAAAACGTTGCAAATCTTCAAGTTAAATACATTTGAAACAAAAATTGTAAATTTGTTGATTTTTTAATGTACATATTTTACTTGTAGATTTGTAACTTGTAATTTTGAGAAACAGGGCCCAGACCACGTGCATTGTTTGTATCAAGTTTGAATACTCTTATTGTTACCATTCACCAGTTACACAGAAATCTATATGGAGTTTGTATTACCTTTGCCTACAATAAGCCCGCTTTTTACAGATATGGTTAATTTTAAACCAAGCTATTGTTCCAAATTAGTAAATTGTAGTTGTGGCCCTTCTCTGGATATACAGGAATGTAGTTTGCGCCAAGCCCACTTCTCCAATCCCGCATATTTCTTACAGATGCTGTCTGTTTGTTGATAACCCTTCTAATTGTACCAAATTTGGGCAATTTATCACTAACCGTTCTTCAGCTATACAGAATTCTATCTTTTGCCGCGCCCACTTATCTAATTGATAACCAAGCTTTTTGTACCATTTTTAGAAACCTTAGCTGTTACCGTTCTCTAGATATACTGAACTCTCTTTAGACTTTAAATACTAGCTAACAAGACCACTTATCTACTCCCACCTTCTTTTTGACAAAACCCAGTTTTGTGTACCAAATTTTGGCAATTTTTTTCTTACCGTTCTTTAGATATAAATTAATCTATTTTATGCCATGCCCACTTCTCCCTCGCCTAAATCTTGTCGGATTATTGCTAACCAAGATGCTTGTACCTATTTTGGAACCCCCGTTCTTCACACGTAGAAAAAAAATATGTTTGGAGGTAACCATATTCTAAGAGCAACATACTATGCTTGGATTTTAACAATGTTTTTGTTTGCAGGTTATGGTTAAATCAACAAAAATTTTACCGAGATCAACCATAATACGGTCAAAATCAACCATATTTTGGTCAATATTAACCATAATAATGGTCAAAACTAACCATATTATGTTCAAAATTAACCATGATATGGTCAATGGTAACCATATTATGGTTATTTATTTTAACCCTTTTTTTCAATTTGTTTGTTAAGTGTCAAATTATAATTTAATTCAACTTTTTATGGCTGATAGGTGGTATGTTTTACTTTTATAAAAAATCCCCTTTGCTTCATATTCCAGCCTGTGACGACCTTCATTGCCATTTTTTCTGTTCTACTGGTTATTCTACGTAAATTTATGTATTTTAATCAAGAATTAAAATAAAATAAATGTTTTTGCTTTCTAGCATATTATTTTTAATTTAAAATTAAACATAGAATGTTTTAAAATATTATAATTTCAAACATAATATTGTTATTAAATATTAACCAAAACATGTTTGGAGGCAACCATAATATGGTTAAAACTTTTGGATATATGAATTTAACCATAATATGGTTGCCGTGATAATAATATTGTTAAGGTTACCATAATATGTTTAAGTGTATAGTTGTAGCTTTATAAAAACATTATATTGTTAAATTCAACCATACTTGAAGTTTCAAGGGAGGTAAACACTTTATTGTTATATAGAAACAGAATATTATCAAGTAAAAAAAATTTTTGTTAAAAACAACAAAAGTTTGCTTGTCGCCATTGCAGGGAACATAATATGTTTTTTTTACCATACTTCAACCATTTCTTTTCTCTGCGTGTATGGGATGTGCCACGCCAACTTCTCCAATCCCGTCTGTTTTTATAGGGAAGTTGTGTATTGATAACCCAGCTTTGTGTACCAAATTTTGCCAATTTTTCTCTTGCCATTTTTTAAATATAAATAAATCAATTTTGGGCCACGCCCACACCTTTAATCGCGCCCATATTTTAACGGATGTTTAAACTGATAACTAGGGCAACCAAAAAAAACCAAATGCTTACTTTTTTGGTTTACAAGATAGAAATATTTTGATTGAACACAAATTCCGATCACAAAAAAACAAAGAAAATGAGATATTTGTTAGGGCTTTTTTTTCTTATTTTGGCAGTATCGGCTTTTTTTAGTTATTTTTGCGATATCGGCTTTTTTATACTTAGTTTGCCATTTTAAGATAATTTTTCAATTTTTTCATACGAAAAAAACTTATTTAATAAAATTATGCAAAAATCGTTATTATTATTTTTTTTATGTGCAACTTTTTTTATAAATACTAAAAAATCAACCATTTCTGTGCTGTAACAACTCTGGTTAAAAAAATCGTTCAACGTTATGGTAATCTTTTGTGCTTCCCTTGAACAATATCATCCCATAATCCTATATTATCTCTGTATGTTATTATAGCTACACTTAAGAATGGAGAGGGTATTATGCATTTGTGCTGATGTGAGAAACGCCTTAAAATATTGCTCCTAAAGTATACCGATCAACTCAAATCAAATCAAATCACTTTCTGAGTCGATCCAATGATGTACGTTCGGCTGGCTGGCTGTCCATGTAACCTCGTGTGCAAAGTACAGGTCGCAATTTTAAAGATAATTTAATGAAATTTGGTACGTGGGTTTTAATTGGCACAAGAGCGAATCGGTCCATAATTTAATATAGCCCCCATACAAGCTGCTATCCGGAAGAAGGTATTTGTGCCCACTATCAAACCAATTTTAATGCAATTTAAGACATATGTAGATAGATCCATATTTATATGGACACGTAAGGTATGCATTTTTTTAAAAATAGGACCACAAGGGGAGATAGGGGGCAATTTCTGCCTATCAGAAACTATTAAACCGATTTTAATGAAATTTGAAACATAGAAAGACCCCTTTTAATATAGCTATACACTCTCGAAACTTGCTTTAAAATACTGTTGTGTTGGGTATCATACGGTCGGGCTTGACCGACTATACTTTCTTACTTGATTTTTATGCAACTCTGTCTTAGCGGTACTGTAACGTACTTTTTATAGTGTAGTGTATAATTTTTATGTGTTTATGTTTTTAGTATTAAGCCTTTTTATCACCTTATTTTATTATTTGCTTGTTTAAGTTCTTTTCTCTCGAAAATTCCATAGCTGTATTCTTACGATCAAATTTATCAGTCTGTAACGTCATTTACCATCATACTTTGTAACGTCTTATTCCTTTTTAAATATAGTTTTTGTATAAAGTAACGTCTGTTAGCTCCCCTTCTCTCTGTTTTTGGTATAGTAACATCTTATTTTTTGCTTTTTTAATATAGTTTTAGCTATTAAGAATTTCTTTGTGTATATATTGTTAATTTCTACGAATTTTGGGGTTTTACACGAAGTTGTAACAAAATTGGAAACAAAAAATCTTTCATTGGTTTTCTAAGTGAACATAGTTATGGACCGTAAGAAAAATATCCCGTGTTCCAGGGGATATAGGAGACAAATTAAATACAAAATTTAAATCAGTTTCATTAAAAAATAAAGGATTTTTGGTAAAAAATATATTTTGGGAGGCAAGCGGAATTGTGAGTCCAATCGTATAAAATATACTTCAGAGCCAATACTCAATTTTAAATATGCTCCCTTAACATCTGTAGACGTAGGAAGAACTTTTTCTATGTACAAGAACTTGCTGACTCCAAACAGACATAGTTTTCTTTTCGAAAATTTATTGCATCAACTTATAATTTACTATAACAACGTATTAAACGAATTAAGTGGAAAATAAAAAATTTTAAATTGCTTTTTTTTAATTTTAAAAGCTTATTTTCATGTTTTCAAACGCTTTTTTAAGAGCTTAAAACTGTTTGTTAGTGCTTTTTTTTTTGGTTGCCCTACTGATAACCAATACGCTTGAGAGGTAGTGTATTGGTAGCCCAGTTATGTGTTCCAAATTTGAACAGTTTTTCTTTAGATATAAATAAATCTTGTTTGTGTCAAGCCCGCTTATCCAATCCCGCCTAATTTTTGTAAAAACTTTGAAAGTTTTTAGAGACCGGTTCAGCGGTGTAGGCGACTATAAGGTTCAAACAAATAAACATACATACACGGTAATACAATGTATTACGACTTTGTAGAATCAAAATAATATGAAATTCTCTCCGTGTTTAAAAGAAAAAAATAAAAGTCTGTTGTGAGTATATTTCATATTTACACGGATGATTTAAGTAAAATCAAACATAATAACAAACAAGTAAGAGTGCTATATTCGGCTATGCCGAATCTTTAATACCCTTAACCTTTTTGCGAGCAGAATACGGAGCAACTAGACAAAAACAAAATAATTTTTACATATACTTACATACATATTTACACTACTAAAAACTTCATTATAAATTAAATTTAAAAAGCGAAAACTGGTAAATATTTTTTTAAACTCGTTTTTGAACATAAAAATTAAAAAAAAATGTTGGTTTCGAAAAACCAAGATTCGATCCAGCGGACTCACAGTTTCCAACCTTAACAAACCCCCTAGACAACTGAACCATGAAGGAACGTTGTTTGAATATCATTAAAATGAAATATGGTACGTTTTTTTGTTCACAACTCAACTCATTTGAGTTGTAATTATTATTTTTGATTTTTTGTTCACCACAATATAGCAAAGTTGTAAACCATAACAAAAAAATTACAAATCAACTTATTTGAGTTGTGAACCGTAATAGTGGCCTATATTCACCAAAATGGTTTGTACAATGCATGTGTATTTGTTTGTTTGTTTTCTTTTAGTATAGGCAGTGTTTTCATACCGCAAATCTGTATTTTTTTGGCGAGTTTTTAAGTAACAAATAGAAACAAAAAGTCCCAGTTTCTATTTGCTAAAATTATTTCGTTAAATAGATTAAATAATAAAGAAGAGTGAAAACGAAAATCATATTAGGCATTATGCTAGTATATGTAAACAATTGTAAACGGGGGGAAGGCAGGGAGGAAGAGGGACATCACATCGTTAAATCCACTTCTCTCCTCATAAGGACCCAGAATATATATACTTTATAGGGTCTTAGATCAGTATTGTAGAAATTACAAATGGAATGACAAACCAATATATACCCCTTTCCACCCGTGGTGAAGGGTATAAAAAGATTAATTTCTAAGATTTCAGTATTTTGATTATAACTCAGCCATTTTTTAACCGATTTGACAGATTTATGCACCGACGTGTTTAAGAAGAAATTTGCTAGTTGTTGGTATTTAAAGGGAATTTAAAAAAAAATTTATTTTGGTCATAACTTTTTCGTGTCTGAACCGATTCTTTCGAGTTTTTTAGAAAATATTTTCTACTAAAGATTTCCGATATTTTGATATATAAGGGATAACAATAGGACATATGACAGTTTTTATACAATTTTTGATATTTTTTGTACGGGAGGTACCACGCTTACTTCTCCAATCCCGCCCACATTTTGTGGGATGCTGTGTATTGATAACCTAAATGTGTGTACCTAATTTGTAAACTTTGGCTCTTGCAGTTCTCTAGATATACAGAAAAAAGTAATAAGAATACAACAACAAGGGATTTTTGGAAAAAATTTGAGGTAGTCGTGGTTTTCTGCTCATATCTCAGCCATTTTTGGACCGAGCTGGCTGAATTTCAATAGCAAAATTATAATAAGAATACCTGACATAAATATACCCCAGCCATCATATCATATGGGTGCTTCGGAAAACCCATTTCAACAGACAGACAGATGGACAGACGGACAACTGGATTTGAACTTCCCTTCTCATAAGGATCCAGAATATATATACTTTATAGGGTCTAACATCAATATTGTAGAAATTACAAACGGAATGACAAAGTTATATATACCCTTTTACTTTCGGTGAAGGGTATAAAAAATTAATGCTTGTATCCAAAGAGTGTATAATGGAAGTTTGGATAGAGCACAATAGTAGTGTAATACTTTATCAGATAATGAGCAAACTATAGGGCTTTATTTTGACTATAATACAGCATTTATATGCGATCGTATGTAAGATCTTAGAAGTTTGAGTGGAAGACTTTTGCTTAATTAATGTACATTGTACATACATTGGAGTAATTTATAAGTAAATTGCTGTGCTCTGACCATAGGTATTCTAAATGTTAGACAAAAGAAATCAGTCTTAGGATAAGATGTAAAAAAATTTTCCCAACTATCCATTATTAAATTTTTTTTTTGGCTTAGAGACATTTAAAGAAGTAAATTAAAAAAAATATTTAAGCAACTCAACAGGAAATAATCTACGAAAACACTTTAAGAAAAAGTATGTGTTATATATTAAACAATTGATATTGTGTTAAAATAAAAAAAAGGAAAAAGAAAATACGTGATCAGAAACCAAATCTAACGATTATGACCAAGTTACATACATCTTATCTTAAATATACTCAATATTAAACCAAGTGCATATACATAAATGAAAGTACTTGCGTTTAGTTTTATTACACCCTCCACCACAAGTGGTAGATGAGGGTATACTAAATTTGTCAATCCTTGTGAAACTTTTTCTAATATACATCTAAGACCCCATAAATTGCATATATTCTGGGTCCTTGAGAAATTCTACGTCGATTTACCCATGACCGTCTATCTTTCTAAAGACTCAAGAGAGAGTTTAATTTATTTTAACATTTCCATGTGCATTCATTTAATAAATTTTTCTTCAAGAGTTTAGGATACATATTGCTTGTCTGCTTCAATATAAATAACAATAATTTAAACACAATACTTTTGACTTTACATAACATTTCTAATTAAGTTAAAAATTCACAAAAAAATCTTCTTTTTAAAACCTTTTCTTTAGCTTCACTTCGGAAAATCAAATCTTGTAACGTTAATTTAACCGCCTTATACTCAATGCAAATGGATGAAACTTTGCAGGCATACATATTCCCGATGACAATACACGAATACATGGGCGTAGCCAGGATAAAATCTAGGGGGGGGCAAAATTTTTTTTTTTGGTAAAATCCTTTTTTGACAGCCTTTTACTCAAAGCAAATGGATGAAACTTTGCAGGCATACATATTCCCGATAACAATACACGAATTCATGGGCGTAGCCATGATAAAATCAAGAGGGGCCACAATTTTTTTAAATGCTTTTTATTAGCTTCACTTTGGAAAATCAAATCTTGTAACGTTAATTTAACTGCCTTTTACTCAATGCAGATGGATGAAACTTTGCACGCATACATATTCCCGATGACAATACATGAATCCATGGGCGTAGCCAGGATAAAATCTAGGGGAGGGGGGTTAAAACCTTTTCTTTAGCTTCACTTCGGAAAATCAAATCTTGTAACGTTAATTTAACCGGCTTATACTCAATGCAAATGGATAAAACTTTGCAGGCATACATATTCCCAATGACAATACACGAATACATGGGCGTAGCCAGGATAAAATCTAGGGGGGGCAAAAATTTTTTTTTTGGTAAAATGCTTTTTTGGCCGCCTTTTACTCAAAGCAAATGGATGAAACTTTGCAGGCATACATATTCCCGATAACAATACACGAATTCATGGGCGTAGCCAGGATAAAATCAAGGGGGGGCAGAATTTTTAAAACCTTTTCGTTAGCTTCACTTCGGAAAATCAAATCTTGTAACGTATATAGACAATACACGAATACATGGGCGTAGCCAGGATAAAATCTATGGGGGGTGGGGGGTCAAACATTTTTTTGTTTTTAGTAAAATGCTTTTTTGACCGTCTTTTACTCGATGCAAATGGATGAAACTTTGCAGGCATACATATTTCCGATGACAGTACACGAATACATGGGTGTAGCCAGGATAAAATCTAGGGGAGGAGGGTTAAAACCTTTTATTTAGCTTCATTTCGGAAAATCAAATCTTGTAACGTTAATTTAACCGCCTTTTAATCAATGCAGATGGATGAAACTTTCCAGGCATACATATTCCCGATGACAATACATGAATACATGGGCGTAGCCAGAATAAAATCTAGGGGGGCGGCAAAATTTTTTTTTTTTGGTGAAATGCTTTTTTGACTGCCTTATACTCAATGCAAATAGATAAAACTTTCCAGGCATTCACCAGGATAAAATCTAGGTGGGGGGGCAAAAATTTTTTTTTTGATAAAATGATTTTTTGAATGCCTTCTACTCAATGCAAATGGATGAAACTTTGCAGGCATACATATTTCCGATGATAATACACGAACACATGGGCGTAGCTAGGATTAAATCTAGGGGGGGGCAGATACTAATCCACGTGTGTAAAGTTTTATTATATGAATATAAATTTTTTTTTTTTATTATATGAATATAAAATTCAAAACATGTAAAAAAATGTTCTTATTTACCATGGAAATTGTAATGCATTAATTAAACCTATTCGTTACTAAAAAGTAAAAAATAAATAAAAAAAAAAACAAATTTTAAGAAACGCTTTTCTTTACCTTAATATATTGATCAGTTGTGAACACAGAATAAATAACAATACTAAAAAAATCGACTAAAAGTCAAAAAATAACAACATTTCAAACAACATAAACTTTTAAATCAAAATTGAAAAAAACTCACACATCCCTTAAAGAACAGCGTGGGGCGCCGCGTTGTTATGAAACAAAATGTTCAATTATTGAAAATTGGTAGCTTTAAACATGATTGGTTGTATTTCTTTCGGTCTGAAATATTAAAATGTACTCACGGCAGTCATGTTTTTTTTTTTAAGTTCAGGTTGGTATGGGCGCCCCACGCTTTTCTTTAAGGGATGTGTGAGTTGCTTTCCATTTTGATTTAAAAGTTTATGTTGTTTGAAATGTTGTTATTTTTTGACTTTTAGTCGATTTTTTTAGTATTCATATTTATTCTGTGTTCACAACTGATCAATATATTAAGGTAAAGAAAAGCGTTTCTTAAAATTTTTTTTTTTTATTTATTTTAGATTTTATATGCTTTAGCTAAAAAATTTAAGGTATAAAATTATAATGAAATAAAAATATTGATTTCGAATTTCAACATCTGCAATTGACGTTGAGTGTAGGCCGTTCCAACCTGTTATTTACAAATTCAACGTCGTCTTATGAGTGAAGTCTGAGCGTTGAGTAATGCCAAGGCAAATCGTACATCATATTAAATAATTTGTTTTGAGCAATCTGTAATTTATGAAGTGGATTAAACTAGAGCAGCGTAAAACATTACAGCATGGAATATGGATTTTAGTATAAGACGTTTATTGTGGATATTAAGATAGGAATTTCTGTTTATAAGTGGATACATAAGTCTGGTTAACTTATTAACTTTGTCAATAATGTATGGAAGATGATCTTTGAATTTAAGCTTAGGATCAACAGAGAAAAACAATACTGGGGCCTAATTCTGGCAGTCGTGATCGAGTTATTTCTCGATTCGAAAGCAATTTTATCTCAGTCGATACTGAACGAATCAAAATTATTTTTTCAGTATTCTGAAACTCAAATTAATGCCTTACAACACTGAAAAAATAATTCCAATTCGTTCAGTATTGACTGAAATAATTAGATATTAAATTGCTTTCGAATCGAGAAATTACTCGATCACGACTGCCAGAATCAGGCCCCTGGTGTCAAATTCTTTCTAGTTATCCCAAGCAGCTTGGGCTTGAAATCCCGCAAAAGCGGTTCCGTAGAATAAGAGTTATGAATCAAAATGTAAAACAACCACCCTAAGAAAATCATAATTTTGTTACAAAAACTAGCATAAATAGTGGCGTTCATAATTTAGCAAAGGCTCCATATAAAGCTCACTATCGGAAAACACTTAAGTACGCCTACAGCCGTAACGAATAATGCTGTCATAGTTTCAAAAGAATAGAAATCAATCTGCCAAATTTCGTGAGTATTGCATTATGTAAACGGATTTAGTGTATTGTATAATTAAAGGCAACAAATTTTAATACTGTGAGCGCAGGTTTCATAAATTTTAGATTCCATGTAGAGCCCACTCCTGAAATATTTGAACACTCCGTGAAGGGTATTTAAGATTCGGCAAAGCCGAATATATTACTGTCTTATAATGGAATAAAATTCTTTAGTTTCCTGGTCAGTCTTCATTGCAGTAGTTTTTTTTAGTATTTATTTACATAGATAAAAAATACTGCACATGAAAAAAATTTTATTTTTTAGTTCTGTTATTGGTTTTTAGTTTGATTAAGAATGACAAATTTAATTTAATTTGCATTTTGCTTCAATATTTTGAATGGCAACTGTGTGTCCTAACAAATATCCAAACAGACCAAAACAGAGAAAAATGTAAATGAGTTGTAGAACAAGCTTATCGTAAGAGATTTCTTACAACATGACAACAAATATGATTGCAAATGACTAATTCTCGCTATAGTTTTGCAAGTGTTTTTGAGAATGTTGACCCGTTATTTGACGCGTGCTTTAATTATGTATTATTAGTTAAAGATTGCTGTCTTTTTGTTTGGTTCGAAGAGTGAAGAGTTTTAAATTGGTTTAAACAGTGCGCAATTGTAAAAAAAAGTAATTAAATATTATATAAGTAAAAAACTTTTTGTAAATATGCCATATAAGTTTAAACAGAATGTTCGTTAAGAATGTAATATTATTAAAGTTTAGAAAGGTATTTTTCTTTAAGCTTATTCTAATATTAGACTTATTAGCTTACATTATATGATATACAAGTAATATTATCGCAAGGGATCAGTTTTCATTATTAAATAATTGCTTGTAAGCCTTTTTTAATTGTAATCACAAAACTTTTCTAAGCTTAAGGCTTATGCTAGTAAACTTGCTAAAAGTTCTTTCTAATTCGTTTTGTTTTTTTTTTTTTAATTCCCTAAGCTAATCCCGCGAAGCTCTACGCTTGTCTGCAGGAACGAAACCAGAGTCTCTGGCAGGAATCGAGCCCGCAACCCCGGCGCTGATAGACTAGCTCACTACCAGCTAGCCTACCGGGGCACTCATAGAGCGTCCCTTATTTTAAAAGTTTTTAAAATGTGGACACGGTACCCGCTAATTTTTTTTATTTGACAAAATTGTAATTCATATGTAATTTTATGTCCCTTTGTCCACGCCTTTCCCAAGCGACGGGGCCTCAAAGAGAAGAATATGCGTTTTTTATTTTAACTCAAGTTAAAATTTCTAAAAAGCCTCAAGTATTAGTTGGCAAGTTGGTTCCAAAATCGTTTCTCAATTTTGGATATGGAATCCTCGGAAGTACCAAACGTCATCAAATCGTCTTAAAAATCTCCAACCACTATTTCGAGTGAACTTAGAACCCGGCGACGTAAAGCTTAAAAAAACTAAACGCATCCCATTTACAATTTGAAATATATTCTGTACAGAAGAATCACGATAGAGGAGCCGCACAAAAGAAATGGACCCGTTCAGCGTTTAAACTGCCAAGAATTTGGTCATACTAAAGCATTCTGCTACTTGCGCCCTGTTTGCGTTGTATTTGGTGAATTACATGGTACAGTTCTTTGCGATAAGTCTAAAAAGACCCCAACGAGGAGGTAATCACACTGCGTCAAGCCGAAAACTAATCCCCCTCCAGTGCAGGTAACAAATCAAGTAAACACTAATGACATTCAGGCTCTGTAGCCCAGTAATAACAGAACCTCTTACGCTAACGTCCTTAGATCAAACCATGTGCCAATGCAAGATGCTTCGCCAATTAATTCCCTTTCTAATTGAAGTCGTCTAGAGAAAACCATGGAAATATTAGTGCAAACAGTAAATAATTTTACGAACACAATGGGTAACATAATTCAAGAAATTCTTAGAATGCAATCGATGTTATTGCGAGCTGTACTTAACAAGCAATGAACTGTTTAAAAATTTTTTTTGGAACGCAAACGGCATCCGCCAACATAAAAATGAACTAGAATTCTTTCTTAACCCATTTTTCGCTGCACCAAGTAAACTGACAATAAAATAACGAAATAAGATTTTAAGTAACTAACAGAAACAAAAAACAAGAGTATGAGTGCTGGTGATTATAATCACCAGTCGGCGAAAAATGGATTAAACATAAACAAATTGATGTTATGATGGTTTCTGAAACTCATCTGACTTCAAGAAATACATAAAAAACTAATGGATATATATTATATGATACCAAGGACCCTCGATATAGAGCTTGTGGAGGTTCTGCCATTTTGATAAAACCCCGAGTCAAACACTACTTAGTGTGTGATCATTGTGAACATCATCTGCAAGCAACGAACATTTGGGTTGAAGAGCTAAATCGAAACATAGTAATCTCATATTTATACTCTCCACCTAGATTTTCAATATCAGAAAGCCAATGTTATAAATATTATAAATCATTAGGACCCTTTTTCCTGGCCGCTGGTGATTATAACGCTAAACATATGTACCTTCTGGGGGTCACGACTTATAACACCAAAAGGTCGTGTTTTGTTTAATACAATCTCTAAAATGGATTTAAATGTGGTCAACCAACATTTTGGTCTACTGGACAGCAAGAAATTCCAGATGTTATCGATTTAAGCGTGGTTAAAAACATCCCCATAGAAACGATTCATGTTGAAGCTTCCTTAGAATTATCTTCCGTTCATACACCTACAATTGTTACTTTAATGAACCCAAATAGAATTGTAACTCCGTCTAGTTACTAAGTCTGAATTCATACGGCTCTTTTCTTATTGAAAAGATTCTTCCTTTTTCTTCTTTGAACATGAATTGGCGTTCAAATTATTCATGTCATGTTTACGCCATGTTTTTTATTTTGTATAGTCGTGCGTTTGCATGTGTGCTTTTTTGATATTGAAAACAATAACAAAATTAAACAACGAATGAAAAAGCAAAACGTAAAGACAGTACAGGCATTTGTGTACTTGTTTCTTTTCCCCTCGCCACTCTCGCCTATAAAGTAGCAATCTTTTCAATAAGAAAAGAGCCATATGAACACAGACTAAGCGACGTCAGACACACAAATTAATTCGTTAAAGTATAAAAATATCTCAGTACCCACTGCACAGAAAATATTCCGCTTTGTACAACGGAGAATGTGGACGTCCCTATTGTTAATTTTGACAGTTATCTTAAACCAGTGGTGGGCGCTGGTTTGCCTGGATTACAAAGTTTTACGGGTTTTTACATTTACTCTTCGTGTTTTTTTTGTACCAGAGCTGCTACAAATCCAAAAATTTCCCTACTAAGATATTCTTTAAAATCCCCAAAACATACCATACACTTGTTTTATTATACTACTTTTAAAATTAATAAAAGTAGATTTTAAATAGAGAAAATGAATAAAAAATATTTTCTAGCAGTCAAAACAAAAAGAAATAACAATATTAACATTGAAATCAGAATGTGAAAAAATTTACCGTATAACACATACACGTGTTTGTGTGATGTTGTTTTCGCTCATTTACTACTGCCCACAAACTGAAAATCTTGAATTCATTGCAAGGTATATTTATAGCAGGTAGCCGCGAGATTACAACAATTGTACAATAAAACAAACAACAGGGCTTTTTATTGTTGTTATGTGGTACGAACTGTCAAACAGCAAAGGGGTTGATAAGAGACAAAAAAGGCAAAAGATTAAGACAAAAAACTTGTTTACTTGTTTTCTATACAACATTTGACAGTTCGTACCACAAAACAAGCAAATAAAAAATAAACAGCTGGCTTTCCGAGACTACCTGCTATAAATATACCTTGATCAGGGATGCCAACTTAGCTATTTTGGGGCTAAATTTGGCTCTTTTCAATTACTTCTGACACGTAATTTTTCTCGATAGCTCTTATTTTAAAAAAGAGCTAACACCGGCTCTTTTCAAACGTGATATTGGTACGTCTGACACTTTTTGCATATATCTGTTAATACACCCGTTTTTACCCTCTTGTTTCGACTTTGGTTCATTTACATATGTGTACAATACTCTAATGCTGAGGTGGAAAGAGCATTCATTGCTTTGAATTTTTTATACCCTCCACCACAATTAGTTGTGAAGAGGGTATACTAAGTTTGTCATTCCGTGTGAAACTTTTTTATTATTCATCTCAGACCCCATAAAGTATATATATTCTGGCTGCTTGAGTAATTCTAAGTCGATTTAGCCATGTCCGTCTGTCTGTCCGTCTGTCCGTCTGTCCTTCTGTCCGTCTGTCCGTCTGTTGAAAACACGCTCACTTTCGAAAAACTCAAAAGAAATAAACAAACTAGGTGTCAAATTGCTTGTAGTTATCCTAAGCAGTTTGGGATTGAATTTCAGCAAAATCGGTTCAGTAGGACCAGAGCTATGAATCAAAATGTGGAACCACCACCTTCAAAAACTTGATAATTTTGTTACAAAAACTAACATAAATGATGCAAAAATGCACGGAATGACATAAGATTTTGCACAAGTCCGTTTTATTCGATTAGAAATTACACTGTAAAATTTCGCGAAGGTCGGTCCATAATTTACCCTAGGCCCCATATAAACACTACTCCCGGAAAACAGTTTAGTACGCCTAAAACCGTAAAAAATAATGCAATCATAACAAATTTTGGCTCGTCACAATTTTATAGGACTATAAATGATACTGTGAAATTTCGTGAAGATCGGTACATAATTTACCCTAGGCCCCATATATGCCCTACTCCCGGAAAACAGTTTAGTCTCCTAAAACCATAATTAATAACAAATCGTCACAGTTTAAGATAATAATAATAAAAAGACATCATACAGATATTACTCCTTAAACATTCGAACTGTCGGTGGAGGGTATCAAAGATTCGGCACAGCCGAATATAGCACTCTAACTTGTTTAAGAATAAAATTAGAAACCGTATGGCTTTGAACACTGTAAAAGTTTAATTCATATAAAATATGGCTTACAAAGCAGTAGCGCATGCTGTTAAAGCTACGATTTGCCAGCAAGCGTGTTTGTAAAAATAAATTCAATTGAAACGTATAAAAAATCAAAACATTACATTAAAACAAACATATGGCCAGAAGAAGAAGAAAATTTAACACTTTTTGAAAATGACTGTTAATATTTTTAATTTTTTTAATTCAAATGTTACATATTGTAATGTAAATATTTGTGTACAATTTTTAAGTAGTAATTTTATTAAACATTATTATGTATATTTAATTTTTTTAATAAAGGGTGGTTAAATTGTAAGGGCCGATGTTGAATGTGAACCACACCTAAACGCCAAGTTTTTTTCCGAATTTTATTTGGTATTTCTCTATTTCAGACTTACTCAATTTGAACCATAGAGAGATACACAATCCAACAACGTGTTAAAGTTATCCAGACTTATTATGAAAATGTGCGTTTAAATCAAAATGCATATCGTGCATATCGAAGAAAATCATCTTCAGTGATGAGGCACATTTTCACCTCAGTGGATTCGTTAATAAGCAGAATTGCCGCATTTGGGCGAATGATAATCCAAGAGTGATTGTCGAAAAACCAATCCACCCACAAAGAGTGACTGTTTGGTGCGGTTTATGGGCTGGCGGCATCATCGGGTCGTATTTTTCCAAAATGAGGCCGGTCAGGCAGTTACTGTGAATGGTGTTCGCTATCGTGAGATGATAACGAACTTTTTATGGCCCGAATTGGAAGATATGGATGTGGACGATATGTGGTTTCAGCAGGACGGTGCCACTTGCCACACAGCTAACGAAACAATGGCTCTTTTGCGCAACAAATTCAATGGCCGTGTTATCTCACGTAATGGCGATGTCAATTGGCCGCCAAGATCATGTGATTTGACACCGTTGGACTTTTTTCTTTGGGGTTATTTGAAAGAAAAGGTGTACGTCGATAAGCCAGCAACAATTCAAGAGCTAAAGGATGAGATAATTCGGCACATTAACGGCATAGAACCTCCATTATGCCTCAGGGTCATCGAAAATTTGGACCATCGGATGGAGGTGTGCCGCCGTGGTCGCGGCGCCCATTTGGCCGATATTTTGTTCCATACATAATTGAGTAATACCAATATATCATAATAAAATAAAATTACAATAATTTCCTTTCAGCCCTTGAAATTTAACCACCTTTTATATGTAAACGAGTTTAAAATACAAAAATGAATAATAAATGGATTTAAAACAGAGCAATCTTTTTAATTTTAAAATTTAGCACTTTTTAGCTCTTTTTGACTGCTCGGTCGGCACGTATTGCCAATGAATAGTTGGCATCTCCAGGGATGCCAACTTAGCTATTTTGGGGCTAAATTTTGCTCTTTTCAATTACTTCTGACACGTAATTTTTCTCGATAGCTCCGATACCGGCTCTTTTCAAACGTGATATTGGTACGTCTGACACTTTTTGCATATATCTGTTAATACACCCGTTTTTACCCTCTTGTTTCGACTTTGGTTCATTTACATATGTGTACAATACTCTAATGCTGAGGTGGAAAGAGCATTCATTGCTTTGAATTTTTTTAAGAATAAAATTAGAAACCGTATGGCTTTGAACACTGTAAAAGTTTAATTCATATAAAATATGGCTTACAAAGCAGTAGCGCATGCTGTTAAAGCTACGATTTGCCAGCAAGCGTGTTTGTAAAAATAAATTCAATTGAAACGTATAAAAAATCAAAATATTACATTAAAACAAACATATGGCCAGAAGAAGAAGAAAATTAAACACTTTTTGAAAATGACTGTTAATATTTTTAATTTTTTTAATTCAAATGTTACATTTTGTAATGTAAATATTTGTGTAAAATTTTTAAGTAGTAATTTTATTAAACAATAATATGTACATTTAATTTTTTTAATATGTTTACATATATTAAAAAAATTAATTAAAATACAAAAATGAATAATAAATGGATTTAAAACAGAACAATCTTTGATTTTAAAATTAAGCCCTTTTTAGCTCTTTTTGACTGCTCGGTCGGCACGTATTGCCATTGAATAGTTGGCATCTCTGGGCATCTCTGACCTTGATTCATTGTTTCAAGGCTTAAAAGTAACAAAGGCAACCCGAAAAACAAATACAACAGAAAGAAAAAAAATAAAATTGTATTCAGTTTAGTCTTGGGCTTAATCGTTCGTTTAGGTGACCGGTCATTAACGTTCAATTCGAAACAGTGAACGAGTTCGTTCATTTCGTTCAGTCGGTCATTTCAGATCACTTGTCTTTTGGGTCGGTTGATCGTTTGGATCAGTCGGTCTTTTGTATCAGTTGCTCTTTTGTGGTTTTCGTTCAGTCATTCACAATTGATTGAATACGGCAATGTGTTAAAAGAGTATAGCAATATTCATTTAAGAAATATGTATACAATAATAGAAAACAATAAACACAAAGCAAATTCGAAGAAACATTTTGCTTTGTGTTTTGCATTGTTTTTTGTGAATGACTGATTCAAACTGATTCAAAAGACCCAAGTGAACCATATTGAACGATGTATTATGAAAATGTGTAAAGCAATGTGACAATGAGTAAAAGAAACAAGTATATTATTCTGGCATAACAAACATATACACAAGAATAGTACTGTTGTTTCTTTTCAATCAGTTGTTCGGTAAGCAAGTGAATGACTGATTCAAACTGATTCAAAAGACCTGAAAAGACCCAAGTGAACCATATTGAACGATGAGACTGAACGGCCGTTCAACGTTCATTTGACTGATTCGTTCAATTGAACCGGGTCGTTCATGACCGACACAACTCTAATTCAGTTGCTTAATAAATTTCAACGAAGCAGGAGTGTTGCGAATGTTCTTATTTTGTCAAATTTTGCAATTTCGTAGTGGTACACTGACAATATATTTATTGTGTTGTGATCAAGCTGTGCTCATGTGTTTTTTTTCAGCTTGTTTTAAAAACTTTACAGCAATCATGTAGGATGATGGATTATATAATAATCAAGTTTTCTTACTGAATTCCTTTTTTTTTGCCTTATTTACATACCTATAGTTCACATTTTGAAGTTTTTGCTCACGGCATTTTCGATTTCAGGTGACCATATGTATTATATATATATAATTTATTTTTTTTTTTAATTATATAAAAACAATATTTTTAATGAACTCCTTTTTTTTGTATTGCATATTTACATACAATTTGAAAATATTTTCAAAAATTTCTCTAAGTGTAAATCAACTAATTTATTCTCTTTTATTCAATGTTCTCTATCTGCCCTTCGCTGTCTTAAACTAGCTGTTCAATATTCTAGCGTAACCCCCAAAAAAATAATCTATATGTATAAAAATGAAACGGTCCATGCATAAAATCGCATCACGTGAGAACGGCTGGAGAGATTTAGCTGATTTTTTTTTAAAATTAATAATAGTTCGGTATATATCTTTTTTTCCAAAAACATATTTATAAACATTTATTTTTTATTACAAGTTCAATATTTTCATATTAAAAATGTAAAAAAGAAGAAGAGTTCTTCGAGTTTGTACTAAAATTGTCTCTTATTAATAAACATGAGAAATGAAAAGGAGGCAAATATGTTTCTATTCGATTCGAAATTTTCAGGAGATGGTTTGTAAAGAAAAATTTGCTTAAAAATTCCTGGTAAAACACGAAAAATTTAAGTTTTTAATATCGACCCCTTTGCGCGAAATTATCGTATGTTACAAAAACCAAATTTTACGGGACAGCCATTTTTATACATACTTTTCTCTGCGTTTGCTTGCAATATCATAATGAAAATATACAATAAATTTTTGGAGCAACGAAGTGGAATTCGCCTACAATATTTTGTCAGGTGACGTCTCTTTGAATGTAGAACAAGATTGCATCAAAAACTCAATTTCAAAAAAAATGGCATATACGATAATTTTGCGCAAAGGGGTCGATATATTGCCTCCTTTTAATTTCTCATGTTTATTAATAATAGACAATTTTAGTACAAGCTCGAAGAACTCTTCTTCTATTTTACATTTTTAATATGAAAATATTGAACTTCTGATAAAAAACCATTAGGAAACTTGAATGGTAGTTGGGCAAGAAACGATATTGAAAACGGAAATTTGTTTGTTAGTCACCTGAAAAACGTATTTACCCCAAATATATCTCACGATATAGCAGTCGAGTTACCGCCTGTTAATGTTAGAGCAGCTATTCCTCTAAGATTTGAGATAAGAGAAATAGAAAAGGCTATTTATGACTTAAACACTAATAAGGCACCTGATATTGATAAGATCCGTAATAGAATGCTTTTGGAGCTACCTCGCGTAGCAAAGAAAATTATTATGTTTAATGCTTTTTTACGCCTTGAATACTATCCTCAAAAGTGGAAGGTTTCCTAAGTTACCATGATACCAAAGACAGGTAAAGATCATACAAAAGTTGATGCATATACCCCTATTAGCTTATTATCAAATATATCAAAGCTATTTGAGAAATTATAAGTGTCAAAATAACACCGATTTTAAATGAAAATAGTTGTATTCTAAGCCATCAATTCGGTTTTAGAAGCAACCACAACACAATTGAGCAAACTCATCAATAGTAAATGTCATTAAAAAAGCCTTTAAAGAAAAAAAATGCTTAGCACTCTTTATCGATGTTTCGCAAGCTTTTGATAGAGTCTGGCATGAAGGCGTATTACATAAATTGAAGTAAAACTTACCAGCAAACACACACAAGCTGTTAGAAAGCTACATAGTCGGTCGCCAATTTATTATTAAAGAAGGAAATTTCTTATGTGCCCCTCAGCCAATTGACGCTGGAGTCCCTCAGGGAAACAACCTGAGCCCACTTTTATACTTAATATATACCTTGGATATGCCAACAAACAACTACACCTAAGCTTTAACATTTGCTTAGATCTAGTTTTTATTGGTAAATATAAGTGATCACAGATTTTCGTTATTTTTGCTCCAGCTCCTTAAGTTTTCAAGAAAAACTCATTAAAAGTTTTTATACAAAAATCATAAGCAAATCCAACTGCTATCAACAACCTTGACCTTAAATGTCGGGGAGGTGAAAATTAAAAGGGGGTGATGGGATTTTAGGTGATGGAAAAAGGATAAGGAATGGATAACCCTTGGTCACGCTGGCCTTAAAATGTATGCCTTTAAACTTGTTCTGACTAACTGTCCGGATTCAAGTTCCAAGACAGACACTCTTGCCGACACTTAAGCCACAACATCGCGGCAAGATAGTTATCCAGGTGGTGTAGGGTATCATATTTTATTGCTGTACTTGTTCTAGGTTTGCCGACACCTGTTAAATTCGCCTTGTTATAATTCTAAGTCATGTCAGATGTAAATTGTTACATAAATAAAGAAATACATTCTTTTTAATACCATGTTAAAAATAATAAAAATAAAAATTTTTTAGTAAAGAAAGAAATATCAGAAGTTCATCAAACGTACAACAATTTATTTATAAATTCTAACGTCTTACAGTTTTCGTTTTTAAAAACGTATAACACGAGTAAAACGTAATTTTAACACATTTTTTTTTAGTTAATGTTGTATTTTGTCGCTTTTTTTTAAATTTAATACAATTTTGTACTTGTTTTCAAACTAGTAATCAAACAATAAATACTATTTTTAACTATTTAAACCAATTTAAATTTAATAGCTTTTAATGCTGGGAACGTGCCCTCCTTGCATTTGCCACGGAAATCATCTAGTGTCAAGTCGAATATTGCAACACCACCCAATGAGTTTCTCTGTACATATTCCGCTTTGGCGGCAAGACTATCTTGATCTTCATATGTTAGGAAAAGACCTTCATGCCCTTTGACATTAGCCGAGCGATAAGCATAATTGCCATATTTTTTATCCTTAGTTTTGCTCATTTTATTAAGACGGAAACATATTTCGGGCCAACTTAGTAGACCAGGAGTATGTGTCAACTCTCCACCCTGGGCGGGTCCCTTAAGAGACGAAGTTATAGGCATAACATTTGATTTCAATTCACTGGTCATTTTCCAAGCCCGACCATAAACTGGTATGCCAAGATTAAGTTTACTGCCTTGAATAGGATGAGAAAGCCATTGGCGTACTTGGTATTCGGCATTGGATTGAATCAAACGTTTTTTATTGCGTGGTGGAGCTTGTAGCGGAGCTAAATAGTCCGCCTCTTTGGGTGTACGCTCGGGTGTTGAGTAATCAAAAGTGCCCAAATTCACAAAATCTAAATCTCCTATAATGGCGGGTATATTAAGGTATTCTGAAAAAATATAAGAACAAAGCAGAAAGAAATCGGTAATTTTTACATATCTACTGTACATCACAAGAATAAAGAAACCAACTCACTTGTAGCATTAACATGCGGTAAGACCGTTAAAGTTAGCAAAAGTCTATCACGACTTAAAGTGTTCTTAAGCCTATTTACGAGGGCTGTGAATTGTTGTTTTTGCATCAGAACCTGTGAACTACCTGCAATTTTTTTCGATTTCTTGGGAACAAATTTATTTCCAACAGGAATATTTTGTAGTAGGTTTTTGCCTTTCTTCAATATTTGCTTAGCAGTAGACATTTTAGATTTATTGTGAGGAAATTGATAGGCTAAATCTAATCCATCGAAACTATATTTACGCAAAAATGTTGAGGCTGAATTTATGAAATTCTCTTGACTTCGTGAATTTGCCTCAAGAAGTTTCATATATTTTTCGGGATTTTTTAAGTCTTTTCCACCTCCCAAGCTCACTAAAAATTTGATATGACGATACTGGTTTCTGATTTTCCTAATTTGAGTGAACTGTTGGTGTTGTCTTGGACTTAAAGTTTCAACGTCAAACGTATCGGGTCTTAAGCCAACATAACCATAGACAATATGGGTACAATATTCCAATGAAGTTTTTAAGTCATTCTCAGTAAAATTAGCAAAACCTGTAATATTTAAAAAATAAAAGAAGTAAATAATGATTTAAGTAATTATTTTTAGTAATTTAATAAATTAAGAATCACTGTCTCATCTTACCACCCCTTTGGATACTTGAGGTATCATAAAAACATGTTATATTAAAACGTCCTGCCAATGCCAGTTGGCAGATGGCAAAAGTTGCCATTAAAATAAAACAAACTTTCATGGTAATTGAAATGTTATTACAGCACAGTTGAACCGATACTATTAAAAAAAGAAATATTTACACGCTTTTATAAGAAACTTCTTGAAAAATTTTGAACGTTAATTAATACCATTTTATATATATTCTCAAACCGCAAAAAATGATTAATGGAAACGGTTGGTAAATAATAAATAGAAGTCCTATTTTTAAATCCCATATATACGAAGTAGTTATTTTTAGTTTTAATACCCTCCACTACTAGTTGTAAAGAGGGTATACTAAGTTTATCAATCCGTGTGAACTTTTTATAACCACACCACAATAGTGGAGAGGGTCTTATGCGTTTGTGCTGCTGCTTGGTACATTTTAAAATATTAGTCCTAGACCAGTGTTGCCAATAAAGAATTCGGAAATTACACATAACTGTATACCAAATAACACATTTGATGCTAAATTACACATACAAATCGAAAAAGTAGCTTTGATAAAGTTAATTCAACTTGCAGAACCTTTTTGACATTCCATATTTTCAATTGAATGGGCAGGTTAACAAGAGAGCAAAGCTTACCAATTGCTGTAGTAAGAAAGAACTGGATCAAAATGTATAAAGGCACGTATCCACGCGAAGTACTTATTTCCGAACATAAGCGGTAACTTCGGCAGAAGAACAGCACAAAAATGTTTTTGTGCAAGCCTAAGCAACATAAATTTTTAAAATTCGCTTTGAATTTTCCTGAAATTTTTACAGTAACATCATGTGAGCACCAAAAATAAGCTACGCTACCTATTTTTTCGATAGCAGTAGGGAAAGTGGTACCATCCATAGGATGCCAATGTTAGGTATCGCATATCTTAAGAGCCGCTACACCAATTTTTTTCATCTTTTTGCAGTAGAATTGCTGAGCCTCGAAATTGAAAAAAGATAGCAGCAGGACGCCAATGTTAAATATCGCATATCTTAAGAGCTGTTATAGTGAAAATGTCCAAGCTTGGTAGGAGTCACTCTTATGGTGAACTACACCTTTGAAAATAAAAATAAAGAGAGTGGGAGCAGGGTTAGCAATACCCCCATGGGATGCATATATTAAATATCGCGTAACTGAAGAAATATTATAGCGAGAGTATTCAATCGTGGTTAAGGCTACTACTATGGTAAACTATAAATTTCAAAGGGAGGGAGCAATAAACTTAAAAATTTTATTTTGTCGATAGTGGCAGGGGAGCAGTGCCCCTATAGGACACAACTGTTGAAGCAAATTTATGACTAAGTAAAGTGACCGATTTATCATCGCGCAGCCCAAACGGCTGAAGTTAGAGACATGAAATTTGGACAGTGAATAAGTCTCCCAACGAATAGATCCACAGAGAAGAGATTTTGAGAAATTTAAATACTTAGAGTGTAAATTAGGTAAGAATAGGCTAATAGGCTTAACATAGGCTATAATGTTTGTAAAATTCCAAGTGGGCGTGGCCCCTCCCAAACAAAGAAAGAATGAATAACACCATATCTGGAGAACAGTTACAGAAAAGTTTTCAAATTTAAAACAAATAACTTTGTTAACAATACACAACATCTGTCAAAAAGTGAACTGGGTTGGAGAAGTGGGAGTGACTCCACCATTACAAAGATAGTGTCAATACCCAGCAAAAACTTTACTTACCTGGTAAGTTAGCAAGTAATGTTGGAGAAAAATAAACAGTGCTTATTTTACGGCCGAATAACTACTTATTTTTGTTCGAGGTGTCCACAGAATTCAGTACTTACATTACACTTACTAGAATTAAAAAAATATCTACTTATTATTTAACTATAAGTTGAATTGTAAGTACTAACCAGAAGCCAAAAAATCTCTAGTTAATAGACCTAATAAGTAGTTATTGAGTACGTTACCAGAAAGTAAATATTTAGTACTGAAACAACACACCTAATAAGTAGTTATTGAGCTGATTATCAGTAAGCAAATGTCCAGTAGTGAAAAAAATAGAAGTAATAAGTAGTTGCTAATTACTAGTAAGTACTTATTGGAGTTTTCAGAATAATGACAATTGTAATGACAACTACTTACCAGGTAACGTATGAAATAACTACCATCTTTTACTAAAAATCAAAAAGTTTTTCCTGGGTAACAGTGATCCGGAGAACGGTTACTGAAAAAAATTTAGATTTTGTACAAATATTTAGCTTGGTTATCAATACACAACATTTATTAAAAAGTGAGCTAGATTAGAGAAGTAGCCGTGGTTTGGTACCTCCCATACAAAGTCAATTTAGATTTCTTTATATCTGGAGAATGGTCACAGTATGTATAAGTTTTTAAATTTACAACAAATAGTTTGCTTTTCTAGTTTGAAAACCCACAAACTTTTTTACCAATTCACTCATACTTTTTAAAATTAAATCATTAAAGTAGGGACATTCCAAAAAAAATATATAAATACTGATCTCTACTCCTACCGAGGCAATATGTAACCTGATAATGTACATAGATTTATAGTCTGTTGATTCTTCAAAAGTTTGAAAGCTCTCACTCATACAGTTTTGCAAATAAACGAAAATAAGTTTTAGCTTTGCTTGGGAGGCAGTGTTGTCAAAACTTGGTGACCAAAAATGGCTAAATTTACGGGAAAATATGGATAAAAGATGGCTAAAAGCTTTTTTAAATAAAAGAAATTAAAATTCAATAACAAAACAGAAATGATTTATTCAAGGTTGTTTACGATGAAATTGTAAGTTAAGATCAATTTCTTAAATAAGAATAAACGTAAATTAATATTTTGATAGGTATGTATTTAAAAAATTAAATCATCGATAAATTCGATGACGATGTCGTACATAGGAATCACTCGTGCCTATTAGATTTAAATAATTTGAAGGTAAATCATAATCACGACAACATTTACCTAACCTTTTGTGTCCAGATCTACAATAAAAAACAAGTAAGAAAGTATAGTCCGTCACCCCGACTTTATGATACCCTACACCACATTAGAGCCTATATACCAAATTTTATTAAACTATCTGCAAATTTGCGACCTGTACTTTGCGCACAAGGTTTACATGGACAGACAGCCGGACAAACATCGTTAATTCGACTCAGAAAGTGATTCTGAGTCGATCAGTTTACTTTAATGTGGGACAAGAATTAACATTTTAAGGTGTTACAAATATCAGCACAAATGCATAGTACCCTCTCCACTGTTGTGGTGTTGGTATAAATATTTTATTGGTATGGTAAAAATATAAACCTAATTGATAAAATCGAATTAAAGGTTGCTAAATGGAACCTATTTCTCAAATTACTTTTAACGATGTTTACTTGGCTAAATACCCTCTCTACTTCAGCATTAGACCATGGAAGTAATAGGAACTTTATAGTCAATTCTAAAAATTTTTGTTGACGCCTGCGTCTCTTTTATACTTGCAACAAGAAAGAAACACCGATGTTTGTGCTGATCCATTTTATAAATTTAATACTAGAATACTGTTCCTTTATTTTGAAAGATGTTTCAACATCATCATTTATAGCGATTTTCAACAGTTGTAAAAGTTGTGATTTAAATTAAAGGCGTTTTAAAATCTATAAAAATTTTCTTTTAAAAGAAAAACGGCAAAAGAAATTTTATGGCTAAGCAAGTTGAAAAATGGCTAATGGCTAAACTCATTTTTTTAATGGCTAAACAGGGTGAAAAATTGCTAAATCTAGCCACTAAATGGCTAAATTGCCAACACTGTTGAGAGGTGCCAATTCCACAAGAAACTTCGAAAAATTATTATATTAAATTTTATAAAAATCGATCCAGAGGGTTAGGTGTAGGGAGATCGATTATTCGACTTTTTTCAAAAACCTGTTTTCGAATATTCCGAATAGTTGCAATTCAAAAAAACCCGGTGTTTGGTTAAGCAGTTGAAAAATAACCGTTTAACCGGTTTTAATTCGAATACATAAACATAGAAAAATCAATTTGTTTTTGTAATAAAAAGTTAATTTGACTAAAAACAAAACGTTTCACGAAGGTAAGAAACCAACAAAACACATAGATATGACTTAAGGTATGATCAGCAGCCGTATTCCGTATTTCGCTAAAACTAAAACTCTATCGCTAAACATCTATAAAGTTGATTTAGCGATTTTTGGCTACGAATGTAATTCTGTAACGTACATTGCTAAATTTGGCAATGCCATAAAAATGTAATTCGCCGCAATTTTAGCTTTTAATATCATTGCTTAAATTTTTAAATTTTGTATTCTCTAAGGCATTTTAGCGATCGAGATTTAGCTTAAGCTAAGCGAATTACAGAATACGGCTTCAGATCTAACAGATATTTGACGATAAAATCCAAAAAAAAGCGTGACCAGTAAATTGATCAAACTTTATTTATTTTTAACAATTTCTATTTATTTACTAAACTTTATTCCTAAGATGATAATTGTATAATGTAATTAAGAAACTGTTAAATAAGGTTTGCTCTAGCCAAACATTTTGCTAGGACGTCAAATATTTAATAGGTGGTTTCAAAAAATTATAGGAATTTAAAAAATTTAATATTTTAGATATTCTTAAAAATGTATTTTAAATGAGTTTTAATTTGTTGGTTGGCTAAGAATGTATATATGAATCAGTAAACTTAAACCATATTTTTAAAAATGTTGCAAACAAAACCTCTTAGCCAGGATTAATTATTCCAAATTATTTTGTTTCAGCATTTGTATGAAATATCTATCAATTCGTCGATCACAATTTAAGAGCTTCCGTGACATTGTTTGATTCCTTCAATTTTGTTTTAAGTTCTTGGTGTTTTAATATATAAAACTGATGAATTTTCCGATATCGTTGATTCCGCCGCAATGTTGTTGTTTTGAGCATGAAGATATGCTAGAACTACTAAGAGTTTTTCATTAATTTTAGGCAGCATATTTTAGTAAAGTATTATTTGCCATCTCTTAAGAACTACTTGGAACAGAGTCAACTTTTACTTGGCGTATATTTTTGTCAAGCTTGTGGACTAATTAAAGGTGATTAATAAGTCCTGACGTTGAAGAACCTTTGCAACTTATCATTTTAGGGCCCTTTAAGCACCATTGTCTTTTAAATCAGTTCGATATATCGCCAGAGACGACACCTTTATAAAAATATATATGTATATGTATTTAGATTACTGTCAAATTGCTAATACATATTTTGAATTGTTTTTGGTTTTTGTTACAAGAACACACGCTTATATAAGCGATTTGTATTTACATTGCTCATAATGTTTTTTTGAATGTTGCTACATTTTGTTTTGACATTCTTCATAAAAAGGTTAAGTTCGCCCAATTTTCAATTAAAAAAATACTTAAATTACGGGTACATTTATAACAAAAGTAAGGAAACGTATATAAATTACACATTACTAAAATAACCGGTTTATTTTACCAAAATAACCGGTTTATTCGATATTCGAAAAATGGACATTTCAAAATATCCGACTTGGGCAAAACTAAAATAACCGGTTAAAACCGGTCGAATACTAACCGTTCGATTTCTCTAGTTAGGTGTCTATGTACATACTTATATATAATGTTTTTTGAATAAAGTGCAAATAAAATAGTGTTTTTAATACATAAATATTTTGGTTACTTTTTATTGGTTACCTTCAATATGACACCTTTAATATGAGCACAATATCGGTTTCTGTCTATCAGTAAAACGGTAATAGTAAAAGGAACTAAATTTGGTACTATTTGCTTCGTTATCGACACTCAAGATCTATTTTAAGAAATTTGACTAATTTTATTTCAATGGGGGAAGCGAAGCGAACCGGGTAAAGCTAATTATATATAACGTTCACTCGTGAAATATTCTTACTCGCGGTAGAGGGTATTATAGATGCGGCTTAGCTAAATATAGCACATTTGTATTAAAGTTATTGTTACATTATGGGAAATTTCTAATTAATAATTTTGTACTTTTTATGTACTAGCAAAATAAGTGTAAGACATAAAAATAGAAAAAATAAAAAATAGTCGAATGAGTCAATTTTTTTTTATCAATAAACGAATAATTGATCTAGCTACGGAAGCTGCAAAGTGTGTAGAACAAAGAATATAAAAATTTCATCAAAAAACTTTCTAGCTTTCTTTTAGTAAAAGATTTTAATGTATTTGGTAATTGTTAAAGCTAAAAAAAATTGTAAACCTTTATTTAAAAAAAAAACTAATTTTCCTTGTTTAAATAAGCTGTTAATAAAATGAAACTATTTCTTCATATGTACATATGTTTAAAGATACGTACAAAAGTTGTATACAAATTTAATTTAAGCTTGCACTTTACAGCAATCTTTTTTATCATTTAGTTGAAAACTCATTAGAATTTTCTACCAGGGCCACCCATAATAAAGGGATTGAAGGCTTTACACTTACCAAGAACTATCTATCACTCATAAGAAGTAGTGCTGGGAAACTATCGATAGTACTATCGATGATATCGCTAGTCTTAAAATATCGGAAATATTAAAATACAGCTATGAAAACATGTAATACCAGGGGCCCAATTCTGGCAGTCGTGATCGAGTAATTTCTCGATTCGAAAGCAATTTAATATCTAATTATTGCAGTCAATACTGAACGAATTGAAATTATTTTTTCAGTGTTGTAAATAATTAATTTGAGTTTCACAATACTGAAAAAATAATTTTGATTCGTTCAGTATCGACTGAGACAAAATTGCTTTCGAATCGAGAAATTACTCGATCACGACTGCCAGAATTAGGCCCCAGATATAATCACAATTTTTCGCCGCAAGTTAACTCGCTGTTGATTCGCGCTGAATTGCAGTAATGTACACAAACAAGAAGAAAAGTATGTGGCATTGATAGCTTAGCTGTACTTCTTTTTACTGCTAATAGAGGCCCTTATGTTAAAATTTGTATATGTTTAAATACGGACTAGAATGTCTAAAGTTTTTGTAATGTTGTAAAAAAAAATGCAAATGCGTATGCAATTGCGAGCATATACGATTGCGAGCAATACAATGAACGACCATTAGAGGAAAAGTCATCTATATCGATTCTTTTCAAATAAAGTTTTATGTTGGTATTTTATTTGAACCTACATACGTGCTACATATTCATATTGCGAATAGAATCAAGTTCTTAATCGGGCTTTATTGCGTTGTTTTATTCTGTAATTAAAATTAATTTTAGTTGTTATAAAAATGTAATACATTAAAAAAAGAAAAAAAATTTTTAACTGACACCAGCACAAAACTGTCATCTAAAATAACTTGCGTACATACATACGTCTTATTTAAAAAAATATAAAATAATGTACTTTCAATAAAATGATAACAACTATAAACTGTAGCCTGATAAAATAGTAGCTAAAGTTTTCCTACTCAAGTACACGCATTCAGTCGATAGTAATATCCATAGTTAAATCTGAACTATCGATTAATATCGATAGTAGAAAATATTGATAGTATCCCAGCACTAATAAAATTTTTTTTAACTATTTACTTAAAATATAACTTTTTGCTTATTTCGCAAGAGCTGTTTTAAATGCAAATTTTGCATTTTTATGCAAGTTCCGAATTTAGGAATAATAAGTTTCTTAAGAAAATCATTGTACTTTGACTATTATGTTAAACACAAGTAAAAATCCTAAATTCGGCTATGCCAAATCTAATATACCCTTCACCATGGTTCCCATGGGCAAGAACAGAAGCTTATATATAATATAAGAATGGTATATATGCATATGTAATTCTTTAGACATAAATAAATCTGTTTGTGACACGCCCATTTATCCAATTCCGCCTACGTTTTATCGAATGTTGTGTATTGATAACCACAATGCTTGTGCTTGATTTGGAAACTTTAGCTCTTGCCGTTCTAAATAGTGATCTATCTATGCTTTAAATTTCATTAAAATCTGCTGGATAAAAATTTAAAGCCTTAAACCATCTTCACAAAATTACCTTTCTAATGAAACCGGCTTGGAGCACATCGGTTGAATGGTTTCACAATCTATAACGGACATAGCCAGAAACATTTGTTTTTTTTATATCGCACTTAATCAACAAGATGGTATTTATAAAAAATTTGCATTTTAACAAAAGCATGTTCATGTGTAATAGTGTGACTACAAACTGTAATGTAATACCCTTTGTACACTTGCATACATTTCGGAGGCATGGACGATGTTGAAAATGTGAAATACGCGTTCACACTTGAAACATCTAACATCTACCATAAATAAAAAATGTCACCATTTCTGAAAAAAGAACTTTATTTTTTTTAAGCACTTTTTTTCTACAACATTTTAAAAGATAACACCAAAATGTATTTCTAATTCATTTTGTTTAATAATTTTAGCAAAATAAGGCTTGCAAAAAAGAAAAAACTTGAGAAATGGTAACGCTGCTTTCAAAGCAACTTCCATTTTGTCAGTGATGCCACAATAATAATAGAATTTTTTGCCACTTTTCTAGTGATGACACTAAAAGAATCGAAAAATGTAAAAGGGAACAAAATGAGATAGTAACATTCTGTAATGATGTTGAAAAATTTTGATTTTTAGTCCCATGTATTTCTTATGGGAAAATTCCAAAATCTTCGCCAATTGATGTTAAATGTTAAATGTTGACAAGTGTGAAAAGGCTATAAAAATCATATAACAACACAAACAAAATGTCAAAATGAAACAAAAATAACTCGTATGAACAGCATGTTTGGCAAACTAGTTTCAAAGAGCGAAACGAGTGGTTTATATCGTCGTATGAACATAGCATTAGACATTGAGCACTATTTTTTCTAGAGTTAAGGCCATGGTGGAATAAGCAGGTGGCAAATACAACATTACAACAAAAATGGAAATTACATCACCGCACTGTGGCTGAAAATTGAATTTCATCGGCTAAAAGTTCAATTTTTTGTCATCGCCGAAATTTTAATGCCATTCGATAGCAAACATATTAGAACTAAAGTATCCAAAAAACTAGATGAAAATATTGGTAATTGTGGCTGTGGCATGCTGTTGGAAACAAATATTTTATTTTGTTTTAGAAAAAAATTAATTTTTGTAAATTTGAGCAGAACTAAATTATGATTTCTCGCAAACCGTTATCAATAATTGAACGAATTTTTTTTTGTTATATTAGTTCAAGTTGAATCACAGTGCTCGTTGAATGCAGACGTGTTTTTTTTAACTCGGCATACGGTTTTTGTTTTCTTTTAACATACTTAAATAAGTTGTTATAAAATCATAATATTATTTATTAAATAAATAATATAATATCAGCGAATTGGACGCTTAAAAATAATTTTTAATTTGTGAACATAAACGTCAATAATTAAAATAATAAAAGTTATAATTTAATAAAAAAATGTATGTATGAACATACATACATAAACATACAAACATACATTTTAAGCAAAAACATTTCTTGTTTTTGTTTATTCTTCTTTTTTATTATCGGGGTTTTTAACAACAAATAACAAGAAGAGCACAATTAAACAAACTGTAAAATAAAAAAAAAAAAACTTATGAATGCGTACAATGCAAAAACAATTAAACATAATGAAAGAAATGCATATGTTACAGTGAGTGTTGACGAAACAAAAGTAGAAACAAAAAAAAGAATCGATGATAGCAATTACCTAACGGCTAAACCTATTACTCGAACGCGTTCCCTCTCACCTTCTTTGTTTACAAATACGGTCGATCGTATTACAATAACAAGTTTGTTAACTGCAGGCGCTGCCGCAGAGCCAAAAAAATCTTTAATAAGTGATGATACGGTTAACCCCAAAACAGCCGATATGGACAACTCAGTAACTCAAGGAAAAATTTCTCAAAAGCCTACAGTACAAGTTGGTATGGACAGGTACATAACAGTGCTCAAACGGGGACGCAGCCCTACCTCTGCAGCAGTTGCTTCGGCCTCAAAAGTACCAACTTTTGATAAAATAAATACTCAAAATCGTTTTGCAATTCTGGAGGATGAATCCTCTGAAGCACCAAACGTCATAAAATCATCAAAGCCTCCCCCGATATATCTTAGGGAACAAAATTCAAATGAGCTCATAAAGAGTTTGATATCAGTGATAGGTGAAAATTCGTTTTACGTAGCGGCTATCAAGCGTGGTAGTATAAACGAGACTAAAATACAAGTCAATCATGAGAATGACTTTCGCAAAGTAATAAACAACTTTGAAGCACTAAAAAAAAACTTTTATACATACCAACTGAAAAGCAGTAAAGGTCTTCAGGTAGTGATTAAGGGTATTGACTCATGTGTGGACCCAGAAGAGGTCAAAACATTCCTAGAAGAAAAAGGCTTCAAGGTAAAACATGTAGTAAACATTAAAAATAGAGAAAAAATTCCCCAACCACTTTTTCGAGTAGAGTTTGAACCCGGCGACGTTAAGCTTAAAAAAAATGAAACGCATCCCATCTGTGATTTAAAATACATTCTGTACAGAAAGGTAACTATAGAGGAGCCGCACAAAAGAGGTGGTCCCGTTCAATGTTTGAACTGCCAAGAATTTGGCCATACTAAGGCATACTGCTATTTACCCCCTGTTTGCGTAGTATGTGGTGAGCTACACGGTACAGTTCTATGCGATAAGTCTAAAACCGACCCCAACGTAAAAAAATGCAGCAACTGTGGTGGTAATCACACTGCCAATTATAGAGGATGCCCTGTATATACTATCGTCAAGCAGTCGGTTGGACCGAAAACTAATCCCCCTCAAATGCAGGTAACGAATCAAGTAAACAGTAATGATCTTCAGGCTCCGCAGCCTAGTAGTAACAGAACCTCTTATGCTAACGTTTTAAAATCAAACAATGTACCAATGCAAGGCGCTTCGTCAAGTAATGACGAAACTCCAGTTTCTAATCTAAGTCGTTTAGAAAAAACCATGGAAACATTAGTGCAAACAGTAAATAATTTTACAAACACAATGGGTAATATGATGCAGGAAATTCTTAGAATGCAATCGATGTTATTGCAAGCTATTCTTAACAAGCCATGAACTGTTTAAAAATTTGTTTTTGGAACGCAAACGGCATCCGCCAACATAAAAATGAATTAGAATACTTTCTTAAAAATAAACAAATTGATGTCATGATGGTTTCTGAAACTCATTTGACCTCAAGAAATACGTTTAAAATTAATGGTTATACTCTATATGATACCAAGGACCCTCGAGATAGAGCTTGTGGAGGTTCTGCTATATTAATAAAAAACCGAATTAAACACTACCCAATGTGTGATCATCGTGAAGATTATCTCCAAGCTACGAACATTTGTGTCGAAGAGCTAAATCGAAGCATAGTTATTTCATCTCTATATTCACCACCTAGATTTGCAATATCAGAAAGCCAATATTACAAATATTATAAGTCACTGGGGCCCTGTTTCCTGGCTGCTGGCGATTACAACGCAAAACATACCTTCTGGGGGTCACGACTTATAACACCAAAGGGTCGTGTTTTGTTTAATACCATCTCTAAAATGAATTTAAATGTTGTCGCGAGCGGCCAACCAACATATTGGCCTGCTGATCCGCAAAAAATTCCAGATGTCATCGATTTTGGCGTGGTTAAAAACATCCCCACAGAAACGATTTACGTTGAAGCTTCCACAGAATTATCCTCTGATCACACACCTACAATTGTTACTATAAAAAACACCAATAGAATTGAATCTCCCTCTGGTCACATAGCGACGTCAGCTACACATATAAATTGGATAAAATATAAAAAATATCTCAGTACCCATTGCACAGAAAATATTCCGCTTAGCACACCGGAGTATATAGAACGCTCTATTGTCAATTTTGACAGTTTTCTAAAACTAGCTGTTCAACATTCCAGCATTGCCCCCAAAAAAACTAAAAATAATAAAATTTATTCCTCAGATGTCGAGCGTCTCTTGTCTGAAAAAAGGAGAGCTCGTAGAGAGTGGCAATTGCACAGATCCCCTCAACTTAAGAACTTACTAAAAGACTGTACAAAAAGGCTGAGAAAGTTACTGCAGACTCAGAAAACGGCTTCTCTGGAAAAATATCTTAAGGAACTTGATGCAACTCCACAATCAGACTACTCATTATGGCGTGCAGCTAGAAACCTCAAAAGGCCAGTTGTCGCTAATCCGCCATTAAGAAACTTGAATGGAAGTTGGGCAAGAAATGATGTTGAAAAAGGAAATCTGTTTGTTAATCATTTAAAACACGTATTTACCCCTAACATATCTCACGATATGGCGGTCGAGTTACCACCTGTTGCTGCTAGAGCAGCTGTTCCCCTAAGATTTGAGATAAGAGAAATCGAAAAGGCTATTTGTGATTTAAACCCCAAGAAGGCTCCTGGTTTTGATAAGATCAGCAACAAAATGCTTTTGGAGCTACCCAGCATAGCAAGGAGAATTATTCTTTTAATTTTTAATGCTATTTTACGCCTGGAATACTATCCTCAAAAGTGGAAGGTTTCCTTAGTCATCATGATACCTAAGCCAGGAAAGGATCACACAAAAGTTGAGTCATATAGGCCTATAAGTTTACTTTCAAATATATCAAAGCTGTTTGAGAAGCTGTTAGCGTCAAAATTAACCCCAATTCTAAATGAAAACAGATGTATTCCTAACCACCAATTCGGCTTAGAAGAGAACACAGCACAATTGAGCAAACCCATCGTATAGTAAACGCAATAAGAAAAGCCTTTGAAGAAAGAAAATATTGTTCCGCTCTCTTCATCGATGTTTCTCAAGCTTTTGACAAAGTCTGGCATGAAGGCTTATTACATAAATTGAAGCTAAACTTACCAGTAAACACACACAAGCTGTTAGAAAGCTACTTAGTCGGTCGAAAGTTTATTATTAAAGAAGGTGATTATTTAAGCTCTCCTCAACCAATTGAAGCTGGAGTCCCTCAGGGAAGCATCCTAGGCCCACTTTTATACTTAATATATACTTCGGATATGCCAATAAACAACTACACCCAAACTTAAACATTTGCTGATGACACAGCTTTTCTAAGCGTGCACGAAAACAGTCAAGAAGCATCTCGATACCTACAGGATCATATATTTCAACTCGAACTGTGGCTGAAGCAATGGAGGATAAAGGTCAATGAGCAAAAATGCGTACATGTAACATTTACCTTGCGTCGGGAAACATGCCCCCCTATTAAAATCAATAATCATTTAGTGCCTCAAAATTCGCATGTAAAATACCTCGGTATTCATCTAGATCGCCGTTTAACGTGGAAAAGCCATATAGAGGCAAAATTATCTCAAATGAAACTAAAAGCCATCCAAATTCATTGGCTTATTGGAAGAAACTCTGTCCTAAGTCTCGACTGCAAACTTTTACTTTACAACTCCATCTTAAAGCCAATCTGGTGCTACGGTATTCAACTATGGGGCACTGCCTCGGCCTCTAATATCGAAAAAATTCAAAGGCGCCAAAATAAACTTCTTCGAATAATCACAGCTGCCCCTTGGTATGTTAAAAACTCAAATATTCACAAGGATCTCAATGTTCCTTTAGTAAAAACTATGATTACAAAATATGCAGTAAAATATTTAAAAAGGCTTGAACAACACCCAAATCCACTAGCTCGAAATATTTTAAACCATGGCGGCCACACTCGCTTAAGAAGAAGAGACACTGCAGCACTTACCCAATTAGATGAGCGATAAACACCTATATAAGTGAACAGAACCCGTGATGAAGAAAATTTTTGTCTGGCACTGGCAGGACGTAAAATAACGTATTAGGTTAAGATTTGATTAATTATTGTTAGTTCATATTTAAAATATGAAGATTCAATAAAAAATAATGAGAAAAAAAAAAAAAAAAAAATATTAGTGGGATAGTAGTCTTTAAGAAATGGTTCATTACATCACTGTATCATTTATACCTGTTGTGTTATTAAATGTTTCCTCAGGTTCTATATTTTAGTTAAATCCGAATTTTAGAGGAATAGAACTTGTTAGGGTCAAAAGGGGTTAAAGAGATTTTAGTACCATCAGAAAGCTGAAAGTGTCCTCTTTAAGCCCATATGTACTTGTGCAACTGTTTGGAACTGTCTTTTGAACGCTTTTTTCATTTTAATGAAATTACTCGCAACTTTTTTTTTGCTGTTTTTATTTAAGCTGCTCATATGACTGAAATAACTTTAACACAATGGTTTACAAACGTTTTGTTTTGAAAAAAATTATTTTGGTTCTTATGAACGGCTAAACATATTTAAATGAAATTTTAAACTGTCATGGCCGGGTAGCTTTTGAGTTGAATTGAAAGAACACGGGTCCATGGAGGGTCGGGAGAGTGACTTGCGGACCTCTAAAATTGGTAACCTCGGAAATTCAAACTTTTAAAAAATTCACCAAAAATATATTTATGGATTGCAAAAAAAAATTAAATTTAAACTGAGTTACAAAAAATATGCTTAAATGTTTAGGTTATATCCTTTGCCTTTGGAGATATTCGGATAAAACGGATTTTTTGGCTTGATTTTATAACGATTTTTCCAGTTTTTTAATCGGATTGATTATGTTTTATGTCAAACTGTTATGTGTGTTAAGTGGGTTCAACATTTTTTATATTGGTAGTAAAGCAGTCTTTAAACAATGTTATGTTGTATTACTGTACCGATTATACCTGCTGTGTTATTAAATATTTTTTCAGGTTCTATATTTTAGTCAAATTGAAGTTCAGAAGAATAGAATTTATGAGGGTCAAAAGGGGTTAGAGAGATTTTACTAGCTGTAGGAAGGTGAAAGTATCCACTTTAAACCCAAATGCACTTTTGTACCTGATTGGACCAGCCTATAGAACTTTTTTTTAGTTTGTGAAAAATTATTCGCAACATTCCTTTTGCTCTTTTTATTTTACCTATTCATATAGCTGAAATATAAGTTTACCAAGCCAAGTTATGCTAGGTATTTTATATTATATAATTACCAATACCTGTGGGATTTTAAGCGTATCCTACTTTAGCCCATTTTAGCTTTTTATTCTACCTTATTATGCTAACTAGGAACAAAGTATAACGCAAGCTATGTATAAAAGCCAGTGGTATTCGAATAAAATCTCAGTTGTTAAAATATATAATAGCAATAACAATCTAATTTTTTAATATCTATAAAAATGGAGAGCTTCAGCTATAAAGAATTATCCGAAGAGTATTTTAAAAATAAAAAGGAGGAAGATGTTTTAAGTTACATTGAAGGAAAACTCAATTTATATTCCTGCAGCACTGAAATACGATCGGAACTGCAAAATAAAATAACCGATTTCGTCAAAAACTTAAAAAGCGCTTCAAACAAGTTGGATGTATTAAACCTAGATTTTACAACAGTTTTGCAATATTTGGAGGCAATTTTCCAACCGAATGAATAGTAGATATAAATTACTTTTATTGTTATTTAAGCAAAAAATATGTTTTTGTCCTTATTGTTATTTAAATAAAAAAGAAAATTAACATTTAAAAATTTACACTTATTTATTTTTTTAATCTAAAAAGTATTCTAGTGGAATCTGTTGTAGAGTTGATAATGTAGAAACCTATTCACAAAATGATCATAGGTATTATTACATGCCCATGCTTTTTTTTTAAAGGTATAGTGGTATATACGAGGCGAATGTACATACATATATGCATATAAAGGTAATACGAATACTCATTTGTTCTTTCGCTGATAAAAAAATATTTTCTCCAGAAATATATAAAAATGTTTATATTTTTCGAAAGAAAACATTATGAGTATGCTTGTAGAAGCAACTTTTAGTCAGTTTGACATTTTTACTCCCATATGCCCTATTCCAAATCAAATTTTTCCAACAAAAAAAAAATAATTTGAGTAAAAAATTCTAATCATTCAACACACCAATTTTTATACAATTAGAACAGTAATGTTTTCTAGTATGTCCATTATTTTCTAGAAAATTCTGATCAATATCGAGTGGTAAATGGTATTGCCTTTTTGGAAAAAAAAATGTAAAGCCGTTTTCCGGGATTGGGAATTTGGGTATTTCTGAATCAAAAATGGGGATGTTTTTCAGTCCACTGTTTTAAGAACTTTTTAATCTACATAACTGCCAAAATTCATTATGATACCTTTATTCATGTTAGATTTGTAGAATGTCAAACATTAAAATTATTATTTATATAGTGTAAATGAATAAAAGGGCTTTCAATATGAGTAAAAAATAATAATTTTAAGGTTTGACATTCTATAAATGTGACATGAACAAAGATATATTAATGAAATTTGGCAGCTTTTTTAATTAAAAAGTTCATAAAACAGTGGGCTGAAAAACATCCCACCTTTTGAATAAAAAATACCATAATTCTCAATCAATTCATACTAAATGCTAAAAAACATCAAAAGTTCAACTTTGACCTTAAAGTTCAAGAAGTCTTCTCTCCTGCAAAAAAAAATTGCAAAATTATCTCTATCGTTTCAAAAGTTACAGATTTTTGGCAGATGAAAAACGATTTTCAGCCACTGTGCACCGTTTACTTCAAAACATACTTTAAACAAAAATCAAAGCGTGCCGCTAAACGTGAAGAAATAAATAAATTTTTAGCCAATTTTTATTTAATTATGGTCATTTTATTTAATATTATCAAAAACTTTAATAAAATACAATAATAAGAGCAAACCAAACTAGACAAACAATGCAAGAGGAAAAATCGTCATACGTATATTTTTGGGAAAAAGTGTATCTTTTTGGAAACTGAAATGTATCTTTCTCGAAATTTCACTGGCAACACTGCTGCTACCTGTTTATTTCACCATGATAACATCTACTATCATGGTGGAATAAGCAGATGGCATCGTTACGGCAACAAATACAACATTACTACAAAAAGGGATATTACATCACCGTTTACGTCAAAAAATACATTAAACAAAAATCAAAGCGTGCCGCTGAACGTGATGAAATAAATAAATTTTTAGCCAATTTTTATTTAATTATGGTCAATATCTTATTTATATTAATTTAAAATTATCAAAAACTTTAATAAAATGCAATAATCACTGCACTAAATGTGGACTTTTTGTAAACATAAACAAAACTTTGACATAAACCTAGACAAACAATGCAAGAGCAAAAAATCGTCATCTGTCGTAGTGCTGCCACCTGTTTATTTGACCATGTCTACTATCAATTAAAAATGTCACCATTTCTGAAAAAAAAACTTTTTTTTTTAAATACTTTTTTTCTACAAAAGTGCCAAAAGTATGCAAAAAATAGGCAAAATAAGGCTTGCTAAAAAGGAAAAACTTGAGAAATGGTAACGCTGCTTTCAAATCAAATGCCATTTTGTTAGTGATGCCACAGTCAAATAGGATTTATTGCCACTTTTCTAGTGATAACACTTAAAACATCGGAAGATGTAGAGTGAAATACAATGAGAAAGGAACATTTTGTAAAGATGTTAAAAATTTTTATTTTTAGCATAATGTATTTCTTATGGGAAAACTTTAACATCTTCCCAAATTAATGTTAAATGTTGACAAGTGTGAAAAGGCTATAAACGAGTGGTTCACATTTTCTACATCTTTGATGGTAGATGTTACATGTTGATCAGTGTAAAAAGCCTATAACAGCACAAAAAAAATGTCAAAATGAAACAAGAATGAATCGTATTAACAGCAAGTTAACATAGCATTACATCTTTCGATATTTTAAGTGTCATCACAAAAAAGTAGTAATAACTTCTAATGTTGTGGCATCACAAAATGATGGAGAATGTTTTTTACAATTTTATTTACTACAGTATTCCACGCATAATTACCAATATGCCAATATTTTTGGGTTATTATACGGGGTAGGCATTTAAACGAATGGCGTATTCTTTTTACATAAGTTAATTTGGAAAAACAGTTTTATATACATATTTTGAAATATAAATAAACACGTAATTAAAATTAAAAAAAGGCTAGAAAAAGCAATATGCATTGTTGAAAAAAGCCGAAAATAGCTTAAAGCTAAATGAAATATCTTAAGCTAAACATTAAAAAATAAAGCTAAATTTAGCTGGAAAAAGCTGATATGGTCACACTGCTTGTAGGGCTATTACACATGTCGAAATCATTTCTCAAGTACGCTGGTACCCCCGTGACTCATTTGGTACTATTTCCAAATTTTTTAAACCTACATATTTATAATTGATAAAAATGGCAACTCGTATTTACTGTCTAATAAATATAAGCGGAGTTAAGTGTTTGGTGCAAATAGTCTTGCGAAAATGCAAAATGCCGTAGCTTTTTTATGAAATCTAAGGGAAACTATTTTTTGTTGTTGGATTTAACAAAACAGCTATAATATTTTGCAATTGCTTTTTTGCAAGACCATTTGCACCAAACACTGAACTCCGCTATTGTGAACAGATTTTTGCACTGGTTCATTGAACGAGTGCTTATGCCACATTCTAAATTGAGTATCAGCGGCAGCATATACGCATGCATTTTCTGCAAAATTTCTAGTAGAAGAGACGTCTTCCTCTCAAGATTATTTTGTCACGAATTCATAAAATTTTCAAATATTCGTCAACAAGATGGCTGTCACGTCAAGGATTAATCAACAGAATTTTGGAACAGTGGGAACCCATCCATTATTATTTCACTCCGAACTATTTTGAAGGAGATTTTACAAGCGCATAGGGTATAAAAGCGCTCGCTTGTGGCAATCAAAAATAAAAATAAATGGATTTCTCGACCCTTACACTGAGTCTTCACCTGAGATAATATGTGAAAGCACGTCGGCAGAATGAGAGAACAAATTTCTTCATGTTAATAACTTTGACAAGTCGACCACCGAAAAAAAACACCATATGTTGACTTGACCCCACCTTCTACTCAATTCGCCTTGATATTAATCTTACATAGGGTCTCCACCTGAGATAAGATATAAGATTTTTATATCAGCAAACGTCAAATTCAATCGCAGAGAGTATTATCTTACGTGTGGACTCTCAAATAGTGTTAATATTAATATTATAATATATATTATGAGACAGTTGTTATGAGAGATCTTATAACAACTATCTTATAAGATGAGCTGTCAAAAATAGACACATACATTTATAAATATAAACAAAAAAATGACGCCATCATTTAAATGTAAAATTATACTAGAAAAAATGGAAAAAATTTTAAAATGTGTGAAAAAAAACAATATTTTAAAAGTATATGTAGCGAAAAAGAAAAATTACAGCCAAAAAACTAATTTGCTTGCCTACTTATAATTTAAAAACTAAAATAAGAAAAATATTTTTTTGTGGAAAAAATCCAGCGCAATAACTTGTTGCTTATTATTTGCAAAAGAAAAGTACACACATATGTATGTATACATACTTACATATAAGTATTTTAAAAAGTTTATGAAGAACTACAACTTAATTGGCTTTTTATTCCGTCCAGCAGAAATAGTTGTGAAGAGTATCATTACGGGTGAGACTTTTTTAATATTCATCTAAGGCCTAGAACAAACAGTGAAACAAGATTGCAACTTCCGGTTATTTTCGAGTATCATTTGAGTTTATGCCATAGACTCCTTTGAGGGACCACACATGACGCGAACACTTTGAGGCCGGTTTTAAATGCATTGGAAATCAGTTGCATTGAAACCGGCGTGCAGGAAACTCGTATTTGCGTTTAATCTGTTGTCAAAGAAAATCGAAATGATTGTGATAATTTCATTACATTCTGGTACAATGTAGGTTGCACGGTTTGTGTGGAAAACGATAATTTCGTTGCAGATGCGTTTTACCGTCTGTTCTGGGCCTAAGACCACCATAAAGTATATATGTATATTCTGTGTCCTAGAGTAAATTTAGTCCAGTTAGCTATGTCTATCTTTCTGTCCGTCTGTTGAAATGTAGCTTACTAACGACTCAAAAGAGAGGAAGAATATTGATGTTAAATTGTTTCTAGTTTTCCTAAGCAGTTTGGAATTGAAATTCCTAGAATAGTGTTAGAATTGGTGTGGGATTTGGCACAAATTCGTTGTATATGACTAGAAGTCGTACTAAGATCGGGACATACTTTACCATAGGCCCAATTTAAAGCCTACTCTCGAAAAGCAATTAAGTACGCCTAAAACCGCAATGAATAATGTTGTAATAAGGCTTCAATCACATTAGAAAATGTGAAAATCATCCCTTAATTTACAATTTTCCCCATATAATGCCCACTCTGAGTTATTACAATACGCCTTAAACCGCAGAGTGGGCATTCTTAATCTGATGTATTAAAAATATTTGTACCAAGTTTAAGCATTCTTTTTGAAAAACACTTCTTATTTACTTACCCCACTCATTTTCGGTATAGCTCTCAATTCTCAAAAATTACGGGCATTAAAGCGTAAAAAAGTCCATGTAAATAAAGAAGTTTTATTGAGAGTAATTAAATGCTAAAATAACAGGTATATAAATTTTGGGCAAGAATATTTTAGCTGGGAGCTTAAAGCTCATACAAAATTTTCGAATTTTGTTTTTGTTTTAAATGTTATTTTCTATGCGAACGTTAACGTTCTAAATCGTTCATTAAAAAAACTCATTGAAAAAAATTATTTTCCTAAATATATTCCTAATTTAATAGTAATTGAAATAATGTTGGTACACCTTTTAAAAGATATGTTTAAGCACTTATAAATATATACATATATATAGTTTGTTTAAAAATTATCATAAACATGGAATAAGTAAAAGTTTATTAAAAATACAGTTGTAAACCTTCTTTAAGGCCTGAAAAGAGAAAGCGCTCGGAATTTTTCCCGCTATGAAGCGTAAAGGTGAAAATTATTGGAAAAAAATTACTACCTGAAAGAACTGAAGACATGTATTTTGTTCTCGCTTCATAATCAAGAAAATCGTGTTACAACAATATTTTTATCTTAGTATACCTTATGAGATAATATATGTATGTACAGTGGCGGACTTAGGCCTGTTCCTCCATAGGCACTCTTAAATATGCCTCCCTTTTTGATTGCATAGGAGTGATTATTATAAATTTTTAGAATAAATGCCTTTTTTTAATTTTTGATTAAGAAGTGGAATATGTTGTTTAGCTTTATTTTGTTAATTCTTCAGCTTTATTAAATTCTAATAATTTTGGTATGCGCCAAATGCGGTATACCTGTATGTGGCGAACACAAAACTTAAATTTGTAAATCTAGTACATAATGTTATTGAAATTATTTTTTTTGTTGTTTATATAAGTTAATAGAGATAACATTACTTACACAAAGTTTTAATTTTTGATAATGCTAATTGAGTTTATTTTTAATTTTATTACAATTTTCTGTTTACAAATTATATTTTTTTAAAAGAAATAGAATAAATAAATGTGTTCAACAATAAAATTGATTAATATTATTTTCGGTGATATCCTTAAAGGACGTGTCGTTATCTTTTCAGTACAAAAAAAAAATTTTAACAGTTGGGGGATGGTATCAAAGACTCGGCGCAGCCGAATAAAGCACTCTGACTTGTTAACCTTAATATTAACACAAAGTACTTGTTTATGGAGAAGGATGAAGAAGAAGTTAGAAAAAAAATTAAAAATTTACGTTCAGCGTATGTCACTGAGAAGAGAAAAGTAGAATCTTCCAAAAAATCTGGATCTTCTGCAGAAGAAGCATATCATCCCCATCTGTTTTACTACCATGAGCTAAATTTTTTGAATTCCGCAGTAATGTTTCGGAAGACTACATGCAATTTGGAAAAAGTTAGTTTTGTATATATGGTTTTTTACAGCGAAAATCCCAAACACCCACTTTACTTTTTGGAGAGGAAAATTGTGTTTTAGAAGAAAGTTGCAATCTGAATGACAGTGTAGGGGACTTAGAGGAAAGCCAAGAAAGTTTAATGTCAGCAAACAGTATCGATACGCCAATAACATCTAAAGATTATAAAAAATCATATAAGAGGCAAAGAACTGAAAGAGATGAAAAGTTTAATTGTGCTATCGATGCTTTCGTACGACAGACAGAAATGTCTTGCTCTATGATGTCTTCTTCAAAACCAGAGGAAGAAAATATGTATGCGGCTTATGGGAAATCGATTGTGTTGTTTTCAATAACTCTTATTTCAGAAGTTAGTATTTTTATTTTGGAAATTTGTAATTATAATTAAATATCTGTGGCATTTTGACAAAACATCTTAAGTCAAATTTGAAAAGTTGAAAAAAATATTGTTAATGATACGAATTTTCATTTTAAACACATTTTTATTTACGTTTTCAAAATTTTGTATTATAAACGAAATTTTTCCTTAATTTTGGCTGAATTTATTATTTGACAAAAATGATTTTTCACCGAGTTTTTTTCAAAAACTTTTTCTATCTTATCTCGACTCAAGATATTTTGTCAAAATGCCACAGATATAATTCAGATATAAATTTAATATAATTCAAAAACTGTCGTGTGTACCCTTTAGAGGGTTAAGTAGTAAGGCTGGTTGGCAACGCCAGCACTGGAAAGAGGAAAGGGACAACACTAGGGTTAGAAAGAGAGGGTGAAATATTTTTAAATAGGGAAGAAGAAGAGAAAAAAAAAGGTAAACAAACAGACAAACAATTAGCAAATTATTTGCTGAAAACTGTTTGTTTGCAAGATTAAAAAAAAAATGCAAAGAACCGACATTTTGCTCGACCGAGGTTTCTTGGTCGAAAAAGAGGAAAATGTCGGCCCTTTTTATTTTCTCTCCTTGGCAAAAAAAGATGTGGTAAGTGGTGGCAAAATTGATCGGGTGTACAATAGCTAATTAAAAAAGTGATAGAACAATTGTTGAAAAAAAAGCAACCAAAGAACTGGTTTTAAAATTATTTTTATTAAATTAAATTGAAAGTGATATGTTTCACAACCACAAAAAATAAGCAATATTACAATGAAATTAGAAATTTAAATAACAAAAAGAAAACGTTGATAAAACTAAATAACTAAAATTCAAAGTGAAACAAGCTTAAAAACTTAAATATTTGATTACACAGAAATAATAATTTGCAATAAAAAAAAAATAAGAGAAAGAATAAAAGTTAAAACTAGAAATTAAATTAAGAGAAAAAAAACTTAAAACTAAAAAGGAAAAAAGCAAGATTAAGACTGAAATTTAAAACAATTTGAATCCTTAAAGATAAAAGTAAGAAAAATATAAGGATAAGTAATACGGTCAAGCCACCACATTATCGCTGCCACATCCATCGTGGGAACAACCATCATCAGTCCTCGGAACAACACCCTTCCCGAGGTCAGGTATTCTGCCAATTTGTTTGACATAGACACAACGACGGACAGCTGAAACGGACAAAATATAAATTTTATATATATATATGTATGTGTTTTTTTTGCGTATAGGGAAAGCAAGGTTGTAGTTACCCGTAGTCAGTCCCTGGACAAGATTTGGTCCAGGTGCGCGTCAGATTAGGGTTGAGCTCAGGCCTGTCGTGCATCGTAGGGTTAGTTGCCCAGAGGGTAGAATTTGTTTTCCTTACCAAAGAAAATAAGAAAAAAAAAAGGTTATTAAAACGAAAAAAAAATTCATATACTATATATGTATAGTTTTGATTGTTGAGAGCTAGACTTACCCAGAACCGAAAGCAGGGAGGACACGTGACGGACGGACGGCAGTTCATGTAATCCGCAAATGCTCGGAGGTCAGGCAGTGGCAACGTTTTATCCACCAGAGGAAAAACCAGTACTTAGAAGAAGAGTAGAAATAAAATTAGAAAATTGAAACCAAAGAAAAGCTTAAATCTAGCTACAAATTTAAATATAAACGTAATTCATGTAAATTCTATTTTGCTACTTTTTTAGTTAATTTTGCTAAATTGTTTTGTGAAATAATAATAAGAATAAGTTTAAGAGTTGTTAATAAATCTATGCATTTTTATAATGTTTAATTGAAATTTTGAAAGTTTTATCATTTAATATGATTGGTTAAATTTAAATAATAAGCGGCGGTAAGTAGGGGAAATAATGTTTGCAGGTTGGATTTGGGACGTCGAGTTAGTTGACGTCATGGCGAGACGAAGTTCTCGAGTGGGAGGGCAATGTATTTGTGTATAGGTATGACCGGTAGGGAGATGTATGACTACTTTGAGCCCCTAAAAATTTAATAAAACAAACCGTAAGCTGGTATGATTTTTTGTGTTAGTGAGTGTATGGTACAGGTTGCCGGCAAGAACCACCCCATCCGGCGAGCTTCAGCCGAGCTAAACGCGGGCATACCAGCGCCGCTGGCAATCTGGCCACTCGATGTTTTTGTTTAAGTCTGTCTGTTTGACAGACAGATGACCACCACACACCACTACAAAACTTAGGAATATAGTTACAAATTGCTGAAATGTATTTACAAGCTTCTGTTCAAATTATATGTTAACGTTGTTATACTTCTTGATATGTATGTACTTTATAAATTAAATTAAATTTGTTCTTTTCATACAAATTGCATTATTTATTAAATAAATTAATAAAATTTTGAGAGTTAAATTTTATTTCGATAAGGGTGATTGTTTCAATATAAATTCCCAAGCGAAAATTTTTATTTTATTGTCAATAACAGGCAGTTAATTCAAAGTTGTATTTTGAGTTTTATTATTTGCTTGGAAAATAATTTATTTCTTCAGTTTTAATATTTATTCCTCAGAAATAAAACTATTTCTGGATTTTTATGCTTATTTTCAGGCGAGTGTAGTACCATGTTATTCCAAAAAAAATCTCTTTTTAAATAAGTTTGGTGGCCCTGAAAAGGGCCGATTTTTTATACAAATAAGTTTAGTGGCCCTGAAAAGGGCCGATTGTTTATTTTTACTCAATTGAAACTGATACAGGGACTGCAACTTGCTTTCGGATTTTTTGCCACTGGAAAGGAATATCGCCATCGGTAACAAGATATTTTTTGACATTCTCTCTCATCTCATTCGCAAAACGCACGGTTTCATGTCGTTGTGTTGGTAAGGGTGTTATTGTGGATGGTAATTCTTGGACAGTGGGTTCTTGGCATTTTGGAAAATCACAGCTACTTTTGGACAACATATTATGCAACACACAACATGCTGTTACCACCAGATCGCAAGTTTCCAATTCGACTTCAATCGGCCTGTGCTAATCTACCAAACGCCATCTCTACTGACATCCTAGCACGGCTCAGCCTGTAATTAAAAATTTCTTGAGCTGTGATCAAAGTTGTGTTCCGATTATAGGCTTTTAAGAGGTTTCGGTCGATTCCGAATATGTCGTCCCCAATGAAAAAAAATGATGTTTTAATATGCTGTCCTGGCAAAGCTTCGTCTGGTGGTATATTCAATTTCCCTGACTTAAGATTTGCATGCAAACTGCTGTTTTACCACCAACATCAACATAGATAAAACGACTTTGAGCATCAACAACGGCTAATAGCACAATGTATGGTATCCCTTATAATTATAAAAATCGGATTTTTGGTGTTGTTCCTTGTTGTAGTATCGACACCACAGTTTACATGCATTCGCCTTGGTTAAAATAAAATTTTAATAATTGAACACTTTTTATACGGCAAAAAAATCTACCTTTAGCTATCGGTATGTTTTGAAAACGGGCCTTAGCTAGGGATGCAACATCGCTCGGAAAAACATCGATGTTTAAAGACATCGATGTTTTCACGATAAGCATCGATGTTAAAAAACATCGGTAAAAAACACGATGTTTAAAACAACTTTGGAATTATAATTACGGATTGCTTTAATTCTTCTTTGCTAGTGAAAATCTTAAGGCCCGACTATAATATACATATGTATGCTTGCATAAGCTTTCGTCAAAAGTTAACAAAAAGCCTGTCAAATGCATTCAAAAACACAAAAACAAAGTGCAATCAGTTTCGCATTTTGCTTAAACAAATGACAGATTCATAAAATTAAACAAAAAGTTTCCATAAGTGCAATATGGTTTGACAAATATGATTTTTATGTATTCGCACAGTTAGGTTAGGTTAGGTTCCATTGGCAGCCGTGATCAAGCACAGCTCACGTGGGTCCATTAATTAGTTCCCGTTGTGTTACCATGTCACACCGTCTCCCATGGGTCCTATGTTGTCTGGCTGCTAGTGTTCCCACGCAGCCATCCGGTCGATTCAGTAAAGGAGTGGATCCTGTTTACATCAACATCAGAGAGACAAGTTTTGTCCCCAAGGGCTCTTCGACCAAACATTTCGAGTCTTAGATCTCCGAAAGCCGGGCAATTACAGAGAAGATGTTCCGTTGACTCTTCCTCCTCCTCCTCGCCGCAACTTCTACAAAAGTCATTGTAAGGGAGCCCCAGCCTCTGGGCGTGCCTCCCAATGGGCCAGTGGCCAGTTATAACCGCAATCAGGTTTCTTAGATGATGTCTGGACAGCTGTAGTGCCCGCCGTGTCCTTTTTTCATCTATGACGGGCCAGATTTTCCTGGTTTCCCCACAGGTAGTTTCATCGTGCCACCTCCGACTGGCGATAATATGAAACTTGTGCGCTATAAGTTGCTTGCTCCTTGGGAGCGAAGCACCTACATTATATGTTGAACCGTCTCGATTCAAGGTGGTGCCTGCATGCGCCAACGAATCCGCCATGCAGTTCCCCAGTATGTCCCCGTATCCGGGGACCCAATTAAGGGTGACCAGTGAATGTCTCGCTATCTCATCCAGAGACATCCGGCATTCTCGGACAATTCTTGATGTGATGAACACATTCTCCAGGGATCTTATGGCCGCCTTGCTATCGATAATAATGTGAATATCCCTTCCAGATATTTCACCGTATCGGATGCGTCTCGCGGCTGTGTGGATGGCCATTATCTCGGCCTGGATGACACTGCAGTGGTCCGGCAGCCTCATAGGAATGCTCCAGTTTAGCTGCTTGGAGTATATGCCAGAACCGACACCATACAGTGTTTTAGACCCGTCCGTGAAGATTTGAATCGCATTCCCGGGAATTTGTAGGTCATCATAGTGGACCACGTTATCCAAAATGCCCACCGTGAAGCCAGGATCAAAGATCGGCGCGGGTGTGACATAATCAACATCCATGTGCCAATTAATTTCGTTCAGAATATTAGCATGTCCGATATTGAAATCCCTCCATGCTCCGGTGGCCCTTAGTCTTACCGCATCATTCGCAGCCAGCCTTTTAGCCAAAATGTCTGGTGGTAACCAGTTTAAAATTGTAAACAATGCCTTGTTCTAATGGCACCTGTTACCGCTATCGCCACCATTCTCATTGTACGTTCAAACCCAGTTTGATGACTCTTCACCTTGAGCGCCGGCCACCAAACAGCTGCCCCGTAGAATAGAATGGGCTTAATGACACATTCGTATAGCCAGTATACATTCCTCGGGTTAATTCCCCAGTTAAGACCAATGGCCCTCTTGCAGCAATACAATGCAGTTGCCGCCTTATTAGTCCTGGAAATGGTGTTCATCCTCCAGTTCAGTTTGCTGTCCAATATTAGCCCAAGATACTTGGCGCTGTCAGACATTTTCAGTGAGACCCCCTTTATCCTCGGGGTATAAAATTTGGGAGTTTTGTATCTCCTTGTGAAAAGTACCAGTTCCGTTTTGGCAGGATTTACATCCAGTCCACATCCCTGGCACCATTTTGTTAGGACGTCCAATGCGGACTCCATTAGTTCAGACAATAGTCTGGGATCTTTACCCAGAGCCACAACTGCAAAGTCATCCGCATATGCAACCGTTCTGCAGCACGTCCTTTCCATGGCCCTGAGTAGGGTATTCATATTCAGATTCCAAAGTAATGGTGAGAGTACACCACCTTGCGGGGTGCCCCTAGTCGCAACCTTGGAGATGTTCGAGGCGCCTAAGTTGGATTCGATACGCCTGAAGTGCAAGATGCTGCTGACAAATTGAATAATCGCCGGGTCGATTTCCAAATGTCTCATTGCGTTAATAACCGATTCAGGTCTAACGTTGTTGAAAGCGCCCTCAATATCCAGGAATGCAACTAAAGCAAATTCCTTGTAGTGCAGGGATCTCTCTATGTGGCCCACCAATGAGTGAAGCGCAGTTTCAGTGGACCTTCCCTTCGTGTAGACGTGCTGAGCCAGTGACAAGGAATTGTGTCCCAATGATGATCTAATATGAATATCCAAAATCCTCTCCAGTGTTTTCAGTAGAAAGGAAGATAGACTAATTGGTCTAAAGTCTTTAGCCATAGTGTGAGATGTCTTCCCACTCTTGGGGATGAAGACGATCTTATATGTTGTCCAAGTTGATGGGACATGTGAGAGGCTCAGGCAGGCTCTAAATATTGCCAGGAGCCATGGCATCAATATTCCCAGGTTCTTTTGCAGGTCCGCTGGGATAATACCATCCGGGCCTGGAGATTTAAAGGGATGGAAGCTTTTGACCGCCCATTCCACACGATGGCGAGTTATCGGAATATTAGAGATATCCCGAGTGCCACTAAATGTTCCTTCCCTAGGCACATCATCAGTGCAACCTGAGAAGTGTGTATTCAAGGGTGTCCCGACTGTTTGTGGTCCAGGATCCGTCCATCTTCCGTATATACGATGGAATAGCTGGTTTAGAGGATAAAATCTTACGTAGCCGACTTGTCTCCGAGGAGTTTTCCGCATCGCTGCAGAATTTCCTCCATGACTGTCTCTTGGCCTTCCTGATAAGATTTTTGAATCCATTTACTGAGGACTTGTAATTGTTCCAAACACCATTACGTTTTGCCTCATTAAAGAGTTTCCTGCTTTCTTTGCGTTTTTCAGCTATCTCCGCATTCCACTATATGGGCTTAGCTTTGCCCTTCCTGTCGATTCTTTTACAGGATTCGTTTGTTGCCTCAATTAGGACACCAGTCAGTGACTCCACTGCGGAGTCGAGCATGGACACACTGTCTATGAGAACCGGGCACATAGGCAGCTTGTCCCCGATTACACTCGCATAGATAGACCAATTGGTCCTTCTTCTATTCGTGTAGGGTTTAGCTGAATCAGCTCTAAAAGAAAAATTGAAATCAATATACATGTGATCAGAGAAGGAACAGTCCTTTGACACGTTCCAATCGCTAATCAAATCCGAGAACTTATGACTAATAAGCGTAATATCAAGAACCTCCCTTCTGTTAGTCACAATAAAGGTGGGCTCACTACCCCTATTAACTACTGTTAGTTCATTTTCTACTATGAAGTCCAAAAGCGACTCACCTCGTGGATTGACATCCGAGCATCCCCAGACGGTATGATGTGCATTAGCATCAGCACATATTATTAGAGGGATGTTGCGCCTGTTGGCATGCGACATCGCCTTCCTGGTTGTGGAGTTTGGGGGATTAGCACCCTGGTCATGTGCCATGTAGCAGCTCATAAACCAAACTGTTCTGGTTTTGCCTTCTACTGCGACAGTGCAGGTGTCCTTATCGCTAAAATCAGAAAGAATGAAAGCTTTAAGGATGTTTTTGACCATTACACAAGCCCTGGTCTTACCTTGATCGGCTGCGTACAGAGTACTATAGCCGTCTAAACTGAGTCCGCAAACCCTGTCTTTATACAACAATGGTTCTTGGATACATACAAGCTCCTCCGTGCCTGAAGCCAATCGGAGGAGAAGGGCAGCTGACGCCGCTTTAGAGTGATGAAGGTTGATTTGTGTAACCTCCATCATAGCTCATCGCTATGGACGACTGTGACGTTGGCATCCTCTGGGTCGTCGTCCGATTCCAGTAGGATGTCCTCATCGTCCGCCACTTCCATCTTGCCAAAAAAATCACCCACAAGCCCACTGACCGATTGAGTGTCTTCATTGGCCGATGACATAGCGGAATCGTCTTCCATATGCTCCGTTGATGCTGTTGATTTGGTTGTAGTCACCGGAGCTTGAGGCTTCCCTTTGTCATCACCTTTGTAGACTCGGAGGAAGATAGTTCCAAATCCATAGAATATCTTCCCCTGTGTCTTCCGAAGTGACGGCAGAGAGTCACTGTTTTTTTATAACAGTGGCCTTCCTGGACTCTTCAACAGATTCAGAAAACCCTCACTACTTTCCAGTCCTGTGTGGATAGCTGGGGGTTACTGATCTGTATAATTTCCAGGATCTCCTTGGGGTCGGATGGCTCAGCGGGGATCTTGGCAATAGATCTGGGCCTTTGCGGTACATCGGCCAGAGGTATTGCCTCAATCTTAGCGCCCTGCCAAACTTCCCCCAGGGACTCCACGGCATCCTTGTACAGCAGCGCTGAACGCTCATCTGCACACGCTATCAGTTTAAAGTGACCTTGATACCAGCCGGCATCTTCACATTGTGGTGGTGGTCCAGGGTTACCCCTTAAGACATTTAGGAACGCCCTACTAAGTGCGACGACAACCAGCTTCCAGTTCTTGGATGAAATGGTGCCGTCACTGGCGTTGCGGTCAATGATCGCCCAAATGAGGTGGTCTTTAGCCACATCTTTGTACGACCTGTTTTGCGGCCGTTGAGGCGTATATTTGGACCGTTTAGTCCCAGGAAGTGTGTCCTCCCCTGACCGTTGCCGTTTAGGCGATGCTTCGGTTGGCTTCCGTTCAGGATTGCCTTCCTCTGCAGAGGGAGATCCACGTTTTAAACCCTCAATATGGGTTTTGCCCACTGGAGAGAGGTTTTCTCCTGCTCAGTGAGTTCACCAACCGGTTTTCCACCAAGTCGGCTAATGATTTTGTAGGCGGAGCGCCTGGTTGTAAAGGCCCGTTTGGATGCATTTATGTGCCTTTGGGGTTTATTGATAAGTGCCGTTGAGGCTGAGGGAGGTGCATCAGAGGGCATCGAATCTTTCTTCGTGTGCTCTCTTTGCACAGGTTTCGGCACATGGGAAACTGGATTTCTGGCAGACTGAGTCTGTACCGTCAAGCCAGGAAGGTGTTTTGACGGGTTTTTCTCCCGTCCGGACCTGGGAAGCCTTAGAGGTACCTGGTTTCGAAGAACCCTGTACCAAGCTTGGTTTACGACCGCCTGAAGGCTTAGTCGTGACGAGTTTTTGCGCACTAGTAGCTAACCGTTTAGCAGAGCCTGGCGCAACCACCTTGCTAGACGAGGTCTCAGTAGCATTCAACTTACTACAGCCTGATACCGACGCTGTAGTAGTAGGGTCTCCGGGGATTATGAAGCCCATTGCCGGATACTTAGGGCATGAATTTTCGGACATTTCGGGTGGGGGGTGAATTGGGGTTGCATTTTATGCCTACCTGCCAGGCGAAAGGATACCTGCCGCTTCTCTGGAGACAGACGCAGACCATCAGCCGCTCAATAGTCATTAGCCGCTCCAACTAGGAGAAACAGACGCTAATAGTCAGGGGGGGGGGGTAGTTCTTGGTTTGTACTCGGTTTAGACCCTTCTGGCATGGGAGGCCCTACCGGTCTTGACTGACGTCACTACCGCCAGCATGACTCTAAACGTCCTTGTACTTAAGCCCTCGCATCGCGGCAAGATGACTACCCATTCGCGAGGGAAAACTTTTCGCACAGTTGCTTGAGCCAATTTAAGCAACTTAAAAATACATATAGTTATGCAATGCACAGTATGCATGCATGTACATACATATATACGTACTTTGTATGGCTATCAGGGGTGTGTTGGAAAACGGAAACGTAAAACGCAAGAAATTGGGAGGTCGTTTTTAATACACTTTAATAAAATATTTTTAATTTTTGTTTTAAAATTCTGTTTAATAGAGAAATATTAGTGTAATATTTGTCATAAAATTCTTATATTACAGAAATCTTTTTAAAAACCGACATTTAAAATTCTTGCGTTTAACGTATGATTTGAAAACACTTTTTTATATTTTTAAATAAAAGGTTTAATTGAAAAATAAAAATTAAAATTGGTAAAAATATTATAAAAAATATTAAATTAATGAAACTATTAAATGGACGATGTCGATGTTTTTTAGTTTTGACGACGATGTATCGCCGATGTATCGTAAATTTAAACATCGATATTTATGAACGAAAACATCGATGTATCGTTTGCATCCCTATCCTTAAGCTTCGTACAGACGATGGTCAGATCTTACAATATTGGTAAGCAGCGTTGCTTAAACTGCATTAAAATTGGCTAAAATGTCTTACAACTGTGTGAACATTTTAAGCTCATTTGTATTTGCAGAAGTGCAAAATTAATGCATCTGACAATCGCACCATTGTCAGAAAAATATTGCTGTTGGCAACGCCTGCTTACAATATTGTAAGATCTGAAGCTTCGTACAGACTATGGTCAGATCTTACAATATTGGAAAGCAGCGTTGCTTAAATTACATTATAATTGGCTAATATGTCTTACAACTTTGTGAACATTGTAAGCTCATTTGTATTTGCAGAAGTGCCAAATTAATGCATCTGACAATCGCACCATTGTCAGAAAAATGTTGCTGTTGGCAACGCCTGCTTACAATATTGTAAGATCTGACCATCGTCTGTACGAAGCTTTAACCTTTTACAGTACATAAAATCATAACAAACGCAAAGTTGGCAACAAGTGTCAACGAATATTACAGCAAATGTAGTTAACAAAAATACCTATTACAACAACATCAGTAGTGGGGTTCTGTAACTTTTAACAATAACAACTGTTGTTATAAATGTCAACCTTTTTTGTTGTTTGCACTAACGATTATGTGATTCTGTAAATTACGTGCGTGAACAAATCATACCGAAGAAAACAAACTTTTTTGCATAGTTGAAAAAAATAGTATGAAATCAAAAAAGTACTAAAGTACATGTTTTTCCAACCATTTTCAATTAAAAAAAAGTACTATATTTCAATTCCACGTGTTTTTGTAAACAACATCAACAAAAAAAAAGTTTGTTATTTCAATTCCATGATGTCCGCAAGTAATAATATGACAACAAAAGTTAAAAATTAACTTGAAAAATCACATATATGGTTTGTTACTATATAAAACCGATAAACATCGTGGTGACAAAAATTGGAAAACGTAATTCTATGTAGAAAGACCCTAGGAATCCAAATAACGGGTTGTCACTTTCGAGAAATTAGCCGTTTATAGGGTATACCCAAAAAAGTGTAACAATCAAAATTCAATATTTACATAGTTTGTTACTATATAAAACCGATAAATATCGTGGTGACAAAAATTGGAAAACGTAATTCTATGTAGAAAGACCCTAGGAATCCAAATAACGGGTTGTCACTTTCGAGAAATTAGCCGTTTATAGGGTATACCCAAAAAAGTGTAAAAATCAAAATTCAATATTTACATAGTTTGTTACTATATAAAACCGATAAATATCGTGGTGACAAAAATTGGAAAACGTAATTCTATGTAGAAAGACCCTAGGAATCCAAATAACGGGTTGTCACTTTCGAGAAATTAGCCGTTTATAGGGTATACCCAAAAAAGTGTAAAAATCAAAATTCAATATTTACATAGTTTGTTACTATATAAAACCGATAAATATCGTGGTGACAAAAATTGGAAAACGTAATTCTATGTAGAAAGACCCTAGGAATCCAAATAACGGGTTGTCACTTTCGAGAAATTAGCCGTTTATAGGGTATACCCAAAAAAGTGTAAAAATCAAAATTCAATATTTACATAGTTTGTTACTATATAAAACCGATAAATATCGTGGTGACAAAAATTGGAAAACGTAATTCTATGTAGAAAGACCCTAGGAATCCAAATAACGGGTTGTCACTTTCGAGAAATTAGCCGTTTATAGGGTATACCCAAAAAAGTGTAAAAATCAAAATTCAATATTTACATAGTTTGTTACTATATAAAACCGATAAATATCGTGGTGACAAAAATTGGAAAACGTAATTCTATGTAGAAAGACCCTAGGAATCCAAATAACGGGTTGTCACTTTCGAGAAATTAGCCGTTTATAGGGTATACCCAAAAAAGTGTAAAAATCAAAATTCAATATTTACATAGTTTGTTACTATATAAAACCGATAAATATCGTGGTGACAAAAATTGGAAAACGTAATTCTATGTAGAAAGACCCTAGGAATCCAAATAACGGGTTGTCACTTTCGAGAAATTAGCCGTTTATAGGGTATACCCAAAAAAGTGTAAAAATCAAAATTCAATATTTACATAGTTTGTTACTATATAAAACCGATAAATATCGTGGTGACAAAATTGGAAAACGTAATTCTATGTAGAAAGACCCTAGGAATCCAAATAACGGGTTGTCACTTTCGAGAAATTAGCCGTTTATAGGGTATACCCAAAAAAGTGTAAAAATCAAAATTCAATATTTACATAGTTTGTTACTATATAAAACCGATAAATATCGTGGTGACAAAAATTGGAAAACGTAATTCTATGTAGAAAGACCCTAGGAATCCAAATAACGGGTTGTCACTTTCGAGAAATTAGCCGTTTATAGGGTATACCCAAAAAAGTGTAAAAATCAAAATTCAATATTTACATAGTTTGTTACTATATAAAACCGATAAATATCGTGGTGACAAAAATTGGAAAACGTAATTCTATGTAGAAAGACCCTAGGAATCCAAATAACGGGTTGTCACTTTCGAGAAATTAGCCGTTTATAGGGTATACCCAAAAAAGTGTAAAAATCAAAATTCAATATTTACATAGTTTGTTACTATATAAAACCGATAAATATCGTGGTGACAAAAATTGGAAAACGTAATTCTATGTAGAAAGACCCTAGGAATCCAAATAACGGGTTGTCACTTTCGAGAAATTAGCCGTTTATAGGGTATACCCAAAAAAGTGTAAAAATCAAAATTCAATATTTACATAGTTTGTTACTATATAAAACCGATAAATATCGTGGTGACAAAAATTGGAAAACGTAATTCTATGTAGAAAGACCCTAGGAATCCAAATAACGGGTTGTCACTTTCGAGAAATAAGCCGTTTATAGGGTATACCCAAAAAAGTGTAAAAATCAAAATTCAATATTTACATAGTTTGTTACTATATAAAACCGATAAACATCGTTCATGTATACATGTTCATAAAATTAGTTATAACTGTTATGTTATTTCTTATTAAAAATAATTAGTTATATATCTATCAAATAGTAATAGTTATGTTTGAGAAATACTTTTATTTGATACCCATAATTGTTACAACTATTAAGTCCTTGGTCTATACGAAGCTTAAGACCTTTGTGCTTAACTTCATATATTGAATAACTAATTTTTATAAATTATTTTCTTATGACTTGCGGAAAAATCAAAAGTATTACATCAATAAAATAATAATTTTGGATACTGCTTATTCGATAGTCCAGTCTTTTTAGTTAAAAATTTTAATTGGAATTAAGCATTTATATCAACGCATTTTTTAATTAGTCATTTATTATTTACAGTGTATGGATAATTGTTCTATTCCATTTGTTCTTGGTATTTATAAGCGAGTGGCAGCACTGCATTGATTCTTTTTACTTGATCTTGATCAAGGTATATTTATAGCAGGTAGTCTCGGAAAGCCAGCTGTTTATTTTTTATTTGCTTGTTTTGTGGTACGAACTGTCAAATGTTGTATAGAAAACAAGTAAACAAGTTTTTTGTCCTTATCTTTTGTCTTTTTTGTCTCTTATCAACCCCTGTGCTGTTTGACAGTTCGTACCACATAACAACAATAAAAAGCCCTGTTGTTTGTTTTATTGTACAATTGTTGTAATCTCGCGGCTACCTGCTATAAATATACCTTGATCTTGATTTGCAAAAGAAAAGGTTGCATAAAAGGGCAATGGCGCTTTATATTTAGGTCATGGAAATTCTGATGACAAACTTATTTCGACCCAGGTAGCAGCTTTGGCTCACCATAAGGTAGTTGACGTGGTTTGGCTGCTGCAGAAGCAAGTTTGGTCTATGCTTGGGGTGTTGGAGATTTTGGCAAACTTGGGAATGGATATCAGTTGCAGCAACTAATGGAAAATTTGCCGCGAGTACAACGCGTATTTGCTAGAGCTCAATTTTTCGTGGCATTGACGTGTGAGGGAAAGCTTTATTCCTGGGGTAAGGCTTGTGGCGGATGGCTGGGTCACAATCAACTCGACGAACAAGTACAATGTTTGAGTACACCCAAACTTATTAGCAATCTATAATCACCATAGATGTGGCCTTAGGAGTTTTCAATTATTTGGCTCTAAGTTCAAGTGGTGAACTTATTGGATGGTGGTAAATGGATCATTATAAATGACTATTTGTGCGATTTAAATAACTATCAGTAAGCGTTTTGTAAAAAAAAAATTGATTTTAACTTCTAATAGTATTTTGCTTTATTTAGAAATGATATAGCCGCTGTTAATGATTTTCTTGAAAGCAACATGCGATAAGATCTTTCGTTAGAATTGAATATGACATGTTGGATATTTGTGAAACTGTTTGTGACGTCTAAAGCTTCGTACAGACGATGGTCAGATCTTACAATATTGCCATTTTTCTGACAATGGTGCTATTGTCAGATGCATTAATTTTACACATTAAATTTTAAATTAAATTTTTTAAATTTAATACCTACCTATAGGTTTAAAGAACAAATTTACTATGAAAATTAACCTTAATGTTAAATTAAAATAAAAGAAAACACAGAGATTAAAGCCTGTTCTGAAAATCTCATTATATGAAAGTGATTTAAAATCACAAGAAATGTGTTCTAGGCGTATTATTTTGTGATTTTAAAACGTTCAGCTACGTAAACTACTTTTTGAAATCACTTTGTTATTTTTGCGACTATTGCAAGATGACCGTCATTATATTACAGGGCTGTGGAGTCGGAGTTGAGGTTTTTGTGCCGGAGTCGGAGTCGTAGTACCCACAAAAACTCGCGACTCCGACTCCAAAGTTTTTCGCCATAAAAAATTTTAAAAAAATTTTGCAAAATAAAAATTATTCGAAATTGACGGTGCAATATTTCAAAAATCGATTTGAAATTTTTAAGAATCATTTTCATGCTATATATATATTTTACCATTTAAAATCTAATGCATTAAAAATATATATATGGCTTTATAAAATACATAACTGAAATTTAACTCATAGAATAAATGAATAATGTTGAATATAATATAAAAGTTACCTTCGGAAGGAAATAATTCCCAGTTTCTATGGTTTACTAATATTCACTTGATTTCAAATTCCCATTTTACTGGAGAATGATTTCCACCAAAATTGCATATTATCTATATAATATATATATATCTATATAATATATCTATATAATATATATATACATATTATGTACATATATAAGAATAATCCCAATAAACAAATTTGGTAGAAATCAAGTGCAAAACTATTGGTATTCAAGTTCGAGTTAAAAGGGTTGAGATGTACTCTTGTTACACTTTTTTTCAATAGCATTCGCCAATAAAATGGGAATTTGAAATCAAGTGAATATTAGTAAACCATTTTCAAACTTGAATAGCATTTAAAAATACATTTGAACTCAAGTATGTTTTCAGTTCAATTTAAAGCAGTGTTCGAAAATAAACACTAAATATCGTTTCTTAATGTTCGGTTCGGTAGATTTGTGGAAAACACAAACGCTAATACTGTTTGTGTAGAAAATCATTAAAAATAACGTTTCCCTGTTAGTCATCTTTCGAACACAAAAATAATACTGTTTTTATCACACACAACAAAAGATGAGAACATTTAATTACGTTCGGTTTTTTTTGAAAATCCACAAACTTCGATGTGTTCGGTTCGGCTCACTAATGTTTGTCCCTTTTGGCTGGTAAAAAAAAACAAAAATTTGTTACAAATACAAAATGCACACACGAAAAAAACATTAAAGAACATTAAAATATAATGTTTTTCTACAGTATCACTACAATTGTTCTGTTTTTTAATGAAGAACCGAACATTATATAATGTTCTGTTCTTGAAAATAGTTACGAACGGTATTAAGGGTTGTGTATTATTACACAATCACTAAAAAAATAGATATCGTTCTTGGGTGTGTGAGCCGAACGTTAAATAATGTACTGTTTATTTTCGAACGCTGATTTAAAGTACTTGAAATTAAATTTTTGAGTGCTTATTGGAATAAATAAAAGTTATAAAAAGGTTTTCAAATAAAAAAACCCAAAATTTTATTATTAAAGAACCTAGCATTATTCAAAATTTTTTTAAGCTTTAAATAAATTTTGTAAATAATTAATTTTGAAGAATATTTAACCCTAGAGTACTAACCATATTTTACATACGTTGTAACTAATGATCGTCGATTCGACGATGTATATTTTAACTGCCTGTAACTTTGGCTTAAAACCAAATATACTTTTTCAATGAATGCTTTTGATCATTGGGGCACCCTATAAATCCATATAAAAAAAAATTATTTAATTTATATTCCTATAGATAAAAGAAATATTTAATTTTTGTACTAATTCATTTTATGTTGAACATATTTTAGGGATCAAACAAAAGGACCTAAAAAATATTGTGAAGAAAGCTAAAAACTAAAAAAGAGGCAAAACTTAAAAAAGACATTTTTAGCTTTAAAAAAATAAAATTTTTTTTTTTTTTAAATAACACTTTGAGCAAGAGCCACAAAGCTCAACTTTGTGTTCTCCGCATATGGGTTTTTCGCATATATCACATTTTTATTTTGACATTCAGCATTTTTTCGTATAGGCATGAGTTACACATACTTCATTTGTGTTTTTTTTTTTGTATTTTCTCCTTAGCTGGTCATTGTTGCCACTATTGTTTGGAGTAACAACATTTGCATATTTGCTCTTAAAACTGAAAAATAAAAGTCACGTCAATACTAACCATCGACGATTCGACGAGTACAAGACCAATAATAGCAATGTTCTAGCAACGCGGTTTAAAAAACGCAATTACACACAGCAAAAGTAAATCATCTACTAACAGCATACAAAATTTTAGATTGTTAGGCACACCCATTTAAAAGTAAATGAATTGAAAGGGTGCGATGCTCGTCGAAACGTCGATCATTAGTACTCTAGGGTTAAAAGAAAATAATTTGCAATGAACAGCTATGGAAAAAATATATATTTTTTGTTTGTTTTTGTTTAAATTGAATAAAGAACATTTCAAATTAAAACCATTTTGTTTTTGTTAAAATTAGGAATAAAAGTTGTAAACAACCCCTAAAATTTATTTGAAATGTACTTATTTATTGCCTCGGAAGTTTGCACCGATGCATCCTGTATACATACATATATTTATTTAATTAAATTAAAGAAATAAAATAAATTAATAAATTCATTTTTTATGATTTTTTGTTCTTAGAAGACTCCTAACAGTTCAAATACCATCACCTCTTACCATCACCTCTGGATCGTGGTTTGTCGGCTGATGGTTTACCGGCTGATGGTTTGCCGTTTGCAGGTTTACCGGCTGATGCTTTAAACCAGGGGTGTCAGCGTCATACACAATTGTGTAAATTAATTCACACACATTCTTCACACGCATTCTTACGCTCTTTCATTTAGTCCACGAGAGTACACAATTATTCGTCGATTATCAAGCGACGGGTGCACATGCGGCGGATGCTTACGTATTTTTTAAGAATAATTGTCTCTTTATTTACTAATACTAATACAGTAGACGCTCGCAAATTAGAACCGCTTTGTTTTTGAGGCAATTCTAATTTCTGAATTATTCTAATTTCTGGACGTTTTTATTTCGAATAAAAAATAAAAATTACTTAAATTTTTTTTAATTCAATTTTATTTGATTGACATCATATGTATTTTTTAAAATTAAAAATACCGTGTCGTTTCTTATATTTGGAAAACTATCCATTGCTTCCACGGAATGCATTTTCATCTTTATAGGGATATTCCTCTCTAAATATTTTTTTAGCTTTCTCTTTAAACCACTCATACAGACGACTTACCATATTTGGGTATTCAGCGCTGTGCAAAGACTTATTGCTTGCTTCCTGATATGTGTTGAAAACAGCATTTAATATTGCTGTTCTATGTGATTTGATATAGCTGATTGAAGATGTCGTAACATTAATATTCCCTTCAAACCCTTTGTCAAGCTTTTCTAATATTTTGACCTTCGTTTCCAATGATAAAGTGTTTTTTTGCGTTTATTTGACATTTCGAATGATACACTTTCACTTTTTAATAGAGACTTTCAAAATATGTACACATGTTTCGAATTTCACAAATAAACTAGCCACAAATATATATAAATGCGACAAAAAAACAACAAATAAGGAAACACATCTAAAATTTGGTAATTCCCCTTTTTTACATGTTCAAACACAATAAAAATAAATTGCGGATTTCTTGTGTTCAAATAACAAAAAAAAAAAAAAAAACGCTCTGAAATTAGAACTATTAATTCGAATTTTAGAGCGTTAAATGTATTGCAAACACTGATTCTAATTTCTGGACGTTCGAATTACTGAAAGCTCTAATTTGTGAGCGTCTACTGTATAAAGTAATACAACCACAATTGACATCACTGCTTTAAACACATTCGAGACAGCAAGCTACCGACTTCAATATGTCAAAACAAGAATACATGTGTGCATATGGAAATGATTATTTTCACGACGACACGGATACAAGGCTGCAGGTTGTTGTCTGTGCTTATTTTGTCGTTGTAGTCAAATTAAACTAATTTCTATTTTTGTCCACTACAAAACAGAAAAAGTGCTGCTAATATAAAAAAATATTTAAAAAATAAGTGCTTAAAATTTTTTTTTTTGTTTAACAGAAAAGAATCGGCTTGAAACAAGAATATTAACTCGGCTCAACACCAAATTGTTATTTATAAAAATTTTTTTTATATCCTTGAAAGAAGTTCTATAGGAAGATGTTTTTCGCGCCAACGCTTCTAGTTCAGGAGTTATAGGTCGTAAAAGTTTCAAAATAATTTATCAATATCTCTTAAGGTATAAAATGAATTTATAAAATATGGGAATCATTGGAAAATTCTTTAAAGTGTGTTCCACATGGCGTTTATGGCGCACCGATTAACCAATTAAGAGCCAATTTTATATATTTATACTCCGTGGCTGACTATTTTTTTACAAAATTGGCTTTATCTTTAAATCATGTCGAAATAACAATAATTATTAAACTCTTAGATATTTGCTTAATAAAGTTTTTCTGAATTGCGGCTTTTCGGCGTTGCAGAACACTTATTATTTATGTACATATTAGAATAATTCATTCAGCCCAATCATGAATAAAAATTCCCCGGGAGTTTTTTCTCTTTTTCTACTTTTACAATTGAATAAACATAGGAAAAATAAGAGAAGGGAGAAAACTCCCGGGGAATTTTTATACATAATTGGGATGAATATGTAAGAAGTACATAAATTATTACCAGATATATATTTTTAATCAAACTTTTAAACAAATTGACTAATTTTCCAAAATAAAATTTTTTAAAGCTTAATAAATTTAAAATTTTATATGATGAAGTTACTAATAATATGGTATATACATAAGAGATTGAAGTGTTCTTCCCTAAAGAAATTATGTTTTAATAAATATGTACTTATATTGACAAAATTTTAAGTTTTGTAGAAAAATCTTTTAAGAAATATTTATTTTTAAAATTGGCCCTTACCGGGCTAATAAATCGGAATTTTTTAAAGATCAAGTGAAAGCCATTTCGAAGTAGTTTCTTATAATACCACTACTTCTTAGATCCAGTTTTTACCTAAAAAGTTATTGATAAAGGGTACGTTCGTAAATGCAGTTGTTGGGTATCACTTGCGCAGAAGTACAGTTCCATGTTCGTAAAAGCATCACTTGTAAGAAACTTGGCATCACTCTCATATGTCAAAAGTTTTTATGCAGTAATGCCGCAGCTCTACAGCAAACTTTGGCAATTATTGCTTCAGTTAATTTTCTGAAGCAATAACTTTCGACAAAAAAGAAATCGTGTAATCGTCATTTATAAGAAAACTGTTACTTTTTGGTTCAATATTTTCAATTAAATTTGTCATCTTTATTGTAAAAAGCATTTTTATTATTATTTAATGTTTGCTTATTAAACTTTTGAAATTTCAAAAATTCAAACTTTGCACAGCTGTTGTGCAAAGTATCAGCAACACAACTGCAACTGGTAATCACGCATCAGCAACAACATTTTGCATCACTGTAGCAGTGATACATAGTTTTTTCGCATTTACGTACGCACCCAAAGTGTTCTGAAACTTTTACGAACTACCTATAGCACGTGTGTTGAAGGAACAAATTTTCTTATTTTTAAAGCATTTTATATGTATTTTTTGTTTAATCTGCCGTTTAAATTATATTGTTTATTAGTTACAAAAACAACAAAATTAAAATATTTTAATTTTTTTAAATAAATTCATTTGTTGATAATCTTAAATTAAGTTTGAATAAGAGTCAGCAATTATGCATGTTTTTCCATTTTATAAAAGAAAAAAAAATGATAGTGGCATTACTGAAATATAAAGACATAGTAAACAAAAACAGCTGTTTGTATTTTTTTAATTGTAGCTGCCGTCTTCAACATAATTCAGTAGCTGACTACACGACCAAAATTTCAGCCAGCAGCATTTGTAGTATTGTGTTCGTGTAGCCTGCTGTGGTGAATGTGTTTAATGCATGATGGTTTGCCGTTTGCTGGTTTATCGGTTCTTCGTTGGCCATTTGCTGGTTTACCGGCTGATGGCTAAACGTTTGCTGCTGGTTTACCGGCTGATGGTTTGCCGTTTGCTGGTTTACCGGCTGATGGTTTGCCGTTTGCTGGTTTATCGGTTCTTCGTTGACCATTTGCTGGTTTACAGGCTGATGGCTAAACGTTTGCTGGTGGTGTACCGGCTGCTGGTTTACCTGATGGTGGTAATTAGTATCTTGCATCTGAAACGGCTGGTACCTATAGTATAATGGTTGGTAATATGTACCAGCCGTTGGCGGTGGATAAATAAAATATTCGGGAGGTAAGGGCGGACTATATGCCTGATTAGCAAACTAAAAAGATAAAAAAATATTTAGACATTCAAAAAAACTTTGAATACACAAAAACATGCGGGTTTGAGAACAATACTAGTCGAAAAGTAGAACACACCCGATAAGTTCACTTTTTTTGTTACCTGTAGGTTCTGTGCCTCCTGCCTATTGCTACGGCTTCTTAAGTAACGTCCACGTCCACGTCCACGACCACGACCACGTCCACGACTTTTGTTTTTTAAAATTAACAATAAAATTTTCTGAAAAGAAAAACAATATTATTTAATTATTAAAATTAAAAAATAAATATAATTTTTCTTTAATTTTTTGGGGGTTTTAATTAATATTTAATTTTAAAATGCACCTACCATGTTCTTATTATACCATGGATTTCAATTTCACTCGATTTCCTAGAACAACTAGATGCATTAGAGCAATAAAAAAATGTTTCATTGAAAACATTTTTATATTTCCAACTAATTCTAATCTAGAAACATGTGTTTTTGTTAAATTTAAAAAGAAAATACTTATTTTTTGAAATTTTTTAAATTTACCACTTACCTTAGTGTCGGAGTCCATTTTTAAAATGAAAAAAGAAAAAAATACCACAGTTAGAAAACAAAGAGATGCCATATATCCCTGTTCATTATTTGCCAGATTAATGATTGAGATGTAGTCTGGCAGCCTAAATTTATCAAAATCCACATGTTTTAATGTTTAAAAAAATTGTTATTATTATTATTAATCAAAAAAAACAATTCAATATGTATGTAATTTTTTCCTGAAGATGCTAGCCAAAAATTAGCGAATTATCGAAAAGAAATTATTTAAATGTATAAATATTTTAAATATACATATAAATATTTTAATTTTTCATAAAAAATACCTTGAGCTTAAATAAATTACGTTCATATAATTAAAAAGGGCCAAATAAAACAATATAAATTATTTCTTCTTATTTTTAATTCAAGCTCAAGGTCAGGTTATGCAAAAAAATATATTTATTTAACGTTTATCCAATATTTCGCTGCCACAATGGACAGCTTCTTCAGGGATCTTTGGTTTATAATTTTCAAACAAATTTTTTTTAAAAAAACAAACAAAATTTAAATTAAATAACAATAATTGTCAACATGAAAAAATAATACACAGGAAACAAAATTATTCTATTACATTTTTGAAACTTATTCAATTTCCTATCTTATTCTTATAAATTAAATGTCTGTAATTTTGAGCTACATTGTCTGTATCGGTTTTAAAATTAATTCTTCGTTCTATTGGTGTGTTGATTATTTGTAACATTTCTAGCATAAAGCGTCGTTTGTAGTTTGTTTCTGTATTTAAAACTGTTGTATTTTCAAAATCTGGTGTATGATTAAAATTGGCACAATGTGTAGACAATGCAGTTTTTTGAGAAGATGTATTTTTGTATTTTTGATCAGATCTATGTCCTGCTAGTCTAGTTTTTAATTTGTTTTTCGTAGTACCTATATATACCTTACTACATATTTCATTATCCTTACCCTTGCAAGGAATTTTGTAAATAATATTAAATCTATCTAATTTCTCTGTTCTATCTTTCATTTTACTAAATAATCTATCTGATCAAAAATACAAAAATACATCTTCTCAAAAAACTGCATTGTCTACACATTGTGCCAATTTTAATCATACACCAGATTTTGAAAATACAACAGTTTTAAATACAGAAACAAACTACAAACGACGCTTTATGCTAGAAATCAGTGTTGCAAAATTGAAATTTTGAAATGGTACTGAACTTCAACTAAAAGAGTATTTTTCCTACCAAATGGTACTTTTTTGATTTTTTATGAAAATATGTAAAAGGAACAAAAAATATTTTATTGGAATTCATTTATCTAAGTATTTAATAGCAAATTTAGTATTTATCAGGCCTGTTCTGAAAATCACTTTAGCTCAAATCACGTGATATCAAATCACATGTGCCTTTTAAATCACAAGTGTGATGTTTTGGTGTTCCGTTTTTGTGTGTTTTGGTGTGATCTGCAATTGCCGAAAGCACTCCAAGAAACACAAAAACGGTATGACTTTTAGAATCCCACAAAATCACAGTTGTGATTTTAAAAGCACGTGATTTTCAGAACAGGCCCGTATATTTGAGCTACACATGTAAATAATATTTCTGTTATCCATAAGCGTCAAGCGCCCCATCCATTAACAATATTATTGTATATGTTATTCGTCATATTATTTCTATATGGCCCTATATTATTCATTAAGTGGCACAATGGTTTCAATTCAAATATGGCGCAACTCTTATAAAAAAAAAACATAACCTTTAAAGCAAAACAACATAGTTTGTTGATGCAAACACATTTCACAGTATATTGCACTTCTTCTCTGATTTTGATTCTTGCCAATATATTGTGTCACCTTTGAATTTCACAAACCCATTTAAAACATTAATGTTTAAAAAAAAAGATTTTAATTCAGTGTTATAAGATAAAGCAAATTTACTTTAAGATATCATAAGATATATTATAACTACAACAGCAACTACCAGTTGGTTTTAATAGATCTTTAGTTTTTATCAAACTTGCAACAGTTTCTACGTGTAAACGATTTCTTCCTTTGCTTTTTCATTATTTTGCATTTGAAATTCTGCGTTCAATTGATTCTTAGAAATGTGGTGTCGATAAAATACCAAAAGCAATATGTGAAATGTCAGCAAACATTAGTTTCGTTCTTAATTTTGGCTATATTTTTCCAAGAAATTTAAATATATTCAGTTCTGAAATGCTTAATTGTTATAAGATCCGCTAGAACACGGAATTGAGAACTTATTTATTATTATAGTTCTCTTTATCGTTTGTAAATAACATTAATAGCATCAGTATTATGCCAATATTTTTTTCGGAAACAATATTTTCTGGAGTGAAGCTGATTATTACTTTTAAGGTTTTATGTTCAAAACAAAGTTTAGTTCTTGTTTCGCAAATTGTCGAATAAAACGATTTCGAAGTTTTTTTTACTTTATAAACCAATTGCTTAACATTGCATGTTTCTATAAATATGGTTTTCATTTAAATTTTCCACTACCATATTATCCTATGCATCCCTTTTTATAAATTTTCTTGCCAGTTGTAAGAACAAATAGCCCATTCTGGAAAGCAAAATATGAATTCTGGCGTCCACGCTTTGCATTTCAATATTAACGTCGGTAATTATTTTCACACAGTTAAAAAGCTCAAAGGATAAAAAAGTACTGAAAACAACGCGGGGGTACTGCGGTATTTTTAATATGAAAAAGTACTGAAAATAGTACCAAAGTACTGAATTTTTCAACACTGCTAGAAATGCTACAAATAATCAACACACCAATAGAACGAAGAATTAATTTTAAAACCGATACAGACAATGTAGCTCAAAATTACAGACATTTAATTTATAAGAATAAGATAGGAAATTGAATAAGTTTCAAAAATTTAATAGAATAATTTTGTTTCCTGTGTATTATTTTTTCATGTTGACAATTATTGTTATTTAATTTAAATTTTGTTTGTTTTTTAAAAAATTTGTTGGAAATTTATAAACCAAAGATCCCTGAAGAAGCTGTCCATTGTGGCAGCGAAATATTGGATAAACGTTAAATAAATATATTTTTTTGCATAACCTGACCTTGAGCTTGAATTAAAAATAAGAAGAAATAAAATTAAAAGGTCGAAGAATATAAACTAAATAATATAAATTATTGTTATAAAAAAATATATTTCCGGATTTATTACTTTTATTGCAGATGATTAATTTGAACGACGCAAACATTTCCATGGATAATTATGGACTTTAAAGGCAAAATTAGTTATAATCCTGACGTGAAATTGGATTACATTGATAATAATGGTTGCATCTACCCCTAGCTCATATGGGCGCTTTTGTCCCAAATTCGGGATGAATTTTTTATTGTCAATATTTTGATCATATATGAACCGATTTTTTTAATATTCATGGTTTTTCTGTGACATAATCCAGACACTTCTTTAAAATATTATAATTAATTGTTCACTAATTTATATAAGTATATATATATAAGTACAAATTGAGAATTAAATAAATCGTTTTAAAATATTTTAAAATGGCAGGTGCAAATATTTTTTTTTAATATTTTACGAGGTTTTCTAAATACAACTCTACATATCATGTTATATATTAAAAGTGTGGCAATATTTCATATCTTAAAGGAACGACGAAATTGAAATAACGGTAGATTTTTTTATTAATCCGAAAAGGACAAGACACAATAAATAACAAATAATTTTATATAAAAACAAAATTAAAAGTGACACAAATAAAATAAAAATTAATAAATTTACTTAAGTACTTAAACTTGCGTTCAAAGGTATTTTTAAATGTTATTCAAGTATCAAAATATTTTACAAATATTCACTTGATTTCAAATTCCCATTTTACTGGCGAATGATATTGAAATAAAGTGTAACAAAAGTACGGCTGTTGCATTGTAGTAACACATAATAGCATCATGTTCTTAAATGAACCATAAAAATTTTGACAATTCATTTAGTTCCGAAATGCAACTTTGTAGTTGTCACTGCGTAGGTATAGAAGAGCAAAGAAAGCAGTTAAAATAATGTATATCAATTGTTTTGCACTCGAATTGCTTATTGGAATTATTCTAATACATATCTGTAACAATTTGTAAAGTAATGCGCCGTTTAGCATCGTAAGCAAAACCGTTTTGTTTAAATACTTCCGATTCATAAAAGGGTTTCAAATTATAAATATCTAATTGTTTAGCACGTTCAATTAAATCGCGTTCCATAATTTCAACATGTGTAGCGGAAGGACCATCCTTACATCAAATATAGGCCAATTGATCCAATGTTAACTGACGTAATATAAAGAACAAGAGTTCGGAATGATCTTTTTGGAAAGACAAAGGGCATGTTCGTAAATGCATCACTGCGCTGCATCAGAAAAGCAAACTTTTTTTAATGCCGATAAAAAAAATTATTAATAAAATCTGTTTTATTGTGTATTATTTTTGTGTAGTATTTGACAATTTTTTGGTCCACATCTACTTCACTGATATTTATATAAACATTTGAAATCACTAATGCAGCGCAGTGATGCATTTACGAACATGCCCAAATATTTTTGGAACGTTGTTCGCATTTTTTTCATTACAATGAATTTTTGTGCTTCAATAAATGATTCCAACATCATACGTATGGACATACTGACATCCGCTTCAAATAAATTTTCCCGCAAATGTATACGAGCATGTGCCTCAGCCATGCGAATGACGCCTTCAATGTGACGCACGGTGATGGGTAGGGAGCCGGTGGCAAATGATTCTTGACGAAGTTGAGAGTACATTTTGGCGATTTTTTCCTCGTCAATGTTCTGAAGAAGAAATAAAATCCCTTTATTAAAAAATTCTTAAAAATAGTTTTTAGAAAAGACATTAAGGCCCCTATTACGGTTCGCAACTCAACTCAGTTGAGTTAAAATTTTTGTATTATGGTTTACAACTTTGCTATATTGCGGCGAGCAAAAACATCAAAAAATTACAACTCAACACAACCAGTTGTTTTATTTACATCCCAACTGAGTTGAGTTGTGAACCGAAATAGGGGCCTTATCCTTAAAATCCTACTTACCGTTAATTTTGGTCTTATATTTTCCTTGGCATAGACAATAGGTATATTGTCTTAAAAGATCCTGTGGTATTTCACTACACCACTTGGTTGTATTTCTTCCATTTCAGCCTCACTAGAAGGATGGTGTTTAATGTGAGAATTCACAACAAACTTTGCTAGATGTTGATCTTGCATTGGATCAAACTCATCTTTGACTACACACAATACATCGAAACGTGACAAAATGGGTTCCGACAAATTGACATTTTCCGAAAATGTCATAGAAGGATCATAACGACCACCAATGGGATTAGCAGCAGCAATAACAGTACATCTAGCTTGAAGAGATGTAACAATACCAGCTTTCGGAATAGAAATATACTGCTGTTCCATCGCTTCGTGTATAGAAGTACGATCTTGATGATTCATTTTATCGAATTCATCAATCAAGCAAACTCCTTGATCTGCCAACACCAATGCGCCAGCTTCTAAGGTCCATTCGCGCGAAATGGGATTACGTCTTACATAGGCAGTTAAACCTACAGCACTAGCTCCCTGGCCTGTAGTAAATACTGCGCGAGGAGCAATTTTTTCGGTACAATTTTAAAAATTGGGACTTAGCTGTACCAGGATCTCCACAAATAAGTAAATTGATATCACCTCTGACCTTATGTTTGTCTCCAGGATTTTTAGATTCACCGCCAAATAATGCCAATGCTAAAGCACGTTGTGCCTCCAATTCATCGCTTGTGGTAGGAATGGCAAAATGAAATGTGTCTATGGAGCAGCGTTGCCATATATATATTTTTAAACTGGTACGCAGTGCTGCCACTCGCTTATAAATATCAAGAACAAATGGATATGAAACAATTTTACGTACACTACAAATAATTAATAAATATTTTTATGAGAATATTTTTATAAGAATTATTAAATATTTTTAATTTAATAATTCTCTATTCTCAGTGAAAAAATTGCATTTTAAGTTGATTTGATTTGTAAATTTGTTTTGTAAACCTTTATTAATTAAAAAAATAATATTAAAAAAACTCATATACATACTGCCTTAATATATATACTTCAACTCTATCTAGAAATTAAGATAATCTTGAACGGATTTTCAGACGAATTGTTCGATATATAATATTAATGTTAGAGACCACAATAGAACCACTGAACTAGTCGCGCAAGCATTAGGTTGTTCTTTTCATAACTTTTAACATATACTCCTTGTCCTTCAGTTCTACAAGATTATGACTTGGACTTCATATTCAACTCGAAATATGTAACTAGAAATACCACAAATACATCTTTCCATTTTTTAACGTTCTTTTTAAATTAGAAAATGCCGAATCTGGAATAATTTACCTTTCAGTTTTTTATTATTTTTAATTTCTATTTTGTAATACTTTTGTGGTTGTGGAGCCATTAAATTAGAAATTACATATTTTTATATTAATTAATCTTTATAAACGTTTTTATTTTTTGGAAAACATGGACAGATAGTAATAGCAATTCATGTATAATTGGCCTTGTAGGCTTTCTTTGCATTGAAGGAATAAAATGTATAACCACACACTAAAAATAATTTCCCAGTTAGCATTTTCTTTGACATTTTCCAGTTAGTTATTTAACATTTTCTAGAATTTTTTATAATAAAGTTAACACAATTTTTAAAATTATGTGTGACCATTGCAATAATATTTAAACCCCCGTATTCATAAACTATTGTTACATTTTATACATGTTTATTAAGGAAAATTTTCATAAAAATTTTGTTTTGTAAATTTAAAATATTTTTATGACAGGCATTAGAATTTTGTTTTTTTTTTTAAAGGAAATAAAAATATAAGCAGAAATGACAAAAATAAGCAATTTTAAGGAAAAAATTTAATTAAAAAGAAGTAAAATAAATTTTAGCATTATGTTTTAGCACTTTATTTAATTTTAAGCATTTTTACATGCAAATTTAGCTCAACAATTTTTTAAGATCTAGTCACACTGCTGACCGATATATTGGGTAAAGTTCTATTAGCTTTGTATTATTTTATATTTTTTTCGCGTGCTCCTTAAACTGCATTTCAGACAAATGCAATACAAAATTGTTGTTGCACTTTGCGGAGATTATATCATCTAAATCTGTTTCTACCTTTGAGTGTTAGAAAGTGAATTGCACATGCATTGCTTATGTCTCAAGTGAATTATTGTTTTGAAGTTTACACAGGTTGTAACTTAAGCAACGGAAGGAAAATAACGCTTATTGTCCACCTTATTGTTAGATTTGTTTATAAACTTAGGCTGAGGGCGCATGTGTCTGGTTACGTAAAAAGTTTTCTGAATCTTTTTTTTGAGGACTATTTAAAGTTTCGGTTATTAATTTATCTTTTTAATATTATAAAGACTCAAAGTCATCCGAGTGTTTTGCGAATGATATCTTTTAACAGTTCTGTTAGAAATCCTCAAATCGTTATACCACGCATTTATAACAGGTTTATGAACAATCTTTTTTCGTACGTGCAGCACGGTTATGGAATATTTTGCCTAAAAACCTACGTTCTTTCGCCATGCCTTTTGCAGTCTTTAAGCGTAACCTTTGTGTGTTTCTTAATTCACATAGCTTAATTTTGTAATCGCTGATGCATTTTTGGGGTTTTTTCATTTCTCTTGTTTTATCCTGCTTAAATTTACTCGCTGTAATGTATGGGAGTTGGTTGGGTTGTCATGATGTTGGTATATGTTTATTTTAGATAATGAAATCTCATAGTTGTACTTATTTTATATGTATATTGAATTATTTCTCACCTCATAGTTATGAAATTACTTGTAATATATTTTATTGGCCAATTGGCTATTTGTATTACCTTGAATAAATAAATAAAATAAATAAAAATTGTTGCAAGTGTTTAAGTAAAAATAGTGTTTTATTAGTTTTGGTTATTAATATTTTGTAGGGCAAATTTTTTAGGCAATTAAACTTAGTTTTTTTGTTTTTTTATTAAACTATATTACCAATGCAATTCTTGGTAAAATTATATAGATAATTTTTTTGCGTGTAGTTTTTTTGGTATCAATTTCTCATTTTTCCACATTTTATTACCTAGAAACGCCGTGAAATTGAAATTACATACCTTTTTTTTAATACATTTGCCAGTACCCCAAAATACGTTTTTTTACAACTCTGAAAAAAAGTATGTTAAAAAAGTATGTTTTGTTCACACCGATAATGAAATAACCGAAATCAAATTTTCTGTCATTTCTTTCTATCATTTTCTTAACACCAACGTGATAAAAGTGGCTACTCGCTCATTCACTTCTTGTAGGGAAGTGTTGTTTAAATTGTTACAGAATAGCAAAATCGTTAATTTGCTTGTTAAATTTTTTAACAATGACAACCACTGATGGGATTTGTGGTACAATTGTACCAAATTTGGTACAATCGAAACTTTATTGGTACACTGGTACAATTCATCCTTTTTTTGTACAATTAAAGAAAAAAATCCCACGAAGTTTAATCATTTCTTTCAGGTGGATTAACTCACTTTTTCAACAATAAAACTTGTAATAAAATAGCTCCAGCCCTGGCCAGAACTACCGAATATTGCATTACAAGTGTTCATGATGTAATCCTTACATATTTAGTACATACATACATAAGTATATCCCAGTAGGAAGCCTGGGATCAATTGTCTTGTTTTGGGGACACTGTCTACACTTTTATCTGCCTTTAACAAAAAAGAGAAATATTTTGCTTCTTTATTTTGTATACCCACAACACAATAGTGGAGAGGGTATTATGCGTTTGTGCTGATGTGAGTAACACTAAAAATATTGGTCCTAGACCAACCTTTTTGTATACCGATCGACTCAATATCAGTTTCTGAGTCGATTTAACGATGTCCCTAAGTCTGGGTGGCTGTCAGACAGGATGTTTTCTGTTTTATGAAATTTTGTGCATTGGTTTCAATTCATAAGTGCGAAGCCTACTACAAATGGCGAGAATCGGTTCATAATTTCACATAGCCCCCATTCAAACTTCTTTCCGGAATAGTGATATTTAGATTAAATTTAGGCCAAACTTATATAATTGCAATCTAAATCATTTTACCAAATTTTATTGGAATCGGTCCATATTTTACGATAAATCCCATGAAAATACTACTCCCGGAAAAAGCTTTTAATGCCATACCTTCCTTATACATTTTGACATACAAAATGCCTACGACAGCTACTATGTTATGAAAAATGATGTGATGGTAGGTCCAAAATTACCAATAGGTCCCATATAAGCGCCCTTCCTAACATCACTTAAGGACAAACAAATCTCATATAGATAAAGATTTTATTCTGGCGGGCCATGACTGCCCATGTGTTCCCAATAGAGAACACTTTCGAAAATTTTTCTTTATATATGTGTTGTAGGGTATCAAATAGTCGGGTTTTGCCGGCTTTACTCTTTCAATTCTTTTGTCTTAATTTTAATTGAATTAAAATGTGTTTTGAATTACATACTATGTTAGCTTTTTTATATAGCGAAAGTTTGGTACAATTAATGTCAATTTGGTACAATTTTGCTATTGAGATGGTACAATTTAAGAATTGTCAGATCCCAACAGTGATGACAACTATTGTTAAAATTTATTACAGAATCGCACTACAGAATAGAAACTGACCATTAAAAAGGGACAAAAAATAATAAGAAAGAAAGCCAAATTAAAGTTGCCATATAGCAAAACGTTGAGATTTTTAAAATGTACCAAGTAATGCGCGGTAGAACCAACAAGGTTCAAAATGTACCAAAAATAAGTACAATTGTACCATGATTTCCATCCGTGAGGGCAACGCTGTTTTTAAAACAAATGGCACTTTGTCCGTGATGCCACAATATTAATAGAATTTATTCCCACTTTTCTGGTGATGAATAAATCAATATTTTAAAATCAACCGCAAAAACATTGATGGCTATTTAAAAGCACGCGTCAAAGGAGTAAACATTTACATGAATACAAAAACAAAATTTACGAAAATTGGTTTTGTTATCTATACACTTCTTAAATCAAATTAACGCGAGAGTTTGAACGCGTTTTCTTTTAAAAACTGTAAATTTTGTATGATAAACAAAAACAATTTTTGTCAATTTTTGTTTTGTTTTCATGTAAATGTCCACATCTTCGAGGAGTATTTTAGAATAGCCATGATTATAAATTTGCCTTTTTATAAAATCAGTAACTGAATTCGATAGCACACAACCAGGACTTTTAAGGCCCAGAAATGTCACTTTCGACATATTAGAAGTTTAGGGGATATTCCATATGAAAGAAACAAATTCAAAAATTTTGCAAAAAAAAAAATTCGAAAGTTTTTTTTTTATTTCCTTAATATTGAAAATCCCATATACTTCTCATTTGTCGAAAGTGACATCTATGAGCCTTAATAGCCCTGGTTGCGCGCTATCGCATGCAGTTATTTGATTTTATAAACCGGCAAATCTATAGATTTTATTCATATACATAACAACATTTGGCAAAATTTATTTTTTTTTTCTTTATGTAGAATACCCCCTAATAACAAAAAATATTTTAAAATTTTGTAAAATAAGCCGATTTTTATTTTAAATTTGGTATCATATCTCGAAAACTACTGATATGAAACACTATCATAATTTTTCTGCTTGTTTTTAATTCTAATAATGTTTTGTTTGACTATACACGTGCTCAGCAATATTTTTATAATTTTGCGGCTGATTTACACAAACAAGAAAAGTTGATTATAAAAGTGGTTTTGTTAACAGCGATTGTAAAAAGTCTAGTAACATCTTCGTAAATGGATATCGTATCGATATTTTTTAGGAGTATCGATATTTATTAACTAAAAATATCGATATTTTTATATTTCGAACGTATTAAGCTGAAATTATTACAAAATTTAAAGATTTAATATATTTATATATTTATACACAAGCAATTACATGTAATTCTATCCTTACTTTTCATTGTTTCTTTTAATTATAAATAATTCCTCAAAAAAGGGGAGAATGGAAAACCCAGTTCGTTAATTCCCGAGACCACATTTTATATATTCGCCATATAAAATCTAAACAAAAATATATTACGAAAAATTTAAATGGGATTACATAAGATACGGAAGTACCAACGTACCTTAATATTTGAATTACATCACAAATAGTACCGACTTTAAACCCACATTAAATTTGGAAAGCCTCACTATTGTAGTTGTGTAGTTGTGGGTTCCATATATTTGTCATGTCCTCTGCCGTCAGACCGAAATAATAAAAAATTGGGCTCCGTTACGATCTTTTGCATGTACTTTCATTAAGTGTGCTAAATTTCTGCTCTCTAGGCTTTAATAATTTAAAACACAAATAATCTTGTTAAACACATAACTTTAAACGTACCTTCACAAATTGGCTACCATAAAATTACAACTATGCATTGTCATTTGAAACGCGTGGTTTTTTCTCATACAAGCGAGTTTCAAAATTGGTTACTCGTCATTTTAGTCGGAAAAAATTTTTTTTGCTACGGGCCGAATTACAACAGCAAAATATTTTCAATAATTTTTTCGTATATTTATACATTTCATATTAAACTAAAAAATGCCAAAATATGTAAAAAATATAAAGAAAAGTGTTCCCATTAATAATATGCTAAAATAATTTTATTAATTTAAAATAAAGCTAAGAAAATTAAGGTTTAAAGTTATACGTCGGCTGCATGAAAAAAAAATCGTTTAAAGCGAAAATTTCTAAAGAATATGGAGTAAAATGGAAAATACATATAGCAAATAAAAACGTGTAAAAAAGTGTTGCAAAATAAATTAAATCGAGTAAATGAAGACAACATATAGAGAAGAAAAATAGAAAAAGGGAAAACCAAATAATTAATAATTTTTTGACAAAACTTAAAGGATATTCAAGGAGAATTAGAGAGGTTAAGAATAAGGAAAATAATTAGCAAATAAAAGTAACGAGTAGTGATTGAAAGAATTGTTTTTATTACGGTTACGTGGTGTAGTAATAAAAGGAATATTAAAAAAAAGGGAGGTGAGCGGGTGCCAGACAAATCACTTTTTTTTGTATTTTTACAGTACAAAGGAAATACAAACCCTAATTTTTCTTCAGCCAACCGTACCCGCCAATAAATTTGGTTGCCTACAACAATAAATATACAAAATAACCTCAAATTTCTTTTAAAATTAAGATTTTTTTTAACCATCAACAATTTTTTCAAGATTCCACCACAAATTCCTACGTCAACCAACTCCATGCCAGTGTCTGTGGTTTGCGAGACTGCGGCCAGTGTAAATGCCGCCCTAAGAGAATCTTTGGGTTCGGGTGTAAGTTGTTCGGCAGCTGCCAATGCCAAACAGACTGCATCATCACAAGATGATAAAAAAGTGAATGGTGGTTCTGGTAATAATGCAGACGATATTGATACCTTACATGGCAAACTGGTGGCATCGGCTAAAAGGGTTTTACTTTCAAAGATCGACTATGAAGAAGTCACCAATTATGGCCAATCTGTGCTTGATAGTTTAAAAACAAAATATATTGTTTTAAAATCCTCTAGTAATATTTGCCTGGAAAATGGTCGAAATTCTCCAGCAACCTGCAGCAATTATGGCGCAAATGGTGACAGCGCAGCCGGTAAGTGTACGTGTATGTTTTTGCTGTTTGTTTTGTCTTGTCTTTACAAAAACATTCCTTTTTTCTTGTAAATGTTTGTAGACATTTTTTTATTTCGTTTTCTTTGTACATTGACAAAAAGAAAGGAAAAAGCAACAATACCGCGCCATGTTACCTTTATTAGTAAAAGAGTAAATGAAAAAAATGTGTTTTTTTAGTTGTTTGTTGTGAATGCCATAATGCACTTACCATTCTATTAAAATAGTATTGCCAGATGAGAAAATTAAATTAAATATTTTATTTTTTTTTTTGGAAAATTTAATATGTAGTATAAATAATTAATATAAATAAAGAAAACACGTTTATTTATTTAGAAAAAAAGTCACGTGCGTATTATTTTAATTTTTTATTCCTTGTATTTTTGTTTTCTTTAATTTTTTTCATATGAGTTTCGTATCCGCTGAGTTAAAAACAATACAGGTTATGAATCATACCTTCTGTCATAGTAATACATGTGTAGATATGTTTTGTATGGAAAAACAACAAACATTCAGTGCTTCATGTTGATTTGTTTTATGTCGTTTTCTTTTCTACAAAAAAATGTGACATTTTATTTAAAAAAAAATGCAATTTGAGGTCTGTTTCTTAAAAATTTTGCTGCCGAAAAGGGTGGCGTGTTTTATTCTAAAAAACTCATCTTTTTCGGGAGCAAAATTTTTAGGAAAAAGTCACTAAATTGCATGTTTTAAAAAAAAAAATGTCACATTTTTTCTAAAAAATTTTGCTGCCGAAAAGGGTGGCGTGTTTTATTCTAAAAAACTCATCTTTTTCGGGAGCAAAATTTTTAGGAAACAGTCACTAAATTGCATGTTTTAAAAAAAAAATGTCACATTTTTTGTAGAAAAGAAAACACCATTAGAAAAAGTATAGTTTTGCTTTTTAAAATTTTTAATAAATTTTGTAGGTTCTAACTTTTTTTTGCTTACATCTAGTTAACCAAGGCAGTTCTAAACAAAAAAATATATAGGGCGGTTAGGACATTGAAAAATAAGAAGAAAATATTATGTGGAAAAAAGCCTCGGAACACATATTTTACGGTCACATGGTTGCCGAGCTTGGTATTTTCCGACCAAATTTGGTCGGATATTTTCTTTTGGTTGGTTTGAGAAAATGAACAACATAAATTTATTTTAATAAATTAGATTCAGAAGAGATAAAAAACTTAATAAAAAGGCACTTTTTGTGATTATAGCAACGATTTTTCTGGTTAACATCGTTAGCAAATTAAGAATTAATTATACTATCCTGAAAAAACTGTTTTGCTTTTTATTAAGTTTCTTATCAATCCTGAAATTTTTGTTAAATGATAATAGGCCTTTTTGCATGTTATATGACGATATAGGTATTTGTTTTTAATAACTGGTAGTGACCCTCTGAAGTTTTCATATGTATTTATATTCGATTTTTCACTACTAAATATAATTAAAAATTCTTAACCCATTAAGAAGCGCGGTTGATTTTGCTAAAATACAAGAGTTTTTAGTTAGCATATTAATTGCTATGCAGAGAAGAAAAATAGCGAATACAATTTCGGCCAGTAGCCTTCTCGCCAGTGCAGGACAGTGACATAGAAGATGTTCTACATCCTCCTAATCATTCTCGACATCACATTTGCGGCAGTAATTATAGTGTCCTGTTTCCAGACGCTGTGCAAGCCTACACATAAGACGGTGTCCTATGATAACATATGCCAGAAGTGATACGTCTCCTCTTGGTTGTCGATTAAAGGGACATCCATGCGGGGCAACAATTGCCAGGCAAACCTGCATTCAGTGTTCGCGGTCAATCCATTAAATAACTTAACTACTAAATACACACTATTGACTTGAAATCGGTGAAAAAATGATAAATTTCAAAACACTTTGCTTATTCCAAAAGAACGTAAAGATTTAAAATCCAAAAACACTATGCATTGTGACCGTTTTTCTAGCGTACACAAATAAATTCACACCTTGCATTTCCTTTAAACAAACCCTTATAATTTGACAATACTAAAATGCTGATTTGAAACAGAGACCCAATCTACACTAGTATGTATTTCCCTCTATACCTCTTTTGGTGCAAAAAAAATTAACTAATTTTTTTTCTTTTTTTTTTTTTCTTTAACTAGTTTTAATATTTGCGTTATTTTTTTCGTCCGTCCGTCTGTCCGTCTTACGTTTGATATGTGTTTTCCGGAGACTCCAGACATGATAGCGGCTAGGTTGTTTTATATTTATGTCACATATAGTCCACCATTTCTTGCTATTGAAATTCAGCCAGATCGGTCCAAAAATGGCTGAGATATGAGCAGAAAACCAGGACTACCTCTAATTTTTTCCAAAAATTCCTTGTTGTTGTATTTTGATTACTTTTTTCTGTATATCTTTAGAACGGCAAGAGCCAAAGTTTTCAAATTAGGTACACACATTAAGGTTATGGCGATTATATCTCAAATTATGCGATTAGCAACACACAACATTTCATTTTTATTATTATATAGATATTGGTATGGTTCAATTATGTACGGCACACCTCCATCCGATGGTTCAAAGTTTCGATGACGCTGAGGCATAATTGGGGTTCTATGTCGTTAATGTGCCGAATTATCTCATCATTTAGCTTTTGAATTGTTGGTCGCATATCGACGTACACCCTTTCATTCAAATAACCCCAAAAAAAGAAGTCCAACTGTGTCAAATCACATGATCTTGGCGGCCAATCGACATCGCCACCACGTGAGATAAAACGGCCATTGAATTTGTCGCTTAAAAGAGCCATTGTTTCGTAAGCTGTGTGGCAAGTGGCACCATCCTGTTGAAACCACATATCCTTCACATCCATATCTTCCAATTCGGACCATTAGAAGTTCGTTATCATCTCACGATAGCGAACACCGTTCACAATAGCAGCCTGACTGCCCTCATTTTGGAAAATATACGGCCCGATGATGCCGGCCGCCCATAAACCGCACCAAACAGTCACTCTTTGTGGGTGCATTGGTTTTTCGACAATCACTCTTGGATTATCATTCGCCCAAATGCGGCATTTCTGCTTATTGACGAATCCACTGAGATTAAAATGTGCCTCATCACTGCAGATGATTTTCTTCGAAAATTTATCATCCACTGTTGAATAACTTTAACGCGTTGCTCGATTGTGTATCTTTCCATGTTTTCAAACTCAACTCTGAAATTGAGAAATGTCAAATAAAATTCAGAAAAAACTTGAAATTATATTTATCGCTTAGACTAGCAATTTTTGTTGCAGCAATTCTTGAGCTTATTGTTGGTCGTGGTGAGATTTTGTTTTCTGTTTTGTCTTTTAATTCTCACAATTGTCAGCCTGAATTTGAATTTAAATGCAAGACTAAAATTTCATAATCTGGACACTAAAGCAATTTTAAAGCAGAATTTTAAGGCAACAAAAATTGCAAGTCTACATAGCCCATTTGTATACAGTTTATTGCAATACTGGGAATACAAACGTAAATTTTATCTTTTGCCGGTGTTACCAAAGAAAAAAATTTACGCTTCTCTTTTCAAAAATTTTCGTTTTATCGTCAAAAGTAACATTACGAAATATTCCTTGAATAAATGGGAAATTAATGTTATTATAAATTTAAAAATAATCTATAGAAAAATCAAATTTATTTGCCTCTAAGTTACCTAGAGCCAAATGGCTGTCTGTCAGAGGCTGCCCAAGGAACATAAACTACCTGGTTCGGAAAATGTGACCTTTTAAACATATACAAAAATTGGGTTTTAATTCTTAAAGGATTTTTGTATTAAACTTGTGACGTATTGAATCGGTAATGCTGAACATTTTCGCACAAATTCTTCTTTGAGAAATTGTTATATCACTTATTTTTGTTGCTTGTCTTTATCGCCCATATTCTGAAAAGCGTATAACGCTTAAAATTTGCGTTTTCAATTTGAAAACGCCAAACAGGTGTTCTGAAAAACGAAAACGCTAGAAATTTGGCGTTTTCAAACCGCTAGTTTATACCTAAGCGATCTGGTCTATTTTATTAAAACTGCACTTTAAAGAGAAATGGAAATGGCCCACAATTTCAATTTAATATGTTTTCTTTTTATTTAAGGAAAAACTTGTAACATTTTTTCACAATTTTAATTAAAAAAATGCAATTTAAAAATTTGCTTTGAGTTTGTCAATTGTTTGTCGCAGTAGTTTACTTATAAACATGTAAGAACGCTGTAGGCACTTTAATTTTAAATTTATTTCACAGAACTAATTTGTAAATTATTTGTTTGTTTACGTTTTTTTATGATAAAACACATGTTTTCTTTGCTCAAACACAACTTCGAAAAAAAGCAAAACGCTAGCAAATCGCCTGGTTTTCAGAACATGCTGAAATGCGTTTTTCGTTTTTGAAATCGTAAGCGATTTGAAAACGCTGCGTTTTCCAGAACATGGACGTATATATGGGTAATTTCAAAGTGTTTAACGTAACAGTCGTAGGCATCAAAAATGCAATAACATTTTAAACGACAAATATTTTTACGTTCTTTTAACCCTTAAATTATAGCACTAAGAAAGCACTATTATCTATGCTAAAGTTTATGGGGGGCGCGATTCTAGGTCAAAGATAATGGCAAAAGAAGTAGCGGTTCGAACGTGAAAAAAATAGAAGTAGTTTTTGTGACCATGTATAAAAAGGCATAATTCAGCGAAACTTAAAACACTTTTTTAGTCAAACTACTTTCAGAATTTTAAGTAGCAATACAATATTAAAATGTCTTTGGTTTGATTCCAAAATCTTCTGTATTTTTTTTTTAAGCCAAAATCTGTGTCGATACGTGACATTTCGAACGTGAACTTTTTTCATAGTAAATAATGATTAAAACAAAAAAAAATTTACCGTTAATCCGAATAACATATTTCTCTTCGAACTCTTCCTTAGATTACAGACCATGTAAGAAAATTTTTTTGGAATAATTTTCATCAAATATCACCTCTTTTAAGAAAGATAATATTAAAGAAAATATACAATAAAACATTCTCACAAGTAAGAAATTACGTTTGCACAACTTTGCAGTCTGATTGTTTATCTAAGTGAACAAATTTATGGGTAAATTTATAAAATTAGTAAAATCGAAATATTTCTCTATAACAATATGGTAAAATAATCAGATTAAAAAAACTTTAAAATTTTTGGTCACGGTGGACCTTATGACGGAAAAGCCCATATGTGCTATTTCAGTTAAGATTTAGACGCTTAAATACAGAAAAAAAATCTTGTTTTGAAAACTAAATCTTTATAGGGTTAAAAAAAAAAGTATATCCGAGTATAATTAAAAATTTTTGGACTCTTAATATAGATATCATAGATACGAATGCGACTTTTACATCAGTTTTTCTAACACATCTTTTAAAAATTTCCTTCTTCTTTGTACTTCTAGGTACTTCTTGATATACAGTTTTTGTAAATCAGACTATTAGTTTAATAGATATGAGTTTTCTGCCGACTAAAGAATTTAATCGGTAAAATTGGTCTTATATAACTACGTTACGAAAATTCGTTAAAAAAATAACAAAATTATACGTGTTACGTTGGGCCTTCAAAAGTTATGAAAAATGTAACAAATGTAACCAAACGGCATCACAGGCACCTACGCATCCAGGGTTACCGTTGGATATTTTCTAAAAGGGTCACAAAAAGTGGATTTTCCAGAAAAAGGGTTTCAAAAAAAGTATTTCAATAAAAAAAGGGTCAAGTTTTTCAAAAGCAGTATTTCTCGTTTTAATAAATATAATAAGACCAAGTTTTTTATAAACAAACAAAAAATATTCAACATTTTTTATTTTTCGAATTTATTCTATGAGTTACATTTCAGTTATGTATTTTATAAAGCTTTTTTGTAATAGTTCTATTCCTTAAATTTTTAGGAATGACTTTATACACTACCAGACTATTATATTGTATTTTTTTGTTACATTTTACCTTAGCTATCCATTGGATAGCAATGAAGTATATTGTATGTACAGAAAATTCCTAAAAATTTAAGGAATAGAACTATTACAAAAAAACTTTATAAAATACATAACTGAAATGTAACTCATAGAATAAATTCGAAAAATAAAAAATGTTGAATATAATATAAAGTAACCTACGAAAGGAGATAATTCCCAGTTTCTATTTGTTAAAAATAGTTGAGTTAAATACATTCAATTTATAAAGTATCACTATCCAGTGTAACACAAAGAATGCTGACGAAGGCCGTAGCGGGCCAGAAAATGCATTACATTCTGCTGGTGTCTAATAGTTGTAAAATTTTCTGTACATACAATATACTTCATTGCTATCCAATGGATAGCTAAGGTAAAATGTAACAAGAAAATACAATAAGGGTATTCATTTCAGTTTTTTTATTTGTTGGAAAAATGGAAAAGTGGAAAAATGAAATTTTTGTTACAACAACCACAAGAAAAAAAATTCCACCAAAAGTTACATTTTTATCATACTATAACCAAGTGTAAAAAAATCAGGGTAAAAAGATGTAATTTTCCACTATAAACGTCAAACGAAATGATGTTGCCATTCATAAAAAATTGTTAATTTTTAATACAAAGTACTAAAATTTACATCTCTTTTTATAAACTCTTGAATTGTACAACTCTGATTTTAAAAATTATTTTTTATAGTTACAACATTTCAAAGATAACTTCTTTCTAATTTAATCTTTCAAAAAGAAAAATTCATATTAAGAATGTGTTCAATGAAAAAAGTTATTAAAAAAGAACTAAAAAAAGAAATGAGGTCAAAAAATGGACAGACGCTGAAGTTAATAAAATACTCGACTTTTTGGCAGACAATCGCCATTTTGAGGTAACTTTTTGTAGTCGAATATTATGATGAAAATAACACCATTCACTTCGTTTTAAATTAAATAACTAATTAATTCACTTTTAACAATTTTATTCGGCATCTTAAAAAATATCAATTAGTACTTCCACGAATTATTTGACAGATTTTTTTTTTTTTGTGATAGTTTGTACTTTTTACAAAAAAAAAACACCGTTCACGTCAATAAGGTGTAATTTTTCTTTTTTCCATTTTTCCAACCAAAAAAAATTGAAATGAATACCCTTAATATAATAGTCTGGTAGTGTATAAAGTCATTCCAAAAAATTTAAGGAATAGAACTATTACAAAAAAGCTTTATAAAATACATAACTGAAATGTAACTCATAGAATAAATTCGAAAAAAAAAAATGTTGAATATAATATAAAGTAACCTACGAAAGGAGATAATTCCCAGTTTCAAACAAAAAATATTTATTTCAGGAAGGCGTGCTTAAAAAACTTAATTTTTTTATGTAATGCCCTTTTCTGTTTTTAACACTTGACAAAAAATTTGTTCTTTATCTTTATAACTAATTTTTTTTAAAATCCTTTTTATGTTATGTTCCGACATTTTCTGTGCAATTATGAATAAAAATTCCCCGGGAGTTTTCTCCCATTTTCCTATGTTAATTCAATTGTAAAAATGGGAAAAGGGAAAAAACTCCCGGGGAATTTGTATTCATAATTGGGCTGTTTCTTTTTTTTTTATCGATTTTAGGGTTTGTTTCCAACTTTGCAATCGTTCGCGAATTTTAGCCCTGTTTGTGATTGAAGCGATTTTTCCTGTGTTTTTTTAATCTTTAAAGCTTTTTTAAGATTTTTAATAAATATAAGACTTCGCTATCATACCGCTGTTACCAAATATTTGAAAAATTCAGCAATTTTTACCGATTTTTTTTTTTCATTTATGTTAGTTTTAGTTACTTTTGATCAATTTTATGGCGCTATTTTTGCAAACTTTTTCGAGTTTTTTAATTTGTGCGAAGCTTTGAGGCAATCATCGCCATTTTAAAAATAACTTTAGAGGGCACTCTTAAATTTGTCGATTTAAAAAGGGGCGCAAAGTTCAATGCCTTATGCCTTTATAAAGAGTAAACTTGTTAGCATAAAACTTGCTACTCTTTAAGAGAGCTAAACATTTTTATGAAACGAACACCTAATTGCATTTTTTTAAATAAAATGTCACATTTTTTTATTAAAAAGAAACCACTATAAGTTATTGAATAAATAAAAAATTACAAATATGTATGTATGTATATGAATAATGTTTGCTATTAGCGAAACTGTACTTTAGCTTGTACTTTACTATGAAAATTTAATTTAGAAGTCGTAAAAAATCTTTAAACACAAACTTTTTACGAATACTAACTACTTTTCAGGAATGTACGTTCTATATTTTGGTATTAAATCTTCACTTAAAGTCCATTCCTCCATATCCGCTTATTTCAAAAACAGTTGTTTAGCACAAACGTTCAGCAGTGTTAACAAAAAAAACAAAATGTGGGTGCTGTTTCCAAAAAGGGTCAAAAAGTGGCACAAAATATGTAAAAATTATTCAAAAAGATAATATAAAAAAGGGTCATAAAAGGTATTAAGACCGTCGAAAAAGGGTCAAATTGATACTTTAGCAACACAACGGTAACGCTGTACGTAACTCAGTATTGATGTTGGCAACATTCTTTGTTGTTTGTTGTTTATTTTTTGTTTTTCTTTTATCACTTGATTTTGTTTTTTATTTTCATTCATACACTCTCACACAAGCAATGTGCTTATCACGCGAATTACAAACGACAATAAAAAAAAAATATCTATACAAAAAATATGGAGATGACAGAAAAGACTTATTTAAAGAACACGTCAAAAATAATTGGCTAAAAAGAAAGAAAACCCCATGCATTTTCACTAAAGAATTGGCATAAATAGCACAGATTTTGTTGGCCTCAACTAGGAAAATATGCAAATTAATTGTGTGCGTGTAAAACAAAAAATAAATAAAAATCAAGAAACCAATAGAAAAATTAAAAAAAAAAATAATCGACTAGTTTAAAAAAGTTAAACAAATGTAAAGAAATGAAAAGTTGGAATGTTTTGCTATTAGAAACAATGCGTGCCATCGCATTGGATTATTTGACATTGTGGCTTTTGTACTGCTTTGTGTTAAAACCTCTATACCATTTACTTAAGAGATTTTACAATTTTATTTTCTATAAATTTAAAGGCAATAATAATAATTATGAATTATGTTATTCTTGTTCTTCCTCTATATATGACTGCATGTGCTATGAAAAATATAATATAATAACAACAATAGATGCTAATAGTAACACGTCAGCCTCAAATGGTGGGGGCACGCCTAAGAAAACAAATCCAAATGAATTACCTGCCCCTAAACGTATACTTTACCCTCGGGAAAATGTACGCGTTGGCTGGAAAGCTACCGGTCGCAAATGGGATGTTGGTGTAGGCATGATGAATGTAGGCAATACCTGCTACTTAAATTCTACCCTACAAGCTCTATTTCATGTACCCTCCATGGCAAATTGGCTTATGTCAGATATCGCACACACGGAACGTTGTGAATCAACAGATGCTGGTTGCATTATCTGTGCCATGACCAAGACTTTACAAGAGTCACAAAAGAGTCAATCGGCAATAAGACCCTACTTTGTTTATTCGAAGCTTAAGTCAATATGTAAACATTTAGTTATGGGTCGTCAGGAAGATGCTCATGAGTTTTTACGTTATCTGGTGGAAGCTATGGAAAAATCGTATTTGTCACGCTTTCGAAATTACAAAGAATTAGATCAGTTCAGCAAGGAAACGACACCACTTAATCAAATTTTAGGTGGCTACTTAAAATCTTCTGTTCGATGTTTGGCCTGTAATCATGTTTCGGTAACATTTCAACATTTTCAAGATTTACTATTGGACATACGTAAAGCTGATACAGTAGATGAAGCCCTAGAAGGTTATTTTTCGCGAGAGCGTCTTGAGGATATGGGTTATAAATGTGAAGCTTGTAAAAAAAAGGTGAGTCTATTTTTAATTACCATTTTTAATATCAGGAGATTTTAAATGGAACAAAATTTTTACAATAAATAATTTTTACAAATCGCTCTTGTTCAAACATACAGTATTAACCCAACTCCTAAAAATTCTCAGTAAAAGCAAAACAAATTTAAATTTTACATTAAAGGCATATGAAAAAGAGTTTTTAAACCAACCGTTTCTTTATTAAAAGTGGGCAAAATAGCACGATATTTTAACAGCGGATAGATATTTATATTACGTGTCGATTTTTTCAAAAAAGTGGATAAATATAAATTTTGAGTTAACACACTATTGTTGAACAAGTGCGAAATTAGAAATTAAAATTTTATTTATCGCTATTTTATGTTTTTTTTTTTTTTTTTTTAATCGAAAAAAAAACTGGAATGTAATACTTTAGAAAATAATGTAACGATTCATTTTTTTTATTCCTGACATGATTGTTTATCCAAATATACTATTTATCTTTTAACAGGTTTCGGCAACGAAACAATTCTCTTTGGAACGTGCACCAATTGCCTTGTGTATACAATTGAAACGTTTTTCTATGTTAGGTACAAAACTTAATAAGCAAATCTGTATTAAACCTAGGCTAGATCTAACAAAATTTTCTTCACGTAAATACCCCGGTGAACAGTTAACCTACCGGTTAGTAGCAATGGTCACCCATTTGGGAGCTTCACAACATTGTGGTCATTATACGGCCATTGGTTTAACCGAATCTGGCACATATTACCACTATGATGACAGTTATGTTAGGCCGATATCAATGCAAAATGTATGTAATACAAATGCCTATATAATATTTTATGAAATGGATACACAACCACTAAGAATTACCACTAGTACACAGGTAAGTGGAGCACAGGCAACGTCGGTGGCTTTAACTCAAAATCAAAAAGAGTCGCAATCCCATAAAACGAATGGTCACGCAGTGGGAGGTTCACAACGTATAATAGGGCCTCAATTACCACCTGGTTATACCAACAATTGCATTTTGAATGGTTCATCATCTCCTTTATCAAATGGCGGAAGTAAATTAATATTAAATCGTAATTCTACACCCTTAGCATCGCCTTCGCCATCTTTAACAGCGTCATCAAATGGTGGAAGTAAAATATTAATTCACTTTAAAAGTAACAACAATAGCAGCACTAGTAATTCGACAAATTTAGTTAAAACCAGCCCTGCAACATCATCCGTAACTACTGCCTCGGCAACTTCAACTTCAAGCAGTTCCACTTTTGATAATTTAAAAAATAGCATTACCAACAACAACACCACAACCAATGGTCTCCACTTAGTGGGGACCAGTAAATTTCAGGACTCGAAGTATCCATTGGGTGTTTCAACAACTAAAAGACAAGTTAATAACCTTAAAAACAATAACAAAAGTTCCTCCGATGAAGATGACGAAAATGAGATTGTAAGCTCTTCAACATTATCACAAACACAAAACGCTACACAAGCCACACTGCCAAGTATGCCTAAATTGGGTGTCGAATCTATACACACAACTTCAAACACAACCACAGCATTAAATCCAACAAATGGCTTTGCTAAAAAATCACCTGCCCCTGTTAAAAGTCTTGTACCTTACGGTTCTGAGACGGATGATGAAGCTGATAATTGTATGACATCATCGGCAACAACAGCTACGAGTAAACAACAACAAAAGCGATGTTTATCCAATCCTCTGAAACGAAGACAGAGCTCATCATCATGGTCCAGTAGTAGCTCATCGGATAATGATGACGATGCCAATGATAATAATATAAAACCATCGAATAATATAAAAATAAAAAAGGCTGCCTCATCCACTCCCTCGGTCATGAACAGTGCTACTGTTACAAAATCAACTGCCAAATCTTCCGAAGCAAAAATATCATCGTCAGCAACAGATACCATTGATGGAATTTTTAATAGCATTAAACGTTCCAATAATACAAACACAACCAATACAACCTCTAACATTTCACCCCTAAAGAAAAAATCACAAAATCATCAATTTACCGTTACCTCAACCACTATCACACAAGATTCCTTCTCATCAGATTCCGAAGATGAGAGCAATAACACCAGACCACCATTTAAAAGATCACATTCAACACCACCTTCTCCACCGGTTGTAAAAACTAACTCAGGCATTTGGCAAGTTACATCTTTACAGCCGGTAGCAGCCTGCGTAAGTCCCACAACTTCAGCGCCATCATCATCAGTTACACAAACAGCTCCCAAGAATCCTAAAAATCCCTTTGCTTCAAAACCCCTGGTAGTGCCAGACAATGCAAAACGTGTCAAGAAGGACACATCAAATAAAACGTTTAATGGCAATGGCTATCAACGCAATGCCGTAGCTAATGAATCAGCGGTTTCAGAACTTTTAAAACAATCACATCGTGGCTATGGTGCACCAATTTTGACCTGGAATGGCCAACAAAGTGAAATTGATAAAGAGGTAAGTTTTCGATTTAGCTGCTTTTGAGTTTTGTTCAAAAGTTTTTACACCTACACCACAATAGTGGAGAGGGTATTATGCGTTTGTGATGGTGTTAGTAACACCGTAAAATATTGGTCCTTTAAGTAAACCGGTCGACTCGGAATTATTTTCTGAGTCGATCTAACATGTCCGTTCGTCCGTCCGACTGGCGGTCCATGTAAACCTTGTGCACAAAGTACAGGTGCTAATATTTGGAACATAGGCTCAAAAAATCTCAAGGACTCCCATACAAGCTTCTTTCCGGAATAGGTTCTTTGTGCCCTTTTTTCGTTATATCTTTTCTAAAACATAGTTAATAATTGTACAATACATATTTATTGGCCATGAAGGCTTTCTTTGTATTGATAATAAATAAAAAATAAAATAAATAATTGCAATCTAAATTATCTTACTAAATTTTATTGCAATCGGTCCATGTTTCTCCATAATTCCCATACAGAAAAAACTTCCGAAAATAGCTTTTAATGGCATAACTTCCTTATAAATGTTGATATTGACATAAAAATTGGCGACAATAACTTTTACGATGGCTATGTCATGACTAAATGTTGTGTTGGTTGGTCCAAAATAAATCATAGCATATAAACCCCCATCCGAAAATCACTTAAAGGCAAACAAATCTCATGGAGATGATGAGATCTCAATAATATTCGGCACAAAGAACTTCTACGTGAACCTCAAAACATAATTATGTTCTGGTGGGTCCCCTTGGTCCCAAACAGAGTACACTCGAAAATTTAATTTTTTTTTTTTTTTTTATTTTTTTTTTTTTAATTTCCTAAGCTAATCCCGCGAAGCTCTATGCTTGTCTGCAGGAAAGAAACCAGAGTCTCTGGCGGGAATCGAACCCGCAACCTCGGCGCTGATAGACTAGCTCGCTACCAGCTAGCCTACCGAGGTACACATACTGTGGTGTGGGTTATCATATGGTCGGGCTTGACCGATTATTCTTTTTATTTCTTTTTACTTATTCTTTGGCAATGTATTGGTGTTTTCTTTTCTACAAAAAATGTGACATTTTATTTTAAAAAAAATGCAGTTTGGTGTCTGTTTCCTAAAAATTTTGCTCCCGAAAAGGATGAGTTTTTTAGAATAAAACAAGCCACCCTTTTCGGGAGCAAAATTTTTAAGAAACAGACACCATATTGTAATTTTTTTAAAATAAAATGTCACATTTTTTGTAGAAAAGAAAACACCATATAGTAAATTATTTGTTTTTTACTACTTTCCTACGAATTCAAAGTAAAATTGTTTTGAAATATTTACCATTTTAACAGAATATAATATTGAATTGTGGTCTCATTGGGGAAAATAAAATTGATAAAATTAGCGGATAAGTTGTAAAAATATAGAATTTTTGAGAAAAAAAGAGCTTTGGTTTTCAACTTTTACTTCTTATTAAAAAAAGTTTTTTTTAAATGTGTATGAATTTACATCTCATGTATAAACATATCAGAGCTGTAAAAGATTGCAATCGATTTAATTGCAATCGCATGATGTTGCATTAATATTAATAATAATTAAAGATATTAAACCAAATAAAACTGTTAAGCGTATAAGAATCATAAGCAACAGCTCTACTTGTAACAATATCAAAGTTTAAACAAAAACATCAACAATAAACAGTGAGTTTATCTCCTCTACAATTGATTGGAATTCTTCCAACATTAATTGTAGTTGTAAGTAGGTTAAGAAAAAACAAAATGCAAAAAAACAACTTGCAAAATCATGTTGCCAGGTAGTTTTTTTTAGGCCGTGCACTTGCCAGTTTATTGTTGATGTTTTTGTTTAAACTTTGATATTGTTACAAGTAGAGCTGTTGCTTATGATTCTTATACGCTTAACAGTTTTATTTGGTTTAATATCTTTAGTTTTTCTAAAATCTTTATGGATGAAGTTTCCGGATGATCTGGCCTAAGCAAGCAATGAAATGCGCATAGGAATAACTTATCCCATCAACAATAAATTTCAAGTGTTTTTATCAAGAATAAAAACTGGGAATTAAGCACGAATAACAAAATCTTTTAAATTAAAGTCGTAAAATATTAAACAGCTGGTTAAATTGCACTAAAACTACAATAAACCAGAGTATATTGATTGAAAATTGTGAAGACGGTATGTGTTTATTAGTGAAGCTAATATTGATTAAATTAAGTAAAAAATGTTTATCAAATTTTGTACAAAACGTTTATACCCAACCATTTGGGTAAATACCAGGGTATTATTTTAATTTGAAATCAATTTTCCGATTTCAATGTGATTGCGATATGATTGCAATACTTTAATTGCAGTCTAATACAGTAATTGCAATCAAAATTTAATCAGAATCAAAATCTTCGTTCTCTTAAAATATAACTCCTTCTAGAAAAAATTGATTTCTGATAAGTTTGAATTGCCAACAAGTTCATTTGTGTGGGGGAATTGATAGAAATAAATTAGTTTCACTCACTGATTTCTAAAAAGAAGGATTTTAAGGTGATTGCAATCACAGAATATTGCAATGTTGAGAAGATTTTATTTTGAAATCTGAAATCATTTTAAAATCAAATAATCGGGCGTATTCTAGAAATCGAAATGAAGTGGATTTAAAATCGAGAAAATGTTAAAAGGACCCTGTAATGAAAGTTCATAAACATATTCCATTTTATCTACTTCATTCTTAAAGTTTCTATTATTTTAGAACCAACACCCTAAACCACGAAAAACTACGGTCATTTTGTAAATATGTAGTAATTGAATTTAAATTATCGTTCTATTTCAATTTCACTTTATTTCGATTTCTGAAACATACCCGAATGAAATCAGTTTGGATGAAATCATTTTTATTTCAATTGCAGTTTTTTACAGCTCTGATACATAAGTTTTTTTTTTTAGAGAATATTTTTAACCAAAAATATAACTTTTTTTCCTTGTTGCGCACTACATCAAAATACAAAAAAAGGAAATAATATAAAAAGAACTTTCAGTCAAAATCCCATTTATAACTTTAAAACATGCCATTGTCTGAAAAATAATTATTTGCGAAAAAGCAAAAAATTTTTTAAAAAAAAAAATGTATGTATTGGAAAAAAATCACTTCAACTAATCACTAAAATTTGTTTTTGTTTTAAATGTAATTTTCTATGCGAACGTTAACGTTCGAAATCGTTGAACATGCTGTAAATCTTCCGTACCTTTGTCATTTTTGCACCGATCGGGATCCTATTGGGCACAAAATGTTCGTATTAAAATACGCTAACGTCGTAAGTGATAAAACTTGATATTTTATTGTTTGGTTTAAAAAAAACAACTTGAAAAGGGCAAAATTACAAAAAATCCTCAAATTTATTTAAACTTTTGTCCACTGTAACTCTGTTATTTCTTGACTAATCTTCACAAACGACCCATGGTTATTTTAGTAATTTTATTATCTTTCACTAAATAGAAAGAAATGCCGGGTTATAATATTTTTGAAGATATTTGCATTTAAGTCACAAATAGCTATTATTTTGGAATATCTCAAAAACTGTTCTACTTTTGACAATTCTGTCAAATTCATTTGGTCACGACTTTGTTGAAAATTTGTGACACAGTGTAATAAGCGAATCTCATTGATGCGTGTCTTGTTTTGGGCCTCCATACAGTGCTTGCTCTTGAGTTAACTCGGCCGTCTTGAGTATGTGCTCGCTTTACCACGTTTTCCACCGTCTCTCTGGGATGAACATTTTTTACGATCGCTAATGATTAACTGTCTTACAAGAGTTTCACTTCCATTTCCAACGTTAAGGGGTATTTCTGGGCCATACCAATTCATAATTTGTCGTCCCATATCTAGACTAATGTTTTGACGAATCATAAAATAATTCATATGAATCGATCAAATCGGCCACCCTTACTTCCACTCCTGCTTTGTCATAGACAATGACAAGCTCTCCTGTACTGAAATCCTGTAACTTTTTAACGACAAAAATTTGTCGTTAAGTAGTAAATTTATAAAATTTTTACTTAAAATTTTCTACTTAACGACAAATTTTTAAAGTAACAGAATTTCAGTACTGTAGCTGTTCGGAAGCTCCCCTTATCAAATCAGCTCTTATATTGGAATTTCCTGCACCAGTGGCGATAGTCAAAATGCGGACTTCACCATTTATGTAACCAGACGTCGTTATATTTCTGTTGCTCGTTTTCACTACTAAATTGTCGTGGGACCTTCAATTTCCTCCGCACTGCTAGCTCTTCTCAGCCCTAGCAGTGGCTCTCGCGATGATTGTTGCTTGCTCTTCGTTTATTCCTTTGCGGCGATGCAGACTTTGATCGTTGTCTGGGTGCTTTGCAGTTCCGCTGAACATGGCCAATCTTACCGCAGTTATAGGATTTTGCTTTTTTACCTTGCTTTTCAATATCTCTCTCGTCCTCTGCAGTTATATTAAGCCTTTGCACCTTATACGCTTGCGGCCTTGAAATTATCCTTGCGGTTTCTTGTGCTAGGGCCAATGATACCGTTTCTGCAAACGATGAATTCTGTGATGAACATACCGCAACATACCGAACAACACCAGCTTCCCGTTTACCGCTTACAAATTCTTCGGTCTTACAGTGATCTAGCAATGGATGTTTTTCACCTGGATAAGTAATCTGCACTAAAAGTTCAATCTCTAGTGCGAAATTCTGTAGCGTCTCGTTTGCCTTCTGTACTCTGCCCCGTAATTCTATTCTGAATATTTCTTTTCTGTGTACACTACTATACTTACGTTGCAGTGCTACCATAATTTCATCAAAATCGTCACGAACATTTAACAAAATCGCCAAAAAATCGTCAAATATTTAAATGTTTCAAATCAGAGGCTATTTGAGTTTATCTTTCAAAATTAATTGTTTTATTGTTTAAAAAAATTAGTTTAACAGTTTTTATTCAAACAAAACAATTTTGAATTACAAGCAAAATTAAACTTGCTTAAGTTTTTGAAAATTTATAATCATTTATCATTAATGCATAATGCATTATTATAATTTAACAACTTAATTGAGTTGATTTGTTCCAAAAGATATAAAAATCAAAACCTCTTTCGTCAAAATTTTTAAATCTTTGCTCTCTTACATAGGTGTATCCATTTCTGCAATCTCTCTTTAGTTAAAATTAGGAAAACTTAGCAAAGAAGTAAAGTAGTATTTTTGTTTAAAATAATAGAAGGAGTTATTAATTTAAAATTATTTGTAATTATTTTTTTATTTTTATTTTATTATTTTTTTATTTTAATGCAATATTCAACATAGAATGCCACACAATTTTTAAAAAAATAATTGTGAACTTCAACATTAATTGCAAATTGAGAAATTTTTTCTTTAACGTAAACACCAAGGTAAACTTCTTCCCAAGTTAAAAAATTTTAAATGTCAACAAAATTAATTTTATCGAACGGACTATGATTTACATAATATTCTTTCAAAAAAATTGTTGAGACAGTTTTAAAAAGTTTTGACATATCACTCACTATGCATTTTATGAATTTGAATACCTTTACGTTTAAAAGTCTTATTTATATTATTAATAGGCCAACCAAAAATAAGCACTAAAAAACGGTTCAAACTCTTAAAAAAAGCATTTGAAAACATGAAAATAAGCTGTTAAAATTAAAAAAAGCAATATAAATTTATTTTTTCCACTTTATTCGTTTAAACGTTGTTACAGTAAATTATAAGTTGATACAATAACTTTTCGAAAAGAGAACTATGCCTATTTGGAGTCAGCAAGTTCTTGTACATATAAAAATGTTCTTCCTAAGTCTACCGATTGTAAGGGAGCATATTTAAAATTGAGTATTTGCTCTGAAGTATATTTTATACGATTGGACTCACAATTCCGCTTGCCTCCCAAAATATCCTTAATATCTTTCAGTACCAAAAATCCTTCGTTTTTTAATAAAACTGATTTAAATTTTTTATTAACTTTGTCTCCTATATCTCCTGGAGCACGGGACATTTTTCTTACGGTCCATAACTATGTTCACTTAGAAAACCAATGAAAGATTTGTTGTATCCAAATTTGTTACAACTTCGTGTAAAAACCCAAAACTTGCAGAAATGAACAATATTTGGTTCCGCAAATCACTTTCATTCCAATTTATACAGAGAATTTCTTAATAGCTAAAATTAAATAAATAAATAAATTATCAGAAGTGTTCTGGAAATCGAAAACGAAAAACGAAAGAATTTGGAAGTTGTTTTTAATACACTTTTAAACTAATTTTTGTTATAAAATTCTGTTTAATAGAGAAATATTTGTATAATATTTCTCATAAAATTCTTTTATTACAGAAATCTTATTAAAAACCGATGATTAAAATTCTTGCGTTTTCGTTTTCAATTTCCAGAACACCCCTATATATTTAAAAAAAAAAAACGTATACCACAATTGGGCTATTCACAAGGTGTGCTATCAAGTCATATCGTCATAATGTCCTAAATAAATTTTTCATATTATTCGAATGTGTATTCTATGTCAAATACAATCCTCAAAAGCTTTTATACTTTAATAGCCTCATTCCTTCAATATTTCACAGGAATATTTTCTATGCACTATCAGAATTTTTGTTTTTTGTATATTTCTGTTACGAAGCTTACCTTAGCTATCCTTTGGTTAGCAATGAAGTAAATTGTAAAGAAAATTTATACAACTATTAGATACCAGCAGAATGTAATGCATTTTCTGGCCCGCTACGGCCTTCGTCAGCATTCTTTGTATCTTATAACTGGATAGTGCCTATTGTAAATTTTATGTATTTAACTTAATTATTTTAACAAATAGAATCTGGGAATTTATTCCTCATGGTGAGTTACATTTATTATATAAATTTTTCATATTATTCGAATGTGTATTCTATGTATTTGACATAGAATATGTATTTGACATAGAATACACATTCGAATAATATGAAAAATTTATATAATAAATGTAACTCACCATGAGGAATAAATTCCCAGATTCTATTTGTTAAAATAATTAAGTTAAATACATAAAATTTACAATAGGCACTATCCAGTTATAAGATACAAAGAATGCTGACGAAGGCCGTAGCGGGCCAGAAAATGCATTACATTCTGCTGGTATCTAATAGTTGTATAAATTTTCTTTACAATTTACTTCATTGCTAACCAAAGGATAGCTAAGGTAAGCTTCGTAACAGAAATATACAAAAAACAAAAATTCTGATAGTGCATAGAAAATATTCCTGTGAAATATTGAAGGAATGAGGCTATTAAAGTATAAAAGCTTTTGAGGATTGTATTTGACATAGAATACACATTCGAATAATATGAAAAATTTATATAATAAATGTAACTCACCATGAGGAATAAATTCCCAGATTCTATTTGTTAAAATAATTAAGTTAAATACATAAAATTTACAATAGGCACTATCCAGTTATAAGATACAAAGAATGCTGACGAAGGCCGTAGCGGGCCAGAAAATGCATTACATTCTGCTGGTATCTAATAGTTGTATAAATTTTCTTTACAATTTACTTCATTGCTAACCAAAGGATAGCTAAGGTAAGCTTCGTAACAGAAATATACAAAAAACAAAAATTCTGATAGTGCATAGAAAATATTCCTGTGAAATATTGAAGGAATGAGGCTATTAAAGTATAAAAGCTTTTGAGGATTGTATTTGACATAGAATACACATTCGAATAATATGAAAAATTTATATAATAAATGTAACTCACCATGAGGAATAAATTCCCAGATTCTATTTGTTAAAATAATTAAGTTAAATACATAAAATTTACAATAGGCACTATCCAGTTATAAGATACAAAGAATGCTGACGAAGGCCGTAGCGGGCCAGAAAATGCATTACATTCTGCTGGTATCTAATAGTTGTATAAATTTTCTTTACAATTTACTTCATTGCTAACCAAAGGATAGCTAAGGTAAGCTTCGTAACAGAAATATACAAAAAACAAAAATTCTGATAGTGCATAGAAAATATTCCTGTGAAATATTGAAGGAATGAGGCTATTAAAGTATAAAAGCTTTTGAGGATTGTATTTGACATAGAATACACATTCGAATAATATGAAAAATTTATATAATAAATGTAACTCACCATGAGGAATAAATTCCCAGATTCTATTTGTTAAAATAATTAAGTTAAATACATAAAATTTACAATAGGCACTATCCAGTTATAAGATACAAAGAATGCTGACGAAGGCCGTAGCGGGCCAGAAAATGCATTACATTCTGCTGGTATCTAATAGTTGTATAAATTTTCTTTACAATTTACTTCATTGCTAACCAAAGGATAGCTAAGGTAAGCTTCGTAACAGAAATATACAAAAAACAAAAATTCTGATAGTGCATAGAAAATATTCCTGTGAAATATTGAAGGAATGAGGCTATTAAAGTATAAAAGCTTTTGAGGATTGTATTTGACATAGAATACACATTCGAATAATATGAAAAATTTATATAATAAATGTAACTCACCATGAGGAATAAATTCCCAGGTCCTAAATAATATTTTTAAAAAAAATGTTGTGTTTGAAACAAAATAAAAATTTTAATGCTGTGTTCATTATTTCGTCGTAACTGTACATTAGAAATCTAAATTATATGCGCTTGCCCACAGCAGTCATATATATCTCTTGTAATTATTTTAAGAGATATGACTTTACAACTTTATTACCCCTATTATGGTTTACAACTCAACTCAGTTGAGTTGTTATTAAGACAACTGGTTGTGTTCAGTAGCAAAGTTGTAAACCATAATACAAAAATTAAGAAATTACAACTCAACTGAGTTGAGTTGTAAACCGTAATAGGGGCCTATGACTACCTTGTGAATAGCCCAAATATAAACAGCTCGTTACAATATCGCTAAGACAGAGTAACATAAAAATCTAGTATGAAAGTATAGTCGGTCAAGCCCGACCATGTGAAACATAACTATGTATGTATGTATATATATATGAAAATTTCATTAAAATCGGTTTAATAGTTTCTGATAGGCAGCAATAGTCCCCTATCTCCTCACGTGGTTCTATTTTTTAAAAAATGCATACCTTACGTGTCCATATAAATATGGATCTATCTACATATATTTAAAATTTCATTAAAATTAGTGAGATAGTGGGCACAAAGACCCTATTCCGGAAAGCAGCTTGTATGGGGGCTATATTAAATTATGTACCGATCCTCCCTTGTGCCAATTAGAACTTATGTATGTACCAAATTTCATTAAATCGACTCAGAAAGTGATTCTGAGTCGATCGGTATACTTAAGGACCAGTATTTTAAGGTGTTACACACATTAGCACAAATGCAAAATACCCTCTCGACTCTTATGGTGTAGGTATAATAACATACAGATATAATATACATAGGTTGTTGGATGATATTTTACAAGGGAAACACAAAATATTGCATAATATTAACATATTTTTTAACCAGAGTTGTTACAGCCCAAAAAGGGTTGTTATTTAGTGTTTATAAATAAAAAAAAGTTGCACATCAAAAAAATAAAAAAGATTTTTGCAAAAATTTATTAAATAAGATTATTTTGTTCGTATAAAAAAATTAAAAATTATCTTAAACTGGAAAAATAAGTAAAAAAAGGCGATATTGCCAAAAAAAAAAATAAGCATTTGCTTTTGTTTGGTTGGCCTAATTACACTATGCTAGTTGAAAAAACTGACAAGCCGGGCACATGGCGTTTTAACATAATTCGGGGACGCTGAATCCAGTGGTGCCCGCGGTTTTTTCAGATTTGCTCTGGTTTTCGAGATATACCGTTATTTCGAAAATGGAGGAGGTTGCACAACATATATTCGCGTAACTCAAAAACGGTTTAGTTTATTGAAATTACTAAAAAAACCGAAATTCCGCAATAAAATTTCATTTCAGAAAAGTAAAACTCTTTTTCTAATATGAGTAGTCGTTATTAAAACATAATTTTTTTTTTGAAAAAAAAAATTAATTTTTTTATCAAAATTTCGAAATTTTTGTTTTTTAAAAATTCATAAAAAATTAAAAAATGCAGCTAGGCTTCTAATTTTTTGCAGACTTATAAAAAACGAAGCTACAAACAAAACAAGCCATAAATGATTAAAATCTGTTTGCAACTTTTGATTTTATTCACAAAAGTCGACAAATTTTAATTAATTTAAGAATTTCATAAAACGCAATATTTGTATGGGAGCCCCCTAAGGGAAATTCTTAAATTAATGAAAAATTTGTCGGCTTTTGTGAATAAAATCAAAAGTTGCAAACAGATTTTAATCATTTATGGCTTGTTTTATTTAAAATTAGAAGCCTAGCTGCATTTTTTAATTTTTTATGAATTTTTAAAAAACAAAAATTTCGAAATTTTGATAAAAAAATTAATTTTTTTTTTCAAAAAAAATTATGTTTCAATAACGACTACTCATATTAGAAAAAGAGTTTTACTTTTCTAAAATGAAATTTTATTGCGGAATTTCGGTTTTTTTAGTAATTTCAATAAACTAAACCGTTTTTGAGTTACGCAAATATATGTTGTGCAACCTCCTCCATTTTCGAAATAACGGTATATCTCGAAAACCAGAGCCAATCTGAAAAAACCGCGGGCACCACTGGATTCAGCGTCCCCGAATTATGTTAAAACGCCATGTGCCCGGCATGTCACGAAAAAAAAGTGTCAATTTCATGCACAGTGTTATTAATAACGCTAATGGCTATTTTCTCTTTAGGCGATTATCTTTTTTCCCAACGAAAAACTGCACATTAAAGAAATTGGGTTTTCTCAATGTCTCATTTGCTTCTATTTTATCGCAATGCTAAAGGCTAGATTACACTATTATACTTTGTATTAATACATGTCAAAAACTCAAGTAATATGACAAAGTGTGATAGTGTGAATGCAATGTGTCACGAAAATGACAAGTATTATGAAAAAAGTTTGACATCCCATACGACTTCATTGTTTTTTGAAAAATTTCTAAACAATAATACTTTTCTTTTTGTTCATTGTTCTTTCTATTTTTTGTTGTATACGTAAGCTTTCTATTGTGTACCTTTTCCTTTCTCCACCCTCTATGTCTAAAATTTTAACGTCATCAAAGTTGATTTTATGTCCAGATGACAGAATATGTGTTGCCAACCCTGTTGATTCTCTAAGTTTTGTTATATCGTTTTTATGTTCAATCATTCTTGTTTGCAATGATCGTTTTGTCGTACTTATATATATTTGATTGCATTTCTGTTCGTCATTTCCCACACATTCAAGTTCGTACACAACCAAGGTATATTTATAACAGGTAGTCTCAGAAAGCCAGCTGTTTATTTTTTATTTTCGAAATAACGGTATATCTCGAAAACCAGAGCCAATCTGAAAAAACCGCGGGCACCACTGGATTCAGCGTCCCCGAATTATGTTAAAACGCCATGTGCCCGGCATGTCACGAAAAAAAAGTGTCAATTTCATGCACAGTGTTATTAATAACGCTAATGGCTATTTTCTCTTTAGGCGATTATCTTTTTTCCCAACGAAAAACTGCACATTAAAGAAATTGGGTTTTCTCAATGTCTCATTTGCTTCTATTTTATCGCAATGCTAAAGGCTAGATTACACTATTATACTTTGTATTAATACATGTCAAAAACTCAAGTAATATGACAAAGTGTGATAGTGTGAATGCAATGTGTCACGAAAATGACAAGTATTATGAAAAAAGTTTGACATCCCATACGACTTCATTGTTTTTTGAAAAATTTCTAAACAATAATACTTTTCTTTTTGTTCATTGTTCTTTCTATTTTTTGTTGTATACGTAAGCTTTCTATTGTGTACCTTTTCCTTTCTCCACCCTCTATGTCTAAAATTTTAACGTCATCAAAGTTGATTTTATGTCCAGATGACAGAATATGTGTTGCCAACCCTGTTGATTCTCTAAGTTTTGTTATATCGTTTTTATGTTCAATCATTCTTGTTTGCAATGATCGTTTTGTCGTACTTATATATATTTGATTGCATTTCTGTTCGTCATTTCCCACACATTCAAGTTCGTACACAACCAAGGTATATTTATAACAGGTAGTCTCAGAAAGCCAGCTGTTTATTTTTTATTTGCTTGTTTTGTGGTACGAACTGTCAAATGTTGTATAGAAAACAAGTAAACAAGTTTTTTGTCTTTATCTTTTGTCTTTTTTGTCTCTTATCAACCCCTTTGCTGTTTGACAGTTCGTACCACATAACAACAATAAAAAGCCCTGTTGTTTGTTTTATTGTACAATTGTTGTAATCTCGCGGCTACCTGCTATAAATATACCTTGGTACACAACATTGCATTGTTGTTGTTTTTCTATCGGTGCTTTTACATTTGAAAACATTGTACTGAGTGTGGAGTTAGGAGTATAAGCAAAACATATGTTTTGTGATTCTATTGTTGTTTTTATATTTTTGTTGTCCGTTATTGGATCAGGGTTGCATTTTATTTCATGTGTGAGTGTTTATACTTTGTGTGATGGTGTGAACACAAACTGTCATGTTAAATTAGATTTTTTGACAGTCGCAACAAAACTCATTAGATTTCTATCTCACAAAGTATTATGGAATACTTAAGACTTGTGAGAAAGTGTAATCTAGCCTTAACCGGCACTTATCTGCCAATTATTTATTTTTGAAGTACATATAAATTCAATCAGCTGACTCCCAACTTTTACATGTATTTTGAGTGGTGTTGCCAACTCAAACCAATGTTTTTTGTCGGTATATTGAGAAACCCAAAATCGTTAACGGCCCAGCAAAAAAAAATGGAAGTCATACTTTAAAAACTGCATCTTAATTACATCCAAAGTAGCTAATGCTACTTTTCAGCTTTAAAGAAGTAGTTGTGAAGTACAAATATGAAATAAGATTTTAAATTGCACCTTTGTTCTAAATAATTGCATAAAATTTAGTTGGCCCGGACATTTTTAAGAAGGATTGCATTTCTAAAAAATATTTGTTCGTTCTGGAAATTAACTGAATTTTTTATTTGCGTTTCTAGAGCTTGTTTTTATATTTATTCCTATAAAAGTGATGCTTTTTAATTAATTAAAGGGGTTTTAAATGTTTTAGTTCTTGGTCGAATGGATAACTAGGATGCTAAGCAGCAGGGTTATTCACTCGGACTGGGGAAACGAACGTTTGAGGAGATCGGTGACTAGGGGGACCCCACAGGGGGGAGTTCTCTCACCCTTATTGTGGCTCTTGGCCGTCAATGTCGTTCTGAGACGTTTTGACAGAATGGGTCAGAAGGTCGTAGCCTACGCGGATGATGTGGTGATATTGGTGTCGGGCAAGTTTCTGCCGACAATTTGCGACATCATGCAAGGGGCGCTGGGCGAACTGTCGGCATGGGCGAGTGATAAGGGACTGGGAGTTAATCCGGGGAAGACGGAGTTGGTTCTTTTCACTAGGAGGTACAGGGTGGAGGATTTTAGGCTACCGGTACTAGGAGGAGTGGAGCTTAGACTATCTGATAGTGCTAAGTATCTGGGAGTTTTTCTGGACAGCAAGCTGTCATGGGGAAGGAATACTCAGGAGAGACTTAAGAGGGGTCTCAATGCCTACTATGCTTGCAGATCATCGATAGGTAGGAGTTGGGGACTCCGGCCGTCAGTGGTGGGATGGCTGTACACTTCGGTGGTTAGACCCATTCTTACGTATGGATGCTGTGTTTGGTGGGAGTCATTGAGATTGGCTAGTCGTAGGAACCTTCTTTCTAAGGCTCAGAGGTGTGCTTCAATGGGCATGACAGGTGCCATGAGGAGTACTCCTCAGGCGGCCCTGGACGTCATTCTACATCTTCTGCCTATTGAGCAGTATGTGATGGGAATGGCGGCCAGGAGTATTCTTAGACTGAGGGAATCAGGACTGATGGGGAATGTCACTCAGGGTCACTCACGGATCCTGAGTGAGATTGAGGCGTGTGGCTATTGCCTGGGACCTCCCGGATCCACAGATTATGTGGGCACTAGGGTGGATTTTGGGCGGCTGCCGGAGGTAATAGTTCCTTCTAGGGAGAGCTGGTCAGGTAGGGGCAGATTATTTAGTGGATTTGCTATTTTCACTGATGGCTTGAAGATGAGGGGCACGGGTGCGGGGGTCTACATTGAGGATCTGAACATCAGAAGGTCATATAGGCTTCCTGACGACTGCAGTGTTTTTCAGGCGGAGGTTCTGGGGGTCATGAGGGCCGTGGAACTGATAAGGGACAACATTGATAGGGGCTCGGAGGTCACTATATATGTGGACAGCCAGGCGGCTCTTATGGCCGTAAGGGGCTGTTATGTGAAATCCAAGCTGGTTGATGATTGTAGGAAGGCTCTTGGAGCAGTCTTAGGGGAGTATTTGCTAAGGTTGTGCTGGGTGCCGGGTCACTGCGACATAGTCGGCAATGAGGTTGCTGATGGGTTGGCGAGACAGGGCTCGGAGATGGAGGATCCTAACTGTTTGGAGGCGGTTAGGCCTCCAATGGCATTCTATTTTGGGAGAATCAAGGAGTGGATTGTGGGCGCGACCAATCGGGCCTGGGGGAATCGAACGGACTGTCGGGTATCACGGACGCTGTGGCCGGTGCTTAATAGGTCCGATTCGGTTTTGCTGATGGGCAGGAGTAGGGTCTGCGTTAGGACCATGATAGGAATGATCACGGGCCACTGTATGATAGGCAGGATGGCGGTGAGGATGGGATCCGGATTGTCGGATATGTGCAGGTTGTGTGAGGACCCTGAGGAGTTGGAGACGGTGGAGCACATTCTGTGCCACTGTCCCAGGTTACAGGGCAGCAGGCAGAGGTGGCTGGGCAGTAGATTCCTGGGCGAATTAGGGGATGTCTCGGGTTGCGGACTCGAGAATCTGATAGGATTCGTAATGGGGATGGCCTGGCTGCGCGAGAGTAGGCTGGGTGCTGGACGCACGTAGGGCGTATTTGGTTGAGTAGGATTTCGCTCGGGTTTGGTCCGGAACCTTCTTTCTTTCTTTCTTATTTATCTTATGCTTTCTCTGTTTATTTCACTAACTTTCTATCTCTCTAGGGCTATCCCTGAATAAGGCATCACAATGGACCATATTGGTCTCTGGGTGAGGGTGTGAAGGAGACTTCACACCGGCCTTTCTACCTACCTACCTACCTAAATGTTTTAAAAGCGATAAAGTTGCATTTTAAAATCACTGCATTAATATCACTTCTTAAATGGACAATTTCATTACTATTGCAGCACTACTTTTGATTAGCTTCTTAAGAGTTATTTAAGTATACATTTTTTCCCCTACTTATAAATGACATTCAAATATCGGAACTGTAAAAGTACTAGAAACGTGGAATATATGCAGTTAAAAGTAGTAGAAAATGAACAACATTTTTCCAATGACATGCTTATGTTAAATTCATAGCTTCTTCACCCGAATTTGAAGTACTTCGGGTTTGGTAATTGTGGTGATTTAATAACATCTTTTTCAACGCTTTTTTTGATGGTGACAGTTTATCGGTATAATAAATTTATATTGACATTAAGTAACAGACAGTTTTTCGATACATTGAGAAAATGGCCATAAGAGTGTATTTTAAAAACAAATAAAGGCCATGCCAGATAAAACTTCATCGCTTTTCGAGACGTTTCTAACTTTGACAGAAAAGCATAACGCAAAAAGTGTATATCACAATAAACACTTTGACAACACACACGAATTGTTTGTTAAAAATAAATAAAATAATACTAGCAGACTGTCAAAGCGCGCAAAAAGATGAGATTTGCCTAACTTTTCGCTTCGCTCTTCGTTAAAAGTACTTTATGTGACATGTTTCGTATAAGTATGAATATTTTATCTTGGATGTCAAAGCGAATCTCTACCGCAACGCGAAGCAAAAGTTTTTTCTGACATGGCCTTAAGTGTCACACAATCTTTAATATCAGTCTCAAACTATGGGAATTCCTGAAATTTGCCGTTTAAAAATTCAAAAATATTTCTCCCGTGAAAACCCCGTTTTTGAAACGCTTTTCTGAAATAGGGATACTTTTTGGTAAACAAAATTACTATTTGTAAAAAAACACAAGTAAAATTTCATATTTCGTGCAAAAAGGGAGATTTTGTAAAAAAAAAGCTTACTTTAGGTAGCACTTTTCATTTAAAGATGAACCTGTAAAAGAAGATATTTAAAGCAAGTATAGTAATATATATTCGATTAAGTCCGACCATATAATAACCTACACCCTTTTTGGGATCAACAACTTTATGAGATCTAGATCCATATAAGAGAACTAATTTGAAAAATTAAGAATTTCTGCGCCATTTTTTCAAGTTTGGATGTAACACGCCATTGCGCCAGTAAACAAACGGATCTGCGTCTCTAGAAATATTAGAAATTCTAAGGTATTTTTTGACTTCTTCTTTAGCAGAATCACAGCAAAGGCTAATAAAAGACTCATCCTCCTCGGATTCTCTTATAAATTGTTTACAAACACTTCAAAGGCTAGTTCTTTAAGACTTATCAGAACTTGTACCACCTGTAGGGGTGACCGTGTTTTCAACACTCGGAATGCAGAGAATGTTAAGTAGCTCAATGATACGTCTTTTTGATATGATTGAAGTCGATTTTCCTTGAAATATTCGAGCATTGTATCAAAGGTCAAGAATTGTAAATAAACAATAGGTTTCATTTTTTTTCTTAAGCCTCTAATCTTTTATTTATATCTTATGCTAAGTTAGCCGCTAAATTTTGGGACTATTCTCCATCTTCGTTGGTTCATTTATTATATGAAACAATTTTATTATTCTGTTTAAAGTTAATGCTCTGCTTTTAATGTGTTATTTATCTTAGTTGCTATGCAAAAAATAAGGATAGAAAATTAAATTGTTTGTTTAAAACAGTCCCAAAAATATAAAAAGGATCGTCGTATCGACGGGAAAGTATCGCCGATACCAATATATCGGAAAATCTAAGTATCGCCGATATATCGGTATCGGAATTCGTTACTTCCCTAATTAATACCAACATTTATAAGGAAATTATGGCATTTAAAGCTAGTTTTGGAAGTGATATTTGTAAGAGAGCTATGGTCAAAAATACCCCTATTCCGGGAAGAAGCTGTATAGGGGCTATGTGAAATTATAGAACGATTCTCAAAATTATACGTCCTTATGACAATTTAAATTTTAATTATCATTAAAATTGCGATATGAACTTTGCGCACAAGGTTTACATTTACAAATAACCAGCCAGCTAGACGGACGGAAGGAAATCTTTAGATTTACAAAGTGGTTTCTAGTGGTTCCTTTTGTATTCAAAGTACCACTTTTGTAATGCAATCATATTAAATGCTACCAATTCAATAACTTCAAAACAATTTTAACTATACCAGTTTCAGACTATGCGTCATAACCCTGATATTATATTCGTTGTTGTTGTTGTAACAGCAAGACCTAAAAAACAGTTGTTGCTGAGTTGATAAAACTTGGTCGGAGTTCGTTGAACTCCGAAATATTCTGGTATGTAAAACTGATTGTCGTGGGAACAATATTCTTATTTCCTTTCGGTGTTTCTTCGAAAACTCGTATACTTTCGGACGTTACGTTCTCTGTTGCAAGCCCCACAATCCATAATTTGACGTTAACTATTCAATTTTAATAAGGCTTACGAAACATATTAACGAGGAACATTGAATTGTTGCTTGATTTTACATTTCGTGTGACATTGTGTACCCCGTAAGCGTCTTTATACTCTTCGTCACCAATCTTCTGCTTTATGAAATATTTCTGTGCGACGTGTCGCATAGTGTGAAACAGGTTTTGAAAAGGTATTTCTTTTGTAAATAAATTTTAATATTCATTTAAAAGTAAATAAAATCAAACCAGACAAGTAAACTTTAACAAACATATTTTTAGTTTCAAATTACTGACTTTATACAATATTGTGCGAAACCTAAGCAACTTGTCTTGATAAAGTATTTAAAGCCTTATATTATTTTATATAATTATTTTAAAGATATTTCAGATTGGATATTAAAAATGTTTACTCGAATTGGACTGTGGCAAAATGGAAAACTATTTTATTTAGCGAAAAGACTAAATTTAACTTATTAAATTAAGATTATGAAAGAAAACCAAAGGAAATGTGAAACATGTAATGGTAACATCCACCTTATTGTAAAGGCACAAAAAAGTGGAAGTGGAAATGCAATGGCGTGAACCCGTTTTTCTAAGAGTGGAGTTAGCACTTTTGTTGAAATACATACAAAAATGGACCGTTTCCTTTCTAAGGACTTCTTACCCAACTACGTTATTCAATGGGCCAAATGGGGAATGCCACTTCTATGGGTGTTTCAATATGACAATGACCAAAAACACTAGCCAAAATTAATCAAATATTAATTGTCTGGTAATAGGATTCGAGTCTTGGATTGGCCAGCTTAATCACCAAACTAAAATCACATTCAGAACATTGTCGGCATTCTAAAGCGCCTGTGGGAGCTTGTCGTCTCAAAAATAAGCAGGAGCTAGCTGTTGGATTGCTTTAAAATAGTGTGGGAATCAATGTCATCATCAATTTCAACAAATCTTATTGATTCTATGTCAAAAAGATGTGCGGAGGTCATAAGAAAGAAAGGCTATTATACGAAGTACTGAAAGTTGCTTAAGTTTCGAACAGTTGTTTAAAGAGTTGACTTAATTTTTACTTGTTTATTACTTGCAAGGGAAGAAAATTAAATTTTTATCGTTACTGTTAGATAGTAGTTACATAATATAATAAAAATTAACTGTGTAATTTTACTTAAATATACTTAAAAAAAATGTAAGACTTTTATTATAAAGTCACAAAAAGTTGCTTAGGTTTCGAACAATACTGTATATAAAGGGTCCGCCAAATAACTTCTTTTTTTTTTTTTTTTTGAAAATGCTATAAAAAAAAACTGATAACTACTCATATTGTCCTTTAAAGCGTCAATTGTCTCTGGCTTGTCGGCGTAACAATTATCTTTGACGACACCCCACAAATAATAGTCCAACGGTGTCAAATCGCAGTTCCGAGGTGGCCAAACGACATCAGCTCTGCGGCTGATAATGCGATCTTCAAAAACAGGGCGCAAAACATCGAGTGTAGCTTCGGCTGTGTGGCACGTAGCGCTGTCCTGTTGAAACCAAATGTTGCCAATATCCTCCTCTTCAATTTTTGTGAACAAAAATTCGTTCAACATGTTGATAACGATTTTGACTGTAACGGCCACTCCTTGCTCATTTTCGAAGAAAAATGGCCCAATTATGCCTCTGGACCAAAATCCGCACCAAACAGTGACTCAATGTATGCGTGCGGGTTTTCTGTGCCCCAAATGCGACAATTTTGCTTGTTTACATACACGCCAAGATCAAAATGAGCTTCATCTGAAAAGATGATTTTTTTGGCAAAATCGGCATCTTCTGTAAGTCGATCGCAGGCCCACTTAGCGAAGCGAAAACGCATTGGATGGTCAGTTGGCTTCAACTCCTGAACCAATTGGACTTTGTATGGCGTCATACCAAGGTCTTTATGCAAAATTCGTCTCAATGATGTCTCCGAAATGTTCAATTGTTGAGAACGACGGTGAATTAATGTTGATGACGCTTCACGCACACTTTCTGCCACAGCAGCAATATTCTCGGGTGTACGCACTGTTTTTTGGCTTTTCACGCTTTGGTTTATCGATGAGGATGCAAGTTTCTTTCACGTTTTTCACAAGATAACGAACATACGGAGCTGACGGTGCTTCTCTTCTTCCAAAATCCGTACGCAATTTTCGCACACATTCTGCAACATTACCATGATTTTCAAAGTAATGTCGCAATATTTCCCAAAGAAAATATCAAATAAATCGCACAAATACCAAATTTGAAATGTGGCTCATTGACATATATCTGTAACAGAGTACGAAAACAAACAAAACGAAACGTTTGCTTTCGTTTTGTTTTGTTCTTTGCAGTGAGTAAAACAAAAACAAAACCAAAAGCAATGAGAATGATTGTGCCATTTTGTTTTGTATTATTTTTGCTCGTGAGCGCAAATTGTACATTAATATAAAAGTACACAGCTGGAAAAGAAAAGAGTAAGAACAATATTGAAACATTCAGAGTAAAAACGTTTGACAAACGTTTGGTAATTGATTTACTCATTATAATATTTAGTCATATATATATAACTATTATTTTTAAGTGAAATAAAAAGAGAGGTAGGTTTTTTTGTTTTTATTAATGATTTTTTTTGACTACTATAGTAATTAAAAAAAAACAAATTAAATTAAATAAAAAGTAATTCAAAGAAAAAAGAAAGAAAAAATAAATTTAAAAAAAAAAAGACGAGGCATTGTGGATTTTACTCTTTTTATGCCACTGCAAAAACCAAGCAAGAACTAAATCAATAACTCAAAACAAAACGTTTCTCTATCTGTTTTTTACTCAGATGTACGATTGTAACGGTAAATTAAATAATGCAGATGAGTGGAAAGCCAATTGTTTCGTTTTCTCTCTTTGACACTTGAAAAGTTTTTGTTTTGGTTTTGCTCATGTACAATACAATTTAAAAATTTTCAATAGTTTTGTACATTTTGCAAACGTTTGCGAAATGTTTTGTTTGTTTTCATACTCTGATCTGTAAATCTTATATCAAATAAAAATTACATTTTTTACAAAAATTTTGGTATTTTATAGCAAAAAATTGCTAAAGGAGCATATAGACGACATGTTTTTGTCATCTGACATGTCAAATTTTCAAGTCACATGTAATTGTGCATGTCTGTCAAAATCGCTGTTTTACATAAGCTTTATAATATTCGGTCACAAACGTACATGTAATTTGCTTCTGACATTGTCTCTGTTTTTTTCGCATTGTTATTGCAGAAACCAAAGTAGTGCTCGGTTTCAAAATAGCTTGCTGCCGCCATGAAAAGTTTTATTTGCGCCGTGAAATAGTTCAGCCATCTTAACATTTTTTTCTTTTAATTCAAAGATACCAATTTAGGATTTTATAATAAAACGGTTTATATATATATATATATATATATATATATATATTCACATAAATTCTATTCAATGGTAAGATGATCAAACATATCTTGGTATTGGACGCCGCTGCCGGTTTCTTCCCGGCATAGCTTTCTGATGTCAGATGGTTTGTCAGAAGAAAATAGAGCACGCTCTAATTGAAATTTTGTCAGATGACTTTGCGTCTGACTTTTACAGAAGCAAAGTTAAAAAGGTAACACACGACATGTATGAATTTTGCAGTGGGAAATTTGACATGTCAGATGACAAAAACATGTCGTGTACGGGCGTCTTAAATCTTAAAAACTCAGACTATTAATATTTTTTGGTTCAAAACCAAACAAAAGGTTTATTATGGTACAGAAATCTATTTTGGCTGAAGTGCACTTTACGGGGCGTACGAAAAAAAAATATAAAAAATATGCTACCCGATCCAGAATTAAAAAAAAAAAAAAACCAAAATTAATATTTAAGGGGGCTGAGGCCCGTGGGGACCCCTGGGTCCAAAAAACCGCCCCGCCCACTGAATGGTATGTGTGGGTACTCAAATTAAAGGTAATTGTGCAACAAAAACGAAAATACTAAAATTTTGGGTGGGCGGCACTTCAAGGGCCCTCTGGGGCAAAAAAAGTTTCCCCCCATAACACTTATGTATATCTGTGTGGGTACTCAAATTAAAGGTAATTTGCTCACGATTGCCAATATGTATTTTGTATTCGTTTAATATTATCCTCTCTAGGTTAATTTATGTATCTTTTATAGGTATGCAGAGAAGTTTTAGTTAGCGAAAGCGGTCTTTGTTATACCATAGAGGAGAAAATCCTTTTGCCCGGCCGACGGCCGGCTATGCAGAGAAGCTTTAGTAAGCGAAGCCGGTCTTTGTTATACCATAGAGGAGAAAATCCTTGCGTCCGGCCGAAGGCCGGCTATACAGAGAAGCTTTAGTTAGCGAAGCCGGTCTTTGTTATACCATAGACGAGAAAATCCTAGCGCACGGCCGAAGGCCGGCTATACAGAAAAGCTTTAGTTAGCGAAGCCGGTCTTTGTTATACCATAGAGGAGAAAATCCTTGCGCCCGGCCGAAGGCCGGCTATACAGAAAAGCTTTAGTTAGCGAAGCCGGTCTTTGTTATACCATAAAGGAGAAAATCCTTGCGCCCGGCCGAAGGCCGGCTATACAGAAAAGCTTTAGTTACAAAAAAATAAAAAAATCCCGCGATTATTATACAACATTAAAAAAGCCAAATAAAAACAAAATATTTACAATCGTAGGCAAAATACCTTTCATTCGAGTACCCACACATAGTTATAAGGGTGGGAGGGGCAATTTGTTTACCCCACAGAGGGACTCAGAAGTCCCGCTCGACCTAAATTTTATGAATTTCGTATTTTTTACACAATTACCTTTAATTTGAGTACCCACACATACCACTAAGTGGGCGTGCCGCTTTTTTTGATCCATGGGGTCCCAGGGGCCTCAGCCCCCTTAAATTTTAATTTTGGTTTTTTTCTTTTTTTATTCCAGAGGGGGTCCAATTTTTTTTTTTTTTTTTTTTCGTACGCCCCGTAAAGTGCACTTTTGCCTCTATTTTTAATAAATAATACTTAAAACTTTATTTGCATTTAAAATGTTTGTTTTTTTTTAACAAAAATCGTTCAAAAATCTTGACACAAATTTTTTTATTGAGTTACAATTTTTGGTTTTAAGATAAGTACGCAAACCTAGTTTATATTTTTATTTTATGAAGGCTTTCTTAAATTACTGTACAAACAGGCCTGTTCTGCAAATCACTTTTACTCAAATCACGTGATTTCAAATTACATGTGCCCACTAAAATCACACGTGTGATGTTTTAGTGTCCCGTTTTTGGATGTTTTGGTGTGATCTTCAATTGCCGAAAGCACACTTTCAGAACACCACAAAATCACGCTCTTGATTATGTTTTATGCAATATTTTGTTTTTTGGTCATATTTTTATTATTTTAATAAGCAGAAGTCTCAGAAAGTTTGGTGTGTTGCATTGGGTTTAAAAAAAAAACTTTTCTTTTGTGTTTAAAGTACCTATTAATTCACCATAACACAAAAATATTATTATTTATTAAGTTTTTATGTTAAAAAAAAAAAATGCCAAGTAAAAATATAATTAATTATTTGAAATCGAAAACAAACAAAAATTGCGTCATTATCCTATTTTCCACTTCCCTTTAATTTAGAATTTTTATTTGTTTGATGAGGAACGGATAGAAGACGACAGCAACAAAAGCAATAATAACAACTACATAAACATCGAAAACGATCATAATGTTTATGTTTGCCTTAATCTAAACAACAATGGTGATAAAGACGTCGAAGAAGAAAAACAAATGAATAAAAACAACAATCAAGAACAAAATGAAAATCAACAAAACATTGTAACCACCGACTACAAAATAAATAAAATAACCGAAAACTCTAATTATATTGAAAATGAGGAGGTGGAAATCTCTAATACCATGATAATTTCAACAACTATCGATGATATTAAGCACAATGCAACAGATCAGTTAGTTCAAGATGAAAATGATCTACAGTTGTTAATGGACGAAGAAATGGAAAATATTGATTCTTGCAGTTCTGGTACAACCGCAACTACAGTGGTCAGTGCATATTGTTTATCGCCAAATTCTTCGTTACGATCTACAACTCTTCTACCATCGTCATTATTAACATACACATCATCCACATCGTTGACGTCTACCCCATCCTCAATACTGACGCCAACAATTGATATCAATACAAATGATAATTTTGAATTTAATGAAGATTTCTTTGACAATCTATAACAGGAATATTTAAAATATGTTCGTTTTCTTATGATTTTATAATGGCATGCAACTACAGATTTTTTTCTTATTTTTAACCACCAAAATAACGCCAACACAAACAAAATCAACGTTGTCGCCTTGAACGGAAAGGCTTCTCCTCTTATTTTGTTTTTATTACTTATTAAAACGTACACTAATGAAAAGCAAAGCGAAGAAATACAAGAGTAAAAAGTAAAAAAACGAAATTTGTAATCCTGGTTAAACCAAATACGCTTAAAGAAACATTTTCAACAACTTCAATACCAATTTTAAATTAATTTACAAAGGTTTAATAATAATTTGTTTGTTTAATTTCTTGTACAAATTGAGGACGAAGATGAATTTGTTTATTTTGATCTCAACTATTATAATGTGACACGTTGTTGATGGTGATGATTGTGATTTATTGATTGATGCTTTCTAATAAGTAGTGGTTTCAATTTAATAAAAATGGCTTATCTATAATAGGTAATTTCATTTTTCTTTATTATAATTTTTTTTTAAATTGTTTACGTTATACATAAATTTATTTCCTAAATTTGTTTTAGTATCTTAATAAATATACTTAAAAACAGCTATTAATTTCATTTTAAGAATTTTTTAAATTCATACACTGTTAAAATGTACAGCTGGTGTGAATATTTGGTTTTAAATCTTCAATTTTTGTAAAAAAAAAAAAAAACAAGTAAGAAAGTATATTCGGTCAAGCCCGAGCATATGATACCCTACACCACAGTATATAAAAATACATCATGCTTATGTGTCCATATAAATATGGATTTATCTATGTTTATAAACTTCATTAAAATCGGTTTGAAAGTTTGTGAGAGGCAGAAATTGCCCCCTACCTCCCCTTGTGGTCCTATTTTTGAAAAACTTTATAGCTTATGTGTCCATATAGATATGGATCTATCTATGTTTTAAATTTCATTAAAATCGGTTTGAGAGGCAAAAATTGCCCCTATCTCCTATTTTCCTATTTTTTAAAATATGCATACCTTTTGTGTCCATATAGATATGGTTCTATCTATGTTTTAAATTTCATTAAAATCGGTTTGATAGTTTCTGAGAGGAAGAAATTTCCCCCTATCTTCTCTCGTGGTCCTACGATTCGGCCCATTTTTTGGCTTGGTCCTTGTGCCAATAAGAATCTATGTCCCAAATTTTATCAAATTATCTCAAAAATTGCGACCTGTACTTTGCGCACAAAGTTACATGGACAGCCAGCCAGCCAGCCGGACGGACATCGATAGTTCGACTCAGAAAGTGATTCTCTGAGTCGATAGGTACACTTTAAGGTGAGTCTAGGACCAATATTTTAAGGCGTTACACACATCAGCACAAATGCATAATACCCTCTTCACTATTGTGGTGTGGGTATAACAAATAAATTTAAAAGGGAAAGTAAGTAATATTTAATCGTTTTCTAAGTCTACCTTTTTTAATGCAGTATTTGATGCAGTGCCGTAGAGTAAACAAAAAAACAAAGTTGGCAGAAAAAAATACTATTTTATAGGCTTTATTTGTTGTTCTGCAATTGTACGTAAAAGTGATTAGTCCAATAACGTTAAAGAAGAGTTGTTAGCCCCATTTTAATATGAAATTGTATGTCCAAACATTAACACTTTTTGGTTGAAAACTTTTAAAGTGGTAAAATATAATTAATTACTAGGGAATCTAGAAATATGCTCTAAAAAACGCGTTTTATGCGCAAAAAAAATTTGCGGTAAAAACTGGGAAATATGCCCTGAAAATTGTTAAAAATAAGCACAAAAAAAATCAAAAATTGCTCATTTGAAGACAAAATATTCAACAATTTAGTAGGTTAGGTTAGGTTAAGAAGGGTTGTGCGCCCATGGGCACACCGCCTCTCGGAGACCAATACAGTCCATTGTGAATCCCTTCAAAGAAATATAAGATAGAATAAGAAAAAGTGAAAAGTAGAGAAAAGGAAATATGCGATAGACGGAAAAAATTAGAAAGTAGGACCAATACCCCCCTTACAGTCCCCTCAACAGAAACAGCCGCGTTATTTCCCTGACAAACCCCAGTAGATCGGCCGGATTACATCCAGCTATGCACCCCAGTTCGTCGTGAAACCTATCTCCTAGCCACTTCTGCCTGAGACCCTGCATCCTAGGACAATGGCACAGTACGTGCTCGATCGTCTCTAACTCCTCTGCATCCTCGCACAACCTGCAGAAGTCCGGTATGGTGTTATCCCATTTGCTCGTAAAAGCCCTAACAGGACAGTGACCCGTCAAGAACCCTATAAGTGTTCTAAGACCAACCCTCTCCAATCCCAGTAGAACCCTGGTTGCCCCCGCGTCCAATCTGGGCCATAGTGCCCTAGACACCCTGCAATCCATTCTGTCCCTCCAGGATCGGTCAACTTCATCACGAAATTTCTCCCGTATCACCCCATAGTAGTAACATAGAGGGGGCTTTACCCCCCGTCCCTTACCACTAAGTCGAGACTCGAACCCCTTCTCGCGAGTTCGTCCGCCACCTCATTCCCATCAACCATGCAGTGTCCTGGTACCCAACACAGCCTCACGTTGAATGCCCCCATGAGTTCCCTAAGAGCATTCCTACACCGCGCGACCAGGCACGATCTCACCGTATAGTTCCTCAATGCCCGAAGCGCCGCCTGACTATCGACGTAAATTGTCAAATTTAAAAAAAAAAACTTGAAAATATCGCTTTAGCCCATATTAGGTTAAAATTCATATAAGAGATGTTTGCGCCGAATATTATCTAGATATTAACATCCATACGGATTTTTGTCTTAAAGGGATTTTAGATACGGTCGCTAATTTGTTAATTAATGTTAACATTTAAAAGGAAATTAAAGCTATTTAAGGATGGGAGCTTTTGGGCAAATGTGAACCGATTCGGAATAACAATTTGCAGTAAAATATTTTTGGGGCGAATTTAATTTAAATACCAACGGACACGACCGATTTTCACCATTAACATATTTGATCAAATTATCTACAAAATTGCAACTTTTACTTTGCGCACAAGGTAAACATGGAAAGAAAACCAGCCAGACGGACGGATGGACATCGTTAGTTCACTTTAAGAATTGATTCTGAGTCGATCGGTATACTTAAAAGATTGATCTAGATTTCTATGTATTATACACATCGTATAACATTTTTCTTAAAAGACAAACGGCTTGTCTTAAAATTTTAGAGTAAAAATTAAATGTAGATGGCGAAATTGAATTGAAGCAGCACGTTGAGTATGCAGATACGTATTTTAAACAGAAAAGCCATCTGTTAACCAGAATTTGGAAAAAAAAATTGTATTTGCTGCGAAAGCTCTTGCAGGCATCTAATAAAAATGAACATGTAGCTAAATATGCCTTAAAAAGGCAAAATATGCACTATAAACTTAAAAAATGCTGCAAAAATACTCGTTCAACTAAACTATGTACAAAAATGCTGCAAACAGTAAAATATGCACTAACAAATCAATGCCAAAATTCATAAAAGGCTTTAAAACAGATGAATATATAGTTTGTGCCTTAATTGGTCGCACAAGGAAAAACATGCTATTGCATATTTTTTGTTTCCCTGTTAATTACACTGCGGAACAGTCATTTTGCGGTCTAGAATTTGAATGCAAATATTTACTAATTTGAGGTCGCTGATTTCAAATCAAATCTACATTTTTCTCTATCAGCTCTACTTTTCGAGATACAAAAAGGAAAAAACGTTCATGACTCACACATATTTAAAATGCTATTTTTGTATGGAAATCGATATTCAGTTTTTCAGTAAATTGTGAATAAAATCAAAAGTTGTGCACGTGTTGCAATGAAATAAACCTCATTTCATTTGAAATTATGTTACGATAAATGTCTATGTAGACCAAAACTGTGATTTGTCGCATTTTTATTTTTTATGAATTTTTAAAGAACAAAAAATTTGTTTTTTTTTTAATTTTCCTTTTTTTCAAAAATTCGACGATATCTCTGAAACTACAGGGTAAATTTAAAAAAAAAAATTAAGCACGGCTTAAAGATAATACTGTTATACGAGTTTCGGCTTTTTTTTTACTGAATATGGTCAACCGTTTTCAAGTTATTCCAAAATATGTAGTGAAAGTGCCTTAATTTTGAACATAACGGTATATCTCGAAAAGTAGAGCTGATAGAGAAAAATGGAGATTATTTTTGAAATCAGCGACCTCAAATTAGTATTTTCCAGACAAATCAAATTTGTTACCTTGTATTATTTATCGCAAATTTTAATCCGAAATTAGTATTGGTATTCCAGAATATACCTATAGCGGCTATTTATGGATTTTTGAAAAATAGATATTTTTGTTGTTGTAGTTTTTTGTTTGTTTTACTGTTGTTGTCAATTTACTAATGAACCATTTGTTGTTTTTAATAAATTATAAAAAGTAAACTAAAACTTGAATATCATCTGACTGCAGCAGAACAAAATTAAAATGATGTTTTTGTAATTTAAGTGGGAAAAAACAAACACAGGGAAATTTGTATCGTGCAGCTATGTCAACTTAATGCAAGCAAAATTATGTTGCCGAAGAACACTTATGTATGTATTTGCGATTTTGTATCAGAAAACATTTATTTCAAAAAAATCGTAATTTTTAATCGTATTTTAAAACGATATTTATACCCACACCACAATAGTGGAGAGGGTATTATGCATTTGTGCTGATGTGTGTAACACCTTAAAATAGTGTTCCTACCCCCACCTTAAAATCAGAATCGCTTTCTGAGTCGATCTAACGATGTCCGTCCGGCTGGCTGCCCATGTAACCTTGTGCGCAAAGTACAGGGCCCTGTTTCTCAAAACTACAAGTTACAAATCTACAAGTAAAATACGTTAAAAAGCAACAATTTTACAGTTTTTGTTTCAAATTTATTTTACTTGTAGATTTGTAATTTGTAGTTTTGAGAAACAGGGCCCTGGTCGCAATTTTAAGAATAATTTGATGAAATTTGGTACATAGGTTCTAACTGGCACAAGGACCAATAAGCCTATTGAAAATAGGGTGAATCATTCCGTAATGTCATATGTACCCCATACAAGCTGCTTTTCGGTATAGATTCTTTGTGACCACTATCAAACCAATTTTAATGAAATTCAAAACATAGATAGATCCATGTTTATATGGACACATAAGCTATGCATTTCTTAAAAAATAGGACAACGAGGGGAGATAGGAGGCAATTTCTGCCTCTCAGAAGCCATCAACCCGATTTTAATGAAATTTAAACCAGATAGATACATATATATATACAGTGTTGGGCAAAATACATGGTTTGCGGTATTTAAAATACAAAATACAAAATACTTGCTGGTCATGTATTTAAAATACAAAATGCAAAATACTTTCAGGTTATGTATTTAAAATACAAAATACTTACACATCCTGTATGTATTTAAAATACAAAATACTTACACATCCTGTATGTATTTAAAATACAAAATACAAAATACTTCCATTTATTGGACTATTTCAAATACAAAATACAAAATACTTCCACGTCATGTACATTAAGGTTATAACTTTTTTTTTGAGTGCAAAATACCACTCCAGCGCCATGTGGGGAATTTTGTTCTGATAATAAAAAACTGTTTTTTAAGCTGATTCGGTGAAAAAAGTTTCCGCACCGTAAGCGATTCCTAAAACTCCATATTATGTGTAAATTTTATTTTTGGAAATTGAAAACCTTCTGATTTTGCATTAGACTTATGAAAAATGGTTTAATGTTGAAGTCTATATATGAATTTAAACAAAAACGAACTTATTTAAGACAAGAGCCACTGATTTAATGATGAAAATAAAAAATAAAAACAAAACTTCAACGCTTTCGGTGCGGAAACATTTTTCACGAAAGATGAAAAGTGACACCATATTTTTTTTATATTTTGGTAGATTAAAATGCAATCAACCATCAATAAACTGACAGAATATATTTTGTAAACTATGTTTTTAAAATACAAAATACTCCCATTTTTTTATGTATTTAAAATACAAAATACAAACTACTTATATTTATTGTATGTATTTAAAATACAAAATACAAAATACTTGCTGGATATGTATTTAAAATACAAAATACAAAATACTTGCACGTCATGTATTTAAAATACAAAAATCAGAGAACAACAAGTGCTCATCGTGAACGGTTGTGCTTTTTTTCTTACGCGTCTTATTTTGCAAATTTTTTCTCTAGTTTTTTTTTCATATTTGTAAATTAACCTATTGTGAACACCAACTTACAATTTTTAACTGTTTATTTCATAATGGCTTCCTCCTCTGGGGGTAACTTTTACGAGATACTAGATCAATCTCCCAAACGTAAAAAAAGTGGTAGTAACTCGCAATTTAATATAAATAACAGTGCTGACTTTCCAAAAATCAACAACAACATTGCAGTAAACAAAAACCAGTGCCCTAAATTTGTTATAATAAAGAGCAAAATTGCCGACAAACCTATCCAACATTTTAACATCTTCCTAGTTTCTAAAGCATTAGAAGGAATATCTAGTGAACCCGCACTGAAAATACATTTTACTAGAGATGGGAACCTGTTATTGTTAACCAAAAATGAAGCTCAAGCAAATCGCTTTCTAAAAACAACCTCTCTTTCAGGGATTTGCCCAATTGAATGCTCCTTACATCCCAATCTAAATACAATAAAAGGAGTGATATTTGCTCCAACGCTAAAAGATTTAAGCGAAGACGAAATTAAAGAGGGATTAAAAGGTCAAGGTGTCGTAGACTGTACTAAAATAACAAAATTCGTCGAAAATAAATCCATCAACACCCCACTTCACATTTTACACTTTAATCTATACCAGCTCCCTAAGGAAATTAAAATAGGTTTTTTGAATTGTAAAATAAATCCATACATTCCAAATCCCATCCAGTGCAAAAACTGTTTAAAACTTGGACACACAAAAAAATATTGCAAAAGCAGCGAAAATTGTGATATCTGTGCTTCAACTGTACACGATCCCATTCCTTGCACAAAAATAGAATGCATTAATTGTAATAATCCGCATAGATCTACCAACAAAAACTGCCCAGTTTACAAAAAACGCAAAGAAATATTAAAAATAAAAACTGTAAATAACTGTTCATATAAAGAAGCATCATTAAAACTAACTAACATACCTCCATTTGAAATACCAACAGAAGATTTGCATACTGCAATTGCTGAAAGAAAAAACAAAATAAACAAAACAACCACAAACAATAACAACAATACAATCATTGATACTCAAAAGCCTTTAAACTCTACACACACAACTACAAATATAAAGAACCACATTGAATTAAACAAACAACAAGTAAAAAACAAAACAAACTCCGAAAAAATTATCTCTGCTGACACCTTACCTTATTCACTTCATACTCAAACTTCAAACCAAATAAATACATCTACACTTACCAAATTAACTTATAACACTAGATCATCATCTAAAACAAACCTCAAAGAAAAAACCATAAACAATCCCAATTCGCATCTCGACTCACACAATTTTTCTGACTCTCATAAAAAAAATAAAATATCGCATAGACGAAATGAAATCGACACACCAGACAGTCCTATGGATCTCTAAAAATTCTTTTAACACCTACCTCTTTCTACTAAATATCATCATGGACATTTACTTCTTACAATGGAATTTAAACGGCCTCTTAAACAACCTTCATGAACTCCAAATTTTGATTCGTGATTTTAATCCCGATATCATAGCACTGCAAGAAACCCGGTTACCATCTCACAATATACACCTTAATGGCTATCAAACAGTAAGTTTTACAAACAATACTAACACTGCCTTGTTTATCAAAAACAACATCCATATAATAGCTATCCATCAACGCAACGATTTCTCAATCGAAGCTGATATTTCCATAGGCTTTAAACTAAAAATAATATCTTTATACCTTAATCCGGCCATCATACTACCAACAACAGAACTACACAATTTATTCTCAGATAATAACAGCAACACGCTAATATTAGGGGACTTTAACGGGCACTCCATCCTTTGGGGCTCTGCAAATACCAATAACAGAGGATATAGAATTGAGAACATCTTGAATCAATCTAATATGACCCTTCTAAATGATGGGTCGCCTACTCATTTCTCAACCAGATCAACATTTACACATGTTGACCTCTCATTTGCCTCAGCTGACATTTATCCTTTCCTATCATGGTGCACTGATGAATACCTCCACGGTAGTGATCATTTCCCTATTCACATAAAATTTAATCTGCCCACAACCCCTTACACTAGTACTACGCAAGTTCGCTTTAACACCAATAAGGCCAACTGGACCAGATTTAGAAACTTACTGTCATCAACACAGCAAAACAATTTAACTACAAATATAAATAAAGAAACCGCCAAACTTCAAAAAATCATCATATCAGCGGCAAACTCTTCCATACCCCATCATAGAAAGGGTTATAGGAAAAAATTTTCATACTGGTGGAATGCTGAACTAAAAATCCTGCGGGATAATAAACAACAACTCTTTAAAACTTTTAAAAATAATCCTAGCACATATAACTTAATTGCCTATAAAAAAGCCAACTCGCTTTTTAAACTAAAATGCAAGAATGCCAAACGAGAATCATTCTTTAACTTTACAAGCCAAATCAATCCAAATACTCCAATGGCCAAAATCTGGAATAATTTAAGGAAACTAAACGGGATCAACACGCATAATCGCATTAGTCATATAGTACACAATAACCAACTAATCTCCAACTCAACTGATATAGCCAATGTCATTGGCAATGTGTGGTCTCAACAATCTAGTGACGACAATTTTGATCGGTCTTTTAATCACAACAAGCAATCCACTAATACCGATATAAACTATGCACCAAACAATGCCACAAAAGTTCTCGAAGAAGATATAACACTTTTTGAACTCAAAATAACTCTTAACTCATTAAAGGGCAAAACACCTGGATGGGATAAAATTTCTTATCCAATACTCAAAAACTTACCCAACAACCTGCTCAACCAACTTTTGCGGCTTTACAATCTGATCTTTTCCTCTGGGGTTATCCCCCAGCAATGGAAAACTGCAATTATTGTTCCTATGCACAAACGTAGCAAAGACCCCACCACGATTGACGGATACCGCCCTATTTCGCTAATCTCTTGTATGTCTAAAGTCCTCGAGAAAATTATAGCCACTAGACTCAACTGGTTTCTTTTAAAAAACAAGTTTTCCGATATTCACCAAGTCGCCTTTAAATCCGGCAAAGGTACTATAGACGCTCTCACGTACATAGATCACCTTAGCGCTTGCGCTCTTTCTCATCGTAGCCACCTCTCAATTATGTCTATTGACTTTGAAAAAGCATTCGATCGCATTGGCATTCACACAATAATATCGCAGTTAAAAGAGTGGAAAGTCGGCAACAAAATTTTGAAATATGTTTTTTCTTTTTTATCCAACAGGAAAATAATAATTAAAGCCAACAACTCTTACTCATCATTAAAACCATTACATAATGGTATACCACAGGGTTCTCCGCTATCAGTGGTGTTATTCCAAATCGCAACAAATAAACTTAACAAGATCATTTCAAATAATAAGTTCTTTAAACACGTCATGTATGCAGATGACCTTTACATTTTATGGAAACATAAACCGAACTTCGACATGCAATACGAATTTGAGTCGCTATTTGCAGCTATAATGTCCTGGTGCAGCTACACAGGATCTAAAATTTCGTTTTTAAAAAGCAAAATACTACACATGTGCAAAAAAACTTCGTGCAATAACCGCAGCTTCGATATTCAAGGCAACCGTATCGAAAACGTTACCAGCCTAAAAATACTTGGTGTAATTTTTAACAATAATTTTACTTGGTCTTCGCACGTAGACCAACTAAAGAAATCTTTACATTCACGACTTAACTTAATTAAATGCCTCACAGCCAAAAACAGTAACTCACATCCAAATACAATTATTAACGTCGTTCGCAGTACCATCCTTTCAAAAATAGATTATGGCTTGATTGTTTACGGTAAAACATCCTCCTCCCAACTAAAAAAAATTACTCCAATCTACAATTCAGCTATACGGATTTCATTTAAAGCATTAAGAACTACCCCCATTAAAAACCTGATGGCAGAATCCGGTTTACCAACAATAAAACACAGATTTGACAGCCTAATGGCGAACTTCATCACCAAAATATTATTTCCAAATGAACAGCAACTTTTAGGACGCATTCAAAATATTTTCACACAACTACCACTCCGCTATCCCTCCACTGTAAGACTAGCTCTAAACTTAGCAACTGATTTACATATTGACCTCAAGCAGCAAAAGGCTTATAACTCAACTACCCCTTTCTGGAAACTCAAAGCATCATGCTTTATCAACGACTTGTTATCGCTGCCATAAGAATCTACACCTCACAACATCTACTTAACACTTTTTAAAGATATCTCATCCTTTTACAACAGCATCAATTGGAAAATTCTTTACACGGATGGCTCTAAGACCTCAACTGCTACATCTTTTGCGGTCATTAACCACAATTTAAAGACAGACTTCTTAGGCCTACTAAATCACACAAGCTCCATTTTTACCGCTGAATCCACAGCCATACTCCATACTCTAAATAAGTATAAAAATACTCGAGGCAAATATATTATTTGCTCTGATTCCAAATCTACAATTACTGCTATCCAAAACACTAAAAACAAAAGTATTACTATCTCAAAAATAAGAGACCTATTAGTAATGTTTCACACAAAATTCAAACTAATGTGGGTCCCTAGTCACATAGGGATAGAGGGCAACACTTTAGCTGATCAAGCAGCTAAATATGCAACCTTTGCCCCTATAATAACTTATCCCTCTGCAAACAAAGAGGACATAAAAATAATAATAACAACAAGTATTCAAAACGCTAAAGCTGCAAATTGGACAACCTACCAACACATCTATAAAACGTTCAACCGATATGGAACTCCTGCATTATACCCCCACACAATGTCACGACTTGACATAGAAAAATTTACAAGATTGAGATTTGGACATACCTTCTTAACGCATCAACACATCTTCTTAAACTCACAACCAACAGTTTGCAACCTATGTCAATCTAATGCCATACTGGATATAGATCATTTAATCTTTAACTGTCAGACTATTAGAATAGCACAAATCTCACTCTTCGGAAAAATATGTTTACCAGATCTTTTAAAATGTATAAATTACGATAATATCAAAGATGTTAGCACCCTATTAAAATACTGTAACATTTACAACCTAATATAATACAATCTAGCATAAAAAATTTGGTCGAAAACCTATGTTGTTAGTACCTTATCTATTTCCTTTTATACTCATAATTAATTATGTCTATAAATTTTCTAAATAAATAAATAAATAAAATACAAAATACGTATTTGTAAAGGGTGTTTTTTTAAGCCCGATAGAACTTGAAATTGTAAAAAATAACACAAAAAATTAAATTGTAATCAAAATTTTTTTTTTATTCGAAAGATCAATACGTGACATTTACATTTGAAAATGATTCGGGCATATGGGCACCGCGGCTGTTCTTGACGAAGCGCATTCTGGACGTCCAATTTTGGGCCACTTTTTCGAGCACTGCTGGCCATATGTCACGAATAACACGAACAATGCTGGCCTTCAAGGCGTCAATTGTTGCTGGTTTATCAGCATAAACCAGTGACTTCACGTAGCCCCACAGGAAATAATCGAGAGGTGTCAAATCGCACGACCTTGGAGGCCAATTGACAGGTCCATTTCTCGAAATCAACTTATCGCCAAATTTTGATTTCAATAAGTCGATGGTTGCGATGGTTGCTGGATCTTATACGGGTGTAGGCCGAGATCTTTGCGCCAAATTTTCCACGTAGTGGACGGACAGAGCCCCAATTCCTGCGACCGACGACGAATCGATAAATTTGGATCTTCTTCCACACTTTCGTTTACAGCGGCGATATTCTCTTCAGTACGCACATTCCTTCGACGTGTTGGTGTTATTGCATCCTCTAGAGAGTATGTGGTACGAAATCTATCCACAGTTCGACGAATGGCTTGTTCAGATGGACGATTATGTACGCCATAAAAATGACGAAGTCGTCTATAAGTTGCGCGAATCGACGACTGATTTTCAAAGTAAAAAAATTTCAAAGTAGCGTTGTTAAAGCGTGAGTCTATTCATGATGATTTGTCAGAGTATACTGAAACGATAAAAAAAAATATTTCATCAAAATTTAATTTTTTGTGTTACTTTTTACAATTTAAAGTTCTATCTAGCTTAAAAAAACACCCTTTATTTTAAATACGTATTTCAAATACATGTATTTCAAATACGGCCCAGCCCTGTATATATATATGGACAGATAATTTTTAATTAAATTCATATAATACAAAAACAAGAGGTTCTTTTAAAATAAATGATTTTCTTTTGGTAATATGCATATTTTCAAGAGATTTTTGGGAAAATAAAAATTGTTTACCTTTTGAACAAAAAATATTCAGGTATGTGATGTAAATTGTTTTAGAAAACAAAACGATTTAAAATCGATAGCATCGTTTTCAGTATCTTAAAAATATGATACATTTTCCTCAAATTTCCTGTCTATATTCTTTTAAATTTTAGATTATACATATCGTCACCTTAAATATAAAATACTTTAGAAAATCACTAAGAACAAGGTGTTTTTGGCGTATGAATTTTTTAATAAAATCAACATTTTTGATCGCAAAATCAATCCAAAACTCAATTTTGAATTTTTGTGTAGTTACGTCCGTTTGCATTTAAGGTAATGATATATCGTCAGCTCAGAATTGGTTTGACGCATATTATAGTAAATTAACCATGATATGCGCCAAACCAATTCTGAGCTGACGATATGTAAGTCAAAGTGTATTATGAACGAAAAAGTAAGAATATAATTTAGAAATGTGTTTTAAAATGCATTGAAATTCATCACACTTTTTTTCGGATTATCAAAAATACACTTTTTATAATTTTTTTTCGTAAATAATGCAATATGAGAAAAAATGCCGTCATATTATTATATTATATGACGGCATTTTTTCTCATATTGCATTATTTAATATAATCTGTCCGATTTTCCCCACGCTTCTATTTTAGTACATACTAAAAACCTACACGTAGGGGGTTTTTCCTACTTTTGGCAACACTATTAGGAAGTAAGCTCTCCTTTAGATTTACTTTAACACCCTGTTCGTCGATTACGAACGTTAACGTTCGCATAGAAAATTATATTTAAAACAAAATTCGAAAATTTCGAAATCGACGAACAGGTAAATTTTAAATTTTCATTGGATTTTAAAAGCGTTTCCACAATCAAAGTTAAAAAAAATTTAATTTTAATGATAGCAAGGAACACAATTGAGTCGTACGTCGTATGAACGTAGGACGTAACGCCGTAAATTTTTAGAAACCCGCTTTACTTACCCACAATTCCGTCGTAAACGTATTTTGTTTTCTTTTGATTTAATTATAAGAGAATTCCAAAATTATTCCAATTGTTGTGTGTTTTTATTTTCTTAAATTTTGTTTTTAAGTTTATATTTTTAATTTTCTTTTTTTATGACAATACGGTCGCAACCGGCGTATGAAATAGAATTAGATCTAAGTCGGCGTACGACGTAGATGCCCTTTTACGTTTGCACCAGCTAGTGTGTGCCTTTCTTAATAATAATATCAATTTTTATTTTTCGAATTTATTCTATGAGTTACATTTCAGTTATGTATTTTATAAAGCTTTTTAGTAATAGTTCTATTCCTTAAATAATATAATATAAAGTAATCTACGAAAGTTAATAATATCAATTTTTATTTGACAACGTATCTACGTCGTACGCTAAAACGTTCATACGGTGTAATTGTGTTCCTACGGTAAGTCTGAATTTAGTTTCAAAATACTTAAATATTAAAACTTAAAAGTTTTAAATAACAAAAAAGTACTTTTTATGTCGCAGTGCCACTGTTATATTTTCTATTGAAAAAATACAACCAAATTGTATTAACAAAGTGATCTCGGTACTACAACAATGAAACAATAGAAAAAACAACAGGCATTTTGTTGCTATAATTGAGACGGCAAATGTCAAAATGCCTTATTAAAAAAAGTAAATAAACAAAAAAAATGACACCAAACGTCACACACGAAGAAAATCACATCAAACAGCTGCGCTTGTGAGGTCACTTTTTTGGTACATTCTGAATACAACTTTTTATATTTATTTTTTGTTGGCTTAAAGCCGATTTCATTTATTGTCGAATATATGCAATGATGCATACTTAATTGAGTTTCTTATAGGGAATTTGACCCATGATTTCTTTGCAGTGAGTTAAGTTAGTTCTAAATAATTGTCTTTGGTATGTATAGTGACAAAATCGTATCCTCAAATAAACACATGCTAGTTTTAAAGTGATTTAAATCCAAATTTATATATGAAAAACAGTAAAAAAAAAGTAAGCAGAACATCTTTAAGACAATTGTGCAATTTTCTTTTTAATTACAGATAATGAGCGAAGCCCGTAAACAGCGACAACGTGACTGGGAGATTGAAGAAGAAAATGAAATTGATCGTGGCAGACAGAAAAAAGTTAACGGCCCAAAAGATCCATATGCTACAACACATATACCCGGCTATAATCCATTCCAAGAGCAAGAAAATCAAAAACGTTGGAAACGTTATCATCATGTAGGCGGTGGAAGTTATCGTCACAACTATCAGCGTAACAAATTTAAATTTCAACGTTTTCAACATAAATTTTCCAAGAAAAATATGAACGGTGGAGGCAGTGGATGTGGTAATAACATTCTAAATATGAATAGACGTAATGATTCTTAACCACACTGGAAACCAATTATAATGAAATTTAAAAGATGAAATTATATGGTTTTTATTTTAGTTTTATTATTTTTATTACTAGAATTATCATTATTTTTAAGTTTTCTAAATATTTAATTGTATAGCAAAAGAGAAGAAAACCACAAAACAACTACAAGAAATTTTTTTAAATTAATTTTTTAACAAAAACTAATATAATGTATATAGCATTTCGATACAATGATATAAAATATAAAAGAATAAACTAAAATGGATTATCTTTCTTCTTGTTTAATAAAACTTGAAAAAAAAAATTACAAATACAAACAATTTGTGTATTTATGGTAATAAAAACATAAAAAATGATAGTTTTTTATAAAGTTTAATTTTAATAAAAATGATAAAAACTTTTTTTGCTTTTAAAATAAACCTATTGTAATATTTTAATTATTAATAATAAAAACGATTTAGGTATATTCTTATTTTAATTAATTTAATTATATTACGTTTTTTTACTTAATCATGGTCAACATTATTTTAAATTCAAGGCATATGAATAAAAAAAAACAATTTAAAATCATAGTTAAATTAAAAAAACCAAACAAAATTATATTAATTCAATAAATTTAAATAATTAAGCAGCATGATTTTCATACAAGTAAAATTTTAAAAATTTTCGTTTTCACACAGGCATTAACATGTGAATTTTCCTATTTAAAAAATATATTTTTTTTTATTATTAAAATAGAATGCGAATAAGGCGATTAAAACATTTTTTATATATTTTTAAGTTTAGCTATAAGTTTTTGTACATATTATATGATTATAGACAACAACACAAACACAATTAATTCTTAACAATATCAATAACAAATAATAAATTTTAAATAGCTGAAAAACTTTATAAATTCTTTAGTTCAAACTTTTACCTCTTCCCTTCTTTACTATTTGCATTATTTTGCAAACTATATTTGTATGTAATATAAATTAAAAAAAAAAACGAATTTTTAAAACCGAATAAATATGAATTCAATATAAAAACTTTTTTACAATATAAAACAAGTGAGCGGGCTATTTTCGACCGTGTCGTATCTACAATACCCACCACCATTTGTTCAAATAAAACGTCGTATAATTATAAAACACAAAGGAAATATTTAACTATCATAAATTTAGAATTAAAATTTGTATGGGGGCTAAATCAAAAAATGACCGAAGTGACCCATTTTTGCTACCGAGCATTTCTTGTATAAAATAAGTATTTGTGCTAAATTTTGTTGCTTTAGCTCATCCCACATGAATGTCTAATCCCGGGGGGATTTTTGTGTGGGAAGTAAAAAAAATGGAACGATTTTGCAGATTTTCTTTTTTATTCAACTTCTCTTATTGCTACCTCTGTCGTCCTCTTAATAGGCGGACGGGCATGGATAGGCAGTCTTAAGAGTTGTATAGAATAATAAATATATGTACTTGATAAGGTCTCTGATTATTATTACGATGTGTTATAAACGTACATATATACCCCTCATCTGTTTGGTGGTGGATGTAATGCAACTCTGGACCAATTGGGTTTATATGAAAACATTACCGGACCAACTTTTAGAATGCGCCGCAGCTTTCCCTTACTACGAAGCCGGTTTGTAAGGGAGAATACTAAAAAATAACAGCTTTTACATGCGTTGAATAAAGCGCTTTTGTGTCAAAAATGTAATGCTTCAAAGTGGGAACTCACCATATAAAATGCATGCCTTCCATAAGCGAGATGATAAGCGAAACTCTTACATTTCTCCCTTACAAACCTGCTTCGCTGAAAGCACAATTTTTTATTGGGATTTAATCGTCGTAAAAAATATTCCCCTATTACAACAATTTCTTGCGATGTGTTGTACATTTTTAAAGTTTTTATTAACTGCACTAAGACAGGGTGGTAAACAGTAATACAAAAATTTAACGGGCCTAATTCCGGCAGTCGTGATCGAATACTTTTTCAAACAAACTGAAAAAATTATATCGATTGATTCAGTATCGACAGAAAGAATTAGAAATAAAATTGCTTTCTCCAAACGAAAAATTATTCGATCACGACTGCCATAATTAGCCCCCTGAACTAGAGTTGAGTTGTAAACAATAATAGGGGAATTAAACTTGTTGTTTCCTAAAGTTGGTTTTAGACAACAAATATTAAACAGTGTGTTTGTTGACCCAATAAAAAATTGTGCTTCGATTTTTTTTTATAAAACTTGTTAAGAGTTCGTTCACATACATACTTTATTGCGCATAATGGCGCGCTTATTTTTTTAAATGTACCACTAGTGCTTCGCAAAATGATAAAATATTTTGTTGGGAAGTTTCTCACGCAAAATGCATACATGTCGTGTATAAGCAAAAAAATTTGATTTTGTAAACATCAGCTCAAATTTGCGGTGTTCTATTTTAAACTGACGAACCGTCTGACATCAGCTGTTTTGCAGTCATTTGTGGCGGCAAATATACATTTAAATCTATTTATTTACACATATTCTTTAAAGAAAAAAAAACATTTTAAATAAACTGAAATACAATTAAAAGTGAACGGAAATGTAAATAAGTATAAAATTTGCTGTTCTCAACGATTTTAGGTTATGTCAGGTTTAACCAAAAACGAACGTGTAAATGCCAAAATGATAAACCTTATTACTTTTTAATTTTGACATACATACGTGCGCGATTAAAAATCGAATTGAAATTAAATGGATTTCGCTGGCATCAATTTCTAACGTTTTTCTTAAATTAATAAGATTTTGCTTTTCGTGCTTAATTCACAATTTTCATTCTTGATCAATACACTGAAATTTATTGTTGGAGGATAAGCCGCTTCCTATGCGCATTTCATTGGTTGCTTAAGCCAAAACTTTACCCAAAAACATTAGAAAACCTAAAAATATCTTTAATCTCAGTTTTTTATATTTAATAATATTCTGTTTATTATATTTACTAAATTTTACTAACAATACATGTTCTTGGCCACGAAGGCTTCTTTGTCGTGAAATATGTATAAAATGGTAACGTTACTGACTCACTGATTCATCATCGCACAGCACAGCCTAAACGCCTGAAGGTAAAAACTTGAAATTTGGACCTGAGGTGGGTCTCTCCCCAAATCGGTCCACTAAGACGGGATTTTTGGAAATTCGAATGTTTAGGGGGTAAAAAAGGGTAAATTCGGAAACCTTATATCTCCAAAACTAAAAGAGATACAAAAAAACTGTAATACTTATCGTTGTTCTTTTGAAAAATACGTGGACAGGTCTCTGGTACTTTTTTGAAGTTCGGCTCTTTTAGGGTGAAAACGGGTAAAACCTGAATTTTGGTACGTTTTTGTCAGCCTATCTATCTTTTGAACCAATAAACATAGAAATAAAGTTTATACCACATTCGAAACTTATCAAAAATACGAATACAAGTTTGGTACTTTTTCAAAATTTGAACGTTTAATGGGTGAAAATCGTAACTATTTTAGGTACTTTTTTACAAAACATTTTCAGCCCAATTATGAATAAAAATTCCCCGGGAGATTTTCCCCTTCTCCCATTTTTCCTATGTTAATTAAATTGTAAAAATGGGAAAAGGTAAAAAACTCTCGGGGAATTTTTATTCATAATTGGGCTGTTTGCTTCATTCATTGACATATTCCTACTAAATTATCTGCACCCATTAAAATACTGCAATTTTCGAGACTTTACTTTTCTTCAGCTCTTTGGTTCTACAACTGGTATTTTTTTATTATCGTTAATATTGGACCTTAAAACATAAAATTCAACATGCAATGTCCTGAGTGGATACGAATCTATGAGGGAACTTTTTTGTTCTTTAACTGGAACTTTTTGAATTTTCATAGAAACATAAAATTCAAGATGCCTGTCCTGAGAAAGTAAACGCGTACAACCTGTACATATTTTGGAATAATCGGGCCTGTTCTGAAAATCACGTGATTTGAAATCACGAGCGTGATTTTGTGGTGTTCTGAAAGATATACCGTTTTTGTGTTTCTGGGTGTGCTTTCGGCAATTGAAGATCACACCAAAACACACAAAAACGGGACACTAAAATATCACACGTGTGATTTTAGTAGGCGCATGTGATTTGAAATCACGTGATTTGAGTAAAAGTGATTTGCAGAACAGGCCTGAATACGGGGAATTTACTTTCTTTCATTTGCTTTTGTGTTCTATACTATTGAACTAAGGAACACAAAATTATAGGTTAAATTTGTTAAAACCTAGGAACATAAGCTTTGGCATATAAATATGTTTATGAAAGAAAAGGCCCGATAACATAGTAGCGGGTTAAATGCTAGAATTTAAACAAGTTAAAACCTGTATTTTTAATTTAATGAATTTATATGATATGCTATCATAATTTAGCTATTTTTACCGAATTTTTGCCATTCCTTATTGTTTTAGGGACTTTTAATCAATTTTAAGGATTTTTTGATATATTAAAAATTTTCGCGATATTTCGCTATTTTTTGGAATTTTATCGGCCGTATAAAAAGTGTTCCATTATTACAACTTTACTTTTACCTACCAGGTAGGATGAACCTTAATTTACTTTATCGCTCACTTTAGGTTAAAGTAAAGTTTTAATAATGGAACACTTTTTATTACGCTGGTTAAAGTCTACTTTTAGCTATCGGTAAGTTGTGAAAACGGGCCTAAATATGTTAATAGTGTTAAACGTTAAAAATAGATTTTCAAATTTTTTTCAAAATGTATCTTTTTGAGAAAAAGTGTATCTTTTTGGAAACTAAAATGTATCTTTCTCGAAATTTTACTGGCAATACTGGTTTCCTGATGATCTGGCCTAAGCAACCAGTGAAATGCGCATAGAAACTAGCTTAACTTCCAAAAATTAATTTCAGTTTATTTATCAAGAATAAAATTATCAAGAAAACGAAATCTTATTAATAAAAATTATATAATCACAAAAATAAATTTTTTTACTTTAAAAAATATTGATTGTAAAAAAATACATAATTTCTATTTTAGTTTCACTTTTGCACATACCTACAAATATATTTCTGTCACAATCCTTTAAACTTTTTTTCAATTCGTTCCGAGCGATTAAGTATTTTTTTAGATTTTGTGTTTTGGTTACTAGCAATTCCAATTCGAATCAGAATGAAATTCTGTGAAACTAGAATCTTAGCTAATACTCAAAACAGTCTATCAAAGGCGTTCTGAAAACCGAAAACGCAAGAATTTTATAGTCTGTTTTTAATAAGAATTCTGTAATAAAAGAATTTTATGATCATATTATACATATGGGGGATTTCATGTCAAGTGACCCAAATTTTTAATTAAGAGGAGGTCAAAGTTTGACATTATGGCCATACAGGTGTTCATTCTCATCCATGTAACTTATTACCTATTGGTGTTAGCAAAATTTGTCCCAAGTAGCTTCGATGGCTATTTGATCAATCTTTTGAAAATTTTTTTTTTTTGTTTTTTTGCTTAAAAGAAAGCTTATGTCTTTTCCTTTAAGGAAGTGCAAATTTCATCCAAATTAGAAGACATCGATTTAAAAATAGGGTCACTTGACAAGGAATCCCCCATATATTTATATATTTAACAGAATTTTATAACAAAAATAATAAAAATTAGATTAAAAATGTATTAAAAACAACTTCCAAATTCTTGCGTTTTACATTTCCAAAACACCCCTGTATGTCGTTTAAATAATTTTGTATAAACCACAAAATCTTAAGGATGTTATGTTAATAGCTAAAATGTATTTTATACAAAACAATAACAAACATGTAAACTAATAATAATGAAATGTAAATTTTATAAATCAGAATTAAACAATTGAAAGCAGACACAAATACATACCTACATTCATAGTATATAAATTTACATTAATCTTGTAATTGTAAAAATCGTATAAGAAAAAATAATTATATATTCAATACATATGCAAAACGAATCACATGCTGATTGAGTCAAAGAATGAATGAAGAAATTATTAATCAAATTAATTATGTAATAAAATGATTGCAAACAATAATCGTAAATGAAACATTCAACTTGGTTTAATAAATTAAAAAAAAATTAATTAATAATAAAATTATTAAAAAAAAATAAGAACAATATTGGCTCGATTACGGATAGCAACACAACTGAAGTTGCCAGGTGGCAAATTTATATTACGTATGTCAACTAACAGCTTGTTGTTTCAGTTGCCATACTGTTAACATATTGGCAACCACACATTTTTAGTTGCTGCTAATATTTTATAAAATGTTTGTGTTTTTTTTAAGTTTATGCATACATTTTTTTAATTTAAGAATTTAAAATGGTAAAAATAACAACTTGAAAAAAGTTTAATCTTTAAATTCATGAAATAAAAAATAATAGTCAAATTGCTCGTGGTGTTCTATTTTTAGAGAAACTGAAGCTACATGAAAGCGTATCGCAGATTAATTGAACAGTTTTGGCAACAAGTGTGGGGACATTAAAAGACAAGATTTAAAAAAAATATGTCGCACAATAAAAAATGTATACCATACCGGCGGAGAACCGCCAGAGGAATTAATTTAGGCCCCGATTGAACAGGCTGCTGCCGAGCTTTAATATATGAAGCTGGCAGTAAATCTTAAAATCTTATTTTGGACAAACTTGGCTGAAGTATTGGTACAAGAGACTGAGCTCCAAAATACTAACGAGCGGCAACAACAAACGGTAGAGGCTTAGATATATCGCTTATATAGCGTCTAATAGATGCCACGTTTAACGCCTCCTCTTGGTCTGCAAAAAATAGGTCCACAGAAGTAATCTTATTTTTTAATTTTATTTAATTTAACTTTGAATCACTTTGTTGTTCTTTTTTTTTAATTTGTTATATGTATATATATATTTATATATATATTTTGACTATCAAAATAGCATTATCGATAACCTTTTGGCAACTAAAAAATTTGCCGTACCTAATACCACTTTAAATGTCATTTGCGCTGCTTTTTGACAACGCAACTGAAGTTGTGTTGCCGTCCGTAATCGACTCATAAGAAATTTATTAATGTGAAAAAAATCTTACATATAGCCAATTCACGAAGTGTTTTTGGATAAATAGCACTGTTGTGAACAGCCTGTTGTACTAAATATGATAAATTAGTGCAAATGTCAAAATTAAATGGCAAAACAATATAAAAATTAATTTTTTTAAACATATCTTTGTTTTTCATATTTTACTTAAAAAAAAAAATAAAGATGATATTTAAAAAACTGTTTATCACACATAATCTATGCCCCTACAACGTTTTACAGATCAACTCTAGTTCAGTTGAAATTTCTACATTTTTCTATTACTGTTTACAAAAACATCAAACATTAACAACAAATCACTAGCAGCGCGTCAGCACATTATTGGCTTGACCAACCGACCTTAAAAAAAATTGATTTAGGTATGGGGTATACATATATATTTTGAATACCCCCTTTCTTAATCCTGATTCTGATTTCTGAGATATTAAGCATACTTAAAAAATAAAGCGTGTCCAAAATTAAAGTATCATTTTAATTTTGCTTCCATTTTTTCTACCTGTATTCTAAATAAATTCCGGTTAGTAAAGGGTGTTTTTTTAAGCCCGAAAGAACTTGAAATTGTAAAAAATAACACAAAAAATTAAATTGTAATCAAAATTTTTTTTTTATTCGAAAGATCAATACGTGACAATAACATTTGAAAATGATTTCGGGCATATGGGCACCGCGGCTGTTCTTGACGAAGCGCATTCTGGACGTCCAATTTTGGGCCACTTTTTCGAGCACTGCTGGCCGTATTTCACGAATAACACGAACAATGCTGGCCTCCAAGGCGTCAATTGTTGCTGGTTTATCAGCATAAACCAGTGACTTCACGTAGCCCCACAGGAAATAATCGAGAGGTGTCAAATCGCACGACCTTGGAGGCCAATTGACAGGTCCATTTCTCGAAATCAACTTATCGCCAAATTTTGATTTCAATAAGTCGATGGTTGCGTTCGCCGTATGGCACGTAGCGCCATCCTGTTGAAACCACATCTCTTCCGGATCAATGTCATCCATATTTTCAAACAAAAAATCATGGATCATGGTGCGTTAACGATCTCCATTGACCGTAACGCGAGCTCCGGCCTCATTTTTGAAGAAATAAGGTCCGATGATGCTGAAAACCGCACCAAACGGTGCATTTTTCTGGATGTAATGGAGTCTGTAGGGTCTCTTGTGGATTGGTCTCGCTCCATATGCGGCAATTTTGCTTATTAACAAACCCGTTAAGCCAAAAATGCGCCTCATCGCTGAACACAATTTTGCGATTTTAATTTGGATTAAATTTTTAAATTTTTCAAAGTAAATTTGGATAATTTCGTAGCGTTGTTCAAGCGTGAGTCTATTCATGATGATTTGTCAGAGTATACTGAAACGATAAAAAAAAATATTTCATCAAAATTTAATTTTTTTGTGTTACTTTTTACAATTTAAAGTTCTATCTAGCTTAAAAAACACCCTTTATATATGGTACGTTAAACGAAGGAACAACGTGTTTTTATTATTAAAACATTTTTTGAAAACGGCAAAAGTTGTCAGGATGAAATTAGGTCATTAAGAACAAAATTCGGAAGAGAAAATGCTCACAACTCCACTCAGTTGAGTTGTAATTAAGACAACTAGTTGTGATCAGTTGTAATTTCTTGTTATGTTTTTGTTCACCGCAATATAGCAAAGTTGTAAACCATAATACAAAAATTAATGTCCCTATTGCGGTTCTTCACTCAACTCAGTTTGGTCGTGTTGGAGTCAACCCAACTTATGCACAACCAAAATCATTTTAGGTATTGTGATATCCAACTGTTTTTAGTTGAGTTTGCTATAAAGTCGCCAACTAAAAATATCGATTTGCCAACTTTAAATATAACGTTTGACAAGTGAAAGTTTTATAAAATTAAATAGTTTTTTAAACTAAAAGTATTTTCAATTGTAGTGTCGAATAAAAAGTATTTGTAATTGAACTTCCCAGTGCCAAGTAAGAACTTTTAATAAGTAACGAAACTTTCTTGTGCCTGATGAGTTCTTCTTCTGGTTGGGGTAGCTGTTGGCCTATCTGCTGGTTGTATTATTGGTTCAACTGACTCAGTAAAATTGTCACTTGATGGTGGAATATTTTCAACACCAAATAATTGGCCGGACTTTTAATACAAGAGCTGCGAAACAGTATATGCAAGGCTATTTAATGGAACCTCTTGTGATAGCCGTCCCCCTGTCGCTTGAGTGTTTTTTTTTTTTTTATTGTTGGCAAGTTTTTTCTTTATACTTGACGTAGTGTATCCAAATTTATAAATTATATCATTATTTATGTTTAAAAGAAGTTCTTGTCGTGGTCCCAAACTATTTAACTCCACTATAAACTCTTCCCATAACTCCTTACATGAATTTTTCATCATACCAAACTTTGGTGTTTTCCGCGAACAATTTCTAAGTTTCTCTAAATAAGCTGTTTTCAAACTAATAAAAATTTTTAAAAAAAACCGAAAAAGTTATTACAAAAATTTATACATACGACTTCTCCATTTTGTTTTCGATTTTCACCGAATTTAAAAAAAATAAATTTTAACTGTCAATTACATAACTTCTTTTTAGCAGTTGTGTGTATTTAACACTTTTGTCGACCAAACTTTTACTAAGTTGAAAACGGCAATACCACATACCAAACAGATACACAACTGAATAGCCAACTGCCAGTTGAGTTGAGAATGGCAATGTGAATTTATCAAAGACAACCAAACGGTTACAAAAGTGGAGAACCGCAATAGGGTCATAAGAAATTACACCTCAACTGAGTTGAGTTTTGAACCGTAATAGGGGCCTTATTGTCGTAATTGTCGTTCAACTGAGAATGTAGCAGCTGCGAGCAGAATCGTAGAAGAGGATACAAAAATCAAAAGAAACAATAGATGTTTTAAAAGAAAAGTTCGAAAATCGCATTACTTCTCGGAGAGGAGCAGTAAATTGACCACCAAGATCGTGCGATTTATTTTTTTAATTACTTATTTGTGTAATTCAATCAGTAATACAAGCGCTTTCCACTATTTTTGTGGGGTTTTTTGAAATCGAAGATGTACAGCAAAAATCCCACAACAGTTCAAGAGCTTAAAAATAACACTATCGAGCAGATATCAACCATTGACGACAGTTTGAAAAACGTGATTGAGAATTTTGGTAAAATATTGGGAGCCTGCCGAGCCAGTATGAGGGATCCCTTTACCGAGATAATTTTTAACGGGAACATATTTGTAATAAACTAATATTTTTTTATGCTATATTAATTTATTGACTCTTCATATGTATATTAAATCAGAGCCCGGCAACACATACATGCAGACATTTTGTTTTTTGTGAGAGAATTATAACCAGTAGCTCGTTTCTCTATTTCTCGCAACGTAAAATTTCTTACATGAAGTGTGAAACAAAAAATTCCATCGTTTCTTACTGGAATATTTCCAGTACTTAAGTGTCAAATAAAAGCGAAACGTCAACAAAAGAAATAAATATAATAAAAACAGGGCTGCCAGATTTGACGAGTTATCGTCATCTTGACGATTTTTTGTTCCGATATTAACAAAGTGACGTTTTGATGATTTTTTCTAAAAAAGTGACGAAAGCAAAAACAAAATCAAAAATATTTTATAATTTTGTTGTTACTTTCTATAGAAATTCATCTTGAATTTTTAAATTTCAAACACTTCTATTTTGTGGCGTTGAAAATTAAAAAAAAAAAAAAATAATATGAATGTCTGTAGAAAGCAAAAACAAATTTATAAAATATTTTTGATTTTATTTTTGCTTTTAAAGAAATTGTTTGCGTTGCGTTTTACACTATAAGCCCCTTAGTCTTCCAAATAAGATAATTGTAAATATTTTTATATGTTTGTTTATTAGAAAAAAAGATATCTTTAGAAACAAGGCTGCTTAAATTTTTATATTTATCCCTATTGTAAAAATTGTCCTCGAAAATTGTTTGTTTCTTCCCTAAAAAATGTATCGGCAAAAGCAAAATTTCGAGGGAAAGTAATGGACCGACTTGGCTTATTTTGAACATTTAATACTTTTTATATACATATACAAAATATGATTGATATTTGATATTCTTATCTTATATGTACACTTTTGTGCCAAAACCATTATTCCGGCAAGAAAGAAATTTGTTTGTCTCCCAGTAAAAACTTTTTCAAAATGGATAGCTTCTTTCACTCGTTATTAAGTAGCTTTCTTCCATAAGAACTTCGATAACTACTTTTTTCTGGATGTATTAAGATAAAAAAAAATGACTTACTTTTGAATTTGTTCTTTTTGGCACAACCCTTGTAAAATTCATTAGTTTTTCAGTAGAATTGTATGTAGTGCTTTTATGTGTTTCTGATTACTTAACATATTATTTTGTAGGCGAAGATTTTACTGGGTCTTTAACCCGTTTATTTATGAACCGATTTTTTTAATTTTAACTACAAGGTATTCTACTAAGTCTATTTCAGGTAAAAAAGAAAAAGATTATAGGAATAGGTAAATTAAAGATTTATATCTCAATTATTAAATAATAATTATTAAATACCCATGAACTTTAACTATGTTTTTGTTTAATTATTTTTTAATAAAAGTCGAAACAAATTTGTTTAAAATTGATTTTAAATTGCACGATTTTTAAAACAACAAAGAAGATCTTTTTTATTTTTTTCTCAGGAAATTGACGATTTTGACACAAATTTATCTGGCAGCACTGATTAAAACCAAAACAAGAAAAAGCTACAAAAAATTTGGCTGAAGTGCACTTTACGGGGCGTACGAAAAAAAAATATAAAAAATATGCCACCCGATCCAGAATTAAAAAAAAAAATACCAAAATTAATATTTAAGGGGGCTGAGGCCCGTGGGGACCCCTGGGTCCAAAAAACCGCCCCGCCCACTGAATGGTATGTGTGGGTACTCAAATTAAAGGTAATTGCGCAACAAAAACGAAAATAATAAAATTTTGGGTGGGCGGCAATTCAAGGGCCCTCTGGGGCAAAAAAAGTTTCCCCCCATAACACTTATGTATATCTGTGTGGGTACTCAAATTAAAGGTAATTTGCTCACGATTGCCAATATGTATTTTGTTTTTGTATTCGTTTAATATTTTCCTCTCTAGGTTAATCTATGTATCTTTTATAGGTATGCAGAGAAGTTTTAGTTAGCGAAGCCGGTCTTTGTTATACCATAGAGGAGAAAATCCTTTTGCCGGCTATACAGAGAAGCTTTAGTTAGCGAAGCCGGTCTTTGTTATACCATAGAGGAGAAAATCCTTGCGCCCGGCCGAAGGCCGGCTATACAGAAAAGCTTTAGTTAGCGAAGCCGGTCTTTGTTATACCATAGATGAGAAAATCCTTGCGCACGGCCGAAGGCCGGCTATACAGAAAAGCTTTAGTTACAAAAAATAAAAATATCCCGCGATTCTTATACAACATTAAAAAAGCCAAATAAAAACAAAATATTTACAATCGTAGGCAAAATACCTTTATTCGAGTACCCACACATAGTTATAAGGGTGGGAGGGGCAATTTTTTTACCCCCCAGAGGGACCCAGAAGTCCCTCTCGACCTAAATTTTATTAATTTCGTATTTTTTACACAATTACCTTTAATTTGAGTACCCACACATACCACTAAGTGGGCGGGCCGCTTTTTTTGATGTATGGGGTCCCAGGGGCCTCAGCCCCCTTAAATTTTAATTTTGGTTTTTTTCTTTTTTTATTCCAGAGGGGGTCCAATTTTTTTTTTTTTTTTTTTTTCGTACGCCCCGTAAAGTGCACTTTTGCCAAAAATTTAAACTAACAAAATATAACAATTGTTTTTTGTTTATTTTCATCATATAAATTATGCATTTATCATTTATATTCCTTCTATTTTTTTATTTATTTAAAAAAAATAGTATATAAACATATTTTAAATTCAAAATATCTATATTTTGTTTTTCTCGCCACCTATTTCAAATGTGACTTATTTTGACAGTTCTTGAAAGAAACTTTTCGCAAAATATTGTTATAGAAACACTTTTTCTCGCATCCTTCCAATAATTGCTGGAAAATTATTTAAATGACAGATAATTCTCGCAAAAAAAATATACAGAAACACTTGTGTGAGAAAAACCATTTTTTGTTTCATTTCACACTATTTTTGTTGCAATTCACACGTTTCATGCGAAGAGTTTTACGATGCGAGATATACAGAAACGGGCTACTGTATTTGAATGCGAAAACAGACACAACAAATTCTGTTTATACTGTAGCCCGTTTCTGTATTTCTCGCATCGTAAAATTTTCCGACTGAAACCAGTGAATCGGGACAGAAACAGTGAAAAATGAAACAAAAAATGGTTTTTCTCACACAAGTGTTTCTGTATCTTTTTTTTGCGAGAATTATCTGTCATTTAAATAATTTTCCAGCAATTATTGGAAGGATGCGAGAAAAAGTGTTTCTATAACAATATTTTGCGAAAAGATTTTTCCAGGAACTGTCAAAATAAGTCACATTTGAAATTTGTGGCGAGAAAAACAAAATGTAGATATTTTGAATTTAAATATGTTTATATACTATTTTTTTTAAATAAATAAAAAAATAGAAGGAATATAAATGATAAATGCATAATTTATATGATGAAAATAAACAAAAAACAATTGTTATATTTTGTTAGTTTAAATTTTTGTTAGCCTTTTCTTGTTTTGGTTTTAATCAGTGCTGCCAGATAAATTTGTGTCAAAATCGTCAATTTCCTGAGAAAAAAATAAAAAAGATCGTCTTTTTTGTTTTAAAAATCGTGCAATTTAAAATCAATTTTAAACAAATTTGTTTCGACTTTTATTAAAAAATAATCAAACAAAAACATAGTTAAAGTTCATGGGTATTTAATAATTATTATTTAATAATTGAGATATAAATCTTTAATTTACCTATTCCTATAATCTTTTTCTTTTTTACCTGAAATAGACTTAGTAGAATACCTTGTAGTTAAAATTAAAAAAATCGGTTCATAAATAAACGGGTTAAAGACCCAGTAAAATCTTCGCCTACAAAATAATATGTTAAGTAATCAGAAACACATAAAAGCACTACATACAATTCTACTGAAAAACTAATGAATTTTACAAGGGTTGTGCCAAAAAGAACAAATTCAAAAGTAAGTAATTTTTTTTATCTTAATACATCCAGAAAAAAGTAGTTATCGAAGTTCTTATGGAAGAAAGCTACTTAATAACGAGTGAAGGAAGCTATCCATTTTGAAAAAGTTTTTACTGGGAGACAAACAAATTTCTTTCTTGCCGGAATAATGGTTTTGGCACAAAAGTGTAGATATAAGATAAGAATATCAAATATCAATCATATTTTGTATATGTATGTATTTAATGTTCAAAATAAGCCAAGTCGGTCCATTACTTTCCCTCGAAATATACATTTTTACGATACATTTTTTAGGGAAGAAACAAACAATTTCGAGGACAATTTTCATAATAGGAATAAATATAAAAATTTAAGCAGCCTTGTTTCTAAAGATATCTTTTTTTCTAATAAACAAACATATAAAAATATTTACAATTATCTTATTTGGAAGACTAAGGGGCTTATAGTGTAAAACGCAACGCAAACAATTTCTTTAAAAGCAAAAATAAAATCAAAAATATTTTATAAATTTGTTTTTGCTTTCTACAGACATTCATATTATTTTTTTTTTTTTTTAATTTTCAACGCCACAAAATAGAAGTGTTTGAAATTTAAAAATTCAAGATGAATTTCTATAGAAAGAAATAACAAAATTATAAAATATTTTTGATTTTGTTTTTGCTTTCGTCACTTTTTTAGAAAAAATCATCAAAACGTCACTTTGTTAATATCGGAACAAAAAATCGTCGAGATGACGATAACTCGTCAAATCTGGCAGCCCTGTTTTTATTATATTTATTTCTTTTGTTGACGTTTCGCTTTTATTTGACACTTAATTACTGGAAATATTCCAGTATAAACAGAGTTTGTTGTGTCTGTTTTCGCATTCAAATACAGAAACACTTTTATCTCATAAATCGAGAAACGATGGAATTTTTTGTTTCACACTTAATGTAAGAAATTTTACGATGCGAGAAATACAGAAACGAGCTACTGGAATACTTCCAGTAATTAAATGTCAAATAAAAGCGAAACGTCAACAAAAGAAATAAATATAATAAAAACAGGGCTGCCAGATTTGACGAGTTATCGTCATCTTGACGATTTTTTGTTCCGATATTAACAAAGTGACGTTTTGATGATTTTTTCTAAAAAAGTGACGAAAGCAAAAACAAAATCAAAAATATTTTATAATTTTGTTATTTCTTTCTATAGAAATTCATCTTGAATTTTTAAATTTCAAACACTTCTATTTTGTGGCGTTGAAAATTGAAAAAAAAAATAATATGAATGTCTGTAGAAAGCAACAACAAATTTATAAAATATTTTTGATTTTATTTTTGCTTTTAATGATATTGTTGACGTTGCGTTTTACACTATAAGCCCCTTATGCCCGTAATTTCTACAAATAGGTAACTAGCTGTGTATAATGTGTATAATTTCGAGGGAAAGTAATGGACCGACCTGGCTTATTTTGAACATTTAATACTTCTTATATACATATACAAAATATGATTGATATTTGATATTCTTATCTTATTCATATGTACACTTTTGTGCCAAAACCATTATTCCTTTTTCAAAATGGATAGCTTCTTTCACTCGTTATTAAGTAGCTTTCTTCCGTAAGAACTTCTGTAGTGAAATAAATGAGTAATGTTTCTGTGACCTACTTAAAATATAATTCACCAATACGATCATACAATGTAGTCACTTCAAGAAACATTTAAAGTCCAAATGAGTAATGTTTCTGTGACCTACTTAAAATATAATTGTCTGAAATATGAGCATACAATTTAGTCACTGTAAGAAACATTCAAACAAAGAATAACACACTTTAAGTTCAAAGACTTAAAGTTACTAACATTACATTTAATTGCTAACTGAGTATTTTCACTTACCCTAATTCTATTGTAATAAGAATAACAAGAATAATTCTATTGTGATAAGAATATTATTTTAATTGTTATTTTATGTTACTATATATATTAAGTAAAAGAAATCAATAGAGAAGTTCAGTTTTAAGTTGTAACTGATGGCTATGCCACGTCTTGTTAATTAAATATACTACATGGCGACCGTGACAGTTTTTTTTTTAAGTTTTTGTGAACAGTGGTGATTCGGTAAAAACTGTGTTTTTTTTTTAATTTCGGCTTTTATAAACACAGACAAAAGATATTTGTAAAATAAAAAGTGAGAAAAACTTAATAGTTCTATAAGTTTCAAAAAAAAAAAATTTTTTTAAATGACCTGGTGGACAAAAAATATTGTCCACCATACCACTACTCGTAGCGGGTTATGAAGTGGGAAAGTCCACGAAGGAAAATGAAAATAAAGAACTGGTGCAGATACTACGCCAAAATATACAACAACCTGTTACAAATGAATCAATAAAAAACAATAGCATGAGTTACGTGGAAATTTTCTCAATAGTGGTTGTGGTAATAATAGGTGTTATCTATGTGATAAAAATAATGTGTAGAGCCCTAAAAAACAATAGTAACAACGCCCCACAGCAGCAGATATAAAAACATAAGAATTCATATCCTTAAAGAACAGTAGTAACAACAACAGTTATAAGAAGATATTAGAAGACAACAAAGGAAAGCCAGAAAAATGGGAAGCAAAAAATCAGCCAAATCCGATAAAATTTGTCAAGTGTGTTGCGGCTACATCACACCTTATCATGAAATCCTGATGTTAGTGAACTGCAAACATATTTTTCACCTTGTGTGCATCGATACTTTTTACGACATGTATAGGGAATGTCCTGAATGCTGGATGCTGGATAAATTTGATAAGTATCAATAAAATATTAATATAATAATAAAAAAAAAAACGTATTATTTTAAGGTATGCAATGGGAAACCATTATTAGTAGTATAGAACCCTTAGAAATCAAGTTTAAACAATCTTATAAATGCCTTAACCAAAATAGACCGATACAATCGGAAACCTTAAACAAGCATATTACTATTTTAATAGAGTCATTTAACAATATTAGAGAAATCTTAAACAGACAATATGATAGATATTCCACACAACATAAGGAACAGGCTAATAAGATATTTTTCAAATTAAGGGATAAATTATTAAAAATTTTTCATAAGCATAATATTCATATTAAAGTTCCTCTTACCCTAAGTTGCGAGGTTGATAAAAAAATCATTGAATCGGACGATAGCGAGCAAGAAGATTTTGAGGAAGACAAAGAAATACAACCAACCACAATGACGCGTTCAGAGGACGAAGTAATAGACAAGACAACGAAGATTGTCCCCACTTTTGACGGAAATGTAGACGAACTCCAGAGTTTTTTGGATGCGTTAACAATTGTTGAAAAAATAAAGGATACGCATGAGGAAATAGCGATAGGAGTAATTAAGACTAAACTTAAAGGACAAGCTAGGAACCTAATTACAAATGAGGATTCGATAGTGGCTATAAGGAGTAAACTAGAATCTAATATTCAGGGTGAATCGTCTGAGGTTTTATGTTCAAAATTAATGAATATAAAACAACAGTCGAAGTCAGCCACTTCATACGCTGAGGAAATTCAGCAAATCACAAAAAAATTATTTGGAGCCTACATACGAGAGGGCTACCCATACAATATCTCTGAGAAATTAATAAAACAAAATGTCACTAAAGCGATTTCTAAAAATGCAGCAAATGAGGAAGTTAAATTGATAATGAAAACAGGAAACTTTGCTTCATTGAATGAAGTTGTTTCGAAATTTATAGAAGCTAGCACTGAAGCGATTACCGCAAATTCATCAGTGTTTTACTTTAAGCGCCCTGGGTCTTCAAGGCAAAATCATGAAAACAGATTTAATAACTACCGGGGAAATGGTAATTCCTGGCGTCGAAATAATCATTTTAATGGTTCTAATAATAATAATAATTTTAACAATAATAATAGTGGGCGACGCGGGAATAACCATAATAGAAATCAGGCACACCATTCACGAAACGGGGGACGTGTGAGAATGACTCAAGGAGTCTCGGGAAACGAGATTCCCCCTCAAGATATGGGGGGCCAAAGTTAGAAGGACAGATAATGAGTAATAAATCGATATTTCACTTAAATCTCAATTTAAGTAGCTTTATTAAACTTTCAATTTCAACTAATTCTGATTCAAATACATTTCTAGTGGACACCGGAGCGGATGTCTCACTAATCAAACTGAATGCAATAAAATCTTCAAGATTCAACTCCCAAAATATAATTCGAATAACAGGCATAGGAGAAGGAAATATAAAATCCATAGGTACAATACATATTGACCTTAGAGTCAAAAACTTTTTGATTCCACACAAATTTCATGTTGTTTCAGATACATTTCCAATACCATTTCATGGTATATTGGGTTTAGACTTTTTAAAAAGATACAATGCCACTATACAATACGGACAGGAAACAAATTCAAATTTAATTTCTTTGAGACCACATAATTTAAATTATTCCATAAATATACCACTACTTGAAAGTATAAATGATGACTCAATTACATTACCAGCTCGATCAGAGGTATTCAGACCTATAAAATTCAATAGCGAAGCTACTGATTTAGTAATCCCAAATCAAACTATACAAGACGGAGTGTATGTCGCTGGATGCATTGTATCTAAAAACTTTCCATATGTGAGATTTGTTAACACAAGCCCAGAAAATAAGTTTTTAAATAATGTATCAATAAAACGTGAAAATTTATCTGATTATGAAATTATTGGTACCCAGAGCACGGACAAAACTAGAGAACAAACCATTTTAGAAAAGTTAAGGAAAAATTGTCCCGAAATGGTTAAGTCCGAATTATCACTATTATTTTCGAAATATATTGATATTTTTGCGGTAGAAAGTGACAAAATAACTACAAATAAATTTTACACACAAAAATTAAGATTGTCTGACGAAAATAGTGTATACATTAAAAATTATCGCACGCCACATTCACAAAAGTCCGAAATAATTAGACAAGTTGAAAAACTTCAACAAGATGGAATTGTGGAACCGTCAGCGTCTAATTATAATAGTCCGATTATGCTTGTACCGAAAAAATCATTGCCAAATAATCCTGAAAAACGTTGGCGTTTAGTGGTGGATTATCGGCAATTAAATAAAAAATTAATAGCGGACAAGTTTCCTTTACCCAGGATTGAAGATATTCTAGACCAACTGGGTAGAGCAAAATTTTTTTGCTGTCTGGATTTAACATCTGGGTTTCATCAAATAGGGTTGGATGAAAAATCGCGAGATGTCACGTCATTCTCAACCGATAATGGTTCATTTCGCTTCACGCGTCTACCATATGGCTTAAAAGTAGCCCCAAATTCATTTCAGAGAATGATGAATTTAGCATTTACGGGCTTAGCTCAATCTAAAACTTTTATATACATGGATGACGTTATCGTCACAGGCTGTTCCGTCAAGCACATGCTTAAAAACTTAGAAACGGTGTTCCAAAGATGCAGGGAATGTAATTTAAAACTGCATCCAGATAAATGCATTTTTTTCCGATCTGAAGTTACATATTTAGGACATAGGTGTACTGATAGAGGAATTCTGCCGGATAGTAGCAAATATGATGCAATAAAAAACTATCCCAGACCATCGAATTCTGATGAAGTACGTCGATTTGTAGCTTTCTGTAATTATTACAGACGCTTCATAAAAAATTTTGCATTTTATTCAGTACATTTGTCTAAACTAACCAGGAAAAAGGAACAGTTTATATGGTCTAATGATTGTGAACATGCATTCCAACACCTGAAGGCAGCACTGTTATCACCGCAAATTCTGCAATACCCAGATTTGGAAAAAACTTTTTATATAACTACTGATGCCAGTAAAACTGCTTGTGGCGCAATATTATCACAAGAAAGAGATGGTATACAACTTCCAGTTGCATATGCATCACGAGCATTCACAAAGGGTGAATCAAATAAAGCAACTATAGAACAGGAGTTAATAGCTGTTCAATGGGCAATTAACCATTTTCGACCATATGTATATGGAAATAAATTTATAATACGTAGTGATCATAAACCATTAACATATCTATATTCTTTAAAAAATCCATCCAGTAGATTAACCAGAATTCGACTGGAATTGGAGGAATATGATTTTATTATAGAACACATTAAAGGAAAAGACAATTCAGGAGCGGACGCGCTATCTCGAATTGACTTCAGTGATATAAAATCAATCCCTTTAATTAACAATGTTAAACTGGTAATCACGCGTGCACAAAAGAAAAAGGAAAAACAACAAAAAGTTCAAAGTGAGGATAGTCAAGTAACTCAAGAAAAGCCTAGAGTTTTCGAAACTATTGGCTTCGACTGCGTAAAAAAGTGGCCCAAACTTAAAATGGATACCATTAGAGGTATTCCTACACTATGTTTTAAACGAGGTAAACAGGTGATAGCACAGAAAATAAATATACAGAGTACGTTTGCTAATGGAAACATCGATCTAGATCAATTTTTTCCAATTCTTGAAAAAGAAGCAAATTGTAGAAATTTTAACAAAATACAAATAAATTTGAACGATAAGTTATTTAGCCACGTACACATTGAACATTTTAAAGAAAAAGCAAATAAACTTATAAGAGGATTGCAAATAGCGTTAACACCTAGAATACGCATAATTACAGATATAAAAGAAAAGGAAAATTTATTAAGAAAATTTCATGACAGTCTTCTCTTTGGAGGACATCCTGGAACGACTAGACTACTTAAAAAGATTCGGCAATTTTATTATTGGAAAAACATAACTAAGGATGTTTGCCGATACGTAAAGAAATGTGTTCAATGTCAAACTAATAAAACTACTAAAAATATAAAACCAAATATGATTTTAACCGAAACACCCCATAAACCTTTCCATACAGTAGTAATAGATACTGTAGGTCCACTTCCAATGTCAGAAGCAGGAAATCAATATATAGTAACTTTAATATGTGACTTAACAAAGTATCTGATAGCAATACCAGTAACTGATAAGAGCGCAAAAATAGTAGCAAAGGCAGTAGTAGAACATTTCATACTAATTTATGGGCCTATGAGTAAAATAATTAGTGACATGGGCACCGAATATAACAACCAAGTTCTTTTAGAACTACTAGAACTTTTGAACATTAGCAAGGCGGCATCGGCTCCTTACCACCACCAAACTTTAGGGACAGTAGAAAGGTCCCACCGCACCTTTAATGAATACTTGCGATCATATCTTAACGCTTCAAACAACGATTGGGATAAATGGGTAAAATACTTCGCATATACCTTTAACACAACACCATCTACGGTGCATGGATACTGCCCATTCGAATTAATTTTCCCTGCTAGTCCACAACATACACCATTGATACCGTTTGATACAATAGATCCTTTATATAATTTTGATAATTATTCAAAAGAAGTTAAATTTCGTTTACAAACCGCATTAACTAGGGCACAACACTTAATTAACAAGATGAAACTAAATCAAAAACAGATACATGATAAAAACATCAACAATACAGATATTACAATAGGACATGAAGTGTTTATTAAAAATCATACAGCACACAAACTAGAACCACTTTACAAAGGACCATACAAAGTAATTGACATTGACGACAAAAACAATATATTCGTAAATTTAAAAGGAAAAAAACAAAAAATTAATAAAGAAAATATTAAAGTTTTTAGCCAATGAAACAAACAAAAAAAAAAAAAAAAACAAAAAAAAAAATTTTTTTTTACACAAATATGTATGTATATCATTATTCCATAAGTAACTAGATAATTTCATAACATAATATTTTAATATTAAGACACTACCTATTAACTTGTTATTTTATAAAAATAAAACGAAAATTTTTTGTTAAATTTAAATTTGTAAAGAAAGCTCTTATCGACACCACTTGATCAATGGTATCAATAAGACCTTTCTCTTTAAAAGGGGAGGTGTAGTGAAATAAATGAGTAATGTTTCTGTGACCTACTTAAAATATAATTCACCAATACGATCATACAATGTAGTCACTTCAAGAAACATTTAAAGTCCAAATGAGTAATGTTTCTGTGACCTACTTAAAATATAATTGTCTGAAATATGATCATACAATTTAGTCACTGTAAGAAACATTCAAACAAAGAATAACACACTTTAAGTTCAAAGACTTAAAGTTACTAACATTACATTTAATTGCTAACTGAGTATTTTCACTTACCCTAATTCTATTGTAATAAGAATAACAAGAATAATTCTATTGTGATAAGAATATTATTGTAATTGTTATTTTATGTTACTATATATATTAAGTAAAAGAAATCAATAGAGAAGTTCAGTTTTAAGTTGTAACTGATGGCTATGCCACGTCTTGTTAATTAAATATACTACACTTCGATAACTACTTTTTTCTGGATGTATTAAGATAAAAAATGATTTACTTTTGAATTTGTTCTTTTTGGCACAACCCTTGTAAAATTCATTAGTTTTTCAGTAGAATTGTATGTAGTGCTTTTATGTGTTTCTGATTACTTAACATATTATTTTGTAGGCGAAGATTTTACTGGGTCTTTAACCCGTTTATTTATGAACCGATTTTTTTAATTTTAACTACAAGGTATTCTACTAAGTCTATTTCAGGTAAAAAAGAAAAAGATTATAGGAATAGGTAAATTAAAGATTTATATCTCAATTATTAAATAATAATTATTAAATACCCATGAACTTTAACTATGTTTTTGTTTGATTATTTTTTAATAAAAGTCGAAACAAATTTGTTTAAAATTGATTTTAAATTGCACGATTTTTAAAACAAAAAAGACGATCTTTTTTATTTTTTTCTCAGGAAATTGACGATTTTGACACAAATTTATCTGGCAGCACTGATTAAAACCAAACCAAGAAAAGGCTAACAAAAATTTAAACTAACAAAATTTAACAATAGTTTTTTGTTTATTTTCATCATATAAATTATGCATTTATCATTTATATTCCTTCTATTTTTTTATTTATTTAAAAAAATTGGTATATAAACATATTTTAAATTCAAAATATCTACATTTTGTTTTTCTCGCCACCAATTTCAAATGTGACTTATTTTGACAGTTCTTGAAAGAAACTTTTCGCAAAATATTGTTATAGAAACACTTTTTCTCGCATCCTTCCAATAATTGCTGGAAAATTATTGAAATGACAGATAATTCTCGCAAAAAAAAGATACAGAAACACTTGTGTGAGAAAAACCATTTTTTGTTTCATTTCACACTATTTTTGTTGCAATTCACACGTTTCATGCGAAGAGTTTTACGATGTGAGATATACAGAAACGGGCTACAGTGCTGCTACAACGAATACAATTTTTACAACCAAAATTTTTGAAAAAGTTACCAAATGTAAAAAAATATAACCAAATTTGAAATGCTTTTTATTAATTGAGAAAATCATTAAAATCATTGTAATACATTGTAACACAAAGGTTATTTGAACTTTATAGTAAAACAATAATTAGAAATCAAGAAAAAAAACAAGAAATGTAATTCTTTAAGTTTTATTTATTTGAGACTTTTTTCGTAAAAAAATTTTTTTATGTTTTGGCGCCCTATGCGCTCAAGTGGGAGTTAGAGGAATATATATAAAAAAAAAAAATTAAATATTTTTTCATATGCCAGTTATAAATAACAAAAATGGATAATAGTTTTCCGCTTTTAAGCTGTTATTGGCAGGACTGTAAAATGTGGCGATTTCTTAATTCTTAAATTCTTTCTTAATCCTTTTGTCGATGGAAATTTACGTTTGGCGATATGGCGATATGGCGATATGGCGATTATTTTGGCGAAATTTAAAACGATTGGCGATATGCGAAATGCATTTTATGTAAATATTTTCTAATTTACATATGTCTAAAATATTATAAAAACTTTTTTCTGTTTTGTGTAAATTTTATTTCAAATTTATAATTCTTATTATAAAAAAATTTTTCAAAATTATTCGAATATATCATAACGTACATTCAATGGGGAAAAAGTACAGAAAATAATTATATTGATAAATCAATGTAATTTTAAAAAATCTTTAAAATTCATACGTGTATTTTCAAATATGTATATAAATATACTTCTGGAAATAACCTAAATTCAGAACCTTAAACTTATTTTTCAAGTTTTTAAAAACACTGAAACGACTTTTGTGTAATTTTTCATTAATTTTCTAAAATCGATTCCGGATGATTTTATGCACTTCCTACTTTAAGTACTAATTATCTTTACTTCTCGTAAAATCAAGAAAAACTACGCTCAAAAAAAAAAAATTTTCAGATCATGGCGTTTTTAATATAAAAATCACAAATGGCAATATTTTCTTAGCAAAAATATTAAAAAAATTATTTGGTTGCTGTTTTGAAAGGGATTATAAAAAACTTCCGTTAATTGGTAACAAATAATGAAAAAGTCGTAGGACACAGTACAAATTATTCGAGCTCGTAAATAATTGTACAAAGAAAAACATATTCGTTCGTAATTATTATTGTTTTAGAAAAAAGTAACCAAAATGAAAAAAATATTCACATCTCCACATAGTAAAAAAAATATAACCAAATTTGGTTAGAAATAACCAAAAACGGCAGCTCTGATTATAACTCTCCCTCTCAGAAGCACTTAAAGAAATTTTTGTGTTATTTTCTTGTTTTTAAAATTAATCTGGCTGTTAATGTAAAAACTCAAAACATAAGCGTATGTTTTATATAAAATAAAAAACAAAAAAATCATGAAAATTAAATAAATCACATTCTTCAAGAAAAATAAAAGAAACTATAATATCATTAAAACGTGTTAATCTATTGAAACAAAAATAAATTCAGAAAATAATTACTTGCGTTCATAAAACTTAAACGATTCTTCAAGAAAAATAAAAAAAACTATGATTCCATTAACATTCGGGCTTGCCAAAAAAATTTCGGCTAACAAGAAATTAAATTCCCATTCTTCTTTAAACATTTCTCGCAGTGGAATTCTAAAGCAATCATCAACAGAACCTTCTTGTTTGAATGTTTGTTTTTTACAAAGTGAGAGCGAATGTAATTGTGAGAAAAAAAAGCACGGTGTAGTACTTTTGCGGGCCTCTGTATTAAATACTTTATTTTATGTCCTGTCAGTGCCAGGCAAACATTTTCTTCACATATGTATGTATGTATGTATATAGGTGTTTATCGCTTATCTAATTGGATAAGTGCTGCAGTGTCTCTTCGAGCTACTGGGTTTGGAGCAATTCGAGCCTTTTTAAGTATTATACCTACTGCATATTTCGTAATCATCATCATATTTGAGTATTTGACATACCAAGGGGCAGCTGTGATTATTCGAAGAAATTTATTTTGGCGCCTTTGAATATTTTCGATATTAGAGGCCGAGCCAGTGCCCCATAACTGAATACCAAAGCATCAGATTGGCTTTAAGATGGAGTTTTAAAGTAGAAGTTTGCAATCGAGACTAAGGACAGAGTTTCTTCCAATAAGCCAATGAATTTTTATGGCTTTTAGTTTCATTTGAGTTAATTTTGACTCTTTATGACTTTTCCACGTTAAACGGCGATCTAGGTGTACATATCTGTGGCATTTTGACAAAACATCTTAAGTCGAATTTAAAAAAAATGCTGTTAATCATTCGCATTTTCTTTCAAAAAACATTTTTGTTAACGTTGGTTTATTTTATTATTTAATAAAAACGATTGCTTCGCCGAAATTTTTTAATAACTTTTTTTGCCATCTTATCTCGACTTTAGATGTTTTGTCAAAATGCCACTGATATGTACAACGGGATATTTAACATGCGAATTTTGAGGTATTATTTGCTCATTGCTTTAACCACAGTTCGAGTTGAAAAACATGAACCTGTAAGTATCGATTTGCTTCTTGACTGTTCTCGTGCACGCTTAGAAAAGCTGAATCATCAGCAAATGTTGTAGTTTGGGTGTAGTTGTTTGTTGGCATATCTGAGGTATATATCTATGTATATACATAAAAATAAGTTGTCCTATGTTCTTGATGTTATAACTCGAGAACCACTAAACCGATTTTCAAACGAGTACATGCTTTGAAAAGGTTCACTTTCACTGATGGTTTATAAAAAAACTCCCGATAGGTGGCGCTGTTGTCGTGATACTTAATTTTTTTTATTGATGGTAGATAACGCTGGGGTCAAGTTATTAACAAAATTCTCCAGTATTTAATTTTTTACTTTTATTTCGAAAATCCTGAGCAGCGCCGAGACCAAACAGCTAGTTAAATATAAAAGTGGGCCCAGGATGCTTCCTTGAGGGACTCCAGAGTCAATTGGCTGAGGAGAACAAACGATTAACAAACAGATTTCCTTTATCAATATCATTTTTTGCCCAACTTCCATTCAAGTTTCTTAATGGTGGTTTACAGACAACTGGCCTTTTGAGATTTCTAGCTGCACGCCATAATGAGTAGTCTGATTGTGAAGTTGCATCAAGTTGCTTAAGATAATATTCCAGAGAAGCCTTTTTCTGAGTCTGCAGTAACTTTCTTAGCCGTTTTGTAAACTCTTTTAGTAAATTCTTAAGTTGAGTGGTTAGGGGGAATCACCTCAATAAACCAAAGATTTAAATACGTGTATCTTTGGTGTACCATCACATCATAAAACGCGCATATCTCTGGGAGGGAACACTTTTGGGGCATGGGATCGGTCTCATACGATCTCAGATGTTGTCCACATCAAAAAAAAAAAAAAAGTGAAAATTGATTTTTTTTACCCTTAGGTCCCTTTCTCTATGCGCTGTCACATATATATATATATATAAGTGACATACACGAATCTCACGAATCTCATATTAACATTCCTTAAGACGGCACAAAGAATACAAACCAACAATAAATACAACAAAGGTTTCATATTCTGTCTTTTATTGTTTAATATGGAATTCATATTTCATAAATTTATGTTTATAAACGTATTTCATAAAATTATATTTGTAATAGAATTAAGTAGAATAAGTAACTGGAAAATAAAGTAAAGTTAGTTTAATATCAACTCCAAAATAGAACACAGCGTTTTAATTTGTCACTGGCGCAGTCGGTAGGATCTGCGAAAAAGATCCTTGAACGAACTTACCCGTCGTTTACTAGTAAAAAATAATAAAGTAAATTATAAAAATAAATCACATAGTGTAATAATTAATTAATTAAAGGACAAAAAAAATAATAGTTTTAAATACTTAATAAAAAGTTAAGTCCGTGTGGAAATTAAAAGAAAATTATATTAATAATAAATGAAAATATATTAAAAGAAAGGAAAAACAGTATTAAATAAAAACAAAAAAAAAACTGGTTGTGTTAAAAGAAAACCAACATAAGTGATACAATTTTTATTTGAAAATTTTACGAATTTGTTAATGGATGAGATTATCAACAATCTCGAGAATTTAAATATAAATAACGAAAACAATATGAATAACAACAACAACATGAATAATAACGTCAACATAGAACAACAGAGGAACTTTATCATGCAGAACCTAAGAATGGTGCATCCTTTTACTGGGGAAAAAGATAAACTGGGAGTATTTATAAGAAGTATCGAAAGTATAATACCTAATATCACAGCAATGCCCCGGGATGATCGGGTTCTTTTCTTTAACACTATTTTGAGGACTCTGAATGACGAAGCTCTGGACGTAGTAAGGAGAGAGCAGCCGACTGATTGGGCAACATTGAAGTTAATTTTAATTGACGAATTTGGAGAACATCAACCAATACCGCAATTAATTCTAAGTATTAACAACATTAAATTTAAAGGTAATTGTAAAATATTTTGTGATGAAATCAATAAGTTAGTTTGTAGAATAAAGGATACAATCGAATTATGTAGTGAAACGGAGGAAAGAAAATTATTTTTTAGAAATGAAGTGAACTTTAATGCTTTGAATGTTTTAAAAAAAGAATTACCCATTCATCTAGTGGCTTTACTTAACGCCAACTTAGTGACCGATTTTAGATCAGGGATTAAGATCCTCAGGGAAAATAATGAAATTGAAAATAACACCCACAATTACTTTAAACCCAATAACCAAAGGAATCTGTCACGGAATAATGTACGCCCACAGATAAATGAATTTCGTAATTTTCAACCATCTTTCCAAAATCCACAAAATAATTTTCAACCACATCCTAGGAACAATTTCCAAAACCCTTCCCAAAATTTTCAAAATAGATTCCTAAATCCACAAAATAATTTTCAACCACATCGCAGGAACAATTTCCAAAACCCTTCCCAAAATTTTCAAAATAGATTCCAAAGTCGTAATTATCAAAATAATTTTCAGAACCCTGATGGCAATTATCGAAATCCAAAACGAATGAGGGACCAAGATTCTAACCAGTCTAGGTTGCGAAGATTCGGAGTGCCAGTTCCGATGGAAGTAGAAAATTTTCACTCCATTGCCTCCCATCACTTCCCTCCATCGCAATGAGAATTAATAACAAAAATTATAGATTTCTGATTGATACGGGATCGTCAATCAGCTTAATAAGACCTAAAAAATTTTTTTTTTTTTTTTTTTTTTTAATTCATTATTTATTGATGCTTTTGAGTTATTATGTACAGAGATATGAGATTTTACTTAAGAGTATTACAACAATTAAAAATCTAAATAATTGAATATAGATACATACTAATAATAAATATCACAGTAATTAGGGAAAATAAGTCCAAAAAACCCTACAACAATCATAGCAGTTATAAGAATCTTTAATAACAAACACTAATAAAGTCTTTCCTTAGAAAGAATAGTTAGTGATTGTTTAACAAAATTCTTATGGAATCAAAATTAGAAACTCTGCATTTTTCGTTAAATGACAGAGTCAGTTCCTTAATGAGTGTACTGAATAATTTGTATCCGTAATTCGAATGTAGCAGGTCGGTGGGAAATCTTGGGGGAAGGTTATGAATTATCTTCAAATTTTTATTTTGAATAATCTGTAGCTTCTTCTTGTAAGTTTTAGCAGCTTTATGATACCAGATTTGACATGCATATGTCATTATCGGTCGAATACACATTTTGTAGATAAGTATCTTGTTCTTCAGGTTAAGTTTTGACCTTTTGTTTAGTAAGGGGTAAAGAGCGCATCCGCATCTTATTGCCTTCTTGCAGATGTAATTTATGTGCTGTTTAAACGTAAGCTTTTTATCTAGAAGCACTCCTAGGTACTTAATTTCGTTTTTTAAAGGAATGTCTATTCCTCTTGAACTTAAATCAATAGTAGGTACACGCTTTGGAGATTTGTTATACGGAAATATAATAGCTTGAGTTTTACTATTATTAACTTTAATTTTCCAGTCATCAAAAAATTTTTGGGTTATGTTAAGGTTATCATGCATTCTCTTGATTATTGCATTCGATACTTTACCACGACAAATAAAAGCACTGTCATCAGCGTAAAACGCTGCTTCATGGTTACTACGGATAGTAATGTCCGAGGTGTAAATTGAGTACAGGGTTGGAGATAGTACGGATCCTTGTGGTAGTCCAGCTGGAATTCGTCTCTCTGTAGAGTACATGCTGTCAATACAAACGACAAAAGAGCGGTTATTTAAAAAACTTCTAACAATTTTCTGCAGGTATTTAGGAAACCCGAATCTATTAAGTTTGAACACTAGACCATTATGCCAGATGGAATCGAAGGCTTTTTCAATGTCGAGAAACACAACTCCAGTACTCATACGATTCCTTTTGTTGATATCAATAAAATTAGTAACTCTCTTTAGTTGGTGTACGGTAGAGTGTTCCTTACGGAAACCAAACTGCTGGTGATTAATAATATTATAACGAGTTGAAAATTCTAAAATTCTTTTAAGAATGATTTTTTCAAAAACCTTATCCAGTAAACTTAGAATACTGATAGGCCTATAGCTGGAGGGCAGTATAGCTTCTTTTTCAGGCTTACTAATTGGAATAACTTTAGCTTTTTTAAAGGTAGAAGGGAAATATCCATTCTTGAGACAAAAATTAAACAACTTACTCAACGTTTCGAAAAAGTAGTCTGGCATGTTTTTGAGTATAATACTATTTATTTCATCCAATCCTGGAGATTTATTGTTCTTTAGAGAGTGTACAAATGCCTTGACTTCTGTAAAATTTGTCAGATCAACTTGTGAGCAGTCAAAAAGGGTTTCATTATCAAGATCGTTAATGTATGTGGAAACGATGGATTCAAAAGGGGATGTGTTATTGATAGTAATTTCATGTGCTTTACCAAAAACATCGGCAATTGCATTTGCCTTTTCAGTGGGAGTTTTCAATACCTTACCATTTACAAGCAGGTCACAAATAGTAGTGTTCTTACCCCTCAGGGCTTTAGATAATTTCCAAAACTTTTTAGAGCCAGTAGGCAATTTAGAAAGAAATTTCGACCAGGAATCATTTCTGTCCTTCTTTAGGTGAAAATCGATTAAGCGATTTAACTGTTTTAAAATACTACCAATTTGAATTCTATGGTTTGGATCATAGCACCTTAGCATTTTCCTCCTAAATCTATTTCTCTGAGTAATTAGCATTTTACTAGTATCCGAGATTTCTCTATGCCAAGCATTTTTTACGCCAACTGGTATCTTTTCAAAGGCTTCCTTAACTACAGTAATTAGTTTGTTTAACGATAAATCAAGGTTGTCAGAATTGGTTACTGTTAAATCAATGTTTTGGGAAATTATTTCATACTCTACCCAGTTTCTAATTGTTGTCCAGTCTGCACGATTATACAGTGGAATGGTTTGTATTATATTTTGAACTTGTCCATAGATGTGACAAGAAATTGGGACATGGTCAGACTGCAATAAGTTAGGCAGGGATTCTAGTGTTGAAAAAGGCAGACAGGAGTTTGACAGAAGAATATCCACTGTTGACGGTTGGACTGGGGATATGTTTTGACCAAAACGGGTGAAAGAATTTGTATGATATATGTAGTAATGCGATTGAATGCAATGACTGTATAATTCATTTCCAGTTGAATTGTTAGCTCTACAATTCCAATGTATATGTTGTGCGTTCAGATCCCCAAACAAGAAGAAGTCCTTTGAAGTCGAAGTTAGTAAATCCAGATCCGATGTGAAATGGGTAGAGTGAGACGGATTATAGGCAGCAGTAAAAATAATTGGTCGTCTATTTATCAATACTTGAATGGAAATATTTTCCACTACACGCGTTTGAGACTTTGGGAGTAATTGATGTTCTATGTTGGTTTTTACTGCGATGAGTACTCCTCCACCATGAGTAGGTCGATCCTCTCTATATATCTTGTAACCACCCAATTTAAATTTGTGGTAAGGTTTTAAAAAGGTTTCGTTAAGAAGAAGAATATCGATATTTTTGTTGTGTAACACTTGTTCCAATTGTGAAACTGCTGGCTCAGTCGTTATGCCCTGAGCATTCCAGTGCATAACATGAACATCTTGTAAGCTTGTTGAATTATATGGCATGTTTAAGCATCATACCTAGGACCCTAAGCTTGTCATATTTATTTTGACACCTTTGAAGAGCATCGACAGCATTGAAAAAGATTTCCAAACCCCCTGATAAAAGTAAATCCCATTTGCGTTAAAACTGCTACCGGAAATATAATTCTTGATCAAACACAGGAAATTTTTAGTCCTATAAAAAGTGCTACACTATTATTTTTTGTTTTCGATTTTGGCAATAATTATGACGGCCTTTTCGGATTTGACAGCTTAAAAAAAATTAAACGCTTTAATAAATATCCCCATGGGGTTCGTAAGATTAAATAATATTAAATACTTCTTTTTGAATGAAAATCAAAAGGAAAAGGAAGATATTGAAAGTTATTCGGTTAATAAAAATGTTAGTTCTGATGTAAGATTCGATCAAATAAAGAAACCTCAAATTGAAAATGAAAGAACTAATATTCCGCAAATTAATAATCATAAATTGGTGAATTGCATTAATAGCAAGTACAATGAATCAATATTTAAATTGGAACACCTCAGTAGAGAGGAATTCACAAACTTAGAAAGATTATTAAAAAAGTACAACAATATTTTTTATAGAGAAGGAGATAAGTTAACCTTCACTAATGTTGTCAAGCATAAAATCAATACTGTCCACGAAGATCCAATATATTGTAGAACTTATCGTTACCCTCAAGTCCACAGAGAAGAGGTTAATAAACAAATTCAGGAAATGTTAGACCAAAATATTATATGCCATAGTCAATCGCCATATTCAGCACCGATCTGGGTTGTACCCAAAAAACTAGATGCTTCTAATAGACAAAAATGGCGTATTGTAATTGATTATCGTAAGTTAAACGATGTAACCATTAACGATAAATATCCGATACCAATTATGGACGATATTTTAGATAAACTGGGTAGATGCTTATATTTTACTACCCTAGATCTTACTAAAGGGTTCCATCAAATCGAAATGGAACATTCTGATAGGAAAAAAACAGCATTTTCCACCCAAAACGTTCATTACGAATTCCTAAGAATGCCATTCGGCCTTAAAAACGCCCCCTCAACCTTCCAACGATTGATGAATACAATTTTGGGAGATCTTGTAGGAAAAGATTGTTTAGTCTACTTGGACGATATAATTATTTTCAGCACTTCTCTGCAAGAGCACATTAGCTCAATAGAAAAGGTGTTCGAAAGGCTCTCAGATGCCAACTTGAAAATACAGCTTGACAAAAGCGAATTTTTAAAGAGGGAAACAACCTTTTTGGGACATATTATCACACCTGATGGTATAAAGCCAAACCCCAATAAGGTAAAAGCTATCCTCGAATATCCAATTCCTAAGAATGAAAGGGAAATTAAACAATTCTTGGGATTGGCTGGATTTTATCGAAAATTTATCCAAAATTTTTCCAAAATAACAAAACCCTTAACTCAATGCCTTAAGAAGGGCAATAAAATAAATTCGTCAGACAAGGGCTTTATTAGTGCAGTAGACACAATTAAACTTTTAATTACTAATGAGCCAAGCTTAGCTTTTCCAGACTATGAGAAGCAATTTACTTTAACAACAGACGCTTCTAATATCGCCCTGGGCGCTGTCCTGAGTCAGAACAGACACCCAATCTGTTTCGCGAGCCGAACTCTTAATGAGCATGAATTAAATCATTCAGCTACGGAAAAAGAGTTGCTTGCCATTGTGTGGGCGACTAAATATTTTCGCCCTTATTTGTATGGCAGAAGATTCTTGATCAATAGCGGTCACAAACCATTACAATGGTTACAAAATCTTAAAGAGCCAAATCAAAAACTACAAAGGTGGAAAATAAAACTAAATGAATTCGATTTTGAGATAAAACATATTCCTGGAAGGGAAAATCATGTTGCAGATGCACTTTCTCGTATAAGGAGAGAAAACTGTAATTTCAATGAAGAGATTGAAGAAAATAACGAAGTTACTGATGAAGTAGATGAAACAGAGGAAATTTCTTCTGTAGCCGCAACAACTCACTCGACTGACGAAGATAATTCCGCATATATATCAATAACTGAAAAGCCCTTAAATATATTTAAAAATCAAATCAAACTTATCAGAGGAAATCAAAACAAAATCTTTACAAAAAAGATTTTTTCCAATAATGTTACCTCAATTATATACAAGGATCTAGATACCGAATCAATTAAGGAAATAATTAAAACTTATTTACTAAATAAAAATATAACTCTTTATATGCCAAATGATAATGATTTTATCGAATTCCAAAGAATTGATGTCCAAATTATTTTAAACAAAAGAAATAGAGTCTTAAGATCGACCAGACTTTTAGAAAATTTATGTAACTACCCGGATTTTAAAACAAAAATTTTAGAAATCCATTTAAACGGATTGCATCAAGGTATAGAGAAAATAGTAAAAATATTTAAAATGAAATATTATTTCCCAAACTATATAAAAGAAATATCCCGTATAATAAACGAGTGTGAACTTTGTAATCGTTGTAAAGTAGACCATATAGATTTTAAATTGCCATTTAAAATCACACCTCCTGTATACGAAACAAGAGAAAAATATGTAACAGACTTTTGGCAATGGGATAAAGAATACTATTTAACTTGTATAGATTTGTATTCAAAATTCGCGACAATTGAACCAGTAAAATCATTGAATTGGATTGAAACTAAAAAGGCTCTTTTGAAAGTATTTAACACTATGGGCCCTCCAAAGGTTTTAAAGATAGATCAAGACCAGGGAATGAATAACATAAATATAAAAAAATGGTGTGAGGAGTTAAAAATTAAATTAGAAATCACTACAGGCAAAACCGGAATAGGAGATATAGAGAGATTACACAAAACATTGAATGAGAAATTGAGAATCATAAACACGGCAAACGATAAAGAATTAGATTACTTGAAAATAGAACAAACATTATTTACTTATAATCATAATATAGTTCATTCCACCACTGGAGAAACACCTTATAATATTTTCTTTGACAAACTAAAACCTAAAACCAACCCACAGATGGAAAAAGAGAAAAGAATAAATAAAATAAATAGATTTAGAACGGAAAAACCAGTAGATACAAATTTTGTTAGTGCAGAAATTAAGAGGAAAAGATTAAACAAAATTGATAACCCTTTTAAAAAAGCAGAACGGCTGAGAACAGAAGACGACGGTGAACACTTTATAGTTAAGTTAAGAAATAGAAATGTTAGGAAATATAAAAATCAGTTCAAAAGAAAGAAGAAGTAACCAACTAGTTAAAATAAATTAAGCTTACAATTATTTACAATTTCAGAATTAAATATAATTAGGAAACAAAGGCAATTGAGGGGCATTAAGGCCCTTGGAATTATAATTTCTACAATGTTAATTTTGAATGCTACAGTCAACAGCCAAGGAATTGAAATAAACTCAATAGACAATGACATGGGTTATACGATAATAGAACAGGGAGTCGGCAATCAACCTACTAACTTTAAATACCATGTACTAACCATTAATAAAACTTATTTGGACTTGACCTATGTTACGCTTCTGGAAAAATTTAACAAAAACAAATGCTATCAAACTAATATGATCAGGAATTATCTTTCGTTAGCAAACAAAGAGAAGAAAATGTTTTTTAACAGACACAAAAGAAGTCTTGCCAATTTTGTAGGAAATGGACTAAGGTTCTTGTTTGGTACTATGGACAACCAAGATAGAGCCGAAATACAGCTCGTAATAGAGGATTTTAGGAAAACTACAATTTCGACTAACGAGTTTAACGAAATCATTGACCTTATTAACAACGAAACAAAATTAATATCAAAATTTGAAACTGAAACCCTTAAACTTCAAAATAAATTAACAGAAAAAGTTCCGTCTGATCTTTTCCTTGACACGGTAAAATTGTATTTGGAACATGTTCAAGATATCCAATTAGCCATGCAACTGGCACGAAAGGGAATAATGAATCCAAAATTAATAGACTTACCCACCATTACTACTCTCACCGACTTAGAGTTCGAAAATATTAGAGCTACGGTTTGGTTAGATAAAGAAATTATTTTCTTTGTCCTCTCAATACCTACGGCATTCGATTCTGTCAAAAAAATTAAAATTATACCAATGCCAGATAAAAATAAGGAAGAATTAGTGTTAAATGATAGTGATTATGTTAGGAAAAATAATATGATATTTGAATTTAAAAATAATAAAATTGAATATACTAAAAATAACTGCATAAGAAACCTTTTAAATAATAATAAGACCGAGTGTCAATTCAAAAAGAACATTGAATCCTTTATAGGATTTGTTGAACCAAATATTATTGTAACAAAAAATTTAGAATTAACACAAATACAACAAAATTGTAACGAATTAAATGTAACAATTAAAAACAATAATATAATAAATTTATATAATTGTAAAATTAAAATAAGAGATTTTGAAGTAGAAGTGCTACAAGTTAACGAAAAATCCATCATATTACCTACTGTTAAGAATATTGAAAACATTGTAAAGCTAAATTTATCTTTGCCAATCTTAAAAAAGCACATTGAATATGTAAATAAAAAAAATGTAAACTATTTAATTGGTCTTCTAATTTCAATTTTTCTAATATTATTCTTAATTATTTTTCTATTTGCTAAAAATTGTAAAGGCAAAATATTTGTAAAAAATAAAGAAAAAAACAATGAGGACATTGTGCCTTCTAAAGAGGGGAGGAGTGACATACACGAATCTCATATTAACATTCCTTAAGACGGCACAAAGAATACAAACCAACAATAAATACAACAAAGGTTTCATATTCTGTCTTTTATTGTTTAATATGGAATTCATATTTCATAAATTTATGTTTATAAACGTATTTCATAAAATTATATTTGTAATAGAATTAAGTAGAATAAGTAACTGGAAAATAAAATAAAGTTAGTTTAATATCAACTCCAAAATAGAACACAGCGTTTTAATTTGTCCCTTTTATGTATACATATGCAGGGTAATCTGGAAATCGAAAACGCAAGAATTTGAAAGTTGTTTTTAACACGCTTTTTATCTAATTTTTATAATTTTTGTCATAAAATTCTGTTTAATAGAGAAATATTTGTTATAAAATTCTTTCATCACGGAAATCTTATTAAAAAACGACGTTTAAAATTCTTGCGTTTTGGGTTTTCGATTTTCAGAACACCCCAAATACAATATTTTTTATTTTTAAGTGTTTTTGCCTTTCGGCTTAGAGAAATACTTTTGTCCCTATGAATTTTACTTTTTTGTTTTTTTTTTTTAAATATGTTGAATAACATATTTTTGCGTAACTCAAAAACGGTTAGTTTGTTGAATAAACTAAAAAAAAACGAAATTCCGCAATAATATTACCTTTAAGAAAGTTAATTAGGTGAAAACGCCAGGTGCCCGCTTGTCTGTTTTTTTCACAGATTTTCCAAATAAAGAAAAAAATTATAAAAAGTTGTATTACAATGAAACTTTTAAATAAATAAATAAATAAATACCAAAGAAAGCTTTCGAGGAATAATGTTTATTAAATTCATGGTAGTTATACCGATTACTTAAAAAAAATTGTAAATATGTATGACGTTCTTTCATTTTATGTATGTAGTTCGAACAAAATTAAGTATGTTTCATTCTTATCTGTTTCTTATTCATTTTTCTTCCTTTACTATAAGTATTTTTTTCAAATTTTTTCTTTTTTCTAAGGTGTTTTGGTATACTTCTAAGTGTATTATTTTTATCTTTACGAGCTTTCTTCTGGTTTACTGTTTTATCCAGACGTTCTTTCATTTTAAACACTTTACTTTTTTTCAACTTTTTCAAGGTTTTTGTTTTCTTAAAATGATCCAATTCTTTTTTGGTTTTTATATCTTCTATTGCAATTTTGGGTTTTTTGTTGAACGATTTATTTCTATTTCCATCATCGGAATCACTTTCATCTGCAGATTTGTTATCATCCGATTTTCGTTTACGCTTGGAATTTACATCGAAATCCATCCCTGGTATACAATTAGCATTATCATCGGCATCGTTTGAATGTTCTTCCTTTTCGCTTTCCTCCGAATCCTGTGCACGATTTTCGCCCAACATATAACGTTGGGCAGCTAGATCACCTGTGGTTAACTCCACAATTTTTACTTTAACATCATCGTCTTCGTATTCATCCTCATTAGCCTTATCGGCATCAGTTAATTCTTTAAGAGGTTCAAAAGATTTTTTCATATGCTTAACACCATCCTTAATTTCCTGACGAATACGCTTACGCTCTTCCTTTAGATTGCGTTCAAGTTGGTCTTTTGCTCGTTTACGTCTTTCATTTTTTCTCTTTTGAAAGCCAGTAAGAAATTCCCTTTAAAATTAAAGGAAATAATAATTTCATATATAAATTGCATTTCAAAAGGTTTACCTTCTATTTTTAGCATCGAAAACAATTTCTAATTTCTTTTTTTGTGCCTTTTTACGAGTCATTTTTTTAACAAAATAATTAAAAATGTATTTATATTTACTTTTACAGCTTGCACATGTTATTCTCAACAAGACCAAAGCGAATTCAACTACAGGTGGTGTCCAAGTCGAATTCAACTACTAGTTAATTCGCCTTGAACCAGACGTATAATTCTTCTTCTTCTCCAGTCATTCAACGTAGAATAGTGGTCTGGAGGAAAAGATAGAATACAGTGAAAGGTATATTTATAGCAGGTAGTGTCGGAAAGCCAGCCGTTTTTTTTATGCTAGTTTTGAGATACGAGCTGTCAAATGTTGTATAGTAAACAAGTTTTTTGTCTTTATCTTTTGTCGTTTTTGTCTCTTAGTCGCAATTTACACTATGGACATTTCTTGCCGGTCAGAAAAAGTTTGACGGTAAGGGGGCGACGCTGTATGCTTGACACTCTTTATTTCTTGCCTCTCTCGCCAGCAAACTTTTTCTGTCCGGCAAGAAATGTCCATAGTGTAAATTGCGACTTATGAACCCCTTTGCTGTTTGACAGTTCGTATCACATAGCAACAATAAAAAGCCCTGTTGTTTGTTTTATTGTACAATTGTTGTAATCTCGCGGCTACCTGCTATAAATATACCTTGAGACAGTGGGTCCATATAGTAATCTTTTACGCGTGTCAACAAATCAATATTTGAAATCAACCGCGAAAATTATATTTTTTTGTGTTGAACAAGTGCTATTATTAGTGTTTTCAAGACAACAGCACGTGCGTGACAAATAATATTATTCCAAGCAAAAATATATCAAAAACATTACAATATGAAAAAAATCTTTAAATTTAGCGGTTTAAAATGTTTGAAAAATTACGCAAAAATATTGTTAAATGAATAAAATCTGTAAATTTGTGTGTTTATAAAATCTGATAACTGCTTTCGATACCCCTCAACCATGGCTATTAATGCCACCAGCTGTCACTTTCGACAAATTAAAAGTTTAGGGGCTATTCTATATTAAAGAAAAAAAATTCAAAAGTGCTTCAAAAAGTGGTTATATGAATAAAATCTGTAAATTTGTGTGTTTATAAAATCTGATAACTGATTTCGATAGCCCTCAACCAGGGCTATTAAGGCCACCAGGTGTCACTTTCGACAAATTACCCACCCCAATTTACTGACTTTTAAATCAACGTGTTTTTCCCTGAACTTATTCGATATTTATTCAGTTGTTGTTTTGTTTCAGAGTTGTTAGTGTTCTCTTGTATAAGTAAACAAACTAACTTCATAATTTTCGTCTCTTAAATTTCGATTATTTGTTGCTTTCGTTTCATACTTATTCATTTTACTGAATACACACGAAACGAATACACAATTATAATGAAGGTTTCATGAACATCATTATTAAGTTTCATGCAGATGTTTAATGTATATTAATTTGTTTTTATAAAAAATCTTAACTTTTATTAAATTTATATATTTTTTTGTTATAATAAAATTTATATTTTATATAAAAAATAACTCAAGCTTAAACAAATTAATATAAATTTTAATAATTAAGATCGAATAAGAAAAAAATATGGTCATCTTCAGGGGATTTAAAACACTGTCAAATTAAAAACTACAAAAAAGTTGATACGTCCTAACTGCTTGTCATATTTTCATCAAGTTTTTGTAGTTTTTAATTTGACAGTGTTTTAAATCACCTGAAGATGACCATCGATGTATGGTCGAAATTTCGAATGAAAAATAAAAAACAAAATTAAAAATACAAAAATTTGTGGATTTTTTATTTGTAATTTTTATATGACATTAAGCTAAACAAAAAAACAACAACATAGATAATCGACACAGGTCAACAATAAATATTGAACATATAATTAAAATATTTTTATAAGAAATTTGTTTTAAAACCCTAAAAAAAATATTAAAAATAAGGCCTTTTGTGTAAGTGCCCATTTAAACAGGGAAACCTTTGGAAAGGAAGCATTTTCCTTGTGAGTGACCACACACAAAAAAATAATCTAGGTACTTTTATTTTTATATAAAAAAAATAAGCTAAGTTTAATTGCCTTAAATAATTGGTAATTTATACAATAAGTATTGCCTAAAATTTTTGTTACTATTACTAATTGGGTTAGGTATCTTCTTAGCATTTTTTTATTATATGTATGTATGTATGTTTATTTTATTTTTTTTCAACTGGAATTTTTATATGAGAAAAAAAAACATTCAAATATAAAAAAATGGATAAAAATACAACGTATGTAAGTGAGTATTATTAACATAAGATAAGGAATTCCGCTGAAATTTTTACAAATAAAACAGAATATATTAACAATAAAACCAATAATTATTTATTACTTTTATTGAAGATGATTAATTTGGAGAACACGATGCTGGATCAATATGGATTTTAAAGACAAAATTAGTTTTAATCCTAACTTGAAATTGGATTATATTGTTTGCATCTCAAGCTACAAGAAGTATTTCACACAAATTCCTAGCAAAGGATCCAGCAAAAATAAGATTGAAAAGGAAGGAACGTCTCCTGAAAATAATGAGTTCCACTGGATACGCTTGTTACAACTAAAACGTCATATGTGATGTGTATCTGGTTCCACAATATCCAAGTTAAGGTGTAAGCAATCTAAGTATGCATTGTTACATATCCAAATTTATCCATAGATTCCAATTGTTATTAAAAATATACTTATATCACTCCTTTGCTGAAACGTCGTCATAACTCAAAAAATGGAATTTTGGAGTTAGTGATGCAGAATTTTTCGCTATGTTTTTCTTAATATTGTGTAAAAAAATCTTCTTTATATATCTTTTATACTTTGCTCATTTGAAGATAATGTGTCGTTATTTTTTCTAAGTGATGCAAGAAGCAAATGAGCGATATATTTATAGATAAAATACATTAAAGCAAAAAGTTTTAGTAGATCATTATGTTAATTGTTACACATTATGATTTGATAAATAAAATATAATGAAATTAAAAAGCTAGTTAATTTTATTCAAAGTATGTTACTAAAAACAAGTATATAAAGTTTATTTAAAAATGCTTTTTTATCAAAAAAAAAAATTGTAAATTTACCTAAAAGCTATGTTCTTGTACAAAATTTAACGTAGATAACTTTTCTAAAATAAAAATATAAACTAACTTTGCTATCATTGATAAATTTTCAAAGTTTCTTAGTAATTTTAACAAAATATTTAGATACTTTTTCGAACATAGAAATTACCTAAGTTTAACGTTTTATTACCTAACCCCCCGTTTCCACATGCAAGTACAAGTTCGAAAAACTCAATACACTCACACTTTTTCACTAATATTCACACAATTTTTGTACTTTCAGCCAATCGGCTGTTTCCTCGATTTTTCGTTGATAATACGTATACACTACTTGCAAGTAATTACTTGCATGAGGAAACGTAGGGTAAGAAACTTAGATACTGCCATGCTTCCCTTGCGCTTAGTTAATTTTTTACCATATTTTTAGGTAATATTACCTATGAGTTTTTTTAGTTGCCAAAAACACTACTAACTGTCATTGTGACGTAGGCATCCAGTTAGGATAGTTCACTTTTAAAAATATGTCAAACGTAAATGTTGCAGTGCACGTCCAGCTTTACGTGTTTTTTATGAACAAAATAAATTTAAAAATAGTTTAAAATAACTATATTGTGTTAGCAAATATAACACTTAACTAATGCCATGTTTCCACGACGATTTGAATCACCTGTTTCGCTCTCTGAATCATGTTAATGAATCATGGTGTTTACACGACGTATCTACTTGCTTCGAATTGACAGTTGTCTTTAATAAGCAAATCAATGTTGTTAACTTTGCATTTTCAAAACGCACCAAAATGGAGAAAAAAACGCAGCAAATTTAGAATTTCTTTTTTATTCATTTTGTGTAAAACTTTTATTAAAATTGATTACAAAGTATGTACCATTGTCAGATGAATTAATTTTACACATCTGCCAAATGAAAATGAGCTTACAATGTTCAAACAGTTGCAAGACATTTTTAGGCAAATTTAATGACAACATTGTAAGATCTGACCATCGTCTGTACGAAGCTTAAGGATTCAAAATTAACAATAGTTCAAAATGTATCGTATTTTACATACTTAAAAAAGAAAAACCAAAAACTTTATAAAAAAATTAAACAAATTTCTACATAAATACAAACCGCCATATTCACAAAAAATATTTTGGGGTTATGACAGGTTTATTAAACAAATTTTCATAGAAAATTCGTTTTATAAACCTTTTATTAATCAAAAATATTTTTTATGAATATGGGGGATAGTATTTATGTTTGCATTCATTTGAACGAGATGATACATTTTTGTAAATTAATTTAATAAATTCTGCGTAAAACATTTTAAAAAGAGATCAAAAATTTATTATAATAAATCCAAATTAATAAAGTTAATATTTTCATCATTATTGTTATCGCAGAAATAATTTAAAAAAGCACCAAAAATGGTGCGAAACGCACCGAGTTGACAACTCTGAAACAATCGATTTTTACAGCTAGTTCACATAAACTTGCGATAAAAATTGGAGAAGAGAGTAATTTTTCGTGCTTCGCAAGTAGATTCAATATGAATCTACTTGCTTCGCTCTCAATATTTTGTATGGCGAAGCAGTTGCTTTGTTCATGATTGGCATGCGAAGCATGAATAGAGAGCGAATCACGTACCGTGGAAACATGGCATAAAACATTATTTTTTTACTTCTTGATTTTTTTTCTTTTTCGAACAAAACATCAATTTACTGTTAGCAAATGTCAAATCACTGTCCAATTTTACTGTCTGCAAAATTTGCTAGGCAGTAGACAAGACAGTTGGAAAAGTGTGCATGCATTACCCTAGGTCTACACTAAAGATTAATATCTCAGCAAGTTGGCAATGACGTCGGCAGAATAACAGAGCAATATTTCTTATTGCTCAGCTTATGTTAAAGGCATGGGAAAACGTATTTATGTTAACTCATAATTTGAATAAAATCAAGGAAGAAGGTGCAGACAGCAATTTTTTGTACATATTTATTGCCGGCAATTCGTGTTGCAATAATTGTTAGTCCATTTTCGTTGACAATTATTGCTATCATAAAACGTCAAATTTGGTTGTCAATTGAAAAAAAAAGAAAAAAAAAATAGAAGCAAATTGCGTGAGAAAAAAAATTAAATTTGTGAAATGGTAGCAAATTATAATTGTAGTAAAAGAATTAAATTAAAGAATTTAATAAACACTAAAATATAATAACAAAAATTATTTTTATTAATTAAAAAGTTTCTGTTATTCGTGCTTAATTCCCAGTTTTTATTCTTGATAAAAACACTTGAAATTTATTGTTGATGGGATAAGCTATTCCTATGCGCATTTCACTGGTTGCTTAGGCCAGATCATCAGGAAACTTCATCCATAATGATTTTAGAAAAACTAAAGATATTAAACCAAATAAAACTGTCAAGCGTATAAGAATCATAAGCAACAGCTCTACTTGTAACAATATCAAAGTTTAAACAAAAACATCAACAATAAACAGTGAGTTTATCTCTTCCGATTTATGCAGTGTTAATTCCAACTTGGCAACAATTGAATCAAGCTTATTTTGATTTATTAAAATTGGCTCATTGGATACTGATGGCTCATATGGGGGATCATCACGTGCATGATATGTCGGAGCAGTCGTAGAAGAGAAAATATCTGGGCTAAAAGCTTTTGGCACAGGAATGTGGTCCGAATGAGGCAATGGTGTTGCGGCACTTGCAACACCAACGTAATTATACGATTTTCTTATCCTTTTTGCGGCTCCTTTATTCGCACATGCATAGCAATTAAATGGTTTGTGACCTTCGCCAGGATTAGTCCAAGTCATTGGGATACCGAATGGCATACTTTCACGTCTTCTATTTTTCCAATCCATTAGACGGTTGTAGCAGCTTTTACACACTATATTTGGTACCCAATTTTCGTTCACTATAACATTTTGGTTGAAGTACATCTCGTATGTTTGAACAAAATCAGTACTGAAATTTCCCCTTTTTTTATGTGTTGAGACATATTGACCACAGCAAGAGCAAAAGCTATTTATATCTGCCTTGCACAGTTCCATATTCTGTTCTCTTTTGTTCACTTTTAAAAAACTGGAGAAAAATCACTTTTACTGTTCGCGTTCGTCGGCACTTGTTGAATGACAAAAATCACAGAACCAGTGTGAGAAAGAGAAGAAGTATAATGACAATTCATGTTTATGTGAACATTACAGAACCAGTGTTGCCACATCAATATTTCTCTTTTAGTACAGTAGAAAAATATGAGAGAGTTCGGCTTGTGAGTGTCAATGTTTTCTCCAAATAATGTTGTGCATATCTGGATCAAATTTTTGAAAATCATACATTTACCTAATTGTGAGTAAATGAGAAACGCGTGCATCGATTTTCATGATCTATGCCTTTTTTTGCTCATGAGCTATGTGACTTTACGCGAAAGTAATTAGTTTTGGCACTTTTTTCCATTTTGGATTTTTTATGAATTTAAAAAAAAAAAATATTTAAATTTTTAGGCAAAAAATACTTTTTTCCCTTCATACATTCATTTTTAACTTCGAAAGTGTTGCACATATAGGAAAACGGTATAGAAACAGATTAGAGAAATTGTAATTCTTAATTTTTCTAAATTTGTTTCATCAAAATCGGACAAGTGGTTCTCGAGTTATGTTAAACTACGTTTTTGCCAAAATGTTACAACTAAGCGAAAAAACATCAAGATAAGGAAAAAATTTAAAAGGTCATAAAAAAAACTGACTCATACGAACGCCAAACCCTTTGAGGGTTTTACTATACTGACCTAGTACCATCACCCTGACTTGGAATTTCTCACCCCCCAGATTGGCTGTTGTACTGTGTAATTAGTATTGTGGTTATTTTGTTGAACTATTTATGGTTTTTAATCCAAATTTTTAATATTTTTAATTAGGCTTAAGTTCATTAAATTTAATTTTCATTAAATTATTTTTATGAAGAAAGGAATTTTACAACATGAAAATTAATTAAATTTTATTAATATAATTTTTTTCTTATTCGATCTTTATTATTTTAATTTATATTAATTTGTTTAAGCTTGAGTTCTTTTTTATATAAAAATATAAATTTTATCTTAACAAAAAAAAAAAAAGATTTAATAAAAATTAATATTTTTATATAAAAAAAAGATCTCAAGCTTAAACAAATTAATATACATTTAAAAAATAAGTCCAATAGGATAGAATTTATATTAATAAATATAATTTTTGCAAGATGGCGTCATTTTTACACTGCACCTTCTTCCTTGATTTCTTTAAAATTATGAGTTAACATAAATACGTTTTCCCATACCTTTAACATAAGCTGAGCAATAAGAAATATTGCTATGTTATTCTGCCGGCGTTATTGCTAACTTGCTGAGTTATTTATCTTTAGTGTAGATCTAGGGTAAAGATAACATAATTTTGACATTTACTGCAATATATGTCGCAATAATTATCTCTGGTATAGACGGACAGTTAGTGGAAAAGGTTGCATGTTTGCTACTGCCTTGCCAGTACTGGCAAATGTAAACGCCATATTAGAAACGTAGGGATTTTTTGAAATTTCTACTGGCATCACTGGGGTCAGCTAGATTCAATTCGCCTTGTTCGGTTCGCGCCTTTATATTTTTTTATGAGTTTTGTATAAAAAGTAAAAAATATGCTTATTTAAGCAGTTTTTATAAAATAGAGTTATAAAACGAAAAGAATAAACAATACTAATAGTTTAAAATGGAACAACATCAAGATAGTACAAATGAACAAAACACTAGCATGGAAGAATTAAAAATGGTGGAAGATGAAAATGTTAAAGAAATTTCAATGGAAGAGGATATTTTGGGTGCTCAAAGCTTGTTGATGTCTGAATCGGATGAAAATGACGATAGTACCAATAATACACATAAAAGTCTCCAAAGGAAAATTAGTCCTAAAAGAAGCAAACGTATTTTGGACAGTGATGAAGAAAATAATGTAAACAAAAAAGCAACAGACAAAGCTAGCGAAGAAGATGAAAACAAAATTTCTGCAGTAGTTGGTGCATATAATGGCGATGAACACACAACTAAATTATCGAACATAATTGATTCAGATGAGGAAGTGTATGGGGGGTCTAAAGTGAACTTCAAGCAGGAATTAAAAAAAAACCGAAAATCCAAAAAGAAATCAATCATTTTAAATGAAGGAAATGATTCGGATTTAGATTCTTGTTCTTCAGAATCGTCGATGAAATCGAGAAAAGCAACTAAAAACACAAAACTCAAAAATAATTTCGGTACTAAGAATGGCAAAAATGTACAAAAGAAAACTAAAAAAGTTTTTTCATTGGTAGACAGTGAATCATCCGATTCCGAATCTCAAAAGGAAAAGAATATATTCGATTTGGAAACATCGGCTAGGGAAGCAAATTTTGAAGAAGGCAATCAATGTGAAGAAACGTTGAAAGAAAAAGAAAATTCAAAAATAGTTAGGGTAAATAAAAAGTCCATAGCTAATTTTGTAACTATATCGGAAACATATAAGTTCAATTGTTACTTTAGGCATCAGCAAAGAAGGCTATGGATGAAATGCAAGCCATACAAAGTGAACAGCAGCGGTTGCATCGTGAGGCTCGCATAAGGTAAGAAAAAATATACTTTACGGTAGCAGCTCAAAAAAAAAAAAGTAAATAGGGTGATAGTAATTTGAAGAATAAGAGAAAATCTAATATAATAGAAAAAAACGCATTGTTTTCGAGTTGTGGACCACTGAAGTTTGCACATATATGCAGGGAAGCTCAAGTTTACGAAGTCGTTGTTTTTCAATTAAAATTGTTATTATACTTTTATTTAAATAAACTACATACCTATCACCCACTTAATTCACTTTCGTATAATTTAGATGTAAAATTTCGAAAAACTGTATTAGCTCTCAATTTCGCAAATTTTTGCTATTTTTGCAAACTTTTACGAATTTTTGCAATTTTTGCGTAGCTTTGTTGCTCTTTGAGGCAATCGTCGCAAATTAAGCATTTTCGCTATTTTAGCAAACTTTTGCGAATTTTTGCAACGTTTAAGTTTCTAATAAAATTTGTGCCCATAACTTTTTTTAAATTTGCATTTTCATAATAGGGGTGATTATAAATTTAATTAAAATTCACAATTTAAACTACAAAATTTGAGTTTTCAATGTTTCTAAAAACAAAAAAAAAATATTTTTTTTTAAAACGTTTTTTTAAAAACTTCATTGTTTTTTAACTTTAAAGAACAATTCAAACAAAATACCTATGTATGATGTATATAAATGAATGAATTCGCCTTGGATGCAAGGTATATTTACACAAGGTAAACTCGTTGGCCCATATTTTTGTCAGCTGTTTACCCCTAGTTGGAACCCAAACATCAAATTTCGTGTATATGAGCCAAAATTTGTACATGTGTGCGTTAAATTGTTTTTGTTTTATATGAAGGCAATTTTGAAAACTCGGTTCCTTTTATAGAGCAGCATGTCTACACTGCCAAATGAGTCTACCTTGTGTAAATATACCTTGGTACGGATGAAAATATTTTTTGAACACCAATGATAAATATTTTTTCATGTACAAAACAAGGTATATTTACACAAGGTAGACTCATTTGGGAGTGTAGACATTTTGCTCTATAAAAGGAACCATGTTGTCAAAATTGTCTTCATATAAAACAAAAACAATTTAACGCACACATGTACAAATTTTGGCTCATATACACGCAATTTGATGTTGTGGTTCCAACTATGGGTAAACAGCTGACAAACATATGGGCCAACGAGTTTACCTTGTGTAAATATAACTTGCAAAATACATATTGTACTTCAAAAATAAATATCTTTTTTTGTGTTTCTTAATTTTTTTTAAACTGATAGAAAAAAAATATATGTACATATATTGTACGCATGAGTTTTGAATTTTTCAAAGGAAAAACTCAAGGTATATTTACACAAGGTAGACTCATTTGGGTGTGTAGACATGCTGCTCTATAAAAGGAACCAAGTTGTCAAAATTGTCTTCATATAAAACAAAAACAATTTAACGCACACATGTACAAATTTTGGCTCATATACACGCAATTTGACGTTGTGGTTCCAACTATGGGTAAACAGCTGACAAACATATGGGCCAACGAGTTTACCTTGTGTAAATATACCTTGGAAAAACTTAAATTTTAACTGCCAGTTCAACGATTTCGAACGTTATCGTTCGCATAGAAAATTTATATGAAAAACACTCAGTTTTAAAAATATTTTCCATATAAAATTCTATGCGAACGTCTACGTTCGAAATCGTTGAACAGGCTTTAAAGTAAGATACGATGTTCGGTGATGATATGGACCGAAGATAATTTAAATGTGACGTTGCACACAATCCGTATATTGGCAAAGCGTAGTCAATTTTGGAGAATATAATGCTGCGGGTGATATTTACCATAGTTGAGATATGAATCCCGAAGTTTTTTAATGTAAGGTATGTTATAATGTTTAGTCGGGAGTTTAGATTTGTTCTTAGCTGTAGACAATGCTCTTATCAAAGATGCCACCTAGTATTCGAAGATGGTTGACATGTTTTATTTTTATACTCTAAGTCGAAGATATTGCAGTTATGTTTTTTGCAGATGTGTAATAAACTGAATTTGTATATGGAAAGTTTAGCCCCTGATGTAAGACACCAATTATCAATGTGTCTCAAGACGTTTGGAAAAATTTCTTTAACTTTATTGTTATCTTTCGCTTTGGAGAAAATAATTGCGTCATCCGCGTATATAGCGTGTTCAACATGTTTTTGCGTTGAAAGTATTTTGCTAAATTGATTGAATGCAATGATAAATAATACGACTGATAATGGAGATTCCTGTGGTATCCCATTGTACAGTGGGAGAGTGTTGGATTGTTGGTTGTTTATTCTAATATTGAACTTACGGTTGATTAAGAAACTTTCAATTATAGAGTAAATTCTTTTTCCGATATTCCAATCAGATAGTTGTTGCAGTACTACATGAATTCCAACGCGGTCAAAGGTTCTTTCGAAATCGGTGGAAAGAATTTTGACAATCACCCCTATCGTGAATAAAAATTCCTTGGGAGTTTTTTCCCTTTTCCCATTTTTGCAATTGAATTTACACAGAAAAAATGAAAAAAGGGAAAAAACTCCCAAGGAATTTTTATTCACGATAGGGGTGATTATTTTTACTAGATAGTGCTCTCGTGATAAAATGTTGCACATATAGTAAGACATCGTCAGTACCTTGTTTTTTCATAAAGGGTACTTGATTGGGTGTAATGAAGTTGTTAACCTTAATAAACCACATTAATCTTCTAGTGGCTTTTTCTAATATTTTACTTATACAAGGCAGTAACGAAATTGGTCTATATCCGACGGCTGTATAATGATCTTTGCCTGGCTTTGGAATCGGGATGACAGTTGCAGTTTTCCAAGCTTGGGGGTAAACACTGGATAAAAATATGTTGTTGTAAATTGTAGAAAGATGTTTCTTTGCTGATGTTGGTAAATTTTTCAACATTGGGTATGATATTCGATCATAACCAGGGAATTTACCCTTTGATGAATTTAAAGCATCTTCTACTTCTATCATATTTATCGGGATTTCTATTTTTGAAGCATATGAGTTTAAAAATTGTGGGTTATAGATTTGGTTTGTGATGATAGATTTACTGTGTTGAAAACTGCGAGAGAAGTTTTTATCTTCGGACTGAGATGACCAGTGCTCAGCGAAATATTTTGCAATGTCTGTCAGGAGTGACAGCATGGTGGATCTTGACTGTAAGAATTTAATTGAATTGAAACGTTTACCACCCGTAATATGTTTAATATCATTACAAAAGCGTTGAGGCGTTAATATCGGGTTGATATTAGAGGTGAAAGTTTGCATACAAGCAGCTTTACTTTCTTTGACAGCTCTTCTAAATTTTGCATTATACTTTTTATATAGAATTAAATTTGCGTCGCTTCTTATTCTTTTGTAGTTGTGCCAAAGGGTTTGTTTTTGGTCTCTACTCGGGAGAGGGAGAGAGAGGGAGAGGGATGCCCTATTTTTTGTCTGTGGGATGCCTATGTCTGCTGCAGATCTTATGCATTTTCCCATGGATGCTGCTTGTTGGTTTACATTTCCAAAGGTTTTAATTTTGTAAGCGTTGTTTTCGCATTGTTTTTGGTACAGGACGCAGTTGGCATAGTTGGTTTTATATTTAGCTTTATGTTTTGTGTTAGGATATGGGATACTTTTTTCGATTTCTATAAGTAAAGGATAGTGATCGCTGTGTAAATCGGTATAGGTTTTCCATGAGCATATAGGGGCAAGTTGGGAGGAGCATAGAGATATGTCGATATGTGAAAAAGTATTGTGTGTGGAGAAATGTGTAGGCCCTACAAGAAGAGAATGAGCGAGTTGTCCCTTTTTTCACGTTGGTGTTAAGAAAATGATAGAGTGAAATGACCGAAATCAAGTTTTCTGTAATTTCTTTCTATCATTTTCTTAACACCAACGTGAAAAAAGTGACTACTCGCTCATTCACTTCTTGTAGGGGGTTACCGTTCGTTGTTTATTATAATAAGAACCTCGTTCAGAATAAAGTTTTGAATTATTTTACCACGTCTGTTTGATTCAGTGGAACCCCAGAGTGTACTCCATGAGTTCAAGTCACCGGTAAAAATAACCGGAGGTTTGCTATTGTTTAAAATGTGTTTCAAGTTGATCTCAGAGACGGGTTGATGTGGTGGTATATACGTATTTATAAAAGTGAATTTTAGACCAATGTCGACTTCAATTGCGAGAGAAGCTGTGTTGTAATCTGAATAAATTAATTTATGAGGTAAGTTTTTCTTGATTAATGTTGCTATACCCTGCTTGGCAGTGTTGTTGGGTGGTAGATTTAAAAAAACACTAATGTATTGTTTGGGATAGTTAATGTTTTTGAAATTATAGGGAATATGAGTTTCGTGAAGAGAAATAATATCGGGATTATGGCCATTAATATTCCACTGTATAATTTTAAAATCCATTTTGAAAAAGTAGGGAAAAGTTTATTCGTTGTCTACAAACATTACATCTTCTTGTTCGTTAAAAGAATTGTTACTAGTTGTTGCTGTAAACTCAGGCATAGCCAGGTGTTGGTTTTGTATTAAATTAAGAGTTCATGTGCTATTTTTGTTTTTTATTGTTGTTGCTGATTTATTTGCTAAAGCCTTAGCTGTTGAGTGAGTTATAATTGTTGATGTGGATTTTATGTTGTTATTTTTTGTAGAAGTTTTTTGTTTTTTATGTACTTCTATGTAATCTGGGAGTTTTTCTGGACAGCAAGCTGTCTTGGGGAAAAAAAAAATCAGGAAAGACTTAAGAGAGGTATTAATGCCTACTAGAGGTCTGCTTTGAATAACTCTCTCGTTTGCCTTTACTCAAAGTGCACAGCAATTATTCAAATAAAAAACATTCAAAAAGACAAGAAGAGAGTAAACCGTATACAAAAATAAGAGTGAATAAATTGAATAAAAAACTTGTTTACTGTAAATGAATTTGAGAATCATTCATAAATAACAAAACATTGGAATGACCCGTTAGAGAGAGCAAGTTTACAAAAAACATTCGAATAATTTTTGAATTATTGAATGTGCATACATTTATTTGAATACATTGACATAATATGTGTGTAAGCTTGTGGCTTCTTTTATTTATAAGAGTTAAGCTTACACATACATACACAATGTGTAGGTACAGATATTTTATATTCAAATTATATTTGAATATTTAACATCTTCTGCCTATTGAGCAGTATGTGAGGGGAATGGCGGCCAGGAGCCTTCTTAGACTGAGGGAGTTAGGATTATTGGGTAATGTCACGCAGGGTCACTCACGGATCCTGGGTGAGATTGAGGCTGGTGGCTATTGCCTGGGATTACCCGGCTCCACTGACTATGTGGGGACTAGGGTGGACTTTGGGCGGCTGTCGGAGGTGATAGTACCTTCAGCGATTCCTGGGCAAATTATGGGATGTCTCGGGCTGTGGACTCGAGGATCTGATAGGATTTGTAATGGGGATGGCCTGGCTTCGGGGGAGGAGGCTGGGAGCTGCCGCACGTAGGACAGAGTAGGATTTCTCTCGGGTTTGGTCCGAAACTCTTTTTCTTTTCTATACTCTCGCTCTTTATTTTATCCTCTTTCCATCTATCTATCTCTAAATAGGGCGTCACAATGGACCATATTGGTCTCTGGATGAAGGTGTAAAGAAGACTTCACACCAGCCTTTCTACCTACCTACCTACCTACCTACTTCTGTAGTTTTGTTTGTTGTGACCTTGGAATTGTCACTTTTTTTTTGGTTTTTCTGTTTGTTTGATTGTTTGTGTTATTTATTTCTTCAGTGGAACTTTTGTTAAGAGTTTTATTGTTGTTTTTGTTAGTTATGTCGGCGAAAGACTGGATTTGCAGTGGAATTGATGTTTTTTGTTGATATTTTTCTTTAGCAACGTTTAACGAACATTTTTCAATTGTTTTAATTTTAAGAATTTCTTTTTGTTGCTTAAATTTTTTGCAGTCTCTAGAAAAGGAGGGGGGATTTTCAGAACAGTTAACGCAAAAAATGCGCATACACACTTCTGGTGTATTAGGGGGTAGAGCACAGTTTTCGCATAGGGGGCTGTATTTGCACCATTTTTTTGTGTGTTTGAGTAATTGGCACGATTTGCTTCGCATAGGGTTTGGTATATATTGCCTTACTTTGACTTTGTGCCAGGATATATCCATTTTTTCTTGGGTTGAATATCGATCAAAAGTTAAAAGGACGACACCACAAGGGGTGAGTTTTCCTTAAAATTTTTTTTTTTTTTTTGATATTTATAAATTTCCACGACTCCTTGAGACTTAAGTTCTTCAACTATTTCAGAGTCAGACACGTTCTTTAATAACGGCGCGTAAATAGTGCCTTTGGAAAAGTTTAAATTGTGGTGATATACGCATTGAATGTTACATACGCCTGGAAGAGTTTTTGTGGCAATCAATTTGTCAGCTGCTGGTTTGTTACCGATAAAAAGTAGGAGATTATTATCCCCTAATTCGGAGACTGATGGTATGTCGGAGCATATCAATTTTAGGGATCGATGCACTGAGAAACAGGAATAGTGTTGGAGTGTCTTATCATCTGTGGATGCAGTGATCACGATATACTTAGGATCGGGTTTTTGAATTAGCGGAAGTTCTGGAAAGACTTCTAGGATATTTTGATTAGAGCGTTTTTTTTTTTTTTGAACGGGAGCCCTAAAACGAAAAGCGGTTGTCCCCCCAATTGGGCGGACCGGACACATCACTGCACAATAATGTATATATATTTTTAACACTACTAGCCGATGATTTTTGTTGTTCACTGTATTAAATAAAAGGTATGCAAAAAAATATTGATAAGAAAAAAGCACTGATGTACAACCGCAAAGAAAGTCAAACGCGCGAAGTACTACTTTGTCCAACATTTACGTTTAGTTAATACGGGAGCTGCTATCAACACTACTCTTAGTTTTATTTTTCAGAAATCAGCTAATTAAAATTTACTTTTTGCTTCGTACATACCGTTGTAAGTATGCGATACAGAGTACTTTTGAAATAATTCGTTATATGGAGACAAATATGTACGTACATATGTATACGAGTCAAATTTTTATTTGCAAAATTTGTTCATTGTAAAAAAAAATTCATTAAGATAATCCTAAGGATATGGCTTTTTAAAATTCAATTTATAGCTAAATTCAATGAAGTACATTTTTTAGTTTAAACCACTACTTATTAGTAATTAAAATCAATAAAAAATTATACATGATAGGTATGTCATAATATCTAAATAATATAAATTCTCCACATTGTTAAATGCAGTACTGCCTACGCTGCATCAGAAAAGCAAACTTATTTTACCATGTCGACGCAAACCTAATGATGCTTCATACTAATCGTGTGATTACCATAATATATTCAATTTTTCCGGTAATTTAACACAAATATTTACCGGCATATTCATAAAAAATATTATTGATTTATAAGAGGTGTATTAAACAGATTTCCATAGGAAATTAGTTAAATAAACCTATTATTAACGTGAAATATATTTATGAATAAGGTCTTTAATATTTAATTGTTTGTTTCACTTAATACTAATACATATACTTAAGTTGATGATACGTCTTTTTGTTTCTGAAAACTACAAATTAATATAACGTAACATACACACAACTTAGAAAATATTATTTTTTCCTTAAAAATATATCGGTTATTGCTTTTAAATCTCAAATAATTATGTACCATTTTACAAAGTTCTTTGCTTTGCATGTAAACTTATGAAATGTGATGTTACATTATTCTGCATTTAAGATGACGATATATGCACTTCTTTTAATTTTTTTTTTTTTCAATAATGTTTGCCTACAAAAAATCGAGCAGACACTTTGGCTGGTTGCCTTTACCAAAAATATTTTTAACAAACAAAATACACACACAGGCATTTCTCGCTGTGGTCATGCAAACTGTCGAGCAACAACAACATTACTGGTGAGGAGCGTTACTAAAACTTTGTTTTTCCTCATTCTTCATGACTGAAGAAAGGCAAAAATGTATTTTTCCTCAACAACATGAATGGCGAAATTTTAACAATTCATTTATGACTGTGAAAAAAAGTTACATATTTTACATTTTTCATTTATGAAAAAAATTCAAGAATGGTTAAATATGAGCGATCACATATGAATTTCTCTGAACTCTGTTAAATACACTACGTGACAGTTTTTTGACAAAATGAATTTGACACCTAATCTTTATGTAAAATTTTCCGCTGAATCCGAATATGAAGTCAGAATTGTCAAAAGTAGAAATGTTTTTTCCAAAATTCCAAAATAACCGTTATTTGTGTTTTTAAAAAACATGATGTGACTGAAATGCAAATATCTTCAAACATTTTAAACGGATTTGTATTTCTTTCTTTTTTTTTAGTTTTTCAAAAATTTCTTACGGTTGTCCTGTTCGTAGTAAAATTTATATAAAAAGCTCTCGAAAAACTGAGTGCTTTTCATACAAATTTTACTACACAATCAGTGCTTCCACAACCAATTAAATTTTTACAACCAAAATTATTGGACAGGTTCAAAAATTCGTATAAAGACGCAACACCTTTAAGCTTCTGACAATTGATTTTCATAAAAGACCACTTTGTCCACAAATTCCATCAAATTTCATCCGCCCATCTCCTCCCGTTTTCCTGGAATTCATTTAACAGTGATATTCAATATTTTCATAAAAGACCACTTTGTCCAAAAATTTCATCAAATTTCATCCGCCCATCTCTTCCCGTTTTCCTGGAATTCATCTAAAAGTGAATTTCAAAATTTTAAAATATGAAAAAGTTGAAAAATTCGTATGAAGACGCAACACCTTTAAGCTTCTGACAATTGATTTTCATAAAAAAACCACTTTGTCCTCAAATTCCATCCGCCCATCTCCTCCCGTTTTCCTGGAATTCATCTAACAGTGAATTTCAAAATTTTTAAATATGAAAAAGTTGAAAAATTCGTATAAAGACGCAACACCTTTAAGCTTCTGACAATTGATTTTCATAAAAGACCACTTTGTCCACAAATTCCATCAAATTTCATCCGCCCATCTCCTCCCGTTTTCCTGGAATTCATCTAACAGTGATATTCAATATTTTCATAAAGGACCACTTTGTCCAAAAATTTCATCAAATTTCATTCGCCCATCTCTTCCCGTTTTCCTGGAATTCATCTAAAAGTGAATTTCAAAGGCCCCTATTATGGTTTACAACTCAACTCAGTTGAGTTGTTATTAAGACAACTGGTTGTGATCAGTTGTAATTTTTGTTATGTTTTTGTTCACCGCAAAATAGCAAAGTTGTAAACCATAATACAAAAATTAAGAAATTACAACTCAACTGAGTTGAGTTGTAAACCATAATAGGGGCCAAAATTTTAAAATATGAAAAAGTTGAAAAATTCGTATGAAGACGCAACACCTTTAAGCTTCTGACAATTGATTTTCATAAAAGACCACTTTTACCACAAATTCAATTATATTTCATCCGCCCATCTCCTCCTGTTTTCCTGGAATTCGGGGCAATCTTCCAGAGATATTGCAAATTTAAAAAAAAAAACATATACCTAAAATAATAAAAGTTTTTAGTATGTATACTACTATTACTGGCTTAATGTTCAATCATATGTACATATATTTAAAAACGTGATGCCCGTGGTTATTGTAGTGAACGACTCTGAGCTCATTGATGTTATCCTTCTATACTCAAGAAATGTACAAAATAATAGTTATAATAGTCATAATAGTAATAGAATTGACAACAGATTTTTTGCTAGGTTTGCACAATTCTTACTGAACACAGCTTAAAAGCTGAGATACCACATTTAAGCTACGTGCATTTTCGTAGTACATACATAAACCAGCAATAAACCACTTTGTTTCCATGGTTAAATTATAGTTAAGGTTGACACAGATGTAGTATACCATTTAGTAAAGCATACAAACACTATATCTGTCAGGGGTATTTCCGTTCTGTAGATATTAAAAAAAACTATTTTGTGGCACTTCCACTTCTCCAATCCCGCCCTTACATTTTGTGGGATGTTGTGTATTGATTACTCAGATGTTTGTATCTAATTTGGAAACTTTGCCTCGTTCCGTTCTTCAGATATACAGAAATAACCCCCCAAAAAAATAATGAAATAACCCGCCAAAAGCTTGTACAGAGAACAACAACAACGATTTTTTTTTGGGGATGGGAGGTTATTTCATTTTGTTTGGGGTGTTGTTTCATTTTTTTAATTCCCAAAAAATCATTATGAAATAAAGCACCAATATATTTTTTTTATGGGAAAACTTAATTTTTAAATTTATAACGAAACCGTTTTTGGGCTCAAGGACTATCTCCTCTATGGTATGACAAACACCGATAGAGGAAAAAAATATGGCATCCGGCCGAAGTACCAAACATGCTAACTATCGCCCGATTTTTTAAACCAAAACTGTACAATTAATTTTTTTATTATACATATGTACATATTCATTTCAGAAATTGAGGTTTTTTCAAATTTAATAAGTCCCAAAAAATTAGGGTATTATTTAATTTCTGTTTTCAAAATTGGGACTTGATTGCATATGACATAAGGCCCTACACTTTGGGGGGTTATTTCTTTATATTTTTGGGGGTTATTTCATGACGCCACTTTTACCACAATGGTTCAGATGAAGAAGATGGTTTTTTTGAGACAAATCAAAACAACTTTCTACCAGACATTAATAAGACTTTTAAAAGTATTTAAATTGTTAAAAATCAAAAAGATATTCAAGTGGTAAAATGGAAGACTACTAATTTTTAGAAAGGACAAGAACAAGTACAGAGAAATTGGATATGCTTTATAACTTTACTCGCGATCTCTCCAACGTCAACAATAAGTGAAAGAAACTTTTCTAAATCAAGTTTCATCCAAACAAAAGAAAGAAATCCTTTGAAATAAAGACATTTAAACTGTATACTTTTTTGACAGATTTTTTTAGAAGATTAGCTTAAATTTTTATTTTTTTATTTAACCCTTTTACGGTCATAGCGATCGGAATAGGATAAATAAAATCTGGTTTTGATTTAGGGTTACTATTGATGACTAAAAATATAAAATAAAAAAAAATAATTTTTTTTTTAGTTTTTGATTGGTGGTAAATATATTCCCTCTGCCTCCGCCGGGTAAAGTAATACCATGTCCACTTTTTATATATTGTTCAATTTCTTCCTCGTCCGATTCCTTATCGTCTTCGGACTGCTCTGGATCTGATGGTAAACCGTATAACTCATTTAGCACCAACTCTATTTCATATTCTTTTAGTACTTTCTTGCTCATTTTCAGACAACCTTTAGTATAAAAAAAAAACAAACATGGTTAGAGGGAATATTCTTCCCACCAAAAAAAATCCCACAAGGAAAGCAATGTAGAAGAAAAGTAAAAGATATGTCTCTTTTCTAAGATATTAAATATAAATCTATAAAACGTAGAAGAACTTACCATATATCACCACGAGATTTCGAAGATATATACCGATTTCGTTCGCAGTTGCAAAAACACCTGTTTTCAATTTACAGAAGACCCGTCTCGAAAAAAATATTTATAATCTGTCACATACAATGTTAAGAAAACATACTTTATTTCTTTCAATTAATGTTGCCAAATCAAAAAAAAACAACTGCGACTGATCAGTTACCTTAGGTTAGGTTAGGTTAGGTTAAGAAGGGTTATGTGCCCAAGGGCACACTTCCACCCGGAGACCGGTACGGTCCATTGTGAATCCCTTCGATAAAGAGAAAGAATGTAGAAAAGAGAGAAGTAAAGAAAAGAAGTATAGGATGATAGAAAACCAGAAAGTTAGAAAATTAGTAGGTGCTGTGCAAAAACAAATTCCCTCTCTACAGTCCCCTCAACAGAAACAACCGCACTATTTCCCTGACAAACCCTAGTAGATCAGCCGGATTACATCCAGCGATGCACCCCAGTTCGTCGTGAAACCTTTCTCCCAGCCACTTCTGTCTGAGACCCTGCATCCTAGGACAGTGGCACAGTACATGCTCGACTGTCTCCAGCTCCTCTGATTCATCGCATAATCTGCAGAAGTCCGGTATGGTGCTGTCCCATTTTCCCGTAAAGGCCCTAACAGGACAATGACCCGTCAAGAACCCTATAAGCGTTCTAAGACCACCCCTATCCAATCCCAGTAGAACCCTGGTTGCCCCCGCGTCCAATCTGGGCCATAGTGCCCTAGACACCCTGCAATCCACTCTGTCCCCCCAGGATCGGTTAACGTCATCACGGAACTTTTCCCTTATCACACCAAAGTAGTAACATAGGGGAGGCTTTACCCCCATGTCCCTTACCACTAAGTCCATATTCGAACCCGCCCTTGCCAGTTCGTCCGCCACCTCATTTCCATCAACCATGCAGTGTCCGGGTACCCAACACAGCCTTACATTGAATGCCTCCATGAGTTCCCTAAGAGCATTTCTACACCTAGCGACCAGGCGCGATCGCACCGTATAATTTGTCAATGCCCTAAGCGCAGCCTGACTATCGACGTAAATTGTCACCACAGATCCACCCACGATGTGTTCCAGTATCGCCTCCGTCGCCCTCCAGATCGCTAGGATCTCAGCCTGGAAGACACTGCACTCATCGGGGAGTCTGAAAGACCTTTTCACATCGGTGTCCGCAATATATACACCGGCACCAGTGCCGGTTTCCATCTTGGATCCATCCGTAAACACTGCCCACCCCTCAAACAGTCCGTTGGACCCACTCCAATTTTCCCTATCCGGGAAGTCTACCGGTGGTGTTGCACCAAAGTCCAGGGTCATAGTCCTATGATCCGAAATACCCCCAAGAGTATTACCCTGACCAAGCAGACCCATCTCGTACAAAATTCTCGTGTGATCATCCCGCCTAGGCCTAACTAAAGAAGACTCGTAAAGTCTAAGTAAGTTCCTAGCGGCCACACTCCTCACATAATGTTCAATAGGGGACAGATATAGTAGGATGTCCAGCGCTGCCTGCGGAGTACTTCTCCTAGCGCCTGTAATGCCAAGAGATGCACTCCTTTGAACCTTGCTGAGCATCTTCCTATAGCTATCCACTCCCAACGCACCCCACCAGACAGTGCATCCATAGGTAAGTATAGGCCTAACAACCGATGTGTAAATCCAGTTTACCATATCTGGCCTCAGACCCCAGGTCTTACCAATGGAGTTCCTGCATGTGTAGTATGCATTGAGTCCCCTTCTCATCCTCTCCTGAGTATTTCTCTTCCAAGACAGTTTGCAGTCCAGAAAGTTACCCAAATACTTTGCTCCGCCCGATAGCGGTAACTCGACGCCATCTAGCACTGGCCCCCTAAATCCCTCTATCCTATACCTTCTGGTAAATAACACCAGCTCAGTTTTCACAGGGTTAACACCCAGTCCCCTATCCTTTGCCCAAGCCGAGAGTTCGCCCAGCATCACCTGCATAATTTCCCCGATCGTGGACAGAAACTTTCCCCTGACCAGAAGAACTATGTCATCGGCATAGGCAACAATCTTCCTGCCCATGGAATCAAATGATCTAAGAATCCCGTTGACCGCAAGCAACCACAGTTGGGGTGATAGAACCCCCCCTTGTGGTGTCCCCCTGGTAACCCTCCTCCTTATCACATGATCCCCCAGGCTCGAGTTTATAATCCTACTGCCAAGCATGCAGACTATCCACTCCACCAGAAAATCCTCAACTCCCAACTCCAACAACGAATCCCTAATCGCCTCAATCCTAATGTTATTAAAGGCTCCTTCTATATCCAGAAACGCGGCCAGAGTATATTCCCTATGCCCCAGACCGTGCTCAATATAGCCCACCACCTCATGTAACGCGCTCTCAACAGATTTACCCTTCAGGTAAGCATGTTGAGCGTTGCTTATAAGGCGTGTCTCAATATTACTCCTGAGATAGTAATCTATTAGCCTCTCAAGAGTCTTCAACAAGAAAGAAGACAAACTAATAGGTCTAAAATCCCCCGGTTTCGAGTGGCCTGCCTTTCCAGCCTTGGGTATAAAAATCACCCTAACCTCTCTCCACCCTCTAGGCAGATACCTCCTACTGAGGCACTTCTTGAATATATTCACCAGCAGAAATGATGCGTCGTCCGGAATGTTACAAAGCATGGCCGGAAAAATGCCATCCGGACCCGGTGATTTATATGGGTCGAAAGTATTTACCGCCCACACCAGCTTTTCCCTTGTGACCATTTCCTCGACGCAAGCGGAAGCATAATCCGATGTCATGGACATCACGTCCCATTGACCGTCGTCCATACTTCCGGTTTCCCTGCACCCGGGAAAGTGCGTCTCCATAAGTAAGGTTAGGGTCTCAGAGCCAGACTCAGTCCATGAGCCGTCATTCCTTTGGATATAACCAAGGGCCTTAGGGTCCTTGGATAAAATCCGTCGGAATCTTGACAACTCGTTGACATTATCGATGGATGCACAAAATTGCCTCCATGATAGTCGCTTTGCTCTTTTCAGATCCGCCTTATATCTATTGAACTGCACCCTATGATTGTTCCAATCCTCTGGTGCTCTGGTAAGCTTGGCCCTATTAAACAGTCTCCTAACCGTAGACCTTTGAACTTGGAGTTCCCTGGTCCACCATTTGGGCTGTTTACGCCTACCCGGAAATGTAACCGGGCAGGACTGCTCATAGCTTTCCCTTAGAAGATGAGTGAACTTGTTCACCACCCCCTCCAGATCAGTCGGCAGCAAGTCGCCCAAGGCCATTTGCGCCAACCCAATTTGGACTCTTTCCCTAAAGGAGTCCCATTTTGTTCCCCTCGGGTTCCTAAATGGAGCAGCCCCAGGTGGGTCAAAATTCAATGTGAAGGTTACCTTACCAATGAAGAAAAGTTGGTGGGAAAATTATTCCCTCTACATGTAAAAGGGTTAAAAAAGTTTTCCTCTTTTATTACATGAAGTACTTTTTAAATTGTTCCTTTTTTTTAACATATTTATGTTAAAAAATATAGTCTTTGGGCTTATTTTTAAACTTCTAAACTAGACAAAATTAAAATTATTCGATTAACCGAATAATATTAAATTGTTCGATTATTATTCGATTAAATTTTTACTTAGAATAATTATTCGCGCGATTAATCGAGTAATACAAAACATTGATTAATTTAATACCCTAGGGAACATAGAGGCAGCCGTGGTTTTTTGCTCATATCAGTCATTTATGAACCGATGTGGCTAAATTTCAATAGCAAACATAAACGGAGTATATGTGACATAAGTATATAACAATCTAGCCCACATCATTTCTAATGTCTTCGGAAATCCCATCAACATACACAAGAACAAACGGACATCGCTAAATCAACTTCGCTATTGAGAGGACACAGAACATATATGTATACTTTATATGGTCTAAATTAATATATGTAGTAGAAATTACAAATGGAATGACAAACGTATACATGTGTATATTCCCTTTTCCACATGCAGTGAAGGGTATAAAAATATTTGGCACACACATTCATATCTACTACATTATCTATAGTTATGCCAAATATAAAGAAATTTGGGCAATTTTTTTTTTGTATGTCCGCCTCACGAATGCCTCAGAGTTCCATGACTCGAAAACTATTCTTTTGTAAGACTTTTACTTTAATATTTTCTTCTTATTTTTAAATTTTCTAACACCCTATGTATTTTTTTTATTTGGAGCTGCGTCTCTATACTAGATTTAAGCCGAAATTTTAATTGTTGATCATTGCTTTCAAAATATAGTTATATAGCTTATCTTAACGCCAACTATTGGTAAAATACTAATGATATTAATGTTTAAAAACAAAAAGAATAAACAAACTAAAAAGTTTAAAATAGAACAACATTAAGATTGTACAACTGAACAAAACACTTGAATTTAAGGATTAAAAATGGACAATGATGAAAATGATAAAATCAATGGAATCAATGATTTAAAATATATCTAATCTCATGTATATAAACATTTTTCTTTTTAGTATTCCTTATCATAAACCAAAAAAACATACATTAGATGAATTTCTTAGGAGGCGTACTACTTTAAAACCACAACAAACAAATTCTGTTCAAGCTGCAATACAAACGAAAAGCCTGAGAATGACACCAGAAGAATTAGAAGAATATGCGTAAGTTGGCTTAAATCAAGAATATCAACTCGGCTGAACACCAAATTAATATTTATATAACTTTTTATTACACTAAAAGATCTATATAATGGTTTTTTCACGTCACGCGATATTTCACAAATTATTTAATATGAATTTATGTTATTATGCATGCGCATTAAACAGAACACAATTTTAAATAATGTTAAAGATTTCTGGTTTATTGAACTTATATTTGGACATTAAAACCGAAAATCGATGTCAGTTAACTTTTTTCGAAAAATGGAGTTTCCTGGTTTTTTCCAAAACAACTTTTTTCAACTTATTTATATTTTACGGAATTGAGGCGACTTTATTAAACATTTGTGGAAAAAATAAACTATTTGACTCAGCACGTTAAGTTATCCATTTTTTTACGAAAAAATGGAGTTACCCAGTTTTTTCAAAAAGTATTTTTACCCTTTTATTATTATATATACCAAAAATAAACCGAGTTAGTTTGGCAGTCGTAATCTATGAATCAAACACTTCAGAAAAGATATAATATGCATATAAAGAATGCAACTATGGAGCTACCTTGTTTTTTCCAAAAATGCATGGAGCTACCTAGTTTTTACATAAAAATTGGTATTATTCTAATATTTGTTAAATAAGAATTTATATCAAAATTCGATCTGACAGAGTGATAGTAAATGAAACACACTTTTACCTAATTTTTCCATACGACCACAGATATACACATTTTTTATTTAGGATCTCAACAAAATGGGTATCTATCAATGGAAAATGCCTCGAAATATGTACATTTTTAACGAAGCCGGTGTGTCACATGCTATAGAGTGTAAAAACATTGAGGTTGTCTGAAGGCCTGCGATACAGAAATTTTAATAAGCAAAGCCGGTGTTCGACACACCATAGTGTTAAAACGACTTGTACATGGGCGTAGTCCGGCAATACAAAAACTTTATTAAACAAAGTCGTTGTTTGACATACCATAGAGTTAAATTACCCATTTTGTAACATGCAGTCTACAACTGACATGAAATGCTTAATTTTAACTAATATGATGTTAGTGTTAAGTATAGACTTATCATGTTAGAAGTTTTCTCATGTTGTAACACGGTTGTTAATGCAAATGTTTTAAGAACGCTTTTATAACATCAAGTTATAACAGCAAATTATGTCAGTTGTAGACGGGCAGTAACAAATTAATAATAAGTTATAACCCAAACTTATAAACAGGCGTAACTTAATTTTTTTTAAAAATTGCTTCTTTTTTTGTTTATTTATTTTATTTGCTCCAGTTTCAAAAAACCATATGAAAGTTCACGGCATTTTGAATTACGTTGTTCGCTCTTTGAATTAAGAATGCAAATTATGTTTTTCAAATGTCATATTCATAATTTAACAATTTTTTTTACATTTGCGAACATTTGTTGGCTTTGAAAATGAAAAAAACTAAAAACAATTAAAACTGTCTCATTATTTAAGCAATTCCTATCTTAAAATTTAGTATTTAGATCATAATTAGAATGTTAGTTACGAATGACAGAGCAAATTAGGAAAAAAAACGTTGTGTGAACAAAGCAATAAAGTGTTTTCTATCATTTGTTCACACAAACCCAGTCCATTATTCTCAAACTAGGAGTGCTGGCGAAGGGTGTATAATATACATATACTATGTATGTACAAAATAAATTTTATAATTTACGTCCGAGTTGATATTCTTGATGAGTTAATCGAGGCTATAGGGCCATGTATGATTAATGTTGTAATTTTTAACAGTAATAAGCAATAAGATTGTTAAAAGATTATGTAAAAAAGGGATATTTTTTTTCTTTTCCACAAACTTCATCAGTCTTATTACGGGTGTCGTTGTCTTAAACGACTGTTTAGATTTTTGTATAAGATTAAAGTATAACACAACCTGTGTTCTTTAATCTACAACAAAAAATCGACTCAGGCGTATATGCCAACGCCAACCGTAATCAGGCTGAATGTCTTAAATTACAATTTAAATTAAAAACAGAAAACTTATGGAAGAACGTGCTCAAGAAGCCACCGTATTTTTTAAATCTGAGAGTGAAAACGAAGAGGAAGAAGTTTTCAAAGATAACGAGTTTGTATTAGATAACTCAGCAAAATGTATACAGCAAAATATCAATAACCATGAGGAATTAATAGATTTATCAAATGATGTTGAAATGTTAGTACGTTCGGATGCCAATAAAAATACAAATGATGAATTTAAGGAAAATCTAGCGGGCGTAGACTTAACTGAAGAAGAACTGGCTGAACTTTTGGCTCAAGAAGTGACACAGGAAGAAAATAAAGAACAGAAAATTCAGGAAAAACCAACATGTTCTAAAGTTTTGATTACAGAGGTTATAGAACTACCCAAGCTGGATATGAATACCGTACGCATAAGTCCGGTTAAAAAACATATCCCCCGATCGTCTTTAAACATTAAACAATTGTTGGCAGAGAAAAATCTATTAGGCAGTCCATCACTTAGTGGAGATCCTAATAAGTTAATAGATTTAGAGACGGGCAATTTAATAGAAAAGAAACCTTCAGGTATAGAAAATCTTATGAAACGTTTAATGTCGACCGTTAAAGCAAGAAAAGCGAAGACCTCAGACACCTGCAAAATACTTTCTGTGGAAAATGGTAAATTAGAAGTGTCTAATGTCAAAATAAGTCTAACGGAAATAAAAGACGTGCAAAAAGAACCTAAACCAGGTGCGGCTTATTTTGAATTAAAAAAGAACTTAAAAGAGATCATAAAAAAGAAACGCTTGGAAGAATTACATAAGAAACAAGAAGATGACTTGGAATTTTATAAATGCTTAGAAGATGACGACGATGAAGATCGCAATGATAGTGAAGACGAGGAAAATGGTGTGATGGTAAGTTAAGCAATATTTTGCAATATTTTTTATTTTTAAAATTCATTTAAAAATTGTTTCAAATGAAAGGTTGATAGGGATGAAAATGCTTTACTCGTTGAAGATAATGATGAGGAAGAAGGTGCTCAAGAAGATTTAGTTCAAATTAGCGGGGTTTATAAAGATAATAGTAATATGAATGATAACGCAGTGGATGAGGAGGACAACGATGAAGAAGATGAGGATAACCATGACGAAGAGGACGAGGAGGACAGTGACGAAGAGGATAATGAGGATGACAATAATACAGAATGTGTAGAAAAATCACAACGTAAAAATCGTATTATTAAAGCATTTGATGATACAGATGAAGAAGAAGGTGCAAATGATGATATGGATTTTCTAAAAACCCAACCACCAACTACACAGCTACCACTACTTGATACACAAGCACCAGTAAAATCCTCTCTAGAGGATGAAGAAAATGAACTCATGGCATTGTGTTCTGGCACTTTTGATGCAACCCAAAAAAATGCCGCCAACGCTTTAATGTCACAAATACCAATAACACAAAATAGCGGTAAACCAATCAACGATGAAGTGTTAATGCAGCTGTGTTCGGGGACATTTGATCAGCCAGCTGAAACTCAACAGTCTACACAAACAAACAAAATTTCGGAGAATGTTATGATGAAGTGCAATAAAATTCTATCCAGTGACGAGGAAAATAATGATCGATTGGATAAAAATGAACAAAACAAACAGAGGGTTAAGAAACTAACAAAAAAATTTAAGAAAAGGAAAGCTAAACTTGGATTTTCTGATGATGAAGATGAGGAGGAAGAAGACGAAGATGAAGAATGTGACAATGAACACAGGGCAGAATTAGTTCAAGTTGATTTGGAAAATACATCTGAAGAACCAGAAACATTTGTCGACTATGATTCGGAAGAAAATGAAATTTTAGTACAAATGACTAATAAGGATAAAGTAAAACAGGCACAAAACTTTTTAGACAAAGAAGCTGAACTCTCCGAATCGGAATGGGGCAGTGCCGATGAAGACGAAAAAAATTTAGATAAATATGATATTGAGTTGGGCGATGAAGATGAGTTCGACAGGGAAAAATTGCAAACAGAATTGGGCAAGATTCATGCGTAAGTAACACACAATATAAATGGAATTTTATGTTTAGTTTTGAAAAATTTTTATTTGTTATTCTAGACGTAAAATGTTAGATGAGGACATACGTGAAGTGCGTAAAATTCAGGAAATGCTCTTCGAAGACGAAGAAAAAGATGGCGTTGGAAGACAAAGGACTTTTAAATGGAAAAATGCTGAAAGCGGTTTTAGCTTAGATGATGGACGACTATTAGATGATAATTATAATGGAAAAAATTGTGATAGTGATGATGAAATTAACGAACATCAGTGGCGTAAAATACGATACGAACGTGAACAATTTTTTAAAGAACAAGGCCTAAAGCCAGATTCCCAAGATATGTCAACCGCATTACCCAACACTCCCTCACCGAACAGCATAGCAACAGGAATATTAACCACGAAAAAATTTCAAATAATAACGTCCAAAAAAGCTTCACTATCGACGTTAGACTCTAAAAAAGCCTCTCCATTTCTTATATCAAAAGGCATTTCTACGTTGCATAAAAAAAGTGTGCGCGGTTCATTTTTGGTGCGCGACGAAGAAACTCTCAATAAGCTAGCTGGTCTTACTAAAAGTACATTGTCTTCCATTGCCTCCGCTGATATGGATGATACGGCAGGTACTGTTTCCATTAAGAGTTATAAGCCGAAGAATTTTGTCTTTGCTACACTAACCAATGAAGAGCATGAGAATCTTAAACGTAAAGCGGATGATTTGTTAAACAGTAGTAATGAAAATGGTAAAAATTTTATGAAGAAATCGAAAATAGAACCACGTCGTGATAAGTGCTTTATAGATCAGTTATTGTAGAATATCAAATAATAAGATATATTTGTGTTAAACAATGCTAACTTAACTGTTTAATGGTTTCATAGGTAAAGCTTATTTTATAAGAAAACTTAAGTTAATAAAATAATAAATGTATTTTTAGGAAAAGTATAAAATATTTAAATTAAAGGCTATTTTAATGTTGTGCTGTTTTTTTGTTTATGTTTCTAAATTAATAGAGTATGGCGCTATCTAACAAGCCTGTTTTAAAAATCACATGATTTCAATTCACGTGCTTTTAGAACCACATGTGTAATTTTATGGTGTTCTGAAAATCTATACGTGTAGAAAAAATTAGAAGCATAGCTGCATTTTCCAATTTTTTATGCATTTTTAAAAAACAAAAATTTCGAAATTTTGCTAAAAAAATTATGTTTCATAAACTACAGCGCATATTAAAAAAAAGTTTAACCTTTCTTAAAGGTAATTTATTGCGGGATTTCGGTTTTTTAGTTTATTTAATAAACTAAACTCCATTTTCAAAATAACGGTATATCTCGAAAACGGTTAGCGCAATTGGATTCAGCGTACCCGAATAAGGTTAAAACGACAGCTGCTTGTCAGTTTTTTCAACTACCACAGTGTTATTAAATAGTAAACTGTTACCCTTCACCCAAAGCAGGAAAGGATATTTGTATATGTTTTTAACAAAATCCGTTTGTAATATCAACAATCAACCCAAATCTCATTTTTTCTATTTAATTGTAAGGAAAAGAATAAAAAAACTCCCAGGGAATTTTTATTCATAATTCGGTTGGGTATTGAACTTAACCCCAAAAAAGTATATGTATATATGTACGTATTAGTGATGTTACGAATATCAGTTTTTAGTATTTGCGAATACGAATATCTGCGCCAATGTTTGCCGAATACGAATATTCGATTTGAAATTTTGCGACACCCAATCACCCTTATCGTAGTAGGAATTTAAAATACGTCTGCGACTGTTTGGTAAAATATTGAAGGAAATAAGTTCACGTTCCCTTTAACCTATTACCAAACAGTCGCAAATAAAACTTAATTTGAACAAATTTAAGTAAAATATCATGATTCGTAACAGTTTCCCAAAGTTACTTTTATTACTTTATTTTAACATTTTGGTTACAAATTTTTTTTGGTTGTGGCAACGCTGACCTTGATGACGATATATACTTCAGGGGGTCTACTCTCTATTGCGATGCGAAAACAATTTCGATGCGAAAGCTAAATGCCAACTTGGTACGGTTGTTTTCGCTCTTGGGGTGTGCGTGAAACGGTAGCAAAGTACTCATGGAAGTAAAATTTTGACACTATTGAGGTGAATAAAATTTCACTAGCCGTAAGGGCTAGTATAAATTTTGACATTAGTGTAGAAATTTTTGACAACCATAAAATTATTTTTTTTCTTCAAAATTGTTTAAACAAAATAAAAAACAAGTAAGAGTGCTATATTCGGCTGTGCCGAATCTTATATACTTTATATATACCATTGTGCGAGCAGAATACAGAGCAACTAAATAATTTTTACATATACATACATAATTACAATACTTAAAACTTCATTATAAATGAAATTTAAAAAGCGAAAACTGGTAAATATTTTTTTAAAATTGTTTTGGAACATAACAATATTAAAAAAATATTCTTTTTAAAAAACCAAGATTCGAACCAGGGAGCTCACAGTTTCTAACTTAACACACCCCCTACCATGAAGGAACGCTGTTTAAATATCATTAAAATGAAATATAGACCGTTTACTGTTTACAACTCAACACAGTTTTTTGTTTGTTTTCTTTTTGTAAAGGCACTGTTGTCATTTTTTATCTCTTTTGGCGAGTTTTTAAGTAGCAAAAAAACACAAAAATTCCTAGTTTCTATTTGTTAAAATTATTTCGTTAAATAGATGAAATAATAAACGAAAATCATATTGGGCATTATGCTAGTATATGTAAACAAATGCGAAGGGGGGGAGAGATGAGACGACAACCGGATTTGAACTTCGCTTTTCATAAGGACCCAGAATATATATACTTTATAGGGTGCAGGACCTTCGGTGAAGGGTATAAAAAACAAACTTCATTACAAAAAAGAGTAATTTTTGGGATTTCAGTATATTGGTCATAACTCTGCTATTTCTGAACCGATTTGAAAGACTTATATACCGACGTGTTAAAGAAGAAATTTGCCATTTATTTTGGTTGTAAGACTTGGGAAGAATTATGGTTCCCGAAAATGGGCATTTTCAAAAAAAAAATTAATATTTTGGTCATAACTTTTTCGTATCTGAACCGATTTTCCCGAGTTTTTCAGAAAATATTTTTTATTAATTAAATTTCCGATCTTTTGATATATAAGGCGTAACCATAGGTCATATAACAGCCAAAAAATTCAGGTTTTTTCACAATTTTTAATACTTTTTGTATGGAAGGTACCACGCCCACTTCTCCAATCCCGCCCACATTTTGTGGAATGGTGTGTATTTATAACCTTGCCGTTCTCCAGATATACAGAAAAAAGTAATAAAAATACAACAACCACAAGGGATTTTTTGGAAAAATTAGAGGCAGTCGTGGTTTTTTGGTCATATCTCAGCCATTGTTGGACCAATCTGGCTGAATTTCAATAGTAAGAAATGGTGGACTATATGTGACATAAATGTAAAACAACCTAGCCGCTATCATGTCTGGAGTCTCCGGAAAACACATATCAAACGTAAGACGGACAGACGGACGGATATCGTTAAATCAACTTCTCTCCTCATAAGGACCCAAAATATATATACTTTACAGGGCCTAAGATCAATATTGTAGAAATTACAAACGGAATGACAAACTTATATATACCCTTTTCCACCTGTGGTGAAGGGTATAATAATATGGAAGCAGGACCAGCGGCAAAAAAATTAAAAAGAACTATACAACATGTAAGTATTTACATATGTGGGTCATTCTACGTAAAGAGGTTATCTGATATTAGGAATGGCGGCGTGATAAAAATATTTAAAATAATAACTTTTTTCAATATAATCGTATTTAATCAGGTTGTTTGAATGCATGTTTAATAATGGCCAGTCAAGTAATCTACCTTTACCGGTATTTTAAGTGACCAGGGGAGATACTCTACACAGGGTAAAGACATGAAGGCCAGGACAGGATACCTTACTTTACAGGGAAAATATAAATTGAAAACAAACCTTATTTTCGTAAGAAACAACTTTATTTATTCAAAATTAGACTAAAGTTTCCATACAGTCTTCTTTTATGTAACATAGAAAACCAAAATACTTAGTATCTGCTTACATAAACGTAGTCGAAAAAAGTAAATTATTTAATTGCATATATTTTGAAATATATGGTAACAAAAACATATAGAGCATCTATGCTCCAATAAAAACTTTAAGCTTAAATAAGAACTTCTACTTATAAAAACAAACATTAAAAAATATAACGATTGATGATAGTAAAAAGTTGGTTAGCACGATTTTTTATAATTTTTTATATTAAATAAGGCATACATACATTTTAAAAGCGTTAAAACACTTATAACGTATATAGTGGATATGTGTTGGCTTAACGTAAAATAATATACATGAAATACTAAGAAAGAAGTAATATCTCACTTCCTTATCTACCCTGGCATCAGATGAAGCAGGGGAAATACGGCAGGGGAGAGATTTTTTCATTAAAAAACAAGCACAATCAGAAAAATATGTATCGTAACGAAAAAACAAACTAGCACAGTAAATAATACTGAAATTAAAATAAATAAATATTGCAAACAAACTTAAGCCACAAATAACAAGCGAATAAAACTCACCAGGGGAGATACATCAATCACTGACACGTGCGAGCGATCCGAGTGGTGTGGTCGAATTATCGGCCCAATAAGAGTACGCTTATGGCTCGCTCGATTTTTATTGTTAAATTCACTTCGAAACAAATGTTCTGCAATTTAAATTTGCAGCGTCAACGCATTTTAGCGGCATTTTTAAACGGTCAAAAAATGTGCAGGGGAGGAGACTTAAAATACGAGGGACAAAAACTATGTAATTTGTTTTAATAGAATATGAAAGTAATTTGAAAGTTTATTTTAACGACTTTTATTGTTATTTATACTACTTTATGTAATAAATAACGATTAGTTGTTTAATGAATTAGTAATGTGTTAAATTTTAAAGATTTTGTTACAGAATAGTAAAGGGACAGGCCAGGGTAGATACTTTTTTCTAGGTAAACACGAAGTTATGACTAAACTAAGGTAATTTAGGTATTGCAATTTATTGTCAAAAAAGTTTACTTTATTTGTTTTTAAACACGTTTGATATTTCCACAAATTTTTTAATTATATATGACTTTTTAATGTAGCCGTAGATAGTACCTCTTAACGTAGAAACACCCATGCAGCGCTGCCAGAAGTAAGATTTTACCTTATTTTTTAAGATTTTTGAACCGAAAAAAGATTTTAAGATTTTTTCCCCACAAACAAGATTTTTTGTTTTGTCTAGACGAAGGTTAGGTTCAATTACAAAAACCTTTTTTGTTTCCATTTGAAAATTTGTAAACTAAATAATGCAACCTTGCGGTTTACTGGACAAAAAAAAATACTTAAAAAGCAACCTCCGTTTGGCCTTCAAGGGTGATTAATCAGGTGTAAGCTTTGCGCGCTTATTCCTTTGCAAAACAGAAAATATTGCAAAAATTAAAAAATAGCAAAGACATTTAATGGAAAAGTTATGTACAATTTGAATTTTTTGTTGTTTTTTTTTCGTTTATTTTATGTATTAAATAAAATATGAATTGTTTTTATTATATATAATAAAAAGACTATTTTTTTCCAAAAATAAGATTTTTTCTTCAAAAATAAAATTTTTTTTTGGTGAAATTAAGATTTTTTGCTGAAAATTTCTGGCAGCCCTGCACCCATGTATAAGCTTTTTTATCTGGCGTAGTGCTGCCTCCTGTTTTATTTCACCATGAGTTGCATTTACCTTTTTTAATTCGCCTTGGTTGTAATCAAGGCGAATTTACACAAGGTAAGTGCAACTCTACAACTACAAAAAGCCCCATGTATTTTGTTTATGAAATTTTACCACTTGTTGTCAAATTTCAGTACAGAAACAAAACAATATTTTGACGTTTCACCGTTTTTTTAATTCGCCGTGGATACAGCTGATGAACGGCTGACGAGATGAGTTTACCTTGTGTAAATTCGCCTTGGTTGTAATCTTGCCGCCACCTATAGTAATTTCGCCTTGCTCTAGCACTTATAATGTTAAAATAACAATTCGGTTGACAACACTAAAGAAGACAAAAACGCAAGAGAATTAATTATTATTAAAATCAAAGTACATAATTATAATTATGATCAAATTGTATAATTTTAATTATCTACTAGAAAAACCGCTGTCAATTAGAATTTTTATATGAAATACAGAAGTTATTTATTAATTTTATAAAAAAATATTTAAAACAGCGTTCGAGTGCAAAAATTAGTTAATTTTTGCAACTGTAAACCATTATAGTTCTTCATTTAGTAAACAATATACATATGTATATATATATATGTACATGCATATACCGGCTATAAGGAATCTACCTAATCTATAATCCAGATTAAAATTGATTTGTTAACGATTATCAGAGTACATAATTATTTCTGCTACTACCACAACAAAAAAATAGATTTGTTTTTAAATGAATTATTGAATTCTGAAGATTATTATAGAAAAGTAAATCATTTGTGTTTATAACAAATACATTTTCATTGTACAAATTAGTAAGTTTTTAGTGAATTAGCAAATGTCGGTGGTGTGTTGATAATACATATGTACATAAATTATCGAAAAAGCTCAAAGGTGAACTTTATATGTATTATTGATTTAAACTATATAAAAAATTTGAACACATAAAATAATGGTGGCTTCTTCAAAATTAAGTCAAGTATTTACATATGAATCATGGGTACATGCAGTATCAGGAGCAGCGGTAAGTGTACATACATACATATAAGTTTAAAATTTTTTTTTGTATTTTCGGAAATAAACATGTTAACCTTTGGAACAAATCTAGTTTACCAACGCAGCTCCAATAAAAAGTAATTAGGGTAATATGACGTAGTATATAAAGTTTTCGACTTATGAACCGTTAAAGTTCTCATGTGCAACTTACTACTACATTTCTGAACGTATGTTGGTATCATTTTAAAGATTTTGAATAGATCTTTCTGAATATACAAAGCTTACTTTAAAATTTTTAACTCTTTACCTCCCATTACAGTTTTTACAAAATTTTAAATCAAAATGTTAAGGAAGTGCAGTAGATTGATACTTAAAAAGTGTAAAAAATAAAAATTTATTAAATAACAAACACCGAGTTCGCTGTCTATAGATTCCCCGCATAGTCGATTTTCGGCCGGACAAGGATTTTCTCCTCTATGATATGATAACAAACGACTGTTTCGCTATCTAAAGCTGCTCTGGATAGCTGCTCTCCGTCGAATGCAATGATTATCTCCTCTATTTTATAACAATCACTGGCTTCGCTAACTAAAGCTTTATTATATAGCCAGTCTTCGGCCGGGCGCAACATCTATGGTATAACAAACACTGGCTTCGCTTCTCTGCATTGGTATTATTATGCTAACTGCAAACTCTTGTACATGTTTTCGGAAACACGTCGCTTCTTAATGCTTTAGAATTAATCAATTTTATAAATTCAAAAAATCTATTCAAAAGCTTTAAGCTTTAAACTATGCGTTAGCGCCACTTTTTTCACTTCACATTTTCTCCTTATTTTTAAATTTCTTATCACCCTAGTTACTTTTTTTGTTTGAAGCTGCATCGGTAAACTAGATTTAAGCCTTATCTTTATTCTAGCTATAGTTCACAATATAAAATTTAATTGAAAACACGTTTGGCGCAGTTCAATTTTGATTTTTTTTTGTTGTTACGCCCTATTGCATTTTAGTTGATGATATTTACATACCTATATACATATGTATGAAAAAATATAAGAAAATATTTTCCTTAACTCATTTAATTATAAGTATTAGCAAGTAGGAGTTGTTTATTTGGCTGTGCCGAATCTTTGTTATCCTCCACTTAGAATATTTCAGACAGGCCCTATACGGGATCTATGAATTATTAATTATTCTTAAAAACACGGCCGTCAGTATTAAAACTGTTTGCGGTTTGACCTATGTAACATAATTGACCTTCAATAAGAAGGTAAGGTTAAGTTAGGTTCCTTTGTGATACCTGAACCATTGACCGGAATCAGTCTGTATCCACCAGATTATTTACCAGACTATTCGCCATACATAACTGCAGCCTCGAACCACCTCGACTTCCTGCAAAACATAGAGGAAATTTTCCCTTTTTGTAGGGATTTTTTCGGAAAATTTCAAGCTCGGGGAAAAAAGGACAAATTTTTTATTTTAAGGCATTTGTATCGAATTTTTAAAATATCTCATTTTCAAAATATTGTATTAAAATACTTAAATATTCGTCTTATTTTCATTTAGCATTTAAGTACAAATGCATTATTATACCCTTCACCGAAGGTAAAAGGGTATATATAAGTTTGTCATTCCGTTTGTAATTTCTACAATATTGATACTACACCCTATAAAGTATATATATTCTGGGTCCTTATGAAAAGCGAAGTTGATTTAACGATGTCCGTCCGTCTGTCCGTCCGTCTGTCCGTCTGTCCGTCTTACGTTTGATATGTGTTTTCCGGAGACTCCAGACATGATAGCGGCTAGGTTGTTTCACACTTATGTCACATATAGTCCACCATTTCTTGCTATTGAAATTCAGCCACATCGGTCCAAAAATGGCTGAGATATGAGCAAAAAACCACGACTACCTCTAATTTTTTCCAAAAATCCCTTGTTTTTTAATAGAAACCTTATACATTGAGTCCTTACAACCTGACAATTTTCAACAATTGCCAAAACCAATATTCGGGTTCGAATTTTCGAACTACATATTCTCTTTTTGCATTCTCACTCACATTCGCTAAAATGTGTGCGAATATTAAAAGCGAATATTTAATGAATGAAATTTATACATAGAAATTAATTTTGTACTGAGATAAAAATAATCGCACCTTCTAAACTAAGAGAAATAAAAAAATAAAGCTTCGAATTTTTAATGGAAACTTCTAAGGATATAGAAGAATTTATTTTTAAAAGCAAATATTCTTTATTTTTTTATTCAGAAGAACTGAACTAAATAATTTTTTAAAATTCTACCGAACCTTCCCTTTTATTTGGTACCGAGCTTGTTAAAAATTATTAGAATCTTTTTTTTTTTTTTTATATTTTTTTTTTATTTTCTATGATTACTTCATACAATAAATTATTTTTGCCTCAGCGCCTATAAGGCTTTGGAGAGGCTAAACGGCAACAAATTAAACTATTGAGCAATGATATATATATATACATAAATGTTTACATAAAAATTAATATAAATTTAAGTTCAATTTAAGCTACATCAGAAGTGTTTCGATCTGCTGTAGCAAATAATCTTTAATATATGTTTTAAAGATAGAAATTTCTTGAATATTACGAAAATTCAAAGGCAGTTGATTAAATTCATGTGGTCCAGCATATGCAATTCTCTGCTTTGTTAACTCCAGACGGCATCTGACTGAGCTAAGATTAGAAGCTTGTCTAGTTATTGGTCCAGAAATTGCACTATTACGCGAAAATTGTACTCCCTGAGATGAATTTCGTCTAATTGTTTTAAAGACATGAATCAGTGTTTGTTTTTTATATAACCCACGTACTGGTAAAATATTTGTCGCGTATACCGTGAATAAATCTAAAGTTGAATGTCTCAATGGTAAATTATATACAATTTTCAGTGCTTTATTCTGAGCGGATTGGAGAGCCTTAAGGTTGTGGTTTATTCTGTAGCCATATATAATAGGAAGATATGTCAAATGAGAGTGTACAAGGGATTGGTAAATTAATAACTTCGCATCACTTCCTAATTTGTTTTTAAACTTATAAAGCATACCAATTCCAGAGGATACTTTTGCCCTTAATGAATTTATGTGCTTATCCCATAATAAATTCCGACTCATTTCAACGCCTAAATACTTAACCTTCTCCGATTCCGAAATTGCTTTACCACCAATATGAACTACGAGGTTTTCGTCATGTCCCAAAACATAGGGTCTAAATCTTACTACCTTAGTCTTAGAAGAATTTAAGACTAGCCGGTTAAGTCGCGAAAATTCAATAAGTAAAGCAGCATCATATTCAATTTGTGTTCGTAGAACCTTTAAATCTTGGTATCTATAAAATAAGCACAAGTCATCCGCATACATAAAAAGCTTCCCAAAAAATTTAATATTTTTAACATCGTTCACATATATTTTAAATAATAATGGACCAAGGACGCTGCCTTGGGGAACACCACATGTAACTACTGACATTGAGCTTCTACAGTCACCAATCTGAATAAATTGTTTCCTATTTGCTAAATATTTAGAGAAGACATCCAAAGTATTTCCAGCTACTCCTACAACTTCTAGTTTTTTTAATAAAATTTCATAGTTGACCAGATCGAACGCCTTTGAATAATCAAAAAAGACCCCCGCTACACCTTTAAATCCACCATCTAGTTGTTCGCAAATATGTTCGATGACATTAACAATTGCTTCTTCAGTACCTGTGCCCTTTTTAAAGCCAAATTGTCTTCCAAATAGAACATTATTTGCCTCCAGATAGCTACTAAATTGTTCAGTTATTAATTTTTCAAAAATTTTATCAACTGTGGATAACACTGAAATCGGCCGAAAGTTTTCAATTTTGTTAGATGCCACGACTTTAGGTATAGGAATAACTTTGTGTATTTTCAGACAATCAGGGTAGTTTCCCTCTTCAATCATACAATTATATATAGTTTTCAAAGCTTTAACCACAATCGGTTTTCTTAACAAAAGCATTTTGGGAGTAATACCATCATAACCGGGACATTTATTTTCCTTTAAATTACCTATAATATTCTCTATATCAAATTCGGAAACTCTTTGCAACGAAAACGTGGAACGTACTGGAAAAAGAGTATGAAAAAAATTTATATCATCATCACTGTTGGTTACTAAATTCGCCTGAGTGCTCTCAACAATACTGGAAAAGAAATTATTAAACGCTGTAGCTTTCTCATCATCATTATAAATTACACTTCCATCAGATTTTTCAACTTCCCGCAGACTTTTTTTATTTCGACCCAGTTCCCTATTCAAAAAAGCCCAACATTTTCTGGGATCACAATTAATTGATTTCAAATTATTTATATAATAGTTGTTCATCAGCTGTTTATTACATGTTTTAATTATCTTGCTAATTCTTCTAAGCCTTTCATCTACAGAATTCGAATAACGATTTTTCCTTCTAGCCTTAAGTAATGATTCTTTATACGAGATTAAAGACAGTAAATTATCTGTTATCCACGGAGCTAATTTCCTTCGAGTTTCTACTGCTTTTGGTGTAGTTTTCGTACTATTACTTATAGCAGAGGAAAAAATATTAATGAACTCATTACACATAATCGAAGAAGAACTGTGAGATAAGTCTCTTAGATTATTATCTAAATACGTACCCAATTTCCCGTAATTCAATTTGATATGTTTTTGCGTCAATATTACCCTTTCCCTTGATATCACTTCAATCCCACAGCTAATGATATTGTGGTCGCTCAGTCCGTTCTCAATTGACTGTACATATATTTTGGAAGATATATTAGTGAACACACAATCTAAGCAAGTGTTACTGATAGGCCTTGTGATCATGCTATGGCAAGAATGCATGCCGTATTCTGAAAAAATATTCACTAAACGATTTTTACTACTGCTTGCAGACAGCATATCAATATTAAAATCCCCAGTAAAAATGCATGGGACATTATTACATGAGATTAACATACTCTCAACTTTTTCAAAAAAATTTTCTAAACAGCACTTTTGCGATCTATAAATTGAATATATTACCAGTGGTTTATTCGCTATCTTTACCTCTGATAACTGTATTGAGATAGTATCCACATAACTTTCACTACAATTCAATAAAATCCTATGTCTGACTTCAGACTTCACAAATACTGAAACACAAATATTAAAACATTTTTAATAATAACATTAGTTAACATTTATTTTATGTTTTCGAAAAGGTATAAACAACTTCGAAACAAATAGAACAAATCTTAATACACAGTACAAATTGTTCGAACTCGCAAATTATTTCTATCGAATCGAAAAAAGCTTATTTTCCTCGTCTTTGCCAGACCATAGTCTTCTGGCCATCAAGCAGGTATTCTCATCCTGCTATCTCCCTGAGCCCTTCTGTACGACTCACGTTTAATGAGAGCCTTACAGCAAGCCATTCAAATGCCGATCAGTCCCTGTTTGGCCAGACCGTACGTAGAGTGTTCCGCAATCTCATTTATAGACATCCGACATTCCACAGTTAACCTCAATGTCGTGAAGACAGTAGCAATGACAGCATTGCTGTCAGTAAATATGATTATGGCTGATTTCATAAACGCAGTATTGCATAGCATCGCTTAAAACCAGAGTAGGTAAATGAATTTCTTTTTTCTTTCTTTCTCGCGAAGGTTTTTTTGTACAAAACTTTTCGATTATCATTATCGCGAGAAAGAAGAAAATATTGTTGTTGTTTCCTTCTTTTGTGTTTGCCGAAGCAAACACAAATGCTTCTCTTCGTTTAGCAGAACGAAGAGGAATGATATAGAAGGAAACAAACTGAAAGAGAATAAAATTAGAAAAGAAAAATGAAATCGAAATATCGAATGGAAGGAAGGAAAAAATAAAGAATTCTTTTTCTGTTTTTTATTGAAATTATATTGTTATAAAGTAAAATTAAAAGCAAAGACTTGGTTCGTTTTTGAAAAATTCCCTAATAATTTACCAAAACGAAATCAATTTATTACATAGACATTCATTAAAACAAATTTCAATGAACAAAGTTTTTTCCTTCTTTTATTTCCCTCTATTTTTTTCCTTCGATTTAGAAAGAAGAAACAATTTTGTTTGCTTCTTCTCTCCATTTCGTTTCCTTCTTTTTCAGCCAAACGAATGGTTTTTTATTTCAGCACAAATATCAACGAAAGAAAACACAGCAGTTTCTCGCCTTCGTTTATAGAAACGAAACAAAAACAACAAATCTCTTCTTTTCGCGAAACGAAGAGGGAAAGATAAAAAAAAAAGAATTCTTTGCGAGGAAATACCTACCCTGCTTAAAACCAATGCGTTGACAAATCATCACAAATAAAAACGATCCACAAATTTCGCTACCGTTGTGCAGTGAATACGGTCACCGTGCAATAATGATCTGAAGGCTTTGTCTAGATAAAGGTAATGGAGTTTACGAAATCATCCTATATCTCTCGATATACGATAATACCTCAGTCGGAGATTTTCGTCGGTGGCTCAAAATCGGCCGGCTTAATCTTTGTATTCGAAACAATAAAGTTTTTTTTACATATACATATGTATACACATATACAAATATGTATTTGGGCATTTCCACAGAAATGTCACCCGCAGCCAAAAAATTCAAAGTCTATAAAAGTATGTTGTTTTAACATATTTTTATAGAGAATCTATCAACTTTCAATAATGTAAACAAATTTTACATTAATTCATACACACTTTGAAATATTCAAATGCAAAGTCGAACAATTGCACGTTTTGTTTTGCTAAATGATCTTAATGAGAAACATTATGCATTGACAATTGCTTTTTAAATCTCGGTTTATATTCAAACAATATAAGAAAAATGTAAACGGAACGATGCGATTGCCATTTACGGCAATTTTTTTCTTTGCTTTACCGTATATTTCGATCAGTGCTTTTCTCTTGGTATTTATTTTAAATTTGTAGCGTGCGACATCGTAAGTGTAAAATGCATAAATCCAAAAAAAAAAATTTCTAAAATATCATTATTTGCGATGGCCAACAACTACAAGCAGCAAGGGCAGCTTATTCCATTAAAAAAACTTTATTTGAGACTAGCAATACTATTTTCAGTTAAGTTAGTTTTTGTTCTACATATATTTGTATTTTTCTTTATTAACCCTAAGTCTACACGAGCAATTTGTTTGGCAATTATTGCCGTAGCAACTATCAAATTCTATTGCCAACACTAGATATTAACGTGTGGACTGCATAAATATGTATTTGAACACATGTTCAGCAACAAATGTTATAATACATTGCTGAGCAATTATCTTTTAACACAAGCTGTCAAAATCAATTATCAGTTACAAAAAAGGAACAATTTTGAAGTTAAAACGTATAGAATGGAAATACAAAATTTACAAATTAATAATAAAAAAACAAATTTAAATAAATTGGTTGCCAAAGAAAATGTAGGTATTTATTTCCATACAAATTCATGTTTTGTGTTTAGACATAGGTACGTTTACTCCACTCTGAAAAAAAAATTAAACATAGAACATTTCTGTGACGTCATTCTGTCGACGTTATTGCTTATGTTAACAATTATGTACAAATTGCTCGTCTAGACTAAGGGTAAAGATATTTTTTTAAGTTTATAATTTTTGTTCGGAAAATAAATATATTGAATGTATTTAAAATAATGTAGAATCATCTGACGCATGTCTTATTACATAAAAAGTAAAAACATAAACATAAAAGTATGATGGAACAAAATGTCGCATGCAACATTAAAATTAAATTAAAAATAAACTACACAATATTTTTTAATCAAATAAAATGCAATATTAAGATACATCAATGCATAACACTTTAAAACTAGTCGCATTTAAATATTTCATCAGTGAAATCAGTGTTTGAACTGTTTGCTTTAAAGGCGACTTCTGTGTTTGTCGCATGCAAATGCCTTGGTTTTTATTAATTATCTTGAAAACGAACAATTGCTCAAAGTCAACCTTAGCACAAATTATAGTGGTAATCAAGAGCTTTAAGTTTCGCATTTTGTCAAAAAAAAATAATTTTTTGGTTTATGTTTTTTTTCACTTTTAAGGCGTACGAATGTCGCATTGGAGAAATGCCCATATGAAATATAAAATTAAACAAAAAACAAGTAAGAGCGTTATATACAGCTTTGCCGAATCTTATATATCCTTCAAAATGGCTCGATGTAAACATATATATTAGTGATGTTACGAATATCAATTTTAATATTCGCGAATACGAATATCTGCGACAATATTTGCTAAATACGAATACGAACATCCAAATTTAACCTTGCGCCACACTTTATTTTCAAATTTGATTGAAAAAATCGTCCATTCTCGTCCATAACAATAAATCAGAAAAAAACTGGCACACTACTAAATATAAATACATATTTTACATTATTGTGATGTTCCGAATACTGAATTTGAAATTATTAAAATCGCACCTGAATGCCACTACTGAACCTTTCAAATTGATATACTAACAGTATTATTATTATAAAAAAGCCATATGCACCGCAACCCAAAGGGTCTAGAGTTCAGCACAAATGTTCACTGAAGCAGATGAAGGCTACAAATAAAGCCAATTTTTAATGACCTGAAGTCTTAAAACTGTTTACAGTTAAATTTTGCATTAAACAAGGCCAGAAAATGCTATAAATAATTTTAGAAAAAAAAAAAATAAAAAAAATTCAAGATTTTTGCTAACAATTTATTAAAAGTATTATAGAAATTTTATTAAGAACCACATACATTTTAGGAACGCATTTTAAAAAAATTTAGATGTGAACCAAATGCAAGAGATTTTATTTCTATGCTTTGTTCTTATTTAAAAGATTCTATAAAAAGAATGTTTAGATCAGTTTATTTTAACACTATTTTAACACTATTCATTAACACTATACTAATCTTGAGATCATTTAATTTAATGTTTACATTACAATGTAAAATTTCCTTATACTTTTATACGTTATAAAAAATGGAAAATAATTTTTATAATCAACTAGCTGACACCGCAAACGTTGTTTTGCCATATAACTTTTTTCTTGCAGATTTTACAGTGTCTGCATGCCAAATTTTAAGAAAATCGGTTGATTAGTTAAGAAGAAAATAAAAATTATAGGCTATAGTTCTTTCCAGATGTTACACTATTTGCCTGCCAAATTTCAAGAAAATTAGTTGATTAGTTAAGAAGATATAGGATGAAGAAGCTTTTACCCCGATTGCCTTATTTCAAGCCCTAAATAATAAAAATTAAAAGCTATAGTTCTTTTCAAAAGTTACACTATTTTCCTGCAAAATTTTAAGAAAATCGATTAATAAGTAATGAAGATATCGGGAGGGGAAGCTTTTACCTTTCTTGCCCTATTTCCTTTCAGATGTTACAGTGCCTGTATGCCAAATTTTAAGAAAACCGGTTGATTAGTTAAGAAGATATAGGAAAAATTGGTCATGCCGTTTCGGAGGAGTTCAAAACGGAGGGCATTTTGTTGATATTTGTATGGGAATATATAGGAAAATATAAATGCAATATCTCCGGGCCGATTTCGTGCAAACTTCACCATCTACAGACTATCCCCAACGTACCCTGAAATTTTAAATCGGTCGACCCGTGGTGACATTTCTTTTATATACTTATATAGATATGATAAGGACATTTATAGGACTCCCTTAATGAAATTTTTTTTTACAAAACAGGTAAGACGTTTCTTAAGATAAAACTAATCCATTTTCATACGAAATTTCTTTTTGATTTCAACTATTTATAGTAGTTTATAAAAAAGGTCGATTAATTAATAAAACTATTCCTCCAAACTTAAAAAAAGCTGAAAACATTTTATAAAAATCCTAAAGAAATGCAAAAATCACACTGATACTTATACGTAAATACTTTTAGATTTCGTTTTCCTCACTCTTTTTGTGCTTTAACTTACTGAGCTATCTAAATAAGAGCGACAAGCTTCTGTTTTATGTCAAAACTTTTTATTTTCACACAGTTTATACGAAACAAACCTTTAGAACGTGAATTTAACACCACCCGGCTAGAAAATCTTATTTGATAGATCGCTTGGTCGTTTTGTTTTATTAAAAATGTATTGGCAATAAAATTTTCATGTTTAAAATAAATGCTTGCCGCTCTTGTTTAAGTTAGTAATTGACCGACCTATTTTGGTGGTTTTTCACATACTTATTTAATTTAGGGTTCTTTGTTTATTTTTCTTAACTTTACTTCGTTTCTCACACGTTTAAATTAGGGTTCTTTGTTTATTTTTCTTAACTTTACTTTGTTTCTCACCGTGTTTAGTAATGGATATCAACCTGTTAAGCTTCCCAATCCTAAATAGGATGCTTTCAACTTAAGTCTTTTTCATAAATACTTTTTGTGACGGCACAATACTAATAATGTTTGCAATGCGAATTCATTACAGGTGGTCATCATTGTTGGATGTCAAAATTTTGTTTAAAATCTTTAAGGGTAATCACGATGGTCATTGTGCAAATTATGATTGATCGTGGGCATACATACCACTTTTATTTTTTGTGCAAATGTGCTATTTTTTTAAAAATTTATTCTGGCAACACTAAAAACTTCTTGCAGCACTGAAAAAATCTTCATTTGCTTACAATTATACACAAGTAAATTAAAATAAATTTTTTCTTTTAAAATTAATTTAAATTTAATATTTAATTTTATATTTAAGCCCACGAAAATGTTCAATTTATAAGTTTCCTTAAAAACACTATGGCGGCTAATATGTCAAACGTTATTGTTTACATTTGTTTGCAATTAAGACACCTTTCACACTAGGCAAGTTACTTGCGCAAGTCTCTTCCAATCTGAGCAAATATGCCCTACTAGTTATGCACTTACACTTTGCACTACCCATGGCGCATTTACTAATTGGACCATGGCACTACCCATCGTGATTTCCCTTTTTGTTTCTGTTTTGTTTTGTTTCCGTTTTTAACATTGTACAACACGGATGGAAATCATGGTATTGTACTTTTTTTTGGTACATTTTGAACCTTGTTGATACCGTGGTATTACCGCGGTTTACTTGGTACAATTTTAAAATCTTAAGGTTTTGCTGTGTGGTAACTTTAATTTTGTTTGTAATGGTAATGGTCAGCTTAATGGTGTAATGGTCAGCTTAAGGTCTATCCAATAGCACAGACCATACAGAGATGAAAAAAGGGACGTATTGTGCTCTGTGCCAATAGGTTTGCGCAAGAAGCCAGATGTTTATTTGGTTTATTCCTCAACGATGCCAAAAGTTGTTTACATTTTCCTTACATGGGGTCTTAACCTAAGATAATATCTGATATAATATGTGATAATTCCTATCATGGTCCTAACGCAGACCCTACTCCTGCCCAGTAGCGACTCCGATTTGTACTTCCTTCCCGATTGGTCGCGTCTAAAATCCATTCCCTGATCCTTCCAAAATAGAGGCTAGTGGAGGTCTAACCGCCTCCACACAGCTAGGATCCTCCATCTCTGAGCCCTGTCTCGCCAACTCATCAGCCACCTCATTTTAAAAATTCTCAACGCCATCCCTGAAACAAAACCATAACAAGAGAAAAAAACTAAAAAACTTTGTTTACATTTTTTATAGTTTCCTCTTTCTATCAATTCTATATCAATTAATGAATAAAAAATGTAGTGTCATAAGGGCTTTAGAATGGGTCTAACCACTGAAGTGTACAGCCATCCCACTACTGACGTCCGGAGTCCCCTGCTCCTACCTATCGATGATCAGCAAGCATAGTATGCATTTAGACCTCTCTAAAGTCTCTCCTGAGTATTCCTTCCCCAAGACAGCTTTCTGTCCAGAAAACCTCCTAGATACATTCTTAGCACTATCAGCTGGTCTAAGCTATACTAATCGCAGTACTGGTAGCCAAAAATTATCTACCCTGTATCTCCTAGTAAAAAGAACCAACTCCGTCTTCTCCGGATTAACTCCCAGTCCCTTATCACTCGCCCATGACGACAGTTCACCCAGCGCCCCTTGCATGACTTCGCTAATTGTCGGCAGAAACTTGCCCGATACCAATATCACTACATCATCCGCGTAGGCCACGACTTTTTGACCCCTTCTGTGAAAAAGTCCCAGAACGACATTGACGGCCAATAGCCATAATAAGGGAGAGAGAACTCCCCCCTGTGGGGTTTCCCCCAGTCCGAGTGAATAACTCTGCTGCTAAGCATCATATATATTAGGGTATTCATTCGGTTAACCGTTAATCGGAGAAATCCTGGAAAAGAACAAAGAAACCAAGATATCGCATTCAGCTTTTAAAAATTAAATGTTTCTGCGCATCTACGTCACATCAGCGTATAAGTACAGCTAAAATATAGAACCACAAGCAAACAAACATGTGTATAAAATGCTTAAGTGACGTCATATTAAACAGTTGAGTTTTGTAAACATGTGCAATGCGTAATCTTGTTTTTATCATTCTTGAATCTGTATTATGGGCTGCTTCCGATTTCTCAAACATCTTCGATAAGTGAAAGAATTGTTTCCAAATCAAGTTTTATCAAAACTAAAGAAAAGAATCGCTTAAATTCTAAACTTTAAAACCAAATTATTTTTCCAAAAGATTATTTTATAAAATCTTAAACTATTGAAATAATTATTACAAAAATCTCACAGTTTTTTTTTAATAAATACATACAAATATTATGTATAAATTATAAAATGTGTTTTTCATATACTATATGAATTACTTTTTTGTTTGCTCGTTTTAGTTCAAGAATTGTTTTGTTCGTTATGTTATTGTTTTTTTTTTACTAAAAGACTCCAATAATAAATAATTTTTGCATTTTTATTTATTGAAATTACTTAATTTATAACAAAACTTTAATAATCGGTTAACCGATCAATAACAAAATTAACCGAATAAACCAAAACCTCGGTTAATTAATCGAGCGATTAACCATTTAAAGCAAAAGCCCGATTAAATGAATACCCTAATAGATATACATTCGACCAAGAACAACGGAACCCCTAGATCAACCAGTGCCTGCCTAATAGCCTCTCTCCTCAATTGTTAAAGTCGCCCTGTATATCCAGGAATGCCGCAAGGTGTATTCCTTGCTTCGCAATCCACGATCCACATAACCAAACACATCATTAAGCACACTCTCAAGATCTAGCCTTAAGATAGGCGTGTTGAGCGCCGCTGATGTTGCCGGCGTCAATCCTCGTCCTCAGATGTATATCAATCAGTCTCTTCAACGTCTTGAAAAAAAGACGATAAGCTGACTGGTCTAAAATCCTTGGGTTTAGAGTGACCAGTTTTACCCGCCTTGGGCTTAAAAACTACCCTGACCGCCCTCCACCCTCTAGGAATGTACCTGTTCAGCACACATACTCTAAACAGTTCAACCAACAACAGGAGTGATGATTTCCCTATATTCACCCCTATTCTGTATTTCGATTACGTCTCCGCATTCAGTTCCGTTACGATCGAAAATTGGTATTCTGCAGAAAAACGGAATCGAAAGAATAAGAAGAAGATAACAATGTTTACAAAATCAATTGTATCAATGTGGAATGTGGAAATGAAACAGCAGAATAAGCAAGTCTGTTATCATTTTCATAAACAAATGTCAAATTTAATAAAACAAGTTCTGTGTATAATAAAGTAAATTGTTTATAAATTTAATAAAAGAAAAATATTGAAATAAAATAAAAAAAGAAAAAGGTAAAAATAAGTTTTGCATAAATATATAAGTGTGTATAATCTAGTGAAGCTGACATTAACTAAAAAAAGTAGAAAATAAAAGTGTTGTGGTTAAATATGTAAAGACAATATGTTAATAAAAACTGTTTGTAAAGAAATAATTTAGTGAGTTGCATTTTTATTTAAAATTTAAGGACAAATGGAGTCTATTGCAGTTTTTCGTATTGCTCCGGTGTTGTTGTTTTTGACCTGCATACATACATAACAAAACACTCATATTCCAGTACAAAAAATAACAATTTAAAACAAAAAAATTATATAATAATTTGTATTTAAATCGTTTTTGAATTTTTTAATTTTGTACTTACATTTTTTCACTTTTTTACTTAAAAAAACAAAAATAGAAAAAACCTCCGTTAACAAAAAAACAACTGAGAGAAACGGAGCTCCGATCGTAATGCAGAATACATACAATCGAAAGAAACTGAGCGGAATCGAAACGCAGAATACCAAAATTGACAGACGGAGAAAATTTCGATTCGAATCGAAACGCAGAATAGGGGTGATTATGTAGCATCGCCGGAAAGATACCATCTGGTCCTGCCGATTTGTAAGACCCAAAGGTATTAATTGCCTATGTTACCTTATCCAAGGTGATCATATCTTTCACCCGACCTGAGCCCGACTCAGGATCCACACACCCCGGAAAGTGAGTCTCCTCAACTCGTCTGCCCACCATCTTGGTTGTGTGCGCCTGCCCGGAAAGTTTAACGGACAGGATCGCTCATAGCTACTGGTCAATACTCCCGTGAAGGTGCTCACCAGTTGCTCCACACCGGTCGGAGTCGACCTCCAGTCTTGTGTAACTCTAAGGCTGCTTTGCACCAATGCCGAAAAAGAATCCCAATCCGTCCTTCTCGGATTCCTATACGGACACCTTTTTGACCTCAAACATTAGATTAAAGGAAAGGCGACTATGGTCAGAGAAGGAAAAACCCAAAGCCAACCTCTAATCCTCCACTAATTCCCTGCAGTTCGTCGATGTAATATCTATCGCTGCCTCTCTATCCCTAGCTCTGAACGTTTTCGTATTCCCCCTGTTACAGATAAAAAGATTGCTGTCAATAACAAAATAAACATAGACTCACCTCTTGTGTTGATGTCGGCACTTCTTGTTGAAGTCAATCCAATATTAAATAAAAAATGCAGCAAACAGGTTTAAAAAGAATTCAGTAACTTTTAATAAAAACGTGTTTCTTCATGAAGAGTAAAATATAATGTGTATATCAGAAAAATAATATAAAAAAAACTTAAATTAAAATGATGTTGCCATATTAATACTGTGTGGTGTTTTTAGCATCTCAACACTTCCTCCAAAAACACTGCATACTTTCTAACAACCCATCAGAGATACTCCAATATTTGATCGAAGTAAGTTAAATCGACTTCCTTCTAACGGTTTTGTAAATAAGTCAGCAAGCTGATTTTTGCCATCGATGTGTTCGAGTTTTAATTCGGCATCTAAATATTTTTCTCGATCGTAAAAATATCTAACATCTATATGTTTAGACCTTTTGTGAAATTCTGGGTTCTTAGCGAGTCTAACGGCACTGGCGTTGTCTACATAAAGTGTCGGAAGTTGATCATGAACTGCTAGCTCTAATAGTAGTCGCTTGATCCATATTAGTTCTTTGGTACCTTCACTTGCGGCAATTATTTCAGATTCAGTTGTTGACTGCCTATCAGCAAACCATCATCCACATAAATTGCTGCATATAAAACACTTGTGCGGTTGATTTTATAAAATACACAGGGATCTGCTGTACTTATCTTAAACCCGGCTTTCGTCATAAAATCAATAAAGCGTATATTCCAACATCGTGGAGCTTGTTTCAGGCCATAAAGACTCCTTTTTAACCGGCAAACACGTTCGGTATCATCCTCGAATCCCTCAGGCTGCTCCAAGTATACTTCCTCCTGAAGTGTACCATTTAAAAATGCTGTTTTGACATCAAATTGCCTCATTTTCATTTTCTTATTTGCAGATATGGCCAAAAGAATACGTATAGAGTCATAGCGAACGACTGGACTGAAAGTCTCGTCGTAATCGATTTCATATTTTTGCACACAGCCCTTAGCCACTAATCTGGCCTTGAATCGCATTTCCCCATTTTCAACAGGCTTCACACGAAAAACCCAACGGTTTTTTAAAACACTTATTAGCAGGTCGCTCTACAAGGTCCCACGTTTCATTTTCCCTTAGAGATTCTAATTCTTCGATCATTGTGCGTTTCCATTTTTTGCTTTGTGGCGACTTAATGGCTCCAATGTAAGTTTGTGGGTTATCATTTTCGACACCATTTGGCGAATTTGTCTTTAACACAAAGTCCTCAGAGTTCATCCAGTTTGGTTTGTTTTTATTACGATCACTGCGTCGAAGATTAGTTGTTTCCTCTGTAAGTTCGTCATCTTCGCTGCTACCATTGGAAAGCCTGTCATCTTCAGATTTTTCAATGATGCTACTATTTGTTTCTTCTGGTACAATGGATTCATTGTCGACAACTGTACCCTGATCTGAGTAACTAATAATACCTATATCCGATCGTGTGCTACCCACTTTTTCGGATTTGAACAATATATCATGGCTACATACTATTTTATTCTTCACAGGAAGCCATACTCTAAAACCGTCTTTCTCATTAACGTAGCCAACCATATGACCAAATTCTGCTTTGTTCTCAAACTTTGATCGAAAATGTTTTGGAACATGTACATAGCAGTCAGTACCGAACACCCTTAAGTGACTCAGATTTTCCACCCTTCGTTTGTACCAAAGTTCAAACGGAAACATATTTTCAATTTTGCTTTTACCCGTAAGATTCAAAACGTGTACAGCTGTACTGCATGCTTCAGCCCACAAATTTCTTGGTAAGCCACTTGCACTTAACATGGAACTCACGGCTTCTACTATGGTTCTATTTTCGCGCTTAGCTGTGCCGTTCTGTTGAGGTGTGTAGGGTGGTGTAACTATGGCTTAGCAAATTTGAAATTTCCTTGTTTACAAATTCTCCCCCTCCATCAGATCTAAATTTCTTTACAGTATGCCCATTTGCCTTAGCCTCATTTAAAAATATTTCAAGCTCCCGGCTTACTTCGTTCTTATTTTTTAAAAAAAACAATTTTTCTGAACTTGCTGTAATCATCCTTAAAACAAACAAAAAATCTAGATCCTCCTAATGAGGTTGTCTGCAAAGGTCCATTCACATCAGCATGTATCAACTCACCTGTTTCTTCTGATTGACTAGGTCTTTTCTTAAATGGCAACCTATGCATCTTTCCCAGCGCATATCCATCACAAATGCTCTCTTGATCATCCGCAATATCAATGTTCATTCGTTGTAGTATTTTCTTTACCTGCCTTTTATTTTGATGAGCAAAACGTTCATGATACAGTTGCAAGCTTTTATTTTCTGATGTGATGTTTACTCGTTCAGGTGGTGTCGAATTTACAGCACGCATATTCAAAATATACAGTTCCTCACTTAAATACCCTGTTGCTGCCAATTGATGATAAATTTCTTTAATATCTTTACTGTGTTTTCATCAAATATTGTTTTAAACCCATTTTTCGCTGCTGCTTTTACCGAAAAAAGGTTCACGCTTGCATCAGGTACGTACCAAACATTTTCCAGTACTGCATCTCTCCACTTGCCGTTGCATAATACTTTGACTTCAATATTACCATACCCATATGCCAACATTATAGCGTTCCGTCTACCAAGACATATTTTCTTTGGGATGTCAAAAACTTTGTAAAAGCTAAAATGATTCTTACTCGGACTAATATGTCTAGAAGCGCCACTATCACAGCACCAAACATCTGACGTAGCGCCATTGTTACATTCTGCCTTTAAACTGTACGCAAAAAAGGCACTGGTTTTTGCTTTAAAATCAATTTTATTTTTTTCATTAATATTTACATTCCTCGCCGCAGAACCTAAATGACATTCTGCTGCCCAATGTCCAGTTTTACCACATTTATGACAAGGGAACTTCTGCTTTGCTCGAGCTATTTTGTCGGTATTTTTATTTCTTTTGGGACCTGATTTATTTTTTTCGTTAACATGTGCAACAAACGCCTCTTCATTTACTTCAGCCTTATCTGTCCTTAACTCACGTGCTTCTATTGAACAAAGTTTTTCAATCAAGAGATTCAGCTTTTGTTCACTCGTTGGAATAATATCCCACAAATCTTTAAAGTTGTCATATTCTTTTCCAAGTGTGGACAGTATTCTACCATTTAGCATTCTTTCCGACAATTTGTTCTCATTGTGTTTTCCCAATTCGCTGTTTAAATCAACAAACAATTTCTGCAATTTTGCCACGTGAATACTGATATCTTCTTTCTCGTCCCACTTAGCCCGGAAAAATGATTCAATCAACATGTTCAAACGTTGTGTACTGCTTCGTTCAAAACGATCGCATAATTTATCCCATATGTCCGCTGCATGTGTACAAGTCAATACTAATTCCGCAGTTGTTTTACTTAATGCACCAGCAATAATGCTTGCAGCTTTTGCATCATCTTGCTTCCACTTCTGAAAAGCTGCTTTGCTTTCAGTAGTTGTGCCTTCTGTTGGACACCCTTTGATTTTATTGACTACATCTTCAAGTGCATGTGCTCGAAACATCATGTTCATGTGCCATTTCCATTTGGCCCCATCTTCAGGGCCTTCCAACCTCTCAACTTGTACTTTCAATTCGGTGTTCGATGACATTGTAACAAAATAATTTACAAAATTGGGCTATACGTTCTCCAAAATGTCCTTCCTTACTTAATATTGTGGTGACTGGGCCCATAACCTGTTGAAGTCAATCCAATATTAAATAAAACAAGTAAGAGTGCTATATTAGGCAGTGCCGAATCTTATATACCCTTCACCATTGTGCGAGCAGATACCAGAGCAACTAGACAAAAACAAAATAATTTTTACATATACATACATATGTATTTACAATACTAAAAGCTTCATTATAAATTAAATTTTAAAATCGAAAACTGGTAAATATTTTTTTAAAATCGTTTTTAGAACATAAAAGTTAAAAAAAAATTTCTCTTTGAAAAACCAAGATTCGAACCAGAGGACTCACAGTTTCTAAACTCAACCCCCTAGACGCCTGAACCCTGAACGAACGTTGTTTGAACATCATTAAAATTAAATATGGCTTCTTTTACCGTTCACAACTCAACTCAGTTGTGTCAACTCAACTCAGCAAAGTTGTAAACCGAATCAACTTATTTGAGTTGTGAACCGTAATAGTGGCCTATATTCACCAAAATGGTCTGTACCATATATGTGTGTTTGTTTGTTTCTTTTAGTAAAGGCATTGTTGTCATACCGTAGATTTATCTTTTTTTTGGCGAGTTTTTAAGTGGCAAAAATAATCAAAAATTCCCCGTTTCTATTTGTTAAAATTATTTCGTTAAATAGATGAAATAATAAAGAAGGGTGGTAACGAAAATCATATTGGGCATTATGCTAGTACATATATGTAATTGGTCATAACTTTTTTGTATCTGAACCGATTTTTCCGAAATTTTCAGAAAATATTTTCTACTAAAGATTTCCGATCTTTTGATATATAACGCGTAACCATAGGTCATATGACAGTCCAAAAAAGCAGGTTTTTATAAAATTTTTGATATTTTTTGCACGGGAGGTACCACGCCCACTTGTTCAATCCCGCCCACATTTTGTGGAATGCTGTATATTGATAACCTTAATGTGTGTACCTAATTTGGAAACTTTGGCTCTTGCCGTCCTCCAGATATACACAAAAAAGTAATAAAAATACAACAACAACAAGGGATTTTGGAAAAAATTAGAGGTAGTCGTGGTTTTTTGCTCAAATCTCAGCCATTTTTGGACCGATGTGGCTGAATTTCAATAGCAAGAAATGGTGGACTATATGTGACATAAGTGTGAAACAACCAAGCCGCTATCATGTCTGGAGTCTCCGGAAAACACATATCAAACGTAAGACGGACAGACGGACGGATATCGTTAAATCAACTTCGCTTTTCATAAGGACCCAGAATATATATACTTTATAGGGTGTAGTATCAATATTGTAGAAATTACAAACGGAATGACAAACTTATATATACCCTTTTACCTTCGGTGAAGGGTATAAAAATGCAGCAAACAGGTTTAAAAAGAATTCAGCAACTTTTAATAAAAACGTGTTTCTTCATGAACAGTAAAATATAATGTGTATATCAGAAAAATAATATAAAAAAAACTTAAATTAAAATGATGTTGCCAGATTAATAGTGGGTGGTGTTTTTAGCATCTCAAAACTTCTCCATTGGGTATGGCTTGTAGTGAGTCCATTGTTCTGGTTGGCCAGTACCCCCAGTATCACCTCCACCGGTTTGAACATTTTTTAAAAAACTCACAAATACAATTCAGGCATATGGGTACCATAGAAGGATAGTCTGGTTCGTATTCCACATTTTCCATATGATCCGGATGAGTGACAAAGAAGAATGTGACAATTCCAAATAATATTTGTTGAATTCTTAAAATTTGTCTTTAGAAATTATAAGGAAGTAATTAATATAATAATTGGATATTTTTTCTGCATTTCTGCAATAAGTGATACTTAATATGGCACATTTAAATATTTGATAGCAAAAGACCTATGTCATATTTAAATATTATGTTACGTCATTTCATCCAGAGTTAAATATGAAGCGACGCACAGTGGCGCCATTTGAGTTTTTCGTTGCAAAAATCATAATTTTTGAACTAAATGAGATAATCAAAAAATTTAAAATACGTACGATATATATTAATAAACCTATGAAATGAGTGTAAGAAAAGGGTTATACGTTATTTAGGTGCCTACTAATGGGTTAGCAAAGTTGAAATTTGTAGAAAAATCAATTTTATGGGAAGTAAAATACAATTGTTGATTTTGAATGTTTCTTTTTGTTATTAAAGGTCCAATTAGATGTGACATAACCATAACAAAACTGTATTACCATCACCACTTTATTACCAAAACGACATAAACATACCATACAAACCAATTCAATTTTGGTTTCTAAATTCGCTGTTACGGCTGTGGCATTATGGTTATGTCACGTCTAATTGGACCTTCAAAGTAACATTTTTGAGCTGTAATAGCACGATCGGAAATCTTTAGTAAAATATATTTTCTGAAAACCTCGGAAAAATCGGTTCAAATACAAAAAAGTTTTGACCAAAATATAAGCTTTTAAAAATACCTATTTTCGGGAACCATAGATCTTCCTGAGTCCAACTTTTATTTCAAAAGTAAATGGTAGATTTCTTCCTTAAGAGGTCGGTATATAAATCTGTCAAATCGGTTTTAAAAAAATTTTCGAGTTATGACCAATTTTTAGTGAAAATACTCTTTTTATTTAATGAAGTTGTTGTGGTTGTTTCGCTATGAGATTGTAACAGTTTTCTTCTTATTTCACCCAAAGCTGCAGCTTGTTGTGGCCAAGCTTAGTTAAATTATTTAAAGTTCATTGATTTCACAAAATTTTACCATCAAATTTTGTATTTTGCCAAGTGTTTAGGAACAGACGATACTGTGCGACGTAAGCTGTTATGTCAATACATGTTTAACTCGGCATTTTTATCTTCACACACTATTTATTCAAAGAATGTAGATCAAAACATTTTTGTTCCGCGCGGCAAACCACTAACAACCCGACGAGGGGGTGCTTTAAAGTCATGCGAAATAAGGCCATGATGGCTTTATATCTCATTCAATAGGGAGATAAAGCCTTTTGTTTTTTTCCCCCATTTGAATGGGAGATAAAGCCATCATGGCCTTAGCTCACATTAGCGATATTAGAAAATGGCTTTATCTCTCATTTCAGTTTTGAAGAACTTTTGCATTTTACATTGATTAATAGTTTTCTTATTTTTATAATTAAGAGTCTTCCCGGAGACACAAAAGTTAAGTATCGAAATCTGGCTTCGCATACTAAATTTTTTCTGCGTTTCGGCCTGCGGCCGCGCTTAAGGGTTTTCTCCTCCAGTAGGACACGGCAGGTGGCTTCGCTGAATAAGTTTTCCTGCGTGCGTCACAACAATAAAAAAATTACTTTTCCCGGAAACACTAAAGTAAAGTAACAAAATTCTGGAAAAATATGACTTTATCTCACATTTGCGAAAAAAAAATATGGCTATATCTCTCATTTCGCAAAATTTTAAATATGACCTTAACTCTCAATGATTGTCCAATAAGGCCATTATGGCTTTATCTCCCATTCAATTGAGCAATAAAGCCATCATGGCCTTATTTCGCATGACTTTAAAGCACCCCCCCAACCCGACGATACACTATCTGTTTTCTATTTTGTGTTTGCTTCAACAAATACTTTGGCCTCCTTGAAAGACATTTTAAAATATTAGTGTAATAAATGTGTAAATGGGGCAAATGTATAAGTTGTGCAAAAAGTTATAACAACTTTGAGTTTCAATAGAAAACATGTTTTCCAACCCACGTTATTTTTGACAAAAAAAATATATCATGCAGTTTATATTTCAAATTAATCCAAACATAATTTATCGTTTTTCTAGAAAAAACATTTTTGTTCCGTCCGGCAAACTTTTATGGATCCGAAGTTAAACTGTCAAAATTTTCTAAAAGAAATAGACTTTTTTAACCATAAGTACCATTAAATTGTTAACTACTCACCTTCCTGAACGGTTTTATATAAAATTTGCGTAGTAGGGTTGACAGGAGTATTTTCTGTTCCTTATAGGCTTCGTCTGTAGTGCAAATGAACTAAATCCTTGTTTTGTCTCCATATTACTAAAAAAACTTATTTCCCGATTTTGATGCTTTTGATTTGAGTCTTGAAGGTGGAAGTAACGATTGTATGAGAGTTAATACAGTAAGGTATTTTACATCTACAAAAATTAATTAAAGAATTATTAGTTAATATAAAATATATAAAAAAATAAATATTTACGTACTGTCGCAACATTTGTTATCCTTAACAAAAATCGAAAGTTCATGCTCTTCGTCCTCTTTAAATTTAGATTCAAATTTTGGAAACACCAGATTTATCATCACTTCAGAGAATTTGTCAAACTTATCAAGAAGATGATCTACATATTTTTTAAAAGTAAGTAGTAAGAATTTAGTCAAACATTTCTATATTGTATAACACTTACTAAACGATAACCAATAGGATCTTTAAACATTGGCCACAAAGCAGTTAGTTGTTTTTTAGACTTTGGATCACAAATATCATAATACGACTTCCGGCGAAGTTCAAAACATGCATTCCAATGTTTCAAAACTTTTTCGTTTTGATATTATTAATATTAAATTGTTTTTATCGTTTCTTAACACGTGTTACTTATTCTTTTACAAAAGGTTCGGGAAAATTTTTAACAACAAAAATCTTTGTAAAATTTACTAATAATTTGTTGATTGCAGTCATTCTACGTTACAAAAACTGTTTTGTATTTTTACAAATTTTGTATTTTAACTAAATTCTTTTGCGCAATCGAAATACAAAAATTTTTTAATATATACAAACATTTTGTTCATGGCACAAAAAATAATTTACAAAAGAATATTTTGTATTTTTAGTCATGAACTATTTTCAGTGTAGTTGTTGTTATGTTTCAAAAAAAACTTCGCACTCTTGCGTGAATTACTCTATTATATAAACCATGGTAGAACAGGTACAAGGTATAGGCATTAGAAATTTTGCTCTCAATTTTTCAAACCCATAAGGCGTCAAACTAAAGAAAAAAATTAAAACAAGCGTTAAAAATTTAATAAATTAATTTGACAATACATGGGTAATTTTTGATGATTTTTTGACCAAAATATGATTTTATGATTTTTTTTTTTCAAATGAAGATTACTTATTATGATTTTTAACTAAAAATTTGGTTGTATAAAATACATATGGGCATTTCCTGGGGTCACGTACGTACGTTCGTAGGCTTTTGATGTACAAATAATATAGAAAACAAAACTTTTCCTAGCTTTTTTTTTGCGATTCGATAGCATTTGGGTAGCTGTATGTTTAGTGCAAAAGATGAATTTCTTTGAGTTTAAGTTTTCATAATAATAGTTATTAACATGTGGTCACGAACGTACATACGTAAAATAGAAGTCAACTTTGGCTGACAGCAGTTAAATGTAAAAATCTGCGTAATGGAACGGAATATTCAAAAGTGATTAATTTATTTTAAAAGTGTATTAATGTAGGTCTCCATGCAGTATTTACCAAAAAAAATATCTCTTTTGGTTTTTGTTTAATTGGCTTAAGTACCGGTCGCGAACGTACGATTTTTCCATATGTTTTTTTATTATTATCACCATGCAGTTTCCCATTAATGTCTTCAAATTTCCTTAACAAACAACTAAATACTCAATTTACAATTGATTGTAATGAAAATATTATGAAGAAAGAGTGTAAACATAACATAATTTTGCATGTAAAATAAGCATATAAAAATGTGTTTAGAAGTAGAAAATATAAGAAAATATAAAATTTTCCAGTTTCCAGTGCAATTTCCTCAAGTAAAACAGCTGAGACATGCTATGAAACCATTCTTTTATAACAACATAGACTTTTTTTATAATAATAAACAATAAAAGACGATGATTATCAACATTTTATTTTTTCATCCTGGTAGACCATTCTGGGGAAATGTCCATATGTAATTTTTTTTAAAGTTTTTTAAGCAGTAAATTTTTAAAACAATAAAGTTTTGCATCAGATTGTTGTTTATAGGTTTTGCACACATTTTTACCACATTGTCCAGCATACGCAAAAAAGTCATTATTTCTCGGGGTACCAAATATTGAATAAGCATTTTAGATTAGCGGTTGTACATTTTAAGAATATTGATAAAAAAAAATTATTTGTGAAAAGAAAAAACTTATTTTTATAAAGTTTCATATATTTAAGAACAAAAGAATTCAAGTTTTTATTACTAAAAGGCAAAACAAATGGAACTCTGAAGCTTTTTGTTTGTGAATTCCATCTTCCATGTTTACGATCATTAAGAATATATTTTAAACGGTGTCTCACCATTATTTAAATGATTAAAGTATACCATTAGGAGCTTGCTTAGGAAAATCTATATTTTTTATTTAATGATATGTTCTCAAATTGCCTTTGATAGCACAACGATATCAAAAATAGTACAATACCAAATGGCCAGATTGCCGTTAACGACATAGTCATCAATGATGTATGCACGACTTTTCCCCTGACGTTTATGTTTTCTAGAAGACAATTTTCAGAAAATCGTCGTGCACGACATTGTCTTATAAGTTGTCTTCTATAAAACTCTATGAAGGTTTTTATTTATTTATTTTAATATAAGTAATATACAAAAACCTATCAAGGCTAATAAAAATATATATTACAAAAGCAAAATCCTAAATATTAAAAAATGTATTTATTCAAGTATATACACCTAATTATAAAAATACAAATGGCTCCCCAGTCAAGGATTGAAAGAAATTTTAAAAAAATATTAATTTAGCAATTAACAGGTCCCAAAGTAGTAGCCCAGATTAAAAAAAAAAAATAGATAAGTCAAATAGATATACCATTACAGAACATTCTGTCTGAAATAAAGTCATTGAACATAAGATTAGGCAAAAGGGGGGGAAATCAAAAGAATTCTTAATCCTGAACAGAAAAGTATTCCATAATTTTCAATCGGAATGCGTTATTTGAATGAGAGAATATACGAAGGTCTACTGGTAAAAAATTCCAACATTGAGCTACTCTAACTATAAACGACCGTTCAAAACAACTACAGCGAATTCTAGGTATAATAAGTTGTGGGTTTCTAGTTGAATGTGTGAAGAAAAACTTGTAACAAAGTTGAGATGGTTGTCCAGTTTTCATAACTCTAAAAAATAGTAGCAAGTTACGATAGGATATAAATCTTTTAAACGTACAACCAAGATAATGTTTGACATACCCAGAAATATGCGCTCGGCGTCGAACACCATACGTATATCGCACAATAGTGTTCACAATACGATTCAGTCTAGCTATAACGAGAGCCAGATACAACTTCAAGCCCATAAAAAATATGCGGCATTAATAGTCCATAAGCCAATTTATACTTTATGTGAAATGGTAAATAATTATTACTTGAGTAAATTCTTCTCAAAATTGCAGAGACCCTACAACAAATAACGTCAACATGCTTATCAAAAATAAGACAATCGTCAATGCAAATACCTAAACATCGTATCCGGTCGACAAAGGCTAGCCTACTCCCACCAATAAAAATTTAGATCAACAAAATGATGACGAATTACCCCAAAGAGAATCGCCTTAGTCTTAGAAGTATTGGTAATTAAGGAGTTCCTAGACGACCACTGTTAAAATCGTTCAAGGCTATAGTTAATATTGGATTCGAGAATATCAGTATTATCACGATCAGCACATACATTATCATCAATTTATTCGGATAGGTCATTAACGTATACTTTAAAATACTTTTTTTAAAATTCTCACATTTTTTTTTTTAATTGTTGATTTAAAAATCTACATAAAATTTACGAATTAGCACTAACCAGTAAACCCGAAAAATGCTGATGAAGTTATTCGCGGGCTGGAAAATAGATTACATGCAGTTAATACTTCACTGTCAATTTGAGGAATGCTTAAAAGAGTCGAAAAAAAATATCTAACAGAAATTAAAATTCCAACTATACTAAAAAACTGTCTGAAATAGATAACCATATAATAATTTTTGCCGTCGACGCACAGTAACGACCGTAGAGCAAACGAGGTTGCAAAAATCAAAATTTTCATGAGCGCCGACGAAGTTTTGAATAAACCCATGTTATAGGAAACTTTTCAACGATTTCAAATCTGCCACTCTTAATAATATCACATTTTTAGTTTAGAAGATATAGCCGTTCAAAGTTGACCGACTTTCGGTTTTCAAAAAAACTCACAATTTTTAGTAAATTTGTTGCGATTTCAGGTGTAATATCACGAAAAATAGGTAACGAATCGCCTTATTTTTTGTTTGTATTGATTGATGTATTTATTAAATGTATAATGATAAAAAAAAATTAACTGTTTGCTTTCTGTTTCTCCTGGTAAATCACTATTTAAAAACTATCCGTTTTTTCACTATTTTTCAACTTTGACGGAAAATAAAAAAAATTTATATTTTTCTATATTTGCCATATTTGCAAAACCGGTTCTTTGATTATTTCTTAACATAATTCAAAAGGTTTTATCTGCCCGTACGTGCCCGTTTGGCTTCTAGAGGTAAAAAAGGTTAAAAAGACATGGTTGCAGAAATTGTATGGCGTCCATCCGTTATATGTTTTGACTGACAGTAGTTTGATCTAATAGTTTGAAAAAAACTACTCATTGAAATTAGCAGGTACGTACCTCACTTAAACAATACTTTGGCGTACAAATGGTCAAGAACAATATTGACTTATGGTCCCTACAGGTAGGCACAAATCTTATTTGGACACGTGCATAATATCAAAATGCATTATTCAGCCTAAATCCATATGTATGCAGGGAACAGGTAAGTTTTTAGGCATGGTAGCATAAGACTATATATTGCAAAATAAGCATAATGCCTGGATTAGTCTACGACTGAAAGTTGGCGCAACAATTACTGAAACCATTAAACAATTTAAGTACTGAAAACATGGCGTTGAACAATTTTAAATTATTTGAACTGTTTAGAAAGTCAACCACACCAAATTTTTTCACGGAAGCTGCTTTAGAAGAACTTGATAGCTTATACGGAAATATTGAGAGAAGCGAAAGTATAAAAAATAATTTTTATCTGATATATGCAAATATTAAGGCAAAATGGGTGAAATCTAATCGAACCATTCAGAACTTCAACTCCAAATACGAGGACTGGCTTAATGAAGACACCATCCTGGATATATTGGCACCCACCACATCAACCAGAGGAGCAAAAGGAAGGCCAAAAAAAAGTATTGAGGAGTGTTCAATATTCACAAGGAAGAGGAAACTTGCCGATGCCACCAATGACTTGACCACGAAGCAATTATCGGACGCGCTGTCTATTAAATTTACAACGGATAGTGAAAGAGTTAGGTCGCAGATAACCAAATCTGTTGCTGATGCAAGCCCACTGCGACTAAAAAGGATTAAGGAAAGCATTCCCACGCCCACAAACGCACACATTAAAAAGTATGGATCCGAAGAAGCCTTGGCCTTTTTTATGGACTTAAAACTTTCCAAAGAGAAATATGAGAAACTACGGGCATCTTTAACGCGACACGGCGCTGACGTTTTACCCGGATACAAGCATATTACGCAAGCCAAAATAAATTCACGACCACTGCATACGGAGTTTACGGAAGTCTCTGCGAAAGCCAATCTGCAGGATCTCATGGGCCATGCAGCAAAACGGTTGTTGGAGAGTCTTCCTGAAAATGAGGTGAAAATTCTTCCTGAGAAGTTGACATTGATCAGCAAATGGGGCTGCGATGGATCATCCGGACAAAGCGTTTATAAGCAAAGGATATCTCCCGATGACGCTACAATATCGGACGGAAATATGTTTATGGCATCTGTTGGTTCTTTGCGGCTTAAATCTGATGTTTCCCTACACTGGAAAAATCCACGTCCGTCATCAGTGCATTATTGCCGACCAATAATGTTTCAGTTTGCAAGGGAATCGGCAGAACTCATAAGGACCACGGTGAAGGACATTGAAGAACAAATAAGCAAGATTAAGCCTACAAAGCTGCAAATTGGAGAAGGTTGACCATGGTTGACGGAAAAGTCGTAAACGAACTGACAGGAACAACCTCAACAATGTCATGCCCGATTTGCAAAAAGAGTCAGAAGAACTTTGGTAATTTAAACGATTCTACAAATGAGGAGAATTACGAATATGGAATGTCACCATTGCACGCAAGGATAAGGTGTATGGAATTCTTGCTAAAACTGGCGTATACCCACCCTACCACAAGAGGAGGAAAACTTCGATGAAAATACATCAATAAAGGATAAGGAAAAGATCAGAAAGAAGCAAATATATATAGAGCAATTCCATATGAAAGCGATCACCTTTTAGACGACCCCTCTCCGATTTTAAAATAAATAGTCTCAATCGATTGCCCAGCAAAAAATAATGTACCTACATTTTTTTTTTTTTATAGTGACTGGTTTATTTCTCTTAGGGGGCTCCCATACAAATATTGCGTTTTATGAAATTCTTAAATTAATTAAAATTTGTCGACTTTTGTGAATAAAATCAAAAGTTGCAAACAGATTTTAATCATTTATGGCTTGTTTTGTTTGTAGCTTCGTTTTTTATAAGTCTGCAAAAAATTAGAAGCCTAGCTGCATTTTAATTTAATTTTGTATGAATTTTTAAAAAACAAAAATTTCGAAATTTTGATAAAAAAATTAATTTTTTTTTTCAAAAAAAAATTATGTTTCAATAACGACTACTCATATTAGAAAAAGAGTTTTACTTTTCTGAAATGAAATTTTATTGCGGAATTTCGGTTTTTTTAGTAATTTCAATAAACTAAACCGTTTTTGAGTTACGCGAATATATGTTGAGCAACCTCCTCCATTTTCGAAATAACGGTATATCTCGAAAACCAGAGCCAATCTGAAAAAACCGCGGGCACCACTGGATTCAGCGTCCCCGAATTATGTTAAAACGCCATGTGCCCGCCTTGTCACGAAAAAGTGTCAATTTCATGCACAGTGTAATTTTTAAAATGTATTTTTAACAAGGTGGTCTCTTAAATGCTCTTCTCCTGTCCAAACAAGGAGTCGGGGCCCATTTTTTTATTGCTGATTCTTAAAGCAAAAATTATGAGGAATCCAAAAAAAAAAATTAGCCGGAAAATTTAGGAGCTTCTGTGGAAAATCGGAAAATTTAATTTTCATGGGAAAATTTAAAGGTAAATTTCTAAGAAAAATTAGGAAAATTTTATTTTTCAATTAAAGCCTGATTCAATACCTTTCCAACGAGCTACCACTCGTTGCGATCGCTTTAGTAGTTTTTTTTTAAAACAACTTTCAATGAGGTCCCTTATGAAGAATTCTTCAATTTTGTCACATGACAGTGGTGTACACCACCACTAAACCAGTCACTATAAAAAAAAAAAAAAAAATGTAGGTACATTATTTTTTGCTGGGCAATCGATTGAGACTATTTATTTTAAAATCGGAGAGGGGTCGTCCAAAAATTTGCCAATTTTGATCGTTTTCATATGGAATTGCTCTATAATGTCCTGTGGTTCCTATTCGGAACAAAGGGCCACAACGAATCTATTCCATTCGGTCCGGTTTGATGATATACGTATGGCCAATCCAGCGCCATCTGCGGTTAAGTATGTCAGTATGGATTGGCTGCTGATTTGTTTGACTCCAAAGTTCCATATTGGAGATGGTGTTGGGCCAAAAAACCTTTAGGATGCGTCGAAGACATCGATTAACAAACACTTGTAGAGTGTTTACGGCGTTATCTGTTGTACTCCATGTCTCACATGCATAAAGGAGCACAGACTTAACACAAGAGTTAAAAATACGAATCTTAGTGTCCTTGGATATGGCTGAAGATTTCCATACTGACCGAAGGGTACCAAATGCTTGGTTAGCTTTAGAGATTCGGTACGTGACATCATTACTAGAACCACCTGTGTTTGTAATGATGCTGCCGAGGTAGCAAAAAGACGTAACTTCTTCCAGGTCGGTATTTCCTATGCAGAATTTGTTGGTGTTTGTTGTATTGCAGCGCATCACTTTGCTGTTGCATATGTTTATTTTTAAGCCAGCTTTTGCAGCTTCTGTTTCGATGCATTTCAACTTAGATGTCATATCTTTATAACTGTGTGCAAGCAGGCAGATATCATCAGCATATTCTAGGCTCTCGAGCTGTTGGTTAAGACCCCAGTTGATACCTCTCTTTGCTTTAGTAGCATTGCGAACTATAACATCTAGAACGATGTTAAACAGCAAGGGAGACAGTACACAACCCTGGCGAACACCAGCTACAACATCGAAACTGTTGCTCAGAGCATTATTGTGGACAACACGACATTTAACATTACGGTACAGCTCCTGAGTAAGGCTTATGATTTTGGGTGGGACCCCTTTGCAAGCTAGAGCACTCCATATTGCGTTTTGATTCAGGGTATCAAAAGCTTTTTCAAAATCTATAAACAACAGGTAGAGCGGAGAACGAAGTTCTTTCGATTGTTCTATGATTATTCGGAGGCTATTGATGTGGTCTATACAAGATTTTTGGTCTTTTAGTACAGTGTCAGATATTCTCTTGTTAATAATTTGTGCAATAACTTTATTGGTTGCGCTAAGGATGGTGATGCCCCGCCAGTTCTTACAGTTTTTCAGGTCACCTTTTTTTGGAATATTTACGATAAGGCCTTCTTTAAGCTTCGAGTCAAGTTCTTGTGTGCGCCAGAAGTTCTGGATAAGGGGAAGCAATATGTTGGCTGTGGTTTGAGAGTCGGCTTTAAGCATTTCGGGCGATATATTGTCGGCCCCAGGGGCCTTATTCGCTTTTAAGGAATCAACTGCATCAACAACTTCTGCTACATCTGGGCATTTAATGGAAATATCATGCCGTATTAAGTAAGAGTCGCAGGTACACATATTTGGGTGGGTGGGAGTTGTAGTGGAAAGCATGTTAGAATAATGTTGCTTCCATATTTCTAGCTGATCTTGCGCGGATGTTGTGAGGTCACCTTGGGCGTTTCTTAGCGGTCTTGTGTTTGAGATGTTTTTCCCAGTGAGTTTTTTTGTGATGCTATAAAGGTCCTTCGATCTATGCTCGGCTGAGGCTTTTTGTGCATCCGATGCAAGCTTATTATACCACATTCTTTTGTCGTTTCTGGCGCTACGTTTGACCAGCTTATCATGTTGTGTGTATGCCTTTTTACGTGACGACTTTTCACCGAGAGTTCTGGCTGCGTTAAGTTCGTCTTTTAGGTCTTTCCTCTCAAGAATGAGGTTCCAGGTTAAATCAGACATCCAATGGGTTTTCTTAGGTACTTTGGGACCAATATGTTTCTTTGCAGCATCAACAAAACTTTTTTTTAATTAAGAGCCACTCAGAGGTAGGATGGGGTTGTTGCACAGCTAATCCATTTCTCAGCTCTTGTACGTAGCTGTTAAGAGTTTGTGGATTTTTTAACTTTACTACGTCGTATTTGCGTGCTACAGCCTCAGGTTTACGAATAGCAGCAACTTTTATACGTAAGCTACCAACAACGAGATGGTGATCTGAGTTGCAATCGGCACCGCGCCTAGATCGCACATCCAGGAGGCTACTTCGCCAGGTTTTGCTGATAGCTATGTGGTCGATTTGGTTTTCTGTCTCATTGTCGGGCGATACCCATGTCACCTTGTGTACTCTTCTGTGAGGAAATAAGGTGCCCCCTATTACAAGATTAGCGTTGCCACATGCCTCAGCAAAGAGCCTACCATTTTCAGTAAGCCTTCCAATTGCGTGTTTGCCCATTAAATGTTCTCGTCCTATATTATCGGGGCCAACCTGTGCATTGAAATCGCCCATCATTAGAACGATGTCACCGCGGGGAATTGCGGATAGCACACGATTTAAATGGCTGTAAAAACTTTCCTTCAGTGTTGATTCTGACGTTTCAGTCGGTGCATAGCATTGCACACAGGTAAGATTTCGAGCTCTTGAACGAAATCTTGCAGTTATTATTCTGTCTCCATATGGCTTCCAATTAATCATTGCATCATATGCTTCTTTCGACAACAGAAATCCGACACCGCTTGACCTTGGCTGGTCATCCGGCTTTCCGGAATAAATAAATTTTAGGTTTTCGGAGGTATTGAGTTCTCCTGATTCTGGCCATCTTGTTTCGCACAAACCTAAATGCAGCAGGTTGTAGTTCGCAAACTCTCTGCATACTTGGGCCAGTTTAGATGGATCTAAGAGTGTGCGCACGTTCCATGTTCCAATTCGAGAAATTTTATTCATGCTGAAGGTCGTCATCGGGGGGATCGGTTGGTAATAATCATTATTAGTTGTGGTTTCGTTAATAAATTGAGTTTAAGGCAAAGCGACTGATTGGGCCACCTTACCCGATCCTAGCGTTGGGGCTGCCAACAACCTCTAGGCAGGTGGGAAACAGTTGAGTTTCAGTGGATTACACCTACTTACCTGAGACGCAATAATCATGACATGCCATTCAGGTTACTCAGCTGTACGCCTTCTCACTTTAGCTGCCGTCAGACGAGCGACCAAACGGCATTACCAGGGGATACTTGGTATAAAACCGGAAGTAGTGAGCTGCTTGGGAATTTCAGACAAAGGAATCGCTTCTTGTCATCCCCAAGTGGATGACAGACATAAAGCTTTCCGCACAAGTGCACCTCTGTGAAAAGCCCCATCCCCCTAGAAGCAAATACAGGATGCTTTTTTTAAACAAGTTGGACTAAAAGTAGACTGTCCCAAGCACGGATACGGTAACTCAAACGATGGAAACACTTCTAGGAGATTTTTTGAAAATGATGAGGCAGTAACTAGAATCACTGGAATTGACAATCAAATCGTGAAAAGATAAGGAACGATCTTAGATGTTTTAAACTGCAAAGAAAATGTCAATTCTACAAAATATGGAGAATATGCGTCGAAAACTGCATCTCTTTTAGTAGAAATGTATCCACAGAAGAAGTTGACCCCGACCGTCCATAAAATATTGGCGCATGGCAAAGATATAATTGAGTACCAGTCTTTGCCAATTGGAGAGCTTTCTGAAGAAGCACAGGAGTCTCTTAACAAATTTTATAAAAAATATAGATTGCAGAACACATTCAAAGCATCAAGGGTAAGGCAAAATGAGGACCTCTTCAACATGTTGGCAGCATCTTCCGATCCACTTATTTCTTCCCTGCGGCATGTGAAGTCAAGAATAGAGTTAGAAAATAATTATAGTTTAGAAATGGTTAGTCTTTTAGATATACCTTCTCTTACGAACTGTGATGAATATTTTACAGAAAATTGAAAAAATAAATTTAAAAAAAAAAAATAATTTTAAATCAATTGTTTGAAAATATGGATGACATTGATCCGGAGGAGATGTGGTTTCAACAGGATGGCGCTACGTGCCATACGGCGAACGCAACCATCGACTTATTGAAATCAAAATTTGGCGATAAGTTGATTTCGAGAAATGGACCTGTCAATTGGCCTCCAAGGTCGTGCGATTTGACACCTCTCGATTATTTCCTGTGGGGCTACGTGAAGTCACTGGTTTATGCTGATAAACCAGCAACAATTGACGCCTTGGAGGCCAGCATTGTTCGTGTTATTCGTGACATACGGCCAGCAGTGCTCGAAAAAGTGGCCCAAAATTGGACGTCCAGAATGCGCTTCGTCAAGAACAGCCGCGGTGCCCATATGCCCGAAATCATTTTCAAATGTTAATGTCACGTATTGATCTTTGAATAAAAAAAAAATTTTGATTACAATTTAATTTTTTGTGTTATTTTTTACAATTTCAAGTTCTATCGGCCTTAAAAAAACACCCTTTTTATGGCATTTTGCCAAAACTTCTTTACTCGAGATAAGAAAGCAAAAAAGTTTTTAAAAAAACTCGGTCTAAAAATCATTTTATTAAATAATAAAATAAACCAAAATTAAAAAAAATTTCGTTTATAATATTGTTACGTTTTTCCTTTAATAAACGCGTTTGAGTTCTTTTAATTGCAAATCCGAATAAAAACCCGCACTTATTTAACTTAACAAACTTTATTAATTATTTTGTTCACAATTATTAGTTACGAACAGAACCGTTTCTCAAAACAAACTAAACTAACTATACATGAGTCACCCCTTTTTATATTTCATAACTATTTCTTGAAATTTCCTGAACCTTTCTGTATTAACTACTTATTATGTTCTAAAACCATTTCTAGAAATGACTGGGAAATTCATGTAATAATTATTTTAAAATAACAGTTGTGTTCAAAATTATACATGACAATTTTAAGTAACTACTATAACTTAAAAGATAACTTATGCTTTAAACACATTCAAGACAGCAAGCTACCGACTTCAATATGTCAAAACTAGAATACATGTGTGCATATGGAAATGATTATTTTCACGACGCCACGGATACATGGCTGCAGGTTGTTGTCTGTGCTTATTTTGTCGTTGTAGTCAAATTAAACTAATTTCTATTTTTGTCCACTACAAAACAGAAAAAGTGCTGCTAATATAAAAAAATATTTAAAAAATAAGTGCTTAAATTTTTTTTTTTTTTTTTATATTTAACAGAAAAGAATCGCCTTGAAACAAGAATATTAACTCGGCTCAACACCAAATTGTTATTTATATAATTTTTTTTATATCCTTGAAATAAGTTCTATCCGAAGATGTTTTTCGCGCCAACGCTTCTAGTTCAGGAGTTATAGGTCGTAAAAGTTTCAAAATACTTTATCCATATCTCTTTAGGTAAAAGATGAATCTATAAAATATGGAAATCATTGGAAAATTCTTTAAAGTGTGTTCCACATGGCGTTTATGGCACACCGATTAACCAATTAAGAGCCAATTTTATATATTTATACTCCGTGGCTGACTTTTTTTTTACAAAATTGGCTTTATCTTTAAATCATATCGATATAACAATAATTATTAAACCCTAATATATTTGCTTAATAAAGTTTTTCTGAATTGCGGTTTTTCGGCGTTGCAGAACACTTATTATTTAGTTTTTATTACAATAATTCAATCAGCCCAATCATGATTAGTTTTTTCCCTTTTCCTACTTTTACAATTGAATAAACATAGGAAAAATGAGAGAAGGGAGAAAACTCCCGGAGAATTTTTATTCATAATTGGGATGAATATGTATGAAGTACATAAATTATTACCAGATATATATTTTTAATCAAACTTTTAAATAAATTGACTAATTTTCCAAAATAAAATTTTTTAAAGCTTAATAAATTTAAAATCTTTCAAGAAATATTTATTTTTAAAATTGGCCCTTGACGGGCTAATAAATCGGAATTTTTTAAAGATCAAGTGAAAGCCATTTCGAAGTAGTTTCTAATAATACCACTACTTCTTAGATTCAGTTTTTACCTAAAAAGTTATTGATAAAGGGTACGTACGTAAATGCAGTTGTTGGGTATCACTTGCGCAGAAGTAATGTTTAATGTTCGTAAAAGCATCACTTGTAAGAAACTTCGCATCCCTCTCGTATGTCAAAAGTTTTTATGCAGTAATGCCGCAGGTCTGCAGCAAACTTTGGCAATTATTGCTTCAGTTACTTTTCTGAAGCAATAACTTTTGACAAAAAAGAAATCATTTAATAGTATGTTCACATTTGGATTCTTATACGCGTTTAAGCAGTTCGAACGTGATTAAGATCTAATAACTTCAAAATCGAGATGATTACCCATACATACCATCACTTCAAATTGGCATGATTACAACTAAATCACTTCATAAATCACATAGAATCCACTGAACATACCTCAAATGTAGAATCGCCAACATGATCGTGTACAACCGGCCAAGATTTCTGCTTAATGTTTTTGTTTTTTTCCTTAAATAATTCATAAATTCTCACAATTTCATCATTTAAATGATTAAACTAATCTTATAATAACTTTATAAAAGTGTTTTTAACCATTTCTAATACTTTAAAGAAAAAAAAAATTGTTTGTTGTGTTTTTTTCTTAATCATCTCAAATGTAATGATCGGCTTTGATTAACTAAATCAACATTTTGCTTAAACGAGTTTAAAAACCTAAGTGTGAACTTAGCATAATCGTCATTTATAAGAAAACTGTTACTTTTTGGTTCAATATTTTCAATTAAATTTGTAATCTTTACTGTAAAAAGCATTTTTATTATTAGTTAATTTTTGCTTATTAAACTTTTGCAATTTCAAAAATTCAAACTTTGCACAGCTGTTGTGCAAAGTATCCGCAACACAACTGCAACTGGTAATCACGCATCAGCAACAACATTTTGCATCACTGCAGCAGAGATACATAGTTTTTATGTATTTACGTACGCACCCAAAGTGTTCTGAAACTTTTACGAACTATACCACGTGTGTTGACGGAAAAAATTTTTTAATTTTAATAGCATTTTATATGTATTGTTTATATTGTTTATTAGTTACAAAAACAACAAAATTAAAATATTTTAATTTTTTTTTAATAAATTCATTTGTTGATAATCTTAAATTAAGTTTGAATAAGAGTCTGCAATTATGCATGTTTTTCCATTTTATAAAAGAAAAAAAAATGATAGTGGCACCACTGAAATATAAAGACATAGTAAACAAAAACAGCTGTTTGTATTTTTTCAATTGTAGCTGCCGTCTTCAACATAATTCAGTAGCTGACTACAAGACTAAAATTTCAGCCAGCAGCATTTGTAGTATTGTGTTCGTGTAGCCTGCTGTGCTGAATGTGTTTAATGCATTATTACTATAACTATAAATAATGCTTAGATAATTTTACTTTCGCAACAATATAAAATTTTAAAAACATAAACAAAAAGGTTTTTAACGAAAATTCATATGATTAACAACATTTTTTTCAACTTTTTAAATTCGACCTAAGATGTTTTGTTAAAATGCTACAGATATAAAATTAATAGAAAATTAAAAAGAAATATTTATTAACATTATTTCATTTCGATTTTTTAGGGAGGCTGTATAGCTATGTCAACATTTTATCCTTTGGATACCGTGCGTTCTAGACTACAATGTAAGTTTAAAATTAAGTTTATATTAGATTTATAGGGCTTATTGTAATAGCATCATAAGTCACACGAAGGGAAAAATTGGGTTAATGTGTTTTTCCTATTGAGTATAACCATCTCAACATCCCCCCAGAAGAGATTAGCTATTTTCCAATTAGTTCCCGATTTAGAAGATAACTGACTTTTTACATTTCATTGTTTTTGTTTTTTCTTTTTTTTTTCTCGTAATAAAATCATATACATACTACACCAATTTTTACAGCTTAAAACAAAAATGTTGAATTTCGAGGAATTTATGTAAGAAAGTCATGATTTTTTTTTATTACGCATGAATGTGTGGGTATATAAAGACGCTTTGTCAAGGAACGATAAATAAATATCAAAAAACGTGAGATATGAATTTTTTTTTATCAATTTTGGATACTTATAAAGTTATTGCACAAAAAAATTTGTAATTTTATTCATATGCCAAATTTTTAATTTTTTTTAGTTCAGAAAAAAAAAATTTAATTTTTTAACAGCTATCTTTCTGTTGTCCAATCATTAGTATGTGATAGTAGTCTTTTTAAAGGAGATATAAAAGGGTATACAGTAATCCCTGTCGTGAATAATTTTTCCCTCGTAATTGTTTCCCTTCTCACATACATATTTGCGATCATGAAAAACTCCCATGAAAATTTTTTTTGAGGTAACTCAAAGGAGAATAATAATGTGAAAAAATGTTTATTAGAAAAAAATTTCCAATAATTAGTATTGTGGTTATTTTGTTGAACTATTCATGGTTTTTAATCCAAATTTTGAAATTTAAATTAGGCTAAAGTTCATCAAATTTAATTTTCATTAAATTATTTTTATAAAGAAGGAATTTTACAACATGAAAGTTAATTAAAATCTATTGATAATTTATCATTCTTAACTGCCGCTGGGCTCGAACCCAGTCTTTTACGGACAGGTTACCCTTACATGTTTCGACTGCAACCACTCAATCTCTTCAGAGGTGTTTGCCGTTTAACACTCGCAGTCATCGGCGACTGCTGGCAGTCAATAGTCCAAAATCGTAAATAGTTTTTTCCCTGGAAATTTTTTCACTTTTCCTTTGATTCTGTCACTTCTTTTTGCTGGGGAACAGAATATGTATGTAAGTAGTTCTTCTTATAACTCGAATATTAAGAGCAAGAAGATCCGTTAATAAGGCACAAACAGATATATTGCTCAACAAAATTCAAAACAACGGGTCGATTGCCTGCGGATTTGTGAAGCTTTCGAAAGGTGGCAGAATTTTGAAAAATATTGTACTACATAAAATTTAAAAAGTGCAAAAAACTAACGTTGTTATCAAACTATCCCGCCAATATGAAGTATTTTGCTTAATTATTTTAACCATAGCTGTTTATTGTAAATTATTTTCTTTAAAATATTGGCTCAAAATGAATTGTTTACAATTTGTAACTGTTTTTCATAAACTAAAATCTGTTAAATTTGTTAAATACTTTTTAAATTAAATATAAATCAGTTTCAAATAATTTACGATTCTTTCAAATTTTATTTCTTCTCCTGGAAGCTAAATTCACTATTATTTCAATTTATTTTATTCAAGTTAATATTATTTAAATATATTCAAATCAATAAAAAACAACACAAATTTGTAACCTTTCTTTAAAAAATATATGCGTATATTTTGATATTTTAATTGCTTTTTTATTTTTTTAATATTTCATCTCTTTTTACATTCACAAGAACTAATAGTGTGAACAATTTTTCACAGGAGATTCTTGATTGCTTTTTTTCCCCCTTCGAGGGGAATGAAAATTTCATGGGAACAAAAATTCCACTTGTTATTCACGATAGGGTTAAATATAATTTCATGAAAGACCTATTTTCAACTTTTGTCTTTTAACTTTAAAGTCGATTATTTAAAAATTATTTTTTTGTGGCATATGATTTTATTACAATAATCCCCGCCCCCTTGAGTTAGAACAGAAAAAAATAAATGCTGTTACGCTAACATTAACATGTTTTTTTTAACATTATAAACATTTTTTAGTTTATAATTTTTTACAATTTAAAAAAATTTTAGTAAAAATTTCCTATATACTTTTTTTGTTTACAGTGGAAGATCCCGATAAAACCGGAGAGGCCCGAAGTACCATGAGAGTAGTTAAGGAAATAGTTCTGGGTGAAGGTTTTCATTCATTATATCGTGGTCTTGGACCAGTTTTACAAAGTTTATGCATTTCAAATTTTGTCTACTTCTATGCATTCCATAGTCTTAAGGCACTGGCGAACGGAGGCGATAAAAAGCAACAGAGTGCCCTCAGGGATTTAATGTTGGGTGCCGTCGCGGGAATTATTAATGTGCTTACCACAACTCCATTTTGGGTGGTTAATATCCGTTGCCGTATGCGTGATGTTGCTGGCAATTCAGATGAAGACAATAAATATTATAAAAACCTATTCTCTGGCCTACGGTATGTTGCCAAGACTGAGGGAATCAAAGGGCTGTGGTCGGGTACAATACCATCGATCATTTTGGTGTCTAATCCTTCGTTACAGTTTATGATGTACGAGTTTTTAAAACGTTATTGGATAAAAATGTATAGAAATACTGAAATTTCTAGTTTAGGTTATTTTTTAATAGGCGCTGCCGCCAAAGCATTTGCTACCGTCTTAACATATCCCCTACAGTTAGTACAAACTAAACAAAGACATTCAAAGCAAAGTAACGTTCCCTCGACATCAAAACAAGCTGCTCGCACACAAGGAATTGGCGGAATGATAAAAATGATTTTGGATATAGTAAGACATCAAGGTTTCCGTGGACTTTTCCGTGGTATGGAGGCGAAAATTTTGCAAACTGTATTGACTGCCGCACTGATGTTTATGGCTTATGAAAAAATTAATAACACAGTTAGTTTACTCCTTAAGAAAACCCCTGCTTAACTGATTCAGTAAAAATATGGTGGATTTGTTTAGATTTTTATCAGAAATTTAATAGTGAATAATGGAGTTTTTATAGTCATATTTTTTAAGGTTGCGGCTAGGGATGTTGTACATTCCAGTTAAATTGCTTTTCAATTTTAAAATTTACTTGGTAAAAAATAGATATCAAAATATTATTTATTAATTATTTAAAAAATTAATAAAGTTTTTTTATTTAAAAACATTTTGTTTATTTTACTGTCAGGCCCAAAATGTCGACAAGAACATTTCTTTCGCATATTTATATTGAAAACAATAATAAAAAACTAAGATTTGTTTTCAGTATAAATATACGAAAGAAAGTTTTTTGTCGACATCGTGGGCCAGGCTGTAAATAACATATTTTAAAGATTAAATTACCCTGTAAGTAATATTTAAAGGGTCTACTGTAAAAACTTCGAAAGGAACAATAAATATATTGAGGTTAAATCCACCTTAAAGTTTAAAATAAAATATATATTAGTTTCTTCAAGAAATTATACTATAGATTAGTGATGTTACGAATATTAAGAAAAAGGGGCCAAAAAAGGGTATTTCTATTAAAAAAGGGTTCAGTTTTTTATAAGCATTATTTCCTATTAAAAAGAAAATAATAAGACCAACTTTTAATAACAAACAAAAAATATTAATTTTAGATAGGAAGTGCTCAAAAACTTAACTTTTTTATAGAATTTTTTATAGAAAGTTTGTTCTTCATCATTTAGGCTAACTTTTTAATGCTGTTTATGTTATTTCCCGAAATTTTTTTTACCGATTTAGCTATTTTAAAATAATTTTAGGGTTTGTTTCGAATTTGGCAATTGTTCACGAATTTTATCCATGTTCGCTATATAAGCGATTTTTTCCTGTAAGTTTTCTGATTCTCTCATGCTTTTAAGAAAATTAGGCTTTGCTTTTAGCGATTTTTACCGAATTTTTACCATTCCTTTTAGTTTTAGAGACTTTTAATCAATTGTATGTAGGGTTTCTAATTTCCCGGACTTCTTCTATTCCCGGGAAGCGAAACAAAAAAAATGTTATTCCCGGGAATCCCGGGATTCTTTGAATAAAACAATAATTTCATTAAATAAGTTCAAGACAAAAGTTTTTCCTTTTTTTAAAAGAATATACACATATACAATAGACCAAAAAAAAATTACCTTTACTAATTCCACAGAAAATTAACTGTTAAATTCATATGTACATGCATATTATATATATATTATATATATATATATATATATATATATATATATATATATATATATATATATATGTAACACGAATTATTAAAAATTATTAATATTTAGTAGTTATTATTGATATCAACTTGGTCAAATTAACTTTCTTTTAAGCAAAAAATTTTTAGTATTATTAAAGCATTTAAAAGCTCATCAGAGATTCTATTTCTAATTGATATGTATATTGTCTGCTATCAAAAACGTGCCCTCGCTTTCTACAGACGTTGGTTTTATAGTAAGAATACAAAGAATTTAAATTTTTTGGCCTGTTACCCGTGACTTTATAGACGTCAAATTCTTTTTTTAAGATATTTGCAGTCTTTTGTATTTTCTTTACATTTATTTTTTTAGAATTTGTATTGTTCATCATCTGGTGTCCGTTCATTTAAAAAAACCGTTGATTGGCGTAGGAAAAATAGTTCGATTTGTAGGCAATTTTGGTAACGAATATATTTTTATTGATCGTTTTTGATTTGAACGATGCTAACAATAATTTTAAATTCCCGAAAATTCCCGGAAAAAATATATATATAAAAAATTTTGGCTAATTTTTGCAAACCTTTGTGAATGTTTAACTTTTTGCGTATCTTCTCTTTGAGGCAATCGTCACCGTTTTAAAAAAAGGCCCATATATAAATCGAAGTCGCCTATTTTACTGGGCACTATCAACACTTATACGCGGCGAAAAGTTCAATGCCATTAGTAGGGGTAAATTTTTTAGAATAAAACATGCTATCCTTTTGGAAAGCAAAACATTTTTAAGAAACGAAAACCATATTGCATTTTAAAATAAAATGTAAAATTTTTTGTAGAAAATAAAACACGAAAAGTTATAAAATAAATAAAAAAAATGATATTGTATAAATAACAGAGTTCAGAAAATTTTATAAGTGATCGCTCATATTTAACTATTCTTGAATTTTTTTCATAAATGAAAAATGTAAAATATGTAACTTTTTTAAAAAAAAAGTTTTTTTCACAGTCATAAATGAATTGTTAATATTTCGCCAATTCGTTTATGTTGGTGAGGAAAAATACATTTTTGCCTTTCTTCAGTCAGGAAGAATGAGCAAAAAATAGTTTTAGTAACGCTCCTTACTAATAATGTTGTTGTTGCTCGACAGTTTGCATGACCACAGCACGAAATGCCTGTGTGTGTATTTTTTGGTAAAGGCAACCAGCCAAAGTGTCTGTTGGATTTTTTGTAGGCAAAAAATGAAAAAAAATTTAAAGAACTGCACATACATATTGTCATCTTAAATGCAGAATAATGTAACATCACATTTCATAAGTTTACATGCAAAGCAAAAACTTTGTAAAATGGTAATTATTTGAAATTTAAAAGCAATTTTACATATTTCAGCTAAAAATGCGATAACCGATATATTTTTGAGGAAAAAAATATTATTTTCTAAGTTGAGTGTGTTACGCTATATTAATTTGTAATTTTCGGAAACAAAAAGACGTATCATCATTGCTTTTTAAAATTTTAAACGCCTCATAACTTGTGGCGTTAAAAATTTTAAAACGGTACATGAATTTCTGTAGAAAGCAACAACAGAATAAAAAAATATAATGTGGTTAAATGAACCTATAAAAATGATAATCACACAATTAATATGTATCATTAGTTGCGTCGACATGGTGAAAGAAGTTTCCTTTTCTGATACAGCGCAGGCAGTACTGCATTGCCCAACGTGGGGAAATTATATTATAGATATTATGACATACCTATTATGTATAAATTTTTATTGATTTTAATTACTAATAAGTAGTGGTTTAAACTTAAAAATGTACTTCATTAAATTTAAAAAGCCATCTTTTTCATTTTACTTTAGGAGTTTTTCATTACAATGAATAAATTTTGCAAATAAAAATTTAACTCGTATACATACATACATATTTGTCTTCATATAAAGAATTATTTCAAAAGAACTTCTGTATCGCATACTTACATCGCTATGTACGAAGCAAGAAGTAAATTTTAATTAGGTAATTTCTGAAAAATATGTAGAACAGAAGGAAAGAGTAGTAAGTGTAGTGATAGCAGCCCCCGTATTCAGTAAACTAAAAATTTTGGACAAAGTAGTACTTCTCCAAAAAAAGATATTAGAATTTAATTAAGTTGAAGAATTAACAAACTATAGCTAAACAGTCTATATTCCACTACTTAATAAAAAATTAAGAAAAGGCATTTATTCTAAAAATGTATAATAATTGTCTTTTTTAAGATATTGATGAAAGGCCACTTGTAAGAATATATATATTGATTCCTATGGTTCCAAGTTGGAACAAAGGGACTTGTAAGAATGCAATCCTAACAAAAACTACCAGATTATTTTAAATAACCGTGAAAAAAATATTTCTTTTGTATTACATATAGACTTTTTATATAATGAATAAATTGTTTCCAGATTCATTATAGGGAAGTTTGAAATTTATTAAAAAGGTTATACATACATTACATATACGTATTATCTCATAAGGTATACTATCATAAAAATAATGTCAGTCAGATGAAAACAAAAATCTAAGGACCTGTTTGGGAGTGCAATGGGGTAGGCTGCAAAATTTCAAAAATGTCTAACAGTCTTATGTGGAAGAAGCTGATAGTCACACTTATATATGGATTCGGTTCTTATAGTTTTACAGCACCCTGACTGGGGTCAAGTTATGCGCCCCATACACGTTTCAATTCAATTGTCAACTGAGTCTTTCAACTAAGTTGATGCTTGGCCACACACTTCATCAACTGAATTGAAATATTTTAAATTAATTTTAAAATTTAATGAAATAAAAGACAATTTTTTAAATACTTAACCTTCTTTTTGTAAAAGAAAACTACAAACATTAATTTTGACAGCTAATCAAAAGACTCGAGCATAAACAGTACAATCGAATTGAAAGACTTAAGGCTCAGTTAGCCGGGAGTAACAGTAACGTTGCAAATCAGCTGATTCATTTTGTTTTATGTAAAGCAATTAGAACGATTATAGTTAGCAGTAAGATGTTACGTCTCAATCTGTAAGAAATAGATTGGTCTTACTTTTTTACGGTAAGGTTACTGTTACTGTTACTCCCGGCTAACTGAGCCTTTAGTAGTCAACTTGAAAAAATTAAAATCTTTTGATTTTTCTTCAACCGTCAAACTAATTAATTGACAAAGCCACACACGCTGTGATTTGGACCAAGGTATATTTACACAAGGTAAACTCGTTGGCCCATATGTTTGTCAGCTGTTTACCCTTAGTTGGAACCCAAACGCCAAATTTCGTGTATATGAGCCAAAATTTGTACATGCGTGCGTTAAATTGTTTTTGTTTTATATGAAACAATTTTGACAACTGGGTTCCTTTTATAGAGCAGCATGTCTACACTCCCAAATGAGTCTACCTTGGGTAAATATACCTTGATTTGGACAACAACCGACTCAGTTGACAATTGAATTGAATCGTGTATGGGCTGCTTTATTAACAAAATTTTCCAATATTTCATTTTTTATTTTTATTTAGAAAATCAAAATATTCGCTGCAATTTGGCGAATCTCATAAAATAGCCGAATATTAGTAACGTCACTAATACTTACTTTCTAAAGAAGGTGTTCGTATAAGAAATAAACAATAAGTTGTAGTTTATATTTTATTTACACTAGTAGGTATGTAGTTACTTTAATTTCAATTTACGCCTCCAGCTTTTTGTCTTTTTCCTGTTCACTGATTTCGCACTCGTTAACCTTTTCATTTTTCTCTTCTTTGTTTGTCTGTTTATTATTATCATTACACTCTTGCTTAGCTCTGGCTAATTCAACTAAATTATATTTTTTCATTTCCATATAATCGTCTACAACAGTTAGGCAACACAAACCCTTAATTACTTCGATTATCAAGGATCTCTTAGCATATTTTAAATCAACTTTATTTTTAACATTTTTCGCATGAATTAGATCAGCTATATCACGTATTAGTGCATCACGATTTATGTCATTATTAAATCTTTTATTCAAAACTATAGAAAAGGTGGTAGGTTTCTTAAGGAAATATTTGTCACATAGTTGACCAGCAGTATTGACAATATCATTAAAGTTGGCTTTGCATACTGTATCTATTGGCACTAAACGTAAAAGATGGCGAGTCCTTTGTTGTTTTGTCTTTGCAATATCCATTACAATTCGTTCGGCAATTCTTATCGGATCATCAAGAGTAGTTTTAATAAAAACGCAATTATTTGCACCAGTATCAACCACTTGAAAGCGGCGCTTGGCACTAGATTTTGTTTTTAATTGTGATGCATCAATTTGCTTTTGAAGTTCATCAGCTATATCATCATTTATGGAGGCTTTTGTGTCTTGATCCGATGTTTCAATTTCCTGGTCGTTAGTCTCTTCTTTATTGTGCTCTTCTTCTGGACCATACAATTCATTGGCATATTGATTTAAAATATTATAACATTCTCGAACGCAGTCTTTTTCATTGAAATTACATGTTGCTAGGAAACCTCTATGGCCAACTTCCAGATATTGCTTTCTGTTGGGTTGATAGAATTTCTTTTTATTTTGGAATTTTGCTTTTTTACTTGGTGGTTCACTCATTTTTACAATTTTTGTATTGATTTTAAAAGTAAGGTTAGGTACGCGTGTGAACAAATCAATGTTTTAAAATCAGCCGCAACAACAATGTTTTTGTTTTGTGTTGAATACGTGCTATTTAAGGCGAATTCAACTACAGGTGGTGTCGGAACTAGTGCTGAGAAACTATCGATAGTACTATCGATATTATCAATAGTCTTAAAATATCGAAAATGTCGATAGGAAAAATATCAATATCGATATTATTTTTATTTAAAATACAGCTATGAAGACGTGTAACAGCAGCTATACACACACAGTTTTTTGCCGCAAGTTTTTACTTGCTATTATTATTTTGCGCTGAATTACAGCAATGAATACAAACAACAAGAATGGCAGGTGTATGGATTGCTTAGCTGTGCTTTTTTACTGCTAATTAAAGGCCTTTAAGTCGAAATTTGTACATGTTTACATAGGGACTGAACTGACAAATTTTTTTGTAATGTTTTAAAAAAATACAAATACAAATGCAATTGCAATTGCATAGGATAAAACAATGAATGCCCATTAGAGCCTAAGTCATCTAGATTGATTACCTTTTGGGTTGAGAATCAAAACCAATTTAGAAAATTATCTTAAGTTGCAATAAAATATCTTATAGTCCCTGCTACTTCGGTTCCTTTAGAAAGGTACTTATCAATTTTTCAAAAACTGTCATCTAAAATAAAGTGCGTACATACTTACGTCTCATACGTTCAATAAAATGATAAAAACAACGAACTGTTGTTTTTATCCGAGTTTAGACAAGCGAACATTTGGAAGGAAAACATCTGGAATTTTCTTTTGTTTTTTCATTCGCGATCACACAGACGAACATGTTGCCGGAAACATTCTGTTAATATTGTTGTTTTTTTCTCAAAAAGCAAAGTAAATGTCAACAAAGAAAATAAGGACGAAGCGTGTCGCGAGTACCGAACACAAAAACCATTCTCTCTTCCCCACCCGTAATTTGCTACCAAACAAAATGTTTCCCGTCCAGATGTTTCCCTGTCTAAATGGGCACTTATAAAAAACTAGTTAAAGTTTTCCTGCACAAGTACAAACATTCAGTCGATAGTAATATCGATAGTGGAATCTGAACTATCTATAAATATCGATAGTAGAAAATATCGATAGTATCCGAGCACTAGTCCAAAACCAACAGATACAACATATAGGCTTTTTACACTTGCTCTCATCTTACATCTTTCATCTTATCGCAAAGATGATAACATCTTCCCATAAGAATTGTACAGGGCTGAAAATCAACATCTTTCTTCATCTTTAAAAGATGTTCTTTTTTCATGTTGTTTCATTCATCATCTTTCGATTATTTTAGTGTCATCACTAGAAAAACCCAATAATTTGTTAAAAAAATATATACCATCACTAGAAAAAAATACAAAAGAGCAGGACAGCAATATCATTTATTTAGTTTTTATTCGCTCTTACACGCGAAAATAAATATTTTTATGATGAAAGATGAAAGATGTTGCAAATGTAAACAAGTTTTTTCATTTTTAACATCTTCCATGCATTCCCTTAAGATGTGCTCAAGTGTAAAAAGGCTAATAGGGATTTTTGCATTGCATTGTTAGTGCTTATAGCTCGAAATGTCAACCATTCTTATACCCTTTGTACACTACTTTGTACATTTCGGAGGAACGCATTGAAGATGTTGAAAATGTGAAATACACGTTCACACTTGAAACATCTAACATCTATCAATAAAAAATGTTACCATTTCCGAAAAAAAACTTTTATTTTTTTAAAATACTTTTTTTCTACAAAAGTGCCAACATTTTAAAAGATAACGCCAAATTTCTAATTCATTTTGTTAAAAAAAAGCAAAATAAGGCTTGCAAAAAAGGAAAAACTTGAGGAATGGTAACGCTGCTTTCAAAGCAACTTCCATTTTGGCAGTGATGCCACAATAATAATAGAATTTATTGCCACTTTTCTAGTGATGACACTCAAAGAACCGAAAAATGTAAAAGGGAACAAAATGAGATAGTTACATTCTGTAATACCCTTTGTACACTTGCATACATTTCGGAGGAACGGATGGAAGATGTTGAAAATGTGAAATACGTGTTCACACTTGAAACATCTAACATCTACTATCAATAAAAAATGTCACCATTTCTGAAAAAAAACTTATATAGTTTTTTAAAATACTTTTTTTCTACAAAAGTGCCAACATTTTAAAAGATAACATAAGGCTTGCATGAAAGGAAAAACTTGAGAAATGGTAACGCTGCTTTCAAAGCAACATCCATTTTGTCAGTGATGCCACAATAATAATAGAATTTATTGCCACTTTTCTAGTGATGGCACTAATAGCCTTTTCACACTTGTCAACATTTAACATTTAACATCAATTTGCGAAGATGTTGGAATTTTCCCATAAGAAATACATAGGGCTTAAAATCAAAATTTTTCAACATCTTTACAGAATGTTACTATCTCATTTTGTTCCCTTTTACTTTTTTCGATTCTTTTAGTGGCATCACTAGAAAAGTGGCAATAAATTCTATTATTATTGTGGCATCATTGACAAAATGGAAGTTGCTTTGAAAGCAGCGTTACCATTTCTCAAGTTTTTCTTTTTTTGCAAGCCTTATTTTGCTTAATATTGCTTAAATTATATTTTAGAATGTTGCCACTTTTGTAGATAAAAAGTATTTAAAAAAATAAGTTTTTTTTTCAGAAATGGTGACATTTTTTATTAATGGTAGATGTTAGATGTATCAAGTGTGAACGCGTATTTCACATTTTCAACATCTTCCATGCGTTCCTCAGAAATGTATGCAAGTGTACAAAGGGTATTAAAGAATCCAAAAAAGTAAAAGGGAACAAAATGAGATAGAAACATTCTGTAAAGATGTTGAAAAATTTTGATTTTTATCCCTATGTCTTTCTTATGGGAAAATTCCAACATCTTCGCACATTGATGCTAAATGTTAAATGTTGGCAAGTGTGAAAAGGCAATTAGCAAAACACTAACAAATAAACAGGAAGTTAAATTCACTACTATTTCAATTTATATTATTCAAATTAATATTATAAAAATATATTGAAATCAATAGAAAAGCACACAAATTTGCTTGAAAAAAATTTAATTTAAAAAAAACAAATAAATTAAATTCGTATAAAACTTGTTGAATTAAAAAATTTCAGACTTCGTAAGAAAAATTTTATAATATAAAAAAAATGCCTTAATATTTTAATTCAACAAAAATTTTTTTAATTATTCATAATCTGTTCTTCGATAGTAGAATTATTATGTTTATTTTTATTTCCAACTTTTGTTTATTATTAGAAAAGATTTTGGTAGTTTATAAACGTTACTACCTTTTATATAATATTGCTTTTAGTTTCTGGCCAGTTTTCCGCCGAATTTAGGTCTAAACGCCATGGAAAAGAAACTTGTGTTAGTTAAGTAACCAGTAACTGTATAATATCGTTAAATTTTTAAAATTTTCAAATACGAAATCGTCTTACTTTAAATGTTTGTATTATAAAATGGAGCTGCCCTTTTATTATCCCAATATTTTATTACATTGTCTTCCTCATTTTTCAAGAAAACATTTTAAAAAAATTAATAGAAATTTTTTTATTTAAATATTTTTATGTTTGAATATATTTATTTTTTACCAATTTTGTTGAATACAAATTCTAAAACTAATAATCAATTTTTTTTATTTGAATTAAATTGATTTCAATATATTCAGCTTAGAATATTTGAATATAAAAAGAATTGTGCACATTTTTGAAAATCCAACTTATTTAATATTAAAAAGTTCAAAATTTTTTTTAATATTACATTTTAATTAAAAATATCTAAATAAATCAGAATTTTATTCGATTTTATAAAAATTAATACCACAAACATTTTTACAAAAAATCTAAAACTTAAATTGTTTTTCTTTTATAAAATAGAAATTTAAATTAAAAAAAAGTATTTTAATTTTGTATATAATTCATATCTTACAGCTATGAACAATACAAGCAAAAATATATCAGAAAATATTACGAGTACTATATTAATTATAAAAAACTCAAGAAATTAAAAAAAGTATGAAAAAATCTTTAAATTTAGCGGCTTAAAATGTTCAAAAAATTATGCAAAAATGTTGTTATATGATTAAACGTTTATGAATACTGTTTCTTGTCAGAGGTTTATTGAACAAAAACTGTATTATAACTATTGTAGACCTTAAACCTAAACTAAACAATTTTTTTGAATTGGACCGTAAATATTTACTATTCCCAGTTGGCCAAATGGTCATAGATGCAAATGTCGTCAACGATGTCCTCAAGACATTCTAAAATTTGTCGCCCATATAAAATTGATGAAGACAACTTAAGTAATAAAACATGTATTTTGTCGTGTATAAATCGTATTTACGACTTTATATAAGACATTTTCTTAAATTTGTCTTCAACAAGGCTTTATTGAGGACAACGTAAGCGACCATTGCATGCAATATGTCCTGTTTCAAAACGCATTGGCGACAATATGCATGAAATTGTCGCTCATCTTGTCCTAAATTAGGTGATATTCAAAACAAATTTATGAAAATGTCTCATAAACATGGGACTAGTTGTCAATATTTTTTTTTTGTTTTTTTAAAAACGTTAACAAAAATGTTTTTTGAATGAAAACTCGTATGAATAAAAACAGTTCTTTCAACTTTTTAAATTTGACTTAAGATGTTTTGTCAAAATGCAACAGATGCATATCTATCTATTTCTATACAAAACTGTACTAAATTGTGGATAGTATCTGCAATACTGTCATCAACGACACTATTAAGGTAATGTCGCTTATAGAACATCAACGACGATATAAGAAAAAAGTCGTTTATGTAGTCGCCAATGACAACTTTCACCACATTGTCACCCATACGGTCGTTAACGACAATGTGCATGATAGTGTCGCTCAAATTGTCGTGTACGATTTTGGTGCCCTTTGTTCGAAAAAGTCGTCGACGATTTGCTCTGGCTGTCGCCAACATGTCGTCAGCGATTTACTATGGGTCTTGTACGCGTCGTCGACGTTGTCTCGAACACATGGCCAACTGGGATTCATAACTCTTAAATGGTTTGTTCTTGATGAGTAACTTTAACATAATTTTAAAACTTTTATGACAAACATGTATATAAAAATTTGTAATGTTATTTTTAAAAAACTTTTTTATTCTGCTACCCACCCCAATTTTTCGAAAGTGAGAGCTGGTGGCCTTAATAGCTCTGGTTGTGGGCTATCGAAATCAGTTATCAGATTTTATACATGCAAATTTACAGATTTTATTCATATAACAACATTTTGCTAAAATTTTAATATATTGTATATATTAAGTAACTCTCTAAATAATAAAATATATTTCGAATGTTGTAAAATAAACCTTTTCTTACTTTAAATTCGGTAAAATATCTCAAAAACGACAGATAATATCATCGATCATCTCTAGTGTGTACTCTGTACCTACTATACATTAACTGTGTGTACTCTGTACCTAATATATCAACTCGGTGCGTTGCGGACGCTTGTGAACAAATCCAAGGCCTATCCAATAGGTCTGCTTACTATTACAACAATACAAAAAACAACAGGCATTTTGTTTGTGTAAAATTCCTCGCCGTTGTCAAAATCTTACTACTACATAGGCAAAACAAAAGGAAAAATGTCCCAGTTGGCCAGATTGCCGTTGACGACATTGTCGTCAATAATGTACGCACGACTTGTCCCTTGTCGTTCAGGTTTTCTAGAAGACAATTTACAGGAAATCGTCGTGCCAGACAGTTTGAGCTACATTGTCTTATAACTTGTCTTCTATTAAACTCTATGTAGGACAGTATGAGCGATATTGTCTTATAAGTTGTCTTGAATAAAAGAAATTGACGACAAAGTTTTCTTGAATGCTTTTCAATCACTTGCTTGATTTTCTTAAAATTCTTACATTTTTTTATTTTTAATTGTTAGTTTAAACACCTACATAAAATTTACGAATTAGCACTAACCAAAAGTTACGAAAATGCTGATGAGGTTTTTCGCGAGCTGGAAAATAGATAACATGCAGTTAATACTTCACTGTCAACTTTAGGATTGCTTAAAAGAGCCGAATATAAAACATGTAACAGAAAAGAAAACTCCAACTTGACTAAAAAAGACTGTCAGAATTAGAAAACCATACAATTAATTTTGTGGACGTCAAAATAGACGACATTGTCATGCTCGTAGTCGTTGACGACAAAGTAGGCGACATTGTCGTCTACGTAATCCTTCGATCGAATGAAAGACAAGAAGAGCGACATTGTCTTTCTTTGTGACGTGCACGATTTTTGCGACACTTGTTCGAAAATGTCGTTGACGATTTGTTCTCGTTGTCCCTTACATGTCGTGCAGGAATTAACATTGTCGTGCAACCGTCTTCGAGGATGTCTTAAAGGCGTGGCCAACTGGGGTGTTTTGTGTGCATGTATGTGTGGCAAAAAACCAAAAAAGTAAACAAAAATATACACGTATAAGGAAAATGTAAACAACTTTTGATATCGTTGAGGAAAATACCAAATAAACATCTGGCTTCTTAAGCAGACCTATTGGATAGACCCAGTTGGCCAGATTGCCGTTGACGACATCGTCGTCAATGATGTTTGCACGACTTGTCCCCTGTCGTTTAGGTTTTCTGGAAGACAATTTTCAGCAATTCGTCGTTCACGACAGTTTGAGCGACATTGTCTTATAAGTGTCTTCTATTTGGCTCTATATGGGACAGTATGAGCGACATTGTCTTATAAGTTGTCTTGTATAAAAGCTATTGACGACAAAGTTTTCTTGAATGCTATTCAATCAATTGCTTGGTTTTCTTAAAATTCACACATTTTTTTTTTTTAATTGTTGATTTAAATACCTACATTAAATTTACGAATTAGCTCTAAACAGTAAAACTAAAAAATGCTGATAAAGTTATTCGAGGGCTGGGAAATGGATTACATGCAGTTAATACTTCACTGTCAACTTTTTGACTGCTTATAAGAGTCGAATATAAAACATGTAACAGAAATTAAAATTCCAACTATAATAAAAAACTGCCTGAAATAGATAACCATATAATAATTTTTGTCGTGGATGTCAAAATAGACGACATTGTCATGCATGTAGTCGTTGACGACAAAGTAGGAGACATTGTCTTTCTTTGTGTCGCGCACGATTTTCGCGACACTTGTTCGAAAATGTCGTTGACGATTTGTTCTCGCTGTCCCTTACATGTCGTGCAGAAATTGACATTGTCGTGCATCCGTCTTCGAGGATGTCTTCACGACGTGGAACAAATCGTTTTTGATAATCAGCCGCAAAAACAATATTTTTTGTGTTGAACACGGGTTTTGAAAACAACAACACGTGCGTGATTAATCATAAAAAAGTCAATAAATTAATAAAAAATATAAAATACTAGAAACTAGATTATCTTCCAACAATAAATTTTAGTGTTTTTATCAAGCATAAAAATTGGGAATAAAGCACGACAAATAAAATCTTATTAATTAAAAATTGTGTATTCCCAAAAATTCCTTTGATAATAAGCTGACAAGTGCACGGCATAAAAAACTGAGCTGGCAAACTGCGTTTTTTTTTTTTATTTATTTTCATGCGGAAACAATAAAGCAATTGGATTTGGTTTTTAATTTGGTTTTTTCTTAACTCACAACTACAATTAAAGTTGGGAGAATTCCAACTAATTGTAGTGGGGAATGTAGGAAGAGATAAACTCACTGTTTATTGTAAGTATTTTGTTTAAGCTTTTATATCGTTGCAAATAAGTCTTTTTGAGTGTTTGTAAATCTCATTCACTCTGCAGATTTGTTTGCGAATATCTTTTATCAGCGAATGTTTTGGAATTAAATTCTCTTTAAGCAATCTTAACAAGAATTTTTTATATTATATATTCAGAATATATACATATAGATAAAAAAGGGTAAAAACTCGGTAAATATGAAAAATTGAGTAAGAATTGGTGAATACCCTGGTATTTACCCAAAGGGTAGGTACAAAAATGTTGTACAAAATTTTATAAAAATATATTGTTTAATAAAACCAATATTAGCTTCACTAATAAACACAAACATAATTTCTTAACAATATTAAATCAATATTCTCTGGCTTATTGTAGTTTTAGTACAATTTAACAAGCTTTTTGATATTTAATGTCATTTTAAAAAACGAAAAGTAACTTTAAATTAAATTAATTTTATTCCCAGTTAATGATTTCCATATAAGTTTGCGATTTATAAATATCCAAAAAAGGAATATACCTGGTATTTATCCAGGCAAAAGCAAAATTAATGCTATTTTTGTTTTAAAAATTTCATTTATTATTATTACATTACATATATGTATATGTATATAATTTATTGAAAAGCTAGGTATATAATGAATAAAATAAGCCATTAACCATAAAAATAATTTTTCTATTCAGCATTCATTAAAATTTTTATTTACAATACGTATGTATGTATACAGAAATTTCATGAAAGTAGTGCTAATGCAGTGTTACATAAAAAATCAAATTTTGCGATTTACTGCGCATTTGTCTTTGCAAAAATCTTAGTCCCAATTTACATTATACGATTTTTGTCGTTGCGATTATTGCCGTTTCTTCTTTGAAGTCGGTCTGATATTTACATTGTACGATTTTTGTCGTTACAACTTTTTCTGTGCAACTAAACTTCAATACATTTTTCGTCAAATGAGAGTACGAATGAGCGAACAAAATTAATCGAAGAGTACACTCGCTTGTGTACCCTTTTAATTGCTCTCTCCCATCTCCCCTATAAGGCAAGAATCGCAACGACAAAAATCGTATAATGTAAATGGTGACTTAAGAAAACAAAATTTGGCGAATTTTACCAATTTTTGCTGTTTAGCTTGACTTGCACTGCAACATTCACGTTTGACATATTTTTAAAAGTGAACTGTCCAAGGACTATTGAATAGGTCTGCGCAAGAAGCCTGATGATCATTGTTTATGTTCTTTTAAGCTTTAAAAAGTTGTTTACATTTTGCTTACATTTGCATGTATATGTTTGTTTACGTTTATTGTTTTGTCCCACACAAATTTATGGTATGCCACACATATACGTTTTTTCCTTTTGCTTTGTATATGTGGTAGTAAGTTTTTGACAGCTAAAAAGAAATTTTACACAAACAAAATACATGTCGTTTTTTGTTTTTGTACAAGTAAGCAGACCTATTCAATAGACCTTGGAACTGTCTTAACTATTGTCTGGACGCCTACGTCACGAAGACAGTAAGTCTGAATTTACACGTTTCATCTTTTGATGCTCAACTTATTTTCAATTCTCTTTTAAAGATGCCAATATAATCACACGCAGCAATCGGTTTCAACTTTTTTCGGTTCAAAACAACAACAATTTTATTAACAGCGAATCAAAGAGAAAAAGAAAAACAAAAAAGTTACATGCAGCCATCGTTGTGCATATAACAACGAATAAAAATGCAAAGTGTACTGACCGAGTACAAGCATCTCCGTACTAACCCCCTTTCTTTTTCTTCTCTTATCTAAAAACATAAGAGTTGAACATCGAAAGATGAAACGTGTGAAAGCCGACTTAAGGCGCATATAGACGACATGTTTTTGTCATCTGACATGTCAAATTTTCAAGTCACATGTAATTGTGCATGTCTGTCAAAATCGCTGTTTTACATAAGCTTTATAATATTCGGTCACAAACGTACATGTAATTTGCTTCTGATATTGTCTCTGTTTTTTTCGCATTGTTATTGCAGAAACCAAAGTAGTGCTCGGTTTCAAAATAACTTGCTGCCGCCATGAAAAGTTTTATTTGCGCCGTAAAATAGTTCAGCCATCTTAACATTTTTTTCTTTTAATTCAATGATACCAATTTAGGATTTTATAATAAAACGGTTTTTATATATATATATTCACATAAATTCTATTCAATGGTAAGATGATCAAACATATCTCGGTATTGTAAAAAATTAACTTCAGCCGGCTAATGATTCCGTCAATAGTGGACGCCGCTGCCGGTTTCATGCCGGCATAGCTTTCTGATGTCAGATGGTTTGTCAGAAGAAAATAGAGCACGCTCTAATTGAAATTTTGTCAGATGACTTTGCGTCTGACTTTTACAGAAGCAAAGTTAAAAAGGTAACACACGACATGTATGTGTTTTGCAGTGGAAAATTTGACATGTCAGATGACAAAAACATGTCGTGTACGGTCGCCTTTATAGTAGTGTTTTTGGCAACTAATATGTATTTTCTTACATTAGCTGCGTTCGTTTACCCCAAAATTTATACAAATTTGTACTGGATTTTACTGAAATGCGTTCGCGTACACATAAATTTGTTAAATTTTCATATTACTCAGCTACTGGATTTTAGTGGGATTTTACTGGAAAAGTAAACGGACGCACATTGTATTGCCAGTACTGTCAAACGTAAACGGTTTGTAAGGTAGGGATTTTAATAAAACAAAGTTGTTATAAAAATTATTTAGTTTGAACTATTTTATATAGAAACATAATATTTATTCAACGTAAAATACAATAAATATAAAATCAATAGTTTTTAATTTTCTTTCTTTTAGGAATTTTCATTGAACTCAAAGTATAAAATTATTATTAAAGTATTTCCAACAAACACCCCTTCAATGTAAAATCCTTATTAGCATAAAATTTAAAAACAATTTAAATTTAAAATTTGAAATTCAACAAATTACAACATTTCATATGACTCTGATGACATAAACATTTTGTCAATATATCTGCAACATTATTCTCAGTAGGAACATATTTTAAGTCAATTTCGTTCGCATTATACTTTTCCTTTAGGTAATGAAAACGTATGTCAATATGTTTACTCTTCATAGTTATATGACTTTTTGTTAAGAACTGAGCGCCTTGATTATCACAACATAAGATAGTTGGTTTCTTTAACAAATTTACAAACCCCAATTCATTTAAAATACTGCGAAAAAAACTTATTTCTTTAACGGCTTGACACATCGCAATGTATTCTGCCTCCATCGAACTAAGAGCAACAATGTTTTGCTTTTTCGACTCGCAAGAAATCGGCCCACCAGCGAAAAATAAAACATAACCGCTATAATATTTTCTATCAATCATATTAGATTTCCAATCTGCATCGGAATAACACACTAATTCACTTCCATCTTTAGTATATTTAAGAGAAAAATCGTTATATTTAAGATAACGTAAGACATGTTTTGCTGCTATAAGATGTTCTTTGTACGGATGAGAACTGAACTGTGCTAAACTTGAAATTGTATGAGCAATATCCGGTCTTGAAATTGTTGATAAATACATTAAACTCCCAATTAATGATTGATATTTCTTTACTTCGACCATTTCACAACAATTTTCTTCATCACACTTTACCAGAATAGTTCCAGCAACAAAAGGTGTTTTAGCAGGTTTACAATCTTGCATATTCCATTGCTTTAAAAGTTCTTTAACAAAATTTTTTTGGTGTACCTCAATATCTCCTTTTGGATCATTTCTTATAATTTCCATTCCCAAATAATAGTTTGCTGGACCACGATCGACAATTTTTAGATGTTCTTTTAATTTTTCCAATAGAATTTCCATAGATTTACTAAAAGTACATGCTAACAAAATGTTATCAACATAAAGAGCAATAACATTTTTGTCATGATTAATAAAAACGCAGCTATCTGTTTTGCATTGAACAAACCCAATCTTTAACAAAATTTCACAAATTTTATGGTTCCACTCTCTTCCAGCTTGTTTGAGTCCATATAATGATTTCTTTAACTTGCACACTAAATGTTCCTCACCTTTCTTGACAAACATTTCAGGCTGCTTCATGTATACTTCTTCCTTTAAGTCTCCATTAAGATATGCAGCAACTACATCTACATGCTTAATAATTTGTACTTTACAGCCAATGATAAAATTAAACGAATAGTGGGATGACGAATAACTGGTGCATATGTTTCACAGTAATCTTCTTTATATTTTTGGAAACATCCCTGCGCTACTAACCGAGCCTTGTGTTTTTCAACCGTACCATCTGCAAGTCGTTTTTTAGTAAAAATCCACTTACAACAAATAATATTTTTATTTTGAGGTTTTTCAACTAATTCCCACGTTCTATTCATTGCTTCCTGCCATTTTTCAGATTCATAACTATTTATAGCTTGTTTTACTGATGAAGGAACGAAACAAAAATTATTTGCCAAATTTAATTCTTCTGTATCTAACCTATATATTTTTTTAGGTCTACCAGGTTTTCCATTTCTCAATATACTAGGTCTGCCCCTTTTACGCTTTCCCGTTGAATTTATAATTTGTTCATATGTTTCATCTAATTCAGATTCATGACATTTTCATTTTCAAAACCAACAAAAACGGATTCTTCACTTGAATAAGATCCATTTTCATTTGTTACATCTCTGTTTATAATTGTGTTTTGATTTTCAAGGAAATTTTCACATATTAAATCTTCTTCAAAATGATTTTGATTTTCAAAATTACTGCCTTGTATTTTATTTTGATGAAGAACTATATTAGAACCATCTAATATATCACATAATTCGTCATGACAATCAGTAGCAGTCCTTTCATATTCATTTTCGAAAAATTTAACATCTCTAGCAATTATTATCTTTCTTGTCTTGAGACCAATTAATCTATAACCTTTTGTATTTGATTGATATCCAATAAAAGTATACATTTTACCTTTGAGTTCTAATTTTGATTTTCCAGGTTTCTTATCCAAAACTACAGCTTTGCATCCAAAAGTTTTAAAATAGGATACACATGGCTTTCTACCAGTCCACCGTTCAAATGGAGTTACATTATCTAAAACCTTTGTGGTTGATCTGTTTTTTATATAAGAACTAGTGCTAATAGCCTCGGCTCACAATGTTTTTGGCAATTTTGATTCCTCTAATATACATCTAGTCATTTCTACTAATGTTCTGTTAGCTCTTTCAGAAACTCCATTTTGTTGAGGCGTGTAACTAACCGTGGTTTCGTGATCTATACCATGCTCTTTCAAAAATTTGTTGAAATTTGAATTTATGTACTCTCGGCCATTATCACTACTCAATCGTTTAATTTATTTCCAGTTTGTTTTTCTGCCATATATAAATATTCCTTAAATGTCCCAAATGCATCAGATTTGTTTTTCAAAACAAAAACTGTAATATATCGAGAATAATCAAGGCGAATTCATACAAGGTGGTCTTATTTTGAAAACGTTTTACAACACTGTAAAATATTTTAACGTTGGGTGTGTGTGAAACGGTAGCAAAGTTCTATGGTGAAATGAAATTTGTTTGTGGTAGAAAATTTTCATATTTGTGCTGTGTGAAATTGTAACATTTTTGACAACATAAAATTTTGACATAAAGAAAAAAACAATTACTAGTAGTTTTGTGAAAATGAATAAATAAATCAAGCTTTACCAATAATCATTTCAATTCTGTTGGAAATGAGATCGTCCCAAGTATTTGATGAATTCGTTCTGATATATTAACAATTTTTACAAAAAGTGTGGGCAAAAAAGCTTATACATATGTAAATACTTGCATGTTGTATAATTCTTTTTAATTTTTTTGCCGCTGGTCCCGTTTCCATATTATTTTTTATTTTGTTGAAACAAATTTGATGAAAAAAAATAATTTTGTGGTTGTCAAAAATTTCTACACTAATGTCAAAATTTATACTAGCCCCCAGGGCTAGTGAAATTTTATTCACCTCAATAGTGTCAAAATTTTACTTCCATGAGTACTTTGCTACCGTTTCACACACACCCGTTGTGTCAAAAATTTATGCAAATATTTCATATTGTTTTCAATTTTAAATTGTGTGTTTCGAAATTTAATAACTTAAAAAAGTTTTCAATTTCATAATTTTAAACAAAAAGGATAGAATTTAGTAAAGATTCCACAGAACCACTAGAACGGTATACCAGTTTGACACAAGGTTAGTTATCAGCTGTTGCTTACGTAGCAAGATAAGTTCACCTTGTGTAAATTCGCCTTGAGAATAATCATCAATAAATGTAAAAAAATATAAAGCACCACCGTAAGATTTAATTCTCATAGGTCCACGTATGAACTAGTTCAATTAATTTATTTGTTGTTGTTGTTGTACCAATCATTTGAAAAGGTTTTGCAGAAATTTTACATAATGAACATGTAACACAATTAAATTCATTTACTTTACCTTTTTAACCACGTACCATTTCTTTACTTGCTAACTTATTCAAATCATAAAAGTTGAGATGACCAAACCGTTTATGCCAAAGCGCACTTTCACTATTTTCAGTTTTATTAATTGTATTTTTTTCTAAAATTGACTCTATTTTTTAAATTCCATTAAACATTCTCGATTTAAATTGAAATTTATTTTTCTGAAATATTTCTACGTTATTGTTTTGAAATTTGACAGTACATATATCCTTTTTCAGTTATCTCAAGGTATATTTACACAAGGTATACTCATTTGGGAGTGTAGACATGCTGCTCTATAACAGGAACCGAGTTGTCAACATTGTCTTCATATAAAACAATAATAATTTAACGCACACATATACAAATTTTGGCTCATATACACGAAATTTGACGTTTGGGTTCCAACTTGGGTAAACAGCTGACAAACATATGGGCCAACGAGTTTACCTTGTGTAAATATACCTTGAGTTATCTTGCTTATAGATAAAAAATTGGGTTTCAAATTAGGGATATATAAAACATTTTTCAAATTATAATATTTATTGTTAAATTTTACTTTAACTTCACCAATTCCCTTTACACTAAATTTGTCACCAGAAGCTAGTATTACATCACTAGTGTAATCGCTCATATTTGTGAATAAATCTTTTTCACGACATACATGAGAAGATCCTCCACTAACCAATAGCCATTCATTTACGTTTTCATCTTTGACACAAGAATTGATAATTAACATTGCATTTTCTTGATTACCACCAGCCTTACTCTTGAACTGACACTGTGAACGCAAATGAACTTTCTTGCCACATCCAAAACACTTGAAATTTTTAAATTTATTCTGAATATTTGGATTAAAATTTTTATAATTTACATTTTTGCTTTTGTTTTTTAATGCAAAGACTTGTTCGTTACTTTCTTGACAATTTTCATTTTTTCGTTGTTCTTCTTCTAATATTTTATTTTTTAATTGATCTAAACTTGGCAATGAATCTCGACTTTCAATTGCAATAACAAAATTTTCCAATTCAGGAGGTAAACTGCATAATAAAAATATTGAAAGCAACTCACTAGGTATGCTAATATCAGCTTCATTTAAATCATCCGCTATTGAACAAAATTTATTGACTTGAGCACTATATTTTTCGTTTGATACAAACTTAAACCGCACAAATTTTAAATAAATGCACTTTTCTTGCAGGATCCTTTGCTTTATAAATATTTTGTAACTTACTCCAAGCCTCTCTTGAAGTTTTGCAATCTTTAAGATGAATTAGTTCAGTTGTTCTCACCGCCAAAGTTATTGATGCCAGCGCCTTACTATGAGGGAATTTACACGATGTCTTTTCAGACATGTCTGACAAACACGTCTGTTTTGTTTTTAGGCGATCGGGGTAGAGAAGAAAGAGGGTTTGCCAAACAGACACGAAATGAGTTTTCATGTTTGTTTATATGAATTTTCATGTCTTCAATTTGTATGTATATGTAAATTAGACTATTAGATATGAAAACAGACATGTTTGGAAAGACATCGTGAAAAGACAGAAGGTTTTTGGTAGCATGTTCAAAAGAGAATGTCAAAAACAGACTTGTCTGGAAAGACGCCGTGTAAACTCCCTCTATCTCTCACTTTCCAAGCTATTTTTTTTTTTGTTGGAATGCAGATTCACTAATAGGGGTTTCAATTACGTCCCAAAAATCTTGCGTTATCAAAAAACTTCGCATCTGAATTGACCAAGATGCATAATTTTCACCATTTAATTTGTCTATTTGGAAACTTGAATTCGACATTCTAAATCAATCTTCAAATTCGGTTAATTCAAAAACGTACAGGATACACAGCTTATTCCTTTCTTTAAAGCAATCCTGGGCACATAACCAAAGTTATAAAAATTATTTAGTATGAACTATTTTATATAGAAACATAATATTTATTCAACGTAAAATACAATAAATATAAAATCAATAGTTTTTCATTTTCTTTCTTTTATGAAACATAAAACAAACGCAACTAGATAAGAAATTTTCATTGAACTCAAAGTATAAAATTATTATTAAAGTATTTCCAACAAAAGTAAAAAAAACTTTTCTCTACATTTAGTAAAAGTTTTAAAAAAAGTGGCAAAAAGTATCAAACGAAGCAGTCGAAAAAGTGGCTTATTCTACTTTAGTAGCACCAACGGTAGCGCTTGTAAGAAATAACCAAAAACGGCAGCTCTGATTGCTAAATTTAAAAATGTTGCCATATTATTTCTGTATTTGAGCAGAGTTGGCTGTAGTTGCGATATACCCGCGTTTTAATGAAGTTGGCTGCAAATCATTTTTATGAACTGAAAATAAATTTTTCAACTTTTCATTTTATTTTCAACTGGCAAAGCGGAAGCGTCCTAAATATATCTAATCAAGATTATGTGGAAAATGGAGTAGCGTCGAAGACGTTATCATTGTAAATTCCGTAAGGAAAAGAAAATTTAATCTGGAATCATCCCATCATTTCGTAAGATTAATGGCTCATTAGATAGGATAAAGGTAATATTTACATTCCGATTAGTAGATGCAAATAATATTATTTTACAAAAAGTTGGCACGATGTATCTCCAGAGTCGTAGAATTTTCTATGCTTTGGTCGCAATTTTTAACGTGCAAAATTATATTGTTCATTAGCATCGTTAGGTGATACTGAAGCTCATTTGCCCTACTATCACCTTGGAATTATAAGGACAGGACATTTTTTTTATAAAATAGAAATTTCTGAAAGATTGACAGAAAGTAATTTTAACCTAAAATTTTCCGAATTTTTTTTATAGTAAAGATTGTGCTACAGAAATAAAAAAAAATGTATTTGTATAATCTGACGCTTCAAAAAGCCACTGGCATTACCCATGCTGTACATGGTAATTTTTCCGGTAGTAAACAACAAGAAGTTTTAATATCACGTGGCAAATCGTTAGAGCTTGTGAGACCGGACTCTAACACCGGCAAAGTTCATACTGTACTCTCGACTGAGGTATTTGGCTGTGTAAGATCCTTGATGTCATTCCGTTTAACCGGCGGTACTAAAGGTAAGCTGATTTTTTTAGTAGTTACTAAAAGCTAGTTTACACTATCACAAGTCTTACGTATTCCATAATACTACTTTCTACAATACGCACACCCAAATAAAAAAAAGTACCTAGGGTGATAGAAAATTGAAAAATAAGAAGAAAAAATAAAATAAAAAAAATTGGCGCAAACGCTTAGTTTTCGAGATATGCACGTTTTATTTTTCATAGAAATATGTGATGATTTGGCTGAAGTGCAGTTTTAGGGGCTACGAAAAAATATGCCACCAGATTCAGAATAAAAAAAACCAAAATTAAAATTTAAGGGACTGAGGTCCGTGGGGCCCCCTGGAACCAAAAAACTGCCCGCTCACTTATGGTGTTTTCTACAAAAAAATGTGGCATTTTATTTAAAAAAAATTCAATTTGATTTCTGTTTTTTAAAAATTTTGCTCCCGAAAGGCACGAGTTTTTTAGAATAAAGCAAACCACCCTTTTCGGGAGCAAAATTTTTAAGAAACAGACACCAAATGGCATTTTTTTAAAATAAAATGTCACAATTTTTTTTGTAGAAAAGAAGCTATAGTTAGCGAAGCCGAAAGAAAAGTTAAATTATAAATCTAATTAATTAATATTAGCGGGATAGCTTGAGTTCAAGGCCTATTCAATAGGTCTGCTTAAGAAGCCAGATGTTTGATTTGTTTATTCCTCAACGATGTCAAAAGTTGTTTACTTTTTCCTTATACATGTATATTTTTGTTTTTTTGCCACACATGCATGCACACAAAACACATTTTTCCTTTTGTTTCCTCTATGTAGTAGTGGGGGGTGTGCTGCAAATCGCAAACGCAAAACGCAAGAATTTGGAGGCTGTTTTTAATACACTTTTAATCTAATTTTTATAATTTTTGTTATAAAATTCTGTTTAATAGAGAAATGTTTGTATAATATTTGCCATAAAATTCTTTTTTTACAGAAATCTTACTTAAAAACTACTTTTAAAATTCTTGCGTTTTGCGTTTGCGATTTCCAGCACACCCCTGAGTAAGATTTTGACAACGGTGAGGAATTTTACACAAACAAAATGCCTGTTGTTTTATTGTTGTAGAGGTAAGCAGACCTATTGCATAGGCCTTGGTTGAGTTCACGTTAGTTTTTTCCACTTTAAATTTTATGCAGTAAAATATTCTTCAATATTCTACCACCACGTCTTTCACAAATCCGGCGGCAATCAACCTGTTTTGCATTTTGTTGACCAATATATCGGTTTGTGCCTTATTAACGGATCTAGCCCTTAATATTCGATTTATAGAAGGAACTACTAACACATGTTCTATGCCCTAGCAAAAATAAAAAGTGAGAAAATCTAAATTAGTGGAATTTATTCCCGCGAACATTTTTTCACATTATTATTCTCCTTTGAATTACCTTTTTTCATGGGAGTTGTTCATGATCGCAAATATGTGAAAAGGGAAAAATTATTCACGATAGGAGTGGATTTCTATGAAAACTAAAAACGTCCTTAACTCGAAAACTAAGCGTTTGCGCCAATTTTTTTATTTTATTCTTATTTTTCAATTTTCTATCACCCTATGTAGTTTTTTTTATTTGGGTGTGCGGCGCTAAACTAGATTTGTTATTAGAAAGGTGTACGCGTGACACTTTGCTTTTTTTGACTTGCATACAAACTTCGTCTGTCCGGCAAGATGTGTCCATAGTATTAATTGCGACTAATGAGTTTGGTTGCGACTGTCAAAAAACCAATTTAACATTACAGTGTCTGTTTACACTATCACACACGAACATGGTTTTGTTAAAATGCAGAAGTGAGATTCTGCAATAAATTTAAACTAAATCTGTCATTGTTAAAAATTTAACAAGCAAATAAACGATTTTGCCATTCTGTAATATTTTAAACAAAACTTGGTATGTATTGTAAAGTCAGCTGTTTGCGTTAACAAAATAATCACTCAAAAATTAAATTGCAAGTGCTTAAAATTTAACTGGAAATAAACTTTAGTTCAAACGTATTTTTAAATGCTATTCAAGTTTCAAAATATTTTACTAAAATTCACTTGATTTCAAATTCCCGTTTTACTGGAGAATGCTATTGAAATAAAGTGTAACAAAAGTATATCTCAACCCTTAAAATTTGAAAAATATTGGGAAGTAAACGACAACTTTTAGTGTCGTTTATTTATTGTTTTATATCGAAAAATAAGAAGATTTTATTTAAAAAAAAAAGTTTAAAAGCACCTATCAACTAGGGGCTTTTTATTTTTGCTTTTGACACTGCACTGCCATTGAAATTTTTAATATTTTTATCAATAGCCAATGTTTTGTTTGTAGTATTTGCTATTTTTTATTTTTTAAAATTACAATGCTATGCGCCGAACTAATAATAAGCGGACTAATTGCTTTTTAACCAGCTGGCGACAAATAGTTCTAGCCACCTAAAAGCAAAAGCCCAAATTTATTTTTTTGCCTTTTCCTTTTTTTCTTCTTTTTTTACTTTTTCCTAAAAGAGTTAAAAAAAGTCAAAACTAAAAACTCTAAAAATCAAATTCTTTTCTGGCTGGTAATAATACAAATACTGATTCAAAAAAACGCAGAGAACAAAAAAAAACCTCACCTATAATAGCTAATAGCAGACGAACTATGTGCTAGTAAAAGTTACTCGCAACCGATTCAGCATGGGTGATACATTCATATATATGTACATAGGTATTAGCACAAAAACGATACCGTGTAAATACCTAAATAAGTATGTAAGTGTGTTTATTTTGCTGCTGCTTTTGGAAAGTGTGGTTTATTTTAGTAGTGGAACTTGTTGGCTTTTTAATTTTTATGTTAATAAAGAAAAAAGGCAAAATTTAACAGCTTTTGCTATTATGGCGATTGCATTTTAATCCCTGAAATTTACAGGACCGCATAATCGTGCAAACAACAAAACTGATTGACAATTGCAACGACTGTTGTTATTGTTAAAAGTTACAGAACTACTATGAAAATATTATTCAGCCTTATTGCTGTTGTCGACTGTGTAGTTCTTTGTAATAGATAAAAGTAACAAATAACCTGTGTTCTTCAATCTACTACAAAAAACGACACAGTCGTTTACGACAACGACAATCGCAATAAAGCTAGTTGTTTTGAAAAAGTTCCAAAAACGATGAAGTTGTATGGGATGTAAATTTTTTTTTGTCGTAATACTTGTCATTTTCAAAACATTGCAGTTACATTACCTATCACATTTTTACATACTACTTTAGTTTTTTACATTTATTAATACAACATAGAATAGTGTAAACTAGCCTTAAGCACAGATTCCTATTGAGGTTTCGTAGAAATGTCTGGAATTTCAGTAAGTCTTAAAGAATTGACTAAGTGCTAGATTATATGTATATTTACAATCTTGACGTCGCATTTGATATGATTAATTTAATATCATATCGAACTGAAACTTTGAGACACAAATATTTTTATTACATAAACATTTAATAAATTAATGTGCAGTCTCCAAATGACTGTATGATTGTGTAGTTAAATGTATTTGAAAAACACTTGGGTTTCTGAGTGATTTTCATATAAATTTTACTACACAATCATTTGCCTGTTAGAAACAGCACATAAGTCAGAAAGAATCTAACTGAAACTCGTATGTATGTAATTGAATTGTAGACTATATTGTTGTCGGCTCTGATTCCGGTCGCATTGTCATTTTGGAATATAACGCCGCAAAAAATTGTTTGGATAAGGTACATCAAGAAACCTTTGGTAAATCTGGATGTCGCCGAATAGTACCTGGCCAATACCTGGCTATAGATCCAAAGGGTCGTGCCGTTATGATAGCAGCTGTAGAGAAACAAAAGTTAGCTTATATACTCAATAGAGATGCCCAAGCACGTTTGACTATTTCGTCGCCTTTAGAAGCACACAAATCGAATACTTTCACATATCACATGGTAGGTGTTGATGTTGGTTTTGACAATCCCATGTTTGCGTGTTTGGAAATTGATTACGAAGAGGCAGATAACGATCCATCAGGTATGTAATATAATTATTCATTTTATGCTTTATGATTTAATTGCACTTATAAGACATGTCCGATTTTAAGATATTTACTTATCAATTGACTTTGGCTAAGTGCAAGATAAAGGTGGTAAACACTAAGCATCTGAACCATTGGTATTTGTATAATATTCATTTGCAAATACTTCACTGATATGTTGCTTATAATTTAAATAAAATAACAAGTAAGATAGCTACATTCGGCTGTGCCGAAACATTAAAGGGATGCTAATCAACAGAAGCTTAATTCTTTGGATTTATTTAAATTTGTTAACAAATATTTTTATTTAAGTGCCAGCTGATGAGTATTGAATCTGCGCTATACAGGCCTGTTCTGCAAATCACTTTTGCTCAAATCACGTGATTTCAAATGGTGTGATCTTCAATTGCCGAAAGCACACCGAGAAACACAAAAACGGTATGACTTTCAGAACACCACAAAATCACGCTCTTGATTTCAAAAACACGTAATTTTAAATCACACGATTTGAAATCACGCGATTTTCAGAAGAGGCCCGATAATACCAAATGAAAATTCGTTCGATCAGGTTATTGGACTTTAGTTCATAATTGCGGCATAGTTATTAGTTTTGCCGCATAGTTATTAGTTTTGCAGCAACTACTATCGATTACTCTATGTTAAAGTTGTTACGCCCTTTTGTGTTTTAGGTGACTACCTATATGTTGATTTAGCTGTTTAATATAGTTGGCACTTTCAAAGAATTTTTTATGCCTTAAACAATTTTAAAATAAAACGCAGTAAATATGTTAGTTACATTTTTTTAAAGATATTTTAATGTAATATTTCCTATTTTCCATTTTAGGTGAAGCTGCTGAACGTACCCAACAAACGCTAACTTTCTATGAATTAGATTTGGGTCTTAATCACGTCGTTCGTAAATATTCCGAACCATTAGAAGAACATGCCAATTTCCTTATTTCCGTACCAGGCGGTAATGATGGTCCTTCGGGTGTTTTAATTTGCTCCGAAAACTATTTGACCTACAAGAATTTAGGTGATCAACATGATATTCGTTGTCCTATACCACGTCGTCGTAATGATTTAGATGATCCTGAACGTGGTATGATATTTATATGTTCTGCTACTCATAGGACAAAAAGCATGTATTTCTTTTTGGTACAAACGGAACAGGGTGATATTTTCAAAGTTACTTTAGAGACAGATGATGATGTAGTATCCGAAATAAAATTAAAATATTTTGATACTGTACCACCTGCAGTATCTATGAGTGTTTTAAAGACAGGATTTTTATTTGTAGCATGTGAATTTGGAAACCAGTAAGTTCTTTTAATAAAATATTATGTTTTATAACAAAATTAAATAAATTGCATCTTTATTTAGTTATTTATATCAAATTGCTCATTTGGGTGATGATGACGATGAACCAGAATTTAGTTCTGCCATGCCGTTGGAGGAAGGTGAAACATTTTTCTTTGCTCCCAGACCTTTGAAAAATTTAGTTATGGTTGATGAAATGCCATCGTTTTCTCCTATAATTTCATCACAAGTTGCTGATTTAGCTAATGAAGATACACCTCAATTATATGTTTTATGTGGTAGAGGACCCAGATCTTCTTTGAGAGTGCTAAGACATGGTTTAGAAGTATCTGAAATGGCCGTGTCTGAATTGCCTGGAAATCCAAATGCCGTATGGACTGTAAAAAAGCGAGTTGATGGTAAGTTTTTTTTTTTTTTTTATTTGTATTAATGATAAAACGGCGGTTTATTTGACTGGCAGTCTATTAATATACACATACTTTAAAAGTGCAAATACGTTGAAATGTTCTCATTGCTAATTTCAATTTTTTGCATTTTGTGCCTATATTTGTTTCAGTGTCGTTTTTAATTTTATAACGAATTACACTTTCTCTGCTTGTGAACAATTTGTTTATTAGAAACTGGTGGTTTTGAATTTTATTTTTAAGAAACATACAAAAAAAAAAAACCCATTCATATTTTGTGCAAAAGAAAAAGAAAATCAAACACCAGTTCTTTTTATTATTTCAGGCGCTTGAACTTTTGTGTGCTGAATAAATCCGAGTGGTTTTGAGATAAAAAAGCAAATAAATGCGAAATTAAACCCCAACCCACAAACACGAACGCACAAGAGTGTGTCGCCTAGTGTTTAAAAGAGCTTTTTGCACACAAAACTTCTCTACTTCTTTAATTTAATCAAAAATATATTATAACCTGTTACTCTAATATAGGTAAGGCAACATTTTCATAAATAACTAATTTAACATGTAATCAGATAAAAAAGCTGTGAAATAAAAGATACAGATACACAGATACTACTACAAAAATTTTAAAAGAAAAATAAATTTACACTTAAGGTTTACTTCTGGTGGGGACAAACTGTTTTTGTTATAAATGATGTGAATTTATCATCCGTGTTTCAGCTGAATTAATTTGATTATATCTTTGATAACTGATAATATTCAAAAACATATGTCCTTAAACCATAATGTTCCTTAAATTTAGAAATTTCTTTAAGATAACTAATTTAATAACATCTTTATTTTTCAACTTTAGATGAATTTGATGCCTATATTATTGTTTCATTCGTAAATGCTACTTTGGTTTTGAGTATTGGTGAAACAGTAGAAGAAGTTACCGATAGTGGTTTTCTGGGAACTACCCCCACTTTGTGTTGTGCTTCTTTGGGTGAGGATGCATTAGTGCAAGTATATCCTGATGGTATACGTCATATTCGTTCCGATAAACGTGTTAATGAATGGCGAGCTCCTGGCAAAAAATCCATAACCAAATGTGCCGTCAACCAAAGGCAGGTTGTTATTACACTGTCGGGTCGTGAATTAGTTTATTTCGAAATGGATGCTGTAAGTATTTTTGATTTTTATGCTGGGCTAAAATTTGCCTTATCATTTTTAAATTGCTGTTCCAACTAAAAAAGTCGGGAGTAAACAAATGTTTCAATTGAAAATAAATTATATTGATGACAAAAACACGTTAAAGAACAATCGTGTTGAGACACTATGTGTCCTGCAGTGCTGAATTTTATTTTCTATTTGCTTAACTTTTTTAAAATTTATTTATTTTAAAAATTATAATGTTTTTTTTTTTTTTTTTTAATTTTGTTAGACTGGCGAACTTAATGAATATACAGAACGTTCTGAAATGCCAGCCGAAATAATGTGTATGGCTTTGGGTACTGTGCCTGAAGGCGAACAACGTTCATGGTTTCTAGCTGTTGGCTTATCCGACAATACTGTGCGCATTATTTCATTAGATCCCAATGATTGTTTAACGCCCTGTTCCATGCAGGCTCTACCATCACCAGCAGAATCTTTGTGCTTAGTAGAAATGGGCCACACAGAGAGTTTGGCGAATGTCAATGACGAATCAAATGAACGCTCTACTGCAACCTCAAAGGGTGGCACCATCTATTTAAATATTGGCCTTAGTAATGGTGTTTTACTACGTACTGTTTTGGATCCTGTATCCGGTGATTTAGCAGATACGCGCACGCGTTATTTGGGCTCTAGACCAGTAAAGCTATTTCGCATACGCATGCAAGGATCAGAAGCTGTGTTAGCCATGTCAAGTCGTTCCTGGCTATCATACTATTATCAAAATCGTTTCCATTTGACTCCCCTATCCTATGAAACTTTAGAATATGCTTCGGGATTTTCTAGTGAACAGTGCAGTGAGGGCATTGTAGCCATTTCAACTAATACTCTGCGTATTTTGGCTTTAGAAAAGCTCGGAGCCGTTTTTAATCAAGTTTCGTTTGGCTTAGAATACACACCGAAAACCTTTGTTATACATCCCGACACGGGGCGTATGATAATTGCTGAAACAGATCATAATGCCTACACAGAGGAAACCAAAAATGCCCGAAAACAACAAATGGCTGAAGAAATGCGTATGGCGGCTGGTGAAGAGGAACGGGAGTTAGCCAATGAAATGGCAAATGCTTTTATAAACGAAGTTTTACCGGAAGATACATTTTCGGCCCCAAAAGCCGGAGTTGGTCTGTGGGCTTCTCAAATAAGAGCTTTAGATCCTATTCAAGGACAAACTTTATTTAAAATAGCTTTAACACAAAATGAAGCCATTATGTCAATGGCAATTTTAAAGTTCTCTGTAGCACAAGATGGTCGCTACTATTTGGCACTGGGTATAGCTAAAGAACTGCTCTTAAATCCTCGTATAACAAACGGAGGTTTTATTGATATTTACAAAATTGATCCCACCTGTTCTCAATTGGATTTCTTACATCGCACAGAGTTAGAAGAGGTACCTGGTGCTCTATGTGGCTTCCAAGGCCGTCTTTTAGCCGGTTGTGGTCGTATTTTACGTATTTATGATTTGGGCAAAAAGAAACTTTTGCGCAAATGTGAAAATAAACATATACCCTATCAAATTGTTAACATACAGGCCATGGGTCATAGGGTTTATGCTTCAGATGTACAAGAATCGGTGTTTTTTATACGATATAAAAGAGCTGAAAATCAACTGATCATATTCGCCGATGACACTCATCCCAGATGGGTAACAGCAACAACACTTTTGGATTATGATACCATAGCAATTGGTGATAAGTTTGGCAACATGAGTATACAACGATTGCCACATTCCGTAACTGACGACGTGGACGAGGATCCAACAGGAACAAAATCCTTATGGGATCGTGGTCTACTCTCAGGCGCTTCTCAAAAGGCTGAAAATATCTCGACGTTTCATGTAGGTGAAGTTATAATGTCACTACAGAAGTCCACTCTCATACCGGGGGGTTCAGAAGCCATGATTTATACCACTCTTAGTGGTACGGTTGGAGCATTTGTACCCTTTACAAGTCGTGAAGATTTCGATTTTTTTCAACATCTTGAAATGCACATGCGCAATGAGAATGCACCACTATGTGGTCGCGATCATCTCAGTTATCGTAGTGCTTATTATCCGGTGAAAAATGTAATAGATGGTGATTTGTGTGAACAGTATCTATCAATAGATCCGGCTAAGCAAAAATCTATAGCTGCCGATATGTTCCGAACCCCAAATCAAGTTTGCAAGAAATTGGAAGACATTAGGACGCGTTATGCTTTCTAAAACTGTTAACAGGAAATCGATGGACTACTTTTCATATTAAAATGGTGTAATTATTAATTGTTAAGGTGAGTGATTTTTTTTTATATTTCCTTTTTTTAATTTTTCAAATGATGAGCAATGTATTTACCTTGGGACACCTATGAATTGTTCTGTGATTAGTGTAAACTATATTTAAAACTGAGTTTTGCAGCAAACAAAATATTATGTATGTAATTTCGTTTTTATACCCTTCACATCAGGTTGAAAAGTTTTAACGTTCCGTATTTTCTACAATATTGATCTTAGAACCTAAAAAGTATACACAACGCACTGGTCAACTCAACTCGAAATTTGCACATTCACTTTTTTTTTTGAAAACTAAACAGTGGTCATATCTACCACATCTAAAAATTTTATGTCAATTCTTCTAGTATTTTGCCAAAAAAAAAAAAAAAAAATAAAATAAAAAAAGGTATTCCTCTTTGTGATATAAGAGTACTTACAAAAAAAGTATTTTGTCTAATGAATGGTACTTTCTATTTATTTCTTTTCATAAATTACATTATTTATTTTATATTAATATTCAAATTCTTCGTCTTTTTACATATTTTGGCATTTCATTACTGCCATAATTAATTTTTATTAAGTTCGGCTTCATCTTAAAAAATTTTGCGATAGTGATAAGGGAGTACCAAAATGGCATTTAGAAGACAAGAAGAACTTTGGGTCGTTTAAATAAATTCAATGTAATTATTAGGAACACTAGCTAACAAGTTTTTGAACTGAAGCAACAAAATATCTTTGCTAGGGAATTTGTTGGGCTGAACTCGAATCTCTAATTGGTTTTTCTCTAGCACGACAGGTTTTCGAGATAAAAAAAAATGTTTTAATTCGTTTTTTACATAAAAAATCACTAGTTTATTTAAAAATCAATAAATTTTTAAAAGTGAATTTGAGCGTCGTTTGTATTTTGTTGGTTCGGTTTCACGTATTAGAGGCCAGCAATAGTCTTTCATTAACTCTTGGTGAGCACTTTCTCCTTGTTCGTCGCTCACTGCACCTAGGCTTTGTAGAAAAAAAATCTAAATGCGAATGAAGAAAATGCAAAACATTGTCGGTGACCACGGTCTGTCCAAGTTTCTGACGTAAAACCAAAATATTCAGCCTAATTATGAATAAAAATTCCCCGAGAGTTTTCTCCCTTTTCTCATTTTTCCTATTTTAATTCAATTGTAAAAACGGGAAAATTTAAATGGGAATTTTAATTCATAATTGGGCTGAATGTAAATATGCATATTTTAATGATTCTGATATTGCATGTTTTTTCCAACCAAATATCCACCACACACAAAGTAAAAATAGCTTAACTCAGTAACACAAGATCTCCTTGACATGCTTAAACGCTACTATTATGAAGATTTAGAAAGAATGTGGGCTTCTGTCAAATTAATAATTGTGAAACTGTAGTGTCAGTATTGACGATTTTACAGTATTGCCATCATGCGATATAAAATGAACAAGACGTGATAGCCCAATTTTTATGCCAGGGATCTAATCACCGCATTCGCTTTAGTATCGAATAAACTATCGTATTTTTCGGCATATGATAGACACTGATGTATCGAATGAAATCTCGAGAGATAAAAATGTCTTTGGTTACTCGATATCGGATTCTATAATCTCAAATAACGATACATTTCATTCGATATCGAGTATCATGATACCAAAATAAAAGATTTCGTTCAATTTTGCTCAATATCGTATGCGGTGATTAGACCCCAGAGATTCAAATTCAGCGCATCCAGAATAGTTAAAAATCATGCTTCGTTTTTGCAGTAAATTTTTTTTTTTCAAATTTGTAGACCAGTGGAATATAACTTGACAATATGTACATACATATTTTCTTTGCTGCGAAAATATAAAACAAGTTTGTTTTCTTATTAGTGAAATTTTTAAAATAATATGTATAATTTCTTTCAGGTTAAATCCACGCGTACTATAGTTTTAGTTTTTATTCTAAATGAAAGTATCTGCTGTGTAAAATAAGGTACTTACCTATTTTTTTATTTTTTTTATTTATAAATTTTAAATATTAATTTAATTAAAATGATGTTTTTAAATATATGTTAGACTAAAGAATTTTGCATTGATTAAAACAAATTTACTGATAAATTTTTTCTAATTAAAATAAAATGTATTTACATTTTCATATGTATATTTTGTAATGAAATTGTTATATTTAATTGCAGATTATTTAATGGAGTAAGACTAATGTTGAAAATTTCTCTGAACTTCAATAAAAGGTGAGTTTAAACCCAACCGTTAATTTTTATTAACAATGAAATATTAAAATGATGATCAAGTTTTTTACCTTGGGACACCTATGATTGTTAACCATGATTTGTGTAAAATATAATTAAATAAACTGAACATAAAGCAGATTAAATAGTTTTATATTTTATTTTCACAATATAATATATAATTTCTTTTTTTTTCAGAGTTTTAATTTCTTATGCAGCAGACTAGAATTTTCTAAACAAAGGTAATTATATTTTAAAATTAACGTATTAATTAAAGAAAAAAAAATCCATGATGTTTCTACAAAATATGTTAGACTATGAACAATTTTGATTATAAATTTAGTAGCTGATTTATAATTTGTTTCTTTTTAATTTTTGTACTAGTACATAAAGAAATCGTTAATTTAAAATAAATTTTTAATTTTCTTTCCAGATTTTTTTTTTTTCGCAATTTTATTCCATAGAATATTCTTTACTGTACATTTTTGCTTATATCGATACAACCATACACATGACTGCCAATTCATAATTTAGAAACAAAATGTATTTTTTAGAATTATAGTATTAACTTTAACTTTATCTAGTATTTAATTTATATGTGTGGAATAAATAAAACAAAACTAAATTTCAAAAATGTGTACTGATTTCCTTTTTATTATACGGACATCTGAAATTGTATTAAAATTACAATGTAGCATACAGCTGAAAATAAATACTGAAAAGAAACGTCAATCATTATTACAAAATTTTGCCGTTCGTACGTTGTGCTTCTTCTGGAAAACCAATTCAATCGGCCATGTTCTGGAAATCGATGGAGATTTTCAGAAAAAAATTACGGTTGTTTTTTCTTTTAAATTTAAAAATAGTTCTTGAAAAAGATAGGGCCTGTTCGGAAATGCATCAGTGATTTCAAATGTTTAAATATACATACAGTGGCCGACAAAAGTCTACATACGACCTTCATTTCTGCCAAATTATGGCAGTCGTGATCGAATATTTTTTCGGTTCGAAAGCAATTTTATTTCAGTCAATACTGAACGAATCGTAATTATTTTTTCGGTGTTTTAAAAACTCAAATAAATACTTTACAATACTGAAAAATTATTTCGATCCGTTCAGTATAGACAGAAAGAATTAGAAATAAAATTGCTTTCGAATCGGAAAAGTATTCGATCACGACTGCCATAATTTGCCCCCAAAAGCATTATGAAGAAAAGTAATGATGCAGGTTTGTTTGAAATGTGGTTTTATTAATAGAAAACGAAAAAAAACAACTTACTTCAATATACACTTTAAAAAATATTGACAAAAAACGAATACGGCTTGTAAGCTAACATAAAAAACTTCATTGAAACATTAAATAATATTTTTTTTTATTAAATTTAGTATTTGGTTGGACCACCATTGGCATCTTTAACAGCCTGTAAGCGTCTGAGCATTAAATTAACTAAATGTTCCAATTCAATCGGCGTAATTCTAAGCCATTTTTCTTTCAGCATCTTTTTCAACATTGGAGCGCTAGTAATATGATGCTTTCTGATTTTACGTTCCAAAATCTTTCAAACGTGTTCAGTGACATTTAAGTCCGGGCTTTGAGGTGGTGTGTGCAATTGTCGGGGGGCATGGTAAAGCAGCCATTCTTTTACAACTTGAGCGTTGTGTTTCGGGTCGTTTCTTGTTTGAAAATCCAACTCTCACCAAGAGCTAATTTATTGACTGATGCTCCCAGATGTTCTAAAATAGACTTATATTGAAACCGATCCATATTACCTTCGACAAATACAAGATTTCCTACACCAGATGCAGCGACAGCACCCCAAACCATCACGTTGCCACCCCCATGCTTAACAGTAGGTACTAAGTGCTTCGGATTCATCGCTGTATTAGCTTTTCTCCAAACTTTCGCTTTCCCGTCACTTCCAAAAATATCGTATTTTGACTCATCTCTAAACAAAACTCGTTTCCAGAAGTCAAATCCTTTGTCAAATGAATTTTGGCGAATTCCAAGCGAAGTTTTCGGTTTTTTTTTCGCTTATAAGGGGTTTTTTGCGCGGAGTTCTGCTTGCAAACCATTATTATTTAGGGTTCTTTGAATTGTTCGTGGATGCAGAACCGTATTTGATCTTATTGTTAGCTCTTGGGCCAGCGTTGTGGCATTCACTTTTGGATTTTTTTCCACTTCTTTCATTATAAAGCTGACATCTCTGCGACTAAGCTTTTTGGGGCGAGCACTACGCGGTTTATTTTCAATAGAACCAGTGTTTTTAAAATTATTAAATACAGTTTGAACTGTTGCTTTACTTAAATTCAACAGTTTTGATATTTCCCCTAACGATTTTTTCTCGTTACGACTTAGGACCCTATTACGGTTTACAACTCAACTCAGTTCAGTTGTAATTTCTTAATTTTTGTATTATGGTTTATAACTTTGCTATATTACGGTGAACAAAAACATAACAAATATTACAGTTGTCTTAATTACAACTCAACTCAGTTGAGTTGTTAACCGTAATAGGGGCCTTAGTTTCTCACATCAGTTAAAATTTATTTTCGCGAGGCCGTTGTGACAATTGAATTATGCTGGAAACTGTCCAGAATACAACCGAATGCAAATGATTTGATATGTAAAACATGCAGAAAAGTAAATTTAAAAAAAAATAACGGCACTTAGCCATTATCATCCAGCAGCAAGAAAAACACAAAGCATATGTTGGCCGTATGTAGACTTTTGTCAATGCTATTTCGTTTTTTGTAAATATTTTTTAAAGTGTATATTGAAGTATTTTATTTTTTTCGTTTTCTATTAATAAAACCAGATTTCAAACAAACCTGTATCATTACTTTTTTTCATAATGCTTTTGGTCTCGTCAGGTGGAAGAAATGAGGGTCGTGTGTAGACTTTTGTCGGCCACTGTATGTATGTATGTATGTATATCAGAACTGCAAAAATCATTATTTTTTGATTTCCTCATACGCTTAAATTTACATTCACTCTATGCCTGCAAAACAAAGTTCAACGTTGGTAATTTTGACATCGTTTCGTATACATTTGATTTTTGCATGTGTGAGTTTTTCATTGATGCGCACGCAATAACAATTTCAGTCATTGCCCACTCGATGAGACAACGACGAATGTAAATTGGTATGAGTACGAGTCGCTTTGTTGTAGGCATTAACCCTGTTGGCCAAACTGCCGTCGACGACATTGTCGTCAACGATTTATGCACGACATGTCCTCTATCACTTAGGATTTCTGGAAGACAATTTTGAGGAAAATGTCGTGAACGACAAAATACTCGACATTGTCTAGTGCACTGTCTTTTAAAGAAGTTAATAAACGACGACATGACCGACATTTTCTTGTATGGTATCCTCTATCAACAACTATACACGACAGTATGAGCGACAGTGTCTTGTAAGCTGTCCTGTATTAAAGTGTATGCACGACAACATGACCGACAGTGTCTTGTTAAGTGTCCTCTATCAGCTTCTAAGCACGACAATATGAGCGACATTGTCTTGTAAGCTGTCTTCTAAACAAACAAAAATAATTTTTTCCCAATAAATAATAAAAATAACTAAAATAACGATAATAATAAAAAACTTCCAAAGCAAAGTGAGGAAAATCAGTCAGTCAAGTCTGAGAACTCAAAGACTAAGGTCTTATTCTAAAAATATGTATGTGCTATTGTATATTTTTATTTTTTCGTTTAGGTTTATAGGCGACATTGTCGTGTAAGCTGTAACTCCTATAACTTCACCGACATTGTCTTATACGCAGTCGTTGACGATAAAGTAGAATCCTTTGTCGTCCATATAGTCGTCAAAGACATGTGAACGACAATGTCGTTCATGTGGTCATCAAAGACAATATGAACGACAATGTCGTTCATGTGGTCATCACCGACTATATGGACGACAATGTCGTGCATGTAGTCATCAACGACAGGCTGAGCGACATTGTCTCTCTTTGTGTCGTGCACGATTTACGCGACACTTGTTTAAAAATGTCGTCGACGATTTGCATTAGTTGTCCCTTACGTGTCGTGCAGGAATTAACATTGTCGTGGCGCCTGTAGAACAAGTGAGATTGTAAAAATCAAAAACTTCATGTGCCCCTAAAAAATATTGAATAAACCTATTTTGAAATTGTCCAACGATTTCAATTATGATACTCTTATTACAATCAGATTTGCTCAGAAGATAAAGCCCTTCAAAGTTAACTGATTTTCAGTGTTCAAAAGAACACAATTTTTACGTAATTTGGTTCGTTTCAGATACAGTATCTCGAAAAATAAGTAACGGATCGTTATTCTTTTTGATTCAATTGATATATTTTTTTTTATTCACATAATTGTAAATTATGGACGGATATTCACGAAATTTTACGGCGTGATTTCCAGTCGAATAAAACAAATTTTTGCAAAACCTTATATGAGTCCGTGCATTTTTCCACCATTTATGTTAGTTTTTGTAAAAAAATTATCAGTTTTTAAAAGGTGGTGGTTCCACATTTTAATTCATAGCTCTGGTCCTACTGAACCGATTTTGCTGAATTTCAATCCCAAACTGCTTAGGATAACTACAAGCAATTTGACACCCTGTTTGTTAATTTCTTTTGTGGTTTTCGAAAGTGAGCGTGTTTTCAACAGACGGACATGGCTAAATCGACTTAGAATTACTCAAGGAGCCAGAATATTTATACTTTATGGGGTCTAAGATGAATAATAAAAAAGTTTCACACGGAATGCCATTCTAATATTCGCTGACTAAGACCATTTCCATCATCACCTGCAATAATCTGCATATCATCAGCATAAGTATATCATAATCCATGATCAACCTGTTGAAATACATCATTAACATACAGCATGAACAGAAGGGGACCCAATACGGACCCCTGAGGTACCCCCCTGTAAGTACTCAAAACTGACGATACCATACCTCCCGAGTCTGTAAATTGACCACGACCAGTAAGATAAGACCTCAGCAACCGACATGACGAATTGCCAAACATAAATTGATTACTTAGTTTATTTATTAATAAGTACTGATTCAAAGAATCGAACGCCTTAGAAAAATCAAGGAATACAACAACAGAATTAAATTTTTTATCCATGTTTTCTCTCAACTTTTCCACGACATCCAATGTCAATCCCGTTGTATTGTAACCTTTTCTGAAGCCTGACTGAAATTTATTGACAAAATTATATGACTTAAATGCTCTTGCATCTGACTTCTTAGCAATATTTCCAGAATTTTGGAACAACTACATAACACATTTATTGGCCGATAATCCAATAATGTCCGCGGCGATTTTATCTTTGGAACAGGTATGACTCGCCCAATTTTCCAAATATTTGGAAAATTTGAGGAAGTTATAACCGAATTCAGCATAAAAACTAAATGTCTGGCAATCATAGGGAAAATTAATTTTATAAACCTAATAGGAATCCCGTCATGACCTATAGCATTCGATTTAATGCTGCAGATTGCATTAAATACCTCTAACTCATCCACTGTTCTAAAAGAAAACCCATTTTCATCACACAAATAATTCTGACTCAAAGATATATCAGCATTATCAAACGGAGGTAATATTGACATACCATTGAATTCCTCAACATCAATTGAACTTACAAATTGAGAACGCCCTAATGCACCCTCTGTCCTCAATCTACGCCACAATAGAGATTGATTACAATTAGAAAAGTAATTAATACTCGACCTTCTTCTATGCTTCCTTATCACATTCTTTAATTTATTTCTATTTTTATTGTATACACTACGATTATAATCAGAATTATTCTCTCTGTAGGCACGAAAAGCTAAATTACGTTTTACTCGAGCAATTTCTATTTCTCGGCAGGTCATCCATTTATCATATTTTGATTGGGCTGATGGAGTCGCTTTTTTTAAAGGAACATGTTGGTTAAAAATTTCAGTAATAGCAGCATTAAAAAAAGCAACTTGATCATCCACTCTTGTACTATTATATACATATATACAAAAAGTCCATCGATTGCAATTGAGAAAAACATTGCTCTAAATTTAATGAATTATAATCTCTAAACCAAAAATCTGACGACAATCTCTCTAAGTCTATTTTATAAGAAATTGATATAAAGGCATGGTTTGAATTCAAAACTGGCATTTGATATTGGGTTTTGTCAACAATTAACTCAGGTTCTGATACCAAAAAATAATCAATTAATGTTGTACAATTTCTACTCTCACAAAAATGAGTAGGTATACCATTATGGACAATAGATAAACCTGTTCTTGATGTAAAATCTCGCACTAATTGTCCCTTTACAAATAAATCTGTATTAAAATCTCCCATCATAATGATGTTTGAAAATCGGTTTGTTACGTCTCCCAAAAAATCTTCAAATTTTCTAAAATTACCTGCAGGAAGGTACACGACACCAACCACAATTCTCTCAGATTTGCCTAAATCCACCTCAACAAACAAACTTTCTGGCCCCTATTACGGTTTACAACTCAACTCAGTTGAGTTGTAATTTCTTAATTTTTGTATTATGGTTTACAACTTTGCTATTTTGCGGTGGACAAAAACATAACAAAAATTACAACTGATCACAACCAGTTGTCTTAATAACAACTCAACTGAGTTGAGTTGTAAACCATAATAGGGGCCTCTATATCGCCCTCTTCCATTTTAGAACATACCACCCTGGCCTTAAATTTGTTGGATATATAAAGGCAAACGCCACCAGATCTTCTCCATATCCTATCATTTCTAAACACTTGATATCCCGAAAATGCAACTGCATTATCAGATGTCTCCCGCTTAGGATTGCCAGACGTACTGTTATCAGCAGTACGCGTACTTTTTTTTACTATCTGTACTGCTTTCTGCATAACCAACCGTTAGCCAACCGTTTCATTACCAACAAAAAGAAGCCAAAATAGCACGATATTTTTACAGCGGCTAGACATAAATATTACGTGTCTATTTTTCCAAAAAAAGGGAAAAAACAACAATTTTGAGTTAATACACTATTGTAGAACAAGTGCGATATATTTTGGGTTCTTATGAGTAGCAAAGTTGATTTAACGATGTCCGTCTGTCCATCTTTGTGTTAAAACGGATTTTTCGAAGACCCCAGATATAATTGGGACCTGGTTATTTTACATATTTTTAACACATCAGCTCCGTTAAATTTTACTACTGAACTTCAACCAGTAGCCCGTTTCTGTATATGGGTAGTTCCAAAGTGTTGAACGTGACAGTCGTACGCATCAAAAATGCAATAACATTTTAAACAACAAATACTTTTACGTTCTTTTAACCCTTATATTAAAGCACTAAGATAGCACTATTATCTATGCAAAAGTTTATGGGGGGTGCGATTCTAGGTCAAAGATAATGGCAAAAGAAGTAGCGGTTCGAACGTGAAAAAAATTGAAGTAGTTTTTGTGGCCATGTATAAAGAGGCGTAATTTAACGAAACCTGGAACAATTTTTTTGTCAAACTACTTTCAGAATTTTACGTAGCAAAATGTAACATTTAAATGTCTTTGGTTTGATTCCAAAATCTTCTGTATTTTTTTTTGTTTAAGCCAATATCTGGTTCGATACGTGACATTTCGAACGTGACATTTTTTCCATAATAATTTAACTGAATAATGATAAAAAAAAAATAAAAATTTTCCGTTAATCCGAATAACACATTTCTCTTCGAACTCTTCCTTAGGTTACAGACCGTGTAAGAAAATTTTTTTGGAATAATTTTCATCAAATATCACCTCTTTTACACCCAGTCTCCACCTAACTTGAAATGCAGTTAAAACATAAAGTTAAGACTTGCTGTTAAAATGGTTATATGTTTATGGTGGCGTACACGTAGTGAAGTTAGAGTTAAAACTTTTCATCATTTTCAGTTCGTTGACGCGTAAAGTATGTAGCTACAGTGTGTTTGTGGAAAATAATTAAAGTTATTTTATACTTAAATGTTTGTTTGTATTATATTTTTCACAAAAAGCAAAGTTTATTATGTGTAGTTTACAACCCTTTTAACAAATTAATTAAAGATGTCGAAAAACAACTACAAAATAGCGTACTGTCAAACTTAAACGTCAATTTATGTTATAAAATAACTTTCAAAAGAAATGTTATAACAATCAAGTTAAAACTTTAACTGTAGCAGTCTCCACTTAACACTAACTTGCAGTTAGTGTTAAAGTTAGTCATTTTATGTTAGGTGGAGACCCCGGGTTAAGAAAGATAATATTAAAGAAAACATACAATAAAACTAGGCTTGCCAGACGTACTGTTTTCAGAAGTACGCGTACTTTTTTTTACCATTTGTACTGCTTACTGCATAACCATTAAAGAAGTACGCAATTATACTTTTTTTTAGCTTTTGTACTTCATTTTGTACTTTTTTTGCACAAAATAAAACATGTTTTGTGCATATTGTATTAAAAGTGCAAAAAACCAAATTTCGACAAATTTTCGAACTAAAAACACTGCAAACCTGAAAGAAATGTTTAAGTTTTGCGATTTGAAATGGTTTGAAATGCTGCGTCATGTACCAACTCAATGTCGCTTGCAGTTAAAAGATTTAAAAAAACCATCGAGCCGTAAAAGCTTACTTGTTGTCCCAAAACTGTTTCGTATTTTTTATTTGTATTTTCACTTCCTCATTCAAACAACTGAAAAAAATTTTCTTTTTGGAGAAAAGAGCGAAGTGAATTAATAATAAAAACTTATTTTAAATAAAAAAAAAAAAATGGCATTGTTAACGAAGAACAAAAAAAGTGATAAATATTTGTAATTTTTTAAATTTACATTAATTTAATTCTTAAATTAGAATTATTAAATTGTAAAATTAGAATAATTAAATTGTTTAACAAACACGTAACATTAAATTGAAAATTAATATTAATATTTTTATAAAAATAAACAAAGCGTTTTTGTTTTAAACATTTAATTTGAAACATCTGACAAATTTAAAGATGTCACTGCATAAGTATATTAAATACTTATGGCCTTATTCGTTAAAAATAAAACAGGGTTTTAAAAGGTTTATTTAACAAATTTTCATAGTAAATTTGTTTCATAAACCTCTTATAAACCTGTTTTATTTTTTATGAATAAGGGGTTTTATATTACAAAAAAAAAAGAATTCTTATTTTGTGCTCTTTGCTATGCATTGAATTTTATATTTTTTGTTTATAGTTACATTAACTGCCTGTTTTTCAAAATAAATTTCAAACTTCCGCTTGGGAATTTATATTGAAACAGGAATAAAAGAACTCAAAATTGTTTTTGATGTACTGAATTTTAAGTTAATAAAATAAAAAAAAATTGTACTTCTTTTTACATTAATGTACTGCCGTTTTTTTCCCGATGTACTGTTTTTATGGATTTCATATCTGGCAAGCCTAAATAAAACATTCTCACAAATAAGAAATTACGTTTGCACAACTTTGCAGTCTGATTGTTTATCTAAGTGAACAAATTTATGGGTAAATTTATAAAATTAGTAAAATCTAAATATTTCTCTATAACAATTTCGTAAAATAATAAGCTTATAATAACTTTTAAATTTTCGGTCACGGTGGACCTTTTGACGGAAATGCCCATATCTTACATCGTAAAACTCTTCGCATGAAACATGTGAATTGCAACAAAAATAGTGTGAAATGAAACAAAAAATGGTTTTTCTCACACAAGTGTTTCTGTATCTTTTTTTTGCGAGAATTATCTGTCATTTAAATAATTTTCCAGCAATTATTGGAAGGATGCGAGAAAAAGTGTTTCTATAACAATATTTTGCGAAAAGTTTCTTTCAAGAACTGTCAAAATAAGTCACATTTGAAATTGGTGGCGAGAAAAACAAAATGTAGATATTTTGAATTTAAAATATGTTTATATACTATTTTTTTTAAATAAATAAAAAAATAGAAGGAATATAAATGATAAATGCATAATTTATATGATGAAAATAAACAAAAAACAATTGTTATATTTTGCTAGTTTAAATTTTTGTTAGCCTTTTCTTGTTTTGGTTTTAATCAGTGCTGCCAGATAAATTTGTGTCAAAATCGTCAATTTCCTGAGAAAAAATAAAAAAAGATCGTCTTTTTTGTTTTAAAAATCGTGCAAATTAAAATCAATTTTAAACAAATTTGTTTCGACTTTTATTAAAAAATAATCAAACAAAAACATAGTTAAAGTTCATGGGTATTTAATAATTATTATTTAATAATTGAGATATAAATCTTTAATTTACCTATTTCTATAATCTTTTTCTTTTTTACCTGAAAAAGACTTAGTAGAATACCTTGTAGTTAAAATTAAAAAAATCGGTTCATAAATAAACGGGTTAAAGACCCAGTAAAATCTTCGCCTACAAAATAATATGTTAAGTAATCAGAAACACATAAAAGCACTACATACAATTCTACTGAAAAACTAATGAATTTTACAAGGGTTGTGCCAAAAAGAACAAATTCAAAAGTAAGTCATTTTTTTTATCAATACATCCAGAAAAAATAGTTATCGAAGTTCTTATGGAAGAAAGCTACTTAATAACGAATGAAAGAAGCTATCCATTTTGAAAAAGTTTTTACTGGGAGACAAACAAATTTCTTTCTTGCCGGAATAATGGTTTTGGCACAAAAGTGTACATATAAGATAAGAATATCAAATATCAATCATATTTTGTATATGTATATAAGAAGTATTAAATGTTCAAAATAAGCCAAGTCGGTCCATTACTTTCCCTCGAAATTTTGCTTTTCCCGATACATTTTTTATGGAAGAAACAAACAATTTCGAGGACAATTTTCACAATAGGGATAAATATAAAAATTTAAGCAGCCTTGTTTCTAAAGATATCTTTTTTTCTAATAAACAAACATATAAAAATATTTACAATTATCTTATTTCAAAGACTAAGGGGCTTATAGTGTAAAACGCAACGCCAACAATTTCATTAAAAGCAAAAATAAAATCAAAAATATTTTATAAATTTGTTGTTGCTTTCTACAGACATTCATATTATTTTTTTTTTTCAATTTTCAACGCCACAAAATAGAAGTGTTTGAAATTTAAAAATTCAAGATGAATTTCTATAGAAAGTAACAACAAAGTTATAAAATATTTTTGATTTTGTTTTTGCTTTCGCCACTTTTTTAGAAAAAATCATCAAAACGTCACTTTGTTAATATCGGAACAAAAAATCGTCAAGATGACGATAACTCGTCAAATCTGGCAGCCCTGTTTTTATTATATTTATTTCTTTTGTTGACGTTTCGCTTTTATTTGACACTTAATTACTGGAAATATTCCAGTATAAACAGAATTTGTTGTGTCTGTTTTCGCATTCAAATACAGAAACACTTTTATCTCATAAATCGAGAAACGATGGAATTTTTTGTTTCACACTTCATGTAAGAAATTTTACGATGCGAGAAATACAGAAACGAGCTACAGATCGGTCAATAAATGGCTGAGATATGAACAAAAAACCACGAGTGCCTCTAATTTTTTGTTCATAAAATCCCATGTTGTTGTTATTTTTTATACACATTACCGAAAGTAACAATGTATGTTGATTTTTTGAATGTCTAGACTTTTTTGTTTATTTTACTCATAACAAATACATACATCTATAGGACAGTTGATTTAACGATATCCGTCTGTACAGACGGACAAGAGCAAGGGTTTCAAAATTAGGTACAAGCATCTCGGTTATCAATACACAACATCCGACAAAATGTGGGCGGTATTTAGGCTTGCCAGACGTACTGTTTTCAGCAGTACGCGTATTTTTTTTACTATCTGTACTGCTTTCTGCATAACCATTAAAGAAGTACGCATTTGTACTTTATTTTAGCTTTTGTACTTCATTTTGTACTTTTTTTTCCACAAAAATAAAACACGTTTATTTACACGTTTGTAAATAAAGTACAACAAATTTTCGACATCTACTTAAAAGACTGCAAATCGGAAAGTAATGTTTGAATTTTGCGTTTTTGAATGGTTTGAAATGTTGCGTCATATACCAACTCGATGACGCCTGAAGTATAAAGATTTTTAAAAAAAACTTTCCAGCCGTAAAAGCTTACTTGTCGTTCCAAAGCTGTTATTCACCTATTTTGAGCCAATTTTTTTTAAATTTAATTGATGAAGCAAACCTTGGCTTTTTACACCACATAGGAAATAGTATACACATTTTGCATTAAAAAAAATAGGGGATAATGGCAACCTAAAATTAGTTGACATGTTCTAGAAAGTAAAGCAACTTTGCGAAAAATTAAAACAACAAAAGATTCAAAAATGAATGATTTCATAGCCGAACTTGCAAATTAGCCACAGCTTTGATATTGAACAGGAGAAAGCGTTTAGATAAGTTTCTATCGAAAACGAAACTTAATGTCCGAAAACGTTTCAGCCTAAACCACAATAAATTTGAAAAATTTCCAATTTTAGCCATAATTCAAACATTTCAATTAATTTCTATAAATAATTTGTTCGTATCATTGAAAGATTTTGCTGAAAAAAAATTTGAAAAGAAAAACCAGGAGAAATTACATGAAAAGAATTTCTACAAAGTTGATTATTTCTCAATTCCGAAAATATTCGTATTTTCACTTCCATATTGAAACAATTGAAAGAATTTTTAGTTCAATGTTTTGGAGAAAAGACCGAAGTTTAATTTCGATTGAAAATTAAGAGAGTGAATTAATAATAAAATCTAATTTTAAATACACCTTGGGTTTTTAAATTTTTTAAAAACCGAAAACGGTAAAAATGGCCTTGTTTGCGAAGTACGAAAAAAGTGATAAATATTTGCAATATTTTAAATTTACAATAATTAATTTGTTAAATTACAATAATGAAATTGTTAAATTAGAATAATTAAATTGTTAAACTAACACGTGATATTGAACTGAAACTTACGTTATTATTTTACAAAATTAAAATAACCAAAGCTTTTTGTTTTTAACATTTAATTTGAAACAACTGGCTAATTGAAAGATTTCAGTGCTTAAGTATATTAAATACTTAATATTAAAAAATATCTTATTTCGGTTCTTTATGAATTGCTACTCAATGCATTTAAGAAAATAAAATAAAAAAATTTAATGTACTTCTTTTTACATTAATGTACTGCCGTTTTTTTCTCGATGTACTGTTTTTATGGATTTCATATCTGGCAAGTCTACTCCCGCTTAAACCACGATTCGCTAACACCGACGACATCATATAAGCTATTCTCAATTAAATGTTTAACTTCTCCAAATTTGATGGATCTACTACATGGTACCAAACTTTGGGCGTTAAAATGACATACATTAAAGTTATCAATACTTAAGTTGCTGTTTATACGGTTGACGTCAATCACTGCACCCAAGTTATCTAACAACATAATTATTGCATTGCGTTGTTACCCTCAAAATTTGTGCACTTAATATACAATATTCCCCAAAACTTATAATAATAACTTTAAAGTTTAATTTCATTATAAAATTATACATACCCACTTACAAAATCACTAACTGTGCGAATTAAAAAAAAATGGAAATAAGTAAAATCAAATTAAATTTATAATTAAGTAAATTTTAAAATTTATATACATAAAAACAAACAAAAAAATTTACGCTAGCAAAAATACAACTTAATGCAACAGTATTTGATTCAATATAACATCAAAACAGAGGAATCAAAATAGAACTGATGCAAATGGCAGCAGACACAGAAAGAAAACAATTATTATCTTGTTGCCAATTCTTTTTACAACAACAAAAAAGAACGTCTCTATTAATTTCTCCTGCTCCAAATCACATTGGATCAAACACTATAATCAAATTCCACCGTTTTTACCATCACTGTATACATTTTTTACAACAGTAATAATACAAAGAGAGAAAACAACAATGCATTAATTTAAATGAATATTTGCTCATAAAGAACCATGTATTAACCGTGTAAAAATTTAAGCAAACATAAAACACTCAATTTTTAATAATATAAGCAACCTTTTTATAGTTGAGCAAAACATAATACAAAAATTAAAGCAAGGAATGATAACAGTCACAGCAAAAGAGGAATGTTAATAAAATTGCACGTAAATGAGAAGAAAGTAAAAATATTAAATATTCATAAAAATTGATGATAAAAATATTAACGAAGAAGGAATAATAATTTTTTTTTTTTTTTTTTTTTTTTTTTAAATAAAAATATAGTACAAGAATTCAATTAATTATTATTTCATCTTACGTCAACTCTAACGTCTATCCCCGCAATCATTCACCATTCACATTAGCAGTTTCAATTACATCAAAGGCTGTGCATTTGCGTCATTAGAAGCGCTTAATGTCATGTTAAGTTTTACCACGTATTCCAAATCACCTTCCTCCTGTTTTCCATCCAAAAAGTAGAATTTAGCACAAGGAATGTCCCAATTTACCATTTCAAATTTACGAATTTTTTTCCCAACCAGTTTACGACAATAATATCGGAATTTAGACACAATTGGTGTGTGATGATCGTTAAGATATACTCTAGAGTCCTCTTTTTCGGTAGGCATTATTTGCTTCAGTGTCAAATCATAATTAATGCGATAACTTTTCAATATTAAATCCCTTATCAAAACATTGTTAAACTTCACCAAAACCCCAGATTTTTTGCCAATCCAAGTACAAAAATTTATGTGAAATAATTCAATTTCTACTCCAAGCACTTTCGCCAATTCTATTACTACAAAGTATAAATGCGTATTGGCAGTAGTTGACGGTAAACCCGTAATAATAATATCAGCACGATTCATTTGTTTTCTAAGGTAATTGTTGTCAGCTTCAAGTCTTTTTATCTTAGATGTAACAGTTTTTTAAAAATTCTCATTGCGAATCATGTTACTGGCAAGATCTTTTTTTATTTCTGTTAGTTGCGCAGTTATTTCTTGCATATACTTTTCCAAGTTATCAAGTTTACTAGAAACATCATCTGACCCACTTTTGCGGGTTGTAAGACACTTGTTGCACTTGTATGTAAGGCTTCCACTTGTTTTTTTGACACTTTCCAAAACAGTTCGGGTTAGAGATGGAGTAAGTATAGTTGCACATTCTGGATGAAAGAGGGAATCACAAAAAGCACATCTCATACGACTATCATTTTTATTAAAATTTTTATCGCAATGATCACATTTACCATCCATCATTTATGTAGATATATATTTAATGAACGTAGCAGATGTAAAAACTGAGGTTATGTTCTCAAAATTTTAATTTATGTTATAATAAATTAATTATTTTAACAATTTAATTTATTTAACAATAACACTTCCTTTTTTTTATTTAGCACGTTTTTATAATTTAATTTATTTTTAAAACTCAACAAATTTAATTAAGAAATAAAAAAAATCGCACAGCAAACAAAAATGTCTACTCAGTTGCCATATTTGGTCCGTATTTGGTTTACAACATCATTTAATTTCCTTATCACCTTATATGGCCCATTCCAATGTATTTGTGGCTTGGCAACTAATCCTGCCTTTGGTTGTTGATTCATTGGCAAAACCAACTGGCCCTTCTTAGACCCTTCAGGATACACCACCCGATCATACCTGGACAACTTTCTGTGGCCACGCACAGACTTTCTATAGTCGTACGGATTTCTCCACTCCAGTGAAGATACCTGCTTATCTTCGGGTATAGGTAGTGCTTAACAATTGCACTGCGGAAGCGACGCACAACCTCTGTTTACGGTGCTCCTGGCTGCCTCACGCTTTGGGCAGTTTACCATGAAATTTTGTCTTCCACCTATACTCTTGGCCATCATAACCTTGGCCAATACGGGTTCTCTTCTTTGCACCGTTTTACAATCTTTACTGGGCTCTACCTTCAACGAGCGACCTTCACTGACGCATTCCCTCTTATCTGCCTCTGTACAGTGGCCTCCTTCCAATCTGCTAAGCTGTCTTACATGAGCAGCCGCTTTTTCACGTTTTTCCACTTTTCTCTGAGGTGACGATTCCAGACGAGTACAAACGAGAAGCTGTCCCACACGAGCCTCACTTTCATACCCAACATCCAGGGGTATTTCATAATCACACAAATACATGATTTGCTTTCTCATATTCAGACTTTTATGATGACTTATCATAAAATCTGCGCCAATCAGTACTTCGTCTACAATGTCGGCCACAATAAACTCATGAAAAGTGACAATATCGGCAATTCTTAACATGACACGTGTTTTCCCATAGACAGTAGCAGGCTCACCTGTAGCTGTTCGGAAGCTAACTCCGCTTAGTGGTCCGACAGCTCCCTAAACCAAGTCAGGCCTTATTATCGAGAATCCTGCACCAGTGTCGATAGTCAAAATGCGCTTTTTACCATCGATGTAGCCAAATGTCGTAATACTTTTGTTACTCTTTGGCACTATTAAATTTATTGTCCAGTCCTCAGATGCGAAAGGTAGCACTTCCTCCATATTTAACGGCGACTCCTGTCCGCTTTAAAGCAAGAATTAGCTCGATGGCTTTTTCCTCACTGTTCCATGCATTTTTGTTGGCAACTGTATCGAACTGGAACTTAAAAACATTTAATGGCACACTACCGTCAAAACTTGGGGTCTTCATTCTACTAGAAACTTCTGGAATAACCCGTACTGATCCCTCTTCGCATTGTAGACTTTTTACTTTTGCTTCCAGATTGTGTAGTTTTTCATCAAAACCCGTTTTCACATCTGTGACTTGAGTTTTTACCTCAGACAGCTTCTGGTTAAATTCTATTTTCATTTCGTTTACTCTTTCGTTCATTTCACTGAAAATCTCCTGAAGTTTCTCGTTCGTTATTCTAGAATGCTCTTGAATTTCAGCCAGGATGGTGCTCGTCTTCTCTTCCATTTTTCTAAAATTTTCATTCATTATTCTAGAAGTTTCATCAATTTTTCTAGAAGTTTCATCCAGAATAGCTCTGGAATTTTCATCAATTTTTCTAGAAGTTTCAGCTAGAATATCACTCGAATTTTCTTTTATCATCTGTACCATGCTTTTGGAATTTTCGTCCATTTTTTCCCTTTTTGCCATCATAGCAGCAAACATTGTGTTTAAGTCCATGCTGCTAGCAAACTGCACGCGTACATACCTCAATTTCTTCCTTTTCCTCAAATTCGAGTCTAACAATGTCGATATTGCGTCGCTCGAATTCATCTATTAACCTCTTCTGCAGCTCTGCTTTATTGTCCACTACAAGACAGAAAAAGTGCTGCTAATATAAAAAATTATTTAAAAAATAAGTGCTAAATTTTTTTTTTTTGTTTAACAGAAAAGAATCGGCTTGAAACAAGAATATTAACTCGGCTCAACACCAAATTGTTATTTATATAATTTTTTTTATATCCTTGAAAGAAGTTCTATAGGAAGATGTTTTTCGCGCCAACGCTTCTAGTTCAGGAGTTATAGGTCGTAAAAGTTTCAAAATACATTATCCATATCTCTTTAGGTATAAAATGAATCTATAAAATATGGGAATCATTGGAAAATTCTTTAAAGTATGTTCCACATGGCGTTTATGGCACACCGATTAACCAATTAAGAGCCAATTTTATATATTTATACTCCGTGGCTGACTTTTTTTTTACAAAATTGGCTTTATCTTTAAATCATGTCGATATAACAATAATTATTTAACCCTAAGATATTTGCTTAATAAAGTTTTTCTGAATTGCGGTTTTTGCGGTATTGCAGAACACTTATTTTTTATGTACATATTACATTAATTCAATCAGCCCAATCATGAATAAAAATTCCCCGGGAGTTTTTTCCCTTTTCCTACTTTTACAATTGAATTAACATAGGAAAAATAAGAGAAGGGAGAAAACTCCAGGGGAATTTTCATTCATAATTGGGATGAATATGTAAGAAGTACATAAATTATTACCAGATATATAAAGGGTGTTTTTTTAACCTAGATAGAACTTTAAATTGTAAAAAGTAACACAAAAAATTAAATTTTGATGAAATATTTTTTTTTTATCGTTTCAGTATACTCTGACAAATCATCATGAATAGACTCACGCTTGAACAACGCTACGAAATTATCCAAATTTACTTTGAAAATCAGTCGTCGATTCGCGCAACTTATAGACGACTTCGTCATTTTTATGGCGTACATAATCGTCCATCTGAACAAGCCATTCGTCGAACTGTGGATAGATTTCGTACCACATACTCTCTAGAGGATGCAATAACACCAACACGTCGAAGGAATGTGCGTACTGAAGAGAATATCGCCGCTGTAAACGAAAGTGTGGAAGAAGATCCAAAATTATCGATTCGTCGTCGGTCGCAGGAATTGGGGCTCTGTCCGTCCACTACGTGGAAAATTTTGCGCAAAGATCTCGGCCTACACCCGTATAAGATCCAGCTGGTGCAGGAATTGAAGCCACGAGACCATTATATGCGTCGTTCTTTCGCCGATTGGGCTCTAGAGCAGTTGGCAACTGACCCGTTGTTTTATCGCAAAATTGTGTTCAGCGATGAGGCGCATTTTTGGCTTAACGGGTTTGTTAATAAGCAAAATTGCCGCATATGGAGCGAGACCAATCCACAAGAGACCCTACAGACTCCATTACATCCAGAAAAATGCACCGTTTGGTGCGGTTTTCACGCTGGTGGCATCATCGGACCTTATTTCTTTAAAAATGAGGCCGGAGCTCGCGTTACGGTCAATGGAGATCGTTACCGCACCATGATCAATGATTTTTTGTTTGAAAATATGGATGACATTGATCCGGAGGAGATGTGGTTTCAACAGGATGGCGCTACGTGCCATACGGCGAACGCAACCATCGACTTATTGAAATCAAAATTTGTCGATAAGTTGATTTCGAGAAATGGACCTGTCAATTGGCCTCCAAGGTCGTGCGATTTGACACCTCTCGATTATTTCCTGTGGGGCTACGTGAAGTCACTGGTTTATGCTGATAAACCAGCAACAATTGACGCCTTGGAGGCAAGCATTGTTCGTGTTATTCGTGACATACGGCCAGCAGTGCTCGAAAAAGTGGCCCAAAATTGGACGTCCAGAATCAAGAACAGCCGCGGTGTCCAGAATTAAGAACAGCCGCGGTGCCCATATGCCCGAAATCATTTTCAAATTTTAATGTCACGTATTGATCTTTCGAATAAAAAAAAATTTTGATTACAATTTAATTTTTTGTGTTATTTTTTACAATTTCAAGTTCTATCGCGCTTAAAAAAACACCCTGTATTTTTAATCAAACTCTTAAATAAATTGACTAATTTTCCAAAATAAAATTTTTTAAAGCTTAATAAATTTAAAATTTTATATGATGAAGTTACTAATAATATGGTATATAAAAGATTAAGTGTTCTTCCCTAAAGATATTCAGCCCAATCATGAATAAAAATTCCCCGGGAGTTTTTTCCCTTTTCCTACTTTTACAATTGAATTAACATAGGAAAAATGAGAGAATGGAGAAAACTCCCGGGGAATTTTCATTCATAATTGGGATGATTATGTTTTAATAAATATGTATATTGGCAAAATTTTAAGTTTTGTAGAAAAATCTTTCAAGAAATATTTATTTTTGAAATTGGCCCTTAACGGGCTAATAAATCGGAATTTTTTAAAGATCAAGTAGTTTCTAATAATACCACTACTTCTTAGATCCAGTTTTTACCTATAAAGTTATTGATAAAGGGTACGTTCGTAAATGCAGTTGTTGGGTATTACTTGCGCAGAAGTAAAGTTTAATGTTCGTAAAAGCATCACTTGTAAGAAACTTGGCATCACTCTCATATGTCAAAAGTTTTTATGCAGTAATGCCGCAGCTCTGCAGCAAACTTTGGCAATTATTGCTTCAGTTAATTTTCTGAAGCAATAACTTTTGACAAAAAAGAAATCGTTTAATCGTCATTTATAAGAAAACTGTTACTTTTTGGTTCAATATTTTCAATTAAATTTGTCATCTTTATTGTAAAAAGCATTTTTATTACTATTTAATTTTTGCTTATTAAACTTTTGAAATTTCAAAAATTTAAACTTTGCACAGCTGTTGTGCAAAGTATCAGCAACACAACTGCAACTGGTAATCACGCATCAGCAACAACATTTTGCATCACTGCAGCAGTGATACATAGTTTTTATGCATTTTATTGCTGAAATAAAATGTTATTTGAAGAGGTTAAAAAAACTATAAATAGAACTGGAATACCTAGACTTCAATCTTCCATCAGACGGTGCATAGATTTTTCAAAAAAACTATGTAAACTTACAGCTTCGTTACTTACAGACTTGCCTAAGGCCACTACCTCCTCCCACATATACAAAGCCATGTTTAAAGCTATCACCGAGAGTTTTTCCGCAAATAGCTGGAACTTTTTATACACTAATGGATCCAAATCAACTAAATACACTACCTTTGCTGTTGTTACTCACGAGGGCAGCCTCAAAAACACCGGTTTCATCGACGATTATTGCGTCAGTTTCACTGCTGAAGCATTGGACATGCTAGTTGCAGCACAATACGCGACAAAAAATAGTTCCAAGTTTATAATCTGCTCCGACAGTCTATCAACAATTCATGCCGTCAAAAACTCTTGGTACGATTCACCGTTAATCAACCAAACAAGAAATATCGGCAACCAAAACTTAAATAGCATCAAAGTTATGTGGGTACCTTCCCATGTTGGCAATATAGGAAACGAATACGCTGACTCTGCCGCCGAAGAAGCTTAACTGCGACCTTTGATAAAATATTCGACTAAGGAAACCCGGGATGTCTTTAGTACACAGAAAAAATTATTTTCAAACAAACGCTTGCATGAAATTTTTTTTAATTTCTAAAATTTTTTTTACTGATTCAATTAATATTTTTGTTTGATTTTTATTTAACCAACAAAAATGTTGACAACTATTCAAAAATATAATCTACGCGTTATTGGTTTCAAGTTTTCATAACTTTGTATGAAATATTTAACGCTCTTTAATGTTGTGGTTTTTTTTTTGCATTTTTTTATTTGATCGTAAGCAACACTTTTTTATGTGAAATATAAGAACAACAACAAAAAACACATACAGTCTATTTTTGGACGCCTTAAAAAAGTACAACAATAAGAAAGATGGTAAAATAGCGTGACAAGGTTTGTAGCAAGGTATATTTACACAAGGTAAACTCGTTGGCCCATATGTTTGTCAGCTGTTTACCCCTAGTTGGAGCCAAAACGTCAAATTGCGTGTATATGAGCCAAAATTTGTACATGTGTGCGTTAAATTGTTTTTGTTTTATATGAAGACAATTTTGACAAATTGGCTCCTTTTATAGAGCAGCATGTCTACACTCCCAAATGAGTCTACCTTGTGTAAATATACCTTGGTTTGTAGTAAAAAACAAAAACAATAACAGGTAAAAAACGTTTCACTCTTTTTAAACAACAGAAACAACAACAACTTTTTAAGAAACAAAATAAATTTTAGGTTGGTTTTAAAGTTTGTAAAAAGGAATAAAAAATAAAATCCCGTATTCAATTTTTAAAACTGTTTAGTTAAATACATCAAATACAAAAATTGAATGATGACGAAAAACATATCGAGTCATGCCGTTTTTGGTTACATTTCTTCTTCTTTAGCCAAGGAAGGATACAGGAACAGAGAGTGATGAAGAAAAACGTTGTGTGCAAGGCGAATTCATGTAAACGGTGGTGTCGATACTACAACAAGTAACAACACCAAAAACACAACAATGTATTTTTTTGTTGCTTTCGTTGATCCATATGTCAAAATCACAAGGAACTTTTGACATTTCTCTCTCTAATTAAGAAAAAAAAAGTAGCACAGCTGTGCTTTCAACGCCACCTGAAAACTGATTTCGCCTTGGTTGTGTGTGTGTATAAAGGCGACCGTACACGACATGTTTTTGTCATCTGACATGTCAAATTTTCCACTGCAAAACACATACATGTCGTGTGTTACCTTTTTAACTTTGCTTCTGTAAAAGTCAGACGCAAAGTCATCTGACAAAATTTCAATTAGAGCGTGCTCTATTTTCTTCTGACAAACCATCTGACATCAGAAAGCTATGCCGGCAAGAAACCGGCAGCGGCGTCCACTATTGACGGAATCATTAGCCGGCTGAAGTTAATTTTTTACAATACCGAGATATGTTTGATCATCTTACCATTGAATAGAATTTATGTGAATGTATATGTATATAAAAACCGTTTTATTATAAAATCCTAAATTGGTATCTTTGAATTAAAAAAAAAAAATGTTAAGATGGCTGAACTATTTTACGGCGCAAATAAAACTTTTCATGCCGGCAGCAAGTTATTTTGAAACCGAGCACTACTTTGGTTTCTGCAATAACAATGCGAAAAAAACATAGACAATGTCAGAAGCAAATTACATGTACGTTTGTGACCGAATATTATAAAGCTTATGTAAAACAGCGATTTTGACAGACATGCACAATTACATGTGACTTGAAAATTTGACATGTCAGATGACAAAAACATGTCGTCTATATGCGCCTTAAACAAGACTTTGTTCAAAAATTATACCAACAAAAAAATGTGTCTCAAAGCCAGCCGCCGCTCTGCTCTGCCTTCATCGTCATTACTTGTGCAAAAACTTTTTTGTTTGATTCAGCAAAATTATTTGTTAGAAATTTATATGGATTTCAGTAAACTTTTTGTTTGATTCAGTAAAATTATTTGTTTGAAAAAATCAGTTTTTTTTTTCAATATGATCAGTGCATGTTAACGAAGGCAATGCTGGGTACGTTTGTAAATGCAGTTGTTGCGCATCAGTTGCGCATTAGTAGTTGACTGTTCATTAATGCATCACTTGTAAGAAACTTGCATTACTATCATCTGTCAAAAGTTTTTTTATGCGGTGATGCCGCAGTTCTGCAGCAAATATTGGCAATTATTGCACCAGTTAATTTTCTGATGCAATAACTTTTAACATCAAAGAAATCGTTTTATTTTTCTTTTTTAATGCCTTTTCTTGTAATTTATAAGAAAACTATTATTTTTGGTAAATTTTTTCAACAAAATTTGCCATCGCGATTGTTGATAACATATTTTTTTTTAATTTTATGTTCGCTCATTAAACTTTTAAAATTTAGCTTGTGTTCAAAAATTCAAACTTTGCACAGCTGCTGTGCAGTAAAAAAGCATCAGCATCACAAGTCCAACTGGTGATCACGCATTAGCAACAAAACTTTGCATCACTGCAGCAGTGATGCACAGATTTGATGCATTTACGAACGTAATAAACAAAACAAAAGAAAACAATAGTAACTACCTAACGGCTAAACCAATTGTTCGTACACGTTCCCTTTCACCGTCGGTGTTTACAAAAACGGTGGATAGTGATACATTAAAAAATAAAAAGCTAGCTCTGGTCACAAGTGTGGCCGAGCCGGCAAAGGTTTCTGACCCCGCAAGTATTGCCGCGACGGCAAAAACAATTTTAGTGGGAAATGATACCATAAACTCAAACACAGATACAATGGAAAACCCTATGGTAAAAAGTTGTCAAAAGCCTCAAGTTGGTATTGACAGGTATATTACAGTGTTTAAACGGGGCCACAGCCCTACCTCTTGAGCTGTTGCTTCGGCCTCAAAAGTTCCTTCTTATGATAAATTAAATTCACAAAATCTTTTCGCAATTCTGGAGGATGAATCCTCTGAGGTACCGAACGTCATAAAATATTCCCATATCGTGCTCGTTGAATGCAGACGTGTTTTTTTAACTCGGCGTACGTTTTTTTTCTTTTACAATAAGTAAGTAATTATAATATCATAATATTATTTTCTAAAAAAATAATATAAAATCAGCGAATGGACGCTTTAAAATAATTTTTAATTAGTGAACATAAATGTCAATATTAAAAATTACAATTAAAAAAAATATATGTATGCACACACATATATGCATTTTAAGCAAAAACATTTCTTGTTTTATTTATTCTTTTTTTTCTAAGGGTTTTTAAACAACAAATAAAGAAGAGCACAATTAAACAAACAGTAAAATAAAAAAACTCTTATGAATGCGTATAAAGCAAAAACAATAAAACAGAATGAAAGAAATGCTTATGTTACAGTGAGTGTTGACGAAACAAATGTAGAAACAAAAAAAAAAAAGAATCGATGTTAGCAATTACTTAAAGGCTAAAACTATTACTCGAACGCGTTCCCTCTCACTCTCTTTGTTTACGAATACAGTCGATCGTAATACTATAACAAATCTGTTAACTGCAAGTGTTGCCGCAGTGCCAAAAACAACTTTAATAAGTGATGATACGGTTAACCCCAAAACAGACGCTATGGAAAACTCAGTAACTTAAGTAAAAATTTCTCAAAAGCCTAAGGTACAAGTTGGCATTGATAGATATATAACAGTGCTTAAACGGGGCGCAACCCTACCTCTGCAAAAGTTGCTTCGGCCTCAAAAGTACCATATTTTGATAAAACCAATTCTCAAAATCGTTTTGCAATTCTGGAGGATGAATCCTTTGAAGCACCAAACGTCCTAAAATTTAGACCCCTGATATATCTTAGGGAGCAAAACTCAAGTGAGCTAATAAAGAGCGTGATCTCGGTAATAGGTGAAAATTAGTTTTACGTAGCTGCAATCAAGCGTAGTAGTATAAACGAAACAAAAATACAAATTAGTCATAAAAATGATTTTCGTAAATTCGAAGCACTTAAAAAAAGCTTTTATACATACTAACTGAAGAACAGTAAGGGTCTTCAGGAAGTGATTAAGGGCATTGGCGCATGCGTAGACCCAGAAGAGATAAAAACATTTTTAGAAGAGAAAAGTTTTAAAATAAAAAAATATGGTAAATATTAAAAATAGGCAAAGAAATCCCCAACCACTATTTTGAGTGGAGTTAGAACCCGGCGACGTTAAGCTAAAAAAAAAAACGAAACGCATTCTATTTATAATCTAAAAAATATATTCTGTACAGAAAAATCACGAAAAAGCCGCACAAGAGAAATGGGACCGTTCAGTGTTTAAACTGCCAAGAATTTGGCCATACTAGGGCATACTGCTATTTACCCCCTGTTTGCATAGTATGAGGAGAATAACATGGTACAGTTCTTTGCGATAAGTCTAAACCCGACGCCAACGTAAAAAATGAAGCAACTGTTGCGGTAATCACACTGCTAATTATAGAGGATGCCCTTTATATACTATCGTCAAGTAGTCGGCTGGACCGAAAACTTATCCCCCTCAAATGCAGGTACCAAATCAGTTTAACACTAATGACATTCAGGCTTCGCAGCCTACTAATAACAGAACCTCTTACGCTAACATCCTAAAATCAAACCATGTCCCAATGCAAGGTGCTTCGCCATGTTATGATGAAACTCCAGTTTCTAATTTAATTCGTCTTGAAAAAACCATGGAAACATTAGTGCAAACAGTAAATAATTTTACGAACACAATGGGTAATATGATGCAGGAAATTCTTAGAATGCAATCGATGTTATTGCAAGCTGTACTTAACAAGCCATGAACTGTTTGAAAATTTGTTTTTAGAACGCAAATGGCATCAGCCAACATAAAAATGAATTAGAATACTTTCTCAAAACAATCAAATTTATGTCATGATGGTTTCTGAGACTCATTTGACCTCAAGAAATACGTTTATAATCAATGATTATATACTATATGATATCAAGGACCCTCGATATAGAACTTGTGGAGGTTCTGCCATTTTGATAAAAACCCGAGTCAAACACTACCTAATGTGTGATCATCGTGAAGACTATCTCCAAGCAACGAACATTTGCGTTGAGGAATTAAATAGAAACTTAGTAATTTCGCCGTGATACTCTCCACCTAGATTTTCAATATCAGAAAGCCAATATTATAAATATTTTAAGTCATGAGGACCTTGTTACCTGGCCGCTGGTGATTATAACGCTAAACATACCTTCCGGGGGTCATGACTTATAACACCAAAGGGTCGTGTTTTATTTATTACTATTGCTAAAATGGATTAGCGACGTCAGCTACACAAATAAATTGGTAAAAATATAAAAAATATCTCAGTACCCATTGCACAGAAAATATTCCGCTTAGCACACCGGAGAATGTAGATCTCTCTTATGTCAATTTTGACAGTTATCTTCAACTAGCTGTTCAAAATTCCAGCAAAACCCTCAAAAAAACCAATAACAATAAAATATAATCTACAGATGTCGAGCGTCTCTTAAATGAAAAAAGGCGAGTTCGAAGAGAGTGGCAATTGCACAGATCCCCTCAAATTAAGAAGTTATTAAAAGAGTGTACAAAAAATTACTGCAGTCTCAGAAAACGGCTTCCGTGGAAATCTCAAAAGGCCAGTTATATCGAAACCACCATTAAGAAACCTGAACGGAAGTTGGGCAAGAATTGATAATGAAAAAGGAAACCTGTTTGTGAATCATTTGAAAAACGTGTTTACCCCAAATATATCTGACAATATAGCGGATGAGTTACCGCCTGTTAATGTTAGAGCAGCTATCCCCCTAAGATTTAAGATAAGAGAAATAGAAAAGGCTATTTGTGAATTAAACACCAAGAATCACCTGGTATTGATAAGATCAGTAACAAAATGCTTTTGGAGCTCCCTCGCATAGCAAAGAAAATTATCCTTTTTATTTGTCCCTCAAGAATGGAAGGTATCTTTAGTTACGATGATACCAAAGCCAGGAAAAGATCATACAAAAGTTGAGTCATATAGGCCTATTTTTTTAATATTATCTAATATATCAAAGCTGTTTGAGAAGTTCTTAGCGTAAAATTAACCCCAATTTTAATGGAAAATGGGTGTATAGCTAACCATCAATTCGGTTCAGAAGAACACAATTCAACAAACCCATCGGATAGTAAACGCCATAAGAAAAGCCTTTGAGGAAAGAAAATATTGCTCCGCTCCCTTCATCGATGTTTCTCAAGCTTTTAATAAAGTCTGGCATGAAGGCTTGTTACATAAATTGAAGCAAAATTTACCAGCAAACACACACAAGCTATTAGAAAGCTACTTACAGCCGTACTTAAACAAGAGCGGAAAGCGTTTTCTAACTGTCAAAAATTCTCATGCCCATACAATTTGTATGAAGTATCCCTAAATAGTGCGGCGTCAACGCTTCACAATTGGAAAATCCGATTTTGACAGTGAAGTTGGCCGCTTTTGTTAACAAATAATGGCAATTTTGCTTTTTTTTTTTTAATCTAGCGGTTTTATCTCTTCTTTTTATTTCTATAATGTGGGTTCTATTAAACCAGAAAGTTAACACTACTGTTTGTGACACAACTTTGACGCTTTTGTTTAGGTATGGAATATCAGCGTAAAAGCTAAGCGGAAGAAAACGTTCCGCCCTCCGCTCTTATTTAGGTACGGCTGTTAGTCGGTCGTCAATTTATTATAAAAGAAGGCAACTTCTTAAGTTCACCTTAGCCAATTGGCGCTGGAGTCCCACATGGCAGCGTTCTGGGCCCTCTATTATACTTAATTTATACTTCGGACATGCCAACAAACAATTACACACAAACTTCAACATTTGCGGACGACACAGCCATTCTAAACCGTCATGAAGCATCACGTTTCTTACAGGATCATATATTTCAACTAGAATATGGTTAAAACAATGGAGGAAAATGGTCAATGAGCAAAAATGCGTTGGGAATCATGCCCCCCTATTAAAATCAATAATCAAATAATACCTCAAAATTCGCATTTAAATTATCTTGGTATACATTTAGATCGCCGTTTAACGTGGAAAAGCCATATAGAGGCAAAATTAACTCAAATGAAACTAAAAGCCATTCAAATTCATTGGCTTATTGGAAGAAACTCTGTCCTTAGTCTTGGCTGCAAACTTCTACTATACAACTCCATCTGAAAGCCAATCTGGTGCTATGGTATTCAGTTATGGGGCACCGCTTCGGCCTCTAATATCGAAAAAATTCAAAGGCGCCAAAATAAACTTTTTCAAATAATCACAGCTGCCCCTTGGTATGTTAAAAACTCAAATATTCACAAGGATCTCAATGTTCCATTAGTTAAAACTATGATTACGAAATATGCAGTAAAATACTTAAAAAGGCTCGAATTGCATCCGAACCCACTAGCTCGAAATATTTTACATGATAGCGGCCACACTCGCTTTCCCCACGTCTTTATGCGCTTTCGATTTGAACATGTCATGACCGTAACGCCGGCAGAGCAACTGTATTAATTTGTTCACGTTCTTGTATGTGGAGAATACGTGTTGATGTTCATGTCAGTGTTGCCACCAACGAAATGGTAAATTACACATGGATTATGCCAAAATTACACATGAAAATACAAATTACACATGCAATCTTTTATTTTCAATCTCACGAGTTTTGTTTTGAATTTTATAATGTATAAACTTTTCATTTAGTTAAAAACAAAAGCGAATGCGTTTTTTTTCAAAAAATTAACTAGTCATTCATTGTTTTTTAATTTTAAAAAAATAACGGTTCAAAACAAAAATTTCATACTATTTTTTTTAAGTAATTTATTACTAAAAAATAAAGAAAGTAAAATACATCACATTTACATTGAAATAGATTTTTTTTTTTTTTTTGATTTTTCCAATTATTTAAAACTTCTATTTTTTGTTTATAATGATTGGAATAGGAAAGTTTGGGTCACCATTTCTCTATCGTACAATTGTTTAAATTGCTCAATATTCTTTCCGCAGCAGCATTTGAAAGGACTAAAACAAAAATAACTATTTTAAATAATCTGTCTCCCAATGAATTTTTTATTTTAAAAACCTTTTTCCAATAATATTCTGGCTCCAAATTACTATGAAGCTAAAGTTTTTCAAAATGTAAGAGTGCACGTTGTCGCGAAAATATGTATTTTTGAAACTACTTAAGTTTTCCGAGCATTACTTCTAATAAAACAAGATATAATATTGCGAAGTAAATTTTCGAAATATGTTGGAAGGTTCAGACAGGCCTTTAACGCTACGAGCATTTTATGAAAGCTTTTTGTCTTTTAACATCTGAATTATACTGCCCAAACATAACATTAGGTGTATCTGGTGCATCCAACTAGATTTTCAAAAAGAATCCATTTCTCTATAGTTGTGCTTTTGAGAAGCTCAAACATTTCTTTTGCAGTCAATGAAAAAAACGAGAATGAACCCGGGATGTTTTGTCGTTATAGGTAATAAATTGTGACAAAATCGATCTAAATGCCAAGTGGTTAGTAGTTAATGATCCAACCATTTTTAGTTTAGCTCTTTTAACGCTTCCATTCTATTAATTAAATTCTTAAGTTTTGTCAAGAATATTAAACCTTTCTACATCTTGACAAAATAATAAAAAAAATCAGTGCTACAAAACGTTAAAATTTAAAATTACACATGAATTACACATGAAGCCAATTACACAAGGGCTACACATGAAAACAAAAATTACACATGATATGTGTAATTACACCTAAGGTGGCAACACTGGTTCATGTTCTGATTGACCACCATTTTTGTTGTTGTGGTGTTTGGTTGTATACAGAAAATACATTGTGTGGCCAACATCATGGCGCACATGGATGCTAAGACGAATGTTTAGGCAACGATGGCAGCATATAGACGAAACATGAACATGAACAGTCTACACGAATAGAATTCAAGTGCGACATTCTGTTCTTACCAAGTTGATGGATAGTGGAGACGGGTAGTTAAGGAGAAGAGATACTGCAGAACTTATCCATTTAGATGAGCAATAAACACCTATATATGTGAACAGAACCCGCTATGAAGAACATTTTTGTCTGGCACTGGCAGGACATAAAATAAAGTACATATTAGTTTATTATTTAATATATGAAGATTCAATAAATAAATAATGAACAACTTTCTAAAAAACTAAACGAATTAATAGTATTATTTATAAAATTTTATATTTTTTTTAATAAGTATGGCTAAACCACCTCCCCTTATTGGCTAAGTTCTGTATTTGTATTAACATCGTAATTTTTGAATTGAATTTTATGTCTATTGTTGTGTTTAGTTTCATTCAAAAGCACAATATCTGGATTGTATTTGTTTTAAAATTCTTGAAGATCATATCTTCTACTAGGACGTATTACTGAATTTACATTAATATGAATTATTTTAAGTTTTTTTGATAGATTACTTATCCGCCTATTATCCATTTTTACACTTCTATCATGGAAAATATCGTATCAATACGTGACGATTGAATTTGTTATTGTTTTTGTAGACTTGCAAATTGGTTAGTAAGGTTTACCATACATTTTTGTAGTTTCTTTCGCAATCCTTGTAAGAAGCTGAATGCCCATATTTGTTGCATACAACACAGTACAACTTTTTTGTTCATCCAATGAAACTTTTTCCGTATTACACGCTATTGCATATGGGCATTTCCGTCAAAAGGTCCACCGTGTCCGAAAATTTAAAAGTTATTAAAAGCTTATTATTTTACGATATTGTTATAGAGAAATATTTAGATTTTACTAATTTTATAAATTTACCCCTAAATTTGTTCACTTAGATAAACAATCAGACTGCAAAGTTGTGCAAACGTAATTTCTAATTTGTGAGAATGTTTTATTGCATGTTTTCTTTAGTATTATCTTCCTTAAAAGAGGTGATATTTGATGAAAATTATTCCAAAAAAATTTTCTTACATGGTCTGTAATCTAAGGTAGAGTTCGAAGAGAAATATGTTATTCGGATTAACGGTAGATTTTTATTTTTTTTAATCATTATTCAGTTAAATTATTATGGAAAAAATGTCACGTTCGAAATGTCACGTATCGAACCAGATTTTGGCTTAAACAAAAAAAAATACAGAAGATTTTGGAATCAAACCAAAGACATTTAACTGTTGCATTGCTACGTAAAATTCTGAACGTAGTTTGACTAGAAATTGTGCCAGGTTTCGCTGAATTACGCCTTTTTATACACGGCCACAAAAACTACTTCTATTTTTTTCACGTTCGAACCGCTACTACTTTTGCCATTTTCATTGATCTAGAATCGCGCCCCCCATAAACTTTTGCATAGATAATAGTGCTTTCTTAGTGCTATAATTTAAGGGTTAAAAGAACATAAAAATATTGGTTGCTTAAAATGTTATAGCATTTTTGATGCGTACGACTGTCACGTTCAACACTTTGGAATTACCCATATATGTACGTAGTTGCGGCTTGGCTTTATTTTGTTCTTTCCAGCGTTTAAAAAACTGCAGTCAAAGTAGAGTGCCTCGGTAGGCTAGCTGGTAGCGTGCTAGTCTATCAGCGCCGAGGTTGCGGGTTCGATTCCCGCCAGAGACTCTGGTTTCTTTCCTGCAGACAAGCATAGAGCTTCGCGGGATAAGCTTAGGAAATTAAAAAAAAAAAAAAAAAAAAAAAAACTGCCATTTCTTCCACTTCTTCATTTCTCATTGGCCCAAAAAAAAAATTGTTTCATTTACTTCTAATTCCTTAAATGTAAACAGCCGCTGTCAAACCAACTCATAAAGCGAAAAGTTGTTCACACATTTTCGTTTTTTGTTCGACAATTTTTGGTTTCGACTGCAGTTTTTTAAACCCTGGTTCTTTCTACCACTCAAGAACATTTAAGTGTCTTTCTACTTGTTTTTGTTTCTGAATGAACATAGTAATTCACGTATATTGTTGTCATTTGGCGTTAAAGACCAATTTCCATTTTCTTATTTTTCAGGATTGCTTCTATACTGTCTGAAGGTGAATTTGTACTGCAACTAATATTATCTTCGTCAAGATCTAAGCAAATATTTTGGCTAATTGTGTGCTTCTTCACACGTACTCTTACAATACGATCAATTGCATGTTCCATGAAATTGCCCTTAAGAAATATATTCTAACGCGGGTCAAAAACAATGCCTCTAGGAAGGCTTTGTTCTCAAAAATAATTTATTCCTTCTTTTTTATTTCCTCAAGTAAATTATATAAAAAACTTGCTTTTAACTTTCTGTAGTTCAAGATTACATGTCAACCAGGCATCAAAGGCGTCTCCAAATGTTCTTTTTGAAGAATTTTCGTGGCAATGCTCGCTGGCCGTAAAGCTCCTACAGCATCTTTTATATTTTCTCATATTTCATCGCATATATAGAAATCGTTATTAGAAGGGCAACCAAAAAAAGCACTAAAAACAGTTTTAAGTTCTAAAAAATAGCGTTTAAAAACATGAAAAAAGCTGTTACAATTAAAAAAGCAATTTAAATTTAGCACACCGGAGTATATAGATCGCTCTATTGTCAATTTTGACAGTTTTCTAAAACTAGCTGTTCAACATTCCAGTATTGCCCCCAAAAAAACTAAAAATAATAAAATATATTCCTCAGATGTCGAGCGTCTCTTGTCTGAAAAAAGGAGAGCTCGAAGAGAGTGGCAATTGCACAGATCCCCTCAACTTAAAAACTTACTAAAAGACTGTACAAAAAGGCTGAGAAAGTTACTGCAGACCCAGAAAAGGGCTTCTCTGGAAAAATATCTTAAGGAACTTGATGCAACTCCACAATCAGACTACTCATTATGGCGTGCAGCTAGAAATCTCAAAAGGCCAGTTGTCTCTAATCCGCCATTAAGAAACTTGAATGGAAGTTGGGCAAGAAATGATGTTGAAAAAGGAAATCTGTTTGTTAATCATTTAAAAAACGTATTTACCCCAAACATATCTCACGATATGGCGGTCGAGTTACCACCTATTGCTGCTAGAGCAGCTGTTCCCCTAAGATTTGAGATAAAAGAAATCGAAAAGGCTATTTGTGATTTAAACCCCAAGAAGGCTCCTGGTTTTGATAAGGTCAGCAACAAAATGCTTTTGGAGCTACCCAGCATAGCAAGGAGAATTATTCTTTTAATTTTTAATGCTATTTTACGCCTGGAATACTATCCTCAAAAGTGGAAGGTTTCCTTAGTCATCATGATACCTAAACCAGGAAAGGATCACACAAAAGTTGAGTCATATAGGCCTATAAGCTTACTTTCAAATATATCAAAGCTGTTTGAGAAGCTGTTAGCGTCAAAATTGACCCCAATTCTAAATGAAAACAGATGTATTCCTAACCACCAATTCGGCTTTAGAAGACAACACAGCACAATTGAGCAAACCCATCGTATAGTAAACGCAATAAGAAAAGCCTTTGAAGAAAGAAAATATTGTTCCGCTCTCTTCATCGATGTTTCTCAAGCTTTTGATAAAGTCTGGCATGAAGGCTTATTACATAAATTGAAGCTAAACTTACCAGTAAACACACACAAGCTGTTAGAAAGCTACTTAGTCGGTCGAAAGTTCATTATTAAAGAAGGTGATTATTTAAGCTCTCCTCAGCCAATTGAAGCTGGAGTCCCTCAGGGAAGCATCCTGGGCCCACTTTTATACTTAATATATACCTCGGATATGCCAACAAACAACTACACCCAAACTTCAACATTTGCTGATGACACAGCTTTTCTAAGCGTGCACGAAAACAGTCAAGAAGCATCTCGATACCTACAGGATCATATATTTCAACTCGAACATATAACATTTACCTTGCGTCGGGAAACATGCCCCCCTATTAAAATCAATAATCATTTAGTGCCTCAAAATTCGCATGTAAAATACCTCGGTATTCATCTAGATCGCCGTTTAACCTGGAAAAGCCATATAGAAGCAAAGTTAACGCAAATGAAACTAAAAGTAATTCAAATTAACTGGCTTATTGGAAGAAATTCTGTTCTTAGTCATCGAGATTTCTATGTACCAGTTGAGTAATAGGAATTTCTGGAACATTCTGTCCGGTTGGAAACACGTGTTTAATTACCTACTTTGGCAATACGAAAATTTAACCAAGTGGTATATCTTCTAAACATATGTGCAAATATTTAGAATCTGGGGAAATAAGTTACAAGAAAGATCTACACAGGCTCAAGAGGACACAAATGTGTATGTTTGGAACTAGCTTTGTTCAGCAATTGAACTAATCACACCCTAATTTATAGTGACGATTTTGCAAAAGGCCCCAATTTTATATCACAACAATAGTTTTGACTCATCAATACATAAGTACCAGAATACATTTATCATATACTGTAAAACCAAATATTTAACTAAAAATTCTATAACTAAACTACCTTGATTATTCTCTATTGTTAAATAATTCAAACACAAATTCTAACATAAATTAAAACTCTTATTATACCTATATATAGTATGCATTTACCCTAAAGCCACTTTTTACATTTAATTTAAATCTAATTAAAAATATTTAACAAAATCAATGCAACAATTAATGCAAGAAAACTACTAAATTCTAACACAATAAATTCCTAACTTTAAATAATATATCAACAATGCCTAATTCTAATAATAAAATTACTATCCGTTAAATTAATTAATACTATGCAATCTACTACTTAGTGGATAATTATAAAAACTTATATTTAACATTTACTTTTACAATAGGTACATATTTAATTGATTACATTATTTTTTTTTCCTAAACTTACTTATAAATATTACCCATTTCAATATTTTTCTCGTATAGCTAACCCTACTTAATCATTTTTTTTTTGTTCTTTGGCATCTTTATTAATTTAATTCTATGATGAATTCGTAAATAAGTAAATTTAATTTATTTTATATGATCTTATTTGTTCAAATGAATTATAGTTTTAATACAAAATCAATTTACTATTTTTTTTAAAAGAATTATTTAAATAAAAACAATGAATTGCTAAATTTTAAAATAATGGGAATGACAATGCGTTTGAAATATAAATAGAATTATGGTAATCTAGGCTTCTTTAGGGACATTCGTGAAAATTTAAAGGTGTTAAGAATGTCATTGGCGTATTAGACGATAAAACCGGGTAGGGAAAATTGCACCTTATGTGGCTTAACATCGAGCCGTGTTAAATAAACTTTTAGTATACTTTTTTTTTGGCATATAAAGTATACCTTATATGTCTACGCGCTTAAATCCAGGGTTATGAACTATTTACTCTTTGCTAGCTGGGAACATCATTTATGCCACCTAACTTTGATTTTTAATAGGGACTTAGAAACGGAATATTACAACTGAATTTGTTTGTTAGTCTAAGCAGCGCGTAACATATATGGCGCCCAACGTAAAGGCCCAACTAAGGGCCTCAATAGACGCTTTGAAATTTAGTAGGTTTATATATTTTTTATAAGATATATATTATTTTCTTAATGTTTTGGTAAAATATATTTTTTGATAGTCAGATTTTTTTTTGGTACAAGTTTTATTGTATAAGTCCTAGCATTTTCGGGAATTTCTTCTATAATTTCTAAATCTAGTTGCGATACAGGCATAAATTGTGTATTTTAAGTCTGTACTTTAGTCGCTTGTGCTGACGGTTATCTCTTTAGCCCAATTTTGAAAGCACAATTTCAAATTTGTGGCAAAAAAGTGATTTTAATATAAATTAATATGCTTTTCAAGTCCATTTCATATGGTTGTAAATACTTTAAAATGATGCAGATAGGCATGTATGTATTTAAGAGAAGCTTAGTAAATTTGAAGTAGAAGCCTAGACAATTGTTTTCTAAATATATTTCGTAATAATTTGTCATTCCCTAAACAGCAGAAAGTAAGATACAGAGAAAAAAAAAAAAACAAACAAAAAATAAAAAAATATTAATAATAATAGAAAAAAAGGAAAAGAAAGAAAAAAAAAATAGGAAAAAATTAAATAATACTCAATAGTTACTAATTTACATTACCAGAAATAGGGGAGCTCAAAATAGTACATCTTCTTCACGAGGACGTAATAGGAGCTTAGATTCTTCAAGAAATAATATATCCATAGAATTACAAGAACCACCTACCACTTCCAATAATCGTGTGACGCATTCCCCAGTTGTAAAGAATACTCCGAAATTAACAGAACAAGTACATCGTGCCCAAAGTTTTACCAATCTACCCACAAACTTGTATAATCCTGAAGCTTATATCATGGATAATAACCCAAATTCATTACCATCAAATTTTGTCCCTAATAGGCTTTTTACACTGATCGACATCTAACATCTATTATCAAAGATGTAGAAAATGTGAAACACTCGTTTACATTGCTCACATCTAACATCTACCATCAAACAAAAATGTCACCATATTTGCAAAAAAAGTTTTAAAAATAAAAAATTGTTTTTTTTTCTACAAAACTGCTAAAATTTAAGAAGAAAACACAAAAATGTTTTTGAAGTTTAATTTGTTTAACAATATAAAAAATACTTAACAAAAAAACATCGCAATAAAAGAGAAAACTTGACAAATGGTAACGCTGCTTTTAAACCAATTTTTTTTGTCAGTGATGCCACAATAATAATAGAACTTATTGCCACTTTCTAGTGATGACACTAAAATAATCGAAAGATGTAGAATGGAATAGAATGAGATAGGAACATCTTTTAAAGATGTTGAAAGATGTTGGTTTTAAGCCCTATGTATTTCTTATGGAAAGATGTTAACATCTTCGCAAATTGATGGTAGATGTTAGATGTTGTTCAGTGTAAAAAGGCTATAATAATACAAAGAGAGAAAACAACAATGCATTAATTTAAATGAATATTTGCTCATAAAGAACCATGTATTAACCGTGTAAAAATTTAAGCAAACATAAAACACTCAATTTTTAATAATATAAGCAACCTTTTTATAGTTGAGCAAAACATAATACAAAAATTAAAGCAAGGAATGATAACAGTCACAGCAAAAGAGGTATGTTAATAAAATTGCACGTAAATGAGAAGAAAGTAAATATATTAAATATTCATAAAAATTGATGATAAAAATATTAACGAAGAAGGAATAATAATTTTTTTTTTTAAATAAAAATATAGTACAAGAATTCAATTAATTATTATTTCATCTTACGTCAACTCTAACGTCTATCCCCGCAATCATTCACCATTCACATTAGCAGTTTCAATTACATCAAAGGCTGTGCATTTGCGTCATTAGAAGCGCTTAATGTCATGTTAAGTTTTACCACGTATTCCAAATAACCTTCCTCCTGTTTTCCATCCAAAAAGTAGAATTTAGCACAAGGAATGTCCCAATTTACCATTTCAGATTTACGAATTTTTTTCCCAACCAGTTTACGACAATAATATCGGAATTTAGACACAATTGGTGTGTGATGATCGTTAAGATATACTCTAGAGTCCTCTTTTTCGGTAGGCATTATTTGCTTCAGTGTCAAATCATAATTAATGCGATAACTTTTCAATATTAAAACCCTTATCAAAACATTGTTAAACTTCACCAAAACCCCAGATTTTTTGCCAATCCAAGTACAAAAATTTATGTGAAATAATTCAATTTCTACTCCAAGCACTTTCGCCAATTCTGTTACTACAAAGTATAAATGCGTATTGGCAGTAGTTGACAGTAATCCCGTAATAATAATATCAGCACGATTCATTTGTTTTCTAAGGTAATTGTTGTCAGCTTCAAGTCTTTTTATCTTAGATGTAACAGTTTTTTCACAGTTTCCAAAACAGTTCCAAAACAGTTCGGGTTAGAGATGGAGTAAGTATAGTTGCACATTCTGGATGAAAGAGGGAATCACAAAAAGCACATCTCATACGACTATCATTTTTATTAAAATTTTTATCGCAATGATCACATTTACCATCCATCATTTATGTAGATATATATTTAATGAACGTAGCAGATGTAAAAACTGAGGTTATGTTCTCAAAATTTTAATTTATGTTATAATAAATTAATTATTTTAACAATTTAATTTATTTAACAATAATACTTCCTTTTTTTATTTAGCACGTTTTTATAATTTAATTTATTTTTAAAACTCAACAAATTTAATTAAGAAATAAAAAAAATCGCACAGCAAACAAAAATGTCTACTCAGTTGCCATATTTGGTCCGTATTTGGTTTACAACATCATTTAATTTCCTTATCACCTTATATGGCCCATTCCAATGTATTTGTGGCTTGGCAACTAATCCTGCCTTTGGTTGTTGATTCATTGGCAAAACCAACTGGCCCTTCTTAGACCCTTCAGGATACACCACCCGATCATACCTGGACAACTTTCTGTGGCCACGCACGGTCTTTCTATAGTCGTACGGATTTCTCCACTCCAGTGAAGATACCTGCTTATCTTCGGGTATAGGTAGTGCTTAACAATTGCACTGCGGAAGCGACGCACAACCTCTGTTTACGGTGCTCCTGGCTGCCTCACGCTTTGGGCAGTTTACCATGAAATTTTGTCTTCCACCTATACTCTTGGCCATCATAACCTTGGCCAATACGGGTTCTCTTCTTTGCACCGTTTTCCAATCTTTACTGGGCTCTACCTTCAACGAGCGACCTTCACTGACGCATTCCCTCCTATCTGCCTCTGTACAGTGGCCTCCTTCCAATCTGCTAAGCTGTCTTACATGAGCAGCCGCTTTTTCACGTTTTTCCACTTTTCTCTGAGGTGACGATTCCAGACGAGTACAAACGAGAAGCTGTCCTACACGAGCCTCACTTTCATACCCAACATCCAGGGGTATTTCATAATCACACAAATACATGATTTGCTTTCTCATATTCAGACTTTTATGATGACTTATCATAAAATCTGCGCCAATCAGTACTTCGTCTACAATGTCGGCCACAATAAACTCATGAAAAGTGACAATATCGGCAATTCTTAACATGACACGTGTTTTCCCATAGACAGTAGCAGGCTCACCTGTAGCTGTTCGGAAGCTAACTCCGCTTAGTGGTCCGACAGCTCCCTAAACCAAGTCAGGCCTTATTATCGAGAATCCTGCACCAGTGTCGATAGTCAAAATGCGCTTTTTACCATCGATGTAGCCAAATGTCGTAATACTTTTGTTACTCTTTGGCACTATTAAATTTATTGTCCTCAGATGCGAAAGGTAGCACTTCCTCCATATTTAACGGCGACTCCTGTGATGACTAGCCCCTTAGTTGTTTATCGGCGGCGAAGCAGATCTTGAACTTTTTCTTCGTGCTTTACAGTCACGCTGTATGTGCCCAACCTTTCCGCAGTTATAGCAATTCACTTTGTTTCTGCCCATCTTCTCATTTAATACCCGCAAAACTTCTTCTTTAAGTCGCTTTAATTCATTCATGATGTCTCTATCATCATCAGCAATAACATCGAGCCTTTGCACCTTAAACGACTTCTGCTTTGCAACTATTCTTGCGGTTTCCTGTGCCAGGGCAAATGAAACTGTTTCTGCAAACGTTGACTTCAATGATGCACACACCGCATACTTGACATCAGCATCTCTTATACCGTTAATGAATGCTTCTGTTTTGAAGCTGTCCAACAATGGGTGATTCTCACCAGGGTATGTAAGCTGCATCAAGCGCTCTATCTCGAGAGCAAAGTCTTGTAAGGTTTCGTTTGCCTTTTGCTCTCTGCCGCGCAACTCCATTTTGTAGATTTCTTTTTTGTGTTCACCTCCATACTTACGTTGCAGTGCTACCATAATTTCATCATAGTTGTTTCTGCTACTTACTGGTACACTTTCAAGCACTTCAGCCGCAGTCCGCTTTAAAGCAAGAATTAGCTCGATGGCTTTTTCCTCACTGTTCCATGCATTTCTGTTGGCAACTGTATCGAACTGGAACTTAAAAACATTTAATGGCACACTACCGTCAAAACTTGGGGCCTTCATTCTACTAGAAACTTCTGGAATAACCCGTACTGATCCCTCTTCGCATTGTAGACTTTTTACTTTTGCTTCCAGATTGTGTAGTTTTTCATCAAAACCCGTTTTCACATCTGTGACTTGAGTTTTTACCTCAGACAGCTTCTGGTTAAATTCTATTTTCATTTCGTTTACTCTTTCGTTCATTTCACTGAAAATCTCCTGAAGTTTCTCGTTCGTTATTCTAGAATGCTCTTGAATTTCAGCCAGGATGGTGCTCGTCTTCTCTTCCATTTTTCTAAAATTTTCATTCATTATTCTAGAAGTTTCATCAATTTTTCTAGAAGTTTCATCCAGAATAGCTCTGGAATTTTCATCAATTTTTCTAGAAGTTTCAGCTAGAATATCACTCGAATTATCTTTTATCATCTGTACCATGCTTTTGGAATTTTCGTCCATTTTTTCCCTTTTTGCCATCATAGCAGCAAACATTGTGTTTAAGTCCATGCTGCTAGCAAACTGCACGCATACATACCTCAATTTCTTCCTTTTCCTCAAATTCGAGTCTAACAATGTCGATATTGCGTCGCTCGAATTCATCTATTAACCTCTTCTGCAGCTCTGCTTTATTGTCCACTACAAGACAGAAAAAGTGCTGCTAATATAAAAAATTATTTAAAAAATAAGTGCTAAATTTTTTTTTTTTTGTTTAACAGAAAAGAATCGGCTTGAAACAAGAATATTAACTCGGCTCAACACCAAATTGTTATTTATATAATTTTTTTTATATCCTTGAAAGAAGTTCTATAGGAAGATGTTTTTCGCGCCAACGCTTCTAGTTCAGGAGTTATAGGTCGTAAAAGTTTCAAAATACATTATCCATATCTCTTTAGGTATAAAATGAATCTATAAAATATGGGAATCATTGGAAAATTCTTTAAAGTATGTTCCACATGGCGTTTATGGCACACCGATTAACCAATAAAGAGCCAATTTTATATATTTATACTCCGTGGCTGACTTTTTTTTTACAAAATTGGCTTTATCTTTAAATCATGTCGATATAACAATAATTATTTAACCCTAACCTGGGGTTTACACGTGAAAGTACTTTCTTGAAAGTAGAGTATGTATACGTATTATCAACGAAAAATTGAAGACACAGCCGATTGGCTAAAAGTGCAAAAATTGTGTGAGTGTTGGTGAAAAAGTTTGAGTGTATTGCGACTTTCAAGAAACTACTTTTACGTGTAAATGCTAGGTAAGATATTTGCTTAATAAAGTTTTTCTGAATTGCGGTTTTTGCGGTATTGCAGAACACTTATTATTTATGTACATATTACATTAATTCAATCAGCCCAATCATGAATAAAAATTCCCCGGTAGGGTAAAAGTAGGAAAACCCTTTTCCTACTTTTACAATTGAATTAACATAGGAAAAATGAGAGAAGGGAGAAAACTCCAGGGGAATTTTCATTCATAATTGGGATGAATATGTAAGAAGTACATAAATTATTACCAGATATATATTTTTAATCAAACTTTTAAATAAATTGACTAATTTTCCAAAATAAAATTTTTTAAAGCTTAATAAACTTAAAATTTTATATGATGAAGTTACTAATAATATGGTATATAAAGATTAACAACCGTATTCAAAACGAAAATTTGTGTACTCCGATTATACTCCGCTCATCGAGTGAGCAACTAAAATGTTAATTAAGCTTAATCACCATTTAGTCATGAGTTTATTCAAAACACTTTTAAATCGCCCGATTAAGAACAATTTTTACATCTCTGTTTTAGTTAAATTCAATTGACAGAAATTGCAAATTGACAGCAGTTAGCTAGGAGTTAAAAAGTCTTTGATCATTCGATAATCATAGTTTATTTAAAAGAGTTTTGAATAAGAAATCCTTAATCAGGGGATATGCAGTAACTAAATTTTTGTTTTGAATACGGGTGTAAGTGTTCTTCCCTAAAGATATTCAGCCCAATCATGAATAAAAATTCCCCGGGAGTTTTTTCCCTTTTCCTACTTTTACAATTGAATTAACATAGGAAAAATGAGAGAAGGGAGAAAACTCCCGGGGAACTTTCATTCATAATTGGGATGATTATGTTTTAATAAATATGTATATTGGCAAAATTTTAAGTTTTGTAGAAAAATCTTTCAAGAAATATTTATTTTTGAAATTGGCCCTTAACGGGCTAATAAATCGGAATTTTTTAAAGATCAAGTAGTTTCTAATAATACCCCTACTTCTTAGATCCAGTTTTTACCTATAAAGTTATTGATAAAGGGTACGTTCGTAAATGCAGTTGTTGGGTATTACTTGCGCAGAAGTAAAGTTTAATGTTCGTAAAAGCATCACTTGTAAGAAACTTGGCATCACTCTCATATGTCAAAAGTTTTTATGCAGTAATGCCGCAGCTCTGCAGCAAACTTTGGCAATTATTGCTTCAGTTAATTTTCTGAAGCAATAACTTTTGACAAAAAAGAAATCGTTTAATCGTCATTTATAAGAAAACTGTTACTTTTTGGTTCAATATTTTCAATTAAATTTGTCATCTTTATTGTAAAAAGCATTTTTATTACTATTTAATTTTAGCTTATTAAACTTTTGAAATTTCAAAAATTCAAACTTTGCACAGCTGTTGTGCAAAGTATCAGCAACACAACTGCAACTGGTAATCACGCATCAGCAACAACATTTTGCATCACTGCAGCAGTGATACATAGTTTTTATGCATTTTATTGCTGAAATAAAATGTTATTTGAAGAGGTTAAAAAAAACTATAAATAGAACTAGAATACCTAGACTTCAATCTTCCATCAGACGGTGCATAGATTTTTCAAAAAAACTATGTAAACTTACAGCTTCGTTACTTACAGACTTGCCTAAGGCCACTACCTCCTCCCACATATACAAAGCCATGTTTAAAGCTATCACCGAGAGTTTTTCCGCAAATAGCTGGAACTTTTTATACACTAATGGATCCAAATCAACTAAATACACTACCTTTGCTGTTGTTACTCACGAGGGCAGCCTCAAAAACACCGGTTTCATCGACGATTATTGCGTCAGTTTCACTGCTGAAGCATTGGACATGCTAGTTGCAGCACAATACGCGACAAAAAATAGTTCCAAGTTTATAATCTGCTCCGACAGTCTATCAACAATTCATGCCGTCAAAAACTCTTGGTACGATTCACCGTTAATCAACCAAACAAGAAATATCGGCAAACAAAACTTAAATAGCATCAAAGTTATGTGGGTACCTTCCCATGTTGGCAATATAGGAAACGAATACGCTGACTCTGCCGCCGAAGAAGCTTAACTGCGACCTTTGATAAAATATTCGACTATGGAAGCCCGGGATGTCTTTAGTACACAAAAAAAATTATTGCTGAATAATTTTCAAACAAACGCTTGCATGAAATTTTTTTTAATTTCTAAAATTTTTTTTCAAGTTTTCATAACTTTGTATGAAATATTTAACGCTCTTTAATGTTGTGGTTTTTTTTGCATTTTTTTTATTTGATCGTAAGCAACACTTTTTTATGTGAAATATAAGAACAACAACAAAAAACACATACAGTCTATTTTTGGACGCCTTAAAAAAGTACAACAATAAGAAAGATGGTAAAATAGCGTGACAAGGTTTGTAGTAAAAAACAAAAACAATAACAGGTAAAAAACGTTTCACTCTTTTTAAACAACAGAAACAACAACAACATTTTAAGAAACAAAATAAATTTTAGGTTGGTTTTAAAGTTTGTAAAAAGGAATAAAAAAATAAAATCCCGTATTCAATTTTTAAAACTGTTTAGTTAAATACATCAAATACAAAAATTGAATGATGACGAAAAACATATCGAGTCATGCCGTTTTTGGTTACATTTCTTCTTCTTTAGCCAAGGAAGGATACAGGAACAGAGAGTGATGAAGAAAAACGTTGTGTGCAAGGCGAATTCATGTAAACGGTGGTGTCGATACTACAACAAGTAACAACACCAAAAACACAACAATGTATTTTTTTGTTGCTTTCGTTGATCCATATGTCAAAATCACAAGGAACTTTTGACATTTCTCTCTCTAATTAAGAAAAAAAAGTAGCACAGCTGTGCTTTCAACGCCACCTGAAAACTGAATTCGCCTTGGTTGTGTGTGTGTATAAAGGCGACCGTACACGACATGTTTTTTTCATCTGACATGTCAAATTTTCCACTGCAAAACACATACATGTCGTGTGTTACCTTTTTAACTTTGCTTCTGTAAAAGTCAGACGCAAAGTCATCTGACAAAATTTCAATTAGAGTTTGCTCTATTTTCTTCTGACAAACCATCTGACATCAGAAAGCTATGCCGGCAAGAAACCGGCAGCGGCGTCCACTATCATTAGCCGGCTGAAGTTAATTTTTTACAATACCGAGATATGTTTGATCATCTTACCATTGAATAGAATTTATGAGAATATATATATAAAAACCGTTTTATTATAAAATCCTAAATTGGTATCTTTGAATTAAAAGAAAAAAATGTTAAGATGGCTGAACTATTTTACGGCGCAAATAAAACTTTTCATGGCGGCAGCAAGTTATTTTGAAACCGAGCACTACTTTGGTTTCTGCAATAACAATGCGAAAAAAACATAGACAATGTCAGAAGCAAATTACATGTACGTTTGTGACCGAATATTATAAAGCTTATGTAAAACAGCGATTTTGACAGACATGCACAATTACATGTGACTTGAAAATTTGACATGTCAGATGACAAAAACATGTCGTCTATATGCGCCTTAAACAAGACTTTGTTCAAAAATTATACCAACAAAAAAATGTGTCTCAAAGCCAGCCGCCGCTCTGCTCTGCCTTCATCGTCATTACTTGTGCAAAAACTTTTTTGTTTGATTCAGCAAAATTATTTGTTAGAAATTTATATGGATTTCAGTAAACTTTTTGTTTGATTCAGTAATATTATTTGTTTGAAAAAATCAGTTTTTTTTTCAATATGATCAGTGCATGTTAACGAAGGCAATGCTGGGTACTTTTGTAAATGCAGTTGTTGCGCATCAGTTGCGCATTAGTAAAGTTGACTGTTCATTAATGCATCACTTGTAAGAAACTTGCATTACTATCATCTGTCAAAAGTTTTTTTATGCGGTGATGCCGCAGTTCTGCAGCAAATATTGGCAATTATTGCACCAGTTAATTTTCTGATGCAATAACTTTTAACATCAAAGAAATCGTTTTATTTTTCATTTTTAATGCCTTTTCTTGTAATTTATAAGAAAACTATTATTTTTGGTAAATTTTTCAACAAAATTTGCCATCGCGATTGTTGATAACATATTTTTTTTTAATTTTATGTTCGCTCATTAAACTTTTAAAATTTAGCTTGTGTTCAAAAATTCAAACTTTGCACAGCTGCTGTGCAGTAAAAAAGCATCAGCATCACAAGTCCAACTGGTGATCACGCATTAGCAACAAAACTTTGCATCACTGCAGCAGTGATGCACAGATTTGATGCATTTACGAACGTAATAAATAAAACAAAAGAAAACAATAGTAACTACCTAACGGCTAAACCAATTGTTCGTACACGTTCCCTTTCACCGTCGGTGTTTACAAAAACGGTGGATAGTGATACATTAAAAAATAAAAAGCTAGCTCTGGCCGAGCCGGCAAAGGTTTCTGACCCCGCAAGTATTGCCGCGACGGCAAAAACAATTTTAGTGGGAAATGATACCATAAACTCAAACACAGATACAATAGAAAACCCTATGGTAAAAAGTTGTCAAAAGCCTCAAGTGCAAGTTGGTATGGACAGGTATATTACAGTGTTTAAACGGGGCCACAGCCCTACCTCTTGAGCTGTTGCTTCGGCCTCAAAAGTACCTTCTTATGATAAATTAAATTCACAAAATCTTTTTTAACTGTTTTTTTAACTCGGCGTACGTTTTTTTTCTTTTACAATAAGTAAATAATTATAATATAATAAAAAAATAATATAAAATCAGCGAATGGACGCTTTAAAATAATTTTTAATTAGTGAACATAAATGTCAATATTAAAAATTACAATTAAAAAAAATATATGTATGCACACACATACATGCATTTTAAGCAAAAACATTTCTTGTTTTATTTATTCTTTTTTTTTCTAAGGGTTTTTAAACAACAAATAAAGAAGAGCACAGTTAAACAAACAGTAAAATAAAAAAACTTATGAATGCGTATAAAGCAAAAACAATAAAACAGAATGAAAGAAATGCTTATGTTACAGTGAGTGTTGACGAAACAAATGTAGAAACAAAAAAAAAAAGAATCGATGTTAGCAATTACTTAACGGCTAAAACAACTTTAATAAGTGATGATACGGTTAACCCCAAAACAGACGCTATGGAAAACTCAGTAACTTAAGTAAAAATTTCTCAAAAGCCTCCAGTACAAGTTGGCATTGATAGATATATAACAGTGCTTAAACGGGGCGCAACCCTACCTCTGCAAAAGTTGCTTCGGCCTCAAAAGTACCATATTTTGATAAAACCAATTCTCAAAATCGTTTTGCAATTCTGGAGGATGAATCCTCTGAAGCACCAAACGTCCTAAAATCGTCTAAGCTACCCCTGATATATCTTAGGGAGCAAAACTCAAGTGAGCTAATAAAGAGCGTGATCTCGGTAATAGGTGAAAATTAGTTTTACGTAGCTGCAATCAAGCGTAGTAGTATAAACGAAACAAAAATACAAATTAGTCATAAAAATGATTTTCGTAAATTCGAAGCACTTAAAAAAAGCTTTTATACATACTAACTGAAGAACAGTAAGGGTCTTCAGGAAGTGATTAAGGGCATTGGCGCATGCGTAGACCCAGAAGAGATAAAAACATTTTTAGAAGAGAAAAGTTTTAAAATAAAAAAATGTGGTAAATATTAAAAATAGGCAAAGAAATCCCCAACCACTATTTTGAGTGGAGTTAGAACCCGGCGACGTTAAGCTAAAAAAAAAAAACGAAACGCATTCTATTTATAATCTGAAAAATATATTCTGTACAGAAAAATCACGAAAGAGGAGCCGCACAAGAGAAATGGGACCGTTCAGTGTTTAAACTGCCAAGAATTTGGCCATACTACACAGAAAAAATTATAGCTGAATTATTTTCAAAGAAACGCTTGTTTGAAATATTTTTTAATTTCTACAAATTTTTTTACTGATTCAACTAATATTTTTGTTTGAATTTTATTTTAACCAACAGAAATGTTGACAACTATTTAAAAATATAATATACGCGTTATTGGTTTCAGGTTTTCATAATTTTGTATGAAATATTTAACGCTCTTTAATGTTGTCGTTTTTTTGCATTTTTCTATTTGATCGTAAGCAACACTTCTTTATGTGAAATATAAGAACAACAACAAAAAACACATACAGTCTATTTTTGGACGCTTTAAAAAAGTACAACAATAAGAAAGATGATAAAATAGCGTGGCGAGGTTTGTAGTAAAAAAAAGAAACAAAAACAATATTAGGTAAAAAAACCTTTCACTCTTTTTAAACAACAACAACATTAGAAGAAACAAAATAAATTTTTGGTTGGTTTCAAAGTTAGTAAAAAAGAATGAAAAACAAAATCCCGTTTTCAATTTTTTAAAAATGTTTAGTTAAATACCTACATCAAATACAAAAATAAAATGATGACGAAAAACATGTCGAGTCGGTCTGCTGCCAAGGAAAGGATACAGCAACAGTGAGTGAAGAAGAAAAACATTGTGTGTATAAGCAAGACAAAAAAATGTGTATCACAGCCAGCCGCGCCTCTCTGCTCCTGCCTTCATCTACTTCTACAGAGCTTGCTTGTGTGCGCGTCATTGCTTGTGCAAAAATTTTTTTTGTTTGATTCAGCGAAATTATTTTGTTGGAAATGTATATGATTTTCAGTAAACTATTTGTTTGATTCAGTTAAATTATTTGTTTGAAAAAATCAGGGTTTTTTTTCAATAAACGAAATGCAAATAAATTGTTTGAATATGCAAATTTGTTTGTAGGACCGATTTCAGACAAAAAATGTTTTGATTCTACAAATTTTTTGTTTGAATTGGAAAAATTATTTTTTCTGTGTAGGGCATACTGCTATTTACCCCCTGTTTGCATAGTATGAGGAGAATAACATGGTACAGTTCTTTGCGATAAGTCTAAAACCGACGCCAACGTAAAAAATGAAGCAACTGTTGCGGTAATCACACTGCTAATTATAGAGGATGCCCTTTATATACTATCGTCAAGTAGTCGGCTGGACCGAAAACTAATCCCCCTCAAATGCAGGTACCAAATCAGTTTAACACTAATGACATTCAGGCTTCGCAGCCTACTAATAACAGAACCTCTTACGCTAACATCCTAAAATCAAACCATGTCCCAATGCAAGGTGCTTCGCCATGTTATGATGAAACTCCAGTTTCTAATTTAATTCGTCTTGAAAAAACCATGGAAACATTAGTGCAAACAGTAAATAATTTTACGAACACAATGGGTAATATGATGCAGGAAATTCTTAGAATGCAATCGATGTTATTGCAAGCTGTACTTAACAAGCCATGAACTGTTTGAAAATTTGTTTTTAGAACGCAAATGGCATCAGCCAACATAAAAATGAATTAGAATACTTTCTCAAAACAATCAAATTTATGTCATGATGGTTTCTGAGACTCATTTGACCTCAAGAAATACGTTTATAATCAATGGTTATATACTACATATATGATATCAAGGACCCTCGAGATAGAACTTGTGGAGGTTCTGCCATTTTGATAAAAACCCGAGTCAAACACTACCTAATGTGTGATCATCGTGAAGACTATCTCCAAGCAACGAACATTTGCGTTGAGGAATTAAATAGAAACCTAGTAATTTCGCCGTGATACTCCCTACCTAGATTTTCAATATCAGAAAGCCAATATTATAAATATTTTAAGTCATGAGGACCTTGTTACCTGGCCGCTGGTGATTATAACGCTAAACATACCTTCCGGGGGTCATGACTTATAACACCAAAGGGTCGTGTTTTATTTATTACTATTGCTAAAATGGATTAGCGACGTCAGCTACACAAATAAATTGGTAAAAATATAAAAAATATCTCAGTACCCATTGCACAGAAAATATTCCGCTTAGCACACCGGAGAATGTAGATCTCTCTTATGTCAATTTTGACAGTTATCTTCAACTAGCTGTTCAAAATTCCAGCAAAACCCTCAAAAAAACCAATAACAATAAAATATAATCTACAGATGTCGAGCGCCTCTTAAATGAAAAAAGGAGAGTTCGAAGAGAGTGGCAATTGCACAGATCCCCTCAAATTAAGAAGTTATTAAAAGAGTGTACAAAAAATTACTGCAGTCTCAGAAAACGGCTTCCGCGGAAATCTCAAAAGGCCAGTTATATCGAAACCACCATTAAGAAACCTGAACGGAAGTTGGGCAAGAATTGATAATGAAAAAGGAAACCTGTTTGTGAATTATTTGAAAAACGTGTTTACCCCAAATATATCTGACAATATAGCGGATGAGTTACCGCCTGTTAATGTTAGAGCAGCTATCCCCCTAAGATTTAAGATAAGAGAAATAGAAAAGGCTATTTGTGAATTAAACACCAAGAATCACCTGGTATTGATAAGATCAGTAACAAAATGCTTTTGGAGCTCCCTCGCATAGCAAAGAAAATTATCCTTTTTATTTGTTCCTCAAGAATGGAAGGTATCTTTAGTTACGATGATACCAAAGCCAGGAAAAGATCATACAAAAGTTGAGTCATATAGGCCTATTTTTTTAATATTATCTAATATATCAAAGCTGTTTGAGAAGCTCTTAGCGTAAAATTAACCCCAATTTTAATGGAAAATGGGTGTATAGCTAACCATCAATTCGGTTCAGAAGAGCACAATTCAACAAACCCTTCATCGATGTTTCTCAAGCTTTTAATAAAGTCTGGCATGAAGGCTTGTTACATAAATTGAAGCAAAATTTACCAGCAAACACACACAAGCTATTAGAAAGCTACTTACAGCCGTACTTAAACAAGAGCGGAAAGCGTTTTCTAACTGTCAAAAATTCTCATGCCCATACAATTTGTATGAAGTATCCCTAAATAGTGCGGCGTCAACGGTTCACAATTGGAAAATCCGATTTTGACAGTGAAGTTGGCCGCTTTTGTTAACAAATAATGGCAATTTTGCTATTTTTTTTTAATCTAGCGGTTTTATCTCTTCTTTTAATTTCTATAATGTGGGTTCTATTAAACCAGAAAGTTAACACTACTGTTTGTGACACAACTTTGACGCTTTTGTTTAGGTATGGAATATCAGCGTAAAAGCTAAGCGGAAGAAAACGTTCCGCCTTCCGCTCTTATTTAGGTACGGCTGTTAGTCGGTCGTCAATTTATTATAAAAGAAGGCAACTTCTTAAGTTCACCTCAGCCAATTGGCGCTGGAGTCCCACATGGCAGCGTTCTGGGCCCTCTATTATACTTAATTTATACTTCGGACATGCCAACAAACAATTACACACAAACTTCAACATTTGCGGACGACACAGCCATTCTAAACCGTCATGAAGCATCACGTTTCTTACAGGATCATATATTTCAACTAGAATATGGTTAAAACAATGGAGGAAAATGGTCAATGAGCAAAAATGCGTTGGGAATCATGCCCCCTATTAAAATCAATAATCAAATAATACCTCAAAATTCGCATTTAAATTATCTTGGTATACATTTAGATCGCCGTTTAACGTGGAAAAGCCATATAGAGGCAAAATTAACTCAAATGAAACTAAAAGCCATTCAAATTCATTGGCTTATTGGAAGAAACTCTGTCCTTAGTCTTGGCTGCAAACTTCTACTATACAACTCCATCTGAAAGCCAATCTGGTGCTATGGTATTCAACTATGGGGCACTGCCTCGCCCTCAAATATTGAAAAAATTCAAAGGCGCCAAAATAAACTTCTTCGAATAATCACAGCTGCCCCTTGGTATGTTAAAAACTCAAATATTCACAAGGATCTCAATGTTCCATTAGTAAAAACTATGATTACGAAATATGCAGTAACATATTTAAAGAGGCTTGAACAACACCCAAATCCACTAGCTCGAAATATTTTAAACCATGGCGGCCACACTCGCTTAAGAAGAGAAGACACTGCAGCACTTACCCAATTAGATGAGCGATAAACACCTATATATGTGAACAGAACCCGTGATGAAGAAAATTTTTGTGTGGCACTGGCAGGACATAAATAAAGTATTAGGATAAGATTTGATTAATTATTGTTAGTTCATATTTAATATATGAAGATTCAATAAAAAAGAAATAATGAGAAAAAAAAAATGTATTGTTTATTTTCCACTTTATTCGTTTAATACGTTGTTACAGTAAATTATTAATTGATGCGATAAATTTTCGAAACGAAAACTCTGTCTAATTCGAGTGAGCACGTTCTTGTACATAGAAAAAGCTATTTCTACGTCTACAGATGTTAAGTGAGCATATTTAAAAATTTATACGATTGGACTCACAGTTCCGTTTGTCTCCCAAAATATCCCCAATATCTTTTAGTACCGAAAATCCTTCATTTTTTAATAAAACTGAACACCAGACATTTTTCTTACGGTTTCAATACCTCTATTCACTTGGGAATCCACTTGAAGATTTTTGTTTCCAATTTTGTTACAACTTCGTGTAAAAACCTAAAATTTGCAAATATGAACAATATTTGGTTCCGCAAATCACTTTCATTACGAAATATGATGGTAAAAAGACGTTACAGAAAGAGTATTATTGTATGAAGTGACTGAGGAATTTGATCGTTAGAATACAGCTATGGAATTTTCGAGAGAAAAGAACTTAAAAAAGCAAATAATAAAATACGTTGACAGAAAGGCTTAATACTAAAAACTTAAACACATAAAAATTATATAGAACACTATAAAAAGTACGTTACAGTACCGCTTAGACAAAGTAACATAAAAATCAAGTAAGAAAGTATAGTCGGTTAAGCCCGACCATGTGATACCCAGCACCACAGTATTTGAGATCAAATTTTCGAGAGTGTATGGCTATATGTATAGGGATCTATCTAAGTTTTAAAGTTCTTTAAAATCGGTTTGATAGTTTCTGATAGGCAGAAATTGCCCCCTATCTCCCCTAGTGGTCCTATTTTTTTTTTTAAAAACTCATACCTTATGTGTCCATATAAATATGGAAATATCAACATGTTTAAAATTTCATTAAAATTGGTTTGACAGTGGATACAAAAACCCTATTCCGGAAAGCAGGTTGTATGGGGGCTATATGAAATTATGGACCGATTCGCCCTAGTGCCATTTTGAACCTATGTACCAAATTTAATTAAATTATCTTCAAAAATGCGACCTCTACTTTGCGCCAAAGGTTACATGGACAGCCAGCCGGACGGGCATCTTTAGATCGCCTCAGATAGTAATTTTAAGCCGATCGGTATACTCTAGGACTAATATTTTAAGGTGTTACACAAATCAGCACAAATGCGTAATACCTTCTCCACTATTGTGGTGTGGGTATAATAACATACAGAGATAATATAGATTGTTGGGATGATATTGTACAAGGAAAACACAAAATATTACCATAACTTTGAACGATTTCTTTTAACCAGAGTTGTTACAGTACAAAAGGGGTTGATTTTTTTTAGTATTCATATCAGAATCGATTTTCTTTTCTCATAAATGACAATTCTGACTTGGATTTTGCCGCAACCCTGATTCTGACATTTCATTACTGGCAAACCGCACCATCTTTCATTTTTAGTGCTAGTGTTGTTTCGTTTTCCATAAAAATTTTTGAAAGTCCCCTTTTAGACAGGCAAAGTTTACTTTGCAAAGTCTTGAGTTTATAGAAGGGAGGGGAAAAGAGAATAGCGGGGGAGTTCATAATTTGCTGTACTCGCAAATTTTGTTTTGTTCTTCGTTCGTAGTTGGCTGCAACTTTATATTTATATACAGCGTTGCCAGAAACTTTGGTAAAAAAAATCATCATTTGGCGAAAAAATCACATCTTCAAGAGAAAAATCTACACATTTTTTTTTAAATCAAATTGTTTATAACAAGGACAAAAAAGTAAAAAAATATGAATTTAATATAAAAAAATACTTCTTCCCAGCAAAAAACTTTGAAGTTGTTCTAGAAGTGCGAATGTTTTCATGATTTCTTTAGTATGTACTGATTACATGCAATATTCCCATTCAACTCTTAAGCTTCGTACAGACGATGGTCAGATCTTACAATATTGGTAAGCAGCGTTGCTTAAATTGCATTAAAATTGGATAAAATATCTTACAACTATGTGAACATTGTAAGCTCATTTGTATTTGCAGAAGTGCAAAATTAATGCGTCTAACAATCGCACCATTGTCAGAAAAATATTGCTGTTGGCAACGCCTGCTTACAATATTGTAAGATCTGACCATCGTCTGTACGAAGCTTTATGTATGAATTGCAATATTTCATTATAATTTGGTATGTATTCTTTTACGATTTAAAAAGGTCGAATATTTTATGCAATTAAAATTAATTGTTGAGTAAGATTTATTTAATTTATACATTAAATTTTAACACTTAATAGTTTATTGAAAAAAAAATGGCGAAAATAGTTTGACAACTTAGGGGATTTAAGAATACATTATAAATCCATTTAATTTCTAGTTAATAAGAACGTAAAAAAGTCCATCTAAATAAAGAAGTTTCATTGAATGTAGTAAAATTCTAATATTAGTGATTTATAAATTTTGGGCAAGAAGATTTTAGTTTGGGAGCTATGAAGCTCATACGTCATATGAAATCTTAAGGAATCTTTATTTAATATTATATAGTTGGATTCGATGTAATTTAGAAGATATTTTGATAAAATTCTATTTAAAAAAACTCATTGAAAAATATGTACTTTTCTAAATTAATTCTTAATGATATAGTTAAGCACTTATATATACATTCTTTGTTTAAAAATGATCATATATATGAAAGGTGTAATTTTCAAACTAACAGCTTCTTAAGATTCATTAGTTTTACCTTTTGGTACTAAATATTTGATTTTTTTCTTCTTTTATATATGAAACTTTAAAATAATAGGGTTTTCTTTTCACAAATAATTTTTTTCATCAATATTCTCAAAATTAACCACCGCTTATATAAGATGCTTTTTTTAATATTTTGTATGCCCAGAAATAATGATGAAATTTTGTGTATTCTTGACACTGGGTGCAAAAGTGTACAAGATCAATAAACAACAAGCTGATTCAAAACTTCATTGTTTTAAAAATTTACTGTTTTAATAAAATTGTGTATTTTGTACAAACAAACTTAAAGTAAATTATAATTTCTAAAAATAAAAAAATCATTATTTGAGAAAACAATCTTTAAATGGTATTTTTGTCAAACAATAACTAAAAATATGATAAAATCATCATTCTGGCAACGCTGTTTATATAATAACTATATTCAAACAAAAGAAAACAAAACTTTGTCAAATTAAACTTTGTGTGTCTAAACACCAACGAAGTTTAAAAGTAAATTCAACAAACTTTGTCAAAGTCAACTTTGCCTGTCTAAAAGGGGACAAAGGGTTGCAAAAGCGTTAGAGAGTACTAAACTGGCCTATTTTCGCATTTAGCTTTCATATCGAAACAACATGTGCATCGCAACAAAGAGTAGCCTCCAGTGCTCATGTTCTGTAACTCTTGTGTCGAGAAACTTTTCGATTGAAATGTGTGAAATAGAACAAAAATGCCGTATATTGAAACAAACAGCTGTTTTTCTCACTAAACTGTGTCTGTAACTTTTTTTGGCGAGTACAAGCTGTCACGCAAGGAAATTACTCGCCAATTTACAGAAAAAGTGTGTCTGTAACATTTTGGTGAGAAAAGTTCCCGCTTTGGACTGTCAAAAAAACTCACGAATAAAAATGGGGCGAGAAAAAAATTTTAACACTAAAAAACAACTAAAAATGCAAATTGCAAAGAATAATAATAATAAAATTATGTTCTTGGCCCTTTTTTTATTGTATAATTATTTTCTTTTACCATTTTTATAAAATATACGAATTTTTTCAAAGCTCGTTTACAAACAACAAACATTAAAGTCGCACTTTACATTATTTGGCATGGCCGACGGTTGTATTTTCGCTCCGTCGTTGAAAATGTTTCAATTTTAGTAAATTTTGGTCGCCGTTAACTATATGTGTGACTGGCGTCCTCAACGTCTGCAATGTCACATCGGCTTCGAGTGCAATGTTATGACTTTTATAACGTAACGACGTAATCTCTTTTGATAGTTTTCGACATAAGTTACAGACACACTTTTTTCTCACTTTTCGAGAAACGATGGAATATTTTGTTTCACATCTTTTCGATGCGAGAAGTTCTCACTAAAGTTACAGAACATGGGTACAGTTTTGTTTTCGAAATTTGTTTAATTTCTAGAACATGGCTGTATTTTCATTATTTTGAATTGTTCTAATAATTAGTCCCCAGAACGAGCTTAATTATATAAGTCACCTACCCTTCCGAAGAATATAAAATTTACATCAACAAAGCCTCCAGCCGAAAAGAATAGTTTTTGATGCAATAGTTGTAATGTGATTTCGTTTAAACAAGCGTTAAAAAATGGATCATATCTTTCGTGGCGCATCAAGTGAAACAGAGTTGAAAATTCTTTATCCTGGAAAATTAAAAAAACAAGAAAAAACACCAACAATAAATACACGTTTTATCATAATATGTAATATAAGATAATAAGATATTATGCAAGAAAAGAACTCAAGAGCTCTATTATAAAGGAAATAAACCAAAAACGTTGTTGAAATGGCAAATATGTAACAATTGGTGTCAGAAGTGGGATTGCAAAAATAAAATATGTATGTAAATAAAAATTAAAAAAAAAAAAAAAATTAAAAAAAATAGACAGCAATGAAATTTAAAGAACTTAAAGTGGAACAGCTCAAAAAAGAGTTGAGCAAGTTGGATCTGCCAACTGCAGGAAATAAAGCAGAGCTGCAGGAAAGGTTAATAGATGAATTCGAGCGACGCAATATCGACATTGTTAGCCACGATTTCAAGGATAAAGAAGGAATTGAGGTATTTACTAGGGATTTAACGAATACCGATATATCGGTATCGGCGATATTTTACTGTCGATACGACGATACTTTTTGGTATAGTTTTTTTGGAAAAAACAGTTTAATAATTAATGCTTATTTTTTGCGTAACAGCTAAGAGAAATAACACACTTAAAAGCAGTACATAACATCAAACAGAATAATAAATGGTTTCTTTTAATTCTTAGGCTAAAGGTCCACACAACGCATTCTATGTGTATGTTTCTTTTTTGAGCACCAAATCGTGATATCCACTCTTGGTTAAATGTGAATGATATTGTTTGGGTCGTCATGTCTTTTAAAGGGTATGCCTCAACACAACGGGAGAAACGATCAACTTATGTGAGACAGTAACGATTACCCATTTTTGGCGACAGGGGTCCCACAATATCGATGTTGACATGTTCAAATTTTGCTCCGGAAAGGGCATAAGTAGAAAATGGTGTTTCGTTATATCGATGTATTTTGCTTTGTTGGCATGAAATACAACCTATAGACCATTTTCTGCAATCTTTTCTTGTACCTGGCCAAATTAAACGTTCTAAAATTAGTTTTGTTATTTTTGCTACGCCCGGGTGACTAATGTTGTGCATTAAGTCTTAAACAATTTTACGAAAAGGTTCTGTTAAAAATGGGCGTGCTTTACCGGTCGATACATCACAAAATATTTCCAGTTGCGTGCCAGGAATTATACTTTTTTTTAATTTTCAAATTTGTGTTGTCATCTAAAAATTGTTTTAGCTCCTTGTCGTTCATTTGACTTCTCGGCTATAATATAATCCTTGCCAGGTATATAACGGTATATAACCCAAAAATAGAGATAGCGGGCTTGTCATGGTGTAGCCTTTTCTAATTTATGATGAAAAGTTTATTGTAAGGGCTTATGATCGGTGTAAATACAAACATTTCTATCTTCCACCATGTGACGAAAATACTTAGCAGCTGTGTAGCAGTTCCCTATCAAAGGTACTATATTTTTGTTGAGCTGGGCTAGAACGTTCAGAATAAAAACATAGGGGTTGCCATATGCTGTTGTCGAATTGCAGTAATGGCGCCCATCGCCATTGTAAGGGCCAATGAATACTAGTAACGTGACCTCACAAAGGGAAGTTTTACAATTTTTAAATGTCTGTCTTGTCTCACCAGTCCAATTAATTACAGACTGATAGTTTTTCTATTGCCCTTAATAAATTTACCAAGGCCTTAATACGATCAGGTGGAGGCAGAACTTTATTTACCAAAAATCCTAAAAATTGCACCTCTTGTTCTCCGAAAAAACATTTTGATGAATTTATTACCACACCGTCTTTACGAAGCTTTGCAAAAACTTTACGTAGTTATTCACGATGCTCCTCTATGTTCTTGGAAGCGACCAAAATGTCGTCTAAATAGGGCCAGGCAAAATCGAATTCACGTAGGATATGGTCCATGAACCGTTGAACAGTTTGTCCGGCGTTACGTAGGCCGAAACACATATGGGTCAACTCAAATAACCCAAAGGGGGTCGTACAGGCCGTGTTATGTACGTTCCTGGGCTGTACTGGTATCTTGTGATACATTCTGCGTAGGTCAATGGTGGAAAAAAATTTACGCCCATGTAAAAAATGTGTAAAATCCTGAATGTGGGGATTAGGCTCCGTTATGCTATTGAGCCGCCGGAAATCGCCACACGGCCTTCAATCTTCATTCGTTTTTTAACCAAGTTTAAAGGTGAGGCCCAAGGTCTTTGTGAAGGGTGACATAACCCAGATCCATAACTGTTTGTATTTTAAATTTGGACACATTTAACTTTTCGTGGCATGATCATGCTAAGCCAAGACTAGCAAAAACGGGTTAACCTTTCGTTACGATATGGTGCGTTATATTAGGATTTATGGGTTTTGGAGTCGAATTAACCTGAGTAATGTTTTTGAACTCATGACAGACATTTATACAACTCACCATTCTTGCTTAACGAACAAATAGTTTTAACGTTGGTTAAACTATCTACGAGTTTGCGCTGGCGTATGATGATCATCAAGTTGTAAAACGACAAAAATCTGCACCGATTATTGGTTGCGTGACATCTGCTATTATGAACTTCCACTTGAAGTCACGATGAAGACCCAAATTTAGTATATGTAAGTGTCTTTTCACCAAACATTTTTATAGGGGATTGGTTAGCAGCATATAGATGCGAATTTGTTTGTGGATATTTTCGTTGTGTGTGTGTGAAGGAGGAATCAAACTTGCCTGGGCACCATTGTCAATTAGGAATTTTAATTGCGAATTTATGTCTTTTATAATTAGACGGCAATAACTTGTAACTTATCTGTCGGTAGCCGTCACGTCGGACAGACAATTTAGTTTTTGGCTTTTTTGCAGGGTTGTGTACACTTTTTGCTTTGTCACTGTATTTGCGGTGGTACCAGCATACTTCATTTGATTCGACGTCACGGGAGCGAAATCTGCTTCGTGGACGTTGGGAAAACTATGTTTTCAACTCAGCCACCTCTTTGACAAGCAAGCTGATCTGTTGTTCTAGTGTTGATTATGCTGAAGATACGTTTCGTGGAACAAAAACTGCATTAGCGAGTGGTGAATCGCTTACCCTAAATATTTTGTCAGCGAGTATAACTAATTTGTCGAGCAGATCACTACTTATTGAAATTATGGCAGACAGATTTGAGCATGTTGTCGTTCATTTCGTTGCCGGCTAAGCCTCGCATTTTCCGAAGCAATTATGTTGGACGCATGTCGCCAAGTTCCAAATCCTGTAAATGCTTTTGTATGAGTTTCTGCTCTGAGACAGCATACTGTTCCAAAAGTCGTGCCTTCAATGTGCCGTACATGGTGGATTTAGCACAATATCACTTATTTGTGACAAGACGCTGCTTTTGATGGCTGCTACAACTGTATGGTATTTCGTTTTGTCGCTAGTTATACCAGTGGCAGCAAACTGAGATTCTATTTGTGCGATCCACAAAAATGGCCGAGTTATGACCAAAATACCGAAATCCTAAAAATCATTCTTTTTATACCCTTCACCGAAGGTAAAAGGGTAATATTAGTTGGTCATTCCGTTTGTATTTTTTACAATATTGATCGTAGATCCCATGAAGTATTTATATTCTGGATTCGTATGATAAGAGAAGTTCAAATCACGATGTCCGGCTGTCAGTGTGTGTGTTAAAATGGGTTTTCTGAAGACCCCAGGTATGATGGGCACTAGATTTGTATATATTTATATATGTATAGTCGCGTTTCGCACAAGTCGCACAAGCAACTCATTTTTTAAAAAATGAAAAAACTTAAAAAACTTTTAAATATGGATTTTAGAACAAAAATTATATTACAAAACATGGCCTTGCGATTTTTTGAAGGGTGTAGAAACATTTTTTTAAAACATTTGTTGCTTACAAGTATCTGTAGCCAAATTTGTCGCTTACGTGTTTTTGGCGCAAACGGCAATTTGCAAATAACATTAAATTTTTAATTTTATTATTTTTGGTAAGAAATAAAATGAGGTATCCCAATTTCAATATCTCCAAAATTATGACTCTTAACTTCAAAAAAAATTATGTTTTAAGGCTCAGTTTGTCTTTATTTTCTGTTCTGTTACGAATCAGCTGATTTGTTTTTGTTATCAAAAAACCTGTGAAATTGATTCGTTTTTCTGTTCTGTTGCGGATCAGTTTGTTAAAATCAAAAACTTGTTAAGTAATTGTAAGTGACAGCAAAATAAATAATAAAAAATACATATTTATATTGAAATCAACTATTTTTTGATTTTAAGAATTCATAAAATTTAATTTCTTTAAATTTATGTGCATTAAAGTTATTGAAATAAAACAATGAACGGTGCAAAACTAATAAATTTGTTAAAAATGGCTGATGAGTTGCTACAGAAAAAGTAACTATTACAATTTCGTAACAGAACGGCTCGGAACAGAACAGAAACAGAAAGTAAAGACTTACTGAGCCTTTACGCATCCAACCGTGAAAGATTTCATTTTCAATATAAAAAATCAAAAATAACTCATATTCGACAAATTTCATGTCTTTTTTATACGTTTTACGGTTTGTATTCGGAGCTGATATAGGCTTTGAATCCTTTAAAATAAATATTGGTTTTATAAGAATAGATAGGTCAGGCCTAAGAAATTAACACCTAAGGAGCACCGGATCCGAAAACTAATTTTGGGCCAGAACGTCTTTTTGAGAGAGAGTCATGTTTAGATATCGAGATAGAGCGGTAGCATACAGGAGATTTTATATATATTAATAATTAAAACAGTTTCATCTGTTTCTGTTGAGTCTTTATTTAAAACTGCCAACTTAAATCTAACTTAATTCAACTTAACAATAGGAATTGTTGGCGAGAAAGAACAAATGTGCACAATAAGCACATTTACTTGCTGTCGCTTCATACTGTAACAGTAGAAGGTAGAAGTTTGTTTATTAAAATTATTATTCAAGAAATGAGCTGACGTTTGCGTCTGCTAATTTGTGGGAACGGAAATCATGAGCTTACATGTATGTGATTATATTTTATTAAAATAGTGGGTCTTGAGAAACGTTTGTGCTGTATAGGATATATAGCGTCACATTTTTTTTTATCTCAAAAACAAACAAAAAAATTGGTGGGTGAGACTTTAAATTTCCAACTTTAAATATAAAACCCATTCTTTTTCGCATGTATATTTCATTTTGTATGGCGCTTACGAGGTTTTCATACAAAGATGTAAAGATGAGAATGCAACCAAACAGGTAAATTTTGAGAAAATGGCGCTTACGTCTTTCAGGTTACGTTGTTTTACACATAATAAATTGATACTTGTACAGTGAAGTTGACTTAACGATGTCTGCCCTTCAAAAGTTTCCAAATTAGGTCCAAGCATCTTGGTTATCAATCCGGTGAAGTGAACGTGGCAGTTCCCATACAAAGACATTATAGATTTCTACAAATCCGGAGAACGGCAAGAGCCAAAGTTTCCGACCTAGGTACAATCTTGGTAATCAATAGACAACATCCGACCAAATGTGATCGTGATTGAAGAAGTGGGCGTGGCTCAAAACAGATTTATTTATATTTAAAGAACGGTTGTTATAAGCCTTTTTGTTTTTATCGCACCATGGTGAAGGATATATTCATTCAATTTGTAATAATAATTAATAAAATACCCGCTAAAAATATTTAAAAAATGCTTAAAATTAAAAAAAAAATAAAATAATTAGTATTGTGGTTATTTTGTTGAACTATTTATGGTTTTTAATCCAAATTTTTAATATTTTTAATTACGCTTAAGTTCATTAAATTTAATTTTCATTAAATTATTTTTATGAAGAAAGGAATTTTACAACATGAAAATTAATTAAAATTGTTATTGATAATCTTTCATTGTATTATTCAATAGCACTAACCTTAGTGCGAAATTCATTCAAATCAGAAAACATCGATTAAAAAAATTGGGTCACTTGACGTTTCCCCATATATATATGGTGTTATCTTAGTTGCATGAGAACTTTCGATATTGATAACTAAATATATACAATTTTATTGCGGAATTTCGTTTTTTTTTTAGTAATTTTAATCAACTAACCCGTTTTTGAGTTAGGCGAATATATGTAGTGCAACATCCTCCATTTTCGAAATAACGGCATATCTCGAAAACCAGAGCCAATCTTAAAAAAACGGTGAGCACCAATGGATTCAGCGTACCCGAGTTAGGTTAAAACGCCAGGCGCCCAGCTTGTCTCAAATAAAAATTTTCAATTTCTTACACAGTGTTATCGTTAACGTTACTCTCTTACATTGTTTAAACATCAAATCCTCCAAAATTATGCACTTTAACCTATTCAAAATGCAATACAAAGTGTCAGCCAGTGAAAGAACGTTGTAAGTTACATACTTAAAAATGGTATAAACTATTGGTTTTGCAACTTGGAATAAGGTTTTAAAAGCCGCATGCGTACTTGAAAAACGTTTTTCCACTAAAAAAAAGTTATAAACTGTAAATTTGCATGTAATTTTATATTCAAATTTCTTGATATTTTGCATTCAAGTTTTTATTATTATTAACTTTATATGCCTTAGTTGGCTTAAGCAATTGTGTGAATACATGTGATTCATATGTGCCGAACCATATTGAACTTAAGAAGACATTTTTGTAAATTTTATGAAACTGGCATTTGCTTAAGCAATGTGCGTAACAAATCGCACTTTCCGTACGGAATAATATATTTTTTGATTTTTTAAATGCTTTTGAGAGGGTTTTTGTTACTTTTTGACAGTAGCTTAAACTAGCTTATGCATATTATAGTTGGGCCTTAAGTAATCCTGCCTATTAAAAACGTTTTTTTTTTCTCTCCTGAAAAATAATTATTTTGTCACTTACAACGTTAAGGTCCAATTAGACGTGACATAACCATAACAAAACTGTACTACCATCGCCACTGTATTACCAAAATTACATAAACATACCATACAAACCAAATCAATTTTGGTTTCTAAATTCGCCGTTACGGCTGTGGCATTATGGTTATGTCACGTCTAATTTGCGCTTTATTCGCGGCTGTGTTTCAATTTATTAATACTTGAAATAATATTTTTTCCTTAAAAATGTATCGGTTATCGCATTTTTATCTTAAATATTTGAAATTGCTTTTATATCTCAAATAATTTCCATTTTACAACGTTTTTTGGTTCTCATGTAAACTTATGAAATGTGATGTTACATTGTTCTGCTTTTAAGATGACAATATAAACAGTTCTTTTAACTTTTTATACTTTCCACCACAATAAGTTGTGAAGAGGGTATACTAAGTTTGTCATTCCGTGTAAAACTTTTTTGTTATTCATCTCAGACCCCATAAAGTATATATATTCCGGCTCCTTGAGTAATTCATGTCCGTCTGTTGAAAACACGCTCACTTTCGAAAAACTCAAAATAAGCGAACAAACTTGGTGTCAAATTGCTTGTAGTTACCTAAGCAGTTTGGGATTGAAGTCCAGCAAAATCGGTTCAGTAGGATCAGAGCTATGAATCAAAATGTGGAATCACCACCTTAAAGAATTGATAATTTTGTAACAAAAACTAGCATAAATTGTGGAACAAAGCACGGAATGATATAAGATTTTCCAAAATGCGTGCCCTGGTAGGCTAGCTAGTAGTGAGTTAGTTTATCAGCCCCGGGTTTGCGGCTTCAATTCCCGCCAGAGACTCTGGTTTCTTTCCTGCAGACAAGCGTAGAGCTTTGCTGGGATTTAGCTTCGGGAATAAAAAAAAATTAAAAACAAATCCACCCCAATTAAAACGCGAAAAAAAGAAAAAGCCTAAAACCGTAATAAATAATGCTATCATAATAAAATTTGGTACGTCACAGATTTATAGGACTAGAAATGACACAGTGAAATTTCGTGAAGATCGGCCCATAATTTACCCTTGGCCCCATATAAACCCTACTAGCGGAAAACCTTTTAGTTCGCCTAAAATCGTAATAAATAATGCCATCATTACAAAATTTAGTACGTCACAGTTTTATAGGACTAGAAATGACACTGTGAAATTTACTATAGGCCCCATATAAAGCCCACTCTGGTAAATTAATTAAATACGCCTTCGACCGTAGCAGTTATAGATATTGCGGTAAAATTTCTTCCAACTAAGCTTCATATGACCAGAAAAAATGTCATGCAATTTTGTGGTATAAGGTTAATAATTTACCTTAGATCCCATATTTAGCAGCCTTCTGAAATTGACTGTAAACGCTAAAACTAATTTCACCGCTGTATTAATATTTATGTTTTTATTACCAGATATCACTCTGCAGAATTTGGGTATTTGGGCTTAACCCACTCTTGAAAATCATTTAAGTTCGGCTTAAACTGTTACGAATCATGTTATTTTATTTAAGCTAGTTAAAATTGTAAATTTAAGAAGTTTTACAACTCTATTTTTAATAAACTTTTACTTATTATACTCTGTCTATTTTGAAAAGGTGTTTTATAGTATTTTTATGTATTAAATAGTTTACAATTCAAATTATTATCGTTCAATTAGTAGTTATGTAGAAATGTGTAGGAAGTTTAATTTTTAAATTACTCATTTCGCATTATTAGAAACAACAATAAGACTGAGAAACCTTTATTTTCCAGAAGACTTTAAGTAGATCCAAGAAAGCAAGTCTATGGTCTCCAATGACACACCGTGTAAATTAGCAATAATATTGGAATGCGGCTTAGAGAACTTAAGTCTGCGAAAAGGCCTTGTTAAGGCCCAGGGATAATAAATGACATTTTAAAAATTGTACTTAATTCAGTGAAAAATTTTACTTATTTTGGTGCTTATTGCACTAAAAACCAAATAAGTATTTGTAACTAATTAAGTTTAGTTTTACTAGATTATATTATGCAATAAGACGAACAATGGTTTTATTCATTCAATAAAAAGGTGAGCATAACCTATAGGACTAACATAAACAGCATTGTACAATGTTGCCAACACATTTCACTTTCTTTTAGTTGTGCAATAAAAATCAAAAGTCTTTTGATTGTTTCCAATATATTGTGCCACCTTCGAATATCACATACACATTGGCGATATAATTGTGCAACACGTAAAATTGAACAATTTTGTTGCAAGTGTATGAGCCGCTTAACGTACATAAACTATACATTAAAATTCACTTGAACTATGGCAATTAACAAAATGAGAAATTAAGTAAATAACAAGGAAGTCTTCCTCCTAAGCTCAAATTAGAGGTGACATAACCATAATGCCACAGCCGTAACGGCGAATTTAGAAACCAAAATTGAATTGGTTTGTATGGTTTGTTTATGTCGTTTTGGTAGTACAGTGGTGATGGTAATACAGTTTTGCTATGGTTATGTCACGTCTAATTGGACCTTTTTAGAGTTCATAGCGGAACAGGGTAAAAAAAAGTTTAACCGAGCTCAGGTCCAAAAGTTATTTGTCGTAAGCGAAAATCAGTCGTTTTTAAAGATTGGCATTTTAATTGACACAAATACGGCAAATTTAAATGATATCGAAAAAAATGTCAAACGATTACGACTTCAACCACGAAGACGTATCTCGTAATAAGACTGATTGTCGTAGAAAGTAAATTTCTTTTGGTTTTGGTAACCCGCTAAACGCCCTAATATCCCGATTGATCATACTTTAAAATATCACGCTAAAAATTCTTCGTCTAAATCACTTAAAAAAGTAAATATATACATATATGTATGTATATAGGTTATATTAAATACTTATACATACATAAAAAATTAAATTAAAAAATCAGGAATAGTAAGGAACATAAAATTAATTTTTTCCAAGGATATCAAAGTTCGATTGCTGTAGGAAATGAGTTTTTTGACAAATTTCTACATAAGTTTTTGTTATTTAAAACTAGCAAAAGATTCAATAGAAAGTAGTAAATCTTTTGTCTGACTTAAATTCGATACAGTTTTTACATAAAGTCGAATTCTTTGCTTTGTTTTTATTATATTTTTGTATTAAAAAATCCATTCCACATTCGCCGACGAATGTGGTATAGACAATATACTATTTGCCATTCTTATGATGCCTGAAAACAAAAGTTTATTAATTTAATTTTTTTTCTCCAAACCTAGACCAAGCTTTTGCAATGCTAATCGTACTGAAAAAATTACAATTGTACCGTCTTTATCATCCCTGATAAGGCCTTCTTACTACTTCACTTTCCCTTAAGAAAAATTTTAATGTAAATAATTTAAAATTGTTCATATCTGACAAATTCACATATGATTTTTTTTTGTTTGTTCAGTCATCAGCAAAATTTTTAAATTTTCACGATAGAAAGTTGTGGTACTCTGTTTTATTCACAATTAAAGGCAGTGTTAACGAAAAAAATATGTTACCAATCATAAACACTTTTATGTTAGTCACTGTAGATCGCATATGTACTTTTTATTAAGCATCATTAAACATTTTGCATGTAAACAAAATTATATATATGTGCATATATATGTGTATGTATACATATATGACCAGCATTCACATGCCTGCATATGTTTTTGAATCAGCATTACTTTTACAGCCCTTTCCCACACAACCTTCTTTTCCTTACAAATGAATTTGTATAGTTTTACTTCGCCCAAGCAAACATTAAACTTTTGTAAGAGTTGTTTTTTTTCAACTCGTTTTCTGCTTGCAAAAATCTTGTTCTTATGATTTAAAAAATAAAACTCTTAAACACAAATTTAAAAACGAGTCGAGCACTAAAATCTAACGAGACTTAAACAATTTGTACACGCGAGTTAAAAATAATGGGTGATTTTTTAGCTATTATCTTTTTGTTAACACTGGTTTAAACAGGTGACGCACGTTTCGTGTTTTGTTTCACTGTCAAACATCTTCAGTTTGGTCTATAATTTAACCATGAATCGTCTTACAAACGAACAACGCTTGCAAATTATTGAATTTTATTATCAAAATGCGATCCACTTTTTTATCGAAAAATTGTGTTCAGCGACAAAGCTCATTTTTGGCTCAATGGGTACGTTAATAAGCAGAATTGTCGATTTTGGAGTAAAGATCAGCCAGAAGCATTGCAAGAGCTACCAATGCATCCAGAAAAAGTCACAGTTTGGTGCGGCTTATGGGCTGATGGCATCATTGGACCGTACTTCTTCAATGATGATGCGAATCGTAACGTAACTGTGAATGGTTAGCGCTACCGTGAGATGATATCCAACTTTTTTTGCCCAAAATGCAAGAGCTAGACTTGCATGACATGTGGTTTCAACAAGACGGTGCCACATGCCACACAGCACGCTTAACAATGGACTTATTGAGAGGCGAGTTCGGTGAACATTTTATTTCACGTTCGGGACCGGTCAATTGGCCGCCTAGATCGTGCGATTTAACTAACGCCTTTAGACTATTTTTTGTGAGTTTATGTTAAAACTCATGTCTATACATACATTTCCGCTTTAATTGACGCATTGGAAGACAACATTAAAGCATTTATTCATGAGATACCGGCCGAAATGTTGGAAAGAGTATGCCAAAATTGGACTAAGCGGATGGACCATTTGAGGCGCAGTCACGGTCAACATTTGCATGAAATAATCTTCAAACATTAAATTATATGGACCGTACTATCGATTCAAATAAAGATTTCATACATTTTTCGGAATTTTCTGTGTTTTTTTTAACTTTCCTATAGCTCTTAAAAAATCACCCATTACGACTTGCGACCACAAATTTAAGAACGAGATAATTGACTTAAATTATGCTCGCGAATAGAATTTATTCTACACCATTTTCTTTAGTTAATTTCATTCCCATTTTTAACCAGTTTGGCTGTTTTTAAATAGCAAAATTCTCGAAGCATTAAGCTGCAGGTTCATACCACGCGTTTTCGCCTCTATGCATTGCATGATTTGGTATACAAATACCCTACTTTCGTTCTACGTTTCAAGTCGCATGCGACGCTTTTTATGCGGGCGGCATCCCCACTAGTAAAAATTAAATTTCATTTGTCAAAATTAGTTAATTTGTTGGAACGCTGCTTGTGGGCGCTTTTAACTGCATTTAACTTACAGGTTCTATTTTTTTTGACAGCGAAAAGGCGTCTAACGCGTGGAGTGGGCCTCCAGCTTTACCGATATATTAATCATGCATGTATGTATGTATATATTTGCGTTATTTAGGGGATCCGCAAACTTCTTTTCTACCGACAGACAGACGTTTTAAACAAAAAAGAAGAAGAAGAAAACAAACAGAAGAAAATAATTAGAGACAGGAGTTTTTGTCAGATTTTTAAAAACCAGTCGACATTGAAACAAAATTAACGCTGAAGAAATGTAGTGCTTAGGAAAAAGGCAATCAAATTCGCTTCTGCTTTTTTTTTATTTTGATGTTAATAAATTTTCTTAATAATTTTCTACTCATTAATTAAAAATAAATCATTAAAAATGGTATTTCAAAGTAAGAACAATTTTTAAAGTTAGCAAATACTTTAAACTAATAAGAACAATTGTGATTTTTAGTTAAACTGTTAATTTTTTAATTTTGATATTTTTTAGTTAGGCTTGAGTTCACTAAATTTAATTTTCATTAAATTATTTTTACTGAGGGAAGGAATTTTACAACATGAACATTTTATTAAAATTCATTGATAATTTTCTTGGCTGCGCTAGGACTCAAACCTGGGTTGAATTTACACGCTTCAAGAATCACCACATTCTTTTATCAGAATTCTTTGAGTTCTAACCTCTTAAAACATTTAAATTAAACCCAGGTTACAGCTTTTTTAAGCGTCCACGAAACCCGATACGAAGCATCTCGATACCTACAGGACCACCCGCCAATTTGCTGGGTATTAATAAAAAAACAACGCAAAAAATTTTTAAGGACGATCGGCGAAGGCTATGCCGTCCCTCACGCCCACCAAAGTTTGAGAAAAGTTATATTTTTGCATTAAATCTGACTATTAATTTTGTAGAATAGTTCTTAACAAGTTTTTCATAAATCTCTCATTAAAAAAATACACTGAAAAATAGCGTATAAGCCACTAAAAAAAATTAAATTTTTAATTTATTAAAGAAACGCATTTTCTTTGAATTACGAATCTTTAATTTTGTTGAAAAATATTTTTATTATAAATTTAAAAAAAAACCGACCAGCCGGGAACCTGGTGTTTTAACCTAATTCGGGTACGCTGAATCCAGTGGTGGTAACCGTTTTTTTAGGTAAGCTTTTGCTTTCCAGATATACCGTTATTTCGAAAATGGAGGAGGCTGCACAACATATATTCGCGTTACTCAAAAACGGTTTAATTTATTGAATAAAGTAAAAAAACCGAAATTCCGCAATAAAATAATCTTAAAGGTTTTTCTTATATACGCATTAATTTTAGAAACATAATTTTTTTAGCAAAAAATAAACAATTTTTTTTTTAAAAAATTTAAAGATGCAGCTGTGCTTATAATTTTTTTAGACATCAATGTAAAAAACGAATTTGCAAAAAAAGCCATAATTGATTCAAATCTGTTCACAATTTTTAATTTTCTTCGCAAAAGACGAAAAATTTCCATTAAATTTAAGAATTTCATAAAACGCAATATTTGTATGCCTCCCTAAAAAGGGGTGATAAAGGCAAGTATGTTTTTGGAAAATGTTAAAACAAAAAACTAATGGAGGTCAGTCATACATTTGATCCTCCTTGGCAGTTATGGGGCTTTTTTTCAATATATTACTAGTCTGTATTGAAAATTTTGTATGGGAGCCCCCTTAAGGAATAGAGATAGCGGATAGGTATGTTAAAAGCAAATGATGGCGATAAAAAACGAAGTGGAATCGGTCATACATTTGACTCATCGAGGGACATCCTAGGCCCTGCACCGCCAAATTTAAGATTTTAATTAAACCGCCATATTTGTATAGGAGCCCCCAAAAGGGTGGAGATATATGTATGTCAAGTATGTTTTAATAAAATGTTAAGCATAAATAACTAATGAGGGTCCGTCATACATTTTATGCCCCTAGAGGCGATTCCTTGGCAGTTATTGGCCTTTTTCTTCAATATACTTCTAGTCTTTGTATTGGAGCCCCCTTAAGGAAAAGATATAGCGGGTAGGTATGGCAGAAACAAATGATATGCCTTTGACTATTTTTTTGTGTAAGCAAACGCACACAAACGCGATATTGAAGCTGAATTGACGTGTGTAGAAAAAAATATTAAATTAATAACAAAATACAAAAAACCAAAACTTTAATTTCAATTTTCTCTGATTTTAATTTTTAATCTTTTTTGCCTTTTTCCTAAGCACGGCAGTATAGATCGATTGCAGTTTAATAAAGTGACAAACATTAAATAACATACCAACTTTTCACATTTTGAACAAATACTGCAACTAACAAATAATATAATCAAGTTTAAAACGGTCACACTATAACCATCTGCAATTAACATAAACTTAAATTATTAACACTATAAAAACAACATGTATTAAGGACTTACAGGACGTAAATAATGCAGGTATTTTTAAATCAAAACTAAAGTAGATCCAATATGCCGTAATAGTAAATTCGAAAAACATTTTTAATATTAAAGCGGGCAAACTCCAATAGAAATATTCCTCAATGTAACGCACAGTTGTAATTAAAATATTGTGTATCTCTTGTAATATATAAAACTTTTTAAATACTTTACGCTTTAAGCATTTAAGATTTTGACTTTTTTGTATTTCGTTCATATAATGCTTCAGATAGTTATTTAATTCAGCTTGCAGTGCCACCACTATTGCAGCAAATATGCTAAATTCGATTAATTTTATTCTTAATATTGAATCACTGTATTGTAAAAGTAATAAACGAAATCCATTCAATGATTTTATATACCGAATAAAAATAGTAAACATCACAACAATCATATACATCATAAAAAGGGTATACAAAAGAACAGCATACAAACGTATACGTCCAATATCTATTGGCCATTTAAGTTCAAACCTAAACTTATTGCGTATCAATTCCACATTTTTGAATATAAATGTATAATTATAAGCTTTCCAGGTATTTTCCCAGTAAATAATCGCATGTAAGATGATAAGCGTAGAATAGCTAACCATGTCCATGACATTCGAAAACATGTCGTTTTTTTTGTAGAGCACCTCGTTAAATCGTCAAAAGCGTAAAGTTGAAATCCATATTACAAAGGAAGTGACCAATAATAAATGTATAAATCTCCATAACAAAACAAGTGGTGAAACTTTTATCCCATACTGAAACTCGTATGGTAGAGCTCCGCAAATATACATTAACAAGCGCATTGGCCATAAAGTAATTTTAAAAATAGGAGTTGAATGTTTATTATTGCCGTAACTATACATGACTGCTCCAACTAACAATCATAAACACTTGAAGTATTAACTACATACCCATTTTTGTATACAGAATATGTACATAGTTTATTCCTCAAAGTGTTTGTAATACATATTAAGGGTACTTTACACCATTATACTTTGTGTTCAGGCATGTCAAAAACTCAAGTAATATATAAAAGTGTAATAGTGTGAATGCAATGTGTTATGAAAATGACAAGTACATTGTACAAAAAAGAAAATTGATACCCCATACGACTTCATCGTTTTTTGAAATGTTTCTAAACAAAATTCAGGGACCAAAAATAACAGTTTTGAAACAATTGATCCTTATGAACAGTATATGATAAAATATTGCTTTTTGAAATTTTGTATTTCTATCTTTTTATTTTTGTGTTTTTATTATGGCGTGCAACTAAATATCGTAAAAGACAAGTAATTTCTAAACACCCCTTCCGAAACTTAAATGGAAGTTGGGCAAGAAGTGATGTTGAAAAGGGAAACCTGTTTGTCGACCATTTGAAAAATATATATACCCCTAAAACATATATCAAGCGATGCATCATTAGAGTTGCAATCTGTCGTTTCCGGAACAGCTATACCACTAAGACGTAAGGCAAAGGATATTGAAAATGCAATTGACTATTTAAACCCCAAAAAGTACCACTTCCCATTTTCTGTAACTTTTCGATTGATACGTGAGAAATGAAGCAAAAATGCCATAAATTGAAGCAAACAACTCTTTTACTTACTTAACTGCGTCTATAACATTTTTGGTGAGTAATAGCTGTCGCGTAAGGAACTTACTCGACAATTTACAAAAAAATCGTGTCTGTAAAATTTTGGTATGAAAGTTCCCGCTTTGAACTTTCAAAAAAACTTACGAATCGAAATGGGGTGAGAACAAATTTTGACACAAAAAAATATATTAAAAATGCAATGATCAATAACACGAAGAATATAAGTATTTTGTTCTTGGTTGATTTTTTCATTGTTTAATTATTTTGCTTTTAAAATTTTTAAAAAAATATACGAGTGTTTTCAAAGCCATTTTGTAAGCAACAAACAACAAAGTCGCACTTTACATTATTTGGTTTAGCCGACGGTTATATTTCTTGAAAATTTTCAAGTTTTAGTAAATTTTGATCGCCGTAAACGATATGTGTGACTGGCATTCTCAACGTCTACATCGGGTTTGAGTGTAATATTATGAAATTTATAACGTAACGACGTAATCTCTGATGACAGTTTTCATTATGAGTTACATACACACTTTTTTTACTTTCCGAGAAACGATGGAATATTTTGTTTCACATCTTTTCGATGCGAGAAGTTCTCACCAGAGTTACAGTACATGGGTACTGGTATTGATAAAATAAACAAGAATATTCTTCTTATTTTTAATGCTATTTTAAAAGTTAAATACCATCCTTCAGGATGGAGAGCTTCTATACTTACCATGACGCCTAAGTCAGGAAAAGTTCACGCAAAAGTTGAGTCATATAAGTTTATTGTCGAACATAGCAAAGCTATTCGAGAAAATATTAATTTCTAAAATAACCCCAAAACTAGAAGAAAATAGCTGTATTCCAAATCATCAATTTGGGCTCAGAAAAAAGAGCACAATCGAACAACCGCATAGACTAGTAAACGTCATTAGAAAAATTTTGAAGAAAAAATATCGTTCTGCGCTCTTTATTGATGTTTCTTAAGCTATTGATAAAGTGTGGCATGAAGGCTAAATACAGAAACTGAAACTAAACTTACCCAAAAATTTTCAAAAGTTGGAAAGCTGTTTGATTGGATGAAAATTTATTATTAAAAAATTAAATTTATTAAGTCCTCCTCAACCAATTAAGACTGAAGTTCCATAGGAAAGCAACTTATGACCTCTTCTGTATCTGATATATACTTCAGACACGCCATTCAACAACTACACACCCTACAACATCAACCTTTACTGATGATACAGCTTTTTTAAGCGTCCACGAAACCCGATACGAAGCATCTCGATACCTACAGGACCACCCGCCAATTTGCTGGGTATTAATAAAAAAAACAACGCAAAAAATTTTTAAGGACGATCGGCGAAGGCTATGCCATCCCTCACGCCCACCAAAGTTTGCGAAAAATTATATTTTTTCATTAAATCTGACTTTTATGTTTCATAACTTAGAAAATATTAATTTTGTAGAATAGTTCTTAACAAGTTTTTCCTAAATCTCTCATTAAAAAAATACACTGAAAAATAGCGTATAAGGCACTAAAAAAAATCAAATTTTTAATTTATTAAAGAAACGCATCTTCTTTGAATTACGAATCTTTAATTTTGTTGAAAAATATTTTTATTATAAATTTAAAAAAAAAACCGACCAGCCGGGAACCTGGGGCCTAATTCTGGCATTCGTGATCGAGTACATTCTCGATTCGAAAGCAATTTTATTTCATTCAATACTGAACGAATCGAAATTATTTTTGCAGTATTGTGAAACTCAAATGAATGCTTTTCAATAACGAAAAAATAATTCCAATTCGTTCAGTATTGACGGAAATAATTAGATATTAAATTGTTTTCGAATCGAGAAATTACTCGATCACGACTGCCAGAATCTGGCCCCTGGTGTTTCGACCTAATTCGGGTACGCTGAATCCAGTGGTGGTAACCGTTTTTTTAGGTAAGCTTTTGTTTTCCAGATATACCGTTATTTCGAAAATGGAGGAGGCTGCACAACATATATTCGCGTTACTCAAAAACGGTTTAATTTATTGAATAAAGTAAAAAAACCGAAATTCCGCAATAAAATAATCTTAAAGGTTTTTCTTATATACGCATTAATTTTAGAAACATAATTTTTTTAGCAAAAAATAAACAATTTTTTTTTTAAAAAATTTAAAGATGCAGCTGTGCTTATAATTTTTTTAGACATCAATGTAAAAAACGAATTTGCAAAAAAAGCCATAATTGATTCAAATCTGTTCACAATTTTTAATTTTCTTCGCAAAAGACGAAAAATTTCCATTAAATTTAAGAATTTCATAAAACGCAATATTTGTATGCCTCCCTAAAAAGGGGTGATAAAGGCAAGTATGTTTTTGGAAAATGTTAAAACAAAAAACTAATGGAGGTCAGTCATAAATTTGATCCTCCTTGGCAGTTATGGGGCTTTTTCTTCAATATATTACTAGTCTGTATTGAAAATTTTGTATGGGAGCCCCCTTAAGGAATAGAGATAGCGGATAGGTATGTTAAAAGCAAATGATCGCGATAAAAAACGAAGTGGAATCGGTCATACATTTGACTCATCGAGGGACATCCTAGGCCCTGCACCGCCAATTTTAAGATTTTAATTAAACCGCCATATTTGTATAGGAGCCCCCCAAAGGGGTGGAGATATTTGTATGTCAAGTATATTTTAATAAAATGTTAAGCATAAATAACTAATAAGGGTCCGTCATAAATTTTATGTCCCTAGAGGCGATTCCTTGGCAGTTATGGGCCTTTTTCTTCAATATATTTCTAGTCTTTGTATTGGAGCCCCCTTAAGGAATAGATATAGCGGGTAGGTATGGCAGAAACAAATGATATGCCTTTGACTATTTTTTTTGTAAGCAAACGCACACTAACGCAATATTGAAGCTGAATTGACGTGTGTAGAAAAAATAGTTCTAAAGAAAAAACTCGCATCTATGCTGCTGTTTGCTCTTTTTTTTTGGTTACTTTTTGTTAAATATGAGATTTAGAGAAAACTTATTCAGATAAAAGTTGTTGGAAACTTCACTAATAACAACTTCTTTGTAAAAGATTTTTATGTAAAATTAATATTTTCCGAGTTATGAGGCATAAAAGTCGGACTTAACGATTTTTCTCAAACTTTGGCGGACGTGAGGGACGGTTTAGCCTTCGCCGATTATCCTAAAACTTTTTTTGGTGTGGTTCTTTATCAATGCCCTTTATCAATTGGGGGGTGAGATCATGGAAAAATAGAAAACAAATATGCTCCATACAGTTAACGACCACCCTAATGTACATATAACTTTTGATTTGCCTAGAGGATCATATCCCCCATTAAAATAAATAATCAAAAAATACCACAACATTCGAATGAAAAATACCTCGATATAAAGGGTGATTTTTTTATGAATTAAGTTTTCGGGCTGGCAGCACTGGTTGGTAATTGTGTCCAAACTACATCTGTAAAAGTAAAAAGTGTTCAGTATACTCTGACGTGCATGGAGAAACTCTCAAACGAGCAACGACTGCAATTCGTTGAAATTTATTATCAAAATTCGTGCTCTGTGAGAAATGTCCATCGTTTGTTACGAACTTTTTATGGTCGTCGTATCGACCTAGTGAATCAACAATTCGTGCTATTATCACCAAATTTAGCACAAAATTAACTTTGGTGGACATTAAACCACCGACTCGCGTTCGTAGAGTGCGTACCGAAGAAAATATTGCAGCCGTAGCGACCAGTGTTAATGAGGATAGTGAAATGTCAGTTCGTATTGTATTGGGCATGTGTTATTCAACCACGTGCCATGATACGCGACTTTTTTTTGCCCCAATTGCCTGAGTTGGATTTGGTTGATATGTGGTTTCAACAAGACGATGCCACATGCCACACAGCTCGTGAAACAATGGGCATATTGAAGGATGAATTTGGTGAGCAGTTTATCTCTCGAAATGACCCTGTGAGTTGGCCGCCAAGATCATGTGATTTGACGCCTCTTGACTATTTCTTGTGTTATGTGAAGTCGTTGGTCTATGTGAACAATCCAAACACGATTGAAGCCTTAGAGTATAACATAACACGTGTTATTCATGGAGTTCAGGTCGAAATGCTCGAAAAAGTGGTGCAAAATTGGACCATTTGAACCGGAGCCGCGGGCAACATTTACATGAAGTTATTTTTAAAAAGTAAATGGCAAAGACCAATTTATCGATTCCAATAAAAATTTTGAACATATAATGCTTTTGTTTTATTTGATTTAAAAAAAAACTACGCTTAAAAAATCACCCATTACATATAGATCGATGTTTAACATGGAAATGCCATATAGAGGCAAAACTAATTCAAATTAAACTTAAAGCAATTAGTGTAAAGTACCCTTAAGCTACCAACTGCACAACAAATTTGTCATACAATTTTGTAATTAATCAGCAGTTGAAAAATTTTAATGAATTTCAAGGACGAGTAGAAAAAAATTATTATATATGTACTTCTAAATTAACCCATTCAGTACTTTGATGTCATATAACGTAACTTTTAACAGGTTGTAGTTCTTACTAACCCTCAATTAAACTCTTTTCTTTTATACAGCTAAGGAAAAGTGTGTTTTTTTATAAGTACATTGTGCTAGAATTTGACACTTTTTTGAGAGCATCTGTCGTTTTAACCTAATTTGGGTACAATTGTGATTTAGTTGAACTGTTAATTTTCAATTTAAATATTTTTAGTTATGCTTGAGTTCATCAAATTTAATTTTCATTAAATTATTTTTACTGAAGGAAGAAATTTTTACAACATGAAATTTTTTATTAATAATTTTCTTGGCTGAGCTGGGGCTCGAACCTGGGTTGAATTTACATGTTTCAAGAATCACCACATTCTTTCATCAGAATTCTTTGAGTTCTAACCTCTTCACCACTTCGGTGCCTGCCAGCCAACAGTCAAATATGATCCATCAATTTTTAACCAGTGGTTAAGGTTAGAGATTGATGTATCATTCGAAAACTAGAGCTAACCTAAAAAACGGATAAAACCACAGGATTCAGCGTACACAAATAATTCTAAAACGCCAGCTGCCCAGCTTGACTGTTTTTTCAACTAGCACATTGTTATAATTAGGGATGAGATTTTCATTCACTAAAAAATCGAAAATATGCGCATAAAATATGCACTAAAAACCCCAAAATATGCATTAAAATAAATAAAAAATATGCACTAAAAACTGGAACATTTTCAATAAAAAAAAGTTTTTTTTAAAACAAAATAAATAAAAAATTCAGTCTATTGTTATTCAACTGAACAATATTTTTTAAAACTTAATTTAAATAACTATTTTAAGTTTTTGTTTGCATAAACAAATTAATACTGTTTTATATCAAAAGTAAACCTTTGTCTGTTCGGATGCAAAAAATGTTGTGCATGGAAAATTATCTCTCATCGTCAACCGAAGTTATAGGAGCATACTTAAGGATGTAAATTTATTTGTAGAATATTCATTTTCTAATTCAGATCTAACATTTGATTCAAGATCAAAAATAGTTCAAATTGGTTTTATTTTTTTTTTTTTTTTGCAAAACGTTTTGAATTTTTTTTTAATTTCTTGGGCAATACTTTCTTCCACATTAGTTATTTTACTTTCTGCAATATCAGTTAATTTGAGCTGGAAAATACAAATGCTAAACGACTTTCGATGTTATTTAAATTAAATATTTCTTTTACTTTTTTAATTGCACAAGCTGCAAGTTTTTTTAATAGTATTCTTTAGCATCTAGCTAGTGGCAACCAGGTGGTAAAGGTGCCAAGGGATATATTTTTATAATTGTGAAAAATTGCAAGCATAAAACCTATAAATCAATATTATTGAATTGGCTTCTAATTTCTTCTGCAACTCGGTGTAACCCATGTGCCAAGCAAGTAACTAACATGTAACCGTTGTCGATAAAACATTTTAGACCCATTGTCAGCCTTAACCAAGTAAGGTGCACCTGTTAAGAAGAGAAGGATCTTTTGTCGAAGTCTTGAAAAAACTTGTATTTTAAGTAGAGCTACAAAAAAAATTTTTTTATTGATTTTAAAATTTTTTTTGTGTAGAATTTTTTTTGTCATAGACTTTTTTTATAAATTATGGAAACTTAAAAATATATCACTCAAAATGTCAAAATATGCAAAAATATGGATTTATAACCAAAATATGCAAAAATATGCATATTCACCAAAATATGCAACAATATGAATAAAACCAATCGATGGCATTTTAACGCAAATTTTATGATTCGGAAAGATAATTGCTCGACATCGCTATCAGACTGTCGACAAAAAACATGCATTAGCATGAAAATCGCATCCCTAGTTACTATAATTATTGACTAAAAAAGTTGAACTGCATGCGAGGTACTTTTTTTTTTAATTTTTATGATGCGATTCGGCATAAATTATATTTAAAGCTGCTAAAATATGCTATAAAATATAACGATTTTTTTGTACTTCAAAAGTAAACAAGCTCATTTCTTGCAGAGAAAAAATGTTTAAAATGGCTCACATATTTAAAGACTGGGAAATTTAAAAAAAATTTTGAACGCTTTCGACGAATCAGAGGACTCCGATCACTTGGACATTTTGGATGGCACGATGGGGGCTGTAGAGAAAAATAATATTTTTGTCATAGAACAGTTATCTCGAAAATGTCCCCAAAAAAATTTTTGTTGAGAATATTGAACAGAATGAAATTCGAGAAGTGGAAGTTGAGGAAAAAATAAGACGAATAACGATGAAAAAAAAATCAATGGCTCCTTTAGATTATTTTTTGGAGTACTTCACTGATAACCTCCTTACTGAAATTGTTGCAGCAACAACGTATTAGTAAGTGACGATTGACTTATTAATACGGGAACATCAATAAAAGTATAACGAGCTATAAAAATTTTTTGCTCTGAAAATAATGATGGGTACACGCCTGTGGATGGCTTCGTTTTCATTTGAGTTGGAAATTCTCATTAGTTTTAAATAAAAACAAGTAAGAAAGTAGTCCATATGATACCCTACACCACAATTTTTAAAAAAGAAATTTTTTCGAAAGTGTATGGCTATACGAATAGGGATCTATCTATGTTCTAAATTTTCATTAAAATCAGCCTGATAGTTTCTGAGATGCAAACATTGGCCGCTATCTCCACTCGTGTTCCTATTTTTCATCCACTCAGAAAGGTATTCTGAGTCAATCGGTATACTTTAAGGTGGGTCTAGGACCAATATTATTAGTTGTTATACACATCAGCACAAATACATAATACCCTCTCCACACTTGTGGTGTGGGTATAATGATAAGAAAGCTATATTGATAACCGAAGGACGACAACCATTGTGTTGACGAAATGATGTCCAAAACACCCAACAAGTGGTGAATATTTAGGGAGAAAAAAAATAGGTTTCTGTTTGTTAGAAATTAATTAATTTATTATCATGTATGTTCTGTAAAACGAAATGAAGTGTATTTAAAACCGAACAAATTTTGAAAACGAGCCTGTAAAGATAGTTCATAAAAATATTCCTCTTATATACTTCATACTTTGAGTTACAATTATATTTACAAGAACAGGGGCCAGATTCTGGCATTCGTGATCGAGTACTTTCTCGATTCGGAAGCAATTTAATATCTAATTATTTCAGTCAATACTGAACGAATTGGAAATATTTTTTCGTTATTGTAAAGCATTCATTTGAGTTTCAAAATACTGAAAAAATAATTTTGATTCGTTCAGTATTGACTGAAATAAAATTGCTTTCGAATCGAGAAAGTACTCGATCACGAATGCGAGAATTAGGCCCCAGTTCTAAAAAACAAGAAAAACTACAGTCATTTTGTCAATAATTGAAATCAAAATCTCGTTCGATTTCAATTCCACTTCATTTCGATTTGTAGAACATGCCCGTATATTTTATTTACATATCGTTACCTAAAACGCAAAAGGCCCTAACTAACAAAAAATAAAAAATCGACTTTTTCATGAAATCTGATGAATTGCATCAACACTAATATCCACAATAAATTTTGGAGTCTTTCAACCAAAATTAGCACTTTTATTAACTAAAAACAAATGGCCCTATCTACAAAAGATTATATGGATACACGCTAAAAGACCTTACTAACAGTTTGCATAATATGCAACATTGTCAATTGTCAAAACAACTGGTAGGTTTTACAAGAAAAATAGAAGGAAAATAAATTATAAGCAGTTTTAGGCAATTTATCAATTAACATTTTGAATAGTAATTTGCTTCTCCTGTAAAATATTCAAAATGTTAGATAGGGCGTTTTGCGTTTTAGGTAACGATATGTATGTATGTATATTTTTGATAAGTGATTTTATTAAAAATAAATTAAAAATCTAAAAATAAAAAATACAGTTGTCTTAAACAAAATAAAAACCTTTTACACCAACAATAACTAATGATGACATGTGACGGCATCATTAAAAAAAACCCACTTTAAGCTAAATTTTTAGAAAAAGTTTTTCTTTCTTATTTTATTCAATAGATTATGGAACAAAAAATTACTGGATTTTTTAATAATTTAATAAAAACTTGGACCGAAAGGGTTAACAGCAGTTTAAAACTATTATTTTTACATATTAAAAACTTTCCATGATTTATATCATTTTTGCAATTTCAGTAATTAATAAACAAACTTTTATATGTACATATAAGGAAAACATTAAATAGCATTTAGTTTTGCGTATTGCAATTCTAACAATATTATAACCAGGGAAACCAGAAATATGCTCTACAAAACGCGTTTTTTTCGCATTAAATATGCAGTAAAAATTTAAAAATATGCCTTGAAAATTGTAAAAAATATGCCCCAAAAAATTTAAAAATTGCTAATTTGAAAACAAAATATTCCACAGTTCCATTTAATAAAAATAATCCTTAAATTATGATCGGTAAAGCCCAAACACCATAGTATAACAAAGCTATGTTAAGAGGTTAAAATTCATTTTAGAGTTATTTGTGCCAAGTATTATCTAGATATTAACATCCATATGAGATTTTTTGTCTTAGAGAGGATTTTAGGGACGGTCGCTAAGCTGTTTATTAATGTAAGCATTTTAAAGGAAGTTAAAGCTATTTATAGATGGCAGATTAGGTAGGTTGGTGCGAAGAAAACTTAACACCCTCCCCTAGATACCAATATGGTCCATTGTGACGAAATAATTCTGTTATGAAAGAATAGGAGAAGTAAAGAGTAAAAGCACAGGAAAAGGATAAAGTAGTGGAAGATAAAAAATCGAACAGCAAAAGCAAGAACAAGAACAACCCCACCAAACCGAAAACTGCCCTAAATGTGCCCACTCCCCTTCCGCGCAACCATTACGAGTCTTGTCAGCGCCAGTAGCTCGAGACATCCAATTCGCGCAGGAACATGCTATCTAGCCACCTCAGCCTGGTATTCTGTAGCCTGGGACAGTGGCACAGAATGTGCTCAACTGTCTCTAGCTCCTCTGAGTCCTCACACAACCTACATATATCCGACAAGTCAGATCCCATTCTCACCGCCATCCTGCCTATCATACAGTGCCCCGTGGTAATACCTATCATCGAGGCCCTATACTTGCCCAGCAGAGCATCCGAATTTGACATACTAAGCACCGGCCATAGCGTGCGCAAAACCCGCATAAAGTGTGATCTTTTTAAATAAAACAACTCCGATTAAAGTTCAAAGAATACTGACCCACTTGTCATTTATTTGTTCTATCGTATGTTAAATACTTTACGAATATAATTAATAAATGTAAATTACAGCTTTGTATGTTAAGGTAGTTTTTATAATAAAGTATGTACTTAGATTAAAGGGATTCACTACACCTCCCTTTTTATAAAAAAATTTAAAATTTATAAGAAAAGTAATTACTTTAATTAATTATAATTATAATAAAACCAATATTTTTGTATTTTATTGAATTTTAAGTATACATTTGTTTTAATTGAATTGAAATTAAGCATTATAGATATTGTACCTTCCCTTTTATTTTTGGAAAAAAATATTAAATCAAGTAAGGTGATCAATCTTAGTTGCTTTAATATTTTTCCGCTTTATTTATTATAAATGGGTAGGTAAATCTTACCAATAAGAAAAATTTGTATAATAGGAATTTTTTTTTTTTTTTAATTACAGTTTTTGTAAAGTTATTTAATATAACAAATAGAATCTGGGTTTTTATACATTTTTTTTTAGATTTGTGTAAGATATTTAAATCATATGTTCTAACATGTTCTGATTCTATTTTTGTGTACTGTTTTGTATTTGTTTGTTATTTTATCATATATAGTTACATTTGTGTTATCAATATTTGTTACCTTGTATGGACCCTCATAAATACTTTCGTGTTTATTATATGGCTCCTTCTGAAATAAAACCGAATCGTTAATTTTCAAAGTTATAGGTTTTGAAAGTTTATCATAGTAGTTGTTGTTTCTTGTCTTGTGTTTGTCAATCAGTTGTTTTGCTAGCATATTCGTCTTTTGTAGTCTATACCTAACTTCTTTACGGTAACTGTCCACGTTGTAAACTGGATCTAGACTAGTACTGATCTCATTTGGCATGACTGCCCTTTTCCCGAAAACTAGCTCAAAAGGACTAAATTTGTTATCAAAAACCGTATTAGGCGTTGTGTTGTGGTACAGTAAAAATTCGATAATCCGGATAATTGATTGCAGACCGCAATCCGTAGTAGCGAATTATCCGGATTACCGCATGTATGTATTTATTTAAAATTATAATAATTCATAGCAAAAAAAAAACTGTATTTTTCAAAGCATGCTGTGATTTGAAAAAAAAAAAAAAAAAAACGGGTGTTATTAATCCGGATTATAGAGTTGCAATCAATCCGGATTATAGAATACGCAATGACTGTATTTTTTAAAGCATGCTGTGATTAGAATAAAAAAATAAATAAAAACTGGTGTTATTCAATCCGGACTATATTTTTGCAATTAATCCGGATTATAGAATACGCAATGAGCTGGAAAATTCTGTCCGGACTACCGAATATTCCGGATTAGTGGAGTCCGGATTATCGAATTTACACTGTATGTATCCCAGTCAGACATACTTCCGTTTAGGAAAGCTCGTATATATTCATTAAAAACGCGATGATTACGTTCCACCGTTCCTATTGTCTGATGGTGATAGGCAGTCGAAAATTTTAAATCTATTTCAAAGAATTTACAAAGTTCTGACAAAAGTTCGTTTTTAAATTCTATTCCCATATCCGACATTATGGTGTTTACTTTCCCATAGACTAAAATGAAGTTTTCAAAAATTGCGCGGGCAACTGTTTGTGCTGACTTATTAGGTATAGCTATTGTAATCAAGTACTTAGTTAAGTCGCACATTAATGTTAATGCATATTTATTACCGTATGCAGATTGGGGTAACGGGCCTATTGTGTCTACAACTAGTATATCAAATGCTTTTGTTGGGGATTGTGTTAAAACAAGTTATTCTAAATTTTTTGGTCTGACTTTATTTAAAATGCATTTGGGACAATTCTTAACAAATTTTGCAATGTCTTTTGTCATTTTCTTTCAGTAAAACTTAGTACGAGGCTTTGCATATAATTTCTTTTGGCCGCAGTGTCCGCCTAGGATAGGATCACTGTGGTATATTTGCAATAGCTTTTGCTTCTTTTCATCTTCAATTATCGTCTCAATTGGTTCTGTTAAAATAATCTCAAAAGTCTTGAAAATTTTGTATAAATTGTGAAAAATAAATAATTTTTGGTCATTCTGCCATGTAAATTTTTTGATTGTTGACTGTACTTTGCAGTCTCGAAAGCAAATAATCTAAGTTAATTGTTTCGTTAACAAAATTAAATTCAACAGTAAGCAGTTTTTTAAATTTTCTAAAAAGGTTAATGCACAACATTTTATCGTTATCATTGGTGGTAATTATTTTTGTTCTTATTTTTGTCAAAATCATGGGAAAATTTGTCGTAAATTTTCAATTGGGGATCTGGGTATTGCAAAATTTTTGGTGATAAAAGAGCAGATTTTAAGCTTTGAAAAGAGTTCTGACATTTTTCATTCCAATCGAATTGGATATTCTTCCTTGTCATTTGGTTTAATAATGCTGCTAAAGTTGCAAAATTGGGTATAAATCTTCTATAATAATTGGCGAATGCCACAAAACGTCTGATTGAATCCTTATCAATTGGAATCGGATAATATTTAATTGCTTTAAGTTTATTATCGTCTGGTAAAAGACCATTTGATGTACATTTATGACCCAAGAATGTAACTTAATGTCTAAAAAAGTTGCATTTATGCGGGTTTATTTTCAAATTGTATTTTCTCAATATGTCAAAAACGTCCCTTAGATTACTTAAATGATGCTGTTTACTACAGCCAGTAATAATTATGTCATCGACATATAAAAAAGCTTTGTTAGGTGTGAGACCAGAAAATGCTATTGTAATCATTCGTGAAAAAGAGTTAGGCGCTACATTTAATCCAAAAGGTAGGACTTTCCAACGGAAAGAACCGTTGTCAGTGCTAAAAGCAGTGATATCGCGAGAATCTGCATGCAACGGAATTTGATGGAAGCCAGAAAATAAATCTATAATTGTGAAATGTTTTGCCCGACCCAAATTATCCAAAATGTCATCGATACGTGGCAACGGGAATTTATCAGCGATAAGTTTTTTGTTTACTGCACGAAAATCAACGCATATGCGATATGATTTGTTACATCCAGTACTCTTTTTGGGAACCAAAATTATAGGACTATTAAAATTTGAACTGCTTAGTTCAATTAAATCGTTCTCTAGCAAATTCTTTACTTGTCTTCTTTATTGATAGTCATTTTATCACTATCCAAAGAAAAAATATCTGCGTATTGTTCGCAAAGTGGAATTAAAATATTTTTTACGTCATCAGGTATTTGACTTTTTAATATATTTATTAATTTAGTTTTACGATCTTCGTCTATTTTATCCTTGTTTGAGTATACATAATAGTTTCTAAGTTTCTCTGCTATGATTTTATCATTTCTGATACATTTGAATTCATCAGTAGTATTAAGTATTCTTAAAACCGGGTTGCTCGAATCTATGATTCCTTTACTTATAAAAACGCCTTGGGAAATTTCCTGAAAGTTGATGAACATCGGTTCAGTTATGTTTTGCAAATTGAAAATACGAAATACCTCACTTCTAGGTGGTATTATACACGTATGGTCACCTGATCCATGTAAAATTGGTATTTTTGATATTGTATTTTTAAAATTAATAGTTATCGTAAAATCTTCATAATCAATTTTGCAGCTATTGTTTTTAAAGAAATCTTTTCCCAAGATTCCATTTGCTGGGATATTAAAATCATCACTGACTACGTGAAAAACTTGTGGTATTAATTGGTCTAAGATTATCAAACTTGTGCAAACTGTGCCTAGAGTAAAAATTGGATTTTTGGTTATACCAGTAATGGCAATTATTTGGTTGTAATTAATGACAGAACCAGAGCTTAGGCAATAAATTTTAATTAAAGATATATCAGCTTGAGTGTCAACGAGATATGTACAAGACTGATGTGTGGCAATGCAGTCTAATTTTATAAAATCGGCATAATTGAGATTTAATGTATAAACAGATTTTTGAAAATTTGAATCTATTGGTCCTGTTTTATTACTTGATTCTATTGATCCTCTTCTACTACCCTCAACGATGGTTGAGGGACTTCCTCGTTTAAAGTCCTAACAGATGCTCCTGGGTTTCCATTATTACCACGGTAATTTAAATAATTTCTACTGTTTCCTCTATAGTTTGATTGAGTACTATTGTTACCATTATGATTATTTTGATTTCTATTGTTATATTCATTATTGTGATTATATTGATTTCTATTGTTATAAAAATTACGGCTATTTCCTCTGGAATAATAGCTTCCCCGAAAATTTCTGTACCCACGATGTGAAGTACTACGGAAGTTATTTCGAAAATGTAAATTGTTTCCTTGATAAAAATTATGATTTCTATTTTTGTGATGATTTTGTAGTGCTAAAACCTGATGCTCTTTCGTTTCTGCTGTCTGCTCGACTATTAATTTTGCAACTACCTCTTTCGGATCCGTAAAAACTGATGAAGCCAAAATAGATTTTACCAAATCTGATCTTGTATTAAGACGACATACCGATACTGTCTGCTCAATCGCCATTTCGTGAGCTTTGCTCTTTGTGATACCTTCGATAGTTAATGATCGTTTTAGCGCATCCGCCAAATCCTCAGCCTGTTTTGCAAATTCTGTAAAATTATTGTTTCTAACAGTCAGTGCCGCAATTTTGCATGCTATTATTCTAGAGTTATCCGGTTTAAGTTTTCCCTTTAGTGCATTTTTTATGTCCTCTACGGTATAAACGTCTTCCGGTAGAGCTTCACGAGCTTTGCACTCCAATTTCGACTTTAAAAATGTAACAAAAGTGTTCCTGAGATTTTCGTCCGTTAAATCCTCTATCAAGGCAATTTTATCTAAAAAAGATTCTAAAGCTAGCGGGTTTCCGTCATAATTATCCCTAATGATATTGGCAAACATGCCAATATACGACCTTTTTTGTTCACTGGATGCCATGTTTGCTTCTAAATTGTTTGTAATACTGAGATGACCTTGAACTGCCCTATCGTTGGTTTCGCTTTCTACTATAATGTTTTTCTGATCAGTTTCTTCTATACTAGCCTTAATATCTTCCTCAGTTTCTCCAGCCTCTAAATCCGAATCAGAATCTGACAATATTTCCTCGTTAACTAGTTCAAATATGTCAATATCATGAGGTACCTTAATTTTGCAGTCTAGTTTACCAAAACATCTAACCAAAAGTTCTCAACAGTGCCAAATTTTCCTAAAAACATCCTCTCTAACAGTAGGTGGTAGGTCATGTATATGTAAAGTTGTATATGATAAAATTTCATTGTAGCCCTTGATTAAGCCCATATGACACTACATTTTTAATGCATTGTTCAAGTTTTGGTGAACAGTACAAATATAATGTAATAGAAAAATTTACCAAGTGCAAAGAGTTCAGCTGTATTAAGATAAATGGCAAACTGTCAACAATTTTTAAAAAGTTATCGATAAAAAATGAAGTTATGTCAAAAAAAATGTAAAATTGTTTAACTTAAAATTGACATTTCAAGCTTGAAATATTAAAAGTGTTGCTGAATCAGCGGTTTATGGGCAAATTCAGCGATTTACCGCTTTTTGTTTTTAGGTTTCTCATAAACAAAAAGTTGGCAACATTTAATAAAATAAACAAAACAGGGATGGCTAAGTTGTTTCAATTGTACTTTTTTGTTGATACTTTTTAAACAAAGATGCATAATACCTTTTTGTGGTATTTTTTATGAACATAAATAAAATTAATTTCAACTAAATAATCTTTTGGTACAATTAGGATAAAAAAAGTACAATTTTTAAAGGTTGTTGGTACAATTTTAAAAATTCTCAACGCCATCCCTGAAACAAAACCATAACAAGAGAAAAAAAAAACTACAAAACTTTGTTTACATTTTTTATAGTTTGCTCCAGTTTGCTCTTTCTAACATTTACTGTTTCTTTCTATCAATTCTATATCAATTAATGAATAAAAAATGTAGTGTCATAAGGGCTTTAATAAATGTATGTATTTTTTCCTCTTTAATTCTTTTGTTGACAATGGGCGATTTTGTAAAATTCTTTTCTTAATTTTATAAAATTTCTCAATAATTTCCTTAAATTTCTCTTTGTTAAATGTTGGCATTTATTACAGAACTGTATTTTATTATTTTGATAACATTATCTAAAATGTTATTTAAAAATGTAGTTAATAGAATGAAAGCATTGCATTTTAAGAGCATAGTATTTATGAGTGTTCTCTTTATAAATATAAATACAAAATTATTCTTTTCTCTTCTTCTTCTTATTTTAAATATTTTTTTGCATCGGTTTGTTCAAAGTATATTCATAAAAGTACATGCAACTCTACAACAAAACTACAATACAAAAAACAACAGGCATTTTGTTTGTGTAAAAACTTCTGAGCTTGTCAAAAATAAATTAATACATACTCATCAGGGATGATAAAGTCAGTACAATTGTACATTTTTCAGTTCTGTTAGCATTACAAAAGTACTTAAAACTACAAGTTAAGTACTATTTCAAAATTCAAATATTTCAAATATTCGCCGACGATCTGATATTTTCATACCAATGTTAGCTGTTTGGTCCCGGCCAATTTTTTTATTTAAGTTTTTCTTCTTTTTTTATTTGGGTGTGCGTCGCTAAGCTAGATTTGTTCCTAAAAATTTATTTTTAACCGAAGCAAATTTAAAGAAATTATTTTACAAATAAAACAGAAATGGTCACTCGGGTGGGTATTGGTAACGCGAAGGTTAATTAAACAATCCATGATCAATCAGAAACTCGATTTCGAATTCTTGTGCAGTTTCGTCCGTTTGCATTTAAGGTGACGATATTTAGAAATAAATAATCAAATAAAAATGTAAACAAATTTTGACGAGCTCAGGATTATAAACAAACTAACAGCCGTTCACTTGCATGTACTTTTATAAATATACTTTGGGTTTGTTGAAATCGTCTATTGTTTTGTTCAAAATATCATATATTCAAAAAATTACGCAAAAGAAAATATTCATTTTTACATTTGCAAAAAAAAAGATTTATTTAAATGAAATTGTTTTTTTTTTATTATTCAATGTTGAAAATTACACATATAAATATGTAAGAATATAAAAAATGTTTTATATTTATAATTAGTAGGTATTCATATGTTTAATATTTAATATTGTAAATATAAATTTTTAATAATTTTAATTAGGCTTAAGTTCATTAAATTTAATAAAAATAAAATAAAATAGCCACAATACTAATTATTGTTAAAGCTGGGGCACGGGCTCTATGTATTCATTTGTCCTTCAAGTTGTGCTGAAAAAGGTCAACAAGAAAAAGAAGGACGAAAAAATGAAAAAACAAAGAATGTACTTTGGACTTCAAGAAAAATTCTTGACAAAAGTACGAAAAAACAGAAGTAAGGAAGAACATGTAAAATCAATTAAAATGGATAATCATTCAAAAAAGCAAACTTCGATCTATCAAGGGTTAAAATACAATTTGGTTTAAGGATTGATGTTTGACTATTGACGTCAGCAGTCGTCGATGGCTGCGAGTGTAAAACGGCAAATCCATCTGGGGAGATCGAGTGGTTGCGATCGAAACATGTCATGGTAACCTACCGGCCCGGGTTCGAGCCCCGGCCACGGTCAAAAATGAAAGATTATCAATAACAATTTTAATTAATTGTCATGTTGTAAAATTCCTTTCTTCATAAAAATAATTAAATGAAAATTAAATTTAATGAACTTAAGCCTAATAAAAATTATTAAAAATTTGGATTAAAAACCATGAAATAGTTCAAAAAAATAACCACAAAACTAATTTTTGTAAATATATTTAAATACCTATGTATCGAAATATTTTTAGATTAATTCAATTAAGTTATACCTATAGTTAACATTATTCAATATTATTCAATTGAAGAATTTTTTATAAGAATAATTTTATATGAGTAAGGATAGTTTTATGTGTATGTAAATAATTGTATACCTATATGTGGATATATAGAATAATTTTTAAAATAGTTAGTTAATAAAAATGTAGTAATAAGAAATAAGTTTTAAGTATATAAGTAGATATATAATATAAATATGGAATATAAGTTTTTAGTATATAACGTAAATATAGTTATTAGGTAAATAATACGTAAACAATATAAGATAGTATGTAAATATAGTTGTAAATGTATATTAAAATTTTGTATTTTACTGCTTTTGATCTGCGATTAAACATTTTTCCCACATTGTTAAAAAAAAATTTGTTATATTTTTATTTTTAACCATTTTATTTATTTTTTTTTTTTTTTACTTTATTCATGTTTTTCTCACATTTTTAATTTCTTATTTCTTTTTTTCCTTTTAAACTCTTGTAAAAGAGGCTGTCTCGGTCGCCATATAAAGTGTAATCTTTTTAAATAAAACAACTCCGATTAAAGTTCAAAGAAGACTGACCCACTTGTCATTTATTTGTTCTATCCTATGTTAAATACTTAACGAATATAATTAATAAATGTAAATTACAGCTTTGTATGTTAAGGTAGTATTTATAATAAAGTATGTACTTATATTAAAGGGATTTACTACACCCGGCAGTCCGTTCGGCCCCGCCAAACCCGAATTTTTTTTTTTAATTTCCTAAGCTAATCCCGCGAAGCTCTACGCTTGTCTGCAGGAAAGAAACCAGAGTCTCTGGCCGGAATCGAAACCGCAACCCCGGCGCTGATATACTAGCTCACTACCAGCTAGCCTACCGGGGCAATCCCGCTCAGAATACATTCCCTAATTCTTTTAAAGTAGAAGCCCATTGGAGGCCTGACTGCCTGCAAACAGTCAGGGTCCTCCATCTCCGAGCCGTCTTGCCAACACATCAGCTATCTGGTTGCTAGTGATGTTGTAGTGACCCACATAATTCCCTGAGATCTCTCCTAGAGCCCTCCTGCAATCATCCACTAGCCTAGAGTTCACATAACAGCCCATCAAGACCCTAAGAACCACCTGGCAATGTTGCTCCTTACCAATTCCACGGCCCTGAGAATCCCCAGAACCTCGGCCTGAAACACTGCAGTTGTCAGGAAGTTTATATGACCTTCTGATGTCAAGATCCTCAATGTAGACCCCCGCACCCGTGCTCTTCATCTTCGAGCCATCAGTGAAAATACCAAATCCCCTGTAATCTGCCCTGTCCTGACCAGCTCTCCCTTGACGGCAATATTACCTCTGGCAAGCGACCAAAATCAACCCTAGTGCCTACATAATCCGTGGAGCCGGGCGAACCCAGTTAATAACCACAATCGCTAATTTCACCCAAGATCCTACAACCCAAGCATTTACAATTGAAAGTAGTTTCTTGAAAGTTGCAATAGACTCAAACTTTTGTGTCTTCAATTTTTCCTTGATAACACTGTTACGTTACTGCCTTTCAATAACGTTTTAGTTTTTTTCCTTTATAATGAACCGTTTCGAGTTCGTTAATTGTAATTCAAATAAAACTAAATAAACACAACACTTTAATTAATAACTATTAATTAATTAAGAACTTAGTCACTTTAACAAACGTAATTTACAGCTTTAATTCACAACTCACTATTGTGATCAACACACTTCAATGTTTATATTGTTACGAAACTAACTTTAGTTAAGAATTAGTTGTAATTATTAGTTAGGAATTAGTTGAATTTATTAGTTATCTTGTATTTATTAGTTAACTTGTATTCATAAGTAATTTTATTAGTTTACATCGTTTTTGTTATAATTTAGTACACTTCAATCCCAATGTGCAGAAAGCCCTAGAAATGACCGTTAAAAAAGCTTCTTCAGTATAAGAGGTAAAATTATGTAAACATAAGTGCTACCATAAATCAAATTAAAGTGTGGTGAATAAAAAAAGCCTCGAACCTTCGAAAAACATTTCGAATGTTCTAGACAACCAAATTGCAGTATAAATACTAGCGGCGAGTAGCAGAACAAGATCATTCTTAGTTCAGACTTTGTCAATAACGTATAACGCGAAAGAAATTGTAGTTGGTAATAAATAAAAGCTATAAATTACGGTTTGTTAGAGTGACTTTGTACTAAATAAAGTTGTGTAAATTGTAAAGTGTTTAAATTGTTTGTGTTTTATTTATTTTATTAAATAAAGAACTCGAAACGGTTTATTATAAAGGAAATAAACCAAAACGTTATTGAAAGGCAGTAACGTAACAATTGGTGTCAGAAGTGGGATTGCATAAATAAAATAAATAAATTAATAAAAGTAAAAAAAAAAAAAAAATAGACAACAATGAAATTTGAAGAACTTAAAGTGGAACAGCTCAAGAAAGAGTTGAGCAAGTTGGAGCTGCCAACTGCAGGTAATAAAGCAGAGCTGCAGAAGAGACTATTAGATGAATTCGAGCGACGCAATATGGACATTGTGAGTTACGAATTTGAGGACAAAGAAGAAATAGAGGTATGTACTCGTGCAGTTGCTAACAGTATGGATTTAAACGCAATGTTTGCTGCAATGATGGCAAAAATGGAAAAAATGTCAGAAGAAAATTCTAGAAAAATTGACGAAAATTCTAGAGCGATGTTAGCTGAAACTTCTAGAAAAATTGATGAAAATTCTAGAAAAATGGACGATAATTCCAAAAGCATGGTACAGATGATCAAAGAAAATTCGAGTGATATTCTAGCTGAAACTTCTAGAAAAATTGATGAGACTTCTAGAAATGTAGAAAAAATGGTAAAGGAGAATTCAGTTACCATATTAGCTGAAATTCAAGAGCATTCTAGAATAACAAACGAGAAACTTCAGGAGATTTCCAGTGAGATGAACGAAAAAGTAAACGAAATGGAAATAGAATTTAATCAGAAGCTGTCTGATGTAAAAACTCAAGTCACGGATGTTAAAACACAAGTTACGGTTTTTGATGAAAAACTACACCATCTGGAGGCAAAAGTTAACAACATTCAATGCCAGGAAGCAGCAGTGCGAGTTATTCCAGAAGTTTCTAGTAGAATAAAGGCCCCTTGCTTTGACGGTAGTGTTCCATTAAATGTTTTCAAGTTCCAGTTCGATACAGTTGCTAACAGAAATGCATGGAACAGTGAGGAAAAAGCAATCGAGCTAATTCTTGCTTTAAAGGGGACTGCGGCTGAAGTGCTTGAAAGTGTACCAGTAAGTAGCAGAAACAATTATGATGAAATTATGGTAGCACTGCAACGCAAGTATGGTGGGGAACACAAAAAGGAAATCTACAAAATGGAGTTGCGTGGCAGAGTGCAAAAGGCAAACGAAACCTTACAGGACTTCGCACTGGAGATTGAGCGGTTGGTACAGCTAACTTATCCTGGTGAGAATCATCCATTGCTGGACAGCTTCAAAACAGAAGCATTCATTAACGGTATAAGAGATGCTGATGTAAAGTATGCGGTGTGCGCAGCATTAAAGTCAACATTTACAGAAACTGTTTCATTTGCCCTGGCTCAGGAAACCGCGAGAATAGTTGCAAAGCAGAGGTCGTATAAGGTGCAAAGGCTCAATGTAACTGCTGATGATGATAGAGATACCATTAAGGAAATAAAGGGCCTTAAAGAAGCAGTTTTGCTGGTTTTAAATGAGAAGCTGGGCAAAAACAAAGTGAAATGCTATAACTGCGGTAAGATTGGGCATATACAGCGTAACTGCAAAGCACCGGAAAAAGGTTCAAGATCTGCTTCGCCGCCGAGAAACAACCAACGGGCTAGTCATCAGTTATCACAGGAGTTGCCGTTAGGTATGGAGGGAGTGCTACCTTTCGCATCTGAGGACTCGATAATAAATTTAGTAGTGCCAAAGAGTAACAAAAGTATTACGACATTTGGCTACATCGATGGTAAAAAGCGCATTTTGACTATCGACACTGGTGCAGGATTCTCGATAATAAGGCCTGACTTGGTTAAAGGAGCTGTCGAACCACTAAGCGGAGTGAGCTTGCGAACAGCTACAGGTGAGCCTGCTACTGTCTATGGGAAAACACGTGTGGTGTTAAGAATTGCCGATATTGTCGCTTTTCATGAGTTTATTGTGGCCGACATTGTAGACGAAGTACTGATTGGCGCAGATTTTATGATAAGTCATAATATAAGTCTGAATATGGGAAAGCAAATAATGTATTTGTGTGATTATGAAATACCCCTGGATGTTGGGTATGAAAGTGAGGCTCGTGTGGGACAGTCTCTCGAATGTACTCGTCAGGAATCGTCAGTTCACAGAAAAGTTGAAAAGCGAGAAAATGTGGTTGCTCAGGTAAGACAGCTTAGCAGATTGGAAGCCAGGCACTGTACGGAGGCAGATAGGAGGGAATGCGTCAGTGAGGGTCGCTCGTTGAAGGTAGCGCCCAGTAAAGATTGGATAACGGCGCAAAATAGAGAGCCCGTATCGGCCAAGGTTATAAGGGCCAATAGTATAGGTGGAAGTCAAAATTTTAAAGGAAACTGCCCAAAGCGTGTGGCAGCCAGGAGCACAGCAAATAGAGGTTGTGCGTGCTTCCACAGTGCAGTTGTAATGCACTACCTATACCCGAGGATAAGCATGTATCTTCAATGGAGCGGAGAAATCTGTACGACCATAGAAAGTCCGTGCGTGGCCGTAGTAAGTTGTGCAGATATGATCGGCCGGGGAATTCCGAAGGATCTAAGAAAGGCCAGTTGGTTTTGCCAATGAATCAACCACCAGAGGAGGGATTAGTTGCCAAGCCACATATACACTGGAATGGGCCATATAAGGTGATAAGGAAATTAAATGATGTTGTAAACCAAATACGGAAATATAAAAGGCCAAGGGCCAAAATGAAAGTTTTTCATTTGGAATGATTAACCCCTTATGGAAGAGGTGATTCTGAGCCTATTCGGGACGAACAGGCTTAAGTGGGGGGCAGTGTTACGAAAGTAACTTTAGTTAAGAATTAGTTGTAATTATTAGTTAAGAATTAGTTGAATTTATTAGTTATCTTGTATTTATTAGTTAACTTGTATTCATAAGTAATTTTATTAGTTTACATCGTTTTTGTTATAATTTAGTACACTTCAATCCCAATGTGCAGAAAGCCCTAGAAATGACCGTTAAAAAAGCTTCTTCAGTATAAGAGGTAAAATTATGTAAACATAGGTGCTACCATAAATCAAATTAAAGTGTGGTGAATAAAAAAAGCCTCGAACCTTCGAAAAACATTTCGAATGTTCTAGACAACCAAATTGCAGTATAAATACTAGCGGCGAGTAGCAGAACAAGATCATTCTTAGTTCAGACTTTGTCAATAACGTATAACGCGAAAGAAATTGTAGTTGGTAATAAATAAAAGCTATAAATTACGGTTTGTTAGAGTGACTTTGTACTAAATAAAGTTGTGTAAATTGTAAAGTGTTTAAATTGTTTGTGTTTTATTTATTTTATTAAAGTTGCAATAAAGAACTCGAAACGGTTTATATAAAGGAAATAAACCAAAACGTTATTGAAAGGCAGTAACGTAACAATGTATTGAAATTGAAAATTTACAGTTCAACTAAAATCACAATTGTTTTTAAAAACAAACATATATTTAGCACTTATAATAGTTTGGTTATTTGTGAAGCATACATGGCATGTTGCTCTTGGAAAAAAGGAAAATACTATGGTTAATTTAAGACCAACAAATCTAAACTTCGAATAATCTAATGCCATATTTTGCGATTATTTTTATACTCTAGCCCAGACGGGCAAATGACCATAGAATGTTCGAGCTCTAACGTCTAGTTGGCTCTAGAACGTACGAACCCTAACGTCTATTTTGTTAATAAAACTTATGCAACTATAGTTATTAACATTGTGCATTAACTATATGACTGAATAAAATTGAGCTATTATGCATCATAAACTAAGGCATACTTTAAGGTGTTACATTATCTATGACGTAAATTCTAGTATTTACAGTGGGGTTAAAGTGTAATTATGTAACCAATTTTAAAATTACATCTGTACATTGATTTTTACACTAGAAATGTGCATAACTAATACAATAACAATTTACACAAATAAAATAACTAACAAATACTAAATAACTTATCAATACAAGATAACTAAAAAATTAATCTAATTCTTAACTAAATTTACTTTCGTAACACTGCCCGCACTTATGCCCGTTCGTCCCGAATACCTATTCCATAAGGGGCTAATCGTTCTAAATGAACAACTTTCATTTTGGCTCTTGGACTTTTATATTTCCGTATTTGGTATACAACATCATTTAATTCCTTTATCACCTTATTTGATCCAGACCGACTAAAACAGAGTAGGGTCCCTGCCGTCAAATGAGTAGCTAACTACAAAAATAACCAATTTTAAGTTACTTGAATCCAACTACTACGCAATGCAAAATTTACATTAACCAAAGTGTATACAAACACTGTGTAGTATATTTTAAGTAGAGAGAGCCAAGTCGATTGGCAAACAAACGGTTCTAGACCCACAAAAGATTTAATTTATTTGGGACCATTATTACAATATACGGAGTAGAAATTGGTAATCGGTAACTAAGTACAATTTTTTGATTTCGACAGGTGATTTAAATCGAAGTGAAAACATTGCATTACTTATAGTTTTGCATTATAACAACTTTTTTATTGTCATTATTTTTAAAAATATTAAGCCTTAACTTAAAGCTAACTTATGCCCAATTTTCAAAAACAGCTAAATGTTATTGCTTTGCCTGTTGTTGTATTGTTATTATATTGAGGCCACCCTGCTAAGTTATTCCAATGGAAACTTAAGTTGAATTTAAATGTACCACATTTATTTAAAATGATGTCAAACATAAATGTGTTCTAATATCAATTCTGAAAATTGGCCATTAAAGTAGTAAGTTTATAGCTAGCTACAAAAAGTAAACTTTAAGTTAACGGATAGGTAGCTAACTTTAAAGTTAATTGAAAGTAATGCAGAGTCGGACACTTGAATACTTCCTAGGACATCGCAATGTTAAAATAGTAAGTTAATTCCATATAAAAGTAGTGCAAGTGTCAACCACCACTACTTGAGAAATAGTTAGCTTTAAGTTAATTTAAAGTTAACTGAATGTCCGACAGGGGTACTTTACAAGATCAAATAACTGCATAACTGACTGCCGACAAATACAAAAACAAAGCTGATCAATCAGAGTGTAAGTGGATGACACTAAATTAAGTGGAAAATTTAATTGAGGGCATGCTAATCCCAAAACATTTTGATTGGTAAGAACAATTGCAAAGGGAGTAAACTATTGATATTCGATTGATATAAATCATTGGTGTCTAGCAGTGTTGCCAGTGAAATTTCGAGAAAGATACATTTAAGTTTCCAAAAAGATACACTTTTTCCCAAAAAGATACGTTTTGAAAAAAATTTAAAAATCCATTTCTAACGTTTAATATTTATTAACATTTTTATTTCATATTTAAATGCATATTGTAAAGAAAATAATTTCGTATAAATTCATTTTTATACTTATTTTAGTCATAAGTATTAGCTACATACATACATATGTAATTTTTAAAAATACAGTAAGCAAACTTTAAAATTAATTATACCTATGTAATTATCTTTGAATGTTATCAAAACAACGTTCATATAAATTTCCTGAAAATAAAAAAGATGTTCATATTTCCTCATTACAACTTCGCACTACTAGTAATCATCGATTTAGGTGGATCGTATGGTGCAACCTCTTAATGTTTTCTTTAACCATTATTAAAGCTGCTATCAAGGCGAATTCACTGGAAGGTGGGGTCAAGTCAACATATGGTGTTTTTTTTCGGTGGTCGACTTATCAAAGTGTGTATGCAAACAAATTTTTTATGTAAACTAAAGCTTCGTACGGACCAGATCTTTCAATGTTGTCATTTTTCTAACAATGATGCCATTGTCAGATGCATTAATTTAACACATCTGCCAAATGAAAATAGTGTACAATGTTCACATAGTTGCAAGACATTTTTAGTCAATTTTAATGACAACATTGAAAGATCTTACCACCGTCTGAACTAATCTTAACCTTTTATACTAGCAATATTTTTGACAATCCGACCACAGAAGCAGTGTTGTTGTATAGTTGCCTCACCTTTTAGTCAATGCGCCTTGGCTGCTATTGTATTAGTGTTGAGTCGGTTACGATGATTAGTCTTATTAAGTTTTAGTTGGCTTAAAATTTTCGAATGTTTTGTTTCTGTACATTTTGCGTTAAGATTCAAAAGATACGAAAAATGTCAGGATTATACATGATACCTGAAGTAGTCAAAAGATACGAAAAATGTATCTTTCGTATCCTAACGGCAACATTGGTGTCCAGCCCATACCACAATTGTGGAAATTAATTCACACACATTCTTCACACGCATTCTTACGCTCTTTCATTTAGTCAACGAGCGTACACAATTCAGTCGTCGATTATTAAGCGATGAGTGCTAGTCTTGGGCGTAATCGTTCGTTGAGGTGACCGGTCATTAACGTTCAATTCGAAACAGTGAACGAGTTCGTTCAATTCGTTCAGTCGGTCATTTCAGGTCACTTGTCTTTTGGGTCGGTTGATCGTTTGGATCAGTCGGTCTTTTGTATCAGTTGCTCTTTTGTGGTTTTCGTTCAGTCATTCACAATTGATTGAATACGGCAATGTGTTAAAAGAGTATAGCAATATTCATATAAGAAATATGTATACAATAATAGAAAACAATAAACACAAAGCAAATTCGAAGAAACATTTTGCTTTGTGTTTTGCATTGTTTTTTGTGAATGACTGATTCAAAAGACCCAAGTGAACCATATTGAACGATGTATTATGAAAATGTGTAAAGCAATGTGACAATGAGTAAAAGAAACAAGTATATTATTCTGGCATAACAAACATATACACAAGAATAGTACTGTTGTTTCTTTTCAATCAGTTGTTCGGTAAGCAAGTGAATGACTGATTCAAACTGATTCAAAAGACCTGAAAAGACCCAAGTGAACCATATTGAACGATGAGACTGAACGGCCGTTCAACGTTCATTTGACTGATTCGTTCAATTGAACCGGGTCGTTCATGACCGACACAACTCTAATGAGTGCACATGCGGCGGATGCTTACATATTTTGTATATTTTACTTAAAAAAAACTTGCCCAGTAAACATTGCATACATAAAAAGAGAAGTAATAGAATGATTCAATTTAAAAGATATTTCATGCTTGGGAATGCTCTTGGCAATATACCGTGCCTCTTATGTTTTAAAACATTTAAAAATAAGTGGCAAGATGTTTTAAAAAGGAATTTTGATAACTTTCATAGTTATATAAATCTAAAAAAAAGAAAAATATTGGCAATTTTTAAGATTTTCGTTAATCGCAGATTCTACATATGATTCTCGCTGAATACAATGCCAGGCAGTTATAATGCGGTACAAAGGAAGACTTTCTATGAAACCAACTAAAGCCTTTTAATTTCTGTAAAAAATGTTTTTCGGTTTTTAAAAATGTGTTCGTTTTTTCACTTTAAATTCATTTATATTACTATGAATGTTATCAAAATGCCTTTTTAAAACATCTTCCCTCTTGTTTTTTAATGATTTATAAAATAAGAGCCAAAAAATTAAAAATGACTTCCTGTTTTTGAGAATAAAACAAAATAAGTCAAATATAAGAATTAATTTACCATTAAAAAAAATAATTCTTATTTTGTACGCAAAAAATTAATTAATTAATTAATTTTTATGGCACTGCTCGTAATTATTACGGTACTGATTTAAACTATTTTAATAATTGCTTTTTTTAGTACGACTTAAATTTGTGTTTGCTGGGTTAACTCTCTATATTCACTAATACTAATATCAGAGACCTGCGCCGTCAAATTTTGTCGGCGGCGGCGGCTTGTAAAAATATTGCCGGCGGCGGCTCAAAGCCGGCTCAAGCCGACTTAAACTTAGGTCAATTTAAAAATTATTTTTTTACCAACTTTTCATATTTTAGTTTGAATAATAAAATTAATTTGCATAAATGTATACTTATTTTAATTCTTGCGACTAAAATCTATTCCTAAATGAGATTTTAAATTTTTACCGCAAAACCTTTAAAAATATACAAGGACTATCTATATCTTACTCATTAACATTTTTATTTATTAAAAAAAACTGTTTTTATAAAAAATAAAAAGAATGGAAAACATTTTTTTCTAGTTTTGGATATGCATTTCTTGTAGGGAATAGTCGATTAAATGACTGTGACCGGCGGCTGATTTTAAGCCGACTTTAGTCGATAAATTTTCGGCGGCGGCGGCTGTTTAAAATAATCGGCGGCGCGGCTCAGCCGGCTTCAGCCGTCAAGGCGCAGGTCTCTGACTAATATGAAGCAATACAACCAAAATTTACTTTTTGGACGTCACTGACAGGGCTGCCAGGTACTTTTTTCCTTGTCCCAAAAAAATTAAAAAAAAATCCCCAAATTTCCAAATCCCCAAAAAACAAAACCTTAAAAAGTTAATATTTGTTTTTTTTATGAAATAGTTAGAAAAATTTTAATAAGAAATCCCCAAAAATCCCCAAATAAAAATTTTTATTCAAAAAATCATTTTATTTTGTTTGTAGCGACTGGTTTCGGCATGTTTTTTAAAACACCAAAATGATTTTACGAAAACGAACCCCAGGGCCTGGCTGGGACTCATTGTATATTAAATGGAGCTTTTTGTGGCTATAGAAAAACTCACACTAACGAAGCCCTGAGCCTGGCAGGGACTACTTTTATATGTATGGAGTTTTATGACTATAGCAGGAACATTTTCTGTTGGGAAATAGAATAATTCTTCGAAAAAAACAGTAAAGAAAGAATTCTTATGTGTTGCGTATACTTTTTGAAACGTTTCGTTTTGATTTTATTTACTGCAGTGTTCGCTTAAGGGTTCATCAACAATAAAAATTCATAGTACTTCGATGCATCATAACTACTAACCAATAGCCTAGCACTTTTTCCCAATCTTTATTATATTGTTTTTCATATTTACTTATTTTTGGGGAAGACATGCATATTTGCTTCAAAAAATAAAAAAAATTGTATGTGTTGTTAACGGTTTTAGATTCTACTTTTACATTCTTTTTTTCAAAACACTCACTCAAGAAAAATAACAAGTTTATAAAGTACCTATTACGCACTTAACAAAAATGGTGATCTTAATTAGGACCCTTTACACTTTATAAGAGTAAGATAAAAGTTTTTTTTTTAGGGAACTCATGGAGGCATTCAATGTAAGGCTGTGTTGGGTACCTGGACACTGCATGGTTGATGGAAATGAGGTGGCGGACGAACTCACGAGAGGGGGTTATAATCTGGACTTAGTGATAAGGGACAGGGGGGTAAAGCCCACCTATGTTACTACTATGGGGTGATACGGGAGAAATTCAGTGATGACGTTAACCGATCCTGGAGGGACAGAACGGATTGCAGGGTGTCCAGGGCACTATGGCCTACTGGGATTGGATAGAGGTGGTCTTAGAACAATTATAGGGTTCTTGACGGGTCATTGTACTGTTAGGGCTTTTACGGGCATATGCGACAACACCATAAAGGACTTCTGCAGATTCAGAGGAGCTGGAGACGATAGAGCATGTACTGTGACATTGTCCCAGGATGCAGGGTTTCAGACAGAAGTGGCTAGGAGATAGGTTTCACGACGAACTGGAGTGCATCGCTGGATGTACCGGCTGATCTACTGGGGTTTGTCAGGGAAATAGTGCGGCTGTTTCTGTTGAGGGGACTGTAGAGAGGGCAGTGGTTCTACGCGATAACTACTAACTTTCTAGCTTTCTTGATTCTATCCATCTCATACTTCTTTTCTTTACTTTTCACTTTCTCTACTTTTTCTTTTCATTACCCTTCTTAACCTAACCTAACCTAAGATAAAAGTTTTGCTATTTTTTTTTTCATATTTTATATACGAAACAAAGAAAAATAAGTGTAAATTTTTTTTAAATCCCCAATCCCCAAATGAATTTCTTTTTCCTTTTTGTTCACATAAAATCCCCAACTTTGGGGATAAATCTCCAAGTCTGACAGCCCTGGTCACTGATATATATAAACAGAGCTCTGTCGATAATTAGAATAGGTAAGAACGGCTTGGTTAAAATCTCAGGCATAGTATATACGCACTTGTAAATTTAAATAAAACCAGACTTGAAATTACTATACTAACAACAACAACAACCTGCCTTGTGTTCTATTATCGTTATACTTTTATTACTCTTTGGCACTTCTAAATTTATTGTCGAGTCCTCAGATGTGAAAGGTTTTTTTTTCATTATTTATTTATTGAATCTTCATATATTTAATATGAACTAACAATACACTTCTAAATTTATTGTCGAGTCCTCAGATGTGAAAGGTTTTTTTTTCATTATTTATTTATTGAATCTTCATATATTTAATATGAACTAACAATAATTAATCAAATCTTATTTCATGTCCTACCAGTGCCAGACAAAAATTTTCTCATCACGGGTTATGTTCACTTATATAGGTGTTTATCGCTCATCTAATTGGATAAGTGCTGCAGTGTCTCTTCTTCTTAAGCGAGAGTGGCCGCTATCATTTAAATATATTTGAGCAAGTGGGTTCGGATGCAATTCGAGCCTTTTTAAGTATTTTACTGCATATTTCGTAATCATAGTTTTAACTAATGGAACATTGAGATCCTTGTGAATATTTGAGTTTTTAACATACCAAGGGGCAGCTGTGATTATTTGAAAAAGTTTATTTTGGCGCCTTTGAATTTTTTCGATATTAGAGGCCGAGACAGTGCCCCATAACTGAATACCATAGCACCAAATTGGCTTTAAGATGGAGTTGTAAAGTAGAAGTTTGCAGTCGAGACTAAGGACAGAGTTTCTTCCAATAAGCCAATGAATTTGAATGGCTTTTAGTTTAATTTGAATTAATTTTGCCTCTATATGGCTTTTCCACGTTAAACGGCAATCTAAATGTATACCGAGATATTTAACATGCGAATTTTGAGGATTTATTTGATTATTGATTTTAATAGGGGGCATGATTCCCGACGCAAGGTGAATGTTATATGTACGCATTTTTGATCATTGACCTTTATCATCCATTGTTTTAACCAAATTTCTAGTTGAAATATATGATCCTGTAAGTAACGTGATGCTTCATGACGGTTTTCGTGCACGCTTAGAAAGGCTGTGTCATCCGCAAATGTTGAAGTTTGTGTGTAATTGTTTGTTGGCGTGTCCGAAGTATAAATTAAGTATAATAGAGGGCCCAGAATGCTGCCTTGTGGGACTCCAGCGCCAATTGGCTGAGGTGAACTTAAGAAGTTTCCTTCTTAAATAATAAATTGACGACCGACTAAGTAGCTTTCTAATAGCTTGAGTGTGTTTTCTGGTAAATTTTGTTTCAATTTATGTAATAAGCCCTCATGCCAGACTTTATCAAAGACTTGAGAAACATCAATGATTTTCTTTTTCAACATAATTTCTTGCCCAACTTCCATTGAAGTTTCTTAAGTTTAGAGACAACAGGCCTTTTAAGATTTCTAGCTGCACGCCATAATGAGTAGTCTGATTGTGGAAATGCATCAAGTTCCTTAAGATACTTTTCAGAGAAGCCGTTTTCTGAGTCTGCAGTAACTTTCTTAGCCTTTTTGTACTCTCTTTAAGTAAGTTCTTAAGTTGCGGGGATCTGTGCAATTGCCACTCTCTTCGAACTCTCCTTTTTTCAGACAAGAGACGCTCGACATCTGTGGAATATATTTTAATATTTTTTGTTTTTTTGGGGGCAATATTGGAATATTGAACAGCTAGTTTTAGAAAACTGTCAAAATTAACAAAAGAGCGATCTACATTCTCCGATTAATTTGTGTAGATTTTTTTTTTTTTTTTTGAATTCCCTAAGCTAATCCCCTCGAAGCTCTACGCTTGTCTGCAGGAAAAAAACCAGAGTCTCTGGCGGGAATCGAACCCGCAACCCCGGCGCTGATAGACTAGCTCACTACCAGCTAGCCTACCGGGGCACTGACGTCGCTAAGTAACCAGTTGTAGATACAATTCTATTGGGGTTCATTAAAGTAACAATTGTAGGTGTGTGGTCGGAAGATAATTCTAAGGAAGCTTCAACAGGCATCGTTTCTATGGGGATGTTTTTAACCACGCCGAAATCGATGACATCTTGAATTTTTTGCGGATCAGCAGGCCAATATGTTGGATGTCCACTCGCTACCACATTTAAATCCATTTTAGCAATAGTATTAAATAAAACACGACCCTTTGGTGTTATAAGTAATGACCCCCAGAAGGTATGTTTAGCGTTATAATCGCCAGCGGCCAGGTAACAAGGTCCTAATGATTTAAAATATTTATAATATTGGCTTTCTGATATTGAAAATCTATGTGGGGAGTATCACGACGAAATTACTAGGATTCTATTTAATTCCTCAACGCAAATGTTCGTTGCTTGGAGATAGTCTTCACGATGATCACACATTAGGTAGTGTTTGACTCGGGTTTTTATCAAAATGGCAGAACCTCCACAAGCTCTATCTCGGGGGTCCTTGGTATCATATACAGGGGTGTGCTGGAAATCGCAAACGCAAAACGCAAGAATTTTAAAAGTCGTTTTTTAGTAAGATTTTTGTAATAAAAGAATTTTATGACAAATATTATACAAACAGTTCTCTATTAAACAGAATTTTATAACAAAAGTTATAAAAATTAGATTAAAAGTGTATTAAAAATAGCCTCCAAATTCTTGCGTTTTGCGTTTGCGATTTCCAGCACACCCCCCATAGTATATAACCATTGATTATAAACGTATTTCTTGATGTCAAATGAGTTTCATAAACGATCATGACATAAATTTGATTATTTTTGAGAAAGTATTCTAATTCATTTTTATGTTGGCTGATGCCATTTGCGTTCTAAAAACAAATTTTCAAACAGTTCATGGCTTGTTAATAACAGCTTGCAATAACATCGATTGCATTCTAAGAATTTCCTGCATCATATTACCCATTGTGTTCTTAAAATTATTTACTGATTGAACTAATGTTTCCATGGTTTTTTCTAAACGACTTAAATTTGAAACTGGAGTTTCATCGTTACTTGACGAAGCACCTTGCATTGGCATTGGCACATGGTTTGATTTTAAGAAGTTAGCATAAGAGGTTCTGTTATTAGTAGCCTGCGTGTTTTATTTTCGGTCCCGACGACTGCTTGACGATAGTGTATACAGGACATCCTCTTTAATTGGCAGTGTTATTACCGCCACAGTTAATGCATTTTTTTACGTTGAGGTCGGTTTTAGACTTATCGCAAAGAACTGTACCATGTAATTCACCACATACTACGCAAACAGGGTGTAAGCAGCGTTGCCGTTTTGGTTACTTTTAACCAAAATTGGTTACTTTTTCTTTCAATGTGTACTTGTGTACTTTTTTTCTATTTTGGTTACTTTTTTTCAACACAAAAATAACCATTTTTTTGTTTTGGAACAAGAACTACCTGCTCCGCTTTGTTGACCCTTAAAATTGTGTGTGATATTTGTGCATCTAAATTCAATTCTTTTTTTATCTACTTAAAAATTATTTTTTTAGAAGCTTAAACTTTAACATTGATAATCTGTTAACCATATTAGATTTATACTTTAAAGTATATGTGGTCATTATCTGCTATTCTTTCCCGTTTAAAATAATAATATTTCCACCGGGCAAAAGCATCTATTTATAAAAGATCTCCCGAATAATTTAACTCAATTTTGCACTTTGATATCATTACGCATAGCAAGACTTTTAAAGTTTTACTTGTAAGAGCTCTTTATAAAAAAGGTTGAAAGCTCTAGCTCAAAAAGTTTTTTAAATTAAAAATAAGTGTTAACTTTGTATAGAAGGTGCCACTTACACTTAAACATTTCGAAAAGTTATATAGCATATTGTTCTTCCCAGACGGTAATATACTGTCAAAACTTTAAAAAAATCGGTCGAACGGTTTATAGGCCTACAATATACAAACAAACACAAGACACGCAATTTGTAAACTGAAACTTTTTAGACACACAATTTTTAAGCTGAAGTGCGAATCAAATACATAGTACCAAGGTACATTTACACAAGGTAGACTCATTTGGGAGTGTAGACATGCTGCTCTATAAAAGGAGCCAATTTGTCAAAATTGTCTTCATATAAAACAAAAACAATTTAACGCACACATGTACAAGTTTCGGCTCATATACACGCAATTTGACGTTTTGGCTCCAACTAGGGGTAAACGGCTGACAAACATATGAGCCAACGAGTTTACCTTGTGTAAATATACCTTGCATAGTACTTTTGATACAAATAATTTTGGTTACTTTTTTCGCTTTTGGTTACTTTATTTTTGCATTTTGGTTACAAATTTTTTTTGGTCGTGGCAACGCTGGGTGTAAGTAGCAGTATGCCTAACCCCGGGTCTTCACGTAGCAATATTTATTGCGGCAAACGTCAAATTTCATTGATCCATAAAATTTGCGACGTATAGACCGCTTATTGCCATGAGTGGCAATCTATTGCGCAATGATTGCTCTTCTTATTGCTTGAGCAATTATTGCTTAGCAATATGCTGTCAAATCAGTTGTAATTTATCTGACATTTCATTTCTCTGTACGGTTGTTTTTTGTTTGTGTGTTTATTTATTAAAAAAGCAATCAATAAATATATTATTATATATTATATTTTTTAATAAACGTCAAGATCAACAAAAGCAAACGACGAATTTTTATTTTTTCAATAGAACAATTCAACTTTTTTTTCAACGCAAATAAACAAAAAAGTAATACAAAACACAGCTACGACAATTGCAATTAATTATTTTAGTAATTTAAAAAAGAAAATTTTACAACCACTTCAAAACACAACATAAAACATTTGTTATAACTATGTACAGCCACAAAATTTTATACGACTACTCGCGGTGAAAATTGCAAATTTATGGCAAAGCAATTTCAAGTGTTCTCCAGCAATAAATTCAGCAATTATTGCTCCACTATTCTTTCATTGTTCTGCCGACGTTTTTGCTTGTACTAAGCAATAAATATTGCAACGTGGAGACCCAGCGTAAAGCTGAAGATCCACACCATGCGTTTATGCGTCTGTCCTTTTTATGCATTTGACAAAAAAGTTGAATCAGTGTAATTGCATATGACAAGTTACACACCAAAATGCATAGACGTATGAACGCATCAAAGTAGGTTTACTTCAAAGATGCCCAGTAGCAAGGCGAATTTACACAAGGTAAGTGCAACTCTACAACTACAAAAAGCCCCATGTACTTTGTTTATGAAATTTTCCCTCTTGTTGTCAAATTTCAGTATAGAAACAAAACAATATTTTGACGTTTCAGCGTTTTTTTAATTCGCCGTGGATACAGCTGATGAACGGCTGACGAGATGAGTTTACCTTGTGTAAATTCGCCTTGCCCAGTAGTGGCTGATATCAAGGTATATTTACACAAGGTAAACTCGTTGGCCCATATGTTTGTCAGCTGTTTACCCATAGTTGGAACCACAACGTCAAATTGCGTGTATATGAGCCAAAATTTGTACATGTGTGCGTTAAATTGTTTTTGTTTTATATGAAGACAATTTTGACAACATGGTTCCTTTTATAGAGCAAAATGTCTACACTCCCAAATGAGTCTACCTTGTGTAAATATACCTTGGCTGATATCAGCAAATTAAACTCACACGTATACTTACGCTCTTGTGTTTGATCGTCAATCAACCAATAGGAAATCAGCATGTTGAGTGGGAGAGACAAACTACACTTGCAGAACTTCTGTGTCATATTTAACATTTTAATCGTCATCGAGACTGCTGTGAGTTAACACATAAATTGAAATTATTGCGATTAATTAATGATGTCAGTCGAAAATTATTTTATGTTACAAAATGCTTTTGATGACATGCAATGTCTTATTTGTCATAAGACATTTAAAAAAACTAAGATATATAATTTAAAAAAACATTTTATTATTATTATTTGCAGGGGGAAGAAAAAGAAAAACAATTTAAAATTTATAAGAAAATTTTTATTGAAAAGTTGAAGGAATGGATAAATCAATATAAAGAAAATGATGAAGATATGGTGGAGGAGAATTTAAAAATGGATTTATCTAACTTAAAAAGTTTATATATTGTAAAAAAAGGAAGGCCATTTTCAGATGGGCCATTTGTCAAAAATATATTGAGTAAAGTTTTTGAATAACTTCATTATAAAACTAATTTTATTGAAAAATTAGCTTTGTCCCGCAATAGTATAACCCGGTATGTATTATAGATATATATATACCTATCAATACATTCATCAAGAGTATTGCTAAAATAAATACATTCTCCAAGAGTATTACTAAAATATGAACACTCATTAATTTTACATTTCCCTTATGTTAAACAAAGAAACAGAAAAAAAATGACAACACCCGCCGCACATGTGCTTTCGTCGCAATCTCGTTGACGACTAAATAAAATAAATAGCTAATTGATTTCTTCCAGTGTTATTTCGTCACTCTCACCAATACTACTACCTTGGGCATCAATGGTTTACTTCCCCAGTTGGCCATGTCGTGCACGAATCATCAATGATTCGTGCACGACAATGTTAATTCCTGCACGACACGTAAGGGACAACTAATGCAAATCGTCGACGACATTTTCAAACAAGTGTCGCGTAAATCGTGCACGACACAAAGAGAGACAATGTCGCTCAGCCTGTCGTTGATGACTACATGCACGACATTGTCGTCCATATAGTCGTTGATGACCACATGAACGACATTGTCGTTCATATTGTCTTTGATGACTATATAGACGACAAAGGATTCTACTTTATCGTCAACGCCTGCGTATAAGACAATGTCGAAGAAGTTATAGGAGTTACAGCTTATACGACAATGTCGCCTATAAACCTAAACGAAAAAATAAAAAATATACAATAGCACATACATATTTTTAGAATAAGACCTAAGTCTTTGAGTTCTCAGACTTGACTGACTGATTTTCTTCACTTTGCTTTGGTTGTTTTTTATTATTATCGTTATTTTACAGTTAATTTTTTTTTATTGGGAACAAATTATATTTGTTTGTTTAAAAGACAGCCTTCAAGACAATGTCGCTCATATTTTCGTGCTTAGAAGTTGATAAAGGACACCTTACAAGACACTGTCGGTCATGCTGTCGTGCATACACTTTAATACAGGACAGCTTACAAAACACTGTCGCTCATACTGTCGTGTATAGTTGTTGATAGAGGATACCTTACAAGAAAATGTCTGTCGTGTTGTCGTGGATAAGCTTTGACAAAAGACAACTTGAAAGACAATGTCGGTCATGTCGTCGTTTATTGATCATTGATGCCCAAGGTAGTAGTATTGGTGAGAGTGACGAAATAACACTGGAAGAAATCAATTTGCTATTCATTTTATTTAGTCGTCAACGAGATTGCGACGAAAGCACATGTGTGGCGGGTGTTGTCATTTTTTTCTGTTTCTTTGTTTAACAAAAGGGAAATGTAAAATTAATGAATGTACATATTTTAGTAATACTCTTGGTGAATGTATTTATTTTAGTAATACTCTTGATGAATGTATTGATAGGTATATATATATCTATAATACATACATATATAATTTATATATGCGGACATCTGGATAGTATGATATATTTCGAAATAAAAAGATTCTTCGAAGTGTTTATAAATTTTCACTCAATTAATCATTGTTCAATTTGCAATTAAAAAGTAATAAAATTTTCTAAGTTGATACTCTTATTGCAGTTACGCAATAAAAGTATATTTCTCAAATTAGAAGAATTCAGCTTATTGCGTTTTTTTGAGCAAATATAATTCAATATAAAATGGCCTTCCTTTTTTTACAATATATAAACTTATTAAGTTAGATAAACCCATTTTTAAATTCTCCTCCACCATATCTTCATCATTTTCTTTATATTGATTTACCCATTCCTTCAACTTTTCAATAAAAATTTTCTTATAAATTTTAAATTGTTTTTCTTCCCCCTGAAAATAATTCATGTCTTTGTGAACATCTTCAAAATGTTTTTTTAAATTATATTTCTTAGTTTTTTTAAATGTCTTATGACAAATAAGACATTGCATGTCATCAAAAGCATTTTGTAACATAAAATAATTTTCGACTGACATCATTAATAAATCGCAATAATTTCAATTTATGTGTTAACTCACAACAGTCTCGATGACGATTAAAATGTAAAATAAGACACAGAAGTTCTGCAAGTGTAGTTTGTCTCTCCCACTCAACATGCTGATTTCCTATTGGTTGATTGACGATCAAACAAAAGAGCGTAAGTATACGTGTGAGTTTAATTTGCTGATATCAGCCACTACTGGGCATCTTTGGCACAGAATACTACCAGAACTGTCACGAGACGGAAGATTTTGAATGACAATGAACACAAATTTATTTAGTTGAGATTTACATGCAAAGCTGTTGTAAAAATTAGCTTTTAAGTTACTTTAAGTTAATTTACACGAGTAAATAATATTTAAGTAAATAAAAAACATAAAACAAAAAAAATAGTAATAAATAATTTTTTTTTGCACAAAACACAACGTTTGTTGAACTAATGCATTTTTTTAACGTGGTTTGTGTTTTGTTATTTTTGTTTTGATCACGCCATTTGTGTTGATTGTTGCTGCCTGTTTTTACACATTGCCACTTCACTACCAAAAAAAGCTTTCTGTCTTTTTTTTCGAAAGCTGCCCTCGCAACTGATTTAGGCCTTTTTCATACGTCACTTTTTACAGTTCTGTTAGTATTCTGTGTCTTTGGTTTACTTTCTACTTTTGTATCCGTCGCATGTGTGGTTAATAAAAGTCAGCTGTTATTGATGGCCATGGATGACAAATCATATTTTATTTTCAATGTTATCGATAAATATGTTTGTGTGGTGGATTACTTTTTACTATTTTTTTGCATTAAAAAAGGTTTTTAATAAAAGAAAATGTTTTCGTAATAAAGATTGCATAAACTTTAAAGAAGAAAAAAACATTACAATGAATTTTTAGCACAATTTTACCACGAACAAAATTTGCCATTCTAGTTATCGATTACTTTTATGTGCTGAGTGTCATCTTTGTTGTTAATTTTTTTTTTAACAAATGCCATAAACAGTGTTGCCACAACAAAAAAAAAATTGTAACCAAAATGTTAAAATAAAGTAACCAAAAGCAAAAAAAAATAACCAAGATGTTTATTATCAAATGTACATACTATTTTATCCGCACTTCAGGTGAAAAATATGTCTAAAGAAGGAATTTTGTTTGTTTGTATCTAGTAGGCTCAAAACCCGCTGGACTGATTTTTATAAATTTTAATGTTGTATTACCGATGGTCTGGAAAAAATAAAAGGCTATATAATTTTTCGAAATTTTTAGTGGACGTGCACTTCCTTTACATAGTTAACACTTCAACCTTTTTATATAAAGAGCTCTTGCAAGTACAATTTTTAAAGTCTTGCTGTATTATTAAGGTATCAAAGTGCAAAATCTAACTAAATTATGCGGTAAATCTTTTATATATATATCTGTTGCATTTTGACAAAACATCTTAAGTCAAATTTTAAAAGTTGAAAAAAAAATGTCGTTAATCATACGAATTTTCATTCAAAAAACATTTTTGGTTACGTTTTTAAAATTTTGTATTATAAGCGAAATTTTTCTTTAATTTTGGTTTATTTTAATATTTAATAAAAATTATGTTTTCGCAGAGTTTTTTTTTAAAAACTTTTTTGCTATCTTATCACGACTTAAGATGTTTTGTCAAAATGTCACATATATGTAGATGCTTTTTGCCCGGTGGAAATAGAATCCTATTAAAAGTTCCGTTCACTTTGACCTTATCGTTTGTCTAGAAAAGTGTTTCAGTTAGACCTATGAAGAATTAAAAGTAGCAGATAATGGCCATCTACACTTCAAAGTATATATGTGCATATGGTTACGTTGACAGTTTGTTAAAGTTTAAGCTTTTTTAAGTACATGAAAAAGGTTGCACAAATACCACACACAATTTTTAAGAGTCAAAAAAGCGGAGCGGGTAAATCCTCTTCCAAAACAAAAAATTGGTTATTTTTGTGTTGAAAAAAAGTAACCAAAATGGAAAAAAAGTACACAAGTACACATTTATTTATTTATTTCGTAATATAAGCACACATTGGAAAAAAAAGTAACCAGTTTTGGTTAAAAGTAACCAAAACGGCAACGCTGGCCATAAACTGGAAAGTTATTGATACCGTGGAAAATCACGAATATTTGTATAATAAAAGCTTTCTCCTCTTTGAATTCTTTTAAAGAAATTCTATTAAAATATCAATAACACTCTCCATTTTTGCCAAAATTGTTGTTGTTTAATAAAAATGTTCTCGCAACAGCTGAAAAAAAAAAAAACAATATGGTGCATAAAACGCATTGCATGTAACTTGCATTTAGAAAAGCATCAAATGCACAAAAAGTATCATACGCATCTTCGCATGAACGCATGGTGTGGACCTTCAGCTTTAGTATGATCAAATTCTTGGCACTTAACGGATGAGTTTCGTTTTTTTTAGCTTAACGTCACCGTGCTCTAACTCCACTCGAAATAGTGGTTGGGGAACTTTTTCTCTATTTTTAATATTAACTACATGTTTTTTGTTGAAGCCTTTCTCTTCTGGCAATGTTTTTATTTCTGCAGGGTCCACACATGAGTCAATTCCCTTAATCACTACCTAAGGACCTTTACTGCTATTCAGTTGGTATGTATAAAAGCTTTTTTTAAGTTCTTCAAATTTGTTAATAATTTTACGAAAATCATTCTTATGATTAGCTTGTATTTTTGTCTCGTTTATACTACCACGCTTGATTGCAGCTACGTAAAACGAATTTTCTCCTATCACCGAGATCAAACTCTTTGTTAGCTCATTTGAGTTTAGCTCCCTAAGATATATCGGGGGAGGATTGGACGACTTAATCACGTTTGGTGCTTCAGGGGATTCATTTTCCAGAATTGCAAAACGATTTTGGGAATTTATTCTGTCAGTTGTGCCGTCTTTTAAAACTTTCGGTGCCGAAGACACTGCTGAAGAGATAGGGCTACGACCCCGTTTAAGCACTGTTATATATCTATCAATGCCAACTTGTACTGGATGCTTTTGAGAAATTTGTACTTGAGTTACTGAGTTTTCCATAGCGGCTGTTTTGGGGTCAACCGTATCATCACTTATTAAAGTAGTTTTTGGCACTGCGGCAACACTTGCATTTAACAGATTCGTTATTGTATTACGATCGACCGTATTTGTAAACAAAGAGGATGAGAGGGAACGCGTTCGAGTAATAGGTTAAGCCGTTAAGTAATTGCTATCATCGATACTTTGTTTTGTTTCTACATTTGTGTCGTCAACCACTGTTGGGATCTGACAATTCGTAAATTGTACCGTCATGATGGCAAAATTGTACCAAATTGACATAAATTGTCCCAAAATTTCGCAATGAAATATAAAAGCATACACAGTAACAATTCATTACACTTTTTTATTTAATAAAATCAAAAACAAAACAAGTAAGAAACCATTGTATATACAGACAAATTTTTCGAGATTGAGTGCCATTAGCAATAATGGACCCGCCAGAAAAAAATTATGTTATGAGGTTAAGATTTATGTTAAAGTTTTTGTGTCGACTATTATTAAGATATCATCATTTATATGAGATTTCTGTACCTTTTATGGTGTTTTATGGTTAATTTTGGACCCGCCAGCGCAATATTTTGCCTTGAAAAAGTGGCTATCGTAAAATTTACTGTCGCCAATTTTTATGTCGATACCAACATTAATATGGACCGATTCCAATAAAAAATGGTAAGATGAATAAGATTGCAATAAAAAAGGTCTGGTCCAAATTTAATCTAAATACCAACTTAATAGGATGGTTTATAGGCACTAACATTCTTCCAGGAAGAAGTTTATATAGAAACATGTGAAATAATAGATTTTTAGTAGGATTTGTCCTTATAAATTGAAACCTATGTTCAAAATTTCATCGAATTACCTTAAAAATTGCGACCTGTACTTTACGCACAAGGTTACATGGAAAGGCAACCAGTCAGCCAGCCGGACGGAAGGACATCCTTAAATCGACTCAGATAGTATTATTTTGTAGTTTACCACACATCAGCACAATTGCATAGTACCCTCTCCACTATTGTGGAGTGGGTATAAAAATTAAGAAGAAGCAAAAATTTGTCTATTTCTATTTTTCTCAAAAGCAGCGAAAAATGTAGACACAAAAGGCAAAAGTGGCGATTTGGAGACACTTAATTTAAGGCTTCTACAGGGATATGAGTACATATACTTAAGTATGTATGTATATATACTTTATATGTTAGTATAATATACGAACATTAATTAACAATAACACAAAAAGAAAAGAAAAGTGGAACTCCTTAATCCACCTCAAAGAAATGATAAAACTTTGTGGGTATTGTTTTTTTTTTTAATTGTACCAAAAAGGGATGAATCGTACCAGTGTACCAATGATGTTTCGATTGTACCAAATTTTGTACAATTGTACCACAAATCCCATCAGTGTCGTCAACACTCACTTTAACATTAGCATTTCTTTTATTATGTTTTATTGTTTTTGAATTATACGCATTCATAAGAGTTTTTATTTTATTTTACTGTTTGTTTAATTGTGCTCTTCTTTTTATTTGTTGTTTAAAAACTAGTGTTGCCACCAACGAAATGGTAAATTACACATGGACCATGCCAAAATTACACATGATATCTTTTTACGCATGTCACAGAAACAAATTTTGATCAAAAGCGGAATTAAATTTTGATCAAAAGCGGAATTGGCTTCTTCAGAAAACGTAAACCAAATTCAATTTCTGTTTGCAAACAAATAAACAAATATCGTCACCTAAAATGCAAAATGGCTTAACAACTCTTTTTATTTTTTTAGAGGAGAAGCAATAAACTTTACAAAATCAATAACAACCAGGTGTAATTGGCATTTGAATTTCTTTAATAAAGTCGCAATTTTTGATCTAAAATTGTTTGTGAACATAAAGTTAATTAAAACGAACAAAACTCAATCAAAAACCATTATTTCGAATTTTGTTTTGTTGTTAAGCCCTTTTGCATTTTAGGTGACGATATGTTACTTGCATTTCATTTGGGTATGATAAAGGATCTAATGCATTCTTAAATAGCGTCGACGCAATTGTTCAACGGAATGTTAATTCAGTTCCTCTATTGCTGCAGCATTGGATATGCCGGACATTTTTATATTTTTTACTTATCCAACACAAAAATATTTTTCAAATGTCTCTTTATTAGCTTTTTGTTAACAACAATCGTATCGTTGCTATATTTAATACAAAAAAATAATATTATATAAAATATAAAATATATAAAATAATAAAACAAAAATAAATATTTGCAAAGTAGGAAATAATTTGTCTCCAAATTTGTCTAATAATATTCTGCCTTCAAATTACTATGAAGCTAAAATTTTTCAAAATGTAAGAGTGCATGTTGTCGCGAAAATATTCTTGAAACTCCTTAAGTTTTATCTTCCGAGCATTACTTTTAATAAAACAAGATCTAATATTACAAAGTCAATCTTCAAAATATGTTAAAAGGTTCAGAGAGGCCTTCAACGTTACTAAATGTATTTAATGGCACGAGCATTTTATCAAAATAATAACTGGCTTTTCGTCTTTTAGGAACTTTACTTCTGAATTATACTGTCCAAACATAACATTAGTTGTATCTGATGCAAATCCAACTAGATTTTCAAAAAGGAATCCCTTTTTCTATAATTGTGTTTTTGAGAAGCTCAAACATTTCTTTTGCAGTCGATGATCCACTCTCTTTGAAATAAAAAAAGAATAATGTACCCAGGATGTTTCGTCGTTATAATAAATTGTGGCAAAAGCTATCTAAATGCCAAATGGTTAGTAGTTAATGATCCAAACATTTTTAGTTTAGCTCTTTTAACGCTTCCATTCTTTTAATTAAATTTTTAAGTTTTGCCAAGAATAATAAAACTTTTTACTTCTTGTGAAAAAATAATAACAAAAATCACATGAATTACACATGCAGTCAATTACAAACGGGCTACACATGAAAAAATATATTACACATGATATGTGTAATTAGACGTAAGGTGGCAACACTGTTAAAAACCCGAGCATACCCTGCAAACAATTTCCATCGCCGAATCATCGCCCGCGAATCGCCGGCAAGTTGTCTAACATCGCTGCGATGCATCGCGTGGAAGCTAAATGCGATCCTCTGGCGAATCGCGAAAACGTTCGCATGTGTCAACCACGCGAATCGCGTATCGCGATTCGCGTGAACATCGCGTACCGCGATTGAAACCAAATATTTATTTTCCCGTTACCTTAACAAAACACCAAGCCAAAAAAAATTCTATCAAAAGTTATAAAAAAACACTAATGATTGCCGCTACTTGTGTGCGCTCGCATATTCATCGCCTTAGGCGATGGTTAGCGATTCGTATTCCCTGAGAAGGATCGCGTAATCATCGCCAAACAAGCAATCGCCAAAAAATTTCAAAAATGTTTGAAGGGTAAAAAAGAATAAAAAAACAAGAAATGTTTTAGCTTAAAATGTTTGTATGTATGTATATGTATGTGTGTGCATCAGGGTTGCCGAACATGGTCTTTTCCGACCAAATTTGGTCGGATATTTTTGTTTTGGACGGATGGTAGGCCAAACCTAATTTTGGTCGGTTTTAGAAAATGTGTAACTTTTAAAAAAATTAAGGACATTGGACGGAAGCAGACAATTGCAAATCTCATAGCTTTTTTACCAAACACAAAATTTTTTTTGATTGTTGATGAAACTATGGATGTGACATTGAAATGTATTACGTTAGTAGCAAGTTACTTTGACGGTGTTAGTTCTATAAAGGATAGTTTTGAGATCTTATTCGAACTGTTGGTATAATTTGTTTTCGTTTTAAATGTAAGTTAGCCGACCGAAGTCTATCTTCAGAAATAGATGAACAGGCAGGTAATCTTACTTAGCAATGCAAAAAATATTAAGGTTCTTTGTGGTAATATTTAAAGTTTTTTCACATAGTCCTAAAAGAATAACTTATTGCAAAGAATTTAAGAAATTCTGTCTTATATTAGGTGATTCTTATACAAGATGGACTTCTTAAAGAAATATATTGTAAAAATTATAGAACAGTGGGATGCTTTGATACTGTATTTTGAATCACGTTTTTATAAAGTCAATGGTGACTTCCAAAACGTCGGTTGCAGAGCAAGTAACCAACGCGTAAACAATAAGCCAACTATGCATTGTTAAACTCTTTGATACATTTTTTACGTTGCTGCAAAGTATTAGGATGCATTGGAGCTCAGCCTGTCTTATAAAGTTTAATATTGTTTACTACTTTTTTTAAAAATTGTATTATTAGAGGTCTATATGTGTTATTGCATACGTTTAATGAATTATTCTAGTTTATAAGCGTTATTAAAAAAACGTTTATATATTTTGTTAAAGATAAACGTGACCAGCAAATACATTGTTAAAAAAATTAGGAATTAATTGTAGGACGTCAAATCTTTAATAAGTAAGAACATAGCATTACTTTTTTGTTTTTACTGTAATTGCATATTACAAAAAAATAATATGTAGATTTATAGCTTTATCTAATAAAAATTATAGTTTATATAAAAAAAATATATTTACGTACATATCTTCATATAAAATGCAAAAGGGCCTATCTTCATTTAAAAAAAAATTCAGGATAAATAAAAACTTAATAAAAAGGCAGCTATTGTGATTATTACAACGGGTTTTTTTTTTTTTTTTGTTTAATATCGTTAACACATTACGCATGATTGACACTATCCTGAAAAAAACTGTTTTTGTAATCTCAATAGTTTGCTTTTTATTAAACTTCGTATCGCTACTGAAAAATTTTTAAAAATTATGATAGGTCCTTTTGCATTTTTATGACGATATAATTGTTTTTAAATATTTCAAAAATTTGGATTTTGGTAGGATTTGCACACAATTTTGGTAGGATAAAAATTTTTCAAACGGCAACCCTGGTGTGCATACATATACTTATAACCAAGGTCCCGCTTGTTCGGCAAAACTGCTATTGACGTTTTTTCTGTAATAAATTCGTCACTCACAATTGCCAGTACCTAGTCGGTGTACCAATATATTATATGAATTCGTTGACCGTATATAAGCAAGCGAGCAAACTTCTTTTTCTGTCATTTTCAATTGTTTACGTTGAGTCTTCTTTTCATAACAAAGCGTCGGCGTTATTCGGGGGTTTACAAAAAACAAAACACATAATAACAATTATTCTGTGTTTTGATCAAAACGTGTGAAGTCGAAAATTGTTTAATAAAAAAATAGCGTTTAGTTTTCCTTGAAGAAAAGTGAAGTGAAAATTTAATATATATCAGTAGTCTTTTTGTTTTATAAAATAAAGGTAACAAAAATGATAAGCAAAAGGCACTTAAAAAGAGTAATAAAAAGTGAAAAAGAAAATTTTGTAAAAAAGATGATGAAAGTGGGCATAGAAAATTTAAATAACGCAACTCAAAGTAACAATATTGAAATTTGTGAAAGTCATGATTCTGTCTAAAATGAACCAGAAGAAGTGGAAACAGTTTCTGAAAATAATAGTTTAATAGAAGAGAGTGACAATTTAAGTATCAGCCAAAAATTAATCAAGTGGAATGCGAAACATAGACCTTCTCGCAATTGCGTTAAGGACTTAATAGAGATTCTCAGAGAAGAAAATATAGTTGTCACTCCATTATACAAGTTTAATTGTTCTAACAAACCGATAGTAGAGAATGTTGCAGGTGGATCATATATCCACATTGTTATGCCAAGAAACTTAAAGAGGATAGCCGATGTCATTAAGCTGCCTGATAACATTATAATTGATGTTAATGTAGACGGGTTGCCCCTCTTTAAAAGTTCAAAGGTACAACTTTGGCCAATTTTAATAAGACTTACCAATGTGGAAGATCGACCAGTATTCCCAGTTGGAGTTTTTGTTGGTAAAAGTAAGCCAGTAACATGTGAAGAATTTCTTTCGAAATTTGTTGATGAAATTTCTTCTTATTTAGAAACAGGCTTACAACTAGATGGAAAATTTACAAAATACAGTAGTTTTGACTTAGCTGCCTTTTATTTACGTGCACTTTTGACTTAACTGCACAAAATTGATAATTTTTGGCATTATTCTTTATAATCCCATACAAATTCCTTTTTTAAGTGCACTTTCTTTACCTGCACATTTAAGATAAGAGCCCAATATTTTTGGCATTTTAAAATTATTTTCATACAAAAAATTCAACTTAGCTGCACTTTGACTTAACTGCCCAAAATACATATTGTCTGTAATTATTCTAAAAAATCCTTGTTTACGTGCATTTTGTATACCTTCGCATTTTTCATAATTTTGGGCAGCTTTAAAATATTTTCATATAAAACATCAAAGTTAGCTGCACACATGAAAAAATATGGTGGCCACTTTTTCACATAAATATCCAATTTTAGGTGTTTATAAAAACAAAAATCGCAAACAAGTCAAGTTGGTATTATTATAATTCATTTATTTTGTTTGCATGTACCTACATTTATGCATATGGGTTGTGGTTACAGCAACTTTACCACGATTATATGAAAGGAATGCTCTGTAGCGCAACAAAGTTCAAAATTTCGAATTTTGCGCAACGACTACAACAACTACGTTTTCTGTTGACAGTACTTTGCAACTGCCGTTTTTAACTTTTGAGAGCTTGCAGCGCTATTCTTAACGTTGTATTACAGCGACTATTCTGTTCCACACTTTATTGTTACCAATTTGGCTATCTCGTTCTTTATAAAAATGCATAACAAATGACTACAGGTTGTTTGAACGTCATTGTTATTATCAATTTATTAATAAAAACGTTGATACTCCTTTTTCAAACACTTTACTTTAGCTGCACTTCTATGCAGGTAACCACAATTGCGTACCTGCACATTTAGGCAGCTAAATACATTTAAGATAGCTGCATTTTTGATTTACCTGCACAAAAAATCGTGCAAAGGAGATTATGCAGCTAAGTCAAAATTACTGTACAAATAAGAGCAGTTCTCTGTGACGCTCCAGCGCGTGCATTTATTTCTGGCACACCATGTCATGCATCGCGGCACGGATGCTCAAAGTGCACACAAATAGCAAAAAAATGTGATGGAACATTAACATATGCCACATTTTCTGGAGTACTTATTTCAGATGAAGATTTTTGTGCTCGGAAATATCCTGCACACCATTTGCCAAAATATCTTTCACAAAAAACTCCCTTGGAACACCTCAATTTAGGCATGATTACGCAAATACCACTAGATTGCATGCATTTGGTGGACTTAGGTGTAATGCGAAAGTTTTTAATGCGTTTAATTAATAAAAAAAATTGTTTTAAAGTATCGTCTGAAAATATGCAAAACATTTCAAAAAAACTAACTTCTCTGCGCGTTCATATTTCATCCGAATTTGGACGAAAGCCTCGATCTTTGGATGAAATATCATATTGGAAGGCCACTGAGTTCAGACAGTTTCTACTGTACACTGGTCTCGTCGCTCTCAAAGATGAGGTACATGAAGATGTTTTTTACGAGTTTTTGTTGTTGCATTGTTCGTACAGAATGATATGCTGTCCAAAGCAATGCAGTAACAATTTGAAAACAATCGAAATTCTTTTAAACTTGTTCGTAGAAAACTTTCCAATAATTTTCGGGGAAAATAGCTTGTCATACAACGTACATAATCTCACCCATTTAAAAGAAACTATTGAACTGATTGGAAATCCAACCGAAAATTCGTGCTACCCCTTCGAGAATTATTTGCAGAGTTTAAAGAAATGTGTTAAACGACCATCTAAAATTTTGGAACAGGTTTTTAGAAAAGTTGTTGAAGAAAAGTTTTGCATTAAAAAAAAAATCAAAGGCCTAAACTTACTTGAAAACAAATTTTATTTCAACAACTCTTACTTAACGACAAAATCACCGGATAACATCTGCTACATTGAACCTGGAATACCTGTTCAAGTCCAGGGTTTTTCACAAGAAAATGGAGGAACTTTAGTTGGACGAAAGTTTTTAAACATTCAAAGTTTTTTTAATGAGCCTTGTGACTCAATTACTCTTGGAATTTTTTTGGTAGATTCTAACATTTCAGACGATATTTATTACTTTCAATTAAGTGAAATAGAATGTAAAGCAGTTAGGTTTCCTTTTAAAAAACAGTCGATTTTAATTCCAATTTTACATGCCTGCCTTTAATGCTTTTTCTAACCGCTATTTTTTTTTTAAATTAAGATGAATAACAACATGAATCTTTCGCCAAGAAAAATAAAGCGTGTTCATTTTGACAACTCCGAAAGTAAGTATTTTTTTGTATAGGCGATTGTACATATTATATTTTAAATAATTATTTTGTTTTCAGACAGACAAACTAAACCGCAAATTTCCAACAACGACTTATTTGAAAAACTTAATGAAGTGATGGAATCAACAAAAAACATTCAATTACAGATAAACGTTTTGCAAGGTAATTTTTTTATGATCTATAGATACATTTACTGTATACATTTACATAACATTATACAACTTAAATATACAAATCAATACAGTTAAACCTCGATTAACCGGGCCTCTATTAATCGGTTACATCTATTAACCGGCATGCGGTTCTTTTTATTTTTTCCCTCTATTATCCGTTATTAACCTCTATTATCCGTGCTTTAGATTTATACCTCTATTAACCGTGTTTTACATCTATTATCCGTGCAGCATTCATATGTTTTTTATTATGTAAATCTAAATCCGGTGTTTCCCCTTTTTAAGTTCATGTGCCCACACATAAGAACATATGTATTTGCATTTTTATTCATTTAGTAAGTGAAATTTGATCTGCTAACAACTGTTGTGGAATGATGGCTCCTTCAAATAGTAAATTACCAAAAAGAGCAAGAAAAGTTCTTTCAATTAGAGACAAAATTACTTTGATTCATGACTACGACAAAAACATATCTGTTAAGTTGTTGTCTGAAAAATATGGAGTTGGTACGCAAACTGTACGCGATTTGGTGAAAAATAAAGAACAAATTTTGCTATATGGTTCTAAAAGTGATTCAATCGACGGTTTAAAAAATAGATATACACTCAAAAATTCCGAAAATCCGAAAGTAGATTTTGCACTAAACGAATGGTTTCGGCAAGAAAGATTCAAGGGAACACCAATTTCAGGTAAGTCAACTTTAAGACAAGCTATACATACATAGTACGGAATCGGCAGCAAATTTCTTCAAAATTTCAAAATTTTTTCATGCTAAATTGAACATTGATTCCGAGTGTCGGTATTCATCTGGTTGGCTGGAAAAATTTAAAAAGAGACACGGAATTCGTAGACTGAAGTCAACGGGAGAGAAAGAGTGTGCTGACTATGTGTCTGCTACAATGTTTGTGGAGGATTTGAAAGAATATATTCAGAAGGAAAAACTTACAAACGAACAAATTTATAATGCAGACGAAACTAGTCTATTTTGGAAATGTTTGCCTCAATATTCTTTAGCCAGTGGAAGTGAACATTCCATGGAGGGATACAAAGAGTCGAAAGAAAGACTCACAGCCTTATTATGTGCCAATGCCGCTGGGACTCATAAGTGCAAATTGATGATTATTGGAAAAAGTGCTAAGCCAAGAGCTCTAAAAAACGTTCAAAACCTTCCTGTAATTTATAAATCCAATAAGAAAGCTTGGGTAACGCAACAAGTTTTTCTTGAGTGGTTTAATAACCATTTCGTACCTGAAGTTAGAGAACATGTGGAACGAAATGGTTTAGAAAGAAATTGTAAAATTCTGTTATTATTGGACAACTGCCCAGCTCACCCAGATGTAAGCGAAATGATGTCAGAAAATGTGGTAGTAAAATATATTCCGCCAAACTGCACATCTTTGATTCAGCCCATGGACCAGGGAGCGATTCGAAGTTTTAAATGCAATTATCGCAAGTCGATTGTGCAAAAACTTTTATGTGCAGGCAACAGACATGAATTCGTTAAATCAATAAATATAAAAATAGCGATATGGGTAGCAGCTGTTTCTTGGGATGCTGTATCCGGGCAGGTCTTGCATAACGTTTGGTCTAATTTACTATCTTTTGAAGATGCAGTGAGTGATCATCCTATAATACAATCAGATATAGAAATACCCTTTGGTTGTTCCCCTGATGATATATCAGAGTGGATTGAATGTGATACAGGTGCCGTACCGTTTGCAATTTTATCTGATAATGAAATCGTTAGCATGGTCAATCAAGCTGAGAAAAACGATAACAGCACAAGTTCCGAGGATGAAGAGACTGAAATAGAAACTCCAACGTTGACACAGGCGATAGAGGCCTGTAATGTTCTGTTAAAGTTTGTAGAAAATTCTCCAGTTATATCAGAAGCAGATAAAATCCAGATGCATCGTATTCAAAACCAATTATTGAGAGAAAAATTAAAAGCAAAGAGGCAAAGTACTATAAAAGAATATTTTAAATAAACAAATATTCCGTCAGAAGAAATGCAAAAACAAATATCACTCCTTGTAAGTTTACAGGAAAAGCAAAAAAAAAAACGTTGTAAAATGTACAAATCTTGTGCAGACATGTAGTTTGATTAACCAAAGCGTAATCAGTAAAAATCCCAATTTTAATATTTCTGATGATACATACAAATTTGATTTTGCATTCTCTATGACGATTTGTATGTTTTGTATAAAAATATGTGGTATATTGGAATCTGTAGTTACATAAATCGAATGTCTAAATAAAAATAAATAAAAAATAATAAATTTCTGTATATTTTAATATAACCTCTATTAACCGTGTATTTCGATTATCCGTGCTGGTGCCGGTCCCACGAGAGCCGGATAATCGAGGTTTGACTGTATATATATGCATGTGTTTTTTAGGCCAAATGAAATTCGTTGCTGAAGCCCTGGCAGAAAACAAGGTCTTAACAACCAAATGTTTGCGGCAATCTCGTGATGACGACTCACTTGCAGAAATTTTTCCAATTCGAAGTGAAGAAGATCTTGTTCTGTTCGATAATAGAATCAATCCGGACAACAAGAAACAATATGTAAGATTATTTGTTCTTTTACTATTAAAGCAGATATGAGTAATGTTTCCAATTATATTTTTTAGATTAAAGCAATGAGGTGCATTCTTGAACCTGCCGGTGTTCAAAAAAATTTGAGACGAATTTTGGGTGACGATGTCATTATGGCCTACAACGTAGATGGTGTTCAAGGGAAGAAGAGTTTTAAAAAACACAAACATTTTTTTTCAGTACTTTCAGGTAAAAAACACTTAATATTTTGAATGAATGTAAATTGACAATAAATTTTTAACCATTTCAGAAGCGGTCTCAATGATCAATATTAACAGTGTTGGGCCAGCGGATGAACACATCCGAAAAGCAATACAAGTGCAGAAGAGGCGCATATTCAAAAACATGTCGCTGGAGAGGAAAGCTGAGAGAAAGAATGACATATAAAATTTAGCTTTTCGTTTGTTAACTGTTGATGTGAATTTTTTTGTTTTCATATAAATTTAATTTTTCTTCTGTTTTTTTCTGCTGTGAATTAAAAAAATACAAAATCATATAAAACCATAAACCATTGGACATTTTTAATATAGGTATCAGTAACGAAGTAGTTCATTATCCAACGTTAACGAACCCGTTCATTATCGGCTTCAGTGCTCTTTTCATCATAGTATTTTTGTAAATGAAAACTATGATGAATTTTCGTCACTGTTTTCGTCAACGGAACGTAAGCGAGAGGGTGACGATTGTATACTTCCAATGTCATCCCCATGTTAAATTCGTCACTCAAAAGCACTGCGTAGGTATTGCCGAGCAAGTATTGGTCATTGCTTTGTGCATAATGGTATAATGACTTATGGAATGTATCCGCGGACAAGCGGGGTATATTTACACAAGGTAAACTCGTTGGCCCATATGTTTGTCAGCTGTTTACCCATAGTTGGAACCCCAACGTCAAATTGCGTGTATATGAGCCGAAACTTGTACATGTGTGCGTTAAATTGTTTTTGTTTTATATGAAGACAATTTTGACAACATGGTTCCTTTTATAGAGCAGCATGTCTACACTCCCAAATGAGTCTACCTTGTGTAAATATACCTTGCTTATAACCATGATACAAATACAGAAGGTAGTTCCACTCTCTCTTTTTGTCGCCATATTAACGTTCTGACGTTTATTGGAATTATGAAAATGTGTGCTACCACATTTTATTAAATAATCCCATTTTTCTGTTTTTGTTTTGTTTTTTATTTGAAGTTAAAAATTTGTTTTTGGAACGCAAACGGCATCCGCCAACATAAAAATGAACTAGAATACTTTCTTAAAAATAAACAAATTGATGTCATGATGGTTTCTGAAACTCATTTGACCTCAAAAAATACGTTTAAAATAAATGGATATATACTATATGATACAAAGGACCCTCGAGATAGAGCTTGTGGAGGTTCTGCCATTTTAATAAAAACCAGAGTCAAACACTACCTAATGGGTGATCATCGTGAAGATTATCTCCAAGCAACAAACATTTGCGTTGAAGAATTAAATAGAAACGTAGTAATCTCATCGTTATACTCCCCACCTAGATATTCAATATCAGAAGGCCAATATTATAAATATTTTAAATCATTAGGACCCTGTTTCCTGGCCGCTGGCGATTATAACGCTAAACATACCTTCTGGGGGTCCCGACTTATAACACCAAAGGGTCGTGTTCTATTTAATACTATTACTAAAATGGATTTGAATGTGATAGCGAGCGGACAACCAACATATTGGCCTACTGATCAGCAAAAAATACCAGATGTCATCGATTTTGGCGTGGTTAAAAACATCCCCTTAGAAACGATTTATGTTGAAGCTTCCTTAGAATTATCTTCCGACCACACACCAACAATTGTTACTTTAATGAACCCCAATAGAACTGTATCTCCAACTGGTTACTTAGCGACGCCAGCTACACAAATCAATTGGCTAAAATATAAAAAATATCTCAGCACCCATTGCACAGAAAATATTCCGCTTAGTACACCGGAATACGTAGATCGCGCTATTATTAATTTTGACAGTTTTCTGAAGCTAGCTGTACAACATTCCAATATTACCCCAAAAAAAACTAAAAATACTAAAATTTATTCCACAGATGTTGAGCGTCTCCTGTCTGAAAAAAGAAGAGCTCGAAGAGAGTGGCAATTGCACAGATCCCCTCAACTTAAGAGTTTGTTAAAAGAGTGTACAAGAAGGCTAAGAAAGTTACTACAGACCCAGAAAACGGATTCTCTGCAAAAATATCTTAAGGAACTTGATGCAACTCAGCAATCAGACTACTCATTATGGCGTGCAGCTAAAAATTTAAAAAGACCAGTTGTCTCTAAGCCACCATTAAGAAACTTGAACGGAAGTTGGGCAAGAAATGATAACGAAAAGGGAAATCTGTTTGTTAATCATTTAAAAAACGTATTTACCCCAAATATATCTCACGATACGGCGGTCGAGTTACCACCTGTTCCTGCTAGAGCAGCTATTCCCCTCAGATTTGAGATAAGAGAAATCGAACAGGCTATTTGTGACTTAAACACTAAGAAGGCACCTGGTATTGATAAAATCAGTAATAAAATGCTTTTAGAGCTACCTCGCACAGCAAAGAAAATTATTCTTTTTATTTTTAATGCTATTTTACGCCTTGAATACTATCCTCAAAAATGGAAGGTTTCCTTAGTTACCATGATACCAAAGCCAGGTAAAGATCATACAAAAGTTGAGTCATATAGGCCTATTAGCTTATTATCAAATATGTCAAAGCTATTTGAGAAATTATTAGTTTCAAAATTAACACCGATTTTAAGTGAAAATAGATGTATTCCAAACCATCAGTTCGGATTTCGAAGAAAACACAGCACAATCGAACAGACTCATCGAATAGTAAATGTCATAAGAAAAGCATTTGAAGAAAAAAAATACTGCTCAGCACTCTTCATCGATGTTTCGCAAGCTTTTGATAAAGTCTGGCATGAAGGCTTATTACATAAATTGAAGCAAAATTTACCAGCAAACACACACAAGCTGCTAGAAAGCTACTTAGTCGGTCGTCAATTTATTATTAAAGAAGGACATTTCTTAAGTTCACCTCAGCCCATTGGCGCTGGAGTCCCACAAGGCAGCATCCTGGGCCCTCTATTATATTTAATTTATACTTCGGACATGCCAACAAGCAACTACACCCAAACTTCAACATTTGCAGACGATACAGCATTTCTAAGCGTCCACGAAAACCGTTATGAAGCATCTCGTTACTTACAGCATCATATATTTCAACTAGAAATATAGTTAAGACAATGGAGGATAATGGTCAATGAGCAAAAATGCGTGCATATAACATTCACCTTGCGCCGGGAATCTTGCCCCCATATTACAATCAACAATCAAATAATTCCTCAACATTCGCATGTAAAATATCTCGGTATACATCTGGATCGGCGATTAACGTGGAAATGCCATATAGAGGCAAAATTAACTCAAATGAAACTAAAAGCCATTCAAATTCATTGGCTAATTGGTAGAAACTCTGTCCTTAGTCTCGACTGCAAACTTCTTCTTTACAACTCCATCTTAAAGCCAATCTGGTGCTATGGTATTCAGTTATGGGGCACTGCCTCGGCCTCTAATATAGAAAAAATTCAAAGACGCCAAAATAAAATTCTTCGAATAATCACAGCTGCCCCTTGGTATGTAAAAAACTCAAATATTCACAAGGATCTCAATGTTCCATTAGTCAAAACTATGATTACGAAATATGCAGTAAAATACTTAAAAAGGCTCGAATTGCATCCAAACCCACTAGCACGAAATATTTTAAATGATAGCGGCCACACTCGCTTAAGAAGAAGAGACACTGCAGCACTTATCCAATTAGATGAGCGACAAACACCTCGATAAGTGAACAGAACCCGTGATGAAGAAAATTTTTGTCTGGCACTGGCAGGACATAAAATAAAGTATTAGGTTAAGATTTGATTAATTATTGTTAGTTCATATTTAAATGTATGAAGATTCAATAAATAATATTGAGAAAAAAAAAAAAAAAAAATTTGAAGTTTGGAAAAATCTATATATATAAAAATGAAAAATGTTTGTATGTGTGTTTGTTTGTTTGTTTGTTTGTTGGCTTATAGACTCCTAAACTACTGAACCGATTTTCCTGAAATTTTTACAGATACATCACGTGAGCCCTAAAAATAAAATAGGCTACTTATTTTTTCGATAGGGGCAGGGGAATTGGTATCCCCCATAGGATGCCAATATTAATTATCGCATATATTAAGATCCGCTGCACGCATTATGCAGAACTTTTGGTAGTAAGATCTTCTGAGCCCCAAAATTAAAAAAAAATAGCAGCGGGGGAAGTGGAATCCCTTATAGGACGCCAATGTTTAACATCGCATATCTAAAGAACTGTAATAGTGAGAATGTTCAAACTTTCTAGAAGTCACTCTTATGGTATACAACACTTTTGAAAATAACAATAAAGCGGGTAGGCGCAGGGGGGGGTATACCTCCCATAGGATGCATATATTAAATATCGCTCAACTGAAGAATTATTAAAGGGAGAGTCTTAAAAAGTGGTTAAAGCTATTATTATAGTAAACTATAAATTTCAATATACAAATGGGCGGGGTAGACGGGGGAGAAGCAGTACCCCTCATAGATAGCAATATTAATAAGAGCCGCTGCAAGCAATTTGTTGAACTTTTGGTAGTAGGATGTTCTGAGCCCCAAAATTTAAACACAATAGCAGCGGGGGAAATGTTACCCCCCATAGGACGCCAATGTTTAATATCACATATCTTAAGAACTGTTATAGTAAGAATGTTCAAACTTAGTAGATGTCACTCCTATGGTATACTACACTTTTGAAAATAAAAATAAAGCGGGAAGGCGCAGGGGGAAAACCTTCCATAGGATGCATATATTAAATATCTCTCAACTGAAGAAGTGGTTTAAGCAGTGTAGCGAAGCGCACCGGGTTAAGCTAGTTAAATATAAATTTAGCTTTAAAATTTGTTAATTTTGAAAATAAGAAGTAACATAAATAAAATATATTTAAAAAAAGTAAAAAAAAGAGTTTGTGCTGATGTGTCCAACACAAAAAAAATATTGGTTCTAGAGCCAGTTTAAGGTTACCAATTAACTCATAAACACTTTCTGAATCAATCTAACGATGTACGTCCGTCCGACCGGCTGGCTTTCCATGCACACTGTGTGCGAAAATTTAAAACTTAAAAAAACGCAATTTTGAAGATAATTTAATAAAATTTGTTATATGAAGTCCTTTTTATATCCACAACACAATATTGATGAGGAAATTATGCATTTGTGCTCATGTTTGTAACTCCTTAAAACATTGGTCCCACCTTTACGTATCACTTTTTGAGTCGATCTAACGATGTCCGTCCGGCTGACTGGCTGGCCGATTGGCAGGCTGCCCATGTAAAACTTGTGCGCAAAGTACAGGTTCTAATTTTAGTGATAATTTGATGAATTTTGGCACAGAGGTTCTAATTGGCACAAGGACCAAGCCTGTTGATCGGTCCATAATTTCCTATATCTCCCATAACAGCTTCTTTCTGGAATAGGGTCTTCGAGCCCAAAGAGTACCTTATTATGTTGCTATTAAGATTTGGTTCAAACAAATTCTATTGCAATTAAAATTATCTAACCTAATTGCATTAGAATCGGTCCATATTTGACCATAGCTTCCATATAAATACTACTCCCAAAAATAGTTTTTAATGCCATTACTTCCTTATAAATGTTGGTATTTACATTTAAATTGGCGACAATGACTTTTACAATAGCTACTTTGTCAAAATGTTATGCAGGTGGATCAAAAATTAATCATAGGTCCCATATAAACCCCCTGCCTAAAATTACTTAAAGGAACACAAATTCCATGTACATAGATGAAGAAATCTAAATAATATTCGGCATTACAGAATTTTGTTTTAGCGGGTCCATGATTGTCCATGGGTCCCATAAAGGCTACACATGCAAAAATTTGTTCTTTTATTCTGTGGTAGAGGGTCGTGCTTGACCGACTATACTTTCTTGATTATTTAAGCTTAATTTTTAATTTCTTAGTAGCTCGCAGAAGATCATGCAATTGAAAATCTCTGGGAAGAAATAAAGCTATTAAATGATTTGGAAATTGTTTTTAATTTTCAGCTCTAAAGCAAATTAAAATTCTTAAAAATTCACATTAAAGCTGTTAATACAAATTACACATTTTGTCTTATAATTTCCAAAAGGAATTTTTTTTAATGTTTACAAAAAACAAACTTCAAAAATTCCGATAAACTTCAAAAAAATAATTGTGAGAGAGAAGTTGAACTACCTTGTGTATTTGTATCATGCTTATAACAGTGTGTTTATTTTTATTATTGTCATTATTATTGCTTTACGCTGGGTCTCCACGTTGCAATATTTATTGCTAAGTACAAGCAAAAACGTCGGCAGAACAATGACAGAACAATGGAGCAATAATTGCTGAATTTATTGCTGGAGAACACTTGAAATTGCTTTGCCATAAATTTGAAATTTTCACCGCGAGTAGTCGTATAAAGTTTTGTGGCTGTACATATTTATAACAAATGTTTTATGTTGTGTTTTGAAGTGGTTGTGAAATTTTCTTTTTTAAATTAATAAAATAATTAATTGTAATTGTCGTAGCTGTGTTTTGTATTACTTTTTTGTTTATTTGCGTTAAAAAAAAGTTGAATTGTTCTATTAAAAAAATAAAAATATACAAAAAAAATAAATTCGTCGTTTGCTTTTGTTTATCTTGACGTTTATTAAAAAATATAATATATAATAATATATTTATTGATTGCTTTATTAATAAATAAACACACAAACAAAAAACAACCGTACAGAGAAATGAAATGTCAGATAAATTACAACTGATTTGACAGCATATTGCTAAGCAATAATTGCTCAAGCAATAAGAAGAGCAATCATTGCGCAATGGATTGCCACTCATGTCAATATGCGGTCTATACGTCGCAAATTTTATGGAGCAATGAAATTTGACGTTTGCCGCAATAAATATTGCTACGTGAAGACCCGGGGTTAACATTATATTTTGTCATTTGTAGGAATGAGATTTTCATGCACTAAAAAATCGAAAATATGCACTAAAAACTCCAAAATATGCATTACAAAATAAAAAATATGCACTAAAAACTTGACAATTTTCAATAAAAAAGCGTTTGTTTTTTTTATTTTATTTGAAACAAAACATAATAAAAAATTCTTTTGTTGTTTGTAATCTATTATTATTCAACGTCAACCTTAGTTGAGGCATACTTGAAGAATGCCAATTTATTTGGAGAATATTATTAATTTTCTAATTCAGATCCCACATTTGATCCCAAATCAAAAATAGTTAAAATTTGTTTAATTTTTTGAAATCATTTATTTTTTTTTTGCAACTCGTTTTGGATTTTTTTTAGTTTGTCGGGTTTTTTTTCTTCCACATGTTAATTTTACTTTCTGCCATATCAATTCATTTGAGTTGACTATTAAGTGAACTATATCCTTCCAATTTAGTTATTATTTCACCAATATATCCGAACTTGGAAAATACAAATGATAATTGACTTTTGATGTTATTTAAATTTAATATTTATTTTGCTTTTTTTATTGCATAAGAATCGGTAGCAGTTCTTCAATAACATTCTTAAATTACTCAAAGTTTTTTGAATAGAATTCTGAAGCATCTATCCAGGTTCCCCTTCTTGGTATTACTGGCTGCGGTTGTGACGGTACCAAAAGATACATTTCATTAAAAATTGCAACTCGTGAAGGAGCCTTTAAAAATATTTTTTCCCGTATGAAACCAATAAATCAATATTATCGAATTGGCTTCTAATTTCCTCTGCAACTCAGTGTAACCCATGTGCCAAGCAAGTAACATGTAACAGTTTTGGATAAATTGTTTTAGGACAACTGGCAGCCTTAACCATGTTAGGTGCAGCATCGGTTAAAAAATTATGGGTCTTTTGTCGAAATCTTGTATTTTAAGCAGAGTTAAAACAATTTATTAATTGATTTAACAAACATTTTTTAAGATTTTTTTTGTATGCAATTTGAAAATTTTTTTATAATATGGAAATTTCAAAAAATATTTATATCACTCATAAAGGTTAAAATATGCAAAAATATGCATTTAAAACCAAAATATGCAAAAATATGCATTTTGATTCATTAGTTTTGTATTACTTCTTTTATTTGTTTACTTTCTTTAAAGAAACACTGTAATTCAGGGACATAACAGTTATAACCAATATTTGAAAAAATCCTGAAATAATAATTAATCACGAATTTTTAAAACCTGCTCTGTGAATAATTGTAACAAATAACCAATAGTTTTTTGGTCTTTGATAACCGTTATAGTTTGTTTTGGTTTTTTTTCCATAACCATTACAAAAGATTTTAATTTTTTTTGGTCTTCCGTAACCATTACAAAAGACTTTTATTTTTTTTGGTCTTCTATAACCATTATAAATAATTTTAATTTTTTTTGGTCTTCCGTAACCATTACAAAAGATTTTTATTTTTTTCGGTCTTCCATATCGAATTTCACACAAGTTTTATTAAAATATTCGTTGGAGTTCAGCCAATGACACTCCTAATAAAATCTATGAAACAGGTTTCCTTACAGTCAATGTTTATGAAAAGCTTCATAGAATTAATGAAACTCTTAACAGAAACAATAAATCGTCAGGTAATGAAGCATTTTATAGAATCTATGAAACAGTTTCATAAACGTCATTCATAAAAAGAGCTTCATTAAATTATCATTTTTATTAACATTTGTATTACTAGCAATATTTGCATTTGTTGCGGTTTTTGTTTAGGATTTCTTCACCCTCACTTTAGAATCGATGAGATTTTCATAAATTTTAAGCGCTTGTTTACACTCAAAAAAAAATGTCAGTAGAAATAGCGAAAACCTCTGCAGAAATAACTGATAACAGTACCAGTATTTTCGGCTGTAGAAAAATCAATGAAGGTAAGAATCATTGTCTGCTATATATATAGAAACAAATTAGTTAATATTTAAAAATAATTAAGCTAAAACCGGTCGAACAAGCCTACTTAATGGTATTTTCGGTTAGGTAGAGGTGGCAGCCGACTTTATTCGCCAGCTCACATAGACACTGAATGTCCGTTGCGATACCACTGCGCTTCCACTCATGCGTAATTAGGTGTGTTGCATATTCTTAGAATACATGACGAGACCTACAGTTCATTGCTGAATCCAAACGGCATTTGAAGTGCTTTAGAACAGAAATTACTTTCACTAGTTCGCTCAAGCCAACCGATAGTTGAGGATGTTAAGAAATAATTATTTCTTTTTGAAAAATGTTTTTTTTTTGGTCGCTCGAGCCAGGAATCGAATCCGGGTCCGTTCGGTTTCAGAGTCCACATCTTAGCTACTACACCAACAGCACTGACTACTCAATGGTATATAAATACAATTTTAGTGCGAAATTTCTTGTATTTAAAAAAAATCGGGAAAATATGCCTAAAACTGGAGCGATTTTATTTAAACTCAGCACCATGATTGTGTGGCATAATTGATTTCTATTTACCAAATATAAGAAAGATATCAAAAATTTGCGGATCCTTACCAAAATCATTTAAAAAAAGTTCGTCCTTGTGCAAATATAAGTCAGTGTGCGAAATTTTATAAAAATATCTTAAGATTTGCGAACTGTAGCGTGGTTATAGAAGACAGAAAAAATAAAAATCTTTTATAATGGTTATAGAAGACCAATAAGAATAAAAATCTTTCATAATGCTTACCAAAGACCAAAAAAATTAATAATCTTTCATAACGGTTATCAAAGACCAAAAAAAAATAATAATCTTTCATAACGGTTATCAAAGACCAAAAAAATTAATAATCTTTCATAATGTTTATGGCAGAACAATAATTTTCTGGGTAATTTATAATTATTACCAATTTTTTTTCAGTTATTTTTTCCATAACCTATTGGATATTTAAAAAATAATAACAGTTATTTCGGGTCCCTGCCAGAGAAGCAAGCCGTACCGGCGCGACTGGCGGCTAGCTGATCAGCCGATGATTTTTTAAAAGCCGCGCCGCCGCCGAAACTAACGGCTCATCGGCGGCGTATTTTTCAGCTGATTTGGTTGGCTCAGCCAAATTTTTTTTTTTTTTTTAATTATTTGCGTCCCATACACGTTTCAAGTCAATTTTCAACTGAGTCTTTAAACTGAATTGAAGCTTAGCCACACACTGCATCAACTGAATTAAAAGATCTTAAGTTAATTTTAAAATTTATTGAAAACAAGTTAGAGTGCTATATTCGGCTGTGCCTAGGGATGCAAGCGATACATCGATGTTTAGAAAACATCGATGTATCGTTCATAAACATCGATGTTTTGATGGACGATACATCACCGTCAAAACTAAAAAACATCCCCCTCGACCTTTTAATATTTTCATATATTAAAATTTTTTAATAAAACTTTTACCATTTTTAATATTATTTTTTTCAATTAGTCTGGGTTCACATTATGAAAGTTTTCTTTCAGAAAGTCTGAGTTTATAGGTGAGAGGGGAAAAGAACATGCTGTTCCTTTTTCCCCTCTCTCCCATAAACTCAGACTTTCTGAAAGAAAACTTTCATAGTGTGATCCCAGACTTAAACACTTTATTTAAAAATATAAAAAGCGTATTTCAAAGCAAAGCTGTACAAAGTAGTTGTTATAAGATTTCTTATAACAGCTGTCTCATAACAGTTATTATAATATTAATACTAACACTATTTGAGAGTCCACACGTAAGATAATACTCTCTGCGATTGAATTTGACGTTTGCTGATATAAAAATCTTATATCTTATCTCAGGTGGAGACCCTGTGTTATAAACTAAAGAAATGTTAACACAATTTTGGAGACTGTGGATGCCCAACTTTAATATGCTTAAGTTGGCTAAAGCCACTGTATAATATACATGTAAATCATATGTATCAAACTTTTTCTTAAGTTTTATGAATCTGTAATTTGCTTAAGCAAAATTGTGAAACTGATTGCACATCCTGTACGGAATCAAATGTTTTTTAATGTTTTTTTGGGATTTTCAAACAGTTGAAAGCCTGTCTAATTATTTCCTATATGTAAATAAAAGATTTATTTATTTATTTTGTTTTTGTGCTTTTAAATGAATTCGACCGGTTTTTTGTTAATTTTCAACAGAAGCTAAAGCAAGCTTGTGCAAACTTTTGTTGGGTCTTAAGATTTTCAGTAGAAAAGAAAAATTTGAGCAGTCTGTAAGTATTATTACGGACTTTTTATAACATCGATGTTGAAACATCGATGTATCGTGTTTCTTACCGATGTTTTTTAGTATCGATGCTTATCATGGAAATAACGATGTTTCATCCCTAGCTGTGCCGAATCTTTACCCTCCACCGATACTTCGAATGTTTTAGGAGTAATATCTGTATGATGTCTATTTATTATTATAATATTTATAAAAACAGACATCTGCATTAAAATTGGTTGCGGGTAAAACATATATTAAATTATTGACCGGCAATCAGAAGCTGTTTTCCGGGAGTAAAGTTTATATGGGGCCTAGGGTAAATTATCAGTTCATAATCATTATCAGTTCTTCACGAAATTTCACAATCTTATTTCTAGTCCTATAAAACTTTTATGTACCAAATTTGGTTATGTTAGCATTATTTTTTACGGATTTAGGCGTACTAAACTCTTTTCCGGAAGTAGGGTTTATATGGGGCCTAAGGTAAATTATGGACCGATCTTCACGAAACTTCACAGTGTCATTTCTAGTCCTATAAAACTGTGACGAGCCAAAGCTTAAGGTTACATTATTTAGTGTTAATTGTTATTGTCTCTTTTTGTAATATAATTGGGCAACACTGAATGTACCAAATATTGACTAGAAGTTGACCTCAACTCTACAACAACACTGCTTCTGTGGTCGGGTTGTCAAAAATATTGCTAGTAAAAAAAAATTGTTTTTTTACATAAAAAACTAGTTTGTATACAAACTTTGACAAGTTGACCACCGGAAAAAACACCACATGTTGACTTGACCCCACCTTCTAGTCAATTCGCCTTGGTACTGACTATCTAATGTAAGTATTTTGTACCCAAATATGTTTTATATAAGATTGTAAATATCACATTATTTAATATTACTTATGCACAAAAATGTACATACATATGTATATCATCGCTGTTTTTACTAGCTGACCTAACTTACATTTAACAAATTTTACAGGAGAGCACTTTTAATGTTTTTTGTCTTAAATGTAGTCATTTCCTAGCCAAAATAAGAATGAAATTAGGTTTATATATTATTTGTTATGTAGTATACCATCTTTTGTTATGTGTTACATAAAAAGTTTTTTATCAAAAAGTAATTTTTGGGAATACAAAGTTTTAATATTAAAAGATTTTGTTATTCGTGCTAAATTCCCAGCTATTCCTATAGCTTATCCCATCAACAATAAATTTCAAGTGTTTTTATTAAGAATAAAAAGTGGGAATTTAGCACGAATAACAAAATCTTTTAATAATAAAGTTTTTTAATAAATTCTGGTCTAATTAGAATTAGTTCGCTAAAAGGCTGTTATATCAAAAAAATTAATTTCGTGAATGAATCTCCTTAAAACTTCAAATTAATTTGAAAATATTACAATTCCACCTTTAATGGTTTGAATTAAAAAGAAAAGTAAACAGAGCATTACAAAAAAATTTATATTTTAAAGCTGCTAAATCGATTCCTAAATTTATATTACTTTTTTGAGGTTAATTAAACATTTAAACAATTGAATCACTAAGTGAAGAAAGGAAACTACTGGCATTTACTTTATGTACCTTATTTGAGTATTGCTAAGAAATCTGTGTAAAAAGTGTCATCTTAGACAACTTCAAGTTGAAGTCAGTTCTCTTCTCTACGAGCTAAGAACATAAAACTTGCATTTATTATTATTAACTAAACTGTTTTAATTGATTATCTACAGATTTATGTTTTTAAGTAGTTGCAGAAAGAATTAGCAATTCAATTTAAGCAACTGATTTTTGTTGAAACTGAAAAAGAATTTAAAATTTCAAATAACGTTATATGCAGAGTTCCGAATATTCATTCACTATTCACTCATGGTCACGAATAAAAAAATTTATACACTGTTGTGTGCTTTTTATTCGTGTTTAAAAACACAAAAAAAACTTTTGCTATATTTATTCTTGTATAAAAGTATTTTCATTGTTTTTTGTTTTTACAAAACACATGAGATTATAAGAGAAATTTTTCTTTTTATATATTTGTACATGTGAGATTTGTTTTTTTTAAACTTCTTTTGTTCGTCTTGCATTCAGACATACTTCCAAATATTCGCTTGGTATTTACATCATAATCTCTGTTGTGTTTTGCTTTATTCGTGTTTAAAAACTCAAAAAATCTCTTGCTGTATTTGTTCTTGTATTTGTATTGTTTTTTGTTTCTACTAAAAACATGAATTTAGCATTGAAAAAGAAAAAAAAAACAAATTATGTATAAGCAATTAGTGTTTTTATTTCTTTTTTTAGAAAGGAAAATTTAGGAAAATTTGGAGAAAACAATTTTTTTAAGTAAAACTACTGCACGTAAAAGAAACAAAAAAAATGATATGTAATTTATTATACATACCATACCATAACTTATATGTATTAGAAAACTACTTTGTACCTATAATAATAACGTATTTCGGCGCAGCCGAAAAATATTGCAAGCCGAAAAATGATCGGCGTTAAGCCGAAACGCCGCCGCCGCCGATTAATTTTACCCTTTCAGCCGCCGCCGATAAAAATTGATCGGCTTGCTTCTCTGGTCCCTGCTGTAATTGAAATTTGACTACTTAATTTTTATATATGGGGGATTTCATGTCAAGTGACCCAATTTTGAAATCGATGTCTTCCGATTTGGATGAAATTTGCACCAAGGTTAGTCCTATTGGATAGTAGTTTAGACACAAATTTTCAACAAGATCGGTCTAAAAGTTTCTGAGTTAGTGGGGGTCAAAATTTGGCATTTTGGCCATACAGGTGTTCTTTCTTATCCATGTAACTTATTACCTATTGGTGTTAGCAAAATTTGTCCCAAGTAGCTTCGATAGCTATTTGATCCATCTTTTGAAAAAAATTTTTTTTGTTTTTTTTAAAAATTTTTTTTATTTTTTTTTTTAAATTTAAAACTTTTTTTTATTTTTTTTTTTAGCGGGAATGTTTTTTTTTTTTTTTTTTTGTTCAAAAGAAAGCTTATGTCTTTTCCTTTAAGGTAGTTTTGGTCCCTTTTTGGGATGCGAGCGGCTCATGTATAAAAAAAAATAATTTCTAACTCTAGACAAGGGTTTTTCAATTTTTAGCATATGCAGTGTTCTTTCTCATCCATTTAACTTATTACCTATTAGTGTTAGCAGAATTTGTCCCAAGTAGCTTCGATAGCTATTTGATCAATATTCTGAAAAATTTTTTTTTTGTTTTTTTAAAACTTTTTTTTTTTAATTTTAAATTTTTTTTTTTAAATGTAAAATTTTTTTTTTATATTTTTTTTTATCCGGAATGTTTTTTTTTTTTTTTATTTTGTTCAAAAGAAAGCTTATGTCTTACCCTTTAAGGTAGTTTTGGTCGCTTTTTGGGATGCGAGTGGCTTATGAATAAAAAAAATTATTTCTAACTCTAGACGCGGTTTTTTAAATTTTTAGCATATGCACTATTTTGAATTTTTTCCTATTTGTGTTTAAGTGTTTCTAAAGCCTTAAAAATAAAACGTTTGCAAAGAAACTAGACAAATTAACCTTTCCGACGGTATGTTACAAACCCAATTATTATTTTATACCTTCGATACTATAATGCCCACAATATGTTAATCCCAGGAATAAAATCACTTTTTTTCTGTAGAAATGTTGACAAATTAAATTCTTTTTATTAATTTGTAATAATAATTAATTTAATATATAATTATAATAATAATAATTTCTAATAATAATAATAAAAAGATAAAGATAAATAATTTAATAAAATTTATGTAGGAAAAATTAAAAAAAGAATTATTTGTCAACATTTCTACAGAAAAAAGTGATTTTATTCCTGGGATTAACATATTGTGGGCATTATAGTATCGAAGGTATAAAATAATAATTGGGTTTGTAACATACCGTCGGAAAGGTTAATTTGTCTAGTTTCTTTGCAAACGTTTTATTTTTAAGGCTTTAGAAACACTTAAACACAAATAGGAAAAAATTCAAAATAGTGCATATGCTAAAAATTTAAAAACCCTCGTCTAGAGTTAGAAATAATTTTTTTTATTCATAAGCCACTCGCATCCCAAAAAGCGACCTAAACTACCTTAAAGGGTAAGACATAAGCTTTCTTTTGAACAAAAAAAAAAAAAAAAAAAAAAATTCCGGATAAAAAAAAATATAAAAAAAAAAATTTTACATTTAAAAAAAAAATTTTAAATTTAAAAAAAAAAGTTTTAAAAAAATTTTTCAGAATATTGATCAAATAGCTATCGAAGCTACTTGGGACAAATTCAGCTAACACTAATAGGTAATAAGTTAAATGGATGAGAAAGAACACTGCATATGCTAAAAATTTAAAAACTCTTGTCTAGAGTTAGAAATTATTTTTTTTTATACATAAGCCGCTCGCATTCCAAAAAGAGACCAAAACTACCTTAAAGGAAAAGACATAAGCTTTCTTTTGAACAAAAAAAAAAAAAACAACATTCCCGCTAAAAAAAAAAATAAAAAAAAGTTTTAAATTTAAAAAAAAAAAATTAAAAAAATTTTTTTTCAAAAGATGGATCAAATAGCTATCGAAGCTACTTGGGACAAATTTTGCTAACACCAATAGGTAATAAGTTACATGGATAAGAAAGAACACCTGTATGGCCAAAATGTCAAATTTTGACCCCCACTAACTCAGAAACTTTTAGACCGATCTTGTTGAAAATTTGTGTCTAAACTACTATCCAATAGGACTAACCTTGGTGCAAATTTCATCCAAATCGGAAGACATCGATTTCAAAATTGGGTCACTTGACATGAAATCCCCCATATGTATATGTACCAAGGTATATTTACACAAGGTAGACTCATTTGAGAGTGTAGACATGCTGCTCTATAAAAGGAACCATTTTGTCAAAATTGTCTTCATATAAAACAAAAACAATTTAACGCACACATGTACAAATTTTGGCTCATATACACGCAATTTGACGTTGTGGTTCCAACTAGGGGTAAACAGCTGACAAACATATGGGCCAACGAGTTTACCTTGTGTAAATATACCTTGGTATATGTACCTTGTTCTGTAACTGAATTTAATTGTTTATTATGTACTTTTCATTTTAAACATTGAGTGCTCTTGTTTATTTATTTATTGTTGTTGTTTTCATAATCATTCAAATTGCAAGGTATATTTATAGCAGGTAGCCGCGAGATAACAACAATTGTACAATAAAACTAACAACAGGGCTTTTTATTGTTGTTATGTGGTACGAACTGTCAAAAGGCAAAGGGGTTGATAAGAGACAAAAAAGACAAAAGATTGAGACAAAAAACTTGTTTACATGTTTACTATACAACATTTGACAGTTCGTACCAAGCAAATACAAAATAAACAGCTGGCTTTCCGAGACTACCTGCTATAAATATACCTTGGCAAATTGAGTAAACATCTAATTATGCCGTTATAATAACTCTCATAATAATCAGCGTTGCCGTTTTGGTTACTTTTAACCAAAATTGGTTACTTTTTTTCCAATGTGTACTTGTGTACTTTTTTTCGATTTTGGTTACTTTTTTTCAACACAAAAATAACCAATTTTTTATTTTGGAACAAAAACTTCACGCTCCGCTTTTTTGACCCTTAAAAATTGCGTGTGGTATATGTGTATCTAAAACCAATACTTTTTTCATCTACTTAAAAATTAATTTCTTAGAAGCTTGAACTATAACAGAATATCAACTTAAGCATATAAGGTATATACTTTGAAGTGTAGATGGCCATTATCTGCTACTCTTAATGCTTCAAAGGTCTAACTGAAACACTTTTCTAGATAAAGGAAAAGGTCAAAGAGCCTACCGATCCCACCACGTTTACTACTATTATATTTCCACCGGAAATATATATACAAAAGATCTAACGCATAATTTAGCTCAATTTCGCACTTTGATACTATAACACACAGAAAGACCTTAAAAGTTTTACTTGTAAGAGCTCTATATATAAAAAGGTTTAAAGCTCTAGCTCATAAAGCTTTTAAAATTTATGAAAATAAGTGTTAACTTTGTAAAGCTGCCACCTTCACTAAAAATTTCGAAAAATTATATAGCCTATTGTTCTTTCAATCCATCGGTAATATGCTGTCAAAACTTTATAAAATCGGCCCAGAAGCTTATGAGCCTACAAGATTAAAAAAAAACCATTTTTACCCACGTACAACTACAATTCGAGTCGGAAAGAACCCAACCAATTTTAGGGGAATGTAAGAAAAGATAAACTCACTGTTTATTGTTGGTGTTTTATTTAAGCTTTGATATAGTTACGAGTGAGACTTTGAGTGTTTATAATTCTTATTCGCTTTATAGTTTTATTTGTATAATATTTTTAGCTTTTCTAAAATCTTTGGAAAAAGTTTCCTGATGAGCTGGCCTCAGCAACCAGTGAAATGCACAAAGAAGCTAGCTTTACCTCAACAATAAATTTCAGTGTATTTATCAACTATGAAAAATTGAGAATTTAGCGTGTCTTACAGAAATCTTATTAACAATTTCTTCTTTAGACATATTTTTAAACTGAAGTGCGAATACAAAATAATTTTGGTTACTTTTTTTCGCTTTTGGTTACTTGATTTTTACATTTTGGTTACAAATTTTTTTTTTGTTGTGGCAACGCTGATAATAATATATTGTTACGTTACTGCCTTTCAATAACGTTTTGGTTTATTTCCTTTATAATAAACCGTTTCGAGTTCTTTATTGCAACTTTAATAAAATAAATAAAACACAAACACTTTAAAAACTGTTTACAATTTACTCAACTTTATTTAGTACTAAGTCTTTTTAACAACCGTAATTTATAGCTTTTATTCACAACCAACTATAATTTTCTCAGCGTTATGCGTTATTGACAAAGTCTGAACTAAGAATGAATTTGTTCTGCTACTCGCCGCTAGTATTTATACTGCAATTTGGTTGTCTAGAATATTCGAAATGTTTTTCGAAGGTTCGAGGCTTTTTTTTATTCACCACACTTTAATTTGATTTATGGTAGCACTTATGTTTACATAATTTTACCTCTTATACTGAAGAAGCTTTTTTAACGGTCATTTCTAGGGCTTTCTGCACATTGGGATTGAAGTGTACTAAATTATAACAAAAACGATGTAAACTAATAAAATTACTAATAAATACAAGATAACTAATAAATTCAACTAATTCTTAACTAATAATTACAACTAATTCTTAACTAAAGTTACTTTCGTAACACTGCCCCCCACTTAAGCCTGTTCGTCCCGAATAGGCTCAGAATCACCTCTTCCATAAGGGGCTAATCGTTATAAATGAACAACTTTCATTTTGGCTCTTGGACTTTTGTATTTCTGTATTCGGTATACCACATCATTTAATTTCTTTATCACCTTATATGACCCATCCCAATGGGTCTGTAATTTGGGAGATAACCCTTTCTTTCGTTGGGGATTAAAAAGCAAAACTAACTGGCCCTCCTTATTTCCTTTGGAATTCACCGGCCGATCATATCTGCACAACTTACTACGGCTACGCAAGGACTTTCTATAGTCGTAAGTATTTCTACACACAAGTAAAGATACCTGCTTATCTTCTGGTATAGGTAGTGCATTACAATTGCACTGTGGCAGCGACGCACAACCTCTGTTTGCTGTGCTCCTGGCTGCCACACGCTTTGGGCAGTTTCCTTTAAAATTTTGACTTCCACCTATACTATTGGCCCTTATAACCTTGGGCGATACGGGCTCTCTTCTTTGCGCCGTTATCCAATCTTTACTGGGCGCTACCTTCAACGAGCGACCCTCACTGACGCATTCCCTTCTATCTGCCTCCGTACAGTGCCTGGCTTCCAATCTGCTAAGCTGTCTTACCTGAACAACCACTTTTTCTCGCTTTTCAACTTTTCTGTGAACTGACGATTCCTGACGAGTACATTCGAGAGGCGGTCCCACACGAGCCTCACTTTCATACCCAACATCCAGGGGTATTTCATAATCACACAAATACATAATTTGCTTTCCCATATTCAGACTTATATTATGACTTATCATAAAATCTGCGCCAATCAGTACTTCGTCTACAATGTCGGCCACAATAAACTCATGAAAAGTGACAATATCGGCAATTCTTAACACCACACGTGTTTTCCCAAAGACAGTAGCAGGCTCACCTGTAGCTGTTTGCAAGCTCACTCCGCTTAGTGGTTCGACTGCTCCCTTAACCAAGTCAGGCCTTATTATCGAGAATCCTGCACCAGTGTCGATAGTCAAAATGCGCTTTTTACCATCGATGTAGCCAAATGTCTTAATACTTTTGTTACTCTTTGGCACTACTAAATTTATTATCGAGTCCTCAGATGCGAAAGGTAGCACTCCCTCCATACTTAACGGCGACTCCTGTGATAACTTATGACTAGCCCGTTGGTTGTTTCTCGGCGGCGAAGCAGATCTTGAACGTTTTTTCGGTGCCTTACAGTTACGTAGTATGTGACCAGCCTTACCGCAGTTATAGCATTTTATTTTAGCTTTTGTTTTCTTCTCGCTTAAAGCTTCCATAACTGCCTCTTTTATATCCTGCACAATATCCCTTTCACCATTGGCGGTCACATCGAGCCTTCGCACTCTGCCTACTTGTGGTTTTGAAATAATTCTTGCGGTTTCCTGGGCTAAAGCAAATGAAACAGTTTCTGCAAAGGTTGGTTTTTGTGATGCACATACCGCAAGTTTAACATCAGCATCACGAATACCGTTAACAAATGCCTCCGTTTTAAAATGATCCAAAAAGGGATGATTCTCACCAGGATAAGTTAGCTGTACCAACCGCTCAATCTCCAGTGCGAAGTCCTGTAAGGTTTCGTTTGCCTTTTGCACTCTGCCACGCAACTCCATTTTGTAGATTTCCTTTTTGTGTTCACCACCATACTTGCGTTGCAGTGCTACCATAATTTCATCATAATTGTTTCTGCTACTTACTGGTACACTTTCAAGCACTTCAGCCGCAGTCCCCTTTAAAGCAAGAATTAACTCGATTGCTTTTTCCTCACTGTTCCATGCATTTCTGTTAGCAACTGTATCGAACTGGAACTTGAAAACATTTAATGGAACACTACCGTCAAAGCAAGGGGCCTTTATTCTACTAGAAACTTCTGGAATAACACGCACTGGTCCCTCTTGGTATTGTAGACTATTTACTTTTGCTTCAAGATGATGAAACTTTTCATCCATATCTGTTACCTTTGTTGTTACTTCAGTCAGCTTCTGGTTAAATTCTATTTCCATTTCATTTACTCTTTCGTTCATTTCACTGGAAATCTCTTGAAGTTTCTCGTTTGTTATTCTAGAATTCTCTTGAATTTCGGCTAATATGGTGCTCGTCTTCTCATCAATTTTTCTAGAAGTTTCAGCTAGAATATCACTCGAATTTTCTTTTATCATCAATACCATGCTTTTGGAATTATCGTCGATTTTTTTAGAATTTTCATCAATTATTCTAGAAGTTTCAGCTAACATCTCTCTAGAATTTTCGTCAATTTTGGCCATCATAGCAGCAAACATTGTGTTGAAATCCACGCTGCTAGCAACTGCACGAGTACATACCTCAATTTCGTCTTTATCCTCGAATTCGTAACTCACAATGTCCATATTGCGTCGCTCGAATTCATCTATTAGTCTCTTTTGCAGCTCTGCTTTATTACCTGCAGTTGGCAGATTCAACTTGCCCAATTCTTTCTTGAGCTGTTCTACTTTAAGCTCTTCAAATTTCATTGCTGTCTTCTTGTTATTTATTTTTTTTTTTATTTTATTATTTTTTTTTTTACTTTTATTAATTTATTTATTTTATTTATGCAATTTCACTTCTGACACCAATTGTTACGTTACTGCCTTTCAATAACGTTTTGGTTTATTTCCTTTATAATAAACCGTTTCGAGTTCTTTTTTTTTTTTTTTTTTTTTTTTTTTAATTCCCTAAGCTAGCTTTTATTCACAACCAACTATAATTTTCTCAGCGTTATGCGTTATTGACAAAGTCTGAACTAAGAATGAATTTGTTCTGCTACTCGCCGCTAGTATTTATACTGCAATTTGATTGTCTAGAATATTCGAAATGTTTTTCGAAGGTTCGAGGCTTTTTTTTATTCACCACACTTTAATTTGATTTATGGTAGCACTTATGTTTACATAATTTTACCTCTTATACTGAAGAAGCTTTTTTAACGGTCATTTCTAGGGCTTTCTGCACATTGGGATTGAAGTGTACTAAATTATAACAAAAACGATGTAAACTAATAAAATTACTAATAAATACAAGATAACTAATAAATTCAACTAATTCTTAACTAATAATTACAACTAATTCTTAACTAAAGTTACTTTCGTAACAATATAAATTGTCACTCATTTCCAATACTCCAACCAACTATTTTCTTTTTATTAATTTCCAATATGTAAGTTGACCTTTAAAAGGCAACACATTAATGTAATCGATCTTCTTTTGCCGGTTGACTACCGAATAAACTACTTTAAAAATATAAAAATCCAAGCCGTTTTTCTTTTTTTTTTTTGTCTATCCAAAATTAATTTAATCTTGCTGGCGAATAGGACAATTTTTGTCTGTTCAGCCTCAAGTATTAATATAAAAATTGGATATAAGGAACTGTGGTTAGTTAGGACATTATTGTCTGACTTTGAGAGACTCATCCTCTACATATTTCTTTTTAATTGTAATTTTTAATATTTTTATTATTGACGTATATGTTCACTAATTAAGAATTATATTAAAGCGTCCATTCGCTGATATTATATTATTTTTTAAAAAAATAATATTATAATATTATAAATACTTTTTTATATTGAAAGAAAAAAACCGTATGCCGAGTTAAAAAAAAACACGTCTGCATTCAACGAGAACGAAACTGTATGAAAAATCATACATGTGTATTAAAATTTAAAAATAAAACTGCTACTCTCACTCCTATTGACTATAAATGCAGATTTTAACTCCTTTTATAGACCAACCTAAATATGGGAAGCGTTTTTTTAAAATGAAAAATGCAGGTTTTTAATAATCAAAAAAAGGAAACTATCTGCCTATTTTCGTACACGTATATTTAAAACAAAATCAAAATTTTAAGAATTTGTTGCATTTAAAGCCGGTTTTAGTTTAAAGTATACTTTATTTGACTACTTACCGATAGCTAAAGTTAGGATTTTATCGGCCTTATAAAAAGTGTTCGATTATTACAACTTTACTTTAACCTACCAGGTAGAATGAACCTTGATTTACTTTATCGCTCACTTAAGTTTAAAGTAAAGTTTTAATCATGGAACACTTTATAGACTATAACATTTAAAATATTAGCTAAATAACAACCAAATCTGGAATATTAATTCACATGACCAAACAAAAAATTTAACAAATAGGTTTTAATTCATTTAACGGGCTCAGATTTTTTATGAGCTTGACTTATATTTCGCCTGAAATGAGGCGGTTCTGCTTATACATATTATTATAACTTTAAAACGATTTGGAATAAAATTTCCTTTGTCATAAGAAACATTTTTTTATATTTGCAACTTTTTCGGAGTCATTCAGAAATTAGTGGCCTTTTTTATGGAAAACTATTACCACTTTTTGTTTTCGAAAATTCACAAAAAAAAATAATAAGAACAAAAATTTTACATTTTTTTATCATTTAATAAAAAAGCCAAGTTTACAACGAATAAAATAAGGCATTAATCATGAAAATCGGTTGACAAATATTGACAAATGTACGTACGTTTTTACCTCGCACAAGCAAACATTATTTTGTAATAAGAGAGGCTTGTTTTCAACTCGTTTTCTGCTCAAATAAATTTTATACTTACGAGTTCAAAAATAAAACTCGTAAGCACAAATTTTAAAACGAGTCGTTTTATGCTTACGAGTCGAGCAGAGTCGTAAAAAATTTGTGATCGCGAGTTTAAAAATTACTCGCGAGCACAGATTTTAAAACGAGAGAATTGACTCGAATTGTGCTCGCGAGTAGAATTTTTTCCTACCCTGGTAAAAATATGTCATAAATGAAAAGTTTTTGACACTTTTTTGCACTATTACACAGAACAAGAATCGTATTACTGTGAAATTGTGAAAACAATCACCCTTATTATAGTTGGCGAATTAAAAATACGCCTATGATTGTTTGGTAATAGATTAAAGAGAACGTGAACTTATTTCCTTTAATCTATTACAACGATAAGGTGAATTTGTTTCTATCCACTTGTTCTTTTTATATGAAAACATTGGATTTTATTTATCATTTTTTCACTAAACGAGAATAAGAAACTCTATGAAAAAAGTTTTCATTTCACAGTTCCACAGAACCAGAATCGACCCCCAGCATGATTGAATCGTGTGTTGTAAAGTTAGCTCATAAAAGTTAAATTGTAAAGGTAATGATAACTTGTTTTTGTTTGAAAATTTAAATAAAAAATAGTTGTGGCGAAAATAAAAACAAAAGATGCAAAAGACATATGCGCAATGCTTTAAAAATTACCAATCACTCGATTTGCTACAATTTTTCTTTCGCACCGCAATAGAGATTAGAGCCAGGGTAACATATGAATGAATACGCCTTGGACTTACCCTGCGGCCACACGATCAAGTTGTTCTTGATAGTCTTTTACATATACTGCTTGTCAAAATTTACAAAAATTGAAAGCTGTGACGTAGGCTGCACTCAATTTGAAAGCAATTTACTTTCAAGATTTCATCAAGGAAACAATTTATAAAGAAAAACATGTAATTAATCAGCTGTATAATTGAAATTAAAATTGCCAAACAAATGGAAAGGTGAAATTGAAAGTGAGAGTGTATTGCAAATTGAATGGAATTGAAAGGCAAAACTTGATCGTGTGACCACCGAGTTAGCAATTTGTTAAAAAGAAGTTTTTTTTTTTGGCTGTTTAAGTTTAATATCCATTAATATCTATATATAAATCGGCAAAGGCAAAACAGTTAAGAACACTTTCCTCCTCTGTATGTCAACCGATTTGAACAAAATATACACCATTTGAAAGATATTTACTTACAGAATTTCACAATATATATTTTATTAAAATCTGTTCACAAAATCGTTCTGTTCTATTTAAACTAACGGAATCAACTAAAAAAAGGAAAAACAAAAAAAAAGCATATTGTACATGTTTATTGCATACCGAAAAAAACATGCATAAACCTCCTGATGTTACAATAAAAAAAAAATCAATTGAGCCACGGCTTAAATTTTGATTTTTCTAAAAGAATCCCAGTTTATCTTAGCGGTCCTACTTACCTTTCGATTAGTCGAGTAGGTAGCGATAATACCCTTTCAAATGACTCCCCATTTCTAATTAAATCAGTGATCGATTCTGTCTGTGACGGCGAAGTATCCGAATGCAAAAAATTGCGTAATGACACATTGCTTATTAAAACCAAAAACTCAATTCAAGCTAATAAACTTATTAAGCTGATGGCTATTAATGCAGATATCAAGGTTGAAGTTATTGAACACAAATTGAACTATTCAAAAGGGGTAATTTATTCAGTTGATCTGTTTGATATTCCGGAAGACGAAATCCAATCAAATTTAGCACGTCAAAAAGTGACTGAGGTTAAAAAAATTTTGCGAATGGAAAACAAAAACCTAAAAGAAACTGGTCTTTTAATACTGACATTCTCGGCTATTGATCTACCAGAATACATTCACTTAGGTTATCAAAAAATTTATATCCGCCCACACATTCCTCCACCAATGAGATGTAACAACTGCCTTCATTTCGGGCAAGTGCAGAAAACTTGTCAAAATCAAAAATATGATACTCCTGTGGCAACATAAGCCATATTACTCCCGACACTGGGGAAATATGTGAAAATGAAATTTGCTGCATCAATTGCAAAGAAAATAACATTACTGAGTACAAACACACTGCTAAGGATAAAATGTGCCCAATCTTTCTAAAACATAAGGAAATTCAAGCTATCAGAGTCCTTGAAAAAACTGGCCTTGGAAACGTTGAACGAATTTACAATAAAAGAAATCAAGTTTTCTGTCATTTCTTTTTATCATTTTCTTAACACCAACGTGAAAAAGTGACTACTCGCTCATTCACTTCTTGTAGGGATATAGATAAACAAACCGGTTAAACAAAACAAAAAGACAAATAATGATTTTTTCGTTTAAAAAGTAAAAATTTTATAAAAGATAAATTAAATTCTTAGAATAAAAATACTATTTACAGCAAATACCTTGTTAGTTGTACTACGGTCAGTAACAGATATAACATTAGGATTTTCTTAAAATTTAAAAACATCAGGTATTTTAAAATAGTAAAATAATTAATTTTTAAAATTTATATTTATACATATGTTGGTCTATTATTATACCCTTCACCGAAGGTAAAAGGGTATATATAAGTTTGTCATTCCGTTTGTAATTTCTACAATATTGATACTACACCCTATAAAGTATATATATTCTGGGTCCTTATGAAAAGCGAAGTTGATTTAACGATATCCGTCCGTCTGTCCGTCTGTCCGTCTTACGTTTGATATGTGTTTTCCGGAGACTCCAGACATGATAGCGGCTAGGTTGTTTCACACTTATGTCACATATAGTCCACCATTTCTCGCTATTGAAATTCAGCCACATCGGTCCAAAAATGGCTGAGATATGAGCAAAAAACCACGACTACCTCTAATTTTTTCCAAAAATCCCTTGTTGTTGTTGTATTTTTATTACTTTTTTGTGTATATCTGGAGAACGGCAAGAGCCAAAGTTTCCAAATTAGGTACACACATTAAGGTTATCAATATACAGCATTCCACAAAATGTGGGCGGGATTGAACAAGTGGGCGTGGTACCTCCCGTGCAAAAAATATCAAAAATTGTATAAAACCCTGCTTTTTTGGACTGTCATATGACCTATGGTTACGCGTTATATATCAAAAGATCGGAAATTTTTAGTAGAAAATATTTTCTGAAAATTTCGGAAAAATCGGTTCAGATACAAAAAAGTTATGACCAAAATATAATTTTTTTTTTGGAAAATACCCATTTTCGGACACAATAGATCTTCCCGAGTCCAAGGTTTATAACTCAAGTAAATGGTAAATTTCTTCTTTAACACGTCAGTATATAAATCTGTCAAATCGGTTAAAAAATGGCTGAGTTATAACCGAAATACTGAATTCCCAAAAATTACTCTTTTTATACCCTTCACCGAAGGTAAAAGGGTATATATAAGTTTGTCATTCCGTTTGTAATTTCTACAATATTGATACTACACCCTATAAAGTATATATATTCTGGGTCCTTATGAAAAGCGAAGTTGATTTAACGATATCCGTCCGTCTGTCCGTCTTACGTTTGATATGTGTTTTCCGGAGACTCCAGACATGATAGCGGCTAGGTTGTTTCACACTTATGTCACATATAGTCCACCATTTCTTGCTATTGAAATTCAGCCACATCGGTCCAAAAATGGCTGAGATATGAGCAAAAAACCACGACTACCTCTAATTTTTTCCAAAAATCCCTTGTTGTTGTTGTATTTTTATTACTTTTTTGTGTATATCTGGAGAACGGCAAGAGCCAAAGTTTCCAAATTAGGTACACACATTAAGGTTATCAATATACAGCATTCCACAAAATGTGGGCGGGATTGAACAAGTGGGCGTGGTACCTCCCGTGCAAAAAATATCAAAAATTGTATAAAACCCTGCTTTTTTGGACTGTCATATGACCTATGGTTACGCGTTATATATCAAAAGATCGGAAATTTTTAGTAGAAAATATTTTCTGAAAATTTCGGAAAAATCGGTTCAGATACAAAAAAGTTATGACCAAAATATAATTTTTTTTTTGGAAAATACCCATTTTCGGACACAATAGATCTTCCCGAGTCCAAGGTTTATAACTCAAGTAAATGGTAAATTTCTTCTTTAACACGTCAGTATATAAATCTGTCAAATCGGTTAAAAAATGGCTGAGTTATAACCGAAATACTGAATTCCCAAAAATTACTCTTTTTATACCCTTCACCGAAGGTAAAAGGGTATATATAAGTTTGTCATTCCGTTTGTAATTTCTACAATATTGATACTACACCCTATAAAGTATATATATTCTGGGTCCTTATGAAAAGCGAAGTTGATTTAACGATATCCGTCCGTCTGTCCGTCTGTCCGTCTTACGTTTGATATGTGTTTTCCGGAGACTCCAGACATGATAGCGGCTAGGTTGTTTCACACTTGTGTCACATATAGTCCACCATTTCTTGCTATTGAAATTCAGCCACATCGGTCCAAAAATGGCTGAGATATGAGCAAAAAACCACGACTACCTCTAATTTTTTCCAAAAATCCCTTGTTGTTGTTGTATTTTTATTACTTTTTTGTGTATATCTGGAGAACGGCAAGAGCCAAAGTTTCCAAATTAGGTACACACATTAAGGTTATCAATATACAGCATTCCACAAAATGTGGGCGGGATTGAACAAGTGGGCGTGGTACCTCCCGTGCAAAAAATATCAAAAATTGTATAAAACCCTGCTTTTTTGGACTGTCATATGACCTATGGTTACGCGTTATATATCAAAAGATCGGAAATTTTTAGTAGAAAATATTTTCTGAAAATTTCGGAAAAATCGGTTCAGATACAAAAAAGTTATGACCAAAATATAATTTTTTTTTGGAAAATACCCATTTTCGGACACAATAGATCTTCCCGAGTCCAAGGTTTATAACTCAAGTAAATGGTAAATTTCTTCTTTAACACGTCAGTATATAAATCTGTCAAATCGGTTAAAAAATGGCTGAGTTATAACCGAAATACTGAATTCCCAAAAATTACTCTTTTTATACCCTTCACCGAAGGTAAAAGGGTATATATAAGTTTGTCATTCCGTTTGTAATTTCTACAATATTGATACTACACCCTATAAAGTATATATATTCTGGGTCCTTATGAAAAGCGAAGTTGATTTAACGATATCCGTCCGTCTGTCCGTCTGTCCGTCTTACGTTTGATATGTGTTTTCCGGAGACTCCAGACATGATAGCGGCTAGGTTGTTTCACACTTATGTCACATATAGTCCACCATTTCTTGCTATTGAAATTCAGCCACATCGGTCCAAAAATGGCTGAGATATGAGCAAAAAACCACGACTACCTCTAATTTTTTTTCAAAAATCCCTTGTTGTTGTTGTATTTTTATTACTTTTTTGTGTATATCTGGAGAACGGCAAGAGCCAAAGTTTCCAAATTAGGTACACACATTAAGGTTATCAATATACAGCATTCCACAAAATGTGGGCGGGATTGAACAAGTGGGCGTGGTACCTCCTGTGCAAAAAATATCAAAAATTGTATAAAACCCTGCATTTTTGGACTGTCATATGACCTATGGTTACGCGTTATATATCAAAAGATCGGAAATTTTTAGTAGAAAATATTTTCTGAAAATTTCGGAAAAATCGGTTCAGATACAAAAAAGTTATGACCAAAATATAATTTTTTTTTTGGAAAATACCCATTTTCGGACACAATAGATCTTCCCGAGTCCAAGGTTTATAACTCAAGTAAATGGTAAATTTCTTCTTTAACACGTCAGTATATAAATCTGTCAAATCGGTTAAAAAATGGCTGAGTTATAACCGAAATACTAAATTCCCAAAAATTACTCTTTTTATACCCTTCACCGAAGGTAAAAGGGTATATATAAGTTTGTCATTCCGTTTGTAATTTCTACAATATTGATACTACACCCTATAAAGTATATATATTCTGGGTCCTTATGAAAAGCGAAGTTGATTTAACGATATCCGTCCGTCTGTCCGTCTGTCCGTCTTACGTTTGATATGTGTTTTTCGGAGACTCCAGACATGATAGCGGCTAGGTTGTTTCACACTTATGTCACATATAGTCCACCATTTCTTGCTATTGAAATTCAGCCACATCGGTCCAAAAATGGCTGAGATATGAGCAAAAAACCACGACTACCTCTAATTTTTTCCAAAAATCCCTTGTTGTTGTTGTATTTTTTTACTTTTTTGTGTATATCTGGAGAACGGCAAGAGCCAAAGTTTCCAAATTAGGTACACACATTAAGGTTATCAATATACAGCATTCCACAAAATGTGGGCGGGATTGAACAAGTGGGCGTGGTACCTCCCGTGCAAAAAATATCAAAAATTGTATAAAACCCTGCTTTTTTGGACTGTCATATGACCTATGGTTACGCGTTATATATCAAAAGATCGGAAATTTTTAGTAGAAAATATTTTCTGAAAATTTCGGAAAAATCGGTTCAGATACAAAAAAGTTATGACCAAAATATAATTTTTTTTTTGGAAAATACCCATTTTCGGACACAATAGATCTTCCCGAGTCCAAGGTTTATAACTCAAGTAAATGGTAAATTTCTTCTTTAACACGTCAGTATATAAATCTGTCAAATCGGTTAAAAAATGGCTGAGTTATAACCGAAATACTGAATTCCCAAAAATTACTCTTTTTATACCCTTCACTGAAGGTAAAAGGGTATATATAAGTTTGTCATTCCGTTTGTAATTTCTACAATATTGATACTACACCCTATAAAGTATATATATTCTGGGTCCTTATGAAAAGCGAAGTTGATTTAACGATATCCGTCCGTCTGTCCGTCTGTCCGTCTTACGTTTGATATGTGTTTTCCGGAGACTCCAGACATGATAGCGGCTAGGTTGTTTCACACTTATGTCACATATAGTCCACCATTTCTTGCTATTGAAATTCAGCCACATCGGTCCAAAAATGGCTGAGATATGAGCAAAAAACCACGACTACCTCTAATTTTTTCCAAAAATCCCTTGTTGTTGTTGTATTTTTATTACTTTTTTGTGTATATCTGGAGAACGGCAAGAGCCAAAGTTTCCAAATTAGGTACACACATTAAGGTTATCAATATACAGCATTCCACAAAATGTGGGCGGGATTGAACAAGTGGGCGTGGTACCTCCCGTGCAAAAAATATCAAAAATTGTATAAAACCCTGCTTTTTTGGACTGTCATATGACCTATGGTTACGCGTTATATATCAAAAGATCGGAAATTTTTAGTAGAAAATATTTTCTGAAAATTTAGGAAAAATCGGTTCAGATACAAAAAAGTTATGACCAAAATATAATTTTTTTTTTGGAAAATACCCATTTTCGGACACAATAGATCTTCCCGAGTCCAAGGTTTATAACTCAAGTAAATGGTAAATTTCTTCTTTAACACGTCAGTATATAAATCTGTCAAATCGGTTAAAAAATGGCTGAGTTATAACCGAAATACTGAATTCCCAAAAATTACTCTTTTTATACCCTTCACCGAAGGTAAAAGGGTATATATAAGTTTGTCATTCCGTTTGTAATTTCGACAATATTGATACTACACCCTATAAAGTATATATATTCTGGGTCCTTATGAAAAGCGAAGTTGATTTAACGATATCCGTCCGTCTGTCCGTCTTACGTTTGATATGTGTTTTCCGGAGACTCCAGACATGATAGCGGCTAGGTTGTTTCACACTTATGTCACATATAGTCCACCATTTCTTGCTATTGAAATTCAGCCACATCGGTCCAAAAATGGCTGAGATATGAGCAAAAAACCACGACTACCTCTAATTTTTTCCAAAAATCCCTTGTTGTTGTTGTATTTTTATTACTTTTTTGTGTATATCTGGAGAACGGCAAGAGCCAAAGTTTCCAAATTAGGTACACACATTAAGGTTATCAATATACAGCATTCCACAAAATGTGGGCGGGATTGAACAAGTGGGCGTGGTACCTCCCGTGCAAAAAATATCAAAAATTGTATAAAACCCTGCTTTTTTGGACTGTCATATGACCTATGGTTACGCGTTATATATCAAAAGATCGGAAATTTTTAGTAGAAAATATTTTCTGAAAATTTCGGAAAAATCGGTTCAGATACAAAAAAGTTATGACCAAAATATAATTTTTTTTTTGGAAAATACACATTTTCGGACACAATAGATCTTCCCGAGTCCAAGGTTTATAACTCAAGTAAATGGTAAATTTCTTCTTTAACACGTCAGTATATAAATCTGTCAAATCGGTTAAAAAATGGCTGAGTTATAACCGAAATACTGAATTCCCAAAAATTACTCTTTTTATACCCTTCACCGAAGGTAAAAGGGTATATATAAGTTTGTCATTCCGTTTGTAATTTCGACAATATTGATACTACACCCTATAAAGTATATATATTCTGGGTCCTTATGAAAAGCGAAGTTGATTTAACGATATCCGTCCGTCTGTCCGTCTGTCCGTCTTACGTTTGATATGTGTTTTCCGGAGACTCCAGACATGATAGCGGCTAGGTTGTTTCACACTTATGTCACATATAGTCCACCATTTCTTGCTATTCAAATTCAGCCACATCGGTCCAAAAATGGCTGAGATATGAGCAAAAAACCACGACTACCTCTAATTTTTTCCAAAAATCCCTTGTTGTTGTTGTATTTTTATTACTTTTTTGTGTATATCTGGAGAACGGCAAGAGCCAAAGTTTCCAAATTAGGTACACACATTAAGGTTATCAATATACAGCATTCCACAAAATGTGGGCGGGATTGAACAAGTGGGCGTGGTACCTCCCGTGCAAAAAATATCAAAAATTGTATAAAACCCTGCTTTTTGGACTGTCATATGACCTATGGTTACGCGTTATATATCAAAAGATCGGAAATTTTTAGTAGAAAATATTTCTGAAAATTTCGGAAAATCGGTTCAGATACAAAAAAGTTATGACCAAAATATAATTTTTTTTTGGAAAATACCCATTTTCGGACACAATAGATCTTCCCGAGTCCAAGGTTTATAACTCAAGTAAATGGTAAATTTCTTCTTTAACACGTCAGTATATAAATCTGTCAAATCGGTTAAAAAATGGCTGAGTTATAACCGAAATACTGAATTCTCAAAAATTACTCTTTTTATACCCTTCACCAAAGGTAAAAGGGTATATATAAGTTTGTCATTCCGTTTGTAATTTCGACAATATTGATACTACACCCTATAAAGTATATATATTCTGGGTCCTTATGAAAAGCGAAGTTGATTTAACGATATCCGTCCGTCTGTCCGTCTGTCCGTCTTACGTTTGATATGTGTTTTCCGGAGACTCCAGACATGATAGCGGCTAGGTTGTTTCACACTTATGTCACATATAGTCCACCATTTCTTGCTATTGAAATTCAGCCACATCGGTCCAAAAATGGCTGAGATATGAGCAAAAAACCACGACTACCTCTAATTTTTTCCAAAAATCCCTTGTTGTTGTTGTATTTTTATTACTTTTTTGTGTATATCTGGAGAACGGCAAGAGCCAAAGTTTCCAAATTAGGTACACACATTAAGGTTATCAATATACAGCATTCCACAAAATGTGGGCGGGATTGAACAAGTGGGCGTGGTACCTCCCGTGCAAAAAATATCAAAAATTGTATAAAACCCTGCTTTTTTGGACTGTCATATGACCTATGGTTACGCGTTATATATCAAAAGATCGGAAATTTTTAGTAGAAAATATTTTCTGAAAATTTAGGAAAAATCGGTTCAGATACAAAAAAGTTATGACCAAAATATAATTTTTTTTTTGGAAAATACCCATTTTCGGACACAATAGATCTTCCCGAGTCCAAGGTTTATAACTCAAGTAAATGGTAAATTTCTTCTTTAACACGTCAGTATATAAATCTGTCAAATCGGTTAAAAAATGGCTGAGTTATAACCGAAATACTGAATTCCCAAAAATTACTCTTTTTATACCCTTCACCGAAGGTAAAAGGGTATATATAAGTTTGTCATTCCGTTTGTAATTTCGACAATATTGATACTACACCCTATAAAGTATATATATTCTGGGTCCTTATGAAAAGCGAAGTTGATTTAACGATATCCGTCCGTCTGTCCGTCTGTCCGTCTTACGTTTGATATGTGTTTTCCGGAGACTCCAGACATGATAGCGGCTAGGTTGTTTCACACTTATGTCACATATAGTCCACCATTTCTTGCTATTGAAATTCAGCCACATCGGTCCAAAAATGGCTGAGATATGAGCAAAAAACCACGACTACCTCTAATTTTTTCCAAAAATCCCTTGTTGTTGTTGTATTTTTATTACTTTTTTGTGTATATCTGGAGAACGGCAAGAGCCAAAGTTTCCAAATTAGGTACACACATTAAGGTTATCAATATACAGCATTCCACAAAATGTGGGCGGGATTGAACAAGTGGGCGTGGTACCTCCCGTGCAAAAAATATCAAAAATTGTATAAAACCCTGCTTTTTTGGACTGTCATATGACCTATGGTTACGCGTTATATATCAAAAGATCGGAAATTTTTAGTAGAAAATATTTTCTGAAAATTTCGGAAAAATCGGTTCAGATACAAAAAAGTTATGACCAAAATATAATTTTTTTTTTGGAAAATACCCATTTTCGGACACAATAGATCTTCCCGAGTCCAAGGTATATAACTCAAGTAAATGGTTAATTTCTTCTTTAACACGTCAGTATATAAATCTGTCAAATCGGTTAAAAAATGGCTGAGTTATAACCGAAATACTGAATTCCCAAAAATTACTCTTTTTATACCCTTCACCGAAGGTAAAAGGGTATATCGTTACTTTAATATAGAAAAGCCCTAACTAACATTTCCCTTACTTTACAGGAGAAGAAAAAAACTTGATAAAAATTATAGTCCTATAGTCGCGATTTTTTTTAAACGCAGTTTTTTATTAAATTCTCTAAACAATTTAATAAAATACTGCGTTTAAAAAAAATCGCAACTACAATACTACAATTTATATTAAGTTTTTTTCTTCTCCTGTAAAGTAAGGGAAATGTTAGTTAGGGCTTTTCTATATTAAAGTAACGATATATAAGTTTGTCATTCCGTTTGTAATTTCGACAATATTGATACTACACCCTATAAAGTATATATATTCTGGGTCCTTATGAAAAGCGAAGTTGATTTAACGATATCCGTCCGTCTGTCCGTCTGTCCGTCATACGTTTGATATGTGTTTTCCGGAGACTCCAGACATGATAGCGGCTAGGTTGTTTCACACTTATGTCACATATAGTCCACCATTTCTTGCTATTGAAATTCAGCCACATCGGTCCAAAAATGGCTGAGATATGAGCAAAAAACCACGACTACCTCTAATTTTTTCCAAAAATCCCTTGTTGTTGTTGTATTTTTATTACTTTTTTGTGTATATCTGGAGAACGGCAAGAGCCAAAGTTTCCAAATTAGGTACACACATTAAGGTTATCAATATACAGCATTCCACAAAATGTGGGCGGGATTGAACAAGTGGGCGTGGTACCTCCCGTGCAAAAAATATCAAAAATTGTATAAAACCCTGCTTTTTTGGACTGTCATATGACCTATGGTTACGCGTTATATATCAAAAGATCGGAAATTTTTAGTAGAAAATATTTTCTGAAAATTTCGGAAAAATCGGTTCAGATACAAAAAAGTTATGACCAAAATATAATTTTTTTTTTTGGAAAATACCCATTTTCGGACACAATAGATCTTCCCGAGTCCAAGGTTTATAACTCGAGTAAATGGTAAATTTCTTCTTTAACACGTCAGTATATAAATCTGTCAAATCGGTTAAAAAATGGCTGAGTTATAACCGAAATACTGAATTCCCAAAAATTACTCTTTTTATACCCTTCACCGAAGGTAAAAGGGTATATATAAGTTTGTCATTCCGTTTGTAATTTCGACAATATTGATACTACACCCTATAAAGTATATATATTCTGGGTCCTTATGAAAAGCGAAGTTGATTTAACGATATCCGTCCGTCTGTCCGTCTGTCCGTCTTACGTTTGATATGTGTTTTCCGGAGACTCCAGACATGATAGCGGCTAGGTTGTTTCACACTTATGTCACATATAGTCCACCATTTCTTGCTATTGAAATTCAGCCACATCGGTCCAAAAATGGCTGAGATATGAGCAAAAAACCACGACTACCTCTAATTTTTTCCAAAAATCCCTTGTTGTTGTATTTTTATTACTTTTTTGTGTATATCTGGAGAACGGCAAGAGCCAAAGTTTCCAAATTAGGTACACACATTAAGGTTATCAATATACAGCATTCCACAAAATGTGGGCGGGATTGAACAAGTGGGCGTGGTACCTCCCGTGCAAAAAATATCAAAAATTGTATAAAACCCTGCTTTTTTGGACTGTCATATGACCTATGGTTACGCGTTATATATCAAAAGATCGGAAATTTTTAGTAGAAAATATTTTCTGAAAATTTCGGAAAAATCGGTTCAGATACAAAAAAGTTATGACCAAAATATAATTTTTTTTTTTGGAAAATACCCATTTTCGGACACGATAGATCTTCCCGAGTCCAAGGTTTATAACTCAAGTAAATGGTAAATTTCTTCTTTAACACGTCAGTATATAAATCTGTCAAATCGGTTAAAAAATGGCTGAGTTATAACCGAAATACTGAATTCCCAAAAATTACTCTTTTTATACCCTTCACCGAAGGTAAAAGGGTATATATAAGTTTGTCATTCCGTTTGTAATTTCGACAATATTGATACTACACCCTATAAAGTATATATATTCTGGGTCCTTATGAAAAGCGAAGTTGATTTAACGATATCCGTCCGTCTGTCCGTCTGTCCGTCTTACGTTTGATATGTGTTTTCCGGAGACTCCAGACATGATAGCGGCTAGGTTGTTTCACACTTATGTCACATATAGTCCACCATTTCTTGCTATTGAAATTCAGCCACATCGGTCCAAAAATGGCTGAGATATGAGCAAAAAACCACGACTACCTCTAATTTTTTCCAAAAATCCCTTGTTGTTGTTGTATTTTTATTACTTTTTTGTGTATATCTGGAGAACGGCAAGAGCCAAAGTTTCCAAATTAGGTACACACATTAAGGTTATCAATATACAGCATTCCACAAAATGTGGGCGGGATTGAACAAGTGGGCGTGGTACCTCCCGTGCAAAAAATATCAAAAATTGTATAAAACCCTGCTTTTTTGGACTGTCATATGACCTATGGTTACGCGTTATATATCAAAAGATCGGAAATTTTTAGTAGAAAATATTTTCTGAAAATTTCGGAAAAATCGGTTCAGATACAAAAAAGTTATGACCAAAATATAATTTTTTTTTTTGGAAAATACCCATTTTCGGACACAATAGATCTTCCCGAGTCCAAGGTTTATAACTCAAGTAAATGGTAAATTTCTTCTTTAACACGTCAGTATATAAATCTGTCAAATCGGTTAAAAAATGGCTGAGTTATAACCGAAATACTGAATTCCCAAAAATTACTCTTTTTATACCCTTCACCGAAGGTAAAAGGGTATATATAAGTTTGTCATTCCGTTTGTAATTTCTACAATATTGATACTACACCCTATAAAGTATATATATTCTGGGTCCTTATGAAAAGCGAAGTTGATTTAACGATATCCGTCCGTCTGTCCGTCTGTCCGTCTTACGTTTGATATGTGTTTTCCGGAGACTCCAGACATGATAGCGGCTAGGTTGTTTCACACTTATGTCACATATAGTCCACCATTTCTTGCTATTGAAATTCAGCCACATCGGTCCAAAAATGGCTGAGATATGAGCAAAAAACCACGACTACCTCTAATTTTTTCCAAAAATCCCTTGTTGTTGTTGTATTTTTATTACTTTTTTGTGTATATCTGGAGAACGGCAAGAGCCAAAGTTTCCAAATTAGGTACACACATTAAGGTTATCAATATACAGCATTCCACAAAATGTGGGCGGGATTGAACAAGTGGGCGTGGTACCTCCCGTGCAAAAAATATCAAAAATTGTATAAAACCCTGCTTTTTTGGACTGTCATATGACCTATGGTTACGCGTTATATATCAAAAGATCGGAAATTTTTAGTAGAAAATATTTTCTGAAAATTTCGGAAAAATCGGTTCAGATACAAAAAAGTTATGACCAAAATATAATTTTTTTTTTTGGAAAATACCAATTTTCGGACACAATAGATCTTCCCGAGTCCAAGGTTTATAACTCAAGTAAATGGTAAATTTCTTCTTTAACACGTCAGTATATAAATCTGTCAAATCGGTTAAAAAATGGCTGAGTTATAACCGAAATACTGAATTCCCAAAAATTACTCTTTTTATACCCTTCACCGAAGGTAAAAGGGTATATATAAGTTTGTCATTCCGTTTGTAATTTCGACAATATTGATACTACACCCTATAAAGTATATATATTCTGGGTCCTTATGAAAAGCGAAGTTGATTTAACGATATCCGTCCGTCTGTCCGTCTGTCCGTCTTACGTTTGATATGTGTTTTCCGGAGACTCCAGACATGATAGCGGCTAGGTTGTTTCACACTTATGTCACATATAGTCCACCATTTCTTGCTATTGAAATTCAGCCACATCGGTCCAAAAATGGCTGAGATATGAGCAAAAAACCACGACTACCTCTAATTTTTTCCAAAAATCCCTTGTTGTTGTTGTATTTTTATTACTTTTTTGTGTATATCTGGAGAACGGCAAGAGCCAAAGTTTCCAAATTAGGTACACACATTAAGGTTATCAATATACAGCATTCCACAAAATGTGGGCGGGATTGAACAAGTGGGCGTGGTACCTCCCGTGCAAAAAATATCAAAAATTGTATAAAACCCTGCTTTTTTGGACTGTCATATGACCTATGGTTACGCGTTATATATCAAAAGATCGGAAATTTTTAGTAGAAAATATTTTCTGAAAATTTCGGAAAAATCGGTTCAGATACAAAAAAGTTATGACCAAAATATAATTTTTTTTTGGAAAATACCCATTTTCGGACACAATAGATCTTCCCGAGTCCAAGGTTTATAACTCAAGTAAATAGTTAATTTCTTCTTTAACACGTCAGTATATAAATCTGTCAAATCGGTTAAAAAATGGCTGAGTTATAACCGAAATACTGAATTCCCAAAAATTACTCTTTTTATACCCTTCACCGAAGGTAAAAGGGTATATATAAGTTTGTCATTCCGTTTGTAATTTCGACAATATTGATACTACACCCTATAAAGTATATATATTCTGGGTCCTTATGAAAAGCGAAGTTGATTTAACGATATCCGTCCGTCTGTCCGTCTTACGTTTGATATGTGTTTTCCGGAGACTCCAGACATGATAGCGGCTAGGTTGTTTCACACTTATGTCACATATAGTCCACCATTTCTTGCTATTGAAATTCAGCCACATCGGTCCAAAAATGGCTGAGATATGAGCAAAAAACCACGACTACCTCTAATTTTTTCCAAAAATCCCTTGTTGTTGTTGTATTTTTATTACTTTTTTGTGTATATCTGGAGAACGGCAAGAGCCAAAGTTTCCAAATTAGGTACACACATTAAGGTTATCAATATACAGCATTCCACAAAATGTGGGCGGGATTGAACAAGTGGGCGTGGTACCTCCCGTGCAAAAAATATCAAAAATTGTATAAAACCCTGCTTTTTTGGACTGTCATATGACCTATGGTTACGCGTTATATATCAAAAGATCGGAAATTTTTAGTAGAAAATATTTTCTGAAAATTTCGGAAAAATCGGTTCAGATACAAAAAAGTTATGACCAAAATATAATTTTTTTTTTTGGAAAATACCCATTTTCGGACACAATAGATCTTCCCGAGTCCAAGGTTTATAACTCAAGTAAATGGTAAATTTCTTCTTTAACACGTCAGTATATAAATCTGTCAAATCGGTTAAAAAATGGCTGAGTTATAACCGAAATACTGAATTCCCAAAAATTACTCTTTTTATACCCTTCACCGAAGGTAAAAGGGTATATATAAGTTTGTCATTCCGTTTGTAATTTCGACAATATTGATACTACACCCTATAAAGTATATATATTCTGGGTCCTTATGAAAAGCGAAGTTGATTTAACGATATCCGTCCGTCTGTCCGTCTGTCCGTCTTACGTTTGATATGTGTTTTCCGGAGACTCCAGACATGATAGCGGCTAGGTTGTTTCACACTTATGTCACATATAGTCCACCATTTCTTGCTATTGAAATTCAGCCACATCGGTCCAAAAATGGCTGAGATATGAGCAAAAAACCACGACTACCTCTAATTTTTTCCAAAAATCCCTTGTTGTTGTTGTATTTTTATTACTTTTTTGTGTATATCTGGAGAACGGCAAGAGCCAAAGTTTCCAAATTAGGTACACACATTAAGGTTATCAATATACAGCATTCCACAAAATGTGGGCGGGATTGAACAAGTGGGCGTGGTACCTCCCGTGCAAAAAATATCAAAAATTGTATAAAACCCTGCTTTTTTGGACTGTCATATGACCTATGGTTACGCGTTATATATCAAAAGATCGGAAATTTTTAGTAGAAAATATTTTCTGAAAATTTCGGAAAAATCGGTTCAGATACAAAAAAGTTATGACCAAAATATAATTTTTTTTTTGGAAAATACCCATTTTCGGACACAATAGATCTTCCCGAGTCCAAGGTTTATAACTCAAGTAAATGGTTAATTTCTTCTTTAACACGTCAGTATATAAATCTGTCAAATCGGTTAAAAAATGGCTGAGTTATAACCGAAATACTGAATTCCCAAAAATTACTCTTTTTATACCCTTCACCGAAGGTAAAAGGGTATATATAAGTTTGTCATTCCGTTTGTAATTTCGACAATATTGATACTACACCCTATAAAGTATATATATTCTGGGTCCTTATGAAAAGCGAAGTTGATTTAACGATATCCGTCCGTCTGTCCGTCTGTCCGTCTTACTTTTGATATGTGTTTTCCGGAGACTCCAGACATGATAGCGGCTAGGTTGTTTCACACTTATGTCACATATAGTCCACCATTTCTTGCTATTGAAATTCAGCCACATCGGTCCAAAAATGGCTGAGATATGAGCAAAAAACCACGACTACCTCTAATTTTTTCCAAAAATCCCTTGTTGTTGTTGTATTTTTATTACTTTTTTGTGTATATCTGGAGAACGGCAAGAGCCAAAGTTTCCAAATTAGGTACACACATTAAGGTTATCAATATACAGCATTCCACAAAATGTGGGCGGGATTGAACAAGTGGGCGTGGTACCTCCCGTGCAAAAAATATCAAAAATTGTATAAAACCCTGCTTTTTTGGACTGTCATATGACCTATGGTTACGCGTTATATATCAAAAGATCGGAAATTTTTAGTAGAAAATATTTTCTGAAAATTTCGGAAAAATCGGTTCAGATACAAAAAAGTTATGACCAAAATATAATTTTTTTTTTTGGATAATACCCATTTTCGGACACAATAGATCTTCCCGAGTCCAAGGTTTATAACTCAAGTAAATGGTAAATTTCTTCTTTAACACGTCAGTATATAAATCTGTCAAATCGGTTAAAAAATGGCTGAGTTATAACCGAAATACTGAATTCCCAAAAATTACTCTTTTTATACCCTTCACCGAAGGTAAAAGGGTATATATAAGTTTGTCATTCCGTTTGTAATTTCGACAATATTGATACTACACCCTATAAAGTATATATATTCTGGGTCCTTATGAAAAGCGAAGTTGATTTAACGATATCCGTCCGTCTGTGCGTCTGTCCGTCTTACGTTTGATATGTGTTTTCCGGAGACTCCAGACATGATAGCGGCTAGGTTGTTTCACACTTATGTCACATATAGTCCACCATTTCTTGCTATTGAAATTCAGCCACATCGGTCCAAAAATGGCTGAGATATGAGCAAAAAACCACGACTACCTCTAATTTTTTCCAAAAATCCCTTGTTGTTGTTGTATTTTTATTACTTTTTTGTGTATATCTGGAGAACGGCAAGAGCCAAAGTTTCCAAATTAGGTACACACATTAAGGTTATCAATATACAGCATTCCACAAAATGTGGGCGGGATTGAACAAGTGGGCGTGGTACCTCCCGTGCAAAAAATATCAAAAATTGTATAAAACCCTGCTTTTTTGGACTGTCATATGACCTATGGTTACGCGTTATATATCAAAAGATCGGAAATTTTTAGTAGAAAATATTTTCTGAAAATTTCGGAAAAATCGGTTCAGATACAAAAAAGTTATGACCAAAATATAATTTTTTTTTTTGGAAAATACCCATTTTCGGACACAATAGATCTTCCCGAGTCCAAGGTTTATAACTCAAGTAAATGGTAAATTTCTTCTTTAACACGTCAGTATATAAATCTGTCAAATCGGTTAAAAAATGGCTGAGTTATAACCGAAATACTGAATTCCCAAAAATTACTCTTTTTATACCCTTCACCGAAGGTAAAAGGGTATATATAAGTTTGTCATTCCGTTTGTAATTTCGACAATATTGATACTACACCCTATAAAGTATATATATTCTGGGTCCTTATGAAAAGCGAAGTTGATTTAACGATATCCGTCCGTCTGTCCGTCTGTCCGTCTTACGTTTGATATGTGTTTTCCGGAGACTCCAGACATGATAGCGGCTAGGTTGTTTCACACTTATGTCACATATAGTCCACCATTTCTTGCTATTGAAATTCAGCCACATCGGTCCAAAAATGGCTGAGATATGAGCAAAAAACCACGACTACCTCTAATTTTTTCCAAAAATCCCTTGTTGTTGTTGTATTTTTATTACTTTTTTGTGTATATCTGGAGAACGGCAAGAGCCAAAGTTTCCAAATTAGGTACACACATTAAGGTTATCAATATACAGCATTCCACAAAATGTGGGCGGGATTGAACAAGTGGGCGTGGTACCTCCCGTGCAAAAAATATCAAAAATTGTATAAAACCCTGCTTTTTTGGACTGTCATATGACCTATGGTTACGCGTTATATATCAAAAGATCGGAAATTTTTAGTAGAAAATATTTTCTGAAAATTTCGGAAAAATCGGTTCAGATACAAAAAAGTTATGACCAAAATATAATTTTTTTTTTTGGAAAATACCCATTTTCGGACACAATAGATCTTCCCGAGTCCAAGGTTTATAACTCAAGTAAATGGTAAATTTCTTCTTTAACACGTCAGTATATAAATCTGTCAAATCGGTTAAAAAATGGCTGAGTTATAACCGAAATACTGAATTCCCAAAAATTACTCTTTTTATACCCTTCACCGAAGGTAAAAGGGTATATATAAGTTTGTCATTCCGTTTGTAATTTCGACAATATTGATACTACACCCTATAAAGTATATATATTCTGGGTCCTTATGAAAAGCGAAGTTGATTTAACGATATCCGTCCGTCTGTCCGTCTGTCCGTCTTACGTTTGATATGTGTTTTCCGGAGACTCCAGACATGATAGCGGCTAGGTTGTTTCACACTTATGTCACATATAGTCCACCATTTCTTGCTATTGAAATTCAGCCACATCGGTCCAAAAATGGCTGAGATATGAGCAAAAAACCACGACTACCTCTAATTTTTTCCAAAAATCCCTTGTTGTTGTTGTATTTTTATTACTTTTTTGTGTATATCTGGAGAACGGCAAGAGCCAAAGTTTCCAAATTAGGTACACACATTAAGGTTATCAATATACAGCATTCCACAAAATGTGGGCGGGATTGAACAAGTGGGCGTGGTACCTCCCGTGCAAAAAATATCAAAAATTGTATAAAACCCTGCTTTTTTGGACTGTCATATGACCTATGGTTACGCGTTATATATCAAAAGATCGGAAATTTTTAGTAGAAAATATTTTCTGAAAATTTCGGAAAAATCGGTTCAGATACAAAAAAGTTATGACCAAAATATAATTTTTTTTTTTGGAAAATACCCATTTTCGGACACAATAGATCTTCCCGAGTCCAAGGTTTATAACTCAAGTAAATGGTAAATTTCTTCTTTAACACGTCAGTATATAAATCTGTCAAATCGGTTAAAAAATGGCTGAGTTATAACCGAAATACTGAATTCCCAAAAATTACTCTTTTTATACCCTTCACCGAAGGTAAAAGGGTATATATAAGTTTGTCATTCCGTTTGTAATTTCGACAATATTGATACTACACCCTATAAAGTATATATATTCTGGGTCCTTATGAAAAGCGAAGTTGATTTAACGATATCCGTCCGTCTGTCCGTCTGTCCGTCTTACGTTTGATATGTGTTTTCCGGAGACTCCAGACATGATAGCGGCTAGGTTGTTTCACACTTATGTCACATATAGTCCACCATTTCTTGCTATTGAAATTCAGCCACATCGGTCCAAAAATGGCTGAGATATGAGCAAAAAACCACGACTACCTCTAATTTTTTCCAAAAATCCCTTGTTGTTGTTGTATTTTTATTACTTTTTTGTGTATATCTGGAGAACGGCAAGAGCCAAAGTTTCCAAATTAGGTACACACATTAAGGTTATCAATATACAGCATTCCACAAAATGTGGGCGGGATTGAACAAGTGGGCGTGGTACCTCCCGTGCAAAAAATATCAAAAATTGTATAAAACCCTGCTTTTTTGGACTGTCATATGACCTATGGTTACGCGTTGTATATCAAAAGATCGGAAATTTTTAGTAGAAAATATTTTCTGAAAATTTCGGAAAAATCGGTTCAGATACAAAAAAGTTATGACCAAAATATAATTTTTTTTTTGGAAAATACCCATTTTCGGACACAATAGATCTTCCCGAGTCCAAGGTTTATAACTCAAGTAAATGGTTAATTTCTTCTTTAACACGTCAGTATATAAATCTGTCAAATCGGTTAAAAAATGGCTGAGTTATAACCGAAATACTGAATTCCCAAAAATTACTCTTTTTATACCCTTCACCGAAGGTAAAAGGGTATATATAAGTTTGTCATTCCGTTTGTAATTTCGACAATATTGATACTACACCCTATAAAGTATATATATTCTGGGTCCTTATGAAAAGCGAAGTTGATTTAACGATATCCGTCTCTTCCCCCCCCCCCCCTTTGCATTTGTTTACATATACTAGCATAATGCCCAATATGATGTTCGTTACCACCCTTCTTTATTATTTCATCTATTTAACGAAATAATTTTAACAAATAGAAACGGGGAATTTTTGATTATTTTTGCCACTTAAAAACTCGCCAAAAAAAGATAAATCTACGGTATGACAACAATGCCTTTACTAAAAGAAACAAACAAACACACATATATGGTACAGACCATTTTGGTGAATATAGGCCACTATTACGGTTCACAACTCAAATAAGTTGATTCGGTTTACAACTTTGCTGAGTTGAGTTGACACAACTGAGTTGAGTTGACACAACTGAGTTGAGTTGTGAACGGTAAAAGGAGCCATATTTAATTTTAATGATGTTCAAACAACGTTCGTTCATGGTTCAGGCGTCTAGGGGGTTGAGTTTAGAAACTGTGAGTCCTCTGGTTCGAATCTTGGTTTTTTAAAGAGAAATTTTTTTTTAACTTTTATGTTCTAAAAACGATTTTAAAAAAATATTTACCAGTTTTCGATTTTAAAATTTAATTTATAATGAAGCTTTTAGTATTGTAAATACATATGTATGTATATGTAAAATTATTTTGTTTTTCTCTAGTTGCTTTGGTATCTGCTCGCAAAATGGTGAAGGGTATATAAGATTCGGCACAGCCGAATATAGCACTCTTACTTGTTTTTTATAAAAATATTTGTTTTATTTTATTCGATATTTCGGCACGCCTTTGTGTAACTTCTTCAGGGAAAATTAACGATTTAAAATTTCTTTAATTATTTTGGAAAAAAATTTTTAAACTGTCATACAAATTTTAAAATAAACAGCAAATTCTTAACGTTGTTGCAGTGTTGCCGTTAGGATACGAAAGATACATTTTTCGTATCTTTTGACTACTTCAGGTATCATGTATAATCCTGACATTTTTCGTATCTTTTGAATCTGTACGCAAAATGTACAGAAACAAAACATTCGAGAATTTTTAGCCAACTAAAACTTATTAAGACTGATCATCGTAGCCGACTCAATACTAATACAATAGCAGCCAAGGCGCATTGACTAGAAGGTGAGGTCAACTCTACAACAACACTGCTTCTGTGGTCGGATTGTCAAAAATATTGCTAGTAAAAAGGTTAGTTTACATAAAAAATTAGTTTGCATACACACTTTGACAAGTCGACCACAAAAAAAAAAAAACACCATATGTTGAATTGACCTCACCTTTTAGTGAATTCGACTTGATAGCAGCTTCAATAATGGTGAAAGAAAACATTAAGGGGTCGCAACATAGGATCCACGATCCATCGATGATTACTAGTAGTGCGAAGTTGTTCTGAAGAAATATGAACATCTTTTTTATTTTCAGGGAATTTATACGAACGTTGATATAATCGCCTTAGTGTAAACGCCTTTACTCGTGTATTAATTTTTACAAAAATGAATTTGTTTTGATAACATCCAATGATCAGCGTTGCCGTTTTGGTTACTTGTAACCAAAATTGGTTACTTTTTTTTTCAATGTGTACTTGTGTACTTTTTTTTCATTTTGGTTACTTTTTTTTCAACACAAAAATAACCAATTTTCTTGAAACAAGAACTACCCGCTTCGCTTTTTTAACCCTTAAAAGTTTTCTGTGGTGATTGTGCACTAAAACCAATACTTTTTTCATCTAAAGAAAAATTTTCGTAGAAAATTTGTTCTGTAAACCTTTATTAAATTTAAAAAAAAATTTATGAATACAGGCATAGTCAATCAACTTAACCATATCAGGTATATAGTTTGAAGTATAGAAGACATTATCTGCTACTCTTAATCCTTCATAGGTCTTACTGAAACACTTTTCCATATAAGCGATAAGGTCAAAGGCTCTTCCGATAGCATCCCTTAAAATATGATTATATTTCCACCGGGCAAAAAAGCATGCACTTTGATACCATAACGCACAGCATGACTTTTTAAGTTTAACTTGTAAGAGCTCTTTGTATAAAAAGGTAGAAAGCTCTAGCTCATAAAGTTTTTAAAATTGACGAAAATAAGTGTTAAATTTGTATAGGAGGTGCCGATTCCACTAAAAATTTCGAAAAACTATATAGCCTATGCTCTTACCAGACCATCGGTTATATACTGTCAAAACTTTAAAAAAAGCGATCCAGCGGTTTATGAGCCTACAAGATACAAACACACACAATTTCTTCTTTAAACATAGGGTGCGTTCGTAAATACATCACTGCGCTGCATCAGAAAAGCAAACTTTTTTAAAGCCGATAAAAAAATCATTATACATTTTTTTATTGTGAGACTATTATTTTTGTGGAGTTTTTCACAATTTTTTGGTACACATTAGCTTCATTGATAAATATATAAGCATTTGAAATCACTGATGCAGGGCAGTAATGCATTTACGAACGCACCCATATTTTTAAACTGAAGTGCGAATAAAATAGTTTGTAGTACTTTTGATACAAAATAATTTTGGTTACTTTTTATCTCTTTTGGTTACATTATTTTTACATTTTGGTTACAAATTTTTTTTGGTCGTGGCAACGCTGCCAATGATAATAACATATAATTAATTTTAAAGTTTGCTTACTTTATTTTTTAAAAATTACATATATTAATATTTATGACTTAAATAAATATAAAAATTAATTTAAACGAAATCATTTTCTTTACAATATTCATTAAAGTATTAAATAAAAATGTTATGTTAATAAATGTTAAACGTTAAAAATGGATTTTAAAATTTTTTTCAAAACGTATCTTTTTGGGAAAAAGTGTATCTTTTTGTAAACTAAAATGTATCTTTCTCAAAAGTTCACTGGCAACACTGCGTTGTTGGTACTTTTATTATATCATTTAACGTAGTTATATTTCACAACTAACCGATAGCTTAGAGTAGACTTTAACCAGCCTTATAAAAACTGTGCCATTATTAAAACTTTTCTTTAACCTAAAGTGAGCGATAAAGTAGAACCTTAACTTACTGGTAGATTAAAGTTAAGTTGTAATAATGGAACACTTTTTTACGGCCGATAAAATCATACCTTTAGCTATCGGTAAGTAGTGAAAACATGAACAGAAGTTAAAAATATTTTATAATGTAATAGATTTTTTTAATATTTGAAAAATTGTTGTTTGGTATGAAAATTTGCTTTTTATTTAAAAATTTGTGTGACAGTTTGAAATTAGTTTTCCATAATTATTTATGAAATTTTTAATTGTTAATTTTCACTGAAGTCACACAAAAGCGTGACGAAATTTCGGATAAAATAAAACAATTATATTCAACATTTTTTTATTTTTCGAATTTATTCTATGAGTTACATTTCAGCTATGTATTTTATAAAGCTTTTTTTTTAATAGTTCTATTCCTTAAATTTTTTAGGAATGACTTTTATACACCACCAGACTATTATATTGTATTTTTTTTTTTTGTTACATTTTACCTTAGCTATCCTTTGGATAGCATTGAAGTATATAGTATGTACAGAAAAATTTACAATTATTAGACACCAGCAGAATGTAATGCATTTTCTGGCCCGCTACGGCCTTCGTCAGCATTCTTTGTGTCACACTGGATAGTGATACTTTATAAATTGAATGTATTTAACTCAACTATTTTTAACAAATAGAAACTGGGAATTATCTCCTTTCGTAGGTTACTTTATATTATATTCAACATTTTTTTATTTTTCGAAAATAAAAAAATGTTGAATATAATATAAAGTAACCTACGAAAGGAGATAATTCCCAGTTTCTATAAAACAATTATATTGATAAAAAAATTAAACCTCAAGCTTAATAAATAAATATAATTTTAAATAAGGTCGAACAATAGACAATTTAATTCATTTTTAGAATAGTAATGGAAGCTCCTGCTACAGAAAAGGCTTCCTCCGATGAGGTGGACGAAGCAAGAATTCCAAAACAGAATCCCGCTAATTTAGACAATTTTGGAAACATCTTTAAACAAATATAAATGATACACAAAAAGTAAACAATTAATTTTATAAAAACTAACTTATTTTTTCCACCAATCCAAACAATTTCCTCCTCAAAATATTCTAGTACATGCTACAAAATTTATAATTTCTTTCCTTATTGCTGATAGTTTCTTAAATAATGAAAGCTATCAAAGATTTCTCTGCACTCCTCAGTATAGACTGGTTATGTACTGGGTCTTCTAGTATGATCGTTGGTAGATTCCGTACTGGTTTTTACAGAACTATAGTTGCTTGACATAAAATAGCTTTCTATTTTCCGACTCATTGATTAATTTTATTACACAATTTTTTTACCACTTGTAATGAGGAACACTTTTATTTCAACTTTTCAAACGAATGAAAACAATTTGAACTGGATAATAGGTAACCAATGTTTTAAATAATCAGTATTCAAAATTATGTTTAACTGCTACCCGTTAAGCTATACATTGATAATGTTGGTTAAAATATTTTTATTACATATAATAAATAATAAACTGTAAAAAGTCTTAATTGTTACAGTTTCTGACAATAATAGATGAATATAAAAAAGATTCTTTAAAATTCTTCAAATCTTTTCACACCAGACTAAAAATAAGATAAATATTTGTATATGGTACAGCGCCACTAAATTAATTAAATACCGATTTTCGCAAGTGTTTGCGCGCCGTTACGGCTTGCTTCTCTGTGGCTCACCAACACACTAAAGTACGCATCATTCCCTCACACATATAGATATATCATTTGGTTTCCCTACTTAAAAATACAATCTTATTGGAAAACAGAAGATGACCTTCATGGAAGTGATTATTTCCCTATAATCGTTAAACTTTTCATTTCACCTCAAGCCAACTCTTCTAAACCTAGACCAAAATTTATCACAAGTAAAGCAGATTGGGAAAAGTTCAAGGACCTCTCATTGAAATTAGCAATAACATTAATCAAGAAGCTTCAAAGATTCAAAAAATCATACTTCAAAACGCTAACAACTCCATTCCACAAATAAATTCTTCGATTAAAAAAACGGTCCCTTGGTGGAACAATCATCTTGATGAACTAAAAAAAGAAAAAACAGTTTATGGCGCATACTTAAACGAAATATTAACACAGTTAATATCGTAAACTTTAAAAGGGCAGTGGCCAAATTTAAAAGAGAATTAAAAGTTGCTAAAAGCACGTCAATTTCAACCTTTACTGCAGAAATGAATCCAGAAACTCCAACCAATAAAATATGGTCAAATATCCGAACTTTCTATGGCCTCAACTTACCACAATCAATTCATACCCTTCACTCAGTATCGAACCCAAATCAATCTTTATCTGACAAACAATCTATAGCTGAAGAATTCAGACAATACTGGTCCTCAGAATCAAATGACCAGGGCTCTGATTCTGGCAGTCGTGATCGAGTAATTTCTCGATTTGAATTTAATATCTTATTATTTCAGTCAATACTGAACGATTATTATTTTTTCAGTGTTGTAAAGCATTAGTTTAAGTTTTACAATACTGGAAAAATAATTTCGATTCGTTCAGTATCGACTGAAATAAAATTGCTTTCGAATCGAGAAAGTACTCGATCACGATTGCCAGAATTAGGCCCCAGAATTTTTCATACGAATTTAGATCAAATAAATATTCTGTATTGGATAACGGTACTGTATCTAACCTCAACGAAGAGGCTATTGCAATTGAGGGAAATATTACTATCACTGAGTTGGAATTCGCTCTAGGCAAATTGGGGGGTAAAACTCCCGTTATTGATAGAATTTTATACCCTATGATAAATAACCTTAATGATAAAACGAAACACAGACTTTTTCATCTCTACAACCTAATTTTATCTAGCTACATTCCTCATTTTTATAAGACCCGGGGGGCTACCGCGTCGTCGAAAGTTAAACCGTACTGCGTAACTCGCTCGAAACGATGACAGAGTTGTATTTATAAACAAATGGGAAATTTGATTAAAAGTTGGTAGCACTGCTATTTAAATACCACAATGGACGAAAATATCCCACAACAAAACAAATAATAAATACTATTCAATGTGTGAAAAATATTATAATTGTATTTTTTAATAAAAATTTATTGTATTTCCCTGTGGTTTAAAGAGTCAACAGAAAAAACCAACCATTTCTTTATACTGCTTTTTGTTTGTAAATGAAATTTTTTTTATTTTAAATTTCAAGACCACAAATATTAAAACATTTTCAATAATAACGTTAGTAAACATTTATTTAATATTCAATTATAATATTATAAGGTTTAATTTGTTTCTTTTACATTATTATTTATCTTAAACTTTGTCATTTGCACTTTGTCACTAACAAAATAGCTTTCGAACAATTTCCTAACGCTTTTTACATAACTGATGCTCGTTTTCGTAATACGGAGTTGAAGTTTCGAAGGGATTTTTATTGTTCGTAATAAAGAGTTGCCGTTACGAAAGAAATTATTTGTTTTCGAAAAGGTATTAACAACTTCCGTTCATTCGAAACAAATACAGTAGACGCTCGCAAATTAGAGCCGCTTTGTTTTTGAGGCAATTCTAATTTCTGAATTATTCTAATTTCTGGACGTTTTTATTTCGAATAAAAAATAAAAACTACTTAAATTTTTTTTAATTCAATTTTATTTGATAAGAACAAGAAAACGAAACGTAATTCACTCCAATACATTAAATGTATTTTTTAAAATTAAAAATACCGTGTCGTTTCTTATATTTGGAAAACTATCCATTACTTCCACGGAATGCATTTTCATCTTTATAGGGATATTCCTCTCTAAATATTTTTTTAACTTTCTCTTTAAACCACTCATACAGTCGTCTTACAATATTTGGGTATTCAGCGCTGTGCAAAGATTTATTGCTTGCTTCCTGATATGTGTTGAAAACAGCATTTAATATTGCTGTTCTATGTGATTTGATATATGTAGCTGATTGAAGATGTCGTAACATTAATATTCCCTTCAAACCTTTTGTCAAGCTTTTCTAATATTTTGACCTTCGATTCCAATGATAAAGTGTTTTTTTTTTTTACTTTTATTTTACATTTCGAAAGATACACTTTCACTTTTTAATAGAGACTTCCAAAATATGTACACATGTTTCGAATTTCACAAATAAACTAGCCACAAATATATATAAATGCGACAAAAAAACAACAAATAAGGAAACACATCTAAAATTTGGTAATTCCCCTTTTTAGTTTTACATGTTCAAACAGAATAAAAATAAATTGCGGATTTCTTGTGTTCAAATAACAAAAAAAAAAAAAAAACGCTCTGAAATTAGAACTATAAATTCGAATTTTAAAGCGTTTAATGTATTGCAAACACTGATTCTAATTTCTGGACGTTCGAATTACTGAAAGCTCTAATTTGTGAGCGTCTACTGTAGTACGAAAATCGTAAACACAGTACAAATTGTTCGAACTCGTAAATTATTTCTTTCGAATCGAAATACGCGGTAACCCCCCCAGTACGATTGCTCCCATTCCGAAACCTAACTTAGACAAAGCTCAAATAAAATCTTACAGACCTATCTCTTGAATCTATGTACCTTGAAACTTCTAGATAAAATAATAGCAAACCGACTTTGGTGCTGTGTTACTACTAACAACATTCTTTGTGCACACCAGCTAGGGTTTAGGAAGGGTAAATCCGTAACGGATGCCAACCTATTCATTGATCACATATACATTATATCGTAAACTTTCTTTCAAATAGGCAAATCAGAATAAAGATTGGCAATCAATATTCCAAATTATACCTATTACACAATGGGATCCCACAAGGGTCGCCACTTTCGGTAATTTTATTCCTTATCTCCTACAACAAACTTAGCGAACATTTACTATCGCTTAAAGAATACAAATTTTGTGCTTACGCTGATGATTTTTATATTATAAAAACCCTTTCAAAAGAAATAAATCAAACCGTTAATATTGAATCACTGATAAACCATATAAAAAACTGGTGTTATCTAAATGTAAACACTTGCACATTTGCAGGAAAAGATCCAGTTTACCAAACGTATCCTCCGGCACATTTACAATAGAAAATACTACTTCTTTAAAAATCTTAGGTCTGATATTTAATTTGAAATACAATTGGAACGACCACATTGTTTACATTACAAATGATTTAACCCGTAGTCTTAACATAATAAAAAGCCTATCAAACAAAAAATTTTATTGCAACACTTTCACGGTAATATCTGCTATTAAAGCCCTGCTATTATCGAAAATCCATTATGGTATTTATTTGTATGGTTGGACACCTAAATCTTCTCTGCAAAAAGTCAAAACTGTTATTAATTCTTCCCTTAGAATTTCTCTCAAAGCGTTTCGGACCACACCAGTCCATAATATGCTTTTTGAAGCAGGTTTCATACCACTTGAAACAAGTAGAGATATTTACACCTTTAAACTTTTACGTAATATACTCAACAGTTCAGGCTCACCTATTCACAAAATAACACAACAACTTGAAAAAAAAACTAACTCAAACAAAATCCAGTCTACTCTTAGCAGAAATTGTAACTTTGGAACATCTAATAACTTGTCAATAATACCAAATGGCATTTACATTCGAACTGTTTCTTAACCTCTCTAAGCCAATACCCTAAAAATACTACTCCGCCAAATATTTATAGAAAATGCTTTCAAGTTGTTATATACAGACGGGTCGGAAAACGAGCAAAACCTCTCATATAGCATTACGACTGAAAACACCATTATTAAAGCTTCCGTGCTTCCTTCTTACTCCACGGTCTTTTCTGCGGAAATAATATCAATATTCGAAGCAATAAAACATATAAAAAAAAGAGAACGAGCAATAAAATTATCTGCACTGACTTACTCTCGGCCATCCAAGCCATAAAGAACATCCACAACAATGACTTTTATGCCACGAACATAAGAAACTTCTTAATAAACAACTACCCCAGGATCTTCTTTTTATGGGTTCCTGGACACTGCCTTGTTCCGGGCAATGAATTCGCGGATTCTGCCGCAAAAACGGCACTCCGATCCCCTCTTTACCTGACTGATAACATTAACACTAACGACATACTCGGCTATATACGTAATTCACTGATCCAACAATCGAACATATGGTTAAAAACATCGGATTGATACATATAGAGAAATTAATAGAAAAAAATAAATATTGGAGACTATCTTAAGTTTAACACCAATAGGGCTATTACCACTCAGAATTACTCTAAATTCATCAGACTCAGGCTAGGTCATACTTTAATTACAAAGAAACACCTAATGGAGCCTAACTCATCGGACCAATGTCCATATTGCAATACAAGTACCATTACACATATTTTATCACATTGCACGAAATTTTCAGCTATGAGATACCACATTTTTCAATCAAATCCATTACAATACCTTTCCAATCCCTCACCAACTAACATCAACATTATCCTAAAATTATTAAAAACAATTAAAATATACAAAGACATAAAAATGGTAACACAACGGGAACTAATTAATGGACCCACGTGAGCTGTGCTTGATCACGGCTGCCAATGGAACCTGACATATAAAAAAAATTAATTTTCAATTGTGTATCATATCACCTAAGTGTATAAATTTTGTAAATATGTATTAGGTGTGTTCCACAAGATCTCGGGCAAGTTCGGACTAATGAGAGTAAAATGAAAATTACTCTCTAAATTTGCGAAAACTACCCAAAATAGCTGAAACGCAAAAAACCATTTTTGCACTTCTTGTAATACTAATGGTGCTTACTTTTTAAATTAAAATCTATTTAAGTGATTTTAGACGCTTTTTAGCAATAACATTATAAAAACAAAACATTTGCATCATTGCCAACAGATGTTAAAAATAATTTAAAAAAAACTGACGTGAGCCAAGATAGCGTCGACGATTATATACAGTTTTGTCCGGAAAACTATTAACTTTCAGATTATATACAGTTTATACCGTGCAAAAGCCTGTGTTCCATGGAATAAATCAGCAAAGCATTTTACTGACCATTTTGGATGAACCCAGATTTCTCAGGAACGGCATGGGCAATTTTTTGCACGCATGGCTCTTTTTGTCCGGAAAACTATTAACTTTCAGATTATATACAGTTTATACCGTGCAAAAGCCTGTGTTCCATGGAATAAATCAGTAAAGCATTTTACTGACCATTTTGGATGAACCCAGATTTCTCAGGAACGGCATGGGCAATTTTTTGCACGCATGGCTCTTTTTGTCCGGAAAGCTATTTACTTTCAGATTATATACAGTTTATACCGTGCAAAAGCCTGTGTTCCATGGAATAAATCAGCAAAGCATTTTACTGACCATTTTGGATGAACCCAGATTTCTCAGGAACGGCATGGGCAATTTTTTGCACGCATGGCTCTTTTTGTCCGGAAAACTATTAACTTTCAGATTATATACAGTTTATACCGTGCAAAAGCCTGTGTTCCATGGAATAAATCAGCAAAGCATTTTACTGACCATTTCGGATGAACCCAGATTTCTCAGGAACGGCATGGGAAATTTTTTGCACGCATGGCTCTTTTTGTCCGGAAAACTATTAACTTTCAGATTATATACAGTTTATACCGTGCAAAAGCCTGTGTTCCATGGAATAAATCAGTAAAGCATTTTACTGACCATTTTGGATGAACCCAGATTTCTCAGGAACGGCATGGGCGATTTTTTGCACGGATGGCTCTTTTTGTCCGGAAAACTATTATCTATCAGATTATATACAGCTTATACCGTGCAAAAGCCTGTGTTCCATGGAATAAATCAGCAAAGCATTTTACTGACCATTTTGGATGAACCCAGATTTCTCAGGAACGGCATGGGCAATTTTTTGCACGCATGGCTCTTTTTGTCCGGAAAACTATTAACTTTCAGATTATATACAGTTTATACCGTGCAAAAGCCTGTGTTCCATGGAATAAATCAGCAAAGCATTTTACTGACCATTTTGGATGAACCCAGATTTCTCAGGAACGGCATGGGCAATTTTTTTCACGCATGGCTCTTTTTGTCCGGAAAACTATTAACTTTCAGATTATATACAGTTTATACCGTGCAAAAGCCTGTGTTCCATGGAATAAATCAGTAAAGCATTTTACTGACCATTTTGGATGAACCCAGATTTCTCAGGAACGGCATGGGCAATTTTTTGCACGCATGGCTCTTTTTGTCCGGAAAACTATTAACTTTCAGATTATATACAGTTTATACCGTGCAAAAGCCTGTGTTCCATGGAATAAATCAGTAAAGCATTTTACTGACCATTTTGGATGAACCCAGATTTCTCAGGAACGGCATGGGCAATTTTTTGCACGCATGGCTCTTTTTGTCCGGAAAACTATTAACTTTCAGATTATACAGTTTATACCGTGCAAAAGCCTGTGTTCCATGGAATAAATCAGCAAAGCATTTTACTGACCATTTTGGATGAACCCAGATTTCTCAGGAACGGCATGGGCAATTTTTTGCACGCATGGCTCTTTTTGTCCGGAAAACTATTAACTTTCAGATTATATACAGTTTATACCGTGCAAAAGCCTGTGTTCCATGGAATAAATCAGTAAAGCATTTTACTGACCATTTTGGATGAACCCAGATTTCTCAGGAACGGCATGGGCAATTTTTTGCACGCATGGCTCTTTTTGTCCGGAAAACTATTAACTTTCAGATTATATACAGTTTATACCGTGCAAAAGCCTGTGTTCCATGGAATAAATCAGTAAAGCATTTTACTGACCATTTTGGATGAACCCAGATTTCTCAGGAACGGCATGGGCAATTTTTTTCACGCATGGCTCTTTTTGTCCGGAAAACTATTAACTTTCAGATTATATACAGTTTATACCGTGCAAAAGCCTGTGTTCCATGGAATAAATCAGTAAAGCATTTTACTGACCATTTTGGATGAACCCAGATTTCTCAGGAACGGCATGGGCAATTTTTTTCACGCATGGCTCTTTTTGTCCGGAAAACTATTAACTTTCAGATTATATACAGTTTATACCGTGCAAAAGCCTGTGTTCCATGGAATAAATCAGTAAAGCATTTTACTGACCATTTTGGATGAACCCAGATTTCTCAGGAACGGCATGGGCAATTTTTTGCACGCATGGCTCTTTTTGTCCGGAAAACTATTAACTTTCAGATTATATACAGTTTATACCGTGCAAAAGCCTGTGTTCCATGGAATAAATCAGTAAAGCATTTTACTGACCATTTTGGATGAACCCAGATTTCTCAGGAACGGCATGGGCAATTTTTTTCACGCATGGCTCTTTTTGTCCGGAAAACTATTAACTTTCAGATTATATACAGTTTATACCGTGCAAAAGCCTGTGTTCCATGGAATAAATCAGTAAAGCATTTTACTGACCATTTTGGATGAACCCAGATTTCTCAGGAACGGCATGGGCAATTTTTTGCACGCATGGCTCTTTTTGTCCGGAAAACTATTAACTTTCAGATTATATACAGTTTATACCGTGCAAAAGCCTGTGTTCCATGGAATAAATCAGTAAAGCATTTTACTGACCATTTTGGATGAACCCAGATTTCTCAGGAACGGCATGGGCAATTTTTTGCACGCATGGCTCTTTTTGTCCGGAAAACTATTAACTTTCAGATTATACAGTTTATACCGTGCAAAAGCCTGTGTTTCATGGAATAAATCAGCAAAGCATTTTACTGACCATTTTGGATGAACCCAGATTTCTCAGGAACGGCATGGGCAATTTTTTTCACGCATGGCTCTTTTTGTCCGGAAAACTATTAACTTTCAGATTATATACAGTTTATACCGTGCAAAAGCCTGTGTTCCATGGAATAAATCAGTAAAGCATTTTACTGACCATTTTGGATGAACCCAGATTTCTCAGGAACGGCATGGGCAATTTTTTGCACGCATGGCTCTTTTTGTCCGGAAAACTATTAACTTTCAGATTATATACAGTTTATACCGTGCAAAAGCCTGTGTTCCATGGAATAAATCAGTAAAGCATTTTACTGACCATTTTGGATGAACCCAGATTTCTCAGGAACGGCATGGGCAATTTTTTGCACGCATGGCTCTTTTTGTCCGGAAAACTATTAACTTTCAGATTATATACAGTTTATACCGTGCAAAAGCCTGTGTTCCATGGAATAAATCAGTAAAGCATTTTACTGACCATTTTGGATGAACCCAGATTTCTCAGGAACGGCATGGGCAATTTTTTGCACGCATGGCTCTTTTTGTCCGGAAAACTATTAACTTTCAGATTATATACAGTTTATACCGTGCAAAAGCCTGTGTTCCATGGAATAAATCAGCAAAGCATTTTACTGACCATTTTGGATGAACCCACATTTCTCAGGAACGGCATGGGCAATTTTTTGCACGCATGGCTCTTTTTGTCCGGAAAACTATTAACTTTCAGATTATATACAGTTTATACCGTGCAAAAGCCTGTGTTCCATGGAATAAATCAGCAACGCTTTTTACTGACCATTTTGGATGAACCCAGATATCTCGGGAACAGCACGGGCGATTTTTTGCACGCATAGCTCATGTTGTTCCAAATAGTGTATTTTTAATTTGTGTTAACTATTTCTTGTATTTTTGTTAAAATATTAAATATTTATACTTCCCCTTAATAAATACCTAAATTCGACGCTAACTTTTTGTTCTTATTCTGCAAATCCCATTATTTGGGTATTTGGGTTTCCCGGTTTTTAAATTCCCAAAAATCGATGCTATTTCGTCGACGCTATCTTGGCTCACGTTTTCTAAAATCTTTATGGATGAACCCTACCAGAACAGTGACAGTCATTTGACCTATCATATGACTGGCATTGCTGTCGCGAATATCCATCATCGCGTAGAACAAAGTTTCTATCATTTTCTTAAGGCCAACGTGAAAAAACTGATGGAAACTTTTGTATACGTGTGATTTTGCATCCCTCTTTAACCTTTGAAATTTGTGGTTGATAAAATATATAGCTGAGTTGTTTACTCTTATACTCTGTAAACATCAGTACTGATGTATAAACCGGGCACAGCTGCCTAGTCAGTACTGATGCATACAACGGGCACAGCTGACTAGTCAGTACTGATGGATACATTCGTCACTGTTGACGTATTTTTAGCTTAAATAAAACACAATTCATCTCATTCAATTCTCATACATATTTTTGTCTATATTTAAAATAATACAAAATAATAATAAATAATAATAATTAATTTTTAAAATTTTCGAAGTGTATTCGCCTCTAATCATAATATAACATCGGGATGAGCCTCTTCATTGAGAATACGTTCAGCACCCCCAGCAGGAGCCAAACTAATTAATTCCCAGTAATCTACATGCAATTCATGTACACCTGGTGCCTAAAACAAAAAAATTAGTTTCTGCAATATTGTCCACAAAACTTACTTACCGCTTTGCCTTCTGGCACAGGTTTTAGTGTACCAAACAATTGTACCAAACATTGTAAAAATCCGTAATGTTGTAAAAATTAAACCTTTGCCTTGACGTCTTAAACGATGTACCCAGCCTTAGATTTTAACGTTTCTGTCAATTTTCGACAACTTCAAATATGCGAATTTTCTTGGCAGCTGACCAACTGGGATCTTCGGATGTGACAATCTTTTTGGCTTCATCCAAATTTTGTTTACGTTTTTCCGCATCTTCAGCTTCGCGTTTTTCTTTATCGGCATTTTTATAACTTTGACGTAACCAAATCTTTTGGATTTTCTTTATTTGTGACTTACCTGCAACCTCATATTTTTCTGCAGCTCCAGGTTCTTTGCTGCCGACATAAATTAAGGGATAGGGCTCCTTTCCAGCATGTCTCATGGCTTGAAAAATTAATGAAATATTTTGCAGTATTAAATTTAAACAATTAACAAATATTAGCCAGTAAAGCGTATGACAAAAATTTATAAAAAAAATTGGCATTTTTTGTCGTGTTTTTAGTTGTTCTACTCTAACATATGTGTTAGAGTGGTACAACTAATGTAAAATTGTTGCAAGTGTGTTAGTAGAAAATTTTTTTTTTTTAGTTTCGGTCATCCATTTCTTGTAGGGAAGTTTCCTGATGATCTGGCCTAAGCAACCAGTGAAATGCGCATAGGAATAGCTTATCCCATCAACAATAAATTTCAAGTGTTTTTATCAAGAATAAAAACTGGGAATTAAGCACGAATAACAAAATCTTTTAAATTAACATTTTGTATTCCCAAAAATTACTTTTGATAACAAAAAAAAATAAAATCTGTTGAATAATTTCGGAGTAATAAGCGTTCAAATTTGCTACCAACACATATGTAAATACAAAATTTGTTTTTTTTTCAATTATCAAATAAAAAAAAATAGGGTGTTCGATTATTCGACATTTTTTAGAAACCGGTTTTCGAATATTTCGACTGTATAAACACCGGAAATTAAATTTTTTTTCTTTTATTTTCCCGTGCTGCATGTGATAATTATTTAATTTTCTATAATATTTAACATAGAAAAATAATATTATAGGTGCAGGGTCCTAAGTGAATGAAAACGTATAAGATAAAAAAGTTGGTACTTTTTGTTTTTCATCTGGTACTTTTTGAATTTTTGTTAATGTTCGACCCAAGGTATATTTATAACAGGTAGCCGCGAGATAACAACAATTGTAAAATAAAACAAACAACAGGGCTTTTTTTGTTGTTATGTGATACGAACTGTCAAACAGCAAAGGGGTTGATAAGAGACAAAAAAACTTGTTTTCTTGTTTACTATACAACATTTGACAGTTCGTATCGCAAAACAAGCAAATAAAAAATAAACAGCTGGCTTTCCGAGACTACCTGCTATAAATATACCTTGGTTCGACCTATAAAGATAACATTAAACTGAGAGAGGAGACAAAATACTTTTTTTTTACCAAATATTTGAAACTTATTGCTATATATTCTCTTTTAAATCCAAGAATTGGGAAAAATTCCTATATTCCGCCAAACAAAAAAATTGCAAAATTGTAAGGCGGTATTTACCGATTATTTTTTCGGTTAAAACAAAAAATCGGAAAAAATCGAGTTACTTGGTTGCGGAAGAAAACCATCGATATAAGGGTAGCTTTTTGGTACCTTTTTGTTCAACATATGGTACCTTGATTAATTTTCGTTAATATTAGAAGCATAAAATTAAATTGGATAAGATTCTATAAGAGGAGACTTTTTGTTTTCAATTGGTACTTTTTGATATTTTTTATATTGAACTTACAAAATTAAATTAACTCACGTAGAAGATAACTTATGAACCGGAGCTTTGTTTCTCACCAAATCGATCCACTAAGATGGGAAAAATAAATGCTCGAAACATGTTAATTCATATTTACTTAGATGTACCAAAAATTTATAAAAATTAATGGTCGAATTTTGACCATTAGGCGAACACTAGTGCATATAAAACAACAAAACATATTTAAGTTTAAAAGGCAAAGTTATAATTCATAAAGATAAATATGTACTGATACAATTAAACAATAAAAAGGTATTACTTATTAACTTTAACTTTTTTTTCTTTTTTTTTTAACAAATATGGTTATTAGTGTTTGATTATATTTTAATACACAATAAATTTTTTTGTTAATAAGAATTTCACTTAAAATTAATCATCTTTCGAATTGCCTTTACCACCACTGCTGCCTTCATAAGCACCACTTGCAGTTATTTTCTTTTGTAATTTACTATATTCTTCGGTAAGGCGATCGTATTCCTTGTTCAAACTTTCAGCTTGAGATTTTAGAGCTTCTTTATCCTTCTTTTCACGATTAAGTTCGGAGGTTAGTTCATAAATGCGTTCTTTTAATTGCGAAATCTGTTTTAAAAAATTAAGACAAACATTTTAATTTTATAAAATTGTTAAACGAAGTGTTAAACATTGTAAACAATACTATTTTAAAAACAAAACTATGTATTTTTTGTTTTCGTTTAGTAAAAAAACTTGAGAAGGTGGGTGAGTGAGTTGAGTCTTTTTGTAAATATTTTTCGTCTTCCTTGAATTGTTTTTTTTTTTTAATTATAAATATTTGTGTTTCAACATTTGTTGTGAAAAACTTGCATTGAGTCCTTGTACACGTCTTCTTAAACTGGAAAGCTGTTGAAATGAGTATTTAGAAATTTCAAATTATACATACATAGATAGAAAAATTAACAAAAAAAAAACAATAAAATTAATTTTTTTGTGTTTACATTCGAAACAACAAACAAGCCATCCAATCATGCATTGTAAACAAAAAGAAAAATAAGTACAATTTATAAAACAAAAATTTGTATAGCAGCTTTTTGTTTCAGTTTAACTGTGTACGAGAACTCATTGTTTTTTTAAGCCAGCAGCATTAACATAAAAAAATTCAAAGAACTAAAATGTGTGATTAAATTCCATATGTACAAATACACATAAATTAACCCTAAATACCTATTTATCAATATAAAAGTCAAAACATTTATAATCAACTAGTAGATACCCGACGTGTGCAACTACGCTATTCTCCTCATGTAGTCCTATTTTGGAAAATACACATTGCGTATGTATGTATCTATCTAAGTATGGATCCATCTATGTATAGCCTTAAACCATCATCACAAAATTGGCTTTCTAATGAAATCGGTTTGGAGCACATCAGTTTGATGGTTTTATAGTTTATAACGGACATACATACTTGCAAACATTTTCGATTCTCGAGTCTGACTTGAAATCGCATAATACATATGTGTTATGTAAATCGGACTCACAAGAAGTTTGGCGACACAAATTTCAGAACACCATAAAATAAATCTGGCGTTTAGCGATTTCAAATCGTGCGATTGTCAGAACATGGCCGATATATTTAAAATTTTTTTGGCCAACTTAAATATTTGTTTTTGTAATAACATACATATCGCACTTGTTCAACAATACTGCATTAACTTGGTATTTTAACAGCGGGTGGATATGAATAATCCTGTCGATTTTTTCCATAAAAGGAAAAAATAAAAATTTTGAGTAAATACAGTATTGTTGAACAGGTGCGTTATATGTATGTGTTTAATTTCGAAAATGAGCAACATAATTGGCATTTTTTGGTTTATATGCTTAAACTATGCACAATACACTTGTTTCTAATGTACTCCGACCAAATTTCTATTAACAGTTACTCCTCTTTAACTGTCCATGATTTCTTTTTTTCTGATTTTCCGTTATTTGATTCATTACACACTTCTTTAATTTTTAAATTTATATATTTAATTTTTGACGTAATGTCATTAAAAATATGTTCAGTTAAAAAACAAAATCAAAAAAGCTACTAAACTGTACCGCAAAACACACACCGATCGCTAACTTTTACTTGTTTTGGAAAGTTTAATTTTAAAACACGTAAATTCAATGATTTATGACAATTAAATATATTAGAAAACATGTTAATTTAACATGTTTTGTCAACATTTTGCTTAAACGCGTTTAAAAACTTAAGTGTGAACATAGCATTACGGAAACTATGTAAAATATTGAAGAATTACAACTATGTATGTATGTATTAGCAGTTTTATAAATTGAAATTTAACTCATTTGAAAAATGTTTAATAAAATATTTAATGAAAAGATCAAGACGATTAAAAGTTTAAACTTCCTACATATGTTGGCGGTAGTCCATGGTAAGCTAATCAAATTGTTTGTATTTTTTCAAGAATTTTACTTTTATAAAATTTTAAAAAACTTAAAAAACCTAATACCTATTTCTACTGACCAAAAACTTAATCAAAATACAAAAAACTTCTTGATTTAACATAAAATATAGGTACTACAAAGCCCCTTATTAATTAAAACAATTAACTATGTATAGTCACACATTAAACTTGAAAAAAAAAAAATATTAACGAAAACAGTAAACATTTTCTGTGTTGCGGTAAAACAAATAACGTACCTCGCCCAATGTACTGTCTTCATTAGCTTCTTTGGCTTTCTCAGTCGTTTTCTCGGCCAACAACGATTTTACAGCAGCTGAAGCCGACTGAGCCTGCTTTAATGAGGCTTCACTTTGTGCTAAAAGGTTTGCTTGAGCTGAAATTAAAGTAACCAAACGACGTATGACCAGAACCAAGAAAATGGCAAAACCAGATATATAGAAGTTGCGTTGTGCTCGAAAAAGACGCATGCTATGTTGCATTTCAATATTCAAATGAACATCAGACGAATGATCGTGTTGAGAGTATTTACGCATTTCACGTATAGCATCCAACAGGAATAGAACTAATACGCCCATAATAAGGAAAAAGTATAGATGAGCCTGTTGGGCCAACATGGCCAAAAATTTTGATTTGAAAAAACGATTCCATTTGTATGGGCTAGCGACAGGCAAAACCAATAATAGCACTAAAGCTATTTCGGCATACAGAAAGCCAGCTATCAAAGTCCAGACAAGACTCATTTTGTTCGTTTATGGTATTTCTGTATCTTTAAATAGATTTTGTGTTCTTTTTAGGAACCTTTTCTTTTTCACTCGGCTGCTACCGAAAAAGCTAAAAACTTATTTAAAAGTAAATTAAAATTGGTACAATTGTTTAAAATTTGTTAACAAGAATTTACCTTACTATACTATATAAAACAATTTTTTTAATTTCGCTGATTTTTTCGATGCGTTTCTTTTTTATTAAACTGACGAAATATTTTATGATCCACGTACTTATTAAGTTTTTTTAGAAAAAAAAAATTCACCTCTTTTTATTATTCTCCCATTGAACAATCATTAGGTCTATGCAAGACGCCTGATGATTTTTTGCCGAGTTGTGTTTCTTCGTGCAATTTTTTTTGACATCTTTATCATGTTATACACAACCAATGCGGTTGTTTTTGACATTTTTATCATGTTTTACACAAACAAAATTCGTGTTGTTTTCGTTGTTGTAGTTCTGCGTATACCTAATTATTGGATAATTTATGCTCCTTTGTTCTATATTACTCATCATATTACCCTGCGGCCATGGTGAAATTCACCATGCCTGCGGCCACACGATCAAGTTGTTCTTGATAGTCTTTTACATATACTTTACAAAAATTGAGAGGTGTGACGTAGGTGGCACTCAATTTACTTTCAAGATGCCATAAAAAAAAAAACAATTTATAAAGACAAACATGTACTCAGCTGTTAAATTGAAAGTAAATTGTCAAACAAATGGAAAGGTGAAATTGAAAGCCATCTCGTGGTCAATTCAAAAATAGGGATGAAACGATACCTCTAAGGTATCGATACTTTTACTCGTTGTGGTATCGCTCGTAAAGCATCGATACCTACTTAGTATCGGGAAAAAAGTATCGATACTTACTTGTATCGGAACTTACTTGGTTCGGTTCGAATGATGAATAATACATACAATACAAGCATTTATAAATGATCCTTTTCTTGCAGATAAGGTAGTTAAGTACTAAACAATTCAATTAGCACTCCGACAATGTCAGTCACTATCAGTGATGTCAACTTTTTGAGAGCAAAAAGCTCTTTAAAATTTAAAAAAGGCACTAAAAAGCACTATTTCGAACAAACAAAAGCGTAAAAAGCACTTAACCATTTTCAAAATTTAATTAAACACAAAAAAAGTTGCATTCGGCTGTGCGAATATTATATACCTCCAAAATTTAAAAAAAGGCTACGGCGTTGATGGGTGACCGTTTTTATTTAAAATTAAATAATAAAAAAAATGACATTTTTATATAAACATTTTTTTTTATATAAATCATTTGGATCATCATCAGATGAGTTTAAATTGGCCATAAAACAGTTTAAAAGTAATAAAGTGCGAGCTCGATTTTCGTAGCTCGAAAAAATTTAGCCTGTTGCAATTACCGAAAATTTGCAATGACCGACCATTGTTTATAAAACTTAATGACAGCCTTCTGATACTTAGTCAAACCTTTTTGTAATAGCACTAGAGGAAGAAGTGCACAACACGCGGTTATTTGGAGACGAGTGTCGTGCGTTTAAAAACTAAAGCGCATGAAAAATGCCAGGTTACACAACGCTCGTTATAAAAACATTATCTGTCAGCTATTTTTAATTAACACTTTGTTTATACCAAGTTTCTGCTCTTTTTTTGTTTCAATACGTTTTTTTTACATAACTCAAAATCGTTGTTTATTTTTCCATTCACAATTCCTAATATTTTCCAAGCCATTTTCTATTTTTGAAACAGTGTCTACATTTTTAAAAAAAAGTTTACCGCAAGCAAATACATGGTTTTATTACGATAATTATGTTGTCAACGCTAAAAAGTGAAACGTTTTATAAAATTTCCAAATTGCTAGAAAGCCTAGCTTTAACCTCGTAAAAAAAGTTTTTGGTAAAACGAATGCAACTTTCTTTTAACACTTTTTTTATCATTTGAAATCTTAATTTCAAAAGATTTTGTTATTCGTGCTTAATTCCCAGTTTTTATTATTGATAAAAACACTTGAAATTTATTGTTGATGGGTTAAGCTATTCCTATGCGCATTTCACTGGTTGCTTAGGCCAGATCATCAGGAAACTTCATCCATAAAGATTTTAGAAAAACTAAAGATATTAAACCAAATAAAACTGTTAAGCGTATAAGGCTTATAGCAACAGTTCTACTTGTAATAATATCAAAGCTTAAACAAAACACATCAACAATAAACAGTGGGTTTATCTCATCTTACATTCCCCACTACAATTAGTTGAAATTCTCTCAACATTAATTGTAGTTAATTTTTTTTACTATTAAAAAACACTGCTTCAGTTTAAGAATAATGTCAATGCTAAAGTGAAGCGATTACTTTTGACCGATACCGAGTATTTTTTTACCGATACTACTTGGTATTCGGTGTCTAAGTATCGATTACAAAAATAGTTGGTACTTGTATAAAAGTATCGAATATGTACTTGTATTTACTCGTATCGTTTTATCCATATTCAAAAAGTGTGAGTGTGTTAGTAAAAAAATGAGAGAGTTGAGTAAATTGAATGGAATTGAAAGACAAAACTTGATAGTGTGGCCCAGTGTTGAAAAATTCATTACTTTGGTACTTTTTTCAGTACTTTTTCATATTAAAAATACCGCAGTACCCCTGCGTTGTTTTCAGTACTTTTTTATGCTTTGAGCTTTTTAACACTTAACTTTATAACTGTAAATGTGATCATTTGGATAGCAGGCTTAGGTTATCATAATTAACGAGGTTAATATTGAAATGCAAAGCGTGGACGCCAGGATTCATATTTTGCTCTCCAGAATGGGATATTTGTTTTTACAACTTGCAAGAAAATTTAAAAAAGGGATGCATAGGATAATATGTTAGTGGAAAATTTAAATGAAAACCATATTTATAGCAACATGCAATGTTAAGGAAATGGTTTATAAAGTAAAAGAAACTGCGAAATCGTTTTATTCGACAATTTGCGAAACATTTGGAACTAAATTTTGTTTTAAACATAAAACCTTAAAAGTAATAATCAGATCCAGTCACTCCAGAAAATATTGTTTCCGGAAAAACCATTAGCATAATACTGATGTTATAAATGTAATTTACAAACGAAAAAGAAAACTATAAGTATATCAATTCTCAATTCCGTGTTCTAGTGGATCTTTCAGAAATAAAGCATTTCAGAACTGAATATATTTAAATTTCTTGGAAAAATATTGCCAATATTAAGAACGAAACTAATGTTTGCTGACATTTCACATATTGCTTTTGGTATTTTATCGATACCACATTTCTGAGCATCAATTGAACGCACATTTTCGAATGCAAAATGATGTAAAAAGCAAAGGAAGAAATCGTTTACACGTAGAAACTGTTTCAAGTTTTATAAAAACTAAAGATCTGTTAAAATCAACTGGTAGTTGCTGTTTTAGTTATATTTCTTATGATCTCTTAAAGTAAATTTGCTTTATCTTATAACACTGAATTAAAATCTTTATTTTTCAACATTCATCTTTTAAACTTTTTTTAGTACTTAGTTCTATGTATGCAATATATGTAAAATTCTGAATTATGTAACTTTGCAAAAGTTAAAATATAAATACCAGTAAAAATTTATGTTGACAAAAATAAAATTTTTAATTTATTTACTTATTCATAAATATATGAACTATTTCAAATATTTTCTTTCAGAAAATACTGAAAAACGTACCTTAAGCGGCTTATACACTTGCAATATAACTGTTCAATTTTATCGCCAATGGGTTTGTGATATTCGAAGGTGACACAATATATTGGCATGAATCGAAATCAGAAAATAAGTGCAATATACTGTGAAATGTGTTTGCAACAAGGTACTATGTTGCTTTGCTTTAAAGGTAATTTTTTTTATTATAAGAGTTGCGCCATATTTTAATTGAAACCATTGAAACTAATTGAATAATATAGGGCCATATATAAATAATATAGCGAATAGCATATATAATAATATTGTAAATGGATAGGGCGCATGACGCTTATGTATAATAAAAATATTATTTACATGTGTTCCTCAAATATAAATACTGTTTGCTATTTAATACTTAGATCAATGAATTCCAATAAAATATTTTTTGTTCCTTTTATTTTCATATCTTATTGTTTTTTTTAATAAAAAGTACCATTTATTGGAAAAAATACTCTTTTAGTTGAAGTTCAGTACCATTTCAAAATTTCAATTTTGCAACACTGGTGTGGCCACCAAGTGAGTGAAAAAGAGAATATATAAAAAAAAACCGGTAAACCCAGCGTTGCCAGAAAATTTGGAAGGAAAATCTTCATTTGGCGAAAAATAAATCTTAATTTGGGTGTGTGTGAAACGGTAGCAAAGTTCTATGGTGAAATGAAATTTGTTTGTGGTTGAAAATTTTCATATTTGTGCTGTGTGAAATTGTAACATTTTTGACAACGTAAAATTTTGACATAAAGAAAAAAAAAATTACTAGTAGTTTTGTGAAAATGAATAAATTAATCAAGTTTTTACCAATAATCATTTCAATTCTGTTGGAAATGAGATCGTCCCAACTATTTGATGAATTCGTTCTGATATATTAACAATTTTTACAAAAAGTGTGGGCAAAAAAGCTTATACATATGTAAATACTTACATCTTGTATAGTTCTTTTTAATTTTTTTTGCCGCTGGTCCTGCTTCCATATTATTTTTTATTTTGTTTAAACAATTTTGAAGAAAAAAAATAATTTTATGGTTGTCAAAAATTTCTACACTAATGTCAAAATTTATACTAGCCCCCAGGGCTAGTAAAATTTTATTTACCTCAATAGTGTCAAAATTTTACTTCCATGAGTACTTTGCTACCGTTTCACATACACCCTTTGAAGAGAAAAATCTTAAAATTTTTAATAACAATGGCAAAGAAGTAAAAATTATTATTTTTTTTAAAGGAAATATTTCTTATTATGGAAACTATTTAAATTGAAATACATAATTGCGGTATTTATACAAAATTAGATTGAAGTTTTAAATTGTGTTTTTAGGTCTATTTTCCATAAAATTCTTTCTAAAAATATATTTTAAATCCATTGGTTTTCTAATAAATAAGAACGTAAAAAGCCCATCTTAATAAAGAAGTTTCTTTGGAAGTAATTAAACTCTAAAATTAGAGATATATAAATTTTGCGCAAGAAGATTTTAGTTTAGGAGCTATGAAGCTCATACATCATATGAAATCATTAGGGTTCTCGATTAAGTATCATATTTTTTGATACCGTTGTTAAATCAAAGGCGTTTGGAGAAAATTGCATTTAAAAAAAGCTCATTGAAAATATATGAATTTTCCTAAATGAATTCCTAATGAAATTGTTATTAAAATAATGTTGGTACACCTTTTAAAAGACATTGTAAACCACTAATGTATATATATGTATATATATATTTGAAAAATATTGCAAGAAAAAAAAATTGGTCTAGCCAAGAGGGTAATTTCATAGACTTTTACATAAAAATAGATTTTCACCTCACTCCAATCGAATCCATATTAGTTTCATTCGATTCAGCACACATCATTTATATAATTCACGCACTTGATTTTTTGTTATATTCGAAAAATATTGAAAGCAAAACACAAATTTGGTCTAGCGACACCAAGACGGTAATCCTAGGGTTAAGTTCCATAAGTTTTACCTTTTGGTACTAAATTCATGAACTTTTTTGTGCTTTAATATATTAAACTTTATAAAAATACGGTTGTTCTTTTTACAAATAATTTCTTTTTTATCAATATTCCCAAAATGAACAACCACTTATCTAAGATGCATTTTTTAAAATTTTGTATGCCCAGAAATAATGATGCATTTTTGTGTATGCTAGACAATGGGTACAAAAGTGTGCAAAACCAATAGACAACAAGCTGATACAAAACCTCATTGTTTTAAAAATTTACTGTTTAAAAAACTGAAAAAAAGTTGGTTTGTTGTACAAATTTAAAAATAAAAAATCTAAACTTGAGAAAAAAGACCTTCAAATCTTATTTTGGTCTAAAAATCTTTAAAAATAAGATAAAATTTTCATTCTGGCAACGCTGGTAAAGCCAATTCCATGGCGAATTCAACTACAGGTGGTGTCGGAACTACAAAAATCCAAAAACAATAGAAACAACATAGGTTTCTGCATTTCTTGCATTGCATTGTTAGTGTTTCCCTGCAGATAATACGACTAGTCCATACACGCATGTAAAAATAGCCCATAAGGGACTAGGACCAGTCCTGGGAGTACAGGCGTTGCGATACCACCTGTTGTTTAATTCACCTTGGCCAATCCAGAGGTGGACACAGCGTTGTCAGTAGCTTTAGGGAGAAAATTTGGCGAAAAAACTCATATTTTGAAGAGAAAAATCATCAAATTTTTTATAAGAAGGTAAAAAAGCAAAATTTTTTATAAAATATAAGTATAAAAATTTTATAATTATTAGACACCAGCAGAATGTAATGCATTTTCTGGCCCGCTACGGCCTTCGTCAGCATTCTTTGTGTCACACTGGATAGTGATACTTTATAAATTGAATGTATTTAACTCAACAATTTTAACAAATAGAAACTGGGAATTATTTCCTTTCGTAGGTTACTTTATATTATATTCAACATATTTTTATTTTTCGAATTTATTCTATGAGCTAAATTTCAGTTATGTATTTTATAAAGCTTTTTTGTAATAGTTCTATTCCTGAAATTTTTAGGAATTACTTTTATACACCACCAGACTATTATATTGTATTTTCTTGTTACATTTTACCTTAGCTATCCTTTGGATAGCAATGAAGTATATTGTATGTACAGAAAAATTTACAATTATTAGACACCAGCAGAATGTAATGCATTTTCTGGCCCGCTACGGCCTTCGTCAGCATTCTTTGTGTCACACTGGATAGTGATACTTTATAAATTGAATGTATTTAACTCAACAATTTTAACAAATAGAAACTGGGAATTATTTCCTTTCGTAGGTTACTTTATATTATATTCAACATATTTTTATTTTTCGAATTTATTCTATGAGCTAAATTTCAGTTATGTATTTTATAAAGCTTTTTTGTAATAGTTCTATTCCTGAAATTTTTAGGAATTACTTTTATACACCACCAGACTATTATATTGTATTTTCTTGTTACATTTTACCTTAGCTATCCTTTGGATAGCAATGAAGTATATTGTATGTACAGAAAAATTTACAATTATTAGACACCAGCAGAATGTAATGCATTTTCTGGCCCGCTACGGCCTTCGTCAGCATTCTTTGTGTCACACTGGATAGTGATACTTTATAAATTGAATGTATTTAACTCAACAATTTTAACAAATAGAAACTGGGAATTATTTCCTTTCGTAGGTTACTTTATATTATATTCAACATATTTTTATTTTTCGAATTTATTCTATGAGCTAAATTTCAGTTATGTATTTTATAAAGCTTTTTTGTAATAGTTCTATTCCTGAAATTTTTAGGAATTACTTTTATACACCACCAGACTATTATATTGTATTTTCTTGTTACATTTTACCTTAGCTATCCTTTGGATAGCAATGAAGTATATTGTATGTACAGAAAAATTTACAATTATTAGACACCAGCAGAATGTAATGCATTTTCTGGCCCGCTACGGCCTTCGTCAGCATTCTTTGTGTCACACTGGATAGTGATACTTTATAAATTGAATGTATTTAACTCAACAATTTTAACAAATAGAAACTGGGAATTATTTCCTTTCGTAGGTTACTTTATATTATATTCAACATATTTTTATTTTTCGAATTTATTCTATGAGCTAAATTTCAGTTATGTATTTTATAAAGCTTTTTTGTAATAGTTCTATTCCTGAAATTTTTATGAATTACTTTTATACACCACCAGACTATTATATTGTATTTTCTTGTTACATTTTACCTTAGCTATCCTTTGGATAGCAATGAAGTATATTGTATGTACAGAAAAATTTACAATTATTAGACACCAGCAGAATGTAATGCATTTTCTGGCCCGCTACGGCCTTCGTCAGCATTCTTTGTGTCACACTGGATAGTGATACTTTATAAATTGAATGTATTTAACTCAACAATTTTAACAAATAGAAACTGGGAATTATTTCCTTTCGTAGGTTACTTTATATTATATTCAACATATTTTTATTTTTCGAATTTATTCTATGAGCTAAATTTTAGTTATGTATTTTATAAAGCTTTTTTGTAATAGTTCTATTCCTGAAAAATATTTTTTTTTGTTGTAAAACTGAATATATTAGTATATGATCTATATTAAAATTATATTAAGGAAATTGAATTTGTTTTTTTTAATAAAATATGTAATTTGTAAATTTTAAATACAATTTTAATATGAATTATTTGGCTTAATTTTAAAAGGATTAATGGCATGAAGGTGAGTTAAGTTTGAAGAAGTCGGGTGGTTTAGTGGGTCACAAATGAAGTTGTGGTGGATTTTCTTGTGACATGGTAGGGGGGGCAAGCTGGGGGCATAACAACCGCTTCCTGAAAAAAAATATAAATTATCATTTGTAGGGTGCATGTGTGTTATGTAATGAATAGGTTAGATAGTACCTGATTATTTTCTTTATGTGCAGCGTACCCAGTGAGCAGGGTTGGAACCTTCTGGGATTTGTTCACCGTGGCTAGTCGGAAACCTCACTGGCCCCTACGGCTGTAACATAAATTATGAAACTATTATGAAATCTTATGGGTTCTTAACTAAATAATATACAATTTTTTATATCGTTCTTAAATCAAAGGCATTTTAAGAAAATTGCATTTAAAAATTAAAAAATATGGACACAGGTGGCAGCACTACGCCAGATGACGATTTTTTCTCTTGTATTGTTTGTCCAATCTTATGTCAAAGTTTTGTTTATGTTTACTGTGATAAGTGTGTTTTATTTAAGTTTTTGATAAATTTAAATTTAAACAAATATGATATTGACCACAATTAGATAAAAATTGCCTAAAAATGTATTTATTTTATCATGTTCAGCGGCACGCTTTGATTTTTGTTTAAAATGTTTTTGACGTAAGCTGGGACCTAATTTCCGTTTTTGTTGTAATGTTGTATTTGTTGCCGTAGCGATTCCAACTGCTTATTGCATCATGGATTTTCCTAAATAAGTTCTTAATGAGATAGGCGCATATTCATATATTATCACTAATGCCCAATTTTCACGATAGTATTTAAATCTTTATTATGTTAATTTTCATATAAACTTAAACCGTATTTATATACAGATTGATTTTTTTAATTTTATTGGAAATGTTTTATATAAGTAATATAAAAGTATGGTAGCACTACAAAATACAAAAAATTATCATAAAAAAATATAATTATTTACAAGGTGATTGTTATTGTTTTGCCTGTTGTTGTTGTATTGTTGTGATATTGTGGCCAACCATGGTGAAAGAAACAGGTGGCAGCACTACGCCAGATGGCGATTTTTTGCTCTTGCATTGTTTGTCTCACACTCGTAAAACTGCTCTGAGTGGAGAAGCAGCTCGCGCTTTTTGTCATTATTTTTTAAGGACAAACAGGTCGTTCTTGTTTGTCTGCTTTTCGTGCGTTTTGCGTTGTCACCCCGCATTGGTTAATGTTTCGGCGTCGTATAACTGTACCGAGTTACAGTTTTTGCGGTTTCTGCATTAACTATATGCATTCGTTTTTAACCTCAATGTTTTAATGTGTTGTCTGGTGGAGAACCAAAATTAACTCAATGTGACTGGTGGAGAACCATATATAACTCAGACGTTTTACTGGTGGAGTACCAAGGAAATAACTCAGAAGATTACTGGTGGAGACCAAAATACTCTGGAGCGGATTCTGGAAGCTCTCGCCTTCCTATACGAAGGTTTAGGTCGAACGAGGTTTTTGTGTTTGAAGCTCCAAAAAATTGTGTGATACCCTGGCATTATAACTTAAATAGTTCGCCAAAAATTTTTAGTTTTAAGCAAAATCCAAAAAAAAAAAAAGCATTGTTTGTCTAGGTTTATGTCAAAGTTTTGTTTATGTTTACAAAAAGTCCACGTTTTGTGCTGGGATTTTTGTTTTTTATTAAAGTTTTTGATAATTTTGATAAGATATTGAGCATAATTAAATAAAAATTGGCTAAAAATTTATTTATTTCATCACGTTCAGCGGCATGCTTTGATTTTTGTTTAATGTATTTTTTGACGTAAACGGTTATGTAGTTTCCATTTTTGTTGTAATGTTGTATTTTTTGCCGTAACGATCCTTGTGTAAATTCGCCTTGAGTCGATACATGCATGTAAAGAGTAGTCCATAAAGGTGAATGTAGACGACATGTTTTTTACATCTGACTTGTCAACTTTTCAAGTCACATGTAATAGTGCATGTCTGTCAAAATTGCTGTTTTTCAGAAGGTTTATAATATTCGGTTACAAGCGTACATGTAATTTGCTTCTGACATTGTCTCTGTTTTTTTTCGCATAGTTATTGCAAAAACCAAAATAAAAATAGTTTAGACATCTTAACATATTTTTCTTTTAATTCAAAGATACCAATTTAGGATATTATAATACAACGGTTTTTATATATATATTTACATAAATTCTATTCAATGGTGGGATGACCATACATATCTCGGTATTGTAAAATATTAACTTCAGCCGGCTAATGATTCCGTCAATAGTGAACGCCGCTGCCGGTTTCTTCTCGGCATAGATTTCTGATGTCAGATGGCTTGTCAGAAGAAAATAGAGGACGCTCTAATTGAAATTTTGTCAGATGACTTTGCATCTGACTTTTACAGAAGCAAAGTTAAAGAGGTAAAACACGACACGTATGTATTTTGCAGTGGAAATTTTGACATGTCAGATGACAAAAACATGTGGTGTACGGTCGCCTTAAATGAGTAGGAATACTCCAAATATATGAAAAGGTGGTCCATTTAACATTACTATGTCCTAGGAGGGGACCATATAACCCACCGAAGTAGTCCCTAAGCTACTCCATGGAGTACTAAAGTTTAGTTTTAAAAGTACTCCATGTCACTACAGTATGAAGTACACTAAAGGGGTAGTTTCAAAAGTACTCCATGTCACTAATGAATGGAGTGCACTAAAGGGGTAGTTTCAGACCTAATCCATGTCACTACTCCATGGATTAACTAATATGGACAAAAGGGGTAGTTTGAAAACTACTTCATGCCACTACTTAATGAAAGACTAAAAATTACTTTACGATTAAGCTTTTTTATTTTTGTTTATTAAAAATAAAATAATAATAAAAACAATCCTTTTCTCACCTATATAATATATTTATATATGTATACGGTGAAGGACTTAAGTTTGCATGTAGTGTTGTTTTGAAGAAAAGGTTTATTTAATAAAAATTAAGTGTTCCATTTTTTTTAAATTATCCTAATATTAAAAACAATAGTTAAATTAATTAACTTGTCGTTTTAGAAAAAAAACCTATTAACTAAAATATAGTATCATATGTCATGCCTTTTTTCAAAAGCTTTCCTCTTTCACTTTTAAATAAACAATTAATAATGGACATCATCAGGGCTACCAATGTGTAATACTGTAAACTATAGAAAAGTATACATCATGCAGTTGTGGTCCAATATTATCTGTAGGGCCTTGCTAAGATATTACAATGGAAACTTAAGTTAAAATTAACTGTACCACATCAGTGAATTAAGCTCGATTCACCCATGCGTTCCGAACAATATTTTTGTCCGGAGACTAATTTTTTTTACAGAGAGTGTTCTGCAAAACGATTCACCCATTTCGGAAAATTTGTCCGGAGAAACAAAGCTACCATATGGTTTACAGATGTACACGATTATACTGTTACGTTACTGCCTTTCAATAACGTTTTGGTTTATTTCCTTTATAATAAACCGTTTCGAGTTCTTTATTGCAACTTTAATAAAATAAATAAAACACAAACACTTTAAACACTATTTACAATTTACTCAACTCTATTTAGTACTGTCTTTTTAACAACCGTAATTTATAGCTTTTATTCACAACCAACTATAATTTTCTCAGCGTTATACGTTATTGACAAAGTCTGAACATCAAATGATCTTATTATGCTAGTCGCCGCTAGTATTTATACTGCAATTTGGTTGTCTAGAACATTCGAAAGTGCCAGCACAGTTAGCAAACTATTACTTTTTTTATAAAAGTGTGTTAAAGAAAATGGACGAAAGAAGAAAATTAATTTTATTATTTTTAATTGCTTTGCATAAAACCCATTTACTAGCAAAATAAAATTATCAAAAAAGGTTGAAAGTAAAAGCATTTACCCGTTTTTACCCCCTAAACATTCGCATTTCCGAAATTTCCGTCTTAGTGGATCGATTTGGGGAGAGACAACCCTTCGGTCCAAATTTCAAGTTTTTAGATTCAGGCGTTTAGGCTGTACTATGATAAATCAGTCAGTCTGTCAGTAACGTCATAAAATTATATTTAGATTGTTAATAAAGAAAAAACATTTCATATGCATATTATCACATAAAAAACATTTTTATTATATTCAACATTTTTAATTTTCAAATTTTTTCTCTAAGGTAAATTTCAATTATTTTAATAAAGCTTTTTTGTAATATCTTTATAAAAATAATTTAAATTTATCTCAGAGAATAAAATTCGAAAAATAAAAATGTCGAATATAACAAAAATAGTAACTTTTAATAATAATATTTTTTTTTTATTTAACTAGCGGACACGGCAAACTCCGCCTCGCCCCAATTTTATTTTTTTCATTTGGAAAGCCATTAAGGAATAATTTCACACAAAATTCGATTTTTCCAATTTTCCGACTTTTCCGGAGGGATTTTCCAAAATTTTCTTCCTTAAAAACCTTCTCCTCAAAAATACGACCAACTGGGGTGCAATTCAATTTTTTAGGTAAGTTGGTACTTCCATGACTTATTTACTTCCATTTAAAATTTTCGTATTATACTTTTTTTTAGATTTCAAATGGTTTTTTTGCATTCTTCCCTTTTGTTTCTGTTATAATTGAATTTTTTGTTTTGATTAAATTTTTTGTTCTTATTAATTTTTTGAAATAAAAAGTTACAATGTAATTACATACCTATATAATGTTTGTTCATAAATATGTATGTATGTACAAAGGTATACTAAATTTTTTAATTTGGTAATAAAGGGTGTTTTTTAAGCTAGATAGAACTTTAAATTGTAAAAAGTAACACAAAAAATTAAATTTTGATGAAATATTTTTTTTATCGTTTCAGTATACTCTGACAAATCATCATGAATAGACTCACGCTTGAACAACGCTACGAAATTATCCAAATTTACTTTGAAAATCAGTCGTCGATTCGCGCAACTTATATCGCAAAATTGTGTTCAGCGATGAGGCGCATTTTTGGCTTAACGGGTTTGTTAATAAGCAAAATTGCCGCATATGGAGCGAGACCAATCCACAAGAGACCCTACAGACTCCATTACATCCAGAAAAATGCACCGTTTGGTGCGGTTTTCACGCTGGTGGCATCATCGGACCTTATTTCTTAAAAAATGAGGCCGGAGCTCGCGTTACGGTCAATGGAGATCGTTACCGCACCATGATCAATGATTTTTTGTTTGAAAATATGGATGACATTGATCCGGAGGAGATGTGGTTTCAACAGGATGGCGCTACGTGCCATACGGCGAACGCAACCATCGACTTATTGAAATCAAAATTTGGCGATAAGTTGATTTCGAGAAATGGACCTGTCAATTGGCCTCCAAGGTCGTGCGACTTGACACCTCTCGATTATTTCCTGTGGGGCTACGTGAAGTCACTGGTTTATGCTGATAAACCAGCAACAATTGACGCCTTGGAGGCCAGCATTGTTCGTGTTATTCGTGACATACGGCCAGCAGTGCTCGAAAAAGTGGCCCAAAATTGGACGTCCAGAATGCGCTTCGTCAAGAACAGCCGCGGTGCCCATATGCCCGAAATCATTTTCAAATGTTAATGTCACGTATTGATCTTTCGAATAAAAAATTTTGATTACAATTAAATTTTTTGTGTAATTTTTTACAATTTCAAGTTCTATCGGGCTTAAAAAAACACCCTTTAGTTTCAGAAAAAAACGTTCGATATATCGATATTTTTTAAATAATAAATATCGATACTCTTAAAAAATATCGGCTTGATATATATCGATATAATTTTTCAATTTGACCATCCCTAATTCAAAAAAAAAAGTGCCGGACAATATCATTGCTCTCTAGAGCTACAAAACAATCGATAGTACGATAATATCGATAGTTTTATTTTTGCCGGACTATCGATAGTTTTTATAACTATCGATACTATCGGAAAATTTTAAAAGTGAAGCTTCTTACAGACGATGGTCAGATCTTAAAATATTGTAAGCAGGCGTTGTCAACAGCAATATTTTTCTGACAATGGTGCGATTGTCAGATGCATTAATTTTGCACTTCTGCAAATACAAATGAGCTTACAATTTTCACACAGTTGTAAGACATTTTAGCCAATTTTAATGCAATTTAAGCAACGCTGCTGTCTGTACGAAGCTTTACTAAAAAGTTGATTATAAGTATATATGGAATAAAAATTAAATTTTACTTTCGATTTTTGACATTACGACTTAAAAAATATAACCGCAGATAAGTGATGATTATAATCTAAGATTTCTATGTAGATTTTAATAAAAAACTCATTTAATTTTTAAAATAATGAAATTATTATTGAAAAAACTAAAGGGTCCGCCAAAATTTTTTTTTTTTTTAAATGCTATAAAAAAAAAACTACTGAATATTTTCTCAAATTTCTTTTTTTATTTGAAAGTACAATCCTTCCGGTTAATAATGGAAAATAATTTCATTCAAATGGCTGCCTTGGCTGGCCATGGAGTAGCCTACACGATCGGTCCAATTTTTAAGCACATTATCGATTGTGTGCAGCTGTATTTCACCAATGGCTTCACGAATATTGTCCTTTAAAGCGTCAATTGTCTCTGGCTTGTCGGCGTAACACTTATCTTTGACGGCACCCCACAAATAATAATCCAACGGTGTCAAATCGCAGCTCCGAGGTGGCCAAACGACATCAGCTCTGCGGTAAAGCAATGCTTGATTTACCATTAACAAAACCACATGGAATCACACAGCATTTTGTTCAACCAGCATTTGTCAATAAAATTTCTATCCTCTTCATTTTTGTATGAATTTTGATATATAAATAGTACTAATTTTGCAAAAAATGTGTCGCTACTAATTTTTGAATAATTTCGAAACAGTTGAAAGTATAAAAAAGTGTATTTGGATAACTCAAAGTAAATTTTATTAATAATCATCTGCAACTGTTTTGACTAAATCGGTCAAATCGATTTCAAGTTATGATAAAATGTATCACTATAACCGCCTTATTTCGGGTGAAATATTGCTCTAGCCCATGAATTTTTTTTTACCATTAATAAAATGTTATTTGAAATTTTAAATAAATTGAACAAAATACATGGAAAAACATTATTTGATGTACTTTTTCTGATTTTAAAAGGAATGCCCCTTTTTTTTAAATCTCCTCTTTGGTGACACTTTTTTGTTAATATCCCCTTTTTTTGGTACTTTTTGAAATGTCCATGAATAGATCTAAGTCCCAATTTACAATGTGGCAAGTGAAAGGCAGACAGACGAAGTTTGTAGGCGAGAGAGGAAAAAAGTGAAGTGTGTTACGCATACAGCGTCGCCCCCTTACCACCAAACTTCGTCTGTCTGCCTTTCACTTGCCACATTGTAAATTGGGAGTAAGCAAAACCCTTGCTAATTTTTGGCAGAGTTGTGTCTTTTCTTTATAGAGGGTGATAATCATTTAACCTTAGTTCAAATATAAGTTACCTTTTCGAAAATCCGTTTTGCTCTAGAAATCTCATATAATACATACAATACAACACATCTCCATTTTAACTAATATGGCTAGCTGCCGTCACAATCGATCGCAATCTAGATATAAAGGATTTGTTCTCACTAAAATAACCTTAAGACGTAAAAATCTAATTTACCTCTTATATGAATCTTAGCTTCATTACATAATTTTGTTTTGGCGGGTGCCCCTGGTTTCCAAATAAAGTACACTTTTCTTTGTAAATACTATGGAGAAGAGATTAATATGGTCGGCCTTGACTTTATTTATGTAAAACTGCATTTACACCACTTTCATGAAATTTCTGTATACGTATTGTAAATAAATATTTTAAAGAATTCTGAATAGAATAATTATTTTCATGGTTATTGGCTTCTTTTATTCATTATATACCTAGCTTTCCAACAAATTGAATTTTCTAAAACAAAAATAGAATTAATTTTTCTTTAAAAAAATTTACCTCTACTATATTCTTATAGACGGGATTCTACCGGGTATTTACCTGATGTCTGGGTAAATAACAGGTATATTCCTTTTTTGGGTATTTATAAAACACAAATTGATATGGCAATAAAATTAATTTGATTTTAAATTACTTTTCGTTTTTTTAAAACGTCATTAAATATCAAAAAGCTTGTTAAACTGTACTAAAACTACAATAAACCGGAGAATATTGATTTAAAATTGTTAAGAAGGTATGCATGTGTTTATTAGTGAAGCTAATATTGATTAAATTAAACAATAACATTTTATCAAATTTTGTATAGAACTTTTGTACCCACCCCTTTATTACCAATTCTTACCCAATTTTCCCTATTTACCGGGTATTTACCCTTTTTTAATCTACATATATATATGTATGTATATGTTCTGAACATTTCCGAAGCTGTTTAACGCAAAACTTTAGGAATCTTGTTAAACTTGGTTTTAACATAATTAAAATATTCCTTAATTTTCTCAACAACATCACTTTTGTTTTTTAGCAAGTATGTATATTACACAATATCGGCTGAAATCATCAATTAAAGTAACGAAATATCGATAATTACTTGGAGTAGATACATTGATCACGGCCACATCTGTATGCACCAAATCAAGCATAGATTTAGATTGCTCACTTGCTTCTTTGGGAAATGATCTTCGAGTCATCTTATCACTGAGACACACTTCACACTCCACATTAATATCACAATCACTTGGCTTAATATTTGCAATCTTTAACATAGTTTTTACAGTATTTATATCTCTGTAAACCATTTTTCGATGCCATTCATGTATGCATCCATTGTGTTTTCCATTGTTTGCCAAGTTTATATCATTACACTTAACCCTTAGTTTGTAAACATCATTCACTAAGTCGCCAATTGCTACAGTAACGTTATTTTTTTATAATTCTACATATTTTATTTTTAAAATATACACTATACCCCTTTTCAGCCAATTTTTTTTACTGATAAAAGGTTGCATTCAATCGATGGTACGTAAAGAACATCCTTAATAAAAATTCTCTCGATTGAATTGTCGTCTTCTATATATCCAGAACCTTTACCCTGTGAATTTATTTGATAGCCATTTGCTACGTTTACTGACTCAATGTGGTTTTTATCCAGCTTTTGAAAAAAACTTTCCTGATTTGATATGTGGCACGTAGCCCCAGAATCTTAAAACCCGTTCGCCTTCCCACATTTACCAACCCAAAAACAATGCTCTTGATTGCTATCCTTTACATCAGGACTTGCTGTTATGTTGACTGTATTCTTCTTTGCCGAGAATTCTTTATAAAATCTGCAATCCTTTTTAAAATGGCTGAAAAAGGTCAACAAGAAAAAGAAAGACAAAAGTGAAAAAACAAAGAATGGAATTTGGACTTCAAGAAAAATTCTTGACGAAAGTACGAAAAAACAGAAGTAAGGAAGAACATGTAAAATCAATTAAAATGGATAATCATTCAAAAAAGCAAACTTCGATATTCCAAAGGTTAAAATACAATTTGGTTTAAGGATTGATGTTTGACTATTGACGTCAGCAGTCGTCGATGGCTGCAAGTGTAAAACGGCAAATCCATTTGAGAAGATCGAGTGGTTGCGATCGAAACATGTCATGGTAACCTGCCGGCCGTGGTTCGAGTCCCGGCCACGGTCAAGAATGAAAGATTATCAATAACAATTTTAATTAATTTTCATGTTGTAAAATTCCTTTCTTCATAAAAAAAAAAAAAATAAATGAAAAAGCCTAATTAAAACAAGTAAGAAAGTATAGTCGGTCAAGCCCGACCATATAATACCCAGCACCACAGTACTTAAAAACACATATAAATATGAATTTTTCTATGTTTAAAAACTTCCTTAAAATCGGTTTGAAAGTTTGTGAGAGGCAGAAATTGCCCCCTACATCCCCTTGTGGTCCTATTTTTGAAAAACTGTATAGCTTATGTGTCCATATAGATATGGATCTATCTATGTTTTAAATTTCATTAAAATCGGTTTGAGAGGCAAAAATTGCCCCTTTCTCTCCTTGTTGTCCTATATGTTTTAAAACTGTATAGCTTATGTGTCCAAATAGATATGGATCTATCTATGTTTTAAATTTCATTAAAATCGGTTTGAAAGTTTCTGAGAGGAAGAAATTTCCCCCTATCTTCCCTCGTGGTACTACGATTTGGCTTGGTCATTGTGCCAATTAGAACCTATGTCCCAAATTTTATCAAATTATCTCCAAACTTGCGACCTGTACTTTGCGCACAAGGTTACATGGACAGCCAGCCAGCCGGACGGACATCGCTAGTTCGACTCAGAAAGTGATTCTGAGTCGATCGGTATACTTTAAGGTGGGTCTAGGACCAATATTTTAAGCACACATCAGCACAAATGCATAATACCCTCTCCACTATTGTGGTGTGGGTATTAATATTAAAAATTTTTTAGAAATGTTATGTTGGTCTTTTTGCTGTTTTCCTTTATGAACTTTCATCACTGTTGTATCTGATGATGACCTTTTGTAGAACTTACGTGTTGCTTCTTCAATTAACTTTCCTTTCACAAAGATTTAAATCTTTATCATTCCGAGCTTCTAAAGTGACAATAAGTGAATCATACGTATCGGGAAGACTTCGCAATAACATTGCTACTACCCACGAATCACTTAATGGATCACCCATGACAGCTAGTTGATCTATATACGACATCATCTCATTAATATAAGCCTCCATATTTTCGTCATCTGATAATTGCATCTTACATATAGTCTTCAATATACAGTGAGTCACAGTCAAAAGTATCCAATTGAGTTTCCTATATTAAAAATGCGATTGTTGATAATTGATTAATGAATTGAATTTTATTCTTTTTTATATTTTAACATTAACGTCTTAACTTAAAATTAATGAAATAAAATTAGCAATATACAGGTAAATTCAGATAAAAAAATAATAATTGTTAAACAACATCAATTTCTACCTCACAGTGAAAAGTATCCATCTGGCAACACTTACAATTTTATAACGGTTAACAGTTAATCTTGTCATGAAATTACAAGCATAATATTGCATCAGTTATTTTTTACACTTTACGCATAATTTTGCCAGTTGAGAGATCAATTATTTCAAACTAAGACCATGGGACGCCATACAACGATTGCCGAAAGAAAATTAGTTATTCATCATGCTGAACTGGGAAAATCACAACGGAAAATAGCAGAAATACTTAATATTACTCGATCTGCTATCCAAAAAATTATATTGAGGCATAAAACTGAGAATCGAATCTGCAACAAGACGAAAAACAGCGAGAAAAAAATCTTCTCTGAAAGAGACGAAAAGTGGTTGCTTCGACAGATGGCCGATAACCCGAAGCTTAGTGCACCTAAACTGGCTGAGATCGCGGAGAAATATCTTAAAAAAAGTGTAACCCAGAAACCATTAGGAGAATCTTGCGTAAGCATGGTCTTCATGGTAGAGTTGCACTGAAAAAGCCATTCATAAATCCCAAAAATCGCCAAATTCGATTGGAGTTCGTTCAGGAACACGAAAAAAAGGATTTTGAATTTTGGAAGACTGTTATTTTTGCTGATGAAAGCAAATTTAATATGTTTGGGTCGGATGGACCAAGTAAGGTATGGCGTAGAGCAAATACGGCCTTAAACCCTAAACACACAATTCCAACCGTAAAGCACGGAGGAGGGTTTGTTATGGTATGGGGTTGTATGAGTGCTGCCGGTGTAGGAAATCTTGTCTATATCGAAGGTATCATGGATAAGATGTGTTATTTAAACATTTTGAGAGATAATTTAAAATGTAGCGCTGAAAAATTGGGATTAGGGACAACATTCCAATTTTATCAAGATAATGACCCCAAGCACAAATCACATATTGTTCGATAATGGATGCTTTATAACTGTCCAAAAGTGATTCAAACACCTCCCCAATCCCCGGATTTGAATCCTATAGAAAATTTATGGAGTATTTAGGAGACAAATATTAGAACTCATAACATTTCAAGCATAGGAAGTCTAAAAAATGCTTTGCAAGAAGAATGGGGAAAAATTCAGGCTTCTTGCACGGAAAATTTAGTTAAATCTATGCCAAAAAGGCTCAAAGCTGTAAAGAATAACAAAGGATATCATACAAAGTATTAAACATCTAAGAAAATCCTTTTTTTTTTAATCAAACTTTTATCGTGGATACTTTTCACTGTGAGGTAGAAATTGATGTTGTTTAACAAATATTATTTTTTTTATCTGAATTTACCTGAATATTGCTAATTTTATATCATTAATTTTAAGTTAAGACGTTAATGTTAAAATATAAAAAAGAATACAATTTAATTCATTAATCAATTATCAACAATCGCATTTTAAATATAGGAAACTCAATTGGATACTTTTGACTGTGACTCACTGTATGTACCCTCGTATTTAAAGATGGTTTCTCAAAATGGTCTTGCAAATTATTCCAATAGTCGCACGCATTAACGCAATTCTTGAAATAATACAATTGTGCATCTTCCACCAAAAATTTATTACATGCCTTCGCCTGTCCGTCTTTCTTTATCCAGTTAGCATCCGGCTCTGTGGGTTTTGGCTTTGAAACAATACCCCACAAATCTTCTTTAATTAAAATTAATTCCATTTTAATCTTTCATACTGAATAGTTTGATCCATTGAGCTTGCTGACGCTTGATTTAACTTCTTCTCTCGAATATATTTTTAAACTAATAGCCTATAACCTATAGAAAATTGTAAGTCTAATCTTTGAAGTTTTATTTCAGAATAATAAAAGAAAATTATTTTTCATTTTGTTACAAATTCAAATACCTACTTAATTTAAAATATTAAATTCAATATTAAACAAAGTATAAAACTAACAAGTTTGTATTAATTATATTCCAATAATGTCATCGTCTGTGGTTAAAACTGAAACATAAGTAATAACATATGTTTAGACAAATGTTGCCTGGTCTGTGGGTACCTTAACAGTTGTCTCTTTTCAATGTAATAACTGCTCGTCTAAAACTGACATGATTTGCTGTTATAACTTGATTAACAACCGTGTTATAACATGAGAAAACTTCTAACAAGATGAGTCTGTACTTAACACTAACATCATATTAGTGTTAAAGTTAAGCAATTCATGTCAGTTGTAGACTGCATGTAAGTATTTTAGTCCCGTTTTACGACTTACTTATAAAGATCGAAATAGTTAATGGTACCTTCCCTACAAGAAATGGATGACCGAAACTAAAAAAAAAATTTTTACTAACACACTTGCAACAAAATTGCATTAGTTGTACCACTCTAACACATATGTTAGAGTAGAACAACTAAAAACACCACAAAAAACACCACAAATACTGGCTAATATTTGTTAATTGTTTAAATTTAATACTGCAAAATATTTTATTAATTTTGCAAGCCATGAGACATGCTGGAAAGTAGCCCTTTCCTGTAATTTATGCCGGTAGCAAAGATCCTGAAGGTGCAGAAAAATATGAGGTTGCAGGTAAGTCACAAATAAAGAAAATCCAACAGATTTGAGTACGGAAAAGTTATAAAAATGCCGATAAGGAAAAACGCGAAGCTGAAGATGCGGAAAAGAGTAAACAAAATTTGGATGAAGCCAAAAAGATTGTCACATCCGAAGATACCAGTTGGTCAGCTGCCAAGAAAATTCGCATATTTGAAGTTGTCGAAAATTGGCAGAAACGTTAAAATCTATGGCTGGGTACATCGTTTAAGACGTCAAGGCAAAGATTTAATTTTTACAACATTACGGATTTTTACAATGTTTGGTACACTAAAACCTGTGCCAGAAGGCAAAGCGGTAAGTTTTGTTTCGTGAACAATATTGCAGAAACTAATTTTTTTGTTTTAGGCACCAGGTGGACATGAATTGCATGTACATAGATAACTGGGAATTAATTGGTTTGGCTCCTGCTGGGGGTGCTGAACGTATTCTAAATAGAGAGGCTCATCCCGATGTTATATTATGATTAGAGGCGAAAACATTTCGAAAATTTTAAAAATGCCTACCGTTGTAATGCAAGCATTCCGTGCACATTACTTTGACCGTGGGTATTGTGAAGTAACTCCCCCAACATTGGTACAAGCGCAAGTAGAAGGTGGTTCTACTTTATTTAAATTATAAAAAAAAATATAAAAAATGTGCCAGTACTGCAAGAAGCCTATCGCCATATACTTGAAGATGTTAACACTACAGTGGCCACTTTAAACATAAAGGATACAACAGATTCTATGATGAGAAGTGAAATGTTATTAAATTTTTATTTGTCTAGCTTAACAGCCCTGGCCTGACAAACATCTTCAATTATAGGCTTGTATGCTTTAAAGCCTTCTATTTTGGAATTACTTATCAAAAATTGTCATCGGTCGAACAGTGATTTGTGGAGCAAATCTTAGATCATTGTATGAAAAATCATAATTTCCGCCAATCATCATGTTTGCTTAAACGACATCAATATTCACCTTCTTCGGAAAATTTTGTTACGGTCATGGTGAAATAAACCGTGGTTACGGTCCCTGTTTTATAAAGCTTTTTTGCAATAATCCAATTCCTTCAATATTTCACTTAGTTTTTGGTTAAGCCAACCTTTGGTTAACATTGATGCTATAGACTTAGGAATGATTCTAACTTGCAGTCTACAACTGACATGAAATGCTTAACATAAACACTAATATGATGTTAGTATAAAGTATAGACTCATCATGCTAAAGGTTTTCTCGTGTTATAACACTGTTGTTAATGCAAATGTTTTAACAACGCTTTTATAACATCATGTTATAACAGCAAATCATGTCAGTTTTAGACGCGCAGTAAGGAAAATACAAAATATTCTGGTAGTGTATTGGATCATTCCTTAGTATATGTACTTATCTATAGCATCAATGTTAACCAAAGGTTGGCTTAAGCAAAAACTTAGTGAAATATTGAAGTAAAGGGACTATTGCAAAAAGGTTTATAAAATTTTAATTAACCTCATGAACATAGAACAAGAAATAATTATTTATTTATTTAATTTATTTGTAAAACGAACATATACATATTGCTGTTTATTTTAAATATAGAGAAAAATATGTATGAGAATTGAATGAGATGAATTGTGTTTTATTTAAGCAAAAAATACGTCAACAGTGACGAATGTATCCATAATTACTGACTAGTCAGCTATGTCCGGTGTATGCATCAGTACTGACTAGTCAGCTATGTCCGGTATATAAATCAGTAGTGACTAGTCAGCTGTGTCCGGTTTCTACATCAGTACTGATTTGTAAAGAGTATAAGAGTAAACAGCTCAGATATATGTTTTATCAACCACAAAATTCATAGGTTAAAGAAGGATGGAAAATCACACGTACGCAAAAGTTTAGGTCATTTTTTTCACGTTGGCCCTAAGAAAGTGATAGAAACTTTGTTCTAACCGGTGACGGACATTTGTATCAGCAATGCCAGTCAAATGACTGTCACTGTTCTTGTAGGGTTTAGCACTAGTGAGGAATAAAGTTACCTTCCACTATTTTTTGTTTTCACAACTTCTGTAAAAAATAAACTTAACATTAGGTCTGTCTGCGTACACATATTTTGCATCATTTTGTGAAAAATGTTGCAAAATATTACAAAATGTTGTCTGTGTACTCCAAATCTCTTGCAGCGAGAGAGCCAAAAAGAGAATTTTTTGACAGTTGGAAGTTAGAGAACTTACAAAATGTTACTGGAGAAATTTCCTCTTGCAAGATTTTGCAACTAGTTTGAACAGCTGTTTTTATTACGTGTGCCAAGATAGCGTCGACGAAATAGCGTCGAATTTGGGAATATAAAAACCGGGAAAACAAAATACCCAAATTATGGTCTTTTGCAGAATAACAACAAAAAGTTAGCGTCGAATTTAGGAATTTAGGGGGATTTCCAAAAGTAAAAAAAAGTTAGCGTCGAATTTGGGAATTTAAAATGGGGAAGTAAAAATAACTAATATTTTTAATAAAAATACAAAAAATAGTTAGCACAAATAAAAAAATACACATTTATACCCCTTTTACAAAGTGACAGACAGAAGGCAGACAGACGAAGTTTGTTGGTAAGGGGGCGACGCTGTATGCGTGCAAAAAATCGTTCGGTTAGTTCCCGAGATATTTGGGTGCATCCAAAATGGTCAGTACAAAGCTTTACTGATTTATCCCTTGGAACACAAGCTTTTGCACGGTATAAAGGCTGAGTTCCAAAACGTCGGTTGCAAAGCAACTATCTTTTTTAAATGCATGCTACAATGCAACCTTGTAGGTTATTACAATTCTATTTGTCCCAATGTGCACCAAAAAAGTATTTAATGAGAACATAATACAAAAGCTGTGCATTATTAAACTTGAATATACATTTTTGACTTGTGCTGCAAAGTATATTGATGTTTTGGAACTCAGCCAAACTGTATATATTCTGCAAAAAATCGAACCCAGAAATCTCGGGAACGGAACGAACGATTTTTTGCACGCATCGCTCATTTTGTTCCAAAAAGTTAATTTTTTTTTTAACTATTTTTTGTATTTTTGTTAAAAATATTAAATATTTATACTTCCCCTTTTAAATTCCTAAATTCGACGCTAACTTTTTGATTTCATTCGGTAAGATAGCGTCGACGAAATAGCGTCGAATTTGGGAATTTAAAAACCGGGAAAGCAAAATACCCAAATTAGCGTCTTTTGCAGAATAAGAACAAAAAGTTAGCGTCGAATTTAGGAATTAAAAAAGGGGAAGTAAAAATAACTAATATTTTTAATAAAAATACAAAAAATAGTTAACACAAATTAAAAAATACACATTTAGAAACAAAATAAGCGATGCGTACAAAAAATCGTTCGGTTAGTTCCCGAGATATTTGGGTGCATCCAAAATGGTCAGTAAAAAGCGTTGCTGATTTATCCCATGGAACACAGGCTTTTGAACGGTATAAACTGTATATATTCTGAAAGTAAATCGTTTTCCGCACAAAATGAGCGATGCGTGCAAAAAATCGTTCGGTTAGTTCCCGAGATATTTGGGTGCATCCAAAATGGTCAGTAAAAAGCGTTGCTGATTTATCCCATGGAACACAGGCTTTTGCACGGTATAAACTGTATATATTCTGAAAGTAAATCGTTTTCCGCACAAAATGAGCGATGCGTGCAAAAAATCGTTCGGTTAGTTCCCGAGATATATGGGTTCATCCAAAATGGTCAGTAAAAAGCGTTGCTGATTTATCCCATGGAACACAGGCTTTTGCACGGTATAAACTGTATATATTCTGAAAGTAAATCGTATTCCGCACAAAATGAGCGATGCGTGCAAAAAATCGTTCGGTTAGTTCCCGAGATATTTGGGTGCATCCAAAATGGTCAGTAAAAAGCGTTGCTGATTTATCCCATGGAACACAGGCTTTTGCACGGTATAAACTGTATATATTCTGAAAGTATTCTGAAAGTAGTTCCCGAGATATTTGGGTGCATCCAAAATGGTCAGTAAAAAGCGTTGCTGATTTATCCCATGGAACACTGGCTTTTGCACGGTATAAACTGTATATATTCTGAAAGTAAATCGTTTTCCGCACAAAATGAGCGATGCGTGCTTATTTATTTCCTCATATTTTTGTATTTGTTAGGATAAATTACATACTTTTTGTATTTTTCACTCTCACAAAGCATACTTCCAGTGTTTGGTTTGGTGCGATAAGTTTAGTACTGTTTTGTTCAATGTCCATTGATGACTTCAATTTCTGAAGAACAAGACGACCTATATTAAAGTTGAAAATATTCCAAGGGCACTAATAGGTAAATACGTAAAACTTCATTATTATAACCGTACATTAACCGTGTAACCATGAGGTAATGGAAGAATTATGTCGACAACAGCAACAACAATTGGCTGCAGCTCAGCATCAAAAACAATTAATGGAAAAGTAATAATAAAAAGACTTGAGACTATTGCAATAAAACTTTTTTGCACGCATCGCTCATTTTGTGCGGAAAACGATTTACTTTCAGAATATATACAGTTTATACCGTGCAAAAGCCTGTGTTCCATGGGATAAATCAGCAACGCTTTTTACTGACCATTTTGGATGCACCCAAATATCTCGGGAACTAACCGAACGATTTTTTGCACGCATCGCTCATTTTGTGCGGAAAACGATTTACATTCAGAATATATACAGTTTATACCGTGCAAAAGCCTGTGTTCCATGGGATAAATCAGCAACGCTTTTTACTGACCATTTTGGATGCACCCAAATATCTCGGGAACTACTTTCAGAATACTTTCAGAATATATACAGTTTATACCGTGCAAAAGCCTGTGTTCCATGGGATAAATCAGCAACGCTTTTTACTGACCATTTTGGATGCACCCAAATATCTCGGGAACTAACCGAACGATTTTTTGCACGCATCGCTCATTTTGTGCGGAAAACGATTTACTTTCAGAATATATACAGTTTATACCGTGCAAAAGCCTGTGTTCCATGGGATAAATCAGCAACGCTTTTTACTGACCATTTTGGATGAACCCATATATCTCGGGAACTAACCGAACGATTTTTTGCACGCATCGCTCATTTTGTGCGGAAAACGATTTACTTTCAGAATATATACAGTTTATACCGTGCAAAAGCCTGTGTTCCATGGGATAAATCAGCAACGCTTTTTACTGACCATTTTGGATGCACCCAAATATCTCGGGAACTAACCGAACGATTTTTTGCACGCATCGCTCATTTTGTGCGGAAAACGATTTACTTTCAGAATATATACAGTTTATACCGTGCAAAAGCCTGTGTTCCATGGGATAAATCAGCAACGCTTTTTACTGACCATTTTGGATGCACCCAAATATCTCGGGAACTAACCGAACGATTTTTTGCACGCATCGCTCATTTTGTGCGGAAAACGATTTACTTTCAGAATATATACAGTTTATACCGTGCAAAAGCCTGTGTTCCATGGGATAAATCAGCAACGCTTTTTACTGACCATTTTGGATGCACCCAAATATCTCGGGAACTAACCGAACGATTTTTTGCACGCATCGCTCATTTTGTGCGGAAAACGATTTACTTTCAGAATATATACAGTTTATACCGTGCAAAAGCCTGTGTTCCATGGGATAAATCAGCAACGCTTTTTACTGACCATTTTGGATGAACCCATATATCTCGGGAACTAACCGAACGATTTTATGCACGCATCGCTCATTTTGTGCGGAAAACGATTTACTTTCAGAATATATACAGTTTATACCGTGCAAAAGCCTGTGTTCCATGGGATAAATCAGCAACGCTTTTTACTGACCATTTTGGATGCACCCAAATATCTCGGGAACTAACCGAACGATTTTTTGCACGCATCGCTCATTTTGTGCGGAAAACGATTTACTTTCAGAATATATACAGTTTATACCGTGCAAAAGCCTGTGTTCCATGGGATAAATCAGCAACGCTTTTTACTGACCATTTTGGATGCACCCAAATATCTCGGGAACAGACCGTACGATTTTTTGTACGCGTCGCTTATTTTGTTCCTAAATGTGTATTTTTTAATTTGTGTTAACTATTTTTTGTATTTGTATTAAAAATATTAGTTATTTTTACTTCCCCTTTTTAAATTCCTAAATTCGACGCTAACTTTTTTTTTACTTTTTGAAATCCCTCTAAATTCCTAAATTCGACGCTAACTTTTTGTTCTTATTCTGCAAAAGACGATAATTTGGGTATTTTGTTTTCCCGGTTTTTAAATTCCCAAATTCGACACTATTTCGTCGACGCTATCTTGGCTCACGTTAAACTCCATGGTGGAATAAGCAGGTGGCATCGTTACGGCAACAAATACAACATTACAACAAAAATGGAAAATACATCACCGTTTACGTCAAAAATACATTAAACAAAAATCAAAGCGTGCCGCTGAACGCGATGAAATAAATAAATTTTTAGCCAATTTTTGTTTAATTATGGTCAATATCTTATTTATTTTAATTTAATATTATCAACAACTTTAATAAAATACAATAATCACAGCACAAAACGTGGACTTTTTGTAAACATAAACAAAACTTTGACATAAACCTAGACAAACAATGCAAGAGCAAAAAATCGTCATCTGGCGTAGTGCTGCCACCTGCTTATTTCACCATGGTAAACTCATCTCGTCAGCCGTTCATCAGCTGTATCCACGGCGAATTAAAAAAACGGTGAAACGTCAAAATATTGTTTTGTTTCTATACTGAAATTTGATAACAAGTGGAAAAATTTCATAAACAAAATACATGGGGCTTTTTGTAGTTGTAGAGTTGCACTTACCTTGTGTAAATTCGCCTTGGTTCGGACCAAATTTAAAATTAATTTAATTCACACTGAGAGTCGTTCGCACAAAATAATTTCTCTCGCTCTCTGAGAGAAACGTCAAACTACATATAAAAAAATTTTGTGCGAACCAAAAATGTTTCAGAAACTTGTGGGTGAACCAGCCTTAAATGACAAAACGATGAACAATGTTACCCTGTTCAAAATTTAATGCAAATTAACTTGATTATTGTCGAACTGTAATTAAAGTTTTAACTTGATAAATGTATTATTATGATAAATTTTTTGAAACCCGCATTAATAAAAGCAAGTTTGTTAATTATAGAGCATTAATATTGTTAAAATAATGCTTATATAAATAAATGTAAACCATTTCCCCAAAAATGTGCCTATATGATTAACTCGGTAACTCTATTTGGTTTTTTGGTACTTTTTTTTTAATTTGAGAAGTAAATAAATTATCTTAAGGTGACGCTTCAAGGACATTTTGAAAATGAACTCGCAGTGGCATGTGTAAACACAAAAGCCAATGGCATGAGATTCGACTATTTCGAACAATTTTTCTTTGATAATATGTATACAACAGTGGCATGCCACTACTTGCATATGTAAAGGCAGGGTTAAATAAAATCGCACAAGCCACACAAAAAAAATGTCAAAATGAAACAAGAATGTTTCCCCAAAATAATCCTCTGGGTATTTTCACGAAATTTGTATCCCCAATTACAAAAAAAAATCCCCTAAACTGGGAACACTGTAAATTATACTTGACCAAAAATAAAAGTTACCGTGTTTTAAATGAGTAGCGAATATTCGGCATTTTTGGCACAAACATCGGCAACTCTGCACTTTGATAATTTGGAGGCAAAAACTCGTTAAAACCTTAATCAACTGTAATGAATTCGCCTTGCTAAGAACTATCTGTAATTGTTTTAAAAGGGATAAAAAATAAAAATAGCATAACAAACAATTTTGATGGCATTCAAGCCAACTTGAAAAGCTTTATGTTTGCATTGTTACTGGTTGCTTGTATTTTATATATTTCCTGAGTACAATTTCTATCTGGAATAAAAAATTGCTTTTTTACAGAACAATGGATTGTACACCTTTAAATTTGGTAAAATGTATGAAATTATTTACTGCGACTTTATATAATTTTTATACCACACAGGCCCACTTTCACGAAAGAAGAGCTGATAAGTTAATTAAACGACATCGTTATGAAGAGGCTTTTAAAGCAATAGAAACTTCGCTTTTCTACGTGGAGGATGCATATAAGCATGTAAAAATTGTTAAAGCTTTGGAAGTTTTAAATACACAAAAGTGGGATTACGAAAGAAAGTTGAATCAAATAGAAATGCGTAAGTTACAATATGAAAAACTGAAAGCAAAAGAAATTTTGCCTTCTGTACAAATTGAATTGCCTTCCAATAATATAAAAACTGATACTGTAAACGCACAATCAATTGCAAGATCAATTGATAAAACTATAAAAGAGTTTAACGACAAATTCGGCAGTACATTTTTGGGAAATATGCAACGGGTGGAGATGACAACTAAAAATAACGGTGGTTCCAATTCTAATGAGCAAATGACAGTAAATTTAAATGAAAATTCTAAAAATATGCTAACAGAACATTTGGAAACAAATATAAGGCGCTTAAGTTTAATGGACAATCACTTGCAAACAACAGATGATGATTTGCTTTCTTTGGCTCCTTTAGAATTGCCTTCCTTTGATTATGCTAGCCTTGGGTGGCCAACAGGTTGAGTCGAAAATTTTTAAAAGTAGTTTTAATTAAAATGAGTTACAAGTATTTTTTTTATTTGTGATCTCTACATTCGTATTTTAAAAATAAATGTTAAAATAAAATAATCCAAATGCATGTTATTCTACGTCCACATTTATTTTTTTAACAAACTTTGTAAAAGTTCTTCCATGTCTGTTTCGGTTTCAACATTTTTTAACAGAAGCAAAACCTTAGCTTCCATTTCACATAAAATTTCGGGTTTTTTGTATGTTATTATTAGAGTATTGTACTGGTGATGCACTGAGATATTTGCTTGATTTGGTAAAATACCACAACGATCTAAATCTGGTACCTGTATTACTTTATAATACTTTTTGTTTGTGGTTCTTACAATTATAGTTGCTTTAGCTGGATTTGCTTGCACTTGATATACGTCTATGTTGTACGGAAGATTTCTTATACGCCATTCAATATTTTTCTTTGTTATTCTTTTTGTTAATATCGGTTCTGTGTTACCAATTTTAACGGTAAAACTTCTGTCACCATTTCGAAAATCGCTTTTATCACTTGCATCAGCTAATTGCCTGTGATCCTCTCCTAATTCCACTTCCCATTCCGGCTCGCCCATAAGCTGCTTACATTTTCGCCAAGCTCTTTTTTGTACCACTCCCGTGTCCAAACTGTATTCCTCTGTCATTTGTTGACCATCAGGAAATTTATAAAAGATTTTCCGGCTTCTTCCACTAATCATAGAGTTCTTCTCAGCACTTTTTAAATAGTTTAGCCAGTTCTCGTATGACATCTTTAAGTTAGTTTCTTCTGTTTTTTTTTTTATTTATTAAAAATATATTGGATATTCTTTTTCAAAAACAAGCATTTATGTACATATGTTATATATAGTTGCCATGGTACAAAAATAGGAAGAAAAAACAGGTGGCAGCACTACGCCAGATGACGATTTTTTGCTCTACCCTGCAAATAATAGGACCAGTCCAAACACGCGTGTAAAGAGTAGCCCACAAGGGACTAGGACTAGTCCAAAAGTAACCCAAACGTATCAAAAAAAAAAAAACATGGTCTATTTAACAGTACGATGTCCTAGGGTAGGACCACATAACCCAGCTTTGGACTACAAAGGAGTGGTTTTAAAACTACTCCATAGTACACTCAAGAGCAAGGCGAATTCAACTACAGGTGGTGTCGCAACTACAACAATCCAAAAACAACATTGGGGTTTTTACATTGCATTGTTAGTGCCATTAGCTCGAAATGTCAACCATTTTTAGCAAAACACTAACAAATCAAAACAAATAAGCTCGAACTGTCAAAATCAGATGCCGTTTCGACACCACCTGTAGTTGAATTCGCCTTGCTCAAGAGGATTAGTTTTTAATCGTGTAAAAACGAAAGTACGTCGTTAAAAAACGAAGATATGTCGTCTCACTACAAACACTTTTTAACAATGACATGGTCCATGCTTGCATTACATCGGACCAGTCCATGGAGTAGTCCATTTTATCAAAATGGATCAGGTGGTCCAATATAATTTGCAGGGTAGTATTGTTTGTCTAGTCTTTTGTCAAAGTTGTATGTTTACAAAAAGTCCACGTTTTGTTAAGTTAAGTTCTTAAGTTCTTTTAAAACAATGTTTAAAACAAGGTATATTTACACAAGGTAAACTCATTTGGGAGTGTAGACATGCTGCTCTATAAATGGAGCCAATTTGTCAAAATTGTCTTCATATAAAACAAAAACAATTTAACGCACACATGTACAAATTTTGGCTCATATACACGCAATTTGACGTTTTGGCTCCAACTAGGGGTAAACAGCTGACAAACATATGAGCCAACGAGTTTACCTTGTGTAAATATACCTTGGTTTAAAAAATAACTCTGTTAGGGATGGGCAAATTAAAAAATTATTTCGAATATATCGAATCGATATTTTTTTAGTGTCGATATTTATTATTTAAAAAACATCGATGTATCGAACGTTTTTTTGATGAAACTTTAACCAAATTAAAAAAATTTAATATACCTTTGTACATACATACATATTTATGAACAACCATAATACATATATATTTATAATTACATTGTTACTTTAAAAAATTTCAAAAAATTAATAAGAACAAAAAATTCAATCAAAACAAAAAATTCAATTATAACGAAAACAAAAGGGAAGAATACAAGAAAACCATATGAAATCTAAAAAAAGGATATTACGAAAATTTTAAATGGAATTAAATAAGTCATTAAAGTACCAACTTACCTTAAAATTTTAACTGCACCCCAAAAGTACCAAGTTTAACTAGAAATGTTTTTGATTGTTTCAGTTAAACCAGTAATCATCAGATATGGACATCAGGAGCACTCTCTGTTTTATGTGCTCTTCTGTCAATCTGCTTCTTGTATCCGGCACTGCTTCTTATAAATGCCAATCATATTAGATCTTCATATTAGTTTAAAAAACATATGATGCATGGCAGTGATGCAAATTCTTAAAAAAACATATTGTTTGAAAAACGGCTTAAATTAAGAGTTTTTAATGAAGACTGACTTTAAAAAATATCGAATTCGATAGTCGTATTTCAATATCGATATATCGATTTATCGGTATTTTAAATATCGGCGATACATATCGATTGTTTTTTATTTAAATATCGATATTTTGATATATCGATATTTTGATATATCGATATTTTCTGCCCATCCCTACTCTGTTCAACATTTCACGTGAAATGCTGTCAAAACTCATATGAAAAAAACTAGTGCGAAATATCTATGAAATAATGTTGATAGAGTTGTACTCTGTTCATTTTGTGAAAAAGTTTCGAAATGTTTCTGGCAACATTTTTTCACAACTGCGAAACAATGTAAGCTGCACTTATTTCACGTGGAATTTAAAAAGAAGAAAAAAAGTATGAACTGATTGTTAAATGAGAAATAAAAAATTAAAGCAACACAGCCGGAAGCAGTTTTTTTTTTACTTTATACATATTTTATTAAATTTTGTGGGGCTTGTTTACATACGCAAATCAATGTCGCATACTTTGCAGGAATAAAAACGTCGAATCGTACAAACTCGCAAGATAGGTAACATTGATACATGTCAAAATTTTCGTGTGAAATAATCAATTTTGATCAACATTTTTCACAAATTTGAACAGAGTACTAGGCAAGGCGAATTTATTACAGGTGGTCTTAAAAGCCCTGCTGATATTAGCTAAAATCACTGTTGGATGTCACAATTTTGTTTATTTTCTTTTATTATCTCTGTTTCTGTTTTGTTTTATTTCTGTTTTTGACATTATACAATGATTTTACAAAAACAAATTGCTTGTGGTTTTTGTTCGAGTTGTACTTGTTGTAGTACCGAGATTACCTGGGATGAATTCGCCTTGGTACTAGGCTGTAGGGGCCAAAACTAGGACATCGGCTGAGTTCCAAAACATCAATATACTTTGCAGCACAAGTCAAAAATGTATATTCAAGTTTAATATTGCACAGCTTTTGTATTATGTTCTCATTAAATACTTTTTTGGTGCACATTGGGACAAATAGAATTGTAATAACCTACACGGTTGCATTGTAGCATGCATTTAAAAAAGATAGTTACTTTGCAACCGACGTTTTGGAACTCAGCCATCCTCCGAAGGTGGCGTAGAGTGGGTCAATTTTTTTCTCGACCAAGAGGTTGTCAAAATCGTAATCTAAGACGAATTCTAAAAAGGTTTGCCCAAGAAACCATGGATTTAAAACAAAATCGAGCTTTCCGTTTTTAACAACAAAATTCTCTTTCCGAATTTCATATTTTTTTAAAATATGCTAAAATTTTATTGAAAAAATTTCCAATCCCGCCAAGATTTTATAAGATGTTGTGTACTGATAACCAAGAAGTTCGTACCAAATTTGGAAACTAGCTCTTGTCGTTCTACAGATAAACATAAATCTATAATGTCTTTGTATGGGAGGTGCCCCACCCACTTAAAATGTCAAAAAAACATATCCTATAGCACCTCCCAGACCATCAATAATATACTATAATAGTTTCATAAAGATCGGTTCAGCGGTTACGAGGATTACCTCCTGCAAACAAACAAACAAACATTGGGGGGTGTGATGGAAATCGCAAACGCAAAACGCAAGAATTTGGAGGCTGTTTTTAATACACTTTTAATCTAATTTTTATAAATTTTGTTATAAAAGTCTGTTTAATAGAGAAATGTTTGTATAATATTTGCCATAAAATTCATTTATTACAGAAATCTTACTAAAAAACGACTTTAAAAATTCTTGCGTTTTGCGTTTGCGATTTCCAGCACACCCCTGATTACCTTTATGTAATTTAGTATAAACGAAAAGAAAAGTTTCTCTTTAAAAACGAGAAGCTCGATTTTGGCCATCTGTAATGGTATAATTCACATTGCTGTTCAAAAGTGAAAATAGTGTTGTTGTAATAGCAAAGATGTGACCGCACGTTTTATGGTAGGCTATACTCGCCGGATGGGGTCGGGTCCTTGATCACATCAATGTCTACATAATACCACCACAAAGTCAAACGTGCTTTTACCAATCAATGAAATATAAAAATATATGGATATTACTTTAAACTTACTTCAGACGGACTACATAATTTTAACTGACTCTAAAGTAGCGTATTTAAATTGCACCTTATTATCGATCTTTTGGTGGTCCTGATCGTAACCCACTCCAACCATCGTTCTCACACGTATTCAATTTAATTTCTGAGAACCCCTACATCTTCAACAAACTACTTGTTTGGCTCTCCTTACTTCATTAAAACTAAAATTAGTTTATATTCATTATAAATTTTATTATCAGTTGATTAAGAAATAATAATACAAATAATAAAAATCATTCTTTAAATTAAGTAAATTCTACAATATACGCTTCTAGTGAAAAGTTTTATTATAAAAAAATGAAATAACAAAAACAATTTTCATAATTCAGTTTTCTTACTCACTCAATTTCATCCCTCGTTGCTCAGGCCTGTGCAGATCTTATAGATGAAATATCAGAATATAATTAAACTTATTGATTACAAGAGACTATATATTAAAGAGAATCAAACAGAAAAAAAATCTTCTTTTCTCTTATTTTACAGATTGATGAATGAATCTAAATTAAAAGTATGTAAATAGGTAAATAAGTAGTCACTAGAAGAGTGGAACTACAAAACAAATAATAGGGGTATTAACAAGTTACGTGTACAATTAACATACAAAATCCAATTTAGAAACTTTAACTTAATTAAAATTAAAAATTAGATAGGAACAAAGAATATAAAATGTGTCTTTATACAGACAAAGATATTTTATTTTTTGGTAATTTGCATAAAGAATTAAAAATGGAAATTAATTATTATTTCCTTTTACTTTTGAGAAAATTTAAAGCACTTTTTTTTTTTTTTAATTCCTCTTGAAAATGTACAATAAATGTACCAAATTAATAAGTAGCGTTAGAATAAAAAAAAAACACTACCTATTAACCATCAAGTAGGTATAACAAATAATTTTGAAATGCAAGGTTCTTTAATAGTTACGTAATTGAATCCGGAATTATTTTAGCTTCTTAATTTAGGTATATGGAGAAATTTAGTGAAAACTTAATCTGACATTAGTGTAGATCTTAAATAATTGGACTTCGGTCAAAGTGGAACATAGTTTTCTTCCCATCTGAATTGTCCAGACACGTGAGAATCTGTCTTTACAGGATTTGTTCCATAATTTTCTTATGCGCTTAACTGAATGTTCTGGCTCTAGTTCAGTAAACTTTTAATTTATTAAGTAACTTTCTTTTCCTCGGCTTTTGGTTTCTTTTTATTAATAATTTATCAAATTTCAATTATTTAATTATGCAGATTATGTAACACAGCCACGTTTTAAAAAATTATTTATAACTCTCTTTAATTAATTTAATTCCTGCAACTTTACTGTTCAAATGTCAGACTTCCAATTCTGGTATTATGTACACCCTAACATCCTGCTTTAAACCTTGGTACTCAACATTAGTCTCAACATAACCCAAGACATTATATTTTCTACCACCTGCTGTTGTTACGTATTCCCTTAAAATTCTATATGGAATTTCTTTCCTTAAAAATTGTTTAGCCGCATTACCTGATATACAGGTTACCGTAGCTCCCGTGTCAATAAGACCCACTAGATTCATTCCAAAAAGTGTTATTCTAATAAAAATTCGAGAGTCGTGTAAATCCTTCTCTATCACATCCAAAGAATGTCTTATGATCTTTCTATCGGAAACAATTTTTCCCCAAAAATGCCGCAATCTTTTCGTATTTCGTTTCTGAACTGTTTTGTGGTCATGCTGTAAGTATAAATCCTCGCAAAATATTCTTTCCCTTGCTCTCCGATACCTTAAAAGTCTTTCATGATATGGTAAAAGTGGTCTTAATTCTGGTTTGCTAACAGAATCAGTGTTTGTTAAGTAGTTAGAAGTCTGGACTGATGCTGATTTAAAAACTTTTACTTTTTCGAGCGGAAACCGCTCACTCCTACGTTTCCCTGGTTCTGACATTTGACACAATTTGGCTTAAATATATTCTGTTTGCCGCATCCGTAACAGAATATAGTTCTTTCTTCTAGACAATCGGTAAATTTGTGACCCTTTCGTCCACAATTCCAACAAACTAAATCAGTAACCTTATCAATCTCAGAAATATCCTCTACCAATTCCTGTTCTAATCCTCTTACCTCAATTTCATTTACTTTCTTATTTACTTGTCTCAAGGCATTATTTTTCTCCATTTCAAGATTTAATTGTTCCCGTCTAAGCATTAAAAATCTTAAATGTGCTACGTTATTTATGTTTGTATAAAAGAGTTCCTTACGAAGTTGTGGCCTTAAATTTCTTCTAAGAATTTCAACAAGTTCCAGCTCAGGAAGTTTATACTGTAGTCTGCCACACAGTTTTAATATTGCAGAATAAAAATCCTCAAAGCATTCACCTATTAACTGTTTTCGATCCCTTATCATTTCCCTGATGTCATTATCTGAAAAATGGTCCGCAAAATATGATTTCATCGCCCTACATAGAGATGGCCAAACTATTTTCTCAACTGAACTTCTATATTCCCAGAACCATTCTTTGACCCTTTCACTGACAAGAACGTGAAAATGATCGCAAAGCAACTGAAAATCTCCACCTAAATTATCATTTGTCAGAGCCGTAATAACATATATGAATTTTCCCACCGGAAAATTTGTTGTGTTACCATCAAATCTTATATTCCAACTATTCAATAGATTAACAACCTTACTGCTGTTCTTTAAAGCGACTGATGAAATGGAACTAAAACTTCTAGGAACACTTGGCGTTATTGGCGTTATTAAGATTGGGAAATTCTAAGTGTTCATTATTTTGTGGATTCGCGGGGTTTGAAACCAAAGAGGAGCGATTTCCCATGGGTGGAAATAATTCCCTAGGGAAATGTGGTTCTGAACCTCTCCAAGCTTCAAGTCTATCCATTTTCCGAGATAAATTCTCAATAATTTTGTATAAATTTGCCAGTTGATCTTTATTTGAACTTTCTACAACTGTACGATTTTCTAAAGTTTGCTCTTGACTAGACGAATTCATATTTTCTCTGGTCGAAGGTATTTTGTTAGAAGAACGTGTAGTTCTAGAAGTTGTTTGCGGCTGTTTTGGTATAGCACCATGAGGAGTTGATGAACCGGAGGGTAATGAAAATTTTGTAAGTGAAGAATTGCTAATTGAACTTTTGCAGGTCGGACAACACGGTGTCTTTTCCACACATTTTATCAGACAATTCTGATGAAAGGTATGATGACATTTAGTTGAAACTAAAGCTTCAGAATTATCCATAGGATTAGAGCAAATCATACAAAGAACAGATTCCATTTTGAAAATCTTAAATTTTTTAATTTTAAACTGTTATATGTAAATATTTATATATCATAAGTGTGATGAAGTATAGGGGAAGCCAAACGTTAGTAGTTCCTTCAATGTGCAATTTAAATTAGATATGTAGATAAAATTTAAATGGCAGAATACGTATAAATTTACAACAAGAAACTTTCATTACTGGATTACTATTCTGTCAATAAAATAGGACAATAAAAGTAATAACTCCAAGAAATAAAACCTGCTTGAACAAAAATCCATATTATATTATGCCAAGTAGCTATTGTACCCTAAATAAGCTGGTATGATGCTTGAAAAGAGTTTGCAAATAAGAATCATTCACGGTCAAGTCTTATATGCCTATTAATCGCAAAAGAACTTGCATCTCCAGTAAACTTATCTTAAATCAAAGTTCGTTTTCAATTATGTAAGAATTTGCAGAGCTAAACAAATCTGTTTGCAACAAGATAAAATTAAAGACGTTACTTAAGTTTATCAGATTGTCGAGCCCCACGTTGGGCGCCATCTGTAATTGACCCACTCTAATGTGGCGTATAGTCTGTGTTCATACGGCTCTTATTGAAAAAATTGCTACTTTATAGGCGAGAGGGGCGAGGGGAAAAGAAACGAGTACACAAATGCCTGTACTGTCTTTACCAAGGCCTATCCAATAGGTCTGCTTACTATTACAACAATACAACAATACAAAAAACAACAGGCATTTTGTTTGTGTAAAATTCCTCGCCGTTGTCAAAATCTTACTACTACATAGGCAAAACAAAAGGAAAAATGTGTTTTGTGTGCATGTATGTGTGGCAAAAAACCAAAAAAGTAAACAAAAATATACACGTATAAGGAAAATGTAAACAACTTTTGATATCATTGAGGAAAAAACCATATAAACATCTGGCTTCTTAAGCAGACCTATTGGATAGACCTTGGTCTTTACGTTTTGCTTTTTCATTCGTTGTTTAATATTGTTATTGTTTTCAATATCAAAAAAGCACACATGCAAACGCACGACTATTCATGTTCAAAGAAGAAAAAGGAAGAATCTTTTCAATAAGAAAAGAGCCGTATGAACTGACATAGCTGTTCTTAAGCTAGGCTTGCCAGACGTACTGTTTTTAGAAGTACGCGTACTTTTTTTACCATTTGTACTGCTTTCTGAATAATCATTATACCCTTTGTACACTTGCATACATTTCGGAGGAACGCATGGAAGATGTTGAAAATGTAAAATACGCGTTCACAGTGAACTTCACACTTAAAACATCTACTATCAATAAAAAATGTCACCATTTTTGAAAAAATTACTTTTATTTTTTTAATACTATTTTTCTACAAAAGTGCCAACATTTAATAAAAGAAAAGGTAACGCTGCTTTCGAAGCAACTTCCATTTTGTCAGTGATGCCACGAAAATAACAGAATTTATTTCCACTTTTCTAGTGATGACACTAAAAGAATCGAAAAATGTAAAAGGGAACAAAATCAGAGTAACATTCTGTAAAGATGTTGAAAAATTTTGATTTTTAGCCCTATGTATTTCTGTGTTACATACACATACTTACTCGAAGGTGGCACAATATATTGGCAACAATCAAGACTTTTGATTTTTATTGCACAATGAAAAGAACAATACATTGTACAATACTGTTTATGTTATTTCTATATGTTATGTTCACCTTTTTATTGAATGAATGAAACCATTGTGCTTATTGCATAATACAGGACAAAATGAAAATAATATAGGGAATATCATATTCAATAATATTGCAAGTGTATGGGCCGCTTTATGGACAAATTTCAACATCTTCGCTAATTGATGTTAAATGGCAAATGTTGACAAGTGTGAAAAGGCTATTAGAGAAGTACGCAATTGTACTTTTTTTTAGCTTTTGTATTTCATTTTGTACTCTTTTTGCACAAAAATAAACACGTATGGTGCATATTGTATATAAAGTGCAACAAACTAATTTTCAACAAATTTTCGAACTAAAAAGACTGCAAATCTGAAAGAAATGATTGAGTTTTGCGTTTTGAAATGGTTTGAAAAGCTACGTCATGTACCAACTCTGTTCGGTTTGTGCTTTATTGTGATACAGACGTATATTCTTAACCGCGCATACAATTAGAATTATTGCAATTGATTTTTTTTTTTTAAATAAACATTTGGCGAATGAACGAAAAATAAATGATTTTTACATAAATTATTTCACATAATAGTGAAATATTATCAAAAACTAAAAATTAAATAAAGAAAATAAAAAATATATATGTATATACATACATATTCTGAGCAAAAACATTTTGGTTTAAAATTCTTATTTTTGGTGTTGTTGTAAATATAATAATCAACAAAAATATTAAAAGCACAGTAAAACGGTGAAAACAAAAACAATGTACTGCATGAGTAAAAACAATGAAACAACAATAAAACTAAATGAAAGAAATGTTTATGTGACAGTGCATGCTAACGAAAATAATGATGAAATAAATAAAACAAAATAAAACAATATTAACTACCTAACGGCTAAGCCAATTACTCGAACACGTTCCCTTTCACCGTCAGTTTTTACAACAACAGTGGATAGTGATACACTGAAAAATATTAAACTGTCTTTTGGGACAAGTGTTGCCGAGCCCGCAAGTATTACTACGACGGCAAAAACAGTTCTAGTAAGAAATGATACCATGAACTCAAACACAGGCGCAATGGAAAACACTTTAGTAAAAAGTTGTCAAAAGCCTCAAGTACAAGTTGGTATGGACAGGTACATAACAGTGCTTAAACGGGGTCGCACCCCTACCTCTTCAGATGTTACTTCGGCCTCAAAAGTACCATCTTTTGATAGAATAAATTCACAAAATCGTTTTGCAATTCTGAAGGATGAATAATCAGAACCACCAAACGTGATAAAATCGTCCAAGCCTCCCCCGATATATCTTAGGGAGCAAAACTCAAACGAGCTAATAAAGAGTTTGATCTCGGTGATAGGTGAAAATTCGTTTTACGTAGCTGCAATCAAGCGATGTAGTATAAACGAGACTAAAATACAAGTAAGTCATGAGAATGATTTTCGCAAAATAATTAACCAATTTGAAGCTGTTAAAAAAAGTTTTTATACATACCAACTGAAGAGCAGTAAAGGTCTTCAGGTAGTGATTAAGGGAATTGACTCATGTGTGGACCCAGAAGAAATTAAAACTTTCTTGGAAGCAAAAGGCTTCAAAGTAAAACATGTAGTAAATATTAAAAATAGGGGAACAAATCCTCAACCACTATTTCGAGTGGAGTTAGAACCCGGCGACGTAAAGCTTAAAAAAAACGAAACGCATCCTATTTACAATCTGAAATGTATTCTGTATAGAAGAATAACTATAGAAGAGCCACACAAAAGAAATGGTCCCGTTCAATGTTTAAACTGTCAAGAATTTGGTCATACTAAAGCATACTGCTATTTACCCCCTGTTTGAGTAGTATGTGGTGAATTACATGGTACAGTTCTTTGCGATAAGTCTAAAACCGACCCCAACGTAAAAAAATGTAGCAACTGTGGCGGTAATCACACTGCCAATCATAGAGGATGCTATTTTATACTATCGTCAAGCAGTCGGTTGGACCGAAAACTAATCCCCCTCTAATGCAGGTAACAAATCATGTAAACACTAATGTCATTCAGGTTCCGCAGCCTAGTAATAACAGAACCTCTTACGCTATCGTCCTCAAATCAAACCATGTACCAATGCAAGGTTCTGCGCCAAGTAATGATGAAGCTTCAGTTTCAAATTTAAGTCGTCTAGAAAAAACCATGGAAACAGTAAATAATTTTACGAACACTATGTGTAATATGATGCAGGAAATTGTTAGAATGCAATCGATGCTATTGCAAGCTGTACTTAACAAGCCATGAACTGTTTAAAAATTTGTTTTTGGAACGCAAACGGCATCCGCCAACATAAAAATGAATTAGAATACTTTCTTAAAAATAAACAAATTGACGTCATGATGGTTTCAGAAACTCATTTGACCTCAAGAAATACGTTTAAAATCAATGGTTATACACTATATGATGCCAAGGACCCTCGAGACAGAGCTTGTGGAGGTTCTGCAATATTAATACAAAACCGAATTAAACACTACCTAATGTGTGATTATCGTGAAGATTATCTCCAAGCAACGAACATCTGTGTTGAAGAGCTAAATCGAAACATAGTAATTTCATCTTTATACTCTCCACCTAGATTTTCAGTATCAGAAAGCCAATATTGTGAATATTACAAATCACTAGGACCCTGTTCCCTGGTAGCTGGCGATTACAACGCAAAACATACCTTCTGGGAGTCACTACTTATAACACAAAAGCGTCGTGTTTTATTTAATACAATTTTTAAAATGGATTTAAATGTGGTAGCGAGCGGACAACCAACAGATTGTCCTACTGATCAGCAAAAAATTACAGATGTCATCGATTTCGGCGTGGTCAAAAACATCATCATAGAAACGATTCATGTTGAAGCTTCCTTAGAAATATCTTCTGACCACACACCTACAAATGTTACTATAATGAATCCCAATAGAATTGTATCTCCGACTGGTTACTTAGCGACGTCTGCTACACAAATTAATTGGTTAAAATATAAAAAATATCTCAGTACCCATTGCTCAGGAAATATTCCTCTTAGCACACCGGATAATGTGGATCTTTCTATTGTATATTTTGACAGTTATCTTAAACTAGCTGTCCAACATTCCAAAAAAAAACAAAAATAGTAAAATATTTTCTACAGATGTCGAGCGGCTCCTGACTGAAAAAAGGAGAGTTCGAAGAGAGTGGCAACTATACAGATCCCCGCAAATAAAGAATTTATTAAAAGAGTGCACAAAAAGGCTAAGAAAGTTACTGCAGACTCAGAAAACGGCTTCTCTGAAAAATATCTAAAGGAACTTGATGCAACTTCACAATCAGACTACTCATTATGGCGTGAAGCTAGATTATGGCGTGCTGCTAGAGCAGCTATTCCCCTAAGATTCGAGATAAGAGAAATCGAAAATGCTATTTGTGACTTAAACACTAAGAAGGCACCTGGTATTGATAAGATCAGTAATAAAATGCTTTTAGAGCTACATCGCATAGCAAAGAAAATTATTCTTGTTATTTTTAATGCTATTTTACGCATTGAATACTATCCTCAAAAATGGAAGGTTTCCTTAGTTACCATGATACCTAAGCCAGGTAAAGATCATACAAAAGTTGAGTCATATAGGCCTATTAGGTTATTAACAAATATGTCAAAGCTGTTTGAGAAATTATTAGTTTCAAAATTAACACCAATTTTAAGTGACAATAGATGTATTCCAAACAATCAGTTTGGATTAAGAAGAAAACAGAGCACAATTGAACAAACTCATCGAATAGTAAATGTTATAAGAAAAGCATTTGAAGAAAAAAAAAATTGCTCAGTACTCTTCATCGATGTTTCGCAAGCTTTTGATAAAGTCTGGCATGAAGGCTTAGTACATAAATTGAAACAAAATTTACCAGCAAACACACGCAAGCTGTTAGAAAGCTACTTATTCGGTCGTCAATTTATTGTTAAAGAAGGAAATTTTTAAGTTCACCTCAGCCAATTGGCGCTGGAGTCCTACAAGGCAGCATCCTGGGCCCTCTATTATACTTAATTTATACTTGGGATATGCCAACAAACAACCACACCCAAACTTCAACATTTGCAGGCGATACAGCTTTTCTAAGCGTGCACGAAAACCATTATGAAGCATCTCGTTACTTACAGCATCATATACATATTTCAACTAGAAATATGGTTAAGACAATGGAGGATAATGGTCAATTAGCAAAAATGCGTACATATCACATTCACCTTGCGTCGGGACCCCCCTATTAGAATCAATAATCAAACAATTCCTCAACATTCGCCTGTAAAATATCTCGGTATACATCTAGATCGGCGATTAGCGTGGAAATGCCATATAGACGCAAAATTAACTCAAATGAAACTAAAAGTCATTCAAATTCATTGGCTTATTAGAAGAAATTCTGTCCTAAGTCTCGATTGCAAGCTTCTACTTTACAACTCTATCTTAAAGCCTATCTGGTGCTACGGTAGTCAACTATGGGGCACTGCCTCGGCCTCTAATATCGAAAAAATTCAATTTAAATTATTGTTAGTTCATATTTAATATATGAAGATTCAATAAATAAATAATGAAAAAAAAAATGTACCAACTCGATGGCACTGCCTCGGCCTCTAATATCGAAAAAATTCAATTTACGAAATATGCAGTAAAATACTTAAAAAGGCTCGAATTGCATCCGAACCCACTAGCTCGAAATATTTTACATGATAGCGGCCACTCTCGCTTAAGAAGAAGAGACACTGCAGCACTTATCCAATTAGATGAGCGATAAACACTTATATATGTGAACAGAACCCGTGATGAAGAAAATTTTTGTCTGGCACTGGCAGGACATAAAAAAAGTATTAGGATAAGATTTGATAAATTATTGTTAGTTCATATTTAATATATGAAGATTCAATAAATAAATAATGAAAAAAAAAATGTACCAACTCGATGGCGCCTGCAGTTAAAAGATTAAAAAAAAAACTATCGAGCCGTAAAAGCTTACTTGTTGTCCCAAAACTGTTATTCACCTGTTTTAAGCCAATTTTTTGAAAATGAACTTTCTGAAGCAACCCTTGGCTTTGTAACCCCACGTCTCCATGCGCTTTCGATTTGAACATGACATGACAATAACGCCGGCAGACCAACGGTATTAATTTGTTCACGTTCTTGTATGTGGCGAATACGTGTTGATGTTCATGTTCTGATTGACCACAATTTTTGTTGTTGTGGCGTTTGGTTGTATACAGAAAATACATTGTATGGCCAACATCATGGCGCACATGGATGCTAAGACGAATATTTAGGCAACGATGGCAGCACATGGACGAAACATGAACAGTCTACACGAGTAGAATTCATGTGCGACATGCTGTTCTTACCAAGTTGATGGATGGTGGAGACGGGTAGTAAACAACAAAGGAAACACTGTATTTAAACAGCAACAGAATTAAAGATTTTATGGTTTCATAGCCGAACGTATCAATTTGCAACAGATAAGATAATGAACAGGATAATTGCCTTTTTAAACATGGTGTAGATGGGTTTCTATTGACAACGTTCCAGCACAAACCATAATAAATTTGAAAAACTTTCAGTTATTTTCTATAAATAAATTGACTGAATATGCTTTTTGATGAGTTCGTATCATTGACAGCTTTTGCTTAAAAAATTTTAAAGGAAAACCCTATAGAAAATATGTAAATGAAAAGAATTTCAACAAAGTTGGTCTTTCCCAACTTTGAAAATATTCATATTTTCACTTCCTCATTCAAAGAACTGAAAAAATATTCTTTTTGGAGAAAAGAGCAAAGTAAATTAATAATAAAAACTTATAAACTTTGAGTTTTTCAATTTTTTAAAAACAGAAAACGGTAAAAAATGACATTGTTAACGAAGAACCAAAAAGTAATATTTGTAATTTTTTAAATTTACAAAATTTAAGTTCTTAAATTAGAATAATAAAATTAAACTAACACGTAATTTCAAACTGAAAATTAATATTATTATTTTACAAAATTAAAATGAACAAAACTTTTTTCTTTTAAACATTTAATTTGAAACATCTAACAAATTTAAAAATTTCACTGCATAAGTATATTAAATACTTATGGCCTTATTCATAGCAAATAAAACAGGTTTATAAAAGGTTTATTAAACAAATTTGCATAGTAAATTCGTTTTATAAACCTCTAATAAATCTGTTTTATTTTTTATGAATAAGGAGTTTAATATTAAAGATTTTTTAATTTGTGTTCTTTATAAATTGCTTTGCCTTGAATTTTATATATTTTGTTTTAAGTTACATTACATTTGACAGATGTGTTAAATTTATGCATCTGACAATGGCACCATTGTTAGAAAAATGACAATATTGTAAGATCTGACCATCGTCTGTACGAAGCTTTAGAATACACATTCGAATACAGTAGACGCTCACAAATTAGAGCTTTCAGTAATTCGAACGTCCAGAAATTAGAATCAGTGTTTGCAATACATTAAACGTTCTAAAATTCGAATTTATAGTTCTAATTTCAGAGCGTTTTTTTTTTTTTGTTATTTGAACACAAGAAATCCGCAATTTATTTTTATTCTGTTTGAACATGTAAAACTAAAAAGGGGAATTACCAAATTTTAGATGTGTTTCCTTATTTGTTGTTTTTTTGTCGCATTTATATATATTTGTGGCTAGTTTATTTGTGAAATTCGAAACATGTGTACATATTTTGGAAGTCTCTATTAAAAAGTGAAAGTGTATCATTCGAAATGTCAAATAAACGTAAAAAAAACACTATCATTGGAAACGAAGGTCAAAATATTAGAAAAGCTTGACAAAGGGTTTGAAGGGAATATTAATGTTACGACATCTTCAATCAGCTATATCAAATTACATAGAACAGCAATATAAAATGCATATCACATATCACAACACATATCAGGAAGCAAGCAATAAATCTTTGCACAGCGCTGAATACCCAAATATGGTAAGTCGTCTGTATGAGTGGTTTAAAGAGAAAGCTAAAAAAATATTTAGAGAGGAATATCCCTATAAAGATGAAAATGCATTCCGTGGAAGCAATGGATAGTTTTCCAAATATAAGAAACGACACGGTATTTTTAATTTTAAAAAATACATTTAATGTCAATCAAATAAAATTGAATTGAAAAAAATTAAAGTAATTTTTATTTTTTATTCGAAATAAAAACGTCCAGAAATTAGAATAATTCAGAAATTAGAATTGCCTCAAAAACAAAGCGGTTCTAATTTGCGAGCGTCTACTGTAATATGAAAATTTATAAAAAATATATTTTTAAAAATTTTAAAAATATGTATGTATTTTACTGTCAAAAACTAAAGGTAGAAGTACATAACACGCGTTAGAGCGCGCGCGCTCTGCAGACTTCTGTCAAAAAAGTTAAACTAGTGTATTTTCATAGCTCAAGCTACATGCAAAATATTTTGACGCGCTTGCGCCAGAAAGTTGGTTAACTTTGAACTTTTTAACGCGTTGTGTATTTTTGACAAGTAATCAGCTGACAATAAAAAGAATAATTTAACAAATTTGTGAATCATGAAAGAAAAACTTATTGAAGAGCTTAAAAAACATACAATATTTAAATATAATAAAATAAAAAAATGTTGATATACTTTCAAATCCGTTTTTAATGTACAAATAAGTAAACAAACAAAAAACAGCTGACAGGAACTGCTTTTGAAACGCGCGTTGTGTAACTTGCAATTTTTCATGCGCTAAAGTTTTTAAACGCACGACACATTTCGACGAATTAACTCGTGTTATATACTTCTACACAGCGTTTACATTTGACAGTACTGACAAGACAGTAAGAAAATACCTGGGTTTAAAATGCTATCGCCATATTAGCAAAAGCAGCCAAATTTTGCCTTTTTCCTATTAAAAAAAATCAAAAATAAAAAGCCGACAAGTTCCAGTGCTAAAAAAGCCCACACTTTTCAAAAGCAGCAGCAAAATAAACACACTGTTTTTGAAAAGTAACCTTTTAATGGACACTGGCTTTTTCCAACTATTGCTTTTTTAACAATAGAAAAAATTTCTTATTTGATGGAACTCAAAAAGCAACGGCAAAAAGAATGAAACAAACAGCTTCTGTCAAACAGCCGCCAAATCAAAAACCAATGCATGCTAATAGCCGCAAAATAGGAGATAAAAGCAGCGCAAAAGGCTGCTGAAAGGCACATGATTGCGAAAAAATACTCGACGACGACAAGTGATATTTTTCATGCAAAACAAACACAACAAGAATTTGTTTTTGTTTTCTATACAATAAAAAATCCAACAGACACTTTGCTGGTTGCCTTTACTAAAAATATTTTAGAAAAACAAAATACACACACACACATATTTCGTGCTGTAGTCATGCAAACTGTCGAGCAACAACAACATTACTGATGAAAGGCAAAAATTTATTTTTCTTCCCCACCAGTATTTTATCGTTGTAATCTGCCTTTTTTCAAAGCTAATAGCTCTGCTCAGACTGCTTTTAGCACACACTTAAGCTGCTTTTCATTTTATTGAATCGGCTTTTTGTTATTACCAGCCAGTGAAGAATTTTTAGATTTTTTTTTGTTTTGTCTTTTTTAACTAGCTCTTCTTTTAGGAAAAAGTAAAAAAGCAAAAGGCGAAATATTTTTTTTTTTTAGCTTTTGCTTTTTAGGTGGTTGTCCATTTTTGTCGCTGGCTGGTAAAAAAGCAATTGTCAAAAACTAAAAATATACAAAATAGGAGATTTGCTTTTTTGCACAAACGAAAAACAAAACATTGGCTATTGGAAAAAAAAAATTAAAAATTTCAAAAGCAGTGGCAAAAGCAAAAATAAAAAGCATCCATAAAGCATCATACACTTGCAATTAAATTTCTCAATTATACGTAATATACCATTATGTCGCCAATGTGTATGTAATATTCGAAGGTGGCACAATATATTGGCAACAATCAAGACTTTTGATTTTTATTGCACAACGAAAAGAAAGTGAAATGTGTTGGCATCATTGTACAATGCTGTTTATGTTATTTCTAGAGGTTATGTTCACCTTTTTATTGAATGAAAGTTAAGCAATATTTAAATTGAAACCATTGTTCGACTTATTGCATAATATAGGACATATGGAAATAATACGGCGAATATCATATACAATAATATTGCAAGTGTATGGGCCGCTTAAAATTAATGCATCTAATGCTGGGTACTCACAGTGCAATCTACATGCAATTTCAAAATATCAATACGTTTTGATGTTGATGCAATCTGGAATAAATAAAAAATGAATGAAAATGAATTTAATTTGCTAGATTGTGTAAATGCATTGTATAGTGTGTACCCAGCATTACAATGGCACCATTGTCAGAAAAATGACAACATTGTAAGATCTGACCACCGTCTGTACCAAGGTATATTTACACAAGGTAAACTCGTTGGCCCATATGTTTGTCAGCTGTTTACCCATAGTAGGAACCCAAACGTCAAATTTCGTGTATATGAGCCAAAATTTTTACATGTGTGCGTTTAATTGTTTTTGTTTTATATGAAGACAATTTTGACAACTCGGTTCCTTTTATAGAGCAGCATGTCTACACTCCCAAATGAGTCTACCTTGTGTAAATATACCTTGGTCTGTACGAAGCTTAAGCAAATTTAAAAATAGCTAAAAATGGCTATATTGTGTGAACAAATATAATACTTAACCAAAACATAAAGAATCAAAGCAGAATATATTTATTTTTTTTACTTAATGGTTTTTTTCTCTTTTGCGAACAAAATTTCAAATGACTGTTAGAAAATGTCAAATCACTGTCCAATTTTACTGGCTGCAAAATTTGCTAGACAGTAGACAAGACGGTTGGAAAAGTGTGCATGTATTAGTGAAAAAGTTTGCATATATTGCTACTGTCTTGGGTGCTGGCAAATGTAAACGCCATGTAAATAATAAAGGCTTTGGCGATTTTCGACATTGAATTTGGCGATAAAGGTCAAAATAAATCTGACAACCCTGCCGGCGGCGTCTATTTGCATATTTTTTTTGCAAGCAAGGTACAACTTTATATTTTGTACTGAAATAATTGTATTAAAATTTAATATTGACCGCAAGAAACTTTTTGTATATAGTTAAATAATGGCGGCAGCTTTAAACGATGTTTTTCCAAATACTTTGCAAGAAAAAATTAAAGTTTCTAAACTGTTGGTGGTCGGCGCTGGCGGTATTGGTTGTGAAATTTTAAAGAATTTAGTACTTTCCGGGTTTCCAGAGATAGAAATTGTTAGTATACATACATACATACTTGCAAATATTGATAAATTTAACTTACTTTTTTTGTTTTTGAATAAATGCGTCGTGTTAGATTGATTTGGATACCATTGATTTAAGTAACTTAAATCGTCAATTTTTATTTCACCGTGAGCATGTTGGAAAATCCAAAGCAAAAGTGGCCCGAGAAAGTGCTCTGCTATTTAATCCTGAAGTAAAAATAACGGCATATCATGATAGTATTATGGCGTAAGATTAAACTATAATATAATAAAATTAATAATTAAGTTAAATATATTTTTTTTTTAACAGAACCGACTATGGAGTTAATTTCTTCAAGAAATTTGATGTTGTTCTCAATGCTTTAGACAATCGTGCCGCACGAAACCATGTTAATCGTATGTGTCTTAACGCTGAAGTACCTCTTATTGAAAGTGGTACGGCGGGTTATAATGGTCAAGTAGAATTGATCAAAAAAGGTATAACGCAGTGCTACGAATGTACACCCAAAGCTGCCCAAAAGACTTTTCCTGGCTGTACTATTCGTAATACTCCATCGGAACCAATACATTGCATCGTATGGGCTAAGCATTTGTTTAAGTAAGTACCAATAAAAAAAATAAAGAACTTGGTAACTTTTCTATTGCAAACTTTTAGACGAAGTCATATTTTGTATTAGCGAAACTTCACATTTTTAAGAAAAATTGTGAAGTTTTCTTAAAAATAACTCAATTTTAATATTTAATAACTTTTCCTTATACCTTTAGTCAACTTTTCGGCGAAACTGTCGACGATGAGGATATATCTCCTGACGTGGCTGATCCAGAGGCACAAGCAGAAAGTGATGAAGAGAAAGTTGTAACAGGAGATGAAAATAAAAGTGGTGACCTGGAAAAGAAAAATAACGAAGAAAGTGTACCAAAAGACGGTAACATTGTTCGTGTAAATACTCGTCAATGGGCTAAAGATAGTAATTATGATGCTGAGACGCTTTTCAACAAATTTTTCTATGACGACATTATTTATCTTTTGTCCATGTCAAATTTATGGAAAACGCGAAAGCCACCAACACCCATAAAATGGGATAGTGTTTTGTTGCAAAAAGGAGAGTCAGAAACGAATGAGAGCTATATGCGACAATATCATAAAACCTGGTCTCTAGCTGAATGCGCTGGCGTTTTTGCGGATTGTTTAAAAAAATTGAAAACTAACCTTGAAATATTGGAAGTAGGGGATTCATTAGTATGGGACAAAGACGATCAGCCAGCTATGGACTTTGTGGCTGCTTGCGCCAACATAAGAGGATATATATTTGAAATTGGACGTAAATCTCGATTTGAAATAAAATCGATGGCCGGCAATATTATACCAGCAATTGCTACAACAAATGCTATTACTGCTGGTGTTGTCGTATTGCAGACATTCAAAGTTTTACAAAACGAATTTGACAAATGCAAGTCCGTATATATGCGTTTAAGACCAAATCCTCGTCAACAATTATTAGTCCCCGAAAAGTTTCTTACAGCTCCTAATCCCAATTGTTATGTATGTGCAGCAGAGCCAGCCATACATTTACGTGTTGATACTAAACGTATGCATATTAAGGAGTTCCGGGATGAAGTATTAATTAAAACTTTAAATATGGTTAATCCGGACGTTATAGTCGATGCAAAGGGTGTTGTTGTAATATCTTCCGAAGAGGGTGAGACTGAGTGTAACGAAAGTAAACTGTTGTCAGATATGGATATTGTTGATGGCGTTCTCCTTAAGTGTGATGACTTTTTCCAAAACTACGAACTTGGCATCATTATTGTACATGTTGACGCTGAACGTGATGAATCTATGTTTGAAGTTATTGCCGATAAAAACCAACTCAAACCTAAAGAAGATTCGAAGGGGGAAACCGATAAAACAGAAAATCTAAATGGAGAACAGGCTGATATGGCCGATGGACCATCAACTTCAAAGAAGGCACTTATCAGTGATGTAATTGATGATGACGATGATTTGTATGTAATTGAAGACGATGACAATGATGTGGTTGAAGTGAAAGAATTGTCAACTGAGCAAGTCACTGACTCTACCAAAAAATTACAAGTTACAAGTGCAGAAAAAACAGTTGCTATAAAACGTAAACCAACGGATGATGACGATGTTACAGAAGTATTAGATTCAGATGAAGAAAATGGACCTACGCAATCAAAACGTTCTCGAACATCTGCTCCGGATGCTGAAGGAGAAGTAATAAATATTGATTAATTTTTTGTAATTTATTTCATCTGCAGTTTTTTTTTTTTATTTTATCTAATCAATTAATAAAAATGAAGAAATCCAATTTAATATACATATCACACTTGATAATAAGGGAGGGGGTATTAGCTCAAAATTAAAAATTTTCAGTACACTAAAAATACTTCATAAGTAAAATAAACAAAAACCTTGTTGTTTTAAAGGAACAAAATCATGGTCCAAATGGTAATTGGGCCGTGGTACAAATGTTGATCTGTAAATGCTGGACCATTTTTATTAAATTTTTCAGACATTTTATCTTATTTAGTCGCACGTGCGTTTTGTTTTGCATGAAGGTACATATTTTTTTACAAAAATTGATATCACAAAAACTATACAACTTAGGAACATGATTTTAAAAACTTATTTTTAATATATTGGCTGTAAACATTTCCTCTCAAGTCTATTATTCCCGGTGATTCTGCGGCTTACAGCAAACGATTTTTTTTTTTGCGTAAGTGAATTTTTTTTCATCATACAAATATGGGACCGGGACCAATCGATGAAGTATTTTTTTCTGATAAAAATGATGCAAAAAAAGTATTTTTGATTTTTTGTCAGTATGTAACAGCGTTCTTTAATTTTTGCGCTTATAATTAGTGTGACCAGATTCTTAACTAATAGAAAGCTTACTAAAGTTTAAAATAGCGCTAAAAAAGAAAATTTATAGCCAAAAAATAAAGCAAATATTTTTATAGTTTTCTAATAGTAACTTAATTATTTCGATATTTTCCATAGATTAAATAGTGTTTATGTATTATAAAAAAATATATTTTTGGGAGCATTGCGCCGAATATAGATATATATAGATTTGGCGAATGCGTATACATACTTACAATCAGAGCTGCCGTTTTTGGTTATTTCTAACCAAAATTGGTTATATTTTTTTTCAATGTGGAGATGTGAATATTTTTTTCATTTTGGTTACTTTTTTCTAAAATAATAATACGTACGAATATGTTTTTTTGATACACGAACTCGAATAATTTATACTGTACTATGATTTTTTGATTATTTGTTACCAATGAGCGGAAGTTTTTTATACTTTATCGAAAACAAAAAATCCTTTCAAAACTAAGGATAAATATAGCCATTTGTGATTTTCTAAATTTAAGTTATTTCCAGAAGTAGATATATTTAAATACATATTTGAAAATACACATAGGAATTTTAAAGATTTTTCAAAAATACTTGTTTATAACTTGTCGGTATGTTTATTTATTTAATGTTTTTAGATTATTAATTATTTGGCAATATTTTTAATTTATAAAAAAACCTTTGACAGTCTCTTTCCCATTTAATGTATGCTCCGAAAGGCGAATTTGTTTATATTCGCCATAATATCTTACAATGATTCACAAAATGTATCAAATAGAACAATTTTAAAACAGTTATTAATAATAAGAATTATAAATTTGAAATAAATTTTACAAGCACGAGAAAAAATATTTTATAATATTTTTGATACATATATGTATGTAAATTAGAAAATATTTACATAAAAAGCATTTCGCATATCGCCAATCGTTTTCAATTTCGAAAAAACAATCGCCAAACATTTGACAGTCCTGTCAATGACAGCTAAAAAGCGGAAAACGATTTTCCTTTTTTTGTTATTTTGAACTGTGAAGTACAATTTTCGTTTATTTAAAACGACATATTAAAAAATATTCAATTTATTAACTATCAATATACATACTGAATTTTGTATGGAAATTTGACGGATTTAACTCTTATAAAATAAAAATATTTTTTACGAAAAAGTCTCAAATAAATAAAACTTTTACCCTCAATTTCACCAAGTTCGGTTATAATAAACTATCAGCTGTCAAAACACATTGTTAACTGGAAGTTAAAGTTATAGTTAATTTTAACTGATCTTGGTGAAATTGGGGGTTAATTAAGTTTCTCGTTATTTTTGTAATATGTAAAATAATTTTGTTTTTTGTTTTGTTTTCTTGACTTATACAGCCTGTTCAACGATTTCGAACGTTGACGTTCGAATAGAAAATTACATTTAAAACAAAATTCTAAAGTTTGTTTTTTGTTTAAATGTAATTTTCTATGCAAACGCTAACGTTCGAAATCGTTGAACAGGCTGATAATTATTATATGACTTTAAAGTGCAAATATCTTTGTATTACAATGCAACTTAAAATAAATTTTAATGATTTTATTAATAAAAGGCATTTTAAATTTGGTTATATTTGGTAACTTTTTCAAAAATTTTGGTTGCAAAAATTGTATTGGTTGTGGCAGCACTGCTTACAATATATTCAAAAGTCATGCAAATAAACAAGGCGAATTTATACCAGGTGAACTTATCTTGCTACGTAAGCAACAGCTGATAACTTACCTTGTGTCAAAATGGTATACCCAAGGCGAATTCATACAAGGTGGCCTTATTTTGAAAACGTTTTACAACACTGTAAAATATTTTAACGTTGTGTCAAAAATTCAAGCAAATATTTCATTTTGTTTTCAATTTTAAATTGTGTTATTTGAAATGTTATAACTTAAAAAAGTTTTCAATTTCATAATTTTAAGCGAAAATTATAAAGTTTAGTAAATATTCCCCAGAACCACTAGAACGGTATACCATTTTGACACAAGGTAAGTTATCAGCTGTTGCTTACGTAGCAAGATAAGTTCACCTGGTGTAAATTCGCCTTGGGTATGTTTTTTTTTATAATAAAAATACATACCGTCACCTAAAATGTAAAAGGCCGTAACTACTCCAAAATTAAAATTTGACTTTTTGATTGATTATGACTAGGGCAACCAAAAAAAAGCACTAAAAAACAGTTTTAAGCTCTTAAAAAAAGCGTTTAAAAAAATGAAATTAAGCTGTTAAAATTAAAAAAAAAGCAATTTAAACTTGCTATAGTAAATTATAAGTTGATGCAATTAATTTTTCGAAAAGAAAACTACAGTCTGTCAAGAATGACTTTTCACATTAAATAAATTTTGGGAAATTTTATAATTTTTTAATAAAAAATAGTCCTGTTTAGTTTTTTAAAAAATTTTTTTAGCTCATCCGTTTTTGTTCTTTATTTATAATGCTAGAAACAAAAATAAAGACCAAATTCAGTAAAAAAGACACAAAAATATTGCAAAAACCAACATGTTCTGCAGTTTATTGGTGACAAATAACTCTTTGAACAACGCTACGTTTTTTAAAGTTTTTGGAAACTCTTGACTGTTAACGGTAACTTACCGATATTTATGACGTGTGTTAGTTTTCTTTGTAATTTTTCAACTCATTTGGCACAGAATTTTTGTAGAGCATACGTAATTTACATAGTAAGTTTAAGTGTTACAAATTGCCAGGGAAACGATTATCGTAAGAAGTGATTCAACTGATTTATTACAACCACCAATTGGGGGCAAGTACTCAGGAGCTATAAGAAAGGTTTTTGGTGTCAAAGAGGGTAGGCTATTATTAAAGTTTGGAGAAGGTCCTCCCATAACCCCAAGATTTCTACAAGAATACTTGCGAAGGAGCTTGAAGAAGAGTGTAATGTTGTTGTTTCTCATGAAACTGTTCGACAGGTCTTATTAAAAAACGCATACTGTTCAAGAGCAGCCGGTAAAATTAACAGTAAATATAGAGAACGTTTGTCCTTCGTCATAAGAAACATTTCGCAACCTGTGAACTATTGGGACGATGTGATACTCTGCGACGAGACCAACATAAAGTTGTACTACAACGATGGACCAACTAGAGTGTGGAAAAACCCCTAACATTGTTGAAAATAGCAACATTATTCCAACAATAAAATTTGGAAAAATGTCGGCGATGATTTGGGGCTGCATTTCGAGCAAAGGGGTAGGAGATTTAGCTTTTATAGAGACAACCATGGATGCGCAACAATGGTTAAGCATTTCGCAAACTAATTTGATAAGCAGTGCACAAAAAAATTAGGGTTCATACGAGATAATAAGCAGCAATTCAAATTTTATCAAGATAAGGACCCCAAACACAAGTCCCATGTAGTAAGAATGTGGCTACTATATAATTACGGTACAGTTATAAAAACTCCTGACCAAAGTCCGGACTTAAATCCGATTGAAAATTTGTGGGTTTATTTGAAAAAAAGTAGCTAAATGGCAACCGACTAACAAGACAGCTCGAAAAGCCGCAATATTGGAAGAGTTGCAAAATATACCAGCCAACTATGACTTAAGGAAGTTAATTCACTCGATTAAAAAGAGAGTCAAATGCGTGGAAGATGCTAAGGGTAGTCACATCAAGTATTAAAAGTAAAAAATTAATTTTTTTTCTTGTAATAATGTTAATGCTTAGTCTGAATTTACACGTTTCATCTTTTGATGCTCAACTTCTTTTCAATTCCCTTTTAAAGATGCCAATATAATCACACGCAGCAACGGGTTTCAACTTTTTACGCTTCAAAACAACAATAATTTTAATAACAGCAAATCAAAGAGAAAAAGAAAAGAAAAAATTACACGCAGCCATCGTTGTGCATATACCAACGAATAAAAACACAAAGCGTACTGACCGAGTACAGGCATCTCCGTACTAACCCCCTTTCTTCTTTCTTCCCTCACCTTAAAATATAGGAGTTGAGCATCAAAAGATGAAACGTGTGAAAGCAGACTTAGTATAGGTCGCAATGTTTGTGAAAAGAGTTTCTTGACATCAAAAAAAAAAAAAAAAATTAAGTATTAACTTTTTAGTTAAATATTTCGCTTTTTTTTAATCAAAGTGGATTTTTTTTATTTTATATCATTGTAAATTATGTAAATAATAACAATAAATAAAAAACAAATTTGTTTTTAACTAAAAAGTACTTTTATTTTTATAAAATAAAGTGAAAAAGTTAATTTTTTTTAATGTGAAAACTCATTCTTGACAGACTGTAAGTCTGTTTGGAGTCAGCAAGTTCTTGTACATAGAAAAAGTTCTTCCTACGTCTACAGATGTTAAGGGAGCATATTTAAAATTGAGTATTTGCGATTGGACTCATAATTCCGCTTGCCTGCCAAAATATCCCTAATATCGTTTAATACCGAAAATCCTTAATTTTTTAATGAAACTGATTTAAATTTTGTATTACCTAACTTTGTGTGTGTACTAAATTTGGAAACTTTGGCTCTTGCCGTTCTCCAGATATACAGAAAAAATAATAAAAATACAACAACAAGGGATTTTTGGAAAAAATTAGAGGTAGTCGGTTTTTTTTCGCTCATATCTCAGCCATTTATGGACCGATCTGGCTGAATTTCAATAGCAAGAAATGGTGGACTATATGTGACAAATGTAAAACAACATAGCCGCTATCATGTCTGGGGTTTCCGGAAAACACATCAAACGTACGACGGACGGACAGAAGGACGGATATCGTTAAATCAACTTCTCTTCTCATAAGGACCCAAAATATATATACTTTATAGGGTCTAAGATCAATATTGTAGAAATTACAAACGGAATGACAAACTTATATATACCCTATTCCACCTGTGGTGAAGGGTATACAAAGCAAAAAATAAGACTTTACTATACCAAAAACAGAGAGAAGGGGAACTAACAGACGTTACTTTATACAAAAACTATATTAAAAAAAAGACGTTACAAAGAATGATGGTAAAAGACGTTAGAGACTGAGGAATTTGATCGTAAGAATACAGCTGTGGAATTTTCGAGAGAAAAGAACATGAACAAGCAAATAATAAAAAAAGTTGATAAAAAGGCTTAATACTAAAAACATAAACACGTAAAAATTATACACAACACTATAAAAAGTTCGTTACAGTACCGCTAAGACAGAAGCATAAAAATGAAGTAAGAAAGTATAGTCGATCAAGCCCGACCGTATGATACCCAACACCACAGTATTTAAAAACAAGTTTCGAGAGTGTATGGCTATATGAATAGGGATCTATCTATGTTTTAAATTTCATTAAAATCGGTTAAATAGTTACTGATGGGCAGAAATTGACCCTATCTCCCCTCGTGGTCCCATTTTTTAATTATCTAATTATTTTGATAGTGGGCACAAAAAGAGGGTATTTTCGGATAGCAGCTTGTATCGGGGCTATATTAAATTATGGACCGATTCGCCCTTGTGCCAATTAGAACCCACGTACCAAATTTCATAAAATTATCTTTAAAATTGCGACCTGTACTTTACGCACGAGTTTACATGGACAGCCAGCTAACCGGACGGACATCGTTAGATCTACTCAGAAAGTGATTCTGAGTTGATCGGTATACTTTAGGACCAATATTTTAAGGTGTATCTTACATCAGAACAAATGAACTCTTAAGTGTAGCTTTAATAACATACAGAGATAATATAGGTTTTTGGGATGATTTGTTTAAGGGAAGCACAAAATATTACCATAACGTTGAACGATATTTTTAACCAGAGTTGTTACAGCACAGAAATGGTTGATTTTTTAGTATTTATAAAAAAAGTTTTACATAAAAAAAATAATAATAACGATTTTTGCAAAATTTTATTAATACATTAAAATTAAAAGGGCAACAAGGCAAAAGAAGAAAAAAAATTAGGTTCCATTAAAGTTTGTATATGTATGTATGTAGAAAAAATGTCTATAGAAATTCGGTTCCATGTTCGATGCATAAGACCTCTAATACTTAAAGTTGTGGATTTTCCAGAAAAAAGAGGTCAAAAATGGGTATATTAATAAAAAAGGGTCAAGTTTTTTAAAAGCAGTATTTTCCATTTTAATAATACATATGTTTAATAAGACCAAGACAAAAAATATTTATTTCAGTGAACAAACTGCTAATTATAGTCGTTCTAATCAGCGTTAACGTTCAAAATTTTAAAAAAAGTGGCACAAAAAGGGGATTTTCAAAATAAAAGTGGCACAAAAAGGAGAATTCTGAGAAAAAAAGGGGCAACTTCAAAAATAAGAATATTTTCGTATTTATTAAGTTATTTTCACTGAAAACATAAACGTTACAAAAAATAAACTTCTTCTTAAATAATACATAATATATGTATATAAACAGTCGAACTTCCCTATAATGAATCTGCATGCGACCAAAAAATCCCCTTATTGTACAGAACTTGAAATTTTTCCACTTTTGTTTATAAAAACTGGTATTTTAGTTAAGATAACACTTCCACATGAGACGGTTCGATTTAACATTTTCTTCATTAATTTCCTTAAGAAGAAAAGTTTGAAGACTTTTGAGTTAAGTGTTTAATTGCTGTATCTTCATTTTTATACCCACACCACAATAGTGGAGAGGCTATCCATGTAACCTTGTGCGCAAAGTACAGGTCGCAATTTTAAATATAATTTGGTACATAATTCTAGTTGGCGCAAGGACCAAGCCTATTGAAAATGGGGCGAATTAGTCCATAATTTAATATAGCCGCCATACCAACTGCTTTCCGTAATAGGGGGTCGATCTTAGATCGATCTATATTTATTATATGGACACAAAAGCTATTCATTTTTTATAAAATAGGATCACGAGGGGAAATAGGGGGAAATTCTGCCTCTCTAAAAACAATCTAACAGATTTTAATGAAATTGAAAATATAGAAAGTTCCTTCTCGAAAATTGGGTTTTAAATACTGTGATGTAGGATATCAAATGGCCGGGCTTGACCGACTATACTTTCTAACTTGTTAGAATTAACTTTCTTACTTGTTAGAATTATAAACGTACTAAATAAAGTGTTGGAAAATAAACTGCTCGGCTACAACACTTTTTTGTTCTGCTTTTTAACTTTTAATAATCAAATTTATTTTAAAGAAATGCTGCTACATTTTCGTTCACTGGAAACTATATGGAAACAAAAATGTATGAGAGTCAAATTTATATATCAAAAATTGCTTAATTCTGAAGGACACGGTATGGAAATTTATTATAAGGAGATCACATTAATTTTGGAACTTTGTTTATTATACGGAGAGCTTCACTTTGTAGAAGTTCATTATAGAGAAGTTCGAATGCATATATAAACGTGAAAATACAAGTCTTGCTTGCAAGTTAACGTGTATGATGAACTGTTGCATATAATTTTACCCGTCACCATCGCTGGAAATATATAAGTTCGTTTTTATAAAAGTTTGTCATTACATTTTTAATTTTACAGTATTGATCTTAGATCCTATAAAGTATATCTATTTCGGATCCTTATGAAGAGCGTAGTTGATTAAATAATGCCCGTCTGTAGAGTTGTCTGTCCATGTGAATGTTGGAATTTGTTTTCCAAAGACCCCAGATATGATTGTTATAAATTTATATTACACTTATCTTAAAATATTTTTTTGTTGAAATTCAACTAGATCTGCCCACAAATCGCTGAGATATAAACTTTATTTTTTGACTTTCACCTTAAATAAACGTTGGTGGAATAGTAAAAATTAACAAAATCGGTTACTAATTTTTTTTCTCATTATTTATTTATTGAATCTTCATATATTAAATATGAACTAACAATAATTTTTATTTTGGCGCCTTTGAATTTTTTCGATATTAGAGGCCGAGGCAGTGCTCCATAGTTTAATACCGTAGCACCAGATAGGCTTTAAGATAGAGTTGCAAAGTAGAAGCTTGCAATCGAGACTAACGACAGAATTTCTTCCAATATGCCAATGAATTTGAATGGCTTTTAGGTTAATTTGAGTTAATTTTGCCTCTATATGGCTTTTTTACGTTATCGTAATTAAGGTCTTAAGAAATTTCCTTCTTTAGTAATAAATTCACGACCGAATAAGTAGCTTTCTAACAGCTTGTGTGTGTTTGCTGTTAAATTTTGCTTCAATTTATGTAATAAGCCTTCATGCCAGACTTTATCAAAAGCTTGTGAAACATCGATGAAGAGTACTGAGCAATATTTTTTTTCTTCAAATGCTTTTCTTATGACATTTACTATTCGATGAGTTTGTTCAATTGTGCTGTGTTTTCGTCTAAATCCAAACTGATTATTTGGAATACATCTATTGTCACTTAAAATTGGTGTTAATTTTGAAACTAATAATTTCTCAAACAGCTTTGACATATTTGATAATAAGCTAAAAGGGGTATGTATATGACTCAACTTTTGTATGATCTTTACCTGGCTTTGGTATCATGGTAACTAAGGAAAAATAGGCGTAAAATAGCATTAAAAATAAAAAGAATAATTTTCTTGGCTATGCTAAGTAGCTCTAAAAGCATTTTATTACTGATCTTACCAATACCAGGTGCCTTCTTAGTGTTTAAGTCACAAAAAGCTTTTTCGATATCTTATATCTCAAATCTTAGGGGAATTGCTCATCTAGCAGGAACAGGTGGTAACTCGACCGCAATATCGGGAGATATACATATTTGGTGTAAATACGTTTTTCAAGTGACTAACAAACAGATTTCCTTTGTCTGAGTTTATACGGTTCATTCTTTACTGAAAAGATTGCTACTTTATAGGCGAGAGAGGCGAGGGGTATGTACTCGTTTCTTTTCCACTCGCCCCTCTCGCCTATAAAGTAGCAATCTTTTCAGTAAAGAATGAACCGTATAAACTCAGACTAATTTTCAATATCGTTTCTTGCCCAACTACCTTTTAAGTTTCTTAATGGTGGCGTAGATATAACCTTCTAAGGGATTTTCAATAAAGGGGCAAAGAAAGTGGCACGGCAGTCAAAAAAGGGGCAAAATGCGACTTTCGTCTCATAATGGTAAAGACCCAACAATAATATAATAATATATAATATAATAAATAACAGTCTCTAACTGTATTTAAAAAAACAAAAACAAACTGAAAAAACATTTGATTCCGTACGGAATGTGCGTTCAGTTTCGCACTTTGCTTACCTGGCCTTTACACATGCAAGTGCAAGTTCGAAAAACTCAATACACTCACACTTTTTTACTAACACCATCACATTTTTCGTACTTGCAGACAACTTGCAGCTCAACTTAAATAAACAGTGCTACCATATTTACTTGATTGCGGAAATATTAATTATAGATTTAACTTTTTTAAAGTATATTTAAAAATATTTCTTGATTTTTTTTTCTTAAATACATAAAGTAGACAATTGATTTAATCTAATTTAAAAAAGTAATAATAATTACACTGCGCAAGAAATTGATACTTTTTTTCGTGACAAGCATGGCGTTTTAACATAATTCGGGTACGCTGAATCCAGTGGTGCAGTTTTTTAGATTGGCTCTGGTTTTCGAGATATATCGTTATTTCGGAAATGGTGGAGGTTGCACGACATATGTTCGGCTAACTCAAAAACGGTTTAGTTTATTGAAATTACATACTAAAAAAAACCGAAATTCCGCAACAAATTTCCTTTAAGAAAAGTAAAACTTTTTTCTAGTATGAGCAGTCGTTTTTGAAACATAATTTTTTTTTGAAAAAAAAAAAAAAATTAATTTGTTTATTAACATTTCGAAATTTTTGTTTTTTAAAAATTCAGAAATAATTAAAAAATGCAGCTAGACTTCTTTTTGCAGACAAATAAAAAACGAAGCTGAAAACAAAACAAGCCATAAATGATTAAAATCTGTTACCAACTTTTGATTTTATGTATTCACAAAAGTCGAAAAATTTTAATTAATTTCAGAATTTCATAAAACGCAATATTTGTATGGGAGCCCCCCTAAAAAGTGAAGATAAAGGGCAAGTATGTCTCGAAAAAATGTTAAGGACAAAAAACTAATTGAGGTCGGTCATACATTTTATTTTACTAGGGGTGACCCCTGGGCCTTTATGGGACTTTTTTTCAATATATTTCTAGTCTGCATTGAACATTTTGTATGGAAGCCCCCTTAAAGAATGGAGAAAGCTGGTAGGTATGTTAGAAATAAATGATTGAGATAAAAAATAAAGTGGGGTCGGTCATACATTTGACCTATCTAGAGGCATCCTAGGCGCTGCAGGGGCCAAATTCAAGAATTTCATTAAACGGCCATATTTGTATAGGAGCCCCCCTAAGGTGTGGAGATATATGGTAGGTATGCTTTAAGAAAAGGTTAAGAACAACAAACTAATAGAGGTCGGTCATACATTTTATCCCCCTAGAGGCGATTCCTTGGCAGTAATGGGGCTTTTTCTTCAATATATTTCTAATCTGTATTGGCTATTTTGTATGGGAGCCCCCTTAAGGAATAAAGTGTTGAATACGTTAGCATATATGTAATTACTATAAACATTCACTTGTACTTGATTTTATTTTATAGTGTCTGGCAACTTAACTTGTAACTTTATTACAATACTATTTTTTACTACTGTTAAATATAGCCTTTTTTAATTTCCTTTTTTTTATTTTTTTTTACAATAAAATGAATTGTTAAACTGAAAACCACATTTTTGTTCCTCGGCCATTTTATTTTGTCAATAGGTTATGGGCCTACAAAATCAAGAAAATTTATATAACTAAAGAAACGTATAAAAATAATTATCGCGTTTAACTAAGGACAATAATAAAAAAATAAAAAAAATAAAAATAAAGAATAAGTTTAACTAGAGGAACTGGATTTTATCTAAAGCAAATTAAAGAATAAAGTATAGAAGAAAATGGCGGATGCTAAACCCAAATTTGCAAAGCTGAACAATGAAAATTACGCAAATTGGAAGTTTAAAATGGAGCTATTATTACGAAAGCAGAATCTTTGGAAACTCGTAATAGAAGGATGCCGACCAGAACCAATTTTTGAAAAGAACGAGGTAATAAACCAAATTGAAATCGACAACTGGGAGATTAAAGATGATGAAGCCAGTGGAACCATTGGTTTGCTCGTTATGGATGATCAACTTTGCCACATACGTAACAAAAACACTGCTAAGGATACATGGATGGCTTTAAAAGACTATCATGAAAAAAATACTCTAGCAAATAAAGTTTTTTTGATGCGGTCAATATGCAGTTTAAAGCTAGAAGAAGGAGGTATTGCAGTTACACACATTAATGCTATGAATGAGTTGTTCACAAAACTACGTGATGTTGGAGAGGAATCTTTATCTGATAAGTGGAGTGCAGCTATGCTACTGAGCAGTTTGCCGGAAGGTTATGATACACTTATAACTGCACTAGAGTCCCGTAAAGAAGACGAAATAACTTTTGCTTTAGTTCAACAAAGAGTAATTGCTGAATATGAAAGACGTTTACACATTGTTGGTAATGGTGTCAATGATGCCGTGTTGAAAGCTGTCGTTAAACCCGGTTCAGTCTGTTTTTTCTGCAAGAAGGCTGGTCATCAAAAGAAAAGCTGTATTAAGTATAAAAATTGGAAGGCAAAACAGGTGCCAGGAAAACATGGTAACAAAATTAATTCTGTTGAAGAAACTCCAAACACAAAAGACTTTCTGTTTAAACTTGGCAATACAAAATACAATTGGTTGGTTGATTCAGGTGCAACTAGGCATGCAGTAAATGATATACAATTTTTCGAAAAATTAAACAACACTTATAAAAGCTCAATTGAGTTAGCAAATGGGGAAAAGGTTTCTATAGAAGGTATTGGATCAGGAAAATTATCATTTTATAATGTATGTGGTAAGCAACATAAATATTCAGCTAAGGAAGTCTTGTATGCACCTCGTTTAGTTGGAAACATACTTTCAGTAAGACAACTAACTAAGTCTGGTTTTAATGTAAATTTTGATAAAAGTACTTGTTACATAAATTTTAATGGAAATAATGTTGGAATAGCAAATGCAGCTGGCGACATGTATATGTTGCGTACATCAGATAAAGTGAATGCAATACAACAACACAATGAAAATTGTATTCATCAATGGCACTATAAATTGGGGCATCGAGATCCCGAAGCAATTCGAAAAATGGTTTTACAAAGTTTGGCGGAAGATTTAGAAGTTGTTAATTGTGGCATAAAAGAATTTTGTGAAACATGCGCAAAGGGGAAAATGGCTCGAATTCCATTCCCAAAACATTGTACAAGTAAGTCAACAGCACCACTTGATTTAATTCACACGGATGTATGTGGTCCAATGTCAACAACAACACCTTCGGGAAACAGGTATGTGCTAACGTTTATTGATGATTTTTCAAATTTCTCTTTTGTTAAATTAATTAAACAAAAGTCAGAAGTAGAACAAGCTATAAAAAATTTCATAATGTTTTGCCAAACAAATTTCAATCGTACGCCAAAAATAATACGTTCCGACAGAGGAGGAGGAGAATACACTGGGAAGAATTTAAATGAATTTCTAAAATCGCAAGGAATTCAAGTACATCTAACAGCACCTTATTCACCACAACAAAACGGAAAAGCAGAAAGGAAAAATAGAACGCTTTTGGAAATGGCAAGGTGCTTACTCATTGACGCTAATTTGCCAAAAACATTTTGGGGTGAAGCTGTTTCTACGGCAAATTATATTCAGAATCGTGTTTTAACAAGATCAACAAATTCAACTCCATACCAAAAATGGTACGGAACTAAACCAAGTTTAAAGCAGTTTCATATTTTTGGCTCAAAATGTTTTGTACACACACCATCATCAATGAGGCGTAAGCTAGATGATAAATCTCGTGAAATGATATTTCTTGGTTATGACGATAAATCCAAAGCATTTCGTTGCTATGACCCAGACAGCATGAAAGTTGTTATTACACGTGATGTTCGCTTTATAGATATAGTCCCCATAAAAAATCAACAGGATATAAGCATTGAGTTAAATAAAAAATCCGAAAGCAACAAAGAATTATTGACTAAGGAGGAGAGTTCAAAACGCTCAGAAGTTGAACCAATAACAATCAATAATCCTCATGATGACAAAGAATTATTGATTGAGGAGGAGAGTTCAAAACGCTCAGAAGTTGAACTAATAACAATCAATAATCCTCATGATATTGACACAAATGTTAATTGTGCTGAAAATAAAAAAGTAGAACATAAAAATATCAGTAACCAAAGTATTAACATTAAGTGTGAAGAAGCAGAACAAATTTCACCTCACGTAAGAGTTTCTGAAAGAACAACTAAAGGTAAAAAGACTAAAAGGTTAATAGAAGAAATATGTATAACTAAAGAAATTAAAGAACCTAAGACATATCAGGAAGCTATTGATAACGATGAGAATGCACAATGGTTAGCCGCGATGCAAGATGAAATAGAATCGATTGAAAAGAATCATACCTGGGAGCTCGTAGAACTTCCTAAAAATAGATCAGCTATAGGAAGTAAATGGATTTATAAAGTAAAGAGAAATGCAGATGGTGAAATTAGTCGTTTTAAAGCTCGTCTCGTTGCTCAAGGATTTTCACAGAAGTTTGGAATCGATTATGATGAAATCTTCGCCCCTGTAGTTTCTCATACAACGTTTAGAATTTTGTTATCAATTTCTGGTAAGGAAAATATGATCGTTAATCACATAGACGCTAAAACGGCATTTTTAAATGGAAAATTATCCGAAACTGTTTATATGAAGCAACCTCAAGGTTTTCAAGACACAAATGGTAATTTGGTATGCTTGTTAAAGAAAAGTATTTATGGACTAAAATAGGCGGCAAGGTCTTGGAATACCATTCTTCATGAAGTTCTTTTAAAGTCCCAATTTACACAAAGTATTAATGATTCATGTCTGTACATTGGTAAAACATTTGGAACTCTATGTTACATCATTGTTTATGTTGACGATTTGATTTTAGCTTGCCACACTAGCGAACAACTACACTATATTGAAAAGGAATTATCTAATCATTTTGAAATACAGAATTTAGGCCAGATTAAACATTATTTAGGAATCGAAATTTCCGCTGATCTTAAATTAAATTTAAGTAACAAAAGTAACGAACAAAAGCTAGTTGGGTACGCTGATGCGAATTGGGCAGAAGAAAGGATTGATAGAAAATCTAACAGCGGGCGAATATTTTTCTTAAACGGAGGTACAATATCGTGGTCCTGCCAAAAGCAAGCACTTGTCGCTTCATCAACCTGTGAAGCAGAGTATATCTCCTTATCGGAAGCTGCTAAAGAAGCTAAATGGATAAGACAAATTTTAGAAGATATGCATTTACCTGTAAACGTTGCAACTATAATTTTCAACGACAACCAAAGCACCATACGTCTTTTGAATGATGATAAAAGAAAAGTATTATAACGTGTATCTATTGCCCCACAGAAGAAATGATAGCTGATGTTTTAACAAAGCCATTGCCAGCAAATAAGCACAACTATTTTCGTGATAAATGTAACTTGAAGTGAATGAGGAGGAGTGTTGAATACGTTAGCATATATGTAATTACTATAAACATTCACTTGTACTTGATTTTATTTTATAGTGTCTGGCAACTTAACTTGTAACTTTATTACAATACTATTTTTTACTACTGTTAAATATAGCCTTTTTTAATTTCCTTTTTTTTATTTTTTTTTACAATAAAATGAATTGTTAAACTGAAAACCACATTTTTGTTCCTCGGCCATTTTATTTTGTCAATATAAAGATAGTGGGTAGGTATGTTAGAAATAATTTAGATGAAAAATAAAGTGGGGTTGGTCATACATTTGACCCATCTAAGAGCATCCTAGGCACTGCAGCAGCCAAATTTAAGAATTTCAACCATACATATATGGCGGCTTAATAAAATTCTTGAATTTGGACACTGCAGCGCCTAGGATGTTCCTAGATGGGTCAAATGTATTTCTTAAAGGAAATCTTATTGCGGAATTTCGGTTTTTTTTTAGTAATTTCAATAAACTAAACCGTTTTTGAGTTACGTGACATATGTCATTGTTAAAAAATTTAACAAGCAAATTAACGATTTTGCTATTCTGTAACATTTTAAACAACACTTCCCTACAAGAAATGCCCCTACAAGAAACGCATAACCAAAACTAAAAAAACTACTAACACACTTGCAACAATTTTACATTAGTTGTTCCACTCTAACATATATGTTAGAATGGTACAACTGACATTTCCCAAATAATGCCAAAATTTTAATATATTTTTGTCATACGCGTGTAAAAATTTGTGAATTTCTTAAATCAACTAAATTTATTATATAATTTGTAACTTAAGTAGTGAGATAAAAAATTTCTATAAAAAAACTGTAATCAGAAAGCTTGTGATAAAGGAAGGTGTACTGATGGAGGCTTCAGAGGACGTGATGGTGGATTGTCTGGAAACAACAGAGGTCATGTACAAAGCGGTAGTTTTGAAACGAGAGGTCGTTTACAGGTAGCGGCCATGCGGGTGGTGGATTTGACCAGGATAATCGTTTAAGATAAAGGAACAAATAGTGTTACTAAAATTCTCGATAACTTTTCAAGTATGTATTTGATTTCTTGGTCACACGTACGGTTACCTCCACTTCCAGACCCATGCGAGAAGTGGAACGTCATAAAGCAGCCACAGAAATAACGATACGTGGTATATACTTTTCTAATTTCCTATGAATTTGATTATAATTTTTTCAATAAAAAATGAAAATTAAAAAAAAAGTATTATGTATTTTATAAAGGTTAGTACTAACCAATATTTACGTTATGAATAACTAGTTAGTGCTGACCAATATTAACGTTAAGACTAACTAGTTAGCGTTAACCACTATTTAAGTTATCATTGACTAATAAAAAGCAGCAGAGTAAGAAGTACATATATATTTCGTAGACGAGCGGAATTAAGTAGTTAAAGAGAAAGCCAAAATCACATGTACACAACACTGTTGGGACTTGACAATTCTTAAATTGTACTGCCTCAATGGAAAAATTGTACCAAATTGACATAATTTGTACCAAAATTTCGATATAAAATAAAAAAGTAAGTCTTAATATTATTTCCTTTCAATCATTTTTCAAGCTCAAGGTCCGTATTATATAAACAATATTTAAATTTTAATGTTAGTCGGTCAAGCCCGACCATTTGATACCCTACACCACAGAATATAAAGACAAATTTGCTAGAGTGTACGTTATTTGGAACACAAAGGCAATCAAGGACTTTCTAAATAAAAATTATGTTAGGAGGTTAAGATTCATGTAAAAGTTATTTTTGCCGAGTATTATTTAGATATCTTCATCTATATGAGATTTGTTTGACCTTACGTAATCAGCAGGGCTGTGGAGTCGGAGTTGAGGTTTTTGTGCCGGAGTCGGAGTCGTAGTACCCTCAAAAACTCGCGACTCCGACTCCATAAAAAATTTAAAACAAATTTTCCAAAATAAAAATTATTCGAAATTGACAATGCAATAAACACCTAAAACCGACACTAATTTTAGTTCGAACATAAAACCAATAACATTGGTTTGTATGACACCAACGCATTTTTTCTTGTCGGTTTTAAAACCAATTCTGACAATATTGGTTTCTATGACAACCCTGAGTACTTTTTTCGGACGACTCCACAGCCCTGGTAATCAGGGGTGTCGTAGAATCCAAATCGGTTTTGCTCATTTTCGGTTTTGTGAACCAATATTGGTTTCATTTGGTGTCATGAAAACAAGTCGGATTTGTTGTTTTCGAATACAAATAAAACCGATATTCGAATCAGCTGTTTAATGTTTTGGCTTATGTGTTTACAGCTGTAAATGCAATTTTTGTTTGACAATTTTGTAAATTATGATTTTTGCGGCAATATATTGTTAAAACCCGTGTTTTTAATTAGAGGAAAATGACAGAAAAGAAAATAAGAAGTGGTAATACCCCAGTGTGCCAAACGGATTCGTTTCGGATCCGTAACGGATCCGCATCTTCGTATTTTCTATCCGTAACGGAATCCGTTACTGATTCGTTACGGATCCGCAAGCGGGAGAAAATCCTCTTGAAAAAACGGATTCAAAAACGGATTTTATGTCCGTTTTTTGGATACGTTACGGACTCGTTACGGACATCATATTGGGATCCGTTACGGACCCGTTTGTTTTCATAAAACGGATCCGTAGCGGAATCCGTTACGGATCAGTTTTGGAATTCCAAATCACTTTCAGCTGCTGGTTCATCCCAAAATAAAAATAAAAAAGTGCTCAAAAAAGATGTATCAGATTTCGTTAATGCATATTTTAAACACAACAACAACGATGCTGATGATAATACTGAAACACTCTTATTGCAAAATCCATCGACAAGCAGATATGACAGAGTATCTGTACTGGAGGAAGAGGCAAACCACTCAAGCACGTCGGTTGTTGATGTACTTGATTTGGAAAGCAATGAGGACACTATTCACATGGACAAACGGACTGATAATATTGCAGAGAAAATTGCTGCATGGTCAATTGAGGAGAATATACCATTTAGGTCGGTAAATAAATTGTTAACAATCTTGAAACCCGTCATACCAGATTTGCCTCACGATGCCCGTTCACTTAAACAAACTCCAAGGAACGCTCGCATAATACCTATTAAAAGCGGCAGTTATATTCACTATGGAATAAAAGATAGTCTGACTGACCTATTGCAAAGATTGCATTTTCCACAGGATATTTTGGAGCTCAATTTTAATGTAGATGATCAAATAAACGACTACAATGTTGGCGAATTCAAGGATGGCTCGTATTTATTCGTGCAAACAAAAAATTACTATTTTTCTTTGAAACATCCCAATAATTTTTACACATATGATGGGAAAGTCTACAAAATTGATGCAATTAGAAACATTTCGGGAAAATATGTTGTTTGTGGTTATCCTATAGTAGCGCATACGTTCTTCACTAATGACAACAACCAACTTAATATTCTGACAAATAGTTGTATTCGGATTGAAGGCGAGCTGCAGCAACATTTGCTTAATAATATAAATAAGCTATTTAAAATAAAAGTAGGCAAAGAACTCTATTTTGTGCCCCTTATCCACTGAAGATATAAACTTGCAAAGAATTGATTACCAAACATATGAGTCCTATCTTAGTTACCATAAACCAATCACTGACTGTACGGACGAGAGGAGTTTTTAGTGGATGAAAGTCCCACACTGACATTTGGCTTTTAATGCTTTTTTCCTATTAAAAAAATTAAAAATCATTTCAAAAAAAAAGTTATTACAAATTCATTTTGCTGGGTCCACACAAGGACCTTTTCATAAAAAAAAACTCAATTATTAAAAACTGATTTTGCTGGGTCCACACAATGACCTTTTCTTAAAAAACTCAATTAGCGATTACACTGTCAAATCGCGATTACACTGATTCCGTTTCTAAGTTTTTTACGGATCCAAAACGGGTCAAATCGCGATTACACTGATTCCGTTTCTAACTTTTTTACGGATCCGTAACGAGTCAGAAACGGATCCGTAAATTCGTGATTGCACTGATTCCGTTTTTAACTTTTTTACGGATCCGAAACGGGTCAGAAACGGATCAGTCAAATCGCGATTACACTGATTCCGTTTCTAACTTTTTTACGGATCCGTAACGAGTCAGAAACGGATCCGTAAATTCGTGATTGCACTGATTCCGTTTTTAACTTTTTTACGGATCCGAAACGGGTCAGAAACGGATCAGTCAAATCGCGATTACACTGATTCCGTTTTTAACTTTTTTACGGATCCGGAACGGGTCCGTAACGAATCCGCATCCGTTTTTGTGCACATTGGGACAGTAAACATATAAAAAAAATGCCATCGTTGTATTACTTGCATTGCATTTGTTGTTTACATTTGTGTAATTTTATTGTTTTGTAACAATATGTACTTAGGTATAAAGCGAATTTATTAAAAATACAAAAAAAAAAATGTTTAAACTTATAAATAAATAAAGTGACCACTGCTGTTGTTCCATATTTGCTGTTTGCAGAAAAAGTGAGAAGAATACTTTTACTTTCTACCGGAAACATTAGAAAATACTATTTTACCAATTTATCAATTTTATTTACTTCCATCTGTGGAACAAATCTAAAGGCTCAGTTAGCCGGGAATAACAGTAACGTTGCAAATCAGCACCTTCATTTTGTTGTATGTAAAGCAATTAGAACGATTATAGTTAACACAAGATGTTACGTCTCAATCTGAAAGAAATAGATTGGTCTTACTTTTTTACGGTAAGGTTAAGTTAGTGTTACTCCCGGTTAACTGAATCTTAACTGTTAAAAAAATACAACAAAAACTTAAGCTTTTTACAACTACATTTATTTCCAATAAAAAACAGGAGCTGTAATCTGCTTGGTTTATTTTTAATAAGATAACCGATAACATTGGTTTCGGTGGCACCTAAAACCGAAACTAATTTTCGTTCGAACAAAAACCCGATAACATTGGATTTCATGACACCAACGTCTTTTTTTGTCTGTTTCAAATCCAATACCGACTAGATTGGTTTTTATGACACCCCTGAATAAGATGGTTCATAGTCACAAACACAATTCCGGAAAGAAGTTTGTATTTGGGCTATGTGAAATAATAAACCGATTTTCACTATTTTCAGTAGTCTTCGTTCTTATGAACTGAAACAAATGTACAAAATTTCATTACCCAGTAAAAACTTCGCTTACTTTTTCAAAATGAATAGCTTCTATCACTTGTTATTTAGTAGCGTTCTTCGCTGCTATTTGCGTTACGTAGCAGTAATTACATAACTATGTACTTCTTAAAACGTGTTATACATATGTATTACGAATGAAATATAATGATTTACAAACGTGATTCCAAAAACAAAAATATTTTTTTAATGAAAATGGATTTTAGATGCAATTAATGCCATACTTTTCAAATTCCATTTTGTTAAATGTGAATGCGTTAATTTCGGGATATCTCTAGTAAAATTTATTGCTTCTCACACATACAAACACATTTTCACTAATACTACCACAATGCTTGATGAGTATTTTGATCAATGTATTTAAGCCTTAAGAACAAAAAGTTAGCGTCGAATTTAGGAATTTAAAAAGGGGAAGTAAAAATAACTAATGGTGTTTTCTTTTCTACAAAAAAATTTGACATTTTATTTAAAAAAATACAATTTGGTGTCTGTTTCTTAAAAATTTTGCTCCCGAAAAGGATGAGTTTGAAAGAATAAAACAAGCCACCCTTTTCGGGAGCAAAATTTTTAAGAAACAGACACCAAATTGCATTTTTTTTTTAAATAAAATGTCACATTTTTTGTAGAAAAGAAAACACCATAATATTTTTAATGAAAATACAAAAAATAGTTAACACAAATTAAAAAATACACTTTTAGGAACAAAATGAGCGATGCGTGCAAAAAATCGTTCGGTATGATCCCAAGATATTTGGGTGCATCCAAAATGGTCAGTAAAAAGCGTTGCTGATTTGACCCATGGAACACAGGCTATTGCACGGTATAAATTCTGAAAGTAAATCGTTTTCCGGACAAAATGAGCGATGCGTGCAAAAAATCGTTCGATTTGTTCCCAAGAAATTTGGGTGCATCCAAAATGGTCGGTAAAAAGCGTTGCTGATTTATCCCATGGAAAACAGGGAATGTATGATGGATGGAGGTCAGCAAGACAGGCATATAAGAAAAAATAATTGGGATGAAAATCTGGATAAGAGTATATAGAAAATTTAATATGTACACTTAAATAAAAAAGATGGATATTTGGCGGCAAATAATAAAGTCTAGAAAATTCGGTGAAGAAAAAAAGAAAATTAAAGAAAAATATGGCGATGCGAGGGAAAACTTTTGGAAGGTTAGGGAAAATAGGGAAATTTTGGAAAATCTGTAGTGAAGAAATGTAAAGAAGGAAATAGTATAAGATTATATAGATTAAGTGATAAATTAGTGAATTTAATATTAATAGTGTAGTGTGTAGTTTTTTATTAATTTTAAGTTCTTTTATTTTCAATTTTAAACATTTGGTGTTATAATTTGCTTTTGGTTTATACAGTACAGTGAACGGTTTTGTTTAATATTAAATAAAAATTAGTACCGCCTAAAGATATGTGATTCTTTTTTAGTTTGGTTAAAATATTCTTTTATTTATAATTACGCCGGAAGTAAAATTGTTCAATTGCAAAGTTAAATCTTTTTGTTTAGTTTTTTTTATTTTGTTATTGGTCCTGGAAGTTGTTAAGGACAAAGTGCTAGCCTTAGGGAGCTCCTTCAGGTTAGGTATATGCAGTTTATTAGAAAGTTGTCAGAAAGAGAAAAGGTTTAACCAAAAAGGAAGAATTTTATTTGTAGGTGTAGATAAAATTTTTATTGTTGAGATACTTGCATAGTTAATGAAAGGAAATCTTTTGCTGTACTTGCGGAATTTAAATATAAGTATTAGTAGTTTTTTTAATAGTTTTTATTTTATTTAATTATTGTTTTTTTTGTGAAACTAACAGCCTGTTTTTGTAAAACATAAGTCTTCTCACTTGAAGTTTTCGTATTAATACGTTTATGTTCAAAATTTGGTTTTTACAAAACATTTAAAAGCTTTCGTTTATTCATAGTTGATATAAAAAGAGCTTTTTTCTTTCGTGAATCAACATTATTGCCAATGCATTAATATTCGTACATTTCTTTTATTTTTTCATATAAAAGTTTTGTGTTTGTGGATAACCCTGGCATTTGTTTACAAAAATTAATATTAAATTTCAAAACAAAATATTTTATAAAAAGTGTTACTGAATTAGTAAAAATAAAAGTGTTGAATGAAAATTTTAACAATAATAGCAATAAATAACAGAAATACATAAAGAAGTTATTTTGCTGCACATCAACATATAGATATGTAGAAGATATTTGCGAGATATAATTTTTTTTGGAACATTCGGAAGAACGGTGGTAATTTACACTACACTGTATGTACAGTCACACAGATAATAGTACGTACGCCTTAACAACTCTAACTTTCCAAAAATTAGAGATATTTAAAATAATAGTAAAATATTTATTTCCTTATTTAATTTTAAGACTATTGATTTGTTCGCATACTAAGGTGTGAAGTCGAGTCGCTTTTATATGTTTATATCCCAAATTAATGTTTGTTTTTTCTTGGTACGCGGCTATGTAATCCGCTTTTTCGCAGAACACTTCGCACTGTTCTGTTTCGAATTTGCACGGTTGTTATTTTGGGATTTTCACTAACAACACTTTTTAAAAATTGCTCAACTCGTAAGGAAATTTTGAGTGGACGTCCAGTTTTTGGTTTGCTTACTAGAAATTGAGACTCAGACAAGTGCTTTATTACAGTCTGCACTGTAGACTTGACACGTCCAACAATTTTAAAATTTTAACTTAAGGAATTCCCATCGTTCCTTGTTTAAAAAAAAATATGTGCACGCATTTCGTTACAAATGTACTTTGTTTTCTAACCTATTTTAACAAAATAGTTATATTTTTTTCTAAATATAATTTTTCCTTTAAATCTTCTTAATTTAAAAAGGACAGTTTTCTATTTGGCATCGTAGGTATAATTATCTGTGCTGTCAGATTAACTTAAAAGTGTAAAAGTATAATTAGCGGAAATTGACCCAAACTTTTTGTAGATTGATTTTGACAGTGTGTCGATGCCTTGCAAATGCCAAAAAATATCGATTAGAAATCCAGAGTTATTCTTAAGCTCCCATTTTAGAGGGGGTACGAACTATGCCATGAACAACGGTACGCGGCATGATGTGATCGGACTTTAAATGGCAGCGCTATATTTAAACAACTAAATGGGCTGCATATGGAGGCGTGGCTATAAAAATGTAACCGTTTTAGAAACATCATTGACAAACCTTTCATTCAAGGGGGTGACTGGCACAAACTTTTTTTTTAAGGAGGTCGACCCGCTCTAATGTACATACATATGTTCATATTTTTGAGCGTATGTAGTTCCATTGTTTCTAGAATTTTTAAAACCTGTAAATACATATTTATGTAATTATAAGTGAACCTTTATAGAATATTTTATAATAGTATAAGTTTTTTAGGTTTCCTTTTTTAAAATATCGCAGTTATTTTCCATTTTGTGGTGATTTTTTTTTTAAACGAATGCCTTTTACTTATCGTCTACTTTTCACTTTTGTTTTCATTTATTGCGAAGATATTCATTTTATAAAAACCAAAAATATGTAGAAAAAAATTAAAGCTTTTTTTGTCACTCACATGAAATGTTTTTTAATTTTATGAAAACCTAAATCTGATTTCGTTCGATTTTTTTACGAACGAACAAATATTTTCATTTTCTAAAAACAGGCTGTAAATCTTCTTATTTTAAAAAGGACAGTTTTCATTTTGGCATCGTACGTATAATTATCTGTGCTTTCAGATTAACTTAAAAGTGTAAAAGTATAATTAGCGGAAATTGACCCAAATTTTTTGTCGATTGATTTTGACAGTGTGTCGATGCCTTGCAAATTCCAAAAAATATCGATCAGAAATCCAGAGTTATTCTTAAGCTCCAATTTGAGAGGGAAAACGTACTATGCCATGAACAACGGTACGCGACATGATGTGATCGGTTTTTAAATGGCAGCGCTATATTTAAAAAACTAAATGGCTGCATATGGAGGTGTGGCTATAAAAATTTAACCGTTTTGAAGCATCATTGACATACCTTTCATTCAAAGCGGTGACTGGCACAAACTTTTTTTGTAAGGAGGTCGACCCGCTCTTATATACATAATTATGTTCATATTTTTCATTTATTGCGAAAATGTTCATTTTATATGAACCAAAAATATATAGAAAAAAATTAAAGCTTTTTTTGTCACTCACAGAAATGTTTTTTAATTTTATGAAAACCTAAATCTGATTTCGTTCGTTTTTTTTACGAACGAACAAATATTTTCATTTTCTAAAAACAGGCTGTTAATATAGAATCAGACTACTCATTATGGCGTGCAGCTAGAAATCTCAAAAGGCCAGTTGTCTCTAAACCACCATTAAGAAACTTGAATGGTAGTTGGGCAAGAAATGATGTTGAAAAAGGAAATCTGTTTGTGTATCATTTAAAAAACGTATTTACCCCAAACATGTCTCACGATATTGCGGCCGAGTTACCACCTGTTGTGAGATTTGAGATAAGATAAATCGAAAAAGCTATTTGTGATTTTAGCCCAAAAAAGGCTCCTGGTTTTGATAAGATCAGCAACAAAATGCTTCTGGAGCTACCCAGCAAAGCAAAGAAAATTATTCTTCTAATTTTTAATGCTATTTTACACCTTGAATACTACCCTCAAGAATGGAAGGTCTCCTTAGTTACGATGATACCAAAGCCAAAGTTGAATCATATAGGCCTATCAGCTTATTATCTAATATATCAAAGCTGTTTGAGAAGCTCTTAGCGTCAAAATTAACCCCAATTTTAAATGACAATGGGTGTATACCTAACCATCGATTCGGTTTCAGAAGAGAACATAGCACAATTAAACAAACCCATCGGATTGTGAACGCCATAAGAAAAGCCTTTAAAGAAAGATAATATTGCTCCGCTCTTTTCATCGATGTCTCTCAAGCTTTTGATAAAGTCTGGCATGTAGGCTTGTTACATAAATTGAAGCTAAACCTACCAGTTAATACACACAAGCTGTTAGAAAGCTACTTGGTCGGCCGAAAATTTATTATTATAAAAGAAGGTGATTTTTTAAGTTCTCCTCAGACAATTGAAGATGGAGTCCCTCAGGGACCCACTTTTTTATCTTATATATACCTCGGACATGCCAACAAACAATTACACCCTAACCTCAACTTTTGCAGTCGTGAAGCATCTCGATACCTGCAGGATCATATATTTCAACTAGAACTGTGGTTAAAACAATGGCGAATAAAGGTCTATGAGCAAAAATGCGTACATATTACATTCACCTTGCGTCGGGAAACATGTCCCCCTATTAAAATCAATAATCAACTAGTGCCTCAACAATCGCATGTCAAATATCTCGGTATTCATCTAGATCGGCGCTTAACATGGAAATGTCATATAGAAGCAAAATTAACCCAAATGAAACTAAAAGCAATTCAAATTAACTGGCTTATTGGTAGAAATTCTGTTCTTAGTCTCGATTGCAAACTACTACTTTACAACTCTATTTTAAAGCCAATATGGTGCTACGGTATTCAACTATGGGGCACTGCCTCGGCCTCAAATATCGAAAAAATTCAAAGGCGCCAAAATAAACTTCTTCGAATAATCACAGCTGCCCCTTGGTATGTTAAAAACTCAAATATCCACAAGGATCTCAATGTGCCACTGGTAAGGACTATTATTACGAAGTATGCGGTAAAATATTTAAAAAGGCTAGAGTTGCACCCAAATCCACTAGCTCGAAATATTTTAAATGATAGCGGCCACACTCGCTTAAGGAGAAGAGACACTTACCCGTTAAGATGAGCGATAAACACATGCATATATAAATGTGAACAGAACCCTTGATGAAGAAAATTTTTGTCTTGCACTGGCAGGACATAAAATAAAGAATTAGGATAAGATTTGATTAATTAATTATTGTTAGTTCATATTTGATATATGAAGATTCAATAAATAAATAATGAAAAAAAAAAAAAAAAAAAAAAATACTTATACGAAACATGTCCACATAAAGAACTTTTAACGCAAAGCAAAAAGTTAGGCAACTCTCATCTTTTTGCGAGCTTTGACAATCTGCTAGTATAATTTTTTGTGGACGAGAAGATAACAAAGTAGATAACAAAGTAAATCTTGTTTCACTCAAAAGAAAGAGAGCAACAAAATATGTCTCTCAACCTGATTAAAATTGAGTATTTCCGGCTGAGCAGAACAAAATTTAGGTGAGGCCAAGCAGGGCTGCCAGGTACTTTTTGTCCTTGTCCCCAAAAAATTAAAAAAATATCCCCAAAAATCCCCAGATTCCCAAATCCCCAAAAAACAAAACCGTAAAAAATTAATATTTTTTGTTTGTTTTTTTTCTGACCAAATTTAAAATTTTTTTTAAAAAAAGGTAAGAAAAATGTTAATAAGAAATCCCCAAAAATCCCCAAATAAAAATTTTTAGTCAAAAAAATCATTTTATTTTGTTTGTAGGGACTGGTTTCTGTATGTTTTCTTAAATCCTTTTTATGCGATTCCAGTGAGGAATTACAAGCAGAACAATATGCTGTTTTTGAAGACGAATGAGCCAGTTTATAAGAATTTGGAGCTTGTTCAATCGGTTAAAGTCATCCTTATAATCAACAATAAAAATACATATATCCAAATTTATTTAGTACTTCGATCCATCATATTGTATTGTATATAATGCATCATAACTACTAACCAATAGCTTAGCATTTTTTCCCCAATCTTTATTATATGATTTTTCATATTTACTTATTTTTGGGGAATACATTCATATTTGCTTCAGAATTGTCTTTAAAAAATCAAAAATTTTATGTGTTTTCAACGATTTTAGATTCTATTTTAAAATTCTTTTTTTTAACACTCACTCAAGAAAAATAACAAGTTTATAAAGTACCTTTTGCACACTAAATAAAAATGATAATGTTAATTAGGACCCTTTACACTATATAAGAGTAAGATAAAAGTTTTGCTATTTTTATTCATATATAATAAAAAATAATAAAAAAGTGTAAAATCCCCAAAAAATCCCCGAAATCTTTTTTGAAATCCCCAAAAAAATCCCCAATCCCCAAATGACTTTCCTTGTCCTTTTTGTTCACATGAAATCCCCAACTTTGGGGATAAATCCCCAAGTCTGACAGCCCTGAGGCCAAGTTAAAATAGTGAAATATTGTGAATAGGTATGGCAACTTTAGCCACTTTATAGAGAATAATATCTTCTTCTTGTTTTCGGTGTATGGGAGAGTTTTCGGCTTTTAACAAGATAACAAAGTAAAACCGGAAATGTTATTTAAATAATAAGTAATTAAAATATTGCGACAAGCTAATAAATTTAAATTAGTTTACAAATAATTGTGTTAAATGGATTCCTTTAGAATATTATTTTACTTTATAATTTCCTAACGATTTTTATTTTTAACAAAGTTAAAGAAATCACTGTTTTGGCTAAAGGGCCAAACTTAGGACTTCCTCCTAAGGTTGGCTATATGTGGCGTATAGCAGGGTACTTAAGCTTCATTTTGGTGTATCATTTTTATTTCCCTAAAGTTTTTTGTTGAACAAAGTTATAAAAAATTACTTTCTACTAAATTTCACTCATATTTTCTTTTGGCTAAGGGGCCAAAATTAGGACTTCCTCCGAAGGTTGGCTATATGTGGCGTATAGCAGGGTACTTAAGCTTCATTTTGGTGTATCATTTATATTTCCCTAAAGTTTTTTGTAGAACAAAGTTATAAAAAATAACTTTCTACTAAATTTCACTAATTTCTTATTTTGGCTAAGGGGCCAAAATTAGGACTTCCTCCGAAGGTTGGCTATATGTGGCGTATAGCAGGGTACTTAAGCTTCATTTTGGTGTATCATTTATATTTTCCTAAAGTTTTTTGTAGAACAAAGTTATAAAAAATAACTTTCTACTAAATTTCACTCATTTTTTCTTTTGGCTAAGGGGCCAAAATTAGGACTTCCTCCGAAGGTTGGCTATATGTGGCGTATAGCAGGGTACTTAAGCTTCATTTTGGTGTATCATTTATATTTCCCTAAAGTTTTTTGTAGAACAAAGTTTTAAAAAATTACTTTCTACTAAATTTCACTCATTTTTTCTTTTGGCTAAGGGGCCAAAATTAGGACTTCCTCCGAAGGTTGGCTATATGTGGCGTATAGCAGGGTACTTAAGCTTCATTCTGGTGTATCATTTATATTTCCCTAAAGTTCTTTGTAGAACAAAGTTATAAAAAATAACTTTCTACTAAATATCACTAATTTCTTATTTTGGGTAAGGGGCCAAAATTAGGACTTCCTCCGAAGGTTGGCTATATGTGGCGTATAGCAGGGTACTTAAGCTTCATTTTGGTGTATCATTTATATTTCCCTAAAGTTTTTTGTAGAACAAAGTTATAAAAAATAACTTTCTACTAAATTTCACTAATTTCTTATTTTGGCTAAGGGGCCAAAATTAGGACTTCCTCCGAAGGTTGGCTATATGTGGCGTATAGCAGGGTACTTAAGCTTCATTTTGGTGTATCATTTATATTTTCCTAAAGTTTTTTGTAGAACAAAGTTATAAAAAATAACTTTCTACTAAATTTCACTCATTTTTTCTTTTGGCTAAGGGGCCAAAATTAGGACTTCCTCCGAAGGTTGGCTATATGTGGCGTATAGCAGGGTACTTAAGCTTCATTTTGGTGTATCATTTATATTTCCCTAAAGTTTTTTGTAGAACAAAGTTATAAAAAATAACTTTCTACTAAGTATCACTAATTTCTTATTTTGGCTAAGGGGCCAAAATTAGGACTTCCTCCGAAGGTGTGCTATATGTGGCGTATAGCAGGGTACTTAAGCTTCATTCTGGTGTATCATTTATATTTCCCTAAAGTTTTTTGTAGAACAAAGTTATAAAAAATAACTTTCTACTAAATATCACTAATTTCTTATTTTGGGTAAGGGGCCAAAATTAGGACTTCCTCCGAAGGTGAAGCTGAGTACTTTAGCTTCATTTTGGTATACAATTTATATTTAACTTGAGTTTTTTTTTAGAACAACGTTTAAAAAATAAGTTGGGAAAGAATTGTTTAATTTGACCAGGTTTTCCAATAAGTTTGTTAAAAGCCAAAAATCATCGCCCATGTAATAAAAAAGAAGTAGAACATGAGTGAGTGCATGTTAGTTCTCTCATATTCGGTTATATGATATTGCCATATAAATTTACATGCACTTAGTTTCAGGAATGGAAAGTAGATTTATTTTTATATATTATCAAAGTCGTTTTAAGAATTGTTATAATTATATTATTGTTATAGTTAGAACGTATGAACGCGCTAAAGTCGATGCATATCTTAGAAAAAATATAATATTTATTGAAAAACTAAATAACTACATATATATTTTTAAATTTCATTCGGGTTTAAAAAGTAAATACATACTTACAACTATTAAAAAAATTTAAGAAGCTTAAAATAATTATAAAACTTTATACATATCGTTACCTAAAATTTTTTTTATAAATTAAGTAAATAAAATAAATAAAAATAAAAATTAAAAATTATTTATTTTTTTTTTGAGCTTATTATAAAAACAAAACAATAACATAACTGTTCTGAAACTAAAACGAGCAAACAAAAACATAATTCTTAACTATGTTATACATATTTTTTAACTTAAACATTTTTATGTATTTATTAAAAAATAAACTGCGTGATCATTTTATTTCAATGGTTTAAGGAGATCTAATAAAATAATCTTTTAGAAAAACAATTGGTTAATTTGGCAGTTTTCTTTAGTTTTGATAAAATTTGACATCGAAAAAAATCTCTCAATTATCGCAGATGTTGGAGAAATCGAAAGCAACCCATGATACAAAATTTCTAATTCTCAGTCCTTTTACTGGATTTCTCTAAATATATAAAATCTTTCATAATGCTTTTAGAGACCTGTTTTAATTTTTTTTAAATTTTTAACACATCTAATTGTTTCGGTCAATTTTGTTGTTGTGTTACTATCGAGAGTTTCTTCTGTTGGCAGGTCATCATCTAACTTATCCTGGCAAAGCTAAGCACCAAGCATTTAAAAAAAAATTTTCCGAATTTTCAATATTTTAAGAATGAATTTCTTGAAGGAAATATATTGTATGAACAAATATTTCTAAACACAACTTTTTTGGTGAACTTTGGTACATATAACATTGTAAAATTCTACATGATTGCATTTAGAATGCATTTAAAAAAGCCAAATATAGCACTTATACTTGTAAAAATTAGATGAATTTTTGTTATTTAAAAGTCAATAAAATATAAATCACCAAATGCAGAAGTTGAGAGATCTTTCAATGTGATAATTTATTAAAAAAAAATAAGAAATTAAATGTCACTCAACACAGAAAAAAATGTTTAAACAGTTTAATACAATTTATCATTTTAAATAGTTTTTTGTTTCTCCTGAAAAATATTCAACACAGCCTTTTGCGTTTTAGGTAACGATATGTATTAAGTTTTATAATCATTTTAAGCTTCTTAAATTTTTTTAATAGTTGTAAGTATCTACTTTTTGAACCCGAATGTTATTTAAAAGTATATATGTAGTAACTTAGTTTGTTTCAATAAATATTCACCCCTATTATTAAAGTCTACGGCACCTAAACAGTAATGATATTTTCTGAGTCGTTATTGACAATAATCGATTATTATTGACAGTCAATTGATATATTATAAGGCGCTTTAAAGTCGACGTCGAGTAGAATTGTCCCTGGGTTAGTCGAAAGGAAATTTTGCGAATACTCAAATGAAAGTTAAAGAAATTTTAAATGAAATTTAAACATATTTATTGAATATGTTTCAAATAAAAAAATTAAAATTTGAATGAAGTTATGGGCACAAATTTTATTAGTAAATTTAAAAAAAATTTGCGAAAAAGTCATTAAATTGATTAAAAGTCCCTAAAACTATAAGGAATGGCAAAAATTCATTAAAAATTGCAAAATTTGCGGAAATTCGCAAAAATTGCTAACAGCGACATGATAGCAAAGTCTAATTTTTATAAAAATCTTTAAAGCTGTAAATAATCAGTAAACTTATAGGAAAAAAGCGAAAATTGCAAAATTGGAAACAAACCCTAAAATTGATTTGAAATCGGCTTAAAAAACAAAATTTCGAAAAATAACAAAAAAAATAATGAATGCAAAAATAGCGAAAATTCGCGAAAATTTTTAATATTTCAAACAAGACTTAAAATTGATTAAAAGTCCATAAACTATAAAGAATGGCAAAAATTCGGCAAAAATTTGCTAACAGCGGCATGATAGAAACGTCTTAATATATGTATAATAAACGTTAAAGCTATAAAGAATCAGAAAACTTACAGTAAAAATATCTGTTATCTAAAACATGGCGAAAATTCGTAAAAAAATTCAAAATTGGAAACAAACTCTACACTTTATTTGAAAAAGCTAAATCGGTTAAAAAATATGTCGGAAAGTAGCAGAAATAGCGTTAAAAAGTGAGCTATAGTGATGAAGAAAGAACAAAAATAATTGGAGATTTTTTTTGTCAAATTTTCGATAACTAGTCGACGTCGACACAACATTCTTATAAAATACCAAATTAACGTCGAAGTGATGTACTCGTCGACTTGATGTGACAAAAATTTAATAGTAATGTTGACGTCGACGACGACTTACATAATAGGGGTGATTATATTTTTTCTAAGATATGCATCGACTTCAATTTAAATTCAATTTAGCACCCTAAAAATAGCGCGCTTATACGTTCTAACTATAGTAATAATATAAATATAAAAAATTTTTTAAACGACTTTGATAATATATAAAAATAAATCCACTTTCCATCCCTGAAACTAAGTGCATGTAAATTTATATGGCAATATCATATAACCGAATATGAGAGAACTAACATGCACTCACTCATGTTCTACTTCTTTTTTATTACATGGGCGATGATTTTCGGCTTTCAACAAACTTATTGGAAAACCTGGTCAAATTAAACAATTCTTTCCCAACTTATTTTTTAAACGTTGTTCTAAAAAAAAACTCAAGTTAAATATAAATTGTATACCAAAATGAAGCTAAAGTACTCAGCTTCACCTTCGGAGGAAGTCCTAATTTTGGCCCCTTACCCAAAATAAGAAATTAGTGATATTTAGTAGAAAGTTATTTTTTATAACTTTGTTCTACAAAAAAATTTAGGGAAATATAAATGATACACCAAAATGAAGCTTAAGTACTCAGCTTCACGCCACATATAGCCAACCTTCGGAGGAAGTCCTAATTTTGGCCCCTTATCCAAAATAAGAAATTAGTGATATTTAGTAGAAAGTTATTTTTTATAACTTTGTTCTACAAAAAACTTTAGGGAAATATAAATGATACACCAAAATGAAGCTTAAGTACCCTGCTATACGCCACATATAGCCAACCTTCGGAGGAAGTCCTAATTTTGGCCCCTTACCCAAAATAAGAAATTAGTGATATTTAGTAGAAAGTTATTTTTTATAACTTTGTTCTACAAAGAACTTTAGGGAAATATAAATGATACACCAGAATGAAGCTTAAGTACCCTGCTATACGCCACATATAGCCAACCTTCGGAGGAAGTCCTAATTTTGGCCCCTTAGCCAAAAGAAAAAATGAGTGAAATTTAGTAGAAAGTAATTTTTTAAAACTTTGTTCTACAAAAAACTTTAGGGAAATATAAATGGTACACCAAAATGAAGCTTAAGTACCCTGCTATACGCCACATATAGCCAACCTTCGGAGGAAGTCCTAATTTTGGCCCCTTAGCCAAAAGAAAAAATGAGTGAAATTTAGTAGAAAGTTATTTTTTATAACTTTGTTCTACAAAAAACTTTAAGGAAATATAAATGATACACCAAAATGAAGCTTAAGTACTCAGCTATACGCCACATATAGCCAACCTTCGGAGGAAGTCCTAATTTTGGCCCCTTAGCCAAAAGAAAAAATGCGTGAAATTTAGTAGAAAGTAATTTTTTAAAACTTTGTTCTACAAAAAACTTTAGGAAAATATAAATGATACACCAAAATGAAGCTTAAGTACCCTGCTATACGCCACATATAGCCAACCTTCGGAGGAAGTCCTAATTTTGGCCCCTTAGCCAAAAGAAAAAATGAGTGATATTTAGTAGAAAGTTATTTTTTATAACTTTGTTCTACAAAAAACTTTAGGGAAATATAAATGATACACCAAAATGAAGCTTAAGTACCCTGCTATACGCCACATATACCCAACCTTCGGAGGAAGTCCTAATTTTGGCCCCTTAGCCAAAAGAAAAAATGAGTGAAATTTAGTAGAAAGTTATTTTTTATAACTTTGTTCTACAAAAAACTTTAGGGAAATATAAATGATACACCAAAATGAAGCTTATGTACTCAGCTATACGCCACATATAGCCAACCTTCGGAGGAAGTCCTAATTTTGGCCCCTTAGCCAAAATAAGAAATTAGTGATATTTAGTAGAAAGTTATTTTTTATAACTTTGTTCTACAAAAAACTTTAGGGAAATATAAATGATACACCAAAATGAAGCTTAAGTACCCTGCTATACGCCACATATAGCCAACCTTCGGAGGAAGTCCTAATTTTGGCCCCTTAGCCAAAAGAAAAAATGAGTGAAATTTAGTAGAAAGTTATTTTTTATAACTTAGTTCTACAAAAAACTTTAGGGAAATATAAATGATACACCAAAATGAAGCTTAATTATTTGTAAACTACTTTAAATTTATTAGTTTGTCGCAATATTTTAATTACTTATTATTTAAATAACATTTCCGGTTTTACTTTGTTATCTTGTTAAAAGCCGAAAACTCTCCCATACACCGAAAACAAGAAGAAGATATTCTCTATAAAATGGCTAAAGTTGCCATATCTATTCACAATATTTCGCTATTTTAACTTGGCTGCACCTAAGTTTAGTTCTGCTCAGCCAGAAATACTCAATTTTAATGAGGAGAAGAGAGACATATTCTGTTGCTCTCTTTCTTTTGAGTGAAACAAGATTTACTTTGTTAACTACTTTGTTATGTTCACGGAGATTAATTTTTTTTATTTATTTTCTTTTTAACACACAATGTGTGAGTGTTGTCAAAGTTTTTATTGTGACATACACCTTTTGCGTTACACTTTTCTGTCAAAGTTAGAAGTGTCACGCAAAGCGATGAAGTTTTATCTGACTTGGCCTTTAGTGCAAACAACAAAACAGGTTGACAATTATAACAACAGTTGTTATTGATAAAAGTTACAGAATCCCACTACTGTTAATTTAGAAATGAAGCTCTGTTTCGCACTTGGTAACTCTGATTTATAAGAAACTTCCACTTGACTGTGTAAACATTCATGCAACTTGTATGACATTCGACCATTTCGTCGACATATTCGATGTTAATACGTATAGCCTACTTGCAAGTAACTTCTTGCATGTGTAAAGGGGCCCATAGACACATACTGCTGACAGCTACTGCCGATAAACCCTTTGTATACGTGTGTGATTGATATTTTACTACACACCTATCAATCATCATTTTAAAATAAATTTCATTTTGTGAAATTCAAGAAAAACCCTATTTTCTTCACTCGTTTTTTTTTCTCAAAAACTATTTAAAATTTATTTTAATTTAAATTAAAATGAAAAATCAATCCAAAAATGAATTCATTTATTTTATTGTTTATTTGAACAACTGTCAGCAGTATGAGTTCATTTCAAAATCAAACCTATTTTGATTTTTCATACTGCATTGTCTGTGAGACGCATACATAAATAAAAATTTCAAATTGACAAACACGTGCTGATTGCATGAGCATGAGCAGTATGTGTGTGTGGGACCCTTAAAGGCAGGGTTAAGCAAATGGCAGTTTCTTAAAATTAAACAAAATGTTTCCTTAAGGTCAATATGGTTTGCCTCGTATAATTTACATTTTACAACGAACGATTTTGTGCACCCATCGCTCATTTTGTCCAGAAAACGATCTACTTTCAAAATATATACAGTTTATACTGTGCAAAAGCCTGTGTTCCTTGGGATAAATCAGCAACGCTTTTTACTGACCATTTTGGATGAACCCAAATATCTCCCATCGCTCATTTTGTCCAGAAAACGATCTACTTTCAAAATATATACAGTTTATACTGTGCAAAAGCCTGTGTTCCTTGGGATAAATCAGCAACGCTTTTTACTGACCACTTTGGATGAACCCAAATATCTCGGGAACAAACCGAACGATTTTTTCGCACATCGCTCATTTTGTTCCTAAAAGTGTAGTTTTAATTTGTGTTAACTATTTTTTGTATTTTTATTAAAAATATTAGTTATTTTTATTTCTCCTTTTTAAATTCCTAAATTCGACACTAACTTTTTTGTCTAATTTTGGAAATCCCCATAAATTCCTAAATTCGACGCTAACTTTTTGTTATTATTCTGCAAATCACCATAATTTGGGTATTTTGTTCCCGGTTTTTAAATTCCCAAATTCGATGCTATTTCGTCGACGCTATCTTGGCACACGTTTCTGCTTGAAACAGCTGACTTAAATTTACGGGGACGATTAGTTTAAAAGTATTTCAATTTTTTTTTATAAATGAACATACAAATCAATTAAACTTAACATATTTCAGATGTCGATTGCTTCAAAAATTGGTACATCCTTCATACTGAATGGACTTAGAACACTAACGGCTACTAATGCTATTAAATCTTCAGTACGTCATTTTCAGATGATGGTTAAACCTTTTCCTAAATCCACTATCGAAACGTTAAGACAAAGTTCAATTGCTAGCAGCGTGGTATCACCAATGTCCGTAACTTCAGGGTTGCAAAGTTTGTTGTTACCGATTTCATCACTGATCTCTCAGGTAGCTGGTTTTAAGGTTAAGGGCCATCTAAAGCGCCGTTGCAAAGATTGTTATTTCGTTGTGCGTCAGCAGAGACATTATGTCATATGCCCAACACACCCGCGCCATAAACAAATGTCCATGAAGAAACGGGAATATAAATCATGGATTTTGACTCATGCTACACAATCTAAAGTAAGACCATATTAATTATGTTTATAGATTGTTGTAAAAAATAAATAAAAAATTGTAGATTATAAATTTATAAATTTGAAAGCCGTTTCATGCAACATTTGGTGTGTTAATGCAAACTAATTGTAAAAATAAAAAAAAGATTTTAGCGATAAGAATTTTATCTTAAAAGCTTAAAATATTAAGTCCGGAAAGTTTTGTTTAAAATATTTATGTGGATTTTTAGTTGTTTTATAAGCTTACACTCAGGGCTGTGGAGTCGTGCGAAAAAAGTACTAACTCGGACTCCAAACGCTGAAATTTTTTAAGTGCGATTCTGACTTCTATAATCTTCATGCTAAATGTATATGAGACTGGTCCTCTTTTAATACACTCCACCACAATCAGTTGTGATGAGGGTAAACTATGTCATTCCATGTGAAACTTTTTTATTATGCATATAATACCCCACAAAGTACAGTGAGCGTCAAAATAAAGAAAACAGCTTTATTTCCAATATAAAAAGTGTTATGTTAGTTATAAAATGTTAAATTTCTAATTTGCCAAGTTTAATTAGACTTCAAGCTTGCTATAATCTGTGAAAAATGCGTTGCTCCGAAACTTTACGAAAGCAAGTTGGACAAAAAAAAACATGAGAACATCACGGAAACAATACAGTATCTATAATGAAGCGTGATAGAGTTCGCTTTTGTAAAACGTTCTTAAACAGCTGGATCAGCCCAATATTCGATCGATGTCAACTCAACTAAGCATCTGGGAGCATTTAAATATACAAATTAAAAAAAACATAATCAGCAAGCACTCTCTGAAGAAAATTCTTCAGCAAGATTGGCCAAAAATGTCTACTGATCTACCTTCAAAATGGGTGGATTCGATGCCAAAGAGACTAGAAGCCGTCCTAAAAGCAAAAAAAATCGAACAAAGTATAACCCACTTCACTTTTCTTAGTATTTTAAAACTGTACACATTTTTTGACGCGTTAAAAACGGAGTAAATTTGTTTTTTATTGCACTGTTTTTGTTGTTTTTGAAGTATTTAAAATTTTTAATTTTATATTGTAATAACATTGTCCAAAGTTTTGTAAATGATAATAAACTTCTAAAAATTTAAATTCGTTTTACTAAACACTTTATATTGGAAAACAAGGTGTTTACTTTATTTTGATGCTCACAGTATATTTATTCTGGTTTCTTGAGTAATTCTAAGTCGATTTAGCCATGTCCGTCTGTTGAAAATACGCTCACTTTCGAAAAACTCAAAATACATAATCTTGGTGTCAAATTGCTTCTAGTTATCCTAAGCAGTTTGGGAGTGAAATCCAGCAAAATCCGATCAGTAGGATCATAGTTATCAATTAAAATGTAGAACCACCACCCTTAAAAATTGACAATTTTGTTACAAAGACTTACGTAAAAGGTGCCATAATGTACGTCTAAAACCGTAATAAATATTGCTATCGTATTTAAATGTGCTACGTTTCGTAAAGATTGGTTCATAATTTACCATAGGCCCCATATAAAGCCTACGTCACAGTTTTATAAGACACTGCAAAATTTCGTGAAGATCGGTCCATAATTTACCATATGCCGTATACAAAACCTACCCTCGGAAAACAGTTTAGTACGTTAAAAAACGTAATAACAAGGGCAACCAAAAAATAAGCATTTGCTTATTTTTTTATTAATACTAAAAAATCAACCATTTCTGTGCTGTAACAACTCTGGTTAAAAAAATCGTTCAAAGTTATGATAATATTTTGTGCTTCCCTTGCACAATATCATCCCCACAATTATTATACCCACACGGTGTGGGCCACACCACAAGAGTGGAGAGGGTATTATGCATTTGTGCTGATGTGAGAAACACCTTAAAATATTAGTCCTAAAGTATACCGATCAACTCAGAATCACTTTCTGAGTCGATCTAACGATGTCCGTCCGGCTGGCTGGCTGTCCATGTAACCTTGTGCGCAAAGTACAGGTCGCAATTTTAAAGATAATTTAATGAAATTTGGTACGTAGATTCTAATTGGCACAATGGCGAATCGGTCCATAATTTAATATAGCCCCCATACAAGCTGCTATCCGGAAGAGGGTCTTTGTTCCTACTATCAAACCAATTTAAATGCAATTTAAGACATACATATGTATATAGATCCATATTTATATGGACACGTAAGGTATGCATTTTTTAAAAAAATAGGACCACGAGGGGAGATAGGGTCAATCTCTGCCCATCAGTAACTATTTAACCGATTTTAATGAAATTAAAAACATAGATAGATCTCTATTCATATAGCCATACACTTTCGAAACTTGTTTTTAAATACTGTGGTGTTGGGTATCATACGGTCGGGCTTGACCGACTATACCTTCTTACTTGATTTTTATGCAACTCTGTCTTAGCGGTACTGTAACGTACCTTTTATAGTGTTGTGTATAATTTGTATGTGTTTATGTTTTTAGTATTAAGCCTTTTTATCAACTTATTTTATTATTTGCTGGTTTTAGTTCTTTTCTCTCGAAAATTCCACAGCGGTATTCTTACGATCAAATTCCTCAGTCTGTTACGTCTTATTTCTTTTTAAATGTAGTTTTTGTGTAAAGTAACGTCTGTTAGTTCCACTTCTCTCTGTTTTTGATATAGTAACGTCTTATTTTTTGGCTTTTTTAATATAGTTTAACTTTTAAGAATTTCTCTGTATACCAAATATTTTTAATTACTGCAAACTTTGGGTTTTACACGAAGTTGTAACAAAATTGGAAACAACAAATCTTTCATTGGTCTCCTAACTTGGTGGCCACACGATCAAGTTTTGCCTTTCAATTCCATTCAATTTGCAATACACTCTCACTTTTTTACTAACACACTCACACTTTTTAAATTGACCATGAGATGGCTTTCAATTTCACCTCTCCATTTGTTTGGCAATTTTACTTTTAATTTAACAGCTGATTACATGTTAGTCTTTATAAATTGTTTTCTTGATGAAATCTTGAAAGTAAATTGCTTACAAATTGAATGCAGCCTACGTCACAGCTTTCAATTTATGTAACTTTTGTCAAGTAAAAGACTATCAAGAAATCTTGATCGTGTGGCCGCAGGGTAAGTGAACATAGTTATGGACCGTAAGGAAAATGTCCCGTGTGCCAGGGGATATAGAAGACAAAGTTAATAAAAAATTTAAATCAGTTTCATTAAAAAATGAAGGATTTTCGGTATTAAAAGATATTGGGGATATTTTGCGAGGCAAGCGGAATTGTGAGTCCAATCGTATATTATATACTTCAGAGCAAATAATCAATTTTAAATATGCTCCCTCAACATCTGTAGACGTAGGAAGAACTTTTTCTATGTACAAGAACTTGCTGACTCCAAACAGACATAGTTTTCTTTTCGAAAATTTATTGCATCAACTTATAATTTACTATAACAACGTATTAAACGAATTAAGTGGAAAATAAACAAGTTTAAATTGACTTTTTTTAGTTTTAACAGCTTGTTTTCATGTTTTTAAACGCTTTTTTTAAGAGCTTAAAACTATTTTTTTAGTGCTTTTTTTTGGTTGCCCTAGTAATAACTAATGCTATAGTAATGCACGCATAATTTTCTATATAATGCTCACTCTAGGAAATTATTTAAATACACCTAAAAAAGTAGCAGCTATACATAGATATTGTAAAATTTGGTCCAATTTTGGTTCATATGGCTAGAAATAATACCATGGAATTTTCTGATTATCGGTCTATATTTACCTTAGATCCCATACTAAGCAGCTTTCTGAAAAGCACTTTAAGCGCTGAAACAAATTTGTTGAAATGTGTTCCATTTAGATTTTTAATTACGGAAATCACTATACAGGATTTTGTGATGATCAGTCAATAATTTATTTTTTTAAAAAAACCTCTTATTTCTGAAAAAAAACTTTTTTTACAAAAGTGCCAACATTTTTAAAACAAAAAAATATAAATATTTTGCTCTTTCTATTAATTATATGTTCCCGGGATCCCGCTCCATACAAATAATACAAAGTAAATTTTTTTTTATAAATGAAAAAAACTTTTATAAACAAACGTAAGGGAACTTGTTTACAAAGTAAGTTAAATAAGTGCTTAAATTCTACAAAAATGAATTGAAGATTGCTTTTATATGCAAATTCCTTATTATTATGCTCTAGATACAAGATAAAAAGATATCATAAACATAACAATTTAATTCATAAAACAATATTAAAAACAAACAAAAATTGAGAAACTCAAGATATGAGATCAAAAAGTTAATTCATAAAATAGAGTATATTTCTGATTTTATATACTGATTACCATGTTTCCCAAAAATTTCGTTCACTTTTTTACCGATGTCGGACAAATAGTTAAAAGTGCACCGTTGTTGCATGCTTCTGATGTCAAGGTTGATGCCAAAAGTAGCATCATCCGGATTACTTCTTACTAACCTTTTATTTTCATTACGCCCATCTGTAATCTTTAGGACAATGAGTCTTTCAAATTGTATAATGAAGTATCTCACACGAGTTTCCTTATTGTTTTTATTTCGGTTTCCCCGCACTTTTCGGGTATATTACCAAGCTTGATTTTTTTTTTTGTAGATATGACTATGTTGCAATAAAGGAGCGATATGTTTAGGTATCTCCTATTTTTAAGACTTGTCCATGGACAATGAGAATTAACTGCCTGCATCTTATTTTGAATTTATGTGCTTTATCAACTCTTCACTTCACTAAATTTATTAAATATCAACTGTTGCACTTGCCCATTCTGCTTTTAATAGATTTATTGCAGCAAGAAACATTGATTTACATATGTACTCACTTCTTGTAGTTGATCTAATCGACAACCCATCCACAGATGCTAATTTTTAGAGAAAAGAAAACTCAAATTTTTGTTTCCCGGGATCCCGCAAACAAAATCCCGGGAAAGCGGGGAATTCCCGGGAAAAAACCCTACTCTTATTACATAAAAAGGTGCAAGATCTTTGACGTGTTAATGAAAGTCGTTATCAAAATCGAACTTTTTTAACAGACCATTAAAAAGTGCAACATCAAACTTTAAAGAATAAACTCCAAGGTCTATTACATCAACTTCAGACAACTTATATGAACCTATACTAAAGATATTTCAGAACCTAAAAAAATGTGGGATCTTTACGAAGAAGTTAACACAATTAAAATAATAAAGTACAGAAAATATAAGACCATTTAATAACATGAAAACATCACTTAATACACTCAGGTCTCGTTTTATGCGAGTTTTTTTTATGCGGATTCAAATTTATGCGATTTTTAAATAAACGATTTTTTAACAAATAGAATCTGGGAATTTATTCCTCATGGTGAGTTACATTTATTATATAAATTTTTCATATTATTCGAATGTGTATTCTATGTCAAATACAATCCTCAAAAGCTTTTATACTTTAATAGCCTCATTCCTTCAATATTTCACAGGAATATTTTCTATGCACTATCAGCATTTTTTTTGTTTTTGTATATTTCTGTTACGAAGCTTACCTTAGCTATCCTTTGGTTAGCAATGAAGTAAATTGTAAAGAAAATTTATACAACTATTAGATACCAGCAGAATGTAATGCATTTTCTGGCCCGCTACGGCCTTCGTCAGCATTCTTTGTATCTTATAGTTGTATAAATTTTCTTTACAATTTACTTCATTGCTAACCAAAGGATAGCTAAGGTAAGCTTCGTAACAGAAATATACAAAAACAAAAAAAAAATGCTGATAGTGCATAGAAAATATTCCTGTGAAATATTGAATGAATGAGGCTATTAAAGTATAAAAGCTTTTGAGGATTGTATTTGACATAGAATACACATTCGAATAATATGAAAAATTTATATAATAAATGTAACTCACCATGAGGAATAAATTCCCAGATTTTATTTGTTAAAATAATTAAGTTAAATACATAAAATTTACAATAGGCACTATCCAGTTATAAGATACAAAGAATGCTGACGAAGGCCGTAGCGGGCCAGAAAATGCATTACATTCTGCTGGTATCTAATAGTTGTATAAATTTTCTTTACAATTTACTTCATTGCTAACCAAAGGATAGCTAAGGTAAGCTTCGTAACAGAAATATACAAAAACAAAAAAAAAAAAAAAAAAAAAAAAAAAAAAAAATGCTGATAGTGCATAGAAAATATTCCTGTGAAATATTGAAGGAATGAGGCTATTAAAGTATAAAAGCTTTTGAGGATTGTATTTGACATAGAATACACATTCGAATAATATGAAAAATTTATATAATAAACGATTTTTTGTTAAATTTTTACGGTTTTTGAAATTTTAGATGTTTTTTAAGCTTTTTACCGTTTTGAAATTAAACCAAGTTTGCATCACTGTCATAATCGTTATAGTTTGTTTTATTTTGTGTTTTTATATCCATAGCCGATACGTATTTAAGAGTGTTTTTAAACTAATAAAGAGCACATAATGTTAGTTTTACAGCGAAGGCTAATTTCGGTAAAAATAGAATCAAAAATTAGGTAGAAATTAGAAAAATTTTAGATTAAACTCGTTCTTTCCTGTCTTTTACGGTAGAAAAAATTTAGTTTAAGCTCGTTCTTTCCTGTCTTTTACGGTAATAACCACATGTACGAGTGTAAAGAAATTTGCATAACTTTTAAACTAATAGAGGTCCCATAAAAAAACTTTTACAATATGATAAGGACACTAAAGGCCAATTTTGATTAAAAAATAAAAAAATTAAAACTAAGTAAGAAAAATTTTGGATTTAAATTGGTCATTTCCGGTTTTGCAGATGAAAAATAATTTTTTTTTTATTAAAAGATCAATCATTTTCTATAAGAATCACCTTAACTTTTCTTCGTTTGATTAGTAATTTTAAAAAGAAATGATTAATAATTTAAAAAAAAACAATTTTTTGAAAACGGCAACACTGGTGGTAACCCCGTAACTCGACAAATAAACATCATAGAAAAAAAATATTTTGCAAACTTATTCATATCTACTAGAACTATAGTTATGCTAAATAAAAAGGAATTCCAACAAAATATTTTTATTGGGTTGTCCGCTTTACAAATAATTCCCCAAATATATACATATTTGTTGATTTTTTTTATGCGATTTTGGTTTGTTTTTTAATTAAAATTTGAATTTATGCTGTTTTTCAGAATTTTAGAACGAATCATTAGTTTTTATATGAAGCTAGAGTATCGTTTTATGCGAATTCAATTTGTGAGATTTTTTTTGGAACGCATCTATCGCATAAAACGAGACCTGAGTGTATTTGTATCCAATATACTGCAAATTTTAAATCATGTATTTACATCTCCAAAAACTTGCAAAAAAGGGGAAAAGGAAAATGGCTGCTATGGGATAAAAAAAATCATTTTAGTTCGGCATAAACTGTTATGAATCATGATAGATTATTCAAGTTAGTTCAAATTGTTAGAAATAAAAGTATAACAATTTCTTACTGTCGTACAATTGGCTTGAACAGGAACCAATTTTTATACTGACGTCCATTTTGTAAAGATTATTTAACTGTCGGTGGAGGGTGTCAAAGATTCGGTACATCCGAATATAGCACTCTTACTTTTTTAATGCATTAGCTTTTAAATGGTATAGCATAAAAATGATTCTTAAAAATTTCAAATCGATATTTCGAATAATTTTTATTTTGGAAAATATTAGAAAATTTTTTTTAAATTTTTTATGCCGCAACACTTTGGAGTCGGAGTCGCGAGTTTTTGTGGGTACTACGACTCCGACTCTGGCACAAAAACCTCAACTCCGACTCCAAAGCCCTGCTTACACTAGGGATGTTAAAAAGGCAAATCTCGTTCCCTAAAGTTTAGCGTTTTTTTTTTCTAATTTCTACTACTTTATTAAATATCACCAAAACAAAATTAGGGGTTCCACAACACCCAAAGCTACTCTATAAGAAACAGCATAGCTGAATATAGCAATCTTATTTGTTTAATATTTGCCCAATAAAAAATTAAGCTTCAAACGTGGCAGTTTTGTAGGGAAAAAAGGTAAAATTTTCGCTTACCTTCTCGCTTGCGGAATACATGAATTTTATGTGGCGAGTTCCCACTTTGATGTAATTTATTTTGGACACAAAGGTCGCTTTATTCAACGCATGTAAAAAGTGGTGATTGTCATGATCAGCTCATTTTTTGCTAGTTTTTCTTTAATATTCTCCCTTAAAAACTGGCAAGTGACGACATTCGATATCGATTGAAATTACAATACAACCTAAATGAAAATTTCGATCGATATCGAATGCCGCAATTTGCCCCCTGCTTTATAGTAATGAAATGCCGTGGTCCTTTGAATGTTTTTTTTTATAAGTTTTCTTAAGGATTCCTTAACTAATTTTATTTATGTATTTGTTTCGTAATATAAGCCACTGAGGCCAAATATATATTACACAGCACTTAGTACCTAAGTATTACATCAGAGAAATATATGAATAACAAATAAGCATATGTATGTATATAAAGGTACATTATAAAATCTAATAACAAACAATCTCAATTCATTCGCTCCCCCGAGCATAAAAAAATCACAAAATATAAATTTACAAGAATAGAGAGTAGAAGAAAATTCGGTCCAAATAGGGAAGTGCGTATATGTTCAATTTTCAAGCAATACATAAAAAAAACTACTAATTAGCATCTGAAAAAATGCGTCATTAGTTTTAATCTGAAAGCGTTATTAGAGTGCGTGAAGGTACGTAATTCTAAAGGTATGTGGTTCCAATGATAAATAACTCTGACAAGGAAGGATCTAGCAAATGCTGATCTAACAATTCTATTATTCTATTTATGAAACAGACTAAGATTACGAAACGATACCAGTTCATTAAAAGAGCAGCCTAGAAAACTCTTCACAAAACCAGAAATATTGTCCCTACGCCGAACATTATACACAAATCTAACAACTGCATTAATCAAACGTCTCAATCTGGCAAGAAGGAAACCAACAGTACCAGATATTACTTCAAACCCATAGAGAATCTGGGACATCAAAACCGCATGCGCTAATCTCTTCCTAACGTGGAAGGGTAAAAATATACTTGAACAGTAAATTCTCCGCAACGAACCCCAAACCCTCCCCGACAAGGAATCAATATGATTACTAAAACACAGCTTCTTATCAAGAGTAATTCCCAAACATTTATGATTATCAACAAATTGAACTTCATCATCACCCACAAAAATATCCAAGGTAGTAAAAAAACGAGACGTGGGGCCAAACATCATTGCTTTGGTTTTCCCAGTATTAATCGACAAGTAATTTACTGGAACTCTGTATTTCTTACTCGTAGCACATAAATATGCGCTCATATTTTAAAATGTTCCATTAGTGCTTTGCAAAATAAGAAAGTTTTTATTGGTTTTGTCATTTAATTTTTTTTTGTTTTTTTCTCCACATATGTACATATAAAAATTTTAAAAAGTTTTTAAAATTGAAATTAATAAAAAAAAGACAGTAAATTAAAAAAAACAATCAAATTTGTTTGACATTACCGGCTGTTTTTCACAAGTTTAGTCTCCTTTTAGGCAGGCAAAGTTTACTTTGCAGTCTTTAGTTTAATGAATAGTACAGTGTTCGTTGAATGCAGACGTGTTTTTTTAACTCGGCCTACGGTTTTTTTGTTCTTTTAACGTACTAAAATAAGTATTTATAAAATCATAATATTATTCATTAAATAAATAATATAAAATCAGCGAATTGGACGCTTGAAAATAATTTTTAATTTGTGAACATAAACGTCAATAATTAAAATAATAAAAGCTACAGTTAAATAAAAAAATTTATGTATGAACATACATACATACATACATACATACATTTTAAGCAAAAACTTTTCTTGTTTTTGTTTATTCTTCTTTTTTATTTTATTGTACAATTAAACAAACTGTAAAATAAAAAAAACTCTTATGAATGCCTACAATGCAAAAACAATAAAACATAATGAAAGAAATGCTTATGTTACAGTGAGTGTTGACGAAACAAAAGTAGAAACAAAAAAAAGAATCGATGATAGCAATTACTTAACGGCTTAACCTATTACTCGAACGCGTTCCCTCTCACCCTCTTTGTTTACAAATACGGTCGATCGTAATACAATAACAAGTTTGTTAACTGCAAGCGCTGCCGCAGTGCCCAAAACAGCCGCTATGGACAACTCAGTAACTCAAGTAAAAACTTCTCAAAAGCCTACAGTACAAGTTGGTATGGACAGGTACATAACAGTGCTTAAACGGGGACGCAGCCCTACCTCTGCAGCAGTTGCTTCGGCCTCAAAAGTACCATCTTTTGATAAAATAAATTCTCAAAATCGTTTTGCAATTCTGGAGGATGAATCCTCTGAAGCACAAAACGTCATAAAATCGTCCAAGCCTCCCCCGATATATCTGAGGGAGCAAAATTCTAATGAGCTCATAAAGAGTTTGATATCGGTTATAGGTGAAAATTCGTTTTACGTAGCTGCTATCAAGCGTGGTAGTATAAACGAAACAAAAATACAAATCAATCATGAGAATGATTTTCGAAAAATTGTAAGCAACTTTGAGGCACTCAAAAAAATTTTTATACATACCAACTGAAAATCAGTAAAGGTCTTCAGGTAGTGATTAAGGGTATTGACTCATGTGTGGACCCAGAAGAGGTAAAAACATTCCTTGAAGAAAAATGCTTCAAGGTAAAACATGTATTAAACATTAAAAATAGAGAAAAAATTCCCCAACCACTTTTTCGAGTGGAGTTTGAACCCGGTGACGTTAAACTTGAAAAAAATGAAACGCATCCCATCTATAACTTAAAATACATTCTGTACAGAAAAGTAACTATAGAGGAGCCGCACAAAAGAGGTGGTCCCGTTCAATGTCTGAACTGCCAAGAATTTGGCCATACTAAGGCATACTGCTACTTACCCCCTGTTTGCGTAGTATGTGGCGAATTACATGGTACAGTTCTTTGCGACAAGTCTAAAACCGACCCCAACGTAAAAAAATGCAGCAACTGTGGTGGCAATCACACTGCCAATTATAGAGGATGCCCTGTATATACTATCGTCAAGCAGTCGGTTGGACCGAAAACTAATCCCCCTCAGGTAACAAATCAAGTAAACAGTAATGACCTTCAGGCCCCCCAGCCTAGTAGTAACAGAATCTCTTATGCTAACGTCTTAAAATCAAATAATGTACCAATGCAAGGCGCTTCGACAAGTAATGACGAAACTCCAGTTTCTAATCTAAGTCGGCTAGAAAAAACAATGGAAACATTAGTGCAAACAGTAAATAATTTTACAAACACAATGGGTAATATGATGCAGGAAATTCTTAGAATGCAATCGATGTTATTGCAAGCTGTACTTAACAAGCCATGAACTGTTTAAAAATTTGTTTTTGGAACGCAAACGGCATCCGCCAACATAAAAATGAATTAGAATACTTTCTTAAAAATAAACAAATTGATGTCATGATGGTTTCTGAAACTCATTTGACCTCAAGAAATACGTTCAAAATCAATGGTTATACTCTATATGATACCAAGGACCCTCGAGATAGAGCTTGTGGAGGTTCTGCCATTTTAATAAAAAACCGAATTAAACACTACCCAATGTGTGATCATCGTGAAGATTATCTCCAAGCAACGAACATTTGTGTTGAAGAGATAAATCGAAACATAGTAATTTCATCTTTATATTCACCACCTAGGTTTTCAATATCAGAAAGCCAATATAATAAATATTATAAGTCATTGGGGCCCTGTTTCCTGGCTGCTGGCGATTATAACGCTAAACATACCTTCTGGGGGTCACGACTAATAACACCAAAGGGTCGTGTTTTGTTTAATAGAATCTCTAAAATGAATTTAAACGTTGTCGCGAGTGGCCAACCAACATATTGGCCTGCTGATGCGCAAAAAATTCCAGATGTCATCGATTTTGGTGTGGTTAAAAACATTCCCACAAAAACGATCCACGTTGAAGCTTCCGTAGAATTATCCTCTGATCACACGCCTACACTAGTTACTATAATAAACACCAATAGAATTGAATCTCCCTCTGGTTACATAGCGACGTCAGCTACACAAATAAATTGGTTAAAATATAAAAAATATCTCAGTACCCATTGCACAAAAAATATTCCGCTTAGCACACCGGAGTATATAGATCGCTCTATTGACAGTTTTCTAAAACTAGCTGTTCAACATTCCATTATTGCCCCCAAAAAAACCAAAAATAATAAAATATATTCCTCAGATGTCGAGCGTCTCTTGTCTGAAAAAAGGAGAGCTCGTAGAGAGTGGCAATTGCACAGATCCCCTCAACTTAAGAACTTACTAAAAGACTGTACAAGAAGGCTGAGAAAGTTACTGCAGACTCAGAAAACGGCTTCTCTGGAAAAATATCTTAAGGAACTTGATACAACTCCACAATCAGACTACTCATTATGGCGTGCAGCTAGAAATCTCAAAAGGCCAGTTGTCTCTAATCCGCCATTAAGAAACTTGAATGGAAGTTGGGCAAGAAATGATGTTGAAAAAGGAAATCGTTTTGTTAATCATTTAAAAAACGTATTTACCTTAAACATATCTCACGATATGGCGGTCGAGTTACCACCTGTTGCTGCTAGAGCAGCTGTTCCCCTAAGATTTGAGATAAAAGAAATCGAAAAGGCTATTTGTGATTTAAACTCCAAGAAGGCTCCTGGTTTTGATAAGATCAGCAACAAAATGCTTTTGAAGCTACCCAGCATAGCAAGGAGAATTATTCTTTTAATTTTTAATGGTATTTTACGCCTGGAATACTATCCTCAAAAGTGGAAGGTTTCCTTAGTCATCATGATACCTAAACCAGGAAAGGATCACACAAAAGTTGAGTCATATAGGCCTATAAGCTTACTTTCAAGTATATCAAAGCTGTTTGAGAAGCTGTTAGCGTCAAAATTAACCCCAATTCTAAATGAAAACAGATGTATTCCTAACCACCAATTCGGCTTTAGAAGAGAACACAGCACAATTGAGCAAACCCATCGTATAGTAAACGCAATAAGAAAAGCCTTTGAAGAAAGAAAATATTGTTCCGCTCTCTTCATCGATGTTTCTCAAGCTTTTGATAAAGTCTGGCATGAAGGCTTATTACATAAATTGAAGCTAAACTTACCAGTAAACACACACAAGCTGTTAGAAAGCTACTTAGTCGGTCGAAAGTTTATTATTAAAGAAGGTGATTATTTAAGCTCTCCTCAGCCAATTGAAGCTGGAGTCCCTCAGGGAAGCATCCTGGGCCCACTTTTATACTTAATATATACCTCGGATATGCCAACAAACAACATTTGCTGATGACACAGCTTTTCTAAGCGTGCTAGAAAACAGTCAAGAAGCATCTCGATACCTACAGGATCATATATTTCAACTCGAACTGTGGCTAAAGCAATGGAGGATAAAGGTCAATGAGCAAAAATACGTACATATAACATTTACCTTGCGTCGGGAAACATGCCCCCTATTAAAATCAATAATCATTTAGTGCCTCAAAATTCGCATGTAAAATACCTCGGTATTTACTAGATCGCCGTTTAACGTGGAAAAGCCATATAGAGGCAAAATTATCTCAAATGAAACTAAAAGCCATCCAAATTCATTGGCTTATTGGAAGAAACTTAGTCCTTAGTCCTTAGTCTCGACTGCAAACTTTTACTTTACAACTCCATCTTAAAGCTAATCTGGTGCTACGGTATTTTTCGGCATCTAATATCGAAAAAATTCAAAGGCGCCAAAATAAACTTCTTCGAATAATCACAGCTGCCCCTTGGTATGTTAAAAACTCAAATATTCACAAGGATCTCAATGTTCCATTAGTAAAAACTGTGATTACAAAATAGGCAGTAAAATATTTAAAAAGGCTTGAACAACACCCAAATCCACTAGCTCGAAATATTTTAAACCATGGCGGCCACACTCGCTTAAGAAGAAGAGACACTGCAGCACTTACCCAATTATATGAGCGATAAACACCTATATATGTGAATAGAACCCGTGATGAAGAAAATTATTGTCTGGCACTGGCAGGACATAAATAAAGTATTAGGATAAGATTTGATTAATTATTGTTAGTTCATATTTAATATATGAAGATTCAATAAAAAAATAATGAGAAAAAAAAGGAGGGAGGGGAAAAGACAATAGCAGGGGAGTACATACATATGCTGTACTCGCAAATTCGGTTTGTTTTTCGTTCGTAGTTTATACCTGAAGTTGGCTGCAGCTTTATATTTATATATAGCGTTGCCAGAAAGTTTAGTAAAATAATCATCATTTGGCAAAAAAATTATATCTTGAAGAGAAAAATATTATTTTTTTTTTTTAAATTAAAGTGCTTATAACAAGGGCAAACAATTATTAATTTTATATAAAAAAATACTTCTTCCCAGCAAAAAAACTTTGAAGTTGTTTAACAAGAGGCAATATTTTCATGATTTCTTTAGTATTTATTTACTTAAATGAATTTAAAATACATACCGTATAATTAACTTTTCATAACTGAACGCATGTTAAATTACATGAAATTATCCCATTCAACTCTTATGTATGAATTGCAATATTTCACAATAGTTTGGTATGTATTTATTTATTTATTTAATAAAGTATTTTACAAAATCAATTTATAAAATACAAAGTGTAATAGTGTGGGCTACAAGTAGAGTTTTTTTTCCCGGACTTTTTCGTTTCCCGGGAAAGCGGGAAATTTTTTTTAAATTTCCCGGGATCCCGGGATCCCGCTCCATATAAATAATACAAAATAAATTTTGTTATTAATAAATGAAAAAACTTTTATAAAAAAACGTAAGGGAACTTGTTTACAAAGAAACTAAAATAAATGGTTCAATACTAAAAACCCAGAAAAAAATTCGCTTACTTTTTCAAAATAAATAGCTCCTTCAACTCATTATTTAGCAGCTTTCTTCTATAAATACATCTATAACAGCTTCTATAACTACTTTTTTCTGAATGTATTAAAGTAAAAAAATAATGACTTGCTTTTGAATGCGTTCATTTTGGGACATCCCTTGTAGAATTCATTGGTTCTTTCAGTAGAATTGTAAGTAGTGCTCTTATGTTTTTTTGATTACTCAACACATTATTTTGTAGGCGAAGTTTTTACTGGGAAATTAATTGAAGATTAAAATAGGAACTTGAATTATTATTACCTCACGCCTTTATTCCCTATTATTATGCTTTTATTCAGTATTATTATGCTCTGGATACAAGATAAAAAGATAACATAAGCATAACAATTTAATTCATAAAACAATAATAAAAACAAAATAAAAATTAAGGAACTCAAGATCCCCAGTAAAAACTTCGCTTACTTTTTCAACATGAATAGCTTCTTTAACTCATTATTTAGTAGCTTTCTTCTATAACTACATCTATAACAACTTCTATAACTACTTTTTTCTGGATGTATTAAAGGAAAAAAATAATGACTTGCTTTTGAATGCGTTCATTTTGGGACATCCCTTGTAAAATTCATTGGTTCTTTCCGTAGAATTGTAAGTAGTGCTCTTATGTTTTTCTGATTACTCAACACATTATTTTGTAGGCGAAGTTTTTACTGGGGAAAGAATTCTATTTATTTATTTAGGAAATAACTTTTTGACACACTCAAAGCTTAGTAAGTCTTCAAAAATGATTTTCCTGATTTTATTTACTAATTATCGTGTTTCCGAAAAATTTCGTTCATTTTTTAGGTTGGACAAATAGTTAAAAGTGCACCGTTGTAGCATGCTTCGGATTCACAATCAGAAGCATTTTTTTCTTTTTTATAAACAACGTATCAGTCAAATGTATGTCAAGGTTTATGCAAAAAAAAAGCATCAACCGGACTGCTTCTTACAAACCTTTTCATTTCAATAGGTCCATTTGTTATCTTTAGGACAATGTGTTTTTCAAGTTGTATGTTGTAGTATCTTACACGAGTTTCCAAAATGTTATTTTATTTCGGTTTCCCCGCACTTCACGGGTATATAAACCAACACAAATTGAAAATTTGTGTTTATCACCTAATAAACATATCGCTCCTTCATTGCATCTAAGTCAATAAAGGAGCGATATGTTTAGGCATCTCCTATTTTTAAGACTTTTTCATGGGCAATGAAACTTTACTGTCTGCATCTTATTTTGAATTAATGTACTTTATTAACTCTTCACTTTACTAAATGTAATAATTATCAACTGTTGCACTGCCCATTCTGCTTTTAGTAGATTTATTGCATCAGGCGACATTGATTTACGTATGTACTCACTTCTTGTAATTGATCTAATACACAACCCATCCACAGATGCTAATTTTTAGAGAATAGAAAACTAAATTTCACAGTATAAATAGCTATTTTCTGAAATTATGAGGACTTTTTTATTTCCCGGGATCCCGCAAGAAAAATCCCGGGAAAACGGGAAATAAAATAATTGAAATAACCCTAGCTACAAGGCCATGACACTATTTATGTTGAGAGTTACACTTCATTTAATACATTAGCAGAGTTTAAGATATACTTAATGTCCCTTAGCGAATCTATGTTGTTGCAGTTAAGGATTTCTTCTAGCGGTCTATCTGTTGAGGTTAGCGGGCATTCTTTAAAGATGTGATATATTGTGAGGTGTTCCAGGCAGCTTTCGCATTCTCTTGGCTGTGTTTGTTCATAATAATGTTGTGTACTGAATCATGTGGTTCAAAGTCTGGTTCTGGCAATTATGATGCAGTCTTCTCGACTGAAATGGATGTTATAAGTAACTAAGAAACTATAGAAATTATCCCATTTTTGTTGCAGTTGGTTTTGTTGATATTTTTTGTGAAAGTTAGTGATAACTTGCGTAAGAGGTGGAACCTCTACTATTAAAGGCCGATTAATTGCGCTTATTGCCGCCAGATCGGCTTGTTCATTTCCTAGGATGCCGATGTGCCCCGGGATCCAGAGAACTATTTATAACTTCGTTTACTAGGTTAATGTTTTGTAGTATGTATCTCCTTGTGTCCCCATCTTGTTTTATTGACTTTACTGCGCTAAGACTGTCTGAGCATATTAGCGCTTTTCGTTGTTTTTTTGTTGCGTGAATTACAGCAAATCTGATGGCGGCTAATTCAGCAGGAAAAATACCAGCATGGTCGGGCAGTATAGCCTGATGAATAGTGTTAAAACTGCTATGTTCTTGTTCAACCACAGCGTACGACGTATTTCCATTTAAGTAGGAACCGTCTGTAAATATGGTTAGACTTACATTGTACTTCTCTTTCTCCAGTAAGAAAAGCTGTTGAAATATTAATGGGGTTATTCCTTGCTTTTTTACGTAATTTAATGAGGTGTTAGTTATTAATTTCTTATTAGGAGTACTAGAGATTCTTGTTGAGTGTTTCCGGGTTGGCAAAGGTATTTGGATTTCCTTTGCATATTTTATCATATTTTGTAAACCACATGGATGAGGTAAGTCATAATAATATATGAATTGCCATAGCTGTTCGTGAAGTGCATGATCAGGGTTGGTTAAGCCTTTGGAAAGCATTTTGATTGGCTGTTTTTTAAGATGAAATCAAACTGATTTATTTTCGCTTCTATTACTAGATCCTGGATACGAGTTGCTTGGAGTATGCCTGTGGCTGTACGAAAGCAACTATTTATGGCGGCGATTATTTTGTTTATATTAGTTTGCGTTGTCCATCCATACATTGTTATAAATACGATGTTGAATTAGTCCTTCCACTAGTGCACGGCAGATTAAAATACCAGTTTCCATGTGTGGTCCTTTGCGTTTTGTGCATATTATTTTGAGGAGGTTATTTTTTTTTTCTTAATTTTGCGGTAATATTGTCCGCGTGGGCGTTACAGAGGAGGTTTTTTGTAAATGTAACTCCAAGTATTCTCATTTTCTTTTTAATTGGGATAGAAGATTCCCTTAATCTGATTGGTGACCAGTTGCATTTGTATTTCTTACACACATGAAGGGCTTCACATTTATTTATTGGGATTACTGCACCCACATCTTCGGTCCATTTGTTATAATAGAATCGCAGGAATCAAGATTTGTGGAGATTTCTTCGTGAGACCCGGAGGCAATAACAAATATGTTGTCTGCATAGATTGATATGTGATAGATTCCGTTAGCTTGCTTTAGTTTATCGATCAATGAATTAATGTATGCTGTGTACAATACTACAGAAAGCGGGGATCCTTGTGGCACTCCGTTTTCCAGACTCCATGAATTTGAGAGAAAGCCATTAACCCTTACTGTGATTTTCCTGTTTGATAGAAACGATTTAATGAGTTTTAGAATATTTTTAGGTACACCCCATTTATGCAATTCTTCTATTATTGCAAAATTTAAAATTTTATCAAAGGCTTTTTCTAAGTCTTCTGATAAAATAATTGAATGTTTTTTATCCCTCATGTTTTATTTTTATTTGGGTCCCAAGTTGATGGCAAAGTGTAAAAACTCCTCTGTTCGGCAAATATGCATGTTGTTCGTTAGTAATGTTGTTTTTACAGTGTTTCCACAGCCTTTGTGAGAGAATTCTGTCGAGTATTTTCGATATAGCCGGAAGCAGAGATATTGGTCTGTAACCTTCTATACTGTTAGGATTTTTCTCTGGTTTTGGTATTGGAGATAAGATCGCTTGTTTCCATGCGTGTGGATAGATTCCTTCAAAAAGGACTATTGTGTACAGGTTGCATAATCTTGTTTTAAAGTCGACTGAGGAATTTTTTTATCATTGGATATGTTATTTTATCATATCCCGGGGTTATGCCTTTACATTTTTTTAATGCGTTCTGGAACTCTCCTGGTAATATTGGGTCATTAAGCTCTTTAATTTCATTTGGGTGGTTCACCAGTGAATCAATGTTAAATCTATTTTTCTTTTCTATTATGGAAGGGGAAAGTGAATTGTCTGATCCTATTAAACACCACTTTCCAGTTTCTTGGGGATGGGAGAGGATTTCTTTTTCGTGGTATATCGTTGGAAAGCCAATTGATCTAGAACATGTTATTTTTTTAACTTTGTTCCACAAAGTTCGGGAATCTGCAAATGGGTTGATAGAGTTCAAGAAGTTTGTCCATGTTTTTCGTTTTGCTTCTTTGCACGATGTTCTCACTTGGGCACAAAGTTTTCTGTAATTTATTGTATCTGATAAATTTCCTCTTCTACTGAAGCGATTCCAAGACACGCTTTTGAGCTTGATGAGTTCTGCAAAATCATTTTTGAACTATATAGGACTGTTGTTAAAGTTTCCATGTTTTGGGCCTTGGCTTATTGGCAGATGTTCTAATTATTTTAGTCATTAAAGCAGCTTCTTTGTTAATGTTTTTCGCTATTGGTGTTGAATTTGATAATTCAAAAGTATGTCTGGAGAATGAAACCCAGTCGGCGAGTTTATCGTTGAATCTTTTCACATATTTTTTGCAAATGTTGTTATTGCCATTTTGAATAAAAATTGGAAAATGGTCACTGATTTCATGATTGAAACATTTCCAACTAAGAGAAGATGCCAGCTCGCTTGTGGCCATTGAAACGTCGATAGCTGTAAGGGTATTCCTTGTACTTAGCAGAGTGGGCGATCCATCGTTTAAAATAGTTAAGTTTCGTTCGTTTGCAAAAAATTCCCATAGATGTCCAGAACTTGACGTGTTATGTGAACCCCATAATATATTTTGTGAATTGAGATCACCACATATAAGATGATTGTCTGAACCGAAGCTTGATATATCTTCTACTAGTTCTGGGGTAATAGATATTTCAGATTCTTTATACAACCCTAACAACTTGAGTTTCGTACCCTATGTTATTTTTGTTTTTTTGTTTTGTATTTTCCATGTTATGGGCCCGATTGAAACAAATGTATACATTTTTCAAACAAAAAATAATTCTTTATTAAAACCACAAACTTAAAGTTTAATTCAATCATTTACCTATTTTAATACAATAAAAATTTAATAAGATATTGACCAGTTTAGTTTCGTACCATGTTAAAAGTTGGGATCAATATTGGGTTACATCACCTTTGGCATTGATAACTGCAACGACCCGACTGTGCATGGAGTCTATCAAGTCTAGGCATTCTTGAGGAGTAATGGAATCCCATATTTCCTGTATCTTTCTTTTAAGATCAGACATGGTTGTTTGGGGATCAGCTCTTAACCGTCTCTTCATAATAGCCCAGACCGACTCGATAGGATTTAAGTCTGGACTTGACGATGGCCACTCTAAAACACTGATGTTATTATCCTGAAGCCATTTTTTTGTAGTTTTAGAGGTATGAGCAGGAGCTCCGTCTTGTTGAAACATGTATTCCTCAAAAGTAACTAAACTTGGTACTGATGGGACCAAATAATCTTCTAAAATGTTTATGTACCGCGAAGCATTTACCGTTGATTCTATAAAACACAGTTGCCCTAAGCCCTTTGCGGACATGCAACCCCATATCATAATGCTTCCAGGAAACTTGACCGTACGTTTGAGACAATCTCTATGATAAGCTTCACTTTTCCTTCTTATTACTTTACTGCGGGTATCTCCTACTGACATCTCAAACTTAGACTCGTCGCTAAAAATTATGGATTGCCATTGTCTGCGAGTCCAGGCTTGCCGCTCTCTTGCCCATAATAGTCGCTTTTTCTTTTGTGTTGCAGTTAGGTGAGGTTTCGCCTTTGCCTATAATATGAATGTAAAATCGGCTAATAATGAAATTGTAAAATCAGCTCATACTTACTTTGTAAAATCCATAACCTAATTTGTTTACATATTTTCTGGTTGTTTCTCGTCCTATGGTTCTCCCAACGGCTAAAGACCACTCGGCAGCCAAACTGCGAACCGTACTTCTTCTATTTTTCTTTATTATGGAGTCCAGTGAACGTATGTCACGTTGTGTGATATTGGAAATTTTTCCACAATTTTTATAATTCGTGTCTAATGAATTGTTTTTTTATAAGATTTGAAAATGTACTGTACAGTAGACTTGGGCAAATTTAATTCTGTACCAACATCTTTATACGATCGTCCATTTTTTATTTTTTGAACTACCAATTCACGTATTTCTTTTGAAATAGCATTTCCACGTGGCATTTTGCTAAAATATTTTTTATTGCTTCACAATTCACTTAATATAATAATAAGTAAACCTTCAACGCTCAGATTTTATGTAAAAAGTAATTTTATGTAGAAATAACGGAACTTTTTTAAGAGTACGAAACTTAAGTGCTCATGCTTAAAAATACTCCTTTTAAAAGAATTTAAAAAAAACCGTTTCATTTTGGTAGTAAAAATGTTAGTAGTAAAATGTTCACAGTTGCTTTTTAAAGTAGTAGTATGCAGCTATACTAAAACATAAAATCGAGAAAAAAATTTAACTACTTTTTATATTTCACCTGAAAACCTAACCAAAACATTAAAAATAACCGCCGTACGAAACTCAAGTTGTTAGGGTTGTATATGTTGGTTACATGTATATCTTTAGTGCCGCATAGAGTGATAGTTTGGTGAAGAAGATCCCCTTCAGATTTAAGGTGGTGTGTAACATTAAGCGAATTTTTTTACCAATATTGCTATACCTGATTTAGCATAAGTATATTCTTTGTTATGGTAGAACATTTTATAATTTGGCATATGAATTAGTTGTGTGGAATTTCTTATAATGTGAGTTTCTTGTAAAATTATGATGTTTGGCTTGTGTTTCTGTATTAATATTTCTAGAGCAAATTTGTTATTAAAAAAACCTTGAATACTCCATTGGATAATAGATAAATTTGGTCCTATATTAAAATCCATTTTGATGGTAAAAAAAGAAGAAAATAAAGTTTGAGGTGTTTTTTAATTTTGTGATATTATTTTTTATTAAGCCCATACTTTGATGTGTCATCTGCAAATTGGTTTTTAATATCATAATACATACATAGCACATGAGTAGGGAGTAAGTGTTGCTCCTGGGGATTCATCAGTTGCTAAGGTAGTTCTTTTTGGTGTCTGAAAATTTGCTTCAGATACCATGTCAAAATCAATTTCATTATCAATATTTTCGAGTGGATGATTTGTTGTGTTTTTTTTTTTTTTTTTGTTATTTAATATGTATTGATTTTAATTGTTGTGTTTCAAATATTTTGTTTGTTGTAGATTTTGATTCCGTTATTAATGTTTTTGTTGCTATAGCTGTTTTTCCTGTTAAATTGACTTTTGATGTGGTATTTGTTGTAGTGGTTGGGTTTGTTTGTAATGTGAGTGTATTATCTTTGTGAGCTGTTTCTTTTTCAGTTCCTGTGGTTAAGGTTGAATTGTTGTCTATGTTTTTTGGCTGTTTATTGTTTTTTGGTTGTGCTGATGATTTTTCTGTTAAAGAGTTTGTTGTTTCTTTTGTAATATTAGCGAAGGTAGGCTTAGGGTTGCTTTTGGAATATATTTGATGTGTTTCTGGATTAGTGTTATAAGTTTTCCAAGCTTCCTTATGGTGCATCGCCTATTAATTTTTATTTTTAAAGCTGCTTTATGTTTTAAGAACGAGGGGCATGAATTTTCGTAAGAAGCATGGGTTTCAACACTACAGTTTACACAGTATTTTCTATTGCATGTGCTGTGTGGGACTAACTCGCCACACTCTTTACAAGTTTCTGCATTTCTACAACGGGTTTTCGTGTGCCCTAATTTTTGACAGGTTTTGCACCGCATTGGGTTAGGTATATATTCCATGACTTTGACTCTCTCCCAGCCGAGTTTGATATATTCTGGACGTCTTATTAGGTCAAAAGTTATGATAGCTCCAGTGGGTTCCAGTTTGTCTTGTTTGATTTTTTTCATGATTTTTTTTACTTCCACTACTTTTTAACTTTTCAAACCATCTACAATATCTTCTTCCGATAAATCGAGTGTTTATCTTGAAAATATTTTTCCTTGAATGTAATTCAGGCTTTTGTGAAAAGTAATTGTCACAGGTGTGGTATCAATATATTTTGCTTTTATAAATTTTTGAGCGACTTTTAGATTGTGCGATTTTATCATTAGATCCCCTGACCTTAATTCCACTACGTTGGTATAATCTTTAGATATAAAATTTAAGCCTTTTTCAATTTGAAAAACGTTGTACGAGGAGATTGGTTTTGGTGTTTTTTCCTTCTTTATACGCCGAGCTGATATGACTATGTAACGTGGGATGTAGTCGTCATTTTGTCTTAATTCTGGAAGTGGTGCAAATTCTTCATTACGAAAACGTTTACCCTTATTGGTAATGTCCTCGTTAGAACCAAGTCCTGAACCATCCATTTTGGTGGGGTTCGGATCCAATAAGTTAGTTTTTAAAGTTTTTTACTATGCAAAATTTGTTTTCTTAATTAAACGCAATGAAAAAGAGAAGAAAAAACACGTTTTGTTTTTGTGGTTTATCAATATTCAACCAAAAAATAAAAACCGTTATCCGATATAAACACAACTAGAGAAACGACTCTACGTGGCGATTGCCTAAGCAAGACTGTGAATAATTTGGTATGTATTCTCTTAGGATTTAAAAGGTTCGAATATTTTATGCAATTAAAATTAATTGTTGAGTTAGATTTATTTAATTTATACATCTTGTGATAGCCCTCCCCCTGTCGCTAGAGTGTTTCTTTTATTGTTGGCAAGTTTTTTCTTTATACTTGCCTTGTATTGTATCCAAACCTGTGCCGAGAATATTATAATTAGATAAAGAAGATTATAAGTGTTTAAAAGAAGTACTTGTCGTGGTACCAAACTATTTAACTTCACTATAAACTCTTCCCATAACTCCTTACATGAATTTTTTATCATACCAAACTTTGGTGTTTTCCGCGAACAATTATTTTATTATTATTTACCCGAAAAAGTTATTGCAAAAATTTATACATACGATTTCTCCATTTTATTTTAGATATTTCAATTAAAATAGATAATCATTCAAAAAAGCAAACTTCGATCTACCAAAGGTTAAAATACTGTTGGAACTTTCGAAAGAATCTACACCACGTCTGTATTTAACGAATTCATTTATTAAACTCAAATTAAGATTAAAAATATAAAGTAAAAAGGAATAACAAGGAATGAGAAATATAAGAAATGTCAAATGCAATTGGTTTGTAGAGTTGCCAGTAACCAACAAACTACCGGTCAAACCAAGTGAATTTCATGTACACACTTATGAAAGATAATAATGAAAGATAATTCAAATTCAAATTGACATTACATTTTCATATATAATTGTTTGCATGCCTTAATATGTTTTTCTTTTGAGAGGGTTTTCGTAAGCACATCAGCGGCATTACTTTCTGATGGAATGTATTCGATTTCTATAGTTCTTTCGCTGTGTTGTTCTCGTACGTAGTGGAACCTGATGTCAATGTGTTTGCTTCTTTTGTGGACGGTCGGGTTTTTAACCATGAATTGTGCGCTTTGATTGTCGCAGAGAATATGGGTTGGCCCGTTTGTGTATTCAGAAAATCCAATTTCTTGCAGTAGACTTCGAACAAAAACAATTTCTTTTGTTCCCTGACATACGGCCACATACTCAGCCTCCATAGAACTCAAGGCTACTATTGTTTGTTTTTTAGACTCCCATGCTACCGGTCCACCAGCCATAAGCATTACATAGCCGGTATAAGATTTACGGTCACAAGAGTCACAACCCCAATCTGCATCTGTAAAGCATACAAAATTTTCATTTAAATTAAAATATGATATCATACCCTTCGGATATTTATTCAGATATCTTAATAGATATTTCGCTGCAGTAAAATGTTCTTCGTGTGGATGCGAATTAAACTGTGATAGCTTAGAAACCACATGTGCAATGTCGGGCCTGGAGATCACTGCTAGGTACATGAGACTACCAATCAAACTTTGATAATCCTTGGCCTTCAGATTAGTGCATTGTTCATCACATTTGTGTAAAATTGTTCCATTTGCCCAAGGAGTGGACGTTGGTTTTGAGTTATCCATATTCCATCGTTTTAGCAGATCTTTAACATAACTTTCTTGATGAATAGAAATAGCACCACGGGGACCTTTCCTTTCAACTTCCATTCCCAAGAAAAACGATATTGGCCCACGATTAACTGCATCAACGTGTTTGTTAAGATTATCAATAATTTCGGTCATCTGTTTTTCTGACGAGCACGCTAGCATCATGTCATCTACATATAAAGCTATGAAAATTATGTTGTTGTTATGCCGTCTAAAATATACACAGCTATCTGACTTGCACCGATCGAATTTGAGTTCTAGTAGAATTTCTGTTATCTTTTTATACCACTCCCGGCCGGCTTGCTTCAGGCCGTACAATGCTTTTGTTAATAAGCAAACTTTATTTATGTTATCATCTCTGAACATTGGCGGTTGTTCCATGAAAACCTCTTCTTCTAAGTCGCCGTTTAGATACGCGGCTACGATGTCAATATGATTTACAAGCAGTTCAAATTTCGCTGCTAATGCCAACATTATGCGCATGGTGGAATGCCGTACGACAGGTGAAAATGTTTGCTGATAGTCAACATTATATTTTTGTGAGCATCCTTGCGCCACTAGCCTGGCTTTATATTTTTCTATTGATCCATCAGCTTTTCTTTTAATAGCAAATACCCATTTTGAGCCAATTATATTGCATCCATTTGGTCTATCTACCAGCCTCCATGTTTTATTTTTTATAAGAGAATTGTATTCCGCATCCATCGCTTTTTTCCACTCTACAGCTTCATTTGATTTTAATGCCTCTGAAATTGTAATAGGATTTTGAACTGCAAGATTAACTTGTTCGCGTAGAGTTTCTGGACTTTTATTGCATGTTTCTGTTGCTTTTAATTTGCCTCTTGTTCGTTTTGCTATAGCATCGGTACTTTGATTATTAAGATTTTCTGCAAATGGTTCGTCTTTTTCATCTTCCTCGCCGAAATCGCTTTCAGCTGATTCATACTTATTTGGTGACTGTGGCATTTGATGAAGGCTATCCTCATTTTTAATTGCTTTTAAATTTGACTTGTCGAAATGAAATAAATCTTGAAACTTTTCATCAATGCCTGATTTCTCAAACGATTTTTCATAAAATATTATATCTCTTGCTTTTATAATTTCGCGTTTTTCAGGGTCATACATACGGTACCCTTTAGTATGGCTTTCATATCCAACTAACTTTAATTTTTTACCCTTAGGAGCAAGCTTACCACGAATTTTTTGTTTTTGTAGAACGACAGCATCACAACCAAATACACGGAGATGTGAAACTGATGGCTTCTTTTTGCACCATCTTTCATAAGGAGTTACGTCTCTAATGGCTTTTGTAGGACTGCGATTTCGAATGTATGTCGCCGTGTTGATAGCTTCCGCCCACATAATGTGTGAAAGGCCTGACTCGTATAGCATACATCTCGCCATTTCTACAAGAGTCCGATTAACCCTTTCGGCGATCCCATTTTGTTGAGGAGTGTAGCTCACCGTTGTTTGGTGAAGAATTCCATTTTTTTGAAAATAATTTTCAAACTGTGAGTTGACAAATTCTTTGCCGTTGTCACTTCGTACACATTTTAGTTTGCGGCCACTCTGCTTCTCCGCCATCGCAGCAAAAACTTGAAATGCTTCAAAAGCTTCCGATTTTTTCTTTAAAAAATATATTGTTATATAGCGCGAATAATCGTCTATAAAGGATATAAAATACGACGCACCACCCAACGATTTAACTTTAAAGGGGTCACATAAGTCCGTATGAACGAGCTCGAGAATTTCTGTAGTGTGTATTTCTGAATAGCTATGAAATGGCTTACAGCTTATTTTACCCATAGCACACGTTATACATTCAAAACAATCAGGTATTTTCAATTTTAAACCATTCACCATGTTTTCGCTCGATAATTTATTTAAATAAAATCACAGTATGGCCAGCGTCAATAAATTTACTAACCGACAAGAAATTTGAATGTAGGCTGGGAACAAATAAAACATTTAAGAGAGTTATGTTCATACACTGTGATTTAAGTTTGATCGATCCTATTCCTTCAGCGTACACACATTCTCCACTCGCCAACACTATTTGTTGTTTTTTCAATTGCATTGAAAAGAACATTGCTTCACTACGACACATATGCGACGATGCACCGCTGTCCAATACCCATGCGTCGCTGCTCATTTTTCCGTTGGCTGCACAAAACGCTGAAGCTACCGATTCTCCAATATTTGCTCTACACTGAGAGCGAATATGACCTTTTTGCCCGCATTTAAAACATTTTATGTTTTTAAGGTTGTCTTTGCTCTGGTAACGGTTATAATTTTTTTTGTACGATTTGTTGTTGCTATTTCTTGTGTTTCTTTCACTTTTTGAACTTATTGCAAATACACGTTCATCAGTATCTCCCTTTTCGCTTATACGCCGTTCTTCTTCCAGAACTTTCGAAATTAGCTGTTCAACCTTCGGTAATTTGTCTTGACTCTCTACCGCAACAACAAAATTTTCCATTTCATCTGGCAATGAACACAGTAAAAGAACCGACACAAAGTCTTCATTTAAATCCACACCGATGCTCTTTAGGTCATCGATGATACCACAAAACTCACCAACTTGACCAGAAAACTTTTCAGACGATTTTATTTTAAAACGAACTAAATTTTTAAATAAATTTACTTTTCTGCAAGCTGTATTTGCTTTATATAAGTTGCATAATGTGTCCCAGGCGCTTTTTGCAGTATTGCAATTTTTGATGTGTATTAATTCACTTGGCCTTACACTAAGATTAATGGTTGCCAGGGCCTTTTGATCATTTACGTCCCATATTGCTTTTTTATCTACAGCCACTGGAGGTGCCACTGATATAACCTCCCACAAATCCAGCGTGATTAATAAACTTTTAAGTTGAATCGACCACGTTGCATAGTTCTCACTATTCAATTTATCTATGCTTGATAAGGAGTTCATTTTTATAACACAAATATTATATTATAACCGTACCGCATAAAAATAAGTATATTTTATTTATTGTATGGATATTTTTCCTTTATTTTTTCATACACGTAGACCTGGGCCCATAACCTCTGTTGGAACTTTCGAAAGAATCTACACCACGTCTGTATTTAACGAATTCATTTATTAAACTCAAATTAAGATTAAAAATATAAAGTAAAAAGGAATAACAAGGAATGAGAAATATAAGAAATGTCAAATGCAATTGGTTTGTAGAGTTGCCAGTAACCAACAAATACAATTTGGTTTAAGGATTGATGTTTGACTATTGACGTCAGCAGCCGTCGATGGCTGCGAGTGTAAAACGGCAAATCCATCTGAGGAGATCGAGTGTTTGCGATCGAAACATGTCATGGTAACCTGCCGGCCTGGGTTCGAGCCCCGGCCACGGTCAAGAATGAAAGATTATCAAGAACAATTTTAATTGATTTTCATGTTGTAAAATTCCTTTCTTCATAAAAATAATTTAATGAAAATTAAATTATGAACTTAAGCCTAATTAAAAATATTAAAAATTTGGATTTCACCGAATTTAAAAAAAAATTAATTTTAACTGCCAATAACACAAGTACTTTTTAGCAGTTGTGTGTATTTAACATTTTTGTCGACCAAACTTTTACAAAGTTGAAAACGGCAATACCACGAAACAAACAGATACACAACTGAATAGCCAACTGCCAGTTGAGTTGAGAATAGCAATGTGAATTTATCAAAGAAAACCAAACCGTTACAAAAGTGGAGAACCGCAATAGGGGCATAAATTTTAATATTTTTTTTTTTATAAATTAAAAATGAAAGAAGTGGAGTACTTCCAACTTGACGAACATCGTTACATCAACTCAGAATGTGATTCTGAGAGTAACCAACAAACCAAAACGATATAGAAAGAACTTGCAGCAAGCTTACTAACATAAGCTTCAAGCTTAGAAAAGTGTTGTGATTACTTTTATTAAAGGCTTGTTAATAATTATTTAATAATGAAAACTTATCCCTTGCGATAATATTACGTGTCTATAATAAGCTCAGAAGTCTAATTATAGAAATAGCTTACAGAAAAATACTTTTCTAATCTATAATTAGATTATATTCTTTACGAACACTCTCTTTGAATTTATGTGGCATATTTACAAAAAGTTTTTTACTTTTAAAATATTTAATTACATTTTTTTAATTGTGCACTGCTTAAAACTCTTTAAAATACTTTACTCTTTGAACAAAACACAAATACTGGGGCCTAATTCTGGCAGTCGTGATCGAGTAATTTCTCGATTCGAAAGCAATTTAATCTCAGTCGATACTGAACGAATCAAAATTATTTTTTCAGTATTGTGAAACTCAAATTAATGCTATACATAATAATTCCAATTCGTTAAGTATTGACTGAAATAATTAGATAATAAATTGCTTTCAAATCGAGTAATTAGTCGATCACGACTGCCAGAATCAGGCCCCTGAAAACTTAAACTAATAATACAAAATTCAAATAACGGGAGATATAATTCAAATTCTCAAAAATACTTACAAAACTATTGCGAGAATAAGTCATTTGCAATCATATTAGTTGTCATGTTGTAGGAAATCTCTTATGATAAGCTTATTCTTTTACATTTTTACATTTTGCTCTTTTTTGGTCTGTTACTTAAGGATTGTCTATGCGATTGTATTTAATATACAACTCCAAAAAGAGTCTTTGGATGATTATCTGTGGAATGCTAACCAAGTCTTAAAACAATCATTTAATAATTATTTCAAGAGTACAAAAACTATAATGCTACACTTTGTTCATCTTTCGTCCAACCATCATCGAATTAATCTTTTGCGACTCCCAATATATAACAATTATTGAGTTTCCTAAATAAGAACGTTTTTTAAACATGCAAATTCTATTTTCAAAACAATTTCAATAAAACAAACCGACTTAAGGATCTTTCAAATAAGATTTTTCAACCGGGTGGTGCTGAATTACCTATCTAAAGGTTTGTTTCTTATTTATTGTATGAACATACACATTTTTGTAAGCTTTCGTTCATTCTCAACACTCTTCCTGAATGACAACTTTAGAAAAAAACAAATAATTTCTTAAGGCCCAACTATAATATACTTAAGTTGGCTTAAACAAATGGGCGAATACATGTAAATCATATATGTCAAACCATATTGAACTTAAGGAAACTTTTTGTTAAATTTTATGAATCTGTCATTTGCTTAAGCAAGGTGCGAAACAAATCGCACTTTCCGTACAGAATCAAATGTTTTTTGGTTTTGTTTTTGTGTTTTTAAATGCATTTGAAAAGATTTTTGTTATTTTTTGACAGGAGCTTAAGCATATTATAGTTGGGCCTTTATGCACCTTTCACAAAATTATAAAATAGGATTCAAAAGAAAAAGAAAAATAAAATTAACATTTCAATTTAAATATTCAAAATAACAAAAAAGGTTAGTAAAGTCTAAATTGAGTTCCAAAATCTACTAGTTTCTGAGGAGTTACAGCTTTGGTAAATACATATGCAACCATCTCAATGGAATAGTTATTAAAATTATGTTGGTACACCTTTTAAAAGATATTCTTAAGAACTTATGTATATATACATATTTTGTTTAAAAATTATCATAAACATGGAATGTGTAATTTTCAAACCAAAAGCTTCTTAACCCTAGAATTCTCGGTAACTGTTCCTGAAGATGCTTACCGATGGTAGGCGAAATATTGAATAAATAATAAAATAAAATTTTAACACAGACCTCGAGCCTGACTATTTACTTAATTTATGTAACTTTTTACCACTAAGTTCTCCTCTTGGTCTGGGCAGACCACAAATAGAACAGCTAAAAAACCCAATGAAATAAAAAGTAAATATATCAGGGGTGTCATGGAAATCGAAAACGTAAAACGAAAGAATTTGGCAGTTCTTTTTATTAAACTTTTATTCTAATTTTTTAAATTTTTGTTAAAAAATTCTGTTTAATAGAGCATTATTTGTATAATAATTGTCATAAAAATTTTTTATTACAGAAATCTTATTCTTTTTACGTTTTCGATTTCCATGACACCCCTGTATATATCTCAAAGAAATAAATACTCAAGCTCGAGGTCAGGATTGAGTATTTATTTCTTTGAGATTCCATTAACAAAAAGTTCGAATAAAAAAACCAACTTTTATTGAACGTATGCTTTTTATGCTAGATTATACGAATTTTTTATATAATTTTTTTATTTTATTTTAGATGAAAGTCATCGAATATGTAGTCCTTAATTTTGCACATTGCTTTTTCGCATCTAACAAACATTTGATTTAAACTTGATTCATTCAATTTAGAACATATCATTTATAGAACTCATGTTTCTGTTTTTTGACATTTTGTTCAATTTGAAAGATATTGCAAGAAAACAAGATTTTGGTCTGGCCAAGAGGGTCTATGAGATTGACTCTTACATAAAAATAAAATTTCAATCCACTAATTTGATCCAATCGAATCCAAATAAGTTTCAATTGATTCCGCACATATCATTTATAGAATTCACGCCCCTGTTTTTTTGTTATATTCGAAAAATATTTCAAGGAAAACCCAAATTTGGTCTGGCAGATTAAGACGGTATTCCTAGGTTAAGTTCCATTAGTTTAACCTTTTGGTACTAAATACATGTACATACTTTATAAAAATTTGTTTTTTCATCAATATTCCTAAAATGAACAACCGCTTGATGCTTTTTTTTTCAATCTGAAAAAGTATTGAAAAAAGTACTAAAGTACTGAATTTCTCAACACTGTTATGAATCAAAGTGCTGCCAAATGATTATTCGTAAAGAACAAGGCGAATTCAACTACAGGTGGTGTCGGAACTACAACAATCCAAAAACAACAGAAACAACATAGGGTTTTTTGCATTGCATTGTTAGTGCCATTACAAGGCGAATTAACTACAGGTGGTGTTAAAACGGCATCTGATTTTGACAGTTCGGGCTTATTTGTTTTGATTTGTTAGTGTTTTGCTAATAATGGTTGACATTTTGTGCTAATGGCACTAACAATGCAATGCAAAAAACCCTATGTTGTTTCTGTTGTTTTTGGATTGTTGTAGTTCCGACACCACCTGTAGTTGAATTCGCCTTGGTGCCATTAGCACAAAATGTCAACCATTATTAGCAAAACACTAACAAATCAAAACAAATAAGCCCGAACTGTCAAAATCAGATGCCGTTTTAACACCACCTGTAGTTAATTCGCCTTGGTAAAGAAGAAGAAACGTAAACAAATCATATTGTAGCTGGCTTGGCATAATTGGTACAGTTGTACTTTTTTTGGTACTATTTAATCTTGAAAAGTACAATGGTACTCCAACGACTTTATTTAGGATTTTAACTAGTTTTAGTAATTTCATATGGCAACTTATAATTTTAGTGATAAAATAAAAATAATAAAAATCAAGTGTTACTAATCTAAATAAAACAAAGTAAAAATTTAAATATGTTGTAGAGTACAACATTGTCCCCTTAAGATTTAAATTGCTGGTTGCCAAAATTGATCACATATTTTCAGGAAGCTGTTCTAAGAGCGTCTTAAGTACATTATCGCCAACATCGTTACCAACTGTTAAAGCTTGCATTGTTTTTGGAAAATGAGATGGCTTTTGATCTCCAATAACCATTCCGCTAAACAATTTTTTAAGTTCGGAAATTGAAAAACTGTTTATCAGGCGGTTTTTTATGGTTTCATATTTATTTGTTACCGGTGGATCCAATAAAATATCGCCGGTAACTTTAAATAAGGCGAATCAAAACTAGCAACGACATGGCAATATTTTGGTTTATCTCGAGAAATTTTCGAAAGTTGGAATAGTAATTTAATTTGCATAAACCATAATTGTGGTGGATCAGCCCAAAATGGCGGAAGTTTTTGAATTGTTGCAGTTGATGTAGCCGCTACTTCTAGATGTCTTGTTGAATCGTTTTGTTGAAGGATGCGTCATGCTTGTCCAGTAGTATTAGATTTTTGCAGGATTGTTTGATCCGCAGGAGGAGTCGGAGAATTTACTAAGGAAATGGGTTCACCAAATTTGTTGAACTCTTAACCAAACAATAAGTCCGACCCAATTGATTTCAAAATTAACAATAACAAAATTTTATTACGGAAAGTTTATAATTAAAATAAAAATCGAGTGCTACTAATCTAAATAAAAAATTTTAAAACAAAGTAAAAATGTAAATATGTTGTAGAGTACCGCAATACAAATAAGATACATATATGTAGTATGTATATAACTAAAAAATTCATTTAGTACAATTAAGGTCAAAAAGTACATTTTTTAAATGTTGTTGGTACAATTTTAAAGTTCTCAATGCCATCCCTATACTGTAGCTTGTTTATGGTACATGTTTTAGTTTGTAAGCATAAATATAATTTAAATACTACGTTTAAATAAAATATACAAATATGAAAATTGCTGTCGAAGGTTGTGCTCATGGAGAGTTAGAAAAAATTTATGAAACTTTGCATGAATTAGAAAAACGTGATAACATTAAGGTTGATATGTTGCTTTGTTGTGGAGATTTTCAGGCCACTCGTAATATGGAAGATTTACAAACAATGGCTGTATCACAAAAATATCAAGATATGTGTACCTTTTATAAGTAAGAATACAAATATTGAAGTTAACGCAAATTGATCTCACATAAGCAATATTTTGCAGGTACTACAGTGGGGAATTGAAAGCACCCATGTTGACTATATTTATAGGAGGTAATCATGAAGCTTCTAACTATTTACAGGAATTACCTTACGGCGGTTGGGTTGCACCTAATATTTTCTATTTGGGTTATGCTGGGGTAGTTAAGGTGAATGGTATTAGAATTGCTGGTATTTCAGGCATTTACAAAGGCCATGATTATTTAAAGGGACGTTTTGAGTTTTCTCCCTACACGGAAAACACTAAACGTAGTGTATACCACGTACGACAGTTAGAAGTATTCCGTCTTAAACAAATTTCGGGCAAGATTGATATTTTTATGTCACATGATTGGCCCAGAGGTATATATAACTTTGGTAATAAGCAGCAGTTGGCACGTTTTAAGCCATTTTTACGTGAAGAAATGGATAATGACAAGCTTGGCAGTCGTCCTTGTGAAGATTTGCTTAATATGCTGCAACCGCAGTATTGGTTTGCCGCGCACTTGCATTGTAAATTTTCCGCTTTGGTACAACATTTCGATTCACCATCAGGCGAACACCAAATGGAAATAAAAAATGATATGATTGAACACCATAACGAAGAAGAAGCTACTGCCAATGAAAAATTTACCAAATTTTTAGCATTAGACAAGTGTCTACCTAAAAGAAGATTTTTACAAATTCTTGACATTAATTCTGAGAATTATACCGATGATGAGGGTCATTTAAAATTTGAATACGACTTAGAGTGGATAACCATATTATATTTAACCAATCACTTGGTTAATGTTAAAGAATCATATTATTATCTACCGAATGAAAAAAGTTCGAATAGTGAACGTTTTAATTTCACTCCCACAGAAGAAGAAATGCAACAAATACGTAAAAAATTTGAAAACGATTTAAAAATACCCAATAACTTTTGTCGTACAGTCGAAGCATTCGATCCCAGTACATATCGCAAAGATCAAATTTACAAGCAACCTAAATCACAAATAAATCCACAATCGCTGCAGTTCTGCGATATATTGGGCATTGATGACCCTTTATCGTTGGCAATGTTAATAGGGGGCCATGAATTAAGTCATTCTAGTACCCTAGATAATACTCAAGATTCAGCTTTAAACGATTCATCGCTGGACGATTTACAGCCGTCAAGCCTAAATACCTCAACAGCATCAACTTGTTTGACATCCAGTAGTCCATTCAAGAGGAAAAGTAACTCTGGCTTAAATTTGCCTAAACCAAAAACCATAGGCGATGAAAGTCCAATTATAAATGCAGAGGAAATTGTTCTGAAAGATGATTTAAATGTTCTTAAGGATGAACTTCAATTAGAATGTGCTGTAACAAATTCACCTATACAAACTCACACTACACTAATAAAGGGAGAAGCAAATAAGGTAGCACTTTCTCCGAAACCTCCAATTAAAAAATTTAAAAGGCGCAACCAATATATTTATCAAGAGAGTGACGAAAAAGACGAGGAAAAAACAAATGAGACTTCATAATGAAACAAAAAAAAAAAAAAAAAACTTCCCAAAACGTGCTTATAAAAAACTCCTTATCATGCACAAATGTTTAAATTAAAAGCATTAAATATTTGTGGTTTAAAAATAATGACGTGTATCCAGCAAAAATTATAAAATTTGCTTTTTGTAAATTATTGGGTGTTATTGGCGAATGCAGTACATATATATTTTATCTATTGAGGTACATATAAACAGTTATATACATACTTATATAATAGAAAACTTAAACTTAAAATTTTTCATTAATATTTCGTTTTATAATTGTAAAAGTAATTATGTATATTCGTTCCTTCTCAAAATATATCGTTTTAAATTAATTTGTTGGTTAATAATAATTTTTAACTCATACATTTTTAATAAATTTTAAGCCAATTGAGAAGTTGTTTAAAACAAATAAATGCTTTAATAATCGCATAACATTTTTTATTAAAAATTTCTTATTCTAAATTAATAACATAATTTAAACGTATATTTAAATCTTTTAACATTTTTTCATTGTGATTTTTTAGCATAACTCGCTGTTTAATAAAAAACAAAAAAAAATACATTCATCTTAATCGTAGTTGGCGAATTTAAAATACGCCTGCGTCTGTTTGGTAATATATTAAAGAAAACGTGAACTTATTTCCTTTGATCTATTACCAAACAGTGGCAGGCGTTTTTTAAATTCGCCAACCACGATAAGGCCGATTGTCTTTTTAATAACAAACAAATAAAAATGGACTAAAATAATAATTTGGTTTCTGTATTATTATAAATTCCAACGTGTTTACTAATAGAATAAATTGCTAACTATGTACATCATGTAAAAAATACGTTCGAGTATTTTCGAAATATGTACTTTTAAAATTAATTTGTTAATTTGTAAGGTTTTGATAATAATGACAGTTTATTAACTAACATTCTTAAATATTTTATTTACTGCTTATTTATGTAATAAAACCTGAACGCCAAAAATTATGATGTAGGAAAAGGTAAACACAATTTTTGAGGTAATTAAAAACTTGTTAAATACATACATCTAATGCAAATGTGTTGTTTACTAAAATTAAGTAAAGAAATGACTAGGTCAAATTTATCTAGCTGTGCAAGTGTGTAAAAATGTTAACATTTTGTAACCTTCGGAAAGTAAGCTTTAAACTTACAATCTGTCATTATTCACTTTATATGTGTGTTGGTCTGATATTGTAGCACAGAGCAATAGCTTAACTCAACAACTGCATCAACTGAGCACAAATTAAAAAATAAAAGTGCATCTGCTTGGAAAATAAAAATGTGTGATACAATTTTTTCGAGCCAACGTACATACTAGTTCAGGAGTTTTAGGCCATAAAAGTTTCAAAATAAATTAATAATATCTCTTTAAACATAAACACGATTTCGAAGATATGCCTATCATTGGAGAGGAGTTCAAACTAACTTTAGCTGATGTGTGAAACATATTAATTTATTGGCCGATTTTTCTTTTTGTACAAAATTGCCTTTGTTTCAAAATTCTGTTAATATAAACATTTTAAGCTTTAATTTGAAACTGTAGCTTATAAAATACAAACGTTATTTTAATTATATTTTTATAAATAACTAAGTTTTATACATAAATTTATAGATTTGAAAACTGACAGACTTAAGAGATATTGTTTAATTTTTCTGAAAATTTAATGACCTATTACTTCTAAACTAGGTGTGTCGTTGCGAAAAAACACCTTTTGATAGAACTAACATTAAGGATGACTTAAATATCAATTTGGTTGAAATTTTGCATTTAAGCCGCAATCGCTTTGTTACGATTTTTAGGATAAAACACTGTAGGCCTCTTGTGAGCAAAGAAATGCTGTTTCTAAAACAGATTCATGGGCTAATTTTTCATCACAATAGTATGTTGTTGGAACAGGTATGTGATGTAGAGACAAAGTATTTCTTTTCGTATCAGCATCGCCACCGCTATTAGCAGAAATATCTGGTGTTGTGACAGCATGATAAAAAGAACAACGACGTGGACCAATGTCAGGTATATTAGAATCATAAGGTGGTGCTAAGATATCGAAAAATGCGGCGACACCTTCAACTGCAGTAATTTCATGATAATTGCTTTCTTTAGGCGTAAGCAGGGTGCATTCCGTATCTGCATTTAAATATTTTACATCTTCCCTTCTGACATTTACGTTGTGTACATTTTGCTTATATAGTCTTGTAGGTTCACAAGTATCTAATTCCTCACTGTAAGATTGAATTTTTAATTGACCATGCAAAACTTTAAGCAGACCATGCATACAAGGATGATCATGCAGCGGCATTGTGTAATCACCTCTCATTATGAATACACTCATAGAAACTATTTCGTTTTCAAATATATGCATAAAAGTACATGGAGCTTTTCCGGGCTGTTGGAATAAATCGTCTTTAAATAGTTCATTCTGATCGACATGTATATCGCGGTAAGTAAGTTGATTTGTCAACTGTTTCAATAAAGCTAAATTACTATTGAATGCAATTTTGTTGGCTCTGTCAAATGTTTTTATGGCTTGCCTTAGGACATTCACAAAATGCGTCGTCATCCTTCCAAAAATTTTAAACAAATTCGAAGTGTATTTTTATATTTTTTTTCTGCAAATGTTATTTTTTTTAATAAGACAAAAAAAAAGTGTTGCCAATCAGCGTTACCGTTGTGCGACTTTAGTTGCAATTTGTAACCTTTTTGTCGTTCTGACACTTTTTGTGCGACTTTTTCAAAATTTTGCAACTTTTTCCAACTTATTGAATTTTTTTTATTTTTGTTAATGTGCTGTATCCAGGTGACAAGCAATTGATTGTGTAGACGAATTTGTATAAAAATCACTCAGTTTTTTGAGTTCTTTTGATATAAATTTTACAACACAATCAATTGCTTGTCACGTGGAAACAACACATAAATTTTTCCTTTTTTGTCAAAACCATGAGCTGTAAAAGACGGGTTGGCAAAAGTACGAAAAAAAACAAAAAAACCAAATCAAAATTTAAGGGTGCTGAGACCCGTGGGCCCCTGGATCAAAAAAACCGCCTCGCCTACTTAGTGGAATGTGTGGGTACTGAAATTAAAGTATTAATAAATTAAATATTATACAAGAAAAACGAAAATAATAAAATTTAGGGCGGGCGGAATTTTGGGGCCCTCTGGGTTAAAATAGTGCCCCCATCCACTCATATCTATGAATAGGTAATTTGCTCACAATTGTAAATATTTTGTTTTATTATGTATTTTTTAAGGTTTTATTTTCGACTTTTTTAAATTTTTTTTGTAACTTATAAGCATTTCCGATGTGCTGAAGAACTCTTTTCTGCGTAGCTGGCCTTCGGCCGGGCGCAAAGATTTTCTTCTCTGTGGTATAGCAAAAACACGCTTCGCTGACTAAAGCTTCTCTGCATGACCGGCCTTTGGCCGGGCGCAACGATATTCTGCGCTATGGTATGACAAACACTGGCTTCAATTAGTGGGTGGGGCAATTTTTTGGTTCCAGGGGGCCCCACGGGCCTCAGACTCCTTAAATTTGAATTTTGGTTTGTTTCTTTTTTTATTCTGAAACGGGTGGCATATTTTTTTTGTACGCCCCGTGAACTGCACTTAAACCGACGGTTTTATTGTAATATGTATTGTTAATACAAAAATATACTTTTTATGCTAAATAACCTCAACATTTTAAATAAAAAAATTGTGCGTTTTTCTTGAAATGGAGCGTTTTTTCTTCGTTTTGAAATTTCAAAGTTGACAACGCTGCTTTAATAAATGAAAATCTGGCCACGCTTTATAACAGCTGTTAAATTTATTTTGGTTCTTTGATAACAACTCCATTCTCTCAGGGGTTTGTGATTTTTATCCAGTGGTTTAATTTAAAAATCTTTATTGGAATATTAGCAAATATGTCTAAAATATTAAAAGCAGTAAGTAAAAACTCGATTTATTAATTTTTTTAAATAACTAAATTTTTAGTGAAAAATTAAAAAGTAAAACATATTCAAAGCAATTGTTTTTGTTATGTCATAGGGACGTGTTTTCTAAAGTCTGTCCAAAAAATCTAAACTTTGCAATGGCTAAGAAATTATATACATATGTTATTTTTTTATTCAGTCTACAGGCTTGACAGGTTTAGCGGTAGCAACAAATCCCCATCATACCTTGAGCGCTTTGTATGGCAAAATCCTTAGAGCTGTAGCTAAGATGCCTCAAGACGCTGCCTATCGTAAATACACTGAACAAATTGTACAACAAAAAGCAAAAGTTGTAGAAACTGTAAGAATGTTCAAATAAATATAAGTAATTTTTTTAGTTATTTAAGGATTTGTAAAAATATTTACAGAACAAAGATATCAACGCTTTGGAAAAAGCTATTGGTTGCGGTCAAGTTGAGGAATTAATTGTACAAGCTGAGAATGAATTGGTTTTAGCACGCAAAATGTTAGGCTGGAAACCCTGGGAAAAATTGGTTCAACCTATTCCTAACAAACAATGGGATTGGCCACCAGCACAAATTACTGAACCTAAAATTTAAATTATAAAAACATTGAAATAAAACATTGTTTAGCAATTATTTAAAATACCTTGTGGATTTTTACCTATTATAAATTTTTCGCATACAAATTTGCTAATTGCATATTGAATAGCAACTATCATGTATTAGCAAAAAATTTTAAAAAACAAAAATGGTTAATACATATTCGTAACACCTTAGTAAATATATCGATTACACTGGGCTACAAATTTGGAAAAACAAATTGAATGCAGAAAAGAGGCATGTTTCTAAACTAATATATGAGCGCTGAATTCGAATCTGGCATAAAAGTTGGGCTATTACGTCTTGTTAATTGTTTATCGCATGCTGGCAATACTGTAAAACAGTCAATACTGGCACTACAATTTCACAATTATTTATTTGACAGAAGCCAAAATTCATTCTAAATCTTCATACCTATTAGTAGCGTTTAAGCATGTCAGGGAGATCGTGTGCTACAGCTATTTTTGCTTTGTGTGTGGGGAATATTTGGTTGGAAAAAAGGATATGCAATATTAGAATTATTCAAATATGCATTGTACAATCTACATTGTACACTTATGAAAAAAAACATATTTCTTTGGGTTTTATACTTGAATTTGATACTTAGCACAATGTAGATTGTACACTCATGGAAAAACATATTTTTTTTCTATTTTTTATATGATTTTGATACTTAGCATAGTTTGAACATTGTTTACATATTTATAATTGAATTATATTTGAAATTGAAGAATGTATGGTAAAATAGTTATTATAGATATTTGTATTGTCAATTAATTAAATTGAATGTAAAATTATGTAGCGATAAACCGTTTATATTACTGCTTGAATGGTTAATTGAAGATAAGTGTATTTTAAATCGCAAAATGTAATTTTAAATTCAAATTTAACGGCTTGTATCAGGGGGTCGATGCTTGATTGACGTCAATCACAATAATAATGTACTCTTTAGTACACTCAAAAGTGAACGAAAGAGAGAAAAAAAACTTATCCATCCTTTGATGGGAATAAAAGGCCGAGGTGGCATGGGCTTATAAGAATTTTTCTTCTGGCACTTTTGCTTAAAACCCTCACTCAAGCAGACGACAAATCCCAACAATCTCACACAACATCTTGTTAATAAATTGGATCATCTCTTAATTAAATTGAAATCATCCACGGCTTGTTATTTTAGAAGGCAACCATTAATCAAACCGGTAAGAAATTTCTGTAAACCCCCTACAGAACAAATTCTAATGCTTTGTATTTTAATCCCCTTATTTACTCTAATAATTATAACTTCTCGTACGAGCAATTATAATTATAATTGACAATAGGATCCTTGCTTCTGTTTTCCCAAGAAACAAGGCCCTACAATCAATTTTTAAATATTTAGGAACCTTAATTCCAAAAATATTCATGGTCCTTACGAGCTAAAAGTAGCGTAACCAAGGAAAAAACAACAATCTGGTCACCCCGAACAAAAATAAAGGAAGAGAAGTTAATCAAAAAGCTCGTATTACATCTCTCAAGCAATATCAAGGCAATTAAAGAAATGAGGTAAATCGAAAGAAGTCAGTATGAAACAAATGATTAAACAGTAAGTGCAAAAAAGAAAATTTTTATAACATTTAATTAGAAGAAACTGAATATCAGAAAAAGAAAAAATGTGTGTGTAATGGAAAAGTATACAGACAAAAGTGTTGTAAACGTGAGTGTGTAAAAGTGTGTTAGAATTCATGAGGAAAATATAAAATTTGTCAAAAATTTGTTAAAAAAAGAAAAAAAAAATTTTGGAAAAAAGGCGCGAAAAATCGCCATATTACATATAGAAAAGGTGCAAAAAAATTTGTCAAAAATTTTGTAATAAAAAAAAAAATTGGGAAAAAAAGGCGCGAAAAATCGCCATATTACATATTACATAGAGAAAAATTAAAGAAAGCAAAAATTGAGAAAAAGTGGAAAGAAAAAAGGCGCAAAAATCGCCATTTTGCAAAGGCATATAAAAGCCAAAAAGAAAAAATTGAAAATAGTGGTAAAGCCATATTTAATCTTAAAAAAGAAGACGTAAAGAAGAAAATTGTGTATAAAATTAAAAAATGGTAAAAAATGCCAAAAGAAACGGTATCTATCTAAATAAAATCGCCATAGTACTAAGTACATAGATTGGTAAAAAAAAAAAAAAAATATATAAGAAAATAAGTAACATAAAAGTGCCGCAAGAATAAAGAGAAAACAAATGAGAGAAAATAAAAAGAAGACGGGGAAAGTATATTAAAAGAAAGAAAAATAATAAAATTTTGTGAAAGTGAAGAGTACAAGAAAAAAAAGGGGGCCTGGCAAGAACGACGGCAAGAGAGGATTAAAGAGAAAAATCCATCATCCACATAAACTTTGACGGAAAGAAGAAGCACAATTGATCAGCACAAATTGCAAGAAAGTTAATAAGGTAATTAACATTTCAAGAAAAAAACACTGTAACTTTGTTCCCCTCCCTTGTTTTTTTCACAATATTTTTCATAATACATCATCCCCCTACATACAAAATCACATCAACATATACAAAACCATACAAAAGTTAAAAAGAAGAACTCTTAACTTCCCTGCCGTCAAATGAGTAGCTAACACTGTGAAATTAACAAAAGAAAAAATACAGTCCACTATACAAGTTTACTAACACTTCGTGAATATAGAAATTTTTTGATAATTTTATAATTTTATTTGTTACAGCATATAACCCTATATTATATTATATTATTATATTATATTGAATACACAGTTTTTGAAATTTAGAGTTGATTAGAGGGAGTAAAAACCCTTGGTAAAATTTTTGGAATATTTGAAATTTAATGGGGAAATTTGTAATCACAGAAAAAATTAGAAATTGGGTTTAATCATCATAATTGTTCCAAATTAATATAATTAAGCAACACATTTGTTGAATTGCCTATCACCAAAATAATTACATATATTGATTGAAAAAAAAGTTAATATTTTGAAAATTTTTTCTTAATAAATAATGTGTTTAAAGGAAAACCTTTGCCGTTTCAAACAATGTGTTGATTGATGGTGACAATTTCCAATAGCAATTTCACAAGTTGAATTATTTTGGGTAAAACGAAATAATTTATGTTATTTAAAAATTTTAATTCAAAATTGATATAAAAAACCAGCTGAAAGGTTAATTAACTTTAAATACTTTTTAAATAATTTTTTTTTGGAGTGATAAAAAACAACAAGTAATTTTTTCTGTGATGTTAAATGGAACAAATTTTCCCAGCATTTAAAATAATCCTTAATAAGTGCGAAGAAACGGTCGGATTGAATTGGAAGTAAAAGATTTTCAAAATAATTACTAAAAGCAATTTCTCAAATTGCAAGTTAGTAAAACTTTCGATTGCGTTAACTGGATTGTTAAGAAATCTAGTAAAATTACTAAAAAGCAGGTTCCCAAACTGCGATTAAGTAAAAATTCAAGTGCGTTTATCGGGAAAAAATTTAATAAATTTACTATAAGCAATTTCCCAAATTGCAAATTTAGTAAATTTTAAAGTGCGATTTCGGATAATTTAGAAAATTTTAATCAATTTAATTACAAGCAATTTCTCCAATTGCCATTGTTAAAATTGAAAAGTGTATTGAAAAAAAAAAAAAAAAGCAAAAGATTATCGGATTTATGAAAACGATGCAATTTCTCCAACTGCCATTTTCGTAAAGTTACAACTGCGTTTAAAAATACCGGGGTTATTCAAACCTTGGTAAAATTGATTGAAGTCAATCTGTAAATTGCAAATATCGGGGAAATAACAATAATTTAATAATTAAAAGTTAAGTTTCTGAAAATTAAATTGTAAAACAACAAATACGTGGAAACATACATTGGTTGCAAAATTCAAGTATTTCCACATTAGACTTAAGTATTTCACTTTTGTTTAAAAAAAAAAATTACATGTATGTATTGTATTAAAAATTAATAAAATATAAAGTTAGTACAATTTTAAATAAAATTTAGTTTTTCTTTATAAATATAAATTAGTTAAATAAATTCTGGAAATTTTGGATGGGGATTAATTTCCCACGTGTATAAGTATTAATATCTGTAAATTGGATAATTCTGTCCCGCATAAGTAAAATTAATAGTTTTGCTTGAACAAGTTCGCAGGGTTTTAAATTTAGGAGAGTAATAAAGTTCTTACTGAATCAAATAGAATATAGATTTCCCGGGTGAACCAAATTGATAATTAAATTCTGGAATTGAACAAAATTACGGGGATTTTCATAAAATTCACTTTTTCGAAATTTCGAATGAAAATTGAATCTCCCATAGAATTGAATTAGCAAAGTTTAGAATTTTAAAAACTTAGTTACTTTGGCAAGAGTTTAAATAAAATTTAAATATTAACATTCTTGAATTGAATTGTAAGATAAGGTTTTTTGAAATTTTTAACAAACTTTGCTTTGCAGGAAATTTAAGTAAAATTTGAATATTAACATTCTTAAAATGGGAAGATTTTTTTGAAAATGTTAAACAAACTTTACTTTGCAAAATTTTAATTTAAAATTCCTGTATGGAATTGGATGTTATATTGAAGATTTAAATAAGAGTTACTTATGCGAAGGTTCAAAAGAAGGTCATACGAAATAAAAAATCAGTATTCTTGCGTTTCATAAAAATTAAAAATTTCAAAGGAATTAAAACGTAGTATTGGCTTCGGATGAAATAAATTCATGAAAGTTAAAAATTGAAAAGGAATTGATACTTTTTATTAAATTTCAAATAAAGGGTAAAATACCCATACGAAATGAAGTGTTAGTATTCTTACGTTGAATACAAGTTCTTGAAGAAGTTAGTTTGTTTTAGATGCAATTGTACCCTTTGGTTAACTATATCCACTTTCTGATTTAATTTTAACTATTTGATAGTTACCCAACCCCCTAAACTATACGGAAAGGTGGATTTTTTTTTTTTGTTTAAAATTTTTTTGCTTCTTAGTTTGTACACTAGTAATCCCTAACTTATAATCTGTACACTAGATTAGTGTGCAAACTAAGCCCTATACCCGAAGTTAACATTATTTTATTTACATTGCATCTAGTCTTCTTGTCTTGTGTTTAAAACGTGTAGAATCGGAGATAGCTTTATCCGAACGGTTTTAAGACCCCTACGTCTTAACGTTATATAAATTTAGTATTAATCGAAGTCATGGCAAACGCAAACGAAAGCTCGGATTCGAATTTTAACACCCTGTACAAGGAGCAGTTCCTGTTCGACTGTGGGAAGCTGCGCCAGTTCGGTGAGAGTTTTGATATAAGCACAATACAGGAGCTCAACGAGTCGACACTGGAAATAAGATTAAGAAGGCTGGACGCGGACTTGGCGGACTTGAACGACTCCTACAGAAAGGTCATGGTAACTCAAGATGCCGTGGTTGGAGTTGAGTTTAAAACACAAGCCAGTGACGAATATGCCACCTGTTCAGAAATCTATGAACAGTGTTATGCTCAAATCAATGAAGTTTTGAAAATTAGCAGATTAGAGGCGTCTCAAAGTGCTCCATTTCAGTCAACGTCTAGGTATGCACACCCGGAACCTTACCCCATGCACCATGGTGCAGATAATTTCATAAAACTGCCTCCATGCGACACGGAAGTTTTCAAGGGCAGTTATGAACAGTGGCCCTCGTTTCGAGACATGTTCACTGCGGTGTACATTAATCATTCAAAACTATCCCCGGTTGTGAAATTGTACCACCTACGGAATAAAACGCGGGGTGAAGCGGGAGCAATAGTGAAGAGGTATACTCTGTCTTATGAGAACTTCGCGCTTGCGTGAGACGCGCTTAAAACCCGATATGAAAATAAGCGTGTTCTAGTAGATAATCAAATAAAATTACTGTTTGATATCCCTTCTGCTGCTCAGGAAGATAGTGAAGCCATAAGAAAAATTCAATCGTCTGTCAATGATTCCCTGGCAACATTGAAAACTTTAGGAATTGACGTGGAGAGCTGGGATCCAATCCTCATACGCTTAGTGTCCACCAAACTCCCTGATACCACTTTAGCCTTGTGGGAACAATCGCTAACCGCGCCTCGGGAACTCCCAAAATGGTCCCAAATGTCGAAATTTTTGGTAGATAGATATGAAGCGGTGGAGCGATTTAAGAGCATTAAAAACTCAAAAGAATCATTTACGCTGAAACGGGCGTCTGTACCGAGTGTACAAACTTATGTGGCTCAGGAAAATATAAATACAAATTGTAAGTTGTGTCAAGAAAATCATGCTCTGAGGAATTGTAAGAAATTCCGTGCATTCACGGTACAACAAAGGGTGGACTTTGTGTACCAGAATAAGTTTTGCAATAATTGCTTAGGAGTATCACACCTTAAAAATAATTGTAAAAGCAAATACACGTGTTTATATTGCAAAAAGCAGCACCACACACTTCTTCATATGGCAAGGCAGCAACAAGAAAACCAACGGAAAGAAAACCCAGGAAGTAATAATGGGGCCAACGGAAATACAAGGTCCGAAAACACAGCGCAGAACCAGGCTGGGGTGTATCATAGTGAGACCCATTCAGAGAAGCCAAGTACTTCGAAACAAGTTCAAGCGAATTTCTCTGCTAGCAATGAAAACATTTTGCTAAGAACTGCATTAATGCAGATAGAACATCGAGGTGAGCATTTTACCGTGCGGGCATTGATCGACCCAGGGTCTCAAAGAACATTTCTATCTGAACGAATAAGAAATCGTCTACAGCTGCCATATCAAAAATCCCATTATGAGATCGTGGGGATAGGTGGTCAATCACAATCAGCAAGTAAGGAATCTAAACTAGTTCTGTATGCCAAAAGGACCAATACTAGGATACCCATAAAGGCTATTGTTTTGCCTAAAGTAACAAAACAACTCCCATCTATTTCGTTTAGAATGCCTAACTCCCCTGAGCTTAAAAATTTGGACTTAGCTGATCCAACATTTAATCAAACTTCTCAAATTGATCTGGTTTTAGGTAATGATTATGAGCAGTGCATAAATCTAAGCGGAATCAAGAAAAATATTTGCGGCAAAACGTCTGCGTATAATACCATTTTTGGTTGGGTGCTAAGTGGTCCCATGAGGGCAGAAACCATTCAGACCTTCACAACGTCTGTAAATAAATGTGAGACTGAGGAGTTAACAGATCTCTTGAGAATATTTTGGGAGGATGAAAATGTACCAGCGACCAGATCTAGTACAGTAGAAGATGACTTTTGTGAAGAATTTTATATGCAAACCACAACTCGTCGAGACGATGGTAGATACATGGTAAGGTTACCTTTTAAAAAAGAATTTCCAGACGAAGTATATCTGGGATCGTCACGATTTGTGGCTTTAGCTCAATATACAAGAATGGGAAAAACTCTGGCTCAAAATCCCGAATTGCAAACTCAATACAATCAAGTGCTTGAAGAGTACTTATTATTAGACCATATGGAGGAAACATCTGCATGCGAAATTGTGAACAAAGGTAAATATAATTCATTTTATTTGCCACATCACGCAGTTGTACGCCCAGAGCACAAAACAACGAAAGTTCGAGTTGTGTTCAATGCCTCAAGAAAGTCAAAATCTCAATATGCGCTTAATGATGTTCTTTATACAGGGCCAACTCTTCAGAATGATTTGATTACAACGGTGCTGAATTGGAGAAGGTATCAATTTGTTTTTAGTGGCGATATACAAAAAATGTACCGGCAAATTCTGGTGCATCCAGCTGATAGACCGTAACAAAGGATTTTGTACCAACCCCAAGCTAATTCACCCATCAAGGACTATGAGTTAAAGACTGTAACTTTTGGGGTGAATTGTGCGCCATATTTAGCGATCAGAACATTGTTGCAGCTGGCGGCGGATTCTGAGTCAGAGGCACCCTTAGCAGCTGCAATACTACGCGATGAAACATATGTGGACGATATTTTATCAGGAGGAATTACAGTTGAAGAAACATTATTGGCCCAAGCTCAGCTTAGGAAGGTATTGGCTGCGGCAGGTTTTCCCTTAAAAAAAATGACAGCAAACGATCCTGTATTACTTGCCCACCTGCCAAGGGAAGATCTTTATGACTTAGACTTTCTAAGAGTTCATGAAACCAGCGCTACCAAAACTCTTGGGATAAAATGGAACGCGCTTAATGATACTTTCAGCTACACATTTGCCCCAATCGAACAGGTAACGAAAATTACGAAACGTAAAATTTTATCATCAGTTGCAAAACTGTTTGACCCCGCGGGCTGGCTGGCACCTATAATCATCAGGGCTAAAATTCTCATGCAACACTTGTGGTTGGAGGGAGTCCAATGGGATGAAGAAATATCGCCAGATACCCTTCAAAGTTGGACCAAGCTGGTAGAAGACTTTGCAAAAGTAGAAGCCATATCCATACCACGGTGGATCCAGTATAACCCAGCAGACTCTGTACAGTTGCATGGGTTTGCAGACGCCTCTAAATCCGCCTATTGTGCCGCGGTTTATATAAGGTGTCAGACTCAGAAGAATACCGTTTTTACGAATTTATTAGTGGCAAAGTCCAAAGTTGCCCCCCTACAAACGGTGTGCCTACCTCGTCTGGAGCTGAATGGAGCAGTTTTGCTGGCAAAACTTGTAAACTATGTCCAGAATTCGTTGAAGATAAATGTTGATGAAATGCATTTATGGACAGACTCAGCCATCGTACTGGGATGGCTGGCAAAACCCCCATCTTCGTGGGAAACGTATGTGGCGAATAGAACTGCTCAAATTCACAGATTGGTACCCAGTGTCACATGGAGGCATGTGCCAACGCACCACAACCCGGCGGACCTAGGAACGCGGGGCTGTAAGGCCCAGGAGTTGGCGCAAAATTCGCAATGGTGGTATGGGCCTCCGTGGTTACATAAGCCCAGGTCTGAATGGCCAAAAAGAAACCCCTTACAGTCAGGGGAGGAACCTGTGGAGGTGCACACATTAGTTGCTGACGTTCAGCCGGAGGATGAGGTGATAAATAGATTTTCATCATACACGAAAGCACTTCGCGTGCTGGTTTACGTGTTTAGATTTTTTAATAGAATCGCGGCCAAACTCAGGCCGGAGATTATGGCAAATACTCAGAGCGAAATAACTCTGCAGAAGTTAAAACAGGTCAAGGTAAGACTACTGACATTAGCGCAGAAGGCGTTTTATTATGCTGAGTATGAAAGTTTACTTAACTCTAAGGAGGTGTCTAACAAAAGTTCGTTAAAACCTCTAAATCCTTTCCTCGATACTAATTTCGTGATGAGAGTTAACGGTAGATTGGCTAACTCGTCACTACCTTATAACGAGAAATACCCCATGATATTACCAGGCAACTCCCGATTTTGCCAGCTTTATTTAAAGCATCTGCATGAATTTCTATGTCATGCAGAAATAAGTCAGATGTGCCGAATGGTACAGACTGAGTATCACCTTTCTCGCCTCAAACCCCGAGTAAGAAAGGTAATCCGACAGTGTAAAACTTGCATTATTTATAAACAGCAGGCATGTATGCAACTAATGGCACCTTTACCTCCAGAAAGGTGCAATTTTTCTTTACCCTTTCAGGTTACCGGGATCGATTTTGCTGGGCCATTTGACCTCAAGTCATCGGCATTACGCACTGCGGCATCAACAAAAGGGTATGTGTCAGTTTTTGTCTGCTTCAGCACGAAAGCAGTCCATTTGGAGCCATGCTCGGACTTGACAACAGCCGCCTTCCGTGCTGCATTTGCTCGGTTCGTTGGGAGGCGAGGACTACCCCAACGGGTAGTAACCGATAACGGAAAAAACTTTCTGGGTGCAAGCAGAGAATTAGAGAATGACTTTGGTATATTTGTGAAAACGATAGCCAAGGATATAGCCCAGAAGTACATCGCCCAGGGGTTTGAATGGAGGTTCATTCCACCGTACGCGCCGCATATGGGCGGTTTATGGGAAGCCGCTGTAAAGAGCTTCAAATTTCATTTGAAGCGAGTGGCAGGGGCCAGAAGGTTCGATTTTGAAGAGTTTGCCACTATTCTCACCCGAATTGAAGGGGTACTGAATTCTCGGCCCATCTCAGCGCTTTCGGAAGATCCTGCTGACCTAACGGCTCTGACACCGGGTCATTTTTTGCGTGGAGCTCCTTTGATGGCTCTACCAGAGCAAGATTTTCAGAGCATGGCAGTAACAAATAGATGGGAAAAATTAAAGGCCATGCACCACCAATTCGCCCTAAGATGGAAGGAGGAGTATTTAAAAACACTACAAAAACGATACAAGTGGAAAGACTCGGGCCCTAATGTCCAAGTCGGAGATCTGGTGGTGGTAATGGACAATTTACTACCACCCGCTGAATGGCGGCTGGGAAGGGTAGAGAATGTATATAGCGGTGCTGATGAAAACGTACGAACGGTTGACGTACGTATTGCCACAGGAGTCATTACACGACCAATTGTAATGAGTTAGAATCCTGTGGAATTACCCATTACACACTTACATGATTGTTGACATACACGGGTTTTTTTTACTCATATCAATATCTATACGCATCATATATTTACATGCATCTCATGTCATTATATATTACATACATTAACACCCCCTTCTAATATTAACATATATATTAACAATCTCTCACCCCCCGCTAATCAACCTCTAAATTTTCGGCTAGGCCGTCAACTCACACTTATCCATTTCCCTTAAGAACTTGTCGTTTAATCACTAAATTATCTTATATCTTGTACTATTTTTCTTCTGTAGCCATAGGTCCAATAGAAGACTAACCGCCACCAGGATAGTGCGCCCCGGTCGTAGCCCAAGCCGCAATCCAGTCCGTAGTGGAAGCCGTAGCCAAAGCCGTGAGCCAGTGGAGGGCCAAGGACCGTTAAGAGACTTAGAAGTCCTTTACTGCGTGATATGCGAAGGGTATCACGGCTTACGGTTCTGCCGGCGGTTCAAACGCATGCCGGTAGAGAGAAGGCGTGAAGTGGTGTCGGGGCTGGGCTACTGCTTTAACTGTCTTGCGAGAAGCCATTCGCAGAATTACTGTACCTCGGAGGAGGTATGTAGACGGTGCGAGCAGACGCATCATACATTGTTGCATATCCCATCTCGCCAGGAGAGACGGGAAGAGTTAGCTGTGGTCAGGGCCACAGCGCGAAGCCAGCGGCAGCAGTCGCGCATTCGTAGGCCTTCACCACCCCAGCGTAGGCAACCGCCACGGCAAAGGCAACAGCTACGGCAAAGGCACCAACCCCAAAGTGCCCGTCAATATCAACCACGTCATCGTCATCGTCAGCACCTACCACAATCGCCCTTAAGACAACCACGGGCTCGACAACAGCACCAGCGCCAGCGACAACAACGTCATCAGCAGCCATCACGCCAGCGGCGCCAACCACCACCAACAGCAGCACCATCGGCAGGTAGCGAGTTGCAGCCAACAACCGTAACTGCACCTGATCAACGGAAATTGATTGCTGCTATCAAATCGATAGCCGAAGTGTTATGCACCGAATAGGAGAGTCGAGCCAATAATTAGTCCGGGGAGCATGTACAATCTACATTGTACACTTATGAAAAAAAACATATTTCTTTGGGTTTTATACTTGAATTTGATACTTAGCACAATGTAGATTGTACACTCATGGAAAAACATATTTTTTTTCTATTTTTTATATGATTTTGATACTTAGCATAGTTTGAACATTGTTTACATATTTATAATTGAATTATATTTGAAATTGAAGAATGTATGGTAAAATAGTTATTATAGATATTTGTATTGTCAATTAATTAAATTGAATGTAAAATTATGTAGCGATAAACCGTTTATATTACTGCTTGAATGGTTAATTGAAGATAAGTGTATTTTAAATCGCAAAATGTAATTTTAAATTCAAATTTAACGGCTTGTATCAGGGGGTCGATGCTTGATTGACGTCAATCACAATAATAATGTACTCTTTAGTACACTCAAAAGTGAACGAAAGAGAGAAAAAAAACTTATCCATCCTTTGATGGGAATAAAAGGCCGAGGTGGCATGGGCTTATAAGAATTTTTCTTCTGGCACTTTTGCTTAAAACCCTCACTCAAGCAGACGACAAATCCCAACAATCTCACACAACATCTTGTTAATAAATTTGATCATCTCTTAATTAAATTGAAATCATCCACGGCTTGTTATTTTAGAAGGCAACCATTAATCAAACCGGTAAGAAATTTCTGTAAACCCCCTACAGAACAAATTCTAATGCTTTGTATTTTAATCCCCTTATTTACTCTAATAATTATAACTTCTCGTACGAGCAATTATAATTATAATTGACAATAGGATCCTTGCTTCTGTTTTCCCAAGAAACAAGGCCCTACAATCAATTTTTTAATATTTAGGAACCTTAATTCCAAAAATATTCAGCATACATATTTACATTACTTTGGTTTTGCAGCCAGAAACTTGGACAAATCGTGGATACCAACAATGTTTTGCATTTTCTTTATTGGCATTTAGATTTTTTTTCACAAAACTTAGGTGCGATGAGCGACGAACAAGGGGAGCGTGCCCACCAAGATTTAATGAAAATTGAGAGAAATGATCAAGGATTTTGGGACAAAAGCATGCTAGGAGACTATTTATTTTTAAATAAACTTATGATTTTTTATGTAAAAAACGAATAAAAACATTTTTTTGTATCTCGAAAACCTAAAGTGATAGAGAAAACCCAATTACAGATTCGAATTCAGCCCACACTATCCCAGTCCATTGGCTAGTGTTATTTAAAAAGGTGTTGCGAATATGTGTTAAGCGAATGCGAATAATCAAATTAAATTTTTGTGAAAGCGTATGCGAATACATACTTACAAAATGTTCAATTCAAAATTCATATGCAAATAAATTTTTATTTATGTTTTTTACAAAAATTACATTAAATTACAAAAACGTACAGCCGCGGTCGAAAAAATAGCACCAGGATATAGATAGGTTAGATATTTGTAAATAGGCCAAATTGATTTCATTGAATACTTGTCATAAGATACTTACAGGACTGTCAAACAATATTTAATTAAAAGCAATTGATTTGGTTTTTTATTTGATATAAAATTTTTAACTTTTTTAAAACAACTTAACATACACTCAGTCAAAAAAATAGCACTATAGCTCTTATTCTATTAAAAATTAATACTTAAGGTACGGTCACATATGGCAAACATTTGACAAAAAATATCAAATATTTGTTTGCTCTAATCTGACCACAAAATATTTTCGAGGGGCAAACAGAAAAACAGCTGATTTTGGGCAAACAAAATTATTTGCTAGCAAACAAAAATGCTCCTAATGTGACCATTTAACGTCAAATATTTTCCTCGTTTTTAGGCAAATAAATATTTGTTCTTACAAAAATTTTGTAAGACCAAACAGCGGCAAATAAAAAGCTTTAAAATAAAAATTATTGAATAAAATTGAAAAAATTAACAATATTAAATAATTTTTTAATGACGAAAAAACTTATTTTCATATGTATAAAAATGTTCCTGTGTTCTGTTTTTACCAAAGAGTTGCCGCGGTAAGTAGGATCCAAGATGTTACAAAATACATTTTTCTTAAGTAAATAGGTAATTTTTTTAAAATGGGTATAACATAAGAGCCTATGTTACGAATTATGCATTGCAAGCATGGCGTATCTATATAAATAGTTCAATTTTCGAGAGTATACCAGTTTGGGGTCAGTGGACAATCATGGACCCGCCAAAATAAAATTATATAATTAATTTAAGATTTATATAAAACTTATTTGTGCCGAATAATTTACCGACTTCGAAATCTTTATGAGATTTTTTCGTCTTGAAGTGATTGTAGCAAGTAACCTAGAATCAATTCTTGGCCTACCAAGACAAAATTTTTGACACGACATACAAGCTATTATATAAATTATTGCCAAAACCAACATTTTTAAGATTATTATGACATTAAAAGATATTAACAGAAGTGGTATTTGTATAAGAGCTTTGGTAAAATATGGATCGATTACAATAACATTTGGTAAGGTGATAATAGATTGTCTATGGGCACAAGGACTCTTCTCCAGAAATAAGTTTTTAGGCTATGTAAAATAATTGATCGATTCTTTCCACCTCTTATGACAATAAAAACGTAAACACCAAGTTTCATTAATATCAGGTGTGTTCTAGGTATCGACTCGTATTGAAAACGAAAAAGTTTTTGAATCCGCATAATTCAGAAATTGGTGTTCTGAAATCCGCTTTTTTTGTGTATTCGAAGTTCTTGTTAAAAAAAAAAAGATTTAATGATATTTTCTTTGATAGTGCCCAGTAAAATAGGTGGCTACGGTTTTTATATGGGGCTATCTTAATAATGGTGACGACTGCCGAAAAGATCAACAAAGATACGCGAAATTTGCAAAAATAGCGATCATTTTTAATATTTCAAACAAGTCATAAAATTGATGAAAAGTCCCTAAAACTATAAGGAATGGCAAAAATTCGATAAAAATGGCTAAATTAGCGGATATTTGCAAAAATTTGCCAATGGCAGCATGATAGAAAAGTTTAATATTTATTAAAAATCGTTAAAGCTGCAAACAATTGCATCTATCGCAAAAATTTACGAAAAATTGCAAACTTGGATTTATTGAGATGGCTAAATGGTTAAAAAACAATAAGTCGGGAATAAACAAAAAAAAAATTTACGAAAATAGCGAAAATTCGCAAAAAGTTTTAATATTTCAAACAAGCCATAACATTAATTAAAAGTCCCCATAAGGAATGGCAAAAATTCTGTAAAAATTGTTAAATCAGTGGAAATTTGCAAAAATTCGCAATGTTTGTGTGAAAATACATATTCACCCTTATTGTGTTTGGCGTATTTAAAATACGCCTACGACTGTTTGGTAATAGATTAAAGGAAATAAGTGCACGTTCTCTTTAATCTATTACCAAACAGTCGTAGGCGTATTTTAAATACGCCAAACACAAAAAGGGTGATTGTTTTCATTAAATTGAATGAAGAACATTTTAAATTAAAAACCAAAATTATGTCTGCTAAAAATGTTCTTAAATAAAAGAATAAAAGTCGATTCGTTTCACTAACCCCTTACTACTCTACTTGAAAACGAATAAAAACATGTGGAGGTGAATTGCAGAACTCAAAAAATGCTGAAGTAATCCACTTTTGAGTAAATTCGGAATCTAGAACACACCCGATTATCTCAAAAATTGCGACATGTGCGAATAAGGTTAACATGGACAGCTGGCCGGACGGAAAAACATTGTTACATCGATTAAGAAAAGGATGCTGACGAAAAATTAAAATTTTAGTGGCAAGTTCATTCAAGTTCTTCCAAGAAGTTTGGATTGAAATTCAGAACTTTTGGTTCAGTAGAGAAGAGTTATGGACCGAAATGTGAAACAACCTCCCAAAAAAATCGATATTTCTGTTACAAAACCAACATAATTGGTGGCGGAATGCACCTTTTATCGTTAAATTTTGCACTAACTCAATTTATTTGCCTAGAAATCATATATCTAAATTTCGCGGATATCGGTCTATAATTTACAATAGATCCACTGTCTAAAAACACTTTATTGCTTGCTTCTAAAACCGTATCGAATAATGTTTTATTTTCATAATTTAGTTTAATTTAGTTGTATAAGAGATTGAAATTACTTCGCCAAATTGCCTTTATCCCTTTAGTTGTTATCTTAATCCTCTATACTTTTAAAACTGTTGTTCTCGCTCTTCTGTACCATAAAACCATAAAAGTTTCAATATTTTGCATAAAAATGTTAATTTTTACTTTTAATAAAAAGGAATTTTATTGATTTAATTTTTTATTTTTGACAATTTGTTCAAATATTTATTTTTAGGCAAATATTTTTATATGTGAACACAGGGCAAACATGTTTTCCCATTTTTTATTTGTAGCTATTTAATATCTGTTTGAACAAACAAAAATGGGCAAATAAATGTGCGCAGTGTGACCAGAAAATAAAATTTTTATTTTTTTAAACAAATTTTTTAAAAATGCCGGCAAACAAAATTTGACAATTGTTTGCCATATGTGACCGTACCTTTAAACTAAAAATAAATTAAAAATTTTTAATTCTGTTTTTTATGATGTCTTCTCATATTGAAATTAAATTTTGTTGCGTGCCCATTATCGATAATAACATCTGCACAACGTTTTTGCATCGATTTCACTAGATTTTGGCACCTCTTCTTCGAAATTCTGTTCCAGATTTACCGAACTGCCACCCAAAAGGCTTCGTAACTTGTTGGTTGTATTTACGATACTACCTTCTTTATATCTGTCCATAAGTTCTCGATTGGGTTTAGATCTGGGGACTGAGCTGGCCATTATATAACGCTTATTTTATTGTCCTGAAACCACTTTTTGGCAAGTTTGCTGGTATGCTTCGGGTCATTGTCTTGCTGAACCACCCAACGAAGCGTCATTTCCTTAGAAACATATGGTAGCATTACTTCCTGAAGGATATTAACGTATAGTTTCCTATCTATGATTGTTCTGATTCAATATATGGGTCCTACTCCATAGTAGGAAAAGCACCCCCATACCATAATGCTTGAACCACCATGTTTAACGGTTTTCGTTGTGAATTTTGGATTGAATTCAGCGTTAGGAGGTCTTCTGACGTAAGAACGCGATCCTTTGCCTCCAAATAAAACAACCTTGGATTCATCTGTCCATATAACATTGCTTCACTTTTAAGTTGTTCATTCCAAATGAGTTCTTTCAAACTCCAAACGTTTTGCAACATGCTTACGTGAAAGGAGGGGCACTTTTCGGGGACTACAGGCATTCAAGTTGTTGTCTCGCAACCTCCGACGAATAGTTTCAACACTTGCGGTCACACTTAGCTCCTTTTTCAGCTCTGTAGCTGGCATAAACGGGCTCTTCTTGCATTGTCTGACCAAACGCTTAACCATTTATGCTGGCAAAACTTTCCTGCGACCACGTGTTTCCGACTTTTGAGTAAATTTTTTTGCATTCACAATCATTTTCTTGGAGCACCCAATTAAGTGTTATTTCAGAATATGATTCATGCTTAGAAACCATTTTTTTTATAAAAGCACATTTTGCAGGTGTACAGTGCTTTCCACGTCCCATTTCTATGAAAATCAATAATGTAATATGCGATGAATTATTTTATTTTTTTTACCTTTAATATTTGATCCTTTTATTTCAACTGTTAAATCACTATTAATATTTTTAAATAATTTTTGTTAATCAGTGCTATTTTAATGACTGCACTGATGTGGAGTTTTTTTTATAATTTCGATCATTGGAAAAGAACCGGTAACATTTTTTGGAAAAAATAAAGACGCTCAGAGAGAATATACATATTACAACAGTATTGCATACTTAATTTAAAATAATTAGCACAATATATTACTTTTCACTAGAATGAACATAGAATAGGCTATTGGTGCTATTTTTTTGGCCGGCACTGTATGTACTGTAAAGTTTTAAAAACTAAAGTAAATAAATTTTAATTTAAGGGATACATTTATAATAATAGGTTCTATAACCGTTTTTTTTAGAAGAAATTGCACTGAGAATCGTTTAAAAAATAAGCTTTTTTATGCTTATTATAAGAACATACCGTTAGTCTAATATGTTAAAGCCCTAGCTAACGTTTTGCTTACTCTACAGAAGAAGGAAGGAAACACCTTAACAAAAAATAAAGTTTTGTAGTCGCGCATTTTTTAAACGCAGTTTTTTTTTTATTTATCTAATGCAGTAAAACTTTTTTTAAATATTATTTTTCATTAAATTGTGTTAGGTAGGGCTTTTTGTGAGTTTAGTTGTGAAACATATTGCAAGTTAGGGCTTTTTATTATAACTAACAGAATATTATTGATAGTCTTTTACTTTAAACATCTTTTTTTAAACTGAAAACAATAAAAATAAGGATAAATGAAAAATATATAGTGGAATAAAAGTATTACAAGGTGTATGGTAGGTAGGTAGGTATATAGGTAGAAAGGCTGGTGTGAAGTCTTCTTCACACCTTCACCCAGAGACCAATATGGTCCATTGTGACGCCTTATTTAGAGATAGATATGTAAAGATGGAAAGTAGGTGAAATAAAGAGCGAAAGCATAAGACAGATTAAAAAGATAGATAGGAAAAGAAAGATTCGGACCAAACCCGAGAGAAATCCTACACAATGAAATTCGCGCGGCAAGCACCTAGTCTCCTCCCGCGCATCCAGGCCATCCCCATTACGAATCCTATCAGACGCTGGAACCACAACCCAAGACATCCCCTAATTCGCCCTGGAATCTGCTGCCCAGCCACCTCAGCCTGCTGCCCTGTAGCCTGGGACAGTGGCACAGAATGTGTTCAACTGTCTCCAACATCCTGCCTATTATGGTCCTAACGCGGACCCTACACCTGTCCAGCAGCGACTCCGAATCGGACTTCCTAAGCACCGGCCACAGCGTCCGCGATACCCGTTCGGTTCCCCCAGGCTCGATAGGTCGCGCCTAAAATCCATTCCCTGACCCTTCCAAAAAAGAAGCCTATTGGAGGCCTAACTGCCTCCAAACAGTTAGGATCCTCAATCTCTGAGCTCTGTCTCGCCTACTCATCAGCTACCTATGTCGCAGTGACTCGACATGCCGCGGCACCCAGCACAACCTTAACACATATTCCCCTAAGACTACCTCCAAAGCCCTCCTACAATCATCAACTAGCTTGAAGTTCACATAACAGCTCCTTACAGCCATAAGAGCCGCCTGGCTGTCCACATACATAGTGACCTCCGAGCCCCAATCAATGTTGTCCATCTGTCATGCCGATTGAAGCACACCTCTGAGCCTTAGCCAGAGGTTTCCTTCGACTAACCAATCTCAATGACTCCCACCAAACACGGCATCCATACGTTAGGATTGGTCTTACCACCGAAGTGTACAGCCATCGCACTACTGACGGCCGGAGTCCCCAGCTCCTACCTATCAATGATCTGCAAGCATAGTACACATTAAGACCTCTCTTAAGTCTCTCCTGAGTATTTCTTCCCCATGACTGCTTGCTTTTCAGAAAAAGTCCCAGATACTTAGCACTATTGTGGTTGTATTGCTTCATATTAGTATTAGTAAATAGAGCGAGTTTACCCAGCAAACACAAACTCAAGTCAAACTAAAAAAGCAATTATTAAAATAGTTTAAATCAGTACCGTAACAATTACGAGCAATGCCATAAAAATTAAAGTTTGTTATTTTCCACCTTTTTTTTTGCTTGCAAAATAAGAATTATTATTTTTTAATGATAAAATAATTCTTATAATTATTTGACTTTTATTTTGTTTTTGTTATCAAAAACAGGAAATCATTTTTAATTTTTTGGCTCTTATGATAATCATTAATTTATAAATCATTTAAAAATAAGAGGGAAGATGTTTTAAAAAGGCATTTTGATAACATTCATAGTAATATAAATGAATTTAAATTGAAAGAAAAAGAACACCTTTTTGAGGTTCGAAAAACATTATTTACAGAAATCAAAAGGCCATAGTTTTGGTTTTATAGAAACTCTTCCCTTGTACCGCAATATTATTGCCTGGCATTGTATTCAGCTAGAATCATATGTAGAATCTGCCATTAACGAAATGCTTAAAAATGGCAAATATTTTGCTTTTTTTTATATAAAAAACTATGAAAATTTTCAAAATGCCTTTCTAAAACATCTTGCCAAAAGCATTCCCAAGCACGAAATATATTTTGAATTGCATCATTCTATTACTTCTCATTTTATGTATGCAATGTTTACTGGGCCAGTTTTCTTAAGTAAAATATACAAAATATGTAAGCATCCGCCGCATGTGCACTCGTCGCTTAATAATTAAATGAATGACTAAATGAAAGAGCGTAAGAATGCGTGTGAAGAATGTGTGTGAATTAATTTCCACAATTGTGGTATGGGCTAGACACCAATGCTCTATAGCCAAGGTGTATTCCTTGTTTCGCAATCCCCGCTCCACATAACCAACCACATCATGCAGTGCATTCTCAACAGGCGTGTTGAGCGCCGCTGACAATGCTGGCGTCAATCTTCGTCCTCAGATGTAGATCAGTCCGTCTTTCCAACGTCTTCAAAAGACGATAAGCTGATTGGTCTAAAATCCTTGGGTTTAGAGTAACCGGTTTTACCCGCCTAGGGTATAAAAACTACCCTGACCTCGCTCCACCCGCTAGGAATGTAACCGTCCAGCACACATACCCTAAACCACCAACAGGAGTGATGATTTCCCGATATTCTGTAGCATCGCCGGAAAGATCATATCCCCCACCGTCTCCTTTTCCTCACCGCCTGAGCCCGACCCAGAGAATGGGTCACCACATACAACCTGTTCTCCCGGCCCAAGATCCACACACCCCGGAAAGCGAGTCTCCATAAGCAGACAGAGAGATTCCGTCCATGAGTTGTCCGGTCTCTGAATAAATCTAGGGACTACCGGGTCCTTCGATAAAATTCTACTGAATATAGACCTCTCATTCACAGATTCAACTGACTCGCTAATAACTCCCTTATATCTCCTGTAACTCAATCTGAAGTTACTCCAATCCTCTTCCCTACGCTAATACTTCGCTCTATTGAACAACCTTCTGACAGTAGACCTTTGAGTCCTCAACTCATCTGTCCACCATCTTGGCTGTATGCGCCTGCCCGGAAAGTTTAACGGACAGGCTCGCTCATAGCTTCTGGTCAATACCTTCGTGAAGGTGCTCACCAGTTGTTCCACACCGGTCGGAGTCGAACCCCAGTCCTGTGTAACTCTAAAGTTAATTGCACCAATACCGAAAAAGAATCCCAATCCTTCTTTTTCGGATTCCTATACGGACACCTTTTCGATCTCTCAAACACTAGATTAAAGGACAGGCGACTATGGTCAGAGAAGGAAAAACCCAAGGTCACCCCCCAATCCTCTACTAATTTCACACAGCTCGTCAATGTAATATCTATCACTGCCTCTCTATCCCTAGTTCTGAACGTTGGTGTATCCCCCCTGTTACAGATAAAAAGATTGCTGGCAATAATAAAATCAAACACAAACTCACCTCTTTTGTTGAGTCGGCACTTCCCCATTGGGTATGGTGTGCATTGGCGCCACAACGTAGTACCAGCCTTGAGCCGCTTCTGCCTGAGTGCTCCACCAACTCCCGTACTTTCTTACCAGGTGGATCGGTAGCCTCGTATGGCAAGTATACCGATGCTAGCGCCAGGACCGTTCTTTGCCTGGCTTCTCCTGTCACAACCGAGAGGTCTCCATTACTGTAAGAATGAAAAATCATAATTTGTGCTCAATTCTCGCCAATAACCGTCCTTACTCGCCAGAATACCGTCCTTACTCGACGACTCCCTTAGTTTCTTCGACGTGAAGGGTTGGTTCTCTCTGGAGCCAGTCTTCTTAGTGATCTCCTTGCGGGGGTCCTTAAGAAAGCCGACACAAGTCTGACCAGTCCTCTTAGCCGCTGGGGATTTCCGCTCATCACAAGACCTTGCTCTCTTAACTACCCCCTTATTGGGGGCCTTAGCAGAGCTCTGTCGGTGTACACTCGATTTCCTTGCAGATGTTGACGGGCTTGTCCCGGTAACAATTCCTTTAGTGACTCCTTTTTGGGAGTGGCTATCGGAATTTATCAAGACATTTCCAGTACTCATTGCGTGACTAGTAGTGGGTAATTCGTTCACAGGCCTAGCTCCCTTAGCCGTGGCTATGCTGTCACGGTTAAGAGGGCTAGGTTTTAATTCTTAACCCTCCTTTTGATTATACGCTCCTTAACTGGAGGATTCAACAGCAGGGGTTGCTGAGGATTTGTTGTCTTAACTGACAACATTTGATTGCTTAGCAGCCCTTGCTGTGTATCCCGCATGATAGGGAAGGCCTAGGATATCACCGACAGAGCTGTGGATTCGTTTGAATCTAGCAACATTCTTTCGGTGCTTCCTCAGCAAATGCATATCCCGCCAATCGTGCAGTAAGTAGTCTTTCTAAGCTATCTTTTATAGAAAGGCTAAGGAGGCTCTCACACCACTCTTGGCTTTTTCGTAGCTCGTTCGGCTTCCTGATGTTCTATTCTGTTCTGTCGCGTCCTGCCGAACAATATGTTTTGATACACCGGCCAATCCGCTCTCCATCCCGAGTGTGACCTTAGAAGCCGGTGGTCCATCCCTTTGTTCCTGATCATGAGCCGAAATCATTGTAAATTCGGGCTCATCATCAGAGCCCAGAGTCGGACTACCGAGTCTTTCCGATGCCCCTGTTCGAGGCGGGGAGCCGTCCGTCTCTGTCGGTTCTGTCATTAACTGACTCTCCTGCAGCAGAATATCTCTGTGAATACTCAGCCAGTCGAAGTCTGGATCTGACATCGAACCTGCTGAGTTGTCAGAGACATTCCCTGCACCGACTCTTAAAGTCGCGTCCTTTTCATCCTGTTTTTTAAATTTGTCCAGTTTTTGGTCTCACGAGTGTGCACGTATAAAAAAGGACCATCTCGCGCAGTGGCGGCTTGACGGACTAGACTAGAGTTACAACTGACCCTTTCCACCGGCGCACAGTGGCGCCATTTGAGTTTTTTCGTTGCAAAAATCATATCTTTTGAACCGAATAAGATAATTGAACAGTTGAAACAGCATATGATAGATTACTGTTCAGCCTATGAAATGAGCGTTTGGAAAGGGTGCTACGCTTTGTAGGGGCCTACTTATGGGTTATCAAAGTTAAAATTAGTAGAAAAATCAATTTTATGGTAACTAAAAAAAATTATTTTTACATTTTTAGATTGTTTTTATTTTTTTCTTTAGGGTTTTATGCTTTAAATTATAACCCAACCAATTAAAAAAAAAAAATTTTTTTTTTACATTTATTTTTTCAATTTTCTGTAAAATATTCATCACAATTCGTAAGAGAAGGTATATCTAAAAGACTAACTATTTCTAAACTTTAAGGGAAGAAATAAGTGGATCGGAAGATGCTGCCAACATGTTGAAGAGGTCCTCATTTTGCCTTACCCTTGATGCTTTGAATGTGTTCTGCAATCTATATTTTTTATAAAATTTGTTAAGAGACTCCTGTGCTTCTTCAGAAAGCTCTCCAATTGGCAAAGACTGGTACTCAATTATATCTTCGCCATGCGCCAATATTTTATCAACTCTTCTGTGGATACATTTCTGCTAAAAGAGACGCAGTTTTCGACGCATATTCCCCATATTTTGTAGAATTGACATTTTCTTTGCAGTTTAAAACATCCAAGTTCGTTCCCAATCTTTTCACGATTTGATTGTCAATTCCAGTGATTCTAGTTACTGCCTTATCATTTTCAAAACATCTCCTAGAAGTGTTTCCATCGTTTGAGTTACCGTATCCGTGCTTGGAACAGTCTACTTTTAGTCGAACTTGTTTAAAAAAAGCATCCTGTATTTGCTTCTTTCTGATCTTTTCCTTATGTGGTTTTAGCAAGAATTCCATACACCTTATAATTGCGTGCAATGGTGACATTCCATATTCGTAATTCTCCTCATTTGTAGAATCGTTTAAATTACCAAAGTTCTTCTGACTCTTTTTGCAAATCGGGCATGACATTGTTGAGGTTGTTCCTGTCAGTTTGCAGCTTTGTAGGCTTAATCTTGCTTATTTGTTCTTCAATGTCCTTCACCGTGGTCCTTATGAGTTCTGCCGATTCCCTTGCAAACTGAAACATTATTGGTCGGCAATAATGCACTGATGACGGACGTGGATTTTTCCAGTGTAGGGAAACATCAGATTTTAGACGGAAAGGAACAACAGATGCCATAAACATATTTCCGTCCGATATTGTAGCGTCATCGGAAGATATCCTTTGCTTATAAACGCTTTGTCCGCATGATCCATCGCAGCCCCATTTGCTGATCAATGTCAACTTCTCAGGAAGAATTTTCACCTCATTTTCAGGAAGACTCTCCAACAACCGTTTTGCTGTATGGCCCATGAGATCCTGCAGATTGGCTTTCGCAGAGACTTCCGTAAACTCCGTATGCAGTGGTCGTGAATTTATTTTGGCTTGCGTAATATGCTTGTATCCGGGTAAAACGTCAGCGCCGTGTCGCTTTAAAGATGTCCGTAGTTTCTCATATTTCTCTTTGGAAAGTTCTAAGTCCATAAACAAGGCCAAGGCTTCTTCGGAACCATACTTTTTAATGTGTGCGTTTGTGGGCGTGGGAATGCTTTCCTTAATCCTTTTAAGTCGCAGTGGGCTTGCATCAGCAACAGATTTGGTTATCTGCGACCTTACTCTTTCACTATCCTTTGTATATTTAATAGACAGCGCGTCCGATAGTTGCTTCGTGGTCAAGTCATTGGTGGCATCGGCAAGTTTCCCCTTTCTTGTGAAAATTGAACACTCCTCCATACTATTTTTTGGCCTTCCTTTTGCTCCTCTGGTTGATGTGGTGGGTTTATCTACTGCCAATATATCCAGGATGGTGGGTTCATTAAGCCAGTCCTCGTATTTGGAGTTGAAGTTCTGAATAGTTCGATTAGATTTCACCCATTTTGCCTTAATATTTGCATATATCAGATAAAAATTATTTTTTATAATTTCGCTTCTCTCAATATTTCCGTATAAGCTATCAAGTTCTTCTAAAGCAACTTCCGTGGTGTGGTTGACTTTCTAAACAGTTCAAATAATTTTAAATTTTTCAACGCCATGTTTTCAGTACTTAAATTGTTTAATGGTTTCAGTAATTGTTGCGCCAACTTTCAGTCGTAGACTAATCAAGGCATTATGCTTATTTTGCAATATATAGGCTTATGCTACCATGCCTAAAAATTTACCTACTCCATGCATACATATGGATTTAGGCTGAATAATGCAATTTTGATATTATGCACGTGTCCAAATAAGATTTGTGCCTACCTGTAGGGACCATAAGTCAATATTGTTCTTGACCATTTGTACGCCAAAGTATTGTTTAAGTGAGGTACGTACCTGCTAATTTCAATGAGTAGTTTTTTTCAAACTATTAGATCAAACTACTGTCAGTCAAAACATATAACGGATGGACGCCATACAATTTCTGCAACCATGTCTTTTTAAACTTTTTTACCTCTAGAAGCCAAACGGGCACGTAAGGGCAGATAAAACCTTTTGAATTATGTAAAGAAATAATCAAAGAACAGGTTTTGCAAATATGGCAAATATAGAAAGATATAGATTTTTTTTATTTTCCGTCAAAGTTGAAAAATTGTGAAAAAACGGATAGTTTTTAAATAGTGATTTACCAGGAGAAACACAAAGCAAACAGTTAATTTTTTTTTATCATTATACATTTAATAAATACATCAATCAATACAAACAAAAAATAAGGCGATTCGTTACCTATTTTTCGTGATATTACACCTGAAATCGCAACAAATTGGCTAAAAATTGTGTGTTTTTTTGAAAACCGAAAGTCGGTCAACTTTGAACGGTTATATCTTCTAAACTAAAAATGTGATATTATTAAGAGTGGCATAATTAAAATCGTTGAAAAGTTTCCTATAACATGGGTTTATTCAAAACTTCGTCGGCGCTCATGAAAATTTTGATTTTTGCAACCTCGTTTGCTCTACGGGCGCCACTGTGCGGCGTCAGAGGAAAGCTGTTCGCGACCAGTTTCTTTAACCACTAACTAGCCATTCAGGTCCTCAGCACTGCTATCAATTACCTTGACCTTAAAAGTGGTGGATGTGGGAAAACAAAGGGGGGATAGATAGGATTATGCTTAGTTCACACTTGGGTTTTTAAACGCTTCTAAGCAAAATGTTGATTTAGCTAATCAAAGTCGTTCACATTACATTTGAGATGATTAAGATGACAGATGATTAAGAAAAAAACACAACAAACAAATTTATATTTCTTTAAAGTATTAAAAATGTATAAAAATACTTTTATAAAGTTATCAGCAGATTATTTTAAACATATTAATGATGAAGTTGTGAAAATATATGATTTATTTAGAGCAGAAACCGTTGTCCGTTGTACACGGTCATGTTGGCCGATTTTCATTTGAGGTATTTTCAGTGGATTCGATGTGATTAATGAAGTGATTTAGTTGTTATAATGTCAATTTGAAGTGATTAACAAATCACTTCAATGTGTGAGTAATCATCTCGATTTTGAAGTAACGTGATTAAGCTCGAGCTGCTTAAACGCGTTTAAGAACGCAAATGTGAACATAGCATTATAGGTAATGGGATGGATGGATGGATAGCCCTTGGTCATGATGGCCTTAAAACTTATCCCTTCTAACGTATTCCGGCTAGACTTTACCGATTCAAGCTACAAGACATACACTACAACCGGCATTTAAGCCACCACATCGCGGCAAGATAGTAATCCAGGTGGTGTATGCAGCGTTTTCAAATCGCTTACGATTTGAAAAACGCAAAACGAATTTCAACATGTTCTGAAAACCAGGCGATTTGCTAGCGTTTTGCATTTTTGAGCAAAGAAAACATATGTTTTATCATAACAAAACGTAAAACAAAACAAATAATTTACAAATTAGTTCTGTGAAATAAATTTAAAATTAAAATGCGAGAAACAATTGACAAACTCAAAGCAAAATTTTAAATTGCATTTTTATACCCTTCACCACAGGTGGAAAAGGGTATGTATAAGTTTTTTTAATTAAAATCGTGAAAAAATGTTACAAGTTTTTCTTTAAATAAAAAGAAAACATATTAAATTGAAATTGTGGGCCATTTCCTTTTCTCTTTAAAGTGCAGATCGTATATACTAGCGGTTTGAAAATGCCAAATTTCTAGCGTTTTCGTTTTTCAGAACACCTGTTTGGCGTTTTCAAATTGAAAACGCAAATTTTAAGCGTTTTGCGTTTTTCAGAACATGGGCGTATTGCAATCGGCAGGAATTAACTATTTTAGATAATAATTTGAGTGCTCTTATTTTTTCGTCTAATTTAAGTCTTCGTGAAATATTTCGAGATAGGACGACCAGTGTGACCAAGGGCCTAATTCTGGCATTCGTGATCGAGTACTTTCTCGATTCGGAAGCAGTCAATACTGAACGAATCGGAATTATTTTTTCAGTGTTGTAAAGCATTAATTTGAGTTTCACAATAATATTGCTTTCGAATCGAGAAAGTACTCGATCACGACTGCCAGAATTAGGCCCCAGATTTTAAAAATGTTAACAGATAAATCTGCCTTAGACAAGGTCAAAAATAGGATAACACCTGAATACATTTGTTTATTATGTTTCTTGTCCACTTTCGTCGACATTTTTTTGTACAGGTTTTCAAGACAAAGTCTTGACAAAGAATACGAAAAGACGGAGGAAAGGAAGCAACATGTAATATAAAATTGAAAATGATAATAACAGCAAATTCCGAACCAACAGTACCACTGGTTAAAGATTGATGTTTGACTGTTGGCTGGCAGGCACCGCATTGGTGCAGAGGTTAGAACTCAAAGAATTCTGATGAAAGAATGTGGTGATTCTTGAAACATGTAAATTCAACCCAGGTTCGAGCCCCAGCTCAGCCTAGAAAATTATCAATAAATTTTAATAAAATTCCAAGTTGTAAAATTCCTTCCTTCAGTAAAAATAATTTAATGAAAATTTAATTTGATGAACTCAAGCCTAACTAAAAAAAAATATCAAAATTAAAATTAACAGTTCAACTAAAAATCACAATTGTTCTTATAATACAAAATTTTAAAAACGCAAACAAAAATATTTTTTTAATGAAAATTTGTATGAGTAAAAACATTTTTTTGTTTAACTTTTTAAATTTGACTTAAGATGGATTGTCAAAATGCCATAGATATGAGCTGCGTTCGTTTACCCCAAAATTTGTAAAAATTTGTACTAGATTTTACTGAAATGCGTTTGCGTACACATAAATTTGTAAGATTTTCATATTACTCACCTACTGGATTTTACTGGAAAAGTAAACGAACGAACATATTGTTACGAAAGTAGCTTTAGTTAAGAATTAATTGTAATTATTAGTTAAGAATTAGTTGTATTTATAAGTTATCTTGTATTTATTAGTTGTCTTGTATTTATTAGTTGTCTTGTATTCATAAGTAATTTTTACTAGTTAACATTGTTATTAAAAATTGTTATAATTTAGTACACTTCAATCCCAATGTGCAGAAAGACCTAGAAATGACCGTTAAAAAAGCTTCAGTATAAGAGGTAAAATTATGTAAACATTAGTACTGCCATAAATCAAATTAAAGTGTGGTGAATAGTAAAGCCTCGAACCTTCGAAAAACATTTCGAATGTTCTAGACAACCAAATTGCTGTATAAATACTAGCGGCGACTAGCGTAATAAATTCATTCTAAGTTCAGACTTTGTCAATTACGTAAAACGCTGAGAAAATTATAGTTGGTTGTGAATAAAAGCTATAAATTACGGTTGTTAAAATGACTTAGTACTAAATAGAGTTGAATAAATTGTAAACAGTGCTTAAAGTGTTTGTGTTTTATTTATTTTATTAGAGTTGCAATAAAGAACTCGAAACGGTTTATTATAAAGGAAATAAACCAAAACGTTATTGAAAGGCAGTAACGTAACAATATGTTTATCATTAGGGTAACCAAAAAAAAGCACTAAAAAAACAGTTTTAAGCTCTTAAAAAAAGCGTTAAAAACATGAAAATAAGCTGTTAAAATTAAAAAAAAGCAATTTAAACTTGTATACATATTTTCCACTTAATTCGTTTAATACGTTGCTATAGTAAATTATACTGTGATAGTTTTTGACCCGAAAAAAATGAACTTTGATGAATCCTTTTCGAACTATTAGGGGGAGTCCCCTGAGTGCGGAAGTACATTTGGAAGTGTCAGATTGGCTCTAGTTTTTGAGAAATCGATACATATCCATTTTTCATGGTACTAGCTAAGTCTGCGCTATTTAAAAAAATTGTATTCGACTGTATTAGTTTTTTTTGCCTTCTGAACTTTCTTTTACAGAATGTTTAGACTTCTTTAAAAAATTTCAAGTAATTTAAATATGTTCATATGTTGACAACATGCTTCAATCCTTTGAAAAAATGAATGTCAACATGTCATCAAAAATAAATTTTCTTTATTACCACCAATATTACTTCGACCGTCAATTGCCATCGGAATCAGATGAGCATGGTGAACGATTTCATAAAGTTTCAGCTCAGTTAGAGCATTGGTATAGTGGAAAAAGATTAAATTCTCTTTTAGCAGACCTTTACTGGAATTTGCAATCCGAGTTGGAGGATGAAGATAAGCATGATATGTAACGGTTATTTTTTAATTTTGAGTATTTGTTGTTAAAACAACTTATAAGAAGGACAACAATAGACACCAGATTTGAAACTTTGCGCAGACTTAGGTATATCTATGGCTAAAAATGGTCAAAAATCGTTACTCTTGATCGACATTAATGGTTTAAATTACTTGAAATTTAAAAAAAAAGTCAAAACATTCCGTAAAAGAAAGTTAAGAAGGCAAAAAAAACTAATACAGTCGAATACAATTTTTTTCAATAGCGCAGACTTAGCTATGACCATGAAAAATGGATACATACCGATTTCTCAAAAACTGGAGCCAATCTGACACTTCCAAATGTACTTCCGCACTCAGGGGACTCCCCCCTAATAGTTCGAAAAAGATTAATCGAATTCATTTTTTCGACTATCACAGTGTTATAAGCTGATGCAATAAATTTTTCGAAAAGAAAACTTTGTCTGTTTGGAGTCAGCAAGTTCTTGTACATAGAAAAAGTTCTTCCTACGTCTACACTCACAATATTATTACAGTAACGGACTGTTGTTTATTTAAGAAGTATTCCGTTCAGTCATTTTTAAATAAATAAACATTTAAAATTCCAAGCAAATTTATTTTTAACTGATTCTAACAGTTATTCAAAAAACTAAGTGCATCATAATACGGATTTTCAGTTGCAGTTAATATTGTCAGTTGATTCGGTAAACTTCTTCTTAACGAAAAGTTCATTTAATTTTTACTGTCAAAAATTCAACCGCGAATTCCGTAAAAAACAAAAGAATATTCAGTTATTTTATAAAATTTAACTGTCAAAAATTCAACACCATATTCCATAAAAACAAATAAATATTCAGTTATTTTATAAAATTTTTCTGTCAAAGATTCAACACCATAGTCAGTAAAAACAATCAAATATTCAGTTATTTTATACAATTTTACTGTCAAAAAATTAACCCCATATTCAGTAAAAACAATTAAATATTCAGTTATTTTATAAAATTTTACTGTAAAAATTCAACACCATCAGGGGTGTCATGGAAATCGAAAACGTAAATCAGTTCTTTTTATTAACAACGGTATCAAAATATATAATATTAAATTGAGAACCCTTAAGATTTCAAATGATGTACGAGCTTCATAGCTCCCTAACTAAAATTTTTTTGTCCAAAATGTATAACTAAAACACAATTTAAACCTACAATCTAATTTTGTATAAAAACGGCAAAAACGTATTTCCATTTAAATAGTTTCCATAATAGGAAGTATTTTCTTTTAAAAAATTAATAATTTTTACTTTTTTGCCTTTGTTATAAACATTTTAAGATTTTTCTCAAAATAAGATTTTTTTTTCGCCAAATGAAGATTTTCCTTCCAATTCTTCTGGCAACGCTGACCGAAAGCGAGTGTGCTTGTTGGTATTCATTAAATGCGATTTTTTTTCCAATCGCACAAGGCCGTTCTCTGGTAGCGACGCAAATCGAAAACATAAAAACGCAAAGCGGTTTTAACCAATTTTTAAAAAGCGACGCAAATATAACCGATGCAAGTCGGGGCTCTAGTGTATATTTTTTGCAGTATCGATGTCATGCATATTTGTAATCGTAGAATTCGAATTACTAATGCTTCTAATGAAAGCCACCTGGTTTAAGATTAGGGAAGATTTTTTTTTTTTTTTAATTTCCAATAATTTTTGTATTTCGAAAAATTGATTATTACGTTTTGGACTGTTCCCAATAAATTTGTAAATATTTCTTGTAAGTATTTTATTGATGCCAGAAAATCGTCATAACACTATTACTTTAAGTAAAAAAAATCGTCAATCGTCATTTTACTGTATTTTCTCAAAAAAAGTCCAATTTTTGTTTGTCACCGATTTCCAAAATTTTAATTTTATTTAATAGTAAACATATTAAAACTGAGGTAGCCAAAAAATAAGGTCCAAATATTGGTAATTGTGGTCGTGCCATGATGTTAATCACAACTTTATTTTTAAATTCAGAAAAAAGTGATTTTTTTTATATTTAATCCGAAAGAAATTATCATTGCTCAAAAACTATTATCGATAGTGCCCTGCTAGCTTTTTTGCTAGGTTGGTAGTGTTGTTATCTTTAAAAAGTAATAAGTGGGACTTTTATGTTATTTATATTTGAGATGTTAAGACATATTTTCTAAACTACTATATTTTTTGTCAAATTTCAACTTTAGTAGAATAGAACTTTTGCGGATTAAAAGGGACCAAGAAGGTAAAACCACTGATGGAAAGGTGAAAGTGTTTTCTTTAACCCTGTATGTACCCGCTCGGACCCGTCTGTTTAACACTTTTTTAATTTTAATGAAATTACTGCAAAAAATTTTTTTTGTCTGAAATTTTTTTTTACAATTGCCTATTGGCTTCAAAAAAATTTTCATGATATAGGGAATATTGATCGTGATCGAACAGAATACAGGTAGTTCATATAAAAAATTTTATTATTGTTACACAATCAGAAAAACGTATAGCTGATTCAAACTTATCCGTTACACTACGTTCACATTAGCGTATTTTATAGTGGAATTAAGAGCTTAAGCATGCGTTTACGCTAAACATGTATATTGTGAATCCCACCTTAGAAGGGATTTTAATTTTTTTTTTGGTCTTTTTATTTTATCTGTATTTATGACTCTAATAATATTCTTTGACCCTATAACTATGCAATGCGTTGTTAAATTTGTGTCAGGTATTTTATAGCATATAAATAAAAGGATTTTAAGTTTTTTAATCCTTTTTAATTCTGTATGATACAAAAAAGTAAAAAATTTGTTCCTAAAAGTTTTAAAAAACAATATGTGTATATTATATTAAAAAAAAATTCAACAATAAGGTTATTAAAATAAATTAATCTTTTTAACCCTTTCCGACCCAAGCAATTTCAAAGTTTTTGGATTTCAATGAAATTTTCTGTATATGATAATTCGCCCTAAGATAACATAAAAATGACTTTTTAATGTACATAAAAAGCCCAAGTCCTTAGAAACAGGACATACACATATGTGTACCTTGGAACTTCACTTGGACAAAATATTAGCATTTTTTGGCAAAAGTGTAGTTTACGGGGCATACGAAAAAAAACTTGTTACCCCTCTGGAAATGGAAAAAAAAACAAAACAAATTTAAAATTTAAGGGGGCTGAGGCCCGTGAGCCCCCTGTATCCGAAAAAACGGCCCCGACCACTTAGTGTTATGTGTAGGTACTCGAATTATAGGTAAATGTACGGGAAAAAAAATTTGGAGTGGGCAGGACTTTTGGGTCCCTCTGGGCAAAAAAAGAGTTCCCCTCCACTTATATCTTTGTGTGGGTACTTAAATTAAAGGTAACTTGCTCACGATTGTAAATATTTTGATTTAATTTTGTTTTTTTATTGTTTTATGGGCTATATTTTCAAAAAATGATCCTTCTTTTTGCTTGCGAAAATGACTTGTTAGTTTCCGTAAACGACTTGTTTGCATTGTGCCTGTCCCATGCACATTCATTTCCGCCAATCGCTCCAAAAGTAGTAAGCTGGTAAAATACCGAACAAAAAATACAAAGGAATTATTTAGCAAAGTCCTCAAAAAACGATTGCACCTAATCACAGTTCTCTTTCGCAAAATTGAGGTAGTAGAAACCCATATTACACATATGTGTAGGAACACATTGTGCTCACAAAAAACACAAAAATTCTTTGTGCATTTTAAAATATTTGCATATTATTTAAATGTATGATGCTTTTGTTACAAAATAATAACAAAATATTCATATATTTAGTGTAATTTAAACAAAATAATGATACTTTCATATCTTGTCTTCCGCACGGCGAAACATGATCATCTTTTTTGCCCGCGTTTACACTAATACTAAACTAAACTTCGCAAAAACTTATAAGACAACGATTTAGAGATAACACATAACATGTAGAGACTAAAAGAAGTAGGAAAAGTTAGATATTTATATATAAACTTCTCTCTTCAAAATACGTTAAATTTACCTACACGTATGTGTAGCCTGGGTCGGAAAGGGTTAAATAAGCAATTTATGATTTCCTTGTGAGGCAAATTTAGATAGAACATTCTATTTTCTGTTATTGTTGATCTGAACTATGTTTTTATTCGGCGAAGGGTAGGAAATGACCTCTGGCTCGTAGCATCACTGACGAGCATTAAAACGAAAATTTGAAATATTTTTCTTAGATTACATCATCTACAACGTTATCTGATAGATTTTTAGATATTTTCCATGTTTGTTGCCAATGCAACAACAGTTCAGGCCCAAGTTTAGATGTTAGTAGGTGTTTATCTCTTTTATCAAACATAATCAGCTCATCAGCTAGTTGTGGTTTTAAAAGTTTTGTATCGGTATATGACTTGATTACACTTTGAGGTAAAAGTTTAGGTATGTTCAATACATTTAGGATATCTATTGGGAAAGGTGTTTTGAGATCTAAAATAAATTCAATAAGAGGAATGTAACCTACAACTCGGTAGTAATCTTCAACATTTTGGATGTGATTATTTCGTTGAAATCTTGTCTTTTCGATTGGAACCTCGATTTGAACGCAAATAACTTTAACTTTTTCAAAATCGCTTTAAATTGTTCTTCGGCTTTATTTCTTTTCTCTTCCAGGCACATGATAGAATTATTGATTAGGCTTGATCCTTTTTGAAGATCTATATCGTGCTTTTGTGAAATGATACTAAGCGGCTGTGTTTCAAAAGTTTCACACTTAATATGTATATTAGGGTGGCCGTTATTTTTTTTATTTTGATTTCTTATATTCTCCCCCCCTAAATCGGTTCAGTTTTATGTAAAAAAAAATACAAAAAAATTTCGTAGCGATAAGTTGTGTTTTAGGGGGGGCGTCCGTCCCTCAAAGTTTGCCATCAAGCCATTTATTCAAGTGTAATTTGTTTGCGTATGACTATTTTCTAAAAACAACATTTTACAAGAATATGATATATGGTAATATTTTAGCTCTTCTAGTCTAAGCCTCTAAGAAAGTTTTTTGCTAAAATCAATATTTTAGAAAATAATTAAGAAACCAAACATTTACCAAACATTTTATATACGTTTTATATATATAAAAGGGGGATTTAATGTCAAGTGACCCAATTTTGAAATAGATGTCTTTCGATTTAAATGAAATTTACACCAATTTTAGTACTGTTAGATAGTAGTTTAGACACAAATTTTCAACAAGATCGGTCAAAAAGTTTCTGAGATAAAGGGGATCAAAGTTTGTAATTTTGGCCATACAGGTGTTCTTTCTCATCCATGTAACTTATTACCTATTGGTGTAAGCAAAATTTGTCCCAAGTAGCTTAGATAGCTTTTTGACCAAACTTTTTAAAAAAATTGTTTTTGTTTTTTTTAAAAAATGTTTAAAATTTTTTTTTTTAAATTTAACAGTTGGCTAAAAAAAATAAAAAAAAAAGTTTTAAATTTAAAAAAAAAATTAAAAAATTATTTAAAAAAAAACAAAAAAATATTTTTAAAAAAGATTGATTAAATAGCTATCTAAGCTACTTGGGACAAATTTTGCTTATACCAATAGGTAATAAACTACATGGATGAGAAAGAACACCTGTATGGCAAACTTTGACCCCCTCTACCTCTGAAACATTTTGACCAATCTTGTTGAAAATTTGTGTGTAAACTACTATCTAATAGGACTAACCTTGGTGTAAATTTCATCCAAATCGGAAGACATCGATTTCAAAATTGTGTCACTTGACATTAAATCGCCTTTTTATATATTTAAAACGTATATAAAATGTTTGGTATTTTGTTGTTATTTTCTTAATTATTTTCTAAGATATTAGTCTTAGCAAAAAACTTTCTTGGAGGCTTATGTTGTTGTCTAGAAGAGCTAAAATATTGCCATATATCATATTCTTGTAAAATGTTGTTTTTAGAAGATAGTCATACGCAAACAAATTACATTTGAATAAATGGCTTGATGGCAAACTTTGAGGGCCGGACGCCCTCCCTAAAACACAACTTATCGCTACGAAATTTTTTTGTATTTTTTTTTACATAAAACTGAACCGATTTGGAGGGGGAGAGTATAAGAAATCAAAAAAAAAAAGTTCTCCATACAACTAACGGCCACGCTAATGTATATTCTGCAAAAATATACAAAAGACCTAATTGAGTTCCTTAATATAAGGCTTTTGATGAAGTATCTCTACCTTTTCACTCAGATATTTTTTCTAAATCTATATGATGTACACTTGTTGCAAAGTGTAAAATTGAGTCGTGACGGTCCACCCATCTTGTCTCGCATAATGTAGAGAGTTGGGCACCCAAATAAATTCCTAAAACTGCGTTTCGCTTGGGATTATTATACATAAAAAATTTTGTCGTTTCTTTAACAAATGATACAACTTTTTGTATTAATGGCACTTTATTGCTTTAAGAAATGGAGTTGTTTGATTTATGCTCTATTTTCTGCTGACATCAGAGGACACCCATCTGTTTCAGCTCCTACACAATTTTTTAGGTCAAGACCAAAATATGTCAAAGTTTTAAGAACTATTGGTGATAGTGCCTTCGCATCAATTGACACATGAACGTCATCAATATACTTTAAAGCCTCTTCAAATGCGATTACAACAAAGCCAATAAATTCTTCCCCAACAACTTTTTGTTGTATGTTGAAATATTTTAAAGATAAGGAAATCTGGCTTTCCCCGACAAATACGTGCTTTCGTCAAAAATTATCGTATAGAATTTTGATTCATATAACACATATATACATAAATAAATGAAATATTAATAATTCAACCGTCTTTGGATATAGATGGCACCTGCTGGGATTGAATGTAGAATAAAAAGTATTTGAATACGGTAAACTAGCTGTTTCATTGGAAACAACATATTTTTATAATTTAGGGGGGGGGGGGGGTATTTCTTTATTCCCCCCCCCCCCCTGAATCCGCGCCTGATTACAGCAAAGATAGATTTTATAAGAGCTTTGAAAACTGGTTAGGGAACGAACTTTCTGTCCAGATCGCTTCAAAAATTACAAATCAAAACACACGTGGGAGACCACAAAACTCGCTGGACAACTGTAACGATAGATCTAAGAGGCGGAAGCTTAAGGATATCAATGAAGAAATCGGATATGAAAATATTAAAGATACTTTCCTACATCAATTACGATCACAGAAACAATTGACAAAAGTGGATATCATTGAAAAAGTTGTTTAAGCTAGTCCATTGAGAACAAAATGGATTCTAAAAAGTATACCAACTCCGAGCGATGCAAAACAATTCACAAATGAGGAGGCATTAGCATTATTTCTGGATTTTAAATTAACAAAACAGCAATATTTTTAGCTCAGATTGCGTGCGATTGAAAAAGACTCAAATCTGTATCCAGCATATCATCACATAACAGCTGCTAAAATGGACTGTTTGCCATTAAAGGACACTATTACAATCACACCAATTACGGCAGAGGTACAACTACAATCTCTACTTGATCACACAGCCGAACGCTTGCTACAATTAATAAAAGGAAATGAGTTAAAGAAATATGGAAACACAAACTTAATTCTTTTTTGTAAATGGGGATGTGATGATTCTTCCGGACAAAAACAATACTAACAAGTAGTATGTGAAAATATTTCGGACTCAGATATGTTTATGGTATAATTTGTACCATTGCGATTAAAAAAGATTTTGGAAGACTCAGATCCATCACTAGTACAACGCAAACAAAGGATATTTGGAAAAATGAGACACCATCTTCTACGAAATACTGCAGGCTTATCAAATTTGAATTCAAAAAAGAAACTCATGATGCCATTAACAAAGAAGTTGGTGATATCAAGGTCCAAATTGCAACATTACAGCCATTACAATAAGATTTAGATGGACAGCAAATTGAAGTTAGCTACCAATTAGTGCTAACAATGATAGATGGAAAAGTAGGCCAGGCTTTGACTTACACGAAGGCAGCATCCCGCTGCATCATATGCCATGCAGCATCAAGCCAATTAAGCCAATTCCCGACAAAATCATTAGATAATACCGATGCATAAGAATTTGGATTATCACATACACATACTAAAAATCAGTTATGATTTGGATTTCGGATCTTCAGGATCAATATGAAACAACGAAACAACAAGGAGTTAAGAAGTTCAAAAAGGAAACATGTTCAAGATGAATATCGCAAATTTGGGCTGATTATAGATCAGCCAAAATAAGGGTCAGACAATACAAATGATGGCAATACCGAAAGAAGATTATTTTCAGATCCAGAAACAGCATCTGAAATAACAGGTGTTGAATTTAACCTCATTTTTAGATTTAAAATAATCCTACAAGTACTTGCGTGCAATGAAGAAATTGACTCTAGAAAATTTGGAGATTTTGCTATAAACTGCAAAAATATATACAACCAAGTACCCATGGAGAAATATGTCTGCTACAGTTCAAAAAATCCTTTATCATGGAGAATATGTCATTAAATATCAGTTGGTGCCACTTGGAGATTTATCAGAGGAAGCTCAGGAAAAAAGGGAATAAGGACTACAGATATTATAGAGGGCACAATACTAGAAAATTTTCACGAAATTCCACAAATGAAGATCTATTTAAACGAATCGAAATTATTTTTTTAATGTTGTAAAGCATTAATTTGAGTTTCACAATACTGGAAAAATAATTTTGATTCGTTCAGTATCGACTGAAATAAAATTGCTTTCGAATCGAGAAAGTATTCGATCACGACTGCCAGAATTAGGCCCCCCAGGTCTATCTCATTTGTCTGGCTTTCGCGCGATTAACATCTCAATTTCGTATTAGTTTTCGGATTTTGCAAATGACCATACATATCCGATTGATTTGTAAAAGGTGCAATTTTATTGTTCGAGTTTTTGGTGGAGACCATAATGCACAGAAGCGTTTTGTGGAAGTTTTCGGCTTCCCATAGGATGGCTTAGGTCGACCGAAGACTTTTGTAGGAGTCTTCTTTTTGACTAATTCCCTGACAAATAAAACGTAAAAAAGTGTGTCGTTAAGATTTAATATTAAAAAAGGAAATCAATGTAATTTTTTTAATGTGTTTTATTAAATTTATTTAAAAACAATTATCAAATATATTTAATAAACAACTCGCAACAAAATTAAAAACAAACCTTGGAAAGTTCAAGCAGTTTATCACTTAACATCTAGTACATGTACACATAAAAGTATATATGTGTGTATGTATGTCTGTACATATAATTAACTACATTAACACGCGAAAATAACAAAAAATTAAAAAAGTCTCCTCCAAAAATTTAAATTTTTATGTTTATGTAAAAACAACTCGAAACCCCATACGCCAATCAGCACCGGAACCTTAAGCGGGATGACAAGAAGATATCGATAAAACAAAACAAACATTATTTTCGTTTTTTGTAATCATGATGTAGATGGAAGCGTGCCGAATAATTAGTATTACCGTTTTGTAAAGAATTCGAACGATGTAAAACTTTGGCCGAACCATCTATTTGAGTATTTCCATCACTACTACGCCATAGATTAGCAATAGCTTCGAGTGCAATTTCGGTGTCATCCTCTTTGTCATCGTGTTCAGCAGAAAGGGTTAAATCAATTTGTCTTTTTGTACGAGTATTTATTAGCTGTTGATCTTGAACAAAAGTTTTGAGTGGTACTGCATTAATTAGAACTACCAACCCCAAGAGTAAACATATTATCATTTTGGTGTAGAAAACCATTCTGAATATTAATAACACTTCAAATGATAGTTTATACAAGCTGTCTGTTCAAATATTTTATTAAAACTGAACTGATAAGAGTCTTAACCGTAGCTTAAAAACATGTATATACATAGATTATATTAAACAAAGTATGAATAACGTATTTGATAATACAAATATAAATCACGTAGCAAGATTTAAAGAAAAGGGTTTAATCTATAAAAAATTTACAAACATTTTATGGAGTATTCTACATCTATACTTATTTTATGTTAAACTATTTCAATAAACAACATTATAGGAATTATTATTTTTTTCCAAATCAAAACAATTATGTTTTGAACACTTTTTACTCCTGAGCAACTGACATTCATCTGTTTACCAAACTCACCAAAAGAGAAAAAGTACCATTTTTTTTCGATTTTACATCATAACAAGTTAGAGTGCTATATTCGGCTATGCCGAATCTTTGATTCAGACAAAAAACAGACATCAGCATTAAAATTGGTTCCGGTTTAGACCTATATTACATTATTGACTGACAATGTTGAGTAAAATATCTTGATTCGTAACAGTTTATGCCGAACTTAAATGATTTTCAGGAGGGGGATTTATATTGGAGCCATGGGAAGTAATAAACCAATCATCCCAAAATTCCGCAGAGGTATTTCTTGTATTTAAAGACATAAATTTCAATACGGTGGTGAAATTAGTTTTAGCGTTTACAGTGAATTTCAGAAGGCTGCTAAATATGGGATCTAAGGTAAATTATGGACCGTATATCACAAAATTGCATGACATTTTTTCTGGCCATATAAAACTAAGTTGGAAGAAAATTTACCACAATAAATATATCTGACCAGAGTGGGCTTTATATGTGGCCTATAGTAAACTATGGACCGACCATCACGAAATTTTAAAGTGTAATTTCTAGTCCTAAAAAACTGTGACGTGCCAAATTTTGGTATGATAGCATTAATAATTACGATTTTAGGCGTACTAAACTGTTTTCCGGGGGTAGGGTTTATTAATATTAGACAAGCCGTGCAGATAGCATAATTCGGGACCGCTGAATCCAATGGTGCCCACCGTTTTTTTTAGGTTAGATTTTGTTTTCGAGATAAACCATTATTTCGAAAATGGAGAAGGTTGCACAACATATATTCGAGTAACTCAAAAACGGTTTAGTTTATTGAAATTACTAAGAAAACCGAAATTCCGAAATTTTCTTTAAGAGAAGTTAAACTTTTTTTTAATATGAGCAGTCGTTTTAGAAACATAGTTTTTTTTTTGGGAAAAAAAAATAATTTTTTTATCAAAATTTCGAAATTTTGTTTTTTAAAAATTCTTAAAAAATTGGATAATGCATCTAGGCTACGAAGCTGCAAACAAATCAAGCCATAATACTCTTTGTACACTTGCATACATGTCGGAGGAATGCATGGACGATGTTAAAAATGTGAAATACGCGTTCACACTTAAAACATCTACCATTAATAAAAAATGTCACCATTTCTGAAAAAAAACCTTTTATTTTTTTTAAATACTTTTTTTCTACAAAAGTGGCAACATTCTAAAAGATAACACCAAAATGTATTTCTCAATCATTTTGTTTAATAATTTAAGCAAAATAAGGCTTGCAAAAAAAGAAAAACTTGAGAAATGGTAACGCTGCTTTCAAAGCAACTTCCATTTTGTCAGTGATGTCACAATAATAATAGAATTTATTGCCACTTTTCTAGTGATGACACTAAAAGAATCGAAAAATATAAAGGAAACAAAATGAGATAGGAACATTCTGTAAAGATGTTGAAAAATTTTGATTTTTAGCCCTATGTATTTCTTATGGGAAAATTCCAACATCTTCGCAAATTGATGTTAAATGTTAAATGTAGACAAGTGTGAAAAGGCTATAAATGATTAAAATCTGTTTACAACTTGTGATTTTATTCACAAAAGTCAATAAATTTTATTTAATTTAAGAATTTCATAAAACGCAATATTTGTATGGGAGCCCCCCAGCTTCTTTTTTTATATGTCTGCAACAAAATAAGCTACATTTTCCAATTTTTTAAGAATTTTTAAAAAACAAAATGTCGAAATTTTGATAAAAAAATTATTTTTTTTCCAAAAAAAAAAAAAAAATATTTTTCTAAAACGACTGCTCATAAAAAAAAGTTTAACTTTTCTTAAAGAAAATTTTATTGCGGAATTTCGGTTTTCTTAGTAATTTCAATAAACTAAACCGTTTTTGAGTTACGCGAATATATGTTGTGCAACCTTCTCCATTTTCGAAATAACGGTATATCTCGAAAACAAAATCTAACCTAAAAAAACGGTGGGCACCATTGGATTCAGCGTACCCGAATTATGCTAAAACTCCATATGCACGGCTTGTCTAATTATAATTAAAAAAAATTATGTTTCTAAAACGACTGCTCATATTAAAAAAAAGTTTAACTTTTCTTAAATGAAATTTTATTGCGGAATTTTTTTTTAGTAATTTCAATAAACTAAACCGTTTTTGAGTTGCGCGAATACATGTTGTGCAACTTCCTCCATTTTCAAAATACCGGTATATTTCGAAAACAACGGTGCGCACCCGAATTATGTTAAAACGCCATGTGCCCAGCTTGTCTAAAAAACATTTGCAAAATCTCATATCATTCCGTGCATTTTTCCACCATTTTTGTTAGTTTTTAACAAAATTATCGATTTTTTAAAGTGGTGGTTCCACATTTTGATTCATAGCTCTGATCCTACTAAACCGATTTTGCTGGATTACAATCCCTAACTGCTTAGGATAACTACAAGCAATTTGACTTCAAGTTTGTTTATTTCTTTTGAGGTTTTCGAAAGTTAGCGTGTTTTCAACAAACGGACAGACATACAGACATGGCTAAATCGACTTAGAATTAGTCAAGGAGCCAGAATATATATGTGGCAGTTTCAGTTAAAAGGGACCTATGGGCAAAAGATGAGATTTGGAGAAAAACGATTTTGATACTAACACGTTAATTTTTAAACGCCTGAACGCTTTTATAGCTCTAAACCCGTTATAAGGGGGTTTTGGGAGTCGCTGAGTACGAATCTGGTATTGAAAATTCAAAATGGCGGATATAATATGGTTGAATATTTTTTTTAATGTTATGGGATTTGTTTAAAACAAGTGGATTTTGATACGCCTGAATGTTTTTATGGCTTGAAACTCGTTACCATGTTGTTTTTGGGGTCGGAGATTACGAATCTGGTATTAGATTTAGAAAATTCAAAATGGCGGATTCAATGTTGTGGACTTTTTTTGTAAGTTTAAAGATAGACCTGAACACTTTTATGGCCTGAAACTTATCATTCGGGGGTTTTTGAGGTTGAAGATTACGAATCTGGTATTAGATTTTGAAAATTCAAAATGGCGGATCCAATATGACGGACTATTTTTAATAAAATTATTGGATTTGCTTGCGGTTCATCACTCAAGGGCACTCTGGGTCACTGATTACCAATCCGGTATTAGATTTTGAAAAATCAATATGGCGTATTTAATATGGCGGACTATTTTTTGTAACATTACTGGAATCGCATGAAACTCGCAACTTAAGGATTTTTGGCGTCGCTGACTACGAATATTTAATTTTGAAAATTCAAAATGACGGATCCAATATGTCGGACTATTTTTTTGTAATATTATTGAATTTGTTTGTAACTCGTCACTCAGGGGTTTTCAGGGTAGCTGGTTATGAATCTAAAGACAGACTTTTCAAATTCAAAATGACGGATTTTAAGGCTCTGCTTAACGCTGTGTAATTATTCTGGAGTTTCGAGGTTACTGACCCTAAAAACCCCTAAAAGATGAGTTCCAAATAAATCCAATATCAGATTCGTAATCGGGAAAGGGCATCGAAAAGGTTGCTGAAACTTTCCGCATTCTTCCAGCGAGACATTGCTCTTTGGGAAATCTGGGGGATTATTATGTTATTCGATTCAAATCGGTAAAAAGAACAAAGTACAGAAGTACGAAAGCAAACGTCAAAAATTACAAATAATACGTGCGCTTTTTTCGAATGTTGTTGTGATTGTGGAACTAAAATAATAATTTTTTTAAAACAAACATATCCCAGCGGTAAATATTGTAAGGAACGCAAGTGGCAGGCCTTTTTGAAGGCCTATATACTCCTTTCTGCAAGACCTGCCAAAATATTCAAAAATTCGATGACCGACCGGAGACTGGGCGATGCTGGCAATGCAGTTGGGATTTTGGATTTGCATACACTAGACTGGGGAGTAAGAAGTTTTGACCAATAGAAATTTCCCGGGTGGCATAATACCTGCAGAGTTGGCATATATCAGACTGAAACGCATTCCGGCCAGGTAGAAAGAAATGAGAGTTGTACTTATCCCCAAAACGGGTAACCCTCTTTTACAACACCTAATGACTTTCGACCGATTAGTCTGTCATTAGTCTTCTCTTGAAGAAATTAGAATGGATAGTGGACTGGTATCTTCGGAGGAAAATTGGTCTGAATGAAACTGCTCTAAATGAGCTGGTGAGTTTAGTGGAAAGCCAATATGGATCAATGAATATGCTTTGGTGGCATTTTTGGATATGGTGAGAGCTTTTAAAAACACAACTCCAGATGCGGTAATTGCGGGGTTGTGAAGTCTTGGTTTGGAAACTGAAATAATCATGTGGATAGGAAATCTTCACTCTAAGGCGGATCACCTCATCCATATTACGGTTTGTTAACAGAGGAGCCCAATAATGAAGAGTTCTCTCTTTTAAATTCCACGGCTGCATGATCGTTGCTTATGCTGACGATGCTGCGATTGCTGTTAGGGAAAACATTTTTTTCAACGATACTCGATGTCCTACAGGACGGTCTTATGCATCTTTCCAAATGGGCTGGGGCTAGATAATATGTTGTAAATCAGGGAAAAACTGAAACCTATTAACTCAGAAGTATGAGACGCAAGACTTTTGACAAACTATCTCGAATAATACCGAGATAAAATTGGCGAAAGCGCGAAGTATCTGGGTATCATTCTGGACGACAAGTTGTTACGGAGCGAGTCGGGAAGGCAACCGTTGCTCTGAACTCCTGCAAAATGGCCACTGGCAAAAAATGGGGACTAACCCCAAGAATAGTCTACTGGATCTACGCGAGAAAGAAGGACCCACTTAGGAGGGCTAAGGAAGGTGCAGAGAACGGTCTTGCTGTGCATTGCAGGAGCTCTTCGCTTCTTATGAAACTAGAGAAAAACATACCTTTAAGCCATACGAAGACAAAATCGTGCGAAAATGGAAATTAACCTTTAAATGCACTTGTGGTCAAAGTGGTTCCAATCTTTTCACACTTTGAAAAGCTGTCAATTTGAACGGTGTTAATCTAATTATGTTTAACACCATTCAAATTGACAGTTTTTTTTTGACACCAAGTACATTTAAGGGTTAATCTCCATTTTTGCACGGTTTTGTCTTAAGGGTATATTTTTCTCTAGTTTCATAAAACTCGTCACAAAAATATACAATATTTCGCTATCTTTCCTTTAGAAACTCCAAATATGTCAAAATTCGACCTTGACCATCATGATTTAATTTTAAAGTTTTCCGATTTGAGTAAACTCTTCAGGGTATATTAAAATGATCTGGACTATAATATTCTTGTTATGTTTCTTCACCACTTCACCACTAGCTCAATTTTTCTCTCGGGATATATTCTTAACACGCACATTCCAACTCTAGATCACAACAGCAAAACAAAACTAAACAACATAATCATCGCTAAAAACCACCTAAATCAACTAGACACGACATACATGGGATAGATGTTTCATCCCTGTCAGCGTTGCCCTTATCCCAACAATGTCATCTTATTGTGATACGCTCGAATACACTTCAGACTACTACACAACCATTACACCGGAAATCCTGTTAAAAAAAATTATTCACACATATTTGAATTATTTTCTAAAACATTAATTTATAATTTATTTTGATAATTTCTTAACCTAAACACTTAACAAATAATAAATAACTAGCATATAAAAATTCTATTCACTAAAAGATTATTGTTTCAATATAATAATTAATCCGATATATTCATTCAGAATTTCTTGAATTGTGAAGATATCCGTTATACATATGTAAAAATTTTTCTTTTTTTTTTGTAGGTTCCCCCCCTTTTTTTTTTTTTTTGTTACAATTAAAAAATTTTCACCCCTGGGTTAAACCTTAAAAAAAAATCAATTAATTATTAAACGAATGGTATCATATACCCCAAGCCTTGAACTCTCAATAGTTTTCAATCTCTTAATTTTAATATTTTCAAACTTGACTGTCAACTTTACTTTCTTTTTCAATCAAACACACTAAAATATACATATATATAATTCCTGTCTTTTTCCTTTAAAAAAAACAATTACAACACACACTATACAAGTAAGAAAAAAATCACGAAATTATCCACGTACCCAGAAGGTTAAAATAAACCATTTCTGTTACTTAAGTTTCAAAATTTTAAACCTATTCTTGTACCTATCGCTTTCCCCTAATGAGCTCACTAGAAAAAAATTCGAATACGGTTCAAACGCTATCTTTAGTTCCGGGAAGCTGAATTCTACTATTGTCAATCTTAATTTCGTTTTTTTTTTCTTTTACAAAAATAAAATTACACTAACACCTCTACCTACATATATCGCTTATTCTAATCTTAAATTATTTTATGTCCCTAGTTGAATTTTCCATTTACGCCTTAAAATATACTATTCTTTCCTTTTAAATTATAATTTTTTTTTTTCCACAATTGTTGACAACGTCAGAAACTTCGATTTCCTCCCTTCTGGAAGGCAAGGAGCGTGACTACACCACTAGCTCTACCAGATCTATCGTACTGTCCTATGGCCGGCGATGCCAGGGTGGACGCCAACAAAAATCCGGACAATTTTTCCTTTTTTTTATTTGTTGAAAGTGTTATTTTGTCTTCCTTCACCAGGATTTTTAATCCTCTATTTTAGTAACAGGTAACCAATTGTCCGGCCTCTTTCTCCTTTGCTGTCCCAAAAAAAGGTCCCTTTAAAATGATATATATTTTTAAGACAAAATTCAATAACTTTATTAATAATTAACTCACGGCACTCCTTTCCAATTTCAACTCCACTTACTAAAAAAAAGTTTAATTATTTAACTTTCAATATAAAACTTTCGGCAACTTATTCAAAATCCGGCTTTTATGTTTAGGGCTCAACTTTACTTAAAACAATAATCTTTCAATCTTTTCTTTTATTAAACCCTTTACTTTTGTTAAACACAAAATTTAACGGCTTTGCTGCACTAACAAAGTTCTTAATAAAAAAAACAAACTCTCACATAATTACAACATTTATGTACAATAAGCCAGGTTCAATGCCCTTTTTCCTTTTTAACCTTGAATCCCTTCATTAATTCTACCACTGTCGTTACCTTAAAGAGAAATTTTTTCTCTTTCAAGAATATTATTTAGTGGCAACTTTATCCTTGTTAACTACTAAAAAATAGCAACTCTACATATAACAGTTATCAGAATTGACTTCCAATATTACTTTGACACATGGTGAAATAAACAGGTGGCAGCACTACGCCAGATGACGATTTTTTGCTCTTGCATTGTTTGTCTAGGTTTATGTCAAAGTTTTGTTTATGTTTACAAAAAGTCCACGTTTTGTGCTGTGATTTTTGTTTTTTATTAAAGTTTTTGATAATTTTGATAAGATATTGACCATAATTAAATAAAAGTTGGCTAAAAATTTATTTATTTCATCACGTTCAGCGGCACGCTTTGATTTTTGTTTAATGTATTTTTTGACGTAAACGGTTATGTAATTTCCATTTTTGTTGTATTTGTTGCCGTAACGATGCCACCTGCTTATTCCACCATGCTTTGACAGGCCATTAAACTACAAACACACAACATCCATCAAATAAAAATAACATAAAATAAAATACAAAATAAGAAACATCCAAACCCAACAACCACATGCACCAAGTAATTCGAAACCTAAATGAGCTATTTAACGCATACAAAAAATAAATACAAACAGGAATACCCACAGGTCACAAAAACAAAACAATCACAACATCCATGCAATAAAATTTGTAATTCATTTCCCCCTTTTTCAATCTTTTAAACTATTCTTTTTTTTCATAATCCCTGCGCACTACAAAACACTTGACCAGAAACCAATCCCTCGCAACATCAACCAAATCGGCCTCCCGCAAACAAAAAAAACTCCAATCAAACAAGAAGTCATAAGCCCTATTACACCCATAACATTCTGAACAGGGTTTACATTAAATCCATAACAGTAAGGAAATTGGGCTCATTCGCCAAAATATGGTTAAAAAAATTGTTTTTCCAAAAATCGCAAAATTTAAATCGCAGGTACGGAAAAACTGTGGGAGGTATCGATATAATTTTTTCACATTTTTATTACCTAATATATTCTCAATAAATCCTACTGTGATAGTTTAAAAATAATTTTTTTTGAACATACCTGCGAATAAGTTAATGGTATCCTACGAAGACAAAAACTCACATACAAGTAAATACGGGTATATGTATTTAAAGTACAAATTAGCTCTTTTTCAAATATTTCTGAAAATACGTTGATTTTATTCCTACATTTCTTGTTCAAGAGGCCTGAGACACGTTAATGGCCTGGCTGGGGATATTTTAAAAACTTCAACACTTTTTAACCAAATTTGGTCTTTTATTTTTATTTGATTCTTTTACATTTAATAGCAAATGTAATTATTAAACGGCAAAATTTGTACAAAAACTGAAAAATATTAATTGGAAATTTTAAATTTTCATAGTTGTTGGTTTTATTCAATTCTTTTCAATTAAGTTTTTAAATATGAGGTTAGGAGCAAACTTATTCAAGTAACATATGTATGTTGGAAACTTCATGGCGAACAATTTTCTCTTACAAAATGTTGTTGTAAAATTAATAGCCTTCCAGTTACGGTACATCAAAATCAGATTTTCTGTGAAATTATGGTTTTTCCCAAATTTTAGCGGACTTGGGGCACGTTTTAACGCCACCCTATTCACCTGAAATTTTTTCAGTATAATTTTTTTTCACCAAACTGAAAGGTGAGAATGAAAAAAGGCTGACAAAAAATTCGTTATATAGCTAAGGGCCACCCTAGTGTAACACACATAATAAATATCCTCTTCACATACAGTAGGGTGGGTGTAAAAAGTATGAGCAGAATGTTGTGTTAAAGTGGTTCGGGCTAGTGCTGGGATACTATCGATATTTTCTACTATCGATATTTATCGATTGCTCAGATTTCACTATCGATATATCGATATTACTATCGACTGAATGTTTGTACTTAAGTAGGAAAACTTTAACTAGTTTTTTATCAGGTTACAGTTCGTTATTTTTATCACTTTAATGAACGTATGAGACTTAAGTATGTAACGTGCGTACATTTTATTTTAGATGATAGTTTTTAAAAATTGTGATGCTGATAAGCACCTTTCAGAAGGAACCAAAGGAACAGGGACTACCGGATATTTTATTGCAACTTTAGATAATGTACTAAATTAGATTTGATTCTCAATCCAAAAGGTAATCAATCAATCGGATTTTCCTGTAATGGTCGTTCATTGTTTTATACTATGCTCGCAATTGCAATTGCATTTTTATTTTATTTTTTTTTTACACACAGAAAAAACTTAACCAAAACTGGTTACTTTTTTTCTCAATGTGTACTTGTGTACTTTTTTTCCATTTTGGTTACTTTTTTTCAATACAAAAATAACCAATTTTTTTGTTTTAGAACAAGAACTACCCGCTTTTTTGACCCTTAAAAATTGTGTGTGTTTTTGCATTTAAAACCAATGCTTTTTTTCATCTACTTAAAAATTGTTTTTTTAGAAGCTTAAACTGTAATAGACTATCAAGTTAACCATATTAAGTATATACTTTGAAGTGTAGATGACCATTATCTACTACTCTTCATGCTTCATAGGGCTAACTGAAACACTTTTCTAAATAAACGATAAGGTCAAAGGCCTTCCGATCCGAGTCCCCTTTTACAATGTGGCAAGTGAAAGGCAGACAGGCGAAGTTTGTTGGTAAGGGGGCGACGCTGTATGCGTGACACACTTTACTTTTTTCCTCTCTCGCCTACGAACTTCGTCTGTCTGCCTTTCACTTGCCACATTGTAAAAGGGGACCAAGGCCCATTGAAAAGGTCTGCGCAAGAAGCCTGATGATCATTGTTTATGTTCTTTTTAGTTGTCAAAAGTTGTCTAGATTTTGCTAACATGTGCATGTATACGTTTGTTTACGTTTGTGGTATGCCACACATACACGTTTTTTCCTTTTGCTTTGTATATGTGGTAGTAAATTTTTGACAACTAAAAAGAATCGTTTTTTGTTTTTGTACAAGTAAGCAGACCTAATAGATGCCCCACCCCAAGGTATATTTATAGCAGGTAGTCTCGGAAAGCCAGCTGTTTATTTTTTATTTGCTTGTTTTGTGGTACGAACTGTCAAATGTTGTATAGAAAACAAGTAAACAAGTTTTTTGTCTTTATCTTTTGTCTTTTTTGTCTCTTATCAACCCCTTTGCTGTTTGACAGTTCGTACCACATAACAACAATAAAAAGCCCTGTTGTTTGTTTTACTGTACAATTGTTGTAATCTCGCGGCTACCTGCTATAAATATACCTTGCCCCACCCCTTTGTTTTTTACGCTCATTAATTTAGTTGCTCGTCAGACAGCACAAAGCATACAGAGATGAAAAAAGTGACGTATGAAAAATGCCTAAATCATTTGCGAGGGCAGCTTTCGAAAAAAGAGAAAGAACACTTTTTTTGGTAGTAAAGTGACAATGTGTAAAAACAGGTAGCTACTATCAACACGAATTGCATAATCAAAACAAAAAATGCAAAAAGGGCAGCTTTCGAAGAAAAAGACAGAAAAAAACACAATATTTTCTGTCTCGTGACGCCTCTGTGTGCTCTGTGTCAGACAGCGACGAATGCACATGTACGGAAGCTGTGTTGATCTTGTTTCAAATGCGGTGTGTAGAATAAGTAATAAAATTTAGAAAATATATTATTGCTTTTACGAAACTGTCATAAAAGAATAAATGTAGAAGATTTTAGTGGAGTTTTTTTTATATATAATTTTTACTTTTAATTACCAAACATGATCGCAGTTCACACTGAATTTTTTTAATGGTAATATTGAAAAATTTCCAATTCTTACTGTTTTTTAAAAGTTAAAATTTTAAAAGTCAATTTAAGAAATAGAAAATTTAGTTTAGACGGTATTATTATAAATGTTTTGGAGCCAAAACAATTTCTTTCTAATAAATTTAAATAAAATTTGTGCGCTTAGTTTTGCGTATCTCCCTGTTTTAAAATCATACACAATTAATTGTGTGTAAGCAGTGTTACCGTCGGATATTTTCAAAAAGTACCAAAAAAGGGGATATCTAGAAAAAAAGTGGCACCAAAAAGTGGATTTTTCTAAAAAAAGGGGCACATCTTTTAAAATTAAAATAAGTATACCACATTATGTATTTTTTACGTTTTTTTTTTCTATTTATTATAATTTTAAATGGTATAAAAACTTGTATAAAAACTTTGTAAATATTTCTCTCGAGAAGTAATTTTTGTAAAATATTTACTTTAATTATTTTTTACTTTATTTTTGATTAAAGCTAACTTAGTAAAAACACGCTCAGCAGAAGCAGTACTATGTGACAATGTAAAAACATGAGAGATCAATTTGTACAAGTTTGAATATATATATAGGTATATTCATCAAATCTATTTTTCAATGTTCCTATTTCACGCCAAAAATCTTTAGCATTCGAAATTTTAAATATGTGTTTATAATTCGTGTCATTTACTGTACTCTCTAGAAGTTTAAATTCATGTATGAACGCATCTGGGTCAGTTATAATATCTTTAAACTCTGAAACTAATTCGAAATAGTTTATATCTTCATTAGACACTATAAATATTGGGTCTTAATACTTCAATTTATTGAGCTTTTTGTTTTTTATATCAATTCATTACACAATTTTTGGTAAAAACTTAGATTTTACTTTTAATGTCAATTACACAAATTTTAGACAAGTTTTCGGTACACAACAGTTCGGTTTCTGGTTTATGACTTCTAAGAAAATCCAAAATACTTTTTTTATCAAATATTTGAAATTTTTTGCTATATATTAGGGTATCCATTCAGTTAACCATTAATCGGTTAACCGATTAATTACCACCCGATTAACTGATCGGTTAATTTAAAATTGGCAATTTTCGATTAACGATTAAACCGGTTAATTTCAGTCGATTAACCGATGTTACAACATTTTTAATTTTTTTTTAGTATTATAACATATTTTTTGTGTTTTTAATTATTTGTTTCGATATAAAAAAGGTATATGTTTGGAAAATATTTTTTGATACAATATATTTCCTTCGAGCAATACACTCGTACAAAATAGAAACTAGGGGTCCAGGATGAGTCAGATAATGACCTGAAAATAGAAGACTCTCTCGATTGTAAAACAAACAATCTTTAACAAAATTAACCGAAATAATGGCATAAGATATGTTGAGAGAAATCCTGGAAAAGGACTGAGAAATAAGGTAATCTGTATCATGATACAAAGAAACCAAGATAACTCATTCAGCTATTAAAAATGAAATGTTTCTGCGCATCTACGTCACATCAAGTATAAGTACGGCTAAAATATAGAAACACAAGCAAACAAACATGTGTATAATATGCTAAAGTGACCTCATATTAAACAGTTAAGTTTTGTAAACATGTGCAATGCGTTATCTTGATTTTATTATTCTTAAATCTGTATTATGGGTTGCTTCCGATTTCTCCAACATCTTCGATAAGTGAAAGAATTTTTTCCAAGTCAAGTTTTATCAAAACTAAAGAAAAGAATCGCTTAAATCCTAAACATTTAAACCAAATTATTTTTCCAAAATATTTTTTTATAAGATCTTAAACTATTGAAATAATTAATAATATTACATATAATATAATAATATTATGTATAAATTATAAAATATGTTTTTCATATTTATGAAGTACTTTTTTGTTTGCTCGTTTTAATTCGAGAATGGTTTTGTTTGTTATGTTAATGTTTTATTTTCATTAATAAACTCTAATAAAAAATAATTTTTGCATATTTTTTTATTGAAATTACTTAACTTATACCAAAACTTTATTAATCGGTTAACCGATCAATAACAAAATTAACCTATTATTAACCGATTAAACCAAAACCTCGGTTAATTAATCGAGCGATTAACCGATTAAAGCAAAAGCCCGATTAAATGAATACCCTACTATATATTCTTTTAAATATTTATAGGAATTTTCCTAATTCTTGATTTATAAAAGAATATATAGCAAAAAGTTTCAAATATTTGGTAAAAAAAAGTATTTTGTCTCTTCTGAAAAGTAGCTGTTTTTGAGTTACGAGGTTGCGGAAGAAACCATCGATATGTGAGATATCGTTATCCCCTTATTCATAATAAATAAAACAGGTTAATAGAAAGTTTATTAAGCCGATTTTCAGTTAACCACGCATGACAAGAAAAAAATTTCATATAAACTTGCTTAAATTAACATATATTAAAACAGTTTTACATATATTAAAGCTGTGGGTTATAATAATTAAACAGAATGAAAAAAAGTATATTTTCCTAGCGAAAAAAGTATCAAAACAGTGGCAAGAATCGCAAAAAGTACCACATTTGGGTGCATTTTGTAAAAGTGGCCAAATAGTATCCAAGCAGTGGAAAAAGTGGAAATTTGCCACTTTAATGGCACCAACGGTAACGCTGTGTGTAAGTAATAGCCTATGGGTGTGTGTGAAACGGTAGCAAAGTTCTATGGTGAAATGAAATTTGTTTGTGGTAGAAAATTTTCATATTTTTGCTGTGTGAAATTGTAACATTTTCGACAACGTAAAATTTTGACATAAAGAAAAAAACAATTACTAGTAGTTTTGTGAAAATGAATAAATTAATCAAGTTTTTACCAATAATCATTTCAATTCTGTTGGAAATGAGATCGTCCTAACTATTTGATGAATACATTCTGATACATTAACAATTTTTACAAAAAGTGTGGACAAAAAAGCTTATACATATGTAAATATTAAATGTTGTATAATTCTTTTTAATTTTTTTGCCGCTGGTCCTGCTTTCATATTATTTTTTATTTTGCTTAAACAAATTTGATGAAAAAAATAATTTTGTGGTTGTCAAAAATTTCTATACTAATGTCAAAATTTATACTAGCCCCCTGGGCTAGTGAAATTTTATTCACCTCAATAGTGTCAAAATTTTACTTCCATGAGTACTTTGCTACCGTTTCACACACACCCTATGTGTGCAAAGCATGGTTGCAAAATTGAAATTTTGAAATGGTACTGAACTTCAACTAAAAGAGTATTTTTTCCACCAAATGGTACTTTTTGTTAAAAAAAAAAAAAAATTATAAAAATAAAAGGGACAAAAAATTTGTTATGGGAATTCATTTATCTAAGTATTTAATAGCAAATTTAGTATTTATATTTGAGATACACATGTAAATAATATTTGAGGTACACATGTAAATAATTTTTTTGTTATACATAAGCGTCAAGCGCCCCATCCATTTATTTCGCCATATTATATTATTTCTATATGGCCCTATATTATTCAATAAGTGGCACAATGGTTTCAATTAAAATATGGCGCAACTCTTTTAAAAAAACATAACCTTTAAAGCAAAACAACATAGTACGTTGATGCAAACACATTTCACAGTATGGTGCACTTCTTTTCTGTTTCGATTCTTGCCAATATATTGTGTCACCTTCGACTATCACAAATCCATTGGCAGTTATACTGCAAGTGTATGAGCCGCTTAAGGTACGTTTTTTAGTATTTTCTAAAAAAAAATATTTGAAATAGTTCATATATTTATGAATAAGTTAATAAATTAAAAATTTTATTTGTGTTTTATTCAGACTTTTACATACTTAGAACTTAATTCTGAAAAAAATTTAAACCATAAGTGTTTAAAAATCAAGATTTTAATTCAGTGTTTAAAGATAAAGCAAATTTACTTTAAGAGATCATAAGAAATATTATAACTACAACAGCAACTACCAGTTGATTTTAATAGATTTTTAGTTTTTATCAAACTTTAAACAGTTTCTACGTGTAAACGATTTCTTTCTTTGTTTTTTACATCATTTTGCATTTGAAAATGTGCGTTCAATTGATGCTCAGAAATTAGATATCGATAAAATACCAAAAGCAATATGTGAAATGTCAGCAAACATTAGTTTCGTTCTTAATTTTGGCTATATTTTTCCAAGAAATTTAAATATATTCAGTTCTAAAATGCTTTATTTCTAAAAGATCTTGCTAGAACACGGAATTAAGAATTGATATTATTATGTATGCATAGTTTTCTTTATCGTTTGTAAATAACATTTATAACAACAGAAAAAAGTATTATGCTAATGGTTTTTTGGAAACAATATTTTCTGGAGTGAAGCTGATTATCACTTTTAAGGTTTTGTGTTCAAAACAAAATTTAGTTCTTAGTGTTTCGAAAATTGTCGAATAAAACGATTTCGACGTTTCTTTGACTTTATAAACTATTTCCTTAGGATAGCATGTTTCTATAAATATGGTGTTCATTTCAATTTTTCACTAACATATTATACTTTTCATTTTTATAAATTTTCTTGCCAGTTATAAGAACAAATATTCCATTCTGGAAAGCAAAATATGAATCCTGGCTTCCACGCTTTGCATTTCAATATTAACGTCGTAATTAATTTTTTTAAAAACAACATATATTTTGCAACAAACACATGATAGATAACCTAAGCCTGCTATCGAAATGATCACATCACAGTTAAAAATCTCAAAGTATAATAAAGTACTGAAAACAACGCGGGGGTACTGCAGTATTTTCAATATGAAAAAGTACTGAAAAAAGTACCAAAGTACTGAATTTTCAACATTGGTGCAAAGCGTTCAATTATTTATGTAAGTGTTGTGAGAGAAATATTTGATACAGGTCAGTGTTGCAAAATTGAAATTTTGAAACGGTACTGGACGTTAACTAAAAGAGTACTTTTCCCATCAAATTGTACTTTTGTTAAAAAATAAAACAATAATTTATGAAAATAAAAGGAACAAAAAATATTTTATTGGAATTCATTTATCTATGTATATGTTTGAAAACATGCACTATTTAAAGGTACACGTGTGAATAATATTTCTGTTATACAAAAACGTAAGGTACGTTTTTTCAGTATTTTCTAAAGAAAATTATTTAAAATAGTTCATTATTTTATGTATAAGTAAATAAATTTAAAATTTGATTTTTGTACACATACATTTTCACTGGTAGACTATTTATATATTAACTTTTGAAAAGTTACATTATTCAGAATTTTAATTTACATACTTACAAGGTATATTTACACAAGGTAAACTCGTTGGCCCATATGTTTGTCAGCTGTTTACCCCTAGTTGAAACCCAAACGTCAAATTTCGTGTATATGAGCTAAAATTTGTACATGTGTGCGTTAAATTGTTTTTGTTTTATATGAAGACAATTTTGACAACTCGGTTCCTTTTATAGAGCAGCATGTCTACACACCCAAATGAGTCTACCTTGTGTAAATATACCTTGCATACTTAGAACTTAGTTTTTAAATGAAGTTTAAAACATTTATGTTTAAAATAAAAAGCTTTTAGTTCAGTGAAAATAAAGCAAATTGACTAGCATTTTGCATTGAAAATGTGCGTTTCAAAAGCAATACGTGAAATGTCAGAAAACATTAGTTCATCCATTTCGTTCTTAATTTTGGCTACATTTTTCTAAAAAATTTTAATATTTTCAGTTCTGAACTGCTTAATTCTTAATTCTTAACAATTTCCTTATTAAATTTGCATGTTTCTATATATATGTCAAATCCAGTTCCACAAAAAAATCATTTAAAAGTTGATGTCTTTCAGTTAATTTATCCAGTGCATCCCATTTTATAAAATTTCTTGCTATTTGTAAAAACAAATATTCCATTCGTGATAACAAAATATGAATCCTGGCGTCCTAGTTTTGCTTTGCAGTATTAACGTCGTTAATTATTTTTAATATACAACTACATGAACTTTGCAACAAGCACATGATTACTAAAGTCTTCTATCGAAGGGATCACATCACACAGTTTTAGTTTAGCGCTGAGTTGGGAATGTTGTTTATATATTAAAAGATAAAAAGCGCAAAAGAAAAAAAAGTACTAGAAACAAATCGGGGGTACTGCGGTACTTTTAATATAAAAAAAGTACTGAAAAAAGTACTAAAGTACTGAACCTTTCAACACTGATACAGGTATACCCAGCGGCGAACTTTGCATACCACAACACATCTCTTCAATGAAGTTTGTTACACTTTGTGTTCAATGAATTCTAGCTTACAAAGTGTATGAAGGCAGTGTATGGAACAAGGTATATTTATAGCAGGTAGTCTCGGAAAGCCAGCTGTTTTTTTTTTATTTGCTTGTTTTGTGGTACGAACTGTCAAATGTTGTATATAGGCTTGCCAGATATGAAATCCATAAAAACAGTACATCGAGAAAAAAACGGCAGTGTATTAATGTAAAAAGAAGTACATTAAATTTTTTTATTTTATTTTCTTAAATGCCTTGAGTAGCAATTCATAAAGAACCGAAATAAGATATTTTTTAATATTGTTGGCGTCTGGCTGGTGTAAACCGGGCATTATGTTTCCCACTATTTTGATTGTGTGCAACGGGACTACAGGTGGTGGTGGCATCTGGCAATACCTCATGTGATCTGTAGGCCAGCTGGGCTGTTAACGTCACCTGTAGAGTGAGTTTGCTTTCTTACTTGCAAATAAAACTCGAATCAGCCAGATGCCGGCTTTTGTTGAAAATTAAAATAAAATTGTGAAAAATAACTTAAAAATACCAAAATAAAGAGAAAAAAAACCTAAATTAAAAGAAAAAAGGTGTTCTTTTTTTGTTATTAATTAAAACGGCAAAAGAGCCACGAAAAGTGCCATCAAACCACAACAAATAAGGGTGGTCTTTCTGCGAGAGCAGCCAGTGTGTGTGTTTGCGCGTACGCCAGCAACTAACCTGCCTCAACCCGTAAGCATATTGTGGTCCCGAACAGCCTTTGGAGGCTCTGAACGCGACATTGACAACGTGCCCTGCGCCACTGCCTACGTGCCGCCTACCAGGTGCCTTTGGCAAGAATCAGCCTACAACCTTAGCACAGGTAAACGTTTATACCCCGACAAATATTAAGTATTTAATATACTTAAGCACGTGTTAGTTTAACAATTTAATTATTCTAATTAAACAATTTCATTATTGTAATTTAACAAATTAATTATTGTAAATTTAAAATATTGCAAATACTTATTACTTTTTTTGTACTTCGCTAACAAGGCCATTTTTACCGTTTTCTGTTTTTAAAAAATTTAAAAACTCAAGGTGTATATAAAATTAGTTTTTATTATTAATTCACTCTCTTAATTTTCAATCGAAATTAAACTTCGGTCTTTTCTCCAAAACATTGAACTAAAAATTCTTTCAGTTGTTTCAATGAGGAAGTGAAAATACGAATATTTTCGGAATTGAGAAATAATCAACTTTGTAGAAATTCTTTTCGTGTAATTTCTACGGGTTTTTCTTTTCAAATTTTTTTTCAGCAAAATCTTTCAATGATACGAACAAATTATTTATAGAAATTAATTGAAATGTTTGAATTATGGCTAAAATTGGAAAGTTTTTCCAATTTATTGTGGTTAAGGCTGAAACGTTTTCGGAAATTAAGTTTCGTTTTCGATAGAAACTTATCTACACGCTTTTTAAAAAGGCAATTCTCCTGTTCAATATCAAAGCTGTGGCTAATTTGCAAGTTCGGCTATGAAATCATTCATTTTTGATTCTTTTGTTGTTTTAATTTTTCGCAAAGTTGCTTTACTTTCTAGAACATGTCAACTAACTTTAGGTTGCCATTATCCCATATTTTTTTTTAATGCATAATGTGTATACTGTTTCCTATGTGGTGTAAAAAGCCAAGGCTTGCTTCATCAATTTAATTTAAAAAAAATTGGCTTAAAATAGGTGAACAACAGCTTTGGAACGACAAGTAAGCTTTTACGGCTGGAAAGTTTTTTTAAAAATCTTTAAACTTCAGGCGTCATCGAGTTGGTATATGACGCAACATTTCAAACCATTAAAAAATGCAAAATTCAAACATTTCCGATTTGCAGTCTTTTAAGTGGATGTCGAAAATTTGTTGTACTTTATTTACAAACGTGTAAATAAACGTGTTTTATTTTTGTGCAAAAAAAAGTACAAAATGAAGTACAAAAGCTAAAATAAAGTACAAGCAGTACAGATAGTAAAAAAAAGTACGCGTACTGCTGAAAACAGTACGTCTGGCAAGCCTAGTTGTATAGTAAACATGTAAACAAGTTTTTTGTCTCTATCTTTTGTCTTTTTTGTCTCTTATCAACCCCTTTGCCTTTTGACAGTTCGTACCACATAACAACAATAAAAAGCCCTGTTGTTTGTTTTATTGTACAATTGTTGTAATCTCGCGGCTACCTGCTATAAATATACCTTGGTATGGAATTTACAAAAATGAATTTAGTTCATTTTTTATAATGTGCTGATATATTCTGTACATGTGTATGTATGTATGCATGTATACCTACATGCAGGTTTTTGTTTTGTCCCGTTATTTTCATTTGCTGCTTTGTAAAGTGGTTTTTTTGTTAATTAAGATTCAAACGTTTGCCGGCTGTTGTATAATAAGCATCAAAACTCAGTTTTAAAGAATTCAAGTCTTTAAATAGAGCAATATATGGTAAAATCTTTAACCTTAATTAAAAATAATTTAAAATACTAATAAATTGTTTAATTTCAGAGGCAAGCTCGCGTGAAGGGTATAGCGAAAAACAATATATACAAGATATTCGTAACGCTTTTCGGTCATCAAAAAATAGAATATCAAAAAGAAATTACGATAATCGGCAAAAAAATAATAAAGAAATTAAAAATCAACATGATATGTCCATTTAACAATTTCTAATAATATTATTTTATAAAAAACATACATACACTATTTTCTTTTTTTACTATGTACATATATATAAGTGAATAAATATTTTTGTTTCAAATAAACTATTTGTTATATTATAATATTACCTATAAATTTTTTTTATTTTATAACGAAAATCTGGTTTGAAAGTCCTGAAAATAGTTACAAAATCAAAAATTCTGAAATAGCCCAACAATCTAAAAAAGCTACCTGCTTACAATGTGTGCGAAGTAGTGTGCAATACGCCTACTACTTGCCCACGAAGTAAGCAACAATGTGTAAAGACTGTCTACTGCCTGCTTACAATGTGTGCGAAGCAGTGTGCAGTGCGCTTTCTACCTTCCCACGAAGTAAGCGAGATTGTGTATATACTGTGTACTGCCTGCTTACAATGTGTGCGAAGCAGTGTGCAGTGCGCTTCCTACCTTCCCACGAAGTAAGCGAGATTGTGTATAGACTGTCTACTGCCTGCTTACAATGTGTGTGGAGCAGTACGGAGTTTATATTTATTGAATGAACACTTCACAATCCCGGTTACTTTGTGTGCAAGTGGTAGGCGTTCACTCCACAAATGCGGCAATGCATTCGAAAAAGTGTGCTAGGTTGTAATTGAGATGGTGTGCATTACTGTCTTACTCGTGTCTATCACTTCATCGCTTCTGTAATCGATAAATTCGCCCCTGGGTAAATAACAAATTTGCTCTTTAATTCGAGTAAATACACTTGTGACGATGTACATATTGTGTTTTATCAACACAACATGTGTTTTGTGTTTTAAAATTTTTTTTTATCGTATTAAAAACAAAATATTAGTAAAAAGATGATTCATTGAATTGAAATAGAATTGATGGAATGAAACGGTAAATGTTAGAAAGAGTAAACTATAAAAAATGTAAACAAAGTTTTTTAGTTTTTTTTTTTGTAATTGTTTTGTTTATTTTATTAAATGTTGTCAACGTTTTGTTTATGAGAAACACAAAAATAAAACAAACAAAAAAGCGGAAAGTCGCTGAATTTGCCCATAAACCGCTGATTCAGCAACACTTTTAATATTTAAAGCTTGAAATGTCAATTTTAAGTTGAACAATTTTACTTATTTTTTTGACATTTACTGGTTCTTTCTATCAATTCTATATCATCAATGAATAAAAATATAGTGTAATAAGTGCTTAAGAATTGTTGCCTTTGTGTACTGGTTTGTCATATTTTAAAATATTTTTTTTTATAATATTATTATTGTTATTGTTTTTGCATATAAAAAATACATTTATTACAACCATTTCATTTTATTACTTTTTTTGTTAAAATTTTAACTTTCCTCTTCACTACCAAAATAAGAAAGTCAAGAAACATTCGTTTAGTGTGATTTTTAACTTCACTCATGTTGTTTTATTGTAAGATGTATGAATTTGAGTTCATCAAACATACACAATTAGTGTAAGTGTATGTGGCTTACATTTTAATGAACGGTGTTCCCAGGGGCGAATTTATCGATTACAGAAGCGATGAAGTGATAGACACGAGTAAGACAGTAATGCACACCATCTCAATTACAACCTAGCACACTTTTTCGAATGCATTGCCGCATTTGTGGAGTGAACGCCTACCACTTTCACACAAAGTAACCGGGATTGTGAAGTGTTCATTCAATAAATATAAACTCCGTACTGCTCCACACACATTGTAAGCAGGCAGTAGACAGTCTATACACAATCTCGCTTACTTCGTGGGAAGGTAGGAAGCGCACTGCACACTGCTTCGCACACATTGTAAGCAGGCAGTACACAGTATATACACAATCTCGCTTACTTCGTGGGAAGGTAGAAAGCGCACTGCACACTGCTTCGCACACATTGTAAGCAGGCAGTAGACAGTCTTTACACATTGTTGCTTACTTCGTGGGCAAGTAGTAGGCGTATTGCACACTACTTCGCACACATTGTAAGCAGGTAGCTTTTTTAGATTGTTGGGCTATTTCAGAATTTTTGATTTTGTAACTATTTTCAGGACTTTCAAACCAGATTTTCGTTATAAAATAAAAAAAATTTATAGGTAATATTATAATATAACAAATAGTTTATTTGAAACAAAAATATTTATTCACTTATATATATGTACATAGTAAAAAAAGAAAATAGTGTATGTATGTTTTTTATAAAATAATATTATTAGAAATTGTTAAATGGACATATCATGTTGATTTTTAATTTCTTTATTATTTTTTTGCCGATTATCGTAATTTCTTTTTGATATTCTATTTTTTGATGACCGAAAAGCGTTACGAATATCTTGTATATATTGTTTTTCGCTATACCCTTCACGCGAGCTTGCCTCTGAAATTAAACAATTTATTAGTATTTTAAATTATTTTTAATTAAGGTTAAAGATTTTACCATATATTGCTCTATTTAAAGACTTGAATTCTTTAAAACTGAGTTTTGATGCTTATTATACAACAGCCGGCAAACGTTTGAATCTTAATTAACAAAAAAACCACTTTACAAAGCAGCAAATGAAAATAACGGGACAAAACAAAAACCTGCATGTAGGTATACATGCATACATACATACACATGTACAGAATATATCAGCACATTATAAAAAATGAACTAAATTCATTTTTGTAAATTCCATACCAAGGTATATTTATAGCAGGTAGCCGCGAGATTACAACAATTGTACAATAAAACAAACAACAGGGCTTTTTATTGTTGTTATGTGGTACGAACTGTCAAAAGGCAAAGGGGTTGATAAGAGACAAAAAAGACAAAAGATAGAGACAAAAAACTTGTTTACATGTTTACTATACAACATTTGACAGTTCGTACCACAAAACAAGCAAATAAAAAATAAACAGCTGGCTTTCCGAGACTACCTGCTATAAATATACCTTGTTCCATACACTGCCTTCATACACTTTGTAAGCTAGAATTCATTGAACACAAAGTGTAACAAACTTCATTGAAGAGATGTGTTGTGGTATGCAAAGTTCGCCGCTGGGTTGTGTTGATATCTCATTTAAAATGATTGAGCGTGAATGACTCGCTCTCATTTTTTTTACACATTTGAAAAGCATATCAAATACACACACAGCCAGCGCTGCCAGAAGTAAGATTTTACCTTATTTTTTAAGATTTTTTAACCGAAAAAAGATTTTAAGATTTTTTCCCCAAAAACAAGATTTTTTGTTTCTTTGTTCCCATTTGAAAATTTTTAAACTTAATAATGCAACCTTGCGGTTTACTGGACAAAAAAAATACTTAAGGCCCAACCATAATGTGCTTAAGTTGGCTTAAGCAAATATACGAATACATGTTAATCATATGAGGCTAGTCATATTGAACTTAAGGAAACTTTTTGCTTAAGAAAGGTACGAAACTGATCGCACATTCCGTACGGAATCAAATGTTGGTTGATTTTATTTTTGTTTTTTTTTTAATACATTTGAGAGACTTTTTGTTAATTTTTGGCAGTAGGTTAAGCAACGCTATTCATATTATGGTTGGGCCTTTAAAAAGCAACCACTGTTTGGCGTTCAAGGGTGATTAATCAGGTGTAAGTTTTGCGCGCTTTTTATTTTGCAAAAACAGAAAATATTGCACGTCAGACTAATGTTCGCAGAAATTAAATAATAGCTAAAACATTTAATTGAAAAATGTTTAATCCGAAAAGGTAATTTTAAGTGCATCGAAATACCTTTGAAAAAGCAGCTTATCAGGGGTGTCATGGAAATCGAAAACGTAAAACGAAAGAATTTGGCAGTTCTTTTTATTAAACTTTTAATCTAATTTTTACAATTTTTGTAAAAAAATTCTGTTTAATAGAGCATTATTTGTACATATAATAATTGTCATAACATTTTTTTTTATTACAGAAATCTTATTGAAAAACGACTCTTAAAATTCTTTCGTTTTACGTTTTCGATTTCCATGACACTCCTGTATATCTAGATTTATATAAATAAACTTTTAAAAAAGTTTAGATTTTAAAGGTATTTTTAAGAAAAATCCAGCTAAATTGAATATTTAGCGGTTTTGAAGTCCGATTTGGCGGGAAATCTTCAAAAAAAGTTGGCAACTGTGGAAATACATATTGATATGTTTTAAATTTAATATTAATAAAAAAAAAACACTTTTTTCCAAAAAAAAAAAGATTTTTTTTTCCAAAATAAGATTTTTTTTTTGGTGAAATTAAGATTTTTTGCTGAAAATTTCTGGCAGCCCTGCACACAGCATTCATTTGGCTACCAAATCATTTGTGCAGACCTCCAGTGTGTATAGCTGCTGTAACATGTCTTCATAGCTGTATTTTTAATAATAATAATATCGATATTGATATTTTTCCTATCGATATTTTCGATAGTTTAAGACTATTGATAGCGATATTGGGCACCAACCGCGGTAGGAAGATGGCGGGTAGAAACAGGAAGAAGTAGTGTACCCACTCGCCAATAATACTAATAAGGGTACCAGGCATCTGAAGTTCCTTCAGGTGAACCTACACCACGCCAAGGCAGCGTCGTATTTGCTATGTCGTAGGTTCACCACAAACCTCATGGATATCTGTTTCATCCAGGAACCATGGGTTAACTCTGGGGCTATTCAGGGGCTCCACAACGATCAAGGTAAGATTATTTATAACTCTGCAGCTTCGAGGCCGAGAGCGGCTCTCCTAGTGAGGAAGGATTTAATCTATTTACCTATTTCAGAATTTCTGCACGGGGATCTGGTGGCGATTAGGGCGAAGATCCCATCCATTGCGGGTGAACATGAGGTCGTTATCGCCTCTGCCTACTTTCCAGGAGATGCTGATAGTGCTCCTTCTCCCGAGGTCACTGAGCTGGTATCGTATTGCCAAAAGCGTGGCCTTGGGTGGATTATTGGCTGTGATGCAAACGCCCACCACACTGTCTGGGGTAGCACGGATATCAACAATATATTTGTAGCAAATAGGGGCGATGAGCCCACTTTTAGGAACGTTATTAGACAGGAGGTCTTGGATCTCACACTTACTAGTAGCAATATTTCATATGCCATTAAAAACTGGCACGTTTCGAGTGACATTTCGTTGTCGGATCATCAGTATCTGCTTTTCGACATCGAATGCTCTTCGACGTTTGTTCAAACGTATCGCAACCCTAGAAACGCGAACTGGGACATTTTTCGCCATCATCTGGCCCTTACTGAGAACTTGTCGGGGGATTTGATTACAAGCCCAAGAGACATTGATTTTGAATCTAATACACTTTGTACGAATATCCGGGAGGCCTTCGAAGGGAGCTGCCGGCTCCGGATCCGCAGGTCTAAAAGGGATGTTCCGTGGTGGAATGAACATCTGGAGAGTCTGAGGGCTGAGGCCAGACGTTTATTCAACAAAGCTAAGGAAACTGGTGCGTGGAGCATCTATAGAGCTGCGCTCACTAAATATAATAGCGAAATCAGGAAGTCCAAGAGGTCAACCTGGCGTGAATATTGCGGCAGGATTGACAATCTTCCTGAATCACTCAGGCTGCAAAAGGCGCTTTCGCAGGACCACACTAATGGTCTTAGCACAATTAAGCGGCCAGATGGTACGTTTACTGAGTCGCCAAAGGAGACCTGTAAGCTCCTACTAGCGACCCACTTTCCAGATTCTCTGCCTTTCTCGTCACCAAGAGTGTCCACATGGTCGCCCTCGGCGTCCAAAAGGAACATCAGGTTGGCGGGTAGAATCTTTGATGCGAAACGAGTGGCATGGGCTATATCCAAATTCAGTCCATTCAAATCACCGGGACCGGATGGTATCCTTCCATGCTGCCTCCAGCAGGGGGGGAGTGCTATCAATTCCCAAATGACTAGGATCTTCAGATCCAGTTTACTGGCGTGCCACGTGCCAGAACCATGGAGAGAGGTTAAAGTGGTCTTTATACCCAAGGTTGTGGGCAAGTCCGAACAACTGCCCAAGTCCTACAGACCAATAAGCCTCAGTTCGTTTTTCCTGAAGACCATGGAAAAACTAATGGATAGATTCATGAGGGATGAATATCTATTGGATAACCCGATACATCGCTTTCAGTTTGCCTATCAATCGGGCAGGTCTACGGTGACTGCAATTCATCACGTTGTGGGTACGATTGAGAAGGCACTTGGGGCAAGGCAAATAGCTCTGTGTGCGTTCGTCGACATTCAGGGAGCCTTCGAGGAAGGGTATTCCAGTTCTCATAAGGAATTGGATAAAGGAGATGCTAGCATCTAGGGTGATTTGGTTAGATCTGGGTGGTTCGTCGATGACCATTGAAGCAACCAAAGGTTGCCCACAGGGTGGCGTTCTATCGCCTCTCTTGTGGATCTTGGTTATCGACGAGCTATTGGAAAACCTTAATAGCCTGGACTTGCGTACTTATGGCTATGCTGACGATCTGGTTATAAGTGTGACCGGTTTTGATGATTCGACTGGACTTAACACTTAGCTGGTGCAGGGAGAGGGGACTTAACATTAATCCCGCAAAAACTACTTTGGGTCCATTCACCAAACGTAGAATTCTGAGACTGAAAGAACCGACCCTTAACGGAGCGGTTATCGGATTCTCTAATGAGGTGAAATACCTGGGGATCATTCTGGACAAATCCCTCAACTGGAACTCTCAGTTGGTCCATGTCACTAGAAGAGCGTCAAGGGCAATATATGCCTGTCAAAGACTCTTCGGAAAGACATGGGGGCTGAAACCCAGGATGATCCACTGGTCTTTTGTTGCTATTATTAGACCAATATTGTGCTATGCCGCCCTGGTATGGTGGACTAAGACCGAACAGGTCAGGGCTAGAGTGATACTTGATAAGGACTACCGCCTGATCTGTGTATTGATCACGGGTGCCATTAGGACCTGTCCCACTCTGGCTTTGGGAGCTATCCTGCACATTCCTCCATTGCACATTTCTATAAGGGAGGAAGCCTGCAGGGGTGCTAGCAGGATGCGGCGCATTGCTGTATATAGGGCAGGGGACTTGGTGGGTCACATTTTTTTTTTTTTTTTTTTTTTTTAAATTTTCTAAGCTTATCCCGCGAAGCTCTATGCTTGTCTGCAGGAAAGAAACCAGAGTCTCTGGCGGGAATCGAACCCGCAACCTCGGCGCTGATAGACTAGCTCGCTACCAGCTAGCCTACCGAGGCACTCAATGCGGATCCTGGAAATCATTAGGAATGATCCATCCATTATGGTGAGTGATCATATGCTGCCTTCTTTGGCATTATATAGGAATTTTAATGTCCTTATACCTGACATGGACCAATGGGCGGACCAATCCTGGTGGCGTGCATGCGCGGACCAGGTCTGGTTCACGGATGGTTCGAAACAGGTAAACGGTGATACTGGTGCGGGCATCATGGGCCCGGGTTTCCAAAGGGGCTTGCCAATGGGCAAACAGCCGGCTATATTTCAGGTGGAACTCTACGCCATCATTATATGCGCTGGGGAATGTCTAAGGAGGAGGGCAAGCGCTTGAGACTTTATATAATGTCGGTTAGCCAGGCTGCTCTAAGGGCACTTTCTTCTTTGGAGATAAAGTCAAGGCTGGTCTTGGACTGTTTTGCATCTCTGAATGAGCTAGGGAAACACAATGACTTGAATTTGTGTTGGGTTCCCGGCCATGAGGGCCATGCGGGCAATGAGAGGGCTGATTGCTTGGCAAACAGGGGCGCTCGTCGTCCATTTATAGGTCCTGAGCCTTTCTTCGGCGTCCCTGTGGGTCACATCAGGGGGACGCTACAAAAATGGTCCGAGCGTGAATTCCTTCATACATGGACGTCCACTTCTGGATTGAGACAGTCCAAAAGATTTGTGACGCTGTCCCGGCGCAGGGCAGGAAGGTTTCTGCTGCTTGAAAAAGCGGAACTTAGACTGCTTGTTGGCCTATTCACGGGGCACTGTGGTTTCAGGTACCACCAGTTTAAGTTGGGTAATTCATCTACCAAAATGTGCAGATTCTGTGGGATGGATGATGAAACGTCGGAGCATCTGCTCTGCTGCTGTCCTGCCTTGGGGACTTCTAGGCAGAAATTTTTCGGGGGGCAAACAGTGGGCCCGACTGATATCTTTGATCTCCCACCGAGCAGGGTAATGGGCTTTATACGCAGCCTAAACTTGACATGGTGAGACATATGGGCTGCACAAAAGAACTTTTGGGTCGCGGTGCACATGGCCTTCACGTGTATACTACTACTACTAGTACTATCGATAGTTTCCCAGCACTAGTTCGGGCTCCTCGAACTTTTTCCCTACATATAAAAAGATTTGAAACTATATGGAAATATAATCAATATTTACACGATTTCATTCATGTTTTATTGAAAAAAAAATGTAACAAGTAAATTTATTTTATATTTTTTTTTTATTAATTTTAAAAAATTTAAATTTTGACTTTACCGATATTTGACTTTAATATTTCTAAGCGAAAATATTTGTTTATTTAAAATAGAGAATAACAAATTCGTTAAAGCAACCGAGATTTCTCGTTACTTATCGATATCGGTTGTTAAATTTAATAAGTTGCAGAATTGCGGTACTGGTTTATATTTGAGCTTTAAATATTACTTAAGGCCAGTTTACACGGTAATACAATGTATTACGACTTTGTAGAATCAAAATATTATGAAATTCTCTCCGTGTTTAAAAGAAAAAAATAAAAATCTTTTGTAAGTATAATTCATGTTTACACGGATGGTATAAGTAAAATCAAAAATAATAACAAAAAAACAGATGGTTGCAGTTTTAAATTTTTACAAAAACAACATGAAAATTTTCTGAGTTGATTTTAGTTGTTTTTGTAATTGTATAAAAATGCTACCACCTTCAATATACTCCGTTAAAATACACCTCTGATGTGATGAGAATACATTAGTTTCTAAAATGGTTTAGAAAAAAAGCATTTACCGACCGCTTGTCAGATTTTGTATCCGTATTCTCTCTTACTCAATACATTTTGCTTTTACATGATAAGATTTTTCTCATTCTACATAATTATTCGACAAGTCGTAATCAGTGCTGCCACAACGAATACAATTTTTACAACCAAAATTTTTGAAAAAGTAACCAAATGTAAAAAAATATAACCAAATTAAAAATGCTTTTTATTAATTGAGAAAATCATTAAAAGCATTGTAATACATTGTAACACAAAGGTTATTTGCACTTTATAGTAAAACAACAATTAGAAATCAAGAAAACAAAACAAGAAATGTTATTCTTTTACATATTAAAAAAATAACGTGAAACTTAATTTATTTGAGACTTTTTTCTTGAAAAACATTTTTTTATTTTTTAGCGCCCTATGCTCTAGCGGGAGTTTTTTCATATGCCAGTTATAAATAACAAAAATGGATAATAGTTTTCCGCTTTTTAGCTGTTATTGGCAGGACTGTCAAATGTGGCGATTTCTTACTCCTTTTGTCGGTGGAAATTTACGTTTGGCGATATGGCGATTATTTTGGCGAAATTTAAAACGATTGGCGATATGCGAAATGCATTTTATGTAAATATTTTCTAATTTACATATATCTAAAATATTATAAAAACTTTTTTCTGTTTTGTGTAAATTTTATTTCAAATTTATAATTCTTATTTTAAAAAAATGTTTCAAAATTGTTCTAATATATCAAAACGTACATTCAATGGGGAAAAATATATGACTGAAGGTCAAAAGTTTTTTTTTTATCAAATAATTATCTTAAAAAACATTAAATAAATATACATACTGACAAGTTATAAACAGTAAAATTGCAAATTTCTTTAAACTTACAGCCATTTCTTATTAAAGAAAATTCCATAAATTTTAAAATTATATTGATAAGTCAATGTAATTTTAAAAAATCTTTAAAATTCATACGTGTATTTTCAAATGTGTATATAAATATACTTCTGGAAATAACCAAAATTCAGAACCTTAAACTTATTTTCAAGTTTTAAAAACACTGAAACGACTTTTGTGTAATTTTTCAGTAATTTTCTTAAATCGATTGCGGATGATTTTATGCACTTCCTACTTTAAGTACTAATTATCTTTACTTCTCTTAAAATCAAGAAAAACTTCATTTGTGTACTCTGAAATTGTACACAAATGAAGTTTTTAATATAAAAATCACAAATGGCAATATTTTCATAGCAAAAATCTTGAAAAAATTATTTGGTTGCTGTTTTGAAAGGAATTTTAAAAAACTTCTGTTAGAGCTCGTAAATAATTGTACCAAGAAATATATATTCGTTCGTAATTATTGTTGCTTTGGAAAAAAGTAACCAAAATAAAAAAAATATTCACATCTCCACATTGAAAAAAAATATAACCAATTTTGGTTAGAAATAACCAAAAACGGCAGCTCTGGTCGTAATACAAAATATTACCGTGTAAACTGGCCTTTACCCTCAAGTTACACATGCAAGTAGTGGCATGCCATTACTGTATACATATTATCAAAGAAAATTTGTTCGAAATAGTCGAATCTCATGCCATTAGCTTTTGTGTTTACACATGCCACTGCGAGTTCATTTTCAAAATGTCTTTGAAGCGTCAACTTGATATAATTTGTTGACTTCTCAAATTAAAAAAAAAATACCAAGAAACCAAATAGAGTTACCGAGTTAATCATATAAGCACATTTTTGGGGAAATGGTTTACATTTATTTATGTAAGCATTATTTTAACAATATTAATGATCTATAATTAACAAACTTGCTTTTATTAATGCGCGTTTCAAAAAATTAATCATAATAATACATATATCAAGTTAAAACTTTAATTACAGTTCGACAATAATCCAGTAAATTTGTATTAAATTTTTAACAGGGTAACATTGTTCATCGTTTTGTCATTTAATGGCATACAAGTGTCAAATTTCCACTCGCATGCAATTTTTGCTGCCACTGAAGCTGCCATTGCGAAAAATGTGAGTGTATAAGTAAAAAAGTGTGAGTGTATTGAGTTTTTCGAACTGGCAGTGGCATGTGTAAATGCTAGGTTATAGAATAGTTTTGCCTTCAATTTTACAATACCGTTTTAGAAGAGCAGCAATGGTGAAGGCAAAGCCGAATAAAGCACTCTCACTTGTTTCCACTTTAGTTCCCGGGAAAGTAAAACACAATTATTTATATTGTATTTTTATACGTATATAAGTATTTTCTACATTAAGAAAATTATGAAATTTTTATTAATTTTATTTTTGTTGTAAAAGAAAAAAAGAGGAAAAAAGAATATATAATTAATTGTTTTAAACATTTATATGATCTTTTACGTTTTGTTTGCTTTTGTTTTAATTGTTTAAATAGGCATGGAAAATAATTAATTACGAAATGATAATTTGTTAAATTGAATGTAATTTTTGTTATTATTGTTTTTCTTTATTTTGTTATTTTTTATGCTGGTTTTAATGGCAAACATTTTTGCGAACATTACCGCAGATAGTAAAGGTTTGTTTTTATTAATTTTATTTTATAAATATTTAATTTATTTTTTTTATATTAAAATGTATTCTTTTTTGTTTTGTTTTTAAGTAAAAGTAGCACACGGAGATTTGAATTTATGAATATTCTACTTATTTATTAATAAACTTTAAATAGTTTTCATAGATTTTTTGTAAATTAAATAAAATTCAAAAATAAAAACTTTAATTTTACAGAATACTAAAATTATGTATAAAAAATAAAAAACATAATTGTATATAATTTTATTTTTTTTGTAAAAAGGATTTTTTGTTCTTTTTTGCCTAAAATGTATGTTGTATTATTTTGTTTGCTATATTTTTTTTAATTTTTGATCACAATTTGATTTCTTTGACTCCATAAATTTTCCTTAAAATATTCTTATTTTTTTTTTTAATTTTGTTTTGTTTCTTTTTGTATTTTTTTACAAACCCTTTATTTGTTCCTTCTTTTTTTTTATTATTAATCACTTATTTCAAGCCAAAATTTCCATACATTGTGTAATATCCAAAAATATCTTGTACATTATTTCAATTCAATTTTTAATGTTTTGTTTTTCTTTTTATAATTTAAATGCATTTTTAACTTTAATTTTGAAACGGTTTTTTCTTTTTTACAACTTAAATTTATTTGCCAAAAATACCTTTTTAATGCTAAATATAACTTATAATTAATTTGTCAAAGAACCTAAAAGTGTCTTTGTTTAATTTAATTCAGTCACTTTGAAACAAAAACTTATAATTAATTAAAAATTTATATTATTTTTATATTTTTATTATTGCTAATTTCATATGTACACATAGATTTTCAACAAATAATTTTTTTCGATGTTTTTTAGTTTACTGGTTTTTTTAATTCTTAAATAATTCAAACTCATTAAATATTTTTAATTAATTAAATTAAAATTTAGCCAATGGCAAGTTTAAAAATTTCGTTAATTTGGGGTTTTCAGAGTTGTTAATTTGAAAAAAGAAAATTGATGGCTAATTTATACCAACTTAATTAAGACAAATGTTCTGAATTATTAAGCCTTCACTAACTTTCACAACGATAATTGTATCGTTAAAATAAATATAACGAACATTTATCGAATATGCTATTTCGTAAAATTTTAAACGATATTCGCTGTCGACTGAAGTCAGCTTTTACTTTAAGGAGTTTTTGTTCGTTATTTTAGCGACAATAATTTACGTTGTGTTTAATAAATCGATAAAGTGAATTTTATGTTTAAAATTGCTGAGGCCCGACTTCAAACATACATAAATAAATAGATATGTATGAACAAAAACATATGCAGAGTTTTGTTTTTTACGTGCAATTGTTTTTGACATTTCAACCATTTTTAACACAAACAATTGCTTTTGTTCTTGACATCTTTATCATTTTTTTACACAAACAAAATGCGTATTGTTTTTTCTGTTGTTGAATTGTTGTAGTTGCGCGCAGACCTATTAATTGGGCCATGTTATTGAAGTTATTTGAAGTGAGTTTCGTTAGCATTCGTGTGTGTGTGTGTGTGAAAATCACGAAATGTGCTCGACCCCTGGGGGCATAAGCAGCGTTGCCACGACCAAAAAAAATTTGTAACCAAAATGTCAAAATAAAGTAGCCAAAAGCGAAAGAAAGTAGCCAAAAGGACTTTATTCGAACTTCAGTTTAAAAACATGTTTAAAGAAAAAGTTGTGTTTGTTTGTATCTTGTAGGCTCATAAACCGATGGACCGATTTTTATAAAGTTTGACAGTATATTACCGATGGTCTGGAAAGAACAACAGGCTATATAAGTGGCTCCTCCTATTCAAAGTTTACACTTATTTTCGTCAATATAAAAAACTTTATGAGCTATAGCTTTTAACCTTTTTATATGAAGAGCTCTTACAAGTAAAAGTTTTAAAGTCTTGCTGTGTTTTATGGTATCAAAGTGCAAAATTGAGCTTAATTATGCGGTAGATCTTTTATATATAAATGCTTTTTGCCCGGTAGAATATAATCATATTAAGCGGACTGGGATCGGATGGGTCTTTGAATTTATCGTTTACTAGAAAAGTGTTTCATTTGGACCTATGAAGCATTAAGGTCCATTATCGCAACTTACCGATAGCTAAAAGTAGACTTTAACCGGCCTTATACAAATTTTTCCATTATTAAAACTTTATATTAACTTATAGTGGGCGATAAAGTTAATTAAGGTTCATCCTACCTGGTAGGTTAAAGTAAAGTTGTAACAATGGAACACTTTTTATACGACAGATTAAATCCTACCTTTAGCTATCGGTAAGAGGGCCTAAGAGTAGCAGATAATGGTCATCTACACTTTAAAGTCTGTTTAAGTTTCAAAAATAATAATTTTAAAGTAGATAAAAATAGTATTGGTCTTAGATGCACAAATACCACACACAATTTTTAAGGTTCAAAAAAGCAGAGCGGGTAGTTCTTATTCCCAAACAAAAAATTGGTTATTTTTGTGTTGAAAAAAGTAACCAAAATGGAAAAAATGTCCACAAGTACACATTGAGAAAAAAAGTAACCAATTTTGGTTAAAAGTAACCAAAACGGCAACGCTGGGCATAAGTGTAAAACACGAAAAGTAAGTGCCGGTTCACACTCGTCAAGTCTTAAGCTTTTAGGAAAGAAGGGAAAATAGAATGCCATTTCTTTTCCAATAAAATAAACTGATTGCAGTTGCTTATAAGTAATAACTTGCAATAACTCGCTGTTTGCGACTTTCAAAAGCAAAAAGACTGATTGCGAAACTGTTCAAAAGAAAAGAAAAATCACAATTTTAAAAACAACTGCTGGCAAAAGTTTCGTTCAACTATTTGTTTTTCGTTTTGTGATTTTCCTTTGACTGAAACTGTTGTTGATTTCAGGAGCACAAGCAGAAGTCAAGTTAAATCAAAAGAAATAAAAGTTATTGCAGTTTTTTAAACACTGATCAAGAGCACTTTCTTTGTACAAGGTGTGCGTATCCCTCTGATCCTTCCAACCATAATTCTTAAATAATGTAAAAACAAGTTTGGAAACTTTTTCAATTTCTTAGGTTATTATATTTTATTCTTATATGTATTGTAATTTCGATCCATATCGAATGCCATAATATGACCCATAGTAATTAAGATTTAAGTTATATTTATAAAAAGCTCCAGTTTTTTTGTTTTGTTTTCTAAATTAAAGATAATCCCCCGTGTTCACAATCGATTATTAAATTGAACAAACGTTTATTAATGATAATTTTCATAGTAAATTTCTTCTTTAAACCTTTATTAAATTTAAAAAATTTTCTGATATTTTCGATAGCTTGAGTGGATATGACGGAGTAATTGTGAGAAAGAAGGCATATATCATACTCGAGATCCTATAATCTCTCTTGAACCCCCCATAGGATTCCTCGTTTTTCCACAATTGCATGGCTTATAACCATAACTAGCATGATGTTGAACAGTAATGGGGACATTACACACCCTTGGCTGACTCCTGTGTTGATCTTAATCATTCGGGAAAGCGTGACATCATGTACCTTTACACTCAAGTGCCTCCCAAATAACGTTATGGGCAAGAGTATCGAAAGCCTTTTCAAAGTCGATGAACTTTGTATAGGGGGTAACTTACATGAAAAACCACAACAACGTTTTAGAATTTGTTTTTGTTTTAAATGCAAGTTAAGCGAACGAAGTTTTCGTTCAGAAATAGATAAACAGGCAGTAAAATCCAATTCAAAAAAATCGGGTAGACGAACACAGAACATTATTTAATGTCCGGCTCACAGACCCCGAAACGATATCTATTTTTTTAGTGTTTGTGTATACGAACACAACCCTTAATAGCGTTCGTAACTGTTGGATTATAAAAAAATATGTTATCGCAGTTTAAATTTATTAAAGAATAATTTTTTATTTTTTTTTACAAAAAACGAGCATTAATATACCAAACCGAACACAAGGTTTGTCGATTTAAGAAAAACAGAACGCAATTAAATGTTCTCATCTTTTTGTTGAGTTGGATAAGAACAGCATCATTTTTGTGTTTGAAGAATTGAAACGTTATTTTTTTGATAATTTACTATTAGCGTTTGTGTTTTCCACAATTCGAGCCGAACACTAAGAAACGATATTTAATGTTTATTTTCGAACACTGTTCTATACACTACCAGACTATCTTGTATCTTCATGTTACAGGTAGGTAAGACATACAGGCCAGGCACTATTTGCTGTTTCTGTCTGCTGTTCTGTAACACAGGACAGTTTAACAAAATGTGCTCAACTGCCTCTATTTCCCCATAACACTCACCCATTCTATAGATATCCGATGTGTTGGATTCCTTTATCAGTGCTATTTTCCATAGTTGGGGGTAGTCCACTAAATATTTATTTAAATCAACATTGCACTCTCTTAAATAAAACTGCAAAAAAATTTCTTACCAGCTCTAATGATGATCGTTTTTTTTACTAGCACTAAAAAAATTAAGTGGTACTGCAAATTTTTTCACTGCATAAAATGTGCACTCGATTTAAATAGCGCAAAAGTTGTACTTGCAATCAAAAAGCATATAAACAGACTCTCACTAAAATTTAATTTTATATGTGCATGGTTTTTGATTGTTGTGATGATATGCATAAGCAAAGGAAATTAAACAACATTAGTGTGAGTTGAAGCTGCAAAACTAGTGCACTACTCCCAGCTATGATATTTTTCCAATCATACACCTGGAAATGCATATAAAGTCCTTCTGACCTGCTTTGTTTAGTTGGTGGTGGGATAAAAATTTATTTATGGAATTTGGACCGGAACTTGGTCTCTCGCCAAATCGATCCACTAAGACGTAATTTTTGGAAGTTCGAATGTTAAGGGGGTAATCCCATATCTCCTAAGCTAAAAGTGATACAAGAAAATTTAATACTTTTTTGAAATTCGGGTACGGGTAAAACCTGTATTCTCGAACTTTTTTGTCAGCACACCCGACTTTTAATCCAATAAACATAGAAATAACAATTACATAACATTCGCAACTTATCTAAACATAAATTTGGTACTTTTTTGAAATTCGAACGTTTAAGGGGTGAAAATCGCATGATAAACAGGGTATTGAAGCTCTAAAATATCGCTGGAAAAATGTATTGAGCTTAAAAGAGATTATGTTGAGAAATAATGAACATTTTCCTAAATTTGTTGTTTTCATTGTTGGATCGGAAAAATTTGGGACCGTCCTCCTATCTATACTTAATGGAGTCCTATATCGAAAAAGTTTTTAAAAAATAATAATGTCAACATTTTTGGAAAATAACAATATTGCATAAACTATATGTACGTGAATATACATATGTACATAAATATTGTTATTTATACAACAATGATAATCGAAATACGTTTTTAAAATCTATATCGAGCCCTATTTGCGATTATATCGTAAGCGACAATTTATCGAAATTTTGTTTTTTTTTCTTTAAAATAGGTTATTTGGACTCGTTACATTGACGTACAAATTCATAGGCTTTGAATTTGTACCATTGCGGAAATAAAGCCCATCTGAATCCAAAATAAAGCATTGCATTGCTTAAGAAAAAATTATAAAAAACCTTTCTTCTGTAAAATTTGCCTTGTCGCTTACGATATATGTAAATCGCAAATAGGGCTTGATATGTATGTTGACTAACATTCGATACATTCTATTGGCCTGTACAATAATTGATAATTTTAATTTAAAAACTTAAAGAAAGTAATTTTCTATAAATTGAAAGTATGTTGTTTTGAATTCAAGTGCTTGGTATGCACATACTCAAGCAATACTTTGTATTTTTTCTTGTGTGAATGTTTAAAAATTGTTTGTGTTATAAACTCTAACAAATTTGCTCTTATAATAAATACTACGCTCAAAAATCCATGCCTTATATGTACGAAAATTGTCGTACATTGTACGAAATCGTTTGAAACTTTTTACCACGAAATTTTTGCGCACTTTTATAATATACGAAAAAAATGTTTGTATCCCAACAAACACGAAGTCAAACCTTGATATGACATGAATTTATCATTTGACATCAAACAAAATTCTCAAACGTTTTTTAATTGTTTGATTTTAACATTTGATAGTGGTTTGGAAATAAACTTAAAAATGTTTATCATGTACTTGGTGTAATTGGCCATTAATTGTATTTCAGTTAATAAAAATGTTGTTTTTTTAGAGAACATGTTTAAATAAATTAATAAATCATGATATATGTCGCCACAAACAAATGACTTTCAAAACAGCTAATGTCAGATGGTTTGTCAGATCCAAATAGAACACGCTCTAACTAAAAAATTTTACAATGCAAATTCCATCTGAAATTTACGGAAGCAAATTTTTTTGCGTTTACACGACATGTATCCATTTTTCAGTGGGAAATTTGACAAGTACAATGCTAAATACAGATCGTGTAAAAGCACCTTTACAAAGTAATTTTTTTTTTTTTTTAGTTGATTAATTTATTTTTCTTTATTTTATTTTACAAACTTGTACATTTGCCTCAGCGTCAAATGACATTATTGGGGCGAGTTGGTATAAAATTATTTAAACCTAATAAATTAATTAACTAATTAAGTCTAGGTATGAGATCAATTAAAAAAATTTAATTATATGCAGTTTTACAATTTCTCTTTAAAGATTTTCATTTAATTAAAAGCATTTTAAGATTTTCAAAGCGTTTCAAGATTTTGTAATAAATGTTTTTTTATACTTGACTTAAATATTGATATTCTCTGTATATCTTTTAAGTTTTGAGGCATATTATTAAATTCTAATCCACCAACATACTCAATTCTTTGCTTCGTTGTTTCTAATCTGCATAAATCTGGTTTGATTCTTTTGAAAAGTGATTGTATTGTGCCCAATATTCCGTAACGATTTAAAAACGAAGACCAATAGCTGCATTTTATATAGTCCTCTTATGGGTAAAATGTTTTTTGCTACTTCTTGGTATAAGGACAATGTTGAATGCAGTAACGGTAAATTAAATACATTTTTTAATGCCATATTCTGAACTCTCTGCAAGGATTTTAGTTCCGTGGTATTTTTGTTACCATATACTACTACCAAATAGTTCAGATGACTTTGCACTAACGCCTGATAAAGCATTAATTTTGTCCGTTCATTAAATTTGTTTTTAAACTTATATAACACACCAATAACAGCTGATATTTTCGACATTAACTCCTCCACATGTAAATTCCATGACAAATTACATTGCAAATTGATTCCCAAATACCTTATTGATTGGCTTTCAAAGACTTCATTACCATTCACAAAAATACTAAATCTTCCATCATTGTTACTTAAATGAGGTCGAAACCTGAGCAGTCCTTTTAACTACAAAAATTAAATATTTGGGTCAGTGATGAAGAGTTGTTCGCTTCGCTTTGACCCCTTTCAGACTCGGCAAGTTAGTTGCGCAAGTAACGTTGCAGCAAATGAACGATTTGCGGTATTTTACGAAAGTTATTTTGTGAAACATGAAAAAATGTTGTAATATTTATGAAAAATAGGATTAAAAAAGAATCCGTAACTTTTGTAAAATTAAAAAATGCTAGGGTAAATACGAAACTTTTTTAAATATGTACTAAAAAAAACGTAGCTATGAAAGTTTCTTTCGTAAAATGTAGCATGGATTTTTTTAGTGTATGGCAAAGGGTACATAAGATTCAGCAAAATTGAATACTTCACTTCCACTTTTTTTTATACCCTCCACCACAATTAGTTGTGAAGAGGGTATACTAAGTTTGTCATTCCGTGTGAAACTTTTTTATTATTCATCTCAGACCCCATAAAGTATATATATTCTGGCTGCTTGAGTAATTCTAAGTCGATTTAGCCATGTTCGTCTGTCTGTCCGTCTGTCCGTCTGTCCGTCTGTTGAAAACACGCTCACTTTCGAAAAACTCAAAAGAAATAAACAAACTAGGTGTCAAATTGCTTGTAGTTATCCTAAGCAGTTTGGGATTGAATTTCAGCAAAATCGGTTCAGTAGGACCAGAGCTATGAATCAAAATGTGGAACCACCACTTTCAAAAACTTGATAATTTTGTTACAAAAACTAGCATAAATGATGCAAAAATGCACGGAATGACATAAGATTTTGCACAAGTCCGTTTTATTCGACTAGAAATGACACTGTAAAATTTCGCGAAGGTCGGTCCATAATTTACCCTAAGCCCCATATAAACACTACTCCCGGAAAACAGTTTAGTACGCCTAAAACCGTAAAAAATAATGCAATCATAACAAATTTTGGCTCGTCACAATTTTATAGGACTATAAATGATACTGTGAAATTTCGTGAAGATCGGTACATAATTTACCCTAGGCCCCATATATGCCCTACTCCCGGAAAACAGTTTAGTCTCCTTAAACCATAATTAATAACAAATCGTCACAGTTTAAGATAATAATAATAAAAAGACATCATACAGATATTACTCCTTAAACATTCGAACTGTCGGTGGAGGGTATCAAAGATTCGGCACAGCCGAATATAGCACTCTAACTTGTTAAATTATTGAAAATTTGAAAGATATTTTTTTTTTTTAATTGTGATTTATAAAATAAATTTATAAAGGATTATTGAGATAAACATTTTGTTTTAAGAAACTTTTATGAATTTAAAAATTTATTAAAATTAGTCTTTATAAAAGTTATAAAAAAGAAATAAAAATCTTTTTTTTTCACAAAAAATTATATTCAAATACATTAAATTTGTTTAATATTACTTTTGTTTATTTATGTATGTACATCAATCAATAAATTATATTTTGTTTTGTTAAAAAAATTAAATTTTTATTTATTATTATTTAATTAATATTACTTTAATTTTAAGGTTATATTTTGCTATATTAACTATAGCAATCAATCAATGAGCCAATGATAATAATTGAATAGATTACGAATAAATACGTATGTATATTAAAAATGTATGATGTATGACTGTATGATGTATAAATGTATGACATATGGAAGAATTTATTTTATGTAAATGTGTTTTTAATGTCTAAATTAATTGTATTTTTTTTTTTTTTTTTGTTATACATTATTAAATACATAATTAGCAACCAACTACTATTAAAATCAAAGTTTTGTAAAAAAATATATATACTATTTTTCAAATACATACTCAATTCTTAATAATAAGATGAAAAATAGTTTTGAATAAATAATTAACAAAAATAAAATTAAGTTCTAAGGCATTTAACTGAATACGGTAATTTGATGTTAAAGGCATATTTTTTCTTTTTAAAATAGATTTTACTTATGTAATTAGTTTGCGTTTCGTTTGTTTAGGGTTGTAAATCTTGTTTAAAATTAATGTTTGTTTTCGAAAATTAATGTTTGTTTTCGAAAATAAGGAAGATATCTGTATGTGTATTTTTTTAAACTTTGTTATTGATAATGTTGATAAAGAATTGTGTTTAATTTAATGTTATTTTAAGTATTGGATATGGATTGGAAAAATTCTTTCATGGTTTGGTTTTTTGTTATTGCTTATTTAATTTTATTTAATTTGATTTTAATTAATATTTTTTTATGAAATGCTTTAGCTTTTTTTTATAATATTGATACATACTATTTTACTAAATTATGGTTGTAGTTTGTTGAAAAATAAGACAAAATATTTTTAATAACGGGTAATCTCTAAAGGACGATAAAATTTTTATTTTATAAAAAACAAAAAAATAATAATGTTAAAGCAAGTATCGCAATATTAGTTATTTATAATGTTTTCTTCTATCTGAGGTAGAAAACTTTTGGGCATTTTTTTCACAAAAAAAAAATTTGAAAAAGTTCGCCAATTTCTTCCAGTTGCTTGGGCTACTTAAATCGCTTTGGATTAGAGAATATTCAGCTATTTTTAGGGCTCTTGAAGTCAATTCTGTCGGCCTATTTTTAGGCGTAATTATATTTTGAATAAGCAAGTAAACTTTGAACGTGATTCCTCAATATTAAGGAAAACGGCACTTATGTCGATATTGCATCGGAGGTGCGATAAACATTCTATATCATGGCTTTGGGTCTTGTCGGCTTATTAGTTAAAATAGTCGAATTTGTTAAAAGCTAATATATAAGTACATATTCGATTTTGAATACAAAACAATTTAAACCCGAAAATGTCAGAATCTTTGATTTCAAATGTTATAAAAGTTTTTTTTTTGTTTTTTTTGAACAAATCGTTCAAATTTTATTACGCCTAATAAAAACAATTTTTTTAAAATCAATAGATTTTCACTATATATCTGATAAATTCATTTGATATTATTTGCCAGTGCTTAAACTTCTTATTTATTAGTCGATATTGAAAAGATCAGTGGGCTTGTAGCCTTTATACAATGATCAACATTTCGATAAAATGGGTTGAATATGTAGAAAATGTGAAACACTAGTTTACATTGTTCACATCTAACATCTGCCATCAATTAAATATGTAACCATTTCTGAAACAAACTTTTTTCTAAAAAAAAGTGCCAAAATTTTAAAAGAAAACACAAAAATGTACTTGTAATTCATTTGGTTTCAATATAAACAGATATGATGAATTTCGATCGATTTTTAAATCCATTTCAGAAGTTAAGTCTTGTTTTTTGTTCAAAATATAGTTCAATTAACATATAAAATATAAAAAATTCAAAGGAATGTAGACAGGAAAAAAGAAAAAAATATATAAATAAATTTTTAAAGATGCTGAAACCGACATTATCGATTTAAAATCGTTTTGTTTTCAAAATCGTTTTCCTGAATAACAAATAAATAAACAAAAAAAAAAAAAAACTTGAAAAGGGGAAAAACTTGACAAATGGTAACGCTGCTTTCAAAAGAAATACCATTCTGTCACTGATGCCATTACCCCGGGTCTCCACGTAGCAATATTTATTGCGGCAAACGTCAAATTTGATTGCTCCATTAAATTTGCGACGTATAGACCGCATATTGCCATGAGTGGCAATCTATTGCGCAATGATTGATAATAATAAAATTTATTGCAACTTTTCTAGTGATGACACTTAAATAATCGAAAGATGTTGATTGGAATAAAATGAGAACACCACAAAATCACACGTGTGATTTTAAAGGCACATGATTTTTTGAACAGACCCGTTTATCTACTTAAATTGCTTTAAATAATGAAATTTTATTCAGGAAAACAAACAATAAGACCTTTTAAAACTTTTTTTTTGCAAATTATGCAACTTTTTAATTAATAAGATTTTGTTTGTCGTGCTTAATTTCCCAATTTTTATTCTTGAAAAAAACACTGACATTTATTTTTGGGGGATAAGCTAGTTTCTATGCGAATTTCAGTGGTTGCTTAGGCCAAAACATCAGGAAAAAAACGGCAGAGCGAATGAGAATTGCAAACACTCACATAGTCTTATTTGCAACGATATCAAAGCTTGTATTCCCAAAAATTACTTTGATAATAAATTTGCAAGTGCACGGTATAAAAAAACTGATTTGGCAAACTGCTTTTTTTGGATTTTCTTGCGAAAACAATAAAGCAATTTGTTTTTGTTTTTTCTTAACCCATTTGTAGTTGTACAATTAATGTTGATAGAATTCCAACCAATTGTAGTGGGGAATGTAAAAAAAGATAAACACGCTGTTTATTGTTGGTATTTTGTTTAAGTTTAATATCGTTACAAATAAGATTGTTTTGGTGTTTGCAATTCTCATTCACTCTGCAGTTTTTTATTTTATTAATTCAAAATTTTGGATTCCCAAAAATTACTTTGATAATTATTCAACTTTTTCAAAAATTTAACAAAATATACATACATGTACATATTTGTAATTATTTGACCACTGTATCCTGATTTGAAATATTGTAATGCGAATACGAAAGTCATGGAATACTAACTTTCTTTCGCATCGCATTTCATTTGCGCATGGCAATATAGAATAAGCCCTCTGTTGTCAGGACTAAATTCAGGAACTGAAAATAAAAACTTGGTATAGTTGCTAACTGTTCATAAACATAAAAAGATTTTTAGAATAGTGACTATTAAGTTACTTCCCAGGATGCATTGTTGCGAACAACATAACTTTTTTAAACAATTGAAAAGTTAATTGACTTTGTAACCGTTCTTATCAGTTTTTCTTTTATGAACTTTATTCGACGTTAGCACAATGCGAGTCTCGTTGACGACATGATTTTTAAACAAAGTTGTGTGTATTAGAGGTCTGCATGTGTGCGATTAAACGACACATGAATTCACATATCAAACTAGCAAGTAGTGTGTTGTGTGTGATTTTAGAATCATACACAATTAATTGTGTGTAAATAATAGCCTATGTGTGCAAAGCGTTCAATTATTTATGTGAGTGTTGTGAGAGAAATATTTGATACAGGTATAAATAACAAATTTGCTCTTTAATTCGAGTAAATACACTTGTGTAACGATGTACATATTGTGTTTTATCAACACAACATGTGTTTTGTGGTTTAAAATTTTTTTTATCGTATTAAAAACAAAATATTAGTAAAAAGATGATTCATTGAATTGAAATAGAATTGATGGAACGAAACGGTAAATGTTAGAAAGAGTAAACTATAAAAAATGTAAACAAAGTTTTTTAGTTTTTTTTTTTTTGTTATTGTTTTGTTTATTTTATTAAATGTTGTCAACGTTTTGTTTATGAGAAACACAAAAATAAAACAAACAAAAAATTCAGCAACACTTAATTTTAATTTTAAGTTGAACAATTTTACTTATTTTTTTGACATTAACTGTTTCTTTCTATCAATTCTATATCATCAATGAATAAAAATATAGTGTTATAAGTGCTTAAGAATTATTGCCTTTGTATACTGGTTTGTCATATTTTAAAATATTTTTTTTGTAATGTTATTATTGTTATTGTTTTTGCATATAAAAAATACATTTATTAATACCATTTCATTTTATTACTTTTTTTGTTAAAATTTTAACTTTCCTCTTCACTTAACAAAATAAGAAAGTCAAGAAACACACGAATGATTAGTGTGATTTTTAACTTCGCTGAGGTTTTTTTATTGTAATATGTATGAATTTGAGTTCATCAAACAATAAACAATAATAGAGAAACACACACAATTAGTGTAAGTGTATGTGGCTAACTTTTTAATGAACGGTGTTGTGTTGATCTCTCATTTAAAATGATTGAGCGTGAATGACTCGCTCTCATTTTTTTTACACATTTGATAGGCATATCAAATACACACACAGCATTCATTTGGCTACCAAATCATTTGTGCAGACCTCTAGTGTGTATACCTCTGTGAAGGGGTCGAAATTTACTTACACCTAGAATTACGAATGACAAAATAAACGTATTTGAAGAGTGAAGCTGAGTTCTTGTTTCTTTTCCCCTCGTCTCTGTCGCCTATAAAGTAGCTTCGGAAAAATAAGAATCGCATTGTCTGAACACAGACATTGAGATTTGATTTGTGAACTGTTTTATAAAAAAACGATTTTGATAAATTTTGAGTTATACCTGTTTTTGATTTAGTGTGCGATATATTTTTTAATACGTGTTTTAAATGGCAATTTCGATATATTTTTACTCTCAAATTCCCGGAGAGGTTTTCCCTTCTCCCATTTAAACAGTAAAGAGAAAATACATATCGTCGGCTTTATATGCAAACCTGCTAACTCCCTTTCAGCATATTTTACAGGAGAGACAAAAACTTTTAATGTTTCATATTTGCATCTTGAGAGAAAAACCAAAAATATAGTTGGTTTTACACACGTCAAGACTCAAATTGAAGAAAAACTACATGCTGGCGTATCTTCAAAATCTCAATTTACTTAAAAAGTGGATTTAGCAGGTTTGCATATTAAGCCAACGATATACATATGTATGTATATCCTTGGCATTTCGACAAAACATCTTAGGTCAAATTTAAAAAGTTGAAAAAATGTTGTAAATCGTACGAATTTTCATTCAAAAAAACTTTTTCTTTGCGTTTTTAAAATCTTGTATTATACATGAAATTTTTCTTTAATTTTGCTTTATTTTATTATTTAATACAAATGAATTTTTCACCAAGTTTTTTTTAAAAACTTGGAATAGGTGCCGTACGTCGTGTGGGCCTGTTTACTGTTCTAGCTGCTGTTGACTCTGGACCAGTATGAATTTACACGGGTGCAAAATCCTAACCTCATACCAGCGAAGATCTTTTCTGACATGTCTCGGAGGAGGGTGTAATTCCGTTAGAAGGTAGTTCGGATGCCACCTCCGATGACATCCCAGAAGGAACTGCTGATCACAGCCCGTTACGGTCCTTAGTGCGGCATTTTGACAGCTCTGAAGCGTCTTCTACTGAGTATTGCTGACTCTCGTGGTCCACGCAGGCGCTCTGTATTTAACTACTAACCGACTATTCGTTTTGTATGTAGCCAACAAAAGGGTAACTAAATTAAAAAAAAAACAAAATAAAAAAATATTTGATTCCGTACGGAATGTGCGATTAGATTCGCACCTTGCTTTAGCATATGACAATTTCATTAAACTTAACAAATAGAGATGCTGATAGGAAGCTATTAATACGTTTTAATGGTACCAACCTACCCGAAATATCTTGGTTTAACCTAGACAGAACGTTAACGTATAGAACTCACCTAGATAAAACCGCTCAGAAAATAAATTTGAGAACTAACATCATACAGAAACTCACAGGAACGAGATGGGGTGCTTTCGCAAACTGCCTACGAACTTCTGCAATAGCATTAGTCTACTCGACTGCCGAATACGGCGCTCCAATATGGTTGAACAGCCACCACGCAAAAAGAATAGACACGTAGTTAAACACGACGATGCGAATAATATCTGGTACATTAAAAGCTACACCTGTGGGATGGCTGCCAATATTAGCAAACCTCTGCCCCCTGACCTAAGCCGAAGGCAAGCACTTCTACGGGAGTGCATTAAATCAGCACAAACCCGCTCATCCCACTTAACTCTGACCTTTCCACTCAATACGATGCAAGATTAATATCTAGAAATCCACCCCTGACGATAATTTTGATTTACACTCCGCATGGTCATCGCAGTGGAACGACTCGGGACGAAGCAGTCCGTTATTCAACCCAGCCTATAGGACCACCGCTTTTGATCTTCCACGCAAAACCTGGTGTAATTTCCCTAACCAAGTGGGGACTTGCTAATGAAGCCAGCTGTCCATGCTGCCATCCTTTACAAACAGTTTACCACATAATTCATCATTGCCCACTCATGTCATTTCCAAGAAACACTGAAGAAATCAAAAACCTAACACCCGAAGTCATATCCTGGCTAAATTCTTAAAACTTGTAAAATAAATTATCTATTTAACAAACAAAAATTTCGGATTTAAATAGCTTTCTATTCGAAATATAAAATATTTTAGTTATACAAGCCTGCTGGGTATCCAAAGGGACCAATGAAGGACCCAAGTGAGCTGTCTCTCACGTGTTTTTAAAATCACACGTGTGATTTTGTGGTGTTCTGAAAATCACACCGTTTTTATGTTTCTCGGTGTGCTTTTGGCAAATTGAAAAATCACACAAAAAAAACACAAACACTGAACACCAATATAGCACACGTGTGACTTTAAAAGGCACATGTGATTTAAAATCACGTAATTTCAATTAAAGTAATTTTCAGAAGATGTTCGAGAATTTTAAAACGTAAAAATTTCTGTGTAATATCTTTAGCTAGCAAAAATTTTTAGGCTAGGAAGTATACATACATACATTTTTGACTTATTGATCGGAATAGTGCCAGCATTATAAAAGGGCATAAACTCAAAATTAAAAATTTTCTGCAGATGCAAAACTATTTTTAATTTAATCGGCCATGTCACAGAACGCAATTTCGATCGAAAGTGCTTTAAATTCCGAAAGTCGAGTCTTTAGATAACGAACAATTTCTTCAGAATGAAACCACTTCAAATTTTCAAATGGAATTGCTATTTTGAGTGATTTTATAAATAATAATCTGAAAAAAATTATGTCAAAATTAAAGATTAATAAAGAAATAGTATGTTGCATTACTACATTGATTTCTTAAGAATTTAGTTAATATTTAAACATAAACATTTCAATTTCTTAAACTTGTAGAAAAAAAAAAAACAAATTTGAATCGAAGCATTGCCACATTATTTTTTTGGGGAAATTTTCGTGAACAAGAATTTATGAAAAAGAACAAATTTAGACGGTGGCAACGCAAACAACGAGCAAACCCATGTTTTTTTTTTTTTTTTGTTTTGTCATGCACAATAATACCATACTTTATTTGAAAAGCAGAGATTTTAAAGTTTTTGGGAATAAACAAAATCGTTCGGAATCTGAAGAACCTAAAACAAAATTGATCGTAACTGCAAATACAGAATCAAAACCATTTCATTCGAAATGTGTGACATGCATAAATATTACAGCTACATATATGAAAAAGAATTTTTACAACAAAAAATTTTATAAAAAAAAAAAAATATAATAGCACGACGTTTTTTCCAAAAAGTGAAAAAATAAAAATTTTGTGTTAATACCTTCTTGCTGATCAAAAGCGATAGGATGTATTTAGCTTCTTAGAAAGTTTTGAGCAATGTTTCGATTTTCTTTCAAAATCAAAACTCTTCATTCTTATCGCAATTTTTCCCTTCATGATGGACGACGCGAACACAATTGGCTTTTCCTGCCACAAAATTGAGAACAAAAAAATATGATCGACTTTTATAGAACCCTTTATCTGAAAAGCAGAGATTTTAAAGTTTTTGGGAATAAACAAAATCATTCGGAATCTGAAGAACCTAAAACAAAATTGATCGTAATTGCAAATACAGAATCAAAACCATTTCGATCGAAATGTGTGACATGCATAAATATTACAGCTACATATATGAAAAAGAATTTTTACAACAAAAAATTTTATAAAAAAAAAAAAAAAAAAAAATATAATAGCACGACGTTTTTTCCAAAAAGTGAAAAAATAAAAATTTTGTGTTAATACCTTCTTGCTGATCAAAAGCGATAGGATGTATTTAGCTTCTTAGAAAGTTTTGAGCAATGTTTCGATTTTCTTTCAAAATCAAAACTCTTCATTCTTATCGCAATTTTTCCCTTCATGATGGACGACGCGAACACAATTGGCTTTTCCTGCCACAAAATTGAGAACAAAAAAATATGATCGACTTTTATAGAACCCTTTATCTGAAAAGCAGAGATTTTAAAGTTTTTGGGAATAAACAAAATCATTCGGAATCTGAAGAACCTAAAACAAAATTGATCGTAATTGCAAATACAGAATCAAAACCATTTCGATCGAAATGTGTGACATGCATAAATATTACAGCTACATATATGAAAAAGAATTTTTACAACAAAAAATTTTATAAAAAAAAAAAAAAAAAAAAATATAATAGCACGACGTTTTTTCCAAAAAGTGAAAAAATAAAAATTTTGTGTTAATACCTTCTTGCTGATCAAAAGCGATAGGATGTATTTAGCTTCTTAGAAAGTTTTGAGCAATGTTTCGATTTTTTTTTTCATAATCAAAACTCTTCATTCTTATCGCAATTTTTCCCTTCATGATGGACGACGCGAACACAATTGGCCACAAAATTGAGAACAAAAAAAAATATTATCGACTTTTGTAGAACCCTTTTGTCAAAACACATCTTGAAAATACGACCATTATCAAAGAAACATCATACAACAAAAAAAAGTTTTGCGCATTTCGCCTAATATTTGTATATGAAAAAATGAAATTTAAATTATGTGATCAATTAATGATCTATATTTTAATCAATAATAAATGCCTTCATTATAAAGTACCAAACAGTCATTTACAGCAAATGTGTTATGGGGTATAATCACCGCATTCGATATCGATAAAACTATCGTATCAAGCAAACTATCGTATTTTTCTGCATACGATAGACACTGACGTATTGAATGAAAACTCGAGAAATGTTATGTCTTTGGTTACTCGATATCGAATTCTATTATCTCAAATTACGATACATTTCATTCGATATCGAGTGTCATGATACCAAAATAAAACGTTTCGATTAATTTTGCTCGATATCGTATGCGGTGATTAGATTCCTGTTTTATTTTCAATTGCCGTAGGTAATTGGCTCAAAGATGGATTTGAGTTTAAATGTACTGCCACAAATGTATCTTTAAAAAAAAATAAATGCCAAAGCCTCCTCAGTATGGCTGTAAGTTATAATTAAATACTAAAATGTTTGTGATAGCAAAATGAATTAAACATAAAATTGTAAAATAAAAAATATGTTTTATTGTTGTTTTTAGGTATCACCCGTTAAAAATAAGTTTTTTATTCTTGTTGTTTTTCTTTTTGTTTCAATTAAGCAATAAAATGTTTATTTTCGTTAATTCAATTATATCTAGAAAATATATTTAATAATATTTTGTTGTTTAAATTAAATCAAATAACTAAAATTATAATAATAAACTATAAAAACTAAATTTGACATTACTAAGGCTTCTTTATGTTCGTTCTTTTTGCAAAGAAAATTTTAAATCATTAAGATACAAGTTATTACAAAATTAATAATGATAATAGCAGTAATAATAAAATTAAAATATTTAATTTAAACATACAGAGTAATTAATTACTAATAAACAGAGCAAATTAAAACAATGAAAAAAAGAAAACAAAAGTAAATGTAACAATTACTTTATAATATTCTGTAGAAATGTATTAATAATATTAAAAACTTTGCCTCTGGAGGGGGAGGGAGGGCAGGCAAAAAAAAAAAAATTTCTATAACGCATTATTTATAAAGTGTATTTAATTGCTTGAATGAAGTATAAAACTAAAATTCATTTAAAATGTTTATTTAAATTGATTGTTTTGTTTTATAGAAAAAAACATAACACTTAATGCTTAAATCGTTAAGAACTAATAAAAATTATTATTGAACTATTTTATTTATTATAATTTTTTTTTGTATGGTTTGTTTTTATTACAAAAATAGTACATATTACATATTAATATTTTTTTGTTTTTTTTTTTATGCAAATTATGGGACTTATTTGCGTTTGTAAGAATTTGCATTTATTGTTTCATGCGTTACTAATTCTTAAAAATATATGAACGATGGAGAGCGAGAGAGACAGAGTATTGTTTTATGAGATATTTAAAACTCCCCTTGACATTTGTTTGCTTTTAATTTGAAGTATTTTTTTTTGCTTTTGTATATTAATTGTTTGCTGTTGCTATTACAAAACTAAAAATAATTTTATTATTTAAAAATATTAATTTTAAAAGAACATTTTAAGGGATTAGCTATACAAAATAAGAGCGGTAAGAGAAAAAAGAAAGGATACAATTTAAAATACATATTTTATTGAGTTTTTGGTCTGTTCAAACGACCAAAGCATGCGTTTTTTTTGTATTTTAAAAACAAATAAATACTCTTAGTTTTCATAGAAACGAAAGAGGTAATTAAAAGCACAAAGAGCAAACAATAAATTCTCATAAGTTATTAATTTAAACTTAATATTTGACTGTAGTAGTGTAGATCTATTTAAAATCTTAGATTATTGCATGCACAAAACTCGTATTTTTTCCAGTTTAGTTACTAAAACTATTGTTGTAGTTGTTGTTAATGATGAAGTTTTTGTTGTGTATTATTTACGTTTTCCAATTATTTTGCCTATTGTTACTGGGTCCTGGCGCTTGCGGTGGTATCATCTCTAATAAATATTGTCGCTGCAATTCCGCAGCTCGTTGTATATCAGCCAATGATGCTGTTTGATTCTTGGACGATGAAGCAGAGGAGGAAGGTGCAGACGTTGTCTTATTTTTATTTGTAAAAGCTGGAGAAGTTTGTAGAGAATGTTTAATTAATATATGTTTATTATTCAAAAAGCAAATACATATCTTAAAAAATACTTACCAGCTACTTGAGCTGCCTGAGCCATAGCCATTTGATAGGAATACAATAAAGGAGTAAACTGCATCATATGCTGAGGATTCGTTGCCAAACCTTGACCCAAAGCTAGAAAAATAAATAAATTGTTTCATTGTTTTTGTAAAATATCCAAGTTTGAAAAAATTTTTTGCAAAAGAAATCTTGTTGTATTATGTACGGTTTTCACAATACAAGTGACCGCACATTAAACTTCTAACGCAATAAATTATTTTGAATGCGTCTTTTTTTACACACTAATAAACAGTTTTTTGAGTGCTTTTTATACAAATTTTACTACACATTCAATTACTTTATGGGGACTACCAACAAAAGTTGGCAGACTACGCCCACTACACTACACTTATTAGTAGCCACTATCCATATCAAATTTCATTGCACTATCTGCTCCGAAAAGGCAGTTATTTCTTTTGGCCAACTAAAATTGCAAAAAGTCACACTGTGTGACGTTTCGGAACTCACACATAGTAGTGAAATTTGATCTACTTTAGTGAAATATAACAAAAAAGTCACACTAAAAAATGTAGTAATGTTCGGTCCACAATTTACCATAAGTCCCATATAAAAAGCTTATTCCCGAAAAATAATAATGCAAATAAACTCGTAATGAAAAATGATACTGTGACATAATTTTGGCACATACTATTTTTATAAGACTAGAAATTTTAGTTTAAGATATTGGGAAGATTAGTTATAATAATTTACACACTTCATGTAAACAATAATGTCAAACAATAATATTTAGTAATGAACTTACCTCTAAATAATTGCTGCTGAAACGCTTGCATTGCAGCTGCAGGTGATGCGTTACCAAGTGCACCAAGGTTCGCCGCAGCTGCTGCGGGATTGTTTGCCGTAGCCGCTGCAGCAGCGCCAAGATTTGCAAGACCTCCTAATGCCGCTAAATTACCCAATTGACCTAAGTTACCTAAATTGCCGAGACCCCCTAAGCCAGCTAAATTGTTTAGACCTGGCAAACCAAGAGCACCCAGTTGAGCGGCAGCTGCCAAAGCAGCTGCCGAATATTTATCATATTGTTGCTGTTGCTGCTGCTGTTGTTGTTGCTGTTCTGCAGCTGCTCTCTGCTGTTGTTGCTCAGCACGATGATGGTCACGCTCGCGTTCTCTTTCTCTTTCCCTTTCGCGTTCACGCTCTCGTTCCCGTTCACGTTCTCTTTCCCGTTCTCTCTCGCGCTGTTGCTGTTGATGCTGGTGTTGTTGTGTCTGCTGTTGTTGGTGCTGATGTTGATGGTGATGCATTTGACTGGGTGTGGGTGTACTAGGACTGGGTTGATTTTGATGGGACATAGAAACACGCGAGGAACGTGGCGTAGTGGGTGGTGGAGGCGTCGGTTGATTAGTAGGTGGTGGTGTGGGGCGTGGAGTGATACTTGGTGTTGGTGTTTGACATTTGGTGGGTATAACCGTTACAGAAGGTGGTAGATTAACTAAAGCCGCTGCAGTCGATGCAGCATGCGCTGCTTGCGGTTGAGATTGATGCGCCGTTTGTTGAGAATGATTCTGAGATTGAGACAATGCAGAACTAGCAGCGACATGAGCATCCACCGGAGAGGGACTGCTTTGACTGGCCAAGCGTTGTTCAATTTCTTGTTCTTGTTGTAAAGCCTTTACAAAAGCCTGTTTCAGTCGATTAGTGTGTTCAGCTTTTAAAGCTTTCTTAACATTAGTGGTGACGCATTGCTCACAAATAACTTTAGCTTCTTTATTGCCTGTTAACATAAAAAAATTAACTTTTTTTTAGGTATGTTATAATAAATTGAAATTTACCTTGTTTCTCCCATTTCCACACGGGTGTAAAGTCAATCTTACATTGAGCACAGCGAAATGGTGAAGCCACTGTATTTGTTCTCTTATTTGTCGTTATATAGTCGACAACAGTCTCTAAGCCAAGCAGGTAAACAAATTCAGTATTGCTAGGATTTGGTATAAAATGCATCTCTGGTGGTGGAGGTTTAGGTGGAGGAATCTTTCAATAAAAGTCATTAGTTGGTTAGTAAAACTCAATCTGATTTTAATTCTTTATTTTAGAAATAAATACCTGTAATAAGGTTTTCTCCAGTTGTTTTCTTAAAGCCAGTTTAGCGGCCGCTTGCCTTTGTGCCGGTGTTTGACCATCTTCTCGGGAATTTAAGCGTTCATTCTATAATGAAATACAAAAATTATATTCTATATTTAATTGTAATATTTTTAATTTGTTTACCTTTAATTCATTGTGTTGTTGATTTTGTGTTGACAACGGTGGCGCTGGTGTTATCGATACCGAATTGCTGATGGTGTTAGGTACCTTTGAATTATCCGAAACATTAGGCTGCTGCTTATTTGTTTTTCATTTAGTTTTTGTTAGTTCAATATAAACAATACAATGGACACAACATGACACAAATTGGTTAGTTTGATGAAAAATAACAAATGAAAATCAAATATGTGATAAATCTATATTATTATGTATATACATACTTATGTATAAATATGTACATTAGGGTGATAATTTTTTTGGACGGTCAATATTGTTTTGTTAATAAAAAACTTTAATTTGGTGAAAAAACAAGAGTGACAAAAGCGATTTCTAAAATTTATTTAATATTTTTTTCTTAAATAACTCTATGCAAAAATTATTACATTATACGGTGATGACTAGGTTTTAAAAGAAATAAACTTCAAGTTCAGTATACGCGATGTTTTACAAAGTGGATATAATCTCGAAAAAAATCAAACTTGGCAAAATGCGATTACAGTTTTCAAAATGTACCTTTTTATACAGATCCAATAAAATATACTTTGCTATAACTGCGGTTCAGTTTGAGATAAAACACTGATTTTTTTTTTACACATAGAGAAGGTATGAAGGAGCATTTTTGCTTAAGTAACTTCAAATTTTTGATTTTTTGAGATATGACTATGTTGCAATAAAGGAGCGATATGGTTGCACTTATTTAATTCCACGTTCTGCGCATATATTACTGTGTTGTTTATATAAATTGCAGATGGTGCTCGTGCCTAATGTCTAATGATATTCGCACTTGTCGTATTTATTTTGCTTATCTCATGGCGCATTTTAACTTTACCAACTTTATTTTCATTTAACTGCTAATCATGTGACAAAATTATAACTTCAGTAAAAAAAACTTTTTTAATTACACACTTCATGGCGTTTGGCGCGTGCACTTTTTTAACGATAGCGAAAAACTAAAAATGCAGTTCTTAATATTTTTCCATGCCCTACACGATTTTACCTTGGGCTAACTGATATTTGCAAAAAATTAAAAAGTTATGACCCTAATGTACATTTGTATGTATATACAAAATTTTTTTTAATATACGTATGCACATATATAAATTATTATCACTGCATTTAAACATCAACATTAAAATAAAATTAGTTATTAAAATCTACCCTAGAATCATAACATTAATATGTGGGATTATTATAGTGTAGTGATTACAAAAATAATAAATAGTGTTTATTAGTTCGCTAATAAAAGAGGAACATAATATAAAGGATTTCTAAAATGCTTAAAAAACGCTAAGATTTAACTATGTATTGTTTTTTCCCAACTCACATAGGAAGTTGAAATAGGAAGAAAAATATTTGTTTATTATTGACCGAAATTATATTTTTAAAAATTTACTTTAGCGTTAATGTTCTCTTGGTGCAAAGAATAATGTAGAAAACTAAATCTTTAGTACTAAATAATTTTGACAATAAGAAAAACTTCCTTATTCAAAAAAATAAATTTGGATTTTTTGGAAAATTTTATAAACCTAAATTATTTTTTATGCCATAAATGATTTATTATTTTGTTATTAGCGTTTAATACTATAAAAAATTAGCATTTTCTTTTGTTTCTGTAAAACATTAATTGATAATATTTTTACCATTTTAGCATTTTTTGGCAACGCTGATACTAAATAAAACATTCTACGAAATTCTCTTCTAAAATTAGTGCTTACTTAAGGCTAGTTTACACTATCTCACAAGTCTGAGATAGAAATCTAATGAGTTTTGTTGCGACTGTCAAAAAATCTAATTTAACAAAACAGTTAGTGTTCACACTCACACATGAAATAAAATGCAACCCTGATCAAATGAAAAATATTATTGTTTAGAAATTTTTCAAAAAACGATGAAGTCGTATGTGATGTCAAACTTTTTTTCATAATACTTGTCATTTTCATCACACATGCATTCACACTATCAGACTTTTACATATTACTAGTTTTTGACAAGTATTAATACAAAGTATAATAATGTAAACTAGCCTTTAGTAAATGTCAATTCAACAAATGTCAGAATATAATTTTGACACATACGAAGTGGTTTTACACAAACAATATGTCTGTGTTTTTTTTGGTTTTTTTTTAGAGTTGCGTAAGACTTAATTAAAAAGACCTTGCAACCGGACTTCAACTGCCAGTTAATCGTACTTCACTATGCCCTATGAATTTGTGGACTTATACTGTTAAAGTAGCTTATTTTTTGGGCTTGATCCTCAAACAGACCTCCCATATTAAAAATATAGTTAATAAGTTGTACAACAAGAACCGACAAACCAAATTTTCTTTATAAAAATGGGCCTCTATATTAAAATAAATTGTGTTAGTATTGTATGTTAAAATTACAAGTGGAAAACTTTATGTATTGTTGTAAGTAAGCGTTGTGTGTTTGTATGAGTATAAGAGTAGTTTGGTAGATTTGTGTTATAAAAGTCAATATTTGTAAGGGTGGTTAAAAAGTTTGGGAGGAGTATGTAGAAAAAAGCATGTAATAATGTAACACAGCGCTTACTGCAACGATCACATTACAACAACTCACATTGCGTGATTTTAGTCCAGATGGTGGAGCCGATGTTGGTGTTATAGTCACTGATGGCGTTATAGTGAGATTAGGCAAATTAGTGCGGGGTGGTAGAACACTTGAACGGACAGATGATGACATCGTTGTTGAGGACGATGGTGATGACGTAGGTTGAATGCTAATTGAAGCAGAAGAGCCTGGTGTAAGAGTGGCACCTCCGGGTAGTGCCGAACGTGGTGGAGGCAGTATAGAGTTGTTAGTTAAACGATGGGGAGATGAAATTGAACCAGTTAAAGAGGCGTTCAGGTTCGAGCGGCTATTGGTGGCGCTAGATTTTGGAGACAATATTTATTTAATGTGTTTGAATTTCATGGTATTACTTAGAGTTTTATTTTAGCTTACCTTATGCTAACCGAGGATGAGATGTTACTACTATTGGAACGAGAACTTTTGGTATGTGCTGGCAGTGGTACTGCCGTAGTGGGGGTAACACTAAGTGCACCCTTCGATGTTAGCGCTGCTGGTATAGCGGCCAGAGGATTTGTTGGAGATACACTAGTAGATGTGACCACAATATTTTCCTTCATAACATGTTGAGACTGTTTAAGCTTCTTGAGTAACACTAATTTCGTTTCTTCATTTTGCAAATCGTCCCTTAATTTTCGCAAACCCTTTTCGCGTTCTTTCAATTCGGCTGGTGTCAATTCTTTAATGGGCACATATGGAGGCATTTCCTCATCATCTGTTTCTGAGTCTATATTACCATTTTGTTGACGGCCATTCATGCGGGCCGGCAATAATACAATATCTGGAGCCTCTGCATACGACTTTGGTTCAGTGCGAGGTCTCAGAACCCTACGTTGAACTTTATTCTCTTCATTGCTGGATCCAATTCCACTACCACCAGTTGACCCTATCCCTGATGAATTCGTATTGGAGTTTTGTGTTGTTGTGGTTGTAGGCACAACTGAGTTTGCTACAGAGGATGTGATTGGTGTGTTTGAGTTTGTTATTTGATTAGTTGCACTATTACTAGATGGATCTACCGTTGTTATAGTCGTCGATATATTATTTGTAGTTGGTGTGGTATTACCACTTGTATTTGCTGTTGCAGTACTACTGCTCGTACTGCCTGTGCTACTACTGTTACTGTTATTACTACCCAGGCCTGAGGCTGTTGTTGCTGCGGCCGGTGATGTAGCTGTTGGTGGCGGTGGTGCAGGTGTTATAGTCAGTCCAGAATTTTGTGTAAGAGCTCTCAAGTCTCTTACTGTTGCAGGTGTTATAGTCAGTGCTGGATCTCGCCCAGAGCCTAAACTTAAGTCGACGACATCGTCGACTTCCATTTTGGCCATCTTTGCGCGTCGCGTCGTTTTGGCTTATATTGACTTATCTGCAAAAGACAAAAAAGTAATTATAAAATAAGTTTGATATTTTTTATATAGGATTTACATTTAAGAAAATACTTTAAGATATATGTGTTTTCAGCTTCCTCTAACAACAATGCAATTTAACGTCAAAGTATAGAATGCATAGGAAATGGAAAAATTAAAAAGAAAAATTAATGAATGACAGAAAAAATGTCAAGGGTTTCTACGGAAGGTTTGTGTAAAGTGCGTGAATTTTTTTTTATTGTATATAGATTTTTTGTATTCTCTTCATAACAATTGCAAAGTGTTTTATTTTGCTTTTAAATATTTTTGTTATTATTCTTCATTTAATACTTTTCGGATTCCCTTTTGTGTTATTATTCTTATTTTAGTGCTAATATTGGGAGTTAAAAGAATGTGTTCAATATACATATCTGTGGCATTTTGACAAAACATCTTAAGTCGAGATAAGATAGTAAAAAAAGTTTTAAAAAAAAACTAGGTGAAAAAATAATTTTTATCAAATAATAGAATCAACCGATCAAAATTTCGTTTGTAATACAAAATTTTAAAATCGTAAACAAAAATGTTTTTTGAGGGAAAATTTATATAAACAACAGCATTTTTTTCAACTTTTTATACCCTCCACCACAATTAGTTGTGAAGAGGGTATACTAAGTTTGTCATTCCGTGTGAAACTTTTTTATTATTCATCTCAGACCCCATAAAGTATATATATTCTGGCTGCTTGAGTAATTCTAAGTCGATTTAGCCATGTCCGTCTGTCTGTCCGTCTGTTGAAAACACGCTCACTTTCGAAAAACTCAAAAGAAATAAACAAACTAGGTGTCAAATTGCTTGTAGTTATCCTAAAGCTACGGTCACACTTATTAAATATTTGACCAAATAAGCGTAACCACTATTTTTGTTGATAGTGAGTGCGATTTAACATGGTCTAAATTTCACAAAATAAACTAATTATTCTACTAGACAGAGCAAAAAACTGTTTTTTGTAAGATATGGTATTATAATCAAAACATATATTGCAATTAAAGAAAATAATTATTTAGTTTGCTTGCTGGTCCCGTTTTTTCCGTCAAATATTTGACAAGTGTGACCATAGCTTAAGCGTTTGGGATGTTTGGTCGAAGAGCCCTTGGGGACAAAACTTGTCTCTCTGATGTTGATGTAAACAGGATTCACTCCTTTACTGAATCGACCGGATGGCTGCGTGGGAACACTAGCAGCCAGACAACATAGGAACCATGGGAGACGGTGTGACATGGTAACACAACGGGAACTAATTAATGGACCCACGTGAGCTGTGCTTGATCACGGCTGCCAATGGAACCTAACCTAACCTAACCTTGGGATTGAATTTCAGCAAAATCGGTTCAGTAGGACCAGAGCTATGAATCAAAATGTGGAACCACCACCTTCAAAAACTTGATAATTTTGTTACAAAAACTAACATAAATGATGCAAAAATGCACGGAATGACATAAGATTTTGCACAAGTCCGTTTTATTCGACTAGAAATGACACTGTAAAATTTCGCGAAGGTCGGTCCATAATTTACCCTAAGCCCCATATAAACACTACTCCCGGAAAACAGTTTAGTACGCCTAAAACCGTAAAAAATAATGCAATCATAACAAATTTTGGCTGGTCACAATTTTATAGGACTATAAATGATACTGTGAAATTTCGTGAAGATCGGTACATAATTTACCCTAGGCCCCATATATGCCCTACTCCCGGAAAACAGTTTAGTCTCCTAAAACCATAATTAATAACAAATCGTCACAGTTTAAGATAATAATAATAAAAAGACATCATACAGATATTACTCCTTTAACATTCGAACTGTCGGTGGAGGGTATCAAAGATTCGGCACAGCCGAATATAGCACTCTAACTTGTTAAATTTAACTATGTCAAGGGTGAACAGAATAGTGGTATCATTTTAATTTTTATAAAAAGAGTTTTTATTTCAGATATTAAACATATTTTTATTTTAGTTTATTACAAATAAGTTCTGGTTAAAATTGATGTCGGTCAAGTTCACACTCCCCCCCTCCCCCCGCCCCTACTGGCTCAGCAGGTTCCCAATCTTTTACCAAAATTCTCAATCAAGATTTTCAAAAACCTGTTATAAATGGTTGATATCTGGGGGCTAATTCTGCAGTCGTGATCGAATACTTTTTCGATTCGAAAGCAATTTTATTTGTAATTTTTTCCGTCGGTACTGAACGAATCAAAATTATTTTTTCAGTGCTATACCACATTTATTTGAGTTTTCCCAACACTCAAAAAATAATTTTGATTCGTTGGGTATCGACTGAAAGAATCAGAAATAAAATTGCTTTTGATTCGAAAAAGTATTCGATCACGATTGCCAGAATTAGCCCCCTGCTCGATAATGTTGTTTATAAGCTCTTTAACTGTTGTGGTACACTTTCGATATCAAAAAACGCCACTAAAGATGTTAAATCGCACGATCTTGATGACCAATTCACTACTCCACTATGAGAAATAATGCTATTTTTGAACTTTTCTTTCAAAAGATCCATTGTTTCTCTTGCTGTGTGACAAGTTTTTCATGGGAGATTCACGATTGCTTCTTTCCCATCGAGGGGAATAAAAATTTCATGAGAACAAAAATGTCCCTTGTTATTCACGATAGGGGTGATTAAAGTTCTTTGTAATATTTTTGGGAAATCATTTGTGGAAGTATTGGCAGTTTCTAAATAATTATTAAAACACAGTACACAGTACAGATGGGAAAAGTGGGCATGGTACTTCCTGTACAGAGATAATAAAAATTTCTGTACATCTGGAGAACGAAAAGATCCAAAGTTACCATATTAGGTACAAACATCTCGGTTAAAAATACACAACATCCCAGAAATTGTGGGCGGGATTGTAGAAGTGGGCGTGGCACCACCCCCCGTACAAAGACATTATAGATTCCAAAAATTATCTTAAAACTTCTTGGTTATTAACACACAACATCCGACAAAATGTAGGCGCGATTGGAGAAGTGGGCGGGGTACTTATCATATAAGGCAATATAGATTTTTGTATATCTGGAGAGCGGCAAAAGCCAAAGTTTATAAATTAGATACAAGCATGTAATCAATACACAACATCCCACAAAATGTGGGCGGGATTGGAGATGTGCCTGTGGCACTAAATATGTAGATTAATTTATTTCTAAATAGCGATATTTATATATCTTTCTGTTAATTTCGCACCATGGTGAAGAGAATATAAGATTCGGCATAGTCTAATAAAGGCGGACAGGTGTCTGGTACTTTTTTGAAATTCAGTTCTTTTGGGAAGTTTTTTTTTTTTTTTTTAAATTCCCTTAGCTAATCCTGCGAAGCTCTACGCTTGTCTGCAGGAAGAGAAGCCAGAGGCGGGAATCGAACTAGCAACCCCGGCGCTAGCCTACCGAGACTTAATATTAAATTATTTTAAAATTGGGTAGATGTGTTTCCACAATTTTAGCGTTACCGGCACCTTAAGAAATTTTAATACATACTTTAATAATTTTTTTGACAGTATTAAATAATCATCGAAAAGAAAAATAAAGCGGTTTTCAAAACATTAACAACGATATGCAAAATGTTTCGAGCGGAATTTAAAAATTTCGGCGTAATAGGCAAAAACAAAAAGTGCGGCATATTGGGGTGTGGCAAATTATTTATTTTTGCATTTATGGAAACGGCTAATCTTTTAATTTAAGGGGTGACGGGCTTAAATTATTTGTTCGACCTAATGTCAGTAAATTTAAACCCAATTTTGGATATGATGCAACTAAGTATATTCTTATATTCCTTAAGAATACAATAAGCAAATACATTCTTTAAAAGCTCTCTTAACTCTTTGAGCCACACTTTTATATATGCAACTCAAAAACTAAAATAAGCGCAATTTTGCATTATTTTAAGTTTATTTATTATAAAAATGTTGATAATTTTGATAAATTAGGTGGTTAATTTTCTAACCACCATGACGGTTGGCATACAAATTTATTTTTGGTGAAAATCTAAAAAAACATGTTTTATTTGTTCGGCTGCATAGATGAACTCCACAGGTGCTGTATTACTATGCAGTACGCACTAGATATAATTTTTTTTTTTTAACAAAGCAAACGACCTGTGGTTGTTTTCTTAACTTGTTTACACATTTAAAAATATATATATATGTTAAATTTTAGAATTTATGGTCCAAAATTTCGCATAAATTTATCATCGATGATCTTAAAAAATACAATTTTTAAGCTCTTGAAAAGGTGGTTAGATAACTAGCCACCAAACCTAAAAGAGTTAAGAATTAAAAAACAAAACTTTAAACACACAAAAAGTTTAACATGCCAAACATGTTTATGCTCTCTCAGCTTTGTGTTTTTTTTATATCCTGCTGTCTCTCCTTTGATTGTTGTCTTTGACTTTTTTTGTTGCTACAGCAGTTGCTTTAATATATAACAACATGGGCGTACATTTACGAACTCATACTTATGAGTGCAACCCCCTAAGGAGTACGAGGACAACATATTTACGTATGTAGTAGTTATTTTTTTCTATTTTGCTGTTATACATTTAGGTTTGTTAAGTTCCGGTTAATATTGCGCTTTTTGTTTTCTTCTTCTTCTAGAAGGTATAAAAAATGTATTCTATGCTTTAGCACTGGACATGTAGAGAATAAATGTTTCTTCTTTCTTTTTATTTGTGTTGTCTTTTTCTGCTTACGTTAATGTACGTGTGAATGTATTTAAGTGTTGTGTATGTGTAAGTATGTATGTTTATGAGAGTCTATGTCAGGATAATAAAACAAAGATTTCCTTCTAGAATTTTTGTTTTGTTTCTAAAGTTAGCTTAACAGTACTAACAACAACAATAATAAGTTAAGGTAATTAGATTTTTTTGTTTGTTGTATAATTTATGTGCATATTTTGTTGTTTTTCCCTTTTGTACTGACCTTGACACTCTAGAAAGATAGAAATCAATGTTGGAAATTAATTTCTGTTATTTAGTTTTTATTATTTTTTTTTTCTTTTTTTCCAAAATGAAAGTACCTATAAGTGGAAAATAGCATAAAAGAAATGTAATATACATATGTAGGTATGTATGTGATTTTTTTGTAAGTTATTTTTTTTTTTCTCAAACTATTATTATTTGTGGTTATTGTCGTAAAAGCAACGGGAAACGATATTGATACCCAACAGACCAAAAAAGAGCAAACTTTAAATGAGTTGTAGAATAAGCTTATCACTAGAGATTTTCTACAACATGACAACCAATATGATTGCAAATGACTTGTTCTAGCTATAGTTCTGAAAGTGTTTTTGAGAATGATGTTCCGTTATTTGACGCGTGCATAAATTTTGTATTATTAGTTAAAGTTTTCAGTCTTTGTGTTTTGTTTGAAGAGTGAAGTGTTTTTAAAAGTGTACAATAAAAAAAAAGTTATTAAATATATATAATTACAACAACTTTTTGTAAATATGCCATATAAATTTAAACAGAGTGTTCGTAAAGAACCGAAAAAGAGCTTCTTTCGGTAGCAAAAATCCCAATTTACCTATACCAAAAACTGTTGGTGAAAATTATTGACAGATGAGCTCGAAGAGCTTTAGAAAGAAAAGTAATTCATATATTGTATGCTTTAATATATTCATATAGGTACCTACAGTGCTGCTCAAAACATTTGCAACCATGCCAACGGTTGACTAAACTCCTTAATTTTATTGAAAATCAAAACAAGAATGCAAATATTTAAATGTAATTTTGTTCTATATTAATTCACTTTAAAGAATTATATAAGATAAATCATTTATTGACAACGATTTTTTCATAATTTGTAAAATAATTAACCAACTAATTTTTTTCAGTGCTCAAAACATTTGCAACTACGTAACACCCTGTCTCCTTTTATCGTTTTATGGTATTATTTTCGTAATTTTATAACGGTAATTAGTATGTCAGTTTAAAAGTGGAACAGATTAACGTAAAGAAAGAGCATCCAAGCAGTTTAAGGCAGTTTATTTCATAATTTCGTCACAAAGTGATCGGTACGGACCCATGTGATATATTTTTGTATAAATTCGACAAAATGGGTGGCAATAAATATAATCAACACGTTAAGAAGCAAATTATTAACGATTATAAGGCAGGTGTATCCCAAATAGACATTTCCAAAAAATATAACGTGCACAAGTCAACTGTGTCTCGTGTTTTAAGTAGTGGAAACACCGAAACTATTCATAGAGACGGAAGAAAACGGAAGACAACACCAAAAGAGGATCGCAAAATTAAAAGAATAATACAACAATTCCCTCAAATTTCCTCCAAAGAAATAAAAAATACGTTTAAACTGGAAATATCAGCGCAAACGATTAGGCGCAGAGCAGTGGAAGCTGGACTTCGAGCTTATAAAACCGTTAAAAAACCATTCATTTCAAAGAAAAATAGGTTAGCTCGTCTCCAGTTTGCTAGAAAATATCTTAAATGGTCTCTTCAAAAGTGGAAATGTGTTCTATTTTCTGACGAAACAAAATTTAATTTACACGGTTCGGATGGAAGGTGTTTCGTGCGAAGGCCAAAAGGTGAAAGTCTAAACCCGAAGTATACCAAAGGTACTGTCAAGCATGGTGGGGCAACGTCATGGTGTGGGGGTGTTTTTCCGGGCAAGGAGTTGGCCCGATTCATAAAATCGAAGGAATTATGAGAGGTGAGGACTACAAAACCATTTTGTCGGACGTAATGTTGCCATACGCCTCTTGGGAAATGCCGCTTGCTTGGGTGTTTCAACACGACAATGACCCCAAGCACACGTCTAAGGTGGTAAAACAATGGATTTCAAACGAACAATTGTGTGTGCTTGACTGGCCTGCCCAGTCGCCTGACATAAACCCCATAGAGAACCTTTGGCAAATTGTAAAAACAAAAATTGGAAATAAAATTTTTAAAAAACCTGAAGATCTCTATGCAGACGTGAAAGAGCAGTGGAATACCATCCCACAACACATAATTGACAATTTGGTTCATTCCATGCCAAGAAGATGTGCTGAGGTTATAAAACGTCGCGGTTACGCTATCAATTATTAACAAAAATTCATATTTTCTTCAATACCACTTGGACACTTAGTATAGGTTGCAAATGTTTTGAGCACAGCTAAACAAGAATTGTTAACTTATTTCATATATTATCAAAACAATGTTGGCAATAAATGATTTATCTCATATAATTCTTCAAAGTGAATTAATGAAGAATAAATTTGAATTTAAAAATTTGTTTTTGCATTTTAATTTTCATCAAAATTACAATGTTTGGCCAAAAGATGCTGTGGTTGCAAATGTTTTGAGCAGCACTGTACATACTTTTTAATTTTTACAGATTCTGAAATTTATATTGGAGTGGGAGTGAACGAATTTGTGAAAAGCACAAAACAGACAAAAATCCTGCAAGAAATATGTGTTTAAACAAAAAAAAAAAAAAAAAAAAAAAAAAAAAAAAAAAAAAAAAAAAAAAAAAAAAAAAAAAAAACCTATTTATATTGTGAAATATAATTCTAATAAAAAAATCACTACCGTTGTTTAGTGTGCAAATATTATTTGGGTGTATTTTTAGTATTTATAACCATGATTAGAAAAGTATTTTGTGTAAGCTTATTCTATAATTAGACTTTTTAGCTTACATTATATTATAGACAAGTAATATTATCGCAAGGGTTCAGTTTTCATTATTAAACAATTATAAATAAGCCTTTTATAATAGTAATCACAGCACTTTTCTAAGCTTAAGGCTTATGTTAGTAAGCTTGCTACAAGTTCTTTCTAAATCGTTTTGGTTTGTTGGGATATGATTCATAGCACCTCACATTTAAAAGATAACGGTACATTTGTGTTTTTCGATATAGGTAAACTTCTCTTTAAAGCGCCATCAGGAGTCAACGGCTGGTTATATTGAAATAAATTATATGTAGGTACATATATTGTTCGAAAGGCTACTAAATTACGCGCAATCCGAAAAAGCGCGACCACTAAATGTATTTACTTTTAACTTTCCTTTTAAAATGTTTTGTTGATTTACTAAACTATATTCTTAAACAAATTGAAGGAGAATATAATTACAGTGCAATCTCCCTTAACGCTCCATAAGAAAAGCATTGCAGTCGCTTTCCCTTGAACGGACGCTTCTCATGAGCGGACGCGGACATCCGCTAAATAAAAAAAATTCTCTTGGACGGACACTTAGCTTATTTTTTTTTCCATATTTTTCATGTCATAATTTATCATATTTACTACATCACATAACATAATTAAATGTGGGTATGTTAAATACATATTTTCTCCTTTACATAATGTTTTCAATTTAACGTTTTTTCTACGATTTACGCTTCTGCTTCGGATAGTTGACAATACTAATTCTTGCAATGTTTGTGGTGCGTACGTATGGTGTACAAACCTATTTGACCAACAGCTTGTAATCTATGCCATTACTTATGCGATTTAGGGGATTCCCCAAATAATAATCGATGTGCGTTTGCTTATTGTACTTTGGAATGCATTGTTCATTCGTTTGTATACATTAGTGCGGTAAGACTTTTTAAAATGGATAAAAAGAGGTCTTATAGAACTCATAAAACATTTTAAACTTTTATTACATATAGAACTACATTTAATGATTTTTTGTTATTAAACCCAATTGAATTGTTTATTTTTTATATTTTTTTTAATAAAAGTATGTATCTTTAAATAAAAACAAACAATATAAGGCAAAGTTTTGTTGATTTAAATTTGTAGTTTTCTCTTGGCCGGACAGCCCCCTTGTGCGGACACATTTCAACGGTCCCTTCGGTGTCCGCTCATGGGAGATTCCACTGTAATTAAATTCAATTTAATCCAACAAACGTTATGCGAAAACAAATAAAAGTTTAATAAGAAAAGTGGTTACGTGTGGAATGTCAAATGTTTTTTAAGTGTAAACAGAGTAGGTATAATACATTTGACCACATAAAACAGTACTTATTTTACTTATTGCAAATTTACCGAACTCACAACAGTTCTGATACTGTAGTGCGATCTCTTAAGAACATTTCAGCAGACTTCCTTGAAAATATGGACATAAAAAATAAATAAACTAAAGTTTTTCCTACAGCCTAATAGACCAGCTGTTTTTCAAGTTTTTTAGGATTTGAATTCATGTTGCCTCTTAAAGTTGTTTGGTTCAGCATTTATACATACATACATATGTATGTCAAAAAGTTCCTTAGAAATTTAGTTTAATTGATTAGCATAGGATTTACCCTGTGTATAGATTACGGATCGCAGCACAACTGAAGTTGTGTTGCTAGCAGCGAAACCATGCAACGCCGCTCACGTTAATTTTTGTATATTTTAACATGAGCGGCTTTGCCTGATTTTGCTGCTGGCATCGACCCTTTCGATATCTGTTTCATGAAATTTGGCAGATTGATTTCTTCAAACTATGACAGACAAAATTGTTCTAAAATAGCTTTGGCTTTAGGTGTGTTAAAGAGTTTTCAAACGTTTATTTACATACATATATAAACAACATTACTGCAACAATTTTTGTTAATATCAAAAAATTTTAAATTGATAATATTAATTTGTTTACTGGTGCACATTTACAAAATTAATTTTTTAATTAAATCAAATTTTATTTTTTTCCGTGTACTGAACCGATTATGCTGACAGTAAAATTGTTATTTCCTGTTGAGCTTTTTGAAAGTGAGCGTGTTACAGACGGACAGGCAGCTGGACTTGGCTATATCGAATTAGTCAAGGACCCAGAATATATGTACATACATATATACTTTATGGGATCTTAATGAATATTAAAAAAGTTTTACACGGAATGACAAACTAAGTTCACCCTCATTCACCAATAGTGGTGGAGAGTATAAAACACCAGCATCAACAAAATGACAATGTTTTGCAACTTTTCTTTCTTTATTTGTTTATTGTCAGTAAAGCACATGTTTTGTGGTAAATAAATTTTTGTACTGAAAAAAAAAAAAAATCTTCATCATCATTAAAACGAGAAGGAGACGAAACACATTATATGATTTACCAACAAATTTACAAACAAATGGACAAAGTTTAAAGTGGAGAAAAAGGTAATGAAAACACAATACAAAAAAAAAAATATAAATGGATACCGAACAGTGTTGCCAAGATACGAATAAAAAAAGTTACGCTTTTCCTTCAAAAAAGTAAAGTTTTTTCGTAAAAACTAGAGATGTGTTTTTGGTCAACATAATTCTATTAAATTACTTTATTTTTACAGGCCCTTATTTTAATTTTAACCAAAAAATTACTTTTTTAGAATTTGTATGAATTTTTTAACGAGCAAAATAGTTTTTTAATAGCTTCATAAGCTTTTTAATTATGATTTCTGAATATGCGCCATTGATTTTTTAAAATTATTAAGCCCTTATGACACTACAATTTTAAAAAAGAAAACAAAAATTGTTTTTTCAGTTTTTCTTTTCTTACCAGAGATAATTATTGCGACATATATTGCAGTAAATGTCAAAATTATAATATTTATTGCCGGCAATTTATGTTGCAATAATTGTTAGTTCATTTTCGTTGACAATTATTGCTAGCATAAAACGTCAAATTTGGTTGTCAATTGAGAAAAAAGAAGCGAAAAAGAAAAAAAAAAATGGAAGCAAATTGTGTGAGAAAGAAATTAAATTTGTAAAATGGATTATAATTATTATAGAATTTAATAAGCACTAAAATAAAATTACAAAAATTATTTTTATTAATATATTTTTTTTTTATTCGATCTTTATTATTAAAATTTATATTAATTTGTTTAAGTTTGAGTTCTTTTTTATATAAAATATCAATTTTATTTTAACAAAACAAAATTTAATAAAATTAATATTTTTATATAAAAAAAAACACCTCAAGCTTAAACAAATTACATTTAAATAATAAAGTCGAATAAGAAAGAATTTATATTATCAAAAATAATTTTCGCAAGATAGCTCCAGTGTTTACACTGCACCTTCTTCCTTGATTTTTTTCTAATTATGAGTTAACATAAATGCGTTTTTCCATGACTTTAACATAAGCTGAGCAATAAGAAATATTGCTCTGTTTTTCTGCCGACGTTATTGCCAACTTGCTGAGATATTTATCTTTAGTGTAGACCTAGGGTTATGATTTTGTTCATATTAGCTGCGTTCGTTTACCCCAAAATTTGTACAAATTTGTACTGGATTTTACTGAAATGCGTTCGCGTACACATAAATTTGTAAAATTTTCATATTACTGACCTACTGGATTATACTGGAAAAGTAAACGAACGCACATATTATTAAATGTTGTCAACTTTTTGTTTATGAGAAACATAAAAACATAACAAACAAAAAGCGGTAAATCGCTGAATTTGTGATTAAACCGCTCATTCAGCAACACTTTTAATATTTCAAGCTTGAAATGTCAAGTTTAAGTTAAACAATTTAACATTTTTTAATTTTTTATCGATAACTTTTAAAAAATTGTTGAGAATTTGCTATTTAACTTAATACAGCTAAACTCTTTGCATTACAAATGTTATGTAGTGTCATAAGGGCTTTATACTGCCCTCCTAAGAAGGAAAGTCACATCTCCACTTTAGTAGTTTTGAGCAGGGTAGGAAAAAATTTTGCTCGCAAGCACGATTCGAGTCAATTCTCTCGTTTTAAAATTTGTGCTCGCTAGTTTAATTTTTAAATGGAGATGTGACTTTCTTTCTTAGGAAGACATTATAGCCCATTGACACAACAATGAAATCTAGTACTTACGAGATTTCGAGCAAAATCAAGTGGTTTTTGACTACTTTCTTCTTCTAGATTTTCACGAAATCTACTTCAAATCTAGTCGTACTTACCTAGCATTTACACATGCCACTGCCAGTTCGAAAAACTCAATACACTCACACTTTTTTACCTATACACTCACATTTTTCGCAATGGCAGCTCCAGTGGCAGCAAAAATTGCATGCGAGTGGAAATTTGGCACTTGCATGCCATTAAATGACAAAACGATGAACAAAATTTAATGCAAACTTACTGGATTATTGTCAAATTTTAATTAAAGTTTTGACTTGATAAATGTATTATTATGATTAATTTTTTGAAACGCGCATTACTAAAAGCAAGTTTGTCAATTATAGAGCATTAATATTGTTAAAATAATGCTTATATAAATAAATGTAAACCATTCCCCCAAAAATGTGCTTATATGATTAGCTCGGTAACTCTCTTTGGTTTTTTGGTACTTTTTTTTTTTAATTTGAGAAGTAAACAAATTATCTCAAGTTTGCGCTTCGACGACATCAAGGCCCATTGAAAAGGTCTGCGCAAGAAGCCTGATGTTCATTGTTTATGTTCTTTTTAGTTGTCAACATGTGCATGTATACGTTTGTGGTATGCCACACATACACGTTTTTTCCTTTTGCTTTGTATATGTGGTAGTAAATTTTTGACAACTAAAAAGAATCGTTTTTTGTTTTTGTACAAGTAAGCAGACCTAATAGATGGGCCTTGGACGACATATTGAAATGTACTCGTAGTGGCATATGTAAACACAAAAGCAAATGGCATGAGATTCGATTCGAACAATTTTTCTTTAATAATATGTATACAACAGTGGCATGCCACTACTTGCATTTGTAAAGGCAGGGTTAGTAATGCAACTATGGCTTTTTCCACAAAACACTAAAAAATATTTCCCTGCACAAGAAAACTGGGATTTTAATAAAAAACAAAACAATAATGGTGGCCTGTTAAAACTGTTAAAATAATTTAAAAGAGTAAAAAAATTAAAAAGACACAACCGATAAAATTTAATTTATTTGATTATAAATAAAAGGCAATGTAAATATTTGAATGCCTATTTTTTATATGTAAGTACATAATATATACATTATGTACGTGTAACACAAAAAAACTTTCAACCAACAGTTTTTCCTATCTTGCTAATTGAGGAAATTTAATTAAATCTACGAGATTTCGATGGAATGCGAACGGCCTATTCGATTGAAAACTTTTTCCCACATGAGTATTTAAATCGGGACTTAGCCCTATACCTTATGTAAGTCTCGCTCGGCAACGAAATTAATTAAATTTTAAAATTATTTCAATAAATAAATTAAATCTTTGTGATTGAAAGATTGGGCTCGACAGAATTAACTATATATTTTAATGATTTTAAAAATATCTACGTTAAAGTCAAATTTGAACTTTATTTGTATATAATACATATAAAAATTTCATCTGAGATTTATTTTAAATCTAAAAGCGACGTGTGAGCTAAGTAAGACTCCTCGATAATTTTTTTCTTAAGGTTCAAAGTAATTTGAGCTTGAAAATAAAATACTGCTTTTAGAGACGGACAGTTTTTATCTTTATTAATGAATTAAGTACCTTTTCAAAAATATTACTTCGTTCTGTGCCATGTAAAAAAAAGTTACGAAATTTTGCAAAATATAACAAAATTATACATGTTACGTAAGGCCTTTAAAAGTTACGAAATATGTAACAAATGTAACTAAACGGCATCACTGATACTGAAGTACAAACACATTAAACCTATATTCATGTACGGAAACACATGTTCGTTTAAATATATAAATTAAATAAATGCTTGTTGCAGTTAGTGTCACAAAGACCTTGTTGCGTGCAAAAAAACATTATTTTTAAACTTTTTGAATGCAAATATATCGTTGTTTTTCATTTAAAGAATGCATTCTTGAAAAATCAAGATTATTTTGAAACAGTTAAGATATATTCCAAGATTCAACAAAAAAAAAAAAATTGTTTCCAATCAAGAATTTGGTATCAATTTAAATTGATTCCAATAAAATTTGGCAAGATGATTGATTAATGGTGTTTTCTTTTCTAAAAAATAATAATGCATTTTATTTGTGTTATATATTTATCAGGTTAAACCATACATGTTAAATTCCAATTAGAATTAGCAATTGATGCAATTAGTTTATATTTTCTAATTGATTAAACAATTAGAATAAGTTCAACTAATTCCCATTAGCTAATTAAAATTTTTATTCTAATGGTAAAACTAATTGCAATTAGTTGCCATTAGCAAAAAAAATTGGTTAACCTTTACAATTAGAAATCTAATTGACTTCTGATAATGCTCGAATTAGAATCAATTGAATTGAATAATTGAATATCTAATTGCATTATCAGAAGTCAATTAGATTTCTAATTGTAAAGGTTAACCAATTTTTTTTGCTAATGGCAACTAATTGCAATTAGTTTTACCATTAGAATAAAAATTTTAATTAGCTAATGGGAATTAGTTGAACTAATTCTAATTGTTTGATCAATTAGAGAATTTCACAAAAGAATGTTAATTAGCAATCATTAGCATTAGCTAATCATTACTTAATCATTACTATGGGTTAAACGCACCCGTACAAAATGTTGCATTTTTCTAAATTACAATGGAACAAAATAATAGCTACGTTTTACACTCAACACTAATGTGTATTTAGCGTGTTAAATATTGAATGCAAAGTTTGTACAAATAAGCGATATTCACCACGGTTGTAGCGATTTTCAACATAAAATTTTCTTAGAATTCTAATAAGCTTAAGCAGCACTGATTTTCAATAATTAAAGTCACCTGTTGTTAAAAATTATGCCAAAAAAAAATAATTATTAAATAAAAGTAAAACAAATGAAAAACAAAAGGTTGTTTATCCATCACAATATAACCATAAATTACAATAGTACAACACAAATTGTACGCCAAAACAAGAAAAAAGTTAATAAGAAAAATACTTGCTTGCATAAAAATGTACTCAATTATTATTGTCAGAAAAGAAAACACCATAAGATTGCAACAATTTTTTTTTTATAATCACATTGAATGAGTCAACTGATATCGGCCCTTTAAATGGGTGTGTTTATAACCATTTTCGTAATTATCGCCCTAATCACATGCACTTGTCATTCCCTATATCTGTGTTGCTCACATACTTCAAAATATATTCCTTACAGAGTTTTTACTAAAGAAGCTTAACCATTATTTTTGCAACAGCGCAGCATTAACTTTAAAAGATCTTTGAAGATCCTAGAAAAAAATTCTTAAGCAATGGAATTACATAATTAAAATATCATTTTTTAATTATTGTAGCTGCTAAAATCGGTCATACTGCAAAGGTGATCAATACAGAGATATGCAAATTATAAAAGCAACATATTTTTTCAACTTTTTTTTATTCCAATCATTAATGACATAATTTTGCTATTTACATTCCCATTTGCGAACTATTCGGTTAATTTTGCTATTTACATTCGCATTCGCTAAAATATATGCGAATATCTAATAATGGCAGGTTTTAAGATAATTTATGAAATACAACTTGGACTTTAAGTATTAGAAATCTTATGAACAAAAAACATTTTTGGCTTAAAACATAAACATGGAACCGAATGTGTATGGAAATTTATTCTATAAAAACTTTTTAAGAACCTAATCTTTTAAATTTGATTATTTGTTATTATTATTATTAATGGCATCACTGTTAATATGCAACTCTTAAGACCAATAGTTTATATTTAATCGACGTAAGCAACACTTAATTGCATACCGAGAGCTGACACACAGTGACACTATTTATCAATCCACTGTGAATTTCGTGTTTTGCAACAAGCATTGGAAAAGCCTAAATACACTTATCAAAATACTCATCCCTGTTTGTCATCTTTCGAACACAAAAATAATACTGTTCTTATAAAACTCAACAAAAAGATGAGAACATTTAATTCCGTTCGGTTTTTTTAAAAACCACAAACTTCATTGTGTTCGGTTCAGCTTATTAATGTTCGTTCGTTTCTGTTGTGCGTAGCGCTCTTTTGACTGGTAAAAATAAGCCAACCATTTTTTACAAAAACAAAATACACATTCGAAAAAAAAAAACAAAACAAAAAGCCAGCCAAATAATTTTACACAAACATAACATATACACTGTTCTTGCTGCGGTCATTCCTAAAATTGTTTGTTTGTTCATTTCTTTATCGATGCAAAAAATAAAAACCACTAAAGAACATTAAAATATAATGTTTGTCTACAGTATTACTAAAATTTTTCGGTTTTTTAATGAAGAACAGAGCACTATATAATGTTCGGCTCTTTCTGGAAAATAGTTACGAGCGGTATTAAGGGTTGTGTTCGTCTATACAAACACTACAAAATAGATATCGTTGCTGGGTGTGTGAGCTCATCAAGCATTGTGTTAGTATCAGTGAAAATGTGTTTGGATGCGTGACACCAACGATGCTGGATGGATGACGGCGAATATTACGTCCAGCACCGGAAAGACTCGGAGTAAAACTAACGCCGACCAAGAATGGTCAGCTCAGCAACACCTGTTCTTCAGATATCGTTGCTAAAACTACAACTAAGTCCCAATTTACACTAGGGACATTTCTTGCCGGACAGACGAAGTTTAATGGCGAGGGGTCGAAAAGGTAGAGTGTGTAGTTTATGACTATCTGTACTGGACATTTTTTCATTTCTCTTTCTTATTTTTCGTAGTTTACATCTTGTTGCTTTATATTATTTTTCTCTCTGACTCCATATGTAAACGCTTCAAGTAAGATTAAAAGAGATTTCAAAAAATGTCCGGCAAGAAATGTTCCTAAGTAAAAGAGGTCATTAGCAATTGGTAGAAAATATTTACAATTGCATAAACTTGCAATCTTAAATGCACAACATTGTGAATAGGGAAATTTTTTTAATGCAAATATTAAAAATAAGTTACTTCTTACAAAATAGGCTTAAATGGTTAAATAATTTCTCATTCCAATACGTTGCTTGTTAAGAGAAGTTTTTTAAAATGAGCTGAAGATTCAATTTATATAAATTAATTCTTTAGAAACTCTGCTTTTGTGTGTGTGTGTGAAAAACAAAAACTTTTTTAATTGTTGTTGGGTAATAATATGATTTAAAGTGGCAACACTTTAAGGTTTTTTTTAATGCTTGCACATGCAACCATTGGAGGCAGGCACCAGTTAAAAAAAGCTTGTTAAGTTTGTTATGAACTCACCACGCGCTTTTTTTTCTCAAAATGAACACATTTTTTTTTGTCATTTTCAATATTTTATGACTATGTTCCGTTTTATTCGTATTTTTTGCCAGGCTGTCTGTCTGACAGGCTGGTTGGTTGGCTTAAGTTGTCAACGACATCGTAACTTTTTTCTTTTATTGTGAATTATTTTTTGTTTGCTATTGATGTAGAGCGTGCAGTCGGCCAAGTTATTTTGCAAAAATGAATGAAAATAAAACTGAAAAATATCACAGCAACAGTTCCAAACATTTAAATTCATTCGGATTTTGTTGTTGGAGTCATCGTCTGCCAGAACTTATGTGTTAAATTTTACGTAAAGTAGAAAAAAAGTCGATATTGCCAAAGTCAAAAGTTAAAATCCTACAGTGGGGGCAAAAATTAAAATTTGGATATAAACAAAATACTTCTTCACTTATTATCCGATTTGCATTAAAGGAACGATTGCTTTTTTCCCTGCGAGGGGAATGAAAATGTCATGGGAACAAAAATGCCACTTGTTATTCACGATAGGGCTGAATATAAAAACGTTTCTACAAAAAAAATTGCGGTCGGGAAGCTCCGAAAAGTCTTTGAAGCACAGGCCCACAAATGAAAGTTGTATTCCATTCCCAGTCAGATATTGGTGGTTTAAATAGTAAGGAGATCATGTGGAGTGAAAACCGTTTAAGAAAACCGACGAGCTTAAATGCTGCTTTCAAAGCATTGAACTTATAGTTTGTCCATCGGGCATCAAATTGTATTTTCATAGCCAGAACTTCAAAAGATTCTGATTCCTAAATAATTGTACCACATATATACAGACGAGGGACCTTGATCGGTCGCTCGTTTATGCGCCAGCATGAAACATTGGATCCTTTGGGTATTAAAATCGCCTCATATTGCCTCATGGCACCAACATCGGATACGTTTGGCTATAATCAAAGGAATACGAATGGAAAGGGTTGCAAAAGGGTAGATTGGGTTCGAAGTTTGACTTAGGAGGTCATGAATCTTGAACTCGTTTGACGAAACACCATCTGCAACAACTCTTATAGTGCGCTCTCTGAGAAAGCTCGATACAAATCGAGAGAAATTAAAGCCGACAACAAACGCAACAAGTTTTGACAAGAGTGCACCATGCCAACATCTGTCAAACGCCTTAGAAATATCTTAAGCGATTTCCTTACTTTCGCCAAAATGGAAAATGAAACGGCACCATTTTTCCGATAATAGGGCCAGTAAGTCTCCAGTAGAGCGACCTCTACGGAAGCCATACTGGCTGTCGCTTAGTAGTTAGTTTGACTCTAAAAATTTTACAAGATGGTAATTTACCATACTCTCCATAACTTTGGAAAGTGGCGAAAAATTGCAATTGGGCGGTCATTTTCGTTGTCATTAGCCACTCCATTTTTAGAAATTGGCGTTAGATAAGTAACTTTTCAACAGACGGGAAATTCACCGGCATGGTATTAAGTGCTGAAAAGATTTGCTAAGGGACGACCGACCTAGCGTCGAAGAGCACAGCTTCAAGACCAGTGCAGGTATGCCATCCGACCAAAAGAAGACTTGTTTATGTCGAGATCTGCAAAGTTATGTGTTATTTTACAATGCTGGATTTTGCAAAGATTTTATGCGCAAATTTTGACGATTTTCTACTAATTTTATCTGGCAACTATAGTTAAAGTCTCCACTGTGCTGTGAACAGAATGCAGGCATCCGCGTTCATTGCACGTTTATTTTATAAACTTGGTCGTATACAATTTTGTTTGTCGTCGTAACTTCTTGTTGTTGTTTTTGTGTTACTTGTTCTTGTTTTGTGTTTTTTGTTATTGTATTTTGTTTTGGTCTTGTTGTTAGGTTGTATTGTTTTATATGTCTTTTCAATTTACTACGATACTTATGTTGCATGTTGTTTTTTTTTTCATATGTTTTTGCTGTTGTGACTGCCTGGGTTTTTTTTTTGATACGTTTAGATGTGGATGATGATGCTGCTGCTGCTTTCAACATAAAGTAAAATACAATGGACATTTTGAAACTGTAAGTTGCCTCCTTCTATGGTAAGTTCTTCTTTCTTTTTGTAGGTTTTACTACCACAAGTTTTCCAGTAAAACTTGATCTGTTTTATTTTGCCGGTATCAACATTTATATCCTTATACAGAGTCATCATCATTTTTATTATTATCATCTTATAACAATTTACATCGCCAAGAACGTTTTTACATACATATTTAGAAAATGCGACTGTTGCAAATAAAATACAATTTCCTTTTAGCATTTGAAGAAAACTATGACTTTGAACATAAACGTTATTTTTTAAGCATATTGTGTATGACCTAGTCCAGGCGCGGACCCAGGGGCAGGGTCCCAGTTTTATTTTATACCTTATCCCCAATTTACCACAGATTCTATTTTAAATTTATTTATTTTATTAGATTAATTTGTGTAATTTTATTAAACTAATTTTATTTGTAGTTTGAGTTCTACCTACACAGGTATGTTTAAGAGTAGGTTACTTAAAAACGCACAAAAAAATAATTTTGCATCAATTATCATTTCAAAAATTTCAGGGGGGCTACTCTCTATTGCGATTTTAATTTTTTTCTTTTCGTAAATCATAACTTTTTATACTTAAATTTTCCAATTTCAAATATTTTTACACACTTTGGCATTTCATTACTGTAAATCCGCGCCATCTTTAATTTTTGTTGCCACTATTGCTTTATTTTCAAAAAATTTTGCGAAAGTGATAGAGAGTACCAAGTTGGCATTTAGCTTTCGCATCGCAATAGAGGGTAGACCCCCAGATAAAATTATCTGGTTCATCAGGCAAAGCAATTTTATTTGTATTAAAAAGTGTTAGCATTTGAGAAGATGGAATAAATTTTTCACAGCTAACTTAATTATTTTAAAAGTGTTTAATAGCTCTAAGAAGAGCTTCTAATAGCTCATACTGCATTCGATTCTATTTATTATAGAAAAGACTCGTGCATAAGAAGCGCTACATGTTGTTACAACTACATAGTATATTTAAAATTATTACAGCAAGCTCTTAAAAAGGTTTTGCACCAACAGCTTCTATGACAAAATCTTCGAACCCAAAAAGACTTTAATTTTTACCCACGTCTTGACTAAACCGGTCTTGCCGTTGCACAAATCGTAATAATAAAAATCTCCAAAAATCCCCAGAGAAAAAGTGCCTTTTCCCCAAAAATAAATCCCCTGGGGATTTTCACGAAATTTGTATCCTTAATTAATAAAAAACCCCTATTTGGGGATATATCCCCAAAACTGAGAACGCTACCATGGGGGGGGGGAAGCACAGTTCTTACCAAAATAATAAAAAATGTTTTTTTTTTATTTTGCTAAATAACGACTTGCCAATAATAAGATTTTTTTATACAATTTTTTTTGTTTGCAAATCCAAACACAGCGCTATTTATATGCGAAGGACAAACATTTGACTTGAAGATGTGTGTGGTTGAAGTTATTGTTAGAAATAGGTATATATATTTAATTAAATTGAATCAAATCAGATTCTCAGCCGTCTGGTGTTGAATTCGCTTTATAAAAGTTTGTTTGGTATAAACTAACCCAGTTATTAGAAAACAACTAAAAACTTTTGAGGCGATGTTGGAAGGGTAATAGTCAATAGGAAAAAACACATAAGACAAGCTTTTGAATTCTGGTGGCTTATAATACTCTTGAAATAACCCATTCAGTTATTGTCTTCTGATTTAGATATTTTTTTTATAAATTTTCATATTTATTCGAATATGAAATCTAAGTCAAATTACAATTTGAATAGCTTTTATACTTTAATAGTCTAATTCCTTCAATGTTTTCCAGGAATATATTTTTTTTTATTGATTATTAATTAACATTTTCTGTTCTTTTTTTTGCAGAAATAAAAGTTCATTATTGCATTAAACACATTCACCACAGCAGGCAACACGAACACACGACTACAAATGCTGCTGGGTGAAATTATAGTCGTGTAGTCAGCTACTGAATTATTTTGAAGACGACAGCTATAATAGAAAAAATATAAACAGCAGTTTTTGTTTGTACGTTTGTACGTATTTATATTTCAGTGGTGCCACTATAATTTTTTTTTTTACTTTTATAAAATGGAAAAACATGCAAATTTGCAGACTCTTATACAAACTTTGTTTAAGATTATAAATAAATAAATACTTATTTATAGTACATTTTTAACGTAAAAACAAATGAATTTATTAAAAACATTTGAAATATTTAAATTTTATTGTTTTTGGAACTAATAAACAATATCACCCTTATTCATAAAAAATATTTCAGTTTTATAAGAGGTTTATTAAACAAATTTTCATATAAAATTTATCTTATAAGCCTGTTATTATCATGAATTTTTTTTTATGAATAAGGCCTTATAACTTTAACGGCAGATTAAATTAAAAAAAAACATATAAAATAACACTTTGGGTACGTACGTAAATAAATTCCGATTCATTATACCAGTTGCAGTTGTGATGCTGTTACTTTGCACAACATTTTTGAACACGAGCTAAATTTCAAAAGTTTAATAATCATACATTAAATAATAATAAAAATGCTTTTTACAATAACGATGACATATTTTTTTTTTTTTCATTATTTATTTATTGAATCTTCATATATTTAATATGAACTAACAATAATTAATCAAATCTTAAGCTACGGTCAGACTTATTAAATATTTGACGAAAATAACGGGACCAACAACCAAACTAAAAAATCATTTCGCTTAATATCAATATTTATTTTGATTAAAATACCAGATCTTAGAAAGAACTGTTTTTATTCGAAGTAGTTTATTTTGGCGCCTTTGAATTTTTTCGATATTAGAGGCCGAGGCAGTGCCCCATAACTGAATACCATAGCACCAGATTGGCTTTAAGATGGAGTTTTAAAGTAGAAGTTTGCAGTCGAGACTAAGGACAGAGTTTCTTCCAATAAGCCAATGATTTTGGATGGCTTTAAGTTTCATTTGAATTAATTTTGCCTCTATATGGCTTTTCCACGTTAAACGGCGATCTAAATGTATACCGAGATATTTTACATGCGAATTTTGAGGTATTATTTGATTATTGATTTTAATGGGGGGGCATGAGTTGAATGTTATATGTACGCATTTTTGTTCATTGACCTTTATCCTCCATTGTTTTAACCATATTTCTAGTTGAAATATGTGATCCTGTAAGTAACGTGATGCTTCATGACGGTTTTCGTGGATGCTTAGAAAAGGTGTATCGTCTGCAAATGTTGAAGTTTGTGTGTAATTGTTTGTTGGCATGCCGAAGTATAATTTAAGTATAATATTTTAAGTATACATATTTTATTGAAAATATTGAACCAAAAAGTGACAGTTATCTCATAAATGACAAGAAAAAGCATCACAAAAGAAAAATTAACCGATTTCTTTTTTGTCAAAAGTTATTGCTTCAGAAAATTAACTGAAGCAATAATTGTCAAAATTTGCTGCAGAGCTTTATCACTGCATAAAAACTTTTGACATATGAGTGTGATGCCAAGTTTCCTACAAGTGATGCTTTTACGAACATTAAACTTTACTTCTGCGCAAGTGATAACCAACAACTGCATTTACGAACGTACCCTTTCCTTTATCAATTACTTTTTAGGTAAAAGCTGAATATGTTTAGGGAAGAACACTTCAAGCTATTATTTGCCATATTTTTAGTAAATTTTATATTTATTTAGCTTTAAAAAATTATATTTTGGAAAATTACTCAAGTTATTTATAAGTTTGAGTAAAAATTTGTATGTGGTAATAATTTATGTACTTGAAACATATTTAATTATTGTAATATGTATGTACATAATTAATACGTGTTCCGCAAGGCCGAAAACCCGCAATAGAGAAAAACTTGTTAACAAATATCTAAGGGTTAAATAATTATTTTTATAGCGACATAATTTAAAAATAAAGCCAATTTTGTGAAAAAGTCAGCCACGGAGTATGAATATATGAAATTGACTCTCAATTGGCTCATCGGTATGCTTAAAACGGCATGTGAAACACACTTCAAAGCACTTTCAAATGATTCCCATATTGCACAGATTCACTTTATACCTAAAGAGATATGGATAAAGTATTTTGCAACTTTTACGACCTAAAACTTCTAAACTGGCACGAAAAACATCTTCCTATAGAACTTATTAAAAGGATACTAAAGCCGAGTTTATATTTTTGTTTCAACCAGATTCTTTTCTGTTAAACAAAAAAAAAAAAAAAAAATTTTTTTTAAGCACTCATTCCTTAAATATTTTTTTATATTAGCAACACTTTTTCTGTTTTGTAGTGGACAAAAATAGAAATTATGTAGTTTAATTTGACAACAACGACAAAATAAGCACAGACAACAACCTGCAGCCATGTACACAGAAAAAATTCTCCAAAATTTTTCACCAATTAAAGCATTAATCAAAAATATAATCAGTTTTAATTAAAAATTTAATCAAGTGAATTAAACTTTTAATCAAGTAAATTAAACGTTTAATTAATACTATTAACTGGTTTAATTGATACTATTAATTTTAATTAATATCACAAATTTTTTAATTGAAATCAATTTTTATTTTATTCTGTGTAGCCGTGTCGTGTCCATATACACACATGTATTCTATTTTTGACATATTGAAGTCGGTAGCTTGCTGTCTAGAATGTGTTTAAAACATGAGGATTTTTTTTTTTATAAAGTTTCTGAAATATTTTTTTGACATTCTTAGGGCTAATAAATCAGAGCAAGTAAAACTCTCTTTTTGGTTTAAATCAGTAAACATATAAACCCTCTTTAAACGAATAAAATTGGGTGTTTAAACTACCAATACAGGCCATATGAATTTGACAAGATTTATCGTAGTGCTGCCACATGTTATTTTTTAACTACATATAATACATGCGAAACTGATTTATAGTTGTTGAGCTTAAACTACATATAAATTTAAGTTTAGTTCAACTAAACCAGCGTTTAAACCATCAGTGATTTATTAGCCATTAGGCTGGGTTTTTCAGTTAAACTAGGTTTCGGTAATCTGAAAACAGATTCGTGCGCCGTCTTTACCAAGTTTGTATACAAAATTTTTATGGAACAGCTTAGTTTTGCTTAAAATGTTGGTAAAATTTTGGTTTTTAATGAATTAATCAAAAAATAACATTTCGCCGAAAAAATCCAAGTTTCAGACTACGTTTAACAAAGTTTAAACTTAATCCACATCTCAAAAACCCGGTCTTAGCACATTAAATAAACAATTTATTAAAACTAAAACGAATTTAAGTAAAAAAATAAAACTCAGAAAATCTGGTGCCTAATTCTGGCATTCGTGATCGGGTAATTTCTCGATTCGAAAGCAATTTTATTTCAGTCGCTACTGAACGAATCGAAATTATTTTTTCAGTATTATGAAACTCAAATTAATGCTTTACAACACTGAAAAAATAATTCCGATTCGTTCAGTATTGACTGAAATAATTAGATATTAAATTGCTTTCGAATCGAGAAAGTACTTTATCACGACGGTCAGAATCAGGCCCCTGGTTTGTCACAGTGATGCCAGGAGAAATTTCCAAAAATCCATACGTGTTTAACAAAAAGATCCCTCTTTCCCTACAACAAAAAAAAAAATTTCCCTACACTTTTCCCTACGTTAAAAATTTATTATTTTAGCAACAGGCAAACCAATACATATTTTTTAACATTTTGTAAATAATCCAAATTTTTAATATTTTTAATTTTGTAAATATTATAATGAAAGTATTTATTAACTAAAAGAAAAAAAACCAAAATAAATATGTAAATGCCATCCACGCACATATAAAAATTCAATTTCAAAATTATCACTGCGTGACAAATTTATATCCTTTAACCTAGAGACAAAACAAAGTCAAACTTCGTATTTGATTTTTTATTTCCTGATCTTTTGTTCTTTTAAAAGAGCTTTATATTTTTCAAGAATACTTATTTAAAACTTTTTTTTAATAAAGCATTAAATAATTTTTAGCAAACTTGGCACCAACTAAAATATAAAAAAAATTTCCTTTTAAAAAAATATCCTTTCTTATCCTTAAAAGTATTGCATTGTTTTATTTCTCTTAGTTTAAAAGGTGTGATTGTTTTTTTACAAAATAGTTTATATGTAGAAATTTCATTCATTGGATACATATTCGCTTTAAATAATCGCATACATTTTAGCGAATGTGAGTTCGAATGCAAATAGCAAAAATAAGAGAAAAGTTTGCAAATGCGAACGCGAACACAAATATTCGTAGCCCCCTAATTATATATGAGGGTGCCACAAATATTCGTGTACACGGTTTTGGTAATTGTTGAAGATTGCCAGGCTGTTAGGACTCATAGTATAGGGTTTTTGTTAAAAAATACTACATTTGTATTCAAATGATATTGTATATGAACAATTTTAATTTTTAAATGAAAATAAGACAAATATTTACGTATTTTTAGGCAATACATATATTGAAAATGATAAAATATTTAGAAAATTCCCTACATTTGCCTTAAAATAAAAAATCTGTCCTTTTTTCCTTAAGCTTCAAATTTTCCGAAAAATCCCTACAAAATGTAAAAATTCCCTACTGTTGGCATCACTTGTTTGTGATCGAAATCGATTTCTAAAACAAACGATTTAAAAACGAAAATTCCGTTTTCAGTATCTTTAAAAAATTACTTCTTACATATATTTTCTTATGTCCTGCCTATATTCTTTTAATTGTTTTGTTATATAAGTTAATGATGTCCATAACAAAACGCGATAAGTCCACTATATTACTAGATATTAACATCCATATGGGTTTTTGTCTTAAAGGGATTTAAGGTACGGTGGCTAAATTGGATGGTTCACGGACACAGAGTCTAATTTGGAAAGAAGTTTTTATGGGGAGTATGTGAAATCAGTGTTCGAAAATAAACACTAAATATTGTTCCTTAGTGTTCAGTTCGGTAGATTTGTGGAAAACACAGACGCTAATAGTGTTTGCGTAGTAAATCATTAAAAAATAACGTTTCCCTGTTTGCCATGTTTCGAACACAAACAAATACTGTTCTTATAAAACTCAACTAAAAGATGAGAACATTTAATTCCGTTCGGCTTATTTAAAAACCACAAACATCATTGTGTTCGGTTCAGCTTATTAATGTTCATTCGTTTTTGTTGTGCGTAGCGCCCTTTTGGCTGGTAAAAATAAACCAAACATTTTTTACAATAACAAAATACACATTCAAAAAGAAAAAAAAAAAACAAAAAGGCCGCAAAATAATTTTCCCAAACATAACATATGCACAATAAGCACACAAGCTGTTCGTGCGGTCGTTGCTAAAATTGTTTGTTTGTTCATTTCTTTATCGATGTAAAATATAAAAACACTAAATAACATTAAAATATAATGTTTGTCTACAGTATTACTACAATTGTTCGGTTTTTTAACGAAGAACAGGTCACTATATAATGTTCGGCTCTTTATTGAAAATAGTTCAGAACGGTATTAAGGGTTGTGTTCGTCTACACAAACACTAAAAATAGATATCGTTCCTGGGTGTGTGAGCTGAACGCTAAAAATGTTCTGTTTTTTTTTTTGAACATGTGTATAGAACCCATTCTCATTATTTACATAGACTTCGTCCATATTTTATCAAATTATCTACAAAATTGGAACTTGTACTTTGCGCACAAGGTGAGCATGGACAGACAACCAGCCAGAAGGACGGATGGACATAGTTAGATCACTTAAACAAGTGATTTTGAGTCGATCGGTATACTAAAAGATTGGTTTAGATTTATATATCTGTGGCAATAAATAATAATGGCTTAAGTCGAAATTTCATGTTTTGAGATATTAACAGCCTGTTCGTCGATTTCGAACGTTAACTTTCGCATAGAAAATTATATTTAAAACAAAAACAAAATTCGAATATTTGTTTTTGTTTTAAATGTAATTTTGTATGCGAACGTTAACGTTCGAAATCGACGAACTGGCTGTAAGGCTTTTGTCTAAACTAAATTGTGCGTTTTGTTCTGTAAGTTGAAATGTAAATGAGTAAAGTTTTATTTAGAATGACATTTTATAGTTGAAATTTAGCTGAGTGATAGATCTTGAAGATGAGCATAAGAATATGTAATAAAATGTCAAAACCCTTATGTCAACTTAAGCCATTATAATTTATTGCCACAGATATATTATACACATCGATTAACATTTATCTTTACGGACAATCTGATTTGTCTTACAATTTTAGAGTAAAAATTAATTTTAGATGCCGAAATTGAAGCAACATGTTGGGTATACCGATACATATTTCAAACAGAAAAGCAATCTGTTAACTAGAATTTCGAAAAAAAAAAAAAAATTATTTGCTGCGAAAGCTCTTGTAGGCATTTAAAAAAGTTGAACATGTATTAAAATATGCCTTAAAAATGCAAAACATGCGCTATAAACTTAAAAAATGCTGCAAAAATGCTCTTTTAACAAAATTATGCATGTAAATGCTGCAAACGGTAAAATATGCAAAAGTATGCACTAACAAACCGATTCCAAATTCATAAAAGGCTCTAAAACAGATAAATTTTCTGTTTCTGCCTTTAAGGAAAAACATGCATTGCATATTTATGGTTTCCCTGGTAATAACTTTAAATTTTTTATTAAGTACATCAACAACAATATTGATGAGAAGCAATTATTAAAATGAGTTTTTTTTTCTTAAGTTTTATTTTGAGCTAAAAGTGCTTTAATTTATTTAATTGAGCAAAGAAAATTTTAAATTGCATTAAATGTTTTTAGAAGACCCTTTTGCAATAATCATCTACAGCCAGTTTGTAATTTTTTACCAAAAATCTATTTCTGAGAAGTATTTTATTTAAATGCACATGAGTAATATTTATTGAATCTTTTCAATTGAGTAGTTCTAGAATGCCGCGAGTTTTATCGCTAATTCAGATTTAAGTGTAATGAAAGTTTAGCAAAAGAATATGATTTAAAAAATGGTTTAAAAAAAAGAATCTGTAATTCTTTATTAATTTAAATGAGATACATTATCAACCTTTTTTTCGTTTTGAATATAATCTTCGAAAGATCACAGATGTAATTATTTAAATTGAATATTCCATTTCTAATACATGCTTCAAATGTTTGGCCAAGCAGCAAACATATCAGTTAACAACACAAAACTTTTGTGCAAAAGAAACATTTTGTGGGCCCAAAGTTATTTTTTAATTAAGCCAATAGCAATATGTTGTTGCAATTTTTATTTCACAAAAATGATCTTCAAGTTTTTTTTTTGTGATTTTTATGCAAACCGATTTATGTTTATATGTATGTATGTAGTTATTTTTTTTCAAAAAATAATTTTTAAGCGTTTTTTTTTTTAATTAAAACTTGTTTAGCCATTTTTTTAAAGCTAACTTTTGCAAACAATTTTTTCATATGTGCTAGTTAAGAGTTGACAACACTGTTGTCAAGACAACTTAGAAATGAAAAATCCGCTGTTGTTCTTTTGTTGGAAAACATGTCACGTTTTGTGTAGATTGTTTTTTAACAAAATATTGTTACAATATGAATTAAACTAAATAAAATCAGTTAAATAAAGTCCTATCAATTAAAGTGTGTGACACTATAAAGAGAAGAGTGTTTGTTGTTAATCTATTTCTGCAATACGAGTGGAAATTCATTAAAGAATGAGGAAGAAGACCTAAATTTCTAAACATTCCAATTATGGTAAAAAAAATACTTTTGTAGAATAAATGTGTTTAAAGTAGCAAAATTTTTCTTATGACACATAGATACATTTTATAAAAAAAAACATTTATATAATAAATAGTTATTAAACATCTAGATCAATGTCACGTATACTAGTTTTTATTTTTTTTTTGCAATCATTGTAGTATATTTTCTTTAGAATTTAGATTTATTAAGATGCTTTGAAAAACAAAAATTAACTTGAATGGCTTTTTAATAATTGATTAATTTGTAAAATAAACAGCACTTGCATAATTTCCAATAACACTAGTTGCTTCTAAATAATACCAATGCAAATAATATGTAAATGCATGCGGAGAAAAATATGGTTTAAAACATATTATGGTCCTCGCAATGGCCACAAGCAAACTATTGTTGTTTTTAACGTTACTTTTTTCTCGATTTGGCAAAATTATAAATAATGTTTACCATATTATGGTTACTTTTGAGCAAATTATAGTTAATTTTGATCAACCTATGGTTAATTTCGAACAAGTTTTGGTTAATTTCGAAAAAAATCATAGTTAATTTCGAACAAATTATTGTAATTTTGAACAAATTATGGCGAATTTTAACCATATTAATGTCATTTTTAGCCATAATTGATAATTTAACTTTATCATTGGTAAAATCCAACCATAGTATAAAGCTCTTAGAATATGGTTTCCTCCAACCATACTTTTTCTGCGTGTATGTTAAAAAAAAAAAAAAAATCAATAATATGAGAAATAGAAAATAGTTAAAAATTCAAAATTCTCTTTTTCTTGAGAATGCTCTCGTTCAAGATAGTTTTGAGGTTTAAGAACTAAACTGATTTCATATCATTTTCGAAATGATCAAAAGCTTTTTTATTTACTGATAAGAGAACGATAATAAGTGACTTGTTGTCGCTCGCTTGAGTTTTCGATCGACATCGGGGGCCTGATTGTAACTTAACAGTTTTCAAGACAGGTGTCGTTTATTGTCGGAGCTGTAGTAGTAGTAGTATAATGTAAGGCCCTAATTGTGTTTATCGCAACGCAACGCCAAAAATTACATTGAAAGCAAAAACAAAGTCAAAGATACATATTTTGTAATTTTGTGGTTGCTTTCTACATAAATTCATATTTCGATTTTTTTCAACGACACAAGATATGCAGCGTATGAAATTTAAAAATTCATTATGAATTTCTGTAGAAAGCTACAATAAAATCATAAAATATTTTTGCCTTTGTTTTTGCTTTCAATGTAATTTTTGGAGTTGCGTTTTACACAATTAGGGCCTAAAGGTGGCTCATTGAAATGATTGCTTGATTACGTTTAGTGGTTGCAATTTAACTTTGAACACTTATTTAACGATTTTAGGTAAGTATAATTTGTGTTTTAAGATGATTCAGAGGAACGATAAAGCCTAAGACTGTGCAAAGATTGCTTTGTTATCAGAAACAATATACTACAGATAAAGACAGCCGTTATTTAAATTTGTTAACGTTTTGTAATCATTTCGTGTTTAGGAGGATTGACTGATCCTAGTGTTGGGGTTGCCAACACACCTCTAGGCCGGTGAGCCGTTACACGGCTAAATACAGATGAGCTTCAGTGACTAGTTGTCATCAGATTTCACCTACCTCCTGAGACGCATCTATGGTTACTCAATACTGTACGCCTTCTCACATTGGCTGTATTTAAGCGGTTGCTAAAAATACATTTCCAGGGAACACTTGGTCAGAGACCGGAAGTCGTAAGCTGCTTGGAAATTTCAAACAGAGGAATCGCTTCTTGCTATCCCCAAGTGGATAGCAGACAGAGAGCTTTAAGCCTCTGTGAAAAACCCCGTTCACCTATGACGCCCATGTTCTTCGTGAACTTTTTATTTAAGTAGCATGTAAAATTTTCTTTTTTTTTTAAAAAATTTTACTACGTATATTTAAGTACTTTAAGGACATATACATATATACAGTTGCTTTAAGTTGCTTTAAAGAAGTGGGTGATAAAGAAACGCAATGGTCTATTAGCAAAATTAGGTGGATTAAGTAGCAGTAAGAAAGGAATTTAGTTTGAAGTTCTAGACAACCAAGGTTCATAAAACTTCCCGACCTTGCCAAAAGTTTTGGCTAGTTTTCTGGGGAATGACTGAAGCCATGAACTGAATTTTTCTTATTAAACCCAGATTTGTTTCAAATAAATAGTGTGTATGTAGATCATTTCAAGATTTAAAGCTAAATTCATATACAACTTACACTCCATTCATTTAAATTTCTGCGTAAACGGCTGTTGAGTTTTATTTATTGAATGGCATAATTTTTTGTTTATTTCGCATATTTTGTGGTTGAACAAAAAAAAAAAAAAAAAAAAAAAAAAAAAAAAAAAATTTGCTTATAATACAAGTTCAATTTTATTATTTATTGTTGTTATAGCTGTTGTGTCTTATGGTTTAAACACAATTGGGACGAATGACGAATTCGTCGGCAAGAATTCTTTGCGTAAATTCGTCAAATGAGACACAATAAATCACCTTAGATGCCAGCAGCCGTATTCTGTAATTCGCTTAGCTAAAGCTAATAGTGCATTTACACCTACGCCATAAACAGGTATAAATTGTTTATAATGATAAACTAGTTTGAGAAACGTGTTTATTCATACAAATTATAAACACGTTTGTAACTAGCTTTTGAGATAAACTTGTTACAAACAACCAGTTTTTGGTAATGCAACTCTGTTTTTTCAAATTTTGTTCTAGCAACGCTAGTGATTTTTGGCATTTCCTCAAGAATAAAAAAAATAAGTGAAAATAAATTACTTGTAACTGTGAAAAAAAACCCAAAACATAAAGATAAATAAAATTAAACAAAGAAGATGTTTAAAAAAATTCTATTTTTTTTAAAGGAAATAAATATAAGTTATGTTTATAAGTTCATACGCACGAGCATTAACGTTTTTTTTTAAATATTGGAGCTAAAAATGTTATGACTAGTCAAAGATAAACAACTTTACTGTCTAAAGTGCTGATGTAAACGGTATAGTTTACGAAAGTAGCTTACGATCATAAACTAGTTTGAAAATTACAAGTGTAAATTCACTATAAATCTTGATCACTAAAATGCCTTAGAGAATACAACATTTAAAAATTTAAGTGACAACATTTAAAGCTAAAATTGCGGTGAATTAAATTTGTATGGCATTGCCAAATTTAGCAATCGCTTTATCAACTTAATAGATTTTTAGCGATAGAGATTAAGCTTTAGCGAATACGGCCACAGATGCGGCTACAGATGATAAAAGCATTTGTTTTTCTTAACTTCTTTTATAATTATTCACTGTTATCCATTTTCTCTTTAACAATTTTTATTAAATTTTATTAAGTTAAAATTTATTTAATGATTGTTTACATTTATCAAATCATAGAGTGACCATATTTCAACAAAAATAAAAAAATCGGCTAAAGCAAAACAGTTAGTCTGAGTTCACACTATGAAATTTTTCTTTTAGAAAGTCGGAGTTTATGGGTGAAAGAGGAGAGAAGAAAAGCATGTTCTCTTCCCCTCTCACCAATAAATTCAGACTTTCTTAAAGAAAACTTTCATAGTGTGAACCCAGACTTAAGAACGCTTTCCTCCTCTGTTTGCCCAACGACTAGAACAAAAAATACACAATTTTAAAGGTATTTACTTACATGAGTGCACAATATATATTTTATTAAGATCTGTTCAATATTTTCAGAATTTCGAATTTGCTAATAACACATATGCAGACGCATAAAAAAAATTTATTGGTTTCCAATTACACAAAGTTTTTTTTATCAAATAATAAAAAAATAGGACGGTCGGTTATTAGAATTTTTTTCAGAAACCGGCTTTGAATATTTCGACTATATAAATCGGCACAGGCAAACCAGTTAAGAACGCTTACTTCCTTTGTTTGTCAACCGAACCTCAATGGGGAGAAAAAAAGTATCAAAAAGGGAAAATACGGGATGTTAAATTCCTTTCTTTAATTTTTCCGTTCTGCATGTGATCATTTTTGAATTATTTGACTATATGTAATATTAAACTTAAAAATGTTAATATCCGGCCTATAAAGATAAAATTTAACATGCATGGTCCTGGTACTTATTCGTTCTACATTTGGTACTTTGATTAATTTTCGTTTTTATTAGACATTGAAACACTCATTAAATTAAACATGCAATGTCCTGAGTGGTTGAGAATCTATGTATAAGAGGAGACTTTTTGATACTTGTTTGTTATTTAATTGATAACATAGAAGATAACATATGAACCGGCAGATGGTCCCTCGCAAAACCGGTCTAATAAGACTGAAAAAATAAAAGCTCGAAACATGTAAATTCATACACACAGAAAAAAATACCAATGTAAAATTAACATGGAAAAATGTTGATTGAGAATCATAGTAATTTTCTGCAAAAGTATGCCCTTTTTTAAATTTATCATTATTTCATAATAATTTTAAATAAAATAACCTTAAATCATGTTTATTTAATATTATTCACTGTTAAAATAAAAAAAAAAAAATATTAAAATATAAATAAATATGGATTCAATATTGAATCCATAAAAACCAGTTTTATATTAAAATCAAAAGTGTATCTTGTTAAATTAACATGCATTCATACTTAAGTATGTACATTTTTTATTTTCAATTTTAAAATATGTTATAAAAAGAAGACAATTCCCGTATTCTTTTAATTAAAATTATTTACTTAAATAGTGCATCAAGTTTTCAAAGTATATTGATGACGAAATCCATATCGGGCGATGCTGATGCTTCTGTTGACAAAGGAGAACTCAAAATAAATGAAACATGTGTTACAGGGGTAAGTGTATTGAATTATTCTTAAATAAATGCATATGTTGTCTCTGAGGCTTCTTCACACTGTTATAACACACTCAAACCAATTTGATTCTACATGAAATTAACGTTGTTTCAACTTGAAATAACTTTCATTCAACGTGATTCGGATTGTTATTTCAATATAAATTACATTTTGCTCTAACTTTACTGCAATGTTAAATTAACATGAATTATAGTTATTTTAAAAGAAAAAAAATGTTGTTCGCAGTTATTGTAAAACCAGGTTGAATTAACATGAAAAACGTTTAAAGCAAAATCACCACCGAAAAATTTTAAATCAACCTTGTTTTCTACGTTTTTAACTTGATTTTTTTCTGTGTGTATATACATATTTTTTTTCATATTTACATATGTATGTATATAAAAATTTATGGTCGATCGTTAGGAAAACACTAGAAATTTATATGTTAAATTAATAAAGTGGTGGTTATTGAATTTATAATAAATATGTACATTTTAAATAAAAACAGTTTTAAAAAAAAAATAACATCATTTACTAAAACACTTAAGAAATTCTTATAAAAAGCGATCACCCTGTCCCAACTTATTCGTCATTTGTCTGCGTAATGCCCATAATTTCAACAAACAGATATTCGGTCGTGTTCGTACCAAACAGTTATATTTACCTATCCGGTAAAACCAGAAACCTTTAAATTTTTGTTTACCCTTTGAAATAACTACTGAAAATCGTTGGTGTAAAATACACTACACTAAAAATAGTAGGTAAGACATAAGTGTTTAAATTATAAAAACTTCGTTACACCATAGATATCTTAACGTAGCCAGATATCTATTTGTAGAAATTACGGGCATAAGAAATAGAAATAAACCTATCGGAGAGTTCATTACGCACACGAATTTCCGTCCACGCAATTGTTGTGTGTATTTTTATGTACTTGCACCAATGTTTTTTATTTCTGACGACCAATATGCGTTGCGAATATTTCGTCGTTCGCCCCAGTTGTGTTTCTAGTATTATTAATTTGTGTTGTCGTTGCTAATGTGTGTGTTTTGTTTTTAATCAACGAATTTAAATATTGTGTTTAAATGAAAAAAAAAAAAAAAAACGGTGACGTTGGTGGTGGTGAAATAATTATGACAATCAATAAAAAAAAATATTAAAAATGTAGGTAGGTATGTATATCAAACTAAATTAGCCATTAATAATGATTTTTTTTTGTTTTTTTTTTTTTTTTTTAAAAAGTTCAATTAAAAAGTATTTAATGTTTAAGGAAAATCAAAATAAATTAAGTTATTAACAACATTTTTCGAATTTGACAATAATAGAAGTTGGACTAAATAGATATTCTATTGTAACCTTGTTCTGTAAAAATATTTCTAAAAATGTTTTTTTTTCTTCTGGTTTTGTTTGGCTTGTTTTGCTATAAAAAATCAAATTTTAAATAAAAAAAAAACAAAAAAACAAATCAGCAATAACAACACATAAAAAAAGAAGAAAAAAGCAAAAAGCTTTTTTTTTTTGTACAACTACAAGAAGTAAATGTATCTGCGGCGATAACAACGCAAAACCATTCAAATACTCGGTAACTAAGGTTATCTCAAATAAAGTACAGTTGTGCAGCTAAACGTAACACACACTTACACAAACCCATTTCATTCATTTTACTCACACTCTTTCATACACAGTTATATAAATACAAACATCTACATATATACAACACTCATCGAAAGAATGTACATACATACATACATACAATTATACATACCGACACACAAACAAATGTTTTTATGTATGTTTCTATGTACATACATACATATATAAAAGAAGAGAGTGTGAGAAGAGTAACTGGCTGGCTGTTAATGGGGTGAATAATATATATAAACAAACTCTTGTACATTTTGTATTTTGGTATACAAATTATACCTATATGTACATATGTATATATATATATATATATATATATATATATATATTTATATATGTATGTAGATGCATATATATGTATATACTTTATATATTGTTGTATATATGTAAAAAAGCAACACAAAAATAAATAATATATTGAACAAAAAGAAAAATCATCAACAACACCAACCAACAAAAACAAAACAACAAGACTTTAAAACAACAACGACAACAAAAACAAACACTAAGAGACATTGGTGACGACGTCGTCAACTAGTTGTTTGACATCAAATAATAATACAAAGTACATATGTATATAATATTTTTCTTTGTATGTACATATGTATGTATATATATACATACTTCTATAAACCCAACTGGTTGTAGGTAGTATATAATGTAATATTATGAACAAACATACATATGCACATACAAAAGACATTTTGTTTTTTTATTGTATACATAAAATATTCATATTTTCTTTAAACAAACATTAAGTATATAAGATAAGTATGTACTCAATATGTATTATATAGTATAGCTACATACATACAGATAAATGCAATGTGCATATATAAAGAAGCAGTTGGATAAAAGAAGCATGAACAAGTGTTTATACATAATAACAACAGTGTTGTAAATAGAATGAGTACATGCTGTTGTAAATACACACTACATACGTACATAGATACGGTGCAATAAAGTGAGGAGTGTAGTGCACACAATAAATAATGCAATTTCGATGGTCACGTTCTAACGAAATTAACTTTTGACATTTGAATGTAATTATCTTTAAAAGTTGTAAGAAGATTGTTGCAATAAAAGAAACCAAGCGAAATCTAATAATCATTGGTAATCAAGTAAAAATAAACTCTTAAATCATGAGAAAACTTTGAAAGTTTGTTAAAGTATTACAATGGACTAGATCTCAGAATGTGGAGAATCTCATAAATGTGGCAGAAAATAGAGATGTTTTTGCTCAGGTTGTAAACGATCCTAAATAAAAAATGGAGCTTCCAACGAAGCAGGTTTGTAAGGGAGAAACATAAAAGTTTCGCTTACCATTGCCCTTACGGAACACATGAATTTTATATGGATAGTTTCCACTTTGAAGCAATACATTTTGACACATAAAGCGCATTATTTAGTGCATATTAAAATTGTTGGATGTAACGACCAGGTTTACACGCTAAATGTTTTGATAGTTATTTTTTAGTATTCTCTTTACAAACCAGCTTCGTAGTAAGGGAATGTCGTGCCACTTGAAATGTTTTTTCTTTTTTTATAAAAGTTGTTGAGAGTTCATCCGCTTACTTTACTGCATTTCTGTATGTCTTATTGCGTAGCGCATAATTGTGCGCTTATTTTTTTTAAATGTACCATTAGTGTTTCGAAAATGATAAAATATTCACTAAAAGTTTTGAAATGTAAACTTTGTAATTGCATGGTCGCTTACATTTGAAAACCGAATATGCAAATAAAGAAGAAGAAAGTATTTTTCAATCGAAATTATCTTTAAAAATCCGTAAAGATTTGTATAAATTTCTTACCTAGTTTCAATTCAAATTAATTATCTACACTTAAGATAAATTAATATGAGCTATACCCAGCCAAAACCTTCACTTACTTTTTACCAAAAACTACCACTGTAATAACTTCCCAAACGCTTTCCACCATATGAAAAAAAATTTTAAGTTCACATTAGTTAACCAGCACATTAAGCACAGCAAAAGTGTATGTATGGGCTTAACTAATATGGGTTTAACTAATGTGAATTTGAACTTTTTTTTGGCATCTTTTATATTAAAGATATTAAAATCCCCTCAATAATCGCAGCACTGCATTACAACAATTTATAAAGTTCTTTCACGTTCCCCACACAGTAATCCGCATAACCACATAGCTCGTTTGGCTAGAGCGCAAAATTAAAAAAAAGTTCAGGCCTCGGATATTGTAGCAATCGGCTCGCTATATAAACGTGACACGAGGCAACTTAACAAGACAGCCTGGAGTCCCAGTTCCAGGTTGGAATGCAAAAGCCCAATCAGCTACTCATCTTAAACCAACTGGTTACCGAAACCTCAAGCAACGAAAATAATACTCAATCAACCCCTTTTATGAAGACCAGGTAGGCTAGTAGTGATCTAGTCTATCAGTGGGGGGTTGCAGCTTCGATTCCCGCCAGAGACTCTGGTCTCCTGCAGACAAGAGTAAAGCTTCGCCGGATTATCTTAAGGGAAAAAAGCTTTCAGCTTAAAACACCAGACACTAAAGGACCTATGCTCCTTATATATATATATATATATATATGTATATACACTCAGAATATTATGTAGTTAAATTCGAACGAAAATTCATTTTAAACAACTTAAAATTCATTTAAAAAACGGATCATTTACATTTCATTTAAAACAAATGATTTTTACATTAATTTTTAAGCTTTTTATTTATTAAACAGCATATTCCTCAAAATTTAATAGTTTTTACTTTTAAAAAATTTATTTTAACCGGCAAAAATGAAACTACATAACAAAATTAATACGGAAAAAAATTGTTTTTTGGTAGTTTGTTTTTTGAATAACAAACATAAATGTTAAAAAATAAAGTTATTCGTAAAATAACTATATTTTTATTAAATTTTAACAGTACGGAAATCGAATTTAATAACCCACAATCAGTTACTGTAATAATTTTATGAGTTTATATACATATATATAATACATTGTATATATGTATGTCTATCTATATACACAAGCTTCTTAAATCTAATCAGACCATCACAGCAAAGGTCAATCGACAACTGCTGTTGATCCGTTTGAAGAAAACAATTAAGATAAAACGTGCAAAATATACACAGAAAAAAATGTTTGCGCCAGTAAAAGAATTAATCAAAAATAAAATCAGTTTTAAATTAATATTTAATCAGGTGAATTAAACTTTTAATCAAGTGAATTAAACGTTTAATTGAAATAATGTAAGCGTTTAATTGAAATATTGTCAATTAAACATTTAATACGCTTGATTAAAAGTTTAATTCACCTGATTAAATATTTAATTAAAACTGATTTTATTTTTGATTAATTCTTTTACTGGCGCACAATTTTTTTTTCTGTGTACCATCAATTACGTTGCTGTAATTGATCCTGTCCAGAAAAGCATCACTGCGCTGCATCTGATACGTACCTGTAATAAGGTTGCGATGCTCATGCAAATTAGCTGATGCCAATGCCTGTTTGTTGCGCAGTTTCGTTACATTTTTGACACAATATGCATCAGTCATTTTAGTGATGCGTGTTTTAGATTTGTTTGCGCATTTGCGGTGATTTTTTTACGACTGCGCTGTGCATCAGATGCAGCGCAGTGACGAATTTCCAATTAGGCCCATTTTCTACCTCTTGTTGATTTATTAAGAAAAAAAGCCCACAGGGACTTTATAACCCATATTCTGCCCCATTTGTTTCAATTGATGCAAATCGACCTGGATTTATTTTTTAATGACCAAAGAAAAAAAATTTTTTAAACTTTAAAATAGCGAAGGAAACTATTTAAACAACCGATACGAAAAGTTTGTTAAGTCTTTTTTGAAATTTTTCCAATTTATGTATATGACAAATATTTCTGTATTTGGTATGTTTTTTTTTTCTTTCTTTTTTTTAATATGACCCCTTCGGAAGTCTTCTTCCAATCCCAAGAATAAATATCTACCACAAACACGATTGGGGAGACATTTTGGCGAAAAGATATAAATCTTAACGTTTTTTCTATTATACACAAAAGCCCGTCACAAACCTTTAAAACAATAAATAAGCGAAAACAAAACAAAAGCAACTTTAGCACAGACTCCTGAAAATGGTAAAGAGGAAAAAAGATGTGGAAAATAAAAATTATTTAAAAAGTAGAAAAGCATTCCAGGCAAATGATTAAAGCTCGCACGTTTTTTAAAGACAACAACACCCAACCAACATAAATAACTTTAATAACAAAAAACAGCAACAACAACAGCAATAATAATTGTCAGGAGCGTCCATATTTAGAAACGATTTATAAAAAGTATGTGACTAATATTAAAATATATAACAATAAAACAAGCAAATGATTCGAATTTTAAAATTTATCGTATTCCTTTGAATTTTAAGGATTATTTATGATTTTAAGCAAGGATACGTCACTGCTTAATTGTAAGCAAACGAATAATTTTGTTTTTAAATTAAATTTTTTTTATGTGGTGGGATAAGCACCAGCAGCAGACATAAACCCTACACATGACTCCACTTCATGGTTACAAATGAGGAAGGAAGGCAACACCATTTTTTTTTTTTTTGTAACAAATAGACAAAAGATGAGTTGGAAAGATACAGTCAGACAAATACGAGACCAGTGAGTAACACGGGAGCAGTAAGTATGTATGTTGGTTGGAAAGATTTGACAAGAGTTTGAATGGTTTGTTAAATGTATGAGAGTGTTTGGTGTTGCGAACATAAATAAAACCCTTACAACAACAGCGAGAAAAATGAATGAAAGGATGAAAATTCTAATAAACAACACGAGAAATTAGTGGTAAAAGTTGTGGGGAAACATGAGTGTCTCACATCAGTCGTCAGCAAGAAGACAAAAACAAAAAAATGTTTCTCTTTTCATTTCTTCTTAATGTAAAGAAAAAGAAATAACAAGATAAATAAGTAAATAGTTAAAAAAATAAAAGTACAAAAAGCAATTCAAAAACATAAAGAAGCACAAATTAAGATAATAAAAAAATTTATAAAATAAAAAAAAAAACTCAACATTTGCAACAGTATTAACATTGAGAGACGTCGATAAAAAAAACAATAATAAAAACAATACAGGCCAACGTAAATAAATACATATTTAAATACATATTTATGCATACATCAGTGTTACCACCAGAAAAAATATAATATCAAAATTACACTTGAGATGAAGCAAAATTACCCAATTTAAATTAAATTTCTCCTGATAGGTATCAAATTAACGTTTTATTTTATAAAAAAAAACTTTAACAAAAAAGAAAACACAACAAATTTTTTTAAAGGAGATTAATATTAGGTGTTATATTTAGTAACAAATATGTACATAGTAAATAATCGTTACTAAATTAGCAAAAAAAAAAAAAAAAAAACTTAAAAGAATCAGCTCTAAATTCGCATTTGGTTCTTTTTAGATAATAGAATTGCGGTAATGATTGCAGGCGAACAGTTTGTTCCTTAAATTTGTTTTACAAATATTAAGACCCCTTTCACACTTGGCAAGTTACTTGCGCAAGTCTCTTGCGCAACTCTTGGTTTGTAGACGTTAGCGGTAAGGTCGGGGTAAAGAAAAAAATTTGTACAGACTTTGTTGTTGTCGGCAAGTAATTTGCGCAACTAACTTGTCGAATCTGAAAGGGGTCTAAGGGTGCTAAATCTGTGGTTTGGTGCTAAAAGGTCCCATGTCAAAATATTAACTTTTCAGCAAAATAAAACTCAAAACAGTAAAATATTGACATTGGCTCTTTTAGCACCAAGCCACAGAAATTTTCACTTAACAGAAACAATTGAAAATTGTAAACTAAAAATAAAATGTATTCTCCAGGTTATTTTTTAGTTTGAATAACTTTTCCTAATAAATTCCACATCAATCGAAATTTAAGAGTCCATGCTGATGCATTAATTATGAGGCGTTTCCAAATCCGTATACATATGGAGCTACGCAATAAGTTCCTAATGAATTAAGCCGCAAAACCAAAAATTAACTAAGTCCTGAAAATTAGGTATTTAATTCACAATGAGTTTTAGTCCCAATTTTGAAAATGAAACAACCCAAAACAAAAATGAAACAAAGCCCCATTAACGTAACTTATTTCACAATAAACGTAACGTTTTTAATCTTCAGAGGAGCTATGCAGAAAAGTTTTAGTTAGCGAAGACGGTGTTTGTTTTACCATGGAGGAAGTTCCTTCGCACGGCCAAAGGCCGGCTATGCCGAAAAGCTTTTGTTAGCGCTTCGGGATTTTTTAAATCGGGATTTTAGAATATGACCTCATTTTCATATGATATATGAAAATTTTTATTGGATTTTCTTTCATTTCCAAAATTATGGAACCGATTTCATTATAAAACAATCCCTAATTACAAAATTAAAAAATATTTCATAAAAAATTAACAAACTCCCTAACAGTCTGTTGTTATTTTCTGTATTATTATGTAAGAATTATGTTTAAAAAATTATATTTTAAAAAGCTTCTAAAACAAATTAATGACGTCTGATAATCGATACCTTATTTTATTGCAAACATATGCTGCCGACGAAACCAATGTTCTCATTCAACACTTCTGGGTGGTATCGTAAATAAATAGCTGCATTTGTATATGGTATATGAAAATATTTAATTTATTTTATCTCAAATAAATATATATGCAAGTATTAATCTTATAAAATAAACTTAAACAAATATGTATCAAAAGACCTTTGGTAGAACCCCCTAAAGTTTTTAACACTTTTTTGCACAACTTGCATTTTGCGTGCATAGTTCTATTATCAACTACTTAGAAAAAAGACCACACCGAACTTTATCTTCTGATTTTGTTTTCTGTGGTACAAAATGCATTGCAAGAAACATTTAGTCACTTGCGACTTCTTTTTGTCACCAGTTAAAAATTAGATTCATTGCCAGTATAAATTAATATTAAATTTTTGAAGTTATTTTTAACAGGGTGACTTACGTTTATTTAAATATAGTTGTATTTGATAAAACAAAATTAGCACATTTTTACTAAACCCAAAATCTCGGGATTTTTATGTAAAAATTCCGGGATTCGACACTTAAATTTTTAGAAAAATCCCGGTATTTCGGGATTGGCATCCCTACTCTACACACGACATTAAAAATAACACCCATTTCGGGTTATTACCCACGAAGTGGCAACACTGGCATACATATGTAGTATGAACACGTATTATGTATACGTAAGTTTAATAGACTGGCTTTATTAATATGAAAAAATGGATATTTTGAAACGTTAAAATTTTAAAATTCTTTTCTATTTCTCTTTAAAACTTAAACTTCCCCCCCTTCTTATTTTAAACTTATTTTACTTTTTTTTAATATCAGAAGAGCTACATACATATTTACATGTATCACGATTTGAAAATTGCTTTATACGTCTTTGCTTATTAAATCTCTATTCATAAGCTTTTTTAACTAAATCGAGTTATCATTTCGCGTATCTCTTATACAAATAAATTAAATACGTTATTTAGAAGGCAAACAAGATAAACCTGGCATAGAAAATTTACCAAAATTATAACACATTCATGGTTTTTCTGCCTTAAAAAACAAACCAAATACATGATTCTTTAATAATTTTAGCTGCTTTCTAGACAAAAACTAACCCTTCTTATTAAAAAAATAGGCTCATTAAATGTTTATTAAATACATTTTTATATAAAAATTCATAAATCCAGAGAATTTAAATTGAAAAATACCAAAATGGTTGGTTATTTTGGCTAACTCCCATGTCATCCCAAAATATGGATTTTGTCTTAGAAATATGATAGATTAATGTGGGTTTATTAAATACCGTCAGTTTTGATCAGGGGTTCCCACGGGTTTTTGCTCTATGGAGCCTTTGACAAACTTAATTTGCCACGAACCCTTTAATTCAATTTGGTTAAAAACGATATTAACGTTTGCCTCACTGAATTTGACATTTCTTTGTTTCAGTGTTTGACAAATTCAACTATGGAGAGGTACACAATTGAGCAGCGCGTTAAGATTGTTAAAGCCTTTTACAAAAATGGGCGTTCAAATCAAAATGCATTTCGTGCACTTCGTGATTTTTTTCGTTATCGGGAGAGTTGGACAAATGAGAATCCACGAGTGATTGTTGAAATGCCGATGCATCCACAAAGAGTGACTGTTTGGTGGGGTTTATGGGCTAGCGGCGTCATGGGGCCGTTCTTCTTCGAAAATGAGGTCGGCCAAGCAGTTACCGTGAATGGTGTTCGCTATCGCGAGATGATTACGAACTTCTTGTGGCCAGACATGAAGGATATGTGACTGGACGATATGTGGTTCCAACAGGTCCCAACAAACGAAACAATGGCTTTTTTGCGCGAGAAATTCAATGGCCATGTTATCTTACGTCATGGCAATGTTACTTGTCCGTCACGACCATGTGATTTGACACCGTTGGACTTATTTCTTTGGAGATGTTTGGAGACAATAAGCCAAGAACAATTCAAGAGGTAAGTAAAGTATGAGAAAATTCGGCACAATAACGACATTGAACCTCAATTATGTCTCAAAGTCATTGAAAATATGGACCATCGGATAGAGATATGCCACCAAAGCCGTGGCGAGCATTTGGCCTATATTTTGTTTCACACATAATTGTCATATTTCCTTCTATTATAATAAAAAATATTAAGATAATTCTCTTAAAACTTTTTGTTTTATTTACAATTAACAGCATGCGTTTTGGTTGGACCACCCTTGACAATTTTAACTAGCGGCTTAAAAAAACCATTTTTTTAATGAATTGAAACCCACTTTCTTGAATACTGTAGATGACCTTACCGATGAAATCTACGAGGGCGGGTCAATAAGTCCGAGACTTTAGAATTTAATGCCTTTTAACTGAAAGGGCAACAAGATTTCTGTCAAAAATCTGTCAGTTAGTGAAAATTTTAATTAGCTGCACCATTTAGTCTGTATTTTGCTCTGTTCTCCGGATTAAGCCCCGAGTGACTTGTAGTGTACGCATTGTGTACTGCTTAGGTACACTACAACTATTTCTTGTTTCCAAAACTGAAGAAATGGTTCAGCGGAAAGAGATTTGACCTCAACGATTAAATCATCTCACAAACAAATATGTACCTATTTCGACGACCTAACAAATCTTATTTTTTCGAAAGGAGCGCAAATAAGACTACGGTCTGATTGGCCCGCCCTCATATAAGGGTTCCTGGCTATACGGAATTTAAGCAGAATGGAATTAGCTTATGGATGTGCAAGAGGTTATTCTAGGGTTTTGTATGGAAACAATTTTTTGGGAAAAATATTTTCGTTGATTCTCGGGAATTTTATTTCAAAAAATTCTTGAAATTTATTTTAAGATTTAATATAAATCTAAAGGTTTTTTATCACAAAGTTTATAGAAAATTTTTGTTTAATTTATTTAAAACATAGTTTTCACTGATAAATATTTAATAAAATAATTTTGCAATTAATTTGAGTCGCAAATACTAGGAGTCGTTAGTCAACATTTGTCCAAGTTTTCGAGCTTTATGTTAAATAGTTTTTTATATGTTTTCGTACAAATCATATTTTTTATGGTTGTCGCTTCCTTCTGTACCAAAAATATGGGTGAAGTAACCAATTTGTCGTTAAAAATGTTAAGTTTGGTTAGAGATGACCATAAAAATATAAATATGTTTTCTTTACGTAAAGACCCAACGAAACGCAGATTTTTGGAACATGTCACTTTTACAAGCTGAAAATATGGGGCACCCAACATCCAATTTCAATTCTTGAATTTAAAATTCATAAAAGGGGTAGTTTCAACTTCAATTTGTTAATGTTGAGTGATGAATTGAAAATTATCAATGCAAGTGAGTTCAAGTGATGTTAAAATTTTTCACTCAAAAAACAAAAAAAAAATGTTTGATACATATAATTAAAAGCAATCATTAGTTTACTGCAACTTTTTTTTGTTCTTCACTCATTTGAATGCAACTAGAAAGAAATGTTGCACTAAATTTATCAAAAAAAAAAAATTTGTTTTTACATTAGCTGCGTTCGAGAACACAAAAGTTTTTACTATATTTTACTGAACTTTACTGCATTTTACTAAATTGCATTCGCGTACACAAAATACAGTAAATGAGAACACAAATTGAGTGCGAAAAGTAACAGTTCTTGTCTGAGTATTTACAAATTTTTACTGCAGAAATTTTTGCATTAAAATTTAGTAAAACAAAAAAACATGTTTCAAAAGGTAAACAAACAAAAGTAACAAAATAAGTGAATAAAAATTAAATTAATTAATTAAACTTGTTTGTAAAGCATTTATTTGGCTTAATACCAACATTTGAAACTTTTTTTTTGTTATGCTAATTTTTCAGAGCTGTAAAAGTGTTAAGTACTTGGGTACTTAAGTCATCAATAGCAAAAAAGTATTCATGTTATTTTCAAAAAATTAACCCGCCACAAATTAGTAACATCAAATAAAATAAAAAAACAAATAAATATGAAAGATTACATAAAATAATTTGTTTGTATGTTTCAAAAACGTTCGTGTTATAAAAAGTATTTAATCGAGTACCGATAAGAAAACGAGTTAAGTAGTCAAAAGTGTAAACATTTTTCAACACTTCCATTATTTGCCATCAGCTGTTAACTTTATTTTACGAATTTTTACAAATTTTGCGTTCGCCTTTTTTTTTTGAGCAACATTTGAGCAACAGCTTTTTGTGAGAGCAAATTTTACAATTTTCTCATTTACTGCATTTTACTGTAAAAGTACTTGAACGCACCTATTATTAAAATCAAGAATTATTCTGTCATTGACAAATTTTCATTTGGTTTAATTTCCTTTGCTCATGCATATCATCAAAAAAAAAAAAAAAAATCAAAAAACATGGACATACAAAATTAAATTTTTTAAATTTAAGGGAGAGTATGTTTATATGCAGTCTTTTTTATTGCAAGTTCGCTTTAATTTTGCACTTTGTAGTTGAATTGAGTGCAGTTTTTATGCATTCAGTCACCGTTTGTGATAGTGAAGAAATTTGCAATACCACTCAATTTTATTAGTGCTACTGCAAAAAAAAATACCAAAGTCTGAAAAAATAGGGCAAACTATTTTTTTCAAGTTTTATTTAGTGATAGTGCAATGCTGGTTTAAATCAATATTTAATGCACTACCTCCAACTTTGATCAAATGCACCCACTTACATGCACAGTATGCTTTGGAATAACTTCAGAAAATATATGTAGACCATATCTTTTCGAAAACGACAAACAAGTTGCGCCTAATGTGAATAGCAATTAGTACTTGACAATGATTGTAAATTTTTCAAGGCCAGAGGTAGAGAACAATCCAGAACAGTGATTCCATTAAGATGGAACCACAACTCACACAGCCAGGGTTACCGTTGGACATTTTCGAAAAGGGTCACAAAAAGTGGATTTTCCAGAAAAAGTGGTAAAAAAAGGGTATTTCAATAAAAAAAAAGGGTCAAGTTTATTAAAAGCAGTATTTTTTAATTTTAATAAATATAGTAAGACCAAGTTTTTTATAAACAAACAAAAAATATTTATTACAGGTAGGCGGTGCTTAAAAAACTTAATTTTTTATGGAATGCCCTTTTCTGTGTTTAACACCTAATAAAATGTTGGTTCTTCATCCATATAACTCATTTTTTTTTAATACTTTTAATGTTATGTTCCGACATTTTCTTTTTTTCCGATTTAACGATTTCAAATAAATTTTAGGGTTTCTTTCCAATTTTGCAATCGTTCGCGCATCTTAGCCCTTTTTGCGATTGAACCGATTTTTTATTGTAAGTTTTCTGATTCTTTAAAGCTTTTACGATTTTTAAAAAATGTTAGAATTTGCTATCATACCGCTGTTACCAAATATTTGGAAATTTCAGCAAATTTTACCACATTTTTTCATTCGTGCAAGTTTTAGGGACTTTTAATTAATATTAAATGGCACTATTTTTGCAAACTTGTTCGAGTTTTAAAATTTTTGAAAGCTTTTTACGAATACAAACTACTTTTTAGGAATTTGCGTTCTATGTTTTGGTATTAAATCCTCACTTGAAGTCCATTCCTCCATCTCGGCTTATTTCGAAAACATTTGTTTAGCACCAACGTTCAGCAGTGTTGACAAAAAGCAAAATGTGAGTGCTATTTCCAAAAAGGGTAAAAAATGGCACAAAATAGGTGAAAATGATACAAAAGGATAATTAAAAAAAAGGTTCATAAAAGGTATCAAGACCGTCGAAAAGGGGTCAAATTGATACTTAAGTGTGTATTACAACGGTAACGCTGCACACAGCTCGTCCAACTTTGGCTCTTTTTTGCGATAACGTTACTTATGCGCCACCCTATACAAGCGTCCCAATTTAGTTATGAATCCAGTATAACATTATGACTGTTTTGCTTGAGAAAACAAGAATGGCCTTAAAAATTTCTAGGGCTAAGTGTGCATAAAGTCATTAAGATTTCTTACGTGTCTTTTCAAGGACAACTACGGAAATAACTAAATTTTAAAAAACAATATGAGAGGACTTTCGCTTTTGTAATAAACGACTGAGTTCATCTTTTGGCATTAAATATGACTATAGCCACCAAACCTTTAAATTATGAAATCTTTATTTTTATATGTATGTTAAAAAATAAATTTTATATTAAATTAATAGATTGCATTTCATAAGAACCTGCGCTTTTTTTTAAATAATCAACATTCTACTGTGTATACATAAAGTTTTTTTTTTGTACATCTGTGTGTGTGTGTAAAAATAAAAATGAGTAAAGATTTTTATTTATTTTCAAGATCCCAGCAATAACAAGAATGAGTAAAGATGCCTAATAGAAGGCCCTCCTAGACGCATTCCATACTTATTTATTTTTTTTTACACAGGTTGTCATTGGGAGCAAGCCCTTCCACCCTTCCTTTTAATAGGAACTTCGTTGCCTTTCCAAAGAAGGGAGTAAGAAAGGTCACTAAAAAACAATAAAACTGAACCACTTACTTTCCCCTTTCTTAAAGAAGGGAGTGCAAATGTGTACTAACTATTTTGGAAGGGGTTTCCAAAAGAATTTTATACCTGAAGGCAAATATATCATACGAAGCGAATCTTTTAGAAAGAAGGCCTTCAAAAAGGCCTGCCACTTGTGGTCCTTTCAATATTTACCGCTGGGATACTTTTGCTATTTGAAATGTGTTTTTTGTTTGTTTTGTTGTTATTATTCTTATTTATTTATTTGTGTAAAACTCAAAACAAAGCAATATAATAAGTAAAATAAAGTGTGTATTAATTGAAAGAGAAAAACCAATTATTATAAAAAAGATAATTGTGAAATATATTCTGCAAAGAAATAGGTTAGTAACATGCTTAAACTATTAACATATACATATGTACATAAAAAGATTACAGACAAACATTTGTACACAAAATAATTTATGTTAATCTTTTTTCTTGTAAAAAAAGCTTTGGCTGATAACTATATTTTATAAAAAAAAAAACTAAAACTAATTTGCATTTTTAAATTCTGAGAAAAAATGTCTACTCAACGTCATCATTATATATTGATTAAAACTTTCAAGCATTTAAAACCTCTTATTTGTTTGTGACTATAAAATATTTATTTATAGATTTAGTAAATAATTGATAAGAACGAGATAAAAGTACGATAAATTTAAATGTATCTAACAAAAAGAAACTATTGGTTGTGAGACGTGGAATGCTGCTTATCAACCGATGCTTAAGAAAGATACAACGTGTGTATTGGCCATCACTGAAGATCCAACACTCGTTTGTGGTCAGAAACAAATTAGCAACTTATTTATTTTACATATAAGAATATGCAAAAAAAGTACAGGATGGTGCAGAATAAGCTATATGGGTGTTTCTCTGGTTATGCACGCGACATTTGTACGCGTTTTATTGTGTTTGAATATTAAAAAAATAGAAGTGGATTGGAATTTTAGAATGAATTCTAGAATCGTTACATTGTTTGTGATGAGTTCTTTCTAAAAAGTATGTATAATGGTAAATTGAGCACTGGGTACCAGAGACCTGCGCCGTCCAGTTTTGTCGGCGGCGGCGGCTTGTAAAAATATTGCCGGCGGCGGCTCAAAGCCGGCTTAAGCCGACCTTAACTTAGGCCAATTTAAAAATTATTTTTTTTACCAACTTTTCATATTTTAGTTTGAATAATAAAATTAATTTGCATATATGTATACTTATTTTAATTCTTGTGACTAAAATCTATGCCTAAATGAGATTTTAAATTTTTACCGCAAAACCTTTAAAAATATACAAGGACTATCTATATCTTACTCATTAACATTTTTATTTATTAAAAAAAAACTGTTTTTATAAAAAATAAAAAGAATGGAAAAATTTTTTTTCTAGTTTTGGATATGCATTTCTTGTAGGGAATATTCGACTTAATGACTCTGACCGGCGGCTGATTTTAAGCCGACTTTAGTCGATAAATTTTCGGCGGCGGCGGCTGTTAAAAATAATCGGCGGCGCGGCTCAGCCGGCTTCAGCCGTCAAGGCGCAGGTCTCTGCTGGGTACCCAAATGCCATGCAATCAAAGTTGACTTACTCACGTGACAAAAATAGAAGTGCCTTTTAGGACCGTAAGTAAAAGTGCGAAAGTAAGTGAATTGTAGGAGGTTTTTATTTCGGGAAAAATGTTTTTATAAAGGTTAGTAATGGGCCTTTATAATCATGTTTTGTTCAAAAGCAACTATGCATGGGTTGGCGAAGAAACTTTTTACATATATGTTTTTTTATTATTATCACCATACAGATTCCCATAAATATCTTCAAATTTGCTTAACAAGCAACTTAATAAAGAGTGTACATATAACATATTTTTTGCATGTAAAAAAAGTACATAAAAATGTCTTTAGAGGTAGAAAATATAAGAATATATAAAATTTTCCAGTTTCCAGCGCAATTTTCTCAAGTAAAACAGCTGAGATATGCTATGAAACCATTCTTTTATAACAACATAGATTTTTTTATAATAATAAACAATAAAAGACAAAGATTATCAACATTTTATTTTTTCATCCTGGTAGACCATTCTGGAGAAATGCCCATATGCTTTGAATTCTTTATAAATTTAATTAAATTTAAGCACGGCTGCATAGTTAAAAATGAGGAAAATTTGTCAAATTGATTATGTATAAGTAACTTATTATGATATTAGTAACTTATTTTTTGGTATTTTTGACCCAAATTTACAGTCATTAGTAAATTATTAGTAAACTAATATGATAACCAAGGCCCGGATTTTTATGCAAATGCATATTTGTTGTCGCTAATCTGAGAATACCATAAACTAAATATCTATGCGAATCAAGAAATTTGCAGTAAAATGGCATATTTGTTAGTGCATATTTTTGCATATTTTACTTTGAATGCATATTTTTGCATATATTGCTGATATTGCACATTCTTCTTGCATATTTTAAAAAAAATTTGTTTTAATCGCTTTATATTGCCATGCACCCTGCGGCAGAAGAGATAAGAGACAACAACATCGATGTTACTTATTTACTGATTTCTTATAAGAAAAAATATTTTGTAAAGCACATTCGCGTGTTGCCGCATATAAAGAGAAGTATCCCGATTAATGTCTTCCTTCACAGCCTATAACAACCAGGTGCGTAACGTAGTTGAAAGCAATTATGTATTATGCTTAAGACTTTTAACAATTCAAAGATGTGGTGAAAGGATTTAACAATAGTAATTTATGTAAATTGATATCGCCATTAATAAGGTGTATGTTGTGGACGGTAGGTTTAGTAAACAAATTCGTATCAAGGTTGACAAAGTTTAAACAAAAATGAAGGATTTAGAACAATAAAAAAAGTGCTAGTATATTTAATTTAAATTTTTACGAAAACAGCGTAGTGCAAATTAATAGACCACAAAGGAATTATCAGCATTTAATCATGCACCTATCACTTCCGTTTAATTTTAAAAATATTAAAAAAAAATTATTTCTTAATTCATTTTATATGTAGGTTCAAATATCTTTCTAACAATTGACTTAATTTACATGATTGTTTTATATTTGATTATTCTTTATATTTTTGTTTTTAACTTAATTTTAACTTCTACCTTTGCGGGTATTGTGCTTTACTTACGTTAATGAGACTAAGTTTTTTTTAACGTTTTTTATGTTATTTTTGTTTTTTCTTGCTATTTTTCCGTTTTTTTTGTCACTAATAAAAAATTTCAAGTGCATATTTTTTATATTTTTAGCTCATATATTTCTTTTTTTAGTGAATTTTTTATGCGCATAAAATGCTATTTTAACTGCATAAAAGTCCGGGCCCTAATGATAACTATTGGTTAACTACTAGCATTTCATATGTAAACAGAAAAAATAAAAATTGATTTCAATTAAAAAATTTGTTATATAAATTAACAAAAATTAATTAAATTTGCACCAGTAAACAAATTAATCGTATCAATTAAACGTTTAATTTAATTGATTAAACGTTTAATTCAATTGATTAAAGTTTTAATCAAAACTGATTTTGTTTTTGATTTGTGCTTTAATTGAAGAGTTGATATTGGTTAATTAAAAAATTATAGTAGAGCAAACAAATGGTAACTCTACAATGGTAAAACAAATGAATCCATTCGTACTTAAATCAAGGCGAAGCGGTGCCAATAGTACAGTAAGTACGGATTTCTCTAAAAGTACAAATTACAGTACAGATTTTCAAGTGCGAAATACTTTACGTATCCATCATATTTAATCCCGAATTTGTACTTAAAAAATCCAAAAACAGGATTGACTTAATTTAAAGTGAGATAAAATTAATCTCAAACTTTGCTTGATTCAAGAATTTCTAAGACGGTTTAATTTTGATTCGTACTTGAAATAATCCGAAAGTGAGAATAGATTGATTCTAACCTAAACACTAACCCCACAGAACCAGAGAGAATATTATTATTTAACTTACTCGTCGCACATGTTTATTTAACTTTTGTTATATTCCGCCCTTTGTTTTCAAAAGAAGTCTCAATTAGAAGACACCATCACCATGCCCAATATGATTTCCGTAATCACTCTGCTTTAACAATTGTATGTATTAAACCTGCCTTTACACATGCAAATAATTACTTGCAAGTAGTGTATATGTATTATGAACGAAAATGTCGAAGAAACAGCCGAAAGTCTTGCAAATAGCTTGAGTGTTTACACAGTCAGTGGTAAGTTTATTTTTGAAATGTTCCCGAAGCGTAAACATCTTGTGAAAAACGCTTGGTTTTTTTGGTTAAAAAACATTACCGTGTTAAAAACATAACCATGTTATAACAAAATAAATTTAATAATTTCTTCTTTATTTAATTTTCAGTCCATCTTGATGAAAAAAAATATGTTTATTTTATAAAATAAGTGACTTCAGTATTGTCGTAGTGGCGATGATATCATAATATTACTGAGAAAATATTTTTATTAACAAATTTTTTTCTTCAAAATGCTTTAAATTTATGATTAAAATTATCATTAAGAAGCGTTGTTGTATAGTTGTGTTCTTTTTTCTGGTTATTTTTTATGAATACACAAAAAACCCGCTATAAAAATTACTTTTATATTAGTAAGTACTAGTAAAGTGATACAAAAGTCACCCACGGTAACACTGTTTCTTCATTTGTCATTTTAATTGCTGCGTCAAGTGAGTGAGTGGGGCAAGTGAGTGGCCTGGTAGGCTATCTGGTAGTGAGCAAGTCTATCAGCGCTGGGGTTGCGGGTTCGATTCCCGCCAGAGACTCTGGTTTCATTCCTGCACACCTGCGTAGAGCTTCGCGGGATTAGCTTAGGGAATTAAAAAAAAATATATTGACTTGCAAGCAAATCCTCTTGCAAGTTTAGCTGCAAGTACGAAAAATGCGATGGCGTTAGTAAAAATGTGTGAGTGTATTAAGTTTTTCGAACTTGCACTTGCATGTGTAAGCCCCAGGTTAGCTAAATAATTATAAGAAATAGAATATGGGAATTATTGTGTCTCATTTTACTTTTTAAACATGAAAATAATCTATGTTTTTCTTCTTGTAGTGTTGTTGTTGTGTCTACTACAAACTTTTATAAACACACGCGTATGCACGCATATTGGTTTTCGAAAATTATCCCATTTTGGATTGTTTTAAGTAATTTTAAGTGTTATCCGTACTTAAATTTTTAAGTACGACTCGTACTAAAGTAAGAAGAAAAGACTTAAATTTAGTACAAGTTTTTTCTTTCTGTGTATCAATATACCAAATAAGTGCGCCAAACTGAAGTTTGAATGTAATTTGAATTTTCTTACTCGGAAAAATGTCCATCACAGTTTCGGAATCTACTCCCTAAGAGCTTTCAAATGATGTCTCGAAACCCCATTCAAGTCTGTCCTAAGTGCCCTAAACTAAACTGTTTTTAAAATATTAAAAATTTTCTATATTCCACCCCTCTTTACATGTCTCCTGAGAAACCCGGGAAAATGCCCATTGCAGTTTTGGAATCTATTCCCTTAGACCTTTACAATGATGCCTCGAAACACCATTCAGTTACATATGTCCTAAATGCCATACAAAATAACATAAAATAACCGGACTGAACCATATTCCTTATTTAAATCAATTTTCGTTTCCAATTTGTTAGAAAAAATAATATTTATTATGTTTTCTTTATTTGTTAATTTTAAGTTATAAATAATTTTGCTTTTTATTTAAAAAAAAAAAACAATTTTTTCAAAAATTACCATATTTAACAGAGTGTGGAATGTAACAGAGGTCTGAGACGTATTTAACTGACGAATTTATATTCACACCCTTAACAAATTTATAAAAAAAAACTGCATCAAGGGCCTCAAAATTGCTAAAATGTCGAAAAATTTAATTTTGTTACCATTTTTATCCATTAGCTGCTAAGACTGTCGGAAGCTTAGTAAAGTCATCTTCAGAAAAATATTCCCTATAATAAAAAAATAAATTTTTAAGTACATTCGGAAAGGACTAAAGAAACACTTTGAAAGGCATGGTCGTGAACACAATAGCTTAGCTAATTTGCAATGACCAGCTAAGACTGTATGTTTAAGTCGGAATGACATGTAATAACACCTTGTTTGAGTTGACATGACTTAGTAATCCATGCAATATTTTTTACAGAAAATGTTGAATTGTGCAGGTCTCTGACATATAAATATTTTTTGGGCTTAATCCTTTCCATGCAGTTGTACATATAACATTTATGTATTTTGTAAAAATTACCCATTCCCAAAGTCTTTTAACAGATAAGGTATGTATGTATAAAGAATGACATTTACGGCGTATAGCAGGTTCAAATAATAATCCATCGATATAATCTTTAGTAACACTGAAAAGAGAATTCGACCCATCAGTACTTAAATCAAGCCGAAGCGTTGCCAATAGTACGGCAAGTATGGATTTCCTTAAATCAAGTACGGAATGCTTGATTCCGGATTATTAGTGTCCCGTACTTAAAATAATCCGAAAACGGGATTGACTTCATTCAAAGATACAATTAATCTAAACTGTGCTTGATTCAATAATTTATAAGTTAGTTTAATACCAATTCGTACTTGAAATAATCCGAAAGTGAGATTAGATTAATTCCTAAACACTTACCCCAGATAACCAGAGATAGTGAGAATAATATTATTTGCTTACAAGTTAGACATGTTTATTTCACTTTTATTGTATTCCGCCCTTTGTTTTCAGAAGAAGTCTCTATTATAGGACACCAGCACCATGCCCGCTATCATTTTCGTAATCATTCTACTTTGAAAAATTTATGCATTTAACTAAATAATTTTAACAAATTGAATACGGGAATTATTGTTTCCTATTTTACTTTTTAAACGTGAAAATGCATATTGGTTTTCGGAAGTTATCGCATTTTGGATTGTTGTAAATACTTTTAAGGGCCATTATTGCAACCTTATGATAAAGTTCCTGATAGATAACGTAAAAAATAGCTAACGTGACACAATAAAGTTAACATTCACCCCTATCGTGAATAATTTTTCCCTCGTAATTATTCCCCTTTTCACTTATTTGCGATCATGAAAAACTCCCATGAAAAAAAGGTAATTCAAATGGGAATAATAACGTGAAAAAGTGTTCACATGAAATAATTCCCCTTATCGTGAAAGGAGTTTTCCCTCGTAATTTGTTCACATTTCCCTTAGATTTTCTCACTTTATTTTTGCTAGGGAACAGAACATGTATGTAAGAATTTCCTTCAATAAACCGAATATTAAGGGCTAGATCCGTTAATAAGGCACAAATCGATATATTGGTTAACAAAATGCAAAACAACAAGTCGATTGCCTGCGGATTTGTGAAGCTTTCGAAAGACGTGGTGGCAGAATTTTGGAAAATATTTTACTATGTACATAAAATTTAAAAATTGCAAACAACTAACGTTGTAATCAAACTATTTCTGCAATACTAAATATTTTTCTTTATTATTTAACTTTTCTTTAAAATATATACGTGTATATTTTGAACAAAAATTTTATTGATTTTTAATTTTTTTAATCTTTCTTCTTTTTTACATTCACTGGAACTGATAGCGTGAAAAATTTTTCACATGAGATTCACGATTGCTTTTTTCCCTTCGAGGGGAATGAAAATTTCATGGGAATAAAAATTCCACTTGTTATTCACGATAGGGGTGATTAAGTTTTCTCCATTAACTATTTCAACTGTCTGATAAAATTAAAAATGTAATTTATATACTGTGGCAACATTGCAGTAGATACCGACTACTTTTGGTTGTTCAAAATACGTAGTGCACAGAAAAATTCTCCAAAATTTTTCACCAATTAAAGCATTAATCAAAAATATACATAATTAGTTTTAATTGAAAATTTTATCAAGTGAATTAAACGTTTAATCAAGTGAATTAAACGTTTAATTAATACTATTAACTGGTTAAATTGATACTTTTAATTTGTTAACAGGTGCAAATTTAATTAATTTTTTAATTAATATCACAAATTTTTTAATTGAAATCAATTTTTATTTTGTTCTGTGTGGCAACGACTTCCTTTTTTTTTTTTTTTCTTTAATTGAAAGCAGAAGTCAACTTTTTTTGTTCTTTATTTGGTTTTTACTGGGAAATTGTTTTGTATTTTAATAAAGTTTGACATAAAATTGTCATTGAAGTTACCATATCATCAGCAGAAGATTTGGCAGCTTAAAATTCTTAAAGTTCACTTGTAAAGTTCCCATGAGGATAAAGCTGCTGTTAGCTTATCAGTCACTTTTAAGGTTAATGTTAACATGCAATAACCGAAAACCATTTATCTGTCAGATAGCATCCTAAAAATAACTATTTGTAAGTTGTTATATTTATTATAATGTTTGACGAAATGCATCTCTGATCTTGTTATTGTTTGAAAATTTTCAAAAAACAATAACAACTTATCATGACTGGGTTGTATTTTCCTAAAAATACATAAGACTTGAATGATAGTGTAAAGTGTTATTCGTACTTAAAAATTTAAGTACGACTTGTACTTAAGTAAATACAAAAAATTTTAATTCAGTACGAGTTTTTTCTTTCTGTATATTAACCTTTTATTTCTCCTACAAAATTTAAGAAAGAAAATAATATATGAAATAACGAAACAACTTTTTTCGTAATAAGTAAATATCTACGCACCAATTCACCAATTCTCAGTCCTTATTACAAAATTGTTTTAAAGAATTTAAACCAAAAACTTTTTCTGTAAACTCAAATACATTTGGTGAACTATGGATGAATGGCCATCAAGAAGACTAAAAACGAAATGCTGGCAAAATGGAAAGAGTAGATAGAATAATAAAAATAATAACAACCAACAAATACAAAACCAAAAACTAACGAAAGAGCTAAAACGGAGGACGAGTAAAAGGATACACAAATAAGCATATTTGGATGACTGAGAGGCTGCTTGGCTGACTGACTGACTGCTTGACTGAATGGATAGATGGATTACAGAGGATAAAAGGATGTGTCTGGTGCCTGGGAAAATTAACCGAAAGAGGTGCGGCGCATAAAATTGTTAGTGTAAAAGGGGTAGAATGTTGGGTCGCAAGGTGGCTAACAAAATATTTAGAGCGTGTGGTATTGGTATGCAGATAGTACATGTGTCGTATTAATGTATGTGTGTTGCATGAGAGTTTGTATAAGTTGTATTATGAAAGCATATTGCATGTACATCATGTATGTTTGTACCTTTACAAGTATGAATAGAGTAGGAAAATAGATTTTGTTACTAGAATGCGAAATTTACAAATACAGTGCACTCGCGATAATATGAACACCCTAATATATGAACACCCCAAAATATGAACACTTATTTTCTTCCATTGACTGCTCTAAAATATGAACTTGTGCAAAAGCTTTAAAATATGAACAACTTATAGTTGTATTTTTAACGGATTTTATCTATCTACACAGTGTAAAAATCAAAATCAATTTTTATTCGACTGCATAATAACTTGGGGATTTCGCTAGCTATCTGCTTTAAAATTATCTTCAGTTGTTAATCAAAATGTTTTGCATACACTTTTTAGTTAGTTCTCACATTAACATAGAATTCTAAACACATTTTTAAATATAATTTTTACGTGAAAAGTTCTTAAATATGAATTAAAAAAAGCATATGTTTTGAACTTTAAAAAGAAAAATCAAAAATTTTAGAACATTTAGGAAAAGGTATTACTAATTTAGCGAATAATTTTTTTTAATGTTCTAACAATACGTTTATTTGACTTGGAAAAAGAAAAATGTGCTGTCTTCCGAATACCCAAAAAATGGAAATCGATGGTTTTTGAAAACGAGAAACAAAAATATCACTGTTAGCGGACACGGAAAATATCTGGAGTTTTTTAAGAGAGCGGGGCATTTTTAAACTGATTGAATTAAGTTTGTGCTTCTTTTTTAAAAATCAATAGTTTTTTAAATCCAATGAACAATAAATAAAAAAAAATTAACATTAGAAACTTTTATTTTTATGGAAAAAACGTTTTTGAAGAGAAATTAGATGCCATTCGCAAATACTAACAATCTTGCAAAAGTGAACTGGCTTTGTTTTAATTAGTTCACATTATCGCGAGTACACTGTATTGCATTCAAATTTTTTGTCTATATACATACATACATATATGTATATGTTCAGATGCAAAAAGAGTATATTTGGTTAAACTTACACGCAATAAACACAGCACAACACAACACACAACAATAAAATGTATAAAAGTTATGTAGTCTTCCAAATAGAAACACCGTCATGTATGTACAACTATTTCGTTTACAGTAGATCTGAGCTGGCTGCAGCTACTTAGAAACAAATAAATAAATACATACATACTTTTACAAAAGTACATGGAATTTACCAAAGTTTAGATTTTTGTTTAATAACACAAAAATATTGTTAATTTATTTAAATTTTTTTTAAGTGAAATGACCAGCGCAATATTTTCAAACATTTTTATTGCAAAAATAATTGTTCGCAAGAATTTTGTAAACTCGCATTATTTTTTGCATATTTTACAATCAATTTCTTAACAAAAATTACTTTAAAGTTTAAACTAAATGTTTGAAATATATATATTGTCTATATCTATTAGGGTAATCATTTAATCGGGCTTTTGCTTTAATCGGTTAATCGCTCGATTAATTAATCGAGGTTTTGGTTTAATCGGTTAATAATCGGTTAATATTGTTATTGATCGGTTAACCGATTAATTACTACCCGGTTAACTGATCGGTTAATTTTAAATTAGCTTTTTTCGATTAACGATTAAACCGGTTAATTTCAGTCGATTAACCAATTAACCGATGAATACCCTAATATCTATTTATCGGGACCTTAGGACAACAAGGTTCTATTTCCACCTAAACTACATGTAAGATAGAACCTTGTTGTCCTAAGGTCGCGATAATTTTATTTATTACAAGGCCTGTGGGGTAATTCTCTAACTTTTTACCGACAAAAATTTGTCGTTAAGTAGAAAATTTCAAGTAAAAATTTACTACTTAACGCTTATATGAAGCTGACTCCTAAAAAATTCGGTTGCGATAAAAAAGGCTAGTTGCGATTAAACATTATCAGCTGATTTCAATATTTGTAACTTGGCAGCACTGAATATAGTAAACAACCACACTTCATATTACTTGCAATTAAGAAATTTATGTTATTACCCTGCAGGAATCCTGGGATCAAGTGCCTCCAAGTCGCCAATTTTGCCGGTTATTATGGTGACTTTTTGGCGGCACTGTCAATAAAATGTCTACACTTTTGTTTGCCTTTAAGAAAAAAGATACATTTTGTTTAGGGCGAATTGAGAGCGAATTGTAAAAAAGATGAACAGTTTAAAGTGAAAGTTGGGATTATTTTTATGAAAAAATTATAATTTCTGGTTTTGAATTAAATATGTTAGTTAAACAAATTATATGCACGTGTTTGGATATAATAAGTTCCATTATCCACTAATATTATTATTGCAAAAATCAAGAAAAAATATTCATAGCTGAATACAAGAACTTTTAAAATGGACTGGTGAATCTCTGGTTCGAATGTCTCCATATGGTGCCACAAGAACTACGTTCTAAATAGCTATAAGGTCAGTGTTGGCACAAGCATTGTCTGGTCTACAATTGATCAGTAGTACTGGTGACAAAGTCAATAGTGAATCAGTACAGTTTCACTTTTTGGTGTCTTCACTTTAATATTTGCCTTTACTACGAAAATAATTTTGTTATGAATTCGTATTTATAATTAATTTTTTTTAATAAAAAATTTAAATAGAAACGGGGAACTATTTCCTTTCGTAGGTTACTTTATATTATATTCAACATTTTTTTTTTTTTTTTCGAATTTATTCTATGAGCTAAATTTCAGTTATGTATTTTATAAAGCTTTTTTGTAATAGGATAGCTAAGGTAAAATGTAACAAGAAAATACAATATAATAGTCTGGTAGTGTATAAGTCATTCCTAAAAATTAAAGGAATAGAACTATTACAAAAAAGCTTTATAAAAGACATAACTGAAATTTAGCTCATAGAATAAATTCGAAAAATAAAAAAAAAAAAATGTTGAATAAAAAATTTAAATGTTTAAAAAGCAATCATCATTTCGACATCTGCTTTAAAAAAGTACCAAAAGTGTAGACTCGATTTTCTAAAATGTACTAGTGATTCTCTGGTTCCAATGTCTACCTACACACAGTGTTCGAAAATAGACACTAATGCCCTAATTATATAAAACGCAACGCCAAAGAATTCCATTGAAAGCAAAAACAAAGTCATAAATATTTTTAACGTTGCTGTTGTTATCTACAGAAATTCATGTACCGTGATGAAGTGATGAGGGCCTAAAGCTTTTGGGGGCTTATTTACATAAATACGTAATTCCTTTTCGAGAATCTTTTCATTATTTCCTTAGACTTCAATGTGAGGAATTAAGTGCTGCTTTTCCCATATAGAAGCTTTAATTTGTTTTTCTCATTTTTTCTTTCGATATTGCTGGCTTGTTCACCTTTTTCAGAAACAATATAAAATTTACCACTACCAAATTTTGGAAAAACAAGTTTTAGTTGATTATATTTGCATGGTTTTGTATCATTTGCATTTAATGGCATAAAAAAGTTCGGCCTTTTGCAAAAATCGGCCATACTAATGCCGAACATTAAATGCTCTCTCTTCTTACATAGAAGTTTTAGTGGAAAAGATCATATAGAACTATAAAATAAGGGAAGATTGATAACAAGATTGCGCGCTAGATTAAGCGCGTTTTAACTTTGCAAAGCGCGCTTTTTCGTTTTAGCACGTTTTATAAAAAAACAAGTTAGAGTGCTATATTCGGCTGTGCCGAATCTTTGATACCCTCCACCGACAGTTCGAATGTTTAAGGAGTAATATCTGTATGATGTCTTTTTATTATTATTATCTTAAACTGTGACGATTTGTTATTAATTATGGTTTTAGGAGACTAAACTGTTTTCCGGGAGTAGGGCATATATGGGGCCTAGGGTAAATTATGTACCGATCTTCACGAAATTTCACAGTATCATTTATAGTCCTATAAAATTGTGACGAGCCAAAATTTGTTATGATTGCATTATTTTTTACGGTTTTAGGCGTACTAAACTGTTTTCCGGGAGTAGTGTTTATATGGGGCTTAGGGTAAATTATGGACCGACCTTCGCGAAATTTTACAGTGTCATTTCTAGTCGAATAAAACGGACTTGTGCAAAATCTTATGTCAGTCCGTGCATTTTTGCATCATTTATGTTAGTTTTTGTAACAAAATTATCAAGTTTTTGAAGGTGGTGGTTCCACATTTTGATTCATAGCTCTGGTCCTACTGAACCGATTTTGCTGAAATTCAATCCCAAACTGCTTAGGATAACTACAAGCAATTTGACACTTAGTTTGTTTATTTCTTCTGAGTTTTTCGAAAGTGAGCGTGTTTTCAACAGACGGACAGACGGACAGACGGACAGACAGACGGACATGGCTAAATCGACTTAGAATTACTCAAGCAGCCAGAATATATATACTTTGTGGGGTCTGAGATGAATAATAAAAAAGTTTCACACGGAATGACAAACTTAATATACCCTCTTCACAACTAATTGTGGTGGAGGGTATAACAAGTTAGTTTGAATATTTCAGGAGTGATATCTATATGATGTCTATTTAATATTAATTTATCTTTAAAAAAACAGACATCAGCATTAAAATTGGTTGCGGCTTAGACCTATATTAAATTATTGACAGACAGCCGAACTTAAACGATTTTCAAGTGGGGTATTTATATTGGAGCCATGGTATGTTATGAACCAATCATCATCCCAAAATTCCGCAGAGTTATTTCTGGTTTTAAAAACATACATTTTAATACAGTGGTGAAATTAGTTTTAGCGTTTACAGTGAATTTCAGAACGCTGCAAAATATGGGATCTAAGGTAAATTATGGACCGTATATCACAAATTGTATGACACTTTTTCTGGCCATATGAAACTAATTTGGAAGAAATTTTACCACAATAAATATATCTGCTACGATTTAAGGCGTATTTAATTAATTTATCAGAGTGGGCTTTATATGGGGCCTTTAGTAAATAATGGACCGATCATCACGAAATTTTTTAGTGCTATTTCTAGTCCTATAAAACTCTGAAGTATTCAATTTTATTCTAATACCATTATAAATTACGGGTTTAGGCGTACTTAACTGTTTTCCGGGAGTAGGTTTTATATGGGGCCTAGGGTAAATTATGGACCGATCTTCATGAAATTTTCCAGTCGAATAAAACGAACACTTGCAAAATCTCATATCATTCCGTGCAATTTTTCACCATTTATGTAAGTTTTTGTAACAAAATTATCAATTTTTTAAAGTGGTGGTTCCACATTTTGATTCATAGCTCTGATCCTACTGAACTGATTTTGCTGGATTTCAATCCCAAACTGCTTAGGATAACTACAAGCAATTTGACACCCAGTTTGTTAATTTCTTTTGAGTTTTTCGAAAGTGAGCGTGTTTTCAACAGACGGACAGACAGACGGACATGACTAAATCGACTTAGAATTACTCAAGGAGCCAGAATATCAGGTATGTGATGAAAATCGATCGATTTCAAAACGAACGTTTTTAAAAGGTGTGATGAATTTCGAGGGATTTTAAAATCCATTTCTGAATTATAGTCTTAAATTTTCGTTCAGAATACACTTCAGTTAACGTATATAATATAAAATTTAAAAGAATAAAGACTGAAAATAAAAAAAATATGCATTTAAAATCCATTTTAAAAGATACTGAAAACGATTTTTTCGGTTTCAAATCGTTTCGTTCTTAAAATCGATTTCCATCACATACCTGTATAATTACTTTATGAGGTCTGAGATGAATAAAAAAAAAAGTTTCACACGGAATGACAAACTTGGTATACCCTCTTCACAACTTTTTGTGGTGCAGGGTATTAAAACTTGGCGCGTTTTTAGTAAACTAAATAAAAACGCTTTAATTCAACTTTTTCTTACTTTTAAAACTATTTTAAGAATTTTGCTTATCTTAATTCATGATTATGGCGAAATAAATACAAGGTGGCCGCATTTTACAGCTGTAAAACGGCAAATTGACTATTCGAACCCGAAGTGTCAACAATAGTTTATGTTTTAATGTTGACTTTTATTAATTTTATTGTGCGTCTTTGAAAGTTGTGAATTGCATGTTTGTTGAGCTGTAGCGATACCTTTTGCCTTGATTCAATAGAATACATGTTGTTTGTGACTTGTTGCACTTGTTATAGAACTATGGTTACCTTGTTAATTGTACCATGAATACTTCTGTATTTTTTTTTTTTTTTTTTTTGGTAAAAGAGTAGAGAAAACTATGTAAGATTCTTATGGCCATTTTCTCAATGTATCGACAAACTGTCTGTTACTTAATGGCAACATAAATTTATTATACCGATAAACTGTCCGTTAACGATTTTGGGTTTCTCAATATACCGACAAAAAACATTGGTTTGAGTTGGCAACACCACTCAAAATACATGTAAAAGTTGGAAGTCAGCTGATTGAATTTAACTGTACGTCAAATAAATAATTGGCAGATGAGTGCCGGTTAGCATTGAGACAAAATAGAAGCAAATGAGACATTGAGAAAACCAAATTTCTTTAATGTGCAGTTTTTCGTTGGGAAAAAAGATAATCGCCTAATGAGAAAATGGCCATTACAGTGGTAGATGTGGCCGCTTTATATAGTTTTCTAGCAAAAAGTTTTTTAGAGGAACATGTGCGATAATAATTTTATTCAAATTCAATTAAACGCGCTAAAAATACAGCTTTTTGGTTATAAATATTTTTTCTACGCTGTGATTAGGCGCGCTTTTAGAAGGGGAATAGCGCGTTTTGGTTATAAAAAGTTGACAACGCTGCTTATAGGTAAAAACTCTTTCGCATATCTTTTGAAAGAATGCTTAAATAAATTAAATTTCTTTATGAATTTGAGAAAACGTGTCGACAGAAATTTGCCTCAGAGCATTTATGATGACGGTAATAACATTAATTTCTTATGAAGCTGACTGACAATGACCGATAAGATATTTAAGATTTTTTTAAATTTTCTAAACACATAAAAATTTACACATATTTGTACAGAAACTATTCTATACCCTACTGATTTCTCAACAAAATGTATCTAGCTAGATAGTTACAATATTTACGTATATACAAATACATATACAGATGCAACAACAAAATTCTTAAAATAAAAAACAATACATATCATTAAGAAAACTTGCATAAAATATAAGTTAGTTACTAGTCTGTTTACAAAACAACAAGTTTATATATTTTGTTGTAGTTATTATATTTAGTTAGGAGACACGGATATACTTCAATATAGTTTTGAACAAGTACATTTGTGTGTGTGTGAGTGTGTGTTTTGATGTTGTATTTACACAGATGCAACATCAAGTACCAAGTACAAATACATGTAAGTACATACGTACATCCATTCAATATTCGAATCTACACCAGCCGTCTAAACTAAACAACTACTGAATATTTCGACATCCCTGTGTTGTTGCACACAACATATAAATGGATACCAAACAAGAACAATAGTGCACCAACGTCATTATCATTCACATATGCTGATAATGATGTTGACAGGGTGATGATGATCATGATGCTAGTAGTGGTGGTAACTGGTGGATGGTGGCGTTATGCGTACATTTTCCATTTTTAGGTGCATTTTATTGTTTAAATTTCCCTGAAATACTTTTAAAGTATGATTTCAATTTAAGAGAAAAAAGTGTAATTTATATTTAAATAGAGTGTTACGAGTACTTTTAGTTTTAATTCATTAGAGAGTGGTTTCTCAAAATACTTTAAATATTCAGGTAATTATTTGAAGAAATTTTATAGGACTTCTTAAAAGTTTTCAAGATTTTTCTTTTTAAATTGTTATTAACAGGGAAACCGTAAGTAAATATACAATTGCATGTTTCGAAGTGCGACTTTTGGATGCAGAAACAATATATTTATCCATTTAAGAGCTTTTAATGAATTTAAACATCGATTTGTTTGTGCATAATTTACCCTTTGTACCATTGATTTTGCATGGTTTAGTCAAAAGCTTATTGAAAATGGTTAGAATCGGTCTAAAATTTCACATACTTCCTTATTTTTGGAATAGAGCCTTTGTGACCATTAACCATAAAGCCTTTGTAACCATGTTTGTATTAATGTGAAATTCGGTCCAAAAATATTTTATTTCAACCTAAATCACCTTGCTAAAATTTATTACTAAAAAAATCTCTTGAAAAAATTTCGTTAAAAATATTTTTGTTGGAGGGATCATATTGAAAAAGGGGGTTTTCTCTGCGTGTAATGTCCTTTTCATTGTTAGATATCTTATCATAAAATATACTAAGCGATAAGGACAAAAGCAAGTTCCTTTATTAAGGATTTTACCTAACTTAATAGGCTTTGTATAATTAAGCCGGTTCTTAATTTAGAACCTATTTGCTTTTTGTTAAAATTATTTTCTTAAAAGGCGAAATATTAGATATGGGATTGTATGTTTTTTTAAACTGTCTCTATGGTACTCGGGTGAAAATCCGAGCAGCGTCCGGGCGATACTTTCCACATAAATAAAAGTTGACTGTTTCGGACACAGCGATCTTTGGGGGACTGTTTCGGACACAGCGGTCTTTGGGGGACTGTTTCGGACACAGCGGTCTTTGGGGGACTGTTTTGGCACAGCCACTTTTGGGGACTGTTTTGGCACAGAGACTTCGGTCGACTATTTCGACACACCAACTTCGAAATCGATGGACAGGTCATTAAGGTACGTGGATACCGTAGGTCAAACCTAGACGTAGCTGAATTACCTCAGCCGACAAAAAACGACGTTACACCTTCTTGCTTTTAGAACTAGATTTAGGTTCAATCTATCAAAGAGGCAAACTCTTAAGAGTTTTGCTAGTAAATAATCGATTTTCTTAGTTGTCTCACCACATTCGGAGTAGAATGGCGATGGTTTTACTCTGATTCCATAAAACTACATTAAAAGAATTTTAAACATATCGAAGGTCTCTTAATCTAGCATATCCGATTGATAGAATATTATTTTCCTATTGATCTGTTACAAAACTGATCTGTATTCGTACAGCTCTCTAATAGAGGTCGTCATCGGACATTGAAAATTCCTTTTTCTTATTCAAAAGTCATATACGAAAAGCAGTGACTTCTGCAAATAGCTTTTGAAGCGACGAGAAGACAAAAAAGAGACCAACCATCGGCATATCTGACAGATAGTCTTTAATAGCTAAAGGCTATTGTTAAGAATTTCAACTTTTATACTACTGCCTAATCGATAAAGTTATATATCAATATGTATGTATGTGCATATAAGAAACATTTATATTATTTACATATATACTAAATTCATTGCATATGAGCAAATACACACAAATATATAAACTTTTATGTGTATGTAAATATAAACTGATAACGGATGCGTCTATCTATGTACACTCACACAAAAAAAAGTAAATTTTAGAAATGAATTCGATTATATTTTTGATTAAATCAATAGAAAGAAGGTAAATGTAAAATAAATTATATAGTTTAGGTTTTATTCCTCACAACAAAGGCAAATAGTTGGGAAAGAGAAGTACAAAGAATATTTAATGCAAATAATTGGAATTCAATCAAATCATTTAATTTTGATTAAAAAAAATGTGTGTTAATTGTATTGAAAAATTATTAACAAAAACACCCAGATATAGATTAAAAGTTAAAATAATAATAATAAGTAAAACAAATTACAGAATTGAAAAATTAAAATCTTAAAATTTTAAGAAAATTCTTTTAGAAATGAACAGGCAGGTTTTCGCCCCCAATTAGACCAAGTCAACACGCTACGTATAATAATAGAACAGTCGATTAAATGGCAATCACCAGTTTCTTTTATTTTTTGACTTAAAAAATGCCTTCGATTCAATCAATAGGACTGCTACCGTTTCTTTATTTATCGCATCACAAAAAAAAATTCTCGCTAATTTTTTTTTATTTTTCTTTTTTTCAATTAAAGCATTAATCAAAAAACCAATGAGTTTTAATAAAATATTTTATCAAGTTAATTAAACATTTCATCTATTGAATTAAAGGTTTAATCAAGTGAATTAAACCGTTTAATTGAAACTATTTAATTGTTTTCTGGTTCAAATTTAATTAATTTTATAATTAATAACACACATTTTTTAATTGAAATCATTTTTTATATTTTTCTGTGATCGTAAAATTTCTCACATGAAGTTTAAAGCAAAAAATTCCATCGTTTCTCGTTTTGTGAGAAAAAGTGTTTCTGTATTTAAATGCGAAACCAGACAGTAATTTTCAGTAATAGAGTGTCAAATTAAATGTCAACGAAAGAAATAAATGATAAAACCAAAACAATAATAAAATAATAAACATTAAAGAATCAAAATATATATTTATTTTGCCTTTTAAATTCTTCATTTATCTTATGAATTTATTCTATTTTCTATTGAAATAAAAAAAAATTGTTTACAAACACATTTTAAATTAAAAATAAATTTATATTTTTAAATTTTATTTTTCTCGCACCAGCTTGAAATTTGACTTATTTTGACAGGTCTTCACTAATTTTGACTTTTGGCAAAATGTTGTGACAAAAACATTTTTTCTCACATCCTTTCAATAATTGTTAAAACATTATTTAAATGACAGATAATTCTCGCAATGTACAGCGGAAGAAACATTTGTATGAGAAAAAACAATTTTTTGTTTCATTTTACACTGTTTTTTTTTTTTTGGAATTCAATCGTTTCATGCGAAACATTTTGCGATGCGAAAAAAAGAAATGCGCTACTGGAATGATTTGAAAGGGGAAAATTTCCCAGACAAAATATTTTGAATAATTAGGAATATGAACGATGTACATTAGGGCTATAATTTTTTCACACTTTTTACGAATATAAAAACGGCATAGTATAGTCGTGTAGAACATTAAAAGTTATTAATAAAATATATGATGATTTTTTCGGATTGTTAAAAAAGTTCACGCAGGAATCGGGTTGAAGTTTGAAAATAACCATTTTTATGTCACGGATATTTAAAAAATATACATCTGATATTTGTATATATTCCTATACGTATCACTTAAATACTATTTTGGATTTTATTCACTGCTTTAGATTTAAAAATTTTCCTACGGTTTACAATTCATCGCGGTTCAAACTTCGTTATATGTAAAAACCTGAGTAAAATAACTTATGCTTAAAGCGATATAAAAATATAAGCAATGATCCAAATTGTGCCAATGCCTAAATTATTATCTTTTAAAGGAGTTTTTAAAAATACACCATTTCCAATCGAAATTCATGGAAAATTAAAAAAAATCACAAAATAAACGAAAAAGTTGTAAAACTTTTTATTTTAAAAACTTTTTTTAATTTAGAAATCATGGAAATTGTTGCGTATTTATATATATTATTAAATTTAGTTGTTTGTTTGAAATTATGTATATTTATTATTAAAAAAATTGATATTAATTTTTCGCGGTTTTCAAAAAAGGTCACCCACAAAACGCGGTAAAGTTGGAAAATTATTTTTTTTATTTTTATTTGTACTTATACATTTAGCAAAAACTTTAGCAAAACAACACACACATTAAATTTAAAATTCATGTCCTTTAATAATTAAGAAACTTTTTTTCATTTATTAAAATTTTTTTATTAAATTTTTTTCTTTAGGGATTTTAGAAAATCTCTTTTGTGGGTGCGGTTTTTATTTTCAAACGACCCAAACAAATTGTTTTCGTAAATAACACAATATTCGCTATCGTGTTATACCCCTAATGAATATTGTATAACTACAAAAAAAAAAAAAACAAATAAATAATAAAAAATTTTTCTAAAAAAAATTTTTGAAAGGTTTTAGAAATTTGCTTCCCTGCGTGAGGTTTTATTCGCAAAACGACGGGAGGCAGGTGTTTTCATTACTCAAACATTCTTGGCCACTCCGTGGTATTATGCCAAAAATTTGGTTATCGCCCTAATGTATCGGGTGTTTTTTTTACAGGTTTGTTTTTCGAATAGAGATAAAACTGGCATTTTGTGGTCAAATCTGGCAACTCTAATGTCATTAATGTTCAGTTTGGTTTGCCATTTCATCATGAACAGGTTGACAAAAGAACAACGCTTGCAAATCGTGCAAATTTATTTCGAAAATAACGGTTCAGTTCGCGAAGTTTACCGCAAGCTCCGTCCATTTTATGGTCGACATAATCGTCCATCAGAGCAATTAATTCGGTTAACCATGGATCGTTTTCGCACTACGTTTACTCTATGTGATAATACGCATCCGCAGAGACGTCGAACAGTGCGCACCGAAGAAACAATTGCCGCTGTAGAGCAAAGTGTTGAAGAGGACCCGAATGAATCGATTCGCCACCGTGCACAGCAATTGGAGCTTTGTCCATCAACTTTATGGAAGATTTTGCGCAAAGATCTTGGCTTGCGACCTTACAAGATCCAGCTTGTGCAAAAATTAAAGCCGCGAGACCATGCAATGCGTCGTGATTTTGGTGTATGGGCCGAAAATGAGATTGATCTCGATGCTGATTTTCATCGCAAAATTTTGTTCAGTGATGAGGCTCATTTTTGGTTGAATGGCTACGTCAACAAGCAAAATTGCCGCATTTGGAGTGAAGAGAATCCACATGAGACCCTTGAGACGCCATTACATCCACAAAAACTGACTGTTTGGTGTGCTCTATGGGCTGGTGGAGTCATTGGGCCATACTTCTTCCGAAATAATGCTGGAGAGGCAGTTACCGTTAATGGAGACCGGTATAGAGCCATGATAACCGACTATTTTGTTCCCGAATTGGATGGCATGAATGTGGATAAGTTGTGGTTCCAACAAGACGGCGCTACATGCCACACAGCGCACGCCACAATCGATTTATTGAAGGAAACATTCGATGAGCGCATAATTTCGCGGAATGGACCTGTCAATTGGCCACCAAGATCGTGTGATTTGACACCATTGGAATATTTTCTTTGGGGATATGTGAAGTCGCTCGTCTACGCCAACAAACCAGAAACGTTAGGGGAATTGGAAGCCAACATTCGTGGCGTTATTGCCGACATACGGCCCCATATGCTCTAAAAAGTGGTTGAAAATTGGACCTGTAGAATTGGCTTTATTCGAGCCAGCCGCGGCGGCCACATGCCTGAAATCATATTTAAACATTAATGGCATAAAATTATCCTTCCAATAAAGCCAAATTGATGGTCATTAAAACGATTTTCTTGTGTTTTATTTCAATTCGAAGTTCTATACCACTGAAAAAAACACCCGATACATACATGTCGTGTTCAGTTTTATTTTCTTTAGTGACCATCTTTGGGAAGGGCAAAATAAGTTGTTATTAAAGGAAGTGTGGAAGGGCTCGCTCCCGAATGACAACGTGTGTAAGACAGACGCAAAGTCGTCATACAAAATTTCTAATAAATCATGCTCATTATTCTTTTGACATGCTGTTTTTATTACGAAAAATAAAGTTGTTAGAATTCTTTGCCGTTAGGAAACCAGAAACGCCGGTCAACTATTAAAAAAATCATTAGCCGGCTGAAGTTAATATTTTACAATACCGATATATTTATGTTCAGTTAACCATTGAATATAAATTATGAACATACAGATATAAAAAATGTTTCATTATATCCTAAATTGCTATCTTCGAATTTAAAGAAAAAAATTTTAAATGGCTGAACTCTTTTACGGTTCAAGTGTTTACTTGAGGCGTCTGAACAACGCTTTTTTAAAATCAAGAACTACTTTGGTTTCTGCAAAATTAATGTGAAAAAAAAAACAGAGAATATGTCAGAAGTACGTTAGCAATCGAATTTTATAAACCTTCTGTAAAACAACAATTTTGACAGACATGTACAATTACATGTGACTTAAAAAGTTCACAAGTCAGATGCAGGGTTCCCAGTTTTATTTTAAGCCTTATCCTCAATTTGCAAATTCCAAAATTGCAAAAATCCCCAAAATAGCTATTTTCTTATCCCCAAAAATCCCCACATTTTCTTAAAAATAAAACACATAATATTATGTCAATGGAAAAATATGCATACATCGATTTATATAAGTAAATCCATTTGTGTAATATTATTAAAACTAATGTTATTTATTCTTTGAGTTCTATGTACACATGTATAGTATGTAACAAGGGTAACGTAAAAGCGCAAAAGAAAAATTATGTGTAAATATTTATCATTTCAAAAACTAGGGAATCAAAATATTCTGATTCATCAGTCAGTGCAATTTTGTTTTTAATGTTGTTTATTTTAAAAGTGCATTTGATATGATTAAATAAATTTGTCACAGCAAGCAGCATTATTTTAAAGTGTGTATTCTAATTAATTCTAATAACTTATACTGCATTCTGTTGCAAATATTGATTTTAGTTGTATTCAATACAGAAAAAGACTAGTTCAACAAAAGTAACGCTAGTTGGTACAAAAAGCATATTTAAAACTATTTCAACAAGTTCTTGAAAAAGTTTTAAACCGCAAAAAAAAACTAAAATTTGTACCCACCAAATCTTGACCAAATCGGTCCTGCCATTGCAAAAATGGAATTTATAATAATCTATTATTCCCAAAAATCCCCAGCAAAAAAATTTTTATCCCCAATTACAAAAAAATCCCCAATTTGGGGATAAATCCCCAAAACTGGGAACACTGGTCAGATGTTAAAAAAAACATTTCGTGTATTGTGACCTAAAGCCAATTTATCAATGTCATTTTAAATAGTTTTTTGTTTCTCCTGTCAAATTTTCAAAATGTTAGATAAGGCCGTTTGCGTTTGAGGTAACAATATATACAATCTTGTGGTCTAACACAAGCAACAAAAACAGCTTATGGAAGATTACAAAGAGCCCATAGGACAGCAATTATAGAGGAGAAATTAAAATGGATTGGCCAATGTATCAGAAAAGCGCAAACCTTTATAACGATAATGGCATTAATTAGACTGGAACCCTTAAGGTAGACGATGTGGACGCTATAGCACCACTTGGGAATAATAGATTATGGCCCAACTATAGTATGCTTAAGTTGGCTTGAGCAACTGTACGAATACATGTAAATAATATGTGTCAAACCATATTGAACTTTAGGAAACATTTTGTTAAGTTTTATGATACGAAAAAGGAAAAAAAAATTTAGTATGTAATTCGCATTGCGAAGGTGATTTGTGTATTTGGTTTAGTCAGACCTGTATCATGCGGTTATTAGGGTCGAGAAATACATTTATTTTTGATTGCCGCCAGAGAGCGTTTTCGTACACTTTTTAGAATTGATCGTCTGTTTTTGTCGAAAATTGACGAATTTTTCTCAAAATGCAATCTCGAATTTCAAACGAAAATAACAATTTTAAGCGTTCTAAAAATATGTGCATACGAGCATCTTCGGATTGCATTTCCAAATTCATTGTGTTAACAATTTTTAATATGTACTGCAGAAACAGGAAAGGAATAGCGCTTGTAAAATCTCCTTCAAAAAAATTCGGAGTAAAATAATAATGGAGTGGGCTCCCACTGTTCCAAAATTCTGTTGATTACTTCTTGACGTGACAACCATCTTGTTGGCGAATATTTGAAAATATTATGAGTTCATTGCAAAATAATCTTGAACTGAGAGGAAGTCGTCACTTCTACTATGTAAAACTTTTGCAGAAGTGGTTTCCTATATGTTTAAAAAACTTATCAATGTCATCAGAAAATGTGTCATATGCAATAGTCCAATTAACAAGAGCAAAAAATCTATTCACAATAGCGAAGTTCAGTTTTTGGTGCAAATGCTCTTGCAAAAGACCAAATGCAAAATATCATAGCTGTTTTGTTAAATAAAACAACAAAAAATAGAGTTTCCCTTAGATTTCATAAAAAAGCTACGATATTTTGCATTTTCGCAAGACTATTTGCACCGAACATTTTATATCAATTATGAATAGGTTTGAAAAAATTGGAAATAGTACCAAATGATTCACGGGGGTACCAGCGTACTTTTTAGTTTTGAATTGCACCAAAAAAAGTACAATTGTACCAACTTTTTCAACCCTGCCAAATATATAGTTCGATTAGCGGTATATTTTTTGGTTTGTTTTGGATGCTATTCAAATGTCACGTACGTGGTACAAAAAAAAACATTTGTCTTTGTCATTTTTTTTTTTGGCCAGTCTTAGGTTTTTTAAAATAAAAGTTCAAAGCGAGATATTTGCTGCAAAAAAATATTGATCGGAATTTTTTTTAAATTGGTATAATCAAAATTTTATAAGCTTTTAAAGCTCGTCTCGTACGTTATTGTCAGTACTAAAATGCAACTAACTGCATCTTCTTATTATGTTGGTATTTAGTTAAAATTATGTCAAACCTTATTTTATTACAATCAAAATCATCTTATACAATTTTTTTGTGATCGGCCCATATTTGACCATAGCTCCCATACAAGTGCTACTCCCGAAAATAGCTTTTAATGCCATAACTTCCTTATGAATGTTGGTTTTTACATAAAAATTGGCAACAATGACTTTTGCGATAGGTACTATGTCATGACAAAATGTTGTGCGGGTAGGTCTAAAAATTAACCATAGGTCCCATATAAACCGCCTTCCTTAAATCGGCTAGGGGCAAACAAATCTCATATACATAGATGGAGATCACTAAATAATATTCGGCACAAATTACTTTTATATAATTCTTAACCTCATAGCATAATTTTGTTCTGGCGATCTTGATTGGCCATGGGCCCCAAATAGGGTCCACTCTCAAACATTTTTTTTTTTAATATTATAGTGCAATGTATCATATGGTCGGGCTTGACCGACTAAACTTTCTTACTTGTTTGTTTTAAGTTTTTATGTACATATATTTACAAAAAATATATTTCGTGCCTTGTAAATACTATAAGAGAAAAATCTGTCACGTACGGTATGTCACGAACGATATTACAGTTTGTTAATTATAAGACCACAAAAAAAATTGTTTTTTCCCAATTACGGATTATAAAGGAAAAATTATGTCGTTTAATGTTAAAAATTAAAAAAAGAAGAAAAACCTCCCACAATTCGCAGATTTTCGTATTTTTTTAGATTCACCTCAAAATCCCTTCCGTTTTATGTTACGTACGATATGCACTTACTTTGCTCGATATTTTGGACAACAAGGTTTCGAATTTAATAATTTTTTTTTTTTTCATTAAAAGTACCCTCTAAATGAAACATAATGATAAAAAAAAAAATCCAGTTAATACTATTTTGGCAACATTTCTATCTCTCGGAAGGCGTACAAATCTCACGTACGATGACATGGAAATGCCCATATATTTCTGGTATTTATGTATAAGATATTTTTTCACATAGAATTTATGATGGAGCTTGATTCAAAATGACTAACAAAAAAAAAGTTTATGAAAATGTTTTGTGTTTCTGTTACAAGTGTATACGATATACATACATACATTCATACCAGTGTTGCCAATTTAGCCATTAAAAAATGAGTTTGTCTAGCCATTCGCCATTTTTTAATTTGTTTAGCTAAAAATTTTTTTTTTTCGCTTTTCTTTTAAAATAATAATTTTGATTTTTTTATAAAAATTTATAAAAGTAAAATAAACATTTTTAGCAATTAAATCGCATTTAATTTAAATCACAACTTTTACAAATGTTGTAAATCGCTATTAACGATGATGATGAAACATCTTTCAAAATAAAGGAATAGTATTCCAACACTGTTTCTTTCTGGTCGCAAGTATTTCAATAAAGAGATGCAGGACGCAACAAAAATTTGAGAATTTACTATAAAGTTCCTCTTACTTTCATGATAAAATGATAAAGTAGAGATCGTCGTTCGTAAAATATTGTGTTCAATAATATATAAAAAAAAAACTATATAGAACACAATAATTTACGAACGACGAGATGGTATTTAGCCAAGTAATTTTTGTTAAAAGTTGTTTGAGATTTTATCAATTAGGAAAATAGTTATAACCATTTTTTATGTTTAAAAAAAAAAACAAAGGTTTTTGACCATTTTTTTGCCATTTTTTTCCGTAAATTTAGCCATTTAATTAAATTTTTGAATCCCAAGAAAAACTTTGATAACTAATATGCATGTGGCAGTGTAAATAAAACTGAACTGGCAAAATAAAATAAAGAAATTTTTTGTTTTTTTTTTGTTTTTTCTTTTCCCACTTACAACTACATTTAGAATTGACAAAAAAATCAACCAATTGTAGCCGGGACTGTAAGAAAAGATAAACTCAATGTTTATTGTTGTTGTTTTTGTTTTTGTTTAAGCTTTGATATTGTTACAAGTAAAACTGTGGCTTACAATTCTTATTCGCTTAACAGTTTTATTTATGTAATATCTTAAGTTTTTCTAAAATCTTTGGATGAAGTTTCCTGACGATCTGGCCTAAGCAACCAGTGAAATGCGCATAGGAATAGCTTATCCCTTCAACAATAAATTTCAGTTTATCCATAGTATGAAATGGGAATGTAGCACATTTAAACGAAACCTTGTTAATTAAATTTTTGAATCCAAATTTTGGCAACACTGATTCATAAATACATACCTACTTATTTATTTTTTTTATTTTGTATGTCGTTAAACAAAACCAGTTTCTAGAAGTCATTAACAAATTTAAGATTTATTAATTTATTTTTATGTAGAAAATACAGCATGTCGATAAAAAAAAAACAAAAGAGCTGAAATGAATTTTTAAAGCCTTTTTTTGTGGAAATGCAAAAAAAACATAAGACAATAATGCAATATTTGTAAGTCATCCAAGAAGCTGGCTTTGTAGAATTCTTACGTAGCGCGAAAAAATGGCAAAGAAATTTTTAAAAGTTGGCATTTTTAAAAGAATTTGGAAAATAAATCTACCATTTTTAAATAGTCCGATACTTTACACATTGGCATTTGGCGGGGGTTTCTTCATCTTCCGGACGGCTGTAGTGTTTGCAGGCGGAAATCTTGGCTATAAGGCGGGCGGGTAACTGACTTAGGTATGTATAGGCGCAAAATGTAATGAAACAATTTTGATTTAATTTTTTGACAATCAGACCAAAAAGCATTGGATTTTGTGAGAGAAAAATTTTAAAGCTTGTAGAATAGTGTGAAAGGGACTTTAGTGCAGAGTTTTTTTTTTCACGTAGCGACGTGTCGCGAATTGTGTCATTAGAGATTTGTTCGTACTACTTTCCTGCGTTACTAAATACAAATTAATCCTCAAAATGAGTGTTGTTTGAGGTATATGAAGAAAAATGTTAAAGTTGTTTTGATATTTAATTATGTTTTATAAGTTTCGGTACATACTTACTTTGAATTAAAACGAAATATCTATTTTAGGAAAATATTTAAAATTTTCGTACCTACAAAGAAAAAAAAGTAAAAATATTTTATTAAACAAATATTTCAACAAAATAAATTTCTAAAGTTTAATCATTTTAATTTATAATTTCGGAATGTTTGTTTAAAAATCATTATGCCGCTTATTTTTGTAGAACAACACTAAAAGTTTATTTATTTATGAATCGTTAAATTAATTAGCATTTATTTGAATTACTTGTTTCTAAAGTGTTATAGAATGTGAAAAATACTACAAAGTAATAATTTTAATTAAAATATTAAAATGCAAAATCAAATATACACAATTTAATAAGTTTTTTTTTAAACTTCAAACACAACTTGTAATAATAATAACATACCTGTAACATATTCAAAATTGTGTTCAACACAATTATTTAGTTATGAAGGCCATTTTAACAATAAAGTTTATGATATCGTATTTGAAATTTCGTATTAAGTAAATGTTTAAAAAACCGTTAAGTTTTTTAAGTGTTAAACGGTTAATAAAAAATATTTTTTTTTATTTGATTGGTTGTATTTCAAATATTTTATAGAGAAACAAATACTGAATTAAGAACTCATAAAACCATAAAAGAGTTTCCGGAATATAGAGTGAAAGAAAATGCTACGTCACGTAACTATTTTATGAAATGTGCCTACAGTGCTTGATAAAATTGAGATATACATACATTGTTATATTTTTTTTTAAGATTAAACATTTTTAGTATAGATGATGCCAATAGAGAAATTTTAGTTTAAGTCGGAAAGCATTATTAGAGTGTGAAAAAACTCGTAATATCAAAGGGAAATATGTAGTTGCATTTCCTGGCAAGTCTCCTATAAAATATATTTTAAAAGAGAATTATAAATTCTTGGAATCAAAATCTGAGGATTTTTAGTTGTTTGTAGAGTTTTTGTTTTTCCGCACTGTTTTGATTTCCGGGTAAGCGGGAAATAAAAACCATTTTTCTGGGATTCAGAGATTCCCGCTCATAATGAAATTCAATTTACCGTATTAACATATTTATTTACAGTTTTATACCCTTAAGCAGTGCTCACGTTCTGTAAATCTCGCGTCGAAAACCTTTTCAAATGAAATGTGAGATATGAAACAAAAATGCCATAACTTGAAACATACAACTGTTTTTCTCACTTAACTGCATCTGTAACATTTTTGGCGTGTAATTTTGTGAGAAAGTCCCCGCTTTGAACTGTCAAATAAACTCACGAATAAAAATGGTGTGAGGAAAAATTTTAGGACTAACAAATCTATTAAAAATGCAAAATACAATAATTAATAATAACACGGAGGAGGTTAGTATTTTGTTCATGTTTAATTATTTTGCTTTTAACATTTTTGAAAAATATACGAATGTATTCAAACCTATTTTCTAAACAACAAACATTTAAGTCACACTTTACGATATTTGGTATAGCCGACGCACAGTGGGAAATTTCACGAGAAAGCGGTTAAAGTTCCATAACTTTTGACTGGATCGGTATTTGTTTAGATTTTTCGTGCTTGATAGGTGTTAGCCTTTAATTTGCGGCATAAAATTTTATTGAAAGAAACAAAAGTTAGGGGAAGTTCAAAATGTATTTTTTTTTTTTTTTTTTTTTCGTTATTTCTCTTGCATTTTACAACTGATACCTATTTTTTATTCTCTGTCAGAAAATGCCAATATTTGGCCCCTGTCAATTTTTTAGTTCCAATTTTCCAGGGGCCAAAGGTTCTCTTATAGAACAAGACGAGTTGTTTAAAGATAAAACTGAAAAAGAACATTTTTAAAAATGTGCAAAAAGTATTCTTGGATATCGATAAAATTTTAAGTAATTTAACTCTTATTTTTGGTTTCAAATATGTATGTACATACATATTTGATGTAAATCAAAAACAAATGATTATTCTTAAACTACTTTAAATTAAACAATATCAGTAAAACTTTCTTCTAAATAGCTTTGGTTTTCATTTGCAAGAAGTTGTTTAGCTTCTTCCTCCCATTCGATTGAGATTGATTTCGATTTTTGTCGAATACTGGACATATATGGGTCTGATGTGCACAACCGAATAGTTATAAGATCTTCAGTAGTAGAACATCTGGACCTTATTCTTGTATTATGCTCGCGGAAGAATCTTTAGTATTTATTCCTTTTTTCTTGCGCTTCTTCAGATTTAATTAATTTTTTAACTAATAGGTATCCACATTTTTTAATTGAAATAAATTTTTAATTTTTTCTGTGTAGAAAACCTCTTAGTTAAAAAAACGTAAATTTTATTTCAGATGACATTATTAAAAAAAAGTACGTTCTACAATTACGATTATTAAGTTAACATTATTTAACTTGTATCTTCTAAGTTCATTGATTATGGGCGAAAAATTCTTACCCAAGTTCTTTCCTCCAACAATGTCTAGATGTTTTTATGTTAAAGTTTCTTATTCTCTTTAAATTATTTTACGAATAATAAAAAAATGTGAGGCATTTGTTAAGCTAAAAAAGAATTTCACATTTGTCTGTTGTCCAATAAAAATAACATACGATAAATATGTTTTGATTAATATCCTCATTTATATGACCGAACACTGTAAATTATGTATCTTTCATTTTCGACCCACATAACGATAAAAAGACTCGAAGCAGACTCTAAACATTTAGTGCACACATGTGGACGGACTAAATAAGAAAACATTTATAAAAAGAAGAAAAACACTTGTCTAATACGAGTACCATCATTATCATAAACGGCAGCCGCAAGAGAAGCTTGTTGCTCTATTTCGCTGACTGGTTATTAATGAAGAAGAAGAAAAAATAAATACTAGGTATAATACTAATTTTGTTAAACAAGTTCTAGAGAAAAGAAAAGCAAGAAAAAAAATTAAGCAGAAGCAGAAGCGTTGAAATAAAAACTAATTAAAGACAATAAATACAAACAAATAAAATAAATTATGACAACTTATATAAATAATCGTAATTACTGATTAGCGAAAACGTTTAGCATTTAAGTTAAAAACTTTAAATTGTGCCTGCTGTCTGTCCATTTAGCTGTAATCAGCATGAATGTGTTGATTTTTCATATTCACAATGAATAGTTTGCCAACTTTTTCCTCCATAGTTTAAGTTGTTGTTTGTTTTTGATTTTATTTTAATGTTGATTTTTTACGTACGAGAGCAGGTTTATAAGGCTCTAATTACCAAAAAAAAATATCCATTATTTAGGCAAAAAATATTTTATATCGTAAACACTAACAAAAAAATAATAAAAAAACCAATTGGCTCGAACTGTCAAAGTGTGTCACCACATTAACTGAATTCGCCTTGGTTTTGACTTTGTTTATCAATTACTCGACCTTGGTTTGATTCAGCGCCAGACGTAGGTGTATATGTATGTATATTAAAAAAAACGTAAAAAGTGCACATTACTGTAACAAAATTGTAATCGATTTTACACAGAAAAAGATAGCAACAGTGATTAAAAATTCAATTAAAACAACTCCTCAGTACGATTTTTTATTTAAATTAAATAGTAACAAAATATTTTGTTAATATGACAAACTCGTAACAATGTATGTACCTATGTATAATTAATTGTTTACAAATATATTATTCAATATAACAAAAACAAAAAGTTAATTGAATTGAGGTATTGTTATTCAATATGACATGACTTGTCGTAGGTACTTAAGATCTTAATTCCTTTACAATCGTTTGAAATACTTTAAATGTTAGTTGACAAAATGCCGATTTATTAAACCCTGAGACTAATAAAAGTCGTTATCACCGCCATGTAAATATTTTATCTTATTTTTTTTGCTCTTTTTTATTTTTGCTTCTTCGTTTTTTAATGTATTTGTTTGTGGTGTACTTGCGAAAGAGCATAAATAGTATAAAATAATAACAAAAACAATAAAAAGGTAACATGGCGTTTACATTTGCCAGTACTGGCAAGACAGTAGCAATTCATTCAAACTTTTTCACTAAACATAAACACTTTTACAGCTATTTTGTTTTTGCATTTATTTGCCAACTAATATGTATGTATATTAGCGTGGCCGTTAGTTGTATGGAGAACTTTTTTTTTTGATTTTTTATACTCTCCCCCTCCAAATCGGTTCAGTTTTATGTAAAAAAAAATACAAAAAAATTTCGAAGCGATAAGTTGTGTTTTAGGGAGGGCGTCCGCCCCTCAAAGTTTGCCATCAAGCCATTTATTCAAATGTAATTTGTTTGCGTATGACTATCTTCTAAAAACAACATTTTACAAGAATATGATATATGGCAATATTTTAGCTCTTCTAGTCAACAACATAAGCCTGCAAGAAAGTTTTTTGCTAAGACTAATATCTTAGAAAATAATTAAGAAAATAACAACAAAAACATACGTTTTATATATATAAAAAGGCGATTAATGGCAAGTGACACAATTTTGAAATCGATGTCTTCCGATTTGGATGAAATTTACACCAAGGTTAGTCCTATAAGATAGTAGTTTACACACAAATTTTCAACAAGATCGGTCAAAATGTTTCAGAGGTAGAGGGGGTCAAAGTTTGCCATACAGGTGTTCTTTCTCATCCATGTAATTTATTACCTATTGGTGTTAGCAAAATTTGTCCCAAGTAGCTTAGATAGCTATTTAATCAATCTTTTTTAAAAATATTTTTTTGTTTTTTTAAAAAAATTTTTTAATTTTTTTTTTTTAAATTTAAAACTTTTTTTTTATTTTTTTTAGCCAAGTGTTAAATTTAAAAAAAAAAAATTTAAAAAATTTTTTAAAAAAACAAAAAAATTTTTTTAAAAAGTTTGATCAAAAAGCTATCTAAGCTACTTGGGACAAATTTTGCTTACACCAATAGGTAATAAGTTACATGGATGAGAAAAAACACCTGTATGGCCAAAATATCAAACTTTGACCCCCTATAACTCAGAAACTTTTTGACCGATCTTGTTGAAAATTTGTGTCTAAGCTACTATCTAACAGTACTAAAGTTGGTGTAAATTTCATTTAAATCGAAAGACATCTATTTCAAAATTGGGTCACTTGACATTAAATCCCCCTTTTATATATATAAAACGTATATAAAATGTTTGGTATTTTGTTTTTATTTTCTTAATTATTTTCTAAAATATTGATTTTAGCAAAAAACTTTCTTAGAGGCTTATGTTGTTGACTAGAAGAGCTAAAATATTGCCATATATCATATTCTTGTAAAATGTTGGATTTAGAAGATAGTCATACGCAAACAAATTACATTTGAATAAATGGCTTGATGGCAAACTTTGAGGGACGGACGCCCCCCCTAAAACACAACTTATCGCTACGAAATTTTTTTGTATTTTTTTTACATAAAACTGAACCGATTTAGAGGGGGAGAATATAAGAAATCAAAATAAAAAAAATAACGGCCACCCTAATGTATATGCTTACTGTCTTGCCAGTACTGACAAATGTTAACGCTGTGTAAAGCAACAATAGCAAAATTCATTACTTTCTCATTATCGCACACTTGAAATCAATCGTGTGTTTTCAAGTAAGCATCAGGGATGGAAGTCATGATACATTATAATATTTTTTTTTGGTCTAGTAGTACTATCGCAACTTATTTGATACAGTTCAAAAACAAAGGCGTTCTTTTAATCCGAAGTTGATTTTATTCGAACTGCTATGTATTGTTTACCCTTTTTTTTGCGAAGGATTTCTTATTAACGCGTTCGCGCGCTGCAGTCGATTGTTAGCACGGAATGGGGTTTTGAATCCATAGACTCTATTCCCTCTCATATCACATAAAGTGTACCCTTTTAAACTGTCTTGTTCTCTCGAAATCTTAAATTCCACATTTAATATGGACACTTAAGGTGAAACTTAAGCGTTTTTTTATCCGTACGTAGTATTCTTACATCTTTTACACTAATAATTATTATTTTTTTATTGCTTTTATTCTAAGTGCCTGGCCCACAATGTCGACAAGAACATTTCTTTCGTAAATTTATATTGAAAACAAAAACAAATTTTAGTTTTTTATTATTGTTTTCAATATAAATATGCTTAAGAAATGTTCTTGTCGGCATTGTGGGCCAGGCAGTTAATATTTTTTTTGAAACTATTATTATCAACAAAAATAAACAAAAGAAATACATATCGCACTTGATCATATAGACAGTAAGTATTAAGCTGTAACATATGTATTCCTAAATTCAATTGTTTTGAACTAATTGCGCAAGGAGATTGTTCTTAAATTTTAGAAAAATAAATATTTTATGTTATTGTTAAATTTAAAAATTATTTTTGTTTTGTAAACAAAAAGAAAAAACAGGTAATTAAATAATTATTGATAGTAAAAAGTTTACTGTCAGAAATTTTCAAAAAAAATTTTGTCTAAAATTTGTATGCTCTGTTTAACCCTCTCGTTCAAGGCGAATTCATTACAGGTGGTCTTAAAAGCCCTGCTGATAACTTTTTTTTAGCTTAATCATTGTTGGATGTCAAAATGTTGTTTATTATCTTTGTTTCTGTTTTTGCTATTGTACAATGGTTCTACATAAACAAATTGATTGTGGTTTTTGTATGAGTTGTACTTGTTGTATTACCGAGATAACCTGTAATGAATTCGCCTTGCTCTCGTTGCAAGTTTTTCGAGTACCTAAACGCTAACTAGTAACAATTATTGAAAATATGCTTTTATTTTCTGTTATTATAATTAAAAAAATTTCATTTTTTTAACTTGAAAACCCACAAAATAATAATAACGCTTATAATTGGAAATGCCCTGGCATACCTTTCCTGTGTTCCTTAATAATTTTTTACCTGTCCACAGGCCGAAGTTCTGGACAGTTGGATGGATTTGCCTTCCGTGGTACAAAATTTATATTATTGTTTAAATAACACTCAAGGGCCTTTTTCTATAGTGGCATGATGCCAAATCGGGCCAGAAGTATGAAGGGACTCTGTGTTGTTCTAAGAAAGCTAATGGCCGTTTTTGTAGTTACTCCGTTTGTGTTTATCGTTCCTGATTTCACAAACGATTGGCTTTTTATTGTTGTAAACATTACCTCGTCCATCAGCCACATACATACAAATCTTGACCCGGAAGTTGGGAAAATTCTGCCAGTACATAAGTTTCACCATCCATCACACAGCAGTTGTATTTTTTTTTATAAAATTGTATCTCAATTTTTTCGCACGTTTTTGTGCTTCTTGGATCTTTACCGCATTGCGATTTGGAACTTTCTGAACTTTATACGAGTTTAACCCAGCATAAACCATGGCTATGCGCAAAAAAGAAACCGAGCATTTATCTTTATTAGCTGCTTTTTTGATAGAAGTGTTCGGTGCTCTTCGAAAGAGTTGTTCGACTTCTTGTCTTACTAATACCTGTTAGCCCTTTTTTCTTCATGATCGAAGTTTTCTTTCAATGTTCAAGTCTTCATTATGCTGTTTAATCGCTTTTGAAACAGTGTGACGATGAACCTACAGATCTTTTGCTATTTTTTGAAAGTCCATATTGAATTTTTATTGGAAAAGTTTAATTATTTTTTCACGTGCTTTTTTTCGTTGTCTATTTTGACCGAAATAACAGTTGAAAATAAATAATTCAGAATAGATAATATCTGACATACAGTGATGGACTTAAGTATAGGCACAACAGCCATGTGGCATTAAAAGATTGTATTAAAAAGCAGAAAGAATATTTTTTATCTTAAAATTACTATAAATCTATTACAGGCTGATGTATATTTTAAGATTTAAGACATTTTAAAATACAATGGACAAAAGTATATGCCAAACATTTTGAAAATATTGAATTTACTTTCGTCTGGGATAGAACCTGATCCCAGAAATCGCATTGCCTATTTTCAAACTGTTTGGCATAGTCCACTCTCTTCTTTTAATTAATAGTAGATATCCATGGTTTATGTCTAGCCACACGTGACTAATACCCAGCCTTATGTAACGTTCTCCGAACAGTTTTTGGGTGTACATCTTTGCCAAGATCTTGTTTAATCTCTGCGGCAGCCTGAGAAGTTGTTATTTTTGGATCACTTCTTACTTTCCGAACAATTTGAGCACGTTCTTTCTCAGTTTATTTGCGAGGACGACTACAGCCGCTTGCATTTTCAAAGCCGTACCGTCCGTACGGTAAAACGTCTACGATCCATTTATTCTTAGATCTCAGCAAAGATTTGCCTTGGTTATGCAAATGTAAAATTCGCTGAGATTCAGTCGTTTCACATTGTTTAGGACACATTTTAAAAAGATAACAAGCAAAATTAGTATTTTCTAAACTTCTTGCAACTTTTCAGTTCCTTAATTGAATAAAAGATTAGTAAGTCTAAATTTACACGTTTCATCTTTTGATGCTCAACTTCTTTTCAATTCCCTTTAAAGATGCCAATATATTCACACGTAGCAATCGGTTTCAACTTTTTTCGGTTCAAAACAAAAACAATTTTATTAACAGCGAATCAAAGAGAAAAAGAAAAGAAAAAAATTACATACAGCCATCCTTGTGCATATGCCAACGAATAAAAACACAAAGCGTACTGACCGAGTACAGGCATCTCCGTACCAACCCCCTTTCTTCTTTCTTCCCTCACCTAAAAACATAAGAGTTGAGCATCAAAAGATGAAACGTGTGAAAGCAGACTAAGGGAATATAACAGTGTGTGCCAAATTTTAAATTTTTGCCAGATTATTAAAATTTAAATAAAGATATAGACGCCTAAAAAAAGTGTGCCTATACTTTTGTCCATTGTATTTTAGAACTTTTTGTACTTTTTATCTGCCAACGGACTAACTCATCTGTCTACACCAATAAAACTGCTATAATCTTAAAATATACATCAGCCTCTAATAGATTAATAGTAATTTTAATATAACAATATTCATTCTGCTTTTTAATACAATCTTTTAATGCTACATGGCTGTTGTGCCTATACTTAAGTCCATCACTGTATTTTTAAAAGCTAGCGTGAAAAAAAAAATTATAATCGGGCATGTTCTAGAAATTGAAATAAAGTGGATTTGATATCGAGAAAATTTTAAAAACAATCCTGTACTAATAGTTCATAATAATATTCCATTTTATCAATTTAATTTTGTAGGTACCAATTGGCTTTACAAGAACAACGCTTAAAACCAGGACAAACCACGGCCATTTTGTAAATAATTGAAATTAAAATCTCGTTCGTTTTCAATTTCACTTTATTTCGATTTCTAGAACATGCCCGAATTTGTTGGACCAAGGATAAGTTTTGGATGGAATAGTGTGTATGCATAAGTTTTTTCTGACTCACTCTTAATATTAAACTTAAATGGTACACATGAAGGAAATTTTAGGTATATGGACCACCACGGGTGGATCTAGGGGAATGGAATAAATAAAGCTCGGTAAATTTGAGTTTTTGAATAAAACTCGAAAAAAATAATGCATCTAAAGGTAATCCACGTAACAAGGATTATGTTTGTGATTTCCTTATGTTTGTAGCACTCATCTTTTACTTTGTTTTTTTTTTTTTTATTTAAAATTTGACAAATAATCGTTATTTCCAGCCCCTGGTTTTGACAGACATGTGCAATTACATTTGGATTTTACATCTGACAAAGCCACTGCAAAATACATGTCGTGATTTGGTTCTCCGCTCTGGAACGACCCGTGTATCACTCGGACAAATATTGTTAATCTAGCAACAGCTGTATCAATCGAAAGAATTTAAAAAAAAAGAACTTCCGAAGACTGCAAATCTTTTAAACCAATAAGAGCATTTCGTATAAAACCAGCTTTAATATTTTTATTACTGTTCTGTTTTTAAGTTATGGCAACACTTATGTATACATATACATATTTGCGGCTGACTTTCGGCCGCCCCTTCAACGTCTGTCGTTTGTTTAAGCAATCTTACATATTTTGTGTCTTTTTTCTTTTTTATTTGAAATAGGTACAACGTGCACTGCTTGATTGTTAATAATGTTGTTTTTTTTTAGATTTGGCCAACATCGTCCCTCCGAATAAGTAATTAGTCTTTCGGTTATATTTTTTTTTTTTTTTTTTTGTAATACATATACATATGTTATGTTTCATTTCTTTTTCCTCTCTTTTAGTATGGTTTTTTGTTTTTGGTCAGTGACCGTCCGACCATGCATACGAGCACATTCGAGTCTTACCAATTGTTGTTGCGTGGTCAGATCTTACAATGTTGTCATTAAAATTTACTAAAAATATCTTGCAACTGTGTGAACATTGTAAGCTCATTTTCATTTGGCAGATGTGTACAATTAATGCATATGACAATAGCACCATTGACAGAAAAATTACAACATTGTAACATCTGACCATCGTCTGTACGAAGCTTTAGTTGCTGCTGCCCACTGTTGTCAATATGACGCGTTTCTACCGACTTGTATGTTCGCATCGTAGTGAAATTTTCATTATGTCGGTTTGCGAGAAATCTAGTCATTTTTTTTTTAATTTTTTTGTTTTAATTACACAGTGCAAAAAACACACGGATTGGGCAGTATAGATGCGCTTGTATTACTAACAAGTAGTAAAACACTACACATACTCAGTTTGCCGATTTTAGAGACCAATTTTTTCAATAGGCCTCCAAAAATTCTGAAAACCGGTGGGTCCTCAAAAGTGGATGTCATCAGTTTTTGGCCAACACCTAATGCAGACTTTTTTATGCCGTTTTAAAAAACAAATAATATCGAATTTTTGCTAAAAAAAATTCTTTTTTTTTTGCAAAAAAAAAATTGTTTCAAAAACGACTGCTCGGATTAGAATTTTATTTGCACATTCGATTCTTTTGAGATAGTTTTCGATCTCTTTTTTCGCTCATGTTTGTAAGTATCTCGGCGATGACTTGACAAATGTTGGTTTTCAAATGCTAAAACGCTAGGGGATTATCGTAGACACGGTCTTTGACGAAGCGCAACAAAAAAAGTCTTACGGCGTCAAATCGTATGATCCTCGTCGCCAAACACGAAATAACGCGTTCTGGAAACTTCCCATGCCAAAATCATTCATGTTGTGTGGCTCGTGGCACCTTCTTGTTGAAATCACACATCGTCCATTTCATTACCTTCAATTGTGGGCCAGGCGGAAGAGGCGGTTGGTTATCAATACGGCCAAAGCGCTTAGCACCGTGGAATCGACAAATTCGGATTATCCACCACACTTCACTAACAGAAGGGCTGACCACATCTGTTACCCTTCCAGTCTCTTTATAATCTTGCAAACTTCTTGCACTGTAGGTCGATTATGAAGACCATAAAAAACAAAAATTTCGAACTTCTGCTAAAAAATTACTGCGCGGATTTAAATTTTATTTTGCAGAATTTAATTTTTTTCAGTTTATTCAATAAACTAAACAGTTATTTTCGCGGGTAGGGATCGATATGTTGTGCAACCTCTTACATTTTCGAAATAACGGTATATCTCGTAAACAAATCTAAAAAACGGTTCTTGTCACTACATTCAGCACCATGGTAAAGGTAATACATATAAGATTCGGCATAGCTGAATATAGCACTCTAACTTGTTTAATTTCAAATAAAATTGGAGAAAACATTTTATTTATTTTAATAACAAATTGAATTAAATTTAATTATTTTTTTATTAAATCCAAAATATAATTCGTACCAATTGGTTTTTGGCTTTTTCTTTGTATCAAATATTTAATTTTTTTTTATTTTTTACAAGTTGACTCAAATTTGAAATACCTAGCACACTCTATTATGAGGGTATGCTCATAGCAGTCATAACTATTGTATTATAATTTTAAGAAATATGACGTTATGACTACCTTTGAATCCGTTAAATGTAATGATGTTTGTAATATATGATATAATTTTTCTTACTTTTTGTCACACAATTGTGTTTCCTCTTATTTTGTTCCATATATTTAATTCGTATTCTTTTCATCTTTTTTTCCTTTTCTTTATTATCACTTTTAACACCTTGTGTTTTTCTTTACTGTGTGTTTGTTGTAGAAGTAGTTGTTTATAATAAAAATAAAAAAGTGAAACAGATTTGTTTGTTATGTGATTTCTTTGTATGTTTTTATTGCTCGTATACGAATTGTTTTATTAGATTTTGTTGTTGGTTTTGCTGCTATAAAAAAAAACATTCAAGTGTTTTTTATGTACATTTAAATTGTTGTGTTTTTAAACATACAGTGCCGGTCAAAAAATGGCACCAATAGCCTATTCTATGTTCATTCTAGTGAAAACAAATATATTGTGCTAATTATTTTAAATTAAGTATGCAATACTGTTGTAATATGTATATTCTCTCTGAGCGTCTTTATTTTTTCCAAAAAATGTTACCGGTTTTTTCCAATGATCGAAATTATAAAAAAACTCCACATCAGTGCAGTCATTAAAATAGCACCGAATAACAAAAATTCGTTAAAGAATATTGATAGTGATTTAATAGTTGAAATAAAAGGTAAAAAAAAACTAAAATAATTCATCGCATATTACATTATTGATTTTCATAGAAATGGGACGTCGAAAGCATTGTACACCTACAAAAAATATGCTTGTGAATGCAATAAAATTTACTCAAAAGTCGGAAACACGTGGTCGTAAGAAAGTTTTGCCACCATAAATAGTTAAGCGTTTGGTCAGACAATGCAAGAAGATCCCGTTTATGCCAGCTACAGAGCTAAAAAAGGAGCTAAGTGTGACCGCAAGTGTTGAAACTATTCGTCGGAGGTTGCGAGACAACAACTTGAATGTCTGTAGTCCCCGGAATGTGGCCCTGCTCTCACGTTAGCATGTTGCAAAACGTTTGAGTTTGCTGGAACTCATTTGGAATGACCAACTGAAAAGTGAGCAATGTTATTTGGACAGATGAATCCAAGGTTGTTTTATTTGGAGGCAAAGGATCGCGTTCTTACGTCAGAAGACCCCCTAACGCTGAATTCAATCCAAAATTCACAACGAAAACCGTTAAACATGGTGGTTCAAGCATTATGGTATGGGGGTGCTTTTCCTACTATGGAGTAGAACCCATGTATTGAATCAGAACAATCATGGATAAGAAACTATACGTATCCTCCAGGAATTAATGCTACCATATGTTTCTAAGGAAATGTCGCTTCGTTAGGTGTTTCAGCAAGACAATGACCCGAAGCATACCAGCAAACTTGCCAAAAAGTGGTTTCAGGACAATAAAATAAACGTTATGGAATGGCCAGCTCAGTCCCCAGGTCTAAATCCAATCGAGATCTTATGGACAGATATAAAGAAGGGAGTATTCCAAATACAACCAACAAGTTACAAAGCCCTTTGGGTGGCAGTTCAGCAAATCTAGAACAGAATTTTGAAGGTGAGGTGCCAAAATCAAGCGAAATCGATGCAAAAACGTTGTGCAGAGGTTATTTTCAATAATGGGCACGCAACAAAATATTAATTTCAATATGAGAAGACATCATAAAAACAGAATTCAAAATTTTTAATTTATTTTTAGTTTAAGTATTAATTTTTAATAGAATAAAAGCTGTAGTGCTATTTTTTTGATTAAGTGTTTTTAAGTTGTTTTAAAAAAGTTAAAAATTTTATATCAAATAAAAAACCAAATCCATTGCTTTTTATTAAATATTGTTTAACAGTCCTGTAAGTATTTTATGACAAGTATTCAATGAAATCAGTTTGGCCTATTTACAAATATCTAACGAAGAACTTTTTTCTATATCCTGGTGCTATTTTTTTTAGTTGTTTAACAACAAACAAAATATTAATTAATAGAACATCAGAGACAGTAAATTATTCATAATGGAATTTTATTGATTTGCTTTTTTTTTGTTTGCTAAAATTTTTCGTAATGGTTTTCTAATCGTTGGCAATAGCGAAATATTTACTCCCATATTTTTATTTAATAAAACACGTTCGTTCGTTTTATACGCCTTTAATAAGCTTATAAACCGAATTTTCTTTGAAAGTTTGTTTAATAAACCTTTTATAAACCTGTCTGTTTTTTTTTTTTTTTTAATAAGGGAGTAAGATTAGAAAACTAGTATGAAAAATCGTAGAAAAAAAAATCAATCAGAAAAACTTATAAAACTTAACCGTTTTATTGATGTTTTTCTCAGGATTAAAAAGACTGCAGTCGAATCAAAAAACGAAAATTTTTGTACAAAGCAAACTGTCAAGACTTTTAAAAAGTTATCGATAAAAAATTAAGTTATGTCAAAAAATATGTAAAATTGTTCAAAATTAAAATTTAAATTTCAAGCTTGAAATATTTCAAGTGTTGCTAAGTCCGCGGTTTAGGGACAAATTCAGCGATTTGCCGCTTTTTGTTTTTATGTTTATCATAAACAAAAAATTTGACAACATTTAATAAAATAAAAAAAATCATAACAAAAGAAAAACTGAAAAAAATTTTGGTTTACATTCCTTATAGTTTGCTCTTTCCAACATTTACTGTTTCTTCTATCAATTCAATGAATAAAAAAATAATGTAGTGGCATAAGGGCTTTAGGATATGTAAAGTTTCCTTAAGCTCTTAATACATTTTGTCTATTACAGAGAAAACAGATTCGTGATCACAACCGAATTTGGCGCCAATCAAATTTCGTCGGTTGCATGTACTATCACACAATTCGGTTCCATTTAATGAAAATTTCGTTGCTTAGCATAATAGTTTTGATAGCAACATTTGAATTTTAGTACACTATCAGTCATAACAACAGATATTGTTAGTTGTTAGTATGATTATTAGAAACAAAATTGTGCTTATACCCGAATATATGATAGCTGCAACAGAATTAACACATAATTGGTGTTCATAGAGATTTGATTGTCGTTATCAATATATTTTTTTTAACCGGTCAAATGTAGCCCATAAGGGGCATGGACTTGTACAAAGGTCATCCCAATGAATGGAAAAAAATGGATTATTTTACAGTACGATGTCCTAGTGCAGGACCATATAACCGAGCTTGCATTATAAAGGAGAAGTCTTAAAACTACTCCATGGTATATTCCAGAGGATTAGCTTTGAAATCGTTTCAAAACGAAAACATGTCGTTAAAAAATGAAGACATGTAGTTTCACTGCAAACTCTTTTTCATAATGACATGGTCCATACTTGCACTACATTGGACCAACCCAGGATAAAAATGGATCAAGAACTCCAATATAATTTGCAGGGTATAAAAAAAATAATACATACATACATACATATGTACGTGTATATGTTCATACCTATAAGAATACGTAAATAAGTCACCCCTATTTATTAAGTTTTTGCACATTTTCCATTTTTGACCGCAAAAATATTTTTTAAATATAATATTAAAAATACTAATTATTTTAATCTATCAAATGTTTTGACAGAAAATTTAGTAAGCAATTGGGGCTTTTAACTATTTTTTGGTTGTGAATTCCGAATAATTATATTTTCATTTGTTGTACTCGAATTGAAAATATTCCAACAATCAATAATTAGCTGCAATAAATGAATAAACATTTCTATTACAAAATTTATTGACGAAAGCAAATTATTGATTGCAATGACCAATATTCAGTATTGCCCTATATTAAATTCGGTTGTGATTCTAACCATTAGTACTAATTTTTAGAACTAAATTAAATTAGTTATCATATCTAATAAAAGAATTGAAGGAATCATATTTCAGTTGGAACATCGTTTTAATAATCAAGAGAATTAAAAATCAGTTAGAACTATACATTTTTAATAGTTGCAATAATAAATCATGTTACTTGATCAATATTTTATTACTGCAACCGTTTCCCAACCAATTTGTTTTTTGTGTGTATTAAGTTTCGGTCAGACAGGTAATTTAGAAGTCAAAGATGAGGCTAACAAACAATATTATAATAACATATCATGATCAATATATATAAATATTTAACCTATTTCAGCTAAATCTTATTTATCTGATATAGTAAATATTATTCAGTATGTAGTAACTTGTATGAAGGGTTAAAAAAACTGCAGTCGAAACCAAAACTGTCGCACAAAAATTTGCGTACAACTCATCGATTTTTGAATGAATCAGAAGTAAAATTAACAGTTTGTTTTTGGCTAATAACAAATAAAGAAGTGGAAGAAATGCCACTTTTTCTACTTTGACTGCAGTTTTTTAAACGCTGCTTGTATGTATAGATTTGGTATACCAATGCGAAATATTGAACATATAAAAAAACATGATGAAATAAACAGGTGGCATTACTACGCCAGATGACGATTTTTTGCTCTTGCATTGTTTGTCCAATCTTATACAAAAGTTTTGTTTATGTTTACAAAAAGACAACGTTTCGAGTTGTGATTAGTGTACAGTAGTTTTCCGGTTTAACGAACCAGTACTTTGTCAGGCCTGTTCGTTAAACTGAAAAGTTCGTTATATGCCATACTTATGTCTAGTACCCATGTTATGAATAAATAAATAACTAGAACTGTATTATCTGTCGTTTATTTTGAAATATGTTTTGAAATCTGTATAATATATTAAAAAAAATTAAAAACGCTACAATTCATTACACTGGTAGCATAAAACCTAAAATAATTTTAATGAAAAAAAAAGTCCCCTTTTACAATGTGATAGACAGAAGGCAGACAGACGAAGTTTGTAGGCTAGAGAAAAAAGTAAAGTGTGTCACGCATACAGCTTCGCCCCTCTTACCAACAAACTTCGTCTGTCTGCCTTCTGTCTGTCACGTTGTAAAAGGAAACAAAGCAATAAAGTTGACAAATTAACCTTATTTTGTTGAGCCCTTTGAAAAAAAAAAATTCGAAGCTTTTGATAGCAAATATGTACATATGTGTTTTATTTGTTGCTCCAAATATTTTTCATGATCGAAAGAATATGCGTAACTGATCATTGCAGCATAATCAAACAAAAATGTTACATAAACAAAACATAAAATAGCGGTACTTGAGCACAAACAAATATTTTTTGTTCGCTATATAAGGTACTCAATGCAGCAAACTTGTGTGTTCGTTAAATGCGATGTTCGCAGAATCGAAGGTTCGTTAAACAGGAAAACTACTGTATTTTAATAAAGTTTTTGATAATTTTATTTTAAAGATAAATAAGTTATTGACTATAATTAAATAAAAAATTGCTAAAAATTCATTTAATTCATCACGTTCAGCGGCACGTTTTAATTTTTGTTTAAAGAATTTTTGACGTATGCTGGGACTAATTTCCATTTTTGTTGTAATGTTGTATTTGTTGCCGTAGCGATGCTGCATCTATTATTTTACCATGTAAAGAACTAAATAAACAACTTAACTGCAGCATAGTGATAGCAACAGCGCCAAAATACGTACGAGTGTTTTCCCACATATGCACCCACATATGTATGTTATGTAGTTGAAGAGCTGCACTTGCAAACGCAATACCAACATGTATAAAAAATTACGTCAACAATTGCCTGTTTTCGTACAGCATGTACTTGACTAGAAAATTTAGATTAAATTGTACTAAAACACCATCTTCCTAGCTTGTAGGCTGGGTGCCCCAGCAGGCTAGTTGGTGTTGAGTTAGTCTATCAGAGCGAGGGTTGTGGGTTCGATTGCCGCCAGAGACTCTGGTCAGTATCACTACAACCGTGTAAGTTTCTATTGCTTGTTTAATTAAGTTGTAGTTGTAAGTCTTCATGTTCATGTTTTCACTTTTTTGAAGAATTGACACGTTACGTTCATATCTAACCGCTGTAAAAATATCGTGCTATTTTGTTAATTTTTGGTAATGAAACGATTTTTCATATGCTTTTAATATAAAATTAAAAACTGTTTTGTTTCTACTGAAAATGTTTAAATTTTAAGCTTATACCTACCCTCTTTATAATCAAGTACGATATGTGCATAAAAAATAGTTTCTACGAAATCAAATTCAAAAATTTAATAATAATCAAAACAAAATCGAATGGATCGGAACGAAACGGCATTAAGAAGTCACAAAATCGAAGATAGAAAAGAAAGCGGAGACGTTAATGTTTTTGAAAACACGTCAAAATATTTCACCGTTGTTTCATTTAAAATGTTCACCTTCACAAATAGCAACAACATCATCATAACCACCAACGATATTGTATAGGGTGTAGTAGTAAAATCCACCCAAAATGTTTTAAGATTCTCTTCAAACTATGTACAAACCCTTTAAACGTCTCAATCTGCATTGTTCCTAAATTCCATATGCAACCACTATTGAAAACTACAACGCAATACATCCCTCTACCCAACAGCAACAACAATACTTTTAGCCATCATCAACGATTGTTAGCAATTCCAGCTCACATGGAGTACCAACATAAAAGTAGTTGTAACATTTATTTGTACAAGTATGTACCCAGTATTATTTAGTTTATACTCATAATCATCTTAGTCAGCATCATTATCATTATCGTCATTATTATCATTGGTTGTGGTAGCATCTCTTTGACAGTGAAAGGAGTTGAGAAGAGGTACTCTACTACTACTTAGCCCAAAGACAGGTCTATAAATGAAGGAATAAATGAACAGAGTCCGGAATCGCAGAACCACTATACAAATTTTTTGATTTAAAACCAATCAATTTAAAAAATCAGGAGAAACTGTTAACAATCGACTAAACGATAAGCCATATCGTTTGGTTTGTTAAGACCTGTGCGGATCAAGAAAGCAAACTGCCGTAGAAAAGCCTGCTATCTTCAGCTGTTTGATTTGACGTTATTGGTCCTTGTTTGAGATTAAGTTATTTCTCTGCTTGAAAAAATGTCCGTATTTTCGTCAAGTGCTCCAACGTTAGGGGATTTGAGTTAGGGTCTTTGACGTAGCCACACAACAAAATCCAACGGCGTTAAAACGCACGATCATGGTGGCCAAATGACGTCGCCAAGCCTGAACTACGCGTTCTGGAAACTTTCCATGCAATAAAGCCAAAATTGGTCGTATTGTGTGGCTGGTGGCAACGTCTTTTTGAAAACAGTTTTCGTTCAGCTTATTGCAGGTCATAGTGCTATAGCGCATAGCACTGTGGTATCGACAAATTTAGATTATTCACCACAATTTTTTCTAACATTATCGATATTTTTGGCAGTGCACATATTGCAATAATGCACAGGCCTGACACCATTTGTAACGCTTCCAGTCTCTTTAAATTTTTTTCCTGCCAACTCCTTGCATAGTAAGTCGATTATAAAGACCATAATTACGCCGTAATGCTCGAAAAGTGGCCATGTTTGAACCACCACTTTTGTTGTAAGTTTTAACTATTTCTACGCATTCTTCGGTTGTTAAAACATCATCCATACTCATAAATATTTAATCATTTACTAAATATATGACACTCCAGATGACAAATATTTAACACTGGCAGCTTTACCAGACCAGCAGTTTTGAAACCACTAAATGTAACCTTTTTTGTATCAATCATTAAGGTACACACAAACATGTGTTACTACTTATTTTTCAGTTTTAACCACAGACAATGACACTAAAAACGAAACATCAGTTTTTCAGTGTTTTTTGAATTTTATTTTTTGTTTTTATAACTATGTATCACATTTTATGTCAAATAAATTTGAAAAATTTTTATATTCAATTATAATTATTTTCCAATTCTCATAATTTACAATTGTTGCCATTTTCCGATTTGGTAACAAATATGCAAGTGGCAGTGCAAAAAACTGAACTGGCAACAATGAAACAAAGTAATTTGTTTTTACTTTTTGTTTCCTCTACAACTACATTTAGAGTTGACAAAAAAATCGACCAATTGTTGTCGGGACTGTAAGAAAAGATTAGCTCACTGTTTATTGTTGTTGTTTTTGGTTAAGCTTTGATATTGTTACAAGTAAAACTGGGGTTTATAATTCTTATTCGCTTAACAGTTTTATTTGTATAATATCTTTATTAGTTTTTCTTAAATCTTTAGATGAAGTTTCCTGACGATCCGGCCTAAGCAATCGGTGAAATGCGCATATGAATGAATAGCTTATCCCATCAACAACAACTTTCAGTTTATCCATAGTAAGAATTGGGAATTTAACACATTAAAACGAAACCTTGTTAATAAATTGTTAAAATTAATATATTTTACACGGTTTAGAGCATAACAAAAATTTGTAAGAATTTATAATCTAAAAAATAAGGTTATTATTTTTTAGCGATTGAGGTATAAATAATATGAGTAGGTATGAACATTTGTAGAATTTAATCACAGTTGCCTTCAATAAATTCCAGATAAAGAAAAATTGCGGTTATTTGCAAATTCCAAATTATATTTCATTATCTGTGTAAATAAACTAAAATGTGTATAGAAAATCTCTGCGCTAAACGGAGTATGGGAAATAATCATATTGAGAGCGAAAGAAAGGAAAGAGATTACATGAAAATTAATAAAATAAACAGAGAAAAGAATGGCAAATTGATCTCATTTAATCAACCTCACTGCTTATCAATGTGTGTTTGAAATACTTGAAGGTGTCAATTAGACAATGCGCTCTCTAAATGTTCTGACTGACTGCTGGGTACTTGTATCGCCGATTGCGTTTATGTGCAATATGTATGTACATAGAGACCCTTATGTAGTGATGATGATGGCATATATGTATGTACATAGTTTTAAATGCAAGTTTCCGCAGCTACTTTATGTGTTGCATGTATGTGTGTGCACACTTGTGAATGCATTACATATATCTTTTTGTTGTTCTTCTATTCATGCTGTTAATATTATTGCTGCTATTGTTGTTACTGTTATTGTTGTTATTGCAACCGACATCACTTGTTCTGTACATACCTATGTATTTATATTTTCTATATATTTATTTGTGTTTATTTTCTATAAACTTATGTACATACACAATAGTACAGCTTCACAATATACACTTAAGTCAACAGCACAACATCAACATACGGAAAGTCGTACGGGACATGCACACGAGTATAAACAAATGTTAAATAAGACCACGGCTGCCAGATTTCACGATGTAAAATGCCGATTTTTATCTTAAAAGTGATGTTGAATTTTTGAAATATGAAAACTTGAATTTTTTTTATATTTTTGTATACGTCACAGAAAAAACATTTTTTTTAACGAAACAGCTTAAGGTGCTTTTACACGATCTGTACTTTGCAGTGGGGTTGTCAGATGTAAAATCCATAAGTAATTGCACATGGCTGCCAAAATGGACAAATACAGGTTTATAATTTTTGCTTTCACACGTTCGTTTTTGGTTTCATCTGACATAACCTAAAATCGTTTATAACAGCAAATTATTTACATACTTATATTTTTAATCACTTGTACAAATGTATTTGTATTTCAATTAATAAAAATGTTGTTTTTTTAAAGAATCAAAATAGAACACGCTCTAATTGAAAAATTTTACACTGCTTATTTCATCTGACATTTACAGAAGCAAATTTTTTTTGCGTTTACACGAAATGTATGCATTTGGCAGTGGGAAATTTGACAAGTACACTGCTAAATACAGATCGTGTAAAACCACCTTTATGAAATCAATAGCTATAGCTCAATATAATCAAGCGAATTTTGTTATAGTGTATTTCTTTTTTAATTAATACGTTTTGTAGTCTCCATTATTTGTAAAAATTTTGTGTGCGCACCTTGTCAGAATGCTAATTAGTTAACGGCAGGTATTTAAAAGGATTTCATTCCACTTTTAAAGTTAATCTTTATATTAAAATGTTTGCTTAATAGTTTATTATTTACTGCCTGTTTTTAGAAAACGTAAACAAGTGAGTGAGTAAGAAATTATATGGAAAACAACAATAAAAAACGAAAATTTGTTTTTGTTTTCAATATAATTTCTCACTCACTCACATGCTTAAGTTTTCTAAAAACATTCCGTTAAACTTCCTCCAAAGGATTTCAATTGGATTAGATTGGATAGACGATATAACAGGATTTCATTTGGCGAGAGTAACAATGTTAATATTTGTCGTTGGCAGAGTTTTCTTCACCTTTCAAGAGTTTTTCCATTTGTTTCTGGCTTAAGGTCGTTTTGGACAAAAATGTCCTCTCTAGAGTTGTAGCTATTGCTTGACGACTGTATCCCGTTTTTTTTTTTTTTTTAATTTTGATACTAGTTTTCTTTATTTTGAAGTATAAGTGTTTTTGTCGACATATATCGACATACAGCATAAAAGAGGACACACCTTCTTGAAAAGATGTAAAATTTATAATTTTTGATTAAATGAAAGAGAATGGATCTTATATTGATAAATGTTTTATTTAATGTCGGCAATTATGTATGGAATACAATATCAGATAAATGTCCGCCTCTGTTAGATTCATAAATGCGAGCACTTTTAAGCACAGTTTTCAGTACATTCTCACACATTTCACGCTGTATTTCATTAATTTCATCATGAATATTTTGTCTGGTTTGCTTGCATAAACTTTGCTTTTCAGATATCCCCGGAAAATCAGGCGACCGTGGAGGCCAATCAACTTTACCATTTCTTGAAATAACTTGTTGTGGAAAGAGGTCTCGCAGAAATTCCATTGTAATCCTGGCTGTATGCGATGTGGCACCGTCTTGTTGATACCACATGTTAATCAAGCTCAGAGCAGTTGTGGCGTTAAAAAATGTTCAATCATATTACGATATCGCTCCCCATTTACAGTTACCGTTACGCCGTTTTCATTTTCAAAGAAATAAGGTCCAATGATTCCTCCTGACCAAATTGTACACCAGACTGTCACTTTTAACGCATGCAAAGGTGACTGATGAATAATTTGAGGGTTTTCCATTGTCCAGAACCGACTATTCTGTTTATTCACATATCCATTCAAATGAAAACGTGCCTCGTCACTCATTATGATTTTTTCATGAAAATCGGCGTTGTCATGGGCGAGCTGTAACATCCTATTGGCATATGTATATAAAATGGTCTTGTGGAAGAAGCTCTTGTGTCAACTGAATCTTAAATGGAAATAAATGCAAAACCTTGTGCAAAATTGAAGCACGGCGTCGAATTGAGGTTGATGGATTGTTTTGAACACTTTCTTGAGCAGCAGTAATGTTTTCAGCCGATCTTGCAGTACGTTGTGGTCCATGCTTGGGCCTATCACCTACAGATCTATCATCAAAATCATTCACTGCACACACGATAAAAAGTGCGTTTTGTTGGCTCGTTGTTCTCCCAAAAATTTCACGTTACTTTCTCATCGTCACAGTAATCGATGATAGATTTTGATAAAATGTTTTAACGATTTAACACGTTGGTTTATCGAATATTTTTCCACAATAAATTTGCCACGTGTCTACTTCCCGACTGCCAAATATGAACTGTCAAGACTAATGTTTACCAAAATGTCAGAAAAACAAAGTAGTAAACCTTCCCGGCGTACACCCTGTTTTACAAAATGTAAAATTTACTTATTTTTTTGACCAAGCTAATATTACACTTTTAGCACAAAATTTACAAAAAAAAAATGGAAAGGGATTTTTTCAACCTTTTTTTTGTTAAAAACGATTTTGCTAATATAGAATTATCGAAAACTGTCGAAATTGCCAAACCAAATTTAGGAGAACCAAATATAAAATAATAAAAATTAAAAGTAGTAGGTATGTAGCACATTAGTACATACTATGTACGTAATTATTATTTAGACCATATGTGTATGTATGTATGTATTTTAAAATACCAAAAAAAAAAAAAAAAAAAAATTGAATTGTTATCGAAAAAAAAAATGATTTCATAACTACGTTTTAAGTTGTCCGGTTTTTTAATGTGTTTTCAGCAAATTGAAGATTTTTCCACGAATTGATCTGGCAGCCCTGAACACGATGTACACGTAATCAACGTATGGTAAATAAACTCAACCAAACATTTGTATACTTGAATGTGTACTATATACATTTACTTACATACATAATACCATTGTATTGTATGTATTCCACGTGTGTATCTTTAACAGTCTGTTTTATAATAAAATAGTCATTAAATATTTATTGTTATTGTTTTTTTAACGCAAATAAAATCCAATTGACCAAATTATTTGTAATAGATTTTCTTCGAGCAATGAAACTCAATTGTTTAACATCGTTTTGATATTAAGATTTCTTGAAATTGCAAAGTCTAAACAGTTAGGAAGATTTGCAATAGCATTAGGGTTTTTTCCCGGGATTTCCCGTCCCGGGGATTTCCATTATTTTATTTCCCGTTTTCCCGGGATTTTTATTGCGGGATCCCGGGAAATAAAAAATTCCTCAAAATTTCAGAAAATAGCTATTTATACTTTGAAATTTAGTTTTCTATTCTCTCAAAATTAGCATCTGTGGATGGGTTGTGGATTAGATCAATTGCAAGAAGTGAGTACATGTATTTAAATCAATGTCTCCTGATGCAATAGATCTACTAAAAGCAGAATGGGCAGTGCAACAGTTGATAATTATTACATTTAGTGAAGTGAAGAGTTAATAAAGTACATTAATTAAAAATAAGATGCAGGCAGTAAAGTTTCATTGTCCATGAACAAGTCTTAAAAATAGGAGAAACCTAAACATATCGCTCCTTTATTGCAACATAGTCATATCTACAAAAACAAACGATCTTGGCAAAATGCGATTAAAGTTTTAAAAATGTACCGATTTAAAGATATATTTTGCTATAACTTCGGTTCAGTTTGAGATTTAATACGAGAAGGTATGAAAGAAATCTTTGCTTAAGTTACTTAAAACTTTGAGATATGACTATGATGCAATGAAGGAGCGATATGTTTATTAGGTGATAAATACAAATTTTCAATTTTAATTTGTGTTGGTTTATATACCCGTGAAGTGCGGGGAAACCGAAATAAAATAACATTTTGGAAACTCGTGTAAGATACTACAACATACAACTTGAAAAACACATTGTCCTAAAGATTACAAATGGACCTATTGAAATGAAAAGGTTTGTAAGAAGCAGTCCGGTTGATGCTGTTTTTGCATCAACCTTGACATACATTTGACTGATATAGACGTTGTTTATAAGAAAGAAAAAATTGCTTCTGATTGTGAATCTGAAGCTACAACGGTGCACTTTTAACTATTTGTCCAACTACGGTAAAAAATGAACGAAATTTTTCGGAAACATGATAATTAGTAAATAAAATCAGGAATATACTTTTTGACGACTTACAAGGCGCTTTGAGTGTATCAGAAAGTTATTTCCTAAGCCATTAAAAAATGTTATATATATCTTTAAAGTATTTTATCTATTTTATTAATTAACTTTTGATTTCATATCTTGAGTATCTTAATTTTTAATTTGTTTTTATTGTTTTTATTGTTTTATGAATTATCCAGAGCATAATAATTTATTTTGTTTTTATTATTGTTTTATGAATTATCCAGAGTGAGGTAATAATAATTCAAGTTCCTATTTCAATCTTCAATTCATTTTGAACCATTTCTTTTACTTTCTTTGTAAACAAGTTCCCTTAAGTTTTTTTATAAAAGTTTTTTTCATGAATTAATAACAAAATTTACTTTGTATTATTTATATGGAGCGGGATCCCGGGATCCCGGGAAATTTAAAAAAATTTCCCGCTTTCCCGGGAATCGAAAAAGTCCGGGAAAAAAAAACTCTAAATAGCATACGTTATCTACTAATGTAGATAAACAAAGCAATTTTGCGGCATTTGATGTTCTTAAAAAACTCTTTATTGGTAGTACATACAAAATAAGTTCTTCTTGTTTTTAGTGATAATTTTAACATTTCATCAGCTGTCTTTCAAACAGTTTTAAGATTTTCTGAAACAAAAACATGTTTGGAGAAACATTGCCACTAGGATATTTTAAGGCTGCTAGCGGAAAACTATTAACCAGTTTATTGCTTAAAAACCCCCTACCCGTTTCGAATTTTTGAATTAACCAACAGGTCATTTTTGAGTCGGTTAATTAGTTGGGGTTGGAGTAACATGCCCGAAACTTCAAATCCCGAATTCAGAATCCCGTATTCCAAAACCCCAAAAACAAAATCCTGAATTTTAATATCCCCAATAATTGTAAATTTTTCGCCTTTGGGCCTTCGGCCGAGTACAAGGTATAACAAACACTGGCTACGCTAACTAAAACTCCTCTGCATAGCCGGCCTTCGGACTTCGTCCGAGGATTTTTTCCTAAATGATATAACAAACACCGGCTTCACGAACTAAAGCTTCTTAATTTTGGATTTAATACCGGGATTTTAAAATTTAGGATTTTAAAATTCGGGATTTTTAGATTCAAAATTCGAAGTTTGAGTAGCTTATAATTTAAAAAAAAACCTTGCTGGCCCGCTTTAATGTGACAGTTAGTTTTTCGACTTCTCGTAGCAGATTACAATGGGCTGCAAAACCGCCTTAGAGAAGCACAGCTGAGTGATATCGGGTGCATACACAGGTTGTTGATAGTGGAACGGCCCATAGATATATGGGGCAGTTGCGCTTCAAATAAGCAGTCGCGGATAGCTCAGCGAGAGAAGGGCCTCAAAAAAATGAGAGTTAATGATGAAACAGAACTGGGGCTGAACGATGTTTTCCATACAGTTTGACATAAAATTATACCAGAGAATGCGGTCGAGAAATAAAATCAATTTTATTTTGAGGACGTTTTTTCTAATGCTCTCACATAAAGACGCTTATTCTCTTAACAATGCTACCATACTTTCATTCAATTTCATATAATTTGTAAACAAAGAAAAATAAGAACAAAAGAAAAAGAAAGAAATGAGAGTGATTTTGATTTTACTGCCGACGTTTTAATTATGGGCTTTAGAATTTTTGCCTGAAGTTGAAGACTCAATTCTGTTTCATCATTTACGCTGTTTCTTCCAAGAAATTATGGGTGCCAAGGATATTCAAGGCTACATGGCGCGTAATTGGCGCCATCAAATAACCAAATGTAAGCATACACCTCCCTGGAGGTCTGTTGCCAGCAACAGTACCATAGTCGGCTGCGTTAACCCAATCCGTTAGCCATTTTAATTATACCGATTAATGAAACCCATATTCCTTGTAGGAATTTCAGGAATAAATATATAATGCGCATCAAAAAAAAAAAATTATTTGATGTGAAAAATAGGCGGGTTGCTTTTAAATTAATCACCCTGTTTGGTCGTACTAGTCTTGTTGCGTTTAACATTAATCTTTATCGAGTTATACCTACAATCGCAATTAGTTTGTAAATTTTTACAGAAGCGAAAACATTTTGTAATAAAATAAGACTTAAGTGTAGGCATTTCAAAAGATTCGCCCTTTCTTGATACAAATTTATTGTTTTTTATTTGAATTAAGAAACTCCTCGATTAGGTAGAAGTAAAGCCGACGAATAACTATCATATTCAGTTGATCGATTTGTCGAAAAAAATCGTGTGTGCTCATAAAGTATGATAGTGTGACCTAAAAATTAAATTAAGTGCCAGGGAGGCTACTCTTTATTGCTATGCGAATTAAGTTTCTATGCGAAAGTTAAACAGGGCTGTCAGACTTGGGGATTTCACACGAGCAAAAAGGACAAAGAAAGTCATTTGGGGATTGGAGATTTTTTTGGGTATTTAAAAAAAATTTCGGGCATTTTTTGGGGATTTTACACTCTTTTAATATATTTTCCCTTCTTTAGTAGCTTACGCTTATTTTTCGGCGGCATGAAATAACCCCCCAAAATGTAAGCCCCCAAAAAAATAATGACATAACACCCCAAAGTGTGGGGCCGTATTTCATATGCAATAAGCCCCCAATTTTGAAAATGAAATAAACTCCCAAGGAAATGAAATAACAGCCCAAACAGAAATGAAATAATACCCTAATTTTTGGGGGCTTAGTTCATATGAAATAAGACCCCAAATTCTGAAATGAAATAAGACCCCAATATGTATAACACATTAATTGTACAGTTTTGGTTTAAAGAATCATGCGATAGATAGCATGGTTGAGACTTCGCCCAAGCGCAAGGATTTTCTCCTCTATGATATGCCAATCATCGGCTTCGATAACTAAAGACCTTCTGTATAGCCGGCCTTCGGCCGGGCACAAGGATTTTCTCCTCTACGGTATAACAAACACTGGCTTCGCTAACTAAATCTTCTCTGCATAGGCGGCCTTCGGCCGGTCGCAAGGATTTTCTCCTCTACGGTATAACAAACACTGGCTTCGCTAACTAAATCTTCTCTGTATAGCCGGCCTTCAGCCGGGTGCAAGGATTTCCTTGGGAATATTTTTTTAATTTTGTCGGTGACAAGGAAAAAAGTACCTGGCAGCCCTGAAGTTAAATGCCAACTTGGTACTCTTTATCACTTTCGCAAAAATTTTAAAATGAAGCAATACTGGCTACAAAAATTAAAGATGGCGCAGATTGACAGTAAAAATAATATCAAAATATGTAAAAAAAATTTCAAATTGGAAAATTTAAATCAAATAACTTATGATGATTTGCGTATAGAGAAAAAATATGCGAAAGACAAATGCGCAAACGCATTTAAGAGTAACAATCAGCAGATTAACCATTTTCTTTTGCATCGCCATAGAGAGTAGCACCCCAGATTTTTTGACCAGTCTGCCCGACTTGTAATTTCGTGTGAATAAATCAAACGATTATGTAGAATAGTGAATTCCGGGCCTTAAATAGTTTCCACATTTATGACCTTTCAGCCCCACAAACTTTCTAACTATGCTTGCTAACTCCCTTTTAGCACATTTTACAGGATAGACAAAAAACTTTTTATATTTCATATTAACAGCTTGAGAGGAAAATCAAAAATATAGTTGGTTTTACACACTTAACGACGAGGTGTAAATTTCTCTTCTACACGGCATCAATATCTCAATTTACTTAAAAAGTGGATTTAGCAGGTTTGCATATTAAGACGACGATATGTCGCTTATGGACTCTCTTTCAAAAATCGATATTAGACGAATAAATATCCCACAAATATTTTGGTTTATTACTAGAGTTCGGCACAAATAACATTTACATAAGCCTGAATGATTTCCACAACGAAAGTTTGTGGTGATGGGTCGGTCCACTTATGCAATCTAAATTTACATAAATAAATTTCGTTATTAAAACTTCACATATTCCTAAAGTTGTTAACCTTTTTTTACGATAAATAAATAGTCGCCCATAGATACCGAATAAAATTTACTAATGAAAATCATTCCGTCTGTAATCGGGTTGGCCCCTATTCTGTCCCACCTGTCTCTTTCTGTATTCAAAAAATATTTTGAATTTTATAAAGGTTTACAAAAAAAATTTTCTATGAAAATTTTTCTTAACAAACGTTTTCTAAATTTAATAATCGTTTATGAATACGGGGGTTTAGGTTTAAATTATGCTTCAAAAACAGATGATGATGATGCCTGTTTCGTGTTTATTTTCATCAAATGGAAAAACTAAGCAGACAAGCTTAAATTGCCAGAAGTATGGATTAAACTGAGTTAATACACACATTAATTAAATGGGACTAAAATTATGACACACGCTGTATTTTATTTAATACATATCTGTAGTTTTTGTGATTTTTGTTGTTATTTTTGTTTGTTTTGCAATTGGATTATTGAAGCTAACAATAATGGTTGTTTCTGGCACTGCTGCTGCAACATTATGTATAAAGTTCCGTCGACTATGTTGAATTCATTTAAATATTTGGCAATTTTTTTTTATTGAATAGTCAGTTCTTGTATTTTTCAGTAGCTTCGAGATCGATTTAATAAAAATTCAAAGGCAATAAATATTTTATAGAATCTTTGTAAAAAAAATGGCAAAAAAACAAGCCGTTGAAAATTTTATGAGTTTACCAAGAAACTGTTGTTTGCTTAACAGCTCAACCTTAATTAAAGCGGCAATTGCTTTTTATGTCAAAACTTTTTAAACATTTATAACGCGAATTTTAACACCGATAAAAAATCCGATTTGACAGATCGTTACGTCAGTTTATTTTAATAAAAATGCGTTGGGAACAAAATTTGTCCCATCTAAAAAAACGCTAGCAAAGAGAAAACTTTATTTTAAGCATGTAAAATATCGAATAGATCTTTTTTTTCTAACTTAAAGGGTAAAACATTTGACATGAGTCATTCAATATAGATTCAGCATTTTTTTACTTGACAATTGATAGAAATGTATTAAATTAAATAAATTAAACGTTATCAGCAACAAAAATAATTATATTTAAAATACTTAAGCACACAAATAAAGCTTATAGGGGAGGGAGAGCTGATAAGTACTTTCAAAATAAACATTCCATTTCATTTTCTAAAAAGATTCTTTTTTAACTCATGTCTCAAAGAATAAACACCATATATTAATTTTTAATGTATTGATATAACAGTTAAAGAAAAGACATAAAGAAAATATTTTTTTTTTTTAATTTCAGTATAAATTTGTTCTTAAAAGATCAATGTATCGATAGCATTTAAAAAAAGTAACACTGTGTAACAAATGTGATGAAAAATCATTAGCATAAATGATCTTATAATGTAATGAAGTACGACCATTGACTATCCTACACAATCATACGATTTGCACCCTAACAGAATTCTATCCGACATAAAAGTCGGAAAATTATGTTCTCAATGTCATACTGTCAGACAAAAAAGTTCTAAATTTTAGAATCTAAAAACATAAGTATAACTCAGCTACCTTAAAAAAAAATGCAAATCTGATCACATAGAATCTTTAATTTTATGAAAATTTTCATAAACATTTGCAAGTCGGACAACTTGTCAAAAAAATCTGCCATAAAATTGCATATCTAGGTCACACTATCATTCTTTATTAATAGTTAGTGCTCATAAAGTAGTAAATCACCACCGGCTTTAACCCTTTAGAGGCTTTTTTAACACAATGATCTGCTTCCATGATGCAAAATCTTTAAGTACACCGATCATACGATGTCCGCTTTTAACGTCATAACTTTCTTATAAATGTTGGTATTAACATAAAAATTGGTGAAATACCTTTTACGATAGATTCTGTGTCATGGCGAAATGTTGTGCTGATAGATCCAAAATTAACCATAGGCAAACAAATCTCATGTAGATTAAGATATCTAAATAATATTCGGCACCAATAACTTTTACATGAATCTTAATCTCTTAACATAATTTTGTTCTGGAGGGTTCACGTTTGCCCATGGGCCTTAAAAAGGGTACACTCTCGAAAATTCGCTTTTTAAAAACTGTGGTGTAGGGAATCATATGAACGGACTTGGCCACTATACTTTATTTATTCAATGTTATTTTCTGTCACTACTTTTATTTACAACATTGTTTTGGTTGTCAATAGCAAAATAAACAACACAAGCAGTTTTATATTTACACAAACATCTTGTTGTTGTCAAACCGCGTAGTTTATTTGTGCTTTTAACGAATAAATGCACTTAGCAAATGCCACCCACTGGCATAGTTAATCCCAGCAGCTTCTGTTGAATAGTAACAGCACCTAGGGATCTCCACAGGTCTAACTTTCCCAAAAGGGTGAAAAATAAACCACAGCCACTACGTGATCCCCGACAGTATTCCATTAAAGAAGGACAAGACAATCTTCCGAGGAATCATTTCCTGGACAAGCATACTAATGGGGGTCTTAACCAATAGTCAGGCAGGTGCTTGCTCTCAGCGGTGCTTCTGACTCCCTCCAAACCAATTCTGAATCTAAAACTTCAAGAGCCCTGTCATTTTGGATGTTTGTCACATACTTTGGTATGAATGCACCAATCTTTATAATGTATGAGATATAAAGCCGATTAAATTAACCAAGCATATTTACCCGGGAGGATGTAACACCAACCAACCGGGTAAATCTGCTAGTGACTAAGTTCCAAAATGTCAGTTTCAAAGCAACTACATACATATATTAAAGTCTAACATTATAAAATGCAACGGTATATAATTATACAATATCCCTATTCACAATCTTGTGAAAATCGTCTTGCATCATAGCATTTGCAAAATGGCATAGTATATTTTTGCTCTACACCAACAATATATACAGCAATGTACTTGCTACTCTTCTGTTAATATGGAACACCTGGAACCAATAGCTTATATATACTCGACGTATGCAACACTTAATTGAAAACCGACAGCTGATACTCAGTGAACTAAAAAAGGTAATTTACAATTGAAAGAAAATATTTACAACTCCATAAATTTACAATCTCATATGCACAAGATTAAGAATAGCGCTAATGTTATCTGTCCAAAAGTGCACAATAAGCAGACTGTGCCAAATTAAGCTTTGTAATAAACTTTTGATTTGAACTATTTTAATGAAACAAAAATTCACAAAACAACTTTTTAACAATGTAAATTGTAGTTTTAAATAATAGTGGTATTCACACCGAGCTTGTTAGTTTGTTAGTCGTTAATCGTTACTTTTTTACACGCATTTTGTTTTTGTATATTTAACGCGCTACCGTTAACAAATTAACGACACGGCACCCCTGGTAAAATAGTTGTTAGTTAGTAACTCACAATCAGCTGTTGCAGTTTCTAAATAAATATAATAAAAAAGTCATTTGTGATACATTTCTAAAAAAATATTTGTGTTTTGGCAATTTTCGTGTACATTGAGAGTAAGTATGGGTGGGTTACAATTTTAATAGTGTTCAAAGTAGTGCAAACATCGATCACTTGATTTAACCAAAAGAAAAAGCGCATTCAAACAAAAATGCAAAAAAAGTGGAGCATAAAATGCTGTTGGATTTTGTGTTGGAAAATGTGGACATTGAAGTAATGTAGCACTTTTTTGTATATGTTTATAACATTATGCCAATGACATATATGTATTTTCAGAAAATTTCTGCATTAATAAATTATTTGTAATTAAACTATTAAACTTCGATAAATCTTGTCCACTTACCATCAGCAAACGTTATTTGTGTCAAAGCATGAGTAATTAAATGGTTTACAATTGTTTTTTTTACACTTTCTCGTGGCATGTTTAATTTTTTCCAGAATAATAAATTGGTTCAGAACAATAAATCAGCTGTTTTACTACGAAAGTTACTAGACTAACAAAGTTTTAAAAAGGGGGTCGTTCACAGTTGGTAACTTTAACAGATTAACCAACTACCGAGTAACAAATTAACAAGTTCAGTGTGAATACCACTAATATAAAGGCTGATTTCATTAACTCAGTGTGGCAATTCAACACTAAAAGGAATAGCTTCCAAAACTTTGCAACGTTTTTCCAGACAATGCCTTGAAGTCATTATTGTATGGTAAATGTATCCCCTGCATGACGGTTGCGAAATTTGTGCATTGTTTTTACTTGTGATGCTTTGTCCACGCATTTGTTTTTAGTAATGCTTCGCAAAATTGCGTTTATGAAGTCAGCCAAAACTACTATCGATTTTATTAAATAAAAACCTAATAATCAAGTATAATCCAAAAAATGTTGTTACTTTGAAAAGTACTTAGCCCTTTTTAATCGTAAATTTGGTCCATAACGACAAACAATTTCAAGATACAGCACTGATCTACTTTCATTTCATATAATTTTTGTGTCTAAAGTTTTTATTGCACAGTGTAATTTAAGTAGATATACCTACATACAAATGCATACATATGTATATGAATGTGTATGCAGAAATTGTTTTTTTTTTAATATTTTAATAAAAAAATATAATTTTAGTAAAATTAAAAAGAGAAAATCAACAATAACAAAAAATAAAAATAATAAATATTATTGCTTGTTTAGTTCAAGGTCAATAACCCATACATGAACACACCCGTCTTTCGGCCGTCGAAACGTCCATCGTTATTGTAATTTTTATTTTTAATAAAAATGCAAGGCCGTTCGTTCATTGAACAGAGAGAAACGAAGAGAACGTTCAAATGAAACGAACGCACGAAAGAAATACAGAATTTACATTTTATGCATTGAAATTTAATTCAAAAAGAAGAATTAATATGAATTTTAGAAAAAGAAAACAGTTTATTACTACCTATATCCCATTTTTTTTTAGGTAAATAAAGCGAAAAGAACAAATTTAAAAGAATGCCATTTACACGTTTAATTCAAAAATTAATGTTTAAAGGAAAAAATGTTTATCTGTATCGTTTTTACTTAAAAAAAATATTTGGATGTTCACGGAAGACACGTTATCAGGTTATATGTTTATTTAGTTACCTATATTAACATATATTTTGTTGCTGTTTAAATAACTATATAACCATATAACCTGGTAATCCGCCTTACGTGAACAACCCAATTATGTATTTCTAAGAACACATTCAATATTGTTTTTATCAGTTTCTTAATAAAAGCTTTCCAAGACATTTCTTATGTTATTTTTATAATGTTCAAAGTTAGGTTAAGTTGAAGAAATAATAAACAAAAAGAACATTGTCTAAAGTAACTAGTGTTGCCAGAAACCAAAATTCAAATAACTGGACAATATTAAAAATTCACCTGGATTTTTGGAAAAATACATGGACAATTTTAAAATACATTTGAGGAGGTCCATAACAAAACGCAATAATTACACCATAACATTTTTTTGGATAAACGACAAAATGTAATTTAAGTAAGTAGAACATAATTTTTTTAAAAAACAATTATTGAGGTATTATTGTCCACAAAAAATAATATTAATCACAAATTTATTATTTTATCAGACAGTTTGTTTTAAAGTTATTTAGATAGCAAATTTGGAATTATTGCGTTTTGGTCCGAATCATATTATTAATTCATGTAATTATTGCGTTTTGTTATGGACCTCCTCAATTAACTTAACAAAAGCGAAAGGTATTAAATAAACAAAAATTCCTTACGTTTTACAGTTATCTAAGCGTTACCACCAGAGCATAATTAATTTAAAAAGTTGACTTTTTTAAGATTTCTTGTAGCGATTTATTGCAAAAATGTGTAATTATTGCATTTTGCTCTGAACCATTATATTTGATATTGAATTGCAGTGTAGTTATTGAGTTTTTAAATACTTTATAAAAAGGTAATAAAGATTTCAATGTGTAGAATAGGATCCAATCAAAAAACTTCAAAAATGTAATTATTGCGTTTTGCTATGGACCTCCTCATTTATACGATAGTTCAAAAAAGCAACATTTTATTAACCAATTGAAATTCAGTCTAATGTCATAATACCTTTTAGTTGTATTTAATGAATGCTTTCGATTAGTGGATATGACGTTACCAGATACATTTTTATCCCATAAAAAATGATGTTCAAAAATTAAGAATTGTTGCAAAAACGGCAGTATCCATTGGAGATTGTCGTTTTTCTTTCTCTCTCAACTATTTTCGAAAATGTATGCTATTTTTTTTATTCTGTTTCTTTTTTGCAAAACAAAACTAAAAGAAATGAAAAAATAACAATTTCTTTTTTATACGAAAAAGTTAATTTTATAACTTTGTCCAAGGCGAATTGACTAGAAGGTGAGGTCAACTCTACAACTACAATGCTACTGTGGTCGGGTTGTCAAAAATATTGACACCAACAAATGGAAAAGGAATTTAAAAAAAATAAAAAGGTATGTATCAAGGCCAATTGATAACCAGGCGGTGGTATTACGACAGCTGACTAGATTTGATTAGAGCAAACACAGCAATCTCCAGTTTTATTATTATAATTGCCAGAAAAGCGCTATATCGATTTGGTTAAAACTCGCGTCATATCTTCATTATATTCTTATTTACTGAATAGCATAACATACAATACATAAATATGGATATACTTTGAGCTAGAGGTTTTTACTGTTTGTTACGAAAACTATAAATCGTCAGCTCATTATTAGTTTGGCGCATATCATGGGGAAATTACCATGATATGCGCCAAACCAATAATGAGCTGACGAAATGTGGAGATTGTAGTCTTTGCATCTGTACCCCTCAAATTGTATTTGAGCTGGTAACTGGACAACACAAAAAAAAAAAACTGGACAATCCAGGCCATTTCAGGCCGTCTGGCAACCCTAAAAGTAACCCATCGACTAAAGCCGGCGTTACACTATCCTATTCCGTCGTACGATTTGTTAAAAAAGAATCGTGTGTGCTCATAAATTAGGATAATGTGGCTTAAAAATGAATTGAGTGACAGATTTTTTTGACACGTCTGTCTGACTTGCAAATGTTTATGAAAATTTTTAAAAAATGATAGATTCTATGCGATCAGAGTTGCATTTTCTTGTAAAATAGCTGATTCATTTGAGTTGGCGTCATTTTTGTGGGAAGATTATTCTCTAGAACAAATAAACAATAACTTTAAATTCCTATTACATTAAGAAAATGGCTGTTTTAATGCATTTAAAAATGTTTCTATAAATCAGTTTTTTTTTTTAATTCAATACTAACTGTCGTATTCATAAAAAAATAAAATCGATTTGAAATGAGTTTAATAAAAAAATTGTATGAAAGTTTTGCCTTAAAACTCATTTCAAACTTATTTTATTTTTTATGAATACGGCGGTAAGTACTTTTTATGTGTTAAAAATATTAATGATTCGTTAGTTTAAAAGTAAGGTGTGACTATAGGTATGTAATATTTTTATATTCCTTTTATATTTACCCGTATTTTGATTTCCATAGAACATCTTAGCAATAATAAAAGTTGTTTATCCTTACCTGAAAAAAAAAATTTATTTTTTGTTAATTGGAAAGTTTAAATAAATAATCAGATTATGCACATGAGAAACTTAAATTCCTATATCAGGTACTGTATTGTAACAAACAGCTGACAAGTGATCAACTGCATGAATCTGTCAGAAAGGGTAAGTGAAGTTCAATATATAAATTAGGATGGATGGCTAATGTTTAAGCTAAAGTCATAACATAATATTGCTATTATAATATGAATACGCCTAAATAAATATTGGTGATCTGTTAAATTCAGTCATGTCTTTAGCGCGCGTTTTACATTCTAAAGCTTCGTACAGACGGTGTTGTCATTAAAATTGACTAAAAATGTCTTGCAACTGTGTGAACATTCTACGCTATTTTCATTTGGCAGATGTGTTAAATTAATGCATCTGACAATGACACCATTGTCAGAAAAATCACAACATTGTAAAATCTGACCATCGTCTGTACGAAGCTTAAGACCTTCAAATTTTTGACATTTTTAACAAACAACCATTTTTTTATTATATAACAATAGTTATTTATTTAAAATAAGAACATATATAAGTATTTTTAGTTTTATTTTTTTTTTTGTCACAAAATCGTGTTTGCTCTCAAATCTGATCATTATTTTTCTGGACTCAACTTAAGGTACATGTACACGACATGTTTTTACACACAGGCATGCACAATTACATGTGACTTAAAATGTTGACAAGATAGATAGATGTCGTGTACATGTACCTTTACGCATGTATTAATCCTTCTCACGATTATTCATTACATAGGATCATGGATACTTCTGTCATTATTTTTAAAGAATGTTCAACAGCCTGAGTATGACGTGGTAACTTAATGTATGTACGTTGAAATGGAGTACCCAGATATGATGGTTGTTAGATAATTATACCACATATACCTACTCCGCCAAAGCTATTGAAATTTAGCCAGATCGGTTCATTAGTGGCTGAGATATGAACAAAAACCCACGACCGCCTCTTATTTTACCCATAAATGACTTGTTGTCGTTTTTTTTTTTTTATTTCTTTTTGCTATATTTTTGGAGAAAGGCAAGAGTCATAGTTTTCAAATAAGGTACAATAATCTTGGTTATCAGTACACAACTTCTCTAAGAAAATGGTAGGGATTGGAGAAGTAGCACTTTCCATACAGACATTATAGATTCAGCATAGGTACATATCTGGAGAACGACAAGAGCCAAAGTTTCTAAATTAGGTACAAGCATCTGGTTATCATTACACAACATTCGACAAAATATGTGCGGGATTGGAGAAGTCATATAAAGACATAGATTTTTGAAAGAGCCAGAGTTTCCAATTTAGGTACAAGTATCTTGGTTATCAAAACACATCATCCGACAATGTAAGCGGGATTGGAGAAGTGGGCGTGATACAAAATATATTTATAAAGAATGATATTAATATAACTTTCTTTTTTTTATCGCACAATGGTAAAGGGTATATAAGATTCAGCATAGCCGAATATGGCACTCTCACTTGTTTTATTTTAAGTCCCCTAATATTTTACTATAATAAGTTGTACAAATCTCTATTATTTACGAGTTAATAAATTTTTCGATTTCACAAACTCATCTTCGTTGCACTTGTGGCACACATTCGAATTGATGTGCAACAAGGAAATGTATAATAATTAAAAAAAAAAAAATTAATAAAAAAATAAAGAGCAAAAATTAACTGTGAAATAAGTGAAATAAATAAAAAAAAATATATAAAAACTTATCCAACATACATGCAACTTACGTACAAGTTGCAATAAAGTGCAGTAATAGTTTAGCAGTAGTTGTTGCTGTTTGTTTTAGTTTTCTGTGGTGTGTATAACATTTCAAAATCTTTTTATTTATAGCATTGTAAATAGAGATATTGCTCCACCTAATATTAAATATACAACAACAACAACGAGAAAACGGTGAAGACGAAGAACAAACAGCATGTGCGCAATAACATGCCAAAAATACATACAAATGTTTATGCACAAGCACCAGCAATAACAGCAAAAACAACAACAACTACAGCTTTAAACCACTCAACCATTCTAAAACTACCGATCGCCTACCTTCCCATCCAACAGAAAGACAGACAGACAGCTCTTACAACCACAATATTAATTGAAATCTCTACAACTATCAAATAATTACAACAACAACAACAACAACAACAACATTATAATAATAATAAAATCTACAATCCCGTCCAATAAAACACGCACAAATAATTTGCAGACATTTTTGTTGTTGTAATTGTAGTTGTTGCTAATGCTGTTCTTGGAATATTTAATCAATTAAATGACCATCTAAACAGGTTTTAAACATACAACAACAACAAATTGACTCTTTCTTTCACTCTCACGCACTTTTGTCATCTTCATTTGTCTCACTCTTAGTATCAATTTAAAAACAGTTTTAATTATTTTTTCCTCATTTTTTTTTGGGAAAAAAAAAACATAAACATCGTGTCATAAATTAATAGAAATTTGCAGTAAAAAAAATTATTATAAAAATCAACATTGACCCAAAAAGATTAAAAATAAATAAATTGTAATTTCTATTTAGAAAAAAACCAACATTTCAGACATTATGTTGCTGAGTTTTTTTTTTTGCTTGGAAAATTATAATAGAATTTTAAATTTTTATGTTTACGTGAAAACTATGTGAAAGGGAAGTGTAAAAGTTTTTAAAACTGGAACAGAAGTTCGGACTTCGATTTAAGTTTTATGACGGAAATACAATACAAAAATTCAGTGCTCAAGTTAAGCGCTTTACTGTGCGTTTGTGTAACAAATGGAGACGTTTGTACTATTAACGCAGTTAACGGAGTGAAAATCAAAATGGTTTTGATATTTGCTTGAAGAAAAAATTAAAACTACACAAGCAGTTTGACAACAGCTACGAGATGTTTGTGTGAACATTAAACATTTTAATATTTACACAAACATGCTTCATAGTTTTTTCATATGTTTGTTTAACAGTTTGTGTGGTTAATTTGGCCTTTTTGTTTGTATAACTGTTGTATGTTGTATAACTGTGTCGCGGGTTTTAAAATGTTAACAACATACAAACATTTTAAAACAGGTGTATGACATGGTGGTATAAAAAGGTGGCATCGTTACGGCAACAAATACAAGATTACAACAAAAATGGAAATTACATAACCGTTTGCGTCAAAAAATACATTAAAAAAAAATCAAAGCGTGCCGCTGAACGTGATGAAATAAATACATTTTTAGCCAATTTTTATTTAATTGTGGTCAATATCTTATCAAAAACTTTAATAAAATACAATAATCACAGCACAAAACGTAGACTTTTTGTAAACATAAACAAAACTTTGACATAAACCTAGACAAACAATGCAAAAGAAAAAAATCGTCATCTGGCGTAGTGCTGCCACCTGTTTATTTTACCATGGTGTATGTAACATGGGATGGCCAAATATCAAAATGACAAAGCTCCTTGGGGTCCGATGGATTTCAAGGGGTTCGAAGTTGTACCTCAGGACAAAACTTAGGTGATACGAGAGTCCGTAGCCCCCTGTGTGTGCTTCTTGCGAGAAATGCTTTCTGTCTTTCGGTATTATAACCCAAAAACCGCGGGAGGATGTCGTCCAGTTTTAGGACTGATTTTTACCCCTGCGGGAAAGTTCGGTTCATTGGGGGATCCTTAGGTGCTGTTGCTGTTCAACAGAACCTGCTGGGATTAATGAATAGCCATGGAGGTTAGATAGCTCCGACTCCTAAACAAGGGGTGGGTGTATAATATATTTTGGACTATACACTCAAATTGCTACCTGGTTGTGCAAATGAGTCTTAACACACACAGGGGCATTTGGGAAGTGCTTAATACTAACACACATGTTTTTGAGATCCACCTTGAAGTTAGGTGGCCAGACAGGTTAATCGAAATCACAATCAAAATACAGAGCCAAAAATTATTGTTGAAAACTTTCGAAAATGGCAATCTAATTTGTTGTTTTTAAAATTTTTGGATTGCAAGCAAAATATAACCACCGTATGGAATTGAAGTTTGAAAAGTAATAAGAAAAATGTCCAAATAATCGAAAAAGAAAGGGTGTATTTTTTAGCTGCATGAGAACTTAAATTAAAATACAAGACAAAAATATTGTTGAAATTAATTTTTTTTGGTAGATCATTAGATAGAGCATTTATTTTTTTAAATATGATTTCCAGCATATCGCTCCTTTATTGCAAAAAAAAAAAAAAAAAATCAAACTTGGCAAAATACGATTAAAGTTTTCAAAATTAACCCTTATATACGGATTTAATAAATTTTATGTTGCTATAATTTTCTCTCAGTTTTAGATAAAATTCTGATTTTACATACATATAAGGAACACACAGAAAAAAATATCAATGTAAAATTAACATGGCACAAATCATAGTAAATTTATGCAAAGATATGGACTTTATTTAAAATTATCATTGTTTTACATTAATTTTAAATAAAAAATGTCAAAATAACATTGTTCAACACTTAACAAAGAAAAACATAATTTTTTTTATTTTCATGTTTAAAATAATTTATTAAAAAAAAGAAAAATTCCCGTATTCTTTTTGTTAAAATGATTTACTTAAATATAACATCAAATTATCAAAGTAGAATGATGACGAAAACCATATTAGGCCATTCTGCTGTTTTCTTTTAATTGTAAGTGTTTCTGTAAACAAAGGGGAAAACAAAAAAGTGAAACATGTTCTACAGAAAAATAAATATCGCTTTCTCTCTCTCTGGTTCCGCGGGTAAGTGTTTACTTTTATTTCACACTCAAACCATTCCGATTCAACATGAAATTCACGTTGTTTCAACTTGAAATAACTTTCATCCAACGTTATTTCAATATGAATGTCATTTTGCTCTACCTTTACGGAAATGTTAAACTAACATGAATAACACTTATTTTATAAGAAAATAATTTTGTTCGCAAGTTATTGTAAAATCATTTTAAATTAACATAAAGTAACTATGAAGTAAAATCATTACCGAAAAATGTAAAATCAACCTTGTTTTCGAGGATTTTACATGGATTTTTCTCGGTCTGAAGCTATCGTAGCCCAAAATTTTAGATTTTTTGCCGCCGCGGCAACGGGTTACATTGGCACTTTTTCCAATAAATCTGACCGTATGGTGTCAATGGTGGCTTAAATGTTGGCTTCCGATGCTTCAAGAGTTGCTGGTTTGTCGGCATAAACCAATGACTTAAGGACCTCTTCTGGATATAGAGTTGTCACTAAATTTGGTTTTGCAAGACTTGTATAATTTTGCCTTTGTCAAAATCGAAAGCAACTGACAAAAATTATCGTCCAATTTGTACCCAAAATATAATTTTTTTAGGATTTTTAGAAAACGCTGTTTGTTCTTTTCAGTAAAACACTATATACCGATTGTCTCAAAAGTCCATTTAAGCTACAGTGTGTAAGTCCTTATCAAGCTTTGAACAAATTCATACATTCCATACAAAATTGTGTATTTACAAAAAAAAAAAAAAAAAATCAATATCAACCCAATTTTGAAAAATATTTCCCCGGCAGTTTTTGTTTCACTTCTCCTATTTTTTTTTTTAAATTCTATTGTAAAAATAAGGAAGGGGAAAACTCCCAGAAAACTTTATTCGTCATTGGGTTTAATATGACACACTGCTTTACTTTTTGCCCTTTTTTGAAAATATTAGATATATTAGCAGTTTTGAAAAACAAATTTTTTTAATGGTAAAAAGTGTTTATATTTAAATTTCTTTAAGTCAATATCAAATTTTCATATATATATATATATATATGTTCCTTTAACTCCCATTGGAGCATAGGGCGCCAACCTCCAATTTAAAAAAAAACCTGTAATTTTTACCAGAAACTTTTGTTTAAATTGTATATTTGGTTTATATTTCATTAATAAAGTAAGTGCATTTGACAGTCTTTGTTTATTTTACTTTTTCTTTTATGTTTATAAAATGGCATAGAAGCAAATACTTGTAAATTTTTTACTTCTTTTTTCTCAGTTGAATTAAATTTTTTTCCTTTTGCTAAGGTTCTAGATTGAGAAAAAAAGGACAGAAGTAAAAACATCCACCACCACTACAAACTTTTCGATTACACAGGCCTGCAAAATTTGGAAAGAAAGTAATTTTGTCTTAATTTTTATATTTGTTTTTAAAGTTTTTTTTATCAAAGTTGTTCTTATTCGACCTTTCGAAATTTAAATAAATAAAATTAGTCAATCTCGAGGCCAGTGTTTTTTTGTAAATAAAAATTCTTTTTTATTTTTTTTTTATTTAAAAAAAAATTTATAAAAAAATTTATAATAATTATTAAAAACAATTCATAAAAAAAATATATAAAAATAAAGCAAATCTTAAAAAAAATAGGAAAATTAAGTAAACATTATGAAAAAATCACAAAAAAAATGTAAAACAAAAATAGCGAAACCCCGCATTTTGCAAACTTCAGGTTAAGCTATCTCAGAGAAGGAACAGGATAAAACAAAGGTTGAAAATTTATTTTAAAGATAATTGGTTTTTTTTTTAAAGAAGTTTTCGGTGCAATTTTAAGGAAAAAATGCAGAGATTATTTATTAAAATTGTGTTGCAATTTAAAGAATTAAAATAAAAATTTTACAAAAAGTTTAATTTTTTTTAAAGCAACATTAAATTTTTATAATCCTTTAAAACATCAATTGGCGGTGTGTTCATAAAAAGAAATTTCAAAAATATTTTCTTGCAACAAGAAATAAAACTTTTTTGGAAAAAAAAAATGCAAATCAAGGTTAAATCTTAATTCATGTACATCCTGTTTTGTTAAGAACTTTATCTTGTTTTCTTTCAAACAAAAAAAGAGGGTTAAAAACAAATGACTTAAAGTCTGTAAAAATAAACATGTCTTTATACATACATTCATGTACGAATGTGTACACAATTTTACTGCTGCTGTATTATACTTAAAATAGAAATTTTGTTGGTTTTGTGAAAAAGGAAAAAGGAGTGTTTACACACAGAAAATTATACATCTATGTACTTGCACTTCACCCTCTTGCACTACCACCTCATTGATTTTTTTAAGACTTTTTTATTATTATTTTTTGCTAACAACCACCCACATTTTATGAAGAAAACATTCCATTCCCTGTGTAAAATAGAAATATTGCGTGTTTTTGTTTCAATTTTTATATCTCGACTGCTGCCATCACAGGTTCGTTTTTTTCGTTGTCTATTTTTTTCTTGCTGAATTTAAAATTACTTTTTTATAAGTTTTTATATATTTTTCTTTAAAATTATTTTTGTTTTAATGAAAAAGAAAGAAAAATTTAAACAAATAAAGACAGTAGTCATGAATTAATTCATGAAAGAACTGAGAAAGGTGATGTAAAAGAATTGAGAAGTTTGCACAATGGCGTTTTTAAAGTTCGAATTAAAAAATCCCCCCAAAAAAAATCGTAAAAAAGACCTAAAACTTAAACAGGTTTTTTCAAAATTAAACAAACTACAAGGTTTTGGATTCTTTCTCAAGTATACAAGCAGAAAAGCTAAAAAATTCTTAAACAAAAATATGCAAAGAAATGCATGAAATTAATTTTATTGATTGACAATTAATCGTGCCTATTCTTTCGTGGTGTTCTGAAAGTCACACCGTTTTTGTGGTTCTCGGCATACTTTCGGCACTTGAAAATCACACCGAAACATATAAAACGGAACACCAAAACATCACACGTGTGATTTTAAAAGGCACATGTGAATTGAAATCACGTGATTTGAGTTAAAGTGATTTTAAGAACAGGCCTGTATATGATATTTTGTATGCTAAATTACACTGTAATACAAACTAAAATAATGGAAAGACCTGAAGCCGCCAAGCTTGCGTTTCGTTTCAAAATTATTGGTTTGTGGTTAAATCTCTACACATTGTATTACAAAATAACGAAATGATACTAATTTAAAAACATGTTAACTTCTAACTTTCAGCATTTGTTTGGCATTAGAAATTTGATTTTATAATGTCAAACATTTTATAAAGATTCCGTCGACCAATAAGTCAAACACCAAGATTTGACCTAAAAATCGTTGATATAGGTAGTTTTAGATTTTCGCTGTTAAAAAATTAAATGAACTTCAAGAGTTTTTCTAAACAATAATTTGATCCTGTTCTGACAAACGATATAAAATTCGGCTTATATGTATAATATCACACAAGTCTTATGTATTTTGGCGAAAATACGACCTTAATTTGATGTTTTTTTTTTAATTTCAAACAATAATTACACCAGGGAAGCCTTTTCGTCAAAATACTTAAGACTTGTGTCATAGTCTAAAACGGCCTGAAAGTGTAATATTATTTGTTTCGGTCAAAAAACGTTTTTAATTTTCTAAATATTCCAAATCACGAAATTTCTTGTTTTGAAATTCCAGGCAATTAAAAAAATATTTTCCCTGAAATTTTCGATGAAAATTCCTCGGCTTTTGCATTATTCAGAGACAGCTCCTTTCGAATTAAACTTAATCCGTTCAAAAACATATTTTCTGCTTAAAGTTCCGTTAAATTCTAGGTGCGAAAAAATTTCTAAAATTTTCGACAAAAAAACTTAAATAATTTGAATTTTTAAGCTCTGCATTCCAAACATCAAACATTTCCATTTATTGGTAAAATTAATTTTCTTCTGCATTTAAGACAAAAAACAAAACAAAATCTTAAATCACAAATAAGAACGCTACCATTTATATTTTGAAAAAAGATAAAAGTTTTAAAAATAAATAATCTAAAATATTGTTGCTAATACTTATATTCAGGTTGTAAATACCTATTGATTCAGTTCCGTTTCCGTTTAGCCAACATATACAGGCATATTTAAGGATGCATATGATGCATAATACACGACATATGCATGTGTATACATACAATTGTAAAGACTAAAATTTGTCGACAAATGTTGAGCAAATAACATGGAAATTTATTTCACAACTATACTGTCAAAATAATTCTCCTTTACACTTACAAACGCACTCTATGTGTATATTAATGCACTCATACACTCTTGCAACTTATTCAAACAAAAGCAGAAACTACTCCCTAAACAACACACTCTAGGGGTCCCCACACAAAATACTATGACCAAACAAACAAAACCAAACAAATAGCTCCACCATTGACACCACCACCATGCCATCGAACCCACTATCGTCATCTAATAAACCTCCTTTCCTATTCCACTCTACAATATCATCAGCTATAACCACACATAATCTCCACGTGCTGCAACTCCTAGACCTTTCAAATACTACTGAAAATTTTGCTTCATCCGCCCGCCATCGTCTCTTTTTAGGAGACCAAATGTTAGTTATATTTGTATTTAAAGAGCCTATTTGTATGTGTGCGTGTGTGTGTTTATGAATGCGTATGTGTTAGTATAAATGTGTATGTGTTTGGTGCATATTGTATGAATGTGTAAAGAATTTTGTATTGAATGGATTCCGTTAAAATTGTTGTTAAAACTCATAGGTTTGTTTCATTGGTTTAGTTAGATTGTGTGCATGTTCATGTCCGTGTTTGTTGTTATTGTTGGTTGCTCTACGGCGATTGCCATCATATGCTGCCACAACATCTACCTACCACCCCAACATAGTCCGTAAGTTACATTGATGCTCCAGCCGGCTGCATCATCATACCAACAACAACAGCAAAAAGAAATTCAAAATTTCGTTAATATAACCCGCTAACATCCGTTGCGAACTTAACAACCACCAACAACCTCAAACCCGCCCGACTCGACCCGTCTACGATCCACTCACCGTCACTTACTTCAACTACTTTATTTCTCTAAAAGTTATATAAAATGGCAGGTCATAAGTATTGTTCTTGTATTTGTGTTTGTGTAAGCATTTGTTTGTATTTATGTGCATATGTATACAGAAATCCTATACAATTTACTATACAACACAACAATAACAGTGGAGTAGTGGGAGGGGAGAGTAATCGATTTAAAAGAACATGTTTCAGAAATTTTCTGTTTTAATTATTTAAGAAACAAAAATTTGGCAAAAAGCTTAAATGCTTGACGAAATTTAGAAAGAAATTAAAAATCTTGTAAAACCAAAATTATATATGTAAAATATAACCAACCAACCTTTAAAAAAAAATTATATAAATCAGCTCAGAACCTTTTGAAAAAACTATCACCCTTATTCCATTTAGCGTTATCAATACGAAACGATATCGTTTTGTGTCGATTGTTGCAAATCGGTATGCCCATTGTCAATATCAAGTTTTATCGATAAGCGTCGATGTATTTTTGGTATGCCGTACGCAACGTTAACGTTGCCATCGATTTAAATTGACTCTGTTTTTGTCGTCAGTCTTATTGGTGTCGAAACAGTTTTTTTCTTTTTTATTTTTCAAAAATAATAATGTTGAATTAAAAAAATGAAAAAATAGCAACAAAGTTTCGGGAAAATTGCAAAAATTTGCAAAAATAGCGAAAATTCGCGAAAATTTTATAAATTTTATAAATTGATTAAAAGTTCCTAAAACTGTAAGGAATAGCAAAAATTCCATGAAATTCGCTAAATTACCGCAAATTCCCGAATTTTAGCCATGTTCGCGATAGAAGCAATTTTTCCTGTAAGTTTTCTGATTCTTTACAGTTTTAACGATTTTTTATACATATTAAATTTTTCATTCATGCCGCTTTTATCAAATTTTTGCGAATTTCCACTAATTTTGCCATTTTTATGGAATTTTTGCCATTCTTATGTTTTTGGGGACTTAAAGTCAATTTTATGGCTTGTTTCAAATAAAAAAGAATTTCGCGAATTTTCGCTATTTTTGCAAATTTTCCGAATGTTTGCAATTTTCGCGTAACTTTTTGTTGCTCTTTTCGGCAATCGTCGTACCGTTCTGTTTTTTACTTGGCACTATCAACACTGTCGATTTATACGGGGCGAAAAGTGTAATCAATACCTTATGGCATTAGTAAGGGTGATTTTTTTAGAATAAATCAAGCTACCCTCTTTGAGAGCACAACATTAATAAGAAACGAACATCAAATTGCACATTTTTAATAAAAACTTATTAGAGATGTTCTTAAAAAAACGATAAACAATCGACATCGTTACATTGCTGTTATGGCATACAAGTTTTGTATCGAATTGATGACGATGTCGATAAAAATTGATTTTGATATTCAATTGATGACGATGACGACGACGTTAAATGGAATAAGGGTGTATAATTTAGATATTTCACTTTATCAAAAAGTAATTTCAATTTTTGGGAATACAAAATTTTAATTTCAAAAGATTTTGTTATTCGTGCTTAATTCCCAGTTTTTATTCTTGATAAAAACACTTGAAATTTATTGTTGATGGGATAAGCTATTCCTATGCGCATTTCACTGGTTGCTTAGGCCAGATCATCAGGAAACTTCATCCATAAAGATTTTAGAAAAACTAGAGATATTAAACCAAATAAAACTGTTAAGCGTATAAGACTTATAGCAACAGTTCTACTTGTAATAATATCAAAGTTTAAACAAAACACATCAACAATAAACAGTGGGTTTATCTCATCTTACATTCCCCACTACAATTAGTTGAAATTCTCTCAACATTAATTGTAGTTGTAAGTAGGTTAAGAAAAACAAAATAATCACTTTGTAATTCGTAAAGCAAAATTTCTGCAGTTGCTACTAAATATGAAGTCATAATGGTTTTTCTAACCCCTAAATTGGCGTTTATCTACTAAAGATCAAAAATCCCTTAAGGCTCAAATTAGCAGTCATTAGTTTATTATAAGTAAACTAAAATGATAACTATTGCCTAAAGTATCATATTTACAACAATTGGTTAATTAAAAATTTTAATTAGACCAAAAAAATAATAATAAATAATATTTTGTTTGTTAAACTGTTGTAATTAGCTAACTAATGATTGTAAATTTGGGCCTAAAAGTTGTTTCATTTCGTGTATGCCCTAGAGAATACAAAATTTAAACGATTTAGCGATGACATTTACAGCTATAATTGCGGAGATTTAGATTTTTATGGCGTTGCCAAACTTAGCAATGCACTTTACACTATTGCATTCGTAGCCAAAAATCACTAAGCAAACTCTATAGATTTTTAGCGATAAAGATTTAGTTTTAGTGAAATACAGAACACGGCCACAGCAGTGGACAACTCAAATACTACGTCAATAACGATTAAAACAAGTGAGAAAGTATCAGGGTTGGCTGCCCACTGGGTAACCCAGGAAAACCCACCCGGGTTTTAATGGGTATTTTGTTTAAAAAAACCCAAGTGGGTTTTTTTCTTTTTATTCATTTAAACAAAGATGGTATAATTTTTAAATTTTTTTTTTTTACAGAAAAATAAAAGAAAATGAATATAAAATGCATACAATGGGACGTGTGTGAAGATAAATATGAAAAGTTAAATTCGTTTTTTAAAAATATCGCATGCGATAAAAAATATTTTAAAAAAATATCGCATGCGTATTATAAAGAAAATACTACTATTTACACGAAATTTTACAGTTTTTATGAAAAATCAATCATTTTTAGATATTTAATTACTCTTTTTATAATAAAATTTATGATTTTTGAAAAAATACGACTTAGAGTGAAATTCTCATGAAAGTGCTGTGTGAGGGATATGGCCACTGTGTCCAAACCCTTCGATCTCAGGGAATCAAACCGAATGGAAAATGAAGACTATGGACAGGGCTACAATAATCAATAATTACTATATCCAAATTGTATTTGTGAAAATTTTTATACATTTTTGAAAATTTGACTTAGAGTGAAATTCTCTTGAAAGTGCTGTGTGAGGGATATGGCCACTGTGTCCAAACCCTTCGATCTCAGGGAATCAAACCGAATGGATAATGAAGACTATGGACAGGGCTACAATAATCAATAATTACTATATCCAAATTGTATTTGTGAAAATTTTTATACATTTTTGAAAATTTGACTTAGAGTGAAATTCTCATGAAAGTGCTGTGTGAGGGATATGGCCACTGTGTCCAAACCCTTCGATCTCAGGGAATCAAACCGAATGGAAAATGAAGACTATGGACAGGGCTACAATAATCAATAATTACTATATCCAATTTGTATTTGTGAAAATTTTTATACATTTTTGAAAATTTGACTTAGAGTGAAATTCTCTTGAAAGTGCTGTGTGAGTGTGTGAATTTCACTCTAACTCAAATTTTCAAAAATGTATAAAAATTTTCACAAATACAATTTGGATATAATAATTATTGATTATTGTAGCCCTGTCCATAGTCTTCATTTTCCATTCGGTTTGATTCCCTGAGATCGAATGGTTTGGACACAGTGGCCATATCCCTCACACAGCACTTTCATGAGAATTTCACTCTAAGTCAAATTTTCAAAAATGTATAAAAAATTTCACGTATACAATTTGGATATAGTAATTATTGATTATTGTAGCCCTGTCCATAGTCTTCATTTTCCATTCGGTTTGATTCCCTGAGATCGAAGGGTTTGGACACAGTGGCCATATCCCTCACACAGCACTTTCAAGAGAATTTCACTCTAAGTCAAATTTTCAAAAATGTATAAAAATTTTCACAAATACAATTTGGATATAGTAATTATTGATTATTGTAGCCCTGTCCATAGTCTTCATTTTCCATTCGGTTTGATTCCCTAGATCGAAGGGCTTGGACACAGTGGCCATTACCCTCACACAGCACTTTCATGAGAATTTCACTCTAAGTCAAATTTTCAAAAATGAATAACTTTTTTCACAAATACAATTTGAATATAGTAATTATTGATTATTGTAGACCTGTCCATAGTCTTCATTTTCCATTCGGTTTGATTCCCTGAGATCGAATGGTTTGGACACAGTGGCCATATCCCTCACACAGCACTTTCAAGAGAAATTCACTCTAAGTCAAATTTTCGAAAATGTATAACAATTTTCACAAATACATTTTGGATATAGTAATTATTGATTATTGTAGCCCTGTCCATAGTCTTCATTTTCCATTCGGTTTGATTCCCTGAGATCGAATGGTTTGGACACAGTGGCCATGTCCCTCACACAGCACTTTCAAGAGAAATTCACTCTAAGTCAAATTTTCGAAAATGTATAAAAATTTTCACAAATACAATTTGGATATAGTAATTATTGATTATTGTAGCCCTGTCCATAGTCTTCATTTTCCATTCGGTTTGATTCCCTGAGATCGAAGGGCTTGGACACAGTGGCCATATCCCTCACACAGCACTTTCATGAGAATTTCACTCTAAGTCGTATTTTTTCAAAAATCATAAATTTTATTATAAAAAGAGTAATTAAATATCTAATTAGTTTTAAATATTAAATAAAAATGATTGATTTTTCATAAAAACTGTAAAATTTCGTGTAAATAGTAGTATTTCTTTATAATACGCATGCGATATTTTTTTAAAATATTTTTTATCGCATGCGATATTTTTAAAAAACGAATTTAACTTTTCATATTTATCTTCACACACGTCCTTTTCTACAGCTTTTATGATATCTTATCTTAATGTTCCAAAGATATGTACTGCAAAACGCCAGCCATATTTTATGGTGTTCTGAAATTCGTGCGTCTTGCGTGTAATTTGCCATAGTTTCTTAAATATGTATATTCTAGTCAGGGTTTAAAAAACTGCAGTCAAAACCAAAAACTGTCGAACAAAAAACGAAAATTTGTGTACAACTTGTCGCTTTTAGAGTTGGAATGACAGTGACTGTTTACATTTAATGAACCAGAAGTAAAAGCAATAGTTTTTTTTGACCAATGTCAAATGAAGAATTAGAAGAAATGGCAGTTTTTCTACTTTGACTGCAGTTTTTTAAGCGCTGATTCTAGTTGCCTTTGGTATACTTTTGCAATTCGAATTCTTGCAAATGCGGTTTACAGAACACCCAGGGTTGTTAGATGTGAAGATGTTTCGTCATTTTGACGATTTTTTTGAGCAAATACAGTAAAATGACAATTGACGATTTTTTTACTAAAAGTAATAGTGTTATGACGATTTTCTGGCATCAATAAAACACTTACAAGAAACATTAACAAACGTATTAATCAATTTTTCGAAACACAATAATTATTGGAAATTAAACAAAAAAAAATTCTTCCCCCATCACAAACCAGGTGGCTTTCATTAGTAGTTTGAATTCTACAATTATATGAATGCCATCGATATTGCAAAAGATATACACTAGAGCGCCGATTTGCGTCGCTTTGACTTGCGTTACTTTTTTAAAATTGGTTAAATCCGCTTTTCATTGTTTTGATTTCGATTTGCGTCGCTAAATACGATAAGATTTTTTCACTGAAGTCATAATCACATGTGAAGAATTTTTCTATTTGCGTGTAAAAAGGGGAATTCCTATTTTAATCTGTTGGTAAGCATAGTTGCGTGTTAGGAAGTAAGAAGTTAGTTCTTAATGAGAAGTTGTGTGGAAAAATGAGTGCAAAGAAAAGAAAATGCATTAGTTTGGAACTAAAATTGGAAGTAATAAAACGTTTCAAGTCGGAAAAAAGGCTTGGTTTAGCACCTTCAACAGTAAAAACAATTAACAACAGAGATAGCGTTAAATATTAATCATTTAAAGATATCTCGAGTTAATAGCAAATGAGATTCTATTTTGTATTTAATGTTTTTGTGAATATTCATAAAAGAAATACATAAATACATTTTTTGTTATGTTTTTATGAAAATATCTTATGTATTTCTTTATTTATTTCTTTTTAAATGATATATATATATATATATATATATATATATACATTTTTACTTATTTTTTATAATATCTCAGGCCACTTGCTGAAATAAATAGAATAAAACGTAATCATGATATGATATGCATATCACTTTTTATCGTAAATAGAATTGCTTGCTAAAATTTTATATTTTTGAACCAATCAATAAAAAATTAGTGCAATAAATTGCCTATGACTTGTAACATTTAAAAATTTGACGATTTTTTTTTTTTTTGGCGATTTTGTTAAATGTTTGTGACGATTTTGACGAATTTTTTAAAACTTTTGACTATTTTTTAAGAAAAAAGCGCATAATAACACTTAGAACTCCTATTATGCGATGTTAAGTGAGAGTCGCAAATGTTAAGCGTTTTGCGATTGTCAGAACATGCCTGTTTAATAAAGATTAGAATAATTAAAAATATACACAGAAAAAATTATTTTTCCAATTCAAACAAAAAATTTGTAGAATCAAAACATTTTTTGTCTGAAATCGGTCCTACAAACAAATTTGCATATTCAAACAATTTATTTGCATTTCGTTTATTGAAAAAAACCCTGATTTTTTCAAACAAATAATTTAACTGAATCAAACAAATAGTTTACTGAAAATCATATAAATTTCAAAGAAATAACTTTGCTGAATCAAACAAAAAAGTTTTTGCACAAGCAATGACGCGCACACAAGCAAGCACTGTAGAAGTAGATGAAGGCAGAACAGAGCGGCGCGCGGCTGACTTTGAGACACATTTTTTTGTTAAAAATTTTTGAACCAAGTCTTGTTTGTACACACGTTTTTCTTCTTCACTCACTGTTGCTGTATCCTTTCCATGGCAGCAGACCGACTCGACATGTTTTTCGTTATCATTTTATTTTTGTATTTGATGGAGGTATTTAACTAAACATTTTTAAAAAATTGAATACGGGATTTTGTTTTTCATTCTTTTTTAACAACTTTGAAACCAATCAAAAATTAATTTTTTTTCTTCTAATGTTGTTGTTGTTTAAAAATAGTGAAACGTTTTTTTACCTAATATTGTTTTTGTTTTTTTTTACTAAAAACCTCGCCACGCTATTTTATCATCTTTCTTATTGTTGTACATTTTTAAAGCGTCCAAAAATAGACTGTATGTGTTTTTTGTTGTTGTTCTTATACCTATTTCACATAAAGAAGTGTTGCTTACGATCAAATAAAAAAATGCAAAAAAACGACAACATTAAAGAGCGTTAAATATTTCATACAAAATTATGATAACTTGAAACCAATAACGCGTATATTATATTTCTGTTGGTTAAAATAAAAATCAAACAAATATATTAATTGAATCAGTAAAAAAAATTTGTAGAAATTAAAAAAATTTTCAAACAAGCGTTTGTTTAAAAATAATTCAGCAATAATTTTTTCTGTGTAGTTTAAAGTTGAGAATTTATGGGATTTTAAATTCTGCTTAGTTTACCATCAAACATGTGGGCCTGTTAATAAATAAAATGAAATGGGAATGTAGCACATTTACGCGAAACCTTGTTAATTAAATTTTTGAATCCCAAGAAAAACTTTGATAAAACAATTTTGATTTAAAATGAAAGTTTCATATAATAATTGTTCTTAGAAGTTTAACCCAAAAATACTCTTTTACTCTCACTTACACTTGGAATAAAGTTTAAATTCATTCAACAAACGCACATGATTTTAACATACAAAACAAATTTCCAAAATAGTCAAACACAAAAAAATACAAAAGGGTTACACAAGATGAAAGAGCTCGTATCTACACTTTAAACATTCATTCTAAGAATACAACACTAAAAAAACCAACAACTGTCTTTATTGTAAAAAAAAAAACAACAAAATACAGACTGTCGTCTACTTCTCAACTTTTAACTTAAACCAACTGAACATTTACATTTGTTTGGCTGTGTAGCTTTTCCTGTCATACACTGACTTTTTTGTCTGAGTTTTTTTTGCTTTTCAATAAAAAAAATCTAACTTTCAGTGAATGAAAAATTTTGTCGACGACATTTTTCAGTTTACAACACTCTCACAGAAATGCCTCGTCTCTGGTCGTTATGTGAACTAGACTCTCCTCATACCCGTCTACATTTGTTCATATTTCTATGTAAAGCAGCCTGTAGTTACCAAGTACTTACAAACATTGGTAGAATGTTAAACATTTGTTTATTTTACATTTAGGTACGAGTATTATAATTTGGCTAAACATATTTTGCCCGCATACACGAGTACATTATACAAGTCTTATATTTATAAGTCCATCAGTGCTACAAAAAGGCAAGTGCCTGCCAGGCGCGGATCCAGGGGGGGGGAAATAAGGAAATTTCCCCCCCCCTAAATTATAAAAATATGTTTTTTTTATTTCGATTATACAAGAATTCTTAATAATAATATTTTTTTTTAAATGTTTTGGAATTTGAAATTTTTGGAAATCCCGGCAAGTTTTTTTTTTTTTTATTGAATTTCTAACTAAATTTTCAATAAGTAATCCTAAAAGTTGTTTATTAGACATTTCCAATGAAAGTTTACTATATTGTTGTCAAAAACTTATTATTCTACATTCAATCCCAGCAGGTGCCATCTATATCCAAAGAGTAAACGTTTGACTTGAAAATGCATGCGGTTGAATTATTAATAAGCCTTAGTATATGCAATATTTATGTATATATGTGTTATATTAATCAAAATTATATTCTATCATTTTTGATGATAGCACGGATTTGTCGGGGAAAAGCCAGATTTCCTTATTTTTAAGATATTTCAACATACAACAAAAAGTTGTTAGGGAAGAATTTATTGGCTTTGTTTTAAACGCATTTGAAGAGGCTTCAAAGGATATTGATAATGACGTTAATGTGTCAATTGATGCGAAGGCACTATCATCAATAGTTCTTAAAGCTTTGACAAATTTTGGTCTTGACCTAAAAAATTGTGTAGGAGTTGGAACAGATGGGTGTCCTCTGATGTCAGCAGAAAATGGAGCTGTTAAAAAATTCTGGAAACCGCAACAAATGCAAAGAAATGCCTTGCTTTTCCCATAGATCAAACAACTCAATTTCTAAAAGCAATAAAGTGCCATTAATACAAAAAGTTGTTTCATTTGTTAAAGAAACGACAACATTTTTTAAATATAATCATCCCAAGCGAAACGCAGTTTAAGCAAAGTATTTGGGAGCCAAACTCTATACATTATGCGAGACAAGATGGGTGGACCGACACGACTCAATTTTACACTTTGCAACAAGTGTACATCATATAGCTTTGGAAAAAATATGTATGTGGAAAGGTAGAGATACTTCATCAAAAGCCTTATATTAAGGAATTCACTTGGTACTTTTATTTGCAGAATATACATATTAAGTGTGATACTTATTGAAACACAGCTGCTTAGTATCATTTTACAAAAGCACGATATAGATCTTCAAAAAGAGAAGAGAAAAGAAATAAAGCCGAAGAACAATTCAATTTTGAAAAAGTTAAAGTTATTTGCGTTCAAATCGAGGTTCCAATAGAAAAGACAAGATTTGAACGAAATAATCACATCCAAAATGTTGAAGATTACTACCGAGTTGTAGGTTACATTCCTCTTATTGAATTTATTTTAGAAGATCTCAAAACACCTTTCCCAATAGATATCCTAAATGTATTGAACATACCTAAACTACTACCTCAAAGTGTCATAAACACCTACTAACATCTAAACTTTAGCCTGAACTGTTGCATTGGCAACAAACATGGAAAATATCTGAAAATCTATCAGAAAACGTTGTAGATGCTTTAATAAACTGTGATGAAGATATCTACCCAAATCTAAGAAAAATATTTAAAATTTTCGTTTCAATGCTCGTCAGTAATGCTACGAGCGAGACGTCATTTCCTACCCTTCGTCGAATAAAAACATGGCTCAGATCAACAATGACAGAAGTTAGACTGTACTTTCTAAATTTGCCTCACAAGGAAATCATAAATTGCTTATTTAAAAAGATTAATTTATTTTAATTTATATTGAACTGATCTTATATTTTATTTAACCTTATTGTTGAGCTTTTTTTTTAATATAATTTACTCATATTGTTTTTAATAATCTTTCAAAAACAGATTCTTTAACTTTTTGGATTCATAAAAAATTTCCCCCCCCTAAAGCTCAAGCTGGATCCGCGCCTGGTGCCTGCTAACTAGCTGTTTTCTGAATTTAACTATCTATTGACAACCACAACTGACTACGTAGGCACGCAGTTATGTCATATATGTGGCTACGTCCCTGTTAAATACTCACACACGCACACACTCTTATAATACTCGTATTTGATGTGTGTGCATTTTTGAAACTCTTGTTGCTTTAAAGCTAAACTGAAATTTTGAGTTTAACTGATGAATATAATTATTATATACTGAAGAAAAATTCCCATATCTACCTATGACTCGCCCCTAGGGGGATAAAATGTATAACCGGCCTCCATTAGTTTTTTGTCCTTAACATTTTCTCAAAACATACTTGTCGCCTTCAAGGCCTTATCACAGAGCACACAGAGGCGTCACGAGACAGAAAATATAAAGTTTTTTTCTGTCTTTTTCTTCGAAAGCTGCCCTTTTTGTTTTGATTACGCAATTCGTGTTGATAGTAGCGGCCTGTTTTTACACATTGCCACTTAACTACTAAAAAACGTGTTCTTTCTTCGAAAGCTGCCCTCGCAAATGATTTAGGCATTTTTCATACGTCACTTTTTTCATCTCTGTATGCTTTGTGGCCTTATGACACTACATTTTTAATGCATTAGTCAAGTTTTGGTGAACAGTGCAAATATAATCTAAAAGAAAAATTACCCAAGTGCAAAGAGTTCAGCTGTATTAGGATAAATAGCAAACTGTCAAACATTTTTAAAAGTTATCGATAAATAATGAAGTTTTGTCAAAAAAAATGTAAAATTGTTTTTTAACTTAAAATTGACATTTCAAGCTTGAAATATTAAAAGTGTTGCTGAAATAGCGGTTTATGGGCAAACTCAGAGATTTAAGCAGTTTGTTTTGTTTTTATGCTTCTCATAAACAAAAAGTTGACAACATTTTTTAAAATAAACTAAATCATAACAAAAGAAAAACTCAAAAAAAATGTTTGTTTACATTCTTTACAGTTTGCTCTTTCCAACATTTACTGTTTCTTCTATCAATTCTATATCAATTCAATGAAGAAAAAATATAGTGTCATAAGGGCTTTAAGGTGCTTTTCTTAAACTCTTAAATTTGGCCCCTGCAGTGCTTATTCAATAAAATCTGAAATATTTTTATTGTTAGACATAATTTCCGTTGCTAACTATTAACGATTTGCAAGAGATCTACTTTGTAAAACTTTCGAGCTGATATTTTCGAGTATTTCCTTAAAATCCAAAGATTTTACATTCATGATTTATTAGGTGCTTTCGAAAACCCAAAAGTTTTTACTACTTTTTACTGAACTTTACTGCATATAACAAAATTGCGTTCGCGTACACAAAATACAGTAAATGAGAACACAAATTGAGAGCGAAAAGTGATAGTTCTTTACTGAGTATTAACAAATTGTTACTGCAGAAAGTTTTTGAAGTAAAATTTTGTAAAACAAAAAAACATATGATTCAAAAGGTAAACAAACAAAAAGCATACAAATTGTAAAAAATTATTTAAAAAAGAAAAGTAAAAATAAAACTGAAAAAAAGTGAATAAATATTAATTAATTAAACTTGTTTGTGAAGTTTTTATATGGCTTCATACTAACTTTTAAACCTCTATTTTTATTGTTTTAATTTTTTGGAGTTATTAATTAATATGTACCACAGAGCACACTTAATACTGCACTTGCTTTTTGAGTAATCAATAGCAAAAAAAGTATTCATGTCCTGTTAAAAAAATATATCTGGACACAAATTAGCAAAATCAAATAAAATAACAATTATGAAAGATTACATAATAGCCCATTTATAAAGGGTGTTTTTTTAAGCTAGATAGAACTTTAAATTGTAAAAAGTAACACAAAAAATTAAATTTTGATGAAATATTTTTTTTATCGTTTCAGTATACTCTGACAAATCATCATGAATAGACTCACGCTTGAACAACGCTACGAAATTATCCAAATTTACTTTGAAAATCAGTCGTCGATTCGCGCAACTTATAGACGACTTCGTCATTTTTATGGCGTACATAATCGTCCATCTGAACAAGCCATTCGTCGAACTGTAGATTTCGTACCACATACTCTCTAGAGGATGCAATAACACCAACACGTCGAAGGAATGTGCGTACTGAAGAGAATATCGCCGCTGTAAACGAAAGTGTGGAAGAAGATCCAAATTTATCGATTCGTCGTCGGTCGCAGGAATTGGGGCTGTGTCCGTCCACTACGTGGAAAATTTTGCGCAAAGATCTCGGCCTACACCCGTATAAGATCCAGCTGGTGCAGGAATTGAAGCCACGAGACCATTATATGCGTCGTTCTTTCGCCGATTGGGCTCTAGAGCAGTTGGCAACTGACCCGTTGTTTTATCGCAAAATTGTGTTCAGCGATGAGGCGCATTTTTGGCTTAACGGGTTTGTTAATAAGCAAAATTGCCGCATATGGAGCGAGACCAATCCACAAGAGACCCTACAGACTCCATTACATCCATAAAAATGCACCGTTTGGTGCGGTTTTCACGCTGGTGGCATCATCGGACCTTATTTCTTTAAAAATGAGGCCGGAGCTCGCGTTACGGTCAATGGAGATCGTTACCGCACCATGATCAATGATTTTTTGTTTGAAAATATGGATGACATTGATCCGGAGGAGATGTGGTTTCAACAGGATGGAGCTACGTGCCATACGGCGAACGCAACCATCGACTTATTGAAATCAAAATTTGGCGATAAGTTGATTTCGAGAAATGGACCTGTCAATTGGCCTCCAAGGTCGTGCGATTTGACACCTCTCGATTATTTTCGTGGGGCTACGTGAAGTCACTGGTTTATGCTGATAAACCAGCAACAATTGACGTCTTGGAGGCCAGCATTGTTCGTGTTATTCGTGACATACGGCCAGCAGTGCTCGAAAAAGTGGCCCAAAATTGGACGTCCAGAATGCGCTTCGTCAAGAACAGCCGCGGTGCCCATATGCCCGAAATCATTTTCAAATGTTAATGTCACGTATTGATCTTTCGAATAAAAAAAAATTTTGATTACAATTTAATTTTTTGTGTTATTTTTTACAATTTCAAGTTCTATCGGGCTTAAAAAAACACCCTTTACTACAATGAAATCTAGTATTTACGAGATTTCGAGCAAAATCTTGTTGTTTTTGACTGGCGAACCGATCTTCCTAAAATTTGTACAGCATCATCACGAGAGCCCCGGAAATAAAAAAGCTACTTATTTTTTTGATGGAGGAAGGGGAAGTGGTACCCTCCATAGGACGCCAATGTTAAATATCGCATATCTTAAGAACTGTTATAGTGAGAATTTTCAAACTTGGTTGGAGTCACTCTTATATCTTTGTACTTGGAAAGCTGCTTTGTAAGTGACAAAGTGAAAGATCAATATAAAATGTTATTATTTAAATGTTTTAAGATAAATAAAAATATTAAAAATTAAACCTAATAATGTTAGATTTGCAACGACGTCATAACTTTCGAATCTGAATCTGAAATTTTAATTTGCTTTTCGAACCGAAATACGCGGTAGCCCTCCAGAATATTTAAACCATATATTAGGCCTTTCTCTTTGCTAAAGATGTAACGATTCATATTAAAAAACTATTTGCTCCAAAGTTTTGATTTAATTTACCTCGCAATACAAATTTGGATTACCTTTCTTAATAAATTATTGTTATTTTTTCTAATTTAATAGACTCGTGCGTGGTATTAGTTTTACCTAGGTCCTAAAACTAGCTGCACACAGCTAAAGCAACAGCAGGCGGACACCGGTCTTTGGCGCAATTGTTTCTACTTACCGGATATGTCCGTTTAAGGGATCATTAGTTTAAATGTGTTAATTGAGAAAAGCGAGACTTCGAAAATCCCCTTGCTATTGAAGCTGTCTGGCTAGAGCAGCTGTCCGTTAAAAAGCTTTCACTGTATTGCCAAAAATAATATAGTTAATACTTATACAGTTACAGCAAAATGTTGCCCACTATAAGCAACAAAGTTCTTTATACGCCCAACCAGGGTTGCCGACCAAAATTGGTCGGATATTTTTGGTTTGGTCGGATGACAGGCCAAGCTACTTTTGGTCGGTTTTAGAAAATGTACAACATATATTTATTTTAACAAATTTAAAACACTGATCGCAAAGCAGACAGGTGCATATCTATTAAATTTTTTGCAAACAAAATTTTTTTTTAATTGATGATGAAGCTAAACTATTGATGTGGCAATGAAATTAAATGTATTCCGTTAATAGCAAGTTACTTTGACGGTGTTAGTTTTATAAAGGATAGTTTTGTCACCTTATTCGAGCTAGCCAAGTCAGATGCCGTTTCAATTTTTCTTTTTATAAAAAACTTTTCATAAACAAACAATATTTCTTTAAAAAATTGATCGGATTGGCAAAAAACGACGCAACTTAGCAATGCAAAAAATATTAAGGTTCTTTGTGTTAATATTTAAAGTTTTATCATCGCTCCGAAATTTTTTTTTTAAAAATGATGATAGCCCCTTTTGTATTTTTTATGACGATACACTTGTTTTTGAATATTACAAAAATTTGGTCGGTTTCAAAGGATTTTGGTAGGTTTTGCAGACAATTTTGGTCGGATAATAATTTTTTAAGCGGCAACCCTGCGCCCAACTAATAACCACATCAGGCAACATTCTAAACTTTCAACACTCATCTAAAAATATACAATAACACCCAACAAGTTCTCTGTTGCAATAATATGTTCAATACGTTAACAGTTAGATTGTCACTCAGTTAGTCGGAAATTTCTTCGTTATTTGCATTCCACTCTTTGAAACAGTTTTCACGAGCTACATACTTACGAACTAAAACCAGTGTGTTTAAGTTGGATATTTGTATAGTTGTATCTACAGAATATGGATTTTGTTTTTTGTTTAGTTGTTGTTGTTAAAGTGTTGTAATGCGATTCAATTTATGTTGCTTTATACATATTTTTTTAGTCCAAGAAGCCAAATAAGAGCAATCTAGAAGCTTGTTAACTTAAACTCATCTGCTTGTTTGAGTGCAAACATGTACTTAGGAAGAAAACATTTTATTTTATCTAAAATTTGTTACATCCACACTTTTAGAAGTTTTCATTGAGATTTTAATTTTAGAGTATGTGTTCGACGATTATGATTTCTCAACGAAGCACGAAAGCATTTCACCTAGTGGTCATTGTAATAGACCTATTTTTAACAGGTTACAATTAAGTATGTAGGTATTTGTGCTCTAAAAAATCTAGTTTAAAAAAATGTAAATGTGCATTTCATTATGTATTTAAAAACTTCATTTCGCATTTTGATTTTCTTAGTAAAATATCACAAAAAACATGGAAACAAGTAAATGAACGTATCCAAAATCGGCACTAGCACAATAAAGATTATTGACATCAATACGTTTCGTAAAAAAAATTTCATTGACTCAATAAATTTTTCTTTTTTGCATTTTTGCAAGTGCACTCGAAAAATTAATCGAGTAGAAACAAACCATAAAACAAAGAACAACAACAACCATAAAAAACCATACACTTTCGCAGTCACATTCAACACACACACATGAACACTACAATTAAAATGCAAAAACGACAAATAGATGCACAAAACGAATTTAAATAAAATAAAAACGAAAAAGACAAAAGAGAGAGAAAATAGAATTGAATATCCGTCTGCTTGAGAGTTGTGAGTGTTTTATTGAATAAGAAAAATTGCAACAGTAAGAAACATTTAAAATATTTAGATATTCTAAAAAAAAGAAAAAATTACACAATTTACTGATATAATTACAATATATTAATATATTTGCAGCATGCCCTATTATTATCTATCGAGCAATAGCAATCGAGAATGTATTTAATTGTTACAAGAGCTTATTATATCAAGGCAAGCTTGAGCACAAAGATTAGGCTTTGGAATATTTTGCTAAATTGTTCAAGAAAAAAAATGCTTTATTTGCGTACAAGCTCATATTTTCCAATTGTGCAATAGTTCTTAATGTTTTTTTAACCAGCAGCTATTGAGATCTTAAAGGCTGGTAAACGAAATATGTATTGTTTTCTAATTTATCCTTAATATGTACTAACATTAAGGAAATATTTTGACATATTCAATTCATCTCAATTTAATTCATCACATTTCACTCGGTAATTATTTACTTGATAAAGGGTAGTTTACACAATCACACATGTCGTACGTATTTTATGTGATCGTGTAAACTACCCTTAAGCCAAATTCACCCATTGTTTTTTTTTTACTGATTTTTAGGATTCACTCATTTTGGTCAATTTGTCTGGAAAGACAAAGCTACCGTATGAAATGCGTGTAAACGAGAAAAAAGCTTTAGTGAAATTGATTCGTTTAACTCCATTTAAAATATTTTTCATTTTGTTTTTAGTGAAAATTGTGCAAAAACACTACATAAAAAAACTTTTACACAAGTCGCACTGGTTCCTCTAAAGAGAGTCAACTCAAAATTTATAAATTTTCAGTAGAGACAAGAAACTGTTTTCTTTTTATATGAAGTCGTATACAACAAAGGGGGAAACAATTGTATTTTTTTTTTGGCAAAATACTACACAAAGAAATTGATCTGAAATTCTTAGTGTCATCGGTTTCTTGCAAAAAGTGAAAATTGAAGAGTTTTGAGTTGACTCTCTTTAGAGGAACAAGTGCGAAAATATACTCTGTGACTTTATTACACTTATAATATGATGTGGCAGCCCAGTTCAACTTTGGCTGAAAAATTTAAATATAAGGCAACACAGTCCAAGTTTATCCAGAGAAAAATTAAAATTAAACTAATTCAAGTGGAAAATATTCGGAACAAAATTATTGCTCTCTCATGAAGAGACCCGTTAAACTACATGTATTTTTTTTTTGGAAAAAATAGTTGAATTTAGCTTTAAATGGGTAAAATTTGAAACACAGTTAGTCCTTGTAAAGACTTGCAATTTTTGTTGCAGCGTTATTGAGTTTAAAAGTGATACATGTAAGAAGATTTGGGAGGGGTGCACAGTAGGGTAATAACTTTGCAATTTTTGCAAATATCAAAAATACCACCTCATAGCCATGTGGGGCATACAAATATATTAAAAAATATGGTGTCACTTTTCCTCTATCGTGAAAAAATTTTCCGCGCCGAAAGCGTTGAAATTTATTTAAGCAAAACTGTTTATTTAAACAGCTACTTTTGTCTTAAATAATTTATTTTTTGTTTCAATTCTTATATAATCTTTAATAGCAAACCTCATAAGTACAATGCTGTTTTCCATGTAGTGGGATAGTGGTAGTATTTCCCTGAACTCCATAGTGACCACTCATCTCTCTTAGGAACTTAAAAAATTAGAATTTTTAATTTTTTTTTATAAAATTTCTTAAGTTCTGAAATTATTTGAGAACTCCTGCTACCCTCGTTCGATAGATCGTTTTCCTGCCCATCAATTCCATGTAGTGGGATAGTGATATTTTATTAAATTTGCTGTGTTTTTTAATTTTTACAATTAATTTAATGTTAAAAAACTATCAATAATGGGTTTTACTAACAACAGTCTTCGCTGGCTTGAGTCATACCTTACTTATAGGAAACAAAGTGTTCGTTTTAATAATACAACATCAAGGAGCATCATCGTCAATTCTGGAGTACCGCAAGGAAGCCACCTTGGTCCAATCTTATTTTCACTTTTTATAAATGATCTGCCGAGTGCAATACACAATTGTAATGTGTTAATGTATGCCGATGATGTAAAAATCTTTTTAAGCTACAAAAAATCATCGGAAATGCACAATCTTCAACATGATTTAGATAATTTTTACAACTGGTGCAATATCAACATTATGAATCAGAGAACCAAGCCGATCGGCGCAAGCCGATCAGCTCGCCGCCGCCGCTTGATTTCACCAAGCCGCGCCGCCGCCGACTTACACGGCTTAGACGGCTCAATTAAAGCCGCCGATGACAGCAGCTGAGCCGTGAAATTTCTTAATTCGTGTGACTAAGTTTATTTTACAGATTTGCGTTTTAATGCATTAATTTCTTTGTCAAAAATTGTATGTTTTAGCATCAATGTGCAACATTCAAGTGCCGTTATATTTTCTTAAAATTTTTCAAAGCGTTATTGTACTTAACAACTTTTTCTTAGTTTTTTGAAAATATAATTGGTTAAATGCTTCTTTCGTTTTCATGAATGCATACATACATATGTGAATCTTTATTAAAAATAATTTTTACACAAATATTTCCATGATAATAACAAATTTAACTTGCAATATTTTCAAATAAACTTTCCATGTTCATATTAATATTTTGATGGACTCTTATTTAGGACACAACACCGTTTGAACATACAGAATTTTTTTTCTCAAATATTTTAGTATTATACACATATGTATTTCCAAACATATCGATTTAGAAGTTCAGACAAAAAACTTGGTAATAGCAAAATATCAGTGAATGCTTTATTGAAGTAATCTATTTGAAAACTTGTTAAATTTAAAAAAAAAAAAATATGTGAACAACATATTGGGCATGTTCGTAAATGCATCACTGCGCTGCATCAGAAAAGCAAACTTTTTTTAATGCCGATAAAAAAAATTATTAATATAATCTGTTTTATTGTGTATTATTTTTGTGTAGTATTTGACAATTTTTTGGTCCACATCTACTTCACTGATATTTATATAAACATTTGAAATCACTAATGCAGCGCAGTGATGCATTTACGAACATGCCCATTTTTTTTTCTTGCTTTTAACTAATTAGTGGTATAATTTTGACCACAATAATTAAATTAAAAAAATAGTTTTGCTGATAAGTTTAGGTTAAGCCGCCGCCGATTCATTGACGCAAACGCCGCCGCCGCCGATCAATTATACCCACGCCGCCGCCGCCGATCAAATGCCTTCGGCTTGGTTCACTGTTATGAATCTCAATTTAACAAAATGTAAGCATATGCGCTTTTGTAGAAAATGGAATCCTCTGGGTATCTATACTTTGGGTGACTGCCAAATTGAATTAGTTAAAGAGATTTTGGATCTTGGTGTTTTACTTGATCCAAAATTAGATTTTATAAAACACATTACATCAACAATAAATAAAGCTCGTGGTGTACTTGCCTTTATAAAACGTTGGGCTAAGGAGTTCACTGATCCTATGATTACAAAGCTGTTATATACATCCTTGGTAAGACCTATCATCGAATATGGCTCTATTATCTGGGATCCTGTTTATGATGTTCACATAAACCGAATAGAATCTGTCCAAAAACAATTTTTATTGTTCTGCTTGGGAAACTCAACTTGGAATCCTTCTGACGTACTTCCATCTTACTCTGTCAGACTTGCACGCGTTAAATTACCATCACTAGTAAGCCGAAGAAAAATGCTTAACATTGCGTTTTTAGTTAATTTGCTTAATGGTAACATTAATTCTGAATTCCTGCTTAATAATGTTAAACTCAACGTTCCTCAGCGATCAACTCGAAATTACATACCATTATATCTTCGAACCTTTCAAACAAACTATGCAAATTCTGATCCTTTTCGGAGAATTTGTAAAGATTTTAATGAAATGTATAATTTAGTTGACTTTTCTTTAAGTGCCAGTGTCATTAAACGTAGTATTATCTTGTTTTTAAATATATAAAATTATAAAATTGTTTGTAATTTAATTATAGTCTGTACGGATTTAAATCCATAGACTTAAATAAATAAATAAAAAAATAAATAAACATAGCTCTGTTAAGTATGTAACATTGCAATGTTAGCTTTCAAATCGTTGTATATCAGTCTGAGTTTATACGGTTCATTCTTTACTGAAAAGATTGCTACTTTATAGGCGAGAGGGGCGAGTGGAAAAGAAACGAGTACATACCCCTCGCCTCTCTCGCCTATAAAGTAGCAATCTTTTCAGTAAAGAATGAACCGTATAAACTCAGACTAAGAGACATTGGTTTGTGTCTTGGGTTTATAAATTCGAATTTATCTTCACATACATAAAAATTTTATGACACTTTAGAAATCGCTTTCTTCGGTGTGGAAACTTTTTTCACCGAATGAACCTTAAAAACTGTTTTTTATTGTCATAACAACATTTTCCTCACATGGTACTGGAGTGGTATTTTGCACTCAAAAAAAGGTATAACCCTAGTGCACAGTTTTATGTGCTCTGCAATCAGAGTTGGCATTTTAGAAATGAAGAAAATTGTCAAGTATATTATAAAAACGGTTGAAAAGGATAAAAAAATTACGAAAAAAGGGTAAAAAGCGCCAAAATAAAAATTTAAATTTGAACAAAAATTTTGAAATTTTGGATATTTCTTTTTCAAATTTACCTTTGGCGTGGTTCCATTTTGACCAAATTTTCAGAATATAGTCCTTACTGCTTGTTTCATAGAACTCTGAATAGGATTGATTGAAGCTTAATAAAAATAAATGAATTTTACCCTATTGATAAGTCGATTTTTAATTTTTGGTAAGTTAGTGCTTTTTGCCTTTTTGATAACGATATATGGGCATTTCCCCAGAATGGTCTACCAGGATGAAAAAATAGAATGTTGATAATCATCGTCTTTTATTGTTTATTATTATTAAAAAAGTCTATGTTGTTATAAAAGAATGGTTTCATAGCATGTCTCAGCTGTTTTACTTGAGGAAATTGCACTGGAAACTGGAAAATTTTATATTTTCTTATATTTTCTACTTCTAAACACATTTTTATATGCTTATTTTACATGCAAAAATATGTTATGTTTACACTCTTTCTTCATAATCTTTTCATTACAATCAATTGTAAATTGAGTATTTAGTTGTTTGTTAAGGAAATTTGAAGACATTAATGGGAAACTGCAATGTGATAATAATAAAAAAACATATGGAAAAATCGTACGTTCGCGACCCGTACGTTCGCGACCGGTACTTAAGCCAATTAAACAAAAACCAAAAGAGATATTTTTTTTGGTAAATACTGCATGGAGACCTACATTAATACACTTTTAAAATAAATTAATCACTTTTGAATATTCCGTTCCATTACGCAGATTTTTACATTTAACTGCTGTCAAACAAAGTTGACTTCTATTTTGCGTACGTTCGCGACCACATGTTAATAACTATTATTATGAAAACATAAACTCGATGAAACTCATCTTTTGCACTAAACATACAGCTACCCAAATGCTATCGAATCGCAAAAAAAAAAGCTAGGAAAAGTTTTGTTTTCTATATTATTTGTACATCAAAAGCGTACGAACGTACGTTCGGGACCCCAGGAAATGCCCATATTTTAATTTAATTAATCTTCACAATAACATTAAAAACATGTACATTAGCACGGGTCGGCCTTCATACAAAAAATGTTGGGCCAGTCACCCTCTATAATAAAAGACATGTCAATGAAGATTCTTAAACAGGAAAAATTTGTTTGCTACGCCCACAAATACAACGCTTTTTGTTTTTTTACATATAGCGCTGCCAAGTCCGATCTCGTCATATCGCATATAGTTGTTCATGGCTTGACACAATGGCTTCATTTTTGCCATTGCTGACTTTTTAATCCGACATCAAATTCTGGGCGCCACTTATGCCATCTCGGATACTTCCCCAAATGTTCAATTTCCTGTTTTTGAACATTCATTGACATATCTTTATTCTAGAGGGTGGCTGGCACTACACTTTTGTCGATCCACCTTAATGTACATAGTAAATACATATGTATGTACGTTAAGGCCATTATTTGTGAAGCGGACAACCCAATTAACAATTTTGTTGGAATTCCTTTATATTTGGCATAACTATAGTTCTAGTAGATATGAATGAAAACGAAATATTTTTTATTTTTTTTAATGAAATTTTTTTAAAATCAGTTTTTCGAACTAAAAACTAATAAAACAAAAAAAAAATTTATTGATTTTTATAGGAAATCAATTGATCTTTAAATGAAAAAAATTAATTTGAAAGAAAAATTTTTTCATCTCCGAAACCGGAATAGACTCATTTAAATCAAAATTTTTCAAAGTTCGACCTAATTCTTTTTTTTTACCGAAATTCGCATATAGCGTCCTTATTATATTGTAAATATTATATTATATGCTCTCCATAAGTTTTAAAGTTATGCAAATTTCTCTACACTCGAATATGTGGAAATAACTGGTTAACTTGAAATTTTTCTAACTATACTTATGCAAATACATTAATTTGATTATGGTTTAATTTTACAATTTTACAAACGTTGTCAATAACAGAAAAAGTGTTTTGGAATAAAAGCATGTTAAATTTTAGTTCCTGGAATTGTGATTGCAGAATCAGTCTTTAACGTTCAATATCCTTTTTGGAGCAGTTTTATTGCAGTTTTATTTAAAGAAGATTTTTCATATAATTGTATTGGTGAAATTATTGCTTTACTTGCAGGTAACTGTAGACTGGTACGCTTCGCTAAACGCTTGAGGTTTCCTCCAATACTGTCAAATGGCCTCTTTCCATGAGAAGTTGCGTGAGAGTGTATCTCGGCATCCGTATTAACATCATGTTTGTAATAAAAAATAAATTCGCAAAATTTAATTTATTTTTAAAATGTTGTAGGGCCCCATTAGTTTTATATATAGATGCTTGTGAAGTATTTTTTGGTAAGAATAAAAGGTACATGTATATAGAATGCTTTAGGTCATAACGATGCTTCCCTGTTTTACTTCGCTACCATCTCAGTAGCAAAAAAACCGAAGTCAGAGGTGTTGCTTGGTCTTTGTTCCAATTAAAATATTGAGCAGAATCTTAAAATACAAAGCTATAGTTTTCTGCAAAGTCACAAAAAACTTTTTTTTCATATTAATTTTTCGATCCACAAAGTAAAAATACGATTTGCTTTAAAGATTGATGTTTGACTATTGACTGCCAGCCGTCGTCCATGGCGGTGAGTATTAAACGGCAATGATTTCTGAGGATATAGTGTGGTTATTATCGAAACATGTCAAATCGACCTGTCCGTGAACGTGCGTTTGATTCCCCGGTCAGTCAAGAATGAAAATTATCAACAAAATTTTAATTCATTTTATCTTTCCTTTCTTCATATGATCAAATGACTTCCTATAAGAACCACTTACATTTTTTTTTTTTTTTTGTTTGATTAGTTTTTAGTTCGAAAAAATATTTTAAAACATTTTTTTAAGAGGCAACACTCTACCAAACATAAACATCATACAGCACCTCATTCATATCTACTAGAAATATAGTTTTGCCAAATATAAAGGAATTCCAACAAAAATTTTTTACTGGGTTGGTCGCTTCACACATAATGCCTTATAGGTAGGTATGACAAAAATTCATATTCCAATTAAAAATTACATTAAAACCTAAAATTTTCAATAGTTTGAAACAATTTTGATACATACAAAGTTATTTTAATTTGAATAAAATGTGATTCGTTTTTGTTGACAAAGAAAATTAAAACGTTAAAAAGTTTTCAAATTTATCTGCATTTAATATCACGTTTAAGTGTTTTTTTTTTATTTAATGCGATATTAATAACAATGCGTGCTTGTTTATTGTTAAATTGTGTACAGTTTAAAATAAAAAATCTTATAAAATAATAAGCCAACTCATGAAAAAATGGAATAAAAGAGTTGGGGTCAATAAATTCTAACGTTTGAAACAACAACAAAAACAGAAGAATAAAAAATAACATCAACAACAACAATGAATATAGATGACTAAACGAGTAAAAAAATCAAACTACAAGTAACAATTATGCGAATGCGACTTTAATGTGTGTTTGTATGTTGCTTAGTTTGTATGTGTGTGCATGTGCTGTGGCCAATGTTTAGAGTAGAGGAGAGAAGTGTAGTTGATTGTTAGTATCTTTTGCTCGTTCATAAAGTAAAAACAAAAAAAAACCATAAAAAAAAAAAATAGCAGCAGCAATAGTACATACCTACACCAGATTATATACAAACAACTAAACATATATAAATTCGTATGTACTACATACAACCTCTACATATACTATACTATACAGACATACATATATACATTTTTTTTAATGGAGAGTGGAGAGAGGGGGTAGGTCCCTCAATAACAAGCATGCTTTTTTTGCTTCTGCTGCTGCTTTCGTTCAAATATATCGATGCTGCTCTAAAAATTTCGAGGTTATGAAGGTATTTTTATGTGATTAAAAGAAAATTTAACTATCAAAACAATTAAGATTATCTTGAAGTCCAAAGTAAGAAAATATTTGTGATTTTAGTTGAACTGTTAATTTTCAATTTCAATATTTCTAGTTAGGCTTGAGGTCATCAAATTTAATTTTCATTAAATTATTTTTTACTGAAGGAAGGAATTTTACAACATGAAATTTTTATTAAAATTTATTGATAATTTTCTTGGCTGAGCTGGGGCTCGAACCTAGGTTAAATTTACATGTTTCAAGAATCACCACGTTCTTTCATCAGAATTCTTTGAGTTCTAACCTCTGCACCACTGCGGTGCCTGCCAGCCAACAGTCAGTTCGAAATTTGCTGTAATTATCATTATCAGTTTCAATTTTATATTACATTTTGCTTCCTTTCCCCTGTTTTTTTCTTATTCTTTTCGTCAAAACTTTGTCTTGAAAACCTTAATAGCTTTGTTTATTATGTTTTTTGTCCACTTTCGTCGACATTTTATTTGTACAACATAGCTAATTTAAGAACAATTGTGATTTTAGTTGAACTGTTAATTTTCAATTTGAATATTTTTAGTTAGGCTTGAGTTTATCAAATTTAATTTTCATTAAATTATGTTTTACTGAAGAAAGGAATTTTACAATTATCAATAAATTTTAACAAAAATTTCATGTTGTAAAATTCCTTCCTTCAGTAAAAAAAATAATTTAATGAATATTAAATTGGATGAACTCAAGCCGAACTAAAAATATTGAAAAAGTAAGAAAATATTTTAATTTATTATTCATTAGATAACAAAAAAAGTTAGCACCTTTCAAAAGTTATCTTGACTGTTACCTGACGGATGAACATATGTTTGTATGTTTTAAGGTCCTTGAACATACATACGCCTTAAGCGTTTCTCACATAAGAAATATAGTAAATCGTCAGCTCATTATTGGTTTGGCGCATATACCAAAAAGTCGTAGTGGGAAAAACGACAATGAAGGTTTACAAGAAGTTTTGTGAAAATTTACCTGATAGAATTCACTACTGTTTCTGGCATATGTTTTGAAGAAAAATGTAAAATTTTTGTAAACAAACTTGGATGTTAATACATAGTATTTTATTGAAAGTCAAAATTATTGTTTTGTTCCGTATACGCGTCTAGAAAGAGTGTGTGTGAAAAGCAAAGTTCTATCTATGTTTAATTAAACTTGTCAAGAATTTCTAATGTCAAAATTTATACTGGCCCCAAGGGCTAGCTAAATTTTATTCACATTAACAGTGTCAAAATTTTACTTAAATGAGTACTTTGCTACCGTTTCCCACACACTCAAAGTAGCTATTTGTGCTGCATACGTATACCTACTGCCAAGGCGAATTGAGGTCAACTCAACAACAACACAGCTTCTGTGGTCGAATTGTCAAAAATATTGCATGAAAAAAAGGTTTGTTTGCATTAAAAAGTTTGTATACAAACTTTGCCAAGTCGACCACCGAAAAAAAAACACCATTTGTTGACTTGACATCACCTTCTAGCTTACTGCTATGTATTGAGTTGTTGACATTTTATTTGGCTTTTGCTTTTACTCCTTTTTTTCTTGTGACAATGAAGCAAAGCAAGGGTAACATTTATTTTCTTGCTGTAATTTTATTTTTATTTCGCTGTTTTTCTTACGGTTATGAAGCAAAGCAAGATTAAAATTTATTTTGTATGTTTTTTTATGAAGAATTTTCAGCATTCGCCAAACAGTGGAGTATAAAGCAAAACAATACCTAATAAACTAAAAAATAGTTCTGTGGCCTTTTGACAAAACATCTTAAGTCAAATTTAAAAAGTTGAAATACTAAATAGCAAATTCAATAAAAAGTTGAAAAAAAAACAAAAAAACATTTTTGTTTACGATTTTGAAATTTTGTATTATAAACGAAATTTTTCTTTAATTTCGGATTATTTTATTATTTGATAAAAATAATTTTTTCACCGAGTTTTTTTTAAAACTTTTTTTGCTATCTTACGGCTAGTTTTCACTATCTCTCTCACAAGTCTTACGTATTCCATAATACATTGTGAGATAGAAATCTAATGAGTTTTGTTGCGACTGTCAAAAAATCTAATTTAACATGACAGTTTGTGTTCACACCATCACACAAAGTAATTATAAACACTCACACATGAAATAAAATGCAGCTCTGATCCAATGAAAAGAATTATTGTTTCGAAATTTTTTTAAACTTTTTTCATAATACTTGTCATTTTCGTGACACATTGCATTCAAAGAATATATACCCTATTCCTAACATAATTTTTTTAAAATTGGTCGGTAAATCAAACCCATAATGAGCTGACGAAATGTTAAGTGCTGAACTAATATTTGATTCTGTCTACAAAATGTGAAAATACTCAGAAGCAGAAATAGAAAATACACTTAATCGATTTAATAAGCACCACTTAAATTATTAAGGGTAACATTGTGTAAATTTGCAATGCATATTATGATTGATCGTGAGCGTACCACTTTTATTTTTTGTGCAAATGTGCTATTTTTCTAAAAATTTATTCTGGCCACACTAAAAACTTCTGGCAGCACTGTAAAAAATTTGAATTTGTTAAGAATTATACACAAGCAAATTAAAATATATGTTTTCTTTTTAATTAATTTAAATTTAATTCTCTAATTTGTATTAAAATCCACGAAAATGTTCAATTTATAAGTTTCCTTAAAAACAATATGGCACTTAATATGTCAAATGTTATTGTTTACATTTGTTTGCAATGGAGCAAATATGCACTACTAATCTTGCTCATGGTTTTTTTAGTGCAAACGAAGTAAAATAGAGCAAATTGCAAATACGTACATTTTGTTGTTGTATTGTGCAAATGTATGTATTTTTGCACTCATTTGCATCGTTTGCACACTTTGCACTACCCATCGTGATTTCCCTTATTGTCGCTTAAAAAAAATATGTACTGCTTAAAGAAACAGCTATACACAACCGAACGCGAATATCGTTAAAAATGTTACTAAATAGCAAATTCGATAAATTTTCGTTATACATATTTATTTTAAGGTAAGATTGTCGTTAAAAAAGTAAGTGAATCGCACTACAGATATGATGAACCTTTGTTTAACTTATTGCTCACTTTTGGTTAAAGTAAAGTTGTAAAACGGCCCTTAGATTTATCTGTTATCACTTAATAATAATGTAAGAGAAATAACAAATTTGCTATGTACCATTTTATTTTTTTTTTTTTTTTGTTTTTAATTTGAGTTTTACTTTTCAGAAGAAAACATTTTTTTAAAAATCTCTTGAGAAATGTCTACTTACATTTTTACTTTTATTCATGTTTATTAAGTTGTCATTAAATCGTTACACAATATTTATATAAAATTCTTTCTTTTATGAAAAAGTAAAGTAATGCAAGTTTTAAAAACAGCTAAATACATAATAATAGTTTAAAAACTGACGTAGTTATGATATGTATGTTTTGTGATAACACGTATACTTTAATTTTTTGTGTCACCTCATTTTAAAATTATTGTGTTTTGTTTGTTTTATTTTTGCACAACTTAGAAGAACTTCTTTCTATATGTGTTAGAGAAAAATAGTCTACGATCGAAAGAACCTGACAACTTAATTAAAAACAATCGTTTCTTAAGTTAAGACATATTTATTTATTTACCAACAGATTTAAAAAAATTACCTTTAAAAGCAAAACTTCTATGTGGGTTTTTAATATATTCCTTTAATTATGATCTTTCAAATTATTGTGTAAAAAGTTTATTGACAGCACTCCTGATATAAGAGTTACTGTTAATATTTTAATTTTAATAATGAAAGGAACGTTAGTCAGTTTACAAATTGTTCTAAAATGATAAGTACTAAAAAACAATATTATGATAAATGGCGCTGTTGTGAACAGCCTCTTATAAAGGGTTATCCATTTTGCGGTTTCAAAAGTAAACGTAAAAAAAACACATATAAAATATTTTTTTCATGATATTTCTTTTTTATTATAAAGTTTGAACGTTGACATTATGTGTGAAACACTATATCATTTAAATGACCAGAACGCGAAGTTGCAAGCATTGATTCTTTTGAGGTAATTTTGGACCACTTTTTGACACATATTGGGCGATATCTCAGCTATAACTTGACGAATGTTGGTTCTTAAGTGCTCAAGAGTTAAAGGTTTATCTGCATAAACACGGTCTTTCGCGTAGCCCCACAAAAAAAGTCTAATGGTGTCAAATCACATGATCTTGGTGGCCAGTTGATGTCGCCACGACGAGAAATTACACGGCCAGGAAATGTCTCTTGCAATAAAGCCATATTCGCTCGAGTTGTGTGGCATGTGGCACCGTCTTGTTGAAACCACTTATTCTCCAAGTCGTATTCTTCAATAGCAGGCAAGAAAAAGTCCGTTATCATACGACCATACAGTCCTAATTCCTGAGAACGACGAGGAATCGACACATTCGGGTCTTCGGCAACACTTTCACTTACAGCAGAACGAGCGAAACGATGTTGCACTGGCCTTACAATATCTGTTACCGCTCCAGTCTCTTAAAATTTCTTCGCAATTTTGCTCTTTTCAAGTAATTTTTTTTTAAACTAAAATTTTTTTTTTTCTAATTTCTTAATTTCTTTAAGTTTTATCACTTACGACATTAGCCTATTTCAATACGAACATACAGGATCCAGATCGGTGCAATAATTAAAAAGTTACAGAAGATTAATTTTGCTAACACACTTTTCGATTTGAATCAAATTAAAGAAAAACACAACAAATAAATATACAAAGCTAAATTTTTAGTAACAATAAATATTAAAATAGCTTAAAACTATTAAATTTCTATGTGGGTTAATTTACTAAATCTTCTGTAGCTTTGTAATATTTGTACCAATATATGTCTTGTTGAGCGCAACATGTTCATATTAAAATAATCTAATGGCGCATACAATAAAACATTAGGATTTTTAAATCATTGGGGGTATTCACGTCACAAGTTGCACCCTTGCGAATTAGCAAAAGTGCAAAAATATAACAACTACCACACAGACAATTAGTTGTGCGTAAATAATTGTCTTTGTGGTTGTTGTTATGTTTTTTCACCTTGAAAAGAGCAAAATTGAACAAAATCATAAAATTTTCAATGAAGCTTGAACTTTTGTCCACTGTAACTCTGTTATTTCTTGACCAATCGCAGTTTTGGAGATCATTTGATAATTTGATTTGCACAAAGGGCCTATAGGACCTCGAGGGGAGATAGGAGGAAATTTCTGCCGAATATGAGCTAAGTTTTCTGCCATCACGTCATATTTATCAGATAACAATCCATTTGTATTTTTTTGCTGTATATTTTTCTCTCAGCCGCCATCCAGAGTTTTTTATTAAAAGTCTTTTAGTTTTTATCCGATTTTAGTCCTTTATGGCTCAACATTTTTTAATCAACACAAATTTTAATCTTCTATATAATAAAAATTAAATGTTGTGTGTTGCCGATCGCATAACTTGAGAACGGCTTGATCGATTTGGATGATTTTTTGTTTAAAATGATCGCCATGTTCCAACTTAGGTTTGTACGATTAACCTAAAATCAGAAAACGGCTCCATCGATTTGACAAATTTTTCTTTCAAATGTTCGTATTAATCCATTTTAAGTTTTCATCGAAAGAAAACTTTACCACGCCTACTTTTACGCGCACTTTTTCTATTAAGAGCATAACTTGAGAACGGCTAGACCGATTTGGACGATTTTTTTCTTTCTAATGATCGCCATGGTCCAAGTTAGGTCTTTAGGAAAAGAAAATTTTGCCCCGACCACTTTTACGCCTACTTTTTCGATTTACCTAAAATCAGAAAACGGCTCCATCGATCATTAGTAATCAGCTACCGAGCGAAGCCTGGGCGGCCAGCTAGTATGAAATATAAATAAATAAAACAAAAGTTTTATGACAGTCATAAAATTGAATTTGTGAATTGTTTATTTAATTTCTTTTAATATAACGGAACTAATAAAAAAATAATCGGGCTTATTCTAGAAATTGAAATGAAGTAGATTTAAAAACGACTTTGTACTGAAAGTTCATACAAATATTCCATTTTATCAACTTCATTTTTTAAGGAGCTTTACAAGAACAACTCTAACAACTACAAAAAACTGCGGTCTTTTTTTAAATCTCGTTCGATTTCAATTTCACTTCATTTCGATTTCTAGAACATGCCCGAATGGCTTTATTGCTTTTCGAAGTATTCCTCGGTAGGCTAGCTGGTAGCGATCTAGTCTATCAGCGCCGAGGTTGCGGGTTCGATTCCCGCCGGAGACTCTGGTTTCTTTCCTGCAGACAAGCATAGAGCTTCGCGGGATTAGCTTAGGAAATTTAAAAAAAAAATATATTTCCATATGGTTTTTATATTCCATTATGCATATTTTTTTAAATGCTTTTTCAGGCACCGAGAAACGTTGGCCACGCCAACCGAAATAAAAAAAAGTATGTAATTTTTTTTCCAAAAAATGACTGCGCGGAATTTGATCCATCAGTTTGAACATTTCTTTAGCCAAATGTCTAGTTGTTTTGGTCAATATTGGTGATGTTACGAATATCAATTTTTAATATTCGCAAATACGCATAATATAAGATAAAACTTATCCATTTTCATACAAAATTTCTTTTTGAGTGCCATTATTTGTAGTCAAAATTTATAATATTTTATAAAAAAGTTCAGTAAATCAAAAAAACTATTCCTTCAAACTTAAAATAAAGCTGAAAACATTTTATAAAAATCCTAAAGAAATGCTAAAATGGTCACACTGATACTTTATACTTTTTGATACTTTTTTTTTAACTTTACTTTTTTTCACAGTGTTTAGTAATGGATATGAAACGGTTAAGCTTCCCACTCCTAATTATTGCATAATAAGCAGAACAAAAATACCTCTCCGAGTTTCTTTAAAAATTAAATGTCAATCAACCGCAGTTAACGCATTTCTAATTTGTGTATTAAGATCGAAATTATCTTGATTTTCATTGACCCATTCCAGTTGTCGATAATTTTCTTACGATAATTATACAGTTGCAACAAATGATAGTTTATCTAGGAATGCTTAAAATCAACTTAAAGAAAATTTTTTTCAAAATTTATTTAATCATTGGGGTAATTTTGTAACTTTTTATCGACAAAAATTTGTCGTTAAGTAGTAAATTTTTAAAATTTTTACTTGAAATTTCTTCTTAACGACAAATTGTTGTCGTTAAAAAGTTACAGAATTAATAGTTAAATATTTGTCAATAAAATTATTTTACTACAGAAATCTTATTAAAAAACGACGTTTAAAATTCTTGCGTTTTGCGTTTTCGATTTCCAGAACACCCCTGACGATGTATGTATGTATTACTTTAAAAATACATATCACATACATATTTATGAATTATTTTTTTCTTTTTTGTTGGCTCGTTTTAGATCAAGAATTGTTATTTTTGTTTTTTTAATAATAAACTCCAAATAATAAATAATTTATGCATTTTTAATTACTGAAATTACCTTATTTATTAAAAAAAACTTTATTAATCGGTTAACCGATCAAAAACCAAATTAACCGATTATTAACCGATTAAACCAAAACCTCGGTTAATTAATCGAGCGATTAACCGATTAAAGCAAAAGCCCGATTAAATGAATACCCTAGTAACTACATAAAACGGGTTTTTTGCTTTCCTGAAAAACCAGGAAAAAAACACATAGCACATGATTTTGTCGAAGCAACGACGATATGTCAATTTTGTTAAAAACATTAGTGGTTTTCACCCTTTGTATTAAGTGTACAACTTTGCTTTATTAATATGATTTTATACTGCAAAGCGTAAAACTTAATGAATTTTCTGAGTGAAAGAAATAACCAGATTGAGTTTTGTCAAATTGTCGGAAAATTACATAAAAAGTGTTTAAAAATGAATGAGCTATAGGCCCCTATTACGGTTCTCAACTGAACTTAGTTGAGATGTAATTAAGACAACTGGTTGTGATCAGTTGTAATTTTTGTTATGTTTTTGTTCACCGCAATATAGCAAAGTTGTAAACCATAATACAAAAATAAAAAGAATGAAAAATAAAACGTTTCATTTTAATTTTTTTGTTGGGTACCTATAAGTAATAATATCATAAACTGGGTACAAATCTGAAAACCGGTATAACACAGGAACGGTAAGAGCGAATTCAAAAATATTTCTTTCTTATTAAGAATAAATTGATCTAACAAACTGCATTGTTGGTTTGTTTAATTTTCATACAAATTTTAAAAGTTTAAAGCGTTATTTACAAAATTTATTGAAAAATTATGAAAAATTTTGGCTTATGTCCAGTTTACCAACGCAGCTCAAAACAAAAAAAAAACTATATAGGGTAATAGAAAATTGAAAAATAAGAAGAAAAAATTAAATGACAAAATTCTCGGAAACGCTTAGTTTCCGAGTTATGGACCTCTGAAGTTTTCATATGAATTTGCGATTTCCCATTACATTTCTGAATCTATATGGCCAATATTGGTATCATTTGAAAGCTTTTGAGTAGATCTTTCTGGATATAAACATTTTATTTAAAACTTCTTAATCCATTAAGGAGCGGCGATGAATTTACGAAAAAACAAAAGTTTTTAGTAGGCATAAAAACCAATATATGTATGTACCTATGTATTTATGTTTTAAATTTGTTTTTTAATTCACTTTTTTCTAAAATAAACTTAACTTAACTTTTATACATACATACTTATTTCTATCTACACTAAGAAATTAAAAAAAAAAAAAATAAAAAAATCTGTTCATCCGGCCGAAGGCCGTCTATGCGGAGAAGCTTTATTTAGCAAAGCCGGTGTTTGTTATACCATAGAGGAGAAAATCCTTGTGCCCGGCCGTAGGCCGGCTATGCGGAGCTTTATTTAGCGAAGCCGGTGTTTGTTATACCATAGAGGAGAAAATCCTTGCGCCCGGCCGAAGGCCGGCTATGCGGAGATGCTTTAGTTAGCGAAGCCGGTGTTTGTTATACCATAGAGCAGAAAATCCTTGCGCCCGGCCGAAGGCCGGCTATGCGGTGAAGCATTATTTAGCGAAGCTGGGGTTTATTTTATTAAATTTTTATTACCTTGTGCACTTCCGTAATATTTTAATATAAAATTGTGTAAAAACTGTATTAGGTGCTAAAGAGTTAAAAGGTTTTAAAAAAATTTTCAAAAGCTTTCAAATGATACCAATATTGGCCATATACGTTCAGAAATGTAGTAGGAAACCGCAAATTCATATGAAAACTTCAGAGGTCCATAACTCGGAAACTAAGCGTTTCCGAGAATTTTGTCATTTTATTTTTTCTTCTTATTTTTCAATTTTCTATTACCCTATATACCTTTTTTTTTGTTTTGAGCTGCGTTGGTAAACTGGACTTGTTCCAAAATTTTAATGTAGGGTGCATAAATGCAAAAATTTATAGTCTTTGTACACCAAAATAAAGCTTGGACATTTTTCTTTTAAATTATTTCCTTAAAAGTGAAGAAAATCGTCGTTTTTGACAAAGTACCTAATGAAGCAATTTTAAAAAGCCGGCAGACCCGATTTTTGGCAAAAATTCGAAAATTCTTTATAAGCTCTTAAATTAAAATGCTTTAGCACCCATGAAAATAAAAAAAAAAAACAATTTTTTTGGGACACACTATTGTACACCTGAAAAACGTGCTATTATAAAAAAAAATTATTGCTTAGCACAAATCATTTTCTGTAATAAGAAATAGGGTGCTCCAATAAACACGTGGTCGCAAGAAAGTTTTTCCACCATTAATGGTTAAGCGTTTGGTCAGACAATGCAGAAGATCCCGTTTATGCCACCTAAAGAGCTTAAAAAGGAGCTAAGTGTGCACGCAAGTGTTGAAACTATTCGTCGGAGATTGCGAGACAACAACTTGGATGCATGTAGTCCCAGAAAAGTGCACCTGCTCTCACGTAAGAATGTTGCAAAACGTTTAAAGTTTGCTAGAACTCATTTAGAATGGCCAACTGAAAAGTGGAGCAATGTTCTTTGGAAACTGAATACCGCTATTGTATTTTAATATTGAAAAAATGAGATTCCGCTATAATCTAATGTTGGGTACAGACAGTGCAATCTACATCAATGCAATCTCAAAATATCAATACGTTTTGATGGTGATGCAATCTGGAATAAATGAAAAATTAATTTAATTTGCTAGATTGCGTAAATGCATTGCATAGTGTCTACCTAGCATAATGGTTTATCTCTTAATTACTTTTTAAATTATTTATTAATGGTTGAAAATATAAATACTAGAATATTTATCTTTATTTTAGCTTTTTATGTTAAATTTGAGATTGTTTTTAATTAAAGCTTTAAATCAAACGCAACCGAAGAAATATTAAACGTCAAAATACTTTGACGTAAAATGCCAAACAACAACTACAATAAAATAGTGGTTATGGAGCAAAAAAAGACGGTTAAATTAAAAAATAATGAAACAAAAACAAAACACACAACGACGAGAAATTAAAAACAGAAAGCGCCAAACATGTAGTTGTTTGTGTGTTTATAAACGAAACAGCGCAGTTCAAATAGACCGGTTCAAACACGACATCACTAAATGAGTGCAAATGCGAAAAAGCATAAGCTATAAAAAAAGAGGCGAAAAATGGGTGAGAAAGGAGGGGTTGGTTGTCTGTCTGTCTGAATAAAATTTGAATGAAGATACAAATTTTTAACATATTAAAATTTTAATATCATAGAAAGCAAAATAAACTTACCCTGTTCAAAATATATAATTTTCTTAAAGATAAAATCCGCTTTTGCTGTCACACACGCACACAAACACCAATTGCTTTTGTGGCCAATTAAACAGGTTCAATGCTTTTATGATGGATAAAAAATTAACCCTTGTTATAAAATTTTAATAAATCTCACAGTTTAAACTTTTTATTTGTTTTGCTTCTCTGTTTTAGAAAATTTCATTACTTTTTTTATTTTTTGCACTTTTAAATTTAAGTTATATTCTTATTATGATTTTTTTCTTGTTGCCTTTTCACACTCACTTTTAAAAATATTTTTTATTGCCTTTTCACCAGGGACCTGCGCCGAACCGGTTAAGCCGAGCCGCCGAAAATTATGAAAAACCGCCGACGCCGAAAAATATTCGGCTTATGTCGGCTCAAAATACGCCGCCGTTTTGAATTTAATTAAAAATTAGAATATGTAGTTTTATTAGTTTTATTTTTTTTTTTATCAATTTGTCTTTGTTTTCATTATTAAAGCGTTAAATCATGCTGCCACAAAAATACTAAAAAAAAAAAAAAAGTATACAGTAGATAGCGGATATAAAATAAAAAAAAAACCGCTTAAAAGAAATTAATGCAGAAACACCAAGTCTTTTTCAATATCTATTAATATAAAAAGTATTTATTCTGTATAAGACTCTTTAAAAAAATCGGATTTAGATTGCCATACACAAATAAATAAGGTTTACAAGTGTTATAAAATAAATGATCCAGATAATATTTATGCAATGCCCGGATTCTGGGACCGGAAATACCTATCCGCCTGCATACGAAATGCCTATAAATCTTTTACATATTATATTGCATTGTGTGAAAAATGTTTGGTCTCATGCACAACCGACAAGCCAAACTAGTTTTTAGAAAATTATTAATTATCTAGTTCAATTATCGTTAATATCAAATAAACAATTTTAGGTGTATAAAGTGTTTTTCGGTAGTTGGCTTTATATGGGTGCTATGGTTAAATATAGACCAATATTCATGAAACTGGAATGTCATTTCTAGTCTTATAAATCTGTGACTAACCAAGTTTTATTACAAAAGCATTATTTCTTAAGATTTTAGTTGTACTGAAGTGTTTTTCGAGCTTTATATGCCCCTTTGTCAAATAAATTTAAGAAGTATGATAAAATTAATCTGTGCATTATCTGATATCAATCCGTGCGTTTTGTCACCATTTAAGTTAGTTTTTGAAACAATAATATCAATTTTTAGGGTGGTTACTCCACATTTGGACTCATAACTCTTATCTTACTAAACCGATTTTGTTGGATTTTAAACTATCTGTACTTAGTATAACTAATTAGCAAAACTATAAACACACCAATATTGTTGTTTTCAGTAGTATCAAAGTGAGCGTGTTTTCAACAGACGGACATAACTAAATCGACATACAAAGAATTTCTAAAGGGCCGAAAATACATGTGTAAACTTTATGGAGTCCCAACTTAAAGCTAAAATTAAATATGCATAAGCTGGCTTAAGCTACTGTCAAAAAGTGATAAAAAAATAAAATCAAAACATATTTTATTAGGTAGGCAATGTTTTTCGCACCTTGCTTAAGCAAATGCCAGTTTCATAAAATTAACCAAAAAGTTTTCTCAAGTTCAATATTGTTCGACACATTTTAATCACATGTATTCGCACAATTGCTTAAGCCAACTTAGGCATATTATAGTTGGGCCTTTAGTATACCCTCATTCACCATTAGTGGTGGAGAGTATTATTATGTTGGGTACATACAGTGCAATCTACATCAATTAAATCTCAAAATATCAAAACGATTTGATGTTGATGAAATCTCGAATGAATGAAAATGAATTTAATTTGCTAGATTGCGTAAATGCATTGCATAGTGTGTACCCAGCATTATAGCCATTATATACAATTTCATTCAAATTGTAGCTGAAGTAAACGCAGACTTCCAGGGGTGTGCTGGAAATCGGAAACGTAAAACGAAAGAATTTTAAAAGTGGTTTTTTCAAAAGATTTCTGTAATAAAAGATTTTTCTTACAAATATTATACAAATGTTTCTCTGTTAAACAGAATTTTATAACAAAAATTATAAAAATTAGATTAAAAGTGTATTAAAAACAACTTCCAAATTCTGGCGTTTTACGTTTACGATTTCTAGCATACCCCTGTTCATTTTTTAAAAGTCTAGTTTAATTTTTTTTACAAAATATTAAATACTTTGGAAAAATATAAGATAGAAGAAACACGAAACTGTTGCTATCGTCGTGAACAAAGTTAAAAGTGTAATTTTTAATTTAATTTTATATTTTAGGATTTAATATATTTTAGTATATTAATATGAAAATATCTGTTATTGTTTTAAACACAACAAAGGGTAAGCCGGCTGACAGCCGATTTTGAGCCGCAGCCAAATATTTTTAAACAAGCCGCCGCAGATAAAATTAGTCGGCGCAGATCTCTGCTTTTTATTTCTTATTTTCTTGCACACACACACTGCTACACTATATACTAAATTTTTTGCACTTTTTAAAGACAAAATTTATTTTCCTTTCTGGCTATTTTTGTCTTAATATATTCTATTATTAATTTTATGAGGACACTTTTTTGGTAAATTTATACGCTTTTGTTTGGTAATAAAAAACTTTTGTTTATTATTAAACAAAATTATAAAAATGAAAAAATTCACACCGTTGTCACAGCGAATTACAAATTTACGTGAATTTTCTCCGACGAATACAACTCAACTGCGATTTCCTTTTAACCCCAACACATTTACAACAAAGCTCAGTGCTGCATTTTTTTAGTAACGATGTACAAAAACTCGTTGAAGTAATGACAATATAATAGTCTTTATTTGTAAATAAATTGATAAGTTATTTAATTTGCCCGAAATTCTAATTGATAAAGTTTCAATGCCAATTTTGTAAATTAATTTTCTGTGAGAAATAATTTTACAACTCTGCTAACAATTGATATATTTTGCTTTGTTTTTCTCTTAAGTATATCAATAGGTGTCTCTTTCTTGTAAATATGGCGGTGAGTTGTTGTGACATTTCATTTTTATATTACGGCGGAAGTTGCCATCAGTTAAAAATATTTAATATTTCGTAATGTACCAAGTTAAACAAAATTTCTAAAGATTTTTTATTTTTATTGCAATATACCATAATTTGGTTTGTTGTTTACTTTTATTATGCAACTTTGCATTAGTATGAATGAATAACATAAAATTTGTATTACGACAAGTTTTTTATATTAACTGGAACTGCACTACCTTTTTCATCTTAAGTTGCCAGACCGCATAAAATGCAAAAACACGCAGCTTTTGAATACATCTATATTACACGAAAATTGACATTATTACCGAAGTTTACACGTCACAACACTTCAATCGTTCATTGAAAACTGAAACGTTTTATTAGAAAGTGGCAGTGTAGTAAAAATCGCTTGGAGCCGAGAGGGATTTTATAAATTTAGGAAGTTATTAAATAAAATTTAAGAAAAACGTAAGCTTTTATTTAATGTTAACATATTTAACTTGTTGCAACACAGTTATCAAATATAAAATAAGTAAAATTATGGGAAAAACTATTAAAAAAGACCACGTCAACAAATCTTGCGGCATACAACAAAATTCACTGCCACACGGAACAGCAATTTTACAAACTAATATAAATTATTTTTATTTAATTGCAGCATGTTTAAATCTCTGTTAGTTGTTTGCGCCTTATTGGCTGCTGTCAATATGTGCTTGTCTGACGATGAAACCTCCGCCCGTTTGTTAGTTTCAAAACAAATATTAAACAAATACTTGGTGGAGAAAAGCGACCTGTTGGTGCGTTACACTATATTCAATGTTGGCAATGGTGCTGCCACCTACATAAGGTTAGTTGACAATAGTTTCCACCCTGAAGCTTTTGAAATTGTTGGTGGTCAACCCACTGCTACTGTGGAGCGTATTGCTCCTCAGGCAAACTACACCCATGTGCTGGTTGTGCGTCCTAAATCTCACGGTTATTTCAATTTCACTGCTGCCGAAATCACTTACAAACCAGTAGAAGAAGCTGAAAAGGTATGTAATAACTCTAAATCTTTATTTTTCACATTATTTAATTATTTGAATTTTTTATGTTATAGTTGCAATTGACCATTAGCTCTGAACCCGGTGAGGGTGGTATTGTCAACTTGAGCGAGTTCAACAAGCGTTTCTCTTCCCACTTCTTTGATTGGGTTGCTTTTGCTATCATGACTTTGCCTTCCCTGGCCATTCCTTTAGCCTTGTGGCACTCATCTAAAAGCAAATATGAACGTTATGGCAAAAACAAAAAGCATTAAATGCAATAGTTTTTTTTAATTAGAAACATATATTTGATACATTTCAAAATTTCCTCCCGATTTTGGTTCCATTCTTATTTTTCCTTCACGCATGGGACTTGAGTAAGGAAAACATTTTTAGTTTTAGTAATTAAAAATCGTTTTAGATTTGTTAGAAACTGTAAGAAGGGTACCTCTTTCGATTAATAATATAATGATCTATGTTAAAAAAAATAAGATGTTAAATCTTCAAATAAAAACGCACTAATTTAAGAAAAATATTTATTTATGTATGTGCGTCGATTATTAAACAGTGTGAGATTTTTTTTTAATAAAAAATAAAAACTAAATTTTGTGCTTTTTCAAATAAGAATTTAAGTGTTAGTAATTCTCATTCACTCTGCAGATTTGTTTGCTAATATCTTTGGCTTTTCTAAAAAAAATTTGGGAGAATGTTTCCTGTGGCCTAATTGTGGCAGTCGTAATCGAGTACTTTCTCGATTCGAAAGCAATTTTATTTCTAATTCTTTCAGACGATACTGATCGAATTGAAATTATTTTTTCAGTATTGTGAAACTCAAATAAATGCTTTACAACACTGAAAAAATAATTCCGATTCGTTCAGTATTGACTGAAATAATTAGATATTAAATTGCTTTCGAATCAAGAAAGTAGTCGATCACGACTGCCAGAATCAGGCCCCTGATGAGGAACAAGTAAACAGGATTTTTATCACTTGGTATTGGCTATCACATGTTGATAGGTAAATTTTTTGTAAAAAATTAGTCATAACCAGGGAAACCAGAAATATGCTTTAAAAAACGCGTTGTATGCCCATTAAATATGCGGTAATAATTGAAAATATGCTCTAAAAATTGTTAAAAATATTCAACAAATTAATAACAATTTCATTGAATAAAAACAATCCTAAAATTATAATCGGTAAAGCCCAAACTCCATTGTATTTACAGACGAATTTTCGAGATTATACCCCATTTGAAAACGATGGACAGTCAGTCACATAAACAGAGTTATGTTAAGAGGTTAAAATTCATATAAGAGTTATTTGTGCCGAATATTATCTAGATATTAACAACCATATGAGATTTTTTTGTCTTAAAGGAATTTTAGGGACGGTCGTTAAATTGTTTATAACTTTTATAATTTAAAAGGAAGGTAAAGCTTTTTATAGATGGAAGCTTTGGGCAAATGTGAACTGATTCGAAAAAAAATTTATTTGCAGTAAAATATTTTTGAGGTAAATTTAATCATAGCAACATAATTAGATAAATGGTTTTTAGACACAAAGACTCTAATTTGGAAAAAAGTTTTCATGGGGAATATGTAAAATTATAGACCGATTCTCACCATTTACATAGAACTCGTTCGTTAGTACAATTAAAATGTATTTACCAAATTTGATTAAATTACCTAAAAGATTGCAACTTGTATTTTGCGCACAAAATTAACATGGACCGGCAATCAGCCAGACGGACGGATGATTATCGTTAGAATATTTTAAAAGTGGTTCTAAATCGATCGGTATACTTAAAGATTGGTTCAGATTTCTATATGTTACACACATCGCCAAAAACGTATATAATTGCTTTTTCCTTAATTTTTGTTTATTCATATATAAAATTTTAAAGTTTAAAATAACATTTATCTTTAATTACAAAGACAAAGCAAGTGTCTCAAAATTTTCGATTAAAAATTAAATGTAGATAGCGAAATTGAATATATGCAGGTAGATATTTAAAACAGAGAAGCAATTTCACATGTATCAAAATATACCTCAAAAAGGCAAAATATGCGCTTAAAACTTAAAAAATGCTGCAAAAAGGATGTTTTAACTAAATTATGCAAAAAAAATGCTGCAAACAATAAAATATGCAGAAATATCCACTATCAAATTGATGGCAAAATTCATAAAAAGCTCTAAAACGGATAAATATATTGTTTCTGCCTTCATTGGTTACACAAGGAAAAACATGCAATTACATATTTATGGTTTCCCTGGTCATAACCCTAATGAACATACATACATATGCAGTTGGGCATTTCCATTGTGATGTGACATTAGTGCGACAAAATGTAAAAAATTCTTATCTGAGTTTCGATTCGTATCGAAATTTTCTTCGTTTGGAGAAACGTATTTTGCATTTTCATCGTCCATCGATCGTAGCTACGTTTTAGCAAGTTGTTTATTTACTTACGGAAAGTTTTTCGATTTTTTGTTTATTTCGTTTAAAAAACTGTGTAATAAAAAATGTAAATAAATGCAAGACAATATATATGTATTTTTTAATCCAGGATCTAAAAAGAAGTCTAAATTATAGAGTTAAATTTATTTTCATTTTTTTAACCCAAGAAAGAAAAATCTAAATTAAAATAAGATTTTTGCATTCAGAAACATTTCCAGGGTAACGGACAAATTTCATGTTAAAAATCCAGATAAATAAAACAACATAAATATGTACATACATATTTTGCAAAATATAAAAGTGCTGTTTTATTTTAACATTATTATAAAAAAAATCCAATTTTTACGGGTTTTAACAAATAAAAAATAAAACTTCTTATAATTAGTATGTATTGTTATACATAATATGTACATATTCAGCCCAATTATGAATAAAAATTCCCCGGGAGTTTTTTCCCTTCTCCCATGTTTCCTATGTAAATCCAATGAAAAAAATGGGAAAATGGAAAAAACTCCCGGGGAATTTTAATTCATAATTTGGCTGATTATGTATGTGTAAATGAACAAAAATGAGTGTATGTATATTTTATGTATAGAAAACATTTTCTATGCTTAAAATAATCATATTTTTTAGTTTCTGTTTGTTTGTATCACATAAAATATTATTTTTTTATATATTTCAATAAAATATATATTCTTGTATGTATAAATTGAAATTAAAAAACAAAGGCGGCATTTATACGATGTCTTTTCAGACATGTCTGTTTAATCGACTCTCTTTTGAACATGCTACCAAAAACCTTGTGCAATTTCGAGATTTGTTTTCCCAAACATCCCTACAAGAAATGAAAGAGCGACAGCACAGAAAATGTTGTATTGAATTCATTAATTAGATAAGGATGCAAAATCTTACGTTCACAAGAATGCATCATATTTTTGACGTTTTCCTTAAGAAAATTACAGAGACTTTGTTCTACGCGATGATGAATTTTTCTATCAGCAATGACAGTCATATGAGCGGTCAAATGATAGTCAATGTTCTTTTAGGGATGTCATATCTAAAAAAATATATAATTTCGTGTTGTTTAGCAACCACTCTTTCTTCTCCAAACCGATCACCAACAAACAAAACAGACGTTTAGTTAGATTTTCTAAAAATACATCGTATAAATGCCGGCAAAGATCATATAAATAAAAAAGATATATCAATAAAATACTTGTTGTTCTGTACTACAAGTTGTGCTTACATATAAAAAAAGTATAAATTATAATCCGATTCTTTTTTAGACATACGTACATATCGTTAGCTAACATGCAAAAAGGCGTAACTAACAAAAAATTCAAAATCGATTTTTTTTTTATAAACAAATGACGTTACTACAAGTGTGCTTATTTTATAAATGCAAAACGACGTAATTACACATTTTTTTCTAACTAAATATAATGAAAAGCTTTTCTTTGAAATTTGCTTGAAAAATTTCATGGACGATTTATCAATGCATGTTTTTCAGACATGTTTTGCTTTTCCTGTAAAATTAAATTTTTGCTAGCTACGACTTTTTGCATTTTAGGTAACGATATATAGTAATGGTTTTTATATGTTCTAATTTACGTTTACTCTAATTCATATACAAACATATTTTTTTATATGTATGTATATGGATTTTTTTAATTGTTTATAAGCATAGACTTACAGCAATAATTTGGCCACGGATTAAATATTTATATTGGCTTATTCGACAATTTAAGAATGTAAAAGAATTTACAGAGTTTAAACTTAAAAACATATACGTACAACACAATTATGATAAAAACTCCCCAGAAGCTCCCGGGCAGTTTGTATTTATAATTGGGCTGATAATACCATTGAAGAAAAAGTAAGAAGAATAAGAGATCCTTAAAGTGGGCTTCGTTTCAGTTTAATTTTTCAATTTCCAGTATGGAAAAATTAAAGCATAGTAAGAAACTGGTGCAGATCAAACGAAACTAGACTTTTTTAAAATATTTGAAGCATTAATCTGCTTCTATTAAAAGTGAAGTAATTTGCCGAGTTTTAGGTGGATAGATCAAGAAAGAATTGAGTGTTACGATTATGCAGACAATAACAATTGCTTAATTTATATTATAAGGTAGGCAATAGGTTTTAAGTAGATTTAAAAAAAAGAGTTGCTACTTATGTTGATGTTACACCTTTACGTGCAACCAACATATTAAGTACCGGATGTTTTCGTATATAACTAACCGCCTTTTTATGAGTGACCATGGTGAAATCATAGCCATTGCATTGTAAAATCTTATCATGTATGCGTAAACCTGCTCGGGCGGCTGGACTGCCATCATGAACTTCAGTTACATAAATACCCTGGGAATTGTAAGAACAAATTTATATTAAAAACAATTAGTTCTATTAAAAAGCCTACATAATCTGTATAACCCTGTGGACTTTTCTTATAATCCTGATCGATGCCTCCACCGATCTTAAAACCACATTTTAAAATCTCCCTTCCCTCTTGATCATAGTCCTTTTCCTTGTGCAGTGTTATTGGAATCTAGAAATAGGAATTTTAATAAAAAAATGTTTTTATACGATCTTAACTCCGCCCATGATGTCACTGAATACAACTTACGCTTAAACACTCCATGGCCGTGCCGGCCTGATGTTGAAATGCCATTTTAGCCATCTTTATTTTTTATTTAATTAATTTTTAGTTTATAAAAATATTTTAACAAATTTAGTGGAATTTCACTCTATTTAGAAAGTTTTAATATAGAAATTTGTATTTTATTGTTGTACACAGAGAAACAAGTCGACCTAAAAAAATCGGCGGCGGCGGCTAACGAATATATTGTCGGCGTCCGGTTTAGCGAGGCGAATTCATTAGATGTGAAATAAACAGTACTGTGGCCATGTTCTGTAACTCCCGCGTCAAAAACTTTTTGATTGAAATGTGAGAAATTAAACAAAAATGCCATAAATTGAAACAAACAGCTGTTCAAGGCCTATCCAATAGGTCTGCTTAAGAAGCCAGATGTTTGATTTGTTTATTCCTCAACGTTGTCAAAAGTTGTTTACTTTTTCCTTATACATACATGTATATTTTTGTTTTTTTGCCACACATACATGCACACAAAACACATTTTTCCTTTTGTTTCCTCTATGTGTAGTAAGATTTTGACAACGGTGAGGAATTTTACACAAACAAAATGCCTGTTGTTTTTTGTGTTGTTTTATTGTTGTAGAGGTAAGCAGACCTACCCAGTTGGCAAAATGGTCCTAGACGCAAATGTCGTCTACGATGTCCTCAGGACAATTTAGAATTTGTCGCCTATATAACAGGACGACAACTTAAGTAACAAAACGTGTATTTTGTCGTGCTTAAAATCGTTTTTTGCCTTGAATAATACTTTAATGAGGACAAGATGACCGACAATTGCATGCATGTTGTCGTGTTTCAAACCACATTAACGACAAAATGCATGCAATTGTCGGTCATCTTGTCTTCAATAAGACTTGTTTGAGGACAACATAAGCGACCACTTCATGCATGTTGTCGTGTTTCAAACCACATTGACGACAAAATGCATGCAATTGTCGGTCATCTTGTCTTCAATAAGACTTGTTTAAGGACAACATAAGCGACCACTTCATGCATGTTGTCGTGTTTCAAACCACATTGACGACAAAATGCATGCAATTGTCGGTCATCTTGTCTTCAATAAGACTTGTTTGAGGACAACATAAGCGACCACTTGATGCATGTTGTCGTGTTTCAAACCACATTGACGACAAAATGCATGCAATTGTCGGTCATCTTGTCTTCAATAAGACTTGTTTGAGGACAACATAAGCGACATAAGCGAAAAATAAAAGATGAAAGATAATACCTAAAATTTGCTTCAACTATTTCTTAAAAATAACGGGGCAATAACGACAAAAGAAAAAAATCACAAACAAAAAAACATGTAAAATTATTTAGTTGAATTTTTAAAGTGCGTGGTAAAGGTTATACCTAGTTTTGCTCTGTTATTTTTTAAGAATTGTGATTTTCGTTTAGTATTGTTAATTAATTTGGTAAGTACATATAACTAAAATGTCACAATCACGTCATTTGCGTAGAGAAATAGCACGCACAAAGTTAGCTTTTTCTAAAAGAATTAATAAATATATATATAGATATATTTTTAAAACACCAAGTTGGTAGGAAATTAGGGGACGACCTTCTAAAAGTTTTGCACGAGAATGGAATAGATGTTCCAAATACAACTAAAAAGCTTTTAAAACGAAAAACAACACCTCTTGTTGTTCGAACTGTTAGTCCCGGAGGTTATCATCACTTCGGGTTAAAAAATCAATTAATGAAATTAAATGAATATATCCCCGACATCGACTCAATTGAGCTGGATATCGTTTGGAACATGAGGAAGAGAAAGAAAATGCACAAAATAATTAAAATTTTATTATTGATCTTTCTTTAAATATCAAATTGAATTTCATTAAATGAATTTTTTAATTTATAATTCTGTAAAATTTTTTAATTAAAAACAAACATAAACATTGTTTAGAAATATTTAAAAAACCTTTGAAGAAATACATATTTAAAAAACCTTTGAACTATTTTGAATTATAGTAATTTTTATCACTTAATTTTTCTAGTTAAACATTGCCAACCGTCATTTTATATTTGTTTAATAAAACATATACTGTATAATGAACCAATTTTCTGCAACATTTAATAAAGAAATTAAATATTTTTTTCAGTTTTTCTATATTTAACTTAAATTATTTATCATCCAGGTTGGCCATGTCTTGAAGACATCCTTGACGACGCGTGTATTTTTTTTTCCCATTCCTTTATTTATAAAATTTTTGATTACAATAGTAAAAAAAAGTTAGATAAAACGTTCAATTTGAACTTAGGGCGCCAACGAACTCTTTCCATCTTTTTCGATCATAAGCTAATGATTTAACTTGGTTCCATGTCATTCCGATATCTTCATAATCATTTTTTATGTTTCTTATCCACGTTAGGCGTGGTCGACCAGGACCTCGTTGACCTTGCGGGTTCCACTCCATCACTGCGCGTGATATTTCATGTGGAGGCTTTCTAAGTGTATGCCCTATCCACTTCCATTTGCGTTTCTTTAGTTCATTCTTGATCGAGTTGAGGTTTGCCAATTCAAGAAGCTGTTCGTTTGTGACCCAGTACGGCCAGAAAATTTGTAGTATTTGGCGTAGACAGCGGTTTGTAAATGATTGTAGCTTTCTCAAGCTTTCCTGAGTTAATCTCCAGGTAGTACAGCCATAAAAAAGTACACTTGTAACACTACTGTTGAAAATACGAAGTTTTGTTTTTCTAGTGATATTGCTTGATCTCCAAATTTTGTATAGCGATTGGAAGGCTGATCGAGCTTTATTGATCCGGTCATTTATATCTTTATCCGACCCACCATCTACAGTTAATGTACTACCAAGGTAGCAAAATGAATCCACTTCGTTTATTACGACTCCATTAAGTTGAATGGGAAGATTGTTTGCTGCTACAACACGCATGAGGTTTGTTTTCTTTATGTTTATCTTCAGACCTACTTTTTCGGCGTTCTTAGCCAAATGAAATAATTTGGCCTGCATGTCGCTGTGTCGGTGTGCAAGTAGGCAGATGTCATCAGCATAATCAATGTCGTTCAGACGTTCTAATAAGTTCCATTGGATACCAAATGGAGAATCCGAGTTTGTCTGTTCCATAACACAATCGAGAAGTATGAGAAAAAGCGTTGGAGACAAGACACAACCTTGTCTTACGCCAGATTCAATTGAGAAAGGTTGGCTTTCCTTTCCATTGAAGCGAACAGCGCATACGTCATCGGTATATAGCTCACGTATTAGGTGTACAATTTTTTCTGGGAAACCTCTACAGTTGAGTGAGGCCCAGAGAGCTTCTCTTGACACAGTGTCAAACGCTCGTTCGAAGTCCACGAAAAGTAGGTACAGAGGGCTGTTGAATTCAACGGATTGTTCTATTAGAATTCTTAGGGTCGTCACATGGTCTGCACACGAACGGTTTGTCCTGAAGCCTGCTTGTTCTTTGCGTAAGATCGTCTCAACATAGGGTGTGATGCGTTGGAGAATTATAAGGGCAAGTACTTTGTTGATGGTGTTGAGGAGTGTAATACCTCGCCAATTTTTACAGAGGCTAATGTCGCCTTTCTTGGGTATTGTTACTATGGTCCCTTTCTTCCATTCGTTGGGTATGTTGTTGGTTTCCCAAATATGACGTAACATTGGTGTAAGCTCATCGGCTAATGGTTCTGCAGCGTACTTAAAAAGCTCAGCAGGTAAATTATCTGGTCCAGGTGACTTGTTGTTTTTTAACTGTCGCAAAGTGTTTTTAACTTCTTCGAGAGTAGGAGGCGAGGTTGAGATGGCTCTACTTGGATTACGCCTGCGAGATGCCCATGGGCAGGAACTTTCATCGAAGTTGTTTGTGTTATTTGATGAAGAGCTGAAGAAATCGCGCCATCAACGTACTTGATCTTCGGTTGACGTTAGTTCGCTTCCGTCGAGGTCTTTAATAACCGTGGTTTTCCTGGTATTGCAGCCTCGGAGTTGGTTGATTGCTTGATAGACTCCACGCATATTTCCAGTATTGCTGGATTTTTCAGCATCTTGCACGATGCTGGTTAAATATAATTTATGGTCTGTACGTACCATACGTTTGACGGTTTTGGCCGATTGTCGGTATTCGGCCCGAGCGGAAGTTTTCGAGGTATCAGACTTTGCGTTTAGATAAGACCTCAAACGTTTACGGTTGCAGATTTCATTCCATGTATTTTCGCTAATCCACGGCTTACGAATATTTGGCTTAGGCCCCAGCACTGACTTTGCACTATGGTTGCAAGCTTTTGTAATGTCAGTCCATGAATGGGGGTTTGAACCAGAGTTGTGGAGTTGTTGTTGAAGGGTGTTTTTATAGCGGGCGGCCGTTTCGGGATCTTTTAGGCGCTGCAGGTTGTATTTATCTGCGGGAAGCTCTTTCTTTATAGATGCTGGCCGGAGTCTAAAAGCTCCAAGAAGTAGTACGTGGTCGCTGTCAACATCGGCGGATCTTCTTCCCTTCAGATCAAGTAAACATCCAAGATACTGCTTGTTTATTATAATATGATCTATTTGGTTTCGTGTTATACCATCTGGTGATTCCCATGTGTATTTGTGGATGTTTTTGTGTGGGAATTTCGTGCCACCTATAAATAGGCGATGACTTGCGCAGAGATCGACCAACCTTTCACCATTGTTGTTTCTAGCATTACCAAGACCGTGACTGCCCATGATGGATTGTATGTTAGAGTTATCATTTCCAACCTTTGCGTTCAGATCGCCGATTATAATTTGGGGATGTTGCTGAGTACCGTATTAAGTTGGTGGTAAAACGAGTCTTTAGTATCATCATCAGCAAGTTCGGTTGGAGCATAACACTGAATTACAGACATTTTTCGAAACTTAGTGTTGAATCTCGCTGTTATGATTCTTTCCGATATGGGTTTATATTCCAGCAAGGTCTTTTTGGCCTTGTTTGACATTACTATGCCCACACCGTTGACCTTATGATGTTCATTGCCGGAGTATATAAAGAAATGTCCTGTTTGTAGGTGTTGTTCACCACTATTGAGCCATCTTGCCTCACTTATGCCCAGTATGTCGATGTTATAGGATGACATTTCATTGCAGACTTGTAAAAGTCTGGATGGTTCTGAGAGAGTTCGAACATTCCATGTTCCAATCATAATCCTTTGTTTGAAGCCGAGAGTCGTCGTTAAAGAGGGAGTTATTGTTGTTGAATTTGTTAGCGTTTCAGTAATAAAGTTTTTTTTACGAGAATGGGTTATTAGCCCATAGCCTAACCTATTTAATGGCAAGGGACCAGGTTGTTTTTTTTCAGGGAACCGCCCATATCCAATTTTTGGTCCGCAGGGAATGACAAGTCATGCCCAAAGGTTAAATGCCAAAAGGCGGTTACAATTGCAAGCGTACTAAGTACGATTACAATAATAACCGACGTGTGCACTTAACCTCCCCCTATCCGCCACCTGGGGACGCGTCCGATGGGAGTTTGGCAACTCCACACGGAGACGACGCGTGTATGACCATATAAAATCCTTGAGGACGCGAAGGCGACCGTCGAAGCAAATCGTCGACGACTTTTTCAAACAAATGTCCGGCAAATCGTTAAATTTCTTTGAAATGCGGACAAACCGAGAAAAATAAAATTTAAAGTTTAAATTTTCTTTCAAGTAATTCGATTGTGTCATCACTAATTCAAATTATTTCAATTGCCATCACTGCATTACAGCCCGTCCTTACCAGAGATAGTTATTGCAGTAAATGTAAAAATTATGTTATCTTTAATGTAGACAGCAATTTTTTGTACATATTTATTGCCGGTCATTTATGTTGCACTGTACCCGCACCAACGTAATCGAGAAGCCTCCACGGTCGACATTGTTATTAGTAATACCGCTCTGAACATTAATATCAAAACATTGGATTACGAAATACCATCAGATCATCGCCCAATTATTTGTACGCTAAAGAGATCGAACGCATTATTGGCAGACCTTAGTTATTACGATTATAGACTCACCAACTGGGACATTTTTAAGAATTATATTGACAATAAAATTATTTCTAATACAGCCGTATACAATTCAAAGAAAGCAATTGATAAAGAACTCGAAAAAATAATTCATATGATTTTAGAAGCAAGGCAAGGTTCAACTCCAAAAGTAACTCAACAAAATAATTATGTATTGCCAGAAAATATAGTAAATATTATTAAGTTAAGAAGAAGCTACAAAAGAAAATTTCAAAGATCTCGTAACGAAGGTGAGAAAAATTTATACAATCAGTATATTAAGTTTTTAAGTAACTTTATTGATAAAAGCATTGCAGCAGAGCGTAATAAAAAATGGTGCCAATTATTATCCAAATTAAAACCAGGTGACAAATCATTTTGGAAAATAAGCAGAAGTTTGCGAGGTAAAGGCAAAAACCAAATACCGCATTTAAAATTTGGTAATGATATAATAACTGCCAATAAAGAGAAAGCAGAAATACTGGCAAACACGTTTGTACAAGCTAATAATCTTACTTCAAGATACAAACACTCACATGATAAATTAGTAAATACTAAGGTAAATAACTTCAAAAAGGAGAACCCATGTTCTGAATCCGCTATTTTCACAACGCTTGAAGAAGTATCAAATATTATCTCATCATTAAAAGCTTCTAAATCCCCGGGTTTCGACAATGTTCCCAACCTACTTTTAAAGAAACTTCCAGTCAAAGCCTTAAAACTAATGGTGGCATTATTGAATAGCTGCATTAAACTTAACTACTTTCCAAAACATTTTAAAAATGCCAAGGTTATAGCTATCAGCAAACCTAACAAACCAAAAAACAACCCTAGCAGCTACAGACCTATCAGTCTGTTAAGCAATATTGGTAAAATATTCGAAAAAATACTTCATCATCGTCTAAATGAATTCGTTTCTTATAATTCTGTTGTTGCTAATGAACAATTTGGATTTAAAAAAGAGCATAGCACCACTCACCAAATTAACAGAATAAAAAATCATATTACTAAAAATAAATACAATAAACGATCAACGGGCCTTATTCTTCTAGATATAGAAAAAGCCTTTGACACTGTCTGGCATAATGGCCTGGTATATAAGCTATTAGTCGCAAACACTCCAAAATATCTATGCAAAATTATTGCAGATTTCATTGAAGACAGAACCTTTAAGGTTGCGATTAATAATGACACATCATCTTCAAAAACTATTACAACAGGGTTACCTCAAGGATCAGTTTTGTCCCCATTGCTCTACTCGATATATACATCAGACTTTAAAGTCCCAAAATATATGAAAATAGCTTATTACGCAGATGATACTGCATTAATCTCCTCAAGCAAACTTACTAGCGCGCTCCTTAAAAAGATGGAAATCGGGCTCGTTAATTGCAATAAATATTTTCATAAATGGAAAATAAAAATTAATCCAATCAAAACACAAGCAATAATTTTCCCCTTCAACAAGTCTCCCAAAAGACTTCCAAGGCGTCAACTATCAATTGGAAATTGTTCCATAAATATACTTAACGATGTTAAATATCTTGGTGTTGTTTTAGACAAAAAATTAACATTTAAACAACATATTAGCGAAGTTTGTCAAAAAGCAACAAAGTCCCTTAGAGCTTTATGGCCACTACTAAATAGACGTTCATATCTGAACGCAAAAAACAAAAATCTCCTTTTCAAAAGTGTTATTAGACCAATATTAACGTACGCGTGCCCGATTTGGAGTACTGCTGCTAACTGCCACCTTAAGGGATTGCAACGTATTCAAAACAAATGCCTGAAAATTATAAACAAAAAACACTGGAGATACCCAACTAACCTTATCCATGAGGAAACTGGCTATGAAAAAATAATTGATTTTATAACAAGAACTAATACTAAGTATTTTGAAAAAATTGAAAATTCTCCTTATCCACTGATAAGAGAATGTAAAGAAACAATAAATAGCTAAATGGAAATTATCAAATTGAAAATTATATGTTTATGGAGGACTATTACCACTAATAGTTCTACTATAAACATATACATACATTTTCTAAAAGTATTTGAAATTTTTTTATACCATATAAAGGTCTTTTCCCATTTTGCCTTTAAAAATATCAAATTAATAAAAACAATGATATTATCGTTTGATAAATTGTATTGTTTGTTGTAATATCTATTTGTAAAGATAAGATCTCATTTGTAAATGTATAGTTAGTTATAAAAAATTGTAAATAAAGGATGTTTATATAAATAAAAAAAAAAAAAAAAAAAAAAATCATTTATGTTGCAATAATTGTTAGTCCCAAGGCATATTTATAGCAGGTAGCCGCGAGATTACAACAATTGTACAATAAAACAAACAACAGGGTATTTTATTGCTGTTATGCGATACGAACTGTCAAACAGCAAAGGGGTTGATAAGAGACAAAAAAGGCAAAAGATAAGGACAAAAAACAGAAGCAAAAAAGAAAAAAATAGAAGCAAATTGTGTGAGAAAGAAATTAAATTTGTGAAATGGTAGCAAATTATAATTGTAATAAAAGAATTAAATTAAAGAATTTAATAAACACTAAAATAAAATTAGAAAAATTATTTTTATTAACATAATTTTTTTCTTATTCGTCCTTTATTATTTAAATTTATATTTATTTGTTAAAGTTTGAGTTCTTTTTTATATAAAAATATTAATTTTACTTTAACAAAAAAAAAAAATTAGTAAAATTAATATTTTTATATAAAAAAGACCTAAATCTTAAACAAATTAATATACATTAGGGTTTTTTCCCGTCCCGGGAATTCCCGGGAATTTCAATTATTTTATTTCCTGTTTTCCCGGGATTTTTCTCGTGGGATACCGGGAAATAAAAAATTCAGAAAATTGCTATTTATACTTTGAAATTTAGTTTTCTATTCTCTAAACATTAGCATCTGTCGATGGGTTGTGGATTAGATCAATTACAAATAGTGAGTACATGTATTTAAATCAATATCTCCTGATGCAATAAATCTACTAAAAGCAGAATGGGCAGTGCAACAGTTGATAATTATTACATTTAGTGAAGTGAAGAGTTAATAAAGAACATTAATTCAAAATAAGATGCAGGCAGTAAAGTTTCATTGTCCATGAACAAGTCTTAAAAATAGGAGATACCTAAACATATCGCTCCTTTGTTGCAACATAGTCATATCTACAAAAACAAACGATCTTGGCAAAAAGCGATTAAAGTTTTCCAAATGTACCGATTTAAAGATATATTTTGCTATAACTTCGGTTCAGTTTGAGATATAATACGAAAAGGTATGAAGGAAAACTTTGCTAAAGTTACTTAAAATTTTGAGATATGACTATGATGCAATGAAGGAGCGATATGTTTATTAGGTGATAAACACAAATTTTTAATTTGTGTTGGTTTATACACCCGTGAAGTGCGAGGTAACCGAAATAACATAACATTTTGGAAACTCGTGTAAGATACTACAAAATACAACTTGAAAAACACATTGTCCTAAAGATTACAAATGGACCTATTGAAATGAAAAGGTTTGAAAGAAGCAGTCCGGTTGATGCTATTTTTGCATCAACCATGACATACATTTGACTGATATAGACGTTGTTTATAAAAAAGAAAAAATTGCTTCTGATTGTGAATCCGAAGCATGCTACAACGGTGCACTTTTCCAACCTCGGTAAAAAATTAACGAAATTTTTCGGAAACATGATAATTAGTAGATAAAGTCAGGAATATACTTTTTGCCGACTTACTAAGTGCTTTGAGTGTGTCAGAAATTTATTTCCTAAGCCGTTAAAAAATGTTATATATTTCTTAAAAATATTTTATCTATTTTATTAATTAACTTTTGATCTCATATCTTGAGTACCTTAATTTTAATTTTGTTTTTATTATTGTTTTATGAATTAAATTGTTATGTTTATGTTATCTTTTTATCTTGTATCCAGAGCATAATAATACTGAATAAAAGCATAATAATTGGGAATAAAAGCGTGAGGTGATAATAATTCAATTTTCTATTTAATCTTCAATTAATTTTTTAGTATTGAACCATTTCTTTTACTTTCTTTGTAAACAAGTTCCCTTACGTTTTTTTTATAAAAGTTTTTTCCTTAATTAATAACAAAATTTACTTTGTATTTTTTATATGGAGCGGGATCCCGGGAAATTTAAAAAAATTTCCCGCTTTCCCGGGAATCGAAAAAGTCCGGGAAAAAAACTCTAATATACATACATTTAAATAATAAAATCGAATAATAATAAAAATAATTTTTGCAAGATAGCGCCAGTTTTTACACTGCACCTTCTTCCTTGATTTTTTTCAAATTATGAGTTAATATAAATACGTTTTCCCATGCCTTTAACATAAGCTAAGCAAAAAGAAATATTGCTCTGTTATTCTGCCGACGTTATTGCCAACTTGCTGAGATATTTATCTTTAGTGTAGACCTAGGGCTAATTCAACTACTGTTATACAAAGCAGTGTAATATTTTTTCTTCTCCACAAAAAACCCCACATTTTACATATTTTGAAAAAAAATCCCCCAAATTTAAATGTTTACTTGACTCAATTTATGTACTTATATCATTACCTTAATAAAGAAAAAATCGCCAATTTTTAACAGTTTACTCAAATTCCCCCAAAATGTTTTGTTTATAGTTTCTTAAATATTTTTATTTAATAAATATAAAAAGCTTAAAAAAAAACTGTAACATATGTATGTACATGTATTAATTATATATGTACACCAAAAAAAAAGAAAACACGACGCGAATTGAAACGACGCAAAGTGAATTATGCGTGGTTATTCCAAAATACGCGTCGAAGAAGTGAACATTTACATGAAAACAAAAACAAAACCAAACCAAAGTGACGAAAATGGTTTTTGTTATCTATACACTTCTAAAATAAAATTAACGCCAGAGTTATAACGCGTTTCTTTCTCTTTTAAAAGCAGTTAATTTTGTATGATAAACAAAAACAATTTTTGTCAATTTGGTTTTGTTTTGTTTTTGTTTTCATGTAAATGTTCACTTCTGCGACGCGTATTTTGAAATAACCACGATGATGTTCTGCAGCGAACAATGCAACTGCCCGTCTATACCAGAGATAATTATTGCGACATATATTGCAGTAAACGTCAAAATTATGTTATCTTTAATGTACACAGCACTTTTTTGAACATATTTATTGCCGGCAATTTATGTTGCAATAATTGTTAGTCCAAACGTCAAATTTGGCTGTCAAATGATAAAAAAAATAGAAGCAAATTGTGTGAGAAAGAAATTAAATTTGTGTTAAAATGTAGCAAATTATAACTGTAGTAAAAGAATTTAATAAACACTAAAATAAAATTACAAATATTATTTTTATTAATATAATTTTTTTCTTATTCGAACTTTATTATTTAAATTTATATTAATTTGTTTAAGTTTGAGTTCCTTTTTATATAAAAATATTAATTTTACTTTTACAAAAAAAAAAAAATTTAATAAAATTAATATTTTATATATAAAAAGAGACCTCAAGCTTAAACAAATTAATATACATTTAAATAATAAAGTCGAATAAGAAAGAATTTATATTAATGTCAAAGTTTTGTTTATGTTTACAAAAAGTCCACGTTTTTTTGTATTTAATAAAAGTTTTTGATAATATTAACTTAAAATAAATAAGATATTGACCATAATTAAATAAAAATTGGCTCAAAATTTATTTATTCCATCTCGTTAAGCGGCACGCTTTGATTTTTATTTAAAGTATTTTTTGTTGTAATGTTGCATTTGCTGCCGTAACGATGCCACCTGCTAATCCCACCATGGTTGCGGCACCACCTGTGTTGAATTCGCCTTGACCTAGGGTAAAGATCGAAGGTAGGTTCCAGGGTTACGAAAATACTCCTTTTGTAAAAGAAAATTTAACAAAGTAAACATTTAAAACACAAAAATAATATAAAATTGGTTAAAAAATTACAAGTGTATGTAAAAAAATTTAACTCTGCCAATAAATAAATTGGAAAAATATTTACCTCTTTTGTAACCAGAAAGAACCCGTAAAATTTTATTATTTTCTTTAAAAAAAAATACAACGTTGCAAAAAGCACAACACACTAATTAAAACTGAACTCTAAAATTAGCAAAACAAAGTGAAAATAAAACTATTAAAATTGTGTGATTTTCAGTTAGAAAGGGAATCCCCGAGTTTTTATGGCATGCTGCAATTATGTAGAAACAAAAGTCGATGCGATCTTTTAGAAAAAAAAAGAAAATTAAGAAAGACTCAAACCCAACGCAACTTCGAAAATCTAACGACGCACAGTGAAAATTAGTACTTATTCAGCAGCGACGCAAAGCGAGGTATTGGTGTATCTGATTAAAGTACAGAGGTCCAAGCCGATATATAATTCTCGATGGCGGCGGCTTGAAGAAAACTAGCCGGCGCACAGTGGGAAATTTTACGAGAAGGCGGTCAAAATTCCATAACTTTTGACTGGATCGGTATTTTTTTATGCGATTTTTTTTGTTCGATAGGTGCGATGTTAGGCTTTCATTTGCGCTATAAAACGTAAAATTCGACTGATAGGAGCAAACGTTATGGGGAGTTCAAAATGCATTTTCATATTTTTGTTGAGTTTCGGTGTAAAAGTTGAATATTCAAATATGATTTTTTTATAATTTATCATTATTTCTCTTGTATTTTACAACTGATACTTATTTTTTATTGTCGAACTTAGATCCTCTCAGAAAATGCCAATATTTGGCCCCTGTAAATTTTTTAGTCCCAATATTCACAGGTGCCAAAGGTTGGCTTTTTTGGGACGAGACGAGTTGTTATAAGGATAAAACTGAAAAGGAATATTTTGAAAAATGCTCAAATAGCATTCTTGGCTATCGATAACATTTTAGGTAATTCAACTTTTATTTTTGGTTTGAGATGTATGTGTATTTTATTTTTATATATTAATACAAATATATACTTAAATCAAAAACAAATTATAATCTATAAACAATTTTAAATTAAACAATATTAGTAAAAATTTCTATAATAATCGTTCTGCAGTGTGTTCGAGAAGAGCCTGCAATTTTACTTCTGCTGAACTTGAAATTACACTAATAGCCGTTTGTGAAGGTAAGCACTCTTTGACAGAAACTAAATCTCGACATGATGGAAAGATTCCACAATTTTTTTCATTGGTTCGCTTTCGCAGTTCTGTATACTGATTTTTTGTCAGTTTTAAATCCAAAAATAGTGCAAATGCTTCTTCTGGAGTAAATTTCATTTCTTCAGTTGGTGTAGGCATACTTTTTAAAATCCTCTTTGTGCGTTTAGGGCTCGCTTCCACTATTTTTTTCAATTATTGCAATTTTTGTTTTCTTATTTTGCGTTGGTTGAATTTGATGCAGAAATGAATCCTTTATCATAATTTTCACGTAAAATATAACTGCGTGCTAGTTTTTTTACCATTTACCTGCTCTTCCATTTTTTTAAATTAAGTTGCAATTTTCAGGTAATTAAACTATGTAGTTTATGTTGCGGCTATTTACTAATGTTTAACCTTTTAACTTACTCAGAAATCTAACGTGTTAGTCTATTTATGTCGCCTATTCGTTTTGCAGCATCCGTTCACCCACAATAAGTTCATAACAATGGCAATACCTTTACCTTCTCCAAATTAATTGATAACCTCACGTGCTAGATAATTTATGTGGCCTGAACTGCTTTATTTGTCGAAAATTCTTTAAGATTCACCTTCTTTAATTTCAGTAATGTTTCCTTGCAGGACTTATTTTTTGAACCGAATATCTTACCTTGGGTCACAGAAATTGCTGTAGTTCGCAAGGCCGTATCCAGATGTGTGTACAATGGGGTATAGAAATGTAGGTTAGATTCTATACAAGAGAGTATAGATTTTTTTGACGCGTTTTGACGCTCAGGACTTATGCTCTATAAAGTAGGAAATTTCCGGGAAATTTTGACATTAAAAAAAAAAAAAAATTAAATAGTTCTAGAGGTCGCAGAGTTTAATGCTTTAAACCACGTGTAGCCAATAAAATAAACTAATACACAAAACTTATTCTGTCAAAAAATCTTAAAAAACAAAAAAGTTATGAGCATTTCAACTTCAAAAATTGACTCAGAAATTCAAAACTTTAACCAAATATTGAGAAAGTCCATTTCGGACCACCCTGTTCTCAATGAAATAGTTGAAATAGGGTTGAAATTTTTTGGCTCCCGAGGTTCACTAGTATTTACTTTCACATGAATAAAAACATTTTAAGATCGGAGAACATAAAAAAAATAATTTTGGCCGCCTTCTCAAAATATGAACCAGTGTGCGGCGGCGGATTGAAGCCGGCTGAAGCCGATGTTAAATTAATTAATTTTCTTAAATTTAAAAACAAACCTTTTTACCTTCGTTGAAGGGTATAAAATAATAATATTTATTTGCTTAAAACATATCTTGCTAAATTTTTATTTTGTAAGTATCTGTCTCTTGCCAATTTAAGAATCTCACAAAAAATATCCGCAATTTGAGACATCACATGTGCTTTCCCTTTTTTTCTACATAAGCTTCTCTATTGCAGAAGTTTTTTTAAATATTCTATAAATCCAAAATAACTTAAATGATTATTATAATTGGAAAGCTCTTCATTTTCTGACCCTGATGAATTTTCTACAATTCAACTCGCATTTTGTGTAGAAAAATAACTTTTTATACCTATCTCTGAAGTTTGGAAAAAAACATATAAGTCAGAAACTGTAGTGTTTCGTATTGTTAAATTGAAAATTATAGATTAGCCTATTTTAATTGACCTATTTTCTAAAAAGCAAATATTAACAATTGAAAGCATTAAAGATTAAAGTCATTGACACCAAACAAAAGAGGAAAAAAATTGAGTTAAACACAATTATAAAGTTAAAATGGATTTTTCTAACTTTAAACCCTTTTGCCGAACTTCAAAGATATTTCTTTGTGTTATTATAGTATATAACTTTGTAATGATACATTTAAAATTGTTGCGAAAAGAACGAGATATACATATTTTCAAAGCCCAGGGTTATAATTTTTTAAAGTCTAACCAAAAAATGTTCGGCTAAGCTGGTTAAGTCGGCTTAAAATCTAAGCCGAAACTAGCCGGACTTTTGGGCGGCGGCGCTAAGCCGGCTTGGAGCCGATCGACTTGGACCTCTGTCAAAGTACAGTAATTTTTTAAAGATCAAGTAGTTTCTAATAATACCACTACTTCTTAGATCCAGTTTTTACCTAAAAAGTTATTGATAAAGGGTACGTTCGTAAATGCAGTTGTTGAGTATCACTTGCGCAGAAGTAAAGTTTAATGTTCGTAAAAGCATCACTTGTAAGAAACTTGGCATCACTCTCATATGTCAAAAGTTTTTATGCAGTAATGCCGCAGCTCTGCAGCAAACTTTGGCAATTATTGCTTCAGTTAATTTTCTGAAGCAATAACTTTTGACAAAAAAGAAATCGTTTAATCGTCATTTATAAGAAAACTGTTACTTTTTGGTTCAATATTTTCAATTAAATTTTTCATCTTTATTATAAAAAGCATTTTTATTATTATTTAAATTTTGCTTATTAAACTTTTGAAATTTCAAAAATTCAAACTTTGCACAGTTGTTGTGCAAAGTATCAGCAACACAACTGCAACTGGTAATCAAGCATCAGCAACAATATTTTGCATCACTGCAGCAGTGATACATAGTTTTTATCACAGAATACCACAGAACTGTTAAAAGTGACGTGTGAAAAAGGCCCAAATCAGTTGCGAGGGCTGCTTTGGAAGAAAAAGACAGAATGCTTTTTTTGGTAGTGAAGTGGCAGTGTGTAAAAACAGGCACCAACAATCAACACAAATGGCATGATCAAAACAAAAATAACAAAACACAGACCACGTTAAAAAATGCATTAGTTCAACAAACGTTGTGTCACAGAATACTAACAGAACTGAAAAAAGTGACGTGTGAAAAAGGCCCAAATCAGTTGCGAGGGCAGCTTTCGAAGAAAGAGACAAAAAGCTTTTTTTGGTGGTGAAGTGGCAATGTGTAAAAACAGGCAGCAACAATCAACACAAATGGCATGATCAAAACAAAAATAACAAAACACAGACCACGTTAAAAAAATGCATTAGTTCAACAAACGTTGTGTTTTGTGCAAAAAAAAATGTATTTATTAATATTTTTTGTTTTATAATGTTATTTATTTACTTAAATATTATTTACTTGTGTTGTGGTAAACTTAAAAGTTAATTTTTACAAAAGCTTTGCAAATAAATCTCAACTAAATAAATTTGTGTTCATTGTATTGCGGCATAAAAGATGATGCAAAGAGAAATGAAAAAGGGCAGCTTTCTTAGAAAGAGACAAAAAAAAACGCAAAATCTTCCGTCTCGTGACAGTTCTGTTAGTATTCTGTGGTTGTGTTTTGTGCAAAAAAAATGTATATATTTATATTTTTTATTTTTATTATATTTTTATTTACTTGTGTTGTGGTAAACTTAAAAGTTAATTTTAACGAAAGCTTTGCAAATAAATCTCAACTAAATAAATTTGTGTTCATTGTATTGTGGCATAAAAGATGATGCAAAGAGAAATGAAAAAGGGCAGCTTTCTTAAAAAGAGACAAAAAATAAACGTAAAATCTTCCGTCTCGTGACAGTTCTGTGGTATTCTGTGGTTTTTATGCATTTACGTACGTACCCAAAGTGTTCTGAAACTTTTACGAACTATACCACGTGTGTTGAAGGAACAAATTTTCTTATTTTAAAAGCATTTTATATGTATTTTTGTTTAATCTGCCATTGAAATTATATTGTTTATTAGTTACAAAAACAACAAAATTAAAATATTTTAATTTTTTTTAAATAAATTCATTTGTTGATAATCTAAATTAAGTTTGAATAAGAGTCTGCAATTATGCATGTTTTTCCATTTTATAAATGAAAAAAAAAAATGATAGTGGCACCACTGAAATATAAAGACATACAGCCCAATTATGAATAATAATTCCCCGGGAGTTTTTTCCCTTTTCCCATTTTTACAATTGAATTAACATAGGAAAAATGGGAGAAGGGAGAAAACTCCCGGAGAATTTTTATTCATAATTGGGCTGATAGTAAACAAAAACAGCTGCTTGTATTTTTTCAATTGTAGCTGCCGTCTTCAACATAATTTAGTAGCTGACTACACGACTAAAATTTCAGCCAGCAGCATTTGTAGTATTGTGTTCGTGTAGCCTGCTTTGATGAATGTGTTTAATGCATAAGTAGAAATTATCAAAGTAATTTTTGGGAATACAAAATTTTTCAATTAACACTATTTTGTTTTTCGTGCTTAATTCCCAATTTTCATTCTTGATAAAAACACTGAAATTTATTGTTGATGGGATAAGCTATTCCTATGCGCATTTCACTGGTTGCGTCAACAATAAATTCCAGTGTTTTTATCAAGAATAAAAATTGGGAATTAATGTGCTATTTTCACAACACAAGGGATTAAAAGTGTAGTAAAATATATATGAAAATCACTCAGTTTTTAGAGTGTTTTTTATATAAATTTTACTACATGTTTAATCACTTGTGTTGTGAAAACAGCACATAAGCACAACAAGCAAAATCTTGTTTATAAGGTTGAAATATTTATAAATTTTTCAATATTGGAATCATTTTTTAAATATTAAGTGTTGGCAAATCATTTAGGTACCGAAATTGAAGAGCACGACATGTATTATTTAATTAATTATTTATTCTTAAAACGCCTTCTTTTTTATATCTTTTTAAAAACTTTATTTTTAAATTTTACTTAAAGAATTTGTAACCCTGAATTTGCCCCTAAAGGAAATAAAACCTTCTAAATCTTGGGGGAAAACCCCCTAAGCTGGCAGCTCTGACACAAAGTAAAAACAGCTTAAAAGAAAAAATAAAAACAATAATAGGTTCGTTTAATATTAAAAAAAATTGACTCATATATAAAACAATTCATTTGATAAGAAATAAAAGAATCTCAAAAATAAAAAGCGACAAAAAATGTCACAATCGTCTAAAGAGGTTCAACCACCATCATATGAAGAGGCCATGTTTGCATCCACAGAGGCACCGCAAGTTGGTAAGGTGATCTTTTATATTAATGAAAATATGTTATTATTTAGAATTACGCAGGCTTTAAATATCCCGATCCAAATGTTGGGGTAACGCAAACCTCCGCCCCTTATATGCCGAGTGCACAGACACAAAATGTTCCAATACATGTAACACCAAGTGCACCTCAACATCCCTCAAATGCTGGTTATCAGCAAGTACCTTCATATGGAGCATTTGAAACTACGCCAGTAAATGTTGTCATACAGCCTGCAGCTGTAGTGCCACAAGAAATTATTGTCATTGGTGGCTGTCCAGCTTGTCGCATTGGTATATTGGAAGATTCTTATCCATGTCTGGGTTTACTTATTGCAATTGTCTTTTTTCCGGTGGGCATATTATGCTGTTTGGCTATGAAGAATAAACGTTGTTCTAATTGTGGCACAGAATTTTAATAACAGATCATTTTCTAATTGGTTTGTTAAATTAAACAAGCTTTTAATGTTGTACGTGTGTGTCAATGCGGAGAAGCGCATAATTATGTATGGGATTTTGAATATCCTTTAAATCATAACTACATATTATATATTAATACTATTCTTATTATATTACGTTGAATGTATCATAAGTTTTATATGTAGATTAGATTATAAATACCACAATTGGTGAGTGAAACCTTAATAATTGAGCCAAAAATTAAAAACTTTAAGTAGAAATATGTGCAATTTTTATTAATTTAAAAAATGTTAATTTTTTTGTTTTTAATAATTGAGTATGTTTTTACTTATGTATTTTGTAATTTTTATCTTTAGTATGCATAATAAAAAAACTACAAAAAATAGTTGTTAGTGCTGAAAATTATTGAATTCATTTATATTTTAAGAATAAAATAAATCAAAGGTGTATCTATGTAGTACATTTAAAAAAAATTTATAAAATTGGAAAACAATGGCAGACATTTTTATACTAAAATTAAATAAAAATTTGCGTTATTTTCGGTTTTTAATTAATGAGGATTCTTATGCGTTTACTTTTGGAAAGTACATCTTATCATAAAACGTGTTTTTTGCAATTCTAATAGGTCAATTACGGACGAAGACTGAACTGAAGTTGAGTTGCCAGCAGCGAAATCAGGCAACGTCGCTCATGTTAAAATATAAAATAAAATTTTGTATATTTTAACATGAGCGGCGTTGCCCATATTCGCTGCTGGCAACTCAACTTCAGTTGTTGCTATCCGTAATCGACCTCTAAATATATCAAGCCCTTAAGCCGTATGTCCACTAGCAAGTCACTTGCGGAAGAACTTCTGCAAGTATTTGCTGAAGTGTTTCCACTCAAACCGAAACTTGCGGAAGTCTGCTTCCAGAAGTAGTTTTTAGAAGTAATCACGACGAACTTGCTGCAAGAAATTGCAGACGTGTTTCCACACAATGTGAGTACAGCTTGCAGTAGTTTGCTTTTTTTTACGAATGACAGTATAAAAATGTCTTGTGGCAAAATAAGATTGGCAGCTGCCATCGCAGCATATTTAATTAAAAAGAAACAAATTAAAAAAAAAAAAACAAAAAGAAGTGTTTGGATGAGAAATTGGGTGCTAAAAAAACAAAACTGAAAACAGAAGAGAATACCACAAACCGTTTGCTCACGTATACCCGACTTCTTCTGCAAGTCTTCAAAACACTTGTAGTTCACAGCAAGTCGTTCAAGTTACTTCCAGCAAGCAACAAACACGTGTTCCACATAATTGCTGCAAGTAACTTCTGCAAGCCTTGACTTCTGGAAGTCGACTTCTAATACGTGTTTACACGACAAAAATTCTGGAAGTCACTTCTGGAAGCAACTTCCGCAAGAAAACTTGTTAGTGGACACACGGCTATACCGCAAAAAAACTTGAGCGATATCAAATAAAATTTTCGTTTTTTTAATAAATGACTTTATTGGCAACACTTGCATTATCTCTTTAAATATCATGGTTACAAAAGGTAACCGTTACTATTTTATAATTTTATCTTAAACGACAACCTCCTTAAGATAAATGAAGAATTTTACACAAAATTTACTGTTTCTTTAAAAAAAAAAAAAAAATAGCCATCTTTGCTGGACAAAATTATTGGCACTCTTCATTAAAAACTTTAAAATACATATTATGCGCCCCATACACGGTTCAATTCAGTTGTCAACTGAGTCTTTCAACTCAGTTGACAACTTCATCAACTGAATTGAAAGATTTCAAATTTATTTTAAAATCTAATGAAATAATAGACAATTTTTAAAATACTTAACAACAAAAATTTATTTTGACAGCTGATCAAGAGACTTGGGCACAAACAGTACAATCGAATTGAAAGACTTAGTAGTCAACTTGAAAAAATCAAAATCTTTTGATTTTTCTTCAACCAACTCGACAACCGTCAAACTAATCAATTGACAAAGCCATACACGCTTTGATTTGGACATCAACCGACTCAGTTGACAATTGAATTGAATCGTGTATGGGCTGCTTTAGTTATTTGCGAATATTAATATTTAGTTGCTAATCGTTTCTGTTTCATAACTCATCATTTTAGAACTCATCTGTTTTTTCGTAAGATCCTTCACAATATTTTGCCATTTTTCGACCAGTTTCGGCTTCAGCTCATTATTTTTCGTTTTTGCCCTCTTTTTTTTCTTCTATCCAACTCTTTCCATAAATCCTGGATGGGATTGCGATCTGGGGATTCTGGCGGATGTAGTAGAACATGCAAAACATTAAATGCACGCCACATACGCACAACATGAGCCGAATGCTTCAGGTCATTATAGTGTTAAAAAGTGAATGATGATGGTAAATTTAACTTTCTTTTAAAATATTCATAGGTATATTTTATTTTGTCTATAGCGTCGTCAATGAACACCATCTCCCCCACCTCTGCAGCGGACATATAGCCCTTATACTTTAATAGGCTTATTCCTTCAATATTTTCCAGGAATATTTTCCATGGAAAATTCAAATAGTGCATAGAAAATATTGGAAAATATTGATTGTAATTTGACTTAGAATACACATTCGAATAATATGAAAATTTATATAATAAATAAATATCGTTTAAGAAAAGATCTAGGATAATATCTCGAAAACTAAAAAAGAAAGAAAAAAATTTAATACTTATTGTTAAAAAAACAAAATCTTTTGAAACTTATTGTTGTTCTTTAAAAAAATGAACGGGCAGGTTTCTGGTACTTTTTTTAACGTTCGGCCAGTTTAGGGAGTTAATGGGTAAAACCTGTATTTTGGTACTTTTTTTGTCACCGCATCTATCTTTTAAAGCAATAAGTATAAAAATAAAGGTTATATTACATTCGAAACTTACCTAAAAAATACAAATACGAATTTCGTACTTTTTTGAAATTCGAACGTTTAAAGGTTGAAAATCGTACCTATTGTTGTCACTTTTATTCAAAACATTTTTCTTCATTTTTTGGCATATACATACCAAGGTATATTTACACAAGGTAAACTCATTGGCCCATATGTTTGTCAGCTGTTTACCCAAGTTGGAACCCAAACGTCAAATTTCGTGTATATGAGCCAAAATGTGTATATGTGTGCGTTAAATTATTATTGTTTTATATGAAGACAATGTTGACAACTCGGTTACTGTTATAGAGCAGCATGTCTACACTCCCAAGTGAGTCTACCTTGTGTAAATATACCTTGATACATACCAAGGTATATTTACACAAGGTAAACTCGTTGGCTCATATGTTTGTCAGCTGTTTAACCCTAGTTGGAGCCAAAACGTCAAATTGCGTGTATATGAGCCAAAATTTGTACATGTGTGCGTTAAATTGTTTTTGTTTTATATGAAGACAATTTTGACAAATTGGCTCCATTTATAGAGCAGCATGTCTACACTCCCAAATGAGTCTACCTTGTGTAAATATACCTTGATACATACGTATTAAATTATGGGCTCCTGTTACAATATTGAAATTTTTGATGCATCAGTACGGAGAAAAAAAGGGAATTTTAAAGGGAAATTTTTAAAGGGAAAATAAGGGAAATTAAATATCCTGAGTGATAAGACTTTATGAGAAAACTTTTTTCGGTATTTTTTGTTCTTTAAATGTTTTTTTTTTGAATTTCCGTTAGTATTGCACCTAGAAAAATAAAATTAAACATGCGAATAAGAATCTGTAAAAGGGGTCTTTTGATACTTTGTTTAATTTTTTATTGAAGAACACAAATTGTGTACTACTATCTATGTATTACAAAAAAACGGTTAGGCGTAAAGGAAATTTTATTTGCTAAAATTAATATTTTAAATAAATAACATTAAAATGGAAAAGTTTTATTTATTTAAAACAATAATAATAACGTGGGGTCACCTGAGACGCAGAAAAGCCCTCGTATTATTAATTTGTTGCTTTCGTTGGTCTGTATGTCAAAAACATAAGCAAAGTTTGACATTTATCTCTCTAAGTTAGTCATCGTTCAGACTTGCAATTTTTGTTGCTGCGGTTTTTAAAAATTCTGCTTTAAAATTGCATTAGTGTCCAGATTATGAAATCGTAGTTTTGCAATTTTCGTATTTTTATTTTGTTTTTCTCTTCTTTTTATATATAAATACAAATATGTACACCTACAGCCAACTTTAAGTTAAAAAGTGTTAGAATAACAAAACAAAATAGAATTGCAGAGTATATGAAACTGAGTGCACCTCTCCAATCTTTTTACCCATCTCACCAATAAACTCAAGAATTGCTGCAACAAAATTGCAAGTCTGGACGATGACTTAGAAAAAAAAGTTGCTTAGTTGTATTTTTAACGCCACTTGAAAAGTGAATTCACCTTATGCAAGTCTGCTTTCACACATTTTATCTTTTAATGCTCAACTCTTGTGTTTTTAGGAGAGTGGAGAAAGAAGAAAGGGGATTGGTTCGGAGATACTTGTACTCAAGGCCCATCTATTAGGTCTGCTTACTTGTACAAAAACAAAATACGATTCTTTTTAGTTGTCAAAAATTTACTACTACATATACAAAGCAAAAGGAAAAAACGTGTATGTGTGGCATACCGCAAACGTATGCATGCACATGTTAGCAAAATCTAAACAACTTTTGACAACTAAAAGGAACATAAACAATGATCATCAGGCTTCTTGCGCAGACCTTTTCAATGGGCCTTGCTTGTACTCGGTTAGTACTCTTTGTGTTTTTATTTGTAGGTACATATATGCACAATGATGGCTGCATGTAAATTTTTCCTTTTCTTTTTCTCTTTAATTCGCTGTGAATAAAAATTTTGTTTTTTTGAACCGAAAAAAGTTGAAACCGATTGCTGCCACTGATGGGATTTGTGGTACAATTGTACCAAATTTGTTACAATCGAAACTTTACTGGTACACTGGTACAATCAGGAAAAAAATCTCTAACGAAATTTTTAATAAGTAATATATATTAGATATTTCCAATGAAACATCTAGTTTACCGTATTGAATTACTTATTATTTTACATTCAATCCCAGCAGGTGCCATCTATATCAAAAGACTAAACGTGTGACTTGATTATGCGTGCGGTGCGGTTGAATTGTAAATTAGCCTTAAGGTATGTTCAGACCTAAAAAGATGGGTGGACGGTCACGACTCAATTTTGCACTTTGCAACAAGTGCCCATCATATAGTAGAAGCTTTGGAAAAAATATCTGATTGGAAAGGTAGTACCTCAATATTAAGGAATTCACTTAGCACTTTTAAGTTTATTTGCGGAATATACATATTAAGTGTGATACTTATTGTAGCACAGCCGCTTAGTATAATTAAAACAAAACCCAATATAGATCTTTAAAAAGGATCAAGCCTTATCAAAACATTAATCATGTGCCTTGAAGAGAAAATAATTAAAAAAATTTTGAAGATTACTACCGAGTTGTAGGTTACATTCCTCTTATTGCATTTATTTTAGAAGATCTTAAAACACCTTTTCTAATAGATATCCTAAATGTATTGAACATACCTAAACTTTTACCTCAAAGTGTAATCAAGTCATATACAGATACAAGACTTTTAAAACCACAACTAGCTGATGAGCTGATTATGTTTGATAAAAGAGATAAACACCTACTAACATCTAAACTTGAGCCTGAACTGTTGCATTGGCAACAAACATGGAAAATATCTGAAAATCTATCAGATAACGTTGTAGATGCTTTAATAAACTGTGATGAAGATATCTACCCAAATCTAAGAAAAATATTTCAAATTTCCGTTTCAATGCTCGTCAGTAATACTACGAGCGAGAGGTTAGTTTCTACCCTTCGTCGCCTAAAAACATTGTTCAGATCAACAATGCCAGAAGATAGACTGTACAATCTAAATTTGTCTCACAAGGAAATCATAAATTGCTTATTTCAAAAGATTAATTTATATTGAACTGATCTTATATTTTATTTAACCTTATTGTTGAGTTTTTTTTTAAATATAATATACACATTAGGGTATAGCCAAATTTTGACCCTAGCCATTGGCGATAGCGAATATTGTGTTATTTATGAAAACATTTTGTTTGGGCCGTTTGAAAATAAAAACCTCACCCACAAAAGCGACTCTAAAATCCCTAAAGAAAAAAATTTAATAAAAAAAATTTTTAATATTTCATTAATAAATGAAAAAAAAGTTTAAAAGTTTCTTAATTATTAAAGGACATGAATTTCAAATTAAATGTGCGTGTTGTATAAGTATAATGTATAAGTACAAATAAAAAAAATAATTTTCCAACTTTACCGCGTTTTGTGGGTGACCTATTTTGTAAACCGCGAAAAATGAATATAATTTTTTTAATAGTTTTCAATGGACTATTCGACTATGGTAGGGCCATTTTGATATTTGCAAAAAATGGGGATAAGTTACACCCCTAATACACATATTGTTTTTAATAAACTTTTAAAAACTAATTTTTTACTTTTTTGTGTCATACAAAATTCCCCCCCCCCCCCCAGGGCTCAAGCTGGATCCGCACCTGGATACAATTCATTGTTTTTTGGTACAATTAAAAAAAATACCCACGAAGTTTTAACATTTTTTAAGGTGAGTTTTCTTTTCAATAATAAAATTTTTAATAACATATCTTCAGCCCTCAGACAGAAAGATAGGTCCCAAAAAAATTTTTTTTTATTTTCATGGGCGCAGTGACAATATTGACAATTCTTAACATCACACGTGTTTTGCCATAGACAGTAGCAGGCTCACCTGTACACCCAGAGAAAAAACATGTTTAAATATGGTCACCTCCAACAAAACTATTATTAACGAAAATTTTAAACATATTGCTCTATATCGAGAGCAAAATCTTGTAAGGTTTCGTTTGCCTTCTGCACTCTGCCACGCAACTCCATTTTGTAGATTTCCTTTTTGTGTTCACCACCATACTTACGTTGCAGTGCTACCATAAATTCTTCATAATTGTTTCTGCTAATTACGGGAACACTTTCAAGCACTTCAGCCGCAGTCCCCTTTAAAGCAAGAATTAGCTCTATGGCTTTTTCCTCACTGTTCCATGCATTCCTGTTGGCAACTGTATCGAACTGGAACTTAAAAACATTTAATGGCACACTACCGTCAAAGCAAGGGGCCTTTATTTTACTAGAGATTTCTGGAATAGCTCTAACCGCAACTTTCTGACATTGACTGTTATTAACTTTTGTTTCCAAATTGAGTAGCATTTCATCAAAATCAACGAGGTTCTTGTTGAATTCTATTTCTAAGCCATTTACCCTTTCGTTTATTTCAGTAGAAATCTCCAGAAGCTTCTCGTTTGTAGCCTGAAGCCTCTCATTAGTTATTCTAGAATTCTCTTGAATTTCGGCTAATATGGTAACTGAATTCTCCTTTTCCATTTTTTCTACATTTCCAGAAGTTTCATCAATTTTTCTAGAATTTTTCTCTGACATTCTTTCCATTTTTTTCGTTATAGCGCTGGAATTATCATCCATTTTTCTAGAATTTTCATCAATTTTTCTAGAACTTTCTTCAGACATTTTTTCCATTTTTGCCATCATAGCAGCAAACATTGTATTTAAATCCATACTGCTAGCAACTGCACAAATACATACCTCTATTTCCTCTTTGTCCTCGAATTCGTAGCTCACAATGCCAATATTGCGTAATTCGAATTCATCTATTAGTCTTTTCTGCAGCTCTGCTTTATTACCTGCAGTTTGCAGATCCAACTTGCCCAATTTTTTCTTTAGCTGCTCTACTTTAAGCTCCTCAAATTTCATTGCTGTCTTTTTTGTTTTTTTATACCCTTCACCACAGGTGGAAAAGGGTGTATATTAGTTTTTCATTCCGTTTGTAATTTCTACAATATTGATCTTAGATCCTATAAAGTATATATATTCTGGGTCCTTATGAGAAGAGAAGTTGATTTAACGATGTCCGTCTTACGTTTGATATGTATTGTCCGGAGACTCCAGACATGATAGCAACTACATTGTCTTACATTTATGTCACATATAGTCCACCATTTCTTGCTATTGAAATTCAGGCAGATCGGTCCAAAAATGGCTGAAATTTTTCCAAAAATCCCTTGTTGTATTTTTGTTACTTTTTTTCTTAAGTACACACATTTAGATTATCAATACACAGCATCCCACAAAATGTGGGCGGGATTGGAGAAGTGGGCGTGGTACCTCCCGTACAAAAAATATCAAAAATTGTATAAAAACCTTATTTTTTCCCTTACATATCAAAAGATCATAAATCTTTAGTAAAAAATATTTTCCGTTTTCAATTGTTTACATATTCTAGCATACTCTTCTTTATTATTTAATCTATTTAACGAAATAATTTTAAATAATAGAAACTGGAAATTTTTGTTTCTATTTGCTACTTAAAAACTCGCCAAAAAAGATAAATCTACGGTATGACAACACTGCCTATACTAAAAAAAAACAAACAAACACATATACATGGTATAAACCAGTTTGGTGAATAAAGGCCCCTATTACGGTTCACAACTCAAATAAGTTGATTAGTAATTTTTGTATCATGGTTTACAACTATGCTATACGGTGGTGAACAAATACATAAACAATAATTACAACTCAAGTGAGTTGAGTTATGAACAATAAAACGGGCCATATTTCATTTTAATGATATTCAAACAACGTTCCTTCATAGTTCAGTTGTCTAGGGGGTTTGTTAAGGTAAGAAACTGTGAGTCCGCTGGTTCGAATCTTGGTTTTTCAAAAACTATTTTTTTTTTTAATTTTTATGTTCAAAAACGATTTAAAAAAAAATATTTACCAGTTTTCGCTTTTTTAATTTTATTCATAATGAAGTTTTTAGTATTGTAAATTTGTATGTTTATGTAAAAATTATTTTGTTTTTGTCTAGTTGCTCTGTATTCTACTCGCAAAATGGAGAAGGGTTTATAAGATTCGGCACAGCCGAATATAGCACTCTTGTTTTATTTTAATATTATTTTTTTTTCACTTTTATTTATGCATTCCCACTTCTGACACCAATTATTACGTTACTGCCTTTCAATAACGTTTTGGTTTATTTCCTTTATAATAAACCGTTTCGAGTTCGTTGATTGCAATTCAAATACAGTATTCCCCGGATAATTACCTCACCAAAAATGCCAATATTTTTGGGTAATTATGCGGGGTAAACATTTAAACGAATACGCTTAAACACCTCGTTGAGATAATTATAAGAATACGTTTAACTACCTCATTGAGGTAATTATGCGAATGCGTTTAAATACCTCAGTGAGGTAATTAAACGTATTTATTTACAAGATACCTTAACTTTGATGGATGAAAACAAATTTGACAGGAATTTTTACACGTAACAGCTAAATCTAAAGAGATATCAACAAAAAACAATTTTTTTTAATTAAATTTTATCTGTAATGCTTATTGAGATGTTCTGTAATTTCCTACCAACAAAAGCGTACTCATACATATGTACAAACTTATGATCAAGTAACCGTAAATACGCAATTGCATGTTTTTTTGTGCGATAAATGGATGCAGAAACAATATACATATTTATTCGTTTCAAATCCTTATAAATTTTGTTAACTATCTGGCTGGTTGTCTGTCCTTGTGCGTAAAGTTAGCAGTTTTTAGATAATTTGATAAAGTTTGGTAAAAACGTTTAATTTGTAATAAAAACGAAACCCATGGCGCCCTATGCTCCAATGGGAGTTAGAGGAACACATATATATATATGTAAATTGTGAGAATCGGTCTAAAACATCATATAGTCCCTATGCTTCTTTCTTTATGTCCATAAACCATTAAATCATGTTCGTATTAAGATTAAATTTGTCCCAAAATATCTTACTGTAAATTAAATATGGTTGAATCGGTTCAGATTTAACCATACAGCTTCCATTCAATTTGCAATCCCTTAAATACTCAAGCTATTTTATCCTTTTAAATGTTAATGTAATTTAAAATTTAGCGACCTTTCCTTTTATCCCTTTAAGACAAAATATCTCATATATTTAGTGTATCTAGATAATAGTCAGCACAAATAACTCATATGTATATGAATCTTAGCCTCATAACGTACCTTTATTCTGGTGAGCACAGAATAAAGTTTATTTTAATGCAAATATTAAATTGTGGAATATTTTGCTTTCAAATAAGCCAATTTTTGTTTTTTGGGCCTATTTTTTTTTAAATTTTTCAGTGCATATTTTCAAATTATTAACATGTAAGCTTGGTTGCAATTCTTGCTGTGTTGTTGTCATATTGAGGCAATTAAACGAATGAAATTTAGGTGTAATTTTGTTTTGGGAGTTTAATTTTTGAGGTAATTATCCGACTTGGTTAATTAAGCGTAAGGCAATTAAACGTGGATTTTTGTTTGAAAAATGGAAGAAAAAAAAATCGGGGATTTAAAACTCAAGGTAAATAAGCGTGAAAGGTATGTAAGCGTGGGGTAATTAACCGGGTTATACTGTAAAACTAAATAAACACAACACTTTAATTTATAACACTTATTTATTAAGAACTTAGTCACTTAAACAACCGTAATTTACAGCTTTTATTTACAACTCACTATTGTGATCAACACACTTCAATGTTTATAATTTTCTCCGCGTGATGCGTATCAACTTGACAAAGTCTTAACTAATACTCTCTACTCTGTGCCAATCTTCGCTAGTATTTATACTTCCATTCATTCTTCTGGTGACCTCTAGATTTCTTTCGAAGGTTCGAGCATTTACTATTCACCACTTTAACGTCTACAATTTCACCACTTATACTAAAGCCTTTTTAACGGTCATTTCGAGGGCTTTCTGCACATTGGGATTGAAGTGTACTAAAGAATAACAATTTTTCAAAAATAATGCAAACTACTAAAATTACCTTTAAATATAAAACAACTAATAAATAAAAGATAAATAATAATTACAACTAATTCTTAGCTAATAATTACAACTAATTCTTAACAAAAGTTACTTTCGTAACAATATTATGGTTTACGAAAATGATTGAAAAAAGGCATTTAAACAAGTAAAAGCAAAACATCAATGAATATTTTAATTTAGTTAGCTCATAAAAAAGCACTTTAGGAGTTTGCAAGTTTAAAGAACCTGCTCCTTTTGGAGCACATTATTTATGATGTTATAATTAATTTCGCCACACTACAAAAATCATTGTCCGTCCTTACAAAAGCAAATAAATGTTTTCTCAGACATTGGGTCAAAAAACTATCAGCTATTCAGGAAGTTTAGCGAAGCAACCTCTGCGCAGAACGTGCAATTTTATGCTATGTTCACATTATGTGTACTTGTCATGTTGATTGTCACTTTTTCACATGTTAAATTTGTACATATCGTCTGAACCCCTTCAAACAATATCATGTGTTATTTCTCTGTGTACAGTACATATGACATTTTTAATTTAGAACGAATTCTATTTTCAAGTGAAAAAGCATCTGACATCCGCTGTTTTTTATTAACAAAATTGTTTGTGGCGGCAAAAATTAATTGAAATTTTAATAAATATAAATGAGCCGTTTATTCTGAAAGCGGCATAAGTCATTTTGTTTTTAAGTCGAGATATTTAAGGGTTTGCGTTTTAACACGTTTAAAAATATGGATGCTAACTTTCGAGAAGATTCACTTGTATTTGATATATCATGATACTGATATTTTTCTCAGTATTTATTATTTTGTATTAACATTAATAAATCACTACTTTTCATTACGGTAAAGTGACTTAAGCCACTGTTAAAATAAATGGTTTAGAAAAATGACTGACATATATTAATTTTGTCCGACGTATTTTATTGAAGTGATGTTTTGAAAGGGCAGTGATTTACTAAAACTGTTGAATAAATTATATATATAGTATTAATTCATACCATCAACATATTTAATATAAAGGTTTTTTATTTTAATATTCATAAAATACAAAAAAAAAATTTATTCATTTTGAAACATATTATGTAAGTGTAAGTAATTTATATGAAAATACATCAGTTCAATTTAATTTTCATCATCAATAGGAGTAATTAAGTCCTCAGAAATCGTGTTTTGTTTCAAATTTTTGAAATAACTGTGATATATTGGGGGTATACAATTAAGCAAGTCCATCATGTCTTTGTATATTGCTGAGGAAACAGGACGAGATCCGACGTATAATGGATCCATCTCTATTTGTGAATAACGCCTAGGTCTTCCTCTTTTTGGTGACAAATCCAAAGTTAGAAGTTCATCTTTTTTTATCTAAAGTTAGTTTATAAAACATTTTATAGGGAATATCATGATAAAATCGTATCCATTGAATTTTAAGCCAATTCACTTCGTTTTGATCTGTATTAACTTTTCTTTTCGAAATAGATTTTTCCAATGATTGTGTTGAAATAAAATCTTTTTCCTCCATGTTGTGTACTGTGAAGGATTTTTTTCGGCAGGCGGCTTTCACGCTATAGTAATCATTTGGAATGTATAAAACATTTGTTTTTTCAAGGCCGTTTCTATTACACCAAAGTCACGATCATTTGGTATGTATGAATGGCCCGAAATTACAAATTTGTGATCCAGAATTTCAATATCGTTTTCTGAAGACTGAACAATTTTCATCCAAGTTGATGCCAGTTTTATGTTACGATTTTGTCCTGTACATGAGTCACTATATGCAATAATATGCTTATGAGTTGTGACATTCTTAAGATGTTTTATACAACACGAAGCAACTTCCTGAGAACCTCTTGATGCTATTGTTTCATCCCAAAGATACATGTCAATATTATTGTTATGTCTTCTTCTGGGGTAAACGCCTTTTCTCATTTTAGAAAATATTTCTATAAAATAATAATGCGCATTGAAAGCTACCTAATTCCATATTAAAACAAGTATGTTTTACCTGAAAAAAAAAAAAATATTAGATGTCACTAAATATAATTTACGAAACTGCACTATCCCGGGGGCGTTTATGAGCGACATTGTCATTATGACATTTTGATCGATAAATAATCCCACCAGAGTCAGTAACAAGCTGATATTTAGGGAGTTATGCATGACAACGGCTTTGCAATGTCACTGTTCCCTTAAAAGGAAAAACTTAGCGGCATTGTCTGTTATGAATAGATCACGAAGTGAGCGCTGCAGGACTTTGTCTGCTACATGTCTCCGTCAATAAATAAATCAGAAAATAACGGACCGTTTATTTTTTCTGTTTGTTCTGTTCCATTTATTACTTGAGTTTATTCTGTGTTTTCCTTGTCACTCCACCTGAAAAATTCACTAATGAAAGTTGATGATATTGTCTGTTAGGACTCACAAACAAATGGACGCCTACAAGACAAAATCAACATTGGTCATTTATGACAGTTTGGACAAATACTTTAAAAATTCATATATGACACCAAAGTAAAATCAACACTTGTCATCGATGATTTAATATTGTCAGCGTTTGTCACGCTGAATCACTATGACGTTCGCCACCGGGATTCTTCCGCATAAAAATAAGTCCAACGATCACAACGATTTTGACAGTTCTGCAAATAATTCAAAACAATACTTCACACACATATTTCAATTTCTTTCACACTAAGCACAGAAATTAATTTCCTGAGTACAGCGTCTTACGCCACTTTTTTTTATACCGTTACTTACCAACAATTCTCTCGAACAAATTCTAAATAGTTCTAAACTTATTGATTGCAAATTTTTTTAAAATTAAAACATACCGTTTAATTGTATTTAGTGTTGCCATTAACTCAATTTTTTTGAAAAAGTGACTTATGCCACTTTCAAAATAAACATGTTTGTTATAGAGCAATTCCATATGAAAGCGATCACCTTTTGGACGACCCCTCTCCGATTTTAAAATAAATAGTCTCAATCGATTGCCCAGCAAAAAATAATGTACCTACATTTTTTTTTTTTTTTTATAGTGACTGGTTTAGTGGTGGTGTACACCACTGTCATGTGACAAAATTGAAGAATTCTTCATAAGGGACCTCATTGAAAGTTGTTTTAAAAAATACCTACTGAAGCGATCGCAACGAGTGATAGCTCGTTGGAAAGGTATTGAATCAGGCTTTAATTGAAAAACAAAAATTTTCTAATTTTTCTTAGAAATTTACCTTTAAATTTTCCCATGAAAATTAAATTTTCCGATTTTCCACAGAAGCTCCTAAATTTTCCGGCTAATTTTTTTTTTTTGGATTCCTCATAATTTTTGCTTTAAGAATTAGCAATAAAAAAATCGGCCCCGACTCCTTGTTTGGACAGGAGAAGAGCATTTAAGAGACCACCTTGTTAAAAATACATTTTAAAAATTACACTGTGCATGAAATTTACACTTTTTATCGTAACAAGCCGGGCACATGGCGTTTCAACATAATTCGGGGACGCTGAATCCAGTGGTGCCCGCGGTTTTTTCAGATTGGCTCTGGTTTTCGAGATATACCGTTATTTCGAAAATGGAGGAGGTTGCTCAACATATATTCGCGTAACTCAAAAACGGTTTAGTTTATTGAAATTACTAAAAAAACCGAAATTCCGCAATAAAATTTCATTTCAGAAAAGTAAAACTCTTTTTCTAATATGAGTAGTCGTTATTGAAACATAATTTTTTTTTTGAAAAAAAAATTAATTTTTTTATCAAAATTTCGAAATTTTTGTTTTTTAAAAATTCATAAAAAAAGAGTTTTACTTTTCTGAAATGAAATTTTATTGCGGAATTTCGGTTTTTTTAGTAATTTCAATAAACTAAACCGTTTTTGAGTTACGCGAATATATGTTGAGCAACCTCCTCCATTTTCGAAATAACGGTATATCTCGAAAACCAGAGCCAATCTGAAAAAACCGCGGGCACCACTGGATTCAGCGTCCCCGAATTATGTTGAAACGCCATGTGCCCGGCTTGTTACGATAAAAAAGTGTCAATTTCATGCACAGTGTAATTTTTAAAATGTATTTTTAACAAGGTGGTCTCTTAAATGCTCTTCTGCTGTCCAAACAAGGAGTCGGGGCCGATTTTTTTATTGCTAATTCTTAAAGCAAAAATTATGAGGAATCCAAAAAAAAAAAATTAGCCGGAAAATTTAGGAGCTTCTGTGGAAAATCGGAAAATTTAATTTTCATGGGAAAATTTAAAGGTAAATTTCTAAGAAAAATTAGAAAAATTTTGTTTTTCAATTAAAGCCTGATTCAATACCTTTCCAACGAGCTATCACTCGTTGCGATCGCTTCAGTAGGTATTTTTTAAAACAACTTTCAATGAGGTCCCTTATGAAGAATTCTTCAATTTTGTCACATGACAGTGGTGTACACCACCACTAAACCAGTCACTATAAAAAAAAAAAAAAATGTAGGTACATTATTTTTTGCTGGGCAATCGATTGAGACTATTTATTTTAAAATCGGAGAGGGGTCGTCCAAAAATTTGCCAATTTTGATCGTTTTCATATGGAATTGCTCTATACCGTTAATAGTTCTCAACTTATTGATTGCAAATTTTTTAAAAATGAAAAGATACCGTTCAATTGTATTTATGGTGTTTTCTTTTCTACAAAAAAATGTGACATTTTATTAAAAAAAAAATGCAATATGGTGTCTGTTTCTTAAAAATTTTGCTCCCGAAAAGGGTGGCTTGTTTTATTCTAAAAAACTCATCCTTTTCGGGGGCAAAATTTTTAAGAAACAGACACCAAATTGCATTTTTTTAAATAAAATGTCACATTTTTTTGTAGAAAAGAAAACACCATTAGTGTTGCCATCAACTCGATTTTTTTGAAAAAGTAACTTATGCCACTTTCAAAATAAACGGCTCAAATTATAATAGTAAATAAATAATGTATGTATATTATATGTATTTTATTCGACCTTAATTACTATAATATAACTAAATTTTCAAGCTTAAGGTTTTTTTTTAATTTTATATAAAAATCTTTAAACTTTTGAATATTATTTTTGTCAAGCTAATAGGGCCTAAATTTCTTCAATGTAATTAAAATTCAATTTTTAATTACAATATTTTGTTCCCGACGTCTCGTCGATTGTTTGTCCACTTTTTCAAGGGATTGTCTATTTAAAATTATAAAACAATAAAATAAGTACAATAATGTAACATATAAACAAACAATGAAGACTTACAATATGAAATTTAATCACATTAAAACGTTTTAGATAAACTTTTATTTTAACCAATATTTCGGCACTTCTTTGAGTGCCTTCTTCAGGGTTTTTTCTTTTCTTATTTAGCAAAATTTAACAAACAAATTAAACGATACATACAGTCATAGACTAAAGTTAAAATACACGCTTTAAATTTGGAGAAAACTATTAAAGTTTTTCCGAAAATTTGTGGTATGCAGTTTTGTTTCTTTCCCTTCGTTGATGATATAAAATTAAGAAAAAAAATATTGACTTAATTGAATACATAACGGTAATTTAAAAAAAAAAACAAAAAAAAAAAAATAACGAGGACAAAAGTTTAAATACACAATAAAGTTTATCGAATTAATTAACATTTCTTCCTTTTATGTTCCCGTTATTATTACTTTTTTTTGATGTCAAATTTATCTGTACATCGTCCAATTTTTGCTGTTAGTTATTTTTTTGATGCATAATTGTAAAATTTAACGCAGACTATAGATAAAGGAAGAGATATAGATTTCGGCGTAAGATCTTTCATAAATAAACATTTTTAAGAGGGAATATCCTATCGAGAAATAAGAAAATTGTTGAATAAACTTTTTTTCCAAACTAAACTTTTTTTCATGTTCTGGACCATTGTTAGAAATTATAAACAAACAGCTTCAATTGAAAATATGGTTAGAAGCGGCCAACAAAAAACAACCAAAGCGCAACCAAAATAGCGGATGATATCGCTAATTTTTTGAGTAAACATGCTCATCCAAAAACAGTTGAAATAGCATAACGGGAAAGCGGATATAACAGCAGGGTTCCACGGAAAAAAACCACTCATAAGTGAGAAAAGAAGAAGGCTTCAAAATAAAAATATTGAAATCACGTTTGGCCAGGAACATTTTTGAACACAAGTCATTTAAAAAAGTGTTATTTATTACTTGTACAATATTTGCCACCCTGTATTGGTATGCCATATTTTTCGTAAAATTTTGTTATATGCCTAATATCCTTGTGCGCTAAATACAGGTCGCAATTTTGAAGGTAATTTGATGAAATTTTGTACATTGGTTTTAGTTCATAGTCCTTATGAAAATAGCGAGAATCGGTTCATAATTTCACATAGCTTTTATACAAACTTCTTTTCGGAATAGTGTTTGTGCCTATGAAGCATTTCATTGTGATGGTATTTAGATTTACTTTGGGCCAAACGTATTTTATTGCAATCTTAATCACTTTTATTTGAATCGGTCTATATATGATGCCAGCTCTCCCATAAAAAAATAATCCCGGAAATAGCTTTCAATGCCATTACTTCCTTATAAATCTGGGCATTGGAATACAAATTGGCTACAACAACTTTTACAATAGCTACTATGTCATGATAAGTCCAACTTAACCATAGGTCCCACATAAGCGCCCTTTCTAAAATCTTTTAAGGGCAACAACAACAACAAAGAACTTTCAAATAAATCTTAGCCTACTAACATAATTTTGTTCTGGCGGGTCCATGATTTCCCATGGGTCACAAAAAGAGTACACTGTCCAAAATTTGTCTTTTTAAACTGTGGTGTGGGTATCAAATGGTCGGGCTAGACCGACTTTATTTTTATTGAATAAAAAATTTTTATGAGTTACATACTAGATTTAATTATTTTAAGCATGCTAGCCAGTCAGAAATGTTAGTTTCATTGGTGTATTACGTAAATAAAAAAATTTGGGCGGGAATCCCGGGATACCTGGAATATTATTTTTATTTCCCGATTTCCTGGGAATCCAAAAAGTGCTGAAAAAAGAAACTCTAACCTTAAAAACATTAAAACAAACCAAATTTAACAAAAATAAAACATTTTAAAGCATCAATCCCCATATACAAAATTAAACGATGCAGCCAAATGCGCTCAGTAAAATAAACGCTTCACTTTGTTGAGTTGTGTGAGCCGTTCAATTAAACGGGGTTGTTCATTAGGGAAACAACTCTAGTCTCTAAATAACAAAAGTAAAACAACTTTCAATTAAAATTAACACATAAATACATTTTTATTAATATTTGTAGTAATTGTGGATTAGATATAATTTAACTCAGTTAATAAATCATGTTTTTCGTACACATAATAATTAAAATATGCATAATATTTCTTTTAATAAGTATTTGTATATAATAAATTGAGATATTTTGTTTGATATTAAATATAAAAATATTTATTATATCATTTATTTATGTATAATAAATTAAAATTTTTTAAAAAATAAAAATAAAAACAAGCAATCAAACGAAAAAATTTTAAAGCTTAAACTGAAAAATAACTAAACTTTTAATGAGAGTTCAGTTTTAGAAACTCCCCAACCCTTAAAATATGTTGAGGTTTTTTTTATATGTCTGTGTATAATTTATATTGTATATATTTGTTTAAAATTCGTTTTTTAGAACTACATTTAAAACCTTTTAATAATATTGAAACATTTATTCATTTACTTCAACTTTATAATTTTAGTTAATAATTTTATTTTAATAGGAATGCAAAAATAATTAAGAAACGATTGTTTTTTTTTGTAATTTTTGTAGTGATCAGCATACCAATTAACAATTTTATTTAAAATAATAAATAATTTTAAAATAGTTTTACTTCTAGTTATTGTCTAATGAATTTTTATTTAAAATGGTGTTATATGCATATTGTTTGCCCAAAAACATTATTTGTATAATTAATGATTCATACTAACTTTGAAAGTATTAAGATGTCATATTTGGTGTAGTTTTTGGTATGTTTTAAAGCTTTTAACACGTTTTCAGAAATGTTACCATTATGATTTTATTACATACTATTGAAAAAATGAAATATTTAATGTACACCAAGGGCCAAATTACGGCGTTCGATACCGATCTAAATTCCTATTTAAACTATTTTGTAATTTCGTTCGATATCGAATGTCATAGTTTTGTCCCTGGTGTTGATTTTTTATACTGTTTGTTTATAAATATGTATGGATTTTAAACATTGTCATACAGTTATATCCTTTTTATAGCCTTTTCACTATTGTCAACCTCTAACATCTACCATCAATTTGTGAAACTGTTAACATTTTCCCACTCGTTCCATGCGAAACATTTTACGATGCGAGATATAAAGAACCAGGCTACAGAACATTATTTAGCGTACATCTCACACCAAGGATCGATATCTACTTTTTAGTATTTGTTGTTAATACACCACCCTTAATACCGTTTATCACCATTTTCAAGAAGGTAACGAACATTGCAACGACCACAGCACGAATGAGTAATGTGGACATCTTTTTGTGTAATTTTTTTTTTGTCTTTAATTCGTGTATGGGCAAATCATGCGTGACGAACGCTACATTCGCACGGGTTTTTTGATTGATATATAAACATTTTTTGTCTTTCAAAAGAGACTATATATATATATAGTCTCTTTTATATATATATATATGCGATCCTCCGAAATGTATGCAAGTGTGAAAAGGCTATTTGCACAATAATCCCCTAGCATACTTTTAGGGTTTCATTGTTTGTTGAAACACTTAAAACCCTATTACGGTTTACAACTCAACTTAGTTGAGTTGCAACGTAAAGCTTCGTACACACGGTGGTCAGATCTTACAATGTTTTCATTTTTCTGACAACGGTGCCATTGTCAGATGCATTAATTTAACATATCTGCCAAATGAAAATGAGCTTACAATGTTCATACAGTTGCAAGACATTTTTAGGCAATTTTAATGACAACATTGTAAGATCTGACCACCGTCTGTACGAAGCTTTACATGGCACCATTGACAGAAAAATGACAACATTGTATGATCTGACCATCGTCTGAACAAAGCTTAAATGGTCAACTGATCGCACATTCCGTACGGAATCAAATGTATGTTGATTTTATTTTTGTTTTTTTAAATACATATGAGAGACTTTTTGCTCATTTTTGACAGTAGGTTAAGCAAGGCCATAATATGCATATTATGGTTGGGCCTTAAAATAGAAATCTATTGAGTTTTGATGCGATTGTCAAAATATCTAATTTAACATATGGTATGTTCGTAAATTCATCACTGCGGTGCATCAGTGTTTTCTAATGTTTATATCAGTGAAGTAAATTTGGACCAGAACATTGTCAAATACTTCACAAAAATAATAGTCACACAATAAAAAAAAATTATAATTATTTTTTTAGCTCTTTAAATAATTCAATAATAGTTTAATTTAAATCTATTACAAATTGATTAAAACATTTTTGTTTAATTCAAAAATTACCTTTTATTTATTTTCAAATTGATTAAAGAAAACTTTTGTTAAGCTCTTTTGCAAAAGCTTTATAAAAGATTTATTAAAAAAACTTGCATTGAAAATTCATTTTATGGCCTGGAATAGTGTTGATGAATGAGGCTGTTAATTTAAATAAAATTAAATAAAAGCGTTAATTAAAATTTAATGAATTTAACTAAATTATTTTTTCTTGCATATAACGCAAGGAAAGCCAATAATTTTGTTTTGTAAATAGTTTCGTACTTTTGGCTCAAAATCATTTTTATGAAAAATGTTAAAACATTTTATATATAAAAATTTTATTGCATTGATATTAAAATTTTTGATAGTACGTGTAAATTCGATAATCCGGACTCCACTAATCCGGAATATTCGGTAATCCGGACAGAATTTTGCAGCTCATTGCGTATTCTATAATCCGAATTGATTGCAACTTTATAGTCCGGATTGAATAGCACCCGTTTTAATCTATTTTTTTTTTTTTTACCAAATCAAAGCATGCTTTGAAAAATACAGTCATTGCGTATTCTATAATCCGGATTGATTGCAACTCTATAATCCGGATTGAATAACAACCGTTTTTATTTTTTTTTTTTCAAATCAAAGCATGCTTTGTAAAATGCAGTTAGATTAGTGTGATATGAGTATGTTTGCACATGCGTTTTTTTGCTATGAATTATTATAATTTTTAATAAATACATACATGCGGTAATCCGGATAATTCGCTACTCCGGATTAGGGTCTGCAATCAATTATCCGGATTATCGAATTTTTACTGTATTTGAAAGGTGAAAAATATATATCAAATTCGTTAGTTTACACTTTAATTTGGTTTGCTTTTCGGCAACTTCTTAACCTACCATGTCGGACCAGTGTGGTATTGGCACAACTGAGGTCAGGATGGTGCACCCGTCTTAACACTTACTGGTCCAGAATCAACAGCACCATTCCTGACCTTTGCCTTGAACGTGGAATAGGCCCACATGGCGTACGACACCTATTCAACTGCAGTGCAAACCCGACCCAGCTAGAAACCTTTTCCTATTGGATACTCCCACATGAGGTAGCTCGGCTACTGGGCCTTGATTTAGTCGAGTTGGATGAATAGAGCGATTGAGAGGAAAAATAGGAGATAATTTTTTAAATGCGTGTTTTTCAGGTCGGACTGTTACAACAACAACAGCAAATAAACTAAAGACGAATTATTTTTGTTTTAATTGAATGCATTTGATCAATCTCGTACGTTGAAACCCCGTAACGCAGTACACTTGTGCGACACAAAACTCATTAGCCAATGCGAATATAACGCAAAATGCACGAAGGCAGACAAATAATCAAAAACTATTAAGGCCCCTATTACGGTTTACAACTCAACTCAGTTGAGTTGTAATTTCTTAATTTTTGTATTATGGTTTACAACTTTGCTATTTTGCGGTGAACAAAAACATAACAAAAATTACAACTGATCACAACCAGTTGTCTTAATTACAACTCAACTGAGTTGAGTTGTAAACCATAATAGGGGCCTAAGATGCGTAAGCTGCATTTTAATAATTGCCAATTAAATTTGAAATCAGGATGGTAAAAATTTACTATCAGTATTTTTTATTTTTTCGAATTTATTCTATTAGCTAAATTTCAGTTATGTATTTTATAAAGCTTTTTTGTAATTATTATTTAAATGAGTCACACAACACGTCAGTACTAACCGGCAGTAGCTTTGTAACTTAATCCACTCATTCAACACTAAAAATGAGAATGATCAAAACAGAGAAAAAAAAGTTATGAAGAAAAAAAGTAACAATGTTAGTCGAAACGACTAACATTAAGCATGCAGGGTTAAAAATACATAATTGAAATTTAGCTCATAGAATAAATTCGAAAAAATAAAAAATGTGGAATATAATATAAAGTAACCTACGAAAGGAAATAATTCCCAGTTTCTATCAGTATTTTCATAATTCAATCAGGTCATTTTGTTCTTTAATTTTTATTTTAACGTTTTTCTGAAACACAAGGGAAACATTATTTCTGTCAAGCTAAAAGGAATGTGACGGTGAATAAAGGAAGACTTAACAAATTGAAACAGTTGCGCAAAATTATTTTTTATAACGTGCCAATAGCTTAAACTTATACCGAGTATGTTTGGGTCTGATAACAGATAAATTTCAATAATGTATGGTTAATATTTATTTTAAAAATAATATTCAATACATTGAATGATGTCATTCAAGTGCAGCTAATTGACCATTAAATGTGTATGTAGTTTTTATTTTTCATAATAATACAATAATATAATAATTATGTAAGTTTTGTTGTAGCTCGTTAAAATAAATCTAAAATGCGATTTCTAATTTAGTATAATTATGTATGCAATAATTTTTAATATCTTTGTTTTTAAGTTGAAGCTCACTTAATACATATGCATAAATAAATTTTTAATTTAATTTTAGTTTTATTACTATGTTATTAAATAAATAAAACTAAAATATGAGTGATCTCCTTTTTAAAAATAAATGTAAAGTCTCTTCGTTTTCGACAAATAAAAAAAAAAATAAAAAATTAAAAGCTGTGTGAATTTTTCAACTTTCTTTTTATTTTCTTGATAAAAAGAAAGTAGTTATTATAACTAATAATGTTAACAAATACTACAAATAAATTAGAGATGTATTTTTTTCCTTTATAAAAAAGACTTTACCACAAAAGATTTTAGAAATTAAATTAATACAAAAATTAAAATCAACGAAAAACTAACGATTATTAAAATTAAGCATTTTTAGTGGGATCTATAACGCCACCAGGCCCTGGAAGACCACTAGGACGGCCAGTTAAGTAAGAGTCAACTTGACGAGCTGCCTGACGACCTTCGGTAATGGCCCACACTACCAAGGATTGGCCACGACGGCAATCTGTAGAAAATTTAAGCTAATTTTAGCAAAATGAATATTTAAAAAAGTTTTTAAATAAATACCTCCTGCTGCAAATACTTTAGGATTCGAGGTACCATAATTTCCGTTGGTAGCTTTAATATTGCCTCTAGGATCTAATTCCAAAGACAGTTCATTTGGCACAGTCTTTTCGGGACCCAAGAAGCCCATAGCCAACAAAATTAAATCAGCATTAAAATGTTTTTCAGAGCCTGGAACTTCTTTCATGCTCCAGCCCCCTGTAGCGGTTTTAGTCCACTCAACTTCAATGGTTTTAACAGCCTTTATATGACCATTTTCTCCAATAAATTCTTTGGTTGTTGTGCAATATTGCCTAGGATCATTGCCCCATTTGACACGCACCTCTTCGTGGCCATAATCAACACTGAAATTTAATAAGAGGTTGATAATTAAGGTTATAAGTAAATTTTATTCAAATATTACCGGAATACTTTAGGCCATTGGGGCCAAGGATTATCATTGGCTCTGTTCTTAGGTGGTTCAGGTAAAATTTCAAATGTGGTAATACTCTTAGCTCCCTGACGCAATGATGTTGCTATACAATCACAACCAGTATCACCACCACCAATAATTATGACGTCCTTACCTTTGGCTGAGATAATATCCTTCTTACCTCCCAGTTGCTTCTTTTGTTGGGCTTCTAAGAACTCCATAGCGAAGTGTATACCTTTGAGGTCTCGGTTGGCTAGTGGTAAGTCACGTGGCCAAGTGGAACCAGTGGTTAGTAAAACTGCATCGTATCTAAAATTCAAAATTTCAACAACATAAAAATCTAACTTAAATTTAATTTCGAAATAAATGTTAACTTGAACAAGAGTTTAAATTCGCAATAAGTTATTTCCCAATGCAAAATTAAAACTATAAAGGTATTCACGACAATTTTTTTTTACCTTGCAACTGTTGCACTTATTTGACGTGAGCAACCCATTTTGCTTGCACCTTAAATTTTCAGCATTTTTGAAACCATTTTTTAAACAACGCACCTTTCATTTGACAATATTTAAAAATGCATGTACTTGCAACTATTTTAAAACATTTTTTTTAATGAAATTCAAACGTAAGTTTCTTGAAAATTCCACAAAATTAAATAATTTTATTAATTTACAAGTCGAATTAATAATTTATCTACCTAAAAAAAATTTCAGATAAGTATACTATACTTTTTAAGCATTTGTTTCAATTTGGCAATGCCATAAAAAGTTGTAAAATTTTATGCTTTTACTCTGATAATTTTGCACTTACTTAGACCCTGACAATTTTGCATCGTTTGTGCGAAATAATTATCTACATATGTATGTGGTTGTTGTTATGTTTTTGCACTTTTGCTTTTTCGCAAGGGTGCAACTTTTGACGTCAATACCTTTTATGTTTCAAAATACTTACTCTTGCAATAAGGTTTCGCCTTGAATATCTTTGCCTACATGAACATTGGTACGGAATTCAATGCCCTCGTCAGCCATCAAATCGACACGCCTCTTGACCACATCTTTAGAAAGTTTCATTGTAGGAATGCCATACTGCAGCAAACCGCCAACGCGATCGTTACGCTCGTAAACGGTTACGAAATGTCCAGCACGATTAAGCTGTTGGGCAGCTGCCAAACCCGAAGGACCTGAACCAACAATGGCAACACGGTTTCCACTACGCACTTCAGGAATTTCGGGCTTTATCCATCCCTGTTCAAAAGCATGATCAATTATTGCACATTCAATATTTTTAATCGTAACAGCAGGTTCAGAAATACCCAAAACACAGGCACCTTCGCAAGGTGCTGGACAAACACGCCCGGTGAATTCAGGAAAGTTATTGGTTTGCAGTAGTTGACGTAAGGCTTCCTTCCAGTCGTCGTGGAATATTAAATCATTCCATTTGGGTATAATGTTACCCAAGGGGCAACCATGGCTATTTGATTGGCAAAATGGCACACCGCACTCCATACAACGAGCGGCTTGAACCTTAAGATTTTTGCGAACATGAGGGAAGTTATAAACTTCCTCCCAATCCTTTTGGCGCTCTTCTGCATCACGATATGGTGCACTTTCACGTTTGTACTTAATGAAACCTCGAGTCTTGTCTAAGATACGATCAGCTCTCTTTTGTTCCAGAGCCACATCCTGTATGGCTTCTTCGATATCCTTAATAGAGGGTTCATTGTCCTTTCCATTTTCAATGGGTTTGACATCTGAATTATTTTGTTTTTCTTCTTTTTCTGCTTCAAGTTCTTTAAGTGCTCTTTGATAATCATAAGGGAAGACTTTGACAAATTTGCCTTGTTCCTGGGCCCATTTGTCTAAAATTTGTTTGGCAATTTTAGAACCAGTTTTCTCAATGAAATCTTGTAAAAGTTCTTTAACTAAAGCCACATCACCGGGTAATTCAAGCGGCAATAGTTCTACTAACTCCGGATTAACTTTAGGCTTAAAGGAACTATCAATATCATAGACGTAAGCAACACCACCAGACATGCCAGCAGCAAAGTTGCGACCAGTAAGTCCTAAAATAATAACTGTACCACCCGTCATGTATTCGCAGCCATGATCGCCGACACCCTCTACTACAGCTGTAACACCTGAATTACGTACACAGAAACGTTCAGCGGCAATGCCACGGAAATAGGCACGACCTTCAGTGGCACCGTACAAGCAAACATTGCCAACAATTACATTTAAATAGGACTCGAATGGAGAAGTTTCAGGTGGGGTAATTACAATGGTACCACCACATAAGCCCTTGCCTACGTAATCATTTGCGTCTCCCTTCAAGGTGACATTGACACCTTTAGCCAGGAAAGCACAGAAACTCTGGCCAGCTGATCCTTCTAAATAAATATCCATAGTTTTGCCTTCAGGGAGACCAGCTTCACCGTATTTGCTATATATGTATATGTAAATATTTTCAAAATTATTCCAAAAATGTGTTGGTTAAAATCGCACTTACCAAGCAATATGATAGCTGAGAGTAGAACCAAAAGCTCTTTCTTCATTATTTATACGCATTTTAAGAGTTATATTATCTTCTGTTCCGTTAAAGATGGCTTGCATTCTGCTTATTAGTTCATTGTCAGAACGGTTCTCCAATTGGAAGTCTTGTTTTACAGAACCTCCCAAAATATTTGTTCCAGGTCGTAATTTAAGGGCATCTTGCAACAGCAAAGACAAGTCCAAAGTACTGGCCTTATGCGAAAGATTCTCTGAGACACGCAATAAATCAGTCCGACCAATAAGATCTTGGAATTTACGTATACCCAAGCTGGCCATGATCTTACGGATCTATTAAGAGTGGAAATATGTACACATATGTGTTAGTTTTGTTTTGGGTATAGCATAAGGTTTGAGCAAACTTACATCTTCGGCCAACATAAAGAAGAAATTAATGACATGCTCTGGTTTTCCAGTGAATTTTTTGCGCAATACTGGATCTTGGGTGGCAATACCAACTGGACAAGTATTCAAATGGCATTTACGCATCATAGTACAACCTAAAAAAGCAAAAAAAATATTTGTAATATATCTTTAAAAATTTTTATACGTGAACATAGTAAAAATCAAGTTATTTAAAAGATGATTTATTTTTGCTTTTAAAATCGTAACTTTTGGTCACTATTTAATGTTCATGACATTGGAATATATTTTGAACTCATTAGGTATTGCATCTCTAAACTTTTCGCTTATAAAAATTGTGATGCTTATTTCTAGCAAACAGGCCAGAATGTACACAGTTTTTGGTTTTTAGAATAACAATTCGTCTATTCGCACAAATAATAAATACTCGGCCTGGAAATCGAAGTCGAGTAAAATTGAAACCGAATAAAATTTTCAGTTACATTTTTTTTTTAAATTACCGTAGTTTTCTATGATTTTTAGAGTTATTCTAATAAATATAAGTGGTACTTAAAGTGTGACGTATATAAACCAGAATATTTATATGAACCTTTAAAACAGGATCGTTTTGAAATTCAATTTTACTCGAATTTGATTTTCAGAACATGGTTAACCATTTCGAATGAAAGTTTATGAGAGGGAAATATAGTACGTACATGTACTTTTCTGATAAGAAATTTAGTCCTTAAAGTTTGTAAGATATATTCTGAAAACATCCACCTACAAAGTGCGTTTTTAGTCGAAATTAAGTTATTGAAAATCAAATTAATTAATTCGTAATTAATAGTACGATCTCTTCAAGTTTCGCTAAAAAAACTTACCCATGACAATCAATGGAGCTGTACTGAAACCAAATTCGTCAGCACCTAAACATGCAGCGACAGCAACATCAAAGCCGGTACGCAATTGGCCATCGGCTTGAAGAACAACTCTGTGGATTTGATAATGAAGTTAAGCACAAGACACAGGATCAGCGGCAGCATTTATCAAATGATAGCAACACAAATACATAGAAAGTAAAAAAGAATTATGTTAGAAAAACTTCTAAACAAGTATAAGTAAAGTTTGAGAAAAAATTACTAATGAAGCCGCTGCAGCAGCTGATGAAGAACGATCAAACACGAGGTCGACTAGGGCGAGGATGATGCAAGTGAGCAACAACTTAGCGAAATAGATCAAAGGAAGCAACTAGTGAGATGATTGAATGTGTATCTTGTTATGTTTTTTTCTAGCAAGTAACGCAATAAGTATAAAGCTTTTGAGAACGATGACAATTTTATTTCTATTTAAATATTTCTTTTTCATATTTTTGGTCATTTAGAAAATTATGTGTGTTCATGCAAACATTTCGTCAACAAATTTTGAACGCTCACATCCAGAGACACACACACGCAAACGGTTTCCATTTGTCCATTGTATTGATATCCACCCACAATCCATCCATCTAGGTAAGACCTTACATGAATAGTGATGAGTTTTGAACGTTAAAATCGTCGAAAGCTTTATTAATATTCTTTGGCTAGTTCGGCAATCTCCAGGTATCTTTGCGATAGTGTGTGTGTGTGTTCATTTCGTAAGCGTTTTTTTGTTTTCTCGGAAATGTGCAGAATTTAAAATCACCTCTTCTAACTTTTTAACAATGTGATTTTAATTCTTTCTAAATGTAACGCGACGCGCGACTTTTTTGAAAACGCTCACTGCTTGTTTGTTAAAATCCTCTCCGACGACAAGGCCGTTGAGAAGCTCGTTATCTGGATAACCAGGTTTTTTGTAAGTTATTTTTTATATTTATACATATAGTATGTTGTTTGTTCTAAATGGTTAGTGTTGCTAAACACGAAACATAGAACATTGATTAACTCACCTTGAACGTAGATTATTTAAAACCAAAACTTGGTGAGTTTCTGCCACACCCAGTTCCCAGGGAAGACCAGCACTTTTAATACCGGTCCAGGAACTAGCGCCCGTACCACCATCATGACCCGAAATTACAATATGTTCAGCTTTACCCTGTAAAAAGATTTTCACGTTTGGGTTTAGCATTAAGAACTTAAATTACATTTTCTAGAACACACCTTAGCAACACCGGAAGCTACTACGCCCACACCTACTTCAGATACAAGTTTCACTGAAATGCGGGCCTTGGGATTTGAACATTTCAAATCGTAAATAAGTTCGGCTAAATCTTCAATGGAGTAAATGTCGTGATGAGGAGGTGGAGAAATGAGACCAACTCCAGCTACTGAGTATCGAGTTTTAGCAATTTCTTTGGTTACTTTATATCCAGGCAATTCACCGCCTTCGCCTGGTTTGGCACCTTGAGCCATTTTTATTTGCAAGTCATCGGCATTGGCTAAATACGAAGCAGTCACACCAAAGCGACCAGAAGCAACTTGTTTAATAGCAGATCGGCGGCTATTTCCGGGGTCTTGATCTGTAAAAGTAGAACATACGTACCGAATGACGAAACTGGAATAAAAAAAATATTATTTACTTACTTAAATAGCGATCGGAATCCTCACCACCCTCACCGGTATTACTTTTGCCTCCTATACGATTCATGGTAATGGCTAAAGTTTGATGAGCCTCTAGGGAAATACTGCCAAAACTCATGGCACCAGTGGCAAATCTTTAAGGAAATTTTGTTTAAATAAAATTAATTTTATTATTTATTTTATTTACTGTTACTTTAAAATTCATTTATTTTTTTATACACACCGTTTAACAATTTCACTGGCTGGTTCTACTTCAGAAATGTCGATTTTTTCACGATCACTAACAAATTCTAATTGACCTCTTAGAGTACATTTCTTAACACTATCCAAAGTGGAAGCCTTAAAGGCTTCAAATGCATTCTTGTTATTAGAAACAGCTGCTTCCTGGAGATTAGCAATTGAAGCTGGTTCGTTAATATGAGCTTCTCCACCATGACGCCAATGATATTGGCCGGGATTGCGCAAAATACGTGTATCGGCAGAAACCTTGCAATAAGTCATTTGATAACGTTCTAAACTCTCACGAGCCATAATTTCCAAAGTTACACCACCAATGCGAGAAGCAGTACCACGGAAACATTTATGAACAATGTCACTGCCCAAACCCACGGCTTCAAATATTTGAGCGCTCTTGTACGATTGCAAAGTACTAATGCCCATTTTGGCCATGACTTTTGCAATGCCAGTATCAATGGATTGAGCATAGGCGGAATATATTTGTTTATCGCTGACATCTGGGCTAATTATACCATCATTGCGCAAGGCTTGAGCCAATTCGAAAGCCAAATAGGGGCAAATGGCATCAGCACCATAACCCAATAGCACGCAAATATGATGAACTTCGCGAGCTTCAGCAGTCTCAACAATTATACCAACCTTCATGCGTTGATAGGTTTCAATTAGATGATGGTGAAGAGCACCTAAAGCCAAGAGAGCCGAAACCGGCGCTTTACCGTTTTCACCAGCATTACGATCGGACAATATCAATAGTTGGTAGCCAGTGGAGGCTGCGGATTCACCTTCACGACAAATGCGATCAATACAATCAATGTAACCCTGTACACCATCTTGAAATTGGAATGTTATGTCCAAGACCTTGGTTTTCCAACCGCGATGAGTATTTCGTTTTAGGAGATTTGTATCTGGAATGCTCAAAATTGGATTGGACAACCAAATCCGATGAACTTGTTCAGCAGAAGGCTTCAACAGATTGCCCTCCGGCCCAATAGGGCATTGCATAGACATTACGACCTTTTCTCGGAATGGATCGATGGGCGGATTGGTAACTTGGGCAAACAATTGCTTGAAGTATTCATAAGGTATGGGTTGGAATGTAGATAGACAAGCCAAAGGAGCATCATTACCCATAGATCCAAGAGCCTCTTTTCTGTAAATTTAAAACGCACATGTAATTTAAAGGCATTCTAGAAAAATTTTCTCTTTAACATACCTAGTCTTGAACATTGGTACTAAGAGCATGTTAACCGTTTCATTTGTGTAAGCATGCAAGGAAAGCCGTGGATCCAGCATACCATTTATAGCGGGGTTATTTTGAGATTCAACCAAACCAGTTGCATTATCCGTACTAAAGACATTGGCATTGCGTATTTCATCCAGAGTTATCTTGAGTTTGTGTAAAAGAAACATCGGATAAATATTTTTTGTATGTACATTAGAATATTTCTTTCTCTCTTACAATATAAATAAAAGCAATTGATCATTAAGAGAAATAAAGCTTAGAAACTAAAAAAAATAATTTTAAATAAAAACAGACAGCTTTTCTACGCATCATTCCAAAAATACATTTTGAAAAATTTAACTCACCATCTTTATTATAAGTCCCAAATTTAAATTTGATTTATTGAGGCATAAGAAAGGATATACAATTAAAAATGCTATAATTTAATATTTATATTCTCAATAAGTAAATGTTTAGGTTTATTGTAAGGATTTGCTTTTTGTAATATTGATATTTAAAGATAATGTTAATGTTGGCTTTATTATTTACTAGATTTAATAGGAAAGCTCTTCTTTAGCTAAAGTTTTTGAATTGAAATCATTAAGCTAACGGAAACAAAAGTGAAAAATACGGATACCTTAATTTATACTTGAGGTCATTTCTAGAAATTAAATATATTTATAAATTCGGCCGTGCCGAATTTCGTGCTTAGTTTTAATGCCAAGTCTTATTCCATAGAAACTATTGCATGTGAGCTAAGTGAAATAATAGACTGAATTGGTTTATTTTTCATGCCAAATAAATCTGTCATTCAAAAATCATTTCTAAAAAATTTCGGTTTACAACTCAACTCTAGATCAGTTGAAATTTTGCAGTTTTTATTACTGTTTACTGTTTACAACGCGTTAGTACGGTTAACAAAAATATTAAAAATTTACAACTCACTACTGCAAGTTGTAAAGTTAAGTTGTTAGGAGCCAAATATGTTGGTAAAATTTCACACCAAGATAATGTTTGGTTGGTATCAGGGAACATGTTTTGTATGTGTGACACCGGCGATTCTCGATGGAAAATCAAACAATTTAGATTTTAACATCAATCATACATTCATGAGCTAGATGTCAATCAATTTGACAAGGTACATTTGTGCCCTTTAAGGTTCAACTCAACTGAGACAAACTTAAGGCGGGATTGGAGAAGTGGGCATGGTAGTATTTAACTATCTGGGCCCTGTTTCTCAAAACTACAAGTTACAAATCTACAAGTAAAATATATTTGAAACAAAAACAAAAATTTTAAAATTGTGTCTTCTTAACGCATTTTACTTGTAGATTTGTAAGTTGTAGTTTTGTGAAACAGGGCATTGTTCTTATCGCACCATTGTTAAGGGCATATAAGATTCGGCATAGCCGAATATAGCACTCTTACTTGTTTTTATAGTTCTTTTGAGACATCAGAATATTATACAACATTTACAAATCTCTAAACAAACAGCAATTAATTAATAATTACATTGTTTTCCTCTGGAACAATTCTTCATTTCGAAAATAGAAATGAAATACAAAGGCAAAATCCACGGATTAGTTTAGACGTAGTGTCTCTTCATAGACCAATTCATGAAATTGTAATAAGTCGACTTTAGGTGTGCTCAAGTACACGATCATTATATGTCAAGTTGTGGGTCAGTCCGTGTTTTTTTAATTGAATCGTTCTAAAAATAATGTTGTCTTGTCCTATTGTATTAACGTGTAAATTAATAATACTGTTTTTTTAATTACCTTCTGCTGCAACCACTCTGAATGAGGACGAGATTTGGCAATGTGAGTCTTCAGCTCAATGTCTTGAATGAATTTCTTTTCATGTGTGTCAACCAACAACATACGACCGGGTTTTAAACGACTCTTCAATGTAACTTGCGAAGGATCAACATCATAGACACCAACTTCGGAAGCCATAACCAAAATATTCTCTTTCGTTACATAGAAACGAGATGGACGCAAACCATTACGATCCAAAACGGCACCAATATAGCGACCATCAGTGAATGAAATTAAAGCAGGACCATCCCAAGGTTCCATGACACAAGAAGCCCATTGATAGAAATCACGTTTCTCTTGAGGCATAGTTTTATCATTTTGCCAAGCTTCTGGGACCATAGTCATAACCGATTCGGGTAACGTACGATCACTGGCTTGAGTAAGGAATTCCAAAACACAATCAAATGAGCCAGAATCAGAAAGGTTGGGTTCAACCACCGGATACAATTTCTTTAATTCATCACCAAATAAATCGCTCTTCATTACACCCTCACGAGCCTTCATGAGGTTGACGTTGCCACGCAAAGTATTAATTTCACCATTATGAGCCAAAACACGCAGGGGATGGGCTCTTTCCCACGAAGGGAATGTATTAGTGGAAAAACGTGTATGAACTAAAGCCAAATAGGTTTCAAATTCAGGATCCTTAAGATCGGTATAATAGTCCCAGAGCTGATCGGAAGTAAAGAGACCCTTATACACAATAGTTTTAGTGGAAAGAGAACAAATGTAGAAACGACGACCTTCCCTGGCCAGTTCGTGGCTGGCGCGTTTTCTTAAAACGAATGTCTTGCGCTTGAAAGTCTCGTCGTCCATATTAGCTGGACGAGTAACAAATACTTGACGTGAAAATGGTTCTGATTTACGAGCCACCACACCGATAGCATTCGAATTCGATGGCACCTCACGCCAGCCTAACACCTCAACTCCTAAAGATTTTGCTAATGCGTTAAACTCCTGTTCAGCTTCTTTATGAGTTTGATGATCCAAATAAAAAATACCAGTGGCATAATTACCAAGTTCTGGCAATTGTTTGCCCTGAGAAGACCTGCAACGAAATTTAAAACATTAATTGTTAATTATCATTATAGTAACGATAAATTGAATGATGTACTTATAATTATATATTTTTAACTAAACGAATTACAAGTGACAGTTGTAAATATGTAACACATCCCCATAGAAAATGATGATTATGTAGTTTACATCAATTACCCATTATTTACACCGTTTCCTTTTATAAGTGTTAAGTACAAAAACACGGGTTCTTTATTTAAAAAAAAGAAAGAGAAAATTTATTTTAAAAATGTTAAACAAGAGATATGATTCCTGCAAAAGTCACATATCGCACCGGTTGCTCTAAAGGGGGTTAGCTCAAAATTTATAACACCAGATTCATGATTTAAGGGTTACTTTTTCCCGTTATCGGTAATTCGTCTTTACTTGCTTATTTGTAAAAACCAACAATTGAAATAACAAATAAAATGAAGCAACATAACAAAAATTCGAATGTGTGCAAAGGAAAATATAAAAAAAGACACAGAAAATAGAAAATTTGATTTTTTCTCTACCCCGCTTGCTTCTCTACACCGTTCGCCTACAAACACCAAAAATCATGTCTTAAAAACATGGAAAAAATCACCTTCTGAATGTAGTGTAAGTTTTCAGTAAAGATAAAAAACTGGGGCCTAATTCTGGCAGTCGTCATTGAGTACTTTCTCGATTCGAAAGCAATTTTATTTCAGAACGAATCGCAATTATTTCTTTAGTATTGTGAAACTCAAATTAATGCTTTACAACACCGAAAAAATAGTTCCGAATCGTTCAGTATTGACTGAAATAATTAGATATTAAATTGCTTTCGATTCGAGAAAGTACTCCATCACGACTGCCAGAATCAGGCCCCTGCTTCTTTTTATATACTCTTAGAAGGCATTTATACTATGTCTTTCCAGAATCTCTGTTTTCATGTCCAATTGTCATACAAATTAAAAAGCATGCAAGTTCACATTAGCAAACATAAAAATTAGTTTCGTGTCTGTTTGGCAACTCCTTTTTCTTTTCCAACCCGACCTCCTACAAACAAAACAGACGTATCTGTAAGAAGAAAAGATATGTTTATGTGTACATGTGTACGGGCACCAATGTTATTTTTTATTAAATGGAGGCTAAAAATATTATGATTTGTCAAAGAGAAACATCTTAACTGTCTAAAATGCTGATGTAAACGGTATAGTATATGAAATTAGCTTACGATCATAAACTAGTTTGAAAACTACAAGTGTAAATGTATTATCCCCTATCAGAATGAAAAGGATCGTACGATGTGACGTATATTGTATTGTAATAATGGTGATAATTCAATTAAATTAGTAAGCAAGTAAGAAAGAATAGTCACCCGACGATATGATACCCTACTCCTTAGTATTTAGTTAAAATTTTTGAGCGTGTAAACAGTCACAATGGTTCTGGCATTTACTCCGAATATTCCGGTCTGCTTTTACACGTTCCATCTTTTGATGCCCAACTCTTGTGTTTTTAGGAGAGAGAATAAAGAAGAAAGGGGATTGATACGGAGATGCTTTTACTCGGTCAGTACGCTTTGTTTTTATTCGTAGGTATATGCATAACGATTGCCGCGTGCAAAGTTTTTCTTTTCTTTTACTCTTTGATTCCCTATGAATAAAATTGTTATTGTTTTTAACCGAAAAAAGTTGAAACCGATTGTTGCGTTTATATTGGCATCTTCAAAAGGGGATTAAAAAGAAATTGAGCATCAAAAGATGAAACGTGTAAATTTAGACTTTAAGACTGCCGGATTATTGCAATGCCATTCTGGCCAACATAATGGCCATCTACACAGCCGCGGAGAACATTCAGTTTGATGGAATTTCTGGCGGGGATAACTAGTTAAAGGCTAGTTTACACTATTATACTTTGTAAAAATACATGTCAAAAACTCAAGTAATATGAAAAAGTGTGATAGTGTGAATGCAATGAGTCATGAAAATGACAAGTATTACGAAAAACAATTTGACATCCCATATGACTTCAATGTTTTTTGAAACTTTTTAAAACAATAATGCTTTTCATTTGATCAGGGTTGCATTTTAACAAAAGCATGTTCATGTGTGATAGTGTGAACAGAAACTGTAATGTTGAATAAGATTTTTTGACAGTCGCAACAAAACTCATTAGATTTCTATCTCACAAAGTAGTATGGAATACTTAAGACTTGTGTGATAGTGTAAACTAGCCTTAAGCAGCCATAAGATTGCTTTAGAATGTGTTTGTCACATCGAGAATTGTTCAAGAATGCGTCTCTGAAGATGGGTCCCATGACACAGGAGCATACATGGAAAATGTTTAGCTGACTCGTTGGGTCATGCAGGCAACTCAACGAATCTTAACGGTCTAACATTTAAAATAGGTGTTTCGCTCTTGAGGAGGAAGCAACTTAGCACACGGTAATTTCATATTATTGCCAGTCAAAGTTGGTTTGATGAAACTATATGAACCAGCTAGATGAAAAGAGGCCTACTTCAAAAACCTAATTACTGTTATTACTGGCCAAAGGCTGGGACTACCTTATAATGACCTACGTAGAAGTTGCGATGACGAGGAAGAAGAGGAGACAACCGAACATTTCTGTCATTGTTCAACATTCGGAGACCTTAGACCAGTGGTGGGCGCTGGTTTGCCTGGGTTACGAAGTTTTTCGGGTTTTTACATTTACTCTTCGTGTTTTTTTGTACCAGAGCTGCTACAAATACAAAAATTTCCCTACTAAGATATTCCCTAAAATCCCCAAAACATACCACACACTTGTTATATTATATTACTTTTTTAATAAATAAAAGTACGTTTAAAATAGAGAAAATGAATAAAAAACTTTTTTCTAGCAGTCAAAACAAAAAGAAATAACAATATTTATATTGAAATCAGAATGTGAAAAAATTTACCGTATAACACATACACGTGTTTGTGTGATGTTGTTTTCGCTCATTTACTATTGCCCACAAACTGAAAATCTTGAATTCATTGTTTCAAGCATAAAAAGTAACAAAGGCAACCCGAAAAACAAATACAACAGAAAGAAAAAAAATAAAATTTTATTCAGTTGCTCTATAAATTTCAACGAAGCAGGAGTGTTGCGCATGTTGTTATTTAGGCACATTTTGCAATTTCGTAGTGGCACACTGACAATATATTTATTGTGTTGTGAACAAGCTGTGCTCATGTATGTTTATTTTTCAGCTTGTTTTAAAAAAATTTCAGCAATCATGTGGGATGATGAATTATATAATAATCAAGTTTTTTACTGAATTCCTTTTTTTTTTGCATATTTACATACCTATAGTACACATTTTAAAGTTTTTTTACATACAGTTTGAAAATCTTTTCTCTAAGTGTAAATCAATAAATTTACTCTCTTTTATTCAATGTTCTCTATCTGCCCTTCGCTGCCTTAGACTCAAACTGTTTGGCCAAAGAACTCTCAAAGACAAAAGAAGTCTCTCTGATACCGATTTGATGTGGATGCACTCCTTCATTTAATCAAAAGATTGGCCGAGAAGTAATAGTAGAAGCCAGGCAATATAGGAATTCTGGGAGGCAGTGACACATGGTCTAGCAACGGGAACTAATAAATGGACTCACGTGAGCTATGCTGAATTGCAGCTGCCAATAGAACCTAACCTACCCTTAAAAATGCGATAAAGATTCATGTAAGAGGTCATTGTGTTGAATATTATATAGATAAATATGTACACGCAGAGAAAAAATATGTCACCTTATTAAAGAAATATGTTATTTTAAAGAAAATTTTAAACTTATTATGTTTAATTTAACCATATTTTTGTCACCTACAACCATATTATGGTTAAATTAGTCCTCTATCAAGAAGCCACAACCATATTATGGTTGCCTTTAAACATGTTATGGTTAAGTATGACAATAATTTGTTTTAAAATTAACAATAGTATTTTCCTCTTTTCCAAGAGCTACATGCTATGGTTAAAAACAACCATGATTTTATAAGTGCTAAACATATTTTTGATTTTAATAACCATAACTTGTTTGGTGGCAATTATTTGAATATTATAAATATTATTTTTATTATTTTTATGGGAAAATTTGGTAAAATGATTGAACCAAATTGAAATAATCTTCAAAATTGCGACCCATACTTTGCGCACAAGGTTTACATGGGCATCGTTTGATCGATTCTGAGGTGATCGGTATACATAATTAAAAGTATATCTAGGCGTATCAAGGGCCAATATTTTACAGTGTTACACACATTAGTATAAACGCATAGTACCCTCTCTACTTATGGTGGTGTTGCTATAAAAAAAAACAACACTGGGACAAACAACACTTTTTTAAGTGATGCAATTTAATTTAAAAAAAAACCTCATATTTTATATATTTGAATTGCCTCTTCATATTGTTTGTTTTTTATATTACGCCTCGGGATTCAATAGAATGCAATTCAATTTAGAGCCCATTGCACTCAAACGCTCGACTTGTTTTTTATTTCACAACTTATCAACACACTTGGGTTTTTTTCTATTTAATTTTCGTTTCATTAGATTGATATTAAATTAAGAGGGTTGGAAGTAAATTATATTAAATAAAGCTTTGAGGGGGGTGTAAAAATGATTGAATTTTTTATGACCCAGTGTGATGTAAAGAGTACTGCACGTATGTTTGTATGTTCTGTGAGTGTATGAGATGCATTTCTTATCGATTAATTCACGATTCACGTTTGTACAGTTGTTAATTCCTTGAACTTGCTATTTAGTTATTTAATAATAATACTTAATTAACTTTTAAAGTAAATTGTGTGGTGTTTTTTTGTTAAATAAATTAGCACGTTTATGTGCATTAAGGAAGTACATTTTTGAAATTTTAACTGTAGCATTGTAAACTATTTTATAACCTAAAATTTGAGTTTCTGCTACCAAACCTTAGTTTGATTAAAAAATTGATTATTCAAAATTCTGATTAATCATATTTTTTAGCAATCAAGTAATAACGATGGTAATCAAATAACATCCCTGGTTATTATCTTCAAAAAGAGTTATAATGTGACTTAATATTAGTTTTGGGCTACAATACAGATTAAAATTAAAATTGTATTTTCGCAATCATCGCTGTCATTGAAGCGAATAATGAATAAAATTGCTACTTCAGGAAAATAAATTGCGTGCTTGAACTGAAACTAAAAAACTCATTACATGGTTAGTCAATCTGATTATACTGGTCGGCAAAAAAAGTCGGGAGTAAGAACTTTGTTATGTGATTTTAACTGACTTGAGCGTGCTGAATCCAAAACTGTTCACAGATTGATTTTAAATAAAATGCTTATATTGAAATATAAAATACCAATGTACGTATTTGTTATGAAAAACGTAAAAAATCTTAGGCATAAATGATTACTTTTATATAAATTTGAATACTAATATAACATTTAAATTTAACATTTAAATTTAAATTTAACAATCTCACAATGCTCATTAGACAGGGCACCAAGATTTTCTGCAAAAAAAGCTAAATGCGAATGCAAGAAGTTGATTTTTAAAGACATGTTGCATCCGAGTTGTTGATATGAAAAAAGAAAGAGTTCATTGTAATTTCAAGCCCTAAGGTTTTAAACAAGATTTTAAACAAAATTTCAAATATGTCGTTTTTCAACCATTTTCATTCTTATCACGATTTATTTTTAAATATAGGAGACGCGAGCAATAAGTAGCATTCATCAAGAAATAAAGGAAAAGGAAAGAAAAAGAAGTTTATACAAATACTAAATTTTTTTTAATAAGTATATTACAATGCTAACAACCAACTGTCATCTACTTTTTACCTTATTCTTTAAAATATTTCTGGCAAAAAGAGAATTCGTTTAAGGAAGGAACTCTTACACTGACTAATTACAGTTTGTGCCTCTGCAGCACCATTGTCTTTTAATCAGTTCGATATATCACCAGAGATGACATCTTTATAAAAATATTTATACAGCCCAATTATGAATACAAATTCCCCGGGAGTTTTTTTACTTTTCCCATTTTTTGCAATAGAATTTACATAGGAAAAATGGGAAAAGGGAGAAACTCCCGGGGAATTTTTATTCATAATTGGGTTAGTAATGTTTAGAATACTGCTAATTACTTTTTAAGTTGAATATTTTTTTTTGTAGTATTTTGAATTGTTTTTTGGTTTTTGTTACAAGAACACACATATGTATAAGCGATTTGTATTTACATTCAAAATATTTTTTGACTTTTGTTACATTTTGTTTTGACATTCTTCATAAAAAGTTTAATTTTGCCCAATATTCAGTTAGAAAAATATTAAATTACGGGTACATTTGTATAATTACCGGTCGGCGGAAAATGGGTTAAAAAATATTTATTCGGCAATACCGAATCTTTTATACCCTTCACTAGAGGTGTGATTGAAAAACAAAAAGTCTGTGCGTGATCGTGCGTGACTAAAAATTCAAAATAAGCACGATTTCTCACGTACTCACGAATGTCAAAATTCTTGAATTTTGGAAATCTGTCTAAGACATTTACTTGTTAAAAGAGCTAGTAGCAAAAAAGATTATAAATCGGCAATACCGAATCTTTTATACCCTTCACTAGAGGTGTGATTGAAAAACAAAAAGTCTGTGCGTGATCGTGCGTCACTAAAAATTCAAAATACGCACAATTTCTCACGTACTCACGAATGTCAAAATTCTTGAATTTTGGAAATCTGTTTAAGACATTTACTTGTTAAAAGAGCTAGTAGCAAAAAAGATTATAAAAATTCTAGTAAAATTTAGACAAAATCGTATTTCTGTGTAAATATTTATTGATATTTTGAATTAATACAAAAAAGGGGTTATTAAAAAAACATCATAGGCCACCCGAAAAAAATGGTTCTAATGATGCATGATGTGCGGGCCCGCCCCATGGTGGAATAAGCAGGTGGCATCGTTACGGCAACAAATACAACATTACAACAAAAATGGAAATTACATCACCGTTTACGTCAAAAAATACATTAAACAAAACCTACAACCATATTATGGTTAAATTAGTCCTCTATCAAGAAGCCACAACCATATTATGGTTGCCTTTAAACATGTTATGGTTAAATATGACAATAATTTGTTTTAAAATTAACAATAGTATTTTCCTCTTTTCCAAGAGCCACATGCTATGGTCAAAAACAACCATGCTTTTATAATTGTTAAACATATTTTTGATTTTAATAACCATAACATAACAAAGCGTGCACCTGAACGTGATGAAATAAATAAATTGTTATCCAATTTTTATTTATTTATGGTCAATATCTTATTTATTTTAATTTAAAATTATCAAAAACTTTAATAAAATACAATAATCACAGCACAAAACGTGGACTTTTTGTTATGTGAAAGAACGATAAATAAATCTTCAAAATCCTGCGATGCATAACTTTTTAAAGTTTGATGGCTTATGGTGATACTTAAATAAATTCATACAAGTTTATATTGTTTTTGCGGCAAAAAATTTTTTTAAATTATTTGATAATGAATAATAAAGTTAAAAACAATTATTTATAACACCCAATTTCCACGATGATTTTTTCGCCTTTTTTAAATCATGTCTTTTTTTGTTTGATATCGAGCGGGATAGAGAAGTAAGCAGAGTAAAAAAAAGACATGAATCGTATTTTCTGTGTTTCTTTTTTGACATTCTTCTTTACACTTAATGTGTTATTTAATTATTGTCAAGGCGATTCATGTAGCAACACCAAAACACAACATTGTATTATATTTGTAGGTGTCATTGGTCGATATGTCAAAAACACAAGTAACTTTTGACATTCTTCTCTCTAATTTAGGAAAAAAAGTAGCACAGCTGTGCTTTCAACGCCACCTGAAAATTGAATTCGCCTTTATTAATTTGTTATTCTAATTTCAAAGTGACAAGTGCTTATTAAAATATAGAAAAATAAAAAAGTTATTAAGAAATTTCAATACATTTTACGAATAAAAAACGACGGAAATGAGAAAAAATTAACATGGAGAAAATTTAACAAGTTTTTGGAAGTTTCTTTAAAAAAGAAATACAAAAAATTCATATACAATTAATCATTGCATAAGGTGTATTTTCTTACTCCCTTTTTTTTTTGCTGAAACATCTAGTTTAACCCATAACAGCTTCGTAAGGGTTTTGCTAGCCAATTTCACTCAGAACTCTTCTATAAAAAATGTAATTGCAATTTTCTCAAAAGTGAATATTTTGACATTGGCCTTTTCAACACCAAACCAAGCCCCAGGTATACGATAAATTGAAATTCATTTTGGGCGGGCATTTCGGAAATTATATTCATTTACCGCTTTTCGGGAAATAAAAAAAGTGCGGGAAAACAGAAACCCTACTTGTCATTCTTTTTATATAAAAATCTGTGAACTTTTAATTTACATAATTGTATTAACCAGAATATTGTTATTTTTTGTACTTTCACAAAAAAAGTTTTTTTATTAAAATTAACTGTTTTAACTAATTTTAAATGAAAAGATATGAACGTGTTTAAATACAAAACTGGTTTTATTATTTTGAATTTACAAAGTTAAAGAATTTGATTTTTGAAAGTCTGTAGATGATTAACAAAAAAGGAAATAAGGAAAATCCTTAACATTTTAAAAAGTGAATTCTTTCTAACTAATTCCTGTCACTCATAAATATTTAACAAAATGTGTGAATGTCTGTCCCAGGAAACAACAATTACTTACATTTTATCAACAACTACCTACATATCGTCATCATAAATGCAAACGTACGTATTTACACAAACAATAAAATCGAGTTCTTGATTGATTACACTGCGGAACAAATTTGAACTTTTTTTGTGCGCTCTGGAATTTGATAGCAAATTTTTACTAATTTGAGGTCGCTGATTTCAAATCTAATCTCCATTTTTCTCTATCAGCTCTACTTTTCGATATTTTTTTAAATGTTCCTTTTGTTTCTTCAAAAATTCAACCCTATATCTGAGACGATAACTCAAATTTGAACACAATGTAGGCACGGTTTAATGATAATACTATTGTCGAGTTTCGGAATTTTTTGTTAACTGAATATGGTCAACCGTTTTCACGTTATTCTAATATATGTAGTGAAAGTGCCTTAATTTTGGAAATAACGGTATATCTCGAAAAGTAGAGCTGATAGAGAAAAAATTAAATTAGATTTGAAATCAGCGACCTCAAATTAGTAAAAATTTGCTATCAAATTCCAGAGCGAAAAATGTCTGTTCCGCAGTGTTATATTTCGTTTTGGTAAACTTTGAACATGTTTACGCACATTTTTAGACCCCTACGATAAAAAATGGCGATAAATTCAAATTCAAATCAAAAATTTTGTATTTCCAAAAATTACTTTGATAATAAATTTGCAAGTGCACGGCATAAAAAAACTAAGCTGGCAAGTTGTTTTTTTGAACTTCTTACGAAAACATTAAAGCAATTTTTTTTTCTTAACCCACTTAAAACTACAATTATTGTTGGACGAATTTCAACCAATTGTAGTGGGGAATGTAAGAAAAGATAAACTCACTGTTTATTGTTGATATTTTGTTTAAGCTTTGATATCGTTGCAAACAAGACTTTTTGAGTGCTTGCAGTTCGCATTCACTCTGAAGTTTCATTTGCTGATCAACTGTGCATATAAACTAGCTTATCATCCAACAATAAATTTCACGACAAACAAACAAAAGCACGACAAAAAAAATCTTATAAAAAAGTGTTGTTACGTTCGGTTGCATTCGCAGTGATAATATGTAACATTGTTACATATTAACACCTTTCTAAACGCATTATCTTTCATACCTAATCGCTACTAGCAGCATTACATTACACCAATCTATAAAGTACTTTCTCGTTAATCACACAGTAATTCGCATATTCTCGTTAATCAATAAATGTATCAATATCGTAGTTCAGTAGTTAATTTAAGTTACTTGGTAAGAGAAGTTTTTGCTGCAGTTTGTATATAGTTTATACATATTTATTTGTTTACAGTTCAAAAGTACTATAAACTGCATTGAATTTCATTGCAATAAATAGTAGCCTTAAGTAATAAACTAAATTAGCACAATTCAATAAGCAGTAATAATAATTTTCAAGGTCGTAAATGCGAAAAAAACTGTGTAAATATTAATTTGTAGACGAGCAGCAAAACCTATTTATACCTCTAATCAACCTGAATGAAGAGAAATTGTATATTTAATTGGTATTTAAAAGCGAATTCTTAAATAGAAATAAATTGAAAAGGAAATAAAGTACACAATTGGAAATAATTGCAAGACGAAATTAGCGTCGAATGTCGTTATGTCATCGTCTGTTTGGATATGCATTTAATTTAAGTCACTTGGCTAATTGTCGTCCATTTAAAATTTTTTTAGCTTTGGCTAAAACACTAGTTTTTTAATTGGAGAGAGAACGGGCTTAACTAAAATTTTTCGAAAGCTTATTTCCCCAACTAAAATTTTTATTGTGGAAAAGAAAATTGAGTTTAGCCACCTTAAGAAATGATAAAACTTCGTGGGTATTTTTGTTTTTTTTTTTAATTGTACCAAAAAAGGATGAATTGTACCAGTGTGTCAATAAGTTTCGATTGTACAACATTTGGTACAATTTTATCAAAAATCCCATCAGTGATGTGTATCTATTAACCATATGCACTCGTGTTGGCAAAAATTCCCTTAATTTTAATATAATTGACAAAAATAATACTGTAAAATATAATTGACAAATGAAAATATATTAATACAGTAGATAATGGATATAGGAACATCTCATATAAGAAAAACCCGCTTTTAAGAAAGTATTTCAAAAGCACCGTGTCTTTTTATGTCAATATAAAAAGAATTCTGCATAAGAAAACTTTTTATAAGAAAAAAAAAAAACTGATACAAGAAATTTTTTGCCATGCCCTACTAATAAAAATACGTACAAAAATGATTTTTATCACCAACATTTTTTTACGGCAATACTTTATTTGCTTACGCAAAATATCCAGTCAAGTGCGAATATACTTGATTGTACATGACATTAAATTTAGTGTGCAGTTTTGAAGGCACGTTTTAAACAACAACTTTTTGTTTTCTTTAGTATACATAGTATAAAAATTTATAAAAAATAAATTTCTTATAAAAAATAATGGCCTAAAAAAACGCTTATAAGAAATATTTTTGTAGCATTTTTTATTTTCTTATATCCGTCACCTACTGTACATGACAAAATAAATTGGAAATAAACCAACATTCCTATGACATAAAAAATATAAATGCAAGAATCACTAATATAAACCTCGTCTCTGCGGTGGTTCTCTAGCTAATAATTGTAAATTAGGATGATTTACGTTTTACAAAGAAGTAGAAGAATAAATGTATTAACTAGTGCTACCATACTTGTATCTTAATTAAATAATATACATAAATCCAATATCACTTAAAACTGAAAATGTATTTAATAACAACTTTTATTTCAATAAAAATAAACTAAATACGTATTGAAATACGTTGCCATGAACTGTCTGTCCATTAGACTACACAGATCTTTAATCAGGAGTGAAATTGTAGGCAAACTCGCTAATTTGCCAAAAAATTAATTCTTTAAACAACAAAACAAAATTTCTCTTTTTAAGACTAGAAATTAACTAGCCTTTGAGATAAACATTCGTAGCAAACGTCAAATCTGAGTTCATGATAGTGTTTAACAATTACATTGTGCTAGAATTTGATACTTTTTCTTGTGACAAGCGGGGAACCTGGCGTTTTAACCTAATTCGGGTACGCTGAATCCAGTGGTGCTTACCGTTTAATTTATTGAATAAACTAAAAAAACTTTTAAGTAAGGTTACACTTTTTACTAATATGCGCAGTTGTTTTAGAAACATAATTTTAGAAAAAAAGTAACATTACTTTAAGGTACATAATTTTATTGCGAATTTTTATTTTTTTTTAAATTTCCTCAGCTAATTTCGCGAAGCTATATGCTTGTCTGCAGGAAAGAAACCAGAGTCTCTGGCGGGCATCGAACCCGCAACCTCAGCGCTGATAGACTTGCTCACTACCAGCTAGCCTACCGGGGCACACGGTTTTCCTAGTTTATAAAAAAAAAAATAAAACAATTTTTGAGTAACGCAAATATATGTTGTGCAACCTGCTCTATTTTCGAAATAACGGTATACATATCGGTGGCATTTCATAACGTCTAGTGTCATAGTGTCCATGGACACAACTTAACTTATAACCAAAAATATTAAAATGTGTAAAATTTGTTTTAAAATACCGTTAAAATTTTAAGTGACTATCAAAACTTAAGAAAAAAATTATTATTTATTGATAGAAATGTTTTACAATTCGAGGCTTTGGCTTTTCATACAGACTATGAAGCAGCTTTAAGGCAGGCTATAGAAAATGTGTTTCCTAATGCGTCATTAAAAGGTTGCTGGTTCCATTACTGCCAAGCTCTGAGACGCAGAGGTCAAAAGATAAGCAGGTTTGGAAATTAAATAAAAAGAAATAAAGACTGGTACCGAAAAATCCTAAGTCTGCCATTGGTTGACTTCGCTAACTAAAGCTTATCTGCACAGCCGGCCTTTGGCCGGGCGCAATGATTTTCTCCTCTATGGTATAACAAAAACCGGCTTCGCTAACTAAAGCTTCTCTGCGTAGTCGGCCTTCGTTCGGAAACAAGGCAGATTTTAGAAGCTTTACTTAGCGAAACTGGTACTTGTTATACCATAAAGGAGAAAATTCTTGCGCCCGGCCGAATGACGGCTATACTGAGAAGCTTTAGTTAGCGAAGCCGGTTTTTGTTATACGATAGAGGAGAAAGTCCATGCGCCCGGCCGAAGGCCGGCTATACTGAGAAGCTTTAGTTAGCGAAGCCGGTTTTTGTTATACCATAGAGGAGAAAATCCTTGCGCCCAAAAAAACTTTCGTTATATATTTAATATATACACTAGGGTATTCATTTAATCGGGCTTTTGCCTAAACGGTTAATCGCTCGATTAATTAATCGAGGTTTTGGTTTAATCGGTTAATTTTGTTATTGATCGGTTAACCGATTAATAAAGTTTTTTTTTATAAATTAAGTAATTTCAATAAATAAAAATGAAAAATTATTTATTACTTGGAGTTTATTAGTAAAAAAAAAAAACAATAACATATCAATTCTTGAACTAAAACGAGCAAACAAAAAAATACATAATTCATAACTATGTTATACATATTTTACATATGTATGTATTATGTATTTATTAAATAATAAACTGCGAGATCATTTTATTTCCATAGTTTAAGGAGATCTTATAAAATGATCTTTTAGAAAAACAATTGGTTAATTTGGCACTTTTCTTTAGTTTTTATAAAATTGATAAAAGTGTCATGATGTCCATTTGCAAAGTGTCATAATGCCCGCGGCCATTATGACACTTTTAAAGTGTCATAATGTCATAATGGACGTCATACAAGAGCTTAGCTTAAAAAACAGTTGGAACCACTGGATTTAGCGTACCCGAACTAGGTTAAAACTCCAGGTGCCCCGTTTGTCAGTTTTTTCAACTAGTACAGTGTTATTATACTGCAGCTAAGTACCGTTACTAAGACAATGGTAATTAAACACTCTGAATTATTTGCTGCCATTTAAAACAATTTTAATTATTCTTAAATAAAATTTCCTTCCTCCAAATTTGTTGCATTTTCAGAAATTGTATGGGGAGAAGCAAAATTTCGCTTTTTATTCACAATAGTTGTAATTACTTTCGAAGTACATTCTTTTCGCTAAATATTAAATAATTTTACAATTATACTCGTATTAAATGATTATCAATTTTATTTTGTTGTCATTCAAATCTATTTATTAGTAAATTAATATTATATACGCAAATATTGAAAGTATGTGTTTAAAAATGTAATTTTTTAAACAAAAAAAAAAAATTCTATAAAATATTTTGATAACGTGCCAACAAAAACAAACACAATATAAATAAATTTTTATTTTAATAAATGCATTAAAAAAATTTACGAATGGAAACTGTTTTCAAATACTCTCAGAGTAAAAAACCAATTGTGGGGGTACAAATTGGTACATACATATATCGTATGCATATGTATGTACATTGTACATACATTAATAGTAAGTTTGATCAATAATAAGTTTAGTCGTATTAAATACTGCGTTGCATGTTTCTACTTACATTGCTTTGGCATATAATCCATGGGGTATAGAAGCCATAACACCAGCGCCATCGCCAGTGTCATTATCACAGGCGCAAGCACCGCGATGATTCATCCGTTCTGACAAGGTCTGGGCATCACGAAGAATCTGGAAATTGTAAAAGAAAACGGAAAATTTAATTTGTGCATCTTCTAAATTAAAAAAAAATTAAGGAAAAGAAAAATCTAATACCCTCAAATTTATTTTAAACACACAACAATCGCTTATTTTTCAGATAATCAGAAAATACATTGATGTTAAACAAGTAAAAAAGTGTAGTCAGGCAAGATCGTATGATTACCTACGCCAATTGAGTGCATTAACAGTCCAACTTGGAAAGAAGTTCATATTAGAGACAAATTTTGTCATGAAGTTCATTAATTGTTGCATGGAAGTTTTCTTTTTTTTTTTTACTTTTTTATCTTTTTTTTACTTTAAGCCAACACTCTGGGGATGCCCCCTACTAATGCAGTGTTCTTATTAGGAAAATAGGTTATGAGGAGAAGGAAGTGTTTGTGGACATTTAATTTGAATTTTTCCAAATTAAAACCGACTGTAAAGACTTATGCCGGGAGTAGATTCCACATAGCCGAATATTCTCTGTAATTCGTTGTGCGATACATTGGACAGTTGAAAACGAACGGAAGTGATCTGATGTAAAGGCAAGTACTACGGGCATGCACCCGCGTCTCAGGGATGGGTTCGCTTTTCTCAGCTGAGCACTTACCGCGGCAATATCAACAGAACATTGACGCACAACCCACATTCCGACGATGCTCCAATGAGTCTATAGAGCTTGATATCCTACTGTCATTGCTTAGCTTCAACGCACTCCCTTGCACCCGATCCAGAAGCTTCAAGATATACCTTGAGGCACCTGCCCAGATATGGGAGTTGTATTCCATTTTCGGTAGGATATAGGCGGTATAAATAGTGTGGAGATCAGATGGAGTGAAGTAGTTTTTACACCGTTTTAAGAAACCAAGACACTTGAATGCTTCTTTCGACAATTGAAAAACATGTTGGTTCCAACGAACATCGCATTGGATTACCATGCCTAGAACATCAAGAGTGCTGATTCCTCAATAGCTGTACTTCCCATGGATACAGATGACGCTGACTCTACAAGAAGTCTGTGGGTCAATACACAACATTGGGTCTTACGTGCATTAAAATCGAAACTATAGCCTCTGATCGTAAGCAGGGCTGGGCTAAATAAGTTTGTACATGCATTGATGTATTTGAAATACAAAATACATTTAAGCCGTGTATTTAAAATACAAAATACATTTATGTCGTGTATTTAAAATACATTTAGGTTGAGTATTATAAATACGAAATATAAAATATGTCCTTTTTTAAATCAATGTAAAACATATACTATACATATGGGCATTTCCAGCGAAAAGTTTACTTTTTGTAACGTATCGCCAGCAAGCAATTAGAATCGTTTCACAAAAATTTTTATATGTATATACTATTCGCGTTTTTGTATTTTAGTGTAACAAAATTTGGAAATATTTGACAACATGGGCCTAAAATACAAGTTTACTAAAGGAGACTTTTCGCTGAAAATGCTCATATACAATATTAAGTTTAGTACACAGAGAGAAAAACACTCGGGATAAATTAAGTTTTTTAAACTTACTTTAAGTACGACTGGTACTCAAAAATTCAAGTACGAATAACACTAAAACGTACTTAAAACAATCCTAAATGGGATAACTTTCGAAAATCAATGACGAAATTTATTAAAGTAAGTACAAAATTCAAGTTCAACCAAGTAAAAAAAGATTAAACTTATTTTTAAATCTTTAAATCCTGACTTTTGAATCTGTACGCTAAATGTACAAAAATAAAATATTAGAGAATTTTTTGCCAACTAAAATTTATTAAGACTGATCATCGTTGCCAACTCAATAAGGGGTTGGTGAAAGTAAAACGAATCGACTTTTATTCTAATATGTGATATTTTTAACAAGAACAAAAATTTGTTTTTAGTTTAAAATGTTCTATTCCTAATTTAATCAAAATATATCGTTACCTAAAACGCAAATGGCCCTAACTAGCCCAAAATTTCAAATCGACTTTTTTTTTATTGATTTCAATTAATCAATTAAGCGATATCAAATTAGTTTTTCAGTTTGTTTCAAATTTTGCAATTTTTTGCGCATTTTAGCCATGTTTGGATAAAATCGATTTCTTCCTGTATTCTGTATGATTCTTTACAGCTTAAACGATTTATTTATATGTTAGCAAATTAAGCAATTTTTACCGAATTTTTACCATTCCTTATTGTTTTAGGACTTTTAATCAATTTTATGGCTTGTTTGATATATTAAATTTTTTTTTTTTTATTTTCCGACATTTTGTTTTTTTACCCATTTTGTTTAAAGTTAGCAATTTTTCGCGAATCATAGCCCTGTTCGCAATACAAGCGATTTTTTCCTGTGATTCTTTACAGTTTTAATAAATATTAGACTTTGCTATCATGGTGCGGTAAGCAAATTAGTGATCTTTAGTTCAACTACAGTTTTTTCGAACACCAATTTATGAATTATGCCGATTTTTATGAATTTTTCGTTTTCAATTCAAGTCGAAACCCAAAACATACCTGATCATTTTCTTTACAACATTCATTAAATATGAAATAAAAATGTTATGTTAATAAAAAAAAAATGCATTTTCAAATTGTTTTCCAAATTCACTGGCAACACTGATATGTACATTAATGATATGTTCATACGACGATATAAACCACTCGTTTCGCTTTCTGAAACTAGTTTGCCAAACATGCTGTTCATACGATTCATTCTTGTTTCATTTTGACAATTTTTTTGTGTGGTTAGTGTGATTTTTTTTAAAGTAGATAAAAAAGTAAAAAAAACTTGAAAATATAATATTTAATACTTTTATTAATATTATTAGGTTATAATTATCACGTTATTTTATTAAACATCAATTGTTTTCTTTGGGTGTGTGTGAAACGGTAGCAAAGTACTCATGGAAGTAAAATTTTGACACTATTGAGGTGAATAAAATTTCACTAGCCCTGGGGGCTAGTATACATTTTGACATTAGTGTAGAAATTTTTGACAACCATAAAATTATTTTTTTTCTTCAAAATTGTTTAAACAAAATAAAAAATAATATGGAAGCAGGACCAGCGGCAAAAAAATTAAAAAGAACTATACAACATGTAAGTATTTACATATGTATAAGCTTTTTTGCCCACACTTTTTGTAAAAATTGTTAATATATCAGAACGAATTCATCAAATAGTTGGGACGATTTCATTTCCAACAGAATTGAAATGATTATTGGTAAAAACTTGATTAATTTATTAATTTTCACAAAACTTCTAGTAATTGTTTTTTTCTTTATGTCAAAATTTTACGTTGTCAAAAATGTTACAATTTCACACAGCACAAATATGAAAATTTTCAACAACAAACAAATTTCATTTCACCATAGAACTTTGCTACCGTTTCACACACACCCTTTGTTTTGATTTTTTTTGAGAGCTAGTTCAGATAAACTAACGATAAATGTTATCAAAATTGGAGATGATAGTACATTTTTCCTGTTTCGCAGCCTGTTTCAAAATAAAACAAAACGGTTTCGCTCTCAAAATTTTGTATGGGGAAACAAGTCGTTTCAATCATGTTTGGGGCGCGAAACAGGAATAAGAGAGCCAAACACGAATATTGCTGTCCGTGTGAACATGGTATAAGTTTTTAAAGTAAAAACCATATGATGCTAGTTTTTTATAATTCTGTAAGGTGTAAAACGGGTAAATAAATAAATCCATCATAATAAAATTCTCCTTCTAATTTCACTTTTGGTTAATTCAAATTACGAATTCGGGATTGAATCAACTTTATAATATTGGAATCAAGCGCATTTTTAGATTCATACAATGTTAGTTTTACTTGAATCAATCTCATTTTTGGATTATTTTAAGTACGAATTCGTGATTGATAAGTTAAGTATTTCGCGATTGAAAATCCGTACTTGGATCAATCTTTCTGTACTTGATTCGCTTCGGATTGATTTGAGTACGGATGGATTAATTTTTCTTTTGAGTGTACCAGCCCAAGCGTTAAAAAAAGTATTTTCTTTCACTAATACTAAATTTATTTTAATGAAAAGGGCGTTTTTTTAAGCCCAATGAAAGTTACGAAAGGGTTTGTATTAACATGTTTTTTATTTTGGATAGCTGTCTAGAATGGCATGCTTTTAATTGTGATATATAACACAAATTAATTGTCTCAAATTGTTACCCTAAAGCTGGTTAAGGAAGACAGAAGTTTTTCATAATAACAATTCATAAATATCATAAAGTTTTGTCGACCATATTATACCCTAAACCACAGTTTAAAAAAACATTTTTGCAAGTGTACCCTATTTCGGACCCATAGTAACATAACATTTTGTCATGCCATGGTCGCTATCGTAAAAGTTATTATCGGCAATTTTTATGTTAATGCCAACATTTATGGACCGATTCTAATAAAATATGGTAACATGATTTTGATTGCTATGCAAATTAGACCAAATTTAATCTAAATACCAACATAATAAGATGGTTAATTGTTGCTTTGTGAAACTATAGACCGATTCCCCCCATTTTAAAACCTATGTACCAAATTTCATCAAATTATCTCCAAATTGCGACCTGTACAGACGGGCGGACATCGTAAGATCGACCGATAAAGTGAATTTGAGTCGATCGGTATACTTTAAGGTGAGTCTAGGACCAATGGTTACAAATATCAGCACAAATTCATAATACCGCCTCCAATATTGTGATGTAGGCATAAAAAGTACTCTTAACAAATGATAAATAGTGACACTTTCTACGAAATTATTCATCTTCGTACTGGCCAAAGAAATTTATGTGTGAGACAACTTATTTTTTTATTTATTAATGGTAAATGTATTTTTAGAGGAGAAGTTTTTGAAATACAAAATACTTGAGTGACAGCTAGAATTTTTGAAGATTTTTTTTTCAAAAATCATTTTGATGAGCCTCAAAAACTGATTTATCAGCTACACGCTTAAAAATCGACTCGACAATAATTCGCGCCTATGACTTAAAAGCTCTCGATTTAAAATGCAATGACAAATCGGGTAAAAATATACTTTGATATAAACATCATCATACACATATATCGTTACCTGAAACGCAAAAGGTCCAAACTTTTTTGTAAATTTTTTCGCGCCCCGTTTTCATTCGTGAGTTTATTTGACAGTTCAAAGCGGGAACTTTCTCACAGAAATTTTTCAGACCAACTTTTTCTGTAAATTGGCGAGTAACTTTCTTACGTAACAGCTAATACTCGCCAAAAATGTTACAGACGCAGTTAAGTGAGAAAACCAGTTGTTTGTTTTAATTTATGGCATTTTCGTTTCATTTCTCACATTTCAATCAAACAGTTTCTCGATGCGAGAGTTACAGAACATAGGCACTAGTAGGTCCAAAATTAACTTTAGCTCCCATATAAACGCCCATCCTAAAAGCGCTTATAGATGAAGATATCTAAATAATGTTCGGCACAAAGAACTTGTGCACGAGTCTTAAAAATTGTTTTTTATACTGTGGTGTAAGGTATCATATGGTCGGTTTGACCGACTATACTTTCTACTTTCTTACTTGTTTTTTGAGTTACGTTGTGCAGTAAAGACTTTACTTAACAAGTTACCTATGTACTCGTATTTTGTAATGAGAAATTTCTTTAAATTACTTTTCCAATGCAATAAATTATTATTTTGACAAGGGATGTATGCCCCACATTTATTTTACAAAGGAGAACCTATTGTGTGAGTAGAAACATTTATGTGAAGAAAAAACAATTGGCTGAGCTGGGATTTGAATATGTAATGCAATGTGAATTATAAGAAAGTACTTTATAAATTGGTTCAAAGAAATAGCATGTAGGAAGTTGTTGAATAGGTAGTTTTTGTTAGTATGTTAGTAATGTTATTGCAGAAAAGTAAATATACATATCTTAAAAACGAACACAAATTCGTGCTACAAGAAAATACTCTCGATAAACTTTATCGCCACATATAGAAACAATTTTTATTTTCATGGACCACGAAGAATGTTAAGGTTAAGCTGAGTTATTCTTCTTGTATATGTACATGAACTATTTTGTAGTTATTACCACTTTTATGTAGGGTTTTTGATCGAATTTTTGAATCATCTAACAGATTTAAGTGCACAGGGTATTTTTGTTTTTGTATACATTTTAGAATACCTTTCAACTTCGAATTTCCGAATCGATCTAACGAAGTCCATCCGTCCAGCTGATTTCCTGGGTGTCCATATAAACTTTGCGCGCAAAGTACAGGTCGTTATTTTGAAGCTAATTTAATGAAATTTGGTATGCACGTTTAAATACTCATAAGTTCCAATCCTTTTGAAGATGGTGGGAATCGGTCCTTAATTTCAGACAGCACTTACACAAGCTTTTTTCCAGAATAGTCTTTGTGCCCATAAACCATCTTGTTATGTTAATATTAAGGTGAAATTTGGTCAAAACTTATTTAATTGCAATCTAAATTATCCTACCAAATTTTATTCCATAAAAATCAGTGTTCGAAAATAAACACAAAATATCGCTCCTTAGTGTTCGGTTCGGTAGATTTATGGAAAACACAAACGCTTATAGTGTTTGTGTAGACAATCATTACTAAAAATAACGTTTCCCTGTTTGTCATCTTTCGAACTCTATAATAATACTGTTTTTATCAAACTCAAACTCAAAAAAAAAAAAAAAAAAAAACACACAAACTTCATTGTGTTCGGCTCATTAATGTTCGTCGCTTTTGGCTGGTAAAAAAACAAAATATTTTTTACAAAAACAAAATACATATTCGAAAAAGAACAAAAAGCCAGCAAAATAATTTAACATCAACAAAACATATACACAATACACAAACTAGCTGTTCGTGCTGCGGTCGTTGCTAAAATTTTTTGTTTGTTCATTTCTTTATCAATGTAAAAAAAAAAAAAAAAAATTTTAAGAAACGCTTTTCTTTACCTTAATATATTGATCAGTTGTGAACACAGAATAAATATGAATACCAAAAAAATCGACTAAAACTCAAAAAATAACAACATTTCAAACAACATAAACTTTTAAATCAAAATGGAAAACAACTCACACATCCCTTAAAGAAAAGCGTGGGGCGCGTTGTTATGAAACAAAATGCTCAATTATTGAAAATTGGTAGCTTTAAACATGATTGGTTGTATTTCTTTCGGTCTGAAATATTCAAATGTACTCACGGCAGTCATGTTTTTTTTTAAGTTTAGGTTGGTATGGGCGCCCCACGCTTTTCTTTAAGGGATGTGTGAGTTGTTTTCCATTTTGATTTAAAAGTTTATGTTGTTTGAAATGTTGTTATTTTTTGACTTTTAGTCGATTTTTTTGGTATTCATATTTATTCTGTGTTCACAACTGATCAATATATTAAGGTAAAGAAAAGCGTTTCTTAAAATTTTTTTTTTTTTATTTTATTTTTTACTTTTTAGTAACGAATAGCTTTAATTAATACATTACAATTTACATTAACATTTACATTTACGAAAATAGTTTTAAATTTAAATGAAAATATTTGTAATATTTAGGGGTAAAACTGCAGTAAGTAAGGAATTCGTTAGAAAATTTTTTTTTAGCCAGGATGAAATCTACGGGGGGTAGAATTTTTTTGGAAAATGCTTTTCTTAGCCGCCTTTTACTTAACGCAAATGGATGCAAGATTTGATGCTGCGAAGTGAATGTAAAGAAAAGCATTTCACAAAAAAAAAATTCTGCCCCCCCTAGATTTAATCCTAGCTACGCTCATGTATTCGTGTATTGTCATCGGAAATATGTATGAATGCAAAGTTTCATTCATTTGCATTGAGTAGAAGGCAGTCAAAAAAGCATTTTATCAAAAAAAATGTTTTGCCCCCCCCCTAGATTTTTTCCTGGCTACGCCCATGTATTCGTATATTACCATCGGGAGTATGAATGCCTGCAAAGTTTTATGCATTTGCATTAAGTAGCAGGCAGTCAAAAAAGCATTTTATCAAAAAAAAATTTTGCCCGCCCCCTAGACTTTATTCTGGTGAATGCCTGCAAAGTTTTATCCATTTGCATTGAGTAGAAGGCAGTCAAAAAAGCATTTTACCAAAAAAAAAATTTGTCCCCCATAGATTTTATGCTGGCTACGCCCATGTATTCATGTATTGTCATCGGGAATATGTATGTCTGGAAAGTTTCATCCATCTGCATTGAGTAAAAGGCGGTTAAATTAACGTGACAAGATTTGATTTTCCGAAGTGAAGCTAAAGAAAAGGTTTTAACCCCCCTCCCCTAGATTTTATCCTGGCTACGCCCATGGATTCATGTATTGTCATCGGGAATATGTATGTCTGCAAAGTTTCATCCATCTGCGGTTAAATTAACGTGACAAGATTTGATTTTCCAAAGTGAAGCTAATAAAAAGCATTTAAAAAATTCTGGCCCCCCTCTTTGATGTTATCCTGGCTACGCCCATGAATTCGTGTATTGTTATCGGGAATATGTATGCCTGCAAAGTTTCATCCATTTGCTTTGAGTGAAAGGCGGTCAAAAAAGCGTTTTACCAAAAAAAAAATTTGCACCCATAGATTTTATCCTGGCTACGCCCATGTATTCGTGTATTGTCATCGGGAATATGTATGCCTGCAAAGTTTCATCCATCTGCATTGAGTAAAAGGCGGTTAAATTAACGTTACAAGATTTGATTTTCCAAAGTGAAGCTAATAAAAAGCATTTAAAAAATTCTGGCCCCCCCCTTGATTTTATCCTGGCTACACCTATGAATTCGTGTATTGTTATCGGGAATATGTATGCCTGCAAAGTTTCATCCATTTGCTTTGAGTAAAAGGCGGCCAAAAAAGCATTTTACCAAAAAAAAAAATTTTTGCCCCCCCTAGATTTTATCCTGGCTACGCCCATGTATTCGTGTATTGTCATCGGGAATATGTATGCCTGCAAAGTTTCATCCATTTGCATTGAGTATAAGCCGGTTAAATTAACATTACTAGATTTGATTTTCCGAAGTGAAGCTAAAGAAAAGGTTTTAACCCCCCTCCCCTAGATTTTATCCTGGCTACGCCCATGGATTCATGTATTGTCATCGGGAATATGTATGCGTGCAAAGTTTCATCCATCTGCATTGAGTAAAAGGCAGTTAAATTAACGTTACAAGATTTGATTTTCCAAAGTGAAGCTAATAAAAAGCATTTAAAAAAATTGTGGCCCCCCCTTGATTTTACCCTGGCTACGCCCATGAATTCGTGTATTGTTATCGGGAATATGTATGCCTGCAAAGTTTCATCCATTTGCTTTGAGTAAAAGGCTGTCAAAAAAGCATTTTACCAAAAAAAAAATTTTTGCCCCCCTAGATTTTATCCTGGCTACGCCCATGTATTCGTGTATTGTCATCGGGAATATGTATGCCTGCAAAGTTTCATCCATTTGCATTGAGTATAAGGCGGTTAAATTAACGTTACAAGATTTGATTTTCCGAAGTGAAGCTAAAGAAAAGGTTTTAAAAAAGAAACATTATATAACATTAAATAAAATATAATGTTTGTCTACAGTATCACTACAATTGTTCTGTTTTTTTAACGAATAACAGAACATTATATTATGTTTGGCTTTTTCTTGAAAATAGTTACGAACGTTATTAAAGGTTGTGTTCGTCTAAACAATCACTAAAAAAATAGATATCGTTCTTAGGTGTGTGAGCCGAATGGTAAATAATGTACTGTTTATTTTCGAACACTGATAAAAATACTACTCCGAAAATAGCTATTAATGGCATAACTTAACTAAATTTTTGTTATAAATAACATATTTATTGATAATTGCAATTTTAACCCCCGTATTCACAAATAATTATTAAATTTTACAAACGCTTTTTAAGGATAATTTTCATAGAAAGTTGTTTTGTAAACTTTTCTTAAATTTATATGTTTTTATGAATACAGGCATAAGGCCTTATTCATAAAAAATATTTCAGGTTTATAGCAGGTTTATAAAACGAATTTTATAAGAAAATTAGTTTAATAATACTTTTGTAAATATTAAATATTTTTTTTGAATAAAGGGGTGACTTATATTTTATAAAATGAATGTTCTATGACGCATTAAATACTACATAATCATCGTCCAGGCTTGCAATTTTTGTTGCAGAAATTCTTGAGTTTATTGGTCGGAGGTGTGAGAAGATTGGAAAGGGGTACTCAGTTTTTTGTACTTAGCAATTCTGTTTTGTTTTGTAATCCTCACACTTTTTAACTTGAAGTTGGCTGTAGGTGTATTGATATTTATTTAAAAAATATAAAAAGAAGACGGCAAAAGACAAAATGAAAATACAAAAACTGCAAAACTAGAATTTCTAGAATTTGACTGCAAAGTATTATGATGTTTTGGAACTCAGCAGCAATTTCAAAGCAGAATTTTAAAACATTGCAAGTCTGGAAGATGACATAGAAAATTGGAGTATCAAGGATGCATGTTAAATGAAATTCGTCTATATTTTGTTCAAAAAAGTAATAAAGGAGCATAATTTGGTTTTTATCTAGTCTTACTAATTGCTCACTAACAGTTTCACTAAGTCATGTTGCTAAAATTTATTTGGAAGTAGTGGAATACAAATAAGAAATTAGATATTATTTGATTTTCTCCATATCTTGGCCGTTGCACTTACAACGTTGTAATATTAAGCCAGTGATATTCCATATGAGATACAGCAATCAAAAGTATCTCTGCATTAAAATAATCTTACTTTATCACACAAATGTATTCGTACAAAAAAAGTTTGTTTTTATTATTTTGTATCATCTCAATCGAATCAGAAGTTGAAGTTTTAGTATCGAAGCTTTTAAGCTTAATAGCTATCAAACTAAACGTTTCTTGTCCAAAATAAATAAATCGCTAGTCCCATAATTGCAAATTTTATAGGATGGTCTTGAAATATTTAAAATTGAATCTTACCGTATGATATAGAATTTTCGAAAGGCAATCTAATGATCGCACACAATTTGACAGTGTTACAAATAAATTTTTTAAAATATCATAAAAACTTACCTTGTGAGAGCGTTTGCCATCGATGGCCACAATGAAACCAACGCCGCATGCTTCATGCTCATTTTGAGGATCATAAAGTCCTTGTTTTCCTGGAGCTTCCCAAGGCATTTGCTTGCTTGGCATAAATAATCCAACCGATTCGATTTCAGATTCATTTTTACCATTAAATTTATTCACTTCAATAACACTTTCTTCTTTTTTTCTACCAATAACAACACTTTCGTCATTTGAGAAGTTAGCCGACGATGATGATAATAATTCTTCTTCTACTTCACTATTAAAAGTTTCACTAATTTGAGCAGCGGTGGAAGCGGTCGTATTGGAATTATCAACAAATTCACATCCTGATTCAATTAAATTGTCAGCAATTATTGGGGCCATTATATGGTTTTCAATAATACGAGAAAATTTATTTTCTTCTACTAGTTTTATTTTTTTTGTTAACGTTTTTTTACACTTTGTGCTAAAGGGTTTTTGAACTTGATTTTTTTGCTTAATTTTTTTTTTTATCTATGCTTCTGCGGCGTTTTCTTTTACAATTTTTAACACAGTGTTTTGTTCGTGTTTATTTTTGTTTTCTATTAGAGATAAAAAAAATTTAAGACGTTAAATATTAGTGTAAATTTTTGTTTCATTTATTTTTTTGATAAAAATTTTAAAATGCTTTTTTCTAAATTACGCGTGTTTTAAAAACAATATCTTTTAAATGTTTGCTCTGAAAATTTATTCAAATACGTTGTTGTTTTATTGTCAAAAATTATAAATACAAAATCTTTTAATAAATAAAATAAAATCACTTTCAAACACAGACACAATTTTTGTTTAGCTTATGTTATTTGAAATGTAACGTAATATTTTGTAACCGTTAATAGAACCGTCTGCGACGAGTGACTCGCGTTGAATGAGCCAACTCTCGTTAAATAATTTGCACTATACCCCAACAATTTGTATGAAAAAAAAGAAGAAACAAATAAGCAAAAACAATCATTCATACATTCGCAATTAAAAATAAAAGCAAAACAACAAACAAAGTTTTTTTTTTGTTTTTTAATTTCACCGCATTATCGTTGCTGTTCCGATCGTGAGGTTTCCCATATTATCGTTAAACTAGAAACAACAACAACCCCAACAAAAGTTTATGCATTTTATTTTTCCTCTTCTTAAAAATGCATACAAAAATGCGTCGTTTGCAAAAAAACCTCAATTTGTTTAAGTATTCTCAAACAAAATTTTTTGTAATTCTCGTTCAATCTGTGAGGCATATTGTAGCACAATTGGGCCATTCGTGGCACTCTTGAATATTAGATAGCCCGTGGTACTTTCTGATCAATTTTAAATTCTTTTAAGTAAGTATATCCAGTAAATACCATGAAAACATAGGACTTTTGAGTATAATTATTTGTGAAACCTAAACAGCCGTATTCATAAAAAAAGTTAGTGCCAGTTTTTCTTTCACTACGTACTGCTGCTAACTAGAATGACGATTAAGCTTAGCAACTTGTTAACAAAACGTTAATTTATAAAAAACTTTTATCCTTCTGCTGACTTTTTATAAATCAACTCTGAATTTTAATGATGCCACATTATTTTACTCATAAATGCAACACGTTTTGCATATATCCTCGCTGGTTTCGCATTTGTTTTCTTTTTTGTTTTTCCTCCACATACCATACATGTTAAGTAATGATTAGCTAATGCTAATGATTGCTAATTAACATTCTTTTGTGAAATTCTCTAATTGATCAAACAATTAGAATTAGTTCAACTAATTCCCATTAGCTAATTAAAATTTTTATTCTAATGGTAAAACTAATTGCAATTAGTTGCCATTAGCAAAAAAAATTGGTTAACCTTTACAAATAGAAATCTAATTGACTTCTGATAATGCAATTAGATATTCAATTATTCAATTCAATTGATTCTAATTCGAGCTAATTGAATATCTAATTGCATTATCAGAAGTCAATTAGATTTCTAATTGTAAAGGTTAACCAATTTTTTTTGCTAATGGCAACTAATTGCAATTAGTTTTACCATTAGAATAAAAATTTTAATTAGCTAATGGGAATTAGTTGAACTTATTCTAATTGTTTAATCAATTAGAAAATATAAACTAATTGCATCAATTGCTAATTCTAATTGGAATTTAACATGTATGCCACATACATACTTATAAAAACTTAAAAAAGTTTTTTAAATTAAAATTAAATTAAAAAAAAGACAGTAGTTTAAAGCTTGTCCCGTGTTGTCTATAAGGCTTCCCAAGTAGAAGAACGATTTAACATCTTCGAGTTGTTTTTGTATACTATTGGTTTTATTTTAATCCAAACCTAATAATCAAGTTAATTCAAAAAATTGTTGGCTCTTTTAAAGGTATTTTGGTCCTTTTAAATCATCAGTTTGGCTCAAAACAAAAAAAAAAAAAAAACTTAAAATGCATCACTGCGTTCAATCGTATTGAAAAGAGTTTTATTTATTCTCTTATTTTGTAATAAGCAACAACAATAACTGTATGCAATTATTATTATTTGTGTGTGTTTGTTTTTTGTAAATTTAAATATTTTCTAAAAAAAAAATTTTAAATCGTCTGTGTCGCTGTTGTAAAACCTTTAAATTTTTTCTTCTTTAGCTTAATTCTTTTTCGTAAACGTGCTTGCATTTTCTGTTCAGTTTTTATTGTCGTCATTTTGCAAAATAAAATGCAAAATAAGCACGTTGTTTTTAAAATAAAATACGTATCGCCATCTTAAATACAATCGGATGTAACTAAACAAAAATTCGAAATCGAGTTTTAAATTGATTGTGGTTCGTTTTTTCAAACTACATGTTCATGCAATTTTTTTCAAGATTCCTGCGATCAAAAATTTGAACGTCAAACGTATGTACTTTATTATTAAAGATTTTGTAACGTTTTTTGCTTCTCCTGTAAAAAATAAAAGTGTTACACCCGTTTGCATTGAAGGTGTTGATATGTACATACATACTAGTGATGTTACGAATATAAATTTTTAATATTTGCGAATATGAATATCTGTGCCAACATTCGCCGAATACGAATATCCAATCTAAAATTAAGCGCCACTCGTTATTTCAAATTTAACTGAAAAAAAATCTCCCGTTTGCGTCAATAACAATTAATTAAAAAAAATTTGAAATTATCAACTTCACATGCCACTTCTAAACATTTTAAAATTTGTATGACTCGAAAATGTCACCTTATGAATTTGCCTTGCTTACATTATTATTATCATGGCCCAATTAGTTGGACCATGATTATTATTATGTTAAGGCCAGATTTTAAAATATTTTACAGCTAACACTGGCATTAGGACAACGCCAAAAAATGCTAAATGTTTACACGGGTTAGAGGGTTGGAGCGAGATAGCCCTTAAGCGCTAACTTTTGTAAATAAAAACCACTTTGTATATTTAAAACGTTATAAAAATGTAATTATTTATTTAGTATTAAAATTTAGATTTAAGGGGTTTGTAGCATATATGTATTTTTTAATTGTAGGTTAGATTCTTTAGGGCCATTATTACAACTTACAAATAGTTATTTTTAGGATGCTATCTGACAGATAAATAGTTTTTGGTTATTACAAGTTAACATTAACCTTAAAAGTGACTGATAAGCTAACATCAGGTTTGTCCTCATGGTAACTTTACAAGTGAACTTTAAGAACTTGAAGATGCCATATTTTCTGCTGAAGATATGGTAACTTCAATGATAGTCATAAATTACTCAACTTTTTCAAAAAACACAATTTATTTTTTTTTTATTTATTTAATAATTGAATTGCTCCATACACAAGACTAAGAGTCTTATTTTGCAGTATGGAACTGAGAATATGTTAAACTTTAAATCATTAATTAATTAATAACTTAATAACTAACTACAATTTTTATATAAGTAATCAAAAAACAATTTAATTTAAACAATAAAGAAAAAACTTAAGATAATTTAATTTAAATATTTAAAAAGCATAAAATAATATATTTTATTAATCAAAAATTTAGATAATTTTATATATTTTAATCTCAAGTAATTATGTATGTTTCAAAGTGCTATGCTGAAAACAGTTTAAAAATATTTTCCCTGAATTTTCGTGCGTTACTTAAAAGTTGAATGCTATATGGTATAGAATTCCAGAGAGATACTGCGAATATGTAGAAATGCCACTCAGAAATTAAACTTTTATACCCGAACGATCTAATTCTTTTCCCTCTGCTTATGTCAGAAATACAAAGTTTACCGTACAAGTGCTCAGGTTTGTGGGTATATATTATTTTATGTAAAAAAACTAAAACTCTCATGTTCAGCAGATTATCTAAGGAAAGGCCATAAAGCCGAGATGAAAACAAAGAAACACTAGAACGCCTTTTAAGTCCATACACGTACCGTACAATATTGTTAAACGCAACGTTCAATTTCGCCTTACTAATCGTATCAGATTTAGCAAATAGCTCACAGCCATACAGTAACACTGGCATCAGATAAGTTTAAGCAAGAAGCATTCTTATTCTTAAAGGTGTACAATGCTGGGTCCGCCAAAGAGTTCTAATCATTGAAAAGGTGCGACCACAAGCATAGTTAATGTGGTTCGACCACGTAAGAGTGTCATTGAAAAGTATTCCTAGATTCTTAGCAGATTTTACTATTTCAATCTGCTGATTATTTATAAATATATAAGGTATAATATTAAGTTTATTCAGTCGCCTTTGAATAACTATGCATTTAGATTTTTTTGGATTTATTTCCAAGCCATTTGCCGTTGCCCACGTATAAATACGATGAAGTTGTTGATTAAGAGATATAATACACTGGTCGATTAAGGCATTATTACAACTGGTATAAAGTTGAACGTCATCCGCGTACATTCTTACATTACAATTCATTAGAACGCCTGGGAGGTCATTTGAATATAGTGAGAATAATAGTGGTCCAACAATGGATCCCTGAGGTACCCCTCTTGTTACAGGCAGTGCCCTGGATTTCCGTATTCCAGTTTCAACATACTGATACCTGTTACCCAAGTATGTGGACAATAACTGAGTAGCGGTCGAAGAGAAATTGAAGAAATGTTTAAGTTTGTAACAGAGAATGTTATGATCATACTGTGGATCATAACATTTGAATGATCCAAAAGTATTAAAAATGTAGTCTTGCCATCATCAAGTTTTGCCCTAATCTCCTCCGTAACATCAACTAACGCTGTTATGCAGCTGTTTTTCTTTCTGAACCCAGATTGACGATCCGTTAGTAAGTTATTGTTATCCAAAAAACAAGTCATTTGGTTATGCATAATACGTTCAAATACTTTGGAGAGAAATTGAAGAATGGCTATTGGTCTAAAATCGGAACCAGTTTTGGGTATTGGAATTATTTTAGATATTTTCCAGTTCGATGGAAAGTAACTTGTGGTTAATATTTTGTTAAAGAAAAATGTAATAATAGGAAGAATTTGAGGTAAAAGAATCTTTAGAAACTTTGGATTAATCCCGTCCACTCCTGTAGAGTTGGATTTTATAGACAATAGGCTAGATAAAACGTCACATTGGTCTACTGCAGCAAAAGAAAAAAAAGAGCTAGAATTGTTATTCGAATGGTTATTGGTATAATAATTTTGATCTGCTTGCACAATAGGGATATTTAAAAACTTCTTATTGATTGCATCAGCATCAATTGGACATGGTTCTGGGTTCGTAGATTTACCGATACCAACTTCGCGTATCGTTTGCCATGTTCTTTTGGAGCCAATGGCCGAAGAAAATTTTTCAGCATAAAAAACAGATTTGGCCCTTTTAATCATTTTATTTGTTTTTCTTTTATCAGTCAGATAATCCTCATGTAATGTTGTAGTTTTAAATCTTTTCCAACGTGCATACGCAAAATCTCTTTGATTCATATAATCTTTAATTTCAGAAGAAATCCAGGGTTTTTGTTTATTACCAATAATTTTTGTCCTTATTGGTACAGTTAGATCAAACAGATAATTTAGGTTTTGTTCTAGAAAAAGGAGTTGGTCATCTACCGAATATAAAGAATAAAAAATATTCCAATTGATTTTAAGAAATTCATCCCCGAGTAATCTGAAATTAATATTCTTGAAATCTCGAAAAGTAATTCTCTCAACTGGTATTACAAGTTGGAAATTATAAATCATAAAAATTAGGTCATGTTTAGAGAAACATGACGCAGATAATTGATCATAGAGCAGTATATTAGTTTCATTGTTTAACACAAAAAACAAAACAATTTACCATTAAAACCAAAAATAAAGCACAAAAATGTACTTTTGTTTTTAATTAATAAATAAAACAAAACTAAGTCGTTGCCACTACGTATTTTAAACAACCAAAAGTAGTCGGTATATACTGCAATGTTGTTACAGTATATAAATTACATTTTTTATTTTATCGGACAGTTGTAATAATGGAAAAAACTTATTGGTCTCTTTATCGCGCATTTACACCACTCAAGCATATTTTAACACATTGAGTGCACAGCGGTTTTGACGAAAACTTTCCCAGGAGGCCAAGCAATTTTTGTGTTATTTACATTTTATACATTTTTCACTTTATAAAACCTGAAAAAATCATCCTATACCCATGAATGCCTTTGTAAAAATGTTCAGTAAAGAGTTCTTTATTTAAAAATCACAACAAATTTCACTCAATGTCGTGTATAAATGAACGACAGGCTCTAAATAAACTAAGTAAGAAATCACTGTCGTACGGAAATGTACGACGTGGCACCCTACTACGACTAAGGTCGTGTTAAAGCACTCAATGTGTTAAAGCAACTAAAAAAAACTAAATTGATAACGACCTTACGTCACTGAGACACCAGAGGACTGGCGAGAAAACCTGTGAACGTTTTGGAAGTTCACCATAGACTAAAATTTCCATTAAATGGTTTTATATTGATGATTTACAAATTTTGATTTCCTGTTAGAAAGAAGTACAACTTGTTTTTGAAGAAATACAAATATTATCGGCTAAAATCAGAAATTAATCTATAGAATAAAGGTCCCGTCAAAGTTTTAAATTGGCCTGAGGTAGAATCCAAATTTGGCTATGGCCCTTCAGTGTAAAAAGTTTTCTGGGGGCTAATCCTGGCAGCCGTGAACGAATACTGTTTTGTTTCGAAAGCAATTTTATTTCTTTTTTTTCAGTTGATAACAAGTCGAATTCAAGTATAGGGAGGTGGCGAAACAACAAAAAGTAACAACACCAAAAATACAACATTGTATTTTATTTGTTGCTTTCGTTGGTCGATATGTCAAAAACAAAAGTAACCTCTAATTTAGAAAACGCCATCTGAAAAATGAATTCGCCTTGGTCGATACTGAACGAATCGAAATTATTTTTTTAGTGTTGTAAAGAATTTTTTTGAGTTTTTACGACACCGAAAAAATCATATCGATTCGTCTGAAAGAATTAGTGCTGGTTCACACTCTTCAAGTTTTAGCCGTCAAGTCTTGAATTTGTTGGGGAGGGAGGAAAAGAAATGGCATCTTCTTTTTCCATCTCTCCTAAAAGCTCAAGACTTGACGATTCAAACTTGACGTGTGTAAACCGGCACTTAGAAATAAAATTGTTTTCGAATAAAAAGTAATCGATCACGACCGACTGCCCCATGTTAAGAAAATTCTTGCAGAAATTTTACTCATACTTTTTATTGTCTTCTGATTTGAAGCAGACGTTTTCGTTATATTTATTTTTAAAGTTTATTAACTTTAATTGATTTAAGCCTCGGAATTCTAACTCTTTTAAGTTTTCATATTTCAATTATATTTTAATACTTAATTCATTCAATTCTATAGTAACAGTTATTGCAAAAAAATCCCGCTTTCTGGGGAAAACTCAGTTATAGAGAGAAAAGTTAAAAAACCACAAGTAAGGTGTGATTTGAATAATAAATTATAAAAACTTATTAGTATTAAGTTCTAAAACAACAGTTGTTCAACAATATCGCAAGATACATTCACATTGCGCAAATATTTGACGTGATTCACTTAATAACAAATGAACATTTATTTGATTAACGTGATTGTATGTGATGTGTATTTAATTTAAAAATAATTACACATGCCAGCATAATTTGAAAAAGTCAATACCCTGGAAATAACGTTTACTTTTCTAAAGGTTTAAGTTTAAGCTGAATGCGAATCTGTACTCAGAATTTATCTTTCGTCAGGTTTTCAATATCTTAGCTTAAAGTTAAAAGATCCCTAATTGTCGCCGTATTCGAGACATTATAACTGCGCCAATTAATCTATATTTATAAAACTTGATATATCGTCTGAAAGTCCATTACCATTTACCTTTTAAATACATGTCTAACCTTTGTAATGCATTGTTCCTTCTCTGTGATAATTTTGGTATTTTTTTTGTATTTTTTTTTTATAATTTTTTTATTTGTGGTATATTTTTTTGTGATTGATGAAAAAAGGGAAAATTATAAAAAAACTAGCGCGCTTCGCAACCCTAATAAAAATAAAATAAGAAATTTTTTTAATACAGGGGGCTAATTATGGCAGTCGTGATCGAATACATTTTCGATCGGAAAGGAATTTTATTTCAGTCGATACTGAACGAATTATCCAGTGTTATAGAAACTCAAATTAATGCTTTACAACACTGAAAAAAAATTTTGGATTCGTTTAGTATCGACAGACTGCCATAATTAGCCCCCAGATCTCGTACATTATTTGCGAAGCTATTTGTACCAATTTTGAATACTCTTACTGTTACCATTTACCAGTTGCATAGAAATCTATATGGGATTTGTATTGAAGGTGCCCCGCCCCGCCTATGTCTACAATAAGGGCCACTTTTTTTTAATACATTTTAGCACTTATTACGAAGCAATTTGTACCAAATCCGTGTATGGTAGCTGTTGCTTTTCTCTCGATAAACAGAATTCTATTTTGTGCCATGCCCACTTATCTAATCGCGCCAACTTTTTGACTGATGTATTGATTGCCAAGCTCTACGTAAAAAATTGGAAACCAAGTTTACATATTTACTCCCAACTTCTTTTTGTCGTATGTTGTGTATTGATAGCCAAGATGCCAAATATGGTACATATATTTGGAAACTTCGGATCTATAATGTCTTTGAATGGGGGCCACCCATTTTTTAGAGACGTTGTATATGGATAACCCAACTATGTATACCAAATTTGGACAATTTTCTATTTTATGCCACGCCCACTTCTCAAATACCGCCCAGGTCTTGTCGAATGTTGTATATTGCTAGCCAAGATACTAGCACCTAATTCTAATTTTCGCTTTTCCGTTCTCTAGATATACAAAAATCTATAATGTCTTTGTATGGTAGGTGCCACGCCCACTTCTACAATCTCACCCATTTTGTTGTAGAGTTTGTGTGTTTATAACCAAGCTATGTGTTTTCTCTGACTGTTCTTTTGATATAAAAAAAATCTATTTTATGCCACGCCCACTTATCTAATCCCGCCCAAATTTATTCAGACGTTGTGTATTTAGAGCCAAGATGTTGTAACAAATGTGTAACAAACTTTAACTCTTGCTGTTTTTCAGATTTACTGAAATCTAAATTGTCTCTGTATGGGAGGTGTTACGCCTACTTAAAATTACAAACAAAATATAAAGCTTATAGCTCCTTCCAGACCATCAGTAATATACTGTTAATGTTTTATAAGGATCGATTCAGCGGTTAAGGCAGCTATAAGGTACAAACAAACAAATAAACATATTCGGATTCAGCGTAACTCAAACCTTTAGAAAAGTATATTCCGGCCTTTAGGTTAAATTTACGGGGTTACCCCGTATTTATAAAAAAAAATTTAAATTTTATAAAGGTTTACAAAACAAATTTTCTATGAAACTTTTCCTTAATTAATGTTTGTTAAGTTTAATAAACGTTTATAAATACGGGGGTAAATCAATAATTTAACTGGTTCTGATTCTAACACAAAAGTTGTTTAAAATATTTTGCCTTAATTGAAATAATATTTTCTGATCTTCTTGAATCATAAATTCTACGTGGTCTTTTAAATATTCATATATAAATTGATTTTGGATGACATTTTATATAGTACAACTAATTAATAAAAAAAATTATTCAATATTCTGCAATTTAATTATTTAATAATATTTGAAATTTAATTCCAATCAATATTCAATGTAAACCGATACACATACCTTCCAACTTGTTTCAATATTATTTCGTATTACAACAAATACATTCTCCTAAATTTATTTAACCTTAATTTATTATTGACAGTAAGTCGTCGTAATTGCGTCGCAAGTAAATTAAAATTTCAAAAGTATTTAAAATTAAGGTGCAAGTAATTTTAACTTAGTATTTTTAATTATATAAATTTATAATAAATTTAAATAAATATATTTGTTTTTTATAATACAGACAAGTACATATGTATCCATATTTTTAAAAAGTTATACTTTGTATACAAATAAAGGAATTGAAACACGTAAGAGTGCTTTATTCGGCTATGCCGAATCTAATATACCCTTTACCATAATCCGATAAGAACGGAAAGTTATATAAATAAATATGTGTGCATATGCAACTTAACTTAACACTAGTAGAAATCGTGACAAACGCAGCACCTTAGACCACCCAGGCACTAACGCGCATTGCCAACAAGGCATTAAAATAAATAAAATATATTGAGTAAGGTTAGAGGTAGTCGCGGTTTTTTGCTCATAACTCAGCCATTTATGGACTGATTTGGCTGAATTTCAATAGCGAAAAATTCTACAGTATATTTGACTTAAATATGTAACAACCTAGTCCCCATAACTTCTGGGGTAAACGGAAACCCCATTTCAACATACACACGAATAGGCGGACATCGTTAAATCAACTTCTCTACTCATGAGGACCTATAATATCAGGTTGTCACACATTCCGTTTGGAATGGTTTTAATTCCGCATTTGCAATTCCGATCGATGTGGTTTTAGGTTCTTCAGATTCTGAACGATTTTATTTATTCCAATTTGATGTGACATTAACATATTGCCATAGCCGTTACGATGAACATACATAGGTACCAAAATTTAATTGGTTTGTACGATTATGGTTATGTCGGTATGGTAAGTCAGCTATATTCAAATACAGTGTTTTGCCCATAAGGTTGATTCAAAAAACTGTTTTGTACATTAAAATAAAAACACTCGGGATTTAATTTTTTTTGTACTTTAAAACGTACTTAAAACAATCTTAAATAGGATAACTTTCGAAAACCAATTCCGGAATTTCTTGAAATAAGTATAAAATTATTAAACCAAGAAAAAAAATTTAACTTTTCGTTGAGAGTAAAATTACAGTGAGCGTTTTTATCTCATATCTTATTAAGCTGGAGGTCGGCACCACCCGCTACACGACTTTTCGCTGCCTTCGCCGCTGTCAAAAAAGGAGAATCTTTGTAACAAGTAGGATGCATTGAGGCGTTGAATGCGAAAAGTACTTTTGTAACTGAGCTACCTAAACAAGAGCGGCAATCGTTTTTTTAAACATGAAAATTCTATTGCCAATATATTTTCAATAAAAAAACCGACCTTGCGATCTGTCAAATAAGGTTTTACAGCCGGATGGCGTTGAATTCGCGTTCTGAAGTTTTGTTTCGTATAAATTGTATGCAAATAAGAAGTTTTGACATAAAGAAAACGCTTGCCGCTCTTATTTAGGTAGCTCAGTAAGCATCACAAGCAGCGTTCGGACGAATCACCTGATTCTGATAAAAAGCGTTGCATGTAACTTAAAACAAGTAAGGTATAAAAATTATGCATTGCGAGGCTAAAACGCGTGGTGTGGACCTCCGGCTTTATTCTCATCTCATCTCTCAGCATTGCATTCTATAAGCGTGCATACGAGTGTGTTTGTCTAAATTTGTTGTAGAAACTACAACAACAACAACAACACACAAGTAGGTATAAAACGATTTGCTGTAGAAACAACAACAACAGAACAAGAAGAAAAACATACAGTACAACTTTTCGCTTTTTGAGTTGGCTTGACGGCGACTGTTTACATATAATGAAACACAAGAAAAAAAACAGTTTTTTTTTGTTCAATGACACATTAAGAAGTGGAAGAATTGGCAGAAGAAATAAATTTTAAAAGTAGAAACTATATCGGGCATGATCTAGTGTTTTCTGCAATTCTGTAAGGTGTAAAACGGGTAAGCAAATCAATCATAATAATATTTTCCTTCCGTCTCTGGTTCTCTGGGGTAAGTGTTTTAGTTTATAGTCAATCTTATTTCACTTTCGGTTTATTTCAAGAACGAATTCGGGATTAAGATTGGACATGGTTTTGCTAATCGTTTGCGTTGCATTCCCATGCTCATTGTAGGGTATTTAAACAAACAATATTTATTAATTAGTGGGATATAGAATTAAAAATTAATTAATAAAAATACGTTAAAATTAACAAAAATTGAAAGTTGTGACGTAGGCTGCATTCAATTTTTGAGCAATTTACATTCAAGATATCATCAAGAAAACAATTTATAAAGGCAAACGAAAAATTTGCTCACTAACCTTGAAATCAGCTGTTTTCTTGAACGTAAATTGAAGCACTCTCTGGAAAGAGAATTTTAAAGGCAAGTTCGTTTCAATTTTTAAAAGTATGAGTGTATTGGTAGAAAAGTGTGAGAGTATTAATACTTGATAGGCAAAACTTGATCGTGTAAAGCTGGGATCACACGATTGCCGCAATGCACCAATTTCCATACTTTTTAATACCCCAATCGTGTGACTGCACAACCAATTGGCTCATGTACCAATCAAGGACAATATTGTGCTTACTTTTACCAATCAAATGCAACCCTGGTGCGGCAATCGTGTGACTGTTTTCTATGCAACCGCGCGTCAATAAAAATAACAAAAATGCACCAATATTTATTGTGTTCTTGTGCGGCAATCAAACAACACAATATGCACCAATATTTGCCTTTTTTTAATAAATTTACTTTTTTGTGTTTCTTTTAGTAGGTAATGAAGATAAATATTTATTTATTTATTATGCATTTTAATTTTTTTTTAATTATTGCTATTACCAAAATATGTATGTATGTATGTATGTTCACAAGCATATTTAGCTGTTCAGTGCGAATATTTTTATTTAAGTTTCTAAGCGAACCTTAACATATGAAATTGTTGAACAGACTTCATTTTTGGAATTTCTTAAAAAATTTAAATAAAAACATTTAACAAAAATTTGTTTAAGTACATACATACATATTTAATTTTATTTTATTAACAAAGCAACAAGAACTTTCAAACAAATAAAAAAGCTACCACAACAGCTGTTTTCGCAGTTGTCAAGTAAGAACAATCGTGTGACTGTGCTGCGGCAATTATTGTAACCATTTCGCTTTGTACCAACTAGCGGCAATTAAATTTGTTTAAAACAGGGCAATCGTGTGATTTCAGAATATTTTATTGGTCCAATTTCATTATTGTGCGTCAATAAAGCACAATAAAAATTGTGTCATATTGGTGCATTTGCGGCAATCGTGTGATCCCAGCTTAACCCTCAACTAAACAAAGAAGAAATTAGTTTTACTATTTAAAGGTGCTTCTACACGATCTGTATTTAGCAGTGTTCTTGTCAACTTTCCCACTGCAAAATGCATACATGTCGTGTAAACGCAAAAAAATGTAAATGTCCGATGGAATGAATTAGCAGCGTGTTCTATTTTGATCTGACAAACCAACTGACATCAGCTCTTTTGCAAGTCATTTGTTTGTGGCAGCCTATATATTTATTTATTTACACATATTCTTTTAAAAAACAACATTTTTAATTAACTGAAATTCAATTAAAAGTGAATAAAAATATAAAATGTAAATAATTTGCTGTTATAGACGACTTTAGGCTATGTCAGATGAAACCAAAAACGAACGTGTGAAAGCAAAAATTATAAACCTTCTATATTTGTCAATTTTGATAATGTGCAATTACATATGGATTTTACATCTGACAAACAAAGTAAATGTTTTCTTAGATGAAAAAATTTTACTTAATAAACTCTAAAAAAACTCTACTTTTTATTAGATTAATAATGTTTTAGACGGACAAGTTATAATATTTTTGACAGCAAAATATTTTTTGTTAAAAAAAACTTTTGTATGTTGAACTTTGCTGAATAATTTTAAAAGTAAAAAATTTGTTATTTGTTTTATTTAACATTGATATAATTTTTTTTTTTTTGCAAAAAAACGTATAATAAAAACAAATAAACAAACAACTAAAAAACATATAAAAATATAAAATATTTAAAAAACGCTATAAATAAAAAGTTATAAAGTTAATTTACATAAATTTGTTTATTTTTGCTATAAATACTTTTATGAATGGAAAATATCTTATAACAAAAAATGTTTATTTTTAGGGAGCAAAATTCGATGCATTTATTATTGAAAAATGTACTCATAAAATTGGCTTTAAAAACTTCAAAATATGCTCTAAAATTCGTAAAAAATGCATTTGAAATAGAGAACACTAATCCATTACATAAAGAGTTATTTTTAATGAATTTTGGCAAATGCATATTTTTAAAGAATTTAAGGTCATTTTATCTCAATTCAATTTTTCAGGAGTAAAATTATTTTTAACAGCTGTTAAAAACATACGATGTACAGCGAGTTGATTTCTTTTCAAAACATATTTTTAATTGCATTAAAAACGGAGAAATTGGATCCAAAAAAATTGTTTTTCTATATTCTGGATCCTTATACGTAGAAGATTATTAAGGCCCTTATTACGGTTCACAATTCAACTCAGTTGAGTTGTAATTTCTTAATGTTTGTATTACGATTTACAACTTTGCTATATTGCGGTGATCACAACCAGTTGTTTTAATTACAACTGAAATGAGTTGAGTTGTGGAACGTTTGAGGGGTCTAAGTATTAATATTGAAATCAACTTGCCGAAGACTCCAGCTTGGTCTATAAAAGTGATGTTATGAATATCAATTTTTAATATTTGCGCAAATATTCGCCGAATACGATTATATTGAAAGGCTTTGGGCCTTGTGACAATAAACAAATATGTGCCAAGTTTGATCAAATTATTTCCAAAAATTACTCTAGGTTAACTTGGACGGACCAGCAGCCAGCCGGATGGAAGGACGGACCTCGCTAGATCGAGTCCGAGTCAATCGTTACACTAAAAGGTGGGCTTCAACCAATAATAACATGTGTCACACACTATAGCACAAACACATAATATCCTCTCAACATACAGAAGTGTTAACGACATTTAACGACATGTTTTCGTTTTTCAACTCTTTCAAAACTAATCCTCTGGAGTATACCATGGAGTAGTTTTAAAACTAATCCACTGGTAGTATGTATGAACATGGAGTAGTTTTAAGACAACTTTGTTGTAATGCAAAGTTGGGTTATATGGTCCAGTCCTAGGATATCGTAATGTTAAACAAGCCATGTTTTTTTAATATATTTGGATTACCTTTCGACTAGTCATATTATTTGCAGGGTATGACCAGAATATTGTGGTAGAATAAAAATTTATCGATTCCATTCATGTATTATTAAAACAAGTAAGAAAGTATAGTCGGTCAAGCCCGACCATATGATACCCAGCACCACAGTACTTAAAAACTTAAAAATATGGATTTCTCTATGTTTAAAAACTTCATTAAAATCGGTTTGAAAGTTTGTGAGAGGCAGAAATTGCCCCCTACATCCCCTTGTGGTCCTATTTTTGAAAAACTGTATAGCTTATGTGTCCATATAGATATGGATCTACCTATGTTTTAAATTTCATTAAAATCAGTTTGAGAGGCAAAAATTGCCCCTTTCTCCCCTTGTGGTCCTATATTTTTTAAAACTGTATAGCTTATGTGTCCATATATATATGGATCTATCTATGTTTTAAATTTCTTTAAAATCGGTTTGAGAGACAAAAATTGCCCTTATCACCCCTTGTGGTCCAATTTTTTTTAAACTGTATAGCTTATGTGTCCATATAGATATGGATCTATCCATGTTTTAAAATTCATTAAAATCGGTTTGATAGTTTCTGAGAGGAATAAATTTCCCCCTATCTTCCCTCGTGGTCCTACGATTTGGCCCATTTTCAATAGGCTTGGTCCTTGTGCCAATAAGAACCTATGACCCAAATTTTATCAAGTTATCTCCAAAGATGCGACCTGTACTTTGCGCACAAGGTTACATGGACAGCCAGCCAGCCAGCCTGCCAGCCAGCTGGCTGGACTGGTGGGTGTAGGACCACTATTTTAAGGCGTTACACACATCAGCACAAATGCATAATACCCTCTCCACTATTGTGGTGTGGGTATAAAAAATTTTACAAGCTAATTCATATTATATATTTTTTTTAAGTTCAAAAAATTTCAACTTTGACGTTCTCAAGTCGAATTAATTACAGGTAATATCCGTACTACAAAAAGTACAACTCTACAAAACCCACAATCAATTTGTTTTTGTAAAATCATTTTACAATGTCGAAAACAAATGACGTAAGGCGAAAACATAAAAAATTTAGTTAAATCATTCTGCGCAAAATTTTGTGAGAATGTTTGCAGCAAGGATTTGAGTCTTGGAATCACTTAACCAAGGCCCTAAGTAAATTGTGTGATAAGCAAAGTTTAAGCAGAGTCATTGAAATGCAATTACACCAACTGGAAAATTTGGGAAAACTTTATGGTAGTTTCCATAGACACAAAACATGTTGAAGATGCCATGAATGCAAACAACCGTTTATCTGAATTGAAAACCCACTATTTGGACTTAGAAGTGTTATGCATTATCATTAAAGCCATAGCCGAGGGTAAACCGGATGCTAAAGGCCAATCCCCAGAACGTTTCCATAAGAAAGCTACGACTCGAAGCTACGGGAAATAATTTAAAATCAAGTTTTCTATCATTTCTCCCATCATTTTCTTAAAGATAACGTGAAAAATATGAACGATTCGCTTATTTATTTCTTGTAGGGAAGTTAAATTAAAAAAGTTACAGAATTGCGATACAGTAAACACATAACACTTTTTGTTCAAAGAAAAAGGCTGTTCTAAGTTTTTTTTTTTAGCAAGAAGTATAATTGGGATAAAAAACTAAAAAAAACTAAGTATTTTAACGTTGGAGAAATAACATACATTTGCATATTATTCCAGCCCCTCGTTATTATCAATTTAAGTACCATTCTGTTTTGGGCTCTATATTTTCAAAATTGTGTTAAAGTCTTTCATCAGCTAGCTATATGTTAAACTTAACAAAAATCATCATCAACAAATTTCAATGTAACAATTTCACAACTTTTGACAAACGTATGGAAGTAAATCAACAAATATAATTTTGATTATAAATTTTAGCACAAGAAAAATACAAAAAAAAAAAAACGATTAGACTATTTCATCGGTAGACAATTTTTTTTTTGTCTGGTTTAGATAAAAATAAAACACAATTTTTGTTTGAACTATCGCTTATATTTTAATATGTATGTTTGTGTGTATAGACAGATAAGTTGTTCATTCATAAACATAAGATTTAGTTGAATTCAGCGTTGCCATAATTATTTTGAAATTAACTGCGCATTAAGAAAAATACTGATTTTAACTTAAAAAAAACTTCGCATAAAAATAGCCAAAAAAATATATATGTAATTTAATTAACTTTTTTTTAACATATGAGTTATACAGAAATAAAAACAAAGTTTACACTAATATACTTTGTATTAATATATGTCAAAAACTCAAGTAATATGAGAAAGTGTGATAGTGCGAATGCAATGTGTCATGAAAATTACAAGTATTACGAAAAACAATTTGACATCCCACACGACTGGAAATTTTTCAAAACAATATGTGCGTTCGTTCACTTTTCCAGTAAAATCCAGTAGGTGAGTAATATGAAAATTTTACAAATTTATGTGTACGCGAACGCATTTCAGTAAAATCCAGTACAAATTTGTACAAATTTTGGGGTAAACGAACGCAGCTAATATTACTTTTCATTAGATCAGGGTTGCATTTAAACAAAAGCATGTTCATGTGTTATAGTGTGACTACAAACAATAATATTAGATTCGATTTTTTTGACAATTGCAACAAAACTTCTTAGATTTCTATCTCACAAAGAATACGTAAGACTTGTGAGATAGTGTAAACTAGCCTTAACGAATATCGTTACTTTGTGGGCTAGATGAAAGAGAGTGGAGTTTAGAGGTGTACGAAGCTTTAGATATGAATATTACGTGTCGTTTTTTACAAAAAGTCAAACTAACTTAGGGTATTGTGGAATAGGCGGGTAATGTGAAACCCTCTTTATATTTCCCAAACTAGCCACCGTTTTCACAACTTATCGATAGCTTAAGGTAAGATTTTATAAAAAGTGTTCCATTATTACAACTTTACTTTAACCTTCCAGGTAGGATAAACCTTCCTTTAACTTATCACTCAATTTATTTTAAAGTAAAGTTGTAATAATAAAACACTTTAGTAGTAGTAAGGAAATGCAAAAATGCTGCCTCCCCATTCGTTTTTTTCCCATATACCACAGAGGGAGCATTTAGCTTTTCATTGAAAGCAGCAAAAATTCCGCTTCCCCATTCAATTTTTCCCATATACCACAGAGGGAGCATTTTGCTTTTTTTGATTTAAAGCAGCAACAAATTATGCCTGTTTTTGCTCCCAATGTATTTTCCATTAGGAGGAATTTTGAATATGAACAAAATTAAAAAAATTGTTGAGTATTTTTGAAATATAAAAGAGAGTAATATTAATGGTGTTTTCTTTTCTACAAAAAGTGTGACATTTTATTTAAAAAAAATGCAATTTGGTATCTGTTTCTTAAAAATTTTGCTTCCGAAAAGGGTGGTTTGTTTTAATCTAAAAAACTCATCCTTTCGGGAGCAAAATTTTTAGGAAACAGACACCAAATTGCATTTTTTTTGGATAAAATGTCACATTTTTTGTAGAAAAGAAAACACCATAAGGTGATCACGTTATATTTTCTTCAATAAAGAGAAATTTGCGAAGTTCTACGTATAAGTTATACGGCCGATAAAATCCTACCTTTAGCTATCGGTGAGTTGTGAAAATGGGCCTAAATGTTCTTAAGAAACGCTTACTGTATGTTAACATAGCTTCAGTCAATCTGCAAGAAAAAAAAATTCGTTGTCGACTTTTTTTTGTGCGCACATTTTAATCTTTTATTTGTTTTTCAAAGGTTTACAAATTGTTTACTAAATAAAACTTCTAATTAGTAAGTGTGACAATTAAAAGTCAATCTTTTTTAAGAAAAACCGCCGAAATCGGCAAAAAAAAAAAATATATATAACCAACACAAATCACTAAAGGCAAATGATTGATTTTCTTTTTTATATACCATACGCAGTTAAAAAAAGTGATGCAAACATTGAATTTAAAAAAAGATCATCATTTTAAGGATACATATTGTCAAGTCGCGCTACCTTATTTCTTTAATTTAAAATAGGCAAAAATGGCAACAGCGGATACTTTAAACACGTTTATTTCGAAATTAATTTTTTGAGTTATGACGACGTTGCAGCAAATGAGCGATATTTAGTTATGTTCATATAAAATACTATATGATTAATATTTGATGTAAATTTTTATTGTTTCTTGGCACGCGAATTAAAACTATTTGATTGCACGCTCTATTATATATGTATACTAGAGCGTATGTACCTAATACAACATACACACATATGTACATATAGGTATGTGTATTTTACCAAACTACTGTAGTTTATTAAATTTTAATCACAAAATATTTAGTTATCGTATAAATTATTGTGAATTTAAAAAATTTTCCAGAAAACTAATTTTTATTATTTTGGCATTCAAAAATAGGCAAGAATGGCTTACTTTAATAAAAATAATTTGCTTTTAATATCTGGACAAAAACAAGCAGTTCTTGAAAGTTAAAAAAAATTAAGGTACACATTTTTTATTCTAAACTTTGCTTAAAATTTAACATATTATTGTCACCGGAAACATATTATGATTAAATTAATCCTCCATCAAGAAGCCACAACCATATTATGGTTGCATCCGAACATGTTATTGTTAACAATAATATCTGTGGCATTTTGACAAAACATCTTAAGTCGAGATAAGATAGCAAAATAGTTTTTTTTTTTTTTAAACTCGGTAAACAAATCAGTTTTATCAAATAATAAAATAAGCCAAAATTAAAAAAACAACTTCGTTTATACAAAATTTTAAAAACGTAAACAAAAATGTGTTTTGAACGCAAAATCCCTTTTATTAACAACATTTTTTTTAACTTTTTAAATTTGACTTAAGATGTTTTGTCAAAATGCCACAGATATTTTTATAACTTATAACCACATTTTATAATAAACTTTTAAGTTGTTGAATCTTGAAAGTCCTTTTAAAAGCACGTACCTACCAGCAACTCTGTTTGATTTTGTATGGAACAAAAATTAGATTTTTATAATAAGGTTAAAGTCGACGAAACGTCGGGAACAAAATATTGTAATTAAAAATTAAATTTTATTTTCATTGAAGAAATTTAGACCCTATTAGCTTGACAAAATAATATTCATAAATTCATCACTCTGGCCGAAGTAAGAACTACAACAATAGGTAAAGTTTTGTTCAACGGTCACTTTGCGATACCTTGAGCAAGTAATCAGTGTAAGACCTAGATTACTTCATGTGCATCACTGCACCCTCCAAGCATTTCGATTTCCTGCTAAAAAGAAAGATTAATCTTAGTTCTACCTCAGATAGAACATTCAAACAGCTCAATTCTGTTTTTCCAAAATTCTTTATCGTTATATCCCTTATGCCCGTAATTTCTACAAACAGATATCTGTTCGTGTTCGTACCTAAAAGTTATCTTTACCTATCCGGTAAAACTATTTTAGTAATTTCAACGTTTATTTTGCCTACGTGTTTTTTCCTTTAAGTTTTCTTTTAAAATATGGCAACATGTGTATTTTTATTAATTTTTTGAATTAACTGTCAAGAATCGATGGTGTAAAATACACTACAGTTTTATCAGTAGGTAAAACAAACGTGTTGAAATTATGAAAAATTCGTTACACCATAGATATCTATACACAGCTAGATATCTATTTGTAGAAATTACGGGCATTAGACCAGGAATTAACAGAGAAAGTGAAATATCGTCTTCATTTTGATAACTCCTGTTGGAAGAAATTTTACCGCAATATCTTTATCTACTACGGTTTTAGGCGTATTTAATTAATTTACCAGAGTGGGCTTTATATGGGGCCTATGGTAAATTATGGACCGATCATCACGAAATTTATTAGTGTGATTTCTAGTCCTGTGAAGTATTAAATTTGATTATGCTAGTATTTTTTATTACGGTTTTAGGCGTACTAAACTGTTTTCCGCAAGTACAGTTTATATAGTGCTTAGCGAAAACTATGGACCGATCTGCACGAATTTTCACAGTGTCATTTCTAGTCCTATAACTACAAAAAAACTAAAATTTTCTAGACTAAAAATAATATTAAAGAAATAATGATTTAAAAATTATTTTTCAAATGACTACCCAAAAAAAAAAAAATGGAGCTTCCAACGAAGCAGGTTTGTAAGGGTTGCGCTTACGGAAGACTTGAATTTTATATGGCGAGTTCCCACTTTGATTGTTGGATGTAACGATCAGCTTTACACAGTGAATGTTTTTATACAGTTATTTTTTAGTATTCTCCCTTACACACCTGCCTCGTAGTAAGGGAATGCCGTAGCACTTGAAATGTTATTTTTTTTTTATAGAAGTTGTTGAGAGTTCTTTCACTTACTTTACTGCATTTCCGTATGTCTTATTGCGTAGCGCATAATTGTGCGCTTATTTTTTTAAATTAGTGCTTCGCAAAATAATAAAACTTTTTATTGGATTATAACAGTTACGGTCCCTGGAAAATAATCATTATTTTCGGTCTCTAAAATAAAATATTTTAAAAAATTAAAGTCATTGTGAAATTCACAGGAGATTAGACATTTTTTTACAATTAAAAAAAAAAACAACAGCTTAGTTGTAGTTTTTGCTGAAAACCGAGTTTTGTTTGTAGTTTTGCTTTTTTTGTGTAATGAAATTGATAATTCTAAATTAAAAGCTTATCAGTTGTTACAATTGAAGCTTTACAAGTGCTTATTCATTAAAAAAAATAATGAAATTGATAATTGATATGAACGACATAAATACGTAAATAAATCGAAATCAACCAGGTCGTTCCATATACATACATAATACACATAATATAAAACTTAAATTTAAAAAATGGTGAACTTGACAGTGAGTTTTTGTTTTAACAGGTGTTATTGCTCACCTGTAAATATTTAAAGAAGCTTGTGAGCTTAAGAACATTGACGGTAAAACAAAGAGAGAGGTATCAATAAACTACTAGCAATTTACAAAAACATAAGTTGAAGAGATACGGTGCGGATTGCCTTTCAATTTTGAATTTTTATGCAAAATAAATACTATAGATGTAAAAAATGATAAAGGCCTTTTTAAAAATGATATAATGCCATTAGCTACATAATTTGAGTCCGATGCGGAAATTGTATCTATATGTCGTTAGTAACTAATGAAAATAGATGACGAATGATACACCTTATGCATTTGCCTTAAAAATGTTGCCATGTCCATATTAAAATGCAGAAGTTGAATTTGTTTGAGTCCAAAGTTAGTAAACTAAAATCTTTAAATGCGGCAAATCCTTTACAACATATTCAAAATGGGTTAAAACGGAAAGATTCTTGTTGTAAAACAAACTAACTGCCTGATAGCGTAAATGTTAGTATCAGTATCCCTGATGTTTTTAAAACATTATAATTTGAAATTAAAACTGTATTATGTTCTGGAAATCGAAATCACCTGAAATTGAAATCGATGAAGATTTATAATTCAATTTTTGTAAAAATGAACAGCTTTTCCTGATTTCAAAGTAGTTTAGGTAGATGAAAGTGGTCCTCAAAGTATAAGGTTTTTAAAAGGAAATACTTTTATGAACTTTAAACACGGGAGTTTTCAAAATTTGTTCAATTTCAGTTTTACGTGATTCAGATTTCTAGAACATGACCGATAATGGGCCATGTCACAGAGTACAATTCCGATCGGAATTGAAGAAAACATATTTGTTTTTTATTAGAAAGTGTATTTTGATAGTCGTTCGGCCTTTTAGATACAGAAAACTCCTATTCCATTCATGAAAACAAAATTGGTTTTATTCTGCAAATTTTTTTCGTCATTTTCTGAAGCACCAAATTACGGAATGAATTGCGTTTCCGAACGGAATTGTACTCTGTGACATGGCTGAATGTTATTTCAAATTACACATAAAGAAGAACACTCGAGATAAATTAAGTTTTTTATACTTAACTTAAGTACGAGTAGTACTTAAAAGTTTAAGTACGAATAACACTAAAACGTACTTTAAACAATCCTAAATGGGATTACTTTCGAGAATCAATCCCTTAACTTCTTAAAATAAGTATAAAATTCTTAAGCCAAGTAAAAGAAGATTGATCTTTTCGTTAGTAGCGCCACTCTCAGAGTAAATTTACAAAGTGAGCGTTTTTAATCTCATATACAGTGTTACCGTTATGATACTAATGTATTACCCTTTTTCGACGGTCTTGATACCCTTTATGGCCCTTTTTCGATTTAAACTTTTGTATCATTTCTAACTATTTTGTGCCACTTTTGACCCTTTTTGGAAATAGCACTCACATTTTGGTCTTGTCAACACTGCTGAACAGTAGTGCTTCAGCTAAACAAATGTTTTCAAAATAAGCATTGCTTAAAGAAAACATTGTGACAGACTCAAAGCAGAAACTTACAATTCCATGCCTTCTTCTCATACTTTGTTCAAAGCGGAGATGGTGGAATGGACTTCAAGTGGAAATTTAAAAACAAAATATAAAACGCACATTCCTAAAATGTATGTAGTTTTAGTATTCGTAAAAAGTTTGTATTAAAACATTTTTACGACTTCTAAATTAGATTTTCGATAGTAAAGTACAAATTAAAGTACAGTTTCCCTAATAGCAAAACATAAATCATATACATATGTACAATGTACATATTTTTTATTATATATATATATATATATATATATATATAATATATATATAATATATATGTTTTTTATTTATTGAATAACTTATGGGTTTTCTTGTCTACAAAAAAATGTGACATTTTATTTAACAAATGCAATTTGGTGTTCGTTTCTTAAAAATGTTTTGCTCTCAAAAACGGTAGTTTTATTCTTAAAAAATTCAACCTTACTAATCGCATTGGGCATTGGGCTTTTTGCCCCCTTTAAATCGACAGTGTTGAAAGTGCCCTGTAAAATAGGTGACTTCAGTTTATATATGGGGCTATTTTTAAAACTGCGACGATTGCCTGAAAGAGCACCAATAGAGAAAAAATAGTTTCTCGATTTTGGTGCGTTTTGAAATTTAAGAGTTGGCTCATGTTATTTTTAAGTGTGACGCATATCAGCTGATTGTCGTTGAAAAACGAGTGATAACGGACGACGTCGTGGACCAGGCTGTAAATTAGTAAATAATTTGTTGATTTAGCTGAATAAAATTATAAAAAACTGTATAGCCTTCAAACCTCTATGTCACGAGCAGCAGATAGGTTATATGATGAGACTTTGTTTGAACATTTTATTCAAAGAAAGATAAGAGATTTGTATAGTCTTTTTTGTGTATTAACTCAATTTTTCAATTTTGCGCATTTTCCGCTTTTTACAACTTTCTTTGGAAATAGTGGAATTATAAAATTAATATATATCGCTTACTAAAATTCAAGTGGCTCTAACTAACCAAAAATTACAAAGCGACTTTTTCATTGATTTTGATGTGTTGCATCAACACAAATGTCCACAAATCTTTCGACCAAAATAAGCGATTTTATTAACTAAAACCTCTATGAACAAAATCTATTATTATTAAAACTTTAACCTTACTAACCGTTGGCATAATATGCAGCCGTAGTCAAGTGTCAAAACAGCTGGTAGGTTAACCATGAAAAATAAAGAATAAATAGTTTCCCAATAAAAAATTGTGCTTTGAGCGAAGCAGGTTTGTAAGGGGGAAATGTAAGAGTTTCGCTTACCATCTCGCTTACGGAAGGCATGAATTTTATATAGTGAGTTCCCACTTTGAAGCAATAAATTTTTAACACAAAAGGCGCTTTATTCAACGCTTATAAAAACTGGTGAGTGTAGCTATTAGATTTACCCACTCAATGTTTTTTACAGTTATTTTTAAGTATCCTCCCTTACAAACCTGCTTCGTAGTAAGGAAATACCGTGGCACTTGAAATTTTATTTTTTTTTTTAATTTGTTAAGAGTTCGTTCACTCGCTTTATTGCATCTCTGTATGTCTTAATGCGTAGCGCATAATTACGCGTTTATTTTTTTAAATGTACCATTAGTGCTTCGCAAAATGATACAATTTTTTATTGGGTTAGGTCGACTCATAAATTTAACTTTTTAAATAGTTTATTGCTTCTCCTGTAAAATTTTTAAAATGTTAGATAGGGCCTTTTGCGTTTTAGGTAACGATATATTGGTATTTTAAATCTATATACTTGTCAAGCTGTTAAACACTCGTTAGAAAAAAGAGCTCTCTTATTGTGTAATGCCTAATTAGACGCCCCACAGTGGGCGATTTTAAAAAAAAAACATGGTAACAATTCAAAATTTAACGAACCAGAATTCTAGATAATAAATATTTCAAAAAATCTCGCTCAATCTTTTATTGGAATAATACTTGACCAATGTATGTCAAAATAGTAAATTTGAATTTTCCAAGACGTATGTTTCGTAAAGTAAAAGAACTCGACTAGTACATGCCACCGTTAAAATCAATCAATTTTTAAATTATGCCAAAATTAAGAATTCTGGAAGTTTTTCAAATTTTTCAAATGCCTGAGGTTTCCTACTTTGAGAAACTATGGAGCCCCTCCTAAAAGGGGTATAGACATCAATTCTGAAACTTAGGACCAGGGGTCAATAGACTCTAAATCCAAAACTTAAACTCGGCTACAAGTTTTTAATTGCCACTTGAAGTTTTGTTCCAATTGGACTGACTAACCGTTTACAAAATCAACAATTATTTTAATTTTTTTTTTCCAAAATCGCCCACTGTGTGGCGTCAAATGTGGTAACATCAGAGAGTATAAAATGTTCATAGCTGATAGAAAAACTTAAAACCGAGTAAATAGTTTATATTTTAACGTTTCTTACATAATTTATTGTAAATTTTTATTGATTTACAATTTGCATTCATTTTCATTTATTTAATTCAACTTATTTTGCGCTTAAATGATTTGCAAAATAAAGACGCAATAAAAATGACATTGGAAACCGCTAAAATAATACCTAATTAAATTGATGAACTGAGAAGTAGATTGTTTTTACCTCAATTACAAAACCAAACAATCAAGTGCTAAACACAAAAACACACACAATTTCAGCTAGAATTTCAAATGGAAATCGAATAGATTTATTGCAAACTTTTGTTTATAAATCAAATAGTTTTTATGCAAATTAGAAATTATATTTTGGTAATAAATTGAAATATCTTGAATTTCAATTTCTTGATTTTTTTCGAGTGAAAAAAAATTTCATTCTTTCTAAGACCACATTTGGATCACATGCAATGGACGTGCAAATTCCGAATGTTTTTTTCTATTCAATTTCCACCACTCATTTAATAAGGCCAATTAAATATCTCAAATATTTACGATTTATTTTTTTATTCGTGTTTTTAAGTTTCAATACGGAGTTGTTGTTGTTGCACTGGATGGTCGTTGCTCGAATTACTCACTATCGGAAAGTTTGAAATCAAATAGCTTAAAAATAAATTAAACACATTCCAATTACCACATAATAAAGTTCACATTCAAATACACTTGAATATTCACGACTACGACATCAACTTTTGATGGCGTTGATAACGTTGATGAGCAGGGCAAGTTTAAATATCCCCAAAAACACAAAAAAAAAAAAAAACTAAAAATATGCAAGCGAAAAAACACAAACTTATAATTTGTAATTAGTTTTATTTAAAAAAAAGGTTTATTACAAAATATAATTATAAGTTTTTTTAAGTTTTCAAATTTAAATGATCTTCGATTGTCACACAAAACCGTAGAATATATTTTGAAAAAATACGTTCGACATCAAGTCGATGTTACTAGCGCAATATATTCATCGGTTTCGCTTTTATTAAGTTATATGCTGTTTGTTAACTTGGTTTGTTAACGTTTGAAAACCAACATTTTTATTAATAACTTTGTTAAGTTTTTCAAAATATTATTCCTAATAATTTTATCTTTTTCTTTTACATATTCTATGATGGACAGCACACAAAACAGAACGGAGCGATCAATTCTAAAAATTCCTTGGCTATTTTTTACATTGCAAGCATTTTTAAATAGCATGAAAAACTTGCCCTGTTGATAAGAAATAAAATAAAATTCAATATTTCTTATCAAAAAAACAGTGTGAATAAAATAAAAAAAAGTATAAATGCATGTACCAGACACTTGTGCAGACATTCGTATACAAGGGCACAGCTACGTTCTATTAAGTAGGGGTGCGGCAGATATTCTGTTACGTATTCGCTTATTTTTGCTAATTGTATTGGCAAACGCATTCGCAAAATGTTATGCATATATTTAACGCGAATTTCTAATGATGGCACTATCAATTGCATTTGAAAACTTTTTTAAGAAAATAAATTGTAACATACGTCAAAAACACGAAAGGGGATTTTTCATGTTCTTGACGTATGTTATGAGACATTTGCTGCGAAACATTTAAGTTTAATAGTGAAAATGGAAGGACGTATTGAAAAGTGTACTTTGCACAAGCAGTTTTTGTGAGTTTGTTATTGAAAGGAAGAAACAAAAGTTTCATTGTGTGGACACGAATGCAGTTGCAAAAAAGAGTTGAAGAAAGATTTTGCAGCAAATGTCCCAACTCTTACGAAAGTTAACACAATGCGAGTCTTGTTGCTGAAATATTAAATTTTTTATATATAAAGTACACACCCATGTCAAGCCCTGACCGCGAAAATAACGTAAGCGCCAAAATTTAAATTTTACAGGAGAGAGTTTATTTTATTTTATATAAATTTTGTTTGAAATTTGTCGCTTACGATAAAATTGTTCTTGCTATAAATTCGTAACGGTGACCATGACATTTTAGGTTGTTTTCGCGGTTAGGGCTCGATGTGTGCGTTTTTTAGATAACGAACGGGAAAACAAAAAATATATGTATGCAGAGTACGTAAAGCTGAGTACTCGCTTCATTTCCCCTTGTCACTCTTGCCTATAAAGTAGCAAGCTGATCAATAAGACTTGTATCGTGAGAATTGAAACTCAAGTTTATTAACGATTCACAATTCTATGCTCTTAAGAGACTTACAGCCGTATTTATAACAAAAAGGTAGCCACAGTTTGTACAGTACGTACAACGAGCTGCTAACTAGAATGCCGATTAAGCCTAGCAGCTTGTAAGCACAGAGTTTATTTATAACAAACTTTTGTCCATCTGCTAACTAAAAAAAAATCAACTCTGAATTTTAATGATGCCACATTATATTACTGATTTTGTAATTTTTTTCTAAATTTTTTTTGTTTTTTCCTCCACATATAACAAATTTAAAAAGTTTTTAAAATTAATATAAAATAAAAAAAGAAAGAAACATAAAATAAAACAGTAATTAAAATAAAACCAACCAAATTGTTTAACATTAAACAGCTGTTTCTTACAAGTTGGCAAACGTTTGGCATCTGGTTAAAAATAGTTTAGCAAATCGTTAGCCAGAGTTTGGTAAGTGTATTATAAATAAACTTTGTGCTAACTTCATGCCAAATTTCCATTATAAATACGGCTGTTAAAGTCTTAAAACTTATGTTTAAAAAGTGCTGGTTCACACACATCCAATTTAAATCGTCAAGTCTTAAGTTTTTAGGATAGAGGGGAAAAGAAAATGGAAAATACTAGTCTATCTTTTATTTTCCTTTTGTTTTTGTATTCGTAATATACTTATTGCAGGTTCTAAAGAGAATTAAAGAAATCCTGTTCAGCTAAGTCGGACGTGTCAGAACCAGCACAAAATGTAGGTAGGTGCATATAATGAACTAAATTCGATTTTCGACGGCAGCCGAAATAGCTGATTAAACGAATCTTCATTTCGTATTATGGTGCACATTCGGTATGGTGCATTATTGTGAATTTTACTGATTTGGGTTATTCACAATAGTACATTTTTATCAGCTGGTAGTTTAAACATAAAATGTTCGTAAATTAAAAAAAAATAATAAGATGATGGTTCGATGATTCCTTTGATAAATAATCTAACTGGCAGATAACTGATGTCGAAAAGTCTATCAACAAAATTATTAGAGCATATGAAATGGTACGTGTATTTTCAGATGCTACAATTGAACAGACATTGAATATAGTTTTCCACCTGTTGTTTTACCTAATGTTTGAAATATAAGACAGCAGAACTCTGACAGAATACAGCAGTATGGACATTATTTCGAAAAATATTTTTAATACTTCTGAATTAAGGCTTTTTAGAAAATTTTAAACAATATCTTAACCAATTCCTGGAAGACATGAACTTAAGTGTCTCTTAAAAGCAATTGTCTTTATTACGATCACGATTTTTTTTATATCAAATAATATACGACGGGAGCAAATAGTGCGCCTTCATCAAAATTTAACGATAATGACAATAATAAAAAGATAGAATATGTCACTTCTGTTGTAGCAATTTTATGGAGCTATTAATGGTTTAGATTCGATACCAATATTTTTACGAGATATATGCGGGTTTAAGACACTTTTAGAAATTTAACCTATATGCAAGCCATAATCAATTCTTTGAAAATGGTAAGGTTTACTTTAAAGTTAATTTCGACTGGCTCCATTGTGGGAGCTATAAACATAAATAGACTTTTCCTTAAAAAAATGTATTTATTTATTTCTGCATTATGCAAAAAAGCTAAGGTTCACGGTAGTTAACCAGTACACTAAACTAACCTTCGCTTTACCAAAGGTTTTTATGTACATCGTTTATCAATACCCACCTGGGTGGTACTGCACATATGTTTATAGGCGATGAACAAATTTTCGTCATACAAAAACATTTTTTTTATGTTATATTAAAGAACTTAACAATTTGTTTAGTGAGTCACCCGAAGGCTAAAAAACTTGCATTTAAAGTTCCTGTTAGTAAAAGTTACGTTTAGCTAAAGTATGGCGTGGTACCTCTCGTACAAGCCCAATATAGATTTATGTATATCTGCAGAACGTGAAGCCAAAGTTTTCAAATGAGGTACAAGGATCTTGGTTATAAATACACAACTACACTGAAAGAAAAATGCTTCATATATTTAATGAATCGTTTTCATAAAAAATTTTCATTGATAAGATAAAAATTTTCATTGTCTAAATGGAATTTCATAGTTATAATGAAGTATTTTCTTTAAAATCGCTTCATTGGATTTCGTAATTACGTTGAAAATTTTCATAGGATATTTGAAAATTTAACTTTGTCCAAGTTAAACAAAAAATTTTAATTGGAAACATAAAAAACAATATACAAACATAACTATATTAATAAATTAATACAAAATTATAGTTTCCTTAAAAAAATGTTTAATTGTTAACTTAAAAAATTTAAGATTTAATTATTTCATGCATCTTATGTAATATGCCATTAAATTTATGAAATCCAAATTTTTGTATAAAAGCAACATATTTCAATAATTAAAAAAAAAATATTATTAACATTTAAATAACTCTAAAGTCTCAATAATTAAAAGTATACAAATATTTCGAAAAAGCACGCTTTTATAAATTTAAATTTTCATTATTACAATGAAAATTGTCATTATAGTAATGAAACAAAATCATGTATGTTTTTAGTTTTCTTTAATATGTACATACCTTCCTACATATATTATGTAATTAGTAATGAACAAACAAATGTTCCCCTTTAAAAAAACACACCCTTATTTTAAACTGTTGTCAACCAAATGATGTACAGTTATTTCCGCTTAATTGAGTTTCTAAAAAAGCACGACTTTTGACGCAATTAAACGGGAACTCAATTAAGCAGTACTCGGTTAATTGAGTCGCCGACGCAATTAAAACGAAAATTGCTTAATTGAGCAAGATGTGCAATAAAGCGAAACAGCCATGTGTAAATAGAAAATATAACTCATTTCTTTATTTATTTTATATAACATTTATTTATAAAACAGAAACATGAAACATGACTTTCTTGCCGCAAAATAATTTTTGTGGAGCAAAAACACATTAATTAGAGGGAAACAATTAACCGAAACATTTGCTCTTGTTTTTCGTAATGTGGTCTTATTTTGCGAAATAATTAAGCGGGTGACGCAATTAAACGGAACTCAACTAAACGGGTATTTTTATATAGACAGTTATACTGAATGATTTCGTTCCATGATTTTTAGTGCAATAAAACGGGATACTCAATTAAGCGGGGCTCAATTAACCGAAAACAACTGTATACGAAAAAGCTTGTTCTCTCTTTATGTGGTCTTTTTTTATTATGCGTTAGCAAAAAAATCAACGTTGTTATTGTTGTTATGGGCAATTTAATCTCATATTTACGCTCTTAATTGAGTAGTGGCAAAAAACATAGTTTTTTTATTCAAAAACTACACTGCCCCGGTATGCTAGCTGGTAGTGAGCTAGTCTATCAGCGCCGAGGTTGCGGGATCGATTCTCGCCAGAGACTCTGGTTCATGTTCATGCAGACAAGCGTAAAGCTTCGCGGGATTAGTTAAGGAATTATTAAAGAAAAAAAAATAGTTATAAAAAGGAAAATAAAATAAAAAAAATTAAAATTTGTTTACTTTTTTGAAAGTAGTCAGTCATCCAATGAATAATATTCATAGATCTAATGTATATTTTCATTAAATACATTTTAATGAATGAAACAGGTTTCATTGATCCAACGAAGCGCTGCATAGGTTCCTTTTTAATGCAATTTTTCATGAGATTAATGTCAAAATTCATTGGTATTGTAAAGAAAATTCTTTCAGTGTAGGCGTGGCACAAAATAGATTTATTTATCTTTTAAGAACGGTTTTTATATAAATTTCTGATCTTATTGCACCATGCTGAGTATATATGAATTGGCATAACCGATTATAGCACTCTTATTTGTTCTTAATTTGCTTTGTCTTAACGCCGATAGAGTCGACTCCTTCGGTAGATGGATGTGTCTTTGGCCATTACTCGCCCCATGTATAGTGATGTATGGTATAATAATGACGTTGGTTAAAAATCCGTTAGCTACATTGTTGCTAGATGTCTAAGCTTAAAACAGCATGACGATATGTATACTACCAATATTATCAAAGCATTCTTATATAGTGTTTTACCTTTAACGCAATTAATGATTGAAAAAAGTGCATTATACTCGATTCAATATGTTTTTCTTCCAAAGTTTTAATTTTAGTTACCCCAATATCATTTTCATTGCGTATCAGTACAAAGTAGACACTATATTAACACATAAAAACGTAAAAATATTTCAACTTAATGAATCAGAAGATACAAACAAGTCTTATCTGTACATTATTTAAATAAAAACAAGTTAGAAAGTATAGATGGTCAATACCGACCCCATGGTACCCTTTATTACAGTATATAAGAACAAAGCAATCATAGACCCGCCAGAACAAAATAATGTAATTGAGCTTAAGATTTATATAAAAGTTTTTTGTACCGAATATTATTTAGATCTCTTCAACTTTATGTGAATTTTTATGTTAATTCTAACATTTATAAGGAAGTTATACCGATTCAAATAAAATTTGGTAAGATGATTTTGATTGCAACAAAAAAGTTTGAACCAAATTTAATCTAAATACCAACATAAGTGCATATATATTAGGGTATTCATTTAACCGGGCTTTTGCTTTAATCGGTTAATCGCTCGATTAATTAATCGAGGTTTTGGTTTAATCGGTTAATAATCGGTTAATTTTGTTTTTGATCGGTTAACCGATTAATAAATTTTTTTTATAAATTAAGTAATTTCAATAAATAAAAATGAAATATTATTCATCATTTGGAGTTTATTAGTAAAAATAATAATAACATAACCAGTCTTGAACTAAAACGAGCAATTTATAACTATGTTATACATATTTTTAAATAAATACATATGTATATGTATTAATTAAAAAATTAACTTCGTGATCATTTTATTTCAATAGTTTAAGCAGATCTTATAAAATAATCTTTTAGAAAAAGAATTGGTAAATTTGGCACTTTTCTTTAGTTTTGATAAAACTTGACATGGAAAAATTCTTGCAATTATCGTAGATGTTGGAGAAATCGAAAGCAACCCATAATACATTTAGTCCTTTTACTGGATTTCTCTAAACATATAAAATCTGCAATTATTCCATTAGAGTCCTGTTTTAATTTTTTAAAATTTTTAATAATTTTAATTGTTTCGGTTAATTTAGTTGTTGTGTTACTATCGAGAGTTTCTTCTGTTGGCAGGTCATTATCTAACTTATCCTGGCAAAGCTCAGCACCGAGCATTTTGCAAAAAAGTTCATTTCCGAATTCCTTAATTTCTTATTTTGTACTGTATTTTAATAATGAATTTCTTGAAGGAAATATATTGCATGAAAAAATATTTCTAAACACAACTTTTTTGGTGCACTTTAGTAACTTTTTTGGTGAACTTTGGTACAGATAACAATGTAAAATTCGACATGATTACATTGTAGAATGCATTTAAATAAGCGAGTTGGTTTACAACTGCCGTTTTGAAACTCACCCATGATTAAAAACAAAAAAAATATGGTTTAATACTACAAAAAATCAAAAATTTTGTTACATCGGTTAATCGGTTAATCGACTGAAATTAACCGGTTTAATCGTTAATCGAAAAAAGCCAATTTTAAATTAACCGATCAGTTAATCGGGTAGTAATTAATCGGTTAACCGATTAACGGTTAACCGAATGAATACCCTAATATATATACATATTTGTATATTTGATCAAACTTATAATAAAATAGTACTTTTTGCCGATTTGACAGATTTATATACCGACGTGTTAAAGAAGAAACTTCCATTTACCTGGGTTATAAAACTTGTACTCGGGAAGAAATATGAATCAAGAAATTGGGTACTTTAAAAAAAAGTATTTTGGGCATAAGTTATAATATAATAAGGGGTTTCATGATATCGCTTAAAATAGCAATTTGTGCAATTGAGCAAACTTGCGAGACTCGTTTCATGAAATTTGTGATTAATATGTGAAATTTGTTTTTTAAAATGCACAAAGAAAACCAAAAGAATAATTTGCTCAAATTATGGCTAGAATTTATTGTTTGTGATTTATAAACACTTGGATTTTTCATTGAAAACGACGTTAAAAGCACTAAAAGATCTGTTTGTACTAATGCACAATTGAACAGCGCAAGTTTACGAGCCAAAATTGTTAGGCAAATTTAAGAAGTTTGTATAAATGAATTCTCATACAATTATTGTCAGTTCTTTTGCGAGGGTGTGAAAATGCACAGATTGCGAGACTTTTAAGCGATATTATAAAAACCCTTAATAATGTAATAAAATATATGTATGTTTATTTAATACATATATTATTATATAAGAAAAACTATAGATACTTTAAAATATTTTGATATATAAGACGTACCCATAAGTCATACTAGAGACCTTAAATTTAAGCACTTATACAAATTTTTATGTTTTTTAGTCCATTTTTTCATAACTCGGCCATTTTTGAACCGATGTGACAGATTTGTAAGCCGGCGTGCTTAAAAAACCATTTTTTATGGGTTTTAAAACTTGGACTAGGGAAATCTATAGTTACCGACAATGGGCATAACTCTTCTATTTCACGAAAGAATTTCTTTATTACTTTCGGTAATGGGTATACATAAAAACACTCCAATAACAAGAGATTTTGTTGGAAAAATTAGAGGTAGTTTCGGTTTTTTGCTCATATCTCAGCCATTTATTGACCGATCTGGCTGAATTTCAATAGCAAAATTATAAGGAGCAGGTGTGAAAGAAATATATTACAACCAAACAGACAGACGTCAGACTGAGAGACGGACATAGTCAAATCAACTTTATAGGGTCTCAAATCAATATTAAAGAAATTACAAACGGAATGCAAACTTATATGTATATACCCTTCGGTGAAGGGTATAAAAACGAATTTTTTGAAATTAAATTCTATAATTGTTTCTTAAGTTCAATCACTTTTTGTTTATTATTAAACAATTTCCAAAAAAAAAAAAACAAAATATTCAAAATTATGCCATCCAAAGGTTAAAAACCAACAACATCCTAATAGTTAAGTTGATAGAATGAAAACATTGATTAAAATATATAAAATTAATAAGATGCTTTAGTAAATACCAAATTTTAAAATCATTAGCGGCGTTGAGTATTTGGTGCAAATGGTCTTGCGAAATAGCAAATGCAAAATATCGTAGCTCTTTTATAAAATCTAACGGAAACTCTGTGTATTTTGTTCCCCGGGGGCTTGTAAAGATCATCATCAGGATATTTAAGCTTCTGGTGTTACATCCTCCGGGGAAATCAATAAAAAATTTAAATTTAACAGATCTCAGGAGATCTTCACATTCTCTTGCGATTGCGGCTGACCAGAGATCCTATCTAGGAGTCAGTAACACTGTGCAACAAAAAAAAAAGCGGGGTTCGGACAATTGAAGCACAGCCACGAATAACGTTTTAAGTTACAAAATAATTATTTTTCAGGAGAGAAAAAAAACGTTTTTAACAGGCAAGATCATTAATTTTTTATTTTTTTTCTTTAGATTATTAAAAATAATGATAATAAAAACTTTTATGCAAAATATTAAGAAATTTAAAATTTAAATTACATGCAAATTTACAGTTTATATTTTTTTTGTTGGAAAAACGTGGAAAAACGTTACATAGCCACAATCGCGATGTCATTTAAAACGTTATTCCACGTTTCAAAACCATTTACTTTGTATCATTTTGTAAATAACTTACAACGTTCTTTCACTTGTTGGTATGTCATTTTGAAGGCGTTAAGGTGTATAATTTTGGGTGATTTAAGGTTTAAACAGTGTAAGAGAGTAATGTTAACGGTTATCTGCAAAAAACAGTTTTTGCAATAAGTGGCTTTTACAACGTTATTCGCGGCTGTGCTTCAATTAATTCTGGTAGAGGGGCTAGAAAGAAACATACGTGTGCCGGCATTTTGAAAGATCTCAACGGAATTTTATTTTAGGAGGAGTTAAAATTTCACCCTTTTGGGCTGTTCGGGCAGCATACCGATATGATATAAAACTATGTGTTCTTTACATCTGAGGTATAAGGATGTTCAGCAGATTTGTTAAAAATCTTACGACAAATATTTTTGTGCAAAAGATTAACCCTCTAACTCCCCTTTATAACGGCAATATTCGTCCCTATTATAACATATTGAAAAAATCCCCCCTACCAACGGCGAGTGCTGGGATAATATGTTGCACAAAAATGTTGCCCTTGAAATTTTTCTGCACATGACCAACTAAAGCACAAAACTTAATACAAACAACAAAATACAGCCAAACTCAAAATTGTCCTTTAACAGATTTGTTTATTGCTATGACATTGCACGGTGAGAGATTCTGGATTTTGTAAACATTTAGTCCGATTGGAGTAAAATTTAGGGAGGCAATCAAGCACTCGTATTTAAATTTATCTTTTTGATTTGACGTCGATATACATATTCGTAAAAAAATCAGAAAATTTCAAACTTTTGTTGATTTGAGATCAGTAATTTTTTAGTGCGCGTACTAAAAGTTGAGTGGGAGTTTTTTGAAGAGTAAATTTAAGGTTAAGTTCGCAGTTTTACAAAATAAGGAACTATTTTTGATTCACTACGTATACAAATATTTGCAGTTCGTAACAGATTGTTATCAGACAATTTTCTTAAAAAATTGTTGATAAAATTTTAATTATATTATGCATTAAGCCTTTACACAATAATTGTTTATTTGTTTATATAAAAAAATATATAAAACCCCTTATAAAGTCTTATCGTATCTGGCTGGCGTCAAGTGTATATTTTGTGTATTTCAAGAAGTTGTTAAAAAAAAAAAAAAAATGTAAATAGGAAATTGAGTTTTAAAATTCAATTTTAACTTTTTAAAGATTTTGAAAAATGTTCAATATTTATTGTTGACCTGTGACGAAAATAAAATTATTTGCGGTTTCCACATGACAAGCGATTGATTGTGTAGTAAAATTTATAAGAAAAGCAGTCAGTTTTAGTGCTTTTCATATAAATTTTACTACAAAATCAATCGCCTGTTATCTGGAAATCGCATATTAAAGATTTGTGCATCTATTAACAGTGGCTCCATCCAAATATTCTTGATTGTTACGGCAAATTTCTGTAAGTTAAATTAAAACTCACTCTTTTGATTTATTTATAATAAATAAATACGTTGCCACAAGCAAGTAATTACTTGCAAGTAGTGTATACGTGTTACTAACGAAATTCAGGAGAAATTTTCTACCTGGCGCCCAGGTGAAAGTCTGAATTATCGGAGAAGAATATTATTACAGAATTGAACGTTAAGTCTAAGTGAATTGATTAAAAAATATTTTTTTTTTTATTAAAAGTAATGATTTTATATACGAGTACATATTTAAGTCCAAATAAAATTTTTTTAAGGTTTAAAAGATACGACAACACCCGAAGCTGCTTAAGGGTAGTTACACGATCGCACAAGTCGTACGTATTTTTACGAAAATGCATCTCTGATCTTATAATTGTTTGCAAAATTAATAAAAAAAAAAAAACAACGAAATATCTTGTAAACTACCCTTTTCAATTACGAACAATACTTTCGACTTACAACACTGTTTGGTGATGGTCCAACGAATTGTTCAATTGCTAATAAATCCAATAAATTATAATTTTAAAAGTTTTCAATACTTATTGCTTGCACTAAGAAAAATGTAAACAGCCGATTAATATCTTAAGTAAACTTTTTCTATAAATATACTTATATTTATTTGATTTGGCAAATTCAGAGCAAAAGCAAACATAAATAAGTAATGCAAATATAAATAAGTAATACAATACTGACGTTCTTGATAATTTTAATGTGTGGCAATCAAAATTTAATTGAACAGTCACAATTATTGTTTGCCAAAATAAACATCAATTGTTTGCTATTTTTAAAAACAGAAAAATAGTAGCGGAGCTCAGTGTTTGATGCTAATGGTTTTGCGAAAGAGCAAATGCAAAATATTGGAGCTTTTGTTCGCAATCCAACAACAAAGTACACAGAATTGCAGTTGTCACATCATTGCTTTTGTGCAACACTAAAACTATTTAACTTGCGGTTGCATATTTTTGAATTATGACGATGTTGCAGCAAACGAGCGATGTGTTTCTTTGCAAGAGAAACGATTTTCGGTATCGGTATTATTACCGGTATTAAATTTTGAACGGTATTTAAGCGGTATCGGTATTTATAACGATATCGGTTGCCGACCTTTATATAAATAAATACCGAAAATTTAATATGTGAAATAAATAAATCAAACCCTGATTGCAGTCAGTGATGGAAAATAAAAATTGGTAAAAAGTTTGAAGAAAAAAACTATCAAAATTTTAGAGTTTCAGTTTAACTTTATCCATATCTTTTTTGTGAACATACTATTACTTTAATGTAAATTAAATTTAAAAACTAATGTTTCTAAGACGGGCTCATATAAAGTATTAGTTCTACAAGAATAAACGCAACTTGGTGAAAATTTAAATTTTATCAGAAGAAGATACAAATTGGTATTCGCACTTTGGAAAAAAAAAACTAAGTAGATCTTCCATTTTCCCGGACTTGTATTCATTACTAAAATCTGGCGTATTTCTTCCAGTATTAGGAAGTAAATATTAAATTGCTTAAAACTTTTAAAAAAAAAGTTGAGTGGGGAAAGTTTTACAAAATATTTCAATGCTTTATTATTTTAACCTTCGCCTGACCAATACCCACCTGGGTTTCCATTTCGGTTTTATTTCTTCAATAATTTCCTCAAATTTTCTCAAAAAAAAACTAAAAAAATTGTGACATATTTGTAGTACCACCCCATTTGGTGTTGTTAGCCGATGTTCGTAAAAGCCTTTGGTAAGGCGAAGGCTAATCATGTTTTAATGTTTCTGCTGTATTAAATAGACCATTAAAAAAATGATAAGAATATATTATTTTTGACAGTAGTCTTTTTTTTGTCAAGGGAGTAATTATCAGCATTAATATTAGCCTAAGTTGTTAATTTTATCAGTATTATATTGGCTGTGGGACAAAGACAGATTTTTTATTTATATTATAATTTTAAACATTTTGTTATGTTTTTTCTCGTCACTACTTTGAACAAAATTCTAAAATTTTTTCTCATTTTTTCAAATTCATTTAGCAGTATGCTTCTTAATTCGTATCACCTTTGACAAATCTGCAAAACTACTATTTATGATACTGAGAAATTTTTACAAAAAAAAAAGAAAATACTTAAAAATAATTACAGAAGTATTAAATTTTCCAGGTCTGATTGTAGTTTAATGTATTTGCAAGAGAAAGATTAAATATCTCTTTAAATATAAACAAAATTTCTTTCATAAAAAAAGTGTTCGAAGACTAGCGTTTTAATAACGCAAATTATATACATACATATCGTTAGCTTAAATGGAAAAAGGCCTAACCAGGTTTAGATTGGTTATTCTGAATGCCCTTAATTAATTAATTAATGTCTTGACAAAATTTCACACTTCTGCGATCAAAAATGACAAAAAACAAAGGGACGTAACTACACGTGTTTTTATTTGATACTTGCAAAAAGACGTAATTACACATAATGAAATGGTTTTCTTTGAAAATTCTTTGAAGAATTCCATGGACGACTTATCGATGCATGTTTTTCTGATATGTTTATAGTAGAGTTTGCTAAAAACCGTAAAAATGTGAAACCTCGGTTTCGGTTTTAAAATGATTAAAACCGGTCGGTTTTATGTATGAAATACAATTTTCTTATTTGTTTCAATTCAGGTACTTTTATTAAAAAAGAAACATTTGTTCTTCTAAGTACTTATTTTAAATTAAAGAAATTTGAGATACCTTGCCATTGTTCCAGGCTGTTATTTATAAAGTTTTTTCTATATGAAGTACGAGTATTATGAATAAATTGCTATTTTTTTTGGCATAAATATAAATTTAAAGAAAAAGCAAAAAACCGAAGTTTTTTTGGTCGGTTTTCGGTTTCGTTTTTAGGCATTAAAAGCTCGGATTCGATTTCGGTTAAAACCGAACATCAATCCCTAGTTTATAGTTTTCATTCTACAAAGTTTTTTGCTTCTCCTGTAAAATTATATTTTTGTTGGTTACACCTTTTCGCATTTTAGCTAACGATATATAGCATATTGTGCTCACTAAGATTTGTTTGCAAAAATATAAACAAAACATAAATAAATACGCAGATTCTGTGAAAAAACAACAATGAAACGACCATTATAAAAGAATTTAAATTACTTTTGCCGGCCGGCATTGTCACGCAATATATACAAAACTAGCGAAAAATAATTTTTTTCTATGAAAAAAAAAAAAACATTAACAACAAGTATTGCATGTATGTATCTGCACTCTAGCTAAAAACCAAGTAAGATAATATAGTTGGTCAAGCCCGACCAATACCCTACACCACAGTACACATATAAAAAAAATTTCGAGAGTGCACCCTATTTGAGACCCATGGGCAATCAGTGACCCACCGAAGCAAAATTATATTATGAGGTTAAGATTCATGTAGAAGTTCTTTACGCCAAATGTTATTTAGATATACATATTCTTCTATATGAAATTTGTTTGCTTTAAAATTATTTAAGGAAGGGGGTCTTAAATGTATGTTGTTTTGCCAAAACTAAATAAAGAGAAAATGCTAGATTTTTGCAAAAAAAAAAAAAAATGCTAAATAAATATTATATAAAAATATACATAAAAAGAAGCAATTTAATTAAAAAAAATCATATTGAATCACATTTTAGGCCGAGTTTTTGAGATCTTAGTTCAACTAGGTTTAGTTAATATAAAATAAGATTCGTGCCGCCATTACCAAGTTTGCATACAAAATTTTGTCGAAACAGCTTAGTTTTGCAAAAAAGGTTGGTCGTTAATGAAATAATAAAATAAAATCACATTCCGCCGGAAAAATCCGAGTTCCAGACTACATTAAACCAATTTTTAACTTAATCCACATCTCAAAAAACGAATTTATGTATGAAACTTGTAGTACATATTTTCAACATTGTGCCATTCGCATCGAAATAGAAAAATATTATTTAAAATAATATTTTTCTTTTTACGTCAGTTTCATACACTAGATAAAAGGACACGATTGGAATGTTGCTATGTATTTATAAATTGAAAACGTAAGCAAAAGTCATACACATTTTTGAATAAACATAATAAGTTGTAATGAAATCCGTTTTATGGAAACATTTTAATAGTCTGATAATATTTACTATTGCGATTATTGCGTGGGATCACTGGTTGTTTTTTTTTATTTTTTATATTGTAGTGTAGATGAATTTAACAAAGTTTATAGTTGTATTCTTATCGGGTTAAATGCTCGTAAGCAACTATGTTCACACTCGAGTTTTTAAACGCGTTTAAGCACCTCGAACGTGATTAATACTAAGTATGTTCGCACTTGGGTTCTTAAACGCGTTTAAGCAACTCGAACGTGATTAAGCTCTAATCACATCAAAATCGAGATGATTACCCATACATTGAAGTGATTTGTTAATCACTTCAAATTGACATGATTTCAACTAAACCACATCATTAAACACAGAGAACCCCCTGAACATACCTTAATTATTATACTCAGCTAATGTAGAGTCGGCCACCATGAACGTATCCTCACGTGTGCAACCGACCGCGATTTCTTTTTAATGTTTTTATTTTGTCCTTAAATAATTCATAAATTTTCGATGTTTGGCTATTGACGTCAATAGTCGTCGATGGCTGCGAGTGTTAGACGGCAAATCCATCTGAGGAGATCGAGTGGTTGCGATCGAAACATGTCATGGTAACCTGCCGCCCCGGGTTCGAGCCCCGGCCACGGTCAAGAATGAAAGATTATCAATAACAATTTTATTTAATTTTCATGTTGTAAAATTCCTTTCTTTATAAAAATAACTTAATGAAAATTTAATTTGATGAACTTAAGCCTAATTAAAAATATTGAACATTTATGAAAGTATTTTTATACATTTTTAATACTTTAAAGCAATTTAAATTGGTTTGTTGTGCTTTTTTTTTCTAAATCAACTGTCATCTTAATCATCTCAAATGTGAACGCATTAACTTAATTAACATTTTGCTTAAATGCGTTTAAAAGCCCAAGTGTGAACATAGCATAAAATACTCATACATTCTTTTGCAGTTATTAAAAAAAGGCCTTTAGATGATTAAATGTTAAAAATGCAAATATTTTTTTTTTAATGTAAATAACTTTATTTATTTAACAGCTAAAGTTTGTTTGCCCCTTATTTTTGCCATTTCCTTTAGAAATTAATCAGGTGATCTTCCTTAATTCCATTTATTTAATGTATTAAATGGACTAAATAGGTAACAGATAAGAAAATAATCTTCTTTATATCAAGGGAGTAATTTCGAATAAAAATAAAAAGATTTATATTAGCTTAAGTTGTTATCTTTATTATATTGGCTGTGGGACAAAGACTGATTTTGGGTTTTTTGTAAGACTATAATAAAAAAAAAAATATATAGTATTTATGTTTTCCTCATCGATGACTGATTGCAAGTTGCATGACTTGCTTAATATTATTCTTTTACTAGAACTTTTGAATTTAAATAGTTTTAAGACAAAACAATGATATGAAATAGAATTCATAAAATATTAACTAGAAATTTAAGTTGGATTACAAAAGTTATTGAAATAAGGGAAAAACAAGTAATAGTGCTATATTCGGCTGTGCGGAATCTTTGATATCATCCACCGAGAGTTCGAATATTTCAGGAGTGGGCTTTGTATTGAATCTATAAATTGTAAATGTGTGTTTCAAACATCGTAAAATTAGGAGTAAAGTCTTAAAATAAGTTCTATCGCATCTGAGAGACTATTTTCCAATGCAGGTCTTGTTTAAAAGGATTTGTGAAATCGTCTACCTCCGCAAAAGTTGAGACTATACTGCAATTTTTTTTTGGCAATTGCAAAGAACATATTATAATTCTCGCGGCCATTCTTTAACCATTTCGTTCTCTGTGTGTAAGAATATTCTCTTTCTATTTCATCTGTATTAAGTTATTTTGAAAATTTATTTTCTTAAATTCTGATGAAATTATAATTCAACTTAGATTTAGCAAATATTTGGAACACAAAAAGCTTAAAATTCAAGGATGTAACAAGCACATCAATTCAATTTAAACTACTATATAATAAAGCCTTATTGTCCTTAGTCTTTTGATAGCCATCAAAAAACACTTGATAATACAACTATTAGATCTTTTTAGGAATAGATTAATTAAAAAAAAGTTTAACCGTCATCAATTGCACACTTGAGAAATATCATGTATTTAAAAAATATCCACAAAAGGAAAAAACAATTCAAAATTAAATTATGTAACATTTTCTATTTTGTTAAAGGCAGTCACTTGAAACACTACATAAGGATGCTGTATAAAGATACAAAAATTCAAACTTAGATACTTTTTATACAAACAAACATCTACTGCGTGTGTATCTGATAATATTATTATATTTGACGAAATAAATTTTGTGTATTATATGAAAACATATACAAAATATTGCACAGTAGTTATATAAGGAAATCAAAAAACAAATATTACATAATGAACATAACATGCGTAAGTATGTATGCATATTATATAGTGTACTCGTATTTTTATATAAAAATACTACGTAGTATTTATTTATTTTTGTATCTACATCCACAATCTCCTTTGCTCTCTTACAAAACAAGCAAAGCAAATGAAAAAGGACATTTATTCTTTCCTTTATATTTATATCTATCGAGGCTGCCAGATACATTTTTTTCTTTTCCCCAAATTTAAAAAAAATCCGCAAAATATCCCCTCTGTAAAGAAAAAACCAAAAAAAATTCCTTTAAACAAAACCGTATTATTTAATGGTTAATATTTAATAGGCTATCAATTTGTTAATGCATCAGCGTGGAGCATTTTTATCTTATAAAAATACATTTTTGAATTCATATTTACATAAGCACAGTACAGCGAATTTTTGTCTTTGTAAAACTTATTGTTTATTGAAACCATTTATAGTACAGCTCTGTAAAGAATATGGTGCCTATTATGAACTAAATTCGATTTTCGACACCAGTCGAATTAGCTGATCGAACGAATTTTCGTTTGGTATTATGGCGCGCATTCGATAAAAATTTACTATTGTGATTTTGTTGATTCACAGTAGTACATTTTCGATCAGCTGTCATTTTAAATAAAAATTTTTGTTTACAAATTTAAAAAATAAAGTTAAAGTAAAACGTGACCACGGCAGAATTATGGTCGTTTTCAAATAACTTAGCTTCAGTGGGGTTTCATCCCACTTTTTTACATGCTGAACTTTGCTGCAAATCATTTGGTCAAAAAATAATTTTGTTCCATGAGGAATATGAGCGTTTCTAATTGATGTTTACGACGTTGGACTTGCATAAAATGAACAAAACTGATAAAAAAAATATAGTATTTGGTGTACGAACACAAAAAAATTTACAAATAGTTAAATTTTCAACAAGTTTTTTACATTTATTTGCACCGTCGAAAGTAAATTTTTTTTCGTTGAAAATACGATGCACAACGAAATTTTTAATAGCGCTGCCGACTCATAATACCAAATTAACATTCGATAGTCGATGTTCGATAGCCAGTGAAAATCGTTTATCGAATGTAACTCATAATAGGGGCCTATATTTTGAAGCATGAGGGCAATACAAATTTGGGGAATGATAAGTGCATGTGATTAGGGACTCAATTGCGAGCATATGTATAAATACATTCATTAAGGCTGAGTTTTTTGAGATGTGGATTAAATTTAAACTTAGCTTAACGAAGTCTGAAACTCGGATTTTTCCGGGGAAATGTTATTTTTTTAATAAGATTTCTGTATGACGTGTTAAGTTCCCAATTTTTCATATTTGATAAATACACTGAAATTTATTGTTGAGGGAAAGGCTACCTTCTATTTTTTATTATTTCATTAAAGCCCAACATATTAAGCAACACTAAGCTGTTCCGTCAAATTTTTTTATATAAGCTTGGAAATGGCGGCACAAATCTATTTTTAGATTAACTTAACATAGTTTAACTGAGATCTAAAAACCCCTGCTTTAAAGTTGGAATTATCAGCTGACTCATCTATTCGCCTTGGGATATTATTATTTTACTTTTGCAAATCTGATAATAAATAAATACAAATTTTAAAATTTTTCTCCAAAAAAATCCTACTTTTTGTTTAATATGAAATTACAATTTTTATCCTTTCAACAACAAAATTTCCCCTTATTTGGGAATAAAATCTGGCAGCCCTGATTTCTATACACGTTTTGTTGCAATAAATTTTTTCCTTTTTGCGTAGGTGGATTTTTCAAAACCAAATACGGAAATTAAAGATTGTTGTTTTTGAAATTGCCAGAAGTTTATGGAGAGAGAGAGAGACGAATTTTTTTATATTCATATTACAATAGTGTTGCCAGAAATAAAAATAGGTATTTTGCTTATAACAAAGAATGAAATGACATTTGCACCAAAGGAAAAAAGAACTTCTTCTATCTACTTAAATAAAAGAAGATGGTGTAAAATGAAGATGGAAAATTCAGAATTTGAATTAATATGAACTTTAATCAAAAAAATAATAAATGCTTCTTGTAGAATAGATGAATGTATTAAACTTGTACCTTTACTTTTTACCTTTTAGACCATACGTATTAACATCTAATGTGTCGATAAATAGTCGAATGTCATTCAAGTTGCATGAATGCCTACACAGTCAAATTGATGTTCTCTATAAATCAGAGTTACCAAGTGCGAAGCTTTATTTAAAAACAAAACTATTAGGATTATTAACACTGTGCTCGAATTTAACACTTTTTTAACACGCTGGGCTTCCAACTGGCACAGCTAATTTGAGAACGCTGAATTCAATGGTGATTACCGTTTCTCAAAGTTAGCGATTGTATTCGGGATTAAAAATTTCAATACTAAAGTAACATTTTAAAACTATGAATTTTTGTCTGTTTATTATGGCACCCTATCATTGTACTTAAAGTATTACTCCTTGTTCAAAAATTTCGAACTTTCGTTTAACGAGTTCTAAGATACCTTTTTTTTTTGGTTTTTTTTTAAAGAATTAAATGAAATGGAAGATCTGCTATCTATGTAAAAAATTAGCCATTTTGTCTTTCGTAGATTTCTCGCTGCTAAACAGCAGTCTAAAAAACGTTATCTTAGTTCTTTTTATAAACACAACTTGAATAGTCATATTCAAACATCTTTTCGTTAATTTAAACTTAATAACATCAATTAATATTGTTTTTTTAGACCGCATAACTAAAGAAGTCTTAGAGACCGCACTTGAAACGACTATTTCGAAACCAGTTTGAAACGCATTGGAAATCAGTTGCATTGAAACTGGTTCTCAAAGAAAACGGAAATTATTGTGTTAATTTCATCATAATGTACAATTTATATTGCGGAGTGTGTGGTAAATGATTAATTCTGTTTTCAAACCAATAATTATAAAAGGATTTCGTTGCAGTTGCGTTTCTCCGTCTGCTCTGGGCCTAATAGTTATCACAATAAAAACAAGAGTCAGAGTTGTTTTGGTTAATCATTTGCATTAATAGAAAAGAGGAGTAGTCTAACGATTTACCCTAAAGGCACTCCCCTAGACAAATTTTATACTGAAGATTGGCGATTGTTTTAACACTCAAATTGCCGACGACCAAAGAGGTATGAGGATAATAGTCGCGTGGAAGTTAAGGAGAAGTTAATAAAGTGTCGAAGCTTTAAGCAAAGCGTGCTGTGGTCATACGTGTCAAAGGCTTTAGAATGATGAAAAAAACCAAGAGATCAATTCTTCCTTCATTCAGTTCACGTCGTATGTTTTCAGTTACATCCAGTAATGCAGAAACACAGCTATGATGTTGGCTTAACCCAGATTGCTTATCAGTTAACAAATTGTTATTTTTGATATACATACATATGCATGTATGTATAACGACATTTGATTAAAGATAAGTTTTTCAAGAACCTTAAATAGAAAGCACAAAAAGTAATTTTTTTGATATTGACACTATTTTCGCGTATTTCCATTTGAAAGGAAAAGTGTAAGACATTAAAATGGCGTTGAACATGTGTTATATATGGCAAGAGTACTATACCTTAAGAAAATTTTGGGTGTATGTTATCGGAGCCAACCTCGTTCGACTTAATTGAATTAAAGGTTGTAAAGAATTCAGATTGGCTTAAGCAAACGAAATACATTACGATGGATAACGTAATCATTAGGATTTCTAATCGAAAAGTTCTCAAAGGTGTTATCAATTGGTAGAAAAGTTTTAGTTCGACATTGACCTGACAACTGCTTGAACTCTCTGATCTACCAACATCAACCCCAATTTCACGAATGTATTTCCAAGTTTGCCTAGATTCTATTGCATATCCAAAACGTCTAGAATAATACTACATTTTTGCAACCCTGATGCTTATGTTAACGTTATTTCTTTCAGTTTTAAATTCAGCTCTTAATCCAGAAGTTCAAAAACGCTTCCACCTTGCATAAATAAGTACATTCTCTTTTAGCTTTTAAAGGTTAAATATTAGTAGAAACCCAAGGCTTTTCCCTACCATTTATTGTTTTAGATTTAAGTGAAACTGTTTTATCAAATAGACATTGAATATTGTCCTTAAAAAATACAACTTGCTCATCAGCTGAAAGCATGTGATACACTTGAGACCAATGAATACGGGATAAACTTCCACGGACCACATTGTAGGCTATGCTTTTAAAGTCACGATAGTGGACAAAATGTTCCGACAAAGGAATTTTAAAGTTATACGTTAGAAATATTAAGCAATGCTTTGAAAAACACGAAGCTTACACTTGGTCATGCAGTATTACAGCATTAAATAGACTCAAACCAATAAGAACATTAGGCAAAATTCTGCTAGTTGCTGTATGATGAGTTGGATTTACTGTGTTAGTGCGTTGTGAGACCACAGGATAATTCTGATTCCAAAAGTAGGTTTGAGTTAAAATCACCTAAAATAAAAATATCATCATAAGTAGCGGCAAACGCTTCCATCGTTTAAAAAATTTTTAGAAAGGTATTATCTTATTCAGCCTGTAAACACTGTCAGAAACTATCTAAATAAAAATATATTCAACATATTTTCCACTTAGTGATAAATCAGTTGAAGATTTTAAACAAAGTTTATGGGAAATATTATTCCTTACAAAAATAGCTACCACAACAGCATTACCCTCTCGATCTTTTCTAGCAACTTTATAACCACTAAGCTAAATTAAACTATCCGGAGTCCCAGAAGAAAGCCAGGTTTCAGAAACTCAGACCATACCAATGTTAAATTTTTCAAAAATGAATCTAAGCTCATCAATTTTATTGTTCATGCTTTGGGCATTAATATGAGTTACCGTTAGACCTTTCCTGTAATTAGCCAGGATCTAAACCATGCTCATTGTTGTGTCCCTGATGTTTCCTCTCAAAGTGTCAATATTATCCGCAATCATAATCAAATATGTACCTATATAATAAAAATTCGAAATAGCAACGCAACTTAGAATAATTTTACCAAAAAAAATAGTTACACATTTAAAAAAAATAATAATAATTACATATCAGCAAAAGGCAACAAAGTTCAAAATTTTTTTTACCAAAAATCTAAAAAAATTAAATTTTATCGATTTTCGACGTACTACTTGGCGATGAGAAAAACTTTTGACAAGTTTTTCTCAAAGATATTTTAATGGTAGTTATAAAAAAAAATCCAAAAACAGCAAAATACTGCCGTCAATTGGTCTGCGGAAAGTAAGTAAGTAAGTTCACCAAAACTCGTGTGTTTAATCTTTTTATTGTTTTTTTTTTTTTATTCATTTTAGAAATTGCTATAATAAAGAAATTATTTTCCACAACAAAATAAATAAAATATGTAAATATGTATGTATGTACTTAAAAAAAAACAAAAAATACAACGAACAGTTCAATAAAATATTTAATTTTAAGCTCACATAGCATCAATAACCTTGAACTGACCTTTTAGAAAGTATTGTTCTAATGTTGTTCCAGATTTATTTTTTAAGCTGCTTTTTTTTTGTTTAATTTAAGCTATAATTTAATTTGTATGAGGCATATTAAGTTTGTCATATTGTGTGTTACACCCAGAACTAAACTCTTTAATTATATACATAATTCTAAGTCGACGTAGTAATGTCTGTCTGTTAAACAAATTAGTGGAGTTCAGTGTTTGATGTTAATGTTCTTGCGGAAGAACAAATGCAAAATAATGTAGCTTTTGTTTGCAATCCAACAACAAAATATGTACACAGAATTGCAATTGTCACATTATTGCTTTTGCGCAATACTAAAATGTATAGTTTGCTACGTGTTTTGCATTTGCATCCCTGATGCTCACCAGCATCATAAAAAACTGTTTTACTTGCAACGAAAGTAAATGAATACATTCAAAGTTTGATCAAAATATAGCAAATTTAGTTTTGATGAAATAATTTTTGTGCGTTTTAAATTTTATTTGACTCAAGTTTGAAACAATACTTATATGAGAATCTTTTTTATGCAATTTATTTCAATTAAATTATATTGCATTTATGCCAAACACATTAAAGCATATGCTAACACACAAAACTAAATAAATAGCAAACTATAACTACATAAGTTAGGATGCATTAAATGCTTATAACCGGTGTTAGGTTCCATTGACAGCCGCAATCAAGCACAGCTCATGTGGGTCCAGCAATTCGTTCCCGTTGTGTTACCGTGTTGTACTGTCTCCAAGGGGTCCTAATTAACCCGGCTGTCAACATTTTTACTTGATTCAATGAAGGAATGGATCCTATTCTTTTACCAAACAGCTTGAGTCTCAGGTCTCCGAATACCGGTCACACAGAAAAAATTAAAAACCAACTTCAATTAACGTATTTGTTAGAAATTTGTACTATTAATTAAATTCTTTACTGATTTTCCGCCTGCAAACAAATTGATCATATCAATTAACGCATTTGTAAGTTTGAGCTTTTCTTGCTGTTCAGTTTCAATCAATAGGTTTAATTGAAATTTGACCACCAGTAAAAGAGGCGATATAAAACGTAAACACAAATCAAAATATTTTTTTCAATCAACACAGTTAATTGAAACAATTAAAAAATAGTATGTTTTCATATTAGCAAATAAACACACAAACATTATAATTTTTGTTTTCAATTATGTCAAATTTATGGGAACAATTAAAAAAATTGTTGAAAATTTTTTCTGTGTAATGAGAGAGAAGATGTTCCGTTGACTTTTCTCGTCGTTGCAACTTTAACACAGGTCATTGCAAGGGAGTCCTAGCCTCTTGGCGTAATACCCAAAAGGATACTGCAGTGCACTGGTCGGTTATAGCCGCAATTGGGTTTCTGAGGTAAAGTCTGGTCAGCTTTAAAGTGCGCTGAATCCTTTTTTCATCTTCAGTGGGCCAGATTTTTCTGGTTTCCCCACAGGTAGTTTCATCGAACCATCTCATCGCCAGGGTTCTTATGGCCGCTTTAATATCGGTAGTAATGTAAATTTCCCTACCAGATATCCCACCAATACGTTTTCATATTTAAAAATACGTATTTGTTTTCAAATGAAAATTACGTATGTATTACATTATATTTATGACCAGAAATTTGCTGCTATTTTAAAATTTTTACAAATTTTTAAAAATTTCATTCGATTAAATTAGTCCGCTTTTGGTTTTTAAATGGTAATAAAGTATTTATTGCATGTATGCCTACAGGTTATTAGCCTTAAAGTTTTGTTTTCATCCCAACCGTGCAATTATTTTTTGGTATTCAAAAATTCTAAAATTGTTTTGTGCATAAACACTTTGCTGTAATATTTAAATAAATTTCTTGAAAAAAACCCATATGCACGAATAAGTATCGTTGAGTCAATTCAAAAACAAAACTGTGCAAAAATTACTCCATCAAAACTGAATTTACGATAAATATAATCAACTTCGAAAGTATACACAATGCATGTAAAATATAAGTTTTTTATATAAATACATTTATCGCTTAAGATCACCAAAAGATGTGCAAAATATGAAATGCATATAAGCGATAAATAATCTATTAATCAAAATTATTTATTTAGGCATTAGCTACAATATTGTTAAACAATGCTATCATCTATTAATGGTTCTTAAGTTATAGCTAATAACTAACCAAACAGATATCAATATAAGAAAAAAAATAGAAAAAATCATAAAAAATATTAAAAAAAAGAGATTTACTATAGTTGCCTCGTACATTCACCCAGTCTTGGAGTTTCTTAAGCCCCAGAATGACTGTTGCACTATGTAGTTAATCAAGATTTTCATAAAAAGTCTTAACCTGAAAAATTGGTGTCTTTGGTGGAGGGTATCATAGATTCGACACGGCCAAAAATAGCATTATTACTTGTTTATTATCATTTCTCACCATTTTACGAGTAATTGACAAATAGTTGTTAAAAAACACACTTTACAAAAAATAAAAACAACAAAAATTTTTTGCTTCAACCGGCATATAATTAATAACAGCAGCAGCAGTAGCGCAATTGCAACAACAACAAATGAAAATAATAACAGCGTTAAAAGGGACTGAAGCTTTGAAAAAAGAAGTCTTATTCAATCGGTTTCAAGCCGACTAAACGGCGCCATCAATAGCATTTTTCTAACAATAGCCGCCACTCAAAATTTCGTCAAATATCGGCAAACATTTTCTAAATGTAAGTTTTTACATTTAAAACCATTTTTAAAGATAGTATTGTGCATAAGGTTGCTACTTAAGTATAAAGGAATAGATAAAGCTGTTGTTAACTTCAAATATTTTAAACTACAAATAAAACTCTTAAGGGGTTTTTTGTAAGTTCCATCCCCTTGCATTAAAAATTTTTAACATAAAATTTATTGAATTTTCAAAAATTTGTATGAAAATATTTTAAAGTGAGGTGAAGTATTTTACAAAAAAACCCTTCATACTGTAGTTACACGTTGAAGTTGTTCTGATAGTTTTTTACATTTCGAGCCCTATTTGGGATTAATTATACGACAAAAGGCGAAGTTTAAGGAGAGGGTTTGAATTATTTGTGTCTTAAGTAGTGCAGGGCCCTGTTTCTCAAAGCTAAAGCAAATCTACAAGTAAAATACACTTGTAGTTTTGAGAAACAGGCCCCAGGAGTTTATTTGGTTTCATGTTATGCATTTAATTATTTTTAAAATTATAATGGCGCATTCGATAGTTTTCAAAGCATGCTGAGATTCAATTGATCATAGTAACTGTCATTTACGATAGCTTTAATTATGTCGCTTACGATATAATCGCAAATAAGGCTCAATATACTGAATGTCAAAATTCTTGCCTGCAAAACGAAAGACACAATTGGAAAGATAATTTGAAAGCAAGCGTAAGTGTATTAAAACTTGAAACGAAATTTGAAGCAAAACTTGATCGAGCAACCCCCAAGTTAGTTAACTTTTCTGTTCTTTCGAAAATGGCTTTAAAATGTATGTTCTGCCGGCTTCCTTAGTATCGTCCGAAGGGTTGCTTCCAAATGTAGATTTTGCAGTGCCGGATAAAAAAAGATTATCAGGAGAACATATAAAACAGAGAGTGCTCCTGATGTCCGTATCAGATGAGCACTGGTCTGACTAAAACCTTTTTAGTCAAAGTTGGTATTATTTGTGGTGCAATTAAAATTATATATCCCTAGTTTGGCCACTTTTAAAAAGTTCTCAGTGACAACGCTAAGCTGTGCCGCCATTACCAAGTTCGTATACAAAATTTTGACGGAACAGCTAAGTTTTTCTTAAAATGAAATAATTAACAAAAATCAAATTTCTCCGGAAAAATCTGAGTTTCAGACTACGTTAAACTAAGTTTAAGCTTAAGCCCGGTTTAAGTCATTAAAATTAGCTTTGTGAGTAATTTCTGTTTTTTTTTTTAATTTTAAGCCATTAGAAAAGTTAAAATGTATTTAGTTCAAAAAAGTTATTACCCTTGAAAGATTCTTATTTTATGTTTTTAAGAAGGTTACACTTTTAAAAACAATGGCGCATATTCAGAGATCATAGCTAAAGTTGTAACTGACAAAACAGAAACTTAAAAAAAGTTTATAGATATTTAAAGATCTTATTCACAATTCATAACTAACGTAGTAAAAGCTCTCAGATGATAGAAGAAATGCAACCATGCATATTGGCATGTAGAGAAAATTAAATGTCGATAATATTTTGAACGATATATTCTGCATTTAATTAAAAAGCTTATGAAACTATTAAAAACCCATTTTTTGTTCTTTAACAATTTAACACAAATTCTAAAAAAGTTATTTTTTGGTTATAATAGTATATAAATAGTATATCAACTAAAATAAGGGCTTGTAAAAATAAAAATATTTAATAGAATTTTGTCGATTTAGAACACATCTCTAGTTTTTTTTTTTTTGTATGGATGTTTTTTGGATGAAGTAGAAATCCATTTCAAATGGACTGCAGCGTGTTTTATACGTCTTAACTGTTTTTTTTTTGCCATGTTTTCATCTGATATCATTTGAATATCTCTTATAATATTTTCCATTTATTTTTTTATAACCACTTCAAAAATTTTGTACTTTTGAAATAAATTATAAAATGATATCAATCAGCTGTTCTTTGAATGTATTAGTAAGTTGGCATTTAGTTACAGTTTTACCTATAATTAAGTGTAAACTTTTTATGCTGAAAGTTATCATCTGTGAATAACTTAAATATGTACTTAAATAGTTAACACTTGGTGATAATTTATATGCGCCAATACATTTACTTTTACCGCCCATCATTTTTTTACCAGACGCTGCCGCCGAAAATTTACCATCGCCTCAGATCTCTGATACATAAAAATAAATATGTATGTACATACATTAAACAGCGAGAAAAATTTATTTTTACAATCACGTGTGTCAAAAAATTGTGTGTATACACCAAATAGTGAAGTTCAGCAAAAATACTTACATACAAAGATAAATTTATTCCTTCATATGCCAGGGATGAGAAAACTAAAAATTGTACAAACTGATTTTCAAAATATTTTATTACCTTGATCGTCAGAATCTTTAATGATAAAATAATTGAATTATAATTGAAATTTAACACAATAGTTATTTAGTTATATAGCATAAAATTACTACAGAACAGTCGGGCTTTGTCCTCATTTTCTTACCTAACATATTAAGAATATCCTTTTGAATATTTATTACAATATACATATGATACATATTTCGTCTTGTGATTATACTATATAAAAAATTTAACGAATTATGTATCGTCTTTTGAGCAAGCAACCTGAAAGCAGTGCAGGATTGCTTTACCCTAATTAAAAGCATTAAAAGATGTCAGCGAGGTTTGATCCATATAAAGTTTGGGGGATTGACCAAATGATTTGTTTGATATTTTTTATATATTAAATCAGAGTGAACCAAGGTACATTTACACAAGGAAGACTCGTTAGCGGACAGACATAAGCCCCAATTGTCAAATTCGTATGTTTGAGCCAAAATATGTACATCTGTGCGTTAAATTGTTTTCGTTTTATATGAAGACAACTTTGACAAATCAGTGCCCATGTTCTGTTACTCTCGCGTCGAGAAACTTTTCGATTGAAATGTATGAAATGAAACAAAAATGTCATATATTGAAACAAACATCTGTTTTTCTCACTAAACTGTGTCTGTAACTTTTTTTTGCGAGTACAAGCTGTCACGTAAGGAAATTACTCGCCAATTTACAGAAAAAGTGTGTCATTTTGGTAAGAAAAGTTCCCGCTTTGAACTGTCAAATAAACTAACGAAAAATGGGGCGAAAAAAAAAATAATAACACTAAAAAATATTAAAAATGCAAAGAATAATAATAATATTTTGTTCTTGGCACATTTTTTCATTGTTTAATTATTTTGTTTTTAACATTTTTATAAAATACTAGCTTAACCCGGTGCGCTTCGCTACACTGCTTAAACCACTTCTTCAGTTGAGAGATATTCAATATATGCATCCTATGGAAGGTTTTCCCCCCTGCGCCTTCCCGCTTTATTTTTATTTTCAAAAGTGTAGTATACCATAGGAGTGACTTCTACTAAGTTTGAACATTCTTACTATAACAGTTCTTAAGATATGTGATATTAAACATTGGCGTCCTATGGGGGGTAACATTTCCCCGCTGCTATTTTATTTCAATTTTGGGGTTCAGAAGATCATACTACAAAAAGTTTAATAAAAAGAGTGCAGCGGCTCTAAATTATATTTCTATCTATGAGGGGTACTGCTCCTCCTCTGTCCATTTCTATATTGAAATTTAAAGTTTGCCATAATAGTAGCTTTAACCACGTTTGAAGACTCTCCCTTTAATAGTTCTTGAGTTGAGAGATATTTAATATATGCATCCTATGGAAGGTATTTCCCCCCTGCGCCTTCCCGCATTATTTTTATTTTCAAAAGTGTAGTATACCATAAGTGTGACTTCTACAAAGTTTAAACATTCTAACTTTAATAGTTTTTAAGATATCCGATATTAAACATTAGCGTCCTATGGGGGGTAACACTTCCCCCGCTGCTATTGTGTTTAAATTTTGGGGCTCAGAACATCCTACTACCAAAAGTTCAACAAATTGCTTGCAGCGGCTCTTATTAATATTGCTATCTATGAGGGGTCCTGCTCCTCCTCTGTCTACCCCGCCCATTTTTATATTGAAATTTATAGTTTACCATAGTAGTAGCTGTAACCATGTTTGAAGACTCTCCCTTTAATAGTTCTTCTGTTGAGCGATATTTAATTTATGCATCCTATGGAAGGTATTTCCCCCCTGCGCCTTCCCGCTTTATTTTTATTTTCAAAAGTGTTGTATACCATAAGAGAGACTTCTGCAAAGTTTGAACATTCTCACTATAAAAGTTCTTAAGATATGCGATATTAACCATTGGCGTCCTATGGTGGGTACCACTTCCCCCGCTGCTATTTTATTTCAATTTTGGGGCTCTGAAGATCCTACTACCAAAAGTTCAACAAAATGCGTGCAGCGGCTCTTAATTATATTTCTATCTATGAGGGGTACTGCTCCTCCCCCGTCTACCCCGCCCATTTGTATATTGAAATTTATAGTTTACTATAATTATAGCTTTAACCACTTTTGAAGACTCTCCCTTTAATAATTCTTCAGTTGAGCGATATTTAATATATGCATCCTATGGGAGGTATTTCCCACCCTGCGCCTACCCGCTTTATTGTTATTTTCAAAAGTGTTGTATACCATAAGAGTGACTTCTAGAAAGTTTCAACATTCTCACTATTACAGTTCTTTAGATATGCGATGTTAAACATTGGCGTCCTATGGGGGATTCCACTTCCCCCGCTGCTATTTTATTTTAATTTTGGGGCTCAGAAGATCTTACTACCAAAAGTTCTGCATAATGCGTGCAGCGGATCTTAATATATGCGATAATTAATATTGGCATCCTATGGGGGATACCAATTCCCCTGCCCCTATCGAAAAAATAAGTAGCCTATTTTATTTTTAGGGCTCACGTGATGTATCTGTAAAAATTTCAGGAAAATCGGTTCAGTAGTTTAGGAGTCTATAAGCCAACAAACAAACAAACAAACAAACAAACAAACATACAAACATTTTTCATTTTTATATATATAGATACTAGCTTAACCCGGTGCGCTTCGCTACACTGCTTAAACCACTTCTTCAGTTGAGAGATATTTAATATATGCATCCTATGGAAGGTTTTCCCCCCTGCGCCTTCCCGCTTTATTTTTATTTTCAAAAGTGTAGTATACCATAGGAGTGACTTCTACTAAGTTTGAACATTCTTACTATAACAGTTCTTAAGATATGTGATATTAAACATTGGCGTCCTATGGGGGGTAACATTTCCCCGCTGCTATTTTATTTCAATTTTGGGGTTCAGAAGATCATACTACAAAAAGTTTAATAAAAAGAGTGCAGCGGCTCTAAATTATATTTCTATCTATGAGGGGTACTGCTCCTCCTCTGTCCATTTCTATATTGAAATTTAAAGTTTGCCATAATAGTAGCTTTAACCACGTTTGAAGACTCTCCCTTTAATAGTTCTTGAGTTGAGAGATATTTAATATATGCATCCTATGGAAGGTATTTCCCCCCTGCGCCTTCCCGCTTTATTTTTATTTTCAAAAGTGTAGTATACCATAAGTGTGACTTCTACAAAGTTTGAACATTCTAACTTTAATAGTTTTTAAGATATCCGATATTAAACATTAGCGTCCTATGGGGGGTAACACTTCCCCCGCTGCTATTGTGTTTAAATTTTGGGGCTCAGAACATCCTACTACCAAAAGTTCAACAAATTGCTTGCAGCGGCTCTTATTAATATTGCTATCTATGAGGGGTACTGCTCCTCCTCTGTCTACCCCGCCCATTTTTATATTGAAATTTATAGTTTACCATAGTAGTAGCTGTAACCATGTTTGAAGACTCTCCCTTTAATAGTTCTTCTGTTGAGCGATATTTAATTTATGCATCCTATGGAAGGTATTTCCCCCCTGCGCCTTCCCGCTTTATTTTTATTTTCAAAAGTGTTGTATACCATAAGAGAGACTTCTGCAAAGTTTGAACATTCTCACTATAAAAGTTCTTAAGATATGCGATATTAACCATTGGCGTCCTATGGTGGGTACCACTTCCCCCGCTGCTATTTTATTTCAATTTTGGGGCTCTGAAGATCCTACTACCAAAAGTTCAACAAAATGCGTGCAGCGGCTCTTAATTATATTTCTATCTATGAGGGGTACTGCTCCTCCCCCGTCTACCCCGCCCATTTGTATATTGAAATTTATAGTTTACTATAATTATAGCTTTAACCACTTTTGAAGACTCTCCCTTTAATAATTCTTCAGTTGAGCGATATTTAATATATGCATCCTATGGGAGGTATTTCCCCCCCTGCGCCTACCCGCTTTATTGTTATTTTCAAAAGTGTTGTATACCATAAGAGTGACTTCTAGAAAGTTTGAACATTCTCACTATTACAGTTCTTTAGATATGCGATGTTAAACATTGGCGTCCTATGGGGGATTCCACTTCCCCCGCTGCTATTTTATTTTAATTTTGGGGCTCAGAAGATCTTACTACCAAAAGTTCTGCATAATGCGTGCAGCGGATCTTAATATATGCGATAATTAATATTGGCATCCTATGGGGGATACCAATTCCCCTGCCCCTATCGAAAAAATAAGTAGCCTATTTTATTTTTAGGGCTCACGTGATGTATCTGTAAAAATTTCAGGAAAATCGGTTCAGTAGTTTAGGAGTCTATAAGCCAACAAACAAACAAACAAACAAACAAACAAACAAACAAACAAACATACAAACATTTTTCATTTTTATATATATAGATACGAATGTTTTCAAAGTTCGTTTGCAAACAACAAACATTAAAGTCGCACTTTACACTGTTTGGTATAGCCGACGGTTGTATTTTCGCCGCCGGTGTAGAAAAATTTTCAGTAAATTTTGGTCGCCGTCAACGATATGTGTGACTGGCGTTCTTAACGTTTGTAATGTTACATCGGCTTCGAGTGCAATGTTATGACATTTATAACGTAACGACGTAATTTCATTTGATAGTTTCCGACATGAGTTACAGACACAGTTTTTTCTCACTTTTCGAGAAACAATAGAATATTTTATTTCACATCTTTTCGATGCGAGCAGTTCTCACTAAAGTAACAGAACATGGGTACAGGTATTGTTATAGGGCAGCATGTCTACACTCCTAAATGAGTCTACCTTGTGTTAATGTACCTTGGAGTGAACCAAAGCGAATTCATACAGGTGACCGCATCAGAGAAAGAAAAAAAGAGTTATGCTAACTGTTTCTTTTTTATGAAGTTATATGTATGTTTTCTAAATGTCAAAACATATAATGTGAAAAATTATAAATCATTATTATTTTAGAAACAGCAACAAATAGATTTTGAATTTAATTATTGCAAAAACCTATGTAAAGATATTAAGCTTGTCAATGAGCCTGATTTAATATTTGTATATTTACTATGTTAGGTCAGAAATAAGGTAGTTTTTTGCCAAGTTCCTGCTCTCCCAAGCTTACATTGATAAATACATCCAGTACCAATATTCGGTAACTTTCATTTCTCACATTTCAATCGAAAAGTTTTTCGGCGCGGAAGTTCCAGAACATGGACACAGGGCTGCATTGTAATAGCCTTTAAACATTTGAGAGTATGTAATGGATTGTTATTGTAAATTCCATAAAACTATCGGCTATAGTCAACTCAGACCCTAATGGTATTGATGACTTTCATCATTAGCTCAAAGACTTATAAAATAAAGAATGTTCGTTTAAATAATGTAATATATATCGGAACATGACTAAACTTATCCCCGATGATAAACAACTTCATTGATATAGGTACATAAGCAGTTTATGGTAGAACCGATGTCATCGTAAAACCTACTTTGCGATTATTGTAACAAGAAATAATAGTCTTTAGAAACGACATGGTTAAAGATTAAAGTGTAATCATATAAATCATTTATCAAACCCCAAAATTATTTGACAGATCTTAAAAAAATAATTATTACAATCCGAGGTAATAAATAATCAATTTCAAAATTTTTTTCATATTTTTAACAAAGTCAAAATTATATTTAAATTATTATTTAAATCCTAAATAAAATTGTCGTACATTATATATAAATATGTACTTTATTAACTGAACTCAAAATCTTACTTAATTTTTACCAAATTGTTTAGTTATTAATATGTCCCCATTTTAATTTTTCAATACAAATTTGTTTTTATTCATATGACCTCAAAAGAACTTTGTAATTGTCAAATATTGAAATTTATTTAACTTTGCAAATAATTTTTACACATGAAAGAAAAAACAAATCAATTAAAAAATTTTTTGCATAGCCGAAATCATTATATGCATAATACATACATACATACATATGGGCATTTCCAAGAGAAAAAAATTAAACCCTTGAAAAATAAAAGTTTAAGCTGACTCTCTTTGATTAATTTTTATTAACTTAAGTCAAAAATTTTCTGCCGATTAAATACAGATACTGGTAACATTGGAATCATACTTCGAAATTAATGTAACAACAACAATGAACAAGATACATGAGGAAAGACCAAATATATAGTTCGATTAGCGGTATATTTTGTGGCTTGTCTTGGAAGCTGTTCTCATGTAACGTACGTGGTGCAAAAACATCATTCGTATCATCTTATTATGTTGGTCCTTAGTTAATATTTGGTCCAAACTTATTTTGTTACAATCTAAATCATTTGACCAAACATTATTGGAATCGGAAAATAGCTTTTAATGCCACAACTTCCTAATGAATGTCGGTATTAACATACAAATTGGCGACAATAACTTTTACGATAGGTCCAAAATTAGCTGTAGGTTCCATATAAACCCCCTTCTTCAAATCGGTTAGAGGAAAACAAAGCTCATATACATAGATGAAGATGTTTAAATAATATTCTTAGCCTTTGTTTAGAAATTTGTTTTAAAATACATATTATGGTGTAGGGCATCATATGGCCCGGCTTGACGGACTACACTTTCTTACTTGTTTGTTTAATATGTGTTTGATTTTATAAAAAAAAAAAATAATAAAAGAAAAACTACCTCCCACAATTCGCAGATTTTCGCATTTTTTACATTTACCCTAAAATTACTTCCGTTTTATGTCACGTACGATATGTACCTATTTTGCTCGATATTTTGGACAACAAGGTTCTGAATGTGTATATTGTACTGTCTAGATGAAACATAATGATAAAAAAATTTTCCAGTTACAACGATTATTGCAAAATTTCTATCTCTCTGGCGTACAAATGTCACGAACGATGACATGGAAATGCCCATATGCTTAATACGAATTAAAAAAATATTTTTCTTTTATTTTAAATATTCAGGGCTGTTCTGGAAATCGAAAACGCATAACGCAAGAATTTGGAAGTTGTTTTTAATACACTTTTTATCTAATTTTTATCATTGTTGTTATAAAACTCTATTAAATAGAGAAATATTTTTATAATATTTGTCATAAAATTCTTTTATTACAGAAATCTTATTAAAAAACGACGTTTAAAATTCTTGCGTTTAACGTTTTCGATTTCCAGAACACCCCTGTATAACTTTATTTGAATTCTTCATCTGCCAGTTTTATTATGATCCAAAACCATAAGTGATTTTAAAATTTTTTTTGTTTATATTTATTTAACACTAAACGTGGCTCCAAAGACAAAGCATAGATTTTTCAAACTATGTATTTAAAATCACGGAATTAAATTTTCATTTATAGTAACATTCCAATAGGCTTCTAGCTACAAATGTAGATTAAGGGCCCGTTTTGAAATGACAGTGAAATTTTTCTAATTCATTAGAAGTTTTCCGAATTCTGGAAAACTTTTCCAACTTAATTTTAAGAAATATGTAATATTTTGAAATATATTCAGCCTTAAAACGGTTCTTGACCTCGAAATCGAATAGATTAATAGATTAAAGAACACATGTTGTGAGTTACTTTCATTTATTACAAATACCGACTTAGTCGTTTTTGAGATCGAGAACCGTAATAAGGCTGATTAATTTTTGAAACACCTAGATCTTTTGGAACCCAAAACAAAAGAAAAAGCTTAAAACTCTAAACATTATTTTTAAAAACTATGGTTAAGGGTATATAAAATTCGGTAAAGACGAATATATCACACTGGTTTTAATTAAAACGTCAAATAGTGTAAACAAGTCTACAAAAAAACGTGCCTATTTGCCAATTTAATAATTTTTTTCGCAAAGTTTATTTTGCAAGGCAATACATATGTACATATGTATTTAAATAATAAAGTTTTATATATGGATGTATGTACATACCTACTAGGGTCTTCAGTCGATTAATTCTTGTTTCATTAATCAAACAATTTTAGACGATTAATTGTTCGAATAATGTAAAATTGCTAATTTCGATTAAAGGATTAATCGAAGAATTTATTCCGATTAATCAATTAATAATAATATTACATATATAGTTTATCTGTTAAATGTATAATTTATAAAGTTTTAAGTCGAATAAATAACCAAATGTATGTGTCCGTTGGAGTTAAAAAACAACAGTCATGTTTGGTGAGTAATTTAGATTATATTTTTGTTACATTTTTTTAACACAATTTAATAATTTATTTCTCAAACGAAAAAACAACAAACCAATGTTACCTCAAAGATTTTTATTAATTTATCGGGTATGTTCTAGAAATCAAAATGAAGTAAAATTGAAAGCGAACGATAATTTGAATTCATTTATTTACAAAATGAACGTAGTTTTTCGAGGTTTTAAGTGTTGTTCTTGCAAAAATAATAGATACTTAAAGAATGAAGTAGATAAAATGGAATATTTTTATGAACTTTCATTACAGAGTCGTTTTTTAAATCCACTTCATTTCGATTTCTAGAACACGACCTTATTTTGTTAAAAATAGTTCATGCATTTCTCTCTTTAGAATGAGTTTGGTTTAAAAATATTGTACGATGGATAAATTTAATAATGCTAAATGTAACAGGTGTCCAAAAATGTATTAACGTAAATGTTCTTCAACAACTTCACTAATTTACCACTTACACAGTGACTAAAACATAGTACTTGAAGAAGTAGCTCCACCAACAAAATCAAAGGGGGCTTCAAGTGGTCCAATGAATAAATATTTTAAACAAGATAATTCGACCGATTCTCCAGACTCTTTTAAAATCTAAGTGCCCAAAAGTGAAGCAACAATTTAGAGCTACATTGACAGGTTTTATTTAAAAAATAATGTTTATTTACTCAAGTACTAATTTTTTTCTTTTACAATTATCGAAAAAAGTCTCGCAATTTATAAAATTTCTGGATTTAGAATTATTCGATAAATCGAATTTTATTCGTTTAATCGAATAAGTTAAAAATGCCAAATATCGGTTAATCGTTTAATCGAACAAAAATAAAACCCGATTAATTGAACACCCTAATACCTACTAATTAACGTAGAAATAAAAAGGTAATAAAACTGTCTAGATTTGAATTTGCTATTCGCTTTAACAATTTTTGTATTCAAATCCTTTTATTAGGAACAAGTTAGAGTGCTATATTCGGCTGTGCAGACAGTTCGAATATTTCAGGAGTGGGCTCTATATGATATCTATATATTATTAACTAATTTTTAGATCTATATTAAATTATTATGTTCTGTAGAGTTATTTCTGGCACTAAAAACACAAGTTAGAATAAATTTTAATACAGCAGTGAAACTAGTTTTAGCGTTAAAAGTTAATTTCAGAAGGCTGCGCAATATGGGAGCTAAGGCAAATTATGGACCGTATATCCGAAATTACATGATATTTTTCTGGCCATATGAAGCTAAGTTGGAACAAATTTTACCGCAATATCTATATCTGCTACGGTTTTGGCGCTTTTAATAAATTTTCCAGAGTGGGTTTTATAAGGGGTCTATGGTAAATTAAGGACCAATATTTACAAAACTTGACTGAGATTTCTAGTTCTATTGAACTGTGACGAACCAAATTATATTACAATTGAATTATTTATTACGGTTTTAGGCGTACTAAATAAACTGTTTTCCTAGATTAGGATAAATTATAGACCGATCTTCATGAAATATGATAGTGTGATTTCTAGTCTTACAAAACTGTAACGTACCAAATTTTATTATGATAGCATTATTTATTACGGCTTAAGGCGTACTAAATGATTTTTCGAGAGTAGGGTTTATATGGGGCCTAGGGTAAATTATGGTCCGATTTTCACGAAACTACAGTGTAATTTCCAGTCGAATTAAACGAATTTTTGCAAAATCCTATGCATTGTTCCACCATTTATGTTAGTTTTTGTAACAAAATTATCAATTTTTTAGGGTGGTGGTTCCACATTTTGATTCATAGCTCTGATCCTACAGAACCGATTTTGCTGGATTTCAATCCTAAACTGCTAAGGATAACTACAAGCGCTTTGATACCAAGTTTGTTCTTTTATTTTGAGTTTTTCAAAAGTGAACGTGTTTTCAACAGACGGACATGGCTAAATCGACTTAGAATTACTCAAGGAGCCAGAATATTTATACTTTAAGGGGTCTTAGATGTATAATAAAAAAGTTTCACACGGAATGACAAACTTAGTATACCATTCACTAAACAAGAAAAACGCACGTTTTTTAGTATTTATAGATTTTGCGATTGTAATTATAAAAACACAAAAAGTTCCCCAACTCTGTTCATTAAACACATGGCTGGTTGTCCTTCCCCATGTACATAGTTCAAGAATTTTATTGCTTTATAGCGGTATGTATGGTGGTAACGAAGAGAGCCAGCGCAAGTATGTTTGCATGTATGTTTGTTTAGAAAATTTTACCCAAATAAGATTTAATGTTTGTTTTTGTATTTAATGCACAGGGATGGCACTCAATAATAATTTTTTTGTTTTTGTGGAAGTTTAGATGTTTTTGTAAGCTACCAGGAATAGTAAGTACATAACAAAAAGAACGAATGGTAGAGAAAAGAATCGAGAAGAACAACAAAAATGTGCAAACGATTTATCGATTTTTAAGCAGGCTGTAATTCAAAAATACCCCCAGCAAAGAGATTCCTGTTTAAAACGACATTTAGTAGTTGTGAAAAATTCATTTTGTGTCTATAAAACAAATTCTTTATAAACAAATTGGTAAAATACAAATTTAATTTTATTTATTGCAAATTGTCTTAATTTTAATACAACAATTTTGAATTTTAAAACGACTTCACTTGCATTAAAAAAAACCAAAATGTAGAAATTTCTCTATACTGATTTTTGCGAATAAAAAAAGCATTTTAAAAAGTTCAAATTTTAAGTCAAATAAGAAAGAAATATTAAATAAATAACATTTTAATTGATTGTTGCTTTTTGTGTTACTTTTACCTAAAAAATTTTTTAGATTTATTTAATTTTTGCTTTCACACTTAATTTAATTTTTTTTAACACTTTTTTTAAAAAAAATTTGTTAGATTTTTTTGTGTATATGAAAGATTTTTTTTCTTTTAGAAATTCACTTTTACACACAGTTTGTAATAATATCAAAATTCACACTTGGAGAATGAAAACGTTTTAAACGACTGATTCCTTCAGAAGACCGAACAAAACTGAGCAAATATTTGAAGTTCTTTTTGGATAAATGCACTTCAAAACATTTCGCAAGAAGCGTTGCCAGTTATGTGGTATTTTCTCTCAGTTTAGGGATTCTCTGTGATATTTTACATGTTTTTGTGGTGGTTTGTTTTCATTCATGTGTAGGAATTTGAAGTGATTTTTTTATTAATCAGGGAAGTGCTAGAAATCGAAAACTTAAAACGAAAGAATTTGGAAGTTGTTTTTAATACACTTTTAATCGTATTTTAATAATTTTATTATAATACATATATTTATATTGTTATAAAATTCTGTTTAATAGAGAAATATTTGTATAATATTTGTCATAAAAATCTTTTATTACAGAAATCTTTTTAAAAATTACTTCAAATTCATGCGTTTTACGTTTTCGATTTCCAGCACACCCCTGAATGTATTTACATGTTGTTTCGTTATAGTGCCATGCTGAGTATACACGTTACTTTATTTCCTAATACACGTAGTACGAGTTGTAGTACAGTTTTGAGATACATTTTACTACAAATCGTATTAATACATTTGTAAGAAAAGTTTTAAACGCAATACACACAAATTTTACGTGCAGCGATTATTAAAAATGTGTCTCCAAAAGACTGCGTTTTATAAATCAGCTGTTCAAAAAAAAAAAAAAAAAAAATTGTGCTTATCGATGCTCCGTTTACCAGAATCAAATTTTTTTAATTTTCGTACTACAAAGTATACTTCAAAAGTACGATACAAACTACTAAGCATGAACTTGAACGATTTGTAGTATCGTGTACACGCAGCATTAGTAGCATAAGTACGGTGACCATATTTTTGAAACTAACTGCCTGTTCAGCTATTTCGGATCGAAGACATCGTTCGCTTAACTTACATTTAAAACGGAAACAAATTGTAAAATATTGTTTTTGTTTTGCATGTAAGTCAAGCGAGCTAAGTTTTCGTTCGAAATCGATGAGCAGGCCAGGCCATAAAATACAGAACAGAAGTTTAAATATATATATGTGAAATATACACAAAAGTAGCCCAGCAATAAAATCACACATAAAAAAACGTTTTTTACTATATATTTCATAAAATACAATACGCATATTTAAACGTCCTTATAATCCTCAAAACAATTGCTGTCGATTTTGAAATTGACTTTAACTATTTTTAACTAATCGGGAATTTAAGACTTGAAGACAAGTCATTTAATATTGGTTAAATAACAGCATTAAATACATATCGCACTGGTTCCTCTAAAGCTGTTCGTGCTGCGGTCGTTGCTAGAATTTTTTGTTTGTTAATTTCTTTATCAATTTAAAAAACGAAACATTATAGAACATTAAAATATAATGTTTGTCTACAGTATCACTACAATTATTCTGTTTTTGAATGAAGAACAGAACACTATTTAATGTTCGGCACTTTCTTGAAAATATTTACAAACGGTATTAAGGGTTGTATTCGTCTACACAAACACTAAAAAAAAATAGAAATCGTTCCAGGGTATGGGAGCCGAACGCTAAGCAATGTTCTGTTTATTTTCACGTTCAATATCCTTTTTGCAGCAGTAGCAAATTGCAGTTTTTTTAGAGACGATTTTGCCCAGTCATATAATTGTATTGGAGATATTATTGCTTTACTTGCAGCTAACTGCAGACTGCTGTGCTTCGCTAAAGGCTTGAGGTTTTCTCCAATACCGTCACATGGCCCCTTTCCGTGAGAAGTTGCGTGAAAGTGTATCTCGGCATCCGTATTAAAATCATGTTTGTAATAAAATCGATTCGCAAAATTGAATTTATTTTAAAAAAGTTGTGGGGCCGGCCCATCAGTTATATATATTACTTTCGACGCATATATAGATTTTTCTTAACTTACCAGCCTACAAAAACAAGCGCCTACAATCATCATTTGCATAACTTTTAAACTTATGAAGATCACATAATAAAAGTTTTACAATATAATAAGTACGACGCAGGCTTATTTCGCTAAAAAGAAAATTAAAAATAAGATTTCTGTATGACGTGCTAAATTCCCAATTTTTAATTTTTGATAAAAGACAAAATTTGGTTCAAAAATTTTTAAGTTACTAAAATTTCCTCAGGCAATTAACGTATCTCAGACCACTTGAACAAGAAATGTAGGAATAAAATTTACAGTTTTTGAGAAATATTGAAAATGAATAAGAGATAACTTTTACTTAAAATATACCCGTATTTACTTGTATATGTGTTTTTGTCTTCGTAGTATAGCTATAACCTTTTCGCAGGTATGAAATAGTTTTTTTAATGGCAGCTTCAAAAATCTGGTTTCAAATTTTTAAAAATTTTGTTAAATAAATTTCTAAAATTTTTGATCATCACATTGGTATTTATTGAGGATATAATAGGGAATACAAATGTCAAAACATTACGTCAATACCTTCCATAGTTTTTCCGTATCTGTGATGACAAAGGTTTTCGGGAAAAATTATTATTTTTGGCCATATATTGGCGAATGAATATTATTACTACTATGTATTTTATATTAAACTTATTTAGAATATAATAATAAATACAGTCATACGAAGACAAAAGATTGCCAAAATGAAGATTAACCCTTAAATGAACTTAGGGTCAAAATGACTCAAAACTTTTGCAAAATCTAATTAAAGATAATCGTTTTCTTGTCTGTCGATAACGTTCTGGAAAACGAAATTTAGTAAAATAAAGTCGACGGCAATTACACTGGTTCGCAAGTTTTTAACTTTTTGCCATAACCTAAAAAATTAGATGTTTTCTAAGATAAATCGGGGCTGCTGATCACGAATACGGCATTCATTTATTTTTCTCAAGAAGCGTTTTCGAGATATACGCGCAAATCGGCACAACCGAACATAGAACTTTAACTTGTTTTAGACAAATTTGGTCGTATAGAAAATTTTTCAGTAGCAACGCTAATGTACATGCATATGGGGCATTATTTGTGAAGCGGACAATAAAAAAAATTTGTTGGAATTCCTTTATATTTGGCATAACTATAGTTCTAGTAGATATAAATAAGTGTGCGAAATATTTTTTTCTATGGTGTTTATTTGTCGAGTTACGGGGTGGTAAGGTGTTAACGTTTTCAAAAAAATGTTTTTTTAATTTTTTTTCGAACCAAAAATTAATCAAAAAACAAAAAAAAATTTAGTGATTCTTATAGAAAATTGATTGATCTTTAAATAAAAAAAATTTTTTTTCATCTGCAAAACCGGAAATGACTCATTTTAATCAAATGTTTCTAACTTAGTCCTAATTTTTTTTTTTTTATACAAAATTAGCCTTTAGTGTCCTTATTATATTGTATTATATTGTATATTCTGTGACATACATATATTAGTTTAAAAGTTATGCAAATTTCTTTACACTCGTACATGTGGTTATTGCAATGTTGTGCCGTAAAAGACAGGAAAGAACGAGTTTAAATTTAAATTTTTCTCAAAATTATTTTTGGGAATACAAAATTTGTTATTAATAAGATATTTTTGACGTGCTAAATTCCAAATTTTTATTTCTGATAAATACACTAAAATTTATTTTTGAGGGAAAGCTAGTTTCTATGCGCATTTCACTGGTTGCTTAGGCCAGATCATCAGGAAACCTTTCTTTTTTTAACTTCCACTTAATTTTTAATTTTCTTTTTAGCAAAGTAAGCCTGCGGCGTACTTATTATATTGATGAATTTCATGTAAAAATCGAGATGCATTGAACCCGACCCCCTCAGATATCGATGAAATTTTGTTCATAGCTAAATTTGATCAATACAAACAAACTCTCATTTTTAGAAATGACTGTTTTGCGATTTTTTGGGCGTGACACAGTGGGAACGTTTTCGAAAAAACGCGCAAATGGTCAAAAAGAGCTCCATTTTAACTACAATAACTCAGAATCGGCTAAACCGATTTCCATGATCTTGGTATCATTAAAAAGATATTTTAACAGGCTTTATGACACGTTTAAAAAAAAAAAAAAGAAATACACTGTAAAAAAATTTATAACAAAAAAAAAATTTTAACTGACGAAAAAACCAAAAAGATCAAGGGTTTTTTTACAGTGTATTAATTTTTTAGAAAGGTTTATCCTTCATCTATACCATATCAAAAAATAAAAATGGGTTCTTTTTTAGTTTTTTTTATATAATTTTTTAAGTAGTGTCACTTCTAGTAATTGCACTTATATTTTATAACAAAAAAAAATTTTAGGTAACGAAAAACCAAAAAAGATCAAGGATTTTTTACAGTGTATTACTTTTTTAGAAAGGTATTTCCTTCACCTATAACATATCCAAAAAGTAAAATGGGTTCTTTTTTATTTTTTTTTTAAATAATTTTTTAAGTAGTGTCACTTCTAGTAATTGCCCTTATATTTTATAAAAAAAAAAATTTAGGTAACGAAAAACCAAAAAAGATCAAGGATTTTTTACAGTGTATTACTTTTTTAGAAAGGTATTTCCTTCACCTATAACATATACAAAAAGTAAAATGGGTTCTTTTTTATTTTTTTTTTAAATAATTTTTTAAGTAGTGTCACTTCTAGTAATACGTACCGAAAGTCTTTTTTGAACTTTTTCACGTAAGTTTCCTTGTTTAACAGTAATTGAATCTTGCGATACAGGCATCATTCGGCTAATTTCATCATCTTCATAAAATAACTTGACTGTGCTTAGAGTTTCGATTGGTAAACTACGTCTGCTCATTTTAAAAAGATTGATATCTGCAAACTTCGTTTTATTCCTTTGGATATCTTTGCTTTTTTTGATACAATCGTGAGATATATCATCCCCAAAACGATCTTTTATTTCTGCGTGACTCATATTGATTGGTAAGAGAGATAAAAGTTTTTGCTTTTCCAAAAGATTTGAGCTGTTCTCTATTTGATATTTGATGTTTTCCAAAATTTCTTCGTAAATGGCTTTGACGTTTTTAAGTTGCGCTGACAAATCAGATAATGGATCAGCTCCAAGTGAATCTGCTATATTTTCGAAAATTTGCAGTAATTTTCTATTTCTGTATGCATCTTGTTTCATATATTTCCTTTTAAGAGGCGACATTTGGTTTGGTAGATGAGGAATAATATGATCATTTATATTTTCAATGACTTCCGTCCTTTCGATGTTTGCATTACAAGATGGAAGTTCATTCAATTCTTCGCTAACTTTACTAGAAGTGACACTACTTAAAAAATTATTTAAAAAAAAAATAAAAAAGAAGCCATTTTACTTTTTGGTTATGTTATAGGTGAAGGAAATACCTTTCTAAAAAAGTAATACACTGTAAAAAATCCTTGATCTTTTTTGGTTTTTCGTTACCTAAATTTTTTTTTTTATAAAAAATAAGGGCAATTACTAGAAGTGACACTACTTAAAAAATTATTTAAAAAAAAAATAAAAAAGAACCCATTTTACTTTTTGGATATGTTATAGGTGAAGGAAATACCTTTCTAAAAAAGTAATACACTGTAAAAAATCCTTGATCTTTTTTGGTTTTTCGTTACCTAAATTTTTTTTTTTATAAAATATAAGGGCAATTACTAGAAGTGACACTACTTAAAAAATTATTTAAAAAAAAAATAAAAAAGAACCCATTTTACTTTTTGGATATGTTATAGGTGAAGGAAATACCTTTCTAAAAAAGTAATACACTGTAAAAAATCCTTGATCTTTTTTGGTTTTTCGTTACCTAAATTTTTTTTTTTATAAAATATAAGGGCAATTACTAGAAGTGACACTACTTAAAAAATTATTTAAAAAAAAAATAAAAAAGAACCCATTTTACTTTTTGGATATGTTATAGGTGAAGGAAATACCTTTCTAAAAAAGTAATACACTGTAAAAAATCCTTGATCTTTTTTGGTTTTTCGTTACCTAAAATTTTTTTTTGTTATAAAATATAAGTGCAATTACTAGAAGTGACACTACTTAAAAAATTATATAAAAAAAACTAAAAAAGAACCCATTTTTATTTTTTGATATGGTATAGATGAAGGATAAACCTTTCTAAAAAATTAATACACTGTAAAAAAACCCTTGATCTTTTTGGTTTTTTCGTCAGTTAAAATTTTTTTTTGTTATAAATTTTTTTACAGTGTATTTCTTTTTTTTTTTTTTAAACGTGTCATAAAGCCTGTTAAAATATCTTTTTAATGATACCAAGATCATGGAAATCGGTTTAGCCGATTCTGAGTTATTGTAGTTAAAATGGAGCTCTTTTTGACCATTTGCGCGTTTTTTCGAAAACGTTCCCACTGTGTCACGCCCAAAAAATCGCAAAACAGTCATTTCTAAAAATGAGAGTTTGTTTGTATTGATCAAATTTAGCTATGACCAAAATTTCATCGATATCTGAGGGGGTCGGGTTCAAAATTTCAGTTTTATCTCGATTTTTAAATGAAATTCATCTATTGTAAAACTTTTATTATGTGCTCTTCATAAGTTTAAAAGTTATGCAAATGATAGCTGCGTGCTTAAGGTATTTCGAAAAATCTCGATAACCGTTCAACTCATTTGACATTTTGCATAGATATCTCTTCTCTCTTTCAGAACATATCCAAACTGTATCGATCGGATAAAGATTTACTGAGTTACAGGACTTTAAACTTGAAAAAAGTGATTTTTTATGTTTTCATTTTAATTCACCATTTTAATTCGCTCCATTAAGGCAAAAAAATTGTTAATTTTTTTTAAACATGTATCTTAAATAATATATTGTTTCAAACGTAGTAAGCGTAAAATTGTTACCGTCGGACAAAGAATTAAGAAATAACGGCATATTCAGTGAAAACATCCGAATTTGAATTTTCTCTGCGGAACAGTAAGTTTGCGGTCTGGAATTTGATTGCAAATTTTTACTAATTTGAGGTCGCTGATTTCAAATCTAATCTCTATTTTTCCCTATCAGCTCTAGTTTTCGAAAAATAAAGTTATGTCCAAAATTAAGGCACTTTCACTACATATATTGGAATAACTTAAAAACGGTTGACCATATTCAGTTAAAAAAAACCGAAACTCGGCAACAATATTATCTTTTATGCTAGGAACAAAACTGGGACGAACGACGAATTTCGCCCTACACGACGATTTTTTTAGTAAAAATTCGCTGAGTAAATTCGTCGTATGAAACACAATAACGACGAATAACTAGCAGCTTTATGCTGGGAACACAACTGGGACGAACGACGAATTTTTGGTCGCGAATATTCGTCGCCAAAAATAAAATACATATGTCTATATGAAAATACACACAATCATGGCGTCGGCCGAAATTCGTCATACGCGGCGACTTTGCAATAGATTTATTTCTATTTCATACGCCGACGAACGACGAACAAATCAGTACCAGGTGACCATGTTTGATTTTAGTTTTCGAGTATTTTAGTATATTAAGTTACTTTTTTACTTTAATAATTGTTTTTTATTATTTTATCGCATTTAAAATAATTATACAAAGTAGAAAAATATAAGAATAGTTTTTAATTGTGTTTTTGTTAGTGTTTGTTTTTTTTAATTAAATTTTTTTTTTATATGGTCACACTTTTTCTCTCTCTTTGCACAAACAGCAAGCAACTTTCTTAATTAGTAAAGCTGTTAGTTATTCATCGTTATTGTGTTTCATACGACGAATTTACTCAGCGAATATTTACTAAAAAATTCGTCGTGTAGGGCGAAATTCGTCGTTCGTCCCAGTTGTGTTCCTAGCATTACTTATTGAGAAAGTTGTTTGCTGTTTGTGCAAAGAGAGAGAAATAGTGTGGCCATATAAAAAAATTCATTAAAAAAACACAAACATTAAAAAAAAAACACAATTAAAAACTATTCTTATAGTTATCTACTTTATATATTTATTTCAAATGCGATAAAATAATAAAAAACAATTATTAAGGTAAAAAAGTAACTTTATATACTAAAATACTTGAAAACTCAAGTTAAACATGGTCACCTGGTACTGATTTGTTCGTCGTTCGCCGGCGTATGAAATAAATCTATTGAAAAGTCGCCGCGAATGACGAATTTCGGCCGACGCCACGATTGTGTGCATTATCATATACACAAATATGTTTTATTTTTGGCGACGAATATTCGCGGCCAAAAATTCGTCGTTCGTCCCAGTTATGTTCCTAGCACTAGCCGTGCTTACATTGTTTTTACATTTGCCCTGTAGTTTCAGAGATATCGTAGAATTTTTTGAATACCTTAAACAACTGCAGAGAAACACGATTTTCGCGTATATCTCGAAAACGCTTCTAGAGAAAAAAAAAATGAATGCCACATTCGTGATCAGCAGCTCCGACTTATCTTAGAAAATATCTCATTTTTGAGGTTCATTTTTTTGCGGCTAGTGTTATCAGTTAAATTTTTTTAAAAATTACCGTAGATTTCATGATTTTAAGAGCAATTCTAATAAATATAAGTGGCACTCAAAGTATGACGAATAAAAAATTTGATTATAATTATGAACCTTTAAAACAGGATCGTTTTGAAAATTTGTTCGACTTCGATTTCACTCGAATTAAGTTTCCAGAACTTGGCTGTATACCTACAAATATGGAATTTTTAGCAAATAAAGTAGAAAAGTAGAGGGGGTAAGTCGATAAGCCTTTTTACATAATTTACTAACAAAATTCCAAGTCGCGCCTTGTCTCCCAAACATCAAACAGGGGTGTACTAGAAATCGAAAACTTAAAGCGCCAGAATTTGCAAGTTGTTTTTAATACACTTTTACAGCCTGTTCAACGATTTCGAACGTTAACGTTTGCATAGAAAATTACATTTAAAACAAAAACCAAATCCGACATTTTGTTTTTGTTTTAAATGTAATTTTCTATGCGAACGTTAACGTTCGAAATCGTTGAACAGGCTGTTAATCTTATTTTTATAGATTCGATGTAAACTTCTGTTTAATAGAGAAATATTTTTATAATATTTGCCATAAAATTCTTTTATTACAGAAATCTTATTAAAAACGACTTTTAAAATTCTTGCGTTTTACGTTTTCGATTTCCAGCACACCCCAGAAAGTTTAAATGTCATAAATCCTTAGCCAATAACGTGTTGACTGAAATAGAGAAAACAAAACGCACTTACCATCTGTTTTCTTGATGTTGTATAAGCATGATATTTCTTGATTAAAGCGAACACAAGTTACAGAGGATCCATGAGATAACAACGGGACTTGTTGTGATACATTTTGCCAAACTATTGGTTTAAATTTAAATGGTTATTCTTTATAGAAGACTTATGTATATATTCCAATATCGTACTAACATACATACATACATACCTATTCCTATTGTGCCGGAGTTATACAATTAAAAAAAAAAATCATTTTTGTAATTAATGAATTTTCAAATTGTAATATTTTTAAAAAGAAATGAGTTTTGTGGGCACTATGATTTAGATTAAAATTAAAAACATAAAAAATAATTCAATACATACATTGTTCTGCTAATTTGTAATATCCCAGCTAGCATTTGGGTGATTATTTTTTGTAAAAATCACCCAAATGATTCTTTTCATATCAGTTTTGATGATTAAATACTGATTTATCACTTGAGTGATTGAAAAAGGATTCATATATGATTCATTTATATGTTTAAATAATGATTTTGAATTTTTGTTTTTGCCAAATGGAAAAAATAAAAATAGAAACTTTCATGTCAGCCAAAGAAATAAAAAGCTTGGCTTAAAAAGAAGCACATAAATTATGGACAATTTATTAACATAAATGTTAGTGAAAATTGTTTGTTCTCTTCTTTGCGAAAAACCAATTACTTTTGTTTGGTTCAAAAGCAATAATGGTGCTGATTTTTTCGGAGAAAAATTAAAAAACATGACAATTAAAAAATTATATAAAATGCTTATAACCAAAAACTATATAATTTATGATTAAAAAATGAGACAAAAACGATTCAATAATGATTAGAAAAACTAATATAAAAATGATCAAAATGGAATCAGAAAATTGTATCACAAATGATTCTTTCAGGTGATTCTTTGGTAGGGTACCATTTTCTCACAACGAGAGTATCATTTATGATTGAAAAATGAGCTCATATACGGGTATTTTGCCCCTTAAGCTGATTCCTAAATGATTAGATTATGATACAAAATGCTAGCTGGGATCTTTGGTTTAAATAAAAGTTAAGAGAACCAAATTATTTTTTAATTTTATTCGAAATAGGGACTTATATATATTAAAAAGAGTAAATTACATGGAAAGTGCCTCTTTCTCCAACAACACTAGTCCAAAGAACGTTGCCGTTGGAAATTTTCTAAAAGGACAAAAAGGGGACTATCCATTAAAAAACGGGTCGCAACCAAGTTTTTTATAAACAAATAAAAAAGAATTATTTCAGTTTTAGTATACAGCCCAACTATGAATAAAAACTCCCCGGGAGTTTTCTCCCTTCTCCCATTTTTCCTATGTAAATTCAATTGTAAAAATGGGAAAAGGGAAAAAACTCCCGGGGAATTTATGCCATTTATGGACCGATCTGGTTAAATTTCAATAGCAAACTTTAACGGAGTATATGTGACACATAAATATATAAGAATCTAGTCCCCATTATTTCTGGGGTCTTAGAAAAACCCATTTCAACAAACCCACGGACAAATGGACAACATTAAATCAACTTTGCTACTCATAAGGACCCAGAATATATATAACTTATTGGGTCTGAGAGTAACATTGTAGAAATAACAAACAGAATGACAAACTTACATTTACCCCATGAAACAAAGAAAACAAGATAATGCCTAAGTCTATCCAATAGGTCTGCGGAAGAAAAAGGTCTGCAAGTAGAAGCCAGATGTTATTTGGTTTATTCCTGAGCAATGTCAAAAGTTGTTTACATTTTTCTTATCTATAAATATTATTGTATTCCCATTAACGGTTACCACCCGATTAACTGATCGGTTAATTTAAAGTTGGCTTTTTTCGATTAACGATTAAGCCGGGTAATTTCAGTCGATTAACCGAATAGCCGATGTTACAAAATTTTCATGAAATTTCACAGTGTCATTTCTAGTCCTTAAAAACTGTGACGTGCCAAATTTTGTTGTGATAGCATTATTAATTACGATTTAATGCGTACTAAACTATTTTCCGGGAGTAGGGTTTATATGGGGCCTAGGGTAAAATATGAACCGATCTTCATGAAATTATACAGTGTCATTTCTAGTCCTAAAAAACTGTGACATGCCAAATTTTATTACGATAGCATTAATAATTAAGGTTTTAGGCGTACTAAACTGTTTTCCGAGAGTAGGGTTTATATGGGGCCTAGGGTAAATTGTGGACCGATCTTCATGAAATTTCACAGTGTGATTTCAAGTAAAATAAAACGAACATTTGCTAAATTTCATATCATTTTGTGCATTGTTCAATCATTTATGTTAGTTGTTGTAACAAAATTATCAATTTTTTAAAGTGGTGGTTCCACATTTTGACTTATACCTCTGATCCTACTGAACCGATTTGGCTGGATTTCAATCCCAAACTGCTTAGGATAACTACAAGCAATTTGACATTTCTTTGAGTTTTTCGAAAGTGAGCGTGTTTTCAACAGACGGACAGACGGACATGGCTAAATCGACTTAGAATTACTCAAGAAGCCAGAATATATATACGTTATGGGGTCTGAGGTGAATAATAAAAAAGTTTCACACGGAATGACAAACTTAGTATACCCTCTTCACAACTTATTGTGGTGGAGGGTATAAAAATTGTACCGCAACTATTTTCTGAATATCTCCGAAACTGTTGAAAATATAAAAAACTATATAAAACACGACTTAAATTTTATCTAAAACGTTCTCAAATTATGATGAATTAGCATAACCGCATTATTTCGGACAACAAATTAGTCAATATAGTCAATTAGTAATATTAATATAATTCACATTTTCCAACGATTTATATAATATATGGCTTATTGCATTCGTTATAAATCTGGCTTTCTATATAAATGATAGAAATGTAAAATTTTTGTCCTTATGAGTTTTTTGATCAAAATTCGACAAATCTAAAAAACTAGACGCGATAGAAAAAAACTGAATTCAAACTGGAAAACTGGATTTCAATTTATATGTATATTTATATAGTCTTGTTTATAACAATTTTTACTTTAGACCAGTGTTAGTAAAAACAGCTGACTTGAACGAAAGCGTACAGCAATTATTGGTGCAAATAGTGATGAGTTCATTTGCTGGCATTAGGTGCGTTTGAGTACTTTTACAGTAAAATGCAGTAAATGAGAAAATTGTAAAATTTTCTCTCACAAAATGCTGTTGTCCAAAAAAGTACGCGAACGCAAATTTTGTAAGAATTCGTAAAATAAAGGCAACAGCTGATGCCAAATAATTGAAGTGTTGAAAAATGTTAACACTTTTGACTACTTAACTCGTTTTCTTATCGGTACTCGATTAAATACTTTTTATAACACAAACATTTTTGGAAATACAAGCAAATTATTTTATGCAATCATTCATATTTATTTGTTTTTTATTTTATTTGATGTTACTAATTTGTGGCGGGTTAATTTATTCAAGAGAACATGAATAATTTTTTGCTATTGACTACTAAGTACCCAAGTACTTAGCACTTTTACAACTCTAAAAAATTAACATAACAAAAAAAGTTTCAAATGTTGGTATTTAGATAAGTAAATGATTCACAAACAAGTTTAATTAATTAATATTTATTCACATTTTGTTTTTGTTTAATTTTTTTTTTTTAACTTTTCGTTTATTTAACAATTTGTAAGCATAACGTAAGCCGTAACGGCGAATTTAGAAACCAAATTTGCCGTTACGGCTGTGGCATTATGGTTATGTCACGTCTAATTGGACCTTAATTTAATCGAGAAACTTACCACAGTGTGTGCTGAATAAAATTGCTGGCCTTTTCGTCGATAACGAATGAAGACCTCGTTCGCATAACTTACATGTAAAGCAAAACAATTTTTTATAATTTGTTTTCGTTTTAAATATTTTCTGCCTTATTTATAAAAAATAAAACATGTTAATAAAGGGTTTATTAAACGGATTTTGTATGAAAATCCGTTTCATAAAGCCTTTATTAACCGGTTTTATTTTTTATAAATTAGGCCGTTAAATTGTAACCATTGTGCGACTTATTGCATGCATAATATAGGACAAAGTGGAAATGATATGGCGAATACAATATTCAATAATATTGCAAGTGTATGGGCCGCTTAATTTCAGCAAAAGAAATATTCTTTCTTTATCGACGAACAAGCCATGTATTCGCCATACAGAATGTTATCCTAAAGTTGCACGGCCCTACCGATGTACTGCAAAACTTGGGTAATGGAGTTAGTCGGGGTACTGTACTATCAACATGTTACATTATCAAATCAAATAACCACAGACTCTGTTTTGGTGTGGTACAAAACTCAGCTAATAGAGTGAACCGATTTACTGCGCTATCAACATATTACGTTATTCAATTAATTAACCGCTAATACTGTATTATCGGCACTTGATTATACGTTGCTCAACACTGTTTTATAATTTGACATAAAAGAATAGGGTTGCCTGGCAACTTTTTCTTTGTTTACTTCTACTTTTCATAACAAATGTTTTCAAACAGATGACAACTCGAAAAAAACATTTTTTGCACGTTTCCTACAGTCCATGCCGGTGTGAGAAATTAAAGAATTTGTTTTCACAACAGTTTCTGGAAAAATCTTAACAAAGTTTATTTCAAATAATACAAACAAACGCAAACAATATGTCCAGCCAAGATGAACAATATGATAACATTTTGTTGGCCATGGCTCAAAAACATCCAGGTGGTATGCCCGATGTAAGTATAATATTGATCAATTTGTATCAATTCATACTTAAATGGTTATAACGCTTTATAATGTTTCAGTTCCTTAAAACATTTGCTGGTTTCTTAAGGCGAAAAAGTGATTTCTATGTGGGTGATTGGGAAAAACTTATCATGGATATTTTACGCAAAGAAGCTGCTATCGCCAATGCTGAACACAATGAGAAAATGAAAAAGCAGGAACAAGCACAAAAGCTCAAAGAAGAAAAAGAAAGAGTGGCCCGTGAGAAAGAAATGAAAGAAAGCAAAATTTGTGACATTACGGATGAGGAGGCTGCACAAATTATTAAAGAGGAGGAAGACAAGTAGGTTCCTTTTTATACACTACATCACTGTTGGTGAGAGGGTATTATGCGCTGTGAAACCTTTTAGTACAATACAGCTCGATTCAGAATAATTTTTTTTTAATCGATTACATATCCGTCTGTCTGTGTGTCCATGATTTGGCGTTCAACGTTATGTTGGGTACACACTATGCAATGCATTTACGCATTTACGCTATATGGCAAATTAAATCCATTTTCATTCATTTTCCATTCATTCGAGATTTCATCAACACAAAACTGTCTGTACCCAGCATTAGGCTTCCTGTTTAAGACCTTTTTTTAATTTGTATAACAAGAAACTTTGCCGGATTTTGGTTAAAAATTCATAAAATTGTGTTCAAAAGACCAATTTTTTTTGTTAAAATGTAGCCTCTGTGGTATAAAATCATTAGAATCGAGAATCAAATCGGGCGGTAAATGCGGTACTATTTGGTCGATTGTTGACACCATTGTTTTGAAAATGTCTCTAGAAATGTGGCTTTACACGCAAATTTGTTTAATTATTCTTTGTGGAAATGCATATTTTAACTTGCGTTTTTGTTGCTTTATGTACATACATATAAATCGGCAAAGGCAAAATAGTTAAGAAAACTTTCCTGCTCTGTTTGTCAAACGATTTGAACAAAAAATACACAATTTTAAAGTTATTTACTTACAGAAGTGCTCAATAGATATTTTATTAAAATCTGAGGAAGTAAAAATAGTAAACACAGGTAAATTTGGTAGTAAAAAATTAAATGCTTATCGTTGTTTATTAGAAAAATAAGCAGACAGATGTCTGTTACTTTTTTGAAATTCGGCCATTTTGGGAGTAAACGCGTATAACCTGTGTTTTAGAACTTCTTTGTCACCCCATTTTTTTTTTTAACCAATAAACATAGAAATAAAAATTACATCACATTCGTAACTTATCTAAAACAAGTAAGAGTGCTTTATTCGGCTATGCCGAATCTTATATACCCTTCACCAAGGTTTGGAAAGAACAGAAGTTTATATATTTATCTAATGTACATGTATATGTACATGTTTATTTATATTATATATATCGTTTAGTTTTATTTAATTATTTGCACATTTTTGCGTGGTATTAAAAACTTATATTAAAAGTTTAATTAATATATAGCAAGTTTAGTTTTGATCGAATTTCAGTATTTGGTCATAACTCGGCCATTTTGTAACCGATTTGACACATTTTTACACCGACATCGTAAAAAATAAAATTACCATTTACTTTGGTGATAAAACTTGGAGTCGAGAAGTTCTATGGTTCCCGAAAATAGGTATTTAAAAAAAAAAAATATATTTTTGACATTATTTTTTTTACCGATTTTCCGAGTTTTTCAGCAAATATTTTCTTCTAAAGATTTCCGATATTTTGATATCTTAAACGTATGAATAGGTCATATTACAGCTCTAAAATTTTAGTTTTTATAAAAATTTAATGTTTTTTAGTCCTTTTTTTTGAGTATTTTGCTCATAACTTAACCATTTTTAACCTATTTGACAGATTTATATACCAACGTGTGCTTAAGAATAATATTACCATTAAATTGGGTTATAGGTATATATGTATATATACGTACATATATGTACATACATATATTTAAACAAAACTATAATAATAATAAATAAAAACAAACTTAATTATAAAAGAGTAATTTTTGGGATTTCAGTATTTTGATTATAACTCAGCCATTTTTAACCGATTTGACAGATTAATATACCGACGTGTTTAAGAATAAATTTACCAGATAGTTGGGTTATAAAGCTTGGACTCGGGAAGACCTATGGTTCCCGAAAGTGGGGATTTAAAAAAAAATGTTGGTCATAACTTTTTGTATCTGAGCCGATTTTCCCGAAATTTTCACAAAATATTTTTTACTAAAGATTTCCGATCTTTCCGACAGTCGAAAAAATCAGGTTTTTATAAAATTTTTGATATTTTTTGTACGGGAGGTACCACGCCCACATCTACAATCCCGCCCACATTTTGTGGGATGCTGTGTATTGATAATCTAAATGTGTGTACCTAATTTGGAAACTTTGGCTCTTGCCCTCACCCCTTGAAAATCGTACCTTTTTTAGTACTTTTTTCTACAAAACATTTTTGTCCATTCTTTGACATATACGTATTAAAGTATGGACTCCCAACAATATTAAAATTTTTGAAACTTCAATGGAAAGAAAAAATTATCAAAAAGGGAATGAATGAATTTACGGAAAATAAATTTCTGTCTTTTCCGTGCTGCATGCGGTAATTTTTATATATTCTATAATATTGTACTTAAAAATATAAAATTATAGGTGCAGGGTCCTCAAAAATGTTGGCACTTTGTTTTTCAACTGGTACATTTTGAATTTTCGTTAAAATTGGACCTAGAAACATAAACTCAAACCTTTATGGTTCTGAGTGAATAAGAATCTTAAAGAGGGAGCTTTTTGGTACTTTTTCGTTCTACAACTGGTACTTTTTTTAATACTTGTTCATATTGGACCGAAGAACAATTCTGATGTTCCTTATTTTGACCCAAAGGTAAATGTATGACCGACCCCCACTAACTTTGGAGGGCCGAGCCACCCATGCTAGTGGCACACCCCCTGGAACCCCGTGGGGGTTCCCATACAAAAATTTAAAAAAATCACAATTTTTGGCACTTTACACGAAACAATCAGCAAAATGGCTGGCTATGTTTGTTTTGTTTTGGAGTTTATTTTTTTTTTAATACAACTTAATAGAAAATAAGCTAAAAAATTATTGTTTTAAATCTTTTTGCTCTCAAGTCTGGGCAATTTCGCACGGCTCTCTGATGTCGTCGCCATAACAGCGTCTACGTTTTCTGGTATAACTCGTTTGGAAACGCTAGCTAGAAATTGAACATGTCGGTCCGTTCCTTGTATACGGAATGTTTAGATCATTAAACGGTGGATCATCTTGATTTAAATATTCTTTCAATGTATCGTACGGAATGCTTCGCGTGATTGGTGGTTCAAATACGTTATTTTTTATATCATTCAAATTGATCCTTTCCGTGTAATTTGTGCAATGAAAGTTTATATTTGGTTTTTTAAAAACTCAAAATTCCGTTAACTTTAAAGTTACCTACCTATCCGTTAACTTAAAGTTAACTTTTTGTTGCTAGCTATAAACTTACTACTTTAAGTAAGCTTTAAGTTAAGTTAGTTTAAGTTGAGGCCGATTGTTACAAACTTAATATTTTTAATAATAATGACAATAAAAAAGTTGTTATGATGCAAAACTATAAGTAATGCTATGTTCCCACTTCGATTTAAATCAGCTGTCGAAATCGAAAAATTGTACTTAGTTATTTTTTTTAATTTTTTAATTATACTATAACCTGGCCATAACCGGTTACCAATTTCTACTCCGTATATTGTAATAATGACCCTAAATAAATTAAATCTTTTGTGGGCCTTGGAGCCGTTTGTTTGCCAATCGACTTGGCTCTTTCTACTTAAAATATACTACACAGTGTTTGTATACACTTTGGTTAATGTAAATTTTGCATTGCGTAGTAGATGGCTTTAAGTTAGTCTATACAAGCTACCTTAAAGTTGGTTTTTTTTTGTAGTTAGCTACTCATTTGACGGCAGGGTAGCTTTTGAAGTATATTTGTATATCACATATAGTTCGGAATAGTTTTGAAGTTGCTGGAATAAGAGCAATAAAACACGACTGTCTCTATATTTACCCATGCATTTCTAATTTTTACCTAGAAACCATTACTTTATGGAGTTTCCATTAAATTTATGAACTTTATTTTTGTACTTTCACCTTAAGTTAACATTGTAAAAATTAAAAAAACCGGTTTATAAATGTCCGACTTATATACACGTTTTTCCTCCAAAAATAATAGTTTTGGCAAAATATGAGCTAGGTGGACCATATTTAGCTCAACTATTTCTTAAATATAGAAAGTGGAGGTATTAAAAATTATCCAAATCAATTCATAATTTTACCTGGCCCCTATACATTAGCCTCATGTATTTAGGGTTCATACAACAAACAAATCTATATGTATATGAGATCAGAAATCAGCAAAATCGACCTATTATTACACATAGCGCCCAAATAAATACGATCCCGGAATAAGGATTTTGGGACGATAGCGCCCAAACCATATGAGCCAGTTAATAATTAGGAGTAGTAAGCCGTCTTGAGAAATTTCGACATCTTGATGTTATATCCACTGGGAAAAATAACAGCGACAAACATCCATATGACAGAGTTCATAAAGTTTTCGAATTTCTTGAGCTCGATGTGTTCACCAGAGTATTTTCTCTTTCTGTTGCTATGGTAGTCAGTAGCCCCGGCGAGCAGGAACCGGTCTTTTTATTGGTTGAAGCCTCCGTTAGTTTGCCTCTTGTGATGGCAGGTTGCCTTTCAGTAAGTTGTTCGCCGTCCGATGAGAGAGAGCTTTTTTCAAGGCGCAAACTCACAAAAGGGTTCAACGAAGAGAAGCGTTTAAAAATATACTTTCGGGGATCACGTAATGGCTGTGGCTACATCAAAAACCGCGGGAGGGGACTCTTCCACACAGAGGGCTGATTTTTCACCCTTGTGTGAAAGTTAGGCTTGTGGAAATTCGCAATACAGAAATTTATAAAGTCCTTGTTTTGTTGAAGTTGTATTTACTTTCAGTCTGTTTAAAAATAATGTTATTAATTTAAAAGATTTTGTTATTCGTGCTTAATTCCCAATTTTTATTCTTGATAACACAGAAATTTATTGTTGATGGGATAAGCTATTCCTATGCGCATTACAACCACAATTAATGTTGGAAGAATTCCAATCAATTGTAGTGGGGAATGTAAGAAGAGATAAACTCACTGTTTATTGTTGATGTTTTTGTTTAAACTTTGATATTGTTAAAAGTAGAACTGTTGCTTATGATTCTTATACGCTTAACAGTTTTATTTGGTTTAATATCTTTAGTTTTTCTAAAATCTTTATGAATGAGTTTTCCTGACGATCTGGCCTAAGCAACCAGTGATATGCGTATAGGAATAGCTTATCCCATCAACAATAAATTTCAGTGTTTTTATCAAGAATAAAAATTGGGAATTAAGCACGAATAACAAAATCTTTTAAATTAAAATTTTGTATTCCCAAAAATTACTTTGGATAATTATTTTATTAGTTACAACTTCAATAGATGCTAAAAAAATGTTAAAAAAAAATTTTAGTAAATATGAGTTTACAACTTTTCTTTCTAAATGACCACAGATATACATATTAGTGCCGAAACTATTTGCCATAAATAACTCTTATATCATCTTAAATGATGCTACAAAAAGTTCTTTAGGATGAATAAACACAGTAACCATATTTTTACACCAAAGTGGAGTAGAGTTTCATATGTTCGGTTTTAAACGACTATACTTTCTTATTAGTTTATGTACTTGGAAACAGCGTTTAAAAAACTGCAGTCGAAGTAGAAAAACTACCATATCTATCACTTCTTTATTTGTCATTGGCCAAAAAAAAAACTGTTGCTTTTACTTCTGATTCATTAAATGTAAACAGTCGATGTCAAACCAATTAAAAAGCGAAAAGTTGTACACAAATTTTCGTTTTTTGTCTGACAGTTTTTGGTCTCGACTGTAGTTTTTTAAGCTCTAGTTGGAATAATCTATTTATTATAAAATATATTTATTGTTTTTAGAAAACGGCAAAAACTTTTAAATGAAGCAGGAGCTGATGGTAATGCTTCAGTTGGTGTTCAGGAGGAAAAATCGATACCAATTGATAAAGTAGAAGACGAAACGGAAAAAAGTGAAGTTGGTAAATTGATACCAAATTCTGGTAATGGTTGCACTCTTGATAAATACATGTGGACACAGACATTGGGTGAAGTTGAGGTAAGTTTTATACTTTTGTTTAAAATTTAGATTTTGGAAAGTGTAAAGCTAAGTCTAGACCATATGTTGAATCAAATCCCAGCTCAGTTGTAAAATTCCTTTCTCAGTGAAAATAATTTAATAAAAATTAAATTTGATGAACTCGAGCCTAATTAAAGAATATCAAAAAATTAAAAATTGACAGTTCAACTAAAAATCAAAATCGTTCCTAAAAATAACTATGGCACAAGCTCTAATGTTTACATTTGTACTTTAATTTGTACAAATAAAGTGTCGACGAAAGTGGACAAGAAAAAAACATAATAAAAAAATGTATTCAGGTCTTCAAGACAAAGTCTTGACAGAAAGAATACGAAAAAACAGAGGAAAGGAGGCACCATGTAATTTGAAATTTAAAAATGATAATAACAGCAAATTTCGAACCACCAGTACTACTGGTTAAAAGATTGATGTTTGACTGTTGGCTGGCGGGCACCGCAGTGGTGCAGTGGTTTGAACTCAAAGATTTTCTGAAGATAGGGTGTGGTGATTCTTAAAACATGTAAAAATCAATCCGGGTTCAAATCCCAGCTCAGCCAAGAAAAAATTATCAATACATTTTAATAAAAATTCCAAGTTGTAAAATTCCTTTCTCCGTAAAAATAATCGGTAAGTTGCGAAAACGGGCCTTAAATTTATAATTTCGACAATTTATTGCCTCTGGGGGAATTTTTTTAGTTTAATTTTTGTTTAAATACCAGCAACAGCTTTTGTTTAAACTAGAAAATTTATTGTGATAACTTTGTGTATGTGTGTGTATTTTTTCATTATTTTGCTAAAACGAAATATTTGCTAATGTCAAAGCTGTCAGCTGGGAAAACTTTTATGATTTATTTCATTCTTATTGTTCTGTCATTATCACGCAATATTTATGTTCTTTCAAGGTGATTTTTTTAAGATAAAATAAAAAAAGTATAAAGTGTTTTAAAATAGTCTCTAGTTTTTTTAGTTTTTGATTAGCAATTTTTATTATTATTGTAGAATTAACAGGAATTCGGAGATTATGAGAAATTCTTATTTAAAAAATACAATAAAATATTTTCAAGGGGCGTTTGTTTTAACTTAAATAAATGACATAATTTCTATGACGTACTCGAGCCAAGTAAAAAACTGATTCTAATAAATTTAAGTTCCAATAAAACAATTGTTTCAAAATGGGATATGTGAAGCCTGCAAAACAAATATTTGAGGGGCAAAGGGGTAGATGTGCCAAAACTGAAAATTGAGTTAGATGAAGCTGCAAATAAAACAAAATTGTTTTTTTTTTATTGTTTTATTTATTCTTTGCAAGAGCTGCTTGAAAGCTCTCAATGGTGCTAAGCAAATAATTGTCTTTATTGAACCAAATCGAATTCTATTCGAATTGCATTCTATCTACATTGGGAAATATAGCAATGGACTGAATACTTTCGGTTAAATTTGTTATGTGTGTAACAACGATTAGTGTACAACACCAAAAGTGTTGACTGTTTATTAATGTTTACAGTGGAAGTTTTATTAGTTTGACTGAGCATTCTCAACTTAGAATACTGTAACCACAACAGTCGTTGTACAATGCAAACAGTATTGATCGTTGTGTAAAATGATATTTTTATATTTTAATAACCAAAAATAAGCTTGTCGGTAATAACGCCTGCAATGAATGCTACGCATGCTTCAAAGCACTCAACATTTAATACAAATTTATATCATTCTACAAAATTCAGACCTGTATCTCAAATTGCTCTATATCGACCGGAACTTTATATTATTTTAATTAAATGTAACAAAAAAAAAAATTTCAAGCTCAATTACATTGTGTTTTTGATTATGCACTTGTACCCCTTTGCTCAACTATTTTCCTAGTATGCCGATTTCTCGGTATGCATATCAATTAAGTGTCATGTGGTAACATTTTAGTGACCTACTTGCCTTTTTTTTAAACTTCATTGGCCGTAACAAGAGAGTCAGTGAAAGAATGCCAAACATTTGTATTTTGGGTATGTAGCTTTCTAATAACACAAACAGCTCTTGAGTTTGAGTTACAAATACAAGTAAAACTTATATTCTAACTTGATTAACCGAGCAATAGAAACTTAGACCTTCAGCTCGTTGTAGTGAAACAGACCAGAGTCTGGCAGAGTATCACTAATAGAATAGAATAAATAATAATTCTCGAATTTATCCTCAAAGTGAAATTAATTACATTACCATCGAAAAAATATGGCAGGAATACGTGATAGACATACGCGAGACATTACCAAAGTCGAATAGTAATATTTTTTGTTTAAGTTATGTAGTTAAAATAGTCGCAGAGTGTGCTTAAATATCAAAAATAAAATAATTTCCCATAAAGGTGTGACGTGCAAGAAAAGTTTTTTTTTTAAATTGTAACACAAAATTATTTTTTGGTTAAAGTATGTTATTTTCTTAAATTTATTACTCAAAATCATTTTCTAACATCCCACCAGTACAATGGACAGATTCAAATTGGCGATCGTCGATTTATGATTTCAACTAAGTCGAAAATAAAACTTCTGCCTAAAAAAGTACTTTAAATCTAAAAAAAAAAAATCGTTTCAAAATGTTTTTATAAACATCAAATTATATATTGAAAAACGCTTTTTGTATTAAAAATGTGCTGGGAGTACGCTTTGCGTAAGCGAGATCATAAGCGAAACTTTTAATAAGCGAACTTTTAATCTGCTTAATTTCGGAGCCCATATTTTTACTGGACATGTAAAATATTGCTTGTGTAACCTCTCGCCGTCACTTTGTCAGTTATATGGTTTTAATTAAATGTCATTCAGTGTATTCAGTGTATCGTAAGCTGTGAATTTTTCTAAGTCTTTCTGGCAACAGATACTTTTTGCTCATATGTATGTATTTATACTAGGGTTGCCAGAAACCAAACTTAAAATAACTGGACAACGTAAAAAATTCACCTGGATTTTGAAAAAATAACTGGACTATTTAAAAATAAACTTATTTTTTTAAATTAAAAAAAAAAGAAATAACAAAAAACCCAGAAAAAGTAAAAACGTAAAAAAGTAAAAAATTACATATCGTCACCTAAAATCCAAAAGGCCATAACTAGGGATGAGAGTTTCATACACTAAAAAAATCGAAAAAAATGCACTGAAAACTCCAAAATATGCATTAAAAAAATAAAAAATATGCACTACAAACTTAAACTTTTACTATAAAAAAGCGTTTGCTTTTTTAATTTTATTTAAAACAAAAAAAAAAAATTAAAATTTCTATTGTTTTTTTATTCTATTGTTATTCATGATATAAAATATTTTTAAAACTTAATTAAAATAACTAACATAATTTAAATTTTTGTTTGTGTAATTAAATAAATACTTTTTTAAATCATCAAAAGTAAACCCTTGTTTGTTAAAAAGCTTTTGTACATGGAAAATGATCTCTCAACGTCAACCGAAGTTGAAATTCTAAGACTATATTATGGAGCATACCAGTTTATATTTTAAAATGCCTTATTTTTTTGCAAAACGTTTTTTTTTTTAATTTTTCCTTTCTTTCTGCCATTGATTTTAGTTGACTATTAAGTGAACTAAATCCCTCCAATTTAGTTATTGTTTCACCTTTATATTCGAAGTTTATTATCAAATTTTCTTCTAATTTCCTCTGCAACTCGGTGTAAACCATGTGCCAAGAATGAAATATGTAACAGTTTTGGATAAATTGTTTAAGGCAAATTGGCAGCCTTAACCATGTAAGTTGCTACATCGGCTAGAAATGTAAGGATCTTTTGTCGAAATCTTGTATTTAAAGCAGAGCTCCAATATAATTTATTTATTGATTTTAAAAATTCTTTGTTTGACGATTTTGGTTTTGCATACAATTTTGAAATTTTTTGAGGAACTTTTTTTTATAATATGGAATTTTAAAAAAATATATCACTCAAAAATGTTAAAATATGCAAAAATATGAAGTTTCACCAAAATATGCAACAATATGCAAAATATGCGGAAAGATAATTGGTAGGCATCGATCTTAGACTATCGACAAAAAACATGCATTTGCATGTAAATTGCTTCCCTAGTCATAAGTAACAAAAAATTCTAAATCAGCTTTTTTTATTGTTTATGATGCATATACCAAAACTAAGTCTCTTTAATATTTCAGCAGTTATAAGCTGTAAGTAGATTATTTAAAATGCTTAAAGTACTTTTTATATATCTTTCGGCTAATTGTTAATTTTTTCTTTGTATTCAGTATATAATTAATAAAAACATTAGTTTTTAAAATTATTTGTTAACTGGACAAATTGTAGTTTAGCTGGAAACTGGACAATACCCTGAAAAACTGGACAATCCAGGCCATTCCAGGCCATCTGGCAACCCTAATTTATACCCACATCACAATAGTGAAAAGTGTATTATGCGTTTGTGCTGGTGTATGTAACACCTTAAAATATTTGTCCTAGACCAAATTTTACTAAACCGATCGACTTAGAATCACTTTTCACGATGTTTTTCCGTCCCGCTGGCTGGTTGGCTACCCATGTAAAGCTTGTGCGAAAAGTACAGGTTCAAATTATGGAGATTATTTAAGGAAATTGGGTACATAGGAAATCGGATACATAGGTTCTAATTGTCACAATGACCAAGCCTATTGAAAATGTTGAGAATCAGTGTATAATTTCACATAGCAGCAATACAAGTTTCTTTTCGGAATAAAGTCTTTGTGCCCATTAAGCATCTTATTATTTGGTCCAAACTTATTTGATTGCAATCTAAATCATCTTACTAAATTTTATTGACATTACATTTGGCGACAATGACTTTTACGATTGCTTCTATGATATGACCAAATATTGTGCCGGAATGTCAAAAATTAAACATAGGTCTCATATAAACCCCTCTCCAAAAATCACTTAAATAAAAATTAAAACAAAAATCGGCACAAAGAACTCTTAAAAATCTTAACCTCATAACATAATTTTGTTTTGGCGGGTCCAAGATTGCCCATCTCGAAAACTTATCTTTAAATATTGTGGTACCATATGATACCCCATATGGTCGGGCTTTACCGACTAAACTTTCTTTCATGTATTATATTGTGATAGATACTAATCAGGGATTATAAAGTCAGTAAAATTGTACTTTTTCAGTACTATTGGCATTGAAAAAGTACTGAAGTACTCCAATGACGTGTTTAGTACAATTTAAAAATTTCAAATGCTTTAAAATTTAAGCACTTTGGTATAGGGTTTGATAGTTGTAAAGTCAATTTTTTTATAACAAAATACGAGAAAAACAAAGCATAGAAATCGCTTTTTTGTAAATTTACGTGTTTCACCCTGTTCAACTATCAGCTCTGAAAAAAACAAGTGAAAAAGTCTTCGTCTTAACTCCTTATTACATATTTACTTAATTTTTCTTTTTGTTAACTGCCAAAACTATATTTCAAATATTTATAAAGAAAATTTTAATGTACATAGTGTTTTTTTAGCTGCAAGAGAACTTGAAATGATAATACAAGACTGAAATATTGTTGCAATGAAATTTTTTTTATTATAATCTGGTAGATAATTTCATTGAATTTAGTTTTGAAATATGATTTCCGACATATGTCTGCCGCTTCTACGAGTTACACGATCCGTTCGGTCAGTCCGATTTTTGACTACTTTTTCCAATAAATCTGGTCGAATGGCGCCCATGGAATTGTTTTGCATATTGGTTCCCAATGCTTTAAGAGTTGCTGGTTTGTTGGCATAAACCAATGACATAACCTAGTCCCATACAAAGTAATTTAGGTTCAGAGAACAGGACCACTTTTGGAAATAAAGTTGTCACCAAATTAATTTTGAAAAAAGTCAATTGTTAAGCTCGCTGAGCCGGCTTAAATGTCGGTAATGTTAATGATGTGCTCGACATTAGCCGTAACGGCAGCTTCTTACACATTTTGAAAGAAATTAAGACCGGTGGTCCCGCCAGCGTGTAAACCGCTCCAAATAATCAATTTTAATGGATGTAATGGTAATTCTTTAACGGCTTGAGGATTGTCTTCGCTCCAAATACGCCAATTTTGCTTATTGACGTAGCCATTTAACCAGAAATGAGCTTTGTAAATAGTCGAAGTGCTCTATGAACATCGTAAACAGATTTATTTTTTTCAAAGTGAATTTCCACAATTTTGAAGCGATATTCTAGCTTTAAATGATTCCTGATGGCTTGCCAAACCTTACTAAACAGAAATGTCAACACAGTTTGCATTATCAGCTGTCAAAAATCGATAGTTCTCATACAGTTTAAAAAACACCTTAACTTTTTTTTGTTATTCTAACAAGTAAAAAATAAATTTGGGTTTTAGTACAATTAGGGTCGAAAAAGTACATTTTTATACTGAATTAAGTACACTTTTGAAAATGTTATTTATCTCACCTGATACTTTTAATATTGTTTACTAATACCTATTTGAATAAGTACCAAAACCGGCCCGGTATTGCAATTTATTTATTTATTTTATTCATTTTATTTATTTTATTTATTTAATTTATTTAATTTATTTAATTTATTTAATTTATTTAATTTATTTAATTTATTTAATTTATTTAATTTATTTAATTTATTTAATTTATTTAATTTATTTAATTTATTTAATTTATTTTATTTTATTTATTTATTTTATTTATTTTATTTATTTTATTTATTTTATTTATTTTATTTATTTTATTTATTTTATTTATTTTATTTATTTTATTTATTTTATTTATTTTATTTATTTTATTTATTTTATTTATTTTATTTATTTTATTTATTTTATTTATTTTATTTATTTTATTTATTTTATTTATTTTATTTATTTTATTTATTTTATTTATTTTATTTATTTTATTTATTTTATTTATTTTATTTATTTTATTTATTTTATTTATTTTATTTATTTTATTTATTTTATTTATTTTATTTATTTTATTTATTTTATTCATTTTATTTATTTTATTTATTTTATTTATTTTATTTATTTTATTTATTTTATTTATTTTATTTTATTTATTTTATTTATTTTATTTATTTATTTTATTTATTTTATTTATTTTATTTATTTTATTTATTTTATTTATTTTATTTTTTTATTTATTTTATTTATTTTATTTATTTTATTTATTTTATTTATTTTATTTATTTTATTTATTTTATTTATTTTATTTATTTTATTTTATTTTATTTATTTTATTTATTTTATTTATTTTATTTATTTTATTTATTTTATTTATTTTATTTATTTTATTTATTTTATTTATTTTATTTATTTTATTTATTTTATTTATTTTATTTATTTTATTTATTTTATTTATTTTATTTATTTTATTTATTTTATTTATTTTATTTATTTTATTTATTTTATTTATTTTATTTATTTTATTTATTTTATTTATTTTATTTATTTTATTTATTTTATTTATTTTATTTATTTTATTTATTTTATTTATTTTATTTATTTTATTTATTTTATTTATTTTATTTATTTTATTTATTTTATTTATTTTATTTATTTTATTTATTTTATTTATTTTATTTATTTTATTTATTTTATTTATTTTATTTATTTTATTTATTTTATTTATTTTATTTATTTTATTTATTTTATTTATTTTATTTATTTTATTTTATTTATTTTATTTATTTTATTTATTTTATTTATTTTATTTATTTTATTTATTTTATTTATTTTATTTATTTATTTATTATATATTCAATTCTTGTACAACAAGATTTAATCTTATATTTAAAGTACAGGAAAGCAGTTTCATAAATTACATTAAGAGATCATCACATACAATTGAATTAAATGAAATTAAATCAAACTATAAATTATTTATATAATATGATAACAGTTATCTACTGCGGTGCAAAGTATTTAAATAAGAAGTTCTTAAAGCTACTTGCGTTGCTATTAGTTGCTGAACTTTAGGAAGACAATTCCATAGACGTGACGCATGTATAAAAAAATTCTGTTCAGATACAAGAAGGCTATGTAAGGGAATTACAAAATATTGAGGAAGTGTTTTTATTTTTTTTTTAAATTGGTAAAAAAATGAGTTTTTTTTAAGGAAATGTTGATTTTCAAAATGTTTGTGAGAATACTTGGGCAAAACTTTTTATATATTCTTAAAATATGGTATTTCAACTTGCATAATCAAAAACAAAAAATCTTGCCCGTTTTTGCCCATTTGAAAATATTTGAGATTTTGTGAAACACATTAACTTGGTTTTTCTGTTTTGTTTCGTTTAAATGATCACACTACGTAACAAAATTTCAACAAAGTCCTTACCAAATAAATCTGACAGCTAATAATGTAAAATTTTCCCCTGAATCCGAATATGAAGTCAGAATTGTCAAAAGTAGAACAGTTTTTTTTATTCCAAAATAACCGTTATTCGTGTTTTTAAAAAAGATGATGTGACTGAAATGCAAATATCTTCAAAAATTTTAAAATGATTATGTTTTTCTTTCTTTTTAGTGAAAGGTTATAAAATTTCTTAAATAACCATGGATTGCTATTGAAGATTGGTCAAAAAATTACAGAGTTATAGGGGACAAAAGTTCAAGCTTCATTGAAAATGTTATGATTTTGCTTAATTTTGCTCTTTTCAAGTTATTTTTTTAAATCAATGATTTAAAAATGTTAATGTTTTATTGCATGCGACATTAGATTATTTTAATATGTAAATTTTGCGGCCAACAATACATAGATTGGTACAAAAATGAAAAAGCTACAAAAGATTTAGTAAAGTAGATAAAAAACTACATAATTAAAATTTACCACAAACAGCACTTGATTTGCTTATTCTGCTAAATTTTTCCGATGTTGATGATGATAACATGAAGGGGAAGATAATTATGAAGGTGATTTTTAATTCCATATTTTAGCAATGAATGTGCCTTGTTTCAAAAAAAATATATTTTTCGAAAAAATTACATTGATTTTTTTAAAGTTTTTAGTTTATTAATAAAACAAAATTAAAATTCCACTAAAATTTTACAACAAAAGTTTTTTTTTAATCAATATACACAGAATCCAAAAAAAATTGTTTTCATAAATTACAGGCTTCCCTGAATTCATCCTCGTTTTGCATATTTTTCACCCCACTGTGCGCGGTATAGTTTTAAAGAGGCATGTGACACATGGTCATATCTACCAAGCCCAAACACATATCTTACAATATTATTATATAAGACATTTAGCTTCCTTCTACTAATGGAATCGCAATTTGCAAAAAGAAGATAAGATTTTGCAATCATTAATCTAATATTAAAAGGAGTATAGTATTGTGTCGACCAAAGGCACCTTAACTTTATATAAGTTTGACCAGCAAGTGTGTTGACATGATTTGTCCAAGTAAGGCTATCATTGAAAATTAGCCCAAGGTTTTTGGCCGCATTCACAATATTGATTTTTCCCCATTAATTAAAATATCAAGACCGATATTAGAAGCAAGTGATCTCTTACGTATTATTATGCACTTCGACTTATTAGGGTTTAAACAAAGTCCGTTAGACGTAGCCCAACGATACATTTTATGAATATCCTCATTGAGTCTCATGATGCTTTGAGAAACAGATTGTACTGGGCTACTTAAGTACAACTACACATCATCTGCGTACATATGTATATTGCACTGAACCAGATGTTTTGGCAAGTCGTTTATATACAGTGTAAAAAGCAATGGTCCGAGAATTGACCCTTGAGGTACACCTCTAGATAAACGTAATGAAGAAGATTGCACATTGTTTGATTGGACATATTGCGAACGATTTGAGAGGTAGGAAAATAAAAGCCGTGTTGATGTTTTTGAAAAGTTAAAAAAGTGCACAAGTTTCATGGAAAGCATACTGTGGTCAACCGTGTCAAAGGCTTTTGAATGATCAAGAAGAACTAGGAAATTTAGCTTGCCATCATCTAGTTCACGCCGTATATTTTCAGACACATCCAGTAGTGCAGAAACACAACTAAGATTAGTACGAAACCCTGATTGTTTATCAGACAACGAATTATTGGCACTGATATATGATGTCATTTGAAGATGAAGAATTTTCTCCAGTACTTTAGACAAGTAGCACGGAATAGCTATTTGGCAGGTCGTAAAAACCGTTATCAATTGGTACCAGAGGTACATTTGTGAAAGTTTTGTTAAGCTCTTCCACATTCAATTGGCAGTTGTTTGCATTTCCCGTCCTACCAACTCCAATCTCACGAATGCATTTCCATGTCTGCCTTGAATCGACAGCAGAACTAAAACGCCTAGAATAGTATTATGGTTTAGCAATTCTGATCCTATAATTCACATTTCTTCTAGCAGCCTTAAACTCTGCTTCCAACTGTGGGGTTCTGAAACGTTTCCACCTAGAATACGCAATGTCTCTCTTGCAAATTAAAAATTTTATGTTGGCAGAAAAGGGTTTAGTTTTAGGGCATATTGTTTTAGATTTAATGGGTACCGTAACGTCATATAGACGCTGTATATTACTTTCCAGAAAAGATACTTGGTCATCAACTGAGGGCATGTAGTACATTTGTGACCATTCGATAAGAGAAGCATTCTGATTAAGCACATTGTAATTTACATTTTTGAAGTGACGATAGTAGACTGTACATTGTGATAGAGGAATTTTGAAAAAAATTAAATCATGCTTTAAGAAACACGGGGCAGATGTTTGGTCATATAATATTACGTTTGCAGTATCTGCAACAAAAAAATATCAAGCAAGGTTCTACTGGTTGCTGTGTGATGCGTTGGGTTAGTAGTGTTAGTGGGAGTTAATCCAAGAGACAACATATTGTCAGTTAATATTGATTCCATTAGAATATTCGAATTAAAATCGCCTGATACAACAACATCATCATATTCAGTGACCAGCGTTTCAAGGGCTAAGAAAAAATTAGACAAACAAATTCTTTTATTAGGCCTGTAAACGCACCTTACCAACATTTTTCTGCCATCAGAAACTACTTCTATAAAAATGTATTCAACCTTATCCTTTCTATGTGGAATATTAGTCGATGATTTTAAGCAAACTCGGCAGGATATATTTCCCTCTACAAAGATAGCTACCCCACCAGCATTACTATTTCTGTCTTCCCTATATACCTTGTACCCACTAAGACGAAAAAAACTATCTGGTGTCGTGGGCAAGAGCCATGTTTCAGAAACACACACGATATCAATGTTTGAATTTTCAAAAACATATCTAAACTCATCGGCTTTATTATTCAGACTTTGGGCTTTAATATGAGTTATCTTAAGACCCTAACTGTAATTGGCTAAAATCCTCACCATGTTCATTGTCGTGTCTCTGGAGTTGCTTCGTACATTGAGAACATTATCCAAAATCATAATCAGCGGCAAAATAAAAGCCCTTAATAGCAACTCAAAAAATAAACTTTCTTATGAAACAATACGTATGACATATAAATAAGAAAATAAATTGACATAAAATAGCAAACGAGTTAAAAATTAATGCAAAGTAAAAAAGTGCATAGATAAATAATAAAGGTATGCGTGTTAAATAATGAAGGTATAAGTCCATTATTTTGACCTTAAGTCTGAAAAAATGGTTTTTATTGATCGGGAAAATCAATTCTAATAAGATCATCTTTATCCTCTTTCTTTATATAAACAATCCCACATTGTGTGTAAGCAGCATTTCTATTTTATCTTCAGTTTCTTTTGCTCAATGCAAAGTACTTAAATAAAACGGTACTTTTTTTAATAACTTTTTTTCTGAATTGATTTATTTAAACATATCACAGGGATAAAGATTTATAATTAAAATTAGTGTTTTTTTTGTTGTTAAATAATACATGATTTAGTTTTTTTTTTTTTGTCTTGTTTTGTTAAAGTAATTAAGGAGCATAATTACACATGTAACATTTTTATTCTTCTCAACTCAACTTGAATAAATTAAAACACATTCTTCAATTAAAAAATACAATTAAAAAAATAAAAATTAAAAAATATTGATAATGAACTAACTAAAAAATATGAAAATTACACTTAAAATTTAATTATAAGAAAAAAATCATAAAATTATTTTTAGACTTTAATAAAAAAAAAAAAAAAAAAAAATGTGCGTGACTTTGAGTAAAATTCTTAATTAGAAAAAATAATAAAAAAAAATCATATAAAAAAACTAAAATAATGTTTGTGTGTGTTGCTCTGTAAAAGTATATCAATGTGTAGAATGGAGTTAAGTGTGTGTGTGTTTATACAATAAATTAATTAAATGATTTTTGACAATTAATTAAACAGTTTTTGTGTTTTATATTTTTTTGTGATTTTTTTCTTAATCAAATAAAATAAAATTAAACTACATAAATAAAATTAATTTCGATAAATTAAAGTGTTTAAAAAACACGGCATGTTTAGTTGTTGCTTTTTGTTTTAATGTGATTCATTTTTTTTTAATGACATAGAATGTGTTGTTGTTTTTCGTATAAAATAAAATAAATAATCTTACTCACTAATTTTTCATTAATTAACAAATTACATATTTTTTTTAGATGTTTTGTTGTTTTTTTTTTTCAAAATATATTTTTTAGTGCATACGCAAGTTTTTGCATTGACTGTAAAATGTACTCTCCAATTAAAATACTCAATTCATTTTTGTTTACTTTTGTATACTCCCTTCTCTTGCTGTTCTGCTTCTTAAAGAGTTTTTGTTTCGGGTTTATCTTGATGGTTTTTCTTTAATTGAAAGAGATTTAAAAGTTTTTTTGTTTCTCATAAAAGTTTTGTTAACTTTGAGGCATTTCGCGAGCACGCACTGTAATTAAGAAAAAAACAAAAAATTAATAAAATTTATTGTTAATGTTTAACAGTGATGCCAATACGAAAAAGTTAAAATAAAAATAATAAGAAGGGAAAAGTTTTGTTTTAGGGGAAAATTCGATGATAAGAAGATTTTAGTTTTTTTTTTTTAATCTCTACTTACTTTCCAGTGCATACACCATGCCAATAATGAGCAATAGAAATATTGTACTCATTGTTATAATTAAAACAGTCACTTGTCTGCCACGATCGCATAAACCTTTTTTGGTCTTCTTATTTGCTCCGGTCTCACCATTGACCATAGTAAAATGCATTGAACTTGCTATGGAGACTGTGTCCAAATCTTTGGTTTTAATAAAATTCAAATTGGGATCAATATCAATGACGGCATCAGCTTGTGTTTCATCTTGATGTTTTTTGCCTGTAGCATCTGTTGAAGGTATGGTAGCCAATTGATAATCTCTAGAGACTTGAACCAAATTTGCATTGTAGGTTGAAGAGACTAAATTATGACTCTGTTGCTGATGCTGCTGTTGTTGACGTGGATGATGTTTTTTATGGATTTCAGCCATACGTTCTAAATTCGCTGCTGTTAAAAGCAAAGAACCAGAAGCGGCACTCTATATAGAATTAAAATTAAACGGGGAATTAGTTTTAGCTTTTTGTTTTATTTAAAATATTAAATAAAAATTATACTTACCCTTGTACTATTATTACTATCATTGCTACCCTGTGATGAATTGGAGCCCCTTTTGGCTGCTGCCAATACAGCGGCTGCTGCTGCAGCTGTCACCGCTGCACTAGTTGTAGCACTCATTTCACTATCACGTCTTCCTCCAACTCCTCCTTTAAAAGCAACACCAGTTTGCTGATGCTGCTGTTGTTGTTTGTAGTGTGTGGGCGTTAATTTTTTTTTATTTTGTGAGCGATTACTGCGCTGTGTAGATGATGCTGACGATACAGCCGATGATGCGGAGGATGGTGAGAGTGATGCTCGAGGAATATGCCAGTAATCATTCATCTAGAAAAAGAGTTAATAAAAGATAATTTGATAAGTTTTTTTTTTTTTTTTTGGTTTTGCGTGTAAATAATTTGATTGAATTTAAGATTTTATTAAATTTTTAATGGCTTTTGGAAGCTGTTTAAAATTATATTAAATGCTATTTTTAATAGTTAAAATCTTTTCGAAGATATACACAAAATCTTTAAATTTGAAATCAAAAATTTTCCTGTTATTCAAAAGAATACTTTGCAGCGATGCGGTAGTGCTGCCTTTTTAAAACAAAGCAAACAAAAGTCAAAGTCAACAATGCATCATCAAGTTAAAAGATGCACATTTTACTTATTTTTTAGTGCATTATGAGACAAATAACATTGTAAAATTCTACACGGTTGCGTCTTTGAATGCCAGACTTCGTATAGTTGGTTTTATACTAAAGTTTGAAAAAATTTGAATAATTATATGTTCTTGGGAAGCAAGACAAGGTTAGGTTAGGTTCCATTCGTACAATGGGAAGCAATACAAAGGTAACCAAATTCTCAAATTCACAAACTTTTTTGTCCAAAATCTTCCGTAAGAATCTTATTCAGGTTCTTAATAGATTGTAAATTTTTAAAATCTTTTTTAAAACAGTTTTTAAAAATAAATCTTCTTTATTAACGAACTACTAAAACCCTTCTTAAAATATCAAATTAGTCAAACTTAAATAAGGGGTTTGCTAATTTAAATTTATTACTTTATCTACTGAGATGTTGTTTTATTTAAAAGTTTATGTGTTTTTGTAAATTTCTGCTCTAATTTAAATTAATTTAATAATTCCTTATTTTTATTAAAATTTTTTACAAATTGTTTTTTTTTATTAAAATCATAACAAAACACTTAAATCAATTTTGTTTTTTTTTTAACAAATTTTTTTGGTTAACTTAACGCTTTTGGTTGAATATTAAGTAAAATATGCCATAAATCTTCAGTTGGCTATGTGTTAGTAAAGTTGTTTAAGTTTTGTAATAAATTAAATACTTCTTAGAAACAAAGTTTTAAAGAGAAAGAAATTAAACACACTCCCTCTTTAAGAACTTTATTCAAAATTTGTTTGTGTTTTAGTTTTTTTTTTATAATAATTTTATTTTAAAAAATGTTTTAGTAAAAACTTGTTTTTAGTTGTAAATTATTTTATAATATTTTTTGTTAAATATTTTATGTTAAAATTTATTTTTTTGTATTTTTAAAGATATTGCTTGATTTAACACACCTTTCTCTTTTGGGAAAGATTTAATTTAATAATTTTGTTAAAAATTAAGTGGTATTTAGCAACAACCAATTTTTTTCTATGTTATTTTGTTTGTCTAAAGGCCAATTTCACCAAGTTCAGTTAAAACTAACTTCATATTAGTTTTACTTCCAGTTAACAATATGTTTTGACAGTTATAACTGAACTTAGTGAAATTGGCCGTAAGTCTTTTGTTTTAAAACCCTGCATTTTCCGTTCTTCTTTTGAGCCATGTTTGTGTCTTAAGTCTATTTAACAGTGAACGGAATTTTGCTTGACTCTTCAACAAAGTTTGTGTATTAAATCTTTTTTTTTTTAGTTTTTACTTTAGCCTTTTTAGAAAGAAAGTTTGCTTCTGAAGTCTTCTTCGGTAACATTGTTCTCCAGTTTCGAATTGTTTGTGTCTTAAATCTTTATCAAAATATTTGGAACTTTTTGTTTTTCTCTTTCGAAAAAATGTTTGTTTCTTAAGTCTTTTATTCAACTATTTTCTGTTATTTTTAGGAAAAGTTTGTGCCTTAAGTCTTTTATTATTAATCTTGAGTTTTTTTCCTCATTCCTGGCGAAAGAAGGTTTGTTTCTTAAATCTTCGTTTCCCAATTTTTAATGCTCTCTCTCTCTATTGTTAAGTTATGTTTGTTTCCTAAGTTTTTTTTGCTTAGAACTAGAATTCTTTCGGCTTCTTGCAAGAAAAAAAGTCTTTAACGAAAATTTGAAAACTGAAAAATATTTTTGTTAAGAATATTAACTTTTCTAATTAAGTACTCTAGGAAAAATGTTTGTAAACACTTAAAAGTTTAAAAGGGAATTTTGAAATTTATTCGGGTTTCTTTATTAAAAATAATCATATTTTTAAAGACTTTTAAATAAAAAATTAAGTTTTACTAATAGGAAAGGCACCTCTTGTTTTTTTTATTAAATTTGTAATTAATCAGGCCTGCGACAGAAATCAATACTTATTGAAAGTGGCAGTATTTTCCCTATGGCTTTTCCAAAAAATGAAAATTATATTTGAATAAACTTGAACAAATTCTAGGAAGTAAACATAATTTCGATTGGGATGTGTGACAGTCCTGTTTATTTTTTTTTTCGATTAAATAAACGTAATGTGGGTAAAATTTTTAAAAAACTTAAAAAAAAGTGTAAAATCTCTTTTTTTTTATTAATTAAAATAAAGGGTGGTCCAACTAAACATTAAACGATGTTATTTGCAAATAAAGTCAACATTTTTCAGAGAATTATCTTAATATTTTTTTTAAAAAGAATTAGACATTTTTCCTTTAAAATTGATTTAACCAAATTTTAGCGTTTTTGTCAGTTCATTGATCTTAAAAATTAATTTCGTAAACATTTGATTTGCTCATATTATTTTGAGTGTTTCTGAAAAAAGTTTAAATGTTTTGTGTTGTTTTCAATAAAAAGTTTGTGCCACAAATCTTTTGTTTTCGTTACACTTTAATTCACATTTTTTTAAATTCTCTTCAATTAATCTAAGTTTTAGAGTGTTTTTTAATCTTATTTTTTTAAACGGTTTTTTATTTAACACAGTTTATTTTTTAGATTTAAAATCTTAATTTGAATTTAAATTTATTTTAATGTTTTTGTAGGTATTTTTTTTAGTGCACATTCCTTTTTTGGTTTTATTAAGTTTTATATTATTTATTATTATTCACCAATTTTTTTTCTATCAATTTTTTTGAAAGTGATGTTCAAAAAAAGCGGATATTTTTAAATAATTTAAAAAAAAATCCAGTGTTTCGCTTATTGAGTGCGAAATTCAACTGTTTTAACGTTTCTGTTTTAATTCTTAATCATTTTTTTTTTTTTTTTGGCAAATGTTTTTAAGACTAAAAATAAATTTTTGCATTTTAATTTTCTTATTAAAAGTTTTATGGAGGACTGGGTGTGTGTTTTTTTTGCGGAAGTTTCAGGAAATTTATTTTTTTTTATTTAATTTCACTTGTTAATTTTACTTACTTTTTTTTAGGGATTTGTGGTTTGTTGTTTTCCTTGTTTTTGTTGGTTTAAATTTAAAAATAAATTAAATTTAAAATATCACAATTGTTTTTTCTTTTTTATATTTGATTTGTTGTTTTATATTTAAATTAAAATAAATTCTTGTGTGTTACAAAAAAAAAAACTTCCTCTAGTCAGTTGCTTTTGATTTGGAAAATTATCGTATCCTGTACTTTTAATGGATTTTTGTTTAATATTTTATTTAATTCTAGTTAATTTTTTTTTTAATATTTATTAAAGTCGTTTTTTGCTTTTAGAAATTATTTTAATACAAATTCGAATAAAAAAAAAATACGTTTGACGATTTTTTGTAAGCAAAATTCAAACAACAACCGTATCTAGAACCGATCTATCCAACATCAAGAATCAAACTGAAATCTCTAAATAACAAATGTTTGCTCAGTTCTTTAAGTTAAACAGCTTAAAAAAACAATCTCTAGTCTCTATTGTAATTCAAGACTGTCTATTTGGGTGCGTGTGTGTAAGTGACTGTGTGTAAGTGTGATTTTTTTCTTCAAAAATATATAAAAAAAAATAAAAGGTTGGCTGTTATTTGACGTATCACTCTGGTAACTGGTGTTGGATGGTAGCAAGCAGCTGCTTAGCGGGCTAAAATGTTGATAGAGTTTATGCTTTTGGTTGTTAGTGTTAGTGATGGCGCTGCTGTCGTTGTTGTATGAACTTGTTGTCAACAGGTTGTTAATATTGGTGATGTGTTGTTGTTAAATATTGATTTTAAGATTGCCGGATTTTCGTTTCTACCACACACACAACACTCACACATTTTTTTAAATAATTCTATTTTGTTGTTGACGTTCATACGTAAAATTTGTTTTTATTTTAGAAAGAAGAATATTATTTTTTCGCCAATACTCATTGATAAAATATTTAAAAAAAATTTATATATTTTTTGTTTTAATTGCTTACGAAGTGTTAAGTAAGTAACGCACGCCATGCACGAATTTTCGTTCATCTTTTAATATGCGTGCTGTTTTTTTTTTTTTTTTTTTAAAATTTTTTGTTTGTTATGTTCGCGTTTTTTTTTTTGCTTTAAAGAATTTTAATATAAATATTTATAAATATTTATTTTAGTTCCCTCTGAAATTGTCGTGCATTTTTTTTTATATAAGGCGGTTTTAATTTTGTTTCATCTTCATTTTTTTTTTTGCTAAAATTATTCCGTTCGTGTTTAAAAATTAATTTAAGATTTTTTTCTTCTTTTTAAAATATCGATCAGATTGACAGTTTGTTTATTTAGTTTGTTCTTTTTTTATTTTTATTTTTTGTTAAAGTTGCTAAAAAAAAGTCACTAATCTTTAACATATTTACACCTTCATATGTTTTACTGTTTGTTTAACTGTGGGCAAATAATAAGCACAATTACATTTAAATAAACATAAACATGAAATTAGTACACACCTCTTTTTATGGATTTAGGTCAAGTATAACATAAAGTTAAGTTAAAAAAGGGTACTTTCCATTTTTAGGTTTTTATAGGTGAGCTCATGTGTTTTTTTTATATGTAAATAGCCAAATTTTCTCAAAGGATATAAGTTTATGTGAAACTTATTAAAAGAAACTAAGAAAATCTAAGTTAAGAAAATTTAAAAAAGTTAACAAAATTTGTATATAAAAAAATAAGTTGTCCTATGTTCGTCATTTTATAACTCGAGAACCACTCAACCGATTTTCAAACGAGTACATGCGTTGGAAAGGTCAACTTTCACTGATGGTTTATAACTATATAAAAACTCCTCATAGGGGTCAAGTTATTAACAAAATTCTCCAGAATTTAATTTTTTATTTTTATTTAGAAAATCACGAGCAGCGTCGGGACCAAACAGCTAGTAATTTATAAAAATAAGTCTTAAAATCTAGCTTGAAAGCCTGTCTCTGCCACGTACACAAATCTTTCATATTGTTAATAACTCAATGGTTATTAAACTTTAGAAAACAAATTAGTTTATAATACAACAAATACTATTTAACACAAAACAAAAAGCTTAAGCTCTTAACTTTAAATGTGGGTACTCGTCTCCCCACTTCTGTGTACTCCAACATTTCACTGAAAGTTGTATTTTATTCCAGGAGCAGCCGACATTAAATGAAGAGAGTCTTTGGTAGCGTTGATATAGGACCATAAGTAAATACTTTGTATAGCGGATACCAGTCTCCTATTTTGCATATTATAATGATTTTGCTTGAATTGCACTTTACTGTATGAGCAACCCACATTCAATTTGGAGAGTCTCGCTATTGTAGTTGTGCAGATAAAGATAAATTAATAATTACTTTGTATGATGGGTTCAATATAATAGTCACTCCATCCGTCCGGAGACCAAAAATAAAAAATCCGGCTTTGTAACGATTTTTCGTAAAAAAAGTAGATTAACTGCCTGTTTTTAGAAAATGAAAACAAGTAAATGAGTGAATAATTATATTATATTATATATACAATAAAAAACGAAAATTTGTTTTTGTTTTCCATATAATTTCTCACTCACTCACTTGTTTTCATTTTCTAAAAACAGGCAGTAATTCCCAAAATATCAGCTCTCAATGTCATCTGATATCTTCAGAAAAATGTGGAAAGAGAATAGGATATACATCCGGACATAATAAGAAATTATGTATATACATATAGATTTATAAGATCAAGCTGTTAAAATTTATATTAAAAAATTTGCAAAAAATATTTGAATTTAAAAAAAAAAGACCATTGAATTTATTGGACTTCTTTTAAAAATTATTCAAAATAAAGACAACTTAACGATGATTAATACTTTAACAGACATTTTTTAAGTTTTGCTGGCAATCAGCTCAGCTGTAAGAACAATTTATTAAAATGTTATGAACGAAGCAATAAGTAAAAGTTTTAAGGATAACTTTACGCAAACGACTGAACTGGTTTATTTTTTTGATGTATGTATGCTTCGCATTGCTTAGGAACAGGAGCTATCTAACCTCCGCTGATAATAATAATAATAATAATAATAAAGCACCTTGCGACATCCGTTAGCAGGCTCACTGTGTAAAGAAATTACTTTTGAAGAATTCATATCCTGGATTTAAGGTATAAACCAAAGCCATCACTTGATTTCTGAAGGAGGCTAAAAAATAAACAGCGACCGAAGCCCCATAAGCTTACGGGTTCCCGTGGCTTCATATAGAATCTTTGGTCAACCGCGATTATTGGGAAGAAGGAAGATCTGATTATCTCATACTGCACTGCCAGGTATTGGCTGCACCTACTTATATCCCCGAGGATGTACCCCGGGGAGAAGGAATAGTTTGTAGCGAAGTTGTTATAAGAATAATTTAGCCATATAAAGCCTCTTAAATCCGTAGCTAATCCTTTGGGTTCTCCAGAATCCTCTTTATTTGCTCCGTGGATATAATCTTAATGAGCTCACCGAGATCGATGAATTTTTTTTTAAATAAGATTTAATTGAAGCCGAGCTGACTGTGTATAATATTGTGGAAATTTTTGGTTTAATTTAGAGGCATTTTGCCATTTTGTATGAAATTCAATATCGTTTAAATGTCTGGGTTCACACTCTGAAAGTTTTCTTTCAGAATGTCAGAATTTTTAGCGAGAGGAGAGAGAAATATCATATTCTCTTCCCCACTCGCCATTAAGCTCAGACTTTCTGAAAAAAAGTGTTAACCCAGACTATGAAGAATGTGAAAGTTCTAATAACTTAAGCTTGACGTTATCCTTCTATGAGCGATGTTTAATCGAGTTATGTTTACTTTAAAGACATCGGTCATTAAACATCGAGATCAAAATTATTTTACCCAAGACCATAAAAATTACAAATTTATCATGAAATCTGCAAAATTTTGGTTGTTAAATAGCCCTGTTTTTCAGATCTGGTGTTTCTTGAGATCCTTAAAAACTATGTTTTAAGGCTATATAGCTTATCTGGCCTAAACTTTTTTCGCATTATATTTAGGATCCAAATTAAACTTTCCTCAGTTTTAATTTTTTATCCTCACCACTTGCGTTTGTGCTGACGTGTTTAACACTAAAAATTTTTGGTCCTAGACCCACTTTATTGAATACCAATCGACTCACAATACCTTTCTGAGTTAATCTTACGATGTTCGTCCGTGCATCCGTCTAGCTGGTTGTCTGTCTATGTAACCTTGTGCGCAAAGTACAGGTCGCAACTTTCAAGATAATCTCATGAAGTTTGGTTCATACACAGAAAAAAATAAAAATTAATTTCAATTAAAAAAATTTGTGATATTAATTAAAAAATTAATTTAATTTACACCAGTAAACAAATTAATAGTATCAATTAAAGGTTTAATTCACTTGATTAAACGTTTAATTCACTTGATAAAATTTTTAATTACAACCGATATTTATGATTATTGCCTTAATTGGAGAACAATTTTGGGGAATTTTGTCTGTGTAATTAGGATATATCGATATATATTGAATCGATATTTTTTAAGAGTAGCGATATTTATTATTTCAAAAATATCGATATATCTAACGTATTTTGCTGAAACTATTATCAAATTAAAAAATTTAATATACCTTTGTACATACATATTTATGAACAAACATATTATATGTAATTACATTGTTACTTTTTATTGTTTCATTTTATTTCAAAAAATTAATAGAAACAAAAAATTCAATTATAACAAAAACAAAAGGGAAGAATACAAAAAAACCATATGAAATTTAAAAAAAAGTAAATTACGAAAAATTTAAATAAAAGTAAATCAAAAGTACCAACTTTAACTAGAAATGTTTTTGATTGTTTCAGTCAAACCATTAATGATCAGATATGGACATCAGGAGCACTCTCTGTTTTATGTGCTCTCTTGTCAATCTGCTTCTTGTATCCGGCACTGCTTCTTATAAATGCCAAACATTTTAGATCTTCATATTTGTTTAAAAAAACATATAATGCGTGATGCGAATTCTCAAAAAAACATATTGTTTGAAAAACGGCTAAAATTTTGAGATTTTAATGAAGACTGACTTTAAAAAATATCGATATATTGATATATCAGTATTTTAAATATCGGCGATTATATCGATATTTTTTTCCCATTCCTATGTGTAAGTACGTCTTAGTTGTAATAAGAACAAAGCCTATTGAAAATTGTAAAAGTCGTTCCATTATTTAACATGACCCCATACAAACTTTTTTCGGAATAGTCCTTGTACCCGTTAACTATCTTATTAAGTTGGTATTGAGATTAAATTTGGCTCAAAAATATTTTTTGTAACAGAAATTGTTTCAACAAATAGCTTAAAATACCATAACTTCCTTATAAATGTTGAGGTTGAAATAAAAGTTGACATTGATAGTTTTTATAAATGCTGCTCTCCAAAACCTCTTTAAGACGAACAAATATCCTAAAGATGTTGATATTTAAATTATATTCGACCCTGCACTCTCTAAATTTTTTTATATACTGTGGTGAAGGATATTAAATGGTTGGGCTTGACCGACTATACTTTCTAACTTGTTCAGATAACTTTTTTTACATCACTAATTCTTAGTCTATCTCATAATATTTCTGTAAACTTTAAGTTGTTTTTACGTTGCCAAACACTTTTAAAATTCTTCAGATAATCGCGTTTGATAAAAAAATACAAATTTTTTCAATTCAAAACTGTCATACACCTTTTGGCATAAATTTTTTTAATAAAAATTTTTAAAATGACTAATTTTGGATTCCCTGACCTTGTGTTACTAAAAACGGTCGGCGGTTTTAAAGATTCAAAAACCACATTTTTCCGTAACAAACCTTAAGTAAAGATACTGGTTTTTTTTACAAGGAAGTTTATTTTGTTAAAATTATTATCTCGTTTTTTTTTTTTAATTATTGACCTTAACACAAAAATGTTTGCAAAACCTAGTTTGTACGGATTTAAATCTCTCTTATCATCCAAAAGATCTTAAACTTCATCTTGTAAAGCATACAATCTTATTGTATCAAAGTGTTAATAAAAATAATTAACAAAATACTAATCACATTGTAAAACATAAGTGGAAGTAAAGAAAATATTTATTTAACTTTTATTTTATAAATTAAATCAACATAAAACATTTTTTTATTTTGCAAGTCAGTTTCAATGTTAAACAAAAATAAAACCCTCAAAAGACTAAAACACAAGATTAACAAACATAAAGACTTTTTAAGACGTATAGAAACAAACATTTTTGAAGAAGACAACGACTATAGTAACTTCATGATTAAGATGATCATAACGATGATTTTTTGTTGGTAACAGGTCGTGTCTGGCACCTACATCGTTTCACTTCAACTTAAAAAATGGTTGGATCATTGATGCCCTCATCTAAACTCCATTGTACTCGAGTACCTACCACAACTTTAAAATTTGAATTTTGAACATTAAACGTTTAGCCAAGAAAAACATTTTGAACATGGCATATTATCACAAGTGGAAATAGTGGCTTAACTAAAGCTACGGTCAGGCTTATCAAATATTTAACGAAAAAAACGGGACCAACAACCAAACTAAAAAATCATTTTGCTTAATATAAATATTTTGATTAAAGTACTACATCTTACAAAAAACTGTTTTTTGCTATGTCTAGTACACAGAAAAAATTATTTTTCCAATTCAAACAAAAAATTTGTAGAATCAAACAATTTTTTGTCTGAAATCGGTCCTATAAACAAATTTGCATATTCAAACAATTTATTTGCATTTTGTTTACTGAAAAAAAACACTGATTTTTTCAAACAAATAATTTAACTGAATCAAACAAAAAGTTTACTGAAATTCATATACTAAATTTTAAAATCAAAAAAAAACAAAAAAAGTTTTTGCACAAGCAATGACGCGCACACAAGTAAGCACTGTATGAGAAGGTGACGGCAAAGCAGAGCCGCCGACTGGCTTTGAGACACATTTTTTTTGTTGGAATAATTTTTGAACGAAGTCTTATTTATACACACAACACAATGTTTTTCTTTATCACTCTCTGTTGCTGTATCCTGTCCTTTGCTAAAGAAGAAATGTAACCAAAAACGGCAGCAGACCGACTCGATATGTTTTTCGTCATCATTCTATTTTTGTATTTGATGTATTTAACCAAACAGTTTTAAAAAATTGAATACGGGATTTTGTTTCTTATAATGTCGTGTCTGCTATTGTTTTTCTTATAGTTGCACTTTTTTAAAGCGTCCAAAAATAGACTGTGTGTGTTTTTTTGTTGTTGTTCTTATATTTCACATAAAGAAGTGTTGCTTACGATTAAATAAAAAAATGCAAAAAGACGACAACATTAAAGAGCGTTAAATATTTCATACAAAATTATGAAAACTTGACACCAATAACGCGTTTATTATATTTTTGAAGAGTTGTCCACATTTTTGTTGGTAAAATAAAAATCAAACAAAAATATTGATTGAATCAGTAAAAAAATTTATAGATATTAAAAAAATTTTCAAACAAGCGTTTGTTTGAAAATAATTCGGCAATAATTTTTTCTGTGTAGTATAATTAGTTTATTTTGTAATATTAAGACCATTTTAAATCTCACTAACTATTAACAAAAGAAGGGGTTACGCTTATTTGATCAAATATTTAATAAGTGTGACCATAGCTTAAGTAATACACGATCAATTTACCTCTGAAAACATTAAAAAAAAAAACAAAAACAGTCAGTAAGTCAAAATATATTTAGAAATCTTGAATTTTTCTAAAAGAGATGTCTTGAGCAAATATTTAAAATATTTTGAATTCATAAAATAGCAGGTTTTTGTTTTCTAAAGAAACAAACTTGTTTCGTACTCAGCGTTGCCAAATCTGCCTATTTATCTGCATTTTATAGTTTTTCTGAGCCGTTTGAAAATTTTTTGTTTAAAAAATAAGTTTTTATACCCTTCACCACAATTAGTTGTGAAGAGGGTATACTAAGTTTGTTATTCCGTGTGAAACTTTTTTATTATTCATCTCAGACCCCATAAAGTATATATATTCTGGTTGCTTGAGTAATTCTAAGTCGATTTAGCCATGTCCGTCTGTCTGTCCGTCTGTTGAAAACACGCTCACTTTCGAAAAACTCAAAAGAAATAAACAAACTAGGTGTCAAATTGCTTGTAGTTATCCTAAGCAGTTTGGGATTGAATTTCAGCAAAATCGGTTCAGTAGGACCAGAGCTATGAATCAAAATGTGGAACCACCACCTTCAAAAACTTGATAATTTTGTTACAAAAACTAACATAAATGATGCAAAAATGCACGGAATGACATAAGATTTTGCACAAGTCCGTTTTATTCGACTAGAAATTACACTGTAAAATTTCGCGAAGGTCGGTCCATAATTTACCCTAAGCCCCATATAAACACTACTCCCGGAAAACAGTTTAGTACGCCTAAAACCGTAAAAAATAATGCAATCATAACAAATTTTGGCTCGTCACAATATTATAGGACTATAAATGATACTGTGAAATTTCGTGAAGATCGGTACATAATTTACCCTAGGCCCCATATATGCCCTACTCCCGGAAAACAGTTTAGTCTCCTAAAACCATAATTAATAACAAATCGTCACAGTTTAAGATAATAATAATAAAAAGACATCATACAGATATTACTCCTTAAACATTCGAACTGTCGGTGGAGGGTATCAAAGATTCGGCACAGCCGAATATAGCACTCTAACTTGTTTTTTCTAAATTTTGCAGATTTTACAATAAAATTTTTTACATTTAATTTCAAAAGATTTGGTTATTCGTGCTTAATTCCCAGTTTTTATTATTGATAAAAACACTTGAAATTTATTGATGATGGGATAAGCTATTCCTATGCGCATTTCACTGGTTGCTTAGGCCAGATCATCAGGAAACTTCATCCATAAAGATTTTAGAAAAACTAAAGATATTAAACCAAATAAAACTGTTAAGCGTATAAGACTTATAGCAACAGTTCTACTTGTAATAATATCAAAGTTTAAACAAAACGCATCAACAATAAACAGTGGGTTTATCTCATCTTACATTCCCCACATTTAATTTAATTATGTATATGTATTTTAGAGGTGTTTAAAACAATTTTTATCTTGTTAACCCATTAAAAACAATGAAGCTAAGAGATTTCTCTTCTTTTTAATTAGTCAGTTCAATTTTGAATAAAAATTTCCCGGGAGTTTTCTTCCTTCTCCCATTTTTCCTATGTAAGTTCAATTGTAAAAACGGAAAAAACTCCCGGGGAATTTGTATTCATAATTGGGTATATATATAAAAATCCAGTTTTACCCAAATATATTTTTCTTTCTCAAATATAAAAATTTTTTGAGTTTTAACTTAAAATATAAAACAAAATTTTTCTAGTATTGGAACAACGGAAAAAATGCTTTAATGCGTTTTGTAAAAAGTCATGGTTAGCAATTTTTTGCTTAAAAATTTAGATGACATGAGTTGGCAACACTTGACTTGACAAGAACATTTATTTTATTGCATTTTTTAAGCCTAGTACTCTGTTCAAATTTGTGAAAAATGTTGAGCATTTTTAAATGTATCAATGTTACCTATCTTGCGAGCTTGTACAATTTGACGTGCGACACTGTTTCGCGTATGTAAACAAAACCCGCATGTATTTTACTCAATTTTTGCATCGTGCTGGTGGAGTACTAGCAAAGACTCATTGGTAATACATATTTATAAGCGGTTGACTTGGAAAGTTTCGTCTTCTAACAAAAAGGTCGTCAGATAGCTTGTAGAGAAGACTCATCTGACCTTCACCGTAATTTGTAATGGGTTCATGAAAATTCGAGAGCAATTCCTCTTCAGTGACTTTATTGTTGGATCAAAAATCAAACCAAACCATCTTATATTATTTAAGCAACGGAAAAATCAATTGGTTACTCATCCACTTCACCCCAGATTTTTGTTGAATGACATTAAATTAAGTGAAATGAATATAAATAAAAAAAAGTTATGAGAAAAACCTACATGACTCAACTCAGGAATTTAAAATTAAATTGAAATTTACTGTATAGAAATAACTTAAGCTACTAAGAACTAATTACCATAAAAAGAATCAACAATATTTTGTTGAAACTTTTTGCAATATGTATAATAAATGAGAAACTTAAAAGATGATGACGATAACGATGCGTGGAAGTTTATGTTTAAAATTATGAAGATTTATTTAGATGACAAAAACTACGACACGGATTTGATGATGATGCTAAAGTTCTTTAACCTTTTTATCGATTTTGGAACAAATCCAGGCTAAAATTGGAAATACGAAATAAAGAAAATTAGGGAATTGTTTTTGTCTTGTCTAATTTATTGTTTATCCAGCCAGACTTTTAGTCGTCAAGATTAACTATTTAACCTAGGGCCTGTTCCTCTATAGATATTTATGTAAATTAAATGTCAGAAAACGTTGCTAATTAAAGGCACCAAGCCATTTTTATTTTTCAGAAATATAAAGCCCAAAGCTAAAAAATAACTTTTAAATTTATTCCTCAACTTTCTGCAAAAAAATCGTTTATAAGAACAAAAAACATTTTTTATATATTTTTTACAAGTTAAAAAAAAATCGTTCCATTTGTGTTTTGTTTGAAAAGTTGCTTTCGTTTTGTAGGTGTGATTCCCAAACATTTGAGCAAAAAAAAAGTTTTAAAATTTAAAATTTCTTTTAAATCGATTTGCATAAAAATTAACTTTAAACCGGCAGAAGTAGAAAAAATATTATTTAAATGATGACAAAAAAAAAAAAAACAAGTAAAAAAGTATAGTCGGTTAAGCTCGACCATATGATACCCTACACCGAATCTTCATCTACAGAGCTTCATTTGTCCTTAAGTGATTTTGGGAAGGGGTTTATTTTGGATCCACCAGCACAACATTTTGTCGTCAAAGTCATTGTCGCCAATTTGTATGCAAATATGTACCTAATTTTTAAAAAAGTTATGACATTTAAAGCTATTTTAGGAAGAAGTATGTATTTGTATGGAAGCCAGGCTCAAATATGGACGGATTCCAATAAAATTTCGCAAGATGATTTAGATTGCAAATAAATTTTGAACCAAATAATAAGATAACATACGGGCACGAAGACTCTATTTCGGAAAAAATCTTGTATTGCCGAAAGGTGAAATTATGAACCGATTCTCAACGTTTACAATGTGGGCTTGGCCCTTGTGACAATTGAAACATGTGTACCTGTAATTTTTGCACAAGGCTCACATGGACAGTCGGCCAGATAGATAGCCGGACGGACTGACATTGTAAGATCGATTCAAAAGTGATTCTAAGTCTTTCCATATACAGTACGCCCTCATGTTGTGCAACCTTCGGTACACGCAATGCACGCCTATTGCAGCAACCAAAAATTTTACGTTGTATACTCTATTAGCGCAGCACTGCAATATTTTTGTGACTCGGTTATTGCAAATTTTTGTTTTTTGTTCTCAATTTGTTTGTATTTTCATATACTAACTGGTTATTACCGTTAGTGTTAAGTTCAAAATGTGAATGCATAAACGTTGATTACTTGTTTATGTTATAGTAAGAACAAAAATATTCACCAATATTGTGAATAAAATTTTCCTCGAAAAAAATAAAAATTGATTTCAATAAAAAAATTTGTGATATTAATTAAAAAATTAATTAAATTCACTACAGTAAACAAATTAATAGTACCAATTAAACGTTTCATGCACTTGATTACACGTTTTATTCACTTCATTAAACGTTTAATTCACTTCATTAAACGTTTAATTGATTACATTTTTAATTAAAGCTGATTTTATTTTTGATTAATGCTTTAATTGGTGAAACGTTTTGGAGATTTTTTTCTGTATTCGTTCCCTTTTCCCTTACAAATGTATGGGAAAAATCAAAATTTCCAGGGAAAAGCTTTTTATTCACGATAGGCATGATTTTTTATCAAAGAAGTTCGTAGTAATGAGATCTTTTTGAGTTAAAATGCCATTTCTCAAAATTCACACTATAAAAGTTTTCTTTCAGAAAGTCTGAGTGAGGTACAGGCATTCCTTTGTTTTGAAATTATTTTATGTTTTTAATTCCTCAATATTAACCTGAAGTTAGTTGCACGTGATTTTTTAACTTTTCTTACACTTTTATTTTTTTTTTTTTTATTACATTTTTGGATAACTTGCTTAACACTTTGTTTAGAAATATCAAAGCCACAAAAATTATTATATTTTTAATAAAGATTTTGATGTATAGCCACTAATGTAGGTTTTAAATAGAATTAAAGAAAATTTCAAAAAGAAAACTCATAATGTAAACCGTGATATTTTAATAGGAAAAACAAGGGCATACTGTACTAAAAGGTGGGCCTAGTGCCAATATTTTAAGTTGTTACAAACACCAGTACAAACGCATAATACCCTCTTCACTGTTGTGGTGTTGGGTATAAAAACCTGTACAAAACAAAAACCTCAGCTTTTAAAAGTTCTAGCACAAACAAATTGTTTCAGTATTTAAAAAAAAAAAAATAACGAAAAAATTAAACACTACATTTGCATATTTAAAAGTACTTGTACAAGTATTTGCCATGATTTAAATACAAAAATCTTAAGAGTATAAAAATAATTTTTTTTAAAGTTCAATTGCAAAATAAAAAAAAAGATTTGGTTTATCTCCAAAAATGTTACGAGACACTTACAAAATCAACGCAAAGCAAAAAAAAAAAACCTGATTGACAATCTTGTCTTTATTTTGAAATTCTACAATAAAAATAATGCAAATACGATACGTTCTTAAAACATCCAAAAACAAATAAAGATAAACTAAGTCGTTGCCCTTTTTAGTTATTTTTTTACAGGTTTGATAAAAAACCCGTAAGAAAATATTGAAAAATCTCCACTGGGACTAACAGCTCACAAACGTGTACTGTAAATATAGATAAACTCGTGAACCCTTTCGAATTTTAAAATCTAAAACCGAATTTTCTACAGTACTTTTTGTAATTAATGCAAATTAAAAATTCTTATTTTCGTTATTTAGTGAACTAGTTCTTTACTGTTTCTTCGTTAGAAATATGTCTTACTGTTCAATAAATTAGTTACTATCACCACAGGTGGAAAGGGTAAACATATTTTATTTCTACAATATTGATCTTGCACCCTATAAAGTATAAATATTCTGGATCCTTATGAGAAGAGAAGATCACTTCACGATGTCCGTCTGTCTGTTGAAATATTCATGTCACATATGCTTTGTTTAAATTTGCTATTGAAATTTATCCAGATCGGTTCATAAATGACTGAAACAGGAGCAAAATATCACGACTGCCTCTTTTTACTCAAAAATCTAAAATTTTTACCATTTAACCTTAACTCTTCGAAGTTATGAATTTATGAAATTAGAATACTGGCAGTAAAATCGATAAATTTTTATAAAAAAAAAAAAAAAAAAAAAAAAAAAAAAAAAACTAACGGACACCCCCAAACTAATGGATTTAGCAAAGTGTGGGCTAGGAGGACCAAATTTGGATTAAATATTTTTAAAATATAACACTGTACGACACGATTTTTGACCCATTATCAAACTGGCCAGATTCTGAAAATATAGCTAAAGAAATATACGCATCTCTCAGTTTTTCTAGATCAATTCATTTCGCATTTTTACGCGCGTTTCAATTATTAATGTGAATCCACCTGTCTATCAATTGGAGAAGTTTCGATTACACTTACACCCGTTGATCGAAATGCCAGATTTTTTTTTTGTTATTATTATAGAGCAACAATATATGAAATTGTATTAAAATTTAAAAAAAAATTTTTAATTAAACTTAAGAATTTCTTAAACGCCATATTTGTATGGAAGACCCCCTTAGGGGTGGAGATTAAGGGCAAGTTTTTAGGAAAATGTTAAAAACAAAAAACTAATGGTGGCTCTCTAGGGGCGACTCCTAGGCAGTTATGGGACTTTTTCTTAAATATATTTCTAGCCTGCATTGACAATTTTGTATGGGAGCCCCCTTAAGAAGTGGCGGTAGCGGATAGGTATGTTAGAAACAAATGATGAGGATGAAAAATAAAGTTGGGTGGGTCATACATTTGACCCGTCTAGGGGCATCATATGCACTGCAGGGGCCAAATTTTAGAATTTCATTAAACCGCCATATTTCTATGGAATGATGATAAGGGGAAAGTATGTTTTGAAAAAATGTTACGGACAAAAAACTAATGGAGGTCGGTCATACATTTTATCTCCCTAGGGGCGACTCATTGGCAGTTACTCTTTCTTCAGTATATGGGTAATTCCATGTCAAAACGACCAAGAGTGGGACACGACCCCTTTTGTTTTTAATGAAATTTGGTGAGAAGGTTCCTTTTATCTTATAAGGAACATATATGAATGAAAAAAAAATTTAAAATTCTTCTTTAAAAAGTTCTGTTCCGAATTAGCGATATTATTTCTTCAATATCTCGAAAACTACTTTACATACGAAGATGATTTTAATGTCATTTTGAAGAGAATACTTGGGGCCACAAGCCGAATGGAAATTATATGGTTTATTTTGTCTATATTTGGTGAACGAGTTGTTTTCACTTTAAAATTTTTTTTTTTTTGATGAACTAGTTTTGCTTTCCTCATGAACTAAAAATTTTTCAGAAAAACTTAAAAAAATAATACAATTGTTATGGAGTCAGCATTAAGTTTTTTAGTCATGTATGATTAAAAAGTACTTATTTATTTATTAAAAGTTACAAATACAATTGCCAATTATAATCTTTCTTATGGTGTTTTCTTTTCTTACACGCACCCTTACAAAGTGATACATTTTTTTTATATTAAAATGGAACATAATAATATCTACGTTTTACACTCAACACTTATGCTTCTTTAGCGTGTAAAATATTGAATGCAAAGTTTGTTCTAATAAGCGATATTCACCACGGTTGTAACAATTTTCAACATGAAATTTTCTTTGAATTTCAATAAGCGTTAAAAACACTGATTTTCAATAATTAAAGTCAGCTAATTATTAAATAAAAGTAAAACAAAAATTTTGTATGTTCATCACAATATAACCAAAAATTACAATATAACACAAATTGTACGCAAAAACAAGAAAAAAGTTGTTAAAAAAATACCTGCTTGCATAAAATAGTACTTAACGCAGATGCAAAAAGGGTATTATCTTACACTCAATTATAACTGGGGGTAAGAAATGGAACAAATTTGCGATTTATTTTTGCAAAATATTTAGAAAGGAAAACGAAAACTTTTCACATTTAACATTATTGTCAGAAAAGAAAACACTATTAATTAATCGAGTAAAAGGAATTTGGAACTCCAGCCCGTGGTAGCGAAACAGACCAGAGTCTTTGGCGAGAATCGAACCTGCGAACCCTGCACTGATGCACTCGTATTAGAGTTTTTTTTCCCGGACTTATTCGATTCCCGGGAAAACGGGAAATTTTTTTAAATTTCCCGGGATCCCGGGATCCCGCTCCATATAAATAATACAAAGTAAATATTGTTATTAATTAATGAAAAAAACTTTTATCAAAAAACGTAAGGGAACTTGTTTATAAAGAAAGTAAATGAAATGGTTCAATTCTAAAAAATTAATTGTAGATTGAAATAGGAACTTGAATTATTATTACCTCACGCCTTTATTCCCTATTATTATGCTTTTATTCAGTATTATTATGCCCTGGATACAAGATAAAAAGATAACATAAACATAACAATTTAATTCATAAAACAATAATAAAAACAAAATAAAAATTAAGGTACTCAAGATATGAGATCAAAAGTTAATTAATAAAATAGATAAAATATTTTAAAGAAATATATAACATTTTTTAACGGCTTAGGAAATAACTTTCTGACACACTCAAAGCGCTTAGCAAGTCGGCAAAAAGTATATTCCTGACTTTATTTACTAATTATCATGTTTCCGCAAAATTTCGTTAATTTTTTACCGAGGTTGGAAAAGTGCACCGTTGTAGCATGCTTCCGATTCACAATCAGAAGCAATTTTTTATTTTTTATAAACAACGTCTATATCAGTCAAATGTATTTTAAGGATGATGCAAAAATTGGCATCAACCGGACTGCTTCTTACAAACCTTTTCATTTCATTAGGTCCATTTGCAATCTTTAGGACAATCTGTTTTTCAAATTGTATGTTGTAGTATCTTACACGAGTTTCCAAAATGTTATTTTATTTCGGTTTCCCCGCACTTCGCGGGTATATAAACCAACACAAATTGAAATTGAAAATTGAAAATAGTCATATCTCAAAATTTTAAGTAACTTTAGCAAAGTTTTCCTTCATACCTTCTCGTATTGTATCTCAAACTGAAGCGAAGTTATAGCAAAACATATCTTTAAATCGGTACATTTTGAAAACTTTAATCGCATTTTCCCAAGACCGTTTGTTTTTGTAGATATGACTATGTTGCAATAAAGGAGCGATATGTTTAGTATCTCCTATTTTTAAGACTTGTTCATGGACAATGAAACTTAACTGCCTGCATCTTATTTTGAATTAATGTTCTTTATTAACTCTTCACTTCACTAAATGTAATATGTAATTATCAACTGTTGCACTGCCCATTCTGCTTTTAGTAGATTTATTGCATCAGGAGACATTGATTTAAATACATGTGCTCACTTCTTGCAACAGATTCTAATTTATAGAGAATAAAATACAAAATTTCAAAGTATAAATAGCTATTTTCTAAAATGATGAGGAATTTTTTATTCCCGGGATCCCGCAAGAAAAATCCCGGGAAAACGGGAAATAAAATAATGGAACGGGACGGGAAATCCCGGGAAAAAAAACTAACTCGTATGTATAAAATAAAATAAGCTGTAATTTTTTTTCCGAACTTTAAGAATACAAAAAAATCAATATGAAGTTCTAATAACTTAAGCAATTAAATTCTGCTCTAACATTTTAAAGAACTTCTTTCTTTTGTCTTTTTTTTTGTGAACTAATTCTTCTTTACTTTTCTACATTTTAAGTGCTTTAAATATACACCGTTAATACATGTGTGTACGTGTGTTTGCAAGATAAATTAAAACGCTTATTAAACAATTTATTATTGCATATCTACACACAAATACCTTTAAAACGAGAAAGTTATGTTTCATTAAAATCGTTGGACGATAAGATACTTAAAAATCAATTGCAAAAAAAAAATGTTCCAGTACTTATATCGAGTCTTAACCGCGAAAATAACCTAAGCGATATCATTTTAAATTTTCGTTTTTTTTTTAATAAATGACTTTTTTGGCAACACTTGCATCATCTCCTTAAATGTCATGTTTACATAAGGTACCGTTACGATTTTATAGCAAGAACAATTTTATCGTAAGCGACAAATTACAGACAAAATTTTTACGAAATAAAATAAAAAAAACTCTCTCCTGTAAAATTAGATTTTTGGCGCTTACGTTATTTTCGCGGTAAAAGCTCGATGTATAAGATTTCACAAATATCACGTTTAAACTGTTTTAAATATTCTTTAAGTCCTCTAAAATCTAAAAATTTTACTTGTTTCTTAAAGGGAATTTTTTAACGCAATTCTTTAGACCACTTCACAGAGACACCTCCGTTCATTTATAATTAATTGGCAAAAAAATAGGGGACACGAGCTTTAAAGTATTCGTGATTAACGTGACCAATTTCTAATATATTATCTTTTTTAAATTAATTTATTAGATTAATTTAATTTATTCAAGCCAGCCATTTAATTTCTTTGCATAATTCATAATTTCTTTGATTTTGTGCCGAAATATTTAACGGGCCACCAGCAGTTAGAAAAAATGTCCATAATTTGTCGTTTGCAGACAGTCAAGCGGCACTGGAAACTAGCAATTTACAACAAAAAAAAAACAAGGAATTTCTGATAAGTAGTAACAGCTAAACACTGGTACGAAAAGAAATAAAGCATATGAAAAAGGTTAGTATAAATTCGTAAAAGAATTTTCACCCCAATTATGAATGAATATTCATTTAACACTGCAGTTTCACGCTCAAGTTTTTCTTGATAGTTTTTTACATATACTGTTTGTCAAAATTTTCAAAATTGAAAGTTGTGACGTAGGCTGCATTCAATTTTTGAGGAATTTACGTTCAAGATGTCATCAAGAAAACAATTTATAAAGACAAACGAAAAATTTGCTCACTAACCTTGAAATCAGCTGTTTTTTTGAACGTAAATTGAAACACTCACTGGAGAGAGAATTTTAAAGGCAAGTTCGTTACAATTTTTAAAAGTATAAGTGTATTGCTAAAAAAGTGTGAGTATATTAAAACTTGATAGGCAAAACTTGATCGTGTAACCCTCAAGTAACGGACATTTTTATTTTTTTAATTTTTCTGTTGTATAAAGGGAAATAATTTCCAGGTAATTTTTTTAATTATTGGGTTAATTAAGATTTGTTTGCTTTAAATAAAATGTTGAATTGTAAATGTAGTAACTTTACAGTTATCCTGTATTCATGGGTCTTTTGACTTATTATTTTCAAAACTAGTCAATGAATTTTTTTGAAATTTATGTAAATTTATTTTTGTATTGAATAGTTTCCACATATAAAATACTAGCATATTTCCCTTTTCTTCGTGGACATATTTTTATGCCAAAGTTTATTTTTCTAGGTTTTAACTTGTTTAAATTCTAAAGCTAAAGACAAATATCAAATTTCCCGTATTTCCTTTTTTGGGTACTATATTGGGTTGGTAGTTGATTGTACAATAATAGAACGAAATATTTTCAAAGTTCTATAAATCTAAAAAATCTATTATTCTTTGCATGTTCTCTTATTATTTATTTAGGTGTACTTTTAATTTAATTTGGTTAAATTCTTTAAAATAAACAACGCCGAAAGATAGATAAATCTTAAGACGCTTGTGCACCCCGGTGGAAGTAGTCGCACACCGAGAGACTAACTGGCGGTTACAACTTCGTCATTGGGTCCAAACCTCACGATTAAGATTTAAATCGCAGCCACTACGTTATTTCTAATGAAGTATTGCCTATAAATAATCCAGAACTTTAGGAACGTGAAGCTACTGGCTCCAATTATAGCAGAATAATCTCTTGGCATCTGTAATTTTTCATAAATCGAATCGATCGAATTGTTTGCAACTCTGTCTTTCAAAAATGCAACTTCAAAGGTTCTTTATTACGCATATGTACGCATTTCTTGTAGTGGTTTCACAATAGTTAATTAGTTTACCGCTAAAACTTTATGCGAGTCTATCCGGCTAACGGAAATAGAGAGGTCGTATGTCTACATATGGAGTTAATTAACATTTCTTGTAGCGACCCAATTCTACTATAGTTAACCGTCTAAATTCGAATTTGATCCTTCCTTAAAGAACTGTTTCTTTCCGGAAGATGTAAGTTCCATTTTAATTTAAAAACAAATGTTTTCATTGCCTAGACATCTAATTAGGCTACAAAAATAGCAAAAACTACGAGCGAAAATACCGCCCGTTTCGTTTTGCCGTGACAGTTGGAAATTTTTGAAAGGCCTTTAAACTTCTCAATCAAGGGGAAACATTTGAAATAAATAAAGAGAAACTGTAGTTTTAGTCAAACTATTTCTCACTAAAAATTTGCGAAATAATCGGATTTCAAATGGCGGCGCAATATAAAAAAGGAGCGATAATTTAGGGCGTAGCAAAAAGAAATTTTTTGCTTTTTTGTAAACGCCTTTTTACCATAATTTATTTTAGATGATGACTGGCTCAACTTATATTGTTTTCTAAGGGGACCGACATACTTCTGGACAAACTTATAAAATAATTTCGATCCAAAACTAATTGTTATTATTTTTTGTCTTGATTCTCAATGATAGTCAAATGGATCTATACGACCATAGTTCTACCAATTCTTCTATATGGCATATTTGTATGGTGGCCAGTTTTTGATGGGAATACTCACTTGGATAGACTAAGAAAGGTAAAAAGAATGGCCGGCTGAACATTACGAGGGCTCTTCGCACCACTCTAACGGATGCACTGGACATTTTCCATCTCTGGAAGGTAAGGAGATGGCGACAAACTCGGCAATTTGTCAAAGATGTACCTAATAGTTAGTGGAAATAACTTCGGACAAGAACAGAATACCATAATATTGAACTGGACACAAAGGTGTCCTCCTTTCTAGTTTTGGGGCATGATCGTCGTTATAGAACGCTGATACCATGCCGGAATGTGCAAAGCAACAGTGTTATAGGTAGAAGAAAAGGAGTACATTTCTTTATTTACCACGGAGATTTCCGGATTACTGCTGCGTTTTCCAGACAGAAATACTTTCGACAAGGAAGCTGTGGACTAGCTCAGATTATCTGCTATATCAAAGACATTCCACTTATAGCCGTACGGCCGATATAGCCTTGGATTCCCACGACGTTAGTACGATAACAGGCTTTGACTGACGCTCATCTCTAAATAAGATGACTTAGCAGTTTGACATCAGGACTTTATGGGTTCCAGGGCACAGGATATCCCTGGGATATAAAACATAAAAGTAGATGAGCTTGCTAGACATGGCACTTCTTTAAGCGTTCCAATGGATTTTAAAGTTGTTAGGATACTTCATGCTCTCCTGCAAATTTAATTTTGGCGATTGATTATCAATATTCCTAACGATCTGAAATCTGATTGAAGGATTACCAGCCAATTGTGGCCTCTAATGAATGACAGGCATACAATGCCTCTACTAGCGATGACTTAGAGGGCGGTAACACTTTTGGTAGCAGTTATCACGAGAAATTGTCTTATTGTTAGGCATTCACAGAGTCGGGGAGCCAGACACTTTGACCACTGCCGCAGCTGTGAGGGTCTAAGCACAATGTTTGCGATGCGGTTCTATTTCTCGTTGCGGGAGAGAAAAATAAACATAATACAACGGAAGACGGCGACGGCAATAGTTCTCATTGTTTGGTTACATTTTTATTAATTTATTTTTATAATGTTTCTTGTTTACAATAATGTTGTGAACATCGCCAATTATTCAAAAACTATGGCAACATCACAAAGAGAATGAAAATCACAAATTGATACAGGCTCGCCTGGTGCCAGGTTGATGTCTAGTCACCCGTGACTTTTTTAATTAGTCTTTCAAATAAAATAAAAACTCGTTTGTAAATGAGTTTAAATTAAATTCAGAATTAAATAAACTGCACTTAAATTTTAAAGGCCGATGTTGATTTTGAATAAAACATGAGTGAATGATTTAGGAAATTATTGTAATTTCTTTTTATTATGATAATATTGGTATGGTTCAATTACGATGGCACACCTCCATCCGATTGTCCAGATTTTCGACGACGCTGAGGCATACTTGAGGTTCTATGCCGTTAAAGTGCCGAATTATCTCATCCTTAAGCTCTTGAATTGTTGGTGGCTTATCGACGAACACCTTTGCTTTCAAATAACCCCAAAGAAAGAAGTCAAACGGTGTCAAATCACATGATCTTGGCGGCCAATTGACATCGCCACCACGTGAGATAACACGGCCATTGTTTCGTTAGCTGTGTGGCAAGTGGCACCGTTCTGTTGAAACCACATTTCGTCCACATCCATATCTTCCAATTCGGGCCATAAAAAGTTCGTTAACTGCCTGACCGGCCTCATTTTGGGAAAAATACGGCCCGATGATGCCGCCAGCCAATAAACCGCACCAAACAGTCACTATCTGTGGGTGCATTGGTTTTTCGACAATCACTCTTGGATTATCATTCGCCCAAATGCGGCAATTCTGCTTATTGACGAATCCACTGATGTGAAAATGTGCATTAGCACTGAATATGATGCCATTTCTTGCCACCATTCTGACCATTGACGACGTTTGGAATGGTCAAGAGGTTTTAGTTTTTGACTCAATTGCACCTTGTATGCGTGTAAATGCAAGTCTTTATGCATAATGTTCATCAACGACGAGCGCGAGAGGTGTAATTGTCGGGCACGACGACGAGTTAAGGTGGACGGCTCTTCAGGCACACTATCGCGAACAGCAGCAATATTTTCTGCAGTACGAGCTGTAGAAGCATGCACTGGTGTTTTCACATCTCCTACAGACCCGGTTTGCTCAAATTTTTGCACGGTTTTTCTGATTGTACGCACATTTGGACGATTAAATTGACCGAAAAAATCTCGAAGTGCACGATATGCATTTTGATTTGAATGCCAATTTTCAGAATAAGCCTAAATAACATAACGTTGCTCGATTGTGTATCTTTCCATGGTTCAAATTGAGTTAGTCTGAAATTGAGAAATGGCAAATGAAATGCAGAACAAAACTTGACGTTCAGGTGTGGTTAATATTCAACATCGGCCCTTAAAATGTAACCACCCTTTATATTCTAAATTTTTTGCTTAATAAAATAGTATAATAAAAAATGTGGCCACATAGCCAATAAACATTTTTAATAATCATTTATGTTATGTTTTTTTACACTTATTAATAAAATGTGCCATAATTTTAAACAAACTGTCGATAAAATTAAAAACATCTTAAACTTTCAGTCAAACAGGTAAAAAAAACTTTAAAACTGCGGCGTTTTTTTTTTTACATTTTGCTCCGAGTATTTGATTCATTATAAAAAAGAAAGGAATTAACTTTAATTTGCTAAGAAAACCATAAATTAGTCTAATACTGTCAACAACATTTTTACACACGTTTTTTGTAATTTTTTTTGTTTATGGTTTTTTTTTGCCATTTTTTTCAATTTTATTGCCTTTTTATTAGAAAATAAACATTTAAATTAATTAAGTATATGTAAAAAATTATAATAATTTAAGCAAAACGTACAAAAGATTCACAAAAAACAGATATCGTGGACTGGTACCAATAAGAGTTTTGACGTATTGATTTTCGATTAGAAAAGCAACAACAGTTAGTCAAAAGAAGATGGTCTCAGAGACTCTTTAATTTATTCACAATCTTATCAAACTAAATTAGCAATAAAGTCAACAAGAACAATACAACCAACAATTATTCGATAACAAATTTCTAAGAAAAAAAGCCATTCACACTTAATGGGTTGACAAAATTTAAAAGTCATAAAAATCAAAAAAAAAAGTATCGTCACAAAGTAATTCTCAGACTTTTGTTTTCCTTAAAATAGAATTAAATGAAAGCACCCCACTTCTGGCAGATGATCAGTGGCCGTTAGTTTAATTTAATTTATACGTGTTTTTATACTTTTTTTTTCTGGTGATGTAGTTTTGTTATTTTAAGGTTTGTTTACGAGCACATAAAGTTTATTGGGGGAGCTTGTGCAGGTTATAGCACGTGATAAGTGAGAGAAAAAGATTAAATCGTTTTTTAATTTGGGTTTTTCGAGTGAAGGCGTATTGTTCAGCCTGATTCTTTTTTTTGTAGTAGATTAAGGTACACAGAAAAAAATTTTTGCGCCAGTAAAAGAATTAATCAAAAATAAAATCAGTTTTAATTAAATATTTAATCAGGTGAATTAAACTTTTAATCAAGTTAATTAAACGTTTAACTGAAATATTGTCAATTAAACATTTAATACACTTGATTAAAAGTTTAATTCAATTGATTAAATATTTAATTAAAACTGATTTTATTTTTGATTAATTCTTTTACTGGCGCAAAAATTTTTTTCTGTGTAACACACTACCTGTGTTCTTTCATCTACTGCAAAAAACGACTCAGGCGTATACGCCAAAGCCAACAGTAATCAGGCTGAATATTTGGTTCAAGAATAGCATTGGAACAAATTTTATAAAGGTTTAGTACATATTTTTAATAGTTTAAAAAAAAAGGTAATAAATAACCGTTATGGGTCCTATAATTTTTCATCATCATGGACACGCCAGAACAAAATTATGTGATGAGGTAGGATTCAAGTAGAAGCTCTGTGCGGCTAATTTTATTTAGATATCTTCAACTGTATGGGATTTCTTTGTCTTTAAGTTATTTGAGGGAGGGAATTTTATGGGACCTGGACCTATCAACACAAAACGACATAGTAGCCAAAGTTCCTGTCAATACCGAAATTTATAAAGAAGATAGGGATGGCATTAAATGCTATTTTCGATTTATGGGCACAAAGACTCTATTCCGGGAAGAAACTTGTATGGGGCCTATGAAAATAATAGACCGGCTTTTATGACTTTTACTAATTGTGTAAAACGAAACGTAACGCAACGAAATTACTTTGGAAGTCGAGTTTTTCTTTTCCCGGACTTTTTTATTTTCCGGGAAAGCGGGATTAGAACAAATAATATTTCCTGCGATCAATTAAATAAGTTTTTTTTTATTTCTGTGGCAAAAAGGAAAAAGTTCTTATCGGCACCTTTAGATCTTCATGTTTAAATGTACACATGGGCAATATTTCAATTATGTTGAAGGATTTTTTAGGAAATTATAGCAGAATGACTTTTTGGTTATCTTTTTTTAAAGTGCAATGACATTTGGCACAATAAAAACGTTCGATCTGTGACATTAGAAGTGTTTAGGAATAAACACCAAAAAAAAAAGTTTTAAATTGTTCTTCTATAAAACTAAACAAATACACTTAAGCACTTATTGCCACAGAATTAATTCAAAGCCAACAGCATTTATATAAAACCAAAAAATTTAAATTATTTAAATAAATTATTACAAAATATTTATTTTAATATAGGATTTTAGTTCAGAATAAGCATTTACAGAATCGTTTTTAAGCCTATTTCGAATTTTTAACAAGAAGATTTCAATTAGAAAACACGTTTCCTTTCTGCGGACAGTTGCCTTTATAGTCAATCTCTAGACACTTTCAGTTTTCGTGGCACTTCCTTCAAAACTTGTAATTCCTTTAAAAAAAAAAATTATTTTCTTCTAATCGAGTAAGCGTTTTCTCTATTAATAACTTTTGTCATCATCTCTTACAGAATCTAATCCAAAAAGCTGCTCTGTATATAAAAATATAAAATTTTTTTAAGCAAGTGGGAACAACTTTTTTTGTTTTTATAAAATAAATCTGGTTCTTTAAACAAATTGAAAATTCTGTATATTTTTACTCTTCTTCTTTCGAAATTTCAGAGCATTAAACATTGCCTTACTTATCGGATATGAATTGACAACTATTTGGCGTTCGGCAAAAATGGCTTTAGTTAGAAACTGTAGTTTTTCGTTATGTTTAACGGAAAATATTTATATGGTGTATACCATGGACATTTTTCCTAAGAGCAGATGATAATAAAGAGAGAACAACTTTTAATTAAAGCCAATTAAAAAATTCAAAATGCGTTTTTTTGACCTAAGACCTTTTTGCCTAACGGCTAAGATCTATTTGATGACACAACTTAGGCCCCTATTACGGCTTACAACTCAACTCAGTTGAATATAAATATGCACCCTTATCATGTTTGGCGTATTTAAAATACGCCTACGACTGTTTGGTAATAGATAAAAGAAAACGTGAACTTATTTCCTTTAATCTATTACCAAACAGTCGTAGGCGTATTTTAAATACGCCAAACACAATAAGGGTGATGATTTTCTGTAGAAAACAACAACAAATTAAGAAATATTTCCGACAATTAGGGCTTAAATTGCGACCTGGGCCCTGTTTCTCAAAACTACAAGTTACAAATCTACAAGCAAAATACATTTGAAACAAAAATTGGAAAATTGTTGTTTTTTTTAATGTATTTTACTTTTAGTTTTTTAATTTGTAGTTTTGAGAAACAGGGCCCTGTACTTTGCGCATAAGGTTTACATAGACAGCCGGCATGCCTGCCATCCGGGCGGATATCGTTTTTAAATGTGATTCGATGGGTCGATCCGTATACTAAACGGTGAGTCTAGGAACAATATTTTAAGCTGTTACACACATAGATTAAAATTTGCAAAATTCCTGACATTTTCAAAAAAAAAAAAATCTATATTTAGAAAATAATTCTTGACAATTCAAAACCTTCTAAATTAATCTTGTATAAAAATGACACGATTGCCTAAACCAATTAAAAGCAAAAAAAAACAAACAAATGCACTCACTATGTTCACCAAAAATTACTGTACACTTTTGTTTTATGTCAGCTTTTGGAAAATGAGGAGGCTGTACAACATATATTTATTCGCGTGACTCAAACATGGTATCATTTATTGCAAACACTAAAAAAAGCGAAATTCCGCAATAAAATTACCGTTTAGTACGGTTAAACTTTTTACTTATATGCGCAGTCGTTTTAGAAACATAACTTTGACCCGTCTAGGGGTGAAATTGAAGAATTTTATTAAACCGCTATATTTGAATGGTAAAAATTCTTAAATTTGGCCGCTGCAGCGCGTTAGGTGCTTCTAGTCGGGTCAAATGTGTGACCAACCCCACTTTATTTTTCATCTCCATAATTAATTTCTAACAGTCCTAACCGCTATCTCCATTCCTTAAGGGGGCTCCCATACAAAATTTTCAACTCAGACTAGAAATATATTGAAGAAAAAGTCCCATAACTGCCCAGGAGTCGCCCCTAGGGGAATAAAACATATGGCAAACAGCAGGATTTTGCAAATACCACAAATATTTTGGTAGGTTATTTACATTTTAGATTTAACCAACTTTGCATACAACGACATAGTTGTAGCGATTTACTTTTAATAAATTGGTCATGCAATTCCTTGAAATTTATTTTAAATGTTACACTAAAATCTAAGATTTCTATGTAGATTTTAATAAAAAACTCATTAAAATTAGTGAAATTATTATTGAAAAAACTAGCTAGTTTCAGTTTTATAACAAAATTAGTCTAAATATTTAGTTGCTGACTTAAGGTAGATCCATGTTTTCTGGACAACTATTTTTGGCCGGACATCAAAGTTTGTGTGTAGTTTGACGTCTCTTTTCTTAAGAGATAAAAAAAATAATTTTTTTAGAACAACTTTCAGCTTGAAATGATTTCATTTTATATTTTGTTCATACAAACTATAGGGTGGCGCATAAGTAACGTTGTGATCGCCAAAAAAAATCATAGTTGTACGAGCTATCGCTCCATCTTGTTGGAAGCACCATTCTGGATTGTTCTCTACTCCGGGCCTTAAAAAACTTTTAATCCACCATGGTGATGTGGGTAAAAATATATTCAGTCGCTGCAGTGTCACCATCGTTTAAACTAACTAACCACACAAGTCGCCTGTATTGTGGAAACCGCACATAATAGATTTTGTTTACATATGGCAGCTTTCACTTTCCAGACAAATTTTTCGATTTGAGTGAATTGTACTGCAGAAACTTTTAGTAAAAAAGTGTTGTCCGGACAAATGAGTGAATACACTTGTAGTAAAGTATTTTGTTTAATACTGTTATTGTTTTACTAATGTTTAATTATTATATATTAACCATTTAATATTCGCGATTTTCTCTAGAGGGGGATTTACTTTTCTAAAAAAAAACAAAAAACAAAGAGTTTAAATGGCAAAGTTTTTAGTCAAACCACTGATTGACTCTAGATGAAAATATTGTAAAAAAGAAACTTAAAAGATTTTGTTAATAACTTCAAAAAATAAAACGTTTAGCATTTTTGAGGTTTTAATAAATTCAATTTACAAAGAGTTGTGGTGGTGCTGCTACAAAATATTAAGACGATAAAGAATTAATTATTAAAAATCTTTTGTTCTGCTTGAGGTCGGAAGAATAAATTGAAAACGACTTAATAGGTATTAATTTTTATTGCTTTTTAATTATTTTTTTTCCAATATTTCGATTAAGAATAAAATTTGAATTATTAAACTAAATTTTTGTTTTCTTTCTTTTTGTGCGTTAACAATTTATGGTTATTAATATTATTTAAAAACACTTTTTTGTTAAACCAAAGTTACAAGAATATTTATTAGAATGACAAATAAATACTTTTTATTTGTTTTTGTTGTTTAATTCTAAATTTATTTTTTTTTTCAATAATTTTAATTAGGCTTAAGTTCATTAAATTTAATTTTCATTAAATTATTTTTATGAAGAAAGGAATTTTACAACATGAAAATTAATTAAAATTGTTATTGATAATCTTTCCATTCTTGACCGTGGCCGGGGCTCGAACCCGGGCCGGCAGGTTACCATGTTTCGATCGCAACCACTCGATCTCCTCAGATGGATTTCCCGTTTTACACTCGCAGCCATCGACGACTGCTGACGTCAATAGTCAAACATCAATCCTTAAACCAAATTGTATTTTAACCTTTGGTAGATCGAAGTTTGCTTTTCTGAATGATTATCCATTTTAATTGATTTTACATGTTCTTCCTTACTTCTGTTTTTTCGTACTTTTGTCAAGAATTTTTCTTGAAGTCCAAAGTACATTTTTTGTTTTTTCATTTTTTGTCTCTCTTTTTCATGTTGACCTTTTTTCAGTACAACTTGAAGGACAAATGAATACATAGAGCTCGTGCCTTAGCTTTAACAATAATTAGAATTGTGGTTATTTTGTTGAACTATTTATGGTTTTTAATCCAAACTTTTAAATCCACGGTCAATAATGGAAAGATTATCAATAACAATTTTAATTAATTTTCATGTTGTAAAATTCCTTTCTTCATAAAAATAATTTAATGAAAATTAAATTTAATGAACTTAAGCCTAATTAAAATTATTGAAAAAATTTGGATTAAAAACCATAAATAGTTCAACAAAATAACCACAATTCTAATTTAATTTTTTTTTTTTTAACAATTTGTAGAGTTTTTACTATCAACATAAAAAAATATATGGTGCGATAAGAACTAAAAGTTACATAAATACCACTTTTTAGATATAAATAATTATATTTTGTGCCTGGCTGTTGTGTTTTGATAATTAAGATGCTTGTCCCTAATTTGGAAACTTTGGCTCTTGCCGTTTTTCAGATATACAGAAAAAAAAAAACAGCAAGGAATTTGTGGGTAAAATTAGGGGTAGTCGTGGTTTTTGTCCGTCTCTCAGGCGTTTGTAAACCAATCTGACTGAATATCAATAGCAAACTTTTCGTGACTATATGTGATGTTAATAAAAAACAACTTAACATCTGCACGAAACTTTGTAATGATGTTCATAAAACCTTCATTATAATTTTATATTCGAATCGTTCGTATTCAGAAAGATGAATAACTATGACATGAGAGCAATCAACACTCGATATTTAAGAGCCGAGAAACAGAAAGATCTGGTAAAACAAAAGATTGAAACAAGAGTTTTTTCGCCCAATTTTATCTAGATATCAACGTCTACACCAGATTTTTCTTTATTTAGCAAATAAAAATCATGTAATGGTTTCAGACTACAGTCTGTTTCTCAAATCAATTTCACAAATGTTGAGGGTGCTAAATATTTACATATTGTTTGTATCATTGGAAATATCTCTTCCTGCAGTATTTTTTTTTTATTAAAACTGTTTCCAATAAACTTCGGATTCTAAATCACTATGAAGACTCATATTAATTATAATTTAATAGTCCATCTGGCGCGTTTCACTTTGACTTTGGTTGAGAAGTCAGTGAATTTGTTGGATCAAAAATATCTGAAAAACTATTTATTTTATTACTGAAATTGTATCCTTTTATTACTTATTTTAAAACAAAGGAATTTTCAATAACAGCTGATCTACAACTAAAGGAAATTACTCACGCTTTATCCACGGCAGTAAAAATTACAACACTGATTAGTTTGCTCACTTATACAAAATAATATGAACATTTACAAATGTGAAACAAACCAACCATTGAAAAAATCTCGATTAAGTTCACGGAAAAACAATATGATTTAAAAGTCAGTGTTGCCAGTTGTAGGAAAAGAAAATAATTTAAGAAAGGAAAAAAACCAAAAATTACCTTGATAAGTAGATGCAACAAGATTAGAAAGTATGTACATTAATATTAAAATAACAAAAAAAAAAAAAACCAATTTGTTTTTGTTTTCAATGTAAATAAATTGTTTTCATTGTAAATTTATACTAATATTATAAAGCTAAAAAGTTTGTATGTTTCTATGTTTGTAAGAAGTAATCTCTGGAACTGCCGGTCCGATTTTAACAATTTCTTCAACAAAATAAAGAATGGAACCTCCTAACGGACATAAGCTATATAAGATTCAACTAAAGTGCTTATGAAAGTGTCCAGCGGCGCTTAACCTCCTATTCTAACCTCACTTATATCTCCAAAACTAAAAGATACATTAAAAAATGTAATACTTATCGTTGTTCCTTAGAAAAATAAGCGTACAGGTGTCTGGTACTTTTTTGAAATTTGGATCTTTTAGGGAGTAAACGGGTAAAACCGGAATTTTGGCACTTTTAAGTCTTTTAAATTAATAAACGTGAAAATTAAACTTTTCTAAAAAAATAAAAATACTAATTTGGTAGTTTTAAGAAATTCAAACGTTTAAGGGGTAAAATTTGTAATTACTGTTGGGACTTTTTTTACAAAGTATTTTTCTCCATTCTTTGGCATATACGTATTTAATGGGCTCCCACTACAATATTGAAATTTTTAATACTTCAATGGAGAGAAAAAAGTACCAAAAAGGGAAAATACGGAAAATTTAATTTCTTTGTTTAGCTTTTCGGTTAGTGTCACAACTTTGAGTTGGCATCACTGCCTTGTTTGAGCACCCATTTAATAGCTGACAGTTGCTTTTTGTTTAGTTTGCTTTGAAATTTCATTATGAATGACTTACACCAGAGCAACGTGTGCAAATTGTTGAAATTGTTAATCTAAATAATTCGGCGAATGGGCTGAAGCACAAATTGATATTGATTTTGAATTTCCATTCAAAATTTTATTTTTCGATGAAGCCCATTTCTGCTTGATTTGTCGCATTTGAAGTGAGGACAATCCACAAGTTTTTGTCGAAACACCATTACATCCACAGAAAATTACTGTTTGGTGCGCTTTATGGGCTGGCGAAGTCATTGGCCCATATTTCTTCAAAAACGATGATGGTCAGAATGCGAAAAGTTGTTGAAAATTGGTGTTCCAGATTGCGCCTTCTACGCGTCAGCCACATGACAGAAATCGTATTTAAACATTATGTATTTTCATAAAATTGTCTTTTCAATAAAACCCATCTCATTGATAATAAAAATATATTTCCTTGTTTTATTATGATTTAAACTTGTGTCACTCTATAAAAAACACCCTTTACAAGTGGTACTTTTTTAATTACAGTTAATAATGGACCTAGAAACATAAATATAACATGCAATATCCTGAGTGATAAGACTTTATGGGGGAACTTTTTGGTACTTTTAAGTCTTAAACTGGTCCTTTTTTAATTTCCGTTAATACTGGACCTAGAAAGAAGCATTATATGAAACATGCAATGTTCTGAGTAAATACGAATCTGTAAGAGGGGATTTTTGGTACCTTTTTGTTCTTTCAGTGGTACTTTTTGAACTTCAAATAATATTGCAAGGTCTTGAGTGAATAAGAATCTGTAAGAGGAATTTTTTGCTACTTTGTCTTTCTCTAACTGGTTCTAACTTAGGATAGGGTTCAGGGCCGCTATACCTCTTATATTCAGAAAATATTAATTATTGTTTTAGAAGATATCTGTTAAAGCAATAGATGCCGTACTCAAAAGAAAAAGAGAACCATTTGAACATGAGTATGCTGCTCACACTCCATGATGCCTCCAGACTATCTCTCCGCTTGACCGTCCCTTAACCGAATGCAAAAGCGACCAACAGCGGACATACGAAGAATCGCTGGCACTCTGAAAATATCTAACCAATTTTGATGATATTTGAATAGATGATCAGCGTAATTAAAACACACAGTGTTGTTATGCTTTTCAAATTAAGGAATATGAAGGGACAGATGGCCAATTTCGCTTTTGATGCAATTTAATACTTATGTAGATTGATCAACACATAATAAAACACACAGGCTTTATATTTCGTTATAGTTAGTCAAAAATTCATTCTGGGCGGGCAACGCCGCGGGAAAGGCTAGTTTTCAATAAAATTAAATTTATTCTTAGAGTTTAGGAAATACATATCCGACTTTGAAAATTAAAATTTGCTATTTTTGACCTACATATTTTGGCCAAGTATTCCGCAAATATAGGATTCAAATAACGAGCAAAATGATAAATATCCTGCAGAAAGAATTGCGAAAAAATTGTTTTGCAATTATTTTAATTTGTTATTTGTACCCATCTGAATTTAATATTCGTTTTTTCCCATTTTATTAACTAAAACTATTTTCATAATTTTTCATTTGTATTGGTTGGAATTCTCCCAACATTTATTGTAGTTGTACTGGGGGGATGTAAGAAAACATAAACTCAGTGTTTATTGTTGGTATTTTGTTTGAGCTCTGAAATCGTTGCAAATAAGACTTTTTGAGTGTTTGCAATTCATATTCACTCTGCAGTTTTGTTTGCTAATATCTTTGGCTTTTCTAAAATCTTTTGGGAGAATGTTTCCTGATGACCTGGCCTAAGCAACCAGTGAAAATAAAAATTGGGAATTAAGCAAGACAAACAAAATCTTATTCAAATATACTCTAAAATCTATTTATTTAAAAAACCACATTATTAAATAACTGAAATATAATTAAAAGTGAATAGAAATGAGGGACTTAAATCACAAGGGGTTCAAGTGACTTTTATTAAATAATGAGAGAAAAAACGGTTTAAATAATAGAGATCCCGAAGTATATTTTAAGATTTAAAAATACCATCTTTGACATCACGTGCTTTTCAGAACAGATCCGTAAGAAAAGCTTTTATGGTTCTTTGTTAAATTTTTTAGTCTTATTCAAAAGATTGCTAATTCAAAGGATCGTATGAAAGGTTCCAAGGGTCATCCTTCTCAAAGTGTAACCATTGCATTTTTTGGATGCACGAAAATAAAATAAATCAAGTATTATTTATGTTCAATAATGTGAAACAGATGTTTGACAACAAGTGAGAGAATAAGTCGCCAAATTTTAGCTCAGAACTTCTTTGGATACACGCATTTTAATATTTGCTTAGAGCAAAAGGGGTTTAGTACTCAAATACTCCTTGGCTTCAAGCGAAACAGATATTTTAATGTGCTAGAATTTGTCGCCATATCTCGGTTCCTGATGAGAATCCCACATTCACCTATTGTTCTCTGAACTTCAGCTATTAATTTCATATGTAAACTCAATTTTAGAAAAAAAAACACTTAAACCCCTTGTGCTTGAAGCCTCCCAAATATAAATCCCCAGTAAAAAATGGAGCTTACATATAAGCAGGTTTGTAAGTGAGAGAAGCTATTTTTCACCTTACAAACCTGCTTCCAGAAGGCATGATTTTTATATGGCGAATTCCCACTTGGAAGCATTACCTTTTGAAAAAAGAAGCGCGTTTTCGCTCGTTATATTCATGTGTGAGTAACAGCTATTTGTAAGCTTTTCGTTCACGTCTCTTTACAATTGAAGCTTTCATTGCATACAAAAAGCTCTCACATCATGGATTTTTCTGAAAACGTGAATTCATGCCTGATGTGAACCTATTACTATATTGCTTACATGGAATCCTTTCTTCATGCATCATAAAAATATGTGAAATAATAACTTCCGTTTGATATTTTTGTTTAAATTTTAATTCAATATTAAAAGAAAATCAAAGTTAAAAAATTAAATAATTCAAATTTTGGTTAAAAAAAGTTATTAATTAAAAAAAAAAAGAAATTGGAAATTTGAAAGGGTTTTTGTAATAATGTAATAATTTGAAATGTTTAATTTTCTGTTATACTAGGATCAATATTTTCGGAATCAGATTCAGAATCGTCTTCACTATTTAAAAAAGTGTTATTAATTTTTATCTTATTTGTTAAACATTTTTTCTTGTAATAACAGTTAAGAAGGAATTTGATTTTAGAAAGACCATCAACCTTTAGAGATTCTGTAATTATAAGAATTGTGGTTTAATAATACGAATTTATTAAAGACATAAAAAAATACTTACCATAAATTGCATCCTGCTTTACATCAACATTTAAATCTAGCAACATCTTCATATGTAACAAATTTGAAAGATTTTTGTTTAATCCCTCCATACTTAAAATGCTTTTTATTGTTTCAGCCTATAAAAATAAATTAAAAATAATATTTGTAGGAATTATAAATAATTAAATAGCTAGCTAACTTACCATTGCAAAATTTGTTTCACTGTTAATGTCATCTTCAATTTCTATTAATTCGACCTCTGATTGAAGAGGAAAAAAATTGAATATTTTGAGAAAGATTGTTTTTACAAACAAAAAAACACACACAAAAAACAAGAACAAAATCTTTAAAATATTCCTTATATAAATTCCACACACTTTAATTAATGTTTTAAATTTAATAAGTAAAACTTTATGTACCTACTACCTACCTTCTTATTAATTTTAATATTGTTTTCTTACATTTTTTTGTCTTTAATTAAATATATTTAATTTACAATTTCTTTGCGCTTTTCTTTATACACGTTGTCTGCTCAAATGCACTCAGATGACTGAGCTTGTTTTATTATGTAATTAAAAATAATTTGTTTTCGGCAAAGACTCGGTAAATATGCCGATTTCAAAGTCTGCAATACAACCTGCTTCCTTGTTAGGGATAGGGGTAAGCACAACTATCTTCAAAATTTTCGCTTACCCTACGTTTCCACATGCAAGTAATTACTTGCAAGTAGTGTATACGTATTATCAACGAAAAATCGAGAAAACAGCCGATTGGCTGAAAGTACAAAAATTGTGTGAATGTTAGTGAAAAAGTGTGAGTGTATTGAGTTTTTCGAACTTGCACTTGCATGTGGAAACGGGGGGTTACAACCTGCTTCTATATAAGTAATACGGTGGGGTGTCACAAAGCCATAGGACATAAAGCCATATGGCGTTAAGTCCCATTCCATTGGGACATAAGGGCATATGCCATAAAGTCTCATTATAATGGGACTTAACGTCATACATTTTTTTCCGAAAATGAGACATAAAGCCATATTTTTAATAATGATTGCATGTCACCCTATTTTATGTAAAAAATACATTGTTGTTTCATGTCGCCCTGTTTTATGTCAAAAATGCATTTGTCTGTCAAAATGTTGTTGGCAATCAATCAAATTCCGACATTTATCTCTCATTCAATAGGGAGATAAAGCCTTTTTTGCTTTTTTTTTTCATTTGAATTGGAGATAAAGCCATCATGGCCTTAGCTCACATTAGCAATATTAGAAAACGGCTTTATCTCTCATTTCAGTTCCGGAGACACTAAAGTTAAGTTTTGAAATCTGGCTTCGCATACTAAAGTTTTTCTGCGTGGCGGCCTGCGGCCGCGCTTAGGGGTTTTTTTCCTCCAGTAGGACGCGGCAGGTGGCTTCGCTGAATAAAGTTTTCCTGCGTGCGTCACAAGAATAAAAAAATGTTTTCGAACACAGAAAAAATTATTGCCGAATTATTTTCAAACAACCGCTTGTTTGAAAATTTTTTTAATTTCTATAAATATTTTTACTGATTCAATCAATATTTTTGTTTGATTTTTATTTAACCAACAAAAATGTGGACAACTCTTCAAAAATAAAATAAACGCGTTATTGGTGTCAAGTTTTCATAATTTTGTATGAAATATTTAACGCTCTTTAATGTTGTCGTCTTTTTGCATTTTTTTATTTGATCGTAAGCAACACTTCTTTATGTGAAATATAAGAACAACAACAAAAAACACACACAGTCTATTTTTGGACGCTTTAAAAAAGTGCAACTATAAGAAAAACAATAGCAGACACGACATTATAAGAAACAAAATCCCGTATTCAATTTTTTAAAACTGTTTGGTTAAATACATCAAATACAAAAATAGAATGATGACGAAAAACATATCGAGTCGGTCTGCTGCCGTTTTTGGTTACATTTCTTCTTTAGCAAAGGAAAGGATACAGCAACAGAGAGTGATAAAGAAAAACATTGTGTTGTGTGTATAAATAACACTTCGTTCAAAAATTATTCCAACAAAAAAATGTGTTTCAAAGCCAGTCGGCGGCTCTGCTTTGCCGTCACCTTCTCATACAGTGCTTACTTGTGTGCGCGTCATTGCTTGTGCAAAAACTTTTTTTTTTTTGATTTTGAATTTCAGTAAACTTTTTGTTTGATTCAGTTAAATTATTTGTTTGAAAAAATTAGTGTTTTTTTTCAGTAAACAAAATGCAAATAAATTGTTTGAATATGCAAATTTGTTTGTAGGACCGATTTCAGACAAAAAATTGTTTGATTCTACAAATTTTTTGTTTGAATTGGAAAAATAATTTTTTCTGTGAATGATAACTAAGGTTTTTCCTTTCACAAAATGTTTGCAGCTGTAATTCCTGGAGCCTAGAAATTTTGGATTTTTTTAAATCATTAATTTCATAGATAAATATGCATATTTAGTGAAATAAAGCGTTTGTAACGCAGAACATCAAATGGGACATAAAACCATAATGGCTTTATGTCCCATTTCACTAAAATTGATATGAGACTTAAGGCCATATCAAAATTATAGCTTTATGTCCGTTTGGATTGAGACATAAAGCCATTATGGCTTTATGTCCTATGGCTTTGTGACACCCCACCAAGTGATACTAGTAAGCATTTTATTTTTTGTTTAGCTTACATTATTACAAAAACCCTTTCAATGGTATTCGATTATTTCCTGCTTATCAGTAAGGCTTTATAGTAAGCGAATACAGCAGCAGTAATATACCTTTTTAGCTTCCAAAAGTCCAAAAATTTTTTACTGATCAGTATATAATTTGCTGTTGTGAACGATTTAAGGTTGTGCCAGTTGAAACAAAGAACGAATGTGTGAAAGAAAAAATTATAAACCTTCTGTTTATGTTAATTTTGACAGACATGCGCAATTAAATTTGGGTTTTACATCTGACAAAGCCAATGCATTAAAGTTTTATTGTTCCACATTATCAAAGACTTGACACGACGACTCCATTTAAATAAAATCACAATTTTAAAAATTTTGTATAAGCCAGATTAAATAAATGAATTGAAAACTATTTTAAAACTTGAAAGTTTTAATTATTTACAGTTCATCAAAAGTCGTCAAATCTTCTCAAAGAAATCTATTCAAATTTTCAAAAGCCCGTTTGTCCATCTAACTTTGTGACTTTCAATTTTATTAAATTGCAATAATAATTTTTAATGTCTTTTTTTTGGAGTTTTTTTTATATTTAAATTGTTTTTTGTGTGACTCTTTAACAACTTATTAACAAAATGTTGTCTTCTTTTTATTGCTTATAAACCATCGTCCATTGTTTTTGTTTAATGATTTCATTGATCTTTAACTATTATTGTGTTAATAATTTTAAATAAATAAAATAATATTATTTTTAATAATCGTAAAAATTTTGGTTTTACGTGTATTTCTATAAAAAGAATTAATTTTTTTTGTTGAGAATTAGTATATTTTTGATTTATTTAAAAGAAAACATATTTTATTGTTGAAATTTGACTGAAATAAATTACCTTTTAAATTTATTTATTGTTGTTTTAAAAATGTTTATGTCTTATGTAAATTTGCGAAGTAAGTAGAATTTATAAGATAAATATTTTTAAATTGATTGCTTAAATGATAATTATAACTTAATTAATTTGTAAGCGTCAAAAATTTTTGTTTAGAACATAATTCTTGTTTAGAAAAGAGAGTGAGAGCTTTTAATTAAAAACTGATTAATTGTGATCGATTTGTATTTTTAATAAAATATATGAAATTAGCAATTAATAATTAATTTTGAAATTATATGTTGTCGTAGACAAGTTTTGTTTTTTTTTTTTTTGTTTTAAACATTTTAATTACACTATAATTGTGTGAACACGAAAGAGGAGAAAGTAGACATTCATTTGAATATAGAGTAGTTCTAAGAAAGGTTAAAAGCTGTCTTTAAAATTCTTATCAAATGGATTGATAAGAGACGAACATATCAAGTTCATATCTTCGGAATTCGCAAGATTATGAAACATTTACTGCAGAAAACTTTTTCAATTATCTTTTGAAATTGCATTCGTGTCCGCACAACGAAGATTTTGTTGTGCATCATTTAAGTATTTTGTATGCGTTCTCTCTTTCTTCTTCTTCCTCTTAATAACAAACGCACAAAAACTGATTGTATGCGAAACAAGGTAAACTTTTCCATTTGTCTTTCCCCGTTCACATACAAACTAAAATGTGTCGCAGCAAATGTTTTGTAATATGGCCAAGGACTTATTCAAAACGCTTTTTTTTTATATAAAACTAATTAAGTCCCGTCGCTGCCCGGGGTCAAACCATTATGGACTTGAATTTATAGTCATAAAATCAAATAATTTGGACATTTTACACTTTCAGTTCTTTAGATATACAGAGTTCTATTTTGTGGTAGCAAGGAAATCCTTGACTAGTCAGGACTTCATAGCTAAAAGACTGGTTGGGAAAATATGTTAAGCTTAAGGGCCATTCGTTAGATTGGCCTGGAGTAGGGTGCGTTCATAAATGCATCACTGCGCTGCATCAGAAAAGCAAACTTTTTTTTAAAGCAGATAAAAAAATAATTATAATTTTTTTTATTGTGGAGTTATTTACAATTTTTTGGTACGCATTAAATTCACTGATAAATATATAAGCATTTGAAATCACTGATGCAGCGCAGTGATGCATTTACGAACGCACCCGTAATCTTTTATCAAATGGGAGCTCCAATTTGATTTAGTTGAATATTCAAGTCGATAGTATAAAAATATGTTGTAAAAGAATAATATTTTAAACATAGGTTACCAGAAGTCAAATACTTATTACGTTAAGAAACCCGTTTGCCTTTTAGCATGATCTTTCTTATCCACTATAATCATATCTGGAAACATTTTATGACAATCTATTTACTTTATGTAATATTTAATCAATTCTACAACAAAATTCCAACAAAAGCCACCACAGTGATTATATTAATGGTTATTAAAACATTAAAAATATTACACAATCACAACAATTAGCAGCAGTAGCGGCGGTCACCAGTAGCAGTATCATTTAATATCGGACCACATATTCGTCTGTCATATTTCGATTAGAAGTGACTTCTCCTAAAAATAACTCAATGATAATGAACCTTAAGTAATTGGCTTTTAATTACTTTATTACGTATATGAAACAACAATTTACTTAATTAACTTATTTATGAACAAAATTAAATAAAAACAAGTAAGTGTGCTTTATCCGGCTGTTCCGAATCATATATACCCTTCACCATGGTGCGAGCAGAATACAGAGCCACTAGACAAAAACTAAATAATTTTTACATATACATACATACATATATACAATACATTAAACTTCAATATAAATTAAATTTAAAAAGCGAAAACTTGTAAATTTTTTTAAAATCGTTTTTAGAACATAAAAAAATTAAAAAAAAATTTTCTTTTTGAAAAACCAAGATTCGAACCAGGACTCACAGTTTCTTACCTTAACAAACCCCCTAGACAACTGAACCATGAAGGAACGCTGTTTAAATATCATTAAAATTAAATATGGCCCGTTTACGGTTCACAACTCAACTCAACACAGTTGAGTTGTAATTATTTTTGATGTTTTTGTTCACCACAAATTAGCAAAGTTGTAAACCATAATACAAAAATTACAAATCATATTATTTGAGTTGTAAACCTTAATAAGTGGCCTATATTCACCAATACAGCTTGTACCATGTTTGTGTGTTTGTTTGTTTTCTTTTTGTATAGGCACTGTTGTCATACCATAGATTTATCTTTTTTTGGCGAGTTTTAAAGTAGCAAAACAAAAATTCCACATCGTTAAATCAACTTCTCTCCTCATAAGGACCCAAAATATATATACTTTATGGGGTCTAAGATCAATATTGTAGAAATTACAAACGGAATGACAAACTTATATATACCCTTTTCCACCTGTGGTAAACGGTATAATGAAATTAAGGAGTTCCATAAGAAAACGAAATAATGCTACATTTAAAGTTTTTTTTTTTGATTCAGTGAAATGTTACGTGCTAAAATATATTATTATAAATATATGTATAATAATATATAATATAATAAATATTATATTATATAATAATATAATATAATATATAATTATTATAAAGGTACCAAAGCGCACGAACTAGCAGAACATGGCGATTTGCACTACTTTTGCATTACCATTAAATTTATCAAAAAGTGTCTTAGTGCCAAATTATTGCATTACCACTAAGTTTAACACTTTTAATGCACTACATTATTTTCTAATCAAAGTGGTCCATTAATATTTCAATACAAATACAAATGTTTGCCAATTAAAGCACTACTTTTGCATTATTATTAAAACACATCATGAATAAGGAATTTTTATTGCATTATCAGTACAAATAGTGAACAAGAATAAGTTCAAAACATTTCTAGTGATAATGCAATAATAATGCACTATTTATGTGTTTTAAAAATAATGCATTCATTTTCATACACTTTAGTGTTATTTAAAAATTAATTAATTAATGCATTTGTCCCAGGTCTAATAATGGTTTGGCGCAAAATGAAACATTTAGATATCCATTAAATAAACAATTTCGAGACATATATACCTCTCATAAGAAAGAATAGATGGAAGAAAGAAGTAAGTAAAACTACACAATTTACGATTATATAAAGGTCAATCAATATGGACCTACTGACACAAAATATAAATTTTTATAACTTCTAAGTCTATTGTATCAAAATTTATTGTTAAACTAACGCGGTTTACTAAAATTGGAGTTTTATTGGGACTATGTTCCACTACCACCTGTTACCAAATGAACTTTGCTTATATTTTGGACTAACCAAACCCACACCACAATAGTGGAGAGAACATTAGGCGCTTGTGTTGATGTTTTTTACTCCTTAAAATATTGGTCTAAGACCGATCGACTTAGAATAACTTTTTGAATCGATCTAACGATGTCCGTCCGTCCGGCTGTTACGTGGGTTCTAATTGTCGCAAGGACCAAGCATTTTTAATAAAAATGATGAGAATCGGTCCATAGTTTTACATAGTCCCCATACAAGATTTTTACTGGTGTTCACAATAAAGCAATTTTTTCACAACCACACAGATTTTCAATTACGAAACTTAAACTTAAACTTCAGTTTAATAAAACTTTTATGTAATAGTCCTATTCCTTCAATAATTCACATTTTTATTTTTATTGCGTAAGAAAACCTTTGGTTAACATTGAAGCTATAGATATGTTCATATACATTGGAAAAAAACATGTTAAAGATTAAAACATTTTGTTAAAATTTTCATTTAAAACAAAATAAAATATACAATTTCATACAAATTGTTGCCGAAGTAGAAGAAGGTTCAACTTTAAAAAAAAATTTAGTTAAATTTTTATTCGAAAAACGAATGTGAAATATATGAAATACTTTGGGAAGAAATAAGATAGAAGAAAACCCAAAATTGTTGCTCCCATTGTGAACAAAGCTTTAACCATCATATATAGCTCTTACCGCAAAAATAGCTTCAAAAAATTTTTTTTTTAAATGAATTTATTGGCAACACTTGCATGATCTCCTAAAATGGCATGGTCACATAAGGAACCGTTACGATTTTATAGTAAGAACAATTTTAGCTTAAGCGCCAACTTTCATACTAAATTTTTATTAAATAAAATAAAAAAATCCTTTTCCTGTAAAATTGTGTTTTTGTGGCTTAAGATTTTTTTTGGGGGTAAGGGCTCGATATTTTGTTAGTATTAAGGTTAAATTAAGTCCAATCTTATTTTATTGCAATCTAAATCATCTTTCTTTATTATATTAAAATCGCTTCTATACAAATACTACTCCCGAAAATAGCTTTGATGACATAACTTCCTTATAAATGTTGGTATTGATATAAAATTTGTGTTAGTAGATCCAGAATTGAAGATAAATATATATATATATATATATATGTATATGTGTGTGTTTGTTTCTTTATTTCCCACTGAACTATATAGCGCTACTATAGCCGATCTCCATCGCACTCGATTTTGGGCTATACTCAGCTTATTCCATCTAAAATTGACGCTTAAATGCCAGAAGTTTAAAATTTGATTCCGGACTTAAAATCGAATTTATACTTGCTTTATTTATAAAATCAATATACATATGGGGGATTTCATGTCAAGTGCCCAATCCACTGCCATTTGCGTTTGCGTATTTCAGACGTTCTATCCAACTGATTTGTTGTACATAGCACTTCCACATTTGAGATTATTCGTGGTCAAAAAATACGTAGAACTCGCCTTAGCGATTTTTAAATATTTGTAATCGTCCAGTGATGCCATTTGTAACTTCCATATTGTACATTCATAGAGAAAAACCGATTTTACATTTGAATTAAATATTTGAAATGTTGTTTGTAGGCTTATGTTGTTATTTTGCCAAATCGGTGATGGCGTGCCAAATGCTGCTCTTGCTTTGTTGATTTTTGACTCAACATCAATCTCGGTACCACCATCAGCTGAGACCATGCTACCCAAATAACAAAATTCATCGACATTGATTGCATAATTTAGGTCTTCTACAGCGATAAATGCGGGCGTCGTCCCGCACTGCTAGTTTCTTGGTCTTTTTTTCGTTAATTTTTATGTCTACGCCATCAAATTCTACTGAAAGGCAGCTACTTGCTTACTTGTAAAATATTGGTAAAAAAAAAAAAAATTGAGTAAATCTTTAGTTTTGTTATATTTTATATTTTATACACTTTGAAGGTGTTTATTTGCGTCTACATTTGTCTCTCACTCCCAATACTTAATTAAATTTAAATATATTTTTTTACTACATAGTTTTTCTAAATTTGTATTTTTTTAAATTAATTTGTTTAATTCTATATTAATGGGCTTAGCATTTCTTTATTAGAGGGATTTTTAACAAATTACTGTTTATAATATAAACAAACAAAATAATTTATTTTAAGTTTAAAACAATGTATCGTCAAAATATGATTTTTTTTTATGAAAACGGAACGATAATAAAATCATATTACAATATCTATAGCAATTCTAATGTATGCAAATTTGCTGATCACTAAAAAAATTGTAATTAATAATATTCAGTAAAAAGTGGTTATTGCTGGCTACAATGAAAGCCACAGACTACAAACCAGTTTTTTTTATAGATGTAATGAATTCAAATAAAAGTTAATTTTTTTAAAGAAAAAAATATATAAACTCACAAAAAAACGTTATAGGGACAATCTGAATCATCGTTATTTAATTCTTCTTAAAATCAGAAACGGGTCAGCGGACGGACTATCAGAATTATTTTAAGCAAATCTATTTCACATGAGTCACTTGGCATGTTTATTTATTTATTTTATTTATTTTCTTAAGTCTATGAAAATATCCTTACAGACTATTACAAATTGTAAATTTTAGTAAATATAAAAATACAAGCTTCAGCAATTACATATATTCAAAACGATTAGTTTAACGAGTTTAAATATGATGTTATATCACTCTTTATGATTTGAATGTTTTTGTTAAAGTCAATATATGTTTATAACTTATTGAAATCATCACAGACTCCACGAAATGGATCAAACTGAGCAAAGTTTGTAGTAAATAATATTTAATACTCAGGATGCTATAATGTCTTGATGGACGAACAGGTACGTTAAGGTTAACTTTTCCCAGAACGTATTGAGAATTGACGCTTCCGTTTATTAGCTTAAGAAGAAAAAGAGCATTTAACATTTTCCGACGACTTCTTAAAGTTGGTAACTTTATAAGTGCAAGACGGTTAACATAGGAGGGTAACCTTATGTAAGGGTCCCAACCAAATCCGCGAAGACAGAATAATAAAAACTGGATTTGAACTGACTCGATTTTGTTAGAGTGTACTGAGTACTGTGGATCCCATATCACCGATCCATATTCAAGAATCGGTCGAACCAAAGTAGTAAACAGTTGTTTGGTAAATTAGGATCTGAAAACTCTTTAGACCACCTTTTTATAAATCCAAGGACACCAGTAGCTTTGTAAGCTGTTAACGTGCTGTGATTCCTGAAATCCAACTTTCTGTATTTTAGAATAGATGTCTTCTAAGTTTAGAGATGGATCTAGAAAAATTATGCGCTACAGCGTTCATCGATTTTAAGAGATTTTTCAAGGTAAACAAATCTGGCGTTTTAAGTATATAATACTTTACCAGGCGCAGCAAGGCGGATCTAGCAACTTCTACAAGCCTAATTTTATCTTAATTTTATTTAAACAAGGTGAACCCTCGAACGAATGAATTATATACCCTTCACCGTAGACAAAAGGGCATACATGTATGTATAAGCTTGTCATTCCATTTTTAATTTCCACAATATTGATCTAAGATGTTATAAAGTATATAAATATATCCTGTGAACTTATGAGGAACTAAGTTGATTTAACAATGTCCGTATGTCCGTGTGTAAGTTGAAAATGTTTTCCGAAGACCCCTATAAATTCTTTGTTGTTGTGTGTGTTTTTTACGTATATAAAGCAGCAAGAGCCAAAGTTTGGAGAAATGGGCGTGTTATAAAATAGATTTATTTGTATCTAAAGAACGGGATTTCTATTACTTTCTCCAACATGAAAGGTATATAAATTTGGGTTCACACTATGAAAGTTATCTTTCAGATAGTCTGAGTTTATTGGTTAGAGGGGAAGATAATATGCTATTCTTCTCTCTCCTCTCAACATTAAACTTTCTGACAAAAAACTTTTATAGTGTGAACCCAGGCTTTGATTCAGCATAGCCGAATAAATATGGCATTCTTACTTGTTTAATTTTAATTTAAAAAAATCTTTTTTTACACAAATGAATTTCAAGATTATGTATGTAAAAAAATAATTTTAACAATTAAGGTTATAGTTTTGAATATGGTTCGAGAACAAGCACTAAATATCGCTCGTTTGTGTTTCGTTCGGCAGATTTGTAAAAAACACAAGCGCTAATTGTGAAGAAAATCATTAAAAAAAGATAACGTTTCCCTGTCATCTTTCGAACACAGAAATAATACTGTTTTTATCCAACTCAACAAACTTATGATAACATTTAATTTCGTTCGGTTTTCGGCTCATTAAAGTTCGTTTCAGCTCAATAATGTTCGTTCGTTTCTGTTGTTCGTAGCGCCCTTTTGGCTGGTAAAAAGACCAAACATTTTATAACAAAAACAAAACACACATACGAGAAAAAAAAACCGAAAGCCAGCAAAAGAGTTTTACACAAACAAAACATATACACAATACACACACAAGATGTTCGTGCTACGGTCGTTGCTTAAATGTTTGTTCATTTCTTTATCATTATAGAACATTTAAAAATAATGTTTGTCTACAGGATCACTACAATTGTTTAGTTTTTTTTTTTAACGAAGAACAGAACACTATATAATGTTCGGCTCTTTCTTGAAAATAGTTTAAAACAGTATTAAGGGTTGTGTTTGTCTGTACAAACACAAAAAATAGATATCGTTACTGGGTGTGTGAGCCTAACCCTAAATTATGTTCTGTTTATTTTCGAACACTGGTTTCGAATATGTATTTTGAGAAAATTTGTATGCAGATATTAAAAGTTAAATGGAACTAAGCAAAATTAGAGGAACCAATTGACGCCTGACATTTGAATTTCTTGGCTTAAGATTTGTTCAAATGGACATCACTGTTTGGGAGAATATAGCAATTCGAAAACAACATTCGTAATAGTAGGACTTAAGATCAATTTATAAACCCTTTATATTTTAACACAACGCACAAAGTTTTCTGAACATTTAGCACGTCCATCCAAAGACAAGAGACAGCAATAGTAATATGAGAATGCAAAAAAGTATATAAAATCGCAACAGATATATTTAGGAAATCCTCGGAAAAGACGTAACCACTAAATTTATCAGCAAATTGCTTCCTTCAGTTCGGCAAAATTTTGTAACAAACGAAAATAATTTAAACATTTCTAGCGCTTTTCTACCCCCATTGAAATCAAACGAGTAAAAGTAATTTTAAACCGTTGCATGATATTTTTAGTGGAGTCATCTACACATGAATAGTGCCCTGTTGTATTTTGCTGGCCGTTTTTCGTGCTGCCATGGTTTTTTGCAACAATTTTTTGGTGAGAAGTTTTGCTGTCTTTGTATGAGCGGTGCCACGGCCACTACAAAACTTACAATATTTAAGCATATGCTAAGCGCGGGATTTACAACAAAAATAATTTACAAACTATCCTTTAAATCCCTATACTTTTATCTTCAAATTTTATTAATTTTAATTTTTATTAATATCTTTAAAAGTACTTAAACTAACAGTTTAGTCATTTATTAAAACTGTTGGCGCGGATTTTTGAAATGGGTTGATAGCAAATTGTTTGTTGATGGCATCGATGAGGTGTTTTAATGATTAATAATTTAGTTTTGTTAAATGATTATTTGCTTCATCTTTTTTACACAACAAATATTTTTGTATTATAATTATGCATACTTAAAACTTATTTATTTATTAATTTTTTTGTTTTCATTAAGTTGGAAGATTTTTATAGTTTCTTTGCAAAATCCTAGTGATTTATGATAAATTAATAAAAGTAAGCTATTAAGTAAAATTAAGCAATTGCTATTTTTAAGTTATTTTAATATGTTAAAACTTTGGGACAAAATAATAGGAATAATTTTAACAAAATAATTAATAACTATTGGAAACAGTAGGATACAGTAAAAGCAAATAAATGATAAATACAAATAAAAGGCCTGCCCAACTCCATTTGACACGGCCATTCAAATCATTGAAATTTCTTAAAAGGCTACACTGTATTGTCCCTTTCACAAACAAATACTGTGTGAACGTAAGAAGCAAAAAAACCAATTCTTTACTAAAGTAAAAGTCAAATTTGAAGCGGGTATAAAAAATACTGTCAAAAATGAACTGGGGAATTAAAAATACATGCAACAATGAGAGGGGAAATAAAAAACACCCATTTTCTCTAATGTGAGTTTGAGATATGTGTTTAAACAACATGTTGTATTTAAAATTCATTGCAACAACAATTCTTTGCAAAACAACTCTTTGTATTTTTACGTCATATACGAAACACAAGTTAACATCACAAATTTTCGCAGACTGCATGAGATAATTTTCAAATCCTAGAAGCCAAAATTTGTTAATACATATATTGAAAAGTTTTAAAAGAAACAAGTACAGTCTGCAGTGTATTTTTTTTATTTCTTGTACCCTCGCAACACTGTTTAAATTGTGAGAGGAACATTGACGCATAGCATTTGTCATTGTGTTTGTACACAAAAGTTTTGTATTTATATATTCTTGAAAGGAAAAACAAAAATTATTTTGTGATCAGCTGTTAAATTAAACGTAATATTGCCAAACAAATTTAAAGGTAAAATTGAAAGCAATCTCGTGGTAAATTTAAAAAGTGTTAGTGTGTTAGTAAAAAATGAGGATGTATTGCAAATTGAAAGGAATTGAAAGACAAAACTTGATCGCGTGACCTCCAATTAAAATAAACTATATCTTTTTTTTTTTTAATTTCCACTTAAATTATTGGGATGGCATTTCATTAACACAGGGTTTGTTTTACTTTTAAAGTTTCACGTTGGGTTAAGTTGAATCTAAATCAACCACTACATAAATGTTGCTAAGTATGAGTACGATGAATACCCACCCCTATCGTGAATAACAAGTGGGATTTTTGTTCCCATGAAATTTTCATTCCCCTCGAAGCGAAAAAAGCAATCGTGAATCTCATTGGAAAAATTGCTCACGCTATCAGTTCCAGTGAATGTAGAAAAAAAGTAAGATTAGAAAAAATTAAAAAAACAATGAATTTTTTGTTAAAAAATATACAGGTATATATTTTTAAGAAAAGTTAAAATAATAAAGCTAAATAATTAGTATTGGAGGGATAGGTTGATTACAACGTTAGTTTTTTCACTTTTTAAATTTTATGTAGTAAAATATTTTCCAAAATTCTGCCACCACGTCTCTCATAATCTTCACAAATCCGCCGGCAATCAACCTTTTGTTTTGCATTTTGTTGACCAATATATCGGCTTGTGCCTTATTAACGGATGCAGCCCTTAATATTCGATTTATAGAAGGAACTACTGACACATATGTTGTGTTCCCTAGCAAAAATAAAGTGAGAAAATCTTAGGGATACGTGAACATTTGTTCACGTTATTATTCTCCTTTGAATGAAAAGGGGAAAAATTACGAGGGAAAAATTATTTACGATAGGGGTAAACATTTAACTTCTGAGTGAATATAAGCTTCAATAACATTGCAATAAGTTTGAGTGCGTATAAGTACAAGAAATTATGTGTCATGATTTAGCTCTACTCACTGCTCTTCTCTGGTATGCACTTGCTTGTAAAGCAAACAGCTGCTAAAATTTTTTTTTTTAATTTGTTCTCCTTCTCACAATTTTCTGTGCCATTTTGCGGTGTTTCCTTGACAATTACATTTAAAAAAAAAATCAATTTGCATGCAGTTTTTGTCACAGCTGTCAAATTAAATAAATTTTGACATGCTCTATGTATAAAAAACTTGAAAAGACTTAATTTATTTGCACTAAGTTATTGAACACAACGTAAACAACAAAATTGTTTTTGCTTCGAGAAAGGTCAAATTTTGTGCCAACAAAGCATTATTACGGAAAGTTTCGCGAAACTTTTTCAATTAAATAAAAGTACAGCTAAAACACATGAAAGCTTATGTTGAAAATGTTTCATCGATTTTACTGTGGGTATGGTACATATTTTAAGTAGTGGATCTAAAGCTGGAAGTCCATACCTCGCTTTCATGCAACTGCCAAAAGGTAGAATCAGTGTTAAATTCGGTTGATAAGTTACACAGCAATGCGTAGAATGCATATATGTGCCGAACGCCTGAAGTATAATTACTTTCTACTTTTGTTTGCGTCGCATGCGTCTTAAAAAAAAGTTGATCAAATGAAACGTAATGTGGACGTAATGATGAATTGGTGGCATTGCTCCATAAAGATTGAAATAAAACTTAAAACAAAGCTTGCAAAATAATTAAGAGTCCTTGAATGATTGTTTTTTAAAATTGTTTGCTTTGCAAAGAAATTGTGGACCTCGCGAGTAAAAGTCGAGCCACGTTGACAGACGCTTTTTCATGCCCGAAGTGCTGTTTAAGCCTTTTCAAAAGAAGTAGTTTTTGCATTATATATGATACGTTTAAAGTGGACGTTGGCAAACAAAAAAAAAAAAAAAATGAAAAAAACGACCGGAATATGCAATCAGACATAAAGCTGCAATATTCCGCCTTGACAACGCGGGACTAGTTGCTAGTTAAAAACTATTTAAAAAAGTGGTAAGGAATGTGTTCTTATCAGAATGCGCATCAGTATAGAACAGGCTATCCGTAATTGGCGAATTGACTTATTCTTGGTACGATCAACTGAAAAAGGTCATGGCTTACCATGGCAAATACTTTGAATATATTTTTATTATATGTACTTGAAACAATCAACTAAAGTATACAATTTGTTTGTTTTTGGCATAATGTGATGTGTTTTACAAATTTCGAATATTTGATAATAAAATTTTAATGTTATTAACTTTGTAACGATAAATATTTTCGAATAAAAAATTTTTTAAACAAAATAATAAAAAAGTAAAGGCTCAGTTAGTCTTTACTTTCTGCTTCAGTTCTGTTCCGTGCCGTTCTGTTACGAAATTGTAATAGTTACTTTTTCTGTAGCAACTTATCAGCCATCTATGACAAATTCATTAGTTTTGCACCGTCCATTGTTTTATTTCAATAACTTAAATGCACATAAATTTGAAGAAATTAAATTTTATGAATTCTTAAGATCAAAAAATAGTTTATTTCAATATAAAAATGTATTTTTTATTATTTATTTTGCTGTCACTTACAATAACTTAACAAGTTTTTGATTTTAACAAACTGAACGGCAACAGAACAGAAAAACTAATCAATTTCCCAGGTTTTTAAATAACAAAAACAAATCAGCTGATTCGTAACAGAACAGAACGTAAAGACTAACTGAGCCTTAATTATGTTTATACAAAACAAAATTTAGCGGAAATAAAATCGACTTTTGTATTACATTAAGAATTAAAAAACTTTGAGATTGTTTTGAAAAAAAAACCTTTTTTTTTGCGCTCTACCCATAATTTATTCACAACGGGTCAATACAACTTAGAATTTTAATACCAGTTTTCTGTTGTTGACTTTAAATTCAAAGAATATTTAAAAGTTTGTGTTAAACATGTTCTAAACTTGCATAAAAAGATGTTTCACAAAGGGATTAGTTTTGAATGATTCTTTTCTTTTTGTCTTTTAAAAATCATTACGAAATAGGTAAAATCCCTTGAAGAAAGAAAATATTGCTCTGCACTCTTCTTCGATGTTTCTCAAGCTTTTGATAAAGGGTGGCATGAAGACTTTTTACATAAATTAAAGCAAAACTTACCAGCAGACACGCACAAGCTGTTAGAAAGCTACTTAAGGCTAGTTAACACGGCAAAACATTGTATTACGGCATGATGTATAATGAGAAAAATCATATCATGTAAAAGCAAAATGTATTGAGTAAGAAAGAATACGAATGCAAAATCTGACAAGAGGTCGGTAAATGATTTTTTCTAAAGCTGCAGGTCCACACCACGCGTTACTCGCTTTTTCGCTGCATACTGCAGCTTTAAAAAAAGTAGATGCCTTGATGCGAAAAGTAGGTTTACTTTCTACTTTTGTAAGCGTCACAGGCAGCGTTCGAACAAGTCAGCGGATTTTGACCAATTAAATTATATTTTTACTTGTGCTGTTGCTGCATAAAAAGCGCTGCATGTAACTTGAAACGTTGAACGCAAGTAAGGTTAGAAAAGCATGCACTGCGTGGAGGCGAAAACGCGTGGTATGGACCGCAAGCTTAACTCATTTTAGAAACGCATGTATTTGCATCACACTAGAGGTGTAATTTAACAGAGTATATTAAAGGTGGTAGCATTTTTATACAATTACAAAAACCACTAAAATCAACTTTGGACATTTTCATGTTGTTTTTGTAAAAATTTAAAACTGCAACCATCTGGTTTTTTGTTATTTTTGATTTTACTTATAACATCCATGTTAACATGAAATATACTTACAAAAGATTTTTATTTTTTTCTTTTAAACACGAAGAGAATTTCATATTATTTTGATTCTACAAAGTCATAATACATTGTATTACCGTGTAAACTAGCCTTTAGTACGTCGAAAATTTCTTATTAAAGAATGCGATTTTATTTAAGTTCTCCTCAGCCAATTAACGCTGGAGACCTACAACGTATCATCTTGGGCTAATAGAGAGCCCTAACTTCATATAAACTTCAGCTATGCCAACAATCAACTACACTCAAACTTTAAGTTTTGCTGATGATACAGCAAAACAACTGGTAGGTTTTACAAGAAAAATAAATTATAAATAATTAACGGCTATTTATAAATTTATCATTTTAGATAGTTTTTGCTTCTCTTGTAAAATGTTCAAAATACTAGATAGGGCCGTTTGCGTTTTAGGTGACGAAAAATTGAGGGAAAAAACATATGAGAATCAAGATTCCAGTGTATTTTTTGATGCAAAAGCGTAAAGAGCTATTACTTCTTTATTGTGGTTTATGTAAATTTTTAATTAACATTCCCTGATGATGACAATCAAAGAATATCGAAATATCGGAAACAAATAAAGAAAAATTTTCATACAACAGACCTCGAGCATGAGCATTTTCATTTAATATTCATTAAAGATTCAATTGATAATTATTAAAAAATCTGGCAACACTGTTTAAAGTGCAAAAGAAGGTTATAAACTTAAGTTAATTTTGTTGTTCTTAACTTGATGTCGGTTAACATTGTTTGTAAGATAGGTCAAGAATTTTTGTAGTATTTTTAGCAACACAACACAACACAATGTCCCTTCTTAAACACTATCGCAGAAAAACAAAATCCCTTCATTTTTATGTTTATTTACTTTGTTGTTGTAGGTAGGTACAAACCATTTTTATTGTTGTTGTTGTTTTTTATTTATTCAGAACAAGTTGTTTCACATTCCTTAAAAAATGGAAACAAAAAGTAAAAACTAAAAGAAACATTATCTTTAAAAACAACCAGCTCGGAAACAAAAAAAAAAAAAAAAAGCAACTGACTTAAAGATCATCAACATCATCTTTGACAGTTAAAGGAGAAGCAACAACCATTATAATGACCTTGAAACGTTGTGGCCAATTAACCAACAAAATACCGTTTGTTCACACTGCAAACAATGACGCTCCGTTTGGCACAATGTCCAGCAACAGACTTTGAAGATCAACAGAAACAAGAAGAAATAGGGTTCCTATTCGGGAAAAAATTATTTCTGAAATTTTTGGGAATTCAGTTTTTGACTTCAGTTTAAAGTTGAAGACATTAAATACTTGTAACAGCCAGATTACCAATGAAGAATTTAGTTTTTCAAGAAAAATTTAGACCGGAGTTAAGGATAATTAATCTTAGCTAAGTTATAGAAGCTAATTTAGAGTCATATATTGGTTTGACAGGATTGCATCTAGTTTTCCAGGTTAAAATAGTTTAACTTTCTTTTTAATTACATATATGCTGAAAGATATGAGCAAAAATTATCGTCTCCTCTCAAATTTAAATGTCTGAAAAGGTTCTTAACAATAGAATCTACTTAGTTTCTTTTGACTAATTACATTTTATTGCTAAAAGGACAATTCATTCTTAATAATTGCGAAAATATTACCTGCTGTTTACACACTCTTCACAAAAAATTCCCGAAAATGAAAGCAAATTTTTGTACTTTCCCGCGAATTGAAAAACTCCGGGAAATCACGAACCCTTATCATTAAAGCTCAAACAACAACAATTAGGTATAATGATAAAAAACAACAATACGAAATGAACAAAAAAAGAAGAAAAAAAAAATAACCTTGACAAAGGGAAAAGCAATAGAGTGGACAGTGACTCGGCATTAGGGTTTTTTCCCGGGATTTCCCGTCCCGGGAATTCCCGGGAATTTCAATTATTTTATTTCCCGTTTTCCGGGATTTTTCTTGCGGGATCCCTGGAAATAAAAAATTCCTCATAATTTCAGAAAATAGCTATTTATACTTTGAAATTTAGTTTTCTATTCTCTAAAAATTAGCATCTGTGGATGGGTTGTGAATTAGATCAATTACAAGAAGTGAGTACATACGTAAATCAATGTCTCCTGATGCAATAAATCTACTAAAAGCAGAATGGGCAGTGCAACAGTTGATAATTATTACATTTAGTGAAGTGAAGAGTTAATAAAGTACATTAATTCAAAATAAGATGCAGGCAGTAAAGTTTCAATGTCCATGAACAAGTCTTAAAAATAGGAGATACCTAAACATATCGCTCCTTTATTGCAACATAGTAATATCTACAAAAACAAACGATCTTGGCAAAATGCGATTAAAGTTTTCAAAATGTACCGACTTAAAGATATATTTTGCTATAACTTCGATTCAGTTTGAGATATGACTAAGATGCAATGAAGGAGCGATATGTTTATTAGGTGATAAACACAAATTTTCAATTTCAATTTATGTTGGTTTATATACCCGTGAAGTGCGGGGAAACCGAAATAAAATAACATTTTGGAAACTCGTATAAGATACTACAACATACAACTTGAAAAACACATTGTCCTAAAGATGACAAATGGACCTATTGAAATGAAAAGGTTTGTAAGAAGCAGTCCGGTTGATGCTATTTTTGCATCAACCTTGACATACATTTGACTGATATAGACGTTGTTTATAAAAAAGAAAAAATTGCTTCTGGTTGTGAATCCGAAGCATGCTACAATGGTGCACTTTTAACTATTTGTCCAAACTCGGTAAAAAATGAACGAAATTTTTCGGAAACATGATAATTAGTAAATAAAATCAGGAATATACTTTTTGACGACTTACTAAGCGCTTTGAGTGTGTCAGAAAGTTATTTCCTAAGCCATTAAAAAATGTTATATATTTCTTTAAAATATTTTATCTACTTTATTAGTTAACTTTTTGATCTCATATCTTGAGTAACTCAATTTTTATTTTGTTTTTATTATTGTTTTATGAATTATCCAGAGCATAATAATACTGAATAAAAGCATAATAATAGGGAATAAAGGCGTGAGGTAATAATAATTCAAGTTCCTATTTCAATCTTCAATTCATTTTTTAGTATTGAACCTTTTCATTTACTTTCTTTGTTTTTTTTCATTAATTAATACCAAAATTTACTTTGTATTATTTATATGGAGCGGGATCCCGGGATCCCGGGAAATTTAAAAAAATTTCCCGCTTTCCCGGGAAACGAAAAAGTCCGGGAAAAAAAAAACTCTACTCGGCATGGCCGGCCCAAAAACACGCAGAAATACAAAAACTAAAATAATCTACTTTATACAATAATAATGATGATAATGACGTTGTTCTTTTTTGTTTGTTTTATTTATAAAATGAAAAAAAGAGAAAAATAACAAGTCATTTACCTGAGTTTTGAATCTGGAAAAGTGTATGAAAATGATGATAATGCAGCAGGCGAATCAAAATTGTGTCTTTTAAAATATATGTAGAACTTAAATACAAGATCTTCTTTATATCTGAGTTCCCTCCATATCAGTGTTTGTACATATATAAAAGTCTAAATGTAACTAGAAAAAAGATGTATTCAAAATAATGTATACATACCTATAAGTACATGCATATGTATGCATGTATGTATTTTGTAAACAAAATAAAACATGTGTTTAATTTAAATATTTTACACACAGTAATTTTTAAACGAGATTAGTACGCTTTAATAAAAATTAAGGATGTAATCAGTGAAGTCATCAGGTATACATACCTTCATACAGTGCCGCTCAAAACTATTGGCACATCGAGTCGTTTTGATTTTTTACCCGATGCGTAGCTCTTAAAAACAGTTAAACAGTAAAATAAAGTTTCGAGTTCGGTTATCAAATAAAATAACAAATACAAGTGATTGAACAGCAATGTTTATTGCATTTATTTATTAACTAGCCGTTCACTCGGCGTTGCCCGCCCATAATGAATTTGAATTGACTAGCTATAACTATAACGAAATATAAAGCCTGTGTGTTTTATTGTGTGTAGAATCTATACTCGATCTACATAAGTTTTGAATTTCATCAAAATCGAAATTGAAAATCTGTCCCTTCATATTCCTAGCTTTGAAAAACATAAAAACCCTGTGTGTGTTTAAATTACGCCGATCTATTTATTCAAAAATCATCAAAATTGCTTAGATGTTTTCGGAGTGGCAGCATTTCTTCGTATGTCCCCTAGTCGCTTTCGCATTCGGTCAGGGGACGGTCGAGCGGAGAGATAGACTGGAGATGGAATGGAGCGGCTTTCTTTTTCTTTTGTGTACGGCAACTATTGCTTTAAAAGATCTCTTCTAAAACGATAGCTAATATTTTTTGAATATAGAAGGTTTGATGGCCCTGAACCCTATCCTAAGTTAGTACTAGTTAGATAAATACAAATTCCAAAAAAAAAATAACGTTTACAGATTCTCATTCACTCAGGACCATGTATGTTTAATTTGATATTTCTAGGTCTAATATTAATGGAAATTCTAAAAGTACCAGTTAAACAACAAAAAATACCAAAAAGCCCCTCTTAGAGGTTATCATTCACTCAGAATATTGCATGTTGAATTTTATTTTCTAGGTCCAATATTAACTGTGATTAAAAAAAGTGCCAGTGGTATAACCAAAAAGCTAAACAAAGATGTTTAATTTTCCGTATTTCCCCTTTTTGGTACTTTTTATTACTTCCAATTGAAGTATCAAAAATTTCAATATTGTAGTGGGAGAATGGAGAAAGATACTGTGTAAAAAAAATAGTTACGAATTTTACCCCTTCGAGTTTCTAAAAAGTACTAAATTTGTATTTGTATTTTTTAGATAAGTTTCGAACGTGATATAATGTTTATTTTTACGTTTTTTGGTTAAAAAGATAGACGGGGTGACAAAAAAGTACTAAAATTTAGGTTTAACCCGTTTACTCCTTAGAGGGACGAATTTCAAAAAAGTACCACACACCTACCTGTCCGCATATTTTTCTTAAGAACAACGATAAGTATTAAATTGTTACCGGTCATTATTATTAAACAATTTTTTTTTTTGGCTTAAGTACGTTATTAACTTATAAATTTATTTAAATTATTATTTTACTTTAAAACCGTGTGCCAATTTCACGTGCAAGCACTGTAATTTTAAGATGGAATAAGAGAAAGGCAACTTGCGAATAACTGAATATAACGCTGAAGAAGATTTTTATGGTTAAAGAAGATGATTTTTATAACAATTGGAATGAAGCAGTTGTAGGTTTTTATTGGCTTCAAGCAGAGATTGCAAAGAACTTTTAAAAAGTCAAGGTTTCTTTTATATTTTTTTAGCTGTTAAAGATCTTAAGCTCTGAAAAAAAGTTCAAAAAGGTTTTCTATCTATTTATGTACATATATAATTAAATCTTGTAATTTTGTTTATAAAGATTGTTTTAAGTTAATGCAATACATTTGTTTTTGTAATTTGCAGATTAAAATTCAATTTACTGTAACATTCAATTTGAGAGCTCGTGACTTGGTGGTGGACATACAAAAGAAAAGCCTCAAGGTAGGCCTAAAAGGTCAAGAGCCAATTATCAATGGACAATTGTGTGCCGAAGTTAAAGTAGAGGAATGTCTTTGGGTGTTGCAAGATAGTAAAACTGTACAAATCACTTTGGAAAAGGTATGATCGTTTTTTTTTGTATTTAAAATAAAACTAAATAAAACATTTTTTTTTAATTTTCTTTTTTTTCAAGATAAATAAAATGAATTGGTGGGATCGTTTGGTCATGACAGATCTCCCAATTTCTACTCGCAAAATCAATCCAGAACCTTCTAAACTTTCCGATTTAGAGGGTGAAACCAGAAGCTTGGTGGAGAAGATGATGTATGACCAACGTCAGAAGGAAATGGGTTTGCCCACAAGCGAAGATCAAAAGAAACAGGATATTTTGGAAAAGTAAATTTAATTTTTCTTTTTAATATTGAATACATTTAAATAGTTATTTTTAATTTTTTTTTTCAAGATTCAAACAACAACATCCCGAGTTGGATTTCTCCAAGTGCAAATTTAATTAAAATATTTCTTAAGCTATTTATAAAAACTGCAGTTTTTGCAGCAGTCGTGCACCACACCAGCCAGCATTCTTTTTTATTTTTTTTTTTATTTCCCTTTAATACATTTTTATTATTAAAAAAAGGAATTCTTTGATATTAATTTATAACTCTCTTTTGCAGTTTTTATATACAAATTTGCATTTCTTTCTTTTGTAAACTGAAATAATTTATAATTAATAAATATCTATTATTTTAAATAATAATAAATTTGTTTTGTTTAAATTGTTTTTTTTTTTGTCATTCAAATTAGCTTTTGTTTAAAAATAGTAAACATTTGTTGTTTTTAGCAATAACAATTGTATTGTCTTGTTTAATGGACTGGTAAATATTAAGTTATTATTCTTAAAAAAAAAAGAAATTCCCCTTTTACTTCAAATTTTGGGGTTTTTCTGCAAATAGAAATTTAAATACATACTATTTATTTCTCATATGGAAATGTCAACACCACCATTTCTTAAAAAAAATTGAGATATCGATTCCTGTTTGCGATTATACCGTAAGCGACAAAAGTCAAATTTTACAGGAGAAGGGTTTTTTATATTTTGTTTTTAAGCAATGCAATGTTTTATTTGGATTGAGATGGGCTTTATCTCCGCAACGGTACAAATGCAAAGACTATGAATTTCTTCATCTATGTAACGAGTACTCATAAGCTATTTACAAAAAAAAAAAAAAATAAAAAATTCGATTAATTGTCGCTTGCCCTGTTTCACGATATTTTACTGGTTTCTGAGATATTAAGCATTAATTTTTCTCAATATCAACTTTTTACAATAAATTTAGTATTGTTTTGCTCTACACGCCACTGTTTGGCGAATTCTGCAAATACCTTAATTCCTCCTTTTGCTTTGCTTCATGGCCGTAAGAAAAAAAGGAGTTAAAGAAAAATAAAATGTCAACAACTCAATACACAGCAACAAGTATACGTATGCAGCACAAAAAGCTACTTTCTAAAAATTAATTTAGAAAAGTGGCGTATGCGGCACACAACAATAATTTCCATTTTCAAAAAAATACTATTTACTTAAAAGTTCGCTCATGAACGTTCACAAAAATTTACATTTTTCTGCAAAACTTCAAAACATATGCCGAAAGCAGTGGTGAAAATACAAAAAAAAAACCCTGAAGGAGGCACACAAAGGGGTGCCTAAATATTGGATAAAATAAATTTAATATTTTTTATATAAAAAAGAGAAGAGACCTCAAGCTAAGGAAGAAAATAAATATAAAGGGTAATGACGATGGTCATTGTGCAAATTTGCAATTTGTAAATTTGCAGTGCATATTATAATTGATCGTGAGCATAGCACTGTAAAAAATCTGCATTAAGCTTCGTACAGACGGTGGTCAGATCTTACAATGTTGTCATTAAAATTGCCTAAAAAAGTCTTGCAACTGTATGAACATTGTAAGCTCATTTTCATTTGGCAGATATGTAAAATTAATGCATCTGACAATGGCACCATTGTCAGAAAAATGACAACATTGTCACCGTCTGTACGAAGCTTTAGTTAACAATTATACAATTCTTTATATTATGTTAAAACCCACGAAAATGTTCAATTTATAAGTTTTCTTAAAACCAATATGGCGCTTATGTCAAATGTTATTGTTTACAAGGTTTCGTTTAAATGTGCTACATTCCCATTTCATACTATTGATAAACTGAAATTTATTGTTGAAGGGATAAGCCATGGTGAAATAATTTTTTGCTCAATCCATGGTGACCTTCGTTAATGTCAAAATTATTTGTTTATTCTTAGGTAATCTCAAAATACTGTTAATTTTCTTAACAAAATTTGAAAAATTTCAGTAGAAGAAAAACCATTTTTATTTTAACATTAAAAGCATATGAAAAATGGTTCTTAACTCTTAAATAGAAACCCAATTTGTGTGGCACAAGCTGCCGCCTGGGCCCGGGTGGGACCACTTGTATTTTGTATGGTTTTTTGTGGCTGTCGCAAAAACTTACACTAACTAACTCCAGGGCCTGGAGTTTTATGACTATATCAAGAACATTTTGTTGTCAACTAGAATAATTCTTCGAAATAAAAGTAAATAAAGGCGTATGCTTTTTGATAATACGGTAGGCTCTGGCCAGGCCGAGGTGAATACAATATGTACAAAATTTTCATTTGGCCAATTGCCACCCGGGTATATACATATGAATATTACATGTAAATTTTTTTCAAAAAGTGAATTAATAAAATATTTGATTTAAAACCATCTTTATGGTATTCATGTAAATAAAAACTATTTTATTGTCCCTAGGGGAAACATTATGGAACATAAAGCAGCTTCCTGCATAAGTTGCCGTTTAAATCCATTAACAAATGGATGGATTGGTCGACTTTTCGACCACTAGCTAAGTAAAAAAAAATGTAAATTAACGACTTAGACCACTTACCCACTAACACACATTTTTAAACAGAATAAAAAAAATAAAATATGTTGGGTACATTTTTTCATTTAAAACTCATTTCTCTTAGGTGGCAAATCATGTTCGTATTTGTTGTGGTATAAAAAACAACAGTGGGTTTTTTGACAACAATTAGAAACAGCCGTTGTTTAGCTGAACTTAAAAAGCAAAATTTAATGGAGCATATGTGACAGAAAAATGTAATAGCCTAGTTCATATCATTGCTGGGGTCCTCGGAAAACCTATTTCAACATATGGATGGACCTACGGACAGATGGACATCGTTAAATCAACTGTGCTACTCATAAGGACCCAGAATATATATTCTTTATGGGGTCTTAGATCATAATTGTAGAAATCATTATTGTAATTAATAAATTCTGGAAAGCAATTAGGCATTTGCGAAAGGCAACATTAAATTTTAAGCAGATCTCCTTTTTCTTCGTTATTTCTGGCCTAATCTCCATCTTCTTTTCTCAAGGGAGATTTGCCTAATATTGGTCTTTTAAGGTTTCTTGTAGGTCGCCACAAAGAGTAGTCAGTTTTCTGTGATGGATGTAAATTTTCAAGAAAGCTTTTCAATTTTGATACTGTGTTCATTACCAGGAACTTTGGTAGGCTTATCGTACATTCCTACAACTATTGCTTAGGCTGAGGAGATCTTTACTGTTGCCACTCTCTTCTAACTCTTCGTTTTTCAACTAAGAGTCGGTGAACATCAACAGAACAAGCAAGCTGAGCAGCTAGTTTGAGATTTTGTGCAAAGTTCAAAATAGATAGTCAATATGATCTGTTGTGTTTAGCTGTTTTCTCTCCGAGCAATGAATACTAACAGCCGTACATAAACAAGAGCGGAAGGCGGAACGTTTTCTTCCGCTTAGCTTTTACGCTGATATGCCATACCTAAATAAGAACGTAAATGTTGTGTCACAAACAGTTGTGTTAACTTTCTTGTTTAATAAAGCCCACATAATAGAAATAAAAAGCAGAGAAAAAACCGCTGGATTGACAAAAAACAGCTAAATTTTCATTATTTATTATTAATAGCGGCCAACTTCACTATCAAACGCGCTGTCAAAATCGGATTTTCAAATTGCAAAGCGTTGACGCCGCTCTATTTTAGCTCAAATTAGACGTGAAATAACCATAATGCCACAGCCGTAACGGCGAATTAAGAAACCAAAATTGAATTGGTTTGTATGGTATGTTTATGTCGGTTTGGTAGAACAGTGGTGATGGTAATACAGTTTTGCTATCGTTATGTCACGTATAATCGGACCTTTAGGGATGCTTCATACAAATTGTATGGGCATGAGAATTTTTGACAGCTAGAAAACGCTTTCCGCACTTGTTTAGGTACGGCTGTAAGATATTTCTTGTATTTCAACTAATTTATTGCACGTGTTAGCGCTAAGTCAACTGCCGGGAACAAAATTTCGAAGGGGTTCAAAATAGTAACAATAACTAGTGTGTGATCAGTAGAGAGATCGAACGGTTAGTATTCGACCGGTTTTAACCGGTTATTTAAGTTTTGCCCAAGTCGGATATTTTAAAATATCCATTTTTTCGAATATCGATTGAACCGGTTATTTTGGTAAAAGAAATCGGTTATTTAAGTAAAGTGTAATTTATATACGTTTTCCTTAATTTTATTATAGATGTACCCGTAATTTAAGTATTTTTCTAATTAAATATTGAGCAAACTTCAACTTTTTACGAAGAATGTCAAAACAAAATGTAACAAAGGTCAAAAAACATTGTGAGCAATGTATATACATCTGTATTTACAAATCGCTTATATAAGCGTGTGTTCTTGTAACAAAAGCGAAAAGCAATCAAAAATAACTGCACTTTTAAAATAAAAATAAAGGGGGTAGGTGCAAGGGGAGCAATAAATCTTATATATAAAAATTAAAAATGTTTGTCTGTTTTTTTGTTGGCTTATAGACTGATAAACTACTGAACCGCTTTTCCAGAAACATCACTTGAGCCCAGAAAACAAAAAAGGCTACTTATTTTTTCGATAGGAGCAGGGGAAGTGGTACCCACCATAGAATGCCAATATTAAGTTTCGCTTATCTTAAGAGCCGCTGCACCAGTTTTCTTGAACTTTTTGCAGAAAAAGGCAGCAGGGGAAGTGGTGGCCCACATAGGACGCCAATGTTAAATATTGCATATCTTAAGAGCTGTTGTATTAAGAATGTTCTAACTTGGTATGACTCAATCTTATAGTAAACCTCACCTTTGAAAATAAAAATTAAGGGGGTATGCGCAGGGGGAGCAATACCCCCATAGTATGCATATATTAAATATCGCGCTACTGAAGAACTATTATAGCTAGAGTCTTCAAACGAGGCTAAAGCCAATATTATGGTAAATTATAAGTATTAAAATAAAAATGGGCGGGTAGACGTAGGAAGAGGAGTACCCCCATAGAACGAAAATATTTAGTACCAAATAGCTGAAAATAAAAGTCTTCAAGCTTTGTAGGATCCACCCTAATGGTAAACTACACCTTTCAAAATAAAAAGTAAGGGTGTTTGTTTGTTTTCTAAAGACTCCTAAACTAATTAATTTTTTGATTACCCGACACATTGGCTATTTATATGTTTTAATTTTTAGTTTGGCGCGGCACCTTCCGTACATTGACATAAAAGATTTCCACATATTTGTAGTACTGAAAAAGTGAAAGTACTCCAATTTTGTATAAATAGCTTAGATAATAATACACAACATCTTTCAAAAAGTAGGTTCAGTACGAATACACTTTAAATTTCTGTATATCTGTAGATCGGTTACTGTAAAAGCAATTAAATTTAGTACAAGATGATTTGTAATCAAAACACGAGATCTGTTTTAAGAAAATTTTACTAATTTTATTTCGATTAGGGAAGCACAGCGCAACAGGTTAAGCTAGTTATTGTATAAAGGTTGGAAAAATTTAAAAAAAGATAATCAGTTACAGCAAATTGCCAGCCACCAAGCGAACACCATTCATTGGTTATGAGATTAATGTTTGACTATAGACTGCCTGCCAGCCGTCGCAGAACGGGTTAACCTGCAAAAATACTGATGATAAGAATGTGCTTGTTGTCGAAACATGTAAATCCGATCCGAGTTCGAGCCCTGGTTCAGTCAAGAATGAAAATTGTCAATAAATTTTAATTAATTTCATGTTGAAAAATTCCTTCCTTCATTAAAAATAATTTAATGAAAATTCAATTTGATAAACTTAAGCCTGATTTAAAAAATCAAAAATTTGAATTAAGAACCAAGAATATATTAATAAAAAAACATAAACTAATTAATTAAAAATTTTAAAGTCACTGGTCGAATTTTCGACCAATTGTTGAAAACGGGTTAAATACGTTTTCTGAGTTTTAAGCGTGCACATATTTGGATTTTTTGAAAATGTTACGAAAAGTGTGACAAAAGAAATTAAAAAAACCAAAAGTCTTTTTTAATGATTAATTATCTTTCTAACACTTTTGTTTGCTAAAGTTACTGAAATTTCCAATGATCATAAAATTAAATTTCATAATACATGGATATGTATAATCAAAATTTAAAAAAAAACTCATTTAAAAATTACATAAAAAACCAATTTAATAAAAAGTTTTTTTTTTTTGTATTTTGGTCGCTTTTATTTATAAGAATGGTCGGAAATGAAGATTTCTTTTACTTTTTACAGGCTACTAAACCTTTAAAATAAATTTTGAATAATAATAATTAGTATTGTTTGTGGTTATTTTGTTGAACTATTTATGGTTTTTAATCCAAATTTTTAATATTTTTAATTTTAACAAATAGAAACTGGGAATTATTTCCTTTCGCAGGTTACTTTATTTATTCTATGAGTTAAATTTCAGTTATGTATTTTATAAAGCTTTTTTGTAATAGTTCTATTCCTTAAATTTTTAGGAATGACTTTTATACACTACCAGACTATTATATTGTATTTTCTTGTTACATTTTACCTTAGCTATCCTTTGGATAGCAATGAAGTATATTGTATGTACAGAAAAATTTACAATTATTAGACACCAGCAGAATGTAATGCATTTTCTGGCCCGCTACGGCCTTCGTCAGCATTCTTTGTGTCACACTGGATAGTGATACTTTATAAATTGAATGTATTTAACTCAACTATTTTAACAAATAGAAACTGGGAATTATTTCCTTTCGCAGGTTACTTTATATTATATTCAACATTTTTTTTAATTTTTCGAATTTATTCTATGAGTAAAATTTCAGTTATGTATTTTATAAAGCTTTTTTGTAATAGTTCTATTCCTTAAATTTTTAGGAATGACTTTTATACACTACCAGACTATTATATTGTATTTTCTTGTTACATTTTACCTTAGCTATCCTTTGGATAGCAATGAAGTATATTGTATGTACAGAAAAATTTACAATTATTAGACACCAGCAGAATGTAATGCATTTTCTGGCCCGCTACGGCCTTCGTCAGCATTCTTTGTGTCACACTGGATAGTGATACTTTATAAATTTAATGTATTTAACTCAACTATTTTAACAAATAGAAATTTAACTCATAGAATAAATTCGAAAAATTAAAAAAAATGTTGAATATAATATAAAGTAACCTGCGAAAGGAAATAATTCCCAGTTTCTATTTGTTAAAATAGTTGAGTTAAATACATTCAATTTATAAAGTATCACTATCCAGTGTGACACAAAGAATGCTGACGAAGGCCGTAGCGGGCCAGAAAATGCATTACATTCTGCTGGTGTCTAATAATTGTAAATTTTTCTGTACATACAATATACTTCATTGCTATCCAAAGGATAGCTAAGGTAAAATGTAACAAGAAAATACAATATAATAGTCTGGTAGTGTATAAAAGTCATTCCTAAAAATTTAAGGAATAGAACTATTACAAAAAAGCTTTATAAAATACATAACTGAAATTTAACTCATAGAATAAATTCGAAAAATTAAAAAAAATTTTTAATTTTAGTTCATTAAATTTAATTTTCATTAAATTATTTTTATGAAGAAAGGAATTTTACAACATGAAAATTAATTTAAATTGTTATTGATAATCTTTCATTCTTGACCGTGGCCGGGATTCGAACCGCGGCCGGCAGGTAACCATGACATGTTTCGATCGCATTTGAGAAGATCCATTTGAGAAGATCGAGTGGTTGCGATCGAAACATGTCATGGTAACCTGCCGGCCGCGGTTCGAATCCCGGCCACGGTCAAACTAACTCAAAAAGCGAAAAGTTGTACACAAATTTTAGTTTTTTGTTTGACAGTTTTTGGTTTCGACTGCAGTTTTTAAAACCCTGGTAATTGGTCGTGAAAATTTCCAAAAAGTGTTTGATTATTTTGCGAAATAGTTTTAAAATGTCACGAAGCAGATAAATAGAAAATATTATCGAAGCATTAGTTAATTTGTTGGAGTATTCTAAATAATTTTTTGGTCCTCGTCCATATTATGAAACATTTGCTTTCTTTGATTCTCTTTCGAAACTGCATTTGTGTCCATACAATGAATTTTTTGTTTTTCAGCATTTAGTTAAGTATTTTGTATGCCTTCTTTTTTTCTTCTTTTCCCCTTTAATAATAAACATACAAAAACTTTTTGTAGACAAAACAAAGTACACTTTTTCATACGTCTTTCCCTTATGACAATCGAACTCAAATGTTTCGCAGAAAATGGGCCTTTGGTAAATTATGGACCGTTGTTTACAAAATTAAGTGGCAAATTCTTATATCAGTCCGTGGATTTCGCCCTCATTAATTGTTCTAACAAAAATATCAATTTAGAGTGGTTGTTCCACATTTATTTCATGATTCCTAATCCTAAACTGTTTAGGATAACTAAAAACAATTTGATACCAATATTCTTTTTTTTCTTTTGAGTCGTTTGAAAGTGAGCGTGATAACAACAAACGGACAGACAGACACACAAATGCTACTATGCAAACTATCACTAATGGGATTTAGTTGTACAGCCCTTAAGTGGCTGCGTTCATATTTATTTGATAGAACTCAAAAAGTAAAGTTTAGAAATGTTACCTCAACAAACATATACGTCAATTCTGGTGTTGCCCAGGGAAGTCATCTTGGTCCTTCACTGTTCACGTTATTTATAAATGACCTCCCATCTGTTATCTTGTATTCCAATGCACTCATGTATGCAGATGATGTCAAAATATCGGTGTTCTTGGTTTTATGAAACGGTGGTCTAGAGAATTTTCTGACCCCTATGTTACGAAACAACTTTATACATCTTTGGTACGGCCAATTCTTGAATATGGATCTATTGTATGGGATCCTTACTATTCCATTCATATAAATAGTATTGAATCGGTACAAAAGCTATTTTTGATTTTTTGTTTACGTGGCCTTGGTTGGAATTCGTATGTTAATAGACATGCTCTTATTAAGCTGCCAACTTTAAAAAGCCGCCGTGTTATGCTGAGTATATCTTTTCTACTTGGATTGATTCATGGTGAAGTTGATTCTACTTTCCTGCTTAGTAAAACTAACTTTTGGGTTCCAAATAGGCCAACTCGTAACTTTCAGCTCATCAGTCTTAACTACTACAGATCCGTTTATGCTAATAAGGACTCCTTTCGTCGCATTTGTAAAAATTTCAATAAATTGTATCATATTATAGATATTTCTGAAAGCAATGAAATTTTAAAAAGAAAACTAATTTTGAATTTAAATAGTTAATGTATTCACACCTGTATTACATTCTTTAGTCTGTAAGGATTTATAATCTATAGACCAAATAAATAAATAAATAAAAAAAACCTGGCTAAATTGACTTTAAATTACTCAAGGAGCCAGAATAAATCGCACACTAAATCATAAGCACGCAAAATTAAAAATGTTTTGGAGTGGCAGAAAACTGGCTTCAAAAACATGGTTGCAATTTTTTAATTAAATTCGAATTTCGCAAATGTTTTAGAATAAAAGCTAAAGAAAACAGTGATGCAAACGACCAAAATTTGGTGGTCGCTATAGATTTAATATGTTTTTTTTTATACATAGTTGGCAAATGTAGACGTATCAATGTTGCCGGAAGTAGGGGAAAAATGTCTTCATGTACACAATTTGTAGGATACTACGTAGGAATCTGATTTTTTATTGACTGCTTATGTATTTAGAAAAAAAAAAACTAATTAGTTCTGGCTGCTAACGCTATGTTCACACCTATTAAATATTTTACGTCCTACAACAAGTAACCACTAGTTTTATAAAAAAATTATTTGCTTTTGCAAAACGTTTGGCTACACCAAACATCATAAAGCAGTTTCGAAATTATATTTTACAATTATCTTCTTACAAACAAAGTTTAGCTTATCAATAGAAATGGTTGAAAATAAAGCTAAAGTTTGATCCATTTACTGGTCAGATTTTTTTTTTTTAATTTTTTTCGCAAATATTTGTTAGGTCTGAACACACCTTAAGAAAGTGGAAGAAAGAATAGCATGTTCTCTTCCCCTCTCACCAGTTAACTCAGATTTTCTAAAAGAAAACTTTCATAGTGTGCATCCAGACTTAAACGATGCACGATAAACGAGCAACGGCTCATTCCTGTCCACACACAACTACTTTCACTACCCTACTTTCATGTTACTTGGCTAGCGATTATCATCGCTTACTTACACATTAGCATCACTTAACTATTCTTACATATACATATAAAAATCCACACGATTTGGGCATTCCCACGCAGAAAAGTTTACTTCTTGTCACGTTACGCTACCAAGCATTTTAAATTGTTTTTCAAAGATTAATTATATATATTTTTACTTTTATCTATTTTGGTGTAAAGCACAACTAGTTTTACCTTTTTACAGGGTCTTAAATACAAGCTTAATTACTTGGTTGTGTAACGTGATAAAAAGAGAGATTTTCTGTGGAAGCGTCCATATTTAATATCTGATAAAACAGTGTATACCAAATTGTAGCAAGTATTTAAAAATACAAAGGATTTTTAATAGTTGTTCATTCCGGTAAGAGAAAACAAAATCCACAAAAAACTTTTGTAAAATCCCAAAATTTTGTTTATATAAGAAGTAGGGAAGTAACGATACGGCTTTTATCGGCAAAAATACCGATTCTCAAAAGGAAATATCGGCGATACCGATACCAAATATAAAATTTAAATTTAAGGTAAAATTAACAAAGCTTATGTAGAGTAATTTCTTAATTATACAAAATAACTGTGTAAGAGATTATTAATATATAAAATTGATATTAATAAGATTTTAAAAACAACGAACTGAATTTGAATTCATAGTAAAATTACCAAAAGTTAAATTACTTTTTTGTTTTTGTATTTTGCAAATCCGTTTGAAGCAGACCTGTAGTGCAAAAAAGTCTCTCAGATGCGATAGAGCTTATTTCTGCGCCATGTTCTTCAATTTTGGGTATAACGTTTTTACAAACGCTCCAAAGGTCAATTCCAGTAGACCTATCAGAACTTTTACTAGGTGTCGGGGTGACCGTGTCTTTAACACTTTCGGAATGCAGAGTGATGTTAAGCAGTTCAATAAGAAGTTTTTTCAATCTATTGTCTTTGAAATTTTCGAGATTTGTGTCTCAAATCGTTTATGCATTGACTCATTTAGTCTCATCATTTAGTTTCAGTTTATTCATTTATTATATTTTCTTATAATGTTTGAAGACTTTTAACTTGCGGAATAGCATCAGCTGTGGCTTTCCTTATGGAATTTCTGTGGTTTTCACGAATAATCGCGTAAGTTATAAAACCAAACTTTTCAGGAGAGCAAAAACAATTATTTTTTTCAATTGCGGCTTCTGTAGATGCTTTTTTAAACTTTTTTCTTTACTATCCTCTTAACAGTGACTTTCTACGTATTATACATAGTTTTCATGAAAAAATCCTCACAGGATCACAATCTGTAAAAGGATTAAAAATGCATATGTTTGATTGACTCATTAAGTGTGTGCAATATAACATCATATCTCCACATAAGTTCTTTTTTGTGAAAATAAATGTTATCATTTTAATCACACATGACGACTTACGTTGTTATTTTAAGCACACAAGTTGGCGACATATTCAGAGTTTTTGATACTTATAGCACAACGTATGGACTTAAAATTACAAACAACCGCTCATCTGCTGTTGTTGCAACTAAAGAAGTCAACAATAAACGCACATGTACATATAAGTTGTTATTAATAGAAAAATTTTCAAAAAATACTTTCATATTTTTTGCACGAATAACAACATAACATCACATATGCTTTTTATTTGGAAACATATTCAGCAATTTTACAATTTTTGGCGATGTATGTCGACATAAATCGTTATAATAGCAAAATATTTTATTAAACAGTTAACTTAAGTTGTTTTTAGCAGAAAAAAATTAATAATACTACATTATATTCTAAAAAGCTTAATACTTATAAAAACCTAATGCAAAATGTAGCACTTTGACATCATTATCTCAATTTCGGTTAAAACCGACTTACGCGATTATTCGTGAAAACCACAGATTTATGGTCTCTTCGAAGTTACCCAAAATTTTAAAAAATTTTTTTTTCTCAGAAATATTAATAAAAGTAAGCAAAAAAAAAATAATAATTTTAAAACGTACAAATACATACCCAATAAAAAATTGAGCTTCCAAGAAGCGGATTTTTAAAGGAGAAATGTAAAAGTTTCGCTTACCATCTCGCTTACGGAAGGCCTGAATTTTATATGGTGAGCTCCCACTATGAAGCAATACATGTTTAACACAAAAAGCGCTTTATTCCACGTATATAAAAATTGGTGGGTGTGGCTATCAGCTTTAAACACTGAATGTTTTGTTAGTTATTCTGCCTGACAAACCTGCTTCATAATAAAGAAATGGCGTTGCACTTGAAATTAAATTTTTTTATATAACTTGCCTAGAGTTCGTTCACTTACTTTACTGCATCTTTGTATATCTTATTGCCTAGCGCATAAATGTGCGCTTATTTTTTTAATGTACCTTTAGTGCTTTGATTTATGATAAAAATGTTTATTAGGTACAAGACTTAGCAATGAGGGAACATTTAACTACATATTATGCTTGAAAGCAAAACGGCTAAATGCGTTAATGCATCTGTGCAAAAAGTAGTAGTGTAAAATCGTGCTGTAGGATTACTTTCTACTGTAGTATGTGTCAAGGTCAAAAAACAAAGATACGAATTAAAAAAAACAATTTATTATTCTGTTTAATGTTATGCTCTGCTTTTGAATGTGCTATTGCTCTTAGCTGTTATGCAAAAAATAAGCATTGAAAATAAACTGTTTTTTCAAAAAAAACTAGAAAAAAGTATCGTCGTATCGACAGTAAAATATCGCCGATGCCGATATATTGGGATCGGTTCCGGCATTCGTTACATGCCTAATAAAAAGTAATAGTAAATGTTAGTCTTACACGTATGTATATATTGCGGATCAGCTGTTCAGTTTTTCTTACCACGTAAACTTACTTACGTAAACATGACGTTGCCGATGAACCTGACAAAATTATTTTTTTTTCGGCTTTTAAAGAACTTTATGTTTATTGACGGAGCGAAAGTTCCATTGAGGCACAAAACGTTTTCCTTAAAAATTGTTTACAAAAGCAGAAATTTAAGAAAAATTAGTCTTTCTTGTTATCATCGTTGCAAATGTTGAAAAATTGTCTGTTTTTTTAACCCATATCAACACCATATAATACGTTTACGTGCCTTTAGTAACTACCAACGATTGAAGTCGACCGTAATATTAACGTATGAGTAACGAGTCCCTTATTTTTTGCTGATTTTCAATCTCAATTTGATAACGAGAAGCATATATTGAATCTTATGGGATTATAAACTTTTGCGTCAAATAACAAAAAATTCTAACACGTCAAAAACAAAATATATCAAAAATAAAATTAACGATTTTAGTTTGAATATAAAACCAATAAAAACAAGGCGAATTTACACCAGGTGAACTTATCTTGCTACGTAAGCAACAGCTGATAACTAACCTTGTGTTAAAATGGTATACCGTTCTAGTGGTTCTGGGGAATCTTTACTAAATTCTATAATTTTTGCTTAAAATTATGAAATTTAAAACTTTTTTAAGTTATTACATTTCAAAACACGCAATTTGAAATTAAAAACAAAATGAAATATCTGCTTAAATTTTTGACACAACTTTAAAATATTTTATAGTGTTGTAAAACGTTTTTAAAATAAGACCACCTTGTATGAATTCGCCTTGAATAAAAAGGAATAAATTTTCTTTCAAAATTTTAACTAATAAACGCTTGTAAAACCCTTATGACACTACATTTTTAATGCATTGTTCAAGTTTTGGTGAACAGTACAAATATAATGAAATAGAAAAATTTACCAAGTGCAAAGAGTTCAGCTGTATTAAGATAAATGGCAAACTGTCAACAATTTTTAAAAAGTTATCGATAAAAAATGAAGTTATGTCAAAAAAAATGTAAAATTGTTTAACTTAAAATTGACATTTCAAGCTTGAAATATTAAAAGTGTTGCTGAATTTATTGGCAAATTCAGCGATTTACCGCTTTTTGTTTTTAGGTTTCTCAAAAACAAAAAGTTGGCAACATTTAATAAAATAAACAAAACAGGGATGGCTAAGTTGTTTCAATTGTACTTTTTTGTTGATACTTTTTAAACAAAGATGTATAATACCTTTTTGTGGTGTTTTTTATGAACATAAATAAAATTAATTTCAACTAAAAAAATCTTTTAGTACAATTAGGGTAAAAAAGTACAATTTTTAAAGGTTGTTGGTACAATTTTAAAAATTCGCAACGCCATCCCTGAAACAAAACCATAATACCATGTTCACACGGACAGCAATATTCGTGTTTCGCTCTCTTATTCCTGTTTCGCGCACCAAACATGACTGAAACGACTTGTTTCCCCATACAAAATTTTGAGAGCGAAACCGGTCGTTTCATTTTGAAACAGGCTGCGAAACAGGAAAAATGTACTATCATCTCCAATTTTGATAACATTTATCGTTAGTTTATCTGAACTAGCTCTCAAAAAAAATCAAAACAAAGAAAAAAACAAAATAAAAATTAATGTTTAATAAAATAAAGTGATAATTATACAATAATAATATTAATAAAAGTATTAAATTATATATTTTTAACTTTTAATTACTTTTTTATCTATTTTAAATAAAATCACACTAACAACACACAAAAAAATGTCAAAATGAAACAAGAATCATTCGTATGAACAGCATGTTTGGCAAACTAGTTTCAGAGAGCGAAACGAGTGGTTTATATCGTCGTATGAACATAGCATAACAAGAGAAAAAAACTAAAAAACTTTGTTTATAGTTTCCTCTTTCTAACATTTACTGTTTCTTTCTATCAATTCTATATCAATTAATGATTAAAAAATGTAGTGTCATAAGGGCTTAAATTTAATTAATGCCCAAGAATACGGGGGTTAACATTTAAATCAAAATTATCTTAAAAGTTTTTAAGCACCTTTAAACAGATCAATATTTATTTTATTAAAAAATTGTTCTGCTTCATAACAAAATATTATTTTTAATTATAGAACAAATACAAATTTATTTATTGTATATTTAACACTTTAACATACCTTGTATAATTAATATTAATTAAATATTTATTTTGTTGCATATTTAAAACATTGTGGATACAATTTAACAAAATTTTCCTTGCCATCAATTTCACGATCATTCATGCGTGTTTTATTTCAATTCGCATTTTTTACTCACGTGCTGTCATCAGCTGTTTTATTGGAATCTGAAACGTACGAGTCGTTGAGAATTCATTTAATCCGGGAGTGACGCAACATTTTATAGTTTTTACTTGGTAATTTTTTTTTTTTTTTTTTGTTTTCATTTTATATGCTTTATTTTACATACCAACGATTGTAAAATGATTGTTAACACAAACACAAAATAAATGTCATTTATTATTGTCACTATTTTGTTACTTTTATATGCGTCATAAAATAAACGCCCATTTGTTGAATTTTTGTTATAATTTTTTTGGGTTGGGAAAGATTTCTTACAAAGACTTTCGGATATCCAAAAAAAATTTTGGAAGCAAAAGCGGCTTAAAGCCGCTGTTGATGTTGTTGTTGATGTTGATAATGATGCAACATTTAAGATGTAACGTAAAATTCTTCTTAATTATTGTACGCCAAAAATTAGTTTTCGTTGTAAAGCGTTGGCACACTGCCATCTATTGTTCTTACCACAAGCTTTTACACCCCACTTTAGCGACCCATAAACACCGCCTTCGCGATCCATTATTATTTGTACATAAGAACAAAACTACATATGTACATCCTACGGCTGTAAAACCTGAAGCATGTGAATCAGCACTAGCAATAAAGATGGCGATTATTTACATGGCAACACTTCAGTTATGAAAGACATCGTTGTGCAAACAGATGCTCAAACCAAGCTGTTTTAAAAAGAACAAATATCGACAACAGACTCATTTTTAAAATTCGCTTTATGATATTTTTAATTAGGCTTAAGTTCATTAAATTTAATTTTCATTAAATTATTTTTATGAAGAAAGGAATTTTACAACATGAAAATGAATTAAAATTGTTTTTGATAATCTTTCATTCCTGACCGTGGCCGGGATAGTTCAACAAAATAACCACAATACTAATTCGCTTTATGTTTTAATTAAAACAAGTAAGAGTGGTATATTCGGAAACAAATTGGAAACTTTGACTCTCATCCTTCTCCGGATTTAACAAGTAAGAGTGCTATGTTCGGCTATGCTGAATCTTATATACCCTTCACCATGATGAGATAAGAACAAAAAGTTATTTACATAAATAACGTTCTTTAGATAGGTATAAATAAATATTAATTGAGCCACGCCAAACCAAAATTGAATTGGTTTGTATGGTATACTTTTACTGAAGAAGCGTTAAATTTAAATATATTGAGTCTATGAGTTTGTTTCTTTATATGAGCGGCATATCATATACATGCATTAATGTGTATGTGTATGCGTAAAATTAAACACATTACAAATAACATCCACCACTTGTAGTGAAGTGTATAAAAAAACAACAAAAAAAACACATTACCAACACTGTATTACCATATTCACTGTATGACCGTAGTAACCAAAATTGAATTGGTTTGTATGGTATGCTTTTACTGAAGAAGTGTTAAATTAAAATATATTGAGTCTATGAGTTTGTTTCTTTATATGAGCGGCATATCATATACATGCATTAATGTGTATGTGTATGCGTAAAATTAAACACATTACAAATAACATCCACCACTTGTAGTGAAGTGTATAAAAAAACAACAAAAAAAACACATTACCAACACTGTATTACCATATCCACTGTATAACCGCAGAAACCAAAATTGAATTGGTTTGTATGGTATGCTTTTACTGAAGAAGCGTTAAATTAAAATATATTGAGTCTATGAGTTTGTTTCTTTATTTGAGCGGCATATCATATACATGCATTAACGTGTATGCGGATGCGTAAAGTTAAACACATTACAAATAAAATCCACCACCTGTAGTGAAGGGTATAAAAAACCACATTACAAACACTGTGTTACCATAGCCACTGTATGACCGTAGAAACCAAAATTGAATTGGTTTGTATGGTATGTTTTTGTCGTTTTGGTAAAACAGTGTTGGTATGGTAATGTCACGTCTAATTGGACCTTTAAAGGAAAAAATTTGAGGCAGTCGTGGTTTTTTACTCATAACTCAGCTATTTGTGGACCGATCTTGCTGAATTTCAATAGCAAACAATTCCGGACCATATGTGACATAAATATATAATAACCTGGTCCCCATCTTATATGGGGTATTTTTTTGTTTTGTGCCGCATACGCCACTTTTCTAAAAAAAATTTTTAAAAGTGGCTTTTTGTGCTGCATACGTATACTTATTGCTGTGTATTGAGTAACTTGTTGTTGAGATGAATGTTTCTATATTTACAATCTAATAAAAAGTTAACATTAATGAAATTTTTTTTTATTTGGTTTGATTTTACAAAAACAGAAGAAACAGTTCTACTGTTATGAAAAGTTACATAAAAAGCCACAAATTGCTGGAAATAAATGATGGTTTCGACATTTTCAAAACATTCGTCAACAAATTCTCAGGAGTTTTCAAGCAATTTTTGATGCAGACTTAACCAAAACTGCATTTTTATATTTTTCCTCTCTCGTAGAAGTTTTATAATATATACATAAATCATTATTTTTACTGTATAGAAGTATTTTAATTCAAGCAAAAGGCACTTGTCGAAAGTTTATTTTTTTTGTTTCCAACGAGTATGTGCGAAAATTTTCCGAAAGCATTTCCTTAACTTTTAATTTTGTTTTATTATTTGGCATTGTTTTAAGCAAATTTAGTAAATGAAGAGGACTATGAATTTCAATATTCTTTAAGTACCGGTCAATAACAGCATGGAAACAGTCCACTTCTTGAATTAAAAAGTGTTCTAATTCTTAAGACTTGTATAACGGCATCAATTATTTTGTGTAATGAACCTTTTGATTGCGGTTGAGTTAATTCGATTTTTATTTTGAGGTACGCAAGAATCGCTCCATAATGTCAAAGTTTTAATTAGTGGATAATCTTTTATTAATTCATTTAAAATTTTAATTAAAGCTGTAGCATTATTGTTACCACTCCGACCACTATGAGCTTCCCTCCATAAGTTGGTATATTTGGCATAATAATGGTTGCTGTAAGATTATACATATTTAATTTTCGGCTGAAGTGCAGTTTACGGGGCGTACGAAAAAAAATAATAATAATAATTTGTAGTAAAAGGTTGAAGCATTTCCCTTAGGTAGGTTAAAATTTTATTTTTCACAAATTTATTTTCTTGTTGTCATTTTATTTAGCTTTAACTACTTTTTTTATTACAGCAATGCTGCAAAGCAACAGTAAAACTTATTTTGTACGTTTTTGTATGAAGAATTGGCTGCAATCGCCAAACAGTGGCTTGTAGAGCAAAACAAAACTTAAAAAATTTTGGAACAGTTGATATGCAGCAAAATGAATGCTTTATATCTCAGAAACCACAAAAAATTTCGCGAAACAGATTTTGGATTCAAAAAGGGTGTATTCAAAATATATATACCTCATACCTAACTAAATTTTTTTAAAAATGGTCGGTAGGTCAAACCAATTCTGAGCTGACGAATTCCTAGTTCATCTTTTTCGTTTAACCATTCCCTACACCATGTTCCTTTGGTATTTTTTATAACTTTTTCATTCTTTTAAACTAGCACTTCACTTATTTTTAGTAAAGCTAACACATCATTAAATTTGCCGCGTGTGTATAGCATTTAAAATTTTTCTTTTAAATAATTTACAACGATTTGTAGTTAAGAGTATCTCATACCATACTACAACTCAAACTACGTGTTGCACGAAATTTGGTTACGTGTATACTCAGTATTAGCCAAAAGGATGTCAATTGATCTACGTGCGTAGATGATTTAAGTCCCAACTATAATATGCATTAGCTAACTTGCGCAATTGTCAAAAAATAACGATAAGCCCGTCAAATGCATTAAAAAAGCAAAGTCTGCAGTCAGTTTCGCACTTGGCTTAAGCAATTGACAGTTTCATAAAACTAAGCGAAATGTTTTCTTAAGTTCAAAATGGCTTGATACACATGCACATAATGGTTGTGCCTTTAAGCATTGTTTTTTGGGTGGCGTAATCTTGATTCGTATTATATGAGTACTTTACCTAGCCTCGCTAATTGTGTCACATCGCCAGGTGGTTACCCGTTTGCAAAAACGTTTTTCCTAGAAAAAGGATAACTATGTATAAACTGCACGATAGATTTTTTTTGTTTAAAATATCGTGGGTGGAGAGATATTTAAGACTAAAAGTCTTTATAACTTTTTGCACAAAATATATAAAAAGTTATTAAGATTCAACTAAAATAATGCAAAGCTGTTTTGTGTCCCATATGCGATTTATTATACCTATATTTTTAAATGTCAAGTAGGTCAAAGTATTTGTTAAATCAGACATAAAAAAGAAACCACATATTGTATCGTCTAATGGTATCTGGTTTGCCGCACGGAACAAACATGTTTTGATCTACATTCTTTGAATAGAAAATGCAGCCTAACAATTACAAAAATATTTTGAGTTTACATTGAAAATTTGCTTCATAGCACAACAAGTGACGAATGAACAAAACAAAGTTTAGAGAACTATAAAATTGAGGATATGAGGCAATGTTAGGGCTCGACATCTCTTAATATATTCGAGGGCATATTTTTATATAGAATTGATGTAAAACTCAATTTTTGTAAAAATGTTTCATGCGGCATACCAGAAACCACCCGACGACATGTTTGTACTCTGCACACCATACAACTGGAACTGACGATTGCCTCTATAGAGGGGCTAAGACGTTAATGCAAATGGTACGTATTTTGACGAAAATGCTTTTCAGGTCTAGCTGTGGCATGAAAATGTCCAAAAAACAACTTAACATGACAGAGTTGTATTTTCCTCAAAATACGTACGATTGTTGTGATCGTGTTAACTACCCTTAAGTGTCTAGTAAACAAAATTTACAGTTAGAAAAAAATATATGTTTACATATTAGAAAATTTGTAACCGTCCCTAAGGGAAAGGGAACTAGCACCAAACTTGTCACGTGACAGTTCTAATGTGATAGGGACCGGTTATAGTTCTAACACTTTTTATGAAAGGCACTTGTCACTTTAACATGGCGATGTCCTAGGAGGGGGTTAATTGGCACCTTTTTGACACTTTGTAAAAGTTCATTGAAGTAACCTAAATGAACACATTCAATTTCGGTTAAATTAATGCCTGTCGCAAATATTGTACCGAGTGAACCTTATTAATATAATAGATCTCCTTCATAAAAAGGAATCTAAACATATAGCAGCAGCCCGCACAAAATTCATATCCATTAGCTTTCCTCTGGAGTAACTACACTTTATCACCAGTACAGCGATATGTCTTGTTTTCAGCTATCACTATTTGGTCCATTTTATTATAATATTATGTTCACTGGCCACAGGATTAGTGCTTTAAGAACAATTGACACAAATTTCCCGCAGGGGTATTATGAAAATTTTCCATGAATTCTTCATATTGCCTTGTAAGCTATCATTCCCTCGCTTGCATTTCGTTTAAATTACTGTTTTTTTATTTTTTCTTTGTTTGATAAAAAAATATGCTAAGACTATTTTTAGTATTTTTTTACTTTTGTTCTTTTATGCAATATTCAACTACTCATACTGAATTGTTGGGACTTTTTTTTGGAAATATGTACATGTAGCAGCAAGTTAAATTAGATTCTTTCCCACAAAAGAAACGAGTTTTAAAAAATTTATACACACTTTTTTTAAGTTTTAAGCATTAAATCTTAATTTTATATGAATAAAAATAAATGGGTAATTAATTATATGTTGCTTATTAAGATCCTACAGAAAAAATAGTGCTCATAAATACACACTTGAACTACAAAAAACCAGCTCCGACGTCACATTTTAACAGTATGGGAAATAGTAATTGAGCCCCATATTTTTTAAAACATTTTTTTAAGATAAAATACAAATTTTATACAAAATTTCCCAAGCAAAGTGAAGGGATTTAGAAAATAAGCCCCTTAATACCTTATTATTATAATTTGTGTTATAATGCTAATGAAATTCATATAATTTTCTTTTCCGCAAGTGATAAACTAAATTAATTTTGAGAATTTTAAATGAAATGGAATTAACATAACAAAATGTATTGTGTAAACTTTTTGGCAATCTTTAACAATAAATTTGATCTAAACAAGAAAATAAATCTCCAATTCTTTAGTTTTCTATCTTTTAAATGTGTAAATGTTTAGAAAGTTAAAAACATAAAATAGGGTTATGTTTGTAAGGCTGGGTTTTGAGATCTCAGTTAAACTAGGTTTAGTTAATCAGAAAACAGATTTGAGCCGCTATTACCAAGTTTGTATACACAATTTTGACGGAACAGATTAGTTTTGCTTAAAATATTGGTTTTTAATGAAATAATAAAAAAACACATTTCGCCGGATAAATTTCGAGTTTCAGACTACGTTAAACTAAGTTTAAACTTAATCCACATTTCAAAAACCCGGCCTTAGAGTGAACATTTTGAATCCTCGAGTGATTGTTGGAAAGCCGATTCATCGACAAAGAGTGACTGTTTGGTGCGGTGCGGTTTATGGGTTGGCGACGTCATCGGGCTACTTACCTTTTCGAAAATGAGGTCGGCCAAGCAGTTACAGTGAATGGTGTTCGCTATCGCGAGATGATAACGGACTTATTGTGGCCAGAAATTGAGGATATGGACGCTGTGTGGTTCCAACAGGATGGTGCCACTTACCACACAGCCAACGAAACAATGGCACTTTTGCGCGAAAAATTCAACCGCCGTGTTATCACACGTCGATGTTAATTGATGTGATTTGACACTGTTGTACTTCTTTCTTTGCAGATATATAAAAAAGTGTACTTTAATAAGCCAAGAACAATTCAAGAGCTAAAGGATGAGATAATTCGGCACATTAAAGACATTGATCATCCATTATGTCTCAGAGTCATTGAAAATATGGACCATCGGATATTTTTCTAGACACATAATTATCATAGATCCTTTTATAATAATAAAAAATGTTAAGATAATTTGCGGATAACTTTTTGCTTTATAAACAATAACCATCGTGCATTTTGTCTGGACCACTCTTTAGTCAAAAGAAGATTATTTAATCTCTCGATACTTTCAGTTTCCTTTAAAAATTTGTAATTGCTTTTTTATAAAAAATTATTATCTTTGAATCGAAATAGCGTTTCTTTTACTAATTGCTGCATTACAAAATTTCCTGTTATGTTTATTTTTCACTTTTGTCAGCATCTCTTACAGAAATAGTATTTACAGCATTTTCAGAATCCAATCCAAAAAGTTTTTTATGCAGCCGCTCTCATATAAAATAAAATTAATTGTTTGAAGTAAGTGGGAATAACTTTTTTTCGTTTTTTTTTTTAATAAATCTGGGCCTTTAAAAAAATATAAAATTGTGTTACATTTCTACTTCTCGTCTTTAACTATATACTTGTTAACAATTATTTTAACAGTAAAGTTATCATAATTAAAGATAAAAATCCAGGAAATGCCCGCACAAATTTCCCGGCATATTTGGCACTCTAAAGAGTTTCTTGTTACCATCATAAGTAACTATAACAGACGGTCGATCAACTTTCCTCCCGACGCCTTGCAGGTCCAACAACATTTTTCTACCCCAGCGCATAAAAATAGCCGGCTTATTCTACCAAAATAAACGGTTTATTCGGTATTCGAAAAATGCCATTTACAAATTACCGGCTTGAGTAAATAAAAAAAACCGGCTAAAACCGATCGAATAATAACCGTTCGATCTCTCTAAAGGCTTCTAGACACTATCACAAAAGTTTTACGTATTTTGACAGAAATACTTTCCCGATCTAATTAATGTTTGGAAATTTTCAAAAAACCATAACAACTTATCATGTCAGGGTTGTGTTATCCTAAAAATACGTAAGACTTGTGCGATAGTGCAAAGTACCCTTTAATAGTATCAAAAATAACGGTTCTACAAGCAGTTGTACACTTTAATTTTATTTTAATGTTATGTTTTTTCCTGTAAAGTTGCAATTATGTGAGTTAGGGCCGGAAAATGTGTTAAATAATTAGTGGGGTGTTCCATAATTCGTCCAAATTCCAGTTCATTAACTTGGAGAAAAGTGTACCACATGGTCAAAATTAGGCCTGAGGGCAAATTACGGCATTCGATATCGATCGAAATTACAATACCATTTGAATGGAAATTTCGATCGATATCGAATGCCGTAATTTGCTCCCTGATTCCAGTATACATGGTCGTACTTTTTCATTTTTGCTGTAGGGTCAATTGTATTATTTTCTTCTTAAAATCTTAACCCGGATATAAAATGGACAAATGTTGAAGTTAAGTTGACCTCATTCTTATAAATCGTTAACATTTACTTCTGATTTGTTTTTACATTTTAAAGAAAATATGCAAATTTTTATATACATAAATATAAGAAATGATTATTTAAATTCCAAAGAAATCCTGCTGTGAGGTATACAATAAAATATATTTTCGAAAATGTTTGTAATAAAAATCTGCAATTAATCTTAATTTTTTATGATGAAAAAATTACGAATAAATAACTAAAATTTGGTGAAACATTTCACAGTTTAAATAAGATTAAGCATTTTTGTAGCAAAATAAAAAGAAATTCTCATCAAGTTGTTATACAGTAGGCGCTCGCATATAAGAAACACTTAGGACAATTGCAATTTTCGAATATAAATTTTTCTAGTGAATTTTCACTTAATAATATTGCTTAATGTATTCTGTAATACTTGGTTGCTTTATTTTAAAGGTACATACTTTTCTGTACATGTAATTTTTCATGTTTTTTCCATATGTAAGTATCCACCTGAAGTTAAACGTAATTTTTTAAGTTGTTCTAAAGGGCCAACAACAATTGTCAAATTTTTTTCACACAGGCGAATTCCCTCGTGTACGTTTGCTGGACGTAATAGTCGCAGTCATATCTAAACTGTTTTATTTTCCATCCAGTATCGTTTTCTATCACACCAATAAACTCAGACTTTCTGAAATAAATCTTTCTTACTGTCCACCCAGACTCTTATTTAATTTTTTTGCTAACTCGCTTTGCTTTTTGTTTAGAGATATCAAAAACAGAAAAATAAAATAAAAGTATTTAATTCCCTTAACAGATAATATTTCAGGAGTCGGCTTTATATAGAATCTAGTAATTTTAAGACGAGCTTTATAAACTCGGACCTTAATATAAAATATCATGATTTGCTTAAGAAATATTAATAGGCGTATTAAAGTTATTTTCAGGAAGAGATTTTATATTGATGCTACCGTAAATTATGGATCGTTTATCACAAAATTCGGTAGAGTGATTTCTAATGTTATAGAACCTAAATTAGACCAAATTCTAAGACACACTTCCTTAAATTTAATGCTCCTAAAATTGCTTTTCTACCTACACAGAAGGAAAACCAGTGGGGATAAATTAAGTTTTTTATGGCTACTTTAAGGTCGTACTTAAAAATTTAAGTACGAATAACACTTAAACGTTTTTAAAACAATCCTTATTTGGATTGCATTCGAAGGGTGTCCGGTACACTAGCTGGTAGTGAGGTGGTCTATCAGTGCGAGTGTTGCGGGTTCGATTCCCGCCAGAGACTCTGGTCACCGCAGACAAATGTACAGCTTCGCGGGATTAGCTAAGAGAAAAAAACAATCCCAGAATTTCTTAAAATAAGTATAAAATTCTAAAGCCAAGTAAAAAATGATTAAGCTTTTGTTGGTAGTGCCACTCTGAGAGATTGTCCAATTTTCAGAATAGTACTTATATCTATATTAAGTTAATTTTCATATAAACTTAAATCGCATTTAAATACAGATTGATTTTTTGAGTTTTATTTCAAAAGTCGTATTTAATTAAGATAAAAGTATGGTAGCACTACTAAATACAAAAAAAAATACCATAAAAAAGTTTATTTATTTGCAAGGTGGCCTCAAAAAACAGCTGAATGTTATTGCTTTGCCTGTTGTTGTTGTATTGTTGTCATATTGAGGCCACCTTGCTAAGTTATTCCAATGGAAACTTAAGTTAAATTTAAATGAATTGAGTTTTATTTAAGTGTGAAGAAGAGAATTTTGTATTTAAAACGATTTTAAACATACATGTGTTTTAATATCAATCCTGAATATTGGCCATAAAATTACAAAGTGATCGTTTTAATCTCATTTTACTTATTAGTCTTATCTCTCAGCATTGCATTCTATATGCGTGTACTCATTATTTTCATGTTTAAAAAGTAAAATAAAAATCAAAAGTTCCCATTTAGTTTATATTTTGTTAGATAAGTACATCAAATTTTTAATATAGAAACCATGTCAGGCGTTATGCTGGTGTTTTATAATTGAAATTTTGTAAGGTGTTAAACGGGTAATTAAATCAATTATAATTATAGTTTCCTTCTGTCTCTGGTTCTATGCACAGAAAAAAATAATTTTATATATGAATATGAAAATCGCATATTTGATTACAAAAATTTTTGAATTTTCTGCGATGACGATTTTTGCGGTATTGATAAAAAAAGTTTGTATGTATAATTGTTAAATTTTTAGTCAACAACCAAGTTTATTGAGTCAATAAAAAAAGTTGTTGCCCAAAATAATTTTTTTCAACAAAATGTTTACTTGATTTGTTAAAATAAATTGTTGAAAATGTTGAATAAATTAAACAAAATGTTAATCGAATCTTTATTTTTTTATTTATTAATGATGATGTCATAAATTTTAAATTTTTATATTTTTATAAAAACACTAAAATTTATTATGTGGGGATAAGTAAGTTCCTATGCGCATTTCACTGGTTGCTTAGGCCAGATCATTAGGAAACCTTTTCTAAAGACTTTGGCAAAACTAAATATTATATTCAAATAAAACTGTAAAACAAATGAGAATTATAAGCTATTTAAAAATGGACAAGATTTGTTAAAATAAGGTCTTTACTTTGATTAAAATATTTTTTTTATTGAATATGAAGAAATATTTAATTATTTCATTATTTAATATGTTTTATTAAGTGCTATTTTGCAAAGTGTATATTTGATAAATTTTTTCTTTGAATCAAACAAAAAGTTTGTTGACCTAAAATTTTATTTTTAACAAACTGTCTTGTTAAAAATTTTCTTGAGATATTTTTTTCTGTGTGGGGTAAGTGTTTTAGGTAAGAATCAATCTAATTTCACTTTCGGATTATTTTAAGCACAAATTCGGGTTTATACATGTAAAAGTTAAGTTTGCACTTGAATAATCCGTACTTGAATTAATCTTTCTGTACTTGATTCAAGAAAATCCATATTACCGTCCTATTGATACCGCTTCGGATTGATTTGAGTACGAATGGAATGATTTTTCTTTTGAGTGTATGATTGATTACACTGGTTTACAGCCAAAAAATACCAAGAACGCCACATGCCTAGATAAGTTAATTGGGACCTCCTGAACACGAAAAACGCTGTAATTTTTTTTCTTCTAAGTACCGTTTTTTAGATAACGGTACATTTGTGTTTTTCGGTGTATGGTCCCACTCAAACCCTTGTGGAGCCCAACTGAAAAGTCCGATCGAGATAAATGGTACGTAATTTGATAAACAAATGATGCCGGACTATTGTTGGTTCCTCATTTGCGAAGATCCATCAAAAAAAAAACGCAAAAGTCCAAGACGCTCGTCATTTAAATTTAAATTTTTTAATTTACGCCGAATATAGTGTGTGAGCAATCAAGATGAAAATATTGTCGTTCCACAAAATCCTTAATAAAAACTTTATTTTTCATCCGATTTCAACCATTTATCTCAATCGGTCTTTTCAGTTGGGCTCCACAAGGGTTTAAGTGGGACCATACACCGAAAAACACAAATGTACCGTTATCTAAAAAACGGTACTTAGAAGAAAAAAAATTACAGCGTTTTTCGTGTTCAGGATGTCCCAATTAACTTATCTAGGCATGTGGCGTTCTTGGTATTTTTCCAAATTAAAAATTTGTAAAGCAGTGTTATATTTATCACAAAACAACATAATTTGGATTAAAGTTTACCACAATCAGTCTTATTACGGTACTCGTTGCCGGTAACACCATAAATCGAATTTTGTAACACACAACATGTGTTCTTTAATCTACTACAGAGTCGTTTTCGACATCGAGCACCGTAATAAATCCTAATATCTATATTTGTTTAGGCTTATGCGTATTTAAATGATTTCTACAGTGGGCTTTTTATGGACGGATCTTTACAATATGTGGCAGAGTGATTTCTAATTTTATGAAATTATGGCCGACCAAACTTTATTACAATGGTATTTTTCGTTACGGCTTTAGGCATAGTTAATTGTTTTACAAGATTGGCCTAAATATGTGGCCTATTGTAGATTATAAGGCGTTTACAATTGGAAGATTGATTTCTTATCTTATGAAACTATGACGGACCAAATTTTGCTATAATACCTTTTTTTTAATACGGTTTTAGGTGCATTAAAGTGTTTTCCGCAAGAGTGCTTTATATGAGGCCTATGGTTAATTATAGATCTCTCTTCACAAAATTTTGTAATTTAATTTACAGTCATATAAAGCGGAATATAAATTTTTTAGGTAGGTTGTTCCACATTTGGGCTCATAACTATTTTCCCACTGAGCTGATTGGGCTCGATTTCAATCCCAAATTGTTTGGGAGAATTAAAAAGAATTTAACTAATATTGTTATTTTCTGTTGAGTCGTTCGAAAGTGAGCGTGATGAAGACAGTCCTGGGGCCTGATTCTGGCAGTCGTGATCGAGTAATTTCTCGATTCGAAAGCAATTTAAAATCTAATTATTTCAGTCAATACTGAACGAATTGGAATTATTTTTTCAGTGCTGTAAAGCATTAATTTGAGTTTCACAATACTGAAAAAATAATTTTGATTCGTTCAGTATCGACTGAGATAAAACTGCTTTCGAATCGAGAAATTACTCGATCACGACTGCCAGAATTAGGCCCCTGGTTAAATCGGCTTAGAATTACTCAAGAACCCAGAATATATATATGGGAAAGGCTACTTTTTATCAGAATAATTTATTAATTATTTAACTTTTTTGTATTTTAGTGTAAAGCGCATTTTAGTGAAAGAGAGGAAAAATTTGAACAACAAGGTTCTAAAAATATTAAATCCTTAGTGGCATAACGTGACACTTCTGTGAAAGTGCCCATGAATCAACAAAAACAAGATTGCGCACTCAGCCGTACAAAAAAAGTTTCTACTGCGCATCTACGTCATCATAGACTAAATATAATGTGTTTGTTGTAAAAAATGTAAGACACACACAAATGCACATACACAAATTCTATTTCTTCGTCACACACAAAAATAAAGGACCTGCGCAATGCGCAATCTTGTTTATTTGATTCATGGGAAGTGCCCATATACATTATTTTCCCACGCTTAAGTTTAAAATCCCCGTTTTTCTTCTTCCATTTTTCAAACAAAAATCCACGTTTAATTGTCATACGCTTAATTACCCAATTCGGCAATTGCCTTAAAAGTTAAACTCCCAAAACAGAATTACACCTAAATTTCATTTGCTTCATTACCTCAGACTATTTGACAACAACACAGCAAGTAATGAAACCATGTTAATAGTTTGAAAATATGCACTAAAATTAAAAAAAAAAAAAAAAAAATATGCTTAAAAAACAAAATATGGCTTATTTGAAAGCAAAATATTCCACAATTTTATATTGCATTAAAACAACTTTATCCTGTGCTTCAAGAAAATGTCGCTTAATTTGAAATTATATAACCATTTAAAAGGATAACATAGCTTGAATATTTTAAGGATTGATATCTGAATGGAAGCTGTATATTTAAATCTGAACCGATTCAACCATATTAAATTAGCAGTAAGATATTTTGGGTAAGTAAGATATATTTAATACGAACATGATTAAATGGTTTGTGGGCATAAAGAAAGAAGTATGCATGGCGACTATGTGATATTATAGACCGATTCTCACAATTTACATAGCTTTCGTTCTTGTGATAAATAAAACGTATTTACCAAATTTTATCAAATTATCTAAAAACTGCTACTTTTACTTTCCGTACAATGTTTACATGGACAGACAGCCAGCCAGATGGACGGACGGACACGAAAAAATCACTTTAAAAAGTGTTTCTGATTCGATCCGTTTACTAAACGATGCTTCCAGATTTCTAAGTATCAGCACAAATTTATATAATGGCTTTTTTCTTAATTTTTAACAAATATACAACACTTTGGAAAAACATTTATCTTCAATGAAAACTTGCTTTGGTTTACAATTGTACAGTGAAAATTAAATGAAGATGGCGTAATAAAAGCAACAGAAAATTCATCTGTTAACCAGAATTTTAAGCAATTTTTTTTTTTATTTGCTGAACATGTATAAAAAGAATGCTTCAAAACGTGAAATATGCGTGCAATAAAAATGCAGCAATAGCTAAAATATGCAAATTATGCACAAACAAATCGATAGTAAAATTCATAAAGAGCTCCAAAAACGGATAACTATATTGTTTATGCTTTTCCCGCATAATTACCCAAAAATATTGGAATTTTTGGCGAGGTAATTATCCGTGGAATACGTACCTACTTAATGTGGTCTTTAAAGGGAATTTAAAAAATTTTAGAAAAAATCTTTCAGAATGTGATCTTTTACTTTTGAAAACTCTCGAAATTCTAATTATCCAGAGTTCTAATTTCTGAGCGTTTACTGTATTGGGATTTTCCCCAAGAAATATTTCTGTGAAGTCATGAAATAACCTAAATTTAGAAATACGATTAAATTTAAAATTTCATTTTGGTTTTGGGTATTTTTACGTTTTGTCTAAAAAAAATATTACAAAAAAAAAAGAATTTATTAGAAAATTAATAAATTAAAATTAAATCTTTTTTACAATCTTCATGAAGGTGTAAAACACTTTTTTTGTTTTTGTAATTTTTTTAGTTTTAAGCACAAAAAACCCCACGAGATTTTATTATATGGCCAATTTAATTAAAATGAAAAGATCAAATACAAAGTTATAAATAAAATTTGAACAAATTTAAATGTGTAAAAAAACAATTAAAAACAAAACAGTTAATTGAAAGAACACGGTAAAAAGATCCGGGAGCTAAACAGAAGTTAAAACATTGTTGGCATAAAAACCAAAACAGCAACAGAAAAAACAAAGTAGGAAAAAGAACTCTGCACGTACGCAAAAGCAACAGGAAAGAAAAAAAAAACAAGCAAGAATGTATAGTCGGTCAAGCTCGACTGTTTGTTACCTTACACCACAGTATTTACGGTAGCTTTTCTAGAGTGTGCCCTATTTGGGAACCATGGGCAGTCATGGGCCGGGCAAACAAAATTATGTTACGGGGTTAAAATAGATGTCTGCATCTGTATTAGACTTTTCGTAATAAAGTGCCAAATTTTAAATCAAAACAAACTTATACATATAAATAAATTATGACATTAAAAGCTATTTCCGGGAATGTAATGTGTATAAAAGCTCATCAGAATGTTTATGGGCACCAAGATTCTATACCGGAAAGAAGTTTGTATGGGACCTATGTAGACTTATGGGCTTACTTTTATCATTTTAATTGGACTTAGTCAAAATGACATCAACTTATCTTCAAAATGGTGACCTGTACTTTGCGCACAAGGTTAACATGGACAGCCAGCCAGCCGGGCGGTCATCTTCGATCGGTTTTCTAAAAGGTGGGTCTAGGACCATACGTTTAGGTATTACCCAAATCAGCACAACGCATAATAGCCTTGTGTTATACAGATATTGAACTCGAAATAAACATATGTACACCCTACACATAAGACTTTTGAAGCACCAATTATTAAGAACATTTTATAGTTAAAAATAATTCCGTTTTAACTCTTTTACACATTTTAGCCCATTATACAATAACAACTTTGTGTTTGTAATTAGTAACATTTAAGTATTCGCTGCAGTAATTTTTATATTCGATTTGTTTTTAAACCTTTTCTTGGGATGTTTTTGAAACGGACGTATTTCACAACAGAACTTTGAGGTAGTCAAAAAAGACAAACAAACAACTCATGGCACACATTGGAATTTCAAAACGCAACAGTTAAATTTTAAATAAAAATTAATTTAATCTTAGATCATCGCAAAAGGCGTTTCTTTGCTTGTTGTAACAACAAAATTAAAACTTTATTTATTTTTAGAAATACGAGTTCATTTCTGTTAAAAAAGTATTTAAAGAGAATTACAAAATAACTACACAGAAAACATTAAAAATTGTTTCTAATCACCAAATTCATAGAATCAAGCAAACAATTTGTTGATTTGGCACATATTACCAAAATGATTATATTGGGGTTTTTCACGGAAGGCTGGTGGTTATCAGGTTATATGGTTAACAAGATATAATCATCCTTATAGTGTTTGGCCTGCGACTGTTTGGTACATAAAAGAATAAATAAAATAAGTTCACGTTCTCTTTAATCTATTACCAAACAGTCGCAGGCGTATTTTAAATTCGCCAACCACGATAAAGGAGACTGACAGCAACTCAATTAGAGTTCTTTTTCCCCGGACTTTTTCGATTCCCGGGAAAGCGGGAAATTTTTTTAAATTTCCCGGGATCCCAGGATCCCGCTCCATATAAATAATACAAAGTAAATTTTGGTATTAATTAATGAAAAAAAAACTTTTATAAAAAAAACGTAAGGGAACTTGTTTACAAAGAAAGTAAATGAAATGGTTCAATACTAAAAAATTAATTGAAGATTGAAATAGGAACTTGAATTATTATTACCTCACGCCATATTCCCTATTATTATGCTTTTATTCAGTTTTATTATGCTCTGGATAATTCATAAAACAATAATAAAAACAAAATAAAAATTGAGGTACTCAAGATATGAAATCAAAAAGTTAATTAATAAAATAGATAAAATACTTTAAAGAAATATATAACATTTTTTAAATGGCGCTTTGTAAGTCGTCAAAAAGTATATTCCCGATTTTATTTACTAATTATCGTGTTTCCGAAAAATTTCGTTCATTTTTTACCGAGGTTGGACAAATAGTTAAAAGTGCACCGTTGTAGCATGCTTCGGATTCACAATCAGAAGCTATATTTTCCGGAGGGTTTTTTTTTTTTTTTTAAAAAACGTCTATATCAGTCAAATGAATGTCAAGGTTGATGCAAAAATAGCATCAACCGGACTGCTTATTACAAACCTTTTCATTTCATTAGGTCCATTTGCAATCTTTAGGACAATGTGTTTTTCAAATTGTATGTTGTAGTATCTTACACGAGTTTCCAAAATGTTATTTTATTTCGGTTTCCCCGCACTTCGCGGTTATATAAACCAACACAAATTGAAATTGAAAATTTGTGTTTATCACCTGACAAACATATCGCTCCTTCATTGCATCATAGTCATATCTCAAAATTTTAAGTAACTTTAGCAAAGTTTTCCTTCATACCTTCTCGTATTATATCTCAAACTGAACCGAAGTTATAGCAAAATATATCTTTAAATCGGTAGATTTGGAAAACTTTAATCGCTTTTTGCCAAGATCGTTTGTTTTTGTAGATATGACTATGTTGCAACAAAGGAGCGATATGTTTAGGTATCTCCTATTTTTAAGACTTGTTCATGGACAATGAAACTTTACTGCCTGCATCTTATTTTGAATTAATGTTCTTTATTAACTCTTCACTTCACTAAATGTAATAATTATCAACTGTTGCACTGCCCATTCTGCTTTTAGTAGATTTATTGCATCAGGAGACATTGATTTAAATACATGTACTCACTTCTTGTAATTGATCCAATCCACAACCCATCCACAGATGCTAATTTTTAGAGAATAGAAAACTAAGTTTCAAAGTATAAATAGCTATTTTCTAAAATGATGAGGAATTTTTTATTTCCCGGGATCCCGCAAGAAAAATCCCGGGAAAACGGGAAATAAAATAATGAAACGGGACGGGAAATCCCGGGAAAAAACCCTAAACTCAATACATTTATTTAATTTTCTTTAAATATATTTTGTTGCTGCTAACCTGATAACCCGCCTTCCGTGTAAAAACTTAAAATTGTGAATTTTTTTTCAATAAATGATATTTTTAATTGAAAAAGTTATTAAAAACTTTGCCATTTCAAATAATGTGGTAATTGATTTAATTAAATGGATTTGACAATTCCCAACAACAATTCTACAAGTTTAAATGATTTTATTTTAAGCGAAAAAATCCATTACGATTTTTCAATTAATTAATTTTATTAATTAATTAATTTTTCATATTTTTAGTTAGGCTTGAGTTCAAAAAATGTAATTATCATTAAATTATTTTTGCTGAAGGAAGGAATTTTTACAACATGAAATTTATTAAATTTTTTTTTTTTTTTTATTGATAATTTTTATTCTTGGCTGAGCTGGGGATTGAACTCGGGTTGAATTTATTAATTATTAATTTTTTTTCAATTAAAAAGTAATTGATCACATTAAACTAATTGAAATACTTTTTAAGCTATTTTTTTTTAATGGATAAAAAACTACTGAAAATTTTTCTGTGCAAAAATGTTTTTAAAAACCCAATTTGATGAATTTAATATAACAAGTACGAACAGCAGTCGACCCAATCGGCTGCAATCCAGAAATAAAGCCTTTTTTAGTGTAGCCAGCGAGCAAAGCGGACTTGGTCGATCGGTTCACTAAAAGCTCGGTATATAACCAATATTTTAATTTGTTATACACATCAGTATAAACGCATAATATCCTTTCCAACTTTGGTGGTTAACTCGCTTAAACAAAGTGTAAATTTAGAGTTCAGAATACAAAATACGCGTTGTTATAGCACAACGGATATTTTGGCGTTTATTTTACTCTGCGGTCCCGTTTTAAATATGATAGTTTAGGTATTCTGATAATTATCAGAAATCCTGTTTCAGCGCTTCAAAAAAAAGATCTATTATAATAGATCTTTTTGTAAGGCAATTTTTTTGAAGCGCTGAAACCGGATTTCTGATGTGTATAATCAGTGATTTATATCACTCGGCTTCAGATCATGTGGAACCCAATCTGCTTAATTTTCTATGAATGCTACTACCACTTTTAAACAATTTGTGATTATGTTACTCCATTTATCTTACCGTCTTAATACCGTCTTAACACACTGACTGCCACGTCGAACACATATGTGTGACAGTGCACTATGTGGTTTACGCCACGTCGGACACATATGTCCGACGCGATTTTCATTCTTTCTAGCCATGTCATCCAAAAGTGTCTGCCGATAAGTAGGATTTTATTGCAGCTCAAAAATTAATAAAAAAAAATATTTTTTGGAGAAAAAAGAATTTAATTGATTTTATTATACACAGTAAGAAAAAAAAATAAGGGAAAAATTATTTTACATTTTATTCTTATAGTTCAAAGGCACAAATTAACACGTAATAAGGAAAAATATAGAGCGAACCCAATTTGTGAGAGTGTTTTTTGTCGTTCATATATGTCCGACATGGCCTTGCATTAAAAAAAAGTTGGGAGGCGTCTCGTCGGACAAATCCGTGCGACACTTTTATTTGTTAAACACTCTCTGTTTTTAAGCAGTAAATATTACTAGTAGTATCCTAAATTCCAATATTGACGTTTTCGAAGAGATAACGCAAAAAAATGCCGTGGCCCCCAGCATCTTATTTGCTGATAGTGCCTTGGCAGTCAATGTCTTAAACAAAAAAAGAAGTTAACGTTCACATTTGTTAACCTATACATTAAGCCAATACCCTTTTGCTGATCTTAATGTATTGGTTAGTACCTATAAGGAGGTAAATATCTCTAATTTAAGTTTTTAAAAATTTTATATTAATTAACAATATCCAACAAGCAAAGTCTACTGTCGACAAGCTTCAAGAGTTAACTTATTCTACCAATGATTCAATGAAGACTTTTGTTATATCAATAGTAAATAAATACTTATCCAAATAATTGTTTAATGCGACACTTGCAGATTCCTTTGTTCTAACTACAGATTTCTTTCAAAATCCAATATGTTTCACATGAAATCATGTCTGGTACACAATACGAAATATTTTCATTCCAATTTTTAGAAAATCGAAGTGTTTTGCTTCTAAACTTTTTTTTTCTTTTTTAGAACTAATTTTTACTTTCAATTAAAATTTAATTTTGTAACAAACCTGAATTTTGATTCCAGAGTGAGTACTTGTCATACTTACGAGTTAGATATTAAGGAATTCTTACCTAGAAAATAAAAATGAAAATATAAATAAATATGATTAAAAGAAAAACTATTTAGTATATGCATCGGTATAAAATTACTTAATTCTCTTTAATAATTTTGAACGTTATCGTTTGCCTAAAACTACATATGGAATTTCATATGTCCTGTAACAAAGTTTTTATTCAATTTTATAAGCCAAATGCAACTACTAGTTTTCACACCTGAAAACACCCCTAAAAAATAAGCAGTTGTTCTCTAGATATTTGATATTATTTCCAAATGAAAATGTCAAAATGAAAAAAATCGTGCAAAAAACAGTGACTCTTGAAATAAACGCAAATGACAAGAACGTACATACGTATGTATGTATGTATCTAAGAAAGTACTTACCCTGTAGAAAATGTCAATAGTAAAACTGTACTGATTTACTATTGACTTTTTCACCAGTATAAGGGACCAACTGTAGATCAGACAATACTTTGTGCCATAGACATTTAGCATGTTATTGTCATTGCAAAGCCACTACTGACCTTAGAACTATTGACTAGGTAGTTCTTGTGGGACCATATGGAGGCATTACAACCAAAGACTTAACCGTTCCTGTCTACATTTTTTATATTTTTACTAGATTTTTGCACCTAACATGTTTAATGAATGAAAAGAACCCTGTGGATCTTAAAATAAAAGTCTAAAGCTACGGTCACACTTATTAAATATTTGATCAAATAAGCGTAACCCTACTTTTGTTAATAGCTAGTGAGATTTAAAATGGTCTTAATATTACAAAATAAACTAATTATACTACTAGACAAAGCAAAAAACAGTTTTTTGTAAGATGTGGTGTTTTAATCAAAATAAATATTGATATAAAGCGAAATGATTTTTTAGTTTGGTTGTTGGTCCCGTTTTTTTCGTCAAATATTTGATAAGTCTGACCGTAGCTTTACGCTTTTATTTATACAAAATAAAAAATGCTTATATACAGTTTATTGAATGAAATTTTCATTTTTTAAGAACGAGGTAGTTTATTTGAAGAAAAACTGTATAAAAAAGTATATTATGCGGTGTTCCACTTATGGGGTGAGTAACTGTATAATTATTTCATAAAAACCAATCCGAATATTCCTATAACCAGTTGAATCCTTTTTACAACAGCTGTCAAAAATTGTGTTTTTTTTCATATACAGACAAAAGTGTAGAAGCTTTTTTGAAAGTGTCACCAAAATAATTAACACAATTGGACACTTTATCTCAGTTACTTTTTACCAAAAAAAGGTCTATCGTAAGTAGTCAAAATTCGTTAAGACTTAAGCTACCACAAAACATTTTCATTTTCGAACCAAAATAAACTTAAATGCCATAAAAATAAGAAGGTTTATGGAAACGAAGACTCTATTCTGGAAAGAAATTATTAAGCGCTTCTCATAATTTTCAATAGACTTTTTTTCGGCATTGTGATATGCTCTAAAGACAGTTATTTATGCGCATTAAATATGCAATAAAAACCTTAAAATATGCTTTAAAAATTGTTAAAAATATGCCGAAAAAACATAACTGGCTTTTTTGTAAACACAATATTCAACAATTTAATAATATTGGTTTTAAAAAACAGAAGCCAAAAATTGTAATCGGTACCATACACTATACTATTTACAAAAGAATTTTCGCGTTTGTAGCCTTTTTGGAACCGATTGGCAGTCTGGGCTAACCAAACAAAGTTATGCTACATCTGAGGTTTAAATTTATATAAGTGTTCTTTGTGCCGAATATTCGACGTTTTAATGAGTGTCGTTGTCGTTATCTAAAACCAGTAGTTTTAAGAACTTCCTAGCAAAAACTTTATCTGGTAAGTTAGCCAGTAAAGTTGGGAAATATAAACACTATAAGCACTGAAGAACTATTATTTTTGTTCGGGTTGTCCACAGAATTCCGTACTTAAAATCAATGTTTGAAAATTAACAGTACACACCTAAGAACGATATACTATATTTTTTAGTGATTATGTAGACGAACACAACCCATAATATCGTTGGTAACTATTTTCAAGAAAGGGCCGAACATTATATAATATTCTGTTCTTCGTTAAAAAGCAGAACAATTGTTGTGATACTGTAGACAAACATTATATTTTAATGTTCTATAATGTTTCTTTTTTTAAAATTGATAAAGAAATCAACAAACAAAAAATTTTAGCAACGACCGAAGCACGAACAGCTTGAGTGTGTATTGTGTATATGTTTTGTTTGTGTAAAATTATTTTGCTGGCTTTTTGTTTTTTTTTTTTTTGTATGTGTATTTTGTTTTTGTAATGTTTTTGCCAGCCAAAAGCGACGAACATAAATGAGCCGAACCGAACATAATGAATTTTGTGGTTTAAAAGAAACCCGAAAGAAATTAAATGTTCTCATCTTTTGTTTAGTAGGATAAAAACAATATTATTTTTGTGTTCGAAAGATGACAAACAGGGAAACGTTATTTTTTATGATTTTCTACACAAGCACTATTAGCGTTTGTGTTTTCCACAAATCTACCGAACTAAACAAAAATGTGTATTTTCTAAACCATTTTAGAAACTTATTTATTTATACTTATCGCACCAGAAGTGTATTTTAAAGTAAAAGTTGCCAGCATTAACAGTACATATTAAAGGTGTTAAGATTTTTATACAAAAATAACAAAAACAACCAAAATCAACTCTGGAAATTTTCATTTATTTTTTAAATATTGTAGAACTCAGCTTTTTAATATCTTTGCTTTGATTTAAGGTCCAATTAGACGTGACATTACCATAGCAAAACTGTATTACCATTACCACTGTATTACCAAAACGACATAAACATACCATACAAACCAATTCAATTTTGGTTTATAAATTCGCCGTTATGTCTGTGGCATTATTGTTATGTCACGTCTAATTGGAGCTTAAACTTAAGGGTAGTTTATACGATCACACAAATCGTAAGTATTTTGAGGAAAATATAACCCTAGCTGATAAGTTTTTATTGTTTTTTTTTTTTTTTTTTTGGAAATTTTCAAACAATAATTAGATCAGGGATGCATTTTTATCAAATCATGTACGACTTGTTTTATTGTCCGAAACCCCCTCTATACCATACGTGTAAACATAAACAATACTAAGAACAGACTTTTGTTCTTTATTCTTAAGCACGAAGAGAATTTCTTAATATTTTGATACTACTAAAGCCTATAGTACACGGAATGTAAAAAGCCACATGTGCATGTGGTTCTGACGTAATTTTGACGTCACTACAAAGCCACAATAGCAAGTTCTTGTTGTGTGATGACGACAAAATTACGTCAGAACCACATGCGCATGTGACTTTTACCATTCCGTGTACTATAGGCTTAAGTCGTATTACTTTGTATGACCATGTAAAGATACCTTTAACGATATCGGTAGTTAATTTCAAAAAATTACAGAATTGCGGTACCTACAGGTTTCCTGCAGGGTACTTACATCACAAGCCAATATCTAAAGAAAACCATGATCTTTTAATAAATCAAGAAATAAAATAAATTTAAAAATGTAATACGTACTTATGTACATATGTATGTAATAAAAAAGTTTGAAAAAAACAAAATTACCACACGGTTTATGACAACTTGAAACAGAAAAAAATATTTTAAACAACAAATTTTGCAAAATACATGTCAAGATTCTACCAAATGACAACAACATCGAAAACTAGAATACGAGTAATAAAACAAGAGTGCAGTTAAAGTGAAACCGAAAACTCGTTATTTAAATTGTGGGGGACAAACAATTACAACAATAAACACACTGCTATTCTACTAACTCTCCCCAGTCACCCAAGACTAGGCTAGACTTTATTTTTATAGTAGTTATGTAGAAGAAAAACTCATACAATGGCAATGAATCATATAAGATATTTGTATGTATGTAAGTGCATATGTGTGTTTGCGTGAGTATGTGCAAGTTAATTTTATTCATGCATTTCTACAATGAAATTGTTTACCGTTATGAGTTTGTTAAATATTTTTTTGTTTGTTTTTGTTATTATATTACAAGTTTGTATTGTTGTTGTTGAAGTTATTGTTGTTGTTGTTTCACATTAGTTTTACTCTCATGTATTTAAATGAAAACAATAACGATTCTTAGCAAAAAATATATTGCATGCATTTTTGTTTTGTATTATTTTGCTTTTTTTGCAATTAAACGAGAGTTTATTTTTGTTGTTGCTACCTGCAGTTCGTTTTAATTGTTTTTTTTTTTTTTTTTTTTTTTTTTTTTGTTGGCAATTAAACATGTTTTGAGAGCATAACAAACCAATAAACAAATAATTATGACCTTCACCTCACTTTTTCACTCAGATGTTATTACATGAGCTGAATTTTAATTATTGCTATGAGAAATTTTTTTTCTTATTGTTGTTGTTGTTTTATTTTTAATAGCAACTATATAAATAAAAGTAATAAAGTTTAAAAAACTTAGATAAAAAAAGATTTTATAAAAATCTCTGATGAAACAAGTTTTTGTTAAGTTTTTTTTTTTTAAAAAAAATTAATATTATAAAAAAGAAATTAAATAACCGTATAATTAATAACGAGATAAGGTAGAATGGTTTTTAACACAGAAACAGCGGCAAAGTTGTGAAAGGAAACTTACAGCTGTGGAAAAAATTAAAGCACAAGCTTGGTTGAAATCAACTCCAACGAGGGATTCAAACTTGCCTGTATTGACAAAAAAAAAAAAAAAAAAAAACACACACACAGACAAGTCTATGTATAAAAAAAACTTATTTTTTTCTTATTCCTAATAAATTTATAATTTTATTTAATTAAAAATCGAAAAACAATTGTTTGGCCACGCCCCGAAATACCGTCCTTTTTGTATATTAAGCCGACATTTTAAGTTTAATCGAAACATATTGCATATCGTAATTATTGGCTTAAGCACAGCTCTATTTTCTCTTCTTAATAGTTTAGAAGCAAGAAATATTTCAAAATAGTCCTATTGAATCAATATTTATAAGTCTCTTCAAATAGTTTGATTTACATTTTAGTTATTTTTACTAAATTTTATTTTGATACTATTATTTTTGTAAAATTTATGCAAATGACAGGGATTTTCGCGGGTAATTTGCGTGGGGGCTTAGGACCATTTTTATTTTTAGAATGTTACCAAAAAAAAAAAAAACAACGGTTTATACTTAGTACATTTAAAAGTATTGAAAAGTTATATTTTTATACATATTTAATTTTTACCAATTTTAATAAGATTCGAGCTGAAGTCAATTAACAAGGTTAGCATGACTATGAACAACATCGGCCATTTAAGACTTATAACTGCTTTAATTTTTTTTTTTTTTTGTTTTTCAAAAACGCTTTTTTAATGTAGAACACATTTAATTCCAAAAATAAAAACTAATTTTTCAATTAAAATGCTAAATTTTAATTGATCAAGACTTAATTACCCAAATTATTCACAACAAAAAAAACAGACTTAAGAAAAAAAAAACTAAAAATTAAATTGTTTGCCAAAAAATGTTTGTTTCTTAAGTCTTTTGTTTGATTTCAATAAAAAAAGAAATAAAATTATTGAAAGACAATAAATCAGAAACAAATTAATTTAAGAAAAATTCCATGCAAAACAAGTACAACCAGAATATTTAACAACAAAAGCGAAAAAAATAATTATAATAAAACACAACAAAATATAAAAGCACTGCCTTAAAAAATAAAAAAATATGACGTACGGACAATTAAAATTTTTTATTTATTTAATAATATTTTATTTAGTTTTTATTTTTGTATGCAAATTTTTTGCTTTTTTTGTAACCCATTTTAATATAATTTTTATTGTATTTTTTTTTTAATTTTTTTTTAAATACAATACAATAATGGCCACTCTAAGAAATAAACAATAAATAAATGTTAAAAAAAAAAAACAACTAGTGGTGTCTGTGAATTTTATTTATAATTTTTATTTTCTGTGCAAAATTTTATTCTCATCATTAAGAATTTTATTTCTGCTTTTAGATTTTATGCGAATTTTTTGGTCTTTGTCTGCGAACAAAAACAAAAAAAAAAATCCAAATCATGAGCAACATTTGTAAATTGGCACATTGCATGTCTAAAAAAACAAGAATTTTTTTTATAATTTTTTTAATAAACAAGAAAAAAAATTTGATTACAACTTAAAAACTTGGCAATACACATTGAATTTAAACAATATTAAGAAATCAAATCAGACGATCATTTGCAATGGGGTGCCGTGGAAATATTACCGAAAGAGTTGAAAGGTTGTGGGTAATGTTTTCCCAAGATACGGTTTCAGAGCAGAAAATTTTACTGATGGCATAAAACTTCATCTTAGCCGTCCTTTATAGATTTGAATGATTTTAATTAGGAATTAAAATTGATTTAACGTTAGGAAGTAAAATAATCACCTTTTCTATATCTTAAAAATTAGAATCAGGGTCAGTTGTGATATCGATTTACGTGAGCACATGCAATATGGCCTTATTTCACGGTAGATCTCAGCCACATGATGAGTTAATATATGCACTCACCAAATGGTCGTGTGTGTCTTAAGGCTCATCTACACATACAGGTCGAAATTTAAGTGTATAGTCCGTCAAAACTATATACTCATCCCAGGTTGCATACGCCTGTTTTTTATTCGAGTGGCTGTAACACCAACAGGTTTGACTCCTTAAGAGAGAGGCGCAGCACATCCCCCGGAGGAAAAGATCTGGGACAAGAGTTTCTGGGTTTGCAACGGATATCGAGGCCTTCCGTAGGTTTAATTTACATCTTGGCCTACGATGTCGACCGCTATCGTTCGCTTGCATATTAAACAACAGTTATCTGATTTGTGGCCCACTGAAAAGTTTCAGCATGACAAGACATTCCAAAAAGGAGGCGAGCGATTACGTAATAGTTTTCCTTAATTTTTGCGACCCACTATGAAATACATGTTATGCGACCACAAAAGTCAAAATCAGTCACTTGTGTTGTGGCTGTCAACAGAGACATTTTGTTGCAATATTAAACGAAATTATTTATTATTATTGTTTTATAAAATAGACGGGCATGTTCTATAAATCGAAATGAAGTGGTTTTAAAAACACACAAATTTTGAAAACGAGTCTGAAAAGAAAGTTTTAAAAAAATATTCCTTTTTCTTTACTTAATACTTTAAGCACCATTTATCTTTACAAGAGCCACTGTTAAAAAAAGGAAAAACTACAGTTATTTTGTAAAAAATTAAGATCGAAATCTCGTTCGATTTCAATTCCACTTCGTTTCGATTTCTAGAACATGCCCGAAAAAGTGAAAATTAGTTCTTTTTATAATTAATTTTATTATTATTAAAACGCACGATGTTAATTGTAAGTAAAGGGAAACGTTTTCAGAGAATTATCTTAATAGTTTTTATAAGAAAAAGAAATCCAACGGTGTCTGTTGAGAAACACGGCAACTCTCGTACTTGTTAACTTCTGATTTATTTGTCTATCATAGTTGACACTTGCAGAATTTCAATGTAAAAAGAAAACGATAGAAGAAGAATAATTTAGATTGTAACTATGTATATTGAAATACCACGTTGCTTAAAATCTTAAATGGTTAAAAAACATAAAATTTGTTAATAAAAAAAAAAATTACTAAGCTAAATTTGTTATTGTGGAACCATACTGAAGTAAATTAAATTAAATGTAAATTGAAATTGAAATTCAAAACTATGTTCAAGTAAATATGAATTTTTTTCAGGATTTTTAAAATTCCTTTTTTTGTAATAAAGTGAATTGAAATAAACTTCAGCGTTTCATTTAAATTTCAACAGTGTCAAATCATATGATCGTGATGGCCAATTAACATCACCACGGCGTGAGATAACACGGCCATTGAAGTTCAAGCGCGAAAAAACCATTGTTTCATTGGCTGTGTGGCACTATCCTGTTGGAACCACATATCGTCCAGGTCCATATCCTCAATTTATGGCCGCAAGAAATCTGTTATCGTCTCGCGATAGCGAACACAATTCACGGTAACTGCTTGGCCGACCTCGTTTTTGAAAAAGTAAGGCCCGATGATGTCGCCAGCTCAAATCACGAGGTGCTCGAAATGCATTTTGATTTGAACGCCAATTTTCATTAAAGGCTTCAATAATCTTAACGCGCTGCTCAATTGTGTACCTCTCCATGGTTGAATTTGTCAAACACTGAAACAAAGAAATTTAAGTTGGGCAAAAACTTGACGTGTGACTCACAATTAACATCGTGCATTGCGGTTGGACCGCCCTGTATTAAGCATTTTTATTTTTCGAATGTGTTTCGTGAATCAAATTTTAATTTATAAAGCTTTCTTGCAATAGTCCTATTCCTTCAATATTTCGAATAATTTCTGCTTATAATTAGTAGGGTTGTGATTTCCATGCAAATACATGTTTTTTGTCGATAGTCTAAAAACGATGTCGACCAATAATCCTTCCGAAACATTAAATTTACGCTAAAATGGCATCGATTTGTTTTTGCATATTGTTGCATATTTTGGTGGAAATGCATATTTTGACATTTTTTAAGAATTGTTTTTTTTTTTAATTTCCATATGAATAAAAATAGTTCTTACAAAATTTTTAAAAACACAAAACAAAATCTTACAAAAAAATTTTATATCAATAAATAAATTCTTTTGGAACTTTGCTTTTTCTTTGAAACCGATGTAGCACCTTACATGGGTTAAACATATTTTATGCAAAAATGTTACAAGTTTCTTGCTTGGTACATGGGTTATACCGCGTTGCAGAGAAATTAGAAGCCAATTCGATAACATTGCAATTTTTAATGAAATGTAATTTTCGAAATTAAAGGGGGATCTAAAAATAATTTTTTGCCAAATGCATTAGAATTCTTCAAGTACAAGACAAAGTTTTACTTTTGATAAAACAAAACATATTTACTACAACACACAAAAATTTAAATTATTTATTTAAAAGACTGTTTTATAAGATCAGAAATGACACTGCCCAATTTCGAAGTGATCGGTGCTTTGTCCCATAAAAAGCCCATTCTCGGAATAAAGTTTTTTTTACACCATTACATGAACTTCGGCAGACTTAGTTTCATAAGACTAGGAATTGTAATGACAAATTTTATGTAGATTTGTTCATTAAGTCCACTCCAAAAAAAAAACTTTTTTCTTGGTGGAGGGTATCAAAGATTCGGCAAAATTTAATACAGAATTCTTAAAAATTTTTGCTTTAGTTTTGATGCATTTCATTGTTGTTCCGTCCTCTCGTTCGACCGTCTGTCAGCACGTTTGTTTATTTCTATTTTCGCCACCTGATAAAGAGTATTGGAGTATGAGTTGTGTATTAGATTTCATTTCATTGTTTTGTTTTCTTTTCTCAATTTATTATGAAATTGTATGAAATGATGTCAAGGTCGAATTCGCATGACCATGTTAAACTGAAACAACAGCAGCAGTAACAAAAACAACAAAAGATAGCGGGAGAGTATCGTAATATACTATGTTTGAAAGTATGAATGAATGTGTGTAAATAAATGTGTGTGATTGAACTCTCTTCTCCATTGTAAACAACATGAACACATGTATACATAAATATAACATGCCTATTCACAATATAGTGTCGTTTGGAGTAAAAAAGAGTCGTGTATTAGATTTCAAAGTGTAAATAACCGACATCTACAGGCAGGGCTGCCAGAAAATATAAAAAATCGTCTTTCACGTTTCGAAAAATCGTCAAAAAAATTAAGTTTTTTTAACAATTTTTGTTCGAGTTTTATTAAAAAAACAAGTTAAGCGGCCGATACACTTGCAATACTATTGTATATGATACTCGCCATATTATTTCCATTTTTTCCTATATTATGCAATAAGTCGCACAATAGTTTCATTCATTCAATAAAAAGGTGAACATAACTATAGGAATAACATAAACAGATTTGTACAATGTTACCAACACATTTCACTTTCTTTTCGTTGTGCAATAAAAATCAAAAGTCTTTTGATTGTTCCCAATATATTGTGCCACCTTCAAATATCACATACAAATTGGCGATATAATTGTACAATACGTAAAATTGAACAATTTTATTGCAAGTGTATGAGCCGCTTTAGAGTTCTATATTCGGCTGTGCCGAATCTTTGATACCCTCCACCGACAGTTCGAATATTTCAGGAGCGATATCAATGTATATGATGTCTATTTATTATTAATTTATCTTTATAAAAACAGACATCAGCATTAAAAATGGTTGCGGCTTAGGCTAGGGATGCCAATCCTGAAATCCCGAATACCGAAGTCCCGGGATTATTCTAAAAGTTTAAGTTCCGAATCCCAGGATTTTTACATAAAAATCCTGAGATTTTGGGTTTAGTAAAAATGTGCTAATTTTTGTTTTACCAAATACAACTATATAAATTTTCATATTATTCGAATATGTATTCTAAGTCAAATTACAATCCTCAAAAGCTTTTATACTTTAATAGGCTTATAGCTTCAATATTTTCCAGGAATATTTTCTAAGTAAATGATTATAGAACTGCGCACGCAAAATGCAAGTTGTGCAAAAAGGTGTTAAAAACTTAAGGGGGTTTTACCAAGGGTCTTTAGAGTAATACTTGCATATATATTTGAGATAAAATAAATTACATATTGTCATATAGCATATATGTAGCTATTTGTTAACGATACCACCCAGAAGAAAATTTGGCTTTTATATATGAAATCCCAAAAAATCCCGATCGGTCCCGGGATCTCTTTTTTTTAATTAAAAATGCCGAATCACGGGTTTCAAAAAACCTGGTCCCATTTGGCATCCCTAGTTTAGACCTACATTAAATTATTGACCGACAATCAGAAAGTTTTATGCTTTTTTTAGCAATTTTAACTAGCTTGAGGAAAATGTCATGATTCGAAACAGTTTAAGCCGAACTTAAATGATTTTCAAGAGGGGAATTTATATTGGACACATGGTAAGTTTAAACCAAAGTTTTCCGGTAGTAGGGTTTATATGTGGCCTAATGTAAATTATGGACGGATCTTTACGAAATTTAACAGCGTGATTTCCAGTCGAAAAAAACGAATTTTTGCAAAATCTTATATCACTCCGTGCATTCCACCATTTATGTTAGTTTTTGTAAAAATATTATCAATTTTTTAAGGTGGTGGTTCCACATTTTGATTCATAGCTCTGATGCTACAATCAATACCAAGCTGCTTAAGATAACTACAAGCAATTTGACACTACGTTTGTTCATTTCTTTTGAGTTTTTAGAAAGTGAGCGTGTTTTCAACAGACGGACAGACAGACGGACGGCTAAATCGACTTAGAATTACTCAAAGAGCCAGAATATATATAATTTATGTGGTCTGAGATGAATAACAAAAAAGCTTGACGAAATGACAAACTTAGTATACCCTCTTCACAACTAATTGTGGTGGAGGATATAAAAACCTTCAAACAAAAACATGATTACTTCATACCCAGCTAGCATTTTCAATCAGGTAAGAGCTACTGAGAGTCTAACGAAGAGCCGCATTTTTTAATCGTAGAAGATTCCTCACATGGGAAAAACTGTAACACGAGTGAGATTCTTCCATAGCACATAGATTATCTAACGAGTCTTTCATGTCATGAATCGTATGAGACTCATGTAGATATTATCTTACAACTCGTAAAATGCTCGCCGTACAATTGTTGAAAATATGATTTATACAGATAGTCGTAAAAGGTTCATTCGATGATTGTTTGACGAAAGATAAACAAAATGTTACATTGTTGTTTTTGTACTCCGAAAATAATAATTTATAGATTTTCTTAAGACTTGCATATTATAGCCGTACCTAAACAAAAGCGGCCCGCGTTTTCTAGTTTTATTTTAAAAATGAGTCATGCCCATAAAATTTGTATGAAGCATACCTAAATAGAGCGATGTGAACGGTTTGCAATTGGAAACCTCTATTTTGACAGCTCGTTTAATAGTGAAGTTAGCCACTATTGTTAATAAATAATGGCATCTCTATTTTTATTTGTGGGTTTTATTTAACAAGAAAGTTATCACTATTGTTCGTGACACAACGATGACGCTCTTGCTTAGGTACGGCATATCCAGGCTTGCCAGCTAAGCACTTTTAGTGCTAGATTTAGCACATTTTTTTTCTGATTTAGCACTTAGAATTTCAAAAAAAGTGCTAAGTGCTAGTTTAGCACATTTTAAAAATTATTTAGCATTTTTAGCACTTTTTTAGATCCCAAAACAACTTAAAAACTCAAATAAATAATTCAAGTACAGTATAAATTCTTTAAGGGCTAAAAATTCAGAGCAAGTTAAACTCTCTTTCTGGCTTAAACTGTGTTTAAACCAACAAATCTATAAATCATTAAACATATAAACCATCTTTAAACGACCAATACAGACCATATGAATTTGATAAGATTTATCGTAGTGCTGCCACATGTTATTTGTTTTAGAAACTTATAATATTTACATGGGACACTGATTTATAGTTGTTTAGTTTAAACTACATAAAAATTCAAGTTTAGTTCAACCAAACCAGCGTTTAAGCAATTAGTGATTTATTAGCCATAAGTGTATCAAGAAAAATACATACATATTAGGCATATAACTTTTTTGCAAATAGGAAAAATTGCATAGCATAGTCGAATACAGCATATTTTTTTTAAATTACATAAAAGTTTTCGCATCAAACGCAATTACTTTTTTAATAAGATTTTATATTCAATTTGAATAAATGTTATTTGTGAAAAAATGTTTAAAAACTGATATAAGTTTGACATGCAATACTTATATGAATTGGTCAAAGCTTTTTAATACCTTTAAAAATTTTATTATACCGGAGAATTTATAAAATTAGTAAAACCTAAATATTTCTCTATAACAAAATCATAAAAGAATATGCTTTTAATAACTTTTAAATTTTCGGTCACGGTGGATCTTAAGAAAGAAATGACCATATGAGGAAGATGAAAATGACATAATTGAAACTTTAAACAGATGTTACATATAATAAGTGTTTATATTAAACAAACTTATATTCATAAAAATCAATGTTACAAAAATAGCACTTTTGTTTTTAACTGTAGAACAATTTAGCACTTTTTTTTTTGTCGATTTAGCACTTTTTATTTGAATTCTTCTGGCAAGCCTAAGCATATCAGCGTAATAGCCTTTTCACACTTGTCAACATTTAACATCAATTTGCGAAGATGTTGGAATTTTCCCATAAGAAATACATAGGGCTAAAAATCAAAATTTTTCAACATCTTTACGGAATGTTACTATCTCATTTTGTTCCCTTTTAAATTTTTTGATTCTTTTAGTGTCATCACTAAAGAAGTGGCAATAAATTCTGCTATTATTGTGGCATCACTGACAAAATGGAAGTTGCTTTGAAAGCAGCATTTCCATTTCTCAAGTTTTTCCTTTTTTGCAAGCCTTATTTTGCTAAAATTATTAAACAAAATGAATTAGAAATACATTTTGGTGTTTTCCTTTAAAATGTTGGCACTTTTGTAGAAAAAAAGTATTTAAAAAAATAAAAGTTTTTTTTTCAGAAATGGTGACATTTTTTATTGATAGTAGATGTTAGATGTTTCAAGTGTGAACACGTATTTAACATTTTCAACATTTTCCATGCGTTCCTCCGAAATGTATGCAAGTGTACAAGGGGTATAAAAGCTAAGCGGAAGAAATCGTTCTATCTTCCGTCCTTGTTAAGGTACAGCTGTTTAACATTCCAAGATTAAAAAACGAACGTGTCAGAAAATTTAGGCCCTAAATTTGTAAAACGCAAACGCAACGCTAAAAATTATATTGAAAGCAAAAACAATGTCAAAAATTTGTCATAATTTTGTTGTTGTTTTCTATAGAAATGTATATTTAATTTTTAAATTTTAAACGCTGCATATCTTGTGGCGTTGATAACTTTAAAACGCAATATGCATTTCTGTAGAAAGCAACAACAAAATTTTGACAAATTTTTGACATTGTTTTTGCTTTCAATGTTATTTTTGGCATTGCGTTGCGTTTTACAAATTTAGGGCCTGAATGTTTTATTCAGACTTTGAAGACTAAAAAAAATCGTAACTTTTTAGAAAAAAATCAGCAAATCGGCACTTCGCAAATTTCAGAACAAAAAATCTTCAAATCTGGCAGCCCTGTCTACAGGTGTTTTACATTGATATCGCCATTTTTGCAGCTTTTTTTAATCGGACTGTTGGTTTGTGTGTATAACTATGTTTTTGTATCAATGTCTGCCGGCTTTTTGCCGTTTTTAAATTTTGCTGTATTTGTCTGGCTTAAATGCCCCTATTTTTGTTTTTCTAAATGTAAATATAAAATATTTAACATTTATTTTTGCAATTAGTATGTGAATGGCAGCTGAATTTGAGTTAATTATTTCATTAGTTTCTTCTCACATTTACAGACGGGTACTTTTCTTCGATATACTATGTATGACTGTGGCCGTGGCTGACTCAAGGGATTTCCCAAGCAAATATGATTTTGCACTTTATTTGACTAAATAAATTGATTTTGAATAGTTAATAAATTTTGTGCTAATTTAAATTAAAATCCATAACAAAAAATTATAATACATATACATTAGGGTGTCCCAATTTCTTTGGTTTTTCATGGGTGCTTAAGCATAATTTAAGAGCTTATAGGGTAAAGTATTTTTGAGATTTTTCGGTTGTTCAAAAATCGGGTATACCGGCCTTTTTTTAAGTTTTCTTCATAACTTTGTCAAAAACCACGATTTTTTTACTTTTAAGGAAATAATTCAAAAGAAAAATGTCCAAGCCTTATTTTGGTGTACAAAGACTATAAGTTTTTCTATTGGATTTGCTCATTTATGCACCGTAAAATTTTTCGTAATTTTTTCATAAATTTTGAAAGTAACGCTGTATAACTTTTAAAATCTTTATGAAAATGAAACAAACTAACAATGCAGTTTGAAAGATCGATTTATTCTTAATAATTTAGAAATTAATATTTCTGAATTTACTCTTACCGTTCCTGAGTTATACCGGTTTTCAGCTATACATATTAATATTCAGGCCGGCCTTTAGACAAAAAAGTAAAAACTTTAAAAATAAATGATTTATAAAGGTCAATACAGTAACCCATTATAAATTATGGTTATGGAAAAATTTGTACATATTTTTTTCTTATGGCTTTTTACCTTGTTCAATATTTATATACATTTATCAATAAATCATAATGAAATTATTAGGTTGGTAAATTCTCACTGCCTATTTCACGATGTGACTGGAACATTTACGTTCGCTTATCGTGAAATAGGCAGTCAAAGTTATTTATACATTTCGATGGCTTAATATAACAAAGGCCTTACTCGATTTTTTTGTTTGTTTAGAGGGGAAGAAAAAAAGTTTGATTCATTTCTTCCTCTGGAGAGTTGAAAAACTGCCTGTGCCTCGGTAGCATTAGAAATAAAGCGCCGATAAAAATTAATCATACCAAAAACTGGCTTAGCTCATGAATAGTTTCTGGAAGCTTGTAGTTCTTAACTGCTTTAACGCGTTAAGGATTGGGAAATAACCCATTTGATGTAACCAGGTATTCTAGAAAACAAAGTTCCGACTTGTCAAATTCACATTTTCCGACATCTATAGTCAGACCGCAATCTCTCGAACAAATGCCGAAGGTAAATTTTGTGTTATATTCTATCTCTTAAGCAATAAGGATGTCGTCGATATACGCATAGCAGAAATCTAATCCTTGAACCACGTCGTTGATAAATCGCTGTAAGCTTTTTGCAGCGTTGCATAAACCAAAAGTCATCCGCGTTAACTCGAAAAAGCCAAATGCAAATGCCAAGTGTAACAATTTCTGCAGCTTTTTTTCTTCCGAATCTTGAAATTCATTAAGTAAGGCAGACTTGAGAGTATCATACATGTTTTGTGTCGGAGGATTTTCAATTATGTGGCTTACTGCATTGAGGATATCATTTTCAACGGATCCAACCAGTGCATAATATTTCATGGCATCTTGGGAAATACCGGAATTAAAAAACTGACTTTCTATTTGACGAGACAACAGTTTTGGATTAGTCTTCCAAATTGTTGGAATTTTCACTGAAACACGTGAAATCTCAAGTGATGGAGTCGTTGGTGCTGATTTAAATTCTTCCTCGGATTGGAATTGGAATTACAACTTCGGGGTCACCAAAAAAAAAAACACAATTAATGTTTTTTATTCAACAATTTAAATATTAACAAAAAATTGACAAATTACTAATATTCATATTTTCAACAATTATTTATGTACAAAAAGTAAATGAAATTGTTATTTTTCATCTTCTATATATATAAAAAGAAGTGTACACTTTGATGTCACCACTAACTGCGAAAACGGGTCGACCGATTTAAACCAAAATGAAAGAGTATTTTGGGGATAGTCTGTAGATGGTTTGTGTGAAGTTTGCACGAAAACGGCACAGTGGTTCCGGAGATATAGCATTTAGATTTTCTTATATATTATTCCCATACAAATATCAACAAACTGCCTTTCCTTTTCCATTTTATGATTTTTTATTGTCACTTGAAAAGTTACCAAACCATGTATCGTAATGTCTTATGTGTACAATGACATTCGAAATAGATCTTTATATATATTTCATATCGCTAGAGGGCGTAAAATAGGGCAAAACGGTTAAAAGCTCCCCCTCCCAATATCTTCTTTACTAATCAACCGATTTTCTTGAAATTTGGCAGGCAAATAGTATAACATCTAGAAGAAACTATAGCCATTAATTTTTATTATTTAGGGCGTGAAATTAGGCAAGAGAGGTAAAGGTTCCCCCTTCCTATATCTTATTAACTAATCAAAGGGTTTTCTTAAAATTTGGCATGTAGACTCTGTAATAAATAAAGTTACTCTAAGATATAAATTTTTTGGAAATTCCAACAATTAGGGCAAAAAGGGTAAATGCTCCCTTTACCCATGTCTTCTTAATTAATTATCCGATGATAGTTTCAAGTCTTGATGGAACTAAAGGCTATACATTTTAACATTTACGGCGTAAAATAAAGCAAAAAGGGTAAAAGCACCCCCCTCCTATACCCTTTTAAATAATTAACCGATTCTTTTGAAAGGTTTAGGTTTTTTTTGAATTTTTTTCTCCGGTTATTTTACTTCGGCTATGCAATGGTACTCGATTGGTCGTTAAAACTTGATGAAAAACGTTATCGAAGCTACCTTTTTGAATGGTAAACTCCGAGACGAAAATGTTTTGCTTTCACGAACTTCGCTGATTGCTACAGACGTCCCAAGTGAATTCAAACGCGTTTAATTTCCTTTAAGATTGGAATTTGCAATGATAATCAATAAGTCACAAGGCCAAACGATGTCTGTTTGCGGCTTAGATTTGGGCACACCATGTTTTTTACACGGACAATTATACGTGGCAAGTTCTCGCGCCGGCAAGCCATCGAGCTTATTTGTGTTGGCTAAAGAGGGACTGACAAAAATATCGTACACGCAATTGCTCTTCTTAACATGGGGTCTTCACCTGACAATTTTTTGTCATAATAAACGTCAAACTTCATATAAAAAAAACGCTGATAAAAATTTTAAAATTTTTTATAGACTTTGACGTTTGGTAAAACAAAAAATTGTCTGGCGAAGACCCCATGTAATTAAAATTGATTGTCTCTGTTTGCTTTTCATATTTCCGGATAAAAAATTCATCACTTTTTTATGTTTAACTTTTGAATATGTAACGATCAGGAATAAAGAAATAAATAGCTATTGTTTTTTCATCGCATCATGGTTTAAAGCGCTTTATTCCTCTTTCTTTCACTTGAAATAAGGTTTATGGCAAAACAACGTTTGCCGGGACAGCTAGTAGTTTATAAAGGAGAATTCAAAACAGGTAGAATTCCCACAGAGTCTTCCTTCAAGGTTTCCTCGAATTATGGTTTGAAGATGTTTATATTTCAGATTTCTCATGATATGATAGGTTTGAATTGTGCCCAGGGAATTTTTAGGATACAGCGACAAATCCACATTTCAAAAGCTTCTAGTTTCTTTGCATCTGCGGCCTTTGTTGCACTAACCTCTAAAGCATATAGCAGAACTGACCACACATGTGTTTTAACGGATGCCAAGTATTTTTTAAGAAAATGTTAAGCACAAAATACTAATGAAGGTCCGTCATACATGTTATATCCCTGGGGGCGATTCCTTGGTAGTTATGGGCCTTTTTCTACAATTTATTTCTAGTATGTATTGACAGTTTTGTATGGGAGCCCCCTTAAGATATGGAGAAAGCGGGTAGGTATGGAAGAAACAAATGATATGCTTTTGACTTTTTTTTGTAAGAAAACGCACACAAACGCAAATATTGGAGTTAAATTGACGTGTGTAAGAAAAAATTGTTCTAAAGAAAAAATTCGCATTAATGCTGCTGTTTGCTCTTTTTTTGTGGTTACTTTTTGTTAAATAAGAGACTTAGAGAAAACTTGTTCAGACAAAAGTTGTTGGAAACTTCACTAATAACATCTTTTTTGTAAACGATGTTTATGTAATATTAATATTTTCCAAGCTATGAGGCATAAAAGTCGGACTTAACGATTTTTCTCAAACTTTGGCGGACGTATAAGTATAAGTCAGCCTGAATTAGAAATCTTAAGTCTTCTTATTTTAAGAAAATGCTAAAATATACTTTTTTTGAAATTCGATAGGGAGACTTTACTTTAACTCAAGGACTTCTGTTGTTACTACGGCAATCGGATCTTCGCTCCGGAACGACGGAGTATCACTTGGCTTAAGATTGTTAATCCAGCAACCAGTGTTGCCAGGAGATTTTTTGTAAAAATACCTACGCTAACTAAAAAAAAAATCCGATTTTTCCCTACACGTTGCAAAAATGTTCCAAAAAATCCCTACGCGTTTTAGTCATTAAAGTCTAAGAAAAAACAATAGTTTTAAAAAACTAATATCATTCGCATATGTTTAGTAAAGCTCTAACCACAAAAATAAGTAATAAAACTAAAAAAATCTATGTACTTTTAATTAAATTCAATGAATAAAACAAGAGGTTTAAAAAAATATGTACCCCCGTATCCATAAACATTTATTAAGTTCACACAGAAAAAAATCAAGTTAAAAACGTAGAAAACAAGGTTGGTTTAAAGTTTTTCGATTTTTTGATTTTACAATAATTTGCGAACAACATTTTTTTCTTTCAAAATAACTATAATTCATGTCAATTTAACATTGCAGTAAAGTTAAAGCAAAATGTAATTTATATTGAAATAACAATCCGAATCAAGTTGAATGAAAGTTATTTCAAGTTGAAACAACTTGAATTTCATGTAGAATCAAATTGGTTTGAGTGTGTTATGACAGTGTGATGAAGCTTCAGAGACACAATATGCATTTATTTAAGAATATTTCAAAACACTTTCCCCGGTAACACATGTTTCACTTATTTTGTATTCTCCTTTGTTAACAGAAGCATCAGCAGAATCGCCCGATATGGTTTTCGTCATCATTCTACTTTGGAAACTTGATGTACTATTAAACTAACTAATTTTAATTAAAAGAATACGGGAATTGTCTTCTTTTTATAACATATTTTAAAAATGAAAATAAAATAATGTAAATACTTAAGTATGTATGCATGTTAATTTAACAAGATAAACTTTTGATTTTAATATAAAACAGGTTTTTATGGATTCAATATTGAATCCATATTTATTTATATTTTAATATATTTTTTTTTTTATTTTAACAGTGAATAATATAAAATAAATGTGATTTACGGTTATTTTATTTAAATAAAGGGCATACTTTTGCAGAAATTTTCTATGATTCTAATTTTTCCATGTTAATTTTACATTGGAATTTTTTTCTGTGTGTTTAACAAACGTTTTTTAAGTAAAATTTTCATAGAAAATTTGTTTTGTAAACTTTTATTTAAATCACCATTTGCATTGGGTAAAGCAAACAAAATCCGAACCAGGGGCCTAATTCTGGCAGTCGTGATCGAGTAATTTGTTGATTCGAAAGCAATTTTATTTCAGTCGATACTGAACGAATCGAATTTATTTTTTCTTTATTGTGAAACTCAAATTAATGCTTTACAACCGTGACAAAATAATTTCGATTCGTTCAGTATTGACTGAAATAATTAGATATTAAATTGCTTTCGAATCGAGAAAGTACTCGATCACGACTGCCAGAATCAGGCTCCTGTTTTGATAAATTTGGAAATACAACCTCGTCATTATAGTTCTTCCTTTTAAACATTTTTATCGAAAACTGTTCCAAATCCATGTTTCAAAACAAATTAGTTTTACAATTTCAGAAAATTAATTTAATGCGATTGCTCTACACTCATACAAAAGATCATTGAGGCTTAAGTTAAGACAATATTTCAAATTTGTACTCATCTTTTTTTTGTACAAAAATATGTTCTAGACTTAAGAATTCCATTTCTTTCAATATTAAATTATTAACAAAACTTTATTTTTTGCATTTATTTCGCATACAATGCAATATGAGAAAAATACCTAAATTTTTGCGAATATAAAAAATCTGTCCGATTTTCCCTACGCTCCTATTTTAGTAACAGAAAACCCTACATGTAGGGATTTTTCCCTACTTTTGGCAACACTGCCAGCAACCGCAAGTTTTTTCTTACTGTGCAGCCACATGATCAAGATTTTCTTGATAGTCTTTTACTATTTGTCAAAATTAACAAAAATTGAAAGTTGTGACGTAGGCTGCATTCAATTTTTGAGCAATTTACATTCAAGATGTCATCAAGAAAACAATTTATAAAGGCAAACGAAAAATTTGCTCACTAACCTTGAAATTCTTGAACGTAAATTGAAGCACTCTCTGGAAAGAGAATTTTAAAGGCAAGTTCGTTTCAATTTTTAAAAGTATGAGTGTATTGGTAGAAAAGTTTGAGAGTATTAAAACTTGATAAGCAAAACTTGATCGTGTAACCCTCAAGTTAGGGAAGAACTTCCGATGACAGCAAACTTTTAACAACAACAACTTTTGTTGGCCTAAAATGTCTGAAACGTATTCCAAATTATTTTTTTTCTGATTAAACACGTTTTGCTGCATTAAATAACTGTTGATTGTCAATAACTGACAATTAATATAGTCTTTTTCATTATTCTTTAAGTGGGTAACAGAATAGGCGCTCTAGTACAACGTTACGAATAGCGCTGCAAGCTGTCATATGTTAAAAACGGTAGCTTCAAAGTAGTATCAACAAAATACGTAGTTGAAGTTGAAGCGCAAAATTCGATATTTTGAACTTTGTTGGGCTAAAGAGCACTCGTCAGCTTCAGCTATTACTACAATTACTTAAGCTGGGATCACACGATTGCCGCAAATGCACCAATATGACACAATTTTTATTGTGCTTTATTGACGCACAATAATGAAATTGGACCAATAAAATATTCTGAAATCACACGATTGCCCTGTTCTAAACAAATTTAATTGCTGCTAGTTGGTACAAAGCGAAATGGTTACAACAATTGCCGCAGCACAGTCACACGATTGTTCTTACTTGACAACTGCGAAAACAGCTGTTATGGTAGCTTTTTTATTTGTTTGAAAGTTCTTGTTGGTTTGTTAATTAAAAAAAAATTAAATATGTATCATATATATACATATGTACTTAAACAAATTTTTGTTGAATATTTTTATTTAAATTTTTTAAGAAATTCCAAAAATTAAGTCGTTCAACAATTTCTATATTTTAAGGTTCGCTTAGAAACTTAAATAAAAATATTCGCACTGAACAGCTAAATATGCTTGTGAACATACATATGTAAACATACATACATATTTTGGTAAAAGCAATAATTAAAAAAAAATTAAAATGCATAATAAATAAATAAATATTTATCTTCATTACCTACTAAAAGAAACACAAAAAAGTAAATTTATTAAGGTTAGGTTAGGTTAGGTTAAGAAGGGTTATGTGCCCAAGGGCAAACTTCCACCCGGAGACCGGTACGGTCCATTGTGAATCCCTTCGATAAAAAGAAAGAATGTGGAAAAGAGAGAAGTAAAGAAAAGAAGTATAGGATGGATGAAAACCAGAAAATTAGTAGGTGCTGTGAAAAACAATTTCCCTCTCTATAGTCCCCTCAACAGAAACAACCGCACTATTTCCCTGACAAACCCTAGTAGATCAGCCGGATTACATCCAGCGATGCACCCCAGTTCGTCGTGAAACCTTTCTCCCAGCCACTTCTGTCTGAGACCCTGCATCCTAGGACAGTGGCATAGTACATGCTCGACTGTCTCCAGCTGCTCTGATTCATCGCATAATCTGCAGAAGTCCGGTATGGTGCTGTCCCATTTTCCCGTAAAGGCCCTAACAGGACAATGACCCGTCAAGAACCCTATAAGCGTTCTAAGACCACCCCTATCCAATCCCAGTAGAACCCTGGTTGCCCCCGCGTCCAATCTGGGCCATAGTGCCCTAGACACCCTGCAATCCACTCTGTCCCCCCAGGATCGGTTAACGTCATCACGGAACTTTTCCCTTATCACACCAAAGTAGTAACATAGGGGAAGCTTTACCCCCCTGTCCCTTACCACTAAGTCCATATTCGAACCCGCCCTCGCCAGTTCGTCCGCCACCTCATTTCCATCAACCATGCAGTGTCCGGGTACCCAACACAGCCTAACATTGAATGCCTCCATGAGTTCCCTAAGTGCATTTCTACACCTAGCGACCAGGCGCGATCGCACCGTATAATTTGTCAATGCCCTAAGCGCAGCCTGACTATCGACGTAAATTGTCACCACAGATCCACCCACGATGTGTTCCAGTATCACCTCCGTCGCCCTCCAGATCGCTAGGATCTCAGCCTGGAAGACACTGCACTCATCGGGGAGTCTGAATGACCTTTTCACATCGGTGTCCGCAATATATACACCGGCACCAGTGCCGGTTTCCATCTTGGATCCATCCGTAAATACTGCCCACCCCTCAAACAGTCCGTTGGACCCACTCCAATTTTCCCTATCCGGGAAGTCTACCGGTGGTGTTGCACCAAAGTCCAGGGTCATAGTCCTATGATCCGAAATACCCCCAAGAGTATTACCCTGACCAAGCAGACCCATCTCGTACAAAATTCTCGTGTGATCATCCCGCCTAGGCCTAACTAAAGAAGACTCGTAAAGTCTAAGTAAGTTCCTAGCGGCCACACTCCTCACATAATGTTCAATAGGGGACAGATATAGTAGGATGTCCAGCGCTGCCTGCGGAGTGCTTCTCCTAGCGCATGTAATGCCAAGAGATGCACTTTTTTGAACCTTGCTGAGCATCTTCCTATAGCTATCCACTCCCAACGCACCCCACCAGACAGTGCATCCATAGGTAAGTATAGGCCTAACAACCGATGTGTAAATCCAGTTTACCATATCTGGCCTCAGACCCCAGGTCTTACCAATGGAGTTCCTGCATGTGTAGTATGCATTGAGTCCCCTTCTCATCCTCTCCTGAGTATTTCTCTTCCAAGACAGTTTGCAGTCCAGAAAGTTACCCAAATACTTTGCTCCGCCCGATAGCGGTAACTCGACGCCATCTAGCACTGGCCCCCTAAATCCCTCTATCCTATACCTTCTGGTAAATAACACCAGCTCAGTCTTCACAGGGTTAACACCCAGTCCCCTATCCTTTGCCCAAGCCGAGAGTTCGCCCAGCATCACCTGCATAATTTCCCCGATCGTGGACAGAAACTTTCCCCTGACCAGAAGAACTATGTCATCGGCACAGGCAACAATCTTCCTGCCCATGGAATCAAGTGATCTAAGAATCCCGTTGACCGCAAGCAACCACAGTAGGGGTGATAGAACCCCCCCTTGTGGTGTCCCCCTGGTAACCCTCCTCCTTATCACATGATCCCCCAGGCTCGAGTTTATAATCCTACTGCCAAGCATGCAGACTATCCACTCTACCAGAAAGTCCTCAACTCCCAACTCCAACAACGAATCCCTAATCGCCTCAATCCTAATGTTATTAAAGGCTCCTTCTATATCCAGAAACGCGGCCAGAGTATATTCCCTATGCCCCAGACCGTGCTCAATATAACCCACCACCTCATGTAACGCGCTCTCAACAGATTTACCCTTCAGGTAAGCATGTTGAGCGTTGCTTATAAGGCGTGTCTCAATATTACTCCTGAGATAGTAATCTATTAGCCTCTCAAGAGTCTTCAACAAGAAAGAAGACAAACTAATAGGTCTAAAATCCCCCGGTTTCGAGTGGCCTACCTTTCCAGCCTTGGGTATAAAAATCACCCTAACCTCTCTCCACCCCCTAGGCAGATACCTCCTACTGAGGCACTTCTTTAATATATTCACCAGCAGAAATGATGCGTCGTCCGGAATGTTACAAAGCATGGCCGGAAAAATGCCATCCGGACCCGGTGATTTATATTAGTCGAAAGTATTTACCGCCCACACCAGCTTTTCCTTTGTGACCATTTCCTCGACGCAAGCGGAAGCATAATCCGATGTCATGGACATCACGTCCCATTGACCGTCGTCCATACTTCCGGTTTCCCTGCACCCGGGAAAGTGCGTCTCCATAAGTAAGGTTAGGGTCTCAGAGCCAGACTCAGTCCATGAGCCGTCATTCCTTTGGATGTAACCAAGGGCCTTAGGGTCCTTGGATAAAATCCGTCGGAATCTTGACAACTCGTTGACATTATCGATGGATGCACAAAATTGCCTCCATGATAGTCGCTTTGCTCTTTTCAGATCCGCCTTATATCTATTGAACTGCACCCTATGATTGTTCCAATCCTCTGGTGCTCTGGTAAGCTTGGCCCTATTAAACAGTCTCCTAACCGTAGACCTTTGAACTTGGAGTTCCCTGGTCCACCATTTGGGCTGTTTACGCCTACCCGGAAATGTAACCGGGCAGGACTGCTCATAGCTTTCCCTTAGAAGATGAGTGAACTTGTTCACCACCCCTTTATTAAAAAAAAGGCAAATATTGGTGCGTATTGTGTTGTTTGATTGCCGCACAAGAACACAATAAATATTGGTGCATTGTTGTTATTTTTATTGACGCGCGGTTGCATAGAAAACAGTCACACGATTGCCGCACCAGGGTTGCATTTGATCGGTAAAAGTAAGCACAATATTGTCCTTGATTGGTACATAAGCCAATTGGTTGTGCAGTCACACGATTGAGGTATTAAAAAGTATGAAAATTGGTGCATTGCGGCAATCGTGTGATCGCAGCTTTAATTCTGTTCCAGGCCTAACAATTCCTGAAAATAAAAAATACTTTTCATATTTTGAGAGCACGTGCTCATATCGCTGTTCAATAAATTGTTGTTTAATTTTTGATTTTAATATTCATAAATCTCTCATGATTTCACATTTAAAATTCATTAAACCGAAGAGCTTAAAAAAATTGCCATAATCTATAAAACAAAAAGTTTTAATTAATGATTGCTGGTGTGAATGTTGGCGTAAATTATCGTGTTAATTAGAGATGCTGAGGTTCGCTGCTGACCTTTTATTGTATTAGTTGCCGGCATTTTAAGATCTAGACATTACCAAACCCTAAAGTGTAATGGAACAGTTTTTTTTCATAACATGCTGTGTGTATTTTTTTGTTTAGATTCTATAGAAATTTTTTTTCAACTTTATCTTAATTTTGTTTCTTCATTATTATTTTTTTGTTTTGCTTTTGACGGCTTTGTTTGTGTTTGACATTTAATACGGTTTAGAATTGAAAGTTGTTTTACAAGTGTCAATAACTTGCGGATTTGATAAAAGAACAGCAGCGGCAGAGGTGCTGGTGGGTTCGAGGTGGAGGTACCAGTAAATATTAAATAGATTAAAACTTGGCTATCACGCATGCGGTGGAGTAGAATGCTTAATTTTGTTTATAAAATTGTAAGAAGAAGTGTTAGAAATAACGTGTAAACGAAGTGTTACATAATTTAAGCACGACTTAACATTCTAAAATTTAAAGTTTAAAAAAAATTCTTACGTTATTAAAATTAATATACTTCTAAAATGTTTTTGTGTGGGTTGTTCTAAAAACTTTTTATATTGTAAAATTTTTTTTTTTTTTTGCTTAATCATGTTTCGTTATTATAAATCGTACCAAACAGGTTTTAACATTTTCTACAGACCCGGTTTGCTGAAATTTTGCGCACAATTCTCCCGATTTTAGAGACATTTGGTCGAAGTGCACGAAATGCATTTTGATTTGAACGCCCATTATCACTTCAACCAATGTGCGTCGCTTAGTTTTATTAAAAATCTATTGAAATCGCCTGCCGCTTTTATTTCGGTTGGCCAAAATATTTCCTTTGAGGTAAAACCTTGAGAAAAATAAAAAACTCTTTAAAACAAGTTTTTAAAGCCTTTTACACTGAAAATATTGTCAGAAACATTAAGATTGACATTGATATTAAATTACAAGGCCAAAATTTTATTGCCTGTCTGGAATTTTTGAAATATGAATCCAAATATCTCTACAGAAATTTTATATGCGGCTAATTTAATTAACGTCTTTCTCTTATTTAAGATAAATTATCACACATGCCTAAAAATAGAGATGCCGATCCAGACTAATTTTTAAAAATTCTGAGAATCGGGATTTTTAAATAAATTTTGGGGATTTTCAATATATAAACAATACGTTATGTAAAGAAAAAAAATGGATGTTTGCAAAATTAAAACAGTTCAGAAAGTATAGTAAGTCAAGCTCGACCATTTGATACCCTATACCACAGTATATGCAAAGAAATTTTGGAGAGTATGTAATACCTGGGATTAGGAGGTACTTTCTCGATTCGAAAGCAATTTAATATCTAATTATTTCAGTCAATACTGAACGAATCGGAATTATTTTTGTTAGTGTTGTAAAGCATTAATTTGAGTTTCACAATACTGAAAAAATAATTTCGATTCGTTCAGTATCGAGTGAAAGAATTAGAAATAAAATTGCTTTCGAATCGAGAAAGTACTCGATCACGACTTCCAGAATTAGACCCCAGTGCAACAGGTTATGAAAATTAACAATTTACTAAGATTAAAAAAACAAAGAATTAAATTTGAATTCATGATAAAATTAACAAAACAAAAATGAAAATAAAAGCGTAAGAAGTTAATTATTAATATTTGAAATTGACATTAATAAGATGTTTGTTTAAAAAACAAAGTATTCTCAACTTTTGCGGAGATAGATAATTTCGCAACAGTTTTCGCAAGAACTGCCAGGGGGCAAATCACGACATTCGATATCGATCGTAATTACCATTTAAACAGTATTGCAATTTCGATCGATATCGAATGCCGTAATTTGGCCTTAGATCTGTCATTAGACATTGTCAGAAAGTTAAAATTGAGTGTACATATTTTTATAAATTAAAAATGTGGAAAAATTGTTATTGAAGAGAAAAAGCAATAGCAAGGATTTTAACTTTTTTATGTTGATTTAAATATGTACATATGTATGTAGGTGTTATTGATTTTTATTAAAATGTTTATAATAAATAAAAAGTATTTTTCTAAAGAGTTATAAAAGTAGTTTTATACATTTTAATACTTTAAAGAAATATAAATTTGTTTTTTGTGTACAAAGCTAAACAAGCTAAACAAATTTGCTTCTGAAGATTTCAGCCTGCATTTACAGTGAAAAAATTTGCTTTTAGTGCGTGTTCTATTTTGAACTGACAAAGTACCTGACATCGGCTGATTTACAGGTTATTTGCTTTTAATTCGGCAAATATGTTTTAATAAACATTCCTAAAAAAAACAACATTTTCAATTATCTGCACGAGAAAAAAATAAAAATTGATTTCAATTAAAAAATTTGTGATATTAATTAAAAAATTAATTAAATTCGCGGCAATAAACTAATAAATAGTATCAATTAAACGTTTAGTTCACTTGATTAAACGTTTAATTTAATTGATTAAATATTTAATTAAAACAGATTTTATTTTTGATTAATGCTTTAATCGGTGAAAAATTTTGAAGAATTTTTCCTGTGTGAAATACAATTTACAGTGATCAGAAATATAAATAAGTGTATAATTTGCTTTCTTGAACTATAAAAGGTTAACCCACATGAAACTAAAAACGTATGAGTGAAACTAAAATAATAAACCTTTCGTAAATTGTTAAATTTTAACAGACATGCGCAATTGCAGATGGATCGTAAAACTGACAAAGACACTGGAAAACACAAAGTGTGTAAAAGAAGCTTAAGCTTTGCTCTTTTTTGTACGTTCAAAGATATAAAATGGTCACCAACATGGTCTAGTTCACTGATTTCCCACCAAAAAATTGTTAAGACTTGGGAGTTAAAAATACGCTTCCCTTACTGCTTCCCTTTTTGCTTCTACTTTACTGCTGTACTTTATTCTACTGTTGTAAGATTAGGCGTACAATCCTGCAAAACATTGTTTCTACTTCTTTATTGAAATAGTGAAATCACTTATTATTTTCATAATATAATCGCCCCTATCGCGAATGTTATGGGTAAATGTTGTATGGAAGCTAACCTATATTTCCATCCCCAACAAATCGGTATCGCAAATATTTTGGAACTAAAATTTCTATTGTGCATTATTTGTCTGTGCTTTATAAACAAAAGTCTCTATTGTGAATAACTTGTCAGTGCTTGTCTTTTGAAAGAAAAATATACAAAATAAAATACTAATAATAATATAACAAAATATATAATCAACAGTATTCATCTTCAATTTCTTTATTAACACTCCTTCAATAAAAGAAAAAAAGTAACTTAATTGAGCCCTACCCTACAATACAAATTAAAACTTACATATTCCCTTCTCGTTCGCATTAACACTTGTTGTGAATTTGTTAGGTAAACAAATTCGCGGGAGTAAACACTGGCGATGCCAAATTTTTTAAGTTTGGGAATTCATTCCCAAAAAATTTGTGATGGGAATCATTCACAATACGAAATAAAAAAATTATTCAGTTGGCAATTAAAGACTTGTATTCGGGTTTTAGTTTCGGGTATAACATAAATTAAAACCATCCAGAGCTCTTAATTTTAGCTAAAACTTTTTAAAAGTTTTTTAACCATTCCACCCGATTTTTATGTTTTTGGGCATGCTTACGCCGAATATAAACGCAGTTTCCACCAATCCCGTCACATTTATCAGATAACGAAACATTTGTGATTTTCGTTGTATACTACTCCCATACAACAGCTACTCCCGAAAATAGCTTTTAATTCCATAACTTCCTAATAAATGCTGTCATTGACATACAATTTTGCGACAATAACTTTCACGATAGCCTATACGTTATGACGAAATGTTGTGCTGGTTGGTCCAAAATTAAACATAGGCCCCATATAAGCTCCCTTCTTAAAAGCTCTTAAAGGCAAACAAATCTTATATTTATAAAAATATCTAAATACTATTCGGCACAAGGAACTTCAACATGAATCTTAACCTCATAACATAATTTTATTCTGGCAGGTCCATGATTCCCAAATAGGTAACACTCTCAAAAATTCTTCTGTATATATTGTCGTCTTTATATGTTGTTGTTTTCATTTGTCAATTTTCGTTTGGCTTTGCAATAACAATAAAATCGTATGTATTAAATTACACTGTGTGTAATTTTTTGTCATGGAAAAATAACCATATACGGACAACTCTACGTGATAAAGGACCAAAAAAAAAACCCGTGTCTCCCAGTTTTGCCCAAAGTCATGTACTTGTTTTTATGGGCCCCCAAAGATTTGGGCCTCGAAATCATTTTTGCACAAAAGTAAGTAATCATATTCTCAGGCTCATATCTTTGTCTCAGAGGGTAAATCAAAATTCCGAACGGTTTGCAAGATATAAGCCTGAGAAAAGGATCACTTTTTTGCAAAAATGACACCGAGGCCCCAAATCTTTGTGGGGGGCCCATAAAAAAAGTGCATGACTTTGGGCAAAACTGGGAGACACGGGTCTTTTTTTTTGGTCTTTTATTACGTAGAGTTGTCCGTATATGGTGTTGCACTGTGTTATCTCTTAACTTGCGACCTGGATATTTGTATTGGGACCAGTGATGCCAGAAGGGCAAAATTTATCTGCATTTTGCAGATTATATATCCCGAAATTGCCAAAATGCAGATTTGAAGATTTTTGATTTAAAATTGCAGTTTGTACTATTTCCACTTCTTGCATTGATAAACGAAATATATCAACTATTCATGCAAGAACCGTTTCTACGCGTTGCAAATATCAACGGGTCCATCTGCGCTAATGTAGGGCATAATGGCCAGCTTAGTCAAATAAAACAAATTTCTAAATGTTTTTTTAATTGCCATGCGGGAAATTTGTGTCAATTGTCCCCACAGAAATGGTCCTGGGACTTGTAAAAATAGAGAAATGAACAAAGAGAAAGGTGAAAGGAGAAATAATAACTTAACTGATATATTAAGTAAGAGCAAAAATGTAAAAAATTTACAATAATGTAATTATTTATGTACATTAGAGCGACCCACAAAAAAAAGTACATGTACCCTTCTAAAATTGAACCTTGGACTTTTTTAATATGACATTTTAAATATTTCGGCTCTATTTTTGTATGTTTTGGGTATCGTAAGAAAGGTTTTTTTAAGGCCCGTCTAACTGTATATACAATTTGTCCAAGGACGATCATCCATGTCTTTTTTTTAAGAATTTTCTGTGAAAAAAACGCTATTTGAATATTTTGTTTTAATTAGGGCAATATGAGTATCAAATCAAGAAAAAAAGAAATGATCCACGACTTAAATTTTATTTAATTTGCGAATAAAATATACCGCCAAAAAGTCGTGGATAATTTCTTTTTTTCTTTCTTTAGTCCTATTTTCATCAATACATAATCTAAAAACTAAATCTGCTATCACTTCGAAATTGCATTTATATATATTCCAGAGCACCGTGTAAAATGCATCTAATTTGCAAAAATCTAAATTATTTACATACAAAGATGATGTACGTGGCAAAAGAAAAAATTTGATACCCATATTGCCCTATTTAAAACGAAGGGTTACCACCCCATTGCATTTTGTCAAAACGCGAACGAGCTCGTATTTCAAAAAAAACTGAGACACGTATTTAATTAAATCGACTAAAGGTTAAAATATGTTAATTTGGCATTTTTATTGCAAACAACCCCGAACAAAAAATTCAAAAACCGTTTTTTTTACATCCTTAAAATTTTATATACAGTTGGACGCGCCTTAAAAAACCTTTCTTACGATACCCAATTTGAATATGTTGGTAAGGAAACAGATTCTCAAATTAACAAAACATGCAAAAATAGACCCTTTTTCAAAATGGTCCAGCTCAGGAGAGGTCAAGCTGGAGCCGAAATATTTAAAATGTCATCTTAAAAAAGTTCAAGGTTCATTTTTAGGAGGGTACATCGAGCAAGAATTTTGCTTCCATACAACTTGAGTCGCTCTAATGTACATACTTATCTATAAATTTTTTTAAATCCGATTTTTTTATTTACTAAATTTGGTATTAATTAAGTTTTAAGAAATTTGTTAAATAAAAAAATGTAAAAAGTTGGATTCTATTTGTTTATAAGGGCTGTTTTTGTAACAGGCTTAGTGTTCACCGGTCGTGAGATACATTTCTTTGGAACTATTTAAAGGACTTGTTTATTGGAACCATTTTAGTAACTAACACTAAACACATTCATTGAGAATAGATGTGTGACTGGTCAAGTGATAGCTGTTAGGTGTCAATTAACCCCCTCCAATGACAACCCCATGTAAGAGTAATCGGTCCTATCATGGGGCTACTTTAGAGTCAATTCGCTTCCCTTTAGGGTGGTTTGTATTAGGTTGTAATACAACTCATTAACAACTTAATAACTCTACAAGAACTCGACATGCCGTGTCTCTTAAATGGAACAGAACAACATCATCTGGAATAAAAGAAACTGCATTCTTTCACCAACTATATTCCTACTGATGCTAGACTTTGTTATGCAAAAAACAAACAGTGAAGCCCCAGGCGGTGGAAACTAACTTGCCGCTTAAATGGTATTGAATACTAAGGCGACATCTGGCTTTTGTCTCCCGTTTCGAGAACATCCAAACTAAACTGAACAAACACAAATGGTGGATCTGAGGACAATATACTGGCACATATAAACTAGGCAATGCACAAAATATGGCTGCCAAACAACATCTGTCGCAAAACCAAACTCCGTCTATTTAACGTAAATCGATGCCTACAAGTAATGTTGCGCATATATTGGCCCAACACGATATCCACAAACGAGATACTTGCTCGCCCAAACAATAGACTAGTATAAGAAGAAATTAAGAAACGAAAATGGAATTGGATTGGCCATATATTAAGAAGACCCGACTGCGATATTAGCAAAGCTGCACTAAAATGGAAACTCCAAGTGCCCATTTATATTATACGACTTTTCTCGCTGCAACTTTTGTCGGTTCTTGTTTACATTGCGCGATTTTTATAGCAGCAACTTCTTCTGTGCCACCCAACTTAAATACATTTTTCTTCAAATGGGAGAACGAATGGGCGAGCAAAACGAATCGAAGAGTAAACTCGCTTACTAGAATGTAAGTAGATTTCGTCAAAATCTAGTCACAAAGTTGATTTTGTTTTATATGGGAAATCTAGTTAAAAGCAACTAGACTTGGCTCGAAACCTCGTAATTACTAGATTTCGTTGTAGTGTAAACGGGCTATTGATCAAACACCATTCAACCGTGTTTTTTAATACGTTCTTCTATGAAGATTTTCGGAAAAAAAATCAACAAAAATTTTAAAAAATAAATTAAAGGTCACGCTTTAAACGGATTTTTTTTTTGTGAAATATTTGTCAAGTGTGAGAAGTAAATGTCATTCATAATTTTTATGCGTAAGTTTAAGGTCGTATTAATAAAAATTATTATAATCTTTTTCGAAAATTTCATACCTGTTGTTGCTGTTGTTGTTGCTTTGTGGAATCCATCGCTTGTAATTATTTTGTTCAATGTTTTTATATCTTTGTTATTTTTGTTGTAAATCTATTTGACAATTTAAAGTTGTGTTTGCTGCGTTCAACTTTTTATAAAATCTTCAAACGACTTTTGTCGGCTTTTACAGCGACAACTTGAGGGCTTAACTTAAACTAAAAAGCAAATTATGACAAGTTTTTAATTTTTATCTTTTTCTTAACTTTTAAGTATTAATTTTAATACAATTTTACACTAATTTTACTGTGTAAAGAAAAATTTAACAATATTCGAAATTATGTCAACTATTTTTTTTTAAACTAAAGAAACTGGGCCACTAAATATCGGTAATAAAATATTGAAAGCTTTAATTTGGCTTTTTTATTTTCAAATATTTCACTAAGCAATTAGTTTGGCGGTTTGAAGGGTACTTGTTAAAGTAAGATTTTATTATTTTGAATTTTTAAGTGTCTCTTTGATTTCTTAGGAAATTTTTGTAAAAATTTTTTCTTAAAATTTCTTGCAATTTTCAAATATTTGTGGTAAATTTAAGGCCAAAATTTGTAAATTGTAGAGTGGGCGGTTTTGCAACTATTTGTTTTTTTTGTATTTTTTGTAAACTAAAACCAACAATAACACAAAAACATTTTTTATCTTTTCAATACACACATTTTTTTACAATATTTTTGGTTAAATTTTTCTTGCTTCAACTTGTTTTTGGGTTTTAAAAAATAAAAACTTAAAGCACTTTTTTTTGTAGTTTTTTTTTTATTGGTTTTTAACGTAATATGCAAGTTGTTGTCGTTGCTATTATTCAACTTCCATATAAAAAAAAATAAATAAAAGCACAAACAATATTTGTTGCTATTTAAACAAAATTTTGTATTGAATAAAGTTGAGTTTTTTTCATCTATTTCCTTTTGGTTTTTCGAAAAATGAATTGTTTTTAAATTTTGTATTATGAAATTGACTTTTTTTCGCGTGCACACTCCAATGCGGCTGTGCTTGGACTGACTTCGGTGTCTGATCAAAGCCGGCTCAAGTATTAAACAAAAATTGTTACTTTATACCAACCATCCTAAAACAACCAGCCAACAACTTCGTTCGAAACACAAAAAATTTGTCTGATTTTTGTTTTGTTTTTGAGGTTATTTTTACGTTTCTTTGATTGTAACTTTTGCTGTTGTTTAAGTTTTGTTAGTTTTAGATCATGTAGTTTGTCAGTTTGACTATTTGCTTTTGAATTAGCTTTAAAGTTTGAGTTATAGTATCAGCACATTGGGCCTCATCGAAAGATTTTAATAACAATAAACAGTTAATTTTTTTTATTATTTTTTAAATTTTATTGGGATAATTAAGTGAAAGTACAGCTGAAGGGGATGCTATGTTTTGGAGTTTACTAAATTCATTCAATCATTATAACTAATGTATTTATACACTATACCCCTTTATTATGCAAATACGTTTTTGTAATTTCCGAAAATAAAAATCCCTTTTGATTATTTGGTCCACTTGCCCATGGTAAGTTTGTATGTAATCTGGTTGCGGATCAAGTACAAATTTAAAAAAAAAAATCTTTATACATTTTTACATAAGCTTTTTTCTGGCTTTACGGCAAAGACTGGAGAAATTAGTAAAAATCTCTCAATGATTTTCTCTTATAGCCTTTTCACACTTGTCAACATTTAACATCTAACATTAATTTACGAAGATGTTGAAATTTTCCCATACACAGAAAGAAAAACACTCGGGATAAATCAAGTTTTTTATGATTACTTTAAGTACGAGTCGTACTCAAAAATTCAAGTGGGATTACTTTCGAAAATCAAGTGAAATGAGTGCCTCGGTAGGCTAGCTGGTAGCTAGCTAGTCTATCAGCGCCGAGGTTGCGGGTTCGATTCCCGCCAGAGACTCTGGTTTCTTTCCTGCAGACAAGCATAGAGCTTCGCGGGAATAGCTAAGGAAATTAAAAAAATCCCGGAATTTCTTGAAATGAGTATAAAATCCTTAAATCAAGTAAAAAAAGATTAAACTTTTCGTTGTGTTCAACCCTCCGGCTTACGCATGTTTTGATTTTCTATACACATTGAAAAATGGTCTGGCCAGACTCATGTGTACCACGAAGGGTTAAAAAGTAAATTTGAACTCTTGCTTCTCATTTAGTTTATATTTTTGGTTAAATATTTACATAAGATTTCTAAAGTAAAAACCATATCGGGTATGATGTTGGTGTTTTATCATTCTGTAAGGTGTAATACGAGTAAGTACATCCATCAATCATAATAATTTTTTCTTTCTAATTCGGGATAAAATCAACTTTATAATGCCTAAATCAAGCGCATTTTAAGATTGATTCAATCCTAGTTTTACCTTAAATAATCTCATTTTCGGATTATTTTAAGTACGAATTCGGATTAAAACAATTTTATAATTCTTGAATCAAGCACATTTTGAGATTGATTCAATCTTAGTTTTCCTAAATCAATCCCATTTTTGAATTATTTCCAGTACTACATCGGGATTGAATATGGATAATTTAAGTATTTTGCGATTGAAAATCCGTACTTGAATCAATCTTTCTGTACTTGATTCAAGAAAATCCGTGATCACCGTACTTTTAATACCGCTTCGGATTGGTTTGAGTACGGATGGATTGATTTTTTTTTGGGTGAAATACCATGTTCACATGGACAGCAATATTCGTGGTTCGCTCTCCCATTCCTGTTTCGCGCCCAAACATGATTACAACAACATGTTTTGCCATATAAAACTTTGAGAGCGAAACAGGCCGTTTCATTTTGAAACATGCTGCGAAACAGGAAAAATGTACTATCATTTCCAATTTTGATAACAATTATCGTTAGTTTATCTAAACTAGCTCTCAAAAAAAAAAAAAAAAAAAAAAACAAAAATTAAAAAAATTTCAAAATAAAACAAGAATAAATCGTATGAACAGCATGTTTGGCAAACTAGTTTCAGAGAGCGAAACGAGTGGCTTATATCGTCGTATGAACAAAGCATAAGAAATACATAGGGCTAAAAATCCAAATTTTTCAACATCTTTACAAAGTGCTCCTTTCTCATTGTGTTCCATTCTACATCTTCCGTTTATTTTAGTGTCATCACTAGAAATGTGGCAACAAATTCTATTATTATTGTGGCAGCACTGACAAAATGGCATTCTTAAAGCGGCCCATACACTTGCAATACTATTGTATATGATATTCGCCATATTATTTCCATTTTGTCCTATATTATGCAATAAGTCGCACAATGGTTTCATTTATTCAATAAAAAGGTGAACATAACCTATAGGAATAACATCAACAGCATTGTACAATGTTGCCAACACACTTCACTTTCTTTTCGTTGTGCAATAAACATCAAAAGTATTTTTATTGTTGCCAATATATTGTGCCACCCTCGAATATCACATACACATTGGCGATATAATTGTATAATACGTAAAATTGAACAATTTTATTGCAAGTGTATGAGCCGCTTTATAAGATTTCCGTATGACGTGCGGGATGCAGCGTTACCATTTTATCAAGTTGTTACTTTATTGCAAGCCTAATTTTGCCTAAGTTTTTTTTTACATTATTAAATAAAATGAATTGTAAATACATTTTGGTCTTATCTTTTAAAATTTTGGCACTTTTGTAGAAAAGTATTTAAAAAAAATTAAAGTTTTTTTTCGTAAATAGTGACATTTTTATTGATAGAAGATGTTAGATGTTTTAAGTGTGAACGTTGATAAATGTTACATGTTCTACATTTTTGTGTTCGTTTGTACAAAAAATACAACTGTGGGAAAAATGTTCAAGTTTTTTTATGAATATATTAATGAAAATCATGCAAAACGTGTTGCATATTTTACCCTCACGTTTACTTAAGATGTTGATAATGCCCTATTTTACAACTTTGGTACTTACTACCTTGTTTGTATACTCAATGTTGTATCTTGTTTGTCATAAATCATACCGATCATAAATTTGTGAAAACCAAATATAAAAATATTTTTAAATTAAAATGAAAAAATTTGATATATCGTCGGCTTGATATGCAAACCTGCTAACTCTCTTTTTAGCACATTTTGCGGGAGAGGCAAAAAACTTTTTATATTTCGTATTTGCAGATTGAAGGGAAACCAAAAATATATCTGGTTTTACACACTTCAAGACTCAAATTGAAGAAAAACTACGTTCTGGTCGATAAGGCGTATCTTTCTCTACCACACGTTATCAAAATCTCAATTTTATTAAAAAGTGGATTTAGCAGGTTTGCATATTAAGCCAACGATATAATGGGTGATTTTTAAGAGCTATAGGAAAGTTTAAAAAAAAACAAATAAAATTCAGAAAAATGCATGAAATCTTTATTTGAATCGATAGTACGGTCCATATAATTTAATGTTTGAAGATTATTTCATGCAAATGTTGACCGTGACTTCGCCTCAAATGGTCCATCCGCTTAGTCCAATTTTGGCATACTCTTTCCAACATTTCGGCCGGTATCTCATGAATAAATGCTTCAATGTTGTCTTCCAATGCGTCAATTGAAGCGGGCATGTGTGTATAGACATGAGCTTTAACATAGGCCCACAAAAAATAGTCTAAAGGCGTTAAATCGCACGATCTAGGCGGTCAATTGACCGGTCTCGGGACGTGAAATAAAATGTTCACCGAACTCGCCTCTCAATAAGTCCATTGTTAAGCGTGCTGTGTGGCATGTGGCACCGTCTTGTTGAAACCACATGTCATGCAAGTCAAGCTCTTGCATTTACGGCAAAAAAAAGTTGGATATCATCTCACGGTAGCGCTCACCATTCACAGTTACGTTACGATTCGCATCATCTTTGAAGAAGTACGGTCCAATGATGCCACCAGCCCATAAACCGCACCAAACTGTGACTTTTTCTGGATACATTGGCAGCTCTTGCAATGCTTCTGGCTGATCTTCACTCCAAAATCGACAATTCTGCTTATTAACGTACCCATTGAGCCAAAAATGAGCTTCGTCGCTGAACACAAGAAGCGCGCGATGAACTTTCTTAACAGGGCACGCATTTTGATAATAAAATTCAATAATTTGCAAGCGTTGTTCGTTTGTAAGACGATTCATGGTTAAATTATAGACCAAACTGAAGATGTTTGACAGTGAAACAAAACACGAAACGTGCGTCAGCTGTTTAAACCAGTGTTGCCAAAAAGATAATAGCTAAAAAATCACCCGATATTATTATTTTTTTAATTTTTTACAAGCCATTAGTGATGTCAATATTGTGTTCAACCCGTTATAGTGTGCAGAAACCGCTTAAATAGCTTTAAAAATAGCTAATGAAGTACATTTAGTCTGCCTTCACACGTTTCAGCTTTTGATGCTCAACTATTGTGTTTTAAGGAGAGAGAAAAAAGAAGTAAGGCGATTGGTACTGAGATGCCTGTACTCGGTCAGTACGCTTTGTGTCTTCGTTCGTAGGTACCCAGGAAAAACTTTTTGATTTTTAGTAATAGGTGGTAGTTATTTCATACGTTACATGGTAAGTAGTTGTCACTACAATTGTCATTATTCTGAAAACTTCAATAAGTACTTACAAGTAATGACCTCAGCAACTACTTATTACCTCTATAATTTTCACACTGTATTGTTTTCACTACTGAATATTTACTTACTGGTAACGTACTCTATAACTACTTATTAGGTATATTAACTAGTGATTTTTTGGCTTCTGGTAAGTATATTGTAAGTACTTACAATTCAACTTACTAGTAGCTAAATAATAACTAGATATTTTTTGACTTCTAGTAAGTGCATTGTAAGTACTGAATTCTGTGGACACCTCGAACAAAAATAAGTAGTTATTCAGCCGAAAAATATGTAGTGTTTAACTTTCTCCAACATTACTTGCTAACTTACCAGGTAAGTAAAGTTTTTGCTGGGTATATGCACAACGATGACTCCTTGTAAACATTTTCATTTCTTTCTCTTTAATTCGCTGTAAATAAAATTGTTGTTGTATTGAACCGAAAAACTTGAAACCGATTGCTGCGTGTGATCATATTGGCATCTTTAAAAAGGAATTGAAAAGAAGTTGAGCATCAAAAGATGAAACATGTAAATTCAGACTTATGATAAAAGTGTAATAGTTGTAAATAAAAGCATAAAACATGTTACATTTTAAACTTTATATACTGTAACATATTTTCTCAGAAAAATAATCGCAATCGCCATTTTCTGCAGCAATGTTGTTGATATAAGTAAACGTTCAATCCATTTGATTAAATTTTTAATTAAAACTAATTTTAGTTTTGATGAATGGTTTAATGGAAAAAAAAATTAGAGTGAATTTTTTTCTGTGATGGTTATAATGAAATCTTAGTGTGTATAAACAGCAATTGAAGGGAATTATGTTTGTAATCTGCATCGATTTCTGTAAATATTTGATCACCCAAAGGAAAAAGAAAATCGCCATCCCATTGTGCTAAGTAAATACTGCATACACATGTACAGAGGCTCTTTAACATATTAGAGGTCTTGCATTGTTCAATTACAAATTCAAAAACACACTCTAACACAACTGTTAAATACACACACAGATACAAAACATAAAAACAGGCATATATGTATAAAGTTACAATGATGGTAAAGTTGACTCTCGATAATTTGAAGCTCATTAATTTGAATTTCTCGATAAGTTCAACAGTTTCAGGTTTCTTGACAAACATTAATAAATAAAAACAAATCTATGTTATAAGGTCGAATAGCATCTTGCTCGCTAAAACGCTACAACATTCGAATTCTTTTGATATCTATTGTTTTAGTTTATATTTTCTGCTTTATACGCATTGAATGCATTGCTGTTTACTTATGAATATCATCTTACTTATCAACGATTTAGAATTTTATGTTTGATGATTCTAAACTCTAATAATTTGAACTGGTAATGTGAATGTCCAAAACAGGTTATACAGGAGAATGGTACCTTAAACTACGAATATATCGGCGGCGCTATAAGCCCTGTATGTTTCGTTGAAATTGGCTAGATATTTTCGGAGAGGCAGTTATTCTCCCTATGTCCCCCTCTTAGTCCTAGTTTTAAAAAAATAGAATCCTTTATTTCCTATTTCATCAAAATTTGTTTACCTTTTTAGTCGATAAATCGTAGCAAACGCAAAAGTCACTTTCGCATTCGGTCAGCGAGCGAATGTAGATAGGCTTAAGGCGGAATGAAGATTGAACAGCGCACTCATGTTAAAATAGCTTAGTTTTGAGTATGGAAACTATTGCTTTAATAGAACTCTTCTATAACTTTAATTAATATTTTCTGAGTATAGGAGGTTTAGCGGCCCTGGACTTTATCCTAAGCCCTTTAGTGGCACCTTATAAAGTCTATGGAGGTTCCATTCTTCATTTTGTTGAAACAAATTTAAAAATCGGACCGGCGTAGCCGAAGATTACATTACCTCTTTTATAATATTAATTTATATGTTAACGTGTTCTATATGTATATATCGTCACCTAAAATGCAAAAGGGCGTAACAAAACTTTTTATTTTTTACAGGAGAAGCAAATAACTTTACAAAATCAATAGCCACAAGGTGTGCTTGGCGTTTGAATTTCTTTAATAAAGTCGCAATTTTTGATCGCCGGGAGTTTTAGTGAATACGTAGTTTAAAAAAACGAACAAAAACCAATCAATAGCCCTATTTCGAATTTTTTTTTTTTTTTTTTGTTACGCCCTTTTGTTATGTTACTCTTGTTAATTTTAATATTTTTTCTGTTTCTTTTGTTAGTTTGAGCACATGTTAATATGAGCTTTCGATTATTTTAGCTTTTTCTCTGATCACTTGAAGTTTAAATTATCGGGAGTCTACTGTACTAATTCAAACAATTGGGGAGTTGTAAAGCTAATGAATTTTCCAGTTGTTGTTCAAATATTGTAGTTGTAGTTGTTGTAACCAAAAAGCGGGTGTTTGTTTTATTTTTTTCTTTTTTGTTTATTTTTATTAAACATTTGTTTTAACAATTTTATTTTATCATTTACTTCAAAATGATCATAATTTTTTGTTGCACTCTCGTTTTTTCTTTTATTTTCAGTTTTAGATTAAATAAATTTTTATTCTGCCAACAAAATTTTGACATATTGTCAATGTTTTACTAATCTGTGGTTAAATGTGGTTTTATTACGATTCAAAGTTGTTTTATGGCTTTTTGTCTTAAGAAAATGTCTAATTTGTCATGCTTTTGCTTGATTTTGTGAGATAAACGTTTTCTTTATTTGTCAGTAGCAATTAGTTGTGTTTAAATTCTAGTCAAACTTGATATTTTAAAATTTCAAAGTGAGAAAAAGTTTGAAGAAAAAAAAAATAAAAATTTAAGGAAAATACTAAATGTAAAAGAAATCCTATATTTTTTCTTTGTTCAGAATTTTTCTTTTTTTTAATTTGCATTTAATGTTTATTATTTAGTTAGTTAAATGTTATAAGGTCATGTTTTGGTGCAAAGTTGAAACATTTAGCAAGATGACATATGTAAATAAATATTTTTAATCGTTAATTTAAAAATGCTTTAATTTTTTTTTTATTTATTTATTTTTTTTATTGTTTTATATTTGTTTTATTTATTTATTTTTTTTTTTTTTTTTTTTTTTTTTTGTTTTATATTGCAAATTTAACTTCAAAATGTCAGTTTGATGATCGTTTAGCCAAATTTAGCACAGTTTCTTCATCGTTTCTTTTTTTAATTTTTTATCTTGTGCTTTTATTAATGGTCTATTGTGTTTTTTTTTTATTTAGTTTTTTATAAAAATGATATTAACTAAAAATGTCATAAGAACACTGAAAAGTTATACAGCAATTTCTGGTTTAATATCAAAGAGCTGAACTTTGTTTGAAGTTGTAAAAATTTAATAACTTAAAAGAACAAATTTAAGTGGATGTTAAACAATTCGGTAAGAAAACCTTTAAAAAGTTTTAACATAATATTTTTATAACGTTATTCATCATTAGTGGTGTTGACATTCCGTGTGAAAGTTTTTTAATATTCATCTAAGACCTCATTAAGTATATCGAGACCTTAGAACAACAAGGTTATTCTATCTTACATGTACTTTAGGTGCAAATAGAACCTTGAGTAATTCCAATCAATCGTAAAACCGTAGATTAAACTTATAAATAAAAGCGAACTACTAAATAGTTGTTTATTTTAGTATTTCAACTGGAGATTTTCTTTTCGCGGACTTTTTTATTTCCCGGGAAAGCGGGATTTATTCTCGGGATCCCGGGTATTCCCGCTCAATACGAATCGATGCAAAATATTAAAGTAATCAAAAAAGGTCGATCAACACTTATAATTATTAATTAATTTAATTTATTTGAACAAATAAAATTTCCTGAGAACAATTAAATAAGTTTATAAATGCATTCAACTTTTTTATTTCTGTGGCAAAAGGAAAAAGTTCTTACCGGCACCTTAAGATCTTCATGTTCAAGATATATGGGCAAAATTTCAATTATCTTGTAGGATTTTTGAGAAAGTTATAGAAAAATGACTTTTTGGCAATCTTTTTTCAAAGTGCAATAACATTTGGCAAAAAAAAAACTTTCGATCTGTGACATTAGCAGGGTTTAGAAAAAACAACTTAAAAACTTATGACCGCTAGAACTGATGATTATATTAAATTTGGAGTAAATTTCCGAAAGCCACCTTTAAAGTTTTAAATTGTTCTCTTATAAAACTCAACAAATAGACTTAAACACTTATTGGCACAGAATTAATTCACAGCCAACAGCATTTATATAAAACCAAAAAAGTTAAATCATTTAAACAAACTATTACAAAATATTGATTAGCTTTGTTTGATGTTATAGGTTTGTGGAAAAAGACGCAGTAAAATAGATTAACGTATTATATTCCTTGAAAATGGTAGACGAAGTAAACCGAAATATCGGAGAAAATAAATTGTTAAAATAAAATAAAAAGTTGTTTTTATTTTTATTTTATGATCCAAGACCTTTAGCCGAAGCAAATAAATAATCTCACAAAATATTTCTTTGAAAAAAGGATTTTGGTTCAGAAATAACATTTACAGAATCGTTTGAAAGCCTTTTTCTTATTTTTATCAAGAAGATTTGAATGAGAAAACACGTTTCCTTTCTACGGATGTTTGCCTTTATAGTCAAGGGAACAAAAAATAATTTCAAGCGTAAACCTAAATCCTTTTTTAAATTTGTTAACTCTAAGAAAAAAAAACAACTGGTTTCCCTTGATTGATTAAGTAGTACCAACATATGGAATCCAGCGATTATGGCACAATATTCAAGATACACGGAGAGAATTGTGTGCAGAAATTATGCGCTATGGGCACAATTTATGCACAAATTGTTCACGAAAAACGACCAAGAACAGTTGTTCATAATCTATGCACACTTGTTCATAACTTAAGTTCAGCACTATGAGCATGTTTTATGAACAACTGTGCATAGGTTATGAACAACATTTTCATAGATTGTGAACAACTGAGAAAAGACTATGAACAACTGTGCATAGGTTATGAACAACATTTTCATAGATTGTGAACAACTGGGAAAATACTATGAACAACTGTGCATAGGTTATGAACAACATTTTTATAGATTGTGAACAAGTAGGAAACATTTTACACCTCCTGCAAATATTAAAGAAACAAAACTTCATTTTATTTTGATTATTTTTTGATTATTTATTTTTTTCCAACAATACTTAAATTTCTTTCTGAAATTATTTATGTTTTAACTGTGTTAAAATATGTAATTCTGGTGAGTTAATTTTAGTGGTTGGTATATCATAAAAAAAATGTTGAACGAAGTTCCAGAAAATTGTGTTTTCAAACGGGTATTCTAGGTTGAAGACGAAAAAACACTTGAAATATATATCAAAAGCATTAAAAGCGTCAGCAAAAAGATAAATGAGACTTTCCACGACTAGAACATATTGATAGGAATTGATATCATTTCGATCCTTAAGAATGATCAGAAATGGTTGAAAATTTATGTTCTTGCTCACACAAAATTCTTTACGCTTGTTTATAGTGCTTTGTATGTCAGCAGCGCTGTTTATTTCAACGACGAAGGAATTCCAAGCGTCGCCTGTGCTTACCTTCCACGTCTGTTTCTCAATTGTTTTTCTTGCCACAGGCTTAAAAATTGCTGCCAGCACCTTCGAGACTTCAATTAATTCTAAATCTGGAAGAAAATTCAAAAATAATAATTAAATAAGTTCTTTATTTCATAAGTTTAAATTGTTTTTTTACCTTTGTTTGTTGGAAGATTATTAATAATTTTTTTAGCAGCTGGAAATTTAACAATATTTTTGCATACGGCTATGATGTTATCCTTCAGTGAATTCCAGTTGTTAAGAAATAAGTTTGACTTTTCCGGGTACAAATTATGGAAGTCAATATCGATCTAAATATAAAAATATAAATGTTTTATTTATTTAATATTTATTTAAAACATTGAAAAATTCAGAGTCTACATCTACAGTGACAATGTCACCGGCTGACAAATCTGAATTAAAAGGAAAAAAATAAACAGAAATGTATTAAAAAAGCCAACCCGTGCATAACAAATATACAACAAGTATACAGAAATAACAGAAAATTAAATTAAAATATAAATTAATACCTTCTAAATTTGTAGGAATCATATATTCACTTCTTAGTTCACCTGCGAAGTTTTCCATATTTAGCACTTCAATGGAAGTTTTTCTGCAAAACACAAACAAAAAGTAAACAAAATCAGCTGAAGCAGATCTCCATAAATAGTTCGTCAAGCAACTACCCAGTCAGAAAAACAATTGGCTGTATCAGTTATCTTTGTTCTGTGATAAATATTTGATAATAACTCAATACTTACCTCTGGTTTTCTTGATTTGCACTATTATATATTTCTAAATAATATTCACTTCAATTCACTTCAACTACTGTCGCTTCTAAACACAACCGGCGCTCTTGACACAAGAAACATAATATTGTTCATAATCTATGCATAAATGCGCACAACTTATGAACAAGATACACACATATCAAAATGTTGGGCAAAATCCATGCACAAGTAGGCATAACTCATGAACAAAAAGTGTTAATAATAGTCATTCATGCACAATGTTCATATATTATGATCAATTGTGTTTAATTTTCAAATAATTAAGCTATGAACAATGTTCACAAACTGTGCACATTTTTTGTGTATAACTTATGCACAATTTCAATAGATTGTGCAGAATTTATGATTATTAGGCATAATTTATGCGCAAAGTTGCATATTCAAAAATGTACCTAATCATTTTATAGTTATGAACAGCTTGTGCATAAATAATGCACAACAGTTTTCTCCGTGTAAATGCGAGCTAACCAACGTACATACTAGGGTGTTCAATCGATTAATTTTTGTTCGATTAATCGTCCAATTTTAGACGATTAATTGTTCGAATAATTTAAAATTGCTAATTTCGATTAAATGATTAATCGAAGAATTTATACCGATTAATCGAATAATAATATATAGTATTTCTGTTAAATGTATAATTTTTTTAAAGTTTTAAACAAAGCAAAACAGTTATGTTTAGTGAACTATTATTATTATTATTTATTTGGTATTATAAAGGCCCCAACACAGTTTATATTCTAATATACATACATATTTACATTATTTTAGATTTAAATCGACTTATAAATATTTATTTCAGTCAAAAATTGTTTTATGTTTTTAAATTCATTTTCTTTTTGAAGGATATTAATGTTATTTATTTTATATTTTAAACGTTTGTTATGCAGAAGACTGCATTCATTAAATATGTGAGAGATGGTTAGTGTTTGCCCGCATTCACAAACTGGGGGCTGTGTCTTTTCAATAATATGTTTATGTGAGAAAAAACAATGACCTATTTTGAGTCTATTTAACTTAATAAAGTCTATTTTGGATATATTGGGTACTATTAATTTGTGCGATATGTTTCTTTGAATTTTAAATAGTTTAGTTTCGTTATTATCCTTCCATAGATCATTCCAGGTGTCAAAAATGTATTTTCCAATGTATTGCCTATAATCTGAATATTGAAAGGTATATTCGGTAGATATCCTGCTTTTTAAAGAATTTCTGGCAAGCTGATCGACTTTTTCGTTTCCACCTATATTTAGGTGGCTCGGAACCCATAGAAATGTAATTTCCTGTTTTGGTAGGGATGTTATTAACATTCTTATTTGTTGTATAATCATGTTGTTACCAAATGGCTCTTGTAGTCCTTCCAGGGCACTTTTACTGTCGGTTATAATAAGTGTTTTCTGAGAGATGTTCTTAAGTATTTTTAGACATGTTTTTATTGCCAATAATTCGCTAGTATATATAGAGGAAAAATTATGAATACGTTTAGATATGGCAATATTCTTACCAAAAACTGCGAAACCAGCTTTCTCATTCATAACAGAACCATCGGTAAAAAACTGACCATGGTTTGAGTATTTGATGTTAATTAATTCCAAAAATTCCATTTTCAAGAAGATGATAACTTGATGCTGTGTTTCCAACCATACAGCAAAACTCTCGCTCGTTTTTTAGTGAACTATTTAGCCTATATTTTTGTTACATTTTTTCAGCACAATTTAATAATTCATTTTACATTAGAAAAAACGACAAAGGTATGTTAACTCAAAGATTTATATTAATTTATCTGGTATGTTCTAGAAATCGAAATGAAGTGAAATTGAAATCGAATGATAATTTAAATTCAATTATTTACAAAATGACCGTAGTTTTTCGTGGTTTTGCAAAAATAATAGATACTTAAAGAATGAAGTAAATAGATTAAATGGAATATTTTTATAAACTTTTATTGCGGGGTCGTTTTTAAAATTTGCTCGATTTTAAATCCACTTTATTTCGATTTCTAAAACACGCCCGTATTTTTTTAACAAAATAGTTCATGCATTTCTCTCTTTACAATGAGTTTGGTTTAAAAATACTGTAAGAAAGATAAATCTAATAATGCTAAATGTAACAGGGGTCCAAAAATGTATTAACGTAAATGTTCTTCAACAACTTAACTCAATTACCACTTACACAGTGACTAAAACATAGTACTTGAAGAATATGCTCCACCAACAAAATCAAAGGGGGCTACAAGTGGTCCAATGAATAAATATTTTAAACATGATACAAGATGGAGCAAATTATTTACAGAAGCATAGCAAAGGACGGAATGTCCGTGAAAAATTTAAAAAAATCTGAAGTTATATTGACTCTTTTAAAATCTAATTGCCCGAAAGTGAAGCAACAATTTGGAGCTACATTGACAAGATTTAGATAAATTTTCATATTATTCGAATGTGTATTCTAAGTCAAATTACAATCCTTAAAAGCTTTTATACATTAATAGTCTTATTCCTTCAATATTTTCTATGCACTATCAGAATTTTCGTTTGTATATTTCTGTTACGAGGCATAGAATATATTCCTGGAAAATATTGAAGAAATAAGACTATTAAAGTATAAAAGCTTTTGAGGATTGTAATTTGAAATAGAGTACACATTCGAATAATATGAAAATTTATATAATTAATAAAATTCCCAGATTCTATTTGTTAACAAGATTTATTTAAAAAAGAATGTTTATTTACTCAAGTACTAATTTTTTCTAAAATTATCGAAAAAAAACTTTTAATTTATAAAATTTCTGGAGTTAGAATTATTCGATTTATCGATTAATTTAAAAATTTTATTCGTTTAATCAAATAAGTTAAAAATGGTAAATATTGATTAATCGTTTAATCTAAAAAAAAAAACCCCGATTAATTGAACACCCTCCTAGTACATACCATTTACTGATATCACAATAATCGCAAATGAATTAAAAAGTCTAAAATTTTCATTCAACTCTGGTCCTGAAAACATTCCGAGCACCATTTTAATTAACAGTTTTAATTAACAGACAGTTTTTCCATCATTCTAGAAATTTTTTTTTTATGTTTTAATCAAGCATGGCCACTTTCCCAAGTCGCCAAGTATCAAATTTGATATCACCCCACCAGCATATTCATAATACAACTGTGATATACACTGAATTCAGCAGATGGGATGGATTTGCGAATACCCCTGCTCCAAAGCCACGGTACTATGGCCTGGCTATGATGAACGGAGAACTAGCTCTCTACTTAGGTTCAATAAGGACGAAACTAGGATAGTAACTTCAGTTATAACTGGACGCTGGCCTGTGGGGACTAATGCTAGGAGAATGGAGATATTTTACGATGCTAGAAATACAGAAACGAGCTACTGGATTTTTAGAAATTTTTAGAGCTAATTATGCTAATGCTGACCCGTTCAGAAGGATGTGTGACGAGTTCAACAAGTTTTATAAATTTATTAACTATTCTTCTAGTCCCTTTTTTCCTAGCCTATTTAAATATTCTTTTGTGCATATAAAAACTTACCCTTATGTTTATGTATTTGGTACAGGCTTTAAGCATTTTTAATTCAAAAATTCTTTTAGATCGTTAATTTCAATTAAGTTAATAATTCGATTGCCTTTACAGTTGTGTGTAATTTAATTATCGAGTAACTACTCTAGTTACTGATTAAAGCAACAAGTTAATTATATAGATCAAAAGAGACCTAATCAAACCCAACCCAAACTGAAGCCAACAAAGAGCCCAACATTAACCAACCAACAATTAAAAACGAGTTGAACAAAAAAACAAAACCCACCGATTAAACCGAACAAACATCTGTTCAAAGTGGGTTTGTGTATCAGTGTCATTTTGCACATCTGTTGGGCAATATTTTTTATGCAATTCTTATAATTTTTCTATATTTTTTACAATATTTTTTTTATCTTAATTTGTGGTATAATTGCCAGTCACAATGACAAGCGACAAAGCATTTAATAACGTATTCACTTCCAAATCGATTTCAAGCCTCAACTAAAAGTGTGTGTTTGAAAATTCTAAAAGGTAGAACTATTTTATCCAACTGAACTTAATGTGTGTGTTTGTGTGTGTGTTTCCATTGATTTTGCTTTGGTGACTTTTTAATTTAACCACCAATTAAAAATAAATTTATGTGAATCTATTCCACAACTAAATAAATTTTAATTTAAGTACCCACTTGTTGTAAGAGATAAGTAAAGACCATAAAATTTTTATTCGTCTACTTGTCACTCGATTTGATTTCTTAGCCAGTTGTCAGAATTTAAATGAAATTTCAGTGTCGTTGTGAAATTGTAAAATGTCAAGTTGTCAAGGGCCGGGGAACAGGTGCACAAGATGTGAAAGGTGTTTCAAGTTGCTCGTTTCTTTATTTTTTTATTTAATTAAAAATTTAAATTGTTATTAAATTAACACATTAGAGAATTAATAAATTTTTTTTTTAATATTTTAATAATGTTTGGTCGAAACAGATCCGATCATAAAATACGCTCACCTCAAGTAAATAACGGTTCTTATAACGAAAATAACTGTTATAAATAAATATCCTACATAAAAGTAAATTGAAATAAGTTTGCAATCAACACAAACACTTACAGGACATTTTTAGCAGTATTAGTGATCGTCGGAATTCGGGAACTTAGGCAATGTGGACTTACCAGCTCAAACTCTTCTAATAGAAAAAAAAAAAGATTTCCAGGGGTGGGTCTTACATAGATTTGGATCAATTAGGAATTGGATCTGTAAAGTTGTCTTCTCCATGTATGGGTGTGCCTTTCTCTTGTTCGGCTTCACTGTGGATTCCTCACATCAGTCTGGCCGTCTTGTTGTTTTTGCTACGTATACCCAAGCCAGTTGCGTCTTAGAATTTCGGTTGTCCATAGATCCCTGTTAGATACTGTCGCTGGCCAAAAGATCTTCAGAATTCTTCTTAGGCATCTGTTGGTACACAATTGAAGAGCGTATACGCCGCACGATCTTGCGTTCCAAGTTTCGCATTTATACAACAAAAGTTAAATTTACATTGGAGTTGAGAATTGGGATTTTGGTTTGTCATGAAATATGTGTTGAGTTCCGGTGAGCAATGTCAGCATAGCAAAAGCTGTTAACGTCTTCTATTGGGGAGTGGTTGATAAATAATGGGGTATTTGTCTTTGCGTTCATTCGCTATTGAATTCGTTTTATTGATACAATTTATCTTAAGCCCGGCTTTTAGCGCTATTAAGTCAAGCAGTTTGATTTTGGCTGTCATACCAATGCGCCTGTGGCACATCTGAGGCACGCCTGGATATTCCAAATCACCAAGTTGCATCAACCTACCTCATTTTACTCCACTGGTCATGTTTGTTGCAGTTTTCATCACAACATCTTTAACAACGTTACACAAAAGTAGTGATTTTGTATCTGTATAGAGCTTGAATGAGTGAGATGATCTTGGCGTCCCAGCGGGAAAAAGAAGGAGTAGGGAGGCTTTCTAGAAGGCCTATTACATCCAAATGAAGGGACACACAGGCCTTGCTCCATTCCATACTCATATCTTTTTTACACACGTAGTCATTGCGGAGAAGGCCTTCCGCTCTCGCTTCTTCAGCAGGTACATAAGAACGGTAACGGGACCAAAAAAAAATTGATTTTGCTTTTGCTTGTGCAAAAAAACAATACAAAAAATGTTACTCCTTCTCTACTCCCTTCTCATAGAAGCGAGTGTGGAAGGTGTACCTTATCTTTTATACGAAAGAGCCGAGGCCTTCTTTAGCAGTTAGATAAGAATGGTTATTGAATCAAAAAATCTTTAAAGCAGGCCTTTAAAAAGGCCTGAAGTAAGAAGGTCTTCTGAGTTTTCCCGCTGGGGTGTTATGCCTTTGCATAAAAGGGCCTTTTAGATGGTTTTGTGGTCGAGAGTATCGAAAGCCTTTTCAACATCGATAAACAGGAGGGAGAGAGCAGACCTCCATTTTTTGATTGCATCTCTCTAATTTTTATGGTACTGACGTGGGCAACGAACGTTTTTCGTGGGCGAAAGCCCGCTTGCTCGGGTCTTAGGCTAGGTTTTAGCGCGGTAGCAAGACAATTCTTAATTAAATGCACAATTACTTTTTTAACATTCTTAGAAGAGTGATTCCCTTTTACACTGTGCTAGACTTCCCTTCTTGAGAATTTTAACGATAATGCCCTCTTTGAGTTCCTCGTGCAAATATTCTGCTTCCCAGAAGTTCTTTACAAGAGGCAGAAATATTTGATCACTAACTTGTGGGTTGGCTTTAAGCGTCTCTGGTGAAATTTTAACCATGCCAGGAGCTTTGTTATGATAAGATTGGAACAATAAAAATTAATGATAAAAATCTAAATCCGAGTTGAGCGATAAAACCTCAAAGGGGTTTTGCTAGTTTCGATAAGAACTATCAGAAATTAAGATCGAAATAAAATGCACATTTGATGACCTTCAAAATGTTGGACTTTATTAGCTTAGGTTCCATTGTCAGCCGCAACGAAGCACTGCTCACGAAGGTCCGGTAGAAAAATCCCGCTGTGTAACCATGTGTCACTGTCTTACAGACATTTTTACTATATCTCCTGGCCGCCAAGATTATTCCTCATCCAACCCGTTGATTTAATTAGGGGTTTGAATTCCAATCAGTATAAGAGATACTGGTATAGTCTATAAGATTGCGTTACAACCGTAATTCTGTTTCCAAGTGTGGAAATTTTATTAACATAAATCACAGTTATGATTCAATGTGGTGATGCCTGCATGTTCCGACGAGTCAGCTATACAGTTTCCATGTTTACCCCTATGCCCGAGAACCAATTTTGGGGTAACCATTAAATTTCTCGCTATCTCTTTCAGTGACATCCGGCATCCTCAAACATGATAAGCACATTCACCAGAGATCTTATTTATAGCCGCTTAACCATCGGAAAGAATGTGGATAGCCTACCATACTGAATGTTCCTGGCGGCTATGTAAATGACCGTTATCCCGACTTAAAGGGCACAGAAATATTTTGGCAGCCTCAGTGATATCCTGCACTATAACTGTCCGGAGTAAATACCAGAAATGGCACCATGTTTTGTCTTTAACCTTTCAGTGTACATAAAACAAAATTAGTTTCAATTAAAAAATGTGTGACATTGATTTAAAAATGAATTAAAATTGCACTAGTAAACAAAATAATAATATCAATTAAATATTTTGATATAAGTAAATATTTAATTCATTTCATTAATTTTTTAATAAAAACTGATTTTGTTTTTGATTAATGGTTTAATTAAAAAAAAAAAAAATTGGAGAGAATTTTTTCTGTGTAGTTGTGAGTTGTTTAAACATATCCATAATGCTTACTGTAAACCCAGAATCGAAGATTAGTTTAGGTGTGGCATAATCATCAGCTGCTTGCCAGTTTGTCCAATATAAAATTTTAGCATGTCCGATATTGTAATCTTTCTATGCTTAAGTGGCTGTGTGGGGCGTAGGCAAAATAACAACAGGTCGGTTACTGTAATTTCCGATAGGCGGCGTTCCTTACGGCAACAAATGTTTTATACCAAATTTTATAAAAGTTTTCTTTTAAACTGCAACTTCTTTGTTATAACACAGTCATTTAGAGGGGCTATAAATATTAATAAACAATGCCTAATTAATGGTATTTCTAAAAAAAATTAATAATAACTTATAGATTTTGTATACGTGTAATAATCTGTATAAAAATTACGTGTTTTTCATGAGTGATAAATTCTTAAAGCAACATTTTTTTAGGCCTTTAGATGTTTTATTAGTTTTTTACGGTTTTTTGATTTTAAACATTCATTTATAAACAATTTTATGTTTCATTTTAATTTATTGTACTTTTGGATAATTAACGTTCATGCTGGCTTAATAATTATAGATTCGTTGTTCTTTTTCTTTAATATGCTGGCGGTACAACCTTTCATCGTTCCATTTTTTGAGTGTTCGTTTCTTAAATCTTTTGTTTTTTTTAAATAAGTTATTTAATATTGATTGTACATACACAATAATAATGAAGTGGGTATTATGCATTTGTGCTGATGTTAGTAATACCTTAAAGTATTGGTCCTAGACCCATCTTTAAGTATACCGATTGACTTTCTGAGTCGATTTAACGATGTCCGTCTGGCTGGCTGTTCATGAAAACCTTGTGGGCAAAGTACAGGGATTTTGAAGATAATTTGATGAAATTTGGTACTTAGGTTTTAATTGACACAAGGACTTTTAAAAATGGGTAAAATCGGTCCATTATTTCAAAAAGTCCCCATACAAGCTTCTGTCTGGAATAGGGTCTTTGAGCCCTTTAACTCTTAATATGTCGTTATTTAGATTTAATTTGATCCAAACTAATTTTATTGCATTAACATCATCATACGCAATTTTATTGGAATCGGTCTATATTTGACCATAGTTCCCATACAAATACTGCTCCCGAAAATATCTTTTAATGCCATAATTTCCTTATAAATGTTCGTATTACCATTTAAATAAGCCGTAATAACTTTTTCGATAGCTACTAAGCCATGAAAAAATGCTGTCCTGGCACGTCCAAAATTATCCATAGTTCCCATAGCTGTCACATGGTCGGGCTTGACCGACATACATTCTTACTTGTTTTTTATAGTTTTAAGATTTTAATATAGTTTGAACTAAATGTATTTTTAAATAACTTTAAATTGATTTTTAAAAAAAAGGAAATAAAATAAAATAAAAAACATTTTTTATTTTTCGAATTTATTCTATGAGCTAAATTTCAGTTATGTATTTTATAAAGCTGACGAGGGCCGTAGCGGGCCAGAAAATGCATTACATTCTGCTGGTGTCTAATAATTGTAAATTTTTCTGTACATACAATATACTTCATTGCTATCCAAAGGATAGCTAAGGTAAAATGTAACAAGAAAATACAATATAATAGTCTGGTAGTGTATAAAAGTCATTCCTAAAAATTTAAGGAATAGCACTACAGTAGTTTTCCGGTTTAACGAACTAGTACTTTGTCAGGCCTGTTCGTTAAACTGAAAAGTTCGTTATATGCCATACTTATGTCTCGTACCAATGTTATGAATAAATAAATAATTAGAACTATAACCACAATACTAATTATTATTAATTAGAACTATGTATTTTATTTGTGGTTTATATTATTAATTTAAAAAAATTAAAAACGGTACAATTCATTACTCTGGTAGCATTAAACCTAAAAAAATTTTAATGAAAAATAAGTTCAAATTCAGTTTCAATTTCTTTGAAAATTTTACATAAAAAATTTGTCGATTAATGTTTGTTTTTTTTAGAACAATGCATGTATGAATGGCGTTATCGTAAAAACCAAGGAAAAAATTGTTTCTTCATTCTTGGAAATTCACCTTGTTTCATGGCTTTCCTATTTTTAAATCCAAAGTTTGTACTTCTTGTTACTTTTTGCACAAATCCACAACTGGCAATCTATTTTGGTATTCATCCACAATTTTTAGTTTTTCTTTTAAAACAAAGTTTCTTTCTTGTACTGATCATTGCAGCATAATCAAACAAAAATGCTATATAAACAAAACCTAAAATAGAGCGGTACTTTTTGCTACTCACTTTGTTTTTAGTTAGCAATTACTTTACATTATGCTTTTTTAAACTAAAATTATGAATCTTATTTGTTCGCTAAATTGAGAACAAAAAATATTTTTTGTTCGCTATATAAGGTACTCAATGGAGCAAACTTGTGTGTTCGTTAAATGCGATGTTCGCAGAATCGAAGCTTCGTTAAACCGGAATACTACTGTATTACAAAAAAGCTTTTAAAATACATAACTGAAATTTAGCTCATAGAATAAACTCGAAAAATAAAAAATGTTGAATATAATATAAAGTAACCTACGAAAGGAAATAATTCCCAGTTTCTATTTAATAAAATAAAAAAAATATTTCTTAGAATTTAGGGACGAAAATTTAAAAAAAACAGTTAAAAGGACATATATTTTTATTAAAAACTTAAAAAAAAATTAATCGAGTTTATTAAAAGCATACAATTTTAAGTGTGTGAAAAAATAACAAGTGCAATGTGCCAGTTTGTTGCTATAAAACGTTGGTGCCTTGACGGGATGGATACAAAAATCTTTTTTACCAGACAGAAGAAGGAGGGAGGTGTTGGTTTTGAATCATACTCTAGTGGGATCACTATCAACATATCCAAAGGACTTTCGAATCACTGCAACATTTTCTAGGGAGATGTATTTGCGATTAAAAAAGCTGTAGACTCGCGAAAATTCGTCGTTGTTTTAACCACTGCCGTGAACATTTACATCGCAATTATGGCCTTGAACTCCGCGATTCTTAGAACAAAAGCAGCTCCTGACTGTTTCTCATTTTTAAGCGAGGTGGCTCAACACTTTAATATCAGGATTATTAAGGTCCCAGGCAGAAATAAATAATTCCCGGATAAACAGGTACCTGTGACCTAATATGGTCTTTCTACAATTGAAGACTAGGAGTAGTATATCTCTGGTGGTATCTGCTTTCTTAAAGAAAGCTGTAAACTAAGAAAATAAGACTTAGAACAGGTACAATTTGAAATTTGCAGTAGAATGGCATAGAAGGTCTTATCTACCTCGTTTGATTTTTAACGCCTATCGCTTACAAAAATTTAAAGGCATGTCGGTTTCACCAAGATTAGAGGTTTTTCCGATAAGAATTACTGTAATAACAGTGTACTTTAACAAAGCGCCGTGCAAAGATCTACAACGTTTTCAAATCGGGGGAATTTTATTCCGAAATTCGCGCCTCGTCCTAGGCCACTTCGCAAAGCAGAGAGCGCCAAAGCGGTAAGTGGCAAAGCGGAGAGCGGCAAAGCGGAGAGCGGCAAAGCGGCGAGCGGCAAACAATTACAACAAATAAAAGACTACTAAAGGGTCACGCAATGACTGGCATGTGAGCGGAATTTCTGAGCGGCTAAACGGTGCCGCTCAGGTATAAAACTTGTTCTAACTTGAAGTTGTTTACTGAGCGGCAAAGCATAAGCACGGAAAGAGTGAATGTGAAACTTAAAATTTCATCTTTACACAGACGACCGCTATTATGACAATAAAGATTACCAAGTTTTCTGTTAACTTTAAACCAAATCTGATGTTAACTTTTTGCAACAGAAAATCAAAAGATTTCACAGACTTACGGCAGTATTGCCAAAATCTGTCTGAAAATTTGATTGATTTATAGGATGAACACCAAATCTTCTTTTTTTCTTAAACGCATTAAATTTTAATAAATATGAATACGATTTTTGGGTAATAAAATTAAACAAACCTCTTTTGACAATGGCATTTTAACAACTAACCGCTCAGAAATGACGCTTAGTGATAAGCCACTTGCCGCTCAAACTCGCCACTCTACCGCTCACTGCCTTACCGCTTATTGCGAGGAGTCGGCCTAAAAGAGCACTTCGTTAAGTTTACGGTGTGCATAATCGGCCATCTGAGCAGCTAATACGCAATACTATGGATCGGTGCATGACCACATTTACTCTTTTGGAGAATATTCATTCAAATCGAGAAAAAGCCATCGCCGCTGTAGACGTGAATGAATGTGACAGAGGACTTAAATTTATTGATCCGTTTGTTAACAATTTGGAGAAGAAATATTTCTACCAAGACGGCACAACATGCCATACAGCGTGTGGCACCATCACTTTGTCGAGCAAAATGTTTGCTACCCGAATTGTCTTAAGAAGTGGAGCTGTAAAATGGATACTTGGTTCGTTTGATTTGAGACCTTTGGACCAGGTTTTTGTGGGCGTACGTCAAATCTCTGGTCTATACTGATTACCCGTAACGATTGATAATTTAGAAGTTAAAATTCGACGCGCTATTGACGAAAAAAGACCGGAAATGATCGAAAAATTGGCCGTCACGATGGCGTTCGGGCTATCGGGCTACTTTTTGTTAATGAAACGATGATTTAAAAAATTCTTTTTCATATGCATTTAATGTAAAATTAAAAATTGCTTTGCTTCTACCGAAAATTTTTAAATTTTGAGTTAATACAGTATTGTTGAACCAGTGCGATACGTGAGAATTTTTTTTAAACATTAAAAGCCATGAAATTTGCGAGCTAAAAAAGTCAAAATGTTGGTCATTCCATTAAATTTGTTCTATGTGCTATGGCTCTAAAAAACACCCCTTATATGAATTTATCATAAGCCCGCATTAGTTATTTCTTCTTATGAATATTTATAGAACAACATTTAAGCAAGAACTAAAAAAAACTTTAATTAAAATCATTTAAATAATCAGACAAATAATTTATTGAAAAAACATTAGCAAAATGGCTTAATGAGACCACTGCAATAATTAATTTCCTTTGCATAATTTAACAACATCCAACTAAACCACCGACCTTTCAGCCAGTCAGTCAGTCAGTGAGTCACTCACTCAGTCAACTTACCACCTCCATTTAAAAATATAATCGAAGGCATCGTAAATAAACGAAAAAAAGGTAAAAATTATAAAACAACATCTGTTACTGATCACTAAAAATGCAATTGTTGAGACGGATCGATTAAGTCCACAAGTATGAAAGTGATTGAGTGTGTTTGTCGGTGTTTGCAAAGTCAATGTGACTGACTGACTTTAATGCATTTGACTTGCAATGACAAGTGAGTCAAGATTCAAGTGCATGATTTAACAATTGTTTTTCTTTTTCTTTTAAGTTGTATTTCGAAAAAAAAGATGGCACTTGGCAGTTGTAAGCGAGGCGTTTACACTGGAAAATATTGACTAGAGAACCACTATTAGTTTTTTTTATTAAAGTTTAAATTAAGATTCTGCTTAAGGAAATCAAACTAAAATATTTTTAATTAAAGAAATTCACAATATAAATTTTTAGAAAAGTGATAAAATGACTGTCACCTTTTGGCTTAAGAACTGTCTGTGATTTCTTGTCACTGGCACAATTATGAAGTTAAGTTTTTTTCCAACTGGAGTTCGACTTCGATCTTAAATTTTTCTGTGTCATTGTTTAAATAAAGTTTTTTGTTAATAAGATTTTAAAACTTTTATTTACTTGTTGGGCTAGTGTGGCTCGATTTCGCACATTACAATAACTTCATGAGTTTATTACTCTGTTCTAATGTTTTTTTTTAATAACGATTATGTGTTTTGCACTTGTATGTGTGTATATATTTTTTCCATTTTATTGGTTTTAGCGGCAATGAGTTGCTGTGGCGTTGATAAAGATGATGACGACTTTCAGTGTTGATGATCTTTGAATGCATTGAGCTCGTTTTGTGCAGGAAATGCATTTAATTGCCTTTTGCCATTGAATTTGCAATTGTTCTTTTTGAGGTTAGAGATTCAATTATTTGTCTATGATGTATTTTTTTTTAATTTTTAGTGTTTAAAATCATTTGCTTTTAAAAATGTTTAAACATGCAGGTATTTACGGTTGCACGTGTTAAACAAATATTACTACTAATTGTTGCAACCTTGAGTGGTTGTTTTTTTATTATTAAGAATAAAACAGCAACGAAAATCTATTAAAAACTTTACAATAAAAAAAAAATAAATAGTTAAATTCATGTGTTAGATACACATGTATGAAACCAACCATCACTTTAAGTAAACCCAGAGAACATTTCTTTGTGGCATTTCTTATATCGGGAAAAAGTCTAAAAATTTCCTAAACTTTACCAATCCTAACCATATTTTTAGAAAGGATGTGTATTGATAACCTTGCTTTGTTTACCTAATTGGACAGTTTTCTCTTACCGTACTTAAGTTATAAATAAATCTGTTTTGTGCCATGCCCACTTCTCCATTCGCGCCTACATTTTGTCGGATTTTGTCAGTTGATAACCAAAATGCTTGAACCTTATTTGTAAACTTTAGCCCAGGACGTTCTCCGGATACACAGAAATCTATAATATGTTTAAATACGTAGTGCTACGCCCACTTCAACAATCCCGCCCACATTGTTTTTGGATATTATGTATTGATAACCAAGATACATGTAAAAATGTTTGACACTTTGGCTATTGCAGTTCTCAAGATATACAAAAGAAAACAACAACAAGGGATTTATTGATAAAATTAGAGGTATTCGTGGTTGTTTGCTCATATTTTGGCGATTTTTGGACGTATCAGACTGAATTTCTATTGCAAAATTTTAGGGAACATATATGCATTCCAACAGACAGACTGACATCGTTAAATCAACTTCGCTCCTCAATAGGACCCAGAATATATTTATATAATTTATAGGGTCTAAGATTGAAATTTAACTTCTTCTTATTTTAATTTCATTAAGACTTTTTTGCATTCTAAAATGCAAATAAATTTGCTAAGATTTGCATCATGAAATATTCCTAAGCAAATTTTTATAATTTTTTGGAAGAAAATTTTTGATTCGTTTAGAATTTCGCCCATTAAGTCTATTTTTTTTTACCCAATTACCTAACATTAGTTTTCTGTTAGCGAAATTGGTTACAAATTGGCCTTGCAACCCGACTAGAACCGAAAGCTCTTAAACATGTAACATTATGACTGTGCTAGTGCTGGATCCTTAACGATTTGAAAGCACGATAAAAAAATATTGCAAGATTTTGTACAGTGAAACAGCTCAAACCATAGCAAGAACCTAGAACATAACGTCCGTACGGCATCGGAACGACACGGAGTACAACGAACACTGACCAAGAATTATCAAGTTAGGAACACCTGTTGTGCATGGCGGACTATTGCATGCATACTGCCTTAAATCGAGACGGTTCAAATATTAAAAAAATATAGGAATTCCACTCCCAAGGAGTAACTACCTGTGGAAAAACCAAGAAAATTTGGACTACTGCTGTCCAGACATCACCTCAGAAACCTAATTTCGGCTACAACCGGCCAATGGCCCATTGGGGGACGCGCCCAACGGCTATTGCTTCCTTAAAATGGCTTATGTAGAAGTTGAGGCGACGAGGAGTAAGAAGAGTCTACGGAACATCTTTTCTGTCATTGTCCGGCATTAGGTGATTTAAGACTTGAACTGTTTGGTCTCTCTGATATTAATTTGAACAAGATCCACTTCTTTATAAACTCAATCAGGTGGCTGAGTGAGCACATTAGCAGCCAGGTAAAATAGGGCCCTTGGGAGATGGGAACTAATCATTTGACTCATGTGAGCTGTGCTTGATTACGGCTGCCAATGAAACCTAAACTAACCTTACATAACCTAACCTAACACTTGTCGTTTAGGTCCCGCTGCTACAAAAACAACAACAACTAGAGCAGAAAGCGCGAGATTAAATCCGTCTGATAAATCGAACTGTATGATTGCTTTAGTAAGAAATTTGCTTACTATTAGTGATACCAACTCATGCGGTACTAAGCGCGTGAAGACATATTAAAAACGGGCTAAAAAGTCCAAATTTAAAAAAGGACAGTTTAATGGTATTTTCTTTTCTAAAAAATAATAATGCATTATAATTGTGTAATATATTTAACAGGTAACACGCACCTTTATAAAGTGATACATTTTTTTAAACTCAACACTTATGTGTAATTAGCGTGTTAAATATTGAATGCAAAGTTGGTTCTAATAAGCGATATTCACCGTTGTTGTAGCAATTATCAACATTACATTTTCTTTGAATTCCAAAAAGCGTTAATAACACTGATTTACAATAATTAAAGTCAGTTGTTGTTAAAAATTTTTTGCCAAAAAAATTATTATTTAATAAAACAAACAAAAAGTTTTGTATCCATCACAATTAACCAAAAATCACAAAACAACACAAATTGTAGGCAAACACAAGAAAAAGTTATTAAAAAACCAGTAAAGTGCTATATTCGGCTATGCCGAATCTTATATACCCTTCACCATGGTTTGGAAAGAACAGAAGTTTATATATTTATCTAATGTACATGTATATGTACATGTATATTTATATTATACATATAAATCGTTTAGTTTTATTTAATTATTTGCACATGTTTGCGTGGTATTAAATACTTATATTAAAAGTTTAATTAATATATAGCAAGTTTAGTTTTGATCGAATTTCAGTATTTGGTCATAACTCGGCCATTTTGAAACCGATTTGACACATTTTTACACCGACATCTTAAAAAATAAAATTACCATTTATTTTGGTGACAAAATAAGAGGTAGTCGTGGTTTTTTGCTCATATCTCAGCCATTTTTGGACCGATCTGGCTGAATTTCAATAGCAAGAAATAGTGGACTATATGTGACATAAATGTAAAAAAACCTAGCCGCTATCATGCCTGGAATATCCGGAAAACATATATCAAACGTAGGACGGACAGACGGACATCGTTAAATCAACTTCTCTCCTCATAAGGACCCAGAAAATATATATTTTTTATAGGGTCTAAGATCAATATTATAGAAATTACAAACGGAGTGACAAACTTATATATACCCTTTTCCACCTGTGGTGAAGGGTATAAAAATACTTGCTAGCATAAAAAAGTACTTAATGCAGATGCAAAAAGGGGTATTATCTCACACTCAATTTTAACTGGGGGTAAAAAATGGAACAATTTTGCCATTTATTTTAGAAAGGAACACGACCACTTTTGACATGTTTTAGAATAGAACAAAAACCCGTGCAAATGGTAGCATACATGGAACATTATTGGCAGAAAAGAAAACACCATAAGATTCTACTCTAGTAATTACCTTATTACTTCAACAGAGATGAAAACACATTATTGTGAGAAAAATTACAATTTTTTTGTCGTAAGTTTACAAGCAAACAACGGTTTTATTCTAGCGCCCTTCTCTAGTCTTCTTATTTCTTTTGTCCGAATTCATTTAAAAATGTTCACTGGTGATCTTACCGTACAACATGTGTTCCAGAGTGTGTGTGTTTGTCTAAACTTAAACAATTCGTGTAATTATCAGAATATATTAATACCCTTCACCAAAGCTGGAAAGTGTTTACATAAGTTTGCCATTCTGTTTTAAATTTCTACAATATGTTAAATATTATAAACTATAAATATTATGGGTTCTTATGAATAGCGAAGTTGAGTAAACGATGTCCGTCTATCATTGTGTCCATTGAAATAGGGTTTCCGAAGATCGCAGAATGGATGGGGACTGGGTTGTTATATTTTTACACATTACGAACACTTACAAGACTTGCCGCTAAAATAGGGAAATGTGTATTAAACGAACAACAGTTCGCAGCATATTTTATTTTAATGCTTTATTGGCAATGTGCGTTAGTGTCTGGGTGGTCGAAGGCTTTAAATACGATTTCTACTGGTTTCTATTTCAAATATATATTTCTTTATTTTCTGTTTTTATCGCACCATGGTGAAGGGTATGTAAGATTCGGCATATCCAAATACTGCGCTCTTACTTGTTTTTTCATTCGTTTGTATAAGAACTAATAAATTTAAATTGTTCTTAAAGAAACAAGCGTCATGTACTTGTATTCAATGAAGTTAAAGGTGTCACATAACATCCTATTGTATTTAAGTTCCTAAGTGTTTTTTATGTCTCCTAATTATTAAGATTTTTTTCTAACTTTGTATCACAATAAATTATAAATAATGATACGGATGGTTTAATTATCTGTATAACTATTTTATTTTGTTGCATAATCATGTCATTTGACTTACAATGTATTTTAACAATTGATTTAGTTGCATAAATGTGTCAAGTGCTCGTAAGGTGAGAAAAAAAGTTAGTTGGAATGTCGTAAAATATCAAGCAGAACTTTTAATATTGTATATTGCTCATAGACTGTAACTAGAAAGGAAACTATGGGATTTTAGAAATCTAATGCAAAAGAACAAATGCATCACTAAGTGCAGAAAGGGAGCTACTGACATTTTCTTCATGTACCTTTTTTAATTATTGCTAAGAAACTAGTGTAAAAAGTGTCATCTAAGACAAATTCAAATTAAAGTCAGTACTCCGCTCTATGAGAACATAATACAACTTGCATTTACTATTGTTAACTACACTGTTTTAATTGATTATCCCAAAACGAAAGTCTTGAAGTAGTTTCCTTTCTGCACTTAGCGATGCAATAAGTCTGTGGTTTAATTAAAATTTTGGAAAATTTTTTAAATTATGCATTGAATTAAAATTGATTGATAATTTTTCATTCTTGACTAAACGAGGGCTCGAACTCAGGACAAATTTACATGTTTCGAGAACAATTACATTCTCATCTTCAGAATTCTTTGCAGTTTTACCCTCTTCGCCACTGCGACGGCTGGCAGTTTAAGGTCAAACTTTAAAAATATTTTCCATACCAAATTCTATACGAACGTGGACGTTTGTAATCGTTGAACAGGCAGTTAACCAATGAATGGTGTTCGGTTGGTGGATCGAAATTAGCTGTTATTGAGTATCTATTTTTCTATTTATTTCCATGTTTCTTAATTACTTCTGTTTTTTTCTCCTTTTAAGAGCTTTCTTTTCTTAGGCTTTCTATGACTTCAAAAACTTAAAACGCCAAAAATTATATTCCAGTTATCTATATATTTATAACATATCTTTGGTTCTTTGGCACGCTTTGTGGAGTGGTAAATTATTCATCTAGCCTTTTTTTCTTTAAAACTGAATCTGGCAAGAATTCTACTTTTAATGGGCAGTGGAGATTTAATTACTGATAGACATTGAAACAACCGAAATATCTTTATGATCGCTTAATATTCATGAGGTCTGCAAGGGCAACTGGTGTCATGCAAATTCGACATCGGGACACGGCATGTGAGAGACACTTTTTTATATTAACTATCCGTCTTTGAAACCAGCTTCCTCCAAACTTTCGACCTATTGGCAACGCAAATAAATTCTAACATTTACTTCAACATTTGTAACGAACGTAATCTGCTGCAAAACAGTAGTAACTGATTTGAACATCTCATAGTATTTTTTCTTATGTTTCTTTCTCATTTATTTTTTTAATGTTTCTTTTTTCCCTCTATCTTAACTTATTAAATTTCATTTTATTTTACTTTTTATTAACATAATGTTTAAACCTATTGAATTTTTATTGATATAACTTTTTCTAAAATCTTTATGGATGAAGTTTCCTGATGATCTGGCCTAAGCAACCAGTGAAATGCGCATAGGAATAGCTTATCCCATCAACAATAAATTTCAAGTGTTTTTATCAATAATAAAAACTGGGAATTAAGCACGAATAACAAAATCTTTTGAAATTGGAATCTGATACTGTAAATTATAAGATATTATATCTTGTTGTATCCGAAATTGCAAACTTAAATATAAATATAAAAAACTTAATTTATCCCGCGTGTTTTTCTTTCTGCGCAGATACTCCAGTTAAATGGACTAGAATTATGTTTATGAATTCTATAGGCAATATCTTAGAAATTCATGATGCAGTATTTTCCTAGTTTTAGTCCATTCCGACGTATTTCGTTTAGTTGTTTTTCAAAAAGATGAAAAATTGATTGGCGTAATAAAAAAACTTATAATTTTTTATTTTTTTCTTATTTCGACATTTGTTTGTCATTATTTATCATATGATTTTACTAAAGGTTATTCACATCAGTGCTATTAAGTCAAAAGTGCTACTTTAGCAATTACCAATTTAGAACAGTTATGAACAGGGTTTAAAAAACTGCAGTCGAAACCAAAAACTGTCGAACAAAAAACGAAAATTTGTGTTCAACTTTTCGCTTTTTGAGTTGGTTTGACAGCGGAGTTTTGCTATTTCTCTCCCATAGGGCGCCTCCCCGAGTGGTGGATAGGGGCACGTTCGACATTTAATGTCAGATTCCGCAAAAATAAAATAGGCGGGGCGAACCTAGAAAATATGCAAACTAGCGTCTGGACCCGCAGCGGGCGGCTACAAAAGGCGTCGGATTCCAGAGGAGCGGCCTATTTATGGTGTGTCTAACCACGTGTTGGCTGAATTCGTTAGACCCAGCTTTATGCTTGTAACATATCACCGGAATACAGTCTTAACCAATACTACTTTCTAAAATATCATGAGTTCAAACCAGCAAAATATTGAGTCTCCAAGTGGTCGCCGCATCCCAGCTGTTAATCCACCTACCTCTGATTTATCACAGGTAGCATGCACATCTGATTTGGAGGTGCAGAACCCATGCTTAGAAATTAATATACCTACATCTGAAACCTCAACAAATCGGAGGTCCTATGCTCCACAGGGAGTTAAAGGATATAAGAAGAAGAAGAAATGCAAGAAATTGCAGTTTTTCTACTCTGACTGCAGTTTTTTAAACGCTTTTGTGAATTGGCTTAATATTTTAATATTAAAAATATAATTTTTATTTTCCAAGAAATTATTTTAAACCATCTATTATTTAAAATTTTTTAAGAAATTCTAACAAAAACCTTTTATATTCTCTCAAGAACGGTTGTGTTTTAAGTCTTTTGTTTGTTACAATACCCTTCAACACTCACACGTTTGCCATCTTAAAACGGAAGTAACATCTTTCTACGAACAGAAATCTACACACACATCTAACCAAGTGATGAAACCATTTAACCGCCAGACAATAGAAAAACATTTTAAAATTTAATTAATTGTAGTTTCAGTAATTAAACCAAAAAACAAAAAAACAAAGTTAATTAATAACAATAATCCACAAAAACCAAAGCACTTCCTACAATGTAACAAGTGTCAAAAATTTACGAAAAAACAATTAATAAACTAAAACAAAAGAACATCAATGAAATCAAAGCAAATTAAATCAACTCAACACAAAATAAATGAAAAATATTAGACGATTAAATCAAAATCTATTAAATATTGAATAACATTGATGTTTCTGTGTGTTTACATCAATGTGCAGTTGATGTAACAAATTAACAAACAAACTTACAAGGAAAAACGCATTACTATGTAATTTCAAATTGATGTTTCATTCACTCATTCATTAGATTATTATTTACTCAGTAAGTTTAGTAATTATTTCGTTAATGGTGGCTGATTTGATGGCTTGTTGTAAACGAACAGAGTGAACTTGTTTCCACTACAAAGTACAAATGATTCTAATTCACTATAAAAAAAATAACTTATAAAAAAAAAACTTTCAATTCAATTCCGCATTTTTAACGTGGGCAGAATTAATGATAAATTTAATGGTAACAACAACAACGCCAGCAACAACAATAAACTTTTAAATGTTTTAAAGGTGAATTGTACAGAATTAAAAAATGAAAAAAAAATGGTTAATGGTTTCCTAAGCCCAACCACAAGGTTAAATTTAGTGTAAATTATTTCAAAACTAACAACAATGACTTTAACGAATTGTTTATTGATAATTCAAGTTTCCTTTAAACAAATTTTTTTTTGGTTAGTTGTAATGTATAAAGCAAAATGTGTGCGCTTTTTTACAATATGATTTTACATAATTATGGCACTGCCTTCCAGAGTCATGAACAAACATGACTACTAAAACTGATTTCCATTTGCAGAATCCGGTTATGAGTCATATTTTCGGCAACTCTTATTTTGTTTTGACTTTAAATTAATTTAATAAATTATTTAATTAAATTTAAAGTTACAATGATTGCTTGTTGTTGGTCAATTTAAAGAATTTAAGGAGTTCCGTCTGTCCGTGTGATTGTTTAAATAGGCTTTCCAAAGAGCACAGGTAAGTTTCAAATATTTTGCTATTAAAATTCAGTAAGATTGGCTAATAGGTGGCTGAAGTGAGAGCAAAAAAACTACTACAGTACTTTTCGCTTATAGTCCATTCCGCTTAAAGGCCAAAAACGGATTTAAGTCAAAACTGTCATATTTACTTGCAGATTTTTTCGAATTTCATACAAATTATTTGTTCTAAGGTCCATTTCGCATTTTCGTTTAAAAGCCACATTTTCTTAGCATGCGTATTTATGTAATTTTTCCACTCTGTTTTTTTATATTTTTTTAACCAACTGGCAACATGTTTTTATTTATTTTACCGGCTACTATTATAAATGTCAAATTTCGCAATTTATATTTCATAAAGAACCAATGAATTGATATTTATGTTGTGTTTGATTTTGTCATCCAAAGAATTAAAATGAATCTCATACTTAAGACGTATAAAGCTTTTTGAAATTATCTAAATTTTTCCTTTTTTGTAAGCTTTTATAGCATTTGAATTAATAAATAAAAAAAATGTTTGTTTTTACTATTTATTTAAATTAAATCAATATTTAGTTATGTTTTAAATAAACCTTTCTTTTGTTTAAAAGAGTGGCTGTGCAACTACAGTAGTGGACTACGTAAGTTTGACTTGGCTGCACAATCTCCTTCGCACGATTTTCTGTGCAGGTAAATCAAAAATGCTGTTATATTAAATGCATGTACCGGCCTTAAGGCCCAACCATAATGTGCTTAAGTTGGCTTAAGCAAATTTGCGAATTTATGTTAATTATATGAGGCAAACCATATTGAACTTAAGGAAACGTTTTGCTAAGTTTAACGAAACTGTCATTTGCTTAAGCAAGGTGCGAATCTAATCGCACATTCCGTACGTAATCAAATGTTTTTGTTTTTTTTTTTAAATAAATTTGAGACACTTTTTGAAGAATTACAGAAAATATGTGTTTTGGGCAGTTAAGTCAAAGTGCAGCTAACTTGAATTTTTTGTATGAAAATAATTTTAAAATGCCAAAAATTTTGTGCATTTATCTTAAATGTGCAGGTATAGAAAGTGCACTAAAAAAAGGAATTTGTATGGAATTATAAAGAATAATGCCAAAAACTATCAATTTTGTGCAGTTAAGTCAAAAGTGCACGTAAACCAAAGGCAGTTAAGTCAAAACTACTGTATAAGCAAAAAGCACCGTACTGCTTTAAGCAGTGATGACATTTGACGCTGTTTGGGTATTTTATGAAGCTTTTTAAGTCTTTACCATTTTATTATTTCCGAATTTCCTTTTTTAGAAGGGTATTTTTTGACGCCTTTTCTATTTTTTGTTGCGCTTTTTGTGCTTTTTGTTACAACAATGCGACTTAATTTTTTTTTTTTTGTTATTTTAAGTGCATTTTTAGAACAAAACATCTCGTAATCGAACTAAATTTTGCTTTTTAGTGTTGATTATATTTAAAAAAAAACGAAGCGGATATTATTGATTTCATATAAAATTTCATTGACGATTCGTCTCTAAAAAATATTATTGAAATTTCTCTAAAGAATCTTGAGTTGCAAAATTAAGGAAAAAACAGATGAAAGTCTTTGAACAAGCAAACTTTATTTTTCGTAAACTTTCATTTCCTCACTCAAATTCTAAAGTCAAAAGAACAATTCAATTAATGATTTTTTTTAAACCAAAAATTAGAAATCGACTTTCTTTAAGGAAGTGGGCGTGGTACCTCCCAAAAAAAGACACTTAAGACATCGGTATATGGAGAAAAACTAGCCCCCTTATGCAAAAAATAGTTAATGTTCACATTAGTTAACTAACACATTTAGCCCAGCAAAAGTGTATGAGATTTTATGTGTTGGTTAACCAATGTGAACTTTAACTTTTTTGTATAAGGGGGTAAGTTACTAAATTTGTTACAAGCATCTTGGTTATCAATACACAACATCGGGTTTGGATAAGTGGGAGTGGCATCAAATAAAAAAAAAATGCAAATTTGTCTAAATTTGGTAAACATAGTGGGGTTACACAGCCTCTCTAAAAATGGGCGGTATTGAAAAAGTGGGCTTGGCATCGTCCATACAAAGATATTGTAGATTTATATTTATCTGAAGAACGCCAAGAGCCAAAGTTTCCAAATAAGGTACAAGCATCTTGTTTATCAATACACAACATCTAACAAAATCTGGCCAGAATTGGAGAAGTGGGGTTGGCATAAAATAGATTTTTTTATATCTAAGCAACGGTTAGAGAAAAATTTATCAATTTCGGTACACACGGCTGGGTTATCAGTACAAAACCTCTATAAATAAATCGCTGGGATGGGAGAAGTGGGCGTGGCACCTCTAATACAAAGACATTTTAGATTTCTGTATATCCATAAAACGGCAAAACCCAACGTTTTCAAATTAGGTGCAGTCGTCTGGGTTCGAAATACACAAGATTTGTTTTTTATATCTAAAACACGGTAAGAGAAAGTTATAAAACTGTCCAAACAGTAACAGCTAAGTTTCCAAATTTCAAACAAATATCTGGGCTACCAATACGCAATATCAGTCAAAACGTGGGCTGGATTAGATACGTGGGCGTGGCACAAAATAGAATCCATATACCTAGAGAACGGCAATATCTACAATTTACAAATCTGTATGTTCAAACTAGCCTGGTTATAAATTAACAACATTTGTCAAAGAGTGGACACGATTAGAAAATTGGGCGTAGGTGTAAAATTCTCCAAATTTGATACAAGTCTCATTTCTAAAGGATACTAGATATTTTTAAAGCTTAAAGCTTATCTTCCAAATTTCAAGTCTATATCTTTTAAACTATGGCTTCAATTGAATTAATCCTCCTGGGTTGTCAAAATCTTACACTGTGCGTTGTACAGAATTCTTAAATCCCAAGTCGTTCATGAAAACGTTCTAAGAAACAGATTTGAGGTGCTAATTGGTGTTAGACAAGGATGAAAGTTATTTCATGTTGTATATAATGTAGAAATAATTTTATTTGAGTGTGAGAAGAATATTCAAAGAATAATTCTAAACACTTATCCTCGGAACCAGAGAGAAAGAGAGATAATAATTGTTATTTATTTTCCTGTTACACATGTTTCAATTTTGTAGTATACCTTTTTGTTTACAGAAGTGCTATTAATTTTGAGACACCAGCAGAATGGCCCGATATGGTTTACGCCATTATTCTACACACAGAAAAAAATACCCATGTAAAATTAACATGGAAAAATGTTGATTGAGAATCATAATAAATTTCTGCAAAAGTATGCTTTTTATTTAAATTGATCATTATTTCATATTAATTTTAAATAAAATAACCTTAAATCACGTTTATTTAATATTATTCACTGTTAAAACAATGAAAAAAAAATATTAAAATATAAATAATAATGGATCCAATATTGAATCCATAAAAACCTGTTTTATATTAAAATCAAAAGTTTATCTTGTTAAATTAACATGCATACATACTTAAGTATGTACATTTTTTTATTTTCATGTTTAAAATATGTTATAAAAAGAAGACAATTCCCGTATTCTTTTAATTAAAATTATTTAGTTAAATAGTACATCAAGTTTTCAAAGTATAATGATGACGAAAATCATATCAAGCCATTCTGCTGATGCTTCTGTTAACAAAGGAGAATACAAAATAAGTGAAACATGTGTTACAGGGGTAATTGTTTTGAATTATTCTTAAATAAATGCATATTGTGTCTCTGAAGCTTCTTCACATTGTTACATCACATTCAAACGAATTTGATTCTACATGAAATTCACGTTGTTTCAACTTGAAATAACTTTCATTCAACGTGATTCGGATTGTTATTTCAATTGGGCTATTCACAAGGTGTGCTATCAAATCATATCGTCATAATGTCCTAAATAATATTTTACAATTGCTTAAAAAAAATATTGTTGTGTTTGAAACAAAATAAAAATTTTAATGCTGTGTTCATTATTTCGTCGTAACTGTACATTAGAAATCTAAATTATAAGCGCTTGCCTACAGCAGTCATATATATTTCTTGTAATTATTTTAAGACATATGACTATACAACTTTATGGCTACCTTGTGAATAGCCCAAATATAAATTACATTTTGCTCTAACTTTACTGCAATGTTAAATTGACATAAATTATAGTTGTTTTAAAAGAAAAAATGTTGTTCGCAAGTTATTGTAAAATCAGGTTGAATTAACATGAAAAACATATGATGCAAAATCACCACCGAAAAACTTTAAACCAACCTTGTTTTCTACGTTTTTAATTTGATTTTTTTCTGTGTGTACTTTGAAAATTTGGTGTATTTAACTAAATAATTTTACGAAAAAGAATGCAAGAATTTTTATAAATTATTTTAGTTTTAAACAGGAAAATAAAAAAATGTATGTTTTTTATCTTGTAGTGTTGCTTGCACAAAACAAGTCAAGCAGGATTTTATTGATTCAATATTAAACAATGTTATTTTAACAGTGAACAATATTAAAACGACGTGATTTAAGGTTAAATTTAAAATTAATATGAAACAACGATAATTTTAAATAAAGTTCATATTTTTTATAAATTTACTATGATTTTCAATCAACATTGCTTCATGTTAATTTAACATAAGCATCAAATTGCGTTCATAAGTAGTTTGTAGTTTGTATCGAGTTTTCTCCCCTTTTGTATTACGAGGCTAATTTTTAACCATAACCTGGGCCAAAGATTGGTCTTAATTACGGATATTATTTCATTTTTTTTTTTATTAAAATTCTATACATGTTAGATAAATTACCTTAAACAAATATTTTAAGTTTAAAAGAATTTATTAATAAAAAAAACAAAAAAAGAAAAATTAACGATACTAATTGAACGAAAATTTCTTGTGTTAAACTTTAATTGAAAATTGGTGTATCGGTTTCATCATAACAAAACAAATTAACACTTCTTTATGGAGTTTTTTTTTTAATAAATGTTTATAAATCAAATCAAGATTTTTCTACTTCAAGCAATAATCGATAATTAGACACATTTAAAGTTTCAAAAACAAAATAAAACCAATATTCATAAAATACATCAGTTAAAATAACACGTTCAAAATACCATATTTATCAAAATATACAAAACAATATTTAAATTTCCAAAAAAAAAAGATACTAATAATAAAAAATCAATGTCATTCATAGTTATCGGTTATTGACCAAACAAAAAAAAGCAACATTGTCATCGTACTGCGTCTAGTGAAACCATACCAAAAACAGCTACAAAAAATAAGAACAAACACAAAAGAAAAATTTTACCACGCTGCACAGTGGGTTAAAACAAAGGTAAACTAAAGATTTCTTCAGGGAATCCCATTATTATCGATATTTATATTTTTTTTTTTGGAATAACTTACATTATTTAGTAAAAAAAAAAAAATGGTTTTTGAAACAAAATATACAAAAAATATTTTTTTATTTATAAAAGAAGCGAAAAATTATATCTGCATACGCTATATACTAGGCAGTTCAAGTTGAACCAGTCACCTCCTAGGATTAAAGATTAGTTACAAACAATTCCAAAAATTTTTTTTGCGGTTTTCGTTGTGAATTTTGGATTGAATTCAGCGTTAGGGGTTTTTCTCACCTTAGAACGCGATCCTTTGCCTCCAAATAAAACAACCTTGGATTCATCTGTCCAAATAACATTGCTCCACGTTTCAGTTGGTCATTCCAAATAAGTTTTAGCAAACTCCAAAAGTTTTGCAACATGCTTACGTGAGAGCAGGTGCACTTTTCGGGGACTACAGGCATTCACGTTGTTGTCTCGCAACCCCCGTCGAATAGTTTCAACACTTGCGGTCACACTTAGCTCCTTTTTTAGCCCTGTAGCTGGCATATACGGGATCTTCTTGCATTGACTGACCAAACGCTTAACCATTTATGGTGGCAAAACTTTCTTGCGACCACGTGTTTCCGACTTTTGAGTAAATTTTTTTGCATTCACAACCATTTAATTGGAGTACCCAATCAAGTTTCTTATTTCATAATATGATTCATGCTGAGAAACCATTTTTTTTTTTATAAAAGCATGTTTTGCAGGTGTACAATGCTTTCCACGTCCCATTTCTATGAAAATCAATAATGTAATATGCGACGAATTATTTTATTTTTTTTACCTTTAGTATTTGATCCTTTTATTTCAACTATTAAATCACTATTAATATTTTTTAAAGAATTTTTGTTATTCTGAGCTATTTTAATGACTGCACTAATATGGAGTTTTTTTATAATTCCGGTCATTGGAAAAGAACCGGTAACATTTTTTGGAAAAATAAAGACGCTCAGAGAGAATATACATATTACAACAGTATTGCATACTTAAATTAAAATAATTAGCACAATATATTTGTAAATAAATTAAGTAAATAATCAGGCTCGAGGTCTTTGTTATAATCTTTTTATTTTATTTATTTATTTTTCAATATTTCGCCTACCATCGGTAAGCATCATCAGGAAAATCTATACACAAAACAGAAATAATACAAATAAATTAATTTATCTTATTATTTTACAGACTATAAGAATAACACGACAAAAAACAAAAACTTACAAAACAATGAGTAACAATAATCAAAAAATTTTAGAACTTTTAAGTTGAACATTTAATATTGCACTAAATTGTCTACTTTGTTTTATTTATTATGTAAGTATAACTCTTTGACAAGTTTTCTATATCGGTTCGGTAGTTCATTCTCTCTTCTTGTTCGACTTTGTTGATGGGTAACATTTCCAATGTAAATCTTCGTTTATATATTTCCTCTCGTTGCAAAATTTGTACATTGTCAAAATCTGGTGTATGTCCTCTCTTTGCACAATGGGCTGCAAGTGCTGTTTTTTGCGTTAATGAATTATTCCTACATCTTATATCCGATCTGTGTCCAGCTAATCTAGTTTTAAGCTTGTTTTTTGTAGTCCCAACATATACCTGGTTGCATATGTTAGTGTTGTCCCCCATACATTTTATTTTGTAGATAAGATTTGATTTATCCATGTCGTCAATTCTACTTTTTGTATTTGAAAAAAGTTGCCTGAGAGTGTTATTTGTTTTTGGAGCTATTTTATAGTTTTCTTTATTATAAATATCCAATGTTTGAATCCGTTCCGAGATTTTTGGCACGTAGGTCATTGATTTATATATTCTATTAGAGTCATCTGGTAAAGGTATTTGTTTACTGTTCCTATTTTTGTAGATTAGTTTTTTTATAATATGTTTCGGGAACGAGTTTTTTCTTAAAATATCATTTAGTTTACGTAAATTGTCTTTGTGGAAATGTTTGTCACTGATTGTTAACACTCTCTTAATAAAATTACTTGCAGTATTCATTATTATACTCTTTGGGTGGCATGAAAACTAATTAATAATTCTTCCCGACGAAGTTGGCTTCTGATACCAGTCAACTATTATCTGATTTCCTCTCCTGATAACCAAAGTATCCAAATACGGCAACTGTCCGTGCTTCTCTTCCTCGATTGTAAATTTAATACGGTGGTGAAATTTATTTAATTGGTCAAGTGTTTCTACAATGTCATTTTCCCTTACTATCGCAAACAGGTCATCCACGTACTTTGTTAATAATCTTGGTCTTTTATTTAGTTTTTCGACGCTTTCTCTTAACAATTCCTCCATTACGATGTCGGCCACAAACATATTTAGTTACAATATATTTGTTTTAACTAGAATGAACATAGAATAGGCTATTGGTGCAATTTTTTTGACCGGCACTGTAAGTACATATTATAATTATTAAAGCAGATCGAACTTAACACAAAATAAAATTAAGTGCACCCGTCACTCCCTAGAATGAAAGGCATACCAATATAGTTTCTAGAACTGTAAAATGTTTTTCGTTTGTCACTCCTCAAAATATAGACCTTCTTCGGTTTCGGTTTTATTGTACTCTCCTTTGCTTACAGAAGCACTCACAATTAAAAGACACCAAAAGAATGGTCCGATCATGAATCAAAAAAACAAAAGATTTCTTCACTCAGCCGTACAAACAAATTTACAACTGCGCATCTACCTCATCTTCAAACGCAAATGAGTGTTTGTTGTTAAATATTTAAGCCATACACAAATGCTATGTCTACGTCGAACAAAAAGACAACTGATCTGCGCAATGCGTAATTTTATTTTCTTGATTCATGTGGCCCGATTTGGTTTTCGTCATCACTCACCTTTAAAAATTTGATGTATTTAACTAAATATAATTTTAACAAAAAGAATACGGGTAGTTTTCCTCTCTTTATAAATTATTTTAAACATCAAATAAAAAAACATTATGTTTTTCTTCTTGAATTGTGCCAACTTAGCGCTTTGGGCGCTAGACTTAGCGCTTTTTGACAGTCGAAAAGACGCATATTTTCCTCTTAGCGTTTTTCTTTGAAAGAGCGCTAAATTAGCGCTTTTCTTTTAAAATTTTTGAAATTTAGATACGCAACCTTTTTCGTACTTTTATTTTCATGCATTAAAATCATGGCACATTAAACTAATAATGTTTTCTTTTCTACACAACAAATATCGCCTTCTAAGAAGGTGCATGTATAAAATGTCTTGCCAGCCCTGTAATAATGCTATTTGATATTTGACGAAAACTAAACACAAGACATGAAAAAGTGAAATGCCCTGTTTTTAGCACCTGACAAAAATTGTTCTTCATCATTATAGCTAATTTTTTAACGCTTTTTTATTATTTTCTGACATATTGGTTTTAACCGATTTAACGATTACAAATAAATTTTTGTGTTTGTTTTCAATATTGCAATTTTTCGCGACTCTTAGCTATGTCTGCGATAGACACGATTTTTACTGTAAGTTTTATGATTTTTTAGAGCTTTAAAGATTTTAAATAAATATTAGACTTTTCTATCATGCCGCTGTAAGCCAATTTTTACGAATTTCCGCTAATCAAGCAATTTTTACCGAAATTTTGCCATTCCTTACAGTTTTAAGGACTCTTTTTATCAATTTTATGGCTCGTTTGGAATAATTATAATTTTCGCTATTTTTGCAAACTTTTCCGGATTTTTGCAATTTTCGCAAAACATCATATATCACATTTTTTACAGGGCACTAACAACACTCTCGATTTATTCCGGCAAAAAGTGCAATGGCTTATGCCATAAGTAAGGGAGAATGTTTAAAAGTAAAACATGTTTCGATTTTTAAAAAACGAACACAAAATTAAATTTTTTAAATAAAAAATCACATTTTTTTGTAGAAAAGAAAACACCATAAAATTTATTTCGGTTTTGATACATATGGGCATTTCCATTTTGACGTGTCGTGATATTTGTACCACAAAATGTAAAAAAATTAAATGAAGAAGTCAAATTTGTGAAAAAGGTTTTTATGTATACAAAGTAATGAAGTAGCACTATATTCAGAAAAAAAATTACAGCAATCGACGCTAAGGATTTGCAGATATAAGCAAAAATATGTGCTGGCGTGACGTTAAAAAAACGGAAGTGGATTTTGACTTGCATTACAAAAATGAATAAGACTACGAATTAAGCAAGACGGTTCATATAAAACCTTATTTAGTAAACTTTTGACTTATATATATTTATTTTTTAAGCTATAAAATTTAAAAATCTTTGCTCGTTTTAATGTACATATGGTCATTTTCAGCGAAAAGTCTACTTTTTTTAATGTAACGCCAGAATGCAAATAAGGTTGCATTTTAGGACCATGTTGTTCAACCATTATCCCTTTTGTTACTAAATGTAGAGCAAGTTGCGCTTTACACAAAAATATAAAAAAGTAAACTATACATTTTAAATTTTTCGAGAAACAATTTAAATTATTTCTGGCGTTACGTTACAAAAAGTAGACTTTTCGCTGGAACTGCCCATATATAGTATACTTAAATGTTAAATTTATACCTACATATCGCACACTTTATCATAAACAGGCACAATTTGATTAAAAATTACAACTAAGTTTTTAAAACAAGTTTTCTGCCTTCTAGACATTTTTGAATTTTAATTACTTTTCATATTTTATGCAAAAAATTATAACGATTTAAAGTTTAAAAAGAAAACTTATTTCCGCGACCCACGTTGTTTTAAACAAACAAAGCTATCGTGCAGCTTATATTTAAAATTAATCCAAACATTTTTGTTCCGTACGGAAAACCAGTAAACACCCGACGATATGTATGAACCGATATATTATTTAATATACATACACGCAGAGAAAAAACATGGTTGAAGTATGGTTAAAAAAAAAAATATTATGGTCCCTGCAATGACAACAAACAAACTTTTGTTGTTTTTAACAAAACTTTTTTCACGATTGATAATATTTTGTTTCTGTTTAACAATAAAGTGTTTACCTCCCTTGAAACTTCAAATATGGTTGAACAATATAATGTTTTAATAACATAAAGCTACACTTAAACATATCATGGTTACCTTAACCATATTACTATCACGGCAACCATATTAAGGTTAAATTCATATATCCAAAAGCTATAACCATATTATGGTTGCCTCCAAACATGTTATGGTTAATATTTAATAACAATAATATGATCGAAATTATAATATTTTAAAACATTGTATGTTTAATTTTAAATTTAAAATAATATGTTTAAAAAGCAAAAACATTCTGGCCGTTTGCATTTCACTTGGTTTGCTTAAAATTCTCATTCATTTTATTTTAATTATTGATTAAAATACATAAATTTACGTAGAATAAAGTAGTAGAACAGAAAAAATGGTAATGAAGGTCGTCACAGGTTGAATCAAAGGGGATTTTTTATAAAAGTGGAACATAACACCTATCAAGAATAAATAATTAAATAAAATTATAATTGAAAAAATGGATGAATTAAATAACCATAAAATGGTTAACATTGACCATATTATTGTTAATGACTACATTATGGTTAATTTTTTAACATATTATTATGGTTAATTTCGACCAAATTATCGTTGATTTCGAGATTTTTTTTTTATTTTAACTATACTATGGTCATTTTTAAACATAATATGGTAACCTGCAAACATAAACATTGTTAAAATTTAACCATAGTATGTTGCTCTTACAATATGGTAACCTCCAACCATATTTTTTTTCTACGTGTAGAAAAGTAATTTTTGTGCATGAATTTTAAAGATCTCAAGAACTGCAAATTGTTTTTGAAGTGTTTCTTTGTAATTATAAAAAATGTTCGATATTATTTTACTTTGCCTGAAATACCAGAAAAAGATATGTAAAAATTTTAATTTTTTAATAAGTATACTTGGTTCTTTAGCATTAAATTAAGGGTATTCACGTCAAAAGTTGCATTCTTGCAAAATAGCATTATTCCGTGCTAGTAATTGTCTATGTGGTTGTTATTATGTTTTTGCAATTTTTAATACCTTTATTAAGTTTTTTTTTTTTAATTTTACGTGAATAACTTTATAAGGTTTTTTTTAAATTTTATTTAGCGCTTTTTGACGCTTTTTGATAAGACACAAATTTTTTACGAACTTGTAACAATTGTTACAGGAAAGTGTTCATAAACACAAAAAGAGCGTCAAAATCGTGTAAAAAATTCTTGATAATTTTTACTTTCAAAAATTTTTTAAACATTTGTTTCATGTTTTTGTCTACAAAACAAACTTTTGAAAATGTGTAACAAAATAATATTAATTATTTTTAAATTAAAAATTGTTCAATCACATAACCTATAAATCTTTCTTAAATTTAAGAATAATAACCAGGTGCAAATAATTCAAAACAATTCAGTAATTTACGGCACGCAAAATTTGTAAAAATTATTTGATTTTGACCGCTTACTGCGAACTAAGTAAGTTACGCAAAGCATTTATTTTAGCAGTTAGTGATGTAGAATTTTATTTACTTTCACCCAATACTAAACATGAATTTGGAGGATAAAGTTTAGCTTTTCAATTAATCCTCACTTTTAGTAAATTTCAACCCTCTATGCTCTGACCACAACAACAATTTCTAACATTTAGGCATTATAGCGTTAGCTGCACTTGCTTTACATTCATTTAAAATTAAATTAGTACTCCAATTTACTAAAAGTTAATATATTTTAATAAAGAACAATCAATTTATTATCAACTGGATACTAAATATCTAGTCTAGTTGCCAATATTTATTTGGCTTTTAGCTTTAAGCAATATCGCTGTGCATACAAATGCAAAAATTTAAGAAGGAATATTTAAAAAAAACTAAAAACAAATTTAAAACAATACAAATAATGAGACAAGTTTGTTTTTTATTTGTTTGGCTAACAGTCGCCCCTCAGCTATCACGCAATATGCGGATGATTTGACTAAAATATTGCAAATGTCAATTTAATCAAGTGTTATCAGTTTCGTAGAGAGTATATATGACGTGAAAATATATATGTATTTCTTAATCAAATTTTTTCTACCAAAAAACGACGATTTAGTCCGATTTCACTAGTCAAAAAGGTTTTGGACTGCAGCAACCAAATATCTCTCCTAGGGTAATTTGGTGAGCTTTTTGGGTGGGTTTATGCAACAGTCTGCTTTTACAAAATGAAAATATTTGTTATTTCGTAAAAAAACGAACCAAATCTGATTTTGGTTTTCATAAAATTAAGTAAATTAAAAGTAAAAAACCTTTTTAAAAACAAGCTTTTATTTGAATGCGCTTAAAAGAACAAAAATATTTTTTTGCTTTAAAACTTTAACTATTAACTTATAACGTCATTACACAATTTATATGGTATAAAAGGTTGTCGCGACATTTAAGTACTTGTATTTACTTAGTTTGAAAATAGTTAAAACCAAGTTATTACGATCTCCCTGACATGCCTACATGCTACTTTTATGAAGATTTAGAATGAATGTGGGGGCTTCTATCAAATAAATAATTGTGAAATTGTAGTGTCAGTATTGCCAGCATGCAATAAAACATGAATGATTAGTAAATAAAAACATGCTTTGTTTCTGCAGTCAATTTTTTTTTCAAATTTGTAGACCAGTGTTTTTTATGTTTTCCGATTTTCTAATTTTTTTAATTTTTTTCTCTGTCATGCTTCAATTTTTTAATTATTTCTTTTAAATTTTTACTGAAAATTTAGTATTTTTTTGAATTTCAACACATTTTTTTATTTAAATTTTAAACACATGCACACAACGTCATCCTTCAGACTTGCAATTTTTGTTGCTGCAATTTTTTATATTTCTGTTTTGAAAATGTATTATTGTATTATTATAAAATTCTAGCTTTAAATTTTAGTGTTTTCATCTTGTCTTTTCTGTTCTCCTTTTTATATTTTATATATAAATACAAGAAAGTACCACCTACAGCCAACTTCAAGTTGAAAAGTGAAAGAATTAGAAAACAAACCAGAATTGCAGAGTACATGAAACTGAGTACCACTTCCCAATCCTAATTGTTATTCTTTAGTTATTGCCAATTTAACCGCTAATTAACGGCAAAAACAAGCTACAACAATGCAACAATAGAAACAACCACACGCATTTTAGTTGTGTAAAACATGGGTAAAGATATCAAAAACAATTGCACAAAAAAAACACAACTGTGCAGAAAATCAGCTGGCATTTAACATGGAGCTAATGATTGGACCATGTATTAAACCACTATAAGGCATTTTGTGGCGTTCACCAGTCTATTTTTTGCATGAAACCAATGGAATTGTTCGGGGTTTTCGGCACTTGCTGCTAGTTTGATCCACTTCTATCTATCTGATAGAAGACAATCTAAAGGTTATAATTAGGGATGCGATTTCCATGCAAATGCATGTTTTTTGTCGATGATCTAAGATCGATGTGGACCAATTATCTTTCCGAACCATTAAATTTGCGTTAAAATGGCATCGATTTGTTTTTGCATATTGTTGCATATTTTGGTGAAAATGCATATTTTTGCATATATTGGTTTTAAAGGCATATTTTTCCATATTTTAACATTTTTGAGTGACATATTTTTTAAATTTCCATATTATAAAAAAAAAATTCTTCAAAGAATTTCAAAATTGTATAAAAAAATAAAAATTTTTTTAATCAATAAATAATTTTTTGGAGCACTGCTTAAAATACAAGATTTCGGCAAAGGATGGATCCTTCAATTTTTAACCGATGCACATGGTTAAGGCTGCCAATTGGCCTAACATAATTTATCCAAAACTGTTACGTGTTACTTGCTAGGCACATTGGTTACTTCGAGTTGCAGAGGAAATTAGAAGCCAATTCGATAATATTGATTTATCGATTTCATACGGGAAACAATGTTTTGCAAAAAATATGGGATTTCAAGCAATAAAACCAATTTCAACTATTTTTGATCTAGAATCAAATGTGGGATCTGAATTAGAAAATTAAAATTCTCTAAATGAATTGGCATCCTTCAAGTATGCTTAAACATCGGTTGACTTTTGATGATATAAAAAAGTATTTGTTTAATTTTGCAAATAAAAATTTAAATTACGTAGTTATTTAAATTAAGTTTTAAAAAATGTTATTCCTATGAATTTTTTTTGTTTTAAATAGTTTTTAGTGCATATTTTTTATTTTTTTAATGCATTTTTTGGAGTTTTTAGTGCATATTTTATGCGCATATTTTCGATTTTTAAGTGCATGAAAATCTCATCCCTAGTTATAATGAATTAATTTCTCTTTCTTTGAGGGTAAAAAGAGGGATTAGTTCTTGGGCCCTTGTTATACTCAGTGTATGCTTATGGTATTCCACAGCAACTTCAGTAGTTTTATGTACAAATGTTTTCTGGTGACGTTAAGTTATACCTTAGTTGTGCACGGGACGTATTAACTGGGTTAAATAATTTAAATATTGACTTGAATCAAATCCCAAAGAAAAACACAACAATAAATAATCCCCCAAAAAGGCTCCTGGTTTTGATAAGATCAGCAACAAAATGCTTCTGGAGCTACCCAGCATAGCAAAGAAAATTATTCTTCTAATTTTTAATGCTATGTTACGCCTCGAATACTACCCCCAAGAATGGAAGGTCTCCTTAGTTACGATGATACCAAAGCCAGGAAAAGATCACACCAAAGTTGAGTCATATAGGCCTATCAGCTTATTATCTAATATATCAAAGCTGTTTGAGAAGCTCTAAGCGTTAAAATTAACCCCAATTTTAAATGACAATGGGTGTATAGCTAACCATCAATTCGGTTTCAGAAAAGAACATAGCACAATTGAACAAACCCATTGGATTGTGAACGCCATAAGAAAAGCCTTTGAAGAAAGAAAATATTGCTCCGCTCTCTTCATCGATGTCTCTCAAGCTTTTGATAAAGTCTGGCATGTAGGCTTGTTACATAAATTGAAGCTTAACCTACCAGTTAACACACACAAGCTGCTAGAAAGCTACTTGGTCGGTCGAAAATTTATTATTAAAGAAGGTGATTTTTTAAGTTCTCCTCAGACAATTGAAGCTGGAGTTCCTCAGGGAAGTATCCTGGGCCCACTTTTTTATCTTATGCCTCGGACATGCCGACAAACAATTACACCCTAACCTCAACTTTTGCTGATGATACAGCTTTCCTAAGAGTACACGAGAACAGTCGTAAAGCATCTCGATACCTGCAGGATCATATATTTCAACTAGAACTGTGGTTAAAACAATGGATAATAAAGGTCAATGAGCAAAAATGCGTACACATTACATTCACCTTGCGTCGGGAAGCATGCCCCCCTATTAAAATCAATAATCAACTAGTGCCTCAACAATTGCATGTTAAATATCTCGGTATTCATCTAGTTTGGCGTTTAACATGGAAATGCCATATAGAAGCAAAATTAACCCAAATGAAGCTAAAAGCAATTCAAATTAACTGGCTTATTGGAAGAAATTCTGTTCTTAGTCTCGATTGCAAACTACTACTTTACAACTCTATTTTAAAGCCTACGGTATTCAACTTTGGGGCATTGCCTCGGCCTCAAATATCGAAAAAATTCAAAGGTGCCGAAATAAACTTCTTCGAATAATCACAGCTGCCCCTTGGTATGATAAAAACTCAAATATCCACAAGAATCTCAATGTGCCACTGGTAAGGACTATTATTACGAAGTATGCGGTAAAATATTTAAAAAGGCTAGAGTTGCACCCAAATCCACTAGCTCGAAATATTCTAAATGATAGCGGCCACACTCGCTTAAGGAGAAGAGACACTGCAGCACTTACCCATTAAAATGAGCGATAAACACATACATATATAAATGTGAACAGAACCCGTCATGAAGAAAATTTTTGTCTTGCACTGGCAGGACATAAAATAAAGAATTAGGATAAGATTTAATTAATTATTTTTAGTTCAAATTTAATATATGAAGATTCAATAAATAAATATTGAAAAAAAAAAAAAAATGTTGCAATATCTTAAAAACTGTTCTACTTTTGACAATTCTGACTTCATATTCGGATTCAGCGGAAAATTTTACAGATTCATTTGGTCACGAATTTGTTGAAAATTATACAACTTTTTGTATAAATGGCACTTAATTGCTTTAAGAAATTGAGGTGTTTGATTTATGGGAATAGCAAGGCGTTTGTTTCGCATTTGTCGCGGTTTCCAGAATTTTTTAACAGCTCCATTTTTTTCTGACATCAGAGGACACCCATCTGTTCCAACTCCTAGACAATGTTTTAGGTCAATACCAAAATTGGAAGAGTCTAAAGCGCTTACCCAAAAGTCCGTCCCTAAAAAGGTGGAATGAATGCTGGACGCTGAGGAGTAGGGCACATTTATAAGACGTCTGTGTTGCGCAACCGTTCAGTGTTTTTCATAAAACAATACTCAACGGCTTGCCAATAGTTACGTCTTATTTATGTGCCCATTGTTTTATGATTGACTTAAAAACATATCGATATGAAAAAGAAAAGAAAAAGATAACGCCAGTTTATACATACACATCTTTTATTTATTAATATTATTATTAAATGAGTAGTATTATGAACAGGGTGCAATCCTAAATAAAGCAGAAGAAGAAGAACATATTAAAGATGCCAAGTTTAATAGTTCTTCACAAAGTTATTGTCACAAAAGAACCAGTGTATCTGTACGAGCATTTTAAATTTGCACGATCGAGGGGGGGATTATTTACAGTACCACGAGCATCTTTTGACAATCAATTAATCAATTTAAAACTTAATAAGCAAATTTTTTTATAATTCCTTTTTAATTTATCTTTTACTAATAGTTTATTTATATAAGCGGAGTTCAATTTTAGTGTTGCAAAAGAGCAAATGCAAAACATCGTTGCACTTTAATGAAATCTAACGGAAACTCTGTTGTTGTTGGATTTAACAAAAGAGCTACGATATTTTGCATTTGCACTTTTGCAAGACTCAGTTAGTTAGCTCAGTTAGCCGGAAGTAACAATAACTTAACCTTACCGTAAAAACCCAATATATTTCCTACAGAATGAGACGTAACATTTAACTGCTAACTACACAGAAAAAAAATTTTGCACCAGTAAACGCATTAATCAAAAATAAAATCAGTTTTAATTAAAAATTTAATCAAGTTAATTAAACGTTTAATCAAGTGAATTAAACGTTACTGTTACTCCCGGCTTACTGAGCCTTAATTTTTTAATGCATATTTTTTATACTTTTATCTCATTAAAGAAATTGGCAAATTGCTGTTTTTTGTAAATGTAACTTCTCTAACTCCAACACTGTAGTTTATAAGATATGTTTGTCTTGTTGTGTTAGCAATTAAATATTATTTATTTAATAAATTTTACAATTAAAAATTTTACTCATTCTTAATTTACCGAGCAATAGTAACGTAATTCCTTTGAAGTAAAACAGATTAAAGCCTCTGGCGGGAATCGAACCCGCAACTCTCGCGTTGATAGACACATGTTTTTGTTTTTTTAACCATTTACCAATTTAATATATTTTTCCGTTACAGTGTTTTTTAATGATATTGTTTGATATTGAAATTCAGCCAGATCGGTCCACAAATGGCTGAGATATGAGCAAAAGCCATGACTGCCTGTAATTTTACCCACAAATTCCTTTATTTTATTTTTATGTATGTCTGGAGAATGGCTGGAGCCAAAACTTACAAATTAGGTACAAGCATCTTGCTCACAACATTCGACCAAATGTAGGCGGGATTGGACAAGTGGGCGTGGCAGATTTATTTATTTTGATTTATTTATATCTAAAAAACTGTATTCATATAACTTCCTGTTATTATCGCACCATGGTGAAGAGAATATAAGATTTGGCATAGCCGAATATAGCACTCTTACTTGTTTTTTCCAAAAATAACGGTATTTTGGTACAGTAACGGCCATATCATATGAGATAGGGGGACCAAATTTGGTTGCAGATATTTCTTAAATATAAAAATTTATCCAAATCGTACCATACAAGCATAAAAGCAATTGGCCTTTTAATATTATGGTGGTATACGATTCGGTAAAGCCGAATATATCGCTTCTTTTTGTTGTTAGTTTTCTTCATTAAATTAATTTACTAAAGTTTTTGTTAATAATTCATAAGAATCAATTAAAACAATAATTCGAAATAGTGTCTCTAGACTTCGCAACACTTTAAAATGTTTTAGAAAACAAATTGTATTAAAAAATAATTATTTTGTAATTTACCTTGATTTATTAAGTGTTAAATTTAAAACAAAATTTTATTACAAAGTATTTTTTTTTTCTTTACATAAACAAGTGTTTTGTTGTTCATTTATTCCACACTGCCACTTAACGACTAAAACAACAATAACAACAAGAAACATTTACATGTGATAACACATTTTTTTTTTTTAATTGTTTTAAACCACACATACAGTCTCATATTCGGCTGGCTGAAGTGGCTGCATTTTGTTGTTAAACAAAAGTCGTTTAAATTGTTTTTGGGCTAAATAAAATAAAATATTTCATAATTTTGCATAATTTACCGGCTTTTTGAACTTTAATTGTTGTTGTTTCTTTTAGTTTTGTTTACATTTTTAGTTGCTATGAATGGCAGTTGTTGATGTTGCAGTTGTTTTAGTGCTTTTGGACGATTTATCGATTATTGACTGGATGACTATCTGACTGACTACTTGTCGGTGGTCGGTGTGCCTTAAATCACGTGACCAATTAATAAAATGTTTGCAAGCACCATCGCGGTGTTGGACACACTACCCACAACAGCAAGAATGTAAAGCAATTGGATTTTTTGTGAGTTAATCATAAAAAACATATAAAAATTTATTAAAAAAATATTAAAAATAAAAAACAACAACAAATAAAATAACATGATCATGCCAAACATGATCATGTAAAAGACCGAATGCAGTTTTATTAAAAAACTCCACAGTCTGGCTGGCTCTTTTTATAGTTTGGCCTATTTGTTCACATTTAAAGTGGTTTTAAATTTTATGATTTTTTTTCAATGTCAACCGAAACTGCAAGTGATTTTTTTTTATATTTTCGGAATGGATTTAGTTTTGTGTGTCATGAGTGTTGTGATGATGTAAAAAAAGGTGTAAAAACAAAAATGTAATAAAAAACAAAAATCACACACAAAACTTAAAATTTTTATTTTTTTTTTTTTTTTTGTTTAATTTGAAAATGCGGGACTTTACTTAAAAATAAACTTGAATTGTGGAATGTTGAATTAAATAGTTTGTAAAGAGTACAGAGTGGGATAATTAAAGCTAATTGATGTGCCTGACTTTAATTTGTTAACAAAGAAATAAAAAAAAGGAAATTAAATAAAACTGAACAACTTTGAGTTTTTAAAAGAAAACAATAACAAAGGGTTTGTTTCTTAAGTCTTTTGTTTTGTTCAGCTTGGCAAAATGATAAAAATTATTTACAAACAAGCAGGAAAATATTGTAGGGCAAGGCTGAGCATACCACTTGTAAGCATTAAAAAATGATTTTCGGAAGTGGATTCTATTTGGGATCTATCAGGAATGATGGACCAGAAATGGACCAACAAAAAATATTGTCAGAAAAAAATTAAAATTGATTTTAATAAAAAAAAATGTGTGATATTCATTAAATTAATAATAATTAGTATTGTGGCTATTTTACTGAACTATTTATGGTTTTAATCAAAATTTTCTTATTTTTATCAGAGGCCAAATTACCGCATTCGATATCGATCGAAATTCCCATTTGAATTGTTACAATTTATCGATATCGAATGCCGTAATTTGACCCCTGGCTTAACTTCATTAAATTTAATGTTCATTAAATTATTTTTATGAAGAAAAGAATCTAACACGTGCCACATTGAGCTTCAATATAGTTAGTTATTTACACTTCATTCAAATTTTGGGAAAATGCAAAAAACGTATAGCGCCCGATTAAATCAACCAAATTTGTTGAACTTCTTTGATTCTGAAGTGTTATGCCATCTTGATTAATAACTCAACAGTTGAAAAATTTACACCAACTTAAATATAGAAAAATAATTGATTAAATTTTGGAACGAACAAGTTTTGCTATGAATTTTCTAAAGAAACGAGTTTGGCTACAATTCATATCGCACCTACTCAACAATACTGTATTAACTCAAAATTCTTAATTTTTCACTTTTTAGAAAAAGCCGACAGGTATTTTTCATATCTACCCGCTGTAAAAATATCAAGATATTTTGTCTACCTTTTGGTAAAGAAAAGGTTGGCTTAAAAATACTTTTTCCCTTTCATATTAAATTAAAAATTGTTTTGCTTTTACTGAAAATTTTGAAGTTTTGAGTTAATACAGTATTGTTGTACAAGTGCGATATGGAATCGAACTATTTTTGCAACACACTATAGCCCACCAGGAAAATTAATCATTTAATTTTAGTATATTTTATATTTTGATAATTATATTAATTTATTAAAATTATGCAAACAGTGCATAAACATGTACCAATAGTTCTGTAGGGCAGAGATAAACTACACCAATTTACATATTTTTCAAAATACGTTTTTTCTTTAGTTTCTTTCGTACAGACAAGCCCAGAGCTTCGCATGATTAGCTTAGGGAATTAAAAAAAAAAACTAACAACAACTCTGTGCTCGAAATAAACACTTTAAAAAAAAGTAGAGAGGTCCTTATTTTCTGACTTAAAAATTTTTAAAGCAGACCCTCTTAAACTTTTTTTATTTTGAAAAATATTATAAAAATGTTGGAGTCCGAGTCGAGATTTTTTGTGGGTACTACGACTCCGACTCCGACTTCGGTACAAAAACCTCAACTCCGACTCCACAACCCTGCTTATAACGGTAAACTCCGATCATCCGCTATGTCACGGTTGTTACTTCTGCCCACCTACGGTATGGGGTTCCCTTGCACTTTTAGTTTCCATATCAAACTAAAATTCAAAACATGGATGGACAATTCAAAAACGAAAAAATGGACACAAATGAAACTGTGTAATAGTCTTAAGACACTAATACTCGCAATAAAGAGAAAAGGGTGATAAACATTTTGCCAGCAATGTGAAGGTGGAGTCTTCGGTTGATGGTTATTTTAGGCAGCTAGAAAGAAAGTTCTTATTTTTAAGAGGATATCAAATCTTTCGAATATCGCTGGAAAAAGTGTATCGAGCTAAACGGAGATTTTATTAAGAATTAAACAAAAACAATTTTGAGCCTTCTTTGTTAATTTTAAAACCACTCTCGTAGCTTGTAGTAATTTCCGGAACTATTGTTATCTATTAAGTAAGACATAAGCGTGGCCTGTATTATTTCAAAAAAACTAAAAGTTGTATGTGTTTTTATCCATAAATAAGCTCCGGCTCTCAATACCTCCTTCTTTCAAATAATTTCCATTTCACATTTTAATTAAAAGCATTCTAAAACAGCTCGTGTTATAAATTCTTTGAATATTAATAGAGGATTTCCCTTTACCAATTAACTGTTTTGAAAACCCATTTTTTATTTAATTTATTCGTAGTCATGTTGACATTAACTTGAAAACAAATCAAAACAGAATTATAAAAATAAATCAAACGAACCAACTGAACAAATGATTTATTTGCCTTTTTATGTTAATTACGTAAAATCCATGAAGGTAATTGAATTTTATACACAATTTTTTTTTATTTTTGTTTTTTATGACTATTTTTAAATTTCGCCCCAACTTGTTTTACTTGACAACCCTTTTTATTTAAATTTTCAATCCAACTTTATCTTTATTTGTTAATTTTTTAGGGCAACGAGTGTTTGTTTGTTAAATGGAACAATAATTTGATTACCCGTTTATTGCTTTTAAATATCATTTAAATTTTCTATTAAGAACATTTTAAATATGCACAGCTGAGTGTTTTGTAAATTAGTTTCATTTTGATATTGAAAGGTTAAATGCTACAATTAAATAATTTGCATATTTGAATAAATTAAATAATTATTACACTGTTGCCAATGAAATATTGTCCAGTTCATAAAATATCAACAGGACAATTCATAAATAAAATTTAATTACGTTTCAGCGTTTTGTCATCAGGTTCACTTCAATGTGCCAAACTGTCTAAGTATGTAATATTAATGAACGAAACATTTTAGTATTTACATCATTAAACCTTTTGTTCAAATTAACACAAGCGTTCTTTATATCAAAAAATTTTAATTAAATCATTTTACCAGAGAATATATTTTATATATAAGGCCCTATAAATTAGACTGCCATTAGCGCATATGGGATTTTTTGTTTTTGTGAATTTGTCTTTCAGCACTCCACAGATCGGTTCCTTTTCCCAAAAAAGTAATTGTTGCAAAATTTTATTTAATTCGGTTGGGGGGAAATGGCGCCTCAAAACCCCCAAAGTTTACTAAAATCAGCATTTTTGCACAAAAGTTAACTTTGGGCTTGAATAACTCAGCTATTACCCATTACTCATAAAAATGACATATTACTGAAATGAAGGAAATTTAACGCTGAATAGTTTTGCCAAAGAAAGTTTTTAATTATCTCCAACCGTTTTCGATTTATACCCCCCCAAACAAGATTTGCGCCTTCAATAACTTAATTTGTAAAACGTTAAATTTTGTGTTATTTATTAAGTTAAGATTAAGTGGCAGTCTAATATATATTTTAGGTCCTTATTGAGAGCGAAGTTAATTTAACGATGTCCGTCTCTCCGTATGTCCATTGAAACGAGTTTTCCGAAGACCCAGATATGATGGGGGCTAGGCTTTTATAAATTTTATAATATTTGGAATAATTTGCTTTTGAAATTCAGCAAGCTCGGTCCAAAAATGAGATATTAGCAAAAAATCAGGATTACCTCTAATTATCTCATAAATCCCTTGTTGTTGTTTTTTTTTTCATTTATTTTTTCTGTATATCTGGAGAACGGCAAGAGCCAAAGCTTTCAAATTATGCACAAACATCTCGGTTATACAGCATCCCACAAAATTTGGGCGAAATTGGAGAAGTGGGCGTGGTATCTCCCATACAGAAAACATCAAAAATTTTATAAAAACTTGAATTTTGGGACTGTCATATCACCTATTGATACGCCTTATATATAGGGATGCAACATCGCTCTGAAAAACATCGATGTTTGAAGACACCGATGTTTCCACGTTAAGCATCGATATTAAAAAACATCGGTAAAAAACACGATACATCGATGTTTAAAACTACTTTGCAATTATACTTACGGACTGCTATAATTCTACTTTGCTACTGAATATCTTAAGGCCCAACTACATATGCTTGCATAAACTTTTGTCAAAAAGCCTGTCAAATGCATTAAAAAACACAAAAACAAAATGCAATCAGCTTCGCATTTTGCTTAAGCAAATGACAGATTCATAAAATTAAACAGAAAGTTTCCATAAGTGCAATATGGTTTGACATATATGATTTTTACGTATTTGCACAGTTGATTGACCCAACTAAAGCAACTTAATACATACATATAGTTATGCAATGCACAGTATGCATGCATGTACATACATATGTACGTACTTTGTATGGCTACCAGGGGTGTGCTGGAAAACGAAATTGTAAAACGCTAGAATTTGGAAGTCGTTTTTAATACACTTTTAATAAAATATTTTTAATTTTCGTTTTAAAATTCTGTTTAATAGAGAAATATTTGTGTAATATTCTCATATTACAGAAATCTTATTAAAAACCGACATTTAAAATTCTTGCGTTTAACGTATGCTTTGAAAAACACATTTTTATATTTTTAAATAAAAGGTTTAATTGAAAAATAAAAATTAAAATTGGTAAAAATATTAAATTAATGAAAATATTAAATGGACGATGTCGATGTTTATGAGTTTTGACGGCGATGTATCGCCGATGTATCGTAAATCAAAACATCGATGTTAACATCGATGTTTATGAACGATACATCGAGGTTTTCTAAACATCGATGTATCGTTTGCATCCCTACTTATATGTCAAAAAATCGAAAATCTGTAGTAGAACATGTTTTCTGAAAAACTCGAAAAAAGTCGTTCAGATACAAAAAAGTTATGACCGAAATATGAATTTTTTTTTTTTAAATATCTATTTTTGGGAATTATAAATCTTCCCGAATCCAAGTTTTATAACCTAAGTATATAGTAAATTTCTTCTTAACCAAGTCAGTACATAAATCTGTAAAATCGGATAAAAAATGGCAACATTATGAGCAAAATACACTAAAAATGCACTAAAAACATCAACATTTTTATAAAAACTTTAGTAGAAACATACTTTCTGAAAAACTCGAAAAAATTGGTTCAGGTACAAAAAAGTTATGACCTTACTTCAAAATATTTCACCGAAAACAAATAAAGGGTGGTTAAATTTTAAGGGCCGATGTTGATTTTGAATAAAACACAAATAATTTAGGAAATTATTGTAATTTCTTTTTATTATGATAATATTGGTATGTTTCAATTATGTATGGAACAAAATATCTGCCAAATGGTGTACGTCGATAAGCCAGCAACAATTCAAGTGCTAAAGGATGAGATAATTCGGCACATTAAGGGCATAATTGAGGTTCTATGCCGTTAAAATTGTGTAGCGCATAAGAGCCACTGTTTCGTTAGCTGTGTGGCAAGTGGCGCCGTCCTGTTGAAACCACATATCGTCCACATCCATATCTTCCAATTCGGGCCATAAAAAGTTCGTTATCATCTCACGATAGCGAACACCATTCACAGTAACTGCCTGACCGGCCTCATTTTGGAAAAACGACGGCCCGATGATGCCGCCAGCCCATAAACCGCACCAAACAGTCACTCTCTGTGGGTGCATTGGTTTTTCGACAATCACTCTAAGATTATCATTCGCCCATATGCGGCAATTCTGCTTATTGACGAATCCACTGAGGTGAAAATGTGCGTCATCACAAATCACGAAGTGCATGATATGAATTTTGATTTGAACGCCCATTTTCATAATAAGCCTGAATAACTTTAACGCGTTGCTCGATTGTGTATCTTTCCATTGTTCAAATTGAGTACGTCTGAAATTGAGAAATGTCAAATGAAATGCAGAAAAAAACTTGACGTTAGGTGTGGTTTACATTCAACGTCGGCCCTTAAAATTTAACCACCCTTTATCTGAAATACAGTACTGAACAGTTTATTACGGAACAGAAGGTCACCGTATATGTTCATATCGTACCATGGTGAAGGGTAAATAAGATTCGGCATAGCCGAATATAGCACTCTTTCTTATTATTTAGTAAATTTTAATAATTTTTTGTGTTGAATTTAATAAAAATGGCTTGCGTTCCACTGTTCTACAAAAAGTAAGCAAATTATATAAACGGTTTTAGTTGAAATCTTTGATCCCCCTCCTTAGCAAAATGGTGTTAATCTATAAATAAATAAAACAAACATTCCTATTAAATATTCTACACTGCAAACATTTAAGTTTGACTTTATAAAGATTTGCACGATTTGTGTGTCATCCGTGATTCTAGTTAGAAAAAAAATTTAAAAAAAAAATACTCAATCAAACCGTTTTACAATTCAAGTTCAGATCGGATTTATCGGTCACTGTATTTAAATGACACTTAATGATATTCAAATCAATTTGACTAAATAATTAAAATCATCATTAACTGTTAACTAACTAACTTAATCATTGCATTTAATTATCAAGTATTTCAAAATAATTCAATATCAATGTTCGTCTAGAAGTGTTCAAGAAAGTTCAAGTACATTAACCTCTTGATTTATGTTGGCTGTTTGATTTTTAATGTTTCATAAATGAAGATTTTTTTAATGGATTTTTATCGTTTGATATTTATGTATAAGCAAAAAAAAGTGAAGTCCCAATTCTTTGACATTTGAAACATTATTGGAGTATCAAAAATATGTTTGTACAATTTGTTGCAACTAGCAAGAATGAAATCCTGGATTTTGGGATTGTTAGAGAACAAGACAAAAAAAAATTTATTTTATTTTAAATTTTGCACCAGTAAAAGCATTAATCAAAAATAAAATTAGTTTTAATTAAAAATTTAATCAAGCGAATGAAACGTTTAATCAAGTGAATTAAACCTTTAATCAAGTGTATTAAAAGAATAATTAACAATATTAATTTGCACCAGTAAACAAATAAACAATACCAATTAAAAGTGTAATTCACTTGATTAAACGTTTAATTCACTTGATTAAACGTTAAATTAACTTGACTAAATTTTTAATTAAAACTGATTTTATTTTTGATTAATGCGTTTACTGATGCAAAATTTGTTTCTGTGTTTTGCATTGCATTGTCTTGGAACTAGGAAAATAGGTTATGGGAAGGAGGATAGTGGGAGAAGTGTTTGTGAACATTCGACTTGAGCTTATTCATGTTGTAAGTGAGAGGGAAAACTTCAGCAGGAAGGTTATTCCACATACGAACAGTCCGGCCAAAAACCAAATTTTCCCTGTAATGCGTTGAACGATTCACCTGCCAATCGACCACAAAAGGATGGGCTCTTGGGGGAAAACGTGTATTACGAACAAACGTACGGGTTTCGGGAACCAGATACCTAATTTTGTCAGAATACATCCCATTATAGTAACGATAAAACAGGCAAATACAACCCACCTTGCGACGGTGCTCAAGGGAGTCGAATCGAATTGGAAATCCTTACTGTAACCAATGAGAACCAAGCTCCAAAATAAACTTTGGAGCACCGGCCCACACATTAAACTAACATTATGTTAGTGTTAATGTTAAGCATTTCATGTCAGTTGTAGACTGCCATAAAACACCTCAAATGTGCTAAAAAGAAAACAGAAAATTTGTCAAAACTTAATTAATTTAAAAATTCAAGCTTTTGATATTTATGCGTTTTGTATAAAAATATAAAAAGACGTCGTGTGCGTCGACTAAATGTTCGTCTTATCAATAAACATAAGCAAACATAAAATAATTAACAGCTGATACGTAAAAACGAAGAAAATTTTCAATTTTATTCACAACGTTACGTCACGTTTACATTAGAGAACCTATTTATACATAAGCTTGGTAAGGAAAACGGAACAGCAGATCCGTAACATATACGTTTACGTAAGAAATATGAATTGCAGACTGCAAATAATTTCATAATTAAGTTTCTTTTTCAAATTGCATTTTTTTTTTAATTTTACCGTTCAAAACCAATTTAAATAAAAAAAGTTATATACCATTTTTATTTCAGCATCTGCGCTTAATAAGATTATGAAATCCACATTTAATTTATTTATATCTGTAATATTTATTAAAACAAACGAGCACATTGTATAATTAAAATGCAATTTAATGAAATGTAATACACAGCTTTTTACTTACTTTGATATTTTTTTATGATCTTATTTTATATTTAAACTGCAGATTTTTTTTTATAATTTATGTTAATAATATTTAAATAAACCTTTTTATTGAGCTACAGCTTCTCAGGAATAAATAAAAAAAAAATACAATAAATTTCTTTATGTTAAACACATGAATCTAATTCAAATTTAAATACACTTTTCTTTTTAATTAATTATTTTATGTAAAAATCACATGCACTTGACCGTTGTTTATTATGTGAGCGGTTTAACTTTTTTTTTGATATCTTTTCAATTCGTTTTCAAAATTGAATTCAAGCATGAACAACCAACATTACGCGCACAACAATGATGAGCAACTGAGTTGACAAACCGTTAAAATTCTTTACACAAATTCGTAAGAAAATTAAATGCAATAAAATAAAATCAGAAAAACAACTGATTATAAAATGAAATAAGAAATCAATATTGATGGAACTGAATCGAATCGAACTAAAGACGGGTAAAGTTACATTCACAAAAGAGCAACAACATGAAAAATAAAAGCAAAACCAAAATCTACGAAAAAAACACTGGCCAACAAACCAAAATTCACTAATACAATCAAAAAAATTTAATCGAATAAACGGCAAGTGGTTTGAAGGGTCATCACCTCTACTTTAACATCAAAGAGACACAGTCGCAGTTGTAAAGAACACACTGTTCATCATACTTAAAGCAACATATCAGCCCGAGACTGAACACATGATACCGTACAATGCAGATAAATGTTATTGGCTTGTAGTTACTGACTTTTAAATGATGGAACAGAACTGGGGCTGAACAATATTTTCCCTACAATTTGACATAGAAATTTGCCAGAGAATGCGGTCGTAAAATAAATTTTTTTTTTTTTTTTTATTTTAAAATTTTTTTGCTAACTCTCTTGAGTTATATTGCAAGGGTATCACACAATTTTTGGAGCTTCAACCACAAGTACTCGTTCGACCTAAACCTTCGTATAGGAAGGCGAGAGCTTCTAGAATCCGCTCCAGAGTATTTTCAAAATAATTTATTTGATTTTTGACGCTTGTTTTTATTTGTTCCATATTTTTTATATGGGTTTTGAAATTGAGAATAAAATTTCTAATGACTATACCTTCTATTTATTCTACCATGCATTAAACTAAGTGTTAAAACATAACTGCGTTACGACCATATTTTCCATCAAATTTAACATAAAAGTTTGTTTTAGAAAAAAAATCTATTTTATTTTAAGAGCGTTTTTTTCTTATGCTCTGACATATAGACACTCATTCCCCCAAACAATGCTACCATACTTTCATTAAATTGTATAATACAAAATACAAAAATGAAAACAATAAAATCAGAGAGAATTTGAAGTTACTGCCGATGTTTTAATAATGGTCTTGCCGGAAGTTGAAGACTCAGTTCTGTTTGAACACTTACTTAAGATAAGTTTTCTATCGAAATCAATTAAGGGTTTTCACTGTGGGTAGTGCAAAGTGTGCAAACCATGCAAATATGCTTAAAAATATACACATTTGCACAACACACACAGAAAAAAATTTTGCACCAGTAAGAGCATTAATCAAAAATAAAATCAGTGTATTAAACGGTTAATTGACAATATTAATTTGCACCAGTAAACAAACTAATAATATCAATTAAACGTTTAATTCACTTGATTAAATTTTTAATTAAAACTGCAAAAATTTTTTTCTGTGCATTAACAAAATGTACGAATTTGCAATTTGCTTCATTTTACTCCGTTTGCACTAAAAACCATGAGCAAAAATAATGTGCATTTTTTCCGTTGAAAATAAAAGAAAACAATAACATTTGACACATTGAACGGCATATTATTTGTTAAGGAAACGTTTAAATTTAAATTACTTAAAAAGAAAAAAATTATATTAATGTGCTTGTGTATTATTGTAAGCAAATGCAGATTTTTGCGGCAAAAATATTTTCTGCTGCCCGAATAAATTTATAGCAAAAATTGCACATTTGCACAAAAACAAAACGGTATGATCATGATCAATCATATAAAATGCACTGCAAATTAAAAAATTGCAATTTGCACAATGCCCATAGTGAAACCCCTTAATATCCCTAGGACAGCTAAAAGACTCACCGCCATATTCATAGAAAATATTTTTGATTTAAAAAAGATTTATTGAACAAATTTTCATAGAAAATTCGTTTTAAAAAAACTTTAGTTACATTTTTGTTCGAAAAATTAAAGGAAAATACTTTGGGAAGAAATAAGATAGAAGAAAAATCTACCATTGTGAACCAAGTTTAAATAAATTATTTTGCATAGATCGGTATACGAAAAAATTTTGCACAGAATTAACTGCTATAAACATCAGCATCAACTTCAAAATGCCCCCTCTACTAACTTCGGTGTAGGGTATAAAACAATTAATATGCGTGGTCACACCACAACCATCACAATTTCGTTCACAAAAACCCTCAAATAATAAAATATTTCATTTAAATGGTTTTTATGGCTGTAGCATGTTTTAAATGTAGTTGTTGGTTTTGGTTTTTGTTAAATTTCAAAACAAAATATTTATTGTAATATTGTATTTTATTTATTGCTACGAATTATTCTTAATTTATACTCATTCATGAATATTTCGATTGAGTGCGCGTTTTGTACAAATGAATATTGATGCAAAATCACGTATTTTAAAACATCTTTAATACGTGCCATGCGATTAGCACAGTGCGTTCCATAAAGCAAAAAAACAAAAGCAATAATAATGTATGCAATATGAAAATAAACTAAAAAATTAAATTACTCTGTACAATTGCAAAAAAAAAACACTGCAATTATGATAAAAATTTGTTGCTTAAAAGATAATTTTGTTTCTTCAGTCTTTTGATTTTCTATGTGCAATACAAATAAAATGAATTATTAGTATCGCTCAAAGGGGTCAAAAATAGATAAATGGAAGTATTTAAAATCGAAAATACTTTTTAAATCAATCAAATTTTGCTTCAAGCCAAATTTAGACATTTTGAAAAAAAAATGTTGGTATTTTTACTTCACGAAATGACGCGATTAAAAAACAATCAATTAAAATTTTAAGCTATGAATTGATGTAAAGTAGTATTTAACTTTAAGGCCCTTTAAGATTTTAGGTTCAATTAGACGTGACTTAAACATAATGCGATAATGGTTTCTATTGGCATGGCTATGTCGTTATGGTAAGTAACCTATAATCAAATGCAGTGTTGCCCATAAGGTTGGTTCAAACAGGTGGTTTTTATGGCTATGATTATGTCACGTCTAATTTGAACTTAAATAATGTACACCTATCCCTCGATTCATACGATACTATTTTCCACGATTTTTTGGTTTTTTTATATCGAGGGATGTGAAAATTAACTTAACTTAAACAAATTTTCATTTTTAATATTTTTAGCAGAAACTATTTTTTTTTTCAGAAAATATATGCTGCACAAATATCAAAAATAGTTTTTTCACAACGATAATATAAACGAAGCTTTCACATCAAGTTTTTACACAGTACTTAAATTAACGTATATTTCCAAACGTGTATATTGGTATGGTACCACTAGCAATTAATATAAAAAGGAAGTTTCCCTTTTTTTTAATTCTGTGTCTGTGAAGAAAATAAGCATAAAAATATATTAAGAATATCAAAACAATTATTATCGCTTAATTGCACACCGGTTATAAGCATTTTACGATTTTATGCATCCAAACTTGTGCAATTACAGTTTGCTATTTAAAAAAGCCGAAAACGTTTCGTGTAAAAGCATTTGCTGATATTCATATTCCGCATTTATATACATAATAAAATTTTAATAAATTGCGTTAAAAAAATTCTCATATAAGCATCGCTTCAAACTTGAGTCCAATACATAAAATAAAAAAAACTCACAAAAGTTATTTCATCAAAACCAAATTAACTAGATTTTGATAGAACTTTAAATTTATTCATGCACTTTTGAGGCAAGTTATATTACTTTTTTCTTGATGCTGATGAAATTAAGCGAGTTTTTTTATTAGCAAATTAGATGCATATGAGCGTATTTTTCTAAATGCATTTCTCGTTTAAAAAAACAAAAAACGGCAAATTATGAAATGCTTTTAATAGATAAATAATAATTTAATAGATAAATAAGAACAATGACAGTCATTTGACCCATCATATGACTGGCAATGCAGATGCGAATATTCATCAACGCGTAGAACAAAGCTTCACGTCAGCCAAGATAGCGTCGACGAAACAGCGTCGATTATTGGGAATTTAAAAACCGGGAAACCAAAATACACAAATAATGCGATTTGCAGAATAAGAACAAAAAGTTAGCGTCGAATTTAGGAATTTAAAAAGGGGAAGTATAAATATTTACTATTATTAACAAAAATACAAAAAATAGTTAACACAAACTAAAAAATACACTTTTTTAAACAAAATGAGCGATGCGTGCAAAAAATCGTTCGTTCTGTCCCCGAGGTCGCTCTTTTTGTCCGGAAAACTATTTACTTTCAGAATATATACAGTTTATACCGAGCAAAAGCCTGTTTCCATTGGATAAATCAGCAACGCTTTTTACTGACCATTTTGGATGAATCTATTTATCTCGGTAACAAAAGGAACGATTTTTTGCACGCATCGCTCTTTTTGTCCGGAAAACTAAATGTTTACTTTCAGAATATATACAGTTTATACCGTGCAAAAGCCTGTGTTCCATGGGATAAAGCAGCAACGCTTTTACTGACCATTTTGGATGAACCCAGATATCTCGGGAACAGAACGAACGATTTTTTGCACTCATCGCTCATTTTGTTCCAAAAAGTGTATTTTTGATTTGTGTGATTTGTGTTTTGTATTTTTGTTAATAATATTAATTATTAATACTTCCCCTTTTTAAATTCTGAAATTCGACGCTAACTTTTTGTTCATATTCTGCAAATCCCATTATTTGGGTATTTTGGTTTCCCGGTTCTTAAATTCCCAATAATCGACGCTATTTTGTCTACGCTATCTTGGCCCACTTCAAAGTTTCTATCATTTTCTTAAGGCAAATATGTAAAAACTGATGGAAACTTTTGTACGTCCTTTAACCTACGAATTTCGTTGACAAAACATATATCTGAGCTGTTTACACTTATACTGTTTACAAGTCAGTACTGATGTACATAACGGACACAGCTGACTAGCCAGTACTGATGTATCCCTGCAGATAACGAGTCTGGTCCATACATGCATGTAAAGAGTAGTCCATAAAGGAGTAAGAGTACTCCAAAACTCTAAATATATGGGTAAAAGGTGGTCCATTTAACATTACGATGTCCTAGGAGGGGACCATATAACCCACCGAAGTAGTCCGTAAACTACTCCATAGAGTACTAAAGTGGGTTAGTTTTAAAAGTACTCCTTGTCACTACAGTATGGAGTACACTAAAGCGGTAGTTTAAGCATTTTTCATTTTTTACTAATCGCCTTTTATGGCGCGCCCTGTAGTCTATTATTGCTATTGTTAAATATTTTTACTCGGTATTTTTAATTTTTTTACCTTTTTTCACAAATTTCATAAACTTTCACTTTTAAATAAACAATTAATAATGGACACCATCAGGGCTACCAATGTGTCATACTGTAAACTATAGAAAAGTATGCATCATGCAGTTGTTGGCAGCACCGCATGTTAATTTCTTATAACATGGTCCATATTACAGTAGATTGGACCATGTTGTAAGTAGTCCATTTAAGCCACAATGGACCACGTAGTCCAATATTATCTGTAGGGATATTCCGGACACAGCTGACTAATCAGTACTGATGGTTATATTCATCATTCTTGACAAATATTCAGTTTAAAGAAAACACAATTTATTTTAATCCAATTCTTTTTATTTATATTTTTAATGAATATATTTAAAGATTTATGAAAATATTATCAGTTTTTCTTAAATTTATATATTTTTTAATCCGGAGAGCGCTCTCCTCTTGCGTGTCTTCCTGACGCTTAAAAGCACCTCGCTTTTGAAAAACCACTAAAATCTGTAGAAAATATAGAAATAAACTCATTTATGAAACATCTTTAGTTCAACATATACATATATATAAATATGTATTTACCTCTTACAACTGTTTTTTAAATTTTAAATTTGTATTTACCTACTTTAATATATATTTAAAAATGCGTTTAAAAAGAAATGTAAGCAAGAATTTTTGCATATGATGTTTCACTCCAACATACATATTAGAGTGAAACAACTAATGCAGTATTTGGCTGCATTGCCACTAGCAAAATTTTTTTCTTACTACGTTTTTTTCCTTAAAAACTTCCAAAATGTCCCAAAACCCATGTATACTTTTTTCGCATTAAATTAAAATTTCAAAAAACATTATTAATATATTTTAATGGAGCTTCTATTAAATAATTATTAACATAAATGACTATACAAAAATATGCAATAAGTATTATAAAAACAATCCTTCAAATTTTATTACATAAACGAAACAGAGGTAGCAAAAATTCAATATGAAATTGTTGCTAGTGGGTTAGTAAACAAAATGTTATTTGTGTTAGTTGTGGTCATTCCCTGCAAATAATATTGGACTACCTGATCCATTTTGATCAAATGGACTACTCCCTGGACTGGTCCAATGTCATGCAAGCATGGACCATGTCAATGTTAAAAAGAGTTTGTAGTGAAACGACATGTCTTCGTTTTTTAACGACATGTTTTCGTTTTTAAACGACTTCAAAGCTAATCCTCTGGAGTATATCATGGAGTAGCTTTAAGACTACTCCTTTGTAATGCAAAGCTGAGTTATATGGTCCTGCCCTAGGACATCGTAATGTTAAATAGACCATGTTTTTTCCATACATTGGGGTTACCTTTGGACTACTCCTAGACCCTTATGGGGAGCCGAATTAAGGAATTTAAAAATTTTATTTGTAAACAAGTTGTTTTTTTATTTATCGTATATTGACAAATATTTTTGTAGCCATGTTCTTATAAATGACTTGAAATCTGCTGTAGCTCCTGTGGTGAAAGCATTAAGTGAACTACATTTTAAGTTCAAACCTTCAAAGTCAATTATAATAAAAAAAAGGAAAAGGAAAAATGCATGACATTGTTCCAGATATAATTCCCATCAATGTGGGGTTACCCGAAAAATGATTTGAAAATACTTTTATCTACTCACTTTACGGAAGATTGGAGAGATAATAAAGACTTGCAATTTCGAATTTCGGTCTTGGACAATGATAATATTGATTATGGAACGGAAAAAAACAATGGCGAGTACAATAAAGAAAAAGATTTCAATTGAGTTGTTAAAAAATTCAGATTTTCTTTAACTCTGCAGGTGGGAGATAAACTACATCAAGCCACATTTTGAAAACTTTACAGCAGACCGCAAAAACATGTTGGAAATCACAAATGATTCTATTTCTGTATTAAAGATTTGCCTTTGTCCGAATATTTGATATTACTCTAATATGTTTTTTATGTCGATAATATCCTTAATAAAATTCCGTCTATGATGGTATTGGTACTATTTCATGCCTTGAGACAAACAGTACCAAGTCCAACAGCAAAAGGAGTGCTATTTACCAAAAATAATAGAAGGCTTACACCATTTTTTTTAAGTTACGTTTCTATTCAAAATGTGTTATAAAATTGTATGTTTAATTAAAAGTATATTTAATTTTCCTGAGAATGATTGGTCGAAATATTTTACTTAATAAATAAAACAAAACCAAAATGGCAGTGTTTTAATTTATGTATATTAAAAAAAAAAAAAACCTCACTTCACAATTTACAAAAAAGGACTTATGGTGCTTTGTAGTTGGCTTAAAATTTTCAACTGTTGAGTTATTAGTCAAGAGCATAACACTTTAGGATCAAAAAAGTTCAACTCATTTGCTCCATTCAATCGGGCGCTACACGATTTTTGCATTTTTTTCCAAAATTCAAATAAAATATTTTGCAGCTCTTCTTCTCATATGTAAATAACTAATATTATAAAGCTCAATGCGGCACGTTAAAATTAAAATATCGATTTTAAATTTTTACAGAATCATTTCCTTGCTATATTTAAACCATTTAAAAGGTACTAAATTTAAAAAATGAAGTGTAAAGTCAAATAAGGACCAGTCTCATGAATATTTAACATCAAGGTTCGAGTAGGAGTCGAAGTTGGAGTCGGAGTCGTACTTAAAAAATTTTAGCGGAAGGAGTCGGAGTTACAACTATTTCTTGACGACTCCACAGCCCTGGTTTTTTGAACGTAATGATAATTTTAGGAATTTAGTAACAACAATATACGATTTACAAAATATTCTAATTTAAAGTTTAGCAACGATTTTAGAAATTTAGGAATTAAGCAGTGTCAAGGCATAAGATCTACGAAATATGGAAGAAAACAATATTTAGACTAACAAATATTGACCGTGTAAAAAATCCATTAATTTCTGAAAAAAATGAGTTCATCTTAAATGGTCAGGAAAAATATGGGATTCTGTATTCCAGAGAAACTTGGAATTCGCTTTCTTCCTTATTTCATTGAGTTTATACTCCGGAACTTCCAATTTCCTCTGGAACTTAGTATTCCATATTTATCCTGACCATTTTGGATAAACTTGTCAAAATAAAGAATTTAAAAATCTGATATTCCCAATGCATACTATTAAAATGAAAAAAAAAACTACTAATGTAAAGCACTTAAAGACTATTAGAAAGTCTTTCCATTATATTATGATCGCTTTATGTTGACGTGTAAATCGTACATTAAAACAATTTTATCATTTTAAACTTTTGCTGTCTTATGCAAAAAAAGTTAAAGTTCACGTTAGTTAACCGATGCACTAATCCTTACAAACTTGTAAAGGTTTATTATATCGGTTAACTAACGTAAACTTTTACTTTTTTTGCATAAGACGATTAATATTAATAAAATTCGGCTTTTTAAGGACTTTCCCGTCAGTATTTTGTGGAGGTTATTTAATCTGTTTTGTTTTTAAGCTTAAAACTTCCGCTATCTGTTGTGTAGACATACGAGTATTTTACTTTCCTACCTATGGCCCCACTGTGCAACATGATCCACTAATATGAGTTACAAGTTAAGAACCTGTCAACCTTTAAACATTTTTGAAAACCAAACTTCAGTAAACAACCCATCAATTTGTCTTTTAGGTTTTTTATTATTCTTTTTAGATATTTTTTTTTCGCTTAAAATATTTTATTTAAATGCAGCTTATAAATTGAAACCACAACTGGTGAGTAATAGTGTGTCCGTTCATTCGTTCGTTGGCATTTGTGTCAATAAACGAATAATAACTTTTATTCAAGTTTTTGCAGTTTTTTAAACTATTCTATTTTAATTGATACGGCGCTATTTTTTTTTTTTTTTTTAACTTCTATACTACGCAACTAGGGTTTCCGTGAAAAACTAATTGGAGTTTTGATGGGAATTTTCGGCCTAAATTTAAGTTTTTGTAAAATTGAAGAGTACTAACTGCTAGTTTTCACATGTCCAATGAAAAAAAAGAATTTAGTTTTTTATTCGAAGCATATGCTTACGTAAATTAAGGTGCTGATTTTTTTTGTTTATTAAAACAGTTCTTAAAGTTACTTTACACAACACATAAGTCTAACGTGTTTTGAAGAAAATACAACCCTGTCATGAGAAGTTGTTATTGTTTTTTGAAAATTTTTAGACAGTAATTCGATCTGAGATGCATTTTCGTCAAAATAACGTAAGACTAGTCTAATACTGTAAAGTACCCTTTAACAATATTTCAGAAATCCCACCCTTAAAAGTTTTCAATTGACATTTCAAAGGTAAACAAAAGAAACGTATTACTTGGTTAAAATCGAAAAACTAGAGTAACGGTTTTCGAGCGAGAACATGCTGTCAGACAGAATTTTTATGAAATGTTTAACATGTTGGAATATTAAATCTCCCGAGCTAAAACAAATGCTGGAAAATTTTAGCTTTTATGTTGCTTAAAAATAATTTTGTTGGAATTATATATTTGAAAGATCAGTCTTTTTAGGCTACCAGCAAAACAACCCTAAGTCAGGGTTTAGACGAGCGAACATTTGGATGAAAAACATATAAAATTATCTTTTGGTTTTTCGGGTAACACAGACGAACATGTTGCCGGGAATATTCTGTTACTACTCGGAAAGAATTATTTACTAAATATGGCTTTAACAAAGAAAATGTTGCATGATTACTTATTCTAAATATCAGGGCTGTGGAGTCGGAGTTGAGGTTTTTGTGCCGGAGTCGGAGTCGTAGTACCCACAAAAACTCGCGACTCCGACTCCAAAGTTTTTCGGCATACAAAATTTAAGAAAAATTTTCCAAAATAAAAATTATTCGAAATTGACGATGCAATATTTCAAATATCGATTTGAAATTTTTAAGAATAATTTTTATGCTATATTTAACCATTTAAAAGCTAATGCATTAAAAAAGTTGTGTGCTATATTCGGATGTTCCGAATCTTTGACACCCTCTACCGAAAGTTAGAATATATGAGAGCTATAAATTATTAAATAATCTTTATAAAACGGACGTCAGTATAAAAATTGGTTCCAGTTCAAACCAATTATACGACAATCAGAAAGTTTTATGCTTTTTTCTTAGCAATTTGAACTAACTTAAATAATATATCATGATTCGTAACAGTTTATGCCGAACTAAAATGATTATCAGGAGGGACATTTATTTTATCCCATGGCAGCCATGTCATTTATCAAGTTTTCCCTTTTTTTGCAAGTTTTTTGAGATGCAAAAAAGTGGCAAATCTAGTCTATTTGAGTGATGTTGAAGAAGTTAATGAATAGCTTGAGCTTTAATTTTAGTAACATAATTAATAGAAAGAGCAAAATATTGAAAATTTTCGCGAGGGCGTATTCAAAATAAAAACATTTTTAGATTCAATTTTTATATATTTTTAAATAAAATGAATTCTATATACTTTTTTTCATTTAATTATTTAACAGTAATATAAAAAGCCTTACAACATGTTTTTGTTTTTTCTTTTAAAAATGTTGGCACTTTTGTAAAAAAAAAAGGTTTTTTTCAGAAATAGGAGGTTTTTTTTAAAAAAAAAATTATGGACGGATCATCACGAAAGCCTGTATAGTGATTTCCGTTATTAAATATCTAAATCGAACAAATTTCAATACAGTAGTGAAATTTGTTTTAGCGCTTAAAGTGCTTTTCAGAAAGCTGCTTAATATGGGGTCTTAGGTAAATATGGACCGATAATCAGAAAATTGCATGTTATTATTTCTAGCCATATGAACCAAAATTGGACCAAATTTTACAAAATCTATAGCTGCTACGGTTTTAGGTGTATTTAAATAATTTCCTAGAGTGAGCATCATATGGGGCATTATATAGCAAATTATGGACCGATCTTCACGAAATTTTGCAGTGTCTTATACAACTGTGACGTACCAAATTTTATTATGATAGCGATATTTATTACGTTTTTATGCGTACTAAACTGTTTTCCGGGAGTAGGCTTTATATAGGGCCTATGGTAAAATATGGACCAATCTTTACGAAAGCATATAAAAATATGATAGCAATATTTATTACGGTTTTAGAAGTACATTATGGCACCTTTTACTTAATTTTTTGTAACAAAATTGTTAATTTTTAAGGGTGGTGTTACTACATTTTGATTGATAACCATGATCCTACTGATCGGCTTTTGCTGAATGTCACTCCCAAACTGCTTATTATAACTAGAAGTAATTTGACACCAAGATTGAACTTTTGTTTTAAGTTTTTCGAAAGTGAGCGTATTTTGAACAGACGGACAGACAGACAGGCGGACATGGCTAAATCGGCTTAGAATTACTGAAGAAACCAGGTTTATTAGATGAATAATAAAAAAGTTTCACATGGAATGACAAACTTAGTATACCCTCATTCCGTACGGTAATTACCCTTTTTTCGGGTAATTTTCGGCCGCAAAAGGTAGCAAGGTAACTTTATTTAAAAAACGTTTATTTAAAGAAATTTTGATTTTTAGTATACATATACATTAGGGCGTCTCGAAAAAAAAAAGTTCGCCGTACACCACAGAATATAAAGTATTGTTGCAAGGCAGTTTTGAAAAAAAAAATTTTAATTTTTTTTGCCGAAAGTAGGGGTCGCCAAACCACATTTTTCGTTATATCTTCGACATTTATAGTCCTATCTCAAAGTGTGATATATCGATGTTTTCGTCTTGAGGAGGCCAATATTTTGATTTAATAGTCATTAACCTCAAATATCTCATTCTAGTATTTACCTACCAGATCTCAGTTTCTACCACCCTAATGTACCACCCTATTGTCAGAAAATTAAAGCCCCCAAAAAATCATTAAACTTTTGTTAAAGAAGTTTTTCGATATTTCCAACAGAACTGTTAAAAAATACAATTTATGTTTTTTGCCGAATGTAGGGGTTACCTTTTTTGAGTATTTTTGTCAGATTTTCTGTAATAATGGAAGTAGTACCGTTATTACTCTCATAGTTTATTTATTTTTGTATTATCCATGAAATATCTGTTGGAATTATCAATATTTAATCGTGTCGTGTCAAGAATTAATTTAAATAAACTAAAAAATGTCTTTTACTATCAGTGAATTAAACAACACTAAATTACCAACTAAGGGTGATGTTATTAATTTCTTTTTACATCTTCGGCATAACGCTAGTAGAATTCGAAAGCTGGGTGCTTTTAAACAAGAAGTTTTGAGAGGTATCATCATTTTGTGGCAGCGCGCAGGCATTCCAGTAATGTCGGTAAGTGGTGTTCGTAAAAGTTTGGATAAGCTTCTGAATGATTACTACAAAATGGTAAAATATAAATTCGAATACAATGTAAATGAGTGGAATAGATTGTTCTTAATTTCGCGTTGTAAGTGCGGTATTGAAAGAAATATTGCATGCAATTGCACAGCTTCTGATAAAATTCCAGACCACGCAAAAGAGTTTTTCATCGATCAGTGCGGTCCACGATTGTTGACTTTAGATTATGTTGCTGATATGATGTCGACGAGTAGCAACGGTGAAGAAATGTCGAAGACTGTTGAATCATCTTATGGGTTGCGTGACGAATTTGTCAGCGTTGGGTATAATGTAGACAGTGAAGAAGAGCAGGAGTTTGAGGAAAATGTTAACGATGTATCACAGACTTTAAAAAAAATTGTAGTGGCTGACATTTCATTGCATAATTTTAGTTCAGCTTTGGATCGCAGCGACACATCAGTTCGATACGGTGCCTTACTTGCGACCATGTTAATTAAAGATTTAAAGTTGTCGATTACCGTAAATGCAAATGAAGAGTTATCACAAGAAACTGCCGAAAGCATATGCCAGTTTTTTGATGGACTTGTCATCGACAAAAACAAAATATTTAGGGAACGTGTAAAATTCCGTAAGCAAGCAACAGTCGCAGCAAAATGTAACGATTTAATAACGTGCATTTCTTTCGATGGTAAAAAAGAGCCTGCTTTGAAAAGAATAACGGAGGCAAATGTGACTCGGAATGTTGTTGTCAATGAAGAGCATATCACTATATTGAAAGAGCCACACTCCAAATTCATTGGCTATGCTACGCCCACTGACAGCCCCGCTATGGAAATACAAAAAAGTATAGTAGATTTCTTAAGGAATGGAAACTTCAGTACGGATAACTTAGTAGCTATTAGCTGCGATGGAACTCCTACCAACACTGGTTACAAAAATGGAATCATTCCAAGAATGGAACGCCAGTTACAGAGGCCGTTGCAATGGTTCGTGTGCCTATTCCACTTCAATGAATTACCATTCAGTGCTTTATTGAGATCATTGCTTGGCAAACAGAAAGGACCTGGACTCTGGCCAGGAAGTATTGGAGAAGGAATTCAGAATTGTACGCAGTATTCTGTAAGTTTCGCATACTTTTCTTCAATGAAATTTTAATCATGCCATTAACAATTCGGATCTCTATTGTTTACTCCATTCTGTTAGGTCAATAAAAATTTCGAGCGAATTGAAATGGGAGAAATGCCAGCAAACATAGAAGGATGGAGTATTCGAGGCGATCAGTCGTACTTGTATCGTATGGTTCGAACTGTCCATACCGGAGAATGCGATGACAGATTAGCCAGCGAGAAGCCCGGAGCTATTAGCACAGCGCGCTGGTTGACAACTGCCTCTAGAATTCTCCGGTTTTATGTAACGTGCGCTAAACCCCCAGTTATATTGAAAAAACTGGCTGAGTTTGTTATGAAAGTTTACGCGCCATTTTGGTTTCTTGTGAAAAGCCAACCACTTGCAATTCACGGAAGTCGCCACGTTTTTAAATATATATCTTGGATTCGTCAATTGCCAGAAGATGTTCAACAGATACTTCGTCCGTCGATAGAAAATAACGCGTACTTTTTCCACCCCGAGAATGTATTGTTATCGATGATAACGGACCAAGATCCGCTAGTACGTTCAGACGGCTATAACAAGATTTTGTCTGCGCGAAATGAAGCAGCAGTAGGCATTCGTCAAATGTACGGTGCACAAGTTAAAAATTTCATAGACTTCGAAAGTGACTCATATTACCATATGATCAATTGGACCAAATTTGAATTGACTGAGCCGCCGTGCTTGCAGTTCTATATGCAAGACCAGCTGGAAGCATTACAGTTTTCAAAAGAAATAATCGAGATACCAGGTAGCACAAGAAAAACAACTTTGTTTGATAGTTTTGTTGACTAACCTTAATTAATTTCACAGAATATCCGTGCCATTCTCAAAACACCGAGCGTTTTGTTCATGTAGTACATGAGTCTGCCATGGCTGTTACCGATGAGCAACGCCTAGGCCACATTTTTTCCAAGCTCGAAAGCCGTGAAAAATATAGCCAACTTGGGTCATTTCAAAATATGATTAAATAAAATTGTTTTAATATACACAGATCTTTGAATTTTTATTGTATTGGTACAGATATTATGGTAAGTTCGAAAAGAGTGTATCACTATTTAAAAAAGAAGATACTAGGCAAAAACATCGATATATAATACTATAAAATCCGACTGTGAATACCGAATATATGATAACTGTTTAAAAAGTCAACCCCTACATTCGGCAAAAAACATAAATTATATTTTTTTAACACTTCTGTTGGAACTATCGAAAAACTTCTTTAACAAAAGTTTAATGATTTTTTGCGGGCTTTAATTTTCTGCTATTAGGGTTGTACATTAGGGTGGTAGAAAATGAGATCTGGTGGGTAAATACTAGAACGGGATACAAAATACCATTGACTATTAAAGCAAAACATTGGTCTCTTTGAGACAAAAACATCGATATATCACACTTTGAGATCCGACTGTAAATGCCGAAGATATAACGAAAAATGTATTTTGGCGACCCCTACTTTCGACAAAAAAAATTAAAAAAATTTTTTTTGAAAATGTCTTACAACATTACTTCGTATTCGGTGGTGTACGGCGAACTTTTTTTTCTTGCCTATATGGCGAGACGCTCTAATATACATGCTAACATATTTATGAATGTTTAATAATTTTAACGTTTGAGAGGTGATTTTAAATTAAAAATAGATCAATTTTATAACAAAAAATTAAGAATAATGTTTTTGCAAATGTTTGCGTAACAGCGATAAGTCCAATTAAGAAAACTGAAATTATGCTTGTATAGTTATTATTAATTTTATATTAAATTTTTTGTTTGTTTAAAAATCAACAATATTTAAACATAGTTACATATCAAATAGCCGTGAGCTAATAAATTTTACTATAGTTTTCGGATTATTTTAAGTACGGTTCAGGGATTAAATGGGGCTAAAGTTAAGTGCTTGGCACTTGAATAATCCGTATTTAAATCAAGCATTCTGTACTTGATTTAAAAAAATCTGTACTTACCGTACTATTGACACAACTTTGCCTTGGTTAAGTACGGATGGATTGATTTTTCTTGTGACTGTAACAATTCAAAAATTATTAAGGTACATAACTTTCTTTAAGTATGTAATAAAATGAATCAAAGAAAACATTATTTTTTTATTGTTTATCACATACATACACGCTAAGCGTATTAAAAAAAATATTTATGTATGTATCTATTTTATTCAAAATATTTTACTGCAATATTCATATAAATACAATAATTTACATAATCAATCGCCTGTCATTTGGAAACCGCACATTAATGTTTGCATACGCTAATTTCTTCTCAAAAACGGTAACTTTTAGAAGGCCGTACGGTAATGAAAAAATAAAAAATAAAATCACTGATGGCCAATTTTCAGGATTGATATTAAAACACATTTATGTTTAAAACGTTTTAAATACAAAATTCTCTTCTTCACTAAATACTTAAATCAAACTTAATTCACAGATGTGGTACACTTATGGCGATTTCTTTTCTGAGAAAAATGTTGCATTAATGTTACATGTTCTACATTTTGTGTTCGTTTGTACAAAAAATACAACTGTGGGAAAAATTTTCAAGTTCTTTTGTGAAAATGTTGATGAAAACATGCAAAACATGTTATGCCATGTTTCCACGGTACGTGATTCGCTCTCTATTCATGCTTCGCATGCCAATCATGAACAAAGCAACTGCTTCGCCATACAAAATTTTGAGGGCGAAGCACGAAAAATTACTCTCTTCTCCAATTTTTATCGCAAGTTTATCTGAACTATCTGTAAAAATCGATTGTTTTAGAGTTGTCAACTCGGTGCGTTTCGCACCATTTTTGGTGCTTTTTTAAATTATTTCTGCGATAACAATAATGATGAAAATATTAACTTTATTAATTTGGAGTTATTATAATAAATTTTTGATCTCTTTTTAAAATGTTTTACGCAGAATTTATTAAATTAATTTACAAAAATGTATCATCTCGTTCAAATGAATGCAAACATAAATACTATCCCCCATATTCATAAAAAATATTTTTGATTAATAAAAGCTTTATAAAAAGAATTTTCTATGAAAATTTGTTTAATAAACCTGTCATAAATCCAAAATATTTTTTGTGAATATGGGGGTTTGTATTTATGTAGAAATTTGTTTAATTTTTTTATAAAGTTTTTGGTTTTTCTTTTTTAACTATGTAAAATACGATAAATTTTGAACTATTGTTAATTTTGAATCCTTAAGCTTCGTACAGACGATGGTCAGATATTACAATGTTGTCATTAAATTTGCCTTAAAATGTCTTGCAACTGTTTGAACATTGTAAGCTCATTTTCATTTGGCAGATGTGTAAAATTAATGCATCTGACAATGGTGCCATTGAAAACTGACAACATTGTAAGATCTGTCCACCGTCTGTACGAAGCTTTACTAGCTTTTAGATATTCTATGTATAGTTGATCTCTTTATAAAAAAAATTTGTATATATTTAATGTAATTAAAAAATATGTATCTAGTACATATGAATACCGAGTCGAGTTCAACAAGGTAAACTCGTCGCTACAACAATTACAACTCTAACAAAAACAACAGAAGTATACATACTTTGTAATCAATTTTAATAAAAGTTTCACACAAAATGAGTTGTTTCGCAAATAATTTTAAGTCTGAGTTCATACGGCTCATGTCTTATTGACAAGATTCTTCCTTTTTCTTCTTTGTGTGCTTTTTTAATATTGAAGACAATAACAAAATATACAACGAATGAAAAAGCAAAACGTAAAGACAGTACATGCATCTGTGTACTCGTTTCTTTTCCCCTCGTCCACTCTCCTATAAAGTAGCAATCATGTCAATAAGACATGAGCCGTATGAACACAGACTAACTTCGACAATTTAATGTACATAATTAAAACGTTTTTAAAAGTTTTTTGGTGCGTTTTGAAAATGCAAAGTTAACAACAATGATTTGTTTATTAAGGACAACTGTCAATTCGAAGCAAGTAGATACGTCGTGTAAACACCATGATTCATTAACATGATTCAGAGAGCGAAGCAGGTGATTCAAATCGTCGTGGAAACATGGCATTACATGTTTTACCCTTACTTTTACTTAAGGGTTCATACTGCCCTGTTTTACAACTTTGGTACTTACTACTTTGTTTGTACAACCAATATTTTATTTTGTTTGTCATAATATTTTAAAAGTTTTGTCAAAAGAATTCTACATCTAAATATTCTTCGACGGCATACTCCATTTTGAATTAAATCGTTTTTTTTATTTTGGTGGAAATTTCTATGTATTTATTATCGTTTTAAATTTGTTCAAGCAATAAGTGATGTTAATGTCTGTTTCCAAACCGTAAAGTAAGTGTGCAGCAAATAGTCGAATAGTTTTAAAAATCGCTAATGAACTACATTAATAATAAAAGTGTAATAGTTGTAAATAAAGGCAGCTAATTCTGTTCGATTGAAGTTGTACAACATGTAACACTTCGAGTGATTATAGGTAACATGAAAAAGTGTTACATGCATATACTGTAGCATTTTTTTCTCAGAATAGAAATCGCCATTAATTTCAACTTAAGTTTCTATTGTAATATTTTAGCAAGGTGGCCTCAATATCACGACAATACAACAACAAGAGGCAAAGCAATAACTATCAGCTGTTTTCTGAGACCACCTTGTAAATAGTTATACTTTTTTATGATATTTTTTTGTATTGAGTAGTGCTACCATACTTTTATCTTATTTAAATATGACTTTTAAAATAAAACTCAAAAAATCAATCTGTATTTAAATACGATTTAAGTTTTTATGAAAATTAACTTAATTTAGATTTAATTACTATCCTGAAAATTGGGCATGAGTCTCATATACATTAAGCATCAAGATTATAGTAGGAGTCGGAGTCGGAGTCGCACTTAAAAAATTTCAGTGTTTGGAGTTGGAGTCGGAGTTGGTACTTTTTTCGGACGACTCCACAGCCCAGCTAAATATACATTTGTGTGGCTTGGTTCAAGCAAAATGTTTCTTTATTTAAGAAAACATTACTAAATACGAACAAAATAAGTTAAAATTTTGGATTTTCTTGTTTTAAGAAACGAAATCGATTACTTTATAAAATAAACTTCTTGCCGTGTATTGTTGCTTTTTCTCAAAAAGGAAAGCAAATGTGAACAAAGCGTGTCGACAAGTACCAAACATAAAAATCATACTCTCTTTCCCACCCGTAATATGCTACGAAACTAAATGTTTCCCTTCCAAATGTTTCCATGTCTAAAGGGCGGCTTAGCAAAATCTCCCAAAGCATTGTGTGCGAAATCGTCCAACGTAAACAAAAAATTAACAAATATTCAAATACGCAAATTTTATCCAAAAATGGTAAAAAAAAAAGCCCAAAATATATCACAATTCTTTAAAAGTAGTTTAAAATATAAATACATTCTTATTTGGGTTGGGGTCAAATCTTAATAATTTATTTTTCTTATAAAACCTACCAGTTGGTTTGATAATTGAAATTGTTGCATATTATGCAAATTGTTTTGGCATTTTCTTTTCTGAGTAATAGGATGCATTTATTCTGCCTTTTACATTTCTTTTAAAAGTGTAACGCGTTCTTTTCTCATGATGTTTCCCTTAATAAGAAAAAATATGGTACATATTCAACTCTAATTTTAATTTAAGGAGCATCAGTGTAGCACGAGATTAACCGCTGGTTTTGTTATTATTTCTGTATAAATCAATATGTTTTTAGTTCGTCTTTCGTATTTTTTCTATTTAGAAATTAGCGGTGTAAAAGAGCTTTAAATTTTACACGCTAATTGTGCTTTATTGTCCTTTTTTAAACGTAAAATAAGAAAGATTTTTTAAAAAGCAGGTGATTTTACGGATTAATTAAAACAAGTAAGAGTGCTATATTCGGCTATGCCGAATCTTATATGCCCTTCACCATTGTTTGGAAAGAACAGAAGTTTATATATTTATCTAAATATATATTTATATTATATATATCGTTAAATACTTATATTAAAAGTTTAATTAATATAAAACAAGTTTAGTTTTGATCGAATTTCAGTATTTGGTCATAACTCGGCCATTTTGTAACCGATTTGACACATTTTTACACCGACATCTTAAAAATAAAATTACCATTTACTTTGGTGATAAAACTTGGAGTCGAGAAGTTCGATGGTTCCCGAAAATAGGTATTTAAAAAAAAAACTATATTTTTGACATTATTTTTTTTACCGATTTTCGAGTTTTTCAGCAAATATGTTCTTCTAAAGATTTCCGATATTTTGATATCTTAAACGTATGAAAAAGTCATATTACAGCTCTAAAATTTTAGTTTTTATAAAAATGTATGTTTTTTAGTCCTTTTTTTGAGTATTTTGCTCATAACTTAACCATTTTTAACCTATTTGACAGATTTATATACCAACGTGCTTAAGAATAATATTACCCTTAAATTGGGTTATAGGTATACAGTAGACGCTCGCAAATTAGACCCGCTTTGCTTTTGAGGCAATTCTAATTTCTGAATTATTCTAATTTCTGGACGTTTTTATTTCGAATAAAAAATAAAAATTACTTAATTTTTTTTTAATTCAATTTTATTTGATAAAAACAAGAAAACAAAACGTAATTCACTCATACATTAAATGTATTTTTTAAAATTAAAAATACCGTGTCGTTTCTTATATTTGGAAAACTATCCATTGCTTCCACGGAATGCATTTTCATCTTTATAGGGATATTCCTCTCTAAATATTTTTTTAGCTTTCTCTTTAAACCACTCATACAGACGACTTTCCATATTTGGGTATTCAGCGCTGTGTAAAGATTTATTGCTTGCTTCCTGATATGTGTTGAAAACAGCATTTAATATTGCTGTTCTATGTGATTTGATATAGCTGATTGAAGATGTCGTAACATTAATATTCCCTTCAAACCCTTTGTCAAGCTTTTTTAATATTTTGACCTTCGTTTCTAATGATTAAGTGTTTATTTGACATTTCGAATGATACACTTTCCCTATTTAATAGAGACTTCCAAAATATGTACACATGTTTCGAATTTCACAAATAAACTAGCCACAAATATATATAAATGCGACAAAAAACAACAAATAAGGAAACACATCTAAAATTTGGTAATTCCCTTTTTTAGTTTTACATGTTCAAACAGAATAAAAATAAATTGAGGATTTCTTGTGTTCAAATAACAAAAAAAAACGCTCTGAAATTAGAACTATAAATTCGAATTTTAAAGCGTTTAATGTATTGCAAACACTGATTCTAATTTCTGGACGTTCGAATTACTGAAAGCTCTAATTTGTAAGCGTCTACCGTATATGTATATATACGTACATATATGTACATACATATATTTAAGCAAACTTAATTATAAAAATAATAAATAAAAACAAACTTAATTATAAAAATTAGTAATTTTTGGATTTCAGTATTTTGATTTTAACTCAGCCATTTTTTAACCGATTTGACAGATTTATATACCGAAGTGTTTAAGAATAAATTTACCAGTTAGTTGGGTTATAAAGCTTGGACTCGGGAAGACCTTTGGTTCCCGAAAGTGGGGATTTAAAAAAAATTTAATTTTGGTCATAACTTTTTGTATTTGAGCCGATTTTCCCGAAATTTTCAGAAAATATTTTTTACTAAAGATTTCCGATCTTTTGATGTACAAGGGATAACCATGGGTCATACGACAGTCGAACAAATCAGGTTTTTATACAATTTTTGATATTTTTTGTACGGGAGGTACCACGCCCACTTCTCCAATCCCGCCCATATTTTGTTGGATGCTGTGTACTGATAACCTTAATGTGTGTACCTAATTTGGAAACTTTGGCTCTTGCCGTTCTCCATATATACAGAAAAAAGTATTAAAAATACAACAACAAGGGATTTTTGAAAAAATTAGAGGTAGTCGTGGTTTTTTGCTCATATCTCAGCCATTTTTTGACCGATCTGGCTTAATTTCAATAGCAAGAAATGGTGGACTATATGTGATATAAATGTAAAACCACCTAGCAGCTATCATGTCTGGAGTCTCCGGAAAACACATATCAAACGTAAGACGGACGGACAGACGGACATCGTTAAATCAACTTCTCACCTCATAAGGACCCAGAATATATATACTTTATAGGGTCTAAGATCAATATTATAGAAATTACAAACGGAATGAGAAACTTATATATACACTTTTCCACCTGTGGTGAAGGGTATAAAAATGTAAAGTACCGTGAAACTAAAAGTACTCGGTTAAAGTGCACAAAATTCTACATTACTAGTCAAAACAATCCCTGTCAAATATATAACGGTGCTTTTGTAGTGACGCGTGGAAATTAAACATTGGCAAAAAAAAGCTAAAAACTTTTCGTAGTTAAATGCGATTTACCGAAAGTAATTTTGAAAAGTAATAAATATAACGATGCAACCATCACGCCTAGTTATTTTTTCAAATGCCTTGCATATTATGTATTTGTAAAAAAAATTATTAGTGGAAGTGCTTTTATTTTTTACGTTTATATAGGAAATGCAAAAAAAATCCATTTTCTCAGTTTAAATGGATAAAAAATTATTAACTAGGCTTAATTGAGCAGAGATTTTAACTTTATTTTAGAGGTTGAACAAATCAGCGTAATTTTAGAAAAAATTATGCTGCGCATCGGTGCGCGGTAGGAGTTATGTACGAATTAGAAGCAACACGCGTTAAGATTTCCAACAAAAAGCGCTACACAACTTCTGCTATAATTTTTTTACTGTTATTGTTATCATTGTTTTATGTGTTTTTATTAGAGATGTGCAAAAGTCGTGATTTGTTACACGTGACTCACACATCAGTCACGCTTGACCGTGGTTAAATTTATATATTATAATGATTAAAAAAATTAAGTGCGTGAATTAAAATTTGGTTCTGACGCGCGGAAGCGTGTGTGAATAAAAAGTCACGTGCACATTTTTTTGTATGGGGGTACCCGTATCAACCCTTTTATTCCTCCAAGATTTTGTTGGAACATGAAGCTTGTTCTAAAAGTTACCCACATTTAATTTAGTGTGCCTTACTATTGTAGATCTTCAGACATAAGAAAAATGCTATTTTTTGTATGAAGGGTACCAGTAAATTCCCCCTTACTTCTCCAAGTTACCCACATAAAATATAGTGTGCCTAACTATTTTATCTGAGAAGATATAAATTGATCCGCAAAAAAGGGCTTTTGGCCCCAATGTGCGCCGTTAGTTAGGTTTTTTAACTTTTATCATACAATCTTTTATATATAAAGCTGTTTGGTTTTGGTTTATAAAATAGGTAATTTTGGTCGAAAGTGCCCAAAATTTGTTGTGTTGATGCAATACATCAGAATCAATAAAAAGACGATTTTTAATTTTTGGTTTGTTATGGCCTTTTGCATTTTAGGCAAAAAAAAAATTAAGCTCGAATCTCGATGACCACCTGTTCGTCTGTCTTTCGGTTGACATCATCCGCTACACAACGCCAATATATTTATGATGTATCTATTAATTGGTAATTTTTAAGAGAATTTTGCTGCTTAAAATCAACTCAATTGGTTTATAATTTGCTAAGAAAGGAGCTAAAGAACATTAAAATATTCATAAAAACACTAAATTTTCCAATAAAAGTACCTCCCAAGGATAAAGATTCCTTTTACAGATATTAAGAAAAATTTAGTTCTACCTGACTATAAACCTACTGGTTCTTTACTCAATATAACTATATTGCCTAGAAACATTAATTCAGCATTTAATACCTCAGTGAGGTAATTAAACGTATTTGTTTACAAGATACATTAACTTTGATGTATGAAAAAAACTTAGGACATAAGAATTTTAACATGTATCAGCTAAATCTAAAGAGATAGCACTAACAACAATTGGATGACATACAAACTTATGATCGGGGAAATCGTAAATATGCAATTGCATGGTTTTTCTTTTGCGACAAATTAAGGCAGAAACAAAATATTTATCTGTTTTAGAGCTTTTTATGAATTTTGGTTTCGATTTGTTAGTGAATAATTTGCATATTTTAGCTATTGCTGGATTTTTATTGCACGCATATTTCACGTTATACATGTTCAGCTAATAAAAAAAAAATTCTTAAAATTCTGGGTAAAAGATGAATTTTCTGTTGCTATAATTACGCCATCTACATTTAATTTTCACTCCACAATTGTAAGCCAAAACTAAGCCAAAGATAAATGTTATTCCAAGCTGTAAAGTTTTATATGTATATTATTGTATAAATTGGTTCTGCTGCATAGAAATCTGGACGCATAGTTTAGTAAACAGGTCTAATCAGAAACACTTTTTAAAGTGATCTTTTCGTAACCATCCGTCCATCTGGCTGGTTGTCTGTCCATGTAAACCTTGTGCGGAAAGTAAAAGTAGCAGAGAACGAAAACAATGTAAATTGTGAGAATCGGTCTATAATATCACATAGTCCATATGCAAACTTCTTTTTTTATGTTCATAAGCCATTTAATAATGTTAAGATAAAATTTGGCCCAAAATATCCTACTGCAAATTAAATAAACATACAGCTTCTATTCAGATATCAATCGCTTAAATATTCAAGTTATTTTATTCTTTTAAATGTTAAAAATATAGCGACCTTTCCTTTAATCCCTTTAACACAAAATATCTCAATTATTTGGTGTATTTAGATAATATTCAGCACAAATAACTCTTATATGAATCTTAACCTCATAACATTTTGCATATTTTATTTTTTTATTAACATGTTAACTTGGTTGCATTACTTGCTGTGTTTCTTTCAAACAGTACTGAGGCAAGCGTGGAGTAATTAACCGGGTTATACTGTATTTTTATTGAAGATAACTATTATATACAAATGTAAATATATTTATAATTTAATTTTAAATGAAAATTGTCCTTCAACAACGCCGTCGCCTTTTTTAATGGCGATTTCTTTTCTGAGAAAAATGTTGCATTAATGTTACATGTTCTACATTTTGTGTTCGTTTGTACAAAAAATACAACTGTGGGAAAAATTTTCAAGTTCTTTTGTGAAAATGTTGATGAAAAACATGCAAAACATGTTACATGTTTTACCCTTACTTTTACTTAAGGGTTCATACTGCCCTGTTTTACAACTTTGGTACTTACTACTTTGTTTGTACAACCAATATTTTATTTTGTTTGTCATAATATTTTAAAAGTTTTGTCAAAAGAATTCTACATCTAAATATTCTTTGACGGCATAATCCATTTTGAATTAAATCGTTTTTTTATTTTGGTGGAAAATTCTATGTATTTATTATCGTTTTAAATTTGTTCAAGCAATAAGTAATGTCAATGTCTGTTTCCAAACCGTAAAGTAAGTGTGCAGCAAATAGTCGAATAGTTTTAAAAATCGCTAATGAACTACATTAATAATAAAAGTGTAATAGTTGTAAATAAAGACAGCTAATTCTGTTCGATTGAAGTTGTACAGAATAGAAATCGCCATAAGTTTTAGAGGTATTTCATATTCGGCACAGCTTTAGTGCTTTTTAACGCTTTCTTTTTATTTGAAATAGTGCTTTTTTAATTTTAAAGGGCTTTTTGATCTCAAAAAGTTGGCATCACTGCCTTCATCATTTATTTCAGCAAAATAAGAAAAAATTGCAAAATTGTTGTATTTGTGTATATATTTTGGTTAAGATCTAAATAAATAAAAATTTAGTTTACATTTAATTTACTCAATCATCTTCTTCATTAAATTTGAATAGAAATTTAAATAACATTTTAATTCATTCAATCTTATATTTAATTGAACAAAAATTTAAATATTCTTTTGCTTCATTTAATCATCAACCGAATTGGTTAAAAAAACAAATTCAATTAACAATTTGCTTGATTCAATAATCAGCGTATGTAATTGAATTTAGTTTTTGTTTTTCAACTACACTGTTTAATTAATTCAATTAACCATTTAATTCAAAATTTGTACTACTGTTGTAATTAAATCAATCAATAAAATAATCAATTTTCTGTTTTGTAATCAATAACGTCAGTGATTAATGCAATAAAAACATTTATTAATTTTTAATTACTTCGTTAATTCATTCAATTAAACGATTGTTTAATACATATTAAAATTTTTTCAATTAGTTTTGTAGTTTAAATGTTAAACATTGTTCATTGGAAAAAATCATGGTTTTGCATTTTTTACAATTTTAAGTAGTTGGTATAATCATTTGGGTGATGCAAACATTAAACATTTTTTTGGCTTGATTCAATTATTTTGGTGACTAAAACCATTTTTTACTATTTTCTGTGTGCATGTATGCGGGAGACCAGTCTCTGGCGGGAATCGAACCCGAAACCCACGCACTGATAGACTTGCTCAGTGCCAGCTAGTGTTCAGGGGAACTCTTCGCTGATGAAAAAGCCGTGTGAAACGTGGATTACTCGGTTGCTAACAGCAGAGTTGAAAAATTATCCAATTCACAACCTCTGTCATATGGCTTATCGTTTAAAAAAATACCAATTTTTATCCACTTTTGAAAAGGCAAAATTGTTGTTTGTCGTATTGGGAAATATCAATTCCATGTTAACTGTCAATTCACTTCGAGTAAACTTTTTAAGAAGTTCAAGAAAATTTCTTTTTACCAAAAAATTAAAAAAAAAAAATACATAAATAATAAAATAAGCCATTAACATTGATACCATGAAATTAAACCAGGTATGGAAGTATTGAAATGGTAATAAAAATATAAGTAGTAAATCTTTATTTGAGATAATTATTTCATTAACATTATTAATTTATACAACATATGAAATATTAAAAAGATTATACAGCTATGACAAATAGTCGTCAGCTGGTAATATATAAATAATAATATATAAATAGATAAGGAATTTTAATTAAAATAGTTATAAAAAAATTTAAATTAATCAAACATATGTATGTATGTATATTAATCATTTAGAAGAATTAAATTTGTGGTGGTAGTTATCACATTCTTAAAAAGATTTTTACCAATTCACCAAACAAATCCAACATTTTTCAAAACATAGAAAAATTAATCGTATAACTACATATACATATAAATACCAAAAACCAATATACAATATTGTATAATTAGACGATTACAAAAGACTACGACGGTACTACGAGCTTGTTAATTGGACAATTATTTTCAAAACATAATGTGAACGTATTTCCAAGCTTTACATTAGGTCTACACTAAAGATAAATATCTCAGCAAGTTGGCAATTACATCAGCAGAATAACACAGCAATATTTTTTACAGCTCAGCTTATGTTAAAAGCATGGGAAAACGTATTTATGTTAACTCCAAATTTGAAAAAAATCAAGAAAGAAGGTGCAGTGTAAAAACTGACGCTATCTTGCAAAAATTATTTTATTAATATAAATTCTTTCTTATTCGACTCTATTATTTAAATGTATATTAATTTGTTTAAGCTTGAGGTCTTTTTTTATACCCTTCACCACAGGTGGAAAAGGGTATATATAAGTTTGTCATTCCGTTTGTAATTTCTACAATAGTAGTCTTAGACCATATAAAGTATATATATTCTGGGTCCTTATGAGGAGAGAAGTTGATTTAACGATGTCCGTCCGTCTGTTCGTCTTACGTTTGATATGTGTTTTCCGGAGACTCCAGACATTATAGCGGCTAGGTTGTTTTACATTTCTGTTACATATAGTCCACCATTTCTTGCTATTAAAATTCAGCAAGATCGGTCCACAAATAGCTGAGATATAACCAAAAAACCACGACTGCCTCTAATTTTTCCCAAAAATCCCTTGTTGTTGTATTTTTATTACTTTTTTCTGTATATCTGGAGAACGGCAAGAACCAAAGTTTCCAAGTTAGGTAAAAACATTTAGTTTATAAATACACACCATCCCACAAAATGTAGGCGGGATTGGAGAAGTGGGCGTGTACCTCCCAAAAATATCAAAAATTGTATAAAAACCTGAATTTTTTTGACTGTAATATGACCTACAGTTACGCCTTATAGATCGGAAATTTTTAGTAGAAAATATTTTCTGAAAAACTCGGGAAAATCCGTTCAGATACCAAAAAGTTATGACCAAAATATTAATTTTTTTTTGATAAATATCCATTTTTGGGGCCATAGATCTTCCCGAGTCCAAGTTTTATAACCAAAATAACTGGTAAGTTTCTTCTTTAACACGTCGGTATATAAATCTTTCAAATCGGTTAAGAAATAGCAGAGTTATGACCAAAATACTGAAATCACAAAAATTACTATTTTTATAATTAAGTTTGTTTTTTATACCCTTCACCGAAGGTCCTACACCCTATAAAGTATATATATTCCGGGTCCTTATGAAAAGCGAAGTTCAAATCCGGTTGTGGTCTCTTCTTCCCCCCCTTCGCATTTGTTTACATATACTAGCATAAAGCGCAATATGATTTTCGTTATAACCCTTCTTTATTATTTCATTTATTTAACGAAATAATTTTAACAAATAGAAACTAGGAATTTTTGTGTTTTTTTGCTACTTAAAAACTCGCCAAAAGAGGTAATTTTATTTTTTAAGATGTCGGAATAAAAATGTGTCAAATCGGTTACAAAATGGCCGAGTTATGACCAAATACTGAAATCCGATCAAAAAAAAAACTTGCTACTCATTAATTAAACTTTTAATATAAGTATTTTATAACACGCAAACATGTGCAAACAATTAAATAAACCGAACGATAAATATAATAAAAATATACATCTATATATATATCTAGATAAATATATAAACTTCTGTTCTTTCCAAACCATGGTGAAGGTATATAAGATTCGGCATAGCCGATTATAGCACTCTTACTTGTTATATAATAATAGTAATTTTATTAAATTTTTTTTTTTGTTAAAGTAAAATTAATATTTTTACATAAAAAAGTACTCAAACTTAAACAAATGAATATAAATTTAAATAATAAAGATCGAATAAGAAAAAAATTATGTTAATAAAAATAATATTTGTGATTTTATTTTAGTGTTTATTAAATATTTTTACTTAATTATTTTACTACAATTATAATTTGCTACCATTTCACAAATTTAATTTATTTCTCACACAAGTTGCTTCTATTTTTTTCTTTTTTGCTTTTTTTTATTTGACAGCCAAATTTGACGTTTTATGTAAGCAATAATTGTCAACGAAAATGGACTAACAATTATTGCAACTTATATTGCCGGCAATAAATATGTACAAAAAATTGCTGTCTACATTAAAGATAACATAATTTTGACGTTTACTGCAATATATGTCGCAATAATTATCACTGGTTAATCTTAATTTCAGTAAATGCCAACATTTAATAAAATCAAAAAAAAAAAATATTAATTAAATAAAATATAACGTCACCTATGCGCCACCCTGTACAACATTTCTCAAAATATATAAGAATCAATTGCATAATAAGACAACACTTTTGAAGGAAAATTGCCAACAGCAAAAAATACAACATTGTTTAGTCTGACGATTATAGCCTTTTCACACTTGTCAACATTTAACATCACACTTGTCACACTTTTCACACTTGTCAACATTTAACATTTAACATCAATTTGCGAAGATGTTGGAATTTTCCCATAAGAAATACATAGGGATAAAAATCAAAATTTTTCAACATCTTTACAGAATGTTACTATCTCATTTTGTTCCCTTTTACATTTTTCGATTCTTTTAGTGTCATCACTAGAAAAGTGGCAATAAATTCTGTAATTATTGTGGCATCACTGACAAAATGGAAGTTGCTTTGAAAGTAGCGTTACCACTTTTTAAGTTTTTCCTTTTTTGCAAGCCTTATTTTGCTTAATTTTGCTAAAATTATTAAACAAAATGAATAAGAAATACATTTTGGTGTTATCTTTTAAAATGTTGGCACTTTTGTAGAATAAAAGTATTTAATAAAAAATAAGCTTTTTTCAGAAATGGTGACATTTTTTATTGATAGTAGATGTTAGATGTTTCAAGTGTGAATGCGAATTTCACATTTTCAACATCTTCCATGCGTTGCTCCGAAATGTATGCAAGTGTACAAAGGGTATTAGACAACGAATGCGACGAATGCGGGCTTGTGAATTGGCCAAATGTGTCAATTGAGGTTATGGCGATGTTTCACCGCAATTAAGCCAAGTTTTTGCGTCAATTCCTAACCATGAATGAGGCATGATTCGACCACTTTACACCTGAGACAAAGAAACAGTCAAAGCAGTCGACTGGAATGAAAGGATTGTGTCCAAAGATGGCAAAGAGGGTTTAATCTGCATGCAAGGTCTTGTGGTCTGTTTTTTGTGATAATTTTTTTTATGTTGCAACGTTTAAGTGATGAAATTAAAAAACATGGGCGCATTTGGGGAAAGAGAAAATGCTTTAATTGTGTTGCCCAAAATCGCGTATTACAAGTTAAAAGATCAGAAACATTGCCTCGGTAAAAAATATGAGGATAAGGATAATTTACAATCAAACAGGCACAATAATGTGTCAACTGTCTCCCCTAAATACGAATTTGGGTCAGTAATATAATACATAAACATCAAGTAGGACCAAAATTCGAGACTGCACCCATTTGGGACCAATGGAAAAGGATGGAACTGGCAGGACAGAGCTATGTTATGAATTTAGGATTAATGTAAAAGTTTTGTGTTCTATACCAAATTTATTTGTCTTTAAGTGGTTTTAGGAACGGAGTTTGTATGGGACCTAGATGATGTGGTAGCTATCTTCCAAATAAGTAATGGATCGATTTCCACAGTTAGGTCTAGGATCAATATTCATTAGTGTTACACACATCAGCACAAACGCATGATACCTCTGAAGTAAGCCTGGGTGCAAGTGTCTCCAAGTCACCAGTTATGTCGACTATTTTGGTGACATTGTCAACGAAGTGTCTACACTACATTTGCCACTATATTTGGCTTAAAAAAATAATAATAAAAAAATTGGTATAATTTCGTATTCGTACCTAAAGTGTAGACTACATTTACTTAAATGTACTAGTGATTCTCTGGTTCCAATGTCTACATATGTTCCCAAAGGAACGACCTAGTCAGTAGTACTAATGTCATTAGTAGATTTCTAATGGCACTCACATGTTATATGTCTATAGTAAATAACATTGTCTGGGGTATAATAAGTCACTGGTACTGGTGACTGTGTCAATAGTGAATCAGTACAGATTCACTAGTGACATTTCCTGCAGGGACCCTCTGCACTATTGTGGTGTGGGAATAAAAACAATAACCAATAAACAAACTATCGGGTAAATTAATTGAGATGATCGATGAGCCTCTCATTGTTAGAGTTATGACAAGTATTCATAATAATGAATACAAGCAACATCATCGTCGTTTAAATCATAATAACGATTTTTATGTCGATGATACGTTTTAATGATAGATAACTAAGACACATGTCAATTATTTAGTGGGCTGTCAGTCGTTGTTGCCATTGTTGTCAGAGTACAAGTAGTCAGGGTTAAATAGAGAAAATCAAAATTTATTTTCAGTTGTATGAATGTTTACTTTTTTACATACTCGTACTTATATTGTTTTTAAACAAATAAACAAAAATGAGAATTTAATGTGTTGAAGTAAATTAAAATTCATTTAACGTTTTTTTTCGTATATGTCTTTCAAATAATTTTGTACATTTGCACTTGTAGACGTTTGTAGTAAAAATCTATAAAATAAACAATATAATGTTAGAATAAAATTTGAAAAAAAAATATTTACGTCTGTCTATTTATGATGGTTTTTGTTAAATACTCATGTAATCGTATGCACAGCACTAAGTATTTTTTATATTTTAAAATGCGGCATTGAACTTATATTATTCTTAACCATCATCCTCCATGCATAATAATAGTATGGTAAGTATTTTATTTTTAATAAAAAAAAAACAATAACAAAATAAGTAACTGGGTAAGAAATAGTGGTTAAATTTGTAAACAAACAAATCAAACACATCATAAATATCATCAAAAAATTACTGCAATTATAAAAACAAATTAAAATTTAAAAAAAAAAGAGCAAGAAGTTGTCAGTTACATGCCATACTAAAATATTATTAAGTACTTTTTCATAATATTTATTGTATTTTATTTTTTTAGTTTTTTTTTATTAAACATAGAACGAACTACACATGCCCTTCATTGCTAATGATTAATTACACAAAACGTGCAAAAACATAATTTTGAGTCTAATTTTTGGAGTGACAAGTTGATAGCGAATATCTTGTTAAAGTTAGAGGCCTGCACAATTCCAATTGAACACACATTCAAATCATAGAAAATTTTTAAACTCTATACTGTACTGTTGCTATCACAAGAAATTCTGAAGAGAAGTGTAGACGACAAATTAAAGTTGATGTGTAAACGTGCACGTAGAAAAAAATTTGGTTGGAGGTAACCATATTCATAAGAGCTACATAATATGGTTGGATTTCAACAAAGTTAATGTTTTCAGGTAAAAATTAACATAATATGGTCAAAATTATAAATAAATCGTTTAAAATTAACCATATTATGTTCAAAATTAACCATTATATAATCAACATTTTCCAGAATTCGGAAAAAAGTAACCATATTATGCACAGAATTAACAATAATATGGTGAATGTTAACCATATTATGGTCAGCGTTGCCGTTGAAGGGTCACAAAAAGGGGATTTTTTAAAAAAGGGGTCACAAAAAGTTATTTTAGAGTAAAAAATAAGACCAAAAAAATTTATTTTAGGCAGGTAGTGCTCAAAAAACTAAACATTATTTATTTATTTATTTAAGTTATTCAATAAATAAAAAAAAAACAAATAAGGATGTGAGATATGTTATTAGTGAAATTGTGCTTTCAATTTGTACTTTATACTTGAAGTCCATTCATCCAGCTCCGTTTCGAACCAATTAAGAGACGAGAGCATGGAATCGTTAGGTACGTTAACAATTTATCGAATATAGGACGATAGCAATTAAAGAGTGTAAAATATTAATGAAAAAAGTTATAAAATTGTTGTGTTATTGCAACTAAAGTTGTATGCAACATAATAGATTCAAATGATATCACTGACATTTTGCGTGTCATTATAGAAGTTAAATTTAAAATTTTTTGGTAACGTTCACTAGAAAATTTATTAAAAATGCAACCCTGATATCTGCCCAAAATTTCACCATTGATCAGGGCTGCCAGGTACTTTTTCATCCTCCCCAAACTTAAAAAATATTTTCCCCAAAAATCCCCCGATAAGAGAAAAATTCCTAAAAATGAGCCCCTGTAAATAAAACACAATTTTTAACGGATAATTTAGATATTTATTTGAGTTTTACTTGTAATGTGCTCTACAAGAGATCATTTTTATCGTAAGGAAACACGTAGTTGTATTTTAAATATACATAAGTATATATATATACAGTCGAACTTCCCTAAAATGAATCTGGATGGGAACATAAAATCACTAAATTTTTAAGAAACTTCATTATACAGAATTAATTATTTCCACTTTTGTAAAAAAATCAGGTAGTTCTAGTTTGGACTACACTTCTACGCGCAGCGGTTATCCATATGAGCATTGAATTATTAATTTCCCTAAAAATACAGGTTTAAAGGTTTTTTCGATTTAGCCGACGGTAAATTTAATGCAATGCAATGTTACGTACAGTAAAGTACTGTATTTTCTGTAATTGTTAATTAATAACTCACAATTTTGAGCCAATTTTTTGCCAGGTACTCAAGTGATGTAAAAATTGCCACCTCTATATATATGTGTGCTTGGAACTTAAACTTCGTACAGACGATGGTCAGATCATACAATGGTAAGCAGCGTTGCTTAAATTGCATTAAAATTGGCTAAAATGTCTTACAACTGTGTGAACATTGTAAGCTCATTTGTATTTGCAGAAGTGCATAATTAATGCATCTGACAATCGCACCATTGTCAGAAAAATATTGCTGTTGGCAACGCCTGCTTACAATATTGTAAGATCTGACCATCGTCTGTACGAAGCTTTAATTGTCTTTTATAGGAAAATTAAACTCATATTCTTTATTTCCCAAAAAAAATGCTAATTTTTTTTAATAACCCCAATGCAACCCCCAACTCCAAATAATTTTTTGTTGTCCCAAGAAAACATCTAAGTTGGGGTCAAAGCTCCTGGCAGCCCTGCCATTAATATTGTTTACAATTGTTTGGCATGTGTAAAGTACCGTTAGCAAAAATACAGGTGTAAAATAGAGCCATGATTTAACAACAGAGATAAACTTTAATAGTGAATAATAAGTATTATGGTTAATTTGTTGAACTGTTTATGGTTTTTATATGAGACCTATGGTAAATTATGGTCTTTTTTCACAAAATTTAACAGTGTGATTTTTAGTCCTATAAAACTGTGACGTACCTAATTTTATTACAAAAGCATTATTTGTTACGGTTTTATGCGTACTAAGCTGTTTTCCGAAAGTAGGCCCCATTTAAGGCTATGGTAAATTTTGGACGGATCTTTACGAAATTTAACAATATGATTTCTAGTCATATAGAATAGGGATTGCTGTTCGGTTTTAACCGAAATTGAAACCGCGGTTTTAATGCCAAAAAAAAAACCGAAACCGAAAACCGACCAAAAAACCTCGGTTTTAGCTTTTACTTTAAATATGTATATATTTATGCTAAAAAAAAATACAAATTATACATAATCCTCCAACTTCATGGAAAAAAAAAATTGTTCATAACAGTCTGGAACAATGGCAAACAAAGTATTTCAAAATTCTTTAAGCCAAACCGAAACCGACCGGTTTTAATCATTTTAAACCGAAACCGCTGTTTCACATTTGTACGGTTTTTAGCAAACTCTAATATAGAACGAATTTGTGTCAAATATTACATTAATCCGTGCATTATACTATTATTTATGTTGGTTTTTTTTTCCAACTGAACCGATTTGGCTGAAGTTGAATCGCAAACTGCTTAGGATAATTCGATGCAATTTGATACCAACGATGATCTTTTCTTTTGAGTTATTCGAAAGTGAGCGTGTTTTCATTTACCACTTTCGTTACACTTGAAAGTTTTTATATGCGTTTAATAAGGCACTTTTTGTGTCAAAAATGTATTGGTTTAAACCAGGGACCGTAACTGATATGACTTTTATCGAAAAAGTCAAGAAAAAAAAGTTATTTTTTAACTTTTATTTTTTAAGGCAGAAATAAAAGTTATTTCTTAACTCTTTTTTTTAAGGCAAAAATTAAAAGTTATTTTCGACTTTTATTATTTTACTCAAAAAATAAAAGTTATTTTTTAACTTTTAATTTTTTAAGGCAAAAATAAAAGTCTTGGATAAGGTATTGCATAGTAATACGCTAGTTTTACTTCCTCCAATTTATCCCATTACCCATTGAAATGAAAAACTAACACTATCTCCTATGATTTCTAAATCGCGATTGAACGTTATCATTTGTTATCAGTTCAACAATTCCATATTAAACTCACATTGAAAGAAATATACTGAAAGAATTAACAGTGATGCAGTTATTACAACAATAATTATTAATAACAAAATAAGAGAATTATGTATTGCAATGCTCTTGAAATGGTGATAACGGATGTTTTATCATTTATAGCATTGAAAGCAATAAAACTAGCGTATTACTATGCAATATTTAATTCATGACTTTTATTTTTGCCTTAAAATATTAAAAGTTAAAAAATAACTTTTATTTTTTGAGTAAAATAATAAAAGTCAAAAATAACTTTTAATTGTTGCCTTAAAAAATAAAAGTCAAAATTAAAAGTTATATTTTTTAAGGCACTAATTTAAAAGTCATACAAAAATTTGCATGTACATCACCTATGTATCATAATGATAAGAACCAAAATTTCCTACGATCATTTTTTATGTGTGCTTTTTTGATGTAAATTTTTAAAAATAACAGTTATTTTCTGTCCCTGGTTTAAACTGATAACACGCCATACAAGATTTTCAAAATTTTAATGTAATTCAATAGTAAACATACATATTTAAAATAAGATACCAAACAAATTAGGTCAAAATATTGCGAATTGTGGGCACGACATGCTGTAAAAGAGTAAATTCTTAGCGTTTGTGAACTTTTGTGAATTTGATTCGAAGGAAAATATCATTCCTCGCAAGCTACTACCAATATTAGGCTACATTTTTTTTTCTTTATTGGTAGGATATTTAAGAAATCCTGTGCTGTAACTGTACCATTTATACGTGGCGTGCTATTAAATGTTTTCTAAAGTACAACATTTTAGTTAGTTAAGAATCAAAAGAGATAACAAAAAATTTGTAACTACCAGCAGAAAGCTGAAAGTTTTCTCCTTAATCTCATTCATTCTTTTGTAACCGCCTGGATTCGCTTGTAGAACACTTTTTTTGATTTGAATGAAATTACTTTCCAAAAAAATTTATTTCTCTCCACTATGGTGGGGATGGTATTATGCTTTTGTGCTGACGAGCAAAATTGCCGCATTTGGGGCACAGAAAACCCGCACAAATACATTGAAAAGCCGATGCACCCAAAACGAGTCACTGTTTGGTGCGGATTTTGGTCCAGAGGCATAATTGGGCCATTTTGAAAATTGATTGGCAACATTTGGTTTCAACAGGACGGCGCTACGTGCCACACAGCCGAAGCTACACTCGATGTTTTGCGCCCTGTTTTTGAAGATCGAATTATCAGCCGCAGAGCTGATGTCGTTTGGCCACCTCGGAGCTGCGATTTGACACCGTTGGACTGTTATTTGTGGGGTGCCGTCAAAGATAAGTGTTACGCCGACAAGCCAGAGACAATTCTGTGGTTTTCACGAATAATCGCGTAAGTTATAAAACCAAACTTTTCAGGAGACCAAAACAATTATTTTTTTCAATTGCGGCTTCTGTAGATGCTTTTTTAAACTTTTTTCTTTACTATCCTCTTAACAGTGACTTTCTACGTATTATACATAGTTTTCATGAAAAAATCCTCACAGGATCACAATCTGTAAAAGGATTAAAAATGCATATGTTTGATTGACTCATTAAGTGTGTGCAATATAACATCATATCTCCACATAAGTTCTTTTTTGTGGAAATAAATGTTATCATTTTAATCACACATGACGACTTACGTTGTTATTTTTAGCACACAAGTTGGCGACATATTCAGAGTTTTTGATACTTATAGCACAACGTATGGACTTAAAATTACAAACAACCGCTCATCTGCTGTTGTTGCAACTAAAGAAGTCAACAATAAACGCACATGTACATATAAGTTGTTATTAATAGAAAAATTTTTAGAAAATACTTTCATATTGTTTGCACGAATAACAACATAACATCCCATATGCTTTTTATTTGGAAACATATTCAGCAATTTTACAATTTTAGGCGATGTATGTCGACATAAATCGTTATAATAGCAAAATATTTTATTAAACAGTTAACTTTAGTTGTTTTTAGCAGAAAAAAAATAATAATACTACATTACTACATAAAAAGCTTAATACTTATAAAAACCTAATGCAAAATGTAGCACTTTGACATCATTATCTCAATTTCGGTAAAAACCGACTTACGCGATTATTCGTGAAAACCACAGAATTGACGCTTTAAAGGACAATACTCGTGAAGCCGTTGGTGAAATACAGCTGCACACAATCGATAATTGGACCGATCGTGTAGGCTACTGCATGGCCAGCCGAGGCAGCCATTTGAATGAAATTATTTTCCATTACTAACCGGAAGGATTGTACTTTCAAATAAAAAAAGAAATTTGAGAAAATATTCAATAGTTTTTTTTATAGCATTTTCAAAAAAAAAAAAAAAGTTATTTGGCGGACCCTTTTTATGCATTGTGCTGACGTATGTAACACACAAAAATATTGATTTTATACCAACCTTCAGTACACCAATTCCTCAACAATGCTTAACCAATTTTATTGAGGTTATAAGTGGAGAACTTTTTCTAAAATACCTCAATGGCTCAAAAGTACCAGACTTTCGGCCGATGAAAAACGATTTTAACAGATTTAACATTCTGCGTTCTTAGGCCAGATGATCAGGAAATACTTTTCCAAAGGCTTTGGAAAAACTAAAGATATTATACAAATAAAACTGTAAAGCGAATGAGAATTACAAACGCTCAAGTCATTTTTGCATCGATATATATTTTAAAATGGACAATAGTTGTATAAATACTGTCTTTACCTTGATTCAAATATTTTTCTTATTGTGTGTGAAGAAATATTTCATTATTAAATATGTTTAATTGAGTTCTATTTTGCCAAGTGCAATTTTGATAAATTGTTTCATTGAATCAAATAAAAAGTTTGTTGATCTACAATTTAATAATAATTTTCTTGAGATATTTTTTGCTGTGTGCATTTATTGCTTTCGTCATTATTTACATATAAATATCTGGGCGTCCCCATTAAAACACCCGTTCGTTGGAAATACCCAATATTAGGCCACATTCTAAATATTTAAGAGACAAAATTAATATTACTTTTAAAATACTTAAAATATTTTTAAAATTTTAGTACAATCGCGTCGAAAAATTCCGTCTACAATCCACTCAAACATTTACGGAGGTTTTTCCGTTTTTAGGCTTTAAGAATATTAATTTTTTCCCCAAATGACATGTTTAAATTGAAGGTTTGTTTTTATTTGTTTTTAAACTAAAAATTACAAAAACAAATTAAAGTGAAAAAAAATCTCACATCATTATTAAGAATTCTAATCATAAATTTTAATTCGATTGTTGTTATTGTTATTATACTTTTAAAACCCTCCACCATCACTTATGGTGAATGAGGGTATACTTAGTTTGTCATTCCGTGTGAAACTTTTGTATTATTCATCTCTGACCCTCTAAGTATTCTGGCTCTCTGAGTAATTCTTAGTCGGTTTAGGAATGCACGTCTGTTAAAAACACGCTCATTTTCGAAATACTCAAAAGAAAAGAACAATGTAGGTCAAATTGCTTCTAGTTCTCCTAAGCAGTTTGGGACTCAAATCCAGCAAAATCGGTTCAGTAGAATGAGTATTGATAAAATTATTGTTTTGTTACAAAAACTAACATAAATGGTGGTATAGTGCACGCATTACTATAAGATTTGGTACAAATTTCTATATGACTAGAAATCATATTGCTAAATTTCGTGAAGATCGGACCATATTTCACCATAGACCCCATATAAAGCATTTTTTTCCTATTGACTATTGTCGTTGTTTTATTTTTATTTTATTTATTTATTAACTGATCTAGCGCAACAAGATGAAATCTTATAAATTACAGCGCTAGTGATATTATCAATATAATTTCAAATAAAAATGTAAAATATCAAAGTACATAGATAAAAACATTTATAAACAATACAAAAAAGTAAAAAGTAAAAAGTAAAGATTATTACAAAAATTAAAGTATAAGGTATTAACCAAGTATTTCTAATAGCTCCTTTTTAAACGTGTTTGCGTTGCTTAAGAGTTGAAAGTGGGTTGGAAGGGCGTTCCAAAGACGGATAGTAAAAACAAAAAACTGTCGTTCCGACATAAGGCTGACAAATCTGTGCTGAATTAATTTGTTTCCACGATTTGATCTGGCAAATTGCAATTTATTATAAAGATAGCTTGGTTCTTTGGATGTAATAATTTTATGCAAAAATAAAAGGCATCTAAATTGCAAAAGATTTTTAAAATTCATTCCATAAATTTTATATGAAAACATTGATATACTTTCACGGCTATTTTTGTTGAAAACATATCTTGCAATATTATTGTAGGTAACATTTAATTTTTGAAAGTCGACACTGTCACAATTTGCAAAAATTTCACATCCGTATAGCAGAACTGGAATCAAATACGTTTTTGCTAACAGCATTCTTATTTTAAAAGGTGTTGAACTTTTTACAGCCCATAAATTTCTCAGCATTCCGTACACTTTTCCAACGACCGAGTTTATATGATTTGACCAAGTTAGTTGACTGTTAAAAGTAACGCCGAGATTTTTTGATGTGCTAACTAGGGCTATAGCATTGTTATTAATTTTTATTTCAATATTATCGTGAATAACTCTAGAATTTTTTGAAGATTTAGACAGAAAAATACATTTCGACTTGAGGGGGTTAAGGACTAATCCATTTTCCATGGCCCAATTATAAATTCTATCTAAATCATCATTTATATTGCAAACACACGATTGCAAATCAGCTAAACTAGCACTACTATAAAGCTGAACATCATCAGCATACATATGTACCTCGCTACTTTTCAGAACGTCTGGTAGATCATTAATGTACAAACAAAACAGAAGAGGTCCAAGGATTGATCCCTGTGGAACACCTCTGACGACTGTGAGAGGATTCGAAAATTTACCAGTATAGTATACAATTTGGGATCTGTTATCGAGATATGATGATATAAGCTTGCAAGCAGAACTAGAAAAGTTGAATAGTTTTTCAAGTTTTTTTACAAGAATACCGTGATCGACAGTGTCAAAAGCTTTACTGTGATCCAATAAAATTAAAAATGATACATTATTACGATCAAGTTTCATCCGGAGAGATTCAACTACATCTGCCAATGCTGTTATACAACTTTTTCCTTTCCTGAAACCAGATTCTTCTCGGAAAACAGTTAAGTATGCCTAACCCCTTTACAAATGATGGTATTGTAATAAAATTAGGTACGTCACAGTTGTAAAAGACTGAAAATCAGAATGCTCAATTTTGCGAAGATCGGTCCATAATTTTCCATAGGCCTCATATAAAGCCTACTCTCAGAAAACAGTTTAGTACGCCTAAAGCCGCAACGAATAATGTTTTTGTAGCAGGATTTGGTCTTTCGTAGTTTTATAAGGCTTCAAATTACAGTAACAATATCGTGAAAATCCATAGTTCCATAGTTTACCGTATTCCTTAAACAGATCCCACTCTGGAAAATTATTTAAATACGCTTAAGTCCGTAGCAGATATATGATACTTATTGTGGTAAAAAATGGTTCAATTTAGCTTCATATGGCCACAAATAACACATGCAATTGTGTAATAATCGGTTCATAATTTACTTTAGGTATTATCTTAAGCAGCCTTCTGCAAACACACTTTAAAACTATAAAAGGTTATAACTAACCCTAAATTAGGGTTTTAATACCAGAAAACACTCTACAGAATTTTTTAATGATTGGTCTTTAATTTACCATGGATCCAATATAATATTTGTTCAAAATAACTTTTATATGACTAGAAATAAGAGCATAAAACTTTCTGATTCTCGGTCAATAAATTACAATACATAAACCGCAGACAAAGTTTAAACTGACGTCCGTTTTTATACAGATTAATTGATATTTTATAGATCCCATAAAGGGCCCACTTTCGGTGGAGGGTATCAAAGATTCGGCACGGCCGAATGTTGCACTCTTACTTGTTTTTTTTTATATTTCGTAAATTTTTTTTGTTAACGGTGACAAGTTGATTGAACGTTGGAATTAAATTTTTAAACTTATTGAAAATTCTATTCTGGTATTTTGTTAAAATTTTGTTTTTTTCAAAGGAATTTTGTGAATTTTTAAAACCAATTATTTCATTGTAATGAATCATAATTGTTGCTTTGTTGTCGTGGATTTTTGTTTATGATGTAATAGGAATTTCACTTTCAGTTTTTATATTTTTGTAAAGGTTGTTGTTGCTGTTTTTTCAAAATCAAATATTACTCATAACTCTGCCTGGGTAGGGAGGGGGTGGGTTATGTTAGTTGGGAAAATAATGCTGACATTTGTGAGATTTTAAGCTTAAGAATAATAAATAATTATTAAAAAAAAAATTAAGCTAGATTATAATTAATTACTTTTATTATTCATTTAACTGAATTAATCAAAGCGAAACTAATTTTAGCATTTTGTTAAATATGAAATACATTTTTTAATCGTGGGAATTTTGTTTTAAGCAAATTTATTCATTTAAAATAAATTACTTCACAATGAAGTATCATTATTTATTATAATAGTTTTTAAAATTTTCTTATTTCTAACAGTCAACCCTAAGTACTGGTTCACACAAGTTTTAGCCTTCAAGTCTTGAGTTTTACGGAGAGAAGGGAAAAGAGAATGCCATTTCTCATCTTCCCTCTCTTAAAAACTCAAGACTTGACGGCTAAAACTTTTCTTCTGTCCGGCAAGAAATGTCCATAGTGTAAATTGCAACTAAGTGAAACAATTTATATCAATTATTCGATTAAAATTAGTTTCTTAGAAAATTTTACTCTTTAAATATAAATATATTTCTTTTTAGATTTCTAAGACCGCTTTCAGACTCGACAAGCTATTTGCGCAAGTCAGTTTTGCATTTACATCCGCGCCATAAACAGTTTATAATTTGTTTATGATGATAAGCTGTTGGAGCTTTCGAAATAAACTACGCCACGTCCGTATTTAACGAATTCATTTATTATGCGCCCCATACACGGTTCAATGAGTTGAAAGACTCAGTTGACAACGTCATCAACTGAATTGAAAGATTTTAAATTTATTTTAAAATTTAATGAAATAAAAGACAATTTTTTAAATACTTAACTACAAAAATTAATTTTGACAGCTGATCAAGAGACTTGAGCACACACAGTACAATCGAATTGAAAGACTTAGTAGTCAACTTGAAAAAATCAAAATCTTTTGATTTTTCTTCAACCAACTCGACAACCGTCAAACTAATCAACTGGCAAGGCCATACACGCTTTGATTTGGACAACAACCGACTCAGTTGACAATTGAATTGAATAGTGTATGGTCTGCTTTAAACTCAAACTAATGATAAATAATATACAGTAAAAAGGAATAACAAGGAATGTGAAATATGTATAAGTAATGTCAAATGCAATTGGTTTGTAGAGTTGCCAGTAACCAACAAGTTAACGGTCAAACCAAGTGCAAAAAAAACTTTAGTTTAGAATTCATGTACATACTTATGAAAGATAATGATGAAAGATAATACAAATTAACATTACATTTTCATATATAATAATTTGCATGCCTTAACATGTTTTTCTGTTGAGAGAGTTTTCGTAACCACATCAGCGGCATTACTTTCTGATGGAATGTATTCGATTTCTATAGTTCGTTTGCTGTGTTGTTCTCGTACGTAGTGGAACCTGATGTCAATATGTTTGCATCTTTTGTGCCAGGTCGGGTTTTTAACCATGAATTGTGCGCTTTGGTTGTCGCAGAGAATATGGGTTGGCCCGTTTGTGTATTTAGAAAATCCTATTTCTTGCAGTAGACTTCGAACAAAAACCATTTCTTTTATTCCCTGACATACGGCCACATACTCAGCCTCCATAGAACTCAAGGCTACTATTGTTTGCTTTTTGGACTCCGATGCTACCGGTCCACCAGCCATAAGCATTACATAGCCTGTATAAGATTTACGGTCACATGAGTCACAACCCCAATCTGCATCTGTAAAGCATACAACATTTTCATATAAATTAAAATACGATATCATACCCTTCGGATATTTATTCAGATATCTTAATAGATATTTCGCTGCAGTACAATGCTCTTCGTGTGGATGCGAATTAAACTGTGATAGTTTAGAAACCACATGGGCAATGTCGGGCCTGGAGATCACTGCTAGGTACATGAGACTACCAATCAAACTTTGATGATCCTTGGCCTTCAGATTAGTGCATTGTTCATCACATTTATGTAAAATTGTTCCATTTGCCCAAGGAGTGGACGCTGGTTTGAGTTATCCATATTCCATCGTTTTAGCAGATCTTTGACATAACTTTCTTGATGAATAGAAATAGCACCACGGGGACCTTTCCTTTCAACTTCCATTCCCAAGAAAAACGATATTAGCTCACGATTTACTGCATCAACATGTTTGTTAAGATTATCAATAATTTCGGTGATATGTTTTTCGGACGAGCACGCTAGCATCATGGCATCTACATATAAAGCTATGAAACTTATGTTATTGTTCTGACGTCTAAAATATAAACAGCTATCTGATTTGCACCGATCGAATTTGAGTTTTAGTAGAATTTCTGTTATATTTTAATACCATTCCCGGCCGGCTTGTTTCAGGCCGTACAATGCTTTCGTTAATAAGCAGACTTTATTTATGTTATCATCATTGAACATTGGCGGTTGTTCCATGAAAACCTCTTCTTCTAATTCGCCGTTTAGATACGCGGCTACGATGTCGATATGATTTACAAGCAGTTCAAATTTTGCTGCTAAGGCCAACATTATGCGCATGGTGGAATGCCGTATGACAGGTGAAAATGTTTGCTGATAATCAACATTATATTTTTGTGAGCATCCTTGCGCCACTAGCCTGGCTTTATATTTTTCTATTGATCCATCAGCTTTTCTTTTCACATCCATTTGGTCTATCTACCAGCCTCCATGTTTTATTTTTTATAAGAGAATTGTATTCCGCTTTCATCGCCTTTTTCCACTCTACAGCTTCATTTGATTTTAATGCATCTGAAATTGTAATTGGATTTTGAACTGCAAGATTAACTTGTTCGGGTGAAGTCTCTGGACTGTTATTACATGTTTCTTTTGCTTTTAATTTGCCTCTTGTTCTTTTTGCTATAGCGTCGGTACTTTGATTATTAAGATTTTCTGCAATTTTTCCGTCTTTTTCATCTACCTCGCCAAAATCGCTTTCAGCTGATTCATACTTATTTGGTGACTGTGGCATTTGTTGACGACTATCTTAATTTTTAACTGCTTTTAAATTTGACTTGTCGCAATGAAATAAATCTTCAACCTTTTCATCAATGAATTTTATATATTTTGCTTTAATAATTTCACGTTTTGCAGGGTCATACAGACGGTACCCTTTCATATCCAACTAACTTTAATTTTTTACCTTTAGGAGCAAGTTTACCACGAATTTTTTGTTTTTGTAGAACGACAGCATCACAACCAAATACACGGAGATGTGAAACTGATGGCTTCTTTTTACACCATCTTTCATAAGGAGTTACGTCTCTAATGGCTTTTTTAGGACTGCGATTTCAAATGTTTGTCGACGTGTTGATAGCTTCCGCCCACATAATGTGTGTAAGTTCTGACTCGTATAACATACATCTCGCCATTTCTACAAGAGTCCGATTAACTCTTTCGACGATCCCATTTTGTTGAGGAGTGTAGCTTACCATTGTTTGGTGAAGAACTCCATTTTTTTGGAAATAATTTCCAAACTTTGAGTTGACAAATTCTTTGCCGTTGTCACTTCGTACACATTTTAGTTTGCGGCCACTCTGCTTCTCCGCCATCGCAGCAAAAACTTTAAGTTCTTTTAAAGCTTCCGATTTCTTTTTTTTTTTAATATATAGTTATATAGCGGGAATGAAGGATATGAAATACGACGCACCACCCAACGATTTAACTTTAAAGGGGCCACATAAGTCCGTATGAACGAGCTCGAGTATTTCTGTAGTGTATATATCTGAATAGCTATGAAATGGCTTACAGCTTATTTTACCCAAAGCACACGTTATACATTCAAAACAATCAAGTATTTTCAATTTTAAGCCGTTGACCATGTTTTCGCTTGATAAATTATTTTAATAATTTTTGTTTAAATGACTAAAACGAGAATGCCACAATTTTCATTTATTGTACCCTGAAACAATGTTTAAACATTCTTTTACTCTTATGTTTATTAGCTTTGCAACAAATATTCCGTTCTCTTTATATGCCGACAATATTTTTTCATTATTTTTGTTCTTGATCTGCTCACATTTATCAGAAAAAATCACAGTATGTCCAGCGTCAATAAATTTACTAACCGACAAGAAATTTGAATGTAGGCTGGGAACAAATAAAACATTTAAGAGAGTTATGTTCATACACTTTGAATTAAGTTTGATCGATCCTATTCCTTCGGCGTATACACATTCTCCACTCGCCAAAATTATTTGCTGTTTTTTCATATGCATTGAAAAGAAGATCGCTTCACTACGACACATATGCGACGATGCACCGCTGTCCAACACCCATACGTCGCTGCTTATTTTTCCGTTGGCTGCACAAAACGCTGAAGCTACTGATTCTCCAATATTTGCTCTACACTGAGAGCAAATATTACCTTTTTGTCCGCATTTAAAACATTTAGGCCCGTTTTCACGACTTACCTTTAAAGTTCGATATAGTTAATGGTACCTTTAGCACTAGTGAGGAATAAAGTTACCTTCAACTATTTTTCGTTTTCACAACTTCTGTATAAAATAAACTTAACATTTTTAAAAAAGTGGCAATACTAAAGAAAATACCGACTATTTTTGCCAAAATAAAAATACGAACTGGCAACTACGTACTTTTTTTACATTTACAAAATATACGTATAATTGGAGTTGCCATATATAAAAAATATGTGGATATAATATGGCAATCTCAAATCTAAACCTTACGACAAAAGTTAAAGGTAGAACGTTCCTCTCTTTAGCTTATTCTTCACTTTAAGGTTAAAGAGAACTTGTGATAATTAAAAACTCATTATCTGTTCGATAACTTCCTACATTTAGCTATCGTTAAGTCGTGAAAACGGGCCTTAATGTTTTTAAGGTTGTCTTTGCTCTGGTAACGGTTATAATTTTTTTTGTACGATTTGGTGTTGCTATTTCTTGTGTTTGTTTCACTCTTTGAACTTATTGCAAATACACGTTCATCAGTATCTTCCTTGTCGCTTATACGCCGTTCTTCTTCCAGAACTTTCGATATTAGCTGTTCAACCTTAGGTAATTTGTCTTGACTCTCTACCGCAACAACCAAATTGTCCATTTCATCTGGCAACGAACACAGTAAAAGAAGCGACACAAAGTCTTCATTTAAATCCACACCGATGCTCTTTAGGTCATCGATGATACCACAAAACTCACCAACTTGACCAGAAAATTTTTTAGACGATTTTTTTTTAAAACGAACTAAATTTTTAAATAAATTTACTTTTCTAAAAGCTGTGTTTGCTTCATATAAGTTGCATAATGTGTCCCAGGCGCTTTTTGCAGTGTTGCAATTCTTGATGTGTATTAATTCACTAGGATTAATGGTTGCCAAAGCCTTTTGATCATTTACTGGAGGTGCGACTGATATAACTTCCCACAAATCCAGCGTGATTAACAAACTTTAAAGATGAATCGACCACGTTGCATAGTTCTCACTATTTAATTTATCTATGCTTGATAAGGAGTTCATTTTAATAACACAAATATTATATTATAACCGTACCGCGTAAAAATAAGTATTTATATTATAATCAAAAAGTAATTTCAATTTTGGGAATACAAAATTTTAATTTCAAAAGATTTTGTTATTCGTGCTTAATTCCCAGTTTTTATTATTGATAAAAACACTTGAAATTTAATGTAAGATGAGATAAACCCACTGTTTATTGTTGATAAATTTCAAGTGTTTTTATCAATAATAAAAACTGGGAATTAAGCACGAATAACAAAATCTTTTGAAATTAAAATTTTGTATTCCCAAAATTGAAATTACTTTTTGATAATAAACAGGCAAGTGCACCGCCTAAAAAAACACTTAATTGACAACATCTTTTGTAAGTTGTTGTTTGTTTTTATTTTGTTTTTCTTAACCTACTTACAACTACAGTTAATGTTGAGAGAATTTCAACTAATTGTAGTGGGGAATGTAAGATGAGATAAACCCACTGTTTATTGTTGATGTGTTTTGTTTAAACTTTGATATTGTTACAAGTAGAACTGTTGCTATAAGTCTTATACGCTTAACAGTTTTATTTGGTTTAATATCTTTAGTTTTTCCAAAATCTTTATGGATGAAGTTTCCTGATGATCTGGCCTAAGCAACCAGTGAAATGCGCATAGGAATAGCTTATCCCATCAACAATAAATTTCAAGTGTTTTTATCAATAATAAAAACTGGGAATTAAGCACGAATAACAAAATCTTTTGAAATTATTTATATTATATTTTATTGTATAGATACTTTTTCTTTATTTTTTCATACACGTAGACCTGGCCCCATAACCTTTGTTGGAGCTTTCGAAATAAACTACGCCACGTCTGTATTTAACGAATTTATTTATTAAACTCAAACTAATGATAAAAGGAATAACAAGGAATGTGAAATATAAGTAATGTCAAATCCAATTGGTTTGTAGAGTTGCCACACTGAAAGAAAAAAGCTTCATATATTTAATGAATCGTTTTCATAAAAAAAATTTCACTGGTTAAATGAAAATTTTCATTGTCCAAATGGAATTTCGTAGTTATAATGAATTATTTTCGTTAAAATCGATTCATTGGATTTCGTAATTACGTTAAAAATTTTCATTGGATATATGAAAACTAAAGTTTGTCCAAGTTAATCACAAAATTTTAATTGGAAACATAAACAACAATATACAAACAAAACTATATTCATAAATTAATACAAAATTATAGTTTCCTTAAAAATATGTTTAATTGCTAATTAAAAAATTTAAGATTTAATTATTTCATACATCTAATGTAATATGCCATTAACTTTATGAAATCAAAAATTTTTTTATAAAAGCCACATATTCCAATAATTGAAAAAAAAAATATTTTTAACATTCAAATAACTCTATAGTCTCAATAATTAAAAGTATAAAAACGTTTCGAAAAAGCATGCCTTCATTATGACAATGAAAAATGCCATTATAGTAATGAAACAAAAACTTTCAATCCATAAATACGTATGTTTTTAGTTTTCTTTAATATGTACATACCTAAATACATATAGTATGTACTAAGTAATGAACAAATAAATGGTCTTCTTTGAAAAAAACAAACCGTTATTTTAAAATGTTGTCAACCAAATGATCTATACGAAAAAGCTTGTTCTCTCTTTATGTGGTCTTTTTTTATAATGCGTAAGCAAAAAAAAAATCAAAGTTGTTATTGTTGTAATGTTATGACAATTTAATCTCATATTTACGCTCTTAATTGAGTAATGGCAAAAAACATAGTTTTTTTATTCAAAAACTACACTGCCCCAGTAGGCGTGCTGGTAGTGAGCTAGTCTATCAGCGCTGAGGTTGCGGGATCGATTCCCGCCAGCGACTCTTAAAAAAAAAAAAAAGTTGAATAAGAACAACCTTTGATTATAAAAAAAAATTGAACAAAATTCAAAAAAAAAATAAAATAAAAAAAGTCTATCAGCGCCGAGGGGCGGAATCGATTCCCGTTAAAAAAAAAATTCAAAATTCATTGGTATTCTGAAGAAAATTCTTTCAGTGCAGTAACCAACATAAGCTAGTTTGAGAAACTTGTTTATCCATACAAATTATAAGCACGTTTGTAACTAGCTTTGGAGATAAGCTACCCTACAAGAAGTGAATGAGCGAGTAGTCACATTTTTCAAGTTGATGTTAAGAAAATGATAGAAAGAAAGGACGGAAAAATGTATGTATGTGTCTAAAATGCTGGTGTAAACGGTATAGTTTATGAAAGTAGCTTACGGTCATAAACTAGTTTGAAACTTACAAGTGTAAATGCACTATTATTCCCTTTGAAATTGCTTTTACGTTAACACTCAGCAATTTAGTTACCAATTTTCAATATATTTTTTACTAAAATTGTTCATAATTTTTTGACTGTTTTTTTTTAATTTCTGCCTTCATTTTTATTGCAAAAAGCGATTTGAATTGTAAAATTTGGTCTAAACAGTGGAACTTGAAAACAACTGTATAAAATACTTTGGCCTTTTTATTGCGGTCCACATATTCAGAACATCTTAGGTTAAAAATGCACTGATGCTGCTGAACCATTAATTGTTTCGCTTAAAATCGCGACCAATTTCTCAATTTTTTATTTAATAATACTGATTTTAAAAATGCAAAAATTTTTCCCAATAAAACGTACCACAAACATAAAATAACTTACTGAAAAATAAATGAAAGAAAAATTAAAAAAATATATATTCGTCTTCAGGCAAAAAAAGAATGAAAGAATGAACCAAAATGCCAAATACAATCAAGTCTCAATCAATTCTTCCCCTATCCCACCCTTACCTCTGACATCAATAAACAAAGAATTGCGCAGGAGACTTGGCCAGCTAACTTGCTGAGTCTGAAATGGGTCATACTGATAAAATACCTTAAAGCTAAATTAAATGTTGTTACCTTATACTTCTTTTTACGCATACTTTTGAACATATTTTAGTGTTTTTTTTAGATGTGGGTGTGTAAATTGCGATAAACGTTAAATTCCATACGTAAGAAATTGTGTACTGAAATGGCATATTTAACTTCACGTTTATTGTAAAAAAAATTTACCAGTTTTTATAAATGTGTAAGCCATTCACTGTCACACTTTTGGCGCAAAATATTTGAACTAAGAAATTAAAAGAGGATTACAAAATGAAGTACATACTTTTACATACAAGTTATCAGCCATATTCTGTAAATCAAATACATACGAGTGATATTAAAATCAAATTTATTTAGAAGTTATCCAGTTTTGAAAGTTGAAGTTCAGAATAATAAATTGATTTAAAAAGCTTTTAATAACTGGCGGGCACCTCCCATAAAAACTTTAAGCTGAGCAGGCTGGACACAATTGCAAATTATAAACCGAAATAGCAGTTAATGTGCACCACCTGTTACCAAACTTTTCCGTTTAGATAATTTTATAGTCTGTTAAATCGAAGTTCTCTCCTGGTGGATCTCAACCACTGGGTCAAACAATACGTTTACCAGACGCCCCTGAGTGTGAAAGAAACCTTCACACACAGGTAGCAATTTAAGTGCATAATTCGGCGTAATTATACATTCACCTCTAGCTTAGGAACTATCTTATCTCGGCTGCTTTTGGAAATATGCTAGCACCTTCTGTCGAGTAGGTAGGGAAGCACCTAGGAAATATCGTCCCTCTGGCACAATTGGAATTTTCAGGGTCCTCCTTCCAAAACCCAAAACACCAAGTGATCCCCGAAAGTTTATTTTTATAAGAAAAGCGAATAATCCGCAAACAAAACTTTCCCGAAAGCATTCCCCACATACTAACAGAGTCTTCAACTAATAGTCAGACCGGTGCCTGCTCACCGGGGACTACTGACTACCGTGATATATTTAAATTTACTGGTCAACCGAGATCAATGGTGATCGTAAAGTTTTCCTGAGACCTCTAAATTTAGGTACATACAGTGGGCAATATATGATGACTGGTTAGGATTTTAAGAAAAACCCAATTTGGTTATGTGCTTCATGGGGGAATATGAATGGGATAACTTACGTTGATATAAATAAAAGCCTTAGGTACCCAGATTGTGTTGCTTCTTGCTATTGTTTTGTTATTTGTTCTTTTGTTTTCTTAAGTGTTTTTTTTATATTATAGAGAATGAATTTTAAATTATTTAATTCAAATATTTCTAAATGTGAAAATAGTGTGTTCTTTTGGTGTTAATGTTTAATGTCAAAATGTGGATGCTAATTAATTGATTAATTAAAAAAATGCGTTGTATTGCCAATGACTGGTGATTGTATGAGTTGTCTAAGGTCAAAACTAACTTTTAATTAAAGTTCCGGTTACCAATATGTTTTGACAGCTATACCTGATAGTTAATTATATAACCGAACTTGGTGAAATTGGCCGTTAGAGAAACTAATGATGTTCAAGGTCAAAGGGATAATTGCATTGCTTATTTGTCACAAGTGTACTGTTATGTTTCGATAGATTGCTTTTCTATATGGTTTTCTGTTGTTAGAGTGTGTTTGTTAGAATGCATGTGTTATCAAAGACTTGGGAAATAGACAACCGTATGAGTAAGAATAATTTTTAATTCGAACGTGAAACGAGTAAGTTGAGGAAAAATTGGTTGATAAAGTAAAATTTATTCAACATTCAAGTCTTTAAAATTGAATTTTTTTTCCTGTTTTAAATTAAAAATTTGTGCTGGCGAGTCCAAAAATAAAACTCGCGAGCCAAAATTTTAAAACCTAAAAATTGACTACAATTGTACTCGCGAGTAGAATTTTTTTCCTTCCCTGCTCAAAACTACTAAAATGGGGATGTGACTTTCTTTCTTAGGAGGGCAATATAGGCTGTGGAGGAAGACATAAACCGGGATACTTCTCCTTATATGCGGCAACACGCAAATGTGCTTTAAAAATATTTTTTTCCATAAGCAATATATAGCAATTAAACAAGTTTTGTTTTTCAAAATGTGCAACAAAAAATGCAATATCAGCAATATATGCAAAAATATGCATTCAAAGCAAAATATGCAAAAATATAAACAAAAAAAAACGATGACAATTTACTGCAAATTTCTTGACTCGCAAATATATTTAGTAAATGGTTATCTCAGACTGATGACAACACATATGCATTTGCATAAAAATCCGGGCCTTGATAACAACACTGTGCTAGAATTTTACTTTTTTTTCAGACAAGCTGGGCACCTGGCGCTTTAAACTAAACGCTTAATCCAATAGCGCTAACCGTTTGGTTAGGTAAGCACCACTAGATTCAGCGTACCCGAATTAGGTTAAAACGCCTGGTGCCCGGCTTGTCTCAAAAAAAAGTGTCAAATTCTGTGTTATTGCTAATGCAAATATGTACACAGTTTGTTATTATTTTAATAAAAGTTGTTAAGTATTAAGAAATTTAATAAATATTGTTGAGCGACCTATTGTTTATTTTCGACCAAATACTAAACAAAACTATTATAAAGCTGGTGTAGACTTTTTATACCCACACCACAATAGTGCAGAGGGTATTATCCGTATGTGCTGATTTTTGTAACACCTTAAAATAATAGTACTAGACCCACTTTCTGGTATACCGATCGACTCAAAGTCACATTTTGAGTACCTCTGTCCGTCTGGATGGCTGTCCATGTAAACCTTGAGCGCAAAGTGCAGGTCGCGATTTGAGTATATAGGTTCCAATTTTCACAAGGACCAAGCCTATTAAAAATCGTGAAAAACGTGAATTTCACAAAGCACCCATACAATCTTCTTTCAGGAATAGATATAAGTTGGTATTTAGATTAAATTTGTTATAAATTTATTTTGTTACAATCTAAATCAGCTTTCCTAATACTATAGGAATCGATGCATATGTATATATAAATAGCTTTTAATGCAATAATGTAGTGGTAGGTCCAAAATTGACCATATGTCCCCCCTCTCCAAAATCACTTCAAGACGAACAATTCTATATGAATCTTATCCTATTTTGCCCATGGGTCCAAAATAGGTGTAGGATATCATACGAGCGGTCTTGACCGAAAATACTTCCTTCTGTTTAAAATTTGCAAATTAAGTCTAGAGGTAATCACAAAAAAGGATGACTTGTTAAATAAATTTTAATTTCGCTTAATTTGGTTCCCACATATTTATTATTTATGAAATGTTAAAGACTACTTAAAATGTTTCTTAGACGCTTTTTTTTCTTTGATTTTTGTTGAAATTAATTTATTTTTTCTTTCAATAAAATATCAATTATTGAAATATTTGAATGGCGTCATTTCCTCTTGAACATTTTATCTTTGATAAAAATAATTGGTTAGACAGGTAGCTTTCAAATCTTGACGCAGTTTTATTCTTTTTAAAGTATTTTTCTTATTCCGCAAACGAACTTTATTAAATCTTTAAGAAATTTTGTCTTACTTTTGTTTATTTATAATTATTGTATTTTAATAAACTATTTCCAAGTATAACGAATCTTAAATTATATAAGTATTATTATTATTTATTTATTAATTATTAATGCAAATATGATGAAAACATACTTATAAGTATATATGAATAAACATGTTTCGAGCATTTGTGGATCGATTGGGCAAGGGACCAACCTTCGGTCCATAAGTTCTTCCACTCAAGTCCAGGAACTTTTAATTTAATTTTGTAAGTTTACTAATATAAGCAATATTATAAATAAAAAATAAAAATAAAAAAATACCAAAAAGTGCCCTCATATAGTTTCTGAATCACTCTGCTTGTTGAATTTCATCGTTTTAGGCTCAGTATTAATAAAAATTCAAAAAGTACCAGTTAAAGAACGAAAAACTAGCAAAAATATCCCTATTACAGATTCTCATTCTGTCAGGACCTTGCATGTTTAATTTATGGTGTTTTCTTTTCTACAAAAAATGTCACATTTTATTTAAAAAAATGCAATTTGGTGTTCGTTTCTTAAAAATGCTTTGCTCTCTAAGAGGGCAGCGTGTTTTATTCTAAAAAAATTCACCCTTAAATGGCATAAGGCATTGCACTTTACGCCCCGTATAAATCGAGAGTGTTGATAATGCCCTGTAAAAAGATGGCTTCTGTTTATATATAGGGTTACCAGACGAAGTTGGAAAAAAAATCGCCTCTAATCAGCACAGTAAAATTTTTAAGTTTTAATAGTAATTTGGTCTATTATTTTAAAGTAAAAACAAAAGAAAGCATAACATTATTAATGGTAGGTTGTCAGTGACATAAAATTTAAATGGATTCGGTGTTAAAAAATTGTTTTTGAAAAAAAAAACGTCAAATCAAGAAATCGTAAAAACTTGGTGTTAATAAATTTGCAATCTGGCAATGGTATTTTCTTGTTTACATATTTTATGAAAAACCAAACTAAAGAAATTGGAATTTGGTCATTCATTTTGTTCGTTTATTTATTTATTTAATATTAATATATTAACAAATTTGGGTTTATGTGTATTTTTTTTATATTTTGAAGAACATCCTATTTGATTTATGTACATATTTTTTTATATATTGAAGAACAAACTTTTTGTCAGCTGTTAAAAACAGGGCGATCCAATTTTGTGTTTTGTTCTCGTCAAATAAAAAATTGCATTATTACATGTAAGGCAAGACATTTTATAAATGCACCCTTTAAAAATGTGTTATTTTTTTGTAGAAAAGAAAACACCATTAATGTTTCTAGGTCCAATACTTACGGAAATGCATAAAGTATTAGTTGAAGAATAAAAAAGTACCAAATAGTTCCCCCTTATAGATTCTAATCCACTCAGTAGCTCGTTTCTGTATTTCTCGCATCGTAAAATAGGTGTGTTCCACAAGATCTCGGGCAAGTTCGGACTAATGAGAGTAAAATGAAAATTACTCTCTAAATTTGCGAAAACTACCCAAAATAGCTGGAACGCAAAAAACCATTTTTGCACTTCTTGTAATACTAATGGTGCTTATTTTTTAAATTAAAATCTATTTAAGTGATTTTAGACGCTTAAAAGCAATAACATTATAAAAACAAAACATTTGCATCATTGCCAACAGATGTTAAAAATAATTTAAAAAAAACTGAAAGAAAAGCTGAGCCAGTGTAAATTTTTTAAAAGCATTTTTTATTTTAAAGAACAAGGGAGATATCTATTCACTAATGTATTTACCACTTTAACTTTTTCATTAAAACCTTCCATTTTGCTTTTTAATATATTTTTTAACAAAAACTAAACTTTTTCTTTTGCTTGCAAATTTTTTGATTAATTTTCAGTTTCATATGTAAACAAAAAACAGCTGATTGTTAAATTCTTGTCCGAACTTACCCAAAGAAAAAGTTCGTGCAAATTTGTACAGGAAATGAAAAAAATTACTCTCTCAATTGCTCTCATAATTGAACAAAAATTGTTATGTGGAACGCTTTTGGGTAACTTTGGGCAAGTTCGGACTGTTTCGTTATGCATGTGGAACAGAGCTAATATCTTACATGAAGTGTGAAACAAAAAATTCCATCGTTTCTCGATTTATGAGATAAAAGTGTTTCTGTATTTGAAAGCGAAAACAGACACAACAAATTCTGTTTATACTGGAATATTTCCAGTAATTAAGTGTCAAATAAAAGCGAAACGTCAACAAAAGAAATAAATATAATAAAAACAGGGCTGCCAGATTTGACGAGTTATCGTCATCTTGAAGATTTTTTGTTCCGATATTAACAAAGTGACGTTTTGATGATTTTTTCTAAAAAAGTTACGAAAGCAAAAACAAAATCAAAAATATTTTATAATTTTGTTGTTACTTTCTATAGAAATTCATCTTGAATTTTTAAATTTCAAACACTTCTATTTTGTGGTGTTGAAAATTTAAAAAAAAAATAATATGAATGTCTGTAGAAAGCAACAACAAATTTATAAAATATTTTTGATTTTATTTTTGCTTTTAATGAAATTGTTGGCGTTGCGTTTTACACTATAAGCCCCTTATGCCCGTAATTTCTACAAATAGGTATCTAGCTGTGTATAGGTATCTATGGTTTTCATAATTTTAAAACGTATTTCTAACCTACGGGTTAAAGTGTAATGTATTTTACCCCATCGATTTTCGGTAGTTAATTCACGTAGGCAAAATAAACGTTGAAGTTACCACAATAGTGATACCGGATAGGTAAAGATAACTGTTAGGTATTAAAGGGCTGCATGAACAACTTCATTCATAAACATACTGAAATGCTTATTCACTAAAAGTAGTGTTCGAATAAAATTGAGATTACCGAACAAACTGTTGTTTTATTCATGCTGCTATGAACACATTTCGTTTCATATCGTTAACACACAGAGGTTGTTCAATGAAACGGGCTTTGCTTCATAGTTTTCATTCTCTCTCATTTATTTTTATTAATACTCAATAGCAATGTTGCCACTTCAGTAAATTCATGTAATTATTTGCATGCGTTGCCCATGTGTAATTTAAATTTTAACAAATATGTAGATATACCTATACACATACATATATGTATAGTATACATATTTGGAATATAAACAATAAATAAAATGCAAAATATGTTTTTTTTTTTTGTTTGTCATTTGCATTTTTGAATAATACAAATCTTTGAAACATGGCAAGATTTAATTGTCTTGTAATGTACTGTACACGGCCCTGAAATGAAACGAACTCATAAAAAACACACACATTTTTAGGTGAAAGATGAAAAACAAAAGGAGGAATGAGTTTATGAGAAATTTAATTGTTAGTTTTGTAAGTGTCTTAGGAGTCTGACCACGTGGTTGTTTTCCATGAAGTATTTCATGATAGCTTTGATGTGTTACTATGGTGGGAAATAAATAAATCAAAATTTCCTTTTTTATACCAGGTAAGATGCAAAATTTTCGCCACACCAGCTAGCAGTGCCTCTTCAGAACGGGTGTTTTCGTCAGCAAGAAATTTACTTTGCGAAAAACGTTGCATCATTGGGTGGAATACAACGTCAGTCGAACAAATTATGTTTTTACATCATAATATGAAAACGATGGATGTTGATCGTGCTGGATGATGTATATGACACTTTTTTGCCTAGAATTTATCACTTTTATTTTAACCATGAATTATCTCATTTTTTAGTTCTCATTATAATAATATCTGTAGATTGTGAAGCATTTTGAATTTATTAGCTATCTACTTTTTTCTGTTTAAGACAAAAATATTGCCGAAAATTTTTTAATGTTAGTGAATGTTTTTGAAAATAAAATTAAATATATTTAATTTTATTGAAAATTTACATTGAAAACAAAAATAAATTTGAGTTTTTATTTCAATATTAATGTATCTCTTAAACATGTTGCATTTACCCCTCATGGTTATTTCTATTTTTTTTTTTTTAACTTTCTTATGTTTTATTTTTCTACAACTGGCAACACTGACATTTAAATCATACTGTTTTTTCATGAACTTATTCGAGATTTGTTCAATGGTTGTTCTGTTTCATGGTTGTTAATGTTCATATTCTCTTGTATAAGCAAATAAACTAATTTCATCTTATTCGTCGCTTAAATATCGAGTGTTCATTGCTTTCATTTCATAGTATTTCATCTTACTGAATACGAATTAAAGGGCTGCATGAACAACTTCATTCATGAACATACTGAAATGCCTGTTGCAACCACTAGCAAAAACTGATAACAGTAATCGATTAACCTCAAGTTATTTATCTATTTCATTTAGTAATCTTTTACATTTAATAATCTATTACATTTAATGTCATTAGTATATTTTTCGGACTTGACGCTACCCGCGCTAATTATGTATATGTATATATGTATATATAACTCCATTTTTTAATTATCTGTTAAAATAGAAAAGGTGTGTTACTAATCTGGCGTGGTCCGATCTTCAGTCCGATTAATTTTATAGAAAATATAAAAAAAAAACGTATACTCTACTGGTTTCCATACCAAAAAGTAAGCACTTTAAAATATAAATAATTATATATCTTGTAACTTTTGAATAATATTAAACTTAATTAATAGGAATTTTAATATAAGAAACTGTGGATAAATAAATTTGAATTCTTATCAAGCTCCATTGTCTCTTTATTCAAAATCCATTGGAAATCTTTAGCAGGCGATTACCGTTTTTAACATCTTAAAATTCTTTTTGCGGTCATTGTTTCCAAGACGTCAACATATCAGATTGAAGAAGTACCTAATAGCGCCTTAAATTGCCCAATCTCGCAGTAAGTACACAATGTCTTTACCCAAGCCAACGGATCACCATGAACCGCATAACCTTGATTGTTCATTATGCCAAAACCCCCCTGACGAATACATGACAACATGCGTCGGTTGTCAAAATATTCTTCACAGAAATTGCGGTCAGACCGCTGACAACATAACCTATAAATGCCCATCGTGTTCATCCATGAGGCCAAACTCACCTTCATTAAGTACCACAAGTAGAGTCTCAAATCGCTCTCGTGTTTCGCAGTCTCGAATATTTGAGCTCCAACTGCAAAAACTAGAAGAAGAGCGGAGACTAAATAAAGAATATTTAGATAAAAAATACAAGCTTCTAGAAGAAGCCGAAATTCAAAGTGATATTTCATCTACAAAGAGTCAGTCTGTACAAAACTGGGTGAAACAGACGCAATGTGAAATGCAAGTGTCAGAAAATTGTTCTAATAACACTTTAACCAATAATATTGCTAACGACTCTTGCCTTAATCAAGCAGTTTACTTGATTAATGAAACCTCTGAGTAGTTTACACTACTTGTAGTAGCCAACCTACACTAAACCAACATCTAGCGTCGCTTAGCACAACTGTTGCACCAACCTTTACAACAAACACTGAACGTGTACAGAGACCTGTTCAACATTTTAGCAGTACGATGCAAAATTTAAAGTTTCCAACGCAAACTACATACTATACTTCTATGCCCAATAATTGTTCAAATACAAATCGATCAACTATAAATGTTAATGACACAAATATAATATCACAAGATTCTATTCATCTTGCACCAACATCGGTCACCTCCGCTGCTATACATTCGTCTTGTATAACGTCTGCTATACCAAATTGTACGGTAAACACTGCCACTAGTACTAGTTATCAACAACGAATGCATTTCCCGAAAACTACTGCCACTACAAGTCGGCATGGGCCGACATTTGCTTCCTTTAGCACAAGTAATAATAATCCACAAGTTTTATTTAATTCATTTCCACGGGAATTTATTTCACAGCCACAAAATTTTAATGTTGATAACACAATACCGTATCCGCAAAATTCAATCGCACAACCACACAGATTAATGCAAAGCCACATTAGCTCTCGACAGTCGCTTCCAAAAGAACTTCCAGTATTTTCTGGCCAACCTGAAGAATGGCCAACTTTTTTCTCTACTTACGAATGGTCCACAGCCGCTTGTGCATTCACCAATGCGGAAAACCTTATTCGGCTACAAAAAGCTTTAAAAGCAGACGCTCTTCACAGTGTCCAGCATATGTTAGTTCATCCAGCCAATGTACCAGACATTATGCAAATGCTTCACATGCTATTTGGTCGACCTGAAAAAATAATAAACTCGATCAAAAACAAAATAAAATTAGCACCAACTGTAGACGAAAATAATCTAAAAACACTTACCTCGTTAGCCATTAATGTTCGCGGCCTGTTATCGACAATTATTGCTGGCAATTTATACGATGAAATAAATAATTCATCCCTTCTGCAAGATTTGATACAAAAACTTCCAGCTTCGTATCAAATGCAATGGGCAGCTGAGAAAATTCAGCTGTTAAACCAAAATAAAAAACCAAATTTGTTTGAATTTGACAAATGGTTCTTTAACATAGGTTTAACAGCTAGCTGTATAACAGTTGACTGTGCGAATAAGAATAACAAAAGAGAAAAACCAAATAACAATAACAAAGGTACATATGTAAATATTCATAATGATGACCGCAAGTGTTTTGTATGTAACAGCAACAAATGTAAAGCAATTGCTAATTGTAAAAAATTTATTTCTCTTAATCGTGGAGAAAAATGGAATGTCATAAGAAGACATAAGCTATGTAAAATCTGTTTATTCAAACATAGCGACGAATGCAAAAAGAAATTACAGTGTGGTGTTGATGGTTGTGAATATTATCATCATCCCACTTTACATAGTTATTCCAGTGCAAAAAGTAATAACAACGACAACAACAATAATAATCAAACTGCGGACAGCACTGAAGTTATTAATTTACATAGTGGCAAATTAAAACAAGTTCTTTTTAAAATATTACCTATTACAGTGTACGGTAATAAAAAAGAAGTGAACACTTTTGCATTCATCGACGAGGGATCCTCTATAAGCTTAATGGAAGAAAGCCTAATGAATGAATTGGGAATTCATGGATCGGTCAACCCTTTGTGTTTAAAATGGACCGGAGGTATGGAGAGATGTGAAAATAGTTCACAAAAGTTAAAAATTAACATTTCAGGTCAAAATAAAAAAAGGATTGCTATTAATGTAAATACGGTGACGTCATTAGGTCTACCTACACAATCATTAAATTATGAAAGTATGTCAAAACAATTTCCACATTTGAGCAATTTGCCAATTAAAAGTTATGACAACGCTGAACCAAAAATTTTAATTGGCCTTAACAATTTTAATTTGGGAATTTCTACCAAGATGCGACAGGGTGCTCTCCATGAACCAGTTGCCGTCTGTACAAGAATTGGATGGCTGATATACGGGGCCGTAAATCAAAACACTACTTCAAGTAAGCATTTTAATTTTCATGTTTGCGACTGTAAAGACGATGTAAGTTTAGATGAACTAGTGAAGAGTTTTTACTCCCTTGATAGTGTAGGGATAAATTGCAAAGATCCGCTTGTTAGCAAAGACGACGAAAGGGCTCTTAGTATTTTAAAACAATATACTCGGCTAAAGTCGAATGGCCATTATGAAACTTCTTTATTGTGGAGATTTGATATTCTAGATCTTCCAGATAGTTTCGATATGGCAATGAGGCGGTTGCTTTGCCTTGAACGTAAATTAGTAAAAAATGTTGAACTTTTTAAAGTGTTCAAAACAACCATTGAAAAGTATTTAAGTAAAGGTTATATTCGCAAACTTAATAAAGACGAGATCAATAAAAAGGGTAAAGTGTGGTATTTACCAATTTTTGCTGTCTTTAATAAAAATAAACCCGGCAAATCGCGAGTCGTTTGGGACGCAGCAGCAACAACAAATGGTTTATCTTTAAATTCATTCCTATTAAAAGGCCCTGATCTACTAGTATCACTGCCAGCTATTTTATTTTCATTTCGCCAGAAGGCTGTGGCCGTATGTGGGGACATTGAAGAAATGTTCCACCAAATCTCTATGCGTCCAGAAGACAGGGATGTTCAGCGCTTTTTATGGCGGGATTGTAATCAAAATAAAGAACCTGAAGTTTACATTATGAACGTGATGATTTTCGGTGCGACATGTGCCCCTAGCATTTCGCAATACATTAAAAATTTAAACGCCTCTAAATTTGAAAATCAATTTCCTGAAGCTGCAAAGGTTATAAAAGAAAACCATTATGTGGACGATCTTTTGTGTTCGGTGGATACTACTCAAGAAGCTATTAATTTGATTAAAGACGTTAAATTTATTCATAAACAAGGAGGTTTTAATATAAGAAATTGGATTTCCAATAACAAATACGTTTTAAGTGAAATTTCTGACCATAATTATAACGATGAAAAATGCTTAAATCTCGGTGGGGAGAAGCAAGTCGAAAAGGTTCTTGGAGTGTTTTGGGAGCATCCGGAAGACGTTATTACCTTTAAAATTTCTTTAAGGTTTATGGAAAGCGAAATATTTACTGGCAAAACAAAACCAACTAAACGTGAGATGCTTCGTTTAGTAATGTCGATTTACGATCCACTAGGTCTTATAGGTAACATAATAATGTACGTAAAAATTTTACTTCAAGAGGTATGGCGATCTAAAGTAGACTGGGACGAGGAAATTCCGCAAGATTTAATAGGTAAATGGACCCAGTGGCTTAATTTCTTGCCAAATATTGAAAACATTAAAATTCCCATGTGTTATTTAAAAACAATTGCTACTTATGATAACGTTAAGGTTCAATTACACACATTTGTCGATGCAAGCAAAGACGGATACGCTGCGGTATCTTATTTCCGCATAGCAAATGATCAAACAGTAATCTGTTCTATAATTGGTTCAAAAACTAGAGTAGCTCCATTAAAAATAACATCGGTTCCGCGCCTTGAGCTTATGGCAGCCTTAATAGGAGCCCGCTTTGCAAAATATATTTGTGAAAATCATAAAATTAAAATAACGAAAAGGTTTTTTGGTCCGATTCTAAAACGGTTTTAAGTTGGATCAACTCTCACCATCGGAAATATAGTCAATTCGTGGCTTTTAGAATCTCTGAAATTCTAGAATTATCGTTAATTAGTGACTGGCGATGGATTACAACAAAAGAAAATGTAGCAGATGAAGCTACGAAGTGGGTTCGAGTTCCTCAAATTTGCAATTCGAACAGATGGTTTTCAGGTCCTGAATTCCTTTATCAACCGGAAGATTATTGGCCTGGCAGAAACGATTATGGAGAAACAACTTTAGAAGAGGTTTATCAGCACGCTCTTAAAATCTCATTCTTAGAACCTCTAGTTATACAAACCCGTTTTTCTAAATGGAATCGCATGTTACGCGCCACTGCCTTCGTCTTTCGTTTTATATTAAACTGTCGAATAAAAGTTCACAAAAAAGGCGAATTCTCCCAGGAAGAGTTATTAAAGGCCGAAAATTATCTTTATCAGCAGGCCCAAACTGAAAAATATTATGCAGAAATTTCTTGCCTTAAAAATAAAAAATCTGTTCCAAAATCTAGTGAAATTTATAAAAAGTGTCCTATTCTAGATAAGAATAATGTTCTGAGAGCAGATACTAGAGTAGCTGACGCAGATATTCATCAAGATCAAAAGCAACCTATAATATTGCCCAAATCTAGCTATATAACTAGGCTAATTATTATTCACTTTCATCAGCGGTACCATCATATGAACCACGAAACGGTTATTAATGAAATACGTCAAAAATATTCAATTCCCAAATTAAGAGTCATATTTAAATCCATAATACTAAGATGTCAGTGGTGTAAAATTTACAAAGCTGTTCCTAAAGTTCCCCAAATGGCAAAATTGCCAAGAGCTCGTCTAGCTTTATATACAGCTCCATTTACCTATAGTGGTGTCGATTTTTTTGGCCCATTAACTGTTACAGTAAACCGCCATAAGGAAAAAAGATACGGTGTTCTGTTTACGTGTTTAACAATAAGGGCTGTGCACATAGAGGTGGCACACTCACTTACTACTAGTTCGTGCATACTAGCCATCCGTAATTTCATGGCAAGAAGAGGAATTCCACGTGAATTTTTCAGTGATAATGGCACTAATTTTATTGGAGCAGAGCGCGAACTTCGTGAGGCAATGGTCGAAGTTGACAAAAATGAATTTGTTAAGTCTTTTACCAGCACAACGACGACATGGAACTTTAATCCGCCAGCCTCACCTCACATGGGAGGTGCTTGGGAGCGCTTAGTGCGTTCAATAAAAACAGTTCTGTATAAAATAATACCCACCAGAAATCCATCCGATGAACTGTTGTTAAGTATGTTATTAGAAGTAGAGAATATTATTAATTCTAGGCCACTGGCCTATGTTCCAGTTGATGACACAACTAATGAAGCTGTTACTCCTAACCACTTCCTTGTTGGTAGTTCTAGTGGCTTGAAACCTTTATCCAGCTGCAATGATAGCGGTATTGTATTAAGGCAGACCTGGCTCTTATCACAACAATTTGCTAACATATTCTGGAAAAAGTGGTTGACAGAATATTTGCCTACAATAACATGCCGGTCGAAGTGGTTCGAAAAACAAAAAGCAATATGTCAGGGGGACTTGGTTATAGTGGTTGATCCTACTCTTCCTCGAAATATTTGGCTTCGGGGAAAGGTGCTTGAAATTAGATTGGCGAAAGATGGGCAAGTTAGAAGCGCAAAAGTGCAAACAACACATGGCATTCTGGAAAGGCCTGTAGCAAAGCTTGCAGTTTTAGACGTGGCTTCCCAAGAGAAATTTGCCGAAGAAGACACTTCTTGTCAAATTGCGGGGGACAATGTTGCAACCACTAGCAAAAACTGATAACAGTAATCGATTAACCTCAAGTTATTTATCTATTTCATTTAGTAATCTTTTACATTTAATAATCTATTACATTTAATGTCATTAGTATATTTTTCGGACTTGACGCTACCCGCGCTAATTATGTATATGTATATATGTATATATAACTCCATTTTTTAATTATCTGTTAAAATAGAAAAGGTGTGTTACTAATCTGGCGTGGTCCGATCTTCAGTCCGATTAATTTTATAGAAAATATAAAAAAAAAACGTATACTCTACTGGTTTCCATACCAAAAAGTAAGCACTTTAAAATATAAATAATTATATATCTTGTAACTTTTGAATAATATTAAACTTAATTAATAGGAATTTTAATATAAGAAACTGTGGATAAATAAATTTGAATTCTTATCAAGCTCCATTGTCTCTTTATTCAAAATCCATTGGAAATCTTTAGCAGGCGATTACCGTTTTTAACAATGCCTATTCACTGAAAGTCGTGTTCGAATAAAATTGTTATTACCGAACAAACTGTTGTTTTATTCATGCTGCTATGAACACATTTCGTTTCATATCGTAAACACACATAGGCAGTGTTACCGTCGGATATTTTCAAAAAGTACCAAAAAAAGGGGATATCTACAAAAAAAGTGGCACCAAAAAGTAGATTTTTTTAAAAAAAGGGGCACATCTTTTAAAATTAAAATAAGTACACCACATTATGTATTTTTTTACGTTTTTTTTTCTTCTATTTATTATAGGTTTAAATGGTATAAAAACTAAAATAAATATTTTGTAAATATTTCTCTCGAGAAGTAATTTTTATAAAATATTTACTTTAATGTTTTGGTAATTCAAAAACGTTAAACTTGTTTCTGCCAAACATGTTTTTTGGATTATGACACTGTTGCAGCAAATATAAAATATTTATGTAATGTTTTTTATATATACTAGCGTGGCCGTTAGTTGTATGGAGAACTTTTTTTTTTTGATTTCTTATACTCTCCCCCCCCAAGTCGGTTCAGTTTTATGTAAAAAAAAATACAAAAAAATTTCGTAGCGATAAGTTGTGTTTTAGGGGGGGCGTCCGTCCCTCAAAGTTTGCCATCAAGCCATTTATTCAAATTTAATTTGTTTGCGTATGACTATCTTCTAAAAACAACATTTTACAAGAATATAATATATGGCAATATTTTAGCTCTTCTAGTCAACAACATAAGCCTCTAAGAAAGTTTTTTGCTAAAATCAATATTTTAGAAAATAATTAAGAAAATAAAAACAAAATACCAAACATTTTATATACGTTTTATATATATAAAAGGGGGATTTAATGTCAAGTGACCCAATTTTGAAAAAGATGTTTTTCGATTTAAATGAAATTTACACCAAATTTAGTACTGTTAGATAGTAGCTTAGACACAAATTTTCAACAAGATCGGTCAAAATGTTTCAGAGGAAGAGGGGGTCAAAGTTTGCCATACAGGTGTTCTTTCTCATCCATGTAACTTATTACCTATTGGTGTTAGCAAAATTTGTCCCAAGTAGCTTAGATAGCTATTTAATCAATCTTTTTTGAAAATATTTTTTTGTTTTTTTTTAAAAATTTTTTAATTTTTTTTTTTTAAATTTAAAACTTTTTTTTTATTTTTTTTTAGCCAAGTGTGAAATTTAAAAAAAAAAAAATTTAAAAATTTTTTAAAAAAACAAAAACAATTTTTTTAAAAAGTTTGATCAAAAAGCTATCTAAGCTACTTGGGACAAATTTTGCTTACACCAATAGGTAATAAGTTACATGGATGAGAAAGAACACCTGTATGGCCAAAATGTCAAACTTTGACCCCCTCTAACTCAGAAACTTTTTGACCGATCTTGTTGAAAATTTGTGTCTAAGCTACTATCTAACAGTACTGAAATTGGTGTAAATTTCATTTAAATCGAAAGACATCTATTTCAAAATTGGGTCACTTGACATTAACAGCCTGTTTTTAGAAAATGAAAATATTTGTTCGTTCGTAAAAAAAACGAACGAAATCAGATTTAGGTTTTCATAAAATTAAAAAACATTTCATGTGAGTGACAAAAAAAGCTTTAATTTTTTCTACATATTTTTGGTTCTTATAAAATGAACATCTTTGTAATAAATGAAAACAAAAGTGAAAAGTAGACGATAAGTAAAAGGCATTCGTTTAAAAAACAAATCAACACAAAATGGAAAATAACTGCGATATTTTAAAAAAGGAAACCTAACAAACTAATACTATTATAAAATATTCTATAAAGGTTCACTTATAATTACATAGCCACACCTCCATATGCAGCCCATTTAGTTTTTTAAATATAGAGCTGCCATTTAAAAACCGATCACATCATGTCGCGTACCGTTATTCATGGCATAGTACGTACTCCCTCTAAAATTGGAGCTTAAGAATAACTCTGGATTTCTGATCGATATTTTTTGGAATTTGCAAGGCATCGACACACTGTCAAAATCAATCGACAAAAAGTTTGGGTCGATTTCCGCTAATTATACTTCTACACTTATAAGTTAATCTGAAAGCACAGATAATTATACGTACGATGCCAAATAAAAAACTGTCCTTTTTAAAATAAGAAGATTTAAAGGAAAAATATAGGTAATATATGGAAAGTGGCACAAGCCAATTTGCAAGCAAATTCTTAAAGACTGCAGTAATTTTAGAAAAAATATTACTGTTTTGTTAAAATAGGTAAGAAAACAAGGGACATTTGTAATGAAATTCGTGCATATATTTTTAACAAAAGGAACGTTGCGAATTCCTTGAGTTCAAATTTTAAAATTTTTACATTACATTACATAGCCGCATACTAAGAAAAAACAAACATTAATTGGGGATATAAACAGATAAAAGCGGCTTGACTTCGCACCTAAGTATGCGGACAAATCAATAGTCTTAAATTTAATAATGAAATAAATATTTGCATTCATTTAAAAATTTTTGATTTATTTATTATTTTAAATATCTCTAATTTTTGGAAAGTTAAAGAATTGTTAAGGCGTACGTACTATTATCTGTGTGACTGTACATACAGTGTAGTGTAAAATACCACCGTTCTTCCGAATGTTTCAAAAAATTATATCTTCACAAATATCTTCTACATATCTATATCAGCGAAGGGCAGATAGAGAACATTGCATAAAAGAGAGTAAATTAGTTGATTTACATTTAGAGAAATTTTTGAAAATATTTTCAAATTGTATGTAAATATGCAATACAAAAAAAAAGGAGTTCATTAAAAATATTATTTTTATATAATTAAAAAAAAAAAATTATATATATATATATTCATATGGTCACCTGAAATCGAAAATACCGTGAGCAAAAACTTCAAAATATGTACTATAGGTATGTAAATATGCAAAAAAAAATGAATTCAGTAAGAAAACTTGATTATTATATAATTCATCATCCTACATGATTGCTGAAAAGTTTTTAAAACAAGCTGAAAAAAAAACACATGAGCATAGCTTGATCACAACGCAATAAATATCTTGTCAGTGTACCACTACGAAATTGCAAAATTTGCCAAAATAACAACATGCGCAACACTCCTGCTTCGTTGAAATTTATTAAGCAACTGAATACAATTTTATTTTTTTTCCTTCTGTTGTATTTGTTTTTCGGGTTGCCTTTGTTACTTTTTATGCTTGAAACAATGAATTCAAGATTTTCAGTTTGTGGGCAATAGTAAGTGAGCGAAAACAACATCACACAAACACGTGTGTGTTATACGGTAAATTTTTTCACATTCTGATTTCAATGTTAATATTGTTATTTCTTTTTGTTTTGACTGCTAGAAAATAGTTTTTTATTCATTTTCTCTATTTAAAATCTACTTTTATTAATTTTAAAAGTAGTATAATAAAACGAGTGTATGGTATGTTTTGGGGATTTTAAGGAATATCTTAGTAGGGAAATTTTTGTATTTGTAGCAGCTCTGGTACAAAAAAACACGAAGAGTAAATGTAAAAACCCGAAAAACTTCGTAATCCAGGCAAACCAGCGCCCACCGCTGATCTATATGTTGATGTGCAGCGAAAGATCTTCTTTATGTATTTCTTTTATTTATTGCTATTAGTGTTAACATTTTCATTCAACACTTTTATTTTTACTAATTTAGTAACACTTTTTATAAAATATTTTATTTTTGAAATTTTATTTTAATTTTTGTAAACAAAAGCCAGGGTTATCCACAAACACAAAACCTTTATATGAAAAAATAATACAAATGTACGAATATTAATGCATTGGCAATAATGTTGATTCACGAAAGAAAAAAGCTCTATTTATGTCAACTATGAATAGACGAAAGCTTTTAAATGTTTTATAAAAACCAAATTTTAAACATAAACGTATTAATACGAAAACTTCAAGTGAGAAGACTTATGTTTTACAAAAACAGGCTGTAAATCCCCGTTTTATATATATATAAAACGTATATAAAATGTTTGGTATTTTGTTTTTATTTTCTTAATTATTTTCTAAAATATTGATTTTAGCAAAAAACTTTCTTAGAGGCTTATGTTGTTGACTAGAAGAGCTAAAATATTGCCATATATCATATTCTTGTAAAATGTTGTTTTAGAAGATGTCATACGCAAACAAATTACATTTGAATAAATGGCTTGTTGGCAAACTTTGAGGGACGGACGCCCCCCCTAAAACACAACTTATCGCTACGAAATTTTTTTGTATTTTTTTTTACATAAAACTGAACCGATTTAGGGGGGGAGAATATAAGAAATCAAAATAAAAAAAATAACGGCCACCCTAATATATACATTTAGTAATATTTTTCTTGTTCTATTCCTTCTGAATACATTTTATTTGATTTATTTAAGACAATGTATTGCACAGGTAGACATTTAAGAACTTTTTAGAAATTTATTTGCCCATTCCACCAGATTCTTATGTTTTTTGGAATGCTATGGCCGAATATGAGCGCAGTTTTCTCCCATCACGTCACATTTATGAGATACACCAATTATTGTAATTTCGGATGATGTTTTGTACCACAATTAATAACAAAATCCATAGTTTAAAATTTTATTCTACAGTCAACCTAATAACAAAAGTTGTTTTAAAAACAAAAACAAATTTTAGTTTTTATTATTGTTATCAATATAAATATGCGAAAGAAATGTTCTTGTCGACACCGTGGGCTTGGCAGCTAAGCTATAATCGGATGAAAACAAGAAATCCTATAACAAAAAAACGAAAATATCACTTTTTCAAATACTTTATATATGTATAATCAGTTCCTCACTTTAATACAAATAAATGCACGGCATGCATACATGCTAAATTCAAGTGCTAGTGTTATTAATTGTGGTACAAAACATCTTCCGAAATTACAATAATTGGTGTATCTGATAAATGTGACGTGATGGAAGAAAACTGTGTTCATATTCGTCTTTAGCATTCCAAAAACAAAAGAATCAGTTGGAATGGTCAAACAAACTTTTTCAATGTCGTCCTGTGCTACATATTTATTAATGGTCAGTTTCATAAAAATTTTGCAATTAATTGTTCTTAAAACGATTTACATACTTTCGTAAAATGTCTTAAGCCTATTTGTTACTTTATTTTTTATTAAAGCTAACTAAGTTAAAACACGCGCAGCAGAAGCACTACTATGTGACAATGTGAAAATATGAGAGATCAATTTGTACAAGTTTGAATATATATATATATAGGTATATTCATCAAATCTATTTTTCAATGTTCCTATTTTACGCATTCGAAATTTTAAATATGTGTTCATAATTCGTGTCATTTACTTTACTCTCTAGAAATTTAAATTCATGTATAAATGCGTCTGGGTCAGTTATAATATCTTTAAACTCTGAAACTAAAGCTTCGTACAGACGATGGTCAGATCTTACAATATTGTAAGCAGGCGGTGCCAAGAGAAATATTTTTTCTGACAATGTTGCGATTGTCAGATGTTCACACAGTTTTGAGACATTTTAACCAATTTTAATGCAATTTAAGCAACGCTGCTTACCAATATTGTAAGATCTGACCATCGTCTGTACGAAGCTTAATTCGAAATATTTTATATCTTCATTAGACATTATAAATATTGGGTCTAAATACTTCAATATATTGAGCTTTTTGTTTTTTATATCAATTCTTATTATCAATTCATTACACAATTTTTGGAAAAAACTTAGATTTTACTTTTAATGTCAATTACACAAATTTTAAACAAGTTTTCGGTACACAACAGTTCGGGTTCTGCTTCATGACTTCTAAGGAGAGACAAAATACTTTTTTTACCAAATATTTGAAACTTTTTGCTATATGTTCTTTTAAATATTTATAGGAAATTTTCCTAATTCTTGATTTATAAAAAAAAGTAGCAACAAATTTCAAATATTTGGTAAAAAAAAAAGTATTTTGTCTCTCCTGAAAAGGAGTTGTTTTTGAGTTACGAGGTTGCGGAAGAAAACCATCGATATCTTTATGCCCTTATTCATAATAAATAAAACAGGTTAATATAAAGTTTATTAAACCGATTTTCAGCTAACCACGCATGACAAGAAAAAAATTTCATATAAACTTGCCTAAATATACATATATTAAAACAGTTTTACATATATTAAAGCTGGGGGTTATAATAAAACAGAAAGAAAAAAAGTTTATTTTCCTAGCGTAAAAAGTATCAAAAAAGTGGCAAGAATCGCAAAAAGTACCACATTTGGGTGCATTTTATAAAAGTGGCCAAATAGTATCCAAGCAGTCGAAAAAGTGGCAAATTGCCACTTTAGTGGCACCAACGGTAACGCTGCACATAGGTTGTTCAATGAAACGGGCTTTGTTTCATAGTTTTCATTCTCTCATTTATTTTTATTAATACTCAATAGCAATGTTGCCACTTCAGTAAATTCATATAATTATTTGCATGCGTTGTCCATGTGTAATTTAAATTTTTGCATTTTTGAATAACACAAATCTTTGAAACATGGCAAGATTTAATTGTCTTGTAATGTACTGTACACGGCCCTGAAATGAAACGAACTCATAAAAAACACACACATTTTTAGGTGAAAGATGAAAAACAAAAGGAGGAATGAGTTTATGAGAAATTTAATTGTTAGTTTTGTAAGTGTCTTAGGAGTCTGACCACGTGGTTGTTTTCCATGAAGTAGCTTTGATGTGTTACTATGGTGGGAAATAAATAAATCAAAATTTCCTCTTTTATACCAGGTAAGCTGCAAAATTTTCGCCACACCAGCTGGCAGTGCCTCTTCAGAACGGGTGTTTTCGTCAGCAAGAAATTTACTTTGCGAAAAATGTTGCGTCATTGGGTGGAATACAGCGTCAGTCGAACAAATTATGTTTTTACATCATAATATGAAAACGATGGATGTTGATCGTGCTGGATGATGTATATGACACTTTTTTGCCTAGAATTTATCACTTTTATTTTAACCATGAATTATCTCATTTTTTAGTTCTCATTATAATAATATCTGTAGATTGTGAAGCATTTTGAATTTATTAGCTATCTACTTTTTTCTATTTAAGACAAAAATATTGCCGAAAATTTTTTAATGTTAGTGAATGTTTTTGAAAATAAAATTAAATACAGGCAAAGCCCGGTATAACGAATGATATAATGTCAGCTCCTTTCGTTATACTGAGAGATTCGTAATACCGAACTTTTTTTTAAATAAAAAATTAGCTACATTTACCATTAAATCGAGCTGTTTATGTTATAATATTCATGTTTATTAAACTTGCATACGTAAGTACATACGTGTTTACATATTGGGACAAATTATTTGTGTAAAAAATCTGTAATATATAGCTTAGTCCAGACAATATGTTGAAACAGCAAATTTATGCTTTCACTCATATGCTTAAAAATAATATCAAATACCTCTGTCAGCGTATTCATATTTAATATGCGATATAAGAAAAAGACTTACATCTTTTTACATTCTTCTAAAATTTTTATTTTTTCACTGAATGATATTCTTTTTCTATTCACCATTTTGCTTCAACAGCACTTAAAACAAAACTCTTTACCAAAGTTATTTACGGGAATACAAAATTTATCATTAATACTATTTCTGTATGACGTGCTAAATTCCCAATTTTTCATATTTGATAAATACACTGAAATTTATTGAGAGGGAAAGCTAGCTACTCTTTTATTATGCTTAAAACTAATCTACATGTTCTCTTACTTTGTAACAAACAAAAAAAGCACATCCAAACAAACGGTATAGTAACGACTTTTTGGTTTTGCTTTGTTTTACTTAACCATTCGTTAAACCGGGAGTAAAAAAAGTTGATCGTTCGTTATATAAGATAGCTAATGAACAAACTTGCTCATTCGTTATATCGAATTTTCGTTAAAGTGAGTATTTGTTATATCGAGCTTTGCCTGTATATTTAATTTTATTGAAAATTTACATTGAAAACAAAAATAAATTTGAGTTTTTATTTCAATATTAATGTATCTTTTAAACATGTTGCATTTACCCCTCATGGTTATTTCTATTTTTTTTTTTTAACTTTCTTATGTTTTATTTTTCTACAACTGGCAACACTGACATTTAAATCATACTGTTTTTTCATGAACTTATTCGAGAGTTGTTCAATGGTTGTTCTGTTTCATGGTTGTTAATGTTCATATTCTCTTGTATAGGCAAATAAACTAATTTCATCTTATTCGTCCTTTAAATATCGAGTGTTCATTACTTTCATTTCATAGTATTTCATCTTTCTGAATACGAATGAAGCGAACACAAAATTATAATGAAGGTTTCATGAACATCATTATTAAGTTTCATGCAGATGTTTAATACGAATGAAGCGAACACAAAATTATAATGAAGGTTTCATGAACATCATTATTAAGTTTCATGCAGATGTTTATTAGGTATGAACACCACTAGATATCTATTTGTAGAAATTACGGGCATAAGTCTTCGAAATAAGATAATTGTAAATATTTGTATATGTTTGTTTATTAGAAAAAAAGATATCTTTAGAAACAAGGCTGCTTAAATTTTTATATTTATCCCTATTGTGAAAATTGTCCTCAAAATTGTTTGTTTCTTCCCTAAAAAATGTATCGGCAAAAGCAAAATTTCGAGGGAAAGTAATGGACCGACTTGTCTTATTTTGAACATTTAATACTTCTTATATACATATACAAAATATGATTGATATTTGATATTCTTATCTTATACATATGTACACTTTTGTGCCAAAACCATTATTCCGGCAAGAAAGAAATTTGTTTGTCTCCCAGTAAAAACTTTTTCAAAATGGATAGCTTCTTTCACTCGTTATTATGTAGCTTTCTTCTATAAGAACTTCGATAACTACTTTTTTCTGGATGTATTAAGATATAAAAAAATGACTTACTTTTGAATTTGTTCTTTTTGGTACAACCCTTGTAAAATTCATTAGTTTTTCAGTAGAATTGCATGCAGTGCTTTTATGTGTTTCTGATTACTTAACATATTATTTTTTTTAGGCGAAGATTTTACTGGGTCTTTAACCCGTTTTTTTATGAACCGATTTTTTAATTTTAACTACAAGGTATTCTACTAAGTCTATTTCAGGTAAAAAAGAAAAAGATTATAGGAATAGGTAAATTAAAGATTTATATCTCAATTATTAAATAATAATTATTAAATACCCATGAACTTTAACTATGTTTTTGTTAGATTATTTTTTAATAAAAGTCGAAACAAATTTGTTTAAAATTGATTTTAAATTGCACGATTTTTAAAACAAAAAAGACGATCTTTTTTATTTTTTTCTCAGGAAATTGACGATTTTGACACAAATTTATCTGGCAGCACTGATTAAAACCAAAACAAGAAAAGGCTAACAAAAATTTAAACTAACAAAATATAACAATTGTTTTTTGTTTATTTTCATCATATATATTATGCATTTATCATTTATATTCCTTCTATTTTTTTATATATTAAAAAAAATAGTATATAAACATATTTTAAATTCAAAATATCTACATTTTGTTTTTCTCGCCATCAATTTCAAATGTCACTTATTTTGACAGTTCTTGAAAAAAACTTTTCGCAAAATATTGTTATAGAAACACTTTTTCTCGCATCCTTCCAATAATTGCTGGAAAATTATTTGAATGACAGATAATTTTCGCAAAAAAAAGATACAGAAACACTTGTGTGAGAAAAACCATTTTTTGTTTCATTTTTCACTGTTTCTGTCCCGATTCACTGGTTTCAGTCGGAAAATTTTACGATGCGAGAAATACAGAAACGGGGACATTGCATGTTTAATTTTATGTTTCTATGTACAATATTAACGAAAATTAAAAAAGTACCAGTTGAAAAACAAAAAAGGGGCAAAAAGTTCCCTCTTATAGATTCTTATCCACTCAGGACATTGCATGTTTAATTTTATGTTTTTAGGTCCAATATTATTAAAAAATTAACAAGCACCAGTTAAAGAATAAAAAAATACCAAAAATTTCCTCCTCTTATAATATTTCAACCACATCGCATAGTTACTTTTATGTTTCCAGGTCCAATATTAACAAAAGGAAAAAATAAATAGAAAATTAGTTCAGAAGAAGTATTAAACAAATTTTGTAAAAAAAGAAAAAAAAAATAACGTTAGAATAACCTTTTCATTAATAAATTGATTTCAACAGAATTATTATTGATATATTTTAAACGCGAAAATAGTAATTACAGTGGTATTCCGGTTTAACGAATTATATATTGCCAGGCCCTTTCGTTATATCGAAAAATTCGTTAAATCCCGAAGTTTTTTTTAATACATTTCTATTAATAAAACAAGAATATACTAATAATCATAACACAAACAAAAAATAAATACTTCATATCATTTTCAATTAAATAAGTACATAGTGGAGAACAAAACTAAGTCTCAGGCCCTTTTCATAGTCGTCAATAATGTTTAATTTTTCTTTAAGAATTAAACGTTTTCTTTTGGGCATTTTGATGTCAACTGTACAAAAATTACGTAAAATTTGAAACAAAAAACAAATATTTGTTTTGTAAACAAAAGTAAAAAATGACTTTGTAACGTACAAATTTTTATTTTGGCGAGCAAGTTATTTCTTTGCTTCCTTTATAAGAAAAGAAAATACTTCTTTTAACTCGTTGTTTTCAGTAAAATCGCTCTAAAAATATGGTTAAAATGTATACAAAAATAAAATAGAATTGATGTAAATATGTTTGCATTCATTCTATTTTGTTTTTTCAATTTTTTTTTGCAAAAATTCGTTATATTGAGTACAAAAATTTGCTGTTTGTTCGTAATATAAGGTAGTCAATGGAAAAAATATGACCGTACGGTAAATCGCGAAATCGTTAAACTGAGTATACGTTAAACCGGGAAACCACTGTACCTTTAATTTTCGAAATGCTTTGCTTTTTGTTACATTTATTGCAGACTGAATTTTTGTGATATGGGCATTTCCTGGGGTCACGAACGTACGTTCGTACGCTTTTGATGTACAAATAATATAGAAAACAAAACTTTTCCTAGCTTTTTTTTTGCGATTCGATAGCATTTGGGTAGCTGAATGTTTAGTGCAATAGATGGATTTCATCGAGTTTAAGTTTTCATAATGATAGTAATAAACATGTGGTTGCGAACGTACGCAAAATAGAAGTCAACTTTGGCTGACAGCAGTTAAATGTAATAATCTGCGTAATGGAACGGAATATTCAAAAGTGATTAATTTATTTTAAAAGTGTATTAATGTAGGTCTCCATGCAGTATTTACCAAAAAAAATATCTCTTTTGGTTTTTGTTTAATTGGCTTAAGTACCGGTCGCGAACGTACGGGTCGCGAACGTACGATTTTTCCATATGTTTTTTTTATTATTATCACATTGCAGTTTCCCATTAATGTCTTCAAATTTCCTTAACAAACAACTAAATACTCAATTTACAATTGATTGTAATGAAAAGATTATGAAGAAAGAGTGTAAACATAACATATTTTTGCATGTAAAATAAACATATAAATATGTGTTAAGAACTAGAAAATATAAGAAAATATAAAATTTTCCAGTTCCCAGTGCAATTTCCTCAAGTAAAACAGCTGAGACATGCTATGAAACCATTCTTTTATAACAACATAGACTTTTTTAATAATAATAAACAATAAAAGACGATGATTATCAACATTTTATTTTTTCATCCTGGTAGACCATTCTGGGGAAATGCCCATATATTTTTTAATTTTGTTTTAATAAGAAACAATAAAAAAAAAAGTTCTTTGGTATTTATTTTTTATTTTTGAGAAGGGCACTTGCCCACCCCAGAATAACAGGCTAGCTACGCTTATGGTCCCGACTGAAGAGCAGCGTTACGGTTGTGATACTAAAGTATCAATTTGACCCTTTTTCGAGGGTATTATGGCCCTTTTTTAATTACCCTTTTGTATAATTTTGACTTTTTTGTGCCACTTTTTGACCCTTTTTGGTAATAGCACTCACATTTGGTTTTCTGTCAACAAATGGTTCTAATGCAACTAAAAAAAAACACCCGATACAAATTTTAAACTTTTATGACCCCACTATGATTACAAAATGGTGATAACATATTTAGGTATTTTAAGAGTTGTCCGTTCTCTTTAGTTTTCTAATTTGTCTGAAATTTTGACTAACAAATCGACATTTGTTAGTCTTGAAGTGTTCGAAAGTATTTTTTTAAGATTTTCATAAAATGCTGTTTTGCATTAAAACATATTTAATTTAATCAGGGTTTTAAAAACGGCTGTCGAAACCAAAGACTGTCGAACAAAAAACGAAAATTTGTGTACAACTTTTCGCTTTTTGAGTTAGTTTGACAGTGACTGTTTACATTTAATGAATCAGGAGTAAAAGCAACAGTTTTTTTTGGCCAATGACAAATGAAGAAGTGGAAGAAATGCCAGTGTTTCTACTTTGACTGCAGTTTTTTAAACGCTGAATATAATACTGTTACAAATTAGTTTATATGTTTAAAAAGTAAAACAAATTCCTTAAAACGTTTCGATCGCCAAAAATGAGTCGCAGTTATTCGATTAATCATAATCATGTATTTCGTTATTTCATGTATAAATTCCATAAATATCGATTGTGTTTACGTTGTTCTTCATTATTCTTGTCAACCTGTTCCTACAAAATGTTTGTATTTATAATTTGTCATTATATATTCTAGCATCGTTTGCTCATGAACTCTCATAAATACGTTCTTATGCATATAATTAACACACTAATCTAACAAAAACTTAAAACTAAAAAAAAAATACATACCAAAAACAGTAATAGGTGTAATAAGTTCAACGGATTTCCTATAGAATATCATTACTAAATTCTAGTTTCTCTTAATAACGAAACTAAGCTAAAAACACTTTATTAAGTTAATTACAAGTTAAGATTGACTAAATTAACTCAAGTAAGTGACCTTAAGCAATATTGATGAGAAGTAAACATTTGATTTTATAGGAAACTTACAACATGGAAACGGCTACTGCTGGCGCTAAGTTGCTATTTTGACTGGGATTCTTAAATATTTGTGTAATTAATTATAATGAAATAATTCGTTAAACATAATTTCTATGTGGCGTTGGCTCACCGACTGACACTTTTTGGCTGATTTTATGTTTTACAAACATTTCTGCGTTTATTTCTATTTCCACTGCGTGTAAAATTAAGCACTTCCCCTTTTTTGTTTTATGGTATTTCCTCTGTCTGCTTTACTTTTATGTTTCTTTTATTTTTTTACATCTTTGGCATAAATTACAATATTTTATTTAATTATAGAAGAAAAACTTAAAAAAAAAAATCTTTGTCATCTGTTCGTACAGACAATTCTCATGGTTTATAATGTTGATGAAATGAAACTTTTGCTTTTGTCCGAATTTAACCCATTGACCAATATAATGGCCATGGAAACAATATATTTCCATACATTTGTACTGTAATCATGTATATTTATTTACTCTGCGTTAATTATTAAGTATATTTTCTTATTATTATTATATATAATTTAATATTGCGCCAGCATAAATAAATCAAAAGCTAAAATTAATTTAAAAGAAAAATATTGTTATAGAGTAAAACAATTTTAAAGCTTTAATAGACCAATAAATAATAGGATTATATTTTTAAATAATATGTAAAAGACAAATCTCTTTTACTTATACAAAGGGTGGTTAAATTTCAAGGGCCGATGTTGATTTTGAATAAAACACAAACTATTTAGGAAATTATTGTAATTTTATTTTATTATGATATATTGGTATTACTCAATTATGTATGGAACAAAATATCGGCCAAATGGGCGCCGCGACCACGGCGGCACACCTCCATCCGATGGTCCAAATTTTCAATGACCCTGAGGCATAATGGAGGTTCTATGCCGTTAATGTGCCGAATTATCTCATCCTTTAGCTCTTGAATTGTTGCTGGCTTATCGACGTACACCTTTTCTTTCAAATAACCCCAAAGAAAAAAGTCCAACGGTGTCAAATCACATGATCTTGGCGGCCAATTGACATCGCATTACGTGAGATAACACGGCCATTGAATTTGTTGCGCAAAAGAGCCATTGTTTCGTTAGCTGTGTGGCAAGTGGCACCGTCCTGCTGAAACCACATATCGTCCACATCCATATCTTCCAATTCGGGCCATAAAAAGTTCGTTATCATCTCACGATAGCGAACACCATTCACAGTAACTGCCTGACCGGCCTCATTTTGGAAAAAATACGGCCCGATGATGCCGCCAGCCCATAAACCGCACCAAACAGTCACTCTTTGTGGGTGCATTGGTTTTTCGACAATCACTCTTGGATTATTATTCGCCCAAATGCGGAAATTCTGCTTATCGACAAATCCACTGAGGTGAAAATGCGCCTCATCACTGAAGATGATTTTCTTCGAAATTTATCATCCATTTTCATAATAAGTCTGGATAACTTTAACACGTTGGTGGATTGTGTATCTCTCCATGGTTCAAATTGAGTAAGTCTGAAATAGAGAAATGTCAAATAAAATTTGGAAAAAAACTTGGCGTTTAGGTGTGGTTCACATTCAACATCGGCCCTTACAATTTAACCACTCTTTATTTAAATAACAATAAACTGAGAGATTAATAGATAGATGTTTGGAACAGTTGTCTATTAAACCTAAAATTATGACAAAATATGTGGATGATTTATTTTGCATAATTAAGGAATCAGAAATAGCAAAAATTTTAGATACATTTAATTCCTTTCATGCGGATATAAAATTTACAATGGAAAAGGAGTTTGAATCTAAATTGTCTTATTTAGACATTTTGATAATAAGAAAGGGAACAAGTTTATTAATTGATTGGTATCAAAAACCAACATCGTCTGGTAGAATAATTAATTATTTTTCAAATCATCCTAAAAGGATTATTATTAACACGGCTAGAAACTTTATAGATAGAGTATTGAAAATAAGTGATTCTTGTTTCCATAGGAATAATAAGGAGAAAATTTCTAGAGCATTAAAAGAAAATAGTTTTCCAAAGGAAATTATATCTAATTTATTAATACAATATAATAACCATAGAATAAATAACTCGAACGATAATACGGAACCAAAAGCTTATAAATCGCTAACTTATGTACCAAAATTTTTGGAGAGATTAGAAAAATCTAATATTTATGATACGGAAAGGTATGCTATTGCGCATAAATCTTATAACACAATAGGTAGGTTATTCACTAATATGAAGGATAAAATAAATAAGTTGGAAATGTCGAATGTAGTTTATAAGATACCTTGTGGGGGAAATGTTAATGGACAATGTGGTAAAATATATGTTGGTACAACGAAGAATAAACTGAAAACTAGGTTAGCAGGGCATAAGTCAGATCAAAAATATAGACATATTTCATCCCAAAAAACGGCTTTATCAGCTCATTGTGCAAATTTAAACCATTATCCTGATTTTGAAAATACAACAGTTTTAAATACGGAAAATAATTATAAACGTAGGCTTATGTTAGAAATGTTGCAAATTATAAATGTACCGACAATATCGAGAATTAATTTTAAGTCAGATACTAACAGCCATATTCATAAAAAGTTCTTATTTTAAGCTTATAGTAGGTAATAACTATTAAACGCTTTTTGTCTTATAAACCTCTTATAAAAATTTGTATTCATAAACGTACAATAACAGCTTTTTTACTATTAACTGTTTGCAGCGATTTTCTGTTTAAGTATGGCAACTTTCTTTATATTTGGCTGCCATTTTATTGTTAGTGATGCACGAAACTTCTATTCGGTTTACATGATATTCTATATTAAAATTTTTTTATATATTTATTTTTATTGTAGACCTCCAAAATTATTCTTATCAAATAAAACTACATATTATTTTAGTTTCTGAACAAAATGTTTCCGAAAGGTATCATAAAAACTTTTGTTTGAACCTTTTTTAAATATACGATAAGAAAGTATTCGAATAAAAAGTTTGTTTACTTTTTATTAACATCACTATTATTATGATTTGTTTATTTTATTTTTTATTTATATTTTCAACAATTTGTTGTTTTAAATAAAAAAACAACTAGTTTCAATAATTTAATAAATAATTAAAGAGAATATCTGCATTTGCCCTTGAACATATTCATTTAAATCATATAAATTTTTTTAAATAATTATCAATATAACTTTAAATTGGCTGTCTAAAATAAAAAAAAAAATTAGTAAAATGTATTTAACATGTCCGTTGTAATAAATAAAACATTTTTGTCATTATTTTTCATCATATTTCACAAAAATAAAATCATAAAATGCAAACACTTTTTAAAATGCCATTTTATTTTTGGTTTAAAGAAGGGCAAAACCAACAATAAATTTTCTTACTTTATGAATGGTTTATTAAAGGTTCAATAGACTATTTTTCGTTTATGAATACAACTTTAGCAATTTTTGCTTAAAAACGGTCAATTAATCATCAATAAGTTTTTATGAATACGGCTGTAAAGGTTTAGCACAAAATTATAGGCATTTAGTTTACAGTAGTTTTGACTTAACTGCCTTTTATTTACGTGCACTTTTGACTTAGCTGCACAAAATTGATAATTTTTGGCATTATTCTTTATAATCCCATACAAATTCCTTTTTTAAGTGCACTTGCTTTACCTGCACATTTAAGATAAGTGCCCAAAATTTTTTGCATTTTAGAATTATTTTCATACAAAAAATTCAATTTAGCTGCACTTTGACTTAACTGCCCAAAATACATATTTTCTGCAATTATTCTTCAAAATCCTTGTTTACGTGCATTTTGCATACCTGCACATTTTTCGTATTTTTGGGCAGCTTTAAAATATTTTCATATAAAACATCAAAGTTAGCTGCACACATGAAAAAATAAGGTGGCCACTTTTTTACATAAATATCCAATTTAAGCAGTTTATAAAATCAAAAATCGCAAACAAATCAAGTTGGTATCATTATAATTCATTTATTTTGTTTGCCTGTACCTACATTTACAGCAACTTTACCACGATTATATGAAAGGAATAGCAAATCTTAGGTTTGGAACAGAATAAAGTAGTTGTAGTAGTTTTTGAAGCTGACGAATGCTCTGTAGCGCAACAAAGTTCAAAAATTTTGCGCTTCAACGGCAACGACTACTACAACTACGTATTCTGTTGACACTACTTTGAAACTGCCGTTTTTAACTTTTGACAGCTTGCAGCGCTATTCTTAACGTTGTACTACAGCGACATTTCTGTCCCACACTTTATTATTAACAATTTGGTTATCTCGTTCTTTATAAAAATGCATAACAAATGACTACCGGTTGTTTGAACGTTTGATACTCCTTTTTCAAACACTTTACTTTAGCTGCACTTTTATGCAGGTAACCACAATTGCGTACCTGCACATTTAGGCAGCTAAATACATTTAAGATAGCTGCTTTTTTGATTTACCTGCACAAAAAATCGTGCAAAGGAGATTGTGCAGCTAAGTCAAAATTACTGTATAAAAATATAAACGGAAGTAAAAAGTTTATTTATAATGTAATAGATATTAGTTTTTGAATTGGAAAACCTTTTTTTGTATTTAATTGAAAATTGTTTTTTAATGTTTTGTTATACAGTAATTTTGACTTAGCTGCACAATCTCCTTTGCATGATTTTTTGTGCAGGTAAATCAAAAATGCAGCTATCTTAAATGTATTTAGCTGCCTTAATGTGCAGGTACACAATTGTGGTTACCTGCATAAAAGTGCAGCTAAAGTAAAGTGTTTGAAATAGGAGTAACAACGTTTTTATTAATAAATTGATAATAGCAATTACGTTTAAACAACCTGTAGTCATTTCTTATGTATTTTTAGACGGAACGAGATAACCAAATTGGTAATAATAATGTGTGGGACAGCAAAGTCGCTAAGAGTCGTTAAGAATAGCGCTGCAAGCTGTCAAAAGTTTAAAACGGCAGTTTCAAAGTGGTGTCAACAGAATACGTAGTTGTAGTAGTCGTTGCCGTTGAAGCGCAAAAATCGAAATTTTGAACTTTGTTGCGCTACAGAGCATTTGTCAGCTTCAAATACTACTACAACTACTCTATTCTGTTCCAGACATAAGATTTGCTATTCCTTTCATATAATCATGGTAAAGTTGCTGTAACCACAACCCATATGCATAAATGTAGGTACATGCAAACAACTTGACTTGTTTGCGATTTTTGTTTTTATAAACAGCTAAAATTGGATATTTATGAGAAAAAATGGCCACCATATTTTTTCATGTGTGCAGCTAACTTTGATGTTTTATATGAAAATATTTTAAAGCTGCCCAAAAATATGAAAAATGTGCAGGTATACAAAATGCACGTAAAGAAGGATTTTGAAGATAAATTACAGAAAATATGTAATTTGGGCAGTTAAGTCAAAGTGCAGCTAACTTGGATTTTTTGTATGAAAATAATTTTAAAATGCCAAAAATTTTGGGCACTTATCTTAAATGTGCAGGTAAAGAAAGTGCACTTAAAAAAGGAATTTGTATGGGATTATAAAGAATAATGCCAAAAATTATCAATTTTGTGCAGTTAAGTCAAAAGTGCACGTAAATAAAAGGCAGTTAAGTCAAAACTACTGTATTTATTTAATTTGTTAAAAATTGTTAATTTTGTCAAAAATTCAAGAAAAACCCTGAAGAAGGCACACAACGGAGTGCCGAAATATTGGTTTAATAAATTTAATATATTTTTTATATAAAAAAAAGACCTCAAGCTTAATTAAATAATAATAATAAATTTTGTTAAGGTCGAATAAAAGTCTATTTATATAAAATTAAACAACAATTTTTTAAGTTTTTAGTGCATATTTTTTTTATTTTTTAGTGCATATTTTGGATTTTTTAGTGCATTTTTAAGCGCATATTTTGGATTTTTTAGTGCATGAAAATCTCATCTTTATTGAAAAGGAGTTGAGGAACCAAACAATTTTAGCAACGACCACAGCACGAATAGCCCGGTGTGTGTATTGTGCACATGTTTTGTTTGTGTAAAATTTTTTGTGTGTATAAAAAATTTTTGGTTTTTTTTACCAGCCAAAAGGATGCTTTGCACAACTGAAACGAATGAACATTAATGTGCTGAACCGAACACTAAAACCGAAATTTGAGGTTTAAAACAAAAACAGAACGCAATAAAATGTACTTATGTTTTTGTTAAGTTGGATAGGTACAGTATTTTTATTCTGTACGAAGATCACAAACAGAGAAACGTTATTTTTTAAAACGACTAAATACACAAACACTATTAGCGTTTGTGTTTTCCACAAATCTACCGAACCGAACCCTTTACCCATGTTCTTTAACTTTGTTGAGAACTTCTCGCATAAAAATATTCAATCGTTACTCGAAAAGTTAGAAAAACATGTCGAAAACTATCAAAAGAGATTACGTCGTTAGGTTAAACATGTCATAATACAGTTTTACCCGGTTAATTACCCCACGCTTAAATGCCTTTTACGATTATTTACCTTGAGTTTTAAATCGCCGTTAATTTTCTTCCATTATTCAAACAAAAATACACGCTTAATTACCCAATTCGGTTAATTGCTTTAAAAATAAAACTCCCAAAACAAAATTACAGCAAAATTTCATTCGTTTAATTGCCTCAGTACTATTTGACAATTCACAACAACGCAGCAAGTAATTAGAGTTTTTTTTCCCGGACTTTTTCGATTCCCGGGAAAGCGGGAAATTTTTTCAAATTTCCCGGGATCCCGGGATCCCGCTCCATATAAATAATACAAAGTAAATTTTCTTATTAATTAATGAAAAAAAAAACTTTTATAAAAAAACTTAAGGGAACTCACGCCTTTATTCCCTATTATTATGCTTTTATTCAGTATTATTATGCTCTGGATAGAAGATAAAAAGATAACATAAACATAACAATTTAATTCGTAAAACAATATTAAAAACAAAATAAAAATTGAGGTACTCAAGATATAAGATCAAAAAGTTAATTAATAAAATAGATAAAATACTTTAAAGAAATATATAACATTTTTTAATGGCTTAGGAAATAACTTTCTGACACACTCAAAGCGCTTTGTAAGTCGTCAAAAAGTATATTCCTGATTTTATTTACTAATTATCATGTTTCCGAAAAATTTCGTTCATTTTTTACCGAGGTTGGACAAATAGTTAAAAGTGTACCGTTGTAGCATGTTTCGGATTTACAATCAGAAGAAATTTTTTCTTTTTTATAAACAACGTCTATATCAGTCAAATGTATGTCAAGGTTGATGTAAAAGTAACATCAACCGGACTGCTTCTTACAAACCTTTTCATTTCAATAGGTCCATTTGTGATCTTTAGGACAATGTGTTTTTCAAGTTGTACGTTGTAGTATCTTGCACGAGTTTCCAAAATGTTATTTTATTTCGGTTTCCCCGCATTTTACGGGTATATAAACCAACACAAATTGAAATTGAAATTGGGAATTTGTGTTTATCACCTAATAAACATATCGCTCCTTCATTGCATCATAGTCATATCTCAAAATTTTAAGTAACATTAGCAAAGTTTTCCTTCATACCTTCTCGTATTATATCTCAAACTGAACCGAAGTTATAGCAAAAAATATCTTTAAATCGGTACATTTTGAAAACTTTAATCGCATTTTGCCAAGATCGTTTGTTTTTGTAGATATGACTTTGTTGCAATAAAGGAGCGATATGTTTAGGTATCTCCTATTTTTAAGACTTGTTCATGGACAATGAAACTTTACTGCCGGCATCTTATTATGAATTAATATACTTTATTAACTCTTCATTTCACTAAATGTAGTAATTATCAACTGTTGTACTGCCCATTCTGCTTTTAGTAGATTTATTGCATCAGGAGACATTGATTTAAATACATGTACTCACTTCTTGTAATTGATCTAATCCACAACCCATCCACAGATGCTAATTTTTAGAGAATAGAAAACTAAATTTCAAAGTATGAATAGCTATTATGAGGCATTTTTTATTTCCCGGGAAACCCGCAAGAAAAATCCCGGGAAAACGGGAAATAAAATAATTGAAATTGAAAATAAAAAAAAAATATGCCCAAAAAACAAATTATGGCTAATTTGAAAGCAAAACCAAGTTTATATGTTAATAATTTGAAAATATGCCTAAAAAATTTAAAAAAAAAATATGCCCAAAAAACAAAATATGGCTTATTTGAAAGCAAAATATTCCACAATTTAATATTTGCATTAAAATAAACATTATTCTGGGCTGACCAGAATAAAGTCATGCTACGAGGTTAAAATTAATATAAGAGTTATATGTGCTCAATATTACCTAGATACACCGAATATACATATGAGATATTTTGTCTTAAAGGGATTAAAGGAAAGGTCGCTAAATTTTAAATTATTTTAACATTTAAAGAATATAATAGCTTGTATATTCTAGGGATTGTTATTTGAATGCTGTATGTTTAAATCTGAACCGATTCAACCATATTAACTTTGCAGTAAGATATTTTGGGCCAAATTGAATCTTAATAGGAACATGATTAAGTGATTTATGAACATAAAAAAGAAGTTTGCATGGGGACAATGTGATATTTTAGACCGATTCTCACAATTTACATAGGTTTCTTTTTTATAACAATTAAAACGTATTTAAAAAATTTTTTCAAATTATCTTAAAATTGTAACTTGTACTTTGCGCACAAGCCTTAAGCTATGTTCACATTATGTGAATTTGTCATGTGAAAGATCACATTTTGAGTATTACATAAGGCACATGTGATTTGAAATCACGTGATTTGAGTTAAAGTGGTTTTAAGAACAGTCCTGATAACACTACGTCACAAATTTTCAACAAAGTCGTAAAAGTCAGAATTGTCAACAGTAGAACAGTTTTTGAGATATTCAAAAATAACCGTTATTTGTGTTTTTAAAAAAGATGATGGTACTGAAATGCAAATATCTTCAAAAATTATAAGGATTATGTATTTCTTTCTTTTAAGTGAAAGGTTATAAAATTTCTAAGATAACCATTGGTCGTTTGTGAAGTTGAGTCAATAGTGGCAGAGTTATAGTGGACAAAATTTGAAAATTTATGAAAAATGTTATGATTTTTTGCAATTTTGTTCTTTTTGAGTTTTTTTTTTAAACTAAAAAAATAAAACATATTGTTTCTGCCTCATTGGTCGCACAAGAAAAAACATGCGATTGCATATTTACGGTTTCCTGATCATAGGTTTGTATTTATGAGTACGCTTTTGTTAGTAGGATATGACAGGACATCTCGAAAATCATTACAGAAAAAAATTAAGACAGCAAATCCCATTGTTTTTTATTGCTATCTCTTTAGATTAGCTGATACATGTAAAAATTCCTATATCTTAAATTTTTTTCATACATCAAAGTTAAGGTATCATGTAAATAAATAAGTTTAACTACCTCATTGAGGTAATTAAGCGTATTCGTTTAAATGCTTTCCCTGCATAATTACCCAAAAATACTGGCATTTTTGGCGAGGTAATTATCCATGGAATACTGTATTCCACTCGAAGCCGATGTGAGATTGCAGACGTTGAGAACGCCAGTCACACAAACAGTTGCTTGTTTTAGTTTATGGCATTTTTGTTTCATTTCTCACGTTTCAATCGCAAAGTTACTCGACGCGGAAGTTACAGAACATGGGCACTGATTTAAAGGTCCAATTAGACGTGACATAACCATACCAACACTGTATTACCATAACCACTGTATTACCATAACCACTGTATTACCATAACCACTGTATTACCATAACCACTGTATTACCAAAACGACATAAACAAACCCTACAAACTAATTCAATTTTGGTTTCTACAGTCATCGTAACGGTTGTGGCATTATGTTTATGTCATGTCTAATTGGACCTTAAAGGAGAGTTATTTATTTATTTTTTTGTATTCTTTGACTAAAGGTTTTGACTTACTTTCATAATTATAATTCGCCTAGGATGCAAAAAACTTTCAGAATCCGCTGCTATGTATTATAATCTCTTCGAGTAATCAATCCAAATTCCGAATGGTCTAAGTTATTGATGGTGCCCCATTAAGCAGCGTTGCCATATGTGCAGATTTATATCTATTTTGCAGTTTTTTCTTGAAATTCGTTTAGGAAAACTTGCAGATTTTGTAGTTCTTACAAAAAAAATTTTTACTTTAAATGTTGCTTTATATTTTATTTCTAAACCCATAATCTTATCCAATTTGCTTAATACATACTCATAGAACAGTAGCAAACCTTAAAGCCAAATACACTACACAAACGGCTCGCCAAACACACACACAATTATTAATATTTCAATAAATTGTAATTAAAAAAAATTTTGGTTCCAGCCAATTTTTCATGTTTTTCTTCTCTGTGCAAAATGTTTATTAAAATAATTAAATTTAGTAGCGCAAACAATTTGAAAATTAATTAACTTGTGTTTTGAAAAATCAAACTTTTTTTATTTTTCTTTTAACTTACCTTAATCGTATTAAACAATCACACACACCAATCAACAATGCAAAACTATTGTACAAACGTACAAGTTTTACATGTTTGCCAAGCCGTTTGTATAGTTTATTTGTCTTTTACTTTTGAATACTTAATTTGTCACCGTTTACATTATTTAATTTTTGTCGCTGAATTTGTTGTGGTTTTTTTAAGCTGCATTTGCGTTTTCATTGTGAAATTATTATTGCAGCATTTTTTATGTATGTGCACTTTAAAAATAGCAAACTTACAGCCGAACTAAAAGAACTCTAATGAACTTAATTTTACTCTTTCCTCTAGCCTACAAAGTTACTACTTTCGTAAATAATATCAAATCACTAACGTGCTAACGTGTTCAAAAAAAAATTAAATAAATTATATTTTTTTATATTTTAATGTGCAGTTTTTTAATATAAAATCAATTTTACTTAATTTGCAGATTTTTTTTAAAAAAAATATGACAACGCTGCCACCAAGCCAGAGTTGAAAAGAAGGGTTAAAAACGATTGCATATGGGTTATGTTGAAAGGCGCAAAACTGTAACTCGGTACAATTTCACGACGCCAAGCCATTTGCCAATGCGTTAGAAGGCCTGTTTGCCCTTTAAAAATAATAACAAACACGCACGAACCTTTTTACAATTGCATACAGTACTTTTCGCTTAAAGTCACATTAGCGATATAGTCCAATTTATCTGTATGTATTTTCTGCGCTATACGCAAGTATTATGCGTAGCACATAATTGTGCGCTTTTTTTAAATGTACCATTAGTGCTTCGCAAAATGATAAAAGTTTTTATTGGGAACGTTATAGTCCATTTAGCGATATAAGCATAAGAGACTAGCGAAGGAAAAAATAAAGCAAATTCTTTGATTTATAAAGGCTTAGGCACAAACCATATAAAAGAGCTAAAAAAAATCGTTTAATTTTTTTCATCAACTCTCCACTCGGAAAAAAAGTTAGTTTTTGTCTTTGGTATCAGGGATAAAATATCTAGTTATTATTTTAAGTATTTTTTTTATACAGTATGCAACTCTGTTGCAGAACCATAAACCCATAAACCTGCTTTCGGTGTAATAAATATGAACTTTTGATTTCATGGTGGAATATATGTGAAGTAGGCTTATAGTCACATTAGCGATATATTCTACGATTTATCTGCAGCTAAAGAATGTGACCATACGTGAAAAGTACTATACATGCCTTTTGATTTACTATTTAATAGAATTGATAAATATTCCAAAACTTAAAGAAACAAAGAGGGCTTCCCCAACACACAAATTAATTTATTGTTGATGTTTTTACTGTGTATATTTTTTAGTTCATTAAACAAAAATGTTTAAGAAAAAAACAAAAATGATAAATATCAAAATGACGTGTTGATAGTTTTTATACCCTTCACCACAGGTGGTGAATAGGGTATATATTAGTTTGTCATTCCGTTTGTAATTTCTATAATATTGATGTTAGACCCTATAAAGTATATCGGCCCAATTATGAATAAAAATTCCCCGGGAGTTTTCTCCCTTCTCCCATTTTTCCTATGTAAATTCAATTGTTAAAATGGGGAAAAGGAAAAAACTCCCGGGGAATTTGTATTTATAATTGGGCTGTATATATTCTGGGTCCTTATGAGGAGCGAAGTTGATTTAACGATGTCCGTCTGTCCATTGATATATGACATATATGATGGGGCCAGGTTATTATACATTTATGTCACATATGGTCCGGAATTGTTTGCTATTGAAATTAAGCAAGATCGGTCCACAAATGGCTGAGATATGAGTAAAAAACCACGACTGCCTCAAATTTTTTCCTTGAAAGGTTCAATTAGACGTGACATTACCATACCAACACCGTATTGCCAAAACGACATAAACATACCATACAAACCAATTCAATTTTGGTTTCTAAGGTCATACAGAGGCTATGGTAATACAGTGTTGGTAATGTGGTTTTTTGTTGTTGTTTTTTTTTATTATACCCTTCAGTACAAGTGGTGGATTTAATTTGTAATGTGTTTAATTTTACGCATCCACATACACATTAATGCATTTATATGATATGCCGCTCAAATAAAGAAACAAACTCATAGACTCAATATATTTTAATTTAACGCTTCTTCAGTAAAAGCATTCGTAGCCCAATTGTTAAGTTCTCTCCTGAGACTGATGATATTGCCAGTTCGAATCCCAAAAATAATTTATTTTTATTTTTTTTATTTAATTTTTGTATGTTCTAAAAAACGATTTTAAGATTATAAAACGAATTTCAAACATCAACTTTGGCAAAAAAGGAAACGGGCTTAGGTACATATATAAAAATTTTTTGTTTTTTTTTATATTCTTCGGCATGGCGAAATGAAAAGTTGGCGTGGCTCAATTAATATTTATTTTTACCTATCTAAAGAACGTTATTTATGTATATATTTTTTTGTTCTTATCTCATCATGGTGAAGGGTATATAAGATTCGGCATAGCTGAATATATCACTCTTACTTGTTTTTTTTTTATTTTTTAATGTTAAATAACACAGAACAATATAATTAAGCTTATTTTGATAAATTCTATAATAAAAATATGGTGGTTTAAAATTATTATGCTGGAGCTTTAGAGAGATCACCACTTAACACGGAAGTACATTAAGAAGATAATGAAGCCGTTGTTAAAGATGCTCTTTGGGATGTTTAAGAAAACTTAAATGTTTTATAATGGTTTCCTAATTTTTAATAAATTGCTAATTTTTTAGTTATTAGAAGAATTTCAGCTAAACTGCATAAAGACTTGTTTAATAATTCGTTAAAGTGCGAATAGCGCCTTTATGTTTAAATTAATTTTCGGTTTTGGTTTGTTCTAAAAAATAATACAATATTAATTAGTTAAATATAATATGATGATACAATATAACACGATAAAACTTATAAATATAAATTATGTGATGGATAATCAATTATAATGCTTTGAAGCGAAGCTTCAAAAGCTTGAAATTTCTTAACAAAATAGAAAATGTCAAACTAATGGCGATTTCTTTTCTGAGAAAAATGTTGCATTAATGTTACATGTTCTACATTTTGTGTTCGTTTGTACAAAAAATACAACTATGGGAAAAATTTTCAAGTTCTTTTGTGAAAATGTTTATGAAAAACATGCAAAACATGTTACATGTTTTACCCTTACTTTTACTTAAGGGTTCATACTGCCCTGTTTTACAACTTTGGTACTTACTACTTTGTTTGTACAACCAATATTGTATTTTGTTTGTCATAATATTTTAAAAGTTTTGTCAAAAGAATTCTACATCTAAATATTCTTCGACGGCATACTCCATTTTGAATTAAATCGTTTTTTTATTTTGGTAGAAAATTCTATGTATTTATTATCGTTTTAAATTTGTTCAAGCAATAAGTGATGTCAATGTCTGTTTCCAAACCGTAAAGTAAGTGTGCCGCAAATAGTCGAATAGTTTTAAAAATCGCTAATGAACTACATTAATAATAAAAGTGTAATAGTTGTAAATAAAGGCAGCTAATTCTGTTCGATTGAAGTTGTACAACATGTAACACTTCGAGTGATTATAGGTAACATGAAAAAGTGTTACATGCATATACTGTAGCATTTTTTTCTCAGAATAGAAATCGCCATAAGAAATGTATAATGAAATAAAGCTTCTTCATTGTGCTTCCTTTAACTCTCTTATGAAATATAGAAAAAAAGCAATTTTTTATATTATTTACGAAAATCGTTACTTTGTTGGCTAAAGGAAAGCGTGGAATTAAGGGAACAAGAGTTCATGTACTTTTGCAATTCTTTTCGTTTCCTCTTTTGACTCAAAATTTAATTTAGTTTGGGCGAAAATTTGTTGTTTGTCAAGTATACATACAAACAAATTGCTGCAGTAATAATTTCCTAATGAAAACGCAAATGCAACTTAAAAAAAAACAAAAACAAAATTAGAGACAAAAATCCAGTGTTACCACCAGCAAAATTCAAAATTACACTTTAGATAAAGCAAAATTACCCGATTTAAATGATATTACACCTGATATAAAATTGAAGTTTTATTTAATAAAAAGACATTTACAAAGAAGCAAAACACAACAAACTCATTGAAAAAAGATTAATATAAGTCAAACTGTTAAGATTATTATTGTAACCTAAAATAAATTAACAAAAATAAAATTAAAGATTAACCCCCATATTCATAAAAATATTTTTTATTTATAAAAGGTTTGTTGAACAAAATTTCTTTAAAACTATTAATAAAACATAAAATAAAACTCTTAAAATAATGAGTTCAAAATGCTCATTGCCATTCCTTTATAATAGGAGTTTTTTAAGACCGGTAGAGATTACGAAAGCTTAGCTGTCAAGCGAACTGTCATACTGCTCTCACTTTTTGCTCAGGCACATCATCATTAATAGATTCATTTTCGCAACTTATAGGCGAATTCATGATTTAACTGACGCAACTTATGTTTTTAAAATTGAAGGGGATGTGTTGGTTTAGAGAAAATAAACTGTCAATTAAGGCGCCCGTACACGACATGTTTTTGTCATCTGACATGTCAAATTTCCCACTGCAAAATACATACATGTCGTGTGTTACCTTTTTAACTTTGCTTCTGTAAAAGTCAGACGCAAAGTCATCTGACAAAATTTCAATTAGAGCGTGCTCTATTTTCTTCTGACAAACCATCTGACATCAGAAAGCTATGCCGGGAAGAAACCGGCAGCGGCGTCCACTATTGACGGAATCATTAGCCGGCTGAAGTTAATTTTTTACAATACCGAGATATGTTTGATCATCTTACCATTGAATAGAATTTATGTGAATATATATATATATAAAAACCGTTTTATTATAAAATCCTAGATTGGTATCTTTGAATTAAAAGAAAAAAAATGTTAAGATGGCTAAACTATTTTACGGCGCAAGTAAAACTTTTCATGGCGGCAGCAAACTATTTTGAAACCGAGCACTACTTTGGTTTCTGCAATAACAATGCGAAAAAAACAGGGACAATGTCAGAAGCAAATTACATGTACGTTTGTGACCGAATATTATAAAGCTTATGTAAAACAGCGATTTTGACAGACATGCACAATTACATGTGACTTGAAAATTTGACATGTCAGATGACAAAAACATGTCGTCTATATGCTCCTTTAGCTCCTGAAGTGACTGGTTTATGCTGATAAACCAGCAAAAATTGACGTCTTATAGTTCAACATTGTTCATTTAATTGGTGAACTGGATGATGCTCAAAAAAGAATAACAAAATTGGACGTCTGCAATGCATTTCGTCAAGAACAGGCGCGGTGCCTATGTGTTTGAAAAATTTTTCAATTGGTAATGCCGTGTATTAATCTGTAATTAACATTAATTTGTCTGTGTTGTCTACCATTTAAAGTTTCATGGTCTTAAAATACCCTTTATACCTTATTCAGTTAACAAAATGCCTGCAATGTTTTATACAACTGTCCCTTTCGTAATTCAGTTTTACAACTATTAAGGGCGTTAAATATTCTTCCAACTAAAGCATTTAAAGTTGCCAGATAAAAAAAAATTAATTATCAGCCCAATTATGAATAAAAATTCCCCGGTTTATTCCATTCTCCCATTTTTACAATTGAATTTAAATAGGAAAGACGGAAAAATGGAAAAAACTACCGGGTAATTTTTATTTATAATTGGGCTGTATATGTTGGAATATTGGAAACATTTTTCCCCACAGGCTAGTTTTTAGTTTGAATAACTTTTTTCAATGGACCTCAGGTTCTAAATTACCATGATAGCCATCTTTATCCAAATCTAAGAGTCCATCTTGCGTTATTCATTATCGAACTTTTGAAAATAAATATTAAATGATTGAAGAATTTTCTTAAAAAGAAACCGAGACTGGTTCAGAAGACTGTGCATTTTTTATCAACAATATTAAAAAAGAAATAAATGTCATCACTGATATCGACTCTTGATTTTATTTGTAAGTAAGAATTTTAAATTACACTTAAGTGAAATTTCTCACGCTCTACCCACGACAGTAAAAATTATACCAAATTCGGGTAATTACCCACAAAGTGGCAACACTGCAAAAATCTAACAATGTAAACTGGGACATATGTAATAACATTTTCAAAAGTAAACTACACAAACAGCTTGGAAAACATGTCAAAATTGTACTTATCCGTTAATAATTGGGGTGTTTGACGATTACACTGGTCTGCAAATTTGGAAAAAATTTACTGCAGAAACGAAGCATGTTTTGGGCTATCACGTCCTGTAAATTTTTTATCGCATGCTAGCAATACTGTAAAAGAATCTATACTGACCAAGGCGAACTTATACAAGGGGGTTTATTTTGAAAACGGATACAACACTGAAAAGTACTTTAACATTGTGTCAAAATAATACAACACTGTAGTAAACAATTTAAACAAACATTTCATTTTGTTTTTAATTTTAAATTGTGTAATTTGAAATGTAATAATTTCATAACTCTAAGTGAAAATTATAAGCTGTTGCTTATGTACACAGAAAAAAATAAAAATTGATTTCAAGTAAAAAAATTTGTGATATTAATTAAAAAATTAATTAAATTTGCACCAGTAAACAATTTAATAGTATCAATTAAATCAGTTAATAGTATTAATCAAACATTTAATTCACTTGATTAAACGTTTAATTCACTTGATTAAAATTTTAATTAAAACTGATTATATTTTTGATTACTGCTTTAATTGGTGAAAAATGTGGGAGAATTTTTTCTGTGTAGCAAGTTTAGGTCACACAGAAAAAATTATTGCCGAATTATTTTCAAACAACCGCTTGTTTGAAAATTTTTTTAATTTCTATAAATATTTTTACTGATTCAATCAATATTTTTGTTTGATTTTTATTTAACCAACAAAAATGTGGACAACTCTTCAAAAATAAAATAAACGCGTTATTGGTGTCAAGTTTTCATAATTTTGTATGAAATATTTAACGCTCTTTAATGTTGTCGTCTTTTTGCATTTTTTTATTTAATCGTAAGCAACACTTCTTTATGTGAAATATAAGAACAACAACAAAAAACACACACAGTCTATTTTTGGACGCTTTAAAAAAGTGCAACTATAAGAAAAACAATAGCAGACACGACATTATAAGAAACAAAATCCCGTATTCAATTTTTTAAAACTGTTTTGTTAAATACATCAAATACAAAAATAGAATGATGACGAAAAACATATCGAGTCGGTCTGCTGCCGTTTTTGGTTACATTTCTTCTTTAGCAAAGGAAAGGATACAGCAACAGAGAGTGATAAAGAAAAACATTGTGTTGTGTGTATAAATAAGACTTCGTTCAAAAATTATTCCAACAAAAAAATGTGTTTCAAAGCCAGTCGGCGGCTCTGCTTTGCCGTCACCTTCTCATACAGTGCTTACTTGTGTGCGCGTCATTGCTTGTGCAAAAACTTTTTTTTTTTTTGATTTTGAATTTCAGTAAACTTTTTGTTTGATTCAGTTAAATTATTTGTTTGAAAAAATTAGTGTTTTTTTTCAGTAAACAAAATGCAAATAAATTGTTTGAATATGCAAATTTGTTTGTAGGACCGATTTCAGACAAAAAATTGTTTGATTCTACAAATTTTTTGTTTGAATTGGAAAAATAATTTTTTCTGTGTCATCTAATCTGAATTCGCCTTGATACTAAAACTACAATTTCACAATTATTAAACAGAAAGCCACGTTCATTCTAATCTTCATAATAGTAGCGGTTAAGCAAGTCAGGGAGATCGTGTGTTACTGATTCAAGCAATTTTTGCTTTGTGTGTGGTGAATATTTAGTTGAAAAACAGGACATCCAATATCAGAATCATTGAAATATGCATATTTACATTACTTTGATTTTGCTGTCAGAAACTTTGACAAACCGTGGACACAGACAATGTTTTGCAAAAGTTGCAGAACTTTTATATTGAAGTAATCAAATGGCAAGAAGATCTATTTCGATTTTTTAATTCCAGTACTTTGGAGAGTGTCTGTTTAACAAAATTTGACGGCTTCAATATGAAAAATCGAAAAAATATTACTTACGCGAATGTCCCATCGGTTTCTTAACCAGTTCAACGTCCACCAAATTCTCCATTAGTCTCAATTTACACTATGGGCATTTCTTGCCGGACAGAAAAAGTTTGTTGGTAAGGGGGCGACGCTGTATGCTTGACACTCTTTACTTCTTGCCTCTCTCGCCAACAAACTTTTTCTGTCCGGCAAGAAATGTCCATAGTGTAAATTTCGACTTACCAGTCATTCCCAGTGCTACGAGCAGTGAGTCCGAAACATCTTTCACCAGCAGTGGTAGTTTGTATAAAACTGATGTTTTTTTTTTTTTTTTTGTTTTTTCTCATTATGTATTTATTTATTGAATCTTCATATATTTAATATGAACTAACAATAATTAATCAAATCTTAACCTAATACGTTATTTTATGTCCTGCCAGTGCCAGACAAAAATTTTCTTCATCACGGGTTCTGTTCACTTATATAGGTGTTTATCGCTCATCTAATTGGATAAGTGCTGCAGTGTCTCTTCTTCTTGAGCGAGTGTGGCCGCTATCATTTAAAATATTTCGTGCTAGTGGGTTCGGATGCAATTCGAGCCTTTTTAAGTATTTTACTGCATATTTCGTAATCATAGTTTTGACTAATGGAACATTGAGATCCTTGTGAATATTTGAGTTTTTTACATACCAAGGGGCAGCTGTGATTATTCGAAGAATTTTATTTTGGCGCCTTTGAATTTAGAGGCCGAGGCAGTGCCCCATGACTGAATACCATAGCACCAGATTGGCTTTAAGATAGAGTTGTAAAGAAGAAGTTTGCAGTCGAGACTAAGGACAGAGTTTCTACCAATAAGCCAATGAATTTGAATGGCTTTTAGATTCATTTGAGTTAATTTTGCCTCTATATGGCATTTCCACGTTAATCGCCGATCCAGATGTATACCGAGATATTTTACATGCGAATGTTGAGGAATTATTTGATTATTGATTGTAATATGGGGGCAAGATTCCCGGCGCAAGGTGAATGTTATATGCACGCATTTTTGCTCATTGACCATTATCATCCACTGTCTTAACCATATTTCTAGTTGAAATATATGATGCTGTAAGTAACGAGATGCTTCATAACGGTTTTCGTGGACGCTTAGAAACGCTGTATCGTCTGCAAATGTTGAAGTTTGGGTGTAGTTGCTTGTTGGCATGTCCGAAGTATAAATTAAGTATAATAGAGGGCCCAGGATGCTGCCTTGTGGGACTCCAGCGCCAATGGGCTGAGGTGAACTTAAGAAATTTCCTTCTTTAATAATAAATTGACGACCGACTAAGTAGCTTTCTATCAGCTTGTGTGTGTTTGCTGGTAAATTTTGCTTCAATTTATGTAATAAGCCTTCATGCCAGACTTTATCAAAAGCTTGCGAAACATCGATGAAGAGTGCTGAGCAATATTTTTTTTCTTCAAATGCTTTTCTTATGACATTTACTATTTGATGAGTCTGTTCGATTGTGCTGTGTTTTCTTCTAAATCCGAACTGATGGTTTGGAATGCATCTATTTTCACTTAAAATCGGTGTTAATTTTGAAACTAATAATTTCTCAAACAGCTTTGACATATTTGATAATAAGCTAATAGGCCTCAACTTTTGTATGATCTTTACCTGGCGTTGGTATCATGGTAACTAAGGAAACCTTTCATTTTTGAGGATAGTACTCAAGGAATAGAATAGCATTAAAAATAAAAAGAATAATTTTCTTTGCTGTGCGAGGTAGCTCTAAAAGCATTTTATTACTGATTTTATCAATACCAGGTGCCTTCTTACAGCCATATTCATAAAAAGTTCTTATTTTAAGCTTGTAGTATATAATAACTATTAAACGCTTTTTGTCTTATAAACCTCTTATAAAAATTTGTATTCATAAACGTACATTAACAGCTTTTTTACTATAAACTGTTTGTAGCGATTTTGTGTTTAAGTATGGCAACTTTCTTTATATTTTGCTGCCATTTTATTGTTAGTGATGCATGAAACTTCTATTCGGTTCACATGATATTCTATATTTAAATGTTTTTTATAATTTTTTTTTTTTAATTGTAGACCTTTAAAATTATTCTTATCAAATAAAACTACATATGATTTTAGTTTCTAAACAAAATGTTGCCAAAAGCTATCATAAAATCTTTTGTTTGAACCTTTTTTAAATATACGATAAGAAAGTATTCGAATAAAAAGTTTGTTTACTTTTTATTAACATCACTATTATTATGATTTGCTTATTTTATTTTTTTTATGTTTTTGTGCCGTAAAACTGCTCTGAGTGGAGAAGCAGCTCGCGCTTTTTGTCATTATTTTTTAAGGACAAACAGGTCGTTCTTGTTTGTCTGCTTTTCGTGCGTTTTGCGGTGTCACCCCGCATTGGTTAATGTTTCGGCGTCGTATAACTGTACCGAGTTACAGTTTTTGCGGTTTCTGCATTAACTATATGCATTCGTTTTTAACCTCAATGTTTAAATGTGTTGTCTGGTGGAGAACCATAATTAACTCAATGTGACTGGTGGAGAACCATATTTAACTCAGACGTTTTACTGGTGGAGTACCAAGGAAATAACTCAGAAGATTACTGGTGGAGACCAAAATACTCTGGAGCGGATTCTGGAAGCTCTCGCCTTCCTATACGAAGGTTTAGGTCGAACGAGGTTTTTGTGTTTGAAGCTCCAAAAAATTGTGTGATACCCTGGCATTATAACTTAAATAGTTTCGCCAAAAATTTTTAGTTTTAAGCAAAATCCAAAAAAAAAAAAAAATGTTTTTGTGCAATAGTTTGTTGTTTTAAACAAAAAAACAGCTAGTTGCAATAATTTAATAAATAATTAAAGAGAATATCTGCATTTGCCCCTGAACATATTCATTTAAATCATATAAAATTTTTTTTAAAAAAATTATCAGTATAACTTTAAATTGGTTGTGTAAAATATTAAGATAACTGTCAAAGTTAACAATAGAGAGATCCACATTCTCCCGTGTACTAAGCGGAATAATTTCTGTGCAATGGGCACTGAGAAATTTTTTATATTTTAACCAATTTATTTGTGTGGCTGCCGTTGCTAAGTAACATGACGGAGATACAATTCTATTTGGGTTCGATATAGTAACAATTGTAGGTGTCTGGTCGGATGATAATTCTAAGGAAGCTTCAACATGAATCGTTTCTGTGGGGATGTTTTTAACCACGCCAAAGTCGATAACATCTGGAATTTTTTGCTGATCAGTAGGCCAATATGTTGGTTGTCCGCTTGCGACCACGTTTAAACCCATTTAAGAGATTGTGTTAAACAAAGCGCGACCTTTTGGTGTTATAAGTCGTGACCCCCAGAAGGTATGTTTAGCGTTATAATCGCCAGCGGCCAGGAAACAGGGTCCTAATGATTTATAATATTTATAATATTGGCTTTCTGATATGGAAAATCTAGGTGGAGACTATAAAGAAGAAATTACTAAGTTTCGATTAAGCTCTTCAACACAAATAGTCGTTGCTTGCAGATAATCTTCACAATGATCAAACATTAAGTAGTGTTTGATTCGGGCTTTTATCAAAATGGCAGAGCCTCCACAAGCTCTATCTCGAGGGTCCTTAGTATCATATAGTATATAACCATTGATTTTAAACGTATTTCTTGAGGTCAAGTGAGTTTCAGAAATTAACATGACATCAATTTGTTTATTTTTTAGAAAGTATTCCAATTCATTTTTATGTTGGCGGATGCCGTTTGCGTTCCAAAAACAGATTTTTAAACAGTTCATGGCTTGTTAAGTACAGCTTGCAATAACATCGATTGCATTCTTAGAATTTCCTGCATCATATTACCCATTGTGTTCGTAAAATTATTAACTGTTTGTACTAATGTTTCCATTGTTTTTTTCAAGACGACTTAAATTAGAAACTGGAGTTTCTTCATTAATTGGCGAAGCACCTTGCATTGGCACATGCAAGGTATATTTATAGCAGGTAGCCGCGAGATTACAACAATTGTACAATAAAACAAACAACAGGGCTTTTTATTGTTGTTATGTGGTACGAACTGTCAAAAGGCAAAGGGGTTGATAAGAGACAAAATAGACAAAAGATAGAGACAAAAAACTTGTTTACATGTTTACTAACAACATTTGACAGTTCGTACCACAAAACAAGCAAATAAAAAAAAACAGCTGGCTTTCCGAGACTACCTGCTATAAATATACCTTGGGCACATGGTTTGATTTTAGAATGTTAGCGTAGGAGGTTCTGTTATTACTAGGCTGTGGAGCCTGAATGTCATGAGTGTTTAGCTGATTTGTTACCTGCATTTGAGGGGGATTAGTTTTCGGTCCAACCGACTGCTTGACGATAGTGTATACAGGGCATCCTCTATAATTGGCAGTGTGATTGCCGCCACAATTGCTACATTTTTTAACGTTGGGGTCATTTTTAGATTTATCGCAAAGAACTGATCCATGTAATTCACCACAGACTACGCAAACAGGGGGTAAGTAGCAGTATGCCTTAGTATGACCATATTCCTGGCAGTTCAAACACTGAACGGGTCCATTTCTTTTGTGCGGCTCCTCTATTGTGATTTTTCTGTACAGTATATATTTTAAACTGTAAATAGTGTACGTTTCGTTTTTTCTTAGCTTAACGTCGCCGGGCTCCAACTCCACTCGAAATAGTGGTTGGGGATTTTGTTTCCCTATTTTTAATATTTACCACATGTTTTATTTTGAAGCCTTTTTCTTCCAAGAAAGTTTTTATTTCTGCTGCGTCCACACATGAGTCAATTCCCTTAATCACTACCTGAAGGCCTTTGCTGCTCTTCAGGTGGTATGTATAAAAACTTTTTTTTAGTTCTTCTGTTAATTATTTTGTGGAAATCATTCTCATGATTTACTTGTATTTTTGTCTCGTTTATACTACCACGCTTGATTGCAGCTACGTAAAACGAATTTTCACCTATCACCGAGATCAAACTCTTTTTAAGCTCATTTGAGTTTTGCTCCCTAAGATATATCGGGGGAGGCTTGGATGATTTTATCACGTTTGGTGCTTCTGAGGATTCGTCCTCAAGAATTGCAAAACGATTTTGAGAATTCATTCTATCAAAAGAAGGTACTTTTGAGGCCGAAGCAACTGCTGCAGAGGTAGGGCTGCGTCCCCGTTTAAGCACTGTTTTGTACCTGTCCATACCAACTTGTACTGTAGGCTTTTGAGAAGTTTTTACTTGAGTTACTGAGTTGTCCATAGCGGCTGTTTTGGGGTTAACCGTATCATCACTAATTAAAGTTTTTTTTGGCTCTGCGGCAACGCTTGCAGTTAACAAACTTGTTATTGTATTACGATCGACCGTATTTGCAAACAAAGAGGGTGAGAGCCCTACAAGAAATGCATAACCAAAACTAAAAAAATTACTAACACACTTGCAACAATTTTAGACTAGTTGTTCCACTCTAACATATATGTTAGAGTGGTACAACAAACATTTCCCAAATAATGCCAATATTTATATTTTTGTCATACGCGTGTAAAAATTTGTGAATTTCTTAAATTTAATATTGGTATTGCAGAAAAAAAAAAACAATTAAATTAAATTTATAATATTTAACTATTAAAGTAGTGAGATAAAAAATTACATTAAGTGACACCGGCAGAAAGCTGTAATCAGAATGCTAGTGGTAAAGGAAGGTGTATTGATGGCGGCTTTGAGGACGTGGTGCTGGATTATCGGGAAACAACAGAGGTCATGTGCGAAAAGGTCGTTTTGAAAGGAGTGCTTGTTTAACAGGTAGCGGTCATTCGGGTGGTGGCTTTGGCCAGGATAATCGTTTAAGATTTGGTGATGATAATAAAGGAACAACAAGAATTATTACAAATCCTGATGGCTTTTCAAGTTTGCATATAATTTTTTGCCACAAATTGTTAACAAATAAAATGTCTTTTTAAGATCTACGATTAATTGATTGAAAACACGTATGCCTACCAACATTTCCAGACTCATGCAAGAAGTGGAACGTTAAAGAGCAGCCACAGAAAATAGTGGTACGTGGTATTTACTTTTCTGAAATCTAATTTCCTGAATGTCATGTATTAATGAAATTCCATTATAATTTTTTTAATAACAAATTTAATTTAAAATTAAAATTAAAAAAAAAGTATTTTTTATAAAGGTTAGTACTAACCAATTTTTACGTTATAATTATAAATAACTAGTTAGTGCTAACCAATATTTACGTTATGACTAACTAGTTAGCATTAACCACTATTTTGGTTGTCATTGACTAATAAAAAGCAGCAGAGTAAGCAGTACAGATATATGTTCCGTAGTCGAGTGGAATTCATTAGTTAGAAAGAGAGGCAAAATCACATGTACACAAGAGTTTCGGTTAGTTTTTTCATTTTGCTCTTAATAAACTAATAGAAACTTTAACCAATATATTGGTCAACACTACCGGTCATATAACTAGTAAAATAACCGGTAGTCTTCTTGTAGGGAGGGAACGCGTACGAGTAATAGGTTTAGCCGTTAAGTAATTGCTATCATCGATTCTTTTTTTTTGTTTCTACGTTTGTTTCGTCAACACTCACTGTAACTTAAGCATTTCTTTCCTTATGTTTTATTGTTTTTTCATTATTCGCATTAATAAGAGTTTTTTTTATATATTACTGTTTGTTTAATTGTGCTCTTCTTTTTATTTGTTGTTTAAAAGACTGATGATTGAACGCCATTTAGTGACTTCAGCTGTGACTCAGTTTAAAGGCTCTTCTTTTGCATGATGGGAATGAAAATCATGTATGCCAATTGCTCATGCCATTAATAAAAAGGAAAAATACGAATCAATGACTAAAATGTTGACATTATTCAAATATAACGATGATAAATGGAAGGTCTGTGGTGACCTTAAGGTGTGTGATTTAAATTTCTTTGTATATATTGTATAGATCATCGTAAAAAACTTTAAATTAATATGTTCCAGGTCATTGGTTTGCTGACTGGTATGCAAGAAGGTTTCACAATATATTGTGGTTTCCTTTGTCTTTGGGATAGTGGCGCTACATGTCATAATCACTTCTAAACAGAGTATTCACCAGGAAAACAAAACATTTCAAAAAACCATTAATTGATCCAAATGATATTCTTCTTTCGCCGCTGCACATAAAATTGGACCTATTTAAGATCTTTGTCAAGGCCCTGGACAAAGATGGTGCAGCATTTAAATATTTGTTAGCGGTTTTTCCTAACATTTCATATGCTAAAATCAAAGAACGCGTTATGGTTGGCCCTCAGATCAGGAAGCTATTGAATGATGACAATTTTTTACAATGTTAATTGGGGAAAGAATATGCAGCCTGGAAATCTTTCAAGAGCATCGTAAACAGTTTTCTTGGAAACAATACACAGAAAGAAAAACACTCGGGATAAATCAAGTTTTTTATGATTACTTTAAGTACGAGTCTTACTCTAACACTGAAACGAACTCAAAACAATCCTAAATGGGATTACCTTCGAAAATCAATCCCGAAATTTATTTAAATGAATTAATATAAAATTTTTTAATAAAAGCGTTTATTTTTAAAATTTTTAAACAAAATCCGGGGTGTTTAAATAGTAACTATTTGGAATAACCGAAAACTAGTTTTTGACAAAAGTCAAATAATCGATCTCCCTACTAAGAACATGATACGAATAAAACAAAAAAAAAAACAACACTTATATAATGTTCATAAGGAGGTGTTGAATGACATGCCAAATACAAAACAAGTAGCAACATTTTTGTATATTTTGTCAGCAAATAATAAAATACAAAATTTAATTAAATAAAGTTGCTTCAGGCAACAACGACCGCAAAAACACAACATAAACAACGACATTGGAAATTGTACGCAACTCAACTAAAAAAAAAAAAAAAAAAATTAAAATAATTCTTTTTTTTCGAATTTATTTGAACATTTATGAACCTCAAACGAAAAAAAGTTAAATAGAAACAGCTACTGTTCTCTAGTTATTTTCTGTTTTCATTACTTTTTTTTTTTTTTTTTTTGTTAGATTCAAACATTTGCTACTGATGGATGTTTCATGTTTATTAAGGAAGTAAACATTTAATGGTACTTTAATTTAATTTAAATACTTAACAAAAATTATAGAAACAACTATTAATAAAGAACATAATTAAATTGAAATGATTTCATTTTAAACTGCAAACAAACTTTAAAAATTAACTGCAACCAAAAAATATGCAAGTCATCTGAAGTCTACTGGTCCAAATTAAATTTTTTGTATTTTTTAATAAAAAGTTCATTTAACATTGACTTTCAAGCATACTTTTGTTGAAAAAAATACTAAAAAATGCGTAACACTTCCTCAATTATTTTTGAGTTAAAAAAAGTACATTCCAAGCACTACGACAACAGTTATTCATAGAAAGTCTGGTTTTACACTGTGAAAGTTTTCCTTTAGATAGTCTGCGTTTATTGATAAGAGGGAATAGAATAATAGCATGTTATCTTCCCCTCTCACCAAAATACTAAGACTTCTAACCCCCCGTTTCCACATGCAAGTGCAAGTTCGAAAAACTCAATACACTCACACTTTTTCACTAACATTCACACAATTTTTGTACTTTTAGCCAATAGGCTGTTTCTTCGATTTTTCGTTGATAATACGTATACACTACTTGCAAGTAATTACTTGCATGTGGAAACGTAGGGTAAAAGAAAATTTCCATAGTGTGAACCCAGACTAATTTTTACAAAATTTTATTAATTGATTCGATTTCTTCAGAAACCGACAGTGCTGTGGAAATAACAAATTATTAAAATATGTTTTTATACCCTTCACCACAGGTGGAAAAGGGTATATATAAGTTTGTCATTCCGTTTGTAATTTCTACAATATTGATCTTAGGCCCTGTAAAGTATATATATTTTGGGTCCCTATGAGGAGAGAAGTTGATTTAACGATATCCGTCCGTCTGTCCGTCCGTCTGTCTGTCTGTCCGTCTTACGTTTGATATGTGTTTTCCGGAGACTTTAGACATGATAGCGGCTAGGTTGTTTTAGATTTATCTCACATATAGTCCACCATTTCTTGCTATTGAAATTCAGCCAGATTGGTCCAACAATGGCTGAGATATGACCAAAAAACCACGACTGCCTCTAATTTTTCCAAAAAATCCCTTGTTGTTGTATTTTTATTACTTTTGTCTGTATATCTGGAGAACGGCAAGAGCCAAAGTTTTCAAATTTGGTACAAACATTAAGGTTATAAATACACACCATTCCACAAAATGTGGGCGGGATTGGAGAAGTGGGCGTGGTACCTTCCATACAAAAAGTATTAAAAATTGTATAAAAACCCGAATTTTTTGACTGTTATATGACCTATGGTTACGCCTTATATATCAAAAGATCGGAAATTTTTAATAGAAAATATTTTCTGAAAAACTCGGGAAAATCGGTTCAGATACGAAAAAGTTATGACCAAAATATTAATTTTTTTTGGAAAATACCCATTTTCGGGAACCATAGATCTTCCCGAGTCCAAGTCTTACAACCAAAATAAATGGCAAATTTCTTCTTTAACACGTCGGTATATAAATCTTCAAATCGGTTCAGAAATATGTAACGATAATTGTGATTCAAATTTTTCCGAAAACCTTTTTGCTCCGCGATGGACTTTGGCACGCTGGTGTTTTCGGCTGTAGTTCGCCGGGAATGGGGGGTTCGTGTCCATCTAGGTTTTCACAATTATCAACTCTACTCGTGCCAGAATGGATACGGTGTAAAAAAAAGAAGCAATAAAAAAAAACGAGAAACGATGTACAAAATACCTAATGAAATGGGTAAAGACCTTTAATAACGGACAGACATTTCGATGACAGAAACTTTCACAATACATTTGTTTTGGCCGGACTCGAATCCTCGGGACAAGGTGTAATGATCCCGGTCAGGCTGCCCACCCCATGTGACAGGTTAATGTCAACCATGACATTACTTTTCGCCTGAATAAAAAAAATAATCTTAAGTAATGTCCCTATTCTTAACTTACCACACTTTACTTAACTTTAGCTACCTTCAACCATTAAATTATTTTCAGCGCATATTTTCAGTTAATTCAAACTTTATAAAAAAAAATGTTTATTTAAATTTATAGTAAATACAATGTTTCTTTAACATTAATTCATTTCGAAACTTAAAGCAATCTACACCTGTTCTTGCCCGATGGCCGATTAACATTGAATTTATTCCTATATTTTAAATCGTTAAATAGTACAGCTACTTTTGAAAAGCGAAAGCTTTTTAGTTAAAAACAATTAAATTGGAATCCAGAAAGGTGACTTATGTAGAATTTTATTACTCAAATGCCAATGCAAAATGTATTCTTAATTGTTTTTCTATTCACCACTACTTTCTTTAAAAAAATATATTTTTATTTATTTTTTTTTTTAAACATTTAAAAATGCTTTATATTAAGCATGATTTAAACGATAACATTGCGCAATTTTATTTCACCAATGTGTCTTGAACTATTAAAATACAAAAAAAATATTTTGGATTCTATATTTTAAAACCCCAATACTTTTTGGTACAAATTATTTTTGGTATTTTATGGTTTATTAATAGAAAAACAACTAAAAATCTCTGTAATTTTATTTACTTTCTGGTTCAATCATTAATCACTAGCTTTCATCTTTTTCCTTCTTATCTACTAATTTGTTCAATATTTTCTTAGTTCATTTGATTTGTTTTTTTTTTTTTTTTTTTTTTTTTTTAGTGTAATAAAAAAATTCTTATTTAAATTTTTTTTTTGTTATTTATGAAAGCATTTACTTTCCTATATTGTTAAGTTGCTATTTACTTTTTAAAATGATTTATTTAATTATAATTTTAAATCATTAATTAACTGTACAATTATTTATTAAGTGGTAATTTCAAATTATTAATCGATTCAAAATTTATTTCTTTAGTAAAGAATGCTTATTTGGTAGTAAGCTTGCTTATTTAATAACCATTTTAAATCATCGCTCAATTTTAAAACTATTTATTGAGTTATAATTTGACTGTTTATTTAATTTTTTTTTTTGTTTAACTATTTATCTAATAACAATTTTAAATTATTAATTAACCCTTAAATTATTTATTTAGTTAAAATTTTAAATTATTGACGGATACTTAAATAGTTTCCTTAGTAAGGATTTTAAATCATCCTCAATTGTAGAACTAGTTATTGAGTTATAATTATAACTGGTTAATTACTTTTTAAAATTATTCCTTTGCTAGGAATGGAAGTTATTATTTTTGTGCAAGTATTTATTTCGTCGATCTCATAAGGATTTAATAATGGTTATTGTTAAGTTTTAATTTAGAATCCTACGGGTTTATTTAGTTCTGCTACCATTTGTCTAATAAGCATTCTACATATTTATTTATATCTTAAATTCTTTGTTAAACTGATAAACCAAATGGTTTTCAATATCAAAACTTATTTAAGCCATTAGGATAAAAAGCAAATGCATTTTTGTGGATTTTTTCTTTTTCGATCACTAAATTCTTTTACTTTTCTGTCTTTTCTTTTGTTTTGTTCTCTCTATTATGTTTTTATTTTGAATTTTAGATTATTTCATTTCATTTGATTATTATAAAAATCAAAAAAAAATAAAGTAAAAAAAAATGTTACCTTTACTCTATTCAATTCATTTTTCTTATTTTATTATTTTCTAAAAAAAAAATAAAACGTTTACTCTTTTTTTTTTGTTCATATTCGCTTGGTTTTAATATGTAACATTTTGTTTAACTTGACCATTTCAATATACTTATGCGTTTATCTTTTCTTCTTCTCTTCTTTTGTTTGTGTTTATATCTTAGTGTAAATGTAAAGTAAATAGCTAAGTTTGTTGTAAAGTAAATAAAGGATCTAATATTCGTGGTTATATACTTATGTACAGTGGCCGACAAAAGTCTACATACGACACTCATTTCTTCCACCTGACGAGACCAAAAGCATTATGAAGAAAAGTAATGATGCAGGTTTGTTTGAAATCTGGTTTTATTAATAGAAAACGAAAAAAAACAACTTACTTCAATATACACTTTAAAAAATATTTACAAAAAACAAAAAAATAGCATTGACAAAAGTCTACATACGGCTTGTAAGCTAACATAAAAAACTTCATTGAAACATTAAATAATATTTTTATTATTAAATTTAGTATTTGGTTGGGCCACCATTGGCATCTTTAACAGCCTGTAAGCGTCTGGGCATTGAATTAACTAAATGTTCCAATTCAATCGGCGTAATTCTTAGCCATTTTTCTTTCAGCATCTTTTTCAACATTGGCACGCTAGTAATATGATGCTAGTAATATGATGCGACTAAGCTTTTTAGGGCGACCACTACGCGGTTTATTATATATTATATTTTCAATAGAACCAGTGTTTTTAAAATTATTTAATACAGTTTCAACTGTTGCTTTACTTAAATTCAACAGTTTTGATATTTCCCCGAAAGATTTTTTCTCGTTTCTATATTTTACTACTAAGTTTCTCACATCAGTTGAAATTTATTTTCGCGAGGTCGTTGTTATAATTGAATTATGCTGGAAACTGTCCAGAATACAACCGAATGCAATTGATTTGAAATGTAAAACATGCAGAAAAGTAAATTTAAAAAAATAACGGTAATTAGCCGTTATCATCCAGCAGCAAGCAAAACACAAAGCATGACATGTTGGCCGTATGTAGACTTTTGTCAATGCTATTTTTTCGTTTTTTGTAAATATTTTTTAAAGTGTATATTAAAGTATGTTATTTTTTTCGTTTTCTATTAATAAAACCAGATTTCAAAAAAAACTGCATCATTACTTTTTTTCATAATGCTTTTGGTCTCGTCAGGTGGAAGAAATGAGGGTCGTATGTAGACTTTTGTCGGCCACTGTATGTATATTAAGTCAAGATTAGGTTAGAATAAAACTAATTGTTAAATGTTCAATAGGTATAATACTAGAGTTAGTAATTTTATTTGTTTTGTTTTTTTTTTATTTTAGTTAATAATTATAAATCCTATGGGTTAAGTTTCAGGTGTAATAATAATTATTATTTGGTCTTTGATTTTTTTTTTTTTGTCATGGTAGTAATAACTATAGTTTGAAGAGTAATAATAATTCCCACAGTTTTAGCATATACATACAATAATAATTGTATTTCTAGTAATAATCAGTATAAGTGTAGTCTGTAAAATAATAGGTCTATAAGTATGGTAAGGATTCTTAAAAGTGTAGGGTGTATAATAATAATTCCTCCTGTATAAAAAGTATAATCATGGTGATGTCTACAATTGCAACCAGAACTATAATAAGTAGTTTGGCCATTATAAATGACGCATATCATACATCTGGGCTAGTTCGCCCTGGCCACCAGCAGAGAATGACAACAAGTACCCATAAGAATAATATACAGAGGTATTTACCCACGCTTTTCGTTATTGTGTATGCACATATTTATAACGCAAAAAGTATGGTTATTACTTATCCTTATGCACGGCAATATCTTCACGCAACCATATTCAGTAAACAAAAATACATGAATGTTATGCAGATATTATTCAATAACCTTGAATGTGTTTTGGTTATCTGCCATACATTTAAAATATCCATGTTAAAAAAATACCTTCAGTATTTTTGGCACTTCTGTGTAAAAATGAAAAAATTTTTTTTTAGCAAAATTCTGCTTTGATCACTTGGCAGGTATGGGACTATGTAAATATTTTTTATGATACATAAAATAAATTTGTCATCAGCATTGCCTATGTAAAACTACACATAAGCTCTATATTTTTATAAAAAATAGGACCACGAGGGGTGGAAAGGGGCAATTTCTGCTCTCCGAAGCTATCTAACAGATTTTATTGAAATTTAAAACATTGATAGATTCATATTTATATGGACACATAAGCTTTGTATTTTTTAGAAAATAGGACTAGGAGGGAAGCTCGGGGGTAATTTCTGCCTCTGCAAAACCATCCAACAGATTTTAATTAAATTTAAAACATAGAAAGGGGCCTACTTATATGGACACATAAGCTATATAGTTTTTTTAAAAATAGAACTAGGAGGGAGATATGGGGTATTTTCTGCCTCCCCAAAACTTTCTTAAAAATTTTAATGAAATTAAAAATATAGATACACAGTAGCTATGTATTTTTTTTTTTTTTTTTCAAAACTAAGACCACGAGGAGCAAATTACATGTACGTTTTGGATCGAATATTAAAAAAATTTTGTTAAACAGTAATTTTGACACACATGCAGAATAACATGTGACCTAAAAGGTTGACAAGTCAGATGTAAAAAACATGTCGCAAACGCTATACATGTAAATAAATGTATTGAGTGGTTGTTTCACTCTTTCTTATTAGCACAACATACAAATCCATACTAACAAGCATACATAAAAATCCATGTATGCCTTCTCGTGCCACTTATCTATGCTTTGCGGGTGTGACAGCGACAAGTGCATGTGTATGGTAACTGCGTTTATATTTTAACAACTACAGTGTGTAAAATAAATTATGGTAAAATTAAAAAAAAAATAATCTTATTGGCTTTACGAAACTGTCATAAAAGCATACATGTAGAAGATTTTATTTGAGTTTTCTTTGATTCAATTCTTGCTTTAATTTGCAAAACATTATAGCAGTTCACACTGAATTAAATTATTTTTTTAATTGATTTACCTAAAATGAGGAAATTTTTAATACATATTGTTTTAAAAAAATTTTTAAAGTCAAAGTTTTAAATCAGTTTAAAAAATTAAGTATGAAAATTTAATATGTTTTAAATTTATTTCCAGCCAAAACCATTTATTGTGATTAAATGTTAATAAAAATATTTGCGCTTAGTTTTTTCTAACAAATTTTTTTCTAACAAATAAATTAACTTTAGTTATAAGAAGAATATTGATAACTTTGTTTTTTTTTTTAATTACTTTCATTTTTTATTTTGCAATAAATGTTGTTTAGTTTTAAGAATAATAAATGAATGTATTACTATCTTCACTACACATTATTAAAAACATGATTGAATTAAAATTTAATTTACAAAAATAAAAATAGCCGTTTTTATAAGTATTTTTTCCCTGGTCCATATAATATAATCCATATAAATATGGATCTAGCTTATGTGTCTATATAAATATGGATCTATCTATGTTTTAAATTTCATAAAGATCTGTTAGATAGTTTCCTCGGTAAAAGTACCCTTTTCCGACGCATGTATTGGTTTGTAAATAGGTTGAGTAGTTCTCGAGTTATAAAACAGCTTAGTCAAATCTTAAAATGCTTTAAAATAATCTTGATATTTTTCTGAATAACAACACACAAAAACTTTTGCCTAGTTTCTAAATTTGTAAAATTGCATTTGCCATCTCTGCTCTCTCTCGCGCTCTGTATATTTACGTTATACTTACGGTAATACACATACGTATATGGGTATTGCAGATAGCTAACAGAAATTTTATTTATATCTGCATGTACATTCAAAAAGAAGAATGAATATGCAAATACACATTGGCAGCGTATACCTATACATATTCAACTTTAGCTTCCCTGCAGTTTTAAAAGTAGAAATTGACTCAAACTCGTTAGGTACATATTTCCCTAAGGAAAAATCGACTAGCTACTTCATTTGCCACAAGTAATGCAAGAGTTCGTCTTTTAAATCTCTCACTATATTTATTTTTTGTGTGTCGAAAAAAACTGTGCCGTTATAACGGCACAGTTTTTTCCAAAGAGAGTTCAGCAAGAAAAACATTAACTATTTTTCTATAGAAGCAGTGTCAGTGAAATCGCACATCACATGTGATTAGTGAAATCATTAGTAAAAGGTTATGCAGATGGAAGCAATTGACTACCGTCAATGTCATCCCCATGTTAAAATCGTTAGTCGAGTGCATTGCTAGTAGTTAGGCTGGTAGTTAATGGTAATGATTGGTAGTTAAGGAAATAGCTAGGCATTCGCTAGCTACGCCGACTGCAGGGTTGTTATAGGTATTGGTATGTGTGTGTATGGTTTTGATCTTTACTCATGCATGTCCATACATGTTTTTTCACTAATATTGAAAGAGTACTTAAAATGATACTTTTGTCATTCTCTGGCCACCAGCTGGGAATATAGTTCTGTTTGTTATTGTTCGTATTACCTGTTGATCTTGCTAACTTTAGAGGGAAGTGCCGATAGTTGATGACATAGTTGACGATAGATGATGATAGCTGCTGACAGTCGAGGTTAAATAGAAGTATAATGAAAGTCGTTGTTGTAAAATCTGTTCCAGCGGTGTAAGTTGTTTGTTTTTTTTTTCTTTGTAAAAATTTGTTTTCCGTTTTTGTTGTTTTAGGAGGTTGCAAACGTTGTTAAGTGTTTTCTTCTTATCTTTTTTTGAAGATTGTTCTTATGGTGCATCCTTGATCGTAGACGTTTAAAAACGGTGACGTTGGTTTTAAAAACGTTTGTTGACGATGTTAGTTCTTTAAAAAACCATTTGTGGACGTTGGTTTTAAAAACGTTTGTTGACGATGTTAGTTCTTTAAAAAAAAACGTTTGTGGACGTTGGTTTTAAAAACGTTTGTTAGTGATGACGATGTACAAAGAAAGTTTGAAAGATGAGAACGAGCGCTAACAAAAAGAACGTTTGATCGTTGCCACGTTGTTTTGGTGAGACATGTGCACGTCTGCTGAGGTAAAGTTGAGGTTATGGCGAACTTGTCCTGCCACCGAGATTAACACGCCACACGTGATATTTGCTACCTCGTGATTTAAAGTTTGGGCGAACTTAATGGCTAGCCGCCAAAATTGTGGCGCAGTACGTGCGGTTTTTCTGCTGCCAGCGTTTTCTTGGTTAACTACGTCATCGACCTTTAATTTTGATTTACGTCTTTATAAAGGGTGGTTAAATTGTAAGGGCCGATGTTGAATGTAAACCACACCTAAACGCCAAGTTTTTTTCCGAATTTTATTTGACATTTCTCTATTTCAGACTTACTCAATATGAACCATGGAGAGATACACAATCCAACAACGTGTTAAAGTTATCCAGACTTGTTATGAAAATTGATGATAAATTTCGAAGAAAATCATCTTCAGTGATGAGGCACATTTTCACCTCAGTGGATTTGTCGATAAGCAGAATTTCCGCATTTGGGCGAATAATAATCCAAGAGTGATTGTCGAAAAACCAATGCACCCACAAAGAGTGACTGTTTGGTGCGGTTTATGGGCTGGCGGCATCATCGGGCCGTATTTTTTCCAAAATGAGGCCAGTCAGGCAGTTACTGTGAATGGTGTTCGCTATCGTGAGCTAATAACGAACTTTTTATGGCCCGAATTGGAAGATATGGATGTGGATGATATGTGGTTTCAGCAGGACGGTGCCACTTGCCACACAGCTAACGAAACAATGGCTCTTTTGCGCAACAAATTCAATGGCCGTGTTATCTCACGTAATGGCGATGTCAATTGGTCGCCAAGATCATGTGATTTGACACCGTTGGACTTTTTTCTTTGGGGTTATTTAAAAAAAAAGGTGTACGTCGATAAGCCAGCAACAATTCAAGAGCTAAAGGATGAGATAATTCGGCACATCAACGGCATAGAACCTCAATTATGCCTCAGCGTCATCGAAAATTTGGACCATCGGATGGAGGTGTGCCGCCGTGGTCGCGGCGCCCATTTGGCCGATATTTTGTTCCATACATAATTGAGTAATACCAATATATCATAATAAAATAAAATTACAATAATTTCCTAAATAGTTTGTATTTTATTCAAAATCAACATCGGCCCTTGAAATTTAACCACCCTTTAGTTGATTTTAATATAATTATAGTGGAGGCTTGGTGCAATCATAAAAATCGTTTATAATCGTCACATTCGGTGTTTTTAAGTTCTCTTTTTCTTTTATAATTTTGCGTTTTAAATTTGTTGCCTTAAAACTTTTTCATCTTTTTGTACGTTAAAACTTTTTTTTTCAGTTATAGGTTGTTTTTGCGTTTTTATTAATTTTATTTCATACTTTTAGCAAAATTTAAAATTTCCTCATAACCATACGTATCCACGATCACAGTTCCGAACTAACCACCTTCATTGCCGCCTAACGAATCCTCTCTTCTCAAAGTGTGTATCCCCACGCCAAGTCTACAAAACCCTTATATTGTAGAGTTGTATTCGTTTTGTAGGCTGTAGGGTTGTATTTATTTACATTTAAAATAGTGATAACACTCAGAGATGGAGATCTCAATTGTTATGTAAGAGTAAAAAAACGCTTGATTTAAATCAACCACAGTAGCCGTCACAAATAGCAGAGTTATGACCAATATACTGAAATCCCAAAAATTACTCTTTTTTGTAATTAAGTGATTTTATACCCTTCACCGAAGGTCCTGCACCCTATAAAGTATATATATTCTGGGTCCTTATGAAAAGCGAAGTTCAAATCCGGTTGTCGTCTCATCTCTCCCCCCCCCTTCGCATTTGTTTACATATACTAGCATAATGCCCAATATGATTTTCGTTTATTATTTCATCTATTTAACGAAATAATTTTAACAAATAGAAACTAGGAATTTTTGTGTTTTTTTGCTACTTAAAAACTCGCCAAAAGAGATAAAAAAATGACAACAGTGCTGTTGCAGATTTAAATTAATATTTTATTATTTTTAATAACGTTTCGCAAATTTGAATTTTGGAAATGTAACTGAAATTTTCTTTTTATGTTTTATGTTATTTTAATTGCCAACTGCTTGTCAGTTTACTTGTTTATGACAACTTTGTGTTGATCTCGTTTACTACTTTATTTTTATAACCATGTCAACTTCTAGTTGAGTTCGTTCTTATTCGTGCAAAATTGCTTTGAATATAACAAGAAGTAAGAACTTCATATTTTTACTAAAAAGTCAGCCATCTTGTTTTTGTGTAAATTTCATTCGAATAGTTGACTGTAAAGTGATAGTTTGTGAAAAGGGATAGAATTAAGTAAGTTATCTTCGTTTTAAAAATAAATGTAATTATAATTTACTATTCTATTAATAGATAATAAAACACCATCACAGCAATTCACGGAATTGAATATCCCATAGTTTTGTTATTTTCTATCACTGTTTTACAACATTTTTTATTATTTAATTCAATTCTGCCGAATTGAATTGCTGGAGAATTAAATATTGATGTCTAGAAAAAGTGAGCGATTGCGGGAAGGGAAAATGACTGATCCTGTAGGGGATGCTACCAAAAGGAACAGTACCGAATCGCTAGATTTCCATAGTGAAGATGAAATGACTATGGTAGAACAGCCGTCTACCGCAGAACTAAAAGAAGAAATCCTTCAACTAAAGGAATCTCTGAAGGTCTTAATGGAGAAATGAACAGCTACATCGATTGCCGTAGCAGGCTGCCAGCCAACAATGCCAGTGCCGAGCACATGGATACAAACACAACAGACAACAGTGCCGTCTATGTCGCCTACAACAGCTACATCGTTTGCCGTAGCAGGCTGCCAGCCAACAATGCCAGTGCCGAGCACATGGATACAACAACAACAACAATTAAATTCATGTGAGTACAAAATGCCATACTCGTATTACTTTCCAAATCCCGCACAGCAGTTTGTGCAAAATATCCCCCCTCTAAACCCAATATCGTCACAATCAACCACTTTTGTGCAAACCCCAAATGCTCAAATTTATACAACTGCCACCCCTCGAATGACTTCAGCTGTTTCGTCCAGCTACGTGCCGTCATATTTTCAAAATACTGCCATGCCTGTGCCTCAGGTTCCACAAAGCCAGGTGTATCGTGAACTCCGTAAACTTCACGACTTACCTGAATTCTCTGGTCAGCCAGAACAATGGCCTATGTTTAGCATTGCTTATAATGAGACAACAAACATTTACAATTATACTAATTTAGAAAATTTATTGAGACTTCAAAAAGCTTTGAAAAGAGAAGCTAGATCAAAGGTTGAAACTTTCTTGATCCACCCCAACAATGTCAGCCAGGTCATGAGTACTCTGGAGTTTCATTATGGTCGACCTCAAATGCTTATTCGAAGCCAAATTGCCAAAGTCCGTGCCTTTCCACAAATAACTGGGAAAAAAATGTATGAAATTGTTAATTTCAGTACAATGGTTTCTAATCTTACCGTGTTTTTGGAACACGCAGGTGCAATTCCTTACCTTTCAAATCCGACTTTAATTGATGAGTTGGTAAACAAACTGCCTCCATATAAGAAAGAGGAATGGGCCAAATATTCAGTCCAAAATCTTGGCCAATTTCCCACTGTCCGTCAATTCAGTACATGGCTGCACGATGTGGCTACTTACGTTGCTCTTACCAATGAGCCCGATAAAGTTGATGCAACTAAAAAGGACAAAACCAATCCATCTTTTACTATAACAACAGAAAGTCGCTTCATACTGTGCCACTTTTGTCAGCAAAATCACAGGTTGTACCAGTGCAACAATTTTAAGGAATTAACAACAGCAGACAGGTGGAAATTTGTCAAAGATAACAATCTTTGTTTCTGTTGTTTACGACCCGGGCACAGTTCTAATAAATGTCAGACAAAACGACAATGTGGTCTGGCAAAATGCACGAAAAATCACAACAGACTTCTGCATGAAAATATTAAAGCTGATAATTGTGAGAATGTAAACAAAACTAGAATTAGTGGAAGCAGCAAATTTGGTTCAGCCAGCTCCCCTTGCTCAGCCCAATACGTTAAGAATTTTAATGCTAGTCAGTACAATATTACATTACCTAATGCGGCCAAGGCCATTATTGAGAATCATTATGTTGATGATTATGTGGATTCCTTTGGTAGCGTTAGGGAAGCAATTTCCGTAAGTAGGGACATAGTGGCTATTCATCAACGGGCGAATTTTGAGCTAAGAGGATGTGTGTCAAATTCTACTGAATTTTGCGATTTGATGAACAATCGTGCTGGTGAACAAAATGGATTATATTCAACAAATTTATGCAGTGGACTTATGTCGTCTGAAAAGATATTAGGTATGTTTTGGTTGCCGAAAGGGGATACATTTTGTTTTGTGTTAAAATTTAATAAGGTGCCAGAGGCAGTTTTAAATGGTAGCAGAAAACCAACCAAGCGGGAAATTTTGAGTCTTACGATGTCTATATTTGATCCGTTTGGATTTTTGGCCAACGTTGTAATAGTGTCCAAGGTGTTGCTACAAGAGTTGTGGAGATATAAAATAGACTGGAGCTCACCCATTCCTGATGAAGTTTATAGGAAATGGTTCAATTGGTACAGAGAGCTCAATAAGGTTGAACTTATTAAAATTCCGAGGTGCTACAGCCCATCCCTTTGTGATCCTACTTGTGTTGTTGACTTGCATGTCTTTGTGGACGCAAGCGAATTGGCTTTCGCTGCAGTGGCTTATTGGCGAATAAGTAGTACGAGCAGTGTGGATATTGCCTTTGTTGCTGGAAAATCAAGATGCGCCCCAATGAAGCCACTTTCAATTCCGCGTCTTGAACTTCAAGCTGCGGTACTTGGTGTAAGGCTTAGCAGAACGATAACGTCAAGTCATGATATAGTTCCCAAAAATGTAGTTTTTTGGTCAGATTCAAAAACCGTAATCAAGTGGATACAATCGGATAGCAGAATCTACAAGCAGTTCGTTGGTCATCGCATTTCAGAGATATTGGAATCCTCTGACATGGATCAATGGCATTGGGTTCCAGGTTCACAAAATCCCGCAGACGAAGCTACAAGACTGAAAGGTCCAACAACATCGTACTGGCTTAATGGACCAGCATTTTTAGAACTAGGAAAAGAACACTGGCCAAAATTACCAGAAGATATATGCGAACATGAATGTAAGGCCGAGAGGCGAAATAAGTTCATAGTTACAATAAATGATGTCTCAATTATTCCATTTAGTAGATTTTCAAGTTACTATAAATTGAAAAGAGTAATGGGTTGGGTCATACGTGCTACAAAGAATTTTAGAACACGCCTCAAAGAAAAATCAGCACCAAAATTTAATCCTTATTTGAGTGTTGCAGAATTAAATGAAGCTGAATTGTTTTTGTGTAAGGCAGCTCAATATGATGGTTTTCCAGACGAACATAAACAGTTGCAGCTTAAACGACTTGTGCCAAAATCTAGTGTTATATACCAACTTTCCCCCTACTTGAGTGATGATGGGTTGATACGAATCTCAGGGCGTATAAACAAAGCTAATTGTATTTTGGATTGTACAAAAGAGCCCATAATTCTACCAAAGGGGCATCAGTTAACGCACATGATTGTAAAACAGTACCACGAAAACTTCAAGCATCAAAACCAGGAAGCAGTATGTGCTGCCATTCGTTTAAAATTTTGGATTCCCAGCCTTAGGCAACTGGTCAGATCTGCTAAGGCAAGATGCCAACTGTGTAAGAATTTGAGCGCTGCTCCAAAACCACCTTTGATGGGCCAACATCCTATCGACCGTCTTTCACCGTATGTTAGGCCATTTTCGTACACTGGTGTTGATTACCTAGGTCCGTTTTTAGTTTCAATTGGGCGTAGAAGTGAGAAACGCTGGATAGCACTCTTTACGTGTTTGACAGTAAGAGCTATCCATCTGGAAGTAGCCAAAGATTTATCAACGGATGCAGTTATACTTTGCATACGAAATTTTGTAAATCGCAGGGGGGTGCCAATGCGAATACGCAGCGATAGAGGTACTAACTTTATAGGAGCGAGTAAAGAGAATTTTGTTTTTGATGACTCAAAAGTTGCCGATGAGTGCAGTCGTCGAGGCATTGAATGGTTATTCAACACTCCGGCCAATCCTTCAGCTGGAGGCGCCTGGGAACGGATGGTTCGAGCAGTTAAAAGAGTACTTGCATTTACGTTAAAGGAAAAATCTCCTCAGTTGGATACTTTTATTAGTCTCCTAATAGAAGCCGAAAATTTGGTCAACAGTCGTCCATTAACTCATATTTCGATAGACAGTTCGGATCAAGAACCTTTAACACCCAACCATTTTTTGATTGGTTGTGCAAATACGTTTCAAACGCCAGCTGTTCCGGAGAAAGTCTGCCTGAGAAAACAGTGGCATATATTGCAGCAACTTAAACAAACGTCTTGGAAGAGATGGGTGCTGGAGTACCTCCCAGACTTAACGCGGCGAACAAAATGGTATCAACCAGTTAAGCCAATACAAGTGGGTGATGTGGTAATAATATGTGACGATAATGAGGCAAGGGGGAATTGGAAAGGAGGTGTGGTTGAAGAAGTGTTTTTGGCAGCAGATGGTCAAGACTAAAGAGACCGGCATCGAAGTTAGCAGTCCTAGATGTTAAGTGAGTTTCCCAGATCAACTCACGGCGGCGGGATGTTGCAGATTTAAATTAATATTTTATTATTTTTAATAACGTTTCGCAAATTTGAATTTTGGAAATGTAACTGAAATTTTCTTTTTATGTTTTATGTTATTTTAATTGCCAACTGCTTGTCAGTTTACTTGTTTATGACAACTTTGTGTTGATCTCGTTTACTACTTTATTTTTATAACCATGTCAACTTCTAGTTGAGTTCGTTCTTATTCGTGCAAAATTGCTTTGAATATAACAAGAAGTAAGAACTTCATATTTTTACTAAAAAGTCAGCCATCTTGTTTTTGTGTAAATTTCATTCGAATAGTTGACTGTAAAGTGATAGTTTGTAAAAAGGGATAGAATTAAGTAAGTTATCTTCGTTTTAAAAAAAAAATGTAATTATAATTTACTATTCTATTAATAGATAATAAAACACCATCACAGCAATTCACGGAATTGAATATCCCATAGTTTTTGCCTTTACAAAAAGAAAACAAACAAAAAACTGTGTTGAGTTGTAAACAGTAAACGGTCTATATTTCATTTTAATGATATTTAAACAGCGTTCCTTCATGGTAGGGGGTGTGTTAAGTTAGAAACTGTGAGTTCCCTGGTTCGAATCTTGGTTTTTTAAAAAGAATATTTTTTTAAATATTGCTATGTTCCAAAACAATTTCAAAAAATATTTACCAGTTTTCGCTTTTTAAATTTCATTTATAATGAAGTTTTAAGTATTGTAAATATATATGTATATGTAAAAATTATTTAGTTGCTCTGTATTCTGCTCGCACAATGGTGAAGGGTATATAAGATTCGGCACAGCCGAATTTAGCACTCTTACTTGCTTTTTATTATGATTGATTTACTTACCCGTTTTACACTTTACAGAATTTCAATTATAAAACACCAGCATAATTCCCGATAAGGTTTTTACTCTAAAAACTTAATGTGATATTTATAACGAAAAATATTATCTAGAGCAAGAGTTCTTAATTTTACTTTTTAAACATGAAAATAATTTCTACTCACAACAAGAAAATCGTTTTTTAACTACTTGTGTGGTGTTGTTGTAGTGTCTACAACAAACTTTGATAAGTTAAATGAGAATAAAACGGTGACTTTGTAATTTTATTCTCCGAATGGCACTACCAACGAAAAGTTTAAAATTTTTTATTTTATTTAAGAATTAATTAATTTTTTTTACTAATTTAAAAAAAATTCCGGGATTGATTTTCGAAAAAGTAACCCTATTTAGGATTGTTTTAAGTACGTTTTAGTGTTTTCGTACTTGAGTTTTTGAGTACGATTCGTACTTAAAGTAAGTATCCCGAGTGTTTTTGTGTGTAGGTAATCTTCGGAATGGCAACAATCTTTACTGACCATTTTGAATGAACCCAGGTTTCTCGGGAACAGACCGAAGGATTTTTTGCACGCATCGCTCATTTTATCCAGAAAACTATTCCCTCTCAGAATATGTATCTACAGTTTATATTATGCAAAAGCCTGTGGTCCATGCCATAAATCAGCAACAATTTTTACTGACCATTTTAGTCGGGTACAGACCGAACGATTTTTTGCACAGATTGCTAATTTTTTTCCAAAAAGTATATTTTTAATCTGTGTTAACTATTTTTGTATTTTGATTAAAAATATTAAATATTTTTACTTCCTTAATTCGACGCTAACTTTTTGGTCTTATTCTGCAAATCCCCTTAAATTCCTAAATTCAACGCAAACTTTTTGTTTTTACAAATCTCCATAATTTGGGTATTCGTCGACGCTGTCTTGGCTAACGTAAATATAACAAGCTGTAATTGAAAAATTTTACACTATTAACCCTTTACGGCGCAAAACCGCTAATTTCGTAAGTTCTTGGTAAATAGGTAGTAAATAGGCTACTATTAATGGAAAAATTAATAAAAAATATTTTATTCATATTTAAGATCTTATTTATTGAAAAAAATTATATGTTGCAGAAATGCAACATTGCAGCAGTAGCTCTAAAAGTTTAAGTTGAATTAAAGAATATGAAAAATTTTAAAGCAGTTGTTTTGCTTATTGTAGCACAGACTAACCCCGCATTTTTCGCAAGATGTCTGCAAATAGCCTTAGCATTCTGGAAATTTGCATCTCATGCGTTTATCGACCCAAACTGGACAGTGCCCCTATTGGTCCAACCTGACATCTTTCGGTCTGACTCGCACGTCGGATCGTCAGCATCATCGTTATCAGAAAAATCAAGGCCATCTTCACTATCTGCTCATGGTGATAGAATCATTTCTAGGTCCCTAGAAGTTATATTACGCAATTTACGGCTCATTTTGATACTAAATAAATGTCATTCACAATGTTGAAAAAATAGTAAAATAATACACCTCAATAGGCAATGTTGCATATATACAACAAACCAAAATCAGTATAAATAGCCAATGTTGCATATATACAACAAACCAAAATCAGTATAAAACGTACACGAAATTGGTTTTGCGAAAAAAATATATAATTGATTATTGAAATATATCCTCTTACCTTTCACTCAAACAAATTTCAATAGCCAAATATCACTATTACTTAAAAAAATAATTTTTTGAAAATACATTCAAAGAGCGCACAACAGATTTCTGCACACGCGTCACTTGAATGAAATTAATACAAACTTGTTGCTGTCTAGAAATTTTATAGTTTTTAAACCGCAAGAATGCTATGTTGCCAAACTGCAACATCGACTTAAATTGCTATGCTACCAAATATAATATTTTTACACGTACTTTAAGGGTATGTTGCAGAAATACAACATGACGCCGTAAAGGGTTAATTAGAGCCGGCATTTACAGAAGCAAATTTTTTGCTTTTACACGACACGTATGCATTTTGCAGTGGAAAATTTGACAAGCACACTGCTTAATAAATATCGTGTAAAAGTGCCTTAGCCAAAAAACATCGTCTATCTTCCTTTCAATTTCCAATACGAAAAGGTAATTGCTGCTTTTAAACAGTCGATGCTCACGTTTACATGTTTGCCATTCATATCAATTTTTTAAAATTTTTCATAGCACTTGATTTCAGTTAACATAATAAGATGCATTTTAGAAAGTAATGGGTGATTTTTTAAGCGCAGTTTTTTTTTAAATTTAATAAAACACTTAAATTTGCATCATATTTTAAAATTTTTATTGGAATCGATAAATTGGTCTTTGGCATTTACTTTTTAAAAATAAATTCATGTAAATGTTGCTCGCGACTCCGGTTCAAATGGTCCATTCGTATGGTCCAATTTTGCACCACTTTTTCGACCATTTCGGCCTGTATTTCATGAGTAAAACGTGTTATGTTATACTCTAAGGCTTCAATCTTGTTTGGCTTGTCCACATAGACCAACGAGTGCACATAACCCAACAAGAAATAGTCAAGAGGCGTCAAATCACATGATCCTGGCGGCCAACTCTCAGGGCTAGAGAGATAAACTGCTCACCAAATTCATCCTTCGATATGTCCATTGTTTCACGAGCTGTGTGGCATGTGGCACCGACTTGTTGAAACCACATATCAACAAAGTCCAACTCAGCCAATAGGGGCAAAAAAAAGTCGCGTATCATGGCTCGATATCGTTCGCCGTTGACGGTAACGTTTCTTCCACGGTCGTCTTTGAAAAAAATGGATGCCACCAGCCCATATACTACACCAAACTGTCGTTTTTTCGGTATGAATCGGTATCGGATGTACGGCATGTGGCTGTTCTGCACCCCAGATGCGGCAGTTTTGCTTGTTTATGTATCCATTTAGCCAGAAATGAGCCTCATCGCTGAACACAATTTTTCGATAAAACAGTGGATTTCCACCGAGCTGAATTTTTATAATAAATTTCAACGATTTGCGGTCGTTGCTCGTTTGTGAGTTTCTCCATGATGAAATGGCAGAGTATACTGAACACTTTTCACTTTCACAGGTGTAGATGGACACAATTACCAACCAGTGCTGCCAGCCCGAAAAATTCATAAAAAATCACCCTTTAAATCGTTGACTAAGTCACTTTCGGGCAAGTTTTTCTTCAATTTTGTATCCTCTAAAACCTCACTATGAACTCGAAGTGTGCAACCTTAGACCAGTACTACTGGACAAGCTTAAATGTCCTCTTTGTAGCATATTCGTAAGCCTAGTAATATGAGTGGCAACACTTCCACCCATTCTTCAGTTTGATAGCACTTAATTGCGGATTTAATAACTCTATGGTATCGCTCGATTAAACCATTAGCGGCAGGTTGGTATACAATTGTTTTCAGATGGGTAATTCCCAAGATACGGTTTGGATCTCGAAACAGGTTCGATTTGAACTGCCTGCCCTGTTTTGTGGTAATTCTTGACGGAACACCAAATTGTGATATCCAATGTTGGTAAAATGTGAATGCTATTGTTTCGGTGGTCATGTCTTCCAAAGGGTATACCTCAACTCAACGGGTGAAACGATCAACACATGTGAGACAGTAACGATTACTCATAGATGGCGGCAGGGGTCCCACAATACCGATGTTGAAATCCGTGTTTCGTTATATCTATGGATTTTGCTTCCATTCCATAACCCATGAATGAAATGAAACGTTCTAAAATTAGTTTTGTTTTTGGCTACGCCAGGGTGACTAAAGCTGTGCATTAAATCAAAAACTATTTTACGGAGAGATGATGTTAAAAATGAGCGTGCTTTACCGGTCAAAACATCACAAATATTTCCAGTTGCGTATTTATTTGAATTTTTGAAAGTTTAGCGTTGTCAATATTCGATGTTGGATGTCTGTCGTAAACTGACCCAAAAAGTTAAAATAGCGGGCTTGTCGTGGTGTTTGGTTAGGTTAAATGGGCAGCCGTCACGACGACGACTCACTTGGGTCCTTATAGCGGTCCCTTTTTGATACCCTTAGCCAGTGACAGGATTCAGCCGGTACTATTCCCCAGAGGTCACTGCAGCCTCGAACCACCCCGACTCCCTGCAGAGCAGGGTGATCGATTTCAGTCCCACATTGGACAAATCGTCCAGATATTGCAATTCTGGTCTCTCAAAATGCCTAAACCTAATGCTCCCTAGACCGGGGCATTGGCAGAGAAAGTGAAACACCGTCTCCTCCTCCTCATCATGACAACTCCTGCAGTAGTCATTATACGCAAGACCCATCCTCCTAGCATGAGTCCCCATTACCCAGTGACCCGTAATGACCGATATCACTGTTCTCATCCGGTCCCTACCGAGACCGAGTAGTACGCGCGTTCTCAACGCGTCATAGCCAGGCCATAGAGCCCTGGCCATCAAGCAGGTATGCTCCCCCTGCCATCTCCCCTGAGCCCTTCTGCACGACTCTCGTCTGATGAGAGTCTTGCAGCGGGCCATTGAAGTGCCAATCAGGCCGTCGACGAACATGTCGTCCAAAAGACAGCCCCGTTTGGCCAGACCGTCCGCAGTTTGGTTACCCAGGCATCCACTGTGCCTTGGTACCCATGTCAGCGTTACACTGGAATGTTTCGCGATCTCATTTAGAGACATCCGGCATCCACTGTTAACATAGATGTCGTAAAGACACCAGCCAGAGCTGCAATGGCAGCCTTGCTGTCCGTAAATATACATATATCCCTCGATATACGATAGTACCTCAGCCAGTTTGCCGCCCGCTTTATGGCAGAGATTTCCGCCTGTAGCACACTACTGCCATCTGGCAGCCTAAAAGAGACCCTAATGTCCAATTCCTCGATGAAGAAACCTCCACCCACTCTATTGCCCATCCTGGAACCATCGGTGTAGACCCGTAGGGCCGGTTCCAGAGATCGCGTATTATCCAGCATCGTGGTGTTGCTTTTTCTAGTTTCTGTTGAAAAGCGTATTGTAATCGCTGGTACTATATTTTTGTTGTGCTGGGAACAGCCAAATGTTGCTGTAAATGGCGCCCACAGCGGTATCTGATGCATCTACTGTAAAGGCCACTGGTGCATTGGATTTCGGGAAAACTAGTAATTGGCCCCTCACAAAAAGAAGTTTTACAGTCAATTACAGACTGATCTTTTAAATAAATTGACACAAGAGTGCCTAGTGTTCGGCTGCTTTTGGTAAAAACCGGCGGAAAAAATTCATCATGCCGAGAAGTCTTCGTAGGTTACAAACAGGTTTAGGTAGTTGGTACCAGCATTTAAAAAACTACAGTTAAAGTAGAAAAACTATCATTTCTTCCACTTCTTTTTTTGTCATTGGCCAAAAAAAAAACTCTTCCTTTTTCTTCTGATTCATTAAATGTAAACAGTTGCTGTCAAACCAACTCAAAAAGCGAAAAGTTTTTGGTTTCGACTGCAGTTTTTAAATTCTGGTTGGTACTTGGCCTAGGCGATAATACGATCAGGCGGAGGCCGAACTCCGTTTTTATTTACCAAAAATCCTAAAAATTGCACCTCTTGTTGTCCGAAAAAAACATTTTGATGGATTTATTACCACGTCGTATTCACGAAGCTTTGCAAAAACTTTACATAGTTGTTCACGATGCTTCTCTATATACATACATATGTATATATTCTGGGTGCTTCAGTAGTTCTAATTTGATTTAGACATTTGAATTTCAGATTGTTTCTAGTTCGCCTAGCCAGTTTTGGATTGAATTCCAGCAGAATCGGGTATGAAAACAGTTAGGCACGCAAATGTGGAACAACCTCCTTAAAAAATTTCAAAAACTAACATAACTTGGTAGCGAAATGCACCGATTTTCATTAAATTTCAACGAATTCGATTTTCATGTCATTAAATTTCGTTTAGGTCGGTCCATAATTAGCCTGCGGCTCCGTATTAAGACCACTCTCGGAATCATGTTAGTATGAATAAAAGCGTAACGAATAATGCATTTGTGGTGAAATTTAGCATAATCTACTTTCATAAGACTTGAAATCACTCTAATACATTTTGTGAAGATCGAGTCCTAATTTATTATACGCACTTACATATATAAAGACCATTCTCAAAAATCAGCTTAATAAGCCTCAAACTGCAGAAAATTAAAATATTGTGGTGAAATTTAGTTGTACAACTCAAGACGGAATTTCCACAGAGTAAACGCTATGTTAGATTTTTACAATATCAAATATCTCCACAAAAAAATCTACCAAAAATCGTAAAAGGTTATACATAATTAGAAAATTTTAGTCTCTAAATAAATATGTACATACATAAAATTAAGAATTTAGATAAAGGTAGCATTAGACCTGGATAAAGTAAATAATATCGGTTTTATGTTTACGCTGTTCAAACAGTTTCGTTTATTTTTAATACCAAACAAACAAATTTTGTTTAAGAAAAATATACAAAAAAAATTTGTAGTTTTAATGGAATTTTTCTTATAACGTCAACTACTTTAAACATTCTTTGAAACATCCTGTTATCATGCAATTGCTTTTCTGACAGTTGTCTTACACTATTTTTCTTTGTTATTATTGTTTGACACTTGTAAACACACAACCACGGCGAATTCACACATTTTTATTGAGTGCTTGTTCTTCTTAAATTAAAGTCGAAAACGAAAACACATGTGCTTCAAAATTCTAAAAGGAAATTTAAAAAAAAAATCAAAAAGCTTGCAAATTAATAAATAGATAATTATTTAAAACTGTAAATAATTATGGCGGATCATGTATTTCATCGGCCTGGGCCGTTAAAGCAGACCAACAAGTCTCACAAAACGGGCAGGCATCGTTCAAAGGGTGCAATTGATAATGCCCTTAAAGGTGGGACGAAAATAGTTTTAATATTTTATCACGTTTTAACATAAATTTGAATTTTATTTACAGGCAAGGTATCTAATACGATTATAAGTCATAAGCATAAACAAGTCCAACGCAAGGAGCAAAGACGAAATCAAATGAATCAGGTAAGTTGATTTAAACTGTATGTACTGCTTGCTTATTAAGACGGCTATGTATTCCTCTTCAGCTACGTAAAAACAAACGTGAGGAAGCTTTGGCTTTAAAGCGTCAGTTGGGTGGTCAAAACACCGCTCCCTTTTTAGTTTGCCTATTACCCATGCATTTGCAAGTCGATCCCCGCTCTGCCTTGAGTATTTTGGAAAGTTGCGATAAAGAAGCAGTTGTGGAACGAACTTCCTCAGGAGTAACTTATATTAATTTACCACGGTTTAAGCAAAGGTTCGCCTTTGTTATACCTCCTGTGGGTAAAGGAAATGAAATGACTGTATTGGATTATCTGAAAGTATGTGATACTGCTTTAATGTTAACCTCGGCCGCTATGGGTGAAGATGAAGTTTTCGATAGGTGGGGTCATCGTATTTACAACATGATATCTGCTCAAACTATTCCCACACCTATAGTAGCTCTAATGGATTTAGAATCCCTTAATCCCAAACGACGTTCTTCTGCCAAAGCGGCGGCACAAAAATTCATCTCTAAACTGTTGCCTAAAGAGAAAATTATGCAATTGGATACAAACCCAGAAGGTATTTTCAAGAAATTTTTACAGGTTACTAAATTAAAATGTTATATACATTTGTTTTGATTTAGGGTTAAATTTAATAAGACGTATTGGTGGGCAAAAGAAAAATATAATACATAATCGTAACAACCGACCTCATCTCTTTGGAGATCATGTAGAATTTATACCTAATTCAAATCCTGCGGAAGATGAAGGTTTGCTTAAAGTTACTGGTTTCTTACGTGGAACTCCTTTAGACGTCAATGGCTTAGTGCATATTGCTGGGCTGGGAGACTTCCAAATGTCACAAATCGAAGCTCCTCATGATCCTTATAAATTAGATAAATCTCGCAATGCTGAAATGTTACCCGATGTACGTATTGTTGCCAAGGCCGATCTCAACAAACAAACCTCTTTACAAACTGAAAATATACCAGATCCCATGGATGCGGAACAAACTTGGCCAACGGAAGAAGAAATCGCCCAGTCTCAGCAAGAAACAAAGAAAATGAAATTAATAAAGCGTGTCCCTAAGGGTTACAGTGCATACCAGGCTGCCTGGATTCCCGATATTGAAACTGTAGAGGATAATGAAGATGAGGATATGATTGATGATGATGAGAACGACGATGATGAGAATGATGAAGACAACGATGATGATGATTTTATGTCTTGTGAAAATAAATCATTTGATGGTGAATTTGAGAAACCCGATTCGGATACTGAAGAATATGTCGATACAGCTTCTGTTTCGGATGCTGCCATTAATGACGAAAAATATGATTTACAAATGGACTTCCATGAGGAACGCGAAACAATGAAAAAACTTAAAGAAGCTCGTGTGGATGAAATGTGGCCAGATGAAATTGATACTCCATTAGATATTCCCGCCCGCACAAGATTCCAGAAATTTAGAGGATTAGAGTCATTTAGGTAAGTAAACATACATTGTTATTTAAGTTATCGAAAAATCTTTTATGAAAATGTTAAAACTACAAAAAACAATATTTTTAATACATAGTTAGAAAAGATACTACAATTGAGAAAAACCAAAACAGATTTCGGAAAAATTATTAAGAAGCTTTAATGTTGATAGTCTCGTTTGTTTTTGTACGAGGAGTTTGCTGCATTCGACAAATAGTGACGTGAGGAGCAAAACAATACTCAATAAACACTAAAATAGTTGATATGGAGCAAAATTAAAGTTTAATATCTCAAAAACCATAAAAAAGTTTCGTGAGACAGGTTTTGGATTAGGAAAGAGGGTATTCAAAATATATACAGCCCAATCATGAATAAAAATTCCCCGGGAGTTTTTTCCCTTTTCCTACTTTTACAATTGAATTAACATAGGAAAAATGAGAGAAGGGAGAAAACTCCCGAGGAATTTTTATTCATAATTGGGATGATATACTCCAAACTAACAAATTTTTTTATGGTCGGTAGGTCTAACAAATAATATACTGACAATATGTATGTACATGCAGGTTATAAACTACGTTAACGTACAGTGTACATTCCGTGGGTTAAAATAAGGAATAGCTGTTACTCTTTTGCCTTTGTGACTTTTTCTATTTTCGAATAAATTGGTAAATAATATTTTACAATTGTTATTATTTTAAGACATATGACTTGTGAATCCCCAAAAATGTTGCTTAGTAAAATACTTTATTTAACATAAAATAAATATATTGTAGATGTAGAAAACTACATAACATTTCTGTAAATTTGTTATAGGATAAACCCTTTTTTTAAACCTTGCTCTAATTTTCACGTGAATAAAGTCACGGGTATGGAATGGTAAATCGATTTCAATCGAAAATAGATTTTTTGCAATCGAATTTACGTATTCGATTTTATACTGAAATCGATTATTAGGCTTTGAAAATCGATTTTATTATTTTTTTCAAAATTTAGGCAATTTTTAATTTTAATCTTAATTTTTTTAAATTATGCGCATGCACAATAAAACTTGAGTTTTTTTGTTTTTACGCGTGTATGTGGTTTGTTTATGCAGTTTTTTAAGTTTAAAGTTGTAGTTTTACGTATTTACCTATATATGTATACTTTCAACTTTAGTATAGGAACTCTTGTTCTTCAGAAATTAAAGTCATCAGTGGACAGTAAACAAAACAGTCCAAACATATCGTATCAAACCAAACCCTGAAAGATAGGTTTGTGAAAATCAACATATTATAGAAACACAACAGGTGAATTAAACCATGGCATTCTTGGGGAAATACGCTAATATTCAAACAGACGAGTGTGCGAGCGATATTTAAATCTAGTTATAAGCAGAGTGAAAAACAAAAAGTATGTTATTTTTCCTAACAAATACGAAATTACAAGGAAATAAATCTGCATATTTCCGACATCAATGACATGCAAACGTTTGTTTTCTAAAACTAACTTAATAGTAACTTAGCAAAGAAACAGTCACCACCGATCAGGAACTATTGTCATAATCCTTTGAAATACTATCCATACATTCCGGCTTGTCACAGAAATCAATTCCGATCAAAAGTGATTTCATTTTATGTGAAGCAAGATACGAAATCACTTTCGATCGGAATTGATTTATGTGACAGGTCTGAATGACTACACAAGAACACAATTTTAATGTGAAATGTACATTAGTAGTTGTTTTCATTTCAATTCAACTCAACTGAGTTGAGTTGTAAGCCGAAATAGGGGCAGAAGTCTATTAAATTTCATCTTATATTTTTTATATTGAAATTCTAGAACATCACCTTGGGACACCAAAGAAAATCTGCCGAGTGATTATGCACGCATTTATCAATTTCAAAATTTCGATCGTACTAAACGACGCATAATCAACGAAGCCAAAGAAGTAGACGGTGCTGTGGTAAGTAAGATAATATAATATATTCAGGGGTGTTCTGGAAATCGAAAACGCAAGAATTTTTAACGTCGTTTTTGAATAAGATTTCTTTAATAAAAGAACTTTATAACAAATATTATACAAATAGTTCTCTATTAAACGGAATTTTACAACAAAAATTATAAAAACTAGATTAAAAGCGTATTAAAAACAACTTCCAAATTCTTGCGTTTTGCGTTTTCGATTTCTAGAACACCCCTGATTAACTATTAAAAAGTAAATCAATTGTTTTTTTCTCCACAGACTGGTTGGTACATAACCATACATGTGGCCAACGTGCCCGCTACAAAATGGCAAGCTTTTAAATCAGCTCAGCAAACGGAGAATATTATAGTTTTCGGCTTGTTGCCACACGAACATCAAATGTCTGTTATGAATGTGGTACTGAAACGGATGCCCGATTCAGAAATACCCATTAAATCAAAAGAAAGGCTAGTAATACAATGTGGTTATAGAAGGTTTGTGGTTAATCCAATATTTAGTCAACATACTAATGGCGATAAACATAAGGTAAGCTACCGAGTTTTAACGACAATGCAAAATTATTATTATTGTGTAATTTAACAGTTTGAACGTTACTTCAGACCGCATACCACAGTCTGTGCTACATTTTATGCTCCTATACAATTTCCCCCTGCTCCCGTGCTGGCTTTTAAAACAAACCCCGACTCGACTTTAGCTTTGGTGGCCAGAGGTTGCTTGCTTTCCTGTAATCCTGATCGTATTATTTTAAAACGTGTTGTCCTTAGTGGGCATCCAATGCGTATTAATCGCAAATCGGCCACCATACGCTACATGTTCTTTAACAAGGAGGATGTAGATTACTTCAAACCCATTAAACTACGCACTAAATGTGGTCGACTCGGTCATATTAAAGAATCTTTGGGTACTCATGGTCACATGAAGTGTTACTTTGATGGTCAATTACGTTCATATGACACGGTATTTATGTATCTTTTTAAGCGTGTGTATCCTAAGTGGACCTATGATGATTGTTTAATAACCGTTGAAGATAATAAGGAACCAGAAGTCATGCAAGAATAAATGAATTGTAAAAAAATGTTAATACATATAGATATCTGGTGGTAATGTATAAATTAAACAATATTTTTATTGTTAATAAATATTAAAAACAAAAAGAAAACAATTAAAATCTAACATATAATTAACACAGTTTTTAGAGGAAAGTTTTTTTTCTTGTTCACTTAAAGTTTCCATTTGTTTAAAAATGAATTAATAATTTTCGCAACTTTCTCTGGTTCGTTAAGGTGAACATGATGTGTGCCATCGATTTCATGGTGTTCAAATTTGGGATTTTGTTTCAATATGCTTAATACTTCATCGTAGTATTCCTTTCTTTCGTAGTAAGGTCCCTGTGAAGCTTTAATAAACAAATGGGGACATTTAATGCGTTTGGCCATTTGAACAGGCACATCTTGGGAAAATGCATAAAAAAGGGAGTTTTTCAGTCGATTATCGCGCGAGAAAAAGTATTTGTGAGGTTCGTGTTCGGAAGGTTTGATGTTGCGATGCAGCAAAAATTTACAAGTTTCCATGTCTACCGACTTGGCTGTACCTGTATGAAGTTTTTCCACCAATTGATCCCATTCGTAACAAGGGGGCTCCGTTTTTTCACGCATTCTTCTTTCTACTTTTAAACTTCCTTCGATACGTTCGGCATAATTTTCGATGATTTTGTTGGCTGAACGTGTTAAAGTTTTCAAAACATCCAAACAAATTAACAAGTCGACTCTGTCAGGTAGTAGGGCGGTGAATACAAATGAATTCATAGAACTCATAGAATGGCCCAATAACGAGATCTTATCCCATTTAAATTCATCCATTATGCGTCTTAATAAAGTAACATAGTCTATAGAATGGTATTGCATGCCCTCGGGCAACCACGAAGACAGACCATGCCCAGGCATATCTAAAGCAAGAAATGACATATTCGCAGGTAAATATGGTGCCAGAGTATCAAAGGTTCCAGCATTATCTTGCCAGCCATGAAGACCAACAAGCGGGCGGTCGTGCTTATGACCATACCATTTACCCGCTATATGTCCCCAAGGTACCGGTATTTGTATTTCTTCAAACTGCAAAAGATACGAATTATTAATTTAAATATTTTTTGACTTAAATTTATTTCGCAATTAAAAACTTACGTGTTTTGTGTGATATTGCTTAAGCTTTTGCTCAGCATTTGTAGAATTAAATGAACTATTTCTTAATTGTTGATTAACAATCTTTACCATTCGTGTCAGTTGTGCTCGCTTATGACTAGACATCTTAAATTAATGTCTGAAAGTAACTGCAAGAAAAGGATTGTAAACTTAGAAATATATACTTTTTATATTCATATTAAAGAGATTTAAAAACCCAAATGATTCATGCGTATTAAACCAATGATTGATAATTTTTATTTAGAAGGAATACAAATTCACGCAGTCTAAAAAACTAATTGCTTTGTTAAAACCCTCCTGTTTTCTTTTGCCTCTTGGCTCACAAATGCACATTCCAACTTTTTTTCAACTTAAAATAACAAAACTTCCAATAAATTAACAAAACTTCAAATGATAAATTTAAAAAAAATTCTCTGCATTTGAGTTTAGAAAGAAGATAGCTTAATTGATGCACTCTAACCGGATCTGTGCAGAAAAAAATCGTTTTACAGAGATTTGTGTCAGGGATAATGCCGTGATGATCATAGCAGCATTCAGGATATTCTGACTGTACTTTGTAAAACGGTCCATTTTATTACTACAGGCAACACTTATTCATACAATGTTAAACATTTTTCAGCGTTGATGGTTAAAAAATTTGATTTTAAAATTATCGGGAAGTCCTGTCAAGTGTACAATTCTAGTTTATCTTTATCGTTTTTCTTTAGACCCTAGAGCACACGGAATGTAAAAAGCCACATGCGCCTGTAGTTCCGATGTAATTATAACATCATTAGAAAGCCACAATGGCCATTCCATTGTATGATGTTGATGATGAATGTGTAGATTTTCACATTCCGTGTAATTTTGGCTTAAAACATTTGTTTTAGTAGCACTAACAATTTTAAACAAACAAATTACTACTTACACTGTGTTAACCAACTAGTGTATGAAGTTTTTGACTTAAATATCAGCTAATATCCAATGATTAGTTTAAAAATTATTGTTTCGCCACAATGTAGTCTTGTAATTGCACAATAAATTCAATATTTGACGTCACAAATATTGCTCCGCGGCGTTCTATCTTCAGGTTTGTAATAGGAAATACATAAATTAATTTTGGAAATACTCTCACGCTTGTTTTAATTATTGTATTTGTCAATGGACTTCGAACTTTAAATATGAAATGTTTTTATCTTAAATTTGCGTTAACTAACACATGTTACGTTAATAAATAAGATTAAAAAGTCCGTTTGCAAGATTTTGATTACTAATGTAATATTAACCCCAAGGTATATTTATAGCAGGTAGCCGCGAGATTACAACAATTGTACAATTAAACAAACAACAGGGGGTTTTATTGTTGTTATGTGATACGAACTGTCAAAAAGCAAAGGGGTTGATAATAGACAAAAAACTTCTTTACTTGTTTACAATACAACACTTGACAGTTCGTATCACAAAACAAGTAAAAAAAATAAACAGCTGGCTTTCCGAGACTACCTGCTATTAGTGGTGGGAAACTATCGATAGTACTATCGATATTATCGATAGTCTGAAAATATCGATAGGAAAAATATCAATATCGATATTACTATTATTATTTAAAATACAGCTATTATTAATTCGCGCAGAATTACAGCAATGAATACAAACAACAAGAATGGCAAGTGGTATGGATTGCTTACCTGTGCTTTTTACTGCAAATTAAAGGCCTTTACTTGGTGGCCACACGATCAAGTTTTGCCTTTCAATTCCATTCAATTTGCAATACACTCTCACTTTTTTACTAACACACTCACACTTTTTTAATTGACCACGAGATGGCTTTCAATTTCACCTTTCCATTTGTTTGGCAATTTAACTTTCAATTTAACAGCTGATTACATGTTTGTCTTTATAAATTGTTTTTTTTTTTATGAAATCTTGAAAGTAAATTGCTTACAAATTGAGTGCAGCCTACATCACAGCTTTCAATTTATGTAAATTTTGACAAGCAGTATATGTAAAAGACTATCAAGAACAACTTGATCGTGTTGTTCATGTGTATATAGGGACTGAAATGTCAAATATTTTTGTAATGTTGTAATTTAGAAAATTATTTAAAGTTTCAATGGAATAACTTGTAGTCCCTGCTACTTCGGTACTTTCAGAAAGGTACTTATAATTTTTTTAAAAATTGCCATCTAAAATAACGTGCGTACATACATACGTCTCATACGTTCAATAAAGTTATAAAAACAACGAACTGTAGCCTGATAAAAAAAAATATTTAAACTTTTCCTGCGCAAGTGCAAACATTCAGTCGATAGTAATATCGATAGTGAAATCTGAACTATCGATAAATATCGATAGTAGAAAATATCGATAGTATCCCAGCACTACCTGCTATAAATATACCTTGATTAACACCAAGGCGAATTGACTAGAAGGTGAGGTCAACTCTACAACTACAATGCTTCGGTGGTCGGGTTGTCAAATATATTGCTAGTAAAAAAATAGGTTTGTTTACATAAACCCTGCAGATAACGAGACTAGTCCATACATGCATGTAAAGAGTAGGAGTACTCCGAAACTACTCTAAATATATGGGTAAAAGGTGGTCCATTTAACATTACGATGTCCTAGGAGGGGACCATATAACCCACCAAAGTAGTCCCTAAACTACTCCGTGGAGTACTAAAGTGGGTTAGTTTTAAAAGTACTCCATGTCATTACAGTATGGAGTACACTAAAGCGGTAGTTTAGGCATTTTTAATTTTTTACTATTCGCCTTTTATGGCGTGCCCTGTAGTCTATTATTAACTATTATTCAATATATTTACTTGGTATTTTTAATTTGTTTACCTTTTTTTCACAAATTTCACAAACTTTCACTTTTAAATAAACAATTAATAATGGACACCATCAGGGCTACCAATGTGTAATACTGTAAACTATAGAAAAGTTTACATCCAGCAGTTGTTGGCAGCACTGCATGTTAATTTCTTTTAACATGGTCCATATTACAGTAGATTGGACCATGTTGTAAGTAGTCCAATTAAGCCACAATGGACTAATGTACACCTTTGAAAAGACATTGTAAAGCACTAATGTATATAAACTTTATTTAATAATTATCAAAAACATGGAATGTGGAATTTTCACACCAAAATCTTCTTAACCCTAGGTAAATTTTTACCACTTAGGTCTCCTCTTGGTCAGGCCTGACCCCAATTAGAACAGCTAAAAAAAACCCAATTAAATAAAAAGTAAATAAATATATTTTTTATTAAATTATTATTTTAGAAAACACAAGAATTTGGAAATTGTTTTTAATACACTTTTAATCAAATTTTTATGTTTTTTATTAAATTCTGTTTAATAGAGAAATATTTGTCATAAAATTCATTTATCACAGAAATCTTATTAAAAAACGACGTTTAAAATGTTTTTTTTTTCGATTTAAAGGACACCCCTGTATACGAATTTATTACATAATTTTATTATTTTATTTTACATGCAAGTCATCGAATATGTTGTCCCTTATTTTGCACATTGCTTTTTCCCAATTGAGTGAAACGAGTTTTCCGCTTGGTTTTTGTAGTTAAATTATACTTAGCTCATAACGGGTCGTAGTTTTCTGATTAATTCGAACTTGATTCATTCAATTCACAACATATCATTTATAGAATTTACCTTTCTGTTTTTTTGATACATTGTTCTATATGAAAAATATTGCAAAAAAAAAAAAATTGGTCTGTCCCAGAGGGTAATTTCATAGACTTTTACATAAAAATAGAATTTCACCCCACTCATCTTGCTCCAATCAAATCCAAATTAGTTTCATTCGATTCAGCACACATCATTTATAGACGCCCCTGATTTTTTTTTTTTTTGTTTTGTTATATTCGAAAAATTGCAATAATTGCAAAACACAAATTTAGTCTGGCCAGACCAAGACGGTAATCCTTGGTTTTACCTCATTGTTTTAAAAACTGACTGTTTAAAAAACGGAAACAATTATGTAAGTTGTACAAACTTAAAGTTAAGAATTTTTATTTCTAAAAATAAAAAATCTTAATTTGAGAAAAAAGATCTTCAAATCTTATTTTAGTCAAAAAATCTTCAAAAATAAGGTAAAATCTTCATTCTGGCAACGCTGGTCAGATCCCAGCAGTGATACAAAGCGAATTCGCCTTGTAGTAATCTTAAATTTACAGTCATGGCGAACTGTTATTGTAAGCACGTAAAACAGAGATGCAAAATGTAGGAAATTGGTTATCATTAGGGCAACCAAAAAAAAAGCAAATGCTTATTTTTTGGTTTACAAGATAGAAAAATTTTGATTGAACACAAATTCCGATCTTAAAAAAACAAAGAAACTGAGCTATATTTGTTAGGGCTTTTTTTTTGCTTATGTTGGCAATATCGGTTTTTTTTAGTTATTTTTGCGATATCGGCTTCTTTTTACTTATTTTGTAATTTTAAGATAATTTTTAATTTTTTTCATACGAAAAAAAACTTATTTAATAATATTTTGTAAAAATTGTTATTATTATTTATTTTAATGTGCAACTTTTTTTAACAACTCTGGTTAAAAAATCGTTCAACGTTATGGTAATATTTTGTGCTTCCCTTGAACAATATCATCCCAAAAACCTATATTATCTCTGTATGTTATTATAGCTACACTAAAGAGTGGGGAGGGTATTATGCATTTGTGCTGATGTGAGAAACACCTTAAAATATTGGTCCTAAAGTATACCGATCAACTTAGAATCACTTTCTGAGTCGATCTAAAGATGTCCGTCCGGCTGGCTGTCCATGTAACCTCGTGCGCAAAGTACAGGTCGCAATTTTAAAGATAATTTAATGAGATTATGTACGTGGGTTCTAATTGGCACAAGGGCGAATCGGTCCATAATTTAATATAGCCCCCATACAAGCTGCTATCCAGAAGAGGGTCCTTGTGCCCACTATCAAACCAATTTTAATGCAACTTAAGACATATGAAAATAGATAGATGCATATTTATATGGACACGTAAGGTATGCATTTTTTAAAAAATAGGACCACGAGGGGAGATAGGGTAAATTTCTGCCCATCAGTAACTATTTAACCGATTTTAATGAAATTTAAAACATAGATAGATCCCTATTCATTTAGCCAAACACTCTCGAAACTGGTTTTTAAATACTGTTGTGTTGGGTATCATACGGTCGGGCTTGTAACGTACTTTTTATAGTGTTGTGTATAATTTTTATGTGTTTTTGTTTTTAGTATTAAGCCTTTTTATCAAATTCCTCAGTCTGTAATGTCTTTTACCATCATACTTGTTACGTCTTATCTCTTTTTAAATATAGTTTTTGTAAAAAGTAACGTCTGTTAGCTCCCCTTCTCTCTGTTTTTGGTATTGTAACGTCTTATTTTTTGATTTTTTAACATAGTTTTAGCTATTAAGAATTTCTCTGTATATCAAATATTGTTAAATTCTGCAAATTTTGGGGCTTTAGACGAAGTTGTAACATTATTGGAAACAAAAAATCTTTCATTGGTTTTCTAAGTGAATATAGTTATGGACCGTAAGAAAAATATCCCGTGTTCCAGGGGAAATAGGAGACAAATTTAATACAAAATTTAAATCAGTTTCATTAAAAAATGAAGGATTTTCGGTATTAAAAGATATTTGGGATATTTTGGGAGGCAAGCGGAATTATGAGTCCAATCGTATAACATATACTTCAAAGCAAATTCTCAATTTTAAATATGCTCCCTTAACATCTGTAGACGTAGGAAGAACTTTTTCTATGTACAAGAACTTGCTGACTCCAAACAGACATAGTTTTCTTTTCGAAAATTTATTGCATCAACTTATAGGCCCCTATTACGGTTTACAACTCAACTCAGTTGAGTTGTAATTTCTTAATTTTTGTATTATGGTTTACAACTTTGCTATATTGCAGCGAACAAAAACATAGCAAAAATTACAACTGATCACAACCAGTTGTCTTAATTACAACTCAACTCAGTTGCGTTGTAAACCGTAATAGGGGCCATAATTTACTATAACAACATATTAAACGAAAATTTATTGCATCAACTTATAATTTACTATAACAACATATTAAACGAATTAAGTGGAAAATAAACCATTTTAAATTGCTTTTTTTTTTTAATTTTAACAGCTTATTTTCATGTTCTTAAACGCTTTTTTTAAGAGCTTAAAACTGTTTATTAGTGCTTTTTTTGGTTGCCCTAGTTATCATGCTGAGTACCACCAGGGTTGTCAGCAGTGTTGCCAAAACTTGGTGACCAAAAATGGCTAAATTTACGGGAAAAAATGGCTAAAAAATGGCTAAAAATGGGCTAAAAAATGGCTAAAAGTTTTTTTTAATAAAAACATATTAAAATTCAATAACAACACAGAAATAATTCATTTAAAGTTGCTTACGATGAAATTGTAAGTTAAGATCAATTTGTTTTATAAGAATAGACGTAAATTAAAATTTTGATAGATATTAAAAATTAAATCATCGATAAATTTGATGTTGTTATTGTTCATCTCATAGGAAGCACTCGTGCCTATTAGTTTTTAATGATTTGAAGGTAAATCATAATTACGACAACATTTTCCCAACCTTTTGAGTCCAGATCTACAATTAAAAACGAGTTAAAAAGGTATTGTCGGTCAACCCCGGCTATACGGTACCCTACACCACATTAGAACCTATGTACCAAATTTTGTCAAATAATCTCCAAAATTGCGACCTGTACTTTGCGCACAAGGTTTACATGGACAGCCAGCCATCCGGACAAACATTGTTAATTCGACTCAGAAAGTAGTTCTAAGCCAATCGGTATACGTAAAGGTGGTCTTAGGACCAATATTTAAAGGTGTTACAAACATCAACACAAACGCATGAGGGTACCACTGTTGTGGTGTTGATATAAATATTTTATTGTTATGGTTAAAATGTTTACCTAATTGATAAAATCGAATAAACGGTTGCCAAATGTAACCTATTTCTTAAATTACTTTTAACGATGTTAACTTCGCTAAATACCCTCTCTACTTCAGCATTAGACCATGGAAGAGCGAGCAACTTTATAGTCAATTCTGAAATTTCTAAAAAAATTGTTGCCGCCTGCATCTCTCTATTGAAATACTTGCAACCAGAAAGAAACACTGATGTTTGCGTTGATCCATTTTATAAATTTAATATTGGAATTCTGTTCATTTACTTTAAAAGATGTTTCATGTTTTGAATTAAATTAAAGTCATTTTAATTGTTAAAAATTTTTGTTTTACTTTTATAAATTGTTATAATAATATAAAAATTATTCTTTTAAAATAAAAACGGCGAAAAAAATTTTATGGCTAAACAAGTTGGAAAATGGTTAAAAAAATGGCTAATGGCTAAACTCATTTTTTAATGGCTAAACAGGGTGAAAAATGGCTAAATCTAGCCACTAAATGGCTAAATTGGCAACACTGGTTGTCAGATTGTTTCTGACCTTTTTCGCCAAATTCAATGTCAAAAATCGCCAAAGCCTTTGTTTTTTTTTTAGCTTTTAACAATAAAATACATATTTTAAGAATTTTTAAAAATATTTTTTATAAATTCTAAAAAATTAATTGGTTAAGTATCGCTAAAATACGCAAAAAGTTTTAAAAAAGTCGCCATAACATATGTTTTGTTTAATATTTATTTAGACCACAGTAAAAATAGTTAGAGAACACAAAAGAGGTACAATGTTTACTATAAAATAGTTTATATAGTGTAGTCTACTTAATGCAATCTTAAGGCCCAACCATAATATGCATAGCTTTGCTTAACTTTCTGTCAAAAATTAACAAAAAGTCTCTCAAATGTGTTTTAAAAAACAAAAACAAACTGAAAAAACATTTGATTCCGTACGGAATGTGCGATCAGTCTCGCACTTTGCTAAAGCAAATGACAGTTTCTTAAAATTAAACAAAATGTTTTCTAAGGGTCAATATGGTTCGTCTCGTATAATTAAGCCAACTTAAGCACATTATGGTTGGGCCTTTAAGCGCCCCATCCATTTACAATATTATTGTTTATGTTAAACTGAAAAATAAAACAAATCGGAGCTGCTTATAATGTTTTGTGTTGGCTAGTGCAAATCAATATTCAACAATTAGTTTTGTTTTGGGCTCCATATTCATCTCAAGTTTTACATTGTGTCCAATAAATTTTAGCTATTGTGATGGTTCATTTTGATTTACGTTGTTCATTATGCGAATGGCGCAAAGCAATAGTAAAGTATAATTTTGTTATGTTTGTATGCAAAATTTGCTCCATATGCAAAAAATCGTCATATGTAGCAATATAATGTTCAATGAACCTAAAAAATGTGGATGTAGACCAAAGTCGAAAAATGGATTTTGGAATATGAAAAACAACATTGATGCCATATATAATCCATTTTTCAAAAATGGCGTATAGGCCAAGGTATATTTATAGCAGGTAGCCGCGAGATTACAACAATTGTACAATAAAACAAACAACAGGGCTTTTTATTGTTGTTATGCGATACGTACTGTCAAACATGGTGAAATAAACAGGTGGCAGCACTACGCCAGATGACGATTTTTTGCTCTTGCATTGTTTGTCTAGGTTTATGTCAAAGTTTTGTTTATGTTTACAAAAAGTTGTGCTGTGATTTTTGTTTTTTATTAAAGTTTTTGATAATTTTGATAAGATATTGACCATATAATTGAATAAAAATTGGCTAAAAATTTATTTATTTCATCACGTTCAGCGGCAGGCTTTGATTTTTGTTTAATGTATTTTTTGACGTAACCGGTTATGTAATTTCCATTTTTGTTGTAATGTTGTATTTGTTGCCGTAACGATGCCACCTGCTTATTCCACCATGCTGTCAAACAACAAAGGGTTTGATAAGAGACAAAAAAGACAAAAGATAAAGACAAAAAACTTGTTTACTTGTTTATCAAGGCGAATTCATACAAGGTGGTCTTATTTTGAAAACGGATACAACACTGTCAAGGCGAATTTACACAAGGTAAACTCATCTCGTCAGCCGTTCATCAGCTGTATCCACGGCGAATTAAAAAAACACTGAAACGTCAAAATATTGTTTTGATTCTGTACTGAAATTTGACAACAAGAGGGAAAATTTCATAAGCAAAATACATGGGGCTTTTTGTAGTTGTAGAGTTGCACTCACCTTGTGTAAATTCGCCTTGAACACTGTAAACTACTTTAAAGCGGCCCATACACTTGCAATATTATTGTATATGATATTCGCCATATTATTTCCATTTTGTGCCATATTATGCAATAAGTCGCACAATGTTTTCATTTATTCAATAAAAATGTGAACATAACCTATAGGAATAACATAAACAGCATTGTACAATGTTGCCAACACACTTCACTTTCTTTGCGTTGTGCAATAAAAATCAAGAGACTTTTGATTGTTGTCAACATATTGTGCCACCTTCGAATATCACATACACATTGGCGATGTAATTGTACAGTACGTAAAATAGAACAATTTTATTGCAAGTGTATGAGCCGCTTAACGTTGTGTCAAAATAATACAACACTGAATTAAACAAATTAGCTGTGCACTTACATACAAACATGTAAATATATATGTCAACCAAAGTAACAGCATATCATTTTGACACAAGGTTAGTTTTCAGCTGTTGCTTTCGTAGCAAGCCAAGACCACCTTGTATGAATTCGCCTAGTTGTTTACTATACAACATTTGACAGTTCGTATCACGAAACAAGCAAATAAAAACTAAACAGCTGGCTTTCCGAGAATACCTGCTCTAAATATACCTTGCCCCTGACCAAGGTATATTTACACAAGGTAGACTCATTTGGGAGTGTAGACATGCTGCTCTATAAAAGGAGCCAATTTGTCAAAAATGTCTTCATATAAAACAAAAACAATTTAACGCACACATGTACAAATTTTGGCTCATATACACGCAATTTGACGTTTTGGCTCCAACTAGGGGTAAACAGCTGACAAACATATGAGCCAACGAGTTTACCTTGTGTAAATATACCATCTCCGTGAACATAACAAACTTTTTAACAAACTTTTTTTTCCACTCATTGTGCAGAGAGTGTGTGCAGGAATCTCTCATGAAAACAATATGGCGATTGAGTATTTTATGTGTTGCAGACTAAATTTTAGTGCTACCAAGTTCAAAAAAGTGTTTTTAGTACAAATTTTCATACATTTAATGTAAATGCCGGTTCTTCTTCTTATTTGTATATGGGAGAGGATTTTCGGTTTTCAACAAACTTTTTAACAAACCTTCGCGAATTGAATAATTCGTTAGAATTTATTTTATTTAATAAATGATTTAAAAGTGTTTTTAATTAAAAAAAATATAACATAACAATGCAAGCACTTATAAAAAAACATTTTTTTTATTTTACGAAACACATAACTAACAAATATACTCTGAGCAAATAAAAGTGATACTTTTATGAAAACAAGCGATCACCTATTTGGCCGATTTAGAAAAATTTAGGACTTGTGACAAAAATGTGAAAACGGGACGTTATAGAGGAAGGTCTTGGCTACATTTCCTCATATTCAGTTTTTTTTGTTAAAGTTTTTTGTAGAACGATTTTTTTCCAACAAACTTTTTTCAAAAGTCACTCATACCATATATGGACCCATTATGCAAAATTTAGGATCTGTGACAAAAATGTGAAAACGTGGCGTTATAGAGGAAGGTCTTGGCTACATTTCCTCATATTCAGTTTTTTTTGTTAAAGTTTTTTGTAGAACGATTTTTTTCCAACAAACTTTTTTCAAAAGTCACTCATACCATATATGGACCCATTATGCAAAATTTAGGATCTGTGACAAAAATGTGAAAACGTGGCGTTATAGAGGAAGGTCTTGGCTACATTTCCTCATATTCAGTTTTTTTTGTTAAAGTTTTTTGTAGAACGATTTTTTTCCAACAAACTTTTCAAAAGTCACTCATACCATATATGGACCCATTATGCAAAATTTAGGATCTGTGACAAAAATGTGAAAACGTGGCGTTATAGAGGAAGGTCTTGGCTACATTTCCTCATATTCAGTTTTTTTTGTTAAAGTTTTTTGTAGAACGATTTTTTTCCAACAAACTTTTTTCAAAAGTCACTCATACCATATATGGACCCATTATGCAAAATTTAGGATCTGTGACAAAAATGTGAAAACGGGGCGTTATAGAGGAAGGTCTTGGCTACATTTCCTCATATTCAGTTTTTTTTGTTAAAGTTTTTTGTAGAACGATTTTTTTCCAACAAACTTTTTTCAAAAGTCACTCATACCATATATGGACCCATTATGCAAAATTTAGGATCTGTGACAAAAATGTGAAAACGGGGCGTTATAGAGGAAGGTCTTGGCTACATTTCCTCATATTCAGTTTTTTTTGTTAAAGTTTTTTGTAGAACGATTTTTTTCCAACAAACTTTTTTCAAAAGTCACTCATACCATATATGGACCCATTATGCAAAATTTAGGATCTGTGACAAAAATGTGAAAACGTGGCGTTATAGAGGAAGGTCTTGGCTACATTTCCTCATATTCAGTTTTTTTTGTTAAAGTTTTTTGTAGAACGATTTTTTTCCAACAAACTTTTTTCAAAAGTCACTCATACCATATATGGACCCATTATGCAAAATTTAGGATCTGTGACAAAAATGTGAAAACGTGGCGTTATAGAGGAAGGTCTTGGCTACATTTCCTCATATTCAGTTTTTTTTGTTAAAGTTTTTTGTAGAACGATTTTTTTCCAACAAACTTTTTTCAAAAGTCACTCATACCATATATGGACCCATTATGCAAAATTTAGGATCTGTGACAAAAATGTGAAAACGGGGCGTTATAGAGGAAGGTCTTGGCTACATTTCCTCATATTCAGTTTTTTTTGTTAAAGTTTTTTGTAGAACGATTTTTTTCCAACAAACTTTTTTCAAAAGTCACTCATACCATATATGGACCCATTATGCAAAATTTAGGATCTGTGACAAAAATGTGAAAACGGGGCGTTATAGAGGAAGGTCTTGGCTACATTTCCTCATATTCAGTTTTTTTTGTTAAAGTTTTTTGTAGAACGATTTTTTTCCAACAAACTTTTTTCAAAAGTCACTCATACCATATATGGACCCATTATGCAAAATTTAGGATCTGTGACAAAAATGTGAAAACGGGGCGTTATAGAGGAAGGTCTTGGCTACATTTCCTCATATTCAGTTTTTTTTGTTAAAGTTTTTTGTAGAACGATTTTTTTCCAACAAACTTTTTTCAAAAGTCACTCATACCATATATGGACCCATTATGCAAAATTTAGGATCTGTGACAAAAATGTGAAAACGGGGCGTTATAGAGGAAGGTCTTGGCTACATTTCCTCATATTCAGTTTTTTTTGTTAAAGTTTTTTGTAGAACGATTTTTTTCCAACAAACTTTTTTCAAAAGTCACTCATACCATATATGGACCCATTATGCAAAATTTAGGATCTGTGACAAAAATGTGAAAACGGGGCGTTATAGAGGAAGGTCTTGGCTACATTTCCTCATATTCAGTTTTTTTTGTTAAAGTTTTTTGTAGAACGATTTTTTTCCAACAAACTTTTTTCAAAAGTCACTCATACCATATATGGACCCATTATGCAAAATTTAGGATCTGTGACAAAAATGTGAAAACGGGGCGTTATAGAGGAAGGTCTTGGCTACATTTCCTCATATTCAGTTTTTTTTGTTAAAGTTTTTTGTAGAACGATTTTTTTCCAACAAACTTTTTTCAAAAGTCACTCATACCATATATGGACCCATTATGCAAAATTTAGGATCTGTGACAAAAATGTGAAAACGGGGCGTTATAGAGGAAGGTCTTGGCTACATTTCCTCATATTCAGTTTTTTTTGTTAAAGTTTTTTGTAGAACGATTTTTTTCCAACAAACTTTTTTCAAAAGTCACTCATACCATATATGGACCCATTATGCAAAATTTAGGATCTGTGACAAAAATGTGAAAACGGGGCGTTATAGAGGAAGGTCTTGGCTACATTTCCTCATATTCAGTTTTTTTTGTTAAAGTTTTTTGTAGAACGATTTTTTTCCAACAAACTTTTTTCAAAAGTCACTCATACCATATATGGACCCATTATGCAAAATTTAGGATCTGTGACAAAAATGTGAAAACGGGGCGTTATAGAGGAAGGTCTTGGCTACATTTCCTCATATTCAGTTTTTTTTGTTAAAGTTTTTTGTAGAACGATTTTTTTCCAACAAACTTTTTTCAAAAGTCACTCATACCATATATGGACCCATTATGCAAAATTTAGGATCTGTGACAAAAATGTGAAAACGGGGCGTTATAGAGGAAGGTCTTGGCTACATTTCCTCATATTCAGTTTTTTTTGTTAAAGTTTTTTGTAGAACGATTTTTTTCCAACAAACTTTTTTCAAAAGTCACTCATACCATATATGGACCCATTATGCAAAATTTAGGATCTGTGACAAAAATGTGAAAACGGGGCGTTATAGAGGAAGGTCTTGGCTACATTTCCTCATATTCAGTTTTTTTTGTTAAAGTTTTTTGTAGAACGATTTTTTTCCAACAAACTTTTTTCAAAAGTCACTCATACCATATTTGGACCCATTATGCAAAATTTAGGATCTGTGACAAAAATGTGAAAACGGGGCGTTATAGAGGAAGGTCTTGGCTACATTTCCTCATATTCAGTTTTTTTTGTTAAAGTTTTTTGTAGAACGATTTTTTTCCAACAAACTTTTTTCAAAAGTCACTCATACCATATATGGACCCATTATGCAAAATTTAGGATCTGTGACAAAAATGTGAAAACGGGGCGTTATAGAGGAAGGTCTTGGCTACATTTCCTCATATTCAGTTTTTTTTGTTAAAGTTTTTTGTAGAACGATTTTTTTCCAACAAACTTTTTATAAAAGTAACGAATTTTTTATTTCTTCAGGTTTTGCAAAAAGTTTGTTGAAAGCCGAAAACAAAAGAAAAGAAGAAGAGCATGTAACTCACTGTAGATTCCTGCACTTCTCATATGGTGTTGCCATATAGATTTACCTGCACTTAGAAAAATAATTGTTTTGTAACTTAAAACGTTATTCGCGGCTGTGCTTCAATTGTATAAAAATTCAAATATATAATAGTGTTTTCACACTTAAGGTTTTAACACAAATTTTGGTTTTAACGATATAACCAATCATTATTAAAACCTTTTTTGATTTGGTTTTAAGTAGATTTAATGAAATACAACCATGTTTTAGTTGTACTAAATTCAATGCTACCAAGTTAAGAAATTGCAAACAGCTGATAATGTTTAATCCCAGCAAGCATTTTATATCACAATCGAATCTTTTAGGAACCAAGCTCTTGTTATGAGAAAATGCACACTACCGATGAATCAAAGAATTATTCGAATTAATGTTAGTTTTTATAATCATAAATTTATATTTTTCGTCTCAGTTTTTAATCGTAAATTATATGACTTTTAATTATATTTAAAATAATTTTTTAATTGTCATGTTTTGAATTTTTTTCTCTGATAAAAGTGCCCCTTGATTATTTGGACAAATTTTATTTTGAACCAAACGCAAGTAATCGGGTTCTCGTAAAGGATATAAGAAACTATTCGCAATTACATTTACATACTTTCATTTATTGACAGTAATGTTTGGGCTTCTTTATTAGCCAATCTTTTAATTTGTTTGGCTTACAAGAACATTTCTATTTTACTCTTTTAATTTGACAAGACTAATGAACAAAAATACAAAATATTAAGAAATCATTATTTTAACATGATGACGATCTTATTTATCGCTATCTAAAACGCAAAAGGCCCTATCTAACATCTTGAAAATTTTACAGGAGAAGCAAAAAACAATTTTAAATGATAAATTTATAAGTTGGCTCAAACTGTTTATAATTAAGTTTTCTTCTATTTTTCCTGTAAAACCTACCGTTGTTAGAACAATTGACAATGTTGCATATTATGCACACGGTTAGTTTGGCCTTTTAGCGTTAATCATTTAATCTTTTGTAGATTGTGTCGTTTGTTTTTTGTTTATGAAATCGCAAATCTTTGTCGGTTGATTCCAAAATTTCCAAATTTTGCATACATTTGTGTTGATGCAATATATCAGAATCAATGAAAAACACGATTTTTAATTTTTGGTTAGCAAGGGCCTTTTGCGTTTTAGGTTACAATATATGAACTCTTTCAATCGCTTAAGTGATACATCAGTTTTTTTTAATCATCAAATGGGATCTAAGAAGACTCATTTAGGTAATATTTACAAAAAATTATCTCAGAAATGCTTTCTGGGATGGCGCTCAATAAAAATAAATTAATTAAAATAAATAAAAAAAACGTCAAACCGATAAAATATTCTAAAATTAATTTTTTTATATAAAATTGTTTGATTTTCAAGCATTCACTTCATTAATTTCTTATAAAAATGTTCTTATTCTATGAGAAATGATTTTTTTTTGCATAAAATTATTGGACAAACTGTGAGTTAAAACCAGGGCCCAAATCGTCGCAGTCGTGATCGAGTGACTTTGATCGAAATTTTACTTTTTGAGATTATGTCATTCGATAACGAGTAGTCGATCGAATGACTTTACTCGAAATGTCATTCGATAGGTTAAGAGCTTTCGTAAAAACATTTAATTGTTTTTTTACAAACAATTTACACACTTTTTGGGAATATATATTAGATTTCTTTAACAAATAGCTAAAAATTTAAGTATTAAACTTTTTTCAGCAATAAGAAATAAAATAATAACATTCAGTTTTGCAATTTTTCGCAAATTATAGTCATAGATAGAAGCGATTTTTGTATTGAAAGTTTTTTGATTCTTTACAGCTTTAACGATTTTTAATAAATAGTACCTTTGCTATTATGCCGCTGTTAGCAATTTTTTGCGAATTTCCCCTAATTTAGCAATTTTTACAGAATTTTTTCCATTCCTTATACTTTTATGGACTTTTAATCAATTTTATGGCTTGTTCGAATTATTAAAAATTTTCGCGAATTTTCGCTATTTTTGCAAAAAATTTTTTTGGAATTTGTAAAATGTTTTCCGAATTTTTGCGTTGCTTTGTTGCTCTTTTTTGGCAAGCGCCGTCGTTATAAAAAAAGCCACATAAATAAACCGATCACCTATTTTATAGGGCACTATCAACATTGTTGATTTATATGCGGCGAAAAGTGCAATGCCTAATGCCATTAGTATACAAGCATAAAAATCTATTACATTTTTTAAACAAATTTCGATACGAAAGCTTTCGAATGCCGCAATCCCGTTTTTGATACGTCACGAAGTTTTATTCGATACGAAAGTTCATTCGATCACGTGTGCGACGATTTGGGCCCTGATTTTATAAAACTTGTAATGTGAACGCAAAATCAGCTGTTAATAGTTTTAATGTTAAAACCAGGTTTTAACTTTAGGTGTAAAAACACTATAAAGTTAAAATATAATTACAAAGTTTTATTTATTCTCACATCAAAGCGACTACTACATCACTTCGACGTTAATTTGGTATTTTATAAGAATGTTGTGTCGACGTCGACTAGTTATCGAAAATTTGACAAAAAAAATCCCAACTCCAAATATTTTTTTATTTTTCACTTTTTAACGCTACTTATGCTATTTTCCGATATATTTTTTCACCGATTTAGCTTTTTAAAATAAAGTGTAGAGTTTGTTTCCAATTGTGAATTTTTTTGCGAATTTTTGGCAGGTTTTCGATAAGAGATATTTATACTGTAAGTTTTCTGATTCTTTATCGCTTTAACGTTTATTAATAAATATTAGACTTTTCTTTCATGCCGCTGCTAGCAAATTTTGCAATTTTTACCAAAATATTGCCATTCCTTATAGTTCAAGGGACTTAATCATTTTTATAGCTTGTTTGAAATATTAAAAATTTTCGCGAATTGTCGCCATTTTTGCATAATTTTTTTTGGTAACTTCCCGACATTGTGTATTTTAGCCGATTTAGCGATTTCAAATCCATTTAAGGGTTTGTTTCGATGCGATTTTTTCCTATAAGTTTTCTATTCTTTACAGCTTTATCGATTTTTAATAACTATTAGACTTAGCTATTTCCGCTAACTTTGCAATTTTTACAAAGTTTTAGCTATTCCTTATAGTTTAAGGGACTTTTAATCAATTGTATTGCTTTTTTATATATTACAAATGTTCGCGAATTTTCGCTATTTTTGCAAACTTTTCCGAACTTTCGCAATTTTCGCGTTAAATTTACTAATAAAATTTGTGCCCATAACTTCTTTTAAATTTGCATTTTTTATTTTAAACGTATTTAATAAATATGTTAACATTTCATTTAAATTGCCTTTAACTTTCATTTGAGTCGTCACAAAATTTTCTGTCGACTAAAACAGGGACAATTCTACTCGACGTCGACTTAAAAGCGCCTTAGAAAATATCAATTTACTGTCAATAGTAATCGATTATTGTCAATAACGACTCAGAAAATACCATTACTGTTCAGGTGCTGTCGGCTTATGTCGACTTTCATAATAGGGGTGATTATTTTTTTTATCGGCTTTAAAAAAGTTTGCTTTTCTGATGCAGCGCAGTGATGCATTTACGAACGTACCCAAACTTAAGACTTTTTGATAGAAACATCAAAATACATGTTTCTTCAAAATTTTACATTCTAAAATTAAAAATAATGTTCTTATCAACAAAATTTTAAAAATCGATTCGTTTTACTCTCACCAAGGAAAACTATTTGGAAAACAAAACGATTTTAAATCGATAATGTCGTTTTCAGTATTTTTAAAATTGAATTTACAGCGGTGTCATGGAAATCGAAAACGTAAAAGGAAAAAATTTGGAAGTTCTTTTTATTAAACTTTTAATCTAATTTTTACAATTTTTGCTAAAAGATTCTATTTAATAGAGCATTATTTGTAAAATAATTGTCATACAATTTTTTTATTACAGAAATCTTATTGAGAAACTACTCTTTAAATTCTTTCGTTTTACCTTTTCGATTTCCATGAAACCCCTGTTAAATTCACTTTTAACTCTTTTCTCGTCTTTATTCTTTTAAATGTTATATATGTATGTATATCGTCACCTAAAATGCAAAAGGACATAGCAACAAAAAAATTCAAAATCGAGTTTTTGACTGATTAAAAAAAAATTGTGTTGTTGCGCCCTTTTGCATTTTAGGTGACAATATGTATATGTATATAAATATATACCTATCCATATATATATTTTGAACAATTTATAAACACACAAAATTGTAAACAAATTGTGACATAATATAAGGTACGTAAACAATATTCAGCTGGCTAAAGCTTGTCCACATAGACGGTTTTCTGCTTCGCTAACTAAAGTTTCTCCTGTTTTTCGAAAATTCATTCACGTTCTTAATGGGTTAAAAAATCAACATAAAAGTATTCTTGTTTCTTAAATTATCGTGCATAATGTTTTTCTACCAAAATGTTATTAAAAGCAGTGTGATCAATTTTAATTATGACGTTAGCCACCAAGTCTTCCACTGAAAATACTTCCATTTCAACTGTACCAGCATTGGCGCACTTTTGCAACAACTCATTGGCAACATACGACCATTTCCCATGAGGCGAACGGACAGCAGAAGCCTGAGCCATGGCTTAACGACATTCAAAAACTCTTGGAGGTATATCAGCTAAAGATGAAAGTCTTGAAGAAGAGCAGCGCAACTCCTCAAAGTCAACGGTGCCAATGTAGCCGTAATCAATGAAAAATACCTTTAAAAAGAGAAAAAAAAATTTGAATTAAAACTCCTTTTTTCTCGTCTTTAAAAAAAACAAGCTCACTTGAAATTGTAAAGTGCGTGGTCTGGAAATAACTTTATCAATTTTAGCACGTCTATATTTATCAAGTGGGGCGGATAAGATCATGCCTTTTGAAGCAAGACTATCAATTTTCAATTCTTTCGGATTATTAAGAGCAACCCGGCACTATAAAGCGATTATTACTATAATTATGGTCATCATCCCTAATCTTTTTAAATGTAACAAACTCTTTTTCGGAACCAGGCCGAAAACGCACTTCAATATCTTTTGGTGGTATGTAGGCATCTTTAAAAAGTTATTTTATAGGTCGAGTAAAAAGTTCACCTACATGTGTTATTAAAATTAGTAAAATACACACTATTTTAGAATATGGTACATTTTGCGATCACGTTCAATATCATTAATTAAAGTGCGGGTGATTTTTAATATAATCGCCTTTTCACTATCTATCCAATGAACACGTTGGTGGGTGGTTTGCTCTTTAAAATTCATTGAGGCGTTCTCTTACAAGCAAATGCATTTCCTTAATGGCACTCAAATTAATAGAAAAATTCTTTGTCTATCCAATCTCGACTTCCCCATCACGAGTTATTTTTGTTTGCACATTATTTTCCAAGTCTTACACAATTTTTGATTTTGAGGTATTTTGTTCTTCTTTAATTTTTAATTATTATTGTAAAGACCTTGCAAATCACAGCCAAAATGCCAATAATATTTTGTGCTGCCAAGTTTAACGTAGTACTAAAAGTTTTTACATTTTCTGCACAGTACTAGATTTATGCGTGCTGCCAGATTAGCATATTTGTGCCATAAAAAATTTATGTTAAATTTTGTTTTTTAAAATTTCAGTAGTTTTTAAAGGCCAGTTTATACAAAACAAAATCACTTTTGATCGAAATTAATTTCTGTGACAAGCCTAAAGACAATACATAGTTCCTGATCGTTGGCGACTGTTTCTTTGCTAAGTTACTTTAAGTTAGTTTTATACAACAAACGTTTGCATGTCATTGATGTCGGAAAGATGCAGATTTATTTCCTTGTAATTTTGTACTTGTTAGGATAAGTTACAGACTTTTTGTTTTTCACTCTGCTTATAACTAGATTTAAATATCGCTCACACACTGGTCTGTTTGAATACGAGCGTATTTCCACAAGAATGCCATGGTTTAATTCACCTCTTGTGTTTCTATTAGTATTTTGATTTTCACAAAGCTGACTTTCAGTGTTTGTTTCGGTACGATATGATTGGACTGTTTTGTTCACTGTTCATTGTTGACTTTAACTTCTGAAGAACAAGAGCCCCTATATTAAAGTTGAAAGTATACCAATGGTACTAATAGGTAAATACGTAAAACCAAGGTATATTTACACAAGGTAAACTCATTTGGGAGTGTAGACATGCTGCTCTATAAATGGAGCCAATTTGTCAAAATTGTCTTCATATAAAACAAAAACAATTTAACGCACACATGTACAAATTTTGGCTCATATACACGCAATTTGACGTTTTGGCTCCAACTAGGGGTAAACAGCTGACAAACATATGAGCCAACGAGTTTACCTTGTGTAAATATACCTTGCGTAAAACTACAACTTAAAACTTGTAAAACTGCGTAAACATACCAACTACACACGTATGTACGCACAAAAAATTCAAGTTTTATTGTGCATGCCCATAATTTATCGATTTAATTAAGATTAAAATTAAAAATTGCCAAAATTTTGATAGGAATAAAAAAATCGATTTTAAAAGCCCAATAATCGATTTCAGTATAAAATCGCATACGTAAATTCGATTGCAAAAAATCGATTTTTTTTACCAAAAAATACACTTTCGATTGAAATCGAAATCGATTTACCATTCCCTACACGGATGGTATAACTAAAATCAAAAATAATAACAAAAAAGCAGATGGTTGCAGTTTTAAATTTTTACAAAAACAACATAAAAATTTCCTGAGTTGTTTTTGTAATTGTATAAGAATGCTACCACCTACCACCTGTTAAAATACACCCATGGTATATTTATAGCAGGTAGTCTCGGAAAGCCAGCTGTTTATTTTTTATTTGCTTGTTTTGTGGTACGAACTGTCAAATGTTGTATAGTAAACATGTAAACAAGTTTTTTGTCTGTATCTTTTGTCTTTTTTGTCTCTTATCAACCCCTTTACCTTTTGACAGTTCGTACCACATAACAACAATAAAAAGCCCTGTTGTTTGTTTTATTGTACAATTGTTGTAATCTCGCGGCTACCTGCTATAAATATACCTTGAATACACCTCTGGTGTGATGAGAATACATAAGTTTCTAAAATGGTTTAGAAAAAAATCATTTACCGACGGCTTGTCAGATTTTTTATTTGTATTCTCTCTTACCCAATACATTTTGCTTTCACATGATAAGAATTTTCTCATTCTACATAATTGTTTGCAATGTCGTAATACATTGTATTACCGTGTAAACTGTAAACAGTGCGATAATTATCTGTAATTTTTGTTATTTTCCAATAAATACTAGTATGAAAAAAAGTTTGGCAAAATTGCACTTTACGGGGCGTACGAAAAAAAACAGAGATTGGACCCCGTCTGGAATAAAAAAAGAAAAAAAACCAAAATTAAAATTTAAGGGGGCTAAGGCCCCTGGGACCCCATGGATCAAAAAAAGCGGCCCGCTCACTTAGTGGTATGTGTGGGTACTCAAATTAAAGGTAATTGTGTAAAAAATACGAAAATAATAAAATTTAGGTCGAGCGGGACTTCTGGGTCCCTCTGGGGGGTAAAAAAATTACACCTCCCACCCTTTTAACTATGTGTGGGTACTCGAATGAAGTATTTTGCTTACGATTGTAAATATGTATATGGTTTTTATTTGGCTTTTTTAATGTTGTATAAAAATCGCGGGATTTTTAATTTTTTTGTAACTAAAGCTTTTCTGTATAGCCGGCCTTCGGCCGGGCGCAAGGACTTTCTCCTCTATGGTATAACAAAGACCGGCTTCGCTAACTAAAGCTTTTCTGTATAGCCGGACTTCGGCCGGGCGCAAGGATTTTCTCCTCTATGGTATAACAAAGACCGGCTTCGCTAACTAAAGCTTTTCTGTATAGCCGGACTTCGGCCGGGCGCAAGGATTTTCTCCTCTATGGTATAACAAAGACCGGCTTCGCTAACTAAAGCTTCTCTGTATAGCCGGCCTTCGGCCGGACGCAAGGATTTTCTCCTCTATGGTATAACAAAGACCGGCTTCGCTTACTAAAGCTATAAAAGATACATAAATTAACCTAGAGAGGAAAATATTAAACGAATACAAAAACAAAATACATATTGGCAATCGTGAGCAAATTACCTTTAATTTCAGTACCCACACAGACATACATAAGTGTTATGGGGGGAAACTTTGTTTGCCCCAGAGGGCCCTTGAAGTGCCGCCCACCCAAAATTTTATTATTGTCGTTTTTGCTGCACAATTACCTTTAATTTGAGTACCCACACATACCATTCAGTGGGCGGGGCGGTCCCCACGGGCCTCAGCCCCCTTAAATATTAATTTTGGTATTTTTTTTTAATTCTGGATCGGGTGGCATATTTTTTATATTTTTTTTCGTACGCCCCGTAAAGTGCACTTCAGCCAAAAGTTTTTTTGCAACAGTAGTATGTTAGGAGTTTTGGAACATGTATAGTTTACAAACGCACCTCCAAATAAAACAATTTAAAAATAAAAGTAATATATTATATGTCATAATTGATATAAATAAGATTTTAAAACTATGAACTGAATTTGAATACCAAAAGTTATATTACTTTTTAAACAAAAAAAGTGTAAAGGTCTGAACTTACCTAATGAAATATTTGATGAAAATATTTGTTCTAATATTTGCTTCAAACTCTGTGAAACAATAAAATATTTTGTTTAATGTTCAAACAAAGCTCAAATATTTGACAATTTTTGTTTGTTAAAACAGTTGGCAATAGTGTCAAATAAATTAAATCTTGTTTGCCATGCGTTCAGACTAAAACAAATATTTGCAATATTTGAAACAGGAACAGGAAATTTGCGAACTTGGAAACAAACCCTTAAATATATTTGAGATCGCTAAATCTGTTAAAAAACAAATTGTCGGCGAAAAAACAAGAAAAAATGTTGCATAAATAGCGAAAAATTTAGATATTTCAAACAAGCCATAAAATTTATTTAAAGTGCCTTAAACTATAAGGAATAGCAAAAATTCAATAAAAATTGCTAAATTAGCGGAATTTTGCAAAAAATTGATAATAGCGGCATGATAGCAAAGTCTAATAATTATTTAAAATCTTTAAAACTGTAAAAAATCCTAAAACAGGAAATAAAAATACAACATTTATAAAATTAAATAATTTCAAATATATTAATTTAGAATGCGATATAATAGTTTTTTATTATAAATAAAATTTATACATAAAATAGTTTGTATTCCTGTTAGTTTTTAAGTTATTGAATTGTTGCGTTTTGATCAGATTCATAATAATAAAATCGTTTCGATATGAACCCAATGGAAATATTGCCTTTTAAGATGAAATAGGTAATTTTTCATTTTAATTTATTTTTCATTTTAATAATATTGTAATTTCCCATTTTAATTTGAAGTTAATAAGTTTTATATATATAGAAAATTAAAAAACACATACATATATTATTAACTTCACTCTTCACAAATATTTTGAAATTGTTTATTGAAAACATAATTTTGACATTTAAATAATTTTTAAAATAATAACAATTGCTTTATAGTTTTAATGTGTAGTATTAAATAAATATTAGACAAAAAAAATTGCATTTTGTTATGGAGCACCTCAAATATTAATTAAAAAATTGTTTTCTAAATTGTCAATATTAAAATAGTTAAAAAAATACCAAAATATAAAAATGTTAGTAATCCTTTACTAGTTTAATAGTTTTTTATGTAACTAGGCAACAAATTCTTAAAAACATTTTTTACATATATTTTCATAATTAAAAATGATCATTTTTCCTTTTTAAAATCAACTTTCCATCTCTGAGTAGTTTTATTTAATCTGGTAGCACTTCAAATTTCAGTCTGCAAAGCAAAATAAAATCACTCAATTATGTCTGCAAAATTTCTCAGAGATTTACAACTTGCTCTCTTTGAATTGAGTGAAAAAAAAAGTTTGTCAGCAAAAGTTTGTTATTTTCTCGCGGGTAAATATACCTTGCCCCTGACGATCTGTACTTTTGGAATTCTTTATTGGCAGCACTGACCAGAGTTAACAACCATTTAAATCAAACGTAAGTTGGCATCGTCGTGCAGCTTACGATGTTGTTAACTTCAATTTTTTTTAGTTGTACTAATAATTTAAAAAAAATATTCCGAGTATAGAACTATGATATAAGGTTTTTCTCAACATAAAATCTTTAAAAAATTTTACTATTCTAATAATGAAAAGATTTATATGTTGATAATTTTTTTTCATATGTAACGAAACATATGCACAAGGTATATTTACACAAGGTAAACTCGTTGGCTCATATGTTTGTCAGCTGTTTACCCCTAGTTGGAGCCAAAACGTCAAATTGCGTGTATATGAGCCAAAATTTGTACATGTGTGCGTTAAATTGTTTTTGTTTTATATGAAGACAATTTTGACAAATTGGCTCCTTTTATAGAGCAGCATGTCTACACTCCCAAATGAGTCTACCTTGTGTAAATATACCTTGCATATGCACATCCATTTTTTGTAGAATTTTACTTTTTAAGAACCTTTGAATTTTGCTACTTGATAAGATTTAAAAATCTACGTAAGTGATGGCCCATAAGACAAGACACTTTTTTTTTAATATTTTAAAGGTAAATTCAGCGTTTAAGAAACTGCAGTAGAATGTAGAAAAACTACAATTTCTTGCACTTCATTTGTCATTGGCAAAAAAAAAACTGTTGCTTTTACTGCGGATTCATTAAATGTAAATATGTAGTCGATGTCAAACCAACTCAAAAAGCAAAATGTTGTCCACAAACTTTCGTTTTTTGTTCGACAGTTTTTGATTTCGACTGCAGTTTTTAAACCCTGGGTAAATTAATTAATTTTTTCATTCAACTGAAATAGATAGAATTACCGCTAATTCAAACCAACTTTCAATGTCAAAATCGCTTGATTTGACGTAAAAATCTCTAGATTACCATCAGTGTTTATTTGCTTCTGATGAGTACACACTGCGCGGATGAGAGATATACAAATAATTTTTGTGTGTGTGTGACGTGACGTACGAAAAAAAGGAAAAATTTTACAAGAGAAAAAAATTGATATTTTTTGCAATTAGAGGAATTTTATTATTCTACTTAGTAGAACTTTAAATCAAATTATATAAAATTAATAACAAAATAAGTAATATGAAGTAAATTAATAAAAAAGCAAATGTACGGAATTGCATTTTATGCGTTTTAATAAAGCAATATACAACAAAAAAATGTTAGAGATTTTTAAGTGAATTTCAAAAATAAAAAAGGGAAGCAATACTTAAGAGAAAAAAAACGAAAACACTTCACCTCTCGGAATACGGCTGGTTGGAATTTTAAGGATTTTGATAGAACAAATAGAAGAGGAAGAAAAAAAAGCAAAAGTAAAGCAAAATGCCGTTGTTTGGCAAGAAGGATTCGGCCAAAAAAAGTAAGGCCAAGGATTTTAAAGAATTAAACAAAACCATACCAATAGAGGAGAAATACAACTTACATGGTCTATTGGGAACGGGGGCATTCTCCGAGGTACGCTTGGCGGAGAGCAAAGACGAGCCTTGCAAACACTATGCGGTAAAAATAATCGATAAAAAGGCACTGAAGGGCAAAGAGGAATCGCTAGAAAATGAAATACGTGTGTTACGAAGATTTAGTGCTAATCATCAAAATGATAGTGCCGCTGCCACAGACACTCAGGCTGGTAACAGATTAACACACCCGAATATAGTGCAACTATATGAAACGTACGAAGATAAATCAAAAATATATCTGGTCATGGAGCTGGTGACCGGTGGAGAACTGTTTGATCGTATTGTGGAAAAAGGATCTTACACGGAAAAGGATGCCTCAGACCTTATACGACAAATACTTGAAGCCGTCGACTACATGCACGAACAGGGAGTTGTACACAGAGACTTGAAGCCAGAAAACTTACTTTTCTATAGTCCTGATGGCGACAGTAAGATTATGATAAGCGATTTTGGTCTGTCGAAAATGGAAGATTCCGGTATAATGGCCACAGCTTGTGGCACGCCCGGCTATGTTGCCCCCGAAGTGTTGGCCCAAAGGCCTTATGGAAAAGCGGTGGATATTTGGAGTATAGGTGTCATCTCATACATTTTGCTTTGTGGATACCCGCCATTCTACGACGAGAATGACGCTAATTTATTTGCCCAGATTTTGAAAGGCGAATTTGAATTTGATTCACCCTACTGGGATGACATCAGTGATTCGGCTAAAGATTTCATACGTCATTTAATGTGTGTTAATGTCGACAAACGTTACACGTGCAAGCAGGCATTAGCACACCCTTGGATCTCTGGCAATGCGGCCGGAAACAAAAATATCCATGCTACGGTTTCAGAACAACTTAAAAAGAACTTCGCTAAATCCCGTTGGAAGCAAGCCTATTTGGCCGCCACCGTTATACGACAGATGCAACGTTTGGCCATGGGAAGCAGTGAAGGTAGTAGAAGTAATCTGCTAAAGGATGCGAAAAACAACACTAGTTCTCAAACAAACACTGAAGGTGATTCAACAACTAGTGCGAATGCTGGCAGTGCTGGAGGGGGGGACAGTGTTAGCACCTCAAATACGATTAATGATACTACGACGTCGTCTTTGCCATCGAATGCTGCTGAGTTTCAAACCCAAAGAATCTCATCGTCAAATATAAGCTCTGCGTCTTGCCTAAATGGAAGTGGTCAAAGAAATAAATAAATAGCGGTAAATGGTATTTAAAAACAAAAACAATTAAATAAAACAAAAAAAAATCCGTTATAAACCAAAAAGTGATGTGAAACTAAAAGAAACCAACAAAAAGAAATTTAGGAAAATTAAATCGAAATAATACTTTTTTCTTTTTCAAAAATTAAATATTTGCACATAAAAAAACAAAAAAAAAAAAAATATTAAGGGCTTCATTCGTATATAATTCGATAAGAAACCAGAGTTAAAGATCATCTTAACGTTAAGTAAAAAGTCTTATGTGCTCTTTGTAATTTTTTATTTGCTTTAAAGGAAACTAATTCATTTACATTAGTTGTATTTACACTAATTCCAACGACAATTCAAAACATTTCTATTGTAGCCGTTTTAAAAGTTAACAGTCTTATTTCTAAATATTTACTTAATTACTATAGGTATTTAAATTTGCAATTATTACAAAAAAAAAAAAAAAATTCCAATAATGGATGATTTTAACATCAACAGTTTAGAAACTTATGTTTTAAAATTGTACATTGCTATTTCTGAACTTTCTCATTGTATGTATTTTGTAATCTCTATTTGCTTTCAAAAAACTCCTTTTAATTTTTATTTATTTTTTGCAGTTAACAATGTCTAAAATTTAAGATGTTTTTATTTAACCTTCCCACAGATTGAACATATGTATCTATTTTTCATATAGTTTGTTATTTCTACAATATTAATCTAGAATTAAATGGCGGACGATTTTCTCAAATTTGCACACAAAAAGCTTAGCAAAATACTGGCATTGAAATTTGAAATCTGTTCCTAAGAGACCAAATTATAGACAAAAAATTCCATTTTTCTTTCTAAAATAATGAGTTTGGTACAAGAGCGTCCATATCATAAGAGCTAAGAAGACTAAATTTGGCTCACTTACTTCTTTTATAGGTATAAATAGTTTTGAAAATTAGCATAATCAGTCCATTAATTAAATGGCCCCTTATACAAGTGTTCTCCAGAATTTCGGATTTTGGCATGATTTATATAACTTTAAGGTCAAGTTGAAATTAATAATGCTTCAGCCAACCATTGGCAATGAAGCTTTAAATATGTCTGAAATCGAATTTGAAAATATTTAATAGGTTCTTTAGTTGTATACTCGAAAACTTCTTAATTGCAATTCAAAATTTAAAAAACAAAATTTGTATATTTAAATTACAGTTGGAAATAGTGTAATTAGATATTGATTTTTTTTAATAATGTGTTTGTTTCTGTAAAACTAAAAGAAATATTTATGACTTCAAGGAAATAAGGTTTTTATACTTTCTTTATAACATTTTGTGTATTTTGCTGCATTTTAAATAAATTTTTATATTTCTTACTAATATCTCTTAATTTAAAATTCTTGCAACTAAAAAAAACTTAAAAATTACAAAATATTTTGCAAAGATCAAATAATGTCCTATAAATTTACTTAGTTTTGGCGAAAACGCTACTTTTGACTTCGACAAATATCTTCGATTTAAAATTGAAATGTTTTTTTTTATACAAAGGTGGATTCACTCAACTTTTACCAGGCGAAAAATTTTTTTACTGAAAGTTTTTGGCAGCACGATTCACTCATCTCGAAAAATTTGTCCGGAAGATCAAAACAGTCATATCGCACAATACTGTATATTAACTTACAATGTAAAAATTTAGAAACGAACATATAACATATGATATTTTTTAAGTTAGAGACATAAAACTTGTTAGTTTCAGAACTATAAGAACGAAAGAAATTGTCCTACGTTTCTTAAAGCTCTAAAAATATCCATAAAACTTTTAATATTATCTTTTTTAGCAAGTTTTATTTCTCAAACTTAAAAAAATTTGAAATGTTAGACAAGCCATTTCTAAACTGTGTGTTGATACTAGAAGAAATAATATTATCACTCAAAATTAAATTTCTCAAACACAGGTACTTTGTATTAAAATATTTATCATTTTGGCAACTCAGTTCAAGTTTGTCCAGACAAAATATAAAAATAAACCAATTTAAGCTGAGAGTGTTCGTATACATATAAAAAATATTGTCCGCACAAAATATTTGGGTGAATCGACCTTAAGTATTCAAAAATTATATATTACTTTAAAATACTTTATGCACATTACTACAAATTCTAACATTCCTTCTTGAAAATTATCTGTGATGGAATTCAATAAGCTGGAAAACTAAGGCCGGGCTTTTGATGTGGATTAAGTTTAAACTTGGTTTAACGTAGTCTGAAACTCGAATTTTTCCGGCGAAATGTGATTTTTTTTTATTATTTCATTAAGGAAGGACCAACATTTTAAGCAAAACTAAGCTGTTCGTTATCTAAGATCTCAAAAACCCAGCCTTGGTAATTTATTGAGATTTTTAAGTTATTTCAAAACTACACTGTCTTATTCAACAACGCAACTCGATACATTTTTTTTTTTCTTTTTGAGAAAAACTTTTAAAAGTAAATATTTACATCAAATGTTTTTATCGGAAAGTGCATTTCTTTTTAAAACAATTTAAAATTTTTCAATATAATAATGTACATTAGGCATATAACTAAGTTTTACGAAAATTTTGGCATTTTACTACATGGTGGCAAATATTGTACAAGTAACGAATATCACTTTTGAAGTGATTTGGGTTAAAAAATGTTCCGCACAAAATGTGATTTCTAAAAAAGAAAAAGTATTTTTTCAAAATTTTTTATTTTGAAACACAAATGTTTTCAATTGTTATATGAAATAGGTTTTAAATTTAAAGAATGTGATGACTTACACAATAGCGAAATGTCTTGCACAATTTAAGTAGCACGTTCTGCGCAGAGGTTGCTTCTCAAAACTTCCTGAATAGCTGATGGATGGTTTTGTGACCCCATGTCTGAAAAAAAATTCTTTTGACTAGGTTCGCCCGGTGGCCGAAATTCAACCACTTAACATAAAATAAAACTCTTTTTCAAAAAAACACTTATTCTAAAAAACACAAATACCTTTAAAACAAAATATGTTTCATTAAAATCGGTGGACGATAAGATACTTAAAAATCAACTTCAAAAAAATTGTTCCCGTGTTTATACACATATATAGGTAGGTAGGTAGAAAGGCCGGTGTGAAGTCTCCTTCACACCCTCACCCAGAGACCAATATGGTCCATTGTGATGCCTTATTCAGGGATAGCCCTAGAGAGAAAGTTAGTGAAATAAACAGAGAAAGCATAAGATAAATAAGAAAGAAAGAAAGAAAGAAGGTTCCTGACCAAACCCGAGCGAAATCCTACTCAACCAAATGCGCCCTACGTGCGTCCAACACCCAGCCTATTCTCGCGCAGCCAGGCCATCCCCATTACGAATCCTATCAGATTCTCGAGTCCGCAACCCGAGACATCCCCTAATTCGCCCAGGAATCTACTGCCCAGCCACCTCTGCCTGCTGCCCTGCAACCTGGGACAGTGGCACAGAATGTGCTCCACCGTCTCCAACTCCTCAGGGTCCTCACACAACCTGCACATATCCGACAATCCGGATCCCATCCTCACCGCCATCCTGCCTATCATACAGTGGCCCGTGATCATTCCTATCATGGTTCTAACGCAGACCCTACTCCTGCCCATCAGCAAAACCGAATCGGACCTATTGAGCACCGGCCACAGCGTCCGTGATACCCGACAGTCCGTTCGATTCCCCCAGGCCCGGTTGGTCGCGCCCACAATCCATTCCCTGATTCTTCCAAAATAGAATGCCATTGGAGGCCTAACCGCCTCTAAACAGTTAGGATCCTCCATCTCCGAGCCCTGCCTCGCCAACCCATCAGCAACCTCATTGCCGACTATGTCGCAGTGACCCGGCACCCAGCACAGCCTTAGCAAATACTCCCCTAAGACTGCCCCAAGAGCCTTCCTACAATCATCAACCAGCTTGGATTTCACATAACAGCCCCTTACGGCCATAAGAGCCGCCTGGCTGTCCACATATATAATGACCTCCGAGCCCCTATCAATGTTGTCCCTTATCAGTTCCACGGCCCTCATGACCCCCAGAACCTCCGCCTGAAAAACACTGCAGTCGTCAGGAAGCCTATATGACCTTCTGATGTTCAGATCCTCAATGTAGACCCCCGCACCCGTGCCCCTCATCTTCGAGCCATCAGTGAAAATAGCAAATCCACTAAATAATCTGCCCCTACCTGACCAGCTCTCCCTAGAAGGAACTATTACCTCCGGCAGCCGCCCAAAATCCACCCTAGTGCCCACATAATCTGTGGATCCGGGAGGTCCCAGGCAATAGCCACACGCCTCAATCTCACTCAGGATCCGTGAGTGACCCTGAGTGACATTCCCCATCAGTCCTGATTCCCTCAGTCTAAGAATACTCCTGGCCGCCATTCCCATCACATACTGCTCAATAGGCAGAAGATGTAGAATGACGTCCAGGGCCGCCTGAGGGGTACTCCTCATGGCACCTGTCATGCCCATTGAAGCACACCTCTGAGCCTTAGAAAGAAGGTTCCTACGACTAGCCAATCTCAATGACTCCCACCAAACACAGCATCCATACGTAAGAATGGGTCTAACCACCGAGGTGTACAGCCATCCCACCACTGACGGCCGGAGTCCCCAACTCCTACCTATCGATGATCTGCAAGCATAGTAGGCATTGAGACCCCTCTTAAGTCTCTCCTGAGTATTCCTTCCCCATGACAGCTTGCTGTCCAGAAAAACTCCCAGATACTTAGCACTATCAGATAGTCTAAGCTCCACTCCTCCTAGTACCGGTAGCCTAAAATCCTCCACCTTGTACCTCCTAGTGAAAAGAACCAACTCCGTCTTCCCCGGATTAACTCCCAGTCCCTTATCACTCGCCCATGCCGACAGTTCGCCCAGCGCCCCTTGCATGATGTCGCTAATTGTCGGCAGAAACTTGCCCGACACCAATATCACCACATCATCCGCGTAGGCTACGACCTTCTGACCCATTCTGTCAAAACGTCTCAGAACGACATTGACGGCCAAGAGCCACAATAAGGGTGAGAGAACTCCCCCCTGTGGGGTCCCCCTAGTCACCGATCTCCTCAAACGTTCGTCTCCCCAGTCCGAGTGAATAACCCTGCTGCTTAGCATCCTAGTTATCCATTCGACCAAGAACAACGGAACCCTCTGATCAAACAGTGCCTGCCTAATAGCCTCTATCCTCAAATTGTTAAAGGCGCCCTCTATATCCAGGAATGCCGCCAAGGTGTATTCCTTGGTTCGCAAACCCCGCTCAACATAACCCACCACATCATGCAACGCACTCTCAACAGATCTACCCTTAAGATAGGCGTGTTGAGCGCCGCTGATGATGTCGGCGTCAATCTTCATCCTCAGATGTAGATCAATCAGTCTTTCCAGCGTCTTCAAAAGAAAAGACGATAAGCTGATTGGTCTAAAATCCTTGGGTTTAGAGTGACCGGTTCTACCCGCCTTGGGAATAAAAACTACCCTGACCTCCCTCCACCCTCTAGGAATGTACCCGTTCAGCACACATACCCTAAACAGTTCCACCAACACCAGGAGTGATGATCTCCCGATATTCTGTAACATCGCCGGAAAGATACCATCTGGTCCCGCCGATTTGTAGGACCCAAAGGTATTCACCGCCCAAGTTACCTTATCCAAGGTGATCATATCTCCCACCGTCTCCCTTTCCCCACCGTCCGAGCCCGACCCAGAGAAGGGGTCACCACATACAACCTGTTCCCCCGACCCAGGATCCACACACCCCGGAAAGTGAGTTTCCATAAGCAGGCAGAGAGATTCAGAGCCAGATTCCGTCCATGAGTCGTCCGGTCTCTGAATAAATCCAGGGACCACCGGGTCCTTGGATAAAATTCTCCTGAACCTAGACATTTCATTCACGGATTCAACTGACTCGCTAAACTTAATCCACGAGTCCCTTTTCGCTCTTCTAATATCTCTCTTATACCTCCCGTAACTCAACCTGAAGTTACTCCAATCTTCCTCCTTACGCGTATACTTCGCCCTATTGAACAGCCCTCTGACGGTGGACCTTTGAGTCCTCAACTCGTCTGTCCACCATCTTGGCTGTGTACGCCTGCCCGGAAAGTTTAACGGACAGGATCGCTCATAGCTACTGGTCAATACCCCCGTAAAGGTGCTCACCAGCCGCTCCACACCGGTCGGAGTCGACCCCCAGTCCCCTGTAATTCTAAAGTTACTTTGAACCAGTCCCGAAAAAGTGTTCCAATCCGTCCTTCTCGGATTCCTATACGGACACCTTTTCGACCCCTCAAATATCAGACTAAAGGACAAGCGACTATGGTCAGAAAAGGAAAAATCCAACGCCACCTTCCAGTCCTTCACTAATTCCCTGCAGTTCGTCAGTGTTATATCTATCACTGCCTCCCTATCTCTAGTTCTGAACGTCGGTGTATTCCCCCTGTTGCAGATAAAAAGATTGCTGGCAATAATAAAATCAAACATAGACTCACCTCTCTTGTTGATGTCGGCACTACCCCATAGGGTGTGGTGTGCATTGGCGTCACAACCCAGTACCAATCTCAAGCCGCTTCTGCCTGAGTGCTCCACCAACTCTCGTACTTTATCACCAGGTGGATCGACAGCTTCGTATGGCAAGTATGCCGATGCCAGTGCCAGGACTGATCTGTCCTTGGCCTTCCCTGTCACAACCGTGAGGTCTCCGTTACTGAAAGAATGAGAAAACATAAAATTGTGCTCAGTTCTTGCCAATATACAAGTTCGTACCTTCTCCTCCGAGCGGGATACGAACAAGGTATACCCCGTGACCTTTAATCCAACTACCCGGTTTTTGTTAATCCAGGGCTCTTGGATTAAGGCCACGTCCACGTTGTTGTCAATGAGGTGGGTTGCCAATTCGGTTGAGGCCGCTTCACAGTGGTGCAAGTTTATCTGCACCACTTTCAGCCTCTTAGGATCTATCATCTTTAGGAAACCTAAATCTGACAGACCCTAACCCGAATACAGCAACCCCTCCCATTGACTTCAGCTTCTGTAGAGACTCTCGGTCTACTGCGAACCGGAAGTCTCTACCTTGGTTCTCCTTACAACCCAGTGAAGCTACCATCTTCCACTGTCCTGTAAGGAGCCCGTTATTCTGGTTGGCCAGTAACCCCAGTATGACCTCTACCGGTTTTATAGGTGGAGGAATCCATACCGTGACTACCGGCCTTAACGGCAACTCAGACGCGAGTATTACGTCCAATCTGGCTTCAGGACAAGCGCTGCCACACCTGCCGATTGCAGCCTTTAAAAACTCAAAGGTCTTTAGATTGCCGCAACTGACAGTTTTGACACCTCTTATCCAGTCAGCCCCTTTGAACGATACTTCGTCCGGCCTTCCTTTAACGCTAAAGATTTCGTCAAGTAGTTTGTTTTCTAGCACCTGCCATTTCTCGACACTGATCCTTCCATCGGGATCCATACGATCAATGACAGCTGCCAGAATACCGTCCTTACCTGACGACTCCCTTAGCCTCCTTGATGTGGAGGGTTGGTCCTCTCTGGAGCCAATCCTCTTAGTGATCCCCTTTCGGGGATCCTTCCTTTTAGCCGCTGGGGATTTCTGGTCATCACTAGACCTAACTCTCTTAAGTACCCCTTTCTTGGGGGCCTTAGCAGAGCTCTGTCGGTGATTACCCGATTTCCCTGCAGATGTTGGCTGGTTTGACCCAGTTATCCCTTTTGTGACTTCCCCTTGGGAGGGACTGTCGGAGATAATCAAGACTTTACCAGTCCTCATCGCGCAGCTAGTAGTGGGTATTACGTCAACAGGCTTGGTTCCCTTATCCGTGACCATACTGTCTCGGTTTAGAGGACCAGGTGTTGATTTCGTACCCTCCTTCTGAATTCCCGAATTTTTGGAGGATTCATCAACAGGGGTTGCTGAGGGTTCGTTATCTTTACTGACAACATTTGAGCCCTTAGCAGCCCTTGCTATGTATCCCGCAGGATAGGGGATGCCTAGGATATCACCGACAGATCCGTGGATTCGTTCGAATCTGGCAACGTTCTTCCGGTGCTTCCTCAGCAAGTGCCTATCCCGCCCATCGTGTAGTGAGGAGTCTTTCTTAGCTATCTTTTCTAGAAAGGCTAAGGAGGCTCTTACACCACTCTTGGCTTTTTCAAGGCTCGTTCGGCCTTCTGATGTGACCTGTTCTGTCGCATCTTGCCGAACAATAGTTTTTGGTACACCCGCTACTCCGCTCCCTATCTCGAGTGTGACCTCAGGAGTCGATGACCCAGCTCTATGGTCCTGATCATGAGCCGAAATCATGGTTATTTCATGCTCATCATCAGATCCCAGAGCCAGACCATCGAGTCTTTCCGAGACCCCTGTTCGAGGCGGGGAGCCGACTGGGGGGTCGTTCGTTCCTTTTGTCCTTGTCAGTTCTGTCAATAACTGACCTTCCTGCTCAAGAATATCTCCATGGATACTCAGCCAATCGGCGTCTAGATCTGACACCGAACCTGCCGAGTTATTGGAGACATTCCCTGCATCGACTCCTAGAGTCGCGTCCTTTTGTTTTTTAAGAAAATTGTCCAGTTTTTGGTCCCACGAGTAAGCCGTAAAGAAAAGGACCGTCCGCGCAGTGACGGCTTGCACGGACTAGGCCAAAGTTACAACTGACCCTTGCCATCGGCGCCAGAGGGAAGCTGTTCACGACCAGTTTCTTTAACCACTAACTAGCCATTCAGGTCCTCGGCACTGCTGTCTACCACCTTGACCTTAAAAGTGGGGGATATGGGAGATAAAGGGGGAATAGATAGGATTATAGGTAATGGGATGGGGGATGGGAGGATGGATAACCCTTAGTCGTGCTGGCCTTAGAGCAAATACCTTCCAACTTATTCCGGCTTAGCCGAAACGATTCAGAATCCGGCTTAGTCGAGACAAGTTGCAAGACATTCACTACAGCCAGCATTTAAGCCACCACATCGCGGCAAGATAGTTATCCAGGTGGTGGTATATATACATATATATACTAGTTGTTTGGTCCCGGCGCACAATATTTTGATGTAGACTAATAATATTTTGCATATATACCTCTATGATAATAATAAACAAAATTTCAAGTTTTGAAAAAATTCCGTCAAAGGATTCATGTACCTCCCATATATCCTTTTAAAAAAAAAAAATAATTCGACAACACTTTTTATGTTGAATCCCGCCGTAATAACAACTATAAAATATTTCATACAAAAATATAAAAAACAAGTACAATTTGGTGTTCCGGAAAATTCACAAAAAATGACACTTAAGCTCAAAATGTGCTAAATTTGTTTCTTTTCATCAATAGTAAGGGCAACGGAGCATATATTCTTTAAAAAAAACTGAAAAAACGGTGCACTCAGTTTTTTTTTTTTCAAAATTTTAAGTAAATACAAAATTTTCATATTTTTTGCAAAAACAACCTGCATTTTTTTACGGCTATATTATAATGTCTAATAACGGTAGAGATTTTCTTGAAGTTAATTTCTTAAGAACGTTAATTTTTAAACACAGTACAAAGAAAATAGGATAATTTTATCGTACAGAAAAAATATTTATAGCTTCTAATCTAAAGTACTAAATTATAAAAAATAACAAATGCGTTTTGGGTCTCTAAAAAAGATCATATATCTTTTGGTTAGAACTAAAATGTGGCTAGTTACTCTTTTGATTCTTAATGGCAGACACTTGGTTTATTAAACGGCATAGAAAATTGAAAACAGTATTCACTCAGTTTTTTTATTTGTCCATCAAAAATTGTTTTAACTTTTTTTTTAGTTACGGCAACACTTTTTTAAGATTCATCCAGAGCTTTATTATTTAAATAAAGTGTGGGCTCATATCAAATAAGAAGGTCTTTTTTACCAAATACAAACTAAAAAATTGGGGTACTTCTTTAAAATAAATTTTTAATCATTTTTTTCCTAGTATATGAAATAAGTTTAATTTTTCTTGTAAAATTTTATTAAAAATAATTACAAGTTTAGCGACCTCTAGCAGCGGCGAAACGCAATTAACAAAAAAAGAGGTTCATCCTATATGTAATTTATTTAGATACGAATACAGTACAGTAATTTTTTTATACATTGGAACAACATTGTTTCACCTTATTTTTGTATATCGAACAAAGTACTGTGCGGCGCTGCTCGCGATTTTCTAAATAAAAAAAAATAAATACTGGAGAATTTTGTTAATACCTTTCCCCAGCGCTGAAAGTAGGAACAGATATCTATTTAGGATATACATAGTTGCAATCGATATTACGGAATAAGTATAAAAGACAAAAGTGCCAGAATAGCTCTAAAATTCCAACGAGCATATTTTTTGAAACTATTTAAAAGCTTGGACCAGTTCATAGAGGTATTGCATGTCACACTTATTTCACTTCTTTAAACATTTTTACACAAATTATATTAATTCAATTTTCTAAACTTAATGATAAACCAAATGGCTATATGATCTTACAAAAAAAGTTGTAACTTTTGCTGCAGAACCTACCTACCTACACCTACCTATGCTCTATTCGACTGTGCTATGCCGTTTTTCCTATTTGCAAAAATTGTAAAAAGTTATGTGCCTAATGTACCTACAATATGAACAATTTTTAATTTATTATACAAAAATAAATTTATGTTACAGTTTTTACTAGCATTTTATACTTGTTACAATTGATCTTTAACCCTGATTTTCTATGAAATAATTTTTCTTAACTACATATTTACAAGTTAAAAGTAAATATAAAAAAATGAAAAAACAAAAATGTTTAATATAGAGAGCAGACGCATATTTAATCCATGATGAAAATAATTAAAACAAACAATTTAACAAAATACTGCACCTGCTTGTACTTTTACATATTAATTAATAATACAACAAATATACAAAAACAACAACCTATAATTATCTTTTTCTTACATATATTTATATACATATATATTTAATAAAAACAACAAAAAAACTTTATAATTGAAAAACTAAAAAATTTAAAAATAACAATTACATTTATATACATATACAAAAAAAAATACATATACAAAACATACTTAAATACATATAAAAAGGAAATGAACATAAGCTCTCTCTTAATACATACTTATATTAACAAAACAAATTACAAGCCGTACAGAAAATATTGATAAACTATACCAACTTAAATAAAAAAAATAAAAAAAAAAAAAATTTTTATATCTCTGCTTAAAATAAATCTTTAAAAAAAAATAATAACTACACATATAAAACTAATTAAAGTCTCTTTAACAACAACAAAACCGCATATATTAAAATTTAATCTAAAAGTTTTTTCTTCCTTTTTTGTTGTAATTTTTTCAACTAATCAATATTTAATATCAAAGAATGACTCTCTAAACTATAGATTATTACATTAAAAATCTCTATTACGCTCTCTAATGAAATACTTAAATATTGTACTTATATTTATAGTTTTTTTTTAAGCAACTACTTAGTAGTCTATTTCAAGATTGAATTAAAAGAATATAATGTTAAAAAAATAAGTAAAATCGTTATTTACTAATTTACGCAACGCATACATATGTACATATGTAGGTATATACTAAGACCTGTAGCTCGTTTCTGTATTTCTCGCATCGTAAAATTTCTTACATGAAGTGTGAAACAAAAAATTCCATCGTTTCTCGATTTATGAGATAAAAGTGTTTCTGTATTTGAATGCGAAAACAGACACAACAAATTCTGTTTATACTGGAATACTTCCAGTAATTAAGTGTCAAATAAAAGCGAAACGTCAACAAAAGAAATAAATATAATAAAAACAGGGCTGCCAGATTTGACGAGTTATCGTCATCTTAACGATTTTTTGTTCCGATATTAACAAAGTGACGTTTTGATGATTTTTTTTAAAAAAGTTACGAAAGCAAAAACAAAATCAAAAATATTTTATAATTTTGTTGTTACTTTCTATAGAAATTCATCTTGAATTTTTAAATTTCAAACACTTCTATTTTGTGGTGTTGAAAATTAAAAAAAAAAATAATATGAATGTCTGTAGAAAGCAACAACAAATTTATAAAATATTTTTGATTTTATTTTTGCTTTTAATGAAATTGTTGGCGTTGCGTTTTACACTATAAGCCCCTTATGCCCGTAATTTCTACAAATAGGTATCTAGCTGTGTATAGGTATGGCTGACTTCCAAAACGTACTAATACAAAGTTCTTACACAATTTTACTACTGTATTTCAACCATGTACACGCACAAAGTACCGAAACAATGCAACTATGTGTTTTGTTTATTAAAAAGTTTTGAAATGTAAGTGATGCAATACATAATTCTTTTAAAATAAATCTGTATTGCTTGCAAATAAAATGTTAAATGTCACAAAGCATCAACTTTAAAACCGATGCTCTGATTGCTTTTTTGATGCGTTTCTAATACTTGGCAGTGACGTTTTGGAAGGGTTTGCATTGTATATATATTGTACTGCGGCGTTATGAAACATTATACTTTGTTTTAATACAAAGCAATTGACGTTTTGGAAATCAGCCTATCTATGGTTTTCATAATTTTAAAACGTATTTCTAACCTACGGGTTAAAGTGTAATGTATTTTACCCCATCGATTTTCGGTAGTTAATTCACGTAGGCAAAATAAACGTTGAAGTTACCACAATAGTGATACCGGATAAGTAAAGATAACTGTTAGGTATGAACACCACTAGATATCTATTTGTAGAAATTACGGGCATTAGTCTTCGAAATAAGATAATTGTAAATATTTTTATATGTTTGTTTATTAGAAAAAAAGATATCTTTAGAAACAAGGCTGCTTAAATTTTTATATTTATCCCTATTGTGAAAATTGTCCTCGAAATTGTTTGTTTCTTCCCTAAAAAATGTATCGGCAAAAGCAAAATTTCGAGGGAAAGTAATGGACCGACATACATATACAAAATATGATTGATATTTGATATTCTTATCTTATATGTACACTTTTGTTTTTGTGCCAAAACCATTATTCCGGCAAGAAAGAAATTTGTTTGTCTCCCAGTAAAAACTTTTTCAAAATGGATAGCTTCTTTCACTCGTTATTAAGTAGCTTTCTTCTATAAGAACTTCGATAACTACTTTTTTTTGGATGTATTAAGATATAAAAAAAAAATTTACTTTTGAATTTGTTCTTTTTGGCACAATCCTTGTAAAATTCATTAGTTTTTCAGTAGAATTGTATGTAGTGCTTTAATGTGTTTCTGATTACTTAACATATTATTTTGTAGGCGAAGATTTTACTGGCTCTTTAACCCGTTTATTTATGAACCGATTTTTTTAATTTTAACTACAAGGTATTCTACTAAGTCTATTTCAGGTAAAAAAGAAAAAGATTATAGGAATAGGTAAATTAAAGATTTATATCTCAATTATTAAATAATAATTATTAAATACCCATGAACTTTAACTATGTTTTTGTTTGATTATTTTTTAATAAAAGTCGAAACAAATTTGTTTAAAATTGATTTTAAATTGCACGATTTTTAAAACAAAAAAGACGATCTTTTTTATTTTTTTGCTCAGGAAATTGACGATTTTGACACAAATTTATCTGGCAGCACTGATTAAAACCAAAACAAGAAAAGGCTAACAAAAATTTAAACTAACAAAATATAACAATTGTTTTTTGTTTATTTTCATCATATAAATTATGCATTTATCATTTATATTCCTTCTTTTTTTTTATTTATTTAAAAATAATAGTATATAAACATATTTTAAATTCAAAATATCTACATTTTGTTTTTCTCGCCACCAATTTCAAATGTGACTTATTTTGACAGTTCTTGAAAAAACTTTTCGCAAAATATTGTTATAGAAACACTTTTTCTCGCATCCTTCCAATAATTGCTGGAAAATTATTTAAATGACATATAATTCTCGCAAAAAAAAGATACAGAAACACTTGTGTGAGAAAAACCATTTTTTGTTTCATTTTTCACTGTTTCTGTCCCGATTCACTGGTTTCAGTCGGAAAATTTTACGATGCGAGAAATACAGAAACGGGCTACTGTTCACATGAACTAAACAAAAATTTAGAAAAGGTGGTGTTAGTTGTAAGCGATTTAAGATTAAAGTGTTATTTTGTTGCTTTAAAAAGTTATTCCAAAAGTTTTCAAATGGTCTTGCAAAAGGCAATAAACTCGGTGTGTTAATTCTATTTTCATAAAAAAAATAAAAATTACTGTAGCCATGTATAATATAAATGGAAAGAAAGTAATTTCGCGCATATTTAAACGGCTTATTGAATCTTTTCAGACCTTTAGGAAGATAGTTTGAATTATACCTTTATTTTCAACTGCATGTAGGGTTAGATTAAATGGACTGACGACACGAGGCCGGCTATCTTGGGTCCTTATAGCTGTTCTTTTGTGATCCCCTTAGCCAGTGACAAGAGTCAGGCTGTATCCACTAGACATCACCGCAGCCTCGAACCACCACGGCTCCCTGCAAAACAGAGGAATCGATTTCAGTCCTACACTAGACATATCGTCCAAACATGGCAATTCTCCCAAAATGCCTAAACCTAATATCCCCGAGACAGGGGCTTTGGCAGAGAAAATAAAACACCGTTTCCTCCTGCTCCTTATCGTGACAACTTTCCATTCTCCCCGCTTATGTCCCGATCAGCCAGTGTCTCGTCATGGCGGATATCACTGGCTTTATCTGGTCCCTACCGAAACCAAGTAGCACGCGCGTTCTCGTCGCGTCGTAGCCAGGCCATAGATTCCTGGCCATTTCAACTGAACGTTGATTTTAAATAGAAATATATTAATATATATACATATTTGTATTAATTTACCTCTCCGTGAGTTAAAGTTTATTTAATTCTCATTTTATCGAACTTTTCCAAATAAGTGAGCGGCTCATGAAAGATTTGACTCTAAAGAAATGATAAATATGTGTTTTATTTAAAGAATTCACAAATGTCATAATGGTTTCGAATACTTTCTGAATGATTCCGAATTTTATTAAAATTTTAACACAGTTTGCATTTTTCATTCAAAACTCTTTTATTATCAAAAGTTTTGTTTCTTTTTTATTTTAAAACATAAAAGGTCAGATATCAGACAAACTTGAAGATGATGAAGATATGAAACCAATTTTTGAATTCTCAAGTTCCTAAGACAAATATAAAATAAAAAAAGGTTTTTTCTTATATGTTAAAATTCTGAAAACGATTGATCTGAATAAAAATGTTTTACACCATTCAATCGATATCTTTCTATTCTTTCAGCCAATACGACTGTGTTCATCGTATAAAAATGTATTAAAAGTTAAAAGAAGTCAGACGTTTTGTCAAAAACTGTCCTTTTAAATTGCTCCTTTAAGAAAAATGAGTATACATGGCGTAAACAATTTGTAAACCTAGATCAAAATTAAGAAAGTTATTAGCCATTAAGTGGAAAAGCCGAATTTATTTTTCACACAAAATTGCTTAAATTCAGTCTTAAGTACACACATTTTGTTCTGATTTAAAAACTTTTGTATGGGAAATAAAAACGCATTTTTTCACTTATGGCCTTCAACTTTCTTACATTTTGTCCATCTTCCATCTTCCAGCCGTGATAGAGGGCCAAAAATATGTTGAAAGAAATTAATAAAATTGTTTCTGTAAAAAATTTTGGAGGTGCAACATTCTGAATGTATTCGAAATTTATTGAATGACTTTTTTTCACCCTTACACACCTACGCTGCACTCTAATCTACATGCATACACACGTATATACGTAATACTAATTTAAGGTACCCTATAAAAGCAAAATTTCAGCCGGTTTTAAAAAACAAATACATTTTTAGAAAGGACTGGTTCTAAAAAAAAACAAAAAAGTCAGGTTCAAATTCTGTGAAACGAAAATAATGCTAAAAATTTCCAGTTTAAAGTACCATTTTTTTTTTAGCAAAAATAAATGTATAAAGCATATGTTTTTTTCGCAAAAGTACCCTTGAAATTTATTTCAAATATGGGTTTTAATGTACTACAATTCTTTTTTAAAAATTTCAACTATTTCTTGCTAGAACCATATTGACATGCAAAAATATTGCGAACTCCCGGAGAGCTAATAATCAATTTTCATAGATTCCCGTAGTGAATAGTCCAAATACTTGTTAAATATTCGTATGGTGCCAAATTGAAGATTGAAAATAATGTGCAAATTTTTATCATTTTTACGGAAACAAATATTAAAAATTTTGTTTGAAAAATGGCTTTTATTTTAAAACATATTTATTTACATGAATAAAAGCAAAACTCTTTTATTGCTGAACATAAAAAACAGTTTAATTTTAATTAAATTAAGGAAAGAAATTAACAAAAGAATGAGATGAATGGAAATAACTTTTGTCAAGCAGTGTAAACAGGTCTTTAGTATAATGTTAAGAGTTTTAGTAAAATTTTACTCTCAAAAACTAAAAACTACAAGATGTATTACAATACATTTTAATAAATAAATCTCTCTAATATACTTAACATTCTTTTTAAAATAGTTTAAACAAAAAAATAAAAAAAACTATGTATTTATATCTAAGCATGAAGCTCTCTAGACTCTTTATGCATTTCCAAAAATAACTTAAATTAAAGCAAAAAAATAAATTAAAAAATACAAATTATTTAAAATGTTGCAAAAGTAAAAGTTAAATAAACAATATAGAAAACTTCCAAATAATTAAAAATTAAATCAAATAACAAATGAAAAGTACTCCAAATAAATAAAAACGTATCCCAACTTTATACCCAACCAAACAACCCACACACATACAATTAAATTCAATACAAATGCATTCTTAATTTACCTATACATACATAAATAAATTTATACAAAATCTTTTATTATAGTACATGCATTTTCTATTTTATAATCTTTTAAAACTCCATTTTGTTTTAACTATGTATAATCTTCCCAGCTAATTTGTTTGTTAATTTTATACTTAAAGTTTAACTTTATTAATTCTAATATACTCTTTTTTATTATAATTGAAAAAAGAATTGTTTAATTATAAAATAAATAATTCCTATGCAACTAAAAAAGGTTAAAAAATAAATGTTAAGATTTGCAACAAACAAAATTATAAAATATTTAAAACAAAAATCTTGATAAAAAAAATTAAATAAACAAATATTTCAATGTTACACTTGCATACTTATTAAGAAAGATTGAAACACAACAAGAAAAAGATTAAAACAATTTCTAATTAAGAAGACTATCAATTAAAACAGAAAAACTAAATAAATTAAATGAGATAAAAATTATTAAAATTAAATTAAAATAAAAAATTACACAAAATAAAATGAAATTTTTTAAAGTACGTGTTTTTATTCAAATCATGACGTCATTTTACAAAAGGTGTGTTCATTTACTTTACTTATAAAACCTTGCAACGAAAGCGTAGAACTAAACTACAAAATATTTCTCCCAATTACTTAAAAAAAAGTAAATGAACGTTTTACTAAAAGAAACTAGCAAGTCGACATTGTCCAGATATAATATACTAGATTTTGTCTTCCTTTACCTTTTAACCCACTTGTTGTATGTGTCCAACAATTTTTTCAAAGCAAATTTCTCTTTTCTTACGATAATTTTTACAAAACAAAATATGTATTACAAAAAATTTTCACTCCGTTACTTCAGCTTTCAACTTATCATCTTATCAAATTTTATTGTAATCGGACTACACTTGACCATAGCTCCCATGCAAACACTTCCTTTTAAATGATGGTATTAACATAAAAATTGGCGATAATAGCTTTAACGATAGGACCCATATAAACCACTTATCCAAAAATCTCATATAGATGAAGATATCTAAATTATATTCGACACAAAGAACTTTGACATTAATTATAACCTCATAACTTAATTTTTTCAGGTGGGTCCATATTACCCAAATAGAGTTCACTGGCAAAAACTGTTTTTATATATGTACTGTGGTGTAGGGTATCTTATAGCCGGGCTTGACCGACCATACTTACTTGTTTATATTCCAAAAGTTTTCTTTTTGTGACAATAAGTAATCGATTCATATAAGGTCGTTTAATTGCTTAAAAACAACATTAATTATTTTTTTACCTAATATGTATACTACAAATTTTATATTGTGGGAGTGTGTGAAACGGTAGCAAAGTTCTATGGTGAATTAAAATTGTCAAGAATTTCTACGCTAATGTAAAATTTTATACTAGCCCCAGCCAGGGCTAGTGAAATTTTATTCACCTCAACAGTGTCAAAATTTGGATTCCATGAGTACTTTGCTACCGTTTTACACACACACCCTATGTATGTATGTATGTATTTACAAAAAACCTTTATAGCGGAGTCCAGTGTAAAGCTTCGTACAGACGATGGTCAGATCTTACAATGTTGTAATTTTTCTGACGATGGTACCATTGTCAGATGCATTAATTTAACACATCTGCCAAATGTACAATGTTCACTCAGTTGCAAGACATTTTTAGTCAATTTTAATGACAACATTGTAAGATCTGACCACCGTCTGTACGAAGCTTTACACTGAATTCACACGGGGACTTTTACGATGTTGCTTTCTGTTTGGTGGGGAACGGTGTAGAGAAGAAAGAGGGGCAAACAGTAAAAGCTCAATTAGCCGGGAGTAACAGTAACTTGACCTTACCGTAAAAAAGCAAGACCAATCTATTTTTTACAGATGGAGACGTTACATCTTAGTCCGAGTTTAGACGAGTGAACATTTGGAAGGAAAACATCTGGAATTTTCTTTTGTTTTTTCATTTGCGGTCACATAGACGAACATGTTGACGGAAACATTCTGTTAATATTGTTGTTTTTTTTCTCAAAAAGCAAGGTAAATGTCAACAAAGAAAATGAGAATAAAGCGTGTCGCCGAACACCGAACACAAAAACCATTCTCTCTTCCCCACCCGTAATTTGCTAACAAACAAAATGTTTCCCTTCCAGATGTTTCCCTGTCTAAATGGGCACTTACTGCTGATTATAATCGTTCTAATTGCTTTACATACAACAAAATGAAGCAGCTGATTTGCAACGTTACTGTTACTCCCGGCTAACTGAGCCTTAAGACTCGGTTTGTGTTTTTCATGTCTTTTTTAAAAATTTCTCTTTTAAATTCTTCTTGTAACGTTTTATTCTCTTTCTTACTTTGAAGTGTCAGGTTGAAAAAAGTAAGACCTCGATTATCGATAACAGACGGGACCGGCAGCATTTTCGATTGTAAATTTTTATTTGTTTGTCTCTTATTTTATGTAAATATGTAATGTATTATTATTATGTAAATATTTAAATATGAGGAAAATAAGTCATTTTGGCCGAACATGCTTCCAATACGTTGGGAAATTCTCTTTTTTCGTTTATTAAAATTTTTTTATTGTTTAAAAGTAAACGAAAAAAATGATAATTTGTTTATAATTTCATTTAACAGAGGTAATGCCGGATAATAAAGGTAATCGTTGCAAAAAAATATTTAAATCAATGCAAAAAATTGTTTTTGTTTTCCGGTTAATTGATGCTGTCGGTTAATCAAATTACAGATAATCAAGGCCCTACTGTAAAAAAGACATGTAACCAAAAATCATCATATGAACGCAAAAGGATTTTCGAAGTTGCTTCAAAAGGGAATCAAGAAAAAATTTAGTGTTAGGCTTGCAAAAGAGCAAATGCAAAATATCGCTGCCATTTAATGAAATCTAACGGAAACTCTGTGTAGTTTGTTGTTGGATTTTAATTTGCATTTGCAAGCCCAACACTCCGCTTATATAAATTTAAAACTTTTTTGCAACTCAAAAAACTTGTTAAAAAGGGGAACTTTTCAAGTGGCAACGATGGGTGAAAGGTATAAACATGAAACAGCTGTTTTAATAATGTTTGCTAGTTTTTTGAGTACTTGAGCACTAGCGTGGCCGTTAGTTGTATGGAGAACTTTTTTTTTTTGATTTCTTATACTCTCCCCCTCCAAATCGGTTCAGTTTTATGTAAAAAAAAATACAAAAAAATTTCGTAGCGATAAGTTGTGTTTTAGGGAGGGCGTCCGCCCCTCAAAGTTTGCCATCAAGCCATTTATTCAAATGTAATTTGTTTGCGTATGACTATCTTTTAAAAACAACATTTTACAAGAATATGATATATGGCAATATTTTAGCTCTTCTAGTCAACAACATAAGCCTCCAAGAAAGTTTTTTGCTAAGACTAATATCTTAGAAAATAATTAAGAAAATAACAACAAAATACCAAACATTTTATATACGTTTTATATATATAAAAAGGCGATTTAATGTCAAGTGACACAATTTTGAAATCGATGTCTTCCGATTTGGATGAAATTTACACCAAGGTTAGTCCTATTAGATAGTAGTTTACACACAAATTTTCAACAAGATCGGTCCAAATGTTTCAGAGGTAGAGGGGGTCAAAGTTTGCCATACAGGTGTTCTTTCTCATCCATGTAACTTATTACCTATTGGTGTTAGCAAAATTTGTCCCAAGTAGCTTAGATAGCTATTTAATCAATCTTTTTTAAAAATATTTTTTTGTTTTTTTTAAAAATTTTTTTAATTATTTTTTTTAAATTTAAAACTTTTTTTTTTATTTTTTTTAGCCAAGTGTTAAATTTAAAAAAAAAATTTAAAAAATTTTTTAAAAAAACAAAAAAAATATTTTTAAAAAGTTTGATCAAAAAGCTATCTAAGCTACTTGGTACAAATTTTGCTTACACCAATAGGTAATAAGTTACATGGATGAGAAAGAACACCTGTATGGCCAAAATGTCAAATTTTGACCCCCTCTAACTCAGAAACTTTTTGACCGATCTTGTTGAAAATTTGTGTCTAAGCTACTATCTAACATAACTAAAATTGGTGTAAATTTCATTTAAATCGAAAGACATTTATTTCAAAATTGGGTCACTTGACATTAAATCCCTATTTTATATATATAAAACGTATATAAAATGTTTGGTATTTTGTTTTTATTTTCTTAATTATTTTCTAAAATATTGATTTTAGCAAAAAACTTTCTTAAAGGCTTATGTTGTTGACTAGAAGACCTAAAATATTGCCATATATCATATTCTTGTAAAATGTTGTTTTTAGAAGATAGTCATATGCAAACAAATTACATTTGAATAAATGGCTTGATGGCAAACTTTGAGGGACGGACGCCCCCCCTAAAACACAACTTATCGCTACGAAATTTTTTTGTATTTTTTTTTACATAAAACTGAACCGATTTAGGGGGGGAGAATATAAGAAATCAAAAAAAAAAAAATAACGGCCACCCTATTGAGCACTTACTAATAAAAATTATTGAAAAATAAACAACCATTTTCAGTTATTTAACAGACCTAATATTTTTCGTTTTATATTCCCATATTTCAAAATGCGATCAGTCGGTTATTTGTTGTTCCAATTTTTCTAAAGTACAAGCTTGAAAAATGAATAATAAAGACAAAAGTATATAAAAAACAAAATATTTAAAACGTGTGTTATCAGTCGGGGTCAGAGTTAATTGGTATATGTATTTATTTTATTTACTCAATGTTTCGAGATGTTATTTAATTTTGTTGTTAGTATGTACTATTTTTGTTGTGTTCGAAAATATTCAAAATAAAATATTTCATTGTATGTATTCGCATGTTTTTTGTTTTTGTTGTTTAATAACAAATTCAATACACTATTGCCTCCGGATATAAGTTCTCAAATAAAAAATAAATTTGAAAGTTTAATAAAGTATAATATTTAAACAGCATTTATTTGTTTTAAGCTAAACAAAAAACAACTGGTCATGGTTTAAAAATATATCTGTGACATTTTGACAAAACATCTTAAGTCGAGATAAGATAGCAAAAAAGTTTTTAAAAAAACTTGGTGAAAATATCTTTTTATCAAATAATTAAATTACCAAAATTAAAGAAAAATTTCGTTTATAATACAAAATTTTAAAAACGTAAACAAAAATGTTTTTAAATAAAAATTCTTATTATAAACAAAATTTGTTCAACTTTTTAAATTTAACTTAGATATTTTGTCAAAATGCCATAGATATATGGGGGATTTCATGTCAAGTGACCCAATTTTTAAATCAATCGATGTCTTCCGATTTGGATGAAATTTGCACCAATGATAGTAGTTAGTTTAGACACAATTTTCAACAAGATCGGTCAAAACGTTTCTGAGTTAGAGGGGGTCAAAATTTGACTTATAACCTATTGGTGTTAGCAAAATTTGTCCCAAGTAGCTTCGATAGCATTTCTGTATGACGTGCTAAATTCCCAATTTTTCATATTTGATAAATACACTGAAATTTATTGTTGAGGGAAAGCTAGCTTCTATGCGCATTTCACTGGTTGCTTAGGCCAGCTCATCAGGAAACCTTTTCCTAAGATTTTAGAAAAGCTAAAAATATTATACGAATAAAACCCCAAAGCGAATAAGAATTTTAAACACTCAAAGTCTTACTCGTAAGTAACAATATCAAAGCTTAAACAAAACACCAACAATAAACAGTGAGTTTATCTTTTCTTACATCCCCCTACAATTGGTTGGGTTCTTTCCGACTCGAATTGTAGTTGTAAGTGTGTAAAAAGAAAAAACAAAATTAAAAAACAAATTGTTTCATTGTCTTCGTAAGAAAACAACAAAAAACAATTTGCCAATTCAGTTTTCTGCACGGGCACATGCGAGTATATTATCAAAGTTATTTACGGGAATACAAAATTTATCATTAATACGATTTCTGTATGACGTGCTAAATTCCCAATTTTTCATATTTGATAAATACACTGAAATTTATTGTTGAGGGAAAGCTAGCTTCTATGCGCATTTCACTGGTTGCTTAGGCCAGCTCATCAGGAAACCTTTTCCTAAGATTTTAGAAAAGCTAAAAATATTATACGAATAAAACCCCAAAGCGAATAAGAATTTTAAACACTCAAAGTCTTACTCGTAAGTAACAATATCAAAGCTTAAACAAAACACCAACAATAAACAGTGAGTTTATCTTTTCTTACATCCCCCTACAATTGGTTGGGTTCTTTCCGACTCGAATTGTAGTTGTAAGTGTGTAAAAAGAAAAAACAAAATTAAAAAACAAATTGTTTCATTGTCTTCGTAAGAAAACAACAAAAAACAATTTGCCAATTCAGTTTTCTGCACGGGCACATGCGAGTATATTATCAAAGTTATTTACGGGAATACAAAATTTATCATTAATACGATTTCTGTATGACGTGCTAAATTCCCAATTTTTCATATTTGATAAATACACTGAAATTTATTGTTGAGGGAAAGCTAGCTTCTATGCGCATTTCACTGGTTGCTTAGGCCAGCTCATCAGGAAACCTTTTCCTAAGATTTTAGAAAAGCTAAAAATATTATACGAATAAAACCCCAAAGCGAATAAGAATTTTAAACACTCAAAGTCTTACTCGTAAGTAACAATATCAAAGCTTAAACAAAACACCAACAATAAACAGTGAGTTTATCTTTTCTTACATCCCCCTACAATTGGTTGGGTTCTTTCCGACTCGAATTGTAGTTGTAAGTGTGTAAAAAGAAAAAACAAAATTAAAAAACAAATTGTTTCATTGTCTTCGTAAGAAAACAACAAAAAACAATTTGCCAATTCAGTTTTCTGCACGGGCACATGCGAGTATATTATCAAAGTTATTTACGGGAATACAAAATTTATCATTAATACGATTTCTGTATGACGTGCTAAATTCCCAATTTTTCATATTTGATAAATACACTGAAATTTATTGTTGAGGGAAAGCTAGCTTCTATGCGCATTTCACTGGTTGCTTAGGCCAGCTCATCAGGAAACCTTTTCCTAAGATTTTAGAAAAGCTAAAAATATTATACGAATAAAACCCCAAAGCGAATAAGAATTTTAAACACTCAAAGTCTTACTCGTAAGTAACAATATCAAAGCTTAAACAAAACACCAACAATAAACAGTGAGTTTATCTTTTCTTACATCCCCTTACATAGCTATTTGATCAATCTTTCGAACAATTTTTTTTTGTTTTTTTTAAATTTAAAACTTTTTTTTATCCGGAATGTTCTTTTTTTTTTTTGATCAAAAGAAAGCTTATGTCTACTACATTCCGGATAAAAAAAAAATATAAAAAAAAAGTTTTAAATTTAAAAAAAAATTTTTTTTCAAAAGATTGATCAAATAGCTTGGCCAAAATGTAAAATTTTTACCCCCTCCAACTCAGTGTGCCCCGGTAGGCTAGCTGGTACTGCGCTAGTCTATCAGCGCCGGGGTTGCGGGGTCGATTCCCGCCAGAGACTTTGGTTTCTTTCCTGCAGACAAGAGTAGAGCTTCGCGGGATTAGCTTAGGCAATTAAAAAAAAAAAAAAAAAAAAAAACGTTTTGACCGATCTTGTTGAAAATTTATGTCTAAACTACTATCCAAAAGGACTAACCTTGGTGCAAATTTCATTTAAATCAAAAGACATCGATTTAAAAATTGGGTCACTTGACATGAAATCCCCCATATTTGTTTTATCATTGCACAAAAAATTTTCTAAAATGCATGCAAATATTCCCAAAAAAAACTTAAAAATATGCACGGAAAAAAACACAAACTAATAATTATACCCTTCACCATAGGTGGAAAGGGTATACATTAGGGCATAACTTTTTCCGATTTTTGCAAATATGTATCAAAAATACCTCCGCATAGCAGTGTAGGGGATGGGAAAAAATGGTGTCACATTTTCTTTATCGTGAAAAAAGAAAGCGTTAAAGTTTTGGTTTTATTAATTTCTTTTTTTTTTTCATTAAAACAGTTACTATTCTCCTAAATAAGTAATTTTTTGTTTAAATTATTACATAATCTACAATACCAAACCATTTTTTATAAGTCTAATGTCAAAGTGTGGTCAAATAGAGATATTTTTAGAAAAGCAACCATTCACCAGCCACACAGAAATCTGTATGGTATTTGTATTGAAGTTGCCCCGCCTATGTCTGTTTTATCTTTGTTTGTGAGGTACCACGCCCACTTATCTACTCCTACCTTCTTTTTGACAGATGTTGTGTATTGATAACCCAGCTATGTGTACTAAAATTGAACACTACTTATCTTACAGCTATATAGATATAAATAAATATATTTTGTGCCACGCCCACTTCTCCAATCCCGTCCCCATTTCGTCAAATGTTGTGTATTGCTAACCAAGATGCCTGTACATAATTTAAAAACCTTGGCTCTTGTCGTTCTCCAGATATACAGATACCAATGTCTTTGTATGATACGTTTCAATCCCGCTCACACTTTGTCGAATGTTGTGTATTGATAACCAAGATGTTCTTACCTAACATCTTTGATGCGCCACTCCAACTTCTCCAATCACAGGTAAATTTTGCCGGATGTTGTGTATTACCAACCAAGATGCTTGTGCCCAGTTTGGTAACTTTAGCTTTTGACGTTTTCACATATACTGAAATCTATGATGTCTTTGTACGGAAGGTGCCACGCTCCTAGGGTATTCAATTAATCGATGTTTTGTATTAATGGATTAATCGCGCGAAGAATTATTTGAATTAAAAATGTAATCGAATAATAATCGAACAACTAAATATTATTCGGTTAATCGAATAATTTTAAACTTATATAGCTTAAAAGTTATAAAAAATAAAACAAAAATTATATTTTTTAACAAAAAAATTTATGTAAAAAAGTAGCAACAATTAAACAAAAGGTACTTGATATAATAAAAGAGTAACGCCCGTATTTAAATTTAAAATTTTTTTATGAATACAGGCATAAAACTTTTTAAATAAAAAATAGCATCCAAATTAAGCTTATCTTTTCAAATAATCTTTAAAAAATAGAATACAGTTTTAATGTTTGGTTTCAAATAATTTTTCTCTTTTGTTTTAATGAAAATTAATTTAGAGAATATTTTTTCACTTGTTATTGACGTTGGGGAGTTTGAAAGTAAAGCGTTATAAAACATATCATAACAACAATAAACAGTGAGTTTATCTTTTCTTACAGTCCCGGCTATAATTGGTTGATTTTTTGTCAACTCTAAATGTAGTTGTAAGTGGGAAAAGAAAAAACAAAAATAAAAACAAATTACTTTTTTTTATTATGCATATTAGTTATCAAAGTTTTTTGTTTCAATCAACCAATTGTAGCCGGGACTGTAAGAAAAGATAAACTCACTGTTTATTGTTGTTGTTTTTGTCTAAGCTTTGATATTGTTACAAGTAAAACTGGGGCTTATAATTCTTATTCGCTTAACAGTTTTATATGTGTAATATCTTTAGTTTTTCTAAAATCTTTGAATGAAGTTTCCTGACGATCTGTCCTAAGCAACCAGTGAAATGCGCATAGGAATTGCTTATCCCTTCAACAATAAATTTCAGTTTATCAATAGTATGAAATGGGAATTTAGCACATTTAAACGAAACCTTGTTCAAAGTATTATTGTTTAGAAATTTTTCAAAAAACGATGAAGTCGTATGAGATGTCAAACTTTTTTTCATAATACTTGTCGTTTTCATCACACATGCAGTCACACTATCAGACTTTAACAAATTACTTGAGTTTTTGACATGTATTAATACAAAGTATAATAGTCTAATCTAGCCTTTATGGTGTTCGCTATCGTGAGATGATAACGGACATGGACGATATGTGGTTCCAGCAGGATGGTGCCACTTGCCACACAGCTGACGAAACAATGGCTATTTTGCGCGAGAAATTAAATGGCATGTTATCTCACATCGTGGCGATGTTAATTGGCCGTCACGATCATGAGATTTGACACCGTGGCAATTCTTTTTTTGATGATATTTAAAAGAAAAAGTGTACGTCAATAAACCAAGAACAATTCGAGAGCTAATGGATGCCAAAATTCGGCACTTAACGACATTGAACCTCAATTATGTCTAAGTCATTGAAAATAGGACCATCGGATAAAGTTATGCCACCGTTACCGTGGCGAGCATTCGCCGATATTTTGTATAACACAGGTCATAGATCGTTCTAAAGTAATAAAAAATATTAAGATAATAATCTGAAAACTTTTTGTTTTTTTACAATTAACATAGGGCGTTTTGGTTAGACCACCCTTTATATATATATATGTTACTTGCGGTGATGGGTATATAAAAAAACAACAACAAAACCATGGGATTTAATGAAAAATTAGAGGCAGTCGTGCAGCCATTTATTGACCGATCTGGCTGAATTTCAATATGTGCCGATTTCATGAAAAATTTTGACAGCAAGACCAAATTCTTCTGTGTAAATTGACAAGAAAGGACGATTTTAAGCGAGCTTAGGCTGGTTAGATAAATTTAAGTTACGGCATGATATTCGTTATCGAAATATAAATATAAGTGTATATATACAAAAGAGTAAATATATGTTTTAATTCACTTAGATAATTTCAATAATTTTCATTACTTTAGTTCGGACAACTCGATAATCCGACCGAGCCTAAAACTATATTTGTCCGGATGGTCGAAGTTGCACTGTACGAACAAAATAAGTTAAAATTAGGAAATTATTTTTGAATTTGGGATTTTTCGTCAAGAATCATTATTTATATTCGCAGTAATTAATATTATTAATCAAAGAAATTTGAAAATAGAAATATCGAAAACTTTGATCTCAACGCAGTTTGGACTAGTCTATGGTCTAACTTACATAGATCCAGCCCATTATTTGAAGAACGAAGCAGCGAAGCAGATCTTCAATTACCGAGGAAAGCATGGTGTAACCTGAACAGATTGCGAACTGGTAAAGGTAGGACTCTAACAACTCTCTACAAATGGGGACAAGTAGATGATCCCAAAAGTCCATGTGAAGCCGCTGTCAAACAACCGATCACATCATTAAAGAATGCCCCTCATCCTACAAATTACCATTGAGCGATATCCACACTTTGACGACAGACGCAGTTTCATGGTTAAACTCATTAAATTTATAAACAATTTAGAATCTTTTTTAATACCTTTGATTTATGTAAATGTTCTTTCTTTTATATTATTCCATACTCTAAATGAAAAATAAAATAAAATAATTTGCACTACTATACTTCGGGCAACTCGATAATCCGACCAAACCTAAAACTATATTTGTCCGGATGGTCGAAGTTGTACTGTACGAACAAAATAAGTTAAAATCATAAATTATTTTTGAATTTGGGATTTTCTTTTTTTTAAGAAACGAAATAGATTACTTTAGGAAATGAACTTCTTTCCGTGCTTTTAAATGGTATAAATTTAATCACTGAAATCGCATGCTGATTTTATATGGGTAACTACTTTAATGTAAAATTCTCTACAATTTATTTACTCAAACTTTAATTTTTTCACTTTTTGGAAAAAATCGACAAGTAATATTCATAGTATGTATGTATGTATCTAGCCGTTTTGGTAATTAAATGTTGGTTTAAAAATTATTTTTCATATGCCTCTAATACTATATTAAAAATTGTTTTACTTCTACTAAAAATTTTTAAATTTTGAGTTAATACTCTCTTTATGATCAATATATGATATGACAATAATTAATCAAATCTGATTTTAATACTTTTTTTATGTTCTGCCAGTGCCAAACGAAAATGTTCCCCGTCACGGTTTCTGTTCACATATGTAGGTGCTTAGCGCTTTTCTAATCGGACTAGTCCTGCAGTATCTCTGGTCCTTACGCAAATGTGGCCGCCATCGTTTAAAATATTTCGAGCTAATGGATAAATATTTCACTTTATATTTCGTGATCATAGTTTTTGCTAATGGCACATTGAGATACATAGTTGTGAATATATGAGGGATTATTCGAAGCAGTTATCTAAATTGTAATATAATCCTGAAATATCGTAAATATGACAAAACAATTTTTGATCCTAAAAAAAGACATTTGCGTTCAATATATCTACATAGGAAACATTTTTGACATGTAGATGCCTCCGTTAAGTATTTATATTTAGTGGGCAATTTACTGTCTAGTACATTCAGCCATTAAATTGATTTTATAAACAATTGCTTTGTTTATACGAAATTGTGAAAACATTGAAATGTTTATTCGAAAATCTTTAGCAAATATTAAATGCGTAGACGTTTTCTTACGAAAGAAAAAACTAGAAATACACAATATGAACAGCGTTCATAGAAACATCTAATACAATAAAAACAAGTTAAAAAGCGAAGTCGGTCATGCCCGACCATATGATACCCTAAACCAAAGCATTCAAAACATATTGGCGAGAGTGTACCCTATTTGGGACCCATGGGCAAACATTTACCCGCCAGAGCAAAATTATTTTATCAGGTTAAGGCTTATGTAAAAGTTCTTTGTGCCGAATATTATTAAGATATCTTCATCTATATAAAATATTTTTGCCTTTAAGTGATTTGAGGAATAAGATTTATATAGGACTTATGGGTAATTTTGGACCTACCAGGCACGTCATGACAAAATTTAATCTTTATTTCGGAACGAATCTTGTATGGTGGCTATGTAAATTTATGGACTGACTTTCATAATTTTAATAGGCTTGGTCCTCGTGACAATAAGAATCCATGTACCAACTGAAATAATGTATGTATGTACCAAATTTCATCAAATTATAATCAAAATTGCAGCCTGTACTTTGGGCTAGCCAGCCTGACAAACATCATACAATCGATTTAAACCGCGATTCTAGGTCGGACGGTATACTAAAAGTAAGGTCTAGGGCCAATATACTAAGGTGTTACAAGCATCAGCGCAAACGCATAGTACCCTCTTCAACAAATTTAATGATACAAAAAATATTTGCGAAGCCGCTAATGTGGAATTTGAGGTATTTGTTTATATACAATGCACAAATATCCTTGATAATTTTATTTGTGTAGACCAGACCATGAAGAAAATTTTGAAAATTTTAATTAAAAATAAAAAATGATTATACAGTAGGGCGGTTGATTTGTATGAACGAAAAAAAAAAAAATTAAAAATCGTATAGCAAAAACGTAATCTACATAAAATTCTAAGAAAATTCTCCGAAGAAACCATGGGTCTAAAATCAAACCCTAATCCGCGCCTCTCAACTTGAAATTTTTTTGACTTGGGTGAATATTTTTTTAATGTAAACAATTTTGAGTGTAGAATAATATAAAGTGCAAAAGAACTACGTTACTAAACAATTTTATTCAGAAAATTCGATTTCTTTTTAGAAAAAGCAATTTTTTCAATTATTTATTTTTTTGGCAAAGGCGGGCATATACATTTTCAAGTCGAGAGAATTTCGGAGAATTTTCTTAGAATTTTATGTAGTTTTTTTTTGATTTACGAATCGACCCGCACTATACTTTAGTAATAAGAAATTTAATTGAAAAGTGGTGAATGTGCTACAATTTTTAAATATCAATATATCAATATTAAACCCCACAAAGTATATACATTAGGGTGCGACTTATTTTTAATTTTTGTGAAATTGTTCTCCCCCTAAAATTGTTCTTCCCATAAAAAACTATGTTTCGCAAAAAAAAAAAAAAATTAGGCCAATTGCATATCGCGAAGGCGTGGCGTGGAAGATTAAAGGTGCATTTACAAGGGGGGGAAATTAATTTGTTAATTTTTTGTAAAAATTTAGCTATCAAATAATAACTTTTGCCATTAAAAGTAAAATAATCGAAATGTGTACAAAACTACCGTTATAATGATATATAAAAGACAGATTTTGTTTAAAAAGTTTTAAAGTTATTAAAGTTTTTACAGGCCATTAACGTGTCTCAGTCCACTTCAATGAAATATAGGAATAAAATTAACATACATATTTTGAGTAATATTTAAAAAAGAGCTAGTTTTTTCTTCAAATATATTCGAATTTATTTTTATATGAGTTTTTGTCTTCGTAAGATACCCTTAACCTATTCGCAGGTAAGAAAAAAAATTTTGTTTAGCCGCAGTTTCAAATTTATTTTCAAATTTTTAAAAATGTTGTTAAATACATTTCCGAATGTTTTGATAACTCATTGGGATTTATTGAGGATATAAAAAGGAATAAAAATGTGAAAAAAATTATGTCGATAGCTTTCTTAGTTTTTCCGTACCTGCGATTTAAATTTTGCGATTTTCGAGAATATCAATTTTGTTTTGCCATATATTGGCAAATAAGCTCAATTTCCTTACTGTTAAACATTTTAAGTAAAACCTATTCAGAATATTACATCCCAAATAATTAAAAATATACTCTGAAGGTTTTACTCAAACCGAAAAACATTAACCCTAAAGGTCATAAGTCAAATTTTGACATATTTGGAGTTTCTAACTTGGTGGCCACACGATCAAGTTTTGCCTTTCAATTTGCAATACACTCTCAGTTTTTTACTAACACACTCACACTTTTTAAATTGACCACGAGATTGCTTTCAATTTCATTTGTTTGGCAATTTTACTATCAATTTAACAGCTGATTACATGTTAGTCCTTATAAATTGTTTTTTACGACATCTTGAAAGTAAATTGCTTACAAATTGAGTGCAGCCTACGTCACAGCTTTCAATTTTTGTAAATTTTGACAAGCAGTATATGTAAAAGACTATCAAGAACAACTTGATCGTGTGGCCGCAGGGTAAAGGAAAGATAGCGAAATATTGTACATTTGTGTGCTGATTTTTTGAAACTGGGGAAAAATATACCCTTAAGTCATACGAAGACAAAACCGTGCAAAAATGGAGATTATCCCTTAAATGCACTTGGGGTCAAAATGACACCTACATATCTTGTTAAAATTTTTACAAAAACTGAACAACATTTATTTTTTCCCCTTGTAAATGCACCTTCAGTTAGGGTACAATTTCGCAAAAATGAAAAATAAGTCGCACCCTAATATAAAGGGTGTTTTTTTAAGCCCGATAGAACTTGAAATTGTAAAAAATAACACAAAAAATTAAATTGTAATCAAAATTAACATTTGAAAATGATTTCGGGCATATGGGCACCGCGGCTGTTCTTGACGAAGCGCATTCTGGACGTCCAATTTTGGGCCACTTTTTCGAGCACTGCTGGCCGTATGTCACGAATAACACGAACAATGCTGGCCTCCAAGGCGTCAATTGTTGCTGGTTTATCAGCATAAACCAGTGACTTCACGTAGCCCCACAGGAAATAATCGAGAGGTGTCAAATCGCACGACCTTGGAGGCCAATTGACAGGTCCATTTCTCGAAATCAACTTATCGCCAAATTTTGATTTCAATAAGTCGATGGTTGCGTTCGCCGTATGGCACGTAGCGCCATCCTGTTGAAACCACATCTCCTCCGGATCAATGTCATCCATATTTTCAAACAAAAAATCATTGATCATGGTGCGGTAACGATCTCCATTGACCGTAACGCGAGCTCCGGCCTCATTTTTGAAGAAATAAGGTCCGATGATGCCACCAGCGTGAAAACCGCACCAAACGGTGCATTTTTCTGGATGTAATGGAGTCTGTAGGGTCTCTTGTGGATTGGTCTCGCTCCATATGCGGCAATTTTGCTTATTAACAAACCCGTTAAGCCAAAAATGCGCCTCATCGCTGAACACAATTTTGCGATAAAACAACGGGTCAGTTGCCAACTGCTCTAGAGCCCAATCGGCGAAAGAACGACGCATATAATGGTCTCGTGGCTTCAATTCCTGCACCAGCTAGATCTTATACGGGTGTAGGCCGAGATCTTTGCGCAAAATTTTCCACGTAAAGGACGGACAGAGCCCCAATTCCTGCGACCGACGACGAATCGATAAATCTGGATCTTCTTCCACACTTTCGTTTACAGCGGCGATATTCTCTTCAGTACGCACATTCCTTCGACGTGTTGGTGTTATTGCATCCTCTAGAGAGTATGTGGTACGAAATCTATCCACAGTTCGACGAATGGCTTGTTCAGATGGACGATTATGTACGCCATAAAAATGACGAAGTCGTCTATAAGTTGCGCGAATCGACGACTGATTTTCAAAGTAAATTTGGATAATTTCGTAGCGTTGTTCAAGCGTGAGTCTATTCATGATGATTTGTCAGAGTATACTGAAACGATAAAAAAAAATATTTCATCAAAATTTAATTTTTTGTGTTACTTTTTACAATTTAAAGTTCTATCTAGCTTAAAAAAACACCCTTTACACAAAATATTTTGGATTTTTAAGTAATTTTAAGTCGTTTTGCCATATCTTACTTACTTTCTTAACTACTCAACAGAAAAGAACAACAAATATACAACAGTATGTTATTACCAGGGAAACCAAAAATATGCGCTAAAAAACTAATTTTATGTGCATTAAATATGCAGTAAAACTTAAAAATATGCCCTAAAAATTGTTAAAAAATACGCCCCAAAATATTCAAAACTTGCTAATTTGAAAACAAAATATTCAAAATACATAGTTCCATTTTATAAAAACAATTCTAAAATTACAATCGGTGAAGCCCAAACATCAAAGTATTTTCAGACGAATTTTCGAGAATTTACTCTATTTGAAAACAATGTGCAGTAATGGGATCACAAAAACAAAGTAATGGTAAGAGGTTAAAATTCATATAAGAGTTATTTGTGCCAAATATTATCTAGATATTTACATCCATATGAGATTTTATGTCTTTAAGGGATTTAAGGGACAGTCGCTAAATTGTTAATTAATGTAAACAATTAAAAGTACCGATTCGAAAAGAATTTAACTTAAAGTAAAATATTTTTTGGGGAGAATCTAATCTTAATTCCAACATAATTAGATTATGTACGAACACAACGATTCTAATTTGGAAATTAGTTCTTAAAAATATAGACCGGTTCTCACCGTTTACATAGACTTCGTCCTTAGAACAATTAAAAAATATATATATATGTTTACCAAATTTGATCAAATTATCTACAAGATTGCAACTTGTACTTCGCGCACAAAATTAACATGAACTGTTAGATCGTTAGATCACTTTTAAAAGCGATTCTAAATCTATCAGTATACTTAAAGATTGGTCCAGATTTTTATGTATTAGACAAATCGCCAAACACGTATATAATTGATAATTCCTTATTTTTTCCTTATATACAAAATTTTAAAGATTAAAATAACAATTATCTTTAATGACAATCTGCTTTGTCTTACAATTTAAGAGTAAAATTTAAATGTAGATACCGAAATTGAAGCAACACGTTGGATATACAGATAGATATTTAAAAAGCCAGAATTTTGCAAAAAAAAAAAGTTATTTTTATTTGCTTCCAATGCTCTTGAAGGCACTTAAAAAATTTTTAAATGTATCAAAATATGGCTCAAAAAGCCAAAATATGCGCTAAAAACTTAAAAATTGCTGCAAAAAAGCTTTTTTAACTAAATTATGCAAAAAATTGCTGCAAACAGTAAAATATGCACTAGCAAAGCGATGCCAAAATTCATAAAAAGTGCTAAAACGGATACATATATTGTTTCTGACTTCATTGGTCGCACAAGGAAAAACATGCAATTGCATATTTATGGTTTCCCTGGTAATTACTATTTAGAACCAAAATACCACAAAATACCAAATGCGTATTTAAATTGGTTGACAAATTTGTCTACCATTTGGTTCTTTTTATCCTGCGTTTATTTGGTTCGTAAGATCTAACAAATAATGGTGCCTACTCTATATAGGTAGGCCTCGATTGACGTGGTCTATTGGGACCGAACAAAGTACATGAAAAGCAAAACCATTTTTTTTTTTTGGCGAAGAATAATACATTTAGCGTTAATCGAAACATGAAATACATACACAATTTAAGTTCTAGATTATCTACAATTATGTTATCTTTTTATTAAATTGTAACATTAAAACATATTAAAATAGTTCCAATGTTCCACAAATTTCCGATGCAAATGGGTAGTCAGTATTTAACGATTTTTTTAACTTTTCTAAAGATTTTATTGCTATGTTAATGCAATCTTAAATTATAAAATACTTTTCATAACTCTGATAGGCATATATTTGAATTCTCTTTTATTATGTCTAAGATTTAAACGTTGAAATAATCCGTGACCTGTTGCATTAGGCGGCAGAAATAAATCTTTAAATGTCCCAAATTTTTAAGGTTAAAAGGAAGTATTTTAACTAGGGATGTAACGATACGCGTTTAAGCCGATACACTACCGATAATCAAAAAGAAATATCGGCGATACCGATACGAATCTATATATAAATCGGCTAAGGCAAAACAGTTAAGAACACTTTTCTCCTCTGTATGTCAACCGATTTGAAAAAAACACACACCATTTGAAAGATATTTACTTAGTCTGGGTTCACACTATGAAAGTTTTCTTTCAGAAAGTGTAACTTTATTGGTGAGAAGGGAGACAGTAACAGCATGTTCTTTTCCTCTCTCACCAATAAACTCAGACTTTCTGAAAGAAAATGTTCATAGTGTGAATCCAGACTTACAGAAGTGCACAATATATATTTTATTAAAATCTGTTCAATATTTTCGGATTAATAAGCGTTCAAATTAGCTACTAACACATTTGTACAAAATACAAAATTTGTTTTTTCAATTATCAAATAATAAAAAAATAGGGTGCTCGATTATAAGAAATTTTTAAGAAAACGGTTTTTGAATATATCGACTATATAAATACGGGAAATTAAATTTCTTTATTTTACTATTCCGTGCTGCATGTGGTGATTTATTTAACTTAGAAACATAATATTATAGGTGCAGGGTCCTGAGTAGGGTTTTTCCCAGGATTTCCCGTCCCGGGAATTTCAATTATTTTATTTCCCGTTTTCCCGGGATTTTTCTTGCGGGATCCCGGGAAATAAAAAATTCCTCATAATTTCAGAAAATAGCTATTTATACTTTGAAATTTAGTTTTCTATTCTCTAAAAATTAGCATCTGTGGATGGGTTGTGGATTAGATAAATTACAAGAAGTGAGTACATGTATTTAAATGAATGTCTCCTGATGCAATAAATCTACTAAAAGCAGAATGGGCAGTGCAACAGTTGATAATTATTACATTTAGTGAAGTGAAGAGTTAATAAAGTACATTAATTCAAAATAAGATGCAGGCAGTAAAGTTTCATTGTCCATGAACAAGTCTTAAAAATAGAAGATACCTAAACATATCGCTCCTTTATTGCAACATAGTCATATCTACAAAAACAAACGATCTTGGCAAAATGCGATTAAAGTTTTCAAAATGTACCGACTTAAAGATATATTTTGCTATAACTTCAGTTCAGTTTGAGATATGACTATGATCCCTGCGGGAAATTTGTGTCAATTGGTCCAACAGACTGGTCCTGGGACTTGTGAAAACAGAACAAGTAGAAAAAGAAAGGACTCATGACCAGTGAAAGAAGAACCAATCCCTTAACTGGTTTATGAAGAACAAAAAGGTAGAAAAAGTAATGAATTACAGTACAGTCTTCACCGGTGCTGTGACACATTTTTTGGTACTTTCTTAAATTTGGTTCTTGAATTTAATTCTAGGACTTGTTTTATTAAAATAATACTACATTTTAGTAATTGACATTAAGCACGTTCATTGAGAATAGATCTGTGACTGGTCAAATGGTGTCAATTGACCCCCTCCAATGACAACCCCTTGTAAAAGTGATAGAACTAGAACCGGTCCCTACCACCAAAGACCTATCACGGGACTACTTTGATGTCAGTTCGCTTCCCTCTAGGGATGCAATGAAGGAGCGATATGTTTATTAGGTGATAAACACAAATTTTCAATTTCAATTTGTGTTGGTTTATATACCCGTGAAGTGCGGGGAAACCGAAATAAAATAACATTTTGGAAACTCGTGTAAGATACTACAATATACAACTTGAAAAACACATTGTCCTAAAGATTACAAATGGACCTATTGAAATGAATAGGTTTGTAAGAAGCAGTCCGGTTGATGCTATTTTTGCATCAACCTTGACATACATTTGACTGATATAGACGTTGTTTATAAAAAAGAAAAAATTGCTTCTGAATGTGAACCCGAAGCATGCTACAACGGTGCACTTTTAACTAAATATTTGTCCAACCTCGGTAAAAAATGAACGAAATTTTTAGGAAACATGATAATTAGTAAATAAAATCAGGAATATACTTTTTGAAGACTTACTAAGCGCTTTGAGTGTGTCAGAAAGTTATTTCCTAGGCCGTTAAAAAATGTTATATATTTCTTTAAAATATATTCCTTTCTTCATAAAAATAATTTAATGAAAATTAAATTTAATGAACTTAAGCCTAATTAAAATTATTAAGAATTTGGATTAAAAACCATAAATAGTTCAACAAAATAACCACAATACTAATTAATATTTTATTTATTAACTTTTTGATCTCATATCTTGAGTACCAAAATGCAAAATACAAAAATACAAAATACAAAACCATTTACTGCTCTTGAGTGTTTGTTTAAAATAAAAAAATAATTCAAAAGTAACGGTAACACACTGAAATGGTTGGCAGCTCGCATCAATTTTAATAGAAAACGGATTCAAAACAAGTGTCAAAAAGTCGTTCTAATTAGAATTATTATCGAAACAGAATGTCAGAGATATTTAGAAAAAAACAACTATAACAATTTTGTGTTTTATCATTTTTAGTTGTAAAATATCAAATTTTTTTAAGATGATTATTAGTTATTAAGACAATTGAACAAAGAAGAAGTCTAAAATTTGGACTCTAAATCAACAAGGAAGCAGAAGGCGAAAAAAATTAATAGTTATCTTTAGACTGCAACCACGAAAATAATTTCAGAAAGTAACACAACTATGCTACCTGTTAAGATACCCGAATATAAAGTAACATGTAAGTATGTATGTGTACAAATAGGAATAAGAAATTTCTGGAAAAAATAGTGGGGGGTGTGCTGGAAATCGCAAACGCAAAACGCAAGAATTTGGAGGCTGTTTTTTATACACTTTTAATCTAATTTTTATAATTTTTGTTGTAAAATTCTGTTTAATAGAGAAATGTTTGTATAATATTTGTCATTAAATTCTTTTATTATAGAAATCTTACTAAAAAACGACTTTTAAAATTCTTGCGTTTTGCGTTTGCGATTTCCAGCACACCCCTGAGTAATTTAAGAACACTTAAAAAAATCATCAAGTTAATTTTATAGAGAGGTGTATTAAAGTGGTTCGGGCACTACGATTAAAGATTAGTTGAAAAAAGGCAAACCTGCAGCTTACGGGTCACACGAAAAAAAAATTGAACCCCCTCCGGAGGTAAAAAAAACCAAAATTAAAATTTAAGTTGGCTGAGGTCCGTGGGCCCCTATGGATCCAAAAATCAGATTCGATTGCGTTGGTATGGCGCTTTCCATATCAAATTTACTGACATAAAACCTACAAAATCAGTTCATAATACAAGGGACCAAGGATTTTGTTGTTTAAGAACTGAATGTTGTTTTTAAGGTTATTTGGGACGCTTAATCCAAATCTGCACTTAGTTTTTCTATCAGCTCGACTATTCGACACATACCGTTATGGCCAAAATTAAGGCACTTCCACTACATACAGGGGTGTGCTGGAAATCGCAAATGCAAAACGCGAGATTTTTAAAAGTTGTTTTTTAGTTAGATTTCTGTACTAAAAGAATTTTATGACAAATATTATACAAACATTTCTCTATTAAACAGAATTTTATAACAAAAATTATAAAAATTAGATTAAAAGTTTATTAAAAACAGCCTCCAAATTCTTGCGTTTTGCGTTTGCGATTTCCAGCACAACCCCCCCCCCCATATATTGGAATAACTTGAAAATGGGTCACCATTTTCAGTTCAAAAAAAATTCAAAATTCGCTGGCAATATTATCTTAAAGCCGTGCTTACATTGGTTTTAAATTTGACCAGTAGTTTCAGATATACACCCAGCGGGAAAATGAGGAATTGATTACATAAATAATTAAAAAAATAATAATGCATTCATTAGAATCGAGAAGGTAATTTTATCAGACAAAATAATTATGAATTGATTACCACGTATATTCCCACATTTGCAGAACATGGAATGAATTATTTCCGCTCGTGAGTATTATTCGTGTTTTTCTATTACATATTTGCTTAATAAAAATCCGTTATTTTTTGCTGTTTTTATCTCGTCTACTAATTTTTATTATCAAGGATGAATTATTTAATTCATTCGCAGGATACATTAAAATCATTTATTACAATCCTAGGACATGGTCTGTGTTAAGAATAATGAATTCTGGAATCAAATATTATACAAGATATGTATTACTTTCTCGATTCCTGTTGATTACCTTTACCAGCTGGGCATATCGTAGAAGTAAAAAAAAAAAAAATTAAAATTTAAAATAAAAAAATTTTTGTTTTTTAAAAATTCATAAAAAATAAAAATTTTGCGTCCCACATATTCAATTCAACATTATTCAATTCTTAATCAACAAAAAAATTTCAATTTTGTTCCGCTGTGTAATCACTGATACTACTTTATGTTGATTTGTGTTTTTTATATAGTTAAAATGTTTAAAACGTTTTAAATATTCCAAAACGGTTGTCCGGGTCTTGATGGTCCTTCCTCCAAGTCTGCTTCCAAAAAACTTGACGAGGCCTTACTGGGAAATAATCTTTTATCATCCAACCAATATTTAAAGATTGACTCGAAAACATTCTATATTCTGTGTGCATGCATCCACTTCTTCGATAGTTTGCTAAGAAAATTTTGAGCTGATTGCTTTACTTCATGCTTATGGTCATCATCTTCATCATTTTCTATACCACATTTCATGAAAATGTAATGTATGACAGCGTTATTGGTTTTTCTTCTGGTCTTTTTCAGAGTACCAAACATTGAACAAATCCCTTTTAGTGATAGACATTGCAACCTAAAGATACAATAGAAAATGTTTAGGCAAAAATAGGCAGCTAATTTCTTGAACATTTAACAATGCACATGTTAAAGATGATAAAAACACAAAAGTAGCAGCGACAGCTGTTGAAAGTCACATATAAAACTCTATCACAATTTACAATACATATTAAATTCCCCAATTAATAAATACATTTTAATTTGCATACATATTTTCTAAACGGAAGGTTTAATCAGCGGAACATTTCAACTTTAAAAAATATATACCTCTATTGTATAAACAAAACCAATAAATATTACAGAGAACGTTTTCACTTTATTTTTTAAGCTCTCAAAACCACATACAATTATCAACTAATCTGTTATTAAAAATTAAACTTAGCAATTACTGATGTTTAAATTAATGCAGCAGTGATAATATTGCAAATATTCCAAAAAAAAGTATATACCGTTGTGTAAGGTTGGGTCTTGCCATTTAAAAATCAACTAAATTTTTTTACTCTGGCACCATTCGAAAAAACGAATTTTTTCGCACTAAATCGCTTAATAAAACTTCTCTGCATTAAAAGGTACAAAAAATAACTTAAAGGGGAAAATAATGAACGAATATAGGTATAAACAATCGAGAGGAAATTACCTTTAATTTGTGTACCCATTCATGCCACTAAGTTGCGGTGCGGTTTTTTGAGCCCAGGGGGCTCCACGTGCCTTAGCCCCCTTTAATTTTAGTTTTTTTTTTGTGTTTTAATTCGGAATCGGGTGGCATTTTTTTGTGAGCCTAGTAAACTGCAGTTTAGCCAAAAATAATTCCAGAAATATTTTTTTAATTTTTTGCCATGCCTATCTAGCCCTTTTAGTTTTATGTACACTGCGTTATCATTTGTAGTCTTTTAATGATATATTGCATACTGTTATTCATGGCTTGTTAATGCCAATATTTTTGTCATTGATGACTTTTTAATCCGATATCAACTTCTGGGCGCCACTTCCGATCTAATATGCAATTTTTTTTCACGTCGTAAGAAAGGCCTTCTAAAACTTAGTATGCTTTGCTTTTTATATACTTACTTATATGTACGAACCAATTTTCTTTTACACCTTTTCAGTGTTGCCGTTAGGATACGAAAGATACATTTTTCGTATCTTTTGACTACTTCAAGTATCATGTATAATCCTGACATTTTTCGTATCTTTTGAATATGTACGCAAAATGTACAGAAACAAAACATTCGGGAATTTTGAGCAAACAAGCAGCCAAGGCGCATTGACTAAAATGTGAGGTCAACTCTACAACAACACTGCTTCTGTGGTCGGATTGTCAAAAATATTGCTTGTAAAAAAAGGTTAGTTTACATAAAAAACTACTTTGCATACACACTTTGACAAGTCGACCACCGAAAAAAAACACCATATGTTGACTTGACCCCAACTTCTAGTGAATTCGCCTTGATAGCAGCTTCAATAATGGTGAAAGAAAACATTAAGGGGTTGCAACATACGATCCACCTAAATCGATAATGACGAGTAGTGCGAAGTTGTTCTGAGGAAATATGAAAATCTTTTTTATTTTCAGGAAATTTATATGAACTTTTCAATATAATCGCCTTAGTACAAACGCCTTAACTCGTATATTAATTTTTACAAAAATGAATTTTTTTTTGATAACATCCAAAGATAATTACATATAATTAATTTTAAAGTTTGCTTATTGTATTTTTGAAAAATTACATATGTAGATAATATTTATGACTTAAATACAGTCGAACTCCCATAACTCGAACTTCTCTAACTCGAATTTTCTCTTACTCGAACCAATTTGATTGGCAGTAGCTCTAAAACAATAAACTACATACAATTCTCCTTGCGTAACTCAAACTTCCATAACTCGAAATTCTCCATAACTCGAACCAATTACTCAAATTTGTATTCTATAACTCGAAGTTTTTTTGCTTGTTTTGTTTATTTTCTTTATTTATTTCGCTTTCTTTTGCTTGTTTAGCAGGTTTGTATATTTTACTTTGCTCTTTTTTTCGGGGAAATCCCTTTTTGTACATTACGTGTGTCTTTTGGTTTGCCTAAATATGTTAAAATTATTTGTATGTGTTTATTTCAAGGCAAATAAACGTGTTTTACAATGTTTGTCGATGGAGGGAAATATAAGTTTATAAAAGAAGTCGAGGGTGGATTCAAGAAAAAGGAAGCAGACAATAAATATGGTGTCCCAGCTAGTTCGGTCTCATAGATTTTTAAAAATAAATAATTAATTATCAGCTCGTTTGAGTCAGTATCTCATCTCTTTAGTAAAATGATTAAGACCAAAATATACAAAATTATCGACATAGCAGTCCTCAATTGGTTTACAGCAGCTAGAAGTCAAACCATGCCGATATTTTACTTCATTGTAACTTGTTTATTACAAATACATGCCTACATGCTTAGATATGAAGCTTTCAAATAGTGCCTGTTTTAAACAAAAAAATACAAAATGTACACAAGTTTGCAATTTATTCTCTTTTCAACAAGAAAATTCTGTAACTCGAAGTCTCCATAAGTCGAAGTTTTGTTGGGATAATTGTGATTCGAGTTATGGAAGTTTGACTGTAAATATAAAAATTAATTTATACGAAATCAATTTCTTTACAATATTAATTTAAATATGAAATAAAAATGTTATGTTAATAAATGTTAAACGTTAAAAATGGATTTTCAAATTTTTTTCAAAACGTATCTTTTTGGGAAAAAGTGTATCTTTTTGGAAACTAAAATGTATCTTTCTCGAAATTTCACTGGCAACACTGCACCTTTTACATTAAAGCAGGTCGATCAACATAAAAAACAAATACAAATTGCATCAGTCTCGCTCTATAATAAATGTTATATCATTGAAATCTCTAGAACTGAAAAACAGAATTTTTAAACCCCGTACTTTTTGTTTTGGTAAAAGTTACTTTTTAACAAATATATATTTTAACAAATATAATGTGAGAATTATTTCCTTTTATAAGGTTTTTTTTATTTTATTAACCATTTTTGTTTTTCGAATGTGTTCAATGAATCAAATTTCAATTTATAAAGCTTGCTTGCACTAGTCCTATTTCATCAATATTTCACATACTTTTTTGCTTAACCCATTACAAGTCACTGTACTCAAATGAGTACAGCTGGCATTTTACAAGTTTCCAAGCAAAAACAAAGAATTTTTAATCGTTGTACCGTTATTTATGTTCACAACAATAATCCCAACAGCAGGTAAAAAAGAATTTGTGTCTCTTTTTTATTTTTGGATACAAAAGTATTAGTCTGATTTGTGTCACGAAAACAGTGCGAAGGTATGAACACTATTTTGATAATACTGAAAATAATCAGCCCAATTATGAATAAAAATTCCCCGGGAGTTTTTTCCTTTTCCCATTTTTACAATTGAATTAACATAGGAAAAAAGGGAGAAGGGAGAAAACTCCCGGGGAATTTTTATTCATAATTGGACTGAATATTGAATTTTTTATTGGTAATTTTAAATTATTATACATAATTAAAATCGTATCAGAATAACTCACAGACAAAAATAAATTACTTAAATAAAAAGATAATAAACGTAGAGCAGTATAAAATTGACTGTACTCGTTTGAGTACACTGACAACATGCATAGGTAAAAAATAAGTTTTTTTTTGTTAGATTTTAACTATGAGTGGAGAACATTTTACGGCCCAAAAGTGATTGAAAAGCCTTCAAGAAGCATATCATGTGGAGAAGAGGTGTTTAGGAACATATAACGGTTTCAAGCCTATCAAAAGACAAACCTGGTACTATTAAAGTTTTCGTAAATCTTGAAATCATTGACAACGACGTCAGTGCCGATAGTGATAAAGAACCGTTGGCACCAAAGAAAACTCGCAAGACTTCGCAAAGCAAATAAATCCTATTTGGCGCAAACACTATCCATTGCAGAGCTCGACCCCTCAGCAGAACTTTGAACTTTGTAAAGGATGAAATAGTGTATGTGAAGAAATATTTGAAAAATCTTTGATCACAATGTCCTTGACTTTATATCCTCCAATTCTTGAAGTCGAATCGAACTGGCTTTCTTCGAATGAAATGCTTAGCGGAATGATGAACAAAATATTCCTTAAGATGGGTCAATCGTAAAACATTTTGGCTACCATTCCGATAAGCAAGTTATTCGAGGAACGCCAGTTCGATTTGGCTTCAAAAACTGGGTTGCGGGTATTGCTGCCAGTTAGTTAGTTTTGTACTCCGGAAATCGAATGTGGAATCTACTGATACATTTGGTTCACGTGTTGTTAAAAAATTATTGGAGTAATGGAATTGTACTGCACGAAATTATAGTGTTTTTTACAACTTTTTACTAGATATTAAAGTTCATCTTAGATGTTTAGAGTAACGTCTGGGTCAATGTTTACAGGATCATCCCAAGATGGGGCTGGACACTAGCCTACTAACCTACAAAACCATCTGAGGTGCATTTTTTGCCATATTAGAGCCCGTTGGTAGTATAAGAAGTGCTTAAAAACGCTTTGCATTAAAAAACAATGTTCTGAAAATTTTCATACATATGAGGTCAGTGTATTCAGTTGAGTACACCCCAAAATCTCAGTTAAAAAAAATATTTTAAAATTTTTTTTTTAATCAATAAATAAAGTTAAACTTAAAAAATTATGGCCAGTTTTTGTTTGACCTCTAATGGGTTAAGCCAACCTTTGCAAGAAAGCCTTATACAGTACTTTTCGTTTATAGTCACTATCGTTTGTAGTCACATAAGCGATATGGTCCATTTTATCTTTATCTTCTGCCGCTATAAGTAAATTCAATAGAAAGTATTTACGTTATAGTTCGTTTTGCGATATAACCACATTTATTAGCGTTATAGTCACATTAGCAACATGTATCAAGTTCCTTTTAGTTTTCGAAGCCACAAACCATATGAAAGAACTATGTCTTACTTAATTGTTTAATTTTTCTCATCAAATCTCTACTTAGAAAAAAATTGATTTTTTGTCTTGGTATCAGGGATAAAATATTTACATAATTATTATTTGAATTTTTTAATGCAATATGCAGCTCTGTTGCAAAACCATAAGCCTGCTGTCGGTGTAATAAATATGAATTTTTTATTTTCTATATTCAAAAAAATTGGTTCTATTCGAATTCGCCTCATAGTGGCATATATAAGAATTAGGCCTATATAGTCCATAATTTGGCTGCAACTTAAGGATATTACTATAAGCAAAAAGTTTTGTAAATTGAAATTTGATTCATTAAACACATTCAAAAAATAAAAATGGTAAATATAATAGGTTTGATCTCGTACTCAACGTTGTGAGCCCGCGGGATCCCAATCTCACCGCAAACTGTTCCCGTACTCAAAGTTTGGTAAAGTGAGAGAGCTTTTAAGATAAAAATATTCTTCTTCTTGCACCAAGAAAATTGTTAAACAATGAGCTGTGTATGAAAATAAACAATAAAAAACAAGTAAGAAAGTATAGTCGGTCAAGCCCGTTCATATGATACCCTATACCACAGAATTTAAAAACAAATTTTCGAGAGTGTATGGCTATATAAATAGGGATCTATCTATGTTTTAAATTTCATTACAATCGGTTTGATAGTTTCTGGAAGGCAGAAATTGCCCCTATCTCCCGTGGTGGTCCTATTTTTTTAAAAATGCGTAGCTTATGTGTCCGTACAAATATGAATCTATCTATGTTTTAAATTTCATTAAAATCGGTCTGATAGCTTCTGAGAGGGAAATATTGCCCCCCATTACCCCTCGTGGTCCTATTTTTTTTAAAAATGCATAGCTTATGTGTCCGTACAAATATCTATCTATCTATTTTTTTTAATATCATTAAAATCGGTTTGATAGTTTCTGAGAGGCAGAAATTGCCCCATATCTCCCCTCGTGGTCCTACGATTCGGTCAATTTTCAATAGGCTTGGTCCTTGTGCCAATAAGTACCTATGTGCCAAATTTTATTAAATTATCCAAAATTGCGACCTGTACTTTGCGCACAAAGTTACATGGACAGCCAGCCAGCCAGCCAGCCGGACGGACATCGTTAGATCAACTCAGCAAGTAATTCTGAGTCAATCGGTATACTTTAAGGTGGGTCTAGGACCAATATTTTAAGATGTTACACACATCAGCACAAATGCATAATACCCTCTCCACTATTGTGGTGTGTGTATAACTACAAACAATTATTACTTAAAGAAATAAAAAAAAAATATTAATAAAATAAACAATAGAAAATGTTAAAAACTGTAAGTACATGCTTCAATTTTACTTTAATACATGCTAATGTATTTTGGGGTAGAAATTTGATATTTATTGTTCCCGTGCTTTTGTACGTTTTTGTCTATTAGTGAGAGAAATTTTTGTTTACTCTCATTTTACCTAACTTTACCTAAAAAGTACGGGATCGCAGTAAAATTACCTTGATAACTTTTTTAGGTGTTTAACAAAATTTTTATAAACTTTTTCGAACATGAAAATAACCTAAGCTGATAGCAATATTGCCTTTGTAACTGCCATCCTACCCCTGCGCTTCATTAATTTTATATTTTTAGGTAAAAGCTCTGGAGTTTTTTGTGTGTAGTTAGCAAAAAATGTAGTACCTAGCAAAATCAAAGTCCAAAATAAAAAGATCAAATAATAAACACAAAATTAAGCAACTCATTTTGTGAAAAAACTTTTTGCCCTTTTGACTTTTGTAAATATTAAAAGATTTTAATGCGACTTCGTTGGTAATGCCCCGGATTGGGTTAATTATACCTGGCCTTTATAGCAATTTCAAACATATTTTGTACAATTGAAGTTATAAAGAAAGAAGAACAAAAATTTTTTTTTTGTTGAAGTTAGATTCGTTGCCGCTATAAAAGAAGTCGGAAACGTAAAAACAGTAACAATGTACGTTACGGCCAGCTTCTTCATATATTTTTTATGTGACAACCAGTACAAATTCCAAACGAGTATAAAAGTGTCGGCAGATACATAGATACCGCAAACTTGTGTAATGTGTTTCGACCAAGTTAACGTTTTGTTAAATATAACTCTTTAGTTTCTTGCTGATTCTACAATATCCGCGGCCCAAGTAAATATCTTCTCAAGATCATGATTTAATTACTGTAATTTTATATTAGATTGGCATCTACTTGAAAGTAGGAAGGCATCAGTTTGACAGCAAACGTGGAAAAGTTAAACAATTTTAACAAATTCAAGCACAAGATTAAATGGTGCGCCTTTAAGTGGTACAATAATACCAGAACTTTATTATTTTCTTATCTAGGTTACTACGAATTTCCTCTATCACATCGGTAGGAGCTAAAGTATGTGGCATGTCAGAACGTCCAGTGTCCATGGACAATATGACACTCCAAAAAGTGTCAGAGTGTCCACGGACGTTATGACGTTATGAAAAGTGTCATAATGTCCACAACATGTTTACAAACTCGAATGCATAGGCTGCCTTTGGCCAGCCGAAAGGATTTTCTCCTCTATGGTATAACAAATACCAGCTTCGCTAACTAAAGCTTCTCTTCACAGCAGGCCTTCGGCCGGGCGCAAGGATTTTCTTTTCTACGGTATAACAAATACTGGCTTCGCTAACTAAAGCGTCTCGGCATATCAGGCCTTTGCCCGGGCGCAAGGATTTTCTCCTCTATGATAAAACAAGTACCGGCTTCGCTTACTAAAGCTTCTCTTCACAGCAGGCCTTCGGCCGGGCGCAAAGATTTTCTTCTCTTTGTTATAACAAATACCGGCTTCACTAACTAAAGCGTCTCTGCGTAGTCGGCCTTCGTTCGGAAACAAGGCAGATTTTAGGAGCTTTACTTAGCGAAGCAGGTACTCGTAAACCATAGAGGAGAAAATCCTTGCGCCCAAAAGTGTTTTCGTTATATATTTAATATATACACCCAGAGAAAAAACAATAAAACAATTTTTAAAAAAATTTTTAACCATATTATGTTTAATTTAACCAAATCATTGACACCGACGATCATATAATGGTTAAATTAGTTTCTTTAAAAATAGATTTGTTGGTTGTGACCATAATAAAATTATTTTTCTCTGCGTGTATGTAGATATTTTTTTGTATTTAACTTCTTTAGTAGTTATGGACCTTATGACATGTTTAAAAATAACATAATGTTTATTTGCAAAGTGTATTAATGCCCACGGACATTATGACATTTTCAAATAACAAAAATTTCGGGTTCGGTCTTGAATATCTACCGAAGTCCTAGTAATTTTTAAAATAAACATGGTAATATGGCGTTCGTTTACTTTTCCAGTAAAATTCCAGTAAAATCCAGTAGGTGAGCAATATGAAAATTTTACAAATTTATATGTACGCGAACGCATTTCAGTAAAATCCAGTAAAATTTTTTTACAAATTTTGGGGTAAACGAACGCAGCTAATATAAATAAAATATACAAAAAATAGTAGCGGAGTTCAGCATTAATCTTGCAAAAGTGCATATGCAAAATATCTTAGCTCTTTTGTTAAATCCAACAACAAAATACACAGTTTCCGTAAGATTTCATTAAAGTGCTACGATATTTTCCGTTAACTCTTTTGCAAGCCTAATATTGAACACTGCTAATAAATTAATAATTTTTTAGCATTTATTGCAATGTTCAATTATTGTCTTTATTCATAATGAAGCTAATGTTTATTAAAAAAAAGTGTTTTAATAAATTAAAAAAAAAATGAGTGTAATTAATTGACCAATTAAATAATTAATATTTTAGTTGTACTTTGGAATTAGAGGGAAATAAATTTTTTGTATGTACATATTTATGAATATTTTGCAAATAATGCAAAACTTCATTCATAAAACAAAGTGTATTCTTAATTAATTTATTTTCACAATAAATCTTTTAAGCAATAAAATTTTATTTAAAAATAAAATTTTTTACATGCTCTCTAAGCAACATCATTTTAAAGTAAGGAGTTCTCTGCAAACCACTGTTCATTGTTTTTGCCAAATCAACTCATACTCGTATTTTTATTCCCTTCTCGAAGGTAAAGGGGTATTTATAAGTTTGTCGTTCCGTTTGTAATTTCTACAATATTGATCTTAGACCCTATAAAGTATTTATGAATATTCTGGGTCCTTATGAGTAGCAAAGTATATTTAACAATGTTCGTCGTTGAAATAGGTTTTCCGAAAACACCAAAAATGTTATGGACTATAATATAATGAAATAACTGGGACTAGCAGCCGTATTCATAATGAAAATTTGGCATGAAGTTGGCACAATGTTTATTCATAATACACTACCTAACTCTGGCTAACGATTTGCTAAACTGTTATTAAAGAGCTGCCAAGCCTTTGCTAACTTGTAAAAAAACAGCTGTTTAATGTCAAAATATTTTGTTGGAGGTTTTTTTTAATTTACTGTCGGTTTTTGAATTTGCTTTCATTTTTTAATTAATCTATATAATAAAAATGAAATGTCTGTTGCTGATCGCATAACTTGAGAACGGCTTGACCGATTTGGACGCCCACTTTTACGCCCACTTTTTTCGAATTACCTAAAATCAGAAAACGGCTCCATCGATTTGACAAATTTTTCTTTCAAATGGTCGTATTAATCCATTTAAAGTTTTCATCGAAAGAAAAATTTACCACGCCTACTTTTACGCCCACTTTTTCTATTAAGTGCATAACTTGAGAACGGCTTGACAGTTTTGGACGATTTTTCCTTTAAAATTATCGCCATGGTCCAACTTAGGTTTGTACGAAAAGGAAATTTTGCCCCGCCCACTTTTTTCGATTTACCTAAAATCAGAAAACGGCTTCATCGATTTGAATAATTTTTTTTTTCAAATGTTCGTGTTAATCCATTTTAAGTTTTCATCGCAAGAAAAATTTACCACGCCTACTTTTACGCCCACTTTTTCTATTTATTTGAACGATTTTTTCTTTAAAATGGTCGCCATGGTCCAACTTAGGTTTTTAAGGAAAGAAAATATTTCCCCGCCCACTTTTAAGCCCACTTTTTTCGATTTACCAAAAATCAGAAAACGGCTCCATCGATCATTAGTAATCAGCTACCGAGCGAAGCCGGGACGGCCAGCTAGTTTTATATAAAAACTTCTTAAAATGTTTATATGTATGTGGAAGGAAAAACAAACAAAAAATGAAATGACAAAACCAGCGTTTATTAATATAAAACGTGTTGAATTTTTGAACAATATAATGTGGCATCATTAAAATTCAGAGTTAATTTATGAAAAGTTAGCAGATGGACACAAGTTTGTTATGAATTAACTCTGTGCTAACAAGCTGCTAAGCTTAAGGCGACCGTACACGACATGTTTTTGTCATCTGACATGTCAAATTTTCCACTGCAAAACACATACATGTCGTGTGTTACCTTTTTAACTTTGCTTCTGTAAAAGTCAGACGCAAAGTCATCTGACAAAATTTCAATTAGAGCGTGCTCTATTTTCTTCTGACAAACCATCTGACATCAGAAAGCTATGCCGGCAAGAAACCGGCAGCGGCGTCCACTATTGGCGGAATCATTAGCCGGCTGAAGTTAATTTTTTACAATACCGAGATATGTTTGATAATCTTACCATTGAATAGAATTTATGTGAATATATATATATAAAAACCGTTTTATTATAAAATCCTAAATTGGTATCTTTGAATTAAAAGAAAAAAATGTTAAGATGGCTGAACTATTTTACGGCGCAAATAAAACTTTTCATGGCGGCAGCAAGCTATTTTGAAACCGAGCACTACTTTGGTTTCTGCAATAACAATGCGAAAAAAACAGAGACAATGTCAGAAGCAAATTACATGTACGTTTGTGACCGAATATTATAAAGCTTATGTAAAACAGCGATTTTGACAGACATGCACAATTACATGTGACTTGAAAATTTGACATGTCAGATGACAAAAACATGTCGTCTATATGCGCCTTTAGTTGACATTCTAGTTAGCAGCTCGTTGTACGTAGTGTACAAACGGTGGCTAACTTTTTGTTATGAATACGGCTGTAGATTTTTATGTATTTGTGTCATATATATTCCGTTTAAGTTTGTTATTCAGCCATATCTGTTCATAAATAACTGAGATGTGAGCAAAAAACCAAGACTGCCTCTTATTTTACCCATAAAACGATTGTTGTTGTTTTTTACCTTCTTGTTAATCAATCAATCATCTTGGTAATCAATGCACAACATTCGACAAAATTTGGGCGGAATTGGATAAGTGTCTTGGTAATCAATGCACAACATTCGACAAAATTTGGGCGGAATTGGATAAGTGGGCGTGGCACAAAATATATTTATTTATATCTTAAGAACGGTATTTAATATACATAATTTGGAAGTAATATATTTTATATAATACTTTATTTAAATTGTAAAGTATATAAAGCACGCATGTCACCACACATAACTCTCTTATCGCGCCATGGTCAGGGCTGGGCAGTATTTGAAATACATGTATTTGAAATACGTATTTAAAATACAAATACGTATTTTGTATTTGTATTTTAAATACATGACGTGCAAGTATTTTGTATTTTGTATTTTAAATACATATCCAGGAAGTATTTTGTATTTTAAATACATACAATAAATATAAGTAGTTTGTATTTTGTATTTTAAATACATAAAAAAATGGGAGTATTTTGTATTTTAAAAACATAGTTTACAAAATATATTCTGTCAGTTTATTGATGGTTGATTGCATTTTAATCTACCAAACCATTTTTCATAAGTCTAATGCAAAATCAAAAGGGTTTCAATTTCCAAAAATAAATTTTACACATAATATGGAGTTTTAGGAATCGCTTACGGTGCGGAAACTTTTTTCACCGAATCAGCTTAAAAAACAGTTTTTTATTATCAGAACGAAATTCCCCACATGGCGCTGGAGTGGTATTTTGCACTCAAACAAAGTTATAACCTTAATGTACATGACGTGGAAGCAGTGTTGGGCAAAATACATGGTTTGCGGTATTTAAAATACAAAATACTTGCTGATCATGTATTTAAAATACAAAATACTTTCAGGTTATGTATTTAAAATACAAAATACAAATACTTACACATCCTGTATGTATTTAAAATACAAAATACAAAATACTTACACATCCTGTATGTATTTAAAATACAAAATACAAAATACTTCCACGTCATGTACATTAAGGTAATAACTTTTTTTTGAGTGCAAAATACCACTCCAGCGCCATGTGGGGAATTTTGTTCTGATAATAAAAAACTGTTTTTTAAGCTGATTCGGTAAAAAAGTTTCCGCACCGTAAGCGATTCCTAAAACTCCATATTATGTGTAAATTTTATTTTTGGAAATTGAAACCCTTTTGATTTTGCATTAGACTTATGAAAAATGGTTTAATGTTGAAGATTATATATGAATTTAAACAAAAACGAACTTATTTAAGACAAGAGCCACTTCAACGTGCGGAAACATTTTTCACGAAAGATGAAAAGTGACACCATATTTTTTTATATTTTGGTAGATTAAAATGCAATCCACCATCAATAAACTGACAGAATATATTTTGTAAACTATGTTTTTAAAATACAAAATACTCCCATTTTTTATGTATTTAAAATACAAAATACAAACTACTTATATTTATTGTATGTATTTAAAATACAAAATACAAAATACTTGCTGGATATGTATTTAAAATACAAAATACAAAATACTTGCACGTCATGTATTTAAAATACAAATACAAAATACGTATTTGTATTTTAAATACGTATTTCAAATACTGCCCAGCCCTGCGTGGAAGTATTTTGTATTTTGTATTTGAAATACGTACAATAAATGGAAGTATTTTGTATTTTGTAATTTAAATACATACAGGATGTGTAAGTATTTTGTATTTTAAATACATAACCTGAAAGTATTTTGTATTTTAAATACATGACCAGCAAGTATTTTGTATTTTGTATTTTAAATACCTCAAACCATGTATTTTGCCCAAAACTGGCCATGGTGAAGGGTATATAAGATTCAGCATAGCAGTCTTACTTATTAAAACCATTGTTATCTGCAAAGTCAAGTGCATTTTGTGTTTGTATTAAAACGATTGTTTTTAATCTTTCACAAATAATATTGATAATTAAAATTAATCCAAAAATATCGCAGACATGCTTATTGAAACTATCAGAGTTTGTTAACTTACATAATATATACTATATGAATTGTATCATGAGAATAGATTGAACTAAATTCTTAACTAAACTGCCATTGTAGAGTATCAAACCATAGAAAAACTCTTCATTAAACTAATATTATAGAGTATCAAACTAGAAAAAAAAACATAAGATAATAGAATTGTTGGTTTTAATGAGCAAAGAATATAACTTATCTCAATTATGATGATTTTGATAATGTGCATAATGATACTGAAAAGGTTAAAATAGTCTTGATTTTAATCTTAGGCTTAGTGTTGATCTTGGTAGTAGTCCCTTGATCTTCGTTTTATAGTTTCGGATCCTGATCTTGGTTTTGTATAGGTATCTCATTTACAAGCCTATTACTTCAAACTACTAATCCTTTTCATTTTATCAGCTCTACTCATTATATTATTATTTTGATTTTAACAAATCTTATAAATTCTTTTCAGTTATCACATAATTTTATTCATTCTATATACAACCTGAAACATTTATCACTCATATTCATTATATCTAAAAAAAATTGAAAATAAAATATTAATCGGTTATAAAAATAGACAGGACAATTATAAAACCATTAAAAAAATAATTTGTCGTTGGTGCAAATAAAAAAGAATATATACCTACATGTATATAATACATATCTATATATTAAAGTTTAAAAAGGAAAAAATTAATAACGATGGCTGACTGCCATCATTGTAAAACCTCTATTCGTGGAGAGTCTGGTATAATGTGTGAAGGAATTTGCAAAAAAAATTACCACAGTTCAAAGAAATGTTCGGGAATAGATCAATACTCTCGTGGAATGCTGGATTCTTGTAACTATATCCGATTTTTGTGTGATGACTGCATGCAATATATTTATAATGTGGATTTAGCACTTGGAGAAATACAAGATGGTGTTAACAAAAACAAACAAAACCTGGCTGAATACAAAGGCGAATTTCAAGCGGCATTAAAACAAAATGAAATTAAACAACTCCTCGAAGCAATTGAAAAACGATATGAAGAAAGACTTAAAAAATTAGATGAAGCTTAAAAATCGTGTGACACAAATATTAAAGAAATTAAAAAAGTATACGGGGTTATAAACGAACACGAAAATAAAAATAAAGAAATTTGTAATATTATCGAAGAGAAAAATAAAAACATGTGAAATAGTAAGTTTCCACTTACATGTTTTGGGCCACAAAACTAGTTTTGCAGCAAAACAAGTGTTTTGCTACTTGTTTTCCCATACATTTTTCATGTTCGAAAAACTCAAACAAAAACTAGTTTTGCTCCAAAACATCTCGAAAATCATGAATACAACTCTGGGTTATCCATTATTGGTGATTAACAATTTCGAAAAAAGTGACATATTTACCAAACTATCAAAACTTATTAAATAGGTTTATGCAACTCTCCAGCTGATTTATTTGTTTGCAGCGTAAAAATAATAAAACAATAGAATAAAAAGGTAGTAAACTATGTGCTTTTATATAAGTACATATATGTACATCTGTGTATTGAAAAACAAAAAAGGAAATTTCATGTTAAAGATAAATATTTTTTTTCAACACATACTTTTTTTTTTGCTTCCATGTTTGTTTACAACATAAATGTCAAATTGATTTCGAAAATTCGAAAACCAAAACCAGTTTTACATAATGGAAACACTTTGACAAGTTTTGCCCAAAACAAGTTGTTTTGCTCATAGTGGAAACATAGTATAATGAAATAAAAAAAAACAATAAAAGAAACAGGGGACAAAACAAGTAAGATATCATATTCAGATGCATTGAAAAAGAATGTAGTGTTGCCAGACAAAAATAAACAAAACCCGCTGATTGTGAAGCCGAAAGAAAAACAAGATATCAAAAAAACTAAAGAAGATTTAATTGATAAAGTAAATCCAACCAATTTTAGAATAATTAATGTAGAACAAAGAAAAAATGAATCTGTCGTTGTTCAGAGTAAGAGCAACGAGGAACGAGAAAAAATAAAAGAGGCAATACAGAATGAATTGGGAGGAGCATATGAAATTAAAGTACCAAATCAAGCTGAAATGACAATTAAAGTTACAGACATGACATTTAAATTTACCGAAACTGAACTTATTGAAAAATTAAGAAAGCAAAATGTATACTAATGAGCGAATTAGAAGTAATAAAAATAAGTGAACATAAAAGTAATAACCGAATAACATATAGCGCGAAAATTAAAATAGACAATGATTCATATATAAAAGTAATGAATGCCCAGAAAGTAAATATTGGATGGGAGAAATGTAGAGTTTTCGATGGCACAGATATAATTCAATGTTTCAAATGTTACGGATACAATCATAAATCCAAAGAATGTAAAAATCAGGAAACATGTTTTAAATGTCATGGCAACCGCAAATCACATGAATGTAAGAAGGACATTATAAATAAATGCATTAATTGCGTAAGGATGAACAACAGATTGAACTTAGGACTGAATGAGAACCATAGTACCATATATAGAGAGTGTTTAGTGTATCAAAATAAGCTGAATGCAAAAAAGAGAAGATTTGGTATGTCAGTCTAACAATCACGGCAAATACATGGTATATATACAAATATACAAGGACTACTTAATAACTACACTCAATTAGAAATAATTGCAGAAATAAAAAAGCATGAATTCATTATACTATCGGAAACACATTTAACGGAGAATGTAGAAGAACAAGAAATAAAATTAAAAGAATACAATCAACATACAACATTATCAAACTCAACAAGAACAGGGGGCGTTATAATTTATTTCAAGGAGAAATGGAATGTGAAAAAAATTGCTGAAAAGGTAGTTGATTCCAAAATTTGAATAATAGCATATAAGGCCACATTTAAAAAAAAACGAATTTATAATTACTGCTGTTTATAGATCACCGAGTAGTGCCGAGATGGAATTTATTTCATCATTTGAAGAAATAATGGAAGTGATAAATTAATTTAATTGTGATATAATAATAGCAGGCGACTTTAATATTGATTGGAAGAAAGACGGGTTTTACAAAAATAAATTAGAATGTTTAATGAACGATAATCGCCTTATGCAAATCGTAAAGGAATTCACGCGAATAACAACAAACTCAAATAACTTAATAGACTATATAATAACAAACAATCAAAATATATCGGCAAATATTAATGTTGCAAACAAAATCGCGGACCATGAAGCAATCGACATAATAATTAATAATACCAACAATTGTAATGAAAGCATAAATAAAGAAATAGAAATATTTAAATACAATTACAGTCAATACAACAAGGAAATTATTGGTATTCAATATATAAATGTTAATAATGACTTAAATGACGGAGTACGAGTTTTCGATGAATATTTGGAAAAGGCGGTGAGGAAACTGACATATAAAAAGGTAGTTAAATTAAATATTAAAAACAAATGGTTTAATAATGAGATAAGACGTATAAAAAGAGATCAAATTAATAAGTATCAAATAGCAATATCTGAAAACACTAGAGAATCATGGACAAACTATAAAACAATAAGAAATTTTTATAAAGTTCAAATCGAAAACGCAAAATGTAGATATATAAATAACAAAATAAATGACGCCAAAGACCAAAAGGAAATGTGGAAGAAAATAAAAACCCTTATTCTCAAAAAAGCCCGAATGTGATCAAATCTGTGATATTTAACCAAATAGAATGTAAGGATAATTTTATATTGGCTAATAATTTTAACAATTATTTTATGAATAGTATTAAGGAAATAAGGGATGAAATAAATAATGTGCAATATATTAACAAAATACCGGTGATAAGCTCAACTTTCAAATTTCGTGCAATAAGCCCGACTGTAATAAAATATCCAGTAGAATTATACTTAACAGCTGGAATTTAATAGGAAAAACAATGCTAGATATAATAAATAAATCATTAGGAACAGGAGTATTCCCTGAAAATTGGAAAGAGTCAATGGTAACACCAATTGAAAAGATTGCAAAAACCTCCAAGTGCGAAGAATTTCGGCCAATAAACACATTCAAGACATGCGAGAAAATAATCGAAAAAGTAGTTAAGGAACAATTGGAGACATATATGGAGTCCAACAACCTTATATCCAAATATCAATCGGTATTTAGGAAGAATTACTCATGTGACACATCGGTAAATTACCTAATCAATAGATGGAAAAAAATAGAAAAAAGTAGAAAAATTGTTGCAGTATTTTTAGACTTTAAACGAGCATTTGAGACGATAGATGGAAATATATAAGTGCAAAAATTACATAAATACGGAATTCAGGATAAAGAACTGAAATAGTTTCAATCATACTTAACAAATAGAAAACAAATGACAAATGTAAACAATATTAAATCTAATAAAATTAATAACGACTATGGAGTACCGCAGGGATCAATACTATCAATATACATAAACGATATGCCTAAAATAGTTGGTGAATGTGAAATAATATTGTATGCAGACGACACACTTATTTTCACGGAAGCAAGCTTGGATAGTGGATGCTGCGACAAACTAAATCGGGACTTTGAAAAAGTTACGGAGTGGCTCAAAATGAACAAACTGAAATTAAACGAAAAGAAAACAAAAATAATGGAAATAAACACTAATAGCAACATAACTTTTAAAATAAACAATAACATAATTGAAAAGGTAGAGCAAATAAAGTATTTGGGTTTTGTAAACGACAAAAAATTAAATTTTTAAAATCATATCGACTATATTTGTTTAAGTTTCTTCAAAAGGTTGCGAAGACAATTAACTATATTAACAGCAATTAATATATACAATACAATTAATAAACCTCATTTCGAATTCGGGTCAACAATTCTATACTCATGCTGTACAATAAATCAAATTGAAAGACTGCAAAAACTCCAGAATAAATCTATGCGTGTCATATTAAAGTATAACCGTTATACATAAATTAATTGCATGTTAGAATCACTTAGATGGCTAAATATAAAACAAAGACTTAAATTAAACACAATCAAATTTATTAAAAAAATAAAAAAAATAAATAAATAAAAAAAAAATTTTAAGAAACGCTTTTCTTTACCTTAATATATTGATCAGTTGTGAACACAGAATAAATATGAATACTAAAAAAATCGACTAAAAGTCAAAAAATAACAACATTTCAAACAACATAAACTTTTAAATCAAAATTGAAAAAAACTCACACATCCCTTAAAGAAAAGCGTGGGGCGCCCATACCAACCTGAACTTAAAAAAAAAACATGACTGCCGTGAGTACATTTTAATATTTCAGACCGAAAGAAATACAACCAATCATGTTTAAAGCTACCAATTTTCAATAATTGAGCATTTTGTTTCATAACAACGCGCCCCACGCTTTTCTTTAAGGGATTTTTAGTATTCATATTTATTTTGTGTTCACAACTGATCAATATATTAAGGTAAAGAAAAGCGTTTCTTAAAATTTTTTTTTTTTTTTATTTATTTTTTACTTTTTAGTAACGAATAGCTTTAATTAATGCATTACAATTTCCATGGTAAATAAGAAAATTTTTTTACATGTTTTGTATTTTATATTCATATAATAAAAAAAAAAATTTATATTCATATAATAAAACTTAACACACGTGGATTAGTATCTGCCCCCCCTAGATTTAATCCTAGCTACGCCCATGTGTTCGTGTATTATCATCGGAAATATGTATGCCTGCAAAGTTTCATCTATTTGCATTGAGTATAAGGCAGTCAAAAAAGCATTTTACCAAAAAAAAAAATTTTGCCCCCCCCTAGATTTTATCCTGGCTACGCCCATGTATTCGTGTATTGTCATCGGAAATATGTATGGCTGCAAAGTTTCATCCATTTGCATTGATTAGAAGGCAGTCAAAAAAGCATTTTACCAAAAGAAAAAATTTTGCCCCCCCTAGATTTTATCGTGGCTACGCCCATGTATTCATGTATTGTCATCGGGAATATATATGCCTGGAAAGTTTCATCCATCTGCATTGAGTAAAAGGCGGTTAAATTAACGTTACAAGATTTGATTTTCCGAAATGAAGCTAAAGAAAAGGTTTTAACCCCCCTCCCCTAGATTTTATCCTGGCGGTTAAATTAACGTTACAAGATTTGATTTTCCGAAGTGAAGCTAAGGAAAAGGTTTTAACAAATTTTACCCGCCCCCCCCCTAGATTTTATCCTGGCTACACCCATGTATTCGTGTACTGTCATCGGAAATATGTATGCCTGCAAAGTTTCATCCATTTGCATTGAGTAAAAGACGGTCAAAAAAGCATTTTACTAAAAACAAAAATATTTTTGACCCCCCACCCCCCCATAGATTTTATCCTGGCTACGCCCATGTATTCGTGTATTGTCATCGGGAATATGTATGCCTGCAAAGTTTCATCCATTTACATTGAGTATAAGGCGGTTAAATTTACGTTACAAGATTTAATTTTCCGAAGTGAAGCTAAAGAAAAGGTTTTAAAAATGGAAAAGCACCAGAATATCTAATATACTTACGTAAGAGAGGCTCAACCTTACCAACTTCGAAATATTGAAGATTTTAGACCTCAGAGGGCATCAACAACTGCAATGCAACGATCGCTGTTCTATAAGGGATTACAGCTGTATAACTCTTTGACAAACAGCATAAAAAAGGAAACGAATATAAATATATTTAATAAGCTTATTGTATGCTTTGTAAAAAATTGTAATTTTTTTAAATAACTACAACCTTAACCATTTATCACACATATTCATTATTAAAAAGTTTTTCAAAACACTTCTTTTTCTTTTATAATTTTAGTAAGTGGCATGGAACCAAATACTGTTACAAATGCAGATGGAACTTCTGCTGTTAAAAGATTTAGACATGCGGGAGACTTAACGGGTGAACTACCAACTAGGGAGGTAATAAATTTTAAATACATACTAAAAAATGCAAAGGCAATCCAAATACATAATACTATAATTCATCTTTGTTGTAGTTTGCTGAAGTTTCCATTCCTGTTCCCTGGGGTCATTTAGCTGGTAAATGGTATGGCCCTCAGAATGTGCAACCCATATTGGGTTTACATGGTTGGCAAGATAATGCGGGTACATTTGATTTGCTAGTACCTCTACTACCGCCAGATATAGCATTTCTTTCGGTCGATTTACCCGGTCATGGCTTATCGTCTAGACTGCCAGATGGCTGCTACTACAATACCATAGATAATCTTTACGTCATACGGGTGATAATGAAACAATACAAATGGGAAAAGCTGTCACTAATTGCACATTCTATGTCATCAATTATTGGTTTTGTATTTGCCGCTGTTTTTCCCGACAAAGTTGACATGTTCATTGGTATAGATGCCTTAAAGCCACACCAACGCCCATTTCCTAATGTTATACGCACCATGGAGACACGGATGGATGAATTTTTACGTGAAGATGAACGTAATCGCAATAAAAATGAACCGCCCAGTTATACTTACGATGAGTTAATAGAACGTGTTTATGTTGGTACATTCCATTCGGTGAAGAAAGATATTTGCAAGCACATGTTAGCACGCAACATTCAAAAATCAGAAAAATATCCCGACAAGTATTTCTTCACCCGGGATAGACGGTTAAAATTTTACAATTATGCTGTCGGTTCCCAGGAATTGTGTGTCGAAATGGCCAAACGTATAACATGTCCTTATATGTTTATTAAAGCACGAAACTCTTCTTATTTTGAGGATAAAAAGTATTATGATGAAGTTATGGATGTTTTGAAAACAAAAACAAATTTTGAATATTTAGAAAGGGATGGCACTCATCATTTGCACATGAACAATCCAGAGTCCATTATTGGGCCAATTGTAGATTTTATAAATCGTTATGGGCCAGTGGCAAGAGCAAAGCAGGCTGAAACCGCCAAAGGGCAAAAAGTTTGGACGGAAAAAGAAAGTAAGCTTTGAAGATGCTAGAATGGAGAAATCTTCTCGGGGAGAATATACTTAAGATTCCACTTGAAAAAAGTTTGGTTAATTTGTTTATTATATTATAGTTTGGTTTTATTTTTAATATGTATTTGTGTATCTAAACAATACATATTTAACCTGGCGTTTACATTTGCCAGTACTGGCATGACAGTAGCAATACATGCAAACTTTTTTACTAATATGCACACTTTTCCAACTGTCTTGTCTACTGTCTAGCAAATTTTGCAGACAGTAAAATTGGACAGTGATTTGTCATTTTCTAATAGTAATCTGAAGTTTTATTAGCAAAAGGAAAAAAAATCGTAAAAAAATAAATATATTTTGCTTTGATTTTTTTATGTTTTACAAAATATAGTTATTTTAGGCTGTTTTTAAGTTTGTTTGGTTCATATAAAACACGTTTAGCTGAACTTTAACTGCAACATTCACGTTTGACATATATTTCAAAGTGAACTGTCTTAACTACTGTCTGGACGCCTACGTAACGAAGACAGTTAGCAGTGTTTTTGGCAACTAATATGTATTTTCTTAATGTCTTGCCAGTACTGCCAAATGTAAACGCTATGTAATAAGGGCTTTATTTTACTAATTTTTGATATACAAATTTGTAAAATCAATGATTTTAATGTTTTGTTTTGTTACTTTATTTGAAATGAATAAATGGTTGCATAAAGTATTATATATAGCTTCAACATTATACTGTGGCTTCTACTTTGAGAAAATTTTCCACATACATACGTAAAACTGAACAACATCAATAAAGCACTTCCCAGCCAGCAAAATACTCCGACTTTGTCTGAATCAGAAATTTCTTGCAAATGTCTGACTTCATTCTTAGAGACTTCCTTCAGATTTCTGTCAGACATTGAACATACTTACTGTCTGGACGACTTCTGATCGATTTCAAATGGATATATCGGGGGAAATTTATGTACTTGTTTTTTTTTTCTGTGAGAATTGTCATTAAGTTGAAAATAAATTTGATTTTATTTTATTGTTTCAAGATAAAAAGATTAAAAAAAGGTACGTACGCGTAAAATTTAAAATTATATATGTACTTTTTAATATTTTGTAATAAAATAAATTCTTTCAGGTATCAGTTAAAAAACAATAAGAATCTCATCAAAATTTTCCACGCCTTTTTCATTAAATTTCTGTCAGATATCGTTGGCTAAACAGTGGTACTACACAATTGCTTTCCGGTCACCGGTTTATCTACTCTGGCAACACCACTTACTTGAAAAACGGCGTAGGTATTCTTCTATCACCAAAAGCTAGAGATGCACCAATAGAGTAAAAGGCAGTATCTGAGCGTATAATCACTGCGAGATTCAATTTAAAGTTTCGGAAAATATCCATTGTGCAATGCTACGCACCAACTGAGCCTGATGAGGACAGCTTTAAAGATGAATTTTATAGTCAGCTCGACTCCGTTATTAGTTCCTTACCAGTTGGCGATATTAAAATATTTCTGGGTGATTTTAACGCCAAAGTAGAAAATGATAACAAGAACCTACAGGCGGTAATGGGCAAACATGGGCTAGGTTCATCTAGAAACAACAACGGAGACAGACTTGTAGATTTCTGTGCTCGCAACCGTCTCTTTATTGGTGGAACTAAATTCCCTCATAAGGACATTCATAAATATACTTGGGAATCGCCGACTGACCAAACATTCAATCAAATTGATCACATTATGGTTAGTAAACTATTTCTGGGATCACTTCTTGACGTTAAAGCAAGACGTGGTGCTGACATAGCAAGTGACCACCAACTTCTCTTTGCCAAATTCCGACTACGTCCTGCGGCAGTAAATGGGACTAGAAGAAAAGCCGAAAGGTTTAATACATCGCGTCTTCAAGACCCTACCACTTTAATTGTCTATAATCAAACTCTTAGATCAAATCTAGCACTCAACGAACAAAATTCATGGTCGGACGTAGTAAAAGCCTGTAAAGACTCTGCAAAGTCGGTTTTGGGCCTGAAGCAAGTAAAAATTAAGCCATGGATTAGCTCTGAAACCTGGGGCGAGATAGAAAATCGGAAACATCTTCATAACCTGCGTATCCGCGCCAAAACACCAACACTAAAATTACAGACAAAATTAGAATACCGACAATCCGCTCGTAAGGTAAATTATATGGTTCGTGCTGATCGTGAAAAGTATTATAATGATATTGCAGAACAGACGGAAAAGGCCGCAAACACGGGAAACCTCTGCGGTGTATACTCCGCTATTAAACAAATGAGTGGCAACAACATCAGAAGGACCGCCACGCTGAAAGCTAATGATGGTACAGACTTAACAACAACCGACGAACAGCTCGAACGTTGGCGTGAATTTTTCTTAACGCAATCCTTTACTGAAAACCAGGCCGAAACAGCAACAAGCTCTACAAGGCGCAACCCGAGAAGGGATATCTCAACAGATCCCCCGTCGTTTACGGAAGTTGCAACTGCATTGAATAAGATGAAAAATTCCAAATCACCCGGTCCCGACAACATCCCTGCAGAGTTGTTGAAATATGGCTCTGACACGCTAGCAGAGTTTCTTACTCCACTCGTCAGAAATGCGTGGCTTAACAACAAAATTCCCTCAGATTGGAAAGAGGGAGTAGTTGTTACAATTCCCAAAAAAGGTGATTTAACGGTTTGCAAAAACTGGCGTGGCATTACTGTCCTAAACGCAATTGGTAAAGTAATGGCCACTTTAATACTACAACGTATCTCGCCAGTAGTCGAACAAATTTTGCGAAGAGAGCAAGCCGGTTTTAGACCTGGACGATCTTGTATCGACCGTAAACACGGTGCGTATAGTAATAGAGCAATCAGCAGAATACAACACACATCTTTACTTGCTTTTTGCAGATTTTGAACGTGCTTTTGGCACAATATCTCGAACATCTATGTGGTCTGCCCTTATAAATAAATGTATTCCAGAGAAAATTGTCACCCTAATATGTGAACTCTACAAAGATGCATCATGTAAGGTTCGCTTTAATGGAAAAGAAAGCCAGCCTTTTTCAACTCTTACTGGTGTAAGGCAAGGTTGTGTCCTGTCCCCCACATTATTTCTTTTACTATTAGATTGTGTAATGGAAGAAACCAACAGAAAGGCCCCTATGGGCATTCAATGGAACATGACAGAGTTTTTAAACGATATAGACTATGCTGATGACATATGTTTGATGGCTCATCGCTTTGCGGATATTGAAAAAAAGATAAAAATACTCTCCGAAAACGCTAAAAAAGTCGGATTGAGAATCAACTTCAAAAAGACAAAACTTATTCGCATTGGTACTCATGTAACAACTCCATTAACAGTAGATGGCACTGTGATCGAAGAAGTAGACACCTTCAACTACCTCGGTTGTAAAATAACCAAAGATGGTGGATCGGAAGCTGATATTAATGATCGTATTAATAAAGCACGTACCGCTTTTCACAAACTACACAAAGTCTGGCGCGCTAGGAACATCTCAAAAAAGACTAAATTACGTATATTCAACTGTAGCGTAAAATCAGTTTTGTTATATGGATGCACTACATGGAGCTACACGAAGCTTACTATAGGAAAGATCCAAACGTTTATAAATCGATGTTTAAGGCAAATATTAAATATCTTTTGGCCAAATTGGATATCCAATGAAGAGCTTTGGCTGCAGGCTGGTTGTTGTCCAATCGAATTCGATATACGAAGACGAAAATGGACTTGGATTGGTCATATTCTTAGAAGACCACAAAACGATATTGCTAGAGAAGCTCTTGATTGGAATCCTCAAGGTCAACGCCGGCAAGGACGACCTCGCAACACATGGATACGTGCCACAAGAAAGGAACTTGAATCAGCACAAACAACTTGGAATCAAATCAAACTACTTGCAAGAGACAGAAATAGTTGGAGAGAATTCGTTAACGCCCTATGTTCCTCGTGAACATTATATTTAAGTATATACTTGTTATATTAAGGTATAAGTACTGTACATATTTAAATAAATAAAGGACATCTATGAGAAATGTCGGCAAAAAAACAGAATTTCCCACGACATGTCTGTCAGAGTTCGTGTGAACCACTTCATACGTTTTTGGGTCAGAAAGCTGACAGAATTCATATACGATTCCGACATTTTAATCGACGTTTCTTTTAGATATCTGGAAGACGTCGGACTATTTTGCTTGCTGGGTTACTACTATCAAATTAAAAAAGTTAGGGTTTCTTGCAAAAATATATTTTTACAAAGTGTTAATAATAACGAAATGATTTCTTGAATATACATATGGCGGATTCACAAGGAGTCATAAGTCTTAAAATAATAACATGAACAAATACGACTGTTGTGAACAACCCCTCATAATTTAGTGTGCTATTTTGAATTTATATCAGCTGATATAAAACATATATAAAAAATAACTCTTTACCTAACATCAAAATATTTTTTTATTCTAACACATGAATTAATAAATTTAATTAGATCATATCTGAATATTTTCCATTTTTTAGACGCAAATCACAAATAAATTTTATTTTCTTTGTTTAAGGATAGATTACACTATCTCACAAGGCTTACGTATTCCATAATACTTTGTGAGATAGAAATCTAATGAGTTTTGTTGCGACTGTCAAAAAATCTAATTTAACATGACAGTTTGTGTTCACACCATCACACAAAGTATAAACACTCACACATGAAATAAAATGCAACCCTGATCCAATGAAAAGCTTGGAATTGTTTATTGTTTAGAAATTTTGCAAGAAACGATAAAGTCGTATGGTATGTCAAACTTTTTTCATAATACTTGCCATTTTTGTGACACATTGCATTCACACTATCACACTTTGTCATATTACTTGAGTTTTTGACATATATTAATACAAAGTATAATAGTGTAATCTAGCCTTTACCAAACATCAGAGTCCTAAGCCGATATAATTTGACACCGCAAGTGTTTTGTTGCAAAAATTGCTAGCCGCAGGTTAAATTTGGATATAAGCCGGATAAAACTATACCATCAACGGCGACGGCTAAAAAACTAATACGGCATGGCTCAGCAGCTCAGCGCAGATCTCTTCTGATTAATTACGACAGCACAATAAACATAGCAAGCAAAGTTCTATTAATAAGAGACACTTTTTGTTAACAAAGCAATAACAATATTTTTAAACCATTGTAAAATGTTAGAACAATATGACAATATAACATGATAGCACACCTTGTGAATACCCCAATAGATTAAAGTTCACCATAGTTTAACACCTAAGCCGCGTCGTGTATTAAAAGCTTTTATAATATAAGTTTTTGAAATTATATACGAAAATAAAACTTTATTCATTAATTAATAATGAAAATTGCTTATTTTGAAAATCAAACGTTTTAAAATTTTTCATTTATTTTAATAACAGAAAAAAAGAACACAAAAGGAATAACTTGATCCGCCAATAAAAGCCGTTTAAAATTGAATTAAAAATCTATTTAAAGAAAATTTTTATGGAAACTGAGTTTAATGCTGGGTACACACTATGCAATGCATTTACGCAATCTAGCCAATTAAATTCATTTTTATCCGTTTTTCATTCATTCGAGATTTCATCAACATTAAAACGTTTTGATATTTTGAGATTGCATTGATGTAGATTGCACTGTCTGTACCCAGCATTAGAATACGTTTGAAATTATTGTTTATGAATACGGCTTTAATTCTAAGGTCTTAACTGTCATGTTCTCAATCAAGTGAAATTGAAATCGATTGAGGTTATCAGTTCATTTTTTTTTAAATGACAGTTGCGTGTACTGATGAATATGTTGGTAAAAGAAATGGTTCTCAAAGTATGAAGTATTTAAATCGGAATATTTTTATGAACTTTTAAACAGGATCGTTTTAAAAATTTGTACGATTTGTATTTCACCCATATTCCATTTTGATAATCATTTTTGATTTAAAAATGCGGAACAGAAACTAAAGCGCCACACATTATGTAATACGATTCAAAAGAAATTCGTTTGGAAGTATTTTTATTTTGCGGGATTTTTTTACCCCTTTTCGTAAATTATAAATTACCCTTTTACAATTGCAACTATGTAATACGAAAGCAAATGTAAGTTCATTTAAATTTTTCGTAAATTATTAGAAGTGGCTGTGCTTGCGAAAACAATAAAAAATTTAAAAATGCAAGTAATTAAATATGAAATGAAAAAGAAAATACCACTTCATTTTCGATACGGAAATTTCATTTGGAAAGTATTTTCGTTTCGAATCGAATTACATAATAACCCCCTGATTTATAAAATTAACGTATGCATGTGTTGGCAATATTTTTTTTTTGCTTAGCTCAGTGCTTTTGCATAGGTAAATTCAGAAAGTAACCAAATGAGAAAAAAAGTAACCAAAATATTTATCTTTTAAAAATACTATTTTATTTGCAATTTAGTTAAAACTAGGGTACGGGGACGGACTGGAATGGCCTGGATTGTCCAGTTTATTTTGGGTCTTGTTCAGTTACAAGCTAAAATACAAGTTGTCCAGTCAAAAAAAATTCTTGGATTTTTAAAAAATATTTTTTTTTTTATCAGTACTAAATTTATTGATAATCCAATAAAAACAAACGTAGAAAATCTGTTTACATATCGTTACCTAAAACGCAAAAGGCCCTAACTAACAAAAAATAAAAAATCGACTTTTTTATGAAATCTAATGAATTGCATCAACACTAATGTCCACAATCAATTTTGGAGTCTTTCAACCAAAATTAGCGCTTTTATTAACAAAAAACAAACGGCCCTATCTACAAAAGATTATATGAATACACGCTTAAAGACCTTACTAACAGTTTGCATAATATGCAACATTGTCAATTGTCAAAACAACTGGTAGTTTTTACAAGAAAAATAGAAGGAAAATAAATTATAAGCCGTTTTAGGCAATTTATCAATTAACATTTTGAATAGTGATTTGCTTCTCCTGTAAAATTTTCAAAATGTTAGATAGGGCGTTTTGCGTTTTAGGTAACGATATGTAAATATGTCTCGACTCAAACAAGAGTTAGTAAATTCTGCAAGGAATAAAATGCTTTTTTCATGCGGCAAAACAATCGTCACCTAAGATCCAAAAGACCGTAATTTTTGATTGATCATGTTGTAATTAACAAATTACATACATTATAATCGATCAAAAAGTCGATTTAAAATTTTTTGTTACTTATAACTAGGGCAACCAAAAAAAAGCAAATGCTTATTTTTTGGTTTACAAGATAGAAAGATTTTGATTAAACACAAATTCCGATCATAAAAAAACAAAGAAAATGAGCTATATTTGTTAGGGCTTTTTTTTTGCTCATTTTGGCAATATCGGTTTTTTTTAGTTATTTTTGCGATTTCGGCTTTTTTTTTACTTATTTTGTCATTTTAAGATAATTTTTCATTTTTTTTCATACGAAAAAAAACTTATTTAATAATATTTTGCAAAAATTGTGATTATTATTTATTTTTATGTGCAACTTTTTTAATAAATACAAAAAAATCAACCATTTCTGTGCTGTAACAACTCTGGTTAAAAAATCGTTCAACGTTATGGTAATATGTTGTGCTTCCCTTGAACAATATCATCCCAAAAACCTATATTATCTCTGTATGTTATAATACCTACACCAAAGAGTGGTCCTAAAGTATTCCGATCAACTCAAATCAAATCACTTTCTGTGTCGATCTAATGATGTCCGTTCGGCTGGCTGGCTGTCCATGTAACCTCGTGTGCAAAGTACAGGTCGCAATTTTAAAGATAATTTAATGAAATTTGGTACGTGGGTTCTAATTGGCACAAGGGCGAATCGGTCCATAATTTAATATAGCCTCCATACAAGCTGCTATCCGAAAGAGGGTCTTTGTGCCCACTATCAAACCAATTTTAATGCAATTTAAGACATATGTAGATAGATCCATATTTATATGGACACGTAAGGTATGCATTTTTTAAAAAATAGCACCACGAGGGGAGATAGGGTAAATTATTGCCCATCAGTAACTAGTTAACTGATTTTAATGAAATTTAAAACATATTCATATAGCCAAACACTCTCGAAACTGGTTTTAACAAAAACAAATTTTCGAATTTTGTTTTTGTTTTAAATATAATTTTCTATGCGAACGATAACGTTCGAAATCGATGAACAGGCTGTAAGCCTTTTTATCAACTTATTTTATTATTTCCTTGTTTAAGTTATTTTCTCTCGAAAATTCCATAGCTGCATTATTACGATCAAATCCCTCAGTCTGTAACGTCTTTTTCCATCATACTTGTTACGTCTTATCTCTTTTTAAATATAGTTTTTGTAAAAAGTAACGTCTGTTAGCTCCCCTTCTCTCTGTTTTTGGTATAGTAACGTCTTATTTTTTGCTTTTTTAATATAGTTTTAGCTATTAAGAATTTCTCTGTATATCAAATATTGTTAAATTCTGCAAATTTTGGGGCTTTAGACGAAGTTGTAACATAATTGGAAACAAAAATCTTTCATTGGTTTTCTAAGTGAACATAGTTATGGACCGTAAGAAAAATATCCCGTGTTCCAGGGGATATAGGAGACAAATTTTATACAAAATTTAAATCAGTTTCATTAAAAAATGAAGGATTTTCGGTATTAAAAGATATTTGGGATATTTTGGGAGGCAAGCGGAATTATGAGTCCAATCGTATAAAATATACTTCAGAGCAAATACTCAATTTTAAATATGCTCCCTTAACATCTGTAGACGTAGGAAGAACTTTTTTACGAGAACTTGCTGACTCCAAACAGACATAGTTTTCTTTTCGAAAATTTATTGCATCAACTTATAATCTACTATAACAACATATTAAACGAATTAAGTGGAAAATAAACAATTTTAAATTGCTTTTTTTAAATTTTAACAGCTTATTTTCATGTTTTTAAACGCTTTTTTTAAGAGCTTAAAACTTATTTTTTAGTGCTTTTTTTTGGTTGCCCTACTTATAACCTTTAAGAACCATTTATGTCATATGACGTAAGACTGAATTTTAGTTCTTACGTTTTCATGATTTTTAATTATTTTTTTTTTTTTAATTGAATAAAATTTAATTTTTTTCTCGTAACAATCTTTTAAAATCAATGTTTCCGAACTTAAAAAAACCTCCATCTCCTTGTGCCACTCTATTGGGAACGTGGATTGTATTATTCGAATATATTATTGCGACAATTTTAAAAAAATCTCCGAAATTTTAAATAAGCTTAGCGAATATGAGGCAGAATCTATTCAAAATGCTAATTGAATGTTGCAAAAATCAGACGTAAAAAAATACTTTGTGTACATAAATGAGCACTTTCAATGCAACTGCTCCAGTATTGAAATTACAAACAAAAGGGCTTTCTATAAATGAAAACTTAGACCGTGTTATGGAAAATATTACAGATTGCAGTAAAAAGCACTTTGTCGAAAAGTTTAAAAGGTCTTACATCGTAATAATGGATTACAAGCTTTAATTACAATAATAAATGGCATATACATATTTAAATGAAAGTGAGACGGACGAATTTGATGACAACCTTTCTCCATCTGAACTATTAACGTTCAAATGCTCCAGCTACATCTTGAGATGTTGAGAACAGCCGATCATTTATTTTTGACAATTTGAAGAAACATGTTATTGTACTATGCAATAAAAACTTATTAAAATAAATGTTTCTTAAATAACAATATGTATTTTTGTTGCCAGTTTTGTCATTTTGTGCTATTTTTCGTGCCATTTTTTTATCCTGGCAAACCATTTTTCGTGCCATTTTAAACTTGCCCTGCTAATAAATATCGTACTTGATCATGAAGAAAATTTCCAGTAGAAGCAAACTAATTTTAAATTAATATAAAGGCATACATATGTAAAATAATTTTTGAGCCAACCGTTTCATTACCAAAAAGGAGACAGCGGGTGGATATGAATATTACGTGTCGATTTTTTCCAAAATGTGAAAAAATAAAAATTTTAAACTAATACTCTTTTTAAGATCAAGCAAAGATTTTGATACACCAAGTACTTGTTAATAAAAACTTTTTTGTTGGGGTTGTTATAACTAAAAATGTTTATAAAATGGATTCGCACTTGATGAACCAGAGGGTATTAACTCAAAATTTTAATTGTTTTCCCTTTTGAAAAATATAGACACGTAATATTCATATATACACGATGTAAAAATATCGTGCTATTTTGTCTTGTTGTGACTTTGGATAAGTGGACTTCGGCTTCGGTTTGGCCGAATTTAGCCAAATCGGCCGAACTTTGGCTACGACTTCGGTATCAGCCTAAAAACTGGCTTCGGTCGGACACTACCAATTGAGTATTAAAAAGTTTCAATCTGCATTACCACAATTAAGACTGAGTCGATAATTACCAGCGGAAAATTACCCGCTATTTAGAGTAAACTCCTGGCTCTTTTCAAACTTGATATTGGGACGTTTGACACCTTTAACATCTATCAGTAAATACTCTCGCTTCTGCCCTCTTGTTTCCTCTTTGGTTGAATTTTATATGTGTACACATTTTTAGCTTCGGTCAAAAGTATAGAAAGGCTTGGGAATCAAATCCTGTGCTTAAAAATGTATAAAACCAACAAAAGATCAGTCAAAATCTTTATGCAAATATTACAATTCAATAATAAAAGCTTAACATTTTCATCTAGTACGCCATTCGGAGACTCAAAAACAAAAAAAAGTATGGCGCCATTTAAAGATGTACTATCCCAATCAGATATATTTTTCCCTTCACCACAGGTGAAAAAGGGTATATATAAGTTTGTCCTTCCGTTTGTAATTTCTACAATATTGATCTTAGACCCTATAAAGTATATATATTCTGGGTCCTTATAAGTAGAGAAGTTGATTTAACGATGTCCGTCTTACGTTTGATATGTGTTTTCCGGAGACTCAAGACATGATAGCGGCTAGGTTGCTTTACACAAATGGCTGAGATATGACCAAAAAACTGCCTCTAATTTTTCCAAAAAAATCCCTTGTGGTTGTTGTTTTATTGTTGTTTTATTTTAATGTGTTTAATTTTACGCATACAAAACCATACAGATTTATGTATGTATGCACATTAGTGTGTCCCAAAAAAAAAGCGTTCGTAGCCGAGTTGTCTGAGTTCCCGCCTGAGACCCGTGAGCTTGCAAGTTCGAATCTAGATTGTCCCAGTTTAAAAAAAAAAATATTTTTATGTCCTTAAAACGATTTTAAAATTATAAAACGAATCCAAAAGATCAACTTTGACAAAAGAGGAAACAGACTTATAGTTATAAATTTTTTGATTTTGTTATATTCTTCGGCATGACGAAATGAAAAGTTGGCGTGGCTCAATTAATATTTATTTATATCTAAAGCAAGTTATTTATATAACTTTTTGTTCTAATCTCACCATGGTGAAGGGTATATAAGATTCGGCATAGCCGAATATAGCACTCTTACTTGTTTTAATATAAATGAGTTTAAAGTAATGTCTAAAATGTCTAATAAATAAACAGAACAATCTTTAATTTTTAAATGTAGCACTTTTCAGCTCTTTTTAGAATGCGCGTTAGGCATGTTTTGCCATTGACTAGTTGGCATCTCTGAATTTAAAATATTATAAAAGCTAGATCTTCAAATTTTTTTGAGCGTTGATTAGGTATTAATTTGCATTAGAGGGCTTAAAAATACTTTGGTCTTTTACGAAAAAAGTCATGTTACTTTTTGAGTACTAGTTTCCATAACCAAGTTTAAAATGACCTTGGTAGAAGCTGGGGAAAACTTACCTTCTGATACAAAGTGAATTATAGTTTTCTTTTACATACATATTTAGAAATTCATAAACATACACAATTATAAAGGTCTGGAGAGCCGGAGCGAGTTATGGTAGTACTAAAACTAAAAATTGGTTATTTTTGAGATGAAAAAAGTAACCAAAATAGAAAAAAAAGTAACCAAAACGGCAACGCTGGCCTTCACACAAAGCTGGTCAAATGCTTGAAGTGCAACCTTAGCTCTAACATTCGCTGCTCAGGTCTCAACTCAGTTAAGTTGAAATTAAAACAGCTGCTAGCGATGAGTTGTAATTTTTTAATGTTTTTGTTAAACGCAATACAACAGAGTTGTAACCCATAATACAAAAACTGCAAAATTCCAACTGAACTAGAGTTAAGTTGTAAACCGTAATAGGGACATATGACACAACAACACCTGTGTCGATGATATCTCAGGATGAGCGGACGGATACACAACCAGTAACAAACAACAACAACACGAACATCATAAATTAAATGCGCACAGCTATGAACAACTTCAAGATCTTACAGTGGAACTGTAATGGCCTCAGTAGGCAGGTCTCTGAGGTAACTGATTTCAAAAATAGGAGGGCTGACTGGAAGCTGTTCAACGAGATGACAGATGCAAGTTTTGAATATACCCCCATTCAAACAACCGCGCCATCAAGAGAATTATGCTTCCGAAATATCATCACACAGAAAAAAATAAAAATTGATTTCAATTAAAAAATTTGTGATATTAATTAAAAAATTAATTAAATTTGCACCAGTAAACAAATTAATAGTATCAATTAAACCAGTTAATAGTATTAATTAAACGTTTAATTCACTTGGTTAAAAGTTTAATTCACTTGATTAAATTTTTAATTAAAAATTATTATGTTTTTGATTAATGCTTTAATTGGTGAACAATTTTGGAGAATTTTTTCTGTGCAACAATGCCAATTAAAGATGTATACCAACAGGCCGTATTCCAAAACTTTCCCGTCAATGCATTAACACTGCCCGATGAAAGAAATAAGATGGGGAAATCCAACCCAGCAGAACCCAGGCTAAAACACTTAATCGTGAGATCGATGCACTTGTCGCCGCGCACTACCGAAACAAATGGCGAAAGCATCTGGAGGAATCAAAACCTGGATCCAAAAGGCTGCCAAAGCCAAATCGAACTCGTAGGAAACTAAAACGTGACATACATGTTCGCTTAAAAGAACTATCACGAAGGAAAATGTCCTCGACATCCACATACGTGACCAGGGTATACCAACTGCTAAGAACCCGAAAATTCTAGGTGTCACTTTCGACAACCTGTACACCTTCGCTAAGCAGGCGGAAGCGAAATGGGTAGAGTTGAGGTTGGGAATAAAATATTGAAGGCTCTTGCGGGCAGCACCTCGGAAAAAAGAGACGGATACTCTCCTAACCACCTACAAGGCAGTCAGGCGTCCTTAAGCGATACGTAATGGACAAGGATGCAGACGGCCCAGAACACAGCTCTGCGTACCGCCACCGAATGTCTCTCAAAGACGGCGAAAGGACATTTGCATCACGAAACAGGAATGCTGACGGTACAGCAACACTGCAGGCTCCCGACCCAACAACGCCTGCTCAAATGTGAGAACGCTGCATACCAAAACCATCACACGGTCAAACGGCATCCCTCAGAAAGAGCTGTGCCAATCAGAAGAGACCTCCATAGAGAATCCCTATCCACTATCTGAAAAGGGGCACCACAGAAGGCACATCCCAAGGCATTAATAAAGCCATCGCTGGCTACAACTGCAGCATTGTACTTAAGGAAAGACCGCCCCCCATAAGTAACAAGGAGAGAAGGCTGCCTAGGGAAACGAGGACAATCCTCTCCCAACTCAGCTCTGGAATCTCGAGTACTTTACAGTTACCTATCACTGATTAATCCCGAGATAACTGACGCTTGTTCACGTTGTGGCTAAATAAAATTTTAATAAAAAAATTTGAAAGTTAAATTTTTTATAAATTTTTAAACAAAACATACATAAATAAAATTTTAAGAAATTACGTGCGCACACATTAAACTGGCAACAAAATTTATGAAAATCAAAAGTATTTCTATTTTCGTGAAATTTACATTAAACCATACGTGTGAGTTTTTTTTTTTATTACTAACACAATTACAAATATGTGAGTTCGATGAGTTAGTTTGATGTGTGGCAATGCCGCTTAAGGCTAGTTTACACTATTATACTTTGTTTTAATATATGTCAAAAACTCAAGTAATATGTAAAAGTCTGATAGTGTGAATACATGTGTGATAAAAATGACAAGTATTATGAAAAACAGTTTGACGTCCCATACGACTTCATCGTTTTTTGAAAAATTTGTAAACAATAATACTTTTCATTGGATTAGGGATGCATTTAATTGGTGTGAACACAAACTGTTATGTTCAATTAGATTTTTTGACAGTCGCAACAAAACTCAATAGATTTCTTTCACACAAAGTATTATGGAATACGTAAGACTTGTGAGATAGTGTAAACTAGCCTTTAAAGGTGAAGACAAAAAGAAACATGTTATTTTTAATGTCTTGAAAGAATGTTTTGATTTTGCTCTATTTTGATCTTATTGTTATTGATTGGTATGACTTAAATCAACGACAAGCTCGTTAAAAGTTTTACAACTAAAACAAGTAAGAATGTATAGTCGGTGAAGCCCGACCATATGATACCCTACACTACTGCATATAAAAACTATTTTTGCGAGTGAACCCTATTTGGTACCCATGGGAAATCATGGACCCACATTAACAAATCCATGTAATAGTTCTTTGCGACGAATATTATTTATATATTTTAATCTATATGCGATTTTAAGATGGGGGATTATATGGAACCTATGGCTAATTTTGGACCTGCCAGGAGAACATTTTGTCATGATATAGTAACTATCGTAAATGTTATTTTTATGTAAATACCAACATTTACAAGGAAATTATGGCATTAAAAGCAATTTTCAAATATGGACCGATTCTAATAAAATTTCGTAAGATTTTAATCTTAATACCAACATAATAAGAAGGCTTATGGGCACAAAGACCTTATTCCTGAGAGAAGCTTGTATAAGTACTATGTGAAATTATGAACCGATTTGCTTTATTTTCAATAGGCTTAGTCATTGTGCCAATTAAAACATATGTACCAAATTTCATTAAATTATATCAAAAATTGCAGACGACATCGTATATTTACAGGTGAGTCTAGAACCAATATTTTAAGGTGTTACAAGCATTAACACTAATGGATAATACCCTAACCACTATTGTGTTGTGGCTATAAATACTTAAGTTATACAATTTAAAGTTGTTTAAAGCTACTTGATTGAAAAATTAAAAAAAGACCTGTTGAATAAAATATTTATTTTCGTTCGGGAGGTTTTCTGGTTGACATTGAATATTTTTTGGCAATATCGTTTTATTTCCTGTTTAAGGAATCCAGTCATTAAATCTAGATATTAACGTGACAAGCTGTTATATATTTTTTTATAAACAATTTAAAATACATAATTAGCTAAATTCGAACAAAAAGATAAAATCAATAAAAATAAAAAAAAGAGTGCGATATATGCGGCTATGCCGAATCTTATATACCCTTTACCAAGGTGCAATAAGAACAGAAAGTTCTTATTTAGGTATGTATAAATCTGTTTTCTGTCACGCCCACTTCTCTAATACCGCCCACATTTTGTCGGCTGTTGTGTATTGATAACCGAGATGCTTGTACCTAATTTTGAAACTCTTGCTCTTGTCCGTCTGTACAGACGGATATCGTTAAATCAACTGTCCTATAGATGTATGTATTTGTTATGAGTAAAATAAACAAAAAAGTCTAGACATAAAAAAAATCAACATACATACCTTGTTACTTTCGGTAATGTGTATAAAAAATAACAACAACATGGGATTTTATGAACAAAAAATTAGAGGCACTCGTGGTTTTTTGTTCATATCTCAGCCATTTATTGACCGATCTGGTTGAAGTTCAGTAGTAAAATTTAACGGATGGGGTCTTCGAAAACCCGTTTTAACACAAAGATGGACAGACGGACATCGTTAAATCAACTTTGCTACTCATAAGGACCCAAAATATATCGCACTTGTTCAACAATAGTGTATTAACTCAAAATTGTTGTTTTTTCCCTTTTTTGGAAAAATAGACACGTAATATTTATGTCTAGCCGCTGTAAAAATATCGTGCTATTTTGGCTACTTTTTGTTGGTAATGAAATGGTTGGCTAAAAAATGTATTTTTCATGTGCCTTGAATGTAAAATCAAAAATTGTTTTGCTTCTAATAAAAATTTAAAAATTTCGAGTTAATACAGTATTATATATTGTTGAACAAGTGCGATATATTATTTATAAAGTCTATGATCATTATTGTGAAGGGTATCAAAACACATACATACCGTCGTGTTTCTTCTTTAACCACGCCAACAACTCATTATTTAGAAACTTAATAACTTTTTAAATATGGGTTTTAGAACAAAAAACATGGCTTTGCGATTCTCTGGAGGGTGTAGAAACATCTTTTGAAATAATATGCTACAAGAAGCTGTCGCCTACGTGTTTTTGGCGCAAGCGCCAACTTGCAAATTAAATGAATGTCCTGCAGCCGTATTCGGTAATTCGCTAAAGCTGAATCTTTATCGCTAAAAATCTATAAAGTTGATTAATCGATTTTTGGCTACGAATGCAATACTGTAACGTACATTGCTAAATTTGGCAATGCCATACAAATTTAATTCGCCGCAATTTTAGCTTTTCGTGTCACCGCTTAAATGTTAAAATTTTGTATTCTGTAAAGCTTTGTACAGACGGTGGTCAGATCTTACAATGGCCTCTTTGCTAAAAAATTAAATCAGGTACCCAAATTTTTATATCTCCAAGATTATGGCTTCTTACTAACCAAAAAATTATGTTTTATGCATCGAAAAATTTCAAAATACAGTTTACGGTTTGTACGGGAGCAGAGATAGAGTTTGAATACTTTAAAAGAAATGTTGTTTATATACAAATAGTAGCCCCCTATGGACACGCGTTAACCCTTTAGGTTCCCAAAACGAATTTCGGGCCAGAACGTTTTTTCTGAGAGCCATTTTTAGATATCAAAATAGAGCTTTGGCATACAGGACAAACCGTTGCATCTTATTACAATAATGGGGGCTCGAGGAACATTTGTGCTGTGTAGGATATAAAGTTGTTGAGTTTCTCGGCAAAAAGTGTCATTTTTGCCTAAGTTACTGATTTTGAGATCCTGGCACCGCACCAAAAATTATCTGATTGATCTAAAACTTTCCGCATTTTTTTCATCTCAAAAAAATGTTGGGTAAGAATTTAACATTTCCAACTTTATATATAAAAACCATTCTATTTTTTTTAGGGCGCTTACAATGTTTTCGAAATGGCTTTTATTTGTTTTTCAACAAAGTTGTAAAGATGAGAGAGAATGCAATGTTGTTTTCTACCATAAAAACCAAAAGTCAGTTTAGAAAAAATGGCGCTTACGTGGTTAAGGAAGAAGCGCGACGATATTTACGTATGTACTTACTGAATTGATTTTGTATTTACGTTTCATTTGGAAAAGTCTTAAGTTTAAAAAAAAAACGTGCTAAAATAAAAAATAACACTGACCTACATTTAATTTAATTATGTATATTAGGTATTTAGTATGTGTGTGTGTATTTAATTAATTAAATATATTCTTGTTTATATTTTTACATACTTGTTTGCACATATACAAACATACATAAAAAATAAACCACAAAACAATGTTCGTCTTTACTGGTTACAGAAAAATCACCTACTCCGCGAATTCATGACGATGCACAATTATAAAAACTTTAAGATATTAAGTCGTTTCTTTTGTTTCATACAAATTTATAATTATTTATTAGGAGAATAAGTATGTTTCTTAAGATTTTGATCACCCTATTAAAAATACATACTTTAAACTTTCACAATTTTATGTATTTAAAACTTGCTGAACTTTTAAAATTCAGTTAGAGTGCTGTACTCGGTTTTGCCGAATCTTATATTGAAAATATATGTAATAATATATATATAAATATATACATATATACAGTGGTATCTCGGTATAACGAATTATTTCGAAAAATTCTTTAAATCCCGAAGTTTTTTTATTACATTTTTATTATTAAAACAATAATATTTTAATAAAACAAAGTAAATTCGTTTATTGCCATTCATAACACAAACACTTCATATCATTTTCAATTAAATGAGTACAAAGTGGAGATCAAAACTAATAATCGCAGGCCCTTTTCATAGTCGTCAATAATGTTTAATTTTTCTTTAAGAATAAAACGTTTTCTTTTGGACATTTTGATGTCAACTTAACAAAACCTTTACAAAAATTACGTAAAATTTGAAACAGAAAACAAACATTTGTTTTGTAAACAAAAGTAAAAACTTACCATTTATTTTTTGTTCGAGTTAACATTTATTTATATGTAAGTAAATCTCTAAGTGTTCTTCACAAAATGATGGGAAAAATCAAAGCAAAAATAATAATTAAAAAAGTTATAAAGAATTCAAACCATATAGCTCATACTGCGCCACCCTGTATTGCACACACCCAAGACAATCTTTTTAATCATATTAATTAATCAGGGGCCTAATTCTGGCAGTCGTGATCGAGTACTTTCTCGATTCGAAAGCAATTTTATTTCAGTCGCTATTTTTTCAGTATTGTGAAACTCAAATTAATGCTTTAAAACACCGAAAAATAATGCCGATTCGTTAAGTATTGACTTAAATAACTAGATATTAAATTTCTTTCGACTCGAGAAATTACTCGATCACGACTGCCAGAATCAGGGCCCTGGTTTAGTTATCATTTTCGTTGTTCGATTGTATAGTTACTAGGGTATTCATTTAATCGGGCTTTTACTTTAAACGGTTAATCGCTTGATTAATTAGCCGAGGTTTTGGTTTAATCGGCTAATAATCGGTTAATTTTGTTATTGATCGGTTAACCGATTAATAAGGTTTTTTTTATAAATTAAGTAATTTCAATAAATAAAAATGCAAAAATTATTTATTATTGGAGTCTTTTAGTAAAAAAAAAAACAATAACATAACGAACAAAACAATTCTTGAACTAAAACGAGCAAACAAAAAAGTAATAATATGAAAAACACATTTTATAATTTATACATAATATTTGTATGTATTTATTAAAAAAAAACTGTGAGATTTTTTTTTATTAATTATTTCAATAGTTTGAGATTTTATTAAATAATCTTTTGGAAAAATAATTTGGTTTAAATGTTTAGAATTTAAGCGATTCTTTTCTTTAGTTTTGATAAAACTTGATTTGGAAACAATTCTTTCACTTATCGAAGATGTTTGAGAAATCGGAAGCAACCCATAATACAGATTTAAGATTACGCATTGCACATGTTTACAAAATTTAACTGTTTCATATGACGTCACTTTAGCATTTAATACACATGTTTGTTTGCTTGTGTTTCTATATTTTAGCTGTACTTATACGCTGATGTGACGTAGATGCGCAGAAACATTTCATTTTTAAAAGCTGAATGCGATATCTTGGTTTCTTTGTCCTTTTTCAGGATTTCTCTCAACATATAAAATCTTCCATTATGCCATTATTTCGGCTAATTTTGTTAAAGATTTTTTGTGTTACAATTGTCATCTGACTCATCCTGGCAAAGCTTAGCACCGAACATTCTGCAAAAAATGAAATACGAACCCGTAGTTTCTGTTTTTGTACTGTATTTTAAGAATGTATTTCTCGAAGGAAATATACTGTAGGAAAAAATATTTTCCAAACATATACCTTTTTTATATGAGACGAAACAAATAATTAAAAACGCAAAAAAATATGTTATAATACTAAAAAAAACTAAAAATATTTGGTACATCGGTTAATCGACTGAAATTAACCGGTTTAATCGTTAATCGAAAATTGCCAATGTTAAATTAACCGATCAGTAAATCGGGTAGTAATTAATCGGTTAACCGAATGAATACCCTAATAGTTACACATAATAAATTTCACAAATCTTCTTCGCAATATGCTGAAAAAAAAAAAAAAATACGAAATTAAAACCATATAGCTCATTCTGCGACACCCTGTATTTATGTACGTTTAATAAATCCAATAAATCTTTCAACATTGAAAAATATCCCAGTGGTATAAGAAAGAACCATTGTCATTAGTAACTAGTGAAATGGTTGGCATATCCACTCTATACACCAATGGCGCTAGTGATAGTGTATTCCACAGTGTACATACATATCTCTTTCTCCTGACACTTAAAGCTATAACAATTTGTTAGCTTCTTCGCTAACCCTAAGTTATGCAGGAAACATATTTTTTTCTAAAATATATTCTTTAATTGTCACTAAGGCATTGATGTCCACTTCAGAAAACAATTTTTTAGAAACCTCAATACTTTGTGTTTAAAATATCTTAGAAAAATCATATACATACATAGTAGTGTCGCTAAATTTTTTAAACTACAAACAACTTTAGAAATATATTTTTAAGAGATTTTAGAGAAAAAAAAAATTTTTACCCGTTTTGCACAAGAAAATATTAATAAAAATACGTTGTTTCTGCATTTATTTCATAAATAATGCGATATAACGAAAAATTCCTACATATTGGAGAATTTAAAAAATCTGCCCGATTTTCCTTACGCTTCTATATTAGTATTAAAAATACACTACATGTATTTACTTCTGGCAACACCGATACAAAAACAAACCCTGCAAGCAAATGGAAGATATCCCCTAAGGCAATAGATTAGCAATATCCCAAAATTGTCATCTAAAAGAAAATAATCAAAGTAATTTTTTATTTTCTTCCTTTTAAAAATTAATCAATTTATTTAATCTAAGAAATTAGTTCTCAAAATATTCTGCAAAAGGCAAATATTTAAATGAAATAAATCGATTTACTATTAATCTGTTTTGTTTTCAATTAAGTCAAGATATTTCTGAATGCAATTTTAAAGAAGTGGGAGGTTTTTTTCAAAAATATGGTGAAGACTTACCCCCATATTCATAAAAAACATTTCAGGTTAATTAAATGTTTATGAAACGAATTTTCTATGAAAATTTGTTCAATAAACCTTTTATAAATCAAAAATTTTTTTTATGAATATGGGGTTTAAAATTTATATTATTTTAGATTATCTATTAACGAACAAAGACTTCGATCGTTTAACTTACACGTAAAACAAAAACAATATTTTATAATTTGTTTTTGTTTTAAATGTAAGTTAAGCGATCGAAGTCTTCGTTCGTAAATATATGAACATATACTGCCTATGTTTTATATAATTTTACTTTATTTTAATTATAATTTATATTATTTATATGCAATAATTACCAATTTGATTTTAAATTTAAAGATGTGCTAATTTGTACATAAATTACAAATTTTTCAAAATGCAAAGTCTTCTTTTTATCATCCCAATGATATTTTGGCGATATCTTCCTATTTTCCTATGAGTGGTTATCTGGCGATATTGCTAGCTTATCATCTAGAAGAATCGCTTTCGTATTGCTTAGGAGTATTGCCATCGAGACACGTTTCTTCCCGAAGGAAATATCTTCCGAAATACGAAATCGATTACTGCCGCAATAATATTTTTCATCCAGGCGATACGTTTGGCAATACATAAGGTGTATTTCTGCGTTTGCTGGGAATGGATGCAAATATGTTATATAGAGTACGAAAATTTGCTGTTTGTTCGTAATATATATAACCGCAATGACGATAATTGCCTTCATTAAAGTGGAAAAATAAACAAGTTTTTTTAAAAAGAATTTTTGCAGAAACAATCCATTTTACAAAAATTCTGCTGAAACGTAAAGCGTTTTCTTGTTAGCGATAAATATTAGGCCGTAATTTTATCGCAAAAACTAATCTTGACGCTAAATATACAACTTTTTTCATCAAAATAAATTGTTCTAAAATTATAAATAAATTCTTTTAAAATCTTTTTTTCGCTGTCTATTTTGTCCTTAAATAAAAAATAATTAGCATTTAGCTAATATTTGTGGCTTACATGGGCAACCGCGTATGTAAATTTTTTCGATTTTGTTGATGCCATATTGCTTGATTTTAAACACACCTTACTTACATGGTTCTAAAAAATTCATAATAAACCAGTTCAAAAATTTCAATACATAGCCCATAATTTGATCTAGAAAAAATGCTTGTAAAATTTTTAGTTTCAAGAATTATTCAAACACCTGTTTCAAGTTTGAGTTAACAAAACAAATTTTTGAAAACATGCAAAAAGTAATATTCATAATTTTTAAATTAAAAACTAGCTGCCCAGAATTTTTTTATTTAACATTCAATATTCCAATAACAAGCTATTTTTTTATCTTTTTAAAAAAGTTAAGTAATGTAAACATTTAATTGAACTAGTGTTCGCCTAATGGTAAAAATTCGACCATAAATTTTTATGTAAATATGAAGAAAACATAGTTCATCTAAATATATATGAATTAACATATTTCTAGCATTTATTTTTTGCGTCTTAGTGGATCGATTTGGCGAGGGACTAACCTCCGGTTTATATTTAATCTTCTACGTGAGTTAATTTAATTTTGTAAGTTCAATTTAAAAAATATCAGAAAATATCAATTGAAAAATAAAAAAGTCTCCTTTATAGATTGTCATCCACTCAGGGCACTGCATGTTTAATTTTATGTTTCTATGTCTAATATTAACGAAAATTAATTAAAGTTCCAGATGTAGAATGAAAAAGTACCAAAAAGCTCCCTCTTAGACATTCTTATTCACTCAGGACACAGCATGTTTCTTCTTATCTTTGTAGGTCAATTATTAACAAAAATTTAAATGTACCAGATGAAAAACAAAAAGTACCAACATTTTCATCTTATAGGTTCGCCTTCAATCAGTAACCTGCACATATAATATTATGTTTCCAAGTTCAATATTATAGAAAATTTAAAAATTAGCACATGAAGCACGGAAAAGTAAAAGAAAGAAATTAAATTTCCCGTGTTTCCCCTTTTTGAAACATTTTTCCCCATAGAGGTTCGATTGACAAACAAAGGAAGAAAGTGTTCTTAACTGTTTGGCCTGTGCTGATTTATACATAAGATTTATATAGTCGAAATAATCGAAAACCGGTTTCTGAAAAATTTCTTATAATCGACCACCCTATTTTTTTATTATTTGATAATTGAAAAAGCAAATTTTTTGTATTTGTGTTCGTAGCAAAATTCAACGCTCATAACTCTGAAATTATTGAACAGATTTGAATAAAATATATATTGAGCACTTCTGTAAGTAATACTATGTTTCCACTATGAGCAAAACAACTTGTTTTGGGCAAAACTTGTCAAAGTGTTTCCATTATGTAAAACTGGTTTTGGTTTTCGAATTTTCGAAATCAATTTGACATTTATGTTGTAAACAAACATGGAAGCAAAAAAAATATGTGTTAAAAAAAAAAATATTTATCTTTAACATGAAATTTCCTTTTTTGTTTTTTAATACACAGATGTACATATATGAACTTTTATAAAAGCACATAGTTTACTACCTTTTTATTCTATTATTTTATTATTTTTACGCTGCAAACAAATAAATCAGCTGGAGAGTTGCATAAACCTATTTAATAAGTCTTAATAGCTTGGTAAATATGTCACTTTTTTCGAAATTGTCAATCACCAATAATGGATAACCCAGAGTTGTATTCAAGATTTTCGAGATGTTTTGGAGCAAAACTAGTTTTTGTTTGAGTTTTTCGAACATGAAAAATGTATGGGAAAACAAGTAGCAAAACACTTGTTTTGCTGCAAAACTAGTTTTGTGGCCCAAAACATGTAAGTGGAAACGTACTATAAATATCTTTCAAATGGTGTATATTTTGTTCAAATCGGTTGACATACAGAGGAGGAAAGTGTTCTTAACGGTTTTGCCTTTGCCGATTTATGTATACTAGTGTTTGCCTAATGGTCAAAATTCGACCATACATTTTTAGGTTCATATGAAGACACTACATCTAAGTAAATATGAATTTACATGTTTTGAGCATTCATTTTTTTCCATTTAAGTGGATCGATTTGGCAAGGGGCCAACCTCTGGTTCATATTCTATCTTTTACTATAAAAAATATCAGAAAATATCAATTGAAAAACAAAAAAGTATCATAAAATCTCCTTTGTAAATTGTATTCCCCTCAGGACATTGCATTTTATTTTTTTTTTTTTTCTATGTCTAATATTAATGAAAATTAATCAAAAAACCAGATGTTGAACGAAAAAGTACCAAGAAGCTCCCCATACATGTTCTTATTCATTTATCATCTTAAAGGTTTTAGTTCACATAGGACCCTGCACCTAAAATATTATGTTTCTAAGTTAAATAAATCACTAAATGCAGCACGGAAAAGCAAAATACAGAAATTTAATTACCCGTATTTATATAGTCGATATATTCGAAAACCGGTTTCTTAAAAATGCCGAATATTCGAGAACCCTATTTTTTATTATTTGATAATTGAAAAAAACAAATTTTGTATTTTGTACATATGTATGTGTTAGTAGCTAATTTGAACGCTTATTACTCCGAAAATATTGAACAGATTTTAATAAAATATATATTGTGCACTGCTGTAAGTTAATATCTTTCAAATGGTGTGTGTTTTTTTCAAATCGGTTGACATACAAGGGAGGAAAGCGTTCTTAACTGTTTTGCCTTAGCCGATTTATATATAGATATAGATAATCTGAAAAAAGTGATAAGAGATTTTTATGTGCAATTTAATATATATGTATGTACATACATATCTTATTATAGTCCTTTGAATGATTTTTTTCTTGTTATCCGATTGTGCCGATTTTTAAGAAGAAAATAAAATTTTTTGGAACTCGAACTGAAAGCTGTATGAAATCTTAATTTAAATACATCTTTCTTTCCACTCCCATTTTTTAAAAAAAGTATATTTTTCACATACGTAAATTAAAAATTTTTAATTAACCAAAATTCATGCTTATCAATATTTCACACGCAAAGAAAGATTGTTGAAGTGGGCGTAAAATTAGGCATGGTCTGGGTTTAAGACATTTTATCGTCTAAATTTCCATTTTATAAAGTCTTGTGGCTTGTTGCTGATTGCGATTGTACTTGCATCACCATTTTTAAAATATTTTTCAAGAAACGTTTTTTAAGCCAAAAGTACTTAGTACAAAATTTTGCCATTTTTGTACCACTAATTTAAAATTTTCTAAATCTATACTTCTAATGATAGTAAAAATAAACCAACATCAAATATATTAAAATTTTTTTTTGCCCTATCAATGGTATTTTGGCCCTTTTAAATCTTCAATTTGGATCAAAACAAAAAAACTTAAAATGCATCACTGATATGATTATTAGATCGGATAAAAAAATTACCACTTTACCCGTTATGTCCCATAATACCCCTGCAAATAATAGGACTTATCCAAACACGCGTGTAAAATGTAGCCCACAAGGGACTAGGACTAGTCCAAAAGTAACCCAAATGTATGGGAAAAGCATGGTCTATTTAACACAACGATGACCTAGGACAGGATCATATAACCCAGCTTTGGATTACAAAGGAGTAGTCTTAAAACTACTCCATGGTATACTCAAGAGGATTAGTTTTGAAGTCGTTTAAAAACGAAAACATGTCGTTAAAAAACGAAGACATGTCGTCTCACTACAAACACTTTTTAACAATGACATGGTCCATGCTTGCATTACATTGGACCAGTCCATGGAGTAGTCCATTTTATTAAAATGGATCAGGTAGTCCAATATTATTTGCAGGGACGCTACTATTAGAGTTTTCAAATTTCAAATGACTTTATTATTATCTTTTTTCAATGTGCAATAACACTTGGAATAATAAAAACTTTCGATCTGTCACATAAGGAGTGCTTAGGAATAAAAACTTAAAAAACTATAACCGCAGAGAATTGATGATTATATAAAATTCGGAGTATATTTCCAAAAGCCACCTTTAAATTTTTAAATTGTTCTCCTATAAAACTCAACAAATAGACTTAAGCAATTATTGCCACAGAATTAATTTAAAGCTTACATCATTAATATAAAACCAAAAAAGTTAGATTATTTAAACAAATTATTACAAAATATTTATTTTAAAATAAGATTTTAGTTCAGAATAAGCATTTACAGAATCGTTTGAAAGCCTATTTCTAATTTTTATCAAGAAGATTTCAATGAGAAAACACGTTTCCTTTCTACGGATGTTTGCTTTTATAGTCCAAGAAACTTTATATAATATCAAGACACTTTCAGTTTTCTTAGTGCTTCCTTAAAAATTTGTAATTCCAAAAAATATAATTTTCTTAGAATCGAATAAGCGTTTTCTTAATTAACAACGTTTGTCATCATCTCTTTTATTTTTTAAGCAAGTGGGAACAACTTTTTTTTGGTTTTTATAAAATAAATCTGGATCTTTAAACAAATTAAAAATTCCGTACCTTTTTACTCTTCTTCTTTTAAAATTTCAGAGCATTAAAATAGCTACTATGTTGGCGAGCCCATGATTGTTAATGGGTCCCAAAAATTTGTCTGTGCCATGGTGTAAAATATCATATGATCGGGCTTGGCCGACTATAATTTCTTACTTGTTAAAATAAATATTAGGATAACAAATAACACTTTAAATTTTTATTTCGAAGCGAGTTCGGCGTTTGTTATATAAACACAGGTTGTAGTCATGATGTTTTAATGAATATTTTCCATATTAAATAAGATAATAATGAATTCTTTATCCTTTATAATCGTGGAAGGAAACAAATAAAAATAACCAAATTTGTTTGTAATTTTTTTTTTCAAATATTATTGATGATGTATTTGAGAACTTTTCCATTTTTAATCTGTCTCTTTCTAAATTGTGAATAAAATGACTTTACAACTTGTTTTTAACCTAATAAATAATACAATACATTAATAAAAACAAACTTATTCTACTATACAAAAATTAATTTACAAATTAAGTTTTTCTTACAACCAAATTTTAACAGGTTTTTCTATGAGAGTATTTATGCAATAGTTTGGTCAATATGTGTTCAAAAAACAGCTGCTTTAGGAGGGATGGAGCAGTGGAACTTCAACACTAAAAACAATCAAATATTTTAGCTCTCATTTCGCACACCAATTTCATATTGACTAGTTTTTATTTATTACTTCAGCTAACTAAAAAATATTCTACTTTCCGACCTAAACCAGCTGTATCATGTACACTTTGTCCTTTCCCTAAAATTCAACTATAGTTTTTTTCATATTTTCTGTAGGTTTATCTATTTTCTTTGTTCTTGTGGTGGATGGGCGGCAATATATTCCAACGATTTAAGAATAGCCTCTGGAATTGGTGGAGGGGTTGGCAAGTGGTCACCAGTTGGTTGGTAGCCATTTTCATCGGCTGTGTAAGTGAGGAAGATTTTTTCACCTTCAGGCGAGACAAATTCGTATGAACCAGCTACACCATTTGGATTGCCTGCTTCTTGAGCTTGAATACCGTTGCTGGTTTCAAAAGCATAGGCATAGTTGCCTTCAGCATCGGCGGGATCGTTTTTTAAGCTCAAAACTTCGGCATCCTTGTCAATGTTGTCGGCGTACGCAAAAGCCAATAAAGCGGTCAAGACCAACTAGAATTAAAGAAGAAAAAAAAAAAAACATTAAAAACTGGCAATAATGCAAATAAATTATTTTTTTTAAATTTAAATTAAATTAATTTTAAAAAAAGTTTTTCGCTTCCAAATGTTTACTATTTTTAGTCTGTTTAGGGAGAAAAGAATAGCATGTTCTCATCAACAGACTTTCTGAAAGAAACTTTCATAGTGTGAACCCCAGACTTATGGCCAATATCACCAATTTATTTAAATATAAATTTATGTTTAAAATCCGTTTTTAATGTCAAATAAAAATAAAATTATATAAAAAACTATATTTAAATATGAATTGATATCTAAATAGAATTGGTTAAATTGACCAATTATTATTTTTTCTTTTAAAAGTCTTGCACTTCAAAAGTATGCCACATTTTTGTGTACAGTTTAAAAGAAAACTATAGTTTATGGGCAAGGCGAATTGTATACGAGGTAGCCACATTAGCCCATGGTGGAATAAGCAGTTGGCATCGTTACGGCAACAAATACAACATTATAATAGTGGAGAGAACGAAGTTTGGTACTTGCGTTACAATTGTCATAAGGTCGAAGCCTATAAAAATTGTTAAAACCCAGACCATAAATTAACATAGATCCTCTATATATTTCTTTTCAAAATTGTCTCAAAAATATTTAATTGGCTAACAAATTTTGTTTAACGGTCCATATTTAGTAGGGTATTCATTCGGTTAACCGTTGATCGGTTAACCGATTAATTACCACCCGATTAACTGATCGGTTAATTTCAAATTGTCTTTTTTTCGATTAACGATTAAACCTGTTAATTTCTGTCGATTAACCGATGTTACATAATTTTTAATTTTTTGTAATATTATAACAAATTTTTTGTGCTTTTATTAATTGCTTCCTCTCATATACACGTTTAGAAAATATTTTTTTATATAATATATTTCCTTCTAGCAATACATTCTTAAAATACAGTACAAAAACAGAATAAACTCTCGATAGTAACACAAAAACCCTTTAAACAAAACTAACCGAAACAATTAGAAGTGTTAAAATTTTTTAAAAATTTAATCAGGACTCTGATGGCATAATGGAAGATTTAATATGTTTAGAGAAATCCAGGAAAAGGATTGAGAAATTAGATATTCTGTATAATGGGCTGCTTCTGATTCCTCCAACACCCACGATAAGTAAAAAAAAATTTTCTAAGTCAAGTGTTGTCAAAAGTAAAGAAAATTATCGCTTTAATCCTTAACCAAAATTTTTTCCAAAATATTATTTTATCAGATATCCTTAAACCAGCGGTGGGCGCTGGTTTGCCTGGATTACGAAGTTTTTCGGGTTTTTACATTTACTCTTCGTGTTTTTTTGTGCCAGAGCTGCTACAAATACAAAAATTTCCCTACTAAGATATTCCTTAGAATCCCCAAAACATACCAAACACTTGTTTTATTATACTACTTTTTAACTTAATAAAAGTAGGTTTTAAATAGAGAAAATGAATAAAAAAACTATTTTCTAGCAGTCAAAACATAAAGAAATAACAATATTAACATTGAAATCAGAACTGCCCACAAACTGAAAATCTTGAATTCATTGTTTCAAGCCTAAAAAGTAACAAAGGCAACCCGAAAAACAAATACAACAAAAAGAAAAAAAATAAAATTGTATTCAGTTGCTTAATAAATTTCAACGAAGCAGGAGTGTTACGCATGTTGTTATTTTGGAAAATTTTGCAATTTCGTAGTGGTACACTGACAATATATTTATTGTGTTGTTGTCAAGCTGTGCTCATGTGTTTTTTTTTTCAGCTTGTTTTAAAAACTTTTCAGCAATCATGTAGGATGATGAATTATATAATAATCAAGTTTTCTTACTGAATTCCTTTTTTTTTGCATATTTACATACCTATAGTACACATTTTGAAATTTTTGCTTACTGCATTTTCGATTTCAGGTGACCATATGAATATACATATATATATATAATTTTTTTTAATTATATAAAAATAATATTTTTAATGAACTCATTTTTTTTGTATTGCATATTAACATACAATTTGAAAATATTTTCAAAAATTTTTCTAAGTGTAAATCAACTAATTTACTCTCTTTTATTCAATGTTCTCTATCTGCCCTTCGCTGCCTTAAACTATTGAAATAACTAATAAAATGATCCACAGTCTATGTTTAAATAAATACATATTCAGGGGTGTTCTGGAAATCGAAAACGCAAAACGCAAGAATTTGAAAGTTGTTTCTAATACACTTTTAACCCTCAAATCACCCTCAAAAAACTTACGTTAGTTACCATCGTGTGTGGTTTTTCACACATATGCAATGTCTGTCTACTTTACTGTGGCGCCATAGTACGTTTGTTATCAAAGTCATGATTTACGTAACATTAATGATGTATTTATCCCGTTGGTAATAAACAACAAACCATACAAAGTTTGTGTATTTTGTTAATCTTGTAAAAATGATTCCTTTTGTGTGGTTTATCACACAAGGGTGACTTAAAGGTTAATCTAATTGTTGATTTATTATTTTGGCTTGAGGTCTTATATAAATAATAAATAAAATTCAAAAACTTTTAATTTTATTTTTATTTATTTATTTTTATATTTTTCCAATATTTCGGTCAAAATCTTTGACCATCATCAGGGGGATATTTAAATAAATAAACAATAAAAGTTTTAAAAAACTCGGACAAATTTAACACTTCACTAATAAAGCTTTCTTTGGTTAATCTAATTTTTATAATTTTTGTTATAAAATATTGTTTACTTGGGAAATATTTGTTTATTTTTCAATAAAATTCTTTTACTACAGAAATCTTATTAAAAACGACGTTTAAAAAGTTCTTGCGATTTGCGTTTTCGATTTCCAGAACACCTTTGAATATGTTTTAATTGTTCTTTTTAGATCAAGAATTGCTATTCTTGTTTTTCTACTAATAAACTCCAAATAATAAATAATATATGCATTTTTAATTATTGAAATTACCTTATTTATAAAAAAGACTTTATTATTCGGTTAACCGATCAAAAACCAAATTAACCGATTAAACCAAAACCTCGGTTAGTTAATCTCATACAAATACCACTCCCGCGAAAATGCCAAAACTCTCAAAATCGCTTTAAGACCAAAAAATCTCATATAGAAGTGGATATTTAGATAATATTCGGCACAAAGAACTCTTTACCTCATAACTTAATTTTGTTTCGCAAGGGGCATGATTGGTCGTGGGTCCCACATACACCGTACACCATCGATAATTCGTCTTTATATACACTGTGGTGTCGGGATTGTCCCACTATACTTTCTAAACTGTTATAAAAATAAATAGGACTAGACCTATGTATGCAACAACTTCTTAAAAGCCCACTTCTCTAGTCCCCCCCCCCCCATTTTGTCGTAAGTTGTCTATTGATAGCCAAGATGCTTGTACCAAGATGCAGATATAAAAAAAAAACAACAACAAAAGATTTATGGGTAAAATTAGAGACAGTCGTGATGTTGTGCTCATATCTAAGCCACTTGTGGACCGATCAGGCTGAATTTCATTAGCAAAATTTCAAGTTCTAGCACATATTCCAAATATTCTTCCCAATTTACAGTATTACAATTTACAAGTATTAAAACTCGTTGCCTAATTGATAATTGGGTTCTCTTAATCATTCAAGAAATTCGATAAAGTGATTTCAAGTAAGTATTAAAATACATAAATTAGACCAAATTTCAAAATACAGTAACACAACTTTTTTTAGAATTTTAAGCTTCTTAAATTGCTTTTTGAAAGGCCGCTTGAATGAGCCCTAAGGCATATTAAGGACCAATTACCACAGAATTTCATGGTGTTATTTCTATTCATATAAAGCTAACTGAACCAAATTTGACCACAATATCTATATTTGTTACTTTTTTATTCATATTTAAACGATTTCCCAGAGTGATTTTTATGTGCAAATTTTACAGAACTATGACGGACCAAATTTAACTGCAATGTCATAAATCGTTACGGTTTTATGCGTACTAAAGTCTTTTCTTATATCGAGCCTATTGTGAATTACATATAAACCGATCGTCCCAAGATTTAGTTGTATAATTTCAAGTCATATAGAATGAATTTGTGCATAATTAAATGATAATCGGAGCATTCTGTCGCCAACTTACGTTAGTTTTTGTAACAAAAATATACATTTTTTTTTAGAGGTTGTTTCACATTTGGGTGCATAACTTTTTCCTACTCAACCGATTCGGCTGGATGTTTAGGAGAAAGCAGTAAAAAGAATATGACACTAATATTGTTCTTTTCTCTTGAGTCTTTCGAAAGTGAACTTATTTTCAACAGACGGACATACGGACATGGAATCACATAAGGATCCAGAATATATATACTATTTGGGGTCTTATATGCAGATTATAAAAAAATTTCACTAGTAGAGGACTGTATTGTTGATTGTAATTGTTGATTTTTAAATCCATATTCACAATGAAAGCAACGTTTTTTTGGTGTTCAGAAAAAAAATTTTCAAAAACACGCTCCAAACATGTTTTACATACAAATATATGTATGTATGTATGTATATATTTATTACTACATATTTTAAAAATTTTTTAAAAAAATTTTCATTCACAACTTATAAAAATGTTCATCACGTCTTTTACAATTTCACACAAATCTTTTTTCAAGTATTTAGAATCACAAACGGTTTCCAAAATAAAATTAAAATATCAAAAATACACTTGATAAAAGTATAAAATTTGTAAAAAAAAGTTGATTCGAAACTTTGCATACTAAAAAATCTTAACGAATGTTGAGAAGGTCAATAAATAAACATCAAGATTGCCGATGAAATTTTGCTAATGTAAACTAGGACTTACTAAAAATCTGTTTAGTAGTAACTAACTACTACATGTTTATAATCATTAAAGTGTTTGTTTTTTGCTTTTGTAAGGATCACAAACTGTTGAGCCGTTAACTTATAAAATTTTGAAAATTTTTAAACGAGTTTTTAGGCTGGGTGTTTGAGATCGCAGTTAAACTAGGTTTGGTTAATCTGAAAACTGATTTGTGCCGCCATTACCAAGTTTGTATACAAAATTTTGCCGGAACAGCTAAGTTTTTCTTAAAATGTTACGGCCTAATTTATAAAAAATAAAACCGGTTAATAAAGGGTTAATAAAATGGATTTTCATACAAAATCCGTTTAATAAACCCTTTATTAACATGTTTTATTTTTTATAAATAAGGCTCTTTGTCTTTAATGAAATAAGAACAAAAAAATCAAATATCGCAGAAAAATCCGAGTTTAAGTAAATTGAGATTTTGATGCCGTGTGGTAGAGAGCCAATTTGAGTCTTGAACTGTGCAAAACCAACTATATTTTTGGTTTTCTCTCAAGCTGCATATATGAAATATAAAAATTGTTTGTCTCTCCTGTAAAATGTGTTAAAAGGAAGTTAGCAGGCTTCCATATTAAGACGACGATATGTTATATTATTTTTTTTTAATAACTTATAAGAGTTAATTAATCTTGTTTAGACGAAAATTTTTTTTTATTTAATCCTTTTAGTCGCATTCTTTAGAGATATTTTTTGAACGAAATTCATTTAAAAAAATTCATATTTTATTTTATTTTGAAGCACTGAAATTATTTTAAACACGTGATTAAATAAGTTAAGAACTAAAAACAAAGTAAATATTTAAACAGATATTATTAACAGTATCCTTGATCTGAATTTAATTAGAACACTTAATATTCTTTAACTATTTACACATATCTATTCTATCTTTTATCTATTTTCCTCTTTTAAGTTTCAAGTTATTTTCATTAGTTTTTCTATACACTTTTTTTTAAATTAAAATTTTACTCACAATTTTAAACATTTTGCTAAATTACACTGTGATAAACTGTTAAAGATTTTGCTAAAAACCTTTGCTTTTATATCCATTTAGGTTTGTTAATAGACTAGTATAAAAAATATATGTATGTACAATAAAAACTACTAACAAATTAATAGAAGATGGAAAATAAATTATAGAAAAAAGCATCTCAAAAGGTAAAATCTAACAAATGCTCACAGATACAAATAAGTGTGGCTCTTCTGTGGTTGTTGGCGCTCACACTGGTACGTACTAGTGATGTTAGGAATATTCATGTTTAATACTCGCGAATACGAATACGAATACGACACTTGATATTTTTACATTTATTTGAAAAATTGAAAATACATAAATTTTGAAATAAATTATAAAAAAAACTATTACACTACTAAATCTTTTTCACATTACATTATTTCCGCATAATGGAGTTTCTAAAAATGCACGACTTTTGACACAATTAAACGGGAACTCAATTAAGCAGTACTCGGTTAATTGAATAGCCGACGCAATTAAAACGAAAATCGCTTAATTGAGCAAGATGTGCAATAAAGCGAAACACCCATGTGTAAATAGGAAATAAAACTCATTTCTTTATTTATTTTATATAACATTTATTTATGTATATAACAGAAACATTGAACATGACTTTCTTGCCGCAAAATAATTTTTTTACGTTTGTGGAGCAAAAACACATTAATTAGACGGAAACAATTAACCGAAACATTTGTTCCTGTTTTTCGCAATGCGGTCTTAGTTTGCGAAATAATTAAGCGGATGACGCAATTAAGCGGAACTCAACTAAACGGGTTTTTTACATAGACAGTTATACTGAATGATTTCGTTCCATGATTTTTAGTGCAATAAAACGGGAAACTCAATAAAGCGGGGCTCAATTACCCGAAAACAACTGTATATAACATTCCGATGACTAAATTTAATATTATTAATACAGCGCTTTTTGTGGGAACTCGCCACATAAACTTCATGCCTTCCGTAAGCGAGACGGTTAACGAAACTTGTATCTCTCCCATAAACACCTGCTACGTTTGAAGGCAATTGTTCTACCCAATACAAAATTGAGAGATTGTATACATCACCTGAAGTCATTAAGATAATTTCAACTAAGTTAATGCTTTTCAGTGTTGTTTGGGAAATAGTATTTTCGCAGATGCTGCACCCGCCTATGTCGGTGGTTTTTCACTAGAGTTTTTTTTTCCCGGACTTTTTCGATTCCCGGGAAAGCCGGAAATTTTTTTAAATTTCCCGGGATCCCGGGATCCCGCTCCATATAAATAATACAAAGTAAATTTTGTTATTAATTAATGAAAAAAACTTTTATAAAATAGCGTAAGGGAACTTGTTTACAAAGAAAGTAAAAGAAATGGTTCAATACAAAAAAATTTATTGAAGATTGAAATAGGAACTTGAATTATTATCACCTTATCGCCTTTATTCCCTATTATTATGCTTTTATTTAGTATTATTATGCTCTGGATACAAGATAAAAAGATAACATAAACAACAATTTATTCATAAAACAATAATAAAAACAAAATAAAATTAAGGTACTCAAGATATGGGATCAAAAAGTTAATTAATAAAATAGATAAAATATTTTAAATAAATATATAACATTTTTTAACGCCTTAGGAAATAACTTTCTGACACACTCAAAGCGCTTAGTATGTCGTCAAAAAGTATATTCCTGATTTTATTTACTTATTATCATGTTTCCAAAAAATTTCGTTAATTTTTTATCGAGGTTGGACAAATAGTTAAAAGTGCACCGTTGTAGCATGCTTCGAATTCACAATCAGAAGCAATTTTTTCTTTTTTATAAACAACGTCTATGTCAGTCAAATGTATGTCAAGGTTGATGCAAAAATAGTATCAACCGGACTGCTTCTTACAAACCTTTTCTTTTCAATAGATCCATTTGTAATCTTTAGGACAATGTGTTTTTCAAGTTGTATTTTGTAGTATCTTACACGAGTTTCCAAAATGTTATTTTATTTCGGTTTCCCCGCACTTCACGGGTATATAAACCAACACAAATTGAAATTAAAAATTTTTGTTTATCACCTAATAAACATATCGCTCCTTCATTGCATCATAGTCATATCTCAAAATTTTAAGTAACTTAAGCAAAGTTTTCCTTCATGCATTCTCGTGTTATATCTCCAACTGAACCGAAATTATAGCAAAATATATCTTTAAATCGGTGCATTTTGAAAACTTTAATCGCATTTTGCCAAGATCGTTTGTTTTTGTAGATATGACTATGTTGCAATAAAGGAGCGATATGTTTAGGTATCTCCTATTTTTAAGACTTGTTCATGGACAATGAAACTTTACTGCCTGCATCTTATTTTGAATTAATGTACTTTATAAACTCTTCACTTCACTAAATGTAATAATTATCAACTGTTGCACTGCCTATTCTGCTTTTAGTAGATTTATTGCATCAGGAGACATTGATTTAAATACATGTACTCACTTCTTGTTATTGATCTAATCCACAACCCATCCACAGATGCTTATTTTTAGAGAATAGAAAACTAAATTTCAAAGTATAAATAGCTATTTTCTGAAATTATGAGGAATTTTTTATTTCCCGGGATCCCGCAAGAAAAATCCCGGGAAAACGGGAAATAAAATAATTGAAATTAATAATTGACGGGAAATCCCGGGAAAAAACCCTATTTTTCACATATTTAGTTAGGGGTTTTTCTTTATTTGCTTAACGAGATGTGGGCCAAAAATGATAAAAAATATATAAAAACTAAAAATTTTTCGACTTTTAAGCAATTTTCTCGTGTTAGTTCGTTTTACATTTTTTTCTTCTAGTCTACAGCTACAAATGCGCCAAAGACAGGAAAACAAAATTGCAATTGGTTTTCGTGATATGAGAATTTTAAAAGTCGTTTTTTAGTAAGATTTCTGTAATAAAAGAACTTTATGACAAATATTATACAAACATTTCTCTATTAAACAGAATTTTATAACAAGAATTTTGAAATTAGATTAAAAGTGTATTAAAAACAGCCTCCAAAGTCTTGCGTTTGCGATTTCCAGCACACCCCCAATAAACGTTAGAAAAATTACATATTTTTCGGAAAAATCAAGTTTTAGTCAAAATATACATGAGGCCTTAAAATCCGAACAGCAGCTAAACTAGCAAAACGCAAATGGCGTTTTATTCGTTTCGATAAGTTTCGATAAGTTTCGAGAAATTCCACACGAGCAGGTGTTGGCATTTTATTTGTTGCACTGTAAAATCAGAACGAACAGATCTCTCGGGATCGGAATTATCTTGATATTTCATTGACCCATTCCAGTTGTCGAATTTTTTTTGTACGATAATTAGATAATTAGTTGCTGCAAATGATGGGAATATCAAGGAATGCTAAACATCCACTTGAGTAACTTTCAAAAATTATTTTTGTGGCGGCACAATTCTTCTAATGTTTATTTGATTGTTTTTTACTTTACTAAAAGAAGATTTTTTTCGTTAAATTCAAAGGTTTTTTTTAATAAAAATTTTTAAACGTGAATTTTTTTGTCTCATTTTATGTATTTTTTTGGAACGATTTCGCAAAATTTTTGCGAAATATTCGTTTAAATTTGGCGAATACGAATATCATAAAATAGCCGAATACGAATATTCGTTACATTACTAACTACGTTACGTACACACTTGTATTAATGTTGTTATATTGTTTTTTTTTCTAAGACACAGCAGAAAATGTACACTATAACTTTAAGCCAAGTTAGTAATAATTTTAACACCACCAACCAACAGCAACTGCAGCAAATACCAAAGAAAACAACAAAAACTCAATGAGCATTTTACTCATCAACTTTATGTGAGATAAATGAAAAAAAAAACACCGACACTTAAATGTTGTTGATGCGCCTAAATCATTAACCAAAATAGCAACAACATATTTTAATTTAAACTTAATTTTATAAGAACTTCAACAAGAAACACTTATTGCAATTTTATGATTTTAATCGTAACCATTAACATAACTCACTTAAGTGAATCCATTATTTATTTAAATTAAAAATAAAAAAAAAATCTTCGAATATCCGAAAAAAAATCTTCGAAAATCCGAATTGATGTCTTGAATTTTAAAGTTATACTTTAATTTGCAATCAACCTACTATTCATGGCTAATCTATATCAATCAATCCTCTTCGTCTATGTACATATTTTATTTGCTTGTTTTCTCTCTATAGACTCCTAAAGTGCGGGGCCGATTTCCCTGAAATTATGGAATCATTTTCCTGATTAGCCAACGCTTAACATTGGCAATACACATTTGTAAAGTTCTAAGAGGGAGTGTCACCACCCATACAAAGAAAATATAAATTTCTGTATGTCTGGAAAAATATAACAGTAACAGTTTTCAAATTTGGTACAAATAACATGTTTATTAATACACAACATCTGTCAAAAAGTAGGCTCAATTGGAACGCCCTACAAAGACATTATAAATTACAGTACATTTGGAAAACGGTTACAGTTAAAGTTTCCAAATATCGAACAAAGAGTTTGGTTATAAAAACAAACCATTTGTCAAAAGGTGGACTGGATTAAGAAAGTAGGCGTGGCAACCCCCTTCCCCCTATACAAAGACAATATAAATTAAAATAATCCAAATTAACTTTGAGAACCAGTCATTGATAGACGACGTTTTATCGCAAAATTGTGTTCATTGATGAGACAGATTCGGAGTGAGACCAATAGACAACAGAGCCAAAAATTCCAGAAAATTGCACTGTTTGGTGTACTCTACACGCTGTTGGTATATGAGACCTTATTTAAAAAAAAAAAGGCGGAACTCGCGTTACGGTCATTGCGGATCGTTAACGCACCATGATCAATTATTTTTTGTTTGAAAATATGAATGACATTGATCCGGGCGAGATGTGATTCCAACAGGATGGTGCTACGAATCATACGGCGACCGTAACGACTTTTTGAAATTATAACTTGGCAATAAATTGAATTCGAGAAATAGACATGGCCTTCAAGGTTGTGTGGTTTAGCACCTATTTATTATTTCCTGTGAGGCTACGCAAAGACCCCTTCATAACAAAAAATAAAAGCCAAGTATTTATAATGAAAATTTGGCATGAAGTTAGCACAAAGTTGATTTATAATACACTTACCAAACTCTGGGTAACGATTTACTAAACTCTTGTTAACCAACTGCCAAACGTTTGCCAACTTTTAAAAACAGCTGTTTAATGTTAAACAATTTGGTTGGTTTTATTTTAATTACTGTTTTATTTTATGTTTCTCTCTTTTTTATTTTATATTAATTTTAAAAACTTTTTAAATTTGTTATATGTGGAGGAAAAAACAAAAAAAAAAATTACAAAAAAATGACAAAACCAGCGATGATTGATTCAAGCGTGTTGCATTTTTGAGTAATATAATGTGGCATCATTAAAATTCAGAGATGATTTTTTTAAAGTTAGCAGATGGACAAAAGTTTGTTATAAATATACTCTGTGCTTACAAGCTGCTAGGCTTAATCGGCATTCTAGTTAGCAGCTCGTTGTACGTAGTGTACAAACTGTGGCTTACTTTTTGTTATGAATACGGCTGTAAATTTTTTAAACTTTAATGTCTTTTGGAATAATATATCGAGAACGCTTTTTGTTTGTTTATAACCCCATTTTCAGGCGTACAAAATTTTTGGTGCAGGGTGTAACATTGAAAACATTTCCATATAACGAATTAGGCTTACGCCTCCTTCCCAATCTATCGAACGATCTACACCTTCATGTAGAAAGCTGAAACTTCGAAACTCATCCCTTATCAATATTGAAATGAATTTTTGTTGGTACTCCACCAACAAGATGCAAAATGTAAGGTTAAAAACGATTTTTAATCCAAATTTAATTTTTTTCATCTAATTCATCTAATTTAATTTTTATTTAATTATTAGCTGTCCCGGCAAACGTTGTTTTGCCATAAACCTAATTTCAAGTAAAATAAATTCCTCTTTCACTTGAGCGCTTTATACCATAATCGGCGATGAAAAAAAAACAATAGCTATTTATTTCTTTATTTCTTTTCGTTACATATTCAAAAGTAAAACATAAAAAAGTGATGTATTTTTTATCCTTAAGTATGATAATCAAACAGAGATAATCAATTTTTATTGCATGGGGTCTTCACCTGAAAATTTTTTGTTATACCAAACGTCAAAGTATATATAAAAAACTCTAAAAACTCTGGCATTGCAAATGCAAATCTAAAAGAAAATTTGAATTAATTTGGGACGTCTGTGGCAATCATCGGAATTCGTGGCAGCAAAACATTTTCGTCTCGGAATTTACCATTCAAAAAGGTAGCTTCGATAACGTTTTTCATCAATTTGTTGACGACCAATCGTGTACGAAGTAGAATAACCGGAGAAAAAAACGTTTAATAAAGATAGATAAACTTATCAAAAGAATCGTTTAATTAATTAAGAAGATATTGGATGGGGGTGCTTTTACCCGTTTACCTTTATTTTACGCCGTAAATGTTAAAATGTATAGCCTTTAGTTCCTTCAAGACTTGAAACTTTCATCGGATAATTAATTAAGAAGACATGGGGAGATGGAGCTTTTACCCTTTTTGCCCTATTTTACGCCCTAATTGTTGGAAATTCAAAAACATGTATATCTTAAAGTTCCTTTAGATATTACAGTATCTGCATGCCAAATTTAAAGAATACCGGTTGATTAGTTAAGAAGATATAGGGAGGGGGAGCGTTTGCCTCTCTTGCCCAATTTCACGCCCTGAATAATAAAAATTATAGGCTATAGTTCCTTCGAGATGTAACACTATTTGCCTGCGAAATTTCAAGAAAATCGATTAATCAGTTAAGAAAATATTGGGAGGGGGAGCTTTTACCCGTTTTGCCCTATGTTACGCCCTCTAGCGATATAAAATATATACATTAAGATCTATTCCGAATGTCATTGTACACATTAGGCATTACGATTTGGTAACTTTGCAGGTAACAATAAAAAATCATAATATGGATAATGAAACCCATTTTGTTGAAATTTATATGGGAATAATATATAGGAAAATCTAAATGCAATATCTCTGGAACCACTGGGCCGATTTCGTCCAAACTTTACATAAACCATTTACAGACTATCCCCAAAGTACCGTGATAGTTTTCGTTTAAGTCGAACGACCCGCTTTCGCAGTTAGTGGTGACATCAAAGTGTACACTTCTTTTTATATATATAGATTTTAATGAAGGAAGGAATTTTACATGAAAAAAATTAAAATTTATTGATAATTTTTTTCTTGACTGAACCGGGGCTTGAACTCGGGTTGAATTTATATGTTTCGAGAACAACATGTTCTCAGCATCAGAATTCCTTGCAGTTTATCACTTTATCCTATAGTCAAACATCAATTATAAAGCCATTGGTATTTTTGGTGGATCGAAATTTGCTTTAAAAAATTATCTATTTTTGCATGTTTCTTCCCTACTTCTGTTTTTCCGAACTTTTGTCAAGAATTTAAAAAGGACTGTTAACTGTCGAACTGAAAAACTGTAATGCGATACAGTTATGCGATGCCAAATGAAATGGCAGACTGATTGACTTTACGAAATTATGACAATGTCATGCAAGTTGCTTACGCACCCAGAGCAGTCTTAGGATTGTAGTTCGTGTATTTTATACCATGGAAACTATTGTTTATTTTTGTTTTACCCCCTGTGACACTTTAACTTTTCTTTTAGATATGACTTGTTTTTTAAAAGTTAGGAAAATTTGTATTTCAAGGATGGTCAATTTGGTGTTGTTAATCAAGAGCCCGGATGGCATTATGACTGCAGAACTGCAAACGGTATCGACTATTGTAGCTCCCCGGCAGGCGAATGGAAATGAGAGTTGTATTTATCCTTAAGGAGGGAAAAACCCCTCACACAACTTCTAGGGACTTTCGATCGATTAGTCTGTCATTCTTTATTTTAAAGTCAATAGAAAGGATAGTAAACCGGTATCTTCAGAGAAAAATTGATCCGAATTTATATTTTGTACGCCAACATGCGTACAATAGACGAAAATTGACCAACATAAGCTATTAGGTTTGGTGGGAAAATCTCTCTCAATCGGGAAGCTTTTAATAACTTTACTCTAGATGCGATAACTGCGACGTCTTGGGGTGGAAAGTAAAGTTATAAGGGGGATAGGAAATCTGCTCACACTAGGGCGGATGACGTCGTCTTTGGGTTCCTCTACTTTTACACGGTTAGTTAATAGAGGATCCCCACAAGAGGGAGCTCTCTCCCCATTATTATTGAGCGTTGAATCCAGTGCTAATATTCCGAGACTGCAAGGTCATTGCTTTGTTCCGAAAAAATCATTATTCTAAAATTAAAAAAAGAGCCTTCGGTTTGTCACGAAAAAGTTTGAACACAGAAAGAAAAACACTCGAAATAAAGTTTTTTATACTTGCTTTGAGTACGAGTCGTACTTAAAAATTTTAGTACGAATAACTCTAAAACGTACTTAAAACAATCCTAAATTGGGATTACTTTCGAAAAACAATCCGGGAATTTCTTAAAATAAGTATAAAATCTAAAACCATGTAAAAAAAAGATTGAACTTTTCTTTGGTTGCGCCACTCTGAGAGAAAAATTACAAAGTGAGCGTTTTAATCTCATATAACTGATTGCTTCTTTTGTGTAGAAACAACAACAACATAACAAGAAGAAAAACAAACATTATTTTCGTGATTAAAAAGTAAAATAAAAAGCAAAAGTCTCCATTAAGTTTATATTTAGTTAAATACATCAACTTTTTAAAGTAAAAACCATATCGGGCATGATACTGCTGGTTTACAATTGAAATTCTGTAAGATGTAAAACGAGTAGGTAAATCAGTATTCTCCTACTGTCTCTGATTCTCTGGGGTAAGTGTTTTAGGTTAGAATCAAGCTAACTTCACTTTCGGATTATTTCAAGTACGAATTCGGGATTAAATGAACTTTATAATGCCTGAATCAAGCGCAGTTTAAGATTGGTTTAATCTTAGTATTACTTAAATCAAACTCATTTTCCGATTATTTCAAGTACGAATTCGGGATAAATATGGTTAAGAGTAGTATTTCGCACTCGAATAATCCGTTCTTGAATCAATCCTTCTGTACTTGATTCAAGAAAATCTGAACTTGCCGTACTTCGGATTGTTTTAAGTACGGATCGATTGATTTTTTTTTTCATAACAAAAATTTAAATCAAAATCAATGCACAGCACGCTTTTAAAGTGCATACAAATAATTTATAAGAATAAAACCAAAAAAGAAAGTAGAAAATTCCATACAAAATTTATACAGACTTCCTCGGGAAAATAACGGAGGCTACATTTTGTTTTTGGAACCCAGATTTCTTTGGAGAATACTTATGGAATTTTCCGCAGATTACGTTTCTATTATACACTCCTGATCAATGTTATGGATATTGGATATACTCATATTGGCAACTATTAAACAAATTAAAAAATATAATTATCTTTTAACTAAAAGGTATAGTATTTGAATTACTTTTATGAACAAACAAGTTTTCTAAATCGCATTTTTTCCTAACAATTGTGTCCGCCAAAGCCATTGCTTTTCTGCTGAACACAGTCAGTCAAAGTATCTAAGTCTCTTTATTGTTCAATGACAAAGCAACCCTCTTTTTCTTAGTTGGGTCTATTTACTTCTTCTTTTATTTTTTTTTATTTGTTCATTTGTTGGTTTTTTACGACGTGTGTTAAAATAAATAATGGGTTGTTGAAGCTATAGGTCATACTGTCACTAAGTCATATTCAATACATTTTGGTAATAATTGCATCTGGGAATTTAACACTCGTATGTCTGTAGTTGAAAAAGGTGTTGTAATAATTAATTTTAAAATTGCATGTTTAAAAGCCTTGTCTACATCTATTGTATGAGGTGAAGTATCTTGGCTTTTGTTGCAAACAATTAAATTTCAAACGAAAATGGAATTATGAGAAGAAGAACAAGATATTAAACTCAATGTACCGCCTAAGCCCAAATTAAAGTACCTGCACGACAGATCGAAAGACTTAAGAAACATGCACCATGACAGCCACTCAAAAATCAAACAAAATCTTCAAGATTTTCTTACTTTTTATTTTCGTATCTCTAGTTTCTCACATACTTTTATTTAATGGGAACTATTTGATATTACATTTTAATGTTGGCCTTAAATTCTTTGGCTCTTGAGATAAAATATACAAAAAACAAAAATTTTAATTTGTTGTACAACTAAAATGCAACAGATAACACTGTGAAATATGTGGTATTTTCAAAATATACTTTTTTTTTTAATATTTGTTCATCAACAAAGCTGAGTTTAAATATTTTTTGATAATATGCAATATTAAAAAATTTGTAACAATTTCAAAACTGTAGTTCATAGCGAACATAATGCAATATTAATCAACTTTAACAAGAGTTCCAAAAAATCATACTTTTTTTTTTTGTTGTTGCGTCACCACAAATTTGCAATAATTTTCTAAAATATTTCTATTTTTTATTATAAAAACAATTTAATAAGACAAATAAATCGCCTTAAATAAATAATCCATATATCAAAATAACGAAATAAATTTTTTCATTTCAACTTTCAATTTATGTCTTAAACCAGCCGGCCGGCCACGTTCTTTTTTTTGCCATCATTAAACTCGTTTTCGTTGGAAGATGATGATGCATGCAGAACATCGAAACTAAAAAAAAAAAAAATGCAAACTAAAACCAAGTAAACTTTAAAACAACATTTTTTTCAATATATTGTATACAAAAATACAACAAACACAAAGATATTTTGAAATCTAATGCTTAATGAATTTATTTTAAAACTGATATTAATTCTCGTAAAGCATCAAAACACTATGAATCGTATCTTTATTAAATAGAATTAGATACTAAAACCTAAAAAGCTCATCAAAATTTTAAAAAAATAAATAAAAATATACGAACAGTTTTTGAAAGTGCGTGTGCGTGTGTATTTTAAGCCCACCAAATCCCAAGTTCACCTCAACCGTTTTAGTCACTCTAGTGTGATGGTTTTAATAAATTATGCAGATTAACCCAAAAACAAAGCAAACGATATTAAATTAATTAAACGAGTATAAACAAATACATGAAAAACTTAAATTAATTCTAATTAATTAATTGAGTAAAATATTTGTTGTTTTAAATAAATACAGGACTTTAAAAGAACTCAATTTGTAGTTTGAATTATAAAAAGTTTTTATGTAAGAGATACGTATTTAACATTTTTGCACTCTTTTTATAATTCTTCCGGCAGACAGTATTTTAAACTCAAATAAAAATTTTAATATTTCTTTAATTTTGCACATGTTGCATTTGAAGAGATTCCAACGAAGCAGGTTTGTAAGGGAGAAACGTAAAAGTTTTGCTTACGTAAGACATGGATCTTATATGGCGAGTTCCAACTTTGAAGCAATAGATTTTTGACACAGATAGCGCTCTATTTAGCGCATCTTAAAATTGGTGAACGTAACGATCAGCTTTACACACTGAATTTTTTGTTGTAAGCGTTATTCTTAAATATGCTCCCTAACGAACCTGCTTCGTAGTAAGGGAAAGTCGTGGCTGTTTTATTATGTTGCGCATAAATTTATTATTAGTGCTTCGCAAAACAAGAAAATTTTTTATTGCGTATATTTATAAACATGTATGTATAACATTATCATGACCCGCTCCATTTCGCTTAACCTTTTTATTTGTGTATTGTAGTGGCGTGTATTGCATAGAAGCTTCAACTGTAACAGATTTCCAAAAAACCATATTCGGTGTAAACTTTAAAATGCATAGGACCCTCATATTACGCTTTTAAAGGGTGGTTACATTTTAAGGGACGATGTTGATTTTGAATTGTTGCTGGCTTATCGACGTACACCTTTTCTTTTAAATAAACCCAAAGAAAGAAGTCCAATGGTGTCAAATCACATGATCTTGGCGGCCAATTGACATCGCCACCACTTGAGATAACACGGCTATTGAATTTGTCGCGCAAAAGAGCCATTGTTTCGTTATATGTGGGGCAAGTGGCACCGTCCTGTTGAAACCACATATTGTCCACATCCATATCTTTCAATTCGGGCCATAAAAAGTTCATTTCATTTCACCATAGCGAACGCCATTCACAGTAACTGTCTGATCGGCCTCATTCTGGAAAAAATACGGCCCGATGATGCCGCCAGCCCATAAGCCGCGCCTAACAGTCACTCTTTGTGGGTGCATTGGTTTTTCGACAATCACTCTGTGATTATCATTCGCCCAAATGCGGCAATTCTGCTTATTGACGAATCCACTGAGGTGAAAATGTGCCTTAACAACGAAGATGATTTTCTTCGAAAATTGATCATCCACTGTTGCCATTTCTTGCCACCATTCTGGCCATTGACGACGTTTGGAATGGTCAAGAGTTCTTGAGTCTTGAGTCAATTGCACCTTGTAAGCGTGTAAATGCAAGTCTTTATGCATAATGTTCATCAACGACGAGCGTAAGAGATGCAATTGTTGGGCACGACGACGAGTTGAGGTGGACGGCTCTTCAGCCACACTATCGCAAACAGCAGCAATATTTTCTGCAGTACGATCTGTACGAGCATGCGCTGGTGTTTGCACATCTCCCACAGATCCGGTTTGCTCAAATTTTTGCCTGATTTTTCCGATTGTACGCACATTTGGACGATTAAATTGACCGAAAAAATCACGAAGTGCACGATATGCATTTTGACTTGAACGCCCATTTTCATAATAAGCCTGAATAACTTTAACGCGTTGCTCGATTGTGCATCTTTCCATGGTTCAAATTGAGTTAGTCTAAAATTGAGAAATGTCAAATGAAATGCAGAAAAAAACTTGACGTTTAGGTGTGATTCACATTCAAGATTGGTCCTTAGAATTTAACCACCCTTTACATCTCCCCGGGGGATATAATGAAGCATCAAGAGGTTTCTTACTTCCTGTTTTACATTTTCTAGGTTAAAACAGCCCAAAATTAAGCATCAAACAAAGCAGGCTTGTAAGGGAGAAATGTAAGAGTTTCGCTGACCATCTCGCTAACAGAAGGCATGAGTTTTATATGGTGAGTTCCCACTTTAAAGCAATAAATTTTTGACACAAAAAGCGCTTTATTCAACGCATATAAAAACCGGTGAACGTAGCGTTCAGCTTTACACACTGAATGTCTTTTACAGTTATTTTTTAGTATCCTCCTTTACAAACTTGCTTCGTAGTAAGGAAATGCGTAGCACTTGAAATGCTATTTTTTCTTTTATAAAACTTGTTAAGAGTTCCTTCGCTTATTTTATGTCTTTTTGCGTAGCGCACAATTGTGCGCTTATTTTTATGTACCATTAGTGCTTCGCAAAATGATAAAATTTTTTAGTGGGAGGTTAAGTTAAAACCTGGAATTCAAAAGGATTTAGAATTAATTGGCTGGAGTCTTCTAGATGCCTTGAGACCAACCTCCTTGCAACAGCAACGACTATAAAGAACCCGTCGAGAAATATCAGGAGAGTTTTATTTTCTGTTTAATAGTCGTACTATAATAGAGATCTTTCTAAGAGAGATATTGTAGCTGGTAATCAGGTGCTGCTGTTTCTTCGAACTCGTCGAACTCGCCAAAGTGCAAAAGTATCCGATTTCTTAAGATTGCGGGTGGCCAGAGATTTGGTACCATGGGAGTCAGAAGCCTCCAATGACACGGCACTGGAATGACTGTTGGTTGAGAGCTCCGTTAGTTTGGTTCTTATGTAAAATACTTCCTTTCTTTCAAGGCGATAGTCTTTGCAGAAGCTTTACTTTTATGATACACGCAGAGAAAAACCTGCTTAAATATGGTCACCTCCAACAAAACTATTTTTAAATAAATTTTAAGCATATTATGTTTAATTTACCCATATTATTGTCAACGGCAACCATATTATTGTTTCATTAGTCCTTCATCAAGAGGCCATAACCATATTACGGTTGCCTCTAAACATGTTAGGTTTAAATTTGAGAATAATTTGTTTTTAAATTAACAACAGTATTTTCCTCTTTTCCAAGAGCAGCATGCTATGGTTGAAAAACAACCATACTATTAAAAGTGGCAAACATATTTTTGTTATTATTAACCATAACATGTTCAGAGGCAAACATAATATGGTTGTGAGTTCTTGGTGGTGGTTGTATAGAAAAGATTGGGAAGTGCCTTTATAAAAGTAAGAACTCACAAAAGGTTTGAATGAAAAGGTTGAATACGAGTTTTAGTGGAAAATCGCTGTTTTTCCTTAGCTTATGCTCAATGAGGCACGTGTTAGTGTTATTCGATTAGGTTGATACTTAGTCAATCAGATTTTCCAGGCCATTGGCACATTTAAGAGCGGTGGGTGCCCCGATGGAAAATCCAACATTGATTTCTTGTAACCACCCTAATGGACACATAAGCATGATGTGTTTTTAAATACTGTGGTGTAGGGTATCATATGGTCGGGCTTGACTTGATTGAAACTGATGCTTTTTGTATTGTAATACTCATTGAATAAAAAAAGCAAACAGTTGTCTGGTACTTTTTCGAAATTCGGCCCTTTTAGGTAGTAAACAAGTTTGGTACTTTTTTGAAATTCGAAGGTTTAACGTGTGATAATCGTTACTAATTTTGTTACTTTTTCAAAACATTTTTCTCCATCATCTCCATCTATCTATCTATATACATATATATATATATAATTGTAAAGCTACTGACTGCTTCATCATCGCACATCCTAAACTACTGAAGCTAAAAAGCTAACCTTTGGACCGGAGGCTGGCCTCTCGCCAAATCGATCCCGCTAACCTCAAAAATCCAAAACTTAAAGATATCAAAAAAATTTAACACTTATTGTTGTTCATTAAAAAAAAATAAGTGCACCTGTCAACTTATTTGAAATTTGGTCCTTTTGGGAAGTGAGCGCGTAAAACCTGTAAAACCTCCATTCATTGACATATACGTACTAAATTATGGGCTCCCACTACAACATTGAAATTTCTCATACATAAATGGGGGAAAAAAGTATCAAAAAGGAGACATACGGGAGGGAAATTAAATTTCTTTCATTTGCTTTTGTGTTCTACGAGCGGACTTTTTTGAATTTTCTATAATATTGAACTTAGAAACGCAAAATTATAGGTGCAAAGTCGTGTGTGAATATCAACCTATGAGATGAAAAATGTTGAAACTTTTTTGGTAAAAAAAGGAACATAAACTTTGGCATATAAATATGTTCATGAAAGAAATGGCCCGATTACAAAGTAGCGGTTTAAATGCTAGAATTTGAACAAGTAAAAAAAAGGAGACACTAACGAAGTAGCGGGTTAAATGCTAGTTATTAATATTTACATGTTTGTTAAAAAGTTTGTGTTGTGTATTTGGCCGTTTGGCATAACGAATATATGCATATGTATATAACACGACATTCTTAACGGAACAATCTATACAGTGGTGTTAAAACTACATGCATAACATTCTTATACTTAAATAATATTCATTTTAAAATTTAACACGATAATTTATTACTAAAACTAGAGCATATTGTTTTTATCTATTTTTGAGCTTTTTACTTGCATTTTTAATAATTTGCATTTGACATTGCCAACTTGCTCTGCTTATTATAATATAAAGACAATTTGAATTAAGTCTTTTGAAGTACTGCTGCTTTAAATGTTCGCAAATATAAAGTAATAGAAAAAGAATTTTGCTAAAGTTTAAAGGTAGAGAATTATGATGATAACAAATTTAAATACATTTGGCAACTTAAGTAGTAATAATTTTAAATGAAAAAACATAAAACAAATAAATGGGTGTAATTAATTTTAAATTGGATTTATTGCTAAAAAAAACCTTAAAATAACTTTTGCCTTCATGGTTTATTTCTTCTTTTGTGTTAATACAATGAAATACTATTAATTTCACAAAGAACCAACAAGTTTTAAAAATTAAATCCAAAAACTAAATATTTGGTAACATGTTTGATTTATGTTAAACAATATTTTTCCCAATTTAAACGATTTTATGGAATTAATACTCGCACCTCTTTAATTTGTAAAACGTTAGAATGATTTAAACTTCTATGGATATTGTTTTGTTTATTATTAAGTGTATTAAATTCATAAAGGCCGAATTATGTGTCACCGTATAATAAGAATATAATAAATATGATAATAATAGTAAATAATAAGAAGAGGCAAGGCGATTGCTTTAGATCCCTTTTATGCTTGCAGCTTATGTCGGAAAAAAGGTTTACATAAGAAAGATATTTTATCGCGAAGTGCACAGAATCATCTAACTAAGATCGGTTTAATATTTTAGGAGCTATAGGCGTTAGGATTGGGTAATAATACATACACAGAAAAAATTATTGCCGAATTATTTTCAAACAACCGCTTGTTTGAAAATTTTTTTAATTTCTATAAATATTTTTACTGATTCAATCAATATTTTTGTTTGATTTTTATTTAACCAACAAAAATGTGGACAACTCTTCAAAAATAAAATAAACGCGTTATTGGTGTCAAGTTTTCATAATTTTGTATGAAATATTTAACGCTCTTTAATGTTGTCGTCTTTTTGCATTTTTTTATTTGATCGTAAGCAACACTTCTTTATGTGAAATATAAGAACAACAACAAAAAACACACACAGTCTTTTTTTGGACGCTTTAAAAAAGTGCAACTATAAGAAAAACAATAGCAGACACGACATTATAAGAAACAAAATCCCGTATTCAATTTTTTAAAACTGTTTGGTTAAATACATCAAATACAAAAATAGAATGATGACGAAAAACATATCGAGTCGGTCTGCTGCCGTTTTTGGTTACATTTCTTCTTTAGCAAAGGAAAGGATACAGCAACAGAGAGTGATAAAGAAAAACATTGTGTTGTGTGTATAAATAAGACTTCGTTCAAAAATTATTCCAACAAAAAAATGTGTTTCAAAGCCAGTCGGCGGCTCTGCTTTGCCGTCACCTTCTCATACAGTGCTTACTTGTGTGCGCGTCATTGCTTGTGCAAAAACTTTTTTTTTTTTGATTTTGAATTTCAGTAAACTTTTTGTTTGATTCAGTTAAATTATTTGTTTGAAAAAATTAGTGTTTTTTTTCAGTAAACAAAATGCAAATAAATTGTTTGAATATGCAAATTTGTTTGTAGGACCGATTTCAGACAAAAAATTGTTTGATTCTACAAATTTTTTGTTTGAATTGGAAAAATAATTTTTTCTGTGTAGAAACAACTCACATATATAAACAATTAACAATACAATTAAATAAAAAGCGCTGAAATACAGCCCTTTTAGCCCGTTTTTACTTTTTTTCGTTATCACTATTTTTTGTTATTCTGACAATATCGGATTGGGAAAACTGTCCTAAAAATTTCGATCGAATGGAAAAACATTCGGTTAGTTCGGTTAAGTTTTAAATCGAAGTATTAAGTTGTAAATATGCAATTGATAACAATCCCTTTAATTAATTTTCTAGTTTTGCTATAAATATATTGATATATCCGTACTAAAACGTTAAACTTGAGAGGACTTTTAGTGTTATGAATTGTTTTTAAAATAAAATGTCGTTGAAGCCATTTAATTTATATTTTAAATAGAGTCTCAAACAAGTTAATAGTTGTTGTTCAAGTTACGAAATACCTGACGAGTTATGCTTAAATATAAATTTTGACGAAATACACAAAAAGTCAAAATATCACATTGATAGTGATTTATGGAATAAAGACGAGGATGACCCAGTATTGCAAATTTTTTAAAACAATCCCAATTTTAAAAGAGTGTAAATGCTACTTAATAGCTTTTTTACACTGATCAACATCTAACATTTACCATCAATTTGCGAAGATGTTAACATATTTTCATAAGAAATACATAGGGCTAAAAACCAACATATGTGACGCGCAAAATAGAAAGGGACCTAAGGGTTTTGTGCAGGAGAGCCATTTTAAAGATTTAAATACTTGTATCTTTGATGTACCATCACTGAGCGTGTTGGTATTGTTCTCGTTTGAAAGCGACACATCTCATGACGTCAGGAACGTGTTGGTCAACCTTGAAAACGCGCGTAGGTCGTCCATACCTCTTGTTTTGTGTAGTTGGTTTTTACTGTTTCACATTTTCTACATCTTTAATGGTAGATGTAAGATGTTGATCAGTGTAAAAAGCCTATAAAGCTTTAATTGTTTGTTAAAAATTTTTTTTTTTTACTTTGAAAAATATTTTGTAGCCATTTTTAACCATTTTTTGAAATCATTTTTGACCCTATGACACTTTTCATTATTGCGATGTCAGCCTTAACATCTCAAATCAAAAACTGAAATTATGTCTTTAATGGAATAACACATCGGCATCACAGAAATGACGAATCGGAGTCAGTTTAGTAAAAGATGTCATCAGTGCGATGACTCAATAGCATCGGAGAAAGGACTCATTGGTATTTAATGACAGTTTGTCATTAAAATCAGTCATTATGATTGACCTAAGTCAAAGTGAGAGAATATTATTATTTGTTACCCGTTACACATGTTTCTTTCATTTTTGTTGTATTCCGCCCTTTGTTTACAGAAAAACTCTCAATTGCAAGACACCAGCAGCATGACCGACATATTTTTTCGCATTTTCCTACTTTGAAAATTGTTTGTATTTAACTAAATTATTTAAGCAAATAGAATTTGGGAATTTTTGCTTCTTATTTTAATTTTTAATCATGAAAATAAAGTTAATAATACAGAAAATGTGGCATCGAATTGATGTCACTGTAGTCATAGCATAGATAAAGCATAAAATATGACAAAATTTTATGATGATGTTCGTCATTGGATTGATGCAACTTTTTGCCTCATTGATGCCTATTGAAATAACATGGTTGTCACAATTTTGATGTTAGGGCATCACCAATATGAGTGTATACCTTAAAGTTGGAGAGTTAAAGAAAACAAAAAATAATACAAACAGGAAGTCAGTCAAGTCCGACCACATTAATCCCTTCTCCATAGTATTTACAAAGAAAAGTGTACTTTATTTGGAACCCAGGGGCAACCGCCAAACCCGCCAAAACAAAGTTATGTAATAAAGTTAAGATTCAAATAAGAGATATATGCGATTCTTACGTGATTTTAGTGAAAACAAATCCTTTATATCTGGATTGCAAGCGATTGTGTCGGAAGCTAGCCATATTAGTTAAATAGGAGATGTGTTGCATTGTATGTATTACATGAGATTTTCTCGAGCTAAACGGATTTTCGAAAAGGTAACTTATATTTGAACTAGGGTTAAATGATTATCACTTTCTTCAAAGAAAAGACAGAACTCTGCAAAAAATTAGCAGGCGTTTGCATATATCTATTCATTGGATATTGCTAACTATCATACTGTCATCTTTTAAAAGTGTATTATCAGCAGGCGCGGATTCAGGGGGGGGGGGGTGGGAAATAGGGATAACCGCCCCCCTAAATTATAAAAATATGTTTTTTTTTCATTTCGATAATACAAGAATTCCTAATAATAATATTTTTTTAATGTACAAAATTTTTGGAATTCCCAGCAAGGTTTTTTTTCTTCTTTTTATTGAATCTCTAACGAAATTTTCAATAAGTATTTTTTTGTTTTTTTTATTGAATCTCTAAGGAAATTTTTAATAAGTATCCAAATCTTAATGCTAATAGTTATTTATAAGATATTTCCAATGAAACATCTAGTTTACCGTATTCAAATACTTATTATTCTACATTCAATCCCAGCAGGTGTCATCTATACCCAGTGTTGAAAAATTCAGTACTTTAGTACTTTTTTCAGTACTTTTTCATATTAAAAATACCGCAGTACCCCCGCGTTGTTTTTAGTACTTTTTTATCCTTTGCGCTCTTAAACTTTTGTGGCCGTTTTCTCATTAGGACATTATCCCAACGAAAAACTGCTCATTAAAGAAATTTGGTTTTCTCAATTCTCATTTGCTTCTTTTCTCGCGCAAAGCTAACCGGCACTCATCTGCCAATTATTTATTTTCCGTTTATTTAATCGGCTGAGTCCCAACTTTTGCATGCATCTTTATAGGAGTGCCAACTGGAAACAATTTTTTTTGTCGGTATATTGAAAAAACCAAAATAGTTAACGAACAGTTTATCGGTTTAGTATATATATGTCAACATTAAGTAACAGGCAGTTTGTCGAAACATTTAGAAAATCAATTCGATAGCAGACTTTGGTAATTATGTGTTTGTTGTAAATTTTATGTTGTCGTATATTTAAAATAATTAACAATGTTAATATTGAAATTGAAAGCGAGGACGCCAAGATTTCTTCAAACAGATATCTGGTCTTGTTCGTACCTAACAGCTTTCTCTACCTATCCTGTACAACTATTTTGTTAATTTCAACGTTAATTTTTCCTTTAAGTTAAAAAATGGCAACAATTGTATTTTTATAATTTTTTTGAATAAACTGTCAAAAATCGATGGTGTAAAATATACTACTGTATAACCAGTGGTAAGACATACGTGATCAAATTATGAAAAATTCTGTTCACCATAGACTTCTATATACAGCTAGATATCTTTTTGTAGGAATTACGGGCAGAAGTATGAAATATATCGCACTTACGGCCTGTTTTTAGAAAACGTAAACCAGTGAGTGAGAGAAATTATATTGAAAACAAAAACAAATTTTCGTTTTTTATTGTTGTTTCCAATATAACTTCTCACTCACTCACTTGTTTACGTTTTCTAAAAACAGGCAGTTAATCAACAACTCAAAATTTAAAAATTTTTAGCAGAAGCAAAGCTATTTTGTATTAAACATTGAAGGCATTTGAAAAAGAATTTTTTACCCAACCTTTTCATTACCAAAAAGAAGACAAAATTACTCGATATTTTTACAGCGGGTAGATATGAATATTACGTTTTGATTTCTTCCAAAAAGTGAAATTTTTCTTTTAATATATACCCTTTTGTTAATTAAGTGCGATATGTAAAAGCCTGAATAATGTAAATTTGCAAAAGTTAAATTATAAATATGTAACCTACCAGTGTAAATTTATATGTTCAAAATTAACTTTTTAATTTATTTACTCATTTATAAAACTATTAACTATTTTAAATAATTTTCTTAAGAAAACACTAAAAAAAACGTAGCTTTCGCTGTTTAACAGACACATTACATGTTTTTTTTAATTCCCTAAGCTGCTGTGTTTTTGTTCCTTTATTTTTAAAAATTAATGTTTTATTTTTTAACAAAAAGTACCATTTGGTGGGAAAAGTACCCTTTTAGTTAAAGTTAAGTACCATTTTCAAATTTCAATTTTGCAACACTGTCTATACCCAAAGACTAACCCCCGTATTTATAAACGATTATTAAATTTAACAAACGTTTATTAAGGAGAATTTTCATACAAAATTTGTTTTGTAAACATTTATTATATTTAAAATTTTTTTATAAATACAGGCATAAACGTTTGACTTGATAATGCGTGCGATTGAATTATTAATAAGCCTTAGTATATGCAATATTTTTGTATATACATATGTGTTATATGATTCAAAATTCTATACGATAATTTTTGACGAAAGCACGTATTTGTCGGGGAAAAGCCAGATTTCCTTATCTTTAAAATATTTCAACATACAACAAAAAGTTGTTAGGGAAGAATTTATTGGCTTTGTTGTAAACGCATTTAAAGAGGCTTCAAAGGATATGGATGAAGGCACTATCATCAATAGTTCTTAAAGCTTTGACAAATTTTGGTCTTGACCTAAAAGATTGTGTAGGAGCTGGAACAGATGGGTGTCCTCTGATGTCAGCAGAAAATGGAGCTGGTAAAAATTCTGGAAACCTCGACTAATGCGAAACAAACGTCTTGCTATTCCCATAAATCAAACAACTCAATTTCTTAAAGCAATAAAGTGCCATTAATACAAAAAGTTGTATCATTTGTTAAAGAAACGACAAAATTTTTTATATGTAACCATCCCAAGCTAAACGCAGTTTTAGCAAAGTATTTGGGAGCCAAACTCTCTACATTATGCGAGACAAGAAGGGTGGAACGTCACGACTCAATTTTACACTTTGCAACAAGCTTTGGAAAGGTAGAGATACTTCATCAAGGAACTCACTTAGTACTTTTGAATTTATTTGCGGAATAAACATTTTAAGCGTGATACTTATTGCAACACAGCCGCTTAGTATCATTTTACAAAAGCACGACATAGATCTTCAAAAAGGATCAAGCCTTATAAAAACATTAATCATGGGCCTTCAAGAGAAAAGAAATAAAGCCGAAGAGCAATTTAAAGCGATTTTTGAAAAAGTTAAAGTTATTTGCGTTCAAATCGATCTTCCAATCGAAAAGACAAGATTTAAACGAAATAATCACATTCAAAATGTTGAAGATTACCACCGAGTTGTAGGTTACATTCCTCTTATTGAATTTATTTTAGAAGATCTCAAAACACCTTTCCCTATAGATATCCTAAATGTATTGAACATACCTAAGCTTTTACCTCAAAGTGTAATCAAGTCATATACAGATACAAAGCTTTTAAAAAATCAGCTGATGAGTTGATTATATTTGATAAAAGAAATATACATCTACTAACATCTAAACTTGAGCCTGAACTGTTGCATTGGCAACCATTATCTGAAAATCTATCAGATAACGTTGTGGATGCTTTAATAAACTGTGATGAAGATATCTACCCAAATCTAAGAAAAATATTTCAAATTTTCGTTTTAATGCACGTCAGTAATGCTACGAGCGAGAGGTACTTCCCCACCCTTCGTCGAATAGAATAGAAACATGGTTCAGATCAACAATAACAGAAAATAGACTGTTCTATCTAAATTTGCCTCACAAGGAAATCATAAATTGCTTACTTAAAAAGATTAATTTATTTTAATTTATATTGAACTGATCTAATATTTTATTTAACCTTATTGTTGAGTTTTTTTTTTTTTTTTTAATAAACTTTTAAAAACAAATGTTTTACGTTTTTGTATCATACAAAATTTCCCCCCCCCCCCCCTCTCAGGCTCAAGCTGGATCCGCGCCTAATGATCAGTATGTACTTTGGCAAATCTTCATTAACAGTTTTCCGCTTAAATAACGCTACTATTAAACTAGCCATACGTCAAACTGTAGATACATTTTATACCACATATTCCATAAATTATGCATTTACAGCAACACGTCAAAGGAATGTGCGTTATGAAGAGAATATCGCCTCCGTTAACAAAAGAAGATCTAAATTAATCAATTCGTCGTCGATCGCACGAATTGAGGCCCTCCCTGTCCGTTCACTAGGTGGAAAATGTTGGGCAAAGATCTTGGCATACACCTGTATAAGATCCAGCTGGTTCATGAATTAAGGTCGCGAGAACATCATATAGGACGTTCTTTTGCCGATTTGGCTCTAGACCAGTTGGAAACTTATCCAATGTTGTATCGCGAAATTAGATTCAGGATAAGACTTGTTTTTGGCTAAAAGGTTTGTTAATAAACAAGATTGCAGCATATTGAGAAAGACCAATCCACAAATGGCCATACAGACTCTACTACATTCAGCATACTACATTCAAAAAATAAGATAGAGCTCGCAATGAAGATCGGTATCGTACCATCATCATGATATTGATCCGGACGAGATGTGATTTCAACAGCAGGGCACTAAAAAAATTTGGCGATAAGTTGATTAGGAGAAATGGACCTGCCAATTGGCCGCCAAGGTCGTACGACTTGGCACCCCTGGATTATTTTCTATGATACTACATGAAGTCACTGGCTTATGCTGGTAAGCCATTAATAATTGGCTTCTTGGAGGCCAGCATTGTTCGTGTTGTCTGAAATTTATTTTTATCAAATATCATTTCTTCTCGTACTTGCGAGCTCAGCAAACGTATCTTTAAAATATGTTTGACCATCAAAGGATTTCCGACGTTACAAACGAAATGGCACCTTAAAAAAACCTTCATATTTTAACTGTTTGTTAGAAATACATACTTTTTTGAATTATAAAACATTTAATTCTCTATGACGTAGTTAATGGGAAAAAAACTTAAAAACAAAGTGATTAAGACTATGAAAAGTGAAAGGAATTCTTCTTGAGTATTCAAGGTTTTTGTGTTAAATTACAGAAACAAGTATGTACACAAAAAAATTATTTAATCTCTGGACATTTTCTATTAATATTTAAAACAAAAAATAAGTCTGGGGACAGAAAAGTTTTTTTTACAAGTGAAAAAAAAGAATTAAACAAAAAATTATAAAGATAGATGATTTTTTTTTTAAGTATTAGTAAAGAATACCAGTTTTTTAATTAAATAATTATTTAAAGAGCTTAAGCTTATAAACAAACTCATAATGTAAATATTAATTAAAAATAAAAAAATACCTGAAATTTTTAACGAAAACAGAATTTTTTTTATACTTTGAAATTTAATTTATATTATTTTTTAGACAATAAAGTTATAGTCATTGATGAGTTACAAATAAAAACAAATTTAAATTTAAAAAAAAAAACAAAACCTCCTTCACAAAAATAATCAGCTTAAAAACAAAAGACTTAAGATACAAGCGCATGTTTTCACGGCTAAAACTGACTTTTACCCATTTTTTTTATCATTTCCAATTAAATATTGCATTAAAAATTAAAACAAAAAACTCATCATAATGTGAAAAAATTAAACAAATATTTATTAACCAACACTTCAATCAGTTTTTAAAATACTGACCTAAGACAAAGTAAAAATTATTTACGAATAAATTGAACTTAAACTCAATATAAATTGGAGGAATGGACCGAAAAACAAGGCAAAAACAAACCCAAAAAAAAAACTAACAATCATTATTCATAATAAAAAAAACGCAGCAAAAAAAAATACTAAATGTTAAAAAAGCGTAAGTTATTTGAAAGTAATAAAATTAGAAAAAAACAACCAAATAATGAATTGGAAATAAATAAACAGAAGAAAAAAGCCAAACAACCAACTGAGTAGAAGAAATGTACGCCAGCCAACGCAACGTGTTAATGAAACAACAGCTCAAAAGTTGTTAATGATCATCACCAGGGAAAACATAAATATGCAATTGCATGTTTTCCTTGTGCGACCAATGAAGGCAGAAACAATATATTTATCCGTTTTACAGCTTTTTATGAATTTTGGCATCGATTTGGTTGTGCATATTTTTGCATTTTTTGCATAATTTAGTTAAAATATCCTTTTTGCAGCATTTTTACGTTTATAGCGCATATTTTGCCTTTTTGAGGCATATTTTGATACATATTCAATTTTTTAGATACCTACAAGAGCTTTCGAAGCAAATAAAATTTTTTTTTTGCAAAATTCTGTTGTTTTAAATATTTATCTGTGTATCCAACGTGTTACTGCAATTTCGGTATCTACATTTAATTTTTACTCTTAAATTGTCATTAAAGATAAATGTTATTTTAAACTTTAAAATTTTATACACAAGTGAAAATTAAGGAAAAAGCAATTATTACGTTTTGGACCAATCTTTTAGTATACCGATACTCAGAATCACTTTTTAAAGTTATTTAACGGTGTCCATCCGTCCGTGTGGCTGGTTGCCTGTCCATGTTAACGTTTTGCTCAAAGTACAAGTTGCAATCTTGTAGATAATTTGATCAAAATTGGTAAATCTATATATATAAAATTGTAACGTTACTGACTGACTGACTGACTGATTCATCATCGCACAGCCTAAACGCCTGAAGCTAAACACTTGAAATTTGGACCAGAGATTGGTCACACCCCAAATCGATCCACTAAGACGGGAATTTTGGAAATTCGAATGTTTAGGGGGTAAAAAAGGCTAAAAACGGGAAAATTTGGTAACCTTATATCTCCAAAACTAAAAGTGATACAAAAAAAATGTAATACTTATCGTTGTTCTTTTATGAAATTCGGCTCTTTTAGGGAGTAAACGGGTAAAACCTGAATTTTAGTACTTTTTTGACACCCTATCTATCTTTTGAACCAGTAAACATACAAAAAAAGTTTATACCACATTCGAAACTGCTCAAAAAAATACGAATACGAATTTGGTACTTTTTCGAAATTCGAACATCTAAGGGGTAAAAATCGTAACTATTTTTGGTACTTTTTTTACAAACCATTTTTCTACATTCATTGAGATATTCGTACCAAATTATGGGCTCCCACTACAATACTGAAATTTTTGAAACTTTAATGGGGGTAACAAATAGTACCAAAAAAAGGAAACACGGGAAATTTGATATTTTTCTTTAGCTTTTTGTTTCTGCAACTGGTATTTTTTTATTGTCGTTACTATTGGACCTTAAAACATAAGATTTAACATGCAATGGCCTGAGTGGATAAGAATTTATAAGAGGGAACTTTTTGGTACTTTTTATTCTTTGATTGGTACTTTTTTAATTTCCGTTAATATTTGACCTAGAAACATAAAATTAAACATGCAAGGTCCTGAGTGGATGAGAACCTGAAAGAGGGCTTTTAGGTACTTTTTTGTTCATCAATCGGTACTTTTTGAATTTCCGTTAGTATTCGACCTAGAAACATAAAATTCAACATGCAGGGTCATGTGGTCCTTTTTTACAAAATATTTGTCTCCATTCATTGGCATATTCGTACTTAATTATGGGCTCCCACCACAACACTGAAATGTTTCATACATAAATGGGTTGAAACAAGTATCAAAACGGATTATACGGGAAATTAACTTATTTTCATTTGCTTTTGTGTTATACGAGTGGTACTTTTTGAATTTTCTATAATATTAAACTTAGAAACACAAAATAATAGGTGCAAAGTCCTGTGTAAATATCAACCTATGAGATGAAAATTTTGGAACTTTTTTGCTAAAACATAGATACATATTCTTTGGCATATAAATATGTTCATGAAAGAAATGGCCCGATTACAAAGTAGCGGTTTAAATGCTAGAATTTGAACAAGTTTAAGCCTAGAAAAGTAAACTTTGGCATAAAAATATGTCCACGAAAAAAAGGAGACGCTAACGAAGTAGCGGGTTAAATGCTAGTATATTTTAATTATACTAAGGATGGAGTCTATACGCAGAGAAAAAACATGTTTAAATATGGCAACCTCCAACAAAACTATTTTTAAAGAAAATTTTAAACATATTATGTTTAATATAAACATATTATTGTCACATACAACCATATTATGGTTGAATTAGTCCTCCATCTAGAAGCCACAACCATATTATGGTTGCCTCTAACCATGTTATGGTTAAATATGACAATAATTTGTTTTAAAATTAACAATAGTATTTTCCTCCTTTTTTCCGCTTTAAGAATAGTTTTGTTTGAGGTGACCATATTTAAACATGAGTTTTCTCTGGGGGTATGTAAATGGTGAGAATCGGTCTATAATTTCACATATTCCTCATAAATACTTCTTTCCATATTAGACTCTTTGTGTCCGTGAACCATCTTATTTAGTATTGGTATTTACATTAAATTCTCCCCAAAAATATTTTACTGCAAATTAAATTCTTTTCGAATCGGTTCACATTTGCTCAAAGCTCACATCTATAAATAGCTTTAACTTCCCTTTAAATGTAAACATTAATAAACAACTAAAAATCTCATATGGATGTTAATATCTTGATAATATCCGGCACAAATAACTCTTATTTGAATGTTAACCCCTAAACATAACTTTGTTTTTGTGAGCCCATGACCTCCCATCGTTTCCAAATAGGGTAAAATCTCGAAAACTCGCCTGTAAATACTATAGTGTTTGGGCTTTACCGATTTTAATTTTAGGATGGTTTTTATTAAAATGTTGAATGTTTTGTTTTCAAATTAGCAATTTTGGAATTATTTTGGGCATAGATATTTTTTGCAATTTTCAGGGCATATTTTCAAGTTTTTACAGCATATTTAATGCGCATTAAACGCGTTTTTTAGAGCATATTTCGGGTTTCCCTGATTATAACCAAGGAAAATTAACATCACGTTGTTAACATTATTGGTTAAAAAATACTGTCGAAGCAGCAAAGTTGGAGGTAGTGCACTAAATATTGATTTAAATCAACATTGCACTAAAAAAAATTAAACTGCACTTTTTACCAGCCTTAGTGTTGTTTGATCAAGTGGTATTGTAAATTTTTCACTACACGGAAAGAAGCAAATTTTCTAAATTAATCAATTTTATTTCCTTAAACAAAAAAAAATCGATAATAATTTCTTGATTTTTACTTATTTCCTTCGTATTTAGTAAAATTTTCTTCAATAAAGTTAAATTTTGCTTTAACCAAGCCACACATACATATATTTAGAATATCAAAAGATTTTGTTATTCGTGCTTAATTCCCAGTTTTTATTATTGATAAAAACACTTGAAATTTATTGTTGATGGGATAAGCTATTCCTATGCGCATTTCACTGGTTGCTTAGGCCAGATCATCAGGAAACTTCATCCATAAAGATTTTAGAAAAACTAAAGATATTAAACCAAAAAAAACTGTTAAGCGTATAAGACTTATAGCAACAGTTCTACTTGTAACAATATCAAAGTTTAAAAAAAATGTAAGATGAGATAAACCCACTGTTTATTGTTGATGTGTTTTGTTTAAACTTTGATATTGTTACAAGTAGAACTGTTGCTATAAGTCTTATACGCTTAACAGTTTTATTTGGTTTAATATCTTTAGTTTTTCTTAAATCTTTATGGATGAAGTTTCCTGATGATCTGGCCTAAGCAACCAGTGAAATGCGCATAGGAATAGCTTATCCCATCAACAATAAATTTCAAGTGTTTTAAACAATAATAAAAACTGGGAATTAAGCACGAATAACAAAATCTTTTGAAATTAAAATTTTGTATTCCCAAAAATTGAAATTACTTTTTGATATATTTAAAATCAGTTGATTTTAAATTAAGTGCAAAATTTTAAGTTGGACTCAAATAAGTGAAGAGCAAAAAAGCTGCAAAAAACTGATGACTGCTTTGTTCTATGTCAAACTATTTTTTTTTAATGCAATTTTTTTTACATCACTATCACGCATGTTAAGTGAAGCTGCAAGTTTTCCATTCATCTCTCCACATCAACAAAATGATTACAATCATTTTGCAACATCAATAACTGTGAGCTGAAACTACAAAATTAGTGCACTACCCCCATCTATGCGAAGCAGATGATAAAGCTGTCGAACAACAAGTCAATAATTGTGGTTTCATACTGTGCAGTTGATATTGAAGATGAAGTTGATGATGATGATGATATTTACGCTACTGACCTTGCGACACAATAACCACAAGAAATTAAATTTAAAAAAATGCGCGTTTTTTTCAAATTCGTTGCGCTAAGCTATGAGTTGTTGTATTTTAATACACTCTACATAATGTATGTTTGATAAGTTGAATGTTAAGAATATTTTATTTTTAAATAGTATTATTACAAATTTTTTTATATAAAGGAACAGTTTATCGGCAATATTATTGTTTTTGTTATTATGCCTAAAAGTATGTATCAAATATTGTAGCAATTTTTTTCATATTCATAATTTATAAGACAAAATGATTAAATTTAAAGGTTTGTTTAATTATAATTTAAGTATAATTGTTAGTTAAGCGATGGCGAAAGAAAAAAATTTTGGACCGGGACAAATGATAACTAAAGCTGAATTTTTATCATGTATTTGACTGTGAACTTTGAATCTAATTTTCCAGCAACATTGGGGCACAATTTTCACAATTTAATATAACATTTATGTTTAATAACAACCTGCATTAGCTTACAATTGTAGAGTGAATATTAAATGCATGTACATTAGACCGACTCTCCTTATATGGGCAAAAAAGTTAAATTTCTACCCCCTGAAAATAAACTTTAAATTTTTTATCATGATTCCCAAAATATTTGGGCTCTAGCGATTATCTTCCTTCAATGGTATTTTTATGAATAAAAAGCTTGGTATATTTTATTTTTGTCCAATAAGTGACCAAATATAATATATATATTAGTAAAAACTATAATCACAAAATATTCGGAATATTCAGTAAAATATTTTAATTGCACCCAAATCCACTAGCTCGAAATATTTTAATTGATGGCGGCCACACTTGCTCATTCTACATATGAGAACAATAACCGTGATGGGAAACATTTTCGCCCGGCACTAAATTTGATTAATTATTTTTAGTTTATATTGAAAATAATATATTCAATATTATGTATGTATAAAGATTCAATAAATCAATATTGTAAAAAAACAGAAGAAAAAACATTAAACAATTTTAAATATTAAAGCAGTAAAAATGTAAAAAATTTAAAATTTAGTTTTAAACTTACTAATATGAGGTTTACGAATGTTCTTTTCATTAAAAATTAAAAGTAAATAAACAGACTTCTTCACGTTACTAGTTTTTATTAAAAAAAATGCAGCTCATTTTCTTCCCCCAATTCTGTCTTGTATGAACTTTAAAACACAAAGGCCCAATTAAAATCATCTTAATCTTAAATAAGCAGTAGTTTCTTAAATCTTCTGCCATTATTCTAAGTGTAAACTGGAGCAAATGTGTAATACTATGACTCTATAACTGCATAACTGGAAGTTATGGCAATATAAGCTATTTTCGGTAGTAGTGTTTGAATGGGAGCTATGGACCGATTCCAATAAAGTTTGCTAAGAAGATTTAGATTGCAATGAAATAAGTTAATACCAAATTTAATCTAAATAGGATAATAGTAAGATGGCTTATGGGAACAAAGACTCTATTCCCGAAAGAAGCTTGAACAGGGGGCCATGACCTTGTCCTTGTCATCAAACTACATATTTCCAAAAATGCGACCTGTATTTTACGTACAAAATATACATAGACAGCCAGCCAGACGGACGGACATCGTTAGACGATCGGTATACTAAAGGACCAATATTTTAAGGTGTTACACACATCAGCACAAGCGCACAATACCCTCTCCAATGTTGTTGTGTGGGTGTTAGAATAACTAAGCCAGCAAAATTGTCCGATGTCTTCCAGATATCTGAGAAAAATGTCGACAAGAAAGTCGGAATCGTATACACACGAATTCTGTCAGATTTCTGACCAAAAAATAAATAAATAGTTGACACGAATTCTGGCAGACATGTCGCGTGATATTCTGTTTTTGCCGGCATTTTTGATATGTAGATATCTGACAGAAATCAGATGAAAAATGCATGAGAAATTCTGATGTGTTAGTCGATTTTTTTATTATTTACTGACAGATAACTGAAAGAATATGGAATATGGTAATGATTTCCGTCCGTCTGGCTATCCAAGTAAACACAATGCCAAGCCTATTGAAAGTGGGATGAATCGGTCCATCATTTCACACAGCTTCTATACCAGCTTCTTTTCGGAAAAAGGTCTTTGTGCCCATAAACCATCTTATTATGTTGGTATTTAGATTAAATTTGGTCCTAATTTATTTTACTGCAATCAAAATTATCTTAACAAATTCCATTTGAATCGGTCCATATTTGACCAAAGCTCCCATACAAGTACTACTCCCGAATAAAGCTTTTAATTTCATATTTAGTATTGCTTTGAAAATACAGGCTCATCGTAGCCGATAAAGTACGACTTTGAATCGATATCAATTAGAAGCTGTGCGCTGTTAAACTTGTGAACACAGCATCGTCTTTAATTAAGTTTAGGTTAGGTTAGTTTGAAGGGAGGATGAAGCATCAGAGATGCAACCTTATACCAGTACGATAGGGGGTTAACGTCCGTTAATAAGCTCCGTTTCCCGGACATAGTTCCTTAAGGTTTTCTAACGTTCCTCAGGGATCCTAAGTTCAACATGACATCGTTTCCGAGGTGTTTTTAGCTTACTTCGACGAGGCCTGACAGTGCCAGGGAAAGTGTTCCAGCGTCTTGCCCTCCTCACCACACGTCCTACAATCGTCAGTATCCGTTCGTCCAATTTGATGAAGTTGTGCCCGCAATCCTGTGGAAACATTCAGGACACGTACCATCATACTAACTTCGGATTTACTCCCATTGAGTAGGCTTCTAGTCTAATCTGGGATGCCCCATATAATCTAAGTGGTCCAACCCACAGTCGCGCTATTCCAACTGGTCCTGTGGGTTTTCCTAGCCCACGCCTTCAATTCTGTTTTCGTTGCCTCAAACGGTTTTGCATTCGCCAGGTTAACTGCTTCGAGTTCTCTTCTTCCGATAGCGTGTATATTGGTCCTTTCGTTTTCGATTATCCCCTTCAAGTGTTTATACGAGTATCATTTTGAAATCAGAATCAAAGTGTTTCAAATTGTGAGTGTTGAATAAAGGAAACGCAGTTTTGACAGATTTTTAATCAAATACTCTAAAACAAAATGATAAAATATATTTGTTTTTACTAAAATCTTCACAAAACATTTTTTTTTCATGATCCTTGACGATCCTTGAAAATTCCTGTAAACAAAAGGAAGCTTGGCAAGCTTAGGTTGCTCCAGCAGTCATATTTTTCGCGTTATTATTTTAAGACATATGATTTAAGCGCCCAATCCTTTATACAATATTATTTTATATTTTATTCGCCATATTATTTCAGTTTTTTATTAAAATATGGCGAAACTTTCATAAAAAAAGCAACCTATAAGCAAACCAAGGCGAATTCATACAGGTGAAATTTTCGAGTCAAATGTGTATTGGTTATTTTTTTGTGTGTATACTGAATATCAAACTTTGTTTAGATTTTGTGAAAAAATAAGTTAAAATTTAAAATTTAATAAAAATCTAAATACTTGAAAAAAAATTATTTAAATTTTATATGAATATAAAATATAAACACAAACCCCCGTATTTATAAACGATTATTAAATTTAACAAACGTTTATTAAGCCAAATTTTCATACAAAATTTGATTTGTAAACCTTTATTAAATTTAAAAATTTTTTATAAATACAGGCAAAAATGCGTAAGGAAAAAAAATCCGTTTTATATTTTTAACAAATAATTTGTACCAAAGTTTTTCTTGGGATTCAAAATATTTATTAACAAGGTTTCGTTTAAATGTGCTAAATTCCCATTTGATTCTATTGATAAACTGAAATTTATTGTTGAAGGGATAAGCGCATTACTCTGGTTGCTTAGGCCAGATCGTCAGGAAACTTCATCCAAAGATTTTAGAAAAACTAAAGATATTATACAAAAAATACATATGGGGGATTCACAAGGTGTCATAAAATCATATGTCTTAAAATAATAACATGAAAAAATACGACTGTTGTGAACAACCCCTCATAATTTAGTGTGCTATTTTGAATTTAAGTCAGCTGATTTAAAACAAATATAAAAAAAGTAAATATTTACCTAAAATCAAAATGTTTTTTAATTCTTATCCATGAATTAATAAATTAATTTAGATCTTTCCTGACTATTTTTCCATTTTTCAGACCCAAACCACAAATATTTTATTTTGTTTTTTTACCAAACATCAGAGTCCTAGGCCGATCCAATTTGACGCCGCAAGTGTTTTGTTGCAAAAAATGCTAGCCGCAGGTTAAATTCGGATGTTAGTCGGATAAAACTATACCATCAACGGCGACGGCTACAAAATCATTGCCGCTCGGCTCAGTTGCTCGGCGCAGGTCTCTTCTGATTAATTACGACAGCACAATAAACATAGCAAGCAAAGTTTTATTAATTTAAGACACTTTTTGTTTACAAAGCAACAACAATATTTTTAAACCATTGTAAAATGTTAGAACATTATGACAATACAACATGATAGCACACCTTGTGAATACCCCAATAGTATTTTTCAAGGTACACACAAGCTAGACTCATATGGGAGTGTAGACATGCTGCTTTATAAAAATACCCGACTTGTCAAAATTGTCTTCATTTAAAACAAAATCAATTTAACGCACACATGTATAAATTTTAGCTCATACACACGAATTTGACAATTAGGGTTTTAAGAAACATTTTGAACCAAAACTATTGTACACATTTTATTAGAGCTATTTTATACGTTTAAAATAAAATTTTTGGAAATTTTTGAATTTTAAACAAATGGTTAAAAATAAAATTACAACGGTTTTAAGAAGTGTGATGAATTTCGATCGATTTTAAAATCTATTTCTGAATTATAGTCTTAACTACAGCTCAACTAACACACATATATAATAGCAAATTAAAAAGAATAAAGACAGGAAATAATATGAAAATGTACTAGAAATCAATTTTTGAAGATACTGAAAACGATATTATCGATTTCAAATCGATTTCATATTTCATATTTTGCACTTATCAGTGTTATCAAAACATTTGCAGAAACATAACATTCCTTATTGTTTGGTATGTACATATAACATTAATAAATTTATAAACCTGCCGTTTAAAATCACCTTTTAGAAGTTAAAATCATAAAACCTACAAAAATCCAAAATTATTTAAATTACTGTATTTTAAATTAAATGACCTTCACATCACTGACTCTATCTTAGGGCCATTATTACAACCTAATGATAAAGTTGCTGATAGTTAACGTGAACAATAGCTATCTTGAACGATAAAGTGACCAATAAGTTTTTTCCATTATTACAACTGTCCGATAAAATAAAAAATGTAATTTATATACTGTGGCAAAAATACGTAGTGGCAGCGACTTAGTTTTGTTTTATTTATTAATTAAAAACAAAAGTAAATTTGTGTGCTTTATTTTTGGTTTTAATGGTAAATTGTTTTGTTTTTTGTGTTAAATTGTGTTTTTTGAAAAATTTAAATAATTTAAGACTATCATTGAAGTTACCATATCTTCAGCAGAAAATATGGCATCTTCAAGTTCTTAAAGTTCACTTGTAAAGTTACCATGAGGACAAACCTGATGTTGATCCTAATCCTAAAAATAACTATTTGTAAGTTGTAATAATGGCCCTTACTTGTATGAATTCGCCTTGAAGCAAACGAACATTGTGCAATGTTGCCAGCACATTCCACGGTATATTGCACTTCTTTTCATTGTGCAATAAAATCAAAAGACTTTTGATTGTTGCCAATATGTTGGGCCACCTTCGAAAAACACATAAATACATATACATATGTACATTGGCGATATAATTGTACAATACGAAAAATTTAACAATTATATTGCAAGATAATGGGCCATTTAACCATTACATGGTTGGAGGCAACCATTATATGGTTGCAGCTACTTGGTGGAGGACAAATTTAACCGAACTATGGGTTAAAAAAATTTACAAAATAGTTTTGTTTTAGGAGATCATATAAAAAAAATGTATTTTCTCTGCGTGTATAAACGTTTAAGCCGAATGTTTAATTCCTTAATCTGTTGGCAGAAGATAAACAAATTAAGTTGGCTCAATTTAAATTTGTTTAGCATGACTGATTCACAAAAACAACAACAAAGAAGCAGACATTGTTGAATTTTAATTATTTATACATATTACATTTTTAGGGATATTAAATGAATTGATGCATTATTGACAATTATGATCTTCAACGTAATCATGATACAATGACTTTTGATCTTTTTCTTCTTCTTTCTTTCTTTTTTTTTTGCATCATCTTCCAAAATATTTGCACAGTTTTAGTTAAGTTTAAGGATTTTTTTCATGTCTTTTAGAAACTTGTTTTTTAATTTTTTGTTTGTTTTTATTAACCGCTTTGTATAGACAATACAGGTCAACCCTTTTATTTTAAATCTTTTTTTAATATGCCAACCAGGGCGCTTGTATATAATTTGGGTTGGATATTTTTGTCAGTATAAAAACACCAAAGACTGGCAAAAATTTAAACAGTTACCAACTGCAATTACTCGTTTAAACATACAATCTCTGTTTATTTTGAAAAAAAGACGACTTAAAAATGAAACTTGTAAGTTTCATACTTATTTATATAATTTATTTCTTTGTTAATTTTAGTCATTGCCACATTTTACTTTCAATTACAGTTCGTTTGCATTGCTGTGCTCGCTTTTGTTGGCATCTGTCGTGCCGATAATATTGATAAAAATGCTGAAATTCGCAGTTTGACAAACGATGCAGCCGATGCTGAAGGCAATTATCAATATGCTTATGAGACCAGTAATGGCATACAATTTCAGGAATCTGGCAATCCAGCAGGTGTACGGGGTTCTCTAAATTACATTTCTCCTGAGGGCGAACACATTGCATTGTCCTACACTGCTGATGAGGAGGGTTATCATCCAGTTGGCGACCATTTGCCTACGCCACCACCAGTACCTGCGTATGTTTTACGTGCTCTCGAATACATTCGTTCTCATCCACCACCACCACAAATTAAGGACCAAAACTAAATAAGAAAGTTAAATGTAGATTCTTGTTAATTAGTCTTACCACCACAAAACAAGGACGTGATCCCCTCCCCAATAATTTGAATGAATTCAAAGGCTGTTGATATTAATAGATGATTTTTTTTTTTTAATAAAAATCAGTTGTTGTAGTTTAAGTTGAATATTTTCTTAAAGAACTCAAATAAATAGATATAATAATGAATTAATCTTTAGAAATTTTTAAACCTTTTACAGTTGTGTTGAATTGTAGTTCTTAATTTCCCAAAAACCTTTATTATGAATGGTTGAAATCTGTAGTGATAAGTGTAGTATTAGAAGTCTTATAACCAAGGCAACATTTTGCCTAAAAAATAATAGCAAATAACCCAAAAATATGCGAAGAACATATGCCTAATAAAATTGTAATAACAAAAATCTTATAACATAATGGCTATTTCTTTGTTAATTTTTGCGCAGTGGGTTTTTTAAAAAAAGGAATATAAATCTGCAGTTTCTCATAATAATAGCGAATGAACCGAGTCTAAGTTTTGCATTTGGAACGTTTATGTATAATATGGACGGACCTAGGAGTTATTAAAGTAGGACACATCAGGTGTACGCAAAATTCAAAACGATTCAATTTAATTATTTTTGGCCTGATGTAAAAGATCGAACTATTAATGTACACACGCAGAGAAAAAACAATGGCAGCATACAAACTATTGTTGTTTGTAATCTAACTTTTTTCACGATTGATAATATTTTGTTTCTATCTAACAATAAAGTGCTTACCTCCCTTGAAACTTCAAATATGGTTGAATGTAACAATATACAGCCGTATTCATAAAAACTTATTGATGATTAATTGACTTTTTTTAAGCCAAAATTGCTAAAGTTGTATTCATAAACGAAAAATAGTCTATTGAACCTTTAATAAACCATTCATAAAGTAAGAAAATTTATTGTTGGATTTGCCCTTCTTTAAACCAAAAATAAAATGACATTTTGATTAGTGTTTGCATTTTATGATATTATTTTTGTGAAATATGTTGAAAAATAATGACAAAAATGTTTTATTTATTAAAACGGACATGTTAAATACATTTCACTATTTTTTTTTTTATTTTAGACAGCCAATTTAAAGTTATATTGATAATTATTTAAAAAAAATTTATATGATTTAAATGAACATGTTCAGGGGCAAATGCAGATATTCTCTTCAATTATTTATTAAATTATTGCAACTAGTTGTTTCTTTGTTTATAACAACAAATAATTGTTCAAAAATATTAAAAAAAAATAAAATAAACAAATTATTATAATAGTGATGTTAATAAAAAGTAAACAAACTTTTTATTCGAATACTTTATTATCGTATATTTTAAACAAAAGTTTTTATGGTACCTTTCGGAAACATTTTGTTCAGAAACTAAAATAATATACAAGGTATATTTACACAAGGTAAACTCGTTGGCCCATATGTTTGTCAGCTGTTTACCCCTAGTTGGAACCACAACGTCAAATTGCGTGTATATGAGCCAAAATTTGTACATGTGTGCGTTAAATTGTTTTTGTTTTATATGAAGACAATTTTGACAAAATGGTTCCTTTTATAGAGCAGCATGTCTACACTCCCAAATGAGTCTACCTTGTGTAAATATACCTTGATAATATATTCTTTTATTTGATAAGAATAATTTTAAAGGTCTACAATTAAAAAAAAATTATAAAAAAAATTTAAATATAGAATATCATGTAAACCGAATAGAAGTTTCGTGCATCACTAACAATAAAATGCCAGCCAAATATAAAGAAAGTTGCCATACTTAAACAGAAAATCGCTGCAAACAGTTAATAGTAAAAAAGCTGTTATTGTACGTTTATGAATACAAATTTTTATAAGAGGTTTATAAGACAAAAAGCGTTTAATAGTTATTACATACTATAAGCTTACAATAAGAACTTTTTATGAATATGGCTGATAATGTTTTAATAAAACATTTAAACATTATATACTTAATTTAAAATTTAAAATAATATGTTTAAAAGAAACAACATTTTGGTCGTTTTGCCCTTTACAATAGTTTAATGCTTTTTAATTACATACTTGCTTGGTTTGCTTAAAATTCTCATTCATTTTATTTTACTTATTGCTTAAAATACCTAAATTTACGTAGTTGTGTAAATAAAAAGAATGCTAATGAACAGGGCAAGTTTAAAATGGCACGAAAAAAGCTCAAAAATGGTTGGCAAAATGGCATGAAAAATTATAAAAATTGGCACAAGATGGCAAAACTGGCAAAAATTAACATGTTGTTATTAAGAAACATTTATTTTATTAAGTTGTGTAGTACAATAGCATGTTTCTTAAAATTTTCAAAAATAAATAAATCAGTTTAATAAATGGAAAGGAGTCTTTCAACATTGCAAGATGTAACTGGAGCATATGTGAACGCTAATAGTTCAGATGAAGAAAGGTTTTCAATAAATTCATCCGTCTCAATTTCATTAGAACATGAGTAGCCCACTTGCAAACACCGCTAAGTTAAAAAAAATTCTGAGAAAATCGATTAAAACAGTTTTTTAGATTTGAAAAGCCAAGCCATATAGAGACTTTTGCAGGAGTATTGAATAATTAACCAGAAATTGCGCGTTACTTAAGGAGTTTTGTACGAGGTTGATAATGGCTTAGGAATGCATTTTAAAAAACAAATAAATTGGCGGCATTTACAGAATTTTGTGGACAACTCACTTATACTATTACCTATTTTAATTAATCTGGTAGCCTGGTATTACGATCTAAAACCTTTCAACAAAATCTTTTTTGCTGACATCTTTAAAATTTAGCGCTGTCAATTTAGTCTAAAGCTGGGATCACACGATTGCCGCAAATGCACCAATATGACACAATTTTTATTGCGCTTTATTGACGCACAATCATGAAATTGCACCAATCAAATATTCTGAAATCACACGATTGCCCTGTTTTAAACAAATTTAATTGCCGCTAGTTGGTACAAAGCGAAATGGTAACAACAATTGCCGCAGCACAGTCACACGATTGTTTTTACTTGTGTTAACTGCGAAAACAGCTGTTGTGGTAACTTTTTTATTTGTATATGAACATGTTCTTTTTGGTTTGTTCATTAAAAATACTTAAATTGGTATCATATACTTAAAAAAATTTTTGTTGAATAGTTTTATTTAATTTTTTAAGAAATGCCAAAAATTAAGAGTCTGTTCAACAATTTCGTATGTTAAGGTTCGCATAGAAATATCTTAAATAAAAATATTCGCACTGAACAGCTAAATATGCTTGTGAAAATACATACATATTTTGTTTACAGTAACAATTAAAAAAAAAAATTTAAATGCATAAAAAATAAATCTTCATTGCCTACAAAAAAAAAACACAAAAAAGTAAATATATTAAAAAAAAGATAAATGTTGGCGGGTATTGTGTTGTTTGATTGCCGCACAAGAACACAATAAATATTGGTGCATTTTTGTTATTTTTATTGACGCTCGGTTGCATAGCAAACAGTCACACGATTGCCGCACCAGGGTTGCATTTGATTGGTAAAAGTTAGCACAATATTGTCCTCGATTGGTACATGAGTCATTTGGTTGTGCAATCACACGATTGGGGTATTAAAAAGTGTGAAAATTGGCGCATTGCGACAATCGTGTGATCCCAGCTTAAGCTTTCATTTATATAAAGCTCTTTTGTTTGTAATATCAAGAGACTTGAGCAGGTGCATTGAAAGTGCTCTTTTATGTACACTTATGGTGATTTCTTTTCTGAGAAAAATATGTTACAGTATATACATGTAACATTTTCTAATGTTACCTATAATCACTCGAAGTGTTACATGTTGTGCAATTTCAATAGAACACAATTAATGCTTTTTTATTACAACTATTACACTTTCATCATTAATGTACTTCATGAGCGATTTTTAAAGCTATTTGAGCGGTTTCTGCATGCTATTGCGGCTTGGAAACAAATATTGACATCACTAATGGCTTAGAAAAATTAAAACGATTATAATATATATAGACCTTTTTTGATTTTAATGTGTAAATATTGTTGTATTGTGTTTTAAATCAATTTTTTTTACAAATTATGAGCGGTATGAAATATGACAAACAAAATAAAACATTGGATGTAGAAACAAAGTAGTAAGTACCAAAGTTGTAAAACAGGGCAGTATGAACACCTTAAGTAAAAGTAAGGGAAAAATATTCAACATTTATTGCATGTTTTTCATCAACATATTCCTAAAAGAACTTGAAAATGTTTCCCACAGTTGGATTTTTTGTACAAACGAACACAAAAATGTAGAACATGTAACATTAATGCAACATATTTCTCAGAAAAGAAATCGCCATTAGTCACTTTTTACGTCCGATTTTTGCAACATTCTTTTCGCATATCGAATAGATTCTGCTTCATATTTGCTAAGCTTATTTAAAAATTTCTTCTGGTTTGCAAAAAAGGCATTTTTTGGCAAGCTGAACCAAAATTGGGTTTTTCATGAAATAATTGAAGAAATGGCAAAAAGTGACACATGCCATAAAAAACTTGCTCTGCTAATGAAGGTCGTCACAGACTGGAAAATGATTTAAATGAAATTGTGGAACATAGTGCGTAACAGGAATAAAAAACAAATTGAAAAAATTATAAAATAAATAACCATAACATTGTTGATATTGACCGTATTATTGTTAGTGCTGACCATAATATGGCTACTTTTGCTCAAATTCTGAAAAATTTTGACCATAATTATGGTTAATATTGACCCAAATATGGTTAATTTTTAGCAATTTGATTAATTAATTTTGATTAATTTTCTTATAATATGGTTTCCTCCAAGGTATATTTACACAAGGTAGACTCATTTGGGAGTGTACCAATGCTGCTCTATAAAAAGAACCGAGTTGTCAAAATTGTCTTCATATAAAACAAAAACAATTTAACGCACACATCTACAAATTTTGGCTCATATACAGGAAATTTGACGTTTGGGTTCCAACTAGGGGTAAACAGCTGACAAACATATGGGCCAACGAGTTTACCTTGTGTAAATATATCTTGGTTTCCTCCAAAGATATATTTTTTTCTACGTGCATAATAAACATAAAATGATTTTCTAATTTCTAATTTTCATCAGCGTTCACTGATGCTCAGTTAACTTAACTCTGGCGCCGTTGATCACTTGCTGCCTGTCGCACAATGAAAACGAGAATATATATTATAGCTTTTTACTATTGTTTTTAATATAAATATACGAGAGAATTTTTTATTCCTAATTTTCAAGGGCTGCCAGATTTGGGGTTCTCACCTCAAACAAGGGGAAATTTCGTTGTTGAAATGGATCAGAATTTTCATATAGGGTTGTTTTTGGGGAAATTGAACAAATAACTAAGATTTTTTAGGGACATTTTTATTTAAGTTTGGGGAGGATTAAAAAAATGTGTCTGGCAGCCCTGGCGTACTGTGTACGTTTTAATCATGGTGAAATGTAGTAATTTCACCATGGTTTTAATCATGTTCTACTCAGGCCTGAGCCCGGGCTGTCAAATTTTTTGAGCTCCATCGCCAAGCCGGACGTCAGAAATCGCCAAACGTCAATTTTGTTCAGTTTTCGAACATATATTATACCCTCCACCTCAATAAGTTGTGAAGAGGATATACTTAGTTTGTCATTCCGTGTGAAACTTTTTTATTATTCACCTCAGACCCCATAAAGTATATATTCTGGCTCCTTGAGTAATTCTAAGTCGATTAAGCCATGTCTGTCTGTCTGTCCGTCTGTTGAAAACAAGCTCACTTTCGAAAAACTCAAAAGAAATAAAAAAAACTGGATGTCAAATTGCTTGTAGTTATCCTAAGCAGTTTGGGATTGAAATTCAGACAAATCGGTTCAGTAGGATCAGAGCTATGAATCAAAATGTGGAACCACCACTTTAAAAAATTGATAATTTTGTTACAAAAACTAACATAATTGATTAAACAATGCACGAAATGATATGAAATTTGCAAATAATCGTTTTATTCGACTGGAAATCATACTGTGAATTTTCATGAAGATCACTCCATAATTTACCCTAGGCCCCATATAAACCCCACTCCCGGAAAACGGTTTAGTACGCCTAAAACCGTAATTATTAATGCTATCATAACAAAATTTGAAATGACACTGTATAATTTCATAAAGATCGGTTCATAATTTACCCTAGGGTCCACATAAACCCTACTCCTGGAAAACAGTTTAGTACGCCTAGAACCGTAATAAATAATGCTCTCATAATAGCATTTGTCGGTCAATAATTTAATAAAGGTCTAAGCCGCAACCAATTTTAATGCTGATGTCTGTTTTAATAAAGATAGATTAATAATAAATAGACATCATACAGATATCACTCCTATTCAAATTGTCGGTGGAGGGTATCAAAGATTCGGCACAGCCGAATATAACACTCTAACTTGTTTTTAATTAAATTTTACATACAAAAAGAAGCTAGTATTATATTTCAGTCAAAAATCACCAAAAATGAGAAAAAAAATACAAAAAAAGTCGCCGAAAGTAAATTTTGTTTAGTTTCTGTTATTTTTTTTAACATAATATGGATATCATATATTCAGTTAAAAATACTAAACTTTAGTACAGAAGTCTACAAGATCGTATACTTCATCCTCATCGATTTCATTACTGGTGTCAATCGGTTAACCAATTAATTACTACCCGATTAACTGATCGGTTAATTTAAAATTGAATTTTTTCAAGTACAATTCAGTCGATTAACCGATTAACCGATGTAACAAAGTTTTTAATTTTTAGTAGTATTATAAAATATTTTATGTCTTTTTTATTATTTGTTTTATCTCATATACAAAGGGTATGTGTTTAGAAATATTTTTTCATACAATAGATTTCCTTCTAGCAATACATTCTTAAAATAAAGTAAAAAACAGAGACTAAGGAATTCGGAAATAAACTTTTTTGCAGAATGTTCGGCGCTGAGCTTTGTCAGGTCAGCCAGATGATGACGTAACAACAGAAGAAACTCTCGATAGTAACACAAACAGTTTTTTAACATAATTAACCGAAACAATTAGAAGTGTTAAAAATTTAAAAAAATTAAAACAAAACTCCAATGCCATAACTGAAGAATTTATATGTTTAGAGAAATCCAGGAAAAGGACTAATAAATAATGAAATACATATTACATTTTTAATAAATTTATATTTAAAAATACATATTACATTTTTATGAATTATTTTTTTGTTTGCTCGTTTTAGTATAAGAATTGTTATGTTTGGTATGTTATTAATGTTTTTCATTAACTTATGCATTTTTATTTATTGAAATTGCTTAATTTATTGAAAAAACTTTATTAACCGGTTAACCGATCAAAAACAAAATTAACCGATTAAACCAAAACCTCGGTTAATTAATCGAGCGGTTAACCGATTAATGCAAAAGCCCGATTAAATGAATACCCTAATACATACATAGAATTAAATAGTGACCGAATTAAAAATTCACTTAAAATTATAACAAGACAAAAATCATGTGGAAAAAAGTTGCCAGATTTTTTTTTTTGTAATTATAACAAAAAATGACAAACTGCTAAAAAAAATTTATTCAAAAATTTTGCTTAGGTCCTCTATGGCAACCACTGATATTTTGAAATATCATTTATTTAGTAAAATATAAACGTGACTGACACTACATACAAAAAAAAAGTAGTTTTCGAGCGTGTTTTTAAACTTCAATAATCTTCCTCTGCACTTTCGTAATAACCTTAATTTGTGTTTTTATTAAAAGGTCAAGAAACAAACTATTATAAAATGCTGAAATAAAAGCGTAAGTTATTTAAAAAAATATTTATTAGCAAAATAAATTGTGACTAACACTACCCAGCAAAAACTTTACTTACAATCCTACTTTTAATGACTTCAAGAATTCATTACTTTGTAGCTTTATTCGCCAGTTTTTGGATTATTAGTTATATATTAAATAATAACTTTATTATTATATCTTAAATATACAGAAAAATTTATATTTTCATTATGACAATAAAAATGTCATTATAGTCATAAAACATAGTTTTTTAATGCAAAAACTACACTGCCCCGGTAGACTAGCTGGTAGAGAGCTAGTCTATCAGCACCGAGGTTGCGGGATCAAATCCCGCCAGAGACAGAAAAAAAAATAAAAAATAAAATAAAGTAAAATAGAATAAGAAAAAATAAAAATAAAATATATTCAACATTTTTCATTTTTTCGAATTTATTCTATGAGCTAAATTTCAGTTATGTATTTTATAAAGCTTTTTTGTAATAGTTCTATTCCTTCAATTTTTCAGAAATGACTTTATACACTACCAGACTATTATATTGTATTTTCTTGGTACATTTTACCTTAGCTTTCCTTTGGAAAGCAATGAGGTATATTTTATGTACAGAAAAATTTACAATTATAAGACACCAGCAGAATGTAATGCATTTTCTGGCCCGCTACGGCCTTCGTCAGCATTCTTTATGTCTCACTGGATAGTGTTACTTTATAAATTGAATGTATTTAACTCAACTATTTTAACAAATAGAAACTGGGAATTATTTCCTTCCGAAGGTTACTTTACATTATATTCAACATTTTTCATTTTTTCGAATTTATTCTATGAGCTAAATTTCAGTTATGTATTTTATAAAGCTTTTTTGTAATAGTTCTATTCCTTCAATGAAAAATGTTGAATATAATGTAAAGTAACCTTCGGAAGGAAATAATTCTCAGTTTCTATTTGTTAAAAATAAAATAATTAAAAAAAAACAAAAAAAAAAATTAAAAAAAAATAAAAAAAATTTTTACTTTATTGACTTTGTGTAACTATATATTTTTATAAAACTTTTAAGTATAAAAAAAAACATATTATTTTTTAGATTATAATAGGCTAAATTATAAAGGATTACTTTAAGGACATCTTGAACAAAAATAAGTACTTTTTCTAGTAGAAAAGTAAGTAGACGGCTCGTCAAATTCTCATTATTTTTCTGCTTACTTTGTAAGCAAAGTTTTTGCTGGGTACAGCCCAAAACGTGACCGACACTACACTCACTTTGTATAGTATAAATTCAGTATTTTTACACGAAACGTTCGAATTGAAATCACTGCGCATAAGATAGGAACTCTAAAATTATTTGAAAGATACAAAATTGTAATTAATGAACTCGTTAAAAGGCTATTTTTGAATATAAACACCATCTAAACGAAATTACTAATAATAAGTTAGAAACCAACATTGAAACTTAAATAATTCAAAACAAACTCTTCTTAGAAATAAGAAATACAAATGTTTCAAAAACTTATAAAATTTATAATATATCAAATTTTTTAAAAAAAAATATCAAAAAATTGTTGCCACTATAAAAACTTAAAAGTAACATAATGTTGCCACCATACTTAAGTATTTTTACTACCAAAATCAGATATTAATTTTTTCAATTGATGGTAGACTTATGCGTGGAATTGCCCTATATGTTTTTATGAGGACCAGCTCTCAGGCAACTAGAAAAATAGGTTATAAGAAGAAGGATAGAGAGCGTAGTGCTTGTGGACATTCGACTTGAACTTATTCATGTTGAAAGTAATTGGGTGTAGACTTCAGCAGGAAGGTTATTCCACATACGAACAGTCCGGCTAAAAAACGAATTTACCATGATGCCAGCAGCATCTGTTGGGTAGCAACAGCACCTAGGGATTATCCTCCCTCAGGCAAAACTTTCCTATAAGGGGTGAAAAATCAGAACTTAAGCAGGACTTTCATGGCATTCCTTCCCGCGATTTTGGGTAGTAAACCACTATGGCCACGTGTTTCCCGAAAGTATCTTTTGAACGGAAAAGCGAAACTTCTACAATGACAATCTTCCTAAAAGACAGAAATCATTCTAGGATTTCTGGTCAGCCGCTATAGCAAGAAATCGTGAAGATCTCCTGAGATCAGTCAATTTCGGATTTTTGCCGAATCCCTGCAGTGATGCACACGGAGTAACCTCGCTGTAATAATGATCACTAAATATCAGAAATGAACTGACGAAGGACCCAATTTAGCCGTTCTTGTTGATTAAGACTGTTCTTTGTGCCAAACCTAACCTAAAGGTCGAATTTAAGTTCAAAGGTAGCTCTACATTCTTTAATTATATTTCGTAATTGTTGATGAAGTTTTAATAAACTAATAAAATAATTAAGTTGAGTCCACATCAACTTCAGCAACAATTTGTATGAAATTTTAAATGACGTTTATAATAATTTTATTTAGTTTTGAATGAATACAAAATGTTTTAAAAAATAATTATAAATACGTAATATTGTTAATTGAAAATGTGTGTGGTTGCAAAAGAATTTGTTGCTTTATTGTGAACACCAAGTGAAAATGTTGCTGCCATTGTGAATTTAGCTTTAAGTTATTTTTTTTATATATAAATTAATTATATTCTTGGTCTTATTCCAATGTAACGCAGACATGGTTGACTTTAAATTTTAATAGTTTTTTTTTTAATCTGTTAGAGCAGCTCAGGTCAAAATGAAGTTTAAAAATACTTAAACCTTTCTTATTATCTTGTTTTGTTTCTTCTTTAAAAATTATGTAAATTTTTTGTTTGTTGCTTTTTAAAGTAATCAATTTTTGATTTAAGAGTTTAATTATATAACATTTAAATATTGATGTGTGTAAATTGAAACCATTAATTAAACAAAACGGCGGGCGTAAATGGGGTATGATCTCATATATCTATAAAGATTATGTTTAAATATACCTAAATATCAGTTTATTTTATGATCGATTAGATTTGTAAACAAATTTTAAATTAATTTGATTTTTTAAAAAAATGTTTTTGATAGTAAGTCGTTATTGTTTCGCTCTTTAAAAAAGTAAAATATTGCTACGTTTTTACTTTATAAAACGCATTTTGACTTATTCCCTTTATAATAAACCGCCCTACAAGAAATGCATAACCAAAACTAAAAAAATTACTAACACACTTGCAACAATTTTACATTAGTTGTTCCACTCTAACATATATGTAAGAATGGTACAACTATCATTTTCCAAATAATGCCAATATTTTAATATATTTTTGTCATACGCGTGTAAAAATTTGTGAATTTCTTAAATTTAGTATTTGCCATTGGTACTAAAGAAAAAAATCAATTAAATTAATTATATAATTTTACTTAAGTAGTGAGATAAAAAATTTCTATAAAACAGTGACACCTGTAATCAGAATGCTAGTGGTAAAGGAGGTCGTACTGATGGTGGCTTTATAGGACGTGGTGGTGGATTCTAAGGAAACAACATAGGTCATTGAAAGGAGTGGTCGTCCAACAGGTAGCCGCCATGCTGATGGTGGATTTGACCAGGATAATCGTTGAGGATTTGCCGGTGGTAATAAGGGAACAAATAATGTTATTAAAAACCCTGATAACTTTTGAAGTATGTATTTAATTTTTTGGTCACAATTAATTGGTTACACGTACGTTTACCTTTATTTCCAGACCCATGCAAGAAGTGGAACGTCATAAAGCAGCCACAGAAATAACGATACGTGGTACATACTTTTCTCAAGTCAAATTTCCTATGAATTTGATTATAATTTTTTCAATAAAATATTTAATTAAAAATGAAAATTAGAAAAAATGTAATGTATTTTATGAAGGTTAGTACTTACCAATTTTTACGTTATGAATAACTAGTTAGTGCTAACCAATATTTACGTTAAGACTAACTAGTTAGTGTTAACCACTATTTAGGTTATTATTGACAAATTAAAAGCAGCAGAGTAAGCAGTACAGATATATGTTCCGTAGTCGAATGGAATTCATTAGTTAGAAAGAGAGGCAAAATCACATGTACACAAGAGTTTCGGTTAGTTTTTTCATTTTGCTCTTAATAAACTAATAGAAACTTTAACCAATATATTGGTCAACACTACCGGTTATATAACTAGTAAAATGACCGGTAGTCTTCTTGTAGGGCGTCTTTAAGTTGCAAGTAGTGCTGGGAAACTATCGATATTATCGATAGTCTTAAAATATCGAAAATATCGATAGGAAAAATTACGATATCGATATTATTATTATTTAATATACAGCTATGAAAACATGTAACAGTAGCAGTGTTGCCAAAACTTGATGACCAAAAATGGCTAAATTTACGGAAAAAAATGGCTAAAAAATGGCTAAAAATGGGCTAAAAAATGGCTAAAAGCTTTTTTAAATAAAAACACATTAAAATTCAATAACAAAACAGAAATAATTCATTTAAATTTGTTTACGATGAAATTGTAAGTCAAGATCAATTTCTTAAATAAGAATATACGTAAATTAATATTTTGATATATATTTTAAAAATTAAATAATCGAAAAATTAGTCGTTATTGCTCATCTCATAGGAATCACTCGTGCCTATTAGTTTTAAATAATTTGAGGGAAAATCATTATCACGACAACAGTAACCCAACCTTTTGAGTCCAGATCTACAATAAAAAACAATTAAAAAAGTATAGTCGGTCAACCCCGACTATATGATACCCTACACCACATTATAACCTATGTACCGAATTTTATTAAATTATCTGCAAATTTCCGACCGTTACTTTGCGCACAAGGTGTACATGAACAGCCAGCCAGCCGGACAATCATCGTTAATTCGACTCAGAAAGTGATTCTGAGTCAATCGGTATACGTAAAGGTTGGCTAAGTATCAATATTTTAAGGTGTTACAAACATCAGCACAAACGCATAGTACCCTCTTCACTATTGTGGTGTTGGTAAAAATAGTTTATTGTTACGGTAAAAATATGTACCTAATTAAAAAAATCGAATTAGCGGTTGCTAAATGTAACCTATTTCTAAAATTACTTTTAATATGTTTACTTGGCTAAATACCCTCTCTACTTTAGCATTAGACCATGGAAGTGAGAGCAACTTTATAGTCAATTCTGAAATTTCTAAAAAAAATTTTGTTGCCGACTGTATCTCTTTATTGAAATACTTGCAACTAGAAAGAAACACCGATGTTTGTGTTGATCCATTTTATAAATTAAATATTGGAATACTGTTACTTTACTTTGAAAGATGTTTCACCCTCGTTTATAGCGATTTTCAGCATTTGTAAAAGTTGTGATTTAAATTAAAGGCGTTTTAACTGTTTAAAATGTTTATTTTACTTTTATAAATGTTTAAAATAAAATAAAATTTATTCTTTTAAAAGTAAAACGGCAAATAAAATTTTATGGCTAAACAATTTGAAAAATGGCTAAAAAAATGGCTAATGGCTAAAGTCATTTTTTAATAACTAAACAGGGTGAAAAATGGCTAAATCTAGCCACTAAATGGCTAAATTGGCAACACTGAACAGTAGCTATAATCACGGTTTTTTGCCGCAATTTAGAACATTACATTATTAAATTTGCCTGAAGCAAAAAGTATGTGAAATATTAAGGGAATAAAACTATTGTAAAAAAGTGTTTTAATTTAAATTCAGATCATAGAATCACATTCGAAAAAAAATGTTTAATACAACTACAATAAATTATGAAAACGGAGTGATATTTTCGTTTAAACGTTAAGTTTAGTTCTATTTATTTACCGTTTTTTTAAATTAAATATTATGTTTATGGTTTTCTTTTCCAATAAATCTTTACATATTTTTTTAACCTACATGCCACATATATGTGTTGCAAATAAAATCAAGTTGTTAATCGAGCGTTTTTTCGATGGTCTGTCTATTCAGTTATTGAAATTAATTTCAGTTGTTATAAAAATGTAATACATACTTTAAAAAAAGAAAAAAATATTTTTTTACTGACACCATCTAAAATAATGTACGTTTATTCATACGTATGTAATAAAGATTATTTATACATACATATCGTTAGCTAAAATGCAAAAAGGCGTAACTAACAAAAAATTCAAAATTGTGTTTTTGATTGGTTATTATGAATGCCATTAAACTATTTACATGTCTTGAAAAAATTTTACACTTCTTCCATCAAAAATTACGCTTTTATTAACGAAAAACAAAGGGACGTTTGTTTTATAAATGCAAAATTACGTAATAACCCATTTTTTTCTAACAAAATATAATAAAATGGTTTCCTCTTAAAATTGTTTGAAGAAATCCATGAACGACTTTTCAATTCATGTTTTCTGACATGTTTTTAGTTTTCATTTTATAAGTTTTTTGCTTCTTCTGCAAAATTATATTTTTGTAAGTTACGCCTTTTTGCATTTTTGCTAACGATATCTACTCTCAATAAAGTGATAAAAACAACGAACTGTAGCCTGATAAAAAATTAGTTAAAGCTTTCCTACTCAAGTACAAACATTCAGTCGATAGTAGGGTATTCATTTAATCGACCTTTTACTTTAATCGGTTAATCGCTCGATTAATTAACCGAGGTTTTGGTTTAATCGGTCAATAATCGGTTAATTTTGTTTTTGATCGGTTAACCGATTAATAAAGTTTTTTTCATAAATTAAGTAATTTCAATATATAGAAATGCATTAATTATTTATTATTTGGAGTTTATTAGTAAAAAAACAATTAAGATTCTTGAACTAAAACGAGCAAACAAAAAAAAAACAATTCATAAATATGTAATATGCATTTTTCAATTAATACATAATTGGGGGATTCACAAGGTGTGCTATCAAGTCATATCGTCATAATGTCCTAAATAATAATTTCAAAAGATTTTGTTATTCGTGCTTAATTCCCAGTTTTTATTATTGATAAAAACACTTGAAATTTATTGTTGATGGGATAAGCTATTCCTATGCGCATTTCACTGGTTGCTTAGGCCAGATCATCAGGAAACTTCATCCATAAAGATTTTGGAAAAACTAAAGATATTAAACCAAATAAAACTGTTAAGCGTATAAGACTTATAGCAACAGTTCTACTTGTAATAATATCAAAGTTTAAACAAAACACATCAACAATAAACAGTGGGTTTATCTCATCTTACATTCCCCACTACAATTAGTTGAAATTCTCTCAACATTAACTGTAGTTGTAAGTAGGTTAAGAAAAACAAAATAAAAACAACAACAACTTTACAAAAGATGTTGTCAATTAAGTGTTTTTTAGGCCGTGCACTTGCCTGTTTATTATCAAAAAGTAATTTCAATTTTTGGGAATACAAAATTTTAATTTCAAAAGATTTTGTTATTCGTGCTTAATTCCCAGTTTTTATTATTAATAAAAACACTTGAAATTTATTGTTGATGGGATAAGCTATTCCTATGCGCATTTCACTGGTTGCTTAGGCTAGATCATCAGGAAACTTCATCCATAAAAATTTTAGAAAAACTAAAGATATTAAACCAAATAAAACTGTTAAGCGTATAAGACTTATAGCAACAGTTCTACTTGTAATAATATCAAAGTTTAAACAAAACACATCAACAATAAACAGTGGGTTTATCTCATCTTACATTCCCCACTACAATTAGTTGAAATTCTCTCAACATTAATTGTAGTTGTAAGTAGGTTAAGAAAAACAAAATAAAAACAACAACAACTTACAAAAGATGTTGTCAATTAAGTGTTTTTTTAGGCCGTGCACTTGCCTGTTTATTATCAAAAAGTAATTTCAATTTTTGGGAATACAAAATTTTAATTTCAAAAGATTTTGTTATTCGTTCTTAATTCCCAGTTTTTATTATTGATATAAGTCTTATACGCTTATAGTTTTATTTGGTTTAATATCTTTAGTTTTTCTAAAATCTTTATGGATGAAGTTTCCTGATGATCTGACCTAAGCAACCAGTGAAATGCGCATAGGAATAGCTTATCCCATCAACAATAAATTTCAATTGTTTTTATCAATAATAAAAACTGGGAATTAAGCACGAATAACAAAATCTTTTGAAATTAAAATTTTGTATTCCCAAAAATTGAAATTACTTTTTGATAATAAACAGGCAAGTGCACGGCCTAAATAATATTTTACAATTGTTTAAAATAAATATTGTTGTGTTTCAAACAAAATAAAAATTTTAATGCTGTGTTCATTGATTCGTCATAACTGCACAGTAGAAATATAAATTATAATATGCAAGTCTGCTAACTTCCTTTCAGCACATTTTACAGGAGAGACCAAAAACTTTTTATTTTTTCTACTTGAAGCTTGATAGAAAATTAAAAATACAATTACTTTTACACACTTCAAGATTAAATAGAAGAAGAACTACATGCTGGTCGACGAGGCGTATCTTTCTCTACCACACGGCATCAAAATCTCAATTTACATAAAAAGTGGATTTAGCCGGTTTGCATATTAACCCTACGATATATATTTCTAGGAATAATTTAAAGACATAAGACTTTACAACTTTATGACTACCTTGTGAATCCCCCAAATATGTATTTTTAAAAAAATATACTGAGATAATTTTATTAATTATTTCAATAGTTAAAGGAGATCTTATTAAACAATCTTTTAGAAAAGTAATTTGGTTTAAATGTTTAGGAGTAAAGCGATCCTTTTCTTTTGTTTTGACAAAACTTGACTTAGAAAAAATTCTTTCACTTATCGTAGATGAATATCTATTTTTCAGTCCTTTTTCAGGATTTCTCTAAACATATAAAGTATTCTATTATGACATTAGAGTCCTGTTTTAACTTTTAAAAATGTTTAACACTTCTAACTGTAACGGTTAATTTTGTTAAAAGAATGATATGAGAAGGTATGAGAAGAAACAAATAACTTAACACATACATATAAAAAGTACGTGAAACAAAAAAAAAAGGTGTTGGCAATTAATCATTTAACCCATTTTACGCCACACTCCTGTTGATTGAACATTGAAATCGGTCGGCGGAAAATGGGTTGAAATGAAGATCACAGAACACCTTTGTTTGTATAAAAAAATATTTTCTAAACACATACCTTTTGTATATGAGACGAAACAAATAATTAAAAACACAAAAAAAATACGTTATAATACTACAAAAAATTAAAAATTTTATTACATCGGTTAATCGACTGAAATTAACCGGTTTAATCGTTAATCGAAAAAAGCGAATTTGAAATTAACCGATCAGTTAATCGGGTAGTAATTAATCGGTTAACCGATTGACGGTTAACCGAATGAATACCCTAGTCGATAGTAATATCGATAGTATCGATAGTGAAATCTGAGCTATCGATAAATATCGATAGTAGAAAATATCGATAGTATCCCAGCACTAGTTGCAAGTCGAAATAGATACACACACTTCTTTTACCTAATGCCATGTTTCCACGACGATTTGAATCACCTGCTTCGCTCTCTGAATCATGTTAATGAATCATATTTTTTTATTAAAAATACAGCAGAATGTGTTTATTATTGCATTTTTTACAATTAAATACCGCTTAGAAAATTTAATAGTTCGAAAAAGTTAACCCCTTGGAATATTTCGGTTTACTTTTTCACGATTCTACTGTAAAACTATTAAACAGTCTTTACAGTTCAGAGTTTTTAGGAAAAAAATAAAATTTAACAAACATAAAAAAACTACACAAATTTGTTTGTATTCAATCAAGGCGAATTCAACAAGGTACTCTTTAGAGCAACTGCTATACAAAAAAAACATGTCGACGACATGAATCATTTGAACGCCAATTCATGTTCAAAGAAGAAAAAGGAAGAATCTTGTCAATAAGACATGAGCCGTATGAACTTAGACTTAAAATTATTTGCGAAACAACTCATTTTGTGTAAAACTTTTATTAAAATTGATTACAAAGTATGTATACTTCTGTTGTTTTTGTTAGAGTTGTAATTGTTGTAGCGACGAGTTTACCTTGTTGAATTCGACTCGGTATTCATATGTACTAGATACATATTTTTTAATTACATAAAATATATACAAATTTTTTTTATAAAGAGATCAACTATACATAGATATCTAGTAAAGCTTCGTACAGACGGTGGTCAAATCTTCCAATGTTGTCATTTTTCAATGGCACCATTGTCAGATGCATTAATTTTACACATCTGCCAAATGAAAATGAGCTTACAATGTTCAAACAGTTGCAAGACATTTTTAGGCAAATTTAATGACAACATTGTAAGATCTGACCATCGTCTGTACGAAGCTTAAGGATTCAAAATTAACAATAGTTCAAAATTTATCGTATTTTACATAGTTAAAAAAGAAAAACCAAAAACTTTATAAAAAAATTAAACAAATTTCTACATAAATACAAACCCCCATATTCACAAAAAATATTTTGGGCTTATGACAGGTTTATTAAACAAATTTTCATAGAAAATTCGTTTTATAAACCTTTTATTAATCAAAAATATTTTTTATGAATATGGGGGATAGTATTTATGTTTGCATTCATTTGAACGAGATGATACATTTTTGTAAATTAATTTAAAAAATTCTGCGTAAAACATTTTCAAAAAAGAAATCAAAAATTTATTATAATAACTCCAAATTAATAAAGTTAATATTTTCATCATTATTGTTATCGCAGAAATAATTTAAAAAAGCACCAAAAATGGTGCGAAACGCACCGAGTTGACAACTCTGAAACAATCGATTTTTACAGCTAGTTCAGATAAACTTGCGATAAAAATTGGAGAAGAGAGTAATTTTTCGTGCTTCGCAAGTAGATTCAATATGAATCTACTTGCTTCGCTCTCAAAATTTTGTATGGCGAAGCAGTTGCTTTGTTCATGATTGGCATGCGAAGCATGAATAGAGAGCGAATCACGTACCGTGGAAACATGGCATAACAAACTTTATTGTAATCATTAATTATTAATTAATGTCAGTAGTTTCCTTTTGACACTAATGGTGTTTTCTTTTCTACAAAAAAATGTGACATTTTATTTTAAAAAAATGCAATTTGGTGTCTGTTTCTTGAAAATTTTGCTCCCGAAAAGGGTGGCCTGTTTTATTCTAAAAAACTGCTCCTTTTCGGGAGCAAAATTATTCAGAAACAGACACCAAATTGCATTTTTTTAATGCAAATCGTATAGCAACTTTTGATTTTATTCACAAAAGTCGAAAAATTTTAATTAATTTAGGAATTTCATAAAACGCAATATTTGTATAGAAGCCACCCTGCATTTTCCAATTTTTAATGAATTTTTAACAAACAAAAATTTCGAAATTTTGATAATAAAATTATGTTTTTTTGTTTTTCCAAAAAAAAAAATGATGTTAATATTAATAAAAATTAAATTTAATGAACTTTAGTCTGATTAAAATATCAAAAATTTGGATTATAGCAATATATAAGTGATGTATTCCAAATATTAGACAACAATAGTGATCTGCCAACATTCGTTGGTAACCTTTTAGCTTTAACCCTCTAACGATTTTTGCTGCCTTAAAGTAGCTATTATTTTATACTCTTTTAAGCAAAATTTTGAAATACTAAAATTTTTGACAAATATTTTTAAATATTTAATTTTAATTTGAGTTAAATGAAGAATTTGTTTAAACTTTTTTTTCCAAAACTTTTGTTTGTAAATTAATTTTTGGTAACATTAAAGTTCATTCATGCCTTTCTAAAAACTTCTGCTCCGACTTTTAGAGGGCTAAGTAGAATTTTGTGACAGAAATATGTAAATAGAACTGATTTTGTGAGACGTTTTTTCACAAATCTTAAGTATTAACATACTTTAGAGATTTGAGATCACCCTAGATTTAAAATATATATTTTAACTGATAACTTATACCGCCTCATTTTGTTTTTAAGGGCCATTTTTAGAACTTAAAGTTAAATAAAATGCCTTCGCTTAGAAATCATTTTGCTCTGGTTTTTCCACCACTAGTGGGGTCGTCATTCTGTGTGAAACTTTTTTAATATTCATCTAAGACCCCACAAATTATATCTTATTCTTGGTCTTTGAGTAATTCTTGGTTGATTTAGCCGTGTCCGCCTGTCTGTCCGAATGTTAAAAACACACTCACTTTCGAACAACTAAAAAGAAAATAACAAAACGTCTTCGTCCAGACTTGCAATTTTTGTTGCAGCTATTCTTGAGTACATGGGTAAGAAGATTGGGGAGGGGTATCAGTTTATGTACTCTGAAATTCTGTTTTGTTGTGTTATGTCACACTTTTAAAATTGAAGTTGGCTGTAGGTGTATTTGTATTTATAAATAAAATATAAAAAAGAGAAGAGGAAAGACAAGATGAAAAGACAAAAATTGCAAAACTAAAATTTAATAATCTGGACACTTATGAAATTTCAGAGCAGAATTTTACAAAACTTGAGCAAAAATAATGACTGACTATTGGTGACAAACTGTTTTTAGTTATCCTAAGAACCCAGCAAAAACTTTACTTACAATCCTACTTTTAATGACTTCAAGAATTCATTACTTTGTAGCTTTATTCGCCACTTTTTGGATTATTAGTTATATATTAAATAATAACTTTATTATTATATCTTAAATATACAGAAAAATTTATATTTTCATTATGACAATAAAAATGTCATTATAGTCATAAAACATAGTTTTTTAATGCAAAAACTACACTGCCCCGGTAGACTAGCTGGTAGAGAGCTAGTCTATCAGCACCGAGGTTGCGGGATCAAATCCCGCCAGAGACAGAAAAAAAAATAAAAAATAAAATAAAGTAAAATAGAATAAGAAAAAATAAAAATAAAATAATTAAAAAAAAAACAAAAAAAAAAAAATTAAAAAAAAATAAAAAAATTTTTACTTTATTGACTTTGTGTAACTATATATTTTTATAAAAATTTTAAGTATAAAAAAACATATTATTTTTTAGATTATAATAGGCTAAATTATAAAGGATTACTTTAAGGACATTTCGAACAAAAATAAGTACTTTTTCTAGTAGAAAAGTAAGAAGACGGCTCGTCAAATTCTCATTATTTTTCTGCTTACTTTGTAAGCAAAGTTTTTGCTGGGAAGTTTCGGATTGAAACTTAGAAAAATCGGTTCGGTAGCATAAGAGTTATGAATCCAAATGTAAAGCCACCATCCTAAAAAACTACTAATTGTGTTACAAAAACTAAGTGGCTAAGAGCACAGACTGATATACAATTTTGCACAAATTTGTTTTATATAACTATAAATCATACCACTACATTTTGCAAAGATAGCTCCATAATTTACCAGAGATCATTCTCGGAAAATACTTTAGTACATCTAAAACCGTAAAGTATAGAATTTGGTCTGTCATAGTTTTATAAGACTACAAATTACACTGTCAAATCTCGTGAAGATCAGTCTATAATTTACCATTGATTCCATTTAAAGCAGCCTTCAGAAAATTATTTTAAAACGTTTTAAGCGCAAAAACAAATTTCACTACTGTATGAAAATTTAGTCTTATTAAGAATTTTGTGATGATTGATTTATTATCATCTAAAACGGCCAAAACTGTTACGAATCACAATATTTTATTCAAACTACACAGAAAAAAATTATTTTTCCAATTCAAACAAAAAATTTGTAGAATCAAAACAAACAAATTCGCATATTCAAACAATTTATTTGCATTTCGTTTATTGAAAAATACACCGATTTTTTAAAACAAATAATTTTACTGAATCAAAAAAAAAGTTTCAAACAAATTATTTTGCTTTCAAACAAATTATTTTGCTGAAAAAAATTTTTGGACAAGCAATGACGCGCACACAAGCAAGCACTGTAGGAGAAGATGAAGGCAGACAGAGCGGCGGCTGGCTTTGAGACACATTTTTTTTGTTGGAATAATTTTTGAACCAAGTCTTGTTTATACACACAATGTTTTTCTTCTTCAGTCACTGTTGCTGTATCCTTTCCTCGGCTAAAGAAGAAGAAATGTAACCAAAAACGGCAGCAGACCGACTCGTCTTCATTCTATTTTTGTATTTGATGTACCTATTTAACCAAACAATTTTAAAAAATTGAATACGGGGTTTTTTCATTCATTTTTACCTTTTTGAAACCAACCAAAAATTTATTTGGTTTCTTTTAATGTTGTTGTTTCGGTTTTTAAAAAGAGTGAAACGTTTTTTGCGTTTTTCTTTTTTTTACATCTTTCTTATTCTTATTGTTGTTCTTTTTTAAAGCGTCCAAAAATAAGCTGCGTTCGTTTACCCCAAAATTTGTACGAATTTGTACTGGATTTTACTGAAATGCGTTCGCGTACACATAAATTTGTAAGATTTTCATATTACTCACCTACTGGATTTTACTGGGATTTTACTGGAAAAGTAAACGAACGCACATATAGACTGTATGTGTTTTTGGTTGTTGCTCTTATATTTCACATTAAGAAGTGTTGCTAACGATCAAATAAAAAATGCAAAAAAACGACAACATTAAAAAGCGTTAAATATTTCATACAAAATTATGAAAACTTGAAACCAATAACGCGTATATTATATTTTTGAACAGTTGTCAACATTTTTGTTGGTTAAATAAAAATTAAACAAAAATATTTATTGAATCAGTAAAAAAATTTGTAGAAATTAAAAAAATTTCAAACAAGCGTTTGTTTGAAAATAATTCAGCAATAATTTTTTCTGCGTAGGTCAAATTAAGTTTAATAAGACTAGAAATAAAAGCATTAAACTTTCTGATGGTCGGCCCCTAAAACCAATTCCGGATAGAATATAGAAACTTTATATGTATGTAAATATAAATGTGTAGCTGTCTTTCAGTAGTCTTTTTTTGTCTACAATTAAATATTTTGCAAACCCATTTAAATTTTTTAGATCTTTAACATTTAACATTTTTAAATCATCTTTAAGTTTTTAAAGTTTATAACAGAATTGCTTCTAACATGTAGTTTTATTGTATTAAATTCATAATTAATAACGATTTATATAATCACCATTAATCATAACTTAATTTTTAAACAAAAGAAATATTTAATATATGTAGATCTTAGACTTCCGGCTTCACTTTAAAATAAAGTAAATGAAAAATAAAATAAAGTCGATCAAGCCCGACCATTTGATATCCTACATTAGTTTAGTGTATAGAGATAATGGTAGTTGATTAACCCGTCGCACAGTGCTTTGTCCCCATATAACGAAGGGACATAAATAGAAGGAGTTGTCAGAAATTTTTGAAATTTAGTACACTAGCATAAAATAGCTTAGTTAAGAAAAATATGAATTTTTGGACAAATCGGTCCAAGGACACGCCTACCTCCCATGTGTCCTGAAATGGAAAAATGTAATTTTAGCTTCAATAATGGCCACAAAACTACAAAAAAATGGGCATGCTAATACACACACAACTAGCAACGTGTGTGCAAATTTTCACTTAAATCTGAACAAGGACTCAAGGTCCTGCCATATATCATTTTTCTTAAAAATGCTATAGTACCTACAAAAATTATCCAATCGTAATAAAATTTGGTATGGAAATTGATATTTGTTAGAGATATACGTATGCCGAATTTTGGTAGAATCGGATTATTAATGTGAAAAATACAAAAACATCATTAAATGAAAAATGAGTTAAAAACGCTTCAAATGCTCTTGCAAAAATAACAAGTAAGAAAGTATAATCAGTCAAACCCGACCATGTGATACCCTATAGTATAGTATTTAAAAACAAATTTCCTAGAGTGTAATCTATTTGGGACCCATGGGCAATCATGGACCCGCCAGAACAAATTATGTTATGAGGTTAAGATTCGTTTAAAAGTTCTTTCTCCCGAATATTGTTTAGATATCTTAAGCTCCGTATATGAGTTTTTTTTTTCTTTTGAATTTTTAATATAAAAAGGTTGGTCATAAAGCACGTAGAACATTTATGTAAAAAAATTTAATTTTTTTCTTAATAATAAACTAAGTTATTAATAGATACTTATGCCCAATTTCACCAATTTATTTATATATCAATTAATATTAAAATAAATTTTTTCATATAATTTTTTTTTTTTTTTACATGAAAAACTAATTTTAAACATAAATTGATACATAAATATTGTTGGTGAAATAGCCCCTAAGTTTAAAAAAAAGAAATATTTGTAATTTTTTACAATTTTTGTTTGTTTATAAACTTAAACAATTATTGGGATTGATCTACCACAAAAATAGGTGTGCATATAACGTATTACTTTATCCTGCTGAAAATTACATAATTGTAGCGCACTCTGATTAAGGGGTATGGTGCACAATTTGACTTTAATATTTTCTCAGTATTTCTTTTTTAAATGTTTTTTCATATAGCTTGTAACTTTACTTAAACATTTTAGCTCTATAATAAAAAAACTTTAAAAAAATTTGTGAAATTAGACCTATTTAAAGTGCATTTTTTGTTAAGTTGCGGTCAAAAACCGGCACTAATCTTTTTACGGTCCTTTTAAGAACACTATTTGCTAAGAAAAAACGAAATAAAAAAATGTCTGATTTTATATGATTTTTTTTAAAGTTCAAAAAAAGTTTTGTAGTTTTTGGATTTTTTTGAAAAAAATATATTTTTTTTGAGCGATAAAAACTAACTTAAGTTAATATTTTTAATAAAAACTGTATTATTGCCAAATTTTGAACATACCAATGATCACAAAAAAAATAACATTAAAGTCTTTTTTAAAAAAATGAATTTTTGAGAGTTATTTTCTTGAAGTAATTCAATTCATTTTTTTTTATTCATTAATTCTTTCTTAAATTTGACTGAATTTAGCGACCTCTGGCGGAGTCTAGGAGAGTCACACGAAATCAATTCCAAAAATTTTTAATGAGTTGTGTTGTTATCTATCGATCAAAACATCTTTTATCACATTTTGAGACTAAATTTTTTTTTGATTTTTGTCTATGGGACAAAGCACCGTGCGTCGTTTCCATCTATCTACATTCTACTTTCCATCTATCTACATTCTACTTAAAGATAATAAGTATACGAATTACATTACAGAAATAAATTGCAGAATAAGTGAAACTCGGTACTCGCCTCCTACTTCTTACATTTCACCAACAAACTCAAGAATTGCCGAAAAAATTGCAAGAGTAAACGCAGACTTAAAGAGATTTTCGTTACAACCCGAGTAGACGAGCCATTATTTTGTGAGCACAAGAACAAAACGTTGACAGGACAATTGTTCATGCTCTTTGAGGGGAGAACACATGTGGCACGACAACCTTTATAAAAAGCAACAATATCAATAAATTTGGTGGACATTTATTTTTCAATATGTACTGTTATTAATGTTAAACTTCGTTGTGCGAAAAATTATTTGATGCTCTTTTAAAAGGCAAATTTATTTATATAGGTTATAGACTATATACGTATATGGGAGCTATGGAGAGTTATTCTAGACATTTTGTGTACATCATTTAGCCAATTTCGGAATATCATTTGTAGGAGGACTGGGTAAAATCATAGACCGGGTTTCACCAGTTTTAATCAAATCCGTCATTGGACCAGATGAAGCATATATGTATGTATATATGACTTATTTCCCAAATCGTCTTTTAAATTTGACCTGTACCTTGATCAAAAGCTTCGAGAGTAAATTTTATATGAGGTATATAAAATTATGGACCAATCTTCACCAATTTCAAAAAGCTCAGAAAGTGAGTTTTTTTATTCATTTTTATCGTTACAACCAACAGCACAAACAAATAATACCCTAGATAGAAATTACTATTAAAAGACAAACAAACTAATACCCACTGTTTTTAAAAAAATTATAGTTTTAGGTTTTGGCGTAATCTTCAACTTTCTGCATGACAACAATATATTTGAGCTTTTGTGAAAATAAAATGTACATAAGCATTTGAATAAATTATACTTAACGCTTTAGTATCCATATTAATTAAACTAAAAACTTCAATCCATTGAACGACGACATTTAAAAGATGTAAAAAAAAGTGTTTCAATTTAAACATAATTTAAAATATTTTTCTGATTAAATGATCATTCTCGAGGATGTTTATGGTGGATAATTATAAATGGAAAAAATTGTTTTATAAACTGTGCCAGAGAGTTAGATGATGTAAAACTTAAAGCATACCTTAAGGCATATAATTTATATTACATGTGGACGAAATGAATACCGTTACTTTGTTTTATATATGCAGAGTTTTCAGATTAGAGAATTTATTCACATATTGCAGATTTCATTTTAAAAGGGTGAATAAAAAATTTGATTTGGGAATTTTGTTGAGGACTTTTTTTTAATTTTGGGGATTTTTCTTTCTGTCTTAATTAAAATTTTTATACTAATTTTTATTGCAATAAAAACAATGTTTGAAATAATACTTTATGATTGACAAATCTTTCGCTAAATAATCATATTTAGGGCTAATAAATCAGATCGCTTTGACAAAACACCATACATTTTTTATATTTAAATAGTTTATTGCTACAAATATCAAAGTGTTTTCCAAAAAATTATAGTTTTTCCCAAACTTATAAACGTCTTGCTTCGTATACAATCAAAATGTCTTAGAAGAAATTTATATATGTATGTATCGCTAGGAAAAAAATTGCATTTGTTGAATTAACAATTTAAATTTGCTCAATCATGGTAATTTAAAGGTTTACCCAAATTAGAATTAAAGCGCCCCAACCATTATACAATATTATTGTATATGTTATTGATAATATTATTTCCTTTTTGTCCTATTGCCCACAATTGTTTCAATTAATTGTAACCATTGTTCGTTTATGTCCATTTAAAATATTTATCAATTTGTTTTTATTGAAAATTATGCCAAAACAAAACATAAAAAAAACTTTTTCCGCAAGTATTCTCTAATATGATGTGGCAGATCAGTTCAACTTTGGCTGAAAATTTTAAATTAAAAGCAATTCAACTTAATAAATTTTTTAAACCTAAAGGCCTATGTACTGTTTTCAAAACACAAGTGATTAAACGTATATTAAAATTTATATGAAAAGTACTCAAAAAACTGAGTGGTTTTTATTTCACGTTCAATCACTTGTGTTGTGAAAACAGCACTCTAAACTACTGTTAAAAATTAACAAAAAAATTAAAAAAAAGTATGTTTTTAAAAAAACAATAATAAAATTTAAAAAAATGTATTATTCCACACGGAAAATGCGATCTTTTTCGCACCCTGCTTAAGCATATGCCAGTTTCATAAAATTAACCAAAAAGTTTTCTTAAGTTCAACATGGTAGTCGCACAATTGCTTAAGCCTATTATAGTTGAACCGTAAGATTGAAATCGACTTTTATTAAGATCAGCCAATTCGTTATTGCATATTAAATACGGTCTAAAACCAGATAATCTTTTCGCTGCAATTACATATTGCCTAAAGTTAATTCAAGTCAAACTAACAACAAATCTGAGTATTTCATTAAAAACACACGGAAATAATTATTTACTAAAACAGCAGAAAATATGGCTTGAACCAAGAAAATTTTGCACCATTCTCGTCCAAGCCAGGTTTTATTTCTATAATATTTTTAGCTTTTCTCAAATCTTTGGAAAAGGTTTCCTGATGATCTGGCCGAAGCAACCAGTGAAATGCGCATAGAAGCTAGCTTTCCCTCAACAATAAATGTCAGTGTATTTATCAAATATGAAAAATTAGGATTTAGCACGTCAAACAGAAATCTTCCCTACCAGAAGAGAATGAGCGAGTTGTCACTTTTTTCACGTTGGTGTTAAGAAAATGATAGAATGAAATGACAGAAAACTTGGTTTAGGTCATTTCATTCTATCATTTTCTTAACACCAACGTGAAAAAAGTGACAACTCGCTCATTCTCTTCTGGTAGGGTTATTAATGTGCTGTTTTCACAACACAAGTGGTTGAACGCGTAGTGAAATTAATATGAAAAGCGCTCAGTTTTTTGAGTGTTTTCCATATAAATTTTACTACACGTTCAGTCAGTTGTGTTGTGAAAACAGCACATAACAAAAATTTCTTATTGTAAACATATGTGTGGCTTGATTAAGCAAAAAGTTATGACTCAAAGCGAACAAAAATTTTCTTAAATACAGCTCAAAAAAAACAACACGTACTTCTCCAGCTACTTAAATTTAAGTTTTCGTTGCTTATGGAAAATTTCACCAATTCTATTTAAATATCAATTCATATTTAATTTAGTTTTTTATATAATTAAATTTTTTTTTTTTTTTTTGACATGAAAAACGCATTTTAAACATAAATTGATATTTAAATAAATTAATGACCTCGGCCATTAATATTTTACAAAATACGAAGAAAAGCCTTAATTATTTACAGAAAAACGTGTAGCATTAATTAGTTTAAGAAAACTTAATATTAAAAGAAGAAACTGTTTATTGATTTGCTTTGATTGATTGTCGATTAGAATAAAAATAAGATGAATTTAACCAAGTTTTATTGAGCATTTAAAGAAATTTTAACATTGGAATGAGACTTATATTAAATAAATGGAGCTTGATTTCAGAAATATATTTCTTGTTTTTAATAAAAACATGCTACTTTTGAACTTCTTGTTTTAAGAAATTTTTAATCATTTACCAAAAACGTGTATTTTTTGATCATGAGAATTCTGTATTTTACTAAATACCAACAAAATAAGTTAAAATCATGAAATTATTTTTGGATTTTGCATTTTCTTGTTTTAAGAAACGAAATTGTTTACTTGAGAAAATAAACTTCTTTCCGTGCATTTTGTGACCCGGAGATGACGATTATGAAACAGATAAATATTATTAAAATGAAATTGTTTTTCTATAAAACGTTATCTCTATTTTGTTTTTTAATAATTTGTTCTTTTATTTCAATATTTTGTTTACTCCTAAATTAAATGAATTAATAATTACAAAATAAAGCTTCGTTCACAATTAAAAAAAAAAAAACCTTTTTACTTGGTGTTCTTAATAGAGCAACAATTTCTTTCGCAACCACACACATTTTGCACTAAGAAACCGTTTGCAAATTTTACCCGCAACAATATTATGCATTTATTTCGATTTGTTGGAACATTTTGCTAAAATTTTCATTTAAAACTAAATAAAATTATTTTAAACGTCAGAAACAATTTCATACAAATTGTTGCTGAAGTTTTAGTTGAGTCAAGTTTTTAAAAAAACTTTATAAAATGAAAGGAAAATATATAAAATACTTTGGGAAGAAATAAGATAGAAGAAAACACGAAATTGTTGCTCTAATTGTGAACGAAGCTTAAAAGCTGAATTAGTCTTACTTTCTGTTCTGTTACGAATCAGCTGATTTTTTTTGTTATTAAAAAACATGTGAAATAGATTAGTTTTTCCGTTCTGTTACGGTCCAATCTGTTAATATCAAAAACTTGTTAAGTAATTGTAAGTGACAGCGTAACAGAACAGAAAGTAAAGACTAATTCTGCCTTAAATCATTTATTTTACCTATTTTTAATATTTTTCGAAATGTGATTCTATGAGTCAAAGTCAAAGCAACACAACACATTTTAACACAACAAAATTTTTTTGACATTTTTACCCTTTTTAGCCGTTTTTACAATACTGACAACTAGTATTTAATTCGCCTTTTTTTAAATTTTGACTAATGAAAATGTCAAATTATTAACGCATTTGTTTTCAATCCAATCACATTATTAAAAAATAAATTTTTAGATAACGAATATTAGAAAATCTCATATAAAAAAATGCTTTGAGAAAGTATTTCAAAAGCACCGTGTCTTTTTCCATATGTGTCAATATAAAAAGTATTCTGTATAAGAAAAAAACTAATACAAGACAAATTTTGCTATGCGCCAGTAATAAAATTTCGTACAAAAAAATATATGTACTTGTATACATTATTTTCTTATAGTATAATATCAACTTTTATAAGAAATAAATTTCTTATAAAATTACTGCGTAAAAGAAAAAAAAAACGCTTATAAGAAACAATTTCGTTTTTATTTTAATTTCTTACATCCAATACCTACTGTTACGTTATTTTAATGCGATATTTTAAGGTTAATATATTAACTCGATTGCTATAAAATTTAACGATATTTTATGTTTTACGTGAGACTTAATAATACTGTATTTGATCCTGATTTTCTGAACCAGCAGTAGCCCGTTTCTGTATATCTCACATCGTAAAACTCTTCTTATGAAACGTGTGAATTGCAACAAAAATAGTGTGAAATGAAACAAAAAATGGTTTTTCTCACACAAGTGTTTCTGTATCTTTTTTTTGCGAGAATTATCTGTCATTTAAATAATTTTCCAGCAATTATTGGAAGGATGCGAGAAAAAGTGTTTCTATAACAATATTTTGCGAAAAGTTTCTTTCAAGAACTGTCAAAATAAGTCACATTTGAAATTGGTGGCGAGAAAAACAAAATGTAGATATTTTGAATTTAAAATATGTTTATATACTATTTTTTTTAAATAAATAAAAAAATAGAAGGAATATAAATGATAAATGCATAATTTATATGATGAAAATAAACAAAAAACAATTGTTTTATTTTGTTAGTTTAAATTTTTGTTAGCCTTTTCTTGTTTTGGTTTTAATCAGTGCTGCCAGATAAATTTGTGTCAAAATCGTCAATTTCCTGAGAAAAAAATAAAAAAAGATCGTCTTTTTTGTTTTAAAAATCGTGCAAATTAAAATCAATTTTAAACAAATTTGTTTCGACTTTTATTAAAAAATAATCAAACAAAAACATAGTTAAAGTTCATGGGTATTTAATAATTATTATTTAATAATTGAGATATAAATCTTTAATTTACCTATTCCTATAATCTTTTTTTTTTTACCTGAAATAGACTTAGTAGAATACCTTGTAGTTAAAATTAAAAAAATCGGTTCATAAATAAACGGGTTAAAGACCCAGTAAAATCTTCGCCTACAAAATAATATGTTAAGTAATCAGAAACACATAAAAGCACTACATACAATTCTACTGAAAAACTAATGAATTTTACAAGGGTTGTGCCAAAAAGAACAAATTCAAAAGTAAGTCATTTTTGTTATCAATACATCCAGAAAAAAGTAGTTATCGAAGTTCTTATGGAAGAAAGCTACTTAATAACGAGTGAAAGAAGCTATCCATTTTGAAAAAGTTTTTACTGGGAGACAAACAAATTTCTTTCTTGCCGGAATAATGGTTTTGGCACAAAAGTGTACATATAAGATTAGAATATCAAATATCAATCATATTTTGTATATGTATATAAGAAGTATTAAATGTTCAAAATAAGCCAAGTCGGTCCATTACTTTCCCTCGAAATTTTGCAATTGCCGATACATTTTTTAGGGAAGAAACAAACAATTTCGAGGACAATTTTCACAATAGGAATAAATATAAAAATTTAAGCAGCCTTGTTTCTAAAGATATCTTTTTTTCTAATAAACAAACATATAAAAATATTTAAAATTATCTTATTTCGAAGACTAAGGGGCTTATAGTGTAAAACGCAACGCCAACAATTTCATTAAAAGCAAAAATAAAATCAAAAATATTTTATAAATTTGTTGTTGCTTTCTACAGACATTCATATTATTTTTTTTTCAATTTTCAACGCCACAAAATAGAAGTGTTTGAAATTTAAAAATTCAAGATGAATTTCTATAGAAAGTAACAACAAAATTATAAAATATTTTTGATTTTGTTTTTGCTTTCGTCACTTTTTTAGAAAAAATCATCAAAACGTCACTTTGTTAATATCGGAACAAAAAATCGTCAAGATGACGATAACTCGTCAAATCTGGCAGCCCTGTTTTTATTATATTTATTTCTTTTGTTGACGTTTCGCTTTTATTTGACACTTAAGTACTGGAAATATTCCAGTATAAACAGAATTTGTTGTGTCTGTTTTCGCATTCAAATACAGAAACACTTTTATCTCATAAATCGAGAAACGATGGAATTTTTTGTTTTACACTTCATGTAAGAAATTGTACGATGCGAGAAATACAGAAACGAGCTACAGAGAATTGGTCCTAAATTAGAGATAAGGGAAATAATTTAATTTAAAATTGTTAAGTGCATCACAGTGCTCGTTGAATGCAGACGTGTTTTTTTTTTAACTCGGCATACGGTTTTTGTTTTCTTTTAACATACTTAAATAAGTTGTTATAAAATCATAATATTATTTATTAAATAAATAATATAATATCAGCGAATTGGACGCTTAAAAATAATTTTTAATTTGTGAACATAAACGTCAATAATTAAAATAATAAAAGTTATAATTTAATAAAAAAATGTATGTATGAACATACATACATAAACATACAAACATACATTTTAAGCAAAAACATTTCTTGATTTTGTTTATTCTTCTTTTTTATTATCGGGGTTTTTAACAACAAATAACAAGAAGAGCACAATTAAACAAACTGTAAAATAAAAAAAAAAAAAAAAAAAACTTATGAATGCGTACAATGCAAAAACAATTAAACATAATGAAAGAAATGCATATGTTACAGTGAGTGTTGACGAAACAAAAGTAGAAACAAAAAAAAGAATCGATGATAGCAATTACCTAACGGCTAAACCTATTACTCGAACGCGTTCCCTCTCACCTTCTTTGTTTACAAATACGGTCGATCGTATTACAATAACAAGTTTGTTAACTGCAGGCGCTGCCGCAGAGCCAAAAAAAACTTTAATAAGTGATGATACGGTTAACCCCAAAACAGCCGCTATGGACAACTCAGTAACTCAAGGAAAAATTTCTCAAAAGCCTACAGTACAAGTTGGTATGGACAGGTACATAACAGTGCTCAAACGGGGACGCAGCCCTACCTCTGCAGCAGTTGCTTCGGCCTCAAAAGTACCAACTTTTGATAAAATAAATTCTCAAAATCGTTTTGCGATTCTGGAGGATGAATCCTCTGAAGCACCAAACGTCATTAAATCGTCCAAGCCTCCCCCGATATATCTTAGGGAACAAAATTCAAATGAGCTCATAAAGAGTTTGATATCAGTGATAGGTGAAAATTCGTTTTACGTAGCGGCTATCAAGCGTGGTAGTATAAACGAGACAAAAATTCAAGTCAATCATGAGAATGATTTTCGAAAAATAATAAACAACCTTGAGGCACTAAAAAAAAACTTTTATACATACCAACTGAAAAGCAGTAAAGGTCTTCAGGTAGTGATTAAGGGTATTGACTCATGTGTGGACCCAGAAGAGGTAAAAACATTCCTAGAAGAAAAAGGCTTCAAGGTAAAACATGTAGCAAACATTAAAAATAGAGAAAAAATTCCCCAACCACTTTTTCGAGTGGAGTTTGAACCCGGCGACGTTAAGCTTAAAAAAAATGAAACGCATCCCATCTATGATTTAAAATACATTCTGTACAGAAAAGTAACTATAGAGGAGCCGCACAAGAGAGGTGGTCCCGTTCAATGTTTGAACTGCCAAGAATTTGGCCATACTAAGGCATACTGCTACTTACCCCCTGTTTGCGTAGTATGTGGTGAGCTACACGGTACAGTTCTTTGCGATAAATCTAAAAATGACCCCAACGTTAAAAAATGTAGCAATTGTGGCGGTAATCACACAGCCAATTATAGAGGATGTCCTGTATACACTATCGTAAAGCAGTCGGTTGGACCGAAAACTAATTCCCCTCAAATGCAGGTAACAAATCAGCTAAACACTAATGACATTCAGGCTCCACAGCCTAGTAATAACAGAACCTCCTACGCTAACATTCTAAAATCAAACCATGTGCCAATGCAAGGTGCTTCGCCAATTAGTGAAGAAACTCCAGTTTCTAATTTAAGTCGTCTTGAAAAAACCATGGAAACATTAGTGCAAACAGTTAATAATTTTACGAACACAATGGGTAATATGATGCAGGAAATTCTAAGAATGCAATCGATGTTATTGCAAGCTGTACTTAACAAGCCATGAACTGTTTAAAAATCTGTTTTTGGAACGCAAACGGCATCCGCCAACATAAAAATGAATTAGAATACTTTCTAAAAAATAAACAAATTGATGTCATGTTGGTTTCTGAAACTCACTTGACCTCAAGAAATACGTTTAAAATCAATGGTTATATACTATATGATACTAAGGACCCTCGAGATAGAGCTTGTGGAGGCTCTGCCATTTTGATAAAAGCCCGAATCAAACACTACTTAATGTTTGATCATTGTGAAGATTATCTGCAAGCAACGACTATTTGTGTTGAAGAGCTTAATCGAAACTTAGTAATTTCTTCTTTATACTCTCCACCTAGATTTGCCATATCAGAAAGCCAATATTATAAATATTTTAAATCATTAGGACCCTGTTTCCTCGCCGCTGGCGATTATAACGCTAAACATACCTTCTGGGGGTCACGACTTATAACACCAAAAGGTCGTGTTTTGTTTAACACAATCTCTAAAATGGGTTTAAACGTGGTCGCGAGCGGACAACCAACATATTGGCCTACTGATCAGCAAAAAATTCCAGATGTTATCGACTTTGGCGTGGTTAAAAACATCCCCACAGAAACGATTCATGTTGAAGCTTCCTTAGAATTATCATCCGACCACACACCTACAATTGTTACTATATCGAACCCAAATAGAATTGTATCTCCGTCATGTTACTTAGCGACGTCAGCCACACAAATAAATTGGTTAAAATATAAAAAATTTCTCAGTGCCCATTGCCTAGAAAATATTCCGCTTAGTACACCGGAGAATGTGGATCTCTCTATTGTTAACTTTGACAGTTATCTTAAACTAGCTGTTCAACATTCCAGCGTTACCCCCAAAAAAATTAAAAATAATAAAATATATTCTTCAGATGTCGAGCGGCTCTTGACTGAAAAAAGGAGAGTTCGAAGAGAGTGGCAACTGTACAGATCCCCGCAACTTAAGAATTTATTAAAAGAGTGCACAAAAAGGCTAAGAAAGTTACTGCAGACTCAGAAAACGGCTTCTCTAGAAAAATATCTTAAGGAACTTGATGCAACTCCACAATCTGACTACTCATTATGGCGTGCAGCTAGAAATCTAAAAAGGCCAGTTATATCTAAGCCACCATTAAGAAACTTGAATGGTAGTTGGGCAAGAAACGATATTGAAAAAGGAAATCTGTTTGTTAGCCACTTGAAAAACGTATTTACACCAAATATATCTCACAATATTGCGGTAGAGTTACCACCTGTTGCTGCTAGAGCAGCTATTCCCCTCAGATTTGAGATAAGAGAAATCGAACAGGCTATTTGTGACTTAAACACTAAGAAGGCACCTGGTATTGATAAAATCAGTAATAAAATGCTTTTAGAGCTACCTCGCACAGCAAAGAAAATTATTCTTTTTATTTTTAATGCTATTTTACGCCTTGAATACTATCCTCAAAAATGGAAGGTTTCCTTAGTTACCATGATACCAAAGCCAGGTAAAGATTACACAAAAGTTGAGTCATATAGGCCTATTAGCTTATTATCAAATATTTCAAAGCTGTTTGAGAAATTATTAGTTTCAAAATTAACACCGATTTTAAGTGAAAATAGATGTATTCCAAACCATCAGTTCGGATTTAGAAGAAAACACAGCACAATCGAACAGACTCATCGAATAGTTAATGTCATAAGAAAAGCATTTGAAGAAAAAAAATATTGCTCAGCACTCTTCATCGATGTTTCGCAAGCTTTTGATAAAGTCTGGCATGAAGGCTTATTACATAAATTGAAGAAAAATTTACCAGCAAACACACACAAGCTGCTAGAAAGCTACTTAGTCGGTCGTCAATTTATTATTAAAGAAGGAAATTTCTTAAGTTCACCTCAGCCCATTGGTGCTGGAGTCCCACAAGGCAGCATCCTGGGCCCTCTATTATACTTAATTTATACTTCGGACATGCCAACAAGCAACTACACCCAAACTTCAACATTTGCAGACGATACAGCTTTTCTAAGCGTCCACGAAAACCGTTATGAAGCATCTCGTTACTTACAGCATCATATATTTCAACTAGAAATATGGTTAAGACAATGGAGGATAATGGTCAATGAGCAAAAATGCGTGCATATAACATTCACCTTGCGCCGGGAATCTTGCCCCCATATTACAATCAATAATCAAATAATTCCTCAACATTCGCATGTAAAATATCTCGGTATACATCTGGATCGGCGATTAACGTGGAAATGCCATATAGAGGCAAAATTAACTCAAATGAAACTAAAAGCCATTCAAATTCATTGGCTTATTGGTAGAAACTCTGTCCTTAGTCTCGACTGCAAACTTCTTCTTTACAACTCCATCTTAAAGCCAATCTGGTGCTATGGTATTCAGTTATGGGGCACTGCCTCGGCCTCTAATATAGAAAAAATTCAAAGACGCCAAAATAAAATTCTTCGAATAATCACAGCTGCCCCTTGGTATGTAAAAAACTCAAATATTCACAAGGATCTCAATGTTCCATTAGTCAAAACTACTATAACAAAAAATGCAGTAAAATATTTAAAAAGGCTTGAACAACATCCAAATCCACTAGCTCGAAATATTTTAAATCATGGCGGCCACACTCGCTTAAGAAGAAGAGACACTGCAGCACTTATCCAATTAGATGAGCGATAAACACCTATATAAGTGAACAGAACCCGTGATGAAGAAAATTTTTGTCTGGCACTGGCAGGACATAAAATAACGTATTAGGTTAAGATTTGATTAATTATTGTTAGTTCATATTTAATATATGAAGATTCAATAAATAAATAATGAGAAAAAAAAAAAAAAAAAAAAAAAAAAAAAAAAAAAAATTGTTAAGGATTAAAGCAATGTTGGGAATCGATACCGTTATTAATACCTTGTAAAATTGAATACCGGGAACAATACCGAAACCAAAATAACAAATAGTTTTTTACCGGTGTTGATAACGATACCGAAATTCGTTTGGGTTGCAAAGAGACATATGTTCCATTAGCACAATTGTGGAAGATTTTAATTTGTTTTTACTCTGCACAATTTATAACTTTAAAAAAAAATAACATTGCAAAAATTATAAAATTTTTACAATCTTTTAAAGGATAATCTTTTTGATAATTGGCACCAATTAAAAAATCTGTCATGTAAGTAGTTTAGACCGGTAATACATTTTTAAATTTTATTACCTTCTTGTTTGGTTGGGTTAATTGAATTGAAAAGCTGATATTTTTCCCCCCTTCCCTAATCTAATCCCGCGAAGCTCTACGCTTGTCTGCAGGAACCAGAGTCTCTGGCGGGAATCGAACCCGCAACCCCGAGGCTGATAGACTAGCTCACTACTAGCTAGTCTACCAGGGCACTCATATACCCATAACGTTATAAAAGTTTCTAAACCGGTATACAGATCCCGATATAATTTTTATACCGATTCCAATACCGAAATTAGTTTCGATTGCCAGCTTTCGGTTAAAGCTTTAAATTTTGTATGCCTATGAATGTTACCCTGTTGGTCAAATTGTCACATAAGTGATTGTTTTGGACGGTGTGTTCAGCACATTTGGCAATTTGTCTAGAATACATTATTGCTGGCGACAGCTAAAGGCCTTTACACACTATCCCACAAAGTCTTACGTATTTTTCAAAAATGCTTCCCTGATCTAATTATTCTGTGAACATTTTAAAAAAACAATAACAACTTATCACGACAGGGTTGCATTTTCGTAAATTACTAAAGACTTTGTGGGATAGTGTAGAACGGCCTTAAGTAACACAATCGTAAGTTATTTGTCATTAAAATAAAACTAGTCATTTTTAAGGTATTTAAGTTTGCATTTAGGTCCAAATTTCTTTCCGTGCTAAACCGATTTGGCTGGATAGAAATCCCACACAGCAGTTTTCCATCAAAATCTTTATATTCTTATTGGTTGTTTAGAAGTACCTATATGTGCTTTTTACAGGAAAAAACTTACTGGTGTTACACGCGGAATAAAAAACTTAATATACCCTCCTTCACTACTCGTGGCGGATGAGTAATAGGAAATGTTACTGAAAACTTTTAAAGGTGTGTTCTCACAACAAAAATATTTAACGGAAAAAGTGTGACCAAAATGTGGATCAACCACAGTGTTGCAAAATTGAAATTTTGAAATGGTACTGAACTTCAACTACAAGAGTATTTTTCCTACCAAATGGTACTTTTTTAATTTTTTATGAAAATATGTAAAAGGAACAAAAAATATTTTATTGGAATTCATTTATCTAAGTATTTAATGGCAAATTTCGTATTTATCAGGCCTGTTCTGAAAATCACTTTAGCTCAAATCACATGTGCCTTTTAAGTCACAAGTGTGATGTTTTGGTGTTCCGTTTTGGTGTGATCAGCAATTGCCGAAAGCACACCAAGAAACACAAATACGGTATGACTTTTAGAATCCCACAAAATCACACTTGTGATTTTAAAAGCACGTGATTTGAAATCACGTGATTTTCAGAACAGGCCCGTATATTTGAGGTACACATGTAAATAATATTTCAGTTATCCATAAGCGTTAAGCGCCCCATCCAATAACAATATTATTGTATATGTTATTCGTCATATTATTTCTATATGGCCCTATATTATTCATTAAGTGGCACAATGGTTTCAATTCAAATATTGCGCAACTCTTATAAAAAAAACATAACCTTTAAAGCAAAACAACATAGTTTGTTGATGCAAACACATTTCACAATATATTGCATTTCTTTTCTGGTTTCGATTCTTGCCAATATATTGTGTCACCTTTGAATTTCACAAACCCATTTAAAACATTAATGTTAAAAAAAAAAAGATTTTAATTCAGTGTTATAAGATAAAGCAAATTTACTTTAAGATATCATAAGATATATTATAACTACAACAGCAACTACCAGTTGATTTTAATAGATCTTTAGTTTTTATCAAACTTGCAACAGATTCTACGTGTAAACGATTTCTATTCATCATTTTGCATTTGAAATTGTGCGTTCAATTGATTCTCAGAAATGTGGTGTTGATAAAATACCAAAAGCAATACCTATGTGAAATGTCAGCAAACATTAGTTTCGTTCTTAATTTTGGCTATATTTTTCGAAGAAATTTAAAAATATTCAGTTCTGAAATGCTTAATTAATTGAAACACGGAATTGAGAACTTATTTATTATTATAGTTTTCTTTATCGTTTGTAAATAACATTAATAGCATCAGTATTATGCCAATGGTTTTTTCGGAAACATTATTTTCTGGAGTGAAGCTGATTATTACTTTTAAGGTTTTATGTTCAAAACAAAGTTTAGTTCTTAATGTTTCGCAAATGATCCGCTAGAACACGGAATTGAGAACTTATTTATTATTATAGTTTTCTTTATCGTTTGTAAATAACATTAATAGCATCAGTATTATGCCAATGGTTTTTTCGGAAACATTATTTTCTGGAGTGAAGCTGATTATTACTTTTAAGGTTTTATGTTCAAAACAAAGTTTAGTTCTTAATGTTTCGCAAATTGTCGAATAAAACGATTTCGAAGTTTTTTTTACTTTATAAACCAATTGCTTAACATTGCATGTTTCTATAAATATGGTTTTCATTTAAATTTTCCACTACCATATTATCCTATGCATCCCTTTTTATAAATTTTCTTGCCAGTTGTAAGAACAAATATCCCATTCTGGAAAGCAAAGTATGAATTCTGGCGTCCACGCTTTGCACTTCAATATTAACGTCGTTAATTATTGTTAAAATACAACATACAGTTTGCAACAAACACATGATAGATAAAGCCTGCTATCGAAGTGATCACATTACAGTTAAAAAGCTCAAAGGATAAAAAAGCATCTTGGCATCAATATACAACAACTGACAAAATGTGGGCGGATACAAAGCTGATTTATTTTTATATTAAGAACAGTATTTATATAACTTTCTGCTCTTATCGCACCATGGTAAAAGTTATATAGAACTCTTATTTGTTTTTGTCAACATTTCTTTAATTTTGCATTACGTTTGTAGATCAAACAGCATTTTACAGTTTATTAGTTCTATATTCGACTATGATGCTAAGATTTACCCCCGTGTTCATAAATGATTATTAAATTTAACAAACGTTTATTAAAGTTGTTTTGTAAACCTTTATTAAATTTAAAATATTTTTATGAATACGCCAGTTAAAATTTAGAGAATTAATAAAAATTGCTAAAAGTAAAATTAATGGTTGATCAGTGTTGGAAAATTCAGTACTTTGGTACTATTTTCAGTACTTCTGCATATTAAAAATACCGCAGTACCCAGTAAAAAAAATTTTTTTTGGCAAAGGCGGGCATATAAATTTTTAAGTCGAGAGGCGCGGATTAGGATTTTATTTTAGACCCATGGTTTCTTCGGAGAGTTTTCTTAGAATTTTATGTATATTACGTTTTTGCTATACGATTTTTCATTTATTTTTTCATCCATACAAATCGACCCGGCCTAATATACATATGTATATAAAAAATTAAAACAAACAAGTAAGAAATTATAGTCGACCAAGCCTGACCATATGATACCCTACACCATTATATTAAAAAAAATTTTTTTTGAGAGTGTGCCCTATTTAGGACACATGGCCAATCAAGGTCGCCAGAACAGAATTGCGCTATGATGTTCAGAATTATATCAAAGTTATTTGTACCGAATATTATTTAAACATCTTTATCTATATGAGAATTTTTTGCCTCTAACCGTTTTAAGGAAGGAGGTTTATATGGGACCCAGCACAACATTATGTCATGACATCGTAAAAGTCATTGTCGCCAATTTTTATGTAAATAAAAACATTTGTAAGGAAGTAATGGCATTTAAAGCTATTTTCGGGAGTAGTATTTGTATGGGAGCTATGGTCAAATATGGACCGATTCCAATGATATTTGGTTAGATGATTTAGATTGCAATAAAATTAGTTTTTACGAAATTTTAACTAAATACTAAATACATTATAAGATGATACATTTAGGTGCATTTAAGTACTTACAATATCGTACGTGACGACCTTTAAAAGCCTATAAAAGTTTTATTATACCAATTTGAAAAAAAATTCCGATCAATATTTTTTTGCAACAAATATCTTGCTTTGAACTTTTATTTTGAAACACCTAAAGGCCTAACCATAATATGCATAGCCAAATGTATTTAAAAAAACAAAAACAAAATAAAAAACCATTTGATTCCGTGCGGAGTGTGCGACTAGATTCGTACCTTGCTTAAGCAAATGACAGTTTCATTAAACTAAGCAAAAAGTTTCCTTAAGTTCAATATGGTTTGCCTCATATAATCAACATGTATTCGTACATTTGCTTAAGCCAACTTAAGCAAATTATGGTTGGGCCTTAACCCAACGTTTCCACATGCAAGTAATTACTTGCAAGTAGTGTATACGTATTATCAACGAAAAATCGAGGAAACAGCCGATTGGCTGAAAGTACAAAATTGTGTGAATGTTAGTGAAAAGTGTGAGTGTATTGAGTTTTTCGAACTTGCACTTGCATGTGGAAACGGGGGGTAAAACAGACCCAAGGCGAATTTATCCCAGGTAATCTCGGTACCACAACTCGTACAAAAACCACAAGCAATTTGTTTTTTGTAAAATCAATGTCAAAATCAGAGATAAAACAAAACAGAAACAAAGATAATAAACTAAATTTTGACATTAAACCAGGGCTGCCAGATTTGATGATTTATCGTCATTTTGACGATTTTTTGTTCCGAAATTAGCAAAGTGCCGATTTGATGATTTTTCTCTAAAAAGTGACGATTTTTTTTAGTCTCCAAAGTCTAAATAAAACATAAAATTTTCTGAAACGTTTGTTTTTTAATCTTGGAATGTTTGGCAGCCGTATCTTAACAAGAGCGGAAGACAGAACGTTTTCTTTCGCTTATCTTTTACGCTGATATGTCATACCATCACAAACAGTAGTGATAGCTTTCTTTTTTAATAAAACCCACAAATTACAAATAAAAATAAATTGCTGTTGTAACATTAATAGGTGCGTTTGAGTACTTTTACAGTAAAATGCAGTAAATGAGAAAATTGAAAAATTTTCTCTTACAAAAAAAGTACGCGAACGCAAATTTTATAAAAATTCGTAAAATAAAGGCAACAGCTGATGAAAAATTATTGAAGTGTTGAAAAATGTTTACACTTTTGACTACTTAACTCGTTTTCTTATCGGTACTCGATTAAATACTTTTTATAACACAAACATTTTTGGAAAATACAAACAAATTATTTTATGTAATATTTTATATTTGTTTATTTTTTATTTTATTTGATGTTACTAATTTGTGGCGGGTTAATTTATTCAAAAGAACATGAAAAATTTTTTGCTATGGATAACTTAAATACCCAAGTACTTAACACTTTAACAACTCTAAAAAATTAACATAACAAAAAAAGTTTCAAATGTTGGTATTTAGCCAAATAAATGCTTCACAAACAAGTTTAATTAATTAATATGTATTCACTTTTTGTTTTTGTTTAATTTTTATTTGAACTTTTATTTTATTTAACAATTTTTTCACAATTTGTAAGCATTTTGTTTGTTATTTTTGTTTGTTTACCTTTTGAAACATATGTTTTTTTGTTTTACTAAACTTTACTGCAAAAATTTCTGCAGTAAAAATTTGTAAACAATCAGACAAGAACTGTCACTTTTCGCTCTCAATTTGTGTTCTCATTTACTGCATTTTGTGCACTCGAACGCAATTTCGTAAAATGCAGTAAAGTTCAGTAAAAAATAGTAAAACTTTGTGTTCTCGAACGCAGCTAATTTTAAAGTATAATTCCAATGTTACCTGTATCTGTATTTAATCGGCAGAGAAATTGAAAATTGTTGATTGCAGTTACTAAAAACGAATCAAAGAGAAAGTCAGTTTAAACTTTTATTTTTTGCTTTTTAAAAATTGTAATAAGCTATAAGTAACTCTGCATACCAAAGTTTGGGTGTTTTTTTTTTTTTTTTTTGCTTTCTACCATACTTGAAAAAAAAGTTTCAAGCGTTTTAATTTTTTGAGTCGTGGTTGACATTCTCATGGAAATGCCCATATATTTGGGGCCTCTAACCTTCGGTGAAGGGCGTTTTATTTTCATTGTTATGAAAGATGCCACATATTGACATTCTGCAATTGAAAAAAATAGCAACAACTTAACACAAATCTTTCCCTCTTTCCCTACACGTCAAATTAACAAAAAAAAAACCCCTACAAAAAGGTTAAAATCCTCAAATTGGCAATATTGGTCTAATATAAAACCCACTCCCGGAAAACATTTTAGTATGCCTTAAACCGTACAAATAAATAACATTGTTTTAAAATTTAGCTTATTACAGTTTGATAAGACTAGAAATAAAATTTCGTAAAGATGGGTCTACAATTTACCAAAGGCCCTATATAAAGCCCATTCCCGAAAATAAGCTGAATAAACCTTAAATTCTAACAACTATTGATATTGGGATAAAAATGAATGTTGATTAAATAACTAAACACACGAACTTCATAAAGATTTACTTACTAAAGTTTAAAAAAAGGTTTTGTTCAAAATTTCCCGGGACTGCAGCAATTAATTCCCAGGAACGCAGGAATTGTAAACAATTTTATAACCCGGGAATATCCTGGAAAAACTCTAGGCGTCAAGTATGTGGTGGAATTTTGTATATTTTCCCTGTAAAAAAGTATAAAAGCTTTAAGTTTGTAATAAGTGAAGGCCGACTAATTGTAATACAAGATTTGTCTGGTGTTTTCTTAAATATTTTGTCTATTCAATTAGTTATGTTGTATGAATGATTTAAAACTTAAAATTGTTTTATGTTTTCTTAAGAAGCCCATCAAAAAAAATTCATGGCCCTCAATACTACAAAAAATCATTAAGGTTTTTATTTCATATTGTAAATTAATACGTAAAAGTGTATTACTAAACAAACAATATTTTACAAATAAACTAATCTAAAGATTCGTGTGTACAATCCCACTCACTAATCGTCTTAATGTCTGCATTAAAAAGGTTGAAAACTCAATTATTCCAATGTGTATCGTTTAAAATATTGTAGATCAAAATTACACGCCGATGGATATTAAGTTGAAACAATGTTATTAACCCTAAAGCCAAATAATTAATACAAAAAAATAGAAACGCCACACTTTTAAATAGACATTTTACGATGACTTAAATAAATTTATATTTAAATTTGTTTTTTAAATAATAATAATAATACGAGTTAGCAGCAAAATAATCAAGTAACAAACGAATCAAATCGTAATAAATAAAAATACATACAACATTTTTAATTCAGCCATTTAAATCATTCCGAGATGTGATAAAAATCCATCAACCATTTAAATTAATCGATAAAAAAACAAAATACGTTTTTGATAAATTAATTTTTGTTGATTGCAGCAAACAGGTATTAAACTTGTTCAACAACAAAAACAAATTGTCGGTCAAGTTCGACTTGATTCTTGCACTATTAATAAAATTTGCCTTTGAACTTATTTTCGGATTTTGGTTACTGATGAAGCGCTACAACAAATATTGTCTTAAATGTATGGATAATGAAGTTAAATAATAAAGAAAATTTTTATAATGAAAAATTTGTTATTGCAAAACTGACCCTCATCACTTTTTATTATTCGTTCCAAAAGGTATTTTCTGTTCCCATAAATCTGAGGCAAACAGAAAAAAATTGACTTAAGTTTACTTAACCCTTTAACCACTAACACCGTCTACAGACGGTCATCACAAAATTCTAGTTTTTATAAATTCTGTGATTCCCCCACTAAAACAGTCAAAGGCTTTCTTATAAAGCATACAATTACTTAGCCAGCAGTGTTAATTTGAACATCGTGACTGTGTTAAGGGCATAATAAACCACACAAATGGCTTGGCAAACATGTCAAAATTTTACGTTTGTACAAATATTTTGTGTTGTTAATTGTGGTGTTTGCTGTTTGGACAAACATTTGAAGCAATGTTTATAGAAATATTAAAAATTCTTTATATTTGGCAGACATGTTGGATATTTGTCAAACTTTTTGTGGCGTCTAATGATAAATGTATTCATTTCAGCTAAAACTTTGCAGAGTGAAGACATTGAAAAAGGAAGAATTAAAATAATTTTAAATAGTAAATTCAATTTTTGTATCAGTATTGCTAGCCACAAAACAGCTCGTTGTTTAAATCAACAATATTGCCGCAGCACTGTCGGCGTCTGCATTCATTAAAAACAAAACAAAAATGAAAAATAAATTTTTGTACGGATTATATTTGTGTTGTTTATTGGCAAACACCAAAAGGAAATAATGTTTGTGTTTGCCAAGCATTTTGTGTGGTTTATTATGCCCTTTAGTTGAAGAGAAATATTAATTTTCAATTAGATTTTGGTGAGAACTGCCAAAAAAATTCGGTGCAATATTAGTGAAAATAAAAATTAAAAAAAAAATATTTCTAGCAAATAAATCAAATTGGGAATTTTTCAGGTAAGTATTATATACATATATATTTATATTGATATTTTTTAATTAGTTTGATTTATGAGCAATTAATCTCGTTTATATTTAGTTGTTGGTGAACACCGTCTGTAGACGGTGTTAGTGGCTAAGGCGAAAATAATTTTGTGTAACGTAACGTAAATAAATTTGTGTAAACAAAGAAAACTCTGATAGTAACCGAAAAGGAAAAGAACTAACTATGTAAGAGTTTCGCTTACAAATTGCTAAGGACCGTCTACAGACGGTCTTACGATTTTCTGACCTACTGCGTTTAAAAAGCATTTTTTCAGCAAACGGACTTCAAATTCGTGTTTTTCAACCTAAATGCACCCTAAAATCAAAATTATTGAAATCAAATAATTCGTATATGATTTTCAGTGGTTAAAGGGTTAAGCTAAAGTTGAGTTAAATGCCCACTTGAGATCTTTATGTTCAAAAGTACGCATGAGCAAGGTATGGTTAGATTTCATAGTATAGCTCACATGGGTCCAGTAATTTCTTCCTGTTGTGTAAACATTAGTCACTGACTCCCAGACGTCTTATATTACCTGGCTGCTACCACTACTTCGCGAACCGGTTAATTCAATAAAGAAGTGGATCCTCATAAAATCAGTGTCAGAGAGACCTGTTTTGTCTCTAAAGCTCAGATCCCACTATCGGCTCAAATAGCACAATCTGTGACGATTTTTATCGTGCTATATCGGCACACATTAAAAAACATTGCACGATTGATTCTTGGGTGGCCCCATAATCGTCGCACATTGTGACAATTTTTTTCGTTTCATATCAGCCAAACCTCAATTGCGACAATAATCGGTACAATGCGGTCACACTATCGTGCAATTAAGGCAAATTAAATCATATGTTTTTGTTTATTTGCTTGTTGGCAGACATAATTTTACTTTAGAAATTCGCAAAATTCTCCGTCTGAATATTCCATTATGTTTCCTAACAATTTTAAATAATATATTAATATAAAATAAAAAATGTATTCAATTTTATTAAAACTTACTGCACTTGTTCTTTTTTTGTAATTGTTGTTTTGTAAATAGATGTTTACAAACCAGGGATGGCAACATCGATACAACTACAATGCTTTGGTTAAAGCGAATTGTTTTCTTTCATTTTACAGTACAAATGTGCTATTTAAAGTTTTAATACATAAATAATAGATAAAACAAATGTAATTTTGATATAATTAAGCTCAAAAAAGTAAAATTTTAGTAGTCAGTTGGTGCAATTTAAAAATTTGGTTTGGCATCCCTTGTACCGGAGCTGATTGGCGACTGTGATTGGCGCACAAGTGGCCGATAAAAATCGGTACATATTAAACAATTTGATAGCTCCACATTGTGCAAAAGAGTGTTCACATTATAGGCACATCAAGGTTAATTTTGATTGTCCACAGCCAGCACAATTTCGGCACAGATTGTCGCATATTAAAAAATTTTGACCGTTCACACTATCGGCACATGAAATACGACAAAATTTGGTACATTGCGCCGATAGTGGAATCTTAGCTTAAGAGTTTTATGACCAAACAGTTGGAGTTTTGGTACCCGAATGCCGGACAATGACAGTGAAGATGTTCAGTTGACTATTTTTTCTTCCTCCTTATCGCAATTTCTACAAAGGTCATTGTAAGGGTGGCCCAGTCTCTGGGCGTGATTCCCAGGTTATAACCGTAATAGGGTTTCTAAGGTGAGTTCTGGACAGTTTAACGCCCGCTGAGTCCTTTTACCGTCTACGATGGGCCAGATTTTCCCAGTTTCCCCACAAGCAGTTTCATCGAACCATCTTTAACTAGCGATAAGATGAAATTTGTGTGCACTGATTTGCTTGCTCCTTGAGAGTGGACAAAGTTTCAATTATTTTGCACGATTGTTTAGGAAGTTAAAGCAAAATGACTTTTTGCTTATCTTGTTAGTCGAAATTAGAGCAATTTTTCTTCATATCAACTTTTGTGATTGCTGAAAAATCCATAAATATATGTATGAATTGTTTGTTTTAGCAGGGCTGACAGGTACTTTTTCCCTCGTCCTAAAAAAATTAAAAAAGATCCCCAAAAATCCCAAAATTAAAAAACAAAACCTTAAACAGTTAAAATTTTTTTTTTTTTTTGTTTTTTTTTCTGACAAAATTTTTTTAAAATTAGTAAGAAAAATTTTAATAAGAAATCCCCAAATACAAATTTTTAGTAAAAAAAATTATTTTATTTTGTTTGTAGCGACTGGTTTCGGAATGCTTTTTTAAATCCTTTTTATGAGATTCCAGTGAGGAATTACAAGCAATATGCTGTTTTTGCAGACGAATGAGCCAATTTAAAAGAATTAGAATTAGGAGCTTGTTCAATCGGTTTTAGCCATCCTTAAAATCTACAATAAAAATACATAAGATAACTTTCATAATAATAAACAAATTGATGTCATGATGGCTTCTGAAACTCATTTCGCTTCAAGAAATGCGTTTAAAATTAATGGATACATGCTATACCTTCGGTGACCATATTTTTCAAACGAAAAAAAGGACATTTCGAAATGTATTAGAAATGATTAATAGTATCAAGGTTGTTGGATAGGTAATTAGATAATTCAAAGAATATGGTATTAGCAAGTAGAACTACTATTAATACATATATACTTATGTTATTGTTGATGAAAAAATTAATACATACCTAGAAATGCATATAAAAAATCTAACAAAAGTATAATTCACCAAAAAAAGGACAATCTACTGTCCTCTTAAAAAATGGACGAATGGTCACCATAACTATACTAGCTGTTTGGTTCCGGCGCTGCTCGGGATTTTCCAATTAAAAATTTAATACTCGGGAATTTTGTTAACAACTTGACCACAGCGCTATCTACCGGGTCAAAATTTAATCAGGAAACTTATTTTTGTTCAATAAATATATTTTGTGAATTTCAGCCAAATCGTACCATAAAAAAAATAAATATCACGACAACAGCTGCACCTGTCGGGATTAAACTTAAAAGAAACCTGGCTCCCGACAAAAATAATTTATTTTCCAAGGTTTGTATCAATCGGTCCAGCGGTTCTTGGGTTTAATGAGCACACACACGGCATAAACGTTTTTATATATATAGATGATACCAAGGACCATCGAGACAAAGCTTATATAGGTTCTGTCATATTGATAAAAGCCCGAAATACACACTTTTAATGTGTGTTAATTATAAAGATTATCTGCAAGCAACGAACATTTGCGTTGAAGAGTTAAATCGAAACCTTGTTATTTCACCTTTATACTCCCCACCTAAATTTTAATATCACAAAGCCAACATTAGAAATCACTTGGACCCTGCCACGACTTATAACACCAAAGGGTTTTGGTTAATACAATTTCTAAAATGGATTTAAGTGCGGTCACAAATGGACAACCTAAATATTGACCTACTGATCAGCGATTATTCCATACTTTACCAAAGGCCCAATACAAAGCCTACTCTCGGAAAGCACTTAAGGGCGCCTAAAATTTAGTTTTTAATCTAGTTACTCTAAAGGAAGTCAACTCAAAATTTATTTATTTTCAGTATAGGCAAAAAACTGTTTATTTTAAAATATTAACAATGAAAGTTGAAAACAATTACGGCATTGTAAAGAAATACGAGAAAGAAGTATACAGCGGTAGTTGTTCTTGTAATTTTTTCAGGAATTATCGAAAAATAACAAGTTTTTTGAATTGTTCCTCTTTATGTGAAATTTGTTTATTGTTTAAACATGTAATATAAAATTTATAAAATTGAAAATGATAATTACAGCAAATTTCGAACCACCAGTACCACAACGAATTTTGATGAAAGAATGTGGTGATTCTTGAAACATGTAAATTCAACCCAGGTTCGAGCCCCAGCTCAGCCAAGAAAATTATCAATAAATTTTAATAAAAATTTCATGTTGTAAAATTCTTTCCTACAGTTAAAAATAATTTAATGAACATTAAATTTGATGAACTCAAGCTAAACTAAAAATATTAAAAGTTGCTCATATTTTCATAAATAAATATAGAAACAAAACAAAATATAACAGCACAATAAATTTACCTTTTACAACTAAAAAGAGACAACACAAAATAGAACAACACCAAAGCAAACTGTGTGGCATAAACACTAGCACAAGGTATATTTATAGCAGGTAGCCGCGAGATTACAACAATTGTACAATAAAACAAACAACAGGCCTTTTTATTGTTGTTATGTGATAGAGACAAAAAACTTGTTTACATGTTTACTATACAACATTTGACAGTTCGTACCACAAAACAAGCAAATAAAAAATAAACAGCTGGCTTTCCGAGACTACCTGCTATAAATATACCTTGCACTAGCACTTAAAAAATTTCTCTTTAGTTGATTGGTATTAAATCAGCTTACATTTGGGGACAACTTAAAATATTTCTCTTTAGTTGATTCTGGAGAAGCTACTTTAATATCAAGAAGAGGGATACAACTGAATTTTTACGGCGAAACAGTAGATAAAATGTTCTAGTATTTAAACAGTTGTAGTGTTCTTGCATAAAGTGAAAATTTAAAAATTTTGAGTTGACTCTCGACACAAAAATTTTTTTACCTAAGTCCGGTATAGAGGTTTTATTAAAAAGCCAATTTTGCGAAGATGATTTTAGGCTTTACACTTATTAACAACTAGGACCACGGGGGGAGCAAGGGGGCAATTTCTGTCTCTCCGAAACTATAGTAAAGATTTTAATGAAATAAAAAATAGAACACCACTTTTATGGACACATAATCTATGTTACTATTCACTAGTAAAGTAAGGTTACTCTTCGTCGAATCGACGAACTTTTTAAAAAATAAACTCCAGCGGAACGATTTTTAAAGTAAAAACTAGACAAAAATCTGTTTTAGTTAAGCGTTTTTTTAAAAAATAATATATAAAAAATAAAAATTCTTTTTCTCTCTAAAATTCGAAACGAATTTGAACTGCTTTTTTTTTGTTTTTCAAATTAATTTACTTTTTAAAACCAGAAAAACTAAAAAGGTAAAAAATAAATTACTTTTTTGTTTTTCAGCCTTTAAAAATAATCATGCAAATAATACAAAAGAAAAAATATTTAGTTATTAGCCATTTTTCACGCATGAGTCTCAAAGTTCAATTTGAGTTTGCTATATTATATTTTTATGTGTAACATTTTGTAATCAATTATTTTTTAAATTGTCTGTAAGGAATAAAATTCCATAGACATATAATAATATAATAATAGGGACAGAGATGACAAATTCTACGCTCTTTAGGTCCATTGACAACATTTTCGACGGATTCTTTTCAATTAGGTATTTTATTTTGAATTTTTTTTCCTTAATTAAGGCATGCAAGGGAGGTGTCTCGAATCTGCCTCTTACATAGGGAGTCACGAGAGATGAATGAAGATACTGTCGTCGGTTTTTGGGTTTCTGATCTTTATAGTACATATTGTGAGTATACATGACGTACTGTTGACAAAAGAATATTTAAAATTCCAAAAAAATAGACACAAAAACTTACACTAAGGTTACTCTTCGTTGTTGCGACTTTAACTTTAAAAAAATGAGGAACCAGCCTACGTCCAATCACTACCAGCTTACGGCATCAGCTAACGTTGTTGAAAAAAGAGCGTGATTTGAATACAAATAAAAAAGTTATATGATAAAATGTAAATGAGCTTCGTCGATTAGACGAAGAGTAACCATGAAGGGTAAAAAAAATAGGTAGGGGGTAATTTCTGACCCCCCGAAATTATCTAACAGATTTAAATGAAATTTTAAATATAGTTAGATCTCTATTTAGATAGACACATACGCTATGAATGTTTTTACAATAAACTACTAGCACACGCCGGGTATCCGCTAGTAGTTTCATAAGACTAGGATGCGTACAATTTAATTTTGTGAAGATCGGATTATAATTTTCCATATGCCTGATTAAAAATCCACTTGTTTAATATTCTAACTCTCGGTGGAGGGTACTAAAAATTCGGCATAGCCGAACATAGCCACCAATGTATTTGAAATATATACGAGTATTGACTCTAATTCAGATCCCTGCAAACAAATGGAAGATATCACCTAAGGCAATAGTTTAGCAATATCCCCAAATTTTCATCTAAAAGAAAATAATCAAAGTAATTTTTTATTTTCAAAGCAAAAAATTTTATAATATATTTGTACGTCATAAATAACAAATTTAAAATTATAAAACCTAAAATATTCTGCAAAAGGTAAATATGTACAAATATAAAATAAAATAAATCTGTTAAATATAAATCTTTTTCCTTTTTAACTTAATCAAGATTTTACTCCACCCTCATAATGGATGCAATTTTAAAGGAATTGGTTGGAACATATGGTGGAAACTACATAATTATTTCAGTTTTCTTAATTTAATTATAAAATATATTTTTTGTAAGTATAATTTATATTTATTTTTTTTTATGTAAGTAATTAAAAATGTGATATTCAATAAAAAGCTGTTCTTATTTTTACAAAAGTAAATTTTTTTTTTAAATGCAAACTCTTCTTTTTATCATTCCAATGATATTTTGGCGATATCTAGCAATATTGCTTATCTAGCAGTATTGCTAGTTTATCATCTAGAAGAATCGCTTTCGTATTGCTATCGAGACAATTTCTTTCCGAAGGAAGTATCTTCCGCAATACGAAATCGATTATTGCCGCAATAATATTTTTCATCCAGGCAATACGTTTGGCAATACATATGGAGTATTTCTGTGTTTGCTGGGATTGTACTTTAATTATATTTTTAAAGTTTCCACAAAATTATTAAAAAGAATAGTATTTTTTTAGAAATAATACCAAGAATACACTCTTTTACTCCTTTTTGTCCTTTTTAATTTTAATTTCCATAATATATGTGTTTAAGGGTTTTTAAGCTAATAAACCATCTTATTTTAACGGGTTATAAAATTCCCTTTGTACCCCTTTTGTCCGATGTAGCATACTTGAAGAAATACTAATATCACCATTTAAGGGTAGATCAAGTGTAAATTATTAAACAAGTTCAAATACAATAGACAAACGACTGCAGCCAGCACCTTTGATGACAAACCTTTTGTTGATAGAAAACAATAAACCGTGGTGTATAAACTTGAACACCTTTAAAGAAACAATTTAAACAACTTTAAAAAAAAATGTTAACAAAAAAATAAATAAAACATAAAAGAATTCTATTAAAAAAACACAATATTTATGTTAATCAACAAAAACATATTGAATAGTCATACTTTTGAATGAGCATGAATTGTCTACTTCAAAGATTGTTAAGAAAAACATGAAACATTTTAACAAGAACACTAAAAGACTTAACAACGTCCAAAAATTTAAGCTCTAGGACAGCAGCGGCCACAAGCATCGAACATATTTACTTTGTCTACAGTGCTGCACTCATATTCAGGTATTAAATATTTTGGATCTATATTTTTAAAATATTTTTACACCATATTAAATAAACTAAGAAATATATTTTTTATAAATGAGCATAAGGTTCAGTTTTTTTTTCAATAACTTAATTTTCTTCCTGAAGCCGAAGGTTTTTGGTACCAGTCTATTAATAAGTTTTTTCTACATCTTATTATTTAAGTATTTAAATTCACCTACATCACCAGGACGAGCGGTTAGGTTTGGTAGAATAGTCTCTCTCAATTTGTTAATATACTATGGTGGCTTTTCTGGATATCAAAGGTGCTTAAAAAAAATATAACTCCAGATCAGCGATAGGCAACCTAAACAATTACATTTTGCGACGGTATTCGTTGTAGGATTTCTATTGTTGTTGTTAATCCTTTTGCGGGCAGTTGCCAAGTGAACATCTTTTTTCTCGTAACGCTTGTGTATTGAATTATTCTTGTATTATCGCGTGTTCTTTTTGTACTCCTTTTTGCTAACGGTACTGTTTTTTAATTTTTTCTTTTTGTTCGGTAAACTATTAAATTTTTTGGACAAGTGGAAATTGTTTGTAACAAAATAAACGGTGTTTATCTCCCCACACATAATCGTTTCCGCGATCTGGATCCCTCTCTCAAAAGAATAAAAGGCAACAGTACTAAACGACCTCGCCCTAATGATTTCCTTCCACTACCTGAAAAAACCAGCTTATGATCAAAATCTTCCTCGATACATAAATGCTTCAAACATCTCTCAGACCAATAATGAAGAAGCTCCGCCTGTATCATCATATAATATTTTCCAAGTTGAACGCAGATTAAACTACATATGTATCTAAAGATCGACTTGAAGTGACTGAAATGAGAAGTGATGCTATTCTCATCAAGTAACCAATATCAAAAGTGCTGACAAATTCTTCACAGCTAAATACATAGACTGTATTCCCGTTATTATTACTTTACATAAAACTTTAAACACTATGCAAGGTGAAATTTCTCAAGAGAAATTGCTTGATTCCCTTAAATATGAAAATGTTGTTGAAGTTCGCAAAATAATAAAGAAGGATGGTGACAAACTTACTTCGACAGAAGCGGCTTTTATTACGTTTGACCTGATTAACCTTCCTGATATTTTAAAACTTGAATGGGAAAAGGCTTAAAGTGAATGAATATGTACCTAACCCAATGAGGTGCATAAATTGCCAAAAACTCGGACATACTAAAACTAAATGCAAATCTATAGAGTTGTGTAAAGAATGTGCACTCGCTTTACCACATGATACTTGCTCTAGAAAGTTTTGCGTTAACTGTTCAACAGATCTTCATACTTAATAGGATGCGCTTTGTCCGAGTTTCTGGAAACATAAGCCAGTTAACTATATTCGTATCTCGAAAAGATGTAACTACTCGTGAGGCATGGAGGACATTTAATATCAATCAAACCTTTAATACCTTTAAACCAAATCAAAAAAGAAAAAGTGTTACTAGCCCAACATATGCAGAAATAGTCAGCAGCATTACTTAAAAATTACCAGATGTGCCAAATTTTTTAACCAACTTTCCAAATGAAAAGTTATGCTTACCAAGTAAACCAGAATCTAAAAACATTTCATCTACATCAACTTCACCTTCACTTCAACATATCACTTCTACCTTTAACAATTACAACAACTTCACCACCACTTCAAAGTATAACTTTAAATAATCATTTAACAACAACCACATCTTCTAACCTCCAAGCAGCTGTCAACCAAAATTTAACCTCAATTCCTTCGGCAAAATCGACATATTAGAATTAGTTTCTAATTAACCACAAATTTTACCATATAATTTAAAAAATTCCATGGAAAGCAGGGTAACAAACAAGTGCACTGATCTGGAATCTTTTCTTGAAGATGACTTTTCCCTTTGCAAAAACGTAAGTCAAGAGGATGTTATAATGGATATCTGTCATGGTCTAAGTTTAAACATCCCCAACCAATCGGATAATCTGGCAGCTATTAACGTTTCTTTACCTTGTACACACAATTTACGGAATTCCTCTTCTAAAGAGGAAGGATAGTCCGTGAATATATATATTTTCCTTAATGAGTTTCGAACTGAGTATCTGTATTCATCAGTGGAACATACAAGCTTTCACTAATTACAAGTGTGCTCTAGTTGCCAGACAAAGGCCAAATGTTACAGCGTTACAGGAAACCCACATTGTTGATAAAAAAAAAGTCATCTTTTAGATCTTCCTGAGTACCAGATCTTTCATCACAATCATGACTGCTCATGTGCTAAGACGGGTGTAGCTTTATTAGTAAATAATGGCATCAATGTAACGCAACATTTATTATCGGCAGACGATTTACTTTTTAATACGACTGATATTAAGTGTGGCACAGAATGTGATTAAAACATGACAATCGATTGTTTTTGTTTTCCTGACAATGCTCATCACTTATTTGTTGGGGACTTGAATGCAAAAATACACTTTGGGGCTTAACAACAAATTCTCCGAGTGAAATTATTTGGGAAAGATTCGCAGACGACAAAGCTTTTGTTATATTGAATGAAGGATCTTCCAACTTTGCTCAACACAAAGCATACTTTGACCTCTGTTAATGTCGCCATGTCTAGTGCAGGCATTGCTTCAGAATTGTCATGGACTTGTTTGTCATTACCCGAGGATGGTGATCACTAGGGCAACCAAAAAAAAGCAAATGCTTGTTTTTTGGTTTACAAGATAGAAAGATTTTGATTGAACACAAATTCCGATCATAAAAAAACAAAGAAAATGAGCTATATTTGTTACTGCTTTTTTTTGCTTATTTTGGCAATATCGGCTTATTTTTACTTATTTTTTCGATACCGGCTTTTTTTTACTTATTTTGCCATTTTAAGATAATTTTTCATTTTTTTCATATAAAAAAAAAAACTTATTTTATAAGATTTTGCAAAAAACCGTTATTAAAATTTTTTTTTTTTTTTGTGCAACTTTTTTTCAAATTTTTCAATATTTTGTGCTTCCCTTGAACAATATCATCCCAAAAACCTATATTATCTCTGAATGTTATTATAGCTACACTAAAGAGTGGAGGGGGTATTATGCATTTGTGCTGATGTGAGAAACACCTTAAAATATTGGTCCTAAAGTATACCGATCAACTCAAATCAAATCAAATCACTTTCTGAGTCGATCTAATGATGTCCGTTCGGCTGGTTGGCTGTCCATGTAACCTCGTGTGCAAAGCACAGGTCGCAATTTTAAAGATAATTTAATGAAAATTGGCACAAGGGCGAATCGGTCCATAATTTAATATATCCCCCATACAAGCTGCTATTCGGAAGAGGGTCTTTGGCCCCACTATCAAACCAATTTTAATGCAATTTAAGACATATGTAGATATATCCATATTTATATGGACACGTAAGGTATGCATTTTTTAAAAAAAAAGGACCACGAGGGGAGATTGGGTAAATTTCTGCCCATCAGTAACTATAGTAAGTTAAAACATAGATAGATCCCTATTCATATAGCCAAACACTCTCGAAACTTGTTTTTAAATACTGTTGTGTTGGGTATCATACGGTCGGGCTTGACCGACTATACTTTCTTACTTGATTTTTATGCAACTCTGTCTTAGCGGTACTGTAACGTACTTTTTATAGTGTTGTGTATAATTTTTGTGTTTTTGTTTTTAGTATTAAGCCTTTTTATCAACTTATTTTATTATTTGCTTGTTTAAGTTCTTTTCTCTCGAAAATTCCATAGCTGTATTCTTACGATCAAATTCCTCAGTCTGTAACGTCTTTTACCATCATACTTTGTAACGTCTTATTTCTTTTTAGTAACGTCTGTTAGCTCCCCTTCTCTCTGTTTTTGGTATAGTTACGTCTTATTGTTTGCTTTTTTAATATAATTTTAGCTATTAAGAATTTCTCTGTATATCAAATATTGTTAATTTCTGCAAATTTTGGGGTTTTACACGAAGTTGTAACAAAATTGGAAACAAAAAATCTTTCATTGGTTTTCTAAATGAACATAGTTATGGACCGTAAGAAAAATATCCCGTGTTCCAGGGGATATAGGAGACAAATTTAATACAAAATTTAAATCAGTTTCATTAAAAAATGAAGGATTTTCGGTATTAAAAGATATTTGGGATATTTTGGGAGGCAAGCGGAATTATGAGTCCAATCGTATAAAATATACTTCAGAGCAAATACTCAATTTTAAATATGCTCCCATAACATCTGTAGACGTAGAAAGAACTTTGTCTATGTACAAGAACTTGCTGACTCCAAACAGACATAGTTTTCTTTTCGAAAATTTATTGCATCAACTTATAATTTACTATAACAACATATTAAACGAATTAAGTGGAAAATAAACAATTTTAAATTGCTCTTTTTTAAATTTTAACAGCTTATTTTCATGTTTTTAAATGCTATTTTTAAGAGCTTAAAACTGTTTTTTTAGTGCTTTTTTTTGGTTGCCCTACTTATCATATTATTCACTTGAGAATGGGGTGCAACACGGTTCTCCCTTGTCAGTGATTTTGTATGCAATTTACGCCAACTCGTATGCTAATTTTATACACAATTTTCAATGCTAATGCGTGATCACCTGTTGCAGTTGTGATGCTGTTCCACTGCATTTTTGAACATAAGCTAAATTTCAAATGTTTCATAAGCGAATATAAAATAATAATAAAAATGTTACCAACAATATTGAAATATAAAATTGAAAAATATTAAAAAAAAGTGACAGTTTTGTTATAAAGTACAAAAAAAAGCATCAAAAAATAAAAGTTAAAAGATTTCTTTTATTTTTTTGCATCAGAAAATTAACTGATGCCATAATTGTCAAACCAATGCGCCAGTGATGCCCAACAGCTGCATATACGAACGTACTCGTAATTAAAAAAACATTGCGTATACAAGCAATAGTCATTTTTGGATCGTTAAAATTTTAGTTTCAAAATACATATAATTGTAAAATCTATCGTTCCATATAAAGAACGACAAAATCTGAAAAGTACTAATTCTAGCAACAGGAGAGTATGTTTCTTAAAATCGAAGCCTTTACATTGTGTAAAGCCTTTTGCTACAACTCGTGTTTTGTATTCGCCGAGATTAGCATCACCATCCAATTTTCTCTTAAAACCCCATACACAGTCCATAATGCTTTTCCCTTCAGGTTTGACCATATTTTTGTGTAACGAATGCCATTCACATTTTATAGCATTAAACCACTCACCTGAATTGTCACAGCTTTTAATATCCTGGTATGTTGTAGGGGTTTCACACACAAATTGTTCAGCATTTAATGCTAAACCAAAATAATTATAACGTGATGTAGGTTTTCTTATTCTTTTACTTCTACGCAATTGCGAATCTTGTTGATCATCTTCCGAATCATTGATAAAAATTTCCTCTGCATCCCCTACTTCATTTTCATTTTGGCTTACTGCTTCCACAAATTTTGCATCCGAATCGCTATTTTCAGAACGTTCATTTTCTATTGTGCTTACAGTTTATTTCACTTCATTTAACGGGTTCACTAATTCTATCATTTTTGAAATTTTATTGTTTATTTTCTCAGAATTCGCAAAAACATTTTCATTAAAAACGACATCTCTTGATAAAACGATTTTTAGATTAGTAGGACTCCATAATCTATATTCACTGCCACAATATCCAGCCTTTATTAACTTTTCAGATTTTATTTTCAATTTCTTACGTTTTACCTTACGAATTTGAGAATACGCTACACAACCAAAAATTCTTAGGTTTGACAAATTTGGCTTAACTCCAAACCAAAATTCTGCTGGTGTTTTATTGCTGGGAATAGCACTGGTTGGACTTCTATTCGTCAAGTAATTGGCACAATAAACAGCTTCTGACCACAATATACTTTCCAAACCACTGTTAGACATTAACGTTCTTGCTTTTTCAATCAATTCATTCTCTTGGATTTGCCATTTTGCTCAGGAGTATAAACATTTGTATATTGAATTGAAATTCCAAAATACTAACAGAAAAGTTTAAAAGCAGTTGATGTGTACTTACTACCATTGTCACACCTCAATGAAGCAATTTTATTATTATTTCGACCATTGACTTGAATATTTCAAAATAACCCAAAGTCTCTGATTTCTTTGCCATCATATAAGCTGATGTGAAGAAGTAGAATTCATAGGACCGCATACATCACTATGAACTAGTGGCAATGTTCTTGAAGATGTCAGCTTTGCTTTTGTTTTAAAAGGTTTCCGGGATTGCTTTCCGAAAGCGCATGGCTGGCAGAAAACCTTTTCACCAACGAGACTATCCATACCATTAACAATTCCATTTAGCTATTTCATATCTGAACAATTTATATGGCCTAAGCGACGATGCCACAAGTCAATGATTTCTTGTCTATAAGAAATATTTGAAGTTGCACTTTGATTTCATTTTAGATTAAATTCGTAAAGTTTGCTTTTTCGCTCAGCTTCAAGCACAAGTAAATCACCACTATATACATTTACACTTTTATTCTGAAATACTACCTTCATTCCTGCTTCTTCGATCCGTTTTACGGAGAACAAATTTTAAATCTTTGCAGTATAACACACTTTTAATTTCAATTCTTAACGAAAAAAAATTTTTTTTTTTTTTTTTGATATATTGCTACCTATTTTTTTTTTTTTTTTTTTTTTTTTTTTTTTTTTTTTGATGTGTGAGGTAGGGTTAAAAATGCCTTCGCACTTACAGTGACCGTCGTCAACTGCGTCGAGTGGTGTTTCCACTAAAACATTCCCTCCTCATTTTCTGGAGAAATGCCTTCCCGGAACTGCTATCCGTATTACTTCGGGAAGGCCCAGAAAACTTCGTCCCCAAAAGGACTACTCTATTTACCCACGTCTGGGTCCATCATGTTCATAGCCAGCGTGCTCCTGATGCTCATCCTCTGTTCGTTGAGACTCACGTTGCCTCAAATTATCGAGGTCTTTTTTCTTTGTCCGTAACACATTCTCGACGAAGTGTCCTACTGCATTCCATTTGTCTCCGCATTCGAGCATTTTGTCAACTATGTTATCAACATTAAACTCGCCGATTTGCTCCGTCAGTGCGTTTCCTTCTGCGGACCATCTGGTACAATTAAAGAACGTGTGTTCCGCATCGTCGTTTGCCTCGCCGCAGTAGATACAAGCGGGGTCACCCGTCTTGCCCATGCGGTACAAATACTTTTGAAAGTATCCATGACCCGAAAGAAACTGGGTCAGGAAGTAGTTAACTTCCCCAGATTCCCTCTGCGTCCATCTTTCTATATTAGGGATGAGCCTTGCCGTCCATCTGCCGGTCGTTTCTGTGCTCCATCTGTTTTGCCATCGTTGGATGGTTCGAGATCTCCTCTCTGCAGCACTAATACCAGGAACATCTCCCCTAGATTTCCATGCTTCATTTCGCTCAAGCGCCAAGAGATCGACAGGTATTTCTCCACTTATAACAAAGACTGCGTCGCCCGAAACCGTACGATAGGCTGAAGCGACTCTAAGTGCCGCCGTGCGCTGTACTGCCCCCAGCACTTTGCGTTTAGTCTTCGCCCGCATCGCTTCTCCCCAGATTTCACTGCCATATAAGAGTATAGAGTTAGTTGTTGCCATAATTAGTCTCCTCTTGCTCTGTGTTGGTCCGCCGATATTCGCCATTAGCCTGCTTAGCATGCCTGTAACTTTTGCAGCTTTGGTGGCCGCGTGTTGTATTTGAGCCCAATAAGTGAGCCTGCAGTCAAGTTTGATGCCCAAATATTTCACCTCCTTTTTCGTGACCAAGGGAGTGTCACCAATATGCATGCTTATTTCAAGCGGCATGTGTGCTCGCGTCAATAGTATTACCTCAGTCTTGTTTCTGGCAAGCTCCAGCCCATGGTTCTCTAGCCATATTTGCGTCCTTATCATGACTTGGTTCAGCTTTCTTCTGGCGTCATCTGTATCTCGTGCTGAGATTACAGCAGCTATATCATCTGCGTATCCTACAAGGTGTGTGTCTTGCGGCATATCTATCGAAAGTATCTCGTCATAACTCAGGTTCCAAAGATCGGGACCCAATATTGACCCCTGAGCTGCACCGGATGTGATCGCCTTGCCCCTTTGGCCCTCTGGCGTATCGTAAAGCAGCTTACGATCGCTCAGGTAACTCTGAAGGATTTTCAGCAGGTATCCGGGGATGCTGAATCTCTCCCGTAGCGCCTTCATAATATCAGCCCATCGTAGGCTGTTGAAAGCATTGCGTACATCAAGTGTAGCTAAGACCAGTATACGCTTTGGGTAGTATCGTGGGCGCTGTGCGCCCTCAAAGCTTTTTACTACCTCTTCAATGGCACCAAGAGTAGATTTGCCTGGTCGAAAGCCATGCTGTCTCCGTGATAATCCTCCAGCCATCTCGACGGAGTCCATTAATCGGCGTTGCAATAATTTCTCCAGTAACTTGCCGGCACTATCCAGCATACAAAGCGGTCGATATGTTGACGGTTGGGTTGGGTCCCCCCTGCCTTTGCTAATCAGCACGAGCTTTTGTACCTTCCACTGTGTGGGAAAGATTCCCTGGGCTATGCAAGCATTGTATACTTCGAGCAGTGCGTCTGGCCGCTCCTCGGCCAAGAGCGTGAGTACCTCTGTTGGTATTCCATCTGGGCCAGGAGCTTTGCCCCTTTTAAGCCTCCTAGCAGCAGTTTTTAGCTCTTCCTCAGTGAAGGGCGGTGGCATCTCGTCAATGTGGTTATATTGCTACCTATGGCATAAATGTATTCCATCATAATTAGGTGACTATCGTTAAGGCTTCAGTTGTTCCCTAAAAACCCACTTACTACTCTCTGAAATAGAATTCCATATATTTTGAAGCGATTGCGATAGGAAAAAAAACCAGTGCCTCTGTGTCCGAAAATCCTCTTTCTTTCAAACATGAAGCGAGTAATTTCGAGTTTTTTTTTGACAAGTTTAAGTCACGATGTAAATCATTAAGTACGCTTTGGCTCATAGTTTAATATTCGTATCACTTATAGAATTAAAATTCAGATTTAAGTCTTCTTCTTCATTATCTGATTTTACTTTTAATGCTGAAGGTTTTAGCTTTGGGAATGGATATCAATTGGTTTATATCTGGATAAATAACATAACCATTTTTTTCCGCTGTGCACTTTGGTCTTGCAGATGTAGCAAGCAGTCATATGATTAATTGGATTCCTCCATTCAACTGAGGGTACGTTCGTAAATGCATCACTGCGCTGCATCAGTGATTTCAATGGTTATATATACATATATGTATATCAGTAAAGTATATGTGAACCAAAAAATTGTCAAATTCTCCACAAAAATAGTAGTCACACCAAGGTATATTTACACAAGGTAAACTTGTTGGCCCATATGTTTGTCAGCTGTTTACCCCTAGTTGGAACCACAACGTCAAATTGCGTGTATATGAGCCAAAATTTGTACATGTGTGTGTTAAATTGTTTTTGTTTTATATGAAGACAATTTTGACAACATGGTTCCTTTTATAGAGCAAAATGTCTACACTCCCAAATGAGTTTACCTTGTGTAAATATACCTTGAGTCACACAATAAAATAAACTATAATTATTTTTTATCGGCATTTAAAACAGTTTGCTTTTCTGATGCAGCGCAGTGATGCATTTACGAACGTGCCCTATCTTACCGAATATTAACATATTTAAATTTACAAAACACGTAGAATAAAATATGTTGGGAGTCCATGGCTTATTGACAAATCTGGCTAAGTACCGAAAATAAAATTTATAAGATCGACACGGTATACATATGGACTGAAAAAGAAAAGACATATCTATGCAAAAATTTAAATCTTGTACAATTCAGTTGAGCAGTTCTCGAGATTTTTCGGAATACCTAAAACAACTGCAAAAAAACAAGATTTTTGCGTATATCTTGAAATTGCTTCTTGAGAAAATAAATGAATGCCATATTGGTGTTGTGCAGCCCCAAATTAGCTTAGCAAGTATCTCATTTTTGTGGCATAGTGTAATTAATTAAAATTTAGCATACAAAAAGAAATTATTTTTAAACGAACATTGTTACACTTTAATTATCATATTTCCTTCGTGTTTTTGTTAGATATTTTTGAAGGATTATTAAAGATGTAGCAGGCGTATTGCGTGATTTTTTATTGTTGTAGCAAAAGGGTCTCCTAGTATTCAATTCGCTTTTTTTTCATAAAAATAATATTATTACGAGATGAAAGTTTAAAGCGGCCCATACACTTGCAATATTATTGTATATGATATTCGCCATATTATTTCCATTTTGTCCTATATTATGCAATAAGTCGCACAATGGTTTCAATTTAAATATTGCTCAATTTTCAGTCAATAAAAAGGTCAACATAACCTATAGGAATAACATAAACAGCATTGTACAATGTTGCCAGCACATTTCTCTTTCTTTCGTTGTGCAATTAAAATCAAAAGTCTTTTGATTGTTGCCAATATATTGTGACACCTTCGAATATCACATAAACATTGGCGATATAATTGTATAATACGTAAAATTGAACAATTTTATTGCAAATGTATGAGCCGCTTAACAATTAAACCAAACGCAAATACTAAATCAGACTGAAAATCGGAGTCAAATGTCGAGACATCATAAAGAATATGTATGTAGGAACAAAAACAAAAAACATGAATTGCTAGCCACAAATCCGATAAGGAAAGCAAAAACACAACATTAAAAAATAACAGCCATTACCAACCTACTGTGCTAATTAATATCATCTTTCAAATTTTGAAAATGTAGCAATTTTCAACACGGAAAATAATTATAAACGTCGTTGAATATTAGAAATGCCACACATAATTAAGTTACCAACTTTGTTAAGAATAAGTTTTAAAACAGAAACGGAAGTTAAATAATTTTGTTACTGTAATAGATTTATGCTAAAATATTTTGTTTGTATATTTTTCTTATTTTGACAAGCTTTTTGTTTTTTTGTTTTTATTTAACTGTACATTTTTTTATTAATATTTATAAATTTATGTTTTTCCTAAAGATTCTAAACAATAGAGCAGCGATATACATATTGAGAGAAATAAATAATTTTTTATAGAAAAAAACTGAACCTTACGCTCGTTTTTATAAAATGAACTTAATAAAAGAAGGTTGTATAACTAATTATAATTTTAATTAAAAAATATTTAATACAGACAACAAACAGACTTATTTCAATAAAAAAAGTATTTCCTTAATACCATTCAGCCAGTCTTGCTAACGAATTGGAGCAATAAACATTTATGAACGATAAAAATATTTCAAAACACGGCCAAAATGTTAAAAAATTTTGTGAGTAACTTTTTGCTAATTAATTTTAAATTTTAGTACTAAATAAAACGAAAATACTTTTCAATTTATAGATTTATTTATGCGTGTTAAATGTCATCATACTGCCGTGCAGGGCAGAATCTGAAATGGATGCCCAGATCATTAAGTATCGTGTAGCCCCAGCCGACGAGAATGGGGTCTTTAAATATGCGTTCGCCACAAGCAATGGTATTGATGTGCAGGCAGCTGGCAGCCCCATTGAATCTATTGGTATTTACAGTTACATCTCACCCGAAGGCGTACCCATAGAAGTTCGTTATATCGCCGATGAACTGGGCTATCATGCCGTCGGTCGTCACTTACCCCGACCACATCCTATACCCGAGTATATTTTACGTTCCATCGAATACATCAAGAAACATGCGCCACCACAAACGATGAATCGATAAAATAAAAGAAATGAATGATTTCACTGGTGAACAGTGAGTGAGTGTTAAAGTACAATTAGCCACGATGCATAAATACATACATTTATGTATGTTTTTAGTTTTTAATTACTGTTTGTATATTCTGTTGAAATATTGATTAAGGGCCAATTTCACCAAGTTTAGTTATAACTCACTATCAGTTATAACTGTCAAAAACATAAGTGTAAGTTAAAGTTATAGTTAGTTATAACTGAACTTGGTGAAATTGGCCGTAAGTGTTCAGTATTTGTTTTTAATAAAAAAACAACGTTTAGAAATATTTATAAACTAAAAAATAAGAAATGCTTGAAAAAATTGCGAAAACAATGTTATTAAAAAAATTAAGAAGACTTAAAATTATTTAAAGTACTTATAACAAAAGTTGGCGTATATTAGTATGGACCAAAATCTTAAGTTTTTTAGGGTCAGTGATAACTTCATGCTAATATGCAAACCTGGAGGCTAATTCTGGCAGTCGTGATCGAATACATTTTTCAATCGAAAGCAATTTTATTTCTACTTCTTCCAGTCGATACTGACCTAACCGAAATTGTTTTTTCAGTGTTGTTAAGCATTTATTTGAGTTTTTACAACACTGATAAAATTCCATCACGACTGCCAGAATTATCCCCCTGTTTTTTATTAATGTTTTTTTATCACACATGATGGATAAAAAAAAACTAAACCATAAGAAAAACAATAAGGGTATTCACGTCACAAGTTGCACCCTTGCAAAAAAGCAAAAGTGCAAAAACATAACAACAACCACAACCACAAAGACAAAGACAATTATTTACGCACAACTAATTGTCTGTGTGGTTGTTGTTATATTTTTGCACTTTTGATTTTTCGCAAGGGTTCAACTTGTGACGTGAATACCCCCATTAACTAACTGTTTTAATCAAATATTGTACTACTTAAAATTATGTCCGGAGGGCAAGGAAATTTTTGAAATGAGTCATATGAGTAACACATACATACAAACACAAAAAGAAATAGACATTAAAAAGTTTGCATTACCTTTTATTTATAATCAACTTAATTTATTTTATTAAAATTATTTTTCCTTTAACTATTTTTTACTTCATATTATCTCAAAATTTTAGATTTTTTTTAACGCAGTTTTAACGCCATTATTGTTTTCTTTTTTTTTATTAAAATTTAATTTTTTTTCTTGTGCAGGTGCAGGGATGTACTCTTTAGGGATACATGGAAAAAACATGGTAGCATCACTTACCCTACGTTTCCACATGCAAGTAATTACTTGCAAGTAGTGTATACGTATTATCAACGAAAAATCGGGGAAACAGCCGATTGGCTAAAAGTACAAAAATTGTGTGAATGTAAGTGAAAAAGTGTGCGTGTATTAAATTTTTCGAACTTGCACTTGCATGTGGAAACGGGGGTAAGGCCCAAATGTACAGTCATTTGTTAATTATTAGTAAACTAAAAAATATAACTATTGGTTAACTAATATTTCAATGTTGGTAGAAGTGTATTTGTTTACATTTTTATTATGTATTTCTAAAGATGCAAATCATGTGTAAAACTGCTCTGGGTGGGGAAGCAGCTCGCGCGTCTTTTTCGTTATCTTTGAAAGACAAACCGTCCGTGTTTGTTTGTTGGATTTTTGCGCGTTTTACCACGCATTGGCCAGTGGCTTGGCGTCGCATAACTGTACCGAGTTACGGTATCAGCATTAACCATATGTGATGAAGACCAATATACTCTGGAGCGGATTCTGGAAGCTCTTCGCCTTCCTATACGAAGATCTAGGTCGACCGAGGACTTGTGGATAAGGCTTCAAACAAAGCGTGTGATATCCTGGCAATATAACTAAAGATAGTAAGCCAAAAACATTTTACCTTAAGAAAATCCAAAAAAAAAATAAATATTAAAAAAAATATCGAAATGTTAAAGAAAACAAAAAAAGTGACAGTGTTACTGCTAAACTAAACGATTAGCGTGGCGGAGTCTGTATATAAAATATAAAAATAGTCATTTTCCACAGAAAGAAAAACAAATGTAAATAATCATTTTCAACGGAACAGCATTTTTCTAACTAGTAGTTAACCAATAACATTTGATGGTTAATTTATGGTTAACGAAAACCTGGAAATAATATTTTATTGCTTAAACAATTGTTATTAGTTAACTAATGACTGTAAATTTGAGCCTAAGTACAACTTTAATTTGAGTATACATATTTCGTCAAAATCTAGTCAAGGAGTGGATATTTTTTATTTGAAATCTAAAAAAAGAGGTTATTGTTATCATTTATGAAGAGTTGTACAAGTTTGACGATTTAATTAAAAAAAGAAAATAAGAGCGTGGTCAAAAAATTGGTTTTCAAAGAACTGTTAGTAAAAATTGGTAACCAATTAAAAGGCTAAAGGTAATGTAAACTAACTGCCGAAATTTATGGCTCGATTACGACTGAACTAAAGTTGAGTTGCCATCAGCTCAAGTTAAAATATAAAATAAAAATTTTTTATATTTTCAATCAGGCTTAAGTTCATTAAATTTAATTTTCATTAAATTATTTTTATGAAGAAAGGAATTTTACAACATGAAAATTAATCAAAATTGTTATTGATAATCTTTCATTCTTGACCGTGGCCGGGGCTCAAACCCGGGCCGGCAGGTTACCATGACATTTTTCGATCGCAACCACTCGATCTCCTCAGATGGATTTGTATATTTTAACATAAGCAACGTTGCCTTATTTCGCTGCTGGCAACTCAGTTTGAGTTGTGTTGCTATCCGTATCGACCCATTAATTTTCCTTATGATACAAAGAAACCAAGATAGCGCATTCAGCTTTAAAAAATTAAATGTTTCTGCGTCACAGCAGCGTATAATTCCGCACAAGTTTTTTCATATGCGTTTTGACAGCATTTCACGTGAAATGTTGAACAGAGTACCATTGTAAAATCCTCTGGTACTCTGTTCCAATTTGCGAAAAATGTAGAGCAACATTGATTATTTCACACGAAAATTTTGACATGTATCAGTACAACAAAATAGTAATAGGAATATGCAAGGCGAATTCATACAAGGTGGTCTTATTTTGAAAACTTTTACAACACTGTAAACAAATATTTCATTTTGTTTTTAATTTTAAACTGTGTGTTCTGAAATGTAATAACTTAAAAAAGTTTTAAATGGTCAAAATGAAACAAGAACAAGATGTTTGGAAAACTACCCTACAAGAAGTGAATGAGCGAGTAGTCAGTTTTTTCACGTTGGTCTTAAGAAAATGATAGAAAGAAATGACAGAAAACTTGATTTCGGTCATTTCATTCTATCATTTTATTAACACCAACGTGAAAAAAGTGACAACTCGCTCATTCTCTTCTTGTAGGGTAGTTTCACAGAGCGAAACGAGTGGTTTATATCGTCGTATGAACATAGCATTATACGTTCATACAAATGTATAATAAAAGCAACCCTGTAAACACCAAAAAAAATTTAAAGAAGAAGTGGTAGATTTTACTACAGAAGAAATAAATGTTTTGGACAGCAATGGCTGAATCAAAGTTCAACTATTGAATTCTGGATAGGTTTTTATGAGAACAGAAATGCTTTTAAAGAAAATGCTTTCAACGAGTTAGCTTCTTTTATTATTAAGTTTTTGGTTTTGCCATTTAGTAACGCGGAAGTTGAAAGAATTTTTAGCGGTATAAAAAAACAAGATTAGAAATAGGATGGTATTGAATTCATTGATTTACGTTAGACGTGGACTAAAAAGGCTAAATAAATGTTGCGGAGATTTGATCATAAATTGATGTGTTTAATGTGTAATTATATTTACTGAAAATGCTGCTGAATAGCCTTTTATGATTTTAATGACAATTTTTGTTTTTACTCATATTTTGTATTTAGTAATATATATGTATGTATATCGTTACCTAAAACACAAAAAGCCCTATCTTAAATTTTGAAAATTTTATTGGAGAAGCAAAAAACTATTTTAAATGATAAATTTATTAATCGCCTTAAACTGTTTATAATTTATTTTTCTTCTACTTTTCTTGTAAAACCTACCAGTTGTTTTGACAGTTGACAATGCTGCACATTTTGCAAACTGTAGGTTAGGGCTTTAAGCGTTATCATGTTATATTTTGTAGATAGGGCCTTTTGTTTTTTTGGTTAAAAAATCGCTTACTTTTGTCAAACTATTCCAAAATATTTGTGAACATTTGTGTTGATGCAGTACATAAGAATCAATGAAAAAGTCGATTTTTAATTTTTGGTAAGTTAGGGATTTTTAGGGATATTGAATTTTATAATAAATTTTTTTAAATATTTTATGTACCATAAATTTTTATATTAATTCGAATGTGTATTCTAAGTCAAATTACAATTTATAAAGCTTTCATACTTTAATAGTCTTTTTCCTTCAATATTTTTCAGCAATATTTTCTATGCACTATCAGAATTATTTTATGAACCTATACATTTGTATAAAAGACTGAAAGAAATATTTGCATATTTTATAAATTTACATGTATGTAAATATATATTTGATTTATTTATTTATGTACCTACATACATATGTTTTTATATTTTTTTTTTTAATATCAACTTCATTTTATTTAAAAGGAATATAATATTTTCAGGCAAATTAATATATAATTCATTCATTATAATGATACAATTATTTAAGAAAATTTTGCATTTGTTAGCATTTTCAAATTTTTTAGCATTGTTTTTAGCACAAATTAGCATCCAATTTTTTTTTTTTTTTTAGTTGTGGTCACTCTGTTTGCCATTCAAAATTTTGAGAGCGAAACAGGTAGGTTCATAGTGAAACATGCTGCGAAACAGGAAAATTGTACTATCATCTTCAATTTTGATAACAATTATCGTTATTTTAGCTCTCAAAAGAAATCAGAAAAATTAAAAAAATAAAATAAAAACTGATGTTAAATAAAATAAAGTGATGATCAGGGAAACCAGAAAAATGCTCTTAAAAACACGTTTTATGCTCATTAAATAAGCAGTAAAAACTGGAAAAAAGCCCTGAAAATTTTATATTTTAAATATTATCGCTTAAGGTTATAATTAATATATTAACATCCATATGGATTTTTGTCTTAAAGGGATTTTGGCTACGTTTTTTAGCTATTTAAGGATGGGAAATAATTTAATTTGCAGTAAAATATTTTTGGGATGAATTAAATGTAAATACCAACTTTATTAGATGGTTTACGGACACAAAGAGTCTTAAGCCAGAACTAGTCTTTACTTTCTGTTTCTGTTCTGTTCCGTGCCGTTCTGTTACAAAATTTAAATAGCTACTTTTTCTGTAGTAACTTATCAGCAGCTATTTTTGACAAAGTAATTAGTTTTGCACCGTCCATTGTTTTATTTTAACAACTTTAATGCACATTAATTTGAAGAAATTAAATTTTATGAATTCTTAAAATCAAAAAATAATTTATTTCAATATAAATATGTATTTTTTATTATTTATTTTGCTGTCACTTACAATTACTTAACAAGTTTTTGATTTTAACAAACTGATCCGCAACAGAACAGAAAAACTAATCAATTTCACAGGTTTTTTAATAACAAAAACAAATCAGCTGATTCGTAACAGAACAGAAAGTAAAGACTAACTGAGCCTTAACAAATTGGACCGCAACAGAACAGAAAAACTTATCAATTTCAAAACTTTTTAATAACAAAAACAAATCAGCTGATTCCTAACAGAACAGCAAGTAAAGACTAATTCTGCCATTTACATACATAGATTTTGTCGATATTTTATCAAATTATCTACAAAATTGAAACTGGTACTTTGCGCACAAGGTTAACATGGATAGACAACTAGCCAGACGGACGGATGGACATCGTTAGATAACATTAAAAAGTAATTCTGAGTAGATCAGTATACCAAAAGATTGGTCTAAATTTCTATGTATTATACACATCGCATAACATTTATCTTTAATGACAACCAGCGTTGTCTTATAAAGTCAAATTTAAACGTAAATGGGGAAAAAAGCAACACGTTGGGTATACAGATACATATTTCAAACAGAAAAGCTATATATGTAAACCAGAATTTCGAAAAAAAAAAGTTTTATTTGCTGCGAAAGCTCTTGTAGGCATCTAAAAAAATTAAACATGTATCAAAATATGCCTAAAAAAGGCAAAATATGCGCTATAAACTTATAAAACGCTGCAAAAATGCTCGTTTAACTAAATTGTGCACAAAAATGCTGCAAACGGTAAAATTTGCAAAAATATGCACTAACAAATCGGTGCCAAAATTTATTAAAGGCTCTAAAACGGATAAATATATTGTTGCTGCCTTCATTGGTCGTACAAGTAAAAACATGCAATTGCATATTTATGGTTTCCCTAGTGTTCATTAATTTTTACAATAGCTGAGAAAATTTCCTTGTTTTTTACAGGGCTGTGGAGTCGGAGTTGAGGTTTTTGTATCGGAAACGAAGTACCCACAAAAACTCGCAAATCCAACTCCAAAATTTTTCGGCATAAAAATTTTTTTATATTTTTTAAAATTAAAAATTTTAAGAGGGTCTGCTTTATAAATTGAGATACCAATTAATTTTGACAGATCTTGCAGCTCTTTATGAGAATAAATTTGTAGATTGTATCGAAGCATGTCTTTTCTATTCGTTTCACTCACCAGACATTTTAAAACCTACATATCACTTTTCATTTTCTGTAAGTGCTGGTTCACACACGTCAAGTTTTGAGTTTTTAGGAGAGCGGGGAGAAGAAATGGCATTCCCTTTTCCATTCTCTCCTAAAAGATCAAGACTTGAAGAGCCAAACTTGACGTGTGTGAACCGGCACTTACAAAACTCGCTGGTTTACTGACTTAACCTTTGTGTTTGAAGTGCGACAAAATATCGTTGATGAAATAGATTAGAATTAGGGAATTTAAAAATGCAAATTTGTAAACAAGTTCGCTTTGACATATTTGTTTTCTATAAAAATATTTTTGTAGCGATGTTCATATATCGCATATGATCGTAAAGAGGGGTTTAACTCAAAATTCAAAAATTTTCAGTAGAAGCAAAACAATCTTTAATTTAGTATTAAAGGCATATGAAAAAACATTTGTAAACCAACCGTTTCATTACCAAAAAATTAGACAAAATGGCACGTTATTTTTACACTGGATAGATGTGAGCTTTAAGATTCGATTTTTTCTAAAAAGTAATAAAAATTTTGAGTTAATACCCTTTTTATAATCGTAAGGACGATATATGACCGGAAATCTGCTGTAGCTCCTTGCCACAGGCACTTAGTGAACTACATTTTAAATTCCAACCTACTACACCAAGCCACAAAAATGTTGAAAATCGCAAATGCTTCTATTTATATCTTTTTTTTTATGTCGATGATATCCTTAATAAAATAACGTCATATAAGGGAACATACTTTTACTTATTAAATTGGACTTGGTGTTCTTTACTTCCCATGATGGTATTGGTACTGTTTAATCCCTTGAAACAAACAGCACCAAGTCCAACAACAAAAGGTCTGCTATTTCCCAAAAATAATACAAGGCTTACAACATTTTTTTTTTTAACTTTTTCTCTTTAAAATGTGTTATACAAATTCTACAAGTAACAACTAAATGTTTAAATAAAAATATATTTACGCCCTAAATTTGTAAAACGCAAACGCAACGCCAAAAATTATATTGAAAGAACACCATTTTGTTGTTGTTTGCTATAGAAATGTATATTGAATTTTTAAATTTTAAACGCTGCATATCTTGTGGCGTTGATAATTTTAAAACGCAATATGTATTTCTGTAGGAAGCAACAACAAAATGTTGACAGATTTTTGACATTGTTTTTGCTTTCAATGTTATTTTTGGCATTGCGTTGCGTTTTACAAATTTAGGGCCTTAATTTGCCTGAGAATGATTAAAAAATTTGGTCAAAATATTTGACTAAATAAATAGAATAAAACCAAAATGGCAATGTTTTAATTAATCTGTATATAAAAACGTATTTGCAAAAAGATGTAAATTGGTGTAGTTTATCCCTTCCCTATAGATCTATTCTTACATTTTTAGCACTGTTTGTATAATTTTAATAAATTAATATAACTTTCAAAATGTACTATATATATAGTGTGTTGCAATTCTAGTTCGATACCATATGGATTCTAGCAACTGTTGAGTTATTAATCAAGAATGGTATAACACTTCAGAATCAAAATAGTTCAACCAATTTGGTCCAATAAATCGGGCGCTGTATGTTTCCTAAAATTCGAAAAAAGTGTAACGAACGAGTTTTGCATCTCACCTACTCATATGTTAATTAATATATTAAAGTTCAATGCGGCACTTGTTAGAATTAAAATGTTGATTTTAAACCATTTAAAATTTATTGCATTACAAAAAATTGTTTAAAGTCAAATATGGACCAGTCTCATATACATTTAGCATCAAGGTTAGAGCAGGAGTCGGAGTCGGACTTAAAAAATTTCAGCGGATGGAGTCAGAGTTATAACTATTTCTTGACGACTCCACAGCCCTGTTTTTTTATTGCATTTTTGACGTATTAAAAAGGATTAAGTGAGTACATATTTTGTTTTCTTCTGAAAACATTGCTAACTTTATAAGTCAAAATAAGTATATTACCAAACCAGAGAAGATATTTAATTGTGCCAATTTGTCCAAACTCTGTCATATACAGTGTTGGGCAAAATACATGGTTTGCGGTATTTAAAATACAAAATACAAAATACTTGCTGGTCATGTATTTAAAATACAAAATACAAAATACTCTCAGGTTATGTATTTAAAATACAAAATACAAAATACTTACACATCCTGTATGTATTTAAAATACAAAATACAAAATACTTACACATCCTGTATGTATTTAAAATACAAAATACAAAATACTTCCATTTATTGTTCGTATTTCAAATACAAAATACAAAATACTTCCACGTCATGTACATTAATGGTGTTTTCTTTTCTACAAAAAATGTCACATTTTATTTAAAAAAATGCAATTTGGTGTTCGTTTCTTAAAAATGCTTTGCTCTCTAAGAGGGCAGCGTGTTTTATTCTAAAAAAATTCACCCTTAAATGGCATAAGGCGTTGCACTTTCCGCCCCGTATAAATCGAGAGTGTTGTTAATGCCCTGTAAAAAGATGGCTTCTGTTTATATATAGGGTTACCAGACGATGTTGGGAAAAAATCACCTCTAATCAGGACAGTAAAATTTTTAAGTTTTAATAGTAATTTTGTCTATTATTTTATAGTAAAAACAAAAGAAAGCATAACATTATTAATGGTAGGTTGTCAGTGACATAAAATTTAAATGGATTCGGTGTTAAAAAATTGTTTTTGAAAAAAAACGTCAAATCAAGAAATCGTAAAAACTTGGTGTTAATAAATTCACAATCTGGCAAAGGTATTTTCTTGTTTACATATTTTATGAAAACCAAACTAAAGAAATTGGAATTTGGTCATTAATTTTGTTAATTTATTTATTTATTTAATATTAATATATTATCAAATTTGGGTTTATGTGTATTTTTTTATATTTTGAAGAACATCCTTTTTGATTTATGTACATATTTTTTTATATATTGAAGAACAAACTTTTTGTCAGTTGTTAAAAACAGGGCGATCCAATTTTGTGTTTTGTTCTCGTCAAATAAAAAATTGCATTATTACATGTAAGGCAAGACATTTTATAAATGCACCTTTTAAAATGTGGTATTTTTTTTGTAGAAAAGAAAACACCATAAGTTTATAACTTTTTTTTGAGTGCAAAATACCACTCCAGCGCCATGTGGGGAATTTTGTTCTGATAATAAAAAACTGTTTTTAAGCTGATTCGGTGAAAAAAGTTTCCGCACCGTAAGCGATTCCTAAAACTCCATATTATGTGTAAATTTTATTTTTGGAAATTGAAACCCTTTTCATTTTGCATTAGATTTATGAAAAATGGTTTAATGTTGAAGATTATATATGAATTTAAACGAAAACGAACTTATTTAAGACAAGAGCCACTGATTTAATGATGAAAATAAAAAATAAAAACAAAACTTCAACGCTTTCGGTGCGGAAACTTTTTTCACGAAAGATGAAAAGTGACACCATATTTTTTTATATTTTGGAAGATTAAAATGCAATCAACCATCAATAAAATGACAGAATATATTTTATAAACTACGTTTTTAAAATACAAAATACTCCCATTTTTTATGTATTTAAAATACAAAATACAAACTACTTATATTTATTGTATGTATTTAAAATACAAAATACAAAATACTTGCTGGATATGTATTTAAAATACAAAATACAAAATACTTGCACGTCATGTATTTAAAATACAAAATACGTATTTGTATTTTAAATACGTATTTCAAATACATGTATTTCAAATACTGCCCAGCCCTGGTCATATACAAAACAAGGTTTAGGTTTTTAACTGGAAAATAATTCACACAGAACAAAGTTTCAAAATACAGTACTGTTCTGTATAATACAGTAGTACGAATGGTCACCGTAATAATATCCTACACCACAGTATTTAAAAACAAGTTTATTTTCGAGAGTGTAACCTACTTGAACTAATGAACCTTCCAGAAAAAAATTACGGTGTCTATTATTAACAAATTAGCTGATCGAATTTTCGTTTGGTATTATGGCAAACATTCGATTAAAAAAGTACTATTGTGATTTAGTTTATTCACATTAGTACATTTTCTATCAGCTTTCACTTTAAATAAAACTTCTTGGCTTACAAATTTAATAAATTGAATAAAAGTAAAACATGACCACGACAGAATTATGGTTGCTTTCAAAAAATTTAGCTTCTGTGGGGTTTCATCCAACTTTTTTACATGCTGAACTTTTATGCAAATTCTTTTTGCCAAAAAATTGTTTTCTTAAATAAAAAAACGAGCCTTTCCAATGTGTACGACCTTAGACTTGCATAAAACTATCAAAGCGGTTAAAGAATGTGTTATTTGGTATACGAAAACAAAAAAATTTACAAATAAGTATTTAGATTTTCACCAAGTTTTTTGAATTTATTTGCACCGTCGTTGAAAAGTATAATACAAAATACACATTCGATAGCCGATGTTCGATAGCCAGCGAAAGTCATTTGTCGAATATAACTCATAATATGGGAATTATTATTAGGTTAAAATTCATATAAGACTTCTTTGTGTCGATTATTATCTATATTTTTGGGAGGGGGCATATATGGGATCTACCAGCATAATCACCCCTTATTAGCATCTTTAAAAGGGAATTGAAAAGAAGTTGAGCATCAAAAGATGAAACGTGTAAATTCAGTCTTATGGCTATAAAAGATATTTTCGGGTGTAGTTTTTGTATTGGAACTATGGTCAAATATGGATCGATTCCAATAATATTTGTTAAGACGATAAATATTGCTATAAAATAAGTTTGGACCAAACTTAATCTTACACAAACCCTCTGTTTAGCAAAGAAGCTTGTATGGCGGGTATGTGAAATTATGGACCGGCTTGCACCATTTTTAATAGACTTGGTCCTTGTTATAACTATAACATTTGTACCAAATTTCATCAAATTATATCCACTTTTGCAACCTGTTCTTTGCCCACAAAATTAACATGGACAGCCTTCATTAGATCAACTCAAAAAGAATACTAAAAGGTCTTGAATAAATAAATATTTTAAGGTGTTGCACACATTGGCAGAAACTTATAACTCTCTCCCGACGATTATGGTGTAGGTATATTAGCCCACACTATGGTCACAGTTAACCATAATATGGTCAAGCTAATCATAATATGGTCAAAATTAAACATTGTGTGCATAGTTTAAAAAACTGCAGGTTAAGTAGCAAAACTGCTTTCTTTTACTTCTGATTCATTAAACGTAAACAGTCGCTGTCAAACCAACTCAAAAAGCGAAAAGTTGTCATTTTTTGTTCGACAGTTTTTGGTTTCGACCGCTGTTTTTTTAAACCCTTATAGAAACAAATGTAGATTCAAAAGAGAATTGAAGAAAGTTTTTGCAGCAAATGTTTAGAATATGGACAAGGTCTTTTGTAAATCTGATTTAAGAAACAAAACAAACTGTCGAACGAAACCATTACAAAATTTTATTCACTTACAAAGATACGGCAATGAATATTTTAAATCTTTTTTGGATGTACAAGAGCAACCAAATGTGGAAGTAGAATTCATAACGTCAAAGTTTCCTTTTTTTTTAATTTATTTGAAGTTTTGAAAGAAGTTTTCAAGCATTTTTTTAAGCTACTATGGATGTGAATCTATGTATATGACAAATATTGATCTTCTTTAGAAATTTGTTTCTGTTCTTTAAAAAATAAAACATTAATTTCAGATGTATTTTCATGAAAATCGGGTAATTTTGCTTATCTCAAGTGTGATTTCAAATTTTACTGGTGGTAACTATGGTGCAAGCTCTTCTAATAGAAAGTATAAATCTCTTATACTTAAAATACTGGATGCCGGTAATAGAGCAAGAGGCAACACACAAATATTGTTGTATTATATTATAACATGTGGTTTGGCAAAAAGATACGAAAATCTTTTGATAAATTTGGGATACGGGTACTACTTTTAGACATGTGTGTATTTTTGTATACAGTTAAAACAGTTAAAAAAATAAAAAGAAAAAAAACCCGAAATTAATTTCAATTTCAACTTATTTTTATTTCAATCACTTGCAGTTGTTTTTATATTTTTGCTCCGAAAACAACGGTCATTCGAAAAAAACGCATCGTTGTGTTACGGTTAGCATTACGAAATATTCTGCCAGTAGTTTAAAAATCCATTTCATTTGTCGCTATCAAGAAAGTTGAATAAAATATTTTTTATTATTACCTAACATTATGTTTTTATCACAAATACCAAAACAATATTCCAAGGTTGGTGTTAAAATACAATACAAAGCTGGTTTTAGAACAGAACAACAAAAGCACTCCATACTAAAATAAAAAATAAGAGCAAAAATAAAAATAAAATAAATAATTAAAAAAAAACGCACACTCATATTTAATTGAAACAAGAATACCTACATACATATTTGAAAACCCTGTGTCTATTAAAATTTCAAAATTTTAATTTTAGCTTTCTTTTAATCTTGTAATCTTGATTGTTATTGGTATAATCAGCCGCACATTAGCCATCATCAGGCCCCTGGATCGCAATGCCTTTACAATATATTACAACAATAAGCCGTCAAATAAGACTGGCCATTTTAATTTCGAATTTCAGACATCAAATGGTATAACGACAAAGGCGGCGGGTAACGAGTACGGTTTTAGTGGTGTAGTGCAATATGTCTCATTGGAGGGCCTTCCCATCACCATGACTTATGTGGCCGACAGTGACGGCTATCATCCGGATGGAGAGCATATACCAAAAGTTCCACAACATGTTATCAAATCCATAGAGTATATACGCACTCATCCCGCCATCGATGAGAAGAAGTCGCGTAAATTGTGAGTTAGATTTAAGGTTAAGAAAATATGTTAATGAAAGTAAAATGTGGCTTTAACGAACATCGGTTATAAATTGGTGATCTTAAAATTCAAAAGTAATTTAAAAAAATACAAGCGCAAGAAATGTCTGATTAATTTGTGGTAATTCAGCCGCAAAATATCCGAAATCGGATTTTTGTTTTCTGAAACCATATTAATAATATTCTTCAAACTTCTTAAATGATAGATTTTCTTAATAAAAAAATCTTACTTTTAGTTCGTTTAGTAACAAACGTAAATTGACCAAAAAAGCTAATATGAATTCGATGTCTTTTGTTTTACAAACATTTCAATCTAACGAATCAGAGCTCTATTCCGATCCACGTTGGCATGTTATTCTGTAGTTGTAATAAAAGTGTTATACTGTATACTTGTACAACTTACGTAGTAAAATATTTGTGTGTTAATATACATTTGTATGTATGTGAATATTGTGTATTTCTGTTCAAGTTCTTAAATGATATTTAATTTAATTACCTGTTAGTATACTTTTAAATTTGCTTATTTTATTATTTTTTTGTATTTATAATTTGAATTATATTAATAAACAAATATTTAAAAAAAGATTTATAGCACCAATTACATGTTTTTATTTCTATCAACAAATTTGTTTAAATTTTTGAAATTTATCAAATTACGTTAAAAAGTTTAAATCGTTTAAATTTTATTACGTTAGTCATCAGTAGGAATCGCAAGTTTTCGGATTTTTTGGTGTGCCGGAAAAGCAGGAAAAATATTATTTTTTGCGGGATACCGGCATAAAACTAAAGTACTCATTTTGGACGCACATAAAAGCAAAAGAAAAAAAGAAATGTGTTATAGACTTTACAACTTTCTTAATTCTTTAATAATAATAACAAGTAAGAAAGCATAGTCGGTCGAGCCCGACCATATGATACCCTACACAGCAATATTTAAAAACAAGTTTTCAAGAGGGTACCCTATTTGGGAGCCATGGGCAATAATGGAGCCGCCAAAACAAACTTATGTTATGAGGTTAAGATTCATATTAAAGTTCTTTGTGCCGAATATTATTTAGATATCTCCATCTACATATGTATATGAGATTTAGTTGTCCTTAAGTGATATCTACTATGTCATGGCACAACGTTTTGCCATGACATAGTAGATATCGTAAAAGTTATTGTCGCCAATGTTTATGTCAATAACAACAATTAGAAGGAAGTAATGGCAAAATGGTTATTTTCGGCAGTAGTATTTGTATGATGATTTAGATTGCAATAAAATAAGTTTGGAAGGAATTTAATCTAAATAGCAATATAATAAGATTGTTTATGGGCACAAAGACTCTATTCCGAAAAGAAGCTGGTACGTGGGCTATGTGAAAGTATGGACCGATTCGCTCAATTTTCAATAGGCTTGGTCTTTGTGACAATTTGAACTAAAGTATTGAGTAGTGGGAACCGATTATTTGCAATTTTTTTATGCTCGAAAGATTTTTTTAAAATTTTCTGTCTTTAATGCGATTTAAAAAAAAATTAAAATGGAAGCACCTGAAGTGGACTTGTTCCAAAAACTAGATATTTTCGAAATAATTGATATGTGATCGTAATAATGGAACTTTTGGATCCATTGTAATTATCTAATATGAGCAAATGTTAAATATTTCTGCTAGTCTTTTTTGATCGTATTCGTAAAAAAACCAAATTTTGGATAGGGACCTAATTTTAAATATAAAACAATATTTAAGCCGAATTTCATATTTCCATGTTTTTATACCCTTCATCGAAGGTAAAAGGGTACATACTAGTTTATCATTCTGTTTGTATTTTCTACAATATTGATCTTAAGCTTCGTACAGACGATGGTCAGATCTTACAATGTTGTCATTAAAATTGACTAAAAATGTCTTGCAACTGTGTGAACATTGTGCGCTATTTTCATTTGGCAGATGTGTTAAACTAATGCATTGTCAGAAAAATGACAACATTGTAAGATCTTACCATCGTCCGTACGATGCTTTAGACCCTACAAATTACATATTTTCTGGGCCCCTATGAGTAGCAAAGTTGATTTAATGATATCCGACTGTCCGTGTGGCTTGAAAAAGGTTTTCCAAAGACCCCAGAAAAGATGGGGACTAGGTTGTTATATATTTACGTCACATAGACTCCGTTACACACATCAAACCACAAATGGTTGAGATATGTTGTTGTTGTTTTTTCTTTTTTTCCATACATCTGGAGAACAGCAAGAGCCAAAGTTTCTAAATAAGGTACGATCATCTTGGTTATCAATACAAAACCTTTCAAAAAATGGGTGGGATTGTAGAAGTAGGCGTGGCACTTCTCATACAAAGACATTGTAAATTTACTGGAGAACGGCAAGAGCCAAATTAGGTGCAAGCATCTTGGTTATTAATACACAACATCCGACAAAATGTGAACGAGATTGGAGCAGTGGGCGTGGCACAAAAAATATTTCTTTCTAGCTTAGAACGGTATTTACATTACTTTGTGTTCTTATCGCACCATAGTGAAGGGTATATAAGAATCGGCACATCCGAATATAACACTCTTACTTGCCTTGTTTATATTTTTACATTTTGGTGTTTTTTTTTTTAATTTTTGCACTTTTGCAGAAAAAAAGTATTTTATAAAAAAGGTTTCATTTTTAGAATTGGTGACATTTTGGATTATATGTTTTTAGATATTAGATGTTTTAAGTGTGAATGCATGCTTAAGATTTTTAACATATTCCATTTCTTACCGGGTATGTGGTAGATTCTTTAAAAAAAGGTGAAACATATTCCAAAATAACTTGCAGGTTCAGTTTTGCAATAAATACCGCGAAATTTCAAGTTTTATTTGAAACAAAAAAAAAATTATATTAAAAAAATACCAAAAAATTAATCACCGGTATAAAAAATATTTTATGAATTTTAAATAAGTAATTAGAAGTAAGTAAACGAAGTAAGAAAACGAAGTACTACGATCACCCTATTCTACGTTGAGATGGTGTACACTAGACCGTAACTTAACAAAAATATCCCCGTACGCCTCTTATATAAAGTAATTTTTCTCGTTATATCTTTGGCATTTACAGTCGGATCTTAAAGTATGATACATATATCGAAAAGACCAATATTTTTCTCGAAAAGCCATTAACCTCAAGTATCCCGTTCTGGTATTTATGCACCAGATCTCTCTGTCCCACTACCCTATTTTCAGAAAATTAAATCTTTCAAAAAATTATTAACCTTTTGCTACAGAAGCAATTCGATAGTTTAAGCAGAAACGTGTTAAAATTTAGTTATACAAACACAATTAAATCAAGTCAAGAGTGTGCGGTGCAAGAATGATAAAATAAAGATTACGCCAACAAGCTTAAAATTTTAAAATGTTCTGCGCATGTTGGCCCTGTGACGTCACACATTCTGTGTTTCTATTGGCTAATAATTTGCAGCTGTAATGTTTCTGAGTAAACACAACAGTGGGACAAATTATAATTTTTCTCTTCAAATTATTTTGTAGTTAAAAATTAATTTTTCTTTTTATTTATATTTTTTATTTATATTTATTCCATTTAATAAAAATTATCTATGTAACAATAAAAGACAAAACAATTTCATTTTGAATTACAAATTGAGTTGGAATTTCATTTTCAATACTGCTGTCAATGGTCGGAACTGCTCCCGGTTTCAACTTTGGTGCACGCCGATTGCTAAATCCTATTCATAATTATGAAGCAGTGAACTGCAACAATTAAATATATGTTGACTTACCCATTTCAAATATCAAATTTCTTTCAAAATCCTCCTCTTTGAAATGTAAGGCACAAATTCTATCATTTTTAACATTTATGGGTTTGCAACGATTGCAAAACATAACCCAAAGCTTTCTTTGTCCTGCATCTTTGGGAAATTTGTAAAACGATACATCTATGGCAAAAAATATATTAGTTCCATTAAAAATATCCAAAATTTAATTTTTATCTCACTTGTTTTTTTACTGCTGCTTTGCTTACATTTGCCCACTGCACACTTCATGTTTATATTTGTTGTTGTTTTTTTTTTGTTCGTTTTTCTTTTTTCAACAATTACAAGGTTACCAACTATCACATAATACATACATTTCTTCGCAAGAAATTTTAAATCTAACACATGAAATATTCTTGGTAACCCTTTGAATGGCCCTTCTACGTCACATAACGGGAAATCATGCGCATGTCGTAATCTTTATTTTATCATTCTTGGTGCGGTGCACTTTTTTGTTTGTTTGTAAGTTGGTACGCTCTAGTGTACACTGTATGTACATGTTTATGACGTCTCTCAGTCAATCTCCTGCACAAACACAACCATAAGCTCTTGCTGTTTTATTTGAAATTAATTAGATTTAAAAAAAATGTTAGCTGCAGTATTAGTATGACGAGTACTCGTACTTCACAAAGAATTTCTTTTTTCAGCGACAAACATCAAATTATAAAAATGCTGTTCAACGTTTGATATTTGAATGTATTATTTATTGTATTTGATCTCTTCACGATTGAATATTCAAATTAGAAATAAGATTAGAGCACAATCTTGTTTAATATCCATATGAATAAAATCTAAAAGTAATAAATGATAAAAATATGAAGGAAGATATTTTGAAAATACGGAAGAATAATAAAAAATGTTTAAAATTAACTGGTTACAAAGTAAGGAATTAATAACAAGATTAAAAACAAGTAAGGCAGGGTTTTTGAGATCTCAGTTTAACTAGGTTTACGCCTATTTCACGATGTCACTCGAACGTTTACGTTCGCACAAATAACATATAAAACAAAAACAAAACTCAAAAATTTGTTTTTGTTTTATATGTTATTTGTGCGAACGTAAACGTTCGAGTGACATCGTGAAATAGGCAGTTAGTTTATTTGAAAACAGATTTGTGCCCCCATTACGAAGTTTGTATACAAAATTTTAAGGGAACAGCTTAGTTTTGCTAAAAATGTTGGTCTTTAATGAAATAAAAAAAATACATCACATTTCGCCGGAAAAATCCGAGTTTCAGACTACGTTAAACTACGTTTAAACCTAATCCACATTCCAAAAACCGGGCCTAAGAGTGCTATATTCGGCTATTCCGAATCTTTTATACCCTTCACCATGGTGCGATTATAACAGAGAATTATTTAAATACCATGCTTTAGGTATAAATAAATGTATATGAGCCACGCCCACTTCTCCAATCCCGCCCATATTTTGTCGAATGTTGTGTATGGATAACCAAGATGCCTGCGCCTAATTTGGAAAGTTTGGCTTTTGCCTTTCTCTAGATATACAGAAATTTATAATGTCTGTGTATGAGAGGTGCCTACTTCTCGAATCCCGCTCATATTTTTAGAGAAGTTGTCTATTTATAACCCAGCTGTGTGTAGCAAATATGAAAAAAAAAGTTAACGTTCTTTTAATATAAATACATAAATCTATTTTGTGCCACGCCTACTTCTCCAATCGCACCTACATTTTGTAAGATAACTAAAATGTTTGTACCTAGTTCGAAAACTGGAAATCTTCTTCCCCACTTCACCAATTCCAACCACATTTTGTCGGGAGTTGTGTACAGAAAACCAAGATGTTTGTACCTTATTTGAAAACGGCAAAAAAAAATTTTTCCGAAACCTCCTTGCAAAAATACTTTATACATATTAGAGGGTGTACGGGGAAACTTATTTTGAAGTACACGGTCTAATGTGCATATTTATACGTCACTTGATATTTTATTGTTTTAAAACGTTATTTGACATATTGTGCTAATGAAACTCTTAAGTCCGAAATTTTTTGCACTTAATTCTAGTGTATCGTTTATAAAATGATGAAATTAAATTAAAATACAAATCGAAAGATTTCTTTTAAAATTAGAAAAAACCAAATAACGACCAATTTCACCAAGTTCGGTTAAAACTTACTTTCAATTAAAGTTCCAGTTACCAATATGTTTTGACAGCTATAACCGGTAGTTAATTATAACCGAACTTGGTGAAATTAGCCGTAAGAGTGCTACATTCAGCTATGCCGAATCTTATATGCCCTTCACCATGGTGCGAAAATAACAGAAAGTTATAAAAATACCGTTCTTTATATACATAAAAATTGCAATTTTTTGTGGACAAGTGGGCGTACCTAATTTGGAAACTTTTGCTGTTGCCGTTCTCCAAATATACATATGTAAGTACATAAAAAAAAAAATAATAAAAACAAAAACGAGGGTTTTTTGGATAAAATTAGAGGCAATCGTCGGTTTTGCTTTAATCTCAGCAATTTGTGGACCGATCAGTCTGAATTTCAATAGCAAACATATAAATATATTACAACCAAGTCCCCATCGCATCTTCGGAAAACCCATTTCAACGGACAGACAGACGGACATCGTTAAATCGACTTCGGTACTTTTAAGGACCCAGAATATATCGGGTTTTTCAAGAAGAACTTTGTTTTCTAAAACAAAAAATTTTGATGAAAATGATTCAAATTCTTATTGTATTACGCAGAGAAAAGTTCGGCAATTATGAACAAAAAATTATATGTATCTGGTAAATGTCCACCACGAGTACGTTGACAGATGTCAATTCTTTCATCAAATTTGGATCTGCTTCAACACTGTGGCTTACAGCTGCGATGTTTTCAGTTGAACGACCCGGTCGAACACGCGTTGGTGTTGGCACATTTTGTATCGAGCCTGTCGACTCAAATTTAACGACCAAATTCTTAATAGCGGTCTCAAAAGGACGATTATGTTGTTCGAAAATATCACGAATTTTACAACAGAACCACTATTTCCATAGTGGATTTTAATAATGTTAATGCGATTTTCGAGCGAAATGGAATTCATTGTAACAATTGCCACAATTAAAAAACTAAGTTCTTGTTGAAGAACTCTATATATACTTTAAAGGGTTTTACATCAATATTGTAGAAATTGCATGGGGTCTTCATGTCACAATTTTTGTCATAATAAACTTCAAACTTCATATAAAAAAACGCTGACAAATAGACTTTGACGTTTGGTATGACAAAAAAATTGTCAGGTGAAGACCCCATGTTACAAACGAAATGACAGACTTATATATACCCTTTTATCCTCGGTGAAGGGTATAAGAATTAAAAAAAAACAAAAACTTAAAACAGAACAACAAATCATAAATTTTAATTGTAATTTTTTTCTCTTTTTTTAATTTATTGTGTGTCAGTGTTATTAGCAAGTTTTATTGTTTTGGTTTAAGGTAATAATTGGTCTTAATGAATGGCATTTTAGCCACTTCAGCATCATAAAAGCGATCACGTATTTTTAATTGCACTCCACAGCCGGCTTGTTTGAATTGTTCCTGTATGTAGCCCATGGCAATGTTGAAACTCAATGAAGGACTTGGACAACCGCTGGTGATGACTCCAACTTTTTGTTCATTTTGAAAAATTTCTACTCCAGAACGTGCTGGTGGGGGTTTGCCGCTACCAGTTAACTTAATGCCTATACGCCTACGTTCTACGCCAGATTTAATCTGTTGATTGATAACTGTTGCTCCAGGGAAGTTTTCCTCTAAACGACGACGCTTGGCAACAAGCCAAGCGAGAGCTGCTTCTATGGGAGTGGTTTTGTCATCAATATCACTGCCGTACAAACAGAGTCCGGCTTCAAGTCGTAATGAATCACGTGCCCCCAAACCGGCCATTTTTACTTGTTGTTTTGTTTGCTGCAGCAAGGCCTCTGTAACATTCTCTACATTATCTGAAGGTATCGAAATTTCAACACCATCTTCACCAGTATAGCCACAACGAGTTATACGGCAATTGGCAACTCCAGCTACTTCCGCTACTACGGTGTTCATAAAGTACAACTTCTTTAAGTCTGTAGGTGTAACTGCAGATAGAGCCTCCACAGCTGTGGGACCCTGTACGGCAATTAGTGACTGATCTGCTGGTACCAAAAATTCAATTGCAACGTCTTTCCGATTCGATTTAAATTGATTAACAGCGGATTCCATTATTTGCATATCCTGTTGTTTCATGGCTGCATTCGAAACCACATAGAGAAGATCATCCTTTATCTTAGTAACAATTAAATCGTCCAAGATACAGCCTTTTTCACTAGTAAACACTGTCAAAGAACCTGTGCAATTAGCAGCACCGCCAATATCGGCCGTACAGATTGACTCCATACATTTTACAGCATCTTTGCCATGTACATAGGTTTGTAACATGTGAGACACATCAAATATGGAAGCATAGTTTCTTGTATGGATATGAGAAGCGGATATGCCCTGATCGGCGTATTGTACTGGCAAAGAGTAACCGCCAAAGTTTACGATTTTTCCACCATTTTTAACATGAAAATCATAAAGTGCTGTAGATTCGACTTTTTCATACGAGGCATGAGAAGCAAAATCTCGTTGTCCAATCAATGAGAATGAAAGTTTTCTCAGAGTATTTGTTGGTGTCACTACTTTTCTTATCATGTTTTTTTTAATTTTTTTTTTTTTTTTCTATTAATATTAAATTGAATTAATCCTTAGGGGGTATTTTTTACACTGTGTGCTTGTTTGCATCTGTAAATTATATTATCAACTGAGAAAAAACATTTTTTTAAACCATCACATTTAAGAACTATAAAAAATCCATCGCGACTACAAAAGCAGCAGTAATCAGTTAGGGAATATTAGAAAACTGATAAGAGATGTCAAGAACGTTATCACTACTTTAACTCGGTTGATCGTTTCTCTCGCTTTTCAGTTTACCAATGTATTGTTCAAAGCTACATAAGTATAACAAATTATTTTACTCTCTTTCGTTTAGTTATTTAAATTATTGAAAAAAGAATCGGTATATACATACATAAGTATTAATTTTAAGGAATACATACATTTTGTTAAGAAAATCTTTGCAAAATAAGAAAAAATAAAAAAAACTTGGAAAGAAAAATTATTTTTAACAATTAAAAGTTTAGCTTTTCACCTCGTTTTTCGGTTCAAAACACGGTTTTCATACCTACACCACAATAGTGGAGAGGGTATTATGCATTTGTGCTGATTTTTGTAACCAGTGTTCGAAAATAAACAGGGGCCTAATTCTGGCAGTCGTGGTCGAGTACTTTCTCGATTAGAAAGCAATTTTATTTCTAATTCTTTCAGTCAATACTGAACGAATCGAAATTACTTTTTCCAGTATTGTAAAACTCAAATTAATGCTTAACAACACTGAAAATATAATTCCGATTCGTTCAGTATTAATTAGATTATAATTAGATATTAAATTGCTTACGAATCGAGAAACTACTCGATCACGACTGCCAGAATCAGGCCCCAGTACATTACACTACATGACAAATTTTCAATAAAGTCGTGACCAAATGAATCTGACAGCTTATCTTCATGTAAAATTTTCCGCTGAATCCGAATATGAAGTCAGAATTGCCAAAAGTAGAACAGTTTAAAAAAGATGATGTGACTGAAATGCAAATATTTTCAAAAATTTTAAACGGATTATAAATTTCATTCTTTTTAGTGAAAGGTTATAAAATTTCTAAAATAACCATGGCTCGTTTGTGGAGATGAGTCATTAAATGGCAGAGTTATAGTGGACAAAGTTTCAAACTTCATTATAAATTTGATGATTTTTGGCATTTTTGTTCTTTTTAAACCAATGATTTGGTTTAATTCTGACTTCATATTCGGATTCAGCGAAACATTGTACATAAAGATTAGGTGTCCAATTCATTTGGTCAAAAAACTGTCACGTAGTGTTATTTAGCGTTCGGCTCACACACCCAAGAACGATATCTATTTTTTTAGTGTTAGTGTAGTCAAACACAATCCTTAATACCGTTCGTAACTATTTTCAAGAAAGAGCCGAACACTATATAGTGGTCTGTTCTTCGTTTTAAAACAGAACAATTGTAGTGATACTGCAGACAAACATTATGATAAAACTTTTATTAAAGTGACATCATTACCAGAGAAGACAAAAAAAAGCAATATTCAATACCTTTACAGCAAAAAGAAATTATAAAAAAAGCAACAAAAAATTGATAAAACAGCAAAAAAAAAGCACTAAAAAATGTTTTATTCTAATTCTTCCACATCATCAAAATTATTACTTTTATGTTTTCAAATTTTAATTTTCTACATCGATCTGTTAAAAGCGTTTTGTATAAAGTGAAGCTTCTTTCTACATCAACGGAGGTTGACGGTGCATATTTAAATTTGAGAATTTCATTAGAGGACAAACTTTTTACATATTCATCTTTTGGAACAGTACCAGACTCTAAAATATATTTTATTTCCAAAAACTGCTGATATCCGGGATGTCTTTTTAATATTTTCTCAAATTTCTTTTTATATTGTTGGTCCTCGATCTTGCATAGTCCGTCAAAAACTGCCGATAAAGCATTAGTGCTCTCTGAAATTAATAAACCCGCAGTTTGCAATTTTTTTATAGCAACCAAAATGTTTGCAAAATTGTATTTAAGAAATGCAAGTTGAGAACTTAGTTCGGAGTTTTCAAATATTTTTTTGGATTGCACAATTGAGTCGGCATCTTGACTGTCAAGTTCTAAAACAACGGCTTTAACTTCTTCAAGATGTTCAGCGTAGTACATTGCCGCTTCTAACCAAGTACCCCAACGAGTTGGGCATGGAGACGGTGGAAGTGCAACATTAGGATTCATTTTTAGAAAGAGTTGTTTTCTTCGCGGTGCCTGTAAAAATTTTTTTTTTTTAACATATATTTTTAACATACATACATATGTATGTTTATATTAAAAAAACGCAGGAACTTTCAAGTTCTTTTTAATACACTCTTATTCCATTTTATATAATTTTCTTATAGAATTCTGTTTAATAGAGAAATAATTGTCATAAAATTCTTTTACTACAAAAATCATATTAAAAAAACGACTTTTAAATTCTTGCGTTTTCGATTTCCAGAACCCCTCTGATTAATAGTTATCACTTTGTTATATTTTATGCCTAAATACAGAAAATTAATATCAAATCTAAACTCGATTTCTTTTCTACTTTACCATCTGGCCACAATATTTGTAACGAATCATTACAAAATGCTGCAATAGATGCGCCATTTGCCGTTTGAAGTACTTGCATGTTCAATAAATAAGATTTATTGCCTTTCAATTCTTCTAAGACTCCAAAAATAAAATTTGCAACATATCTCTGTTCGCTGTCCGTAGTTTCATCTACAGAAATCCATATATATTTGTCTTTGGCTGCTTGACGCATTTTTTCTATAGATTCCCTATACAATTCTGGTATGTATTTCTAGCGGATGCAAGTTTCAGACGGAACCGACATTTGAGAATATTTCTCAATGAAATTTTTGAAACTGGGAGAACTAACTTTTTTATTGGTATATTGGATTTTAACAATGCTTTACAAAGATCCTTTTGAAATGTTGTGGCAGTTGGAGTCACTGGATATTCCGTAATTAGTTTCTGTGGATGGTTCTCTTGCTTAGAAGACGCCAATTGGTGTTTCCCACATCTTATATGTTGATCCACATTAGACTTTTTCGAACAATTTATTTTGCAGCAGCATATATTGCAAAAGAGCCAATTTTCTTCAATTTTAAAGACACCTTCATATGTTTTTACCAGTTTTAATAATAAATTTCTATTACTCTTCTCTTTCGGCATTTTTTAAACTTTTTTATTTATTTCTATTTTTAACAGCCTACTATGATTTCAGTTTATTGTTTTTAAAATGAAAACAGAGTTGCAAAAAGGTAGTAACGAAGGCGAAATCACTTTTATAGAGGAATTCGCCTTGGTAGTAACATACGAAGTTTTTAATACAAAAATGGGAAGTTTAAACAAAAAAATCCAAAAAAAAAGCAACACCATTGTAAAAGAAGCAAAAAACAGCAGGTTTTATAAAAAAACAGCTAAAAAAAAGCAAAAAAGCAAAAAAAGCATTTTAGTCTTCTCTGATCATTACAAATAAATTTAAGCTATGTTCATATTATGTGTATTTATCATGTGGAATGTCACTTTTCTACTCACATGTGATTTCATGTGTATGTCAAAATTTGAGTTTTACATAAAGTTTATAATTTACATGTTCAGTTGTTGGTATGTAACGTTCATTTGACATAACCTATCAAAAATAAAAATAAAAAACATTTTTAATAATTAATTTGTGTATTTTATATCTGTTTTATATTTTATTCACTTTGTATTACTTATATGTATATATTTATTAAAATTTCAATTAATTTTTGCCGCCACAAACAATTTTGTTAGTAAGTTGATGTCAGATGCTTTGTCACTTGAAAATAGAACACGTTCTAAATAAAAATGTCAAGTGTACTGTACACAGAGAAATTACACATGATATTGTTTGAAGGGGTTCAGACGATATGTACAAATTTAACATGTGAAAAAGTGACAATCCACATGACAAATACACATAATGTGAACACATCTATAGTTTTTCCCTCATTTATTATTAAGAAATAAAAGTCCAAATTATATCATTGAAATTTAATTTTTACATTTATTTTATATTTTTTTATTAATATAATTTTATATTCTGAAATCCTTAAATTGCTGTCTGATTTTACCAAGAAAACTATATATATTTACATATTCATATAGTACTGTACTTGATTAAAATGTGTTTATTATTTATTTATTATTTTATTTTCTTAAAGGTAAAAAACAAAATATTTTAAGAAAACTTAATTTATATATAATAATACAAAAGAAATTTTTAAACGAAAAATGGCCAGAGTCAAAGATAAATTAAAAATGGTCATCTTAACTATTTATTATAAATGAATAGTTTAAATAAAATTCAGTTAGCATTTATTAAAAAATGTTAAAATTTAAAAAAAAAATAATAAAAAGAACTACATACTTTTATTTATTTTTGATATTCACGAAATTTCAAAAAGAGACAGTGAGAAATGTGCGTAAGGGAGAGAATAACAGTTTAAAGTGGATAAGATGTTAACATGATTGCGTAGTAGTGAGTTGAAGAATTGTATTTTATATTTTAAGAAATTCAAGGAAGATGTGTATTTGTTGCTTTTATTAAAACAGAAACTTTAATTATTTTTATTGTTGGTAAGTTTGTTAATTTATACAGACATTACATAAACATTTCGATTTAATAAAGTTTTATATATTTCTTGGGCCCATTTCTGTATGCCGAACAAAATGTTTGTAATTTTCTCAGAACGTTTAATAACGTTTTCTTTAGCGTACACAAATGAACCATTAATTTTCAATATATCTTTAACTAACAACTACAAGATTTCAAAAATATTTTTGAATAATAAACCATTTTTTTATTATATTTTTTAATTTAAAATTTTTTTTAAATTTTATTATTAAAAATTACAGTATGTATTATTATAAATATTTTTTTTTTAATTTTTTTTTTTGTTATGGATATACATATACGTATACTCCTTTTTATAATGATTCCTCTTTAAAAAGTATTTAAGCCTAATAACTAACGACAAAATTATTTTTTAAGGTTATTTTTATTGATTTTATTTGTATTAAATAAATTTATGTGTTATGAACTCTATTCCATAATTGCTGCTTTACAAAAAAATCTTTTGTATAAGTTGGTTTGTTGATTGAAGAGTTTCATTTTTTAAATTTCTCTTAAATTGTTAACAATTCACTTCAATGAAAGTGTCTGTGGGTGGATGAAATTATGTGAGTTTGGGGGGAGACATATGTAGGTGTGTGTTATAAATATATAAAAAGTTATCGTCTGACTTTTTCCTTTGTTAAAACCTAATGTAAATTATGACATTAGAATTAAAAATTATAAAAAATAATAATTATAAAACTATTTACGAAAGTTTTAAGCATATTTTACAACTTAAATACTAAAAAAAATTAAATTAATTAATAGATTTATTTATATTAAGCGTGATCTTTTGTAACGCCTTTGATATAAAGAAACAACGGTAGCAGGTCATTTCAAGTGATGATTCCTTGCACTTTTTTTTAATTTCCCGAAAAATCCATCCATGCATATACATTTAATGAATATTTATCTCAGAATCTTTTAACAGGTTCTTCCAATGAAATCTGAAATAGTAATTATTTGATAAGTTTTCACACATTTTAGTATAGAAATTATATAAATATAAAATGAAATTAATTGTTCGAAGTTATACATAAGTAAATATTAATATCATTTTTATCTGTGGCATTTTGACAAAACATTTAAGTCGAGATAAGATAGTAATAAAGTTTTTAAAAAATACTCTGTGAAAAAATCATTTTTATTAAATAATAAAAAAAAACCAAAATTAATGAAAAATTACGTTTATAATAATATTTCAAAAACGTAAACAAAAATGATTTTTTAATGTAAATTGGTATGATTAACAACATTTTTTCAACTTTTTTTAATTTGACTTAATGTCATTGAATATAGGATAATGTTTTTTCGCCGGCATTTTTGGCAAAAACATTTTTTTAGAACACCCGGAAATTTTTATGAATTTTCGGATTAATCTCTGCAAAGTTTTCGACTGTCAAATAATCAATGTTAGAAAAATGTTCAAGTATCCGGATAAAAATAAATACAAAAACTTTTATAACTGAGGTTCCTTATGACATTAAAATCATCTTCGTATGTAAAGTATTTTTCGAGATATTGAAGAAATAAGCTCAACACATTCGGCTAATTCGGCGATATTATGACATTTTGGATATGACATAACTTTTGAAAGAAAAATTTAAAATTTTTTTTTTTCGTTCATATATGTTCCTTATAAGATAAAAGGAACCTTCTCACCAAATTTCATTAAAATCGGAAGGGGTCGTTTCCCTTTCTTGGTCGTTTTGACATGCAATTACCCATATAAATTTAACTAATAATAAACTTACAAACCAAAATAAAACTTTAAACATATTTTTACTGATGAAATTCTTAAATTTGGCCCCTGCAGCGCCTAGGATGAAAAAATAAATTTTATTCGAATATGTACATATATTAAAGCTTTGACATAAAATAAGTACAAAACTAAAAATATAATACATTTGTATGTACTCTTAATAAAATTCAATTAAGTCCTTCAACATTAGGTGTTATACCGTTCTCAACGTTTGGAGCTCGCGGGATCCCAATCTCAAAGTTTGGTAAGGTGGAGCTTTTAAGAGAAAAATATTCTTTTTCTTGCACGAAGTAGACCGTACTTTTTTCGGCAAATTTATAAAATTTTTAAACAATCAGTTGTGTCAAAAATAACTTAAAACTACAAGCAAGTTAACCCAAATAATTAATATAAGAAATATTTATAAAATAAACAATAGAAATTGTCGAAATATGGAAGAAAATGCTTGAATTTTTATTTTATGCACCTTAATGTGTCATTTATGTTTTTATTTAAACATATTTATATTAACGTTTTCTTTTGGATTAAAAATTTGGTTTTTATTGTTCCCGAACTTTTGTACATTTTTGTCTATTAGCGAGAGAAAATTTTAATTACAGGCAAAGCTCGATTTAACAAATACTCACTGTAATGAAAATTCGATACAACGAATGAGCAAGTTTGTGCATTAGCTACCTTATATAACGAACGATCAACTTTTTTTGCTCCCGGTTTAACGAATGGTTAAGAAAAACAAAGTAAAACCAAAAAGTCGTTACAATACCGTTTGTTTGGATGTGCTTTTCTTGTTTGTTACAAAGTAAGAGAACGTGTAGATTAGTTTTAAGCATAATAAAAGAGTTTACATACATTTGCTGTTTCAACATATTTTCTGGACTAAGCTAAATACAGTGGTATCCCGGTTTAACGAATTATATATTGTCAGGCCCTTTCGTTATATCGAAAAATTCGTTAAATCCCGAAGTTTTTTTTAATACATTGTTATTAATAAAACAATAAAATTTTAATAAAACAAAGTAAATTCGTTTATTTCCATTCATAACAAAAACAAAAAATAAATAATTCATATTGTTTTCAATTAATAAAAAAAAAATGACTTTGTAACGCACAAATTTTTATTTTGGCGAGCAAGTATTTTCTTTGCTTTCTTTGTAAGAAAAGAAAATACTTCTCTTAACTCGTTGTTTTCAGTAAAATCGCTCTTAAAATATGGTAAAATGTATACAAAAACAAAATAGAATGGATGCAAATATGTTTGCAATCATTCAGTTTTTTTTCTAAAAATTTTTTTGTTAAAATTCGTTATATAGAGTACAAAAATTTATTGTTTGTTCGTAATATAAGGTATTCAATGGAAAAAATATGACCGTACGTTAAATCGCGAATTCGTTAAACTGAGTATACGTTAAACCGGAATACCACTGTATTACAGATTTTTTAGACAAATAATTTGTCCCAATATGTAAACACGTATGTACTTACGTATATAAGTTTAATAAACATGAATATTATAACATAAACAGCTCGATTTAATGGTAAATATAGCTTATTGTTTATTTTAAAAAAAGTTCGGTATTACGAATCTCTCAGTTTAACGAAAGGAGCTGACATTATATCATTCGTTATACCGGGCTTTGCCTGGTATATGTATACACATACATATTAGTGTCGCCAACTTTTTAAACCACAAACAACTTTGGAAATATATTTTGAAGCTATTTTAGGGAAAACAATATTTTTCAACCGTTTTGGACAATAAAATATCATTAAAAAACGTTTTGTCAGCATTTTATTTATGTATAATACGATATGACGAAAAATCCCTACATTTTGGAGATTATGAAAAATCTGTCCGATTTTCCCTACGCTTCTACTTAAGTATCAAAAATACCTACATGTAGGGATTTCCCCCTACTTCTGGCAACACTGGACCAACCCCACTTTATTTTTCATCTCAATCATTTACTTCTAATATACCTACCTGCTATCTCCATTCTTTAAGGGGGCTCCCATACAAAATGTTCAATGCAGACTAGAAATATATTGAAAAAAGTCCTATAAATGGCCAGGAGTTGCCCAAGTAAGATAAAATGTATGACCGATCTCAATTAGTTTTTTGTCACCTTATCACCACTTTTTAGGGGGGCTCCCATACAAATATTGCGTTTTGTGAATAAAATCAAAAGTTCGTAACAGATTTTAATCATTTATGGCTTGTTTTGTTTGCAGCTTCGTTTTTTTTGTGTCTGCAAAAAATTAGAAGCCTGGCTGCATTTTCCAATTTTTTATGAATTTTTAAAAATTAAAAAATTTGGAAATTTTGATAAAAAAAATAATTTTTTTTTTCCAAAAAAAATTATGTTTTTAAAACGACTGCTCATATTAAAAAAAAAATTTTACTTTTCTTAAAGTAAATTTTATTGCGGTTTTTTTAGTAATTTCAATAAACCAAAAAGTAATTTCAATTTTCTGGGAATACAAAATTTAATTTCAAAAGATTTTGTTATTCGTGCTTAATTCCCAGTTTTTATTACTGATAAAAACACTTGAAATTTATTGTTGATGGGATAAGCTATTCCCATGCGCATTTCACTGGTTGCTTAGGCCAGATCATCAGGAAACTTCATCCATAACGTTTTAGAAAAACTAAAGATATTAAACCAAATAAAACTGTTAAGCGTATAAGACTTATAGCAACAGTTCTACTTGTAATAATATCAAAGCTTAAACAAAACACATCAACAATAAACAGTGGGTTTATCTCATCTTACATTCCCCACTACATGGGGAATAGCTTATCCCATCAACAATAAATTTCAAGTGTTTTTATCAGTAATAAAAACTGGGAATTAAGCACGAATAACAAAATCTTTTGAAATTAAATTTCAATAAACTTAACCTTTTTTGATTTACGCGAATATATGTTGTACAACCTCCTCCATTTTCGAAATAACGGTATATCTCGAAAACAAGAGCTAACCTAAGAAAACGGTGGCCACCATTGAATTCAGCGTACCCGAATTATGCTATGTGCCCGGCTTGTCTAATTTTGCAACTAGCACAGTGTTATTATTAATAAGCCTTTTATAATAGTAATCACAACACGTTTCTAAGCTTAAGGCTACAAGTTCTTTCTAAATCGTTTTGGTTTGTTGGGTTTCCTTGATGTGATGTAACCTACACCAATTATGACAAGTCAAAAAGAAACGAAAAAGACAAAATGCATTGTCGCATTGCTGTCTGATTACCGGTGGGTTTTTTTTTTAGACAAAAATTTTATAAGGCGTTTTTTTTTTGTGTGGGTAAGCATCAAAATCAAGTGCCTTTATCTTTAAAGACAACAGGTAAGAGTTCTATATGCGGCTGAGCAAAATTTTTAATATCCTTCGCCGACAGTGAGAGATATCAGGAGTGGGCTTTGTATGGGACCTAAGGTAAAATATGGACGAAATTGGACAGTGTGATTTCTAGTCATATAAAACTCTAGCAGACCAAAATTTATTACAATAGCATTATTCGTTACGATTTTTAAGGACCGATCGTTAAGATTAACAGTGAGATTTCTAGTCTCATAAAGCTGTGATAGATCGAATTTTATTACAACAGCATTATTAATTTCGGTATTTCGCGTGCTGTAGTGTTTTCCAAAAGTGTGCTTTATATTGGACCTATGGTAAACTATGGACCGATCATCATTACGAAAGTTGACAGTGTGATTTCTATTCATATAAAACTGTGACAGACTAAAAGCATTAAACGTTACAGTTTTAGAAGTACTAAAGTGTATTTCGAGAGTGAGCTTTATTTTGGGCCTATGATAAATTATGGATGATTTCTAGTTTGTGCAAATCTTATATCAATATCAATATATCAAATGGTGACAGTGTTGCCAAACCTTAATAAAAAGAAAATGATAGATTTTCGCGAAAAAAATGCTAAAATATTTCAAAGAAATTCGATTTAATTTGTCAGAACAAAATAATAAGCATGATATACAATTAAATGAATTAGTATTTTATTGTCTCTTAATTAATTAATTGGGAAATAAAATATAAAAAAGCAAGGGAGCTATATTCGGCTCTGCCTAATCTTTAACACCCTCCATTGAGAGTTCGAAGTGGGCTTTATAAGGGATCTATAAATTATAAGACAATCTTCATAAAACCTAAACTTTCAGTATTATAATTAATTGCCTAATTTAAATGAAATATGGTGATTTTCAGGATGGGATTTTTTATTTGACCGATCGCAAATAATTTATCGTTCATTACAAATATTAAAAATTCCAAAAAAAAAAAAAAAAAAAAAAAAAAAAAAAAAAAAAAACTTAATGCTAGAAATCATAACTGGGACGAACGGTGAATTATTCGCAACGAATATTCGTCGTAAAAATAGAACACATTGGTGTATTTGAAAATAAACACAATCATTGCGTAGACCGATATGGGCATTTCCGCCAAATGGTCCACCGTGACCGAAAATTTAAAAGTTATTAAAATCTGATTATTTTACGAAATTGTTATGAAGAAATATTTAGATTTTACTAATTTTATAAATTTACCCATAAATTTGTTCACTTAGATGAACAATCAGACTGCAAAGTTGTGCAAACGTACTTTCTTATTTGTGAGTATGTTTTATTGTATATTTTCTTTAATATTATCTTCCTTAAAAGAGGTGATATTTGATGAAAATTATTCCAAAAAAAATTTCTTACATGGTCTGTAATCTAAGGAAGAGTTCGAAGAGAAATATGTTATTCGAATTAACGGTAAATTTTTATTTTGTATTAATCATTATTCAGTTAAATTATTGTGGAAAAAATTTCACGTTCGAATTGTCACGTATCGAACCAGATTTTAGCTTAAACAAAAAATAGTACAGACGATTTTGGAACCAAACCAAAGACATTTTAATGTTACATTGCTATGTAAAATTCTGAAAGTATTTTGACTAAAAAATTGTGCCAGGTTTCGCTGAACTACAACTTTTTATTCATGGCCACAAAAACTACTTCTATTTTTTTCACGTTCGAACCGCTACTTCTTTTGCCATTATCTTTGACCTAGAATCGCGCCCCCCATAAACTTTAGCATAGATAATAGTGCTTTCTTAGTGCTATAATTTAAGGGTTAAAAGAACGTAAAAATATTTGTTGTTTAAAATGTTGTTGCATTTTTGATGCGTACGACTGTCACGTTCAACACTTTGGAATTACCCATATTCGTCGTGCGTAACGAACTCTGCAATAGGTTTACTTCTATTCCTTACGCAGACGAAGGACAGGGTAACCGTTTTCTATTAGAATTTCTTAAGTGTTTTTATAAATAAATAATGTTAATTTTCCTTAAAAAATTATACCATATTTTTTAATTAATTACTACTTTTTCATTATACATATCGTCAGCTTCTTATTGGTTTGGCACATAATGCAAAAAGTTGTAGTAAAGAAACACGTCAATTAAAATTTACATGAAGTTTTCTGAAAATATACCCGATAGAATTTTTTTATATTTTCACCACCACTCAAAATTTAAAAATGTTCAGTAGAAGCAAAACAATTTTTAATTTTATCAGGTATGTGATGAAAATTGATTTTAAAAACGAAACGATTTAAAACCGAAAATATCGTTTTCAGTATCTTTTAAAATGGATTTTTAATACATATTCATTTTATTTTCAGTCTTTATTCTTTTAAATTTTATATTATATACATATATACATACGTTAAATGAAGTGTTTTCTGAACGAAAATTCAAGACTATAATTCAGAAATCGATTTTAAAATCCCTCGAAATTCATCACAACTTTTAAAAACGTTCGTTTTGAAATCGATCGATTTTCATTACATACCTGTATATTATACGGGGATGTTCTGGAAATCAAAAAAGCAAAACGCAAGAATTTTAAACGTCGTTTTTTAATAAGATTTTTGTGATAAATGAATTTTATGACAAATATTTCTCTATTGAACAGAATTTTATTACAAAAATTATAAAAATTTGATTAAGAGTATTAAAAACAACTTCCAAATACTTGCGTTTTCGATTTCCAGAACACCCCTGATTAATAGGGGGGATGAGATTTTAATGCACTAAAAAGCGAAAATATGCGCATAAAATATGCACTTAAAACTAAAAAATATGCATTACAAAAGTCAAAAATATACACTAAAAACTTGAACATTTTTAGTAAAAAATCTATAAATTTTAACAGGTACGGCGTAAAATTAATTTACTGATTTTTTTGAAACGTTTATGTATTTTTTAACAAATTTTTTCTCCGGTTATTCTACTTCGGAATTTGAGCCCACCACGACTATGCAATGTTACACGATTGGTCGTTAAAAAATTGATGAAAAACTTTATCGAAACTATTATTTTGAATCGTTTATTCCAAGACGAAAATGTTTTGCTGCCACGAACTCCGCTGAATGCCACAGGCGTCCCAAATGAAAAAATCGTTTAATGACAATAAATAAGTCGCAAGGCCAAACGATGTCTGTTAGCGGCTTAGATTTTGGCACACCAAATTTTTCACACGGACAATTATACGTGGCATGTTCTCACGTCGGAAAGACATTACAATTTATTATTGCTGGAAATCTAGGGATATTGAAATCGATAATTATCAACTAATTTTTTTTAAAAATCGCCGTATTTTTCCTAATTTTAAGAGAAATTCTGGTAAAGATAAAAACTTACAGCCGTATTTATAACAAAAAGTTAGCCACAGTTTGTACACTACGTACAACAAGCTGCTAACTAGAATGCCGATTAAGCCTAGCAGCTTGTAAGCACAGAGTTTATTTATAACAAACTTTTGTCCAACTGCTAACTAAAAAAAAATCAACTCTGAATTTTAATGATGCCACATTATATTACTGAAAAATGCAACATGTTTGTATTAATCATCGCTGGTTTGGAATTTTTTTGTAAATTGTTTTTGCTTTTTCCTCCACATATAACAAATTTAAAAAGTTTTTAAAATTAATATAAAATAAAAAAAGAAAGAAACATAAAATAAAACAGTAATTAAAATAAAACCAACCAAATTGTTTAACATTTAACAGCTGTTTCTTACAGGGTGTTTTTTTTTACAGGTTTGTTTTTCGAATAGAGATAAAACTGGCATTTTGTGGTCAAATCTGGCAACTCTAATGTCATTTATGTTCAGTTTGGTTTGCCATTTCATCATGAACTGGTTGACAAAAGAACAACGCTTGGTGTATGGGCCGAAAATGAGATTGATATCGATGCTGATTTTCATCGCAAAATTTTGTTCAGTGATGAGGCTCATTTTTGGTTGAATGGCTACGTCAACAAGCAAAATTGCCGCATTTGGAGTGAAGAGAATCCACATGAGACCCTTGAGACGCCATTACATCCACAAAAACTGACTGTTTGGTGTGCTCTATGGGCTGGTGGAGTCATTGGGCCATACTTCTTCCGAAATAATGCTGGAGAGGCAGTTACCGTTAATGGAGACCGGTATAGAGCCATGATAACCGACTATTTTGTTCCCGAATTGGATGGCATGAATGTGGATGAGTTGTGGTTCCAACAAGACGGCGCTACATGCCACACAGCGCACGCCACAATCGATTTATTGAAGGAAACATTCGATGAGCGCATAATTTCGCGGAATGGACCTGTCAATTGGCCACCAAGATCGTGTGATTTGACACCATTGGATTATTTTCTTTGGGGATATGTGAAGTCGCTCGTCTACGCCAACAAACCAGAAACGTTAGGGGAATTGGAAGCCAACATTCGTGGCGTTATTGCCGACATACGGCCCCATATGCTCGAAAAAGTGGTTAAAAATTGGACCTGTAGAATTGGCTTTATTAGAGCCAGCCGCGGCGGCCACATGCCTGAAATCATATTTAAACATTAATGGCATAAAATTATCCTTCCAATAAAGCCAAATTGATGGTCATTAAAACGATTTTCTTGTGTTTTATTTCAATTCGAAGTTCTATACCACTGAAAAAAAAACCCTATACAAGTTGGCAAACGTTTGGCAGCTGGTTAAAAATAGTTTAGCAAATCGTTAGCCAGAGTTTGGTAAGTGTATTATAAATAAACTTTGTGCTTACTTCATGCCAAATTTCCATTATAAATACGGCTGTTAAAGTTTTACTATAAGGGTAATCACGATGGTCATTGTGCAAATTTGCAATTTGTAAATTTGCAGTGCATATTATGATTGATCGTGAGCATACCACTTTTATTTTTTGTGGAAATATGCTATTTATCTAAAAATTCTGGCAACACTAAAAACTTCTGGCAGCACTGTAAAAAATCTGCATTTGTTTACAATTATACACAAGCAAATTAAAATGAATTTTTTTTTTAATTAATTAAAATTTTATTCTTTATTTTATATTTAAACCTACGAAAATGTTCAATTTACAGTGAACCGCAAAAATAAGGACACATCAATAAGTTTTTAAGTTTTTTTTTTTAAAAAATTTATTTACATTAACAAAAACTAAAAAAATATTCCAGTTAGCAAAAAACAAATGTGGTTATTCAATCTAAACAAAAAATAAGGAACTTCGTTTCGTTATTGTGGAAATATGCATAAAATGTTAAAGTAACCCTATATATTTACATCGCAAAAGTAAGGACACACCTACAAAAATAATAAAAATTTATTCCAAAAATTGCAAAAATAACAAAAATTCCACAACCTTAATATTTAGTGGGATATCCTTTATTCTTTAAGACAGCTTTCAGACGATTATTCATGGAATCAACTAACGCTTTTGTGGTTTCGACACTTATTTTGTTCCACTCCTCCAGAAGAACCCGTTTTAGCTGTAACTTGCCCTGAATTTCTTGTTTTCGCACTTTTCTCTCCAAAATCTCCCATAAGTGCTCTATGGGATTGAGGTCTGGACTTTGTGGAGGGGTTTTAAGGGTATGTGGGGTGTTAAAGAGAAGCCACATTTTCACATTGTGGGCTGTATGCTTCGGGTCGTTGTCTTGTTGGAAGTAGTAGTCGTCAGATAAACCCAATTTTAAAGCACTTTCCTGTAGATTATTTTTTAAAATATCTAAATAGACGTACTGGTCCATTGTTTTTTCAATAAATACAAGATTACCAACCCCAGACGATGACATACAGCCCCACACCATGACACTCCCACCTCCATGTTTCACTGTCTTCACCGTATTTTTTGGATTCAATGCTTCTCCCTCTCTGCGCCATACTTTTAGTCGCCCGTCGGAACCAAATATGTTATATTTAGATTCGTCGGTAAATATTACCTTGTTCCAGAACTCTTGGGGCTTATCTAAATAGGTTTTTGCAAAATCAATGCGCTTGGCTCTGTTAACCTTGTTAACAAGTGGCTTTTTTCGCGGGACACATGACTTCAATCCCTGATCAGCTAAGCATCTTCGAACTGTATCAGGCGAAACTTTTTTGTTTTGGTATTTTTCAAGCTCTGCTGCTATTTTTGTGGCGCTAGTGAACGGATTTTTCTCAATGGTGCGCTTTATGTGACGCTTATCTTTATCTGTCAGCTTGGGTGGCCGGCCACTAACAGGTTTATTTTCAATTCGGTTCTCTTTCAATTTTCGTTGAATGACTTTTCTTACCGTAAAACGGCTACGAGACACTATTTTTCCTATTTCACCGTAAGATTTATTTCCATTTTCGAACAAATTTATAATAATTTGTCTCTCTTCAAGAGTGAGCTGCTTGCGCGGCATAGTTTAATTTTTTTCACAGAAATATTTAATTTATAACTGAGCGACTTTAACAAACTAATGCTTCACGTGTTAATTGCGATGCTTCTGATACAATCCAACTAACTTCTGTTTGTTTTATGTGAGCGTTGTACCGTTATTCCAGGCAAACGACAAATGTGCCCTTACTTTTGCGTTGCCATATTATCGGGTATTCTGAATAAAGCTTGATTTTTTTTAGGAATTCGTTTAAAAGATCACAATATTTTTAAGTAGGGGTTTACAATAACATCGAAATAAATATTTAACAAGAGCATTGTCATAATATTATTGCTAAAACAATTACAGATTAGCAAAACATAAGAACAAAGCCAGTGTGTCCTTAGTTTTGCGGCTCACTGTATAAGTTTCCTTAAAAACAATATGGCGGCTAATATATCAAATGTTATTGCGTAAGCTTCGTACAGACGATGGTCAGATCTTACAATATTGTAAGCAGGCGTTGCCAACAGCAATATTTTTCTGACAATGGTGCGATTGTCGGATGCATTAACTTTGCACTTCTGCAAATACAAATGAGCTTACAATGTTTACACAGTTGTAAGACATTTTAGCCAATTTTAATGCAATTTAAGCAACGCTGCTTACCAATATTGTAAGATCTGACCATCGTCTGTACGAAGCTTTACATTTGTTTGCAACTGAGCAAATATGCACTATTAAATTTTCTCATGGTTTTTTTTTAGTGCAAACGAAGTATAATAGAGTAAATTTCAAATATGAACATTTTTTAGTTGTGTTGTGCAAATGAATGTATTTTTGCACGCATTTGCATCGTTTGCACACTTTGCACTACCCATCGTGATTTCCCTTTATGTAAAAGAGATTTTTTACACTTTTAAGACAGTATAGTTTTTAAAATTTATAAGATTTAAATTTTACTCGTATGTATTCGATTTCCAGAACAGGCCTGATGATACAACTACATATATGTATATTTTTGTAATTACCTATTATTTTCCTTTATTTTAAAACTCTACTCTATACTATTATATTAGTAAAAATTTACTATTACTGCGTGGTTTATAGAACACGAGCGCCTTACTCGTTTTTGTTTTAAATGTAAGTTGAACGGACGAGTAAGGCGCTCGTGTTCTATAAACCACACATAAGATATTAACTTAAATCGATTAATTGACATAAACTGTTCGAGTTATTCGTTATTCGAAATTGGCTATTTTAATTATTCGATCAAAAATTGGCGGAAATTAATTGAACAACGATTGGATACTCTATGCATCTGTTAAAAATAGAAGAATCTTTCGTCGAAATCTTGAAAATCTTTTACACCAATACCTCACTTTGCATCGTGGTTACTTTCCAAAAAAACGCGACGCAAAGTGAATTGTGATTTTCTATAGCACACCATGTAAAGATTGAAGATAGGTGCCACGGTTACTAAAATACTACTTTTTAAAAAGAAAATTATACAAAGTAAACATTTAAAAAACAAAAATAATCGGGTATGTTCTGTAAATCAAAATGAAGTGGATTTAAAATCGTTTAAAGTTTATAAAAATATTCCATTTTATATTCTTCATACTTTGAGTACCAGTTATATTTACAAGAACAACTCTTAAAAACAGGAAAAACTAGAGTCATTTTGTGAATAATTGAAATGAAAATCTCGTTCGTTTTCAATTCCACTTCATTTCAATTTGTAGAACATGCCCGAATATAAAATTTTATTACATATGTACATACAAAAAACAAACAAAAAATGCAAATTCAATTAAATCCAAATAAAATATTATCAAAGTAATATTCAATTAATTTTTAAAAAACAAAAAAAAATTAATCACTATCTGATGAGTCCATAGAGGCTGTTGTCGTAAGCCGGCTTTCTTTAACAAACAAGTAGTTTAATGTTTGATGAACAGCTTTTTTCAACGTAAAATAATCTTTTAAAAAAGCACAACAAACACAACAATTGAAACTGAACTCCAAAATTAGCAAAACAAAGTATGAATAAAACTGTATTAAAAATGCCTTGATTTTGAGTTAGAAAGGGAATCCCAGAGTTTTGATAGCATGGCGCAATTATGTAGAAAAAAAGTCGTTACCATTTTTTTGAAAAAAAAAAAAAAGAATATTAAAAAAAAATAAATTAAAGACTCAAACCCAAAACAACGCAACTTCGAAAATCTAACGACGCACAGTGAAAATTAGTACTAATTCGCAGCGACGCAACTTCGAAAAAACGCAAAACGAAACGACGCAAAGCGGAGTATTGGCAGAGCTCGAAAAAAAAAATTTTTTTATATATGGAAATTTAAAAAATATATCACACAAAAATATTAAAATATGCATTTAAAATGAATATATGCATTTTCACCAAAATATGCAAAAACAAATCGATGTCGTTTCAACGCATATTTAATCATTCGAAAACATAATAGCTTATCCCTTCAACAATAAATTTCAGTTTATCAATAGTATGAAATGGGAATGTAGCACATTTAAACGAAACCTTGTTAATTAAATTTTTGAATCCCAAGAAAAACTTTGATAACAATTTCCACAATGCAAGTCTTATTGATCAGCTTGCTACTTTGTAGGCGAGAGTGACGAGGGGAAAAGAAACGAGTACTCGGCTTGCTATACTCGTCATTCGTAATTTTCAGCAGGTCTATTTTGACAATTATCTTTCATATTTAATTTCGTTGTACAAAGTTAATTTCGTAGCGTGTGTGATTTTTTGTGTGTAAAATTTTTTGAATATTTTTTATTTTAACAAAACAAAAGAAATATACATACATATTTAATAAATATTAAAAATTAACACGAATTTGAATTTAAATATATTTTAATAAGAAATATGTTTTAAGCGAAATGTCAAAACGCACATATACATTCATACAAATGGAATAACAGATAAATAATAAGACTTGACTCGTGGAAACACCTAAGCTGATTCAAAGAAGAAAATGTGATAAGTTTATTAATAAGACTTGCATTGTGGAAATTGGGACTAATATGCATGTGGCAGTGTAAATAAAACTGAACTGGCAAAATAAAATAAAGTAATTTGTTTTTATTTTTGTTTTTTCTTTTTCCACTTACAACTACATTTAGGCTCCTATTACGGTTTACAACTCAACTCAGTTGAGTTGTAATTAACAACTGGTTGAAATCAGTTGTAATTTTTGTTATTTTTTTGTTCACCGCAAAATAGTAAAGTTGTAAACCATAATACAAAAATTAAAAAATTACAACTCAACTGAGTTGAGTTGTAAACAGCAATAGGGGCCTTAGAGTTGACAAAAAATCAACCAATTGTAGCCGGGACTGTAAGAAAAGATAAACTCACTGTTTATTGTTGTTGTTTTTGTTTAAGCTTTGATATTGTTACAAGTAAAACTGTGGCTTATAGTTCTTATTCTCTTAACAGTTTTATATGTGTAATATCTTTAGTTTTTCTAAAATCTTTGGATGAAGTTTCCTGACGATCTGGCCTAAGCAACCAGTGAAATGCGCATAGGAATAGCTTATCCCTTCAACCATAAATTTCAGTTTATCAATAGTATGAAATGGGAATGTAGCACATTTAAACGAAACCTTGTTAATAATTCGTCGACATCGGTCTTAGGCTGTCGACAAAAAACATGCGTGGAAATCGCAACCCTTATTCAGGGGTGTCAAGTTTTGCTGTTTGTCGGTTTTGTAAACCAATATTGGTTTCATTTGGTGTCATGAAAACAAGTCGAATAATCTGTTTTATGTTTGGAGCAAAAAAAAAAAATTATAGAAAATAAAATAAGAATGGTAATACAGTAAACATGTGATATAAATGCCATTGTTGTTGTATTATTTGCATTTGTGAAATTTTATTCAGCCTTATTCCGATTGTCGTTGTCGTAATCGATCAAGTCGTTTTTGGTAAGAGATTAAAGTAACACACAACCAGTTTTCTTTAATCTCTTACAAAAAACGACTTGAACGATTACGACAACGACAACTGGAATAAGGCTGATTGTTTTTTATCAAAGTAATTTTTGGGAATACAAAATTTTTAATTAACAAGATTTTGTTTGTCGCGCTTAATTCCCAATTTTTATTCTTGATAAAAAAACACTGAAATATATTTTTGATGGGATAAACTATTGCTATGCGCATTTCACTGGTTGCTTAGGCCAGATCATGAGGAAACTTCATCTAAAGCAGGGTTTAAAAAACTACAGTCAAAATGAAAAAATTGCTTTTTCTTCCACTTTTTGATTTTTCATTGAACAAAAATAAACCGTTGCTTTTACTTCTGATTCATTAAATGAAAACAGTCGCAGCGAAGGCAAAAGCAAAAAACGAAATGTTGTACACAACAAAGAACATTGGCAGTCGTCATGTTAGAAAGTGTTTGGTTTGACAGATTGAAACTTTTAATAAATCCCGAAGTTAACGAAGATGGGACGTTGTGTTCATTGTATATATATGAAAGCGATGATGTTATTTACAGTTTTATTTAATTTCAAAAAATTAAAAAGATTTGTTAAGCTTAAAAATAATAAATATGTACTTATGTACATATTTATGTTTTTATGAACGCATGTATTATTAAAAAAATATGGAAAATAAAAACACAAACACAACGTCCCATCTTCGATAACTACGGGATTTTTTAAAAGTTTTGGTCTGTCAAACCAAACACTTCCGAACATGTCGACTGCCGATGTTCTTTGTCGTGTACAACATTTCGTGTTTTGCTTTTGCCTTCACTGCGACTGTGTTCATTTAATGAATCAGAAGTAAAGCCAACAGATTATTTTTGTCCAATGACAAATGAAGATGTCGAAGTTACAGCATAATCTTATGACTTTTACTATCTCAACTGCAGCTTTTTAAACGCTGATCTAAAGATTTTAAAAAAACTAAAGATATTAAACCAAATAAAACTGTTAAGCGTATAAGAACTATAAGCAACAGTTTTACTTGTAACAATGGCTGAGTTCCAAAACATCAATATACTTTGCAGCACAAGTCAAAAATGTATATTCAAGTTTAATAATGCACAGCTTTTGTATTATGTTCTCATTAAATACTTTTTTGGTGCACATTGGGACAAATAGAATTGTAATAACCTACACGGTTGCATTGTAGCATGCATTTAAAAAGGATAGTTGCTTTGCAACCGACGTTTTGGAACTCAGCCAATATCAAAGCTAAGACAAAAACAACAACAATAAACAGTGAGTTTATCTTTTCTTACAGTCCCGGCTACAATTAATTGTAGTTGTAACTAGGTAAAGAAAAAACAAATAAAAACAAAAACAACTTGCTTTATTGTTTTTTGCTAAAAATAAAGCATGCTGCCAGAGTTTAGTTTTTTTTACACCGTGCACTTGCCAGTTTATTATCAAAGTAATTTTTGGGAATACAAAATTTTTGATTTACAAGACTTTACCCAATTGTTAGCAGGGGACGTATCGAGTCGTTTCGAACAAAAACGTGTGTTTATGTCTGTAGGTCTTTTGAGATAAATGTTGGATTAGAAGAGTGATGTGAGGTTTGAGTTGGCTGAATATTTGCCATTGAGTTTCGAAAAACGTTTAGAAAATCGCAAGATGGTTATGTACTTTTTCCTTTAAAGAAAAAATATCCTGGAATTATTAAGGTGGTACCGTACACGAACTCTGCAGGCTATGCGTTTATATCGGGCTTTAATACTACGCGAAGACCAAGTAGAATTATCGGAAGATGGTATGCCCATCTTGATGAATCGTGACATAATATAGCAGACTTTAATGTCCGTTGCCATCTCTCTATGAGGTCATTAGCTTGTGGGTGATATGGGTGAAGACTCTGACATGTCGGGTATCGGAACAGCCTCGGGCCAACGTGTAAATCTGTCGATAATTGTAAGACAGTATCGCTGTCCTTCACAGTTTAGAAAGTTGTGTCGAAATTCTTTCGGGACGAAAGGTCGAATACGTGAAGTAGATGTATCGCACACAATTTCTTCATCACATCCTAAACCATTTAAAGGTTTCAATATATGTGAATTAGTAGACGTACCTTGTTTACGTAGAAAGTCTTGTAGCTCCTTGTCACCCTTTTGTGCCGCTGCTACATCTTTTAAATTAATTGTTTGTAAGGCAGATTCGTTGTTATTGGACAATGTCATTATTCGAGAGAGTGCGTCAGCTGTTATATTTTGTCTTCCAGGGGTGTGACGTATATCAGTTGTAAACTGGCTGATAAAATCGAGTTGTCTTAACCTGCGCGGTGACGATTTCTTCATTTTTTATTGAAGGCGAAAATTAATGGGCGATGGTCCGTGATTATATAGCAGGAACGACCTTCTATTGCGTACCGAAAATGACAGACACCCTGGTAGACAGCAGCTAACTCTCGGTCGTACGTTGAATACTTCTACTGCGTCGCTGTCAGCTTTTTAGAATAAAAAGCCAAAGGCTGCATATGACCGTCAATTTTCTGATGCAGTGCTGCTTCTACAGCGGTGTCTGACGCGTCAACGTAGAGCGTTAATTCTGCACCGTGGACTGGATGAGCGAGTAAAGTGGCAGTGGCTTATTCGGTTTTGCAACGGTTAAACGCGTCTTCGGAGTCTGTCGTCCAAACTAAAGGAGTTGCGTCGTTCTTTTTGTTACCTGCGATCATATTCATATCCTTGGTAAGCTATAGTGTTGGGCAAAAATTTTCTATAGAAATTCATCATACCGATAAATCTTTTAAGTCCCTGAGCGTCAGCCGGTTTCTGGTAGTTCTTTATTGACGCAACTTTTTCAGGACATGGACGAATGCCTTCGAGTGTGAAGAGATGTCCCAAAAACGAAATCTCGGATTTACCAAACTCACATTTTTTAACGTTTATAGCGAGTCAGTTTTCACGAAGTTTTTGAAAAACTAAGCGAAGGTCTTGGCGATGTTGATCTGACGAAGCGGAGGCAATAAAAATGTCGTCAATGTACGGGAACACGCAATCAACACCTCTAAACACTTCATTGATGAGTCGCTGAAAAGTCTGTGCAGCGTTGCGCAAACCAAAAGTCATGAAGTTAAATTCGTACAACCCAAAAGGAGTACTTATGGCAGTTTTTGAAATATCGTCGGCGTGTATCGAAACCTGGTGAAATGCTTTTTGTAGATCGATTTTTGAAAATATTTTCTTACCTTGTGAATTGTTCGTAAAATCTGTTAAATAAGGCAAGGGGTACCAATCCGGTAAGGTTTGCGAGTTTAGCGCCCGGTAGTCGCCGCAGGGTCTCCACTTTCCATCGATCTTCTTAACCATGTGTAACGGGCTGTACCAATTGCTTTTTGAGGGCTGACATATTCCAGCTTTAATTAAAAAGGAAAATTCCTCTTTGGCTGCAGCAGACTTCTCCGGTGGTAATCGACGCGGCCGGCAAAATGTAGGTTGTCCAGTTGTTTCAATTCGATGAAAAATTGTTGACTGTGTTTTTGAACCATAGGGCGACAGTATCGTAATGTCGTTAAATTCTTTAAAAGGTCTGCAAAAGGGTTGTGAGAACTGTTCGACTTAATAGCGTCAATTGCGTTTAGTGGTAACGTAAGCTGCGAAGCGTGACCAGTGACATTGTCAATTAGTCAGTTTCGTCGCAAGTCGATTAACAAATCATAATCACCCTTATCGTATTTGGCGTATTTAAAATACGCCTACGACTGTTTGGTAATAGATTAAAGAGAACGTGAACTTATTTCCTTTAATCTTTTACCAAACAGTCGTAGGCGTATTTTAAATACGCCAAACACGATAAGGGTGAATGTTTGATAAAATTGGAACTTATGGCCAGGAAAAGTTTCGTTTCAACCCAAGGTCTAAATTAATTCGACACTCACCAATTACCTTAATTGACGTATTGCTTGCTGCAAACAACTCTACTGCCGTACGACGGATCTCTTGAGTTTTAGCACTTAGAGGAAGCACTGAGAAGTCGCCACCACTATCAACTAAAAATTGTTGCTGAGTATTTACATCAGTCACTGGGATGCGAAAAATTTGGCATTTAGTGGAGCATTTTTCGATGGAACGCTCCACCGGCCTTAAGTCAATTGAAGACTGAGTTGTAACAGTATGCACCTGTTGTTGTTTGTGTACTTTTTGCGGTACCAGCATTCTTTAAAATCCTCTTGCTTAACTCCATTATTGCTGCTCGTAGTTCTTATATTTCACTAACAGGCTCTTTATTCCCCTTACATTAGGGATTGCTGTTCGGTTTTAACAGAAATCGAAATCGCGGTTTTAATGCCTAAAAACCGAAACCCGACCAAAAACCTCAGTTTTACTTTAAAAATGTTCAGTGTGAAGCATAAATCAAGGTACCTCTTTTGAAATAAAACAATTTCTAAAATTTTTTTAAAAACAAGTAAGAAAGTTTGTGTTATTTATTCCTATTTTGCAAAATTATTCATATACTACAGTCCAGCAAAATTTTGCACTCTTATTCTAAGAAACAACCATAAAATACCCTTAAGTGCCTGGCAACTCCATAATTTTGCACAGAAAAAAACTTGGTACCCTCTAAAGTGATCTATGTTTAAGTATTGGCATCTCAATTATTTTAAATGTTTTTTTCTTTCTATGTTAATAAGGGTACATTTAGAATGTATTCAGAGTTATTTCTTGTTGATATCAGTAGCAATAATTGGGTTTTAATTGAAAAAAGTGTTAAATAATATTTTTATTAATAACACTGGTTTACAGCCAAAAAATACCAAGAACGCCACATGCTTAGATAAGTTAATTGGGACCTCCTGAACACGAAAAACGCTGTAATTTTTTTTTTCTAAGTACCGTTTTTAAGATAACGGTACTTTTGTGTTTTTCGGTGTATGGTCCCACTCAAACCCTTGTGGAGCCCAACCGAAAAGTCCGATAAAATTTCGTTTTTTTTTAATCATCAAATTACACTTAAAATGTTGGTAATTAAATCAACTATTTTGGCTGTAAACCAGTGTTATTAATAAAAATATTATTTAACACTTTTTTCAATAAAAACCCAATTATTGCTACTGATATCGACAAGATTATCTAGGCATGTGGCGTTCTTGGTATTTTTCCAAATTCAAAATTTGTAAAGAAGTGTAATCATAGATTGGGAAAATCATATTCTGAAATTGCTCAAATAACTAATAGAGGTAAGTCAACAATACAAAAGGTAATAAATCGCTTTCAAAAAGAAAAACGAGTTGAAAATAAGACCAGGTCTGGGCGTCCTCGCAAGCGTAGTATCCGAGAAGAAAAATAGTATCTTTAATTAGGAATGACTCCTTTAAAAGTGCACCAAAGATTACTGCCGAGTTGAAAGAGTAAATGGACAAAAGTGTTTCCGCGGTTACAGTACATAGACCAATCAAAAGAGCTGGGTACAACGCTCATACAGCACGCAAAAAGCCCTATAATATAAGCGTATTCTTCGGGTTTAGCTCTTCATTTTGCTTCCTCCATACTAAAGCACTTCCGTCTGAGCCAAAAATGTTGTACTTTGACTCATCAGAGAAAATAATCGTATCCCAAAACTCAGTTGGCTTTGTTTTATATTCATTTGCAAAATCAACTCGCTTTTTTCTGTTGACTTCGCTTATATAGGGCTTTTTGCGTGCTGTACGAGCGTTGTACCCAGCTCTTTTGATTGGTCGAACTTTATATATAACAGCCTGGAACAATGGCAAGCTATTTCAAAATTCTTTAAACTTAAAATAAGTACTAAGAAGAACAGATGTTTCTTTTTTAATAAAATACAACATCAAGTCCATATCACCAACAGGCCAACGGTAAAGCTGAATCAGCCGTCAAAATTGCTAAAAACCTAATAAAAAAAAGCACTAGCTTCGAACATGGATTTTTACAAATCATTACAGCTATGGAAAAATACCCCAAACAAAATGGGCTCCAGCTCAGCGAAACGAATGTTCTGTAGATGGCTGAGATGCAATCTACCTTCTTCAGACTCGCAACAAGAAGTCGTACAAAACGTTCCGATGAAAATTCAACAACAACGAACATACAGTAAAAAATATTTTGATCGAGGAACTCGTAAAAACAACAACTTAAAGGAAGGCGATCATGTGTACATCAAACAAAATCCAAATAAGAAATGGGTAAAAGGCAAGATTGAGCAAAAAATTACGGACCGATCATACGTTGTAAATTCGGACCAAACACAATACAGACGAAATACGATTCATATAATGAAACCAAATGCAACAACACCTAGCTCAGGATCTCGAGAAATACAAGGAGATGCAGATTCAATATCTAGCGTCATTAAAGCTGAACATTCACACCTAGAAATAATCATCCAGCAACCGGATGATATATTGACCGAAAACAAGAATTTAGAACCACCGAATACGAACGATCTGGAATGCGAAAATCTCCATCAAAGAGCTCGTAGAGAAACCAGACTTCCAAGACGATTAGACGATTACGAAGTTTTTGGAAAACAAAGGGGATGTCAGCATTGTTGGATCGGCCGGTTTTGATAGAGAGACGATACAGAAAACCACGTGAATGAAATTGAATATCCTATGTACAATTCTTTTATTTAATTATAATAAACATTAACCTAAATTGAACTTTAATTAAAAGTGTATTATTATAAATATTACACCACTAATTTATAAACCATTAGAGTTATCGAAAAAATCATTTTTTCGGTTTCCTGTAAAATTGAGATTTTGCAGATAGCACTATTTGAATAAAAACCCTCGATATAACAAATATGTCCTGTTCGTCGATAACGAATGAAGACTTCGTTCGCTTAACTTACATGTAAAACAAAAACAATATTTTAAAACAACAGTGTATTAACTTAAAATTTTTATTTTTCACTTTTTGGAAAAAATCGACACGATATATTCATATCCACCCGCTGTAAAAATATCGTGCTACTTTGTCTACATTTTGGTAATGAAACTGCCTTTTTCACATATTTTTTTCATATACATACATTAATGTAAAACTGTTTTGCATTTACTGAAAATGTTAAAATTTTGAGTTAATTCAGTATTATTGAAGAAGTGCGATATGAAAGTATAACCTAAATTGATAAATCTTTTTTAACTGATCACATGAAAAATAAACTTTTGTTTCCTAATACTTATTTCCAAATATAAAATTATTGTTTAATTACACTAAGCTAGTTGCAAAATTAGACAAGCCAGGCAGATGGCATTTTAGCATAATTCGGGTACGCTGAATTTAATGGTGCCCGCCGTTCTTTTTAGGTTAGCTCTTGTTTTCGAGATATACCGTTATTTCGAATTATTGAAATTACTTAAAAAAAAGAAAGTCCACAATAAAATTCCCTTTAAGAAAAGTAAGTAAGTTAGAAATAAATGATTGAGATGAAAAGGAAATTTTATTGCGGAATTTCGGTTTTTTAAGTAGTTTCAATAAACTAAACCGTTTTTGAGTTACGCGAATATATGTTGTGCAACCTCCTCCATTTTCGAAATAACGGTATATCTCGAAAACAAGAGCTAACCTAAAAAAAAACGGTGGACACCATTGAATTCAGCGTACCCGAATTATGCTAAAACGCCATGTGCCCGGCTTGTCCAAAAAAAGTGTCAATTTCGAGCACAGTGTTATTAATTAGTTTTTTCATAAGAACATGCAACACAGCCAAATAAAATGGTCACATACCTGCTTTACACTCTAACTACCATAATGCAAATAAGGGCCTTCAGCTGTAATTATTGTTGGATATAGTTCACATTTTAAAGCAGCCACCCCTAATCCGAACTAATAGAAATTTTGTCCGTTCCTCCTTCTGATGCTGTCCCTAAGCATAAAGATTGTTGTTTTATTAGTTTTTAAAAAGCAAACAAATAACAAACACTTTTCGTATTACCCCTTACAGTTGTAGGGGCAATATAATGAGAAGAACCAATATCACTTTTTGCATTAATATTACCTTCTACGCCTGTGGTGTCTTTCTCCATAACGTTCTCGCTACTAGCTGTGGCAGCTTCTAGCACTTGTTGCTGAACCTGTACAATTGGTTGACCATCTTCTGTGTAGGAAACGGAAACAGGAATACGAGTACCATCTTCACCAATGACATGGGCACCACCATCGCCATCTTGTGACTGCTGAATGACCAACTGACCTTCCGAATTTAGGAGAGAGGCATCAATTAATTGCGTCTCATTATTTTCACCTTGCACCAACACCATTTGTCCATTTGCATCAGTCATCATTTGTAAAGTTTCCCCATCGAGGCCCTCTCCAGACTGCAATACGCCTACTGACTGAAGAAGCTGTTGTATGTGCTCCGGATCTTGGACAAGGATTTGATTGCCGTCAGCATCGGTGAGAATATGATTATCAAGTTGTAAAAGTTGTCCACTTTCATTAAGTATAAACTTTATTTGTCCTCCATCCACTTGTGCTTGCATAGTAGCTTCATCTAATTCCATAGCAACATGCTGCTCTTGTTCACCATCAGCACCTCCGGCATCGGAACCAGCAGCCAATTCATGATGTTCGTGTGTCTGTTGTTGATGGGACTCTTCTGATTCCGCGACCTCTTGGTGAACTTCATCACCAGCTGCCGTTTCTGTTTGTGGATTTCCTGTTGTGCCAGAAGTTTCACGTGCAGTCTGGCCCTCAGCTGGTTGTTCAATCAGACGATTATTTGATGAAGATTCTGCAGTTTTTGTTTCACCTTCGTCTGTGGCAGGTTGTTTTGATGATGAGGACGATATTGTTTCATCACTATTATTTTGCGCAGGTTGTTCCAAAGATTTGGCATTCTCAGCTGTAGGGTTTGTTGGTTGTTCTTCATTATCGTCGTCTAAACTGGGCATGCTGACCGGTCCAGAACTAGTTGCTTTTGGTGACTCAGCTTTTAAATTTGTCGATGCTGTGGTGGTTGTTGTGGTAGTCGTTGTTAAAGCATGTGTTGAATCATCTGGATGGTCCAACATGGGCATATCTATGCTTACCGACACTGGAGCGGTGGTTGTGGTAGTCGTGTTAGAAATGTGATCTTCGCTGGTCGAAACTACGCCACCGGCTTCTTGACCGGGTATGGTGATATTGAAGGTAATACCACCTCCGGTACCAGCTTGCGAAGTGATAACAACTTGGTCATTGCTTCCACCATTACCAGATGATGATGTGGTGGCCGCAATACTAGTGTCACCTTTGTCGGAATGCATTTTCTCAAAAATGCTTTCAATATCTGCTTCTAATATAGTATTGTTGCCAGCATTACCCAAAGCTTGTTGTTGTTGCTGGTGGTGGACATTAAGATCGGCATTGTGATGGACCATTTCATTGTTTTCCTGTTGTGCTCCTTCGCTTAGCAAAGCTGCTGCATTTAATGTGGATAATGAATTATTTCCAACGACTGCATTGGAAGTCTTTTTATGTGTGCTGGCCGCAGTTGTAGCAGTATTGGCAGAGCTTTCTCCACTTCTGTGAGTCTCCATGTGTTGGTTATAGTAATGCTCCTGTATAAATGTCAAAGAACAAATATGACAGGAAAAGAAACGTATGTTATTGGCTGAAGATGCACCGGCAACATCTGTTGTGGGGGTATTTGTTACTGGTGTAGTTGAATCACTTAAAGCTTCATCAATAGTTTCCTGCAAAAGTTTCTGTGTCGTCAGCATATTTTGTGAAGCTTGTGGTGCCTGTTGCTGTTTAATTGTGATAATTTGTTGCTGTTGTTGAACCTGTTGCTGTTGGAGTTGTTGGGTATTTTGCTGCTGTTGATGCTCCTCAAAATGTTTAACTAACATTTCTCTCTTGGGGAAAGACATTGAGCAAGTGCCACACTTAAATACATTACCTTGATGTTGTTTCGCATGTGTCGTAGCAGCCTCACGAGTCTCAAAGCGCTGAGCACACAAACGACATTTAAACGGCTTCGATTTAACACCAGCCATATGTTTACGCATGTGCTCATCAAATGCTAACTTGTCAGTGGACTTGAATTGACAATGATTACATGAGTAGAGCGGTGTAGTTGTACTTGGAGAAGCTTGTGCATTTACGGCTGTTATAGGATCAGCAGCTGGAGCCGCGTTTTGTGGTACGGGCAAAGTTGTTGTACTTGTTACGACCACATTCGTACTATGATTTATTTCCATGTGTTTACGCAAAGCAGATTCACTTACAAAGTTTATATGACACACAGCGCACGTGTTGTCCATGGGCGTATTATGTTCGCGTACCATGTGTTGTTTCATGGCTCCAAAGTTGGGGAATATTTTCTTGCAATTTTTGCATTGGAAGTTTTGATGTTTACATGTTTCGTAATGCGTATTAAAGAGGCGCATATCGGATGTCTTGTAATCGCACGATAAACATTTATATATCTTAGTCGTTTTACGTTGAAGCGTTTGTGTACCGGCCGATTGTTGTTGGTTATTTGCTGGAGATTGAGTAGATATTTTCATTTGTTGTACTGCGCTCACTGGAAAAAGAAAACAAACGGTTTCGATAAGTTTTAGTTAAACATGCTTCCTTTTTACAAAATATGCCTACCTAGAAGCATAAAAAACAAAATGATTTTCTTGCTTTTTCATTTAACCTTACTTTTTTATAACTAAGTTGTACATTTTGATTAAAAAGAAAAATCATTTTAATAACAACTTCAATCAATAGTCTATTATTTTATAGGAATGGTTTAATAGAAACATACTTTTTCCAATACTGTACTGGGAGCTCGAAAGCTGTCTGTCTAATGATTTAAATGATCAGGTACACAAAGGAGTATCACATTTGAATATGATGTGATTGATTTTTTAGAATGAATGTTTTTATATCCTCCACAACTAGTTGTGAAGAGGTTATACTAAGTTTGTGATTCCTTATAAAACATTTTTAATATTCATATAAGACACACTAAAGTATATACAGTGCTGCTCAAAACATTTGCAACCATGCCAACGGTTGACTAAACTCCTTAATTTTATTGAAAATCAAAACAAGAATGCAAATATTTAAATGTAATTTTGTTCTATATTAATTCACTTTAAAGAATTATATAAGATAAATTATTTATTGACAACGATTTTTTCATAATTTGTAAAATAATTAACCAACTAATTTTTTTCAGTGCTCAAAACATTTGCAACTACGTAACACCCTGTCTCCTTTTATCGTTTTATGGTATTATTTTCGTAATTTTATAACGGTAATTAGTATGTCAGTTTCAAAGTGGAACAGATTAACGTAAAGAAAGAGCATCCAAGCAGTTTAAGGCAGTTTATTTCATAATTTCGTCACAAAGTGATCGGTACGGACCCATGTGCTATATTTTTGTATAAATTCGACAAAATGGGTGGCAATAAATATAATCAACACGTTAAGAAGCAAATTATTAACGATTATAAGGCAGGTGTATCCCAAATAGACATTTCCAAAAAATATAACGTGCACAAGTCAACTGTGTCTCGTGTTTTAAGTAGTGGAAACACCGAAACTATTCATAGAGGCGGAAGAAAACGGAAGACAACACCAAAAGAGTATCGCAAAATTAAAAGAATAATACAACAATTCCCTCAAATTTCCTCCAAAGAAATAAAAAATACGTTTAAACTGGAAATATCAGCGCAAACGATTAGGCGCAGAGCAGTGGAAGCTGGACTTCTAGCTTATAAAACCGTTAAAAAACCATTCATTTCAAAGAAAAATAGGTTAGCTCGTCTCCAGTTTGCTAGAAAATATCTTAAATGGTCTCTTCAAAAGTGGAAATGTGTTCTATTTTCTGACGAAACAAAATTTAATTTACACGGTTCGGATGGAAGGTGTTTCGTGCGAAGGCCAAAAGGTGAAAGTCTAAACCCGAAGTATACCAAAGGTACTGTCAAGCATGGTGGGGGCAACGTCATGGTGTGGGGGTGTTTTTCCGGGCAAGGAGTTGGCCCGATTCATAAAATCGAAGGAATTATGAGAGGTGAGGACTACAAAACCATTTTGTCGGACGTAATGTTGCCATACGCCTCTTAAGAAATGCCGCTTGCTTGGGTGTTTCAACACGACAATGACCCCAAGCACACGTCTAAGGTGGTAAAACAATGGATTTCAAACGAACAATTGTGTGTGCTTGACTGGCCTGCCCCGTCGCCTGACATAAGCCCCATAGAGAACCTTTGGCAAATTGTAAAAACAAAAATTGGAAATAAAATTTTTAAAAAACCTGAAGATCTCTATGCAGACGTGAAAGAGCAGTGGAATACCATCCCACAACACATAATTGACAATTTGGTTCATTCCATGCCAAGAAGATGTGCTGAGGTTATAAAACGTCGCGGTTACGCTATCAATTATTAACAAAAATTCATATTTTCTTCAATACCACTTGGACACTTAGTATAGGTTGCAAATGTTTTGAGCACAGCTAAACAAGAATTGTTAACTTATTTCATATATTATCAAAACAATGTTGGCAATAAATGATTTATCTCATATAATTCTTCAAAGTGAATTAATGAAGAATAAATTTGAATTTAAAAATTTGTTTTTGCATTTTAATTTTCATCAAAATTACAATGTTTGGCCAAAAGATGGTGTGGTTGCAAATGTTTTGAGCAGCACTGTATATATTCTGGGTTTCTCAGTTTGGGCTTAAAATCCAGCAAAATTGGTTCAGTAGGATAAGAGTTATAAATCCAAAAGTGGAACACCACCCTAAAAACGTTTATAATTTTGTTTCAAAAACGAATATTAATGGTGGCGGAACGCACTCATTGATATGACGTTTTGCACAAATTCGTTCTATATGACTAGTAATCATACTACCGAATTGCATAAAGATCGGTCCAAAATATATTTACCATAGGCCCCATATAAAGCCCACTCTCGAAAAAAAAAACTTTAGTACGTCTAAATACGTAAAGAGCAATTTACTATTGTAGTAGAATTTGTCTGTCATAGTTACATAAGACTTTGAATCACATTACAAAATTTGGTAAAGATCGGTCTATAATTTACTTAGGCGCCATGCCATATAAAACTTTATAATAATGCTATTGTAGTAATTTTGTAAATTTCGTCTGTCATAGTTTTATTAGACTAAAAATAACACTGTCAAATTTCGTGAAAATTGGTCCAAAATTTACCAAATGCCCCATATAAAGCCAAATTTCTAAAAACACTATCGCACGCCTAAAACCGAAACGACTAATGCTATTGTACTAAATTTGTTCTGAAATTACTTTATAAGATTAAAAATTACACTGTAAAGTTTCGTGAAGAACGGTGCATAATTTACCATGGGTCCCATATAAAGCCCGAATATGACGATCGATCCAAAATTTTCCATGTCTAATATAAATTCCTCTGCAGAAAATAATTTTAACTATTTTATTTAAATTAGTTTAAACTAAGTTGTATTTGACTAGAAAGCATCAAATTTTCAGATAGTCGGCCAGTATTTTAACATACAAAGGTATAAACCGCAACCAATAATAATATTGACGTCAGTTTTTATTGAGAAAGTTTATAAATAGGTTTATATCCTAAATATAGCCCACTCCTGAGGTATTCTAACTGTAAGTAGAGGGTATCAAAGATTTGGCACTCGAATCTTGTTTCAAGACAAAAATATATGTATGTTTAAATATGAACAAAATATCACGTTTAAAAACAAATCGAAGATCCCTGACGTAAAGGTGGTTAGAATCGATTTGCATGCCAGGATTGTTGCCTTATTTTTCCCAGTGTTTTTCTTATTACAGTTAAGTTAAGCATTTGTGCACTATGTAGTTATGTATTTTAAATCGATTTTTTAAGAAAAAATGAATATGTTTTGTTCTTACCTGCAGCTCCACTATTTAATTTTTGAAGTTTATTAGGCGGTGCTTGTAGTGTGGTTGATGAAATATTATTTGAAACGTTAGCAGACGCAACTGTTGGTGTAGCACTAGCGACTACAGTTGTTGCATTTACGATACCACCACTATCATCATTTAAACCATATTTTTTATGTAACAAGTTCATTAAATTAGTACGTACACGTTCGACATCATTTTCCAAGCGATCTAAGTAGTTAATAAGGTTTGTACAACGCGAACACACAACATCTTCGACACTTACAATGACCATAAAAGCATCGCCCACCAATTGACCAATTTTATTAGGAAATTTTGTTGTTGTGTGCGTGGTCTGCATTTCGGTTAACTGATGTTGTGCCTGATTGGCACTCAATGCATCATCGCAGACATAGCAACGGTTAATTGTCGTTGCAATTTGCTGCTGTTGCTGAACATTATTTGAAAGTGATGCTGCTGAAACTGTAGTTGGTGTTGCACCGGAACCAACAATTTTTTGCTTAAGAATGCGCGGTTGATTAGGTCCAGTAACAGTCACTGCTCCACTCGACAGCAGATTATGTATTTTACGCACTGCACTATTCATTTGATTATTCATTATTTTTGCTAAAAGTAATTTTGGACGAGTCTTCGAGACTGCAGTTTATATTGATATTTTTGTTTTCTTTCTCTCTGTCGTGTTTACTTCTAAAACAGGTATGTGTCGTCTTACATTAAACTGAAAAGTAAAAAATGTTAAAATGTATGCAATTTTTTTTAATATTATGAAATTATATTCCATAGCAACTTTCTGAGAAGTTTATTTATCAATAAAAACCCTTTACCTTAACACTTACGTGGTTAAATAAAAATATCAAAAATTTGTAATGCATTTAAACTTACTAAGGATATTAATTTTCTTTTAATCAAAACCAACAGAAATGGCAGCCTTTTTAATAAACGGGTGTCATTATATCGTTAAATTTTCGTTCTATTTAAGTGTGACCAGTGTTGCCGGAATCCAAATTTTACACAGACAAAACGTTAAAATTATCCAAAATTGTAAATCAAGGCGAATTTACTACACCAGTTAAACTTATCTTGCAACGTAAGCAACAGCTGATAACTAACCTTGTGTTAAAATGGTATACCGTTCTGGTGGTTCAGGGGAATCTTTACTAAATTCTATAATTTCGCTTAAAATTATGAAATTTAAAACTTTTTTAAGTTATTACATTTCAAAACACACAATTTAAAATTAAAAACAAAATGAAATAATTGTTTGAATTTTGGACACAACGTTAAAATATTTTACAGTGTTGTAACGTTTTCAAAATAGCACCACCTTGTATGAATTCGCCTTATTACACAAAATAAATTTGGTGTTCAATATTAAGTTACGCCTTTTATTTACTATGCTAGGAACACACAAATTTGTACGTCGTATGAATGTAGGACGTAACGCTGTAAATTTGAAAAAGCACACTTCACTTAAGGCTCAGTTAACCGGGAGTAACAGTTTCTTAACCTTACCGTAAAAAAGTAAGACCGATTGAGACGTAAAATCTTACTGCTAACTATAATCGTTCTAATTGCTTTACCTACAACAAAATGTAACAGCTAATTTGCAACGTTACTGTTACTCCCGGCTTACTGAGCCTTTGCCCACAATGCCGTCGTAAACGTATTTTGTCTTGAAAATAATATTAAAAAGATTCCAAATTTATTCAATATATTATCAAATAGGTACTTGCACACAAAACACATTTTTCATAGTAAGATTTTAACAACGGCGAGGAATTTTAAACAAACAAAATGCCTGTGGTTTTTTGTGTTTTTTTATTGTTGCAGAGGTAAGAAGACCTATTAGATAGGCCTTGCTTGATATATTCAAAAGCTTTGAAATTATAACAGTATTAGCCCTATACGTTCAGAAAGGAAGTGGAAAATAGCACATATATATATGGAAATTCATGGGTCCATAACTCGAAAACTGCATTTGCGTCACTTTTACCACATAATATATATATATTTTCTTTTTTTTTCAAATTTCTATTACCGTGTTATTTTTTAATTTGTTACAAATACTTTTTAAATCAAATAAAAATGTTTATTTTTTTGTATATGAAATAATGTGGACGTGAAATAGAACAAGCGTATAGGAAAAAATGTCCCATTTTTGAATAATTACACAGAAATCGGCAACGCTGGTTGTGACACATGCTGCTTCCTACGAATAAAAAAGACGAATGTATGAAAAAAAAGAACTTAACGAAACCAAAAATGGGGAATACAATTTCTGCAAAAACGATAGAGGAATGAAAATACCGAAGAAAAACAGAATAACTTAAAACAGAGATAGAAGGCGGGAGGGTTAGAAAACAATAGAAATAAATGCATCAGATATCAAACTACTAAAACAAAACTTTTTCCTTCAGCAACTTTTTTTTAATTAAATACCCCTTATACTCTACTCACACTTGATGATTTAATTATAAATATTTTTTTGAAAATTAAATTAGTTCAAAGGTAATTTAAGTTAGTAACTTTTTTTATTTCTTTATAAAATATTTAAATTTACTTTATTATCATTGTCGATTCACACACACATTAAGAGAACTATTTTTCCCACAGTAAAACGTTTGTACTTGTTTTTACAATTTGTTTAAAACACGGGACTTAAATTTTATAATGATTTTCCACTCACTGAACTTAAAAATAAAGGATATTATAAAACGACGCGCCAAAAAACATATTACACATGTAAACAATAACTTTAAAAAAAATACCTTGCATTTTTATATATTTAACATTTTAAAACACCCTCAAGATAATAAATCTTTATGTAAACAACTTGAAAAAATTAGTACTTTTAATATTTTTTTTTCTATTTTTGACATAAATGGCATTATACAAAAAAAAAAGAATAAAATCGACGGCGTTACCACAATGGAAAAATCTTTAATACTAGTCTGTAGAGCCGCTACTGTACGAATGCTAGACCAAACTTAACGAAGGAAAATAACTAGCACCAACAACAACAGCGGCAGCACTATATATGAAGAGTAGACGATGAACCAAAAAAGAAAAAATCATTGTACGACATAAATATGGTGGTAGTTTGTTTTTTTTATTTTATTCAAGGCAAATATCTTAATTTCAAGAAAATTTATTTTCTTACAATTTACATAAAACACACTTAATTGATTGTACGTTTTCCCCACCAAAAAATATTGCTATTATCTAAAAAATGCAGCTCTAATTTATTTTTCAGTTATTAAATTTTGCACTTCACAAGCAACACTGTACTACTCTGTTAGTTTTCCACACACTAAAAAATCCAACCGTTTTTAACGTAACTTTATCAATAACTATGTCCCCATCTCTTTTACTCCTGTACATTCTGCACACATACTTTTTAATTGAGAGTGACAAGTATATATAATATCACAACGTTCGTTAAGTCAAAATGGCTGCCTATATGAATTTGCTGCAGCTTCGTTTTGTTTTGAACAAAAAACTTAAACGTGATGTATTTTCGTGTATGCCGCTTTACTTAAAACTTTTGCTTTTTTTCTTTCGAAACCGGCGTTTTCGTTTTTACATTTTTAGTAATTGGTTGATATCAATTTAATAATACCTTAAAAAACTGGTTTTTTGTTTTTAATTTTTCACAAGTTTTAGAAAACATGCATTCATTTATGAAAAATTTTATTTTTCACTAGGAAACGCGTGTCCCCGTTGAATTCACGACAATGACTGGCAGTGATGCCATTTTTTCAAAAATCCCTAAATCCCAAAAATCTCTTTTTCCCTACAACCACTTCCACACATGATGGAAGTGCTTCCACCCCTATTTTTTTTCCAATATTTAAAATGTTCAAAAACCAAAATTTTATTTTGAATTGGCACATTTTTCTTTCAGGTACATAAATTAGGTTTTTTTACATAACAAAATTAACCAAAAGCAACATAATGGTGCCCATAGACGAGGCAACATTTGTTGAAACATGGGCTTGTGTCACTTTATGTTGATACAGTATTTTTCGTTTAGCTGCATTTCTTGCCTATCTGCACAATATACAAAGCATTGTGTATGATGGCTAAAATCGTGTACGTGCATTTTGCTTAAGTGCATATTGTGGTTAACAGCATTCGATTTTTGGTCAACAATGTTTATTTTTAATACAAAGTAACTTTTTTAAGTGCTTCAAAAAAACAAAAAAAAAAATTATTGTATCAATCGCTATTTTATAAAAAAGATAGGCAAAAAAATTAACTTTGCTGATATGTTAACACAAATCGAAAATTAATTTTGTTCTGCAAAAAGCTTGTTACAAGGTATATTTACACAAGGTAAACTCGTTGGCCTATATGTTTGTCAGCTGTTTACCCAAGTTAGAACCCAAACGTCAAATTTCGTGTATATGAGCCAAAATTTGTATATGTGTGCGTTAAATTATTGTTTTATATGAAGACAATGTTGACAACTCGGTTCCTGTTATAGAGCAGCACGTCTACACTCCCAAGTGAGTCTACCTTGTGTAAATATACCTTGGCTTGTTATACCCATGGTGAAATAAACAGGTGGCAGCACTACGCCAGATGACGATTTTTTTATTCTTGCATTGTTTGTCTAGGTTAGAGCTGGCAAACTATCGATAGTCGCAACATTCGATATTTTCGATAGTTTGTTGACAATTTATCGATACTATCGATAGTATCGAATTTTTTGTAGAATTCCTTAATTTAATTTGTAAGTAATTACCGTACTTGTCCATGTAGAAATATAAAGAAATACAATTTTCCAAATTTGGAATAAAGTTTAATCTTTCTTAGATTTTCAGTCATTTTACTTATCACAAGCTAAATTTTTTCAAATATGTATTAAAATATACATACAGTTTGCAATAATTCGGGTTCCACTAAAAAAGTTGTTATATTTAAATTTATTTATGATTACATATGATGTTGAATTTTCAAAACTTCAAGAATAATAATGTGCACTGGTTAGTATGTAAAAAATATTAATATGTATCAAAATTTTTAAAAATAAAATAAAAATGTAAATAAAACTGAACTGGCAAAATAAAATAAAGTAATTTGTTTTTATTTTTGTTTTTTATTTACCTACAAAAAATTAATCAATTGTAGTCGGGACTGTAAGAAAAGATAAACTCACTTTTTATTGTTGTTGTTTTTGTTTAAGCTTTGATATTGTTACAAGTAAAACTGGGGTTTATAATTCTTATTCGCTTAACAGTTTTATTGTATAATATCTTTAGTTTTTCTAAATTTTTTGGATGAAGTTTCCTGACGATCTGGCCTAAGCAACCAGTGAAATGCGCATAGGAATAGCTTATCTCTTCAACAATAAATTTCAGTTTATCAATATTATGAAATGGGAATTTAGCAAATTTAAACGAAACCTTGTTAAAAATTTTCGTTTGGGAAAATATACTGAAACAACAATAAGACAACTCAACTTTGTTTTTGCTCTCAATATAAATTTCTAAACGAAAATTTTTATTTTAGTTAATATAGAAAACTTTAATAAAGGTAAACTTACTTTAGTATACTCTTTTTACTTAAACTCGTATTTGGTGATCTTAAAATCTAAAAATATTAAATGTTGGCGATTTTCGATATACTATTTGGCGATTCAGGTGGAAAATAATTTGAGAAACCTGGTACATACATTTATAAAAATTTTTTCTCTGGCATGAGGATAAGCAAGGCTATTCAAAATGGTTGATCCTTAAGCCGATTAAATAACTGCCGCAACTAGCTAAGCTGTGCGGCAACGACGGCTGACTTGTTATTGTTTCGATTTGGAAACAAAAAATTATTGATGATTTTCATAAAAAAGATTTCAACGATAGTATCGCTATCGAAAATAAACTATCGATAGTCCAATGGAAAGACAACTATCGATACTATCGATAGTACTATCGATTGTTTGCCAGCTCTAGTCTAGGTTTATGTCAAAGTTTTATTTATGTTTACAAAAAGTCCACGTTTTGTGCTGTGATTATTGTATTTTATTAAAGTTTTTGATAATTTTAAATTAAAATAAAGAAGATATTGACCATAATTAAATAAAAATTAGCTAAAAATTTATTTATTTCATCACGTTCAGCGGCACGCTTTGATTTTTGTTTAATGTATTTTTTGACGTAAACGGTGATGTAATTTCCATTTTTTTTTGTAATGTTGTATTTGTTGCCATAACGATGCCACCTGCTTATTCCACCATGCTTTGTCACCTTCATGGCACAGAGCATACAGAGATAAAAAAGTGACGTATGAAAAATGCCCAATTATTTGCGAGGGCAGCTTTCGAAGAAAGAGAAAGAAAACGTGTTATGGTAGTGAAGTGGCAATGTGTAAAAACAGGCCGCTATTATCAACACAAATTACGTGATCAAAACAAAACATGTGTGCGTTAAATTGTTTTTGTTTTATATGAAGACAATTTTGACAACTCGGTTCCAAGGTATATTTATAGCAGGTAGTCTCGGAGAGCCAGCTGTTTATTTTTTATTTGCTTAATGATGCTGTTATAAACATTGATGAGGTATTTAAACAAACAAAAAAGGAGTATTATAAGAGACGTTACGGTATAATTACAAATATAATGCACTGGAGAAAGAAGCAATTAAAACTTTCAATATTATTGGCGGAGCAATCATATGTATTAAGCTATAAAAGAAGATTGTGGCAATTGATAATAAATACAAAAGCAGCTATTGACAAATGTATTAATTTTATTATCCATAGGACATTACGAAATCATTTTGGGAAGTGAACTGCCAAATTCTTAGTGATGAAGGCATTAAGAACAACTTCCGGATGAACCGCGAATCATTCGAAGTGCTGTGCAACAAGTTGAGATGTTTGCAAAAAGAGCAAACACAACTTCTCCGCAGAGTATAGAAGTATTACAAGCTTATTTGATATCGGGAAGTCAACAGTTTGTGTAATTTTAATTGAGTTTTGCAAAATGGATTGGAGCATAGTATGCCCTGAATACTATAATTTTTTCCTATTACGCAAAGATAAAATAGAAGAATCGGTAAAATGGTTTGAAACATTAGGATTTCCCCAATGTTTAGGTGCGATCGGTAAGTAACCAAATATTTACCGATCAAAGTTTTTTTACTAAGATGGATGCCATATTGAGGTTCATCCTAACAGTGCCGATTCAGTAGATTATTTTAATTACAAAGGGTGGTACTCAACGATACTTTTTGCATTGGTGTACTACAGGTATATATATATATACGTACAAATATGAGCTGTTATTTTTGAAAGTGGTATAAGTCCATTTTTTCATGTATCGAGATATTTAAGGGTTTGCGTTTGAGTTGATTTAAAAATTATGGCGAGCGAACACCTATAAGAGTAATGTTTTTACTACTCTTAACGCTTTAAATTTTATCAGGAAAAATGAATCTTTTAATTATTAAGATATATATTCGATTTTTTAAGCTCCAAATGGTCTTAAACAACTTTTAAAAATAACGTATTATAAGAAATTTATTTTTATAGACATTTGCTTACCACAAATGGATTTTAAAGGTAAAAAATAATTTATGTACAATAATGCCGTTAACGTTACGGTAAGCTCCACTGTATTCAGCCTACTCGAACTATGTATGCCCGCCGGGTGCCCCGCTTTTCAGTTTTTTTTAAATAAACTTTTACCACTTTTTCATATCATAAATACTTAACAAAATCTCAATCGTTAGTCTACAGTTTTTTTTACAGATACCGATTTTTGTACATAAATTTTGGCAGTACAGGTCGGTGCAATGATTCTCAAATTTTTGAGAAGTCATTGCTAAAAAAAAAACTTACCGATGGTCCACTATTAAATGAAATGTCTAAAACATTATCTGGTGTTGAAGTTCAATTAGTAATCTTAGGAGACTAAGCCTTCCGATTGTCCAAAACTGTAATGAAACCATATCCTTTCAACGTTGACAATGATGCCATTAAGAAACAATATAATTACTCATTGTCAAAAAACAGAGGAGTTGTAGAAAACGCCTTTGGTCATTTGAAAGCTCGTTTTCGGAGAATTGGAAAAGGCGTGGACAACAAACTTATGAACGTGAATACCATTATAAAGGCATGTTGTGTTTTACCCAGCTTTGTTAACAAAAATTATGACTCTATTAATCGCCAATGGCTTAAAGAAGTAAAAACTACACAACAACCCCGTCACGAAACATTTTTAATTGAAAACAGAAACGGAGAAAAAATAAGACAAGCAATTGCCTCATGTATTGGTATGTTTTCTTTTAATCGTAATTAATTTTTAATATACATACAAAAAACTATTTTTTAATTAGTAAGAACAAATAGGTATATATTTATTCCTCCAAGGAACGAAATTTGTCCCAAGTAGTATTGTACACAAAATTGAGATCAAAAATGTAGAAACTATAAAGAAAAACTAAAATAAGATTTCAATTACTAAAACTGCATATTCAATTAATTTTGTTGTTGAAGTTCAACCTATGATGAAAGTTGTGTTAAATTGTTAAAAGATTTTGTTTTTGATCACCACACAGGAATTCATTTATTTAAGAAATCAATTGGAAGCGATTTTATTTATTGAAGACAAGATTATCATCGCACAAATCAGACCTTAAATCAAATGACAAACCTTTAACACAAAAAACAGCACTAGCAGCCCACTGTGCAAAAACGGGACATCAACCAGACTTTAATAAGGTGAGAATACTTGTGGGCATGGTGGAATAAGCAGGTGGCATCGTTACGGCAACAAATACAACATTACAACAAAAATGGAAATTACATAACCGTTACGTCAAAAAATACATTAAACAAAAATCAAAGCGTGCCGCTGAACGTGATGAAATAAATAAATTTTTAGCCAATTTTTATTTAATTATGGTCAATATCTTATCAAAATTATCAAAAACTTTAATAAAAAACAAAAATCACAACACAAAACGTGGACTTTTTGTAAACATAAACAAAACTTTGACATTAACCTAGACAAACAATGCAAGAGCAAAAAATCGTCATCTGGCGTAGTGCTGCCACCTGTTTATTTCACCATGCTTGTGGGAGAGAATAATTACACTAAAGAGCAAGAGGGGTAAACGCTTCCCCTCCCTATATCTTCTTAACTAATTAACCGGCTTACTTAAAATTTGGCATGCAGCCACTGTTACATATGAAGGAACTTTAAGATATACATTTTCTGAAAATTCCAACAAAAATGGCGTAAAATACGGCAATTTTTTGGAAATTCCCTCTTCCCATGTTTTCTTAATTTATAATCCTATGATAGTTTAAAGTCTTGAAGGAAGCATTAGCTATAAATTTTAGCATTTACGGCGCAAAAAAAGCAAAAGGGGTAAAAGCACCCCCCTCCTATACCTTTTTAATAAATAAACCGATTTTGAAAAGTTGGTGTATTTTTTTTAAACATTTTTCTCCGGTTATTCTACTTCGGCTATGCAATAAAAAATTTATGAAAAAAGTTATCGAAGCTACCATTTTAATGGTAAATTCTGAGACGAAAATGTATTTCTGCCACGAACTCACCATGTTTTTCACACGGACAATTATACGTGGCATGTTCTCGCGTCGGCAAGCCATCGAGTTTATCATGGTATAAAGCACTTTATTCCTCTTTTTTTCACTAGAAATAAGTTATATGGCAAAACAACGTTTGCTGCGACAGCTAGTTTTTATATAAAATAGAACTCAAGCTTAATAAGAAAAAAATAATATTAACTAAAATAATTTTTGCAATTTTATTTTAGTGTTTATTTAATTCTTTAATTTAATTCTTTTACTATAATTATAATTTGCTACAATTTCACAAACTTAATTTCTTTCCCACACAATTTGTTTCTATTTTTTTTCTTTTTTGATTCTTTTTTTCAATTGACAACCAAATTTGATGTTTTATGTTGGCAATAATTGTCAACAAAAATCGACTAACAATTATTGCAACATAAATTGCCGGCAATAATTATGTACAAAAAATTGCTGTCTACATAAGATAACATAGTTTTAACATTTACTGCAATATATGTCGCAATATTTATCTCTGGTATAGACGGGCAGTAACGCAACGTCAAGCACGCGTGTCAACAAATAAATACTTGAAAACAGCCGCAAAAACAAAATTTTTTTTTGTGTTGAACACGTGCTATTATTATTGTTTTGAAAACAACAACACGTGCGTGACAAACAATAGCAATACAAACAAAAATATTTCAGAAAACATTACGAGTGCTTTATTAATAAGAAAAGGTCAAGAAATTAATAAAAATATGATAAAAAATCTTTAAATTTAGCGGCTTAAAATGTTTGAAAAATTATTCAAAAATGTTGTTATATGAATAAAATCTGTAAATTTGTGTGTTTATAAATCTGATAACTGATTTCGATAGCCCTCAACTAGGGCTATTAAGGTCACAAGCTGTGACTTTCGACAAATTAAAAGTTAAGGGGGTGTTCTATATTAAAGAAAAAAATTCAAAAATTTTCCAATAAGTTCCCTACAAGAAATGGATGACCAAAACTAATACAAACGCACTATTTTTTTTTTTTTTATTGTTACAACTGGCGTTGCCACTGATGGCCGTTTGTATACCAAACTAGGAATATTTGTTTAAGCACAAGTTTTATTAATCTTTTCTTCTTTTTATATATTAACTTAATAATACGTTAAATATATATGTTAATACGTTTCATAAATGTTAATTATTATAAGAATTTAGCTAAATTAGAATTAATTAATTAAAAAAAAAGTTGTGGAATTTTGGGAATTGCTGTTGTAAAAAACATTTTAGGAAGAAATTTTTGATAGTGGCAACGCTAATTACTTCAGGTATGAAATGCGTATGCAAGAGTGAAACAACAAATGCATGTATGATCGTTTTATTTTTTAATGGAATGTGCAAAATATGGAAAAAAAAATTTTAAAGCGAAAGGAATTTTGTGATATTTTGTAGTCTTGGGCTTAATCGTTCGTTTAGGTGACCGGTCATTAACGTTCAATTCGAAACAGTGAACGAGTTCGTTCATTTCGTTCAGTCGGTCATTTCAGGTCACTTGTCTTTTGGGTCGGTTGATCGTTTGGATCAGTCGGTCTTTTGTATCAGTTGCTCTTTTGTGGTTTTCGTTCAGTCATTCACAATTGATTGAATACGGCAATGTGTTAAAAGAGTATAGCAATATTCATTTAAGAAATAGGTATACAATAATAGAAAACAATAAACACAAAGCAAATTCGAAGAAACATTTTGCTTTGTGTTTTGCATTGTTTTTTGTGAATGACTGATTCAAAAGACCCAAGTGAACCATATTGAACGATGTATTATGAAAATGTGTAAAGCAATGTGACAATGAGTAAAAGAAACAAGTATATTATTCTGGCATAACAAACATATACACAAGAATAGTACTGTTGTTTCTTTTCAATCAGTTGTTCGGTAAGCAAGTGAATGACTGATTCAAAAGACCTGAAAAGACCCAAGTGAACCATATTGAACGATGAGACTGAACGGCCGTTCAACGTTCATTTGACTGATTCGTTCAATTGAACCGGGTCGTTCATGACCGACACAACTCTAATATTTTGACGTGCGCGCATTACTTTTGTTATTAAAAATATATATAAAAAATTAAATAAAATTGACAGTGACAATAAAGAAAAAACGAAAAATTACACAAAAAGAATAAATTAATAGTGACAATAAAAATAACACAAATATTAACAAATAAAAAAGTGAGAATATTAAGAAATTAAATTAAATAAAAGTTTAGTTTTTGTGATAGAAATTAAATATTAAAAAAAGACGTTTGCAGAATTGTCATCATTGGAAAAAAGGACATTTGAGTCCAATATTCAAATGTATAGAAGATTAATGGAAAGCGAAGATAGTGCACGAAGAGAAAGAGCTACTATACAACCTGTTCCTTCAATAAGTGTAAATTGTAACCCAGAACTTTTTTTTATTTCTTTTTTTCGAGCAACAATATATTTATAAGTATATGTATGTAGAACATAGAACAAGAAATAATTATTTATTTTGTAAAAAGTACAAATATTGATTTTTATTTTAAATAGTTTTGTAAAAAGTACAAATATTGATTTTTATTTTAAATAGTGTTTTATTTAAGCTAAAAAGTACGTCAACAGTGACGAATACAGTCATCAGTACTGACTAGTCAGATGTGTCCGGTATAAGCATCAGTAGTGACTAGTCAGCTGTGCCCGTTGTATACATCAGTACTGACTAGGCAGCTGTGCCCGTTTTATACATCAGTACTGATGTTTACAGAGTATAAGAGTAAACAGCTCAGCTATATATTTTATCAACCACAAATTTCAAAGGTTAAAGAGGGATGCAAAATCACACGTATACAAAAGTTTCCATCAGTTTTTTCACGTTGGCCTTAAGAAAATGATAGAAACTTTGTTCTACGCGATGATGGATATTCGCGACAGCAATGCCAGTCATATGATAGGTCAAATGACTGTCACTGTTCTGGTAGGGTTGTTATATGAATAAAATAGCTTTTATCAACTACAGTGGACTCCCGATAATTCGTAATCGCAAGGGATCGCCCATTTCTTACGAATTATAGGGGTTTTAAATTTAGCGGGGTTTCGATTTAACGGGGTTAAAATAAAATAAATACGAATTAACGGGGTTTTTCAATTTATTTACTTAAACGATAAAAAAAAATAGAAAACAATTGTTTAAAATAAAATACATACATACATACATAAAATAACTTACTGCCTGAAGATTTTTGCATAATAAATTCTCTTTTTTGAAGGATTTAAGTAAAAGTTGATGGAGCAATTTCAAATCGCTTAGCAACGTTTTTTTTTCCATTGTCAATTGCTTCAAAAATTTGTTGTTTTTGTAACACCGGCAGAGTTTTATGCGTGCGTATTGACATTATTCTTTATTACCCTGCCTTTACACATGCAAGTAGTGGCATGCCACTGTTGTATACATATTATCAAAGAAAAATTGTTCGAAATTGTCGAATCTCATGCCATTTGCTTTTGTGTTTACATATGCCACTACGAGTACATTTTCAAAATGTCGTCGAAGCGCAAACTTGAGATCATATAAGCACATTTTTGGGGGAATGGATTACATTTATTTATATAAGCATTATTTTTTTTTTTTTTTTCGTTTATTGAAGGCAAAGATATATGTAATTTATAACTACAATAAACAATAGTTAATAATATAAGGATTAGAAATATACATTGGCTCTTATAAAGGATCTCTAGTATTGTTACCAAAATAATCACCCCTATCGTGAATAAAAATCCCTCGGGAGTTTTTTCCCTTTTCCTATTTTTACAATTGAATTAACATAGGAAAAATGGGAAAAGGGAAAAAACTCCCAAGGAATTTTTATTCACGATTGGGGTGAATATTTGTTTTTTTTTTTTTTTTTTTTTTTTTTTTTTTATAAGCATTATTTTAACAATATTAATGCTCTATAATTGACAAACTTGCTTTCAGTAATGCGCGTTTCAAAAAATTAATCATAATAATACATTAATCAAAACAAAACTTTAATTAAAATTTGACAATAATCCAGTAAGTTTGCATTAAATTTTAAACAGGGTAACATTGTTCATCGTTTTGTCATTTACTTGGTGGCCACACGATCAAGTTTTGCCTTTCAATTCCATTCAATTTACTCAACTCTCTCATTTTTTTACTAACACACTCACACTTTTTAAATTGACCACGAGATGGTTTTCAATTTCACCTTTCCATTTGTTTGACAATTTACTTTCAATTTAACAGCTGAGTACATGTTTGTCTTTATAAATTGTTTTTTTTTTATGGCATCTTGAAAGTAAATTGAGTGCCACCTACGTCACACCTCTCAATTTTTGTAAATTTTGACAAGCAGTATATGTAAAAGACTATCAAGAACAACTTGATCGTGTGGCCGCAGGGTTAATGGCATGCAAGTGCCAAATTTCCACTCGCATGCAATTTTTGCTGCCACTGGAGCTGCCATTGCGAAAAATGTGAGTGTATTACCCTGACTTTACACATGCAAGTAGTGGCATGCCACTACTGTATACATATTATCAAAGAAAATTTGTTCGAAATAGTCGAATCTCATGCCATTAGCTTTTGTGTTTACACATGCCACTGCGAGTTCATTTTCAAAATGTCTTTGAAGCGTCAACTTGATATAATTTGTTGACTTCTCAAATTAAAAAAAAGTATCAAAACCCCAAATAGAGTTACCGAGTTTATCATATAAGCACATTTTTGGAGAAATGGTTTACATTTATTTATATAAGCATTATTTTAACAATATTAATGCTCTATACTTAACAAACTTGCTTTTATTAATGCGCGTTTCAAAAAATTAATCATAATAATTCATTTATCAAGTTACCTTTAATTACAGTTCGACAATAATCCAGTAAATTTGCATTAAATTTTTAATAGGGTAACATTGTTTATCGTTTTGTCATTTAATGGCATGCAAGTGCCAAATTTCCACTCGCATTCAATTTTTGCTGCCACTGGAGCTGCCATTGCGAAAAATGTGAGTGTATAAGTAAAAAAGTGTGAGTGTTTTGAGTTTTTCGAACTGGCAGTGGCATCCCAGCGGGAAAAAGAAGGAGTAGGAAGGCCTTCTAGAAGGCCTCTGTACGCCTTCTTTTGGATGTACAAGGCCTTCTTGTTCCATTCCATACTCATATCTTTTTTACACACGGTCTTCCGCTCTCGCTTCTTCAGCAGATACAAAGGAAGGGAAACGGGACCAAAAAAAAAATTGATTTTGCTTTTGCTTGTGCAAAAAAACAATACAAAAAAAGTTACTCCCTTCTCATAGAAGCGAGTGTGGAAGGTGTATCTTATCTTTTATACGAAAAAGCCGAGGCATTCTATGAGGCCTTCTTTAGCAGTTAGATAAGAATAGTAATTGAATAAAAAAATCTTTTAAGCAGGCCTTTAAAAAGGCCTGAAGTAAGAAGGTCTTCTGAGTTTTCCCGCTGTTATGTGTAAATGCTAGGTTATGCATGTAACAAACTGATCTTAAGAAAATTGTTTTTATTACGAATTATTAGTGGTAGTAAGCAAACAAATTCTGGCAATTAAATTTCAATCATTCATTATATTTTTATTATTTATTTTTAATTTTTTTTGCAATATTAAAGCCAAACACTTTTCAACAAAATCTGTAAATTAAATTTATTTAATGTTTTAAGTAGGGTTGAAGCTACATTTAATATAAGTAAATTTACATACGGTTTATAACAGCTTTCTAGTCTATTAAATGTTTATGAATACTGTTCTTCATTTTTTTCGAGTTATTTTTTTCATTTTCATAGATTACTTAGAAAATCGATTGTTCATTGTAGACAACACTAAACTTAAAATTACAACTAAAACGCTCATAGTTTCCAGCGTGACAATACAAAAAGAAGAGAATAGCTTAATAAGTAACTAATGCGTTGTAGTTAAACGTTTATGAATACGGTTTCTTATTAGAGGTTTATTAAATAAAAACTGTTTTTTAACTTTTGTAGTCCTTAAACCTAAACTAAATTTTTTTTTTAATTGGAACGTAAACATTTACTGTTCATAACTCTTAAATGGTTTGTTCTTGAAAAGTTACTGTTACATAATTTTAAAACTTTTATGACAAACCTATATTTAAAAATTTGTAATGTTATTTTTTAAAAACTTTTTTAATCTGCTACCCACATCAATTTTTCGAAAGTGACAGATTTTATATACACACAAATTTACAGATTTTATTCATATAACAACTTTTGAATTTTTTTCTTTAATATAGAATAGCCCCTAAACTTTTAATTTGTAGAAAGTGACAGCTGGTGGCCTCAATAGCCCTGGTGGAGGGCTGTCGAAATCAGTTATCAGATTTTATAAACACACAAATTTACAGATTTTATTCATATAATTTTTGGAGTACCTCTCTAAATAATAAAATATATTTATATATATATATATATATATATATATATATATATATAGTGGGTAGAACACATAGATCTTCTGACGATAGAAAGTGGTGTTTCTTTAAACATGTAAAGATCAACCCGGGTTCAAATCCCAGCTCAGCCAAGAAAAATTATCAATAAATTTTAATAAAAATTCCAAGTTGTAAAATTCCTTCCCTCAGTGAAAATAATTTTATGAAAATTAAATTTGATGGACTCGAGCCTAATTAAAGAATATCAAAAATTAAAAATTAACAGTTCAACTAAAAATCAAAATTGTTCTTAGAAATAGCTATGGCACAAGCTCTAATGTTTACATTTGTACTTTAATTTGAACAAATAAAAATGTCGACGAAAGTGGACAAAAAAACATAATAAAAACAAATGTATTCAGGTTTTCAAGACAAAGTCTTGACAGAAAGAATACGAAAAAACAGAGGAAAAAGGAGGCAACATGTAATTTGAAATTTAAGTGATAATAACAGCAAATTTCGAACCACCAGTACTACTGGTTAAAGATTGATGTTTGACTGTTGGCTAACGGGCACCGCAGTGGTGCAGTGGGTAGAACACAAAGATCTTCTGACGATAGAACGTGGTGTTTCTTGAAACATGTAAAGATCAACCCGGGTTCAAATCCCAGCTCAGCCAAGAAAAATTATCAATAAATTTTAATAAAAATTCCAAGTTGTAAAATTCCTTCCCTCAGTGAAAATAATTTAATGAAAATTAAATTTGATGAACTCGAGTCTAATTAAAGAATATCAAAATTTTTTTTATTATTTATATATATGTTGTAAAATAAACAGTTTTTGACAGTAAATTCGGTACAATCAATATCTAAAAAACGACAGGTAGGAAACGCTATCATAATTTTTCTGTTTGTTTTTATACCCTTCGCCACAGGTGGTGAATAGGGTATATATAAGTTTTTCATTCCGTTTGTAATTACTATAATATTGATGTTAGACGCTATAAAGTATATATATTCTGTTGATTTAACAATGTCCGTCTGTCCGTTGAAATGGATTTTCCAAAGATCTCATATATGACGGGGGCCAGGTTATTATACATTTATGTCACATATGGTCCGGAATTGTTTTCTATTGAAATTCAGCAACATCGGTCCACAAATGGCCGAGATATGAGTAAAAAACCACGACTGCCTCAAATTGTTTCCTTTAAATGTCCAATTAGACGTGACATTACCATACCAACACTGTATTACCAAAACGACATAAACATACCATTCAATTTTGGTTTCTACGGTCATACAGTGGCTATGGTAATACAGTATTGGTAATGTGTTTTTTGTTGTTGTTTTTTTATACCCTTCACTACAAGTGGTGGATTTTATTTGTAATGTGTTTAATTTTGCACATACACATTAATGCATGTATATGATATGCCGCTCAAATAAAGAAACAAACTCCTAGACTCAATATATTTTAATTTAATGCTTCTTTAGAAAAAGCATTCGTAGCCGAGTTGTTAAGTTCTCTCCTGAGACTAGGCTTGCCAGATATGAAATCCATAAAAACAGTACATCGGGAAAAAAACGGCAGTACATTAGTGTAAAAAGAAGTACAATTTTTTTTTTATTTTATTAACTTAAAATTCAGTACTTCAAAAACAATTTTGAGTTCTTCCTGTTTCAATATAAATTCCCAAGCGAAAATTTTAAATTTATTTTGAAAAACAGGCAGTTAATGTAACTATAAACAAAAAATATAAAATTCAATGCATAGCAAAGAGCACAAAATAAGAAATCTTTTTTTTTAATATTAAACCCCTTATTCATAAAAAATAAAACAGGTTTATAAGAGGTTTATGAAACGAATTTACTATGAAAATTTGTTAAATAAACCTTTTAAAGACCTGTTTTATTTTTAACGAATAAGGCCATAAGTATTTAATATACTTATGCAGTGACATCTTTAAATTTGTCAGATGTTTCAAATTAAATGTTTAAAACAAAAACGCTTTGTTTATTTTTATAAAAATATTAATATTAATTTTCAATTTAATGTTACGTGTTTGTTAAACAATTTAATTATTCTAATTTTACAATTTAATTATTCTAATTTAAGAATTAAATTAATGTAAATTAAAAAAATTACAAATATTTATCACTTTTCTTGTTCTTCGTTAACAATGCCATTTTTTATTTATTTAAAATAAGTTTTTATTATTAATTCACTTCGCTCTTTTCTCCAAAAAGAAAATTTTTTTCAGTTGTTTGAATGAGGAATTGAAAATACAAATAAAAAATACGAAACAGTTTTGGGACAACAAGTAAGCTTTTACGGCTCGATGGTTTTTTTTAAATCTTTTAACTGCAGGCGACATTGAGTTGGTACATGACGCAGCATTTCAAACCATTTCAAATCGCAAAACATAAACATTTCTTTCAGGTTTGCAGTGTTTTTAGTTCGAAAATTTGTCGAAATTTGGTTTTTTGCACTTTTAATACAATATGCACAAAACATGTTTTATTTTGTGCAAAAAAAGTACAAAAGCTAAAAAAAAGTACAATTGCGTACTTCTTTAATGGTTATGCAGTAAGCAGTACAAATGGTAAAAAAAAGTACGCGTACTTCTGAAAACAGTACGTCTGGCAAGCCTACCTGAGACTGATGATATTGCCAGTTCGAATCCCAAAAATAATTTTTTTTAAATTTTTTTTATTTAATTTTTTATTTTAATTTTTTTAGCATTTTTTTTTTTTTTTTTTTTTTATTTTATTTTTAATACCTATCACAACAAGATATAAATCTTATAATTTACAGTGATAGTAAGTTACATGGCAATTAAACATATAAAAAATTGAATTATTAAATTAAGTTATACAATGCGTTCAATAAAATAAATAAATAATAAATAAAAACAATTTATAATTAAATGGATATAGATATATTTAAGCTATATTAAAGATTTTTAGAATACTTTAATAATTCCTTCTTAAAGGCCAAAGTGTTGCTTAGTGTTTGAAGACGTGATGGTAACTTGTTCCAGAGACTAATTGTGTAGTTAAAAAATTGTCTCGAAGAGATAAGACATCTATATTTTTGAGAAATCAAATTTTTACCACGTGGAGATTTGGCAAAAATAATTCTCCTAAATAAATATTCGGGCTCCTGTATATATATTATCTTATGCATCATGAGGAGGCTTTTAAATTTTAGTAGATTTTTAAAGCTCATGTCATAAAGCTGAAAGGAGTACGACGAAATACTATCAGTTCTCCTACGGTTAAATACATATCTAGCTATATTATTATAGGTTACCTCAAGTCTATGAAAATCGGAGGTGTCGCAATTTGCAAATATTTCACATCCATATAGTAAAACCGGTATTAGATAAGTTTTAGCTAGTAACAATCTTATATTAAATGGAGTGAAAGATTGAATAGCCCATAAGTTCCTAAGCATTCCGTGTACTTTTCCTGCAATAATACAGATATGGTTAGACCAAGAAAGTTCAGAATTAAACGTAATTCCTAAATTTGATGACGATGGCACAAAAACGATTTTATCGTTGTTGATTAATAATGAAGCATTATTATTAAGTGCTTTCTTATTATTTTTGGATATGAAAATGCATTTAGATTTCGATGGATTTATGCACAAACCATTCATGCACGCCCATTGATGAACTTTATTAAGATCATGGTTTATAAGATGAATACAAGAACTTACACTGTCTATTTTGGTACTTAAGTACAATTGTACATCATCAGCATACATTTGTATTCCACAATGGGTTAATACATCTGGCAGATCATTTATATACAACGAAAACAGAAGGGGACCCAAAACAGAACCCTGCGGAACCCCTCTGTTAACTTCAAGGCAATTTGACATTAAGCCATTCAGGAAAACGGTTTGCTTCCGATTAAGGAGATACGAAAAAATCAGTTTACTAGCTGTAGGGGAAAAATTGAAGAACTTTTGGAGCTTAGATAATAAGATCTGATGCTCAACAGTGTCAAAAGCCTTACTATGATCTAAGAGTACAAGAAAAGAGACCATGTCATTGTCCAGTTTAGACCTAAGTTCTTCCACCACGTCAATTAGAACAGTAATACAGCTCATTCCATGTCTAAAACCAGATTGATAATCAGTTAATAGCTTTTGTTTACTCAGATATTCACAAATTTGACTTTTTATGATATTTTCCAAAGCTTTTGACAGGAATGGAAGTATTGCAATGGGTCTGAAATCATTGTTATTCTTGGAAATTGGAATAATTTTGGCTTTTTTCCACGTATCAGGAAAAACTGACTTAGTTAATAAAGAATTAAACAAATATGTCAAAAACGGCAGGAGTTTATGAACAACAAGCTTAAAAAATCTAGGATTTATGCCATCTAGACCCTCAGCATTTGATTTAATGCCAAATACACTTTTCTGAACTTCCGCTTGATCAACACATCTGAAGCAAAAACTGTGTTCAAATGGCATTTCATTACTGTAAATCAACGCCATCTTTAATTTTTATTGCCACTATTTCTTCTTTTTCAGAAAATTTTGCGAAAGTGAAAGAGAGTACCAAGAAAGGTATATTTATATAAATATACCTTGGTACCAAGTTGGCATTTAGCTTTCGCATCGAAATTGTTTTCGCATCGCAATAGAGAGTAGACCCCCTGACATGGCCTTAATTGCAAAACATATTGCGCGTGTAGTCGGGTAGTAAATAAAATGCGAATTAATTAAAATTTCCATCCCTGGTTACTATTAGCAACATAAAAATGTAAACAAATACAAAACTGGACACCAAAAAACTGTACAACGAAAAACTGGATGAATTTTTTCATTTAAGAAAAAATGGAAAAATAAAAAAATTGGTTTCTAAAAGATTTTTAACAATACCACATTGTTAAAATGAGAGGCATATTAAAATGGATTGATAAGGTTGAGTTTCCTAATGCAAAAGATGAAGACATCAGGTAAAACAACAAATTTGTAGTTAGACACTGACCTACATTCTTTTAAAACAAAGTTATTTTAATACACTCAAATTGTCTTTAGTATCCATTGCGTATGTTATAATCCTGATGGTACTCAATTGATAGTAGCGGCACGGGAACGAGTTTTAGTATATGATCCTAAAGACGGTACACTTTTGAATACTTTAAAGGCCCACAAAGATGTGGTCAATTGCGTGGCTTATGCTAGAGATAGCAAAAAATTTGCCAGTGGAGCAGCAGATAAAACCGTCATAGTTTGGTCTCCTCAGCTGGAAGGATTACTAAAATATTCGTGAGTATTTATTAATAATTTATAAGTAAATGTCAAAAAACTGATTGTTACTCTTATATATTTTAGTCACGGAGACTCGGTGCAATGCATGAGTTTTAATCCCATTTCTCATCATCTAGCCTCGTGTTCCACATCTGATTTTGCATTCTGGTCTTCGGATCAAAAAGCTGTACAAAAATATAAAATACATTCACGAGTTAATGCTTGCTGTTGGACCAATGATGGTCAGTATCTAATTTTGGGTTTGGCAAGTGGTTCTATAAGTATACGCAATAAAAGTGGGGAAGAAAAGGGTCGTGTTGATCGGCCAGGTGGAACGGCTAGTGCCGTTTATGGAGTACAATGCTGTCCAGCAATAGCTGAACCTAATACAGATACTTTAGCCATAACTGACTGGAGCCAAACTTTATCATTTCATACCTTAAGTGGTCAAATGATAGGCAAGGAAAGATTACTAGGTTTCGACCCATTATGTCTGTCGTACTTACCTAATGGCGAATACTGTTTAGTATCTGGTTGCACTGGTAATGTTCATTGCTTTACCCGAGATGGTGTTCGTTTGGGTATTTTGGGTGATACTGTTGATACTTCATGGATTTGGTCAGTGGCCGTTCACCCTAATGGTCAATCGTATACAATTGGGTGCCAAAATGGGACCTTATCAACGTACACCATAGCTTTAACAACCGTACATGCACTGTATCGCGAACGTTATGCATTTCGTGAACACATATGTGATGTTATCATACAACATTTAATAACAGGACAAAAAGTGCGTATAAAATGTCGTGACTTGGTACAAAAGATTGCAATATATAGGCAAAAACTGGCGGTGCAGCTACCAGAACGCGTAGTTCTATACGAATTAAATTCGGTAGAGGACCAGCCAATGCATTATAAGGTTAAGGAAAAGATACAAAAGAAGTTCGAGTGCAGTTTGTTGGTAGTATGTGCTAACCACATTGTACTGTGTCAGGATCAAAGACTACAGTGTCTGGATTTTAATGGCACCTTGCAAAGAGAATGGTTAATGGATGCATTTATACGTTATATAAAAGTCATAGGTGGACCAGCAGGACGTGAAGGTTTAATGGTGGGACTTAAAAATGGAAAGGTATGTTTAAATTAAAAAAATAAAAACTAAAATATTAAAAATTAAAAATATTGTACCATAAATTTTTCCTGGTTTTAGCGTACTTGCTATAAAAAACTTAAAACTAAGCTTTCTTTTATGAACAAAAAGTGTTATGTGTTCAAACTGGTATGAATATATTTTTAAAAGGCTCCTTCAAATGGTGTTATGTGTAGTTTTTCTTAAAAATCACGCACCGCTCTGTAACAGATATAATATCCCAATTTTTTAACGCAGTATTTTAGAAAAGGAGCCCGTGAATTATTTTGGCATATGATATTAACAAAATATCCTGAAAACCTGTTAAAAAACACATAGCACTACTTGTAGGCTAGACGACGTTTTGAGTGACAAAATACCATTGCGCTAATGTAATTTATATAACGTATTCTTTGGATTTTAATGCTATCAAGTGCAGAAAGAGGTTTACTTCATGTACCATATTTGGGTATTCCTAAGAAACAAGTGTAAAATGTGTCTTCTTAGACAACTTCAAATAAAATTTTCTTGACCCTCTACGAGACTGAACATAATACTTGCATTTGTTATTATCCAAAATTAACTACACTGTTATAATTGATTATCTCCAAATGAATATTTTGAAGTAGTTTTCTTTCTGCACTTAGCGATATATTTGGTTTAATGTAAGAAATTAAAACAATAAAAAATACCTCCCACAATTCGCAGATTTAAAATTCACCCAAAAATCACTTCCGTACGATATGCACCTATTTTGTTCGATATTTTGGACAACAAGGTTGCGAATGTGATAATTTTTCTTCATAATTTTTTTCAGGTTTATCGCATCTTTTTGGATAATGCTTTGCCTTTGCTAATTACTTCGGCTGTATCAGCAGTTCGTTGCTTAGACGTTAATGCAAATCGCACTAAAATTGCTGTGGTTGATGATGGAGGTCGTTTGGTCGTAAGAGACATTTACAATGATACACTACTTTATCAAGATACTGGAGTAAATTCCGTAACTTGGAATACCCATTTAAATTCCATGTTATGTTACACACATACTACTGGTGGTCTGTCCGTAAGAGTAGGAAATTTGCCACCAAGAGCCCCTCAGCAAATGATAGGTGTCGTGGTGGGTTTATGTGGAGCTACAGCATTTTGTTTAAGGGGTAACGTAATGCATAACGTACCGTTGGCTTTAGGAGCGACAATGTGGCAGTTTATTGAAGCTGGTCTATTTGAGTATGTTTGGAGAATAGGAACAAATTTTAAAAACACTGCATGCAATAATAAAATTCATTGTTTATAGGGAAGCTTATCAAGTAGCCTGCTTGGGTGTTACTAACGCCGATTGGGAGGGTTTAGCTAAATCTGCATTAGAGGCTTTACATCTAAATATTGCCCGCGATGCCTATGTAAAAATAAGAAATTTACCTTGGCTACAATTAATAAGAGATTTAATGGAAAAACAAAAACGTGGTCAAGAGCCTAAAGAGGTTTTACAGGCTGAAATATGTGCCTATTCTGGTAAACACAAAGAAGCTGCTAGATTTTTCGAAAAATGTTCTTTAAGCTTAAAGGCTCTGGAAATGTATTCCGATTTAAGAATGTTTGATTTAGCTCAAGAGTTCATACGAGATGGTAGTCTAGAAGAAAAGAAAAATTTGGTACGAAAAAGAGCTGAGTGGGCTTATTCTGTAAAGGAGCCAAGAGCTGCTGCAGAATTATTGCTGAGTGTCGGAGAGCACCAGAAAGCCATTGAAATAGTATCTAAACAAGGATGGGCTGATGTGTAAATATGCCTACATAAGTTACTTTTTTGTAAATTACAGTTTTTTTTAAAGCCTTTACGATATAGGGAGGCGTTTAAGTCTGAGCGAAAAAGAATCTTTAGAATTGGTAGCATTTAATTTGAAGCGGTTAAAAGCGTTACCTCTGGCAGCAGAAGTATTTAAAAAATTGGGAAATGAAGCTGATGTAGTACAATTACATGTAGAAGCTCATGATTGGTCGGAAGCATTTCGTTTGGCTGCCGAAATGTCGGATATACTACCACAAGTGCACTATCAACATGCCCAATATTTGGCAGAAAATGACCAGTTTATAGAAGCTCATGAAGGTTAAACTTATTTATTTATTATAACTCGAATAATATTTCTAAAGAAATTCCTTTCAGCTTACTTAAAGGCTGGACGAATAAAAGATGCAAATCGTTTATTAAAACAACTAAGCAATTCAGCTATAGAAGAAGAACGTTATTTAGATGCAAGTTATTTTTATTGGCTTTTATCCAAGCAATATTTGGATATATATTATGAGAAAGAGTACGTTAACATATTCAAATTCGAATAATTTAGTATGATAAATATTTTTTACAACTCCATAGAGTACAAAATCCAATAGATTTTCATTTGAAGGAATATCATGCCCATCTGCGTATAGCTAAAATATATTACGCTTACAGCGTAATATACAATTATATGAAAGAACCATTCACCACTTACTCACCAGTAAGCCTTTTTAATGTTTCAAGATTTATATTAAATGAGATAGAATATAAAGGGGCTCCCAAAGGAATAAGCACGTTGTAAGTTATTTGTAATAAGTTTAAATTCTATTATTAAGAATCTTGCTTTAGTGCCATTCTCTTTACTTTGGCTAAACAGGCCAAATTTCTGCAAGCCAACAAACTTTGTTTGGTAGTCAACAAGAGACTTCAATCTCTCAAGCCTCCCTCCGGAGTTCAGGAACAAATTGATGTATGTATATTTATATTAGAAACAATAGTCAGTTATAATTTACTTGGAATTTTTGCCTTGTTTCAGATTAATTATTTAAACAGTAAAGCCTGCAAAAGTGGTTTTAATGATCCTGAAGAGTTGCTGCCTTTGTGTTATAAGTGCTCGAACTATAGCCAGCATTTAAATGGAAATGCATGTCCCACGTGCAGGCAGGATTATATATTTTCGTTCATATCTTTCGGTATAACTGAAAAATAAAAAAAAAAAATAAATATTAATAATACATATTTTTCTATAGAAATATTACCTTTAGTACAATTTTATCCGGAAATGGATATTACGGACAGTGAAGCTGAAAGACTGCTACTGGCTCCCCCTAAAACAAATGAAGATCAAGATCCTTTTAACGAGGTAATGATGTACGAGATATAAATAAAAAGTCTAATTAATGCTTTTTTTTTAATAATAATTAGGATACTGCAAGTGCCTTACCTTTAAGTTTAGATCGAAATGCCTTACGTTCTATATATCCAAATAATGTAATAATATTAAAGCGTCGTTCTAAAACAAATAGTAAATTTATATTTTATCGCAACATTTTACCAGACCTACAAGTAACTTATTGCCCGGAGTGTTTATTGGTAAATTTTTTCTAACTAAACTACATAATTCAGTACTGAAAATACAATACATATATTTACAGGTTTTTTATGCAGAGGACTTTGAATTACAAGTACTACAAAAAGGATTTTGTCCTTTTTGCCGCACACCAGCAGAAAAATTATTTGAAGATTATTAAATTCTTAGCTTAATTTTATTTATTGTTTACATAATTTTATATAAAATAGATCTATTTTCAAGACCAAGTTTCTTCTTGATATCTTTTTGATTTTATTAATTTTTCTATTAGAGCTTCATCATTGTCCAAAACTTTTTTAAAAGCTTCTTTAACAGATTTTGGCATATTCTTTGACGAACCGGATACTAAAATATATGCGTTCTTTTCCAAAATTAATGGTTTTAAGATATTCATATTTTCTTCTATTAAGTGCTGGACATATATTTTATTAGTCTGGTCCCTAGAAAATGCGCAATACAAGCAAATGTATTTTTCCTCTTGCCATTTTGTCAGATCATGTTGAAAATGAAAATCTTTGTTTTTATTACGACAACCAAAAAATACATATATATTCGGTTGACTAGTAATATTTTCCGATTTGTTGAAGTAAATGCTTTGTAATATGCTGCGAAATGGAGCTATACCGGTACCGGGTCCCACTACAATTAAAGGAGTTAAAATCTCTTTAGGAAGCTTTAATGTTCCTATTTTTATACAGCCATATATTTCAGTGCCAGGCTTTAGATTTTTTAACCAGTTCGAACATAACCCTAGTCGTGGTTTGGATAGTTTAGTTTTATATTCTACCACAGCTACCAGAATGTCCATTTGTCCCGATTTTTTACAGCTAGCTATTGAAAAACTCCGGGGTTGTATTATTGTAAAAAGTTCAATTAAAATATTTAGATTCAATTTTGACGATGCATGTCGAAAATCTTGTAATACTTCTAAAATAGTTCTCCGTTGACGATTTATATAATTTATAAGATCATCTAGACCTTCAGATGTGGTGAACTCTAAAAGTTTTTTTTTTTCCAGTTCATCTTCACAATTCAAAGCTAAAAGTTCGAAGGCTCTTTGGCGGGGGCGAAAACTAAAATCCCATAAATATGTGGCCAGTTGTTTTACCGTCAATGGTTTTCTATAATATTTAGGCAGAAGCACATCATTATACATGCTACAAACTTCTACCAAGGTATCAGGGCCAAAATCCAGTTTATGTTCCTGGGCCCATAAAAAGAATTCGTCAATTTGTGTTTGTGAATTTAGAGGCTGGACTTTGAGAACATCTCCTGGATACCAATTAGTGTCTTCAGATATAGCGAATTCTAGTAGTCTCACATCTTGAAAGTGAGATTGCTCTGTTGTGCGTTTATTACTTTTAAGAGTAAATTTTTCAGGCTTCTCGTTTTGAGTCCAAAGAAGATGCGTGTCTGTAAGATTTTGAGAGGCAACTTCATTGGTATCATTTAATATTTTACAATGCCATCTGAAAACACATGCATCATTTTCTGAAGCATTTAAAAAGTTTGGTTTTATGCCTATGTTTTTTTCTATTTGATCCCAAAGTTGTTTCATCCATGGCAAAGCCACTGCACTTAATCCATGATCGTGTTGGTCATCACACAAGCCTAGAGGGATTATTTGTTTTGCTCCAAGTTGTTGCAATCTTTTATTTAGTTTTTTAGCAGCATAATTAAATTTAGAATAACTGGAATCCCCTAGACCCAAACAAGCATATTGCATATTTTCCAATGAATTTGAGGGCAAACTTTTTCTTAATAAGAACTTCCAAGAATCACGCATATTGTCAGGTTCATCGCCATCGCCAGTCGTGGCTACAACAAATAACACTAAATTGTGCTCAACAAGTTTTTGTATGGGAAAATCATCTATAGGCAACACAGGCCCTTGGAAACCATATTTTTTGGAAGAACGCCACAGTTGTTCAGCCACCTCTTGAGCCGTGCCAGTTTGGCTACCATACAAAATTAATAAATGCATATTTTATTTTTATACCAATTTACAGAGAGATGAATATCGCAAGAAAAACTTATTAATTTAATCCATGGTGATATTATTGTCTTTAGCATGGTACTAAGGCGAATTCAACTACAGCTGGTGTCAAAACGCCATCTGATTTTGACAGTTCGAACCAATTTGTTTTGATTTGTTAGTGTCAAGAGCTGCGTTCGAGAACACAAAAGTTTTTACTATTTTTTACTGAACTTTACTGCATTTTACGAAATTGCGTTCGAGTGCACAAAATGCAGTAAATGAGAACACAAATTGAGAGAAAAGTGACAGTTCTTGTCTGCAGGGTTACCTTTGGTTTTCGAAAAGGGTCACAAAACGGGGATTTTCCAGAAAAAGGGTAAAAAAGGGTCAAGTCAAGGTATATTTACACAAGGTAAACTCGTTGGCTCAGATGTTTGTCAGCTGTTTACCCCTAGTTGGAGCCAAAACGTCAAATTGCGTGTATATGAGCCAAAATTTGTACATGTGTGCGTTAAATTGTTTTTGTTTTATATGAAGACAATTTTGACAAATTGGCTCCTTTTATAGAGCAGCATGTCTACACTCCCAAATGAGTCTACCTTGTGTAAATATACCTTGGGTCAAGTTTTTTATGAGCAGTATTTCCCATTTTAATGAACATAATAAAATTTTTTTTTTATTTCAGGCAGGAAGTGCTTATAAAACATAGTTTTTTTATGGAATGCCCTGTTCTGTTTTTAACACTTGACAAAAAGTTTGTTCATTATTATTATAGCTAATTTTTTAAGCTTTTTATGTTTTTTCCGATATTTTTTTTTTTAACGATTTAACGATTTCAAATACATTATAGGGTTTGTTTTAAATTGCAATCGTTCGCGAATTGTTGCCATGTTCGCGATTAAAGCGATTTATTCCTGTACGATTTTACGATTTTTTAATAAATATTATGGTTTGCTATCATACCCCTGTTACCTAATATTTGGGAATACCCGCTAATTTAGCAGTTTTTACCGAATGTTTTCATTCCTGTTAGTTTTAGGGACTTTTAATCAATTTTATGGCGCTATTTTTGCAAACTTTTCCAAATTTTAAAATTTTAGCGTTTCTTTGTTTCTCTTTGAGGTAATCGTTGAGGTACACAACTGAAGTCACATTTTTTACAGGGCACTCTCAACACTGTCGATTTAATACCTTATGCCTTTATTAAGGTTGGATTTTTTAGAATAAATCATGCTACTCTTTAAAAGAGCAAAACAATTATAAGAAACGAACACCAAATTGCACTTTTTTAAATAAAATGTCACATTTTTTTTTAAAGAAACCACTATAAAAAATAACAAATATGTATATGAGTTATTTTTGCTTTTAGGGATGCTAACTACTTTTTAGGAATGTGCGTTCTATATTTTGTTATTAAATCTTCACTTGAAGTCCATTCCTCCATCTCCGCTTCAAACAAATTAGGAGAAGAAAACATGGAATTGTAAGTTTATACTTTGAGTCTGTTCCTAAAAAGGGTCAAAAAGTGTCACAAAATAGGTGAACATGTTACAAGAGTATAATTTAAAAAAAGGGTCATAAAAGGTATCAAGACCGTCAAAAAAGGGACAAATTGATACTTTAGTATCACAACGGTATAAAGCTGTGTTCACATTGTGTGTATTTGTCATATGGAATGTCACTTTTCTACACACATGTAATTTCATGTGTATGTCAAAATTTATGTTTTACATGTGGTTTGTAATGTACACGTTCACATGTTGGTATGTAAATCAATCTTAAAACAGCTGAGTGTATAAAAATTTAATTTGTGCTAAAAAATTTTTATTTTAATATGGAACGAAAGGTTGATCAAATAGTCATCGTCTGCTCCGGCCCTACTTCTTTTTTCTTTTGCTTTTGCAATTTCTCGGCTATACAAGTATGTTATTTTATTCTGGAAATATATTGCATTACATTTATTACAAACAGCAATTGCCCAATGCCTTACCTTAACTTCATTAGGCCTAATAGATAAATTGAAAATTTTTAACTTGTCAGCCATATCATTGAGCGCTGCGTACCTGGCATGCTTATTGTGGTAGAACTTATTCCGCGGGTTATACAAGGATTCCTTCTCTTGCCACATATCTATTAACTGTAGTATCGATTCTTTACACCAGTCCAACTGGAAAAACATAAAAATAAATATGGAAATTGTCATAAAAAAAATACATATGTACTTACTTTTGTTAATTCCTTTTCAATTTTTCCCTCCATTTTCAATAATAAAATTGGTTATTTTTATTTACTATTATAATTATTAAGAATTAAGCACGACAAACAAAATCTTGTAAATTGATTATAATTTATATTTATTAAAATTTCAATTAATTTTTGCCGCCACAAAATTTTGTTAATAAAAAACAGCTGATGTCAGATGGTTTGTCACTTGAAAATAGAACTCGTTCTAAATAAAAAATGTCATGTGTACTGCACACAGAGAAATAACACATAATATTGTTTGAAGGGGTTCAGACGATATGTACAAATTTGACATGTGAAAAAGTGACATTCCACATGACAAATACACATAATGTGAACACAGCTTAACGCTGCTTGTCTGAGTATTTACAAATTTTTACTGCAGAAATGTTTGCAGTTGTTGAGTATGAACATCAAGCTACTACTTATATATGCAACAATGTTTTGTTGTCAACTAGTGGTTTTTCATGTTTGTATTTTTCACATATAATTGAAAAATGACTTGTCATTCTTTTAGAGTTATTCAATTAAACAGATCAATAAACGAGTAATATTTTTTGATAAACTTTTGTGGGAAAACACAATATTGGTGTCAGAAGTGGGATCCTGCTAGAAAAGATGAATGCAGAACTGTTCAAAGAATTCACGGACTCACTTGCTGGTGCGATTAAACAAGCGGTTGTGGAGGCAACACAGCAATCATTGGCCGCACAACCTAGTACTTCCAGCTTGTCCACGAACGGACGAAAGGGGCCACCATTCTGCGTGGCTGAATACAAATCTATTGATGGGACGACAGTGCAAGACTATTTCAAACGCTTTGACTGGGCACTGCAGTTGAGCAAAATTCAATCTGAAGAATTTGCGACGTACGCACGCGTTCATATGGGAACCGAATTAAATAATGCACTAAAGATCTTAATTTCCCCTAGAAGCCCGGAAGCGCTGTCGTATGAGGAAATCAAAAACACTCTAGTAAACCACTTCGATGTTAAGAAAAACAAATACGCCGAGAGTATAAAATTTCGTAAAGTACAGCAAGACAAAGATGAAAGTGTCGCAAACTATGTATTACGCCTTAGACAAGCAGCCAGTTCGTGTGAGTATGGGGAGTTTTTGGATCGGATGCTGATTGAGCAACTACTTTATGGCTTGAGTTCAAGATACGTATGTGACGAGATAGTCGCAAAAAAACCCGAGAGTTTTACTGATGCCTATGGGATTGCTCAAGCCATGGAACTAACACACCACACACAGTGGAAATGAAAGATGATTCACAATTTCCAGCTCAGCAAGAGCTACATAAACTTGGGTACTCACCGGTACGGCAAAAACTAAACAGAAACCACCCTACAGGGGGTCGAAATAATACTACCCAGCAGTCATTGTGCTTTGGTTGTGGGGGCAAACATATGCGAAGCCAGTGTAAGTTTAAGCACTCTAAATGTTTTCAGTGTGGCAAAATGGGCCACATTGCCAAAGTCTGCAAAAGTACGACAGCACAAATAGTAGAGGATATACAAATATCCGACGACAACGAAGAAGCCTGTGATGCCATACAGAAGCTGAATCAAGTAATCCATATAAATACAATTAAAACAAATGCTAAAAAAATAATATCGGTGAACGTCAATGGGCGTATACTCAAAATGGAATTGGATACGGGAGCCCCGTGCTCGATAATAAGTATGAGAACACTACGGTCCCTTTGTAAAGTCACTGAGTTATCCGCCACAAATAAACAATTCTCCAGCTATTCAGGACATAAGATTAAGTGCCTTGGCCGTGTCCTAGTTAATGCCACTATTGGGAAAACCTGTTGTAAACTTTATTTATACGTAGTTGAGGGTGATTTAGACACCCTTATGGGCCGGGAATGGATAGAAAAATTCGTAAATGAGATTAATTTTGTTGATCTGTTTTCTTCAGCCAACTGCATCAAAAATATTGATTCTGCACCGCCAGAGATGAATCCCGCGCAATATCAACGTCTTCAAAACCTACTTCAACAATTTGATTCAATTTTCAGTAACAAACCTGGCAAGTTAATTGGTCCCCCGGCGAAAGCGCATTTGAGACCCGAAGCAACACCTATCTTTGCAAAAGCTAGAGATATCCCTCTGGCCTTGAAAGATGCCTACATAGCGGAAATAAATAACAAAATAGCAACCGGGCTGTACCGACAAGTTGACTACTCTGAATGGGCGTCTACGACACATGTAGTCACAAAGAAAAGTGGGGGCATTAGAATTACAGGTAACTACAAATCCACAGTTAATCCACGGATTATAATTGACGAGTATCCAATACCTAAGGTCGAGGATCTACTCAATAAAATGAAACACCCAACTATATTTTGTCATTTAGATATTACTGACGCCTATTCGCATCTTCCCATTGATGAAGAATTTGCACACATATTAACTTTGAACACCCCTACACATGGCCTTATACGGCCAACTAGAGCCGTATATCGGGCTGCGAATATACCGGCGTTGTGGCAAAGGCGGATGGAGGCCGTATTAAACGATATACCTAATGTAATGAGTTTCTTTGACGATATCCTTGTGTACGCAGAATCGTGTGATGACATGATTTCTTCTCTACAAAGTGTTTTGAAACAACTACTGAATCAAGGCATCCGTTTAAACCCTTCGAAATGTGTTTTCGCTACACCATCCGTAGAATTTTTGGGCCACCGAATAGATAAATATGGGATACATAAGTCCGATAAGCATATCGAAGCCGTGAAAAATGCCCCAAAACCATCGACGCCGGAGGAATTACAACTACTATTGGGAAAGGCAACTTACTACAATGCATTCATACCCAACTTATCTACAAGAGCCACCCCAATAAGAAATATGCTCCTGGAAAAAGATTTTAAATGGACTACAGATGGTGAAAAAGCATACAACGATATCAAATCAGCTCTTATTTCGCCCCAAGTTCTGACGACATACAACCCTACATTACCTTTGATTTTGGCAACGGATGCCAGTAAATGCGGACTAGGTGCAGTTTTGTCGCATAAAATGCCTGACGGGTTCGAACGGCCCATAGCATATGCAAGCAGGGCTTTAAGTAAAACTGAGATTAGCTATCCACAAATGGATAAGGAAGCACTTGCCATTGTATGGGCAGTAAAAAGGTTTTTTAAATACCTCTATGCACGACACTTCACTCTCATTACGGATCATAAGCCCCTTGCCCAGATTCTACACCCAACAAAATCTTTGCCAACATTATGTATAAGTCGCATGGCAAATTATGCTGATTTTTTGGGTAATTTTAATTACGACGTGGTATACAAACCGACTGGACAACATTTGAACGCGGATTTTTGTTCCCGTATTATAAACGGGAGGGTGATGTTGGTAAACAGTATCTCGTCGGAAGAATATGATGAATTTGATCACTTTATAGTTCACCAAATCGATCAGCTGCCACTAAGGGCAGCAACAATAGCGCGCGCAACGGCAAAGGATGAATACCTAGGGAATATTGTAAAACTGTTAGAAATGGGCAAAGACCTGAGAAAAGCGGGTTATACTGCACCAGAACAGAACTACAAGCTAACGGCGGGTTGCCTAACCTATGACCACAGAATAGTCATACCTGCAATGCTTAGGAAGAAAGTAATTGAAGACCTACACGCTACACATTTGGGAATCGTAAAAATGAAGGGCCTTGCCCGTTCGTTTGTTTATTGGCGGGGAATAGACCAAGATATTGAAAACTGTGCGAAATCATGTAATGACTGCGCCATGCAAGCGAATGTACTCCCTAAATACAGCGAACACCATTGGAACTATCCTAAAGGTCCGTGGGACCGAATACATATTGACTACGCCGGTCCATTTTTAGGACTGATGTTTTTAGTCGTAACAGACGCGTACAGCAAATGGATCGATGTTAAGATTACATCATATATCACGGCAGCAGCTACTATTACTATGTTGGATGAACTCTTTGCTGCATACGGGGTACCCACTACAGTCGTTTCTGATAATGGTACCAATTTTTCATCTGTTGAATTTAGAGAATTTTTACAAAAAGTTGGTGTCAAGTACCATAAGCAATCAGCACCGTACCATCCGGCAACAAATGGTCAAGCGGAGAGAAGTGTACAAACTATCAAAAGATCCCTTAAGGCAATGCGTTCAACAAAATATACGGCTCAGAAGGATCTTAATGAATTTTTACGTCAATATCGAAATGCACCTCATGCTACTACCGGTGAGGCGCCAGCAAAATTATTTATGGGGCGGTTACTTAGAACACGTCTTGATTTGATTCGACCAGAAGAAACTTCTAGCAAGGTAACTGATAGACAGTACCTGAAACATAAACAAAGTTTCCGCGTACTTGAAGTACAGCAGCAAGTGTATTTCCTTTCAGGCAATCCAAAGATGAGCAAATGGTTGCCTGGCAGAATCTCATCACGACTTGGTACCCTTCACTACATGATCGAGTACCAAGGAAAACATGTTAGGAGACACATTGATCAAATCCGCAGTACAGAAATCCAGACACCTGAAATTCAGCCAGAAGGTCTTCGAAGAAGATACGTACAGGCAGAGCCTAAAAAACTTCTCAACGAATCCATCCGAACCCCAGAGAGGCGCCAAGTTCCAGGCGAAGATCAAGCTGCACATACCCCTGAGAGATGTGACGAACGTGATGAAAGTGAACACGCTTATGGCACACCACTGGCTGAATCGAGCCCCATGAAAATATTTCCAGATACTCATGTTCTGATAAATACCCCGGAATGCCGTGGGAAGCCGTCATCTTCTTCGGCAAAACGAAGTGCGTCACCACCGCACTCCACGAATACATCGCCACAAGCACATGAAAGGGGTCCACCAAATTCTATCATACAACAACCGGAACTGAGGCGTTCTAATAGGCCAAGACGTCCCCGGGCACCTTATTCACCATAATCAGGATGCGAAGGAAGAATTGTTGAGTATGAACATCAAGCTACTACTTATATATGCAACAATGTTTTGTTGTCAACTAGTGGTTTTTCATGTTTGTATTTTTCACATATAATTGAAAAATGACTTGTCATTCTTTTAGAGTTATTCAATTAAACAGATCAATAAACGAGTAATATTTTTTGATAAACTTTTGTGGGAAAACACAATAGCAGTAAAATTTAGTAAAACAAAAAACATAAGTTTCAAAAGGTAAACAAACAAAAGTAACCAACAAAATGCTTACAAATTGTGAAAAAATTGTTAAATAAACGAAAAGTTGAAATAAAAATTAAACAAAAACAAAATGTGAATAAATATTAATTAATTTAACTTGTTTGTGAATCATTTACTTTTTGAAACTTTTTTTGCCTTGTAAAAGTGCTTAAGTAATCAATAGCAAAAAATTATTCATGTTCTTTTGAATAAATTAACCCGCCACAAATTAGTAACATCAAATAAAATAAAAAACAATCAAATATGAAAGATTACATAAAATAATTTGTTTGTATTTTCCAAAAATGTTTGTGTTATAAAAAGTATTTAATCGAGTAACGATAAGAAACGAGTTAAGTAGTCAAAAGTGTTAACATTTTTCAACACTTCAATTATTTGTCATCAGCTGTTGCCTTTATTTTACGAATTTTTACAAAATTTGCGTTCGCGTACTTTTTTGGACAACAGCTTTTTGTGAGAGTAAATTTTACAATTTTCTCTTTTACTGCATTTTACTGTAAAAGTACTCAAACGCACCTAAGGTCTATCCAATAGGTCTGCACAAGAAGCCAGATGTTTATTTGGTTTATTCCTCAACGATGTCAAAGAAGTTTACATTTTCCTTTTACATGTATATTTTTGCTTGTTTTTGGTTTTTTGCCACACATACATGCACACAAATCACATTTTTCCTTTTGTTTTCCCTATGTAGATGTAAGATTTTGACAACGGCGAGGAATTTTACACAAATAAAATGCCTGTTGTTTTTTGTATTGTTGTGGAAGTAAGCAGACCTATTGGATAGGCCTTGGTTAGTGTTTTGTTACATGGGGGTTCCCCTGACGATTTTTTGGCATACCAAACGTCAAAGTCTATATAAAAACTAATATTTTTGTCAGCGTTTTTTTTTTTAAATCAATTTTTACGTTTATTATGACAAAAAATTGTCAAGCGAAGACTCTATGTTAGGAATGGTTGACATTTCGATTTTTTTTTTTAATTGATTTTTTATTATTTAAAGATCAATCGATTTTCTATAAGAATCACCTAAAATTTTTTTCGTTTGATTAGTTTTTAGTTTGAAATAATAATTTAAAAAAACATTTTCTTGAAAACGGCAACACTTTAACACCTCGTAACTCGACAAAAAACATCATAGAAAAAAAATATTTCGCACACTTATTCATATACTAGAACTATATGTATATGTATATAACTATAGTTATGCCAAATATAAAGGAATTCCAACAAAATATTTTTATTGTGTTGTCCGCTTCACATATTGATCACATTTGTTTATTTTTTTTTATGCGATTTTGTTTTGATTTTTTAATTAAAATTTGAATTTATGCGGTTTTTCAGAATTTTGGAACGAATTATTAGTTTTTATAGGAAGCTAGATTATCGTTTTATGCGAATTCAATTTATGCGATTTTTTTGGAACACATCTATCGCATAAAACGAGACCTGAGTGTACACTACTTGCAAGTATGTAATAACAATAATTCAGTCTGGACATATCCAAAATTTATATATATATACAAGATTTATTTTACATATCCATCAATAGAACAAACTGATTAAAAAATAACAATTAAATATTTATTAAACATAAAAAGTCTTAAAGTCATAAAACAAATACATATCAGTCTTTATATATGTACATTAATAAATGTGTATTTTATGTACGTACATAAAAAGTTTTCAAACAAAAGGTACCATACCATTTCAAAAAATCAAAGTAACTTGACTAAAGTATCGGTCGAGATATCATTATAATATATGTTCTTATCGCATTTTTATAGAGATCGTACGTTATTTTAAAACTATCGCAACATTTTAAGCCACACCTAATATAAAGTAACGAATTGTATCTCGTCATTGTATTTCGAATTTTCGTTTTTAAGAGATTTATACCACGAAAAACCTATTTTAACTTCCGCGTTGCTTAATGGCAAAACCAAGAACTTCATTACAAAAGAAGCTAATTCACTGAATGGATTTTCATTTACAGCATTTTTATATCCATAATACTTTTATCCAGAAATCAACTGTTGAGTTCTTATTTAACCATTCATATAAATTTAGTTTCTGCCACTGATGTTCCAAAGTTGTAATTTCTTCTACAGTGAAATCAATCATTTATTTTTTAAAATGTTCGCTTAATTTGCATTTTTTAGTTTTTTAACTGTTTTCTACACAAAAAAAAGTTGAGCTGTAAAATCTCGGCATGTAATTCGTATTTGTTTTCAAAAGTTATGGTATCTCTTTTCGATTCCAAAAATTTTTCAAAATCGTAATTGAAATATGGCGTTAAGGGAAAAAATCCGCTTTACATGAATTTAATGGATCAAACTGATCAAATTTTAAAACAATTTGATATGAAAGGTCTTTTAAAAGATTGCGCAATTAACAAAAAATTGTGGTAGATTTAATAAAAAAAAGATTACTTGAATATTCTTAAATTAAATAATACTAAAAAATGCTAAATATGTAGTTGAAAAATGCTAATTGCTAAATGGAAAATTTGCAGCTAAATCCGTCAAAAAAATTCTAAATTTAGCTGCAAAAAAGCCAAAATGGCCACGCTGCACTTAGGGGTTTTTTGCCAATCTAGCCGGACATTACTTTTTGTTTTAGCTTATACTGCTTCTTAAAAGTTATGGAGTGCTCCTAGATAGAAATATGCAGAAATATGTGTTATTGTCATAGGCAGGTAAACCTTAAAAATAAATAAAATCGGACCTAGGAAGAAAAAGTTCCCCCTAGAAGAACTAATCCAACCTAGAAGAACTAATACAACCTTTGAAACATGCAATTTTTTTTTAAGTTTTCCCATACTTTTGGTTGGCAAATGAAACTTTTAACGTCGGCGAAAGTTTAAAAACCTAAAATTGGACCAAGGAGATCGTAAAATTCTACTTTTGGGCGGTTACAAAAAATAATATTTAAAAAAAAAGTAAATATTAAAAGAAATAGATTACTAACGCCTTAAAAATTTTTTTTTTTTTTTTGCTAATTTCCAAAAAATATTCATTTTTAAGATTTTATGTGACTTTTATGTATTTCATAGTATTTAATTTATCTGAAAATAATTTATTCGTAATTATAACTTATTTATAACAATAAATTTTATTTAAAATAATAACAACTTCTCTTTTGCACTAAGATGATGATGAGTCTCATTGTTATTCTTCGTCTGTTTCTTCAAAGTCCTCTTCCGAATCTGAATTCTCTTCAGAGCCAAGTACAGGTGGAAGCATAAAATAAATTGCTTCTTTCGTAAAGTGTAATGATATTTTTTTTGGAGTTGGTCTTATGCTAGTAATCAGTGGGTCAGAACTGAGCAAAATTCTATTTATAATATCTTTGTTACACTGTACCCTCGAAAACTTTCTAGCAAAATTCTGCCTGTAAATACGAATATGTTTTTTTCGTGCTTCAGACGCTTCTTCTAATAATAGCCCGATAGGCAACAATGCCTCGTTCATAACAGTTGCGCCAGTTGAGTAACGTAAAGTTTTGCAGTGTCTAAGCAATAATTGGCAAACTCGTGCAAATGGATTTTGTGAGCACTTGTTATTACTTCAATAATAACTTTGATTCGGTAGATGAAATCCAATGCAATTCCAGTTATTTCTGCAGCTATTTCAGGATTGGAAAAAAATGTAATTTCGTATACACTTTTTCCATTTTACTCTCGAAGCTTCAAAATGATTCTGATAACAATTTTATGCAATAACCACAATATATATTAAAAAAAATTAAGTACCTGGAGCCCAGATTTGATTTTTTATTAAATATTTTGTTGTTGTTAATAATTTTAAAAGTTATGCAAAACAGGTACATTTATTATACTCCATAAAATAACTTCATTTAGCTGCCGCACAGGTGGTTTAAAACCGTTACTTACTGTTTCGTACATTCCTTTTTTTACACAGGTAATATTAGTCTTAGATGTAATAATTTAAATAAAAAACATTTACGAACAACCAAAACATTTTATGACTTACGAAAGAGTTTCTATCATATGTACCTATGCAAGATGAGCAAAAACAGAAAAAAGGTGAAATTTTCAAAAAATCATAAAAAATGGCGCAACAACGCACAACGTTTTTTTCTTGAATTTAAAAGTAGGGATTTCATATTTTATAGTGATGTATAACATTTTTAAAAACGCAACTAACTTCACTTTTAAACCCCTTTTAATTTTGTTTTTTTACAAAAAAGTAAACAAAAAAATCGTTTTAATTTCGAACGAATTTTTTTACCATAAAAATTTTCCATAAAATTTTCTAAAAATTTTTATAAGTAGCATATCAACAGCTGTAGGTTTTCACAGAAAAAAAAATCAATGTAAAATTTATTCGTTTACCCACAAAAAAATATATTGTAAACCTCCCAAAACCGTAAGAAGTCAATGAACAGGCATGCAATTTAATCAGCTTTCTGGACTTTAACAGTGTCCCAAAACCACAAATCTCAAGCAAGACTTGAAAATTAACTATACGATGCAGAACTTTGTTGTCTGTCGAGCTGCGTACTTAAATTTTTACATTTCTTAAATTTAGATTGGCAAAAAACCCCTATGTGCGCTAGTCAAATTTGACGATTTATCGTCATTTTGAAGATGTTTTGTTCCGAAATTGGCAAATTTCCGATTTGCTGATGTTTTTCTAAGTGCGGATTTCATTCAGTCTCCAAAGTCTCTTAATGTCAATTTAAATAAAACATTACATTTTCTGACACGTTCGTTTTTAAATCTTGAAATGTTAAACAGCCGTGCCTAAGCCCAGGTCTACACCAAAGATAAATACATATCTTAGTAACTTTACAATAACGTCGGCAGAATAACAGAGCAATATTTCTTATTGCTCAGCTTACGTTAAAGGCATAAGAAAACGTACTTATGTTAACTCGTAATTTTAAAGAAATCAGGGAAGAAGGTGCAGTGTAAAAACTAGCGCTATCTTACAAAAATTGTTTTTATTAATATAAATTCCTTCTTATTCGACTTTATAATTTAAATGTATATTAGTTTGTTTCATCTTGAGGTCTTTTTATTATACCCTTCACCACAGGTGGAAAAGGGTATATATAAGTTTGTCATTCCGTTTATAATTTCTACAATATTGATCTTAGACCCTATAAAGTATATATATTTTGGGTCCTTATGAGGAGAGAAGTTGATTTAACGATGTCCGCCTGTCCGTCTTACGTTTGATACGTGTTTTCCGGAGACTCCAGACATGATAGCGGCTAGGTTGTTTTACATTTATATCACATATAGTCCACCATTTCTTGGTATTGAAATTCAGCTAGATCGGTTCACAAATGACTGAGATATGACCAAAAAACCACGACTGCCTCTAATTTTTCCAAAAAAAATCCCTTGTGGTTGTTGTATTTTTATTACTTTTTTCTGTATATCTGGAGAACGGCAAGAGCCAAAGTTTTCAAATTAGGTAAAAACATTTAGGTTATAAATACACACCATCTCACAAATTACTCTTTTTTATATAATTAAGTTTGTTTTGTATACCCTTCACCGAAGGTCCTACACCCTATAAAGTATATATATTCTGGGTCCTTATGAAAAGCGAAGTTCAAATCCGGTTGTCGTCTCTTCTGCCCTCCCCTCTCCCCCCTCTTTTCACTTGTTTACATATACTAGCATAATGCCCACTATGATTTTCGTTATCGCCCTTCTTTATTATTTCATCTATTTAACGAAATAATTTTAACAAATAGAAACTAGGAATTTTTGTGTTTTTTTGCTACTTAAAAACTCGCCAAAAGAGATAAATCTGCGGTATGACAACAGTGCCTTTACAAAAAGAAAACAAACAAAAAACTGTGTTGAGTTGTAAACAGTAAGTCCCAATTCACATTATACGATTTTTGTCGTTGCGATTATTGTCGTTTCCTCTTTAAAGTCGGTCTCATATTTACATTGTACGATTTTTGTCGTAACAACCTTAATACATTTTTCGTCAAATGAGAGAAAATTGAGAGAAAAAATGAATGAACAAAACGAATCGAAGAGTACACTCGCTTCTGTACCCCTTATAATTCCTCTCACCCCTCTTGTCTATAAAGTAAGAATCGCAACGACAAAAATCGTATAATGTAAATAGGCACTAAACGGTCCATATTTCATTTTAATGATATTTAAACAGCGTTCCTTTATGGTTCAGTTGTCTAGGAGGTGTGTTAAGTTAGAAACTGTGAGTTCCCTGGTTCGAATCTTGGTTCTTTAAAAATAAATTTTTTTTTTATATTTGTATGTTCTAAAAACGATTTTAAAAAATATTAACCAGTTTTCGCTTTTTAAATTTCATTTATAATGAAGTTTTAAGTATTGTAAATATGTATGTACAGTAATTTTGACTTAGCTGCACAGTCTCCTTTGCACGATTTTTTGTGCAGGTAAATCAAAAATGCAGCTATCTTAAATGTATTTAGCTGCCTTAATGTGCAGGTACGCAATTGTGGTTACCTGCATAAAAGTGCAGCTAAAGTAAAGTGTTTGCAAGAGAAGTAACAACGTTTTTATTAATAACAATGACGTTCAAACAACTTGTAGTCATTTGTTACGCATTTTTATAATGAACGAGCTAGCCAAATTGGTAACAATAAAGTGTGGAACAGAACAGTCGCTGTAGTACAACGTTAAGAATAGCGCTGCAAGCTCTCAAAAGTTAAAAACGGCAGTTGCAAAGTAGTGTCAACAGAAAACGTAGTTGTAGTAGTCGTTGCAGTTGAAGCTCAAAATTCGAAATTTTGAACTTTGTTGCGCTACAGAGCATTCGTCAGCTTCAAATACTACTACAACTACTTTATTCTGTTCCAGACCAAAGATTTGCTATTCATGGTAAAGTTGCTGTTACCACAGCCCATATGCATAAATGTAAATACATGCAAACAAAATAAATGAATTATAATGATACCAAATTGACTTGTTTGCGATTTTTGATTTTATAAACTGCTAAAATTGGATATTTATGTACAAAAGTGGCCACCATATTTTTTCATGTGTGCAGCTAACTTTGATGTTTTATATGAAAATATTTTAAAGCTGCATAAAAATACGAAAAATGTGCAGGTATGCAAAATGCACGTAAACAAGGATTTTGAAGAATAATTACAGAAAATATGTATTTTGGGCAGTTAAGTCAAAGTGCAGCTAACTTGAATTTTTTGTATGAAAATAATTTTAAAATGCCAAAAGTTTTGGGCACTTATCTTAAATGTGCAGGTAAAGAAAGTGCACTTAAAAAAGGAATTTGTATGGGATTATAAAGAATAATGCCAAAAATGATCAATTTTGTGCAGCTAAGTCAAAAGTGCACGTAAATAAAAGGCAGTTAAGTCAAAACTACTGTATATGTAAAAATTATTTAGTTGCTCTGTATTCTGCTCGCACAATGGTGAAGGGTATATAAGATTCGGCACAGCCGAATATAGCACTCTTACTTGTTAAAACTAGGATCGCCCGGTGGCCGAAATTCGACCACTTGACATTTACTTTTGGGAGAACCTGTGCGTTATACAACTAAAACGTACACATTTTAATGGTGTTTTCTATTCTACAAAAAATGTGACATTTTTTTGTAGAAAAGAAAACACCATAAGACATCGGAAAAATGCACTATTCACCTATCTTTGTACGTGTGACTGCAAAATAAATTAAAACTCTTTTCAAACCCTTTAATCCTAATTTAGAAATTTATCTTGTGCATATCTACGCAAAAATACCTTTAAAACGATATATGTTTCATTAAAATCGGTGGACGATAAGATACTTTAAAATCAACCACAAAAAAATTGTTCCCGTATTTATAAGTTTTATTTGCGCCGTAAATTAGTTTAGCCATCTTAACATTTTTTTCTTTTAATTCAAAGATACCAATTTAGGATTTTATAATAAAACGGTTTTTATATATATATTCACATAAATTCTATTCAATGGTAAGATGATCAAACATATCTCGGTATTGTAAAAAATTAACTTCAGCCGGCTAATGATTCCGTCAATAGTAGACGCCGCTGCCGGTTTCTTCCCGGCATAGCTTTTTGATGTCAGAGTTTGTCAGAAGAAAATAGAGCACGCTCTAATTGAAATTTAGTCAGATGACTTTGCGTCTGACTTTTACAGAAGCAAAGTTAAAAAGGTAACACACGACATGTATGTATTTTGCAGTGGGAAATTTGACATGTCAGATGACAAAAACATGTCGTGTACGGGCGCCTTAAAGATATTAAACCAAATAAAACTGTTAAGCGTATAAGAATCATAAGCAACAGTTCTACTTGTAACAATATCAAAGTTTAAACAAAAACATCAACAATAAACAGAGAGTTTATCTCTTCTTACACTCCCCATTACAATTGATTGGAATTCTTCCAACATTAATTGTAGTTGTTAGTAGGTTAGGAAAAAACAAAATGCAAAAAACAACTTGCAAAAGCATGTTGGCAGTTAAGTTTTTTTAGGCCGTGCACTTGCCAGTTTATTATCAAAAGTAGTTTTTGGGAATACAAAATTTTAATTTATGAGATTTTGTTATTCGTACTTAATTCCCAATTTTTATTCTTGATAAAAATAAATTAAAATTATATATTCCCAAAAATTACTTTTGATAATTAATATTTTAATATAAAAAAGAACACAAGCTTTAACAAATCTCTATATAAAGGGTGGTTAAATTGTAAGGGCCGATGTTGAATGTGAACCACACCTAAACGCCAAGTTTTTTTCCGAATTTTATTTGACATTTCTCTATTTCAGACTTACTCAATTTGAACCATGGAGAGATACACAATCCAACAACGTGTTAAAGTTATCCAGACTTATTATGAAAATGGGCGTTCAAATCAAAATGCATATCGTGCACTTCGTGATTTTTCGTTAGGCACATTTTCACCTCAGTGGATTCGTTAATAAGCAGCATTGTCGCATTTGGGCGAATGATAATCCAAGAGTGATTGTCGAAAAACTAATGCACCCACAAAAAGTGACTGTTTGGTGTGGTTTATGGGCTGGCGGCATCATCGGGCCATATTTTTTCCAAAATGAGGCCGGTCAGGCAGTTACTGTGAATGGTGTTCGCTATCGTGAGATGATAACGAACTTTGTATGGCTCGAATTGGAAGATATGGATGTGGACGATATGTGGTTTCAGCAGGACGGTGCCACTTGCCACACAGCTAACGAAACAATGGCTCTTTTGCGCAACAAATTCAATGGCCGTGTTATCTCACGTAATGGCGATGTCAATTGGCCGCCAAGATCATGTGATTTGACACCGTTGGACTTTTTTCTTTGGGGTTATTTGAAAGAAAAGGTGTACGTCGATAAGCCAGCAACAATTCAAGAGCTAAAGGATGAGATAATTCGGCACATTAACGGCATAGAACCTCCATTATGCCTCAGGGTCATCGAAAATTTGGACCATCGGATGGAGGTGTGCCGCCGTGGTCGCGGCGCCCATTTGGCCGATATTTTGTTCCATACATAATTGAGTAATACCAATATATCATAATAAAATAAAATTACAATAATTTCCTAAATAGTTTGTGTTTTATTCAAAATCAACATCGGCCCTTGAAATTTAACCACCCTTTATAAATCGGCAAAGGCAAAACAGTTAAGAACACTTTCCTCCTCTGTATGTCAACCGATTTGAACAAAATATACACCATTTTTAAGCTATTTACTAACAGAAGTGCACAATATATATTTTATTCAAACCTGTTCAATAATTTCAGAGTTATAAGAGTTCAAATGTGCTTCTAACACAAATACAAAAATTTTGTTTTTTTCAATTATCAAATAATAAAAAATAGTGTAGATGACTATTCGACATTTTTTAGAAACCGGTTTTCGATTATTTCGACCTTATTTATAATCTATATATAAGATTCGGCACAGGCAAAACAGTAATGAACACTTTCTTCCTTTGTTTGTCAATCGAACCTCTATGGGGAAAAAGTATGAAAAAGGGGAAATACGGGAAATTAAATTTCTTTCTTTTATAATTAAAAGTGTTAATCGACCTTTTTTGATTACTCTAAATAGTATATATAGTTTCCTTTATGCAGGCTTTCAAGGTCATTAATTTAATTTAAATAAAAGACTATTTATTTCATTCTCAATAATATCCGACGTTTATTTTTTTTTTTTTTTTTTAATTTCCTAAGCTAATCCCGCGAAGCTTTATGCTTGTCTGCAGGAAAGAAACCAGAGTCTCTGGCGGGAATCGAACCCGTAACCTCGGCGCTGATAGACTAGCTCGCTACCAGCTAGCCTACCGAGGCACTCGTTTCGTTGATATTCTCTCTAACATCTTTAGGGATTGAGTTTTTATTAAAATAATAAATTTTTTCGTCAGTTTACATCATTTATAAATTATATCACAGTATTTTGTATAGGTGGACAACACAAAACTTAAAATATTAAAAAATAAATGTATGTAAATTTAAAAATTATCACAGAAAATTTGTCCTTTTTTGATCACAGTTGTTATTATTACTCTCTTTTACTCTTACTTTTCCGTGCTTCATGTGATAATTTTTAAATTTTTTAAAATATTGAACTTAGAAACATAATAATATAATAAACAGGTTACTGAGTGAATGCGAACCTATAAGACGAAAAATGTTGGTACTTTTTGTTTTTCATCTGGTACATTTAAATTTTTACTTATTTTCGAATAAGAATGTCTAAAGTCCCAATTTACACTAGGGACATTTCTTGCTGGACATTTTTTGAAAATAATATAAAGCAACAAGATGTAAACTACGAAAAGTAAGAAAGGGAAATGAAAAAATGTCCAGGGGCCTAATTCTGTCATTCGTGATCGAGTACTTTCTCGATTCGAAAGCAATTTTATTTCAGTCGATACTGAACGAATCGAAATAATTTTTTCAGTATTGTGCTTTTCGAAAAATAATTCCGATTCGTTTAGTATTGACTGAAATACTTAGATATTAAATTGCTTTCGAATCGAGACAGTACTCGATCACGACTGCCAGAATCTGGCCCCAGTACAGATAGTCATGTACTACACACTCCACCTTTTCGACCCCTCGTCATCAAACTTCTTCTGTCCGGCAAGAAATGTCGCTAGTGTAAATTGGGACTAAGAGGGAGCTTTTTGTTACTTTTTCGTTCTACATCTGGTACTTTAATTAATTTTCGTTAATATTAGACATAGAAAAATAAAATTAAACATGCAGTGTCCTGAGTGGATGATAATCTATAAAGGAGATTTTTTTGATACTTTTTTATTTTTCAATTGATTTTTTCTGATATTTTTTATATTGAACTTACAAAATTAAATTAACTCGTTGAAGATAAAATATGAACCGGTGGTTAGTCCCCCGCCAAATAGATCCCCTAAAACGGAAAAAATAAGTTCTAGAAACATGTAAATTGCTACATACTTAGATGAAATATGTTTTCTTTATATTTACATACAAATTTATGGTCGAATTTTGACCATTAGGCGAACACTAGTTAATATAAATTTAAAAAATAAAGATTGAAGAGGAAAAATTATATTAACAAAAATAATTTTATTTTAGTGGTTATTTTATAAAAAAAATATTCCAGTTTTGTTTTTTAATATTCAATTTTTTTCCTTCAATTATAACTTGCTTCCATTTAACAAACTAAATTTCTTTCCCACAAAAATTGCTTCTATTTGTTTTCTTTTTGACAACCAAATTTGACGTTTTATGTTCGCAATAATTGTCAACGAAAATTGACTAACAATTATTGCAACATAAATTGCCGGCAATAAATATGTACAAAAAGTGCTTTCTACATTTAAGATAACATAAGTTTAACATTTACTGCATATATGTCGCAATATTTATGTCTGGTATAGACCGGCAGTAAACAAGAGCGTGAACGTTTCACGAACAGCAGTGATAACTTTCTTGTTTACTTGGTGGCCACACGATCAAGTTTTGCCTTTCAATTCCATTCAATTTGCAATACACTCTCAGTTTTTTACTAACACACTCACACTTTTGAAATTGACCATGAGATGGCTTTCAATTTTACCTTTCCATTTGTTTGGCAATTTTACTCTCAATTTAACAGATGATTACATGTTTGTCTTTATAAATTGTTTTCTTGATGAAATCTTGAAAGTAAATTGCTTACAAATTGAGTGCAGCCTACGTCACAGCTTCCAATTTATGTAAATTTTGACAAGCAGTATATGTTAAAGACTATCAAGAACAACTTGATCGCAGGGTTGTGATGTACGTGAGGGATAAATTTTGTTTTGAGAAATTTTGAACGGAATCAAAATCTCAACTTCGCTTCGCGATGGACAGTGGCACGCTGGTGTTTGGGCTGAAGCTCGTCGGAAATGGGGGGTTCGTGTCCATCTACTCACACATACACAACTTAATTCCAAGGTATATTTACACAAGGTAAACTCGTTGGCCCATATGTTTGTCAGCTGTTTACCCTCATTTGGAGCCGTAGTGTCAAAAGTTGTTTATGTTGGTTCCTTGTGTTTGTTTACAAACTTATGGTTAGTGCGCGCCATTTTGAATTAAAAATTTGTAAAATTGTGAAAAACATTTTATTTTTGTGAAATTTTAATTCTAAACTTCTGGAACAATTAATTAATAAAAGTGAAAATACCTAAATAAGATTGGGTCAAGAGTTAAGAGGAAATTTTAATAAAGTTCATGTTGTAAAATTCCTTTCTTTAAAATAAAAAAATTATTGTGATAAAAGTGAAAAAACCTAATAAGATTGGGTCAATAGTAAAAAGTTAAGAAGAAATTTTAGTAAAGTTCATGTTGTAAAATTCCTTTCTTTAAAATAAAAAATTTATTGTCATAAACTTAACTCTAATTAAAAAATAAAAGTTTGGATTAAAAACCATAAACAGTTCAATAAAATAACTACAAAACTAATTTAAAGTTTAAAAACGTGATACCTAAAAATAAAAAACCACTTTTAAAATGCCTTCCTGTGCAGTGTGCAAAAAAAGATGTTATAAGGGAAGTGGAAGTTTTTTCCGTGTACCCAGGGATGAAGTGATAAAGAATAAGTGGAGCGAAATTTGCGGTGTAAAACTGCCAGCAAGCGCTCGCCTTTGTTCCGACCACTTTTTGCCTTCCAGCATCGTTAATGTTGGCAATACAATTAACCTTTTGCAAAATGCTGAACCATTTGTGGGTCAACGTCAACAGTGAGTAATTTCTTTAATAGATGCATATGCTGTTCCTATGTATGAATATATTTCTTTTTGTTAGATTTCTCTGCCTGAACCAACCGATGGATCAGCAAGAGATTGAGGTTTCCAATAACAATATTTTTAGATCCCAAGGCTTAGACCAAGCAGTTAGCACAGAACCTTTAGGTTATAATAACTCTTGGGTTTTTGATGGCCTAATAAATACGACTCCATACCCGTTCTTTACGTGTCAGAAGGAAGAAGGAACCCAAACTGATAATTGTCAGAAAGACGAAATAAGTCAAACTGATAATTATCAGAAGGATGTATCAACTCAAACTGAGTAAGTAAAAAACTATATTTGTATATATATATGTCTGTCCTAAAAAATATAGGGGAATCAATTTTTAAACTAAAATTTCCCATCATATATTATTTTCGACCTTTCATAGAATGAGAGAAATGTTTTCAAGAATTCGCGCTTTGGAAGCCGAAAACAACGAATTAAAATGCCAGCTAATGAAGGCAAATTTAGCAGTGGAGGCAATGAGTAAGATATTTTCAGAAGGCCAAATGCGAAAAATAATGTCACCTGGAGGAGTTCAGTGGAGATGGAAAGACATTGCAAGTGCGATATGCCTACATGCTTCAGGACCAAGAGCGTACAACCACCTGTACAAGAAAGGTTTTCCGCTACCTCATAAATAAACATTGCAGCGTTGGTGCGCTAAAATTCATATTAGCGAAGGTGTTCTGTCGTCTTCACTAGACTTCATGGGACAAACCAATGATTTGGCACCTGAAGACAAAATTTGTGTTCTAGCATTTGATGAAATGAAGGTAGCGGAGACTTTTGAGTACGACCCTGTTGATGATGTGGTCAGAAAGCCTTCGAATTACGTGCAGGTTATAATGTCTCGAGGTCTTAAAAAGTCATGGAAGCAGCCAGTTTTTTACGACTTTGATTGTAAAATGACTAAAGACCTCTTGGCCGAAGTTATAATACAACTGCACAATGTTGGTTTTCCGGTAGTGGCTATTGTCTGCGACATGGGACCAACGAATCGTAAGTTGTGGAGAGATTTAGGTGTAACCACAGGTAAGTAAATGCAATATTAAAAAACAACTAACAATTTCTAACCCTATATAACATATACATATAACACAACACACCTTTACACACAACACCACATCGAGGAGGAATTATATTGATATTATTTGGAATATCAATATTTGTTAACGCTAGCTTTAACAAAAGGAATTATAAAAAAAGGGTAATTAAAATTATAGACATACTTTTCGTTTTAAGGTTTAATAATAAGATTTTTTTTTATTTTTAATACTAAGATCAGTTGAGTAAATTAATTTAAATAGTTGTTTTTTTAATGTTAAGGTTTTTTAATTTACGTTACGTTAGATTTCTAATATTAAGGTTTTTTTAATTTACGTTACGTTAGATTTCTAATGTTAAGGTTTTTTTAATTTACGTTACGTTAGATTTCTAATATTAAGGTTTTTTTAATTTACGTTACTTTAGATTTCTAATATTAAGGTTTTTTTAATTTACGTTACGTTAGAAAAAATCGTTATGTTTAAATATGTTTAAAAATTTTATTATTTTAACATTTAATAATATTTTCTTAATGTTTTAAATGTAGATAACCCTTGGTTTCCTAGCCCTGTATGTGCAAGCGATAAGGTGTTTGTATTTGCGGACGCACCTCATTTGTTGAAACTAACAAGAAATCATTTCCTCGACAGTGGCTTAGTTTTTCAAAACACCGTAGTGTCTTCGCGCACCATCAGAGATTTGTTGGCCCTAACATCAACATCTGATTTGTCTATTGCCTTCAAGGTTTCTGACGAACATCTCTCAGTTAAAGGTCCAGGTAGGTCTTTGTTTAACTTAAAAACAATATATGTATGAACATTTTAAGCGCTTGTTCAAGAACAATGTCTTAACTCACAATTTTTATTTTTCACTTTTTGGAAAAACTGTTTAAATAATATGCTTTAACAATTCCCTCGACCTTAAGGTACCTGAAAATGCAGAGGAAGGCCAAGCGGATACATTAGATGACCCTGAAGACTCTTTTGCTGATCCAAGCAAAGAAGAAGAACTTTACGACCTAGGGGAAACGAGTTTTGATGACATTGGTATTCTTCAAGAGGATGCTCTAGAATACATATCAGAATATGTTATCAAAAAGCTCCATCTTGAGGAATACGAGTGTCATACCAATTCATTTTCATGGGTCGATGAAGTATCTAAGGGTTATTTAAAAAACCCAACTCAACACTTCCTTGAGGATTTTAAAAAAATGGAAGTGATATTTGAAAATGTGAATGGTAATCAAATATCCCATCGCCGAAACCTCCTAAAGCATCTTTTGGAGCGAAGTTCCTGCATCAACGTGCCAGAGAAAGTAAAACGATTATTTTATAAATGTCGCATTAACTTCCGCGTACGAAATTTGAACAAGAGGTTGAGAATTCAAAAGGCCAGGCAAAAAATAATGGGGTAAAAAAAAATAATTAAAATAAATCTTTAAAAATTCCGCCCATTAGAAATGTAAGTATTACAAAAATTGTCTGCAAACTTACACAACTAAACTGTAATTTATAACTTGTTATACTTCCTTTTTCACAGATTTCAATATATGTATGTATCTCATTTAACCACATCACGTCTCCACTGAAAAGACTTCTTAAGACTACAACACCAACTAGTCTTAGGATGGGATGGGTAAAGGGGTAGTGAAGCGTAGCGATTATAGCCTATCCTACCCCATGGCAACCTCACCTGCACGTGTCGCATCCTGCCGATAACTAACGAGGCTCTGCCGATTACTTCTATAGCATTAAGCAAATAACACAAAAAGGAGAGTATTTTAGAACACGTATTATGTATTTAAGTCTTACATAATTTGTTTTTCTTTTCTTTCAGCTTTGTATGTCGCAATAAAACAAAAAAGGGGAATTTAATTGATTGATATTTACATATCGTATAAACATGTCAGAAAAACATGCATGAAAACCATTTCATTTTATTTTAATGTAAATTTTTGTGACATCAAAAATAAAAAAATTAAATTAAAAATTTTGAAAACATTCAGGGGTGTGCTGGAAATCGCAAACGCAAAACGCAAGAATTTTAAAAGTCGTTTTTTAGTAAGATTTCTGTAATAAAAGAATTTTATGACAAATATTATACAAACATTTCTCTATTAAACAGAATTTTATAACAAAAATTATAAAAATTAGATTAAAAGTGTATTAAAAACAGCCTCCAAATTCTTGCGTTTTGTGTTTGCGATTTCCAGCACACCCCTGATTTACATTTTTTTATTTAAATGGAACTGATAGTTAACAAAGGTATAAATGCAGAAAATTAGCTTTTTAGCAATCATAAGTTAAAATATTAAACTTTGAGTACTAACGTCGCTTTTGATCAAGAAGAGAGTATTAACACAAGATTTTGTATTTTTCACTTTTTGAAAAATATCTGCCCGCTGTAAAAATATCGTGCTTTTTGGCCCACTTTTTGATTATTCTCTAAGTACTTGATGTACATACATGCATTAGTTGCTTTTCCAAAGAACAAATTTCCATTCGTTTAACAAGGCCAACGTTGCTTGAGCTAATTCTTCATCTTGTATTTGTTGTAATAAATCTTTGAGCTCTATCGGCGAAAATATATTTAAATACTATATTTCCTGCAACCATACTTTATTTTTATGCTTGAGAATGCATAATATATTAAAAATTGTTTCAGCTTATTATTCTGAACTGCACGTGTTGTTTTTTTTCAATTTGTGTTTTTATTTTGAAGGCACAGTGTTGCGTTTTTTTTGACACTTTGGCTCCAAATACAAAAACAATTTGGCGTGTTGTTTTTGTCTTGTTGTACTTGTTGTAGCAACGAGTTTACCTTGTGTAAATATACCTTGCTTAATTCGTGCCAAAAACGAAAGATGTAGATGAAAAAACCGAAGCGATATAACACATTGAATAAAAACGACCGTCAATTGACCGAGCTCGAGTCCTCAGGACCAGATGTTTGCGTCCTGGACAGGAGTAATGCCCCAAAACGTTACTTACCACTTCACATTCCAACTGCCACTCGATGAATGAATTTCTCGCAGAATGTACTAATAAAGTGACCTCACAAGCGCAGCAGTTTGCAGTGATTTTCTTCGTGTGTGGCGTTTGTCGTCATTTTTTTTTTTTGTTTATTTACTTTTTTTAATAAGGCAATTTGACATTTGCCGTCTCAATTCTAGCAACAAAATGCCTGTTGTTTTTTCTATTGTTTCATTGTTGTAGTACTGAGGTCACTTTGTTAATACATTTTGATTTCTCGAATTCTCTATGCCCACGCCAAGTCTACAAAGGTTTTAAATTGAAGAGTCGTATTCCGTTCGTACTTGATAGGGTTGTATTTTTTTTTCTTTTTTTAATAGTGATGACACTCAGAGATGGATACACCTAATTTTTGTAGCGTATAAAAATACCGCTGAATTCAAATCAGCCACAGTGGCCATCACAGGGTTAACATAGGGTCTCCACCTGACACTGAGTCTTCACCTAAGATAATATCTGATATAATATGGGAGAGAACGTCGGCAGAATGAGAGAACAAATTTCTTCATGTTAATCTTAAACAAGGGGAGCACGTATCTTATAAGATTTCATAATCGAATGATTCTCGCATAGTAAACTTGTGTCGTTTTTATTCTTTTTTTTTAGTTTTTTCTTGTTTTTAGTTAAAAATATTGTTTTTTTAACCACTTATCCCAAGATTTTCACTATTTGTATAAAAAAAATTTAACATTTTAATGAATGCGTCTTATTATTGTTGTTTATGTATGCATGTATGTGTATTTTTGACAGCTCATCTTATAAGATCGTTGTTATAAGATTTCTCATAACAACTGCCTTATAAGATTTATTATAATATTAATATTAACACTATTTGAGAGTCTACACGTAAGATAATACTCTCTGCGATTGAATTTGACGTTTGCTGATATAAAAATCTTATATGTTATCTCAGGTGGAGACCCTATGTAAGATATTTTTTGTCATTAAAAACATGAAACTTCATATAAAAACCCATACAAAATACCATACAAATATAAAATACCAAAACCAAAAATGTTACACTTTGTTTATCTTTCGTCAAACCATCATCGAATGAACCATTTGCGACTCTCTGTATAAATCATATTTTCAACAATTATTCGGAGAGCATTTCACGAGTTGGACTCTCATACGATTCTTGACATGAAAGATTATCGAACTAATCACTACCCACGTCTTAAACGATTCCCACAAAGATTGAAGAAGAGTCTTTCGCTGTGCTATGGAAGAATCTCGCTCGTATTACAGTGTTTCCCGTGTGAGGGATCTTCTACGGTTAAAAAATGCGATCGTCGACGATCAAAGACGCTCTTTATTATGCTTCCAGTAGCTCTAACGAGATTGAAAATGCTAGCTGGGTATCAAGTAGTTATGTTTTTGTTTGAATTTTTTGTTATAAAAATCGAGCAACAATTAAAAAAAAAACTTGATTATAAGTTGTCCGATTTTTTTGACGATTTTTCGAAACGAGAAAGACGATATTTTTAATTTTTTCTTAGGAAATTGACGATTTCTCACCAATTTTGAAGGCAAGTTCGTTTAAATTTTTAAAAGTATGAGTTGTCAACAAAATCGCTAACTATTTTATAAATCGCCATGACTCCAAATCGATAATTACACAGCGTTTACATTTGACAGAATTGGCCAGACAGTAAGAAAATACATATTAGTTTCCAAAAACACCACTATAATGCCTAATAAATCACTGATAGTTTAAACGCTGGTTTAGTTGAACTAAACTTGTATTTATATGTAGTTTAAACTCATCAACTATAAATCAGTGTCCCATGTATTATATGTTGTTAAAAAAATAACATGTGGCAGCACTACGACAAATGTTGGCAAATGCATATGATTTCTACTGGTAGTTTAAACGCCCAATTTCATGCGTTTAAAGATGGTTTATATGTTTAATGATTTATAGATTTGTTGGTTTAAACACATTTTAAACCAAAAAGAGAGTTTAACTTGCTCTGATTTTTTAGCCCTAACTGTCTTCGTGACGTAGGCGTACAGACAGTAGTTAAAGGCCCAGTTAGGCGAACGTTGCTGTACCCGTAATGTACCGCATCGTACTGTAAGCACGTTGGTGCACTTATAGAACATTTAAAAATGTGTCATATGTGTTTTCCATACATAAACAAAAAGCAATAGTATACATAAAACAAAACACACAGTGATGGACATCAAAAATGTTTAAATGGTGACCGCTGTGCAGAAAAAGAACCAAGTGATTTAAATGGTATTAAAACAGTATTTTGTGTATGTAAAAAACATTAATAATTTATATTTATATTACAGATTTACAATAAACAAATTTGTATTTTAGCATATATATTTTTAGCATACATATATTGTATTGCGGTGTACGCACCAAACGAGGTTTTGATACTATTTAAAGCCTTTTACTTGTTTCATATTTCCATTGTATGTGTATTTATATGTTTTTTATTTTTTACATCTAAACATAAATATATTTGTTTATATGGAAATATGTTGTATTTTAAGTTGTTTTGTCTCAATTCCATAGCTTTACTGAAAAAAGTTCCAAAAAAAAGAGCAAAAATACCCACATTCAATTAAACATACAAGCAGCCCATCACTGCCTTACAACTGTCACGTAACAACGGCATAAAAATCTGTTTTATACAGATCGAGACGTTCCGTCAACGTGACATTTAAATTCAGTAAGCATTTACATTGTTTGCAAATAACAAAACGAACCAGACGTTCCGTTAGGGGACGTGGACGTTCGGCTAACTCTGCTTTAAAACAGTTCACTTTTTAAAATATGTCAAACGTGAATGTTGCAGTGCAAGTCCAGATAAACGTATTTTAAATGAACTAAACAAATTTAAAAATAGCTTATAATTACTATATTGTGTGACACTTAACTAAAACATAAAAAATCAAAGCAGAATTTATTTTTTTTTACTTTCAATTTTTTCTTTCTTTTGCGAACAAAACTTCAAATTTCTGTTAGCAAATAAAAATAAAAACGACACAATCTTACTGTGCGAGAATCATTCGATTATGAAATCTTATAAGATACGTGTTCCCCTTGTTAAAGATTAAGATTAACATGAAGAAATTTGTTCTCTCATTCTGCCGACGTTCTCTCACATATTATATCAGATGTTATCTCAGGTGAAGACTCAGTGTAAGAAAATACATATTAGTTGCCAAAAACACTGCTAACTGTCTTCGTAACATAGCGTCTTCAACTGACAATTTTTTGTCATACCAAACGTCAAAGTCTATATAAAAAAAACTCGAAAATTTTTGTCAGCGTTTTTTTAATATGAAGTTTGACGTTTGGTATGAAAAAAAATTGTCAGGTAAAGACACTATGTGACGTTAAGAAGTTAAGACAGTTCACTTTAAAATATATGTGAAACGTGAATGTTGGAGTGAAAGTTCAGCTAAACGTGTTTTATATGAACTTAACAAACTTAAAAACAGGCTAAAATAACTATATTTTGTAAAAAAACATAACACTCAACTAAAGCATAAAAAATCAAAGCAAAATATATTTATTTTTTTTACTTTTTTTTCCTTTTGCTAATAAAACTTCATATTATTGTTATAAAATGTCAAATCACTGTCCAATAGACAAGACAGTTGGAAAAGTGTGCATGTTTTATGGCGATTTCTATTCTGAGAAAAAATGCTACAGTATATGCATGTAACACTTTTTCATGTTACCTATAATCACTCGAAGTGTTATGCGCCCCATACACGTTTCAATTCAGTTGTCAACTGAGTCTTTCAACTCAGTTGTTGGCCTTTTCTTATGTTTAAATGGTCCAATTTCATTACTATTTTTTTTAAAAGCGTAAATAAATATTTTAAAAATGTTTTAGTTTTGTTTAATGCAAATATTTTACATGGTTCAAAAGATATAAGCAGAAGAGTGCATGCATGCAACTGTTATCCAAGTGATAAACAAGTGTTTGTAGTATTTGGATATTCTAACGGTTTTTTTGTTGTTGTTGTTTTTACATTCGCCGTTGTTTTATTCATGTTGGACATAACGGCTCTTGGAGCGTATTTAGTTTATCGTCGGTGTCATGTAGAAAGGCCCTAACTCGATTTTTTTTCGAAATTGAGTTTTTTAGTGATTCCAATACATTTCCAACAAATACACCTCGTCACAAGAATTTAATGCAATAGCATCAATTACAAGCAATTGAAGAAGCCATTTTACTTTATAATACATACAGTTTCTAATATGTTTTTGCCTTCTCCTGCAAAGTTGCAATTATGTGAGTTAGGGCCTTTCTACATGAAACCAACGATATGGAATGAACAACCCCATGCTGCCTGCTAAATCAAACAAGCGTAAGCAGTTCCTTCGCAGCTTGGCGAAAGCGCTGTGTATGCCAATTAATGAAGAACGTGCACTAAATCGGCAAGTCACGCGAAACTTCTCCACTAAAATAGCGATTGAGTCATATTTCAACCGTCCGCTGGAATCTATGTTGAACACGGCACCATCGACATCTGCCGCAGCCCGCACGCCAAAACCTATCAGCGGTTCCTGCTACTTATGTTATGCTCAAAAAACAAAACGACGTAGAAAAACCAGAAAGGTGTGTGGCAAATGTAAGCAGCCAATGTGTCTTGAACATTCGATCACCAATACCGAGTGCACAATATGTAACAATAATTCATAATTTTCGTTTTTGAAATTAAAAAATATAATTTAAACACACTATAAATGGTTTGTTGCCTTTTGTTTTGATATAAACTGGTGTGGTACAAACGTATCCCTGGTGTGTGTTTACGTAGGTGTCGACCTTGGAAGCTCGTAGCTCCTAAGCCACTGTTCCGAATTGCATCAAATAACTTTTAAACTATTAGAAATTACTTATGTTTCCTAGATCCGAAATCTCTATTCCTTAAGTTAAACCGTTCCTGAGTTACAGCACTGCAAAGTTGCAAGTGGATACATTTGTACCCGGGTGTGTGTTCTAGGGTTAATTCATAATGGAGTATGCCGTCGAAGAATATTTAGATGTAGAATTCTTTTGACAAAACTTTTAAAATATTATGATCAAGGCGAATTCAACTACAGGTGGTGTCGGAACTACAACAATCCAAAAACAACAGAAACAACATAAGGTTTTTTGCATTGCATTGTTAGTGCCATTAGCTCGAAATGTCAACCATTATTAGCAAAACACTAACAAATCAAAACAAATAAGTTCGAACTGTCAAAAGCAGATGCCGTTTCGACACCACCTGTAGTTAATTCGCCTTGATTATGACAAACAAAATAAAATATTGGTTGTACAAACAAAATAGTAAGTACCAAAGTTGTAAAACAGGGCAGTATGAACCCTTTAGTAAAAGTAAGGGTAAAACATGTAACATGTTTTGCATGTTTTTCATCAACATTTTCACAAAAGAACTTGAAAATTTTTCCCACAGTTGTATTTTTTGTACAAACGAACACAAAATGTAGAACATGTAACATTAATGCAACATTTTTCTCAGAAAAGAAATCGCCATTAGTTAAAAAGTTTGCATGTATTGCTACTGTCATGCCAGAACTGGCAAATGTAAACGCCAGGTTAGATGTGACGATTTTTCGTCATTTTGACGATCTTTTTGAGAAAATACAGTAAAATGACGATTGACGATTGACGGGTGGTTAAATTTCAAGGGCCGATGTTGATTTTAAATAAATCACAAACTATTTAGGAAATTATTGTAATTTTATTTTATTATGATATATTGGTATTACTCAATTATGTATGGAACAAAATATCGGCCAAATGGGCGCCGCGACCACGGCGGCACACCTCCATCCGATGGTCCAAATTTTCGATGACCCTGAGGCATAATGGAGGTTCTATGCTGTTAATGTGCCGAATTATCTCATCCTTTAGCTCTTGAATTGTTGCTGGCTTATCGACGTACACCTTTTCTTTCAAATAACCCCAAAGAAAAAAGTCCAACGGTGTCAAATCACATGATCTTGGCGGCCAATTGACATCGCCATTACGTGAGATAACACGGCCATTGAATTTGTTGCGCAAAAGAGCCATTGTTTCGTTAGCTGTGTGGCAAGTGGCACCGTCCTGCTGAAACCACATATCGTCCACATCCATATCTTCCAATTCGGGCCATAAAAAGTTCGTTATCATCTCACGATAGCGAACACCATTCACAGTAACTGCCTGACCGGCCTCATTTTGGAAAAAATATGGCCCGATGATGCCGCCAGCCCATAAACCGCACCAAACAGTCACTCTTTGTGGGTGCATTGGTTTTTCGACAATCACTCTTGGATTCTCATTCGCCCAAATGCGGCAATTCAGTTTATTAACGAATCCACTGAGGTGAAAATGTGCCTCATCACTGAAGATGATTTTCTTCGATATGCATTTTGATTTGAACGCCCATTTTCATAATAAGTCTGGATAAATTTAACACGTTGTTGGATTGTGTATCTCTCCATGGTTCAAATTGAGTAAGTCTGAAATAGAGAAATGTCAAATAAAATTCGGAAAAAAACTTGGCGTTTAGGTGTGGTTCACATTCAACATCGGCCCTTACAATTTAACCACCCTTTACTATGACGACTTTTTGGCATCAATAACACACTTACAAGAATCATTTACAATTATTTTTGGAACAGTCCAAAACGTAAAAATCAATTTTTCAAAATACAAAAATTATTGGAAAAAAAACAAAAAAAAATTCTTCCCCTATCACAAACCAGGTGGCTTTCATCAGAATCATTAGTAATTCAAATTCAAAAATTATATGAATGCCATCGATACTGCCAAAAATATACAGTAGAGCCCCGATTTTCATCGGTCTTATTTGGTCCGCTTTTTAAAAATTGGTTTTTACGTTTTTATGATTTCGATTTGAGTCGCTACACGATTGCATTGTAAAAAGGCAAATTCCCATTTAATTCTGTAAGGTAAGTTATTATAAGTATAGTTGCGTGTTAGGAAGTAAGAAATTGGTTCTTAATAAGAAGTTGTGTAGAAAAATGAGTGCAAAGAGAAGAAAATGCATTTATTTGGAACTAAAATTGGACGTAATAAAACGCTTCAAGTCGAGTAAAAAGACTGTTGATATAAACAGAAACACTGGTTTTGCAACTTCAACATAAAAATAAATTGCAATAGTGAAAGCGCTAAAAATTTATCATTTAAAGATAGCTCGAGTTAACAGCAAATGAGATTTTATTTTTTATTTAATGTTTTTGTGAATATAGATAAATGAAATAAATAAATTTTAAAGGTTTCTGTTTGACGTGCTAAATTCGTAATTTTTCATATTTGATAAATACACTGAAATTTATTGTTGAGGGAAAGCTAGCTTCTATGCGCATTTCACTGGTTGCTTAGGCCAGCTCAGCAGGAAACCTTTCCTAAGATTTTAGAAAAGCTAAAAGTATTATACAAATAAAACCCTAAGGCGAATAAGAATTTAAAACACTCAAAGTCTTACTTGTAACAATATCAAAGCTTAAACAAAACACCAACAATAAACAGTGAGTTTATCTTTTCTTACATCCCCCTACAATTGTTTGGGTTCATTCCGACTCAAATTGTAGTTGTAAGTGGGTAAAAAGAAAAAAACAAATTGTTTCATTCTATTGTCTTCGTAAGAAAACAACAAAAAAAACCAATTTGCCAATTCTGTTTTCTGGTCGGGCACATGAAAGTACATATACTATTATCAAAGTTATTTACGGGAAAACAAAATTTATCATTAATAAGATTTTTCTGTGTCGTGCTAAATTCCCAATTTTTCATATTTGATAAATGTTGTATTCCCGTAAATAACTTTGATAGTAAACTTGCATGTGCCCGTGCAGAAAACTAAACTGGCAAATTGGTTTTTTTTGTTGTTTTCTTACGAAGACAGTAGAATGAAACAACTTGTTTTTTAATTTTGTTTTTTCTTTGTACCCACTAACAACTACAATTCGAGTCGGAAAGAACCCAACCAATTGTAGGGGGATGTAAGAAAAAAAAAAACTCAAGTAAGACTTTGAGTGTTTAAAATTCTTATTCGCTTTAGGATTTTATTTGTATAATATTTTTAGCTTTTCTACAATCTTAGGAAAAAGTTCCTGATGAGCTGGCCTAAGCAACCAGTGGAATGCGCATAGAAGCTAGCTTTCCCTCAACAATAAATTTCAGTGTATTTATCAAAAATGAAAATTTGGGAATTTAGCACGTCATACAGAAATCTTATTAATGATAAATTTTGTATTCCCGTAAATACAGTGGCCGACAAAAGTCTACATACGACCCTCATTTCTTCCACCTGACGAGACCAAAAGCATTATGAAAAAAAGTAATGATGCAGGTTTGTTTGAAATCTGGTTTTATTAATAAAAAACAAAAAAAGATAACATACTTCAATATACACTTTAAAAATATTTACAAAAAACGAAAAAATAGCATTGACAAAAGTCTACATACGGCCAACATGTCATGCTTTGTGTTTTGCTTGCTGTTGGATGATAACGGCTAAGTACCGTTATTTTTTTTAAATTTACTTTTCTGCATGTTTAACATTTCAAATCAACTGCATTCGGTTGTATTCTGGACAGTTTCCAGCATAATTCAATTGTAACAATGGCCTCGCGAAAAGAAATTTCAGCTGATGTGAGAAACTTAGTCGTAAAATATAGAGACGAGAAAAAATCGTTCGGGGAAATATCAAAACTGTTGAATTTAAGTAAAGCAACAGTTCAAACTGTATTTAATAATTTTAAAAACATTGGTTCTATTAAAAATAAGCCGCGTAGTGGTCGCCCTAAAAAGCTTAGTCGCTGAGGTGTCAAAAAATCCTAAAGTGAATGCGACAACGCTGGCCCAAGAGCTTATAAGCGAACAAAAAACCCGAAAACTTCGCTTGGAATTTGCCAAAATTCATTTGACAAAGGATTTGACTTCTGGAAACGAGTTTTGTTTAGATATGAGTCAATATACAATATTTTTGGAAGTGATGGGAAAGCGAAAGTTTGGAGAAAAGCTAATACAGCGATGAATCCGAAGCACTGATAATTTTACCAATATTAAATAATAACGAGATGGGCCTGAAATCATCAATCTGAATGCTGTTGTGTTTCTTTTTTATTGGAATGATTTTAGACGACTTCCAAGCCTTAGGGAAGTAGCAATTATTTAGGCAATTGTTGAAAAGGCACTCCAAAAGTTGCAGGGAGCTGTCAGGTAATTTTTTAATTAAAAAGTTGGAAATATTATCAACGCCGCTAGATTTTTTGTTGTTGATTGTATTTATGATTTCTTTTATTTCAGCACAGTTTGTGAAATGATGGCTGTCGACGTTATGCATGGAGTTAAAGGCGTTATCAAATGCATAAATATGACGAGGAACTTCTGAGATGTAAGATGCAGTTCTTTCATTTAGTTTTGTCACTGGGCAATCGGGTAAGTTTTCACTGTACACAGTGTACACAAAACGCTTCACCTATTTCAGATTCATTTGAAACTGCTATGCCATTCACGCTGATTTGTTGAGGGAAGACAGATTTCTTTTTCCCCGACATGCGATAAATCTCCTTAAAAGCAGACGTGCCGGGCTTTATTTTTTCCAATTTACTGTTGAATTTATAAGCTTGATCGATACTACCCAGATCTTTTATAATTATTTTTAATAGTCCAATTTGTTTCGAGATAATGTTGTACTCCATGCTTGACCTATCGCCTGTACGGTGGTATATTTTTTAAAGTTCTTTTTGCCACTGATGCTTTACACGGAACATTTTTCTTATATTTTCAGGTAAGGGTGTTTTGTTATGTTTTAATTAAATTTTAACTGAATGCCCGTTGGAGGTTGAATTAACGATTTCATTGAATTCGTTAATAAGTCCATCAATTTCATTGTTTCTAAGATTTCTATATCCAGGAGGCATAATAGAGGTCGCTGCAATACTATATCTCGTTTGAAATTGCTCCAGTTCGTGTTTTTATATGATGTATAAAAACTAGGCGATCTTAGGGAAAAGTCCGCGTTTTCCAATCTCAGTTCCATTTTTAGAAAAATGGTGCGAGAACGTTGCCAGGCTGGTCACTTTAAAATTCGGAGTTTCTCTATTTACTAAGTGAGAAATGAGAAGAAAGTGGTCTAAGAAGGAGTTGCCATTGGGGCAAGTTGGCTTATTGTCACAAATGCGAGTAATATCAAGGGTATGGTCATGAAGCCAGTTAAATAATGATTTTCCATTAATATTTTCAGAATGGTCACCCCAGGACGTATTTTTGGCGTTCAGATCACCACCCAGGATTACGGAGTCATAACTACGTGCAGCGTTTAGGATTGAATTAAGTCCAATACCTAAAGCATCTCGAGGCACATTCGTAGGAACGTGGATGGACCCAACTAGAATTTTTTAATGCTGCTGTTGATTTTAATTTCAATTTGAAGAAAAGTGGTGTTGAATTGGAAGACGTCTTTACACACTTAACCAAAATGGTAATCTTAAATGGGACCCTTTACACCCACTTTCTTCTCTACACCGATCGCCTTCAAACAAAACAGACGTGTTTGTTAGACATGTCTGAAAAGACACCGTGTAAACTTCCTTTAATATGAAAGTTTTGCTACTTTTTTCATATTTTATATACGAAACAAAGAAAAATAAGCGTAAATAATTCATGAAAAATGAATTCGCCTTGAGATGACTCGAAAATTTCACCTTTATAAATTCGCCTTGCTACGTTTCGTCTTGCCAGTACTGGCAAATGTAAACGCAGAATGAGAGAACAAATTTCTTCATGTTAATCTTAAACAAGGGGAACACGTATCTTATAAGATTTCATAATCGAATGATTCTCGCACAGTAAACTTGTATCGTTTTTATTCTTTTTTTTTTAGTTTTTTCTTGTTTTTAGTTAAAAATATTGTTTTTTAAACACTTATCACAAGATTTTCACTATTTGTACAAAAAAATTTAACATTTTAATGAATGCGTCTTATTATTGTTTTTTATGAATGCATGTATGTGTATTTTTGACAGCTCATCTTATAAGATAGTTGTTATAAGATTTCTCATAACAACTGTCATAAGATTAATTATAATATTAACACTATTTGAGAGTCTACACGTAAGATAATACTCTCTGCGATTGAATTTGACGTTTGCTGATATAAAAATCTTATATCTTATCTCACATAGGGTCTCCACCTGAGATAAGATATAAGATTTTTATATTAGCAAATGTCAAATTCAATCGCAGAGAGTATTATCTTACGTGTGGACTCTCAAATAGTGTTAATATTAATATTATAATATATATTATGAGACAGTTGTTATGAGAAATCTTATAACAACTATCTTATAAGATGAGCTGTCAAAAATACACATACATACATAAATATAAAACAATAATAAGTCGCATTCTTTAAATTGTTAAATTTTTTACTGCAATTAGTGAAAATCTTGTGATAAGTGTTTAAAAAAACAATATTTTAAACAAAAACAAAAGAAAAAACTAAAAAAAAGAATAAAAACGATACAAGTTTACTGTACGAGAGTCATTCAATTATGAAATCTTATAAGATACGTGTTCCCCTTGTTTAAGATTAAGATTAACATGAAGAAATTTGTTCTCTCATTCTGCCGACGTTCTCTCACATATTATATCAGATATTATCTCAGGTGAAGACTCAGTGTGAAGACTCAGTGTCACACACTGAGTCTTCACCTGAGATAATATCTGATATAATATGTGAGAGAACGTCGGCAGAATGAGAGAACAAATTTCTTCATGTTAATCTTAATCTTAAACAAGGGGAACACGTATCTTATAAGATTTCATAATCGAATGATTCTCGCACAGTAAACTTGTCGTTTTTATTCTTTTTTTTTTAGTTTTTTATTGTTTTTAGTTAAAAATATTGTTTTTTTAAACACTTATCACAAGATTTTCACTATTTGTACAAAAAAATTTTACATTTTAATGAATGCGTCTTATTATTGTTTTTTATGTATGCATGTATGTGTATTTTTGACAGCTCATCTTATAAGATAGTTGTTATAAGATCTCTCATAACAACTGTCTCATAATATATATTATAATATTAATATTAACACTATTTGAGAGTCCACACGTAAGATAATACTCTCTGCGATTGAATTTGACGTTTGCTAATATAAAAATCTTATATCTTACATAGGGTCTCCACCTGAGATAAGATATAAGATTTTTATATCAGCAAACGTCAAATTCAATCGCAGAGAGTATTATCTTACGTGTAGACTCTCAAATAGTGTTAATATTAATATTATAATAAATCTTATAAGACAGTTGTTATGAGAAATCTTATAACAACTATCTTATAAGATGAGCTGTCAAAAATACACATACATGCATACAGAAAAAACAATAATAAGACGCATTCATTAAAATGTTAAATTTGTTTGTACAAATAGTGAAAATCTTGTGATAAGTGTTTAAAAAAACAATAATTTTAACTAAAAACAAGAAAAAACTAAAAAAAAGAATAAAAACGACACAAGTTTACTGTGCGAGAATCATTCGTTTATGAAATCTTATAAGATACGTGTTCCCCTTGTTTAAGATTAAGATTAACATGAAGAAATTTGTTCTCTCATTCTGCCGACGTTCTCTCACATATTATATCAGATATTATCTCAGGTGAAGACCCTATGTTACACAGGGTCTCCACCTGAGATAAGATATAAGATTTTTATATCAGCAAACGTCAAATTCAATCACAGAGAGTATTATCTTACGTGTGGACTCTCAAATAGTGTTAGTATTAATATTATAATAAATGTTTTGAGACAGTTGTTATAAGAAATCTTATAACAACTATCTTATAAGATGAGCTGTCAAAAATACACATACATACACACATATAAAACAATAATAAGACGATTTCATTAAAATGTTTAATTTTTTTGTGCAAACAGTGAAAATCTTGTGATAAGTGTTTATAAAAACAATATTTTTAACTAAAAAACAAGAAAAAACTAAAAAAAAGAGTAAAAACGACATAAGTTTACTGCACGAGAATCATTCGATTATGAAATCTTATAAGATACGTGTTCCCCTTGTTTAAGATTAAGATTAACATGAAGAAATTTGTTCTCTCATTCTGCCGACGTTCTCTCACATATTATATCAGATATTATCTTAGGTGAAGACCCCATGTTATCTCAGGTGGAGACCCTATGTCAGGTGGATACCCCTATGTTAGGGTATTCACCTGATTTGAAAATCGGCACGTTTGTCGAGAAATCGCCACATGGGAAAAGGCTGTTGGCAACACTGATGCAAATACATTTGCTGTTTTTTTTATATTGAGTAGAAAAAATATATCTTTTTTATATATTGTGCAACAAAGTTTTTGTAACAAAAATGTTAAAGTTATGTGGCTTTTTATTACGAAATGGATCTAGGCCTTTAATTGCCATAAGTGTAAAACACAATGTCAGGTATTTGCGGATTACTACAAAGCCATTTAAAACCTGTTTTTATCAACGAAGTGCAAGCACTTCAATTGCCGGTTCAGGTGCACCCTCAATGAAAAATGAAGAAAAAATAAACCCTCTAGGATGGTTTTTAATGGTTAGTATGTATAGGTTTTGGAACTCTTAAAGAATATTAACTCGGCGGCAGACAAAAAAAAATAACAATTGTACCTAAAAGTGCCTTGAAAAAAAAGGCTAAAAATATGCCACCCGATTCGGAATTAAAAACAAAAAAAAAAACAAAATTAAGGTAACGTGACCATACGAACTATTTTTAAAGGACAATCATCTATTTTAACTGGCTGTTATCTATAAAATTTATGTCCTCCTTTTGTCATCTTTTTTCATAATCTGCCATCTTTGCCATCTCTATTTTTAAAAGCATGATAATTTGTTTATATTTTTATAAATTAAAATAAATTTTATTTCACGGCTCTAAGCCTAATGCGACTGTTTACTTATTTTTAAGCTTTAATTTGGTATATTTTGTTAAAAAATTAATTTTCTTAGTTGATTGTTTTAAATTGTTTTTATTAAATTAGTTCTATATTTATTAGTAATTAAATATGCAATACTATTTATTATTAATGATTTTTTATATGTGGTATGTGGTATTTACAGTCGGTCGAGAAAATGTTTTGAAGTTGTGAAAATATGTGAAGTTATTTTATGACGTCCTAATATATCGCACTGCTTCCTTTAAAGGGGAAGAAAATTTCGATCTACCAAGGGTTAAATACAATTTGGTTTAAAGATTGATGTTTGACTATTGACTGCCAGCAGTCGTCGATGGCTGTGAGTGTTAAACAGCAAAACCCTCTGAAGAGATTGAGTGGTTGCAATTGAAACATGTAAGGGTTCGAGCCCAGCGGCAGTCCAGAATGAAAAAGCTATACATATACTAAATAAAAAGCATTTAAATGCTGTCCTTTGCCAGGGTTCTCGTTTTATTTTAAGCCTTATCCCCAATTTTCGATTTTTCATCCCCAAAATAGCTATTTTCTTATCCCCAAAAATCCCCACATATTCTTAAAGTAAAATACATAATATTATGTCAATGGGAAAATATGCATACATCAATTTATTTAAATAAATCCATTTGTGTAATATTATTAAAACTAATGTTATTTATTCTTTGAGTTCTACGTATTTATTACACATGTATAATATGTAACAAGGCTAACAAAGGTAGTTATTATGCGTCAATATTTATCATTTCAAAAACTAGGGAATCAAAATCTTCTGATTCATCAGCCAGTGCAATTTTGTTTTACATGTTGTTTGTTAAAAAAATTGCATTTGAGATGATTGAATAAATTTGTCACAGCAAGCTGCATTATTTTAAAGTGTGTATTTATTCTTATTAATTCTAATATGTATTTATCAGGGGTGTTCTCGAAATCGAAAACGCAAGAATTTTAAACGTCGTTTTTTAATAAGATTTCTGTAATAAAAGAATTTTGCGACGAATATTATACAAATATTTCTCTATTAAACAGAATTTTATAAAAAAATTTTTAAATATTTCATTAAAGGTGTATTAAAAACAACTTCCAAATTCTTGCGTTTTGCGTTTTCGATCTCCAGAACACCCCAGTATTCTTATTAATTCTAATAACTTATATTGCATTCTATTGCAAATATTGATTTTGGTTGTATTCATTACAGAAAAAGACTAGTTCAACAGATGTATCGCTAGTTGGAACAAAAAGCATATTTAAAACTATTTCAACAAGTTCTTGAAAATGTTTTAAACCGCAGAAAAAAAAACTAAAATTTGTACCCACATCTTGACCAAATCGGTCTTGCCATTGCAAAAATGAAATTTATAATAATATATTATCCCCAAAAATCCCCAGCGAAAAAAGTGCTTTTCCCCAAAAAATTTCCTGGAGATTTTTACGAAATTTTTATCCAATAGAAACTGGGAATTATTTCCTCTCGTAGGTTACTTTATATTATATATTGAACATTTTTTATTTTTCGAATTTATTCTATGAGTTAAATTTCAGTTATGTATTTTATAAAGCTTTTTTTTAATAGTCTTATTCCTTAAATTTTTCAGGAATGACTTTATACACTACCAGACTATTATATTGTATCTTCTTGTTACATTTTACCTAAGCTATCCTTTGGATAGCAATGAAGTATATTGTATGCACAGAAAAATTTACAGTTATTAGACACCAGCAGAATGTAATGCATTTTCTGGCCCGCTACGGCCTTCGGCAGCATTCTTTGTGTCACACTGGATAGTGATACTTTATAAATTGAATGTATTTAACTCAACTATGTTAACAAATAGAAACTGGGAATTATTTCCTTTCGTAGGTTACTTTATATTGGGGGGTGTGCTGGAAATCGCAAACGCAAAACGCAAGAATTTGGAGGCTGTTTTTAATACACTCTTAATCAAATTTTTATAATTTTTGTTATAAAATTCTGTTTAATAGTGAAATGTTTGTATAATATTTGTCATAAAATTCTTTTATTACAGAAATCTTACTTAAAAACGACTTTTAAAATTCTTGCGTTTTGCGCTTTCGATTTCCAGCACACCCCTGATTATATATTGAACATTTTTTATTTTTCGAATTTATTCTATGAGTTAAATTTCAGTTATGTATTTTATAAAATATATTTTACATAACTGAAATTTAACTCATAGAATAAATTCGAAAAATAAAAAATGTTGAAATTTTTATCCCCAATTACAAAAGAAAATCCCCAATTTGGGGATAAATCCCCAAAACTGGGAACACTGTCCGTTGCTAAGCGCATAACTTGGGAACTGCTGGACCGATCATCAAAAGATTCTACTGACAACATCTGAAATTAGTTTTTAGCTCAGAAGTACATTTAGTATATTTTTTTTTTTTTGATTTTACCAAACGCCTTTTCAAAAAATTCAAAAACTTTAGGGGCCCATATTTCGGGAACCCGAGCTAACTTTTCAAAACCCTTTGACAGATTTGCTCTACTAGTAGTATACTCTCATTTCGCGTTGCAAGTAGAGTTTTTTTTTCCCGGGCTTTTTCGATTCCCGGGAAAGCGGGAAATTTTTTTAAATTTCCCGGGATCCCGGGATCCCGCTCCATATAAATAATACAAGTAAATTTTGTTATTAATTAATGAAAAAAACTTTTATTAAAAAAAAACGTAAGGGAACTTGTTTACAAAGAAAGTAAAAGAAATGGTTCAATACTAAAAAATTAATTGAAGATTGAAATAGGAACTTGAATTATTATCACCTCACGCCTTTATTGCCTATTATTATGCTTTTATTCAGCATTATTATGCTCTGGATACAAGATAAAAAGATAACATAAAAATAACAATTTCTTTCATAAAACAATAATAAAAACAAAATAAAATTAAGGTACTCAAGATATGAGATCAAAAATATAATTAATAAAATAGATAAAATACTTTAAAGAAATATATAACATTTTTTAACGGTTTAGGAAATAACTTTCTGACACACTCAAAGCGCTTAGTAAGTCGTCAAAAAGTATATTCCAGATTTAATTTACTAATTATCATGTTTCCGAAAAACTTCGTTCATTTTTTACCGAGGTTGGACAAATAGTTAAAAGTGCACCGTTGTAGCATGCTTCGGATTCACAATCAGAAGCAATTTTTTCTTTTTTATAAGCAACGTCTATATCAGTCATATGTATGTGAAGGTTGATGCAAAAAATAGCATCAACCGGACTGCTTCTTACAAACCTTTTCATTTCAATAGGTCCATTTGTAATCTTTAGGACAATGTGTTTTTCAAGTTGTATGTTGTAGTATCTTACACGAGTTTCCAAAATGTTATTTTATTTCGGTTTCCCCGCACTTCACGGGTAATTTGTGTTTATCACCTAATAAACATATCGCTCCTTCATTGCATCATAGTCATATCTCAAAATTTTAGGTAACTTTAGCAAAGTTTTACTTCATACCTTCCCGTATTATATCTCAAACTGAACCAAAGTTATAACAAAATATATCTTCAAATCGGTACATTTTGAAAACTTTAATAGCATTTTGCCAATATCGTTTGTTTTTGTAGATACAGTCGAACTCCCATAACTCGAACTTCTCTAACTCGAATTTTCTCTTACTCGAACCAATTTGATTGGCAGTAGCTCTAAAACAATAAACTACAGTCGAACTCCCATAACTCGAACTTCTCTAACTCGAATTTTCTCTTACTCGAACCAATTTGATTGGCAGTAGCTCTAAAACAATAAACTACATACAATTCTCCTTCCGTAACTCTAACTTCCATAACTCGAAATTCTCCATAACTCGAACCAAATACTCAAATTTGTATTCTATAACTCGAAGTTTTTTGCTTGTTTTGTTTATTTTGTTTATTTATTTCGCTTTCTTTTGCTTGTTTAGCAGGTTTGTATATTTTACTTTGCTCTTTTTTTCGGGGAAATCCCTTTTTGTACATTACGTGTGTCTTTTGGTTTGCCTAAATATGTTAAAATTATTTGTATGTGTTTATTTCATGGCAAGTAAACGTGTTTTATAATGTTTGTCGATGGAGGGAAATATTAGTTTATAAAAGAAGTCGAGGGTGGATTCAAGAAAAAGGAAGCAGACAATAAATGTGGTGTCCCAGCTAGTACGGTCTCATAGATTTTTAAAAATAAAGAATTAATTATCAACTCGTTTGAGTCAGTATCTCATCTCTTTAGTAAAATGATTAAGACCCAAATATACAAAATTATCGACATAGCAGTCCTCAATTGGTTTACAGCAGCTAGAAGTCAAACCATGCCGATATTTTACTTCATTGTAACTTGTTTATTACAAATACATACCTACATGCTTAAGTATGAAGCTTTCAAATAGTGCCTGTTTTAAACAAAAAATACAAAATGTACACAAGTTTGCAATTTATTCTCTTTTCAACAAGAAAATTCTGTAACTCGAAGTCTCCATAAGTCGAAGTTTTTTTTGGGATAATGGTGATTCGAGTTATGGAAGTTCGACTGTATGACTATGTTGCAATAAAGAAGCGATATGTTTAAGTATCTCCTATTTTTAAGACTTGTTCATGGACAATGAAACTTTACTGCCTGCATCTTATTTTGAATTAATGTACTTTGTTAACTCTTCACTTCACTAAATGTAAAAATTATCATCTGTAGCGCTGCCCATTCTGCTTTTAGTAGATTTATTGCATCAGGAGACATTGATTTAAATACATGTACTCACTTCTTGTAATTGATCTAATCCACAACCCATCCACAGATGCTAATTTTTAGAGAATAGAAAACTAAATTTCAAAGTATAAATAGCAATTTTCTGAAATTATGAGGAATTTTTTATTTCCCGGGATCTCGCAAGAAAAATCTCGGGAAAACGGGAAATAAAATAATTGAAATTCCCGGGAATTCCCGGGACGGGAAATCCCGGGAAAAAACCCTAGTTGCAAGTGTTGAGGCTGGCGGCGATGACCCGAATTTTGTTGCACAGTGATATCAAAAGTTATTCATATTTTTGTTTAAAACTTTTTAATGCAAACCAAGGCGAATTCATTACAGGTTATCTCGGTATTACAGCAAGTCCAAATCGTACAAAAACCACAAGCAATTTGTTGTTGTAAAATCATTATACAATTTTAAAAACAGAAACCAAACAAAAACAAAAATATTAAACAAAATTTTGACATCCATCAATTATTCAACCAATGATTAAATATCAATACCTCCTAGGTATGCTGCTACCTTTAGTTGTGTACTCCCTCATCGATCTCCATAGCTGAGTTAAAAACTAACACTGTGTCGATATAGTGCAGTATGCATCCAGGGTACTGATATACATACATTAACTGCGACATTAATAATCAATCAAGGGTGTGCTGAAAATCGAAAACGTAAAACGCAAGAATTTGGAAGCTGTTTTTAATACACTTTAACTCGGATAAATGCGCAATCAACGCATTTATAAAAACCTTGTTTAAAAACTCAAAATTCATTTAAAAGTAACTTTTTAGTTATAATGGAAAATAAAATTTATTATACCTAGTTCTCATACAAAATTAAATATAGTATTAAAACTAAAACTAATTCAATGAAAATTCTTACATAAATACATTACGTTATCTAATGCAAAAAGGCGTAACAAACTAAAATATCATATTTTCTTTTGTTTGACGTTATATGGGTTTTGAAATTGAGAACAAAATTTCTAATGACTATACCTTGCACTTTATTCTACCATATAAAATACTAAATATGTATTCAAAACATATAATCAATCTATCAATTTATAAAAATCTAAACAAGTATAAAACAATAAAGCGTTTTACAAACATAATAAAATATGTATGTATACTACAATAGCCCCTCTCAAAAAGATAATATCAACAAATCTCTAATTGCAGCAAAATTATTTGTATCTAACCCTTATGTAAATATATCGTCAATTTGTTTCCTTTTACAAATATTTTGAATCTTAAGATGGCCCCTTAATACATGATCTCTTATGAAATGGCGTTTAATAGGTGCGTTTTATTACTTTTACAGTAGAATGCAGTGAATGAGAAATTGTAAATTTGCTCTCACAAAAAGATGTTGTCCAAAAAAGTACGCGAACGCAAAATTTGTAAAAATTTGTAAAATAAAAGCTGCGTTCGTTTACCCGAAAATTTGCAAAAAATTTTACTGGATTTTTCTGAAATTCGTTCGCGTACACACATGAATTTGCAAAAGATAGGATCTACTGAGAGAGTAAAGTGACAGTTGTCAGCAAAGAGTGTGCAAATTTTTACTGAACAAATTTTTGCCTGTAAAATCCAGTAGAAAACAAAAATATATGATTCAATATAGTAAACAAGCAAAAAGCATACAGTAAACCAAAAACTAGTTTTCTAACAGGTATTTTTGAAAAGTAAATTAAATTTAATATAAATGACATTGCATTAATATTTTAGAAATGTAAACCTAATAAATATACTTATGAATATTTGTTACTGCATATATATGGTACCGAATATCAAAAATCAAGTATTTATGTATTTTCGTATGTTACACTACGTGACAGTTTTTTGACCAAATGAATTTGACACCTAATCTTTATGTACAATTTTCAGAATTGTCAAGAGTAGAACAGTTTTTGAGATATTCCAATAACCGTTATGTGTGTTTTTGAAAAAGGTTATGTGACTGAAATGCAAATATCTTCAAAAATGTCAAAAGGATTATGCATTTCTTTCTTTTTAGTGAAAGGTTATAAAATTTCTAAAATAACTATTTTACATAAAGATTAGCTGATTCATTTGGTCACGACTTTGTTGAAATTTTTTCACGTAGTGTTATTTTACTAGAAACAAAATTAAAAGTCATGTACAAACTGAACAAGTCTAATAGCTTCCACAGAAGTTAATTTAATAAATGCATTTGCTACGAATTTATAATTATTAAAATGCAATGCATCAAGTACAAAAAACTATGTATACTAAGTAGTCTAAATAACACATATTTTACAACACTAAGCTTTTTAGCGGTCATGTGTAAAGTTTTTGCAATTTTTCCGTTCGTTTACTTTTTTGTCCAAGAGCCAGTTTTGCGAGTAAAATTTTCATATTGCCCAAAATTTGCTCAGCTACTGGATTTTGGGCATGTTCGTAAATGCATCACTGCGCTGCATCAGAAAAGCAAACTATTTTTAATGCAGACAAAAAAAATTATTAATATAATCTGTTTTATTGTGTATTATTTTTGTGTAGTATTTGACAATTTTTTGGTCCACATCTACTTCACTGATATTTATATAAACATTTGAAATCACTAATGCAGCGCAGTGATGCATTTACGAACATGCCCTTTATTGGAAAAGTAAACAAACGCACCTATTAACTGCCTGTTTTTCAAAATAAAATAAAAGTTTTCGCTTGGAAATTTATATTTATACAACAATAAAAAACTCGAAATTGTTTTTGAAGTACTGAATTTTCAGTTAATAAAATAAAAAAAAAAATACTTCTTTTTACATTAATGTACTGCCGTTTTTTTCTCGATGTACTGTTTTTCAGGATTTCATATCTGGTATTGTTACGAAAGTAACTTTAGTTAAGAATTAGATTAATTTATTAGTTATCTTGTATTGATTAGTATTTGTTAGTTATTTTATTAGTGTAAAAATCAATGTACAGATGTAATTTTAAAATTGGTGTGGATAATAGTACTTTAACCCCACTGTAAATACTAGAATTGACGTTACATAGGTTCTCCACCTGAGATAAGATATAAGATTTTTATATCAGCAGACGTCAAATTCAATCGCAGAGAGTATTATCTTACGTGTAGACTCTCAAATAGTGTTAATATTAATATTATGTATAATAAATCTTATAAGACAGTTGTTATGAGAAATCTTATAACAACTATCTTATAAGATGAGCTGTCACAAATACGCATTCATTAAAATGTTAAATTCTTTTGTACAAATAGTGAAAATCTTGTGATAAGTGTTTAAAAAAACAATATTTTTAACTAAAAACAAGAAAAAAAAAGAATAAAAACGACACAAGTTTACTGTGCGAGAATCATTCGATTATGAAATCTTATAAGATACCAGCGTTGCCATTTTGGTGCCTTTCGGGTATTTTTTGGTGCTTTTTTGCTTATGCAATACCCGAAATTTTGTTAAACACCCGTTTTTGAAAAGCGGGTATTTATAGTGCTTTTAACAATTTCTCACAGTGCTTTTAAGTGCCTTTTAAGTAATCTACATATATTTTTGGCACTGAACCATTTTGCTACTATTCTGTAAATACAGCGAATACTTTTTTAACCAACTGCGTATTATTTGCATTTATGTTTTGAGTAGAATTGTCAAACTCTTCTAGGCTTTTCTCAAGCATCATCAGAGATGCCAACTTAGTGCTTTTGGCACTATTTATGGTGCTTTTTGATGCCTGAAAACGCCAAAATTGCATTTTAAGTGTCAATTTTTCGTTAGTGTCTGTAATGCTTTTTATTGTTTTTTACCGTTTTATAAAACTTCAGTTATATAGAGGATGATTTAGATGAGATTAGCTATTTGGAGTACAATTTTGAGAAATCCTGTAAAGATTTTAAGATTTCAAATGATAAAAAAAAGTGATAAAAGAAAGTTGTATTCGTTTTACCAAAAACTTTATTTACGAGGTTTGAGCTAGGCTTCCTAGCAATTTGGAAATTTTACAAAACGTTGCACTTTTAAGCGTTGACAACATATTTAGTAATCGTAATAAAAACGATGTATTTGTTTTCGGTAATCATTTTTTTAAAGATGTAGACACTGTTTCAAAAATAGAAAATGGCTTGAAAAATATTAAGAATTGTAAATGGAAAAATAAACAACGATTTTGAGTCATGTAGAAAAAACGTATTAAAAAGTTTAAAACATGCAGTCGGAACCCGTATTTTTTCGATCTACGAAAATCGAGCTCGCACTGTATTACTTTTAAACTGTTTTATGGCCAATTCAAACTCCAAATGATTTGGATAATATTATTTTAATTGAAGATAATAATAATACGTTTAAGATTTTTATATACAAATGAAAATATATTTATTATTTAATTTTAGATGAAAATAGTCCCCTATATACGCCTTCGCCTTTTTAAAATTTTGGAGGTATTTAATATTCGGCACAGCCGAAGGTAACTTGTTTTGTGTTTAATTAAATTGTAAAAATGGATTAGTGCTTTTCTACGCTTTTTTTGTTCAAAATAGTGCTTTTTAGTGCTTTTTTTAAATTTTAAAGTGCTTTTTGCTCTCAAAAAGTTGGCATCACTGTAAGATACGTGTTCCCCTTGTTTAAGATTAAGATTAATATGAAGAAATTTGTTCTCTCATTCTGCCGACGTTCTCTCCCCTACAAGAAGAGAATCAGCGAGTTGTCACTTTTTTCACGTTGGTGTTAAGAAAATGATATAATGAAATGACCGAAATCAAGTTTTCTGTCATTTCTTTCTATCATTTTCTTAACACCAACGTGAAAAAAGTGACAACTCGCTGATTCTCTTCTTGTAGGGTCACATATATCAGATATTATCTCAGGTGAAGACTCAGTGTTATAGACAGCGTTGCCAGAATTAAGATTTTACCTTATTTTTGAAGATTTTTTGACCAAAATAAGATTTGAAGATCTTTTTTCTCCAATTAAGATTTTTTATTTTTAGAAATAAAAATTCTAAACTTTAAGCTTGTACAACTTACATCATTTTTTGCTGTTTTTTAAACAGTCAGTTATTAAAACAATGAGGTTTTGTATCAGCTTGTTGTCTATTGGATATGCATACTTTTGTACCCATTGTCTAGCATACACAAAAATTAGCGGTTGTTCATTTTAGAAATATTGATGAAAAAAAATTATTTGAAAAAGGAAAACCCGTTCATATTTTTATAAAGTTTAATATATTAAAGAACAAAAAAGTTCATGTATTTAGTACCAAAAGGTAAAACTAATGGAACTTAACCCTAGGATTACCGTCTTGGTCTGGGCAGACTAAATTTGTGTTTTGCAATTATTGCAATTTTTCGAATATAACAAAAAAAAAAAAAAAACAGGGGCGTCTATAAATGATGTGTGCTGAATCGAATGAAACTAATTTGGATTTGATTGGAGCACGATTAGTGGGGTGAAATTCTATTTTTATGTAAAAGTCTATGAAATTACTCTCTGGGACGGACCAATTTTTTTTTGCAATATTTTTCATATAGAACAATTTATCAAAAAAACAGAAAGGTAAATTCTATAAATGATATGTTGTGAATTGAATGAATCAAGTTCGAATTAAATCAGAAAACTACGGCCCGTTATGAGCTAAGTATAATTTAACTACAAAAACCAAGCGGAAAACTCGTTTCACTCAGTTGCGAAAAAGCAATGTGCAAAATAAGGGACTACATATTCGATGACTTGCATGTAAAATAAAATAATAAAATTATATAATAAATTCGTATACAGGGGTGCCCTTTAAATCAAACATTTTAAACGGCATTTTTTAATAAGATTTCTGTGATAAATGAATTTTATGACAAATATTTTACAAATATTTCTCTATTAAACAGAATTTAAAAACAAACGTTATAAAAATTTGATTAAAAGTGTATTAAAAACAACTTCCAAATTCTTGTGGTTTCGATTTCCAGAACACCCCTGCTTATCTAAAATAATAATTTAATAAAAAATATATTTATTTACTTTTTATTTATGTTAAGTTTACACAATAAAAGATGAACACCTAATTCAAGAGTAAAACTGAGACTGATTTTATTAAAATTCATTTGCTTATTCTAAACTTAAATACTTAGTTGATCAAAAGGTAACAACAACAATGTTGCCAATTCAGTGTTTTCATATATATAACATTACTCCTCCTCAAAATTCAAAATTTATTATTAACGAATTATTTTAATGTTTAATTAATTATACTTATGTATGTTGATATAAATTTTCCAATCTCAAGGGGAATAACGCAGTACTTCCTTCCGAGGCCTATTACTTCTACGAAGTGTTGACCCACTATGGCTTGCAGCTGGTTCGTCTTCTACGGCTTGCGGTAAAGATCCTTGTGATGAAGTTGGCGTACTGTTCTCCGACGTTTGACCTTGTTCTGCTGATGCATGTTGTTGCAATAGGTTTGATAGATAAGTAAAGTTATTATCTGCATTATTTAATTTGTACTGTTGTTGCTTTGAAGAACTTTTAGGCTTCATTTGGTTAATATGACGCCGGCAAAGGCCTCTATCGGTATTAATAAAAAACATCACTTTACCAGACCTGCGCTTGATTACTCCTGGAATCCACTTTCTACCTCTGCCATAATTGCGAATATATACGTGTTGATTTATGTTATATTTTGAATCAAACGGGTTGATTTGATGTGTCTTTAAAACATCTAATAGCTGCGACCACACTGTACGAACCGGCCTGCCCCGCATCAGTTCCGCAGGCGACCTCCCTTCAGCAGTTGGCATAAACCGGTATGTAGACAGAAATTTAAAAACTGCGTTTTTAACAGACATGTCATCATCAATATTTTTACGTACTGATGTTTTGAATGTTCTCACGAATCGTTCAGCCAATCCGTTAGAAGCTGGATGAAACGGGGCCGTTGTGACATGTGTAAGACCCTGACTTGAGCAAAACGTTTTAAATAAATCCGAAGAGAATTGTGGTCCGTTGTCACTGACAATTGTGTCAGGAATACCTTCAATTGAAAAAATAGTAGACAATGCAGCAATTGTTTCTTCTGTTGTAGTTTTTGACATCTGTGACACGTACGGAAACTGTGAAAATGCGTCCACACAAATTAGCCACATTGAATCAAATATTGGCCCCGCAAAATCGAGGTGTACACGTTCCCATGGCTTTGTAGCTTTTGGCCAACTCTGATAACTCTTAGGTAACGATTGATTTTCCATTTGGCACGAATCACACTTTGACGCTATTTCAGTGATGTCATTATCGATACTGCTCCACCAAATGTGTTGTCGAGCAAGTTGTTTCATTTTTACCATCCCCCAATGGCCATCATGTAAAAGTTTTAACGTTTGTTTCTTTAGGCTTTCTGGTATTATAACACGAGCAAATTCAGTTTGTAAACAAATGAGGTCACTTTGTATAGTTAGGGCATTCCTGCGATCAAAAAACGGTTTTAAGTGTGATAGTTGGCTACTTAAATGGTTTGGCCAGCCATGTTTGATAAACTGACGAACTTGGCAAAGTGTTTTATCATTTTTAGCATGTTTACGAATTGTTTCGGCATTTAAGGGTATATTCTCAAAGTTTATATTGAAACAAGCTTCATATTTGTCAAAACTCTCGTCACCTCCGATTGGTAGGCGTGATAATGCGTCAGCGTTGCCATGATCAGCAGTTTTACGATACTTTATGTCATATTGATAAGCCATAAGTGTTAAAGCCGAACGTTGAATTCTGTGCGCTGTCATTGTCGGTAGTTGTTTATTAGGGTTAAATATGCTTACCAGCGGTTTATGATCCGTCAGAAGTGTAAACTTACGGCCATACAGGTACTGATGAAAACGTTTGACTCCAAAAACAATAGCAAGTCCTTCTTTTTCAATTTGACTGTACCTGACTTGGTGTTGATCCAGAGTTTTAGACGCGAACGCAATGGGCCTTTCCACGCCGTCCGGGTAAACATGAGATATAACTGCGCCCACTCCAAATGGTGAGGCATCCGTAGCAAGGATTAATGGCAGTTCATCTTAGAAGTATGCTAGTTGTGTAGCATTTACGATGTAGGATTTAAGTGACTCAAACGCTTGCTGTTGGGACGCTCCCCAATTAAAAGGCACATTTTTCCTCCGCAACAGTTGTGGTAGTAATTCACCTTACCCATGAAAGCTTCAAGTTCCTTAATGTTTGTAGGATGTTTTAAGTTCTTTACGGCTTGAATACCCGATTCATCCGGTAGTATTCCTCCCTCACTGATTTGGCACCCCAAATACGTTATTTTGTTTTGTAAAAATTGGCACTTTTGCTGTTTACACTTAATGCCATTGGCTTTTAATACTTGCAAAACTTTTTCAAGACGTAATATATGTTCTGATAGTGTTGGTGCTGAAATAATTATATCATCAAGGTAATTACCACAACCCTCTATGCCATTAAGTAGTTGTTCAATTAATTTTTGAAAGATAGCGGGAGCGCTAGCAATGCCATATGGTAGCCTTTGGTACTGAAATAGCCCAAGCGGGGTGTTGATAACCATTACGGTTTTAGATTTGTCATCAAGCTCGATTTGTAGGTAAGCGTCTTTAAGATCTAATGTTGAAAAATATTTACCATTACGGATTTTGTGAAGTAAGTGCTCACGTGCTGGTAGGGGGTACTGCTCTATGTCAATTTGGGTATTGACAGCTAATTTGAAATCACCACAGATGCGTATTTCGTTGTTCGGTTTTTTTGCTAAAACGATGGGGGAAGCCCAATTGCTGAACTTTATGGGTTTTAAAATGCCTTGATTTACAAGCCGTTCAATTTCTTTTTTAAATTGTGGCATTTGTGCAAATGGAATTTGTCTGCTTCTAAAAAACTTTGGTTGGGCGTCTGGCTTTAAATGAATATCAGCTTTGAAATTCTGTATTCTACCGAGAACCGGTTCAAAAATGTCTTTATACTTTGCACACAGTTCATTTATTTCGGTTTTACCTTGACTTGTAATTGTATTTACTTGTTTAATTTGAAACCCGAATTTCTCAAATAAGTCATGACCAAACAGATTGTCACCAATTTCGTCGGATTCTACAACGACCATTACCACGTTTTCCTCACGATCACCACACTTTACTGAGGTATGCAATTCACCTAATATTTCCATTTTTCTTACCCCGTAAGCATATACAAGTCTATTGGTTTTTTCTAACTTTGGTTTATTTAACAGTTCATAGGTTTTATAATTAATTAAAGAAACACTTGCCCCTGAATCCATTTGAAATTTTATACTTTTGCCAAAAATATCCAATTTAATGTAGCTTTTTGTTTTTGTACCGAACACCACACCGGTTACTTCATTAATTGTGTCAATAATATCAACACTATTATTTTGTTGAAAGTTTTTTTTCTTTTTGTTTTGCTTTGAACTGTTTCTTGTATTCTTAAAAATGTTTGTTTTTGTAGACATACAAACTGGCGAAATATGCCCTTTTTTCCCGCACTTGTTACATGTTGCGTTAAAAAATTTACAGTTTTCTCTTTTATGAGAAATAAAACAACTTGAACACGATTTATATTTATCTTGTTTTATATTACACGAATTTGTGGAGTTTTTGTTGTTAACGGCATTAACTTGCATTGTTTTTTCAGTAGTACATTCTTTTATTGCAGCTACTGTTTTCGTAGTTGCTTCAAAGGCCTCTGCTACCAGCAGAACATCTGCCAACGATGCTTGCTGTTTTTGAAGAGCTGCTGCTCTGACCGCGTCATGCGGTGTGTGTAAAATGATATGGTCACGTATCATGTCATCGACAAAGCTTGCAGAACATGCATCGGAGTTACAAACGAACTTGCACTCTCGTGCTAGACCACGAAGGTCTGCTACCCAATCCTTGTACGATTGATTGTGTTTCATGGTATGTTTAAAAAAATCATACCGCGCAGCTACTAAATGATGGCTTACTTTAAAATGTTCCGTTAGCTTTGTGGTTAATAAATCAAACTTTTGATTTTCCAAATTTGGTGTACCAAACAGGTTTTTCAACAATTCAAAAACCTCCGTCCCAACCCAGGACAAAAAGAAGGATTTTTTCTTCTCTGGTGAGGAGACGCCGTATGCTGCAAAATGTTGATTTAGCTGTTCCAAATAGGAGTCCCAATTTTGGCGCTCTTTTAAAAATGCCGGAAAGGCTGGAACCAACTGCTGGTGTTGTGTGTTAGTGTGGGCAAAACGATCTTCCATTAATGACATCATCCACTTCTGCTGTTGCTCTAGCATGTTCTTTGCGAATTCCCGTTGCTGTTGTAATATTGCTTGAAATTCAGCCATGTTACAATAACTGTCCAATTTTATTTTTTCTTTTTATACCGCACTTAAATTTTGCCTTCGTTTTTTGTTATTTTTTCTTTTCTTTTTTCCTCGTCGCCACTGTTAAGTTTACACAATAAAAGATGAACACCTAATTCAAGAGTAAAACTGAGACTGATTTTATTAAAATTCATTTGCTTATTCTAAACTTAAATACTTAGTTGATCAAAAGGTAACAACAACAATGTTGCCAATTCAGTGTTTTCATATATATAACAATTTAATTGGGGTTTTTTTTAGCTGTTCTAATTGGGGTCAGGCCTGACCAAGAGGAGACCTAAGTGGTAAAAAGTTACCTAGGGTTAAGAAGATTTTGGTGTGAAAATTCCACATTCCATGTTCTTGATAATTATTAAATAAAGTGTATATACATTAGTGCTTTACAATGTCTTTTCAAAGGTGTACATTATTTTAATAACAATTCCATTAATAATATATTTAGGGAAATCCATATAATCCATATATTTTCAAATGCCTTGGATACAACAACGGTATCAAATATAATACCAAATTGAGAACCCTTAAAGCTTCATATGATGTATGATCTTCTTGCCCAAAATTTGTATATCTCTAATTTTAGAATTTAATTACTTCCAAAAAAATTCTTTATTTATATGAACTTTTTTACGTTCTTATTTATTAGAAAACAAATGGATTTAAAGTATATTTTTAGAAAGAATTTTATTGAAACTATAACTAAAAACACAATTTAAGCCTACAATCTAATTTTGTATAAATACCGCAATTATGTATTTCAATTTAAATAGTTTCCATAATAAGAAGTATTTCCTTTTAAAAAAATAATAATTTTTACTTCTTTGCCCTTGTTATTAAAAATTTTAAGATTTTCCTCTTTAATATAAGATTTTTTTTTGGCCATATGAAGATTTTCCTTCCAAATCTTCTGGCAACGCTGCATCTGACAATAGCACCATTGTCAGAAAAATGACAGCATTGTAAGATCTGACCATCGTCTGTACGAAGCTTAATAAGTGTTTCTCAAAAAATAGGCACTTTGATAATTTTAGAGGCAACAAATCGTCAAAATGCCGATAAATCGGTAAATATGCATAAGTAGCCTGTGTGTTTTTTCGCTCGAAATACATTCACGCTCTTTTGCGTTGAAAATAACGGCATCGTACAATAAGTAACTTGTTGTATTCCATCAGATATAACAGATATGAGACTCTCTTTCGCTTCAACTTACATCATCCATTCTTTTAAAAATCATATCAATATCAACTTATATCGGAAACACAAGACCACTCATCCATACGCATCCACTTTAGAAAACACACAGAAACTTGTACGTGCATGAGCTATATGGCTGAATAAAATTGAGTTATTATGCATCATAAACTAAGGCATATTTTTAGGTGTTACTTTAAAGTGTTACATTATCTATAACCAGCGTTGCCAGAAGATTTGGAAGGCCAAAAAAAAATCTTATTTTCAAGAGGAAAATCTTAAAATTTTTAATAACAAGGGCAAAGAAGTAAAAATGATTAATTTTTTAAAAGGAAATACTTCTTATTATGGAAACTATTTAAATTGAAATAAAGGGTGTTTTTTTAAGCCCGAAAGAACTTGAAATTGTAAAAAATAACACAAAAAATTAAATTGTAATCAAAATTTTTTTTTTTATTCGAAAGATCAATACGTGACATTAACATTTGAAAATGATTTCGGGCATATGGGCACCGCGGCTGTTCTTGACGAAGCGCATTCTGGACGTCCAATTTTGGGCCACTTTTTCGAGCACTGCTGGCCGTATGTCACGAATAACACGAACAATGCTGGCCTCCAAGGCGTCAATTGTTGCTGGTTTATCAGCATAAACCAGTGACTTCACGTAGCCCCACAGGAAATAATCGAGAGGTGTCAAATCGCACGACCTTGGAGGCCAATTGACAGGTCCATTTCTCGAAATCAACTTATCGCCAAATTTTGATTTCAATAAGTCGATGGTTGCGTTCGCCGTATGGCACGTAGCGCCATCCTGTTGAAACCACATCTCCTCCGGATCAATGTCATCCATATTTTCAAACAAAAAATCATTGATCATGGTGCGGTAACGATCTCCATTGACCGTAACGCGAGCTCCGGCCTCATTTTTGAAGAAATAAGGTCCGATGATGCCACCAGCGTGAAAACCGCACCAAACGGTGAATTTTTCTGGATGTAATGGAGTCTGTAGGGTCTCTTGTGGATTGGTCTCGCTCCATATGCGGCAATTTTGCTTATTAACAAACCCGTTAAGCCAAAAATGCGCCTCATCGCTGAACACAATTTTGCGATTTAAATTTGGATTAAATTTTTAAATTTTTCAAAGTTAATTTGGATAATTTCGTAGCGTTGTTCAAGCGTGAGTCTATTCATGATGATTTGTCAGAGTATACTGAAACGATAAAAAAAAATATTTCATCAAAATTTAATTTTTTTGTGTTACTTTTTACAATTTAAAGTTCTTTCTAGCTTAAAAAAACACCCTGTACATAATTGCGGTATTTATACAAAATTAGATTGTAGGCTTAAATTGTGTTTTTAGTTATATTTTCCATAAAATTCTTTTTAAAAATATACTTTAAATCCATTTGTTTTCTAATAAATAATAACGTAAAAAAGTTCATATAAATAAAGAAGTTTCTTTGGAAGTAATTAAATTCTAAAATTAGAGTTATAAAAATTTTGGGCAAGAAGATCATACATCATATGAAGTTTTAAGTGTTCTTAATTTAGTATTATATTTGATACCGTTGCAACGGTACACACGCGTTGTTGTATCGAAGGCATTTGAAAATATATGGATTATATGGATTTCCCTAAATATATTCCTAATGGAATTGTTATTAAAATAATGTACACCTTTGAAAAGACATTGTAAAGCACTAATGTATATACACTTTATTTAATAATTATCAAAAGCTTCTTAACCCTAGGTAACTTTTTACCACTTAGGTCTCCTCTTGGTCAGGCCTGACCCCAATTAGAACAGCGAAAAAAACCCCAATTGAATAAAAAGTAAATAAATATATTTTTTATTAAATTATTATTTTAGATAAGCAGGGGTGTTCTGGAAATCGAAAACACAAGAATTTGGAAGTTGTTTTTAATACACTTTTAATCAAATTTTTATAATGTTTGTTTTTAAATTCTGTTTAATAGAGAAATATTTGTAAAATATTTTTCATAAAATTCATTTATCACAGAAATCTTATTAAAAAATGCCGTTTAAAATGTTTGATTTAAAGGACACCCCTGTATACGAATTTATTATATAATTTTATTATTTTATTTTACATGCAAGTCATCGAATATGTAGTCCCTTATTTTGCACATTGCTTTTTCGCAACTGAGTGAAACGAGTTTTCCGCTTGGTTTTTGTAGTTAAATTATACTTAGCTCATAACGGGCCGTAGTTTTCTGATTTAATTCGAACTTGATTCATTCAATTCACAACATATCATTTATAGAATTTACCTTTCTGTTTTTTTGATAAATTGTTCTATATGAAAAATATTGCAAAAAAAAATTGGTCCGTCCCAGAGAGTAATTTCATAGACTTTTACATAAAAATAGAATTTCACCCCACTAATCGTGCTCCAATCAAATCCAAATTAGTTTCATTCGATTCAGCACACATCATTTATAGACGCCCCTGTTTTTTTTTTGTTATATTCGAAAAATTGCAACAATTGCAAAACACAAATTTAGTCTGGCCAGACCAAGACGGTAATCCTAGGGTTTAGTTCCATTAGTTTTACCTTTTGGTACTAAATACATGAACTTTTTTATTCTTTAATATATTAAACTTTAAAATATACGGGTTTTCTTTTTTCAAATTGATTTTTCTTCAATATTCCCAAAATGAACAACCGCTAATTTTTGTGTATGCTAGACAATGGGTACAAAAGTATGCATATCCAATAGACAACAAGCTGATACAAAACCTCATTGTTTTAAAAACTGACTGTTTAAAAAACTGCAAAAAATTATGTAAGTTGTACAAACTTAATGTTAAGAATTTTTATTTCTAAAAATAAAAAATCTTAATTTGAGAAAAAAGATCTTCAAATCTTATTTTAGTCGAAAAATCTTCAAAAATAAGGTAAAATCTTCATTCTGGCAACGCTGGTCAGATGCATTAATTTAACACATCTGCCAAATGAAAATAGCGTACAATGTTCACACAGTTGCGAGACATTTTTAGTCAATTTTAATGCAACACTTTAAGATCTGACCACCGTCTGTACGAAGCTTTACGCTGGGTCTCCACGTTGCAATATTTATTGCTAAGTACAAGCAAAAACGTCGGCAGAACAATGACAGAACAATGATGCAATAATTGCTGAATTTATTGCTGGAGAACACTTGAAATTGCTTTGCCATAAATTTGCAATTTTCACCGCGAGTAGTCGTATAAAGTTTTGTGGCTGTACATATTTATAACAAATGTTTTATGTTGTGTTTTGAAGTGGTTGTGAAATTTAATTTTTTAAATTAATAAAATAATTAATTGTAATTGTCGTAGCTGTGTTTTGTATTACTTTTTTGCTTATTTGCGTTAAAAAAAAATTTAATTGTTCTATTGAAAAAATAAAAATATACAAAAAAATAAATTCGTCGCTTGCTTTTGTTGATCTTGACGTTTATTAAAAAATATAATATATAATAATATATTTATTGATTGCTTTTTTAATAAATAAACACACAAACAAAAAACAACCGTACAGAGAAATGAAATGTAAGATAAATTACAATTGATTTGACAGCATATTGCTAAGCAATAATTGCTCAAGCAATAAGAAGAGCAATCATTGCGCAATGGTTTGCCACTCATGGCAATATGCGGTCTATACGTCGCAAATTTTATGGAGCAATGAAATTTGACGTTTGCCGCAATAAATATTGCTACGTGAAGACCCGGGGTTACAACACGGTAATTTTTGGTTTGTTTTATATAAATTACTAGCTGTTTGGTCCCGGAGCTGCTCGGGATTTTCTAAATAAAAATAAAAAATGAAATACTGGAGAATTTTGTAAATAACTTGACCCCAGCGCTATCTACCATCAATAGATAAACCATTAATTTGTTTTGAGACTTAGACAAATTTACAGTTTGTTATCGGTTTTGCAAAAGTTTAAAGCTATACGAATACGTCCGGTACGTACCATTCTAAAGAATTTGCTAGCTTGATATGCTGGTAATACCAACTTGTAATGTATGTGTTAAGAGTTTCTTTAATAATGAACTCCACTAATACTGGCCATTAAAGTAGAGTGCAATATGAACTTTTTGACACGTTATTACGAGTTATAAATTATCAGCCCAATTATGACAATTTCCCCGGGAGTTTTTTCCCTTTTCCCATTTTAACAGTTGAATTTACATAGGAAAAATGGGAGAAGGGAGAAAATTGCCGGGAGTTTTTATTCATAATTGAGCTGAATATGAATTTAAAAAGCACATTTGTACCTTAACTAGATATGTTGAATAAATTAAATACCATACAATTTAAAAAAAAAAAAAAAAAAAAAAAAAAAATACAGTAAGAATTGCCTTGCCGAGGAAGTGTATAGCGTTTTAGATATATGTATATCCAATATTTGTTTAATACTAACCGCAAATTAGACTATTGACAAATATTTCATAGTTAACATTGTACGTTGTTGAGTTCAATAATTATTTATACTTGTGAAGCGGCTCATACCCTTGCAATAAAATTGTTCAATTTTACGTATTGTACAATTATATCGCCAAAGTGTATGTGATATTTGACGGTGGCACAATATATTGGCCACAATCAAAAGACTTGATTTTTATTGCACAACGAAAAGAAAGTGAAATGTGTTGGCACCGTTGTACAATGCTGTTTATGTAATTCCTATAGGTTATGATCACCTTTTTATTGAATAAATGAAACCATTTTGCGACTTATTACATATTATAGGACAAAATGGAAATAATATGGCGAATATCAAGTGTATGGGCCGCTTAACAGTCTCAAAACAAATTATTGGCTTATCTAATTGCCAATAAAATCGCCTCAACAATAAATTGCAGTGTATTTATCAAAAATAAAAATTGGGAATTTATCACGTCATACGGAAATCTTATTACATAATAATAAAAAATCGCCATATATATTTTATAAATCGCCGAAAAAATCGCAGTGACAGCCCTGATTATATCATGAAAATGTTTAAGGCAATGTGGCAATGAGTAAAAGAAACAAGTATATTATGTTAAAACATATAGACACTCATCATATTGTTGTTTCTTTTCAATCAGTTCGGTAAGGAATAAAAATCAAGTAAACAAGCAACTGAAGTAAATGAACCCTTGAACTAAATGAACTGACTCCAAAGTACGAAAAAAACAGTTGACTCGGAAGACTGACTGCCGCAAAAGACTATGTGACTTAAAGTGAACTACTGAACTAGAAGAACGAACTAGTTCACTTTTTTAAAATGAACTCTAATGACAAGTCACCTAAATGAACGATTAAGCCCAAGACTACACCCGTCCGGCTAGCTGTCTATGTAAACCTTGAACGCAAAGTTCAAGTCGCAATTTTGAAGATAAATTGCTGAAATTCGGTACATAAGTTCTAATGGTGAGAACATTTGTATAAGACAGTATAGGTCTCCGTTGACTCTAATATGGAAAGTTTTAAAGCTAAAATTGAATGGGTAACTCTTATTTACGGTCCCTGCAATTTACACTTAAGGTCCGTCCAGACTGATGAAATATTTCATTAACGTAGTTTGAACACAACATTTTTAGCAAATAAAAGTGTTCGCCGGCAAACATATATGTGTCCAATGTGAAAATAGTGTGAACACAAAATATCAAATATTTTAGTAATTTTTGAGCAAACATTTATTTGATATTACAAAAAAATAGTTTTAGGCACTTTTAATAAATTGTATGGCTGGTTTGAAATACATACAGTGATGGACTTAGGTATAGGCACAACAGCCATGTAGCATTAAAAGATTGTATTAAAAAACAGAAAGAATATTTTTTTATATTAAAATTACTATTAATCTGATGTATATTTTAAGATAATAGCAGTTTTATTCGTGTAGAAAGATGATTTAGTCCGTTGGCAGATAAAAAGTTCTAAAATACAATGGACAAAAGTATAGGCACACTATTTTTAGGCGTCTATACCTTTTTTTAAATTTTAATAATCTGGCAACAATTTTAAATTTGACACACGCTGTTATATTCCCTTATTAATATTTTATTCAATTAAGTAACTGAAAAGTTGCAAAAAGTTTAGAAAATACTAATTTTGTTTGTTATCTTTTTAAAATGTGTCCTTAACAATGTGAAACGATTGAATCTCAGCGGAGAATAACTTAACATTTGCATAACCAAGGCAAATCGTTTGCTGAGATCTGAGAATTAATCGATCGTAGCCGTTGAAAATCGCTTCAAAGGCGAAAAAAACTTTGAAAATGCAAGTCGCTGTGTGTGCCATGTCAAGGCATTGTCAAGGCACATTACATATGTCAGGACATGAGTTAAGTCGAATCGAATTCGCCGTATTACATAGGATTACAACCTTGCCACCAAGGTTGCATTTTTGTGGCACATACCTGTGAAGTAGTGGCAACTCCAGCCAACTTCACGTAACGTCCTGTTTCCGGCATTTTGGTCCCTTTTTCTTTTTTTGTGCTCTGTGATCGGTGAAGTTAAGTCGTGTGCTAAATTGTAACGAAATTCTTGGGCATCAAACATCGGGAAAATTCTAGTGGCTCGCCCCGGCTTAAGTGTGGGTTTGGACAAAGTCTAGGTGAATTGCGCGGTGGAGAAAACGTAAGTACGAAGACCTGTTTTAATGAATATGTGATGACAATAACTATAAGTGCATAATTGTGAACCCAAAAACTAGGACAGTCGTAAGTCGGAAAGGAAAACAGTGGTGACCGAAAAGATTTCCAATAGTGTCGCTAAAGTGGTTGTAAAAATTAAAGTGCCAACAAAAGGATTTGCATCCATTATATGGGCACGCCGAATAACACGCGGTTAACAGACGGAGAAACGGTTGAATCAGCAAACTGTTTACGCAGGAGTGGCTAAAATCCGATCATAGTGCATAAGGTTTAAGTGAGCAATATCTTTCGAATTGCCTAGCGTAAAGTGGGTAGAACTGTCTAAAGGAAAAGGCAAAATTGCAAGCAGAAATTCGGTAGGACGCTAAAAAGCCACAGTGAATAAAGTACAAGACTCGCTGAGTCAACCAACAGCTACACTTAAGCGCACACAACCACCGTAGAAATCGCAGTCGGTCACCCTAAAAACAAGCAGCCGGTTTATCATACGGAAAAAAACGGATTAGTCCCCTTGCCGGTCTTGTTTGGACAATCGTCGATTCGATCAGCGATCTACATTTCAGGGCAACAACGAAACTTCGGTCGGCCAGCAACAGCAGCCAAGTTCGTTGACATCGACAAACCATCTGAAAGCAACTCTAAATTTTAACATCTTTTGACAACAAAAACCACCCTTAACCAACTTTAACACACCAACATCAGGGGACAACTCTAATCAACACACCACCGGCGAAAAAAAAAAAGAAAAGATAAGTAACACCATTTTTATCTATTAGTAGACCCAAAGTAGAAACTCCCCTAAAGTGAATTCCAAATAGTATTGTATTTTGAATTGTGGGTGGGTAAAATCCCGAACAACCGCGGTCCTTAAATCCGTCATGCAATTGTGGCAGCAAGCCAGAGAAACAAAACTTATGTAAATCACAACGAGGTCCAATACTAAATTTTATTGTTGATAAATTAAAAACAGACGGCGTATAAAAATTTAAGCACATTTACATTGAACTTTATGGTAAACAACCAACCAAAACCTACCACATGGATTGTTAAATTGTGTAAAATTTTCAAAATTTCGCATTGTCTGTACATATGTATTTTTATTGTTGTAATGGTGAAGTAAACTTAACGGATATGACCCTTGAACAGGCCTTAAATGATTTTGTAATTTGGAAATGGTTGTAATTTTAATATCTCTCCCCAAATCGAAATAAAAACATATCACATGTCATTTCTAGAATGATTATAATTTTAAGATTTCTAATCGAATCAATGCGGAATTTTGAGTCAACTTAGTTTTGAATTTTTGATAAAAATATCTTGTTTAAAACGTACTGTACGGCTACCAAGGCCATAAGGGAAAGAGAAAATATTAATTAACACAAAAAAAAAAAAAAAAAATCAAAAGAGAAAAAACCTACCCTTATAAATTTTTGAAATTGAAATTATACCCGTACCTCGTACAAATGGCAACTTAATTTGCTTTTAATATTTAAGGTTATATACACGGAAACAGCCCTCGTGTAGGTCTAAATTATAGAATCTTATTTTGTTGTTGTTTCACTATTGCAAGAAACCAAGTAGAGCATACAGACTATAAATGTTAAAATACTTTAAGTTGGAATTTGTACGAACTTCCGGGAAATTTAATACGTATACTTATATACTGAACTATATTTGTCGTAAATTGTAAGCAAATCCAGTTGAGACCCACCTTGTAAATTTTGTTAAATAAAAAAAAAAGAAATTCAATTTGAAATGATGTATTGTAATGTAGAATCTTAGCCCCTTTAGATAACGTTTTTTTTTGTTACCTTGTATATTGAAAATATTTTTGCCCGGTTCTGTATGAACCTAATACAACGTCTGTAAGAGTGACAGTTTAGGCAGGATGAATAAAAAGATTCCATCAGTATTAGCGCTAATATAGGTGTTTGAATAGTTTAATAAGCCAAATTTTCCCTCGGACGATGTTTATATCCCCTTTAGTTGCTACCTTAGTATTGTAAAGTACCTTGAGCGTAACCTTTATGGTTTAATTATTACATAAGCTATTTTAAGATTTTTTTTTATAATAAATCTTTTGGAAAGTTGATCTTGAATTTAAAAATGCAAAACGGTTTTATTTTGAAAATGGAAGTGTGAAGGGGTTAAGGTAGGTATTTGGTGGTGAAAGTGTTTGATAGGGGTAGCTATAATTTGCGGCTATCATGCTACCATGGTCGAGCATCAGGATGGATGCTGAGGGAGGGCCAGCCAGGGATTTAATTACATCTAAATCCCCGAAACAAAAAGGTATTGTATCCCGTGTTTGGTTTCTGTGCGTTTCGGTTTTATTTTGTTTGCGCCCCGTTTTTCTATTTTTTTTATTTAGGCAATACACTGGTACATAAAATAATGTTTTATGCACGTTCATTTGCAACGAACACCCGCCCATGCCCGACGAGTCATAGCCCGGCTGAAAATTGGTTAGTTACCAGTGTGACAAATGGACAGTGCACGCGAACCGTGCGTGTGGCAACGGCCACGAGCGCATTGAATCGTGACAGTTATATATATTATTTTTGGCGCCCAACGTGGGGCCCGAATGGAAATTGAATCGTTTTACCTTTTGGAAATATCGTGCGTTTGTTAAAATTCGAAATCTTTTGTAGTGAAAATATTTTTTTGATCGTCTGGCGGTACTTAATCGACTTTTCGTAAGTTCAGGACTGATGGTACATCGGTTTATTCGCGACGACGAGTACGGTTAGTGAAGTTTGTCGAGGACTATAAGTCTTAGTAAGTTTGGATTTGACCGGGATTACTAAACGCGGTAGGATTCGGTAACTTTTGCCAGGACGGAAAGTAGCGTATGCTCCGTGGGTTTGTACTTCAAGGCCGCGACGCGACGTTAACTTGTATCCATGACAACGGTCATGCAGAACCAACATTCGCAAACCTAACTATGGGAAACAATACCTTTGTTTTTATATTTACTTTTAATTTCACCATCCAAATACCAACCCAACACTGAAGTTTTCGTATATTTCTTGTAAATAAATTTGAAATTTTTTGGAATTGAGCACGGTTCGAGCGGAACAGTCCTCAATTCTGGACACCAAGCTTTGTTGTAGACGTGTTAATCTTTACCCGGTTAAACACTTCTTTATTTTTAATTTTTTTTGGTCGAAATTTTAGAAAGCAGCCTTTTTAGAATCTGGTTTTCTTATTTTCGTTTGGGATTTTCAATTTCACTGTTATTTGCTAGTGGTATTTACAAGTGTTACGTGAATAATCAGGAAGTGTTGAAATTTTCTTTGAATTTTGATTGCACTAACGTTGTAGTTTGCCCGGAATACTAAATTAACATTTTGAATCTTTTTGTTTTTATTTACATTTGGTAATTAACATTTTTGTGTTTTAATTGGTAGGTTTTATTATTACATATTGTATATATTTATCTTGAATTTTTCATTGAAAATCTAAATTTTCCGGATTTGACTATCATTTTAATTAAAAATTTTCTTTGTTTACTTTTTATTTTGATTTCGATTGTCAAAATTTACTGAGTTACCATCGGGTCAAAAATTACTTGTGGCGATTTTTCGATTTTTTTTTTGCGACGATTTTAGAGTTATACCAGTTTGGTGTGATTAACATTAAAATTTAAATCTTTCAGCATATTTGGCAAAACTCTTAATCAGCAAACTTTCATTGTTTTTGCTAAATTCGTATTATTTTGGGTTTTAACCTTTAAAGTTCTCGTTTTAGCCGGAATTTTTATAAATGTTGATCGGTCTATCGTTTTGTTGAAAGTTTAAGAGTTGCCAGTTGGCTAAAAGTGTTTGGCAATTATTCTCTATTTTTTTGATGATTTCGTTTGCAAAAATTCTAAATTGTTTATAATTAAAAATAATAAGAATAATTTGAAATTTCTTTTGGATCGCTATTCTTTAATTACTGTTACCTTTTGTTTGAGTTCGGGTGGCAAAGTTTTAAGAGTTGCCATCGGGTTACAATTTCTTTTGGCAATTCTTTGATAGTCTGGCTAATATTCAAGTACGAATTATAAGTTTGGGGCGTTTTCAAGTTTATGGTTGCATTTTCCGGCATAATTCAATTTGTTTGAGTTTGCTGTTTAATTTAAATCTTTTGATTTTCAGCTTTTACAAACTTTATAAATTTGAAAGTTTTGCTGTGTTTGCCATTTGGTGCAACTAATTTTGCTAGTCGTATACGCACTAGATACATCGGTAGCGCGGCGTATATATAGATATTTGTTTTTACGATTCATTGAGAATAAATTTTGGGGACGTTTCGGTCGCGACATTTTGTATAGTTTTTTTTTTGGGAACATTTTTTTTAAGCATTTTGAGAATACATTTTTGGGAAGTTTGATAAAACTCGGGAAGTTTGTTCGGATTTAATGGTAAGGACCCGTAGTGGATTTAATACAACCAACACAATGGGACCAGGCGACACAGCAGCGGGGTATACAACCACCACTACTTCGTCAGCGATGGCATTGGCAACTTCGATAACCACTTCGGCTATAGTTCACTCACAGCCTTATCAATTGTTTACGACGCAAGCAACAGGTATAGCCATGGGAGAAGCTGGCCCAAGTATTTCTGTTGGACAGGAGGAAACCGAGCAAAACACCTCAACGAATAACGCGTCGATGAACAGTACCATTACCTCTCCAGAGTTTAGCAGTATCACAGCCATCGGAGTTCAAAGGGAATTTAGAGGAGCGAACACTAATCACCGGAGGCCAGAGAGATTAATAGAACCATTAAGAGCAGCAGAGGGATTGAGGCAAATAGAAATTCGTAGATCTGTGGACGCTAGGATAGAGGAGTTGATACCGGCGATAGTACAAGCGACAGTAAGCGCGATGTCCCAGGCAAGCGCAGCGGGAGGACCCCAAGGAAATCAGAGCTTCAATGAACAGAGGTCAGTAAATCTGCGGCCACCGTGCACGTATCACCAACCACCACCACCGAGAAGAAATTCCGTGAACAATTACCACCCAAGTATACCCCAACCACAGCGTCATAATTACCAAGATAACAGATACCAAGTTCCACCACCACACGTTAGCAGGAATAATTCACCAGTTTTTGAGAACCAACTACCACGTTTTAGTGAGCCACCACCACAAGTGTATGCACCGCGGAATCAACGTAACAATTATGGAGAGTCATTTAACAGGATCGATAAATGGGGATTGCAATTTGACGGGACGACAAAAACACCGAGTGTTGAAGATTTTGTGTTCAGAGTTGAGACACTTCAGTCGGATTACGGTTGTTCTTGGGCGGAAGTCATTCGCAGTTTTCACCATTTGTTAAGTGGACCAGCATTAGATTGGCTATGGGATTATAGGCGGATGAATACGACGTTAAGTGACTGGCCAACCCTTAAGAACGCCTTAATTAGATATTTTCACCGATATGAAAGTGATTTCGATATTCAACGAAAAATTCTTGACAGGAGGCAACAACCACTAGAATCTGTTGATGATTTTTGCAATGCAGTTATTCGTTTGAGAAACCAACAGACCAACCCCATGGGAGAACAAGATTTAGTAGAGATTTTGAAAAGTAATTTGAGACCAGCTTTATCACAACTTTTGTTTGCCGTACGACCATTTGGATTGAGTCAATTTAGAACCGAAGGGAGAAGAGCAGAGAGTTTGTTAAACAACCAGCGAGTTAGTAACCCGCGATATCAAGGAAAACATATAAATGAACTAGATATGGAGGGAGAAGTTTTGGAAAGCGAGATGTCTGTCAACGCATTGACAAACTCAGTCCGCAAACTTGTGTGCTGGAATTGTAAAGCTGAAGGACATATGTTTATGGATTGCCCGTCGGAGCGTAGAAGATTATTTTGTTTCAAGTGTGGTTACGATAACACGGTGACTCCTAAATGTCCAGTCTGTCAGGGAAACAGGGTGGCGAACAATCCTCGTACTGGGATGGAGGGTCGTTCGAGAAATGTAGCAACCCAGGCTCAACAAACATCGAGTACACCGCCGACGAATCAGTCGAACCCTACCTTGTAACAGAAATTTTACCAACAACCGTCGCAGCAGAAACGCAAACCGATCTCACAACAGTCGCTAGTTCTACAGAAGACTTAACAAACACCCAACCAAGTGATATTTTACCTGATGAACAACCACTTTTACCCTACAATACCACCAAAGTTGACATTAACCCTAGAAAGCCCTACCACATACGATTGCAGGAATACGAAGCAGCAAGAGAAAGAATTTTTGGAACACCATCTAGAAGAATTATTAAGACCAGACAGCGTTATAAGGAACGGAAACAGATACGTAAAGAAATAGCCTCAGCGAACTTAATTGAAAACTCGGATAGGAGGATTTATACCACCATCTCTATTAACGGCGTTAAAGTACAAGGTCTGCTTGACAGCGGTGCAACAGTTTCTTGTTTAGGTGAAGGATGCCTTGATGTCGTTGAAGAAGCTAAACTCGTGATACATCCTTATATTTCGAAGATTTTCACTGCTGATGGCAGAGCAAACCAGATTATAGGGCGTGTAAGGGCCGTGATAGAATTTAATGGGCGATCAGAATACGTAAATTTTTACCTTGTTCCTTCCTTAAAACAAAAACTTTTTTTAGGCGTAGATTTTTTGAGATTATTTAATGTATTCAGATTTGAGATAAATAGTATTACAGCTGATAACAGCGATTTAGGGAATGAATCTTCAACCGATTTTCCGAGTAGACACACTTTAACACCTGAACGACAACATATTTTGGACAAAGCCATTCAAGAATTCCCTTCATTTGCGCAAAAAGGTCTTGGTAAAACATCGTTGGAAACGCATAGTATAGACACCGGAGCAGCCATTCCCATCAAGGAAAAATATTATCCGATTTCACCAGCGGTACAACAGCTCATGTATGCAGAACTGGACCGCATGATATCTCTGGGAGTTATCGAGCCAAGTGAAAGTCCCTGGAACAACAGGGTCACATTCGTTCAAAAGGGTGAAAAGGTACGGATATGTCTAGATGCGCGACGGCTGAATGATGTCACCATAAAGGACGCATATCCTTTACCTAATATTGAAGGTTTATTGAGTAGGCTGGGAGATACCCATTTCATTTCTAGTGTTGATTTAAAGGACGCGTTTTGGCAGATACCGCTAGCAGTCTCCAGTAGGGAAAAGACGGCGTTCACGGTACCTGGAAGGCCTTTGTACCATTTTACGGTAATGCCGTTCGGGTTGTGCAATGCAGCTCAGCGGCTATGCCGTTTAATGGACAAAGCCATCCCTGCGCGCCTTCGCGAGCGTGTTTTCGTCTACTTGGATGATCTGTTAGTTGTATCTGCTACCTTCGCGGAACACATCGATCTTTTAAGGGAAGTAGCCACTTGTTTGTCTAGCGCTGGTTTAACAATTAACGTGGAAAAATCCAAATTTTGTTGCAAGGAACTTAAATATTTAGGTTATATCGTGGGAGGAGGAATTCTGAGACCAGATCCGGACAAGATCTCGGCAATACAAAATTTTAGCTATCCCACTACACCAAAGCAAGTTAGGAGTTTTATGGGAACCACTGGTTGGTACCGACGTTTCATAAACGACTACGCGAGTATAACCGCTCCAATTTCGGAAACACTTAAGAAAGCAAAGAAGTTTGAATTTACTGCGGAAGCAAAGCTAGCGTTTGACCAATTAATTCACTGCCTTAGTACAAGTCCTGTCCTAACCCATCCTGATTTCACAAAAACGTTTTACATCCAGTGTGATGCGTCTGATGTTGGGATCGGGGCAGTTATATTTCAAGAAGACCCTGAAGGGGGCGAACATCCAATTGCTTATTTTTCTAGAAAATTAACGTCAGCTCAGAAAAATTATTCTGTAACTGAGCGTGAATGCTTAGCGGTAGTGTCAGCCATTCAGAGATTTCGTCCATACATCGAGTTGATGCAGTTTGTAGTGATCACTGATCACTCAAGCCTTAAATGGCTCATGTCTCAGAAAGACCTTAGCGGCAGATTAGCGCGATGGAGCCTACAACTACAGTCTTTTAGTTTTCAAATTCAGCACCGGAAAGGTTCACAGAATGTTGTGCCTGACGCGTTATCGCGATACACCGTAGATGCATTAGATAATTTTGGTTCATTTTTGGTTGATTTAAATTCACCAGAGTTTTGCTCTGATGATTATAAAGAACTAATCCGTATCGTTCAGGAGGAAAAATCTAGCTTACCCGATATTAAAGTTATTGACAATTTTGTGTACAAAAGAACAAATGTATATAACGGCGACATTTTGCTTGAAGATCACGCCTGGAAGTTATGGATGCCTGCTTCGTTAACCGAAAGCATAATTGAGAAAGCACATAGCCCACCCAGTATGGCTCATGGGGGCATTGCAAAAACAATTAGGAGAATTCGAGAATACTTTTATTGGCCTCATTTGAACATCCAAGTTCGAAACTTTGTTAATCGTTGTGACGTATGCAAGGAATGCAAACCAGCTAACATTATTCTCAAACCACCAATGGGTAAAGAAGCAGACGCAACCAGACCTTTCCAGCGTATTTTCATAGATTTTTTAGGACCTTACGTTCGATCGAAGCGTGGTAATTGTTATATTTTTATTGTATTGGATTATGTGACCAAGTTCGTGCTATTGAAGGCAATGTCTAGAGCAAATGCTCGCAACGTAGTAGATTTTCTGGTTAAAGAAGTTTTTATAAATTTGGTTGTCCAGAAACCATAGTTCTGACAATGGACCACAGTTTGTGGGCAAGGATTTTGCGGCTTTAATGGAAACCTTTGATATTAATCACTGCAAAACGGGAGTTTACGCACCTCAAGCAAATGCGTCAGAGCGCGTTAACCAATCAATATTGTCAGCAATTCGTTCTTATTTGGGAGAAAACCACAACGAATGGGACCTACACCTTTGCGAAATAGAATGCGCTCTTCGGTCAGCAGTACACTCTGCTATTGGCATGACTCCATACTTTGCATTGTTTGGCACAAACATGATTACTCATGCATCGGCATACAAGATAGCCCGAAAATTAAACGTCGTCGATGAACCTGATATCAGATTTGAGAACCGGCACGACTTCATGGAAATCGTTCGCGATAAGCTGAAAGAAGGATTACACAAAAGCTATGAGGCTAACGCGAAAAGATACAACATACGAGCGAGGATTGCTAAGTTTAAAGTAGGACAGGAGGTATTCCGCCGAAACTTTCAGTTGTCAGATTTTGCTAAACAGGTATCAGCGAAACTGTGCCGTAAATTTCTCAAGTGTAGAATTGTTCGAATGGTTGGTAACAGCCTGTATGAGATTGAGACTTTACAAGGAAAACCACTGGGTGTATTTCACGCTAAGGATTTAAAGGCATAGCTTGACGGTTCACTTTTATCATATTCGCAATATGATTGCGAATATGATAAAACTGATTAACACCGGGAAGGTGTGTGGTGTGCCATGTCAAGGCATTGTCAAGGCACATTACATATGTCAGGACATGAGTTAAGTCGAATCGAATTCGCCGTATTACATAGGATTACAACCTTGCCACCAAGGTTGCATTTTTGTGGCACATACCTGTGAAGTAGTGGCAACTCCAGCCAACTTCACGTAACGTCCTGTTTCCGGCATTTTGGTCCCTTTTTCTTTTTTTGTGCTCTGTGATCGGTGAAGTTAAGTCGTGTGCTAAATTGTAACGAAATTCTTGGGCATCAAACATCGGGAAAATTCTAGTGGCTCGCCCCGGCTTAAGTGTGGGTTTGGACAAAGTCTAGGTGAATTGCGCGGTGGAGAAAACGTAAGTACGAAGACCTGTTTTAATGAATATGTGATGACAATAACTATAAGTGCATAATTGTGAACCCAAAAACTAGGACAGTCGTAAGTCGGAAAGGAAAACAGTGGTGACCGAAAAGATTTCCAATAGTGTCGCTAAAGTGGTTGTAAAAATTAAAGTGCCAACAAAAGGATTTGCATCCATTATATGGGCACGCCGAATAACACGCGGTTAACAGACGGAGAAACGGTTGAATCAGCAAACTGTTTACGCAGGAGTGGCTAAAATCCGATCATAGTGCATAAGGTTTAAGTGAGCAATATCTTTCGAATTGCCTAGCGTAAAGTGGGTAGAACTGTCTAAAGGAAAAGGCAAAATTGCAAGCAGAAATTCGGTAGGACGCTAAAAAGCCACAGTGAATAAAGTACAAGACTCGCTGAGTCAACCAACAGCTACACTTAAGCGCACACAACCACCGTAGAAATCGCAGTCGGTCACCCTAAAAACAAGCAGCCGGTTTATCATACGGAAAAAAACGGATTAGTCCCCTTGCCGGTCTTGTTTGGACAATCGTCGATTCGATCAGCGATCTACATTTCAGGGCAACAACGAAACTTCGGTCGGCCAGCAACAGCAGCCAAGTTCGTTGACATCGACAAACCATCTGAAAGCAACTCTAAATTTTAACATCTTTTGACAACAAAAACCACCCTTAACCAACTTTAACACACCAACATCAGGGGACAACTCTAATCAACACACCACCGGCGAAAAAAAAAAAAGAAAAGATAAGTAACACCATTTTTATCTATTAGTAGACCCAAAGTAGAAACTCCCCTAAAGTGAATTCCAAATAGTATTGTATTTTGAATTGTGGGTGGGTAAAATCCCGAACAACCGCGGTCCTTAAATCCGTCATGCAATTGTGGCAGCAAGCCAGAGAAACAAAACTTATGTAAATCACAACGAGGTCCAATACTAAATTTTATTGTTGATAAATTGAAAACAGACGGCGTATAAAAATTTAAGCACATTTACATTGAACTTTATGGTAAACAACCAACCAAAACCTACCACATGGATTGTTAAATTGTGTAAAATTTTCAAAATTTCGCATTGTCTGTACATATGTATTTTTATTGTTGTAATGGTGAAGTAAACTTAACGGATATGACCCTTGAACAGGCCTTAAATGATTTTGTAATTTGGAAATGGTTGTAATTTTAATATCTCTCCCCAAATCGAAATAAAAACATATCACATGTCATTTCTAGAATGATTATAATTTTAAGATTTCTAATCGAATCAATGCGGAATTTTGAGTCAACTTAGTTTTGAATTTTTGATAAAAATATCTTGTTTAAAACGTACTGTACGGCTACCAAGGCCATAAGGGAAAGAGAAAATATTAATTAACACAAAAAAAAAAAAAAAATCAAAAGAGAAAAGCCTACCCTTATAAATTTTTGAAATTGAAATTATACCCGTACCTCGTACAAATGGCAACTTAATTTGCTTTTAATATTTAAGGTTATATACACGGAAACAGCCCTCGTGTAGGTCTAAATTATAGAATCTTATTTTGTTGTTGTTTCACTATTGCAAGAAACCAAGTAGAGCATACAGACTATAAATGTTAAAATACTTTAAGTTGGAATTTGTACGAACTTCCGGGAAATTTAATACGTATACTTATATACTGAACTATATTTGTCGTAAATTGTAAGCAAATCCAGTTGAGACCCACCTTGTAAATTTTGTTAAATAAAAAAAAAAGAAATTCAATTTGAAATGATGTATTGTAATGTAGAATCTTAGCCCCTTTAGATAACGTTTTTTTTTGTTACCTTGTATATTGAAAATATTTTTGCCCGGTTCTGTATGAACCTAATACAACGTCTGTAAGAGTGACAGTTTAGGCAGGATGAATAAAAAGATTCCATCAGTATTAGCGCTAATATAGGTGTTTGAATAGTTTAATAAGCCAAATTTTCCCTCGGACGATGTTTATATCCCCTTTAGTTGCTACCTTAGTATTGTAAAGTACCTTGAGCGTAACCTTTATGGTTTAATTATTACATAAGCTATTTTAAGATTTTTTTTTTTTAATAATAAATCTTTTGGAAAGTTGATCTTGAATTTAAAAATGCAAAACGGTTTTATTTTGAAAATGGAAGTGTGAAGGGGTTAAGGTAGGTATTTGGTGGTGAAAGTGTTTGATAGGGGTAGCTATAATTTGCGGCTATCATGCTACCATGGTCGAGCATCAGGATGGATGCTGAGGGAGGGCCAGCCAGGGATTTAATTACATCTAAATCCCCGAAACAAAAAGGTATTGTATCCCGTGTTTGGTTTCTGTGCGTTTCGGTTTTATTTTGTTTGCGCCCCGTTTTTCTATTTTTTTTATTTAGGCAATACACTGGTACATAAAATAATGTTTTATGCACGTTCATTTGCAACGAACACCCGCCCATGCCCGACGAGTCATAGCCCGGCTGAAAATTGGTTAGTTACCAGTGTGACAAATGGACAGTGCACGCGAACCGTGCGTGTGGCAACGGCCACGAGCGCATTGAATCGTGACATGTGGTCGTCCTCAAATTAACTGAGAGAGAACGTGCTTAAATCGTACGAAAAGTAAGAGGTGATCCAAAAATAACAACTTCTCAGGTTGCCGCAGAGATAAAGCAAGATTTTGGCAAAGATGTACACCCAAAAACTGTTCGGAGCACGTTACATGAAGCTGGGTATAACTCACTTGTGGCTAGACACAAACCATGGATATCTCCTATTAATCAAAAGAAGAGAGTGGACTATAGTTTGCGGATATTTAGATATTTATTTAGTGGACTATAGTTTGCGGATATTTAGATATTTTTACTTTTTTATTTTATATATTAAAAAAAAACACTGAAAAATATTTGATTAGCTTTATGAAATTATTTATATATATTTATATTATACTTATATTGTCTTTACCTTTATAGTTAATTATAATAATTTTTATAAGCACTCAACTGTACGCTTTATTTACAATTAATAGAACATTCTCACTTGAATCACACAAACCTAACTTTTAAATGAAAAAACTAAGTTTATTCGGTTCTACATTTATTTATTCATTTTAACAAAAATGAAATTGTAACATTTTACGAAATTTCTTCAGTTTCACATACCTTTATTTAATTTTAGATTTCGGTAGTCATGATGAAGAATTTTGTTAGACTTTACTAATATTATTATTTAAATTCAACAAAATTTCTTAAATTTTACTATCGTTGATTTTATAAGACATTATTTTATTCAATTTTAATAAAATATTAGTTGTATTTAATAGCAATTCTTCACATATACAACTCCTTAATGTGTACCATTGTAAATATAAAGTTTTAAGAATTTTATTTATTTACAGTAAATTAAATTAGTTTATTTTACAAATATTTATTAAAATTTACATCCATTTAGTAAAAATAAACACATTAAAAAAAAAATTACACTTTTAACGAAAATTCTTCACATAAGCTAATATTTATTTCTAAATATTTTTCAAAAAATTCTTCTTCTTATTTTAACGAAATTTTAACAAATATTCATTAAAAACAACTCTTGTGAATAATTAAATTGACAAAAGTTAGTCAAATAAACGTATAAAGTATTTAAGAAAACATTCTAGGAGGATGTTAATTTAAATATTTCTTGTGTTGTTTCTAATACACTATTTTACTACTGGTTTACTACTGTTTTAACAAATTTTTTGCGCATTTAACAAATTTTTTGATATCATTTAAGCAAAATTTTATTCATATACACAGATTTTATTAAACTAAATTTTGAACGAAAGACATTGTGGTGATTTGAAGATTATTTGTGTATATAAATAAATTTGGTGCATATTTGAGAAAAAATTTAGTTGATTCAACTATTTTTTTAGTTGAGGGTTTACTAAATTTTTTAGTTAATGTTACCGCTGTTATTTGGTTCAGTGTATGCCACGAAACAGTCCCTTTCGTAGCGGCAACTCTCTATTACGAACAATAGAAATCCCTTTCGAAACTCCAACTCTATTACGAAAACTATTTAGTTAGTCCCAATTTAAACTAGGGACATTTCTTGCCGGACAGACGAAGTTTAATGGCGAGGGGTCGAAAAGGTAGAGTGTGTAGTACATGACTATCTGTACTGTGGGGTTACCGCGTATTTCGATTCGAAAAGTAAAATTTTTCGAAAGCAATTTCCGATTCGAAAGTTAAACCGTACTACGTAACTCGTTCGAAACGATGACAGTGTTGTATTTATAAACAAATGGGAAATTTGATTAAAAGTTGGTAGCACTGCTATTAAAATACCAAAATGGACGAAAATATCCCAAAACAAAACAAATAATAAATACTATTCAATGTGTGAAAAATATTATAATTGTGTTTTTTAATAAAAATTTATTGTATTTCCCAGTGGTTTGAAGAGTCAATTCGAAATAATTTTTCAGTGTTTATTTAAGATTTACAACACTGAAAAAATTAGTTGGATTCGTTCCTTATCCACTGAAAGAATTTGAAATAAAATTGCTTTCGAATCGAAAAAGTATTCGATCACGACTGCTAGAATTAGCCCCCAGACTTTATTAGGGGCCTATGGTAAATTATTAACCTATCTTTTTTTTGAATTTTGAACAAACTTGTATAACATAACTAATACATACCACTTTCTAATTTTTTAACGGACTTGAAAGATCAAATTATGTATGGATTCCACCAGTTAGGGACTACAAAAAACTTTTTAAACAGTTTTGATATAGAAACAAAATGATCCGAAGAAACATATAAAATTGTTCTTAAAATGGTTTGCCCCTATTTTATGACTTACGACTCAACCGAGTTACTATTTTTTGCGGTTTTCAACATTAATGATATGTCCTCGTCCATATTATGAAACATTTTGCTGCAAAAACTTTCTTCAATTTTTTGTTGTAACTGCATTCGTGTCCATACAATAAAACGTTTTTTGCATCATTGAGATGTTTTGTTCTTAACCTAAAACGTGTTTGTCTGGTTGAGAACTATATAAAACTCAGACGATACATTGGTGGGAAACCATTCACAACTCAGGTTGAAAACTGGTGGAGATCAAAAAACTTTGGAGCGGATTTTGGAAAGTCTCGCCTTCCTATATGAAGGTTTAGGTCGACTTTTGGATGATGCTTTAAAATTGTTTGATGTCCTGGCAATATAACAATAAATAGTTAGTTTAAGTAAAAAAAAAAAACAAAACAACATTTGTACAATGAAACAAACTAGATTTTTTGATGTGTTATGCTTCCCTGACTATGAAAACAGTCGAAACTAAAATTCTTTGGATATAATTGTTTTATTTTTTTTTTTTTAAGTTTGCGGTTTTGGAAGTGGCTGTTTCACCGATTTTATCATAACTTTGGAAGGATTATCCAATTTTATAACCCTAAATAACGTGAACTAAAATTGCCTTTAGGTCATGTTTATTTTATTTTATTTTATATACTCAACGGTTTCAAAATAATTCTCACCGCAATGTTGAATATTTTTTTTTTTTTTTATAAAAATTGTAAAATTTTTAATACATATTTAAAATTTCTAAAAATTTATAATTTTATTACTAGATCATAAAACTACGCGTAACTTAAATGAACTGTTTTATTAAAAAAAAAATATAAGGAAGACTTAAAGACAGTTTTATTTCCAGTTATTTAGTTTTTCTAGTACAAAAATTGGACAACCCCTTCTTAAGTTATGATAAAATTAGTGGATAAGTTTCTTCAAAAACCGGAATTTAAAAAAAATTTATGCAAAATTGTCAGGGTCTAAAGCTATGTACAGACGGTTGTCAGACCTCACAATATTGTAAGCAGCGTTGTCAATAAAAATATTTTTCTGACAATGGTGCCATTGTCAGATGCATTAACTTTACACATCTGCTAAAAAAAAAATGAGCTTACAATGTTTACACAGTTGCAAGACATTTTTAAGCAATTTTAATGACAACATTGTAAGATCTGACCACCTTCTGTACGAAGCTTAAGTACCCTGCAGATAACGAGACTAGTCCATACATGCATGTAAAGAGTAGCCCATAAAGGAGTAGGAGTACTCCAAATATATGTGTAAAAGGTGGTCCATTTAACATTACAATGTCCTAGGAAGGGACCATAAAACCCACCGAAGTAGTCCCTGAACCACTCCATGGAGTACTAAAGTGGGTTAATTTTAAAAGTACTCCATGACACTACAGTATGGAGTACACTAAAGGGGTAGTTTCAGACCTACTCCATGTCACTAATCCACGGATTAACTAATACGGTTAGTTTTAAAACTACTCCATGCCACTACGGAATGGAGTGGACAAAAGGGGTAGTTTGAAAACTACTTCATGCCACTACTGAATGAAAGACTAAAAATAACTTTACGATTAAGCTTTTTTATTTTTGCTTATTAAAAATAATATAATAATAAAAACAATCCTTTTCTCACCCATATAATATATTTATATATGTAGACGGTGAAGGACTTAAGTTTGCATGTAGTGTTTTTTTGAAGAAAATGTTTATTAACTGCCTGTTTAACGATTTCGAACGTCAACTATGCGAACAAAAACAAATTTTCGAATGTTGTTTTTGTTTCAAATATAATTTTCTATGCGAACGTTAACGTTCGAAATCGATGAACAGGCTGTAAATAAAAAAATTAGTGTTCCATTTTTTTTAATTATCCTTATAAAAAACCTAAGTTAAATTAATTAATTTTTCGTTTTAGAAAAAAAACCTAATAACTAAAATATAGTATCATATGTCATGCCTTTTTTCACAAATTTTACAAACTTCCCTATTTCACTTTTAAATAAACAATTAATAATGGACACCCTCAGGGCTACCAATGTGTAATACTGTAAACTATAGAAAAGTATACATCATGCAGTTGTTGGCAGCACAGCATGTTAATTTCTTAAAACATGGTCCATACTACAGTACATTGGACCATGTTGTTAGTAGTACATTTAAGCCACAATGGACCACGTAGTCCAATATTATCTGTGGGGTAAGTGCAAGATTATGAGAGTAAAAGCATAAATATTTTGCAACTTTTTGCGGCATTGCCAAATTGAAAAAATGCATAAGAAGTACATACTCATAAAATCATCTCTACACTAAACAACAACGTGTTTAAAGGTGAACTTTGTAAAAAAAACAATTTAAAAAAGAGAAAGCGAAAAAAATGGAAGAAGCAGAAATAATAAATATACTGGAATATTTATCTGGAAAAAAAAATTTGAAGTAGATAAGCTATAAATTCGACTTGTAAATAAATCATTTCGTGTATTTTTCAAAAAACTTACGGTTCAAATTTATTAAAAATTGGTTTTTAAATATTCGCAAGTGCATGCGTCTTGGGATATTGTCAAAAAGAAGGTGCGTTGTTTAAAAAATGGTTTCGGAAAAGCTGAAAATTGAAGGTGCAAACAAAATGGGCTGCTCACGTCAAATAAGTGCAACTTTGCTATTTGAACAGTTGCAAGCGTAAAAAATTGGCGTGAATACCTTTAATGTTTTTTTTTCAGGGACTACAGAAACTAAATGCCGGTTCACACACGCCAAGTTTAACTCGTCAAGTCTTGAGTTTTTAGGGGAGAGGGAAAAAGAAAAGAGGGAAAATAGAATGTCATTTCTTTTTCCCTCCCCCTCAAAACCCAAGACTTGACGAGGCAAACTTGACGTGTGTGAACCGGCACTAAAGAAATCAAAATAAAAGAGAAGTGCTATAAGTGCATAAGGAATACACTAAAATAATCCTTGTTACATCGACTACCTTTAGAAGCATAATTTTTTATTTTTTTAAGGTTTAATAAAAAACTCAATTTTACCGATTATTTTCTGAGTTTTATTTATGCCTTAAGCTACGGTCACACTTGGCAAATATTTGACGAAAAAGACGGGACCAACAAGCAAACTTAATAATCATTTCCTTTAATTCCAATATTTATTTTGATTGTAATAACAAATCTTTAAAAAAAACATTTTTTTAATATGTCTAGTAGTATAATAAATTTATTTTGTGGTATTAAGACCATGTTAAATTTCACTTACTATTAACAAAAGTAGGGGTCACGCCTATTTGGTCAAATATTTAATTAGCTTTAGGAAATAAAAATTATTATTGATTTTTATTTATTCCTCAAAAATAAAAGGTATTTTTTTAAATTTAATTTTTTTGCTTAGAAAAAAATATTGTCAGAAATACATTAATGTGTGGCTTATAGAACACGAGCGCAAAACTCGTCCGTTCAACTTACATTTAAAACAAAAACAATGTTTCGAAATTTTGATTTTGTTTTAAATGTAAGTTAAACGGACGAGTTTTGCGCTCGTGTTCTATAAGCCATACATAGTAATAATTTTATACTTTGAGTTCAAAGAAAATTTCTTATCTTCTCTTTTTGGTTTATGTTTCAAACTATAGATTGTAATCGGAACAAATATTGTTTTAGTTTGGAAAAAGATAATTTCAATTGACATTCCATAAATATTTTTAACATAAAATATTTCTAACTGAATAAATTTATAACAGTTATTTATAAATTTAAATATAAAATAAATTATTTAATTTAACAAATAAAAGTTTTTGCATGGGCTGTGGGGATATATTCGCCCTCAACTCGGTTAATATTAATTTTAGCGCAGAAAATTACAAGAAAATTAAAGCAAAATAATCAAATTCAAAAAGGAACTGTTTTACTAAGCGAAAAATTAATCTCAAAAATAATTTTTATGTGCTGAGGAATAATTTTTTTTTTCTCATTATTTTTTATTGAATCTTCATATATTAAATATGAACTAACAATAATTAATCAAATCTTATCCTAATACTTTATTTATGTCCTGTCAGTGCCAGACAAAAATTTTCTTCATCACGGGTTCTGTTCACTTATCTAGGTGTTTATCGCTCATCTAATTGGGTAAGTGCTGCAGTGTCTCTTCTTCTTAAGCGAGTGTGGCCGCCATGGTTTAAAATATTTCGAGCTAGTGGATTTGGGTGTTGTTCAAGCCTTTTTAAATATTATACTGCACATTTTGTAATCATAGTTTTTAGGTTAGGTTAGGTTAAGAAGGGTTATGCGCCCAAGGACACACCTCCACTCGGAGACCAATACGGTCCATTGTGAATCCCTTCAATAATCATAGTTTTTACTAATGGAACATTGAGATCCTTGTGAATATTTGAGTTTTTAACATACCAAGGGGCAGCTGCGATTATTCGAAGAAGTTTATTTTGGCGCCTTTGAATTTTTTCGATATTAGAGGCCGAGGCAGTGCCCCATAGTTGAATACCGTAGCACCAGATTGGTTTTAAGATGGAGTTGTAAAGTAAAAGTTTGCAGTCGAGACTAAGGACAGAGTTTCTTCCAATAAGCCAATGAATTTGGATGGCCTTTAGTTTCATTTGAGATAATTTTGCCTCTATATGGCTTTTCCACGTTAAACGGCGATCTAGATGAATACCGAGGTATTTTACATGCGAATTTTGAGGCACTAAATGATTATTGATTTTAATAGGGGAGCATGTTTCCCGAATTGTTTTTATTGCTATTTTAATTTAAAAAGTGTCTTGAAATTATAAAAATTAAAAAATGATTTAAGTAACAAGAACTTATCATTTAAACATGACTTAAATTTTGTCACATTAAAAATAATCTTCTTATACACAGCTCATTCCAGTTACAACATTTGGCTTAGGCTGTTGGCAGCTAAAACGTAAAGCATGGAAGGAGCAACTGATTAAGGATATCGAAACATTAACTAAAATTCCACCAGTTGATTTGCCAGAGGAGTAAGTTTTTATTATAAAAAACCTAGAAACTTAATAAAATTAATTTAAATTTAGTCTATCCATTTTAAAAGATATGGAATATAGAGCTGTCAAAATTAAAGGTACATTTTTGCATGACAAGGAACTATTAATTGGCCCCAGAAGTTTTATAAAACCAGATGGTGGTGAAACAACTGGAGGTTTGTTTTCTCAACGTGATAGCTATAATGGGTATTGGGTAATAACTCCATTTAAGCTAACTGGAAGAGAGTAAGTGATCTATCGAGGGCTTATATTCAATTGTGATTATGCAGACCACATTAATATTCAAAAGAACGAAAAAAAATGATTTATTTTATTACCTAAAATCAATATTCCAAAATATCATAAAAAAATTAACAAATAGAAACTGGGAATTATTACAAAAAAGCTTTATAAAATACGTAACTGAAATGTAACTCATAGAATAAATTCGAAAAATCAAAAATGTTGAATATAATATAAAGTAACCTACAAAAGGAGATAATTCCCAGTTTCTATTTGTTAAAAATAGTTGAGTTAAATACATTCAAGTTATAAAGTATCACTATCCAGTGTGACACAAAGAATGCTGACGAAGGCCGTAGCGGGCCAGAAAATGCATTACATTCTGCTGGTGTCTAATAACTGTAAATTTTTCTGTACATACAATATACTTCATTGCTATCCAAAGGATAGCTAAGGTAAAATGTAACAAGAAAATACAATATAATAGTCTGGTAGTGTAAAAAAGTAATTCCTTAAAATTTAAGGAATAGAACTATTACAAAAAAGCTTTATAAAATACATAACTGAAATGTAACTCATAGAATAAATTCGAAAAATCAAAAATGTTGAATAAAAAAATCAAGTAAATCTCTAGATAAGCGTCTTTTTCATATGAGATCGATCGCTCACGCACTGTCTCTGTTTTAATCGTCAGATAGTTCATTTTGATTAAAATAAAAAAAAACAAACGAACTATGAATAACATTTTTGGTCACAATTAGAGTTTTTCCCGGGAATTTTTAATTCCCGCTTTCCCGGGAATTTTTAAAGAAAAACTTTTTTTAAGACAAGTAATTCTTTGTGTCTTTAGTTGTTTTATCGAACTAAATTTTAACACAATATTAAAACTTTTTGCAGTTTTAGGCTTATTATGCTGATTTTTGAGAATGGGATTTAAATAGTGCCTATGATAAATTCCCCGGAAGTTTTTTTCCCTTCTCCCATCTTTCCTATGTTAATTCAATTGTAAAAATGGGAAAAGGGAACAAACTCCCGGGGAATTTTTATTCATAATTGGGCTGTATAAATTCACATATCTTCCTTATATTTTATTTCTTGTCTAAGCAAACTGTAGTGGCTAAATTATACAACAATATCATTAAGGTTTGCAGTTAATGTAGTAAAGTATTTTTCGAGATTGTGCATTATATGGGGCATTTCGAGTCTTTTGAAATTAGATTGTTATTAATTGCACCGTTACGCTTTTAGCCATACTTACGTGATTTACGAGAGAGGTCTTAACATGGTGCCGAAGGAAAATTATGGACCGATTTCCAATACATTTGGGGAGATATAAAGGAATTTGTTGAAATTTAATGAAAATCGGTGCATTCCGTCACAAATGTATGCTAGTTTTTGTCAGGTTTTTAGAGAGGTAGTTCCACATCTGGGGGCATAACTCTTTTCCTACTGAAGCGATTTTGCTGGAATTCAATCCCAAACATCCTTAAAGAACTAGAAACAATTTAAACCCAAATGGCTAAATCGACTTAAAATTACTTAAGGACCCAGAAATTGTGAAATTGTTTCAGAATGCCTACCTCGTAATTTTTAGCTTTCTGTTCCTTTTCGCCTTTCCAGAAATAAAATTCCCCTTGGATTTCAATATTTGCATTATAACTATGCAAATGAGCTCTGAATTTGACAATGTTTATACGAATATTAATTTCTGTGATCCTTTTGGCATCAAAAATAACCAGGGTTTAAAAAACTACAGTCAAAATAAAAAAATTGCTTTTTCTTCCACTTTTTGATTTTTCATTGGAAAAAACCGTTGCTTTTACTTCTGATTCATTAAATGAAAACAGTCGTAGTCCAGGCAAAAGCAAAAAACGAAAAGTTGTAAACAACAAAGAACATCGGCATTCGCAAACAATTCCGGACCATATGTGACATAAATGTATAATAACCTGGCCCCCCATCATATATGTCATATATCAACGGACAGACGGACATCGTTAAATCAACTTCGCTCCTCATAAGGACCCAGAATATATATACTTTATAGGGTCTAACATCAATATTATAGAAATTACAAACGGAATGACAAATTATCAGCCGATTTTTTTTGGTATCTTAAAAATAAAAGTTGAGAAAAATTAAAAAAATTGAGAATTGATATGTAGTAGTGGAATTTTTTCTCTCCTGCCAAAAGCTATCGAAAAATCGATGGCACAATTGCAAAATCGACGTGTAGAGCAAAACAATATTTAATAAACTTTAAAATAGTCGATATGGTGCAAAATCAATTCTTAATATCTCAGAAACAATAAAAAATTCGTGAAACCGGTTTTGGATTCAGAAAGGGGTATTCAAAATATATATGCCCCAAACCTAACTCAATTTTTTTTTAAATGGTCGGTAGGTCAAACCAATAATGAGAGCTGACGAAATGTTGTGTCATCACAGTACTACTAATACAATAAGGATATTCATTTAACTTTTTTTTGGTTGGAAAAATGAAAAAAATTAGACTCTTATTGATGTAAACGGGTTTTTTTTTAATAAGAAGTACAAAAGTTAAAAAAAAATTCTGTCATTAATTTGTTAAACTAAAACATAAACTTATATTTCTACGACCTGAATCATAAAAAATAAAACAGGCTTGTGAAACGAAATTTCTTTCGACTGAAAGAATAAGAAAAAAAATTGCGTTCGAATCGGAAAAGTTTTCGATTACGGCTGCCAAAATTAGTCCCCTTCTTTTATTTTTTATGATTAGGGGGGCTAATGTATAAGCGGCGTTGAACGGATTAGTCAAAAGACGGTAATTTAGTTTTTTATTTAAAAGGATGTATTAAACCGATGGGTTTCGATGAATATTATATGCGTCATTTTAAAAAGCATAATTATTAGATTGAGTATATCCAAAAATATGCAAAAATTTCTTTGAAAAATTACGAAAAATTGCACAAAAACAAGAAAAACAAGAAAGTATAGTCGGTCAAGCCCGACCATATGATACCCAGCACCACAGTACTTAAAAACACATCATGCTTATGTGTCCATATAAATATGGATTTCTCTATGTTTAAAAACTTCATTAAAATCGGTTTGAAAGTTTGTGAGAGGCAGAAATTGCCCCCTACATCCCCTTGTGGTCCTATTTTTGAAAAACTGTATAGCTTATGTGTCCATATAGATATGGATCTACCTATGTTTTAAATTTCATTAAAATCAGTTTGAGAGGCAAAAACTGCCCCTTTCTCCCCTTGTGTTCCTATATTTTTTAAAACTGTATAGCTTATGTGTCCATATAGATATGGATCTATCCATGTTTAAAATTTCATTAAAATCGGTTTGATAGTTTCTGAGAGGAAGAAATTTCCCCCTATCTTCCCTGGTGGTCCTACGATTCGGCCCATTTTCAATAGGCTTGGTCCTTGTGCCAATTAGAACCTATGTCCCAAATTTTATCAAATTATTACATGGACAGCCAGCCAGCCAGCCGGACGGAAATCGTTAGTTCGACTCAGAAAGTGATTCTGAGGCGATCGGTATACTTTAAGGTGGGTCTAGGACCAATATTTTAAGGCGTTACACACATCAGCACAAATGCATAATACCCTCTCCACTATTGTGGTGTGGGTATAAATATATATAAAATTTAAAAGTTTAATACTGAGATGGATTATTTATTTCAGGTATTTATTACGGGTGCCAATAATAAAAGTATAGCTCTATTGACTATTGCCTTCGCTTAAACACCAGAAATATATGTAAGCTAAATGCATTAGTTTAAAAAGTTGATGGCATTAGAACGCTGTAAATATAACATGTGCAATGTTAACTTTGATCTTTTACACACAAAATCTCAAAAAACATATTTAATCCGTAAAAGATTTATGCAAATACATATTGCTAAACAAAATAAAAATACTGTTTTTCAAACTTAAGAAGTGATTTGTTCCTTTTTTTCGCAACTTTTAATCAAATAAATTTTTGTGAAACTAAAAAAATTTTTTATTTTTGGAGTGTTGTAAGGCTCCATGATTTTCGCAAATTCGGAAAATATAACTTTAGAAAACTAAGGTGACATTTTTGTATTTATAATGTTATAGGTGTGCAGGAATGTTAAACTTTAGTCATATTATTGTATTAGTAGCACTGTGATGACACAACATTTGAGGAAAAGTCTTGATTTTGTGTTTTTATTTCTATTGAACGTCACACCGTTTTTTTGTTTTTCGGTGTGTTTTCGGCAATTGAAAAACACAAAAACGAAACACCACAATATTACACGTGTGACATTAAAATGCACATGCACGTTGAATTAAACTGGTTTTCAAAACAGGCCCGATAGTGCTACTGTAGTACTTAATCTGGTTAAAGTCACAATGTCTGCCTGCGTTGTTTTTTTGCAAATTGTAATTTTTGTGAAGATTTCTTTGCATAATTTTAGTAAAGAGCTTATGCCTAATTGTTTGGTGAATATGTAGAGTAGAGCGACTCACCAAAAAAAAGTGCTCGTTGTACCCCCCTTAAAAAACCTTTCTTATGATACCCATATTGTATATGTTGGTAAGGAAACAGATTTTAAAATTAATAAAACATGCAAAAATAGACCCGCTCTAATGTAGAGTACATATCGTCACCTTAAAGACAAAATAACCTATCTGCAGTTTTCAAAAGTTTACAGGAGAGAGAAAAAACGTTATAAAGTTGGAACTATTAACAATATAGAAACGAAAATTACATATTTTGGTTAAAATAAAACCAGAAATATATATCGGTTGAGAAAATTTTGTTTTTCTAAACACAGCTTATGTTTTGATGTCACTTAGGTTATTTGGAATTGTAAAAATCTGATACCAAATAACCTAAAAATAACAATTTATTTATACATATGAATATAATATAGGTACATTAAATAATAACAATTATAGTTTCTTTTACTGGTTTAAGCTGGTTTACTGTTTGTTTAAATTACACTATGCAACGAAATTAAACTTTTATCGTGATTTTTGATGATTAATCGAGAGGTGTCAAATCGCACGACCTTGGAGGCCAATTGACAGGTCCATTTCTCGAAATCAACTTATCGCCAAATTTTGATTTCAATAAGTCGATGGTTGCGTTCGCCGTATGGCACGTAGCGCCATCCTGTTGAAACCACATCTCCTCCGGATCAATGTCATCCATATTTTCAAACAAAAAATCATTGATCATGGTGCGGTAGCGATCTCCATTGACCGTAACGCGAGCTCCGGCCTCATTTTTGAAGAAATAAGGTCCGATGATGCCACCAGCGTGAAAACCGCACCAAACGGTGCATTTTTCTGGATGTAATGGAGTCTGTAGGGTCTCTTGTGGATTGGTCTCGCTACATATGCGGCAATTTTGCTTATTAACAAACCCGTTAAGCCAAAAATGCGCCTCATCGCTGAACACAATTTTGCGATAAAACAACGGGTCAAAATTTCAAAGTAAATTTGGATAATTTCGTAGCGTTGTTCAAGCGTGAGTCTATTCATGATGATTTGTCAGAGTATACTGAAACGATAAAAAAAAATATTTCATCAAAATTTAATTTTTTGTGTTACTTTTTACAATTTAAAGTTCTATCTAGCTTAAAAAAACACCCTTTATATCGGTCTTTAAGATGACGATATACAAAAATAATAATTTTTTTATATATCGGTCTTTAAGATGACGATATACAAAAATAATAATTTTTTTTATATATCGGTCTTTAAGATGACGATATACAAAAATAAAAATTTTTTTTATATATCGCATACTTAATCATAAACAGTCGGACCTCAAAATGCACAAATGTCCAAGAGAGGCAGAAAACTGTTTTTAAAAACATGTTTGTAATTTTTTAATCAAATGAATTTCCACAGTAACGGAACTTTTCCAGTTAACGAAGACAGAAACGAAATATTTTTGGTTATTAGTAGAGTACCCAATTATTCGAGTTTTGGTTTTGTTCGAGTAAGGAATTAATCGATTTTTAAATTTTAAAATTGCTCGATTAATCGAATAAAGTTTTTTAATTGTTCGAATTACTCGAAGAATTCAAATAATTTTGTCCAATGGGAAAAAAATAACAAACGCATACTTTGATTTTATTAATAAACAGAAAAAGAGAGGTGCCAGCCAGTTTTGAAAAACATTTGAAACCCATTTATTATTTCTTAAAATCGAGTGAAATTTAATTCGATGGAGATTCTTCGTTAAATTTTTTTAAAAATCACCGCTGTTTTTTCTGATTTTAAGAAAAATTCTGTTAAAGATTAGAATTTAATGTTTAATATCAAAAGTAATTTTTGGAAATACAAAATTTTAATTTAAAAAATTTTGTTATTCGTGCTTAATTCCCCATTTTTGTTTTTGATAAAAACACTGAAATTTATTGTTGATGGGATAAGCTATTCCTATGCGCATTTCACGGGTTGATTAGGCCAGATCGTCAGGAAACTTCATTCATAAAGATTTTAGAAAAACTAAAGATATTAAGCCAAATAAAACTGTTAAGCGTATAAGAATCATAAGCAACAGTTCTACTTGTAACAATATTAAAGTTTAAACAAAAACATCAACAATAAACAGTGAGTTTATCTCTTCTTACATTCTCCACTACAATTGATTGGAATTTATTCAACATTAATTGTAGTTGTAAGTAGGTTAAGAAAAAAAAACTTGCAAAAGCATATTTTTATGAAGAAGGAATTTTACAACATGAAAATTAATCCTTTTAATTTTCTTTATTTTAAAACTCTACTCTATAGGAAACTTCGTTTTCAAACAAGGACACCGGAAGATACGAGGTAATACAAAAATTATCTGACAGTACATGGTTTAAAAATTTATAACTGCTGATGAATTTTTTTTTAACGAATTTGACGTTTATAGTCAGCTTTTTAAAAACTGCAGTCAAAGTAGAAAAACTGCTATTTTTTGCACTTCTTGATTTGTCATTGGCAAAAAAAAACTGTTGCTTTTACTTCTGATTCATTAAATGTAAACAGTCGCTATCAAACCAACTAAAAAAGCGAAAAGTTTTATACAAATTTTCGTTTTTTGTTCGACAGTTTTTGGTTTCGACTGCAGTTTTTTAAACAATGTTAATAGTGATTTACATAATTTGTCACACACGCTCAAATCTAAAAATGGACTAAAATATGTTTAAAAGTATGAGTAATGAAAATAAATGCAAAAGGTAACAACATAGTTTTAAGGTTCGAAATCTAAACCAAAAATATTTTTACATAAAAAAAAAAATAGAATTTTCTAAGAAATTAATTTAAATCGATTAATTGACATAAATTGTTCGAGTTTGTCGTTATTCGAAATTGGCTATTTTAATTATTCGATCAAATAAATAATGGCGAAAAAATTCCTGTAAAATCTAGTTAAGGCTAGTTTACACTATTATACTTTGTATTAATACATGCGAAAAACTCAAGTAATATGACAAAGTGTGATAGTGTGAATGCAATGTTTTCACGAAAATGACAAGTATTATGAAAAAAGTTTGACATCTCATACGACTTCATCGTTTTTTGAAAAACGACAAAACAACAAAACTCACAATGTATTATGGAATACGTAAGACTTGTGAGATAGTGAAACTAGCCTTTATTAGTGATTTGATTTTTGAACTGGTTTTTGATAAAAAATTATTTGATTAAATTTCGAGTTTTGACTGTTTATGATTTACTGCCTATTTCACGATGTTGAAAGAATTCTTTCTTTCATACGAATGCATTTGATACAAAAACAAAGTTTTTAGAATTTCGTTTCTGTTTTAAATGTGGTTGTGCGAATGAAAGCAATTTTATGCACGTCGTGAAATAGGCAGTTAGTGTGCGATAAGTAAATTGGCTGCAGAATAAGCAAAAACGATTTAGTTTTCTTGTTTTACATTAAGGCCCCTATTACGGTTTACAACTCAACTCAGTTGAGTTGTAATTTCTTAATTTTTGTATTATGGTTTACAACTTTGCTATTTTGCGGTGAACAAAAACATAACAAAAATTACAACTGATCACAACCAGTTGTCTTAATTACAACTCAACTGAGTTGAGTTGTAAACCATAATAGGGGCCTAAAACTATCAGTGTAGAACATAATACTGAAGTGATTTTAAAAATGTGCAGATCCGACCAAGGCGAAGTCATGTAAACGGTAGTGGTGATACTACAGCAAGAACAACACCAAAAACACAACATTGTATTTTATTTGTTGCTTTTATTTGTCGATATGTCAAAAGCACAAGCAACTTTGGACATTCCTTTCTCTAAGAAAGTTAGAAAAAGTAGCTCTTCAACGCCACCTGAGATATGAATTCGCCTTGGATACGATTGAATAATAAGCCCACTATATGTTGTTATTTTAACGTTTAATGTAAAGATTATTTTATTAAAGCGACGTTGTTCTAATTAATCGAGGATGGATACCACGAAAAAATCATAAACCTGAAACCCGTTTAGCAGGACAGATTACTGGCGAAGTTGATATGACTTGTGTGGTTCGTAAGGGAGAACAAAGGCCTCAATTTACTCCAGAACATAAAGGAGGTGTATTTCTCTACAGGTGTTTTAACTAAAAAAAAAAAAAAAAAAATACAAAATTCAATAAAAATTAGATTTTTTTTTTTGTTTTAACAGAGATTTGAAAAAAATGTGTGCTTTGACTGGCGCCCAACCAGTTTTCTTAGACGCCTCTTATAATTCTTCTGTGCCTGGTGGTCCCATTGGTGGCCAAACTCGAGTTACTTTGCATAATGACCATTTATCTTATTTAATTACATGGTACAGCTTATCTTTGGCCACCGGTTATTTATGGTATCGCAATATATTGAAAAGAAAATCTTTTTAGAAATAAAACTGCATTTTTATTTTAATTCTTTATAACTTAAACTATTCAATATTGTATCTTTATTTGCATTATTGTTTCTTATGTTTACATAATTATTATACATATTTAGATACCCAAAAAAAAGAAGAAATATATATATATATCTATGTAAATGTAAAATACTTTTTCATTTTAAATACGTTATCAAGAGTTTTGTGTTTTTGTTAAATTGTTTTTCAAATTCATTAAAAAACAAAATTTTAATTGATAAGAATTTGGTTAGGGGAAAAATGTAAAATATTTTTAATATTTTTTTTCTTAGTTAAATTACAAAATATATTGCCGCTCATTTGGAATTGATTTCGAATGAGGTCCCATTTTATATATGGAACATAACCATTATTATAATTATGAAAGTTATAAAATACATACTATACATGAATTCTTATTTACATTATTGATTAGACTTTTTAATTGGTTTTCTGTAAATACTGTGCAGGGTCATTTATCAGTGAAGACGTTCTTACTTTTGAATAGCGTGTTATAAATAGGAAAATGGAGAACAAAATATGTAAAATACATTTCAGGAGGAATTCAATGCTTTTTTATTTTCACCTTCTTGCAGTGTGGAGACAATTGTTTCTTTTAGTAAAACTTGCATTAAGTTTTACCGGTTTTCTACTCTACAATTGTGGCACACTACCCCAGGAACGCATAAGACCAGTACGTAAATATTTTTTGCCAATTGTTTGGACATGGAAACCGATTTGTTGCAAACGTTCATGATCTAAGATTTTGCGGCCATCAAAAATGTATGCTGGTTTCATCATCGATTTATAAATGCGTTGATAATCAAGAGTCTAAAAAGAACAAAACGAATTTTGTTAAGAATAATGTGTAATGAAAGTTTATTAAAAATTTTAACAAAAACAAAAACACAGCGCAGAATGCTTTTGAAAAGTTGGAAAAAAATTTGTTAGTTTCGAAACCGATTATCAGACAATTACTCGCATTAATAGGTTAATAAAACTATTCATATTGCTCCTTTATTGCAACAAAGTCATATCAAAAATTTCAAGTAACTTAAGCAAAAGTGTTCCTTCATACCTTCTTTATATGTAAAACAAAAATCAGTATTTTGTCTCAAACTTAGCCGAAGTTATAGCAAAATATATTTCGTTAAATCTGTATATAAAGGTTCATTTTGAAAACTTTAATCGCATTTTGCCAAGTTTGATTTTTTTTTTTTTTTTTTGAGATGTGACTATGTTACATTTAAGGAGCGATATATACAAATAAATTTAGATTCATAACAATTTAACAATCAGGGGTGTTATGAAAATCGAAAACGCAAAACGCAAGAATTTAAAATGTCGTTTTTTAATAAGATTTTTTCTGTAATAAAATAATTTTATGAAAAATATTATACAAATATTTCTCTATTAAACAGAATTTTATAACAAAAATTATAAAAGTTACATTAAAAGTGTATTAAAAACAACTTCAAATTCTTGCGCTTTGCGTTTTCGATTTGCAGAACACCCCTAAATGTTTTATAATAGTCTTCAAAAAAATCTCCATACTCACCACAAATTCATCCCATTCTGTACACAAAACAATTGCATGGGTTCCTCTAACTGCACTATAGGGATCGCTGTGTATTTGTACAGCTTGTTTAACACTCTCAGGAGATTCTGTAACACATGGATGTGTTAAATCATCTATAATTTGCTCTGGCTCTACTTTAGGATCGTAAATATCCAATTTGGCACCTTCTTCTAAAAGAGTTTTACATACGGCTATGGCTGGTGTTTCGCGTGTATCACCGGTGTTTTTTTTAAAAGCAAAACCCAAAATGGAGATGTGCTTATTTGAAACCGTATTGAAAAGACTTTCAATTATTTTTTGTGAAAAACGATTCTTTTGATATTCATTCATATCGATTACTTGTTGCCAATAAGCGGCAACTTCGGGTAAATTCAGGCCTTCGCAAATATAAACCAAATTGAGAATGTCTTTTTGAAAACAACTGCCGCCGAAACCAACTGAGGCTTGCAAAAATTTTGGCCCGATGCGTGAATCCAAACCGATAGCTCTAGCCACTTCCGAAACATCAGCTCCCGTTGCCTCACATACAGCAGAAAGAGAATTAATGCTGGAAATTCTTTGTGCTAAGAAAGCATTAGCGGCTAATTTTGATAATTCTGAACTCCAAGTGTTTGTGGTTAAAATATTGCACTTGGGAATCCAGTGTTCATAAATCCAGGATAACTTTTCTACAGCTTTATGGCCATCTGGTGTCTCTTCACCACCAATAAGTACACGATCAGCATGCAAAAGATCTTCAATAGCAGTACCCTCAGCTAAGAATTCGGGGTTTGATAGAATATCATAACGTATACCAGGCTTTTGATTGGCATGCAAAATATGCATTATACTTTCGGCGGCTCTTACTGGCACTGTGCTCTTCTCAACAACAATTTTATTTGACTGTGCAATTTCAGCAATCATACGGGCAGCACTTTCAACATATTTTAAATCAGCAGCACGACCTAAAAAGGAAATTTAAATTAATTATTTTCCAATACTTGTATCAGAAATAATATTTCGTATTTATTTACCTTTTCCATTACCAAAAGTCTTTGTTGGTGTGTTTACAGAAATGAAAATTAGATCGGCTTCTTTAATGGCAGTCTCAATATCCGTCGAAAAAAATAAATTAACATTACGACATTTTTTGACCACATCATCTAGTCCAGGCTGTAATACAATTGAATATAAATACCGGTTATAAAAAAATTACAATTTGTATACTTTGGGCCATTATTACAACTGGAAGTAAGCTAAAGTTAAGATTACATTGACAGATAGTAATGTGTTGTCTGCCAAAAATCGTCTGTTATCTGCCGGCTAACAGCTAATGCCAAGTTATAATAATGACCCTTAAAATAATAAAATTGTTTTTTGTAAACTAAAGTTAAACAGCTTTTAATTAACTACAAAAAAAATAATTGAATTACATTTCTTATAAAAATATTGGTGCATATTAGAGGAAAGTTAAAAAGTAAAAAAACTTGTAAATACAATTTTATTTAAATGAAACAAATCGCAGTTTAAAGCAGAAGACTTTGACAATTATTATTATGGTATCAACAACTTTGTATGTGAAAAAGTTTTCGGTACTTTTTGTTTTTATCTTGACCCAAACCCGAAGCTCGATTTTGATTTTAGACCGACCCATGGTTTCTTTGGCAAACCTTCTTAGAATTCGTCGTAGATTACGATTTTGACAACCGCTTGGCGAATTTTTTTTAATGCATACAAATTGACCCACTCTAATATACATTTAAAAAATATTTTCGCCACCTTACAATTGTCCTTCCTAAACGGTGTTTGAAACTCTTTATACTGCTGGCTAAACGACATTTTATTGCAAAAAATTCAAATACTTATATCAATCGAAAAAGAAATATCTAAAACTAGAGACGTGTGAATATTAAATTAATCAGAAGTTTGATTAATTAAATTCTTGATTAATCGATAATTCTTATTTTAATTGATCAAAGTTATGATAATAGATTAATCCTAAATGTTTGGTATTAAATAAGACCAAATTTCAATACAGTAGTGAAATCTGTTGCAGTGCTTTATACGTATAAAAGTGCTTTTAAGAATGCTGCTTTCAATGGGAAATAAGTTTAATTATGGAACGATAATCAAAAAATTTGACGGTATGATCTTCAGTCTTATTAAGCTATGAAAGACCAATTTTTACTACAACAGCATTATTCGTTAGGGTTTAAGACGCCCTAAACTGTTCCGAGAGTAGGCTTTATATTGGGCCTATGGTATATTATGGAGCGATTTAACCAAAATTTGAGTGTGATTTCTAGTCCTATGAAACTGTGACATACTAAATTTTACTACGCATTACTTGTAATGATTTTTTTTATTTTTCGAATTTATTCTAAAGCTTTATAAAATACATAACTGAAATTTAGCTCATAGAATAAATTCGAAAAATAAAAAATGTTGAATATAATATAAGGTAACCTACGAAAGGAAATAATTCCCAGTTTCTAATTTTTTTTTTATGATGGTGATTCCACAATTGGATTCATAACTAATATCTTACTAACCCGATTTTGCTTAGGACAACAAGAAGCAATTTGACACCAATATGGTTCTTTTCTTTTGAGTTATTCGAAAGTGAGCGTGTTTTCAACAAATGGACAGACAGACGGACATGGCTAAGTCGAATAAGGCTAACCCACACCAACAAAAGACAAAACGTTATTGTCTTTAAAGTCAAAGACAATTGTTTGATGCTAGCCCTGATAAAAACTATTGTTCTGTTGTCGTATTCGTCAAAAAAACAGTTTTGTCTTTCGTTGGTGTGGGTTAAGTCTTAATTAATCAAGGATTCAGAATATATACAGTTAGGGACAAAATTGTTCACGATATTATAAAAAATGTATGTATATCATGAAAACTATAAAGCTTCGTCAGACGATGGTCAGATCTTACAATGTTGTCATTTTTCTGACAATGCATTAATTTAACACATCTGCCAAATCAAAATAGCGTACAGTGTTCACACAGTTTCAAGACATTTTAAGTAAATTTTAATGACAACATTGTAAGATCTGACCACCGTCTGTACGAAGCTTTAGTTTCAACTTGGAAACTTTCTAAAATATTGTTTGGCTTTATACATTTTATAATAAAACTATGTTAACTTATTTTCAAAAGTACCGTTAGTTTAAGTTAACATCCAAACCATATGTGTGAACAATATTGACCCTGTGTGAATCTTTCATAAAAATTCCAAAAAAATTTCAAGTTTTATCTGTGGGATTTGCTTTTAAAGTGAGTAAATTAATTTATTAATATGTATTAAATTTTTGAAAATTTGAGCAAATAAATTTTGTCTAGTTTCTTCAAGAACGGTAAGTCAAAAGCGGCACTTTTAAAACAAAGCATTGTGAAAAATTTTAAAAAATTAGTCCCACATCGCAAGATCACAAAAAATACAACATTTCAGAGAGATTTGAATGTAAAATAAAAAAAGTGTAGTTTGGATACCAAAAGCAACAAAGCTGGTCGCCCAAAAAAAACTTTCGCCAAAAGATTTTCGCAAATCAAAGCGACTTATTGTTACTGTTGTAGTCAATGTAGCTATTAAGGTCCGGCAAATATTGAGCATTGAGTACAATTTAGATGTAAGCACTAAAATCGTACGAAGTTGCTTAAGTTCTAGTAGTTTAGTAGCTAGAACAAAGAGCGACAACCCACCTTTTAGCAAAAATAAAAGCTGAAAACGGCTGAAGTTTGCAAAAGAGTAAGAAAAATTCAGTTTTAAAGATTCAATGCGTGTAACATGCTTAGATCGGACAAAAATTATGAGATTGGAGCCAGTCGGACGGCAGTAAACATGGCTGGCGTAAAAGTGTTAGCGCAAAAGAGCGGAATAATTCCAAATATTAAAATTTTAATGATCTCATAAATGACTTGAGATTGTTTTCGCGGGAACCAGCTTCGAGCACTCCGCTAATTCAGAAGAAAAATTTGTGCCAAGTACTACATAACCATCCTTAAAAAACCGTAGATTCCAAGATTAGCCATATTCGGCTAAGAACCCCGACAGGGTGATATCATTATACAGGACAACGATCTTAAGCATACTTCAGAAATAGCTAAAAGTTAGCTTGAAGAAAATAATAATTCGAAAATAAGTTTAGCTAATTAGTCACCAGAGTTGTACCCACTTGAGAACCTTTGGTCCATTCCAAAACGCCAAATTTTTTTGCTCAGAGGATCCCGCCTAACACTGCATATAAGCTTTGGGAGCTTGCCGTTAAATCTTGAAAAAATAAAGCCGAAAATGCTAAAAACGTTTGTAAAAGTATAGCAAAAGGATTAAGGCAGCTTAAAAGAGCAAAGGGACAACACACCAAACGCTAGGACCCAAACACAACAATAATCTCTAACTGCGGTCATAATTGTTCCCACTCAGAACTTAATACTAATACCGTGTAAAATATTATGAACACTTATTTCTTTGGAAAAGTTTTTATTTTTAAGTTTTTGAAATGTTCTACATTTCATATAGTTAAAAAATATTAAATAACTATAAATAAAACAAAAATGTACATATGTTTTATGGGGTCAGAGATGGATAGTAAAAAAGTTTTTCGCGGAATGACAAGCTTTGTACAACCTCATTTATCACCAGTGGTGGAGGGTATAACAAATAAGAGTGCCAGCGTTGTTAACATGGCGTTTACATTTGCCAGTTCTGGCAAGACAGTAGCAATTCATTCAAACTTTTTCACTAATACATAAACATTTGTACAGCTATTTGGTTTTTGCATTGTTTTGTCAACTAATATGTATATGCTTACTGTCTTGCCAGTACTGACAAATGTAAACGCTGTGTAAGTCGGTGCGTTTCGCACCATTTTGTTTGCGTTTTAAAATTTTGTGCGCGAAAAATTCCTTTGTTGGTGCGTGGTGAGCTTTTTTTAAAATTCCGTGCGTTTTTAATTTTTGATGGTACCAATTCAACACAACTTTTTGTTTCAGTACAATAAAATACACCACTTGTGCAGTGCAAAATTTTTACAAAGAATTTTAAAAACCACAATAAGAACAACAAGTAATGATGTTAAAAACGTGTTGTTGTTGTAGATAATTTGTGTTGTGTAAAGAAAAAGAATTATTTCTTTATATGAAATTTGTTTCTATGCGAACGTTTGAAATCGATGAACAGGCTGTTAATTTTGAATCCATTTTATAATCGTTAATCTCTCTTTAAAAAGTTTTGTATAGAATTTATGAAATTAAAAAAAAAAATATATATTTATTGAATATGAGAAAATTCCAGATGAAATTGAGAAAATTCTGTAGAAAGCAACAACAAAATTACAAAATATTTATGATTTTGTTTCTGCTTTCAATGTAATTCTTTGGCGTTGCGTTTTACATAATTAGGGCCTAAAATTTCCCAATTTCATCTGGAATTTTCTTAATTTCATGTGAAAATTTTCAATTTCGTTTGGAATTTTCTTAGTTTCAAATTAAAATTCTCAATATCATTTGCAATTTTCTCAATTTCGAATTTAAATTCTCATTTTCATTTGGAATCGTCTCAATTTCAATTAAAAATTTGTTTAATTTTTTTTTTATATTTGTTAAGTTTATTCTTTTTTTCAAAATCCTGAACTGTAAAAGACTTTTTTAGTGTTATATCTGTTATATCTGTTTTCAATACAAAAATTATACTTATTATGCTAAATTAAGTCAATAAACATTTAAAAAAAAAGTTGGTGCGTTTTTCTTGAAATTGCGCATTTTTCACCATTTTGGTGCGTTTTGAATTTTCAAAGTTGACAACGCTGAAGAGTGCTATATTCGACTGTGGGGCAAAATAAGCTATATGAGATAAGCAACCAGTGAAATGCGCATAGAAACTAGCTTTCCCTCAACATTTAATTTCATTGTAGGTATTTACCAAAAATAACAATTGGGAATTTAGCACGTCATCTTACTAATAGTACATTTTTTTCCCCAAAAATAACTTTGATATTAAATTGTTTACTATTTATTATATGTATTTATGAAATAAATTTTATTGAAATTTTTTTCAACGCGCAATTTATTTTTTTTAGATTTGAAAAAAAAATGTTAAAGATCTTTCTGCAGAATTTCGGGTGCAGTGGCCATGGTTTAATTTTTAATGGATTTTTTTCAATAAGGGGATGCTTCTTGGCTTGATAACATGCATTTCCTTCAAATATCTGTAAAGAAAACTGTCAGGAGCTATTAAATCCGATAAACGTGGAGCCCTTTTAAAAAACGCTTAGGCGCGAAACTATGTGTTCGCCGAAGCCATAGAGGCACCTTCAGTATGTGCTGTAAAGCCACAAGGTTGGATGACTTTTCACAGCTGGCCTTACAAAAGTTTTCAACATCGTTCGATATGTACCAATGTCAGTTCCAAAAAAAAAAAAATATGGACTTGTCCTTTTGGACGATACACCACACCAAACAATACACTTAAATCGGTGTAATTGTTGACAAGGAAAAAATAGTAGTTAAACATGAAATTCTGTTAGCTTTTGACAAGGTGAATTCATTAGAAGGTGATGTCAACTCTACAACAACACTGCTTTTTTGTTCGGATTGTCGAAAAAAAATATATAGTACACAAAGATGTTTATTTACATAAAAAACTGAAGTTTGTAAACAAACTTTGATAGCCCGACACAAAAAAAACAGCTGTTGACTTGACCCTTTTACTGAATTCGCCTTGACTTTTGACATAAAGCAAATTTTTTTTTTCTTTTTGATGCTTTTTCTTGTAATTTATAAGAAAGCTGTCACTTTTTATTTCAATGGTCATAGCTATTGTTGATAACTATTTTATTATTATTTTGTGTTCGCTTAGTACTCGTCCATATTATGAAACATTTGCTGCAAAAACTTTCATCAACTCTCTTTTGAAACTGCATTAGTGCCCAAAGAATGAAACATTTGTTTTGCAGCACTTAAGTATGTTGTACCTATGCTTTCTCTCTTTCTTCTTTTTACTCTCAACAACAACCTCACAAAAACTGCTTGTACTCGAAAACAAAGTACACTTTTCATTCTTCTTTTGCCTTTCACGCAGCCAATGCGTCATAATATGGACGAGGACTTATGAAACTTTTGAAACTTTGCTCGTTATCAAAAATGCAAACTTTGCACAGCTGTTGTGCAGTAAAAAGGGCTTTAGCATCGCAACTGCAACATTTGGTCACGCATCAGCAACAAAATTGTGTGTCTGTAACTCATGTCGAAAACTATCAAAAGAGATTACGTCGTTAAGTTATAAATGCCATAACATTGCACTCGAAGCCAATGCGACATTGCAGACGTTCACATATCGTTGACGACGACCAAAATTTACTAAAATTATAAATCTTTTAACGACGGCGGCGAAAATACAACTGTCGGCTATACCAAATAATGTAAAGTGCGACTTTAATGTTTGTTGTTTGCAAAGGAGCTTTGAAAACATTCGTATATTTTATAAAAATGTTAAAAGCAAAAAAATTAGACAATAAAAAAATGTGCCAAGAACAAAATATTATTGTTATTATTCTTTGTATTTTGCATTTTAATTGTTTTTAGTGTTAAAATTCTTTCTCGCCCCATTTTTATTCGTGAGTTTATTTGACAGTTCAAAGCGGGAACTTTTTTCACAAAAATATTGCAGACACACTTTTTCTGTAAATTGGTGAATAGTTTCCTTACGTGACAGCTAGTACTTGCCAAAAAAAAGTTACAGACACAGTTAAATGAGAAAAACAGCTGTTTGTTTCAATATATGGCATTTTTGTTCTACTTCACACATTTCAATCGAAAAGTATCTCGACGCAAGAGTTACAGAAAATGGGCACAGGATAACGGTAAGGATTTTCAACTTCTCATGCAGTCAAAATTGAAAAAAACCTCGCAGATTTCGAAAAAAGAAAAACTCAGGGGTGAAAGCGTTTAGGCAGTACCCAAAAGTGCCACCAACGAGCATTTCTAGTGAGTAGCTATCAAATGCTCCTGGACAACTTTATTTTGACCGAAGATTCAATTTACAAGGCATTAACTCAAAAAAATCTAGTTGACGTTTTCCATTTATTAAATATATAAATTTTTTAATACAATGAATTTGTTAATTTTCTTTTTAATAAATAAATAAATACCATATGTTAAAATTGTTTCTATTCAATGAAAAAAGTTCGGTTTTAGATCGGGCTCGGTGTTTAAATCCTACCTAAGCTCAGCTGCGTTCAGTCGAATTTTTAAACAAGTAAAAATACAAAAAATACACTTACGTTACTTGCTTTAAACATTAAGGCCCTAATTTTTTAAAACGTAACGAAAAGCCAAAAATTACATTGAAAGCAATAGAGTCAAAAATATTTTAAAATTTTTTTGTTGCTTTCTACAGAAATTCATATTGAATTTTTAAATTTTAAACGCTGCATATCTTGTGGCATTGAATATCGTCGGTCTCATGTAAAAAGGCCCTAACTCGATTTTTTTCGAAATTGAGTTTTTAGTGATTCCAACACATTTCCCACAAATACACCTCGTCACAAGAATTTAATGCAATAACATCAAAAATATCAGTTTTACAAGCAATTGAAGAAACCATTTTACATTATGATACATACAGTTTCTATTATGTTTTTGCCTTCTCCTGTAAAGTTGCAACTATGTGAGTTAGGGCCTTTCTACATGAGACCAACGATATATTAAAACGCAATAAAAATTTCTGTGGAAACAACAACAAAATTATGAAATACTAGCATTTAACCCGCTACTTCGTTAGCGTCTCCTTTTATTCGTGGACATATTTTTATGCCAAAATTTACTTTTCTAGGCTTAAACTTGTTTAAATTCAAGCATTTAACCCGCTACTTTTTAATCGGGCTTTTTCTTTCATGAAAATATTTATATGCCAAAAAAGTTCCAAAATTTTTATCTCATAGGTTGATATTTACACAGGACTTTGCACCTATTATTTTGTGTTTCTAAAGGTACGGTCACATATGGCAAACAATTGTCAAATTTTGTTTGCCGGCATTTTTAAAAAATTTGCTTAAAAAAATAAAAATTTTATTTGCTGGTCACACTGCGCACATTTATTTGCCCATTTTTGTTTGTTCAAACAGATATTAAATAGCTTCAAATAAAAAATGGGAAAACATGTTTGCCCTGTGTTCACATATAAAAATATTTGGCTAAAAATAAATATTTGAACAAATTGTCAAAAATAAAAAAATTAAATCAATAAAATTACTTTTTATTTAAACTAAAAATTAACATTTTGATGAAAAATATTGAAACATTTATGGTTTTATGGTACAGAAGAGCGAGAACAGCAGTTTTAAAAGTAAAGAGGATTAAGATAACAAATAAAAGGATAAAGGCAATTTGGCGAAGTAATTTCAATCTCTTATACAACTAAATTAAACTAAATTATGAAACTAAAGCATTATTCGATACGGTTTTAGACGCAAGCAATAAAGTGTTTTTAGACAGTGGATCTCTTGTAAATTTTAGACCGATCTTCACGAAATTTAGTTATTTGATTTCTAGGCATATAAATTGAGTTAGTGCAAAATTTAACGATAAAAGGTGCATTCCGCCACCAACTATGTTGGTTTTTGTAACAGAAATATCGATTTTTTCGGGAGGTTGTTTCACATTTCGGTCCATAACTCTTCTCTACTGAACCAAAAGTTCTGAATTTCAATCCAAACTGCTTGGAAGAACTTGAACGAACTTGTTCTAGATTCCGAATTCACTCAAAAGTGGATTACTTCAGTACTTTTTGTTTCTGCAATTAACCTCAACATGTTTTTATTCGTTTTCAATTAGAGTAGTAAGGGGTTAGTGAAACGAATCGACTTTTATTCTTATATGTGAGAACATTTTTAGCAAAGACATAATTTTGGATTTTTAATTTAAAATGTTCTTTATTCAATTTAATGAAAACAATATGTATCACAAACATTGCGAATTTTTGCAAATTTCCACTGATTTAACAATTTTTACAGAATTTTTGCCATTCCTTATAGGGACTTTTAATTAATGTTATGGCTTGTTTGAAATATAAATTTTTTTTTGCAATTTTCGCTATTTTTGTAATTTTTTTTTTTTTTTTGTTTTTTTCCGACATATTGTTTTTTAACCATTTAGCCATCTCAATAAATTTTTGGGTTTGTTTCCAAGTGTGGAATTTTTCGTGAATTTTCGCGATAGATGCAATTGTTTGCAGCTTTAACGATTTTTAATAAATATTAAACTTTGCTATCATGCTGCCATTGGCAAATTTTTGCAAATATCCGCTAATTTAGCCATTTTTATCGAATTTTTGCCATTCCTTATAGTTTTAGGGACTTTAATCAATTTTATGGCTTGTTTGAAATATTAAAAATGATCGCTATTTTTGCAAATTTCGTGTATCTTTGTTGATCTTTTCGGCAATCGTCACCATTATTAAGATAGCCCCATATAAAAACCGTAGTCACCTATTTTACTGGGCACTATCAAAGAAAATATCATTAAATCTTTTTTTTTTTTGAACAAGAACTTCGAATACACAAAAACATGCGGATTTCAGAACACCAATTTCTGAATTTTTGGTTTTCAATACGAGTCGATACCTAGAACACACCTGATATAAATGAAATTTGGTGTTTACTTTTTTATTGTCTTAAGAGGTGGAAAGGATCGATCAATAGCCTACAAACTTATTTCTGGAGAAGAGTCCTTGTGCCCATAGACAATCTATTATCACCTTACCAAATGTTATTGTAATCGATCCATATTTTACCAAAGCTCTTATACAAATACCACTTCTGTTAATATCTTTTAATTTCATAATAATCTTAAAAATGTTGGTTTTGGCAATAATTTATATAATAGCTTGTATATCGTGTCAAAATTTTGTCTTGGTAGGCCAAGAATTGATTCTAGGTTACTTGCTACAATCACTTCAAGACGAAAAAATCTCATAAAGATTTCGATGTCGGTAAGTTATTCGGCACAAATAAATTTTATATAAATCTTAAATTCATTATATAATTTTATTTTGGAGGGTCCATGATTGTCCACTGACCCCAAACTGGTACACTCTCGAAAATTGATCTATTTATATAGATACGCCATGCCTGCAATGCATAATTCGTAACATAGGCTCTTATGTTATACCCATTTTAAATAAATTACCTATTTACTTTAGAAAAATGTATTTTGTAACATCTTGAATCCTACTTATCGCTGCAACTCTTTGCTAAAAACAGAACACAGGAACATTGTTTTACATATGTATGTAAATAAGTTTTTTCGTCATTAAAAAATTATTTAATTTTGTTAATTTTTTCAATTTTATTCAATAATTTTTATTTTAAAGCTTTTTATTTGCCGCTGTTTGGTCTTACAAAATTTTTGTAAGAACAAATATTTATTTGCCTTAAAACGAGGAAAATATTTGACGTTAAATGGTCACATTAGGAGCATTTTTGTTTGCTAGCAAATAATTTTGTTTGCCCAAAATCAGCTGTTTTTCTGTTTGCCCCTCAAAAATATTTTGTGGTCAGATTAGGGCAAACAAATATTTGATATTTTTTGTCAAATGTTTGCCATATGTGACCGTACCTTAAGTTCAATATTATAGAAAATTCAAAAAGTTCCACTCGTATAACACAAAAGCAAATGAAAGTAAGTTAATTTCCCGTATTATCCGTTTTGATACTTGTTTCACCTTATTTATGTATGAAACATTTCAGTGTTGTGGTGGGAGCCCATAATTAAGTACGAATATGCCAATGAATGGAGACAAATATTTTGTAAAAAAGGACCACATGACCTTGCATGTTGAATTTTATGTTTCTAGGTCCAGTACTAACGGAAATTCAAAAAGTACCGATTAATGAACAAAAAAGTACCTAAAAGTCCTCTTTCAGGTTCTTATCCACTCAGGACCTTGCATGTTTAATTTTATGTTTCTGGGTCCAATATTAACGGAAATTAAAAAAGTACCAATCAAAGAATAAAAAAGTACCAAAAAGTTCCCTCTTATAAATTCTTATCCACTCAGGGCATTGCATGTTGCATCTTATGTTTTAAGGTCCAATATTAACTACAATAAAAAAATACCAGTTGCAGAAACAAAAAGCTAAAGAAAAACATAAATTTCCCGTATCTTCCCTTTTTGGTACTATTTTTTCCCCCCATTTAGTTATCAAAAATTTCAGTATTGTAGTGAGAGCTCATAATTAAGTACGAATATGTCAATGAATGGAGAAAAATGTTTTGTACAAAAAAAGTACCAAAAATAGTTACGATTTTGACCCTTTAAATGTTCGAAATTCGAAAAGGTACCAAATTCATATTCGTATTTTTTTGATAAGTTTCGAATTTTGTATAAACTTTGTTCCTATGTTGATTGGTTCAAAAGAAAGATGGGGTGCCAAAAAAGTACCAAAATTTAGGTTTTACCCGTTTGCTTCCTAATAGGACCAAATTTTAAAAAAGTACCAGACACCTGTCCGCTTATTTTTCTAAAGAACAACGATAAGTATTACGTTTTTAACCTTTTTTACCCCTAAACATTCGAATTTCCAAAAATCCCGTCTTAGTGGATCGATTTGGGGAGTCACCTATCTCTGCTCCAAATGTCAAGTTTTTAGCTAGAGGAGTTTAGGCTGTGCGATGATGAATTAGTGAGTCAGTCATTCAGTAACGTTACAATTTTATATATATAGATAGATAGATAGATAGATAGATAGATAGATGAAGAAAAATTTTGTGAAAAAATAACAAAATTTGGAACGATTTTCACACCTTAAACATTTGAATTAAAAAAAAATCCAAATCTGTTTTGTATTTTTTAAGATAAGGTACGAATGTGATATAATTTGTATTTACCCTTTTACTCCACAAAAAGACCATACTTCAAAAAAGTACCAAACACCAGTCTGTTAATTTTTTTAATTTTGAATCTCTAATGAACAACAATAAATGTTAATGTTTTCCTTTAGCTTAGGAGGTATGAGGCTAGCAGGATCAATTTAGCGAGAGGACAGACCCCGGTCCTAATGTCAAACTTTAAGCTTTAGACGTTTAGGATCTGCGATGAAAGATAAATATATGGAAAAAAATATTTTGAAAAAAGTAACAAACATATCTTAGGAGGTATGAGGTTAGCAGGATCAGTTGGGCGAGAGGAGAGCCTCCGGTCCAAATGTCAACCGTTTAGCTTCAGACGTTTAGGCTCTGCGATGAAAGATAAATAGATGAAGAAAAAATCTTTTGTTAAAAGTAACAAACATATGTTGGTACAATTTTGACCTCTTAAACGTTCGAATTTCCATAAAGTACCAAATATACATTTGTATTGTTTAGATAAGTTACAAATTTTATATAATTTTTATTTCTATGTGTATTGATTTAAAAGCTAGATGGTGGAAAAAAGACCCAACATACAGGTTTTACCCGTTTGCTACCGAATTTCGTAAAAGTACCAGACAGCTATTAGCTTTTTTTTATTTAATGCACAAAAATTAATATTAAATTAAATAAAAGTACCAGTTTATTTAAAACAATTTCCAGTTAGAGAACGAAAAAGAACCAAAATATATTTTTAACAGATTTTCATTCACTCAGGAACTTGCATGTTTAATTTTATGTTTCTAGGTCCAACAAATACGGAAATTGAAAAGGTACCAGTTAAAGAACAAAATAGTTCCAAAAACCCTCTTGCAGATTCTCATTCACTCAGAACCTTGCATGTTTAATTTTTTTTTTCTAGGTCCAATACTAACGAAAATTCAAAAAGTACCAGTTAGTAAATAAAAAAGTACCAAAAATTTCCCTCTATAGATTCTCAACCACTCAGGACATTGCATGTTGAATTTAATTATTCTAGGTTCAATATTAACGTAAATTCCAAAAATTCCAGTTAATGAACAAAAAACAGTACCACAAAGCCCTCTTACAGATTCTAATTCACTCAGGATCTTGCATGTTTAATTTTATGTTTCTAAGTCCAATAAAAACGGATATTCAAAAAGTACCAGTTAAAGAACAACAAAGTACTAAAAAGCCTATCTTACAGATTCTTATTCACTCAGGACCTTGCATGTTTAATTTTATCTTTCTAAGTCCAATACTAACGGAAATTTAAAAAGTACCAGTAAATAAATAAAAAAAAGTACCAAAAAGTTCCCTCTTATAGATTCTTATCCACTCAGGACATTGCATGTTGAACTTTATGATTCTAGGTGCAATATTAACGGAATTCAAAAATTACCGGTTAAAGAACAACAAATTCCAAAAAGCCCTCTTACAGATTCAAATTCTCTCCGGACCTTTTATGTTTAATACTATGTTTCTAGGTCCAATACTAACGGAAATTCAAAAAGTACCAGTTAATGAACAAAAAAGTACCAAAAATCCCTCTTACAGATTCTCATTCACTCAGTACCTTGCATGTTTAATTTTATGTTTCTAGGTCCAATATTAACGGAAATTAAAAAAGTACCAGCCAAAGAACAAAAATGTAACAAAAACTTCCCTCTTTTAGATTCCTATCCACTCATTACACATATTGAATTTTATATTTCTAGGTCCAATAATAACGGAAACTCAAAAAGTACCAGTTAATGAACAAAAAAGTACAAAAAACTTCCCTCTTATAGATTCTTAACCACTCAGGACATTGCATCTTGAATTTTATGTTTCTAGGTCTCAGTATTGGACGGGAATTATACCAAAAATACCAGTTGTAGAACCAAAAAGCTAAAGAAAAATATAAAATTTCCCGTATTTCCCCTTTTTAGTACTGTTTTTCCCCCATTAAAGTATAAAAAATTTCAGTATTGCAGTGGGAGTCAATAATTAAGTACGAATATGTCAATGAATGGAAAAAAATATTTTGTAAAAAAGGACCACATGACCTTGCATGTTGAATTTTATGTTTCTAGGTCCAATACTAACGGAAATTCAAAAAGTACCAACTAATGAACATAAAAGTACATTAAAGCTCTCTTACAGGTTCTTATCCACTCAGGACCTTGCATGTTTAATTTTATGTTTCTGGGTCCAATATTGACGGAAATTAAAAAAGCACCAGCTAAAGAACAAAAAAGTACCAAAAACTTCCCTCTTATAGATTCCTATCCACTCATTACATTGCATATTAAATTTTATCTTTCTAGTTCCAATAATAACGGAAATTCAAAAAGTACCAGTTAAAGAACAAAAAAGTACCAAAAAACGATTTTACAGATTCTCATTCACTCAGGACCTTGCATGTTTAATTTTATCTTTCTAGGTCTAATAACAACGGAAATTTAGAAAGTACCAGTCAAAGAATAAAAAAGTAACAAAAACTTCACTCTCATAGATTTTCATCCTAGGTGCAATACTAACGGAAATTCAAAAAGTACCAGTTGAAGAACAAAAAAGTACCAAAAAGTTCCATCATAGATTCATATCCACTCAGCACATTACATGTTGAATTTAATGTTTTTAGGTCCAATAATGACGGAAATTCAAAAAGTACCAGTTAAAGAACAAAAAAGTACCAAAAAGCCCTCTTACAGATTCTTATTCACTCAGGACCTTGCATGTTTAATTTTATCTCACTAGGTCCAATACCAACTGAAATTCAAAAAGTACCAGTCAAAAAATAAAAAAGTACCAAAAAGATCACTCTTACAGATTCTCGTTCACTCAGGACATTACATTTTAAATTTTATGTTTCTAGGTCCAATATTAACGGAAATTCAAAAAGTACCAGTTATAGAACAAAAAAAGTACCAAAAAGTTCCGCAATAGATTCTTATCCCCTCAGGACATTGCATGTTGAATCTTATGTTTTTGGGTCCAATATTAACGATAATTAAAAAAATACCAGTTGTAGAACCAAAAAGCTAAAGAAAAACATCAAATTTCCCGTATTTCCTTTTTTTGGTACTATTTGTTCCCCCCATTAAAGTTTCAAAAATTTCAGTATTGTAGTGTGAGCCCATAATTTGGTACGAATATCTCAATGAATGTAGAAAAATGTTTTGTAAAAAAAAGTACCAAAAATAGTTACGATTTTTACCCCTTAAATATTCGAATTTCGAAAAAGTACCAAATTCATATTCGTATTTTTTTGATAAGTTTCGAATGTGGTATAAACTTTGTTTCTATGTTTATTGGATCAAAAGATAGAAGGGGTGTCAACAAAGTACCAAAATTCAGGTTTTACCCGTTTACTCCCTAAAAGGGCCGAATTTCAAAAAAGTACCAGACACCTGTCCGATAATTTTTTTTAAAGAACACCGATAAGTATTACATTTTTTTTGTATCTCTTTTAGTTTTGGAGATGTAAGATTACCGAATTTTCCCGTTTTTACCCTTTTTTACCCCCTTAGCATTCGAATTTCCAAAAATCCCGTATTAGTGGATCGATTTGGGATGTGACCAATCTCTGGTCCAAATTTCAAGTGTTTAGCTTCAGGCGTTTAGGCTGTGCGATGATGAATCAGTGAGTCAGTCAGTCAGTCAGTAACGTTTCAATTTTATATATATAGATTTTTGTCTTTGTTTTTGCTTTCAATGTAATTTTTGGCGTTGCTTTGCATTTTACACAATTAGGGCCTAAAACTTAGAAACAAAATTTATTAATAATTATTTAATAAAATAAATATTTAATAAATTATTAAAAAAAATACGTGTCATTTGACACAACTTGACGGCCGTCTTTTGAAAACAAGAATTCAAAAAGATAAATATATTTAATACACACTTGTACCATCAACACATTCCATTTCCTATACAAGAGTTTTACATCAAAATATTAAAAAAAAAACAAGTGCAGGTTCTTTACACTCATTATGTAACAAACAAAGAAATGTGCAATAACAATTGTACGTAAGAATAGAAACATGAATTGTTAATTATAAAGCAATACATTATTGAATAATTGTTTTAAAAGTTTTTTGTTAAAACGTGCGAGGCATTAAAAACATAATCGCAAAAGACCTAAATTCTGTTTTTTCTACTTGCAAACAAAAAGTAGTACGACAACAATGTGTTCAAGTTAATAAAATAAAAAACAACAATAAAATTTGTGTAGGTACACAAAGAAGACTAAACAAAATTGCCCCAATAAATTTTTAAATTAAACACACACGCTATTTTTTTGATAAAATATTTACTTGAGAAAATATCATTGAAATGTGCAAAAATGCCATTTTTTTAATTTGAAAGTTTTGAAAAAATTAGTTTTTTCTTCATTTAGATTTGTTACCCTTCACAGAAGGTAAAATTAAATATAAAAGTTTGTCATTCCGTTTGTAATTTTTACATTAGTGATCTCCGACCCTTTTCCCGAAGACCCCAGATATGATGGGGACTTGGTGGGTATATTTTTATGTCAATTGGGCCCGATAGGAGCAAAAACCACGACTGCCTCCAAATTTACCCTTTTTTGTATATTTGGAGAACGGCAAGAGCCAAAGTGTCTAAATTAGGTACAAACATATCGGTTGTCAAATCACAACATCCGACAAATTGTGGGCGACACATCCCATACAAAGACATTAAAGATTTGTGAATATCTTGGAGAACGGCAATAGCCAAAGTTTCCAAATTAGGTATCAATAGACAACATCAGACAAAATGTAAAGGGAGAAGTGGGCGCGACACAAAATTTATTTATTTTTATCTATAGAACGGTAAGAGAAAAATTGCCCAAATTTGGTACACATAGCTGGGTTAGCAACACACAACCTCTCGAAAAATATGGACGAAATTAGAGAAGTAGGCATGGCACCTTCCCTAAAGATATTATTGATTTCTTTATATTTGGACAGCAGCAAAAGCCACAGTTTCCAAATTAGCTAGATACAAGCATATTGGTTATCAATACACAACATCCGACAAAATGTAGGCGGGATTGGAGAAGTGGGCGTGGGACAAAATAGATTTATTTTTATCTTAAGAACGGTATTTATATAACTTTCTGTTCTTATCGCACCATGATGAAGGGTATATAAGATTCGGCATAGCTAAATGTAGCACTCTTACTTTCCTTTTATTTAGATTATTTACATACAGAAAATGGCGCCATTAGGTCATCATCCAGTGGCAAAAAACGGATGTGAAAATTTGGCGACATTGGGCTCGAAAAAGAATGATCCTGACAGTGTGGGTTCAGTCAGACGTCCACTGGGTTCTAAACGTGACTTATCGGACTTGAAAGAATAAACCAGATTGTAGAGTATTACGGAGGTAATGGCCGGTGAAACAGTAAGGTCAGTGTGAGAACCAGGGCTGTGGAGTCGGAGTCGGAGTTGAAGAGTCGGAGTTGAGGTTTTTGTACCGGAGTCGGAGTCGGAGTAGAAGTACCCACAAAAACTAGCGACTCCGACTCCGACTTTTTTGCATTAAAATTTTTCCAATATTTTTCAAAATAAAAAATTTTAATGACCAATTTCTCCAATTCTTTTTAAATATCAATTCATATTTAAATATAATTTTTCTTATAATTTTATTTTAATTTGACATAAAAAAAAAAATTTAAACATAAATTGATATTTAAAAAATTAGTGGAATTGGTCATAAGAGGGTCTGCTTTTTGAAATTGTGAAGTCAGAAAATAAGGACTTTTCATATCAAAAATTAAAAAGTTGAGATAACATCTTATTTTGAGAATTTATAAGAATAGTTATATAGATTGTATCGAAGCATGTCCTTTTCTATGTTTTAATGTGACCTCAAATTTCTGTAGAAAAAACCAGCGATTTCACTATTTAAATTTCGCCAAGATATCGTTAATGAAATAGAACCGAATTAAGGAATTTAAAAATTTAATTTGTAAAGGTGTTGTTTTTTATTTATTGTATATTAATAAATATTTTTGTAGCCATGTTCATGAATATGACTTGAAATCAGCTGTAGCTACTGTGGTGAAAGCATTAAGTGAACTACATTTTAAGTTCCAACCTTCAAGGTGAATTATAATAGAATAAAAGGAAAAGGAACTCGGAAAAATACATGACAGATATAATTCCCATCAATGTGGGGGTTAACCCGAAAAATGATTTGAGAATACTTTTATATACTCACTTTAGGGAAAATTAGAGAGATAATAAAGACTTGCAATTTCAAATTTCGGTCTTGGACAATAATAATATTGAATTAGGAACGGAAAAATGCAATGGCGAGTACACTAAAGAAAAAGATTTAAATTTAGTTGTTTAAAAATTCAGATTTTTTTAACTCTGCAGGTGGGAGACAAACTACATCACGCCACATTTTGAAAACTTTACAGCAGACCGCGCAAGCATGTTGATAATCGCAAATGATGTTTATGTAATAAAAATGTGCATTTGTACGAATATTTTATATGATCCTAACATATTTTTTTTATGTCGATGATATACTTAAAAAATTACGTCATAAAAGGTTCGTTACCAAGTCCAACAACGAAAGGGGTGCTATTTCCCAAAAATAATAGAAGGCCAACAACATTTTTTTACGTTACGTTTCTCTTCAAAATGTGTTATATAAATTGTAAAACTAACAACTGAAGGCGCATCTGTATGTTTTAATAAACTATATTAAATTTTCCTGAGAATGATTTGACTTAATAAATAAAACAAGACCAAAATTGCAGTGTCTGAATTTATGTATGTATATTAAAAACAAAAGACCTCACTTCACAATTTACAAAAAAGGACTGTCCTTTGGTAAACAACACTTAGTAATCTTGATGCCTTTAACGTCTAAGCCAATTGGACTTGGTGTTGTTTTCAACTTTTCTATCTCCAAAGCTACATTAGATAGGACTTATGGAAATTCACACATCTATAAATTCCAACAGTAAAAAAACGTTATTTAAAAAAGAAGTGAATTGGTGTAGTTTATCTTTCCCCTACAGAACTATTTTTACATTTTTTAGCACTGTTTGCATAATTTTTAAAGATTAATATAGCCTTTAAAATAAACTAAAGTTCAATGATCCCATACGGATTGAAGAAAAACTCGTTTACAAAACTCGTTTACAAAACTCGTTCGTTCCAAAATTAAATCCATTATTTTTCTTTATTTCAGTTGGTTTTAATTTCTAAACTGTTGAGTTATAAGTCAATAATGTCATAACACTTTAGAATTAAAATAGTTCAACTCATTTGGTGTATTGAATCGGGCGGTATATGTTTTTAACATTTTTTCCAAAATCCAAATAAAATATTTTGCAGCTTACCTACTTATATGTTAGTAACTAGTAAGTTAAAGCTCAATGCGCGGCACGTTAGAATTAAAATATCGATTTGAAATTTTTACAGAATCATTTTCTTGCTATATTAAACCATTTAACAAAGAGTTTAAAGTCAAATAAAAACTAGTCTCTTAAATAATGCTAGGAGTCGGAGTTGGAGTCGGAGTCGGAGTCGTACTTAAAAAATTTCAGCAAAAGGAGTCGGAGTTATAACTATTTCTTAACGACTCCACAGCCCTGGTGAGAACCATGAAAGGTATCATCACGGGCTACTGCAATGTAAGCAGAATGACGGTTTTAACTGAGATCTGACTCGTCGAATTGATGTAGGATGTACAACGATACAGAGTAGATAGATAAAGTTGTGCATATTCTGTGTTACTGTTCTAGGTTACGGAACAGCAGGCTGATATGGCTGGGTAATAGGTCCATAGGCGAATTGAAAGACGTCTAGGACTGTGGGGTCGATAATCTGACGTGATCCGTTATGGGCATGTCAGGACTATTGTGCGTAGTTGGATGGCTTTACCTTTTGGGCCGATAGTAGTTTTCACTATTTTTTAAGCTTTCAGTTTTTCATCTTCATATCTTAGTTCTTAACGCGTCACAATGTACTATTTTGGGCTTCACATTAGCCTTTTTACCTACACAAACTTATTTCTTTATTTCAGATTAGGTAAGAATGGCTTTACAACTTTAAAACTTTACACTCATCCAGACACCAATATGGTCCATTTTGACGCCCTAGTTATCAATAGAATTCTAGTAAAAAAGAAAAGGAGAAGTTAAGAGTGAAAGCACGGATACAGAGAAAGTAGTGGAAGATAAAAATCGGCACAAGCTAAAACAACCCTAACTAACAGAAAACTGCCCTACATGTACCCAGTCCCGTCTCCTGCTGCGCAGCCAGGTCATTTCCGTCAGATTCACAAGGCCACATATCGAGACATCTCCAAATTTGCACAGGAATCTACTACCCAGCCATCTGTTCTGTAGCCTGGGAGTGTGGCACAAAAGTGCTCAACTGTCTCCAACTATATGTAGGTTGTGTCCTCACATACTTACATATATCAGACAAGTCAGATCACATTCTTACCGCCATCCTGCCTATCATACAGTGGCCTGTGATAATACCTATTATGGTCCTGACGCAAAACCTCTCCCTGCCCAACTCCAGCTACAGCGCACGCGATACCCTGCCGTGCGTGTGGTTCCCCCAGACTCGATTAGTCCCGCTCAAAACCCATTGCCAGATTCTTTCAAAGTAGAAGCCCATTGAAGGCCTGACCGCCTCCAAACATTAAGACTCCTCCAATTCCGAGCCCAGTCTCGCCAACTCATCAGCCATCTTTACTCATCTTTACCGGTGATGTTGCAGTGACCCGGTACATACACACACACAGCCTTACCACATAATTCCCTAATATTTCTCCTAGAGCCCTCCTGCAATCATCCACTAGCCTGGAGTTCACATAACAGCCCATCAAGGTCCTAAGAGCCGGCTGGCTGTCCACATATATAGTGAACTCCGAGCCTATGGCAATGTTGCTCCCTAACTATTTCACGGCCCTAAAAATCCCCAGAACCTCCTAGTATGTCCTCAAAGGCTAGCTTACACGGTAAAACAATGTATAACGCATTGTACAATCAAAATACATATTATGAAATTCACTCCGTGTTAAAAAAAATAAAAGTCTGCTTTTCATGTTTCTACGGATGATATAAGTAAAATCCAGTAAAGATATTAAACAGCTGAGTTAATAACAAAAAAGAAGATTTTTACAGTTTTACAATATTTACAAAAACAACATGAAAATTTGCGGAGTTGATTTTGGTTGTTTTTATAATTGCATAAAAATGTTACCACCTTCAATATATACTGTTAAAATACACCTCTGGTGTGATGAGAATACATAAGTTTCTAAAATGGTTTAGAAAATAAACATTCTCATATTCTCTCTTACTCAATACATTTTGCTTTTACATGATAACATTTTTCTCATTCTTCATCATTTTTTGACATGTCGTAATACATTGTATTACTGTGTAAACTAGCCTTAAAGACCGTTATAAACTATCCCACAAATTCTTAAGTACATATTTTACGAAAATGCTTCCCTGATCTAATTATTGTTTGAAAATTTTCAAAAATCAATAACAACTTATCAAGACAGGGTAGCATTTTCGTAAAATACTTAAGACTTTGTGGGAAAGTAAGATTTGATTTTGGTCTGCTTAAATATAAAGTCAGAAAATAGAGGCAACAAACTAATTCCAATTAGAAATCTTAGTCTTGTCTCTGAACCCCATTTTATTATATGCATATTGTGACCGTCTTTGGAAGTTACATTCTAACAATATTCAGACAAACAGAACGCTTTCAGATTTAAAAGACTTTTGATTAAACATTTTCAGTACATACAGGTCGTTTTTTAATAAGATTGTATTAAAAGAATTTTATGGCAAATATTGTAGAAATATTTCTCTATTAAACAGAATTTTATAACAAAAATAAGATCAAAATTTTTTAAATTCCAAAATCTTGCGTTTTACGTTTTCGATTTCCAACACACCCCTGATAAACTTATTTGATAAATTTCTTCATTTCTTTACTCTAGTTTTAAAATAATTTTTAACGTTTAATCAAAACAGTGCTTAGGTAGGCATATCCTTTCTGATATATCTAGGAAAAAAAATAAACAAACTACATATTTGCAATTACAATATCATAAATAAAAAAATTTATGTATATTAAAATGTATTATTCAAAGAAGGAAAAATGGATTCAATTCCCTATTTATTTAAATTTTCGTTGTCAAAAAAAAAAAAATACAACAACCTTAATTGTATTAAATTTTTAATACACTTTACTTTTTTAAGTTTTAATTTATTTTAATAATAATTTTTTTATTTAGACAGCTGAAAGTATGTTTGTTAACAAATACTTTGCGCATAACCATCATCTATCTTAAGAATTAACTGTTAACAGGTATATTTAAAATTTTTTTTTATTTAAAAAAAAAAATTTGGTTTGTGTTATAAAGTCAGACTTTTAATCAACAAGAAGAAAAAACGTTATCAATAATAAATTTTAAGAGACTCAATAAAGTTATATAGGTATTTTAAGTTTTACTTTAAAATATGTATTATAAATTTCGGTTTATTTACACAACTGCTATTATTTCTAAGCTAATGAAATTTTTTGATATAAAAAAATTTTTGTTTAACTTTCTACAATACGTCATTATAACACAAAAAAATATTATTTTAGAAACTGGGGTACGAAAATACAAAAATGTTCAAGGCAAATATTGTAGTAATTTTAAACAAGTAAGAGTGCTTTTTTCGGCTCTGCCGAATCTTATATACCCTTCACCATGGTGCGATAAACATGTACCGTTTTTTAGAAATAAAAATATCTACTTTGTGCCACGCCCACTTCTGCAATCCCACCCACATTATGTCGGATGTTGCGTATTGATAACCAATATGCTTGTACCTAATTTGGAAACTGTGGCTCTTGCTGTTGTCCAAATATAAAGATATCAATAATATCTTTAGAGGAGGTGCCTCCTTCTCTAATTGCGTCCATATCTTTAGAGAGGTTGTGTGTTGCTAACCCAGCTTTGTGTACCAAATTTGGGCAATTTTTCTCTTACCGTTCTATAGATAAAAATAAATAAATTTTGTGCCGCGCCGCCCACTTCTCCGTTTACATTTTGTATAAAGTTGTCTATTGATAACCAAGATGCTTGTACCTAATTTGGAAACTTTGGTTCTTGCCCGTCTCCGTACATGCAACTGAACTGATCCTGCTGAATTTCAATATTCACAATAGTATATGTGACAAAAATATATACCAACCAAGTCCCCATCATATCTGGGGTGTTCGGAAAACCCATTTCAACAGACCAGTGTTGCCAATTTAGCCATTTAGTGGCTAGATTTAGCCATTTTTCATCTTGTTTAGCCAGTAGCCATTTTTCAAATTGTTTGGCAGTAGTCCATCATTAAATTTATAAAATGGATCAACACAAACAGCACTTTCTTTCTGCTCGAAAGTATTTCAATATAGAGATGCAGGCGGCAACAAATTTTTTTTAGAAATTTCAGAATTTACTATAAAGTTGTGAGAGCATGGTCTAGGTTACATTTAGCAACCGTTTCGATTTTATTAATTAGGTTAATATTTTTACCAAAACAAGAAAATATTTATACCCACACCACAATAGTGGAGAGGGATTATGCAAATGTGCTAATGTTTGTAACATCTTAAAATATTGGTCCTAGGCCCACCTTTAAGTATAGCGATCGACTCAGAATAGCTTTCTGATTCGAATTAACAATGTCCGTCGGGCTGGCAGGCAGAATGTCCATGGCATAAGGACCAAGCCTATTGGAAATGGGGCGAATCGGTCCACATTTTCACATAGCCTTCATACAAGCTTCTTTCCGGAATAGGGTCCTTGTGCCCATAAACCATCTTATATTGTTGATATTTAGATTAAATTTGGTGCAAACTTGTTTTAATGGAATCAAAATCATCTTACCAAATTTAATTGGCATCGGTCCATATTTGACCATAGCTCCCATATCAATACTATAAACAATAACGACATCGAATCGATGATTTAACTTTTTAAATGCTAAAATATTTAATTTACGTTTATTCTTATGCAACAATTTCATTGTAAAAAATTTTAAATGAATTTTTTTTTTGTTTTGCTATTGAATTTGAAGGTGTTTTTATTTGAAAAAGTTTTTTTAGCCATTATTTAGCCATTTTTTCCGGAAATTTAGTCATTTTTGGTCACAAAGTTTTGGCAACACTGCAACAGACAGATGGTCAGACGGACATCGTTAAATCAACTTCGCTGCTCCTAAGGACCCAGAATATATAAACTTTATAGGGTCTAATTTCCATACTAATTTGGGTGATTTTGGATAGGAAACAACACTAAATTTTTTATAATTATTGGGTAATAATTCATTTTTAACATATGTGCATTTCCATTTTGACGTGTCGTGATTTTTGTAACACAAAATGTAAAAAAATTAAATGAAGAAGTCAAATTTGTGTAAAAAGGGGTTTTATACATACGGAAGTGGATTTTGACTTGCATTACAAAACTGAATAAGACTGTGAATTGAGCAAGACGTTTTTTATAAAACCTTTTTTAGTAAACTTTGAACTTATATAGATTTATTTTTCAAGCTATCAAACTTAAAAATCTTTGCTCGTTTTAAGGTACATATGAGCATTTTCCGCGAAAAGTCTACTTTTTTTAATGTAACGCCAGAACCAAAATAAGGTTGTATTTTAGGACCATATTGTTCAACCATTATCCCTTTTGTTATTTATTTAATGTAGAGCTAGTTGCGCTTTACAGCAAAATATAAAAAAGTAAACTATACATATAAAATTTTTTGAGAAACAATTTTAATTACTTCTGGCGTTACGTTACAAAAAGTAAGTAGACTTTTCGCTGGAACTGCCCATATGTAGTTGGAAAACATTTTTGGGCGATTTTTTGTTTTCTTAGTTAGACAAATTCTTTAATGATAGTAAAAACTAACGGCTGTACGATAAACAGTGGTGTTCTGGAAATTCTGAAACGTAAAACGCAAGAATTTGAAACGTCGTTTTTAAATAAGATTTCTGTAATAAAAAATTTTATGACAAATATTAAACAAATATTTCTCTATTAAACAGAATTTTATAACAAAAGTTATAAAAATCTATATCGTCACCTTAAAGACGAAATAACCTATCTGCAGTTTTCAAAAGTTTACAGTAGAGGGAAAAACGTTATAAAATTGGAACTATTTACAATATTGAAACGAAAATTACATATTTTGGTTAAAATGAAACCAGAAATATATATCGGTTGAGAAAATTTTGTTTTTCTAAACACAGCTTATGTTTTGATGTCACTTAGGTTATTTGGAATTGTTAAAATCTGATACCAAATAACCTATCAGCAGTACTACTGAATAAATAACAATTTCTTTATACATATGAATATAATATAGGTACATAAAATAATAACAGTTATAGTTTCTTTTACTAGTTAAAGCAAAAAAAGTTCTTAATGTTTGTTTAAATTACACTATACAACAAAATTAAACTTTTATCGTGAATTTTAATGATTTATTTTTTTATTTAACCGTAGGAGAACTTATAGTATTTCGTCGTACTCCTTTCAGTTTTATGACATGAGCTTTAGAAACCTACTAAAATTTAAAAGCCTCCTCATGATGCATAAAATAATATATGTATATACAAGAGCCCGAATATCTATTTAGAAGAATTATTTTTGAGAAATCTCCACGCGGTAAAAATTTGATTTCTCAAAAATATAGATATCTTATCTCTTCGAGACAATTTTTTAACTACACAATTTGTCTCTGGAACAAATTACCATTGCCTTTAAGAAGGAATTATTAAAGTACTCTAAAAATCTTTAATACATATAGCTTAAATATATCTATATCCATTTAATTATTAATTGTTTTTATTTATTATTTATTTATTTCATTGAATGTATTGTATAACTTAATTTAATAATTAAATTTTTATATGTTAAATTGCCATGTAACTTACTATCACTGTAAATTATAAGATTTATATCTTGTTGTGATAGGTATTAAAATAAAATAAAATAAAAAAAAAAAAAAAAAACAAGTAAGAAAGTATAGTCGGTCAAGCCCGACCATATGATACCCTACACCACAATATTTTAAAACACATCATGCTTATGTGTCCATATAAATATGGATTTTTCTATGTTTATCAACTTCATTAAAATCGGTTTGTGGTCCTATTTTTGAAAAACTGTACAGCTTATGTGTCCATATAGATATGGATCTATCTATGTTTTAAATTTCATTAAAATCGGTTTCAGAGGCAGAAATTGACCCTATCTTCCCTCGTGGTCCTACGATTCGGCCCATTTTATATAGGCTTGGTCCTGGTGCCAAAAAGAACCTATGCCCCAAATTTTATCAAATTATCTCTGCGCACAAGGTTACATGGACAGCCAGCCAGCCGGACGGACATCGTTAGTTCGACTTAGAAAGTGATTCTGAGTCGATCGGTATACTTTAAGGTGGGTCAAGGACCAATATTTTAAGGCGTTCCACTATTGTGGTGTGGGTATAATAATAAACAAATGTGGTCGATTATTCGACATTTTTCAGAAACCGGTTTTCGAATATTTCGTCAATATAAATCGGCACAGACAAAACAGTAAAGAACGCTTTCTTCCTTTGTTTGTCAACCGAACCTCCATGGGGACAAAAAAGTATCAAAAAGGGGAAATACGGGAAATTAAATTTCTTTCTTTTACTTTTCCGTGCTTCATGTGATAAAATCAAACAATGTACCAATGCAAGGCGCTTCGACAAGTAATGACGAAACTCCAGTTTCTAATCTAAGTCGGCTAGAAAAAACAATGGAAACATTAGTGCAAACAGTAAATAATTTTACAAACACAATGGGTAATATGATGCAGGAAATTCTTAGAATGCAATCGATGTTATTGCAAGCTGTACTTAACAAGCCATGAACTGTTTAAAAATTTGTTTTTGGAACGCAAACGGCATACGCCAACATAAAAATGAATTAGAATACTTTCTTAAAAATAAACAAATTGATGTCATGAATCAAATCAATGGTTATACCCTATATGATACCAAGGACCCTCGAGATAGAGCTTGTGGAGGTTCTGCCATTTTAATAAAAAACCGAATTAAACACTACCCAATGTGTGATCATTGTGAAGATTATCTCCAAGCAACGAACATTTGTGTTGAAGAGATAAATCGAAACATAGTAATTTCATCTTTATATTCACCACCTAGATTTTCCATATCAGAAAGCCAATATTATAAATATTATAAGTCATTGGGGCCCTGTTTCCTGGCTGCTGGCGATTATATCGCTAAACATACCTTCTGGGGGTCACGACCAGAGAATGACAACAAGTACCCATAAGAATAATATACAGAGGTATTTACCCACGCTTTTCGTTATTGTGTATGCACATATTTATAACGCAAAAAGTATGGTTATTACTTATACTTATGCACGGCAATATCTTCACGCAACCATATTCAGTAAACAAAAATACATGAATGTTATGCAGATATTATTCAATAACCATGAATGTGTTTTGGGTATCTGCCATAAATTTAAAATATCCATGTTAAAAAAAATACCTTCAGTATTTTTGGCACTTCTGTGTAAAAATGAAAAAATTTTTTTTAGCAAAATTGTGCTTTGATCACTTGGCAGGTATGGGACTATGTAAATATTTTTTATGATACATAAAATAAATTTGTCATCAGCATTGCCTATGTTAAACTACACATAAGCTCTATATTTTTATAAAAAATAGGACCACGAGGGGTGGAAAGGGGCAATTTCTGCTCTCCGAAGCTATCTAACAGATTTTATTGAAATTTAAAACATTGATAGATCCATATTTATATGGACACATAAGCTCTTTATTTTTTAGAAAATAGGACTAGGAGGGAAGCTCGGGGGTATTTTCTGCCTCTGCAAAACCATCCAACAGATTTTAATTAAATTTAAAACATAGAAAAGGGCCTACTTATATGGACACATAAGCTATATAGTTTTTTAAAAAATAGAACTTTCTTAAAAATTTTAATGAAATTAAAAATATAGATACACAGTAGCTATGTATTTTTTTTTTTTCAAACTAAGACCACGAGGAGCAAATTACATGTACGTTTTGGATCGAATACAGTTATTTCCGCTTAATTGAGTTTCTAAAAATGCACGACTTTTGACGAAATTAAACGGGAACTCAATTAAGCAGTACTCGGTTAATTGAGTCGCCGACGCAATTAAAACGAAAATCGCTTAATTGAGCAAGATGTGCAATAAAGCGAAACACCCATGTGTAGATAGAAAATGTAACTCATTTCTTTATTTATTTTATATAACATTTATTTATAAAACTGAAACATGAAACATGACTTTCTTGATTTTTGTGGAGCAAAAACACATTAAGTAGAGGGAAACAATTAACCGAAACATTTGCTTTTGTTTTTCGCAATGTGGTCTTATTTTGCGAAATAATTAAGCGGGTGACGCAATTAAACGGAACTCAACTAAACGGGTATTTTTACATAGACTTTTATACTGAATGATTTCGTTCCATGGTTTTTAGTGCAATAAAACGGGAAACTCAATTAAGCGGGGCTCAATTAACCGAAAACTACTGTATTAAAAAAATTTTTTTAAACAGCAATTTTGACACACATGCAGAATAACATGTGACCTAAAAAGTTGACAAGTCAGATGTAAAAAACATGTCGCAAACGCTATAAAAACCAATGTAAATAAATGTATTGAGTGGTTGTTTCACTCTTTCTTATTAGCACAACATACAAATCCATACTTACAAGCATACATAAAAAGCCATGTATGCCTTCTCGTGCCACTTATCTATGCTTTGCGGGTGTGACAGCGACAAGTGCATGTGTATGGTAACTGGGTTTATATTTTAACAACTACAGTGTGTAAAATAAATTATGGTAAAATTAAAAAAAAAATAATTTTATTGGCTTTACGAAACTGTCATAAAAGCATATGTACATGTACATGGTCCAATTAGTAGGTCTGCTTGAAACGCCTGCTGATTTTATGCAGAGTTGTGTTTTTTACGTGCAATTGTTTTTGTAGCAATTGTTTTTGACATTTCCACCATTTTTTACACAAACAATTGCCTTTGTTCTTGACATCTTTATCATTTTTTACACAAACAAAATGCGTGTTGTTTTTTTTATTGTTGGATTGTTGTAGTTGCGCGCAGACCTACTAATTGGGCCATGGTACATGTAGAAGATTTTATTTGAGTTTTCTTTGATACAATTCTTGCTTTAATTTGCAAAACATTATAGCAGTTCACACTGAATTAAATTATTTTTTTAATTGATTTACCTAAAATAAGGAAATTTTTAATACATATTGTTTTAAAAAAATTTTTAAAGTCAAAGTTTTAAATGAGTTTAAAAAATTAAGTATGAAAATTTAATATGTTTTAAATTTATTTCCAGCCAAAACCATTTATTGTGATTAAATGTTATTAAAAATATTTGCGCTTAGTTTTTTGTGTTTGCTGTACTTTAAAATTCTCTGATCAGTACAGTTGCAAAATTTTTTTGACATCAATGTTGTAGACTCTATAGAAATTGTTGCATGCCCATGTTATACTCACACTTGTTTGTTTTACCGTTAAACATTAAGCAAAAACACAATTACACAAGCATGTGTATATCGTTAGCTAAAACGCAAAAAGTCGTAACTAACAAAAAATTAAAAATCAGCTTTTTGATTGATTATTATGAATGCCATTAAAATACATGTCTGGACACTTCTTCGATCAAAAGTGACGCTTTTATTAACAAAAAACAAAGGGACGTAACTACAAGTGTGTTTATTTTCTTAATGCAAAACCGCGTAATTACACATTTTTTTCTAACAAACTACGATGAAATAATGAAGTTTTGTTTGTTTTTTAAATTATTTTTTACTTTGCAATAAAATAAACTTTAGTTATAAGAAGAATATTGATAACTTTGTTTTTTTTTTAATTACTTTTATTTTTTATTTTGCAATAAATGTTGTTTAGTTTTAAAAATAATAAATGAATGTATTACTATCTTCCCTACACATTATTAAAAACATGATTGAATTAAAATTTAATTTACAAAAATAAAAATAGCCGTTTTTTATAAGTATTTTTTCCCTGGTCCATATAATATAATCCATATAAATATGGATCTATTAATGTTTTAAATTTCATTTAAATCTGTTAGATAGTTTTGGAGAGGCATAAATTGCCCCCTATTTCCCCTCGTTATCCTATTTTTTAAAATATATATAGCTTATGTGTTCATATAGAGGTGGATCTATCTATGTTTTAAATTTCATTAAAATCTGTTAGATAGTTTTGGAGAGGCATGAATTGCCCCCTATTTCCCCTCGTGATGATATTTTTTAAAAAATACATAGCTTATGTGTCTTTATAAATATGGATCTATCTATGTTTTAAATTTCATAAAGATCTGTTAGATAGTTTCCTCGGTAAAAGTACCCTTTTCCGACGCATGTATTGGTTTGTAAATAGGTTGAGTAGTTCTCGAGTTATAAAACAGCTTAGTCAAATCTTAAAATGCTTTAAAATAATCTTGATATTTTTCTGAATAACAACACACAAAAACTTTTGCCTAGTTTCTAAATTTTTAAAATTGCATTTGCCATCTCTGCTCTCTCTCGCGCTCTGTATATTTACGTTATACTTACGGTAATACACATACTTATATGGGTATTGCAGATAGCTAACAGAAATTTTATTTATATCTGCATGTACATTCAAAAAGAAGAATGAATATGCAAATACACATTGGCAGCGTATACCTATACATATTCAACTTTAGCTTGTTATAGGTATTGGTATGTGTGTGTATGGTTTTGATCTTTACTCATGCATGTCCATACATGTTTTTTCACTAATATTGAAAGAGTACTTAAAATGATACTTTTGTCATTCTCTGGTCACGACTAATAACACCAAAGGGTCGTGTTTTTTTAATACAATCTCTAAAATGAATTTAAATGTTGTCGCGAGTGGCCAACCAACATATTGGCCTGCTGATGCGCAAAAAATTCCAGATGTCATCGATTTTGGCGTTGTTAAAAACATCCCCACAAAAACGATTCACGTTGAAGCTTCCTTAGAATTATCCTCTGATCACACACCTACAATAGTTACTATAATAAACACCAATGGAATTGAATCTCCCTCTGGATACATAGCGACGTCAGCTACACATATAAATTGGTTAAAATATAAAAAATATCTCAGTACCCATTGCACAGAAAATATTCCGCTTAGCACACCGGAGTATATAGATCGCTCTATTGTCAATTTTGACAGTTTTCTAAAACTAGCTGTTCAACATTCCAGTATTGCCCCCAAAAAAACCAAAAATAATAAAATATATTCCTCAGATGTCGAGCGTCTTTTGTCTGAAAAAAGGAGAGCTCGTAGAGAGTGGCAATTGCACAGATCCCCTCAACTTAAGAACTTACTAAAAGACTGTACAAAAAGGCTGAGCATGTTACTGCAGACTCGAAAACGGCTTCACTGGAAAAATATCTCAAGGAACTTGATGCAACTCCACAATCAGACTACTCATTGTGGCGTGCAGCTAGAAATCTCAAAAGGCCAGTTGCCTCTAAGCCACCATTAAGAAACTTAAATGGAAGTTGGGCAAGAAATGATGTTGAAAAAGGAAACCTGTTTGTCGATCATTTAAAAAACGTATTTACACCAAATATATCTCACAATATTGCGGTCGAGTTACCACCTGTTGCTGCTAGAGCAGCTATACCCTTCAGATTTGAGATAAGAGAAATCGAAAAGGCTATTTGTGACTTAAACACTAAGAAGGCACCTGGTATTGATAAGATCAGTAATAAAATGCTTTTAGAGCTACCTCGCATAGCAAAGAAAATTATTCTTTTTATTTTTAATGCTATTTTACGCCTTGAATACTATCCTACTAGAAGGTTTCCTTAGTTACCATGATACCAAAGCCAGGTAAAGACCATACAAAAGTTGAGTCTTATAGGCCTATTAGCTTATTATCAAATATGTCAAAGCTGTTTGAGAAATTATTAGTTTCAAAATTAACACCGATTTTAAGTGAAAGTAGATGTATTCCAAACCATCAGTTCGGATTTAGAAGAAAAAACAGCACAATCGAACAGACTCATCGAATAGTAAATGTCATAAGAAAAGCATTTGAAGAAAAGAAATATTGCTCAGCACTCTTCATCGATGTTTCGCAAGCTTTTGATAAAGTCTGGCATGAAGGCTTATTACATAAATTGAAGCAAAATTTACCAGCAAACACACACAAGCTGCTAGAAAGCTACTTAGTCGGTCGTCAATTTATTATTAAAGAAGGAAATTTCTTAAGTTCACCTCAGCCCATTGACGCTGGAGTCCCACAAGGCAGCATCCTGGGCCCCCTATTATACTTAATTTATACTTCGGACATGCCAACAAGCAACTATACACAAACTTCAACATTTGCAGACGATACAGCTTTTCTAAGCGTCCACGAAAACCGTTATGAAGCATCTCGTTACTTACAGGATCACATATTTCAACTAGAAATATGGTTAAGACAATGGAGGATAATGGTCAATGAGCAAAAATGCGTACATATAACATTCACCTTGCGACGGGAATCTTGCCCCCCTATTACAATCAATAAACAAATAATTCCTCAACATTCGCACGTAAAATATCTCGGTATGCATCTGGATCGGCGATTAACGTGGAAATGCCATATAGAGGCAAAATTAACTCAAATGAAACTGAAAGCCATTCAAATTCATTGGCTTATTGGAAGAAATTCTGTCCTTAGTCTCGATTGCAAGCTTCTACTTTACAACTTAATCTTAAAGCCTATCTCGTGCTACGGTATTCAACTATGGGGCACTGCCTCGGCCTCTAATATCGAAAAAATTCAAAGGCGCCAAAATAAACTTCTTCGAATAATCACAGCCGCTCCCTGGTATGTTAAAAACTCAAACATTCATAAGGATCTCAATGTGCCATTAGTAAAAATTATGATTACAAAATATGCGGTAAAATATTTAAAAAGGCTTGAACAACACCCAAATCCACTAGCTCGAAATATCTTAAATCATGGCGGCCACACTCGCTTAAGAAGAAGAGACACTGCAGCACTTACCCAGTTAGATGAGCGATAAACACTTATATATGTGAACAGAACCCGTGATGAAGAACATTTTTGTCTGGCAATGGCAGGACATAAATAAAGTATTAGGATAATATTTGATTAATTATTGTTAGTTCATATTAAATATATGAAGATTCAATAAATAAATATTGAAAAAAAAAAATGTGATAATTTTAAATTTTTTTATAATTTTGAACTAAGTATCATTACATTATAGGTACAGGTAACTGAGTGAATGAAAACCTATAAGATTAAAAATGTTGGTACTGAGTGAATAAGAATGTATTAGAGGGATCTTTTTGGTACTTTTTCGTTCTACATCTGGTACTTGGATTTATTTTCGTTAATCTTAGACATAGAAACATAATATTAAACATGCAATGTCCTAAGTAAATACTTTTGATACTTTTGTTTTTCAATTGCTATTTTCTGGTATTTTTTATATTGAACTAACAAAATAAAATTAACTCACGTAGAAGATAAAATATAAACCGGGGGTTGATCCCTCACCAAATCGATCTACTAAGACGAAAAAAATAAATGCTCGAAACATGTAAATTCATATGTATATACTTAGATGTACTATGTTTTCTTCATATTTACATAAAAATTTATGGTCGAATTTTGACCATTAGGCGAGCACTAGTTAGATTAAAAGTGTATTAAAAACAACTTCGAAATTCTTGCGTTTTCGATTTCCAAAACACCCCTGATAGTAAAACCATTTTTGTTTTCAGTAATTGATATATGTATGTATTATGACCTAATAAAATCCCGAATAGCTACTGAAGAACCACATACGCATGTGGCTTTTAACATTCTGTGTTCTATAGGCTTTATAAAATAAAAAAAAATATTATTTTAGTTTCTAAACAAAATTTTGCCAAAAGGTATTGCAAAAATATTTATTTGAAACTTTTTTAAAATATAGGATAAGAAGTATTCGCATAAATAGTTTGTTTACTAAGATCATTATTATTATTATTATTCGTTTGTTTTAATCCAAATTTTGATATTTTAATTAATCATCAAACTTAATTTTTATTAAATTATTTGTATGAAGAAAGGAATTTTACAACATGAAATTAATTAAAATTTATTGAAAATTTTTCATTCTTGACTGCCGCTGGGCTCGAACCCAGGCTTTTACGGACAGGTTACCTTTAAATGTTTTGATTGGATTAAAACCCATAAACAGTTCAACAAAATATCCACAATACTAATAATTATTTGTTTGTTTTATTTTCTAATAAAAACTAATAAATAATTAAAAAGAATATCTGCATTTGCCCCTGAACATATTAATTAAAATCATAAACTTTAAATTGGTTGTAGGGTTTCTAATTTCCCGGACTTTTTCTAGTCCCGGGAAACGAAATAAAAAAAATCTTATTACCGGGATTTTTAGAATAAAACAATGAATTCCTTAAATGAGTTCAAGACACAGGTTTTTACTTTATAAAAGAATATATATATGTATATATACAAATAACCTTAATTAAAACTACAGAAAACCAAAACAAAACCAAATAAATTGTAACATTCATATTTACATACATATTTGGGCTATTCACAAGGTAGTCATAAAGTTGTAAAGTCATATGTCTTACAATAATTACAAGAAATATATATGACTGCTGTGGGCAAGCGCTTATAATTTAGCAGCCGTATTTATAACAAAAAGTTAGCCACAGTTTGTACACTACGTACAACGAGCTGCTAACTAGAATGCCGATTAAGCCTAGCAGCTTGTAAGCACAGAGTTTATTTATAACAAACTTTTGTCCATCTGTGCCCATGTTCTGTAACTCTCGTGTCGAGAAACTTTTCGATTGAAATGTGTGAAATAGAACAAAAATGGCGTATATTGAAACAAACAGCTGTTTTTCTCACTAAACTGTGTCTGTAACTTTTTTTGGCGAGTACAAGCTGTCACGCAAGGAAATTACTCGCCAATTTACAGAAAAAGTGTGTCTGTAACATTTTGGTGAGAAAAGTTCCCGCTTTGGACTGTCAAAAAAACTCACGAATAAAAATGGGGCCAGAAAAAAATTTTAACACTAAAAAACAACTAAAAATGCAAATTGCAAAGAATAATAATAATAAAATTATGTTCTTGGCCCTTTTTTTATTGTTTAATTATTTTTTTTTTACCATTTTTATAAAATATACGAATTTTTTCAAAGCTCGTTTACAAACAACAAACATTAAAGTCGCACTTTACATTATTTGGCATGGCCGACGCACACTGGGGTATTTTGTATCAAAACTGTGGATTAATTCCGAGGCCTCTCAAACTGATAATTTTTGTTTAGAACACCTCAAAATAAGCCGAAAAAATTTTATAAAAATTATCGATAACTCGTTTAGTTATCGAGATATCTGGAGTTGAAGTTTAAAAAAAATCGATAACTTTTTACCGTTTTATTTTCTTAGAGAATACCTCAAAATTAACCAAAAAAATTAAGTAAGAATTATCGATAACTCGTTTTGTTATCGAGATATCTGGAGTTGAAGTTTAAAAAAAATCGATAACTTTTTACCGTTTTATTTTCTTAGAGAATACCTCAAAATAAACCGAAAAAATTAAGTAAGAATTTTCGATAACTCCCTTTGTTATCGAGATATCTGGAGTTGAAGTTTAAAAAAAATCGATAACTTTTTACCGTTTTATTTTCATTGAGAATACCTCAAAATTAACCGAAAAAATTAAGTAAAAATTATCGATAACTCGTTTCGTTATCGAGATATCTGGAGTTGAAGTTTAAAAAAAATCGATAACTTTTTACCGTTTTATTTTCTTAGAGAATACCTCAAAATAAACCGAAAAAATTAAGTAAGAATTATCGATAACTCGCTTTGTTATCGAGATATCTGGCTTTGAAGTTTTAAACAATATGTTCATTTTAAACAAATTGATCATTTTTGACCACTGACATAATGAACAAAAAGTAGAATTATTCAAATATGCCACAAAAGCGCAGCTCAACTTTTTGCAGAAACATCGTCTACAATCCGCAAAATCAAAAAAAAAAAAAAAATCAGAGCCCGATCTAGTCCGATAATTAACTATATGTCCAAATATATACCCCAAATATGCACATTTTGGGGACTTTGAACAAAAAAATAATTTAAAATATTAAATCACTTTTTTTCCTGTAATACTTGTATCTGAAAAATAGTTCAATACCTGAAGTTGAAGGCTCCATACTCAGATTTAAATTTCACTTGAAGTTTTTTTATCGAAGAAACACTTTTTTAAACTTAAAATATCAATTTTACAGCGAGCGCAAGCGAACAAAGAATAAAAGTGTAAATTCAAAAACATAATGCAGCTTCACTATACAACTTAGAGCCATTATTTTTTCGGTTAGTGACGCAGAATTATGTGTAGTTTCTATGGTTATTAAGTATTCGAGTGTTATTTCAAAATTAATTTTTTAATTAATCCACAGTTTTGATACCCAATAACCCAGTGTGCGACGGTTGTATTTTCGCCGCCGTCGTTGAAAATTTTTCAATTTTAGTAAATTTTGGTCGCCGTTAACTATATGTGTGACTGGCGTCCTCAACGTCTGCAATGTCACATCGGCTTCGAGTGCAATGTTATGACTTTTATAACGTAACGACGTAATCTCTTTTGATAGTTTTCGACATAACATAGCGTCTTTACCTGACAATTTTTTGTCATACCAAACGTCAAACTTCATATTAAAAAAACGCTGACAAAAATTTTCTAGTTTTTTTTATATAGACTTTGACGTTTGGTATGACAAAAAATTGTCAGTTGAAGACGCTATGTAAGTTATGCGCCCCATACACTGTTCAATTCAGTTGTCAACTGAGTCTTTCAACTCAGTTGACAACTTCATCAACTGAATTGAAAGATTTTAAATTTATTTTAAAATTTAATGAAATAAAAGACAATTTTTAAAATACTTAACTACAAAAATTAATTTTGACAGCTAATCAAGAGACTCGAGCACACACAGTACAATCGAATTGAAAGACTTAGTAGTCAACTTGAAAAAATCAAAATCTTTTGATTTTTCTTCAACCAACTCGACAACCGTCAAACTAATCAATTGACAAAGCCATACACGCTTTGATTTGGAGAACAACCGACTCAGTTGACAATTGAATTGAATCGTGTATGGTCTGCTTTACAGACACACTTTTTTCTCACTTTTCGAGAAACGATGGAATATTTTGTTTCACATCTTTTCGATGCGAGAAGTTCTCACTAAAGTTACAGAACATGGGTACTGCTAACTAAAAAAAAAATCAACTCTGAATTTTAATGATGCCACATTATATTACTGAAAAATGCAACACGTTTGAATTAATCATCGCTGGTTTTTATCATTTTTTTGTAATTTTTTTTTGTTTTTTCCTCCACATAAAACAAAATTAAAAAGTTTTTTAAATTAATATAAAATAAAAAAAGAAAGAAACATAAAATAAAACAGTAATTTAAATAAAACCAACCAAATTGTTTAACATTAAACAGCTGTTTCTTACAAGTTGGCAAACGTTTGGCAGCTGGTTAAAAAGAGTTTAGCAAATCGTTAGCCAGAGTTTGGTAAGTGTATTATAAATAAACTTTGTGCTAACTTCATGCCAAATTTCCATTATAAATACGACTGTTAATCTACAGTTACGACGAAATAATGAACACAGCATTAAAATTTTTATTTTGTTTCAAACAGAACATTATTTTTTTTAAACAATTGTAAAATATTATTTAGGACGATATGACTTGATAGGACACCTTGTGAATAGCCCAATTATATATGTATGTAGCAACTTGGTAAAATTAATTTTCTTTTAAGAAAAATCATTTTAGTATTATTAAAGCATTTAAAAGCTTATTAGAGATTCCATTTCTAATCCTTGTTGATATGTATATTGCCTGCTACCGAAAACGTACTCTCGCTTTCTACAGACGTTGGTTTTAAAGTAAGAAGCGCATCATACAAAGATTATAAATTTGTTGGCCATTGACTTCATAGACGTCAAATTCTTTTTTTTTAATATTTTCAGGCTTTTGTATTTTATTTACATTTATTTTTTTAGAATTTGATATAGCCTTTTCAAGGTGTTCTTAAAAGATAGTAGATGGTTAATCTGGTTTTAGTGATGGTGTATCGTGTACATTTTCATTTTCTACTACAAGAAGCTTTTTAAACATTTCATCAGCAATTAAAGAGACCGTCGATTTATTGGCTTAGGAAAAATAGTCCGATATGTAGGTAGTTTTTAGTAAAGAATATATTTTTAATTGCTCGTTTTTTTATTTTAACGATGCTAACAAATAAAAATTAAATTTGAAATTCCCGAAAATTTCCCGGGATTAATTTTAAAAAAGTGTCCCGGGATTCCCGGGAATTCTTTCCCGCGTAGAAACTCTAATTGGTTGTCTTAAATAAAAAAAAATTTAGTAAAATGTATTTAACATGTTCATATTACACTGGTCTACAAATTTGGAAAAAAACTGCAGAAAGTATGTTTTTTAACTAATCTGGGTGCACTGAATTCGAATCGAATTCGAAAATTGGGCTATCACCTCTTGTTCATTGTTTATCGCATGCTGGCAATACTGTTAAAAAGTCAATACTTACACTACAACTTCACAATTATTTATTTATTCATACTAAATCTTCATAATGTTTGTTTAAATTATTTTGGTTTTGCAGTCAGAAACTTGGCCAAACTGTGGACACCGACAATGTTTTACATATTCTTCATTCACATTTCGATTTTTTTCAAAAAAAAAAAAAAAAAAAAAGCTAGGTGCAGTGAGAGCGAACAAGGGGAGCGTGCTCACCAAGATTGATGAAAATTAAAAGAATTTATCAAGGATTTTGAGACAAAAGCATGCTGGGAGACTATTGCTGGGCTCTTATACGTGAAACCGAACCAACAAAATTCAAACGAAGTTCAAAAAACGCCATTCACTTTTGATAATTCATTGATTTTTAAAAAAACTAGGGATTTTTTATGTAAGAAACGAATGAAAATTTGTATCCCGAAAACCTGACGTGATATAGAAAAACCAACTACAGATTCGAATTTAGCCTAACAAATTACCCTAGGAAAGAAATTTGGTTGGTCCAGTCCAAAACCTTGTTGGCTAGTGTTATTAAATAACATTTTTTCCACTATTTTTAAACATATTTCACAAAAAGAATATCGTTAAATGCAAACATATCGTTAAATGCAAACAAGAAGGGTTATTCTTTAAACAAAAAATAATATGGGTACGTTCGTAAATGCATCACTGCGCTGCATCAGAAAAGCAATCTTGTTTTAACGGAGATAAAAGAATAATTATTATATTTATTATTGTGTGACTATTATCTTTGTGGAGTATTTCACAATTCTTTGGTCCACAATGACTTCACTGATAAATATATAACCATTTTAAATCACTGATGCAGCGCAGTGATGCATTTACGAACGCACCCTATGACATTTTGATAAATGTTTGCATTTTACGACATTCTAATTAATTTCTACAAATAGATATCTAGCTATTATTTTCATAATTTTAAAACGTATTTCTTACCTACTGGTTAAAGTGTTATGTATTTTACGCCATCGATTTTCGATAGTTAATTCACGTAGGTAAAATTAACGTAAAAATTACCAAAATATTGGTACTGGATAGGTAGAGATAACTGTTAGGTACGAACACGACTAGATTTCTGTTTGTAGAATTTACGGGCATTAATCCAACAATGATCTGGCCTAAGCAACCAATGAAATGCGCTTAGGAATAGCTTATCTCACCAACTATAAATTTCAGTTTATAAATAGTAAGAATTGGGAATTTACCACATTAAAACTAAATTTCTTACTTTATGAATAATTTATTAAAGGTTTAATAAACTATATTTCGTTTATGAATACAACTCTAACAATTTTTGCTCAAACACGGTTAATTAATCATAAATAAGTTTTTACGAAAACGACTGTTAGTTTTTAACATGAAAATATATATTATAAGTCCTTAAAGTTCTTTTATTAACATTTTAAGCAAGTGGGCCTGCAACAGGCCTAATTACAAATCATTGCAAATAATCGACTGAGTCAGAAGGTTTTTTTATTTCATTTCATAAAAATTTTGTATGAAGGTTGTCGCTTACGATAAAATTGTTTTTGCTATAAAATCGTAACGGTATGATAAAAGTGTTGACAATAAATTAATTAATTAAAAAAAAGGACAATTTAAAATGATGTCGCTTAAGCGGTAATGCCTCGATATACATATATAATATACATATATTATTTTATATCAATAGAATATAAATTCTTTGTAGAAAAAATAACTTTATTTGAAATGTCTGTTGAACCTGAATATTCTTGTTAATTTAACGTTTTACTCAGGTTTTCTAAAAGGTCAGTATATTATTACACATTTTTTTAACATAAAAACTACTTTAAATATTTGTGGAAATAACAATGTACATATGTGAGCTGCATCCTTTTAAAAGCGATGATATTTTGTTAGAAGCTTAGAATTATTACTAATCAGCTTTATTTTGTGATTACTTCATTAACTCAATGTTTTTGTATACTTAAGTACATTAATAAGAAAAGAAAAATTGCTAAGACTCTAAAAAATATGAAAAAAACATTTTATTCTGCCCATAATTTTTAAAATATTTTTTTTTTTTAATTGGCAACCTTGTCCTACATAAATTCGAGTAGTATAAATTTATTTTGTTTTATCATAATTATTTTTTAATGTTTGTTGTAAATGATTTTTCAACCAATATTTCTTTCATACTTGCATTTTTTACTTTTGTTTGTGAATCTTTCAAAGTTTTTGTTCTTTGAAGTTATTTTTAGAATTCTCGTTTTTTTACTAAAAAAAATCATATTTACAATGCAAATAAAATCTATTAAAGTTTTAAAAATAAAATAAAACAACGTGATGTTAAAAACTTTTAAACAAACTTGATATGAAGATAATGAATGAACATGTTGTACATAACTTAAGGTAAACAGTGTAATTTCCCCTAACGCAAGCGGAAACCCCCTTTGCCTAAAAACAAACTAGAAAATCAATAAAACTTTAGTTATTACGATCTTATAGTGTGCCTATCTTGAATATTAACCTTTTCATCAATATACTAGTCGCAATTTTGAAAATGAATTGAATGAAATTTAATTACGAGCTCTTTTTAATCAAGGGCAAAGCCTATTGCAATTGTTAAAAATCGGTTTCTAATTTGACGTATCCCCCATGAAATCTCCTCATCCTCAGGAACAATACTAAAATATTGAGACATTAATCTTTGAAATATGGAGATTTTATACAATAAGTTGATTACCTACGTTAATTGTTCCGCAAAAATGTTCATAGGAAGTCATAATAAAAATGTAGGATTTACAATACCCAAACGGTATTGGGAATTTGGTATTTAAAATATCGAATAAATACATATTAATTTTATTAAAAAAAATTTTTTTTCATGTGCACCATGGGCAAAAAATAGGGGAAGGTCGAGGGAAGTTGAACGCTCATCGAAATCAAAGTGAGGGCAAAAAGGAAAAAAAAGAAAAAAAATCTGCATAACTGCCACAGAGTCAATTCTATAAGGGTAAAATGTAGGGCCAACCCCCCTTAATATTTCCTTACCGACAGTTCCCGAACATACTTACATTCTATCTCCACTACTTTAGGGGACTCCCAAACAAAGTTAAAAATTTTATGGAATTGTAAAAATATGATTCCCACAGCTCCTAGGATGCACCTAGACGAGAAATTTAACAGTATGATTTCTAGTCATATAGATCGAATTTGTGCAACATTTAATATCAATCCGTACATTGATATCCGTACCACCATTTATGTTAGTTTTTGTAACAAAATTATCGATTTTTATCATTTGTAATTAATGGGTAGTATTATTGATTCCGCACGGAAAGGAAAATTCGACGGAAATAAATATCGATCGATATGCAAATTGCAATTATTCATTCCTGCGGTATAAGCTTTCCGCAATAAATTTTTAACATCCCTGTTTTAATAAATTCTGAGTTGATATTAGCTCTGTTTCTTTACTTTTTGGGTAAAGTTCGTGCAAATGAGAGCAAGCATAAATTTCTGTCATATAGAGACAAAATTACACAAAAGTACGGGAACAGAAAAAACACAGTTTAAAGCACAAAATAAAAATTCAGTGTTTTGACAGTGCTTAAAATACAAAAAAATTCCGCCACTTTTGAAAAATTTTATGTTGGCTGTAGAAATAAACTACTTTTAACAAAAATAAAACAAAACAAACACTTTTACAAGACCTAAAATATTGTATGCCTAATATTTCAGTACAAAACTATCTATTTAAGTACATTATTTTATTCCACAACCCTTTTTCCAGAATTTGGATCATGAACTTTTAATCTTTGCTTTTTTTGTTTTGTTTATGTTTTACAGCTGTTTGGCAATTTACAAAATTTGCACTAAGAAAAGGTTTGGGCTGTTTCGTGCAAAAAGAATTTTATTCTCTCAAACCCGCTCTTATTTGCACAAATTTAAAGTAGGTACGGGAACGCGTTTCGTGCAAATTGGGATCCCAAATTAGAGTAAAGAAAAAGAGCTGTTGGTAAAAAGAACATTGAACACGAAAAACGCTGTAATTTTTTTTCTAAATACCGTTTTTTAGATAACGGTACTTTTGTGTTTTTCGGTGTATGGTCCCACTTAAACCCTTAAACGACAAAAATTTGTCGTTAAGCAGTAAATTTTTACTTGAAATTTTCTACATAACAACAAATTTTTGTCGTTAAAAAGTTATAGAATCACCCTACTGATAAGAAGTTGCTGAGTTATAGAAGCTTTGCCTATTTTTTACGTTCTTTTCAAAATTTTTCATTTTTATTTCGTTTTTTTTCTACGTTATAGCAAAGATCTGGAATATTTTATTCTTTAACCAAATAGTTTATTTAATTACCAACATTTTAAGCGTAATTTGAAAATGATGATGAAAAATAAAGTTTTTATTAAGGATTTTGTGGAACGACAATATTTTCATATTCATTGCTCACACACTATATTCGGCGTAAATTCAAAAAATTTAAATTAAAATGACGAGCGTCTTGAACTTTTGCGTTTTTTTTCGGATGGATCTTCGCGAATGAGGAACCAACAATAGTCCGCTATCATTTGTTCATCCTACCAGCCTTTGTAACGTCTCTCCATTTCCTGGTGAAATCTTTCACCTTGTTCATGACTTTCGGAGCCCAAGTTCGTGGGGAATATATCCAAACGGTCAACTTCTTATTCAGTCATTTTGATATTTTCCCCACGAACTTGGGCTTCGGTTGGGCTCCATAAGGGTTTAAGTGGGACCATACACCGAAAAACACAAAAGTACCGTTATCAAAAAAACGGTACTTAGAAAAAAAAAATTACAGCGTTTTTCGTGTTCAGGAGGTCCCAATTAACTTATCTAGGCATGTGGCGTTATTGGTATTTTTCCAAATTAAAAATTTGTAAAGCAGTATAATAAATAACAAAACTAAATGCTTTTTTTAATATTTCTTAGTCTGCTTTCACACGTTTCATCTTTTGATGCTCAACTCCTATGTTTTTAGGTGAGGGAAGAAAGAAGAAAGGGGGTTAGTACGGAGATGCCTGTACTCGGTCAGTACGCTTTGTGTTTTTATTCGTTGGTATATGCACAACGATGGCTGCGTGTAATTTTTTCTTTTCTTTTTCTCTTTGATTTGCTGTTATTAAAATTATTGTTGTTTTGAACCGTAAAAAGTTGAAACCCGTTGCTGCGTGTGATTATATTGGCATCTTTAAAAGGGAATTGAAAAGAAGTTGAGCGTCAAAAGATGAAACGTGAAAATTCAGACTTACATTTTTATTCCTTCCGTTAGCTTCTCGTTGTAAAATTTTAACGTAGGCAAAATGGCGAAAAATATCTATATTGCGGTTTCAATAATATGGCAATACCGCAATGGTAGAGAAGATACCGCAACAACGGAAGGATACCACACAAACGGCGTAAATAATTCCAAATTTGGCTTCCGCACAAAAATTGCTTTTCGCACTTGCGGAACGGAATCAACAATACCTCCCAATATGTATTCAATTACAGTGCAATTCACTTCATCTACCGAATCGTCAGACACTTCATCGAATGGAATCGCAAAGCTCTATCGTCGAAAGCTGTAGAATGAGGAACACAGTAATTTATCAATGAACGAATGGTTTCTGCTTTGAATAAATGCATGATAGCAGATCGAAATAAAATCCATTTAATAGCTGCAGTTACTAAAGGGTAACAAATAGTTTGGTTCTACGATTCGAATCACATTCCAAGCTTTTAAACTTGTAGTAATTCCATTGTTTTTTATTTTGGTCAATTAAGCTACACATTTGAAAAGTGTGGCTTGTTTTATTCTAAAAAACTCATCCTTTTCGGGAGCAAAATTTTTAAGAAACAGACACCAAATTGCATTTTTTTTAAATAAAATGTCACATTTTTTTGTAGAAAAGAAAACACCATTAGTTTCGGTTAATGTTACCGTTAGCGATTTTTTTTACAAAACCCCGTTTTTCATGGCCTTTGACCCTGCGTTACTTTTATAGCGGCGCATGGATCGACGTGGATTTTTAGGATGTTGTTAAAGGCCGTTACACACTATCCCACAAAGTCTTACGTATTTTAAAAAAAGCTTCCCTGATCGAATAATTCGTTGAACATTTTTAAAAAACAATAACAACTTATGACAAGGTTGCCTTTTCGTAAATTACTAAAGACTTTGTGGGATAGTGTATAACGGCCTTAAGCACCACAAACGGAAGCTTCGTGTAAAAATTCAGATTTCCCTTAATTTTTTCGAAGATTATAAGTTTTGTTGTCTTTGTTCCCCGTACTAAAAGTTTTATTACAAATCTATATAATATATTTTTAAAACTAAATATTCTCAACAAAAAAAAAAATGCATTAGTAACTTGATATTTGCTTTTAGCTTAATAAAGATAAAATGAAATAAAATAGCTAGATCTATTATTAAAGACCATAGGCAAACATTTCAATTAAGATAAAAAAAATTTGTTCAGCAGACAACGCACGCACTGACCCTTGCGGCAAGTATTGAATGAAATGTAAATGAAACTCAAAATATTAAATACATATGTAGTAATATTAAAAAAGACTATATGTACATTTATCCGTTTAAGAGCTTTTAATGAATTTTGGCATCGATTTGTTAGTGCATATTTTTGCATATTTTACCATTTGCAGCATTTTTTTTGCATAATTTAGTTAAAAGAGTCTTTTTGCAGCACATTTTAAGTTTTAAGGGCGTATTTTGGCTTTTTGAGGCATATTTTTATACATTTCAAATTTTTGTTATTGATGCCTTCAAGAGCTTTCGCAGCAAATAAAATATAATAATTTTTAAATATCTGTATACCCAACGTGTTGCTTATTGAAGTTTTACTCGAAAATTGTAAGACAAATCAAGTTGTCATTAAAGATAAATTTGAATTTAAAATTTTTTATACATACAAGCAAAAATTAATGAAAAATCTAACTATAACCATTCGTCCGTCTGGCTTGTTGCCTGTCTATGTTAATTTTGTGCGTACAAGTTGCAATCTTGTTGATAATTTGATCAAATTTTATTAAATACGTTTTAATTGTATTAAGGAATAATTATAATAATTTTACATATTCCCCATAAAAACTTCTTTCCAAATTAGACTCTTTGTGTCCGTCTACCATCTAATTATGTTGGTATTTAGATTAAATTCGCCCCAAAAATATTTTACTGCAAATTAAATTCTTTTCGAATGAGTTTACATTTGCCCAAAGCTTCCATCGAAAATAGTTTAACATCCTTTTTGAATGTTAATATTTATCAACAATTTAGCGACCGTCCCTTAAATCGTTTAAAGAAACAAAATCTCACTGTTTTTAAATTGTTGAATACTTTGTTTTAAAATTAACAATTTTTGAATTTTTGGGTCATTTTTTTAAGAGTTTTTAAGGCATATTTTCAAGTTATTACCGCATATTTATTTAATGAGCATAAGACTTGGATTTTAAAGCATATTTCTGGTTTCCCTGATCATCATATTCGGATTTACTGAGGATATACAGGGGTGTCATGGAAATCGAAAACGTAAAACGAAAGAATTTGGAAGTTCTTTTTAATAAACTTTTAATCTAATTTTTAAAATTTTTGTTAAAGAATTATGTTTAATGGAGCAATATTTTTGTAATAATTGTCATAAAATTTTTTTATTACAGAAATCTTATTGAAAAGCGACTTTTAAAATTCTTTCGTTTTTCGTTTTTGATTTCCATGACACCCCTGATAAAAGGAAATAAAACTAAGAAAAATTTTGTCAATAACTCCCAAAGTTTGTCCTGCGATTGAAATTTTGCGGTTTTCCGGAAAAATTTGTTTTTTGGCCATATGTATTTTGTCGAATTAGCCCAATTTTCTTACTGTTGTGAATTTAAGTAAAACTTATCTAGAATGTTACAGTTTAGATAATTTTAAATATACAATACTACAATCGGAAATTATTAACCCTAAAATCATAAAGGTCAAAGTTAAAATATTGACATATTTGGAATTTCTAAAGAAAAGATAGCGATATATTGTATATTTTTGTGCTGATTTTTCGAAACTGGAGAAAAATATACACTCAAGTCATACGAACACAAACCCCTTAAATGTACTTGGGGTCAAAATTACCCCAAACTTTTTAAACTCTGAAAAATCTGTTTTACTTGTTTTCATTTTCATCAGACGAAGTCATCATAAATATCTGATTTTCTGATCGCAATTTCTTTTTTTACTTATTTTATACTCTTAACTTTTTTTTTTCTTATTTTATACTCTTAACTATAAACAATTAAATATGAACAATTTATTTATTAGCAATCTGACACCACACGTTTAATGGCATACGAAACACGTATACATATATTTATTGAATATACCAATAGTGGAAATGATGATTTATAGAATATGAAAATGTGTCTGTACAATTTAGTCAACTTCAATGGCTAAAGCTACGGTCACACTTGCCAAATATTTGACGAAAAAACGTGACCAGCAGGCAAACTAATATATAATTTTTTTTAATTCCAATACTTTTTTGATTATAATAAGGATAATCACGATGGTCATTGTGTAAATTTGCAGTGCATATTATGATTGATCGTGAGCATACCACTTTTATTTTTTGTGCAAATATGCGATTTTTCTTAAAATTTATTCTGGCAACACTTAAAACTTCTGGCAGCACTGTAAAAAATCTGCATTCGTTTACAGTTATACACAAGCAAATTAAAATTTTAATTAAAAGTTTAATTTAATCCTTGTTATTTTTGTACATTGGTCGTTAATCCTATAACATTCTGTGATAAAAAAGGTTCTCTGTTCGATAATGTTTTGACAGCTGTTATTTAGTTTTTAAGTGTTGTTTATTGTTAATTTTTGTTTAACAGACTTTCGCTCTGTATGTCAAAGTAAATGCCGGGAGCAAGTATTTGGTACAACTTTTATTTTTAACATAACCTTATGTTTTCAATTTTATTTTAGCAAGTAGCTTATTCATTCACGGTGTATTGGAACAAAACAAATATAGTTCTAAGTTTTAATTATATACTGTCGATTTTGTATATAAATTTATGTAAGAAAAAAGAAAAGAAATCAAAGAAGCCTCAATAAAGTTTACTTACTTACAAATTAAAATAAATTTTTTCTTTGTAATTAATTTAAATTTAATTCTCTATTTTATATTTAAACCCACGAAAATGATCAATTTCCTTAAAAACAATATGGCGGCTAATATGTCAAATGCTATTGTTTACATTTGTTTGCAGCTAACCCCACGTTTCCACATGCAAGTAATTACTTGCAAGTAGTGTATACGTATTAATATCGAAAATCAGAAGAAATGTCAAAAAAAAAACACAACAATTTTTTGAGTGGCTACACAGCACAGTGCAAGTTCATTTTTAAAATGTCCTCAACAAGTAAACTTCTAGCAAAAATTGCCGTATTAAAAAAATTAAAAAGCAAATGTGAAAAAAAATGTGGAAAAATAAGGTTTTGGGTTTCTGTTTTCTGTCCATCTTGATGAAAAAATTATGTTTATTTTATAAAATATGTGACTACAGTATTGCCGTAGTGGCGATATCATAATGTTACAGAGAAAATATTTTGATTAACAATTTTTTTTTTCAAAATGCTTAAAATTCATGATTAAAATTACCATTTACATGCGTTGTTGTATAGTTGTGTTTTTTTTTATTAGTTATTTTTTATAAATACACAGAAAATCCGCTATAAACATAACTTTTATTTTACTAAGTACTAGAAGATTGATACAAAAGTCATCCACGGCAACACTGTTTCTTCATTTGTCATTTTACTTGCGACAAGTGTCAAAAATTTACTTGCAAGCAAATTCTGTTGCAAGTTGAGCTGCAAGCAAGGTATATTTACACAAGGTAAACTCGTTGGCTCATATGTTTGTCAGCTGTTTACCCCTAGTTGGAGCCAAAACGTCAAATTGCGTGTATATGAGCCAAAATTTGTACATGTGTGCGTTAAATTGTTTTTGTTTTATATGAAGACAATTTTGACAAATTGGCTCCTTTTATAGAGCATCATGTCTACACTCCCAAATGAGTCTACCTTGTGTAAATATACCTTGGCTGCAAGTACGAAAAATGTGATGGTGTTAGTAAAAAAGTGTGAGTGTATTGAGTTTTTCGAACTTGTACTTGCATGTGGAAACGCTAGGTAACCCTGCCTTTACACATGCAAGTAATTACTTGCAAGTAGGCTATACGTATTAACATCGAATATGGCGACGAAATAGTCAAATGTCATACAAGTTGCATGAATGTTTACACAGTCAAGTGAAAGTTCCTTATAAATCAGAGTTACCAAGTGCGAAACAGAGCTTCAATCCTAAATAAACATTTGGCATTTATAATTATTATTACTTTTTTCAATTAGATGTTTAAAAATTAAATTAATTGTCTTCTTTATGCATACATACATGCAAAAAATTAAGAAATATTTTTAAATATACTTTAAAAAAGTTAAATCTATAATTATTATTTCCGCAATCAAATAAATTTGGTAGCACTGTTTATGTTTTTGACATTAACTTGCTGCAAGTGTCAAAATATCACTGTCTTCAGAAATTTCTTGCAAGTTGAGCTGCAAGTTGTCTGCAAGTACGAAAAACGTGATGGTGTTAGTAAAAAAGTGTGAGTGTATTGAGTTTTTCGAACTTGTACTTGCATGTGTAAAGGCCAGGTAAGCAAATATGCACGCATAATTTTGCTCATGGTTTTTTTAGTGCAAACGAAGAATAATAGAGCAAATACGTACATTTTGTAGTTGTGTTGTGCAAATGAGTGTATTTTTGCACGTATTTGCATCGTTAGCACACTTCGCACTACCCATCGTGATTTCCCTTAATAGCAGTCTAGCAGAATAATTAGCGAAAGTAGTGGATATGCTTATTTGGTCAAATGTTTAAAAAGTCATCAGCTCAGAATTGGTTTGGCGCATATTATGGTTAAATTACCTACATATGTTAATTTAATTGTAAAAATGGGAAAAGGGAAAAAACTCCCAGGGAAATTTCTATTTATAATTGGGCTGATAAAATTTAATTTGATCAAATTTGTGATTTCATTTTGATTGCAATAACTGGATACAATTGCAATTAAAGTATTTATTTATATGGCCCTATGGGGACGTTTTTTTTTGTAAGGGAGCACTGTTGCCGAATTATCTATTAAGTGGCTATATTTTAACAACATAAATTTTTATATACAGTCAGTAAATAAAGTTTAGGCACAACAAGACTCAAAAGACATCTGTCAATACCTTTACATACATCAGCTTTACATACATGAAAAAATTTGTTTTATATCACTAGCTGCGTTCGTTTATCCCAAAATTTGTACAAATTTGTACTGGATTTTACTGAAATGCGTTCGCGTACACATAAATTTGTAAGATTTTCATATTACTCACCTACTGGATTTTACTGGGATTTTACTGGAAAAGTAAACGAACGCACATTTTTAAAACATTCATCGTTTTACTGTTAATTCAACGCACTGTGCTTAAACTTTTTTTATGTGGCTTTTTTTTATAACGGTAATTTTTCAGTTTGTTATGTGATAATTCGTTTTTCTTTACAAATTAATTGCACCGTAGCCTTGTTTAAAACGCAAAAAATTATTCTCGATATTGTATCTCTGCATTTTTTGGCAAAATGAACAATCGGTCAGAAATCTTCACTCGCAAAAAATAATATCGCGAAACTGGGGTCATTGTACAGAGGCCATATACTAGTGTCAGAAACATTGTAAAATATCTAAGCAGATGTAAAGGTAATGGACCGATTTCTTTTAAAAGTCATGTTTTGCCTAAACTTTATTGATTGACTGTTTATATTTTTAGGGACAAAAACACAGTTTTTAAACTGACTAAATGAATACTTCTTGCAAATAGCTTTAAGATCTTTAATTTCATAAGTATTCATTACATTCTTCCGCAAAGTTATTTAGGCAGGAAGGAAGGTAGGTGCGAAGTCTCCTTTGTTATGTTATTTAACAAACATGTGTTTAATAGAACAAGTACAAAAATTAAAGTGATTACTTAATCTATTGTTTTTTGGTTCAAGCTTTGAGAAATCATAAAGTTTTTTTGGATGTAAATAATTCCAAAGTTTGTTTTTTAAATATTTTTTTTAAACATTAATAGCGCTAATTTCCGATGTGATTTCGCAGATCGGAAATAGGCAGTAACCAGGGATGATAAATGAGAAAACCAATATCGTACTAACGAACTTTTAAAATCGTACTTTTTCGCCCCCAATAGTACTAAATCATTTTTTTTATAATTTTTTTATAAAAGAATGTCTTGTTTCGATTAGACTTAAAACTGTTGACACATATAGTCTATTTCGTTTCTTTGTTTTTATATAATATTTTGGCATAAACATTTTCTTTCCACATTCGCAGAAGAGTCTGGAATGGAACATATTCCTTTGGTTATTAAGCTCTGGAAACATTAACTGGTCTAATGTTCTATTGGCATTTCGCTGGTTGCTTAGGCCAGATCATCAGGAAACTTTTTTTCAAAGACTTTGAAAAAACTAAAGATATTATTCAACTAAAACTGTAAAGCGAATGAGAGTTATGAGCTAAAAAATGAACAAAAGTTGTAAAAATACTGTCTTTTCTTTGATTCAAATATTTTTTTTTATTTAATATGAAGAAATATTAAATTATATCATTATTGAATATGTTTTATTGAGTGCTTTTTTGCAAAGCGTAATTTTGATAAATTTTTTCATTGAATCAAATAAATAGTTAGTCGACCTAAAATTTTATTTTTAACAAACTGTGCTGTTAAAAATTTTCTTGAGATATTTTTTTCTGTGAAAAAATTGCGCCAAATTTAAGAAACAAAAATTTTAAGCGTTCTAAAAATATGGGCATACGGACATCTTGGAATGGCATTTCCAAATTTATTGTGTTCACAATTTTCAATATGTACTGCAGGAGGAGGAAGACGGATATAATAGAAATTTAGCGCTTGTAAAATCTCCTTCAAAATCATTCAGAGTAAAATAATGACGACAAACATCTTGTTGACGAATATTTCAAAATATTATGAATTTCCGTTCCAAAAAATCTAGAAAAGAGAGGAAGTCGTCTCTTCTACAAGAACTTTTGCTAAAGTGGTTTCCTATATCTTTAAAAAACTTGTCAATAAAATTAGAAAATGCAAGCATATATGCTGCCACTGATACTAAATTTAGAATGTGGCATATGCAATAATTGTCCAACTAAAAAGTGCAAAAAATCTATTCACAATCAGGCTTCCGTCTGATGGCAGCTAAAGTGAGAAGGCGTACAGTACCGAGTATCCAGAGTCCATGCTAACACCGATGCGTGACTATCCGATAACAATTAGTCGCTGAAACTCAACTGTATTTAGCTGGGCTAGCGGATTGATGGCAGTCCCAACTCTAGGATCGGAAGCTTTTGCCTAATCAGTCAATCTTCTTAAACCCAAGTACATAATTACAGAAACGTCAGTTTTTTTCAAAATATAGTTATCTTGCAAATTTCCTTCTAAATACAAACTGAGATACTTTAAAAAGTCTTTTCAGAATAAAATTATTGAATACCAGCGCAGACATGAGTCATAAAAAATATAATGTGAAGCGGGCGGCCACTTTAAAAATACTTACGTAGTACAACAGTCCAAACGTCGAGGAGTATTAAAAATGTAAGAGTGAGGATGTCTTCGCCGATAATCCAAATGGAAAAATATGTAAGTATGTAAGTAAATTTGATGAACAATATGAAACTTAAGGAAACTAAACAACAAAAATCATTTAACAAAGAAAGATGTCCTTATATCCATACAAAACAATATTATGGAATATGTTAAAAGTCCGATTCTTCACGTATTAAATTAATTTTTAATTAAACATAAAATTTTTTCCAGAATAGTCAAAATAATTTTCTGAGAATACTAAATATTTTACTTAATCTACGAAAATATTTATTTAAAAGGTTTATTTAATGAATTTTCATAGAGAAATCGTTCAATAAACCTTTTATGAACCTTAAATATTTTTTATGAATAAGACCTTTAGTATGATACGAAAAATATTATTCGTAAATTATAAAGGTTTTTTGTATTTTACATGCGTACATTGAACGCAAGAATTTCGTGGTGCGAAATTACGAACGGTTTCGTTTAATATACGACAGCTTTTGTACATATAAGGTATGAAATTTTTCGAGTGTAGGAATATTACTCTTGAAATAGATTTTTTTACCTATTCAACTAACATACACAATTTTGAATTAACGTCTTTATTTTCAGTCTAAATACTATCCCTCGTATTCATAAACGTTTATAAAGTACAATTTTCATAGAAAATTTGTTTTGTAAACCTTTATTAAATGAAAAATATTTTTATGAATACGGCAGTATACACCCTAAACTATGTATGTAGGTTAGGGTGAAGGTAAAAAAAAGTTGGATTTCTTTAGGTCTCTCCCGCCAATTTGATAGGTATTAATAAAAAACAACGTAAAAAAAATTGGGACGCGAAGGCTAAGCCGTCCCTCACGCCCACTAAAGTTTAAGAAAAATTATATTTTTACATGAAATCTGACGTTTATATTTCATAACTTAGAAAATAATAATTTTGTAGAAAAGTTATTAACTAGTCTTTCCTTAATCTCTTACAGCCGTATTCATAATGAAGATTTGGCATGAAGTTAGCACAAAGTTTATTCATAATGTACTTACCAAGCTCTGGCTAACGATTTGCTAAACTCTTGTTAACGAGCTGCCAAACGCTTGCCAACTTTTGAAAAACAGCTGTTTAATGTTAAACAATTGTTTAAAATTACTGTTTTTTTAATTTAACATCTTTTTTTTTTATTTTAATTTTAAAAACTTTTTAAAATTGTTAAATGTGGAGGAAAAGACAAAATAAAATTACAAAACCAGTAATGATTAATGCACAACATGTTGCATTTTTGAGAAATATAATGTGGCATCATTTAAATTCAGAGTTGATTTATTAAAAGTTAGCAGATGGAGAAAAGTTCGTTATGAATTAACTCTGTGCTAGCAAGCTGCTAGGATTAATAGGCATTCTAGTTAGCAGCTCGTTGTACGTAGTGTGAAATCTGTGGCTAACTTTTTGTTATGAATACAGCTGTTATTAAACAAAATAAACTTAAAATATTAAATAAGCCACTAAAAAATTTAAGTTTTTTTTTCGAGATATACCGTTATTACGAAAATGGAGGAGGTTGCACAACATATATTCGCGTAACTTAAAAACGGTTTAGTTTATTGAAGAAAACTTTTTTTAATAGGCTCAGTCGTTTGAGAAACATAATAAACATAAAATAATTTTTTAGCAAAATTTCAAAATTTTTGTTCTTTAAAAAATCATTCCTTGGCAGTTATATTTTTCTATTCCCTTAAAGAATAGAGATAGCGGGTAGGTATGTTAGAAAAAATTTTATGCGTTTGACTGTTTTTTTGTAAGCAAACGCACACAAACACATATATTGAAGCTGAATTGACGTGTATAAGAAAAAATAGTTCTTAAGAAAAAATTTCCAGCAATACTGCTGTTTGCTTTGTATTTTAGTTAGGTTTTGTTAAATAACTTGTAAGGACAAAAGTTTTTGTAAACTTAACTAATAACAACTTCTAAGTAAACGATATTTTCCAAGTTATGAGGCATAAAATTCGGGCTTTACGATTTCTTTCAATCTTTGGCGGGACTGAGGAACGGCTTAGCCTTCGCCGATTGTCCTTCGTTTTTTATCAATTCCTACCAAATTGAGGGGTGAGAGCATGGAAAAACAGAAAACGAATATGCTCCATACAGTTAACGACTCTAATGTAGGTATTTGTTTTACTCTATTTTTAACTGTTGTAAAATTACACTGTGCAAGTTGAAAAAGTTGAACCTAATTTGGGTACGCTGAATCCAGTGGTGCTTACCGTTTTTGAGTAAGCTCGATTTGCCGTTATTTGCACAACATATGTATATTCGCGTTAGTCAAAAACGGTTTAGTTTATTGAATAAACTGACGTTTTATGAAATTCTTAACACTTTTCAACTTTTGTGAATGAGATCAAAAGTTGCAGACAGACTATATTCATTTATGGTTTGTTTTGTTCGGAACTTTGGAAATTATAAAAACCTGACAATTTTTTTAAAAAAATTTGTTTTTATGGGGAAAAACTGCTCCTTAAAAAATTTATTTATAATTTATATTATGTATACAAAAATACATACATACAAAGTACAAACATAAAATATTTCATTTTAATAATCCCCAGAGATCATAGTAATGTTATTTAATTACACTTATAAGTTTTTTTTTAATAAGAGTTACAAATAAAATTAAAAATTATTCTTATTCCTTATTCCACAAATTATTTTTTTTTTTTTTATATAGAAAATGGTTCTAAAAAACTGCAGTGCCCTACAAGACTACCAGTTATTTTACTAGTTATATAACCGGTAGTGTTGACCAATATATTGGTTAAAGTTTCTATTAGTTTATTAAGAGCAAAATGAAAAAACTAACCGAAACTCTTGTGTGCATGTGATTTTGCCTCTCTTTCTAACTAATATATTCCACTCGACTACGGAATATATATCTGTACTGCTTACTCTGCTGCTTTTTATTAGTCAATGATAACCAAAATAGTGGTTAATGCTAACTAGTTATTTATAACGTAAAAATTGGTTAGTACTAACCTTTATAAAAAACATAATACATTTTTTTTTAATTTTCATTTTTAATTAATTTGTTTATTGAAAAAATTATAATCAAATTCATAGGAAATTAGAAAAGTATATACCACGTATCGTTATTCCTGTGGCTGCTTTATGACGTTCCACTTCTCGCATGGGTCTGGAAATGGAGGTAACCGTACGTGTGACCAAGAAATCAAACACATACTTGAAAAGTTATCGAGATTTTTAATAACACTTTTTGATCCTTTATCTTAAACGATTATCCTGGTCAAATCCACCACCCGCATGGCCGCTACCTGTTAAACGACCACTCGTTTCAAAACTACCGCTTTGTACATGACCTCTGTTGTTTCCCGACAATCCACCATCACGTCCTCTGAAGCCTCCATCAGTACACCTTCCTTTATCACTAGCTTTCTGATTACAGCTTTTTTATAGAAATTTTTTATCTCACTACTTAAGTTACAAATTATATAATAAATTTTGTTGATTTAAGAAACTCACAAATTTTTACTCGCGTATGCAAAAAATATATTAAAATTTTGGCATTATTTGGGAAATGTTAGTTGTACCATTCTAACATATATGTTAGAGTGGAACAACTAATGTTATATTGTTGCAAGTGTGTTAGTAGTTTTTTTAGTTTTGGTTATGCATTTCTTGTAGGGAGATTTATAAAAACTGTTGATTCTGCAAGACCGTTTTGCACTTCAAAAAAATAGATAAATCTGCCCATGTGGCAACGCTGAGCATAGTTGCATTTTCCAATTTTAATAAACAAAAATTTCAAAATTTTGCTGCAAGAAAATTGTTTTTGAAAAAAAAAGTCGGAATTTCTTTAGTTTATTCAATAAAATAAAACGTTTTCCAATTACGCGAAAAACCTAAACCTATGCTGTGCAACGTTCTCCATTTTTCGAAATAACGAAACAAGAGCTAACTTAAAAAAAAAGTTACCAGCAGTGGATTCAGCGTTCCCGAATTAGGCTTAAACACCAGGTGCCTCGCTTGTCACAAAAAAGTGTCAAATTCGTAAGTAAAAATATGTAGAGCACATATAAATAAATATTCCCACGACTACTAATTAATACACGCATATGTAATTTAGCTTTGCAGGTTGGGAATTAAAACAACTTAACATACAAATAAAAATCCAAAGAAATTTAGCACTATAATTATGTATGGCTGAGGTTTCATTTATAATCGAGAAAAGGCCTGTTCGGTTTCATTGACCTTGCATTTTTGTGTGTTTGTTTAAACATTTTTTTTCTTTTCGTAGGTATTTCAGGTTAACAGCATAAACAGCAAGCCAATAGATTTAGAAATCTACTAATAAAAGAACTCTTAAAAATAAGCTGTATTTAAGTCATAAGCAGATTGCATATACATAAATACATATGTAAGTGGGCAGTTAAATAAACTTTATAGTAATTCCAAGTGTACGCGTTAGAGCTGTAAAGATGCAAATCAATTGTAGTTTTTAAATAATTGTTCCATGAAGTAATTTTTTGTTTGTTTCTTCTTTACACTCTTTCAATTTAAAATTAAACAAAATTTATGAAGAATAACTATGAAAAATAGTTAAATTGTCGTATTTTCTTAATTCTTAGTTAAACATCACGGCAAACAGGTTCGCTACAGGTATTGGCTTATTGTCTGGTCTTCCCTTTGGAGTATTAAATAAATTTTGCATAAGACACATTCTTCACAATGTACTTTTATTACACTAGAAAAAAATCTTAATTTTGATGTCAGTTAGAACAACCTAATCACTAACCCACATGACCAATTAAACAGATATATGCAAACTTGGAAGTATGTATATAACAACTTACCTCATAAATTGGTAATTTATCGGAATTCCATTGAGCAATCCGTTCAGAACTTTTGTCCACCACTGTTACAGTAATGTCGGGGCATTTTAAAGCCATTACTGAACATGTAGGCCCACCAACATAACCAGCTCCTATGCAACACACTTTCATAGCACTCATTTCTTTGTATTTTAATGTGGTTTTGATAAAATTTTAAATTGAAGATTTTCTTATCTCAAATGTTTTTTTCTTTTCTTAGAAAACAGGAAGTGTATATTTTTTGTTTTTGGTTTTTTTTGTTGACAAAACAGCACGAAAATACGGGGAGGAGGCAGCAATAAAATTTTTTTTTCTTTATTTTTCAATGAAATTTTCGATATTAAACACTTCTTATTAGATGTTTTAAAGCACTTCTTGGCACGTTGTTGTTTTACTTAATTATTCAATTTAGTAATTTTTTTCCGCATAAAAATTAAATCCACAACAAAATTTTAACATATAAAAACAAAGAAGTAAAAGAACTCGTGCATCCGTCCCTGCCTACAATTTTTCACAAATGAATACTTTTTGCAGAAATTTTTGACATTTATATGTGGGGTTGTCAGATTTTTTTCTCCTACGTCGTTAAAAAATCACCAAACTGTATTTTCATAGCTGTGGTCTACACGTGCAATAAACTTTAATTAAGATATTGTTTATTTAAAATATCTAATACCTTTTTTATACATGTTGCTAAGCTTTTTAAAAAAAGTTAAATGAAATAATGCTTAGCATTGAAGACTTTTAGTATTACAAGGAATAATAAAAAAATACATACAACAAAATCCATTGGTAAAATTACCTAAAAATATGGCACAAAACTAGCTAAGTTCAAGAATAGCATGGCAGTATCAAAGTTTTATAGGTTATATGACTATTAACTTATGTTATGTCCGTGTTCGAAAAAGTATCTATACATTTTGTCAAAATGTCTTAAAAACTTTGAAAATTAACCAATGATAGCAACGTTATTTTATATTTTAATTTTTGGAAAATTATCAAAGTTCAATTTTTTACAAGAACATAGATTTAGGTAAATTGATTACCTTTTTTTATAAACTATAAGCATTTAAAAATTTTTTTTCAATTTATTTAAACAAAGATAAATACCTTCTTCATTTCGTTTCAACCATAGTATAATAAGTACCAGGTATGTTCATTAGGGAGAGTTTTCATTATTTACCCATGGTATGTCAAAATAATTTATTTAATTTTTGACGCTTGTTTTAATTTTTTCCATATTTTCTTTTGTTTGACGTTATATGGGTTTTGAAATTGAGAACAAAATTTCTAATGACTATACCTTGTACTTATTCTACCATGGTTTCAACATTTTATTTATCAATTCATAATTTATTTTATTTATTATTTATTTATTTTATTCATTCATCCATAATTAATTTTTACAAAGTTATAAATTAAATGCTAACCTTAATGTTAATGCTAAGAAATTTTTTGAATTTCATGAATTAACTAACCCCCCTTTTCACATGCAAGTGCAAGTTCGAAAAACTCAATACACTCACACTTGTTCACTAACATTCACACAATGGTTGTACTTTCAGCCAGTCGGCTGTTTCCTCGATTTTTCGTTGATAATACGTATACACTACTTGCAAGTAAATACTTGCATGTGGAAAAGTAGGGTAAATGATCAACTAACGTTTCTACTTGTATGTATGTGTCTTCCTAAACTTAGGATTAATCTTTTTATTTATTTTTAATAACTATTACATATATTTGGGTTAGGGAATGTTATATGGATTCCAAAATCGGTTTTCGATTTTTCGATCAACTTTTTTTATTTCGGTTTTTGAAATCGATTAATCGGACCTCAAAATCGATTTTAAAATCGGATAAGATTAATTTGCAAACTTATACCTTATATCACAAAGGGGGATACACCAGCATTTTTTTGGCAAACTACTAAGGAAATTGAACCGGGATTTTTACAGTGGGTAGATATGACTATTTTTTATTTTCCTGCAAAAAGTGAAATTGTGTAAGCTTTGAGATGTCCTTTAGAGGAACAAGTGCATGTACAGTGACCGACAAAAGTCTACATACGACCCTCATTTCTTCCACCTGACGAGGCCAAAAGCATTATGAAAAAAAGTAATGATGCAGGTTTGTTTGAAATCTGGGGTCTAATCACCGCATACGATATCGAGCAAAATTGATCGAAATTATATATTTTGGTATCGTGAAACTCGATATCGAATGAAATGTATTGAATTTGAAATAATTGCATTCGATATCGAGTAACTCGACATTACATTTATCGAGTTTTCATTCGATACGTCAGTGTCTATCGTATGCAAAAAAATTTGATAGTTTATTCGATACGATAGTGTCGAATGCGGTGATTAGACCCCTGGTTTTATTAATAGAAACAAAAAAAAATAACATACTTCAATATATGTACACTTTAAAAAATATTTACAAAAAACGAAAAAATAGCATTGACAAAAGTCTACATACGGCCAACATGTCATGCTTTGTGTTTTGCTTGCTGCTGGATGATAACGGCTAAGTACCGTTTTTTTTTTAAATTTACTTTTCTGCATGTTTTACATTTCAAATCAATTGCATTCGGTTGTATTCTGGACAGTTTCCAGCATAATTCAATTGTAACAATGGCCTCGCGAAAAGAAATTTCAACTGATGTGTAAAATATAGAAACGAGAAAAAATCGTTCGGGGAAATATCAAAACTGTTGAATTTAAGTAAAGCAAAAGTTTAAACTGTATTTAATAATTTTAAAAACACTTGTTCTATTGATAAAAAACCGCGTAACAATAAGATCAAATACGGTTCTGCATCCACGAACAATTCAAAGAACCCTAAATAATAATGGTTTCCACAGCAGAACTCCGCGCAAAAAAACACTTATAAGCTGTCGCTGCATCTGGTGTAGGAAATCTTGTATTTGTCGAAGGTAATATGGATCGTTTTCAATATAAGTCTATTTTAGAACAAAATTTGGGAGCATCGGTCAATAAATTAGATCTTTTTTTCCAACAAGATAACGACCCGAAACACAACGCTCAAGTTGTAAAAGAATGGCTGCTTTACTATGCCCCGTTTTTAAACGAAATGTTTGCGTTTTTAAACGAAGTAAAAACTAATCCTCTGGAGTACACCATGGAGTAGCTTCAAAACTAATCCACTAGGAGTATGTATGAACATGGAGTAGTTTTCAGACTACTCCGTTGTAATGCAAAACTGAGTTATATTGTCCACTCCTAGGTCATCGTAATGTTAAATCGACCACCTTTTAACCGTATATTTGTAGAAGTTTTGAAGTACTCCTACTCCTTTATGGACTACTCTTTACATGTATGTATAGACTAGTATCGTTATCTGCAGGGAAATGGCAACTTGTATTCACTGTCCAATGAATATAAGCGGTGTTTAGTGTTTGGTGCAAATAGTCTTGCAAGAATGCAAAATGTCGTAGCTTGTTTATGAAATCTAAGGGAAACTCTATTTTTTTGTTATTGGATTTAACAAAACAGCTATGATATTTTGCATTTGCTCTTTTGCAAGGCTATTTGCACCCAACACTGAACTCCGCTATTGTGAATAATTTTTTGCACTTGTTCATTGAACGATTGCTTATGCCACATTCTAAATTTAGTATCAGCGGCAGCATATAAACGTGCATTTTCTGATGATATTGACAAGTTCTTAAAAGATATAGGAAACCTCTTCTGCAAAAGTTCTACATAGTAGAAAAGACGACTTCCTCTCAATTCAAGATTATTTTAGAACGAATTCATAATACTTTCATATATTCAAAATTCAAAGTGGGAACCCACTCCATTATTAGTTTTTCCGAATTATTTTGAAGGAGATTTTACAAGCGCTAAATAAAATTTTATTATACTCCTTTCCTGTTTCTGCTGTACATATTAAAAATTGTAAACACAATAAATTTGGAAATGCAATCCGAAGATGCTCGTATGCACATATTTTTAGAACGCTTAAAAATTTTATTTTCGTTTAAAATTCGAGATTGCATTTTGAGAAATATTCGTAAATTTTCCACCAAAAAGACGATTAACTCTAAAAGGTGTATGAAAACGCTCTCTGGCAACATTCTAATATAAAAACAAGTTACAATGTTATATTCGGCTGTGCCGATACCCTCCACCGAAAATTTGAATATTTCAGGAGTGATATCTATGTGATGTCTATTTATTATTTATTTATCTTTATAAAAACAGACATCAGCATTAAAATTGGTTGCGGCTATTATGATAGCATTATTTATTACGGTTTTAAATGTTTTCCGGGAGTAGGGTTTATATGAGGCCTAGGGTAAATTATGGACCGATCTTCATGAAATTTGTTAGTGTCATTTCTAGTCCTAAAAAACTGTGACGTGCCAAATTTTGTTATGATAGCGTTATAAATTACGGTTTTAGGCGTACTAAACTGTTTTCTGGGAGTAGGGTTTATATGGGGCCTAGGGTAAATTATGGACCGATCATCACGAAATTTGTTTGTGTCATTTCTAGTCCTAAAAAACTGTGACGTGCCAAATTTTAAAAGATTGCATTAATAATTACGGTCTTAGGAGTCCTTCAATGTTTGCCGGGAGTAGGGGTTACATGTGGCCTAGGGTAAATTATGAACCGATCTTCATGAAATTATACAGTGTCATTTCTAGTCCTAAAAAACTGACGTGCCAAATTTTATTACGGTCTTAGGCGTACTAAACTGTTTTCCGGAAGTAGGGTTTATATGGGGCCTGGGGTAAATTATAGACCGATCTTCATGAAATTTCACAGTGTGATTTCCAGTCGAATAAAACGAACATTTGCAAAATTTCATATCATTTCGTGCATTGTTCAATCATTTATGTTAGTTTTTGTTACAAAATTATCAATTTTTTAAAGTGGTGGTTCCACGTTTTGATTCATAGCTCTGATCCTACCGAACCGATTTGGCTGGATTTCAATCCCAAACTGCTTAGGATAACTACAAGCAATTTGACACCCAGTTTTTATATTTCTTTTGAGTTTTTCGAAAGTGAACGTGTTTTCAACAGACGGACAGACAGACGGACATGGCTAAATCGACTTAGAAATACTCAACAAGCCAGAATATATATATATACTTTATGGGATCTGAGGTGAATAATAAAAAAGTTTCACACGAAATGACAAACTTAGTATACCCTCTTCACAACTTATTGTGGTGGAGGGTATTATAAATGGATTTCTCGACCCTAAAAAATTTTACCCACCCTATTATTATATATAATTAATGGTCATGTATTTTTTGCTATCTATAATTTACATGCACAAATGAATTTTAAGTACCTTTTGTTTTGTTGTATTAAATTTTTGTTTTCAAAAATAAAATAAAAAAAATTGTAAAAAAAACGATTTAGTACTATTGGGGCCGAAAAAGTACGATTTTAAAAGTTCGGTGGTACGATATTGGTTTTCTCATTTATCATCCCTGACTTATAATATGAAAAATCAAAGAAGGTGTTGTGCAAGGTATATTTATAACAGGTAGTCTCGAAAAGCCAGCTGTTTATTTTTTATTTGCTTGTTTTGTGATACGAACTGTCAAATGTTGTATAGTTAACATGTAAACAAGTTTTTTGTCTCTATCTTTTGTCTTTTTTGTCTCTTATCAACCCCTTTGCCTTTTGACAGTTCGTACCACATAACAACAATAAAAAGCCCTGTTGTTTGTTTTATTGTACAATTGTTGTAATCTCGCGGCTACCTGCTATAAATATACCTTGGTGTTGTGTAAAAACTGACGCCATCTTACAAAACTTATTTTTATTAATATAAATTCTTTCTTATTCGACTTTATTGTTTAAATGTACATACATACATATTTTAATTTTTTTAAAGCTTGACACCCAGTCTCCACCTAACATGAAATGCAGTTAAAACATAAAGTTAAGACTTGCTGTTAAAATGGTTATATGTTTATGGTGGCATACACGTAGTGAAGTTAGAGTTAAAACTTTTCATTAAAGTATGTAGCTACAGTGTGTTTGTGGAAAATAATTAAAGTTATTTTATACTTAAATGTTTGTTTGTATTATATTTCTCACAAAAAGCAAAGTTTATTATGTGTAGTTTACAACGCTTTTAACAAATTAATTAAAGATGTCGAAAAACAACTACAAAATAGCGTACTGTCAAACTTAAACGTCAATTTATGTTATAAAAGAACTTTCAAAAGAAATGTTATAACAATCAAGTTAAAACTTTAACTGGAGCAGTCTCCACTTAACACTAATGGCGATTTCTATTCTGAGAAAAAAATGCTACAGTATATGCATGTAACACTTTTTCATGTTACCTATAATCACTCGAAGTGTTACATGTTGTACAACCTCAATCGAACAGAATTAGCTGCCTTTATTTACAACTATTACACTTTTATTATTAATGTAGTTCATTAGCGATTTTTAAAACTATTCGACTATTTGCTGCACACTTACTTTACGGTTTGGAAACAGACATTGACATCACTTATTGCTTGAACAAATTTAAAACGATAATAAATACATAGAATTTTCCACCAAAATAAAAAAACGATTTAATTCAAAAAGGAGTATGCCGTCAAAGAATATTTAGATGTAGAATTCTTTTGACAAAACTTTTAAAATATTATGACAAACAAAATAAAATATTGGTTGTACAAACAAAGTAGTAAGTACCAAAGTTGTAAAACAGGGCAGTATGAACCCTTAAGTAAAAGTAAGGGTAAAACATGTAACATGTTTTGCATGTTTTTCATCAACATTTTGACAAAAGAACTTGAACATTTTTCCCACAGTTGTATTTTTTGTACAAACGAACACAAAATGTAGAACATGTAACATTAATGCAACATTTTTCTCAGAAAAGAAATCGCCATAACTTGCAGTTAGTGCTAAAGTTAGTCATTTTATGTTAGGTGGAGACAACGGGTGAGGTATGTTTTTATATAAAAATATTAATTTTATTAAACTTATTTTTTTTAACAAAAGTTAAAATAAAAATAATATTTTTAAATAAAAAAGAACTCAAGCTTAAATAAATAAATATAAATTTAAATAATAAAAATCGATTAAGAAACAAAATTATGTAAACAAAAATAATTTTGGCAATTTTATTTTAGTGTTTTTTACCGACAATTGTCGGTGTCACACATACAAACACATTTTCACTAATGCAACCACAATGTATTAAGGCTAGATTACACTATCTCACAAGTCTTACGTATTCCATACTTTGAGAGATAGAAATCTAAATCGCTGTGAACAAAACAACCTTTTTCAACCGCAAATTTCAACTTCTTTTTTGCTTATGTAAATCAACCGCAACAATAAAAATATTGCTGAGCACGTGTATAGCAAAAAAAAAAACATTATTAGAAATAAGAACAAACAGAAAAATCACGATAGTGTTTCATATCTGTCGTTTTTTATATATTTTACCGAATTTAAAGTGAAAAACAGTTTATTTAACAACATTCGAAATATATTGTTACGAAAGTAACTTTAGTTAAGAATTAGTTGTAATTATTAGTTAAGAATTAGTTGAATTTATTAGTTATCTTGTATTTATTAGTTAACTTGTATTTATGAGTAATTTTATTAGTTTACATTGTTATTAAAAATTGTTATAATTTAGTACACTTTAATCCCAATGTGCAGAAGGCCCTAGAAATGACCGTTAAAAAAGCTTCAGTATAAGAGGTAAAATTATGTAAACATAAAGGCTGCCATAAATCAAATTAAAGTGTGGTGAATAGTAAAGCCTCGAACCTTCGAAAAACATTTCGAATGTTCTAGACAACCAAATTGCAGTACAAATACTAGAGAAGACTAGCGTAATAAGATCATTCTAAGTTCAGACTTTGTCAATAACGTATAACGCTGAGATTATAGTTGGTTGTGAATAAAAGCTATAAATTACGGTTGTTAAAAAGACTTTGTACTAAATAAAGTTGTGTAAATTGTAAACAGTGTTGAAAGTGTTTGTGTTTTATTTATTTTATTAAAGTTGCAATAAAGAACTCGAAACGGTTTATTATAAAGGAAATAAACCAAAACGTTATTAAAAGGCAGTAACGTAACAATTGGTGTCAGAAGTGGGATTGCATAAATAAAATAAATAAATTAATAAAAGTGGAAAAAAATAATAAAATAAAAAAATAAATAACAAGAAGACAGCAATGAAATTTGAAGAGCTTAAAGTAGAACAGCTCAAGAAAAAATTGGGCAAGTTGGATCTGCCAACTGCAGGTAATAAAGCACAGCTGCAAAAGAGACTAATAGATGAATTCGAGCGACGCAATATGGACATTGTGAGTTACGAATTTGAGGACAAAGAAGGAATAGAGGTATGTAATCGTGCAGTTGCTAGCAGCATGGACTTAAACACAATGTTTGCTGCTATGATGGAAAAAATGATGAAAGAAAATTCAGAAGAAAATTCTAAAAAAATTGATGAAACTGCTAGAATAATGAATAGAAATGTAGAAAAAATGGTAAATGAGAATTCAGTTACCATATTAGCTGAAATTCAAGAGCATTCTAGAATAACAAACGAGAAACTTCAAGAGATTTCCAGTGAAATGAACGAAAGAGTAAATGAAATGGAAATAGAATTTAATCAGAAGCTGTCTGATGTTAAAACTCAAGTCACGGATGTTAAAACACAAGTTACGGTTTTTGATGAAAAACTACACCATCTGGAGGCAAAAGTTAATAATATTCAATGTCAAGAAGCACCAGTGCGAGTTCTTCCAGAAGTTTCTAGTAGAATAAAGGCCCCTTGCTTTGACGGTAGTGTTCCATTAAATGTTTTCAAGTTCCAGTTCGATACAGTTGCCAATAGAAATGCATGGAACAGTGAGGAAAAAGCAATCGAGCTAATTCTTGCTTTAAAGGGGACTGCGGCTGAAGTGCTTGAAGGTGTACCAATTAGCTGTAGAAACAATTATGATGACATAATGGTTGCACTGCAGCGTAAATATGGTGGGGAACACAACAAAGAGATATACCGAATGGAGTTGCGTGGCAGAGTGCAAAAGGCAAACGAAACCTTACAAGATTTTGCTCTCGAGATTGAGCGCTTGGTGCAGCTAACTTATCCTGGTGAGAATCATCCATTGCTGGACAGCTTCAAAACAGAAGCATTCATTAACGGTATAAGAGATGCTGATGTAAAGCATGCGGTGTGTGCAGCATTAAAGTCAACATTTGCAGAAACTGTTTCATTTGCCCTGGCTCAGGAAACCGCGAGAATAGTTGCAAAGCAGAGGTCGTATAAGGTGCAAAGGCTCAATGTAACTGCTGATGATGATAGAGATATCATAAAGGAATTAAAGGGCCTTAAAGAAGCAGTTTTGCTGGTTTTAAGTGAGAAGCTGGGCAAAAACAAAGTGAAATGCTATAACTGCGGTAAGATTGGGCACATACAGCGTAACTGTTAAGCACCAAGAGAAAGTTCAAGATCTGTTTCACCACCGAGAAACAACCAACGGGCTAGTCATCAGTCATCACAGGAGTCGCCGTTAAGTATGGAGGGAGTGCTACCTTTCGCATCTGAGGACTCGATAATAAATTTAGTAGTGCCAAAGAGTAACAAAAGTATTACGACATTTGGCTACATCGATGGTAAACAGCCCATTTTGACTATCGACACTGGTGCAGGATTCTCGATAATAAGGCCTGACTTGGTTAAAGGAGCTGTCGAACCATTAAACGGAGTGAGCTTGGGAACAGCTACAGGTGAGCCTGCTACTGTCTATGGGAAAACACGTGTGGTGTTAAGAATTAACGATATTGTCACTTTTCATTAGTTTATCGTGGCCAACATTGTAGACGAAGTACTGATTGCCGCAGATTATATGATAAGTCATAATATAAGTCTGAATATGGGAAAGCAAATTATATATTTGTGTGATTATGAAATACCCCTGGATGTTGGATATCAAAGTGAGGCTAGTGAGGGACAGCCTCTCGCATGTACTCGTCAGAAATCGTCAGCTCACAGAAAAGTTGAAAAACGAGAAAAAGTGGTTGTTCATGTAAGACAGCTTAGCAGATTGGAAGCCAGGCACTGTACAGAGGCAGCGAAGGTCGCTCGTTGCAGGTAAAGCCCAGCAAAGACGGGTTTAAGGCGAAAATATTTGAACCCATATTGGCCAAGAGTATAGGTGGAAGTCAAGTTTTTAAAAGAAACTGGCCAAAGCGTATGACAGCCTTGGGCACAATAAACAGAGGTCCGTGCGTAGCCGCGGTGGTAAAAGTAAAGCCTCGAACCTTCGAAAAACATTTCGAATGTTCTAATAACCAAATTGCAGTTTTAATACTAGTGGCGACTAGCGTAATTAGATCATTCTAAGTTCAGGCTTTGTCAATAACGTATAACGCTGAGATTATAGTTGGTTGTGAATAAAAGCTATAAATTACGGTTGTTAAAAAGACTTTGTACTAAATAAAGTTGTGTAAATTGTAAACAGTGTTGAAAGTGTTTGTGTTTTATTTATTTTATTAAAGTTGCAATAAAGAACTCGAAACGGTTTATTATAAAGGAAATAAACCAAAACGTTATTGAAAGGCAGTAACGTAACAATATTTTATTATTTAGAGAGTTACTCCATATATTGTAAGGCCAGATTGTAATATCATAGTTTCGGCTATTCAAAGTACTTCTTCTTACTGTTTGGTAATATTTGTTCTACCAATTTTCTTTTAACACCTTCCATATTAATTTCAGGTTTGGTTGCAATTTGATAAAAATTGCAGGTTTTAATTAAAACTCAATTGCTTTACTATACACAGAAAAATTAAAAATTTTCTCTAATCCTCAAATTCATAGAATCAAGCAACTCATTTGTTGATTTTGCACCTATTGGCAAAATGGTTACATTGATTACTAAAAATTTTATATTTTAAAGATTTTTGTTGCAATAAATGATATTGTTAATTTTTAATTTTAAAAAATGATCAAAAAAAAAAAAACTTTGCCATTTCAAACAATGGGTTGATGGATTTTGACAATTTCCAACAACAATTACACAAGTTAAAATTATTTTATTTTAAATGAAATAATTTTTTGTTATTTGATTATTATTTAAATTCAAAATTACTTTAGAAACAACGAGAATGTTAATTAAATCAAAATTATATTTTTAATCTTCTTTAAAAAAAAAAAAAAAATGGATTCAATTATTACATTAATTAAGTTTAAATACTTTTTAAATAATTTTGTTTTAATTGATAAAAAAATTACTAATAAATTTTTCTGTGTAGGAGTTATTTAAAAAGGGAAACAAATATACATGTGTAAAAATATATGTATCCCATCGATTATTATATCATGGGAGATTTTGTTTAGTATATTCAATTTTGTTGCGAAATAATTGAATGTTGCCGGGGCTAACATACTGCTACTGGTGATGGCATAATAAGCATCGATACATTTGCCCGTCACTATTAACTAGGTAATTGGTGATCGACCAATGTCACAATCGTGTTGTAGATGATCTATGATGTTGCTAGGAAATTGTATAACTAAGGTAGGAAAACAATACAGAGAGACTAAAGCTTAATACTCTGTTCCAATTGGTGAAACATGTGGAGCAACATCCCTTATTTCAAACTGAATATTTGACATGTATCCATGTTGCCCCTCTCTTGAGTTTGCCTTATTTGCCATTCTTACCTTTAGAAAAGAAGGAAAGGAAAAATATTATTTTGTTCCCAGTAGTTATTTAAGTTCTATCTTTATTATTATGTTATTGAAAGTTCAAGTGAAATGGTTTTTTCTTTGTTTTTGGGACATATTTCATTCGTAAAAATGAATTGTTGTTGTCGAATGCTTTCATTGGAAATGCGAATAAATCGGTAATGGTAAAAGAAATAAAAATTGAAATATTTACAATTCTAATATTTCATGAAATTGTTTATCACAATGTTGACATCAAGCTAGATTAAAAAAAAAAAAAAAAAAAAAAAAAAAGAAAGAATCTGGTGATCGAAAGTTTTATTGTACAGTTTTAAGCTAACTGCTGAAATAACACTTTAATCAAAAGCTATGTTTAATAAACTCGAGTTCTTGTTGCCAACATTGAAAATGCTGAAAATGGTGGCAATATTCTACACCACGATGTATGTCTTGCAACCGAGGTGTTATGGGGAACCTTTTTTTAAAGAAAAATTCTTTTCCGGTTTACTGCGATTACTATCACAACGTGAAAATAAAAGTTCTCTATAACAAGTCATACATTTATAACTTTGAACAATTATCACAATTTGTATAATTGCAAGTAATTTATTAAACATCCCACAAAGTGGTTTTTGGAAAACCTCTTGTTTAATTGAGGTAAATAGTGCTATAATTTTTTTTGTTTCTTATGCATATGCTAATAGGGCGAATATGTATATTTTTTGGATATTGTTTAATTTAATCTCAGGAAAGAATCATAATTTAGAGATTTGGATATTCCGTGGTCCACCACATATTTACATATTAACCGATTCAATCAAATTCATAATCAGGTAAAAGTAATTTTTAATCGTTTTCTTTGTCAAAATTTACCCAATGCCTTTACAAATTTTATCAGGTGCAAACATAATTTTTATCATTGGTGGGCTCATGGAGTGAGCCACCCCTGTTGGTTTTTTTTTTCATGAGTAATTAGTATGTTACAAAAAACAACTACGACGCAATTACTGTCTCTCTACGTATAAATATATATGCAGCTACACCTAGAGTGGATGAGCTTTAGACAAATAAACGAAAAAAAAAACAGAACATAATAACTAGTATAAGCCTGCAGTCACGTTTTGAGAAAATAATTAAAATTATTCCATCCCACCCGCAATTACTCTGATAAGCTATTGTTTCACAATCTCCAAGACGAAAAGTCCGAGTAATCGAAACCGTAAGGGAGCCACGATCTATCCGTGAATCCTTCCCCAGTCAGGGAGGGAAGTTTGCTACAATTAGCCTAATCAAAGTGCTGCTCCAGGGAAAAGGAAAGAAGGGGAACTCAGTTTTAATATCATTGTCCTCTAGAATATATCCCAGAATTAGTAATCTTGCGCCGGACAAGATCATCTTATGTAACTAGAGTGTCTATTGGTCAATAATACCCACATCAAATTTTGGGGAAAAAAAAAACAAAAAAACCCAAAATAAATTTCTTAGTGCGTTATTGAAATTGAAAAAAAAGGAAAAAAAATTTAAAAGTCAAATGCGGAAAAAACCGTAAATAAAAAAATAAAAGAAAAAACAAAAAAAAAAAAAAAAAAAATCAGAAAGGTTAATTATCCAATTGCATTTTTTTTTGTTTTTTTTTTTATTATTTAATTGCATTTTTTTTTGTGGTTAATCCTCCTTCAATTAATTAACAATTCAATAGTGCATTCAGATTTTTCTTTTGTGTGTTTATCAGCCATAAAGTTTTATAAATAATATTATTCATTTTTTGTACAGATTAAATTAAGTAACATACATTTGCATGGAAACACCCATATTGTATTTTACCTACATACATACATCCATCTCTCACCCAGTACCAGCAATTGCAGAGGCCTCTTCAAAAGCTCGACGTACTTATTAACAACGATTAATATACATATATATTGGTGAGTGAATGTTATTAAATTGTATAAACATTTAGTTATGTGTATATGAGTGTTTTCCAAGCAACAAATTGATAATTGCAAAGTTCAGTATACCAGGCATCAGTTACATATGTTTATAAGAATTTTCTGGTATCCAATAGAGACAAAGACTCTTTGTTGCTTGGTAAATATCAATATATACACCTTAGACCATTTCACATCTTCCATGCACAATTAACTTTCGAGACATACAGTTTGTTTTTTTAAATTTTTTTATGTTTACTTATAATTCTTTCTTGAATCAATCCTTATTTTTTCCTATTTTTGACGGTTGTTTGGTAGTCAATGAAATTTAGTTAATTACGTTAGATTGATACGCGTTGTAAGATAATAATTATAATTACCGTTAAGATTCAATTTTATGATAATGCTAATTTGTATTGGTTATGTTTTACATTTTTTTTTTTTATCGTTTATTGAATAATTACGGTTGAAAGAACCTTATGTTCAAAAATATACTTCTAATCGAATAAAGTGAATTCTAATATGAAGAACTAAGTTAAGTTAAAAGTTTTCTTACTGTATGGAGTGACAAGTTTACGTATGGGATCTTAGGCACTGCTAGCGCCACTAAGATCATTGGTAGGGGGGGTAATGAGGCGCGTCTCTACCTGATGACAGCTAGGAGAGACATTCGGTTTATGTTGATTTGTTTTTTTTTTTGTTAGTTTCCGCCTGTACCCCGAGTTGAGCGGGGTTTATTTAACCTTCCATTCCAATATTTTTAATTTGTTAAAGGAGTCTACAACAATATTTATGTAGCAGTTATTATTCTTGAATCAGAGCACCTTTTGCCAAGGATCGTTAATACCATCGTTTGCTGTCCGTAAGTTTTATCTCTTCGTAGAAGAAACTTACTGATTTACGGCGATAAGCGATTTTGTTCATTACATAAATTGGCGCCCAACGTGGGGCCTGTGAGTATGATATAATTACTGAGATAAAGTAAATCATGCCTCAGTGCTCTGGATAAATCTACACTTTGCTTAGTTTAAATTAGATTTCAGTAACTTATAGAACATATGAGGATATAACAGGACAGAAGTTTGGGTAGCAAATAGTTATTAGTCTCTTTTGGAATTTACAATTTTTTGACGGTTATAAGTTCGAAAATATTGTCCAAGGATTTAACTGGTAAGACTTTTGAATCGAGCTAAAGTTTTTTATATTTCTCATGGTTTCCGTAGAAATTTGAAAAATGTATATCATATTATTTTTGTTCATAGTTTGACTTTTCTAACTTGAGTTATTACAGGAAATGCAGTCTCGTTGCACGGCGACGTATTGCCCTTTTAAGTCAGTTAGGGATACAAGTAGCGAATTGGAATATGATGATAGTACATAGTTTAAATTCCATAGACCGGTTTCGTTTTTTCTCTATTATCAACATAAACTGTAAATAAAACCGAACCTTAATCTTGTTCACATCTTATGCAGTAAGAAAACTATTAGTTAAAAGGGAGAAAATAAGGAAAATATTCCTGTTTGTGCATCTTGGCGCATCAAAATCACCTTGAAAAATATTATAATCGTTAAAATATTAGCCTGAGGGTTATAATACACCGTTATGGTTAAGTTGTTTTGAAGAAAATATAAAATAAAAAAAATAAATAAAAAAAATTTTAATAGAATCAAAATCATATTGCAAAATTTTATACTCGTTAAAATATTAGCCTGAGGGTTATAATATATACAACGCTATTGTTATGTTGTTTTGAAAAAGGAGAAACAAAAAGAAAATTTAATAGAACCGAATAGAATAGAATAAAATATAAGTTTTTTTTTTCTTTAATTTTTTTTTGTTTGTTTTGGGGGCCATATTTGCTGGCAATATTTTTATTTTTTTCTATCTGGACCATTACGACAAGTTTGTCGAAGTTATAGTTCTTCTCTTGGATCACGGCTCTGACATTGGTATCTTTATTTAAATCTACCATATTTTGTTTTTATGTTATAGTAGGTAATAGAGAAGGGAAATTGTAACGAAAAATTTACCTGGTTTTCCTACCAACCACAAAGTTATAGCTAGGTTTGATTTTTTTTTGTCATTAGACAACGTTATCTGTTAAATCATTATTGGCAATATAGCTATAATGGAACGATCTCCGCCTAACGGTTTAGCCTCCGCAATGGCTGATTCCAACAATGACGCATTGTGTATTGTCTGCAATGAAAGTATGTCCAATGGACAAGAGTGCCTTCTGTTATCCGAGTGCAATCACGCATTTCATAGCATTTGTATTGAGAAGTACCTCTCACATTCGGCGGAATGCCCTAGTTGTAAAAGACCTTGTGCTTTATCGGACCTGAAGACTATAAATATACTCGATAGCTCTCAGACGGGAGCGAGACCTAAAGTGGTTACGCAGGCCAAACCTCGTGGTGTTATGGCGAGGCAATATAAGACCAGAAGTAATACGAAAATCTTATTAAGTGATCCACAAACGCCAAGAGTGGAGAGTAATTTTGATATTCAACCGGCGAAACAGCACAATACTCCCCAGAGGGGTCGTCCTCTTTCGTTTAACGAAAATGTACCGCAAAATAGTGGGACTGGGACAAATTCGGATAATTATACACGAAATGTATCAGTAACTATGGATCCGACACAGTTAGAGGGCATAATCGAAAATACTGTGGCTCGGTTGTTGCATAATTTGAACTTAATGGCACCCTCCCAAAGTGTAGGAGATGCACGAAATTGCCCGACTAACAATTCTCGACCCCCACCAGACTTTTCGAATGTTCCAAATCGTGGACGAAATACTGGCTCGCGCCAGTCGGCATACTACAGCCCTTCATTCGATGAAAGTTTTGCCGTTCGTAATGATAAAATCACTTCAATTATTCAGAATTGGAACATCAAATTTGATGGTTCTAGCAATGGCATTAGTGTGGATGAGTTCTTGTATAGAGTTGGTTGCCTCACGAGGGAAAACTTTAACAATGATTTCTCCCTGATATGCAAAAATCTGCATATATTATTAGCAGGTAGGGCACGGGAATGGTTTTGGCGTTACCACAAACAGGTGGAGTATGTTGAGTGGAAACAATTTTGCCAAGCGTTTAAGTACCAATACGGGGAATTCAAATCGTCGTTTGATATTCACGAGGAATTACGAAGTCGCAAAATGAAACAAAATGAGAACTTTGAAACCTACTTTGAATCGGTTTCCGCGATTTTGGATAGGCTACCGGCTCCCATTCCTGAGTCAGATTTAGTAGAAATCTTAGTTCGCAATTTGCGCCCGGAAATAAGACATGAACTCCTCTATGTTCAGATCTTCTCTATTGCCCATTTACGAAAATTAGTTCAGATGAGAGAAAATTTGATGGAAAATGAGTATTTTAGAAAAAATTCCCAGAACAGGCACGTCCCGAATTGTGCAACCAGAAGACAAGTGGCTGAAGTAGATTGTTCTTTAGAGTTCTCTGGCTCCGCACAGAATAGTAGTCCGGAAATGTCAGTGGAGGCGCTCCAGTCTTCGCCAAAACTATTCAAATGCTGGAATTGTGATCAACCTGGTCACCACTGGGAAGATTGTCTCGAAACTCGAAATATTTTTTGCTATGGGTGTGGATTAAAAAATACCTATAAGCCTCAATGTACTCGATGTGCAGAAAAAAAATTAGGTGCATCAAAAAACTTGATAGTTCAGTCCAATATACGCCACCAACCATAACACCTAACCCCTTTGATGACAGTAATTATTCTAAGTCCCTAAACCAGAATATTAAAGATAAAGTTTGTCGAAATAACCATTTAACTATAGATAATTGCATAACCTTTGATGATAAGAACAGACCCCAGGACGAAAACTCGCGTTATGTTAATACATTTTCCGGGGAACAGATACAAATTTTAAAGGCGGATGGGGAAACCAGGCCGTGGTATGTCGAAAATAATGAAAATATTCATAACACAATTTATCCAATAGTCCCGTATCACATCCGGTTGCAGAAATATATGGCAAAGCGGAAATCTATCTTTAATCTAGATACCATTACCCTTTGTTGTAGAAAAAAACCGAAACGGTCTACTCTTAGGATGCGGCAATATTATAAAAATCGAAAAACTAGTGCAAAATATATACTTTCAACCATAATCAATAATTCGATTGACCAACGTTACTATGCGCCCGTAAAATTTTTGTCTTTTTCTGAATTAGGTCTCTTAGATACCGGTGCTAACGTTACATGCATTGGATCCGATCTGGCACAGTGTAATTTTTTTCAATATAATGAATTCAGTCCCATGAAGTCCACGGTGAAAACTGCCGATGGAAAAATACAGAAAGTTTTAGGAGTTTTACATGTCGATGTTCACTTTAAGAATGTCGTTAGAAAATTAAAAATTTTAGTTGTACCCACTATCACTCAAAGGCTTATTTTGGGGCTGGATTTCTGGAAGAGTTTTAATTTAGCTCCTGAGATTTTTGGTGGGGTAATATATGCATCTGAGGGGGAAAGTCCACCCAAAGTGTTAGCAAAATTTGAACAAAGTCATTCTGTTTTATCCGAGGTTAAATCCGATGAAAATATCAATCGGCAATATCCCTTAACCTCTGCGCAGCGTACCCAACTCGATGCTATTATAAGCCTTTTTCCAAATTTCGAAAAAGAGGGCTTAGGGCGCACGGGATTAATACAACATTCTATAGATGTCGGGGAGGCCAGGCCTGTAAAACAACGCTTCTATCCTATTTCACCGGCGGTCGAAAAGGTAATGTTTACGGAGATCGACAGAATGCTAGAACTGGGAGTTATTGAGCCCTCGTCCTCTGCCTGGAGTTCGCCCATGAGACTTGTTATGAAACCTAATAAAGTAAGGTTATGTTTGGACGCGCGGAAATTGAACGAGGTTACAAAAAAGGATGCTTATCCTCTACCAAGTATAGAGGGAATCTTTTCTAGATTACCTAAGGCCAATATAATTACCAAGTTAGACCTGAAGGACGCATATTGGCAAATAGGCTTGTCGGAAGAGGCAAAGGCCTTGATTGCATTTACAGTCCCGGGAAGGCCATTATATCAGTTCGTGGTAATGCCTTTCGGGCTCTGTAATGCCCCTTCTACAATGTGCCGCCTAATGGATAGTTTAATACCCCCTGACCTCCGCTATTCTGTTTTTGGCTACCTTGATGACTTAATTATAGTTTCGGAAGATTTTAGCACCCATCTTGCAGTCCTTGTTCGAATAGCGGAAGAGTTTAAAAGAGCAAATTTAACCCTCAATATTTCCAAGTCCAAGTTTTGTGTTACAGAGGTTAACTACCTGGGCTACATTATCGGAAGGGGGGGGATAAAAACGGACCCCGAAAAAGTGGAATCCATTCGAAACTGGCCACCTCCAAAGAACCTTAAGCAGGTACGGGGTTTTTTAGGCCTAGCGGGTTGGTATCGCAGGTTTGTGGCCAACTTTTCATCTATTGTTTTTCCGATAACCGAAGTACTGTCAACTAAAAGAAAATTTTGCTGGACTCCAGAAGCCCAGAAATCTTTTCAACTCATAAAAGAGTTATTGACCTCGGCACCCATTCTGTCTAATCCAGATTTCTCAAAAAAATTCTACGTACAGTGCGACGCTAGCGATTTTGGCATTGGGGCGGTGTTGGTGCAGCAGGATGATGAGGGCAATGAAAGGCCTATTGCTTTCATGTCAAAAAAACTAAATACTGCCCAACGCAATTATTCTGTTACGGAACGCGAATGCTTGGCGGCACTGGAGGCCATAAAAAAGTTTAGATGTTATCTGGAACTACAGGAGTTTGAGATTATAACTGACCATTCGTCATTAATGTGGTTGATGAAGCAACAGGATGTGACAGGACGGCTGGCGAGATGGGTCTGGAAACTTCAAGGATTCAAATTTTCAATAAGTCATCGTAAAGGCAGTGATAACGTTGTTCCTGATGCCCTATCTAGAATTCCTTTCGAGGAAGTTGCAGTATTAGAGTCTTCAGAACCGGAGGTGGACCTTTGTTCTCCGCATTTTAATGATTGTGAGTATACAGCGTTAAAAGACAAAATTCGTGAAAACCCTAACAAATACCCCGACATTAAAGTCATCGACAACTTTTTATATATCAGAACATTGCACTACACCGGTGACATTAGGCAAGAAAACGACACGTGGAAACTATGGATACCACTAGGTTTAAGAAAAACAATGATATCTCGGTTTCATGATGACCCAATATCTGCCCATGGGGGGATGAAGAAAACCTTGGAACTAATTCGGAGGAAGTTCTTTTGGCCAGGTCTCGTGTCGGACGTAAGAAATTATATAGGGAGCTGTGACACCTGTAAGGAGTCAAAAGCCTCCAATATCATTTTAAGACCTCTTATGGGTAATCAGCCAGTAAGTGTTCGACCTTTCCAGCGGCTTTACGTCGATATTTTAGGACCATATCCTAGAAGCAGACAGGGACATATTGGAATATTAATAGTGCTTGACCATCTGACCAAATTCCATTGGTTATGTCTATTGAAAAAGTTCACGTCAGCAAAGATTCAGGAATTTCTTTTACATCAAATTTTTCATATTTATGGAAACCCTAGTTAGTGATAATGGGTCTCAATTCAAGGCAAACGAGTTTAACGCCTTTTTGACTGCTTTAGGTATTAAACATCAATACACCGCAATTTACTCCCCGCAGTCAAATGCTTCGGAGCGGGTCAACCGGTCCATTATAGCGGGAATTCGCTCTTATCTTAAAAATGACCAAACGCTGTGGGACCAAAATCTAAGTGTTATTAGCTGTGCTCTGAGAAACTCTTTCCATCAAACAATTCAGTGTTCCCCCTTTTATGCACTTTTTGGTCAGGATATGATAACACATGGTAGCTCCTATGAACTACTTAAAACCCTTAATGTTCTTAATGAACCCCATATTAAATTGCATCGAGACGATGAACTGTATTTATTGCATAAAAAGCTGCAGCGACAAATTACAGAGGCTTACGAAACGAATCGAACGCAGTATAATTTGAGGGCAAGGCCAATCACCTATAAAGTAGGACAATACGTGTTTAGACGGAATTTCGCACAGTCTAATGCCGACAAAAAGTTTAACTCGAAACTTGCACCCTATTTTATTAAAGCAAAAATTAGGGAAAAGATTGGCAACCATTATTATGTCCTGGAGGATACTGAGGGTAAAGTCTTGGGTACCTACCATGCGAAAGACATTCGTATATAAGCTTGTTGTTTTCCTTCCTCGTAATACTTTGACTTAAAAAGTTAGTATTATGCGGTTTGTAAGGCCAGATTGTAATATCATAGTTTCGGCTATTCAAAGTACTTCTTCTTACTGTTTGGTAATATTTGTTCTACCAATTTTCTTTTAACACCTTCCATATTAATTTCAGGTTTGGTTGCAATTTGATAAAAATTGCAGGTTTTAATTAAAACTCAATTGCTTTACTATACACAGAAAAATTAAAAATTTTCTCTAATCCTCAAATTCATAGAATCAAGCAACTCATTTGTTGATTTTGCACCTATTGGCAAAATGGTTACATTGATTACTAAAAATTTTATATTTTAAAGATTTTTGTTGCAATAAATGATATTGTTAATTTTTAATTTTAAAAAATGATCAAAAAAAAAAAAACTTTGCCATTTCAAACAATGGGTTGATGGATTTTGACAATTTCCAACAACAATTACACAAGTTAAAATTATTTTATTTTAAATGAAATAATTTTTTGTTATTTGATTATTATTTAAATTCAAAATTACTTTAGAAACAACGAGAATGTTAATTAAATCAAAATTATATTTTTAATCTTCTTTAAAAAAAAAAAAAAATGGATTCAATTATTACATTAATTAAGTTTAAATACTTTTTAAATAATTTTGTTTTAATTGATAAAAAAATTACTAATAAATTTTTCTGTGTAGGAGTTATTTAAAAAGGGAAACAAATATACATGTGTAAAAATATATGTATCCCATCGATTATTATATCATGGGAGATTTTGTTTAGTATATTCAATTTTGTTGCGAAATAATTGAATGTTGCCGGGGCTAACATACTGCTACTGGTGATGGCATAATAAGCATCGATACATTTGCCCGTCACTATTAACTAGGTAATTGGTGATCGACCAATGTCACAATCGTGTTGTAGATGATCTATGATGTTGCTAGGAAATTGTATAACTAAGGTAGGAAAACAATACAGAGAGACTAAAGCTTAATACTCTGTTCCAATTGGTGAAACATGTGGAGCAACATCCCTTATTTCAAACTGAATATTTGACATGTATCCATGTTGCCCCTCTCTTGAGTTTGCCTTATTTGCCATTCTTACCTTTAGAAAAGAAGGAAAGGAAAAATATTATTTTGTTCCCAGTAGTTATTTAAGTTCTATCTTTATTATTATGTTATTGAAAGTTCAAGTGAAATGGTTTTTTCTTTGTTTTTGGGACATATTTCATTCGTAAAAATGAATTGTTGTTGTCGAATGCTTTCATTGGAAATGCGAATAAATCGGTAATGGTAAAAGAAATAAAAATTGAAATATTTACAATTCTAATATTTCATGAAATTGTTTATCACAATGTTGACATCAAGCTAGATTAAAAAAAAAAAAAAAAAAAAAAAAAAGAAAGAATCTGGTGATCGAAAGTTTTATTGTACAGTTTTAAGCTAACTGCTGAAATAACACTTTAATCAAAAGCTATGTTTAATAAACTCGAGTTCTTGTTGCCAACATTGAAAATGCTGAAAATGGTGGCAATATTCTACACCACGATGTATGTCTTGCAACCGAGGTGTTATGGGGAACCTTTTTTTAAAGAAAAATTCTTTTCCGGTTTACTGCGATTACTATCACAACGTGAAAATAAAAGTTCTCTATAACAAGTCATACATTTATAACTTTGAACAATTATCACAATTTGTATAATTGCAAGTAATTTATTAAACATCCCACAAAGTGGTTTTTGGAAAACCTCTTGTTTAATTGAGGTAAATAGTGCTATAATTTTTTTTGTTTCTTATGCATATGCTAATAGGGCGAATATGTATATTTTTTGGATATTGTTTAATTTAATCTCAGGAAAGAATCATAATTTAGAGATTTGGATATTCCGTGGTCCACCACATATTTACATATTAACCGATTCAATCAAATTCATAATCAGGTAAAAGTAATTTTTAATCGTTTTCTTTGTCAAAATTTACCCAATGCCTTTACAAATTTTATCAGGTGCAAACATAATTTTTATCATTGGTGGGCTCATGGAGTGAGCCACCCCTGTTGGTTTTTTTTTTCATGAGTAATTAGTATGTTACAAAAAACAACTACGACGCAATTACTGTCTCTCTACGTATAAATATATATGCAGCTACACCTAGAGTGGATGAGCTTTAGACAAATAAACGAAAAAAAAAACAGAACATAATAACTAGTATAAGCCTGCAGTCACGTTTTGAGAAAATAATTAAAATTATTCCATCCCACCCGCAATTACTCTGATAAGCTATTGTTTCACAATCTCCAAGACGAAAAGTCCGAGTAATCGAAACCGTAAGGGAGCCACGATCTATCCGTGAATCCTTCCCCAGTCAGGGAGGGAAGTTTGCTACAATTAGCCTAATCAAAGTGCTGCTCCAGGGAAAAGGAAAGAAGGGGAACTCAGTTTTAATATCATTGTCCTCTAGAATATATCCCAGAATTAGTAATCTTGCGCCGGACAAGATCATCTTATGTAACTAGAGTGTCTATTGGTCAATAATACCCACATCAAATTTTGGGGAAAAAAAAAACAAAAAAACCCAAAATAAATTTCTTAGTGCGTTATTGAAATTGAAAAAAAAGGAAAAAAAATTTAAAAGTCAAATGCGGAAAAAACCGTAAATAAAAAAATAAAAGAAAAAACAAAAAAAAAAAAAAAAAAAATCAGAAAGGTTAATTATCCAATTGCATTTTTTTTTGTTTTTTTTTTATTATTTAATTGCATTTTTTTTTTGTGGTTAATCCTCCTTCAATTAATTAACAATTCAATAGTGCATTCAGATTTTTCTTTTGTGTGTTTATCAGCCATAAAGTTTTATAAATAATATTATTCATTTTTTGTACAGATTAAATTAAGTAACATACATTTGCATGGAAACACCCATATTGTATTTTACCTACATACATACATCCATCTCTCACCCAGTACCAGCAATTGCAGAGGCCTCTTCAAAAGCTCGACGTACTTATTAACAACGATTAATATACATATATATTGGTGAGTGAATGTTATTAAATTGTATAAACATTTAGTTATGTGTATATGAGTGTTTTCCAAGCAACAAATTGATAATTGCAAAGTTCAGTATACCAGGCATCAGTTACATATGTTTATAAGAATTTTCTGGTATCCAATAGAGACAAAGACTCTTTGTTGCTTGGTAAATATCAATATATACACCTTAGACCATTTCACATCTTCCATGCACAATTAACTTTCGAGACATACAGTTTGTTTTTTTAAATTTTTTTATGTTTACTTATAATTCTTTCTTGAATCAATCCTTATTTTTTCCTATTTTTGACGGTTGTTTGGTAGTCAATGAAATTTAGTTAATTACGTTAGATTGATACGCGTTGTAAGATAATAATTATAATTACCGTTAAGATTCAATTTTATGATAATGCTAATTTGTATTGGTTATGTTTTACATTTTTTTTTTTTATCGTTTATTGAATAATTACGGTTGAAAGAACCTTATGTTCAAAAATATACTTCTAATCGAATAAAGTGAATTCTAATATGAAGAACTAAGTTAAGTTAAAAGTTTTCTTACTGTATGGAGTGACAAGTTTACGTATGGGATCTTAGGCACTGCTAGCGCCACTAAGATCATTGGTAGGGGGGGTAATGAGGCGCGTCTCTACCTGATGACAGCTAGGAGAGACATTCGGTTTATGTTGATTTGTTTTTTTTTTTGTTAGTTTCCGCCTGTACCCCGAGTTGAGCGGGGTTTATTTAACCTTCCATTCCAATATTTTTAATTTGTTAAAGGAGTCTACAACAATATTTATGTAGCAGTTATTATTCTTGAATCAGAGCACCTTTTGCCAAGGATCGTTAATACCATCGTTTGCTGTCCGTAAGTTTTATCTCTTCGTAGAAGAAACTTACTGATTTACGGCGATAAGCGATTTTGTTCATTACAATATGCAATATTTTAAACATTTTCCAAAAAGTTGTTATATGAATAAAATCTGTAAATTTGTGTGTTTATGAAATCTGATAACTTATAGATTTTATAAACACCCAAATTTACAGATTTTATTCATATAACAACTTTTTGCATAATTATTCAAACATTTTAAACCACAAAATTTCAAGCTTTTTTTCATATTATTATTGATTTCTTGACTTTTTATGATTAATATAGTTCTCGTTATGTTTCCTGATATATTTTTGCTTGTATTGTTATTGTTTGTCACGCACGTCTTGTTGTTTTCAAAACAATAACAATAGCACGTGGTCAACACAAAAAAAATAATATTTTGCGGTTGATTTCAAGTATTGTTTTGTTGACACGCGTTGTATTCTAACCAAGGCGAATTCATAAAGGTGGCCGCATTATGAGATAGAGTTATGCTAGCTATCCCTTTTTATTGAAAAATACTATATATTTTGTTTTTGTAAAAAGTTAGAGTGAATGTCAAAAATATTTGTTGAAAATATAAAAACTGGAATTTTTTTTGTGTATAAAATATACACAATTACTTTAGAAAGTAAATCTTGTTCCTCTATTGGAAATTTATTGTGGCTCCACTTACTCCTTAAGTATTTTTAATTTTTTGTGTTTATATTTTATATTCACTTTTTTATTTTATAAAATTTAAATAAGTTTTTTTTCAAGTATTTAAATTTTTATTGATTTTTAAATTTGAATTAATTTTTTCACAATATGTAAACAAAGCTTGACATTCAGTATACACACAGAAAAATAAACAATAAACAGATGTCTCGAAAATGTCACCTGTATGAATTCGCCTTGATTCTATTCAAGTACATGCACAAAGTACCAAAACAATGCAACAATGTGCTTTGTTTATTTAAACTTTTTAAAATGTAACATGGTGGCCACGCGATCAAATTTTGCCTTTCAATTCCATTTAATTTGCAATACACTCTTACTTTTTTACTAACACACTCACACTTTATAAATTGACCACGAGATGGCTTTCAATTTCACTTTTCCATTTGTTTGGCAATTTTACTTTCAATTTAACAGCTGGGGCCTAATTCTGGCAGTCGTAATCGAGTAATTTCTCGATTCGAAGGCAATTTTATCTCAGTCGATACTGAACGAATCAAAATTATTTTTTCAGTATTGTGAAACTCAAATTAATGCTTTACAACGCTGAAAAAATAATTCCAATTCGTTCAGAATTGACTGAAATAAATCGATATTAAATTGCTTTCGAATCGAGAAATTACTCGCTCACGACTGCCAGAATCAGGCCCCTGATTACATGTTTGTCTTTATAAATTGTTTACTTGATGAAATCTTGAAAGTAAATTGCTTACGAATTGAATGCAGCCTACGTCACAGCTTTCAATTTATGTAAATTTTGACAAGCAGTATATGTAAAAGACTATCAAGAACAACAACAACAATAAAAATAATAATAAAAAAGCAGATGGCATGTTTAAATTACTACAAGGTGGCAGCACTACGGCATCTGGTAATATTTTGCTTAACTGTGGTGAGAACCCCAAGATGTATTTTTTTGTTTATGTATACATTCAAGGCGAATTCATTTTTCAGATGGCGTTGAAAGCACAGCCGTTTAGGGATGGGCAAATTGAAAAATTATATCGATATATATCTAATCGGCATTTTTTAAGAGTACCGATATTTATTATTTCAAAAATATTGATATATCGAACGTATTTTGCTGAAACTACTACCAAATGAAAAAAATTAACATACCTTTGTACATACATATTTATGAACAAACATTTTATTTGTAATTGCATTGTTACTTTTTATTGTTTTATTTTATTTCAAAAAAAATAATAAGAACAAAAAAATTCAATAAAAAAAAATTCAATAAAACAAAAAATTTAATTTTAACAAAAACAAAAGGGAAGAATTCAAAAAACCATATGAAATATAAAAAAAGTAAATTACGAAAAATTTTAATGGAAGTAAATAAGACATGGAAGTACCAACTTACCTTAAAGTTTGAATTGCACCCCAAAAGTACCAACTTTAACTAAAAATGTTTTTGATTTATTTATTCAAACCAGTAATCATCAGATATGGACATCAGGAGCTCTCTCTGTTTTATGTGCTCGCCTGTCAATCTGCTTCTTGTAAGTCCCAATTTACAATCTGAAAGACAGATGGCAGACAGACGAAGTTGGTGGTAAGGGAACGACGTTGTATGCGTGACACACTTTACTTCTTTCCTCTCTCGTCAACAAACTTCAACCGTCTGCCTTCTGTTTGTTACATTGTAAATTGGGACTATCCGGCACTGCTTCTTATATTGCCAATTATTTTAGATCTTCATATAAGTTTAAAAAACATAGGATACATGGCATTAATGCCAATTCATAAAAAACATATTGTTTGGAAAACGTCTAAAATTTTGAGTTTTTAATGAAGACTTACATTAAAAAATATCGAATTCGATAGTCGTATTTGAATATCGATATATCGGTATTTTAAATAACGGCGATATTTTGATATGTCGATATTTTTTGCCCATTCCTACAGCTGTGCTACTTTTTTTCTAAATTAGAGAGAGGAATGTCAAAAGTCACTTGTGTTTTTGACATATCGACCAACGAAAGCAACAAATAATATACAATTTTGTGTTTTTGGTGTTGTTACTTGTTGTAGTCAGTGTTGGGCAAAATACATGGTTTGCGGTATTTAAAATACAAAATACAAAATACTTGCTGGTCATGTATTTAAAATACAAAATACAAAATACTTTCAGGTTATGTATTTAAAATACAAAATACAAAATACTTACACATCCTGTATGTATTTAAAATACAAAATACAAAATACTTCCATTTATTGTATGTATTTCAAATACAAAATACAAAATACTTCCACGTCATGTACATTAAGGTTATAACTTTTTTTTGAGTGCAAAATACCACTCCAGCGCCATGTGGGGAATTTTGTTCTGATAATAAAAAACTGTTTTTTAAGCTGATTCGGTGAAAAAAGTTTCCGCACCGTAAGCGATTCCTAAAACTCCATATTATGTGTAAATTTTATTTTTGGAAATCGAAACCCTTTTGATTTTGCATTAGACTTATGAAAAATGGTTTAATGTTGAAGATTATATATGAATTTAAACAAAAACGAACTTATTTAAGACAAGAGCCACTGATTTAATGATGAAAATAAAAACTAAAAACAAAACTTCAACGCTTTCGGTGCGGAAACTTTTTTCACGAAAGATGAAAAGTGACACCATATTTTTTTATATTTTGGTAGATTAAAATGCAATCAACCATCAATAAACTGACAGAATATATTTTGTAAACTATGTTTTTAAAATACAAAATACTCCCATTTTTTTATGTATTTAAAATACAAAATACAAACTACTTATATTTATTGTATGTATTTAAAATACAAAATACAAAATACTTGCTGGATATGTATTTAAAATACAAAATACAAATTACTTGCACGTCATGTATTTGAAATACAAATACAAAATACGTATTTGTATTTTAAATACGTATTTCAAATACATGTATTTCAAATACTGCCCAGCCCTGGTTGTAGTATTGCCCACAAAGTCACAGAGTACACAGAGGCGTCACGAGACAGAAAAGATTGTGTTTTTTTCTGTCTTTTTCTTCGAAAGCTGTCCCTTTTGCATTTTTTGTTTTGATCACGCAATTTGTGTTGATAGTAGCGGCCTGTTTTTACACATTGCCACTTAACTACCAAAAAAACGTTTTCTTTCTCTTTCTTCGAAAGCTGCCCTCGCAAATGATTTAGGCATTTTTCATACGTCACTTTTTTCATCTCTGCATGCTTTGTGACAAAGTATACAGAGATGTCACGAGACGGAAGATTTTGCGTTTTTTTTGTCTCTTTTTAAGAAAGCTGCCCTTTTTCATTTCTCTTTGCATCATCTTTTATGCCGCAATACAATGAACACAAATTTATTTAGTTGATATTTATTTGCAAAGCTTTTGTAAAAATTAACTTTTTAGTTCACCACAACAGGAGTAAATAACATTATAAAACAAAACAATTTTATAAATACATTTTTTTCCACAAAAAAACAACGTTTGTTGAACTAATGCATTTGTTTAACGTGATTTGTGTTTTGTTATTTTTGTTTTGATCACGCTATTTGTGTTGATTGTTGCTGCCTGTTTTTACACATTGCCACTTCACTACCAAAAAAGCTTTCTGTCTCTTTCTTCGAAAGCTGCCCTCGCAACTGACTTGGGCCTTTTTCACACGTCACTTTTTTCATCTCTGTATACTTTGTGGTATCGCCACAGAATACAAACAGAACTGTCACGAGACGGAAGATTTTGCGTTTTTTTTTGTCTCTTTCTAAGAAAGCTGCCTTTTTTGCACTTCTCTTTGTATCATCTTTTTTGTAAAAATTAACTTTTAAGTTTACCACAACACGAGTAAAAAATATTTAACTAAATTGATAACATTATAAAACAAAAAAATATTAATAAATAAATTTTTTTCGCACAAAACACAACGTTTGTTAAACTAATGCATTTGTTTAACGTGTTTTGTTATTTTTGTTTTGATGACGCCATTTGTGTTGATTATTGCTGCCTGTTTTTACACATTGCCACTTCACTACCAAAAAAAGCTTTCTGTCTTTTTCTTCGAAAGCTGCCCTCGCAAATGATTTTGGCCTTTTTCACATGTCACTTTTTACAGTTCTGTTAGTATTCTGTGGTATCGCCACCACAATTTACATGAATTCGACTATTTTACATTCTTGAAATATTTTTTTGTGCGGTAAAAAATCATTTTTGTGCGGTTTTTAAATGAAAATTAAAATATTTTTAACAAAGTCATGTTTTATTTCCTTAATAAGGTTAGATTCAATCTAAATTGTATATTATTTTTCATAAATATAGCAAAAAACCTCGAGTTTAATAAGTGGGTCAATTTGACCCAACCCCCATGTCCGTGTAGCTAAAATCTGTAGAAAGCAACAGCAAAATTACAAAATATTTATGATTTATGACTTTGTTTTTGCTTTCAATGTAATTCTTTGGCGTTGCGTTACGTTTTACATAATTAGGGCCTTAAATTCATTGCTTAAGAACATTATTGCAATTATAACCATGTAGACGTCAAGAAGAGCAACGTTTTGTAAAATTTCCAAATTGCTAGGAAGCCTAGTTCTTACCTCGTAAATAAAGTTTTTGGTAAAACGAATGCAACTTTCTTTTATTACTTTTTTTATCATTTGAAATCTTAAAATCTTTACAGGCTTTCTCAAAATTGTACTCCAAATAGCAAAGCTCATCTAAATTATCCTCTATATAATCGAAGCTTTAAAAAATGTTAGAAAAAAAATAAAAATTGTAAAAAGCACTAAAGGCTCTAAAGAAAAATTGAAAAAGCCCCAAGTTAGTGCTTTTTCTTAGTTTGACAATAAGGATAAATAGTGCTAAAAGCACTAAGTTGGCATCACTGGGCACCAGGCATTTCAGACTAATTTTGGTATGCATGACCAACACCACTTTATTTTTCATTCCCATCATTTGTTTCTATCATACCTACCCGCTATCTCCATTTCTTACAAAATTTTCAAAACAGGCGAGAAATTTATAAAAGAAAAATACCTATAATTGCCTAGAAGTCGCCCCTAAGGGGATAAAATTTATGACCGGCCCCCTTAGCGGGGCTCCCATACACTTAAGGCGTTTTATGAAATTATTAAATTTAATGAACATTTTTAATCTTTTGTGAATAAATCAAAAGTTGTAGACAGAATTTAGTTATTAATGTCTTATTTTGTTTGTAACTTTGTTTTGTATACGTGTAGAAAAAATTATGTTTCTAAAACGACTGCTCTTGTTGTGCAACATCCTCCATTTTCGAAAACAAGAGTTAACCTAAGAAACACCTAGCACCACTGTATTTAGCGTAAAAGCGCCAGGTGCCTCGCTTGTCAGTTTTTCAACTAGCACAGTGTAATTATTTATGTCATTTAACATTACGCATTAACACTATGGCATTACTAACTTTAACATTGTGGCATCACTACTATTGAAGCTGTTATTTAAATTTAACGGATTTTTTTAACATTCCCTTTTTATCTGAAATATTCTGTACGAATATTTTTTACATTACATTACAATCTTACCTGGAATATTCTGTTCAGTGATTTTAACACAAGAATTATACATAAATAATACAATAACAATCTAAAATACATAATTTATAACGTGAATATTGGTGAAAAAATTATAATCAAATTCATGGTCAGGAAGGTACATATATACCACGTTTCGTTATTTCTGTGGCTGCTCTATGTCGTTCCACTTCTTGCATGGTTCTGGAAATTGAAGTAAACGAACGTGTGACCAATTGATTGCGACCAAAAAATCAAATACATACTTGAATTATTACCACCGGCAAATCTTAAACGATTATCCTAATCAAAGCCAACACCCGCACGACCGCTACCTGTTGGACGACCACTCCTTTCAAAACGACCGCTTTGTTCATTACCTCTGTTGTTTCCAGAGCATCCACCACCACTTCATCTAAAGCCGCCATCAGTACCTTACCACAAACATGTTAGCAATTTTTTTTTAGCTCTACTTTAATATTCAAATTATAGAAGTAAATTAATTGATTCACAATTCACAAATTTTTATAAGAGTTTGACAAAATTATATTAAAAAAATGGTTTTATTTATGAAATGTTAGTTGTCCCACTCTAATGTATATGTTAGAGTGTAACAACTAATATAAAATTGTTGCAAGTGTGTTAATATTGTTGCGTTACTGCCTTTCAATAACGTTTTGGTTTATTTCCTTTATAATAAACCGTTTCGAGTTCTTTATTGCAACTTTAATAAAATAAATAAAACACAAACACTTTTAACACTGTTTACAATTAACACAACTTTATTTAATACAAAGTCTTTTTAACAACCGTAATTTATAGCTTTTATTCACAACCAACTATAATTTCCTCAGCGTTATACGTTATTGACAAAGTCTGACCTTAGAATGATCTCATTACGCTAGTCGCCGCTAGTATTTATACAGCAATTTGGTTGTCTAGAACATTCGAAATGTTTTTCGAAGGTTCGAGGCTTTACTATTCACCACACTTTAATTTGATTTATGGCAGCACTAATGTTTACATAATTTTACCTCTTATACTGAAGCTTTTTTTAACGGTCATTTCTGCACATTGGGATTGAAGTGTACTAAATTATAACAATTTTTAATAACAATGTAAACTAGTAAAATTACTAATAAATACAAGTTAACTAATAAATACAAGATAACTAATAAATTCAACTAATTCTTAACTAATAATTACAACTAATTCTTAACTAAAGTTACTTTCGTAATAATATTTTTTTTTTTTAGTTTTGGTTATGCATTTCTTGTAGGGGACGCCCAATTTTATGCGTCTAAAGATGGTTTATATGTTTACTAATTTATAGATTTGTTGGTTAAAACACATTTTAAACCAAAAAGAGAGTTTAATTTGCTCTGATTTATTAGCCCTTAGAATTTATCGTCTTTTTTGTGGACGAATATTGACGAATATTTAAAAAAATGCAATCTCTAGTTTTAAACGAAAATAAAATTTTTAAGCGTTCTAAAAATATGTGCATACGAGCATCTTCGGATTGCATTCTCAATTTATTGTGTTTACAATGTCAATATTCAAATATAAAATAAAATTTAATTAAGCGATTGTAAGATCTCCTTCAAACTAACTCGGAGTAAAATAATAATGGAGTATAATGGAATAAACATTCCCCGGGAGTTTTTTCCCTTTTCCTACTTTTACAATTGAATTAACATATGAAAAATGAGAGAAGGGAGAAAACTCCCGGGGAATTTTTATTCATAATTGGGATGAATATGTAAGAAGAACATAAATTATTACCAGATATATGTATATTTTTAATCAAACTTTTAAATAAATTGACTATTTTCCAAAATAAAATTTTTTAAAGCTTAATAAATTTAAAATTTTATATGATAAAGTTACTTATAATATGGTATATAAAAGATTAAGTGTTCTTCCCTAAAGATGTTATATTTTAATAAATATGTATATTGACAAAATTTTAAGTTTTGTAGAAAAATCTTTCAAGAAATATTTATTTTTGAAATTGGCCCTTAACGGGCTAATAAATCGGAATTTTTTAAAGATCAAGTGAAAGCCATTTCGAAGTAGTTTCTAATAATACCACTACTTCTTAGATCCAGTTTTTACCTAAAAAGTTATTGATAAAGGGTTCGTTCGTAAATGCAGTTGTTGGGTATCACTTGCGCAGAAGTAAAGTTTAATGTTCGTAAAAGCATCACTTGTAAGAAACTTGGCATCACTCTTATATGTCAAAAGTTTTTATGCAGTAATGCCGCAGCTCTGCAGCAAACTTTGGCAAGTTGTTTTCCATTTTGATTTAAAAGTTTATGTTGTTTGAAATGTTGTTATTTTTTTACTTTTAGTCGATTTTTTTGGTATTCATATTTATTCTGTGTTCACAACTGATCAATATATTAAGGTAAAGAAAAACGTTTCTTAAAATTTTTTGTTTTCTTTTTTATTTTTTACTTTTTAGTAACGAATAGCTTTAATTAATACATTACAATTTACATTTACATTTACATTTACGAAAATAGTTTTAAATTTAAATGAAAATATTTTTAATATTTAGGGGTAAAAACTGCAGTAAGTAAGGAATTCATTAGAAAATTTTTTTTTAGCCAGGATGAAATCTACTGGGGGCAGAATTTTTTTTGTAAAATGCTTTTTTTAGCCGCCTTTTACTTAACGCAAATGGATGCAAGATTTGATGCTGCGAAGTGAATGTAAAGAAAAGCATTTCACAAAAAAAAAAAAATTCTGCCCCCCTTAGATTTAATCCTAGCTACGCTCATGTATTCGTGTATTACCATCGGGAGTATGAATGCCTACAAAGTTTTATGCATTTGCATTGAGTAGAAGGCAGTCAAAAAAGCATTTTATCAAAAAAAAAAATTTGCTGCATTGAGTAAAAGGCGGTTAAATTAACGTGACAAGATTTGATTTTCCAAAGTCAAGCTGATAAAAAGCATTTAAAAAATTCTGGCCCCCCCTTGATTTTATCCTGGCTACGCCCATGAATTCGTGTATTGTTATCGGGAATATGTATGCCTGCAAAGTTTCATCCATTTGCTTTGAGTAAATGGCGGCCAAAAAAGCATTTTACCAAAAAAAAAATTGTTTGCCCCCCCCCCTAGATTTTATCTGGCTACGCCCATGTATTCGTGTATTGTCATCGGGAATATGTATGCCTGCAAAGTTTCATCCATTTGCATTGAGTATAAGCCGGTTAAATTAACGTTACAAGATTTGATTTTCCGAAGTGAAGCTAAAGAAAAGGTTTTAATCCCCCTCCCCTATATTTTATCCTGGCTACGCCCATGGATTCATGTATTGTCATCGGGAATATGTATGCGTGCAAAGTTTCATCCATCTGCATTGAGTAAAAGGCAGTTAAATTAACGTTACAAGATTTGATTTTCCAAAGTGAAGCTAATAAAAAGCATTTGAAAAAATTGTGGCCCCCCCTTGATTTTATCCTGGCTACGCCCATGAATTCGTATATTGTTATCGGGAATATGTATGCCTGCAAAGTTTCATCCATTTGCTTTGAGTAAATATATATATATTCCCGTCGTTCCTATAAGGAGCATAGGGCCTCAAATGAGTAAATGGCGGCCAAAAAAGCATTTTACAAAAAAAAAATTGTTTGCCCCCCCCCCTAGATTTTATCCTGGCTACGCCCATGTATTCGTGTATTGTCATCGGGAATATGTATGCCTGCAAAGTTTCATCCATTTGCATTGAGTATAAGCCGCTTAAATTAACGTTACAAGATTTGATTTTCCGAAGTGAAGCTAAAGAAAAGGTTTTAATCCCCCTCCCCTATATTTTATCCTGGCTACGCCCATGGATTCATGTATTGTCATCGGGAATATGTATGCGTGCAAAGTTTCATCCATCTGCATTGAGTAAAAGGCAGTTAAATTAACGTTACAAGATTTGATTTTCCAAAGTGAAGCTAATAAAAAGCATTTGAAAAAATTGTGGCCCCCCCTGGATTTATCCTGGCTACGCCCATGAATTCGTGTATTGTTATCGGGAAAATGTATGCCTGCAAAGTTTCATCCATTTGCTTTGAGTAAAAGGCTGTCAAAAAAGCATTTTACCAAAAAAAAAAATTTTGCCCCCCCTAGATTTTATCCTGGCTACGCCCATGTATTCGTGTATTGTCATCAGGAATATGTATGCCTGCTAAGTTTCATCCATTTGCATTGAGTATAAGGCGGTTAAATTAACGTTACAAGATTTGATTTTCCGAAGTGAAGCTAAAGAAAAGGTTTTAAAAAATGATAGTGGCACCACTGAAATATGAAGACATAGTAAACAAAAACAGCTGTTTGTATTTTTTCAATTGTAGCTGCCGTCTTCAACATAATTCAGTAGCTGACTACACGACTAAAATTTCAGCCAGCAGCATTTGTAGTATTGCGTTCGTGTAGCCTGCTGTGGTGAATGTGTTTAATACATGATGCAAAACATTAAAACGGTCAGTTGCTTGTAATATTCCAAATAAGAAGGGTGTTTTTAAAGGCAGTTTGTGCGCGGTTTTTAGTGTGGATTTCGATAGCAAGCAGAAGTTTGGTAAGTACCATTATTTTTTTATTTATAGATTTTTTAATTAAACCTTTTGATTCATTGACATACTAAAACATTAAATAACCTATTTTACCTTAATAAACACAAAATTTCCAAAGTATTGTAATAAAACATCAGTGCCAACAACAGGTTCCAAAAAACTATAATTTCTATTATTGGCAGGTGGTGCCAATAATTGAATTTGTAATTATGTACTACAATAATTGGCACTGCCACTCATTGTACCTTTTTTGAGTGCCAATAACTGAATTTTGTGTAATTTCAGAATTTTCGAAATGCCTAAAAAAACAATTCATATGAAGAAAGTCTTCTGCAGAAAGCTCTGTCCGAAATTTAAAAAAAAGCTGCAATAAAAACTTTTGGGATACAACGGTCCACGCTACAATTTTGTTTAGGCCCTAAATTTTCTAAAATTCGACCAGGTCTACCAACCATTTTAACAGGAGCAGAAGAAGAAGCCATTGTCGATTGGGTGAAAGTCTCTCAGCGGAAAGGTTTTCCCAAAAGAAAGGAAGACGTACTCCATGCCGTTAAGACTTTCTCGATGTAAATACGCGGCAACGCCCTTTTGGAGAAGAAAATTTGCCGGGTAAAGGATGGTTTACTTAATTTTTAAAGCGGCATCCAACATTAGCATTTAGAGTAACCGATGCCGTCTCATCCGCCAGCGCCAATGTAGCTGCTTCTGACATTTTTGGATGGTTTGACAAGATAGAAAACTACTAGGTTGCAAACAACTACTTTGCTATACTATCCGACCCTACCAGAATTTTTAATGGAGATGAAACCAACTTTATGCTATGTCCTAAGACTAAAAGTGTAGTAGCACCAAAAGGAGCTAAAAATATATACGAAGTAGAAAGAGGTTTAGCAAAATCCAACCTAACTGTAATGTTTTCATTTTCTGCGGCAGGAATCATGACACCACCGATGATCATTTATCCTTACAAAAAAAATGAGGTATGAAATTCGAAAAACTATTCCCGAAAATTGGGGTTATGGAATAAGCGATAACGGTTGGATGACCAAGCAAACGTTCTATGAATATATTTCAAAAGCAATTCCCTGTTATATATTTTGTAGATGTGCATAGCACTCATTTGACACTTGAAGTCAGCAAGCTTTGCGTTCAGTTGGGTATAATTATAATAGCACTCTATCCAAATTCAACAAGGATTCTGCAGCCTGCTGATGTTGTAGCCTTTAAACCATTAAAAAATAATAATAAAATCTACACATTTGTGATAATTATGTATATTGCTATAGAATAGCTAGCTACCTGTTTATTTTATTTCTTATTTTAAAATGATTTTTTTTATGTTCCTACTTGGTAGTTGAATTTTATGCCTTATGTACCTCATATAATTATTTATTTTAATGCAACAGTTTAATTTAAAATTAAACCAAATATAAACCTGTTAAATAGCTATACTCTATTTTTTATATAATATGAATTAATGCGTAAATAAAATTTGTTTTGCTTATTTCTCTTGTTAAACAGAGAAAGAATTATCACAATCCTCTACCTAGCTAGCTAGTTAAGTTTTTTAAGTTTTTTGAGTTACGATGGTGCCAATAATTTTAGGGGTGGTAATAATTATGGTAATGTGCCAATAATTATAATTTTTAAAGGGCCAATAATTGTAGTCAAGTGCCAATGACTATATAATTTAATGTGCCAATAGGTTTTTTTTTTTATTTTAATTACTAAAAATCGTACAGAGTTTATATCATTATGTCAAAAACTGTATATAATAGAAAACATATCAAAAAAATAAACAAAAATAACACAAGATAGGCTCTCATACAACCAGACGGTATATCCCATGAAACAAGTCGAAAATTCCTTATGGGTGCCAATAATTGTGGTCGGTACGCTTCATAGCTGTTTTGTTTAATCCAACAACAAAAAATTCAGTTTCCCTTAGATTTCATAATAAAGCTACGACATTTTGCATTTTCGCAAGACTATTTGCCCCAAACACTAAACTTTGCTTATATTCATTGGACAGTAAATACGAGTTGCCAATTTATATCAATTATAAATATGAAGGTTTGAAAAATTTGGAAATAGTACCAAATGAACCACGGGGGTACCAGCGTACATTTTAGTTTTAAATTGTACCAGAAAAAGTTCAATTGTACCAACTCAATATTTAACATATTTAACATTGGTATTATGCAAGTTAACAGCGTAAGATATTCAGATATGTGTTGAAAACGATTTTTAAACCGAACGGTTTAAAATCAATAATGTAGTTTTAGGTATCTATAGAAATTGATTTACAAAACATTTTTTACTTTTTTTCCTGTCTAGATTCTTTATAAAGGGTGTTTTTTTAAGCTAGATAGAACTTTAAATTGTAAAAAGTAACACAAAAAAATTAAATTTTGATGAAATATTTTTTTTTATCGTTTCAGTATACTCTAACAAATCATCATGAATAGACTCACGCTTGAACAACGCTACGAAATTATCCAAATTTACTTTGAAAAATTTAAAAATGTAATCCAAATTTAAATCGCAAAATTGTGTTCAGCGATGAGGCGCATTTTTGGCTTAACGGGTTTGTTAATAAGCAAAATTGCCGCATATGGAGCGAGACCAATCCACAAGAGACCCTACAGACTCCACTACATCCAGAAAAATGCACCGTTTGGTGCGGTTTTCACGCTGGTGGCATGATCGGACCTTATTTCTTCAAAAATGAGGCCGGAGCTCGCGTTACGGTCAATGGAGATCGTTACCGCACCATGATCAATGATTTTTTGTTTGAAAATATGGATGACATTGATCCGGAGGAGATGTGGTTTCAACAGGATGGCGCTACGTGCCATACGGCGAACGCAACCATCGACTTATTGAAATCAAAATTTGGCGATAAGTTGATTTCGAGAAATGGATCTGTCAATTGGCCTCCAAGGTCGTGCGATTTGACACCTCTCGATTATTTCCTGTGGGGATACGTGAAGTCACTGGTTTATGCTGATAAACCAGCAACAATTGACGCCTTGGAGGCCAGCATTGTTCGTGTTATTCGTGACATACGGCCAGCAGTGCTCGAAAAAGTGGCCCAAAATTGGACGTCCAGAATGCGCTTCGTCAAGAACAGCCGCGGTGCCCATATGCCCGAAATCATTTTCAAATGTTAATGTCACGTATTGATCTTTCGAATAAAAAAAAAATTTTGATTACAATTTAATTTTTTGTGTTATTTTTTACAATTTCAAGTTCTTTCGGGCTTAAAAAACCACCCTTTATATTATATTTTACTTAGGGTGTTCAGTCTATTAATATTTGTTCGATAAATCGAAGAATTTATACCAATTAATCGAATAATAATAATATATAGTATTTCTGTTAGCTGTATAATTTTTTTAGAGTTTGAGTCGAATAAACCAACCTAACGTATGTGTCCTTCGGAATTATAAAAACAGTCATGTTTAATGAGTAATTTAGCTTAAATTTTTGTTACATTTTTTCAACACAATTTAATAATTCATTTTACAAAAGAAAAATCGATAAAGGTATGTGATCTCAATGATTTATATTAATTTATCGGGTATATTCTAGAAATCGAAATGAAGTGAAATTGAAATCGAACGATACTTTTAATTCAGTTATTTACAAAATGACCGTAGTTTTTGGTGGTTTTAAGTGTTGTTCTTGGAAAAATAATGGGTACTTAATGATAAAGTAGATAAAATTTTAAATCAACTTCATTTCGATTTGTGACGGAACAGGTAGCTTGTAAAGCAGTTAGTTCATTTCGATGGCCGTTTTGGAGTTTTTTTTTGGTTTCCTTTTTGAATATTTCCTAACACTTTCCATCTCTGTCGATCGTCTCTGGCGTAAATGTAGAGTTGAAATAAAACATAGAAAAAGAACAACTCTACAAAATACTCCACCCTAGCAGCAACTGTGGCACGCCGCAAAATAAACATGAGGCGGTTTAAAATGGCGTAAAACACCAGAAAGTTCTTTCGTCAAGTGGCAGCAGAACCAAAAGGTTGGATATTAAAAAAAAAAGGAAGAAAAGTTGGAGAAAAAAGAAGATGGCGAACTTCGGTGTTTAAAGAAATATTTATATGTTAAAAATCAGCTAAAAAAAAAAAAACAAAAAAAAAAAAAAACCGTCCTTTAAAACTATTAAAAACAAATAAAAATTTAAAGAATTTTGTGTTGGATTTCCATCTATTCTATCGTTTGTGTTTCCTGTCTTCTATTCATTAACACGTAAGTTTCATTAGTGCTTGATATAAAATAAAAGCAATATTACATAATTGGAATTGATTAGTTAAAAAAAAGGATTTTACTAACAGCAAAATTAAATCCGTTTGTACGTAGGGTAAAGATGCTTCAGAGAAAAGTAAAGCGGTGGCGTTTCTATTAAGATATTTAAAAACAGCAATAGAATAGGAAATTACAAAAAGTATTTGGTGGTTTTGCTGCGGTAAAGGTGGAGAATAAAAAAAAAAAAAGAAAAAACTTTATTTAAGGACGAAAAGCTACACTCCCAAGCCACAATTACAGCCAAGCTTAAAAAAAAGCAAAAGAAAAAACCCAACAGCCAACATAGCCACAACACCAGCTACAAGGCGACAACACAACAAAACCTAAGTCAGACAAATCACCACCAACCCTGTCATAACAACGGCAGTATTGGCTGACCAGCATATAACATTGACGTCCAAAAAAGGAAAAAACCCCATACGTATTGGAAGCCTCTACATTTCAAAACAACAGACTAGAACAGGAGATAACACAGGTACATAAAACTTGTAACGTCCGAAATTCGTCCACGTTTAGGAACTAAATATAGGTTTCTCAGTTAACATTTTTTTTAATTACGAACAGGTTATTATATTCCCCCCGTTTGTCAGTCTATTCTTTTTACAATATTATACTTAACATTTCCACCTAAAAATTATATCAACCCCTATTTTAACTATTATTAACCTGCCCGCTATAACCCTTAAAATTATTAATCTTATAATTATAATGGTTATAGTTATAAAAAAAAAACTATTCTTATTTAAACTAACTAACTATTAGAAACTAAAATTAACTTTACAAAACTGCCAGAATATATATATATATATTTATATATATACATTTACTAAACTTACCTAATATAAACGGAAATTATAACCTAAGTTTCAGTAAATTATTTACGTAATTACTTTTACACTCATTATTAACTTAACTTAACGTTTAAATAATAGATTTTTTTTCGACAAAATTTCTAAACAAAAATATCGTTGGAAAAAGAATATATTAGGAATTATTTTAAATACAAATGTGTAAGTAAAAGAAATTATACAGGCACTCAAAAAAAAAATTACATAAAAAAACTTATTAATTAGAAGAAGAAGAAACCTAAAATGAAAAGGTAATTTTTTTTATTAAAACTAAAACTAAGCAACTATCTAAACCTAAAATTAAATAGAAATAGTAAAGAAGCGATAAAAATGGAAAAGCGTTATAAAAAAAAGGAATTTATTTACTTATTCATATTATTTGTAATTAGATAAACGTTTTACTAAATTATCAACCAAATACCTTAAGATTTAACTAACTAATAAATGCTTAATGGATTAAAAAAAAGAAAAAAAAAAAAAGAAAAAAAGATTTTTTTGTTAATCTGTATGAATACTGAAATAGATTGGAGGAACTTGAACCAACGATTTACTAATTTTAAAATTAATTACTGATAGGCTTAATAATATGGATTAATCAATAATTAAATAAATTAAACATTGATTGATTAAGTTACTTAACGATTAATAAGATTATTCAATGATTAATTGAGTGGATCAATGAATTAATCGAATCAATCCAAGGATCGATTAAGTTAAGCAAAGATTAATAATAAAATTAACGATCAAATTGTATTATTGATAATGAATTAAAGTAATTAATAATACATTAAATAAATCAAATTTGCTAAAGTAATCCATAATTAATTAAATTAATCGATAATTAATTAAAGTATTAAATAATTAATTCAGTTGATCCATGATTAATTAAAGTATTGCATAGTTAATTGAATTAAGCGATGTTGGTTGAAAAAGCTGAGCGTTGTTCGCATTAGTCATTGACGGATTAATTTAATCAGTGATTAATTAAATCAATAATTAAATAAAGCAAATAAATATACAAAAAAAAAAAAAAGAAAATAATAATAATAAATTAATGAGGCTAATCTGAAGAAACAAAATAAAATAGGCACATTTTGATGAAACGAAGTTGAAACCATTAATTTTATCAAAATTACAAAAACTCTGTCAATTCCTTTCGTCAACGTTCCTTAAATTTTGTTGTTCACTTTCAGCTTTTAGTATTTGGTTATTTTAAGTATCGATGCGTATTCAAAAAATAATAATGTAATTTAAAAGAACAAAAAAAATATAAACACTAACTGAATGTCAAAAGAAAAGAGTTGTCATTTTTTTTACTAAACAAATTTTTGATGCAAAATTTGTTTAAAGAGTTGCCAATTATTGTTATAAAAATTTTTTATTGCAAAATGTATTTATACAGAGCTGCCATTTTTATTAAAATCCATTAAGATTATAATTAATTTAAAGGCAAAATAAACTCGAATATAAGTGCATTTATAAATTTTCTTTTATTAGTACTAATTACTTTTTTTTTTTGATAAACCTCCAGTGAAGTTTGTTTTACCAAATTATTATACATATGTAATTATTATTGTAATGGTTCTTAAACGATAGTAGTGTAAATAAGCTAAATAAACATTCATTGTAGATTTTTTTAAATTGTATAACACAAACGATGTTTTGATTTAAATTAGATTGGTTGAAAGGTAACAGGCGTAAGACGAAGTGGTAAGTCACATTTTGGGGCATTACTCCCAAACAATTTTTTCGGGCAATGAGTAGTGCCATGGATGACGGTAAAATGTCATACGGGGTGGGCTGCCTGTCCAGGACGTAAACACCTGGTCCTGAAGACTCGAGTTCGATCTTCAAAATTCGCGAAAATTATTCTATCATCATTCAACGGTCGTTTTTGTTCAATGTTCTTCGTTTTATATCGCTTCGGTTTTTCATCTACATCTTTCGTTTTTGGCACGAATTAAGTTGTGTATGTGTGAGTAGATGGACGCGAACCCCCCATTTCCGGCGAGCTTCAGCCCAAACACCAGCGTGCCACGGTCCATCGCGAAGCGAAGTTGAGATTTTGATTTATATCAAAATCTCTCACAAAAATTTTCCCTCGTGCACATCACACAAAATGGCGCCCAACGTGGGGCCCGAAAGTTAGTTAACCCTTCGGGTTAAAGTAATTTAGCCTAAAGGTGTTTTAATTCATCTTTTCTGGCTTCCACACCTTTGAACATTTCCGGATAAAATGTTTAATCCAATAACTTTTTTTCTTTTCATATTTTTGACGATTGTCCCGGAAGGTGTTAAGTACACACCATTCCTGCGTTGCGACGGCATCGTATGGGGAAGTTAGGTATTGGGATCTCGGCTTTCTGACCTTATGACTGACGACCTATGTCCTGGAAGGTGTCAAGTAAACACCAAGCCTGAGTTGCAACGGCTTCCGACATAAGAGACGAGACTGAGAGAGTCAAATGGATTGAATCGAATCGAATCCATAATGAAAAACTTGATACGGCGACTATATAGCTAGGTGATCGTATGTTTTCATTATTGGATGAGAGGAGAGGAAAGTCCAGGAGATTCACTCTATGTCGTTTTGTCTTGTGTTTCGTTTACAGTTGATTGATGGTAGAAAACTTGTTGGCAACAACACTTAACGCTTATACGTAAGAAAAAATTTTTTTTTGACATGATCGATTTTCATAAACTTTTATCATACTTAAACATCGTATGAGATTTGAAGTTCTCAATTCTGGGGACAAAATATTCAATAACTTTAAACTCGAGTAAAAACATCACACACATTTCGCCACTACACGTTTGTTACCAAATTTCAACCAAAACATATTTTATATATATTGAATTAAATATTTGAAAACAAATTAACTTTGATTAGTCGTAGTTAATGATTTAGTAGATGAACAATATTTTTGATCTTGCTTGAATACTGATACTAAACTTATAATCTATTAACATCCATAACTTAGACTAATTTACAAATAGAAAAAAGTTTGTAAAGTAGTTATTTATCTTATTATCTACATTAACACAAATTTTTTTTTTATATTTTTACTATATACATTACAAATAATTATATAAATTTTCCTTTGCATATACTTTTTGACATAGATTAATGATCAATGATTATTTCTATGATATTTTCACATTTACATTTTTTTTTGAAATTTTTTTTATTTACTTCGAATTTGAAGATATGTACTACATTTTTTCAGTTTAATCCTTTTTTTTGATATTTAGATTGTGAAATTATATAAGAATCACAATCTTACAGACATTTGAATTTTTTTTTACAATTACAATTGGTATTTCTTTTGGGAATAAATTCAAAAGAGATATTGGCCTTTACAATTTTGACATAGGATAATAGTCAATGATTATTTCTATGATATTTTTTTTTGAAACTCCAGTTTTAACATTTTTTTAGATTTCTTCGAATTTGAAGATATAAGATTTTCTTAAAGATTATTTTTGCTCTTAATACTTAGGTTGTAAAGTTATATGATAGTCATAATTTTACAGACATTTGAATTTTTCTTAATTACAATTGAATTTCTTTTGGGAATAAATTTATAAGGGATATGGGATATTATAAATCCTTTTTGGAATTTCCTTTACGACATCGGCAATACATTTAAATTTAGAAGATTTTTCTTATGAATTCATGCGATTAGATTTTTATTATCGGTTTCGGTTTCTCGATATTTTCCTTATACTTATATAAGTATAATAACCACAGGACTTCGGTTTAACTTACTTTATTACTAATTCTTATACGAATACAAACAGACATTGTCTTAAATTTACTTTTTGAAGCTTCCAATCTTTTAATTTGTTTACGAGCCGGTTTAACTGGTTAACAATATTTTTCTTTGGTATTAGCTTGTAAGGTTGTATAATAATTACAATCTCACTTACACTCGGATTTTTCTCTAGGGACAACTGATGCTTTGTATACAAATAAATTTGTGAAGATCTTTTGTCACTTATATCTTGATTATTACTTTTTATTGGAATTACAATTTCTTGGGATCTTAATAATAAATTAAAATTTAAGGGAATAATATTTTCTTAAATTTATTTGTTTCGAGATACTGGGATTGAGAAATTACGTGCTAATTTCTTAAACATTTACATTTGAATATTTTTTTATTGATTTTTTTATAATTAGAGTCCATTGGTTTCTTGACTTAAGGTTGTAGTTTATGCACGGGTAATATTGGTAGTAATTGTTTGGCCTTCGTTGCTAGACTGTGATAGTTGAAAGTTTTGATCTGCGAACGGTTTTATATAAGGATGAATACTAGGCAAATCCGATCATCTAGTAGAAACCAGGCAAGCAACAGCGACGACATTCCAACCACGACGACAACCACAGTTACCAATCCAAATACAGCACCTATTGTTTCTACAAACGCGGTAACCCCGTTGATGTCAATTAGATTCCCACCCGGATTTGGACCACAAACCCATTCTTCACCTGATAGTTTTAGTACTATTCGTACACCGACCTACAGCAGCATAACTGCCAGGGAAATAAGTGGACAGACAGGTAACCAAGGTACTCGTGATTTCGATTTAGGAAACATGAATAGGAATAATTTAGCCCCTGTTGGCGAGGAAGTAGACCCCGAAATGGTTGTTACTGAGGAGGGCTTGACGCTGAGAGATTATGTCAGTGCTTCGGTGGGAGCTGCACAGGCTGCGATTATGGGGGAAGTTCACAACATGCAACTTATGCTACCTCAGTTGATAAGGGAGTCTTTGCGTTCCGAACGTGGCATTTCTTCGGAGAACCAGACTTTCCGTGGCAATGGACCTTCTGACCCACAGCGAGCCTATCAAACTCCGTTTTATAATAACAGACCACCGCAAGCACCACATTTTGCACATAATGACTCTCAAATGTTCAGACAACAACGCCCGCGTCAACCCAACCTAGTCCAACCGGAATTCAATAACATTCCTCAGAATTTTGCCGAACAATACCCAGGTATTGGAAACTCACCTTCTTTTCATGGTTTTAAACCAATAACTCCAAACCAATTGGAAAAATGGGGAATAAGGTACGATGGTACAAATAAGTCGTTAACGGTTGAGGATTTTGTATTTCGGGTAGAGGCATTGAAACACGATTATAACTGTTCGTGGGAAGTTTTAATGAAAGGTTTTCATCACTTAGTAACGGGGGAGGCAAGTAACTGGTTCTGGTCCTTTAGAATGAAGCATCCGATATGCGACTGGCAGACTTTTAAACATCACATGATAAAAAAATTCAGGAATTTCGAAAGCGACTTTGAAATTCAAAGAAAAATAATGGAGCGTAGGCAAGCGCCAAATGAGTCTGCGGATGCTTTCATTACAGAAATTGTCAAACTGAAAAACCAAATGAGGGTAAGCGTACTAGAGAGCGAGCTGGTAAAAATTGTTAAAGATAACCTGAAAGATGGATTGGCTCAATTGGTTTTCCCAATTAGGATTGACAGTCTGGATCAGCTACTGGAGGAGTGCAAAAGGGCGGAAAGGAATATCGCCAAGCGATCTTCGAGCCGTATGCCTTTAGGTCATTCTCGACGAGTGTATGAGATGGACTTGCTTGAGAGCAGAGAGATGAGCAGGCACAGCAGGTTGAGGCACTTCAAAGGGATAGTTTGCCAGCGAAACAGCTCATGTGTTGGAACTGTAAAGCACCTGGCCACTCTTTTATTGAATGTCCCGTAGTACAACGCAATGTCTTCTGCTACAAATGTGGGTTCGAGGATGTAACTAGCCCGAATTGCCCCAGATGTGCGGGAAACAGCAAATCGAACATGCGGAAAACTGGGCCGATGTGTTCAAACCAAACTCCCTCCCAGTAAAAGACAATTTTTTAAATTTCATGTTAACTGATCAAGACCAACCCAACGGAACGATAAACGCAAACCCAACACTAGACAAAGTCAAACAACCGGATGAAGAAACTGCCAAGACCAACACTAAGGATGATGAGGAAATAGAAACTAAAGAAAAAAATGATTATTTTTTGAAAATAAATTATAACTCAAAGCCACACGGTCTCAATCCAGGCCTATCGTATGAACAGCGTCTAGAAAACTACAACCGAATTCGTTCCGAAATTTTTACAGATTATTTACCCATAGTTAGCAATAGAATCCGAAAAACCCGAGAAAGATACGCCTTAAGAAAAGAAGAAAGGAAAGTAATAGCATCCACGGTTATAGGCAGCGAAAACGATATTAGACCCTATATGACAGTGGAGATTAATGATTCTCAATATCAGGGCCTGTTAGATAGTGGGGCTTCTGTAAGCTGCCTTGGCCGAAACTGTGTAGAAAACGTTAGGCAAATGAATGCGAAAATACTTGACTTTAAATCTTCTGTGCGAACCGCGGATGGGAAACAACATTTAATTATTGGCAAAACTTTAGTAAAAATTAAATATGGGAATAAATTTGTGGAAATGATGTTATATCTAGTACCGAACTTAAGTCAGGAACTGATTTTAGGGTATGATTTTTGGAAAAAAATAGGTTTGAAGGTTTCTTTAGAAAATAATATAATCGACGAAATTTCTCTCACGAATTCGGAAGAGTCCAAAATGCACCAGTTAACTTCACGTCAACGAAAAATTTTAGAAAATGTAAAATCATCGTTTCGGTGTTATACACAGTATGACTTAGGACGAACAGAGATCGAAAAACACACAATAGACACTGGAGATGCACCGGCCAAGAAGATGAGACACTACTCCGTGAGTCCAGCAGTGCAAAAATTAATATACGCAGAACTCGACAGGATGATCGAACTGGACGTAATCGAAGTAGCCACTGGAGCAGAGTGGAACAACCGTATGACTTTGGTCATCAAGCCCAACAAGAACAGGCTTTGCCTCGATGCCCGGGAGCTGAACAAAGTCACGAGAAAGGATGCGTACCCTCTGCCCAATATAGACGGTTTACTGGCGAGGCTAGGATATACCCATTTTATCTCATCAATCGACCTCAAGGATGCCTTCTGGCAAATCCCTCTGGATGAAGCAAGCAGACCAAAGACAGCGTTCACAGTCCCTGGCAGGCCTCAGTATCAATTCAAAATGATGCCTTTTGGACTGTGCAACGCTGCCCAGAGGCTTTGTCGGTTGATGGATAAAGTGGTGCCATCTGAGCTAAAGGATAGAGTCTTTATATACTTGGACGATTTACTGGTAGTGTCATCAAACTTTGACGATCATATGGACATGCTTCGTATTGTTGGACAGAGGTTAACGAACGCTGGACTTACAATAAACATGCAGAAATCTAGGTTTTGTTACAGGGAGCTGAAATATTTAGGATACATAGTTGGCGAGGGAAAACTGAAACCGGATGAAGAGAAAGTCAAGGCTATTTTGGGTATAGGTCCACCGAAAAACCAAAAAGACGTGCGAAGATTTTTAGGCACCGTAGGGTGGTATCGCCGTTTCATTAACGATTTTTCTACTCTTACGGCACCTTCAACGGATACCCTTAAAAAAGCTCCTAAATTTAATTTTACCCCAGAGGCTATGGAATCTTTTGAACAGCTCAAGCTTAGGTTAGTAACAAGCCCGGTCTTGTCCAGCCCAGACTTCGAAAGGCCATTCTATGTACAATGCGACGCGTCAAACGTTGAATGCAGACGTGTCTTTCTCTTTTAACTCGGCATACGGTTTTTTTTTTAACATAAATAATTGTATATTTATAATATCATATTATTTTTTTAAAAAAATAATATAAGATCAGCGAATGAATGGACGCTTTAAAATAATTTTTAAATTAGTGAACATAATATTTATAATACAAATATTAAAAATTACAAATAACAAAAATATATGTATGTACACACATACATATACATACATACATCTTAAGCAAAAACATTTCTTGTTTTTTTTTATTCTTTTTTTTTATTCTCGGGGTTTTTAAACAACAAATAAAAAGAAGAGCACAATTAAACAAACAGTAATATATAAAAAAAAACTCTTATGAATGCTAATAATGCAAAAACAATAAAACATAATGAAAGAAATGCGTATGTTACAGTGAGTGTTGACGAAACAAAAGTAGAAACAAAAAAAAGAATCGATGATAGCAATTACTTAACGGCTAAACCTATTACTCGAACGCGTTCGCTCTCACCCTCTTTATTTACAAATACGGTCGATCGTAATACAATAACAAGTTTGTTAACTGCAAGCGCTGCCGCAGAGCCAAAAAAAACTTTAATAAGTGATGATACGGTTAACCCCAAAACGGCCGCTATGGACAACTCAGTAACTCAAGTAAAAACTTCTCAAAAGCCTACAGTACAAGTTGGTATGGACAGGTACATAACAGTGCTCAAACGGGGACGCAGCCCTACCTCTGCAGCAGTTGCTTCGGCCTCAAAAGTACCAACTTTTGATAAAACAAATTCTCAAAATCGTTTTGCGATTCTGGAGGATGAATCCTCTGAAGCACCAAACGTCATTAAATCGTCCAAGCCTCCCCCGATATATCTTAGGGAACAAAATTCAAATGAGCTCATAAAGAGTTTGATATCTGTGATAGGTGAAAATTCGTTTTACGTAGCGGCTATCAAGCGTGGTAGTATAAACGAGACAAAAATTCAAGTCAATCATGAGAATGATTTTCGAAAAATAATAAACAACTTTGAGGCACTAAAAAAAAACTTTTATACATACCAACTGAAAAGCAGTAAAGGTCTTCAGGTAGTGATTAAGGGTATTGACTCATGTGTGGACCCAGAAGAGGTAAAAACATTCCTAGAAGAAAAAGGCTTCAAGGTAAAACATGTAGCAAACATTAAAAATAGAGAAAAAATTCCCCAACCACTTTTTCGAGTGGAGTTTGAACCCGGCGACGTTAAGCTTAAAAAAAATGAAACGCATCCCATCTATGATTTAAAATACATTCTGTACAGAAAAGTAACTATAGAGGAGCCGCACAAGAGAGGTGGTCCCGTTCAATGTTTGAACTGCCAAGAATTTGGCCATACTAAGGCATACTGCTACTTACCCCCTGTTTGCGTAGTATGTGGTGAGCTACACGGTACAGTTCTTTGCGATAAATCTAAAAATGACCCCAACGTTAAAAAATGTAGCAATTGTGGCGGTAATCACACAGCCAATTATAGAGGATGCCCTGTATACACTATCGTAAAGCAGTCGGTTGGACCGAAAACTAATTCCCCTCAAATGCAGGTAACAAATCAGCTAAACACTAATGACATTCAGGCTCCACAGCCTAGTAATAACAGAACCTCCTACGCTAACATTCTAAAATCAAACCATGTGCCAATGCAAGGTGCTTCGCCAATTAATGAAGAAACTCCAGTTTCTAATTTAAGTCGTCTTGAAAAAACCATGGAAACATTAGTGCAAACAGTTAATAATTTTACGAACACAATGGGTAATATGATGCAGGAAATTCTAACTGAACTGTTTAAAAATCTGTTTTTGGAACGCAAACGGCATCCGCCAACATAAAAATGAATTAGAATACTTTCTAAAAAATAAACAAATTGATGTCATGTTGGTTTCTGAAACTCACTTGACCTCAAGAAATACGTTTAAAATCAATGGTTATATACTATATGATACTAAGGACCCTCGAGATAGAGCTTGTGGAGGCTCTGCCATTTTGATAAAAGCCCGAATCAAACACTACTTAATGTTTGATCATTGTGAAGATTATCTGCAAGCAACGACTATTTGTGTTGAAGAGCTTAATCGAAACTTAGTAATTTCTTCTTTATACTCTCCACCTAGATTTGCCATATCAGAAAGCCAATATTATAAATATTTTAAATCATTAGGACCCTGTTTCCTCGCCGCTGGCGATTATAACGCTAAACATACCTTCTGGGGGTCACGACTTATAACACCAAAAGGTCGTGTTTTGTTTAACACAATCTCTAAAATGGGTTTAAACGTGGTCGCGAGCGGACAACCAACATATTGGCCTACTGATCAGCAAAAAATTCCAGATGTTATCGACTTTGGCGTGGTTAAAAACATCCCCACAGAAACGATTCATGTTGAAGCTTCCTTAGAATTATCATCCGACCACACACCTACAATTGTTACTATATCGAACCCAAATAGAATTGTATCTCCGTCATGTTACTTAGCGACGTCAGCCACACAAATAAATTGGTTAAAATATAAAAAATTTCTCAGTGCCCATTGCCTAGAAAATATTCCGCTTAGTACACCGGAGAATGTGGATCTCTCTATTGTTAACTTTGACAGTTATCTTAAACTAGCTGTTCAACATTCCAGCGTTACCCCCAAAAAAATTAAAAATAATAAAATATTTTTGTATTTTTAATTTTGTTTTTTATTTTTCATCCGATATTTCGACCATACATCGATGGTCATCTTCAGGGGCTACAAAATACACATATATTTAACATATAAATTTCATATCATAATACTTATCAATACATACATTTAAAACACTGTCAAATTAAAAATTACAAAAAAGTTGATACGTCCTCACTGTTTGTCATATTTTCATCAACTAATATTGTCCCATTGATTTCGTTCCATCGACTTTGTCTTATTTTTGTTTTCTATGTCGGTGTTTGTTTATTGTGTGTTTGTATATATGCGAAATATTATCGGTGTCTGTCTTGTAATTGAGACGTAAGTTTGTTGGTGTATTTACTATATGTAACATTTCCAGTGTGTATCTCTTAGTATAGTTACTCTCTTCTTGTAAGATGCTCACATTATTAAAATTTGGTTTGTGTCCCGTTATTGTACAGTGGGCCGCAAGTGCAGTTTTTTGTTCCATTGGTTTTGTAACTGATTTTTGATCAGATTTGTGTCCTGATAATCTTGTCTTGAGTGTTGATTTTGTAGTCCCCACATATACTTTTGGGCATATGTTGGACCCGTCCCCCTCACAGCTTATTTTGTAAATCAAGTTTGATTTTTCCTCCTTTTCAAGTTTCGTCTTTGGTTTGCTAAATAATTGGTACACAGAATTATTGGTCTTAAGCGCTATTTCGTATTTTTCCTTGTTGTATATGTCAGAGTTCTTAAGCCTTTCGGATAATCCGGGAATGTACGTTACTGATTTGTATATTTTATCTAATTTTTCTTCTTCTTTGCTACCGAGTTTTTTTGATGTTGCATGTTTAATTAAATCTTTAATAGTTTTTATAGGAAATTGATTTTTCTTTAGCGTGTCCGTTATTCTTTTAATATTGTCTTTGTGGAAAGAGTCATCACTTATCTCTAAAACTCGTCTTATAAAATTTGTTGCAGTGTTAATAATTATTCGCCTAGGATGTTTGGAGTAGAAGTTTATGAGTCTTCCAGACGATGTTGGTTTTTGATACCAGTCTATCCTAAGTAGGTTGTTTTGTCTAATAACCACACAGTCTAAGTACGGTATTTTATTTCCATTTTCTTCTTCTTTAGTAAAACAAATCTGTCTGTTAAATGAGTTTAAAATTCTTAAAACATCAGTTACATCTTTTCTTTTTATTACACAAAACAGATCATCTACATATTTGGTGAGAATTTTTGGTTTTTCCCCCATCAGATCCACTGCAAAGTCTAGAAGCTTTTCCATTATAATATCTGCAATTACAGGTGATGCTGGTGATCCCATTGGCATACCTTTCCTTTGTTCAAATATTTTATCCTCATATTTGAAATATCTTGTATCTTTGATACAGAAAGAAAGGATATCCATGAAAAGCTTTTTTGGTATTTGGGTGTAATTTTGTAAAATATTCCAGTTTTCTTCAATTGTTTGGAGAGCAAGATTAACCGGAATACTCGGAAATAAAGCAACTACATCAAATGAAACCATTATTTCGTCGTCTTCTATTCTATTTTTATTGATCCTAGATTTGAAATCTATTGCATCCTTTACATTATATTTCGATTCTTTCGTAAGATTTTTTAATATGTCAACTATGTATTTGCATAAACCATATGCTGGTGAATTAACGGATGAACAAATTGGCCTGAGGGGGGTTCCCTCTTTGTGTATTTTCGGCAATCCGTATATCCTAGGGGCTATTGATGTCCGTGTACTTAGCTTGTATTTTTCTTGTACAGTTATCAGATTTAAATTAAACAATTTTTCTACTAACAAGTTGTTTTTGTTCTGTAAAATGGCAGTTGGATCTTTTTTCAAACGTTGGTAGGTGCACATATCACCTACAATTTCTCTCATCTTGCGAACATAATCATCTTTCATAATAGCTACAGTTTTGTTACCCTTGTCAGAACTTAAAATAAAAACATCCTTATTTTTGTTCAAAAATTCCCTCGTTTGTGCCACTGTATCAATAGTTAATTTGTCTCTAACATTAAGTTTTGTTTTATTTAAGTGTCCGTCTATGAGTGACGTAAGTTTGCTTCTCGCGATCTCTTGTTGCTCTCTGTTTTCGAGTGTACGAATTATATCCTCACCATCAGCAATACATTTAAACAATGGAAATGTTGTAATGGTATTGGGTAAAGCATGTTTCGGCCCTAATGACAATAACCATTTAACGTTCGTTGGTATGTTTCTATCGGTTTTGTTTACAAACCAATCTTCATTGTTGTTGTTGTTTATTTTGATTTTCTTATTATGCTCGTCCCTTAATTGTTGTAGCTTTCCGATGTGTCTTAATTTATTGTTGTTATTAAGTTTGTCATGTAAAATATTCTCTCCCTCTACAAATAATAATAGATCTTGCATGTCCATTATTTTTCTCAATGTTTCCTTTGTCGTTATTAATTGTTTTCCCACCAAATCTGTCTGTCTGTGTTTGTGCTGTATCAGTAAATTTAATATTTTAATATGAAAATTATAAACAATACTTTCCACATCATTAAGAGTATTTGGTGCTAATTGGTTTTTAACTTTAAAAAAGCTATAAATGTTTTTTGTCGCATTACGAATAAAGTTTGGTATTAAACCCAGTCTCTTACACTTAATTAAAAACGTTGTTGTTGGTTTTAATCTCGCAAGAGATCGGCTATTTTTTGAATAATTACCAATGATGTTGATGGTGTTTTTGTTGTATTTTGTTTTCAGTTTTTTGTACATGATGAGTCAGTACTGCGGTGTGCCTTCCGTGTTGTATGTTCAATATTTATTGTTGACCTGTCGATAATATATGTTGTTGTTTTTGTTTGGCTTAAGGTCATATACAAATTAAAATAAAAAATTCCACAAATTTTTGTATTTTTAATTTTGTTTTTTATTTTTCATCCGATATTTCGACCATACATCGATGGTCATCTTCAGGGGCTACAAAATACACATATATTTAACATATAAATTTCATATCATAATACTTATCAATACATACATTTAAAACACTGTCAAATTAAAAATTACAAAAAAGTTGATACGTCCTCACTGTTTGTCATATTTTCATCAACTAATATTGTCCCATTGATTTCGTTCCATCGACTTTGTCTTATTTTTGTTTTCTATGTCGGTGTTTGTTTATTGTGTGTTTGTATATATGCGAAATATTATCGGTGTCTGTCTTGTAATTGAGACGTAAGTTTGTTGGTGTATTTACTATATGTAACATTTCCAGTGTGTATCTCTTAGTATAGTTACTCTCTTCTTGTAAGATGCTCACATTATTAAAATTTGGTTTGTGTCCCGTTATTGTACAGTGGGCCGCAAGTGCAGTTTTTTGTCCCATTGGTTTTGTAACTGATTTTTGATCAGATTTGTGTCCTGATAATCTTGTCTTGAGTGTTGATTTTGTAGTCCCCACATATACTTTTGGGCATATGTTGGACCCGTCCCCCTCACAGCTTATTTTGTAAATCAAGTTTGATTTTTCCTCCTTTTCAAGTTTCGTCTTTGGTTTGCTAAATAATTGGTACACAGAATTATTGGTCTTAAGCGCTATTTCGTATTTTTCCTTGTTGTATATGTCAGAGTTCTTAAGCCTTTCGGATAATCCGGGAATGTACGTTACTGATTTGTATATTTTATCTAATTTTTCTTCTTCTTTGCTACCGAGTTTTTTTGATGTTGCATGTTTAATTAAATCTTTAATAGTTTTTATAGGAAATTGATTTTTCTTTAGCGTGTCCGTTATTCTTTTAATATTGTCTTTGTGGAAAGAGTCATCACTTATCTCTAAAACTCGTCTTATAAAATTTGTTGCAGTGTTAATAATTATTCGCCTAGGATGTTTGGAGTAGAAGTTTATGAGTCTTCCAGACGATGTTGGTTTTTGATACCAGTCTATCCTAAGTAGGTTGTTTTGTCTAATAACCACACAGTCTAAGTACGGTATTTTATTTCCATTTTCTTCTTCTTTAGTAAAACAAATCTGTCTGTTAAATGAGTTTAAAATTCTTAAAACATCAGTTACATCTTTTCTTTTTATTACACAAAACAGATCATCTACATATTTGGTGAGAATTTTTGGTTTTTCCCCCATCAGATCCACTGCAAAGTCTAGAAGCTTTTCCATTATAATATCTGCAATTACAGGTGATGCTGGTGATCCCACAGATAAAATATACAAATCAGTAACGTACATTCCCGGATTATCCGAAAGGCTTAAGAACTCTGACATATACAACAAGGAAAAATACGAAATAGCGCTTAAGACCAATAATTCTGTGTACCAATTATTTAGCAAACCAAAGACGAAACTTGAAAAGGAGGAAAAATCAAACTTGATTTACAAAATAAGCTGTGAGGGGGACGGGTCCAACATATGCCCAAAAGTATATGTGGGGACTACAAAATCAACACTCAAGACAAGATTATCAGGACACAAATCTGATCAAAAATCAGTTACAAAACCAATGGAACAAAAAACTGCACTTGCGGCCCACTGTACAATAACGGGACACAAACCAAATTTTAATAATGTGAGCATCTTACAAGAAGAGAGTAACTATACTAAGAGATACACACTGGAAATGTTACATATAGTAAATACACCAACAAACTTACGTCTCAATTACAAGACAGACACCGATAATATTTCGCATATATACAAACACACAATAAACAAACACCGACATAGAAAACAAAAATAAGACAAAGTCGATGGAACGAAATCAATGGGACAATATTAGTTGATGAAAATATGACAAACAGTGAGGACGTATCAACTTTTTTGTAATTTTTAATTTGACAGTGTTTTAAATGTATGTATTGATAAGTATTATGATATGAAATTTATATGTTAAATATATGTGTATTTTGTAGCCCCTGAAGATGACCATCGATGTATGGTCGAAATATCGGATGAAAAATAAAAAACAAAATTAAAAATACAAAAATTTGTGGAATTTTTTATTTTAATTTGTATATGACCTTAAGCCAAACAAAAACAACAACATATATTATCGACAGGTCAACAATAAATATTGAACATACAACACGGAAGGCACACCGCAGTACTGACTCATCATGTACAAAAAACTGAAAACAAAATACAACAAAAACACCATCAACATCATTGGTAATTATTCAAAAAATAGCCGATCTCTTGCGAGATTAAAACCAACAACAACGTTTTTAATTAAGTGTAAGAGACTGGGTTTAATACCAAACTTTATTCGTAATGCGACAAAAAACATTTATAGCTTTTTTAAAGTTAAAAACCAATTAGCACCAAATACTCTTAATGATGTGGAAAGTATTGTTTATAATTTTCATATTAAAATATTAAATTTACTGATACAGCACAAACACAGACAGACAGATTTGGTGGGAAAACAATTAATAACGACAAAGGAAACATTGAGAAAAATAATGGACATGCAAGATCTATTATTATTTGTAGAGGGAGAGAATATTTTACATGACAAACTTAATAACAACAATAAATTAAGACACATCGGAAAGCTACAACAATTAAGGGACGAGCATAATAAGAAAATCAAAATAAACAACAACAACAATGAAGATTGGTTTGTAAACAAAACCGATAGAAACATACCAACGAACGTTAAATGGTTATTGTCATTAGGGCCGAAACATGCTTTACCCAATACCATTACAACATTTCCATTGTTTAAATGTATTGCTGATGGTGAGGATATAATTCGTACACTCGAAAACAGAGAGCAACAAGAGATCGCGAGAAGCAAACTTACGTCACTCATAGACGGACACTTAAATAAAACAAAACTTAATGTTAGAGACAAATTAACTATTGATACAGTGGCACAAACGAGGGAATTTTTGAACAAAAATAAGGATGTTTTTATTTTAAGTTCTGACAAGGGTAACAAAACTGTAGCTATTATGAAAGATGATTATGTTCGCAAGATGAGAGAAATTGTAGGTGATATGTGCACCTACCAACGTTTGAAAAAAGATCCAACTGCCATTTTACAGAACAAAAACAACTTGTTAGTAGAAAAATTGTTTAATTTAAATCTGATAACTGTACAAGAAAAATACAAGCTAAGTACACGGACATCAATAGCCCCTAGGATATACGGATTGCCGAAAATACACAAAGAGGGAACCCCCCTCAGGCCAATTTGTTCATCCGTTAATTCACCAGCATATGGTTTATGCAAATACATAGTTGACATATTAAAAAATCTTACGAAAGAATCGAAATATAATGTAAAGGATGCAATAGATTTCAAATCTAGGATCAATAAAAATAGAATAGAAGACGACGAAATAATGGTTTCATTTGATGTAGTTGCTTTATTTCCGAGTATTCCGGTTAATCTTGCTCTCCAAACAATTGAAGAAAACTGGAATATTTTACAAAATTACACCCAAATACCAAAAAAGCTTTTCATGGATATCCTTTCTTTCTGTATCAAAGATACAAGATATTTCAAATATGAGGATAAAATATTTGAACAAAGGAAAGGTATGCCAATGGGATCACCAGCATCACCTGTAATTGCAGATATTATAATGGAAAAGCTTCTAGACTTTGCAGTGGATCTGATGGGGGAAAAACCAAAAATTCTCACCAAATATGTAGATGATCTGTTTTGTGTAATAAAAAGAAAAGATGTAACTGATGTTTTAAGAATTTTAAACTCATTTAACAGACAGATTTGTTTTACTAAAGAAGAAGAAAATGGAAATAAAATACCGTACTTAGACTGTGTGGTTATTAGACAAAACAACCTACTTAGGATAGACTGGTATCAAAAACCAACATCGTCTGGAAGACTCATAAACTTCTACTCCAAACATCCTAGGCGAATAATTATTAACACTGCAACAAATTTTATAAGACCAGTTTTAGAGATAAGTGATGACTCTTTCCACAAAGACAATATTAAAAGAATAACGGACACGCTAAAGAAAAATCAATTTCCTATAAAAACTATTAAAGATTTAATTAAACATGCAACATCAAAAAAACTCGGTAGCAAAGAAGAAGAAAAATTAGATAAAATATACAAATCAGTAACGTACATTCCCGGATTATCCGAAAGGCTTAAGAACTCTGACATATACAACAAGGAAAAATACGAAATAGCGCTTAAGACCAATAATTCTGTGTACCAATTATTTAGCAAACCAAAGACGAAACTTGAAAAGGAGGAAAAATCAAACTTGATTTACAAAATAAGATGTGAGGGGGACGGGTCCAACATATGCCCAAAAGTATATGTGGGGACTACAAAATCAACACTCAAGACAAGATTATCAGGACACAAATCTGATCAAAAATCAGTTACAAAACCAATGGAACAAAAAACTGCACTTGCGGCCCACTGTACAATAACGGGACACAAACCAAATTTTAATAATGTGAGCATCTTACAAGAAGAGAGTAACTATACTAAGAGATACACACTGGAAATGTTACATATAGTAAATACACCAACAAACTTACGTCTCAATTACAAGACAGACACCGATAATATTTCGCATATATACAAACACACAATAAACAAACACCGACATAGAAAACAAAAATAAGACAAAGTCGATGGAACGAAATCAATGGGACAATATTAGTTGATGAAAATATGACAAACAGTGAGGACGTATCAACTTTTTTGTAATTTTTAATTTGACAGTGTTTTAAATGTATGTATTGATAAGTATTATGATATGAAATTTATATGTTAAATATATGTGTATTTTGTAGCCCCTGAAGATGACCATCGATGTATGGTCGAAATATCGGATGAAAAATAAAAAACAAAATTAAAAATACAAAAATTTGTGGAATTTTTTATTTTAATTTGTATATGACCTTAAGCCAAACAAAAACAACAACATATATTATCGACAGGTCAACAATAAATATTGAACAAATAATAAAATATATTCTTCAGATGTCGAGCGGCTCTTGACTGAAAAAAGGAGAGTTCGAAGAGAGTGGCAGCTGTACAGATCCCCGCAACTTAAGAATTTATTAAAAGAGTGCACAAAAAGGCTAAGAAAGTTACTGCAGACTCAGAAAACGGCTTCTCTAGAAAAATATCTTAAGGAACTTGATGCAACTCCACAATCTGACTACTCATTATGGCGTGCAGCTAGAAATCTAAAAAGGCCAGTTATATCTAAGCCACCATTAAGAAACTTGAATGGTAGTTGGGCAAGAAACGATATTGAAAAAGGAAATCTGTTTGTTAGCCACTTGAAAAACGTATTTACACCAAATATATCTCACAATATTGCGGTAGAGTTACCACCTGTTGCTGCTAGAGCAGCTATTCCCCTCAGATTTGAGATAAGAGAAATCGAACAGGCTATTTGTGACTTAAACACTAAGAAGGCACCTGGTATTGATAAAATCAGTAATAAAATGCTTTTAGAGCTACCTCGCACAGCAAAGAAAATTATTCTTTTTATTTTTAATGCTATTTTACGCCTTGAATACTATCCTCAAAAATGGAAGGTTTCCTTAGTTACCATGATACCAAAGCCAGGTAAAGATCATACAAAAGTTGAGTCATATAGGCCTATTAGCTTATTATCAAATATGTCAAAGCTGTTTGAGAAATTATTAGTTTCAAAATTAACACCGATTTTAAGTGAAAATAGATGTATTCCAAACCATCAGTTCGGATTTAGAAGAAAACACAGCACAATCGAACAGACTCATCGAATAGTTAATGTCATAAGAAAAGCATTTGAAGAAAAAAAATATTGCTCAGCACTCTTCATCGATGTTTCGCAAGCTTTTGATAAAGTCTGGCATGAAGGCTTATTACATAAATTGAAGAAAAATTTACCAGCAAACACACACAAGCTGCTAGAAAGCTACTTAGTCGGTCGTCAATTTATTATTAAAGAAGGAAATTTCTTAAGTTCACCTCAGCCCATTGGTGCTGGAGTCCCACAAGGCAGCATCCTGGGCCCTCTATTATACTTAATTTATACTTCGGACATGCCAACAAGCAACTACACCCAAACTTCAACATTTGCAGACGATACAGCTTTTCTAAGCGTCCACGAAAACCGTTATGAAGCATCTCGTTACTTACAGCATCATATATTTCAACTAGAAATATGGTTAAGACAATGGAGGATAATGGTCAATGAGCAAAAATGCGTGCATATAACATTCACCTTGCGCCGGGAATCTTGCCCCCATATTACAATCAATAATCAAATAATTCCTCAACATTCGCATGTAAAATATCTCGGTATACATCTGGATCGGCGATTAACGTGGAAATGCCATATAGAGGCAAAATTAACTCAAATGAAACTAAAAGCCATTCAAATTCATTGGCTTATTGGTAGAAACTCTGTTCTTAGTCTCGACTGCAAACTTCTTCTTTACAACTCCATCTTAAAGCCAATCTGGTGCTATGGTATTCAGTTATGGGGCACTGCCTCGGCCTCTAATATAGAAAAAATTCAAAGACGCCAAAATAAAATTCTTCGAATAATCACAGCTGCCCCTTGGTATGTAAAAAACTCAAATATTCACAAGGATCTCAATGTTCCATTAGTCAAAACTACTATAACAAAAAATGCAGTAAAATATTTAAAAAGGCTTGAACAACATCCAAATCCACTAGCTCGAAATATTTTAAATCATGGCGGCCACACTCGCTTAAGAAGAAGAGACACTGCAGCACTTATCCAATTAGATGAGCGATAAACACCTATATAAGTGAACAGAACCCGTGATAAAGAAAATTTTTGTCTGGCACTGGCAGGACAAAAAATAACGTATTAGGTTAAGATTTGATTAATTATTGTTAGTTCATATTTATTATATGAAGATTCAATAAATAAATAATGAGAAAAAAAAAAAAAAAAAAAAAAAAAAGGAATAGGGGCGGTTTTATTCCAAAGGGACGATGAAGAAGGCGAACACCCTATTGAATATTTCTCAAAAAAATTGAACCAGGCCCAGAAAAACTATTCAACGACCGAAAAAGAATGTCTCGCAGTCGTCTTAGCCATAGAAAAGTTTCGGCAGTATATAGAGTTAATGGATTTTACGGTCATCACAGACCATTCTAGCCTGAAGTGGCTGATGCGTCAGCAAGACTTGAACGGGAGACTTGCTCGATGGAGTTTAAAGCTCCAAGGCTTCAAATTCAATATCGAGCACAGAAAAGGAACAAAGAACGTTGTCCCCGATATGCTTTCGCGTCAAGACATGGAGGAAGTGGTTTTGAATAGTGGCCCATTAATTGATTTTAAGTCTGAAGCATTCAAAAATAAAGATTACTTAGCATTGATAGACACCGTAGAGCAAAATAAGGACCGGTTACCCGATCTGAAAGTAGAAGAGGGCGTAGTATACAAGAGAGTCAAATTCAACCGGAACGACCTAGATAATGAAGCAGAATGCTGGAAGATATGGGTGCCGAGTGAATTAACCCACAGTTTGATTTGTAAGTCCCATGTTGACAACACCTCACATGGAGGCATAGCGAAAACGCTGTATAATATTCGTGAGTATTTTTATTGGCCTTCTATGGTGAAGCAGATTAGGGATTTTGTTAGAGATTGCAGTACTTGTAAGGAGATAAAACACCCAAAACAAATTTTAAGGCCACCCATGGGATATGAAGTCAGGACTCAGAGGCCGTTCCAGAAAATATATATTGACTTCTTAGGACCTTACACCCGAACAAAATCCGGTAACACATTTATTTTCATAGTACTAGATCATAAAACAAAATTCGTCTTATTAAAAGCCCTATCGAAAGCCACAACCAAAGCAGTGATAAAATTTTTAAGAGACGAGGTGTTTTACAAATTTGGAGTGCCAGAGTCCTTACACTCGGACAACGGCAAACAATTCACCTCTGAAGCATTTAAAGATTTTTTACAAATATTTGGTGTAAAACAAATCCGGACCCCTATATACTCACCACAATCGAACGCTAGTGAGAGGGTGAACCAGACAATACTTAGTTCGATTAGAAGTTTCTTAGACCAGGATCAAACTAAATGGGACGAAAACTTGTCCAGAATCGAATGTTCTCTAAGATCGACTGTTCACTCTTCCACAGGTGTTACCCCCTATTTTTCGTTAACGGGCTACAACATGATTACTCACGCCGATGCTTATGTAATTCTGAGAAAATTAAAATCTACTGAAGAGGGAGAAATGCTGGTACTACCAAAATCCTCACAAATGCAACTTATACACCAGAAAGTAAGTGAGAAACTGCACGATGCCTATCTGAAAAACGTAAAATCATACAACCTCAAAAGTAGAAACATAAAATATAGCCCCGGTCAGGAGGTCTATAGAAAGAATTTTATCCAAAGCAAATTTACGAAGGGCATAAATGCCAAGCTTTGTAGACCCTGGCTGAAGTGCAGAATTAGGAGGGCCATAGGAAATAGTCAGTATGAGATTGAGAACTTAAAGGGTCAGTTGATTGGTGTAATACACGCGCAGCACTTGAAACAATAGAATACTTAGGATTTGTCAGGAAAGACCGCATTATAGCCGAATGATTTTAATTTACACCTGTAAAATTGAGAAAATATAGTTAGTTTTGGAATAATATTTTTTTTTATTTTCAAAGGTAATTCGCATTTGGTTCTGATTTATTAACTTGCTTGCCTTGGGTTGAATAATTAACATAGGCGGCATTGACATTTTGCTATTAGGGCCGAGTTATGATATTATTCTTTTACGTTGCTTCGAGACTACTTTCACAGGTACATTTGAATATTTTACCCAAGCAAATGTGAACAAAATAACTGGGTTGTCAACCAAGCATTCACTTTCCATATTGGGCGATTGGAAATCCTAGATGGCTTCAATAACTTGTAGTTAATAATCGAAGCCTTTCTATACAAAACAGTTTCAGTAAGGAAAGATAGCGTTTTGTAATCACAAACATTGACAACATTGAGGATAACATCACATTTAGAACAAAAAAATATAAAGAATAATTAACAAATTGAATATCCGTACGGTCGTGCAATTTTATCAACGCCGCTTTTCTTTCCTACACTTCTAAAAAAAAAAAAAAAAAAGAAAGGAAAAAACAGGGAAAAGGTCGTTTGCTAAAATAGTTGATGCGATAAATTGCATAATGTAAACACCACATTAGTGGGCTAAGTGTATTTGAGTTGGTTGGGATGACACGAAAAATGTGCGTTGTACGAATGAATAACGCTAGAAAAAAATTAAATGCCACTCACCTTTGCTAATACATGATCGGGAACACGTTTTGTTGAACCTTTTTCTTTTTGCGTCCGGCTAGGACTCACTCGTCACGGTTTTCTGGTACTGGCATATGACACCTAATTCGACTCATTTGCCGTCGTCTTTTAAAGAGAACGATATTGAGCTCTGGGCTCTGTTTACATGGAATGTCTTTTTTGTAACTACTCTCTGCAATTTAATTACGGAAAATTTTTTTTACTTAACCCGGTCCCACAAATGACATGGTATACACTCGCGTAACGCACAATTCAGAAAGAGAGAATGACCGGATAAGAAGATCTACACAGGCCGACTCAGTCGAAAAATTTTAGGCCGTTATTACACTTCCGGCAGAAGTTGCCAGATATACTGGATTCCCAACTCTTTTCGCTTCACTGGCTATGCGAAAAGAGCTGGCTTTGTGACGGAACAGGTAGCTTGTAAAGCAGTTAGTTCATTTCGATGGCCGTTTTGGAGTTTTTTTTTGGTTTCCTTTTTGAATATTTCCTAACACTTTCCATCTCTGTCGATCGTCTCTGGCGTAAATGTAGAGTTGAAATAAAACATAGAAAAAGAACAACTCTACAAAATACTCCACCCTAGCAGCAACTGTGGCACGCCGCAAAATAAACATGAGGCGGTTTAAAATGGCGTAAAACACCAGAAAGTTCTTTCGTCAAGTGGCAGCAGAACCAAAAGGTTGGATATTAAAAAAAAAAGGAAGAAAAGTTGGAGAAAAAAGAAGATGGCGAACTTCGGTGTTTAAAGAAATATTTATATGTTAAAAATCAGCTAAAAAAAAAAAAACAAAAAAAAAAAAAAACCGTCCTTTAAAACTATTAAAAACAAATAAAAATTTAAAGAATTTTGTGTTGGATTTCCATCTATTCTATCGTTTGTGTTTCCTGTCTTCTATTCATTAACACGTAAGTTTCATTAGTGCTTGATATAAAATAAAAGCAATATTACATAATTGGAATTGATTAGTTAAAAAAAAGGATTTTACTAACAGCAAAATTAAATCCGTTTGTACGTAGGGTAAAGATGCTTCAGAGAAAAGTAAAGCGGTGGCGTTTCTATTAAGATATTTAAAAACAGCAATAGAATAGGAAATTACAAAAAGTATTTGGTGGTTTTGCTGCGGTAAAGGTGGAGAATAAAAAAAAAAAAAGAAAAAACTTTATTTAAGGACGAAAAGCTACACTCCCAAGCCACAATTACAGCCAAGCTTAAAAAAAAGCAAAAGAAAAAACCCAACAGCCAACATAGCCACAACACCAGCTACAAGGCGACAACACAACAAAACCTAAGTCAGACAAATCACCACCAACCCTGTCATAACAACGGCAGTATTGGCTGACCAGCATATAACATTGACGTCCAAAAAAGGAAAAAACCCCATACGTATTGGAAGCCTCTACATTTCAAAACAACAGACTAGAACAGGAGATAACACAGGTACATAAAACTTGCAACGTCCGAAATTCGTCCACGTTTAGGAACTAAATATAGGTTTCTCAGTTAACATTTTTTTTAATTACGAACAGGTTATTATATTCCCCCCGTTTGTCAGTCTATTCTTTTTACAATATTATACTTAACATTTCCACCTAAAAATTATATCAACCCCTATTTTAACTATTATTAACCTGCCCGCTATAACCCTTAAAATTATTAATCTTATAATTATAATGGTTATAGTTATAAAAAAAAAACTATTCTTATTTAAACTAACTAACTATTAGAAACTAAAATTAACTTTACAAAACTGCCAGAATATATATATATATATTTATATATATACATTTACTAAACTTACCTAATATAAACGGAAATTATAACCTAAGTTTCAGTAAATTATTTACGTAATTACTTTTACACTCATTATTAACTTAACTTAACGTTTAAATAATAGATTTTTTTTCGACAAAATTTCTAAACAAAAATATCGTTGGAAAAAGAATATATTAGGAATTATTTTAAATACAAATGTGTAAGTAAAAGAAATTATACAGGCACTCAAAAAAAAAATTACATAAAAAAACTTATAAATTAGAAGAAGAAGAAACCTAAAATGAAAAGGTAATTTTTTTTATTAAAACTAAAACTAAGCAACTATCTAAACCTAAAATTAAATAGAAATAGTAAAGAAGCGATAAAAAGGGAAAAGCGTTATAAAAAAAAGGAATTTATTTACTTATTCATATTATTTGTAATTAGATAAACGTTTTACTAAATTATCAACCAAATACCTTAAGATTTAACTAACTAATAAATGCTTAATGGATTAAAAAAAAGAAAAAAAAAAAAAGAAAAAAAGATTTTTTTGTTAATCTGTATGAATACTGAAATAGATTGGAGGAACTTGAACCAACGATTTACTAATTTTAAAATTAATTACTGATAGGCTTAATAATATGGATTAATCAATAATTAAATAAATTAAACATTGATTGATTAAGTTACTTAACGATTAATAAGATTATTCAATGATTAATTGAGTGGATCAATGAATTAATCGAATCAATCCAAGGATCGATTAAGTTAAGCAAAGATTAATAATAAAATTAACGATCAAATTGTATTATTGATAATGAATTAAAGTAATTAATAATACATTAAATAAATCAAATTTGCTAAAGTAATCCATAATTAATTAAATTAATCGATAATTAATTAAAGTATTAAATAATTAATTCAGTTGATCCATGATTAATTAAAGTATTGCATAGTTAATTGAATTAAGCGTTGTTCGCATTAGTCATTGACGGATTAATTTAATCAGTGATTAATTAAATCAATAATTAAATAAAGCAAATAAATATACAAAAAAAAAAAAAAGAAAATAATAATAATAAATTAATGATAAATTAAAGAATAAGTTTACCTAGGTATCCAATGAATGACTTATTATATTAAGGCTGATTAGATCGATAACTGTAATAAAATACAGAAGACCCAAATAATCGATTAAATTAATAGTTTGATGAATAGGTAGAAATAATTAAACCTAGGTACCTTAAGGGATAATTAAGTATTCAAAAGTTGATTGAATCGATAACTTTAATAATCGATCAAATCAAAAATTTGATTAATAAGTAAAAACAATTGGCTAACCTAAGTATCTTAATGAATCACTAATTGTTTTTAGGTTGATTAATTCGATAACTTTATTTATGTACTGAATAATCAAATAATCGATTAAATCAATAAATTGATAAATACGTAAAAATAACTAGCTAACTTAGGTAACTTAATGAATAACTTAAGTAAATAAATGAATTATTGATATAATATAATTGAATATTTAAGTGATGATTCGGATCGATAATTAATCGCTTAAATAATGATGATAATCTATAATTTAATCGATAACCAAATACTTAACTAATTAGTTCTATCCAAATTTGATAAATTAACTATTATTAGAAATTTGAGTCCATCAAAATTTTAATAATTGAATAAGGACTTGAATTTTACTCAAGTGACTTATTGAAACAACCTTTTTTTTTGCAAATGAATACCTAAATAATTAAAAGAAAAGAAAAAACGTCTAAAAAACTAATAGGATAAAATTCCGGATAAGCTAACCAATTCTTAAGTAGGTTAAACAATGTACCTAGTACGAGAATATACCTAAGAGACTTTACGAATAAGTAATGAATTGTTATAGGAAAACTTGAATATACTTATTGACTAACGGCCATTTTTACCAAGTTCAGTTGAAACTAACATTCAATTAAAGTTCCGGTTACCAATATGTTTTGACAGCTATAACTGATAGCTAATTATAACAGAACATGGTGAAATTGGTCGTAAGTAAAAGCATAGGAAGCATAATTAAACCAACCTTTGAATACAAAAAAAAAAAAAAATTGAACAGATAAATGCATTTACCTGACGTAAGACAAAACGTATTCGGTAATAAAGTGTTGAATAACAATACAGATTTCAATTTCCTTTTATTTTCACCCCCTAATTCTTGAAACCTGAAGGCTAATCTGAAGAAACAAAATAAAATAGGCACATTTTGATGAAACGAAGTTGAAACCATTAATTTTATCAAAATTACAAAAACTCTGTCAATTCCTTTCGTCAACGTTCCTTAAATTATGTTGTTCACTTTCAGCTTTTAGTATTTGGTTATTTTAAGTATCGATGCGTATTCAAAAAATAATAATGTAATTTAAAAGAACAAAAAAAATATAAACACTAACTGAATGTCAAAAGAAAAGAGCTGTCATTTTTTTTACTAAACAAATTTTTAATGCAAAATTTGTTTAAAGAGTTGCCAATTATTGTTATAAAAATTTTTTATTGCAAAATGTATTTATACAGAGCTGCCATTTTTATTAAAATCCATTAAGATTATAATTAATTTAAAGGCAAAATAAACTCGAATATAAGTGCATTTATAAATTTTCTTTTATTAGTACTAATTACTTTTTTTTTTTGATAAACCTCCAGTGAAGTTTGTTTTACCAAATTATTATACATATGTAATTATTATTGTAATGGTTCTTAAACGATAGTAGTGTAAATAAGCTAAATAAACATTCATTGTAGATTTTTATAAATTGTATAACACAAACGATGTTTTGATTTAAATTAGATTGGTTGAAAGGTAACAGGCGTAAGACGAAGTGGTAAGTCACATTTTGGGGCATTACTCCCAAACAATTTTTTCGGGCAATGAGTAGTGCCATGGATGACGGTAAAATGTCATACGGGGTGGGCTGCCTGTCCAGGACGTAAACACCTGGTCCTGAAGACTCGAGTTCGATCTTCAAAATTCGCGAAAATTATTCTATCATCATTCAACGGTCGTTTTTGTTCAATGTTCTTCGTTTTATATCGCTTCGGTTTTTCATCTACATCTTTCGTTTTTGGCACGAATTAAGTTGTGTATGTGTGAGTAGATGGACGCGAACCCCCCATTTCCGGCGAGCTTCAGCCCAAACACCAGCGTGCCACGGTCCATCGCGAAGCGAAGTTGAGATTTTGATTTATATCAAAATCTCTCACAAAAATTTTCCCTCGTGCACATCACAGATTTCTAGAAAACGCCCATATTCTTTAACAAAATAGTTCATGCGTTTCTCTCTTTAGAATGAGTTTGGTTTAAAAATATTGTACGAAAATAAATCTAATAATGCTAAATGTAACAGGTGTCCAAAAATTTATTAACGTAAATGTTCTTCAACAACTTCACTAATTTACCACTTACACAATGACTATAACATAGTTCTTGAAGAAGATGCTCCAATGAATAAATATTTTAAACAAGATACTTCGATCGCTTCTCTAGAGGAAATTATTTGCAGAAGCATAGCAGAGGATGGAATGTACGTGAAAAGTTTCGAAAAATCCAAAGTTATATTGACACTTTTAAAATCTAAGTGCCCGAAAGTGAGGCAACAATTTGGAACGACATTGACAAGTTTTATTTAAAAAAGAATGTTTATTTACTCGAGTACTAATTTTTTCTAAAATTTTCGAAAAAAAACTCGTAATATATAAAATTTCTGAATTTAGAATTATTCGATTAATCGATTAATTTTAAAATTTTATTCGTTTAATTGATTAAGTTAAAAATGCCAAATATCGATTAATCGTCTAATCGAACAAAAATAACACCCGATAATTTGAACACCCTAATTATACTAGCCGTGACCGCAGCGCTGATTCACTAACAATTAAAGCGATATCTGCTGGCGTTTAAAGCCAGCTGTTTCAGTCAGCTATTCAGTGTTGCCACCAACGAAATGGTAAAATACACATGGATCATGCCAAATTACACATGAATATACGAATTACACATGCTATCTTTTATTCTCAAACTCACGAGTATTGTTTTGACAAGCATAAAATGTATACACTTTTCATTTAGTTAAAAAAAATAACGATTGCGTTTTTTATTTCATAAAAATAACTGTTCAAACAAAAATTCATACTATTTTTATACCCTTCACCACAGGTGGAAAAGGGTATATATAAGTTTGTCATTCCGTTTGTAATTTCTGCAATATTGATCTAAGACCCTAAAAAGTATATATATTCTGGGTCCTTATGAGGAGAGAAGTTGATTTAACGATATCCGTCCGTCCGTCTTACGTTTGATATGTGTTTTCCGGAGACTCCAGACATGCTAGCTGCTAGGTTGTCTTACATTTATGTCTTATATAGTCTACCATTTCTTGCTATTGAAATTCAGCAAGATCGGTCCACAAATGGCTGAGATATGACCAAAAAACCACGACTGCCTCTGATTTTGCCCAAAAATCCCTTGTTGTTGTTGTATTTTTTTATTTCTGTATATCTTGAGAACGGCAAGAGCCAAAGTTTCCAAATTAGGTACACACATTAACGTTATCAATACACAGCATCCCATAAAATGTGGGCGGGATTTAACAAGTGGGCGTGGTACCTCCCGTACAAAAAATATCAAAAATTGTATAAAAACCTGATTTTTTGGACTGTCATATGACCTATGGTTACGCCTTATACATATATCAAAAGATCGGAAATTTTTAATAGAAAAAATTTTCTGAAAAACTCGGGAAAATCGGTTCAGATACGAAAAAGTTATGACCAAAATATAACTTTTTTTTTGAAAAAATACCCATTTTCGGGAACCATAGATCTTCCCGTGTCCAAGTTTTATAACCAAAATAACTGGCAAATTTCTTCTTTAACACGTCGGCATATAAATCTGTCAAATCGGTTAAGAAATAGCAGATTTATGACCAAAATACTGAAATCCCAAAAATTACTCTTTTTATACCCTTCACCACAGGTGGAAAAGGGTATATATAAGTTTGTCATTCCGTTTGTAATTTCTACAATATTGATCTTAGACCCTATAAAGTATATATATTCTGGGTCCTTATGAGGGGAGAAGTTGATTTAACGATATCCGTCCGTCTGTCCGTCTTACGTTTGATATGTGTTTTCCGGCGACTCCAGACATGATAGCGGCTAGGTTGTTTTACATTTATGTCACATATAGTCCACCATTTCTTGCTATTGAAATTCAGCCAGATCGGTCCAACAATGGCTGAGATATGACCAAAAAACCACGACTGCCTCTAATTTTTCCAAAAAAAACCCCTTGTGGTTGTTGTATTTTTATTACTTTTTTTTATATCTGCAGAACGGCAAGAGCCAAAGTTTTCAAATTAGGTACAAACATTTAGGTTATAAATACACACCATCCCACAAAATGTGGGCGGGATTGGAGAAGTGGGCGTGGTACCTCCCATACAAAAAGTATTAAAAATTTTATAAAAACCTGAATTTTTTGACTGTAATATGACCTATGGTTACGCCTTATATATCAAAAGATCGGAAATTTTTAATAGAAAATATTTTCTGAAAAACTCGGGAAAATCGGTTCAGATCCGAAAAAGTTATGACCAAAATATTATTTTTTTTTTAAAATACCCATTTTCGGGAACCATAGATCTTCCCGAGTCCAAGATTTATAACCAAAATAACTGGCAAATTTCTTCTTTAACGCGTCGGTATATAAATCTGTCAAATCGGTTAAGAAATAGCAGAGTTATGACCAAAATACTGAAATCCCAAAAATTACTCTTTTTTATAATTAAGTTTGCTTTTAATACCCTTCACCGAAGGTCCTACACCATATAAAGTATATATATTCTGGGTCCTTATGAAAAGCGAAGTTCAAATCCGGTTGTCGTCTCTTCTCTAGTTGTAAACAGTAAACGGTCCATATTTCATTTTAATGATATTTAAACAGCGTTCCTTCATGGTTCAGTTGTCTAGGGGGTGTGTTAAGTTAGAAACTGTGAGTTCCCTGGTTCGAATCTTGGTTTTTTTAAAAAAAATTTTTTTTTAATATTTTTATGTTCTAAAAACGATTTTAAAAAAATATTTACCAGTTTTCGCTTTTTAAATTTCATTCCTAATGAAGTTTTAAGTATTGTAAATATGTATTTACATGTAAAAATAATTTAGTTGCTCTGTATTCTGCTCGCACAATGGTGAAGGGCATATAAGATTCGGCATAGCCGAATATAGCACTCTTACTTGTTATAATTAAGTTTGTTTTTTATACCCTTCACCGAAGGTCCTATACCCTAAAAAGTTCTGGGTATTCTGGGTCCTTATGAAAAGCGCAGTTCAAATCCAGTTGCCCGTTTCTCCCCCCTCCCTCCCTTTTGCATTTGTTTATATATACTAGCATAATGCTCAATATTATTTTCGTTATCAGCCTTCTTTACTATTTCATCTATTTAACGAAATAATTTTAACAAATAGAAACTAGGAATTTTTGTTTCGTTTTGCTTCTTAAAAACTCGCTAAAAAAGATAAATCTACGGTACGACAACAGTGCCTATACAAAAAGAAACCAAACAAACACACATACCAGTTTTAACTTTTTAAATTTAATTTATAATGAAGTTTTATGTATTGTATATATGTATGTTTATGTAGAAATTATTTAGGTTTTGTCTAGTTGCTCTGTATTCTGCTCGCACAATGGTGAAGGGTATATAAGATTCGGCACAGCCGAATATAGCACTCTTACTTGTTATAATTAAGTTTGTTTTTTATACCCTTCACCGAAGGTCCTACACCCTATAAAGTATATATATTCTGGGTCCTTATGAAAAGCGAAGTTCAAATCCGGTTGTCGTCTCCAAACAAGGCGAATTTAATTCGCCTTGTCTCTCAATTTTTGATACTAGTTCTCTTTCAGATGTTGCCATAGTTTTTGAATAATTGGCAGCGTTGCCATTTTGGTGCCTTTCGGATATTTTTTGGTGCTTTTTTGCTTATGCAATACCCGAAATTTTGTTAAACACCTGTTTTTGAAAAGCGGGTATTTAAAGTGCTTTTAACAATTTCTCACAGTGCCTTTTATGTAATCTACATATAATTTTGGCACTGAACCATTTTGCTACTATTCTGAAAAAACAGCGAATACTTTTTTAACCAACTGCGTATTATTTGCATTTATGTTTTGAGAAGTATTCGCAAACTCTTCTAGGCTTTCCTCAAGCATCATCAGTGATGCCAACTTAGTGCTGTTGGCACTATTTATGGTGCTTTTTGATGCCTCAAAACGCTAAAATTGTATCCTTAAGCCTAGTACTCTGTTCAAATTTGTGAAAAATGTTGAGCAACATTGATTATTCCACACGAAAATTTTGGCATTTATCAATGTTACCAATCTTGCGAGTTTGTACAATTTAACGTTTTTATTCCTTCAAAGTATGCTACATTGTTTCGTGTATGTAAACAAACGCCACATGTATTTTACTAACATTATTTTTTTTTAATAAAAAATTTAATAAAAAAAAGTAAATATGAATAAAAAACTGTTACCGATTGTGTTATTTTAATTTTTTATTTCTTTTTTAATATTAAGTTCATATTTTTTGCTTTTGCTTAAAATTCCACGTGAGATAAAGGCAGCTTACATTATTTCGCAGTTGTAAAAAAAATGTTGCCAGAAACATTTCGGAACTTTTTCACAAAATAAACAGAGTACAACTCCATCAACATTATTTCGTAGATATTCCGCACAAGTTTTTTTCATATGCATTTTGACAGCATTTCACGTGAAATGTTGAACAGAGTACCAGGCTTTAGTGCCAAACTAAGAAAAAGCACTAATTTGGTGCTTTTTCAATTTTTCGTTAGTGCCTTTTTAAAATTTTTATTTTTTTTTACCATTTTTTAAAACTTTGGTTATATAGAGGATGATTTGGATGAGATTTGCTATTTGGAGTACAATTTTGAGAAGGCCTGTAAAGATTTTAAGATTTCAAATGATAAAAAAAGGGATAAAAGAAAGTTGCATTCGTTTAACCAAAAACTTTATTTACGAGGTTTGAGCTAGGCTTCCTAGCAATTTGGAAATTTTAAAAAACGTTGCACTTTTAAGCGTTGACAGCATATTTAGTAATCGTAATAAAAACGATGTATTTGTTTTCGGTTAACATTTTTTTATAGATGTAGACACTGTTTCAAAAATAGAAAATGGCTTGAAAAATATTAGGAATTGTAAATGGAAAAATAAACAACGATTTTGAGTCATGTTGAAAAAACGTATTAAAAAGTTTAAAACATGCAGTCGGAATCCGTATTTTTTCGAGATACGAAAATCGAGCTCGCACTGTATTACTTTTAAACTGTTTTATGGCCAATTCAAACTCCAAATGATTTGGATAATATTATTTTTATTGAAGATAATAATAATACATTTAAAAATTTTTATATACAAATGTAAATATATTTATTATTTAATTTTAAATGAAAATGGTCCCCCTCTTCGCCGTCGCCTTTTTTTAAAATTTTGGAGGTATTTAATATTCGGCAAAGCCGAAGGCAACTTGTTTTGTGTTTAATTAAATTGTAAAAATGGATTAGTGCTTTTTTACGCTTTTTTTTGTTCAAAATAGTGCTTTTTAGTGCTTTTTTTTAAATTTTAAAGTGCTTTTTGCTCTCAAAAAGTTGGCATCACTGATAATTGGCTATGTTCACAACATTATTGAAAACAAACAACATGATAAAAATGTATGCACAAATAAATAAATAAAAATTTAAACAAAAAATGTGTAACGGTCGAACTAGTCCTACCACTTCGGAAAATATGCTACCTATGAATCCGGCCGTGCTCAGGGAAAATGAGGGGTGTTCTTTCTTCCTTATAGGTAGACTTAACCATTAACAAAATAGTTTTATTAAGGTAGCAGAAAATTAATTTTCTAAGTCGATCACACAAACAAAAATAATTTAAATTAAAAAAAAAAACAAAGTAGAAAAAAAACCGAAATATGCGTAGGAGTTCATGTTGAGGACAAGGATAGAATCAGCCCTCTGTCTCTACCCACCCTACCATGTCCACGCGCTCCCTGCGAAGCATCTCCGCTACCCATATCAACCGTAAAACTTACGTTCGTCGGTTCCTTTAAATTCATCAAATTATCCCTACTTCTAGTAATAGGCATTTTCGCAAAAATATAAAAGAAATATCTCAATTAAACTATCAATTCCACTACTTCGTATAGGTACAAATTGCCAAATATATTTTTAAAAAAAACCCAATGTTATAACATTAAACTCCCCTACATTAAAAAAAAAATAGTAGTACATACAGCTAAAAAAAAAAAAAATTTATGAAATTCATTTGAGTTTCCAAATAACAATTCTAGTTAAATAAAGAAAAATCTCAATATAAGAACTTCAAAGTAAAAAGAAATACTAAAAGTCTAATCTGATGCAATATAATACATAGTATGTACCAAAATCAAATCCAGTACAAAAATCCACTATATTATCACCAAATATGAGAAATTTTAAAATAATAATAAACCCAAAAATAGTCGTAAGTATTCAAATTCGAAAAGTGTTTACCCAGCAATAAGCCAAGGAAAAAAAATCCACAACGAAATTCAAACATCACTTCCCAATAATTATAAATTAAGGTTTCTAATCTCCAAAAGAAAATAGAAAAAATCCTTAAGTTATGCACATATATATATATTAGTTCCTTTAAACTCCTACAAGGAGCATAGGGCCAAAACAAGTTGCTTCCAATATTCTCGATCAGATGCTCGCTGTTTAAGTTCATTCCAGTTTAGGTTTAGTTTGGACATCTCAATTGTTATCTGGCGTTTCCAGGTATGCGATGGACGTCCAGAACGGCGACTGCCTTGTGGGTTCCACTCTAAGGCTTGTTTTGCTAGATCTTCTGGTGGTTTTCGCAAAGTATGCCCTATCCAGGTCCATTTTCGCTTTCGGATTTCATTTTGGATCGGTTGTTGGTTGGTTTCTGACCACAGTCGTGTATTGGAAATTGTTGAGGGCCAGTATACCCGCAGAATCTTGCGTAGACATTTATTTATGAAAACTTGTATGGCTTGTATGTCTCGAGTTGCTGCATTCCACGTCTCGCATCCGTATAACAAGGTGGATTTTACATTTGAATTGAACAGGCTTAGCTTTGTACGACGTGACATGTATGACGAGTTCCACACAGGATTTAGTTGCCCAAATGATTGACGAGCTTTATTTATTCGGCTGGAGATATCTGCGCCAGAACCACCACTCCTGTCGAATATGCTACCAAGGTAGCAGAAAGATTCCACATCATCAAGTTGATGAGATTGTATTGTAAACCTTTGCTCGTTGTTAACATTCATGCGCATTGTTTTTGTTTTGCCCATGTTTATCTTTAGGCCTACGGATAGTGCACATATATACATAAAAAAAAAAAATAAATAAATAAAAAAAATTGTATAATCAACTTCACGGTTATGATCTTATAAAATGAAACATCAGCATAGATGGAAACTAACACCGTATTAACTAAAAAAAAATTAGTAAAGTATAGCGCTGATTCCCCACGTTGCACACTGTAAGGTTTTAACATTTTAGCTTATCAAAATCCAATTTTTTGTTTGTTGTTTTTTTAAAGAATTTTTACTAGAATTGATTGATAACAATCCCAACTACATATAATTGCATTTGGAATTAAAAAAATTAACAGCGTTAATGATGAAACAGAATTGAGTCTTCAACTTCAGGCAAAAATTTTAAAGCCCATAATTAAAACGTCGGCAGTAACTTCAAAATCTCTCTCATTTCTTTCTTTTTCTTTTGTTCTTATTTTTCTTTGTTTACAAATTGTATGAAATTGAATGAAAGTATGGTAGCATTGTTAAGAGAATAAGTGTCTATATGTGAGAGCATTAGAAAAAACGTCCTCAAAATAAAATTGATTTTATTTCTCGACCGCATTCTCTGGCATAATTTTATGTCAAACTGTATGAAAAACATCGTTCAGCCCCAGTTCTGTTTCATCATTTATGAAGTAACAGCAACTTAAACTTCACTGTAATTGCAGACTTTTGCTAGACATAAGCAAGTTAAGGCGCGTAGCCCAACTTTGAATGGTTGTAACTTTTTTATAAAATGCAATATCTTTATGAATTTTTTTTTATTTTGTAGTTTTGTATATTTTTTGTTAACAGAATTTAGCAATTGTAAAACACGTGATCAGAATAAAAGTTTGAAGGTTTTTAAATATATCTCTTTTTAGAAGTTATTTTGAAAAAATTTTTTTTTCATTGGACATAAAAATATATACACAAGCAAGCAAAAGTAGTCGCATTATTTGCATCAGATTACCTATTTTGTCTTCTTTCTGAATCAACCAAAAAAATCTGCCCCATCTTGCCCCCCCACTATTCCCGATCCAAAAACTGATTATGAATTCTTGTATTTCGCGCCAACAAATTTTTGATGTTTGGCTGCTTGCAGAAAAAAATGAAAAATGTCTGCGTGTATTTGAATTTATTTCAGGAAATATTCCTACTGGTTCAAAACAAACTCTTAATTTGCAAGAAATAAAACTTTTTTCTCAAAAAATTTGCGCACAAATAAACTCGAAATGGCAGATATCAAAAAGAACAAAACTTCGATTTTTGAAAACAAATAATGGTTGGTTGACTCTAGAAATTGATTTATCACAATTTATTTGTGATAAAACCATTTCTTCTTCGGTTTCTACTAGTGGAAGGCCAGAGAAAAAATTCCATGAGTGCTCAGAAGTAACAAGAAAAAGGAAAGCAAGAGAACTTTTGAATACGGTTGATCATAATCAGTTATTTATGGCAGCCGAAATGAAAATGAACTTAGATGGCAAACGAACTTCGGCCTCAATTGTTCGTGAGCTTATAAATGCTTCTCCAAAAAGGGGAACACTTTTACAAAAAAGTAGAATTGTTTCAGATAAGCCCATGAGCCTTTCTGCTGATCAAGCATTAGCAATGATAATAGATATCGGTTTATCTACTCATGGCTACCAATTGTTGAGACAACATACATCGTCTATTAACTCTAAAATGTTTACCTGTTATGATTCTATAAAAATTTCGAAGCGTGCATGTTATCCAAATGAAATAACTGTAACAGAATCATTTGCGAATGTCAGCCTCCAATCGCTTATTGACCATACAGTCTTAAGACTTTGTTTGGCTTTGAAGGATACATTTCTTTTGATAGAAGTTGATTTTAATGAGGTGACTTTTAAGATCAAATGGGGTTGTGACGGTGCCGACCATAATCGTTACAAGCAATCATTTTCTCAAGAAAATATTTCTGACGAGAGTTTGTTTAGCATATCTATGGTCCCACTTGAAATGTCTTTAGAAAATATTGGTTACAACCAAAAAACAATAATTTGGAAAAATGCTGCACCATCGTCAACTAGATATTGTCGGCCTATAAAATTCGTATTTGCAAAAGAGACAAAAGACCTTATATTGAATGAATTTAAAGAAATAGAAAATCAAATTGAGTCTCTCTTGCCAACTATGGTTACTGTTGAGCATAAGAAATTTAAAGTCACAGCTAAGCTAGTTTTGTGTATGATTGATGGAAAAGTGTGCAGTGCTCTTTCAAATTATTCATCATCCCAAGCTTGCTATTTGTGTGGGGCTACACCATTAGCTATGAATAATCCAATTGCGATTTTAAATAAAACAATTGACAAAAACATGCTGCCAATGGGCCTATCCCCTCTCCATGCATGGATTCGCTTTATGGAGTGTTTGTTACATATTGCGTACAGATTAGATATAAAAAAATGGCAAATACGAGGAGCTGATAACAAAGCAAAATTATTAGAAAGAAAGAAATACATACAAAACCGATTCAAAAATGAAACTGGATTGTTGGTGGATATGCCAAAACATTCTTCTGGCAATTCAAACGATGGCAACACTGCCAGACGTTTTTTTCGAGATGGCGAGAAGTCGTCAAATATTACTGGTATAGATTTGGAGCTGGTAGAACGTTTTCATGTTATTCTTGAATGCCTGGGGTGCGGCTATGAAATAAAATGAAATAAATAAAAAAAAGCTTTTGAAAATTATACAATTGAAACAAGAAATCTATATTTGGACAAATACCCATGGTACTATATGCCAGTGACGGTACACAAAATACTTTTCCATGGTAAAATAATAATAGACAGTTGTATTTTACCTATTGGCCAGCTTTCGGAAGAAGCCCAAGAGGCACGAAATAAGGATTGCAGAAATTACCGTGAAAACTTTACACGCAAAACATCCAGAGAGGACACAAATACGGATTTGATTAACAGGCTCTTAATATCGTCGGATCCATTCATCTGTAGTTTGCGAAAACCCCCAAAAACTAAAAAAGGAATTTTAACACCCACAATTTTGGATTTGCTGCAAGACCCGGATGTTTATATTGCAGAAGAATGATATGAAACATATATATATATATATTACTTTTCTTATTCTTATAAAAATTTATTTATATTTTTTATTTTTAATAAACTTTGTACTGTATTTTTTGAATTGAATTGAAAATAAAAAGAAAAATCTTTTTTAAAAAAATAACTTCTTTATTTTTTAAGGTACACATATCGTAACTTTAAATGCACAAGGACGTTAGTAACATTGGTATTTTTTTTAATGGTTATAATGTTTTTTCTATTGAAAATATTCATTTTTTTTTTTGTTAATTGGTCCGTTTGAATTTTAGGTAACGAGATATGCATGGGTAATGTGTTGTTTGATTAAAACCAGGGTATTGCAATTTTCCCCAATTGTCCTACTGAAGATAAGGCAATCTTGCTAATAATTATAAACGAATTTTAAAAAATTATATTTTATCTATTATGGGAACTGGGCGTGGCAATCCAATTCCGCCCATTTTTCTACAGAAGTTGTGTTGTTAGTCATATATTACTTGTACCAAATTGCGTGACTGTACCTTTATTTGTTAAAGAAATATGCAATTTTGATCAGCTAAAATGTTAAAACCTCACACTGTGCGTTGGGCGCCAAATAAATATTTATGTAACGGTCGAACTAGTCCTACCACTTCGGAAAATATGCTACCTATGAATCCGGCCGTGCTCAGGGAAAATGAGAGGTGTTCTTTCTTCCTTATAGGTAGACTTAACCATTAACAAAATAGTTTAATTAAGTTAGCAGAAAATTAATTTTCTAAGTCGATCACACAAACAAAAATAATTTAAATTAAAAAAAAAACAAAGTAGAAAAAAAAACCGAAATATGCGTAGGAGTTCATGTTGAGGACAAGGATAGAATCAGCCCTCTGTCTCTACCCACCCTACCATGCTATTTTTGCTCTCATATTCTCTAAATAGCCCAAAAATAACCCGACCTTATTGTACCTAAACTTTTCCTGGAATTATTTACAATTTAGTTTATCATTGTGAACCAAAAGAACATTTATTCATTCAAAAGATATCTTATTAATCATAGAAAACATAGCAAGTTTAGGGAATTAAAAAAAAAATATGAAAAAAATTTGAGTAATGAAATGAATGAAAAAATTAATAATAACAATGTTGCAAAAAAAAAACAAAATAGAAATGGAAGCAATAATTAAATTTTAAATTTGCGTTATATATGTATGTTAATAAATTTTTTCCCCATTCTTGTTCAATTTATATTTTTATACCCTTCACCGAAGGTAAAAGGGTATATATAAGTTTGTCATTCCGTTTGTAATTTCTACAATATTGATACAACACCCTATAAAGTATATATATTCTGGGTCCTTATGAAAAGCGAAGTTGATTTAACGATATCCGTCCGTCTGTCCGTCCGTCTGTCCGTCTGTCCGTCTGTCCGTCTGTCCGTCTGTCCGTCTGTCCGTCTGTCCGTCTGTCCGTCTTACGTTTGATATGTGTTTTCCGGAGACTCCAGACATGATAGCGGCTAGGTTGTTTCACACTTATGTCACATATAGTCCACCATTTCTTGCTATTGAAATTCAGCCACATCGGTCCAAAAATGGCTGAGATATGAGCAAAAAACCACGACTACCTCTAATTTTTTCCAAAAATCCCTTGTTGTTGTTGTATTTTTATTACTTTTTTGTGTATATCTGGAGAACGGCAAGAGCCAAAGTTTCCAAATTAGGTACACACATTAAGGTTATCAATATACAGCACTCCACAAAATGTGGGCGGGATTGAACAAGTGGGCGTGGTACCTCCCGTGCAAAAAATATCAAAAATTGTATAAAAACCTGCTTTTTTGGACTGTCATATGACCTATGGTTACGCGTTATATATCAAAAGATCGGAAATCTTTAGTAGAAAATATTTTCTGAAAATTTCGGAAAAATCGGTCCAGATACAAAAAAGTTATGACCAAAATATAATTTTTTTTTTGGAAAATACCCATTTTCGGACACAATAGATCTTCCCGAGTCCAAGGTTTATAACTCAAGCAAATGGTAAATTTCTTCTTTAACACGTCAGTATATAAATCTGTCAAATCGGTTAAAAAATGGCTGAGTTATAACCGAAATACTGAATTCCCAAAAATTACTCTTTTTATACCCTTCACCGAAGGTAAAAGGGTATATATAAGTTTGTCATTCCGTTTGTAATTTCTACAATATAGATACAACACCCTATAAAGTATATATATTCTGGGTCCTTATGAAAAGCGAAGTTGATTTAACGATATCCGTCCGTCTGTCCGTCCGTCTGTCCGTCTGTCCGTCTGTCCGTCTTACGTTTGATATGTGTTTTCCGGAGACTCCAGACATGATAGGGGCTAGGTTGTTTCACACTTATGTCACATATAGTCCACCATTTCTTGCTATTGAAATTCAGCCACATCGGTCCAAAAATGGCTGAGATATGAGCAAAAAACCACGACTACCTCTAATTTTTTCCAAAAATCCCTTGTTGTTGTTGTATTTTTATTACTTTTTTGTGTATATCTGGAGAACGGCAAGAGCCAAAGTTTCCAAATTAGGTACACACATTAAGGTTATCAATATACAGCACTCCACAAAATGTGGGCGGGATTGAACAAGTGGGCGTGGTACCTCCCGTGCAAAAAATATCAAAAATTGTATAAAAACCTGCTTTTTTGGACTGTCATATGACCTATGGTTACGCGTTATATATCAAAAGATCGGAAATCTTTAGTAGAAAATATTTTCTGAAAATTTCGGAAAAATCGGTCCAGATACAAAAAAGTTATGACCAAAATATAATTTTTTTTTTGGAAAATACCCATTTTCGGACACAATAGATCTTCCCGAGTCCAAGGTTTATAACTCAAGCAAATGGTAAATTTCTTCTTTAACACGTCAGTATATAAATCTGTCAAATCGGTTAAAAAATGGCTGAGTTATAACCGAAATACTGAATTCCCAAAAATTACTCTTTTTATACCCTTCACCGAAGGTAAAAGGGTATATATAAGTTTGTCATTCCGTTTGTAATTTCTACAATATTGATACAACACCCTATAAAGTATATATATTCTGGGTCCTTATGAAAAGCGAAGTTGATTTAACGATATCCGTCCGTCTGTCCGTCCGTCTGTCCGTCTGTCCGTCTGTCCGTCTGTCCGTCTTACGTTTGATATGTGTTTTCCGGAGACTCCAGACATGATAGCGGCTAGGTTGTTTCACACTTATGTCACATATAGTCCACCATTTCTTGCTATTGAAATTCAGCCACATCGGTCCAAAAATGGCTGAGATATGAGCAAAAAACCACGACTACCTCTAATTTTTTCCAAAAATCCCTTGTTGTTGTTGTATTTTTATTACTTTTTTGTGTATATCTGGAGAACGGCAAGAGCCAAAGTTTCCAAATTAGGTACACACATTAAGGTTATCAATATACAGCACTCCACAAAATGTGGGCGGGATTGAACAAGTGGGCGTGGTACCTCCCGTGCAAAAAATATCAAAAATTGTATAAAAACCTGCTTTTTTGGACTGTCATATGACCTATGGTTACGCGTTATATATCAAAAGATCGGAAATCTTTAGTAGAAAATATTTTCTGAAAATTTCGGAAAAATCGGTCCAGATACAAAAAAGTTATGACCAAAATATAATTTTTTTTTTGGAAAATACCCATTTTCGGACACAATAGATCTTCCCGAGTCCAAGGTTTATAACTCAAGCAAATGGTAAATTTCTTCTTTAACACGTCAGTATATAAATCTGTCAAATCGGTTAAAAAATGGCTGAGTTATAACCGAAATACTGAATTCCCAAAAATTACTCTTTTTATACCCTTCACCGAAGGTAAAAGGGTATATATAAGTTTGTCATTCCGTTTGTAATTTCTACAATATAGATACAACACCCTATAAAGTATATATATTCTGGGTCCTTATGAAAAGCGAAGTTGATTTAACGATATCCGTCCGTCTGTCCGTCCGTCTGTCCGTCTGTCCGTCTGTCCGTCTGTCCGTCTTACGTTTGATATGTGTTTTCCGGAGACTCCAGACATGATAGGGGCTAGGTTGTTTCACACTTATGTCACATATAGTCCACCATTTCTTGCTATTGAAATTCAGCCACATCGGTCCAAAAATGGCTGAGATATGAGCAAAAAACCACGACTACCTCTAATTTTTTCCAAAAATCCCTTGTTGTTGTTGTATTTTTATTACTTTTTTGTGTATATCTGGAGAACGGCAAGAGCCAAAGTTTCCAAATTAGGTACACACATTAAGGTTATCAATATACAGCACTCCACAAAATGTGGGCGGGATTGAACAAGTGGGCGTGGTACCTCCCGTGCAAAAAATATCAAAAATTGTATAAAAACCTGCTTTTTTGGACTGTCATATGACCTATGGTTACGCGTTATATATCAAAAGATCGGAAATCTTTAGTAGAAAATATTTTCTGAAAATTTCGGAAAAATCGGTCCAGATACAAAAAAGTTATGACCAAAATATAATTTTTTTTTTGGAAAATACCCATTTTCGGACACAATAGATCTTCCCGAGTCCAAGGTTTATAACTCAAGCAAATGGTAAATTTCTTCTTTAACACGTCAGTAAAATGGCTGAGTTATAACCGAAATACTGAATTCCCAAAAATTACTCTTTTTATACCCTTCACCGAAGGTAAAAGGGTATATATAAGTTTGTCATTCCGTTTGTAATTTCTACAATATTGATACAACACCCTATAAAGTATATATATTCTGGGTCCTTATGAAAAGCGAAGTTGATTTAACGATATCCGTCCGTCTGTCCGTCCGTCTGTCCGTCTGTCCGTCTGTCCGTCTTACGTTTGATATGTGTTTTCCGGAGACTCCAGACATGATAGCGGCTAGGTTGTTTCACACTTATGTCACATATAGTCCACCATTTCTTGCTATTGAAATTCAGCCACATCGGTCCAAAAATGGCTGAGATATGAGCAAAAAACCACGACTACCTCTAATTTTTTCCAAAAATCCCTTGTTGTTGTTGTATTTTTATTACTTTTTTGTGTATATCTGGAGAACGGCAAGAGCCAAAGTTTCCAAATTAGGTACACACATTAAGGTTATCAATATACAGCACTCCACAAAATGTGGGCGGGATTGAACAAGTGGGCGTGGTACCTCCCGTGCAAAAAATATCAAAAATTGTATAAAAACCTGCTTTTTTGGACTGTCATATGACCTATGGTTACGCGTTATATATCAAAAGATCGGAAATCTTTAGTAGAAAATATTTTCTGAAAATTTCGGAAAAATCGGTCCAGATACAAAAAAGTTATGACCAAAATATAATTTTTTTTTTGGAAAATACCCATTTTCGGACACAATAGATCTTCCCGAGTCCAAGGTTTATAACTCAAGCAAATGGTAAATTTCTTCTTTAACACGTCAGTATATAAATCTGTCAAATCGGTTAAAAAATGGCTGAGTTATAACCGAAATACTGAATTCCCAAAAATTACTCTTTTTATACCCTTCACCGAAGGTAAAAGGGTATATATAAGTTTGTCATTCCGTTTGTAATTTCTACAATATTGATACAACACCCTATAAAGTATATATATTCTGGGTCCTTATGAAAAGCGAAGTTGATTTAACGATATCCGTCCGTCTGTCCGTCCGTCTGTCCGTCTGTCCGTCTGTCCGTCTGTCCGTCTTACGTTTGATATGTGTTTTCCGGAGACTCCAGACATGATAGCGGCTAGGTTGTTTCACACTTATGTCACATATAGTCCACCATTTCTTGCTATTGAAATTCAGCCACATCGGTCCAAAAATGGCTGAGATATGAGCAAAAAACCACGACTACCTCTAATTTTTTCCAAAAATCCCTTGTTGTTGTTGTATTTTTATTACTTTTTTGTGTATATCTGGAGAACGGCAAGAGCCAAAGTTTCCAAATTAGGTACACACATTAAGGTTATCAATATACAGCACTCCACAAAATGTGGGCGGGATTGAACAAGTGGGCGTGGTACCTCCCGTGCAAAAAATATCAAAAATTGTATAAAAACCTGCTTTTTTGGACTGTCATATGACCTATGGTTACGCGTTATATATCAAAAGATCGGAAATCTTTAGTAGAAAATATTTTCTGAAAATTTCGGAAAAATCGGTCCAGATACAAAAAAGTTATGACCAAAATATAATTTTTTTTTTGGAAAATACCCATTTTCGGACACAATAGATCTTCCCGAGTCCAAGGTTTATAACTCAAGCAAATGGTAAATTTCTTCTTTAACACGTCAGTATATAAATCTGTCAAATCGGTTAAAAAATGGCTGAGTTATAACCGAAATACTGAATTCCCAAAAATTACTCTTTTTATACCCTTCACCGAAGGTAAAAGGGTATATATAAGTTTGTCATTCCGTTTGTAATTTCTACAATATTGATACAACACCCTATAAAGTATATATATTCTGGGTCCTTATGAAAAGCGAAGTTGATTTAACGATATCCGTCCGTCTGTCCGTCCGTCTGTCCGTCTGTCCATCTGTCCGTCTGTCCGTCTGTCCGTCTGTCCGTCTTACGTTTGATATGTGTTTTCCGGAGACTCCAGACATGATAGCGGCTAGGTTGTTTCACACTTATGTCACATATAGTCCACCATTTCTTGCTATTGAAATTCAGCCACATCGGTCCAAAAATGGCTGAGATATGAGCAAAAAACCACGACTACCTCTAATTTTTTCCAAAAATCCCTTGTTGTTGTTGTATTTTTATTACTTTTTTGTGTATATCTGGAGAACGGCAAGAGCCAAAGTTTCCAAATTAGGTACACACATTAAGGTTATCAATATACAGCACTCCACAAAATGTGGGCGGGATTGAACAAGTGGGCGTGGTACCTCCCGTGCAAAAAATATCAAAAATTGTATAAAAACCTGCTTTTTTGGACTGTCATATGACCTATGGTTACGCGTTATATATCAAAAGATCGGAAATCTTTAGTAGAAAATATTTTCTGAAAATTTCGGAAAAATCGGTCCAGATACAAAAAAGTTATGACCAAAATATAATTTTTTTTTTGGAAAATACCCATTTTCGGACACAATAGATCTTCCCGAGTCCAAGGTTTATAACTCAAGCAAATGGTAAATTTCTTCTTTAACACGTCAGTATATAAATCTGTCAAATCGGTTAAAAAATGGCTGAGTTATAACCGAAATACTGAATTCCCAAAAATTACTCTTTTTATACCCTTCACCGAAGGTAAAAGGGTATATATAAGTTTGTCATTCCGTTTGTAATTTCTACAATATAGATACAACATCCTATAAAGTATATATATTCTGGGTCCTTATGAAAAGCGAAGTTGATTTAACGATATCCGTCCGTCTGTCCGTCCGTCTGTCCGTCTGTCCGTCTGTCCGTCTGTCCGTCTGTCCGTCTTACGTTTGATATGTGTTTTCCGGAGACTCCAGACATGATAGGGGCTAGGTTGTTTCACACTTATGTCACATATAGTCCACCATTTCTTGCTATTGAAATTCAGCCACATCGGTCCAAAAATGGCTGAGATATGAGCAAAAAACCACGACTACCTCTAATTTTTTCCAAAAATCCCTTGTTGTTGTTGTATTTTTATTACTTTTTTGTGTATATCTGGAGAACGGCAAGAGCCAAAGTTTCCAAATTAGGTACACACATTAAGGTTATCAATATACAGCACTCCACAAAATGTGGGCGGGATTGAACAAGTGGGCGTGGTACCTCCCGTGCAAAAAATATCAAAAATTGTATAAAAACCTGCTTTTTTGGACTGTCATATGACCTATGGTTACGCGTTATATATCAAAAGATCGGAAATCTTTAGTAGAAAATATTTTCTGAAAATTTCGGAAAAATCGGTCCAGATACAAAAAAGTTATGACCAAAATATAATTTTTTTTTTGGAAAATACCCATTTTCGGACACAATAGATCTTCCCGAGTCCAAGGTTTATAACTCAAGCAAATGGTAAATTTCTTCTTTAACACGTCAGTATATAAATCTGTCAAATCGGTTAAAAAATGGCTGAGTTATAACCGAAATACTGAATTCCCAAAAATTACTCTTTTTATACCCTTCACCGAAGGTAAAAGGGTATATATAAGTTTGTCATTCCGTTTGTAATTTCTACAATATTGATACAACACCCTATAAAGTATATATATTCTGGGTCCTTATGAAAAGCGAAGTTGATTTAACGATATCCGTCCGTCTGTCCGTCCGTCTGTCCGTCTGTCCGTCTGTCCGTCTTACGTTTGATATGTGTTTTCCGGAGACTCCAGACATGATAGCGGCTAGGTTGTTTCACACTTATGTCACATATAGTCCACCATTTCTTGCTATTGAAATTCAGCCACATCGGTCCAAAAATGGCTGAGATATGAGCAAAAAACCACGACTACCTCTAATTTTTTCCAAAAATCCCTTGTTGTTGTTGTATTTTTATTACTTTTTTGTGTATATCTGGAGAACGGCAAGATCCAAAGTTTCCAAATTAGGTACACACATTAAGGTTATCAATATACAGCACTCCACAAAATGTGGGCGGGATTGAACAAGTGGGCGTGGTACCTCCCGTGCAAAAAATATCAAAAATTGTATAAAAACCTGCTTTTTTGGACTGTCATATGACCTATGGTTACGCGTTATATATCAAAAGATCGGAAATCTTTAGTAGAAAATATTTTCTGAAAATTTCGGAAAAATCGGTCCAGATACAAAAAAGTTATGACCAAAATATAATTTTTTTTTTGGAAAATACCCATTTTCGGACACAATAGATCTTCCCGAGTCCAAGGTTTATAACTCAAGCAAATGGTAAATTTCTTCTTTAACACGTCAGTATATAAATCTGTCAAATCGGTTAAAAAATGGCTGAGTTATAACCGAAATACTGAATTCCCAAAAATTACTCTTTTTATACCCTTCACCGAAGGTAAAAGGGTATATATAAGTTTGTCATTCCGTTTGTAATTTCTACAATATTGATACAACACCCTATAAAGTATATATATTCTGGGTCCTTATGAAAAGCGAAGTTGATTTAACGATATCCGTCCGTCTGTCCGTCCGTCTGTCCGTCTGTCCGTCTGTCCGTCTGTCCGTCTGTCCGTCTGTCCGTCTTACGTTTGATATGTGTTTTCCGGAGACTCCAGACATGATAGCGGCTAGGTTGTTTCACACTTATGTCACATATAGTCCACCATTTCTTGCTATTGAAATTCAGCCACATCGGTCCAAAAATGGCTGAGATATGAGCAAAAAACCACGACTACCTCTAATTTTTTCCAAAAATCCCTTGTTGTTGTTGTATTTTTATTACTTTTTTGTGTATATCTGGAGAACGGCAAGAGCCAAAGTTTCCAAATTAGGTACACACATTAAGGTTATCAATATACAGCACTCCACAAAATGTGGGCGGGATTGAACAAGTGGGCGTGGTACCTCCCGTGCAAAAAATATCAAAAATTGTATAAAAACCTGCTTTTTTGGACTGTCATATGACCTATGGTTACGCGTTATATATCAAAAGATCGGAAATCTTTAGTAGAAAATATTTTCTGAAAATTTCGGAAAAATCGGTCCAGATACAAAAAAGTTATGACCAAAATATAATTTTTTTTTTGGAAAATACCCATTTTCGGACACAATAGATCTTCCCGAGTCCAAGGTTTATAACTCAAGCAAATGGTAAATTTCTTCTTTAACACGTCAGTATATAAATCTGTCAAATCGGTTAAAAAATGGCTGAGTTATAACCGAAATACTGAATTCCCAAAAATTACTCTTTTTATACCCTTCACCGAAGGTAAAAGGGTATATATAAGTTTGTCATTCCGTTTGTAATTTCTACAATATTGATACAACACCCTATAAAGTATATATATTCTGGGTCCTTATGAAAAGCGAAGTTGATTTAACGATATCCGTCCGTCTGTCCGTCCGTCTGTCCGTCTGTCCGTCTGTCCGTCTGTCCGTCTGTCCGTCTGTCCGTCTTACGTTTGATATGTGTTTTCCGGAGACTCCAGACATGATAGCGGCTAGGATGTTTCACACTTATGTCACATATAGTCCACCATTTCTTGCTATTGAAATTCAGCCACATCGGTCCAAAAATGGCTGAGATATGAGCAAAAAACCACGACTACCTCTAATTTTTTCCAAAAATCCCTTGTTGTTGTTGTATTTTTATTACTTTTTTGTGTATATCTGGAGAACGGCAAGAGCCAAAGTTTCCAAATTAGGTACACACATTAAGGTTATCAATATACAGCACTCCACAAAATGTGGGCGGGATTGAACAAGTGGGCGTGGTACCTCCCGTGCAAAAAATATCAAAAATTGTATAAAAACCTGCTTTTTTGGACTGTCATATGACCTATGGTTACGCGTTATATATCAAAAGATCGGAAATCTTTAGTAGAAAATATTTTCTGAAAATTTCGGAAAAATCGGTCCAGATACAAAAAAGTTATGACCAAAATATAATTTTTTTTTTGGAAAATACCCATTTTCGGACACAATAGATCTTCCCGAGTCCAAGGTTTATAACTCAAGCAAATGGTAAATTTCTTCTTTAACACGTCAGTATATAAATCTGTCAAATCGGTTAAAAAATGGCTGAGTTATAACCGAAATACTGAATTCCCAAAAATTACTCTTTTTATACCCTTCACCGAAGGTAAAAGGGTATATATAAGTTTGTCATTCCGTTTGTAATTTCTACAATATTGATACAACACCCTATAAAGTATATATATTCTGGGTCCTTATGAAAAGCGAAGTTGATTTAACGATATCCGTCCGTCTGTCCGTCCGTCTGTCCGTCTGTCCGTCTGTCCGTCTGTCCGTCTGTCCGTCTTACGTTTGATATGTGTTTTCCGGAGACTCCAGACATGATAGCGGCTAGGTTGTTTCACACTTATGTCACATATAGTCCACCATTTCTTGCTATTGAAATTCAGCCACATCGGTCCAAAAATGGCTGAGATATGAGCAAAAAACCACGACTACCTCTAATTTTTTCCAAAAATCCCTTGTTGTTGTTGTATTTTTATTACTTTTTTGTGTATATCTGGAGAACGGCAAGAGCCAAAGTTTCCAAATTAGGTACACACATTAAGGTTATCAATATACAGCACTCCACAAAATGTGGGCGGGATTGAACAAGTGGGCGTGGTACCTCCCGTGCAAAAAATATCAAAAATTGTATAAAAACCTGCTTTTTTGGACTGTCATATGACCTATGGTTACGCGTTATATATCAAAAGATCGGAAATCTTTAGTAGAAAATATTTTCTGAAAATTTCGGAAAAATCGGTCCAGATACAAAAAAGTTATGACCAAAATATAATTTTTTTTTTGGAAAATACCCATTTTCGGACACAATAGATCTTCCCGAGTCCAAGGTTTATAACTCAAGCAAATGGTAAATTTCTTCTTTAACACGTCAGTATATAAATCTGTCAAATCGGTTAAAAAATGGCTGAGTTATAACCGAAATACTGAATTCCCAAAAATTACTCTTTTTATACCCTTCACCGAAGGTAAAAGGGTATATATAAGTTTGTCATTCCGTTTGTAATTTCTACAATATAGATACAACACCCTATAAAGTATATATATTCTGGGTCCTTATGAAAAGCGAAGTTGATTTAACGATATCCGTCCGTCTGTCCGTCCGTCTGTCCGTCTGTCCGTCTGTCCGTCTGTCCGTCTGTCCGTCTTACGTTTGATATGTGTTTTCCGGAGACTCCAGACATGATAGGGGCTAGGTTGTTTCACACTTATGTCACATATAGTCCACCATTTCTTGCTATTGAAATTCAGCCACATCGGTCCAAAAATGGCTGAGATATGAGCAAAAAACCACGACTACCTCTAATTTTTTCCAAAAATCCCTTGTTGTTGTTGTATTTTTATTACTTTTTTGTGTATATCTGGAGAACGGCAAGAGCCAAAGTTTCCAAATTAGGTACACACATTAAGGTTATCAATATACAGCACTCCACAAAATGTGGGCGGGATTGAACAAGTGGGCGTGGTACCTCCCGTGCAAAAAATATCAAAAATTGTATAAAAACCTGCTTTTTTGGACTGTCATATGACCTATGGTTACGCGTTATATATCAAAAGATCGGAAATCTTTAGTAGAAAATATTTTCTGAAAATTTCGGAAAAATCGGTCCAGATACAAAAAAGTTATGACCAAAATATAATTTTTTTTTGGAAAATACCCATTTTCGGACACAATAGATCTTCCCGAGTCCAAGGTTTATAACTCAAGCAAATGGTAAATTTCTTCTTTAACACGTCAGTATATAAATCTGTCAAATCGGTTAAAAAATGGCTGAGTTATAACCGAAATACTGAATTCCCAAAAATTACTCTTTTTATACCCTTCACCGAAGGTAAAAGGGTATATATAAGTTTGTCATTCCGTTTGTAATTTCTACAATATTGATACAACACCCTATAAAGTATATATATTCTGGGTCCTTATGAAAAGCGAAGTTGATTTAACGATATCCGTCCGTCTGTCCGTCCGTCTGTCCGTCTGTCCGTCTGTCCGTCTGTCCGTCTGTCCGTCTTACGTTTGATATGTGTTTTCCGGAGACTCCAGACATGATAGCGGCTAGGTTGTTTCACACTTATGTCACATATAGTCCACCATTTCTTGCTATTGAAATTCAGCCACATCGGTCCAAAAATGGCTGAGATATGAGCAAAAAACCACGACTACCTCTAATTTTTTCCAAAAATCCCTTGTTGTTGTTGTATTTTTATTACTTTTTTGTGTATATCTGGAGAACGGCAAGAGCCAAAGTTTCCAAATTAGGTACACACATTAAGGTTATCAATATACAGCACTCCACAAAATGTGGGCGGGATTGAACAAGTGGGCGTGGTACCTCCCGTGCAAAAAATATCAAAAATTGTATAAAAACCTGCTTTTTTGGACTGTCATATGACCTATGGTTACGCGTTATATATCAAAAGATCGGAAATCTTTAGTAGAAAATATTTTCTGAAAATTTCGGAAAAATCGGTCCAGATACAAAAAAGTTATGACCAAAATATAATTTTTTTTTTGGAAAATACCCATTTTCGGACACAATAGATCTTCCCGAGTCCAAGGTTTATAACTCAAGCAAATGGTAAATTTCTTCTTTAACACGTCAGTATATAAATCTGTCAAATCGGTTAAAAAATGGCTGAGTTATAACCGAAATACTGAATTCCCAAAAATTACTCTTTTTATACCCTTCACCGAAGGTAAAAGGGTATATATAAGTTTGTCATTCCGTTTGTAATTTCTACAATATAGATACAACACCCTATAAAGTATATATATTCTGGGTCCTTATGAAAAGCGAAGTTGATTTAACGATATCCGTCCGTCTGTCCGTCCGTCTGTCCGTCTGTCCGTCTGTCCGTCTGTCCGTCTTACGTTTGATATGTGTTTTCCGGAGACTCCAGACATGATAGGGGCTAGGTTGTTTCACACTTATGTCACATATAGTCCACCATTTCTTGCTATTGAAATTCAGCCACATCGGTCCAAAAATGGCTGAGATATGAGCAAAAAACCACGACTACCTCTAATTTTTTCCAAAAATCCCTTGTTGTTGTTGTATTTTTATTACTTTTTTGTGTATATCTGGAGAACGGCAAGAGCCAAAGTTTCCAAATTAGGTACACACATTAAGGTTATCAATATACAGCACTCCACAAAATGTGGGCGGGATTGAACAAGTGGGCGTGGTACCTCCCGTGCAAAAAATATCAAAAATTGTATAAAAACCTGCTTTTTTGGACTGTCATATGACCTATGGTTACGCGTTATATATCAAAAGATCGGAAATCTTTAGTAGAAAATATTTTCTGAAAATTTCGGAAAAATCGGTCCAGATACAAAAAAGTTATGACCAAAATATAATTTTTTTTTTGGAAAATACCCATTTTCGGACACAATAGATCTTCCCGAGTCCAAGGTTTATAACTCAAGCAAATGGTAAATTTCTTCTTTAACACGTCAGTATATAAATCTGTCAAATCGGTTAAAAAATGGCTGAGTTATAACCGAAATACTGAATTCCCAAAAATTACTCTTTTTATACCCTTCACCGAAGGTAAAAGGGTATATATAAGTTTGTCATTCCGTTTGTAATTTCTACAATATTGATACAACACCCTATAAAGTATATATATTCTGGGTCCTTATGAAAAGCGAAGTTGATTTAACGATATCCGTCCGTCTGTCCGTCCGTCTGTCCGTCTGTCCGTCTGTCCGTCTGTCCGTCTGTCCGTCTTACGTTTGATATGTGTTTTCCGGAGACTCCAGACATGATAGCGGCTAGGTTGTTTCACACTTATGTCACATATAGTCCACCATTTCTTGCTATTGAAATTCAGCCACATCGGTCCAAAAATGGCTGAGATATGAGCAAAAAACCACGACTACCTCTAATTTTTTCCAAAAATCCCTTGTTGTTGTTGTATTTTTATTACTTTTTTGTGTATATCTGGAGAACGGCAAGAGCCAAAGTTTCCAAATTAGGTACACACATTAAGGTTATCAATATACAGCACTCCACAAAATGTGGGCGGGATTGAACAAGTGGGCGTGGTACCTCCCGTGCAAAAAATATCAAAAATTGTATAAAAACCTGCTTTTTTGGACTGTCATATGACCTATGGTTACGCGTTATATATCAAAAGATCGGAAATCTTTAGTAGAAAATATTTTCTGAAAATTTCGGAAAAATCGGTCCAGATACAAAAAAGTTATGACCAAAATATAATTTTTTTTTTGGAAAATACCCATTTTCGGACACAATAGATCTTCCCGAGTCCAAGGTTTATAACTCAAGCAAATGGTAAATTTCTTCTTTAACACGTCAGTATATAAATCTGTCAAATCGGTTAAAAAATGGCTGAGTTATAACCGAAATACTGAATTCCCAAAAATTACTCTTTTTATACCCTTCACCGAAGGTAAAAGGGTATATATAAGTTTGTCATTCCGTTTGTAATTTCTACAATATTGATACAACACCCTATAAAGTATATATATTCTGGGTCCTTATGAAAAGCGAAGTTGATTTAACGATATCCGTCCGTCTGTCCGTCCGTCTGTCCGTCTGTCCGTCTGTCCGTCTGTCCGTCTGTCTGTCTGTCCGTCTGTCCGTCTTACGTTTGATATGTGTTTTCCGGAGACTCCAGACATGATAGCGGCTAGGTTGTTTCACACTTATGTCACATATAGTCCACCATTTCTTGCTATTGAAATTCAGCCACATCGGTCCAAAAATGGCTGAGATATGAGCAAAAAACCACGACTACCTCTAATTTTTTCCAAAAATCCCTTGTTGTTGTTGTATTTTTATTACTTTTTTGTGTATATCTGGAGAACGGCAAGAGCCAAAGTTTCCAAATTAGGTACACACATTAAGGTTATCAATATACAGCACTCCACAAAATGTGGGCGGGATTGAACAAGTGGGCGTGGTACCTCCCGTGCAAAAAATATCAAAAATTGTATAAAAACCTGCTTTTTTGGACTGTCATATGACCTATGGTTACGCGTTATATATCAAAAGATCGGAAATCTTTAGTAGAAAATATTTTCTGAAAATTTCGGAAAAATCGGTCCAGATACAAAAAAGTTATGACCAAAATATAATTTTTTTTTTGGAAAATACCCATTTTCGGACACAATAGATCTTCCCGAGTCCAAGGTTTATAACTCAAGCAAATGGTAAATTTCTTCTTTAACACGTCAGTATATAAATCTGTCAAATCGGTTAAAAAATGGCTGAGTTATAACCGAAATACTGAATTCCCAAAAATTACTCTTTTTATACCCTTCACCGAAGGTAAAAGGGTATATATAAGTTTGTCATTCCGTTTGTAATTTCTACAATATAGATACAACACCCTATAAAGTATATATATTCTGGGTCCTTATGAAAAGCGAAGTTGATTTAACGATATCCGTCCGTCTGTCCGTCCGTCTGTCCGTCTGTCCGTCTGTCCGTCTGTCCGTCTTACGTTTGATATGTGTTTTCCGGAGACTCCAGACATGATAGGGGCTAGGTTGTTTCACACTTATGTCACATATAGTCCACCATTTCTTGCTATTGAAATTCAGCCACATCGGTCCAAAAATGGCTGAGATATGAGCAAAAAACCACGACTACCTCTAATTTTTTCCAAAAATCCCTTGTTGTTGTTGTATTTTTATTACTTTTTTGTGTATATCTGGAGAACGGCAAGAGCCAAAGTTTCCAAATTAGGTACACACATTAAGGTTATCAATATACAGCACTCCACAAAATGTGGGCGGGATTGAACAAGTGGGCGTGGTACCTCCCGTGCAAAAAATATCAAAAATTGTATAAAAACCTGCTTTTTTGGACTGTCATATGACCTATGGTTACGCGTTATATATCAAAAGATCGGAAATCTTTAGTAGAAAATATTTTCTGAAAATTTCGGAAAAATCGGTCCAGATACAAAAAAGTTATGACCAAAATATAATTTTTTTTTTGGAAAATACCCATTTTCGGACACAATAGATCTTCCCGAGTCCAAGGTTTATAACTCAAGCAAATGGTAAATTTCTTCTTTAACACGTCAGTATATAAATCTGTCAAATCGGTTAAAAAATGGCTGAGTTATAACCGAAATACTGAATTCCCAAAAATTACTCTTTTTATACCCTTCACCGAAGGTAAAAGGGTATATATAAGTTTGTCATTCCGTTTGTAATTTCTACAATATTGATACAACACCCTATAAAGTATATATATTCTGGGTCCTTATGAAAAGCGAAGTTGATTTAACGATATCCGTCCGTCTGTCCGTCCGTCTGTCCGTCTGTCCGTCTGTCCGTCTGTCCGTCTGTCCGTCTTACGTTTGATATGTGTTTTCCGGAGACTCCAGACATGATAGCGGCTAGGTTGTTTCACACTTATGTCACATATAGTCCACCATTTCTTGCTATTGAAATTCAGCCACATCGGTCCAAAAATGGCTGAGATATGAGCAAAAAACCACGACTACCTCTAATTTTTTCCAAAAATCCCTTGTTGTTGTTGTATTTTTATTACTTTTTTGTGTATATCTGGAGAACGGCAAGAGCCAAAGTTTCCAAATTAGGTACACACATTAAGGTTATCAATATACAGCACTCCACAAAATGTGGGCGGGATTGAACAAGTGGGCGTGGTACCTCCCGTGCAAAAAATATCAAAAATTGTATAAAAACCTGCTTTTTTGGACTGTCATATGACCTATGGTTACGCGTTATATATCAAAAGATCGGAAATCTTTAGTAGAAAATATTTTCTGAAAATTTCGGAAAAATCGGTCCAGATACAAAAAAGTTATGACCAAAATATAATTTTTTTTTTGGAAAATACCCATTTTCGGACACAATAGATCTTCCCGAGTCCAAGGTTTATAACTCAAGCAAATGGTAAATTTCTTCTTTAACACGTCAGTATATAAATCTGTCAAATCGGTTAAAAAATGGCTGAGTTATAACCGAAATACTGAATTCCCAAAAATTACTCTTTTTATACCCTTCACCGAAGGTAAAAGGGTATATATAAGTTTGTCATTCCGTTTGTAATTTCTACAATATAGATACAACACCCTATAAAGTATATATATTCTGGGTCCTTATGAAAAGCGAAGTTGATTTAACGATATCCGTCCGTCTGTCCGTCCGTCTGTCCGTCTGTCCGTCTGTCCGTCTGTCCGTCTTACGTTTGATATGTGTTTTCCGGAGACTCCAGACATGATAGGGGCTAGGTTGTTTCACACTTATGTCACATATAGTCCACCATTTCTTGCTATTGAAATTCAGCCACATCGGTCCAAAAATGGCTGAGATATGAGCAAAAAACCACGACTACCTCTAATTTTTTCCAAAAATCCCTTGTTGTTGTTGTATTTTTATTACTTTTTTGTGTATATCTGGAGAACGGCAAGAGCCAAAGTTTCCAAATTAGGTACACACATTAAGGTTATCAATATACAGCACTCCACAAAATGTGGGCGGGATTGAACAAGTGGGCGTGGTACCTCCCGTGCAAAAAATATCAAAAATTGTATAAAAACCTGCTTTTTTGGACTGTCATATGACCTATGGTTACGCGTTATATATCAAAAGATCGGAAATCTTTAGTAGAAAATATTTTCTGAAAATTTCGGAAAAATCGGTCCAGATACAAAAAAGTTATGACCAAAATATAATTTTTTTTTTGGAAAATACCCATTTTCGGACACAATAGATCTTCCCGAGTCCAAGGTTTATAACTCAAGCAAATGGTAAATTTCTTCTTTAACACGTCAGTATATAAATCTGTCAAATCGGTTAAAAAATGGCTGAGTTATAACCGAAATACTGAATTCCCAAAAATTACTCTTTTTATACCCTTCACCGAAGGTAAAAGGGTATATATAAGTTTGTCATTCCGTTTGTAATTTCTACAATATTGATACAACACCCTATAAAGTATATATATTCTGGGTCCTTATGAAAAGCGAAGTTGATTTAACGATATCCGTCCGTCTGTCCGTCCGTCTGTCCGTCTGTCCGTCTGTCCGTCTGTCCGTCTTACGTTTGATATGTGTTTTCCGGAGACTCCAGACATGATAGCGGCTAGGTTGTTTCACACTTATGTCACATATAGTCCACCATTTCTTGCTATTGAAATTCAGCCACATCGGTCCAAAAATGGCTGAGATATGAGCAAAAAACCACGACTACCTCTAATTTTTTCCAAAAATCCCTTGTTGTTGTTGTATTTTTATTACTTTTTTGTGTATATCTGGAGAACGGCAAGAGCCAAAGTTTCCAAATTAGGTACACACATTAAGGTTATCAATATACAGCACTCCACAAAATGTGGGCGGGATTGAACAAGTGGGCGTGGTACCTCCCGTGCAAAAAATATCAAAAATTGTATAAAAACCTGCTTTTTTGGACTGTCATATGACCTATGGTTACGCGTTATATATCAAAAGATCGGAAATCTTTAGTAGAAAATATTTTCTGAAAATTTCGGAAAAATCGGTCCAGATACAAAAAAGTTATGACCAAAATATAATTTTTTTTTTGGAAAATACCCATTTTCGGACACAATAGATCTTCCCGAGTCCAAGGTTTATAACTCAAGCAAATGGTAAATTTCTTCTTTAACACGTCAGTATATAAATCTGTCAAATCGGTTAAAAAATGGCTGAGTTATAACCGAAATACTGAATTCCCAAAAATTACTCTTTTTATACCCTTCACCGAAGGTAAAAGGGTATATATAAGTTTGTCATTCCGTTTGTAATTTCTACAATATTGATACAACACCCTATAAAGTATATATATTCTGGGTCCTTATGAAAAGCGAAGTTGATTTAACGATATCCGTCCGTCTGTCCGTCCGTCTGTCCGTCTGTCCGTCTGTCCGTCTGTCCGTCTTACGTTTGATATGTGTTTTCCGGAGACTCCAGACATGATAGCGGCTAGGTTGTTTCACACTTATGTCACATATAGTCCACCATTTCTTGCTATTGAAATTCAGCCACATCGGTCCAAAAATGGCTGAGATATGAGCAAAAAACCACGACTACCTCTAATTTTTTCCAAAAATCCCTTGTTGTTGTTGTATTTTTATTACTTTTTTGTGTATATCTGGAGAACGGCAAGAGCCAAAGTTTCCAAATTAGGTACACACATTAAGGTTATCAATATACAGCACTCCACAAAATGTGGGCGGGATTGAACAAGTGGGCGTGGTACCTCCCGTGCAAAAAATATCAAAAATTGTATAAAAACCTGCTTTTTTGGACTGTCATATGACCTATGGTTACGCGTTATATATCAAAAGATCGGAAATCTTTAGTAGAAAATATTTTCTGAAAATTTCGGAAAAATCGGTCCAGATACAAAAAAGTTATGACCAAAATATAATTTTTTTTTTGGAAAATACCCATTTTCGGACACAATAGATCTTCCCGAGTCCAAGGTTTATAACTCAAGCAAATGGTAAATTTCTTCTTTAACACGTCAGTATATAAATCTGTCAAATCGGTTAAAAAATGGCTGAGTTATAACCGAAATACTGAATTCCCAAAAATTACTCTTTTTATACCCTTCACCGAAGGTAAAAGGGTATATATAAGTTTGTCATTCCGTTTGTAATTTCTACAATATTGATACAACACCCTATAAAGTATATATATTCTGGGTCCTTATGAAAAGCGAAGTTGATTTAACGATATCCGTCCGTCTGTCCGTCCGTCTGTCCGTCTGTCCGTCTGTCCGTCTGTCCGTCTTACGTTTGATATGTGTTTTCCGGAGACTCCAGACATGATAGCGGCTAGGTTGTTTCACACTTATGTCACATATAGTCCACCATTTCTTGCTATTGAAATTCAGCCACATCGGTCCAAAAATGGCTGAGATATGAGCAAAAAACCACGACTACCTCTAATTTTTTCCAAAAATCCCTTGTTGTTGTTGTATTTTTATTACTTTTTTGTGTATATCTGGAGAACGGCAAGAGCCAAAGTTTCCAAATTAGGTACACACATTAAGGTTATCAATATACAGCACTCCACAAAATGTGGGCGGGATTGAACAAGTGGGCGTGGTACCTCCCGTGCAAAAAATATCAAAAATTGTATAAAAACCTGCTTTTTTGGACTGTCATATGACCTATGGTTACGCGTTATATATCAAAAGATCGGAAATCTTTAGTAGAAAATATTTTCTGAAAATTTCGGAAAAATCGGTCCAGATACAAAAAAGTTATGACCAAAATATAATTTTTTTTTTGGAAAATACCCATTTTCGGACACAATAGATCTTCCCGAGTCCAAGGTTTATAACTCAAGCAAATGGTAAATTTCTTCTTTAACACGTCAGTATATAAATCTGTCAAATCGGTTAAAAAATGGCTGAGTTATAACCGAAATACTGAATTCCCAAAAATTACTCTTTTTATACCCTTCACCGAAGGTAAAAGGGTATATATAAGTTTGTCATTCCGTTTGTAATTTCTACAATATTGATACAACACCCTATAAAGTATATATATTCTGGGTCCTTATGAAAAGCGAAGTTGATTTAACGATATCCGTCTCTTCCCCCCTCAACTCAACTGTGTTGAGTTGTGAACTGTAAACTGATCATATTTACTTTTAATGATATTCATGAAACGTTCCTTCATGGTCCAGTTGTCTAGGGGGTTTGCTTAGGTTAGAAACTGTGAGTCCCTGGTTCGAATCGTGTTTTTTCAAAAAGAAAATTTTTTTTAAATTTTTTTATGTTCTGAAACGATTTAAAAAAATATTTACCAGTTTTAACTTTTTAAATTTAATTTATAATGAAGTTTTATGTATTGTATATATGTATGTTTATGTAGAAATTATTTAGGTTTTGTCTAGTTGCTCTGTATTCTGCTCGCACAATGGTGAAGGGTATATAAGATTCGGCACAGCCGAATATAGCACTCTTACTTGTTATAGTTAATATTGTGCAGTAATAGTGTTGAACTTCAATAAAAAAATAATAGTTCTTATAAATGTTCACTTACCAAACAAAATCCATCGAAGATCCCAGCGCTGTTATCTCGAAGTAAGTTAGGTTTTATGATAGTTACGTAGGATACAAAGTAATTAAAATGTATGAACAAAAATATATATTCTTAGAGCAGGGTGCATGTATTTATATAGGGTTTAGAGTTTATGTATGTATGTTGTGTAATTGATAAAATAAATAAATGGTTATGTGTGTAGGGTATGTGCAAACATGTTAGGTTTTAAAATTTGAAATTTTTACATATATATAAAGATTCCTTATTTGTTTCTTTCTCTTAACAAAAAAAACTAACCGCGAACTTTCTACGTTTTGTTAATTAATGTTACATTAAGATAATAATTTAACTTTAACGTTAGATTACAAATTAATTTTAATTTTTAACGTGATATATATATTTTTTTTTAGATATGTATATTCTCGGTTAGGACTAGCAATAAAGTTTGTTTACATAACCGAAATGTAAAACCTGTATGCCAATGGAGGCTACCAAAATCAACAAAAGAAGTTTAATGTTTTATAAAACATCCTTATGATGTTTATATGCACTTGGTGTAGGGTAACCTGTTTTAACTATCGTATGCTTAACTCCAAAACACATCCACCACGAAAGCAATATTTTGAAAACTGGAACGATTAGGATTATCTTGATAATCACACAATTGTGCAGGAGCTTAATTCCCTATACAGGATTTGAGCTTTCGTTCAAAAAAAAAGAATTTTCAATGGAATTTTCCCTCTCTTGAACAATCTACATTCATAAAACAAAGTTGCCGCACAATTTAATACGAAATTACAAATATGTCAACAGTGACCTTACCTTTTTGCCAATTTATTTCTAATATCTTGAATTAAAATTGTTGTCCCTTCTTCAAAGGAAAATATCCGAGCAATTAAATTTAGCAAACAAAAAAAAAATTGTTTGCGCACTTAACTTTTCAAAGCACACGCTATAAAAATTGAATTCTAAATGAAAATTTTTGACAAAAAGTTTTTACAAAAAAAAAAAAATATTACAAAAGTTACTTATCTGAATTAAAGCAAGTAGAAATTTTCAGAGTAAAAAAAAATATCCATTTTGAGACCTCACAAATGACAACTATTTCCGTCGCCGTCGCCGTCGCCGTCTTTCGTTGTGTTATTATATGCAACGAGAAATCGCACAATCAAAAAAACATTTTCACTTGATGTTCATAAGAGAGCAACAATTTCTTTGCAACCACACACATTTTGCATTACGAACCCGTTTGCAAATTTTAGCCACAACAGTATTATGCATTTATTATTATTTTTTACAACATTTTGCTGAAATTTTCATTCAAAACTAAATAAAATTATTTTAAAAGTCAGAAACAATTTCATACAAATTGTTGCTGAAGTTCTAGTTGACTCGACTTTAGTTACATTTTTAAAAAAAATTTAGTTACATTTTTGTTTTAAAAATGAAAGGAAAATATATGAAATATTTAAGAAGGAAAAAGATAGAAGAAAAAAACGAAATTGTTTCTCTGATTGTGAACGAAGCCTAAAATTCAAAAAATAAGAACATTTCAAACAACATAAACTTTTAAATCAAAATGGAAAAAATCTCACACATCCCTTAAAGAAAAGCGTGGTGCGCGGTTGTTATGAAACAAAATGCTCAATTGTTGAAAATTCGTAGCTTTAATCATGATTGGTTGTATTTCTTTCGGTCTGAAGTATTAAAATGTACTCTCGGCAGTCATGTTTTTTTAAGTTCAGGTTGGTATGGGCGCCCCACGCTTTTCTTTAAGGGATGTGTGAGATTTTTTCCATTTTGATTTAAAAGTTTATGTTGTTTTAAATGTTCTTATTTTTTTACTTTTAGTCGATTTTTTTAGTATTCATATTCAGAAAAGAAGAAAAGCGTTTCCTAAAAATTTTTTTTTTTTATTTATTTTATTACTTTTTAGTAACGAATAGCTTTAATTAATATATTACAATTTCCATGCTAAATAACAATTATTTATTTGTTGCTCGATCGTAACAAACGATATATCATTGAATAGGTCTCGGCGAGTACTATATTTCCTTATAGAAGTCATAACGTACGAAAATAGTTTTAAATTTAAAATAGGGGTAAAAATTGCAGTCAGTAAGGAATTCATTAGAAAATTTTTTTTAGCCAGGATGAAATCTAGGGGGGGGGGAGGCAGAATTTTTTTGTAAAATGCTTTTTTTAACCGCCTTTTACTCAAGATGACAATACACAAATACATGGGCGTAGCCAGAATGAAATCTAGGGGGCAGAATTTTTTTTCTAAAATGCTTTCTTTAACCGCCTTTTACTCAATGCAAATGGATGAAATATTAAAAGTAAAGGCGGTTAAAAAAAGCATTTTACAAAAAAAAAAATTGTTTGCCCCCCCCCCCTAAATTTCATCCTGGCTACGCCCATGTATTCGTGTATTGCCATCGGGAGTATGAATGCCTGCAAAGATTCATCCATTTGCTATGAGTAAAAGACGATTAAATTAACGTTACAAGATTTCATTTTCCGAAGTGAAGCTAAAGAAAAGCATTTAAAAAGCGAGCAACGAATCGAGCAAGCGAAAATACCCCGCTTAATTGAGCTGTGAATTACGAAAAACTCACTTGTGTGAACATGCTATTACACTTTAATTACTGCAGTTGTATAAATAAACCGAAACTAATGAAATATTTTTTGAAATACACATATGTAAATGAAAAACATTTAATAAAACGTTGTACATACAGTCTATGATAAAATATGGTTTTTGTTGATTTAGTGTTCGTCTTTATAAACACAAGCAAAAATGTATGTCAAAAATAAGGGTATGAATATTTATTGCTTAGGCCAATATTGAATTCACTTGAACAAATACACATAGTTAATTTATAGACCTAAATTCTTCAAAAACATTGTCTATTCGCAAAGTGTTTGTTACGTTTACAAATTTATTTTCAGCTGTCAAAATAATATGCTTGCCTATTAAACGAAGAAGAATAATTTATCAGAGTAAAATGAATTGAAAATTAAAAATATGTGCATTCCGCCACTAGTTATGCTAGTTTTTGTAACAAAATGATAAAATTTCAGAGTGGTTGTTCCACATTTTTATTCATAACTCTTTTCCTACTGAACCAATTTTGTTGGATTTCAATCCCAAACTGCTTAAGGCTAGTTATGTTATGTATTACGACATTGCAAAAAATTATGTAAAATGAGAAAAATCTTATCATGTAAAAGCAAAATGTATTGACTAAAGCCCCGTACAGGCGATGGTCAGATCTTACAATATTGTAAGCAGGCGTTGCCAACAGCAATATGTTTCTGACAATGGTGCGATTGTCAGATGCATTAATTTTGCACTTCTGCAAATACAAATGAGCTTACAATGTTCACACAGTTGTAAGACATTTTAGCCAATTTTAATGCAATTTAAGCAACACTGAATACCAATAATGTAAGATCTGACTGTCGTCTGTACGAAGCTTAAGAGAGATCTGACAAGCCGTGTGAAAATGTTTTTTTTTCTAAACCACTTTAGAAACTTATGTATTTTCATCCGTGGTGGAATAAGCAGGTGGCATCGTTACGGCAACAAATACAACATTACAACAAAAATGGAAATTATATCCCAGCTTACGTCAAAAAATACTTTAAACAAAAATCAAAGCGTGCCGCTGAACGTGGTGAAATAAATTAATTATAAGCCAATTTTTATGGTCAATATCTTGTTTATTTTAATTTAAAATTATCAAAAACTTTAATAAAATGTAAACATAAACAAAACTTTGACATAAGATTAGACAAACAATGCAAGAGCAAGAAATCGTCATCTGGCGTAGTGCTGCCACCCTTGTTATTTCACCATTATTTCATCACACCAGAGGTGTATTTTAACAGAATATATTGAAGGTGGTTACATTTTTATACAATTACAAAAACAACTAAAATTAACTTAGGAAATTTTCATGTTGTTTTTGTGAAACTTTTAAGGCTGGTTCACCCACAAGTTTCTGAAACATTTTTGGTTCGCACAAAATTTTTTTATATGTAGTTTGACGTTTCTCTCAGAGAGCGAGAGAAATTATTTTGTGCGAACGACTCTCAGTGTGAATTAAATTAATTTTAAATTTGGTCCGAACCATTTTAGAAAAGGTTGCCACACCATGTGAAATTTGTACAAGAGACATGCCATATTGTTTGGAATTTGTATTTAAAATTCAGTATGGTAAACTAAAAAATATAAACAAAAAGCAAAAAAGAAATAAACATATAAAGAAAAAGAGGTATTGGCGGCAAAAATAAATACTTGGAAAAACAATTTAAAATTGAAAAATATTATATAAGGAAAGTTGTAATATTAAAGCAATTTAGTTTATAATTTCTAAATTTTCTTTGTCCTTTAGATACAAATTTAAGATGGAGTTGTCAGAAGATGTTGTCTTAAATTTAATTTATGAAATAAAAAAGCCAGGAAGGGAATGTTTGTATGATTTGAGCAACAGCTCTAATAAGAACAATCATATCAAGCAAAATAATATATCCATCGCAGAAAAAGATGTTTTTATTCTTACCAAATAATTCACCACAAATGTTGTTTTTTTTGGTTATAAATACTAATTATTTTATTTCTTTATTTTGACACAAATATAATTAGTTTTCTTAATTTTATGCACATATGTATTTACGTCATTTTCAATTATATATGGCAGCACTGTTTTTACGAACCAGGTTTCTGAAATGGGTGAACCACGGTGTAGAAAACTCTCAGTAAACAATAAATTTCTCCGAACCAAAAATGTTTTAGAAACTTGTGGATGAACCAGCCTTTACCATACGTGTAAACATGTTATATACTTACAACAGACCTTTATTTTTTTCTTTTAAACACGGAGAGAATTTCATTAGTTTGATTCTACAAAGTCGTAATACATTGTATTACCGTGTAAACTAGCCTTTAGGGAAACTCTTTTGTGTTGTTAGCAGGGCTGTGAAGTCGTCAAGAAATAGTTGTAACTAGGGATGCCAATCCCGAAATTGTTAACAAAATTTTCTTGTTTTACCATTTTTTATAAAAAGAAATTCATCATGACATTCCCCCTGATCTTTAATAATAATAACTTGATTAACTCTGTTGATACTGTCATTGAAAACCATTATAAAGAAATTTTAACGAGAAGTGAAAAAAATAATTAAAGATGAAAATTAATTTTGAAATGCACAAAACATTTCACTGGTGCACCAAATTCGACATTAAAACTTTACTCTTTACAGGGTTAGAATTATTAAAGTATTTTACGAGAGAAGGCATAGGAACTAGGGCAATTTGTGGAGCGATTTTACAAAATTAAGAAGTGTATTTTAAACACTACACAATTCCTTCCACTTTGTGGTGGGTATAAAACTGTGTTTTTGTTAAAATGAGATTTTTATGGTTAACTAAATAAATTTATTTTGTTAATTAATTTCGAATTCAAATTTGAATTATTCATTCTAAAGCTTCGTTCACAATCAGAGCAACAATTTCGTTTTTTCTTCTATCTTATTTCTTTCCAAAGTATTTCATATATGGGTAATTCCAAAGTGTTGAACGTGACAGTCGTACGCATCAAAAATGCAATAACATTTTAAACAACAAATATTTTTACGTTCTTTTAACCCTTAAATTATAACACTAAGAAAGCACTATTATCTATGCTAAAGATTATGGGGGGCGCGATTCTAGGTCAAAGATAATGGCAAAAGAAGTAGCGGTTCGAACGTAAAAAAAATAGAAGTAGTTTTTGTGGCCATGTATAAAATGGCGTAATTTAACGAAACCTGCCACAATTTTTTTGTCAAACTACTTTCAGAATTTTACGTAGCAATGTAACATAAAAATGTCTTTGGTTTGGTTCCAAAATCTTCTGTATTTATTTTTTGCTTAAGCCAAAATCTGGTTCGATACGTCACATTTCGAACGTGAAATTTGTTCCATAATAATTTAACTGAATAATGATTAATAGAAAATAAAAATTTACCGTTAATTCGAATAACACGAATAAAAAATATAACGAATAAAAGACCATGTAAGAAATTTTTTTTGGCATAATTTTTATCAAATATCACCTCTTTTAAGGAAGATATTATTAAAGAAAACTTACAATAAAACATTCTCACAAATAAGAAACTTTGCAGTCTGATTGTTCATCTAAGCAAACAAATTTATGGGCGAATTTATAAAATTAGTAAAATCTAAATATTTCTCTATAATAATATCGTAAAATAATCAAATTTTAATAACTTTTAAATTTTCGGTCACGGTGGACCTCTTGACGGAAATGCCCATATTTTCCTTTAATTTTTCAAAAAATTTTAACCAGCTTCAGCAACATTTTGTATGAAATTGTTTCTGACGTTTAAAATAATTTTATTTAGTTTTGAATGAAAATTTGAACATAATGTTGTAAAAAATAATAATAAATGTATAATATTGTTGTGGGTAAAATTTGCAAACGGTTTCTTAATGCAAAATGTGTGTGGTTGCGAAAAAAATTGTTGTTCTATTATGAACACCAAGCGAAAATGTTTCTGGGATTTTGAACGAAGCTTAATTTACTTAATAAAAATTTGAATAGAATCTTACAAATAAATCAATTACAAGTTTGTTCTATTCAATTACAATATTAATTCTTTTTTTTATTTAGTTTGAATCAACTGAGGTAATTGAATAAAATATAGATTTTATGGTAATTATTTTTTAGTTGAATCAATTAACACATTGTTTAAAATCGTACTTTGTTTTTTTTTATCATATTTTTAATTAAGTCAATCATTAATTAAGAAAAAGTCACAATTTTCAAAATTTTTAAATGTTAGTAATTAATATAACATTAAATTTAACTTTAAAATAACAAATTAATATAAAACTTTTGCTTGCAAACCGCTTTTAAAGACGTTTTTTTTAGTAAATATCTATAAAAAGCATTTATCTTCTAATTTTCAAAAACCCCGAATCCCGAAAAATCCCGATATCCCGCAAAATCCCGGGATTCCGAAAAATTCCGGCTTTTGATGTACAAATAATATAGAAAACCAAACTTTTCCTAGCATTTTTTTGCGATTCGATAGCATTTGGGTAGTTTATGTTTAGTGCAAAATATGGTTTTCATCGAGTTTAAGTTTTCAGAATGATAGTTATAAACATGTGATCACAAACGTACGCAAAATAGAAGTCAACTTTGGCGGAATATTCAAAAGTGATTAATTTATATTAAAATTGTATTAATGTAGGTCTCTATCCAGTATTTACAAAATAAAATATCTATATTTTATTATTATCACCATGCATTTAAACTGTGTCTGTAACTTTTTTTGGCGAGTACAAGCTGCCACGTAAGAAAATTACTCGCTAATTTACAGAAAAAGTGTGTCTGTAACATTTTGTTGAGAAAAGTTCCCGCTTTGGACTGTCAAATAAACTCACGAATAAAAGTGGAGCGAGAAAAAATTTTAACACTAAAAAACAATTAAGAATGGAAATTGCAAAGAATAATAATAATAATATTATGTTCTTGGCACAATTTTTTATTGTTTAATTATTTGCTTTTACCATTTTTATAAAATACATCAATACCCCGGCTTGCGTCGCTAATTGGGACCGGAAAAACTCGACGCAAGCCGAAGCAGGATTTTCCATACATTTGTATTGATTTTCGTTTAATTGGGGCCGAGATTAAAATTTTGAGCTGAAAAATAAATTTTGATTTGATAGACTTTATAACGGATAATTTTTTTATAGATCTTCAAATAAAGTTAAAGCTTTCTGAAATTCCCAAGCAGCTCACTACTTCCGGTTTTATACCAAGTATCCCCTGGTAATGCCGTTTGGTCGCTCGTCTGACGGCAGCTAAAGTGAGAAGGCGTACAGCTGAGTAACCTGAATGGCATGTCATGATTATTGCGTCTCAGGTAAGTAGGTGTAATCCACTGAAACTCAACTGTTTCCCACCTGCCTAGAGGTTGTTGGCAGCCCCAACGCTAGGATCGGGTAAGGTGGCCCAATCAGTCGCTTTGCCTTAAACTCAATTTATTAACGAAACCACAACTAATAATGATTATTACCAACCGATCCCCCCGATGACGACCTTCAGCATGAAAAAAATTTCTCGAATTGGAACATGGAACGTGCGCACACTCCTAGATCCATCTAAACTGGCCCAAGTATGCAGAGAGTTTGCGAACTACAACCTGCTGCTTTTAGGTTTGTGCGAAACAAGATTGCCAGAATCAGGAGAACTCAATACCTCCGAAAACCTAAAATTTATCTATTCCGGAAAGCCGGATGACCAGCCAAGGTCAAGCGGTGTCGGATTTCTGCTGTCGAAAGAAGCATATGATGCAATGATTAATTGGAAGCCATATGGAGACAGAATAATAACTGCAAGATTTCGTTTGTGGCCCTTTGTTCCGAATAGGAACCACAGGACATTATATATATATATATTTCTTTTGAATAATCTTTTGTTTTAAGGGCATTCGTCGCTGATTTTGATCTTTAATCCAAATAGTTAGAAGTGGCTCCATTTTTTTCCCCATTTTTGTAACCTGTTTATGTTGTAACGATGTTCTTGTTTCAACAAATTTCTTCATTTTATCAGCGTCACTGGAACAGCAAATGAATTTTATTGTATATAGGGGCTAGTTCAAGGTTTCTTTCAATATCAAAAGCCTTTTCCACTGATTTAGAACGCATCAAAATGCCTAGTTTTTTTTCTAAGCTTATTTGCTTTTTTTGACTCGTTGCTGCAAAATATTTAAATTTAACTTTACTTCAGCAAATGTAATTTGAAACGAGTTGCAATCAGCAGACAACCTTCACATAAATATTCAACGAGAAATCCCCTTTTTCTGTTTAAGCTTTGTACAAACATTTTTATATTAACGACTCAAATCGAAGCACTAGCGAAATCATAGAAATTTTAAAAAGACGCAACTTCGAAAACGACGCAAACCGGGGTATTGGGGTATACGATTTTTTTCAAAGCTCGTTTGCAAACAACAAACATTAAAGCCGCACTTAACATTATTAGGCATGGCCGACGGTTGTATTTTCGCCGCCGTCGTTGAAAATTTTTCAATTTTTGTAAATTTTGGTAGCCGTCAACGATATGTGTGACTGGCGTCCTCAACGTTTGCAATGTCACATCGGCTTCGAGTGCAATGTTATGACATTTATAACGTAATGACGTAATCTCTTTTAATAGTTTTTGACATAACTTACACTGAAAGAATTTTCTTCAGATTTGTTCATTACTTAGTACATACTATATGTATTTAGGTATGTACATATTAAAGAAAACTAAAAACATACGTATTTATGGATTGCAAGTTTTTGTTTCATTACTATAATGACATTTTTCATTGTCATAATGAAAATTTAAATTTATGAAGGCATGCTTTTTCGAAATATTTTTATACCTTTAATTATTGAGACTATAGAGTTATTTGAATGTTAAAAATAATTTTTTTTTCAATTATTGAAATATGCTGCTTTTATAAAAAAATTTTTGATTTCATAAATTTAATTGCATATTAAATTTGATATATGAAATAATTTAATCTAACATTTTTTAATTAACAATTAAACATGTTTTTAAGGAAACTATAATTTTGTATTAATTTATGAATATAGTTATGTTTGTATATTGTTTTTTATGTTCCCAATTAAAATTTTTTGTTTAACTTGGACAAACTTTAGTTTTCATTTATCCAATGAAAATTTTTAACGTAATTACGAAATCCAATGAATCGATTTTAACGAAAATACTTCATTATAACTACGAAATTCCATTTGGACAATGAAAATTTTCATTTAACCAGTGAAATTTTTTTTATGAAAACGATTCATTAAATATGTGAATATGTTTTCGAGAAACGACGGAATATTTTGTTTCACATCTTTTCGATGCGAGAAGTTCTCACTAAAGTTACAGAACATGGGCACAAGTTGACCATTCTGAGTAAATGTCCATATGAGACTCGTCCTTATTTGACGTTAAACTCTTTTTTTAATGCAATACCTTTTAAATGATTAAATATAGCAAGTCAATTATTCTCTAAAAATTTTAAATCCATACTTTAATTCTGACACGTGCCGCATTGAGCTTTAATATGGTTATTTACGTATGACTGGGTGAGATGCAAAAGTCGTTCGTTACTAGGGATGCTAATCAGAATTGATTTTAGAAAATCCCGGAATTCGGGACTTTGAAATCCCGAAATTCCGGGATTTCTGGATCCCGGGATTTTTCTGGATTCTTTTTTACATAAACAACACTTTTTTTTATTTACTTACGAATTTTCAAAAGGTATTATATAAATAACATATATTTTTAAGTAAGAAAACAAAGCAAAACAACTTATTTTATACATATGTATGTATATAATCAATTTTAAATTAATCAATCATATTATTGTTTATCATTTTTTAATGCTAACTTATGTTAAAAAATTGTATGTAGTGATATCAATCAAAGTATGTTTTTGTTTTTAAACCATGGATTGTATTACATGCATGCCATTATTTAACCAAAGCTTAAATATCAATACCTTGGAGGTATGCTGCTATCTTAAGTTTTGATGACATTAATACACAGCAAAGTACTCTCTCATCGATCTCAACCGCTGAGTTTAAAACATTAACACTATGTCGACATAGTGCAGTATACCTCAAGGGTACTGATATGGCTACATTTACGGCGACATTCATAATCAATAATTCAATTACGTTTGAAATTTATTTTAAAACAAAATTTTCATACAAATGTTTCTAAAAACCGATTAAAAGTTTAAATAAATTATTTTATGAATACGGCAGATTGAGTTTATTTATAAAAAATTATTTTATTTAACGTATGGGATTGTTAAAAGCATAAAAACATTTACCCCATATTCATAAAAAATTTTTCAGGCTTATAACAGGTTTATGAAACAAATTTTCTATGAAAATTAGTTTAATAAACCTTTCATAAATCTTTAGTTTCTGAATATGACTTAAATTGGATTATTAATAATTTTTATTTTCTGGTTGACAAATAACGATTTTTAATCATTTTTATTTTTTGCTTGATATGTAACAATTATTTCTTGATTTCTATATTTTGCATAAAATTAATCATTATTATTTTGGGATACTGTCTTAAGTAAATATAATTGAAAAAAAGGCTTGAAATGTGAATCTGCAATTTCGTTTCAACTAAAAATGATGGAGATCATTAAGCAAAATATGAAAATCATGAAATATTCGTCATATATCAAGCAAAAAATATAAATTTTAAATAATCGTTGTGTGTCAAAAAAAATGTAACTCAAAAATAAGAATTATAAAAATAAAAAATACAACTGCAATAAAATTTTTAATGTTTTTTTTTGTATAGAGTATAAAAATTCAATAAAAACGAACATTTTTGTACACAAAAGTTGATATATTAAAAATCCCGGGATTCTCTATTCGTTACATTTTATTCGAATTTTGGGGAAATGCAAAAAACATATACATAGCTCCTCTTTTGATTCTGAAGTGTTTTGCCTTTCTTGATTAATAACTCAACAGTTGAAAAATTTAAACCAACTGAAATATAGAACAAGTAAGAAAGTATAGTCGGTCAAGCCCGAAAATATGATACCCAGCACCACAGTACTTAAAAACACATCATGCTTATGTGTCCATATAAATATGGATTTCTCTATGTTTAAAAACTTCATTAAAATCGGTTTGAAAGTTGTAGTCCTATTTTTGAAAAACTGTATAGCTTATGTGTCCATATAGATATGGATCTATCTGTTTTAAATTTCATTAAAATCGGTTTGATAGTTTCTGAGAGGAAGGAATTTCCCACTATCTTCCCTCGTGGTCCTACGATTTGGCCCATTTTCAATAGGCTTGGTCCTTGTGCCAATAAGAACCTATGACCCAAATTTTATTAAGTTATCTCCAAAGTTGCGACCTGTACTTTGCGCACAAGGTTACATGGACAGCCAGCCTGCCAGCCAGCCGGACGGACATCGTTAGTTCGACTCAGAAAGTGATTCTGAGTAGATCGGTATACTTTAAGGTGGGTCTAGGACCACTTTTTTAAGGCGTTACACACATCAGCACAAATGCATAATACCCTCTCCACTATTGTGGTGTGGGTATAAAAATATAAGATTTAATTTTGGAACGAACGAGTTTTGCTACGAATTTTCAAAAGAAACTAGTTTTGCTACAATCCACTTCGGATCGAACTAGTTTTGCAACACCCTGTAGCCCACCAGGAATCATTGAATTTTAGTGTATTTTAAAAGTTAAACTTGTTTATTAAAACTGTGCAAATAGTGCCTAAAAAATGTAACAATAGTTCTGTAGGTGGGAGACAAACTACACCAATTCACTTTTTTTTCCAAAATACGTTTTTTATACTGTTGGAATCAATATTTTTCCTCTATCGACGTGTGAATTGCCCTAAAGTCCTTTCTAATGTAGTTTTCGAGATAAAAAAGTTGAAAACAACACCAAGTACAACTTTTGAACGCAAGAGGCATCAAGTGTAGTTAGTGTTGTTTACCACTGAATTTGTAGACAATAAGGAGAAAGAATTTAGAGTCGAAGAACATCAAGAGGTTTTTTGTTTTTATTTAGATAAATTAACCCTTCTTTGCATGATTTTTTCTTTTTTTGTGAAATTAATCACAGAGATGTAATTCAAGCTCTAGATTAAAGAAAAAATGTTAAAAAAAAATACAATTTGGTTTAAGGATTGATGTTTGACTATTGACGTCAGCAGTCGTCGATGGCTGCGAGTGTAAAACGGCAAATCCATTTGAGAAGATCGAGTGGCTGCGATCGAAACATGTCATGGTAACCTGCCGGCCGCGGTTCGAATCCCGGCCACGGTCAAGAATGAAAGATTATCAATAACAATTTGAGTTAATTTTCATGTTGTAAAATTCCTTTCTTTATATAAATAATTAAATGAAAATTAAATTTAATGAACTTAAGCCTAATTAAAAAATATTAAAAATTTGGATTGAAAAAATTTTATTATAAATAAATAGTATAAAAAAGGTAAAAAACAGAATAATGGAAATTTCAAATTCGCCTGTCAAGCGCAGTACTTAATAAATAAAAAAAATGCGCAGATTGTTACTTAGACACTAAAAACAATCCATTTTTCCACTCATACCAACTTTTATTTAACAAAAAAGTTTCAAATCAGCTTTTTAAAAAATACCACGAATTATGCAAGTTTCATCTAACTTAACAAACAGCGGAGTAACGAGACATAACCAATAAATTTCAATGTCATGCTTCTTCTTTTGTTACCGCTATGATCCAATGTATAGAATGGTCATGAGGAAAGATGTCAACAGCAACCAATTTACTGTACACCAGCTTGTGTGCGTTTTCTTCTTCAGTAAATGTTATGATGGAAATTTCCCTCACCATGCAAAGAAGGGTTAAAACACTGCCATTTTGGTTTTAATCAAATATTAATTTCGACGAACTTTGTTAATCATTCTCAGAAAAATTAAATAAATTTGTATTTAAACATGCAGATGCGCCTTCAGTGTAAGCTTTATATTATTTTTAGGAAATATAAGATTTTTTGTTGTTTGACTTGGTGCTGTTTGTTTGTGAAAGGTAAAGAACACCAAGTTCAATTTAATAAGTAAAGGCTTGTTACCATGGTGAAATAATACAGGTAGCAGCACTACGCCAGATGACGATTTTTTGCTCTTGCATTGCTTGTCCAATCTATTCTCAAAGTTTTGTTTATGTTTACAAAAAGTCCACGTTTTGTGCTGTGATTAGTGTATTTATTAAAGTTTTTGATAATTTCAAATTAAAATAAATAAGATATTGACCGTAATTAGATAAAAATTGCGTAAAAATGTATTTATTTCATCATGTTCAGCGGCATCTTGATTTTTGTTTGAAATATTTTTTGACGTAAGCTGGTACTTTATTTCCGTTTTTGTTGTTATGTTGCATTTTTTTTTTTAATTTCCTAAAATAATCCCGCGAAGCTCTATGCTTGTCTGCAGGAAAGAAACCAGAGTCTCTGGCGGGAATCGAACCCGCAACCTCGGCGCTACCAGCTAGCCTACCGTAGCGATTCCACCTGCTTATTCCGCCATGTATGTTACCTTATTTTATTTAGGATATCATCGACATAAAAAAAAACATTAGATTCATATAGAATATTTGGACAAAGCAAATTTTTAATACAGAAATAGAAATCATTTTTCGGGCTAACCCCCCGTTGATGGGAATTATATCTGGAGCAATGTCATGTATTTTTCGGAGTTCCTTTTCCTTTTTATACCCTTCACCACAGGTGGAAAGGGTATATATAAGTTTGTCATTCCGTTTGTAATTTCTACAATATTGATCTTAGACCCTATAAGTATATATATTCTGGGTCCTTATGAGGAGAGAAGTTGATTTAACGATATCCGTCCATTCGTCCGTCTTACGTTTGATATGTGTTTTCCGGAGACTCCAGACATGATATGAGATCGGTCCAACAATGGCTGAGATATGACCAAAAAACCACGACTGCCTCTAATTTTTCCAAAAAATCCCTTGTGGTTGTTGTATTTTTATTACTTTTTTCTGTATATCTGGAGAACGGCAAGAGCCAAAGTTTTGAAATTAGGTACAAACATTTAGGTTATAAATACACACCATCCCACAAAATGTGAGCGGGATTGAAGAAGTGGGCGTGGTACCTCCCATACAAAAAGGATTAAAAATTGTATAAAAACCTGAATTTTTTGACTGTAATATGACCTATGGTTACGCCTTATATATCAAATTTTTAATAGAACATATTTTCTGAAAAACAAGGGAAAATCGGTTCAGATACGAAAAAGTTATGACCAAAATATTAATTTTTTTTTGAAAAATACCCATTTTCGAGAGTTATGACCAAAATACTGAAATCCCAAAAATTACTCATTTTTATAATTAAGTTTGTTTTTTATATCCTTCACCGAAGGTCCTACACTCTATAAAGCATATATATTCCGGGTCCTTATGAAAAGCGAAGTTCAAATCCGGTTGTCGTCAAAAATAAACTTTGAAAACCTTAAATTTGTAAAACAAAAATTATCTACTTTGCTCCAGTATTAACAGTAAAATAGTTATCCAAGAGCCAAATTAAGAAATAAGTTGTATATTTTGAAGTGTTCGCTATAATCTGTCATCAAAATTTTATTAAAATTAAAAAAAAAAAAAATCATTTTTGGCCGGAATTGACCAATGTGGATTGCTTTAAGTTTCTACAATCGCTGCTATTTTTTCAAGAAGTCTTTTATTCGTAAAATACCACATAAAGTTGGTATTTCTAATTTGTTTCTAACACTGTCTTGGTTTAAATTAATTTTTAAAACAATATACTTTACATTTGCTGTATATATTGGTAACGACAAAATTTCGGACTTATCACAACGTATGACTTTATTACTTCCTTAAAAAAATTTCAAACTATTTTACTCTTTTCGTAAATTATGTTCCGAAAAATCGAAATGGGATTAGCTCACGCCACTCATTATCAACTTCTTGAGTATCAATACTCTTTTGGTTACCTTTTTAGTTTTGTATTTTTAAAAGACTTGAAAAACATTATATATATATTAGAGATGTTGTTTGATGATAGCAAAGAAAAACGAGACTGTGCTATAAAGAAAATTCTACGCTATCGAACCGATGTTGAAGACCCAACGGAACTTAGAGTTTATAAAAAACCAGATATAAATTTTCATTGCGCAAATTACACGGAAATTGTCAATTAGAATGATATAAAAAACGTATTTGAACCACCATTCACGCGAAGCATTTCGTACGATACATTGAAAGAATATTTAAATCAAGATGATCTACCATTTAATGATCAAAAGATTCCGTCACATGTACAAGGAACGGAACGACATGTTGCTAGCTAGCGTTTTCAAACGAGTTATACCAGAAAATGTAGACGCTGTTATGGCGACGACATCAGAGAGCCGTGCGAAATTACCCAGACTTGAGAGCAAAAAAGATTTCAAACAATAATTTTTTAAGTTTCTTTTCTATTATTAAGTTGTATTAAAAAAAAATAAACTCCAAAACAAAACAAACATAGCCATTTCGCTGATTATTTCATACCAAGTGCCAAAAATGGTAATTTTTTTAAATTTTTGTATGGGGACCCCCCAAGGGGTTCCAGGGGGTATGCCACTAGCATGGGTGGGTCGGCCCTCCAAAGTTAGTGGGGGCCGGTCATACATTTAGACTCGATTGGTGCACTTTAAATCGGTCAAAGTGGGATTTTTCAAAACTTGACCTTTGGGTCAAAATGAGGAACATCAGAATTCATTTTAGAGATATGGTTTTTGGGCAAAGTTTCTTATTTTTATTCCTAGAATACGATTTTCCTTGTCACTTGGGCGATTTTTAAATCGACCCGCCCTAATACACATGTATGTTAGAGTGTCCCCAAATGCATATCGTCTAATTTTTTTCAAAACGACTGTAAAAACAATTTTAAAGCACCTAGGCCCACGGGAAGCTATGCCGATTTTCATCTGAAGTAGCCAGTATTTGCGATTAAATAAATGAATCAAATAAGCAAAAGGAAAGACTGCGAACAAATTTGGCTAATTTTGCTTATAAAATTAATTAAAACTGACATATGTATGTGTAATTTTAAGTAATATTATGATTTTAATATCATTACCTCAAATTTAAGGGCCGTATGGGCACTGCTACACGTTCAATAAATATCGTGATATTTCTAGTATCACGATATTTATTGAACGTGTAGCACGCAATATTGATGGATCGCGATCCATATCGCAGAATGGCCTAAAATATGAAATCCAGAAATCCAGATCGCGGATCGTGGATCACGTGATAAATATTGAACGTGTAGCATTTTCATGATATTAAATAATATTAATAAAAATTAATACGTCAGTAAAAAAATTAAAGAAATAAAAAGTAAAAAGTGTCAAAATAAAAGAAATAAAATACGCAGTGGAAAAAATTAAACAAATAAAAAGTAAAAAGTGTCAAAATAAAAGAAATAAAATACGCAGTGGAAAAAATTAAACAAATAAAAAGTAAAACAATTGACAAAATTTGTGAAAAGTTTATTGAAATAAAGGGTAATGGCAGAAGACAGTGAAATCGAGTGGGTTCTGCCCGTGGAATCGGAATTAACCAGTGAAAACCAGAAGAATTGTGTTCATTATACTTAAGTGTGTGTATTTCTTCCGATCCTGCAACCACTTTTTGCTCCAAATTTTTCTTTCCACTTTTTTCTTCAATGAAAAAGCAAGCAAAATAGCTAAACAGGCTTTCTTTTGGTTTTCTCGCGACATTGATAAACGACCCGCACAGCACAAAATAACATAAATACTGACGCGATAAATATTGAACATGTAGCATACGCTCGTGATCCATCAATATTTTAAAATGGATCGCGATCCAAATATCACGATATTTATTGAACGTGTAGCAGAGTCCTATCTGACAACAAATTTATGATCCTCATTGTGATTGAATGAACGCATAGTTTGATGAGAGATGGAATAAAAGCAAAACCATTTAGTTTTTGCTACCCTCCAAATTTTACTAACACATACATAATTTTTATTCAAACAGTTTGATGTGTGGCCGCGACGCTTTACGAACAACGCAACTCTTAAAGTGTTCACTCTCCACTTCGAGCGGAACAGCGAAAAAAGCATGCAGAAACTATAAAGGCTAATTTTCAGAACAAAGTACTGGCAAGGGCAATTTATTCATTGAAAATATTATATTACTAAGCTCTCAGTTAAGAATATTAAAGCGGGATAAGGAGGCTTTGTTAGATGTCTGCCTTTTCATCGCGACATCATACATCAAGAGCGGTAATGATACAGGATTTTAATGGCTTAATTTCAGCTGAAGAGGAGCAAAAGCAATTTTTACTACGTTGTGTACATACACCCAGAGAAAAAACATGTTTAAATATGGTCACCTCCAACAAAACTATTATTAAAGAAAATTTTAAACATATTATGGTTAATATAACCATATTATTGTCATCTACAACAATATTATGGTTGAATCAGTCCTCCAACAAGAAGCCACAACCATATTATGGTTGTCGCCGAACATGTTTTGGTCAAAAATAACTAAGACATGTTTAACACTTATAATAGCATGGTTGGTTTTCAACCATAGCATGTTGCTCTTGAAAAAGGGGAAAATACTATTGTTAATTTTTAAAACAAATTATTGTCATATTTAACCATAACATGTTTAGAGGCAACCATAATATGGTTGTGGCTTCTTGATGGATGACTAATACAACCATAATATGGTTGTAGATGACAATAATATGGTTAAATTAAGCATAATATGTTTAAAATTTTCTTTAAAAATAGTTTTATTGGAGGTGACCATATTTAAACATGTTTTTTCTCTGCGTGTAGGCAGATGTATCCTGACTGTAAAAAGTAAACCTTAACAAGAAAATTTAATGAATTCAACATAGATAATAAAACCTAAAACTTAAAAATTAATATTTATTTTTTGGTCTACTATAAACACTCTACTGTCACTTACCTTGTCTAAATCGTCAGGAACTAAGGGCTAGTGGCATGGCAACAGTAGAGTAGCAGCACGGGGGCGGGGAAGGGGTGCGTGGTTATAGGCTTTCAGAAAACACTGATTATTAAAAAAATTGTATTAAATAAATGCACTCATAAAATTATTACAGTAATTGATTGAGGGTTATTACATTCGTTTTCAGTACTGGTTAAATTGAATAAAAATATAAGTAGTTATTTTACGAATAATTTTATTTTTCAACATTTATGTTTGTTATTCAAAAAACAAACTACCAAAAAATAATGTTTTTTCGTATTTATTTTGTTATGTAGTTTGATTTTTGTCGGTTAAAATGTTTTTTTTTTTTTTAAAGTAGAAACTATTCAATTTTAAAGAATATGCTGTTTAATAAATAAAAAATTTAAAAATGAATATAAAAATCATTTGTTTTAAATGAAATGTAAATGATCCCTTTTTTAAATGAATTTTAAGTTGCTTAAAATGAATTTTCGTTTGAATTTAACTTTATAACATTTTGAGTGTGTGTGTTTGATACAAGTAGAATTAATTAATAGACGTTTTAAAATTCCAAACTAAAGCTTCGTACAGACGATGGTCAGATCTTTCAATATTGTAAGCAGGCGTTGCCGACAGCGATATTTTTCTGAAAATGGTGCGATTGTCAGATGCATTAATTTTGCACTTCTGCAAATACAAATGAGCTTACAATGTTCACATAGTTGTAAGACATTTTAGCCAATTTTAATGCAATTTAAGCAACGCTGCTTACCAATATTGTAAGATCTGACCATCGCTTAAAGCTTCGTACAGGCGATGGTCAGATCTTACAATGTTGTCATTTATCTGACAATGGTGCCATTATCGGATGCATTAATTTAACACATCTGCCAAATGAAAAAAGCGTACAATGTTCAAACAGTTGCAAGACATTTTTAGTCAATTTTAATGACAACATTGTAAGATTTGGCCACCGTCAGTACGAAGCTTTATTCTATGGCTTTCATACTGACGTTTATCTCAAGCTTTGGCGTCAAGTCGGCACGGCTAAACGTTATCCGATCGCAATAATATTTTGTATTTCAGTTACTCGGATCAAAAAAAACAAAATGAAGGGTATGCGTATCTGAATTCTGAAAATTGTCTCATACAAACCTGGGACATACTATGAATTCCTTTAAATATTACAGTTCTATAGCCGAGATAGTAACAAAAAATTTATTTAATTTGCACATTTGTTTCATGAGCTGTATTAAAGTTTCATATTGTGGGACATGGCCATAATAACTTGGGACTTCTGAACACATTACATTTAAAAGTTTACTTAAGACTAGTTTACACTATTATACTTTATATTAATACATGCAAAAAACTCCAGTTATATGTAAAAATGTGATAGTGTGAATGCAATGTGTTATGAAAATGACAAGTATTACGAAAGAAAACTTTACATCCTTTTTCGCTTTTTGAAGTTTTCCAAACCAAAAAACCTTTCATTTGCATTTTAATAAAAGCCAATAGTGTTATCATAGTCCAGTCGTGTAATTTATATTTGACCTGCATTAAAATGTGTGAAAGAATGTTGAAAAGGCTATGGGAATTTGTATATCAAGGATTATTAGATTTGAATTGTTAAAAGTAGAATGTATATCAAAAGGACTATCAAATAATGGACCGATATATTATTTACTCTACCATTATTCTAAAAAATTGGCGATTTATTGGTAAAAATTAGAGACAGGAACAATTTTTTGCTGCTATTTCAGCCGTTTGTGAACCAATCGGGCTAAACTTCAATTGAAAACTATTCCGGACAATACGCGATATAAATATACGACAGCTAGGTCCTAATTGTATCTGGGGTCTTCAGAAGCCCCATTTCAACAAACACACGGATAGAATTTCGAAAAAAAAATTTTGCCGAAGGTAGGGATTGCTGTTTTAAGTTTTCGGTTATTACTTTGGCATTTACAGAAGGATCTCAAAGTTTTTGTCTCGGGAAGACGAATGTTTTGCTTGAAGGGTCATTGACCTCAAGTATCCCGCTCTAGTACAAGATCTCTGTTCGTACCACCTTTTGTAAACAAGTTTTTTTTATTATTTTTTGCTCACTCTTTTTATCTCTTTTGGTTCCCCGCTGTATTTTTAATTTTTAACTTTGATGTCTTTTAATGGAAATCTTGGTCCGGTAGTTAGTGACAACTCATATTTTAAAGAAGTATTGCGACCATATATGGGACAGTTTAGTGTTGCTCATATTAACTGTAACAGTTTGAAACCTGCATTTAGAACTTCTAAAATTGATGAAATTAAAAGTGTAATTGGTGGTTCGGTTTTTGATATGATTGGTATTTCTGAGACTTGGTTAACTAAGGATGTTTCGAGTCGTTCGGTTGAGGTACCCGGGTACAAGTTCTGCCGTAATGATCGTGTGGGTGCAAGGGCTGGTGGTGTCGGGATTTATATTTCTAGCAAACTTAAGTTTAGGATTGTGTCTAAAGTTTCGATTATTAATAAATGTGAGTCACTCTTTTTGGAGCTGTATTTTGGGAGTTGCAAAGTTTTATTTGGTGTGGTGTACTTGCCACCGCCTGCTGATTTTGGTAAGTTTGAGGACCTTTATTATGAACTTTTTTTAAATTATACGAATGTGATTGTGGTTGGTGATTTTAATTGCAACCTTTTTGATGTAGCGAAGTCTAATTTAGTACATTCCTTTTGTACTAGGGCTAACCTGTCCATTTGCCATAATTCTAGGCCTTCTCACTTTGATGTGCATTATCAATCTACCTCATTAATTGATTTTATGTTGGTGAGTGATCGATCTTTAGTTAATATTTCTGGGCAAGTGCAGTGTCCCTCTATTTCCCATCATGCTCTTATTTTTTCATCTTTCAAAATGAATTTAGAAAATGTGGATTCATCTGTTGAGTACCGTGACTTTAACAACATTGATTGGAATGGCTTATTAACATTTTTGTTGAATTTTGATTTTTCGCAAATTTTTGAAGCGGTTGATGTTAATAATAAATGCTTTTTATTTAGTTCTCTTATTGAGAAACTTTTTTCTTTTGTGCCTGTAAGGCGTATTATTCGTTCAGCTGGTGATGATGTTTGGATGAAGGCTAGAACTATTGTTTTGGCAAGATCTCTTCGAGATCTAGCTTTTTCTGCGTATCAAAATGATCCTACAAGTCATAAATGGAGTGTATTTTGTAAATTACGAAACAGAGTAAAATCTACTATTAGAAGGGAAAAGAGGAGGCATTATGCTGAACTATTTGGGGGATTGGATACGTCTGGTATGTGGAAGGTATTAAAGAGGGCTGGATGCGTAAATTCTAATGATATTGTTTGTAATGGTAATGTGAATGTATTAAATGAGTACTTTGTTCGTGGTGAAGGACCTGTTCGGGACTTTGAAGTTGCTTTTAACAATTTTAACGATTTGGATGGGGCATTTTCATTTCATTGTGTTACTGAATATGAAGTTTTTGTAGCCTTAAATAAGGTAAAATCTAAGTCCATTGGTGTTGATAATGTTTCTATTCAGTTCTTGAAACTTATTTTTCCTCATATTTCTATTCTTATTTTGCATTTGGTAAATGCTATTTTGACCATGTCCGTGTTTCCTGAGGCTTGGAAGATTGCACGAGTTGTGCCTATTCCGAAATCTGGTACTGTTCGGGGTCCTGATGATTTGAGACCAATCTCTATTCTTCCTGCACTGTCTAAGGTCGTGGAGCATATAATTAAGGATCAAATGCTTGTCTCTACTAGGAATAAAATTTTTGATTCTCAGTATGCCTTTCGCCGAGGATTTAACACTACATCGCTTTTGCTTAATTTAACTGATGCTGTTAGAAGTTGTGAGAATGACGGAAAATTAAGTGTGCTAGTTTCCCTGGATTTAACTAAAGCTTTTAATTCTATATGTTACTCTACTATGATTATGAAACTTAGGAGTTTCTTTAACTTTTCAAAATCGGCTTGTAAGCTTATCTTGTCTTATTTATGTGATAGGTCACAGTTTGTGGATTTAGATGGTAGGCTTTCTAGTATTCTTTCAACTAAATCTGGTGTTCCCCAGGGGTCGGTTTTGGGCCCCCTCTTATTTATACTTTATATTAATGATTTGCCTGAAGTTCTAAGTTCTAGTATGTGTAAGCCGTTTTTATTTGCAGATGATATTTTGCTTTTATTTAGTACTGGTCGAGATTTTGCTGATGTGTTGGAGTCTAATATAAACTACTGCCTTAATAAAATCGACCTGTGGTCTTCCAGAAATTCACTGGTTGTAAACCCGTCTAAATCTAAGGCGATTTTGTTTGGATCGTCTGTGAACTTTGTGACAGCTTTTGAGATTTTTATTCGGGATTCTAAAATCGATTTTGTAAGTCAACATAGATGTTTGGGTATCATCATTGATAATAGGCTTAGTTATGAGTCTCATTTCGTATATGTGCATCGCAAGATTTCTTGTACTTTACGTAGAATATATTCCACAAATATATTCCTGCCTTTTCGGGTTAAATGTAGACTAGCTCATGCTCTTCTTATGCCGCAGATCTTATATGGACTTGAGTTGGTGTCAGGGACCATTGCCATGAACTTAAAGATATTGGAGCGGGTTGTTAATACTGTGACTCGTTATGTTTTTAATATCCGTAGACGTGAGCATATATCTGAATTTGTTAAGAAATTTTTAGGGTGTTACTTTGATAAATTCGTAAAGTACCGTAATATTCTTTTATTTCATCGCATTATTAAAAGTGGCATACCTGTCCAGTTATGTAACGAATTTACTTTTTCGCGGTCGAATAGGAACAAGCAAATTCTAATACCTAGAATCAGGTGTTCTTTGTTTGAGAGGTCTTTTATTGTAAGGGTGGCTCGCTGCTGGAATAGTTTACCCCATGAATTGCGTATTTTTTCGCAATCTAATAATGTGTTTCGCCTTAAGCTTTTGAAGCATTTTTCAAGTTTCTTTCGATAGTTTTTATGTTCTGCAGGTAGCTTTCAAATTGTTTTTTCACTTTTTTTTGATTCATATGTTTGGTATGAGTTGTGACAAGTACCGGATAAAAATTGCTGAACTGAATCTTTTTTATAGTACTTTTATAATTTGTTACGGCTGGGGAGCCAATAAGTTGTATTAATGGGTGTAGTTACATTAGTAAATGTAAGTTATTTTTATAGATTAGGTTAAGTACTATACTCGGGATTATATTGCTGTGTAATACGTTTTTTGGCCCAAATGGCTTTGTATTACAATATGGATTAATAAATAAATAAATAAATAAATAAATAAATAAATTATTTTGCGACCTGAAAACTACAATTTTGTTTGTATAAATTCCAACAATTTAGTCGGCATGTCACAAAAAGTACATTTTGTACCCAATAAAATTGATTGGCTTTAAGTTAGAGTTGTAAATTAGAAGTTTGCAATCGAGACTACGGACAGATTTTCTTCCAATAAATCAATTAATTTAAATTGCTTTTAGATTCATTTGAGTTAATTTTACCTTTACATGGCGTTTCCATTTTTTACTTCGTTACCGATGTAAACCGAGATCGTTTACATGCAAATGGATTTGGTTATTGATTTTATCAGAGGGGCATGATTCCCAACGCAAAGTGAATGTTATATGTACACTAGGGTTTTGACTCATTTTTTTTTAAATTTACCTATCACCACGTGATAGCCAATACAAAATTAGTGAAAATCCTTCCACACCAAATGCGATTTTTAAAAATTCATACATATTATCTTTAACTACATTAGCGGATGCAAAAATCGTAGTTCTCCTGTTAAATCTAACAACAAAATAAAAAAAGAGTTTCCGTTAGATTTCTTAAAAGCACTACGATACGGAAAAGACCGTTAACATTTGTGACAATGCATTGCAATGGTAACATTAAAAGTTTATTCTTTTTTAATGTAGAACAAATTTCAACTCGTTAGGTGCGGGACCTTTTTTTGCAGCGAGAAAGAATAATGTTAATATTTTTTTGGGCATTTTGGCTATGGCATGTAGAATTTGATATTTGCAAAAAAATATAAAAAGTTATCACCCTAATGTACACATTTTTGCTTATTTGCCTTTTATGCCATTTTTTGTTAACCAATTTCCAATTGACTTGGTGGCCACACGATCAAGTTTTGCCTTTCAATTCCTTTCAATTTGCAATACACTCTCACTTTTTTACTAACACCCTGCAATTTTTGTAAACTTTGACAAGCAGTATGTGTAAAAGGGTATCAAGAACAACTTGATCGTGTGGCCGCAGGGTGAAATATATAATACTATAAGTATCGAGATGCTTTATGTTGGTTTTCGTGTACGCTTAGCAAGGCTGTATCATCAGCAAAGGTTGAAGTTGGGGTTGGTTGTACATTTTTTTTTTTTTTTTGGAAATCTTCTCTCAATCCTTGTTTTTAATTTTCAACGTCAACTCTGTTCTTTGCGTCAAAAACTTATTTCCAAATCGAAAAAAACATGTTCTTATGCGCAACGTTGCCACGACCAAAAAAATTTTGTAACCAAAATGTAAAAATAAAGTAACCAAAAGCGAAAAAAGTAACCAAAATTATTTTGTATCAAAAGTATTTACTATTTTGTTCGCACTTCAGTTTAAAAATATGTCTAAAGAAGAAATTGTGTTTGTTTGTATCTTGTAGGCTCATTAGACTCTGGACCGATTTCGGGAAAGAACAATAGGATATACAATTTTTCGAAATTTTTAGTGGAAGTGGCACTTCCTATACAAAGTTTAAACTCATTTTCGTAATTTTTAAAAATTTTATGAGCTATAGCTTTCATTCTTTTTATATGAAGAGCTCTTACTGTGTGTTATATTATTAAAGTGCTAAATTGAGCTTAATTTTGCGGTAGATCTTTAATTTATAGATGATTTTAGCCCAGTGGAATATACTCATATTAAACGGGATCGGATCGGAAGGGCCTTTGACCTTATCGTTTATCTAGAAGAGTGTTTCAGTAAGCCATATGAAGCATGAAGAGTAGCAGATAATGGCCATTTACACTTGATAGTCTGTTAAAGCTTAAGCTTCTAAAAAAATTATTTTTAACTAGATGAAAAAAGTATTGGTTTAAGATGCACAAATACCACACACAATTTTTAAAGGTCAAAAAAGCGAAGCGGGTAGTTCTTGCTCCAAAACAAAAAATTGGTTATTTTTGTGTCGAAAAAAAGTAACCAAAATGGAAAAAAAGTACACATTGAGAAAAAAAGTAACCAGTTTTGGTTAAAAGTAACCAAAACGGCAACCAAAACAAAACTATATAATTTACATATGTATAAGCAAAATGTAAACAACTTTTAAAAGTGCAAGCCGTCTTTTCCATATTAGAGACTAAAAGGTTGACTGACGAAATTTGTGGGTGAGGGGATGACGCTATATGCGTGACACACTTTACTTTTTTTCACTCGTCTGTCTGCCTTTCAATGTACAATAGTCAAAGGGGTATAAACACTAATACATCAACAAAACATCTGGCGACTTGAACAGATCTTATTAAGAAGACCTTGTTTGTTATCTTGTCGTTGTTTGTTTTCTCATTTTCATTTCAAAATTGTCAAAAATATACCAACAAACACGAAGGTTCCACTAAAAATGATTTTATAATAATTTTTTTTGAACGACAATTATTTGAAAATGATAAAGCATCGTACAGTCGATGGTCAGATCTTACAATATTGGTAAGCAGCGTTGCTTAAATTGCATTAAAATTGGCTTAAATGTCTTACAACTGTGTGAACATTGTAAGCTCATTTGTATTTGCAGAAGTGCAAAAATAATGCATCTGAGAATCGCACCATTGTCAGAAAAATATCGCTGTTGGCAACGCCTGCTTACAATATTGTAAGATCTGACCATCGTCTGTACGAAGCTTACGATTGCCAACAAAAATGGAAAATTATTTTTCGAATGAGAAATCCATTTTTTTCATCTTGCTTGCAAACGTAATTCTCAAATGTGGAGTGTTTTACAATGTTGAAAATATATGTATATAAGCATATTTTTTTAATTAAATGAATTATTTATTAAAATAAGCTGTCAGCTAAATATTCGGCACTTTCCCATTTAATTTTTTTTCTATTCACATTCTTTCTTGTAAAAGACATTGGACTTTAATCGCCATATTCAAATGTTTTAATTTATTTTTCAGTTAAGTGTTGCCAAGTTTATTATTAATTTAGAAATTAAACTTGATAAGAAATTGATAAAAGATTTTTTTTAATGTTTTTAGTCATATTAATTTGCATTTAAAATGTTTAAATTAAAAAAAGTTTAAGAATGATAAAAGCCATTTTATATCACAGGTTTGACTTATTGTTTGCTGGGATAAAGAAAACTGAGTACGTATGACAGTGATGCAAAATGTGGCACAATCTAGACAATTTAGGCAGTTTTGAATTGTACTATAGTACTTTCGTTTGAGTAATAGTGCGTATTTTTAAGACATAAGCAGTCCGTTTTTTGTGTGATTTTCATAAAATCTTATTACTCAAATCAACCGTCTGTATTGTGGTCCAAAACGTCGCACGCTGGGGCCAAAAGCCCTTTTTTTCGGGGATTAATTCATATATCTTCAACCGAAATAGTGAAGTACACGAAATTTTATTGGTGAAACTCTTAGAAAAACGTGACTTTTTGTGCACCCACGCTGCTGCCTAATTGACTGCAATTGAATGATTTCGCATACGAATTACCCAAATTTTTTATTTTGTGCACGCCTAAGAAATATAATTTGTGGGTGCGTGAGAGTTAAATTTTTAAAATCACGCACGCCATTTTTTTAAATTATTATAATTAGTATATAAATATAACAATTTCAAAACTTAAAAAACAAAAGCGTTAAGGGGTCGGGTCCAACTCTTGGTCGATTTGACATGGAATTACCCAAATAATTTTTTTTTCAAATTTTAGTCAAACATTTGCATGGTTTATTTTAATTTATTATTTTTTCAAAATTACTTGAAGTAAATAGGATTTAACAACGCAAAGTTTTCGCTTTTTTCTGCCTATTTTTTGCTTTTCTCTTCCAATGTTAAGAGATGTAGAATTTTGTCCTCATTGAGCAAGTACTTTAAGTTTTCATTGTATACTGAAAGAATTTTTTAACAGATCCAATGGATTTTGACATAATTCCAATGAAAAATTACATTAAAATTCAACCTATGTAACGTTTCATTGGATTAATGAAGAATGTTATATTAGCCCCCGGTTAATGAAATGTTTCATAAATTCATTAAATTACTGATTAAATTTGGTCATTTTTATGACCATATATATATTTATGTTTATTTATTTCAGCCATTTCAATGTGCGATTTGAGTTGTTGTGAATTTTATTTTTTTTCCTGTTTCAAATCATCAAGTTATACATATTAATTTTATTTCGTTTATATATTTATGTTACATCATGGTATGTTCTACTTGTATAAGCTTACCTTTTAGTAAAATATATTTAATTCATTTTCCAGCCCGGGACGACCTACATCTTGCTTCTTTCCATTTTGCTGGCTTGTACTACTACGTAAATTTTGTGTATTTAAATTAACAATTAAAGAAAAAAGAATGTGAGAATTGTTTGCCCTTTTTTCTCGTTGTATGTTTTGGAACCTTTTACTAACATTTAGCTAAATTCAGTGTTTCGTTATCGTTATTAATTTTTTCATTGATGTTATGAAACATTGAAATTTAAAATTTTTTTCATATACTTGCATGTCTATCGCTTAAAATGGAATTAAAAATACGTTTTTACAGCAGTTATAGGAAGAAAATATTTTCTAGTTATAAGTATTTTGATGTTAGAGATTTTTATGTTGTTTTCATTGATTTAGTTACATTTTTCATGGAAAATATGAAGTTTCACTTTTTTCATTAACTGAAAAATATTTGAATACATTAATTAATAGTTCATTTTAATCTTAAAAAACCTATTAAAATAATGTATAACAATTAGTTAAATTTTTCTTTTGAAAGAGATATTAAGTTGTCAATAATATAATGAAAAATTTTACCAAATTACGAAATTCAATTTCGTAGTGGTAATGAAATTTCTGTAAAATTTCATGTCCGTAATGAAATGTTTCATTGGATTACAGAAAAAAATTTAATGAAATTTATTTGTTAGATTTAGCATAATCCTTTCATTGTACTTGAACTTTGTTTTAATTTATCCGTGAAATAGCAAACTCCGCTACGTTAACCTTGGTGATCCATTTTTGACTTTGACTGCAACGTACTATGCTGTTTCGGAACACATATTTAAATGAAACGATAATAGACAAAAATATTTCAAACAATGTGAATTTCCGTTCTTAATACAATAAAACACATGAACTATATTACACACTGGTACTTTTACTATTAGATTTATTTTAATACAAACCTAAAAATCAAATATATGTATTAAAAAAGAATTGTTGGCCCTCTCAAAACTATGTTGCCCCTTTTAAATCGTCAATTAGGCCCAAAATAAAAAGAAAACTTTAAATGCATCACTGATGTGTAAGTTAAAACCACGCATTCATTCACATTTTATGGGTCAAACAAACAAAATAAAAGCATCTTTTAACATTTTAGTATACGATATATACAACAACTGTTGATCTGATAAGTTCACCTTATGTATGTGCTTCATTTCATTTCTAAAAAAATTGTAAACAGAAACGGATGGGCTGGTTGTTTTACTCCTATTTTTATTTGTTGAAATTTTGTTATTGTGGTTTAAATTTGTATTTTTTATGTCGGAAACAATTTACCTAATTAAAGTGTTAAGTTAAACAACAGTTTGCTAAAAAGTGCTTTAAAACATCCATGTAGACGTATTTAATATTAAAAATTTCATTGAAACCTTAAAAAAAAATCTAATTGTAACAACTTTTTTTCTTATTTTGGTGCTTTTTTAATTGCTTTAATAGCACAAGTAAGAGCGCTATATTCGGCTTTGTCGAATCTTATTCACCCTTCACCATAGAATACTTAAGGACAACTTTTAAAAAATTTAGTTTTAAAATTTTTTGGTTTCGGACAATGAGTATTATTTACAAATGTATAGTTTTCAAAATATCAGATCGAAAAATCTTATGTACAGGCCCTTTATACACTATAATACAGAGAATTGCGACATGTCAAAAACTTTACTTAATTCAAAATGTATAATAGTGTAAAAGCAATTTGCCATGAAATCTCAAAAAATTTGACAAACGTATGGCTCTCACCACTTTTTTAAATTCTTCTTTCTAACTTGCAGTATTAGAACACAAAAATAACAGTCGTTTGATATGAAAAAGCCAAAACCGTATTTTTTAGGTTACGAGGTTGAGGAAGTAAGGCATCGATATATGTTTATGGGTCAATTTCAATTAAAACGTACACGAAGATAAGAAATGCCACGAGTTCTGTCTTGAACGCCACAGTGAAAAAATACATGAAAAGTAACTCATATTGAAAGGATCGTTGAAATAAAACCTTTCTCTGATGTTCAAGAACATGTTATTTAATTATTTAGATAATATTTTTTAAAAAACGTCATTTGAATAGCAAAAATGAAATTAAAGTTTAAATGTGGCGTTCAAGACATTTACAACTTTTTATTGTTTTTTAAAGAAGTTAATTTTGCAAATGTAATAAAACTGATTTTGAATTTAAATTTTTTTAACTTAGGTGTTTGCTTTTCCAAAAATTAGCATGACGTTCAAGACATTATTACACGTACTTACTTACCTTTATATGCTAAAACAGGCTTAAAACCCCTTCACTTAATTGTCTTTCTTTTAATTCTTTAAATTTCGTATTTTTTTTAAAAAAACACTTTCTTAGCCCAATGCACTTCAGCTCAATGCGATGAGTATATTAGTAAATATGAAAAAAATTAAAAAAGCGTGGCGTTTATGACAATTTGCGGTGACAAAATTCTTTAAAAAATCCACATCCGCGTTAACAATGTTTTAGGAATAAAAACAGAACAACATTTGAAAAATAATTACAATATTTTAAAAACAGTTCATATATGTTTTTTTTCTAGTTAAGTTTGTTTTCAAATTTTTTAATATTGTTTATCAAAAAATGTAGCTGGAGACAAGTGTTTTTATAAGGCACGAGTATGAGAGAATAATACAAAACTAGTATCAATCAATATTGAAAAAAATATTAAAAATCTGAGCAATGTTTTTCTTCTGACATATTCTTATATTCTTCAATGCCTACTCTCCTATTTTTGATTTGTTTTATTCATGTTTTTACATCAAAACAGAGTTGAAACATCGGGACAGAAAAATAACATTTAATTTGCAATTGACCCATATATATATATTCTAGGCGAATTCATACTGGTGACATTTTTGTGTCATCTATTTATTGTTTATTGTTTTGTGTGTATGCTGAATGACAAGCTTTGTTTACATTTTGTAAAAAAATTAATTAAAATTTCAAATTCAATAAAAATCTAAATACTTGAAAAAAAAAACTTATTTAAATTTTGTAAAACAAAAAAAGTGAATATAAAGCCACAATAAATTTGCAATACAGGAAAAAGGTTTACCTTCTTAAGCAATTGTGTATATTTAATAAACAAAAATTTTTTTTGACATTTAATCTTAACTTTTAACAAAAACAAAATACCTATATAGTATTTTGCAAAGAAAAGGAATATCTAGCATAACTCTATTTCATGATGCGGTCACCTGTATGAATTTACCTTGGTGATACTTTATTTTTTTTTTAATTCAAGTAATTTGTGGGGTCTTCACCTGACAATTTTTTGTTATAATAAACGTCAAACTTCATATAAAAAGCGCTGACAAAAATATTGGATTTTTTTTTATCTATCAAAGTCTATTTGACGTTTGCTATGACAAAAAATTGTTAGGTGAAGCTGCAGGGTAAATTATACGATTTTTAATTTTATCATAGCTTTTTCACACTTCTCAACATTGACCATTTAACATCAATTTGCGAAGATGTTGGAATTTTCCCATAAGAAATACATAGGGCTAAAAATCAAAATTTTTCAACATCTTTACAGAATGTTACTACATATCTTATTTTGTTCCCTTTTACATTTTTCGATTCTTTTAGTGTGATCACTAGAAAAGTGGCAATAAATTTTATTATTATTGTGACATCACTGACAAAATGGAAGTTGCTTTGAAAGCAGCGTTACCATTTCTTAAGTTTTTCCTTTTTTGCAAGCCTTATTTTGCTTAATTTTGCAAAAAATATTAAAGAAAATGAATAAGAAATACATTTTGGCGTTTTTCTTTTAAAATGTTGGCACATTTGAAGAAATAAGTATTTAAAAAAAAAAATTTTTTTTTTCAGATATGGTGACATTTTTTATTGATAGTAGGTGCCGGTTCGTTCACACACGTCATGTTTGACTCGTCAAGTCTTGAGCATTTAGAAGACTTGACGAGTCAAACTTGACGTGTGTGAACCGGCACTAGATGTTAGATGTTTCAAGTGTGAACTCGTATTTCACATTTTTGTTATTCCTTGTTTGAAATTGAATGGTTGAAATGGATGCACATTTTCAACTGCACCTCTCGACCTTAAAGGCTAGTTTCAGCGTTTAAAAAGCTGCAGTTGAGATAGTAAAAGTCATAAGATTATGCTGTAACTTCGACATCTTCATTTGTCATTGGACAAAAATAAACTGTTGGCTTTACTTTTTTTTTTTTTTTTTTTTTTTTTTTTTTTTTTTTTTTATTCAATATAATATTTATACAATAATAAGTTTAACGCCTCAGCGCCATAAAGGCTTTGTAGAGGCTAAAAGGCAACTCTGTATATATTACATATAGAATTGTAGTGGGGAATGTAAGATGAGATAAACCCACTGTTTATTGTTGATGTGTTTTGTTTAAACTTTGATATTGTTACAAGTAGAACTGTTGCTATAAGTCTTATACGCTTAACAGTTTTATTTGGTTTAATATCTTTAGTTTTTCCAAAATCTTTATGGATGAAGTTTCCTGATGATCTGGCCTAAGCAACCAGTGAAATGCGCATAGGAATAGCTTATCCCATCAACAATAAATTTCAAGTGTTTTTATCAATGATAAAAACTGGGAATTAAGCACGAATAACAAAATCTTTTGAAAATATAGAAGATTTTTAAAATCTATTTTTAAAATTTACATTATATACAATAAATTTAGACTTAGGGAAAGAGAAAAAAAAAAAATAAAAAATAGTAATAAAATAATATTTTATACTAGAAGTGTTTCAACATTAGGAAGTAAAAGATCTTTAATGGATTTTTTGAATGTAGATAAAGCTTGTATATTACGAATATTGATTGACAATTCATTATACTCACTTGGTCCAACATAAGCAATGCGTTGTTTTGTTAAATCTAAACGACATCTTACAATACTTAAATTCAGAGCCTGTCTAGTATTTCTTCGAGTGTGTAAAATATTTTGAGTAAACTGCCTGGAACCACGAACATCTCCTCCTCTTATTGTTTTGAAAACGTATGTTAAAACTTTTTGTTTATATAAGCCTCTTACTGGAAGAACCTTTTTAGCATATTTTTTAAATAAGTTTAACGTTGAAAATCTTAGCGGAAGATTAAAAACCAGCTTAAGAGCTTTATTTTGAGCAGATTGAAGGGACTTTAGTGAACTGTTTACTTTACAGCCATAAATAATAGGAAGATAAGTTACTTCTGATTCATTAATTGAACACAGTCGCAGTGAAGGCAAAAGCAAAACACGAAATGTTGTACACGACAAAGAACATCGGCAGTCGACATGTTCGGAAGTGTTTGATTTGACAGACCAAAACTTTTAAAAAATCCCGTAGTTATCGAAGATGGGACGTTGTGTTTGTGTTTTTATTTTTCATATTTTTTTTAATAATACATGCGTTCATAAAAACATAAATATGTACATAAGTACATATTTATTATTTTTAAGCTTAACAAATCATTTTAATTTTTTGAAATTAAATAAAACTGTAAATAACATCATCGCTTTCATATATATACAATGAACACAACGTCCCATCTTCGTTAACTTCGGGATTTATTAAAAGTTTCAATCTGTCAAACCAAACACTTTCTAACATGACGACTGCCGATGTTCTTTGTTGTGTACAACATTTCGTTTTTTGCTTTTGCCTTCACTGCGACTGTTTTCATTTAATGAATCAGAAGTAAAAGCAACGGTTTATTTTTGTTCAATGAAAAATCAAAAAGTGGAAGAAAAAGCAATTTTTTCATTTTGACTGTAGTTTTTTAAACCCTGGCTAGTTTACACGGTAATACAATGTATTACGACTTTGTAGAATCAAAATAATATGAAGTTCTCTCCGTGTTTAAAAGAAAAAAATAAAAGTCTGTTGTGAGTATCAGGGCTGTCAGACTTGGGGATTTATCCCCAAAGTAAGGGATTTCATGTGAGCAAAAAGGACAAAGAAAGTCATTTGGGGACTGGGGATTTTTTGGGGATTAAAAAAAAAATTTTGGGGATTTTTTGGGGATTTTACACTTTTTTATTATTTACGCTTATTTTTCTTTGTTTTTTTAGCAAAACTTTTATCTTACTCTTATATAGTGTTAAGGGTCCTAATTAAGATTACCATTTTTTTAAGTGCGTAAAAGGTACTTTATAAACTTGTTATTTTTCTTGAGTGAGTGTTTAAAAAAAAAGAATTTAAAACTGAATCTAAAACCGTTGACAACACAAAAATTTTTTGATTTTTTAAAGGCAAATATGTATGTCGTCCCCAAAAATAAGTGAATATGAATAACAATATAATAAAGATTGGGGAAAAAATGCTAGGATATTGGTTAGTAGTTGTGATGCATCGAGGTACTAAATAAATGACAGATATAAGTATTTTTATTGTTGATTATAAGGATGGCTTAAACCGATTGAACAATCTCCAAATTCTTATAAATTGGCTAATTCGTCTTCAATAACAGCATATTGTTCTGCTTGTTATTCCTCACTGGAATCGCACAAAAAGGATTTAAAAATACATGCCGAAACCAGTCGCTACAAACAAAATAAAATGATTTTTTGACTAAAAATTTTTATTTGGGGATTTTTGGGGATTTCTTATTAACATTTTTCTAACAATTTTTTAAAAAAAATTTAAAATTTGGTCAGAAAAAAACAAAAAAAAATATTAACTTTTTAAAGTTTTATTTTTTGGGGATTTGGAATTTTGGGGATTTTTGGGGATATTTTTTTAATATTTTGGGGACAAGAAAAAAAGTATCGGGCAGCCCTGGCCTTGCGGGTGTCCCATATTGCCGACTCGATAGTCTTAAAACATATTGCACAAATATTTATTTCTTAATGAAACACTAGGAACTTGCATCTTAAATTCGAAAATCTATAGAATGTATACGCTTTTTTATTAACTCGCGCAAATAACAAATGTCAAGGAAACTACAATCCCATTTGACAAGAAAAACCTTGGCTGTCAAAAATTAATGAAAAATAGAACTCAAAGTAAAATTACATGCAGATTACACATGAAACAAATTTCACAAGGGCTACACATGCAAGTAGAAATTAAGGCCCAACCATAATGTGCTTAAGCAAATGTGCGAATACATGTAAATTGTATGAGGCAAATCATATGGAACTTAAGGAAACTTTTTGATAAGTTTAATGAAACTGCCATTTGCTTAAGCAAGGTGCGAATCTAATCGCTCATTCCGTACGGAATGAAATCATTTTTTATTTTGTTTTTTAAATACATTTGAGACACTTTTTTTGACAGTGGCTTAAGCAAGGCTATGCATATTATGGCTGGACCTTTACACACAATAGGTGTGTTCCACAAGATCTCGGGTAAGTTCGGACTAATGAAAGTAAAGTGAAAACTACTCCCTAAATTTGCCGAAACTACCCAAAATTGCTGGAACGCAAAAAACCATTTTTGCACTTCTTCAAATAATAATGCTGCTTACTTTTCAAATTAAGATCTATTTAAGTGATTTTAGACGCTTAAAAGTCATAACATTATAAAACCAAAACATTTGCATCATTGTAATTTTATATATTTTGTTTTTTTTTTATATTAAAGATGAAGGGAAATATGTATGTATTCAATAACATTTTTAACACTTTAATTTTTTCACAAAAACCTTACATTAGGCTTTTTAATATGTTTTTTAATTAAAACTAAACTTTTTCTTTTGCTTGTAAATTTCCTGAATTATTTATCAGTTTCATATGTAAACAGCTCATTGTTTTTTCTTGTCCGAACTTACCCAAAGAAAAAGTTCGTGCAAATTTGTACAGGAAATGAAAAAAATTTCTCCCTCAATTAGTCTCTTAATTGCACAAAAATTGTAATGTGGAACGCTTTTGGGTAACTTTGTGAAAGTTCGGACTGTTTCCTTATGCATGTGGAACAGAGCTAATATGTCTAATAACACATGGATTGGCAGCACTGCTTTATACCCACACCACAATAGTCAAGAGGAAATTATGCGTTTGTGCTGATGTTTGTAACGCCTTTAAGCGGCCCATACACTTGCAATATTATTGTATACAGGGTTGTCAGATTGATTTTGACTTTTTTCGCCAAATTCAATGTCAGAAATCGCCAGTTTTAGACAATAAAATACTAGAATAAAAGTAATATTTAAATTTTAAAACAAGCTCATGAAAAATAGCCAACAATTTTTTTAAATCACCACAAAGTCGCCATGTCGCCAAATCAAAAATTAGGTCGCCAAACAAGTTTGAAAATCGCCATGTTTGGCGAGAAATCGCCACATCTGACAACCCTGATTGTATATGATATTCGCCTTATTATTTCCATTTTGTCCTATATTAAGCAATAAATCGCACAATGGTTTCATTTATTTAATAAAAAGGTGAACATAACTTATAGGAATGTTATGTTGCCAACACACTTCACTTTCTTTTCGTTGTGCAACTAAAATCAAAAGTCTTTTGATTGTTGCCAATATATTGTGCCACCTTCGAATATCACATACACATTGGCGATATAATTGTACAATACGTAATATTTAGCAATTTTATTGCAAGTGTATGAGCCGCTTTAAAAATACCGATCAACTCAAAAACTTTCTGAGTCGATCTAAGGATATCCTTTCGTCCGGCACAAGCTTTTTAAAATAGAGATAAAAATATAGATTCTATGTGATAAGAGCTGCATTTTTTGTAAAGTAACTGAGTCATATTATTAATCCACTTGCAAGCACCGCACTGTGGTACGAATCTCAATATTGCTTGACAAAATTATTTGATGGTCAGTCTATATGGTTTTTTACGTAAATACGATAGAGTTTCGCTATTTATAATTTTGGTAGTTTTAATTATTCACATAATAGTTATTAACAAATTCGCATCAGCTTTTAATGCTTAAGTGAATTTTGAATTTTGAAAATTATTACAAAACGTTTATGTCATTTTAAAACAGTGAAATCCAGGTATTGCCAACTTTACATTCGAGATTTTGTTTTGTAAATAAGTGATCAGTTTATTTTTTTGTTTTCATTGTTGTCTAAAATACAGAAAAGTTTTAAAGTACATGATATTAATGATCTACAGTACAGTAAAGCTTAAACAAATAGAGAACTAAAAATTTTAGCTTGCGTTAAATAACATGACAAATTATTTAATATACCTAAATAAAGTAACAATTAATTTTACAAATAATTTCGATTTGGATTTAAATTTACCGCTATCCAAGAATACTAAAATATGTATGCGTATTGTATTTGTATGTAGTTAACATATTAAGATTAAAATATGTCTCCTATAAAAATTAGTTTTGTTTGCTTTAATTAAAAAAGTTATTACCATAGCTATTATTAAATCTTATAATAAAAAAAAATTATGTTCTCGACAAACTTATCTAAGTTCAGCACGGTTGTATGTATAAAAGTAAAATGAACAAAAATTAAAAAAAAGAAAATTGTATTTATATAATTGCGTACATAGATAATTACGTAACATATCGTGGCATTGTGACGAATTGTAACGTCGCACAGTGGCTGAAAATCGTTTTTCGTTAGCCAAAAATCTGTAACTTTTGAACCGAAGGAGATATTTTAGTGAATTTTTTTTTAATCGACCGATAGATTCTTAAACTTTCTCCACTTTGATTTCATTAAAATCGGTTGAGTAGTTATTGAGGAATTTAAGGGCAAAGTGAAACTTTAGATTTTTTTTTTAACTTTAGCGTGCAATATGGTTTTTTTTATTTCTTTTAATTATTTAAAAATGTAATTTTCAGATTTAAATAATAATCATTAACATTTTTTGTAATAATGGGACACTCAAAAAAATTAAATGTTTACACTATAAAAAAAATTTTAACATTAAAAAAAAAAATAGTAAAATACACTGGAAATTTTGCTATTATTGCTGAAAAATAAACAATTTTTTGCTTTTAAATTTGTTTACACTTATTTATTTATAAAAACATTTCATACATATGTGGATAAAAAAACCTTTTAAAAATAATAGCAGCAATAGATTTTAATAGCTTTTGTAACAATGTGAGTTTCTGTTAATTATTATTTTTTACTAGTACAATGTCTGTCTTAGATCTAATGAATTATAATTATTGTTCATTTAATTGATTGATTGATTGCAAATATTCCATATTCTGTTCTTTAGTAGTTTTTTGACTTCTTCATCTAAATTCCGATGTTCCACTTTCCATTGATTTCGAATAATGGAGATGAACGGATCTGACGTTATTAGTGGAATTTCGTGAAATTTTTCTAGTATTGTGCTATCCATAAAATCTGTAATCCTTATTCCTTTTTTCCTGAGCTTCCTCTGATAAATCTCCAAGTGGCACCAACTGATATTTAATTACATCTTCTCCATGATAAAGGATTTTGTGAACTGTAGCAGACATATTTCTCCTAATGATCTAATGATTTTGTCGGGACTTGGTTTAATTGGCTTGATGTTGCATGGCATATGATGCAGCTGGATGCAGCCTTCGTGTTAGTCAAAGACTGGCCTACTTTTCCATCTATCATTGTTAGCACTAATTGGTAGCTAACTTCAATTTGCTGCCCATCTAAATCTAACTGTAATGGCTGTAGTCTTGCAATTTGGGCTTTGATATCACTAACTTCTTTGTTAATGGCATCATGAGTTTCTTTTTTGAATTCAAATTTAATAGGTCTGCAATATTTCGTAGAAGATGGTGTCTCATTTTTCCAAATATCCTTTGTTTGCGTTGTACTAGTCGAAGGCTCTGAATCTTCCAAAACCTTTTTTAATCGCAATGGTACAAATGATACCATGAACATATCTGAGTCCGAAATATTTTCACATACTACTTGTTTGTATTGTTTTTGTCCGGAAGAAGCATCACATCCCCATTTACAAAAAAGAATTAACTTTGTGTTTCCATATTTCTTTAACTCATTTCCTTTTATTGATTGTAGCAAGCGTTCGGCTGTGTGATCAAGTAGAGATTGTAGTTGTACCTCTGCCGTAATTGATGTGATTGTAATAGTGTCCTTTAATGCCAAACAGTCCATTTTAGCAGCTGTTATGTGATGATATGCTGGATACAGATTTGAGCCTTTTTCAATCGCACGCAATCTGAGCTGAATATATTGCTGTTTTGTTAATATCAAATCCAGAAATAATGCTAATGCCTCCTCATTTTGAATTGTTTTGCATCGCTCGGAGTTGGTATACTTTTAAGAATCCGTTTTGTTCTCAATGGACTAGCTTTAACAACTTTTTCAATGATATCCACTTTTGTCAATTGTTTCTGTGATCGTAGTTGATGTAGGAAAGTATCTTGAATATTTTCATATCTGATTTCTTCATTTATATCCTTAAGCTTCCACCTCTTAGATCTATCGCTACAGTTGTCCAGCGATTTTTGTGGTCTCCCACGTGTGTTTTGATTTGAAATTTCTGAAGCGATCTGGACAGAAAGTTCGTTCTCTAACAAGTTTTCAAAGCTCTTATAAAATCTATCTTTGATGTTATCAACTTTCCTGTATCGCTGTTTTAAATTTTTTATGAAAACAGATAATTTATTTTCTAAGTCCAATTGTATTTCAGTGCTATAGGAATTTAAGATTCCTTTTTTTCGAATGTAATTTTTAACATCTTCCTCGTTTTTGTTTCTAAAATACTCTCCGGCCAATTCTTTATAGCTGAAGCTCTCCATGTTTATGAAAAACGTTGTTATTGCGAATGTCACTTACTTTTAAATCTTTTCATACTTTTTTTCATACCAAATACAGGTAGAATAAAAAGGATTAAAAACCTTAAAATCCTTTTATTTATATGCTATAAAATACCTGACACAAATTTAACAACGCATTGCATAGCCATAGGGTCATGGAATATTATTAGATTCATAAAAACAGATAAAATAAAAAGACCAAACAAAATTTAAAAATACCTTCTAAGGTGGGATTCACAATATACCTGTTTAGCGTAAACGCGTGTCTAAGCTCCTTATTCTACTATAAAATACGCTAGTGTAACGGATAAGGATGAATAAAGGTAGCTATATCTTTTTCCGATTGTGTAATATTCATAAAATTGTTTATATGTACTACCTGTATTATTTTCGATCACGATCAATTTTCCCTATATCATAAAATTTTTTTTTGAAGATTTTGATTTGATTTCTGTTACTTCTTCAAACATTTTTGCGGAATAAAAAAAATTGTAAAAAACAATTTCAAAAAAAAAAAAATTTTTTTATCCGCAAAAGTTCTTTTCTACTAAAGTTGAAATTTGACAAAAATATAGTAGTTTAGAAATTTTTTTTTGAGTAATTTCATTAAATACAAGAGTATATACAGGGTTAAAGAAAACACTTTCACCATTCTATCAGTGGTTTAACCCTGTACTGCATGAACATGTTTGTAGTTCAGAAAAAAATTAAACACCGTAAATATATGTTCGTTTAGGACTATTAAATATGTATATATTTAACAAAAAATAAAAAATTCATTTGTTATTTTGGAAGAAAAGAATTGGAGCCAAATATGGTCTTATATGCATTAACAAAAGTGTATGAACGAAAGGAGCAATCATTTTGACAAAGTTGTCGGCTTTTCATCCATTTGGGGAAATGTCCTATTCCGTCAGACCGTACAGAATTTAAGGGGAAATCCTGTCGCATTCTTTTTTACTGCTAGTGGGTGTATTTTCTCTACTTGTTGATGGAGAGTTTGATAGTGTAAAGATTGGTCGACCTCGTTTTTTTTGCCAACCTTGCAAAGATGTTCAGCTATTGCAAGCTTGAAGTCAAAAAACGGCATATATTGTTTGGATAACCTGCGCCTCATAATCCAAGCATTGACAACGCACATATCAATCATGTGAAAAAAGATCTTTTTGTACCATTTTTTTGTTTTTAGTTGTATTCTATAAAGACCTAGCAAAGAATCCAGTAAATCTACTCCAACCATAAAACAATTATAAACGTCAATTGCCCTAGGGGAGTTGATTTCAATATGCCTTTTCTCCTTTTTACTGAAACGCTTCTTTGTTGATATATTGTGACATCCGACGTATGCTGAAAGAATACTAACCACTTTATTGTCAAACCATGTGACGACACCAAGTTCAACTCTATCAATGTTTGCAACTTTATCGACCATGCTTCCTCGGCCCAACTTTTTCATTTCCTTTTCAGTTGGCATTTTGCAGTTTGTTACGCGATTTAGCCTTACTGTGCCTAAAGTCAATAAGCCATTATTCATAAGATATAATTAAAGCTTTGGACTGGTGAACCAATTATCAAAGAATATTTTATAGTTTTGATAATCTTGTTACAACGTTTCCACTTACTCCAACATTAGGTGCTCCTTCCGGAAATGTGCCACTTTGAGCTCCGGCAAATATATCAAAATCATAACTGAAACTGGAAACTCCGCTCAAGACAACTCATCAACCGCTAAATGGTCTTCCTTGGGTACAAGCAACAAACGTTCATGAATCTTTTCAAAAAGTGGTCGAATCTTAAAAAACTTATCAAATCCGGGTTCACCTGGTGGACTTATATTTTCATTATTGTTAAAGTGTAATAATCGTTTTATGATTTCCCATCTGTTACATGTCATTGTGCTACGTACAAAATCTGATCCATTTCATTCCGAGTAATATTAGCAGGGTTATTTATATCAGATTGTAATGCGAATAAATTTGATTTGTCTACAATAAAGTTAATCAAATCGTCGGTGAAAAAGAAACTAAATATATCTACTGGCGTCTCCAGTATCTCAATAAATTCTGGAAAGTTCGTATCTCCTAGAAATGGAAAATTATCACTCGAATAAGTGGGTAAACTTCTTTCCTTCCAAATTGGAGCTCTTGGCATTTTAATACATTTTATATTCGACAGAGTAGGCTCATCATAGTCGTCTGAGTCGCTATCATCAGTTTCCGGTATTCAAATATGTTCCTGACCAGACGGTTGACTTGTAAAATCTTCTTCGTCAGTATCTGATATATGGTCATCATCACTTTTATGACAATTAGTAATTTCATTTCCATATTTCAAATTTCCATAAAATGATCGTGCATCCATTTCTAGAATATGTTCGTTTGTTTTTATGGAAAAAATAAATGACACATATAAGGGTGTTTTTTTAAGCCCAATAGAACTTGAAATTGTAAAAAATAACACAAAAAATTAAATTGTAATCCAAATTTTTTTTTTATTCGAAAGATCAATACGTGACATTAACATTTGAAAATGATTTCGGGCATATGGGCACCGCGGCTGTACTTGACGAAGCGCATTCTGGACGTCCAATTTTGGGCCACTTTTTCGAGCACTGCTGGCCGTATGTCACGAATAACACGAACAATGCTGGCCTCCAAGGCGTCAATTGTTGCTGGTTTATCAGCATAAACCAGTGACTTCACGTAGCCCCACAGGAAATAATCGAGAGGTGTCAAATCGCAAGACCTTGGAGGCCAATTGACAGGTCCATTTCTCGAAATCAACTTATCGCCAAATTTTGATTTCAATAAGTCGATGGTTGCGTTCGCCGTATGGCACGTAGCGCCATCCTGTTGAAACCACATCTCCTCCGGATCAATGTCATCCATATTTTCAAACAAAAAATCATTGATCATGGTGCGGTAACGATCTCCATTGACCGTAACGCGAGCTCCGGCCTCATTTTTGAAGAAATAAGGTCCGATGATGCCACCAGCGTGAAAACCGCACCAAACGGTGCATTTTTCTGGATGTAATGGAGTCTGTAGGGTCTCTTGTGGATTGGTCTCGCTCCATATGCGGCAATTTTGCTTATTAACAAACCCGTTAAGCCAAAAATGCGCCTCATCGCTGAAATGACGAAGTCGTCTATAAGTTGCGCGAATCGACGACTGATTTTCAAAGTAAATTTAAATAATTTCGTAGCGTTGTTCAAGCGTGAGTCTATTCATGATGATTTGTCAGAGTATACTGAAACGATAAAAAAAATATTTCATCAAAATTTAATTTTTTGTGTTACTTTTTACAATTTAAAGTTCTATCTAGCTTAAAAAAACACCCTTTATGTATGAGATATAATTATTTACGTTGAGTGCATAAAAAGCCATATAAAGCTTCGTTAATTTTTACAAAAAATAATATATACATATAACATTTAATTTTAAATTATATTTAAAAGACAACTCCACTTTCTATAGGAGAATATTTTTTACTTTACGTTTGTTCTTATATATTATGTAAATCGCACATAAATCTCCTCCATATTTAGTTTTTTTCTCACACTTCAAGTACTTATAAAAAACTGGCGGGAACATTAGTTAAAAGACAATTGAAAAATATTTAGCTTTTTATTTCAGTAGAAAACAGACTAGAGAAAAATACCAATATTATTCTCTTTTGATTAAATGCCGTTTTGTTGCAAAAACAATGCACTAAAACTTAAAAATCATATTTGGCGTTGTATGCGGTACAGGGTTAACCTTCTTAACCCCTTTTGATCCGCAAAAGTCCGCCTTTTGATCCGCAAAATATAGTAGTTTTGAAATTTTTTTTTGAATAATTTCATTAAAATTAAAAAAGTGTTAAACAGACGGGTCCAAACAGGTACAAGAGTATATATAGGGTTGAAGAAAACACTTTCGCCTTTCTATCAGTGGTTTTACCTTCTTAATCCCTTTTGATCCGCAAAAGTTCTATTCTACTAAAGTTGAAATTTGACAAAAATATAGTAGTTTAGAAACTTTTTTCGAGTAATTTCATTAAAATTAAAAAAGTGTTAAACAGACGGGTCCAAACGGGTACAAGAGTACATACAGGGTTAAAGAAAACACTTTCACCTTTCTATCAGCGGTTTTAGCTTCTTAATCCCTTTTGATCCGCAAAAGTTCTATTCTACTAAAGTTGAAATTTGACAAAAATATAGTAGCTTAGAAATTTTTTTTTGAGTAATTTCATTAAAATTAAAAAAGTGTTAAAAAGACGGGTCCAAACGGGTACAAGAGTACATATAGGGTTAAAGAAAACACTTTCACCTTTCTATCAGTGGTTTTACCTTCTTAATCCCTTTTGATCCGCAAAAGTTCTATTCTACTAATGTGAAATTTGACAAAAATATAGTAGTTTAGAAAATATGTCCTAACATCTCAAATATAAATAAAACAACAGTCGCAAATATTACCTTTTTAAAGGTAACAAGACTACCAACCTAGCAAAAAAGCAGGCAGGTCATTATCGCTGATAGTTTTTGTGCAATGATAATTTCTTTCGGATTAAATATTAAAAAAAAACACTTTTTTCTGAATTAAAAAAAAAGAGTTGTGTTTAACAACATGGCACAGCCACAATTACCAATATTTAGACCTAATTTTTTGGCTAGCTTAGTTTTAATATGTTAACTATTCAATAAAATTAAAATTTTTGAAATCGGTGGCAAACAAAAATTGGACTTTTGGCCAATGAAATAAAATTTGCAGCCACTGTGCGTCGCACAAAACAACACACCCACAGCTACGTTTACAATTTACCAAAATGTTATCATTTTATTTTTGTTTATTTTATTTTAATTTTATTATTATAACATAAGTCATTTTTAGAGGTTAAATAATTTTTATGCAGGTCTTTTTTACTCCAAAACAAAAAACAGCGGAATTGGTTAGAATTGGTTTTATACATACCTACATAAAATTATTCTCTAAAAAATTTTTAAACATATAGTTATAGGATTGTAATATTACTTGGAAGTCTTTTCTTTTGGCAGACCTTTAAAGTTTGTAAGTATTTCAAAAACACTTAGAATTTTCGACGAAACTTCTAAGGAAAAAAAGCAATTAATCTGTTCAAATTATGTCGCTAATTTTTATTTATTTATTTATTTTTATTTGGTCTATAGATTATAAATCCTTACAGACTAAAGAATATAATACAGGTGTGAATACATTAACTATTTAAATACAAAATTAGTTTTCTTTTTAAAATATCATTGCTTTTTTATTAAAATTTTCACAAATGCGACGAAAGGAGTCATTATTAGCATAATCAGATCTGTAGTAGTTAAGACTGATGAGTTGAAAGTTACGAGTAGGCCTATTTGGAACCCAAAAGTTAATTTTACCAAGCAGGAACGTAGAATCAACTTCACCATGAATTAATCCAAGTAGAAAAGATATACTCAGCATAACACGGCGGCTTTTTAAGGTTGGCAGCTTAATAAGAGCAAGTCTATTTACATACGATGGCAAAACATACGAATTCCAACGAAGACCACGTAAACAAAAAATCAAAAATTGCTTTTGTACGGATTCAATACTATTTATATGAATGGAATAGTAAGGATCCCATACAATTGATCCATATTCAAGAATTGGCCGAACTAAAGATGTATAAAGTTGTTTCGTGACATAGGGGTCAGAAAATTCTCTAGACCACCGTTTCATAAAACCAAGAACACCGTTAGCCTTATTAACAGTTAAAGCGATATGACTACGGAAATTTAGCCTATGATCCAACAAAAAGCCCAGATCATTTATGCTGTCCACTTTTTCAAGTATAATTCCATTAAGATAGTATCGAGATTCTAATTTGTTAGTTCTGTAGAACGTCATATGTTTACATTTTTTAATATTAAGGTCCATTAAATTAATTGTACACCATTGGGAAAATTTATCAATATCAGACTGTAGTAAAAGTTGTTGATTAGAGTCGTTAAAGCTCTTGAATATTTTGACATCATCTGCATACATGAGTACATTGGAATACAAGATAACAGATGGGAGGTCATTTATAAATAACGTGAACAGTGTAGGACCAAGATGACTTCCCTGGGGAACACCAGAAGTGACGTATATGTCTGTTGAGGTAACATTTCTAAACTTAACTTGTTGAGTTCTATCAAATAAATAAGAACGCAGCCACTTTAGGGCTGTACAACTAAATCCCATTAGTATTAGTTTGCATAGTAACATTTCATGGTTCACTTTGTCGAAGGCTTTACTGAAATCCGTGTAAATTACATCTGTAAGCATGTTTTTTAAAAATCCATCATTTACCATAGTAGTAAGTTCCAGTATATTAGTTGTCGTGGAACGCGACTTGCAAAATCCATGTTGACAAGGAGATAACAGCGAAGAAATTTGGTGTGATAAGCTGTCGGTTAACATTTTTTCTAAGAGTTTAGGAATAGCATTCAGCTTAGCAATTCCTCTATAGTTTGCAACATCGAATTTATTACCACTTTTAAACAAAGGGATAATAAACGATTTTTTCCATTCGGAGGGTAAATAGCACAATTCAATAGATTTGTTGAAGATTGTGGTAAGTGGGCCGTACAAAGTTTCGGCACAATTTTTAAGAATACAACTAGGTATTCCATCAGGGCCAGAATTATTGCTCGCTTTTAATGATCTTAAGTTTAATAGAACTGTTTCATTACTCAAAAATGAAAAATGTATACCAGCTGAATGCGATAAATTAAATGGATAGGGAGAATTACTATCGTACGTTTTTTTAGAATATGTAGTAGCAAAGAAATTCGCGAACATGTTGCTTATCAGTGTGTCGTCATCAGTAATACAGGAACCATGTTTAAAAATTTTGGATAGGCAGAAGCTCGACGTTTCGAATTAATAAATTTATAAAATTCTTTAGGGTTAGTTTTCAACTTTAATCTCATACGAGCTAGGTAGTAATCATATGCCAATTTGTTTGTTGTATTATATTCGGAGCGCGCGATAGAGTAATTTCTAAAATCAACTAAGGTTCCAGAGCTCTTATATTTCTTGTAACATTTATTTTTCTTATTTTTGGCATTGGTTAAAAATTTATTATTCCAAGGCGGCCCTTTTTTATCACAGCTATTTACTTTTGGGACAGTTTTAGAGATGAATTCATAAAGAATGGAGTAAAAGTTAGAAACAGTATGGTTGAAATTATTTCCAGAAAGTATATTGTTCCAGTTGACATTAGATAATAAATAATTAAGTTTTGTATAATTAGTACGTGGAAAGCAAAACACTTTGTTAAGACTATGGCTGCAACTCTTTGAAATAGGTGCTAATTTTTTTGCTTGAAAATATATTTCAACATCAATCGTAGGATGGTAGAGATCTTCAGGATATGTGAGAGGAGGTATATTTCGTACATGTATATCCATCGGCTGATTAACAAAAGCAAGGTCCAGAAGTCTCCCACATTTATTATGAATATGATTAACTTGAAAGAGCTCAAAGTCGAGTAGTGATTTAATAAATTCATTTGATACAGTAGGAATTAAGTAATTTAGTTCATAAGTTGAATTCCATGATAAATTTGGAAGGTTAAAGTCTCCAAGAACGACAAATATATCATATGGCTTAGATAGCTGCCAAACTGTATTAATTGCCGAAACATGTGCATCATAAATATCGGAGGAAGAGTTAGGAGGTATGTAAGAACAAGTTATAAACAAAACACCATTAGAAAGATTAATTTTGACGGCAACAAATTCAATATTGTCATTTTGCGGAAATTCAATGCGTTCACATGAAAAAGCATTTAGTACGGCAATAAGGACTCCTCCACCAAGTTTGTGAGGACGATCATATCTGAATATTTGGTATTTCGGACAAAAAATTTCAGCATTATGAATAATTTTCTTGTCATTCAACCAAGTTTCTGTTAAAACAATAAAGTGGTGTGTAAAATCGAAACTGTGACAATTATATGCCACTATGAGGCATATAACCGAATTTGAATACATATCAAGCCCTTACCGCGTAAATAACGTAAGCGCCTGAAAAATTAATTCGCCTTGGATATAATCAATTTATGTAAATATAGAAAATGAAAAATTCATATTTATTACACTGACAGCAGGCTTACAATTTTGATACAGAGTTGCATAGTGTATACCAAAGTAGTTAAAATAATAATAAAATATTTCATCCCTAATACCAAAAACAAAAACTATTTTTTTTTCTAGTAGAGAATTTGTTGAAACTTATTAGGGAAAAATAGGCCAAAAACTTCGTTAATTAAAACATGTTGAGTTGAAGAAAAAATACAAAAGGAATGACAATTTTTATTAAATGTAATTTCAGAGTTGCCATATTAAAAAGAAAAAGAAATTTGAACAGAATATAAATTAAAATAAATAATGTAATTCTAGCTGTTAATTAATTTTTTACTTTCAACATCCCCACTAAAAAATACTAAAAAATAAATTTACTTTAAACCCATACCATCTATAAAGCCACTTAACTTTTTTTTATCCTTGTTATTTTTCACAACACACCATGTGTTGTTTTCCAAAAGTGAATTGTATTCACTTTGAATAGCTTTTAACCAAAAACGTTTTTCGTCACCATCGACAGCCTCTGAATAACTCATTGGTTCACTTGCACTATAATTGGCCAAATATGAAACATAAACATCCATTTTTGTGGGTTTTTTCATTCTTGATGATTGACGAGGAGTCTGTTCATCTGTATTTAAGCGTTCTTCCTGTTGTTGTTCTACCTGCTGCTGTTGTTCTACTTGCTGTTCTTGATCTACTTGCTTTGCTTCTTCTTGATGGTCTTCTTGTTCTTCTTCCTCTTGATGATCTTCTTGTTTTTCTTTTTGATACTCTTCCTTTTGTTTTTCATCTCCATCATCAGTAGTAATTTCAGCTTCACTTGAGCTTTCATAAATATCATCAGAATTTTCATAATCTAAAATCCCCACTAAAATCTGATTATCCTTCGATGAAACAGTGTTATTCTTACTATTATTTGATTTTTCAAAATACATTTCAGTTTCTAAGAATACTACATTGCGACATACGTGTATCTTTTTCATTACTGGATCATATAATCTGTAGGCTTTGGAATTTTCAGAATATCCAACCATTATACACCTTTGTGCTTTTGAATCCCACTTTTTACGTAACTCCTTAGGTATCATTACCATACCAACGCAACCAAAAACACGAAGATGATCTAAGTTTTGTTGTTTACCACTCCAAACTTCGTCCGGAGATTTTCCATTTAGACTATTTTTCGGGATTTATTAAATACGCCGCAGTGCTTGTAGCCTCAGCCCAATAAAACTTCTTAAGATTCGCATCATATAACATTGATCGGGCTTTCTCAACTAAAGTTCTATTCATGCGTTCGGCTTTTCCATTTTGTTGTGGACTATATGGTGCAGATGTCTGATGTAGTATGCCGCTATCGCTACAAATCTGTTTTAGCTGTGAATTACAATATTCCAAGCCATTATCAGAACGAAGCATTTTAATCTTCCTACCCGTTTGATTTTCCACCATATTTTTGAAATTTTGAAATACTTTTGGAACTTCAGATTTATTTTTCAACATGTAAACGAATACCTTACTAGAAAAATCATCAAGAAACAGCACGTAGTAAACCGCACCACCCATTGACTTTTTTTCCATCGGGCCACAAACGTCTGTGTGTATAAGTTGCAAAATTTCAGTTGTTTTTCTCGTTGACGATTTATACGGCTTACGCAATTGCCTTCCCTGTAGACATGACGTACAAACATTTGACTGAGCGTCATTTTTAAAATTAACGCCAGAAGATTCATTTGAACGAAGATTTTTCATATTTTTGTCCGCAGCATGACCTAACCGTTTGTGCCAAATTTCCTTACAAATTGCAGCATAATTCTGATGTTGGGGTGCAACTCTTAGCTTAAACATGCCATCATCCAAGAATGCTTCCGAAAACATTACGTTGCCCCTTTTAATCACACATTTACTACCTTCAAATTTTATTTCAAAACCTTTCTTTGTTAGCTGACTCACTGAGATTAAATTTGCACACATTTCGGGTACATATAAAACGTCTTCAATGGTGATATACTCCAATGTGTTGTTTAGTTTTTGTTCAATTCTAATATTGCCAATACCAGTTACCCTGAGACTGTAGTTATTGTCCACTATTACACATTTCTCCTTTTCATACTGTTTAATATTAACAAAAACTTCTTTTTCGTTTACCATGTGAGCTGTTGAGCCAGAATCTATTAACCAATTGTTACCATCACTATCAAATTTTGCTGCTAAACTTGCTAAAAGTGCTTTTTCCTTATGTCCGCCATTTTGTTTTTTCTTTTGCGCCTTACAAAATTTAGCAATATGGCCATCTTTATTGCAATTATAGCATACCACCTTTTTAGTCTTGTCGACTGGCTTTTTACCTTTATATTTACCATAAAACGCTGATTCTTTAGTTGTTAAACTGCTATAATTATCAAAATCTTGCAATAATTTTGTTTTGATAGAATCGCCTGTAATTTTAATATCGCTGCTTTTAATTGCCATAATCGTTGGAGCAAAATGATCCGGCAAGCCGCTTAATAACAGACTTCCAACCCACTCTTCGTTGACCTTCATACCAATTTGATTTAATTTATGGGCAGTATCAATTATGGTATTTACATATTCACCAATACCATCACAATTCACTAATTGTGTCGTTGTTAACTTCCTTGTCAACCCGGAGTCATCATATGTTGTTTTTAATTTATCCCAGATTCCTTTTGCAGTACCAACTTCCTGTATGTGAATATATAGCTCCGAGGAAATATACAACACCAACCTTGACGTTGCCTTTTCATTTACTTCCTCCTTCTCTTCAGTATCAAGAACCGCCTTCCAGTAGCCCTGCAACTTCATGGCGTGCTCCACGGCAAACTTCCATTTGTGGTAGTTTTCCCTACCAGTTAATTTTTCTATCTCAATCATATTTTCCATTATGCCAATCCTGGGCCCATAACCTGTTGAAACTTATTAGGGAAAAATAGGCCAAAAACTTCGTTAATTAAAACACGTGTTGAGTTGAAGAAAAAATACAAAAGGAATGACAATTTTTATTAAATGTAACTTCAGAGTTGCCATATTAAAAAGAAAAAGAAATTTGAACAGAATAGGTCTGTCTGCGTACTTTTCCAGTAGCAAATACTCAGTAAATTTTTTTGGGAGAGTAAGACCAATCTTACTCTGTCGGCTGAAAATATCTCAAAAAGTACGCAGACAGAATCCAGTGAAATCTTGCAAGCAAACAGCTGATCGGTTCAATTTTTATTTTCATTTCACAAAAATTATTTACGTGGGCCAAGATAGCGTCGACGAAATAGCGACTTTTGGGAATTTAAAAACCGGGAAACAAAAATACCAAAATAATGGGATTTACCGAATGAAATCAAAAAGTTAGCGTCGAATTTAGGAATTTAAAAGGGGAAGTATAAATATTTAATATTTTTAACAAAAATACAAAAAATAGTTTAAAAAAAATTAACTTTTTGGAACAAAATGAGCGATGCGTGCAAAAAATCGTTCGTTCCGTTCCCGAGATTTCTGGGTTCGATTTTTTGCAGAATATATACAGTTTGGCTGAGTTCCAAAACATCAATATACTTTGCATCAGTGTTGAAAAATTCAGTACTTTGGTACTTTTTTCAGTACTTTTTCATATTAAAAATACCGCAGTACCCCTGCGTTGTTTTCAGTACTTTTTTATGCTTTGAGCTTTTTAACACTTAACTTTATAACTGTTAATGTGATCATTTGGATAGCAGGCTTAGGTTATCATAATTAACGAGGTTAATATTGAAATGCAAAGCGTAAACACCAGGATTCATATTTTGCTTTCCAGAATGGGATATTTGTTTTTACAACTTGCAAGAAAATTTAAAAAAGGGATGGATAGGATAATAGGTTAGTGGAAAATTTAAATGAAAACTATATTTATAGCAACATGCAATGTTAAGGAAATGGTTTATAAAGTAAAAGAAACTGCGAAATCGTTTTATTCGACAATTTGCGAAACATTTAGAACTAAATTTTGTTTTAAACATAAAACCTTAAAAGTAATAATCAGATCCAGTCACTCCAGAAAATATTGTTTCCGGAAAAACCATTAGCATAATACTGATGTTATAAATGTAATTTACAAACGAAAAAGAAAACTATAAGTATATCAATTCTCAATTCCGTGTTCTAGTGGATCTTTCAGAAATAAAGCATTTCAGAACTGAATATATTTAAATTTCTTGCAAAAATATAGCCAATATTAAAGACGAAACTAATGTTTGCTGACATTTCACATATTGCTTTTGGTATTTTATCGATACCACATTTCTGAGCATCAATTGAACGCACATTTTCAAATGCAAAATGATGTAAAAAGCAAAGGAAGAAATCGTTTACACGTAGAAACTGTTTCAAGTTTTATAAAAACTAAAGATCTGTTAAAATCAACTGGTAGTTGCTGTTTAAGTTATATTTCTTATGATCTCTTAAAGTAAATTTGCTTTATCTTATAACACTGAATTAAAATCTTTATTTTTCAACATTCATCTTTTAAACTTTTTTTAGAACTTAGTTCTATGTATGTAATATATGTATAAGTCTGAATAATGTAACATTGCAAAAGTTAAAATATAAATACCAGTATAAATTTATGTTGACAAAAATAAAATTTTTAAATATTAAATATTTTCTTTCAGAAAATACTGAAAAACGTACCTTATGCGGCTTATACACTTGCAATATAACTGTTCAATTTTATCGCCAATGGGTTTGTGATATTCGAAGGTGACACAATATATTGGCAAGAATCGAAGTCAGAAAATAAGTGCAATAAACAGTGAAATGTGTTTGCAACAAGGTACTTTGTTGCTTTGCTTTAAAGGTAATTTTTTTTATTATAAGAGGCGCCATATTTTAATTGAAACCATTGTGCCACTAATTGAATAATATAGGGCCATATATAAATAATATAGCGAATAGCATATACAATAATATTGTAAATGGATAGGGCGCATGATGCTTATGTATAATAGAAATATTATTTACATGTGTACCTCAAATATAAATACTGTTTGCTATTAAATACTTAGATCAATGAATTCCAATAAAATATTTTTTGTTTCTTTTATTTTCATATTATTGTTTTTTTAATAAAAAGTACCATTTGTTGGGAAAAATACTCTTTTAGTTGAAGTTCAGTACCATTCCAAAATTTCAATTTTGCAACACTGCTTTGCATCACAAATCAAAAATGTATATTCAAGTTTAAAAATGCACAGCTTTTGTATAATGTTCTCATTAAATACTTTTTTGGTGCACATTGGGACAAATAGAATTGTAATAACCTACACGGTTGCATTGTAGCATGCATTTAAAAAAGATAGTTGCTTTGCAACCGACGTTTTGGAACTCAGCCTTTATACCGTGCAAAAGCTTGTGTTCCAAGGGATAAATCAGTAAAGCTTTGTACTGACCATTTTGGATGCACCCAAATATCTCGGGAACTAGCCGAACGATTTTTTGCACGCATTGCTTATTTTGTTCCTAAATGTGTATTTTTTTTATTTGTGCTAACTATTTTTTGTATTTTTATTAAAAATATTAGTTATTTTTACTTCCCCATTTTAAATTCCCAAATTCGACGCTAACTTTTTTTTACTTTTGGAAATCCCCCTAAATTCCTAAATTCGACGCTAACTTTTTGTTGTTATTCTGCAAAAGACCATAATTTGGGTATTTTGATTTCCCGGTTTTTATATTCCCAAATTCGACGCTATTTCGTCGACGCTATCTTGGCACACGTAATAAAAACAGCTGTTCAAACTAGTTGCAAATTCTTGCAAGAGGAAATTTCTACAGTAATATTTTGTAAGTTCTCTAACTTCCAACTGTCAAAAAATTCTCTTTTTGGCTCTCTCGCTGCAAGAGATTTGGAGTACACAGACAACATTTTGTAATATTTTGCAAAATTTTTCACAAAATGATGCAAAATATGTGTACGCAGACAGACCTAATATAAATTAAAATTAATAATAGGTCTGTCTGCGTACACATATTTTGCATCATTTTGTGAAAAATGTTGCAAAATATTACAAAATGTTGTCTGTGTACTTCAAATCTCTTGCAGCGAGAGAGCCAAAAAGAGAATTTTTTGACAGTTGGAAGTTAGAGAACTTACAAAATGTTACTGGAGAAATTTCCTCTTGCAAGATTTTGCAACTAGTTTGAACAGCTGTTTTTATTACGTGTGCCAAGATAGCGTCGACGAAATAGCGTCGAATTTAGGAATATAAAAACCGGGAAAACAAATTACCCAAATGATGGTATTTTGCAGAATAACAACAAAAAGTTAGCGTCGAATTTAGGAATTTAGGGGGATTTCCAAAAGTAAAAAAAGTTAGCGTCGAATTTGGGAATTTAAAATGGGGAAGTAAAAATAACTAATATTTTTAATAAGAATACAAAAAATAGTTAGCACAAATAAAAAAAATACACATTTAGGAACAAAATAAGCAATGCGTGCAAAAAATCGTTCTGTTAGTTCCCGAGATATTTGGGTGCATCCAAAATGGTCAGTACAAAGCTTTACTGATTTATCCCTTGGAACACAAGCTTTTGCACGGTATAAAGGCTGAGTTCCAAAACGTCGGTTGCAAAGCAACTATCTTTTTTAAATGCATGCTACAATGCAACCGTGTAGGTTATTACAATTCTATTTGTCCCAATGTGCACATAAAAGGATTTAATGAGAACATAATACAAAAGCTGTGCATTATTAAACTTGAATATACATTTTTGACTTGTGCTGCAAAGTATATTGATGTTTTGGAACTCAGCCAAACTGTATTTATTCTGCTAAAAATCGAACCCAGAAATCTCGGGAACGGAACGAACGATTTTTTGCACGCATCGCTCATTTTGTTCCAAAAAGTTAATTTTTTTTTAACTATTTTTTGTATTTTTGTTAAAAATATTAAATATTTATACTTACCCTTTTAAATTCCTAAATAAGACGCTAACTTTTTGATTTTTATTCGGTAAATCCCATTATTTGGGTATTTTTGTTTCCCGGTTTGTAAATTCCCAAAAGTCGCTATTTTGCTAAATTTTGCTTTGTCATTTCAATTGCCTACACACCGATCAGCTGTTTTCTTGCAAGATTTCACTGGATTCTGTCTGCGTACTTTTTGAGATATTTTCAGCCGACAGAGTAAAATTGGTCTTACTCTCCCAAAAAAATTTACTGAGTATTTGCTACTGGAAAAGTACGCAGACAGACCTAATGTAAATCTAGCTGTTAATTCATTTTTTACTTTCAACAGAATTGATGACAAAAAATAAACAAACTTTTACATCGTTTGGGCCTTCGAAAACTAAAAACAAATTTGGACACTTTGGTTATGTGTCTATAACGCTAATAATTTGCTTTACTTTTGCCTTTGCTAGCCGCTGATAGGTGGAATGTATGAAAAATGTACTTATATCGCTAAATGGACTATAAATACTTTCTATTAAAAAAATAAATAAATCGGCAGAAAATAAAGATAAAATGGACTATAAAATATTTTATCATATGGGCATTTCCATGAGAAAGTCAACCAACACTCAAAAAATTAAAACGCTTGAAACTTTTTTCAAATATGGTAAAAAGAAATAAAACCCAAATTTTACTATACAGACGTACTTATAGACTATTACAATTTTTAAAAAGCAAAAAATAAAAGTTTAAACTGACTTTTTCTTTGCTTCATTTTTAGTAGCTGAAATTAACAATTTTTAATTTTCTTCCGTTTAAGGCAACCTTGGAATTATGCTTTAAAATTAATGTTACAACAACATTGAACAAGATCCATGAGAAAATACCAAATATATAGTTCGCTTAGCGGTATATTTTTTGGTTTGTTTAGGATGCTATTCTAATGTCACGTACGTGGTGCAAAAACAACATTTGACTTTGTCATTTCTATTTGGCCAGTCTTAGGTGTTTCAAAGCAAGATATTTGCTGCAAAAAAATATTGATTGGAATATTTTTTTAAATTGGTATAATCCAAATTTTAAAGGCTTTAAAGCTCGCCACGTACGATATTGTAAATACTAAAATGCAACTACTGCATCATCTTATTGTGTTGATATTTAGTTTAAATTTGGTCAAACCTTATTTTATTACAATCAAAATCATCTTACAAAATTTTTTTGGAGTCGGTCCATATGTGCTACTCCCGAAAATAGCTTTTAATGCCATAACTTTCTTATAAATGTTGGTATTTACATGAAAATTGGCGACAATGACTTTTGCGGTAGGTACTATGTCATGACAAAGTGTTGTGCGGGTAGGTCCAAAAATTAGCCATAGGTCCCATATAAACCCCCTTCCTTTAATCGTCCGAGGCAAACAAATCTCGTATAGATGGAAATTGCTAAATAATATTCGGCACAAATTACTTTTATATAATTCTTAACCTCATAGCATAATTTTGTTCTGGCGATCTTGGTTGGCCATGGGTCCCAAATAGGGTCCAGTCTCAAAAACTTGACCGGCTATACTTTCTTACTTGTTTGTTTTAAGTTTGTATATACATATATTTACAAAAAATATATTTCATGCCTTGTAAATCCTATAAGAGAAAAATTTGTCACGTACGGTATGTTACGAACGATATTACAGTTTGTTCATTTTAAAACCATCCAAAAACATTTTTTTTCCAATTACGGATTATAAAGGAAAAATATGTGGATTAATGTTAAAAATTAAAAAAAGAAGAAAAACCTCCCACAATTCGCAGATATTCGTATTTTTTTACATTCACCCCAAAATCCCTTCCGTTTTATGTCACGTACGGTATGCACTTACTTTGCTCGATATTTTGGACTACAAGGTTCCGAATTTAATATTATTTTTTTTCATATATAGTAAGTACCCTCTAAATGAAACATAATGATAATACTATTTTGGCAAAATGTCTATCTCTCTGAAGGCGTACAAATGTCACGTACGGTGACATGGAAATGCCCATATGTATCTAAATAACTTATAATCCTCGATATCATAGCAGCAATAACTTAATTTTTATAAACAATTGAAATATGTATGTGTTAAATTTCTCGCTTTCCATTAACTTTAAGAGCAGGCTTCTGGCTATCCGGAATTCACTTTTTTTAAACGTTAACATGTATGACTTTTTTCCAGCTAAATTCGGGATTCGTACCAATGTGCACCGTTTAAAATAAAAAAATAATTCTGTAAAAGCCGCCATTTTATTTTTTTTAAATGGCTCCCTTAGCCATCAATAATTTTCGTTCAAAACTTGGTAAGTTGTGATCAATAGAACGGCTTACAGGGGTACGTAGAATCTACCATCGAAACATAAACTCTTATACTCCTCTGTTATTTGTATGTTAATTTTTACGTCAATCGATTCAATTGTTTCTATTCCTTGCGAATAACGGTTTCATAAAGGAAATGATATACATATAGAGGAATTAACAGAATCAATGCCGGCCTTTAATTTAGAAATGTATCGGTATTAATAACGGTATCGGTTGCCAACTTCAAATTGTAAATCAAATACTTCTGTAGAGGGCCAAATAAACTATAAAAGCAGTTTGACAACAACAACAAAATTTTTGTGTGAATATTAAAAGTTTTTTCGTATGTTTGCTTAACCGTTTTAGTTTTTATTTGGCCCTTAAGATATATTGGAGCTCCTGAAAATCAATTTTTTTTTTTAAATTGGTATCTTAGTGGGTATTAGGATTCAGAACATACATATACATATGTAAACTTTATAGCAGAGTTCAGAGAAATTCATATGTGATCGCTCATATTCAACCATTCTTGAATTTTTTTCATAAATGAAAAATGTAAAATATGTAACTTTTTTCACAGTCATAATTGAATTGTTAATATTTCGCCAAATTCATTTATGTTTTTGAGGAAAAATACATTTTTGCCTTTCTTCAGTCATGAGGAATGAGGAAAAAAATATTTTTAGAAACGATCCTCACTAGTAATGTTGATGTTGCTCGACAGTTTGCATGACCACAGCTCGAAATGCCTGTGTGTGTATTTGTTTGTGTAAAATATTTTTGGTAAAGGCAACCAGCCAAAGTGTCTGTTGGATTTTTTGTAGGAAACAATTATTGAAAACAAATTAAAAGAACTGCACATATCGTCATCTTAAATGCAGAATAATGTAACATCACATTAATAAGTTTACATGCAAGGCATAAAACTTTGTAATATGTTAATTATTTGAAATTTAAAAGAATTTTAAATATTTCAGCTCAAAATGCGATAACCGATATATTTTTGAGGAAAAAATATTATATTTATGGTTATTTTTGAAGTTGTGTGTGTTACGTTAAATTAATTTGTAATTTTCAGAAATAAAAAGACGTATCATCAAAAAATGTATATAAGTATTAAGTGAAACAAACATTTAAAATAATTAAATATTTTTTGTTAAATTACCGGAAAAATAGAATATATACATATATGATAACCACACGAATATTTATATTATTATAGATATTATGATATTTATAATTTTTTATTTATTTTAATTTCTAATCAGTAGTGGTTTAAACTAAAAATTGTACTTCATTAAATTTAGCTATGAATTAATTTAAAAAGCTATCTTTTTCATTCTAATTTAAAAGTATTTTGATCTCCTTAAAATGATTTTTTTTTACAACGAACAAATTTTGCAAATAAATATTTGACTAATATTCATACATACCTATTTGTCTCCATATAAGGAATTATTTTAAATGAACTCTGCATCGCATACTTACAAAGATCCACTTGGAAGAATGCAAGCCTTACAAAAAAAACATATTATTTTAAATAAACTAATAAAAAATATTTCTTTTGTATTATAAACTTTTTATATGATGAAGAAATTTTGTGGTCCAATACATTTTCATTATAGGGAAGTTCGACTGTATTTAAATTTATTAAAAAGGCCATACATACATATATTCACTCAAAAATCTAAGGACCTGTAGATGTTGCCATTTATTCTTGGAAATTCTTAGCGTTTGGGAGTGCGATGAGGTAGGCTGCATAATTTCAAAATTACTAACGGTTCGGTTCTTTTAATTTTAAAGCACTTTTTTATTTTTTCTTATGCAGTACTGAAAATTATTATTATAAATCATTATCTGTTCACTAATTTCACTAACACCGTAGTGACAGTTATAAAACAGATTACCCAGTTTTGATGTTTAATAATATTAATGTGCTCTTATAAAATGAATTAAAAACTCTGCTAATTTTTTTCTTGAGTGTGATTATACATTATGTTGTTAAAAAAATTATATATGTATTTAATGATACGTCATTTTTAATTTTGTAAATAACTTGGTTATTTTTTAAGATAGAAGTTTAAAATTTTATAAAAATATGTAACGTGAATCGTAATCAACAAAAAAAAAGTCAACTTCAAATGTTCCAATAATCAGGGGTGTTCTGGAAATCGAAAACGCAAAACGCAAGAATTTTATACGTCGTTTTTTAATAAGATTTCTTTAATAAAAGAATTTCACGACAAATATTATACAAATATTTGTCTATTAAACAGAATTTTATAACAAAAATTATAAAAATTCAATTAAAAGTATGTTTAAAACAACTTCCAAATTCTTGCGTTTTGCGGTTTCGATTTCCAGAACACCCCTGAATATCTCCATTGTTTTGCATTTATGCTAACGATATGTGTTTTGTTTGTAAAAAAAATTCCTTGATGCCTTTAAAAGGTCCCTGTTTCTTTCGTTAAAAAGACGTACCTTAAGGCAGCAATTATTAAGAAAAAAAAATAGCCACAAGAATTTGTTGGTATTTTGTGCTTGTAAAAATATTTTGGTTTCTGTACCAATCGCGACGGTGGTTTTTTTTTTTCTTTGAAAATTAAAAAGGTCTTATTTTGCTACAATTTGTGTAAGTAACCAATATACATAAAAGCAAATGTGACAATAGGTAGAATTTTTGCGAAAGAAGATGTGTTTTATTGACGTATTAATGAAACTTTATTGTTACGCACTAAATTTACTTACTTTTTTATGCTACAATTATATAACCGAGCCCAAAGAGTTAACCTTACCATTTTATGGTAATTTATTTAACGTAAATTTGACCTGTTATAATGACTTTATACATTTTTGCAGGCAAACACAGGTGCGCATTTGGTATTTTGTAAAAAGTTATGATATACCATTAGGTAGAATTAAAATGTATGCACAGATGTTTGAATGAATTATCCTGTTGCCTTTTCTTATTGTAAATTTTTCTAAGTATTGTGGTTACCTTTTTATCATTGTGACAGTCAATAACTGTAAAACATTTTGCACTGGCAATGCAAAATATTTACATATATTCATATAGATAGTTTTTACTGAAAGCTGTTCTTAATAGGTGATTGACGTGGAGTGTGTGTCTAAGTTCAAAAGTTTAACAATGCCAAAAAAACAGTTTAACATAAAAAATTTGTGTCGTATAATGCATCTTCAAACAAAAGCACTTGTTTAATAACATCATGCAAAAAGGAACTTTGTGGAAAGATAAAATCGATTATAAAAAGTCATTATAAACTTGTTCATCGGCAGGACATCAAAAGTGATAATGAAAGTGAAAGTGATGATGTCCCTGATTGCAAAAAAAATAAAAAAACAATAAAGGTCAACACTACAATTAACAAAACAGATTTTTTGATACTGTCACATTTGCTTTTATGTATATTGGTTACTTACACATAAATTGTAGCAAAACAAGACCTTTTTAATTTTTTTTTTTTTCAAATATTTTTACTTACTTAAGAAAAGTGTTTTCAAAGAAAAAAAAAAACCACCGTCGCGATTGGTACAGAAACCAAAATATTTTTACAAGCACAAAATACCAACAAATTCTTGTGGCTATTTTTTTTTCTTAATAATTGCTGCCTTAAGGTACGTCTTTTTAACGAAAGAAACAGGGACCTTTTAAAGGCATCAAGGAACTTTTTTTACAAACAAAACACATATCGTTAGCATAAATGCAAAACAATGGAGATATTATTGGAACATTTGAAGTTGACTTTTTTTTGTTGATTACGATTCACGTTACATATTTTTATAAAATTTTAAACTTCTATCTTAAAAAATAACCAAGTTATTTACAAAATTAAAAATGACGTATAATTTTTTTAACAACATAATGTATAATCACACTCAAGAAAAAAATTAGCAGAGTTTTTAATTCATTTTATAAGAGCACATTAATATTATTAAACATCAAAACTGGGTAATCTGTTTTATAACTGTCACTACGGTGTTAGTGAAATTAGTGAACAGATAATGATTTATAATAATAATTTTCAGTATTGCATAAGAAAAAATAAAAAAGTGCTTTAAAATTAAAAGAACCGAACCGTTAGTAATTTTGAAATTTTGCAGCCTACCTCATTGCACTCCCAAACGCTAAGAATTTCCAAGAATAAATGGCAACATCTGCAGGTCCTTAGATTTTTGAGTTAATATATGTATGTATTTCCTTTTTAATAAATTTAAATACAGTCGAACTTCCCTATAATGGACCACAAAATTTCTTCATCATTTAAAAAGTTTATAATACAAAAGAAATATTTTTTATTAGTTTATTTAAAATAATCTGTTTTTTTTTTGTAAGGTTTGCATTCTTCCAAGTGGATCTTTGTAAGTATGCGATGCAGAGTTCATTTGAAATAATCCGTTATATGGAGACAAATAGGTATGTATGAATATGAGTCAAATATTTATTTGCAAAATTTGTTCGTTGTAAAAAAAATTAATTTTAAGGAGATCAAAATACTTTTAAATTAGAATAAAAAAGATAGCTTTTTAAATTAATTCATAGCTAAATTTAATGAAGTACAATTTTTAGTTTAAACCACTTCTTATTAGTAATTAAAATCAATAAAAAATTATACATAATAGGTATATCGGTTATCGCATTTTGAGCTGAAATATTTAAAATTCTTTTAAATTTCAAATAATTAACATATTACAAAGTTTTATGCCTTGCATGTAAACTTATTAATGTGATGTATTCTTTATTATTTTAAGAAGGCCTTTAAAGTAGATGCAAGAAGTCATGGTTTTGGTCTCCAATAACACACTGTATAAATTAGAAAACTTTATATCGGCAAAAAGGCCTTCTATAAGGCCTCTTTACTGCTTCATTTTCCCGCTGTTAATGGTTGCGTTTTTTTCATTATGAGGAATTTGATTGTGAATTTTTTTAAATTTTTCATATCTGACAAATTCACTTATGAATTTTTTTGTTTGCTCATTTTTCATGAATGAGGAAATTCAAATTAGTTTTTTTCCTCACCCTCATGAGGATGAAAAAGCAGTAAAATTTTTAATTTTTCACGCTCGCTCATGACTGAAAAAAGAGTGAACGTTTCGGTACTCTGCTTTATAGGGTCTTTGATTAAGAATGTTGAAACTACAAACGCAATGACAAACTTATCCAACTTTAGTGAAGGGCATAAAAAAAAAGGAAAATCACTTTAAAGAGAGAGCATTTTAGATAAGAAAATTCACAATTTCTAAAATTCTATCAAAACCGCAAAAAAGCAAATATTAATGAGTGCTATGAAAGTGTGTTGCATAGGAGCGGGTTATGTTGGTGGGCCCACATGTTCCGTAATAGCTTTTAAATGTCCCGATATAACTGTAACAGTGGTGGACAAAAGTTATGAACGTATTGCACAATGGAATTCAGATAAATTACCAATTTATGAGGTAAGTTGTTATTCTTTCTAATATTTGTTTATTTGGTCCAGGTGTTACTGCCAGTTTCTTATAACTGGCCTAGCAATTAAGCAATTTCTTTAAGTGTAAATCTATATATCTGTGGCTATTTGACAAAACATCTTAAGTCAAATTTAAAAAGTTGAAAAACATGTTGTTAATCATACGAATTTTCATTCAAAAAACATGTTTGCTTACGTTTTTAAAATTATGTATTATAAACGCAATGTTTCTTTAATTTTGGTTTATTTTATTTTTTGATAAAAATTATTTTTTGACCGACTTTTTTTAATTTTTTTGCTATCTTATCTCGGCTTAAGATGTTTTGCCAAATTGTCACAGATATAAAAAACAAGTGAGCAAGTGAAATCGGTCATGGCCGACCATATGATACTCTACACCACAGTATTTAAAAACAAGTTTTCGAAAGTGTACCCTATTTAGAACCCATGGCCAATCATGTATTATAACTTAATAAACATAAAAAAAAAAGAACAAAATTAAGTTATAAGGTTAAAGGTCTAATTAGACTTGACACAAACATAATGATACAGCCGGTACCATGAACATAGAAACCAAAATTCAGTTGGTTTGTATGGTTATGGCGCAATGGTTAAGGCCCAACCATAATGTGCTTAAGTTGGCTAAAGCAAATGTACGTATTCATGTAAATCATATGAGGCAAACCATATTGAACTTAAGGAAACTTTTTGTTAAATTTTATGAAACTGTCATTTTACACATTCTGTACGGAATCAAATGCTTGTTGATTTTATTTTTTTAATACATTTGAGAGACTTTTTGTTTATTTTTGACAGTAGGTTAAGAAAGGCTATGCATATTGTGGTTGGGCCTTAACTGCCCGTCTACAACTGACATGATTTGCTGTTATGACTTGATGTTATAAAAGCGTTGTTAAAACATTTGCATTACCAACCGTGTTATAACATGAGAAAACTTCTAACATGATGAGTCTATACTTAACACTAACATCATATTAGTGTTAAAGTTAAGCATTTCATGTTATGCTTTAAACACATTCGAGACAGCAAGCTACCGACTTCAATATGTCAAAACTAGAATTCATGTGTGCATATGGAAATGATTATTTTCACGACGACACGGATACATGGCTGCAGGTTGTCTGTGCTTATTTTGTCGTTGTAGTCAAATTAAACTAATTCCTATTTTTGTCCACTATAAAACAGAAAAAGTGCTGCTAATATAAAAAAATATTTAAAATATAAGTGCTTAATTTTTTTTTTTTTTTTTTTTTATTTAACATAAAAGAATCGGCTTGAAACAAGAATATTAACTCGGCTCAACACCAAATTGCTATTTATATAATTTTTTTTATATCCTTGAAAGAAATTCTATAGGAAGATGTTTGTTCGCGCCAACGCTTCTAGTTCAGGGGTTATAGGTCGTAAAAGTTTCAAAATACTTTATCCGTATCTCTTTAGGTATAAAATGAATCTATAAAATATGAGAATCATTGAAAAATTCTTTAAAGTGTGTTCCACATGGCGTTTATGGCACACCGATTAACCAATAAGCAGCCAATTTTATATATTTATACTCCGTGGCTGACTTTTTTTTACAAAATTGGCTTTATCTTTAAATCATGTCGATATAACAATAATTATTTATCCCTAAGATATTTGCTTAATAAAGTTTTTCTGAATTGCGGTTTTTCGGCGTTGCAGAGCACTTATTATTTATGTACATATTACAATAATTCAATATATGTAAGAAGTACATAAATTATTACCAGATATATATTTTTAATCAAACTTTTAAATAAATTGATTAATTTTCCAAAATAAAATTTTTTTAAATTTAAAATTTTATATGATGAAGTTACTAAAAAGATGGTGCATATATAAAAGATTAAGTGTTCTTCCCTAAAGATATTATGTTTTAATAAATATGTATATTGACAAAATTTTAAGTTTTGTAGAAAAATCTTTCAAGAAAAAGCATTAACTTTTGACAAAAAAGAAATCGTTTAATTTTCTTGTCATTTATAAGAAAACTGTTACTTTTTGGTTCAATATTTTCAATTAAATTTGTCATCTTTATTGTAAAAAGCATTTTTATTATTATTTAATTTTTGCTTATTAAACTTTTGAAATTTCAAAAATTTAAACTTTGCACAGCTGTTGTGCAACGTATCAGCAACACAACTGCAACTGGTAATCACGCATCAGCAACAACATTTTTCATCACTGCAGCAGTGATATATAGTTTTTATGCATTTACGTACATACGTACCCAAAGTGTTCTGAAACTTTTACGAACTATACCACGTGTGTTGAAGGAACAAATTTTCTTATTTTAAAAGCATTTTATATGTATTTTTTGTTTAATCTGCCGTTAAAATTATATTGTTTATTAGTTACAAAAGCAACAAAATTAAAATATTTTAATTTTTTTTAAATAAGTTCATTTGTTGATAATCTTAAATTAAGTTTGAATAAGAGTCTGCAATTTTATAAAAGAAAAAAAAATGATAGTGACACCACTGAAATATAAAGACATAGTAAACAAAAACAGCTGTTGGAATTTTTTCAATTGAAGCTGCCGTCTTCAAAATAATTTAGTAGCTGACTAAACGACTAAAATTTCAGCCAGCAGCATTTGTAGTATTGTGTTCGTGTAGCCTGCTGTGGTGAATGTGTTTAATGCATCAGTTGTAGACTGCAGGGTTACCGTTGAGGATTTTGAAAAAGTCGCACAAAAAGTCGTTTTGAAAACAAAAAGTCGCACAAAAAAGTCGTTTTTTCAAATTAAAGTCTCACACTTTTTTTTAATATTTTAATTACTTTAGCCTTATCAATACGCACCCGGGTGACAATTTCGGTTTTATTTCTTTAATAACTCTCTCAAATTTGCTTCAGTTAAAAACCCATTTTTACTTACTGAACAAATTGTTTTCTTTAAAAAAAACTGAAAAAAAATTGAATGACGAAAACTTCTTTAAAAAAAGCTGAAAAAAGTTTTATGACAATAACTTCTCTTCATCGCTTACTGAGCTACCTAAATAAGAGCGGCAAGCGTTTGCTTAGTGTCAAAACTTTTCATTTTCACCAAGGACTTAATAGTTATAACTTTTATTCGATAAAAATTGCGAATAATTATTACGAATAAATTTATATTTTATTTATAAAGAATAATTATTATTTCCAATTTTTATTTTTAAAAATTGATGATAACTATTATGGGTATCAAATAAAAGTATTTCTCAAACATAACTATTACTATTTGATAGATATATTACTAATTATTTTTAATAGTTATGAATAAGAAATAACATAACAGTTATAACTAATTTTAATGTATATGCATATATATGCACATGCATAATCTGCAAAAATAAAACAATTAATATCAAGAAAATATTCAAAATAATTATTATCGTAAATAAAAACAATAAAAATCTTTAGTAATAGTTATCTGTAAGAGAAAAAAATATTTATCAATCATAACAGTTATGAGCTAATGTAAAAAGATATTAATTGGATATAATAGGTATGTTTAACAAATATTTATTTTCATTAAACATAATAATTATGAGCAATTTTTTTAGAATATTTCTTAAAAGTGGTCAATTTTTTGGTACCTGAAAAATTTGCATAATTATTATTTGGGGTCCTTGATTTTCACACAGTTTATACCAAACAAACCTTTAGAACGCGAGTTCAATACCACCCGGCTGAAAAATCTTTTTTGATAGATCGCTTGGTCGTTTAATTTTATTGAAAATGTGTTAGCAATAGAATTTTTATGTTAAAAAAGCGCTTGCCGCTCTTGTTTAGGTTTTACACATGCAGTAACACCAAAATGCCAAAAATGTTTATCATTTGCAATTTCAAAAATGTAATTGTATGATTTGTCATTGGATTTACTTTCTAACAACTCAAATAAATTCGTTAATAAAAACCTGTGTCATTTATAAAATTTTTAAATAAAGATATGAGATCAATAGCGGTAAAAAAGTTAAAAGCTTAAAATGTTAATGCCGGCAAATACAATACAGTTCAGTAGTTGAAATTGTCTGGATATAAAATAATCACCTGCTCAATCGAATAAGGTTACATATCCCGGGGAATGTTAATAACAAAAACGACATTTTTAAGGGAAAATATGTGAAATTATGCATCGTATTTCTATGCAAAAAAAAAAGTAATTCACTTACAAAAAAGGGGCAAAAAGTCGCAAAAAGTTGGAAAAAGTGGCAGAATTAGATGAGTTTAAAAAAGTCGCACAAAAAGGGTCAGAGCGTCAAAAAGGTTGCAAATTGCAACTAAAGTCGCACAACGGTAACGCTGGTAGACTGCATGTAAGTCACCTATAACCAAATCAAGTGTTGCCCATAACTGCCCGTCTATACCAGAGATAAATATTGCGACATATGTTGCAGTAAATGTAAAATTATGTTATCTCTAATGTAGACAACAATTTTTTGTACATATTTATTGTCAAAGAAAATGGACTAACAATTAATTATTGCAACATAAAACGTCAAATTTGGTTGTCAATTGAAAAAAATAGAAGCAAATTGTGTGGGAGAGAAATTAAGTTTGTGAAATTGTAGCAAATTATAATTGTAAAGAATAAAAAAGAGTTAAATTAAAACTTAAATAATATTGCAAAAATTATTTTTGTTAATATGATTTTTTTCTTATTCGATCTCTATTATTTAAATGTACATATATTAATTTGTTTAAGCTTGAGTTCTTTTTTTTATTAAAATATAAATTGTGAGATTATTTATTCGCTTAACAATTAACAATTTATTTTCTCCGATATTTCGGTTAACTTCGTCAACCATTTTCAAGGAATCTAAAACACAACAAGTGCTTTTCTTTAATATTACAAAAATTAAGACTTATAATTTGCATACTACGTACATAATTCGTTAATCTATTTTACCGCTTCTTCTTCCACAAAACTATAACATCAAACAAACCTAATCAACTAGTTGTAATTTTTTTTTATTATGTTTATTAATTATGTGTCGATATAATTGAGCGCAATTGTCTGTATCTGTCTTATAATTAAGTCGTGTGTTTGTTGGAATATTTATTATATATAACATATCCAAGGTAAATCTCTTTTTATAATTACTCTCTTCCTGTAGTACTCTCACCTTCTCGAAGTCTGGCTTGTGACCAGGGCTGCCAGAAATTTTCAGCAAAAAATCTTAATTTCAACAAAAAAAAATCTTATATTTGAAGAAAAAATCTTATTTTTGGAAAATAATAAATATAAATAATAAAAACAACGTTGCATATTTTACAAAATAGTTCATCCTAACCAGACGAGCTTTTAATTTTTGTCAACCAACTGCTAAATTGTAACAACAATAAATTAATTTTTGTTGACTTTTTAACCATGAACAAAGGATATTTGAAAAATAAAAGTTTAATAAAAAAACTAGTAACAAGTGTAGTGTACGGACGCAGTTCTAAATAAGAAACAAAATATATAGGTTGACAGAAAATCGAAAAATAAGACGAAAAAATAATTAAAGGATTCAAACGGGTGTGCCAAGATTTTGCATATTATTTTTTTGTCTTTTTTCCCATGTTCTATAATCCCATCCACTTTTTTTATTTGGAGTCGCCACAAATTAGTATCTTACCACAATATCTTCAACCATCTTATTTAAAAAATAGAAAATTAACTTTAAATAAAACATATCAATATGTATTTCGATGCACTTAAAATTACCTTTTCGGATTAAAAATGTTTCCATTAAATGTCTTTGCTATTATTTAATTTTTGCGAACCTTAGTCTAACTTGCAATATTTTCTGTTTTGCAAAAAAAAAAGGTTGCTTTTTAAGATATTTTTGTTTCAGTAAACCGCAAATATGCATTATTAAGTTTTAAATTTTCAAATGTGAACAAAGAAGGTTTTTTTAATTGAACCTTCGTCTTGACACAACAAAAAGTCTTGTTTTTGGGGAAAAAATCTTAAAATCTTTTTTCGGTTAAAAAATCTTTAAAAATAAGGTAAAATCTTACTTCTGGCAGCGCTGCTTGTGACCACTTTTTGCACAGTGGGCCGCAAGTGCAGTTTTTTGCTCTAATGGTTTTTCCGTATTTTTCAGATCAGATTTGTGAGAAGAGATTCTAGTCTTTAATTTGGTTTTTGTTGTACCCACATATGTCTTGTTGCACATTTGTAAACCATCACCATTGCAGTTTATCCTATATATTAAATTTGATCTGTCATCCTTCTTCATTTCGTCAACTTTTCAACTGAGTTCCTGGTCTTCATAGCAAGCTCATACTTATCATTGTCATAAATATTTGTCTTCTTAATTCTCTCGGATAATCCTGCTATATATGTCATAGATTTGTAAATTTTCTGGGGCTTTTCTTTGTTTGTCAATATTTTCCTTGTTGATTTGACATGTCTTATAAGATCCTTAATGGTGTTCTTCGGATATTCATTTTTCTCCAGAATATTGGTAATTTTCCTTATATTGTCCCTGTGAAATATTTCGTCGCTTATATCTAATACTTTTTTAATGAAGTTCGTCGCTGTATTAATTATAACACTTCTGGGGTGTTTAGAATAACAATTGATCAATCTATTAGACGAAGTAGGCTTTTAATACCAATCTAGTCTAAGTGAATCTCCCTCTCGTCTTATTACTGCGTCCAAATAAGGTAGTTCGTTATTCTTTTCTATTTCCACCGTTAATTTAATCTGCCCATTATAAGCATTTAACATGTTCAAAGTGTCATCAACAGCCAAAGAAGCAATCCGATTAAAAATTATCGGCGGCGGCTGAAGACCAAAAATATTCGGCGGCGGCGGCTGAGCTGCTTTGCGCCGATTTTTTTCACGACTAAAAAAAATATTCGTCTGCGCCGAAATTATGCAGAGTAAACATAAGATAAACAATAATGAAAACTGGGAATTAAGCACGAATAACAAAATCTTTTGAAATTAAAATTTTGTATTCCCAAAAATTGAAATTACTTTTTGATAAAAAATTTTATTTAAAATACAAATTAAAAAAATGTATTATGTATTTTATAAAGGTTAGTACTAACCAATATTTACGTTATGAATAACTTTGGGTTATTTGGTTAACAAAAAAGTAAATTTAATAAAAATTAATATCAAAAGATTTTGTTATTCGTGCTTAATTCCCAGTTTTTATTATTGATAAAAACACTTGAAATTTATTGTTGATGGGATAAGCTATTCCTATGCGCATTTCACTGGTTGCTTAGGCCAGATCATCAGGAAACTTCATCCATAACGTTTTAGAAAAACTAAAGATATTAAACCAAATAAAACTGTTAAGCGTATAAGACTTATAGCAACAGTTCTACTTGTAATAATATCAAAGCTTAAACAAAACACATCAACAATAAACAGTGGGTTTATCTCATCTTACATTCCCCACTACAATTAGTTGAAATTCTCTCAACATTAATTGTAGTTGTAAGTAGGTTAAGAAAAACAAAATAAAAACAACAACAACAACTTTACAAAAGATGTTGACAATTAAGTGTTTTTTTTTTTTTTTTTTTTTTAGGCCGTGCACTGCCTGTTTATTATCAAAAAGTAATTTCAATTTTTGGGAATACAAAATTTTTAATTTCAAAAGATTTTGTTATTCGTGCTTAATTCCCAGTTTTTATTATTGATAAAAACACTTGAAATTTATTGTTGATGGGATAAGCTATTCCTATGCGCATTTCACTGGTTGCTTAGGCCAGATCATCAGGAAACTTCATCCATAACGTTTTAGAAAAACTAAAGATATTAAACCAAATAAAACTGTTAAGCGTATAAGACTTATAGCAACAGTTCTACTTGTAATAATATCAAAGCTTAAACAAAACACATCAACAATAAACAGTGGGTTTATCTCATCTTACATTCCCCACTACAATTAGTTGAAATTCTCTCAACATTAATTGTAGTTGTAAGTAGGTTAAGAAAAACAAAATAAAAACAACAACAACAACTTTACAAAAGATGTTGACAATTAAGTGTTTTTTTTTTTTTTTAGGCCGTGCACTGCCTGTTTATTATCAAAAAGTAATTTCAATTTTTGGGAATACAAAATTTTTAATTTCAAAAGATTTTGTTATTCGTGCTTAATTCCCAGTTTTTATTATTGATAAAAACACTTGAAATTTATTGTTGATGGGATAAGCTATTCCTATGCGCATTTCACTGGTTGCTTAGGCCAGATCATCAGGAAACTTCATCCATAACGTTTTAGAAAAACTAAAGATATTAAACCAAATAAAACTGTTAAGCGTATAAGACTTATAGCAACAGTTCTACTTGTAATAATATCAAAGCTTAAACAAAACACATCAACAATAAACAGTGGGTTTATCTCATCTTACATTCCCCACTACAATTAGTTGAAATTCTCTCAACATTAATTGTAGTTGTAAGTAGGTTAAGAAAAACAAAATAAAAACAACAACAACAACTTTACAAAAGATGTTGACAATTAAGTGTTTTTTTTTTTTTTTTTTTTTTAGGCCGTGCACTGCCTGTTTATTATCAAAAAGTAATTTCAATTTTTGGGAATACAAAATTTTTAATTTCAAAAGATTTTGTTATTCGTGCTTAATTCCCAGTTTTTATTATTGATAAAAACACTTGAAATTTATTGTTGATGGGATAAGCTATTCCTATGCGCATTTCACTGGTTGCTTAGGCCAGATCATCAGGAAACTTCATCCATAACGTTTTAGAAAAACTAAAGATATTAAACCAAATAAAACTGTTAAGCGTATAAGACTTATAGCAACAGTTCTACTTGTAATAATATCAAAGCTTAAACAAAACACATCAACAATAAACAGTGGGTTTATCTCATCTTACATTCCCCACTACAATTAGTTGAAATTCTCTCAACATTAATTGTAGTTGTAAGTAGGTTAAGAAAAACAAAATAAAAACAACAACAACAACTTTACAAAAGATGTTGACAATTAAGTGTTTTTTTTTTTTTTTAGGCCGTGCACTGCCTGTTTATTATCAAAAAGTAATTTCAATTTTTGGGAATACAAAATTTTTAATTTCAAAAGATTTTGTTATTCGTGCTTAATTCCCAGTTTTTATTATTGATAAAAACACTTGAAATTTATTGTTGATGGGATAAGCTATTCCTATGCGCATTTCACTGGTTGCTTAGGCCAGATCATCAGGAAACTTCATCCATAACGTTTTAGAAAAACTAAAGATATTAAACCAAATAAAACTGTTAAGCGTATAAGACTTATAGCAACAGTTCTACTTGTAATAATATCAAAGCTTAAACAAAACACATCAACAATAAACAGTGGGTTTATCTCATCTTACATTCCCCACTACAATTAGTTGAAATTCTCTCAACATTAATTGTAGTTGTAAGTAGGTTAAGAAAAACAAAATAAAAACAACAACAACAACTTTACAAAAGATGTTGACAATTAAGTGTTTTTTTTTTTTTTTTTAGGCCGTGCACTGCCTGTTTATTATCAAAAAGTAATTTCAATTTTTGGGAATACAAAATTTTTAATTTCAAAAGATTTTGTTATTCGTGCTTAATTCCCAGTTTTTATTATTGATAAAAACACTTGAAATTTATTGTTGATGGGATAAGCTATTCCTATGCGCATTTCACTGGTTGCTTAGGCCAGATCATCAGGAAACTTCATCCATAACGTTTTAGAAAAACTAAAGATATTAAACCAAATAAAACTGTTAAGCGTATAAGACTTATAGCAACAGTTCTACTTGTAATAATATCAAAGCTTAAACAAAACACATCAACAATAAACAGTGGGTTTATCTCATCTTACATTCCCCACTACAATTAGTTGAAATTCTCTCAACATTAATTGTAGTTGTAAGTAGGTTAAGAAAAACAAAATAAAAACAACAACAACAACTTTACAAAAGATGTTGACAATTAAGTGTTTTTTTTTTTTTTTAGGCCGTGCACTGCCTGTTTATTATCAAAAAGTAATTTCAATTTTTGGGAATACAAAATTTTTAATTTCAAAAGATTTTGTTATTCGTGCTTAATTCCCAGTTTTTATTATTGATAAAAACACTTGAAATTTATTGTTGATGGGATAAGCTATTCCTATGCGCATTTCACTGGTTGCTTAGGCCAGATCATCAGGAAACTTCATCCATAACGTTTTAGAAAAACTAAAGATATTAAACCAAATAAAACTGTTAAGCGTATAAGACTTATAGCAACAGTTCTACTTGTAATAATATCAAAGCTTAAACAAAACACATCAACAATAAACAGTGGGTTTATCTCATCTTACATTCCCCACTACAATTAGTTGAAATTCTCTCAACATTAATTGTAGTTGTAAGTAGGTTAAGAAAAACAAAATAAAAACAACAACAACAACTTTACAAAAGATGTTGACAATTAAGTGTTTTTTTTTTTTTTTTTTTTTTTAGGCCCTGCACTGCCTGTTTATTATCAAAAAGTAATTTCAATTTTTGGGAATACAAAATTTTTAATTTCAAAAGATTTTGTTATTCGTGCTTAATTCCCAGTTTTTATTATTGATAAAAACACTTGAAATTTATTGTTGATGGGATAAGCTATTCCTATGCGCATTTCACTGGTTGCTTAGGCCAGATCATCAGGAAACTTCATCCATAACGTTTTAGAAAAACTAAAGATATTAAACCAAATAAAACTGTTAAGCGTATAAGACTTATAGCAACAGTTCTACTTGTAATAATATCAAAGCTTAAACAAAACACATCAACAATAAACAGTGGGTTTATCTCATCTTACATTCCCCACTACAATTAGTTGAAATTCTCTCAACATTAATTGTAGTTGTAAGTAGGTTAAGAAAAACAAAATAAAAACAACAACAACAACTTTACAAAAGATGTTGACAATTAAGTGTTTTTTTTTTTTTTTTTTTTTTTAGGCCGTGCACTGCCTGTTTATTATCAAAAAGTAATTTCAATTTTTGGGAATACAAAATTTTTAATTTCAAAAGATTTTGTTATTCGTGCTTAATTCCCAGTTTTTATTATTGATAAAAACACTTGAAATTGGGAATGTAAGATGAGATAAACCCACTGTTTATTGTTGATGTGTTTTGTTTAAGCTTTGATATTATTACAAGTAGAACTGTTGCTATAAGTCTTATACGCTTAACAGTTTTATTTGGTTTAATATCTTTAGTTTTTCTAAAACGTTATGGATGAAGTTTCCTGATGATCTGGCCTAAGCAACCAGTGAAATGCGCATAGGAATAGCTTATCCCATCAACAATAAATTTCAAGTGTTTTTATCAATAATAAAAACTGGGAATTAAGCACGAATAACAAAATCTTTTGAAATTAAAAATTTTGTATTCCCAAAAATTGAAATTAAAAATTAATATTTTTATATTAAATAACAACATTTCAAACAACATAAACTTTTAAATCAAAATTGAAAAAAACTCACACATCCCTTAAAGAAAGGCGTGGGGCGCCCATACCAACCTGAACTTAAAAAAAAAACATGACTGCCGTGAGTACATTTTAATATTTCAGACCGAAAGAAATACAAGCAATCATGTTTAAAGCTACCAATTTTCAATAATTGAGCATTTTGTTTCATAACAACGCGCCCCACGCTTTTCTTTAAGGGATGTGTGAGTTTTTTTCAATTTTGATTTAAAAGTTTATGTTGTTTGAAATGTTGTTATTTTTTGACTTTTAGTCGATTTTTTTAGTATTCATATTTATTCTGTGTTCACAACTGATCAATATATTAAGGTAAAGAAAAGCGTTTCTTAAAATTTTTTTTTATTTATTTTTTACTTTTTAGTAACGAATAGCTTTAATTAATACATTACAATTTCCATGGTAAATAAGAAAATTTTTTACATGTTTTGTATTTTATATTCATATAATAAAAAAAAATGTATATTCATATAATAATTCCATCCATTTGCATTGAGTAGAAGGCATTCAAAAAATCATTTTATCAAAAAAAAATTCCCCCCCCCCCCTAGATTTTATCCTGGTGTATGCCTGCAAAGTTTCATCCATTTGCATTGATTAGAAGGCAGTCAAAAAAGCATTTTACCAAAAGAAAAAATTTTGCCCCCCCCTAGATTTTATCCTGGCTACGCCCATGTATTCATGTATTATCATCGGGAATATGTATGCCTGGAAAGTTTCATCCATCTGCATTGAGTAAAAGGCGGTTAAATTAACGTTACAAGATTTGATTTTCCAAAGTGAAGCTAAATAAAAGCATTTAAAAAAATTCTGGCCCACTTGATTTTATCCTGGCTACGCCCATGTATTCATGTATTGTCATCGGGAATATGTATGCCTGGAAAGTTGCATCCATCTACATTGAGTAAAAGGCGGTTAAATTAACGTTACAAGATTTGATTTTCCGAAGTGAAGCTAAAGAAAAGGTTTTAACCCCCCTCCCCTAGATTTTATCCTGGCTACGCCCATGGATTCATGTATTGTCATCGGGAATATGTATGCCTGCAAAGTTTCATCCATTTGCATTGAGTATAAGGCGGTTAAATTAACGTTACAAGATTTGATTTTCTGAAGTGAAGCTAAGGAAAAGGTTTTAACAAATTTTACCCGCCCCCTAGATTTTATCATGGCTACACCCATGTATTCGTGTACTGTCATCGGAAATATGTATGCCTGCAAAGTTTCATCCATTTGCATTGAGTAAAAGACGGTCAAAAAAGCATTTTACTAAATTGAAAATTAAATTCCGCTTTCCCGGGAATACCGGTCACACACAGGGGCATAAGTGCATACTATTAACTTAACAGGTGGTTGAGATCCACAATGAGATTATGCCATATGGCCGCTGATGTAAATCAAAATAACGGGGATCGTCTTATGGATATTTCACTTTTTTGTGTTGTGTCCTTTGGGGAAATCAGGTAGTCAATCCAAAGGTTTTCACCACTTGTGGAAAAGAAGTTCGCCCAGAGGAAGGATCTATTCTAACTGCCGTTAGTATTGAATATTAGCTGAGGGTAATTTCCAAGAGCGGCGGTCATTGTATAGCTCCAGTTCCTAACAAGGGGCGCGTGTATAACTTTGGCTGCCAGCAAAATGACCCAAAGCAAAATCGCCCAAGGCAATGTGTGAGAAGTTGCCAAAAATTAAAAAAGAATCCCGAATCGCTAACTTAAGTAAAAAATTAACAAAAAGTCTCTCAAATGTATTTAAAAAAACTAAAACCAAATAAAATCCTTTAATTCCGTACGGAATGTGCGATCATTTTCGCACTTTGCTTAAGTAAATTACAGTTTCATAAAACTTAACAAAAAGCTTCCTAAAGTTCAATTTGGTTTGCCTCATATAATTTCCATGTATTCGTACATTTGCTTAAACCAACTTAAGCACATGGTTGGGCCTTTAAGCGTCTCTGCATAGCCGGCCTCTGGCCATGCGCAAGGCCGAAATTAAAAGCTAAAGTTAGCGAAGCCGTTGTTTGTTATATTTATTTTTATATTGCAGTATGGAACTGAGCATATATGCAAATACAATAAATCAGAAATCAGAAATTAAAAAATAACAAAATTGTGTAAAATTAAATTAGGTAAGTCTAAAATAAAAAATAAAATTTAATTACGCTTAATTACATAAAGCTAGCAAAATTAATTAAAACAAGCTAAAAAAAGAAAAAAAAAAGAAAAATTGAAACCAGAGAAATTTTCAAAACGAATATTTGTATGTATATTTAGAGTGAAAAATTACAAAAAATAAATTTTCTGAATTGACGTGCGTTACTTATTTTTTGTGATGTATAGGGGGTTCTGTTCCATAGACTGATTGCATGAATAAAGAAATGGTATTTAGAAATCAGTGTTCGATGACCAAATGCTAGAAGTCTTTTACCTCTACCAAGAGTTGAAAAGCTTAAACGTGTGTAGAGATGCTCAGGCTGATGTGTGTATATAATTTTGTGCAGAAACAGTAAAATACGCACTTTTAAGTAATCATCAATAGTGATTCCGTAGAGCAAGGTAACGTAGGGAGAAACATGGTCATGTCTCCTTAAACCATAGACGTACCGAACAATATTAGTAAACGCCACATTAAGTTTCCTTTTACTTCCGCTGTCACAGCTGGCAAATAATTCACAGCCATACAATAAGATCGGTATCAAGTATGATTTAGCAATAAGTATTCTTATTTTAATTGGAGTACAATAAATACTGCGTTGGCCACAGATTCCTTAACATTGAAAACGTTCGACCACATGCAAAATTAACGTGGTTAGAACAAGTGAGAGTGTTGTTAAAGTATATACCAAGATTTTTGGCAGAGTTTACAATTGAGTAGGTGAGTTGCAAAACTCGTTCGTTTCAAAAATTAAAAAAATTGAGATAACAATCGATTTTGACAGATCTTTTATCACTTTATAAGAATATATATTTAGATTATATCGAATCATGTCCTTTTCTATGTTTTTTTGTAACATTAAATTGCAGTTGGTAACAAAACTGGTTTGTTCCACTCAACAGACATTTTCAAAACTATCTCTTTGCATTTTGTGTAACAAAACTCGCTGGTTCACTGTTTTAAACTTTCTGTTAGGGAGTGGGCCAAGATATCGTTGATTATATAGAGTCGAGTTAGGGAATTTCGAAATGCAAATTTGTAAACAAGTTCGCTTTGACATATTTGTTTTTTATAAATCGTTTAATGAAATATATTTTTGTAGGGATGTTCTTATATTCGACCTGAAATCTGCTGTTACTCCTGTGGTAAAAGCCTAAGTTAACTACATTTCAAATTCCAACCTTCAAAGCGAACGCTAATAGATTAAACATGGAAAAGGAACTCGGAAAAATGCATGCCATTGTTCCAGATATACTTCCTACCAATGTGGTGGTTTACCAGAAAAATGATTTGAAAATAATTTTATCTACTCACTTGGGGCAAATTGGAGAAAAAATAAAAACTTGCAATTTTATATTCTTGGGAAATAATAATATTCACCCCTATCGTGAATAATTTTTCCCTCGTAATTATTCCCCTTTTCACATATTTGCGATCATGAAAAAAAGGTAATTCAAATGAGAATAATAACGTGAAAAAATGTTCACGGGAAAAAATTCCCCTTATCGTGAAAAGAGTTTTCTCTTGTAATTTGTTCACATTTCCCTTAGATTTTTTTACTTTATTTTTGCTAGGGAACAGAACATGTACGTAAGTAGTTCCTCCTTTAAATCGAATATTAAGGGCTACTTCCGTTAATAAGACACAAACCGATATATTGGTCAACAAAATGTTAAACAACAGGTCGATTACCTGTGGATTTGTGAACTTTTCGAAGGCAGAATTTTGAAAAATATTTTACTACATAAAATTTAAAACGGGCAAAAAACGAACGTTGTAAATATTTTGCTTAATTATTTTAACTTTTCTTTAAAATATATACGTGTATATTTTTAAACAAAAATTTCATTGATTTTTAATTTTTTTTTAATCTTTCTTCTTTTTTACATTCACTGGAACTGATAGTGTGAAAAATTTTTCACATGTTATACACGATTGCTTTTATCCCTTCGAGGGGAATGAAAATTTCATGGCGAAAAAAATTCCACATGTTATTCACGATAGTGGTGATTGATTAAGGAACGGAAAAAACAATAGTGGTATTCACACCGAACTTGTTAATTTGTTACTCGGTAGATTGTTAATTTGTTAAAGTTACCAACTGTGAACGACCCCCTTTTTAAAACTTTGTTAGTCTGGTAACTTTCGTAGTAAAACAGCATTTAATTAACATACTTACTCTCAATGTACACAAAAATTGCCAAAACACAACTATTTTTTTAGAAATGTATCACAAATGACTTTTTTATTATATTTATTTAGAAACTGCAACAGCTGATTGTGAGTTACCAACTAACAACTATTTTATCAGGGGTGACGTGTCGTTAATTTGTTAAATGTTAATCCGGTAGCGCGTTAAACATACAAAAACAAAATGCGTGTAAAAAAGTAACGATTAACGACTAACAAACTAACAAGCTCGGTGTGAATCCCACTAATGACAAGTACACTGAAGAAAAATATTTAAATTCAGTTGTTTGAAAACTCATACTTTTTTAACACAGCGGGTGGGAGATAAACTTAAAATTTTTAAATTTAAATTTTGACTTTGGCCGAATATTTTTTAGGACTCTAATATGTTTTATTTATGTCGATTATATCCTTTATAAAATAACGTGATTAAGGTAACATAAGTTTACTTATTAAATTGGACTTGGTGTTCTTTACCTCCCATGTTGGTACTGATAGTGTTCAATCCCTTGACGCAACAGCATCAAGTCCAACAACAAAAGGTCTGCTATTTCCGAAAAATAATACAAGGCGTACACAATTTTTTTTTACCTTACTTTTCTCTTCAAAATGTGTTATACAAAATTTTACAAGTAACAACTAAAGAACCATACGCATGTTTAAATAAAAATATATTTTATTTTCTTGTGAATGATTTACAAAGTTGGTCGAAATATTTGACTAAATAAAAATAAAACCAAAATAGCAGTGTTTTAATTGATCTATTTTTAATACGTCTTTGATCTTTGCCCTTAAGCACATTCTCCTTATTGACTACAAATCCAGTGGTAACCAAAACTAAGTACACTTTATGCCCTTAAGTTGGACTTGTTGTTGTTTTGAACTTTTCTATTTCGAAAACTACATTAGATAGGACTTATGGAAATTTACACATGAAAAATTCCGATTCCAACTGTATAAAAAGCGTATTTTAAAAAACATGTGAGTTGGGGTAGTTTATCTCCCACGAAAAGAACTATTGTTACATTTTTTAGCACTGTTTGTCCAATTTTAATAAATCTATTAAACTTCCAAAATATACTAAAGTTCAATGATTAATTTTCCTGGTGGGCTAAAGTGCGTTGCAAAACTAGTTCGATCCCATATGGATCGTAGCAAAACTAGTTTCTTTCGAAAATTCGTAGCAAAACTCGTTCGTTACATAATTAAATCTATTAGTTTTCTATGTTTCTGTTGGTTTCAATTTTTCAACTGTTGAGTTATCAATCAAGAATGGCATAACACATCAAAATCAAAAAAGTTCAACTAATTTGGTCCGGTTAATCCGGCGCTATATGTTTTTTTGCATTTTCCCAAAATTCGAAAAAGGTGTATCGAACGAGTTTTGCATCTCACCTACTCAATTTTAATAGACTGGTTATTTAAAGTACGAGTAGGATTGCCATTAAGTTTTAATTACCTCTTTTTAATAATCAAACACTTGGACTTGATAGGATTAATTGCTAGACCATTAGCGGTGGCCACCCGTAAACACGATGTAACTCCTGGTTTAAGGTCCTCACACATTCATCAATCACAGTGTTGCTGCAACTAATGTAGAGCTGAACATCATCTGCATACAATCTAACCCTACAATGCTCAAGCTTATCCTGAAGATCATTCACGTATAACGAAAAAAGTAACGGGCCTAAAATTTAACCTTGCGGAACACCTCGACTTAATGGCAAAGAGCCCGAAACATATTGGACACAATATTTTATGGTCAACCATATCAAACGCTCTGGAATGATCCAAAAGAACTAAAAATGTAACATTATTGCAGTCTACCTGTTGTCTTAAATCCTCAGAAACATCTATCAGGGCCGTGATACAACTGTGATTTTTACGAAAACCCGACTGCCGATCGGTGAGCATATTGTTGGTTTCAAGATACTGTGAGACTTGGTTATGAATCAATCTTTCAAAAGCCTTAGATAAAAATGGTAAGATTGCTATCGGCCTGTAATCAGCATTAGTTTTCGGTATAGGAATAATCTTAGCAAGTTTCCACATTTTGGGATAGCAGCTAGTTGTAAAAATCTTATTGAAAATAAAAGTTATAAAAGGAAGAAGTCTTGGAATGAGAATTTTAATAAACCTAGGATCAATCCCATCCACACCAATTGCATTGGATTTTATAGACAACAGGCTGGATAAGACATCACATTGGCTTAGGTTTGCAAACTTGAACCTATTGTCAAAAATGTCACTAGAGAAATGGTAGTAGTCAGAAATCGGTTGAACATTTGGAGTATTTAAAAATTGTACATTTAAAGTATTGCATCGGCTGTAAATTGTTCTTGAACACCAGGCTTGCCAATACCAATTTCGCGTATCGTTTGCCACTTTTTCTCCGAGTCTATGGCAGTTAAGAACTTTGAGGCATAAAAGTAAGATTAGGCTTTTTTAATTAGCCTGTTGCTTATCCTACGTGATACTCGGTATTCTTCATACAATTCTGCGGTTTTAAAACGTTTCCACCGAGCATATAGAGAATCTCTGCGACTAATCGCTTGTTCTATGTCGTGAGAAACCCAGGGCTTATTGTGTCGATTTACAATTTCTGTTCTTAAGGGAACCGCAAGATTGTATGAATAATCTAAATTGTTTTGTAGAAATGAGAGCTGATCGTCAACAGAAATTAAATTATATGGCACGCTCCAATCAATGCTAGAGAATTCTACTCCTAACCTACTATAATCAATGTTTTTTTAAAGTCCCGATATCTGCTATATCGTTCAGGTGAATTAATCTGAAAATAATACGTAATGAAAATTGGGTCATGGCGCGAGAAGCAAGAGGCAAGAGACAATTGGTCATAAAGTAGCACCTTCGCAATATCACTGACAAAGAAAAGATCAAGAAGTGTGTTGTTTGTACTTATAAAATGTGTAGCATTATTTGTGGTTGGGGAATTAAGTCCAAGCTTTAGTGAGCGAAGTCGATAATTGTTGTACTATAGAGCTTTAGTTAACGATCCGAGATTTTAAATTCTTGATTTCTTGACAAATTAGTATGTATGATTGAAACTACTTTGTGAGAATTATTAAATAAAAATTTAAAACTAAAATTGAATAATTTTTTTTATTATTTCTTGGGTCTTTTTTTGTGTAATTTTTCGTTTAAATTGGCCCATTTTTCGGCTGGGCGAGTTTTCACAAATTGCTTTGGGCACATTTTCGTAGGGTCATTTTGCTCCCAGGCTATAATTTTGACGGCACTTTTTATTATTCCGGTGAAAATAATAACTCAAAGTATGATGTATATAAAAAGGGGGTTTTTATAACCTTTGAAAACCGGATCGTTTTCAACGTTTTTTCGATTTCAATTTCACTTGATGTAATCTATTTCCAGAACATGGCTAACAACTTATATACATTTATCAAACTTGATTAAAAAGAGGGTATTTACTCTAAATTTTCAGTTGCTTACTTTTTGAAAAAATCTATACGAAATATAGATTGATATCACTGTGCAACAAAAAAAAAACCAGCCTTAATACTTGCAACGCGAAATAAGACTACACTATTGGTAGTGCAAATGTGCCAAGAGGTTCTGAAAAGTAAGCTCGGGTTCCCGAAATATCGGCCCCTAAAGTTTTTGAATTTTTTGAAAAGGCGTTCGGTATAAGTCAAAAAAAAATATACTAAATGTACTTCTAATCTAAAAGACTATTTCAGATGTCTTCAGTAGAGTTGTATGGCGATTCTTTTCTTAGAACATATTAACCCTCTAACACTCATTTTAAACGGTCATTTTTGTACTTTTTTTAACTTCTACATTAAAACGGCACTTTAGAGGGTAAACATGTTATACGAATATTTTCTGCATTAAATTTCACAAGGGGTCTTCATAGACCAAAAGTTCGTGCAATGTATGTAAAACGGGTTTTCAAGAAATTCAAAAATTTCAATGCTCGAAATTTCGAAAATTCGTTTTACATACATTGCACGAACTTTTGCTCTTAGAATACCCGTAATTAAATTTGATGCAGAAAATATTCGAGGAACATTTTAACCCTCTAAAGGACAAAAATTACCTCTTAAAATGAGTGTTAGAGGGTCAATATATTCTAAGAAAAGAATCGCCATACGATTCTACTGAAGACATCTGAAATTATTTTTTAGCCCAGAAGTACATATATTTTTTTTTGACTTATACCAAACGAATTTTCAAAAAATTCAAAAAACTTAGGGGGCCCATATTTCGGGAACCCGAGCTAACTTTTCATAACCTTTTGGCCGATTTTCTCTACTAGTAGTCTACTTTCATTTCGCGTTGCTAGTGTTGAGGCTGGCGGCGATGACCCGAATCTTGTTGCACTGTGCAATATAAGATAATCCTACTCAGAGAAATAACGATAGAGGAGCCGCAAAAAAGAAATGGTCCCATTCAATGCTTAAATTGGCAAAAATTGGGCCACACTAAAGCATATTGCAAATTACCGTATGCATCGTTTATGGAGAACTTCTTTCTTCTAAAAATTATTCCAACGTAAAGAAATGCAGCAACTGTGGCGGTAATCACTCTGCAAACTATTCCATCGTTAAGCAATCAGCTGAACAGAAATAAAATCCCCCTCAGCTTAGTAATAGCAGTACCTCAGACGCCAATGTATTGAAAGCGAATTTTATGCCAGTACAAGGAGTTTTGCCAAATAATGCCTCAAATCTTATTTTGAATTTTTGAAGAATCAGCTATCAAAACTCTAGTTCAAACGGTCAACAATTTTACGCACACTACGGGCAATGTGATGCAGGAAATTTAAGAATTCAATCGATGTTACTGCAAGTTGTACTCAAAAGCCATGAACTGTCTAAAAATTTGTTTTTGGAACGCAAACGGCATCCGCCAACATAAAAAAGAATTAGAATACTTCCTTAAAGATAAACAAATTGATGTCATGATGATTTATGAAACTCATTTGACCTCAAGAAATACCCCCAGTTTAAAAATCTACTGAAAGAATGCACAAAAAAACTTAGAACTGGGACTGCAGTCCCAGAAAACAGCATCCCTGGAAATAAATCTTAAAGAACTTGACGCGACTCCACAATCTGTATACTCATTATGGCGTGCAACTGAAAATCTAAGACGACCGGTTATTTCCAGACCCCCGCGGGGCCCCGTTACGAAACTAAAATGGAAGTTGGGCAAAAAATTAAGTTGAAAAAGGAAACCTGTTTGTTGAATTCCTAAAAAATTTATTCACCCGACTCGACAAGTATGAGTTGCCACCTATCATTAGCGAAACTGCTATATATATTATATATATATTTCTTATTTAATAAAAACAAATTGTTCGGTTAATCGACACTAATTAATCGATTTATTCGTTATTTGAAAATCAACATTTTAAAATTATTCGAACAAGGTTTTGTTTGATCGATTAATCGGATTATTCTTAATCGGTTGACAACTCTAGTTGAGATACAGCCGATTGAAAGATACGGAGTAATAAATAAATTGTAAGTCGTGTAAAACATGCAACCCATAATCTGACATTGCATGGTTTACAAATTTATAAATGCTGGTATATTTTTTTTACAATAAACGTCAAACAAAATATGAAAAATGTGATATTGTAGTACGAAATTTCTTATGTATGAATTCTAAAGGTTATCACGATTTACATTATTTGTCACACAAACACCCAAATCCAAATGGGACTGAAATATGATCGAAAGTGTTTATGTGTGAAAATAAATGCAGAAGTGAAAAACATGTAATTTAATTTTAAGGTATTTTATCGGTTAGAAATCTAAAAAAAGTATTTTCATATTAAAAAAGTTCAAATTTCAAAGATTCTAATTATTCAATCAAATAATGGCGAAAAATTCCTCGACTAATCGAACAACCATTAATCGAGTATCCATTATTTAACAAGTAATAATTCAATTTGCAATATTTTATTACAGCCTGGTCTAGAAGATATTATCAACAAATGTCGTAATGTAAACTTGTTTTTTTCGACTGATATTGAAACTGCCATTAAAGAAGCCGATCTAATTTTCATTTCTGTAAACACGCCAACAAAGACTTTTGGCAATGGAAAAGGTAAATAAATATGAAATGCATTATAACTGAAAAGCCATTAAACATAATAAATTTTAAATTTCCAATTAGGTCGTGCTGCTGATTTAAAATATGTTGAAAGTGCTGCTCGTATGATTGCTGAAATTGCACAGTCAAATAAAATTGTTGTTGAGAAGAGCACAGTGCCAGTAAGAGCCGCCGAAAGTATAATGCATATTTTGCATGCCAATCAAAAGCCTGGTATACGTTATGATATTCTATCAAACCCCGAATTTTTAGCTGAGGGTACTGCTATTGAAGATCTTTTGCATGCTGATCGTGTACTTATTGGTGGTGAAAAGACACCAGATGGCCATAAAGCTGTAGAAAAGTTATCCTGGGTATATGAACACTGGGTTCCCAAGAGCAATATTTTAACCACAAGTACTTTAAGTTCAGAATTGTCAAAACTAGCGGCTAATGCTTTCTTAGCACAAAGAATTTCCAGCATTAATTCTCTTTCCGCCATGTGTGAGTTAACAGGAGCTGATGTTTCTGAAGTGGCTAGAGCAGTTGGTTTCGATTCGCGAATTGGTCCTAAATTCTTGCAAGCCTCAGTTGGTTTCGGCGGCAGTTGTTTTCAAAAAGACATTCTTAATTTGGTTTATATTTGTGAAGGGCTGAATTTACCCGCAGTTGCCGCTTATTGGCAACAAGTAATCGATATGAATGAATATCAAAAGAATCGTTTTTCACAAAAAATTATTGAAAGTCTTTTCAATACGGTTTCAAATAAGCACATCTCCATTTTGGGCTTTGCTTTTAAAAAAAACACCGGCGATACACGCGAAACACCAGCCATAGCCGTATGTAAAACTCTTTTAGAAGAAGGTGCCAAATTGGATATTTACGATCCTAAAGTAGAGCCAGAGCAAATTATAGATGAATTAACTCATCCATATGTTACAGAATCTCCTGAGATTGTTAAACAAGCTGTACAAATACACAGTGATCCCTATAGTGCAGTTAGAGGAACCCATGCTATTGTTTTGTGTACAGAATGGGATGAATTTGTGGTAAGTTTCTCGAATTCAAAAATACAGTACAAAACATTGTTGAAATATACATTATATCAGGCAGCCTGTCCTACATATGGGGGATTTCATATCAAGTGACCCAATTTTTAAATTAATGTCTTCCGATTTGGATGAAATTTGCACCAAGGTTAGTCCTATTGGATAGTAGTTTAGACACAAATTTTATACATAAGCCACTCGCATCCCACTTGCTAACACCAATAGGTAATAAGTTACATGGATGAGAAAGAACACCTGTATGCCAAAATGTCAAACCTTGACCCCCTCTAACTCAGAAATTTTTTGACCGATCTTGTTGAAAATTTGTGTCTAAACTACTATCCAATAGGACTAACCTTGGTACCAAATCGGAAGACATCGATTTCAAAATTGGGTCACTTGAAATGAAATCCCCCATATGCATAATATCTATGAGGCCTGCAACAACACAGTTGGCCATGTCTTGAAGACTTCCTTAACGACACGTGGGCGACCGTCGAAACAAATTATTGACAACTTTTTCACGCAAGTGTCCGACATTATCGACATTATCGATCATGTGTCGTTGACGGTAATATGGGCGACACAGTCGTTGACGATATATGGGCGACAATATAGCTTATTATGTCATTGGTGGTTATTGCCTGGGTCCACGGACTATGTATAGGGAGAGCTGGTCAGGTCAGGGCAGATTGTATGAGATATTTTCTATTTTTACTGACAGTTCCAGAATAAGGGGCACGGGTAAAGGGGTCTACCTTGAGGATATAGATACTAAAAGGTCATTTAGGCTTCCAGCCGACTACAATATTTTTTTTTTGGCGGAGTCTTAACAAGTTAAGCTGTAGGTCCATAACATGCCTGCTTCGCTTTCTCGCTTCCTACGCAGCTGTCAAAAAAGGAGAAATTGTGTTCTTTTACGTAGCAAGTTACCTACACAAAACGTAGGATGCCTTAAGGGGTTGAAGGGGAAAAGTAGGTTTACTTCTTTACTTTTGTAAGCCTTCGAACAAATCATCTGGTTTTGACAAATAAAATTTTATTTTTGATTGTGGTAATGCCGAATCAAAAGCGTTGCATGTAACTTGGAACGTAGAACGAATGTAAGGTATAAAAAACATGCAATGCATAGAGGTAAAGACGCGTGGTGTGGAGCTCCAGCTTTACTTGAAATTTTTTTTTATAGCATTTCGCTTTATTATTTACATATTTTTAATCTAATTTTTAAACTCTTGTCTTGCAATTTGGTAACCAAGCAAAATTTGTTTTATTCTTATTTTAAGGCTCTTGATTATCAACGCATTTATAAATCGATGATGAAACCAGCATACATTTTTGATGGCCGCAAAATCTTAGATCATGAACGTTTGCAACAAATCGGTTTCCATGTCCAAACAATTGGAAAAACATATTTACGTTGTGGCCTTATGCGATCCTGGGGTAGTGTGCCACAATTGTAGAGAAGAAAATTGTAAATGTCAATACAAGTTTTACTAAGTCATCGTCCAGACTTGCAATTTTTGATGCTGCATTTTTTTAAATTCTGCTTTAATGCTTAAGTGTCTAGATTATGCAATTCTATCTTCTCTTCTCTTTTTTATATTTTATATACCTATCAATACAAATGCACCTTTAGTCAACTTAAAATGGAAAAATGTGTAAATTTCCCTAATATTCGCACCTCTCTTACCAATAAACTCAAGAATTGCTGCAACTAAAACTGCAAGTCTGGACGATGACTTACAGATACAATTTTCTTCACACTGCAAGAATATGAAAACATCATGTTATTCTCCAAAACATGCGATCTACTTATTATTATTTGTTTCTTCATTTTTTCTTTTTATAAAGCATTATTCATCAATAAGCATTTAGATGTATTTAGAGATACATATGTACGTATGTATATGTATGTAAATCACCATGAATTAAAAAAATCTAATTTTAAAGTCTAATAATGGTAAAAGTTCTTATTTTATACCTACACTACAATAGTGGAGGGGGTATTATGCGTTAGTGTTGATGTTTGTTACACTTTAAGACTAATACCTTCAAATATACCGATCGACCTAGAATCACTTTCTGAGTCGATCTAACGATGTTCGTTCGACTGGCACGCTGGCTGTAAATGTAATGCTAAGTTCACACTTAGGTTTTTAAACGCGTTTAAGCAAAATGTTGATTTAGCTAATCAAAGCCGTTCACATTACAATTGAGATGAGTAAGATGACAGATGATTAAGAAAAAAAACACACAAAAAAACAACAAACAAATTTATATTTCTTTAAAGTATTAAAAATGGATAAAAACACTTTTATAAAGTTATCAGAAGATTATTTTAATAATTTTAATGGTGAAATTGTGAAAATTTATGAATTATTTAAGGAAAAAAATAATAACATTAAGCAGAAATCTAGGCCGGTTGTACACGATCATGTTGGCGATTCTACATTTGAGGTATGTTCAGTGGATTCTATGTGATTTATGAAGTGATTTAGTTGTAATCATGTCAATTTGAAGTGATTAACAAATCACTTCAATTTATGGGTAATCATCTCGATTTTGAAGTTAATCACGTTGGAACTGCTTAAACGCGTTTAAGAAGCCAAATGTGAACATACTATAAGCCTTGTGCGATAAGTACGCGTAGCAATTTTAGCGATAATTTAATGAAATTTGCTACATAGGTTCAAATTAGCACAAGCCTTCTGAAAATGTGGAGAATCTGTCCATAATTTCAAATAGCCCACATACAAGCTTCTTTCCGGAATAGGTATTTTAATTAAATTTGGTCCAATTTCGTCTAATGCAATTTTAAAAATCTTATCAAATTTTATTGGAATCGGTCCATATTTGTCCATAATTTCTATACAAATACTACTTCCGAAAAAAGCTTTAAATGCCACAAGTTCCTTATAAATGTTGGTATTAACATACAAATTGGGGACAATAACTTCTACGATAGTTAATAGTCATGACAAAATGTTGTCTTGGAAGGTCTAATACTAATCATAGGTCCCATTTTACTTGAAATATAAAATTACTTAAAGGCCAAAAAATTCATGTTGATGAGGATATCTAAATAATATTCGGCACAAAAAACTTTTAATCAATCGTAATCTCATAACAAAAATTTTTTCTGACGGGTTCATGATTGCCCAGGGATCCCAAATAGGGTACACTTTCGAAAATTTGTTATAACCACACCACAATAGTGGAGATTGTATTATGTATTTGTGCTGATGTGTGTAACACCTTAAAATATAGGTCCTGGACCCACCTTAAAGTATACCGATCAACTTAGAATCACTTTTTGAGTCGATCTTGGGACAATAGGTTCTTATTAGCGCAAGGACAAAGGCTATTGAAAATGGAACGAATCGTAGGACCACGAGGGTAAATAGGAGGGTAATTTCTGCCACTCAGAAACTATCGAACTGATGATGCAAGTGTTGCTAAAAAATTAGTGACGTTCAGTATTAGTCTTGCAAAAGTGCGAATGCAAAATATCGTAAATTCCGTTAGATTTCATTAAAGTGCTACGATATTTTGCATTTGCTCTTTTTCAAGCCAAACATTGAACTCCGTTTTCATTAATAAAAAAAACCAAAATTCAAATTGAAAATGATGTCGCTTAAGCTATTTTTGCTGAAAGGGCTTGATATGTAAGCATACACTGAAAGAATTTTCTTCTCAATACCAATGAATTTTGACATTAATCCCATGAAAAATTGCATTAAAAAGGAACCTACGCAGCGTTTCGTTGGATCAATGAAACCTGTTTCATTAAAATGTATTTAATGAAACATTACATTAGATCTATGAATATTATTCATTGGATGAATATTTTCAATAAAGTAAAAATTTTTTTTCTTATTTTATTTAATTTTTTTTTATTTATTTTTTTTTTTCTTTTATTTATTTTTGTTTTCTTATTTAATTTTTTTTATTTTATTTTATTTTTTTTCTGCCTCTGGCGGGAATCGATCGCGCAAACTCCGTGCTGATAGACTAGCTCACGACCAGCTAGCCTACCAGGGCAGTGTAGTTAAGTTTTTTACTCAATTAAGAGCGTAAATATGAGATTAAATTGTCCATAACAACAATAACAAAGTTGATTGAAAGTTTTTGTTTCATTACTATAATGACATTTTTATTGTCATAATGAAAATTTTTGATTTTATAAATTTAATGGCATATAACATTAGATGTATGAAATAATTAAATCTTACATTTTTTAATTAACAATTAAACATTTTTTTAAGGAAACTATAATTTTGTATTAATTTATGAATATAGTTTTGTTTGTATATTGTTTTTTTATGTTCCCAATTAAAATTTTTTGTTAAACTTGGACAAACTTAAGTTTTCATATATCCAATGAAAATTTTTAACGTAATAACGAAATCCAATGAAGCGATTTTAACGAAAAGACTTCATTATAACTATGAAATTCCATTTAGACAATGAAAATTTTCTTTTAACCAATGAAAATTTTTTTATGAAAATGATTCATTAAATATATGAAGCATTTTTCTTTCAGTGTACTTAAGAAAGTGACAAATAGAAACTAAATTTGGTTTTTCATTTCATTTTTCATATAACTTAACAAAAACCCAGGACTCTCAATAATGTATTTAAAGAAGAGAAGAAAATGTACATATTTAAATTTTATTTAGAATACCTTTTTTCAGCAAGTTATAGTGATTATGTTAAGGACAATTTAAGAAACAATAGTACAAATAAATATAGTAATAGATATTTTAAATACATAAGTAAAAAAAAAATATAAAAGTTCATATAAAACAATAAACCGTTTTTTTCTTAACAGCATTTCGTGAAAACGGTGCGATATGTAAATTAAAGTGGCCGGGAAAAACATTTTCTTTTTAATTTAAAACAAGTTAAAATGTATATTTTCGGGCTATGCCGAATCTTATATATCCAGGTATGCGATGAAAATCGATTTTAAAAACGAAAGGATTTGAAACCGAAAATATCGTTTTCAGTACCTTTTAAAATTGATTTTAAATACATATTCCTTCTATTTTCAGACTTTATTCTTTTAAATTTTATATTATATACGATAACTGAAGTGTATTCTGAACGAAAATTTAAGACTATAATTCAGATATGGATTTTAAAATCCCTCGAAATTCATCACACCTTTTAAAAACGTTCGTATTGAAATCGATCGATTTTCATCACATATTTGATTGTTAGGGTTAATTTGTTTGAGTTTTTTTTGCTTTTATTTTGTGTTACATTTTTTTATATTATTCTCAGTTTCGATTTTGTAACCTAGTTATCTTTATTTTTGGAAAATAATTTAATTGAGGAATATTTTGGTTGTTAGCAAAAGGCTGTTTATCGGGTTATATAGTAATTTAGTTATATTAAGAAAAATAAGATACATTTGTTTTATTTTTTTTTTAATATATTTCGTTGCTACATACCATATTACCTGATTATCCTCCTCCCGTGAATAACCCAATTGATTTAAAGAATATTCAAAATTATTTAAATTGTTTTTTTCTACTTGCGATTTTAAAATGTTTGAATCAGGTAAGCAATTTTATTGGAATTTTTTTGATATTTCCTAATATAAATTTTATATCATTTTGCGAAGCACTAATGGTACACTTAAAAAAGTAAGCGCACAATTATGCGCTACGCTTCGTTGGAAGCTCCATTTTTTATTGGGTTCGTTTTTAATTAACCCTGCAGCCACACGTTCAATAAATCACTATCAAGTTGGTCACACAAACTGCTTGTCGAAACTCATTTGAATCGAGAGCCGTGGCACAGGCTGCATACAAATTGATTTACAATAAAATTTAAAGAAACCAAAAGTATTCTTTAAGCTAAATCTGCTATTTAATAGATCTAAAGATTTCTTCTATCTGGAATATCTTATGCGGGACTATTAAATCAATTTATTAATTAAAAACAAATCGTGGTGCACAATCAAATTTCCAGTGTTAACTTAATTTGGGGGAAAAAAATTCGCTAGACATATTTGTCTATGTACTTTATAATAATTTAAATGGTCCTTATTATATTCAAATTCGTTTATTTTTCATATTTAATAATGTTTAATTTTTAATTAAAAGTTTCAATAATTTGTTTTGTCTGTATGTTTGCTTGATTTAATTTATTTTGGGAAAATATTAAAAATACTTTTTCTCTTTAAACATTTATATAATTTGATTTTTAGAAGTTTTACTTCATTTAAAATAAATTGTTATCTCAAAAATGTTAATATTTTACTTTGAATTTACAAATTATAATTAAATAAATAAATAAAATAAAATAGTGAATTTTATCTTGGGCTTATATTTCAATTTGCCTAAAATAAAATCATGGTGGCAGCTTTACCAAGGGGTGAAATATGGCAGCATCAGTTATACCTTGACCTGGACAAGGTATCCATTGTTCATAAACATTGACGTAACAATATCCTTCACAACAGTTGAATAGTAATATAAAGTTATTGAAGTTTTTGCTTCAAAAACTCCAATAGAGAGCAGAGTGACCAGATTTTAGAACAATATAAAGCTAAATTAAAATTATGTTTGAAATAGAGCTAAAGAAGGAAATTTAAAGCCAAAAAATTAAGCTAAATCTGTGGTTTTCACGAATAATCGCGTAAGTCGGTTTTTACCGAAATTGAGATAATGATGTCAAAGTGTTACATTTTGCATTAGGTTTTTATAAGTATTAAGCTTTTTAGAATATAATGTAGTATTATTAATTTTTTTCTGCTAAAAACAACTTAAGTTAACTGTTTAATAAAATATTTTGCTATTATAACGATTTATGTCGACATACATCGCCAAAAATTGTAAAATTGCTGAATATGTTTCCAAATAAAAAGCATATGTGATGTTATGTTGTTATTCGTGCAAAAAATACGAAAGAATTTTTTGAACATTTTTCTATTAATAACAACTTATATGTACATGTGCGTTTATTGTTGACTTCTTTAGTTGCAACAACAGCAGATGAGCGGTTGTTTTTAATTTTAAGTCTATACGTTGTGCTATAAGTATCAAAAACTCTGAATATGTCGCCAACTTGTGTGCTAAAAATAACAACGTAAGTCGTCATGTGTGATTAATATGATAACATTTATTTACACAAAAAAGAACTTATGTGGAGATATGATGTTATATTGCACACACTTAATGAGTCAATCAAACATATGCATTTTTAATCCTTTTACAGATTGTGATCCTGTGAGGATTTTTTCATGAAAACTATTTATAATACGTAGAAAGTCACTGTTAAGAGGTTAGTAAAGAAAAAAGTTTAAAAAAGCATCTACAGCAGCCGCAATTGAAAAAAATAATTGTTTTTGCTCTCCTGAAAAGTTTGGTTTTATAACTTACGCGATTATTCGTGAAAACCACAGAAATTTTTTTATACCTTTCTAATATATTATATCCTGCAGTTCCTATAGGGCCACAACAAAGTTCTTCCAATCATCTCTTTCATTTGCAATACGTTTTATTTCGCTTCAGAGGCGTCCTGAAATTCTTATTTCGGCATCCAGCTGTCTTCTCCAAGTATGAGCAGGCCCAGATATACGCCGTTAACCCTAGGAATTTCAGTCTATAGCCATTCTGCTTATGTCGTCGGGTGGCTTTCTGAATGTATGGCTAATCCAGCGCCACTTGCGTCTAAGTATCTCCAACTGGATGGGTATTTGGTGGGCGGTATTCCAAAGATTGGTGTTGACTTATTTTTTCAGGCAAGAATATGCGTAGGATTCTACGGAGACATCTGTTTACAAATACTTGGATGCTATTGATGTGTTTGGGTGCAGCATTTCAAGATTCACTGCCATACAGCAATATAGACTTCACGTTGAAATTAAAGATTCTTAGTTCGGTGTTGGTAGATAGCTGGGTGGTTTGCCATAAAGGATTTAGCATAGCAAAAGCCCGTCTCGCCTGGTCCAACCTGGATTTCACGTCCTGAGATGAGCCGCCGGTTGTTATAATAGTGCAACCCAAATAACAATAAGAAGTTACATCTTCTACAGGTCGGTGCTGTAAGGGGAATGGCCGAGTAGTTGATGCATTAATGCGCAATGTTTTTGCCTTTTTCAGCTTTCTAATAGTAACTTTTATTTAAAAACACTATTAAATAGTGTTTATGTAAGTTTATCTACATAAGAGTTTTTCTCTTCCCGGACTTTTTCATTTCTTGGGAAAGCGGCATTTATTTTTCAATTTCCCGGGATCCCAGGAATTCCCGCTCAATACAAATCGATGCAAAATATTATTAAATTTATTTTATTTGAACAAAAAAACATTTCCTGAGGTCAATTAAATTAGTTTATAAATGCATTCAACTTCTGTGGCAAAAAGGAAAAAGTGAGAGGATATTTGAGGAAGTTATATCAAAATGAATTTTTGGTTATATTTTTTCAATGTGCAATAACATTTGGAATAATAACAACTTTCGATATGTGACATTAGGAGGAGAGCCGCAGAGAAGTGATAATTATTTTAAATTCGGAGTAAATTTACAAAAACCACCTTTAAAGTTGTAAATTGTTCTCCTATCAAAATAAACAAATATACTTATGCACTTATTGCCACAGAATTAATTCAAAGCCAATAGTATTTACATATTTATATGAAACCAAAAAAGTTAATTTTTTAAACAAGTTATAACAAAATATTTCTTTTAATTTAGGATTTTAGTTCAGAATAAGCAGTTAAAGAATCGTTTGAAAGACTATTTCTAATTTTTATTGTATTTCAGCATTTAAACATTGCCTTACTTCTCGGATATAAATTGACATTTGTTTAGCGTTTGGCAAAAATGTCTTGAGTCAGAAACTGTAGTTTTTCGTTATGTTAAATTAAAAAAATATTTATTTGGTGTATTTCATAGACTTTTTTCTAAGAGCAGATGATAACGATTAGAAGCAGATGTGCTAGACTAAAGCGATTTAAGCCAAACAAAAGGAGGACAAAATTGAATTAAGTCCAATCAAAAACTTAAAGTGCGCTTTTTTGACTAAGGAAATTTTTGCCTAACGGCCAAGATCTATTTCATGACACAACTTATTTACAATTATACATATCAGCATTAAGTTGCCATAATTAAATAAAGAAATTCCGGGAATTACCGCACAAATTTCCCGGGATTTTTTCCCCGGGAAATCCCGTATGAAAAACACTAATTTCTATGTTTAACCCTCCGGCTTACGCATGTTTTTCATGTTTAACCCTCTGGCTTACGCTTGTTTTCATTTTCTATACACATCAGTGTTGCCAATGAAATTTCGAGAGAGATACATTTTAGTTTCCAAAAAGATACACTTTTCCCAAAAAGATACATTTTGAAAAAAATTTTTAAATCCATTTTTAACGTTTAACATTTATGAACATAACCTTTTTTATTTCAAATTTAATGAATATTGTTAAGAAAATTATACCATATAAATTCATGTTTATATGTGAAAATTTCAGTTAAAAGGGACCTTTGGGAAAAAAGTTAGTACTTTTTTCAATCCGAAGCTGTATTAATAGTACGATGAGTACGGATTTTCTTGAATCAAGTACAGAAAGATTGATTCAAGTACGGATTTACCATCGCAAAAAACTTAACTCATCCATATTCAATCTCGATTTCGTACTTTAAATAATCCGAAAATGAGATTAATTTAAGTAAAACTAAGATCAAATTAGTGCTTGAAAAAAACCAAAAAATAAATTAGAAAGAAAAAATTATAATGAATAATTTACTTACCCGTTGTACACCATACAGAATGATAAAACACCAACATCATGTCCGCACTGATAGAAAAATGCATCTTCATATTGATGATGCCCTAACATCAGAATTGTGACATCAATGTTACTACAAATGGCATCAATGATGCAAAAAGTAACATCAATCCAATGACTAACGTCTTCGTACAATTTTGTCATTTTTTACGTGTCATCTATTTTATGACTATAGTGACATTAGTTCGATGCCACATTTTGTATATTATTAACATGATTACAATGTATTATAAAAAGCAAAAATTCCTATATTCAATTTTTTTTAATTATTTAGTTTAATACACGAAATTTTTAAAGTAGAATGATTACGAAAACCACATGAGGCATGGTGCTGGTGTCTTATTATTGAGAGTTCTGCTGTAAACAAAGGTCGTAACGGGTAAGTAAATAACAATATTCTCTCACTTTGACTAAAGTCAATTCCAATGACTTTGACTTAATGACAAAATGTCATTAAATTGATGCTAATGTATCATTTCTCCGATGTTACTGCGTCATCGCACTGACGACATGTTCGTCATTTCTGTGATGCCGATGTGTCTTCCCATTGATGACATAATTTCATTTTGACCCTGATGCCACTTTGGCCAAGTGATGTTAAGGTTGACATCACAATGATGACAAGTGTCATGGGGTCAAAAACGAAGACACTTGTCATAGTACTGATGTCAAAATACATCAGCGTTATGATGCCTTTTCTATCAGTGCGATATGGTTTTGACTTTAAAAATCTTTTGTACATATTTAACGAAAAATATAAACTAAATGAGTGCAAGAGTTCAAATTTACTTTTTAACCCTTCGTGTTTAAAAAGACCTGGCCAGACCTTTTTTCAATTTGTATAGAAAATTAAACCATGCGTAAGCCGGAGTGTTAAACACAACAAAAAGTTCAATCTTTTTTTTTACTTGATTTAAGAATTTTATACCTATTTCAAGAAATTCCGGGATTGATTTTCAAAAGTAATCCCATTTATGATTGTTTTGAGTACGTCTTAGTGTTATTTGTACTTGAATTTTTGAGTACGACTCGTACTTAAAGTAAAACATAAAAATCTTTGTTTATCCCGAGTGTTTTTCTTTCTGTGTAGGTAATTAATTTTTAAAAATAAGCAAACGTTAAAATTAATTATATTGTTACGAAAGTAGCTTTAGTTAAGAATTAGTTGTAATTATTAGTTAGGAATTAGTTGTATTTATAAGTTATCTTGTATTTATTAGTTGTCTTGTATTCATAAGTAATTTTACTAGTTTACATTGTTATTAAAAATTGTTATAATTTAGTACACTTCAATCCCAATGTGCAGAAAGCCCTAGAAATGACCATTAAAAAAGCTTCAGTATAAGAGGTAAAATTATGTAAACATTAGTGCTGCCATAAATCAAATTAAAGTGTGGTGAATAGTTATGCCTCGAACCTTTGAAAAACATTTCGAATGTTCTAGACAACCAAATTGCAGTACAAATACTAGCGGCGACTAGCGTAATAAAATCATTCTTAGTTCAGACTTTGTCAATAACGAATAACGCGGAAGAAATTATAGTTGGTAATAAATAAAAGCTATAAATTACGGTTTGTTAGAGTGACTTTGTACTAAATAAAGTTGTATAAATTGTAAACAGTGTTTAAAGTGTTTGTGTTTTATTTATTTTATTAAAGTTGCAATAAAGAACTCGAAACGGTTTATTATAAAGGAAATAAACCAAAACGTTATTGAAAGACAGTAACGTAACAATATGTATCTATCTTTGGATGTTATCAAAACAAATTAATTTTTGCAAAAATTAATATACAAGTTAAGGCGTTTATACTAAGGCGATTATATCAAAAAGTTCATATAAATTTCCTGAAAATAAAACAGATGTTCATATTTCCTCAGAAAAACTTTTCACTACTTAGGTGGATCGTATGTTGAAATGAGTCTATCAGCGCAGAAGTGGTGTAACCCACAATTTAAGATGGCTAGAAACATAGTTTTTGCACGTTACTCCTCATTATCTCATAATAAGTAGTCTGGGGTAATACCACTTCTTCGCTGATAGCCTCAAATATCCTTAATGTTTTCTTTCACCATTATTAAAGCTGCTTATACATGGTACCCGAAGTCATCAAAAGATACGAAAAGATTCGTATCCTAATGGCATCACTGATACACATTGAGATAATGTCTGGCAATACTCATGTGTACTACGAAGGGATAACAAGTAAATTTGAACTCTTGCTTCTTATTTAGTTTATATTTTTGGTTAAATATGTACAACATATTTTTAAAGTTAAAACCATATCGGGCATGATATTGTTGTTTTACCATTCTGTTAGGTGTAAAACGGGTAAGTAAATAAATCATAAACATTTTTTCTTTCTAATTTCTTATTTGGTTTTTTTCAATTACGAATTCGGAATAAAATCAACTTTATAATACATATGTACTTGAATGAAGCGCATTTTGAGATTGATTCAATCTTAGTTTTACTTAAATCAATCTTATTTTCGGATTATTTCAAGTACGAATTCGGGATTGAATATAGATAATTAAGGTGTTTTGCGATTGAAAATCGGTAGTTGAACTATCTTTCTGGATGGATTGATTTTTCTTTTGAGTGTAAATTTAGTTAGTATTCACTCCACAATTGTAGGCCACAGCAGTCATGTTAAGTTTTATTTTTTCATTACCGTACGGACCACTAAAAATTAGAGTTTTTTAAAAGAAATTACCGTACGCAAAGATTTTTTTTATCAAAACATTAATATGCTGTTTCCAAATGACAGGCGATGGATTACTACGCAATCATTTGGAACAAAAAGGCCCACGATGTCACACGTTAACGTTCGCATAGAAAATTACATTTAAGACAAATTTTAGGAATTTCATTAAAACGCTACGATATTTTGCATTTCCACTTTTGCAAAACTAATTCTGAACTCCGCTGTAGTGTTATTTTTACTTGAATTTTTGAGTACGACTCGTACTTAAAGTAATCATAAACATTTAGATTTATCCCGAGTGTTTTTCTTTCTGTGTATACAAGAGTCATTTAATTTTTCTTATTTTGCACTATCGGTGTTACGAAAACATTTGCATAAACGTAATTAATGTTCTTAATTTTTCGTTATTACATTTATCTATTTTAAAATTGAAAATTACCTCTCAAAAGTTAACATTATAAAACGTATATATGTAAGTATGTATATGTATACCAAAAATCCAAATTACCGTATCTTAAATAAAATTACCTTGCAACCTTTTGCGGCCCAGAATTACCCTTAAAAAGGGTAATACCCGTACGGTTAACATCACTGAGCTACAGCAAGTTTTCGTTGAAGATAAATGTTATTCCAAACTGTAAAGTGCTATCTAAGCCTATGTAAATTGTGAGAAACGGTGTATAATATCCCATAGTCCCCATGCAAACTTCTTTCTTTATGTCTATAAACCATTTAATCATGTTCGTGTTAAGATTAAATTTGGCCCAAAATATCTTCTTGCAAATTGAATATGGTTGAATCGGTTTTAATCTTTCCACAGACTCTATCATAACAACCCTGCCTGTTGTGTGATCAAGCAGATCTTGTAAAGATTTTACTTTAGCAAACATATTTGTAATTTCTATTGATACTGGAGGTGGATAGCAACTTTGTTTTGCTTTCTGAATTTTATATATGGTGGCAATACAGGAAATTTTCTGCCGAAAAAAGATTACTTAAATACATATACATTAGCCCATTTCTTAACGCCGTGTGTTTGAACACACGTTTATCATTTCTCAACTTTGAGTTAATATAAAACACAGATAACTTTATATAATCAAATGTATGGGGCATTTATATTAAGGTTTGGAGACTTACAAACAAAAAAAAGCTTTATTTCAATTTCACAAGCCTCTCATCCCTCTACTGGAGGGAATTTATAAAGTGTCAAAAGATAGACTTTTTTTTAAATTAATTTTATAATCACCCCTATTATGTAAGTCGACGTCGACGTCGTCATTACTTTGAAGTCATTGTCACTTTAAGTCGACATCGACATCACAACAACGCTACATCGGTATTTCCAAATAGCGTTGCGTTGATGTCGACAAGTTATCGATTTTTCAAAATAAGAAAATATCTTCTCTATTTAACTGGTGACAGATGTTATATTTTTTTATTTCTTAAAAAGTTGTATTATGCAAAATAAAAATGTATTTTATGTCGGATTCTGAAGAAAGTTCGTGTGATGAAGAAAACAAAAAAAATCTGAAGATTCAAAGACGAGTCATAAGACAAAGATCGGACATTTTCAATTTGCCGGACGCCAGGTACGTTTAAAATCATAATTGCTAAAAACTTATGAATACTTATTTAAAAAATTTCTACTTCATTAAAGGTTTGTTGAATATTATCGTCTTAACAAAAGTGCATTTAAATTCGTATTGGACAAAATAGAGCCTTCGATGAAGCGTTGTGTGCGATCTACATTCATTCCGACCACGTTAAAGCTGGCAACAACTTTACGTTTTTTGGCACAAGGCTCGTACCAGTTAAGTGTTGGAAATGATTTTAACCTTGGATTGTCACAATCCTCCGTGTCTCTAATTTTGGAAGAGACACTTAATGTACTGCAAAATGTCATATGTCCACAATTTATTAAGTTTGAAATGACAGAGGAAGAAAAAATGGAATCTAAATTGTACTTTTTTGAAAAAACGGGATTTCCTGGAGTTATTGGGTGCATAGATGGTACCCACATAAAGATTTTGGCTCCTCCGAAGGAAGATCAAAGTGTTTATTATAATAGGAAAGGATATTATAGTCTCAATGCTATGATTGTAAGATAAAATTATATATTTTTTCTTTTAAATATAATTGTCCGTATTTCTTTTAGATTTGCGATCACAAAATGAAAATTAGATTTGTAGATGCCCGGTATCCGGGCTCATCTCATGACTCTCTCATTTGGAACATTAGCGTAGTAAAACAAAATTTACGCCAACGCTACGAAGGTGGTGACAGAAACTATTGGCTATTAGGTAGTAGAACTAATTTTTTGTAGATTCATTTCAAAACCAAAACAATTTTCTTATAGGTGATGCTGGCTATCCCCTTGAGCCCTATTTAATGACTCCTTATCGATCTGCCGCAGACAGAAGTCCTGAAGCAACATTTAACAGCAAACATGCTAAAGCACGAAACATAATAGAACGAACGATTGGGGTCCTTAAAAACCGATTTCGTTGCTCTAAAAAAGCAACCAAAATCGTAAACGTTTGTGTTGCCTTACATAATGTATGTGTTGAATATAACAGTTTAATTGAAAATTTTGATACACAAATAAATAATAATATAAATTCTAATGACAACTTTCAAAGTTCTGAAAGTTTGGAAAATATTGAAGCTGTGGAAATAAGAGAACAAATAAAAGTTAGTTTTTTGTAATTTAAATTCAGTCTTTTACTTCATTTTATTGTATTATATTTTTAAATTGCTTAAAACTATATACATACATATGTAACTATAACTATAACTATAACAAAAAAAACAGTTCATTTTCTTTTAAAAATGTTAAAGCACGAATTCATTAAGGGTATAATCAAAATACTTGTTAGTCCTGATATTGGTTTTTAAGAATTTCTAACTCTTTACTTTTTATTTCCATTTTAATTTTTTTTAATTTTATTTCCGTTTCAAAAAGTTGTTCTTCTCTACGATGTTGCTTTTCCATAATCTTTAATTTTTTTCTTCAACTTCCCACAGTTTTCGCTGGTATCGGTTGGTTTCTTTTAATACATTTTTAATTTTCTGTCATTGTATTAGATATTTCTTTGAAGCCTTCTTTCTGCATGGCATTGTGGTTTTCCAACAATTCATTTCGTTTATCATTCTTACGGGTTTCGTTTCTTTTTCGTTTGTTGGAAGACTCTGGTTTTTGAATTAAACATGCCGGAGTTGCTGGCAAGTTTTCGTCATCTTCCAGCATTACCAGGTTGAGGTCACAAAGATCTGTTGCGATTTCATCAACAACAACCACCGGAAACCCTTGCACTTCTCCTTCAGGATTTAATTGTTTTTGGAATTGCATTAAATTGGCAGCAGCTTCTTCCAAAGGCGAGAGCGTTAATTGTTTAAATCTGCCACCGCCAGTTGCATTTACATCCGCTTTGTTGTGCACTAACTTCTTTTTTACTTTACATTTAAAATCCCTCCATACCTAAAAATATATGTACATACATACATTAATATGAATTACTCATTTATAAACGTATATTTTATATATTTTAATTAATCTTACCTTTTGCCAACCATCACTATCTCTTATAGGTGGTCCAACAGAGTTTAATTTTAATGTTATGTCCGCCCAGTCTTGCTTAAAATTGCTTGGAGTTGAACCTCTATGAAACCCTTTCGCTAGGCTAGGTTTATTTTCAAGTTCCGAAATTAATGTTTCGAATTGCTTTAAACTTGTTATTTTTATCTTTTTTTCCATCGTTTTTAATTTTTCTATGTAACGGCAACTATTTTTGTTCGAGTCGTTGTCAAAAAATGTGTCGACAAAAACGAAGTCGCTTTAACCCGACGGCGTCTTAAAAACGCCGTACAAAATTGCAACTAACTGCCTGTATATGTCAATTGTTATCGATAACGACAACATAAATACCAAATTTAAGCCGTCGACGTGACTTTATGACGCCGTCGACTTACATAATAGGGGTGAATATGTTTATATAAATCAGAATTACTATATATGTTTTGCCGTGTATTACCAAGCCAACAAAAATTTATCTGATACCATTTTTCCACCACACCGATGGATATATGTTCCGCTAGGTGGCAGTAAATAACAGCGTGTGTTTCACCACACGCTGGTACTGCAAGTTCAATTTGACATTTGATAGTTTTGGAGCGTATTTTTTTATTGAACAGGTGTATTCTCTGTGTAACAGCACAAATAATTCAGTTTCTGTTATAATTAAGAGTTAAAGTTTGTAAAATGTCTCGTCGAGAGTACTTAACAAATGCAGAATTGCAATATATCATCGATAACTTGAGCGATGATGACAATGACCAAGATGATAGAGCTTCCGCGATTGAATCTGTAATTTGTTTGCCTCCCAATAATACTGCCGGTAATTCCGATTGTGAAGTAATTGACGATAAAATAATATCAACGAATATTACATGAGATGAAAACCCTTTGGCCGAAGTATCAGGTATTATTTTTCATCGTTATCCTTTTAAGTCGTGTTGCTACTTGTGTGTGATTGTAGGCACATTTACACATCCGCTACTGAAGACTATGGTGGTCCAGAAGTCGAAGTTCAACAGGACAAAAACATACCATCAACGCCAAAAGAGCAACCCAAACATACATATCGTCCAGTGACTGAGTTCAAACCGGCTTGGAAAAAAACCAAGCAAACTTTCTACGATATTCACCCGGAACACGAGCCATTGAAAAAGGAAAAGCAAGAGCCACTGCTCCAAGCTATAAGCGAGAAAACCCCATTTGAGATTTTTAAATTGTTTTTTGATGATGAAATAATTGCATTGCTTGTAGATGAAACAAATCGATATGCTGCTCAAAACAATATCAGCCAAATATGCGATAAGCATCTTATGCAACGTTTTATAGGAATTCTTTTGTTTTCTGGATATCACAATGTCCCACAGACCAATTAATTTTGGAGCTTAGATCCAGCGTTTGGTATTCCATTGATTCGCCAAACAATGTCTCGGAATAGGTTCACGAAATTGAAAGCAAACTTCCATATCGCTAATAATGACAATTTGGATGTTTCTGATAAGTTTGCAAAGGTTCGGCCATTGTTTGACATGCTCAATAAACGTTATATGCAGTACCCATGTTCTGTTACTTTAGTGAGAACTTCTCTCATCGAAAAGATGTGAAACAAAATATTCCATCGTTTCTCGAAAAGTGAGAAAAAACTGTGTCTGTAGCTCATGTCGAAAACTATCAAAAGAGATTACGTCGTTACGTTATAAATGTCATAACATTGCACTCGAAGCCGATGTGACATTGCAGACGTTGAGAACGCCAGTAACATATATCGTTGACGGCGACCAAAACTTACCAAAATTAAGAAAATTTCAACGACGGCGGCGAAAATACAACCGTCGGCTACACCAAATAATGTAAAGTGCTACTTGTATGTTTGTTGTTTGCAAACAAGCTCTGAAAACATTCGAATATTTTATAAAAATATTAAAAGCAAAATAATTAAACAATGAAAAAATGTGCCAAGAAAAAAATATTATTATTATTATTCTTTGCATTTTGCATTTTCAATTGTTTTTCAGTGTTACAATTTTTTCTCGCCCCGTTTTTATTCGTGAGTTTATTTGACAGTTCAAAGCGGGAACTTTTCTCACCAAAATGTTACAGACACACTTTTTCTGTAAATTGGCGAGAAATTTCCTTACGTGACAGCTAGTACTCGCCAAAAATGTTGCAGACACAGTTGAGTGAGAAAAACAGCTTTTTGTTTCCATATATGGCATTTTTGTTTCATTTCAGACATTTCAATCGAAAAGTTTCTCGACGCGAGAGTTACAGAACATGGGCACAGTTTGGTGTTTTTGTGGAAAATTTATCTATCGACGAGAAGATGGTTCCCTACTTCGGCCGACATTCAGCTGAAATGTTTATACGTGGAAAACCCATACGTTTTGGTTATAAGCTGCGGGCGCTTTGCTCGGACAAGGGCTACATGTTTCAGTTTATCCCATATTCAGGTGCATCCAGCATTTACAATAAGAGCTTGGGACTCGGCGCCTCCGTCATACTGGAACTATTATCACATTGTGAGCATCCATTACAACACACCGTACACTTTGACAACTTTTTTACCTCCCATTATTTGCTTTGCCTGCTAAAAGAGAGAGGATTCTGTGCAACCGGAACGGTTCGACCAAATCGTATTGCCGCCGGACTTTTAAAAGCTGGAAAACAAAAGCCTTGCGAAGCACGATATCGATTACGCATACGATACGCGAAATGGCGTTATGGTAATCCGTTGGATGGATAATTAAATTTTAAATGACACTATCGATCCGATGGTAACTGTTCAACGATATAGTAAGGAGAAGAAGAAAAAGGTTGGTTTTCAACAGCCTCTCGCCTTCAATAATTACAACAGGCATTCGTGGCAAAAAGTGGTGGTGGCCGCTCTGGGTTCAATGCTTGGATAGCGCTGTTGTAAATGCTTGGAAGCTGCATTGTGTCTTAGAAAATTCGAAAAATGCGAAGCCTTTGCCACAGCTTGACTTTAAAAATTCTGTTACTAAGTCTCTGTCGGAGGATGCAATGAACAAACCTTCGCCTGATGAAGATTCAGACACAGATTATAGGCAACAAAGCCTTCCGAGAGTAGACGGCTTGCACGTTTCTTTAAAAAGCAGTGATCGTCGTCGCTGCATTGTGTGCACACCAAAAGCCACCATATTTAAGTGTGAGAAGTGTAACGTCCATCTGCACTCAGATAATTGCTTCAAATTGTTTCACGAAGACATACAATTTTATATAAAACGCCGTGCCACACGTTCAAACAAAAAACCAAGAATTGAATAATTCCATAGTTACTTTTTTATACTAAATACTTAAAACTTAAAATAATATAAACTTGCTTACTTACTTTTACTAATGTTGTTTTAATTACGTCAGGTGTATGATTTATACGTTGCAAAATAAATTCTATAACCAGCAAAGACAACAAAATAAAATCAAACACACGGCCATTTTTGGCGAAACTACTCGTTCAAAAAAAAAATTTTTTTTTTTGGGAAATGTTGATTATGTTATTAAACGTTTCTGAAAATTTCATAAAAAAATTCCAATTTTTAAATTTCCGGTAATTAGCCGGTTAGTGGGTCCCAAAAAAAAAAATTTTGTTGGGGCCAAGCATAATTTAAAAGCTTATAGGGTAAAGTATTTTTGAAATATTTTTTCAGATTTTTCGGAAGAGGTTTGAGTTTTCTACATAACATTGTCCAAAACCACGATTTTCTTTACTTTGAAGGAGATAACTAAAAAAAATGTCCAAGCTGTATTTTTGTTTACAAAAACTATAAGTTTTATACAATAAATTTGCTCATTTAGTTATTCAACATTGCAAATTTTCGTAATTTTTCCAAAAATTTGCTCGTACTCTTCCTGAATTATACCGGTTTTAAGCTTTGTACCCAGTTTATAATAGTATTACTCCTATCCAACAAACAAATATAAATCAAGCGTTTTGTTTTGCTTTGTTTGTAAGTTAATTATTGGAATTCTTACGATTAAGTCTATGCCCTGTAATAAATTCCGAAAATCTGTTTCAGAAGTTGTGACATTGGAGTAAGTGTTAGCTAAAGCCACACCTCGTTTTGCCACAACATTAACAAAGACCGGCAAACCAGATTGTTGGCAAAAATTCCACTTGAGCAACCTCCAAGCCTTTTCCGAAAAATCTGAAAAAATCTTAAAAACACTTTACTCTATAAGCTTTTAAATTATACTTGAGCACCCGTAAAAATCAAAACAAACATTTTTTTTGGACACACGATAATCGTATCGTTAAAATAAATACAACGAAAATTTAACGTATATGCTATTCAGTAAAATTTTTAACGAATTTCGCTGTAATCGATGTATTTTATCAGTCTGTTCATCGATTTCGAACAAAATTCGAAAATTTGTTTTTGTTTTAAATGTAATTTTCTATGCGAACGTTGACGTTCGAAACCGCTAAACAGGCAGTATGTTTAAAATAGCTGAGGCCCGACTTTTTTGTACATGCATACAAACATATATTCATATGTATAAACAAAAACAAAATTCTAAATCCAAAATTTTCAAAAAAAACAGGTTAGAGTGCTGTATTCGGCTGTGCCGAATCCTTGACACCCTTCACCGACAGAATATTTCAGGAGTGATATCTACATGATATCTATTTATAATTAATTTATCTTTATAAAAACAGACTGCATTAAAATTGGATGCGGTTTAGACCTATATTAAATTATTGACCGACATTTTAACTAGCTTGAGTAAAATATCATGATTCGTAACAGTTTAAGGCCCGTTTTCACGACTTAACGATAGCTAAATGTAGGAAGTTATCGAACAGATAATGAGTTTTTAATTATCACAAGTTCTCTTTAACCTAAAAGTGAAGGATAAGCTAAAGAGAGGAACGTTCTACCTTTTACTTTTGTCGTAAAGCAGACCATACACGATTCAATTCAATTGTCAACTGAGTCGGTTGTTGTCCAAATCAAAGCGTGTATGGCCTTGTCAGTTGATTAGTTTGACGGTTGTCGAGTTGGTTGAAGAAAAATCAAAAGATTTTGATTTTTTCAAGTTGACTACTAAGTCTTTCAATTCGATTGTACTGTTTGTGCCCAAGTCTCTTGATCAGCTGTCAAAATTAATTTTTGTTGTTAAGTATTTTAAAAATTGTCTTTTATTTCATTAAATTTTAAAATAAATTTGAAATCTTTCAATTCAGTTGATGAAGTTGTCAACTAAGTTGAAAGACTCAGTTGACAACTGAATTGAACCGTGTATGGGGCGCATAAGGTTTAGATTTGAGATTGCCATATTATATTCACATATTTTTTATATATGGCAACTCCAATTATTCGTATATTTTGTAAACAAGGTATATTTACACAAGGTAGACTCATTTGGGAGTGTAGACATGCTGCTCTATAAATGGAGCCAATTTGTCAAAATTGTCTTCATATAAAACAAAAACAATTTAACGCACACATGTACAAATTTTGGCTCATATACACGCAATTTGACGTTTTGGCTCCAACTAGGGGTAAACAGCTGACAAACATATGAGCCAACGAGTTTACCTTGTGTAAATATACCTTGTTTGTAAATGTAAAAAAAGTACGAAGTTGCCAGCTTGTATTTTTATTTTGGCAAAAATAATCGGTATTTTCTTTAGTATTGCCACTTTTTTAAAAATGTTAAGTTTATTTTATACAGAAGTTGTGAAAACGAAAAATAGTTGAAGGTAACTTTATTCCTCACTAGTGCTAAAGATAGCGTTAACTATGGCTCAGCGAATAAAGGCCTAACGAACTAACGCCTAATTTTTCAAAATGAAAGAATGCCTAAACAAGAACGCCTAAGAAGAAAGTGAAAGAACGTCTAACTTTAAAAATGAAGGAAAGTCTAATTATAAAAATGAAAGAAAGTCTAAATTGTTAGGGTTTCTTTCATTATGAATTAACACCTTATGAAAGAAAACCTAACAACTGGAATTAAAATGCTGAAAATATATTTTCCATTTTTTTGAATGATGCGGCCAATAACGCCGTTATAAGCCTCGACAGCTGATGTAGTCCGTGTTCTTTTTAAGAAAACCGAAAATACTTCGGGTGTCACCTTAAAAAAAAAAAACAAACAATAACTAATTAAAAATCAATTACTTTAATAACTTTAAAAACTAATAATTTTCTATTTAACGGAATGTTTACAAGGTAGTGTATGCATTTTGTAAAAGGGAAAATCAATTGTTTTTATAATTTTAAAAACTAATAATTTTCCCTTTTACAGAATGTTTACAAGATAGTGTATGCATTTTGTAAAAGGGAAAATCAATTGCTTTTATAATTTTAAAAACTAACATTTGTCTAACCGTAAATACAACTGTTAGTTTTCAATGAATTCACGCATAATAGTAATAAAAATCACACTTTTAGCAAAATGAAAAATCGCCTAACATTAATGAAAGAAAGCCTAACAATCAAAAATGAATAAATATCTAATTAGGCGTTTTTTCATTTTTGATTGTTAGGCTTTCTTTCATTATGAAAAATCACCTAACAATTTTAATGAAGGAATGCCTAAAATATTAGACATTCTTTCATAATGAACAACCGCCTAATTCCTATATAATTTTTTGTTGCAATTTTTAGGCATTATTTCATTTTTTTTTAGGCGTTAGTTCGTTAGGCCTTTATTCGCTGAGCCGTTAACTATATCGAACTTTAAAGGTAAGTCGTGAAAACGGGCCTAAGTCGTACTTAAATGATTTTTAGGAGGGGAATTTATATTGGAGCCATGGTAAACTATGAACCAATCATCCCAAAATTCTGCAGAGTGATTTCTGGTACTAAAAAACATAAATTTCAATACAGCGGTGAAATTAGTTTTAGCGTTTACAGTGAATTTCAGAAGACTTCTAAAAATGGGACCTAAGGTAAATTATGGACCGTAAATCACAAAATTGCATGACATTTTTCTGGCCATTTGAAACTAAGTTGGAAGAAATTTTACATCAATATCTATATCTGCTACGGTTTTAGGCGTATTTAATTAATTTAACGAAGTGGGCTTTATATGGACCGATCATCACGAAAATTATTTGTGTGATTTCTAGTCATAAAGCTGTGAAGTATTAAATTTTATTCTGATAGCATTATTCATTACGGTTTTAGGCGTACTAAACTGTTTTCCGGGAGTAGGGTTGATATTTACTCAAAACCTTGCACCTATAATTTCGTGTTTCTAAGTTCAATATTATAGAAAATTCAAAATGTACCACACGTAGAACACAAAAGTAAAAAAAGAAATTTAATTTCCTGTATTTTTCCTTTTCGATTCAAAAATTTCAATATTGTAGTGGGAGCACATAATTTAAATATGTATGTAAATGTCAATGTACGGGGAAAAATGTTTTGTAAAAAAGTACCAAAATACAGGTTTTACTCGTTAACTTCCTAAAAGAGCTGATTTTTCAAAAACTACCAGACACCTGTCCGCTTATTTTTCTAAAGACCAACATTAAGTATTAATTTTTTTTATCTCTTTTAGTTTTTGAGATACCGGATTTACCCGTTTTAAGCCCTTGAACAGTCGAAGTTCCAAAAATTCCGTCTTAGTGGATCGATTTTGGGATAGACCAACCAAATTTCCGGTCCAAATTTCAAGTTGTTAGCTTCAGGCGCTAAAACGTTATATCTAACTGAATGGTAGTCAGACAGTCAGTAACGCGTCAATTTTACATATATAGATTAAAGTTTTTAGTATTTAGCATATCTAAAGTTTGCACAACTTTCTCTTACATACTACAAAATACGATTCTAAAAGTATTGAGTAGCAATCTTTGAATATTGAGTTCCGGAAAAAACTCTAGGTATTAAGTACTCAGTACTCAATAATTTTACAAGACTAAACAACTTGAATGCGCCAGCACTACAAAGTAAAATGATTGAAGTAACCGCAAAATTTTAACTGAAAATATTTGGGGAAACATATAATTTAAACATTTATGTTTATAATAATATAAAAAAGGATAAATTAAAATTGTAAAATACATAAATTCTTTTTAAATATTCAGCTTAATTCTAAGACAAATTAATCACTTAAAAATCCCAGCTCTTTAAATACTGTGATTGAACGTTCAATTACTTCATCCTTCAAACGCCACATGCTTAAATCCACTACGGTATCATTTAAGGTCTCTTTAATTTCAGGCTCTCGATAATGGTTCAATTGGGCCACATTAGCGTTAAATGAATAACTCGAGCATACATTCGATGCCCAATGGATAGGAAAATGATTATGAGAGCCTATGACATAATCAGTACTATGCAGACATTTGGTAGCCCTTTCTGGACGCATGTGATCTCTAACACGTTCAACATGCTGCAACATATAAAAATACTCGGGAATATCTGGGTTGTAAAGAGGCTTTTCCGGAAAGCGTGGAAAATAAATGCAACGAAAACAATAGCTGGCAAACGTTTGACATGATTTACTTTTAAAACTTTTACCGAAAGTCATTAAATCGTGCCAGTTGGTAATGCTTCCCAAAGGCATGAGTACCTCATCAATATCAATAACTGCCACATATTTGTAACGATACATATTCCGATACAAACAGTCATTGTATTGAACCACCTCGTGTAAGAAGAAAGACCAAATATTTTTTCTTCTTTCTAAATGTCGGAAATTATCTAAGTTGCTACCATCCATAGACATGCTTGTATGTCGGTACTCGAGGTAACCTGTATCGACATAATATTTCAAAACTTTTGTAGTATTTGGGTGCACTTGAAGTTTATTCATTGTTATTTTTTCCGCTCCCAAACTACGCATAGTTTCAACAAATTCAACAATACGGTGAGATATATCGGCACGGGGGTAATCCAAACCTTTAACACACACAGCAAATTCTTTCCTTCGCTCATCCGGCAACAAGGGAAGGTACGTAACTCTAACATTATTCGTGGCATTGTCACACGGGTTGGCTACTAGTGACACTGTACGAGGTATCCTGTGTTTCTGTTCTTTAGGTATAGGACATGATATAAAATGGGCATAGTGAAAGTTTGTACTATGACCCCATTCATAATACCACATTTTATGCATCTCTTTCATGGAAGTCAAGAACGGTTGTGATTGCCCCTCATACCAAAACTGGCAATAGGTCCGCGGATACTCTTTGTAGGTTTTGCCTAAGAAATTTGTCATCGTTAGAACCCGTACAACGGGCTCTGCCTTGACTACAGTGGGTCTGTTATCAAAATAGGCCCCATAAATGTAATACGAAATATTACCATTTTGATATTCTTGCCAATAATCATTATGGATTTTTACATTTGAAAAAGTTGGGTACCGGGCACATGAACTATTGAAGTTGCGATTTTTATACTGGGGATTAACAAGATCTTCAATTGGTAGGTAGGGTATGTCATTGGCAATATACTCTACAAATGCTTCTTCACTGGGAGCTGTAAATAAAACAAAAGACACATTTTTACTTTAATTGAAATCAATAAGTTTGTCAAATAAAAAACAAGTTAGAGTCAGGGCTGTGGAGTTTAAATCGGAGTTCCAAAAAAGCTTGTGACTCCGAATCCCAAAATCATCGTTATTAATTCAAAGAATTTTCAAGTTTTAACCGAAGTCAATTTTTTTACAGATTACTTTGAATTTCATGAGAGATAGTTGATTCAAGTACTTAAATTAAATAAAATAAAAGTGTGTAATAATTTAAATTATTTTCGTATTTTATTTATTTGTGTGGGCAAGGGTGTTAATTGCATTAGCAGAACTTATAGTCGCTTACTGATCTAGTTGAAAAAAGAGGTTTGTGTATTTAAGGTCGTTGGCTGATTTGCTAAATTGCGGAAATTCCAGTCATTCATCTTTTCTTAAATAAGTAAGTGACAGGAATTCCCGATAATTTTAATACAAAATATTTTAACCGTCTACACTGAAATATGTTTAACATTGTACAGAATTAGTGTTGCTATAATGCTAATTAATTACTTTGATTAAAGAGAGCTTCCTTCATAAAGCAGACCATACACGATTCAATTCAATTGTCAACTGAGTCGGTTGTTCTCCAAATCAAAGCGTGTATGGCCTTGTCAGTTGATTAGTTTGACGGTTGTCGAGTTGGTTGAAGAAAAATCAAAAGATTTTGATTTTTTCAAGTTGACTACTAAGTCTTTCAATTCGATTGTACTGTGTGTTCTCGAGTCTCTTGATTTGCTGTCAAAATTAATTTTTGTAGTTAAGTATTTTAAAAATTGTCTTTTATTTCATTAAATTTTAAAATTAATTTAAAATCTTTCAATTCAGTTGATGAAGTTGTCAACCGAGTTGAAAGACTCAGTTGACAACTGAATTGAACCGTGTATGGGGCGCATAAGGTTAATCTTTCTGACCCGTTTATGGTGAAAAGTGGAGAGCGCCAGGGTTTTATATTGTCACCTCTTTTATTTCTTGTGGTTATGGAATAATATTGAAAATAAAAGACAAGGAATACAATGGCAAATCAACAATCGTTACCTTAACTACCTGGCTTACGCAGACGATATTTGTTTACTCTCACACAAACTTATTCATCTTAAGCAAACAACTATAAAGCTTCAGGAACAGCTGCAATACGGTGCAACAACAGTTCCATTGACCATCAACAACCAGACATTTGAGACAAGTGACCAATTCTGCTGTCTAGAAACGAACTCGATGTAGTCGCTAGAAAAAACAAGGCTAGGTCATCTTTTGGCTTACTAGCCCCAATCTGGCAAAGTAATATAATCAGCCAAACCACAAAACTAAGAATTTTCGAAGCAAATGTTAAATAGGTTCTCCTATATGGGTGTACAACCTGGAAGGTCACAAGCGACATTACCAGACGACTCCAAACTTTTATTAACCGCTGCCTAAGAAGACAAACCAAATACAAGTAGCAACCGGGATATGTAAACGATGGTGGCAGTAGATAGGGCACACCCTCCGTCGAAATGACACCAATGTATCTAAACAAGCTCTTAGATGGAACCCATTTCAACAAGATGGTAGAGAAAGCGGCAGGCCACGGAATCCGAAATGAACCAACTGGGTATATCTTGGAATGAACTTAGGTATATCGCTCAAAACAGGGTCAGATGGTAAACAGCTGTTATTGGCGCCCTATGCTCCAGTGGGAGTTAGAGGAATATATATATAATGCTAAAATACTTGCACTATCTATCAATATCTAATTCAACAAATTCCAATTTGAAAAATTGTGAAAGCAAAATCAACGATGCCAACTCTTGTGTATTAACAATAGTAGGCGATTGATATTATTCTTAGGATCTAAAAATACAATATATGTATAAGAACAAAAAGGAATGTATTGGAATGATCTATTTTTTTACATGTGAATATTGTCAGATATGGCGATTTCTTGCCAAACGTGGCGATTTTGAAACGTGTTTGGCGGTCCGATTTTCCATTTGGCCACTGGCGACATTTTTGGCGATTTTTGATATAACTCGCGATTTACTTGGCTATTTTTTCTATTTATATTATTTCAGCGATTTTTAATAGTTTGTCATTTATTGCTTTCATTACTAATTAAAAAAAAAAAAATCTGGCAACTTTTTTTCACATGATTTTCATTTTATCATTTTAAAGCCCTTATGACACTACATTTTTTATTCATTAATTGATATAGAATTGATAGAAAGAAACAGTAAATGTTAGAAAGAGCAAACTATTAAAAATGTAAACAAAATTTTTTTAGTTTTTTTTCTCTTGTTATGGTTTTGTTTCAGGGATGGATATTCATAAAAAATACCACAAAAAGGTATTATAAATTTTAGTTTAAAAAGTATATACGAAAAAGTACAATTGAAACAACTTAGCCATCCCTGTTTTGTTTACTTGATTAAATGTTGCCAACTTTTTGTTTATGAGAAACCTAAAAACAAGAAGCGGTAAATCGCTGAATTTGTCCATAAACCGCTGATTTAGCAACACTTTTAATATTTCAAGCTTGAAATGTCAATTTTAAGTTAAACAATTTTACATTTTTTTTGACATAACTTCATTTTTTATCGATAACTTTAGTAAAATTTTTGACAGTTTGCCATTTATCTTAATACAGCTTAACTCTTTGCACTTGATAAATTTTTGTATTACATTATATTTGTACTGTTCACCAAAACTTGAACAATGCATTAAAAATGTAGTGTCATAAGGGCTTAAGCAAGGCGAATTTACACAAGGTAAGTGCAACTCTACAACTACAAAAAGCCCCATGTATTTTGTTTATGAAATTTTACCTCTTGTTGTCAAATTTCAGTACAGAAACAAAACAATATTTTGACGTTTCACCGTTTTTTTAATTCGCCATGGATACAGCTGATGAACGGCTGACGAGATGAGTTTACCTTGTGTAAATTCGCCTTGGGCTTAAGTGAATTTTATATTCAGTCACTATTTAATTCTTATAGTATGTTCGCCGGTCAAAACACCAGTAATGAAATCGATGAGGCTGAAGTGTACGATCTTATAGACTTGTGTACTCAATTTTAGTTTTTAAATATATGATCTTCATTTTATGTTATTTAAAAAATAAAAACAACAAAAACTAAACCAAATTTCCTTACGGCGACTTTTTTATATTTTTTCTCATTTCTAATTGAAAAATTATACTAGCTTTTTTTGTATGCAAAATTTAATTAAAAACAAGTTACGAAAACTGAACAAAATTGACGTTTGACGATTTCTGGTATCCGGTTTGGCGATGGGGCTCAAAAAAATCTGACAACGCTAGCCTGTATTGCCATTTCTACTATAATACATTACAGTCTCCCACACTTAATTGAGTACATGGTCCCTAAAATGCGCACGTAACTTTTGAGCTTCCTAAAATGGCTTCTTGGTTTACTACAAGCTCAGATTGAAGACGTGGCTGGTGATCTGGTTCGTTCATTTGGATTGGACTACGTTTGATGGTTATCTCTTTTATTCCTGGGGTTTTACCTATTGGTTGTTCGGCAAAAGTTACAGTCTTTTTTGGTATTTCTTCACCTGGCTTATGCAGTTGGTTAATGTGTCGTTTTAACTCATTTGGTTATGAATCTGGCCAAATTATAATTTTACAATACCAAATGTCCAAGTTGGTTTCAACCAAATTTAATTTACGAATTATGGGAGTAAGTTTTGCAGACATCAAATGTCTATTGGGCGTATGGCATCAAGTTTAACACGATAATCACGACTAAGATATAATTGTGATGGCCTTTTACCGCATGCTAATAGTGTAGCTTGGTAACGAGAAACTTTTTGTTGTTCTTTTGTGTGTAGTGAAGACTTATCCTTCTCCATCGCCTTCAACTTAGTTCTAAAAATTTGTACGTATCTTTCTGCTAGGCTGTTCGTTGTCGGGTTTCCAGGAGTCAGGAATTTTTGCATAATCCCATTATGTTTGAAATAATTTCTAAAAATTTAAATTTGGAAAATTTACACATTCTCAGAGACAATAATTTGAGTCAAGCCATGTGTACAAATATGTGTTTTTTAGATTTCGCATCATCTGTATAAGAAAAAGGTGTTTCGGAAAGAGACCAGCATTGTATATATGCAACCTCTGAAAATTTCATTAGGCCCTTCCCAATGATGGGTTAATACTTTCGGATGTTCTTTTCGTACTGTCGCACAACTGGAACACGCTTTCTATATCTGCGTCGATGCACCTCTAGAAATAATACTTTCTAGCTATTTGCTTCATTTTAACCATGCCCATATGGGTATGGTGAAGCTCAGTTAAGATTTCTGTTCAAGGCTTCCTGGGATTACAACACGGCTACCTCTAAACACCAAACTATCTTGAATTTTATATGTATGGGATCAATTATTTCACCACTAATCAAGGCTTCCTTCAGTGTTGATAAATCGGGGTCACGCTCTGTTTCGCGAGAAATGTTTGAAGCATATTTTATTCTTGACGTCTTGAATTTCTTCTAAAATATTTTTGAAATTTGGTTTTTCATGAGCCGGTGCTCTTGATAGACAGTCCGCAATAAGGTTGTTTTCTGCGCTACAATGCTTTATTTTATAATGAAATCCTTGAAGAAAAGGCGCATATCGTAGGAGCCTCATTAATTACATTGTGCAAGAAATTGACACTTTTTTTCGTGACAAGCCGGGCACATGGCGTTTTAACATAATTCGGGTACGCTGAATCCAGTGGTGCCCGCCGTTTTTTAGATTCGCTCTGGTTTTCGAGATATACCGTTATTTCGAATATGGAGGAGGTTGCACAACATATGTTCGCGTAACTCAAAAACGGTTCAGTTTATTGAAATAATAAAAGTAAAACTTTTGTAATATGAGCAGTCGTTTTTGAAACATAATTTTTTTTTTTGGAAAAAAAAATTTATTTGTTTATCAAAATTTCGAAATTTTTGTTTTTAAAAATGTATAAAAAATTAAAAAATGCAGCTAGGCTTCAAATTTTTTGCAGACAAATAAAAACCGAAGCTGCAAAACAGCAGCCAAATTAAAGAATTTCAACAATAAATATATGGCGGCTTAATAAAATTCTTACATTTTGCCACTGCAGCGCCTAGGATGCTCCTAGATGGGTCAAATGAATGACCAACCCCACTTTATTTTTCTTCTAAATTATTTATTTCTAACATACCTACCCGCTATCTCTATTCCTTAAGGGGGCTCCCTTACAAAATAGCCAATACAGATTAGAAATATATTGAAGAAAAAGCCCCATAACTGCCAAGGAATCGCCCCTTGGGGGATAAAATGTATGACCGACCTCCATTAGTCAAAGTTCGGTATTTGGTGAATACGTGATGGACCGAGTGTAAATTTAATTCGTTTGTGTTTGCAGAAATTCCGCGCAACAGCTTCGGCTAAGAATGTCCCACGGCCAGGGCCCAGTCGATCTTCGAGGACTCCCGAAAACATTGATCTGGTTGAAAGCAGTTAACGTGAAAATCCGCGACTTTCAATACGGAAAAGAGCAGCCTCGCTGGGACTTCTAAGGGCGATTATTCATGTAATTTTAAAAAAGGATCTGAAGTTCCATCCTTTTAAATTTCAAATCGTTCAAGAACTGACTTTGATTAACGCAAAAATGCTTGTGAAACGATGTTAGAGCGTTTTCGCACTGTAATTCCAATTTTTTATAGCGAAGAGGCTCTTTTTCACTAAAACGGATACGCCAACAAGTAAAACTGCCGTTACTGGTCTCCAAGAACCCGCAACCCTCGATTGAAACATCAAAAACCATAGCATTGCCCTAGGGTAACTGTTTGGTGTGCCTTATCCAACGCATGAGATAATTGGAATTCTCGAAAAACAAGGCTTTGTTCAATTTGACGGAAGACATCTGGATGACATACTCTTTAAAAAACTAAATCCGCATTTCCATTCTATGCTCTTAATAAAACTTTGTGTCAACTTTTACGTTTTTTATTTAAGTTTAAAATATAAATCTGCTACCAGACACCCTGTAACTATATAAATATAGATATAAAACAGTATATACCTATGTATGTATGTATGTTTATTTGTTTGTTTATACCTAAAAGCCTCCTAAGCCGCTAAGCCGATCTTTATGAAACTTTTAAGGTATAAGTATAACTGATGATCTGGAAGGAGCTATAGGCCATATTTGGGTTAGTAATACACAACATCCGACAAAATCGGGGTGGAATTGGAGAACTGGGCATGGCTCAAGACGGACTTATACATATCTAAAGAATACAAATACATTATAAATTTCTGCAATAGCCAAAGTTTCCAAATTAGGTACAAGCATCTTTGTTATCGATACTCAACATCCGACCTTATGTGGGTGAAAATGGAGTAGTGGGAGTAGCACAAAATAGAATCCAGAGCATTCGGAAATTGTTTCATAAGGCCTAGTTTTATATGCAACGGTGGTAGTAATATATGTATTTTAAGGGTCAACAAATGGTTCCCACTTGGCGTTGTTGTTTCCTATCGAATCAAACTGTACTTATAGGCATATATGGCACCGGTATTTAATATACCCATCTTGCATTCTCATCAGAAAACCGAACATCTAGAGCTGTTCTATTAATAACCAGTTGTATTTTGTATACCTATTTTTCAGTAACCTTTTTACACAATCGTAATTTTCTCTAAGCATGACAGAATTTGCCCCCGAAGGGGTAGGAAAATGGTTTTCATTGCAAAAAAGAATGGCTTTAAAGCTTTACAAAGCTTTTAACTTATTGTTAACATTTTTTATTTTTTTGCTTTTAAATTCAATTGAATCACCAGAAATAAAATGAAATGAATGAATCGACATCTTGCTTAAACTGACCACACACTAGTGATTTGTGCGTCTGATTTGTTAGCGTTCCATTTCTCCACACACGACGAACAAATCACAATAACCTAAAACGTCAAAAAAAAAACATGAATTGTGAAGCGGATGATGTAATTGCACTTTTGATAATTTATTTGTGAACACAACAAAAAAATAAATTTAAAAAAAGAAGAAAATCTAAGAAAAACAAATCATTTTTGTATGCTAAACAACTCCGCAAAAGATACAGCTCGACGTTTTTTGGACCTACCGGTACCGAAATTCTGTAACTTTTTGAATTTAACTACCAATACCGAATTTCACTACAGGACAAATTTTGTCATGACATACTTACTGCCAGATTTTAGAACGCGAGCGCAAAAGTGCCTCGTTTAACTAACATTTAAAAGAGTGGATTATTTTCATAAATCCACTTGCGACGTTCTAATTCTCTTAATGAAATTTTTTCTAAATTTTATCAATTTATTGAACTGATCTCCAGCCAAATATTACCGTTACTTTTTTCATATTTTGTTTTTATATAATATTTTGTTTTATTTTTGCACTAATGGTTGAAAATCAGTCCATATTTCATTTTGCGTACGTTCCTTGAAACGTGAAGTAATGCCTGAGAGCAGTAGTACAGCAGTACTATCAAAGAGGATGATATTTGTTATTGTTCTTTATTATTGTTCTGCTCGATCCAGGATTTTAAATTTGAAGTGAGAGTTTGTCAGCTTCCTAAATTTAAAAAGCGTGTTTTTACAATTTAACATCAGTTTGTGCTTATCAGGGATTCTTAAAGAAATGGCTGCTTTTCTGATGCTAAACCCAATACACACTAAACGGTGCATTCTTCTGGATATAATAGAGTCTGTAGGTTCTGTTGTGGATTGGTCTCACTCAAAATCGAGCCCATTTTGCGATTATATCGTAAGCGACATCAATAAAACTATCGTAAGCGACAGGTACAATGATCAATTGCATCTCAGCATGTTCTTGAAAACTGTCGATTGCGCCATTACAAGCTTAAAAATTAATGAATGCATAACAAGAAACCAAATAAAGCGCTTCACTACCTTAGAAAAAAAATTAAAGCCCTTTCCTGTAAAATTTGCCTTTTATCGCTTACGATATAATCGCAAATAAGGCTCGATATGTGGCAATTTAGTTTATTAACAAAAATTAACGCGAATCGATGACTGATTTCCAAAGTAAACCTGTTTAATTGGCATACGTTTTCAAGCTTGAATCTATTCATGATATTTTTCCAAAGTGTGCGCATTAAGACACTCTTCAAAGTTTTATATTGAAATATTAGGAAAACATAATGTTAGTTATTGTAAAAGTGTTTGTTTTGTTTTATTTTTGGTAAAAGTAGTTTATTTCTACAGCCAATATAAAATTTTTCAAAAGCGGCGCAAATTTTTTTGGTGTTGTAAGTACTGTCAAAATACTGAATTTTTATTTTCTGCTTAAAAGTGTGTTTTTTCTGTTCCCGTACTTTTGTGTAATTTGTTCTCTTTATGAGAGAAATTTATGCTTGCTCTCATTTTCAAGAACTTTTTCCAAAAAGTAAAGAAACAGAGCTATTAATGAACAAGTAAGAGTGCTATATTCGGCTGTGCCGAATCTTATATACCCTTCACCATTGTGCGAGCAGAATACAGAGCAACTAGACAAAACCTAAATAATTTCTACATAAACATACATATATACAATACATAAAACTTCATTATAAATTAAATTTAAAAAGTTAAAACTGGTAAATATTTTTTTAAATCGTGTCAGAACATAAAAAAATTAAAAAAAAAATTTTCTTTTTGAAAAAAAACGATTCGAACCAGGAACTCACAGTTTCTAACCTAAACAAACCCCCTAGACAACTGGACCATGAAGGAACGTTTTATGAACATCATTAAAAGTAAATATGATCAGTTTACAGTTATTTTTGATGTTTTAGTTCACCACAATAAAGCAAAGGTAGCCTATAATCACCAAAATAGTTTGTACCATGTATGTGTGTTTGTTTGATTTCTTTTTGTATAGGCACTGTTGTCAAAACTTGGACTCAGAAAGACCTATGGGTTCCGAAAATGTGTATTTAAAAAAAAAAATTTAATTTTGGTCATAACTTTTTCGTATCTGAACCGATTTTCCCGAGTTTTTCAGAAAATATTTTCTATTAAAAATTTCCGATCTTTTGATATATAAGGCGTAACCATAGGTCATACGACAGTCCAAAAAATCCGGTTTTTATACAATTTTTGATATTTTTTGTACGGGAGGTACCACGCCCACTTGTTTAATCCCGCCCACATTTTGTAGGATGCTGTGTATTGATAACGTTAATGTGTGTACCTAATTTGGAAACTTTGGCTCTTGCCGTTCTCAAGATATACAGAAATAAAAAACTACAACAACAACAAGGGATTTTTGTGCAAAATCAGAGGCAGTTGTGGTTTTTTGCTCATATCTCCGTCATTTTTGGACCGATCTGGCTGAATTTCAATAGCAAACTTAAACGGAGTATATGTGACATAAATATGCATCAACCTAGTCCACATCATTTCTGGGGTCTTCGGAAAACCCATTTCAACATACAGACGGACAGACGGACATCGTTAAATCAACTTCGCTTTTCATAAGGACCCAGAATATATATACTTTATAGGGTGTAGGATCAATACTTTGGAACATACAAACGGAATGACAAAGTTATATATACCCTCTTACCTTCGGTGAAGGGTATAAAAATCATACCACTACATGGTATCAAATATTGTACAAGTAATGAATATTACTTTATTAGGTGATTTGGGTTCAAAAATGATCCGCACCATAAGCGATTTCTAAAAAAGTCAGATTTATTTTTAAATATTTTTATTTTGAAATACCCAATTGTTGTGTGATTTACATAATAGCAAAATGTCTTCAACAACACGTTCTTCGCAGAAGTTGCTTCGCTAATTTGTGACTAGAGTTTTTCTTTACCGGACTTTTTCATTTCCCGGGAAAGCGGAGTTTATTTTTCAATTTCCCGGGATCCCGGGAAATTCCGCTCAATACAAAACGATGCAAAATATTATTTAATTTAATTTATTTGAAAAACAGCATTTCCTGAGATCAATTAAATAAGTTTATAAATGCATTCAACTTTCTTAAATTTCTGTGGCAAAAAGGAAATAGTGGCATCCTAAGATCTTTATGGGCAAACTTTCGATTATATTGCAGGATTTTTGCAAAAGTTTTAGCAAAATAGCTTTTGGTTATCTTTTTCCAAAGAGAAATAATATTTGGAATAATAAAAACTTCCGATCTGTGTGTGACATTAGAAGTGTTTAAGAATAAAAAATTAAAAATTATAACCACAGAGAACTGATGATTATATTAAATTCGGATAAAATTTCCAAAAGCCACCTTTAAAGTTTTAAATTGTTCTCCTATAAAACTTAACAAAAAGACGTAAGCACTTATTGCCACATAATTAATATAAAGCCAACATCATTAATATAAAACCAAAAAAGTTAATTATGTATTAATATTTTGTATTGCTGGATCAAATTGTATTATTTAGCTTTTATGTTGTATTGCCTCTTTATATAACAAAAAAGTTAAATTATTTTAACAAATTATTTTTTTTTAAAGGATTTAAGTTTACAATAAGCATTTACAGAATCGTTTGAAAGCCAATAGTTTTCATAAAATAAATCTGGATCTTTGAACAAATTAAAAATTCTGTACATTTTTACTCTTCTCCTTTCGAAATTTCAGAGCATTAAACATTACTTACTTATTCGTTGTGAATTGACATCTCTTTGGCGTTTGGCAAAACTGTCTTAAGTTAAAAACTGTAGTTTTTCGTTATGTTAAATTGAAAAATATTTATTTGGTGTATTTCATTAACTTTTTCCTAAGAGCAGATGATAACAATAAGGAGGAATTGTGGTAGACTAAAGTGATTTTAACCAAACAAAAAAAAATTTAGTTGAAACTAATCAAAAACCCAATGTCTGAGAAAACATTCATTTGCTTTTGTTAAGCCGAACAATGATTTTTGTAGTGTGACCAAATTATTTTTGTTCAAAATGTGATCAGACAACCAGACTTCGCTCCAAGCATCACATACAAATTTACAATAGGATATAATTGCAATCGATATTCCGGAATAAGTATAACAGACAAAAGTGCCAGAATAGGTCTAGAATTCCAACGAGCATTACTGAGTGCTGATAAAAAAAGTAGTTGCGTTTGGTGCGGAAACTTTTTTGCAAATTCGAAAAATGGGTCCTCTTTTTTATGCTCTACCGACTATGCTTTGTCGTTTTTCCTATTTACAAAAATCGTAAAAAGTTATATGCTAAAAGTTATATGCTATATGAACATACTTATGTATATGCATACACAAGTACATATCGCGCATTTGCTGCAACGTCGTCATAACTAAAAAAATTAAATTTTGGAGTAAGTAATGAAGAATTGTTCGCTATGTTGTTCTTTATATTGTATAAAATTCATCTTTATATCTTTTATAATTTCCTCGTTTGAAGTAAAATTTTTTAAGTGGTGCGAGCAAATTGAAAACTTTAAGCACGTTGTGTCGAAATGTATTTATGACGACGCTGCATCAATTGAGCGATTTAAAATTATTTTGTATTTCAAATATATCAACGCATGTATCTTGCCCAACCCTGACTGCAGACAAACAAGACCAATGGCTTCGAGCGATTAGTTATAAGCAGGGAAACCAAAAATATGCAATTGCATGTTTTTCTTTTACGCGACCAATGAAGGCAGAAACAATATATTTATCCGTTTTAGAGCTTTTTATGAATTTTGGCATCGATTTGTTAGTGCATATTTTTGCATATTTTACCGTTTGCAGCATTTTTTTGCATAATTTAGTTAAAAGAGCTTTTTGCAACATTTTTGAATTTTTAGCTCATTTTTTGCCTTTTTGAGGTATATTTTTATACATTTATTTAGAAGCCTGCAAGAGCTTTCGCAAGAGCTTTGTTTTTTTGCGACATTTTGGCTTTTTTGTTTTAAATATCTATCTGTATACCCAACGTGTTGCTTCAATTTCGCCATCTATGTACATTTAATTTTTACTCAAAAATTGTAAGACAAAGGAAGGTTGTCATTAAAGGTAAATGTTACTTTAAATTTTAGAATTTTAGGTATAAGCAAAAATCAATTAGTATATATGATCTTGGCGGTGTATGAAATACATACATAGAAATCTGGACCAATCCTTTAGTATGCTGATCGATTTGGAATCACTTTTTAAAGTGACCTAACGATAACCATCGGGCCGTCTGGCTGGTTGCCTGTCCATGTTAATTTTGTGCGCTTAGTTGCAATCTTGTAGACGATAATTTGTTCAAATTTGATAAGCACATTTTAATCGTACTAAGAACGAAGTCTATGTAAATGATGAGAATCGGTCTATAACTTTACATATTCCCCATCAAAACTTCTTTCCAAATTAGACTCTTTGTGTCCATAAACCATCTTATTATGTTTGTATTAAAATTAAATTCGCCTCAAAAATATTTTACTGCAAATTAAATTTTTTTCAAATCAGTTCACATTTGCCCAAAGCTCCCATCTATAAAAAGCTTTTACTTCCTTTTAAATGTTAACATTAATAAACAATTAAGGGACCGTCCCTTAAATCACTTTAAGACAAAAAATCTCATATGCATGTTAATAGTATTCGGCACAAATAACTCTTATATGAATTTCAACCTCTTAACGTCAGCTCAGAATTGGTTTGGCGCATATGCCAAAAAGTCGGAGTGGAGGTAAACGCGAAGAAGATTTACATGAAGATTTCTTAAATGTACCCGATAGAAATTTTTTATATTTTTACCACTGCTTCCGGCATATGTTTTGAAGAAAAATGTAAATTTTTGCGCACTTTCATGAATTAAGTTAAAATTTAATAGTATTTTTTTGAAAATGAAAATATTGTTTTGTGCCGCATACGCCACTTTTCTAAAAAAAATTAAAAAAGTGGCTTTTTGGGGTGCATACGTATACTTATTGCTGTGTATTGATTTTCTATATTTCCAATCTAATAAAAAGTCAACATTAATGAATTTTTTTTTATTTGGTTTTATCTTACAAAAACAGTTCTACTGTTATGAAAAGGTAAAATGCAAAAGTAAAATGGAATCAAGACAAAACACTTAAAATTTGAAACTAAATATTGAGTTAATGTTTATAATAAGTTTTATCAACATGTGGAAGAAATATAAGCAAGTCTTGTATGTCTCTATTTTTATCGCTGGAAATAAATGGTGGTTTCGACATTTTTAAAACATTCGTCAACAAATTCTCAGGAGTTTTCAAACAATTTTTCGATGCAGACTTTAACAAAATTGCATTTTTATATTTTCCCTCTCTCGTAGAAGTTTTATAATATGTACATACATAAATCATAATTTTTACTGTATAGAAGTATTTTAATTTAAGCAAAAGGGACTTTTCGAAAGTTCATTTTATTTGCTTCCAACGAGTATTTCCGAAAATTTTCCGGAAGCATTTCTATAACTTTTAATTTTGTTTTATCATTTGGCGTTGTTTTAAGCAAATTTAGTAAATGAAGAGGATTATGAATTTCAATATTCTTTAAGTACCGGTCAATAACACCATGGACACAGTCCACTTCTTGAATTAAATAATGTCCTGGTTCTGAAGACTTCTGTATAACGGCATCAATTATTTTGTTTTATGAACAATTCGATTTTTATTTTGAGGTACGCAAGAATCGCTCCATAATGTCAAAGTTTTAATTAGTGGATAATCTTTTATTAATTCATTTAAAATTTTAATTAAAGCACTAGCAATATTGTTACCACTCCGACCACTTTTACAATAAGTAAAAGTTGGTATATTTGGCATAATTACCCAGCAAAAACTTTGCTTACAAAATAAGTAGAAAAATAATGAGAACTTGACGAACAGACTACTTATTTTTCTACTAGAAGAAGTACTTATTTTTGTTCGAGATGTCCCAAAAGTAATCCCTTATAATTTAGCCTATTATAATCTAAAAAATAATATGTTTTTTTTATACTTAAAATTTTTATAAAAATATATAGTTACACAAAGTCAATAAAGTAAAAAATTTTTTATTTTTTTTTAATTTTTTTTTTTTTTGTTTTTTTTTTTAATTATTTTATTTTTATTTTTTCTTATTCTATTTTACTTTATTTTATTTTTTATTTTTTTTTCTGTCTCTGGCGGGATTTGATCCCGCAACCTCGGTGATGATAGACTAGCTCTCTACCAGCTAGTCTACCGGGGCAGCGTAGTTTTTGCATTAAAAAACTATGTTTTATGACTATAATGACATTTTTATTGTCATAATGAAAATACAAATTTTTCTGTATATTTAAGATATAATAAAGTTATTATTTAATATATAACTAATAATCCAAAAAGTGGCGAATAAAGCTACAAAGTAATGAATTCTTGAAGTCATTCAAAGTAGGATTGTAAGTAAAGTTTTTGCTGGGTATGGTTGCTGTAAGATTATACATATTTAATTTTTGGCTGAAGTGCAGTTTACGGGTACAAAAAAAAAAAAATAAAAAAAATATGCCACCCGATTCGGAACAAAAAAAAACGCCCACTTAGTGATATGTGTGGGTACTCAAATTAAAGGTAATTTGCTCACGATTGGAAATATGTATTTTGTTTTTGTATTCCCATATTATTTTTCTCTCTAGGGTAATTTCAGCATCTGTTAGGTGCAGAAAAGCTTTAGTTAGCTAATTATCGGCCATGTTCTGACAATCGCACGATTTGAAATCGCAAAACGCCAGATTTGTTTTATGGAGTTCTGAAACTCGTGCGTTTTGCTTGCGATCTGCCATAGTTTCTTAAAGTTCCCTTAAGCATTCTTTTGAGGTGTTAAGTCACCAAATTGCTTGCGATTGCGATTTACCGTAAATGTATTATGCAATTGCAAGTCAAATCGCAAATGTTTAGCGTTTTGCGATTGTCAGAACATACCCGTATATTCTTTTTTTAAGGCGGTAGAAGTCACAAACGGACCCTTCCTTACGTGGCGTGAATTTTTTCTTTTTAAAGCCTCTGTCATGTTTGGTTTTCTTCCTCTTGTTTCTTCTTTATACTCAAATTTTATTGCATTTTCCACCATCTTCTTTGAGCACCCAACAATATCTGAAATTTTTCTATGACTTTTATCTTGTTTATAAAGATTTTTTATAATTTCCTTACGTTCATGTGTACAATGCCTTTTAATTTATTGGCAACACTTGCATCATATGGTACCGTTACGATTTTATAGCAAAAACAATTTTATCGTAAGCGACAACCTTTATACAAAAATTTCGTTAATATTAGACATAGAAACATAAAATTAAACATGCAATGTCCTAAGTAAATACCTTTGATACTTTTGTTTTTCAACTGATATTTTCTCTTATTTTTTATATTGAACTTACAAAATTAAATTAACTCACGTAGGAGAGAAAATATAAACCGGAGGTTGGTCCCTCGCCAAATCGATCTACCAAGACGGAAAAAATTAATGCTTGAAACATGTAAATTCATATATACTATGTTTTCTTCATCTTTACATAAACATTTATGGTCGAATTTTGACCATTAGGCGAGCACTAGTAAGATTAAAAGTGTATTAAAAACAACTACCAAATTCTTGCGTTTTCGATTTCCAGAACACCCCTGATAGTAAAACCATTTTTGATTTCAGTAATTGATATACTTATGTATTATTACTTATAAAATCCCGAATAGCTACTGAAGACCCACATACGCATGTGGCTGTTAACATTCTGTGTTCTATAGGCTTTATAAAAAAAATACCTATTATTTAAGTTTCTGAACAAAATTTATTTATTTGAAACTTTTTTAAAATATAGGATAAGAAGGTATTCGAATAAATAGTTTGTTTACTTTGTTTGTTTACTAAAATCACTATTATTATTATTTGTTTGTTTTAATCCAAATTTTGATATTTTAATTAGGCTAAAGTTCATCAAATTTAATTTTCATTAAATTATTTTTATGAAGAAAGGAATTTTTCAACATTTTTCAAATTTTTTCGAGCCGATGGGCTCGAACCCAGGCTTTTACGGACAGGTTACCCTTCTGTTAGGTGGAGAGAAGCTTTAGTTAGCGAAGCAGGTATTTGTTATACCATAAAACATAAAATCCTTGCGCCCGGCCATAGGCCGTCTATGCCGAGAAGCTTTAGTAAGCGAAGCCAGTTTTTGTTATACCATATAAGGGAAAATCCTTGAGCCCGGCCGAAGGCTAATAGTTACACAAAAAATTTAAAAAAAATCGAACATAAAACATTAAAAAATATAAAATATTTAAAATCATGAGCAAATTACCATTAATTTGAGTACCTACACATAGATATGAGTGGGATGGGGGCATTTTTTTTTTGACCCAGAGTGTCCCAAAAAGCCCGCCCGCCCTAAATTTTATTATTTTCGTTTTTCTTGTACAATTACCTTTAAAACTTAAACAATTGTGAAACAGTGCAGCAAAATGAATGCTTTATATCTCAGAAACCACAAAAAATTTCGCGAAACAGATTTTGGATTCAAAAAGAGTGTGTTCAAAATGTATATACCCCATACCTAACTCAATTTTTTTAAAAGCGGTCGGTAGGTCAAACCAATTCTGAGCTGACGATATAACTTTGTCATTCCGTTTGTAAGTTCCATAATATTGATCCTGCACTCTATAAAGTATATATATTCTGGGTCCTTATGAAAAGCGAAGTTCAAATCCGGTTGTCCGTCTCTTCTTCCCAACCCCCCTTATTGCGGTTCACACCTCAAATAAGTTGATTTATAATTTTTGTATTATGGTTTACAACTTTGCTTAATTGCGGTGAAAAAAAACATCAAACTCAACTGTGTTGAGTTGTAAACCGGAAAACGGGCCATATTTTATTTTAATGATATTCAAACAACGTTCCTTCATGGTTCAGTTGTCTAGGGGGTTTGTAAAGGTTAGAAACTGTGAGTCCCCTGGTTCGAATTTATAATGAAGTTTTTAGTATTGTTAATATGTAAAAATTATTTAGTTTTTGTCTAGTTGCTCTGTATTCTGCTCGCACAATGGTGAAGAGTATATAAGATCCGGCACAGCCGAATATAGCACTCTTACTTGTTATTAAGTAGAACTGTTATAAAATTGTTGAATATTTTGTTTTTATACTACATACCAATTTTTAAATTTTTTGGGGCATTTTTTTTAACAATTTTCAGGGCATATTTTCAAGCTTTTACTGCATATTTAATGCGCATAAAACGTGTTTTTTAGAGCATTTCTCTGGTTTGCCTGGTTATAAGAATTCAAATACTACTAGATTAGATTAGACTAAAAACTAGAAAAAAAACTGATCAAGAACGGACCAGAAATAAAATCAAAGTAAACTAGAACTCAGGGACGTAATACGTAGGGAAAAGTCCCCATTCGAAGGAATTTTCTTCTAAACAAATGGCCGTAGGGAAAAAGAGGACAGATTTTCTGATATCATTGGTATGTAGGGACTTTTGAGTAATTTTGTAAAACTGTATACATTTGGCAACCTGTTTCGATTTGTGATAGCATACTAATAACAATTTTTAATACGGCAGCACTACAAATTGTTATATTTCTTTAAGTCATCGCTTGCCGTCATTTCAGCTTTGATTCTAACTTGAGGGTTACACGATCAAGTTTTGCCTTTCAAGTTTTAATACTCTCACACTTTTCTACCAATACACTCATACTTTTAAAAATTGAAACGAACTTGCCTTTAAAATTCTCTTTCCAGAGAGTGCTTCAATTTACGTTCAAGAAAACAGCTGATTTCAAGGTTAGTGAGCAAATTTTTCGTTTGCCTTTATAAACTGTTTTCTTGGTGACATCTTGAATGTAAATTTCTCAAAAATTGAATGTAGCCTACGTCACAACTTTCAATTTTTGTTAATTTTGACAAATAGTATATGTAAAAGACTACCAAGAAAATCTTGATCGTGTGGCTGCACTGTAACGTAAATTTGTGAAAAAGTCTCTTAGAAAAATTTAGGAGTAAGAAATGGATAGCAATTTGCAAAAGATGGCAATCAAAAACTTTTAGAGTAAAGTCACCAAAATGAAATATTTGAAAGAAAATTTAATTTTCCTCCTTCTTAAATTAGCTTGCCAATACAGATAGCAAAAAGGTGCTTTCTATCATCACTGATGTTTGGACTAAGAAAAGAAATGAGCAAAATTTTATCTTCAATTTGCTTCGCCACTCTTTTTTACAAGCCAAATGTAAAAACTGTTATAACTTCAAGTGTACCGATACTTATTAAAACAAAATCTTATCGTTATACCTGTACGATTGTTAGAAAATCACCATTCAATTTATACGGGCTAACATCTAATTTTTCTCCATCACACAAAATTCAAAAGTACATAAATGATGCTCTCGTTGTGAGAAAATGGTACCCTACCACTTAATCGTAGTTTCTATAATGATTTTCAAGTTTTTTCCGTCTTATTTTTCAAACATAAATTATGTAGTTCTTAATTATATTCAAATACTTTCAACCAGTGTTGCCAAAACTTGGTGACCAAAAATGGCTAAATTTACGGAAAAAAATGGCTAAAAATGGGCTAATAAATGGCCAAATCTTTTTTAAATAAAAACACTTAATGTGTTGTTTACGATGAAATTGTAAGTTAAGATCACTTTGTTGAATAAGAATAAACGTTAATTAACATTTTGATAGATATTTAAAAAATTAAATCATCGATAAATTCGATGTCGTTATTGTTCATCTCAAAGGAATCACTCGTTTTAAATAATTCGAAGGTTAGTCATAATCACGACAACATTCACCCATCCGTTTGAGTCCAGATCTACAATAAAAAACACGTAAGAAAGTACCCCGACTATATGATACCCTCCACCACATTAGAACCTGTGTACCAAATTTTATCAAATAATCTCCAAAATTACGACCTGTACTTTACGCACAAGGTTTACATGGACAGCCATCCAGCAGGACAAACATTTATTGGGCTCAGAAAGTGATTCTGAGTCAATCGGTATACTCAAAGGTGGGCTTAGGACCAATATTTTAAGGTGTTACAAACATCAGCACAAACGCATAGTTTATATTTTATTGTTATGTTAAAAATATTTACATAACTGATAAAATCGAATTACCGGTTGCTAAAAGTAACCCATTTCTCAAATTACTTTTAACGATGTTTACTTGGCTAAATACCCTCTCTACTTCAGCATTAGACCATGGAAGTAAGAGCAACTTTATAACCAATTCTGAAATTTCTAAAAATAATTTTTGTTGCCGCCTGTTTATTGAAATACTTGCAACCAGAAAGAAATATCGATGTTTGTGTTGATCCATTTATAAATTTAATATTGGAATACTGTTCCTTTATTTTGAAAAATATTTCATCATCATAGTTTATAGCGATTTGCAACATTTGTAAAAGTTGTGATTTAAATTAAAGGCTTTTTAATTGTTAAAAATTTTTATTTTACTTTAATAAATTTTTATACTAAAATAAAAATTATTCTTTTAAAAGAAAACCGGCAAACATTTTATGGCTAAACAAGTTAAAAATCTAAACTCATTTTTTAATGGCTAAACAGGGTGAAAAATGGCTAAATTAGCCACTAAATGGCTAAATTGGCAACACTGCTTTCAACCGTCATGTTTTTTATTTATGCTGCTTTTTCAATTACTGAAGTGATAAATCAGTTTTTAATCATCAAAAGTGATCTGAGAAAACTCATTAAGGTGATTTTTACAAAAAATTATCACCCAAATGCTAGCTGGGAAAAACTTTAAATAAAATTTATATACAAATGGTTTCTTTTGCATAGATATATTATCATTTAAAAGTTTTAGGGATTTTTGAAGACAATTTTTTTAACGCATTTTGTTTTGCACGAGAACTCAATTTAAACGGAACTAGAACCAAATAAGAACTGAACTATTTAACTACTTACCAGTTCTTGTGTCAAGTTTTATTTTAAATTCACTGTGGTTTTCACTATAATTTACTATTAATGTCAACAACAAAGCAAATATGATGAATAAAACAACACGTTTGTTTAAATATTTAACACGTTTCCACATTTTTCGTGTAAGTACACTCATGTTGAGCTTCTTAAATAAAATGAAAAAGAAGAAAATTAAAGAATCTATATATAAGAAATTCTGTCACAGATGCGACTTTTTCACAAAAAAACAAAGCACGGATAAAAAATAACATGCTTTTATTTAATAGAAATGAAAATGGAACATTAAAACACTACACGGTAGTGTGTCCCACAACTTATGGGTGCTCAAGCATAATTTAAGAGGTTGTAGGGTAAAGTATTTTTGAGACATTTTTCAGAGTTTTCGGAAAATGTTTAGAGGTCGAATTTTTGCAAAAAATCTGGTTTTCCGGCCTTTTTTTGTAATAAATTAAAAGAAAAATGTCTAAGCTTTATTTTGGTGTACAAAGACTATAAGTTTTTGTAATGCATATGCTCATTTAGGCACCCTACGTTACAATTTTTCGTTATTTTTCCAAAAATTTTGTAAATAACGCTTTATAACTTTTAAAATTTTTATGAAAATGAAACAAACCAACAATGCAGTTTGAAAGATCAATTAATTCGAGAATACTTTACCCTATTAGCTTTTAAATTATGCTTGAGCCCCAAAAACAATTTTTTTTGGGACACACTACTGAATAACCTTATATAGTTAAAAACGCATTGTGTAAACAAATATGGAAAGAACTAATTTATTTACTTTGAATAAATAGTTTGAAACATATTTATGTTAAAACTTTTTATTAAAACGTTTTATTATTTAATCAGATGAAATATGTGTAACATATTATGACCTAAAAAAACGTGAAACTTAACTTCTTTCGTTTTTCTTATGGGTTTGAATTGCCTTTGGTAAAGAAAATGTCAAATTTTTTGTAGTTTATTTGAAGTACCATTCACCGCAGATGAAGAGGTTAATCATACCGTTTACAATTTCTACAAAATTGAAGTAGAACCCTATAAAGTACAAGTTGGGCAAATTTTGACTGGCTGCTGCCATATTGATGCATCCCTAGGCAATAATTGTTCAGCCAAATGATTTTATATGGCAACAATCCCAAATCAACTTTTAGAATGCGCCGCAACGACGCTCTGGAGCTTCTCAATTGATAGATCAGTGTGGACTAGGTATGCCCATCCTGATCCTGATTTTCGGGATTTAGTCAATCCCGAAATTGTTGACTTATTTTTTTTGGTTTACTTTTTTATAAAAAGAAATTCATCATGACATTTTTCCTTGAGAGGAGATATGGAACGCAATATCGATCTTAAATATTTATTTGATTAACTCTGTTAATACTAGAGTATCCACTCGATTAATCGTTGTTCGATTAATCGAGGAATTTTTCCGCCAGTATTTGATTGAATAATCAAAATAGCCAATTTCGAATAACGAATAACTCGAACAAATTATGTCAATTAATCGATTTAGATGAATGTCTTTAAAAAATCTACTTTTTTAATATAAAAATATTTGTTTTTTAGATTTCTAACAGTTTAATATTATTTAAAACTAAATTACATGTTCTTAACTTCTACATTTATTTTCATTACGCAAACTTTTGAGCATATTTAAGACCCTTTTTAGATGTGGTTGTGTGAGAGACAAATTATGTATATCATTATAAACGTCAAATTCCATACGTTTGAAATTTGGTACTTAAATAGCACATTTTTCATTTATATTTAGTTTAGCATTTATCGTAAAAAAATGCGTAAATTACAGGCGATTACAAAATGTAATAAATTATCAGTGAAATTAAAATCATAGCAATTTCAAAAACTTAAGAGTATAAAAAATATTTAGTTATTTTTAAAAAATGTTTAACTAAGAATGTCCATCGACTTCAATTTCATTCGATAAATTGGTTTTAAAAGTTTTTCATAACTGGCTGACATCTCTCACAAAAAGTACCGGAACTAAAAAGACAAAAAAATAAGAAGTAAATAAAAAATTGTCTTAAAAAATATGAGCTCAAGCCTATATTTAACACCCGCATTAAGTTAAGCAGGCAACATTTTGCACAATTGCAAATTATAAACCGAACAAATTATTGGTTCCCGCCTGCTAATAAACACCACTGTAATAAACACATACAAATACACATTTCAAATGCTTGTCCAGCAGACAAATTCACTCGTGTACGTGCGCTGGACGTAATATTCGCTGTCATATCTAAATTTTTTGATTTCCCATCCAGCATTGTCACACATACAAACACATTTTCATTAATACTACCATAGCGCTTGATAAGAAATACTTGACGTAGACCCCTTTAAACCGAATTAGTGTAAACATTGTTTAAATTTTGTTTTCCTAAATCTTGTTTCGGTCTTTTTAATGTATTTTTTGCAGCCGGGTTTTTTGATTTTTTAAATTACTTATTTAATTTAAAAGTTTTAAAACTATCCAAACTATCCATATCTCAAAAAAAATTAAGCTTGGCAAAATTGCGATTAAAGTTTTCAAAATGAACCTTTAGATACAGGTTTAATGAAATATATTTTGCTTTAACTTCGGTTCAGTTTGAGATATAATACTGATTTTATTTTTTACATATAAAGAAGGTATGAATAAACACTTTTGCTTATTGTTTATTGTTAAACTACATGTTTGTTTTATTGTTTTTTTTTTGGGTTTATTAATATATTAAAAGTATCAATTCATGTAGAGATTTATGTTTTTTTCCATTGGATAAAATTATTCGAATTATTCGAGTAATTCGAACAATTTAAAAACCTTACTCGATTAATCGAGCAAATTAAAAATTCAAAAATCGATAAATTCATTACTCGAACAAAACCAAAAGTCAAATAATTGGATACTCTAGTTAATACTGTCATTAAAAAGTTAAACTTTAACGTGAGAAGTGCTGAATTCCACTGGTGCACCAAATTCAAAATTTAAACTTTACTATTGGCAGGGTTATGATTATTAAAGTGTTTTCCGAGAGTGGGCAGCGGACCTACGGTAATATTTATTGCGCGATTTCACGTAAAGGGTTACGATTATTAAAGTGTTTTTCACGTAGTAAAGTAAAATATTTAATAAAGTAATGTATAATACACTACATAATTCTTACCACTAGTGGTGGTGGGTAAAAAATGTGTTTATGTTAAAATAGGAAGAATTCAAGAAGAATTCTTGACAATAAACTACGAAAACAAGTAAGAGTGCTATATTCGGCTATGGCGAATCTTATATACTCCTCACCATTTTGAGAGCAGAATACAACTTAATTTATACTTCGGACATGCCAACAAACAATTACACACAAACTTCAACATTTGCGGATGACACAGCCTTTCTAAGCGAACACGAAACCCGTCATGAAGCATCACGTTACTTACAGGATCATATATTTCAACTAGAAATTTGGTTAAAACAATGGAGGATAAAGGTCAATATACAAAAATGCGTACATAAACCATTCAACTTGCGTCGGGAATCATGCTCCCCTATTAAAACCAATAATCAAATTATACCTCAAAATTCGCATGTTAAATATCTCGGTATACATTTAGATCGCCGTTTAACGTGGAAAAGCCATATAGAGGCAAAATTAATTCAAATGAAACTAAAAGCCATCCAAATTCATTGGCTTATTGGAAGAAACTCCGTCCTTAGTCTAGACTGCAAACTTCTACTTTACAACTCCATTTTAAAGCCAATCTGGTGCTATGGTATTCAGTTATGGGGCACTGCCTCGGCTTTAAATATCGAAAAAATTCAAAGGCGCCAAAATAAACTACTTCGAATAATCACAGCTGCCCCTTGGTATGTTAAAAACTCAAATATTCACAAGGATCTCAATGTTCCATTAGTTAAAACTATGATTACGAAATATGCAGTAAAAAACTTAAAAAGGCTCGAATTGCATCCGAACCCACTTGCTCGAAATATTTTAAATGATAGCGGCCACTCTCGCTTAAGAAGAAGAGACACACTGCAGTACTTATCCAATAAGATGAGCGATACACAACCTATATAAGTGAACAGAACCCGTGATGAGAAAATTTTTGTCTGGCACTGGCAGGACATGAAATAAAGTATTAGGCTAAGATTTGATTAATTATTGTTAGTTCATATTAAATGAAGATTCAATAAATAAATAATGAAAAAAAAAAAAATGGCTGATGAAGATTATACAAATCTTCCAGAAAATTGTTTTTCGTTTTTAAAAGTGCTCTTGAAAGAATCAATAAATTTAATTCATTAAAACATGAACATATTTAAAGTCTATGAACGTTTTTGCATAATATGTAAGACTTTTGTCTTGTTACACAGATTAACTATAAATAAATAATTAATAAATATGTAGTATACGTAGTATTTAATTTGTCGATAATTGTATTAGAATTTTAAAATTAAGAAGAATAAAGATACTGAGCATACGGTTTATAACGTTTTGTGAAAAGAGCGAGTCTGGTGTTTCATTTCTCTGGTCGTTTAAATAAATTTTTGTAACGAACCCTGGGAGCCGCGAGCTCTACCCTAGCATAAGGTGGAAAAACACGTCGTTACAATGGCGCCCGAGCAGGGACATTAGCAACAGAAACTGTGCTAATCGTCTCAGACCAGAGAAACCACACTCTCCACTCTTGTACGGGAAAGAGAAAAAGAAGTTAAGAATGAAAAAAAATAATATAAAATGTTAAACTGAACTCGAAGAAAAAAATTAAGATTTATGCTATGCGTTAATAGGATAAGAAAAAACATACCTACGGTAAATTTAAAAAAAAAAAACTATTTTTTAAAACATGTAACAAAAATACGTTGAAAAGATGAAGAAAAAAAATAACGGGAAGAACGTAAAAAAAATACCGCGAGAACTGTTATAACACTCGTGGGACAAAAACAATTTCGAATTTCGTAACAAGAAGAAGTCAAAAAATAACGGAGCGAACAAACCTTCTGCGTGTACAATTAATCGGCGCGTAATAAAAAAAAAAAAAACAACAACTTCTAAATCTCGTAGCGCGAAGAAGATCGAAAGTACGGGAGTTAAAAAAGAAATCGGAAAAACGGAAAAGAATTAAACGATAATTGAAAAAAACAGTTATAATTAGTTCTTTCTTAAGACGGAAGAATTGCTATCCTGCCTGAAGGAGTTCCAACTGGACCAGACCAGCAATGTGGAGAAGTTAAGAAAGCGATGGGTCAAGTTTGTAAGCAGTGTCACCAGCATCACCTTTAACACAACCAATGCAGTGAGCTCGTATCCGAGATTAAGTGAGTCATCTATGCCAACATATTAGCACTACGGGTAATTCTCCTATGTTCCTTACCCAGGGACGAGAAACTCGGCAAACGCAAAGATGTTCTCCAATGTTCCTCACCAAGGACGATAAACTCGACAACTAAATGTTTTCTAAGATGAAGTCACTGCTTGAATATGATAACCTTATAATCCCCAACCGCATAGTGGGCCCAAGAGCTGAAAGTGATTTCCACCATAAGAAGAAGAAAATAGACGAGGAACCCATTACAGCAACAACGCTACTACAAGCTGCGGCGACGAGACTTGCATACAACCAACACTGGATATGAGAAGGTAAAAACTGGCAATAGTCCAGCCCAATCATGGCCCTAACGCCAACGGCATGGCTAGAAACAGTAAAATCTTCAGCCGGATGTTCAAGTACAACTACGTCTCGTCATATCCTCCACGTCATTACCGACATCATCGTCATCCACTACCACTTCGTCATCTGAGGCCGCCGAACCCATCGCCGACATCCCAGGCTTCCGCTGCCAGCCGTTGCCGCCACAGGCCGCCGCAGCCAAAAGTTGCCGCCGCCGCCTGACGCCGCACCCATCGCGTACATCCCCAGGCTTTCGCTGCCCCGTTGCCGACCGTTGTCGCAGCAGGCCGCCGCCACCATTCGTTGCCGTCGCCGACATTCCAGGCTTCAGCTGCCATCCGTAGCCGTCTTCTGTTGTTGCGAAAGATCGCCGTTTCCATACGACGGCGCCGCAACCCGCTAAGGCTGCAACCTGCTATCCAGTAGTGTTTGAGAAAGTCGACTCCCTAGTGACGAGCAAGATCCTAATTGATTGCAGTAGCAGTACTCATCATTGATTGTTCATCCTCATCATCTCTACCGGTGAAATCACCAACATCATCATTTTCACCGGCGAAATCATCAGCGTCACCCACACCTGCAAAATCACCAACCCCACCTACCGACACACGAACACTATCATCATCGAAGTCACCATCGCCTTCATCCTCCGAGTCATCACCAGTCATCCATCACGGGGAAAACGGAGGCAATGTGACGACCAAAAGTCGGAGCCTCGTTTTGGGCCACATGCCCCAACCTGAACCCCTACATCGAATGTGTTCCAAATCCCTGAACTGGTTATTTATTTTATGATGAATTATTGTACTCTAGTTTTCGTTTTAAATACGTATGAATTATATAGCTTGTTTTTCTTTACATTTTCCACATTATTATTATCCCTATATGAATGAATACCGTTATAATTTATCTTTATTTATTATAATTTACCTTTATTTTCTTTTATTTTATATGTATGAACACCAGTGTTGAAAAATTCAGTACTTTGGTACTTTTTTCAGTACTTTTTTATATAAAAAATACCGCAGTACCCCCGCGTTGTTTTCAGTACTTTTTTATCCTTTGAGCTTTTTAACTCTTAACTTTTTAACTGTGATATGATCATTTCGATAGCAGGCTTTGGTCATCATGTGTTTGTTGCAAAATTTATATTGTTGTATTTTAAAAATAATTAACGACGTTAATATTGAAATGCAAAGCGTAGACGCCAGGATTCATATTTTGCTTTCCAGAATGGGATATTTGTTCTTACAAGTGGCAAGAAAATTTATAAAAAGGGATAATATGTTAGTGGAAAATATAAATGAAACCCATATTTATAGAAACATGCAATGTTAAGGAAATGGTTTATAAAGTAAAGAACTAAATTTTGTTTTGAAAATAAATCCTTAAGAGTGATAATCAGCTTCACTCCAGAAAATATTGATTCCGGAAAAACTAATAGCATAATACTGTTGTTATTAATGTTATTTACAAACGATAAAGAAAACTAAATTAATATTAATTCTCAATTCCGTGTTTTAGCGGATCTTTCAGAAAGAAAGCATTTCAGAACTGAATATATTTAAATTTCTTGAAAAAATATAGTTAATATAAGAAACACAACTAATGTTTGCTGTCATTTCACATATCGCTTTTGGAATTTTATCGATACCACATTTCTGAGCATCAATTGAACGCAAAAGTTTAAATATAAATATAAACACCAGTATAAATTTATGTTGACAAAAATAAAATTTTTAATTAATTTACTTATTCATAAATATATGAACCATTTAAAGTAATTTGCTTTAGAAATTACTGAAAAACGTACCTTAAGCGGCTCATACACTTGCAATATAACTGTTGAATTTCATCGTCAAAGTATATGTGACATTCGAAGGTGACACAATATATTGGCAAGAATCGAAATCAGAAAATAATAAAAACAATATACTGTGAAATGTGTTGACAAAAATGTACTATGTTGTCTAGCTTTAAAGGTAATGCTTTTTTTAATAAGATATGCGCCATATTTAAATTAAAACTATTGTGCCGCTTTTGTATAACAAAAATATTATTTAAGGCTAGTTTACACTATTTTACTTTGTATTAATACATGTCCAAAACTCAAGTAATATGTATGAAACAAGTTTGACATCCCATACGACTTCATCGTTTTTTGAAAAATTTCTAAACAATAATACTTTTCATTGGATCAGGGTTGCATTTTATATCATGTGTGAGTGTTTATACTTTGTGTGACGGTGTGAACACAAACTGTTATGTTAAATTAGATTTTTTGACAGTCGCAACAAAACTCATTAGATTTCTATCTCACAAAGTATTATGGAATACGTCAGACTTGTGAGATAGTGTAAACTAGCCTTTAAATGTGCACCTCAAATACTGTTTGCTATTAATTACTTAGATAACTGAATTCCAATAAAAATTATTATAAATTATTTGTATAAATTATTGTTTTTTTTACCAAAAAGTACCATTTGGTGGGAAAAATACTCTTTTAGTTGAAGTTCAGTACCATATCAAAATTTCAATTTTGCAACACTGATGAACACCATTATAATTTAACTTTATTTTTATTCTTATTATTGTTATTAAACCGCTAAATGTATGAATATCGGTATTATTATTTTATATTTTTATTATTATTTGAAATTAACGGATCAATGTATTACGCCATCTGGTGGCGCGTAGGAAATATTGGGACACGAAAACATACACTTATGAGCAACCCTGATAAATGGTTATGGTGGTATGTGTGTGTAAATGTCCGCCGGCAAACAGTATAAAAGCGGAGTACGTACCATTAAACGAGGCAGTCAGTCGGCAGCTGGCAAACGGGTAAGGTCTTATTTAGTTGTGAGAGGTTACACCGCTACAGCTAACTAATGTCCAGTGTTCGATTGAAGAGAGGTTACACCTCTTTCATTTGATCGCACTCGTTGCCAGCGCTGCCAGAAGTAAGATTTTACCTTATTTTTTAAGATTTTTTATCCGAAAAAAGATTTTTTCCCCAAAAACCAGATTTTTTGTTTTGTCTAGACGAGGGTTAGGTTCAATTAAAAAAACCTTCTTTGTTCTCTTTTGAAAATTTTTAAACTTAATAATGCAACCTTGCGGTTTACTGGACAAAAAAAAGGCCCAACCATAATGTGCTTAAGTTGGCTTAAGCAAATATACGAATACATGTATGAAAGTGTCATTTGCTTAAGCAAGTTGCGAAACTGATCGCACATTCCGTACGGAATCAAATGTTTGTTGATTTTATTTTTGTTTTTTTAATACATTTGAGAGACTTTTTGTAAATTTTTGACAGGAGGTTAAGCAATGCTATGCATATTATGGTTGGGCCTTAAAAAAGCAACCTCTGTTTGGCGTTCAAGGATGATTAATTAGGTGTAAGTTTTGCGCGCTTTTTATTTTGAAAAACAGAAAATATTGCAAGTCAGACTAAGGTTCGCAAAAATTAAATAATAGCAAAAACATTTAATGGAAAAATGTTTAATTCGAAAAGGTAATTTTAAGTGTATCGAAATACCTTTGAAAAAGCAGCTTATCAGGGGTGTCATGGAAATCGAAAACGTAAAACCAAAGAATTTGGCAGTTCTTTTTATTAAACTTTTAATCTAATTTTTACAATTTTTGTTAAAAAATTCTGTTTAATAGAGCATTATTTGTAAAATAATTGTCATAAAATTTTTTTATTACAGAAATCTTATTGAAAAACGACTCTTAAATTCTTTCGTTTTACGTTTTCGATTTCCATGACACCCCTGTATATCTAGATTTATATAAGTAAACTTTTAAAAATGTTTAGATTTTAGAGATATTTTTAAAAAGATCCCGCTAAATTTAATATTTAGCGGTTTCTAGCGGTTTTGAAGGTCGATTTGGCGGAAATCTTCAAAAAAAAAGTTGGCAACAGTGGAAATATATATTGATATGTTTTAAAGTTAATTTTAATAAAAAAGCCACTTTTTTCCAAAAATAAGATTTTTTTTCCAAAATAAGATTTTTTTTTGGTGAAATTAAGATTTTTTGTTGAAAATTTCTGGCAGCCCTGCTCGTTGCTAGGAAAGATTGCAAGAGAAGAGCGGTGTAGACTAAATTTTCTTGGTTTGTTCTCTGACCTTTTTCCCTGACTATCGTGAGACAGCGCTAGAGAGCAGGGTGATACTGCATTTCGAGAGAACAGCGGTGTAGACTAAATTCTCTCGACGTGTAGTAGACCGCCCGCAACGACTGCAAAGCAAGAGAACAGCGGTGTAGACTAAATTCTCTTGGTTTGTCGTCTGCCTTTTCCTTGGCTACTTTGGCCTTTCTGTCGAAGCCGTCGTGTGTGTCGCGTCGCTATCTCCGTGTGTGTTGTCGGTCCCGTCCCGAGAGTGTCGTGTCCGTCATTTGTGGTCTACGTAGTATTTAATTTGTCGATAATTGTATTAGAATTTTAAAATTAAGAAGAATAAAGATACTGAGCATACGGTTTATAACGTTTTGTGAAAAGAGCGAGTCTGGTGTTTCATTTCTCTGGTCATTTAAATAAATTTTTGTAACGAACCCTGGGAGCCGCGAGCTCTACCCTAGCATAAGGTGGAAAAACACGTCGTTACAAAAGAAATAACTTAATGAAAAAATGTCCAACCCTTATTTTGGTGCACAAAAACTATATGTTTTTGCAATGCATTAGCTCGTTTAGGCAACCCTACATCACAATTTTTTCATAAATTTTGTAAAAAACGCTTTATAACTTTTAACATTTTTATGTAAATGAAACAAAACAACAATGCAGTTTGACAGATCCATTTATTCTAAATAATTGAGAAACAACTATTTTTTGAATTCGCTCTTACCGTTCCTGAGTTATACCGGTTTTCAGCTTTGTACCCAGGGTTGTCAGATGTGGCGATTTTGAAACTTGTTTGGCGACCTAACTTTTGATTTGGCGACATGGCGATTTCAAAAATAGTTTGGGTTTTTTTTTGCTACTTTTGATGAGCCATGAATTTGTTTTGATATTCGATAAATTCAATACGAAAAAATATTATTTTTTTATTCTAGTGTTTTAATGTATGAAATCAGGCTGATGAAGATATTGAAAATCTTCCGAGAAAATTGCTTGTCATATTTTTTAAGATGATCTCCAAAGAATAAATAAATATAGTTCTTTAAAAGATGAATAACATATTTTATTAAGTTTACGTACATTTTTCCATTATAAAATGTGGCAACTTATCACAAACACAATTCGTTGTTGTTAAAGATATATTGAAGATTTTTAAGAATCCTAACGTACCTTCGGATGTTTATGAAACACATGGAAAAAATTACTGTTTGTTAATTGAAAAGAGTATTTAAATGATGATATTCCATCTGATTTAAGTGCTGGTAAGTCAAGCTGCCAATGCCTGTGTTAAAAGAGTGTTTTCAATAATGAAGTCCACTAAAACTCGCCTTCGAAGTAGAACGCAATACGAACTTGACACGTTATAACGAGTTCTATATTATATGAATGGGAAAAGTACGTGTTGTACTTTGTTGTACCTTCGTTGAATAAAGTAAGTTCCCTTATACCCTTTGTACACTTGCATACATTTCGCAGGAACGCATAGAAGATGTTGAAAATGTGAAATTCGCGTTCACACTTGAAACATCTAACATCTACTATTAATAAAAAATGTCACCATTTCTGAAAAAAAAACTTTTAATTTTTCAATTAATTTGTTTTCTACAAAATTGCCAACATTTTAAAAGATAACACCAAAATGTATTTCTAATTCATTTTGCTTAATATTTTTAGCAAAATAAGTCTTGCAAAAAAGGGAAAAACTTGAGAAATGGTAACGCTGCTTTCAAAGCAACTTCCATTTTGTCAGTGATGCCACAATAATTATAGAAATTATTGCCACTTTTCTAGTGATGACACTAAAAGAATCGAAAAATGTAAAAGGGAACAAAATGAAATAGTAATGCCATGTTCGCACGGTGCCTTGGATTACTTCGCTCTGTGTTATTTGAATTACTAATCGGTTTTGACAGTTCTTCTTCTTTTTATTAATTTTGTTTATTGCTAAATTGAATTGTTTGTTTGCGGTTACTTGTATTAAGAACGAAAAGAAAAAGTAAGTACAAAATATTATTTCAAAGAAATACATACATATAAAATATTTATTTTTCCAGTAAATAGAAAAGCTGTTAGCAAATGGACTCAATGTATTTTTATAATATAAAATTACTTCCTTTACTTTTGTTTACTTTTCTTCAGGGCTGCTAGATAAATTTGTGAGGAAATCGTCAGTTTCCTGAGAAAAAATAAGAAAATCGCCTTTATCGTTTCGAAAAACCGTCAAAAAAATCGGACAATTTAGAATTTAGTTATTTTTAAACAATTTTTGTTTGATTTTTATAAAAAAAAAACATTCAAACAAAAGCATAATTACTTCATACCCAGATAGCATTTGTAAATGGTAAGAGCTACTGGGAGTCTCATGAAGAGCGTCTTTGATCGTCGATTAACGCATTTTTTAATCGTAAAAGATTCCTCACACGGGAAAAACTGTAACATGAGCGAGATTCTTCCATAGCACAGCGAAAGACGCTTCTTCAATCTTTGTGGGAATCGTTTACGACGTGGTTAAAGACAATCTAACGAGACATTTATGTCAAGAATCGAATGAGACTTATGTAGATATTCTCTTACAACTCTTGAAATGTACTCTAAAAATAATCCAAGATTTTCTTAAAAATGGCATATTACGGCCGTACCTAAAAAAAGCGGCACGCGTTTCCTAGTTTTTGAATAGAGCTGCCTGATCGCTTTGCAATTGGAAAAGCCGATTTTGACAGCTCGTTTAAAAGTGAATTTTGCGCTTATTGTTAATTAATAATGGCAACTTAGCTATTTTTGGTCAATCTATTTCTATTTTTATTTAGATTTTAGCTATTTGCTATCACTACTGTTCCTGACACAACGTTGACGCTCTTTCCTGGTATGGCATATCAGGAGCGAAAGAAAACGTTTCGCCTCCCGCTCTTGTTAAGGTAGGGCTGTTAAACATTCCAAGATTAAAAAACCGAATTGGCAGAAAATGTAATGTTTTATTCAGACTTTGGAGACTGAAAAAATCGTCAAAATGACGATAAATCGTCTAATCTGCCAGCCCTGCTTTTCTTTGCTTAAGGGCTCTGGAGACTTTCAAATAAACCCGTCAATCAGTGCATATGTGTTAGTGTTTTGAGGTTTATTTGAGGTTTTTTTGGAGACGTACAAATAAACCCTTCAATCAACATTTGTAATTTTGATTTCATAGGGTTCGTTTCAAATAAGTATTTATATTTTTTTTTTCTTCCGTACATGACAACATACACAAAGCACATAAAATTTTTTTGTCAATCACAACTGGAGACTATCAAATAATCAGCAATCAAATAAAAAAATCAAAACTTTTTGATTTTCATCAAGCATTGCCGACAACGCGTATGTGTACCCGAAAAAGAACGACTGCACGCACACAACTATGTGATTGATGTATTTATTTGATAGTGTCCCGGGCGTTTTATGTTATATTTTTTTGGTGCTTTGACAGCTGGTGATGAAAGAAACCGATAAAAATTAGAGATTAAATTGATTTTAAAGTAATCCACAGGGTAATAAAAATTAAATTACGTACAAATAAGATAGTCCGCTCTCAAAATTTTGTATGACGAATTATTTAATTTGGATCATAATTAGGCTGTGGATTACGAATGAGAGCGTGAATTACGAAAAAAAGCTGTCGTGCGAACATGGTGTAACATTCTGTTATGATGTTAAAAAATTTTGATTTTTAGCACTATGTATTTCTTATGGGAACATTCCAACATCTTCGCAAATTGATGTTAAATGTTGAAAAGTGTGAAAAGGCTATTGATATGTATTAAAAAAAAAAAAAAAGGAGTATCGATGGTGAAATGTATAGCGTTTTAGATATTTAATAGATCTGCAACTACATATATCCAATATTTGTTTAATACTTACCGCAAAAATTCTTTATTTTTTGTTGCTGTAATTAGACTACTATAAACTTTTATTTGAAAGTCTCCAGAGCCCTTAAGCAAAGAAAAGCATGGTTGCCAGATTAGACGATTTATCGTAATTTTGACGATTTTTTGTTCCGAAATTAGCAAAGTGCCGATTTGCTGATTTTTTTTAAAAAAAAGTGACGATTTTTTCAGTCTCCAAATTCTGAATAAACATTACATTTTCTGACAATTCGGTTTTTTAATCTTGGAATGTTTAACAGCCCTAACTTAACAAGAGTTAACATTTTGTGTGCACTAGAAGTGAGCAAAAATATCGATATTTAAATAAAAAATAATCGATATATTTATATCGCCGATATTTAAAATACCGAAATATCGATATTGAAATACGAATATTGAATTCGACATTTTTTAAAGTCAGTCTTCATTAAAAACTCTAAATTTTAGCCGTTTTTCAAACAATATGTTTTTTAAGAATTGGCATCACTGCATGCATCATATGTTTTTTAAGCTAATAGGTCTGTCCGCATACACATATTTTGCATCATTTTGTGAAAAATGGTGCAAAATATTACAAAATGTTGTCTGTGTACTCCAAATCTCTTGCAGCGAGAGAGCCAAAAAGAGAATTTTTTGACAGTTGGAAGTTAGAGATCTTACAAAATGTTACTGGAGAAATTTCCTCTTGCAAGATTTTGCAACTAGTTTGAACAGCTGTTTTTATTACGTGTGCCAATATTATGGTATTTTGCAGAATAACAACAAAACGTCGGTTGCAAAGCAACTATCTTTTTTAAATGCATGCTACAATGCAACCGTGTAGGTTATTACAATTCTATTTGTACCAATGTGCACCAAAAAAGTATTTAATGAGAACATAATACAAAAGCTGTGCATTATTAAACTTGAATATACATTTTTGACTTGTGCTGCAATGTATATTGATGTTTTGGAACTCAGCCAAACTGTATATATTCTGCAAAAAATCGAACCCAGAAATCTCGGGAACGGAACGAACGATTTTTTGCACGCATCGCTCATTTTGTTCCAAAAAGTTAATTTTTTTTTAACTATTTTTTGTATTTTTGTTAAAAATATTAAATATTTATACTTCCCCTTTTAAATTCCTAAATTCGACGCTAACTTTTTGATTTCATTCGGTAAATCCCCTTATTTGGGTATTTTTGTTTCCCGGTTTTTAAATTCCCAAAAGTCGCTATTTTGCTAAATTTTGCTTTGTCATTTCAATTGCCTACACACCGATCAGCTGTTTTCTTGCAAGATTTCACTGGATTCTGTCTGCGTACTTTTTGAGATATTTTCAGCCGACAGAGTAAAATTGTACTGTAAAATTTACTGAGTATTTTCTACTGGAAAAGTACGCAGACAGATCTAATATAAAGTTCTAAAATGATTGGCATTTATAAGAAGCAGTGCCGGATACGAGAAGCAGATTGACAGGAGAGCACATAAAACAGAGAGTGCTGCTGATGTCCATATCTGATGATTACTAGTTTAACTAAAACAATCAAAAACATTTCTAGTTAAAGTTGATACTTTTGGGGTGCAATTCAAATTTTAAGGTAAGTTGGTACTTCCATGACTTATTTACTTCTATTTAAAATTTTCTAGTCTTGGGCTTAATCGTTCATTTAGGTGACCGGTCATTATCGTTCAGTTAAAAAAAATTAACTAGTTCGTTCTTTTCGTTCACCCGGTCTTTTGTGCCAGTCGGTCTTTTGTGTCAGTTGGCATTTTGTGTCACTTGGTCTTTTGTGTCTTTCGTTCAGTCATTCACAATTGATTGAATACGGCAATGTGTTAAAAGAAACAAGTATAGCATACTTGTATGATGTTACACTCAAAATATTATGTAGGTAAATTCAAAAGAATATTAAGTTTGAATAACTGAAAATTTAATAAGAAAATAAAGGAATTTTAGGTCTATTTTTTAATGTTTATTTTAAAACGGAGAAATTCTTTAAAAATGAATTAATTTTTCTGTTATTTTATATTTAAAATATACAAACTACAAAAAATACATTCAAAGTTTTTTTCAGTTAATTTAAATTACATACTAAGAAAGCTTAAACAGTATTTTTATCTGTCATTATTACCTACCAAATCAGCGAAACATTTTAGTTTTTTATTTATGTGCACATGTATGTGCGTATGTAATACTGGGTACACACAATGCAATGCATTTACGCAATCTAGCAAATTAAATTAATTTTCATTCATTTTTCATTCATTCTAGATTGCATCAACATCAAAACGTATTGATATTTTAAGATTGCATTGATGAAGATTGCATTGATGTAGATTGCACTGTGTGTACCCAGCATAAATAATAAAATAATTTAAAATAACTTTGCAGTTAAGCATTTCAGTTTTATTTTATGCATACAAAATAACTGAACATATTTGTTTTTGGAACAACATGTAGAAACAGTTAAAGAATTAGTTTAGTTATAAAATAACAAAATTTTCATTAATTTTAAACTTTACGGAAAATGATTTTAGTAAATTACACTCAGTTACTGTACAAATTTTTGAGTGTACCCAAGAATAGAAAACAATAAACGCAAATCAAATTCGCAGTTGTTTTTCGTTTACTAAACAACTGATTAAAAAGAAACAATACTTTTATACAGCCTTATTCAAAAAAAGTTACTAAAGGTTTACCAAGACTTATTAAGTAAAAATCGTTAAAGTATTATTCAAAAGCAATTATTAGTCTAAAATACCTTTCGTAACTCAATATTAAAAGTAAGAATTTTAAAGTACCTTCAACCCTACTTTAAACCTAAATTGATAATATTACAAAGACAACAAACTTTGAGAAAATAAACAAAATAATAAAAATATACATTTTACAATATTATATTGGTATTTAAAATTAAAACACTAAGTTTTATAGAACGAATTGGTAAGTATTATGATTATTTAAAAAAATAAGTAGGTTTTGACTTGTCTTCTATTTTAACAGAATTTTTAACGCAAATATCCAACTGCAGACGCCAAAGAATTTATAAAGATAGGCCTGATCCGTTTTTCCTTCCTGACATCGAATTCAAAAAGAAATATCGGTTTAATAAGCAAACCGTAAAAAACATAACAAATTTAATAAAAAATGATATTTCATTGGACAGAAGAGGATGTGGAACATCGGCAGAATTGCAGGTATTGGTAGCCTTGCGCAGTTGGGGCAGAAGAGAAGTAAGTTTTGCAATTTATAAGAGTGAATTTTAAGTAGAAAAAAATTCGATTTTTAGGTGCAGGACGATGCTGGTGACATTCATGGCCTATCTCAAGCAACGGTCAGCAGAATTTGTGCAAAAGTGGCTCGAGCTATCGCCAAACTAGCAAACGATAAAATCAAAATGCCTGCTACCGTGCAAGATGAAGTGAAAGTTTCAAAACAATTTAAAGAAATTCGCAACTTCCCCACTGTTATTGGGGCAATTGATGGAACTCACATAAGAATTAGAAAAACTGGTGGTGATTTAGCTCAATATTACATAAATCAAAAGGGTTTTATTCGCACAACAAATAAAATAATGGTTAATCAATTTATTTTTATTCGAAAGAAACTATAGTCATGTATGATTATTGATATTTATTAATGTTTTTATTTTCTTTTTTTATATTTCTGAATAAAATGAAAGCAAACAAATTTTTTTTAAAGAAAAATATTTCCTTTTAGTCTATAGATAGGTAAAATAATTTACAAATACGGTTACGGATAAAAATAATATTAATTTTTTTTGCATTACTAGAATTGAAATGACAAGTGCATGAAACGGTGTTACCAGTCTGAAACTAAAAAAATTCTTAAAGTCATTATTAACTAATATACGTTTTTTGTATACAAATTTTTACAAAATGGTTATTAAGCGTAAAGTGCTTATTAACTAATATGTTCTTTAAACCAAAATTAACATTTTTTTTGAATAAGGCTGATAGTGTTTATGTTATACCAATATACTATACTTGTTTCTTTTAACACATTGCCAGTGGCAATCTGCCACATTGTTTTAAAAATTTCATAGTACAATCTGGGCTGCCATATGTAGTGATTTCTCGCTAAACGTGGCGATTTCAATACTTTTTTGGTGTTCTTAATTTCTATTTGCTTATGCTATGTTCATACGACGATATAAACCACTCGTTTCGCTCTCTGAAACTAGTTTGCCAAACATGCTGTTCATACGAATGATTCTTGACATTTTTTTGTGTGTTGTTAGTGTGATTTTATTAAAAATAGATAAACAAAATATTTAAAAGTTAAAAATATATAATTTAATACTTTTATTAATATTATTATTGTATAATTATCACTTTATTTTATTAAACATCAATTTTTATTTTGTTTTTTTTCATTGTTTTGATTTTTTTTGAGAGCTAGTTCAGTAGTGCGATTCACTATGCTTTTTAAGCCACAATTGTTTCGTTTAAAAATGTTAACCACAAAATTAACCATTTTGCTATTCACTAACACTTTTAACGACATCTGCTGTTGTTTAAAGTCAGCTGTTTCAGGCAGCTGTTATTTTTAACAAAACAAATTGTGGTTTATTAACACTAACATTTTTGGTGTGGTTAAATCCGCTAAGAAAAAAGTTTATTTTTCGTTGTACCTATAAAGTCGATGAATATTATGGCTTTGGGGTACTTAGCCTAAAATTTATCCACTTCTTGTCACACACCAATTTTCCGTGGAGCCTCTTATTTATTTATCCTAAAACCCACAATTTAACTCAAATAAAACTAAAAATTTAATTTAATTAAAATAAAAATTAAAATACTAAAATAAAATAATTAATAAAATAATAAAAATTAGTAATGTTTTACGCACTTTGCACAATATCATTTAAAATCTATAAATTAAAAGGTTTTTGTTTTGTTTTTTTTATTTTCTCTTTGTTATTTTATCCTATTTTGATGTTTCTCTTGGCAGAGTTGCCACGATATATCAATTTGCATAGAGAGAAAAATAAAACTATTTACCATTGTTATAAATAAGTTAGTGAATCACATAGTGGTTAGTGCAAACATCAAAATGTGTGGTTTAAGTTAACACTTTTTAAAGTGTTAAAAGTTAGTGAATCGCACTACAGATAAACTAACGATAAATGTTATCAAAATTGGGGATGATAGTACATTTTTCCTGTTTCGCAGCATGTTTCAAAATGAAACGACCGGTTTCGCTCTCAAAATTTTGTATGGGGAAACAAGTCGTTTCAGCCATGTTTGGTGCGCGAAACAGGAATAAGAGAGCGAAACACGAATATTGCTGTCCGTGTGAACATGGTATTAGGTTACTTTATTTACCTGGGGCTTACACGTGAAAGTACTTTCGTGCAAGTAGACTATAGGTATTATCAACGAAAAATTTAAGAAACAGCCGATTGGCTAAAAGTACAAAAATTATGTGTGTGTTAGTAAAAAACTGCGAGTGTATTGCAACTTTCAAGAAATTTACTTTCATGTGTAAATGCTAGGTTAATACTACATTTACACCTACGCAAAATCTAGTACTTACGAGATTTCGAGCCAAATCTAGTTGTTTTTGACTAGATTTCCTATACAAAACAAAATCTACTTCGTGACAAGATTTCGACGAAATCTACTCAAAATCTAGTAGTACTTAATGATGCAACTATGGTTTTTACAATATAGCACTAAAAAATATTTCCCTGCACAAAAAAAATGACATTTAAAAAAAAAAAAAACAAAACAAAAATTGTTAAAAAAAATATTAAAAATTTTTATAAAAATTGTAAAAAAATTAAAAACACGAATAATATTGATAAAATAAATATCGTTGATTATTAAAAAAAAGGTAATGCAAATTTTTTAATGTATATTTCTTTTTGTGTTTGTGTGTGTAACGAAAAAACTTTAAGTCATCTGTTGTGTTATAAAAACAAAATCTCGCTAATGTCAAAAAAGTACAATGTAAACGCACTAGATTTCGAAGAAGATTTTAAATCAAATCTACAAGATTTCGGCCTAATGTAAATGTAGTATTAAGAGAAAAAACAACATTTTTTGCGAGGGCTTATTCAAAGTAAGACGTTGTAATAAGTCCGAAGTATTTTCATATAAAGGGTGGTTAAATTTCAAGGGCCGATGTTGATTTTGAATAAAACACAAACTATTTAGGAAATTATTGTAATTTTATTTTATTATGATATATTGGTATTACTCAATTATGTATGGAACAAAATATCGGCCAAATGGGCGCCGCGACCACGGCGGCACACCTCCATCCGATGGTCCAAATTTTCGATGACCCTGAGGCATAATGGAGGTTCTATGCCGTTAATGTGCCGAATTATCTCATCCTTTAGCTCTTGAATTGTTGCTGGCTTATCGACGTACACCTTTTCTTTCAAATAACCCCAAAGAAAAAAGTCCAATGGTGTCAAATCACATGATCTTGGCGGCCAATTGACATCGCCATTACGTGAGATAACACGGCCATTGAATTTGTTGCGCAAAAGAGCCATTGTTTCGTTAGCTGTGTGGCAAGTGGCACCGTCCTGCTGAAACCACATATCGTCCACATCCATATCTTCCAATTCGGGCCATAAAAAGTTCGTTATCATCTCACGATAGCGAACACCATTCACAGTAACTGCCTGACCGGCCTCATTTTGGAAAAAATACGGCCCGATGATGCCGCCAGCCCATAAACCGCACCAAACAGTCACTCTTTGTGGGTGCATTGGTTTTTCGACAATCACTCTTGGATTATTATTCGCCCAAATGCGGAAATTCTGCTTATCGACAAATCCACTGAGGTGAAAATGTGCCTCATCACTGAAGATGATTTTCTTCGAAATTTATCATCCATTTTTATAATAAGTCTGGATATCTTTAACACGTTGTTGGATTGTGTATCTCTCCATGGTTCAAATTGAGTAAGTCTGAAATAGAGAAATGTCAAATAAAATTCGGAAAAAAACTTGGCGTTTAGGTGTGGTTCACATTCAACATCGGCCCTTACAATTTAACCACCCTTTATGTCGTTACCTAACTGCAGCAAATGTTGAGCGCAAGTTTTCAAAAATTTAAACAAAAATAATGTAAGAAAATAATTAAAAATTTAAAATTTATGTGGTATTTTAAGTACAGAAGACTTTTAAAAATAAACAAAAAATAACAGCGATTGCACAAACTTTTAGCTATCAAAAGAATATTACAAAAACAATAAACGAATATCAGATGTGATTATTAATATTCATATGAGTTATTTTTTCAAAAGATATGATAATATGAATTTTAATTTTTGTTTTTATTTTATAAAAATTAGAAGTAAAAAACCTTTAAAAAAAATTACTTTAAAACTTTTACTGCCTGTTTTTAGAACTTATACAGGTCTGTCACAGAAATCAATTCCGATCGAAAGTGATTTCGTTTTATATGAAGCAAAATACGAAATCACTTCGACTTTCGATCAGAATTGATTTCTGTGACAGGCCTGATAATGTCATTAATCCATTTATATGATATAAAAGCATGTTGCTTGTCAATACATTTTAAATATGAAAGCTTGTCGCGAGATTTAAGTACTCATATTTACTTCGTTTGAGAATTTTAATAGTTAAAATCAATCACACCAACTGTCAATTCCACCAAGTTCAGTTATAATTAACTATCAGCTTAACTGTCAAAAACATATTGTTAACTGGTAGTTAAAGTAAAAAATAGTTGTAACTGAACTTGGTGAAATTGGGCGCAAGTTATTTAATTTACTTGTTTTTCTACACAAGTAAATCTCCCGACAAGCTTTAAATCATATAAATTTCGTAACGACGTTATAAGATGATAGTACAAGTTTTCAAGTAAAATTATATTTTTTCTTTTTAGAGCATTTAAATAAGAGATTGTTTTTCAAATATTATTTACTTTTAATTTATTCCAAAACTCGCATTCCTATTCTGAGTAAGTCCTTTCAGTTAATACCCATATTGAAGGCAAACATTAAAAACTTAGTCCGTCATATTGGATTTAGAGATTAAGAGTCACTTAATTTTTAGACTTATTCTCAGCAAGCCCTACTATTTGATACTCATATTGTAGGAACGCATTAAAAATAATAAGTCCACCATCTTGGGTGTTTTACCATGTTGGATTTAGAATAACTTTACACAGTTAACCATGCATTGTCATCCAAACTGAACGTCTTTACAAAAGTCATCTTAATCGGTTCGAGGTATCTGCTTTAAAATTGAGTTGCAACATTTCACCCACAATTATATGTACATTGCAAGTTAAATAAAATCTTTTAAAATTCATAAGTTATTTCTTATACACAATTTTTTTTTTATATTTTAACAGTCTTATTCATAAACGAATGCTTAAGTAATGTATACATTAAAAATAGGTTTTCCATTCTAATTTCGTGCTCTAAAACTTGACTAAGCCTTAATAAATAGAGCTGTCGAATATTGAATTTGGTTATTTATTTAAAGGCCTTATTTGAAAAATAAATGAAATAAATATGTAGAAACTGGGAATTATTTCCTTTCGCAGGTTACTTTATATTATATTCAACATTTTTTTATTTTTCGAATTTATTCTATGAGTTAAATTTCAGTTATGTATTTTATAAAGCTTTTTTGTAATAGTCTTATTCCTTCAATTTTTCAGGAATGACTTTATACACTACCAGACTATTATATTGTATCTTCTTGTTACATTTTACCTACGCTATCCTTTGGATAGCAATGAAGTATATAGTATGCACAGAAAAATTTACAATTATTAGACACCAGCAGAATGTAATGCATTTTCTGGCCCGCTACGGCCTTCGTCAGCATTCTTTGTGTCACACTGGATAGTGATACTTTATAAATTGAATGTATTTAACTCAACTATTTTAACAAATAGAAACTGGGAATTATTTCCTTTCGCAGGTTACTTTATATTATATTCAACATTTTTTTATTTTTCGAAAAAAAAAATGCATTACATTCTGCTGGTGTCTAATAATTGTAAATTTTTCTGTGCATACAATATACTTCATTGCTATCCAAAGGATAGCATAGGTAAAATGTAACAAGAAGATACAATATAATAGTCTGGTAGTGTATAAAGTCATTCCTGAAAAATTGAAGGAATAAGACTATTACAAAAAAGCTTTATAAAATACATAACTGAAATTTAACTCATAGAATAAATTCGAAAAATAAAAAAATGTTGAATATAATATAAAGTAACCTGCGAAAGGAAATAATTCCCAGTTTCTACATATTTATTTCATTTATTTTTCAAATAAGGCCTTTAAATAAATAACCAAATTCAATATTCGACAGCTCTATTTATTAAGGCTTAGTCAAGTTTTAGAGCACGAAATTAGAATGGAAAACCTATTTTTAATGTATACATTACTTAAGCATTCGTTTATGAATAAGACTGTTAAAATATAAAAAAAAAATTGTGTATAAGAAATAACTTATGAATTTTAAAAGATTTTATTTAACTTGCAATGTACATATAATTGTGGGTGAAATGTTGCAACTCAATTTTAAAGCAGATACCTCGAACCGATTAAGATGACTTTTGTAAAGACGTTCAGTTTGGATGACAATGCATGGTTAACTGTGTAAAGTTATTCTAAATCCAACATGGTAAAACACCCAAGATGGTGGACTTATTATTTTTAATGCGTTCCTACAATATGAGTATCAAATAGTAGGGCTTGCTGAGAATAAGTCTAAAAATTAAGTGACTCTTAATCTCTAAATCCAATATGACGGACTAAGTTTTTAATGTTTGCCTTCAATATGGGTATTAACTGAAAGGACTTACTCAGAATAGGAATGCGAGTTTTGGAATAAATTAAAAGTAAATAATATTTGAAAAACAATCTCTTATTTAAATGCTCTAAAAAGAAAAAATATAATTTTACTTGAAAACTTGTACTATCATCTTATAACGTCGTTACGAAATTTATATGATTTAAAGCTTGTCGGGAGATTTACTTGTGTAGAAAAACAAGTAAATTAAATAACTTGCGCCCAATTTCACCAAGTTCAGTTACAACTATTTTTTACTTTAACTACCAGTTAACAATATGTTTTTGACAGTTAAGCTGATAGTTAATTATAACTGAACTTGGTGGAATTGACAGTTGATGTGATTGATTTTAACTATTAAAATTCTCAAACGAAGTAAATATGAGTACTTAAATCTCGCGACAAGCTTTCATATTTAAAATGTATTGACAAGCAACATGCTTTTATATCATATAAATGGATTAATGACATTATCAGGCCTGTCACAGAAATCAATTCTGATCGAAAGTCGAAGTGATTTTGTATTTTGCTTCATATAAAACGAAATCACTTTCGATCGGAATTGATTTCTGTGACAGACCTGTATAAGTTCTAAAAACAGGCAGTAAAAGTTTTAAAGTAATTTTTTTTAAAGGTTTTTTACTTCTAATTTTTATAAAATAAAAACAAAAATTAAAATTCATATTATCATATCTTTTGAAAAAATAACTCATATGAATATTAATAATCACATCTGATATTCGTTTATTGTTTTTGTAATATTCTTTTGATAGCTAAAAGTTTGTGCAATCGCTGTTATTTTTTGTTTATTTTTAAAAGTCTTCTGTACTTAAAATACCACATAAATTTTAAATTTTTAATTATTTTCTTACATTATTTTTGTTTAAATTTTTGAAAACTTTGCGCTCAACATTTGCTGCAGTTAGGTAACGACATAAAGGGTGGTTAAGTTGTAAGGGCCGATGTTGAATGTGAACCACACCTAAACGCCAAGTTTTTTTCCGAATTTTATTTGACATTTCTCTATTTCAGACTTACTCAATTTGAACCATGGAGAGATACACAATCCAACAACGTGTTAAAGATATCCAGACTTATTATGAAAATGGATGATAAATTTCGAAGAAAATCATCTTCAGTGATGAGGCACATTTTCACCTCAGTGGATTTGTCGATAAGCAGAATTTCCGCATTTGGGCGAATAATAATCCAAGAGTGATTGTCGAAAAACCAATGCACCCACAAAGAGTGACTGTTTGGTGCGGTTTATGGGCTGGCGGCATCATCGGGCCGTATTTTTTCCAAAATGAGGCGCAGAAATGCGCATAGGAATAGCTTATCCCATCAACAATAAATTTCAAGTGTTTTTATCAATGATAAAAACTGGGAATTAAGCACGAATAACAAAATCTTTTGAAATTAAAATTTTGTATTCCCAACATTGAAATTACTTTTTGATAATAAACAGGCAAGTGCACCGCCTAAAAAAAACACTTAATTGACAACATCTTTTGTAAGTTGTTGTTTGTTTTTATTTTGTTTTTCTTAACCTACTTACAACTACAGTTAATGTTGAGAGAATTTCAACTAATTGTAGTGGGGAATGTAAGATGAGATAAACCCACTGTTTATTGTTGATGTGTTTTGTTTAAACTTTGATATTGTTACAAGTAGAACTGTTGCTATAAGTCTTATACGCTTAACAGTTTTATTTGGTTTAATATCTTTAGTTTTTCCAAAATCTTTATGGATGAAGTTTCCTGATGATCTGGCCTAAGCAACCAGTGAAATGCGCATAGGAATAGCTTATCCCATCAACAATAAATTTCAAGTGTTTTTATCAATGATAAAAACTGGGAATTAAGCACGAATAACAAAATCTTTTGAAATTATATATATATGGGCATTTCCCCAGAATGGTCTACCAGGATGAAAAAATAGAATGTTGATAATCATCGTCTTTTATTGTTTATTTTTATTAAAAAAGTCTATGTTGTTATAAAAGAATGGTTTCATAGCATGTCTCAGCTGTTTTACTTGAGGAAATTGCACTGGAAACTGGAAAATTTTATATTTTCTTATATTTTCTTCTTCTAAACACATTTTTATATGCTTATTTTACATGCAAAAATATGTTATGTTTACACTCTTTCTTCATAATCTTTTCATTACAATCAATTGTAAATTGAGTATTTAGTTGTTTGTTAAGGAAATTTGAAGACATTAATGGGAAACTGCAATGTGATAATAATAAAAAAACATATGGAAAAATCGTACGTTCGCGACCCGTACGTTCGCGACCGGTACTTAAGTTAATTAAACAAAAACCAAAAGAGATATTTTTTTTTGGTAAATACTGCATGGAGACCTACATTAATACACTTTTAAAATAAATTAATCACTTTTGAATATTCCGTTCCATTACGCAGATTTTTACATTTAACTGCTGTCAGCCAAAGTTGACTTCTATTTTGCGTACGTTCGCGACCACATGTTAATAACTATTATTATGAAAACTTAAACTCGATGAAACTCATCTTTTGCACTAAACATACAGCTACCCAAATGCTATCGAATCGCAAAAAAAAAAGCTAGGAAAAGTTTTGTTTTCTATATTATTTGTACATCAAAAGCGTACGAACGTACGTTCGGGACCCCAGGAAATGCCCATATATGTAGAAATGATTAAATTAAACACTTAAAGCTTTTGCATTTTTATAAAATGTTTAATTACAAAATTTAGTTTTTATTGATTAGCAAAATTAATTATTAAGTTAAAGAAAATGATTTTTAAAATGTAGGTTATAATGTCCGTCCGACTTGACACAACTTTTCAACTTAAGTCGTCACAACTTCACAACTTTACAACTTTCTCGGCTACTTGATCTTTTACGACTGACTACTACTTTATATTCTGTTCTTTCTCTTCGTCCGTACGTGTGATATAACTTAGTAGATAAGTACGTTTTGTGTCTGTCCTCTATTCTACCCTTCTATCCCACATTCGGCCATCCGACTCATCATCCGTCCCGGAGGAAATGCTGTCATTGTCTTCACCCTTAGAATAAGACCATAGCTTCATGTGGTCATTGCTTGTGCTGGTTAAGTTTGGTCCATCAAACGAAGCAGCTTTTCGAACATTGTATCGGCCATTCCTCTTCACTTTCGTAACTTCATAAGGGCCAAGGTATTCATTTGCAAGCTTTTTACCGGCAACAAACTGGGTCCTCTTGATTGCTACTAAGTCACCCTCTTTGTAGTCTACATTTTTCTTTCTTTTACGATCAAAGCTTTTCTTGTATTCATGTTGTATCTTTTGTATTTGCTGTTTACTTTCATATCTCAATTGTTGTCGATTTTCATCAAATTCAGTGACAAGTTCGTTTCTCAAGATATCCATTATATTCGTGCAGCTCTCGTTCTTCATTTTTACGCCAAACATAAGTTCAAACGGTGACCGATTTGTAGATCTATGCATGGTACTATTTAAAGCTCTCTGGACATTACTAACTTCTTTATACCACATTTCTGGCTTTTCTGACGAAAGTTTTGATAATACTGATATTATAACCCTGTTGACACGTTCGATTTGGCCGTTCCCTCTCGGCACACCAGTTGTAGATAAGACATGTTCTATGTTCTTCGTAAGACAAAATTCTTCAAACGTTTTCGAAGTGAACGCAGAGCCTCGATCACTTATTATGCGTTGTGGGTTACCAAAAACCGACGCCAACACTCTAATTTGTTAATTACTTCATCAACACCAGTTGTTTTTGTGGGGTATATCCAAACAAATTTGCTAAAACCATCTACTACAGCAAATATATATTTGTACTGCTTGGAAGTTGCATCCATAGGACCCAAGTGATCGACATGGATCGTACATAGCGGCGAATCACCCTTATCTATGCATTCTAAAAATCCTTCTAGTTTACCCTGCTTCTTATTAAAAAGAATGCACTTTACACAATTCTGTATGACTTTTTTAACTTTACTCTCTACGTGTGGAATGAAATATTGCTGCTTTATTTGGTACATAGTTTTGGCGATACTAAAATGCCCAATCTCATGCGCCCTAGTTATTATTTCCTTCTCCATGTTACGAGGAACAACAAAAACATCTTGTCCATCAATTGATTTACACAATACGCCTCCTAGTAGTTTGTAATTGTCGTATGGACGAATTTTCAATACTTCAATTATAGATTTTATGGTTTCATCACTGCTTTGCGCGTTGCGTAAACGGCATGTTAATTCTGATTCCAGGCTTACGATGTTAACTGCGTTTCTGCTGAGTGCATCTACGTGTTTCATGCGATCTCCTTTACGATGTTTAAGATTATAATCGAAATCTTGCATAAACATTACGTATCTGGAAATCGAGTGTGTAAGTTCACTTTTGTCGTAAGTTTGTTTGAACGCTAAACAATCCGTGACTAAATCAAATGTTATACCCAAAAGATAGTGTCGTAATTTTTTCATGGCTAAAAATGCTGCCTTGATTTCCAAATGATAACTATGTAACCTTGATTCCGATTCAGACGTCTTTTTACTATAATAGTAAACGGGATACCACTTCTCATCAAATTGTTGTACAAGTATAGCCCCAAAACCAAACTTTGACGCATCTGTATGCAACTCAGTCCTGGCTTCCCTCGAAAATATTTTCAAAACCGGTTGGCATGTCAGCATACTTTTTAATTTGTTCATAGCCGCTTTAGCTTCATCATTTATTACAAATTTTTCATCTTTCTTTAGCAGGTTCGTTAATGGTCGAGCAATAAGTGAATAGTTCGCAATAAACTTTCTGAAAAATCCAGTAAGACCAAGAAACGATTGCACTCCTCTTATATTACATGGTTCTGGAAAATTCTTTATAGCTTTAAGTTTCTCTTCGCTAGGTGTAACTCTACCCTCTTCTATAATAATTCCCAAAAATTCAACTTTTCTTTGTAAAAACTTACATTTCTTCCAGTTTATTTCCAAATTATTTTCAGCAGCAACACAAAAAACTTTTTGCACGTAACTCAAACCAGTATCTTCATCAGCAGAATAAACAATAATGTCGTCCATATAAATTTGCATTATGCCGTCATTCACTAAATCGACAAAAATTGCATTTATGAAACGTATGAACACAGCCGGTGAATTACAAAAGCCAAAGGGTGCATAGTTAAACTCAAATATTCCTTGTTTCGTCACAAATGCTGTAAATTTTTTGCTGTCTTCTTCAACTGGAACATGCAGAAATGCGTTTTTAATATCTAGCACACTAAATACTGACGCGCCCGACAAACAGTCAATCAAGTCCTCCATATTAGGAACTGGAAAACGGTCTTTAAAACAAACTTTATTTATACGCCTATAATCTATACACATTCTTTTAGAACCATCTTTTTTGTCTGCTAAGACTACTCGGCTACAATACTGGGATACAGATTTCCGAATAATGCCCTGTTTAAGCCATGTTTCTACTTGCTCCTCAACTATTTTCTGCTCTGGTGGTGGCAAACGGCTTGGCGATGAATAAATTGGATTTTCATTTTCTAACACGATTTTCATTTTAATATTGTTTGTTACAGTACGAACCGGCGAATAATTGTTTTTCATTACTTCGATTTGTTTTTTATAAGCATTTGGTGCTACAACACAGGAGTCTTTGTTAACACTTATGCTCATTATTGTCTCAATTTCATTTTCAACATGGGTTTTTATTAACGAATTAAATTTATACCCTTTCTCATCAGACGAATACCGGAATTTTTCTAAAACATCAAACCCGATAACCATATCATGACCGATAGCATTGTCTGGGACAACAACAAGATTGTGTTTAAGATATATTCCATCAAACTTGGAATTCACACTTATAATACCAATCGGAATTGTCACTGCACCACCGAAACCGATTATTTCTCTTTCATAATTTTTAATCACTGTTTCAAAGTTCCTAATGAAAATACTTTCTTTTACTAACGAAATGTCCGCGCCACTGTCTATTAAACAATCAAATTCTTTTTCGTCTATTAGCAGTTTTTTTAGACTGGTTTTTTTCATTGTACAATTCACTTTGTCAGCAGACGTTTTTTTACAATCTTTTGCTATGTGCCCAGTTTTGCTGCACTTAAAACATTTTGGGCCCTCCAAAGGGCAAGAACTACGTTTGTGATCTTGTGATCCGCAATTAAAACAACGAATTGTTTTATTATTGCCAGTATTTTTGTTAGTTTTATGGTGGTTTTCACTTTCATTTTTACCCCGAAAAATGCTCTCATATATTTCATATTGATCTTTAAACTCTTTATAATTTTTTGCACTGTACAAATTTATTTTATTTTCACGTTTGCCTCTTATACCGTCAGCAATATACCGGATAACTGAACGTTCATTTACTTCACCGAAGGAAGCAATTCGTCGCATATGTAGCATGTATTCGTGTATAGTTTCACTATCATGTTTTTTTCGGTCGCGAAGCTGCGAATGAATTTCGGCACTTGAGTATTCCTTGTGGAACTCATCAATAAAAATTTCCTTTAGAGTTGCGAAATCAAAAACCGATACCGATTGAAGGAATAAATCTGCGGATTTTTTCATTTTATTTCGCGCAAAAACAAATTTTTGTGTATCACTCCAACCATAAGCACTTGCATTATCTTCAAAGTTTTTTATCCACATTTTAATTGGCATACCACTATCGCCTTCAAACGTAGGAATTGTTCTTTCCACTGCCACCTGATCAAGATCAAAATTTGTATTTTCTTTTTGTGACATTGTTCTTGTTTCTTTATTTACTTTGTCTATTCCCTTTACAAAAATACTTTCAACAACTTTTTCGTTTATTTGTTTGCTTTCTGTTATTTTTGTCTTTACTTCTTGATTGTTTATATAATTTGTTTGCTTTATTTTTATATTTTCATTTGCACTTTCGTAATCACTTTTATCTTCAAAATTTTCTCTGTTTTGAACATTAATTTCTTTGACTTCCAATTCTTTTTTCTTTGAACGTGTTGTTACTCCTTCATTGTCGTCTCCTTTTTCAGACATATTCGTTGTAGTTTGTAAAAAAGAACTAACATTTTTTATATTTCACCATTAACGTATTACAAGTATTCTTTTTTTTTTTTTTTTTTTAATTTGTCTTGTTCCCGGTATTTCTGACTTTGATTTTGACCTTTATATGTTTCAATACCAATCGTATCGTTAAAAAAAAAACCGCGACTCACATATGTATAAATATATTTTTTTCCGCTTGTTAAAACTTGTTTAATTGTTTCAAATGGGTATGTACAATATTTATGTAAAACACCGTTACTTGTCTTTTTTGTAACAGAAACACTTTTAGTTTTCAAGAATTGTAGATTTGTTATAGACACTTTTTTTTTCGTTGTAATACAATATTTCACAGAAAAACTTTTGCTTTTTTTCTTAAATTTTTAATATTTGTAGGTGTTTTCTTCTTTTCATAAATCACTATCCTTTTCTTATTATAGTTTTATGCATAGGACGAGCCCCCAAATGTAGAAATGATTAAATTAAACACTTAAAGCTTTTGCATTTTTATAAAATGTTTAATTACAAAATTTAGTTTTTATTGATTAGCAAAATTAATTATTAAGTTAAAGAAAATGATTTTTAAAATGTAGGTTATAATGTCCGTCCGACTTGACACAACTTTTCAACTTAAGTCGTCACAACTTCACAACTTTACAACTTTCTCGGCTACTTGATCTTTTACGACTAGAGTTGTGTCGGTCATGAACGACCCGGTTCAATTGAACGAATCAGTCAAATGAACGTTGAACGGCCGTTCAGTCTCATCGTTCAATATGGTTCACTTGGGTCTTTTCAGGTCTTTTGAATCAGTTTGAATCAGTCATTCACTTGCTTACCGAACAACTGATTGAAAAGAAACAACAGTACTATTCTTGTGTACCTATATGTTTGTTATGCCAGAATAATATACTTGTTTCTTTTACTCATTGTCACATTGCTTTACACATTTTCATAATACATCGTTCAATATGGTTCACTTGGGTCTTTTGAATCAGTTTGAATCAGTCATTCACAAAAAACAAAGCAAAATGTTTCTTCGAATTTGCTTTGTGTTTATTGTTTTCTATTATTGTATACATATTTATTATATGAATATTGCTATACGCTTTTAACACATTGCCGTATTCAATCAATTGTGAATGACTGAACGAAAACCACAAAAGAGCAACTGATACAAAAGACCGACTGATCCAAACGATCAACCGACCCAAAAGACAAGTGACCTGAAATGACCCACTGAACGAAATGAACGAACTCGTTCACTGTTTCGAATTGAACGTTAATGACCGGTCACCTAAACGAACGATTAAGCCCAAGACTATTTACGACTGACTACTACTTTATATTCTGTTCTTTCTCTTCGTCCGTACGTGTGGTATAACTTAGTAGATAAGTACGTTTTGTGTCTGTCCTCTATTCTACCCTTCTATCCCACATATATATATATATATTTTATGTTTGTTCATGAAAATGAATGCATGTACAAAGGGATACGAAATTTTTTAATTTGGTAATAGAAGTTTCAGCAAAAAACGTTCGATATATCGATATTTTTTAAATAATAAATATCATTTTTCAATTTTCCCATCCCTAGTTTGCACTAATCATTTTAACTTTGTTTAAAATAAAAAATTAAACAAAATATATATAATGGCGATTTTTTTTTAATTTTTTCGGATTTTAGCTATTCTGAACAAATTTATTTTTGAGAAATTTTACAACAACTAAAAAATAAAGGCTTTGATGTTTTTGGCGATTTTTGACATTGAATTTGGCGATAAAGTTCAAAATCAGTCGGACAACCCTATTTGTACCCAGTTTATGATATTATTACTCATACCCAACAAACAAATAAAAATCAAACGTTTGGCATTTACTTTGTTTACAAATCATGAATTACGATTCTTACGATGTAGTTCTATGCCCTGCAATAAATTCTTAAAACCAGTTTCAGAAGTAGTGACACTGATGCAAGTATTATCCGTTACCAATACATGATGATTTGAGGATTTATTGAAGGCCAGGTTGAAGACATGCAACCAAAAGAAGATTATAAAGAATGGCTTCATCTGATTCGTATCTTTTTAAGTGAAAGATCTAAGCCCTATACAACAGTAAAAGCTTTAGAAGCTATTAATCGGGCCCGCTGGATGAGGAAAATTATATCTTCTTTAAACATATTCATTTATCGAAATCGCTGCAATCTTGCAAAGACAATTCAAAATTCGATGGCTTGCTAGAATTTAGTTCATTTATTTTAATAATAAATATCAAAACCTGGTACCTCTGTCAATGTCGATACGCTCTTCTCAATTATCTTAGTCTATTAAAGCAGTTGGATACCTACAAAATCATTAATGAAGCAGTTGAACGCGCCACGTTAAAAACTTTTCTACGTAGTCAGTGGTACTTTACCTCAAAATTTGCTACCTTAGCGTTTCGACACCAAAACTTAGAGTTGGCAAAAAATCTACATACGCCAAATAGCGAGAACAAAGTAGTAAATTAATAATAAAGAAATTCAAGGATTAATTTCCATAACCAGTATTATTTGTTTTTGCAGCTTGCAATAATTCAATTGAATTTTTAAAAACAAATCCAGAAGTTCAACATTTACAAGTAGTAAATGATGTGGCAGAACGAATTGTGGCTTTGGCTAACACTTACTTCGATGTCACAACTTCTGAAACTGATTTTCGTTTGATTTTAATTTGTTGGTTGGGTATGCGTAATAATATAATAAACTAGGTACAAAGCTGAAAACCGGTATAACTCAGGAACGGTAAGAGCAAATTCAAAGATATTTGTTTCTAAATTATTACGAATTAATTGAACTTTCAAGAGCATTGTTGGTTTGTTTCATTTTCATAAAAATTTTAAAAGTTATAAAGCGTTATTTACAAAATTTATGAAAAAATTACTAAAAATTTTAATGTAGGGAGCCTAAATAAGCATACGCAGTGCAAAAACTTACAGTATTTGTACACCAAAATACAGCTTGAACATTTCTCTTTTAAATTATTTCCATTAAAGTGAAGAAAATCATGATTTTTGAAAAACTTATGCAGAAAACTCAAAAAAGGCCGGCAAACCAGATTTTTTGCTACAATTCGACTTGAGCGACCTTTGCAGCACGAGCTGTACGAGCATGCACTAGTGCTTTCACATCTCCTACATACCCGGTTTACCAAAATTTTTGCACGAATTTTCCGATTGTACGCACATTTGGATGATTAAATTGACGGAAAAAATCACGAAGTGCACGATATGCATTTTGATTTTAACGCCCATTTTCATAATAAGCTTGAATTACTTTAACGCGTTGCTCGATTGTGTATTTTTCCATGGAAATTTAGACAAATGCAGAAAAAAACTTGACGTTTAGGTGTGGTTCACATTGAACATCGGCCCTTTATTATACTTTCAATATTATTTCTTGATATATAAATATCGTTAATTGGCAGATGATTTTCTTCAAATCTTACAGAGGTGTGCCGGAAATCGAAAACGTAAAACGCAAGAATTTTAAAAGTATTTTTTAAATAAGATTTCTGTAATAAAAGAGTTTTATGACAAATATTATACGAATATTTCTCTATTAAACAGAATTTTATAATAAAAATTAGAAATCTCAAATCTTTGGATGAAGTTTCCTGACGATCTGGCCTAAGCATAGCAATAGCTTATCCCATTAACAATAAATTTCAGTTTATCAATAGTATGAAATGGGATTTAGCACATTTAAACGAAACCTTGTTAGAAAAAACAAGTAAGAGTGCTATATTCGGCTGTGCCGAATCTTATATACCCTTCACCATTGTGCGAGCAGAATACAGAGCAACTAGACAAAACCTAAATAATTTCTACATAAACATACATATATACAATACATAAAACTTCATTATAAATTAAATTTAAAAAGTTAAAACTGGTAAATATTTTTTTAAATCGTTTCAGAACATAAAAAAATTTAAAAAAAATTTTCTTTTTGAAAAAACACGATTCGAACCAGGGACTCACAGTTTCTAACCTAAGCAAACCCCCTAGACAACTGGACCATGAAGGAACGTTTCATGAATATCATTAAAAGTAAATATGATCAGTTTACAGTTCACAACTCAACACAGTTGAGAAGAGACGGATATCGTTAAATCAACTTCGCTTTTCATAAGGACCCAGAATATATATACTTTATAGGGTGTTGTATCAATATTGTAGAAATTACAAACGGAATGACAAACTTATATATACCCTTTTACCTTCGGTGAAGGGTATAAAAAGAGTAATTTTTGGGAATTCAGTATTTCGGTTATAACTCAGCCATTTTTTAACCGATTTGACAGATTTATATACTGACGTGTTAAAGAAGAAATTTACCATTTGCTTGAGTTATAAACCTTGGACTCGGGAAGATCTATTGTGTCCGAAAATGGGTATTTTCCAAAAAAAAAATTATATTTTGGTCATAACTTTTTTGTATCTGGACCGATTTTTCCGAAATTTTCAGAAAATATTTTCTACTAAAGATTTCCGATCTTTTGATATATAACGCGTAACCATAGGTCATATGACAGTCCAAAAAAGCAGGTTTTTATACAATTTTTGATATTTTTTGCACGGGAGGTACCACGCCCACTTGTTCAATCCCGCCCACATTTTGTGGAGTGCTGTATATTGATAACCTTAATGTGTGTACCTAATTTGGAAACTTTGGCTCTTGCCGTTCTCCAGATATACACAAAAAAGTAATAAAAATACAACAACAACAAGGGATTTTTGGAAAAAATTAGAGGTAGTCGTGGTTTTTTGCTCATATCTCAGCCATTTTTGGACCGATGTGGCTGAATTTCAATAGCAAGAAATGGTGGACTATATGTGACATAAGTGTGAAACAACCTAGCCGCTATCATGTCTGGAGTCTCCGGAAAACACATATCAAACGTAAGACGGACAGACGGACAGACGGACAGACGGACAGACGGACAGACGGACGGACAGACGGACGGATATCGTTAAATCAACTTCGCTTTTCATAAGGACCCAGAATATATATACTTTATAGGGTGTTGTATCAATATTGTAGAAATTACAAACGGAATGACAAACTTATATATACCCTTTTACCTTCGGTGAAGGGTATAAAAAGAGTAATTTTTGGGAATTCAGTATTTCGGTTATAACTCAGCCATTTTTTAACCGATTTGACAGATTTATATACTGACGTGTTAAAGAAGAAATTTACCATTTGCTTGAGTTATAAACCTTGGACTCGGGAAGATCTATTGTGTCCGAAAATGGGTATTTTCCAAAAAAAAAATTATATTTTGGTCATAACTTTTTTGTATCTGGACCGATTTTTCCGAAATTTTCAGAAAATATTTTCTACTAAAGATTTCCGATCTTTTGATATATAACGCGTAACCATAGGTCATATGACAGTCCAAAAAAGCAGGTTTTTATACAATTTTTGATATTTTTTGCACGGGAGGTACCACGCCCACTTGTTCAATCCCGCCCACATTTTGTGGAGTGCTGTATATTGATAACCTTAATGTGTGTACCTAATTTGGAAACTTTGGCTCTTGCCGTTCTCCAGATATACACAAAAAAGTAATAAAAATACAACAACAACAAGGGATTTTTGGAAAAAATTAGAGGTAGTCGTGGTTTTTTGCTCATATCTCAGCCATTTTTGGACCGATGTGGCTGAATTTCAATAGCAAGAAATGGTGGACTATATGTGACATAAGTGTGAAACAACCTAGCCCCTATCATGTCTGGAGTCTCCGGAAAACACATATCAAACGTAAGACGGACAGACGGACAGACGGACAGACGGACGGACAGACGGACGGATATCGTTAAATCAACTTCGCTTTTCATAAGGACCCAGAATATATATACTTTATAGGGTGTTGTATCTATATTGTAGAAATTACAAACGGAATGACAAACTTATATATACCCTTTTACCTTCGGTGAAGGGTATAAAAAGAGTAATTTTTGGGAATTCAGTATTTCGGTTATAACTCAGCCATTTTTTAACCGATTTGACAGATTTATATACTGACGTGTTAAAGAAGAAATTTACCATTTGCTTGAGTTATAAACCTTGGACTCGGGAAGATCTATTGTGTCCGAAAATGGGTATTTTCCAAAAAAAAAATTATATTTTGGTCATAACTTTTTTGTATCTGGACCGATTTTTCCGAAATTTTCAGAAAATATTTTCTACTAAAGATTTCCGATCTTTTGATATATAACGCGTAACCATAGGTCATATGACAGTCCAAAAAAGCAGGTTTTTATACAATTTTTGATATTTTTTGCACGGGAGGTACCACGCCCACTTGTTCAATCCCGCCCACATTTTGTGGAGTGCTGTATATTGATAACCTTAATGTGTGTACCTAATTTGGAAACTTTGGCTCTTGCCGTTCTCCAGATATACACAAAAAAGTAATAAAAATACAACAACAACAAGGGATTTTTGGAAAAAATTAGAGGTAGTCGTGGTTTTTTGCTCATATCTCAGCCATTTTTGGACCGATGTGGCTGAATTTCAATAGCAAGAAATGGTGGACTATATGTGACATAAGTGTGAAACAACCTAGCCGCTATCATGTCTGGAGTCTCCGGAAAACACATATCAAACGTAAGACGGACAGACGGACAGACGGACAGACGGACAGACGGACGGACAGACGGACGGATATCGTTAAATCAACTTCGCTTTTCATAAGGACCCAGAATATATATACTTTATAGGGTGTTGTATCTATATTGTAGAAATTACAAACGGAATGACAAACTTATATATACCCTTTTACCTTCGGTGAAGGGTATAAAAAGAGTAATTTTTGGGAATTCAGTATTTCGGTTATAACTCAGCCATTTTTTAACCGATTTGACAGATTTATATACTGACGTGTTAAAGAAGAAATTTACCATTTGCTTGAGTTATAAACCTTGGACTCGGGAAGATCTATTGTGTCCGAAAATGGGTATTTTCCAAAAAAAAAATTATATTTTGGTCATAACTTTTTTGTATCTGGACCGATTTTTCCGAAATTTTCAGAAAATATTTTCTACTAAAGATTTCCGATCTTTTGATATATAACGCGTAACCATAGGTCATATGACAGTCCAAAAAAGCAGGTTTTTATACAATTTTTGATATTTTTTGCACGGGAGGTACCACGCCCACTTGTTCAATCCCGCCCACATTTTGTGGAGTGCTGTATATTGATAACCTTAATGTGTGTACCTAATTTGGAAACTTTGGCTCTTGCCGTTCTCCAGATATACACAAAAAAGTAATAAAAATACAACAACAACAAGGGATTTTTGGAAAAAATTAGAGGTAGTCGTGGTTTTTTGCTCATATCTCAGCCATTTTTGGACCGATGTGGCTGAATTTCAATAGCAAGAAATGGTGGACTATATGTGACATAAGTGTGAAACAACCTAGCCGCTATCATGTCTGGAGTCTCCGGAAAACACATATCAAACGTAAGACGGACAGACGGACAGACGGACAGACGGACAGACGGACAGACGGACGGACAGACGGACGGATATCGTTAAATCAACTTCGCTTTTCATAAGGACCCAGAATATATATACTTTATAGGGTGTTGTATCAATATTGTAGAAATTACAAACGGAATGACAAACTTATATATACCCTTTTACCTTCGGTGAAGGGTATAAAAAGAGTAATTTTTGGGAATTCAGTATTTCGGTTATAACTCAGCCATTTTTTAACCGATTTGACAGATTTATATACTGACGTGTTAAAGAAGAAATTTACCATTTGCTTGAGTTATAAACCTTGGACTCGGGAAGATCTATTGTGTCCGAAAATGGGTATTTTCCAAAAAAAAAATTATATTTTGGTCATAACTTTTTTGTATCTGGACCGATTTTTCCGAAATTTTCAGAAAATATTTTCTACTAAAGATTTCCGATCTTTTGATATATAACGCGTAACCATAGGTCATATGACAGTCCAAAAAAGCAGGTTTTTATACAATTTTTGATATTTTTTGCACGGGAGGTACCACGCCCACTTGTTCAATCCCGCCCACATTTTGTGGAGTGCTGTATATTGATAACCTTAATGTGTGTACCTAATTTGGAAACTTTGGCTCTTGCCGTTCTCCAGATATACACAAAAAAGTAATAAAAATACAACAACAACAAGGGATTTTTGGAAAAAATTAGAGGTAGTCGTGGTTTTTTGCTCATATCTCAGCCATTTTTGGACCGATGTGGCTGAATTTCAATAGCAAGAAATGGTGGACTATATGTGACATAAGTGTGAAACAACCTAGCCGCTATCATGTCTGGAGTCTCCGGAAAACACATATCAAACGTAAGACGGACAGACGGACAGACGGACAGACGGACGGACAGACGGACGGATATCGTTAAATCAACTTCGCTTTTCATAAGGACCCAGAATATATATACTTTATAGGGTGTTGTATCTATATTGTAGAAATTACAAACGGAATGACAAACTTATATATACCCTTTTACCTTCGGTGAAGGGTATAAAAAGAGTAATTTTTGGGAATTCAGTATTTCGGTTATAACTCAGCCATTTTTTAACCGATTTGACAGATTTATATACTGACGTGTTAAAGAAGAAATTTACCATTTGCTTGAGTTATAAACCTTGGACTCGGGAAGATCTATTGTGTCCGAAAATGGGTATTTTCCAAAAAAAAAATTATATTTTGGTCATAACTTTTTTGTATCTGGACCGATTTTTCCGAAATTTTCAGAAAATATTTTCTACTAAAGATTTCCGATCTTTTGATATATAACGCGTAACCATAGGTCATATGACAGTCCAAAAAAGCAGGTTTTTATAAAATTTTTGATATTTTTGCACGGGAGGTACCACGCCCACTTGTTCAATCCCGCCCACATTTTGTGGAGTGCTGTATATTGATAACCTTAATGTGTGTACCTAATTTGGAAACTTTGGCTCTTGCCGTTCTCCAGATATACACAAAAAAGTAATAAAAATACAACAACAACAAGGGATTTTTGGAAAAAATTAGAGGTAGTCGTGGTTTTTTGCTCATATCTCAGCCATTTTTGGACCGATGTGGCTGAATTTCAATAGCAAGAAATGGTGGACTATATGTGACATAAGTGTGAAACAACCTAGCCGCTATCATGTCTGGAGTCTCCGGAAAACACATATCAAACGTAAGACGGACAGACGGACAGACGGACAGACGGACAGACGGACGGACAGACGGACGGATATCGTTAAATCAACTTCGCTTTTCATAAGGACCCAGAATATATATACTTTATAGGGTGTTGTATCTATATTGTAGAAATTACAAACGGAATGACAAACTTATATATACCCTTTTACCTTCGGTGAAGGGTATAAAAAGAGTAATTTTTGGGAATTCAGTATTTCGGTTATAACTCAGCCATTTTTTAACCGATTTGACAGATTTATATACTGACGTGTTAAAGAAGAAATTTACCATTTGCTTGAGTTATAAACCTTGGACTCGGGAAGATCTATTGTGTCCGAAAATGGGTATTTTCCAAAAAAAAAATTATATTTTGGTCATAACTTTTTTGTATCTGGACCGATTTTTCCGAAATTTTCAGAAAATATTTTCTACTAAAGATTTCCGATCTTTTGATATATAACGCGTAACCATAGGTCATATGACAGTCCAAAAAAGCAGGTTTTTATACAATTTTTGATATTTTTTGCACGGGAGGTACCACGCCCACTTGTTCAATCCCGCCCACATTTTGTGGAGTGCTGTATATTGATAACCTTAATGTGTGTACCTAATTTGGAAACTTTGGCTCTTGCCGTTCTCCAGATATACACAAAAAAGTAATAAAAATACAACAACAACAAGGGATTTTTGGAAAAAATTAGAGGTAGTCGTGGTTTTTTGCTCATATCTCAGCCATTTTTGGACCGATGTGGCTGAATTTCAATAGCAAGAAATGGTGGACTATATGTGACATAAGTGTGAAACAACCTAGCCGCTATCATGTCTGGAGTCTCCGGAAAACACATATCAAACGTAAGACGGACAGACGGACAGACGGACAGACGGACGGACAGACGGACGGATATCGTTAAATCAACTTCGCTTTTCATAAGGACCCAGAATATATATACTTTATAGGGTGTTGTATCTATATTGTAGAAATTACAAACGGAATGACAAACTTATATATACCCTTTTACCTTCGGTGAAGGGTATAAAAAGAGTAATTTTTGGGAATTCAGTATTTCGGTTATAACTCAGCCATTTTTTAACCGATTTGACAGATTTATATACTGACGTGTTAAAGAAGAAATTTACCATTTGCTTGAGTTATAAACCTTGGACTCGGGAAGATCTATTGTGTCCGAAAATGGGTATTTTCCAAAAAAAAAATTATATTTTGGTCATAACTTTTTTGTATCTGGACCGATTTTTCCGAAATTTTCAGAAAATATTTTCTACTAAAGATTTCCGATCTTTTGATATATAACGCGTAACCATAGGTCATATGACAGTCCAAAAAAGCAGGTTTTTATACAATTTTTGATATTTTTTGCACGGGAGGTACCACGCCCACTTGTTCAATCCCGCCCACATTTTGTGGAGTGCTGTATATTGATAACCTTAATGTGTGTACCTAATTTGGAAACTTTGGCTCTTGCCGTTCTCCAGATATACACAAAAAAGTAATAAAAATACAACAACAACAAGGGATTTTTGGAAAAAATTAGAGGTAGTCGTGGTTTTTTGCTCATATCTCAGCCATTTTTGGACCGATGTGGCTGAATTTCAATAGCAAGAAATGGTGGACTATATGTGACATAAGTGTGAAACAACCTAGCCGCTATCATGTCTGGAGTCTCCGGAAAACACATATCAAACGTAAGACGGACAGACGGACAGACGGACAGACGGACAGACGGACGGACAGACGGACGGATATCGTTAAATCAACTTCGCTTTTCATAAGGACCCAGAATATATATACTTTATAGGGTGTTGTATCTATATTGTAGAAATTACAAACGGAATGACAAACTTATATATACCCTTTTACCTTCGGTGAAGGGTATAAAAAGAGTAATTTTTGGGAATTCAGTATTTCGGTTATAACTCAGCCATTTTTTAACCGATTTGACAGATTTATATACTGACGTGTTAAAGAAGAAATTTACCATTTGCTTGAGTTATAAACCTTGGACTCGGGAAGATCTATTGTGTCCGAAAATGGGTATTTTCCAAAAAAAAAATTATATTTTGGTCATAACTTTTTTGTATCTGGACCGATTTTTCCGAAATTTTCAGAAAATATTTTCTACTAAAGATTTCCGATCTTTTGATATATAACGCGTAACCATAGGTCATATGACAGTCCAAAAAAGCAGGTTTTTATACAATTTTTGATATTTTTTGCACGGGAGGTACCACGCCCACTTGTTCAATCCCGCCCACATTTTGTGGAGTGCTGTATATTGATAACCTTAATGTGTGTACCTAATTTGGAAACTTTGGCTCTTGCCGTTCTCCAGATATACACAAAAAAGTAATAAAAATACAACAACAACAAGGGATTTTTGGAAAAAATTAGAGGTAGTCGTGGTTTTTTGCTCATATCTCAGCCATTTTTGGACCGAAGTGGCTGAATTTCAATAGCAAGAAATGGTGGACTATATGTGACATAAGTGTGAAACAACCTAGCCGCTATCATGTCTGGAGTCTCCGGAAAACACATATCAAACGTAAGACGGACAGACGGACAGACGGACAGACGGACAGACGGACGGACAGACGGACGGATATCGTTAAATCAACTTCGCTTTTCATAAGGACCCAGAATATATATACTTTATAGGGTGTTGTATCTATATTGTAGAAATTACAAACGGAATGACAAACTTATATATACCCTTTTACCTTCGGTGAAGGGTATAAAAAGAGTAATTTTTGGGAATTCAGTATTTCGGTTATAACTCAGCCATTTTTTAACCGATTTGACAGATTTATATACTGACGTGTTAAAGAAGAAATTTACCATTTGCTTGAGTTATAAACCTTGGACTCGGGAAGATCTATTGTGTCCGAAAATGGGTATTTTCCAAAAAAAAAATTATATTTTGGTCATAACTTTTTTGTATCTGGACCGATTTTTCCGAAATTTTCAGAAAATATTTTCTACTAAAGATTTCCGATCTTTTGATATATAACGCGTAACCATAGGTCATATGACAGTCCAAAAAAGCAGGTTTTTATACAATTTTTGATATTTTTTGCACGGGAGGTACCACGCCCACTTGTTCAATCCCGCCCACATTTTGTGGAGTGCTGTATATTGATAACCTTAATGTGTGTACCTAATTTGGAAACTTTGGCTCTTGCCGTTCTCCAGATATACACAAAAAAGTAATAAAAATACAACAACAACAAGGGATTTTTGGAAAAAATTAGAGGTAGTCGTGGTTTTTTGCTCATATCTCAGCCATTTTTGGACCGATGTGGCTGAATTTCAATAGCAAGAAATGGTGGACTATATGTGACATAAGTGTGAAACAACCTAGCCGCTATCATGTCTGGAGTCTCCGGAAAACACATATCAAACGTAAGACGGACAGACGGACAGACGGACAGACGGACGGACAGACGGACGGATATCGTTAAATCAACTTCGCTTTTCATAAGGACCCAGAATATATATACTTTATAGGGTGTTGTATCAATATTGTAGAAATTACAAACGGAATGACAAACTTATATATACCCTTTTACCTTCGGTGAAGGGTATAATTACATTAATGTGTATTAAAAACCACTTCTAAATTCTTGCGTTTTCGATTTCTACGCGCTCTTCTTAGCAAAAAAACTCCTTTTTCAAAAAATTACGCCACATTTGACAAAACATGGGATGACATTTCCGAATTTAGTGTGTTTATTATTTTCAATATGTACTGCAGAAAGACGAAAGACTTTTTTTAAGCTGGAGTAGAAAGTCCGGATATTATGAAATTGAATTTAGCGCTTGTAAAATCTCCTTCAAAATTATTCAGAGTAAAATAATAATGACGTGACAACCATCTTGTTGACGAATATTTCCAAAAATTATGAGTTTCCGCTCCAAAATAATCTTGAAATGAGAGGAAGTCGCCTCTACTAGAACTTTTGCAGAAGTGGTTTCCTATATCTTTAAAACACTTGTCAATGTCATCAGAATATGCTGGCGCTGATACTTGCTTTAGAATGTTGCATATGTATGCAATCGTCCAATGAACACAACAGCGGCGTTCAGTGTCTGTTACAAAGAGCAAATGCAAAATATCATAGCTGCTTGGTTAAATCCAACAACAAAATACACAGGGTTTCCGTTAAATTTCATAAAGAAAAGGTACGAAATTTAGAATTTTTCTATTTCGCAAGACCATTTGCACCAAACACTGAACTCCGTTTATATTCATTGGACATAAAATACAAGTTGCCACTTTATATCAAATAACAATAGGTTTGAAAATGAGTCACGGGGGTACCAGCGTACTTTTTAGCTTTGAATTGTACCAAAAAAGTACAATTGTACCAACTTTATCAACCGTGGTATATACTGTCCCGTGTTCGAGCAATCTAGTATATTTGCAATCAGGAAATTTAAGTTCTTTTTAGGAATATTGATAAATTAACTTCCAGGTAATAAAATACATATGTACATTATATATTCAATTTTTAATGTGGGAAAAACAATTGAAAAAAACCACTTTAGTATTTAGAATAATTAAAATTTAAAAAATTGAAGAGGTAAAAAAAAAATTTTAGCTACCATATCGGGCTAGCCACCAGTATTTTTTAATATTTAAGTTTGGCAACATGTGTAATTTGCTTGCAATTTATTGCCTTGATACCGGAATTCCCATATTCACTGACGTAGTAGGGGGCCATAGAGAGGATATTTAACCTGCATTCAAAAGTTTTCCAAATATGGTTTCTAATTAGATGAATGATGAAATTATCTATTCTTATTATTTTTAAAGCGAAGTTCCGTTCGAAAACTCTCATTTTTTCCATATATGATGGTGAAATATTGTACTAAATTTGGCAGCCATATGTTAGTTTTGGGGTAATTAAGGATTGGTATAGGCTTAATTTAACCGAAGGGTATATATATATAGAATAAAATAGTCTTTTGTACATAAAAAAGTATTTCTTGCCTTTGTTATTTGTAAATTGAGTACCCCGGTAGGCTAGCTGGTAGTGAGCTAGTCTATCAGCGCCGGGGTTGCGGGTTCGATTTCCGCCAGAGACTCTGGTCTCTTTCCTGCAGACAAGCGTAGAGCTTCGCGGGGATAAGTTTAGGGAATTAAAAAAAAATAAAAAAAAAAATCTATGTGTTTGTTGTAATACAGAAATTTATCAAGATAAATTCCTAAATATTTTACCACTTGCCTACTCACAATATTAATGTTAGAGCCTGTTTTAGCCTCAAATTCTTTCCAGTACTTTCTTATATTATAATTGCACTTTCCAACAGGTGGGCGAAATAAAATAGTCTCTCATTTGTCAATATTTATTTTTATTTTCCAGTCAGTGGCATATTTTTCTACTTTTTGAAACAAGTCTTGCAACTTTCCATTAATTTTCCATATTGTATCATCAGAGTGAAAAATTATAATATCATCGGCAAATGCAACAATGTTAATTTTGATTTTTTTCAGCAGATCTAAAATATATAAATTGAAAATAATTGTTCCTTGTTGCAGGTCATTTACAATGGTGAATTTTCTCCTATTTATTTGGTTGTTATTTGATATAAGAAAATTTTTGTTACTTAGTATATTGTTTATTAAAATAACCTGATGAAAAGGCATTCTATATCTTGTAAGTTTATATATTAATCCTGGAATCCATATACAGTATAACCCGGTTAATTGCCCCACGCTTCAGTGCCGTTCACGCTTATTTACCTTGAGTTTTAAATCCCCGTTTTTTTTTTCTTCCATTTTTCAAACCAAAATCCATGTTTAATTGCCTTACGCTTAATTATCCAATTCGGATAATTGCCTTAAAAATTAAAATCCCGAAACTAAATTACACATAAATTTCATTGTTTAATTGCCTCAGTACTATTTGACAACAACACAGCAAGTAATGCAACTTATTTATAGCCAATTTACACTACAACGAAATCTAGTACTTACGAGATTTCGAGCCAAATCTAGTGGTTTTTGACTAGATTTCCCATACAAAACAAAATCTACTTTGTGACTAGATTTCGACGAAATCTACTCAAAATCTAGTAGTATTTAGTTTTGCAACTATGGTTTTTTCCATATAGCACTAAAAAATACTTCCCTGCATAACAAAAATATGACATTTTAATTAAAAACAAAACAAAAACTGTCGAAAAATATAAAAAATAAAAAATTGAGAATTTGTAAAAAATAAAACAAGGACAAATAATTGGTAAAAAAACTAAAAAAACTAAAAATAATGCAAATTTTTTAATGTCTATTTCTTTTTGTGTTTGTATGTGTTACACAAAAATATTTTAGTAATTGATTTGTTATAAAAACAAAATCTCGCTAATGTCATAACGGTATAATGTAAACGCACTAGATTTTGAGGAAGATTTCAAATGAAATCTACTAGATTTCGTTGTAATGTAAATGGCCTATTAAAAGCAAAATATTCCACAATTTCATACAGAATGTACTAAGAAAGTGACTTCACAAGCACAGCTGTTTGCAGTGATTTTCTTCGTGTGTGACGTTTGTCGTCATTTTTTTTGTTTATTTACTTTTTTTTGACATTTGCCGCCTCAATTCTAGCAACAAAAAGCCTGTTGTTTTTTCTATTGTTTCATTGTTGTAGTACTGAGGCCACTTTTTTAATACATTTTGATTTCATATTTGCATTAAAATAAACTTTATTCTGTGCTCACCAGAATAAAGTTACGTTATTAGGTTAGGATTCATATAAGAGTTATTTGTGCTGACTATTATCTAGATACACCAAATATTTGATATACTGTAGTTTTGACTTAACTGCCTTTTGTTTAAGTGCACTTTTGACTTAACTGCACAAAATTAATAATTTTTGTCATTATTCTTTAAAATCTCATACAAATTTATTTTTTTAATGCACTTTCTATACCTGCACATTTAAGTTAAATGCCCAAAATTTTTGGCATTTTAAAATTATCTTCATACAAAAACTTAAAGTTAGCTGCACTTTGACTTAACTGCAAAAGTTCATATTTTCTGTAATTATTATTCAAAATCCTTGTTTAAGTGCCTTTTAAATATTTTCATATAAAACATCAAAGTTAGCTGCACACGTGAAAAAATATGGTGGCCACTTTTTCTTATAAATATCCAATTTTATATAATTTTTATAAAATATCAATTTATTAATAAAAAACGTTTTTTATTCTTCTTTTAAACACTTTACTTTAGCTTTACTTTTATGTAGGTAACCACAGTTGCGTACCTGCACATTAAGGCAGTTAAATACATTTAAGATAGCTGCATTTTTGATTTATCTGCACAAAAAATCGTGCAAAGGAGATTGTGCAGCTAAGTCAAAATTACTGTATTTTGTCTTAAAGGGATTAAAAAAAGGTCGCTAAATTTTAAATTACATTAACATTTAAAAGGATAAAATAGCTTGAATATTTTAGGGATTGATATTTGAATGAAAGCTGTATGTTTAAATCTGAACCGATTCAACCATTTTTAATTTGCTGTAAGATATTTTGCGCCAAATTTAATCTCTATACAAACATGATTGAATGATTTATGGACATAAAGAAAGAGGTTTGCATGGGGACTATGTAATAGGTTTCGTTCTTATGACAATTAAAAAGTATTTACCAAATTTTATTAAATTATCTTAAAACTGCTACTTTTACTTTCCGCACAAGATTTACATTGACAGATAACCAGCCAGATGGACGGACGGATACGAAAAGTTTACTTTAAAAAGTGTTTCTGATTCGATCGGTTTACTACACGATGCGTCTAGATTTCTATGTATCAGCACAAATTTATATAATTCTTTCTTAAAAAAAATTAAAAAATTTTTTTTTTTTAAATTTAAAACTTTTTTTTTATTTTTTTTTATCCGCAATGTTTTTTTTTTTCTTTTTGCTAAAAAGAAAGCTTGTATCTTTTCCTTTAAGGTAGTTGTGGTCGCTTTTTGGGATGCGAGTGGGATATGTACATATAAAAAAAATAATTTCCTACTCAAGACGAGGGTTTTTAAATTTTTAGCATATATGCATTGTTCTTTCTCATCCATCTAACTTATTACCTATTGGTGTAAGCAAAATTTGTCCAAAGTAGCTCCGATAGCTTTTGAAAAAATTTGTTGTTGTTGTTTTAAAAATTTTTTTTTTTTAAATTTAAAACTTTTTTTTTTATCCGGAATGTTTTTTTTTTATTTTTTGGCTCAAAAGATTTCTTTTTTTGGTCGCTTTTTGGGCTGCGAGAAACTAGACAAATTAACCTTTCCGACGGTATGTAACATACCCAACTATCATTTTATACCTTCGATACTGTAATGCCCACAATATGTTAATCCCAGGAATAAAATAATAATAAATGTGATTTTTGTTGTCAAAATATCAGGTGCCACAGAGACAAGTTTTTAAATCAGGTGGAAGGTGGAAATATTTTATGGCCATCCCCGAAGTACCAGTTAATTTTATTTTTTTAATGACACTTGCCTGTGTCATGGGTGAAGAGATAGAAGTTAACAGGTAGTTTTTTAATATTATGTTTAAAAGGTGAAAATTTACAAGGGGCTTATTTTTATTATTATGAGTAATAATTGGTTAAAAAAGGTACTTTATTATTTTTATTATGTAACATGCGGTTAACCCACACTAATCCCTTATTCCCCTAATAAAAAATTAGATACATTCGTTAAAATGCAGTACCGATATGATCTTAAAAAAACTATTTATTGTACTTCTGAAGACTCTCGTAATTCAGGTTTTTTTGAAACTGCATAACAGTTTAGACGTGTGTTATTTACATAATTAATTTTTACAATGTCTACAGCTCCGAAAAATGCCAAGCTTCAAAGTGATATATTTGCTTCTTTTTGGTTTAATCCTTTAAACAAAAAAGTTCACAGGTCATCGGATATGCGAAATATTTCCGACGGCTTATTAAAAAAATTCACTACGCTGTCAAAACAGATGTAAATTTGTGGATCATACAGGAAAGAGCTCGGAAAGTTGAACGAATTACCGGATTTGAATAGTAATAAGCCTTGCGTTGAAGTTATTCTAGATGAAGACAAAAGTAATTCTGAGAATGATGACAGAACTGTTGATGATGATGGCTATTCTAACTTTTCAGTCTTGACGTTCAAAGAATGAGTGTCAAGGCAAATATCATAAGGATGCAGTAGAAGTTTTTGAACAAATAAAAGAGAAATACAAAACGTCACAGAGTAGAGCTGAAAGAGTTCAACTTCTTAAGGCTCAGTTAGCCGGGAGTAACAGTAACGTTGCAAATCAGCTGATTCATTTTGTTGTATGTAAAGCAATTAGAACGATTATAGTTAGCAGTAAGATGTTACGTCTCAATCTGTAAGAAATAGATTGGTCTTAATTTTTTACGGTAAGGTTACTGTTACTGTTACTCCCGGCTAACTGAGCCTTTACGCTTGCTCCATCGACATGGAGTTGTGCAAAAATAATGACTGAGTTTGGGACGTCTCAACGAAAAGCAAGACTTGATAAAAAATTAGTTGCAGAGCATGGTATTCACACACTCCCAAACAAAAAGAAAGGAAAAACTTTAGAGTGCGAAACTGAAGCTCTAGTAACTCAGTTTTATCAGCGAGATGATATTAGTCGCTTGATGCTTGATGAAAGACTGAGTGTCCGTACGAATCGATGGCAAGAAAGTTCAAATGCAAAAGAGAATGGTTCTCTGCAACCTAAATGAGTTATTTGCAACATTTCAAACAGAACACGATGATGTCAAAATTGGCTTCACAAAATTTACCCAACTGAGGCCAAAACATTTCGGCAAGAAGCAGCGGAACTCACACAGTATGCGTTTGCATTTATCATGAAAATGTTAAACTGATGTTAAAGGAAATTAACTTAAGGTATTTAACAGATGATTCACCAGAAGAATTGCACGATAACCGCGATTGCCTTAAATTGACTATGTGTCCTAATGCAACAACTTCTTGCCACTTAGGCGAATGTTCAAATTGTCCGGAAACAACATTCATCAAAGAGAATTTAATTAACTATCAAAAAGTAATTTCAATTTTTGGGAATACAAAATTTTAATTTCAAAAGATTTTGTTATTCGTGCTTAATAAACCCACTGTTTATTGTTGATGTGTTTTGTTTAAACTTTGATATTATTACAAGTAGAACTGTTGCTATAAGTCTTATACGCTTAACAGTTTTATTTGGTTTAATATCTCTAGTTTTTCTAAAATCTTTATGGATGAAGTTTCCTGATGATCTGGCCTAAGCAACCAGTGAAATGCGCATAGGAATAGCTTATCCCATCAACAATAAATACTGGGAATTAAGCACGAATAACAAAATCTTTTGAAATTAGAATTTAATTAACTCTTTTGAGCGAGAAATGTATTGAGGAGGTCAAATTTGAATCTTGGCTTCAGGCTGAAAGATGCAAATTGAAAACAATAATTTCAAATTTGGATGATTTTGTGAAAGAAATGTGTAAGGGATTGCTAAATTTGAGAACCCATGACTTTTTAGGCAAAGTAAAATGAAATGCAGCGAAGTATAGCCTCCATTGCTCTCATCAAGATCGCATCTTAGATGCGACTGCTTTATTCCAATAAGCAAAAAAATATTGAAAAGAAACTGAAATATTTTTTAGTAGCAAAGAGGATCATGCGGAAACATTAAAAACACTGAAGAGCAGATTCGATGCTGCGAGAACAATCGATGGCACCGCTCAATACCATGCTTTTATGCCGCTTGTCGATGGAAGACTCAAGATGAAAAAGTTTTCTGCCTCTACTCAATGCGACTTCTTTCCAAAACAAAAAAAAAAAACCAGCAGCGAAATCAACAGCTAAACGTAGTAACGCCAAGAAAGGCTTATCAAAAATAGCAGAAAATAAAGGCGATAAATAGTGAGGATGAAAGACTGGGCATTTGAAAATATGCAAACTTAAACACTTCATCAGCTACAACAAATTAAATATAAAAATTAGGATATAAAAGGATCTAATGTGATTAAGATTAAATTTTATTAAATTATTTATCTTTTTATTATTATTATATATTAATTTAATTATTATTACAAATTAATAAAAAAAAATAATTATTTGTCGACATTTTTACAGAAAAAAGTGATTTTATTCATGGGATTAACATATTGCGGGCATTACAGTATCGAATGTATAAAATGATAGTTGGGTATGTAACATACCGTCGGAAAGTTTAATCTGTCTAGTTTCTCTGAATAAGTTTTATTTTTAAGGTTTTAGAAACACTTAAACACAAAAAGGAAAAAATTCAAAATAGTGCTGCGTATGCTAAAAATTAAAAAAAACATCGTCTAGAGTTAGAAATTATTGTTTTTTAAATATATCCACTCGCATCCCAAAAAGCGACCAAAACTACCTTAAAGGAATAGACATAAGCTTTCTTTTGAGCAAAAAGAAAAAAAAAAAAACATTTCGGATAAAAAAAAAGTAAAAAAAAACTTTTAAATTTAAAAAAAAAATTAAAAAAAAATTAAAAAGAAAAACAAAAAAATCTTTTTTCAAAAGATTGATCAAATAGCTATCGAAGCTTCTTGGGACAAATTTTTCTAACACCAATAGGTTATAAGCACCCTGTTGGCCAAACTGCCGTCGACGACATTGTCGTCAACGATTTATGCACGACATGTCCTCTATCACTTAGGATTTCTGGAAGACAATTTTGAGGAAAATGTCGTGGACGACAAAATACTCGACATTGTCTAGTGCACTGTCTTTTAAAGAAGTTAATAAACGACGACATGACCGACATTGTCTTACAAGTTGTCTTTTGTCAAAGCTTATCCACGACAACATGACAGACATTTTCTTGTAAGGTATCCTCTATCAACAACTATACACGACAGTATGAGCGACAGTGTCTTGTAAGCTGTCCTGTATTAAAGTGTATGCACTGTCTTTTAAAGAAGTTAATAAACGACGAAATGACCGACATTGTCTTACAAGTTGTCTTTTGTCAAAGCTTATCCACGACAACATGACAGACATTTTCTTGTAAGGTATCCTCTATCAACAACTATACACGACAGTGTCTTGTAAGGTGTCCTTTATCAACTTCTAAGCACGACAATATGAGCGACATTGCCTTCTAAGCTGTCTTCTAAACAAACAAAAATAATTTGTTCCCAATAAATAATAAAAATAACTGTAAAATAACGATAATAATAAAAAACTTCCAAAGCAAAGTGAAGTAAATCAGTCAGTCAAGTCTGAGAACTCAAAGACTAAGGTCTTATTCTAAAAATATGTATGTGCTATTGTATATTTTTATTTGTTCGTTTAGGTTTATAGGCGACATTGTCGTGTAAGCTGTAACTCCTTTAACTTCACCGACATTGTCTTATACGCAGTCGTTGACGATAAAGTAGAATTCTTTGTAGTCCATATAGTCGTCAAAGACATGTGAACGACAATGTCGTTCATGTGGTCATCAAAGACAATATGAACGACAATGTCGTTCATGTGGTCATCAACGACTATATGGACGACAATGTCGTGCATGTAGTCATCAACGACAGGCTGAGCGACATTGTCTCTCTTTGTGTCGTGCACGATTTACGCGACACTTGTTTGAAAATGTCGTCGACGATTTGCATTAGTTGTCCCTTACGTGTCGTGCAGGAATTAACATTGTCGTGCACGAATCATCAATGATTCGTGCACGACATGGCCAACTGGTCAGGTATGGGCACCACTACATTGAAAGCTTTGCATATGTGCCATTGTATTGCTTTGTTTACGTTTGCTTTTGTTGGTCTTATGCTCTTTGCTCTTTGTTTTTTGTGTATGAATCAGTGTTGCCACCAACGAAATGGTAAATTACACATGGATTATGCCAAAATTACACATGAAAATACATTTACACATGCTATTTTTTATTTGCAAACTCACGAGTTTTGTTTTGAATTTCATAATATGTATAAACTTTTCATTTAGTTAAAAAAAAAAATAACGATTGCGTTTTTCTTTATTATGGTTTAAGTTTTCAAAATTGTGAATAAATAAACGAAAAAATAGGTTCAAAGTTTGGTCCAACATTTCTATGTATTCCTTTTTTAATCGTTCGTACAATTTTTTTAATTGCTCAATATTCTTTCCGCAGCAGCATTTGAAACGATTAAAACAAAAATAAATATTTGAAATAATCTGTCTAACAAGGAATTTTTATTTCAAATTTTTTTTTCCATTAATATTACTATGAAGTTAAAATTTTTAAAAATGTAAGAGTGTACGAGCATTTTATCAAAGCAATATCTAGATAGTGGACATAGCATTTTCAAATGGATATGCGGTAATGTTAGAAAGAGTCCCATATTGTTGGGCAACCTCTTTTAAGTGTAAAAGATTATGGACGTTATGAGTTATTCCTGTATCACCATCAAAATTTGAAAATTGTTGCACAAATTGTTTTATCATTTTGTGAGCCTGAAGTATTTCATTTAAAGAATTGTTGTTGCGAATTAAAATACGATAAGCACACGACAGAAGCAAAAAATGATTAAAGAATGCTTCACCTGTAAATTTTTTAAATACGACGAGGCCCGTATATGATGAATTTCATTTAAAAATCGAGATAAAACTGAAATTTTGAACCCGACCCCCTCAGATATCGATGAAATTTTGTTCATAGCTAAATTTGATCAATACAAACAAACTCTAATTTTTAGAAATGACTGTTTTGCGATTTTTTGGGCGTGACACAGTGGGAACGTTTTCGAAAAAACGCGAAAATGGTCGAAAAGAGCTCCATTTAAACTACAATAACTCAGAATCGGCTAAACCGATTTCCATGATCTTGGTATCATTAAAAAGATATTTTAACAGGCTTTATGACACGTTTAAAAAAAAAAAAAAGAAATACACTGTAAAAAAATTTATAACAAAAAAAAATTTTAACTGACGAAAAAACCAAAAAGATCAAGGGTTTTTTTACAGTGTATTAATTTTTTAGAAAGGTTTATCCTTCATCTATACCATATCAAAAAATAAAAATGGGTTCTTTTTTAGTTTTTTTTATATAATTTTTTAAGTAGTGTCACTTCTAGTAATTGCCCTTATATTTTATAACAAAAAAAAATTTTAGGTAACGAAAAACCAAAAAAGATCAAGGATTTTTTACAGTGTATTACTTTTTTAGAAAGGTATTTCCTTCACCTATAACATATCCAAAAAGTAAAATGGGTTATTTTTTATTTTTTTTTTAAATAATTTTTTAAGTAGTGTCACTTCTAGTAATTGCCCTTATATTGTATAAAAAAAAAAAAAATTTAGGTAACGAAAAACCAAAAAAGATCAAGGATTTTTTACAGTGTATTACTTTTTTAGAAAGGTATTTCCTTCACCTATAACATATCCAAAAAGTAAAATGGGTTCTTTTTTATTTTTTTTAAATAATTTTTTAAGTAGTGTCACTTCTAGTAATTCCGCAAAATTCTGAATAAAAAAATCAATGTATTCTTCATAATAATTTTCTATTTTGTCATAAACATTTATTACTTTACCCATAATAAAGAGAAATATATATAGAACAAAAAATTCATAATTCAAAATTATAAACAGTTTCGAGAAGCCAAGATATCCCATTACAATTTTTACGCGTATATTTTAAAAATTTGAGTGAATATGAATTCAAACAATAAGTACAGATGCATAAAATTATCTAATAAGTGTTGCGCTTCGCTTCGTAAAATAAGTGAAAGCGAGGCTGCAAATATAATTGAATATTTTCCAGCTGTCGCCAACATTCATTGTAGCCGTATTTGCGAAACTTGCCGGAATACACTGAGAAAAGCGCGCAGTCGTAATGAATCCAACGTGGAGCAGAATGAAGTCTCAAATTATTTGCCAACAACGCCCAGCGATGAAGTTAGCGAAGAATTGAATGAACTTCCAACTTGTAATGCAAACATCGAAAGGACGGAAGTCATTGAAAATATAAATGATCATATTATTCCTCATCTACCAAACCAAATGTCGCCTCTTAAAAGGAAATATATGAAACAAGATGCATACAGAAATAGAAAATCACTGCAAAATTTCGAAAATATAGCAGATTCACTTGGAGCTGATCCATTATCGGATTTGTCAGCGCAACTTGAAAACGTCAAAGCCATTTACGAAGAAATTTTGGAAAACATCAAATATCAAATAGAGAACAGCTTAAATCTTTTGGAAAAGCAAAAACTTTTATCTCTCTTACCAATCAATATGAGTCACGCAGAAATTAAAGATCGTTTTGGGGATGATATATCTCACGATTGTATCAAAAAAAGTAAAGATATCCAAATGAATAAAACGAAGTTTGCAGATATCAATCTTTTTAAAATGAGCAGACGTAGTTTACCAACCGAAACTCTAAGCACAGTCAAGTTATTTTATGAAGATGATGAAATTAGCCGAATGATGCCTGGATCGCAAGATTCAATTACTGTTAAACAAGGAAACTTACGTGAAAAAGTTCAAAAAAGACTTTCGGTACGTATTACTAGAAGTGACACGACTTAAAAAATTATTTAAAAAAAAATAAAAAAGAACCCATTTTACTTTTTGGATATGTTATAGGTAAAGGAAATACCTTTCTAAAAAAGTAATACACTGTAAAAAATCCTTGATCTTTTTTGGTTTTTCGTTACCTAAAATTTTTTTTTGTTATAAAATATAAGGGCAATTACTAGAAGTGACACTACTTACAAAATTATTTAAAAAAAAATAAAAAAGAACCCATTTTACTTTTTGGATATGTTATAGGTGAAGGAAATACCTTTCTAAAAAAGTAATACACTGTAAAAAATCCTTGATCTTTTTTGGTTTTTCGTTACCTAAATTTTTTTTTTATACAATATAAGGGCAATTACTAGAAGTGACACTACTTAAAAAATTATTAAAAAAAAAAAAATAAAAAAGAACCCATTTTACTTTTTGGATATGTTATAGGTGAAGGAAATACCTTTCTAAAAAAGTAATACACTGTAAAAAATCCTTGATCTTTTTTGGTTTTTCGTTACCTAAAATTTTTTTTTGTTATAAAATATAAGGGCAATTACTAGAAGTGACACTACTTAAAAAATTATATAAAAAAAACTAAAAAAGAACCCATTTTTATTTTTTGATATGGTATAGATGAAGGATAAACCTTTCTAAAAAATTAATACACTGTAAAAAAACCCTTGATCTTTTTGGTTTTTTCGTCAGTTAAAATTTTTTTTTGTTATAAATTTTTTTACAGTGTATTTCTTTTTTTTTTTTGTTAAACGTGTCATAAAGCCTGTTAAAATATCTTTTTAATGATACCAAGATCATGGAAATCGGTTTAGCCGATTCTGAGTTATTGTAGTTTAAATGGAGCTCTTTTCGACCATTTTCGCGTTTTTTCGAAAACGTTCCCACTGTGTCACGCCCAAAAAATCGCAAAACAGTCATTTCTAAAAATGAGAGTTTGTTTGTATTGATCAAATTTAGCTATGAACAAAATTTCATCGATATCTGAGGGGGTCGGGTTCAATGCATCTCGATTTTTACATGAAATTCATCATATAGAAGAAATTGGCGAAATTCAACAGCCTTCCACTTTTTTATTTCTTCAAAAGGGCGGGGTTTTCTAGAAAATTAGCGTGAAATAAAAGGGCATAAAGACGTCATTAAAGATGACATTGCTTGTTTTGTTTGAGTTGATAGTCGTTCATTTGCTTTCAATGTTAGTAGTCTTAAAAGCATTCTCTTCATAACCCCTAAATCAATCAAATGCATTACGTCAATAGGAAATTGAGTTATCATTTTGATTCCTACACTTTCTAGAGCCATTGGCATATTTTGAAATTTGAGTTGATGAAAGTCCCGATCACGCCTGTATTTAAAGTCGTCATCAGTACGTAGTTAACCTACAAATTTACTAAACGTAGTTACATTTGAAATATTTTTTCCTTTTTGATCGCATTTGCTGCAGCCATTTATGGCATTGTGACCTTTGATTCCGCACACAAAGACCGCGCTGGTGTATCACAAATGAATGCACGGATGCAGAATTTTAGTTTGCGTTCCTCTACAAGAAATCCATTTTCTTTTAAATTTTTAAGTTCATAAACTAAATCATGCAGATGTAAGTCAATATCCATTGGTTTTTTTTCTCCAACAAAACTTCCAATCAAAAAAACATTTATGTGAGGTATATTTATAATACGGCCTAAAATTGGCCATAATCCCCTGTCCTTACTGTCCTTACTGTCCTTAAACTGGAAGACCATCAATTCCAATATCTAAGATAATGTCATCAACATTTTCTTTCTTTAAAACATCAATAATTTGTTCTAAGTTCTTTTCAATCCCTATGTGAAAATATGTACCAGGCGCCACAGTTCTTTTTAAAACGAGCTGTTGCATTCCAACTAAAGCCTTTACACTTACAGGAATTTTGGGATGCCTCTTCTTTAATATTTTTAACAACGATGTGGTGCATTCATAAGAAGGACGGCATTTTAAGTACCAGTCTTTTAACTCATTTCTTAGCTCTATTAAATTATCAAAATTATTGTTTTGATTTTCTTCAATATCTGAATGAAACGAATCTTCACCCACCTCCTCATTTTTAGAAGAACTTGCACCAAGTAGAAGTACAGTATTCTTATTTTTTTCTTTCTTTATTAATTTATTTACTTGGCTTCTGCCTACCATTATTTCTTTTAATAATTGTTTGACCTTTTTGTTTAAATAAAATACTCACTTACCTGCAATATAAATATACACTCGTATCAAATACAATAGTTTTTAATGTATTTTTTACAGTTATGTATGTTTTTGTACAATTTTTTTTGTTGGCCTTGAAAATGTTGCAAGCAAACCGAGTCACTGACTTGTTCTTATAGATGGTACTTTTCAACTAAATAGAATTTTCTGTTTTTATTTGTACAACGTCATCAAAATCTCCCATCAAATTTGGATCGCGAAAATTTAACTATTTGCCATACTTTAGTGCTTCTGCGCTGCAGTATAGTCAACGCCACATACAATTTGTTTCAATTCGCCTTACTTTAGTGCTTCTGCGCTGCAGTATAGTCAACGACACATACAATTTGTTTTTTTAATATTAATATTATTTAACAAGAGAATGCCATTTTTGTTTCTCCCTCTCCTAAAAACTTATAGTCGACCAGGGCTGTCAGATGTGGCGATTTTTCGCCAATCGTGGCGATTTTTAAACCTAATTGGCGATGCAATTTTGTGTATGGCGACATGGCGATTTTTTTGGCGAAATTTAAAAAAGTTGGCGATTATTTGGCGATTTCTAAAACAAATTTTATGTTTTTTTCATATTTATATGTACAATTTTATAAGTACGGGCTAAGTTTTTTCTTTGAATTTTTAACAAATTTTAAAATCGCAATACGAATGCTATTGTTTTAAATGATAAATTGATAATATTGCCAAATAATTACCTTGAAAACATTAAAGAATTGTTGCCATAGAAATTTGGAATAAAGTTTAAGTTTTCTTAGATTTTCGCACATTTTCCTGATCAGAAGTTATCAATAATCGGACCTTTACCGAAAAATTTATTTTGCAAAATAAATTTTAAAAACGCAATCGTTTTCGATTGCATATGAAATGGGGTTTTTAAAATAAATAAATAATAATGTATACTTGGTAGTATGCAAAAAAAGTTTAATTAATAGCGAAAGAAAATCAGAAATTTAAAAAAAAAAAGTTGCATTGGTATCAGATTCTATATAGCAGTATCAAGCGCGAAGCGAAAAAATGCGCACTTTTACACAAAATAAAATTAACGCATTAAGGCCTGACCCCCGATTTCGTGGTCCGATTTTGATGAAATTTCACACATTTGATATTATGGGCATTTATATTGACATTGCGTTTTTTTTTATTTTTACCTGTCAAACCTTGGCCCCTAGACTATGGGTATTTTTCTACCCACTTCGCTATTAAAGAGTTCTAAAACACAAGATTTTTTGAAAAAAAAAAAAAATAAAAAATGCATTTGTTATTTAATAATTGATGTAGGTCTTGTGTGTTTATTTAACTATGTACGTATTATTAAAACTAAATTGGGACTTTCCCGTTTTTGAATAGATGTGTGAGTGTTTACTTTATGCTCTGCTTTATTCTATACGTTGATTTTTAATTTTTTAAAAACAATTTAGTGCTTTCCCTGTTTTGGTTACGAGCAGAGTAACAACATATAATAAGTGAATTTAAAAGAACTAAAATTGTGTTGAAAGTAAGTGATTTATAAATTTTGTAAGCATGATAAGACGTCGTAATTTTTTAACTGCCGCTGAGTTACAAGCAGAAATCGATAGTTGGACCACCGATGAGGAAGATGATGATAAAGTTCATAAAACAGACAAAATAAATATTGTAATTACTCCACCGGATCGTGTTGATAATATAAGTGACTCCGAAGACATTGATGATAATATACAAAATATTTGCGATGAAAATCAATTACCTAATGAAATGGCTGGCCAGTTTGAGTTAGAATACGTTTATGAGGATGACAATGTGAATTTACCTGCGGTTGATGAAACTGTTGACATGGAGGATGAGCCAAAGGATGCAGAAAGTGAACCTCAGGCGTCTACATCGAAGGAAAAATGTCGTGCTTCAGTGGGGACTAAACCTAAATGGAGCAAAGCTTATAATTATAAATTTGATAAACAACCTTACGACAATGAAACATATGACCAGAAATTGCTTTTCGAGAAACTGGGTAAGTTGTGCGATAACCCTGTTTGTACATAAATTTTAAGACACATACAAATGTTGTTAAAATAGGCTCGTATACACCCTTAGAATTGTGGGAGTGTTTTTTTGATGAAGAGGTAATACAAATGATCGTCGAAAATACAAACAAGTATGCTGGACAAAACAATATACCTGGTTTTGCTACTTCAATTTCTGAATTGAGAACATTTTTTGGAATCTTGTATCTAACAGGATATCACACTTTGCCAACCATTAATTCCTATTGGTCTACTCGAGCAACTTTAGGATGTCAGTTTGTGAAAGATGCGATAAGTCGAGATAGATTTAAATTAATTAAACAAAATATACACGTTTCCGATAATGAAAATCTAGACAAAAACGATAAATTTGCAAAAATTACTCCATTGAATGATGTCTTAAATAAAAAATTTATGCAATTTGGCGTTTTAACTCACAATCTTTCGGTGGATGAACAGATGATTGCATACTATGGGCGCCACTCTTTAAAAATGTTTATAAGAGAAAAACCAATAAGATTTGGTTATAAATATTGGGTCATAGCTTCAGCTACAGGATATTGCTTCAACTTTATACCGTATGCTGGTGCTTCTGCAAACAATAGTGCTCATTTTGGTCTTGGAGAGAATTTGGTCTTACAATTGCTACAGATTATATCAGATCCACCCAAACACAATGTCACATTCGATAACTTTTTTTCAAGCCATAAGTTGTTTTGCACATTGTCTGAAAAAGGATATTTTGCAAACGGTACCGTTCGCGACAATCGCACTAATCATGCTCCATTAAAAGATGTCAAATCGATGAAAAAGATGCCTCGAGGTTCATCTGATTTCAGCTTTGATAAAAACAACAACATTATAGCAGTTCGTTGGAATGATAACTCGGTAAAAATACATATATTTATGCAAATTCGTGTTTGGTCCAAAGCTTAATATTATTTTAATTTGTTTAAGGTGGTCACTGTAATGTCGAATTTCTTGGGTGTGCAGCCGATGTGTCGAGCTAAAAGATTTAATCGTAAAATTCGGAAAATGACAACGATTGAGCAACCACATCTTATACATCAATATAATCAACGAATGGGTGGAGTGGACTTATTTGACAATGCCATGAATAATTACCGCATTAAAATTCGTGGTAAGAAGTGGTACTGGCCGTTATTTACTAATGCCTTGGATGCTGGTATGGTAAATGCCTGGAAATTACACTGCATGCTAAGAAAAGCTGAAGGAGCTCCAATCATGAGTCAATTTGATTTTCGTGTGAACGTAGTTGAAGCATTGGTAACAATTCCTGATAATCGTGTTCGTATAAGAGAACAAGTTGTCACAAATGCACAAGAAATGGCAAAGCGCATGGATAACTTTGATCATATGATAAGCAAAATTGATAAGCGTGGCCGTTGTGGACAATGTGGAGGTAAAACTGAATTTGGTTGCACAAAATGCAAATTAAACTTACACCCAAAGTCTTGTTTTGCACAGTTTCATGCTGGTGTTCCAAAAAATATTAAAAAAATAAAATTATCTCAATAATCAACCACAGTTAAAATATTTATTTCTTCATTTTTTATTAATAAATACATAGTTCTTTTTACATAAAGCAACGCATTTTTACTTACCAGAAAATTAAAAAAAAAAAATGTGTGTTTTGAACCCTCTGACAGCGAAGTGGGTATTTAAATACCCATGTCATTGAATCAAACCTGTAGTCTTCCTGATTGGCCCAATTCACTGAATATTTTTTTCTAAAGCAGAGCACACCTAAGGCTAAAAAACCCAAGAGGGTTTTTCGATTTTCTACTTTCCGATTTTTCAAGAGCCGTTGTGGTTCACTTTTTCCAAACTTGAAAATTTGCAAACTTTTAAGCCGCTAACTTTCACAATAGAAGGGGGCTAAATTTAACTTTAAAATTTTTTTTAAGTAGTCTAATCCTTTCTTTATCTCTCTGTAAAAACCAATTTCCGATAACTCTTACCTTAAGTTAGCCAGAATTTTTTTACGATGGCTCTGTTTTTGGGTATTTAAATACCCATCCGCCCTTAATGGGTTAAATATTTCTTTTAAACCTTAAAATATTTAACAAAAAAAATTAAATATTCACGTGAAATTTTTAAAAACTCTGATTTTATATAGAATCGAAAACGAATCTGGGTTAGAAGGTAATTTTTAAAAATAATCTATATATAAATCGGCTAAGGCAAAACAGTTAAGAACACTTTCCTCCTCTGTATGTCAACCGATTTGAACAAAATATCCACTATTTGAAAGGTATTTACTCACAGAAGGGCAAAATATATATTTTATTCAAATCTGTTCAATAATTTCAGAGTTATAAGTGTTTTGCTACTAACACATATGCAGAACACATAAATAAAAAATTTGTTTTTTTCAATTATCAAATAATAAAAAATAGCGTGGTCGATTATTCGACATTTTTCAGAAACCGGTTTTCGAATATTTCGACTATATAAATCTTATGTATAGGGCAACCAAAAATAAGCACTAAAAAAACAGTTTTAAGCTCTTAAAAAAAGCGTTTAAAAACATGAAAATAAGCTGTTAAAATAAAAAAAAAAGCAATTAAAATTTATGGTTTATTTTCCACTTTATTCGTTGAATGCGTTGTTACAGTAAATTATAAATTGATGCGATAAATTTTCGAAAAGAAACCCCTGTCTATTTGAAGTCAGCACGCTTTTGTACATAGAAAAAGTTCTTTCTACGTCTACAGATGTTAAGGGAGCATATTTAAAATTGAGTATTTGCTCTGAGGTATATTTTATACGATTGAACTCGCAATGCCGCTTGCCTCCCAGTATATCCACAATATCTTTTAGTACCGAAAATCCTTCATTTTTTAATAAAACAGATTCAAATTTTTTATTCACTTTGTCGCCTATATCCCCTGGAACACCGGAAATTTTTCTTACGGTGTCCATAACTATATTCACTTGGGAAACCAATGAAAGATTTTTTGTTTCCAATTTGGTTACTACTTCGTGTAAAAACCCAAAATTTACAGAAATGAACAATATTTGGTTGCGCAAATTATTTTCATTCATTAAAGCCTGGCATATACGCACTGCTGAAGAATCTGTAGAGTTTAAATTTGAAAAAATTTCTACGAAATTATCAAAATATTTGGCATAATAATTTACAGCCATTATCCACGTCCCCCATCGAGTTATCACTGGTTGTGGAGGTAGTGGTATATCTGGTGCTGTTTCTCGTAAGATTTGAACCCTTGCAGGAGATTTAAGGAACGTTTTTTTAGCATTTGAAATAAATTTGTCTACATTTGAGTAGTATTCTCTTATATGTTCACAAACTCTGTGAACTCCATGTGCAAGACAGGTTACGTGAGTTATATGTGGGTAAAATACAGCAATGGCTTTTGCAGCTTTCACCATATATGGTGCGGCATCACTTACAAAAAGAAAAATTTTCTGTTTATCTAGGTCAAATTCTTTCATTGAATCATCAAACAAACGTGCAATAGTGGAATGATTGACTTTTTCTAATACAGCTGTTTTTATTAAAAATCTTTTTTCTGAAATATTTTCATCCACATGCAGTATACCCACAACAACGTTTGCCACAAATCTGTTCGACGCATCGGTGGTCTCGTCTATAGAGACCCAAATAAAATGTTTTTGTATTTCTTCCTTTATTTTGTTAACTGTAGATTCATAAACTATTTTTGTATATTTGTTTCGAAGAGACGATTCAGATGGAATATGGAATGATGTATAGTTTTGAAGATAATGTTGTACTTTTAAATGTCGAATTTTGTATAATGGTATATCTGCTGATACAAAGGCTTCACAGAGATCAATGCAAAATTTATCGGCGGCCGATGAACTTGTAGAACTTTGTAGAAAAGTTTGTTGTAAATTTTTTTTTGATTCTCTTTCTTTTAGATCTTTGTGCTTTTTTGAATCCAGGTGTTGTTTTATGTTGTAATTTTTATCAACAGATAAAGGTTTTGAGCACACGTTACACACTAAAGCTGATCCATCAGTTTTTAAATCTGGATACTGTTTGACTAGCTTGCTCAAGTAAACCGATTTGCTTTCCTTGACTTTAGGCATTTTCTAAATAATAAAACAATAAACCAATTTTAACAAAGGTTTTAATAAATTAAAAAAAATTTATACTTACATCCAAAACGCAGAGGCTATGAAGGTAATTTTATCTGTTTTTAAACTAAGACAACTTTAAAAAGTTTTAAAAATGTTATGCTTTCAACAATTCAATGAAATTTTTAAAATGTAAATTTGTTGACAGTAAAAACTTGGCTACTTTGATTTAAACGTTTTTTTTTCAACCAGAGTTGTAGCAGCACAAAAAGTAAGGCGATTTCATGAATTCGCCTTGACAAAAAGGTGAATTTGTTAGTACAAATAAAAAAAGTTGCCACATCAAAAAAAAAAAAAAAACAACGATTTTTGCAAAAATTTATTAAATAATTTTTTTTTCGTATGAAAAAAATGAAAAATTATCTTAAAATGACAAAATAAGTAAAAAAAAGCCGATATCGCAAAAGTAACTAAAAAAAAGCCGATATTGCCAAAATAAGCAAAAAAAGCCCTAACAAATATAGCTCATTTTCTTTGTTTTTTTATGATCGGAATTTCTGTTCAATCAAAATCTTTCTATCTTGTAAACAAAAAAAAAAGCAATTGCTTATTTTTGGTTGCCCTACTTATGTATAAATCGGCACAGGCAAAACAGTTAAGAACGCTTTCTTTTAATGTTTGTCAACTGAACCTATATGGGGGGGAAAAGTATCAAAAAAGGGAAATAGCGCAATTAAAATTTCTTTTTTTTTTTACTTTTCCGTGCTGCATGTGATAATTTTTAAATTTTCTATAATGTTGAAATTAGAAGCATAATATTCCTGAGTGAATAAAAACCTATAAGATAAAAAATGTTGGCACTTTTTGTTTTTAATCTGGAGCTTTTTGAGTTTTCGTTAATATTCGGCCTATAAAAATAAAATTATACGTTAAACTGGGTGAACAAGAACATGTAAGGGGAGCTTTTTGGTACTTTTCGTTCAACATCTGGTACTTTGATTAATTTTCGTTAATATTGGACAAAGAAACATAAAATTAAAGATGCAATGTCCTGAGTGGATGACAAACCATAAAAGAGACTTTTTGATACTTTTCTGTTTTTCAATTGATATTTTTTATATTGAACTTACAAAATTAAATCAACTCACGTAGAAGATAAAATATGAATCGAAGGTTGGTTCTTCGCCAAATCGATCCACTAAGACGGAAAAAATAAATGCTCAAAACATATAAATTTATTTATACTTAGATGTGCTATGTTTTCTTCATATGTATGTAATTTATGGTCGAATTTTGACCATTAGGCAAACACTAGTTCATGTAATTTGTTTAGATGATTGAGTTGACTTTAAGTATTCCAATTCAATTTCAAATATCTAATTTAAATGCACCTTTTAAGATATTTATCCTTTGCTTCAAATAAATACAAAATTTTACCATATTCTGGCTTATATTCACATAGAAAATCACGCTTATAAAAACTCACTTTTTTGCATCAGTTTACATGCTTGATAAAATTAATGTTCTGGCAAAATTCAATTAACTGATCTCACAAGTTCTAGGTTTCAAGATAATCAGCCTTCTTATGATTACAAAAATTCTAGTTCCCTTCAGCATACTTTTGCAATTTAAAGTCGCCAAACTTCTTGCGATTGCGGTTAATGATTTACAGATTACAGAATTCAAGTCAGAATCACAAATGCTAAGCGTTTGGCGATGTTCTACTATAATATAAACACACTACTAAAATAATAAAATTTAAATGAAGGTAAAATACACTTGTATACTCTTTTTTATATAAAATTTTTATTTGGCGAATTTTTTTTACCAAAAATCTAACAAAATAAATTTTTGGCGATTTTCGGTATACTATTTGGCGATGAAGGTGAAAAAAAATCTGACAACCCTGTAGTCAACGACAAATATGAATATATATATATAAAATATATAAAAATTCCCCGGGAGTTTTCTCCCTTCTCCCATTTTTCCTATGTTAATTCAATTGTAAAAATGGGAAAAGGTAAAAAACTCCCGGGGAATTTTTAATCATAATTGGGCTGTATATTTCCTTCTAGCAATATATTCTTAACAGAATTAACCGAAAGAATTAGAAGTTATGGAAGATTTTATATATTTACAGAAATCCAGAAAAAGGACTAAGAAATTAGATATTCTTTATTATGGCTGCTTCTGATTCCTTCAGCATCCACGATAAGAGAAAAAAATTTTACAAGTCAAGTGTTGTCAAAACTAAAGAAAATTATCGCTTTAATCCTAAACATTTAAACAACATTTTTTTTCAAAATTTATTTAATCAGATCTCTTTAAACTATTGAAATAAATAATAATAATGTATTTTTTTTTTAATTCTGTTTAATAGGGAAATATTTGTCAATAAAATTATTTTACTACAGAAATCTTATTAAAAAACGACGTTTAAATTTTTGTGTTTTGCGTTTTCGATTTCAAGAACACCCCTGTTGATGTATTACTTTAAAAATATATATCACATATTTATGAATTATTTTTTTTTGTTTGCTCGTTTTAGATCAAGAATTGTTATTTTTGTTTCTTTAATAATAAAGTCCAAATAATAAATAATTTATGCATTTTTAATTATTGAAATTACCTTATTTATTAAAAAAAACTTTATTAATCGGTTAACCGATCAAAAACCAAATTAACCGATTATTAACCGATTAAACCAAAACCTCGGTTAATTAATCGAGCGATTAACCGATTAAAGCGAAAGCCCGTTTAAATGAATACCCTAGTAGTTAATGATCCCTCCAACCATTTTGAGTTCAGCTCTTTTAACGTTACATTCTTTTAATAAAATTTTTAACTTTTGCCAAGAATATTAAACCTTTTAATATCTTGTGACAAAATAATAACAAAAATTAGTGCTACAAAACGTTAAAATTTTAATTTACACTTGAATTACACATGGAGTCAATAACACATGGGCTACACATTAAAAACAATATTACACATGATATGTGTAATAACACATGAGGTGGCAACACTGGTATGAATACACATCGGTCGCTCTTTTTGCATTTTGCATTTGCTCATACATATTTACAAGCTACATGGATGAGAAAGAACGCCTGTATGGCCAAAATGTCAAACTTTGGCCCCCTCTAACTCAGAAACTTTTTGACAGAACTTTTTAAAAATTCAAACCGGAAGACATCGATTTAAAAATTGGGTCACTTGACATGAAATCCCCAATATGTATATAAAACTTTTCAGTTTGGAATAACATTTATCTTCAACGAAAACTTGCTTTGGCTTACAATTGAAGCACAGCCGCGAATAACATTGTAAAAGCCACTTTTTGTAAAATCTGTTTATTGCAACTAATCGTTAACATTACTCTTTTACATTGTTTAAACATCATATCATACAAAATTATGCGCCTTAACGTCTTCAAAATGCAATAAGTTTCTAAAAAAATTATACAATCTAATGATTTTGCGATTGTGGATATAAAACGTTTTTCCACTAAAAAAAGTTATGAACTGTAAATTTGCATGTTATTTTAAATTCAAATTTCTTGATATTTTGCATACAAGTTTTTTTTATCATTAATTTTGATAATCTGAAAAAAATTAAAAATAAGTAATCCTGACTTTTAAAAACGTTTTTTGCTCTCCTAAAAAATTATTATTTTGTCACTTACAACGTTATTCGCGGCTGTGCTTCAATTGTAGATTGAAAATTAAAAGAGATGGCGAAATAAAAGCAAAAGAAAATTCATCTGTTAACCAGAATTTTACGAATTTTTTTATTTGCTGAACATGTATTAAAATATTGTTACGAAAGTAACTTTAGTTAAGAATTAGTTGTAATTATTGGTTAAGAATTGGTTATAATTGTTGGTTATCTTGTATTTATTAGTTATCTTGTATTTATTAGTTATCTTGTATTCATAAGTAATTTTATTAGTTTACATCGTTTTTGTTATAATTTAGTACACTTCAATCCCAATGTGCAGAAAGCCCTAGAAATGACCGTTAAAAAAAGCTTCAGTATAAGAGGTAAAATTATGTAAACATAAGTGCTACCATAAATCAAATTAAAGTGTGGTGAATAGAAAAGCCTCGAACCTTCGAAAAACATTTCGAATGTTCTAGACAACCAAATTGCAGTATAAATACTAGCGGCGAGTAGCAGAACAAGATCATTCTAAGTTCAGACTTTGTCAATAACGTGTAACGCTGAGAAAATTATAGTTGGTTGTAAATAAAAGCTATAAATTACGGTTGTTAAAAAGACTTAGTACTAAATAGAGTTGAGTAAATTGTAACTAGTGTTTAAAGTGTTTGTGTTTTATTTATTTTTATTAAAGTTGCAATAAAGAACTCGAAACGTTTTATTATAAAGGAAATAAACCAAAACGTTATTGAAAGGCAGTAACGTAACAATTGGTGTCAGAAGTGAAATTGCATAAATAAAATAAATAAATTAATAAAAGTGAAAAAAATAATAAAATAAAAAAAATAAATAACAAGAAGACAGCAATGAAATTTGAAGAGCTTAAAGTAGAACAGCTTAAGAAAGAATTGGGCAAGTTGGATCTGCCAACTGCAGGTAATAAAGCAGAGCTGCAGAAGAGAATATTAGATGAATTCGAGCGACGCAATATGGACATTGTGAGTTACGAATTTGAGGACAAAGAAGAAATAGAGGTATGTACTCGTGCAGTTGCTAACAGTATGGATTTAAACGCAATGTTTGCTGCTATGATGGCAAAAATGGAAAAAAAGTCAGAAGAAAATTCTAGAAAAATTGACGAAAATTCTAGAGCGATGTTAGCTGAAACTTCTAGAAAAATGGACGATAATTCCAAAAGCATGGTACAGATGATCAAAGAAAATTCGAGTGATATTCTAGCTGAAACTTCTAGAAATGTAGAAAAAATGGTAAAAGAGAATTCAGTTACCATATTAGCTGAAATTCAAGAGCATTCTAGAATAACAAACGAGAAACTTCAGGAGATTTCCAGTGAGATGAACGAAAGAGTAAACGAAATGGAAATAGAATTTAATCAGAAGCTGTCTGATGTAAAAACTCAAGTCACGGATGTTAAAACACAAGTTACGGTTTTTGATGAAAAACTACACCATCTGGAGGCAAAAGTTAATAACATTCAATGCCAAGAAGCACCAGTGCGAGTTATTCCAGAAGTTTCTAGTAGAATAAAGGCCCCTTGCTATGACGGCAGTGTTCCATTAAATGTTTTCAAGTTCCAGTTCGATACAGTTGCTAACAGAAATGCATGAAACAGTGAGGAAAAAGCAATCGAGCTCATATTTGCTTTAAAGGGGACTGCGGCTGAAGTGCTTGAAAGTGTACCAATAAGTAGCAGAAACAATTATGATGAAATAATGGTAGCACTGCAACGCAAGCATGGTGGTGAACACAAAAAGGAAATCTACAAAATGGAGTTGCGTGGCAGAGTGCAAAAGGCAAACGAAACCTTACAGGACTTCGCACTGGAGATTGAGCGGTTGGTACAGCTAACTTATCCTGGTGAGAATCATCCCTTTTTGGACCATTTTAAAACGGAGGCCAACCTTTGCAGAAACTGTTTCATTTGCTTTAGCCCAGGAAACCGCAAGAATTATTTCAAGACCACAAGTAGGCAGAGTGCGAAGGCTCGATGTGACCGCCAATGGTGAAAGGGAAGCTTTAAGCGAGAAGAAAACAAAAGCTAAAATAAAATGCTAAAACTGCGGTAAGGCTGGTCACATACTACGTAACTGTAAGGCACCGAAAAAACGTTCAAGATCTGCTTCACCGCCCAGAAACAACCAGCGGGGTAAACACCAGTCTTCACAAGAATCCCCGTTAAACTAAAAAGAGCTAGCACTGCGGGGCATGCGCTAGCTCCCTCATCTAAGGGCCCCACAATCTCCATCTCAGTAATGCAACAGAGTAATAGAAACCTAACTGCTTGTGGTTATATTAACGGTCAAAAACGGGTTTTGACTGTGGACACTGGGTCATCACATTCGATAATTAGGCCTGATTTAATACAACAGCCCATTGAACCACTAAGGGGTGTGAGTCTGCGAACAGCTACGGGTGAGCCTGCCACCGTCTATGGGAAAGTAAAAGTAAAATTAAGTTTAGGCAATACAAGCGCTCACCATGTATTTATTGTGGCTGATATTGTAGACGAAGTAATTATTGGCTCAGATTTTATGATTGGCCAAGGTGTTCATCTGGATATGGGACAACAAATTATGACTTGGCGTAATGTTGAAATTCCCCTTGATATTGGATACGAAAACAAGGCTCATGTAAGACAGTTACACGCCTTTACACGTGAAAAATTGCCACCAAAGTCAGAAACAATAGTGTGGGCGCGAATGGATGGAGATTGTGAGGACAACAATAGTTTATGGGTAATAGAGCCAGCAGCAGTAACAGGTGATATAGTAACAGCGAATGCCCTCGTTAAAACCAGCAACAGCTTAGTTCCTGTAAGAGTTTTAAATTTATCCAACAGCGAAAAGGTTCTTACGCAGAACTTTAAGATTGGACAATGAGATTCAACAGAGGCATAATAAGTTGCGAGGAACATCCAGACGCAGCTAAAAAGGGTACCAAGGACCAGGAATTACTAGAGGAACATGTGCGGAAATGGACCGAAAAACTAAGGCCGCCCGAGAGAAATAAGGCTAAGCAATTACTAAAAAAATATGCCTTTATTTTTGCCTCGAAAGGTAAAAACCAGGGCAGGACGTCAATAGTGAAACACGAAATTAACACCGGCGACGCTAAGCCAATAAAACAGGCCCCAAGAAGCATTCCTCTAGCAAAACGAAATGAAGTTAGAGACCTGGTTAATGAAATGGAACAGGACGGCATAATTAAACCATCATCAAGTCCCTGGAGTTCACCGGTGGTTTTAGTAAAGAAAAAAGATGGAAGTACTAGGTTCTGCGTAGATTACAGGAAATTTAATGACGTCACCAAAAAGGACAGTTATCCATTGCCTAGGATTGATGACACCTTGGACACGTTAGCTGGAACAGAATGGTTTACCACATTAGATCTGCAGAGCGGCTATTGGCAAGTAGAAATTGCAGACAAGGATAAAGAGAAAACTGCTTTTAGTGCAAGTGATGGCTTATGGCAGTTTAATGTAATGCCATTTGGGCTCTGTAATGCTCCAGCTACATTCGAGCGTTTGATGGAATAGGTGTTGAAAGGTCTCCACCGAAAGACATGTTTGGTGTACCTTGATGACATAATTGTCATGGGAAAAACATTTGATGAACACCTGAAAAACCTCGAAGAGGTGTTAAAACGTATATCTACAGCCGGACTCAAGTTAAGTGTCAAGAAATGTTCACTGTTCCAGAAAGAAGTAAAATACCTAGGGCATCGTGTAACATCTGATGGCATTTCAACAGACGAAGAAAAAATACGAGCAGTTATGGATTGGCCTCGCCCTCAAAATCTACATGAGCTACGCAGTTTTCTAGGTTTATGTACATACTACAGGCGTTTTGTACCGAATTTTGCAAACATTGTTGCAAGTCTGCATGAGTTGACCAAAAAGGCGCAGGCATATGACTGGGGTGGAGCACAGGAACGGGCATTTCAGAAGCTAAAAGAATTGTTGTGCTCAGCACCAATTTTAGCTTATCCAATCGCGGGCGAAAAATTTGTGCTAGATACTGATGCGAGCGGATTTGGAATTGGAGGTGTACTGTCCCAAGTGGTCAACGGTGTAGAGAAAGTCTTAGGCTATTACAGTCGAATACTTTCGAAGCCTGAGAGAAATTACTGCGTGACTCGGCGAGAGCTTCTGGCTGTACTAGAGTGCATAAAACATTTTCACAAATATTTGTATGGTCAACATTTTCATTTAAGAACAGACCATTCTGCACTCAGGTGGTTGCTGCAATTTAAAAATCCAGAAGGCCAGATAGCTCGTTGGATATAGCGCCTTCAGAGCTACAATTTTAGACTAATAAATACAAGATAACCAACAATTCTTAACTAAAGTTACTTTCGTAACACTGCCCCCCACTTAAGCCTGTTCGTCCCGAATAGGCTCAGAATCACCTCTTCCATAAGGGGCTAATCGTTCTAAATAAACAACTTTCATTTTGGCTCTTGGACTTTTGTATTTCTGTATTCGGTATACAACATCATTTAATTTCTTTATCACCTTACATGGCCCATTCCAATGTATTTGTGGCTTGGCAACTAATCCTTCTTTTGGTTGTTGATTCATTGACAAAACCAGCTGGCCCTTCTTAGATCCTTCAGAATTCATCGGCCGATCATATCTGCACAACTTTCTATGGCCACGCACGGACTTTCTATGGTCGTACAGATTTCTCCGCTCCAATGAAGATACCTGCTTATCCTCGGGTATAGGTAGTGCATTACAATTGCACTGTGGAAGCGACGCACACCCTCTGTTTGCTGTGCTCCTGGCTGCCACACGCTTTGGGCAGTTTCCCTTAAAATTTTGACTTCCACCTATACTATTGGCCCTTATAACCTTGGCCGATACGGGCTCTCTTCTTTGCGCCGTTATCCAATCTTTACTGGGCGCTACCTTCAACGAGCGACCCCCACTGACGCATTCCCTTCTATCTGCCTCCGTACAGTGCCTGGCTTCCAATCTGCTTAGCTGTCTTACCTGAGCAACCACTTTTTCTCGCTTTTCATCTTTTCTGTGAGCTGACGATTCCTGACGAGTACATGCGAGAGGCTGTCCCACACGAGCCTCACTTTCATGCCCAACATCCAGGGGTATTTCATAATCACACAAATATATAATTTGCTTTCCCATATTCAGACTTATATTATGACTTATCATAAAATCTGCGCCAATCAGTACTTCGTCTACAATGTCGGTCACAATAAACTCATGAAAAGTGACAATTTCGGCAATTCTTAACACCACACGTGTTTTCCCATAGACAGTAGCAGGTTCACCTGTAGCTGTTCGCAAGCTCACTCCTCTTAGTGGTTCGACAGCTCCTTTAACAAAGTCAGGCCTTATTATCGAGAATCCTGCACCAGTGTCGATAGTTAAAATGCGCTTTTTACCATCGATGTAGCCAAATGCCGTAATACTTTTGTTACTCTTTGGCAGTACTAAATTTATTATCGAGTCCTCAGATGCGAATTGTAGCACTCCCTCCATACTTAACGGCGACTCCTGTGATGACTGATGACTAGCCCGTTGGTTGTTTCTCGGCGGCGAAGCAGATCTTGCACTTTCTCTTGGTGCTTTACAGTTACGCTGTATGTGCCCAATCTTACCGCAGTTATATCATTTCAATTTGCTTTTGCCCAGCTTCTCACTTAAAACCCGCAAAACTGCTTCTTTAAGGCCCTTTAATTCCTTTATGATATCTCTATCATCATCAGCAGTTACATTGAGCCTTTGCACCTTATACGACCTCTGCTAAGAATTGGTTATAATTGTTAGTTATCTTGTATTTATTAGTTATCTTGTATTTATTAGTTATCTTGTATTCATAAGTAATTTTATTAGTTTAAATCGTTTTTGTTATAATTTAGTACACTTCAATCCCAATGTGCAGAAAGCCCTAGAAATGACCGTTAAAAAAAAGCTTCAGTATAAGAGGTAAAATTATGTAAACATAAGTGCTACCATAAATCAAATTAAAGTGTGGTGAATAGAAAAGCCTCGAACCTTCGAAAAACATTTCGAATGTTCTAGACAACCAAATTGCAGTATAAATACTAGCGGCGAGTAGCAGAACAAGATCATTCTAAGTTCAGACTTTGTCAATAACGTGTAACGCTGAGAAAATTATAGTTGGTTGTAAATAAAAGCTATAAATTACGGTTGTTAAAAAGACTTAGTACTAAATAGAGTTGAGTAAATTGTAAATAGTGTTTAAAGTGTTTGTGTTTTTTTTATTTTATTAAAGTTGCAATAAAGAACTCGAAACGGTTTATTATAAAGGAAATAAACCAAAACGTAATTGAAAGGCAGTAACGTAACAATATGCTTCAAAAACGTGAAATATGTGTGCAATAAAAATGCAGCAATAGCTAAAATATGCAAATAATTCACAAATATATCAGTACCAAAATTTATAAAAAGCTCTTAAACGGATTAGTATATTGTTTCTGCCTTCATTGGTCGCACAAGAAAAACTATGCAATTGCATATTTTCGGTTTCCTTGATCATAAGTTAGTATATATGAGTACGCTTTTGTTAGTAGGATATGACAGAACATCTCAAAAAGCAGAACAGATAAAATCCAGATAAATCCCACTGTTTTTTAAGGCTATCTCTTTAGATTTAGCTGATATGTATATGTAAAAATTCCTGTCAACTTTTTTTCGTACATCAAAGTTAAGGTATCTTGTAAATAAATACTTTTAATTACCTTACTGAGGTATTTAAACGTATTCGCTTTATTACCTCAATGATAGTTGCAGGCTCAGTATTACCACTTAAACCTGTTAATAAGTAAGTTTTTGCTTAAGTATCTTCAGGTGTAAATGTAAAGAAGTTGTAAGTCCCCTTTTAGACAGGCAAAGTTTACTTTGCAAAGTCTTGAGTTGAAAGAAGGGAGAGGAAAAGAGAATAGCGGGGGAGTACATACTTTCCTGTACTCGCAAAGTTGTTTTGTGTTTCGTTTGTATTGTATACTTGAAGTTGGCTGCAACTTTATGTTAATAAATATAGCGTTGCCAGAAAGTTTGGTAAAACAAATCATCATTTGGATAAAATATGATTTTCTTGAAGAGAAAAATCTAAAAAATTTTTTTTTAAATTAAATTGTATATAACAAGGGCAAAAAAGAAAAATTTATTTATTTTATATTAAAAAGTACTTCCTCCCAGCAAAAAAATTTTTAAGTTGTTCAAGAAGAGGGAGTATTTTTATGATTTCTTTTGTACTTATTTTCTTAAAATAATTAAAAATACATACCTTATATATATTTCATAACTCAACGCATGTAAAATTACATGCATTATTTCCTATTTAACTCTTATGTATGTATTGCAATATTTTACTATAATTTGGTATGTATTCTTTAAGGATTTAAAAGAGTCGAATATTTTATGCAATTAAAATTAATAGTTGAGTTAGATATATTTAATTTATGCATTAAATTTTAATACTGAATAGTTTTTTTAAAAAAAAGAAGGCGAAAAAAGGTGTGACAGAAATTACAACAACACCACACAAACGATTTGCTTGTTGTGTGAAGAAACAACAGAACAAGAAGAAAAACATACCCCAATAAGCACTCAGAAATTAAGTTTGAAGTGCCTTAAGCGGCTCATACACTTGCAATAACATTTTTCAATTTTACGTATTGTACAATTATATCGCCAATGTGTATGTGATAATCGAAGGTTTCACAATATATTGGCAACAATCAAGAGACTTTTGATTTTATTGCATAACTAAAAGAAAGTGAAATGTGTTGGCAACATTGTACAATGTGCTAATGTTATTCCTATAGGTATTGTTCACCTTTTTATTGAATGAATGAAACCATTGTCCGACTTATTGCATAATATAGGACAAAATGGAAATAATATGGCGAATATCATATACAATAATATTGCAAGTGTATGGGCCGCTTTAGTGGATTTAAAAATACGCATTTGCTGTTTGTAAATTATACGAAGAAATTTAAATAAAACTTGTATAACTAATCAACTTTTGATTTGTTCATTATGTATTATTTTGTATCAGTATCACATTTAAAAATTATTTTCAATATCTTTTAATGTTTCAATATATTTTTTTTAATAAATAAATAACAGGATTAATATTTTGATTTTTGTAAATGGAAAGTTTAAAACTTTAATAAAAAATTCAAAAATGTACAAAAAAATGCCTTATATTTTTAGTATGTATTTTCATGTATCTTTTTAATTTATTTATAATACAATTGATAATGCATATTAAAATTAATAATGCAAATACGTATTAGAATCATTAAACTTCATTGATTTTAGTTCGCACTCATTTAAATAAATATTGCATATCAATGAAAATACTAATCTATCCTTGGACTTTGAATGACGAGCCGTTTAACTAATGCGAACCGATTCTCGCCAATGACACGCTAATGTTAAAATCGTGCATGTTTCGCTTAAAAGGAACCTGTGCATTATCCATGGAACCCATGCATTTATTTGCATGTCGTTTTTTGCCGGGCCATTATGTATTATTATGTATAATAATGAGCTGACGAATTGCCATATTTTTACAAAATTAAATAGGTTTAAATGGTTTTCGGTTATTTTTTTCGTATAAATTTTTCTAAAAATACATTACAAATCCAAATCTAGTAAATAAGAACGTAAAAAAGTCCATCTAAATAAAGAAGTTTCATTGAAAGGAATTAAATTCTAATATTAGTGATTTATAAATTTTGGGGACGAAGATTTAAGTTTGGGAGCTATGAAGCTCATACGTGATATGAAATCTTAAAGGTTCTTAATTTAATATTATATATTTTGACTCTTTGTAATATAGAAGATATTTTGATAAAATTCTATTTAAAAAAAATCATTGAAAAAATATGTATTTTTCTAAATTAATTCTTAATGAAATAGTTAAGCACTTATATACACATACTTTGTTTAAAAATTATCATAAATATGGAAGGTGGAATTTTCAAACTAAAAGCTTCTTAAGTTTCATTAGTTTTAACTTTTGGTATGTTCTAAATACTTGATTTTTTTGTTTTTGAATATATGAAACTTTATGAAAATACGGGTTTTCTTTTCACAAATAATTTTTATCATCAATATTCTCAAAATTAACTTCTCTAAGTCGAAAATTCTTTAAGTCGAAGGGAATCTATTGGCAATACCGGTGGACAGGGGAATACACATGATTTTGTTTCTATAACTTGAACTTCTTTATCTTGACTTTTTCTATAACTCAAAGTAAAATATTTGCACCATGCGTGGCCACACTTCCACAAGTCAAATTTTTTTCCAAAAATGTTTTTTTCATGTAAACACTTATCAAATCACACAATATTTTATTAAATGAATTCTTTAAATATGTACATATGTATTTGTACGAAATAGAATTTTTAATTAAATTTTTGTTGTGCATTTATTACAAAATTCTCTAACTTGAAGTTTCTGTAAGTCGAACTTTTTTGTCAGGATAATAGAGTTTCGAGTTATAGTAGTTCAACTGTAAATCATAATTTTTAAAAATAAAATATTTGTAATGGTAAAATCATCATTCTGGCAACGCTGTTTACATAATATATTCAAACAAAAGAAAACTTTGTCAAATTAAACTTTGTGTGTCTAAACACAAAACAAAGTTTAAAAGAGAATTCAACAAACTTTGTCAAAGTAAACTTTGCCTGCCTAAAAGGGGACTAAGTAAGATTTTACTTTATCATAGTCGTTCATTGAAGCCATGAACAGAGCTATTTTTAAACTCTTTTATTTTAAACTTATCAATTTTAAGTTCAATTGAGATAAATTCTATCAGTTCTTTGGGTTCCACACAGTGTTGCCACCAACGAAATGGTAAATTACACATGGATCATGTCAAAATTACACATGGAAATACGAATTACACATGCTATCTTTTTAATCATGTCACAGAAACAAATTTCGATCAAAAGTGGAATTAAACCCGTATTTGGCATCTTCAGAAAACGTAAACCAATTTCAATTTTCTAAGTGGAATTGATATTTTAAGCAGCATATATACCAAAAAACTCAGTATTCCACCTTTGTATTTCGTACAAACCACTTAAAACTTATGCATTTTTGCAAAACAAATGAACATAAATATCGTCACCTGAAATGCAAAAGACGTAACAACACTTTATTTTTTTACAGGAGAAGCAAAAAACCATACAAAATCAATATCAACAAGGTGTAATTGGCGTTTGAATTTCTTTAATAAAGTCGCCATTTTGATCTAAAATTGTGTGTGAACATAAAGTTAAATGAAACGAACAAAACTCAATAAAAACTCTTAATTCGATTTTTTTTTTGTTAAGCCCTTTTGCATTTTAGGTGACGATATGTAACATACATTTCATTTGGGTATAATAAAGAATCTGATGCATCCCTATAAATGTCGTCGACGCAAAAACGGAATGTTAATTCAGTTCCTCTATTCCTGCAACATTGGATATGCCGGATATTTTTATATTTTTTACTTATCCAACACAAAAATATTTTTCAAATGTCTCTTTATTTGCTTTTTGTTTACAACAATCGTATCGTTGCTATATTTAATGCAAAAAAATAATATTTTCATTTTACCATTTAAAAGATTAAAACCAAAATAACTATTTGTAAAGTACGAAATAGTCTGTCTCCAAAGGAATTTTTTATTTCAAATACCTTTTTCCAATAATTTTCGGGCTTCAAATTACTATGAATCTAAAATTTTACAAAATGTAAGAGTGCATGTTGCCGCGAAAATATTCTTGAAACTCCTTAGTTTTATCTGCCGAGCATTACTTCTAATAACACAAGATCTAATATTACACAGTAAATCTTCCAAATATGTTGGAAGGTTCAGGCAGGCCTTCGACGCTACCAAATGTATTAGGTGGCACGAGCATTTTATCAAAATAATAACTGGTTTTTCGTCTTTTAGCAACTTGACTTCTGAATTTTACTGTCTAAACTTAACATTAGGTGTATCTGATGCAAATTCAACTAGATTTTCAAAAGGGATCCCTTTTTCTATAATTGTGCCTTTGAGAAGCTCAAACATTTCTTTTGCAGTCGATGATCTTCTCTTTGAAATAAAAAAAGAATAATGTACCCAGGATGTTTCGTCGTTATAATAAATTGTGGCAAAAGCTATCTACATAAATGCCAAATGGTTAGTAGTTAATGATGCAACCATTTTTAGTTCAGCTCTTTTAACGCTTCCATTCTTTTAATTAAATTTTTAAGTTTTGCTAAAAATAATGAACCTTTTAACTTCTTGTGAAAAAATAATAACAAAAATCAGTGCTACAAAACGTTAAAATATTAAATTACACATGAATTACACATGCAGTCAATTACACATGGGCTACACATGAAAAAAAATATTACACAGAATATGTGTAATTACACGTGAGGTGGCAACACTGGTTCCACATCAAATATATTGAGTGGTGGAATTTTGTTTTGTTCGTTGTTTTTTCATTACTAGGCTTTTTTGTTCATTTACCCAGGGGCGAATTTATCGATTACAGAAGCGATGAAGTGATAGACACGAGTAAGACAGTAATGCACACCATCTCAATTACAACCTAGCACACTTTTTCGAATGCATTGCCGCATTTGTGGAGTGAACGCCTACCACTTGCACACAAAGTAACCGGGATTGTGAAGTGTTCATTCAATAAATATAAACTCCGTACTGCCCCACACACATTGTAAGCAGGCAGTAGACAGTCTATACACCATCTCGCTTACTTCGTGGGAAGGTAGGAAGCGCACTGCACACTGCTTCGCACACATTGTAAGCAGACAGTGGGCAGTCAATACACATTCTCGCTTACGTCGTGGGCAAGTGGAAGGCGTCTTGCACACTACTTTACACACATTGTAAGCAGACGGTGGGCAGCCAATACACATTCTTAATTACGTCGTGGGCAAGTGGAAGGCGTCTTGCACACTACTTCCCACACATTGTAAGCAGCTAGCTTTTTTAGATTTTTGTGTTATTTCAGAATTTTCATTAACTGCCTGTTTTCAGAAAACGTAAACAAGTGAGTGAGTGAAAAATTACATTGAAAACAACATTAAAAAACGTAAATTTATTTTTGTTTTCTATATAATTTCTCACTCACTCACTCAGTAGTTTACGTTTTCTAAAAACAGGCAGTAAATGTCTTATATTTCTAGAACTAAATCCTTTTTTATAATTTTTTGTGGACATTTTTTACTTTTTGGACACTATTTTTATATTGTTCCTTTTTGCACAACAGTCGGCAAACATTTGAATCGCAATTTAAAATAAACTACTCTACAAAGTAGCAAATGAAAAATAACGGGACAAAACAAAAACCTGCACATATTAATACATACATACATACAGAATATATCAGCACATTATAAAAGATGAACGAAATTCATTCTTGTAAATTCCATACACTGCCGTCATACACTTTGTAAGCTATAATTCACTGAACACAAAGTGTGACAAACTTCATTGAAGAGATGTGATGTGGTATGCAAAGTTCGCCGCTGGGTAAATTAGTATTTGGCAAACCGGTTTGCGGTGCAGTCACAGAGCACACAAAGGCGTCACGAGACAGAAAAGATTGTGATTTTTTCTGTCTTTTTATTCAAAACTGCCCTTTTTGCATGTTTGTTTTGCTCACGCAATTTGTGTTGATTGTGACGGCCTGTTTTTACACATTGCCACTTCACTACCAAAAAACGCTTTCTTTCTCTTTCCTCGAAAGCTGCCCTCAAAAATGATTTGGGCCAAGGCGAATTGACTAGAAGGCGGGGTCAAGTCAACATATGGTGTTTTTTTTGGTGGTCGACTTGTCAAAGTTTGTATACAAACTAGTTTTTTATGTAAACAAACCTATTTTTTTTACTAGCAATTTTTTTGACAACCCGACCACAGAAGCATTGTAGTTGTAGAGTTGACCTCACCTTCTAGTCAATTTGCCTTGATTTGGGCATTTTTCTTACGTCACTTGTTTATATCTGTATGCTTTGTGGTGTAGTTGCATTGTTTTTGTTAAGCTACGGTCAGACTTATCAAATATTTGACGAAAAAAACGGGACCAACAACCAAACTAAAAAATCATTTCCCTTAATATCAATATTTATTTTGATTAAAATACCACATCTTACAAAAAACTGTTTTTTTGCTATGGGTGGTAGTATAATTAGTTTATTTCGTAATATTAAGACCATTTTAAATCTCACTAACTATTAACAAAAGTAGGGGTTACGCTTTTTTGATCAAATATTTAATAAGTGTGTAGTAGCTTTAGACACATGCCTTTCAATTTTTTTAATATATCGCTCATTTGCTGCAAGACCGGCATAACTCAAAAAAATCCATTTCGAGATAAACGCATTCAAAGTTTTTGATTTGCTCTAACTGCTTAGAAAAAAAGAAGACACATTCTCTTCAAACTGGGAAAGTATAAATTATATAAAGATGAATTTAATACACAATATAAAGAAAAACAAAGCGAACAATTCTGCATCTCTAACTCCAAAATTACATTTTTTGAGTTGTGCCGGTCTTGCAGCAAATGAGCGATATGTATTCATCATAGCATTCTTTGTCATTAACAAGAATTGCAAAATAATTATTGCGTGATTGTTTAGAAATTATTTTTCTTTTAAGATTTTTTTTTTCAGTATTAATATTGTGCACTTGATTATATTGTTTTTGTCATTATTTATGGTTAGTTACTTAATTTCCGTATTGTTTTTAAAAGACTTATTCTTTTTTTATTTTTTGAAACAAAAACAACTTAATATAGAAAATAGAGAAGCAAGAAGATTTTTAGCAAAAAAGAATTGTTACTTGCATTAACGAAATATTAAATTGACCTCCACTAAACGTCCGTCTTTCATGACAGTCACGATTGTTTTTTGTGTCAAAGTCGCATCTGTGAGAGAATTTTTAATAAATAGATGCGTTTATTTTCTTTTTTTTCATTTTATTTAAGAAACTCAACAATAATATACACGAATAATGTGGAAAAGTGTTAAATATTTAAACCAACTTTTTGTTTTATTCTTCATATTTGTTTTGGTGTTGACATTAATAGTAAATTATGGTGAAAACAACAGTGATCTTAAAATCAAACTTGACACAAGAACTGGTAAGGTTTATGCTATGCTATGTTCATACGACGATATAAACCACTCGTTTCGCTCTCTGAAACTAGTTTGCCAAACATGCTGTTCATACGATTCATCTTGTTTCATTTTGACTTTTTTTTATGTTGTTAGTGTGATTTTTTAAAAAAAGTAAATAAAACTTAAAAATATATTATTTAATACTTTTATTAATATTATTATGTTATAGTTATCACTTTATTTTATTAAACATCAATTCTTATTTTGTTTTTTCTTTGTTTTGATTTTTTTTTGAGAGCTAGTTCAGATAAACTAAAGCTACGGTCACACTTAATAAACATTTGACCAAATAAGCATAACCACTACTTTTGTTAATATAACGTGAGATTTAACATAGTCTTAACATAAAAAAAAAATAATTATACTTCTAGATATAGCAAAAAACTGTTTTATGTAAGATGTGGTATTATAATTAAAATAAATATTGAAATTAAAGAGAATTTTATTTTAGTTTGCCTGTTGGTCACGTTTTTCTCGTCAAATATTTGACAAGTGTGACCGTAGCTTAACGATAAATGTTAGTAAAATTGGAGATGATAGTACGTTTTTCCTGTTTCGCGGCCTGTTTCAATATGAAACGACCTGTTTCACTCTCAAAATTTTGTATGGGGAAACAAGTCGTTTCAGTCATGTTTGGGGTGCGAAACAGGAATAAGAGAGCGAAACACGAATATTGCTGTCCGTGTGAACATGGTATAAATAGTTTAGTTATAATTTGGTTCTAGTTCCGTTTAAATTGAGTTCTCGTGCAAGTTAAGTTGAGTCTCGTTCAGTTTTAGTTAAGTTATAGCTCAGTTCTAGTTTACTTTAGTTTTATTTCTGTTGCGTTCCGGATCAGTTTTTGTTCTAGTTTTTAGTGTAGTCTAGTCTAGTGGTATTTAAATTCTTATAACTAAACTCTCGAAGCCATTGGGCTTGTTTGTCTGCAGTCAGGGTTGGGCAAAATACATGCGTTGATATATTTGAAATACAAAATACATTTAAATAGTGTATGTATTTAAAATATTAAATACAAATTTTTTTTATTATAATTCAACGTATAACATATCGCTCTATTGCTGCAACGTCGTCATAACACAAACAAAAAATACATTTCGAAATAAACTTGTTTAAAGTTTTTAATATGCTCGCACCACTTAGAAAAAAATTCCTTCAAACGAAGAAATTATACAAAATACAGAGATGAATTTTATATAATCAGCCATGTATGTCATCGAAGAAAACAGATTTGTTTATTGATAGAAAGTGTATTTTGATAGTTTTTTCAGATACAGAAAACTCCCATTCCGTTCACGAAAACAAAAATGGTTTAATTCCGAAAAATTTTTTCATCATTTTCTGAAGCACCAAAATACGGAACGAATTCCGCTTCCGAATGGAATTGTACTCTGTGACATGGCTAAATATAAAGAAAAACATAGCGAACAATTCTGCATCACTAGCACCAAAATTCATTTTTTTTTTGTGTTATGACGACGTTGCAGCAAATGAGCGATATGGACTTATGTATGCATATAAGTATATTGGGAAAAACGGCAAAGCATAGTCGAATAGAGCATAAAAAAGAAGATCCATCTTTTTTTCGAATTTGCAAAAAAGTTTCCTCACCAAACGCAATTACTTTTTTTATCAGCACTCAGTTATTCTCGTTTTGGCACTTTTGTCTATTATACTTATTCCGGAATATCGATTGCAATTATATTCTTTAGTAAATTTGTATGTGACGCTTGGAGCGAAGTCTGGTTTTCTGATCAAGCTTTCAACAAAAATAATTTTGCCACACTACAAAAATTACTGTTCGGTTTAACAGAAGCAAATGAATGCCTTCTCAGACATTGGCACTGTTGCCAATTTAAAGATTTTCCTGCTAGATCTAGCGTTTTTGAAATATCAATCGCGGGAAAAAATACGTTTTAGCGCAAGCGGGAAATATAGCGATTTTCAAACATCTCAGATTTTTTGTTTTCACAGAAAAAAAATACCAATGTAAAATTAACATAGAAAAATGTTGATTGAGAATCATAGTAATTTTCTGCAAAAGTATGCACTTTATTTAATATTATTCACTGTTTAAATAAAAAAAAAAAATATTAAAATATAAATAAATATGGATTCATTATTGAATCCATAAAAACCTGTTTTATATTAAAATCAAATTTTAAATCAACCTTGTTTTCTACGTTTTTAACTTGATTTTTTTCTGTGTGTATGTTCAAGGTTTTACTTACTTTTGTAGATTTAGCTAACTAAGGATTGTATGTCACAAATTTTTTCGGTTTTCAGTTAATATTTCGTTGGTTGAATTAAAAGGTAAGAAATTGATCTAAATTGTCTCGATAGATCCCAAGTAATATAATTCACTTACTTTCATCTAACTAATTTTATCTAAATGGTTAAAACTGCAAATAATTGCCAAGAATATCGTAAATGTAGATTTTTTGCGTATAATGAGTTTGTCATTCCGTGTGAATAGGGCTGCCAGATTTGACGATTTATTGTCATTTTGACGATTTTTTGTTCCGTATTTAGCAAAGTGCCGATTTGCTGATTTTTTTCTTAAAAGTGACGATTTTTTTCAGTCTCCAAAGTATGAATAAAACATAATCTTGGAATGTTTAACAGCCGTACCCTAACAAAAGCGGAAGGCAGAAGGTTTTCTTTCGCTCAGCTTTTCCGCTGATATACCATACATAAGCAAGAGCGTCATCAAAGAGATAAAAACGCTAGATTGATAAAAAAAATAGCTAAATTGGCATTATTTATTAACAATAGCGCCCAACTTCACTATTAAACGAGCTGTCCAAATCGGTTTTTCCATTTGCAAAGCGTTGACGCCGCTCTATTTAGGTATGATTCATACAAATTTTATTGGCATGTCACATTTTGAAACCTAGAAAACGCGTGCCGCTTTTGTTTAGGTACGGCTGTAATCATGGTGAAATAAACAGGTGGCAGCACTACGCCACATGACGATTTTTTCTCTTGCATTGTTTGTCTAGGTTTATGTCAAAGTTTTGTTAATGTTTACAAAAAGTCCACGTTTTGTGCTGTGATTATTGTATTTTATTAAAGTTTTTGATAATTTTTAATTAAAATAAATAAGATATTGACCATAATTAAATAAAAATAGGCTAAAAATTTACTTATTTCATCACGTTCATCGGCACGCTTTGATTTTTGCTTAAAGTATTTTTTGACGTAAACGGTGATGTAATTTCCATTTTTGTTGTAATGTTGTATTTGTTGCCGTAACGATGCCACCTGCTTATTCCACCATGGCTGTAATATCCAAGTCTAAAGAAAATATTGAAATGATTATTTTCAGAGTACAAAAACAACAATGTTACACTCTGTTTGTTTTTCGTCAAACCATCATCGAATGAGCATTTTACGACTCTTTGTATAAATCATATTTTCAACAATTATCAATCAAAACGACAATCACGAGTTGTAAGATAATATCTACATGAATCTCATACGATTCTTGACATGAAAGACTCGTTAGATAATCTTGACCCACGTTTTAAACGATCCCCACAACGATTGAAATTGACGATTTCCTCACAAATTTATTTGGCAGCCCTGCGTATGAAACTGTTTTAATATTCATCTAAGACCCCAAAAATATATATTTTCTTGCTATGTCCATCCGTCTATTGAAATCACGCTCACTTTCAAACGACTCAAAAGAAAAGATAAACATTGGTATCAAATGGTTTCTAGTTTCCCTAAGCAGTTTGGGATTGAAATCCAGCAAAATTGGTTCAGTAAGAAAAGTGTTGTGAACTTAAATGTGGAACAACCAACCTAGACAATTTATCATTTTGTTACAAAAACTAGCATAACTAGTGACGGAATGCACAAATTGATATAAGGGTTTGCACAAATTCTTTCTATATGACTAAAAATCATAGTTATAAAGCTATTGTAATAAATTTTGGTCTGTCAGTATTATATGACTAGAAATTATACTGTCACCTTTCGTGCAGATCGGTCCATAACTTAACACTGGCCCCATATAAAGCCTACTCTCGGAAAAAGTTTAGTACACGTAAAATCGTAACGCTCTCAATCTGTGTTCTATTATAATAAAATTTGGTCAGTCATAGTTTTAAAGACTATAAATTGCTTGTTCAAATTTCGTGAAGATTGGCCACTAATTTACCCATATAAAGACCACTCCGAAAATATTTTTCTTCACTCTTACTAATTTTTTGTTTGGGGATAAAATAGCAAGGGAAGTTGGAAACCTTTGAAAAAGCAGCTTATATCTAGATTTATATAAAACTTTTGAAAACGTTTAGGTTTTATTTTTAAATAAAATCCCGCTTAATTAAATATTTAGCGGTTTTGAAGTCCGATTTGGCGGGAAATGTTAAACAAATTGGCAACAGTGGACTTTGGATCAAAAAATAATCAGTGCTCAGGAAGTTCAGCGAAGCAATCTTTTCGAAGACATGCAATAAAATTGTTCAAGACATTTTGCTATTATGTAAATCACATACTTTTAATTTAAAACTTATTTCATACAACAAAATAAAAATATTTAAAAAGAAATCTGACTCTTTTTCCAAATCGCGTATGGTGCGGAACATTTGAACCCAAATCACCTTATAAAGTAATATTTGCCACCATGTTGTGGCATAAATGCTTAACGTACATACATCTAATATTTACATTAGTAACAACCCCGGCGCAAAACAAGTACAGTATAACCCGGTTAATTACCCCACGCTTAAATGCCTTTCGCGCTTATTTACATTGAGTTTTAAATCCCTGTTTTTTTCTTTAATTTTTCAAACAAAAATCCACGTTTAATTGCCTTACGCTTAATTACCCAGTTCGAGTAATTGCCTTAAAAATTTCACTCCCAAAACAAAATTACACCTTAATTTTATTCGTTTAATTGCCTCAGTTCTATTTGACAACAACACAGCAAGTAACGCAACCAAGTTTACATGTGAATAATTTTAAAATATGCACTACAAATTTTTTAAAAATATATGCCCAAAAAACAAAATACGGCTTGTTTATTTTGCACAATTTAATATTTGCATTAAAATAAACTTTATTCTGGGCTCACCAGAATAAAATTATGGTATAAGGTTAAGATTCATAAGAGTTATTGGAGCTGAATATTGTCTAGATTCACCGAAAATCCCGGGATTAAAAAATTTTATTCACGGGATTCGGTATTCGCTAAATCCCGAAAATCCCGGGATTTTCGGGATCGGGATTGGCATCCCTAATATATATAAGTAAAAACGTGAAAATTTTTTTTTCGTTGTCCACGTTTTGTGCTGTGATTATTATATTTTATTTAAAGTTTTTGATAATTTTAAATTAAAACAAATAAGATATTGACCATAATTAAATAAAAATAGGGTAAAAATTTACTTATTTCATCACGTTCATCGACACGCTTTGATTTTTGCTTAAGGTATTTTTTGACGTAAGCTGGGAGATAATTTCCATTGTTGTTGTATTTGTTGCCTTAACGATGCCACCTGCTTATTTCACCATGGGTTGTGCTCTATGTTGTTATCCCAACATTTTTATACCCTCCATCACAATAAGCTGTGAAGAGGGTATACTAAGTTTGTCATTCCGTGTGAAACTTTTTTATTATTCACCTCAGACCCCATAAGGTATATATATTCTGGCTCCTTGAGTAATTCCAAGTCGATTAAGCCATGTCCGTCTGTCTGCCCGTCTGTTGAAAACACGCTCACTTTCGAAAAAGTCAAAAGAAATAAAAAAAACTGGATGTCAAATTGCTTGTAGTTATCCTAAGCAGTTTGGGATTGAAATCCAGCCAAATCGGTTAAGTAGGATCAGAGCTATGAATCAAAATGTGGAACCACCACTTTAAAAAATTGATAATTTTGTTACAAAAACTAACATAAATGATTGAACAATGCACGAAATGATTTGAAATTTTGCAATTGTTCCTTTTATTTTTATACTTTATTATACTGGAAATCACACTGTGAAATTTCATGAAGATAGGTCCATAATTTATCCTAGGCCCCATATAGACCCTACTCCCGGAAAACAGTTTAGTACGCCTAAAACCGTAATTATTAATGCTATAGTAATAAAATTTGGCACGTCACAGTTTTTTAGGACTATAAATCACACTGTGAAATTTCGTGAAGATTGGTCCATAATTTAATATAAGACCCATATAAGCCAAACTCCCGGAAAACACTTTATTAAAACCGTAATAAATAATGCTATCACAATAAAATTTAATACTTCACAGTTTTATTTGACTAGAAATCACAAAGCAACACTTCGGCCTTTAAGAAGGAATTATTAAAGTATTCTAAAAATCTTTAATATAGCTTAAATATATCTATATCCATTTATTTGTTATTTATTTATTTTATTGAATGTATTGTATATGTTAAATCGCCATGAAACTTACTATCACTGTAAAATATAAGATTTCTATCTTGTTGTGATAGGTATTAAAATAAAAATAAATCCTTAATCCTTTTCACAAAAAAAAAAAAAAATCTCAGATGATATAGTTTCATGTGACCAGAAAAAATGTCATCATTTAGAGCCTTCTGAAATTCACTGTAACGCTAAAACTAATTTCACCGCTGTATTGAAATTTATGTTTTTAAATACCAGATATCACTCTGCAGAATTTGGGTATGATTGGTTCATAACTTACCATGGCTCCAATATAAATTCCCCTTCTGAAAATTATTTAAGTTCGACTTAAACTGTTACGAATCATGATATTTTACTCAGGCTAGTAAAAATTGCTAAAAAAAAGCATCAATCATTCTGATTGTCAGTTGATAATTTAATATAGGTCTAAACCGCAACCAATTTTAATGCTAATATCTGTTTTTATAAAGATAAACTAATAATAAATAGATATCATGTAGATATCACTCCTGAAATAATTGAACTGTCGGTGAAGGGTATTAAAGATTCGGCACAGCCGAATATAGCACTCTAACTTGTTTTGTTTTCACTTAGCACTTGCCGGTTGTACCAGGGCTTTCAGATTTTTTTTTCACCTTCATCGCCAAATAGTATACCGAAAATCGCCAAAAATTTATGTTCTTAGATTTTTGGTAAACAAGAATAGCCACATAGAATTTTTATATAAAAAAGAGTATACAAGTGTATTTTACCTGGGGCCTGATTCTGGCAGTCGTGATCGAGTACTTTCTCGATTCGAAGGCTATTTAGTATTTAATTATTTCTGTCAATACTGAACGAATCGCAATTATTTTTTCAGTGTTATATATCATTAATTTGGGTTTCACAATACTGTAAAAATAATTTCGATTCGTTCAGTATCGACCGAAATAAAATTGCTTTCGAATCGAGAAAGTACTGGATCACGACTGCCAGAATTAGGCCCCTGTATTTAAATTTTCTATATTTAGCAGAGTACGAAGAGTGCTCGAATTAAACTCGCTCGCCAGCGAATTCTATTCGAGCGAGTTTTATTTTCCACATTAGAAAGAATTATTCTTTTCTGCTCGCGAGTCATAAAAATAAAACTCGCGAAAAGAAATCAAACTTTAAGAGTCAAAAATAAAAATCAACTAGCGAATCGAGCTGAAAAGAATTGTTAGAAAGTTTTATTTTTGTATGTAAATTTTTTAAGCTTAAATTTGTTTTTCTTGTTTAATTGTTTGTAAATGTGAATAAATATGTGCGAATGTATGAATGTTTTATCGAAGACACACAACAACATTAGCACATGGATCAATAGCAGCGTGGCCATTTTGGCATTTTTGCAGCTAGATTTAGCATTTTTTTTTCTGATTTAGCTGCAAATTTTCCTTTTAGCAGTTAGCATTTTTTTTTTAGCATTTTTGAACTACAATTTTAGCATTTTTTAGCATTATTTGATTTAAGAATATTTAAATTTAGTAATATTATTTTAAAAATCTACCACAACTTTTTGTTGATAACACATACAAATCGGAAACCCTGGCAATAACGTGAATGAAAATTAAAATCTGGCATCACAAAGTTAAGTTGTCAGAAAGAATATTGCCGTTAAATATCAGAAAAAGAAGCATCATGTTGGCTGTGTTTTTGTGTTTATCATATATCCATATTTTATTATAAGGCAAATAGTCCATAATTTGAACAAAAAAAATTATTGATTTCAAGATAAAGCTTCCAAAAATTTACTAAAAAAGTGTGTTGAAAAAGCCTGGTTACATTAAATATATACAACAAACATGGAAAGGTAAGTAAATATACATACATATGTTTAACAAATAAATAAACTCAAAATTTTGTTTGAAGTTTATTGTAATCATAATTATTTTATAGGTATTTCAGAAGAAGTGAACAAAATAGTGTAGATGTAGACGAACACAGCAGTGACTCCGAAGAAAACTCATGCCGACCGAGTACTAGCAAAAGGTAAAAATTTCTTACACACATATTTTAATATGAAAAAGTGCTAAAATTCTTCTTAATGTAACAGAAAATACTATCTCCAAAAAACCAGAAAAAGTTGGTTAAGTGACACAAGACTATGCAAGTGGATTATTGAATTAAATGACCAAGAGATAAAATGTAAATACTGCCAATGTATTTTGAAATCAAAATTAAGCACCCTTGTCATGCATTGAAAAACGGCTAAACATATAGTAGCAGCGTCTCCTTTTCTTAAAAATTACCAAAAAACAATAGATTTTCTACCAATAAGCAGTAATTTAAAAACGAAAGAAGCTGAAGTTATGGAAGCTTTATATGTGGCTGTACATACTTCAATAAGGTCAGCAGAACATTTAGTCCGCCTGCAAAAAAAAATATTCTGCGATAGTAAAGCCGCTGTTAGCATGACATTAGGCCGAACAAAGTGTGGTGCCATAATTAGATCAGTTTTGGCTCCACATTTTCAGCAATTACTAGCTAAAGATGTTGCTAATAATTATTATAGCTTGATTATAGACGAATCAACCGACATAAGTATTCACAAATACTTGGGAATAATAATTCGTTACTATAGCAATTCGTGCAAAAAAATTGTAAGTACTTTTTTACATCTAAGTGAATTAGAAGATGCTTCAGCTAACGGAATTTCCAAAGCCATTTTTAAAGTGCTTAACGATTTTAATTTACAAGTTTCTAAAATGGTTGGATTAGGTACAGATAACGCCAACGTAATGACGGGAGTAAACCGAGGTGTAATAACAAAATTACGGGGAAAAAATAAAAACATAATTTTAGTTCCTAGCGTTTGTCACTCAATACAATTATCAGTTTCTTCGGCATCAAAAAATTTACCCAACGAAATTGAATATTTGGTATCTGAAACTTATAATTGGTTTAGCAAATCTTCTTTAAGACAGAATAATTATAAAAATATCTATTCTGCAATAAATGATGGAATACAACCACTAAAATTAGTAAGAGCTTGTGATACGAGATGGTTATCAATTGAGTTAGCTGTTAAGCGTATAGAAAACCAGTGGCTAGAATTAAAAACTCATTTTGAAATTGCTGCAACATTAGAGTCATGCCACCAAGTAAAAATTTTAAAAAACTTATACAGCGATACAAATTTATTATATTTAAAATTTTTAAAGCCTTTATTATCAGACGTACAAAAAGTAAACAAAATGTTTGAAAGTAATGATGCTGACCCAACTCTTTTGCTAGTAGAACTGTACAATCTTTTAAAAGACCTTTCATACCAAATTGTGTTGAATTCTGATCAGTTTGATCCATTAAATTCATGTTTAGCTGATTTTTTTTCCCCAACGCCATATTTCAATTACGATTTTGAAAAATTTTTGGAATCCAAAAGAGAAGCCATAACTTTTGATATGGAAAAACAAATACGAATTACATGCCGAGATTTTATAGCTCAATTAATATGTCAGCTTAGACAACGATTGCCAAAAAATTTTCATAATTTAACAAACACTAACTTTTTTTGTATAGAAAACAGTTTAAAAACTAATAAATGCAAATTAAACGAACATTTTATAACGGAAATGATTGATTTCACTGTTGAAGAAATAACAACTTTGGAACATCAGTGGCAGAAACTTAATTCTTATAAATGGTTAAATAAAAACTCAACAGTTGATTTCTGGATAAATGTATATGAATATAAAAATGCATTAAATGAAAATCCATTCAGTGAATTAGCTTCTTTTGCAATGAAGTTCTTGGTTTTGCCATTTAGCAACGCGGAAGTTGAAAGAGTTTTTAGTGGTATGAATCTCATAAAAACGAAAATTCGAAACAGAATGACGTTAAAGACTATGAATTCGCTACTTTATATTAGGTGCGGTTTAAGAAGGCTTAATACATGTTGCGAAAGTTTTAAAATAACAACCGATCTTATTAAAAAATGCGATAAGAACATATATTATAATGATATCTCGATCGACTCTTCAGAAGCTGAAGAAGAATATTCATTTGATGACGTATTTAATTTATAATTAAAATTTTTTATTAAATATGTAATAAAAAAATTTTTAAATACTAATTAATAGCCACTTATGGTTCAAGTTCCTTTTGCTAATTTTAGAATAATTTATGTTTGCTTAAATCATAAATATGTGATATTGAATTCAATGGTACCTTTTGTTTAAAAACTTTTTAAGTATATACATACATACATAAAATACTGAAATATATTTAATTTATAGTTATAAGACTTTTTATGTTCAATAAATATTTTATTGTTTTTTTTATCAGTTTGTTTTATTGTAATGATGTGCGATAAGTGTTTATAGGGAAAAATATGAAAAACAAACCATTTATAAAGATATATTAACTAAAATAACAAAAAAATATTACAATTAAAATTTTAGCATTATTTTTTGGCAGTTTAGGATTTTTTTTTAGCATTTTTTAGCATTATTTAAAAGCCGCTTTAGCTGCAAAATATTTTTGGATATGGCCACACTGATCAATAGTAAAAAGGAAAAAATTAATACATTGATACGGCAAATATTACATTGTGACAATCATAACTAATCATGAAGTAGAAATAGCAAAGGAAAGGATTAATTCGAAAGAATGCAATCATGTAATACGTTTGAAAATATAAAAATACTATGGAGAAGAAGTTTTCAGTTTTAAATTGGGAAAATCATATATATTACCTTTGTATTGAAAATAAATGTTTGTTGCTATCAGGTTTACCAGGGCTGACAGAAGACATAAGCTAAGTCCGTATTTTTTAAAGGCTAAATCACACAAAAAAAGACAAATATTTTTTTTTATTAAAAACTCAATTTTTCTTTATTAATTATATCTGTTTTGATTTTAAATGAAATAAAAACAATATTTGAAATTCTGCTAATACATGTTATCATAATTTGAGAACGATTAGGAATAAAATTTCCTTTAAGTCATACTTTATCATTTATCAGAAAGCACAGTTTACAACAAAAAAAAAAAATAAAGCATAAATCGTGAAAATCGGTTGACAAATGTTGATTTTATTCACCATTAAACGCAGTGTTTATGAAAAAAATACGTTGTCAATCACAAACACTTCTATGTAAGTCACTGAAGAACACTTACATTTTATTACGCAACATTTAACATTTTGCATGTATGTATACATAATTTTTGACAAGAGTATATACATATCAACATGTTTCCCAACAAACCAAAACGATTTAGAAATAACTTGTAGCAAGCTTACTAACATAAGCCTTAAGCTTAGAAAAGTGTTGTGATTACTATTATAAAACGCTTATTAACAATTGTTTAATGATGAAAACTGATCCCTTGCGATAATATTACTTGTCTATAATAAAATGTAAGCTTAGAAGTCTAATTATAGAATAAGCTTACAGAAAAATTATTTTCTTATCTGTTATAAGATTAAATTCTTTACAAACTTCCTGTTTTAATTCATATGGTATATTTACAAACAGTTTTTACTAATAGATCTAATATTTTATTACTTTTTTTAAATTGTGCACTGTTTAAAACACATTAAAACACTCCACTCTTCGAATAAAACACAAAGACTGAAAACTTTAAAAAATAATACAAAATTTATGCTCGCGTCAAATAACGGCACATCATTCTCAGAAACACTTACAAAACTATAGCGAGAATAAGTCATTTGCAATCATTTTTGTTTTCATGTTGTAGAAAATTTCTTATGATGAGCTTATTCTACAACTCATTAACATTTTTCTCTGTTTTGGTCTGTTGGGTTATGACCAGTATCACATGCCTGTGTATGTTTGTGTATGAACATTACTTTTATGACCCTTTTCCACATTTCTTGCCTGCCGTTCCCCAGCGGGAAAAAGAAGGAGTACGGATGCCTTCTAGAAGGCCTCTGTACCCCTTCTTTTGGATGTACAAGGCCTGCTCGCTCCATTCCATACTCATATCTTCTTTACACACGTTGTCATTGCGGGAAAGGCCTTCCGGTTTCCTTTCTTTTGCCAGAGCTGCTTAAAGGCATTTAAATAAATGGCTCTTCAAAGGCTTTCCAAAGAATGACTGTCAAAAGGCCTTAGAATAAAGATAATATTGAAGGGTTCTTAATAAAGGTATAACAAAAGGCCTTCAGCTACAGGCATTTGAGAAGGCCTGCAGATTAATCCCTGCTTATATGCCTTCCCATAATTTTCAAAAAAGAAAAGTTTTGTGTTTTATAATTTTAGTTTAGTATACATATATATTTATTTACAGAATAACACAAACTATATTTTCTATACACAAAATATATAAAATTAAATAAAAAATATTAAAAAAAAAAACACCTCAATCTTAGTCACTAAAAATTAAATAAAAAATGTAAAAACAAAACACTTCAGTCTTTGAAACTTAAAAATATAAAATTTACTTTTTTTAGCTTTTCACTTTTTAGCACAATTACCTCCTATCTTCTTTAATGAACAACAATCAACTAAAATGATTTACATTTTTGTTTTTATTTTGGTATTTTAATATGTATGTAACTTCGATTTTGTAAAGGGATCTAAATTCTTTTGCTTGTGCAAAACACAAAACAAAAAATGTAACTCCTTCTCTTCTCGCTTCTCATAGAAGAATAGTAATTGAAGCAAAACAATTTTAAGCAGGCCTTTAAAAAGGCCTGAAGTAAGTAGGTCTTCTGAGTTTTCCGGCTGGCTCTTTTCCTTACAAATACATACATACGTACGTTATTACCTCGCACAAGCAACCATTTCTTTGTTATAAGAGTGGCTCGTTTTCAATTCATTTGTGCTCGTGTTCTGCTCGCATAAAATTTGTACTTACGAGCTTAAAAATAAAATTTTGCTAAAAAATGCCGATTTTTCAATAAACGACTATAACATGGTAACTTATTGTTTGTTTTTGTATAAATTATTAATTTTGTGCAAAGCTTCGTCAGCTCATTATTGGTTTGGCGAATATGGCAAAAATTCGTAGTGGAAAAAACAATGAAGTTTTACATGAAGTTTTTTGAAAATATACCCGATAGAATTTTTTTGTATTTTCATTACTGCTTCTGGCATATGTTTTAAAGAAAAACATAACGTTTTTGAACGTTCATTAATTAACACCGAAGTTAATAGCATTTTATTGAAAGTGAAAATTATTGTTTTGTGTTGCATACGCCACTTTTCTAAATATATTTTTAAAAAGTAGCTTTTTGTGCTGCATACGTATACTTACTGCTGTGTATTGATTTGTTGACATTTTATGTTGCTTTTGCTTTAAATACTTTTTTTCTTATGGCAATGAAGGGAAGCATGAGTGAAATTTGTTTTCTTGTCGTTTTGTTTTGATTTCGATTTAACTACGTTTTTTTCAAAGCAAGAGTTAAATTTATTTTGAAAGTTTTTGTTTGAGGAATTTTCTGCATTCGCCAAACAGTGCCGTGTAGAGCAAAGCAATACTTAATAAACTTAAAAACAGTTGATATGGAGCAAAATTAATGCTTATTATCTCGGAAGCCATAAACAATTTGGTGAAATCGGGTTTGGATTCAGAAAGGGGGTATTTAAAATATATATACCCCATACCTAACTCAATTTTTTCAAAAATGGTCGAAAGTCAAACCAATTATGAGCTGACGACTTGTTAAAATTTTTAAATTTTACTTGAAAAATATTCAACTATAAAGAATGATAGAACTTAATCCAAATAAAAGAAAAAAATTCCTTACCTATGGCTATCTTTTTCTATAAGGAAAACATAAAAAACTTTACATTTGAATGACCCTGATATTTAGCCTTATTCTAGTACATAGTGAGTTTATATTATAGTAGAGAATCGCAAAACGCTTAACATTTGTGATTCTTACAGTTACGATAACCCCTAACAAAGTAATAATTTAATAAATACTTATGGTTATTTGATACGAACACTAGCGCCTCAACATTCAGATAAAACATACATGCATACATAAATACAACGTATGCATTTAAATTTAAAACTCTTTTTATTTTTCTTTTTACTTATAAACAAAATGCACATATGTTTGCACTTATAATTTAAACGTTTCTTTTCTTTCTTTTTTCATTTAAGTACTTATGAATGTTTGTCCACAAACAACATACTTAAATGCACGAATTTTATTGCCCTAGTAAATATCAAATTCCCAGAACATTTAAGCAGTGCATTTTGCGGGTGATCACACAAAATGCACTTCAACCACTTTTACCAATAATAAATAGAACTATTATTGAGAAATGTCTTTAAAATCAATAATAAAATAGAACAATTATTAAGAAATGTTTTTTAGAAAATAGAACAGTTACTGAGAAATGTTTTTGAATGATAAACAAATTTTCAGTATTTAATATTAAGATTCATAGTAAAATAAGTCAGTCTAAATCTAAGATTCAATAAAGAAAGTTGTAACAGAAAAACCAACCCGTGTTTTTTTTATACAACGTATTAATCCGAAACAAAACTGGCGACGAGGATGGGATATCGCAAGTCCTTCCCAACAAAAAAATAAAATATTATTAATTGTGAACGGAAGTGCGTGGATTTTTAAATCCTTAGTGCGGTTATCAAAACAAGAAAAGATTGGTATAATAATATCAACCTCCTTAAAAATAAATAAACGGTCATATCCTTTGATCAAAATAAAAAAGGTGAAAATAAGTGCAAACCAGAACAATAAATTAACTTTGTTTCTGAACACGAATTTTATAACAATAAATTAATTTTGTTGTAATCAAAGAAAGGATAAAACTTTGTTTTGTGTTGTGAATTATAAAGCAATAAAATAACTTTGTGAATTGATCATACTCCTTTGATCAATTGAAAAGTAAAAAACGGAAATAAAATTTTTTTTTACCTTTGTTCGTGCAAATCAAAACAATAAATTAATTTTGTTTCTGAACACGAATTTTATAACAATAAATTAGTTTTGTTGTAATCAAAGAAAAAAAAAAACGATAAATTTTTATTTTGTGTTGTGAATTATAAAACAATAAAATAACTCTGTGAAGTGGTCATACCCCTTTGACCAATTGAAAATTTTAATAAAGAAAAGATAAAAATTTATTTTGTGTTGCAAATTAAAAGCAATAAAACAATTTGTTTAACTCAAACCAAACTAATAAAGCCAAAGAAACTACCTTGGAGGAAGAATAATATTAGCAACAGAAGATTGACAACATAAAGCCAAAGAAATTACCTTGAAGGAAGAATAATACTAGCAACAGAAGATTGACAACATAAAGCCAAAGAAATTACCTTGAAGGAAGAATAATACCAGCAACAGAAGATTGACAACATAAAACCAGAAAAAATTATCGTAAGTGTAATATTTAATTAGAATAAGTTATATTTATAACTATAATCGCGTTTATGATATTCTCGAAAAATTTTCGATCGGTATATTAATTCAGTCCAATACTTCGTGTGAATAGAATAAATTTTTTTTTTCCTTGCGAATAAACCTTAGATCCTTCTAATAGAATAAAAATTCAAAACACCCAATACATTTCTTCCTAACACCCTAAAATGGCAAATCCTCAACAGATCACCTTGGACCCAATTAGATACTTAAACAATTTACCCCAATTTAATGGAAATAGGAACGATTTAATGACTTTCACGAGACTGATAGATAGGATATATCCAATACTCGCCACATACGACGAGTTGTCCCAATTACTATTTTCAGACATCATCAAGAGTAGGCTTGTTGGTAGGGCAAAAGAAATAATTGAGATAAACACTCAAGTCCTATCTTGGGAAGGTATCAAGAGGACATTACAAAATAACTTCGGCGAGAGAAAAAATTGTGAGGAATTGTATGACGACTTAAGGGCCGTCACTTTCCACACAAACACTATTGACTTCTATAACGATATCAAGTATAGACTAAGATGTCTAAATAATAAAAGTGCAATAGTACTGGGCGAAGGAGAAGCTTCAAACCATGTTGCACTAAATAATCAGAGAACAGCTCTCCACATTTTCAAGAATAAAATTCCAGAGCCTATGAAGACGATCCTAGCATGTAGAAATCCAACATCTTTAGAAGCCGCTATGGACATTATGTACGAAAATGGGTACGATCAAATGGGCAAAGACGGTCACATATATAGAAAGACCAAGCAACATAAGGATAATTACAACGACACAAACAATAAAAAGAAATACCAAGACGATAGAGGGCGTGGTAACTACCAACAGAACGATAATAATAGAGAAAACCCTAGATACAATCAACAGAACAATAGTAATAGAGAAAATCCTAGGTATGGTAACTACCAGCAGAATGATAATAGTAGAGAGAATCCCAGATATAGTAATTATCGACAAAACGATAACAATAGGGAGAGTCAAAGACGTAGCAATTATCGTCAGAATGATAATAGACATTTTTACAGAAACAATGAGGACCAAAGATGGCCAAATAATCAAAATCACAACAACAACAACAATAACCAAACGACCCAACCAAGGCAATCAGGTGTGGAACCCATGGACGTCAATAATGTAGAAAATTTTCAACAGACAGCCTCCACGGAAAATTACCCTATATAACGATAAAAACAAAAGTAAGAGCTTTAAAATTTATTATAGACACAGGAGCGACGCACTCCATAATTAACCCAGGTATTTGCCATCCTAAATGGAGAAAAGATATTAATATTATGAACCTCAAAACACTCCAACACACCATTCAAATTAATGAAAAAGTATCTATCCCACTCTTTGAAGAACTTGGTGATACTAACAATAAAATAGAATTTTTAGTTTGTAATTTCCATACACATTATGATGGCTTAATCGGAAACAACATACTAATACAACTAAAAGCTATAATAAATTTAAGGGATAACGTTTTAGAAATCGGAGAAAAACGAATCCCATTAAAATACAATACAAGTGGCGTAGAATATTATTTTGAAAAAGATGGCATATATGAGGTAGAACTGCCTATAGAACAGGAAGAAGGATTAATATATAAACCCCAAACAATATTGACACACAACAAAAGTATTGAAATCATGGAAGGAATATACGAAGCAGAAAATTTCAAAATTAACGCTCTCGTTAATGTCTGCGGAAATACCCCAAAAAAAATCGTATTCCAAACCCAGGAAACAAATAAAATAACAGAGGAAAATTTTTACATAAGTCCCCCAAATAATGAAAGTTTAAAACCTCCCCTACTAGAACAGATTCGAACCTCTCACCTGAACTTTGAAGAAAAAGAAAAATTACTGCGGACCATAAAAAATTTTAAGAAAATATTTTACACAGAAGAAAGTGACTTAACATTTACTAACGCAATCAAATACAAAAAGCGAGTCTTAAATGGAAACGCCGACGCGCTATCTAGAATCGAGGTGAATCTAAACGAAGAAAATAATACTTCAACATCGGAAAATAATGACTTAATTATGGAAACAACCAATCCTTTGAACTTCTATAAACAACAAATTATCATTGCTAAGATAAGATAAGATAAGATAAAAAATGAGAAAATCTTTCAAAATAATAGGAAAACAATATCAGCTAAAGAGTTTGACGAATCAACCCTCATAACAATTTTGAAAAATCATTTCAATCCCGATAGGACAAATGCAGTACTAATCCATGACGTAACTGTTGCTGAACAGTTTAAAGTAATATTAAACAAATATTTTGAAGGTAACACTAGATTTAAAGTTTTAATATGTAAAAAGGTATTAGAAGACATCTTGGACGAAAATATTTTAACAGAAAAGATAGAAAAGGAACATAGGAAAAACAATCATAGGGGCATTAATGAAAATTTCGCGGAACTGAAAACAGAAATATACCACCCAAAACTAAAGTTACGGGTGACACAATTTATAAATAATTGTGAAATATGTAACAAAGAAAAATACGACAGACACCCTATCAAACAAAAATTTCAAATTACCGAAACACCAGAGAAACCAGGAGAAATAGTACACGCAGACGTATTTTACAGTTTAGAAAAAACACTATTTCTTACATTTATTTATTTATTTATTTATTTATTTATAGATAGATTCTCAAAATATGCCCAAGCCATTAAAATAAAAAACAGATCGTGGATCGAATTCAAAATTGCCCTAACACAATATTTGGCGTCAGCTGGAAATATAAAAAAATTAATCATAGATAACGAACTAGGTTTCAAAGCACTTCCCCTTTTAGAATTTCTCAGGGAACAAAATATCGAAATTCACTACACTTCAAACAACAACCACACTTCAAACTCAGATGTAGAGCGATTGCATAATACAATTAACGAACACATAAGAATCCTCAAACACGATCCTAATAGAGAAACAGAATCAGTCGAAGAAAAAATTTACAAGATCATTATGTTTTATAGTAATACTATTCACTCCACAATCAAAAGAAAACCAATCGATTTCAGGAATGGAACAATCAGTCAGGACGATTACAAATCAATCAAAGAATCTATTATGAAATTTAAAGAGAATTATATTAACAAACGTAATATAAACCGGGAAAACGTAGATATCCAAACGGGACCCGTATACTTAAAGGATGAAAGAGGAGGTAAAAATCATTCCAAATTTCGTAAAGTAATAGTTTCCGGACTTGATAATGATCATGTAATTACTAGCACGGGACACAAATACTATAAGTCCCACATTAAAAGGAAGAAAACGCTTCAAAACACTGAAAACCAAACCACAAGTACATCAGAAACTACATAAATTATATGACTATTTATTTTCAGATGAAATTACTACCAATAATATTATTAACTTCAATAACTGGGTGCCACCTAAAATGTAGAAAATTGTTTCATACAACTTACAACAAAATATAAGCAAGGGGGAACTCTAAGCAGCTGACATTGAAAATTAATATATAAAAAAAAACACTGCATATCTTGCGGAGTTGAAAATTTTTAACACGCAATAAAAATTTATGTAAAAAGCAACAACAAAATTACAAAATATTTTGGCTTCGTTTTTGCTTTCAATGTAATTTTTGGCGTTGAGTTTTACACAATTAGGGCCTATACAATGTATTTTGTGTATCTTTCCATAAAAGTTTTCCTCCAAATCATTAATAATTGCAAAATATCGGCCAATATCTTGTAACATAATCATTTTTAACTTTTTGCAAGTACTTTTTGGCTGGCGAAAAACAGCTGATGCTGTTGTTAAATGAGTTAAAAACAACTTCAAGTGGTTTTAAAATTAACATCGGTTTTAACGTGTAAAGTATGCTTTTACTTGTCTATAGTAGATCAAAAGCATATTTTTAAGAAAAGTTTACTTTAGAACTCTTAAAGTATGCTTTGTTTATGACTATAGTTATGGGCCTATGACTTTAAACATAACACTAATAAAATACTAAACATAACAAGTAATGGAATAAATGTAATTATAGTCATCATTATTATTGTATTAACATTTTTTATATACAAAAGAAAAATTAACGTTTATAATATTTCGTCGGAGCCTCAATTTAACGGAGGGGGAGTTACGATAACCCCTAACAAAGTAATAATTTAATAAATACTTATGGTTATTTGATACGAACACTAGCGCCTCAACATTCAGATAAAACATACATGCATACATAAATACAACGTATGCATTTAAATTTAAAACTCTTTTTATTTTTCTTTTTACTTATAAACAAAATGCACATATGTTTGCACTTATAATTTAAACGTTTCTTTTCTTTCTTTTTTCATTTAAGTACTTATGAATGTTTGTCCACAAACAACATACTTAAATGCACGAATTTTATTGCCCTAGTAAATATCAAATTCCCAGAACATTTAAGCAGTGCATTTTGCGGGTGGTCACACAAAATGCACTTCAACCACTTTTACCAATAATAAATAGAACTATTATTGAGAAATGTCTTTAAAATCAATAATAAAATAGAACAATTATTAAGAAATGTTTTTTAGAAAATAGAACAGTTACTGAGAAATGTTTTTGAATGATAAACAAATTTTCAGTATTTAATATTAAGATTCATAGTAAAATAAGTCAGTCTAAATCTAAGATTCAATAAAGAAAGTTGTAACAGAAAAACCAACCCGTGTTTTTTTTATACAACGTGTTATGGATCTGGCCTGCTTCTGAGTGGAGGGATACGGTGTAGTATTTCGACCGCACGCGTATGTGTGTACTTAAATGACTACCAGCTGCTTCAGCCATCGAGGGTTCGGAAAGTTCACGTTTGGCCTATCCCATATGCCAGATATAACACGAAAATAAGAAGTACACACTTGAACAAAGATTTCACAACCTAACATGGATTCAAACGAGGGACCTTTCTGGTGAAATGTTGGTCAGCAGCACAAATTTTCTGTCTGCTCTGAACCCTACCCTAACCATGTCCTCAAAGGTGTTTTCGAAGACCCAAAGAACAACACTTAGTTTTTAAATAGGTTCGAACCGCCTTGTGTTTATTTAATCTAACATCTTAAACTATATAACATGTTCAAAAAAAAAACTTAAGACAAGATATATACATAGCAAATAATAATTCTAACAAAATATTTAAGGTAAAAAAAATTAAATCCCGTAATATAAGGACTAGGTGTACTTTTATTACTACGACATTTCTTTAATAAGAAAACTGTATGTTTTCTAGCAAATTTAGTTATTACTTGTAAATCAGTAATCAAAACAAACAAGAGAGAAAAAAACGAAAATTGTAATAAAGGGAATAAAACTACAAAAAAATTATGCCGTCTTAATTTTTTTTTTGTAGTAATTTTTTTGTAGTTTTATATGTAATATTAAATGTACGTAATAATTGATCTTACGAAAAGGAACAAGTAATTATCATCTTCGCAATATAATAATGAAGATGGGTTATTACTTTTTCCTTTTTGGTTGTTTTTACAATAAAAATCAAGGAAAAAAAAACAACTTACATATTGTTTGATGTTATACTTTGTGCGAGTTTTTTTTCTTCTTCTTCTTCTTGCTCGAATCGGGATTGAAGGCCTTCTCCTCCGTCGATGAAACTATTTTGCCTTAGGAAATTTTTTTTAGATTATTAATTACATACATAGATTTACATGCATATCTTTATATTAATTACACTTTCATTACAAAATTTTCTGTTCTTTTCTTTTTTTTTTTTTTTTTTATATTTAGTACCAATTATATTTAACAATTTAAAATTTACTTTTATTTTCTAAACTCACTTTAATTAAATTTTCTTTTCTTTTGTTCTTTTCGTTTTTTTTTTTGTTCACTATTCACTTCTTGGTCTCTCTGATACCTATCCACAACTAATCCTTGATAATTCTGCTTATGCCGAATAACCCTGGTATAAGATGTAACTAGGAACAGAAAACAGACTAAAGAGAATAGGGAATAAATAATATGATCAAAACTACTTCTTAAAATTAAATAAGACGAAAATAATTATGAATGAAATTGTAATCCCGTGATGGAACTCAAAAGTTTATACACCTAGCGACGAAACAATACATCCAATATATTTTTTTTTTTTCCTTTTCTTGACTTTTAAGAATATAAAACTGATTTATATAATAAAAGTTCGTAACTTAGGACGACAAAACGACGACACGTGTTAAACTAGAACAGCTTTACAAAATTTTCACAAGGCATAGTTGATACCAAAAGTATGTATGTATGTATACAAGCAGTAATATTCGTTCTTATGAACAATAGCTCCACCTGTGGCTGGAGGGTACTAAAATAATTTAGAATACCACCGGTATTAGTTAAGCTTTTGCACCAAGGGGTAATATATAGCCACACAATTTGGTTTTGATGGACCCTTCTAGCCTTATTGAGGGTCTATTTAAAATTGTCTATATATAAAAATATTAAATATACTAACTGACATTGCCATAAGCACTTGAGACCGACTTACCCTATTTTAAATAAGCTAAATGTATTAGGATTCTCACCAACTTATGCCTTTGCCTTATTTTTATAAAAACTGATATTCTGGGAGAATGAAAAAGTCTGCTTGCCAAAGCTTTATATTAAAGTGCCGGAAATGATTTTAGATTTTAAGATGTCAATTAAACAGTGGAGATTTTATCACTCGCCTCGTTCAGTGTGACATTACAAAGCCGTATCTACACTCTTTATCAGAGTTCGCAAGCTGACTTTTATTATTCTTGAAGATGAGTAATCGAATTATAAATTTTCCCAATGTTAGTAGAATCTTTTTGTCTTTCAATAACGTTTAGCATAATGTTTGGTAAAATTAAATTAAGCGTTTAAAATAAAAATACTTTTATCTAGGGATACGGAGAATATTATTTTCAACCCAGCACAAAACATGTTTGGCGGTCACGGCGACCAAACATGAAAAGGGTTGGCTCACGATGATTTGCCTCGAATATCCTTGCCATGATAAAACTCGATTTTCCCAGTAGCTTGGTCTTTGAGTTGGTATATGTTATTGCCCTTTGTGCCAACAACAATTGATGGTATAAATTTTGGAGCGAACTTAGAACAAAACCTGTTTCCTGCATTACTGAGTGTAAAATTTCTACGATACACAATATCACCGATATGAAACTTTGTTACACAACTCCGCAAATTGTATCTTGTTGACGCGTTTTTGAAGGCTGCTTCTATGCTTTTTCCGATATCATCCCTAACAATTTTCAGTTTATCAGTCCGATCCAAAATTTCACAGTCAATTAACTTCAAGTTTTCCAATAAAGCGTATTCTTTCCCGTGAGATATCATATGCTGTCCAAAGAGTGCGTAATATGGGCTACATCCAGTGGTTTGATGATAGGAGCTGCGTATAGCCTCAGCAATATTTTGCAAGTAATTGTCCCACGTTGAGTGATCTTTCGAGATGTACGATCGTATACCGGCGATAATAGAGCGGTTAACCCTCTCGCTCGCATTTGCTTGGGGGCTGTATAAAGCTGTCCTTACATGACGAATACCCCGCTCCTTTAAAAAGTTAGCAAATTGGGTACTTCTAAACTGTTTTCCGTTATCGCTGAAAACATTTTCGGGAGTTCCAAATACCGGAAATATTTCCTCTTTCAAGAATTCAATAACACACATCGAGGTAAACTTCCCAACTGGCCTTATAAAAGGGAATTTTGTAAAGCTATCCAATAAAATTATAGCTCCTATATTCTTTCTTTTAGACCTAGGGTAGGGACCTATAAAGTCAATATAAATATTCTGAAATGGGCGTTTTACCAGAAAATTACTTTGCATAGGTGGCCTTAAGGGAACATTGGGAGGTTTTGATGTATAGCAAGTATCGCAATCGGATATAAATTGTCTGACATCTTGAACCATCAGAGGCCAATAAAAATTTCTACGCAATCTTTCTAGAGTCTTATAAATTCCGCCGTGACTTTTATTTGGCGGTGAATGAGCGTTACATATTACAGAATTCACTAACATCTTTGGCACCCACAATTTCCATACAAACATTTCGTCAGATTCTCTTCCGCTCGGAAATTCACACCTTTTATAAATTTTATTTCCTAAAACGCGTAAATCTGGCAACTTCGTAGCGTTTTCCTCAATGTTCCGGCGCATCTTAACATATTCCCCTGATTCGAACTCAGTAGAATCTAAATCAATAATAGGTAGTAGCTCTAGTTCTGAAATTTCCACGAAATTTTGTCGTGACAGACAATCTGGAACAATATTTTGGCTACCTGAACGATGCTCAATATTAAATCTAAATCCCTGAAGCTTCAATGACCAACGTGCCAGACGCCCCGATAGGTCATTCTGCCTCATGAGCCACTGCAAGCTAGCATGACCAGTCACTACTGTAAAATCTTGGCCCTCAACGTATGGTCTGAATTTTTTTAGAGCCATAATAACCGCTAGACACTCTAACTCAGTAACACAATAATTGGACTGGGCCCTGTTCAACTTTTTAGAAAAGTACGCTACCGGCATTTCCTGATTTTCAGCGTTAACCTGGCTAAGCACTGCACCAACTCCAAGCTTGCTAGCATCGCACTGAATGATAAATGGTTTTGTATAATTCGGACTGACCAATATAGGTGCGGACGATAATTGCCGCTTTAAGAGTTGAAAGGATTGTTCAGCTTCTTCGGTCCACGTAAAATTTTTACCCTTTTTCAATAAATTTGTGAGTGGTACTGTCAACGACGCAAAATTTTCTACGAAGCGGCGGTACCATCCGGCCATACCAAGAAATCGCCTTAATTGCTTTATCGAGGTCGGTGGCGGGTAGTCGGTTATCGCAGATACCTTTTCAGGATCCGTTTTTAGTGTACCATTGCCAACAACATAGCCTAAATATTTAACCTCCCTTATGCAGAACTTACTTTTCTGTATATTAATCGTTAGACCCGCATTTCTTAATGCCAGTGCGACTTTAGACAAAATAAAAATATGTCTATCGAAAGTTTCAGAGATAATTAAGAGGTCGTCAAGATATACAAAAACTTCGTCTCTCATGCTAGGTGGGATTACCCGGTCCATCAGCCGACATAAGGCCTGGGGAGCATTACATAACCCAAATGGCATAACGCAATACCTATAAAGTGGTCGATTTGGCACAGTAAAGCATGTGACATCCCTAGAGTTTTCCGCTAGTGGAATTTGCCAAAATGCTCGGCGAAGATCCAATGAGCTAATATACTGTGCCTTGGGCAATCTACTTAAAATGCCATCCACGTGAGGCAAAGGGTAAGCATCTTTAATGGTAATACTATTTACTTTTCTTGAGTCTAAACACAAGCGGACTTTATTCGCTTTACGGACTAATACTACCGGACTGGACCACGGACTATTGGGAGCTTCCTCAATTACACCGAGCTTAAGCATTTCATCAATTTCAGAATGAACTAGTTTTTCAATTGCAGGAGAAATTGGAAAATACCTTTGCTTAATCGGACGGACATTCGGTTCTAGTTCAATAATATGCTCCATTAAGGAAGTTTTACCCAAACCTTCATTCTCGTAGGAGGGAAAAAGTTTCTTTACTCTTTCCAATTGTGAATCCTGTTCGTTAGATAACGAAACCATTTCATAACTGACCTTCGACTCACTATCAATATCGAGCTCAGAGACAATATTTGGGGCTATTTGAAAAATTTTCCAAAAGTCTATACCTAGTATAATTTCTTGAGTTAATGAAGGAACTACGTAAAAATTTATTTCATAGGATTTATCCCTGAAGCATACGGGTATTTTCAAATTCCCATATACGATTTGTTGACGCGAATCCGCAGTCCTTATGCAGGTTTTGTGACTTTTAAAATCTTTCATTTTACAAACTTCTCCGGCCAGAGATCCTCCTATGCACGAAACTTGGGCTCCACTATCTAAAAGCCCTAAACAGGTTTTATCTAATAGCCTGACCTGTGCGTAGGGTCGCAAGTCATCGTTTCGGCTTGAGCTTAAACTAATAAGGGAAGAAATAATCCTACGGCTCGATTTAACTTTAACCCAGTAATTTTTCTGTCGGGTAGAGGAACGGTTATTTTTATGGCAAGTTTCAAAGATTTCCTTTCGTTTTTGATTATATAATTTAAGGCGAGTTTCGTATGGTATTATCTGTTTTACTTTTAAACTAGGGGGAACGTTATAATTTAATTGCCCTAATTTTGGAACTTCTAACTTTATAGATTGTGGTCTTTGCGAAGGCTGTAATTTCCACCCTCGCTCACTTTCGAGTTTCCCGGACTACAGTTTGGGCAAGTTGGCTTATAAGCGCCCGAAATCCCACAACCGTAACAAAAGATGGTCCGCACCTCCATACAGTCAATATAACGGTGGCCCTTTTCCTTGCAGTTCCAGCAGGTGAGCGTTCCATTAGATCGTTTTGTTATTTCATCAATATTGATTTCGGTTATTACTTCAGTGCTGGCTTCATCCTGACAATCATTTCTTAACTCATTCACTATTCGTCGGGTGCCTGTATTTCTAGTATAGTTAGGTGGAGAATTATTAATTTTTGATACCTCATTTAGTAGATTTTCTCCCTTGAGACATAATTTGCGTAGTTGAGCTACAGAGTTGATCGGAACGTATAGCAATTGTTGTCGGATTCTTGGCCTAAGACCACGTTGGAGAATTTCTACCATCTCTTCCTCCCTTAATGGTGTATGCAAACTTTCTGCCATTTTATAGATAACGTTTTTGTAATCAGAAAATGTTTCATTAGGTCCTTGCTTTCGATAACGCATGTCTTCTTTGATTTCCGTATCAGAACGGTATTCTTCAAAATTTCGGCGCAGGGCCTCGCAAAGTGTAGGCCATGTTATTCTTTCAACAGACCGTCTAAAAGCCCAATACCAATCTTTAGCTTCATTGACGAATATACACTGAGCATTCTCGCATAAAACATTGAAATTTCCACCTAAGGTATCTACTACCATAGATTCAATCCTATATATAAAATTCTCTACGGATAACTTCGGGGAACCATCGAACTTAATGTCCCAATTGTTGATCAAACTAGCGATTCTACCAGCATTAGAAACATTTGAATTACTATTTCGCAGTTCGGAATTATTCGGAAAGGACATATTTTGCTGCAAATCGGAAAATCTAGGGGCATCTTGTGGCCATTCGTAATTCGCATTATTATGAGCTGAAGAATTATTATTGCTACGGGGAACATTATTTTGAACATTGAGGTTTAATCTATTTAAAGAATTTGTAAGGACAGATTCAATACGATCTTCGATCGTACGAGTTACTCTATCTTCAATCTCACTAAAAATTGCAGCTTGGCGAGCTGATATAACAGCTGAAACAATATGTCTGATTCTAGTGTCATCCATACCACTCGTACCCCCAACAGCACCTTCCAACTCGCCTACTTCAGTCGCAGTGAGTATATTTGGAGGGATCACTGCAGGATTCTGATTTGAACGCTGTGCTTCATTTTGTGATTGAGAGTGGTCATTGCCAGTAGCGGTCTGAATAATAATGTTATTGGCAGACGTATTTGCTCGAGATCTAGTGCGAGCTCCTCTATTCGGAGTTTGCGATATCCCAAAATCTTTCCCATTACAAAAAGCCCTACACTGAGGACAAGATGAACTGCGTTTAAGCCATGTTACTAGACAATTTTTATGAAACCGGTGACCACAGGTGGTCCTCAAATCATTGGCGTCCGCATCGATATTTTCCCTACATATCGTACAAACACTAAGGTTTTCTGAACTATGACGAAGTGACATATTAAAAAAAATGATTCTAAGTCTTTATTCTATATTAAATATACAATGGGTATGTTTTCCCCCCCCTCCTTTTGTTAATATTTTCTACCAAAATCTATTAATTTGACTGGTTCTACTACCATTTAAAAACTTGGATGTTGCTCCGAAATATAATCCAAACATTTATCACCAGAAACTAATATAGTCGATGTTTAAAAAAAATTATTTCCTCACAGCACAATACAGATCTGGTTGAAATCAAAAGCATTAAGTACCATGAGCTTAAATTATTCTATCCATTACAAATGTTGAAATCTTAATCTGTTGTAAGAAAAAGTTTGTGTAATTGAGACCATAAAAAAATCTTAATCAAATCACTCACTTTTAACAATTCATTTGAATAAACGCAGATACGCTCACATATAACCGGGTCAGCAAGTCTAACATAAAGCAAACTTACTGCATTCCAAAAGTTATAAATTCCTGCGAATATTATCGTTTGAAGCAAGGTTATATTGTTCAAACTATTAATTGAATTTTAGGACCCACGAATCCGTCGGGCCCCACGTTGGGCGCCATTCTGTTATGGATCTGGCCTGCTTCTGAGTGGAGGGATACGGTGTAGTATTTCGACCGCACGCGTATGTGTGTACTTAAATGACTACCAGCTGCTTCAGCCATCGAGGGTTCGGAAAGTTCACGTTTGGCCTATCCCATATGCCAGATATAACACGAAAATAAGAAGTACACACTTGAACAAAGATTTCACAACCTAACATGGATTCAAACGAGGGACCTTTCTGGTGAAATGTTGGTCAGCAGCACAAATTTTCTGTCTGCTCTGAACCCTACCCTAACCATGTCCTCAAAGGTGTTTTCGAAGACCCAAAGAACAACACTTAGTTTTTAAATAGGTTCGAACCGCCTTGTGTTTATTTAATCTAACATCTTAAACTATATAACATGTTCAAAAAAAAAACTTAAGACAAGATATATACATAGCAAATAATAATTCTAACAAAATATTTAAGGTAAAAAAAATTAAATCCCGTAATATAAGGACTAGGTGTACTTTTATTACTACGACATTTCTTTAATAAGAAAACTGTATGTTTTCTAGCAAATTTAGTTATTACTTGTAAATCAGTAATCAAAACAAACAAGAGAGAAAAAAACGAAAATTGTAATAAAGGGAATAAAACTACAAAAAAATTATGCCGTCTTAATTTTTTTTTTGTAGTAATTTTTTTGTAGTTTTATATGTAATATTAAATGTACGTAATAATTGATCTTACGAAAAGGAACAAGTAATTATCATCTTCGCAATATAATAATGAAGATGGGTTATTACTTTTTCCTTTTTGGTTGTTTTTACAATAAAAATCAAGGAAAAAAAAACAACTTACATATTGTTTGATGTTATACTTTGTGCGAGTTTTTTTTCTTCTTCTTCTTCTTGCTCGAATCGGGATTGAAGGCCTTCTCCTCCGTCGATGAAACTATTTTGCCTTAGGAAATTTTTTTTAGATTATTAATTACATACATAGATTTACATGCATATCTTTATATTAATTACACTTTCATTACAAAATTTTCTGTTCTTTTCTTTTTTTTTTTTTTTTTTATATTTAGTACCAATTATATTTAACAATTTAAAATTTACTTTTATTTTCTAAACTCACTTTAATTAAATTTTCTTTTCTTTTGTTCTTTTCGTTTTTTTTTTTGTTCACTATTCACTTCTTGGTCTCTCTGATACCTATCCACAACTAAACCTTGATAATTCTGCTTATGCCGAATAACCCTGGTATAAGATGTAACTAGGAACAGAAAACAGACTAAAGAGAATAGGGAATAAATAATATGATCAAAACTACTTCTTAAAATTAAATAAGACGAAAATAATTATGAATGAAATTGTAATCCCGTGATGGAACTCAAAAGTTTATACACCTAGCGACGAAACAATACATCCAATATATTTTTTTTTTTTCCTTTTCTTGACTTTTAAGAATATAAAACTGATTTATATAATAAAAGTTCGTAACTTAGGACGACAAAACGACGACACGTGTTAAACTAGAACAGCTTTACAAAATTTTCACAAGGCATAGTTGATACCAAAAGTATGTATGTATGTATACAAGCAGTAATATTCGTTCTTATGAACAATAGCTCCACCTGTGGCTGGAGGGTACTAAAATAATTTAGAATACCACCGGTATTAGTTAAGCTTTTGCACCAAGGGGTAATATATAGCCACACAATTTGGTTTTGATGGACCCTTCTAGCCTTGGTGAGGGTCTATTTAAAATTGTCTATATATAAAAATATTAAATATACTAACTGACATTGCCATAAGCACTTGAGACCGACTTACCCTATTTTAAATAAGCTAAATGTATTAGGATTCTCACCAACTTATGCCTTTGCCTTATTTTTATAAAAACTGATATTCTGGGAGAATGAAAAAGTCTGCTTGCCAAAGCTTTATATTAAAGTGCCGGAAATGATTTTAGATTTTAAGATGTCAATTAAACAGTGGAGATTTTATCACTCGCCTCGTTCAGTGTGACATTACAAAGCCGTATCTACACTCTTTATCAGAGTTCGCAAGCTGACTTTTATTATTCTTGAAGATGAGTAATCGAATTATAAATTTTCCCAATGTTAGTAGAATCTTTTTGTCTTTCAATAACGTTTAGCATAATGTTTGGTAAAATTAAATTAAGCGTTTAAAATAAAAATACTTTTATCTAGGGATACGGAGAATATTATTTTCAACCCAGCACAAACGTATTAATCCGAAACAAAACTTCTAACTTGAAATCGCATAATACGTGTTCTGTAAATCGCAATCGCACGAAGTTTGGAGACTTCAAATTGCAAAAGTATGCTGAAGGGAACTAGAATTTTTGTCAGAAACTATGGCAGATCGCAAGCAAAACGCACGAGTTTCGGAACACCGTAATAAATCTGGCGTATTGCGATTTTAAATCGTGCAATTGTCATTAGAAGGCTGATTATCTTAAGACCTAGAAGAGATCAGTTAATTGAAGTTAGCAAAAAGATTTATTTTATCAAGTATGCAAAATGAGTAGAGTTTGATGCAAAAAAATCAGTTTTTATAAGCGTGATTTTTTATGTGAATATAAGTCAGGAAATAGTAAAATTTTGTACTTATTTGAAGCAAAGGATAAATGTCTTAAAATTTGTATTCAAATTGGATATTTGGAATTGAAAGTAAACTCAGTCTTCTAAACAAATTACATGAATTATTTTCTATATAAAATCAGGATTTGTTGCGGGCGGGAGTAGCAGGGCCGATATTTGATGTTTTGTACTTACGTTAAATTATTGTCTATGCCACCTTAGTATTAATTAACAAATGTTTGCTTGGTTTTGTTTTATTTCATGTATATTTTAATTTTACTTGTTTCTACTTTAGGTTTATCTTATTGGCTGAATGTTGTTGTTTTTGGATTTTGTCAAAGAAGTCCCTATACTACATTTACATTAGGCCGAAATCTTGTAAATTTGATTTAAAATCTTCTTCGAAATCAAGTGCGTTTACATTATATCTACTTTTTTGACGTTAGCGAGATTTTGTTTTTATAACAAAACAACTGACTAAAAGTTTTTTCGTTACACATACAAACACAAAAAAAATATATATTAAAAATTTTGTATTACTTTTTATTAATAATCAACGATATTTATTTTATCAATATTATTCGTCTTTTTTTATTGTTTTACAATTTTTATAAAACTTTTTTATTTTTTTTTAACAATTTTTGCTTTGTTTTTTTTTTTAATGTAATTTTTTCTTGTGCAGAGAAGTATTTTTTAGTGCTATATTGAAAAAACCATAGTTGCATCATCAGTTGTACTACCAGATTTTGAGTAGATTTCGTCGAAATCTTTTCACGAAGTAGATTTTGTTTTGTATGGGAAATCTAGTCAAAAACAACTAGATTTGGCTCGAAATTTCGTAAGTACTAGATTTTGCGTAGGTGTAAATGTAGTATTAGTTGTTTTTGTTTGGTTGAATTTGCTTTGTTTTTGTGTAGATTTTTTTATTTCGTCCAAATAGTTTAATTATCTGAAAACAAAATTTAATAAATTTTGACAGTACTTATGTACATTGTGTTGTAATGTCAGCTGCATGTTTGTTTGTGTAAAAATGAAGTAAAAAAGTGTTGTGTTTATTACAAATTGTGTGTAACGCTGGCAACGTAAAATTGGATGGTCACAGTGTTGTATTTTCATTCAAAAATGCAAAATTAAGAATAAATAACAAATATGTAGGAAAATTAAAGAATATACGTATATAATTGCCGTACAAGAAGACTACCGGTAATTTTACTACTTATATGACCGGTAGTGTTGACTGATATATTGGTTAAAGTTTCTATTAGTTTATTATATAAATGAAAAAACTAACCGAAACTCTTGTATACATGTGATTTTGCCTTTCTTTTTAACTAATGAATTCCACTCGACTACGGAACATATATCTGTACTGTTTACTCTGCTGCTTTTAATTAAAATTGGCTAGCACTAACTAGTTATTCATAACGTAACCTTTATAAAATAATACATTTTTTCTTTTTAAACTAAATTTAATATTAAAAAAAAAATTATAATAAACACTCAAAGTCTTACATAGCGTTTACATTTGACTGTACTGGCAAGACAGTAAGAAAATACATATTAGTTGTCAAAAACACTGCTAACTGTCTTCGTGACGTAGGCGTCCAGACAGTAGTTAAGGCAGTTCACTTTGAAATATATGTCAAACGTGAATGTTGCAGTGAAAGTTCAGGTAAACGTGTTTTATATGAACTAAATAAACATAAAATAACTATAAAAAAAAACATAACACTTAACTAAAACATAAAAAATCAAAGCAAAATAAATTTATTTTTTACGTTTTTTTTCCGTTTTTTGCACGGGCACATGCAAGTATATTATCAAAGTTATTTTTGGGAACACAAAATTTATTAATAATAAGATTTCTGCACGACGTGCTGAATTCCTAATTTTTTCATATTTGATAAATACACTGAAGTTTATTGTTGAGGGAAAGCTAGCATCTATGCGCATTTCCCTGGTTGCTAAGGCCAGATCGTCAGGAAACCTTTTCCAAAGATTTTAGAAAAGCTAAAAAAATTATACAAATAAAACCCTAAGGCCCGTTTTCACGACTTAACGATAGCTAAATGTAGGAAGTTATCGAACAGATAATGAGCTTTTAATTATCACAAGTTCCCTTTAATCTAAAAGTGAAGGATAAGCTAAAGAGAGAAACGTTCTACCTTTAACTTTTGTCGTAAGGTTTAGATTTGAGATTGCCATATTATATTCACATATTTTTTATATATGACAACTCCAATTATTCGTATATTTTGTAAATGTAAAAAAAGTACGTAGTTGCCAGTTTGTATTTTTATTTTGGCAAAAATAATCGGTATATTCTTTAGTATTGCCACATTTTCAAAAATGTTAAGTTTATTTTATACAGAAGTTGTGAAAACGAAAAATAGTTGAAGGTAACTTTATTCCTCACTAGTGCTAAAGGTACCGTTTACTATTTCGAACTTTATAGGTAAGTCGTGAAAACGGGCCTAAAGCGAATAAGAATTATAAACATACATGTAGAGTGGAACAACAAATGTAAAATTGTTGCAAGTGTGTTAGTAATTTTTTTGGTTTTGGTTATGCATTTCTTGTAGGGTGGTAAGATGAAAATTGGCACTAACGTTAATTAGTGCGAAATAAAGTGGAAGTGCTTAGCATTAACTGCGATTTTATTTTTCAGCTGTCTACTTTCTCGGAAAGGAAACCGTCTTGAAAGCCACACATACAGACGAGAAGAAATAGCCAGTTAAAAAGTGTATTCTGGTTTTTTTATAAATTCTTTAAACACCACAAAATTATTGGCTTAAAACAAATCATTGCGGGAAAATGACATGCCTAAATAAATTAATAAATTAATTATAAAATTATTTAAATGAAAATGAAGGAGATACTCGCTACTAAAGTAAGGAAAGAAAGTTTGAAATAATGACAGAAGAAAATAGCGAAAACCCGAGAAAACTAAATCTTTTGAAAAGGGAGAAAATAATAACATGTAAAGTACCAATCCATACAGAAAAATAATAATAGAAATGAGAAAAAAAAGGATTAAATAATAAAGAAAAATAAGTTTAAGTTAATTTTAAGTGTAGTTGTAATCTTAAAAAAAAACTGCCCAGCTAGCATTTCCAATCGTCTAGGAGTCTACTCGGAATCTCACAAATAGTGGCTTTGATCGTCGACGAGCTCATTTTTTAAATGTAGACGATTCCTCGCACGGGAGAAACTGTTACACGTGCTGATTCGTATGAGAGATCCTTCCATAACGCAGCGAAAGACACTTACAGTGATCGTTAAGAGAATCGTTTATGATGTATGTAGAGATTATCTAACGAGTCTTTCAAAAAACATGCCAAGAGTCGTATGAGACTCATGTAGGGATTATTTTACAACTCCTGAAATGCTCAGCCGTATAACTGAGCTACACAAAAAGGGGCATCAAGCGTCTTTTTCATGTTAAAACTTCTAATTTTCATACAATTCATATCACAAACCTTAATTAAGGTCGCGAAATTAACACTATACCGTCGAAAGATCCTTAGGACAGGGGCCTAATTCTCACATTCGTGATCGAGTACTTTCTCGATTCGAAAGCAATTTAAAATCTAATTATTTCAGTCAAAACTGAACGAATCGGAATTATGTTTCAGTGTTGTAAAGCATTAATTTGAGTTTCACATTACTGAAAAAATAGTTTCGATTCGTTCAGTATCGACTGAAATAAAATTGCTTTCGAATCGAGAAAGTACTCGATCACGACTGCCAGAATTAGGCCCCAGTTTGTTTTATTGAAAACCCCTCTTATTCAGTAATTTTTATATGACTCTTACAGAGAGTCGCAAAAGGTTCATACCAAGATTAAAAGACGAGCGTGTCAAAAAATTTATAAAAAAGTAATAAATAAAAAAAAATTGTGATGTTTTTGTTTTTGTTACTAGTCAGATAATCATCAGATGATTCTTTTAGGAGTTGTATATTAAACATAATCGTCATATAAACAGCATATGCTAGCACATACATACATGTCCTATATGTTTTTATATATACACCAAACCCTCAATTGCCGGTTTTTAATGAAAATAACAATTATTTATGTATATATAAATTAATTAATTTTAAGTTTTGTTTTTAAAAAAATATATTTGTTGAGCTAATGCTCTTTATTACACGAATTAAAATCTAGAACTAGTTTTACAAAATTAAAAGCATAATTATAAATACAATCATTTTACAGTGTCAGCAGTTGCTTGTGAAATATTTTATGAAACTTTTTTTATTTTTCGAATTTATTCTATGAGTTACATTTCAGTTATGTATTTTATAAAGCTTTTTTGTAATAGTTCTATTCCTTAAATTTTTAGGAATGACTTTTATACACCACCAGACTATTATGTTGTATTTTCTTGTTACATTTTACCTTAGCTATCCTTTGGATAGCAATGAAGTATATAGTATGTACAGAAAAATTTACAATTATTAGACACCAGCAGAATGTAATGCATTTTCTGGCCCGCTACGGCCTTCGTCAGCATTCTTTGTGTCACACTGGATAGTGATACTTTATAAATTGAATGTATTTAACTCAACTATTTTTAACAAATAGAAACTGGGAATTATCTCATTTCGTAGGTTACTTTATATTATATTCAACATTTTTTATGTATTTTATAAAGCTTTTTTGTAATAGTTCTATTCCTTAAATTTTTAGGAATGACTTTTATACACCACCAGACTATTATATTGTATTTTCTTGTTACATTTTACCTTAGCTATCATTTGGATAGCAATGAAGTATATAGTATGTACAGAAAAACTTAATAATACCCAGACACTCTGTCAGCATAATTTGTCGTTGTGAGAAAAAAGTTGTGGGCGTGTGTTTGGTCATCAAGATGGATTTAAATGAATGATGTGTTAACTACTCCCCCTCTAAATTTCAAACGTCCTCGTTTGAATTTTTGGTTTTGTTGAATAATTGATTTAGCCCTTATATTGCTGTATTTGTTAGTTGAATTGATTTATTATCTTTTGTTGACTTCCGAATGTATCTTCCAATGAATACTATGGCTATTATTATAATTAAAGCAAAAATTAGATTAATGACATATATTATTCTGGTTCCTTCTTCTAGGGTTTCGATGTGGTTTGTGTTATTGACGTTAAGCTGATGTAACATCTGTAACGAAAGAATTTCCTCGACAGATTTGGATATTGTTGAAGGTTGGAGGATTGCTGGCAACGGTTTACTTGCAGATTTTTGTTCATTGTAGAATTTTTTTCCTTTGACTTCGATAGTCGAATTGTCGTATTGTATTAAAAAAGTTCCGTTTAATATGGTGGTTTCGTTGTCAATATAAATTTCCCCATCAAAATTGTTTAGGAGTAAAATTCCGGGCGTTATCTCTTCAGTACTAGGTATGTGTTGATTATTGACCTTGGTGCATTTTGGGGTGCTGCTTTTTAAGAGCTTGCTGATGCAGGTGTCGTTACTTAAATTTATTAATTCATTTCTTAAACATATTTTCAAATCATTTTAATGTTTACAATCATTTTTTGTTCTATATATTTCTTGTTCACAAGTCAAATTAATTTCTGTATTTTCTTTATTTTCTTCGCTCTTTAAAATTTTATTTGTTATGTTTGTTATTTCATTAATTTTCTCTATAGTGAGCCTATTAATGATTATTTGATTATTATTATTTTCTAAAGCATTATTAAGTTTATTTAAAACTATCTCGTGGTCTTGACGATCGGGACTACCCGCTATCTATTTCCACGCACTACCTAAGAAATCTAACGATATTTTAAGCTTTTTTACTTGCAAGTTCTTCAGATGTGTTGTTATTCATTATTAATAATGATATGAAAGGATAGTGAGGATTTTCGTGGATTAAAGTTGTCTCTGTCACATTTTCAATATTTGCTATTATGTCCGTGTATTTCTCGATGTCTATTTCGTGGACAATTTTGAAGTTTCCTAATTGTATTCTGGCTGTCCCTTCTTCTTTGGTAACCAGTTGTGAGTTTGAATAGTAGGGTATTCATTTAATCGACCTTTTGCTTTAATCGGTTAATCGCACGATTAATTAACCGAGGTTTTGGTTTAATCGGTCAATAATCGGTTAATTTTGTTTTTGATCGGTTAACCGATTAATAAAGTTTTTTTCATAAAATTAGGTAATTTTATATGTAGGAATGCATTAATTATTTATTTTTTGGAGTTTTTTGTTTTTTTTACTAAAACAATAACATACCAAACATTAAAATTCTTGAACTAAAACGAGCAAACAAAAAAACAATTCATAAATATGTAATATGCATTTTTCAATTAATACATAATTAGGGGATTCACAAGGTGTGTTATCAAGTCATATCGTCATAATGTCCTAAATAATATTTTACAATTGCTTAAAATAAATATTGTTGCGTTTCAAACAAAATAAAAATTTAAATGCTGTGCTCATTGATTCGTCATAACTGCACAGTAGAAATATAAATTATAAGCGGTAGCCCACAACAGTCATATCGTCGGCTTAATATGCAAACCTGCTAACTTCCTTCAAACTCATTTTACAGGAGATACAAAAAACTTTTTATTTTTTCTATTTGCAGCTTGGTAGAAAATTAAAAATACAATTAGTTTTACACACTTCAAGACTACAATAGAAGAAAAACTACATGCTGGTCGACGAGGCGTATCTTTCTCTACCACACGGCATCAAAATCTCAATTTACATAAAAAGTGGACTTAGCCGGTTTGCATATTAATCCTACGATATATATTTCTAGCAATTATTTAAAGACATAAGGCTTTACAACTTTATGACTACCTTGTGAATCCCCCAAATATGTATTTACAAAAAAATAGACTACGATAATAAAGAAAAATATTCCATTATGCCCTTAGAGTCCTGTTTTAATTTTTAAAAATGTTTAACACTTCTAATTGTTTCGGTTAATTTTGTTAAAAGACTAATTTGAGAAGGTTTGAGAAGAAACAAATGTTCCAGGAATGTGGCAATGTTCCAGGAATGTGGCGAAAAATTTCACGTACTTTTTATATGTATGTGTTTAGATACATATAAAAAGTACGTGAAACAAGAAAAAGGTGTTGGCAATCAAACATTTAACCCATTTTTCGCCACATTCCTGGAACATTGAAATCGGTCGACGGAAAATGGGTTGAAATGAACACCTTTGTTTGTAAGAAAAAATATTTTCTAAACACATACCTTTTGTATATGAGACGAAACAAATAATTAAAAATACAATAAAATATGTTATAATACTACAAAAAATTAAAAATCTTATTACATCGGTTAATCGGTTATTCGACTCAAATTAACCGGTTTAATCGTTAATCGAAAAAAGCCAATTTGAAATTAACCGATCAGTTAATCGGGTAGTAATTAATCGGTTAACCGAATGACGGTTAACAAATTGAATACCCTATTGAATAGTCAAGAATCTGTACAGTCGCATAACATAGCGGTATGAATAATCTGAAAATTTATAAAAAATGAACTTATGTCTTATTTTAATTGCGTATTCTGCTTTTATGTATTATGTGTCCTTTTTCTGTTAAGACTGTACTATTTCTGTATTCCCTTACCGTTTCTTTGGAATATCGTTTAGAAAGTTTTGTACTTAATCTTTTGTTTCTTTTTACGAATATAATCTGTCCTGGTAAATATGTTTTTAATTTCTGCCTGTTTTTGTTGTGAAATTTAATGTCGTTTTGCTGTTTCTTGGTCAGTTTTTCTAAATAGTCGCGTCTTGTCCTTTCTACGTCGTAGGGTGTAAAATTTACATTTCGTCCGTAAAATAGATCAACCGGTTTCCTCTTCGTGACTGAATGTATGCTGTGGTTGTATTCTGAGACTGCTCTTTCTAGTAATTCCTCAAAATCTCTATGTCCTCCGTTTCTTTAATGCATCGCATTATTTCTGTGATGGTTGAGTGGAACCTTTCTATCTGACCGTTGGCCTGACTGCTATATGGGGGTGTCGTGTAGACTCTTATTCTTAATTCATCTTTCATCATCAATTTAATTGAAGTTGAATTCAATGATGTTTCATTATCTATTGTTATGAATTTAGGTACGCCAAAACTAAATATTATTTCTCTAAGAGGTTTTCTAATGTCTGCTATTGATCTGCTTTGGAGCATTTTCGTCTGGGCATATTTTGTAAATTTATCAATGGCCGTTAGTCTTACTTTTCCTTCTGTAAAAAATAGATCTATATGGACAGTGTGACCGGGGTATGTTGGCAATGGTGTTTCTCCTAGTTTCGGCTGATTGGGATGTCGGTCGTATTTATTCTCCTTGCACGTAATACAATTAGCTACTACATTTTTAATTTTATTTAACATTCCTGTAAAAAAATCTTTTTCTAGAATTTGGGATTTATTTTCTACTGCGTTTCTATGGGCACGCATGTGGGTTTCTAAAATAATATTTTCCTGGTCCTGTCCGTTAGTAATGTCGTTGACTAGTTTTTTGCGTATAACGAGCTTTGTAATTACTAAAATGTTGTGGGTAAATATTTTGGATAATGCCCTTTATCCATTCTTCTGAATGAATGCCGTTAATTACCGATGGGTTAAGGTATCTCTTCAAGTGTGCTAAGAGAATTTGCTCATTGTATTCTGGTTCCTCAATTATAAGTCTATGGATTGTGGGAAACACTATTTTAAATTGATATGATGAAGTTTGAGACTGTTTGAAAAATATTTGATTCTTAAATACATTAATTGGAACTTCGGCACATGGTATTAGATCATGTGACGAACTTTCGGTACTATGAGCTGTGGATGTAAGTGAGTTGATTTGAGCGGGTATTCTTGATAGAGCATCTGCAACTACATTAGAGTGACCTGGTTTGTATTTCAATTCATAATTGTACTCCTCTAGGATTGATTTCCATCGTTTCATTTTGGAGTTAGTATTTTTAGAGCTTAGCGCATATGTTAGTGGCTGATGGTCTGTGTATATTTTAATTTTTTTTGAGCCGTATAAGTATTTTCTAAGGGAGTTTAGTGACCATATGATGGCTAGCATTTCCTTTTCATTTACCGCATAGCTTTCTTCAGTTTTATTTAGAGTTCTGGAAATGAATGTTATTGGCCTGTTGTCTTGTGATAGTACTGCGCCTATTACATAATCAGAAGCATCCGTAGTAAGCTCAAAATCTTTTTTGAATTTTGGATGTGAAAGTATAACATCTCTAGATAATAAAATAGTTTTAATTTTATTAAAGGAATCTAGTGCTTCTTTGGTTAGTGTGATTAATTTCGCTTTCGATGCATTTTTTGAAATATTTTCATATTCACCTCTCATTAAGCACGTCATACGAAAATCTCATTAATAATAAAAAATCGCCATATATTTTTAAAATCGCAGTGTAGTCAAAATGTTTGAAAATCGCCCCATGTGGCCAGAAATTTTAGAGGTAAAATCAGCAAAAAACCATAATTTTTCATCAAAAAATCTGCAAAATCTGCGCCAAGATTTGAAAAATCTTTAAAACACATTTATTTCCTTTTATTTAAAAACGTTATAACAATTTATTTCAAAATATAAGGCCAATGTTCTTGAATTTGAAATCGGTGGTAGTGGTCCTCGAAGTACGAGGTATAAAAAGGAAATGTTTTTTGACCTTTCAACACAGAAAAGTTTTAAAAATTTGTTCGATTTTAATTTCATTCGAATGCGGTTTTCAGAACATGGCTGATAATGTTTGAATATTTTTACATTAAAAATATCTATCCAAATTTAATTACTCAGACTGAGTAAGGATTAATCACGTGTTTGCTGTTTTAAACAACAAATAAAATTGCTTGGTAAGTTATTTAAACTATCAAGGATCTTATTGGAAATTTAAAAGAGATTAAATATTAAAACTATTAAAGATATTTATACATACATAAGTACATATGAATATGTACGTATAACGTATATTTACATACTATTTCGTGTAAAATCAGATGACATAAGTTCGGTAATATTAAAGTGTCAAGAATGTGTGAATAAAATAGTCACATTTTCTTAACACCAACGTGAAAAATATTACTACTCGCTCATTCATTTCTTGTAGGGCATAGACAGTAATAATATTGTTGTTTCTTTTTAATCAGTTCGGTAAAGAATAAGAAATCAAGTAAACAAGCAACTGAAGTAAATGAACCCTTGAACTAAATGAATTGAACTAAATGAACCGACTGAAAAGTACGAAATAAACAGCTGACTCAAAAGACTGACTGACGCAAAAGACTAAAGTGACTAAAGTGAGCTACTGAACTAGAAGAACGAACTAGTTCACTTTTTTTAAATGAACTCTAATGACAAGTCACTTAAATGAACGATTAAGCCCAAGACTAACACATGTGTATATACCGCTTTCTATCTTTATTTATATAGATACAGGGTGTCGGTAGCAGATTTATATTTTCAAACTTAAAAAAAAACGAAATATTTGACACAAAGTTTTATTAAAAGCATTGAACGATAGAATGGAAATGCGGATTTTATTTTTTTAAGAGTATGTCATCCAGATGTCTTCCGTCGAGTTGAACAAACTGTTCAAAACGGAGCCTTGTTTTTCGAGAATTTTCGAAAAGAAAATGGTCCAATTATCTCATGCGTGGATAAGGCACACCAAACAGTTTCCCTGGGTAATGCAATGGTTTTTGAAGACCAGTAACTGCAGTTTTGCTTGTTGACGTGGCCGTTTAAGTGAAAAAGAGCCTCTTCGCTATAAACAAAATTGGTATTACAGTGCGAAAACGCTCCAACATCGTTTCACAAATATTTTTGCGTAAATCAAAGCCACTTTCTTTCAGTTCTTGAACGATTTGAATTTTAAAAGGATGGAACTTCAGATCCTTTTTGAAAATTTCATGAATAATCGCTCTTGGAAGTCCAGTGAGACTGCTCTTTTCCGTATTGAAATTCGCGGATTATCACGTAAACTGCTTCCAACCAGTTCAATGTTTTCGGGAGTCCTTGAAGATCGACTGGGCCCTGGCCGTGGGATATTCATAGCCGAAGCAGTTGCGCGGAATCTCTGCACCCACAAACGAATTAAATTTACACTCGGTCCATCACGTATTCGCCAAACCGAACTTTGAACAAAGTTATCGACGAGCAATTACGTAAGAATCATTACTCTTAAAAATGTCTCCACAGCGAACGCGCGATGCTTACTCGACCACTGCGACATCGTGACTGACATATCCGCACAACCGATAATTCCAACGGCGCCACCCTTCCACCTTCATATTTAAAAATATAAATTTGCCACCAGCCACCCTTTATATATAGATATAGATAGAAAGCGGTAAAATACAACAAGCAAAGAAGGAAACCCACTTATCTGAGCATACATTAAGTCATATCTATGTATTTTGTTGGTTCTTTACCGTCGCGAATTGTTTTGTTTTTATTCAAATTAAATTTTTATTATAAAAACTAATTTGATTTTTGTTTTTTTATGTATTCGAATACCGGTTAACCGGTTATTTTTAAAATGCTTTACCGAAAACCGGGTTTTTTAAAAACAGCAGATATGCGGAATATTCAAAAACCGGTTTTTGAAAAAAGTCGAATAATCGATCTCCCTAGTACAGAACTATAACTCCTTAGCTAGGAGCGTTGGCGCGAAAAAGCTCTTCCTATATAACTTCTTTCAAGGATACTAAAAAATTATATATGTAAATAACAATTTGGTGTTGAGCCGAGTTTATATTCTTGTTTCAAGCCGATTCTTTTCTTTTAAACAAAAAAAAAGATTATTTTTTTAAGCACTTGTTCTTTAAATATTTTTTTATATTAACAGCACTTTTTCTGTTTTGTAGTGGACAGAAATAGAAATAAGTTTAATTTGACTACAACGACAAAATAAGCACAGACAACAACCTGCAGTCATGTAGCCGTGTCGTCGTGAAAATAATCATTTTCATACACAGATGTATTATACTATTGATTATACATATTAAAGTCGGTAGCCTGCTGTCTCGGAAAGTGTTTATAGCATCATCTGTCAAACGATTGCAAAACAAACAAGAACAAATTAAAATGTCATTCATGCGACAGGTATGGGCATGCACAAACGGTTTGTATACAAGATAAAATGAAAGAGAATTAACATCAAAGGAAAAGCTGTGACAGCAACACATCGAACGCCATCGTATCATTAAATACAACCGACAACTACTTTGTGTTAATCAAATTATAGCCTTGATTAGTGGTGAAATAATTGATACCAAATATATAAAATTCAATATAGTCTTATGTTTAGAGCTAGACGTGTTGTAATTCCAGGAAGCCTACGAACAGAAATCTTAAATTACCTACATCTTACCCATATGAGCATTGTTAAAATGAAGCAAATAGCTAGAAATTATTGTTTCTAGAGGGCGTGTTCCAGTTGTGCGACAGTACGAAAAGAACACGAAATTTTTTAGAGGGTGCATGTATACAATGCATGTCCCTTTCAGAAACACATTTTTCTTATACAGATGATGCGGAATCTAAATGGCCTGAAATCCGCACTACTAAAATTTCGGCCACAACTGAAAAAAACCATAGAATTACTTCAAGACATATTTGTATGCATGGCTTGACTCAAATTATTGTCTCTTACAATGTGTCAATTTTCCAAAATGCAATTTTTAGAAATTATTTCATACATACAGGCATGTTCTGAAAATCAGTTTTTCGTAAAGTGATTTGAAATCACTAAAAAGGTGTTCTTGCCACAAAAATATTTGAAATCTTGTGATTTAAAACCTGTTAGAAATCAGCATGACGATTTCAAATCACTTGAAGTTTTTTAAGGGATCTTTTTAAATCTCTAATAAAATTATCACATACACTTTAAATGATTTGTCCTTTATTTATTTTTGTATTCAAAATAATTATTTTACACGGGAGAACCTTAAAATTTACAATTTTAGGAAGCACTGTATTTTTTGCAGACACTATTTTAGTTTTGTTTAAATTTTTCGTGATTTACTTTTCAGTAGTCATCTGATATAGTTCATCAAAAAGACTTCTGTTGTTGCCAGAGCAAAAAAGTCTGAAAGTCGTGTAGCATATGACTAATTTCTTTAATTAAATGAAACATTAAAAATAAATAAAGATAAACTCACTGTTTATTGTTGGTGTTTTGTTTAAGCTTGGATATTGTTACAAGTAAGACTTTGAGCGTTTAAAATTCTTATTCGCTTTAGGGTTTTATTCGTATAATATCTTTAGCTTTTCTAAAATCTTAGGAAATGGTTTCCTGATGATCTGGCTTAAGCAACCAGTGAAATGCGCATAGAAGCTAGCTTTCCCTCAACAATAAATTTGAGTGTATTTATCAAACATGAAAAATTGGGAATTTAGCACGTCATACAGAAATCTTATTAATAAAAAATTAAATTAATTTGTTAAAAAAAAACTAAAAGTAAACAATAATTATGAAGTTTGATTGGTTAAATTTTAATATACGAAGGTAAAAAATAAATGAAAGTGGCAACCATACGTACTAAATGAATGGCAACATTTTAAAAAGAAGAAGTTGTTTTCTCGTGGTTTAGAACAATGAAAATCACGACTAAAAATTTAAAATACAGTGATTTTTAGAACACCAAAATATTTCTCGGATGATTTCAAAATCGTTCGTGATTTGAAATCACCGTAATGTTCTAAAATTGCCTGATAATGGAATTATGCAAAAATTCATGGCACTTTTTTCTGCCTTTGACAAAAAAAGAGAAATATTTTGCTTCCTTATTTTGTATACCCACACCATAATAGTGGAGTGGGCAGTATGCGTTTGGGCTGATGTGTGTAACGCTAAAAAAAATGGTATACCGATCGACTCAATATCACTTTCTTAGTCGATTTAACGATGTCCCTCAGTCTGGGTGGCTGTCAGGCAGGATGTTTTCTGTTTTATGAAATTTTGTAGGACGAAGCCTACTACAAATGGTGAGAATCGGTTCATAATTTCACATAACCCCCATAAAAACTTTTTTCCGGAACAGTTATATTTAGATTTAATTTGGGAAAAACTTATTTTATTTCAATCTTTATCATCTTACCAAATTTTGTTGGAATCGGTCCATATTTGACGATAGCTCCCATGAAAATACTACTCCCTTACTCGCATGCCATACCATCCTTATACATTTTGACATACAAATTGCCTACGACAGCTACTATGTTATGAAATATTATGTGGTGGTAGTTCCAAAATTAACCAACGGTCCCATATAAGCGCCCTTCCTAATATCACTTAGGGACAAACAAATCTCATATAGATGAAGATTTTAGTCTGGCGATTCATTATTGCCAATGGGTTCCATATTTTTTTTATATAGCGAATGTTTGGTACAATTAATGTCAACTTGGTACAATTTTGCTATTGAGACGGTACAATTTAAGAATTGTCAGATTGCTACACACAAAAGAACAACAAATAGTTTCTCGTTACAGAGCTACACCATTAGTATGCGGTAAAAGGTCGTTACAATTATAAATTGGTCGTGATTATCGTGTTAAACTTGATGCGATACGCCCAATAAGACATTTAATGTATGCAAAGCTTATAATTCGTAAATTAAGCTTGGGAGATAGGGTGCAAGTTCGCTGGTACGACGGCAATAAACCAACTTGGAAATTTGGTATTGTAAAATCAAAATTTGGCCAGATTCATTACCAAATTAGCTAAAACGACACATCAACCAACTGCATAAGCCACGTGAAGGAATACCAAAAAAGACTAACTTTTGTCGAACAACCAATACATAAAAACCTAGGAGATAACCATCGAACGTAGTCCAAGAAGTCGTTTTAAGAGGATCAAAAGTTACGTGCGCATTTTAGGGACCATGTACTCAATAAAGCGTGGGAGACTGTAATGAATTATAGTAGAAATGACAATACTGGCCAGCGTTGTCAGATTTTTTTGAGCTACATCGCCAAACCGGATGTCAGAAATCGTCAAACGTCCATTTTGTTCAGTTTTGGTAACATTTTCTTTGCATACAAAAAAAGCTAGTAATATATTTCAGTTAAAAATGAGAATAAATACAAAAAAGTCGCTAATTTAAATTAAATTTGCTTTAGTTTCTGTTATGTTTTTGTTTTTTTTAATAACATAAAATGGAGATTATATATTCAGTTAAAAAAATACAATTGATTACACAATTCTATACGATCGTACACTTCAGCCTCATCGATTTCATTACTGGTGTTTTGACCGGCAAAAATACTGTTAGAATTAAATAGTGACTGAATATAAAATTCACTTAGGCCTGTTTGCACGACTTACCGATAGCTAAAGTTAGGATTTTATAAGGCCGCTTAAAGTATACTTTTAGCTATCGGTAAGTTGTGCCTTAAAATGATTAAATAGAAATCATTTGAAAAAAAGTTGCCAGATTTTTTTTTAAAATTAGTAATGATAGCAAAAAAATGACAAACTATTAAAAAAATCGCTGAAATTATAATATTAATGGAAAAAATAGCCAAAGTCGCCAGTCGCCAATAGGAAAATCGCACCACCAAACACGTTTCAAAATCGCCACGTTTGGCGAGTAATCGCCATATTACGCCAACATACGTTGTATTCTTCATTCTCTTTTCAAAATATATTCACATGTAAAAAAATAAATCATTCCCATACATTCCTTTTTGTTTTTATACATACATATATTGTATTTTTAGATCCTTACATGGCGTTTACATTTGCCAGTACTGGCAAGACAGTAGCAATTCATTCAAACTTTTTCACTAATACATAAACACTTTTACAGCTATTTTGTTTTTGCATTGTTTTGCCAACTAATATGTATATGCTTACTGTCTTGCCAGTAATGACAAATGTAAACGCTGTGTTAGAACAACGCACTTGAAATAAAATCAATCGCGTGCGATTGTTAATACACTGATAGAAAAGGCGCCATAACGCTGATGTATTTTGAAATCAGTACTATGACAAGTGTCTTCGTTTTTGACCCCATGACACTTTTCATCATTGTGATGTCAACCTTAACATCACTTGGCCAAAGTGTCATCATGGTCAAAAAGAAATTATGTCATCAATGGGATGGCACATCGGCATCACAGAAATGACGAACATGTTCTCAGTGCGATGACGCAGTAACATCGGAGAAAGTACACATTTGCATCAATTTAATGACATTTTGTCATTAAGTCAAAGTCATTGGAATTGACTTAAGTCAAAGTGAGAGAATATTGTTATTTACTTACCCGTTACGACCTTTGTTTACAGCAGAACTCTCAATAATAAGACACCAGCACCATGCCTCATGTGGTTTTCGTAATCATTCTACTTTAAAAATTTGATGTATTTAACTAAATAATTTAAAAAATAGAATATAGAAATGTTTGCTTCTTATAATACATTGTAATCATGAAAATAATGTTAATAATATACAAAATGTGGCATCGAATTGATATCACTATAGTCATAAAATAGATGACACGTAAAAAATGACAAAATTGTACGAAGACGTTAGTCATTGGATTGATGTTACTTTTTGCATCATTGATGCCATTTGTAGTAACATTGATGTCACATTTCTGATGTTAGGGCATCATCAATATGAAGATGCATTTTTCTATCAGTCTATACAAGAGTTGGCATCGTTGATTTTGCTTTCACATTTTTTTTATTGGAATTTGAATTGAATTAGATATTGATAGATAGATAGATAGATAGATAGATAGATAGATAGATAGATAGGGCAAGTATTTTAGCATTATAGCAACACTAATTCTGTACAATGTTTCAGTGTTGACGGTTAAAATATTTTATATTAAAATTATCGGGAATTCCTGTCATTTACTTATTTAAGCAAAGATGAATGACTGGAATTTCCGCAATTCAGCAAACCACAAACCTCTTTTTTCAACTAGATCAATAATCGAGTATAAGTTCTGCTAATGCAATTAAGATCCTTGCCCACACAACTAATAAAATATGAATATAATTTAAATTATTACACACTTTTATTTTATATAATTTAAGTACTTGAATGAACTATCTCTCATAAAATTCATAGTGATCTGTAAAAAAAAGAATTACTTCGGTTAAAATTTGAAAATTCTTTGAATTAATACCGATGATTTTTGGAGTTGGAATCAAAAGTTTTTTTTGGTAATCCTACTCCGGTACAAACACCGCGTCTCCGATTTAAATTCCACATCCCTGACTCTAACTTGTTTTTTTTTTTTGACAAACTTATTGATTTCAATTAAAGTAAAATGTATCTTTTGTTTTATTTACAGCTCCCAGTGAAGAAGCATTTGTAGAGTATATTGCCAAGGACATACCCTACCTACCAATTGAAGATCTTGTTAATCCCCAGTATAACAATCGCAACTTCAATAGTTCATGTGCCCGGTACCCAACTTTTTCAAATGTAAAAATCCATAATGATTATTGGCAAGAATATCAAAATGGTAATATTTCGTATTACATTTATGGGGCCTATTTTGATAACAGACCCACTGTAGTCAAGGCAGAGCCCGTTGTACGGGTTCTAACGATGACAAATTTCTTAGGCAAAACCTACAAAGAGTATCCGCGGACCTATTGCCAGTTTTGGTATGAGGGGCAATCACAACCGTTCTTGACTTCCATGAAAGAGATGCATAAAATGTGGTATTATGAATGGGGGCATAGTACAAACTTTCACTATGCCCATTTTATATCATGTCCTATACCTAAAGAACAGAAACACAGGATACCTCGTACAGTGTCACTAGTAGCCAACCCGTGTGACAATGCCACGAATAATGTTAGAGTTACGTACCTTCCCTTGTTCCCGGATGAGCAAAGGAAAGAATTTGCTGTGTGTGTTAAAGGTTTGGATTACCCCCGTGTCGATATGTCCCACCGTATTGTTGAATTTGTTGAAACTATGCGTAGTTTGGGAGCGGAAAAAATAACAATGAACAAACTTCAAGTGCACCCAAATACTACTAAAGTTTTGAAATATTATTGCGATACAGGCTACCTCGAGTACCGCCATACGAGCATGTCTATGGATGTTAGCAACTTAGATAACTTTCGCCATTTGGAAAGAACAAAAAACCACTGGTCTTTCCTCTTACACGAGGTTGTTCAATACAATGACTGTTTGTATCGGAATATGTATCGTTACAAATATGTGGCAGTTATTGATATTGATGAGGTACTCATGCCTTTGGGAAACATTACCAACTGGCACGATTTAATGACTTTCGGTAAAAGTGTTAAAAGTAAATCATGTCAAACGTTTGCCAGCTATTGTTTTCGTTGCATTTATTTTCCACGCTTTCCGGAAAAGCCTCTTTACAACCCAGATATTCCCGAGTATTTTTATATGTTGCAGCATGTGGAACGTGTTAGAGATCACATACGTCCCGATTGGGCTACCAAATGTCTGCATAGTACTGATTATGTCATAGGCACTCATAATCATTTTTCTATCCATTGGGCATCGAATGTATGCCGGAATTATACATTTGACGCTAATGTGGCCCAATTGAACCATTATCGAGAGCCTGATATTAAAGAGACCTTAAATGATACCGTTGTGGATTTAAGCATGTGGCGTTTGAAGGATGGAGTAATTGAACGTTCAATCACAGTATTTAAAGAGCTGGGATTTTTAAGTGATTAATTTGTCTTAGAATTAAGCTGAATATTTTATAAGAATTTATTTTACAATTTTAATTTATCCTTTTTATACCCACACCACAATAGTGGAGAGGGTATTATGCATTTGTGCTGATGTGTGTAACGGCTTAAAATATTGGTCCTAGACCCACCTTAAAGTATACCTATCTACTTTGAATCACTTTCTGAGTTGAACTAACTATGTCCATCCGGCTGGCAGGCTGGCTGTCCATGTAACCTTGTGCGCAAAGTACAGGTCGCAATTTTGAAGATAATTTGATAAAATTTGGTACATAGGTTCTTATTCGCACAAGGACCAAGCCTATTGAAAATGGGCCGAATCGTAGGACCTCGGTAACCCAATATCTCCAAAACTAAAAGATATAAACAAATGTAAAACTTATCGTTGTTCTTTAGGAAAATAAGTGGACAGGTGTCTGGTACTTTTTGAAAAATCGGCTCTTTTAGGAAGTTAACGGATAAAACCTGTATTTCGTTACTTTTTTGTTACCCCATCTTTCTATTAAACCCAAAAACATTAAAATCAATATTATATAACATTCAAAACCAAAATTTGGTACTTTTTCGAAATTCGAACGCTTAAGGGGTGAAAGTCGAACCTAATCTTGTTACTTCTTTTCAAAACATTTTTCTCCATCTATTTTTCTCTTAATTTGGACCAGAATACCGGAATAAATTGAATACTTCTTTTCGTTCATAAACAAATAAGCGGACAGGTGCCTGTTACTTTTTTGAAATTCGGACCTTTTTTGTTAGGTCATCTATCTTTTAAACCAATAAACATAGAAATAAAGATTAAATTATGTACATTCGTAACTTATCTAAAAAATACAAATATAAATTTGGAACTTTTTCCAATTTCGATCTTTTAAGGGGTGAAAATCGTATCTTATTTTGGTACAATTTTTACAAAACATTTTTCTCCATATGGGCTCCCACTACAATAATGAAATTTTTTATACTTCAATGGGGAGATAAAAAGTACCAAAAAGGATAAACACGGGAAATTAAATTTCTTTCTTTTATTTTTGTAAATATTAAACTTAGAAACACAAAATTTTAGGTGCAAGGTCCTGAGCAGAGAACTGCGTAATCACTATTTTTTGGATTCACTCATAGGCTTAAATTACCTTCAATTCTATGCCTGCAAAACAAAGTTCAACTATGGTAATATTGCCATCGTTTTGTAAACATTTGATTAGTGCATGTGTGAGTTTTTTATTGAAAGTGCTTTGTTTGCATTTATTCCCGGTGGCGTTTTTTAAGCGACTTTGTCAAATTGATATTGTCATCTTAGATTCCTCCTGACAAACTGGGTCTCAAGGCGCAATTTCTATGAAAATATCGAAATGTCGATGAAATTTTGAACAATTGCTTAAAAAATTCATGTATGACCCCAAAGAAAATTCAGCATATGTCGTTGATGATTTACCATTGTCAGTATGTTTCATGATAAATCATCATGACGTTCACCACCGGGTTGTTACGCACGCAATAACACAATTACTCAAAGTCAAAAGGCAGACATTCCTTTGCTTTTGCATTCAAGTAGTCATTGTCCACTCGATGAGTCAACTAAACTAGATTGGTATGAGTACGAGTCGCTTTGTTACATTAACTTTAACAACAATAACAACAATGCATTGTGCATACAGAACTAACAAACACAGAGGTTTGATTTTAAATTGAAAAGTATTTGAAATCAAACGTTTTCTCAAACGACAAGCGTTTGATAATGATTTGAAAATCATAGCATTCTCAACAAAAATGGAAAATTATTTTCAAATTGAAAAATTCTTTATTTTCAACTTGCTTTCAAACGTAATTCTCAAACGTTTTTCAAAAGTGGTTTATAACACAATGTGGAACATCCATAAAAATATTTTATTTTTTTAATTTAAATTCATTATTTATTTAAATAAACTGTGAGATAAACATTCGGCACCATAGCTTAAATATGAAATAAGGTTCTTTAAGTTCTCTAATTCTTGCAAAGACGAAATAATTGGCACTCTTTTATTTTAAGGATTAAAGCACCGTGATCATACAACAAACTTATAATTTCTTCACTTTCCCGTTTTATTTTTTTAATTCGTATTTTTAATCATTGTAATTACTCACAAATAATTTTTATTATTCACAAGAAATAAATCGTTGACTTGTAAAACACATTAAACCACGGAGTAAAAATTTAACTTTAATCGTAATTTTTAATGTTTATATTTATTTTTCGCTTTAGTATTGCCTTGTTTAGTTTTGATTTGAATTTAACATTTGATACGAATTTGACATCAAATTAATAAAATAATTGATGTCAAACGTTTATTTTCAAATCATTATCAATTTGAATTCACATGTAAAAATCAAACATTTGAAAAACGTTTGATTGTATGAACGCAAGCGAATGTACTTGCTGGTGTTCATTGAATGCGAATTTTTTGCAATTACACAAAGCCGTTTTCTGGTCCTGAGTGAATATCAACCTATGAAATAAAAAATTTTGCAAATTTTTGAAAAAACCTAGAAGCATAAACTTTGGCATATAAATACTGTCAGCGTCAAAATAAAATGTACAACTGGTTTTCCAATATAAAAAGTGATATTTTAGCAAAAAATAATTAAAATTTGTAGAAGTTTATTATCATTTACAAAACCTTGGACAATGTTATTACAATTTAAAATTAAAAATTTGAAATACTTCAAAAACAACAAAATCAATACAATAAAAAAACTAATATACTCCGTTTTAAACGCGTCAAAAAAAAGTGTACAGTTTTACAATACTAAGAAAAGTGAAGTGGCTAATTCTTTGATTGATTTCTTTTTGCTTTTAGGACGGCTTATAGTCTCTTTGGCATCAATTCCACCCATTTTAAAGTTAGATCAGTAGACAATTTTGGCTACCCTTTCTGCAGAATTTTATTCAGAGAGTGCTTGCTGCTAATGTTTTTTTTTAATTTGTCTGTCCAAATGTTTTCAGATGTTTACTTGAGTTGATATCGAGCGACTATTGGGCTGATCCATCTGTTTTATGACGTTTTACAAAAGCTAACCCTATAACTCTTCACTTTAGATACTATATTTTTTTTGTTGAATTTCTTATTTTTACCTTTAATCACGTTTATTTTTTGTCCAACTTGCTTTTGTCACTTTTTGGAGCAACGTATTTTTCACAGATGACAGCAAGCTTGAAGTCTGATCAAAATTGGCAAAGTAGAAATTTAACTTTTTATAAATAACATAACCCTTTTTATATTGGAAAACAAGCTGTACACTTTATTTTGACGCTCACAGTATGTCCATGAAAGAAAGGGACCCGCTTACAAAGTCTCGGGCTAAATTCTAGCATTTAAACAATTTAAAACCAAGAAACATCAACATTGGCATAAAAATATGTTCACGAATAAAAAAGAAGACGCTAACGAAGTTGCGGGTTAAATGCTACTTATAATTAAAATTACATTAAATAATACAGAAGAAAATAACTAAGTAATAGAGAAGTACATACCTAATATAAATAGATGCTTCCATCAATTGGAATTCAACTCAAAAAGCGAAAAGTTGAACACAAATTTTCGTTTTTTGTTCGACAGTTTTTGGTTTTGACTGCAGTTTTTTAAACTCTGCTCTGAAACTTATGGACAGCGTTGCCAGAATGAAGATTTTATCTTATTTTTAAAGATTTTTAGACCAAAATAAGATTTCAAGATCTTTTTTCTCAAATTAAGATTTTTTTATTTTTAGAAATAAAAATTCTTAACTTTAAATTTGTATGTACACAAACATACTTTTTTGCAGTTTTTTAACAGTCAATTTTAAATACAATGAGGTTTTGTATTAGTTTTGCTCACTTTTTGTACCCATTGTCGAGCATACACAAAAATGCATCATTATTTCTGGGCATAAAAAATTTTAAAAATGCATCTTAGATAAGCGGTAGTTCAATTTTGGAATATTGATGAAAAAAATTATTTGTAAAAAGAAAAACCTTATTTTTATAAAGTTTAATATAATAAAGCACAAAAAAGTTCATGAATTTAGTACCAAAAGGTAAAACTAATGGAACTTTGCCCTAGGATTATCATCTTCGTGTGGCCAGACCAAATTGTGTTCTACTTTCAATATTTTTCGAATATATCAAAAAATCTGTAAATGATATGTGCTGAATCGAATGAAACTAATTTGGATTCAATTGGAGTAGTGGGGTGAAAATCTATTTTTATGTAAAAGTCTATGAAATTACCCTCTTGGCCAGACCAATTCAAGCAAATTTTTTCAAATAGGACAAAATATCAAAAAAACAGAAACGTAAATTTTATTAATGATATGTTTTGAATTGAATGAATCAGGTTTGAATCAAATCAATTTCAATTTAACCAAGCGGAAAACTCGTTACACTTAGATGCGAAAAAGCAATGTAAAAAATAAGGGACTACATATTCGATGACTTGCATGTAATATAGAATAATAAAATTATACATATAATAAATTCGTATAATCTTAAATAATAGGCATACATTAAATAAAAAATATATTTATTTGCTTTTAATTTAATTGGGGTTTTTAGCTGTTCTAATTGGGGTCTGGCCTGACCAAGAGGAGAACTTCGTGGTAAAAAGGTACCTAGGGTTAAATAGCTTTGGGTTTGAAAATTCCACATTCCGTGTTTATGATAATTTTTAAACAAAGTAGTTTACAATGTCTTTTAAAAGGTGTACCAAGATTATTTTAATAACAATTTCATTAGGAATACATTTAGGAAAATTCATATATTTTCAATGAGCTTTTTTTAAATGCAATTTTCTCCAAATGCCTTCGATATAACAACGGTATCAAAAAATATGATACTAAATTGAGAACCCTTAGGTAGGTAGGTAGGTAGAAAGGCTGGTGTGAAGTTTCCTTCACACCTTCACCCAGAGACCAATATGGTCCATTGCGACGCCTTAATCAAAATAGAAAGGTGAAAAAATAAAAGGTAGATGAAAAAGAGAATGACAGCCCGAGAATCAGAAAATAGATAGAGAAATAAGTAAAGACCAAACCAAAATTCACCCTACGCGCGGACAGCGCCCCGTCTTCTCTCGCGCAGCCAGGTCATCCCCATTACGAATCCTATAAGACCCTCGAGTCCACACCCCGAGACGTCCCCTAACTCGCCCAGGAATCTACTGCCCAGCCACCTCAGCCTGCTGTTCTGGAGCCTGGGACAGTGGCACAGAATATGCTCAACCGTCTCCAGCTCCTCCGGGTCCTCACACAACCCGCACACATCCGACAAGTCGGATCCCATTCTCACCGCCATCCTGCCTATCATACAGTGGCCCGTGATAACCCCTATCAAGGTCCTAACACAGACCCTACTCTTGCCCAGCAGCAATTTCGAATCGGACTTCCTAAGCACCGGCCATAATGCCCTTGATACCCGGCAGTCCATTCGGTCCCCCCAGGCCGGTTGGTCGCACCCAGAATCCATTCCGTGATCCTTCCAAAGAGGAAGCCAATTGGAGGCCTAACTGCCTCCACACGGTCAGGATCCTCCGTCTCCGCGCCCTGTCTCGCCAACTCATCAGCCACCTCATTGCCGATTATGTTGGAGTGACCCGGCACCCAGCATAGTCTCAACGCATATTCCCCTAAGACTCCCCCTAGAGCCCTCCTACAATCATCAACCAGCCTGGATTTCACATAACAGCCCCTAACAGCCATAAGAGCTGCCTGGCTATCCACATATATAGTGACCTCCGAGCCCCTATCAATGTTGTCCCTCATCAGTCCCACGGCCCTCAAGACCCCAGAACCTCCGCCTGAAAAACACTGCAGTCGTCGGGAAGCCTATATGACATTCTGATGTTCAGATCCTCAATATAGACCCCCGCACCCGTGCCCCTCATCTTCGAGCCATCAGTGAATATAGCAAATCCACCAAATAATCTGCTCCTACCTGACCAGCTCTCCCTAGTAGGCATTATTACCTCCGGCACCCGCCCAAAATCCACCCTAGTGCTTACGTAATCAGTAGAGCCGGGCGATCCCAGGCAGTAGCCCCCAGCCTCAATCTCACCAAGGATCCGTGCGTGACCCTGTGTGACATTCCCCATCAATCCTAACTCCCTTAGCCTAAGAAGGCTCCTGGCTGCCATTCCCATCACATAGTGCTCAATAGGCAGAAGATGCAGAATGACATCCAGGGCCGCCTGAGGAGTACTTCTCATGGCACCTGTCATGCCAATTGAAGCACACCTCTGAGCCTTAGACAAAAGGTTCCTTCGACTAGTCAATCCCAATGACTCCCACCAAACACAGCATCCATACGTAAGAATGGGTCTAACCACCGAAGTGTACAGCCATCCCACTACTGACGGCCGGAGTCCCCAACTCTTACCTATTGATGACCTGCAAGCATAGTAGGCATTGAGACCCCTCTTTAGTCTCTCCTGAGCATTCCTTCCCCAAGACAGCTTGCTGTCCAGAAATACTCCCAAATACTTAGCACTATCGGATAGTCCAAGCTCCACACCTCCCAGTACCGGTAGCCTAAAATTCTCCACCTTGTACCTCCTAGTAAAAAGAACCAGCTCCGTCTTCTCCGGATTAACTCCCAGTCCCTTATCACTCGCCCATGCCGACAGTTCGCCCAGCGCCCCTTGCATGACTTCGCTTATTGTCGGCAGAAACTTGCCCGACACCAATAAAACTACATCATCCGCGTAGGCAACGACTTTCCGACCCATTCTGTCAAAAAGTCGCAGAACGACGTTGACGGCCAAGAGCCACAATAAGGGAGAGAGAACTCCCCCCTGTGGGGTCCCCCTAGTCACCAGTCTCCTTACGCGTTCCCTTCCCCAGTCCGAGTGAATAACCCTACTACCAAGCATCCTGGTTATCCATTCGACCAAGAACATCGGAACCCCCAGATCGACCAGTGCCTGCCTAATAGCCTCTATCCTCAAATTGTTAAAGGCGCCCTCTATATCCAGGAATGCCGCCAAGGTGTATTCCTTGTTTCGCAATCCTCGCTCCACATAACCCACCACATCATGAAGCGCACTCTCAACTGATCTACCTTTAAGATAGGCGTGTTGAGCGCCGCTGATGATGCCGGCGTCAATCTTTGTCCTCAGATATAGATCAATCAGTCTTTCCAGCGTCTTCAGAAGAAAAGACGATAAGCTGATTGGTCTAAAGTCCTTGGGTTTAGAGTGACCGGTTTTACCCGCCTTGGGTATAAAAACTACCCTGACCTCTCTCCACCCTCTAGGAATGTACCCATTCAGCACACATACCCTAAACAGTTCCACCAACAATAGGAGCGATGATTTCCCGATATTCTGTAGCATCGCCGGAAAGATACCATCTGGTCCCGCCGATTTGTAAGACCCAAAGTTATTTACCGCCCATGTTACCCTATCCAAGGTGATCATATCCCCTACCGTTCCACTTTCCTCACCGCCTGAGCCCAACCCAGGGAAGGGGTCTCCACCCACATCACGTTCCCCCAACCCAGGATCCACACACCCCGGAAAGTGAGTCTCCATAAGCAGACAGAGAGATTCAGAGCCCGATTCTGTCCATGAGTTGTCCGGTCTCTGAATAAATCCAGGGACTACTGGGTCCTTGGATAAAATTCCCCTGAACCTAGACATCTCATTGACAGACTCAACTGACTCGCTAAACCTAATCCACGAGTCCCTTTTCGCCCTTCTTATATCCCCCTTATACTTCCTGTAACTCAATCTAAAGTTACTCCAATCCTCTTCCCTACGCGTATATTTCGCTCTATTGAACAGCCCTCTGACAGTGGACCTAAGAGTCCTCAACTCATCTGTCCACCATCTTGGCTGTGTACGTCTGCCCGGAAAATTCAGCGGACAGGATCGCTCATAACTACTGGTTAGCACCCCCGTGAACATGCCCACCAGCCGCTCCACACCGGTCGGAGTCGACCCCCAATCCCAAGTAACTCTGAGGTTACTCTGCACCAGACCCGAAAAATAATCCCAATCCGTCCTCCTCGGATTCCTATACGGACACCTTTTCGACCTCTCAAACACTAGCTTAAAGGACAGACGACTATGGCCAGAGAAGGAGAAATCCAAAGCCACCCTCCAGTCCTCTACTAATTCCCTACAGTTCGTCAATGTTATATCTATCACTGCCTCTCTATCCCTAGTCCTGAACGTCGGCGTATTCCCCCTGTTACAGATCAAAAGATTGCTGGCAATAATAAAATCAAACATAGACTCACCTCTTTTGTTGATGTCGGCACTACCCCATAGGGTGTGGTGTGCATTGGCGTCACAACCCAGTACCAGTCTCAAGCCGCTTCTGCCTGAGTGCTCCACCAACTCCCGTACTTTTGTCAATGTTGTTGTCAATGAGGTGGGTTGCCAATTCGGTTGAGGCCGCTTCACAGTGGTGCAAGTTTATCTGCACCACTTTCAGCCTCTTAGGGTCTATCATCTTTAGGAAACCTAAATCTAACAGACCCTAACCCGAATATAGCAACCCCTCCCATCGACTTCAGCTTACCTAGAGACTCTCGGTCTACTGCGAACCGGAAGTCTCTACCTTAGTTCTCCTTACAACCCAGTGAAGCTATCATCTTCCACTGGCCTGTAGAGAGCCCGTTATTCTGGTTGGCCAGTAACCCCAGTATGACCTCCACCGGTTTTATAGGTGGAGGTATCCATACTGTGACCGCTGGCCTTAATGGCAACTCAGACGCGAGTATGACGTCCAGTCTGGCTTCAGGGCAAGCGATGCCACACCTGCCGATTGCAGCCTTTAAAAACTCAAAGGTTTTTTGGTTGCCGCAACTGACAGTTTTGACACCTCTTACCCAGTCAGCCCCTTTGAACGATACTTCGTCCGGCCTTCCCTTAACGCTAAAGATTTCGTCAAGTAGTTTGTCTTCTAGGATCTGCCATTTCTCGACACTGATCCTTCCATCGGGATCCATACGATCAATGACAGCCGCTAGAATACCGTCCTTACCCGACGAATCCCTTAGTTTCTTTGATGTGGAGGGTTGGTCCTCTCTGGAGCCAGTCCTCTTAATGATCTCCTTTCGGGGATCCTTCCTCTTAGCCGCTGGGGATTTCTGGTCATCACCAGACCTAACTCTCTTAAATACTCCCCTATTGGGGGCCTTAGCAGAGTTTTGTCGGCGATCACCGGATTTCCCTGCATATGTTGACTGGTTTGTCTCAGTAACCCCTTTTGTGACTCCCTTTTGGGGGAGTCTGTCGGAGATTATCAAGACTTTACCAGTCCTCATCGCGCGACTAGTAGTGGGTAATTCGTCCACAGGCTTAGTTCCCTTAACTGTGACCGTACTGTCAGGGTTAAGAGGACCAGGTGTAGAATCATTGCCCTCCTTTTGTTTTTCCATTCCATTTTTTGAGGACACATCAGCAGGGGTTGCTAAAGGTTCGTTGTCTTTGCTGACATCATTTGAGCCCTCAGCAGGCCATGCTGTGTATCCCGCAGGATAGGGAATGCCTAGGATATCACCGACAGATCCGTGGATTCGTTCGAATCTAGCTACGTTCTTTCGGTGCTTCCTCTGCAAGTGCCTATCCCGCCCATCGTGTAGTGAGGAGTCTTTCTTAGCTATCTTATCTAGAAAGGCTAAGGAGGCTCTTACACCACTCTTGGCTTTTTCATAACTCGTTCGGCTTTCTGATGTGACCTGTACTGTCGCATCCTGCCGAACAATAGGTTTGGAGACACCCGCTGTACCGTTCCCTATCTCGAGTGAGGCCTCTAGAGCCGATGATCCAGCCCTATGGTCCCGATCATGAGCCGAAATCATTGTTATTTCGTGCTCATCATCAGATCCCAGAGCAAGATCATCGAGTCTTTCCGAGACCCCCGTTCGAGGCGGGGAACCGACCGGGGGGTCCATCCCGTCCGTCTCTGTCAGTGACTGACCTTCCTGCAGCAGAATATCCCTGTGAATACTCAGCCAATCGGCGTCTGGATCTGACACCGAAACTGCCGAGTTGCCAGAGACATCCCCTGCATCGACTCCTAGAGTCACGTCCTTTTTGTTTTTGCTTAAATTGTCCAGATTTTTGGTCCCACGAGTATGCCGTATAAAACAAAAAAGACCGTCTCGCGCAGTGACGGCTTGCACGGACTAGGCTAGAGTTACAACTGACCCTTGCCATCGGCGTCAGTGGGAAGCTGTTCGCGACCAGTTTCTTTAACCACTAACTAGCCATTCAGGCCCTCGGCACTGCTGTCAACCACCTTGACCTTAAAAGTGGGGGATATGGGAGATAAAGGGGGAATAGAAAGGATTTCAGGTAAAGGGATAGGGGGATGGATGGATGGATAACCCTTGGTCATGCTGGCCTTAAAGCATATGCCTTCCAACTTGTTCCGGCTAGAATTTACCGATTCAAGTTACAAGGCATACACTACAGTCAGCATTTAAGCCACCACATCGCGGCAAGATAGTTATCCATAGTAACCCTTAAGATTTCATATGATTGTGAGCTTCATAGCTCCAAACTAAAATCTACTTGCCCAAAATTAATATATCTCTAAGTTTAGAATTTAATTATTTCCAAGGAAACTTCTTTATTTAGATGGACTTTTTTACGTTCTTATTTATTAGAAAGCAAATGGACTTAAAATATATTTTTAGAAAGAATTTTATGGAAAATAGACCCAAAAACACAATTTAAACCTAGAATATAATTTTGTATAAATACCGCAATTATGTATTTCAATTTAAAAAGTTTCCATAATAAGAAGTATTTCCTTTTAAAAAAATAAAATTTTTTACTTCTTTGCCATTGTTATTAAAAATTTCAAGATTTTTATCTTCAAAATAAGATTTATTTTTCGCCAAATGAAGATTTTCCTTCCAAATTTTCTGGCAACGCTGCTTATGGAATTGGGGTAACAAATCACGGTAAGTACGGATTTTCTTGAATCAAGTACAAAAAGATTGATTCAAGTACGGACTTTCCATCACGAAATACTTAACTTATCCATATGCAATATCTAACTCGTAATTGAAATAATCCGAAAATGAGATTTGTTTAAGTAACACAAGATTGAATCAAAATGCGCTTGATTCAAGAATAATAAAATTGATTTAATCTGAATTCGTACTTAAAATAATCCGAAAATGAGATTGCTTTAAGTAAAACTAAATAACCAACTTTAATATGCTAAGCTTGCTTAAGCTACTGTCAAAAATTTACAAAAAGCCTCTTAAATGTATTTAAAAAACAAATACCGCATTTAGATTATGAAATAAACGCCGAGTTTTTCTCTATTCTCTTTTAAAGTTGCTACGAAACTCTTTTCACATTTACATTTAAATTTTTTTCAAGCACTTTTTCCAGGGCTGTGGAGTCGGCGTTGGGCTTTTTGTACCGGAGTCGGAGTCGAAGTACCAATAAAAACTCGCGACTTCGACTGTAAAATTTTTTAACATAAACATTTTTCTAATATTTTTTAAAGTTAAAAAAATTATTTAGTTTAATTTCTTCGACCTTTTATAATATTATTTCTTCACAATAAGTCTTCAAGCTCAAGGTCACTTTTATATAAAAAATGTTTATTATAAATCCAATATTTTTTTATCTTTATGGATAACTTCTTCAGGTTTATGGTTTTTTTTAATTTTAAAAAATTTTTTAAAACAAAATTTTATGAAACAAGAAAATTGTCTACTATGAAAAATAATAAAAATTAAACACAGGAAACCATAATTGTTCTTTGTATTCCATTTTTATAAACTAATTGTATTTCCTATCTTATTCTTATAAATAAAATGTCAGCAATATTGATAAATAATAAATATTTTTTATATAAAAGTGACCTTGAGCTTAAAGATTTATTGTGAAGAAGAAATAAAAAAATTTTAAGAGGGTCTGCTTTAAAAATTTTGATGTCAAAAAATAAAGTCCAGTCTACTTTACATATGAGTAGGTGAGTGGCAAAATTCGTTCGTTTTGAAAACTAAAAAATTGCGATAACAATTGATGTTGACAGATCTTTTAGCACTTTAGGAGAATAAATATATAAATTGTATCGAACCATGTCATTTGTTATGTTTTTATGAGACCCAAAATTGCAGTTGGTAACAAAACTCTTTCGTTCCCCTCACCAGACATTTTCGAAACTATCTCTTTGCATTTTCTATAACAAAACCCGCTGGTTCACTATTGTTTGAAGTGCGCCAAGATATCGTTGATGAAATGGAGTCGAATTTGGGAATTTAAAAATTAAAATTTGTAAACAAGTTCGCTTTGACATATTTGTTTCTTATAAATCGTATATTGAAAAATATTTTTGTCGCAATGGTCATATATGTGGTGAAAGTAAGTAAACTAATGCCTAATAAATCACTGATGGTTTAAACGCTGGTTTAGTTGAACTCAACTTGAATTTATATGTAGTTTAAACTCATCAACCATAAATCAGTGTCCCATGTATTACATGTTGTTAAAAAAATATCATGTGGCAGCACTACGACAAATGTTGGCAAATGCATATGATTTGTACTGGTAGTTTAAACGCCCAATTTCATGCGTTTAAAGATGGTTTTTATGTTTAATGATTTATAGATTTGTTGGTTTAAACACATTTTAAACCAAAAAGAGAGTTTAACTTGCTCTGATTTTTTAGCCCTAAGTAAACTACATTTTGAATTTCAACCAATACATTGTTCCAGATATAATTCCCATCAATGGGGGGGTTAACCCCAAACATGATTTGAGAATACTTTTATCTACTCACTTTGGGGAAAATTAGAGCGAAAATAAAGGCTTACAATTTTAAATTTACTTGGACAATAATGGTATTTATTATGGAACGGAAATACCTTTACTTATCAAATTGGACTTGGTGTTCTTCACCTTCCATGATATTATTGGTACTGCTCAACCCCTTGAGACAAACAGCACCAAGTCAAACAACAAAAGGTCTGCTATTTCCCAAAAATAATACAAGGCTTACAACAATTTTATTACCCTACTTTTCTCTTCAAAATGTGTTATAAAAATAGGGTTGCCAGGCGGCCTGGATTGTCCAGTTTTTTTGGGTGTTGTCCAGGTACCAGCTAAAATGCAATTTATCCAGTTAAAAAAACTTTATTTTATTTTGAAAAGTTACTTTTTTATTAATTATATATTTTTATTATTAAATTATTATATTGTATAGAACAAAATCCTATACAAAGAAAAAGTTGTAAGGAAAAATTTCTAATTTGCCGGTAGACATTCCAATTAGTAAGAACTGTCAAGATTTTCAAAAATGCGATTAAAATAACGTACAGAACTTGTATAAATTGATATCGTTTGTTAGTCATGCCAACTAGCAATACTTTTTGTGCAAGGACTTAGGTATTTCTTATAATCTTTACTTACAAATTTCCATTCCTATGACCGAAAAAAGGCTACAATTTCAAAAAGACTAAGTCTTGATGAAAGTTGCAAAATGTTTCAAACATTTTTGCTTACATCTAAAGTTATAGAGTTATTAAATTCTTCAAATAACAATACAAAAAAAAAAAAAATTTATATGGCTAAACAAATGGTTATCAGCAATGTTCTTTTTTTTCTCATTATTTATTTATTGAATCTTCATATATTAAATATGAACTCACAATAATTAATCAAATCTTAACCTAATACGTTATTTTATGTCCTGCCAGTGCCAGACAAAAATTTTCTTCATCACGGGTTCTGTTCACTTATATAGGTGTTTATCGCTAATCTAATTGAGTAGGTGAGTTGCAAAACTCGTTCGTTTCAAAAATTAAAAAAATTGAGATAACAATCGATTTTGACAGATCTTTTATCACTTTATAAGAATATATATTTAGATTATATCGAATCATGTCCTTTTCTATGTTTTTTTGTAACATTAAATTGCAGTTGGTAACAAAACTGGTTTGTTCCACTCAACAGACATTTTCAAAACTATCTCTTTGCATTTTGTGTAACAAAACTCGCTGGTTCACTGTTTTAAGCTTTCTGTTAGAAGTGGGCCAAGATATCGTTGATTATATAGAGTCGAGTTAGGGAATTTCGAAATGCAAATTTGTAAACAAGTTCGCTTTGACATATTTGTTTTTTATAAATCGTACAATGAAATATATTTTTGTAGGGATGTTCTTATATTCGACCTGAAATCTGCTGTTACTCCTGTGGTAAAAGCCTAAGTTAACTACATTTCAAATTCCAACCTTCAAAGCGAACGCTAATAGATTAAACATGGAAAAGGAACTCGGAAAAAATGCATGCCATTGTTCCAGATATACTTCCTACCAATGTGGTGGTTTACCAGAAAAATGATTTGAAAATAATTTTATCTACTCACTTGGGGCAAATTGGAGAAAAAATAAAAACTTGCAATTTTATATTCTTGGGAAATAATAATATTCACCCCTATCGTGAATAATTTTTCCCTCGTAATTATTCCCCTTTTCACATATTTGCGATCATGAAAAAAAGGTAATTCAAATGAGAATAATAACGTGAAAAAATGTTCACGGGAAAAAATTCCCCTTATCGTGAAAAGAGTTTTCTCTTGTAATTTGTTCACATTTCCCTTAGATTTTTTTACTTTATTTTTGCTAGGGAACAGAACATGTACGTAAGTAGTTCCTCCTTTAAATCGAATATTAAGGGCTACTTCCGTTAATAAGACACAAACCGATATATTGGTCAACAAAATGTTAAACAACAGGTCGATTACCTGTGGATTTGTGAACTTTTCGAAGGCAGAATTTTGAAAAATATTTTACTACATAAAATTTAAAACGGGCAAAAAACGAACGTTGTAAATATTTTGCTTAATTATTTTAACTTTTCTTTAAAATATATACGTGTATATTTTTAAACAAAAATTTCATTGATTTTTAATTTTTTTTTAATCTTTCTTCTTTTTTACATTCACTGGAACTGATAGCGTGAAAAATTTTTCACATGTTATTCACGATTGCTTTTTTCCCTTCGAGGGGAATGAAAATTTCATGGGGAAAAAAATTCCACATGTTATTCACGATAGGGGTGATTGATTAAGGAACGGAAAAAACAATGACAAGTACACTGAAGAAAAATATTTAAATTTAGTTGTTTGAAAACTCGTACTTTTTTAACACAGCGGGTGGGAGATAAACTACACCCAGCCACATTTTGAAAACTTTACAAAAGACCGCAAAAATTTTAAATAAGGTAACATAAGTTTACTTATTAAATTCGACTTGGTGTTCTTTACCTCCCATGTTGGTACTGATAGTGTTCAATCCCTTGACGCAACAGCATCAAGTCCAACAGCAAAAGGTCTGCTATTTCCGAAAAATAATACAAGGCTTACACAATTTTTTTACCTTACTTTTCTCTTCAAAATGTGTTATACAAAATTTTACAAGTAACAACTAAAGAACCATACGCATGTTTAAATAAAAATATATTTTATTTTCTTGTGAATGATTTACAAAGTTGGTCGACATATTTGACTAAATAAAAATACAACAAAAATAGCAGTGTTTTAATTGATCTATTTTTAATACAAAAGACCTAATTTTACAATTTACAAAAAAAGACTCTTCTTTGCCTCTAAGCACATTCTCCTTATTGACTACAAATCCAGTGGTAACCAAAACTAAGTACACTTTATGCCCTTAAGTTGGACTTGTTGTTGTTTTGAACTTTTCTATTTCGAAAACTACATTAGATAGGACTTATGGAAATTTACACATGAAAAATTCCGATTCCAACTGTATAAAAAGCGTATTTTAAAAAACATGTGAGTTGGGGTAGTTTATCTCCCACGAAAAGAACTATTGTTACATTTTTTAGCACTGTTTGTCCAATTTTAATAAATCTATTAAACTCCTCCTATTATACCCTCGCGAATGGGTAGTCATCTTGCCGCGATGCGAGGGCTTAAGTACAAGGACGTTTAGAGTCATGCTGGCGGTAGTGACGTCAGTCAAGACCGGTAGGGCCTCCCATGCCAGAAGGGTCTAAACCGAGTACAAACCAAGAACTACCCCCCCTGTCTATTAGCGTCTGTTTCTCCTAGTTGGAGCGGCTAATGACTATGCGTCCGCTGGCCTTTTACGGTCAAATGTTGGGCCTTCTGAAGGCCGTCGGTCCGCAATAAAATCCATCAGCGTCTGTTCTCATATTGAGCGGCTGATGGTCTGCGTCTGTCTCCAGAGGAGCGGCAGGTTTCCTTTCGCCTGGCAGGTAGGCATAAAATGCAACCCCAATTCACCCCCCCCCCCCCGAAATGTCCGAAAATGCATGCCCTAAGTATCCGGCAAAGGGCTTCATAATCCCCGGAGACCCTACTACTACAGCGTCGGTATCAGGCTGTAGTAAGTTGAATGCTACTGAGACCTCGTCTAGCAAGGTGGTTGCGCCAGGCTCTGCTAGACGGTTAGCTACTAGTGCGCAAAAACTCGTCACGACTAAGCCTTCAGGCGGTCGTAAACCAAGCTTGGTACAGGGTTCTTCGAAACCAGGTACCTCTAAGGCTTCCCAGGTCCGGACGGGAGAAAAACCCGTCAAAACCCCTTCCTCGGGTGCTGGCTTGACGGTACAGACTCAGTCTGCCAGAAATCCAGTTTCCCATGTGCCGAAACCTGTGCAAAGAGAGCACACGAAGAAAGATTCGATGCCCTCTGATGCACCTCCCTCAGCCTCAACGGCGCTTATCAATAAACCCCAAAGGCACATAAATGCATCCGAACGGGCCTTTACAACCAGGCGCTCCGCCTACAAAATCATTAGCCGACTTGGTGGAAAACCGGTTGGTGAACTCACTGAGCAGGAGAAAACCTCTCTCCAGTGGGCAAAAACCCATATTGAGGGTTTAAAACGTGGATCTCCCTCTGCAGAGGAAGGCTATCCTGAACGGAAGCCAACCAAAGCAGCGCCTAAACGGCAACGGTCAGGGGAGGACACACTTCCTGGGACTAAACGGTCCAAATATACGCCTCAACGGCCGCAAAACAGGTCGTACAAAGATGTGGCTAAATACCACCTCATTTGGGCGATCATTGACCGCAACGCCAGTGACGGCACCATTTCATCCAAGAACTGGAAGCTGGTTGTCGTCGCACTTAGTAGGGCGTTCCTGAATGTCTTAAGGGGTAATCCTGGACCACCACCACAATGTGAAGATGCCGGCTGGTATCAAGGTCACATTAAACTGATAGCGTGTGCAGATGAGCGTTCAGCGCTGCTGTACAAGGATGCCGTGGAGTCCCTGGGGGAAGTTTGGCAGGGCGTTAAGATTGAGGCAATACCTCTGGCCGATGTACCGCAAAGGCCCAGATCTATTGCCAAGATCCCCGCTGAGCCATCCGACCCCAAGGAGATCCTGGAAATTATACAGATCAGTAACCCCCAGCTACCCACACAGGACTGGAAAGTAATGAGGGTTTCTGAATCTGTTGAAGAGTCCAGGAAGGCCACTGTTATAATAAACAGTGACTCTCTGCCGTCACTTCGGAAGACACAGGGGAAGATATTCTATGGATTTGGAACTATCTTCCTCCGAGTCTACAAAGGTGATGACAAAGGGAAGCCTCAAGCTCCGGTGACTACCACCACATCAACAGCATCAACGGAGCATATGGAAGACGATTCCGCTATGTCATCGGCCAATGAAGACACTCAATCGGTCAGTGGGCTTGTGGGTGACTTCTTTGGCAAGATGAAAGTGGCGGACGATGAGGACATCCTACTGGAATCGGACGACGACCCAGAGGATGCCAACGTCACAGTCGTCCATAGCGATGAGCTATGATGAAGGTTACACAAATCAACCTTCATCACTCTAAAGCGGCGTCAGCTGCCCTTCTCCTCCGAGTGGCTTCAGGCACGGAGGAGCTTGTATGCATCCAAGAACCATTATTGTATAAAGACAGGGTTTGCGAACTCAGTTTAGACGGCTATAGTACTCTGTACGCAGCCGATCAAGGTAAGACCAGGGCTTGTGTAATGGTCAAAAACATCCTTAAAGCTTTCATTCTTTCTGATTTTAGCGATAAGGACACCTGCACTGTCGCAGTAGAAGGCAAAACCAGAACAGTTTGGCTTATGAGCTGCTACATGGCACATGACCAGGGTGCTAATCCCCCAAACTCCACAACCAGGAAGGCGATGTTGCATGCCAACAGGCTCAACATCCCTCTAATAATATGTGCTGATGCTAATGCACATCATACCGTCTGGGGAAGCTCGGATGTCAATCCACGAGGTGAGTCGCTTTTGGACTTCATAGTAGAAAATGAACTAACAGTAGTTAATAGGGGTAGTGAGCCCACCTTTATTGTGACTAACAGAAGGGAGGTTCTTGATATTACGCTTATTAGTGATAAGTTCTCGGATTTGATTAGCGATTGGAACGTGTCAAAGACCTGTTCCTTCTCTGATCACATTTATATTGATTTCAATTTTTCTTTTAGAGCTGATTCAGCTAAACCCTACACGAATAGAAGAAGGACCAATTGGTCTATCTATGCGAGTGTACTCGGGGACAAGCTGCCTATGTGCCCGGTTCTCATAGACAGTGTGTCCATGCTCGACTCCGCAGTGGAGTCACTGGCTGGTGTCTTAATTGAGGCAACAAACGAATCCTGTAAAAGAATCGACAGGAAGGGCAAAGCTAAGCCCATATGGTGGAATGCGGAGATTGCTGAAAAACGCAAAGAAAGCAGGAAACTCTTTAATGAGGCAAAACGTAATGGTGTTTGGAACAATTACAAGTCCTCAGTAAATGGATTCAAAAATCTTATCAGGAAGGCCAAGAGACAGTCATGGAGGAAATTCTGCAGCGATGTGGAAAACTCCTCGGAGACTAGTCGGCTACGTAAGATTTTATCCTCTAAACCAGCTATTCCATCGTATATACGGAAGATGAACGGATCCTGGACCACAAACAGTCGGGACACCCTTGAGGTCCTGATGAATACACACTTCCCAGGTTGCACTGATGATGTGCCTAGGAAAGGAACATTTAGTGGCACTCGGGATATCTCTAATATTCCGATAACTCGCCATCGTGTGGAATGGGCGGTCAAAAGCTTCCATCCCTTTAAATTTCCAGGCCCGGATGGCATTATCCCAGCGGACCTGCAAAAGAACCTGGGAATATTGATGCCATGGCTCCTGGAAATATTTAGAGCCTGCCTGAGCCTCTCACATGTCCCATCAACTTGGACAACATATAAGATCGTCTTCATCCCCAAGAGTGGGAAGACATCTCACACTATGGCTAAAGACTTTAGACCAATTAGTCTATCCTCCTTTCTACTGAAAACACTGGAGAGGATTTTGGATATTTATATTAGATCATCATTGGGACACAATTCCTTGTCACTGGCTCAGCACGCCTACACGAAGGGAAGGTCCACTGAAACTGCGCTTCACTCATTGTTTGGCCACATAGAGAGATCCCTGCACTACAAGGAATTTGCTTTAGATGCATTCCTGGATATTGAGGGCGCTTTCAACAACGTTAGACCTGAATCGGTTATTAACGCAATGAGACATTTGGTAATCGACCCGGCGATTATTCAATTTGTCAGCAGCATCTTGCATTTCAGGCGTATCGAATCCAACTTAGGCGCCTCGAACATCTCCAAGGTTGCGACTAGGGGCACCCCGCAAGGTGGTGTACTCTCACTATTACTTTGGAATCTGAATATGAATACCCTACTCAGGGCCATGAAAAGGACGTGCTGCAGAACGGTTGCATATGCGGATGACGTTGCAGTTGTGGCTCTGGGTAAAGATCCCAGACTATTGTCTGAACTAATGGAGTCCGCATTGGACGTCCTAACAAAATGGTGCCAGGGATGTGGACTGGATGTAAATCCTGCCAAAACGGAACTGGTACTTTTCACAAGGAGATACAAAATTCCCAAATTTGATACCCCGAGGATAAAGGGGGTCTCACTGAAAATGTTTGACAGCGCCAAGTATCTTGGGCTAATATTGGACAGCAAACTGAACTGGAGGATGAACACCATTTCCAGGACTAATAAGGCGGCAACTGCATTGTATTGCTGCAAGAGGGCCATTGGTCTTAACTGGGGAATTAACCCGAGGAATGTATACTGGCTATACGAATGTGTCATTAAACCCATTCTATTCTACGGGGCAGCTGTTTGGTGGCCGGCGCTCAAGGTGAAGAGTCATCAAACTGGGTTTGAACGTACAATGAGAATGGTGGCGATAGCGGTAACAGGTGCCATTAGAACAACCCCCTCTAAGGCATTGTTTACGATTTTAAACTGGTTACCACCAGACATTTTGGCTAAAAGGCTTGCTGCGAACGCGGCGGTAAGACTAAGGGCCACCGGAGCATGGAGGGATTTCAATATCGGACATGCTAATATTCTGAACGAAATTAATTGGCACATGGATGTTGATTATGTCACACCCGAGCCGATCTTTGATCCTGGCTTCACGGTAAGCATTTTGGATAACGTGGTCCACTATGATGACCTACAAATTCCCGCGAATGCAATTCAAATCTTCACGGACGGGTCTAAAACACTATATACTCCGAGCAGCTAAACTGGAGCATTCCTATGAGGCTGCCGGACCACTGCAGTGTCATCCAGGCCGAGATAATGGCCATCCACACAGCCGCGAGACGCATCCGATACGGTGAAATATCTGGAAGGGATATTCACATTATTACCGATAGCAAGGCGGCCATAAGATCCCTGGAGAGTGTGTTCATCTCATCGAGAATTGTCCGAGAATGCCGGATGTCTCTGGATGAGATAGCGAGACATTCACTGGTCACCCTTAATTGGGTCCCCGGACACGGGGACATACTGGGGAACTGCATGGCGGATTCGTTGGCGCATGCAGGCACCACCTTGAATCGAGACGGTTCAACATATAATGTAGGTGCTTCACTCCCAAGGAGCAAGCAACTTATAGCGCACAAGTTTCATATTATCGCCAGTCGGAGGTGGCACGATGAAACTACCTGTGGGGAAACCAGGAAAATCTGGCCCGTCATAGATGAAAAAAGGACACGGCGGGCACTACAGCTGTCCAGACATCATCTAAGAAACCTGATTGCGGTTATAACTGGCCACTGGCCCATTGGGAGGCACGCCCAGAGGCTGGGGCTCCCTTACAATGACTTTTGTAGAAGTTGCGGCGACGAGGAGGAGGAAGAGTCAACGGAACATCTTCTCTGTAATTGCCCGGCTTTCGGAGATCTAAGACTCGAAATGTTTGGTCGAAGAGCCCTTGGGGACAAAACTTGTCTCTCTGATGTTGATGTAAACAGGATCCACTCCTTTACTGAATCGACCGGATGGCTGCGACATGGTAACACAACGGGAACTAATTAATGGACCCACGTGAGCTGTGCTTGATCACGGCTGCCAATGGAACCTAACCTAACCTATTAAACTTCTAAAATATATTAAAGTTCAATGATTAATTTTCCTGGTGGGCTAAAGTGCGTTGCAAAACTAGTTCGATCCCATATGGATCGTAGCAAAACTCGTTCGTTACATAATTAAATCTATTAGTTTCCTATGTTTCTGTTGGTTTCAATTTTTCAACTGTTGAGTTATCAATCAAGAATGGCATAACACTTCAAAATCAAGAAAGTTCAACTAATTTGGTCCGGTTAATCCGGCGCTATATTTTTTTTGCATTTTCCAAAATTCGAAAAAGGTGTATCAAACGAGTTTTGCATCTCACCTACTCAATTTTAATAGACTGGTTATTTAAAGTAAGAGTAGGATTGCCATCAAGTTTTAATTACCTCTTTTTAATAATCAAACACTTGGACTTGATAGGATTAATTGCTAGACCATTAGCGGTGGCCACCCGGAAACACGATGTAACTCCTGGTTTTAGGTCCTCACACATTCATCAATCACAGTGTTGCTGCAACTAATGTAAAGCTGAACATCTTCTGCATACAATCTAACCCTACAATGCTCAAGCTTATCCTGAAGATCATTCACGTATAACGAAAAAAGTAACGGGCCTAAAATTTAACCTTGCGGAACACCTCGACTTAATGGCAAAGAGCCCGAAACATATTGGACACAATATTTTATGGTCAACCATATCAAACGCTCTGGAATGATCCAAAAGAACTAAAAATGTAACATTATTGCAGTCTACCTGTTGTCTTATATCCTCAGAAACATCTATCAGGGCCGTGATACAACTGTGATTTTTACGAAAACCCGATTGCCGATCGGTGAGCATATTGTTGGTTTCAAGATACTGTGAGACTTGGTTATGAATCAATCTTTCAAAAGCCTTAGATAAAAATGGTAAGATTGCTATCGGCCTGTAATCAACATTAGTTTTCGGTATAGGAATAATCTTAGCAAGTTACCACATTTTGGGATAGCAGCTAGTTGTAAAAATCTTATTGAAAATAAAAGTTTAAAAAAAAGTAAGAAGTCTTGGAATAAGAATTTTAATAAACCTAGGATCAATCCCATCCACACCAATTGCATTGGATTTTATAGAAAACAGGCTGGATAAGACATCACATTGGCTTACGTTTGCAAACTTGAACCTATTGTCAAAAATGTCACTAGAGAAATGATAGTAGTCAGAAATTGGTTAATTATTTGTTGTAAATATTTAAAAATTGTACATTTAAAGTATTTGCATCGGCTGTAAATTGTTCTTGAACACCAGGCTTGCCAATACCAATTTCGCGTATCGTTTGCTACTTTTTCTCCGAGTCTATGGAAGTTGAGAACTTTGAGGCATAAAAGTAAGATTTGGCTTTTTTAATTAGCCTGTTGCTTATCCTACGTGATACTCGGTATTCTTCATACAATTCTGCGGTTTTAAAACGTTTCCACCGAGCATATAGAGAATCTCTGCGACTAATCGCTTGTTCTATGTCGTGAGAAACCCAGGGCTTATTGTGTCGATTTACAATTTCTGTTCTTAAGGGAACCGCAAGACTGTATGAATAATCTAAATATGGCACGCTCCAATCAATGCTAGAGAATTCTACTCCTAACCTACTATAATCAATGTTTCTTAAAGTCCCGATATCTGCTATATCGTTCAGGTGAATTAATCTGAAAATAATACGTAATGAAAATTGGGTCATGGCGCGAGAAGCAAGAGGCAAGAGACAATTGGTCATAAAGTAGCACCTTCGCAATATCACTGACAAAGAAAAGATCAAGAAGTGTGTTGTTTGTACTTATAAAATGTGTAGCATTATTTGTGGTTGGGGAATTAAGTCCAAGCTTTAGTGAGCGAAGTCGATAATTGTTGTACTATAGAGCTTTAGTTAACGATCCGAGATTTTAAATTCTTAATTTCTTGACAAATTAGTATGTATGATTGAAACTACTTTGTGAGAATTATTAAATAAAAATTTAAAACTAAAATTGAATAATTTTTTTTATTATATCTTGGGTCTTTTTTTGTGTAATTTTTCGTTTAAATTGGCCCATTTTTCGGCTGGGCGAGTTTTCACAAATTGCTTTGGGCACATTTTCGTAGGGTCATTTTGCTCCCAGGCTATAATTTTGACGGCACTTATTATTATTCCGGTGAAAATAATAACTCAAAGTATGATGTATATAAAAAGGGGGTTTTTATAACCTTTGAAAACCGGATCGTTTTCAACGTTTTTTCGATTTCAATTTCACTTGATGTAATCTATTTCCAGAACATGGCTAACAACTTATATACATTTATCGCACTTGATTAAAAAGAGGGTATTTACTCTAAATTTTCAGTTGCTTACTTTTTGAAAAAATCTATACGAAATATAGATTGATATCACTGTGCAACAAAAAAAAAAAAAAAAAAAAAAAAACAGCCTTAATACTTGCAACGCGAAATGAAACTAGACTATTGGTAGTGCAAATGTGCCAAGAGGTTTTGAAAAGTAAGCTCGGGTTCCCGAAATATCGACCCTTAAAGATTTTGAATTTTTTTAAAAGGCGTTCGGTATAAGTCAAAAAAAAAAAATATACTAAATGTACTTCTAATCTAAAAGACTATTTCAGATGTCTTCAGTAGAGTTGTATGGCGATTCTTTTCTTAGAACATATTAACCCTCTAACACTAATTTTAAACGGTCATTTTTGTACTTTTTTTAACTTCTACATTAAAACGGCACTTTAGAGGGTAAACATGTTCTACGAATATTTTCTGCATTAAATTTCACAAGGGGTCTTCATAGACCAAAAGTTCGTGCAATGTATGTAAAACGGGTTTTCAAGAAATTCATAAATTTCAATGCTCGAAATTTCGAAAATTCGTTTTACATACATTGCACGAACTTTTGAATACCCGTAATAAAATTTGATGCAGAAAATATTCGAGGAACATTTTAACAATCTAAAAGACAAAAATTACCTCTTAAAATTAGTGTTAGAGGGTTAATATATTCTAAGAAAAGAATCGCCATACGATTCTACTGAAGACATCTGAAATTATTTTTTAGCCCAGAAGTACATTTAGTATATTTTTTTTTGACTTATACCAAACGCCTTTTCAAAAAATTCAAAAAACTTAGGGGGCCCATATTTCGGGAACCCGAGCTAACTTTTCATAACCTTTTGGCCGATTTTCTCTACTAGTAGTCTACTTTCATTTCGCGTTGCTAGTGTTGAGGCTGGCGGCGATGACCCGAATCTTGTTGCACTGTGCAATATAAGATAATCCTACTCAGAGAAATAACGATAGAGGAGCCGCAAAAAAGAAATGGTCCCATTCAATGCTTAAATTGGCAAAAATTGGGCCACACTAAAGCATATTGCAAATTACCGTATGCATCGTTTATGGAGAACTTCTTTCTTCTAAAAATTATTCCAACGTAAAGAAATGCAGCAACTGTGGCGGTAATCACTCTGCAAACTATTCCATCGTTAAGCAATCAGCTGAACAGAAATAAAATCCCCCTCAGCCTAGTAATAGCAGTACCTCAGACGCCAATGTATTGAAAGCGAATTTTATGCCAGTACAAGGAGTTTTGCCAAATAATGCCTCAAATCTTATTTTGAATTTTTGAAGAATCAGCTATCAAAACTCTAGTTCAAACGGTCAACAATTTTACGCACACTACGGGCAATGTGATGCAGGAAATTTAAGAATTCAATCGATGTTACTGCAAGTTGTACTCAAAAGCCATGAACTGTCTAAAAATTTGTTTTTGGAACGCAAACGGCATCCGCCAACATAAAAAAGAATTAGAATACTTCCTTAAAGATAAACAAATTGATGTCATGATGATTTATGAAACTCATTTGACCTCAAGAAATACCCCCAGTTTAAAAATCTACTGAAAGAATGCACAAAAAAACTTAGAACTGGGACTGCAGTCCCAGAAAACAGCATCCCTGGAAATAAATCTTAAAGAACTTGACGCGACTCCACAATCTGTATACTCATTATGGCGTGCAACTGAAAATCTAAGACGACCGGTTATTTCCAGACCCCCGCGGGGCCCCGTTACGAAACTAAAATGGAAGTTGGGCAAAAAATTAAGTTGAAAAAGGAAACCTGTTTGTTGAATTCCTAAAAAATTTATTCACCCTTAATTTAACAAACGACTCGACAAGTGTGAGTTGCCACCTGTCATTAGCGAAACTGCTATATATATTATATATATATTTCTTATTTAATAAAAACAAATTGTTCGGTTAATCGACACTAATTAATCGATTTATTCGTTATTTGAAAATCAACATTTTAAAATTATTCGAACAAGGTTTTGTTTGATCGATTAATCGGATTATTCTTAATCGGTTGACAACTCTAGTTGAGATACAGCCGATTGAAAGATACGGAGTAATAAAGAAATTGTAAGTCATGTAAAACATGTAACCCATAATCTGACATTGCATGGTTTACAAATTTATAAATGCTGGTATATTTTTTTTACAATAAACGTCAAACAAAATATGAAAAATGTGATATTGTAGTACGAAATTTCTTATGTATGAATTCTAAAGGTTATCACGATTTACATTCTTTGTCACACAAACACCCAAATCCAAATGGGACTGAAATATTTTTTTTTTTTTTTTTTTTTCTTTCAATATTTATTTATTGAATCTTCATATATTTAATATGAACTAACAATAATTAATCAAATCTCATCCTAATACTTTATTTATGTCCTGCCATTGCTCTTCATCACGGGTTCTGTTCACATATAAAGGGTGGTTAAATTGTAAGGGCCGATGTTGAATGTGAACCACACCTAAACGCCAAGTTTTTTTCCGAATTTTATTTGAAATTTCTCTATTTCAGACTTACTCAATTTGAACCATGGAGAGATACACAATCCAACAACGTGTTAAAGTTATCCAGACTTATTATGAAAATGGGCGTTCAATGCATATCGTGCACTTCGTGATTTTTTTGGTCAATTTGATCGTCCAAATGTGCGTACAATCGCAAAAATCGTGGAAAAATTCGAGCAAACCGTGTCTGTAGAAGATGTGAGAACACCAGTGCATGCTCGTACAGCTCGTACTGCAGAAAATATTGCTGCTGTTCGCGATAGTGTGGCTGAAGAGCCGTCCACCTCAACTCGTCGTCGTGCCCAACAATTGCACCTCTCACGCTCGTCGTTGATGAACATTATGCATAAAGACTTGCATTTACACGCTTACAAGGTGCAATTGGCTCAAGAACTAAAGCCTCTTGACCATTCCAAACGTCGTGAATGGGCAGAATGGTGGCAAGAAATGGCAACAGTGGATGATCAATTTTCGAAGAAAATCATCTTTAGTGATGAGGCACATTTTCACCTCAGTGGATTCGTCAATAAACAGAATTGCCGCATTTGGGCGAATGAGAATCCAAGAGTGATTGTCGAAAAACCAATGCACCCACAAAGAGTGACTGTTTGGTGCGGTTTATGGGCTGGCGGCATCATCGGGCCGTATTTTTTTCCAAAATAAGGCCGGTCAGGCAGTTACTGTGAATGGTGTTCGCTATCGTGAGATGATAACGAACTTTTTATGGCCCGAATTGGAAGATATGGATGTCGACGATATGTGGTTTCAGCAGGACGGTGCCACTTGCCACACAGCTAACGAAACAATGGCTCTTTTGCGCAACAAATTCAATGGCCGAGTTATCTCACGTAATGGCGATGTCAATTGGCCGCCAAGATCATGTGATTTGACACCGTTGGACTTTTGTTTTTGGGGTTATTTGAAAGAAAAGGTGTACGTCGATAAGCCAGCAACAATTCAAGAGCTAAAGGATGAGATAATTCGGCACATTAACGGCATAGAACCTCCATTATGCCTCAGGGTCATCGAAAATTTGGACCATCGGATGGAGGTGTGCCGCCGTGGTCGCGGCGCCCATTTGGCCGATATTTTGTTCCATACATAATTGAGTAATACCAATATATCATAATAAAATAAAATTACAATAATTTCCTAAATAGTTTGTGTTTTATTCAAAATCAACATCGGCCCTTGAAATTTAACCACCCTTTATAAGTGTTTATCGCTCATCTAACTGGGTAAGTGCTGCAGTGTCTCTTCTTCTTAAGCGAGTGTGGCCGCCATGATTTAAGATATTTCGAGCTAGTGGATTTGGGTGTTGTTCAAGCCTTTTTAAATATTTTACCGCATATTTTGTAATCATAATTTTTACTAATGGCACATTGAGATCCTTATGAATGTTTGAGTTTTTAACATACCAGGGAGCGGCTGTGATTATTCGAAGAAGTTTATTTTTGCGCCTTTGAATTTTTTCGATATTAGAGGCCGAGGCAGTGCCCCATAGTTGAATACCGTAGCACCAGATAGGCTTTAAGATAGAGTTGTAAAGTAGAAGCTTGCAATCGAGACTAAGGACAGAATTTCTTCCAATAAGCCAATGAATTTGAATGGCTTTCAATTTCATTTGAGTTAATTTTGCCTCTATATGGCATTTCCACGTTAATCGCCGATCCAGATGCATACCGAGATATTTTACGTGCGAATGTTGAGGAATTATTTGTTTATTGATTGTAATAGGGGGGCAAGATTCCCGGCGCAAGGTGAATGTTATATGTACGCATTTTTGCTCATTGACCATTATCCTCAATTGTCTTAACCATATTTCTAGTTGAAATATGTGATCCTGTAAGTAACGAGATGCTTCATAACGGTTTTCGTGGACGCTTAGAAAAGCTGTATCGTCTGCAAATGTTGAAGTTTGTGTATAGTTGCTTGTTGGCATGTCCGAAGTATAAATTAAGTATAATAGGGGGCCGAGGATGCTGCCTTGTGGGACTCCAGCGTCAATGGGCTGAGGTGAACTTAAGAAATTTCCTTCTTTAATAATAAATTGACGACCGACTAAGTAGCTTTCTAGCAGCTTGTGTGTGTTTGCTGGTAAATTTTGCTTCAATTTATGTAATAAGCCTTCATGCCAGACTTTATCAAAAGCTTGCGAAACATCGATGAAGAGTGCTGATCAATATTTCTTTTCTTCAAATGCTTTTATTATGACATTTACTATTCGATGAGTCTGTTCAATTGTGCTGTGTTTTCTTCTAAATCCGAACTGATGGTTTGGAATACATCTATTTTCACTTAAAATCGGTGTTAATTTTAAAACTAATAATTTCTCAAACAGCTTTGACATATTTGATAATAAGCTAATAGGCCTATATGACTCAACTTTTGTATGGTCTTTACCTGGCTTTGGTATCATGGTAACTAAGGAAACCTTCCATTTTTGAGGATAGTATTCAAGGCGTAAAATAGCATTAAAAATAAAAAGAATAATTTTCTTTGCTATGCGAGGTAGCTCTAAAAGCATTTTATTACTGATCTTATCAATACCAGGTGCCTTCTTAGTGTTTAAGTCACAAATAGCCTTTTCGATTTCTCTTATCTCAAATCTTAGGGGAACAGCTGCTCTAGCAGCAACAGGTGTTAACTCGACCGCAATATTGTGAGATATATTTGGTGTTAATACGTTTTTTAAATGATCGACAAACAGGTTTCCTTTTTCAATATCGTTTCTTGCCCAACTACCATTCAAGTTTCTTAATGGTGGCTTAGATATAACTGGCCTTTTTAGATTTCTAGCTGCACGCCATAATGAGTAGTCAGATTGTGGAGTTGCATCAAGTTCCTTAAGATATTTTTCTAGAGAAGCCGTTTACTGAGTCTGCAGTAACATTCTCAGCCTTTTTGTACAGTCTTTTAGTAAGTTCTTAAGTTGAGGGGATCTGTGCAATTGCCACTCTCTACGAGCTCTCCTTTTTTCAGACAAAAGACGCTCGACATCTGAGGAATATATTTTATTATTTTTGGTTTTTTTGGGGGCAATACAATACAATGTTGAACAGCTAGTTTTAGAAAACTGTCAAAATTGACAATAGAGCGATCTATATACTCCGGTGTACTAAGCGGAATATTTTCTGTGCAATGGGTACTGAGATATTTTTTATATTTTAACCAATTTATATGTGTAGCTGACGTCGCTATGTATCCAGAGGGAGATTCAGTTCTATTGGTGTTTATTATAGTAACTATTGTAGGTGTGTGATCAGAGGATAATTCTAAGGAAGCTTCAACGTGAATCGTTTTTGTGGGGATGTTTTTAACAACGCCAAAATCGATGACATCTGGAATTTTTTGCGCATCAGCAGGCCAATATGTTGGTTGGCCACTCGCGACAACATTTAAATTCATTTAAGAGATTGTATTAAACAAAACACGACCCTTTGGTGTTATTAGTCGTGACCCCCAGAAGGTATGTTTAGCGTTTTAATCGCCAGCAGCCAGGAAACAGGGCCCCAATGACTTATAATATTTATAATATTGGCTTTCTGATATTGAAAATCTAGGTGGTGAATATAAAGATGAAATTACTATGTTTCGATTTATCTCTTCAACACAAATGTTCGTTGCTTGGAGATAATCTTCACGATGATCACACATTAGGTAGTGTTTAATTCGGATTTTTATTAAAATGGCAGAACCTCCACAAGCTCTATCTCGAGGGTCCTTGGTATCATATAGAGTATAACCATTGATTTTGAACGTATTTCTTGAGGTCAAATGAGTTTCAGAAACCATCATGACATCAATTTGTTTATTTTTAAGAAAGTATTCCAATTCATTTTTATGTTGGCGGATGCCGTTTGCGTTCCAAAAACAAATTTTTAAACAGTTCATGGCTTGTTAAGTACAGCTTGCAATAACATCGATTGCATTCTAAGAATTTCCTGCATCATATTACCCATTGTGTTTGTAAAATTATTTACTGTTTGCACTAATGTTTCCATGGCTTTTTCTAGACGACTTAGATTAGAAACTGGAGTTTCGTCATTACTTGTCGAAGCGCCTTGCATTGGTACATGGTTTGATTTTAAGACGTTAGCATAAGAGATTCTGTTACTACTAGGCTGGGGGGCCTGAAGGTCATTACTGTTTACTTGATTTGTTACCTGAGGGGGATTAGTTTTCGGTCCAACCGACTGCTTGACGATAGTATATACTAGAGAGCTGCACAAGCACAAGAAATATTGCTTACAAGCAATTTCATTAAATTTAGAAAGTGTGTGTATATTACTCTCTCATTACAAAACACATACTTCCAAAAACAATTGTTTTGCTTTACAATCAAAATATAAAAGAATAGAACAAAACTGCACTAGAACAATGCTGAACTAGAATAAAGCTGAATTAGAACAAAGATGAAGTAGAACATTAAAACAGAAATAGAACATTCCAAGCATGTTTGAATGTTTTGAAAAAGCTTAAAAAAGTTTATAGTTAATATTAATTTTTATTTGCAAAAATTTATTGTTTATTATTTACATACACACATATACATATATGCAGGTTAAGGTCTAATATTTAAATAAAATTAAGAAAAATTCATTATTTTCATTGAAATAAAAAATAAAAACATATGTAATACATAAAATGGTGTGTTTTTGCAAGAATTTTTTTCCGCAGTCTCCAAATGGAATTCTGTTTTATAGGATTTTATGTTTTAAAAAAATTTTTGTTTCACAATTTTTTGGTAAAATTGATAACAACAAAATATTAATAATTATTTATCTATTGTAATTCAAAAACATAATTTTAGATACATTTTCGGTATTGCCACCCAATGCACTTCTTTTATCAGTTAATAAGCTTCGCGCTGCAGAAAAAACTCTTTCTGAAGATGCGCTTGACGCAGGAATAGCGAGTATCCTGAGACTGGTTTTATATAATAACGGAAATTGATTTTTATTTGTTTCCCACCATTTTAATGCATCGAAGTTATCATAAAAATGTATGATAGTGTTTTCATACATCATCAGTTCTTCTGTAACAGTGTCCGTGGAACTTGTTTGGTTTTGCTGAGAAACAAATCTACCAAACAATTCGCTATTGCTTAGAGAAAGTGTTGTTATAGTATTTAATTGATTGTTGTCACAAAATTCTGACATAATTTCCATTGTTGCTTTTTTTATGGCCAACTTTTCGTCATCTTTAAATTGGAAAAGTTTGTTTGCGGGTGGAAATAAAAAAAGGGCTACTTTATGAAAAATGTTTAAGTTTTCTAAAACTAAGATATTTAAATAAAACAATATTTTCTCTTTAAATAGCCTAACTAATGGTATGTTGGAATCGTTGATGGCACATGTTCGTAAGAGCTTGTCAATATGTACAATTACCAATTGCAAAGTGGGATACTTCTCACCCTCAAGTTTTTTTAGAGTCTTTTCGAACACCTCTAACACTTCAATCAAACAACTTATATGAGAAACATTAAGGTCACCTAATCGGTTAAGCTCGTTTTTTTGCTGCAATATTTGATAAATTTCATTCCAGTTATCTTTTATAGACCCAAATACGTAATAAAAAGTATTCCACCGTGTCGGTGAATAGCTTTTTAAACTTGTATTAAAATTTGAATTGTTTCCAGACTTTTTGAAGTATCTTACTAATTTAGAGCTAGTACTGCACATATCACATATCTCCTCTTCTTCATCCATCGATTTCTTTAGTGTATTTTGCAACAAATGATTAATGCAAAACAAATGATGGTAGGGTCGAAAAGCGCTAACCATATTCGAACCTCTGTCAGTTACCATTGTTGCCTTACTGTCTAAAGCACAACCAAAGTCCGACAACAGTTGGACTACTTTTGCATGCACGTTTTGAGCTAAAAAAAACAAGTCCTAATAAAAAATTATTTACTATTAAAAATGATTAGAAAACTAACACGTGTTCCTTTCATTGCTCATCGCTTTCATTCCCAATAGTCTGCAGTAAATGTTACCATCCTTAACAAAATGAAAAGTTAGGGCCAAATACGACTTTTTCAAATAATTGTCGGTCCACAAGTCGGATGTCAAGCCGTATCCAATGTCAAAAATTTCAGAAATTTCACTTTTAATTGCATTGAATTTAATTTTGTACATAACCTCGACATTGCGTGAAATTGTTGTTGGATCGGGTATGTAGGTTGGGATATCAATATTTGTACCAAATTTAGCTCCAATAGAAATAAAAAACTCTGCGACTTCTTTCAGTCCAGAGTCACTGACAATATTAAAAGGTCTACAATTTATGACCACCCATTTTGTGAATATATCCACGGCATTTTTTTTTGTAGCATTGTCTGCGATAATTTTTGGTGTTACGGAAACGTTTCCTAACTCGGCGTTTACGTAGCACTTATGCTTTACCAAATTTGAGGTGGTCAGCTTATTATATTTATAAATGTTTGTACATTTACTGCAAACTACATAGCCAGGTATTTCCACACCACGATCAGTCTCAATACTTTGAAAAACTTTCCACACTTTGCTGCGTCCTCGCTTTGAGATCACTTTGTACTCACCAGACAAAACTTTTGATTTAATTTCGTTTGAGTTGTTTTCAATGGGTTCGGTTGTAGGTTCCTTTAAAATATTATTTAAAATTTAATATAACTAAATTATTAAGCTTAAAGTCTTTATTTTTATTTTTATATAAAACTTTAAACGTTTATTTAACCAATATTTCTGCACTCCTTTGAGTGCCTTCTTCAGGGTTTTTTCTTCCTTATTTTATAAATTATCAACAATTTTTAACAAATTTAACAATAACTGACAAATTAAAAAATTTTTTAATTAGAAATATTGGTTAAATAAACGTTTAAAGTTTTATATAAAAATAAAAAAAGACCGCAAGCTTGATAATTTAGTTATAATATAAAATTAAAGGTCGACTAAAATAAAATATAAATTTAGGAAATAATTCAAAAAAATCAATTTTGCTTACATTTAATGCATCCATTTCTGTTATAAGCTAAGATCACTTTAAATTTTTTAAATTCCTAGTTACGTTTTTTTAATGTTCTAGTGCACTCGATCAGCGTTGCCAGAAGATTTGGAAGGAAAATCTTCATTTGGCGAAAAACAAATCTTATTTTAAAGAGAAAAATCTTGAAAATTTTTATAACAAAGGCAAAAAAGTAAAAATTATTAATTTTTTTAAAAAAAACTACTTATTATGGAAACTATTTAAATTGAAATACGTATTTGCGGTATTTATACAAAATAAGCTTGTATGTTTAAAATTGTGTTTTAAGTTATATTTTCCATAAGAATACATTTTAAATGCATTTAATTTCTAATAAATAAGAACGTAAAAAAGTCCATCTAAATTAAGAAGTATCATCGCAAATAATTAAATGCTAATATTAGAGATGTATAAATTTTGAGCAAACAAATTTTAGTTTGGGAGCTACGAAGCTCATACATTATTTGAGATCTTAAGGGTTCTCAATTTAATATTATATTTTTTGATACCGTTGTTATATCGAAGGCATTTTGAGAAAATTGCATTTAAAAAAAGCTCATTGAAAAAACTTGGATTTTTTAAAATATATTCCTAATGGTGTTTTTATTAAAATAATGTTTTAAAATTATCATAATCATGGAATGTGGAATTTTCAAACCAAAAGCTTCTTAACCCTAGGATTCTCGGTAACTTTTTACCACTTAGTTCTCCTCTTGGTCTGGGCAGACCACAATTAAAACAGCTAAAAACCCTATTAAATAAAAAGTAAATAAATATATTTTTTATTCAACGTATGCTTATTATGCTAGATTATACGAGTTTATTATTTTATTTTACATTCAAGTCATCGAATGTGTGGTCCTTAATTTTTCACATTGCTTTTTCGCATCTACCACACATTTGATTAAAATTTGATTCACGTTTCTGTTTTTTTTTTTTTTGATATTTTGTCCTATTTGAAAAATATTGCAAGAAAACACAAATTTGGTCTGGCCAGACCAAGACGGTAATCCAATGGTTAAATTCCATTAGTTTTACCTTTTGGTACTAAATACATGAACTTTTTTGTTCTTTAATAAATTAATCTTTATAAAAATAAATTTTTTCTGTTCAAAAATAATATTTTTTCATTAATATTTCCAAAATGAACAACCGCGAATCTATGATGCTTTTTTAATGATTTGTATGCCCAAAAAGAATGATAAATTTTCGTTCAAAAGTACAAAAGTGTGCAAAACCATTAGATAACAAACTGATATAAAACCTCATTGTTTTAAAAATTTACTGTTTAAAAAACTGTAAAAAAAATTATGTATGTTTTATAAACTTAAAGTTAAAAATCTTAATTTCTAAAAATAAAAATCTATAATAAAAATAAGATAAAATCTTAATTCTGGCAACACTGCACTCGATGCTTTTACTATAATTTACCGTTTCTTTATTTCATTGTCTGTTTTTGTGTTGATATTCTGTTTGTTTTGATAATACAAGCACTAACAAAGCAGAAGAGAAACACTTTTCAAGTTATGCTTGTTTTGTTTTTGTGGGAGTAATGTGTTGTTATGTTTGTTTTGCTATGTATGTTTACAGTGAAATAATATGATTGAGAGTTGTGTGAAGTAGAACACAGAACATTAAGAATATTTTGCGCAGCCCTTTAGTATATACAGGGCATCCTCTATAATTGGCAGTGTGATTACCACCACAGTTGCTGCATTTTTTTACGTTGGGGTCGGTTTTAGACTTGTCGCAAAGAACTGTACCATGTAATTCGCCACATACTACGCAAACAGGGGGTAAGTAGCAGTATGCCTTAGTATGGCCAAATTCTTGGCAGTTCAGACATTGAACGGGACCACCTCTTTTGTGCGGCTCCTCTATAGTTACTTTTCTGTACAGAATGTATTTTAAGTTATAGATGGGATGCGTTTCATTGCTGAAATTGCACAGTCAAATAAAATTGTTGTTGAGAAGAGCACAGTGCCAGTAAGAGCCGCCGAACGTATAATGCATATTTTGCATGCCAATCAAAAGCCTGGTATACATTATGATATTCTATCAAACCCCGAATTTTTAGCTGAGGGTACTGCTATTGAAGATCTTTTGCATGCTGATCGTGTACTTATTGGTGGTGAAAAGACACCAGATGGCCATAAAGCTGTAGAAAAATTATCCTGGGTATATGAACACTGGGTTCCCAACAGCAATATTTTAACCACAAGTACTTTAAGTTCAGAATTGTGAAAACTAGCGGCTAATGCTTTCTTAGCACAAAGAATTTCCAGCATTAATTCTCTTTCCGCCATGTGTGAGTTAACAGGAGCTGATGTTTGTGAAGTGGCTAGAGCAGTTGGTTTCGATTCGCGAATTGGTCCTTAATTCTTGCAAGCCTCAGTTGGTTTCGGCGGCAGTTGTTTTCAAAAAGACATTCTTAATTTGGTTTATATTTGTGAAGGGCTGAATTTACCCGCAGTTGCCGCTTATTGGCAACAAGTAATCGATATGAATGAATATCAAAAGAATCGTTTTTCACAAAAAATTATTGAAAGTCTTTTCAATACGGTTTCAAATAAGCACATCTCCATTTTGGGCTTTGCTTTTAAAAAAAACACCGGTGATACACGCGAAACACCAGCCATAGCCGTATGTAAAACTCTTTTAGAAGAAGGTGCCAAATTGGATATTTACGATCCTAAAGTAGAGCCAGAGCAAATTATAGATGAATTAACTCATCCATATGTTACAGAATCTCCTGAGAGTGTTAAACAAGCTGTACAAATACACAGTGATCCCTATAGTGCAGTTAGAGGAACCCATGCTATTGTTTTGTGTACAGAATGGGATGAATTTGTGGTAAGTTTCTCGAATTCAAAAATACAGTACAAAACATTGTTGAAATATACATTATATCAGGCAGCCTGTCCTACATATGGGGGATTTCATATCAAGTGACCCAATTTTTAAATCGATGTCTTCCGATTTGGATGAAATTTGCACCAAGGTTAGTCCTATTGGATAGTAGTTTAGACACAAATTTTATACATAAGCCACTCGCATCCCACTTGCTAACACCAATAGGTAATAAGTTACATGGATGAGAAAGAACACCTGTATGCCAAAATGTCAAACTTTGACCCCCTCTAACTCAGAAATTTTTTGACCGATCTTGTTAAAAATTTGTGTCTAAACTACTATCCAATAGGACTAACCTTGGTACCAAATCGGAAGACATCGATTTCAAAATTGGGTCACTTGAAATGAAATCCCCCATATGCATAATATTTATGAGGCCTGCAACAACACAGTTGGCCATGTCTTGAAGACTTCCTTAACGACACGTGGGCGACCGTCGAAACAAATTATTTTCAACTTTTTCACGCAAGTGCCCGACATTATCGACATTATCGATCATGTGTCGTTGACGGTAATATGGGCGACACAGTTGTTGACGATATATGGGCGACAATATAGCTTATTATGTCATTGGTGGTTATTGCCTGGGTCCACGGACTATGTATAGGGAGAGCTGGTCAGGTCAGGGCAGATTGTATGAGAGATTTTCTATTTTTACTGACAGTTCCAGAATAAGGGGCACGGGTAAAGGGGTCTACCTTGAGGATATAGATACTAAAAGGTCATATAGGCTTCCAGCCGACTGCAATATTTTTTTTTGGCGGAGTCTTAACAAGTTAAGCTGTAGGTCCATAACATGCCTTCTTCGCTTCCTACTAGGGTATTCATTCGGTTAACCGTTAATCGGTTAACCGATTAATTACTACCCGATTAACTGATCGGTTAATTTAAAATTGGCTTTTTTCGATTAACGATTAAACCGGTTAATTTCAGTCGATTAACCGATGTAGGTTAGGTTAGGTTCCATGGGCAGCCATCAGAAGACAGCTCACTTGGGTCCTCAATTGGTCCCTTTGTGATACCCGGCGCCAATGCCCATCCATTGGAGCAGTTACTCAGATGGTGTCACTGCAAGTTCCAACCACTTCGTCTTCCTAATGAAGAGAAGGAGCGATTTTAGTTCCATCCCAGACAGATCCCCCAAACAGGAAAACACCGGTCCCCCCAGGTATTTTTCCCTTATGCCCCGCAGTCCAGGGCAGTGACAGAGGAAGTGAAGCACAGTCTCCTCTTCCTCCTCGTTCTGACAACTCCTACAATAGTCGTTGAATTCCAGACCCATTCTTCCAGCATGAGTCCCCACCGGCCAGTGTCCAGTTAAAACTGATATCACCAACCTAATCTGGTTCCTGCTGAACCCAAGTAGAGAGCCAGTTCTCCGTTTATCATATCCAGGCCAAAGGATCCTGGATATCAAGCAGGTGGACTCACAGGTCCACCGCATCTGCGCTATTCTATAAGAATCGCGCTCGATGAGTAATTTACAGTGAGCTATTGGAAGACCAACAAATTGATCGATGAATACGTCATCCATGCGACCACCCTGTCTAGCCAGCCCATCTGCCACTAGATTGCCTGGGCACTCAGAGTGACCAGGTATCCATATAAGCGTTACCCTTGAATGTTTCGCAATCTCATTCAAAGACATCCGACATTCTGCAGTCAACCTAGATGTCGAGTAGACACCCGCCAAAGAAGCAAGGGCAGCCTTGCTGTCAGTAAATATACGTATATCTCCCGATATGCGATGATACCTCAGCCAGTTTGCCGCCCGCCTTATAGCCGAGATTTCCGCCTGCAGGACACTACATCCATCCGGCAGACGAAAGGAAACCTTCACATCCAGTTCCTCTATGAAGAAACCTCCGCCAGCCCTCTCACCTTTCCTCGAACCATCGGTATAGACCCCCAGGGTCGGTTCCCGGAAAGTATCCAAGGGCACGTTTCCGTGCGCCACTTGTGTAACAAACCCCGCACCAAAGAACGGTACCGGAGTGCAGTAGTCCACTCCGTCAGGGACAATCGTACTTCTGATTATCCTGGCGTGTCCATAGTCACGGGTCGACCAGCCGCCAGCCGCGTGCAGCCGTGTCGCCGAGCAAAGAGCCAACTGTTTGGCCGCTAAATCCACCGGAAGCCAGTTCAAAATCGTAAACAGCGCCTTCGTGGGAGTAGATCGCATAGATCCCGTGATCATCAACGCGACAAGTCTGTATACTTTCTCAAGCATCCCGCGGTGTATGCCCTTTTCCAGTGCAGTCCACCATACAACGACCCCATAGTACAGGGTCGGCTTTACCACTGCCTCAAAGATCCAATTGACACACCTCGGGCTCATACCCCAGTTTCTGCCTATTGCACCCCTGCACGCATATATGGCAACTATTGCCCTCTCCACTCTCATCCGGACATTTAGTCCCCATGACAGCCTGCTATCCAGAACCACGCCCAGATACTTGGCACTGCGAGATATCTGAAGCTCAGTTCCGTTTAACCTCGGAAGCTTAAATTCCTCGGTCCTATACTTCCTCGTAAAGAGTACCAGTTCCGTCTTAGACGGATTTACACCCAGACCGCATGATGCACTCCAGGTGCTTAGTACCCTCAGGGCAGCCTCCATACACTGGGACATTACGCCCAAATGCTTCCCTGTTATAGCCACTGACACATCATCAGCATACGCCACTGCCTTGATCCTCATATTGTCCAACTTTGTCAACATGGTGTTCATAGTCAGGTTCCACAATAGTGGGGATAGAACTCCACCCTGGGGAGTACCCCTGTTCACCAGCCTCTGAACACTGGTTTCACCTATTGTAGAGCAAATGACCCTATTCCTCAGTAGATTGTCAACAAATCTACATATGCCAACGTCGATCCCCAGATTCCCCATGGACGTCACAATAGAGTCCGGGTTGACGTTGTTGAAGGCCCCCTCAATATCGAGGAAGGCCACAAGTGTGTACTCCTTGAATTCGAGCGATCTCTCAATTGTTCCAACCAGAGAGTGAAGAGCCGTCTCAACAGACCTGCCCTTCGTATAGGCATGTTGAGAGGCAGAGAGTAAACCCCTTGGGATGGTCATCCTCAAGTGCACATCGATAACCCTCTCAAGAGTCTTAAGAAGAAAGGATGCAAGACTGATCGGTCTGTAGTCCTTCGGCTCGGTGTGAGAAGCCTTACCCCCCTTGGGTATAAAGACCACTCTACACAGGGTCCATTTCACAGGGAGATACGAAAATCTAGCGCATCCCCTATATATGGCCAGCAACCAGGGTATTATCAGGGTCGAATTCCTCTGCAGGTCCGCCGGAATTATACCATCCATACCCGGAGATTTATATGGGCTAAAGCTATCGATGGCCCATTTAATCCTGTCATAGTCCAGTGGAATGGACATAGGAGTGGAAGTCGCCTCCCACGCTGGATCCCGTGTACCCCATTGGGAGTTTCCAGGAAAGTGAGTATCAATTAACACCTCCAGTGTTTCTTGACTATTCGTAGTCCAACTACCATCCGATTTCCGGACGTAGGTCGGAACAACCGGGCTCGAAGCCATTACCTTACGTAAACGGTTCGTCTCAGAGGATCCTTCCACGCCGCTACAGAAGTTCCTCCAAGCAGTCCTTTTCGCAGATCTAACCAAGTTTCTAAACCTATTCAATGATGACTTATAGTCCGCCCAGTTGCCTCGGCGCTTTGCCACATTGAACAATCTACGACAGTCAATTCTCGCCTGCGCAATGTCAGGATCCCACCATGGTGGCCGGTTCCTGCCCCTACGCACCCTTGGCCTACACGCCAGGGAAGTCGCCAACTGCAGTGAGTTCGAAAGCAGATCCACTGCCGCATCGATCCCTCCGATATCATCAACCCTAGGAGGGTCAGGTAGAGACCGGACCAGAGAGGAGTATTGAATCCCCCAGTTCGTCCGTCTCCTGTTCAATATAGACATCGATCCTGAAGACCTAAGCCCTAGACTAAATTCCACATATCTGTGATCAGAGAGCGAACAGTCATTCGACACCATCCAGCTCTCGATCATATCGATGTGGTTTATACTAACTAGCGTGACATCAAGAACCTCACACCTATTTGCAACAACAAACGTAGGCTCACAGCCCCTATTTACTACTCCTAAATTATAGTTAATAATAAAGGAAAATAGTGACTCACCTCTTACATTCGTGTCCGTACTACCCCATATAGTGTGGTGCGCATTAGCATCGGCACAGATGATAACCGGAGTTCCAGTGCCCGCGGCCTTTATAACTGCATCACGGATGAGCCCATTGGGTGGGTCCTGCCCGTGGTCGTGCGCCATGTACGCTGAGACCATCCAGACTATACCGTCCGGTGTCTCAAGAGCAACAGTTGTAGTATCTTCATCACTGTAATCAGAAAGAATGAAAATATTCAACGAGTTTTTAGCTAAGACACAAGATCTTATGTTACCTGTACCTTTCGCAAATAATAGCTTATAGCCTTTGAGGTTGAGTCCGCAAACCCGATCCTTGTGAATCCAGGGTTCTTGGACCATCACGAGCTCCTCCCCTCTTTCCACTACACGGAGGAGCAATGCAGCAGATGCTGCTTTAGAGTGGTGGAGGTTTATCTGTAGCACATTCACCATGATCCATTTTGGCGACCACTGTGATGTTGACGTCCTCCTGGTCAGACTCCAGCAGCACGTCCTCATCAACCATGTCTCCCAAGTGATCAAAGAAGTCACCCACCAATCCTGAGACAGACTGGGTATCCTCCTTGTCACTTGAGCCCACGGCATCGTCGCAAGCCATGCCTTCCACAGGTTGCTCGGCCTCACTTACCGACGGAGCCGGATTGCCCTTGTTGTCACTTCGGTAGACACGGAGCAAGATCGTACCAAAACCATAGTAGAGCTTGCCCTGCCTCTCCCTCAGTGGCTCCAAGGATTGCTGGTTAACAACCACAATCGCCGTCCTTGAGGACCCTTCAGCAGCTGAAACCTTCACTACTTTCCAGTCATGTGTGGGCAGTTGAGGGTTGCAGCACTGAATGATCTTCAAGATCTCCGCAGGTTCCGATGGTTCGGCGGGGATGGTGGCAATCGATCGCGGCCTCCGTGGTATCTCTCCAACTAGCACCACGTCGAGCCTGGCACCTTCCCAAACCTCTCCTAGTAATTGGATGGCCTGCTTTAAGAGTAGCGCTGAGCGCTCATCCGCGCAAGCCATCAGCTTCACGTGACCCTGGTACCAGCCAGCGTCATCGCATTGGGGGGGTGGCCCTGGATTCTCCCTGAGGATCGTCCAGAACACACCCATAAGTTTCTGTTTCACCAGATCCCACTTGGTATGAGAAATGGCACCGTTATCAACACTATTGTCGATGATGGCACGCACCAGGTGACCTTTGGCCACCTCGCTAAAAGATTTGTTCATCGGTTTCGATGAAATTTTGGGACGTTTCGTCCCCGGTTGCTGTTTCACGGCTGCAGCTTCCTCCTCCGAACGTTGCCGTTTAGGCATTGTCACCTTTCCAGGGACAGGAGGGGTAGCACTTGGCAGCCCAGCTATGTGGGCTTTTGCCCATGCCAATGAAGCTTTTTGCTCATTGGTGAGATCTTCCGCTTTCTTGGAGCCGAGAAGATCGATGAAACGCAAGGCAGCACGCCTTGTGTTTGATGCCCTCTTTCTAGGGGGTTTTGTGCCAGGGGACTTTCTACGGTCGCCGCATTTGGCGGGGGGAGGTGCAACTTTGGGATTGGATGTCTTCATCGCCATCCCTTCTTGCACAATGGACACATGGGAGGCTGCATTGTTAGGCGACTTAGTCATACCCAACTTTGCAGCACCCGAAGCAGGGGTTTTATCCGTTCCAATGACGGAAAGGGCTTGTGCGGCTTTTGAGGTACTTGGAGCGAAGTTCAGGGGTACCTCGCCGCAGTTTTTGGAGCAGCCGCCTTCTGGTCGAGCTGCCTTACCACTTCCGATCAGCCTGGGCCGATCTTTATTGGTTGCCTGGGCTGTTACAGCCCCTGGCTTTTTCGTTGTTCTGTCAATCGTTGTCCTTATTCTTGCCTGTCCGTCATCAGTTTCCGTCAATTGTTTTTGTTGTGTTTGTTGTTGTTTGGAGTTTGAGTTCATTTTGATTTTGGTCCCACGAGTGTAGGGGAATTGAGAGGTCCACCACGTCATAGCCCCCATTAACGCGGTAAGGGCGTGGTCTATTTGCTGAGGTGCCCAGGTATCAGCAAAGCTCCGTGATAATACAGTCGGTAACCCCTGACTGCAAACCAACCGATAGGCACGGGTCGCATAACACCTCGGTTTAGGGGATGGATAACTTTTCGTCGCCAAGGCCTTTAAGTTCACTGCCTTCACCTCGGGAGTCGTCAGTTGCTGGCGGAATACCCGGGCCAAGACACGAACCACAGCCAAGACTTAAGCCACCACATCGCTTCAAGATTGTTATCCATAATAGTGGTGGATTAACCGATGTAACAAAATTTGGAATTTTTTGTAGTATTAAACCATATTTTTTTTTGTGCAAAGCAACTCCCTTTTTTAAATGCATTCTACAATACAACCATGTTGAATTTCTAAAAATTCAACATGGTTGTTTGCGATTTCTCCACCATCTTCGATAAGTGAAAGAATTTTTTCCAAGTCAAGTTTATCAAAATTAAAAAAAAAAATCGCTCAAATCCTTAACATTTAAACCAATTTATTTTTCTAAAATATTATTTTATAAGATCTCCTTAAACTATTGAAATTATTAATAAAATGATCTCACGGTTTATTTTTTAAGTAATACATACATAATACACAGAAAAAATTATTTTTCCAATTCAAACAAAAAATTTGTAGAATTAAAACATTTTTTGTCTGAAATCGGTCCTACAAACAAATTTGCATATTCAAACAATTTATTTGCATTTCGTTTATTGAAAAAAACACTGATTTTTTCAAACAAATAATTTAACTGAATCAAACAAATAGTTTACTGAAAATCATATAAATTTCAAACAAATAATTTTGCTGAATCAAACAAAAAAGTTTTTGCACAAGCAATGACGCGCACACAAGCAAGCACTGTAGAGGTAGATGAAGGCAGAGCAGAGCGGCGCCGGCTGGCTTTGAGACACATTTTTTTGTTGGAATAATTTTTGAACCAAGTCTTGTTTGTACACACAATGTTTTTCTTCTTCACTCACTGTTGCTGTATCCTTTCCTTGGCAGCAGACCGACTCGACATGTTTTTCGTCATCATTTTATTTCTTGTATTTGATGTAGGTATTTTACTAAACATTTTTAAAAAATTGAATACGGGATTTGGTTTTTCATTCTTTTTTACCAACTTTGAAACCAACAAAAAATTTATTTTGTTTCTTCTAATGTTGTTGTTGTTTAAAAAGAGTGAAACGATTGTTTACCTATTATTGTTTTTGTTGTTTTTACTACAAACCTCGCCACGCTATTTTATCATCTTTCTTATAGTTGTACTTTTCCAAAGCGTCCAAAAATAGACTGTATGTGTTTTTTGTTGTTGTTCTTATATTTCACATAAATAAGTGTTGCTTACGGTCAAATAAAAAAAATGCAAAAAAACGACAACATTAAAGAGCGTTAAATATTTCATACAAAATTATGAAAACTAGAAGCCAATAACGCGTATATTATATTTTTGAATAGTTGTCAACATTTCTGTTGGCTAAAATAAAAATCAAACAAAAATATTAATTGAATCAGTAAAAAAATTTTGTAGAAATGAAAAAAAAATTCAAACAAGCGTTTGTTTGAAAATAATTCAGCAATCATTTTTTCTGTGTATGTTTAAATTAAAAAATATGTATTACCAAGTTATTAATTATTTTTTAGTTTGCTAGTTTTAGTTCAAGAATTGTTATGTTATTTTTTTTTACTAATAAACTCAAAATAATAAAAAAATTTACTGCCTGTTTTTAGAAAATGTAAACAAGTGAGTGAGTGAGAAATTATATTGAAAACGACAATAAAAAACGAAAATTTGTTTTTGTTTTCAATATAATTTCTCACTGACTTGAGTAAGTCACTTGTTTACGTTTTCTAAAATTAATTTTTATTTATTGAAATTACTTAATTTAGAAAACAACCTTATTAACCGGTTAACCGATCAATAACAAAATTAACCGATTATTAACCGATCAAACCAAAACCTCGATTAATTAATCGAGCGATTAACCGATTAAAGCAAAAGCCCGATTAAATGAATACCCTACTTCCTACGCAGCGGTCAAAAAAGGAGAAATTGTGTTCTTTTACGTAGCAAGTTACCTACACAAAAACGTAGGATGCCTTAAGGGGTTGAAGGGGAAAAGTAGGTTTACTTCTTTACTTTTGTAAGCATTCGAACAAATCATCTGATTTTGACAAATAAAATTTTATTTTTGATTGTGGTAGTGCCGCATAAAAAGCGTTGCATGTAACTTGAAACATAGAACGAATGTAAGGTATAAAAAACATGCAATGCATAGAGGTAAAGACGCGTGGTGTGGAGCTCCAGCTTTACTTGAAATTTTTTTTTATAGCATTTCGCTTTATTATTTACATATTTTTAATCAAATTTTTAAACTCTTGTCTTGCAATTTGGTAACCAAGCAAAATTTGTTTTATTCTTATTTTTAGGCTCTTGATTATCAACGCATTTATAAATCGATGATGAAACCAGCATACATTTTTGATGGCCGCAAAATCTTAGATCATGAACGTTTGCAACAAATCGGTTTCCATGTCCAAACAATTGGCAAAACATATTTACGTTGTGGCTTTATGGGATCCTGGGGTAGTGTGCCACAATTGTAGAGAAGAAAATTGTAAATGTCAATGCAAGTTTTACTAAGTCATCGTCCAGACTTGCAATTTTTGATGCTGCATTTTTTTAAATTCTGCTTTAATGCTTAAGTGTCTAGATTATGCAATTCTAGTCTTGCAATGTTTGTATTTTTATCTTGTCTCTTCTCTTTTTTATATTTTATATACCTATCAATACAAATGCACCTTCAGTCAACTTAAAATGGAAAAATGTGTTCATTTCCCTAATATTCGCACCTCTCTTACCAATAAACTCAAGAATTGCTGCAACTAAAACTGCAAGTCTGGACAATGACTTACAGATGCAATTTTCTTCACACTGCAAGAATATGAAAACATCATGTTATTCTCCAAAACCTGCGATCTACTTATTATTATTTGTTTCTTCATTTTTTCGTTTTATAAAGCATTATTAAACAATAAGCATTTAGATGTATTTAGAGATACATATGTACGTATATGTATGTAAATAACCATGAATTAAAAAAATCTTATTATAAAGTCTAATAATGGTAAAAGTTCTTATTTTATACCTACACTACAATAGTGGAGGGGGTATTATGCGTTAGTGTTGATGTTTGTTACACTTTAAGACTAATACCTTCAAATATACCGATCGACCTAGAATCACTTTCTGAGTCGATCTAACGATGTTCGTTCGACTGGCACGCTGGCTGTAAATGTAATGCTAAGTTCATACTTAGGTTTTTAAACGCGTTTAAGCAAAATGTTGATTTAGCTAATCAAAGCCGTTCACATTACATTTGAGATGAGTTAGTAATTGATGTGTTTCATTCTAAAAACTGTCAACGACTAGAAAAATTTATTTTGTACATTTAAAATAATATTACAATTAAAAACAGACATTATTGATTTCATTTATAAAATATTAAAACAAGTTATATTATTAAAGTTCATTCTCCTTTTCCAACACCCCCACTAGAATGAACACCAAGATTCATTAGATTGCAGCAATGATCATGTTTCATACTTGATAAGGATTTTGTTTAAATATCAGCTGTCATATCCTCAGTATTTAAGTATTCAATAATAATTCTTTTATTATTAACCAGCTCCCTTAAAAAGTGATGTCTTATGTCAATGTGCTTAGAGCGAGCATGATAAACGTTGTTGTGAGCCAAATTAATAGCACTTTTGTTATCACACTTAATGACAATTGATGATGATCCTTCAAGTTCATTGAACAAAGTTTGTAACCATACAGCCTCTTGACCTGCTGCTGCCAAAGCCATATATTCTGCTTCTGTTGTTGATAATGCCGTTGTTTGCTGCTTCTTAGAATTCCATGAAATACAGCCACTTTGAAACTTGAATAAATAACCTGAAGTTGATTTTCGTTCTTCTATATCCCCAGCCCAATCTGCATCTGAGAATCCTTCAATGTGCTTATTTTCATCTCTAATAAATTGTAGTTTATATTTCAAAGTTCCCTTAAGATACCTCATTATACGTTTTACATCTTGCCAGTGTAGCTTTCCAGGATTATTGTTAAATCTAGCTAAAAACCCCACTGCAAATGATATGTCTGGTCTACTTACTTGAGCTGCATACATAATACTTCCAATTGCTTCTTGATATGGTATATTTTTCATTTCTGCAATTTCTTCTTCCGATTGTGGACACATAACTTTGGTAATTTTTTGATTAATGTCCAAGGGCGTTGAGATAGATTTACAATCATCCATGTTAAACCTTTTTAATACACTAGATATATATTGTTCTTGATCTATCCATAATTTTCCGTTCAATCGATTTCTTGTTATTTTCATTCCCAAAATATAATTTGCTTCTCCAATATCTTTCATTTTAAAATTGTTTGTTAAGTTACTTTTTATATTGGACTTACTTTTATGACTATTTGTAAAAATTAAAATATCATCAACGTAAATTGCAACGTATGTTCTTTCATCATTATTTATTTTATAATACACACAAGGATCAGTATTACATTGTATCAGGCCCATATTTTTTAACGTTTGGTCTAACTTTTTGTTCCATATTCTACTTGCTTGTTTGAGGCCATATAAAGATTTATTTAGTTTACATACCATATCCTTGTTTTCACTTAAGCCTTCGGGGATCTTCATATAAATTTCTTCACTTAACTCACTTTGTAAAAATGCTGTTACTACATCCATCTGATCTATATCTAAATCATGTTGAACGGCCAGACTTAAAAGTAGTCTTATTGAGGAATATCTAACTACTGGAGAAAACGTTTCTTCATAGTCCAATCCATAACATTGAGAATAGCCTTTAACGACTAATCTGGCTTTATAACGTTCAATCTCACCTTGTGAATTTCTTTTGATTTTATAACACCATTTGCTATCTATTGGTTTTTTACCTTTTGGTAATTTTACAACCTCCCATGTTCCATTTTCCATTAATGCGTTTAGCTCTTCATGCATTGCCTGTTGCCATTTTTGTCTATCAGGACTCTCTAGGGCTTGCTTCATAGTCTTGGGTTCTTCATCAACTTGAATTACATTAAAACCATACCTTTGTACTTGCTTTGGAACTCTCAGTGACTTTCTTGTGTTTTCCGGAGGTATGATTCTTTTAACGGATGTTTCAGGTGCCCGATCAATACTTTGACCCTCTAATCCTCTTAATAGCATATCATCAGTTTCAGAAAAATATTGTTCTTCTTCTGAGCTGCTTTCTTCTGCAGCTCGTTGATTTTCAGATTTTGTAATTGTATCATCAGAACTTTCTTCTATAGGCCTCGTTTGAACATCTACATCCCCCACTGAATCATATTCAGGAAACATATAAAATTTTGAATTATCGCTTGACTTTTCACAATAGAATTTGTCTTAAAAAAATTTTGCATCTCTACTTAATTCAACTTTGTTCCGGGTTACATCATAAAAACAATAAGTTCTTGAATGAGTGCAATAACCAACAAAAATGGTCTCTTTTGCCTTAGGATCAAGTTTTTTTCTTTTCTCCTTTGGAATGTGTATCACAGCTTTACATCCAAAAACTTTTAGATGTTTTAAATTTGGTTTTCTACCAGACCATACCTCTTCAGGACTGGCATCTTGCAATGATTTACAAGGAGTTCGGTTTATTAAATATACTGCCGTATTTTCAGCTTCCGCCCAAAACTTATTTGGTAAATTAGAATCAATTACACTATGCTAGTTGAAAAAACTGACAAGCCGGGCACATGGCGTTTTAACATAATTCGGGGACGCTGAATCCAGTGGTGCCCGCGGTTTTTTCAGATTGGCTCTGGTTTTCGAGATATACCGTTATTTCGAAAATGGAGGAGGTTGCACAACATATATTCGCGTAACTCAAAAACGGTTTAGTTTATTGAAATTACTAAAAAAACCGAAATTCCGCAATAAAATTTCATTTCAGAAAAGTAAAACTCTTTTTCTAATATGAGTAGTCGTTATTGAAACATAATTTTTTTTTGAAAAAAAAATTAATTTTTTTATCAAAATTTCGAAATTTTTGTTTTTTAAAAATTCATAAAAAATTAAAATGCAGCTAGGCTTCTAATTTTTTGCAGACTTATAAAAAACGAAGCTACAAACAAAACAAGCCATAAATGATTAAAATCTGTTTGCAACTTTTGATTTTATTCACAAAAGTCGACAAATTTTAATTAATTAAAGAATTTCATAAAACGCAATATTTGTATGGGAGCCCCCTAAGGGAAATTCTTAAATTAATGAAAAATTTGTCGACTTTTGTGAATAAAAGCAAAAGTTGCAAACAGATTTTAATCATTTATGGCTTGTTTTGTTTGTAGCTTCGTTTTTTATAAGTCTGCAAAAAATTAGAAGCCTAGCTGCATTTTTTAATTTTTTATGAATTTTTAAAAAACAAAAATTTCGAAATTTTGATAAAAAAATTAATTTTTTTTTCAAAAAAAATTATGTTTCAATAACGACTACTCATATTAGAAAACAGTTTTACTTTTCTGAAATGAAATTTTATTGCGGAATTTCGGTTTTTTAGTAATTTCAATAAACTAAACCGTTTTTGAGTTACGCGAATATATGTTGAGCAACCTCCTCCATTTTCGAAATAACGGTATATCTCGAAAACCAGAGCCAATCTGAAAAAACCGCGGGCACCACTGGATTCAGCGTCCCCGAATTATGTTAAAACGCCATGTGCCCGGCTTGTCACGAAAAAAAGTGTCAATTTCATGCACAGTGTTATTAGACATCTAGTTTTCTCTACAATTGTTCGGTTCATTCTTTCCGACATACCATTTTGTTGTGGCGTATATGGGACTGTTGTTTGATGCTCAATACCACACTTTAGAAAAATGTTCCTCATTTTGTTATTACAATATTCAGTTCCGTTATCACTCCTGAAAGCTTTTATTCTTTTTCCAGTTTGCTTTTCCACAAAGTTTTTAAACTCCGAAAATTTGTATGAAACCTCTTCTTTAGTTTTAATGAAATAGACAAAAACTTTTCTACTAAAGGCGTCAATAAATGTTAACATATATCTTGAACCACTTATTGATGGCACTTCCAGAGGTCCACAAAGATCTGAATGTATTAAGCTTAGAATTTCATTTGATCGTGTTTCCGCATTCTTAAAAGGATTTCTTGAAAATTTACCTTTTAAGCAAGTAATACAATTTTGGCTGTTTATCTCGCATTTGACACCAACAACAGCGCCAGAATTCATAGTCTTTAAAGTTTCATCATTTACATGCCCAACACGCTTATGCCACAGGTTGTATTCTTGAGTTTTTACTTCAGAAATAAGCACTTTATTGTTTGCTATATTTAATTTAAACATACCATTAACCATATCGCCCGTTGCTATAATGTTGCCAATATTGTTTTTAACCTTGCAACCTTTCTCATTAAATACGATTTCATAACCACTTTGAACTATTTTTGAAACGGACAAAAGATTGACATACAAGTTCGGTATATAGAGAACTTCACGAAACATAACCTTTTCTTCTTTATATTTTCCGATCTTAGCAGTCATTTCAACTTGGCCTATACCCTTTACTTGCATTGTTTCGTTATTAGCGATGGTAACTTCAGCTCTCTTTTCTTGGTAATTATTATTACAAAATTTTGAATTTGAACACATAAGTGCTGTTGCTCCTGAATCAAAAAACCATTCATTTTTATTTAATTCTTGTACAGAAAAACACCCCAACATCGCGTTTGTATTTTTTTTAAATTTTGATTTCGTACTTTTGTTATGACATTTTGCGGCAATGTGTCCATATTGGTTGCAATTGAAGCATTTTGGTCCCTTATTTTTAAATACTTTCTTTTGCCCAGCTAAAGCTATCTCTGTTGATTCCTTTTTGACATCTTGTAATAATTTCAATTTGATAGCATCACCAGTAATTTTTATTCCAGAGCTTTGAATGGCCATTATCATTGGGTTATATTCTTCTGGTAATCCCGCTAACAACATTGAACCAACCCATTCTTCATCGACATTGAGACCAGCGGCTCTTAATTTGTGGGCTGTCGTTATAATTTCATTAACATATTCTTCAATGCTAACACAATTTTGTAGTTTTGTAGAACAAAATTTTTGAATTAATCCCACTCTTCTTACCAGTCCGCTATCTTCAAAAATTGTTTTTAGTGTATTCCAAACTTCTTGAGAACTATTGCAATTACGAATGTGTGGATAAACCATCTTATCGATTAAAAGTATTAACTCGGCTTTTGCTTGAACCTTTTTATCCTCTATGGTTTCTGTACCAAGGACGGCATTCCAAAGACCTTTCATTTGGAAATACGCCTCAACTGTAAATCTCCAATCTTCATAATTTTTGCTTCCACGAAGCTTCTCTATTTGATTGTGGTTAGACATCTGCAATCTTGAAATATATGGAGCGTTAAAACTTTCAATAATTTACGCACTTATTTTGCGAAGGGGCCCATAACCTGTTAGTAATTGATGTGTTTCATTCTAAAAACTGTCAACGACTAGAAAAATTTATTTTGTACATTTAAAATAATATTACAATTAAAAACAGACATTATTGATTTCATTTATAAAATATTAAAACAAGTTATATTATTAAAGTTCATTCTCTTTTTCCAACAATGACAGATGATTAAGAAAAAAAAACACAACAAACACACAAAAAAACAACAAACAAATTTATATTTCTTTAACCCTGCCTTTACACATGCAAGTAGTGGCATGCCACTGTTGTATACATATTATCAAAGAAAAATTGTTCGAAAGAGTCGAATCTCATGCCATTGGCTTTTGTGATTACACATGCCACTGCGAGTTCATTTTCAAAATGTCGTTGAAGCGTCAACTTAAGATAATTTGTTGACTTCTCAAATTAAAAAAAAAGTACCAAAAAACCAAATAGAGTTACCGAGTTAATCATATAGGCACATTTTTGGGGAAATGTTTTACATATATTTATATAAGCATTATTTTAACAATATTAATGCTCTATAATTAACAAACTTGCTTTTATTAATGCGCGTTTCAAAAAATTAATCATAATAATAAACGTATCATGTTAAAACTTTAATAACATTTTGACAATAATCCAGTTAATTTGCATTAAATTTTGAACAGGGTAACATTGTTCATCGTTTTGTCATTTAGTGGCAAGCAAGTGCCAAATTTCCACTCGCATGCAATTTTTGCTGCCACTGGAGCTGCCATTGCGAAAAATGTGAGTGTATTAGTAAAAAAACGTGAGTGTATTAAGTTTTTCGAACTGGCAGTGGCATGTGTAAATGCTAGGTAAAGTATTAAAAATGGATAAAAACACTTTTATAAAGTTATCAGAAGATTATTTTAATCATTTTAATGATGAAATTGTGAAAATTTATGAATTATTTAAGGAAAAAAATAAAAACATTAAGCAGAAATCTAGGCCGGTTGTACACGATCATGTTGGCGATTCTACATTTGAGGTATGTTCAGTGGATTCTATGTGATTTATGAAGTGATTTAGTTGTAATCATGTCAATTTGAAGTGATTAACAAATCACTTCAATGTATGGGTAATCATCTCGATTTTGAAGTGATTAGAGCTTAATCACGTTCGAACTGCTTAAACGCGTTTAAGAAGCCAAATGTGAACATACTATAAGCCTTCTGCGATAAGTACGCGTAGCAATTTTAGCGATAATTTAATAAAATTTGCCACTTAGGTTGAAATTAGCACAAGCCTTCTGAAAATGGGGAGAATCTGTCTATTATTTCAAATAGCCCACATACAAGTTTCTTTCCGGAATAGGTATTTTAATTAAATTTGGTCCAATTTCGTCTAATGCAATTTTAAAAATCTTATCAAATTTTATTGGAATCGGTCCATATTTGACCATAATTTCTTTACAAATACTACTCCCGAAAAAAGCTTTAAATGCCACAATTTCCTTATAAATGTTGGTATTAACATACAAATTGGGGACAATAACTTCTACGATAGTTAGTCTGCTTTCACACGTTTCATCTTTTGATGCTCAACTCTTATGTTTTTAGGTGAGAGAAGAAAGGGGGTTAGTACGGAGATGCCTGTACTCGGACAGTACGCTTTGTGTTTTTATTCGTTGATAGGTATATGCACAACAATGGCTGCATGTAATTTTTTTCTCTTTGATTCGCTGTAAATAAAATTGTTGTTGTTTTGAACCGAAAAAAGTTGAAACCGATTGCTGCGTGTGATTATATTGGCATCTTTAAAAGGTAATTGAAAAAAAGTTGAGCATCAAAAGATGAAACGTGTAAATTTAGACTTACATACTAGTCATGACAAATTGTTGTCTTTGTAGCAGTGTTGCCTGTGAAATTCCGAGAAAGATACATTTTAGTTTCCAAAAAGATACACTTTTTCCCAAAAAGATACGTTTTTAAAAAATTTGAAAATCCATTTTCAACGTTTAACATTGATTAATATAACATTTTTATTTCATATTTAAATGAATATTGTAAAGAAAATGATTTCGTATAAATTAATTTTTATATATTTAAGTCATAAATATTAGGTACATATGTAATTTTTAAAAAATACATTAAGCAAACTTTAAAATTAATTATATGTAATTATCTTTGGATGTTATCAAAACAAATTCATTTTTGTAAAAATTAATATACAAGTTAAGGCGTTTATACTAAGGCAATTATATTAAAAAGTTCATATAAATTTCCTGAAAATAAAAAACATGTTCATATTTCCTCAGAAGAACTTCGCACCACCCCTTAACCCCTTAATGTTTTCTTTCACCATAATTGAAGCTGCTATCAAGGCGAATTCACTAGAAGGTGGGGTCAAGTCTACATATAGTGTTTTTTTCGGAGGTCGACTTGTCAAAGTGTGTATGCAAACTAATTTTTTATGTAAACTAACCTTTTTTTACTAGCAATATTTTTGACAATCCGACCACAGAAGCAGTGTTGTTGTAGAGTAGACCTCACCTTCTAGTCAATGCGCCTTGGCTGCTATTGTATTAGTATTGAGACGATTACGATGATCAGTCTTAATAAGTTTTAGTTGGCTAAAAATTCTCGAATGTTTTGTTTCTGTACATTTTGCGTACATATTCAAAATATACGAAAAATGTCAGGATTATACATGATACCTGAAGTAGTCAAAAGATACGAAAAATGTATCTTTCGTATCCTAACGGCAACACTGCTTGGTAGGTATAATACTAACCATAGGTCCCATATTACTTGAAATATGAAATCACTTAAAGGCCAAAAAATTCATGTTGATGAGGATATCTAAATAATATTCGGCACAAAAAACTTTTAATCAATCGTAATCTCATAACAAACATTTTTTCTGACGGGTTCATGATTGTCCAGGGATCCTAAATGGGTACACTTTCGAAAATTTGTTATAACCACACCACAATAGTGGAGATTGTATTATGTAATTGTGCTGATGTGTGTAACACCTTAAAATATAGGTCCTGGACCCACCTTAAAGTATACCGATCAACTTAGAATCACTTTCTTAGTCGATCTTGGGGCAATAGGTTCTTATTAGCGCAAGGACAAAGGCTATTGAAAATGGGACGAATCGTAGGACCACGAGGGTAAATAGGAGGGTAATTAATTTTTTTTCTTATTTTATTTTTTTTATTTATTTTTTTTTTTTTTTTATTTATTTTTGTTTTCTTATTTAATTTTTTTTATTTTATTTTATTTTTTTTCTGCCTCTGGCGGGAATCGATCGCGCAAACTCGGTGCTGATAGACTAGCTCACGACCAGCTAGCCTACCAGGGCAGTGTAGTTTTTGGATAAAAAAACTAAGTTTTTTACTCAATTAAGAGCGTAAATATGAGATTAAATTGTCGATAACAACAATAACAAAGTTGATTGAAAGTTTTTGTTTCATTACTATAACGACATTTTTATTGTCATAATGAAAATTTTTGATTTCATAAATTTAATGGCATATAACATTAGATGTATGAAATAATTAAATCTTACATTCTTAATTAACAATTAAACATTTTTTTAAGGAAACTATAATTTTGTATTAATTTATGAATATAGTTTTGTTTGTATATTGTTTTTTTATGTTCCCAATTAAAATTTTTTGTTAAACTTGGACAAACTTAAGTTTTCATATATCCAATGAAAATTTTTAACGTAATAACGAAATCCAATGAAGCGATTTTAACGAAAAGACTTCATTGTAACTATGAAATTCCATTTAGACAATGAAAATTTTCTTTTAACCAATGAAAATTTTTTTATGAAAATGATTCATTAAATATATGAAGCATTTTTCTTTCAGTGTACTTAAGAAAGTGACAAATAGAAACTAAATTTGGTTTTTCATTTCATTTTTCATATAACTTAACAAAAACCCAGGACTCTCAGTAATGTATTTAAAGAAGAGAAGAAAATGTACATACATATTTAAATTTTATTTAGAATACCTTTTATCAGCAAGTTATAGTGATTATGTTAAGGACAATTTAAGAAACAATAGTACAAATAAATATAGTAATAGATATTTTAAATACATAAGTAAAAAAAATATAAAAGTTCATATAAAACAATAAACCGTTTTTTTCTTAACAGCATTTCGTGAAAACGGTGCGATATGTAAATTAAAGTGGCCGGGAAAAACATTTTCTTTTTAATTTAAAACAAGTTAAAATGGCTTTTTTCGGGCTATGCCGAATCTTATATATCCAGGTATGCGATGAAAATCGATTTTAAAAACGAAAGGATTTGAAACCGAAAATATCGTTTTCAGTACCTTTTAAAATTGATTTTAAATACATTTTCCTTCTATTTTCAGTCTTTATTCTTTTAAATTTAATATTGTATACGATAACTGAAGTGTATTCTGAACGAAAATTTAAGACTATAATTCAGATATGGATTTTAAAATCCCTCGAAATTCATCACACCTTTTAAAAACGTTCGTATTGAAATCGATCGATTTTCATCACATATTTGATTGTTAGGGTTAATTTGTTTGAGTTGTAGCTTTTATTTTGTGTTACAGTTTTTTATATTATTCTCAGTTTCGATTTTGTAACCTAGTTATCTTTATTTTTGGAAAATAATTAAATTGAGGAACATTTTGGTTGTTATTTTATTTTTTTTAATATAATTTCAAAAGATTTTGTTATTCGTGCTTAATTCCCAGTTTTTATTATTGATAAAAACACTTGAAATTTATTGTTGATGGGATAAGCTATTCCTATGCGCATTTCACTGGTTGCTTAGGCCAGATCATCAGGAAACTTCATCCATAAAGATTTTAGAAAAACTAAAGATATTAAACCAAATAAAACTGTTAAGCGTATAAGACTTATAGCAACAGTTCTACTTGTAATAATATCAAAGTTTAAACAAAACACATCAACAATAAACAGTGGGTTTATCTCATCTTACATTCCGCACTTAATATATTTCGTTGCTATATATATGGTATAATATGGTATTTACCTGATTATCCTCCTCCCGTGAATAACCCAATTGATTTAAAGAATATTCAAAATTATTTAAATTGTTTTTTTCTACTTGCGATTTTAAAATTTTTGAATCAGGTAAGCAATTTTATTGGAATTTTTTTGATATTTCCTAATATAAATTTTATATCATTTTGCAAAGCACTAATGGTACACTTAAAAAAGTAAGCGCACAATTATGCGCTACGCTTCGTTGGAAGCTCCATTTTTTATTGGGTTCGTTTTTAATTAACCCTGCAGCCACACGTTCAATAAATCACTATTAGGTTGGTCACACAAACTGCTTGTCGAAACTCATTTGAATCGAGAGCCGTGGCACAGGCTGCATACAAATTGATTTACAATAAAAGACTATAGAATAGACAAAATTTAAAGAAACCAAAAGTATTCTTTAAGCTAAATCTGATATTAAATAGGTCTAAAGATTTGGGGAAAAAAACTGTTATCTTGTGAAGTCCTTCTATCTGGAATATCTTATGCGGGACTATTAAATCAATTTATTAATTTAAAACAAATCGTGGTGCACAATCAAATTTCCAGTGTTAACTTAATTTGGGGGAAAAAAATTCGCTAGACATATTTGTCTATGTACTTTATAATAATTTAAATGGTCCTTATTATATTCAAATTCGTTTATTTTTCATATTTAATAATGTTTAATTTTTAATTAATAGTTTCAATAATTTGTTTTGTCTGTATGTTTGCTTGATTTAATTTATTTTGGGAAAATATTAAAAATACTTTTTCTCTTTAAACATTTATATAATTTGATTTTTAGAAGTTTTACTTCATTTAAAATAAATTGTTATCTCAAAAATGTTAATATTTTACTTTGAATTTACAAATTATAATTAAATAAATAAATAAAATAAAATAGTGAATTTTATCTTGGGCTTATATTTCAATTTGCCTAAAATAAAATCATGGTGGCAGCTTTACCAAGGGGTGAAATATGGCAGCATCAGTTATACCTTGACCTGGACAAGGTATCCATTGTTCATAAACATTGACGTAACAATATCCTTCACAACAGTTGAATAGTAATATAAAGTTATTGAAGTTTTTGCTTCAAAAACTTCAATAGAGAGCAGAGTGACCAGATTTTAGAAAAATATAAAGCTAAATTAAAATTATGTTTGAAATAGAGCTAAAGAAGGAAATTTAAAGCCAAAAAATTAAGCCAAATTTTTGTATACCTTTCTAATATATTATATCCTGCAGTTCCTATAGGGCCACAACAAAGTTCTTCCAATCATCTCTTTCATTTGCAATACGTTTTATTTCGCTCCAGAGGCGTCCTGAAATTCTTATTTCGGCATCCAGCTGTCTTCTCCAAGTATGAGCAGGCCCAGATATACGCCGTTAACCCTAGGAATTTCAGTCTATAGCCATTCTGCTTATGTCGTCGGGTGGCTTTCTGAATGTATGGCTAATCCAGCGCCACTTGCGTCTAAGTATCTCCAACTGGATGGGTATTTGGTGGGCGGTATTCCAAAGATTGGTGTTGACTTATTTTTTCAGGCAAGAATATGCGTAGGATTCTACGGAGACATCTGTTTACAAATACTTGGATGCTATTGATGTGTTTGGGTGCAGCATTTCAAGATTCACTGCCATACAGCAATATAGACTTCACGTTGAAATTAAAGATTCTTAGTTTGGTGTTGGTAGATAGCTGGGTGGATCGCCATAAAGGATTTAGCATAGCAAAAGCCCGTCTCGCCTGGTCCAACCTGGATTTCACGTCCTGAGATGAGCCGCCGGTTGTTATAATAGTGCAACCCAAATAACAAAAAGAAGTTACATCTTCTACAGGTCGGTGCTGTAAGGGGAATGGCCGAGTAGTTGATGCATTAATGCGCAATGTTTTTGCCTTTTTCAGCTTTCTAATAGTAACTTTTATTTAAAAACACTATTAAATAGTGTTTATGTAGGATTATCTACATAAGAGTTTTTCTCTTCCCGGACTTTTTCATTTCTTGGGAAAGCGGCATTTATTTTTCAATTTCCCGGGATCCCAGGAATTCCCGCTCAATACAAATCGATGCAAAATATTATTAAATTTATTTTATTTGAACAAAAAAACATTTCCTGAGGTCAATTAAATTAGTTTATAAATGCATTCAACTTCTGTGGCAAAAAGGAAAAAGTGAGAGGATATTTGAGGAAGTTATATCAAAATGAATTTTTGGTTATATTTTTTCAATGTGCAATAACATTTGGAATAATAACAACTTCCGATATGTGACATTAGGAGGAGAGCCGCAGAGAAGTGATAATTATTTTAAATTCGAAGTAAATTTACAAAAACCACCTTTAAAGTTGTAAATTGTTCTCCTATCAAAATAAACAAATATACTTATGCACTTATTGCCACAGAATTAATTCAAAGCCAATATATATATTAGTTCCTTTAAACTCCTACAAGGAGCATAGGGCCAAAAAAGCCAATAGTATTTACATATTTATATGAAACCAAAAAAGTTAATTTTTTAAACAAATTATTACAAAATATTTCTTTTAATTTAGGATTTTAGTTCAGAATAAGCAGTTAAAGAATCGTTTGAAAGACTATTTCTAATTTTTATTGTATTTCAGCATTTAAACATTGCCTTACTTCTCGGATATAAATTGACATTTGTTTAGCGTTTGGCAAAAATGTCTTGAGTCAGAAACTGTAGTTTTTCGTTATGTTAAATTAAAAAAATATTTATTTGGTGTATTTCATAGACTTTTTTCTAAGAGCAGATGATAACGATTAGAAGCAGATGTGCTAGACTAAAGCGATTTAAGCCAAACAAAAGGAGGACAAAATTGAATTAAGTCCAATCAAAAACTTAAAGTGCGCTTTTTTGACTAGGGAAATTTTTGCCTAACGGCCAAGATCTATTTCATGACACAACTTATTTACAATTATACATATCAGCATTAAGTTGCCATAATTAAATAAAGAAATTCCGGGAATTATCGCACAAATTTCCCGGGATTTTTTCCCCGGGAAATCCCGTATGAAAAACACTAATTTTTATGTTTAACCCTCCGGCTTACGCATGTTTTTCATGTTTAACCCTCTGGCTTACGCTTGTTTTCATTTTCTATACACATCAGTGTTGCCAATGAAATTTCGAGAGAGGTACATTTTAGTTTCCAAAAAGATACATTTTGAAAAAAATTTTTAAATTCATTTTTAACGTTTAACATTTATGAACATAACCTTTTTTATTTCAAATTTAATGAATATTGTTAAGAAAATTATACCATATAAATTCATGTTTATATGTGAAAATTTCAGTTAAAAGGGACCTTTGGGAAAAAAGTAAGTACTTTCAAGTACAGAAAGATTGATTCAAGTACGGATTTACCATCGCAAAAAACTTAACTCATCCATATTCAATCTCGATTTCGTACTTTAAATAATCCGAAAATGAGATTAATTTAAGTAAAACTAAGATCAAATTAGTGCTTGAAAAAAACCAAAAAATAAATTAGAAAGAAAAAATTATAATGAATAATTTACTTACCCGTTGTACACCATACAGAATGATAAAACACCAACATCATGTCCGCACTGATAGAAAAGGCATCTTCATATTGATGATGCCCTAACATCAGAATTGTGACATCAATGTTACTACAAATGGCATCAATGATGCAAAAAGTAACATCAATCCAATGACTAACGTCTTCGTACAATTTTGTAATTTTTTACGTGTCATCTATTTTATGACTATAGTGACATTAGTTCGATGCCACATTTTGTATATTATTAACATGATTACAATGTATTATAAAAAGCAAAAATTCCTATATTAATTTTTTTTTAATTATTTAGTTTAATACACGAAATGTTTAAAGTAGAATGATTACGAAAACCACACGAGGCATGGTGCTGGTGTCTTATTATTGAGAGTTCTGCTGTAAACAAAGGTCGTAACGGGTAAGTTAATAACAATATTCTCTCACTTTGACTTAAGTCAATTCCAATGACTTTGACTTAATGACAAAATGTCATTAAATTGATGCTAATGTATCCTTTCTCCGATGTTACTGCGTCATCGCACTAACGACATGTTCGTCATTTCTGTGATGCCGATGTGTCTTCCCATTGATGACATTATTTCATTTTGACCCTGATGCCACTTTGGCCAAGTGATGTTAAGGTTGACATCACAATGATGACACGTGTCATGGGGTCAAAAACGAAGACACTTGTCATAGTACTGATGTCAAAATACATCAGCGTTATGATGCCCTCGCGAATGGGTAGTCATCTTGCCGCGATGCGAGGGCTTAAGTACAAGGACGTTTAGAGTCATGCTGGCGGTAGTGACGTCAGTCAAGACCGGTAGGGCCTCCCATGCCAGAAGGGTCTAAACCGAGTACAAACCAAGAACTACCCCCCCCTGTCTATTAGCGTCTGTTTCTCCTAGTTGGAGCGGCTTATGACTATGCGTCCGCTGGCCTTTTACGGTCAAATGTTGGGCCTTCTGAAGGCCGTCGGTCCGCAATAAAATCCATCAGCGTCTGTTCTCATATTGAGCGGCTGATGGTCTGCGTCTGTCTCCAGAGGAGCGGCAGGTATTCTTTCGCCTGGCAGATAGGCATAAAATGCAACCCCAATTCTCACCCCCCCCGAAATGTCCGAAAATTCATGCCCTAAGTATCCGGCAAAGGGCTTCATAATCCCCGGAGACCCTACTACTACAGCGTCGGTATCAGGCTGTAGTAAGTTGAATGCTACTGAGACCTCGTCTAGCAAGGTGGTTGCGCCAGGCTCTGATACGCGGTTAGCTACTAGTGCGCAAAAGCTCGTTACGACTAAGCCTTCAGGCGGTCGTAGACCAAGCTTGGTACAGGGTTCTTCGAAACCAGGTACCTCTAAGGCTTCCCAGGTCCGGACGGGAGAAAAACCCGTCGAAACCCCTTCCTCGGGTGCTGGCTTGACGGTACAGACTCAGTCTGCCAGAAATCCAGTTTCCCAAGTGCCGAAACCTGTGCAAAGAGAGCACACGAAGAAAGATTCGATGCCCTCTGATGCACCTCCCTCAGCCTCAACGGCAGTTATCAATAAACCCCAAAGGCACATAAATGCATCCAAACGGGCCTTTACAACCAGGCGCTCCGCCTACAAAATCATTAGCCGACTTGGTGGAAAACCGGTTGGTGAACTCACTGAGCAGGAGAAAACCTCTCTCCAGTGGGCAAAAACCCATATTGAGGGTTTAAAACGTGGATCTCCCTCTGCCAAGGAAGGCAATCCTGAACGGAAGCCAACCGAAGCAGCGCCTAAACGGCAACGGTCAGGGGAGGACACACTTCCTGGGACTAAACGGTCCAAATACACGCCTCAACGGCCGCAAAACAGGTCGTACAAAGATGTGGCTAAAGACCACTTCATTTGGGCGATCATTGACCGCAACGCTAGTGACGGCACCATTTCATCCAAGAACTGGAAGCTGGTTGTCGTCGCACTTAGTAGGGCGTTCCTGAATGTCTTAAGGGGTAACCCTGGACCACCACCACAATGTGAAGATGCCGGCTGGTATCAAGGTCACATTAAACTGATAGCGTGTGCAGATGAGCGTTCAGCGCTGCTGTACAAGGATGCCGTGGAGTCCCTGGGGGAAGTTTGGCAGGGCGTTAAGACTGAGGCAATACCTCTGGCCGATGTACCGCAAAGGCCCAGATCTATTGCCAAGATCCCCGCTGAGCCATCCGACCCCAAGGAGATCCTGGAAATTATACAGATCAGTAACCCCCAGCTACCCACACAGGACTGGAAAGTAATGAGGGTTTCTGAATCTGTTGAAGAGTCCAGGAAGGCCACTGTTATAATAAACAGTGACTCTCTGCCGTCACTTCGGAAGACACAGGGGAAGATATTCTATGGATTTGGAACTATCTTCCTCCGAGTCTACAAAGGTGATGACAAAGGGAAGCCTCAAGCTCCGGTGACTACCACCACATCAACAGCATCAACGGAGCATATGGAAGACGATTCCGCTATGTCATCGGCCAATGAAGACACTCAATCGGTCAGTGGGCTTGTGGGTGACTTCTTTGGCAAGATGAAAGTGGCGGACGATGAGGACATCCTACTGGAATCGGACGACGACCCAGAGGATGCCAACGTCACAGTCGTCCATAGCGATGAGCTATGATGAAGGTTACACAAATCAACCTTCATCACTCTAAAGCGGCGTCAGCTGCCCTTCTCCTCCGAGTGGCTTCAGGCACGGAGGAGCTTGTATGCATCCAAGAACCATTATTGTATAAAGACTGGGTTTGCGAACTCAGTTTAGACGGCTATAGTACTCTGTACGCAGCCGATCAAGGTAAGACCAGGGCTTGTGTAATGGTCAAAAACATCCTTAAAGCTTTCATTCTTTCTGATTTTAGCGATAAGGACACCTGCACTGTCGCAGTAGAAGGCAAAACCAGAACAGTTTGGCTTATGAGCTGCTACATGGCACATGACCAGGGTGCTAATCCCCCAAACTCCACAACCAGGAAGGCGATGTTGCATGCCAACAGGCTCAACATCCCTCTAATAATATGTGCTGATGCTAATGCACATCATACCGTCTGGGGAAGCTCGGATGTCAATCCACGAGGTGAGTCGCTTTTGGACTTCATAGTAGAAAATGAACTAACAGTAGTTAATAGGGGTAGTGAGCCCACCTTTATTGTGACTAACAGAAGGGAGGTTCTTGATATTACGCTTATTAGTGATAAGTTCTCGGATTTGATTAGCGATTGGAACGTGTCAAAGACCTGTTCCTTCTCTGATCACATTTATATTGATTTCAATTTTTCTTTTAGAGCTGATTCAGCTAAACCCTACACGAATAGAAGAAGGACCAATTGGTCTATCTATGCGAGTGTACTCGGGGACAAGCTGCCTATGTGCCCGGTTCTCATAGACAGTGTGTCCATGCTCGACTCCGCAGTGGAGTCACTGACTGGTGTCTTAATTGAGGCAACAAACGAATCCTGTAAAAGAAGCGACAGGAAGGGCAAAGCTAAGCCCATATGGTGGAATGCGGAGATTGCTGAAAAACGCAAAGAAAGCAGGAAACTCTTTAATGAGGCAAAACGTAATGGTGTTTGGAACAATTACAAGTCCTCAGTAAATGGATTCAAAAATCTTATCAGGAAGGCCAAGAGACAGTCATGGAGGAAATTCTGCAGCGATGTGGAAAACTCCTCGGAGACTAGTCGGCTACGTAAGATTTTATCCTCTAAACCAGCTATTCCATCGTATATACGGAAGATGAACGGATCCTGGACCACAAACAGTCGGGACACCCTTGAGGTCCTGATGAATACACACTTCCCAGGTTGCACTGATGATGTGCCTAGGAAAGGAACATTTAGTGGCACTCGGGATATCTCTAATATTCCGATAACTCGCCATCGTGTGGAATGGGCGGTCAAAAGCTTCCATCCCTTTAAATTTCCAGGCCCGGATGGCATTATCCCAGCGGACCTGCAAAAGAACCTGGGAATATTGATGCCATGGCTCCTGGAAATATTTAGAGCCTGCCTGAGCCTCTCACATGTCCCATCAACTTGGACAACATATAAGATCGTCTTCATCCCCAAGAGTGGGAAGACATCTCACACTATGGCTAAAGACTTTAGACCAATTAGTCTATCCTCCTTTCTACTGAAAACACTGGAGAGGATTTTGGATATTTATATTAGATCATCATTGGGACACAATTCCTTGTCACTGGCTCAGCACGCCTACACGAAGGGAAGGTCCACTGAAACTGCGCTTCACTCATTGGTGGGCCACATAGAGAGATCCCTGCACTACAAGGAATTTGCTTTAGTTGCATTCCTGGATATTGAGGGCGCTTTCAACAACGTTAGACCTGAATCAGTTATTAAAGCAATGAGACATTTGGAAATCGACCCGGCGATTATTCAATTTGTCAGCAGCATCTTGCACTTCAGGCGTATCGAATCCAACTTAGGCGCCTCGAACATCTCCAAGGTTGCGACTAGGGGCACCCCGCAAGGTGGTGTACTCTCACCATTACTTTGGAATCTGAATATGAATACCCTACTCAGGGCCATTGAAAGGACGTGCTGCAGAACGGTCGCATATGCGGATGACATTGCAGTTGTGGCTCTGGGTAAAGATCCCAGACTATTGTCTGAACTAATGGAGTCCGCATTGGACGTCCTAACAAAATGGTGCCAGGGATGTGGACTGGATGTAAATCCTGCCAAAACGGAACTGGTACTTTTCACAAGGAGATACAAAATTCCCAAATTTGATACCCCGAGGATAAAGGGGGTCTCACTGAAAATGTCTGACAGCGCCAAGTATCTTGGGCTTATATTGGACAGCAAACTGAACTGGAGGATGAACACCATTTCCAGGACTAATAAGGCGGCAACTGCATTGTATTGCTGCAAGAGGGCCATTGGTCTTAACTGGGGAATTAACCCGAGGAATGTATACTGGCTATACGAATGTTGTAACGTGGAAATAGAAATTACGAAGCAACTTCGTATTTCTATCTCCTCGTACATTATAATAATATGCATTAATTCAATATTCCATATTTTTTATATTCAATCATATTTTATACCTAAATTCAATATTTCATATTTTATATAATTTGCATAAATTCAATATTTCATATTTTTATATTTAATTACATTGTTATTTGCATAGATTCAATATTTCATATTTTTATATTTAATTACATTGATAACATCTATTATTATTTTTATTGAATACCCCTACTAATGTTGAATACCCCTACTGTAACAAACACCACACAAGTTACCATGATAATTCTCATTTGGTTCAATTATGAACTAGAATAAGTAGAAAAGGTTTTGTTACATTCGGGGCGATTCTCACAAGACAAGCAATCTGCCAACCAAGCTCGGAAGTTATATTTATTATAAATAACGAGCAGACTAAGGCTACTATCGTAGAATTAGTCACCCTTTTTGCCAATAAATTCACAAGTGGCTTCGGTCGCCTGTTCTCACAAGTGGCTTCGGTCGCCTGTTCTCACAAGTGGCTTCGGTCGCCTGTTCTCACAAGTGGCTTCGGTCGCCTGTTCTCACAAGTGGCTTCGGTCGCCTGTTCTCACAAGTGGCTTCGGTCGCCTGTTCTCACAAGTGGCTTCGGTCGCCTGTTCTCACAAGTGGCTTCGGTCGCCTGTTCTCACAAGTGGCTTCGGTCGCCTGTTCTCACAAGTGGCTTCGGTCGCCTGTTCTCACAAGTGGCTTCGGTCGCCTGTTCTCACAAGTGGCTTCGGTCGCCTGTTCTCACAAGTGGCTTCGGTCGCCTGTTCTCACAAGTGGCTTCGGTCGCCTGTTCCCACAAGTGGCTTCGGTCGCCTGTACGACGAGTATTGTTATTATTGTAAGAATTCTTAGATTAAGTAGTTTATAAGGTTTATGCCATTAGTGTAAGACCCATTTGTATGTATTATATATAACTTTAGTGCGACGAACGCATCAGCAGCCGAGGGGAAAGCCGATAACGACCCGATCCCTGCCGACAACCGATCCTGCCGAAAACCGTGATACGCAACCGCCGAGCGTCTCATAATCCCGAACCGTCCCGACCGCCGACCCGAACCTGCCGAAAAGCTAATTGTATACTTTGGTGTCGGAGAGCCGATCAACACGAATCCCCACAAGCCGAAGAATCCATCCTAAAGTTATATTTCATGAATTGTTAAATAACTAAGAAAACTTAATAAAGAAAAGATTAATTCAACCCCAGTAAGGGTAAACATATCGTCTTCTCACTTAAGGTTAGTGGATCCGTAAGTAAAACCCTGGACTCGTCTGAGCTACCTCAGCCGATGAATAAAACCACGTTACAAATGGCGCCCGAGCAGGGACCCGATTCCGAGTCGCAATGCGGAAAAAAAGGAGCCGCCGCCAACGAGGAAGAATCGGCCCAACAATACGAGAAGCATGATAACCCTTCTACAATCAAAACTTTAAGCGACGATTCGACCGGCTGGATATATGTGTTGAGAAAGGATCAGCTAGTCGAGCACTGCCGAAAAATCGGCATACCCACCACTGGCTACACCGTAGAGTACCTACGAAAGCAACTGGCGGGGAACATTCGTAATAAACGACTCAGAGCTTCCGCCGAGAACTTACTTCGTGAGCTAGAGAAGGAAGTACAATCGGCTGAGGAGAGTATCGTCAATGAAGAAGAAGTTCGGTTAGTGGTACCCCCAAAGCCAGACAGGTGGGACCTTTCCGACGCCGAGATCGTGTCAGCCATTCACCGATGGAATCTGTCGTTTTCAGGGGATACCGATGTAATGGAATTCCTAGAACGTGTTGAAGAGCTCGCTGAGAGTCACCATATACCGCTAGACCGACTGCTACCCACAATGTTAAGCATACTTCGCGGTAACGCCCTCAAGTGGTATCGGGTGAAGCGAGACACAATCGGTACCTGGCTTTCCTTTAGGGAGGAAATACAAAAATTTTTTCTGCCGAGCCGATACCTCTCACAGCTCGAACAAAATTTTTATAACCGTAAGCAAAATGGCCGGGAGCGAGCCAAGGACTACATCCTCACGATGTTAACCCTCTCAAGGCAGCATCCCCAGCTCCGGAAACAAAACCACCTCGATAGAATCTATGACGGCCTGCGAACCGAGTATAGACATTACGTTCGGCGAAACGATTTCGCCAACCTAGACGAACTGATTTACCACACGGATGAGTTCGAGGCTCTAAAGCGCGAGAAGCGGCCACAAACCTCACACATGATAGGCGATTCACCATATGAGCGCGCCACGAGGTGCTGGAGGTGCAAGGAGGAAGGGCATACCCGAAGAGGCTGCATAAACCCATTCAGGCTATTCTGTTCATATTGCGGACGAGAGGGGATATTATCACGAGCATGCGATTGCCGAAATCACTATTCTAGTGCAGTGAGACCAACTATTCCCACCGAGGATGGGCGCTACTACATACGCGTGGAGGTCAACGGGAAGAGTGTCCCAGCGCTCATTGATACAGGGGCCTCACGAACATACATCGGTGAGTCCTTGAGGCACCACTTAGTAGGTCTGAACATCACCCCCACCTGCTCCGAGGGGACCGTCCAAATGGCTGACCAGTCCCTCGTAACTTATGTGGACGTTTTCCCCACTGAGATAATTTATAAGTCGAATAGACTATGTCTAAACACTTCCGTGATACCCACACTAGCGGAACCGATAATACTTGGTCTTGACTTCCTGGGCTTATTAAATTTCGAATTACGACTAGATGGCGAACTTTTAACCCGGCGGGGTGGCATTAGCGATACCGAACGTCTACACACACTAACGAATCGAGACTTCCTATTGGAAAGAAAACGAACGATGCCAAAAAAATACGAGGCCGCCGCCTTTAAACCATCGGCCTATATTCCACCACCCGAAGCTAGACCTCGGATAATCACGGACATACTGACCCAGCCACCGTCAGCCTCAACGCAACCACCACCACTGGCGTACATTTCCACGACCCAGCGGCAGGTACGAGTAACCCACGACGTCCAACCGCGTAGTGCAGCGGCCCCAGACGCTCGTCTACCACCGGAGCCTCTTGCGCCGTCTCGTACAAATAAGGGGCCGATCGGCAATCCGATACCGGTAATAACCACCGGGAGAGAAGCGTCCTCCAAGACGCCACGAACTCTCTTAGTACCAGACGCCCCGCCGCAGAAAGAAGGTACAGCAACAATCTCACCCACCGATGGACCAAGCACCTCCACAGCAGCCAAGCCAGCTATAAATTTAGCCCCTACCGTAGTAAAGAAACGAAAACGCTGCAAAAAGAAACCGCATCCATACCGCCGGTTCACTAAAGAGGAGGTATTTCGTGACGTAACGATTCCTCGGCCCACGAACCGTCCAGCACACATGCAGTATTTGATACAGAGGGCCGCTTTCCCAAAACTCGCCCACACAAAAAAAAAAAAAAACGCTCGGCGCCCCGAGTGGAGCATCGCTCTCCGAAGTAGGAGGGGGATGTAACGTGGAAATAGAAATTACGAAGCAACTTCGTATTTCTTTCTCCTCGTACATTATAATAATATGCATAAATTCAATATTCCATATTTTTTATATTCAATCATATTTTATACCTAAATTCAATATTTCATATTTTATATAATTTGCATAAATTCAATATTTCATATTTTTATATTTAATTACATTGTTATTTGCATAGATTCAATATTTCATATTTTTATATTTAATTACATTGATAACATCTATTATTATTTTTATTGAATACCCCTACTAATGTTGAATACCCCTACTGTAACAAACACCACACAAGTTACCATGATAATTCTCATTTGGTTCAATTATGAACTAGAATAAGTAGAAAAGGTTTTGTTACATTCGGGGCGATTCTCACAAGACAAGAAATCTGCCAACCAAGCTCGGAAGTTATATTTATTATAAATAACGAGCAGACTAAGGCTACTATCGTAGAATTAGTCACCCTTTTTGCCAATAAATTCACAAGTGGCTTCGGTCGCCTGTTCTCACAAGTGGCTTCGGTCGCCTGTTCTCACAAGTGGCTTCGGTCGCCTGTTCTCACAAGTGGCTTCGGTCGCCTGTTCTCACAAGTGGCTTCGGTCGCCTGTTCTCACAAGTGGCTTCGGTCGCCTGTTCTCACAAGTGGCTTCGGTCGCCTGTTCTCACAAGTGGCTTCGGTCGCCTGTTCTCACAAGTGGCTTCGGTCGCCTGTTCTCACAAGTGGCTTCGGTCGCCTGTTCTCACAAGTGGCTTCGGTCGCCTGTTCTCACAAGTGGCTTCGGTCGCCTGTTCTCACAAGCACTGTTGCCAACTTTTTTTGAACATTTCCCGCCAAATCGGAGTTCAAAACCGCTAGAAACCGCTAAATATTTAATTTAGCGGGAATTTTTTTAAAAATACCTCTAAAACCTAAACATTTTTATAAGTTTTATATAAATCTAGATATATGCAGGCTGATTTTTCAAACGTATATGACTTTCAAATTACGTTGCATACTAAGGTTTCCAACTTCCCTATTTATTTTATTTCCAAAAATCAAATAAGTTAGAGTTATGTATTCAGCTGTGCCGAATCTTTGATACACTCCACCAACAGTTAGAATATTCCCGGAGTGGTCTTTATATGGGACATATGGTAAATTATAGGCCGATATTCACGAAATTTGAACAAGTAATTTATAGTCTTGTAAAACTTTGACTGACCAAATGTTATTATAATAGAACACAGATTGAAAGCTCTACGGTTCTACGCGTACTAAAGCTTTTTCCGAGAGTAGGGTTTATATGAGGCCAATGGTAAGTAATGGACCGATCTGATCGATAGTTGACAGTGTAATTTCTAGTGATATAGGACGAATTTGTGCAAAATCTTATATCAATATGTGCATTCCGCCATTAGTTTTTGTAACAATATTTTTAATTTTTATAGGGTGGTTGTTCCACATTTTAATTCATAACTTTTTTCCTACTGAACCGATTGTGCTGGAGTTCAATCCCAAATTGCGTAGGTGAAATCTAAACAATTTAATGCCAATATTTATCTTTTCCTTTGAGTCGCTTGAAAGTGAGCGAGATTTCAACAGACGGACATGGCTTAATCGACTTAGGATTACTCAAGGAAACAGAATAAATATACTCTATTGGGTCTAAGATGAATATTAAAACAGTTTCACCCGGAATGACAAACTTAGTATATAAGTTTTGGTAATTATTGGCCGTTTTAAGCAATTAGATAAAATTAGTAAGATGAAAGTTAGTGAATTATATTGCTTGGGATCTATCGAGATAATTAACGTTTCCTTACCTTTTGTTTCAAAATTTTAAGCAAGCTAAAAGTTGTGAATTGTCACATACATCCCTAACAAAATACTAACTGAAAATCGTAAAAAAATGTCATATACAATCTTCAGTTCACTAAAAATACAAAAGTGAACATAAACAAGTAGTTTTTAGCCAGATAAACAAAAAGAAAAATTAAAAAATCTGTTAATTTTAAATTTGAGAAAGGTTTTTGAAGCGAAAATGAGCCGCTGAGAGTTGTTTGAAAATCGCTAGATTTCCCGCTTACCGCTAAAACGTATTTTTTCCCGCGATTGGCATTTCAAAAACGCTAGATTTAGCGGGAAAATCTCTAAATTGGCAACAGTGCTCACAAGTGGCTTCGGTCGCCTGTTCTCACAAGTGGCTTCGGTCGCCTGTTCCCACAAGTGGCTTCGGTCGCCTGTACGACGAGTATTGTTATTATTGTAAGAATTCTTAGATTAAGTAGTTTATAAGGTTTATGCCATTAGTGTAAGACCCATTTGTATGTATTATATATAACTTTAGTGCGACGAACGCATCAGCAGTCGAGGGGAAAGCCGATAACGACCCGATCCCTGCCGACAACCGATCCTGCCGAAAACCGTGATACGCAACCGCCGAGTGTCTCATAATCCCGAACCGTCCCGACCGCCGACCCGAACCTGCCGAAAAGCTAATTGTATACTTTGGTGTCGGAGAGCCGATCAACACGAATCCCCACAAGCCGAAGAATCCATCCTAAAGTTATATTTCATGAATTGTTAAATAACTAAGAAAACTTAATAAAGAAAAGATTAATTCAACCCCAGTAAGGGTAAACATATCGTCTTCTCACTTAAGGTTAGTGGATCCGTAAGTAAAACCCTGGACTCGTCTGAGCTACCTCAGCCGATGAATAAAACCACGTTACAATGTGTCATTAAACCCATTCTATTCTACGGGGCAGCTGTTTGGTGGCCGGCGCTCAAGGTGAAGAGTCATCAAACTGGGTTTGAACGTACAATGAGAATGGTGGCGATAGCGGTAACAGGTGCCATTAGAACAACCCCCTCTAAGGCACTGTTTACGATTTTAAACTGGTTACCACCAGACATTTTGGCTAAAGGGCTGGCTGCGAACGCGGCGGTAAGACTAAGGGCCACCGGAGCATGGAGGGATTTTAATATCGGACATGCTAATATTCTGAACAAAATTAATTGGCACATGGATGTTGATTATGTCACACCCGAGCCGATCTTTGATCCTGGCTTCACGGTGAGCATTTTGGATAACGTGGTCCACTATGATGACCTACAAATTCCCGCGAATGCGATTCAAATCTTCACGGACGGGTCTAAAACACTGCATGGTGTCGGTTCTGGCATATACACCGAGCAGCTTAACTGGAGCATTCCTATGAGGCTGCCGGACCACTGCAGTGTCATCCAGGCCGAGATAATGGCCATCCACACAGCCGCGAGACGCATCCGATACGGTGAAATATCTGGAAGGGATATTCACATTATTACCGATAGCAAGGCGGCAATAAGATCCCTGGAGAATGTGTTCATCACATCGAGAATTGTCCGAGAATGCCGGATGTCTCTGGATGAGATAGCGAGACATTCACTGGTCACCCTTAATTTGGTCCCCGGACACGGGGACATACTGGGGAACTGCATGGCGGATTCGTTGGCGCATGCAGGCACCACCTTGAATCGAGACGGTTCAACATATAATGTAGGTGCTTCGCTCCCAAGGAGCAAGCAACTTATATCGCACAAGTTTCATATTATCGCCAGTCGGAGGTGGCACGATGAAACTACCTGTGGGGAAACCAGGAAAATCTGGCCCGTCATAGATGAAAAAAGGACACGGCGGGCACTACAGCTGTCCAGACATCATCTAAGAAACCTGATTGCGGTTATAACTGGCCACTGGCCCATTGGGAGGCACGCCCAGAGGCTGGGGCTTCCTTACAATGACTTTTGTAGAAGTTGCGGCGACGAGGAGGAGGAAGAGTCAACGGAACATCTTCTCTGTAATTGCCCGGCTTTCGGAGATCTAAGACTCGAAATGTTTGGTCGAAGAGCCCTTGCGGACAAAACTTGTCTCTCTGATGTTGATGTAAACAGGATCCACTCCTTTACTGAATCGACCGGATGGCTGCGTGGGAACACTAGCAGCCAGACAACATAGGACCCATGGGAGACGGTGTGACATGGTAACACAGCGGGAACTAATTAATGGACCCACGTGAGCTGTGCTTGATCACGGCTGCCAATGGAACCTAACCTCACCTATGATGCCTTTTCTATCAGTGCGATATGGTTTTGACTTTAAAAATCTTTTGTACATATTTAACGAAAAATATAAACTAAATGAGTGCAAGAGTTCAAATTTACTTTCTAACCCTTCGTGTTTAAAAAGACCTGGCCAGACCTTTTTTCAATTTGTATAGAAAATTAAACCATGCGTAAGCCGGAGTGTTAAACACAACAAAAAGTTCAATCTTTTTTTTTTACTTGATTTAAGAATCTTATACTTACTTCAAGAAATTCCGGGATTGATTTTTAAAAGTAATCCCATTTAGGATTGTTTTGAGTACGTCTTAGTGTTATTTGCACTTGAATTTTTGAGTACGACTCGTACTTAAAGTAAAACATAAAAATCTTTGTTTATCCCGAGTGTTTTTCTTTCTGTGTAGGTAATTAATTTTTAAAAATACAGAAAGCAAACGTTAAAATTAATTGTATTGTTACGAAAGTAGCTTTAGTTAAGAATTAGTTGTAATTATTAGTTAGGAATTAGTTGTATTTATAAGTTATCTTGTATTTATTAGTTGTCTTGTATTCATAAGTAATTTTACTAGTTTACATTGGTATTAAAAAGTGTTATAATTTAGTACACTTCAATCCCAATGTTCAGAAAGCCCTAGAAATGACCGTTAAAAAAGCTTCAGTATAACAGGTAAAATTATGTAAACATTAGTGCTGCCATAAATCAAATTAAAGTGTGGTGAATAGTAAAGCCTCGAACCTTTGAAAAACATTTCGAATGTTCTAGACAACCAAATTGCAGTACAAATACTAGCGGCGACTAGCGTAATAAAATCATTCTTAGTTCAGACTTTGTCAATAACGAATAACGCGGAAGAAATTATAGTTGGTAATAAATAAAAGCTATAAATTACGGTTTGTTAGAGTGACTTTGTACTAAATAAAGTTGTATAAATTGTAAACAGTGTTTAAAGTATTTGTGTTTTATTTATTTTATTAAAGTTGCAATAAAGAACTCGAAACGGTTTATTATAAAGAAAATAAACCAAAACGTTATTGCAAGGCAGTAACGTAACAATATTTGCAAAAATTAATATACAAGTTAAGGCGTTTATACTAAGGCGATTATATCAAAAAGTTCATATAAATTTCCTGAAAATAAAACAGATGTTCATATTTCCTCAGAAAAACTTTTCACTACTTAGGTGGATCGTATGCTGATATGAGGCTATCAGCGCAGAAGTGGTGTAACCCACAATTTAAGTTGGTTACGGTTCTGGTGTAAGATATGTTCTTTGCACTGTTCTATACAGTGCAATATTCGAGTAAGCCAACTGTTTGTATCCAAAACAGATGGCGCTAGAAACATAGTTTTTGCACGGGCCGTTACTCCTCATTATCTCATAATAAGTAGTCTGGGGTTATACCACTTCTTCGCTGATAGCCTCAAATATCCTTAATGTTTTCTTTCACCATTATTAAAGCTGCTTATACATGGTACCCGAAGTCATCAAAAGATACGAAAAGATTCGTATCCTAATGGCATCACTGATACACATTGAGATAATGTCTGGCAATACTCATGTGTACTACGAAGGGATAAAAAGTAAATTTGAACTCTTGCTTCTTATTTAGTTTATATTTTTGGTTAAATATGTACAACATATTTTTAAAGTTAAAACCATATCGGGCATGATATTGTTGTTTTACCATTCTGTTAGGTGTAAAACGGGTAAGTAAATAAATCATAAACATTTTTTCTTTCTAATTTCTTACTTGGTTTTTTTCAATTACGAATTCGGAATAAAATCAACTTTATAATACATACTTGAATGAAGCGCATTTTGAGATTGATTCAATCTTAGTTTTACTTAAATCAATCTTATTTTCGGATTATTTCAAGTACGAATTCGGGTTTGAATATAGATAATTAAGGTGTTTTGCGATTGAAAATCCGTAGTTGAACTATCTTTCTGTACTTGATTCAAGAAAATCCGTACTTAACGTACTATTAATACCGCTTCGGTTTGATTTCAGTACGGATGGATTGATTTTTCTTTTGAGTGTAAATTTAGTATTCACTCCACAATTGTAGGCCACAGCAGTGATGTTAATTTTTATTTTTTCATTACCGTACGGACCACTAAAAATTAGAGTTTTTTAGAAGAAATTACCGTACGCAAATTTTTTTATCAAAACATTAATATGCTGTTTCCAAATGACAGGCGATTGATTGCGTAGTAAAATTTATATGAAAAGCGCTCAGTCCATCGCCTGTCATTTGGAACAAAAAGGCCCACGATGTCACACGTTAACGTTCGCATAGAAAATTACATTTAAGACAAATTTTAGAAATTTCATTAAAACGCTACGCTATTTTGCATTTCCACTTTTGCAAGACTAATTCTGAACTCCGCTGTAGTGTTATTTTTACTTGAATTTTTGAGTACGACTCGTACTTAAAGTAATCATAAAAATTTAGATTTATCCCGAGTATTTTCCTTTTTGTGTATACAAGAGTAATTTAATTTTTCTTATTTTGCACTATCGGTGTTACGAAAACATTTGCATAAACGTAATTAATGTTCTTAATTTTTCGTTATTACATTTATCTATTTTAAAATTGAAAATCACCTCTCAAAAGTTAACATTATAAAACGTATATATGTAAGTTTGTATATGTATACCAAAAATCCAAATTACCGTATTTTAAATAAAATTACCTTGCAACCTTTTGCGGCCCAGAATTACCCTTAAAAAGGGTAATACCCGTACGGTTAACATCACTGAGCTACAGCAAGTTTTCGTTGAAGATAAATGTTATTCCAAACTGTAAAGTGCTATGTAAACCTATGTAAATTGTGAGAAACGGTGTATAATATCCCATAGTCACCATGCAAACTTCTTTCTTTATGTCTATAAACCATTTAATCATGTTCGTGTTAAGATTAAATTTGGCCCAAAATATCTTCTTGCAAATTGAATATGGTTGAATCGGTTTTAATCTTTCCACAGACTCTATCATAACAACCCTGCCTGTTGTGTGATCAAGCAGATCTTGTAAAGATTTTACTTTAGCAAACATATTTGTAATTTCTATTGATACTGGGGGTGGATAGCAACTTTGTTTTGCTTTCTGAATTTTATATATGGTGGCAATACAGGAAATTGTCTGCCGAAAAAAGATTACTTAAATACATGTACATTAGCCCAATTCTTAACGCCGTGTGTTTGAACACACGTTTATCATTTCTCAACTTTGAGTTAATATAAAACACAGATAACTTTATATAATCAAATGTATGGGGCATTCATATTAAGGTTTGGAGACTTACAAGCAAAAAAATAGCTTTATTACATTTTCACAAGCTTCTCATCCCTCTACTGGAGGGAATTTATAAAGTGTCAAAACATAGACTTTTTTTAAATTAATTTTATAATATGTTTATAAAAATCTGAATTACTATACATATATGTTTTGCCGTGTATTACCAAGCCAACAAAAATTTATCTGATACCATTTTTCCACCACACCGATGGATATATGTTCCGCTAGGTGGCAGTAAATAACTGCAAGTTCAATTTGGCATTTGATAGTTTTGGAGCGTATTTTTTTATTGAACAGGTGTATTCTCTGTGTAACAGCACAAATAATTTAATTTCTGTTATAATTAAGAGTTAAAGTTTGTAAAATGTCTCGTCGAGAGTACTTAACAAAAACAGAATTGCAATATATCATCGATAACTTGAGGGATGATGACAATGACCAAAATGAGAGAGCTTCCGCGATTGAATCTGTAATATGTTTGCCTCCCAACAATACTGCCGGTGATTCCGATTGTGAAGTAATTGACGATAAAATAATATCAACGAATATTACATGCGATGAAAACCCTTTGGCCGAAGTATCAGGTATTATTTTTCATCGTTTTCCTTTTAAGTCGTGTTGCTACTTGTGTGTGATTGTAGGCACATTTACACATCCGCTACTGAAGACTATGGTGGTCCAGAAGTCGAAGTTCAACAGGACAAAAACATACCATCAACGCCAAAAGAGCAACCCAAACATACATATCGTCCAGTGACTGAGTTCAAACCGGCTTGGAAAAAAACCAAGCAAACTTTCTACGATATTCACCCGGAACACGAGCCATTGAAAAAGGAAAAGCAAGAGCCACTGCTCCAAGCTATAAGCGAGAAAACCCCATTTGAGATTTTGAAATTGTTTTTTGATGATGAATTATTGCATTGCTTGTAGATGAAACAAATCGATATGCTGCTCAAAACAATATCAGCCAAATATGCGATAAGCATCTTATGCAACGTTTTATAGGAATTCTTTTGTTTTCTGGATATCACAATGTCGCACAGACCAATTTATTTTGGAGCTTAGATCCAGCGTTTGGTATTCCATTGATTCGCCAAACAATGTCTCGGAATAGGTTCACGAAATTGAAAGCAAACTTCCATATCGCTAATAATGACAATTTGGATGTTTCTGATAAGTTTGCAAAGGTTCGGCCATTGTTTGACATGCTCAATAAACGTTATATGCAGTACCCATGTTCTGTAACTTTAGTGAGAACTTCTCTCATCGAAAAGATGTGAAACAAAATATTCCATCGTTTCTCGAAAAGTGAGAAAAAACTGTGTCTGTAACTCATGTCGAAAACTATCAAAAGAGATTACGTCGTTACTTTATAAATGTCATAACATTGCACTCGAAGCCGATGTGACATTGCAGACGTTGAGAACGCCAGTAACATATATCGTTGACGGCGACCAAAATTTACCAAAATTAAGAAAATTTCAACGACGGCGGCGAAAATACAACCGTCGGCTACACCAAATAATGTAAAGTGCTACTTGTATGTTTGTTGTTTGCAAACAAGCTCTGAAAACATTCGAATATTTTATAAAAATATTAAAAGCAAAATAATTAAACAATGAAAAAATGTGCCAAGAAAAAAATATTATTATTATTATTCTTTGCATTTTGCATTTTCAATTGTTTTTCAGTGTTACAATTTTTTCTCGCCCCGTTTTTATTCGTGAGTTTATTTGACAGTTCAAAGCGGGAACTTTTCTCACCAAAATGTTACAGACACACTTTTTCTGTAAATTGGCGAGAAATTTCCTTACGTGACAGCTAGTACTCGCCAAAAATGTTGCAGACACAGTTTAGTGAGAAAAACAGCTTTTTGTTTCAATATATGGCATTTTTGTTTCATTTCAGACATTTCAATCGAAAAGTTTCTCGACGCGAGAGTTACAGAACATGGGCACAGTTTGGTGTTTTTGTGGAAAATTTATCTATCGAAGAGAAGATGGTTCCCTACTTCGGCCGACATTCAGCTGAAATGTTTATACGTGGAAAACCCATACGTTTTGGTTATAAGCTGTGGGCGCTTTGCTCGGACAAGGGCTACATGTTTCAGTTTATCCCATATTCAGGTGCATCCAGCATTTACAATAAGAGCTTGGGACTCGGCGCCTCCGTCATACTGAAACTATTATCACATTGTGAGCATCCATTACAACACACCGTACACTTTGACAACTTTTTTACCTCCCATTATTTGCTTTGCCTGCTAAAAGAGAAAGGATTCTGTGCAACCGGAACGGTTCGACCAAATCGTATTGCCGCCGCCCCTTTGCGGCTTAACAAATAAAGAAAACTCTCAGGGTTTAAGTAACAACACAATACAGGGTGTTCAGCTTAGCGGTTGTAAAGTAAATCAACAGATACGAAATGTTAATTGGAGCATGGAGTTACCTGAAAGTGATAACGTTTACGATATTTACTTAAAAATTTATAACAACTTCAGGGAAATCTATTCAAAATCAAAAATAAATAAATCTAAAAAAATAAGAAAAGTTGCGAATCAGTGGATGACCGAAGAACTAATTAAATTGTGCGAAACACGGGATAAACTTTATAAAAAATGGTCAAATAATAAAAATAACAAAACATATGAAAATGAATTTAAAAAGTTTAGAAATTCTTTAAATAAAAAAATTTTGTATACAAAAAACAATTATTATAAAAATAAATTCGTAGAAAATCGAAAAAACATTCGCGTTACTTGGCAACTCATTAATGAAATAATTGGAAAAAAGTCAAGCAATATTGATGATGTATTAATAAAAAATTTTAAAAACGAAAATATTACCGATATAGCAAACAATTTTGCAATTAATTTTAAAGAAAACGTAATAAAAATTATGCATACCTGCAATATACAAACTAGTTTTAACATTACAAGAACTTTACAAAACTCACTGTTTATTACAAGAACTAATGAAGAAGAAATTTTTAATATACTGAACAGTTTAAATACAAAAAAAGCAGCTGGTTTTGACAATATCAGGCCAAAAGATATTAAAAATAACGCTAACTATTTAACACCAATTATAACCAAATTTGTAAACTCGAGCTTAGATAATGCGATTGTACCAGAGCTACTTAAAACATCATTGATACGGCCAATATATAAAAGTCGTAAGAAAAATGATTATAATAACTACCGTCCGATATCTGTGCTACCCGTTATTGAAAAGATTCTAGAAGAAATCGTGTGTAGGAGGCTAACAGATTTTACACAAAAATACAAAATACTAAACAAAAATCAATTCGGGTTTCAAAAGGGGAAACATGCTTCTTGGTAACTTCAGCAATCATATAAACGAAAATCTTAGTGTAAATAACCATTGTATAGCAGTATTTATCGATTTTAGTAAGGCCTTTGACACCATTTCACACTCTAAACTTCTACTTATATTAGAAAAAATCGGAATACGAGGTGAATGCTTAAATTGGTTTCAAAACTATTTCGAACTTCGATCATACCGGGTTAAAATAAATAGCACTCTTAGCAATAAGAGCTCAGTTAAATATGGGGTACCTCAAGGCTCAAAGCTAGGACCAATCCTTTACATAATATATGCTAATGAGATGATGAACATTTTGCAAAGAAGCACATCATTTGCATATGCTGATGATACCGCCGTCGTCGTGGCGCACAAGAACTTAGAAGAAGCTGTTAAAATCATGCAGGAGCAGCTGGACACTATACAAAACTGGTGTCATGACTTCGGGTTAACGATCAATGCAAATAAAACGAAAGTTATGCACATTAAGCCTTCGCATATTCGTAACACCAATATAAAACTGAAATTCCACGGTACCAATTGTCTACATACTTTAACTAAAACAAGTGATAAAATAAATGATAACTGCTCAACTTATATTGAATTAGTTAATAGCTACAAATACCTTGGCATTATTGTTGATCATAATTTTAAATGGTCACCACACATTGAAAATATTAGAAAGAAACTAAGAAAATCTGCGTACATGCTACACCACCTAACTAATTGTTCTACATACAGCGTTGTTCGCCAAGCATATTACGCACTTGTAGAATCACACTTACGCCACGGAATTTCTGCATGGGGTAGTTCAACACATTGTGGAAAACTGCAACAAATGCAAGATAAAATTTTAAAAATCCTCTGGAAAAAATCTGAACACAACAACATCCCTATAGTCAGTACAACTGATAGACAACATAGTTCAACCAACAATAATTCTAATAACACAAATGAAACTAACAATAGCAATCGTCATATCCCAGGTAGCAATTCATCAAGAACAGTGTGTAATAAAAAAAACAACAAAAAAAATCAAAATTTTAAACTTTGTAAAAAACTACAAATACTCAATATAAAAAGCATATATAAAATATCATTAATCAATGAATTTCATAACGATAGCAGATTTCTTCAACGCATCGATCATAACTACAATACCAGAAGAAAAGCAGAAGGAAAGTACAAGATAGGAAAACATCGCAACAAATACGGCGAAAGTACGCTACAAGTGACACTTCCTAAATTTTTGAATATAATTCCTGAAGAGACTCTTTTAATAACCAATGAACATAAAAGAAAAAAAAGTATTAAAACATGTCTTATAAATTCGCAATGAAAGCAAATTAAATGAACTATTTACATAAATATTTTTTCCTACAGACAAACCTTAGTGGTTTTGTAGGGTTAGTTAAGTGAAAATGTAATAATAAATTTTGAAATAAATAAAAAAAAAAAAAAAAAAAAAAAAAAAAAAAACTGGAAAACAAAAGCCTTGCAAAGCACGATATCGATTACGCATACGATACGCGAAATGGCGTTATGGTAATCCGTTGGATGGATAATTCTGAAGTCACTTTAAGGCGCCCGTACACGACATGTTTTTGTCATCTGACATGTCAAATTTCCCACTGCAAAATACCTACATGTCGTGTGTTACCTTTTTAACTTTGCTTCTGTAAAAGTCAGACGCAAAGTCATCTGACAAAATTTCAATTAGAGCGTGCTCTATTTTCTTCTGACAAACCATCTGACATCAGAAAGCTATGCCGGCAAGAAACCGGCAGCGGCGTCCACTATTGACGGAATCATTAGCCGGCTGAAGTTAATTTTTTACAATACCGAGATATGTTTGATCATCTTACCATTGAATATAATTTATGTGAATATATATATAAAAACCGTTTTATTATAAAATCCTAAATTGGTATCTTTGAATTAAAAGAAAAAAATGTTAAGATGGCTGAACTATTTTACGGCGCAAATAAAACTTTTCATGGCGGCAGCAAGTTATTTTGAAACCGAGCACTACTTTGGTTTCTGCAATAACAATGCGAAAAAAACAGAGACAATGTCAGAAGCAAATTACATGTACGTTTGTGACCGAATATTATAAAGCTTATATAAAACAGCGATTTTGACAGACATGCACAATTACATGTGACTTGAAAATTTGACATGTCAGATGACAAAAACATGTCGTCTATATGCTCCTTTAGCAACTAATTATGACACCATTAGGCTTGCCAGATGCCAAAAGTAAAAAAACTGGAAAATTGAAAAAAATAAACTGGATTTTGAAAAAAATACTGGAAAATTTTAAAGTGCATTTTATGTTCAAAAAAGTAAAATTGTATGAAATACTTTTAATAAAAACGATATACTAACAAGGAAACTTAACAATTAAAATTCATTTTTACATTATATAATATATAACAAAAAACAACATATATCTACTTTTTTGCCACATATATTTTGTATTTTTATTTACAGAATTTACTGGTTCTTTTGCTTCATTTAAATTTTAAAATGATTGAAAATTTTCGCAACTTTCGTTAAAATTAAGTCTTACTAAAATTTCAGCCTTAATTAGGCCGAAGGACATTCTATCCCTTTCTTGTGAGTACAAGTTATTTAAAATACTAAAAGTCCTTTCACAAAAAGCATTGCTAATTGGTATGTTAAGAACAAATTAGATCAGTTTATATAGATTTTGTACTTTATTTTTATAACATTTCTGAAAAAAACGGACCATACCTTATCAATTGGAATATCTTTCGGCAACTTATCATAGGCCTCTTGCAGGCAGCAGAAGTCAGTATACAACATATCATTATCAATAAAGTTTGATATTTGTTAAACTGTTACAAGCTCTGATAAATTATTCCACGGCAAAAGAAATTGAAGCTATTTTACTATCACAAAAAATGTTTGAGCTCAATTTGATTTGGCAATCCAAACTATTATAACTCAGCCCATGAGAAACGTTGTGATAAATGAACTTTGGTTCAGCCTTTGAGACTAGAGATTCATCTGTAGATTCAGCTGCAGTAACAACATTTTAAATGCTGTGTGACAATTTTTGTGAGAGTGTTGGTACTTTTTAAAGATTTTGTTGTTCATAAATTATCAGTGATGTACAATTAAAGGTACAAGTCAGTGTTACGAAAACCTGTAAATTATATTTTTGCAAGGACAATTGCATAAGTATATAAAAATGATTTTTTTGTACAAAATATTAACTGAATTAATTAAAAATATAAATTAAAAATATTTCACTAAAAAAACTGGAAAATTTATATTTTACCTGGAAACTGGACACGACATAAGAAAACTGGAAAATCCAGGCCATTCCAGGCCATCTGGCAAGCCTAGACACCATCGATCCGATGGTTACTGTTCAACGATATAGTAAGGAGAAGAAGAAAAAGGTTGGTGTTCAACAACCTCTCGCCTTCAATAATGACAACAGGCATTCGTGGCAAAAAGTGGTGGTGGCCGCTCTGGGCTCAATGCTTGGATAGCGCTGTTGTAAATGCTTGGAAGCTGCATTGTGTCTTAGAAAAATGCGAAGCCTTTGCCACAGCTTGACTTTAAAAATTCTGTTACTAAGTCTCTGTCGGAGGATGCAATGAACAAACCTTCGCCTGATGAAGATTCAGACACAGATTAGAGGCAACAAAGCCTTCCGAGAGTAGACGGCTTGCACGTTTCTTTAAAAAGCAGTGATCGTCGTCGCTGCATTGTGTGCACACCAAAAGAAACCATATTTAAGTGTGAGAAGTGTAACGTCCATCTGCACTCAGATAATTGCTTCAAATTGTTTCGCGAAGACAAACAATTTTATATAAAACGCCGTGCCACACGTTCAAACAAAAAACCAAGAATTGAATAATTCCATAGTTACTTTTTTATACTAAATACTTAAAATAATATAAACTTGCTTACTTACTTTTACTAATGTTGTTTTAACTACGTCAGGTGTATGATTTATACGTTGCAAAATAAATTCTATAACCAGCAAAGACAACAAAATAAAATCAAACACACGGCCATTTTTGGCAAAACTACTCGTCCAAAAAAAAAATTTTTTTTGGGAAATGTTGATTATGTTCTAATTAAACGTTTCTGAAAATTTCATAAAAAAATTCCAATTTTTAAATTTCCGGTAATTAGCCGGTTAGTGGGTCCCAAAAAAAAAATTTTGTTGGGGCCAAGCATAATTTAAAAGCTTATAGGGTAAAGTATTTTTGAAATATTTTTTCAGATTTTTCGGAAGAGGTTTGCTGGTCTTTTTGAGTTTTCTACATAACATTGTCCAAAACCACGATTTTCTTTACTTTGAAGGAGATAACTAAAAAAAATGTCCAAGCTGTATTTTTGTTTACAAAAACTATAAGTTTTATACAATAAATTTGCTCATTTAGTTATTCAACATTGCAAATTTTCGTAATTTTTCCAAAAATTTGCTCGTACTCTTCCTGAATTATACCGGTTTTAAGCTTTGTACCCAGTTTATAATATTATTACTCCTATCCAACAAACAAATATAAATCAAGCGTTTTGTTTTGCTTTGTTTGTAAGTTATTTATTGGAATTCTTACGATTAAGTCTATGCCCTGTAATAAATTCCGAAAATCTGTTTCAGAAGTTGTGACATTGGAGTAAGTGTTAGCTAAAGCCACACCTCGTTTTGCCACAACATTAACAAAGACCGGCAAACCAGATTGTTGGCAAAAATTCCACTTGAGCAACCTCCAAGCCTTTTCCGAAAAATCTGAAAAAATCTTAAAAACACTTTACTCTATAAGCTTTTAAATTATACTTGAGCACCCGTAAAAATCAAAACAAACATTTTTTTTGGACACACGATAATCGTATCGTTAAAATAAATACAACGAAAATTTAACGAATATGCTATTCAGTAAAATTTTTAACGAATTTCGCTGTAATCGATGTATTTTATCAGTCTGTTCATCGATTTCGAACAAAATTCGAAAATTTGTTTTTGTTTTAAATGTAATTTTCTATGCGAACGTTGACGTTCGAAACCGCTAAACAGGCAGTATTCATATGTATAAACAAAAACAAAATTCTAAATCCAAAATTTTCAAAAAAAAAAAACAGGTTAGAGTGCTGTATTCGGCTGTGCCGAATCCTTGACACCCTTCACCGACAGAATATTTCAGGAGTGATATCTACATGATATCTATTTATAATTAATTTATCTTTATAAAAACAGACTGCATTAAAATTGGATGCGGTTTAGACATATATTAAATTATTGACCGACAATCAGAAAGTTTTATGTTTTTTTTTTTAGCAATTTTAACTAGCTTGAGTAAAATATCATGATTCGTAACAGTTTAAGTCGTACTTAAATGATTTTTAGGAGGGGAATTTATATTGGAGCCATGGTAAACTATGAACCAATCATCCTAAAATTCTGCAGAGTGATTTCTCGTACTAAAAAACATAAATTTCAATACAGCGGTGAAATTAGTTTTAGCGTTTACAGTGAATTTCAGAAGACTTCTAAAAATGGGACCTAAGGTAAATTATGGACCGTAAATCACAAAATTGCATGACATTTTTCTGGCCATTTGAAACTAAGTTGGAAGAAATTTTACATCAATATCTATATCTGCTACGGTTTTAGGGGTATTTAATTAATTTAACGAAGTGGGCTTTATATGGACCGATCATCACGAAATTATTTGTGTGATTTCTAGTCATAAAGCTGTGAAGTATTAAATTTTATTCTGATAGCATTATTCATTACGGTTTTAGGCGTACTGAACCGTTTTCCGGGAGTAGGGTTGATATTTACTCAAAACCTTGCACCTATAATTTCGTGTTTCTAAGTTCAATATTATAGAAAATTCAAAATGTACCACACGTAGAACATAAAAGTAAAAAAAGAAATTTATTTTCCTGTATTTTTCCTTTTTGATTCAAAAATTTCAATATTGTAGTGCCCAGCTAGCATTTGGGTGATTATTTTTTGTAAAAATCACCTAAGTGAGCAAGTTTTGATGATTAAAAACTGATTTATCACTTGAGCGATAGAAAAAGGATTCATATATGATTCAGTGATATGATAAAATGATTATTTTTAAATATTTGTTTTTGTCAAATCAAAAAAATAAAAATAGAAACTAATAAACAAATAAAAAGCCCAAAAATTATTAGCAATTTATGAACATAAATTTTAGTGCAAATGGTTTCTTCTCTTCTTTGCAAAAATTCGATAACTTTAGTAACAAAAAAAAGTTTGTTTGAATGATAAAAAGCCATAAAGGTGCTGATTTTACCAAAAAAAAAAAAAAAAAAAAATAAAATAAAAAACATGACAATTAAAAAATTATATGAAATATAATCAAAAACTATATAATTTACGATTGAAAAATGAGACAAAAACGATTCAATAATGATTATAAAAACTAGCATTGAAATGATCAAAAAGGAATCAGAAAATTGTATCACATATGATTCTTTCAGGTGATTCATCTGTAGGGTACCATTTTCTCACAACGAGAGTATCACTTATGATTGAAAAATGAGCTCATATACGGGTATTTTGCTCGTGAAGCTGATTCCTAAATGATTAGATTATTATACAAAATGCTAGCTGGGTGGGAGCACATAATTTAAATATGTATGTATATGTCAATGTACGGGGAAAAATGTTTTGTTAAAAAGTACCAAAATACAGGTTTTACTCGTTAACTTCCTAAAAGAGCTGATTTTTCAAAAAGTACCAGACACCTGTCCGCTTATTTTTCTAAAGACCAACATTAAGTATTAATTTTTTTTATCTCTCTTAGTTTTTGAGATACCGGATTTACCCGTTTTAAGCCCTTGAACAGTCGAAGTTCCAAAAATTCCGTCTTAGTGGATCGATTTTGGGATAGACCAACCAAATTTCCGGTCCAAATTTCAAGTTTTTAGCTTCAGGCGCTAAAACGTTATATGAATGGTAGTCAGACAGTCAGTAACGCGTCAATTTTACATATATAGATTAATGTTTTTAGTATTTAGCATATCTATTCATCAAGCTAAAGTTTGCACAACTTTCTCTTACATACTACAAAATACGATTCTAAAAGTATTGAGTAGCAATCTTTCGATATTGAGTACCGGAAAAAACTCTAGGTATTAAGTACTCAGTACTCAATAATTTTACAAGACTAAACAACTTGAATGCGCCAGCATTACAAAGTAAAATGATTGAAGTAACCGCAAAATTTTAACTGAAAATATTAGGGGAAACATATAATTTAAACATTTATGTTTATAATAATATAAAAAAGGATAAATTAAAATTGTAAAATAAATTTTTATTCTTAATATTCAGCTTAATTCTAAGACAAATTAATCACTTAAAAATCCCAGCTCTTTAAATACTGTGATTGAACGTTCAATTACTTCATCCTTCAAACGCCACATGCTTAAATCCACTACGGTATCATTTAAGGTCTCTTTAATTTCAGGCTCTCGATAATGGTTCAATTGGGCCACATTAGCGTCAAATGTATAATTCCGGCATACATTCGATGCCCAATGGATAGAAAAATGATTATGAGTGCCTATGACATAATCAGTACTATGCAGACATTTGGTAGCCCAATCGGGACGTATGTGATCTCTAACACGTTCCACATGCTGCAACATATAAAAATACTCGGGAATATCTGGGTTGTAAAGAGGCTTTTCCGGAAAGCGTGGAAAATAAATGCAACGAAAACAATAGCTGGCAAACGTTTGACATGATTTACTTTTAACACTTTTACCGAAAGTCATTAAATCGTGCCAGTTGGTAATGTTTCCCAAAGGCATGAGCACCTCATCAATATCAATAACTGCCACATATTTGTAACGATACATATTCCGATACAAACAGTCATTGTATTGCACCACCTCGTGTAAGAAGAAAGACCAAATATTCTTTGTTCTTTCTAAATGTCGGAAATTATCTAAGTTGCTAACATCCATAGACATGCTTGTATGTCGGTACTCGAGGTAACCTGTATCGACATAATATTTCAAAACTTTTGTAGTATTTGGGTGCACTTGAAGTTTGTTCATTGTTATTTTTTCCGCTCCCAAACTACGCATAGTTTCAACAAATTCAACAATACGGTGGGACATATCGACACGGGGGTAATCCAAACCTTTAACACACACAGCAAATTCTTTCCTTTGCTCATCCGGGAACAAGGGATGGTACGTAACTCTAACGTTATTCGTGGCATTGTCACACGGGTTGGCTACTAGTGACACTGTACGAGGTATCCTGTGTTTCTGTTCTTTAGGTATAGGACATGATATAAAATGGGCATAGTGAAAGTTTGTACTATGACCCCATTCATAATACCAGATTTTATGCATCTCTTTCATGGGAGTCAAGAACGGTTGTGATTGCCCCTCATACCAAAACTGGCAATAGGTCCGCGGATACTCTTTGTAGGTTTTGCCTAAGAAATTTGTCATCGTTAGAACCCGTACAACGGGCTCTGCCTTGACTACAGTGGGTCTGTTATCAAAATAGGCCCCATAAATGTAATACGAAATGTTACCATTTTGATATTCTTGCCAATAATCATTATGGATTTTTACATTTGAATAAGTTGGGTACCGGGCACATGAACTGTTGAAGTTGCGATTGTTATACTGGGGATTAACAAGATCTTCGATTGGTAGGTAGGGTATGTCCTTGGCAATATACTCTACAAATGCTTCTTCACTGGGAGCTGTAAATAAAACAAAATCAATAAGTTTGTCAAATAAAAAACAAGTTAGAGTCAGGGCTGTGGAGTTTAAATCGGAGTTCCAAAAAAGCTTGTGACTCCGAATCCCAAAATCATCGTTATTAATTCAAAGAATTTTCAAGTTTTAACCGAAGTCAATATTTTTACAGATTACTTTGAATTTCATGAGAGATAGTTGATTCAAGTACTTAAATTAAATAAAATAAAAGTGTGTAATAATTTAAATTATTTTCGTATTTTATTTATTTGTGTGGGCAAGGGTGTTAATTGCATTAGCAGAACTTATACTCGCTTACTGATCTAGTTGAAAAAAGAGGTTTGTGTATTTAAGGTCGTTGCCTGATTTGCTAAATTGCGGAAATTCCAGTCATTCATCTTTTCTTAAATAAGTAAGTAACAGGAATTCCCGATAATTTTAACCGTTTATGGTGAAAAGTGGAGAGCGCCAGGGTTTTATATTGTCACCTCTTTTATTTCTTGTGGTTATGGAATAATATTGAAAATAAAAGACAAGGAATACAATGGCAAATCAACAATCGTTACCTTAACTACCTGGCTTATGCAGACGATATTTGTTTACTCTCACACAAACTTATTGATCTTAAGCAAACAACTATAAAGCTTCAGGAACAGCTGCAATACGGTGCAACAACAGTTCCATTGACCATCAACCAGAGCTGCCGTTTTTGGTTATTTCTAACCAAAATTGGTTATATTTTTTTTCAATGTGGAGATGTGAATATTTTTTTCATTTTGGTTACTTTTATCCAAAACAATAATAATTACGAACGAATATATATTTCTTGGTACAATTATTTACGAGCTCGAACAGAAGTTTTTTAAAATTCCTTTCAAAACAGCAACCAAATAATTTTTTTAAGATATTGCCATTTGTGATTTTTATATTAAAAACGCCATGATCTGAAATCGTAAACAAATTAAGTTTTTCTTGATTTTAAGAAAAGTAAAGATAATTAGTACTTAAAATAGGAAGTGCATAAAATCATCCGGAATCGATTTTAGAAAATTATTGAAAAATTACACAAAAGTCGTTTCAGTGTTTTTAAAAACTTGAAAATAAGTTTAAGGTTCTGAATTTAGGTTATTTCCAGAAGTATATTTATATACACATTTGAAAATACACGTAGGAATTATAAAGATTTTTTAAAATTACATTGATTTATCAATATAATTTTAAAATTTATGGAATTTTTTGTAAGAAATGGCTGTAAGTTTAATGAAATTTTACTGTTTATAACTTGTCGGTATGTATATTTATTTAATGTTTTTTAAGATAATTATTTTACTTTTTCCCCATTGAATGTACGTTATGATATATTAGAACAATTTTGAAACATTTTTATATAAGAAGAATTATAAATTTGAAATAAAATTTACACAAAACAGAAAAAAGTTTTTATAATATTTTAGATATATGTATGTAAATTAGAAAATATTTACATAAAATAGATTTCGCATATCGCCAATCGTTTTAAATTTCGCCAAAATAATCGCCATATCGCCAAACGTAAATTTCCATTGACAAAAGGATTAAGAATTCGCCACATTTGATAGTCCTGCCAATAACAGCCAAGAAGCGAAAAACTATTATCCATTTTTGTTATTTATAACTGGCATATGAAAAAATATACAATTTTTTTTTTACATATTCTTCTAACTCCAACTGGAGCATAGGGCGCCAAAAAATAAAAAAAATTTTTTACGAAAAAAGTCTCAAATAAATAAAAACTTTCAATTAAGTTTCACGTTATTTTTTTTAATATGTAAAAGAATTACATTTCTTGTTTTGTTTTCTTAATTTATAATTATTGTTTTACTACATAAAAAGTGTTACAATGTATTACAATGATTTTAATGATTTTCTCAATTAATAAAAAGCATTTTAAATTTGGTTATATTTTTTTACATTTGGTAACTTTTTCAAAAATTTTGGTTGTAAAAATTGTATTCGTTGTGGCAGCAGTGCCATCAACAACCAGACATTTGAGACAAGTGACCAATTCTGCTGTCTAGAAACGAACTCGATGTAGTCGCTTGAAAAAACAAGGCTAGGTCATCTTTTGGCTTACTAGCCCCAATCTGGCAAAGTAATATAATCAGCCAAACCACAAAACTAAGAATTTTCGAAGCAAATGTTAAATAGGTTCTCCTATATGGGTGTACAACCTGGAAGGTCACAAGCGACATTACCAGACGACTCCAAACTTTTATTAACCGCTGCCTAAGAAGACAAACCAAATACAAGTAGCAACCGGGATATGTAAACGATAGTGGCAGTAGATAGGGCACACCCTCCGTCGAAATGACACCAATGTATCTAAACAAGCTCTTAGATGGAACCCATTTCAACAAGATGGTAGAGAAAGCGGCAGGCCACGGAATCCGAAATGAACCAACTGGGTATATCTTGGAATGAACTTAGGTATATCGCTCAAAACAGGGTCAGATGGTAAACAGCTGTTATTGGCGCCCTATGCTCCAGTGGGAGTTAGAGGAATATATATATAATGCTAAAATACTTGCACTATCTATCAATATCTAATTCAACAAATTCCAATTTGAAAAATTGTGAAAGCAAAATCAACGATGCCAACTCTTGTGTATTAACAATAGTAGGCGATTGATATTATTCTTAGGATCTAAAAATACAATATATGTATAAGAACAAAAAGGAATGTATTGGAATGAGCTATTTTTTTACATGTGAATATTGTCAGATATGGCGATTTCTTGCCAAACGTGGCGATTTTGAAACGTGTTTGGCGGTCCGATTTTCCATTTGGCCACTGGCGACATTTTTGGCGATTTTTGATATAACTCGCGATTTACTTGGCTATTTTTTCTATTTATATTATTTCAGCGATTTTTAACAGTTTGTCATTTTTTGCTTTCATTACTAATTAAAAAAAAAAAATCTGACACCTTTTTTTACATGATTTTCATTTTATCATTTTAAGTGAATTTTATATTCAGTCACTATTTAATTCTTATAGTATGTTCGCCGGTCAAAACACCAGTAATGAAATCGATGAGGCTGAAGTGTACGATCTTATAGACTTGTGTACTCAATTTTAGTTTTTAAATATATGATCTTCATTTTATGTTATTTAAAAAATAAAAACAACAAAAACTAAACCAAATTTACTTACGGCGACTTTTTTGTATTTTTTCTCATTTCTAATTGAAAAATTATACTAGCTTTTTTTGTATGCAAAATTTAATTAAAAACAAGTTACGAAAACTGAACAAAATTGACGTTTAACGATTTCTGGTATCCGGTTTGGCGATGGGGCTCAAAAAAATCTGACAACGCTAGCCTGTATTCTACTATAATACAGTCTCGCACACTCAATTGAGTACATGGTCCCTAAAATGCGCACGTAACTTTTGATCTTCTTAAAATGGCTTCTTGGTTTACTACAAGCTCAGATTGAAGACGTGGCTGGTGATCTGGTTCGTTCATTTGGATTGGACTACGTTCGATGGTTATCTCTTCTATTCCTGGGGTTTTACCTATTGGTTGTTCGGCAAAAGTTACAGTCTTTTTTGGTATTTCTTCACCTGGCTTATGCAGTTGGTTAATGTGTCGTTTTAACTCATTTGGTTATGAATCTGGCCAAATTATAATTTTACAATACCAAATTTCCAAGTTGGTTTCAACCAAATTTAATTTACGAATTATGGGAGTAAGTTTTGCAGACATCAAATGTCTATTGGGCGTATGGCATCAAGTTTAACACGATAATCACGACTAAGATATAATTGTGATGGCCTTTTACCGCATGCTAATAGTGTAGCTTCCCAGCAAAAACTTTGCTTACAAAATAAGCAGAAAAATAATGAGAACTTGACGAACAGACTACTTATTTTTCTACTAGAAGAAGTACTTATTTTTGTTCGAGATGTCCCAAAAGTAATCCCTTATAATTTAGCCTATTATAATCTAAAAAATAGTACGTTTTTTTATACTTAAAATTTTATAAAAATATATAGTTACACAAAGTCAATAAAGTAAAAATTTTTTTATTTTTTTTTAATTTTTTGTTTTTTTTTTTAATTATTTTATTTTTATTTTTTCTTATTCTATTTTACTTTATTTTATTTTTTATTTTTTTTTCTGTCTCTGGCGGGATTTGATCCCGCAACCTCGGTGCTGATAGACTAGCTCTCTACCAGCTAGTCTACCGGGGCAGTGTAGTTTTTGCATTAAAAAACTATGTTTTATGACTATAATGACATTTTTATTGTTATAATGAAAATATAAATTTTTCTGTATATTTAAGATATAATAATAAAGTTATTATTTAATATATAACTCATAATCCAAAAAGTGGCGAATAAAGCTACAAAGTAATGAATTCTTGAAGTCATTAAAAGTAGGATTGTAAGTAAAGTTTTTGCTGGGTTGGTAACGAGAAACTTTTTGTTGTTCTTTTGTGTGTAGTGAAGATTTATCCTTCTCCATCGCCTGCTAGGCTGTTCGTTGTCGGGTTTCCAGGAGTCAGAAATTTTTGCATAATCCCATTATGTTTGAAATAATTTCTAAAAATTTAAATTTGGAAAATTTACACATTCTCAGAGACAATAATTTGAGTCAAGCCATGTGTACAAATATGTGTTTTTTAGATTTCGCATCATCTGTATAAGAAAAAGGTGTTTCGGAAAGAGACCAGCATTGTATATATGCAACCTCTGAAAATTTCATTAGGCCCTTCCCAATGATGGGTTAATACTTTCGGATGTTCTTTTCGTACTGTCGCACAACTGGAACACGCTTTCTATATCTGCGTCGATGCACCTCTAGAAATAATACTTTCTAGCTATTTGCTTCATTTTAACCATGCCCATATGGGTATGGTGAAGCTCAGTTAAGATTTCTGTTCAAGGCTTCCTGGGATTACAACACGGCTACCTCTAAACACCAAACTATCTTGAATTTTATATGTATGGGATCAATTATTTCACCACTAATCAAGGCTTCCTTCAGTGTTGATAAATCGGGGTCACGCTCTGTTTCGCGAGAAATGTTTGAAGCATATTTTATTCTTGACGTCTTGAATTTCTTCTAAAATATTTTTGAAATTTGGTTTTTCATGAGCCGGTGCTCTTGATAGACAGTCCGCAATAAGGTTGTTTTCTGCGCTACAATGCTTTATTTTATAATGAAATCCTTGAAGAAAAGGCGCATATCGTAGGAGCCTCATTAATTACATTGTGCAAGAAATTGACACTTTTTTTCGTGACAAGCCGGGCACATGGCGTTTTAACATAATTCGGGTACGCTGAATCCAGTGGTGCCCGCCGTTTTTTAGATTCGCTCTGGTTTTCGAGATATACCGTTATTTCGAATATGGAGGAGGTTGCACAACATATGTTCGCGTAACTCAAAAACGGTTCAGTTTATTGAAATAATAAAAGTAAAACTTTTGTAATATGAGCAGTCGTTTTTGAAACATAATTTTTTTTTTTTTTTGGAAAAAAAAATTTATTTGTTTATCAAAATTTCGAAATTTTTGTTTTTAAAAATGTATGTATAAAAAATTAAAAAATGCAGCTAGGCTTCAAATTTTTTGCAGACAAATAAAAAACGAAGCTACATCAGCCAAATTAAAGAATTTCAACAATAAGTATATGGCGGCTTAATAAAATTCTTACATTTTGCCACTGCAGCGCCTAGGATGCTCCTAGATGGGTCAAATGTATGACCAACCCCACTTTATTTTTCTTCTAAATTATTTATTTCTAACATACCTACCTGCTATCTCTATTCCTTAAGGGGGCTCCCTTACAAAATAGTCAATACAGATTAGAAATATATTGAAGAAAAAGCCCCATAACTGCCAAGGAATCGCCCCTAGGGGGATAAAATGTATGACCGACCTCCATTAGTTTTTTGTTCTTAACATTTTCTTAAAACAAACTTGCCATATATCTCTACCCCTTAGGGGGGCTCCCATACAAATATGGCCGTTTAATAAAATTCTTGAATTTAGCCCCTGCAGCGCCTAGGATGCCTCTAGATAGGTCAACTTTATTTTTTATCTCAATCATTTATTTCTAACATACCTACCCTATCTATATCTTAATATACAGGGTGGCTGGTGGCAAATTTAAATTTTTAAATACGATTATTTTAAAAAGTAATAAACGGTGCGGAGGAAGGGTGGTGCCGTTAGAATTATCGATTGTGCGGATTTGTCAGTCACGATGTCGCAGTGGTCGAGTGAGCATCGCGCGTTCGCTGTGGAGACATTTTTAAGAGTAATGATTCTTACGTAATTGCTCGTCGATAATTTAGTTCAAAGTTCGGTATTTGGCGAATACGTGATGGACCGAGTGTAAATTTAATTCGTTTGTGTTTGCAGAAATTCCGCGCAACTGCTTCGGCCAGGGCCCAGTCGATCTTCGAGGACTCCCGAAAACATTGAACTGGTTGAAAGCAGTTTACGTGAAAATCCGCGACTTTCAATACGGAAAAAAGCAGCCTCACTGGGACTTCCAAGAGCGATTATTCATGTAATTTTAAAAAAGGATCTGAAGTTCCATCCTTTTAAAATTCAAATCGTTCAAGAACTGAAAGAAAGTGACTTTGATTTACACAAAAATGTTTGTGAAACGATGTTAGAGCGTTTTCGCACTGTAATTCCAATTTTTTATAGCGAAGAGGCTCTTTTTCACTAAAACGGATACGTCAACAAGTAAAACTGCCGTTACTGGTCTCCAAAAATCCGCAACCCTCGATTGAAACATCAAAAACCATAGCATTGCCCTAGGGTAACTGTTTGGTGTGCCTTATCCAACGCATGAGATAATTGGAATTCTCGAAAAACAAGGCTTTGTTTTGAACAGTTTGTTCAATTTGACGGAAGACATCTGGATGACATACTCTTAAAAAAATAAAATCCGCATTTCCATTCTATGCTCTTAATAAAACTTTGTGTCAACTTTTACGTTTTTTATTTAAGTTTAAAATATAAATCTGCTACCAGACACCCTGTAACTATATAAATATAGATATAAAGCGGTATATACATATGTATGTATGTATGTTTTTCTTTGCGCGACCAATGTAGGCAGAAACAATATATTTATCCGTTTTAGAGCTTTTTATGAATTTTGGCATCGATTTGTTAGTGCATATTTTTGCATATTTTACCGTTTGCAGCATTTTTTTGCATAATTTAGTTAAAAGAGCTTTTTGCAGCATTTTTGAATTTTTAGCTCATTTTTTGCCTTTTTGAGGTATATTTTTATACATTTATTTAGAAGCCTGCAAGAGCTTTCGCAGCAAAAAAAAATTTGTTTTTTGCGAAATTTTGGCTTTTCTGTTTTAAATATCTATCTGTATACCCAACGTGTTGCTTCAATTTCGCCATCTATGTACATTTAATTTTTACTCAAAAATTGTAAGACAAAGGAAGGTTGTCATTTAAGGTAAATGTTACTTTAAATTTTAGAATTTTAGATATAAGCAAAAATCAATTAGTATATATGATCTTGGCGGTGTATGAAATACATACATAGAAATCTGGACTAATCCTTTAGTATGCTGATCGATTTGGAATCACTTTTTAAAGTGACCTAACTATGACCATCGGGCCTTCTGGCTGGTTGCCTGTCCATGTTAATTTTGTGCGCTTAGTACAAGTTGCAATCTTGTAGACGATAATTTGTTCAAATTTGATAAGCACATTTTAATCGTACTAAGAACGAAGTCTATGTAAATGATGAGAATCGGTCTATAACTTTACATATTCCCCATCAAAACTTCTTTCCAAATTAGACTCTTTGTGTCCATAAACCATCTTATTATGTTGGTATTAAGATTAAATTCGCCTCAAAAATATTTTACTGCAAATTAAATTATTTTCGAATCAGTTCACATTTGCCCAAAGCTCCCATCTGTAAAAAGCTTTTACTTCCTTTTAAATGTTAACATTAATAAACAATTAAGGGACCGTCCCTTAAATCACTTTAAGACAAAAAATCTCATATGCATGTTAATAGTATTCGGCACAAATAACTCTTATATGAATTTTAACCTCTTAACGTCAGCTCAGAATTGGTTTGGCGCATATGCCAAAAAGTCGGAGTGGAGGTAAACGCGAAGAAGATTTACATGAAGATTTCTTAAATGTACCCGATAGAAATTTTTTATATTTTTACCACTGCTTCCGGCATATGTTTTGAAGAAAAATGTAAATTTTTGCGCACTTTCATGAATTAAGTTAAAATTTAATAGTATTTTTTTGAAAATGAAAATATTGTTTTGTGCCGCATACGCCACTTTTCTAAAAAAAATTAAAAAAGTGGCTTTTTGGGGTGCATACGTATACTTATTGCTGTGTATTGATTTTCTATATTTACAATCTAATAAAAAGTCAACATTAATGAATTTTTTTTTATTTGGTTTTATTTTACAAAAACAGTTCTACTGTTATGAAAAGGTAAAATGCAAAAGTACAATGGAATCAAGACAAAACACTTAAAATTTAAAACTAAATATTGAGTTAATGTTTATAATAAGTTTTATCAACATTTTTTTTTTTTTTTCTCATTATTTTTTATTGAATCTTCATATATTAAATATGAACTAACAATAATTAATCAAATCTTAACCTAATACGTTATTTTATGTCCTGCCAGTGCCAGACAAAAATGTTCTTCATCACGGGTTGTGTTCACTTATATAGGTGTTTATTGCTCATCTAATTGGGTAAGTGCTGCAGTGTCTCTTCTTCTTAAGCGAGTGTGGCCGCCATGGTTTAAAATATTTCGAGCTAGTGGATTTGGGTGTTGTTCAAGCCTTTTTAAATATTTTACTGCATATTTTGTAATCATAGTTTTTACTAATGGAACATTGAGATCCTTGTGAATATTTGAGTTTTTAACATACCAAGGGGCAGCTGTGATTATTCGAAGAAGTTTATTTTGGCGCCTTTGAATTTTTTCGATATTAGAGGCCGAGGCAGTGCCCCATAGTTGAATACCGTAGCACCAGATTGGCTTTAAGATAGAGTTGTAAAGTAAAAGTTTGCAGTCGAGACTAAGGACAGAGTTTCTTCCAATAAGCCAATGAATTTGGATGGCTTTTAGTTTCATTTGAGATAATTTTGCCTCTATATGGCTTTTCCACGTTAAACGGCGATCTAGATGAATACCGAGGTATTTTACATGCGAATTTTGAGGCACTAAATGATTATTGATTTTAATAGGGGGGCATGTTTCCCGACGCAAGGTAAATGTTACATGTACGCATTTTTGCTCATTGACCTTTATCCTCCATTGCTTTAGCCACAGTTCGAGTTGAAATATATGATCCTGTAGGTATCGAGATGCTTCTTGACTGTTTTCGTGCACGCTTAGAAAAGCTGTGTCATCAGCAAATGTTGAAGTTTGGGTGTAGTTGTTTATTGGCATATCCGAAGTATATATTAAGTATAAAAGTGGGCCCAGGATGCTTCCCTGAGGGACTCCAGCTTCAATTGGTTGAGGAGAGCTTAAATAATCACCTTCTTTAATAATAAACTTTCGACCGACTAAGTAGCTTTCTAACAGCTTGTGTGTGTTTACTGGTAAGTTTAGCTTCAATTTATGTAATAAGCCTTCATGCCAGACTTTGTCAAAAGCTTGAGAAACATCGATGAAGAGAGCGGAACAATATTTTCTTTCTTCAAAGGCTTTTTTTATTGCGTTTACTATACGATGGGTTTGCTCAATTGTGCTGTGTTCTCTTCTAAAGCCGAATTGGTGGTTAGGAATACATCTGTTTTCATCTAGAATTGGGGTTAATTTTGACGCTAACAGCTTCTCAAACAGCTTTGATATATTTGAAAGTTAACTTATAGGCCTATATGACTCAACTTTTGTGTGATCCTTTCCTGGTTTAGGTATCATGATGACTATGGAAACCTTCCACTTTTGAGGATAGCATTCCAGGCGTAAAATAGCATTAAAAATTAAAAGAATAATTCTCCTTGCTATGCTGGGTAGCTCCAAAAGCATTTTGTTGCTGATCTTATCAAAACCAGGAGCCTTCTTGGGGTTTAAATCACAAATAGCCTTTTCGATTTCTCTTATCTCAAATCTTAGGGGAACAGCTGCTCTAGCAGCAACAGGTGGTAACTCGACCGCCATATCGTGAGATATGTTAGGGGTAAATACGTGTTTTAAATGATTAACAAACAGATTTCCTTTTTCAACATCATTTCTTGCCCAACTTCCATTCAAGTTTCTCAATGGCGGATTAGCGACAACTGGCCTTTTGAGATTTCTAGCTGCACGCCATAATGAGTAGTCTGATTGTGGAGTTGCATCAAGTTCCTTAAGATATTTTTCCAGAGAAGCCGTTTTCTGAGTCTGCGGTAACTTTCTCAGCCTTTTTGTACAGTCTTTTAGTAAGTTCTTAAGTTGAGGGGATCTGTGCAATTGCCACTCTCTACGAGCTCTCCTTTTTTCAGACAAGAGACGCTCGACATCTGAGGAATATATATTATTATTTTTGGTTTTTTTGGGGGCAATACTGGAATGTTGAACAGCTAGTTTTAGAAAACTTTCAAAATTGACAATAGAGCGATCTATATACTCCGGTGTGCTAAGCGGAATATTTTCTGTGCAATGGGTACTGAGATATTTTTTATATTTTAACCAATTTATATGTGTAGCTGACGTCGCAATGTGACCAGAGGGAGATTCAATTCTATTGGTGTTTTTTATAGTAACAATTGTAGGTGTGTGATCAGAGGATAATTCTATGGAAGCTTCAACGTTAATCGTTTCTGTGGGGATGTTTTTAACCACGCCAAAATCGATGACATCTGGAATTTTTTGCGGATCAGCAGGCCAATATGTTGGTTGGCCGCTCGCGACAACATTTAAATTCATTTTAGAGATTGTATTAAACAAAACACGACCCTTTGGTGTTATAAGTCGTGACCCCCAGAAGGTATGTTTTGCGTTGTAAAACAGGGCCCCAGTGACTTATAATATTTGTAATATTGGCTTTCTGATATTGCAAATCTAGGTGGTGAATATAGAGATGAAATTACTATGCTTCGATTTAGCTCTTCGACACAAATGTTCGTAGCTTGGAGATAATCTTCACGATGATCACACATTGGGTAGTGTTTAATTCGGTTTTTTATTAATATAGCAGAACCTCCACAAGCTCTATCTCGAGGGTCCTTGGTATCATATAGAGTATAACCATTAATTTTAAACGTATTTCTTGAGGTCAAATGAGTTTCAGAAACCATCATGACATCAATTTGTTTATTTTTAAGAAAGTATTCTAATTCATTTTTATGTTGGCGGATGCCGTTTGCGTTCCAAAAACAAATTTTAAGAATTTCCTGCATCATATTACCCATTGTGTTTGTAAAATTATTTACTGTTTGCACTAATGTTTCCATGGTTTTTTCAAGACGACTTAGATTAGAAACTGGAGTTTCGTCATTACTTGACGAAGCGCCTTGCATTGGTACATTGTTTGATTTTAAAACGTTAGCATAAGAAGTTCTGTTACTACTATGCTGCGGAGCCTGAAGATCATTACTGTTTACTTGATTCGTTACCTGCATTTGAGGGGGATTAGTTTTCGGTCCAACCGACTGCTTGACGATAGTATATACAGGGCATCCTCTATAATTGGCAGTGTGATTACCACCACAGTTGCTGCATTTTTTTACGTTGGGTCGGTTTTAGACTTATCGCAAAGAACTGTACCGTGTAGCTCACCACATACTACGCAAACAGGGGGTAAATAGCAGTATGCCCTAGTATGGCCAAATTCTTGGCAGTTCAAACATTGAACGGGACCACCTCTTTTGTGCGGCTCCTCTATAGTTACTTTTCTGTACAGAATGTATTTTAAATCATAGATGGGATGCGTTTCATTTTTTTTAAGCTTAACGTCGCCGGGTTCAAACTCTACTCGAAAAAGTGGTTGGGGAAGTTTTTCCCTATTTTTAATGTTTACTACATGTTTTACCTTGAAGCCTTTTTCTTCTAGGAATGTTTTGACCTCTTCTGGGTCCACACATGAGTCAATACCCTTAATCACTACCTGAAGACCTTTACTGCTTTTCAGTTGGTATGTATAAAAGTTTTTTTTTAGTGCTTCAAAGTTGTTTATTACTTTGCGAAAATCATTCTCATGATTGACTTGAATTTTTGTCTCGTTTATACTACCACGCTTGATAGCCGCTACGTAAAACGAATTTTCACCTATCACTGATATCAAACTCTTTATGAGCTCAGTTGAATTTTGTTCCCTAAGATATATCGGGGGAGGCTTTGACGATTTTATGACGTTTGGTGCTTCAGAGGATTCATCCTCCAGAATTGCAAAACGATTTTGAGTATTCATTTTATCAAAAGTTGGTACTTTTGAGGCCGAAGCAACTGCTGCAGAGATAGGGCTGCGTCCCCGTTTAAGCACTGTTATGTACCTGTCCATACCAACTTGTACTGTAGGCTTTTGAGAAATTTTTACTTGAGTTACTGAGTTGTCCATAGCGGCTGTTTTGGGGTTAACCGTATCATCACTTATTAAAGTTTTTTTTGGCTCTGCGGCAGCGCTTGCAGTTAACAAACTTGTTATTGTATTACGATCGACCGTATTTGTAAACAAAGAGGGTAAGAGGGAACGGGTTCGAGTAATAGGTTTAGCCGTTAAGAAATTGCTATCATCGATTCTTTTTTTTGTTTCTACTTTTGTTTCGTCAACACTCACTGTAACATAAGCATTTCTTTCATTATGTTTTATTGTTTTTGCATTGTACGCATTCATAAGAGTTTTTTTTTTATTTTACAGTTTGTTTAATTGTGCTCTTCTTGTTATTTGTTGTTAAAAACCCCGATAATAAAAAAGAAGAATAAACAAAAACAAGAAATGTTTTTGCTAAAATGTATGTATGTATGTTTATGTATGTATGTTCATACATAAATTTTTTTTTATTAAATTGTAACTTTTATTATTTTAATTATTGACGTTTATGTTCACAAATCAAAAATTATTTTCAAGCGTCCAATTCGCTGATATTATATTATTTATTTAATAAATAATATTATGATTTTATAACAACTTATTTAAGTATGTTAAAAGAAAACAAAAACCGTATGCCGAGTTAAAAAAAAAAACACGTCTGCATTCAACGAGCACTGTGATCAACATGTGGAAGAAATATAAGCAAGTCTTGTATGTCTGTATTTTTATCGCTGGAAATAAATGGTGGTTTCGACATTTTTAAAACATTCGTCAACAAATTCTCAGGAGTTTTCAAACAATTTTTCGATGCAGACTTTAACAAAATTGCATTTTTATATTTTTCCTCTCTCGTAGAAGTTTTATAATATGTACATACATAAATCATAATTTTTACTGTATAGAAGTATTTTAATTTAAGCAAAAGGGACTTTACGAAAGTTCATTTTATTTGCTTCCAACGAGTATTTCCGAAAATTTTCCGGAAGCATTTCTATAACTTTTAATTTTGTTTTATCATTTGGCGTTGTTTTAAGCAAATTTAGTAAATGAAGAGGATTATGAATTTCAATATTCTTTAAGTACCGGTCAATAACACCATGGACACAGTCCACTTCTTGAATTAAAGAATGTCCTGGTTCTGAAGACTTCTGTATAACGGCATCAATTATTTTGTTTTATGAACAATTCGATTTTTATTTTGAGGTACGCAAAAATCGCTCCATAATGTCAAAGTTTTAATTAGTGGATAATCTTTTATTAATTCATTTAAAATTTTAATTAAAGCACTAGCAATATTGTTACCACTCCGACCACTTTTACAATAAGTAAAAGTTGGTATATTTGGCATAATTATGGTTGCTGTAAGATTATACATATTTAATTTTCGGCTGAAGTGCAGTTTACGGGTACGAAAAAAAATAAAAAAAATATGCCACCCGATTCGGAACAAAAAAACTGCCCCGCCCACTTAGTGATATGTGTGGGTACTCAAATTAAAGGTAATTTGCTCACGATTGGAAATATGTATTTTGTTTTTGTATTCCCATATAATTTTCCTCTCTAGGGTAATTTCAGCTAGCTAATTATCGGCCATGTTCTGACAATCGCACGATTTGAAATCGCAAAACGCCAGATTTGTTTTATAGAGTTTTGAAACTCGTGCGTTTTGCTTGCTATCTGCCATAGTTTCTTAAAGTTCCCTTAAGCATTCTTTTGAGGTGTTAAGTCACCAAATTGCTTGCGATTGCGATTTACCGTAAATGTATTATGCAATTCCAAGTCAAATCGCAAATGTTAAGCGTTTTGCGGTTGTCAGAACATACCCGTATATTCTTTTTTTAAGGCGGTAGAAGTCACAAACGGACCCTTCCTTACGTGGCGTGAATTTTTTCTTTTTAAAGCCTCTGTCATGTTTGGTTTTCTTCCTCTTGTTTCTTCTTTATACTCAAATTTTATTGCATTTTCCACCATTTTCTTTGAGCACCCAACAATATCTGAAATTTTTCTATGACTTTTATCTTGTTTATAAAGATTTTTTATAATTTCCCTACGTTGCCTTTTAATTTATTGGCAATACTTGCATCATATGGTACCGTTACGATTTTATAGCAAAAACAATTTTATCGTAAGCGACAACCTTCATACAAAAATTTCGTTAATATTAGACATAGAAACATAAAATTAAACATGCAATGTCCTAAGTAAATACCTTTGATACTTTTGTTTTTCAACTGATATTTTCTCTTATTTTTTATATTGAACTAAATCGCCAAATCGATCTACCAAGACGGAAAAAATTAATGCTCGAAACATGTAAATTCATATATACTATGTTTTCTTCATCTTTACATAAACGTTTATGGTCGAATTTTGACCATTAGGCGAGCACTAGTAAGATTAAAAGTGTATTAAAAACAACTTCCAAATTCTTGCGTTTTCGATTTCCAGAACACCCCTGATAGTAAAACCATTTTTGTTTTCAGTAATTGATATATGTATTATTACTTATAAAATCCCGAATAGCTACTGAAGACCCACATACGCATGTGGCTGTTAACATTCTGTGTTCTACAGGCTTTATAAAAAAAATACATATTATTTAAGTTTCTGAACAAAATTTATTTATTTGAAACTTTTTTAAAATATAGGATAAGAAGGTATTCGAATAAATAGTTTGTTTACTTTGTTTGTTTACTAAAATCACTATTATTATTATTTGTTTGTTTTAATCCAAATTTTGAAATTTTAATTAGGCTAAAGTTCATCAAATTTAATTTTCATTAAATTATTTTTATGAAGAAAGGAATTTTTCAACATGAAATTAATTAACATTTATTGCTAATTTTTCATTCTTGACTGCCGATGGGCTCGAACCCAGGCTTTTACGGACAGGTAACCCTTCTGTTAGGTGGAGAGAAGCTTTAGTTAGCGAAGCCGGTATTTGTTATGCCATAAAACATAAAATCCTTGCGCCCGGCCATAGGCCGTCTATGCCGAGAAGCTTTAGTTAGCGAAGCCAGTTTTTGTTATACCATATAAGGGAAAATCCTTGAGCCCGGCCGAAGGCTAATAGTTAAACAAAAAATTTAAAAAAAAATCGAACATAAAACATTAAAAAATACAAAATATTTAAAATCATGAGCAAATTACCTTTAATTTGAGTACCTACACATAGATATGAGTGGGATGGGGGCATTTTTTTTTTTGACCCAGAGTGTACCAAAAAGCCCGCCCGCCCTAAATTTTATTATTTTCATTTTTCTTGTACAATTACCTTTAAAACTTGAACAATTTTGAAGCAGTGCAGCAAAATTATTGCTCTATATCTCAGAAACCACAAAAAATTTCGCGAAAAAGATTTTGGATTCAAAAAGGGGGTGTTCAAAATGTATATACCCCATACCTAAGTCAATTTTTTAAAAACGGTCGGTAGGTCAAACCAATTCTGAGCTGACGATATAACTTTGTCATTCCGTTTGTTAGTTCCATAATATTGATCGTGCACTCTATAAAGTATATATATTCTGGGTCCTTATGAAAAGCGAGTTCAAATCCGGTTGTCCGTCTCTTCCGTCCGTCGCGGTACACACCTCAAATAAGTTGATTTATAATTTTTGTATTATGGTTTACAACTTTGCTCAATTGCGGTGAAAAAACATCAAACTCAACTGTGTTGAGTTGTGAACCGGAAAACGGGCCATATTTTATTCTAATGATATTCAAACAACGTTCCTTAATGGTTCAGTTGTCTAGGGGGTTTGTAAAGGTTAGAAACTGTGAGTCCCCTGGTTCGAATTTATAATGAAGTTTTTAGTATTGTTAATATGTAAAAATTATTTAGTTTTTGTCTAGTTGCTCTGTATTCTGCTCGCACAATGGTGAAGAGTATATAAGATCCGGCACAGCCGAATATAGCACTCTTACTTGTTATTAAGTAGAACTGTTATAAAATTGTTGAATATTTTGTTTTTAAACTACCAATTTTTAAATTTTTTGGGTCATTTTTTTAACAATTTTCAGGGCATATTTTCAAGCTTTTACTGCATTTTAATGCGCATAAAACGTGTTTTTTAGAGCATTTCTCTGGTTTGCCTGGTTATAAGAATTCAAATACTACTAGATTAGATTAGACTAAAAACTAGAACAAAAACTGATCAAGAACGGACCAGAAATAAAATCAAAGTAAACTAGAACTCAGGGACGTAATACGTAGGGAAAAGTCCCTATTCGAAGGAATTTTCTTCTAAACAAATGGCCGTAGGGAAAAAGAGGACAGATTTTCTGATATCATTAGTATGTAGGGACTTTTGAGTAATTTTGTAAAACTGTATACATTTGGCAACCAGTTTCGATTTGTGATAGCATACTAATAAAAATTTTTAATACGACAGCATTACAAATTGTTATATTTCTTTGAGTCAGCGCTTGCCGTCATTTCAGCTTTGATTCTAACGTAAATTTGTGAAAAAGTCTTTTAGAAAAATTTACAGAGTAAGAAATGGATAGCAATTTGCAAAAGATGGCAATCAAAAACTTTTAGAGTAAAGTCACCAAAATGAAATATTTGAAAGAAAATTTAATTTTCCTCCTTCTTAAATTTGCTTGCCAATACAGATAGCAAAAAGGTGCTTTCTATCATCACTGATGTTTGGACTAAGAAAAGAAATGAGCAAAATTTTATCTTCAATTTGCTTCGCCACTCTTTTTTACAAGACAAATGTAAAAACTGTTATAACTTCAAGTGTACCGAAACTTATTAAAACAAAATCTTATCGTTATACCTGTACGATTGTTAGAAAATCACCATTCAAAATTTATACGGGCTAACATCTAATTTTTCTCCATCACACAAAATTCAAAAGTACATAAATGATGCTCTCGTTGTGAGAAAATGGTACCCTACCATTTAATCGTAGTTTCTATAATGATTTTCAAGTTTTTTCCGTCTTATTTTTCAAACATAAATTACGTAGTTTTTAATTATATTCAAATACTTTCAACCGTCATGCTTTTTATTTTTGCTGCTTTTTCAATTACTGAAGTGATACATCAGTTTTTAATCATCAAAAGTGATCTGAGAAAACTCATTAAGGTGATTTTTACAAAAAATTATCACCCAAATGCTAGCTGGGAAAAACTTTAAATAAAATTTATATACAAATGGTTTCTTTTGCATAGATATATTATCATTTAAAAGTTTTAGGGATTTTTGAAGACAATTTTTTTAACGCATTTTGTTTTGCACGAGAACTCAATTTAAACGGAACTAGAACCAAATAAGAACTGAACTATTTAACTACTTACCAGTTCTTGGGTCAAGTTTTATTTCAAATTCACTGTGGTTTTCACTATAATTTACTATTAATGTCAACAACAAAGCAAATATGATGAATAAAACAACACGTTTGTTTAAATATTTAACACTTTTCCACATTTTTCGTGTACACTCTTGTTGAGTTTCTTAAATAAAATGAAAAAAAAGAAACTAAAAGCATCTATTTATTAGAAATTCTGTCACAGATGCGACTTTTTCACAAAAAAACAAAGCACGGATAAAAAATAACATGCTTTTATTTAATAGAAATGAAAATGGAACATTAAAACTCTACACGGTAGTGTGTCCCACAACTTATGGGTGCTCAAGCATAATTTAAGAGGTTGTAGGGTAAAGTATTTTTGAGACATTTTTCAGAGTTTTCGGAAAATGTTTAGAGGTCGAATTTTTGCAAAAAATCTGGTTTTCCGGCCTTTTTTTGTAATAAATTAAAAGAAAAATGTCTAAGCTTTATTTTGGTGTACAAAGACTATAAGTTTTTGTAATGCATATGCTCATTTAGGCACCCTACGTTACAATTTTTCGTTATTTTTCCAAAAATTTTGTAAATAACGCTTTATAACTTTTAAAATTTTTATGAAAATGAAACAAACCAACAATGCAGTTTGAAAGATCAATAAATTCAAGAATACTTTACCCTATTAGCTTTTAAATTATGCTTGAGCCCCAAAAACAATTTTTTTTGGGACACACTACTGAATAACCTTATACCATGTTCACACGGACAGCAATATTCCTGTTTCGCTCTCTTATTCCTGTTTCGCGCACCAAACATGACTGAAACGACTTGTTTCCCCATACAGAATTTTGAGAGCGAAACCGGTCGTTTCATTTTGAAACATGCTGCGAAACAGGAAAAATGTACTATCATCTCCAATTTTGATAACATTTATCGTTAGTTTATCTGAACTAGCTCTCAAAAAAAATCAAAACAAAGAAAAAAACAAAATAAAAATTGATGTTTAAAAAATAAAGTGATAATTATACAATAATAATATTAATAAAAGTATTAAATTATATATTTTTAACTTTTAATTACTTTTTTATCTATTTTAAATAAAATCACACTAACAACACACAAAAAAATGTCAAAATGAAACAAGAATCATTCGTATGAACAGCATGTTTGGCAAACTAGTTTCAGAGAGCGAAACGAGTGGTTTATATCGTCGTATGAACATAGCATTATATAGTTAAAAACCCATTGTGTAAACAAATAACGAAAGAAATAATTTATTTACTTTGAATAAATAGTTTGAAACATATTTATGTTAAAACTTTTTATTAAAACGTTTTATTATTTAATCAGATGAAATATGTGTAACATATTATGACCTAAAAAAACGTGAAACTTAACTTCTTTCGTTTTTCTTTTGGGTTTGAATTGCCTTTGGTAAAGAAAATGTCAAATTTTTTGTAGTTTATTTAAAGTACCATTCACCGCAGATGAAGAGGTTAATCATACCGTTTACAATTTCTACAAAATTGAAGTAGAACCCTATAAAGTACAAGTTGGGCAAATTTTGACTGGCTGCTGCCATATTGATGCATCCCTAGGCAATAATTATTGAGCCAAATGATTTTATATGGCAACAATCCCAAATCAACTTTTAGAATGCGCCGCAACGACGCTCTGGAGCTTCTCAATTGATAGATCAGTGTGGACTAGGTATGCCCATCCTGATCCTGATTTTCGGGATTTAGTCAATCCCGAAATTGTTAACTTATTTTTTTTGGTTTACTTTTTTATAAAAAGAAATTCATCATGACATTTCCCCTTGAGAGGAGATAGGGAACACAATATCGAACTTAAATATTTATTTGATTAACTCTGTTAATACTGTCATTGAAAAGTTAAACTTTGTTATTCTTTTTAAACGTGTCCAACAATTATATCGAAATTTTAACGTGAGAAGTGCTAAAAATAATTAAAGATGAATTAAAGAAAAAAATGTCTTTTGAAATGCACAAAACATGTAACGAAACTTCAGTTCGGAGACTGAGATGGTATTATTTGGAAACGGGGCTACCTATTAGTTCGGCCGTGCTCGTCGTTGGGGGGTGGTTTGTTATGTTTCCAATAAAAACTAATTCGTTTCTAAGAGATTATAAAATTTAGGTAGCAAAATTAAAACAACTAAAGTGACTCATAAAGACAGATAGAAATAAAGAGAAGAATATATGGATTGATGATGTACGTGTAGCGAGAGATGTAATATGCTACATAGATCCTAGCCCACCCTCCATGCTGATATATATATTTTTCTGCTTATCAGCCCTAAACAAAAATAAAATACAAACAAAAATCACCCTACATGCCCCATGCCTAAACCTCACTTTTCACAACCAAATAAATATTAAAATTTAAAATTTCATGTTTGAAATATAAAAATTTATTTAACAATGAATATTAACATATATATTTAAAGATTGAAAATTATCAGAAAAGGTATTTTTAAATTATAATTGGTCACAAATTGAAATTTACCATACATCTTTTAAGTTATACACCCGTAAAATTTGTAGTAACAATTAATAGTTAGTAACGAATGTATACTAATAGTTTTAACAACTATTAAATAAATTAAAAGAAGTTATTACGGTATATATTATTTACCTTTCTATTTTTTAAAATTTTAAGAGAAAACAAAAAAAAAAAATAAGTTATTATGTATGAAAAGGTTTTAAACAAAAATAGTGTTTTTGAATTTGGATGATTGAATAAGAATATAAAAAAAAAAACAAATATGAATTAATTAACTTACTTAGTATATGATTTCTCCATCGATGTCCTCAGGCGCCGGAAGACTTCAGACAGGATACGTATTCTTATTATGTTCAACCAATTATTCGATATGATTTTTTTATAAGTATGTTCAATTTAAATATGTATGTATGTATTATAATATCTACGAATATGTTTATTTTCCTAAATATTACAACGCATACATTTGAGTGTACAGGGGTGTGCTGGAAATCGCAAATGCAAAACGCAAGAATTTTAAAAGTCGTTTTTTAGTAAGATTTCTGTAATAAAATAATTTTATGACAAATATTATACAAATATTTCTCTATTCAACAGAATAAGATTAAAAGTGTATTAAAAACAGCCTCCAAATTCTTGCGTTTTGCGTTTGCGATTTCCAGCACACCCCCCGTAGTTTCCTCTAAGTGTAAAGGTATTTGAAATATATTCGTAAAATGACTTTCTCCTATAATCAATTAGTCTCCTTCCTCTTGAAATAATTATTTACTTTTCAGACTTTCCTCAATGAAATTTAAATTTTAATGAAAAATTTTTCGACAAATTGTGAAGGTTTAAACAAAATGTTTCTTGATTAAAATTAAGTAAATTTCATAAATAAACTTTACTCTTTAGAATAATTTACCCCTATCCGAAAAGGTTAGTAAAATTTGGTTTTTATCACAAACATTCCACTGATGCACCAAATTCAAAATTTAAACTTTACTATTTACAGGGTTATGATTATTAAAGTGTTTTCCGAGAGTGGGCAGAGGACCTACGGTAATATTTATTGAGCGATTTCACGCAAAGGGTTAGGATTATTTAAGTGTTTTTCACGTAGTAAAGTAAGATATTTAATAAAGTAATGTTTATTATATACTACATAATTCTTACCACTAGTGGTGGGTAAAAAAATGTGTTTATGTTAAAATTAGAAGAATTCAAGAAGAATTCTTGACAAAAACTACGAAAGCAAGTAACGCTGGGTCTCCAAGTTGCAATATTTATTGCTAAGTACAAGCAAAAACGTCGGCAGAACAATGACAGAACAATGGAGCAATAATTGCTGAATTTATTGCTGGAGAACACTTGAAATTGCTTTGCCATAAATTTGCAATTTTCACCGCGAGTAGGCGTATAAAGTTTTGTGGCTGTACATATTTATAACAAATGTTTTATGTTGTGTTTTGAAGTGGTTGTGAAATTTTCTTTTTTAAATTAATAAAATAATTAATTGTTATTGTCGTAGCTGTTTTTTGTATTACTTTTTTGTTTATTTGCGTTAAAAAAAGTTGAATTGTTCTATTGAAAAAATTAAAAATATACAAAAAAATAAATTCGTCGTTTGCTTTTGTTGATCATGACGTTTATTAAAAAATATAATATATAATAATATATTTATTGATTGCTTTTTTAATAAATAAACACACAAACAAAAACAACCATACAGAGAAATGAAATGTCAGATAAATTACAACTGATTTGACAGCATATTGCTAAGCAATAATTGCTCAAGCAATAAGAAGAGCAATCATTGCGCAATGGATTGCCACTCATGGCAATAAGCGGTCTATACGTCGCAAATTTTATGGAGCAATGAAATTTGACGTTTGCCGCAATAAATATTGCTACGTGAAGACCCGGGGTAAGAGTGCTATATTCGGCTATGGCGAATCTTATATACCCTTCACCATTTTGAGAGCATAATACAGAGCAACTAGACAAAAACAAAATAAATTTTACATATACAAGTAACGTATTAAAGTTTTCCTTTTTAATCCGGGAATTAATTACTCAACTTCACTCGATTGTGTTTGGTATAATTCTATTTATTTCAAAAAATCAAAGGTTCTTACATAGCTAGTACAAAGGCAACTTAAAGAAAAATCAAGTTTCAATGTTATTTCAAGGCAATGTTTATTTTGCTACAACAACATGAAGGAATCTTATTACGTCTGAGAATTATTAAAAATGTTAATTTAAAAATATTCTCAGACGATTTTACCTTAGTCAGCAAAAAATGTATGTTTAGGGTTTTCAGACCCAAGAACTAATTATGGGAATAAGTTTTTTACGTCACTTCTCCCCCCTTCGAGAACGCTCGCGTCCTCGCGTATACTTTGACTTTTTATCACACAATTACCTTTGAAATATTGAAACATGATCAATAAAATTAATATAATTGTAATAATTATCAAAATTATATAAGTAATATTATTTCCCGTCTTCATTTTATATAGACTTAATTTTAGCTCACTTAAATTAGTATTAGGTAATTGTGTCAATGTTTTATTAACAATGTCGTTCACATATGGCACATATAAAAATTTATTATTATCATTGAAGGATTCTCGTTTATAGCGATTTTAAAGTTTGAAAAGAAAATTAAATTATGATTTTTTATATTTAGATCTAAATCGTTACAAGATTGTTTAATACTTATTTCAGCAATATTTTTTGTAACAATAAAATTAGGTTTACTAAAACTTATTTCTTGTCTGTCGTTTGTTATAAATTCACATTCTGTTTCGTTTTTATTTAATGGATTTCTGATACACTTACTTTCTAAGTATTGAATTTTTGAACCTATTATTTGTCAATGTTGGTAAGTTTTCTATTCATATCAAAATTTAATTCAGTATGATTTACAAGCATAGGAAAGGGAACTACTTTTAAAATTGGATAAGTTTTCATTGAATTGGGAATTCTAGTTACGAAATATAGCACATCTTCCCATTGCCATAAAAAGGTTCTAATATATTCAAATTGATTAGTACTTAACTCCGAAATTTTATCCGGGTCTATTAATTTTGGATTCAATATACCTTGCTTACTTAAAACTAGTCCTAATTGAATGTCTTAAAAATGTTCGTAGTAACTTTTTACGTTGTCCAAAAACCCATCTGATGACACCTTTCTAACAATCTGATTGTGTAGTGCATTGGTGGCATTCCTCAAGTTTTGAACAAGTTGGGTTTCATTGTTTACATGGGCTAAAATACAATTAATGTCGTCCTGTAGTAATGTGGTATCTTCTATTGTCTTCAATCTGTTCTGAATTTCGATTATATCCTCGTCGCCAAGAGTTCCAAACAAAAATTTAATTCCACTGCCCAAAGCATTAAATAGTCCGCGTTTGTGTCTTATGTTAAATAACTTCCGTTCAGAGTCAGCGATTTTCAAGTATCTTCTAGTCATGGATGTCTGTAAAAATTTATTCTCATAAAATTCTTTTTCTAATAATTCGTACGCTAATTGCATTTCTGTTTTGTTAATTTTTAATATAAGTTCATTGTACTTATCAGGTAATTCTATCGTTCCTTGCTGCAGCATTATGTAACCCCGATCACTGCTTATCTCTTGAATTTGTATGATCTGAGTCGCTGCTGTCATCATCAGTAGAAGGTATTTCAATATTGTTAATAATAGTTTCGGTCAGGGCTGTGGAGTCGGAGTTGAGGTTTTTGTGCCGGAGTCGTAGTACCCACAAGAACTCGCGACTCCGACTCCAAAGTTTTTCGGCATAAAAAATTTCCAAAATAAAAATTATTCGAAATTGACGATGCAGTATTTCAAATATCGATTTAAAATTTTTAAGAATCATTTTTATGCTATATTTAACAATTTAAAAGCTAATGCTTTAAAAAAGTTAGAGTGCTATATTCGGATGTACCGAATCTTTGACACCCTCCACCGACAGTTAGAATATATGAGAGCTATAAATTATTAAATAATCCTTATAAAACGGACGTCAGTATAAAAATTGGTTCCGGTTCAAACCAATTGTACGACAATCAGAATGTGATATGCTTTTTTCCTAGCAATTTGAACTAACTTGAATAATATATCATGATTCGTAAAAGTTTATGCCGAACTAAAATGATTTTCAGGAGGGACATTTATATTATACCATGGCAGCCTTGTCATTTATCCAGTTTTCCCTTTTTTTGCGAGTTTTTTGAGATGCATAATTTAATCAAAAATAAAATTTTTCAGTATACTGGATACAAATATTAAGTGATGTTTTCATGTTATTAAATGGTCTTGTGTTTTCTCCGTTCTTTATTATTTTAATTGTGTTAACTTCTTCGTAAAGATCCCAAATTTTTTTTTAGATTCTGAAATATCTTTAGCACTAGATTCATATAAGTTGTCTGAAAATAATGTTATAAATCTTGGAGTTTATTATAAAAAAATTCGATTTTGATAACGACTTTCTGAAACACGTCAAAGATCTTGCATGTTTTTATGTAATGAGAGGTTACCAATTAAGTATTTCTCAATTATGTGCTATTGTGGCAAATTTAGTCGATTTGAGTGATATTGAAGAAGTTAATTATGAATAGCTTGAGCTTTAATTTTTAGGAACATAATTAATAGAAAGAGCATACGAGAGGGCGTATTCAAAATAAAAACATTTTTAGATTTAATTTTTATATATTTTTTAATAAAATGAATTCTATATATTTTTTTTCATTTAATTATTTAACAGTAATATAAAAAGCCTTACAACATGTTTTTGTTTTTATACCCTTCACCGAAGGTAAGAGGGTATATATAACTTTTTTCATTCCGTTTGTATGTTCCAAAATATTGATCCTACACCTTATAAAGTATATATATTCTGGGTCCTTATGAAAAGCGAAGTTCAAATCCGGTTTTCCGTCTGTCCGTGTGTATGTTGAAATATGTTTTAAGAAGACCCCAGAAAAGATGGGGACTAGGTTGTCATATATTTATGTCACATATACTCCGTTTAAGTTTGCTATTGAAATTCAGGCAGATCGGTTCAAAAATGACGGAGATATGAGCAAAAAACCACGACTGCCTCTAATTTTACCCAAAAATCCTTTGTTGTTGTTGTTGTTTTTTTATTTGTTTTTTCTGTATTTCTGGAGAACGGCAAGAGCCAAAGTTTCCAATTAAGATCAAATCATTTTGGTTATCAATACACAACCTCTATGCCATATTTCATTTTAATGACATTTAAACAACGTTCCTTCATGGTTCAGTTGTCTAGGGCGTTTGTGAAAGTTAGAAACTATGAGTCCCATGTTTAGAATCTTGGTTTTTAAAAAAAAAAACATTTTTTTAATTTTTTTTTTGTTCTAAAAACGATTTGAAAAAAATATTTACCAGTTTTCAAATTTATAATGAAGTTTTATAAATATGTATGTATTTGTAAAAATTTTTTCGTTTTTGTCTAGTTACTCTGTATTCTGCACGATTTGAAAAAAATATTTAGTTTTTTTTCAGAAATAGGAGTTTTTTTTTAAAAAATAAATTATGGACTGATCATCACGAAATCCTGTATAGTGATTTCCGTTATTAAAAATCTAAATGGTACAAATTTCAATACAGTAGTGAAATTTGTTTTAGCGCTTAAAGTGCTTTTCAGAAAACTGCTTAATATGGGATCTTAGGTAAACATGGACCGATAATCAGAAAATTGCCATATGAACCAAAATTGGACCAAATTTTACAATATCTATGGCTGCTATGGTTTTAGGTGTATTTAAATAATTTCCTAAAGTGAGCATTATATTTGGTATTATATAGAAAATTATGGACCGATCTTCTAGAAATTTTATAGCGTGATAGTGCCAAATTGCATTACAATAGCATAAGTTATTACGTTTTTAACGAACTAAACTGTTTTCCGAGGGTAGGCTTTATATGGAGCCTAGGGTTAATTATGGCCCGATCTTCACGAAATTTTGCAGTGTCTTAAAAAACTGTGACGTACAAAATTTTATTATGATAGCGATATTTATTACGGGAGTAAGCTTTATATGGGGCCTATGGTAAATTATGGACCAATCTTTACGAAAGCACATTTAAATATGATAGCAATATTTATTACGGTTTTAGAAATAAATTATGGCACCTTTTACGTAAGTTTTTGCAACAAAATTGTCAATTTTCAAGGGTGGTAGTTCTACATTTTGATTAAAAACTACTGATCGGATTTTGCTGGATTTCGCTCCCAAACTGCTGAGGATAACTAGAAGCAATTTGACACCAAGATTGAACTTTTGTTTTAAGTTTTTCGAAAGTTAGCGTATTTTAAACAGACAGACATGGCTAATTCGACTTAGAATTACTCAAGAAACCAGGGGTATTAGATGCATAAAAAAAAATTTTTACATGGAATGACAAACTTAGTATACCCTCATTCCGTACGGTAATTACTCTTCTTTAGGGTAATTTTGGGCCGCAAAAGGTAGCAAGGTACTTTTATTTAAAAAACGGTAATTTAAAGATATTTGGATTTTTAGTATGCATATACATGCTAACATATGTATGAATGTTTAATAATTTTAACGTTTGAGAGGTAATTTTAAATTTAAAAATAGATCAATTTTATAACAAAAAATTAAGAACTATTTATTTTTGTTTTTGCAAATGCTTTCGTAACAGCGATAAGTCCAATTAAGAAAACTTCAATTATGCTTGTATAGTTATTATTAATTTTATATTAAACTTTTTGTTTGTTTAAAAATTAACAATATTTAAACATACTTACATATCAAATAGCCGCACTCAAAAGAAAAATCAATACAAACGTACTTAAATCAATCCGAAGCGGGATTGATAGTACGGTGAGTACGGATTTTCTTGAATCAAGTACAAAAAGATTGATTCAAGTACGGATTTTCAATCGCAAAATACTTAAATTATCCATATTCAATGCCGAAGTAATCCGAAATTGAGATTGATTTAAGTAAAACTAAGATTGAATCAATCTCAAAACGCGATTGATTCAAGTATTATAGAGTTGATTTTATCTCCAATTCGTGCTTGAAAAAAAACCAAAAAAAGAAATTAGGAAGAAAAAATAATTATGATTGATTTACTTACCCGTTTTACATCTTAAAGAATGATAAAACACCAACATCATGCCCAATATGGTTTATACTTTAAAAATCTTTAAAACTAAATGAGAAGCAAGATTTCAAATTTACTTTTTAACCCTTCATGGCACACAAGAGTCTGGCCAGAACTTTGTTTAATTTGTATAGATAATCAAAACATGCGTAAGCCGAAGGGTTAAACATGAAAATAATACATACATATAGTCTGAGTTCATACGGCTCTTTCTTTATTGAAAAGATTGCTACTTTATAGGCGAGAGGGGCGAGGGGAATATAAACGAGTACACACATGCCTGTACTGTCTTTACGTTTTGCTTTCTTATTCGTTGTTTAATTTTGTTTTTGTTTTCATACGCACGACTATACAAAATAAAAAACATGGCGTCGACATGACATGAATCATTTGAACACCAATTCATGTTCAAAGAAGAAAAAGGAAGAATATTTTCAATAAAGAAAGAGCCGTATGAACTCAGACATATAGTCTGTCAAGAATGGGTTTTCACATTAAAAAAAATTTACTTTTTCACTTTATTTTATAAAAAGAAAAGTACTTTTTATTTAAAAACAAATTTGTTTTTTATTTATTGTTAAGGCCCAACCATAATATGTATTGCCTTGCTTAACCTACTGTAAAAATAAACAAAAAGTCTCTCAAATGTATTAAAAAAAACAGAAATAAAACCAACAAACATTTGATTCCGTAGGGAATGTGCGATCAATTTCGCACTTTGCTTAAGCAAATGACAGTTTCATAAAATTTAACAATAAGTTTCCTTAAGTTCAATATGGTTTGCCTCATATAATTTTCATGTATTCGTACATTTGCTTAAGCCAACTTGAGCACATTATGGTTGGGCCTTTATTACTTGCATAATTTACAATGATATAAAACTCAAAAGTCCACTTTGATTAAAAAAAGCTAAATATTTAACTAAATAGTTAATACTTAATTTTTTTTGATGTCAAGAAACTCTTTTCACAAACATTGCGACCATGCAGTTAAGCATTAACATTATTACAAAAAAAAAATGAATTTGTTGCTTTTAATACTTGATGTGACTACCCGTAGCATCTTCCACGCATCGGACTCTCTTTTTAATCGAGTGAATTAACTTCCTTAAGTCATAGTTGGCTGGTATATTTTGCCACTCTTCCAATATTGCGGCTTTTAGAGCTGTCTTGTTAGTCGGTTGTCATTTAGCCACTTTTTTTTTCAAATAAACCCACAAATTTTCAATCGGGTTTAAGTCCGGATTTTGGTCAGGTGTTTTTATAACTGTACCGTAATTATATAGTAGCCACATTTTTACTACATGGGACTTGTGTTTGGGGTCCTTATCTTGATAAAATTTGAATTGCTGCTTATTATCTCGTGTGAACCCAAATTTTTTGTGCACTGCTTATCAAATTATTTTGCGAAATGCTTAAATATTGTTGCGCAACCATGGTTGTCTCTATAAAAACTAAATCTCCTACCCCTTTGCTCGAAATGCAGCCCCAAATCATCGTCGACATTTTTCCAAATTCTATTGTTGGAATAATGTTGCGATTTTCCAACAATGTTAGGGGGTTTTTCCACACTCTAGTTGGTCCATCGTTGTAGTACAACTTAATTTTGTTCTCGTCGCAGAGTAGCACATCGTCCCAATAGTCCACAGGTTGCGAAATGTTTCTTATGATGAAGGAAAAACGTTCTCTAAATTTACTGCAGAAAACAGTGTTAATTTACCGGCTGCTCTTGAAAAGTATGTGTTTTTTAATAAGACCTGTCGAACAGTTTCATGAGAAACAACATTATTACACTCTTTTACAAGCTCCTTCGCAAGTCTTCTTGTAGAAATCTTTGAGTTATGGGTCACTTTTCTTAAAATATAGCCTACCCTCTTTTTCAGCACGGTAAAGCACATTATAAATGGTTCTTCTTGGTACCAAAAACCTTTCCTGAGTACTTGCCCCCAATTGGTGGTTGTAATAAATCAGTTGAATCACTTCTTACGATAATCGTTTCCCTGGCAATTTTTAACACTTAAACTTACTATGTAAATTACGTATGCACTACAAAAATTCTGTGCCAAATGAGTTGTAAATTTACAAAGACAACTAACACACGTCATAAATATCGGTATGTTACCGTTAACAGTCAAGAATTTCCAAAAACATTAAAAAACGTAGCGTTGTGCAAAGAGTTATTTGACACCAATAAACTGCAGTACATGTTGGTTTTTGCAATATTTTTGTGTCTTTTTCACTGAATTTGGTCTTTATTTTTGTTTCTAGCATTATAAATACAGAACAAAAACGGATGAGCTAAAACAATTTTTTTTTAACCCTAGAGTACGAACCATATTTTACGTACGTTGTAACTAATGATCGTCGATTCGACGATGTATTTTTTAACTGCCTATAACTTTGGCTTTAAAGCAAATATACTTTTTCAATTAATGTTTTTAATCATCATGGCACCTTATAAGTTTATATAAAAAAAATTTTCGTTTTAATTCATATAGATAAACGAAATATTTAATTTTAGAACTTTTTTATTTAATGTTGCACATATTTTTGGGATCATAAAGAGTTACTTATAAAATATTGTTAGGAAAACTGAAAAACTAAAAAAGAGTCAAAACTTAAAAAAGACATTTTTGGCTTTAAAAAAAATAATTTTTTTTTTTTTTTAAATATCAATTTGAGCCAGAGTCACAAAGTTCAACTTTGGGTTCTCCGCATATGGGTTTTTCGCATATATCACATTTTAATTTTGACATTCGGCATTTTTTCGTATGGGCATGATATACACATATTTCATTTGTGTTTTTTTTTTTATTTTCTCCTTAGCTGGTCATTGTTGCCACTATTGTTTAAAGTAACACATTTGCAACATTTGCTCACAAAGTTTAAAAATAAAAGTCACGTTAATACTAACCATCGACGATTCGACGAGTACAAAACCAATAAAAGCAATGTTCCAGCAACGCAGTTTAAAAAACACAATTACACACAGCAAAAGTAAATCATCTACTAACAGCATATAAAATTTGAGAGTGTTAGGCACACCCATTTAAAAGTAAATTAATTAAAAGGAAGCGATGCTCGTCGAAACGTCGATCATTAGTACTCTAGGGTTAAAAACTAAACAAGACTTATGCCTTGTTCGCACGGTGCTTTGGATTACTTCGCTCTCCGTTTTAATTACTTATTTGAATTACCATGTTCGCACGGCATATTCCTAATCGGTTTTGACAGTTTTTCTTCTTCTTCTTTTTATTAATTTTGTTTATTGCTAAATTTTATAGTTTTTTGCGGTAACTTGTATTAAGAATGAAAAGAAAAAGTAAGTAAAAAATATTATTTCAAAGAAATACAAACATTTATTTATTTTCCCAGTAAATAGAATATTTTGTTTGTTTTATTTTAGTGCTTTGACAGTTGGTGATGGAAAAAACCGATAAAAATTAGAGATCAGATTGATTTTAAAGTAATCCACAGGGTAATAAAAATTGAATTACGTACAAATAAATAATCTGCTCTCAAAATTTTGTATCACGAATTATGTAATTTGGATCATAATAAGGCTGTGAATTACGAATGAGAGAGCGAATTACGAAAAAACGCTGTCGTGCGAACATGGTATTACAAACAAAAAGCAAATCGTTTTGTTCGAACTTGTGTTGTGTTTTTGCAATTGTACAACAAATTTTGAAAAACACACACGTACGCTTGCATAAAAGAATGCAATGCTGAGAGATGAGACTAATAAGTTTTATGCAGGGTTATCGTTGAGAATTTTGAAAAAGTCGCACAAAAAGTCGTTCTTAAAACAAAAAGTCGCACAAAAAAGTCGTTTTTTCAAATTTAAGTCTCACACTTTTTTTTAACATTTTAAATACTTTAGCCTTACAGTTACCCACCCGGGTGACAATTTCGATTTTATTTTTTTAATAGCTCTTAAATTTGCTTCAGTTTAAAAGAAATTTTTACTTAAAGAACAAATTGTTTTCGTTAAAAAAACTGAAACAAATTTGTGTGACGAAAACTTCTTTAACAAAAAAAAACGAAAAAAGTTGTATATCGATAACTTGTTCTCATCGCTTATAGACATGCAGTTACACCCGGGTGGGTATTGGTAAACGATGTACAAAAAAATCTTTGGTAAGGCGATGGTTAATAAAAAAAAAAAAACCAACAGAAATCAACAATTTAAGCGATATAAATAGGTGATAAATAATTCGTTAAAATGTGTTTAAATACACTTTTGTGTATTAATTTTACATTTGATTGATTTTTAATAATGTGTTTGTTTATACTTTAATAACTGCATAAATTTTACGTTTTATGTTTATACCCTTCACCACAGGTAGAAAAGGGTATATATAAGTTTGTCATTCCGTTTGTAATTTCTCCAATATTGATCTTAGACCCTATAAAGTATATATATTCTGGGTCCTTATGAGGAGAGTAGTTGATTAAACGATATCCGTCTGTCCGTCTTTCGTTTGATATGTGTTTTCCGGAGACTCCAGACATGAATGCGGCTAGGTTGTTTTACATTTATGTCACATATAGTCCACCGATTCTTGCTATTGAAATTCAGCCAGATCGGTCCAACAATGGCTGAGATATGACCAAAAAACCACGACTGCCTCTAATTTTTCCAAAAAATCCCTTGTGGTTGTTGTATTTTTATTACTTTTTTCTGTATATCTGGAGAACGGCAAGAGCCAAAGTTTTCGAATTAGGTACAAACATTAAGGTTTTAAATACACACCATCCCACAAAATGTGGGCGGGATTGGAGAAGTGGGAGTGGTACCTCCCATACAAAAAGTATTCAAAATTGTATAAAAACCTGAATTTTTTAACTCTAATATGACCTATGGTTACGCCTTATAAAGATCGGAAATTTTTAATACAAAATATTTCCTCAAAAACTCGGGAAAATCGGTTCAGATAAGAAAAAGTTATGACCAAAATATTAATTTTTTTTTTTAATACCCATTTTCGGGAACCATAGATCGTCACGAGTCCAAGTTTTATAACCAAAATAACTGGCAAATTTCTTCTTTAACACGTTGGTATATAAATCTGTCAAATCAATGAAGAAATAGCAGAGTTATGACCAAAATACTGAAATCCCAAAAATTACACTTTTTTATAACTAAGTTTGTTTTTTATACCCTTCACCAAAGGTCCTACACCCTATAAAGTATATATATTCTGGGTCCTTATGAAAAGCGAAGTTCAAATCCAGTTGTCCGTTTCTCCCCCGCCCCCCCCCCCCCCTTTGCATTTATTTATATATACTAGCATAATGCGCAATATGATTTTCGTTATCAGCCTTCTTTATTATTTCATCTATTTAACGAAATAATTTTAACAAATAGAAACTAGGAATTTTTGTGTTTTTTGCTACTTAAAAACTCGCCAAAAATGATAAATCTACGGTATGACAACAGTGCCCATACAAAAAGAAACCAAACAAACACACATACATGGTACAAACTATTTTGGTGATTATAGGCCACCTATTATGGTTCACAACTCAAATATGTAGTTGAGTTATAATTTTGGTATTATGGTTTACAACTTTGCTTTATTGTGGTGAACTAAAACATCAAAAATAATTACAACTCAACTGTGTTGAGTTGTGAACTGTAAACTGATCATATTTACTTTTAATGATATTCACAAAACGTTCCTTCATGGTCCAGTTGTCTAGGGGGTTTGCTTAGGTTAGAAACTGTAAGACGCTGCACACTGGTTCATATTTTGAGAAGGCGGCCAAAATTATTTTTTTTTTGTTCTCCGATTTTAAAATTTTTTTATTCATGTGAAAGTAAATACTAGTGAACCTCGGGAGCCAAAAAATTAAAACCCTATTTCAACTATTTCATTGAGAACAGGGTGGTCCGAAATGGACTTTCTCAATATTTGGTTATAGTTTTGAATTTCTGAGTCAATTTTTGAAGTTGAAATGCTCATAACTTTTTTGTTTTTTAAGATTTTTTGACAGAATAAGTTTTGTGTATTAGTTTATTTTATTAGCTATACGTGGTTTAAAGCATTAAACTCTGCGACCTCTAGAACTATTTAATTTTTTTTTTTTTAATTTCAAAATTTCCCGGAAATTTCCTACTTTATAGAGCATAAGTCCTGAGCGTCAAAATGCGTCAAAAAAAAACCTATACTCTCTTGTAGTCCAGAATCTAACCTACATTTCTATACCCCATTGTACGCACATCTGGATACGGCCTTGCGAACTACAGCAATTTCTGTGACCCAAGGTAAGATATTCGGTTCAAAAAATAAGTCCTGCAAGGAAAAATTACTGAAATTAAAGAAGGTGAATCTTAAAGAATTTTCGACAAATAAAGCAGTTCAGGCCACATAAATTATCTAGCACGTCAGGTTATCAATTAATTTGGAGAAGGTAAAGGTATTGCCATTGTTATGAACTTATTGTGGGTGAACGGATGCTGCAAAACGAATAGGCGACATAAATAGACTAACACGTTAGATTTCTGAGTAAGTTAAAAGGTTAAACATAAGTAAATAGCCGCAACATAAACTACATAGTTTAATTAACTGAAAATTGCAAATTAATTTAAAAAAATGGAAGAACAGGTAAATGGTCAAAAAACTAGCACGCAGTTATATTTTACGTGAAAATTACCTACATGTTACCTGTTAATTTATTGCCGGTATGTTATCCTTTTAAAAAGTGTGAAAACAGGGGTTTTTTATGTTTCAAAGAAATGCTAATAAAAGATTAAATTTGTATTTAAAAAAGGGTTTTAATGTTTTAAAGAAGCAGTAACAAAAGATCATTTAAAAAAACTTCTATCAAGAGTATAAAAGTGCATGCATTCATAATTTTACCTTCATTATTGTTTAAACAATGGCTAAGTTCAGTTATAAAGTTTTCGCAGATATATATTTTCAGCAGAAAGATGAAAAAGATTTTGTGTTACACATAATGAATAATCCATTCTTTCATAAGATTCATAAGATAAAAATTAAAAATTTTTTATTAACATTAAGAAAACGGTACCTTAAATGTTCTAGAAACAAGAAAACGTTTTACTTACGCAACGAAAAATGGCTAACAAATGATCTGATTTTTAAGAAGCTGTCAATAACTGCTAAGGAAACTGGAAAAGTGGGTCGGCCCGCAAAACAAATTTACAATTGCAGTGAAAGATCACGAAGACGCAAGCTAGCAAATATCAATAAAGAAATTTCTCATAGTATGATAAAGGATTCATTTCTGCATCAAATTCAACCAACGCAAAATAAGAAAACAAAAATTGCAATAATTGAAAAAAGAGTGGAAGCGAGCCCTAAACGCACAAAGAGGATTTTAAAAAGTATGCCTACACCAACTGAAGAAATGAAATTTACTCCAGAAGAAGCATTTGCACTATTTTTGGATTTAAAACGGACAAAAAATCAGTATACAGAACAGCCAAAGCGAACCAATAAAATAAAATAAAATAAAATACACATACATCTCAAACCAAAAATAAAAGTTGAATTACCTTAAATGTTATCGATAGCCAAGAATGCTATTTGGGCATTTTTCAAAATATTCCTTTTCAGTTTTATCCTTATAACAACTCGTCTTTCCCAAAAACGCCAACCTTTGGCCCCTGTGAATATTGGGACTAAAAAATTTACAGGGGCCAAATATTGGCATTTTCTGACAGGATCTAAGTTCGACAATAAAAAATAAGTATCAGTTGTAAAATACAAGAGAAATAATGATAAATTATAAAAAAATCATATATGAAATATTCAACTTTTACACCGAAACTCAGCAAAAAAATGAAAATGCATTTTGAACTCCCCATAACTTTTGCTCCTATCAGTCGAATGTTACGTTTTATAGCGCAAATTAAAGCCTAACATCGCACCTATCGAGCAAAAAAAATCGCATAAAAAAATACCAATCCAGTCAAAAGTTATGGAATTTTGAACGCCTTCTCGTAAAATTTCCCACTGCGCGCTGGTTCGAATCTTGTTTATTCAAAAAGAAATTTTTTTTAAATTTTTTTATGTTATGAAACGATTTAAAAAAATATTTATTAGTATTAACTTTTTAAATTTAATTTATAATGAAGTTTTATGTATTGTATATATGTATGTTTATGTAGAAATCAATTAGGTTTTGTCTAGTTGCTCTGTATTCTGCTCGCACAATGGTGAAGGGTATATAAGATTCGGCACAGCCGAATATAGCACTCTTACTTGTTTTTAACTTTTTTTGTATTTTAGTCCAAGTTCATTACTTGGCATCCAACCTTCTATTTCAGTATCTAGAAAATTTAGAGTTGATAGCATCGACTCACAAGTTTCTACTTTTAACCTGTTGGTTAAGTTATTTTTCATTATTCTAATTTTGAAAAAAAAAAAATTTTTTTCAGCACACGCACTGTTGTGCGGTAGAGTTAACACATGCGCTGCTTATTTGTCTAAATTAAGGTACAATGGTTAATAAAAAGCAATTTTTAAGCTTCCTACTGTTTGCCAAAAAATGGTTAGCATTTGTAATTTTAAAAATGTGATTGTATGATTTATCATTGGATTAACTTTCTAACATACATGTTAAATTCCAATTAGAATTAGCAATTGATGCAATTAGTTTATATTCTCTAATTGATCAAACAATTAGAATTAGTTCAACTTATTCCCATTAGCTAATTGAAATTTTTATTCCAATGGTAAAACTAATTGCAATTAGTTGCCATTAGCAAAAAAAATTGGTTAACCTTTACAATTAGAAATCTAATTGACTTCTGATAATGCAATTAGATATTCAATTAGCTCGAATTAGAATCAATTATTTTGATATTTTCAAAAACAAAAAAATATTCGCTTTCAGCAATACGAGCTTTTAAAAAGAAAAGTCCGTCAAGCGACCCCGCCTTGGACTATTAATAATGCCTGCAAAGGAAAATAGTCGCTCCACAGGGCCTGAAGACGTAAGCGGTGTGTGTTGCAAAACAATGCTATTTCCTTTAATGTAGGATATTTGGACCATATATTGGAAGTTTTATCAGCATCATTCAAATATTGATGCGTCATATTCGTAATAAAATGCATATCGTTATCTTAATATAAAAAGGCCCCAACTCATTATTTTTGGAAATCCGTTTTTTTATTGATTCTTGTAGAATGGTTGCTAATACACATTCTATTAAAATTTCAAGCAAATTAGATTAAAAATAAAGAAGTTATGTTATATTGACAATGTTTGTGTAGCTATATTATTTCAGCTTTTATTAAGTTTTTCCTTCTCCTGTAAAAAGTGTTTTTGATGAGTTGGGGCCTTTTTATATTAAGGTAACGATGTTATGAATATTGTAGTTTTTTTTTGTTTGTGAAAATATCAAAATAATTGATTCTAATTCGAGCTAATTGAATATCTAATTGCATTATCAGAAGTCAATTAGATTTCTAATTGTAAAGGTTAACCAATTTTTTTTGCTAATGGCAACTAATTGCAATTAGTTTTACCATTAGAATAAAAATTTTAATTAGCTAATGGGAATTAGTTGAACTAATTCTAATTGTTTAATCAATTAGAAAATATAAACTAATTGCATCAATTGCTAATTCTAATTGGAATTTAACATGTATGCTTAATACATACATAGAGTTACATTACAGTGGTTCGGTTCCCATAAAAAAAAAAATTGAGCCAGTCAACCCCTAGGGTTAAAGATAAGTTGAAAAGGATTCCAAAAAAATTTTTAATTTTTTGCCACGCCTCTGGATACCGCGCCTTTAGTTTTAGTATTGCATATCGTTATTCATGGCTCGTCTATGGCTTCATTTTTGCCTTTGGTGACATTTTAATCCGACATCGAATTCTGGGCGCCATTTATACCATCTTGGGACGTACCACCCTAATGTCCAATTTTTTCACGTGGCAAGAAAACCCTTTTAAAACTTTGTACTTTTAGCTTTCCATTTACTAATTTTTATGCCACGCCCCAAAATTGTGGCCACTTTTCTTTACTTATATATATTACATTGAACTTTTGGTTTTTTATATATAGCGCCGCATTTTAAAGTCCAATTTAATTGCATCGCATATCAGTATTAATGGCCTCGCTATGGCTTCATTTTTGTGTTTGGTGACTTTTTAATTCGACATCGAATTCTGGGCGCCACTTATAACAACTCGGGTTCTTCCCCCCTAATATCCAATTTTTTGCACGTGGCAAGAAAGCCTCTCTAATACTTTGTATCTCTAGGTTTTAATTTGCTCACCCTTATGTCACGCCCCAAAAAAACGCCCCATTTTAAAACCTTTTCTTTAGCTTCACTTCGTAAAATCAAATCTTGTAACGTTAATTTAACCGCCTTATACTCAATGCAAATGGATGAAACTTTGCAGGCATACATATTCCCGATGACAATACACGAATACATGGGCGTAGCCAGGATAAAATCTAGGGGAGGGGGGTTAAAACCTTTTCTTTAGCTTCACTTCGGAAAATCAAATCTTGTAATGTTAATTTAACCGGCTTATACTCAATGCAAATGGATTAAACTTTGCAGGCATACATATTCCCGATGACAATACACGAATACATGGGCGTAGCCAGGATAAAATCTAGTAAGGGGCAAAAATTTTTTATTTGTACAATGCTTTTTTGGCCGCCTTTTACTCAAAGCAAATGGATGAAACTTTGCAGGCATACATATTCCCGATAACAATACACGAATTCATGGGCGTAGCCAGGATAAAATCAAGGGGGGGCCAGAATTTTTTTAAATGCTTTTTATTAGCTTCACTTTGGAAAATCAAATTTTGTAACGTTAATTTAACCGCCTTTTACTCAATGCAGATGGATGAAACTTTGCAGGCATACATATTCCCGATGACAATACACGAATACATGGGCGTAGCCAGGATAAAATCTATGGGGGCAAATTTTTTTTTGGTAAAATGCTTTTTTGACCGCCTTTCACTCAAAGCAAATGGATGAAACTTTGCAGGCATACATATTCCCGATAACAATACACGAATTCATGGGCGTAGCCAGGATAACATCAAAGGGGGGGGCAGAATTTTTTAAATGCTTCTTATTAGCTTCACTTTGGAAAATCAAACCTTGTAACGTTAATTTAACCGCCTTTTACTCAATGCAGATGGATGAAACTTTGCAGACATACATTTTCCCGATGACAATACATGAATCCATGGGCGCAGCCAGGATAAAATCTAGGGGAGGGGGGTTAAAACCTTTTCTTTAGCTTCACTTCGGAAAATCAAATCTTGTCACGTTAATTTAACCGCCTTTTACTCAATGCAAATGGATGAAACTTTGCAGGCATACATATTCCCGATGACAATACATGAATACATCGGCGTAGCCAGCATAAAATCTAGGGGGGTCAAATTTTTTTTTTTGGTAAAATGCTTTTTTGACTGCCTTCTACTCAATGCAAATGGATAAAACTTTGCAGGCATTTACCAGGATAAAGTCTAGGGGGGCGGTCAAAATTTTTTTTTTGATAAAATGCTTTTTTGACTGCCTTCTACTCAATGCAAATGCATAAAACTTTGCAGGCATTCATACTCCCGATGGTAATACACGAATACATGGGCGTAGCCAGGAAAAAATCTAGGGGGGGGGGCAAAAATTTTTTTTTTCACTTCGCAGCATCAAATCTTGCATCCATTTGCGTTAAGTAAAAGGCGGCTAAAAAAAGCATTTTACAAAAAAAATTCTGCCCCCCGTAGATTTCATCCTGGCTAAAAAAAAATTTTCTAATGAATTCCTTACTTACTGCAGTTTTTACCCCTAAATATTAAAAATATTTTCATTTAAATTTAAAACTATTTTCGTAAATGTAAATGTAAATTGTAATGTATTAATTAAAGATATTCGTTACTAAAAAGTAAAAAATAAAAAAAAAAAAAAAAATTTTAAGAAACGCTTTTCTTTACCTTAATATATTGCTCAGTTGTGAACACAGAATAAATATGAATACCAAAAAAATCGACTAAAAGTCAAAAAATAACAACATTTCAAACAACATAAACTTTTAAATCAAAATGGAAAACAACTCACACATCCCTTAAAGAAAAGCGTGGGGCGCCCATACCAACCTTAACTTAAAAAAAAACATGACTGCCGTGAGTACATTTTAATATTTCAGACCGAAAGAAATACAACCAATCATGTTTCAAGCTACCAATTTTCAATAATTGAGCATTTTGTTTCATAACAGAAAAAAATAATAATCATATCTGAATACGAAAATCGCATATTTGATTACAAAAATTTTTGAATTTTGTGCGATGACGATTTTTGCGGTATTGGTAAAAAAGTTTGTATGTATAATTGTTAAATTTTTAATCAACAACCAAGTTTATTGAGTCAATAAAAAAAGTTGTTGCCCAAAATAATTTTTTTTCAACAAAATGTTTACTTGATTTGTTAAAATAAATTGTTGAAAATGTTGAATAAATCAAACAATATGTTAATCGAATCTTTATTTTTTATTTATTAATGATGATGTTATAAATTTTCAATTTTTATATTTTTATAAAAACACTAAAATTTATTATGCGGGGATAAGTAAGTTCCTATGCGCATTTCACTGGTTGCTTAGGCCAGATCATCAGGAAACCTTTTCCAAAGACTTTGGCAAAACTAAATTTATTATTAAAATAAAACTGTAAAGCAAATGAGAATAATGAGCTATTTAAAAATGGACAAGAGTTGTTAAAATACTGTCTTTACTTTGATTCAAATATTTTTTTTTTATTGAATATGAAGAAATGTTTAATTATTTCATTATTAAATATGTTTTATTGAGAGCTATTTTGCAAAGTGTAAATTTGAAAAATTTTTCCTTTAAATCAAACAAAAAGTTTGTTGACCTAAAATTTTATTTTTAACAAACTGTGTTGTTAAAAATTTTCTTGAGATATTTTTTACTGTGTAAGGAGAAGGCAACGATTTACACTCTATAAATATACTACTGGCAATGATAACGCATCCTTATCATTCAGTACGATTTCACGGTTACGAAATTATAAGAACTGGAAAGACCTAGCCGCAAAAATTAGGGTTTCGTGCTTCAAAATGTGAAATAAATTTTGACTGCAATGCATACACAGAAATTATAAAGTGGGACAATTTACTAATAACGGAGCCTCGATGTCTATATTTCTACACTGATGACAAATTTTTTTTTATTGCACCAGCAAAATTATAAATCAGAAAATAAATTTAATTAATTAAAATTTCTTTCACGATTAACTTTAACTCTTCTTTATAATTATAAAATTTCATTCTGACTGATGCAATTTTCTTGTTTTTGTATGTTGATCTACCTGGTTTAATATTATATGTATGTGCAAAATAAAAAATGGGGCGTATTTTTGGGGTGACGTGACATAAGAGTGAGCAACTTACAACCTAGACATACAAAGTATTAGAGAGGCTTTTTTGCCACGTGCAAAAATTTGGACATTAGGGGGGAAGGAACCGAGTTGTTATAAGTGGCGCCCAGAATTCGATGTCGAATTAAAAAGTCACCAAACACAAAAATGAAGCCATAGCGAGGCCATTAATACTGATATGCGATGCAATTAAATTGGACTTTAAAATGCGGCGCTATATATAAAAAACCAAAAGTTCAATGTTATATATATAAATAAAGAAAAGTGGGCCTAATTTTGGGGCGTGGCATAAAAGTGAGTACATTAAAAGCTTGAAGTACAAAGTTTTAAGAGGGCTGGCTATCTTGCCACGTGAAAAAAATTGGACATTAGGGTGGTACGTTCCGAGATGGCATAGGTGGGGCCCAGAATTTGATGTCGGATTAAAATGCCACTTAAGGCACAAATGAAGCCATAGACGAGCCATGAATTACGATATGCAATATGTTATGATCGGACTTAAAATGGCGTTGCAGTATACAAAAAACTAAAAGAGCGGTATCCAGATAATCTTTAATCCTACGGGGTGACTGGCTCAACTTTTTTTTTGAACCACCTTAATGTACATACATATATACGTACTTTGTATGGCTATCAGGGGTGTGCTAGAAAGGGAAACGTAAAACGCAAGAATTTGGGAGTCGTTTTTAACACACTTTTAAAAAAATATTTTTAATTTTTGTTTCAAATTTTTGTTTAATAGAGAAATATTTGTCATAAAATTCTTATATACAGAAATCTTATTAAAAACCGATATTTAAAATTATTGCGTTTAACGCATGCTTTTAAAAACACTTTTTTTTATTTTCAAATAAAAGGTTTAATTGAAAAATAAAAATTAAAATTGGTAAAAATATTATAAAAAATATTAAATATACGATGTCGATGTTTTTTAGTTTTGACGACGATGTATCGCCGATGTATCGTAAATCAAAACATCGATGTTTATGAACGATACATCGATGTTTAGAAAACTTCGATGTATCGTTTGCATACCTAGTAGCAACAGCTTCCATTTCTACAACGAAACACATCAACAACAATTAATAAAGCAATGTTTCCTTACACAAATAACCCTGCCGTCAAATGAGTAGCTAACTACAAAAAAACCAACTTTAAGTTAGCTTGTATAGACTAACTTAAAGCCAACTACTACGCAATGCAAAATTTATATTAACCAAAGTGTATACAAACACTGTGTAGTATATTTTAAGTAGAGAGAGCCAAGTCGTTTGGCAAACAAACGGCTCCAAGACCCATACAAGATTTAATTTATTTAGTGCTATTATTACAATATACGGAGTAGAAATTGGTAATCGGTTATGGCCAGGTTATAGTATAATTAAAAAATTAACTAAGTACAATTGTACGATTTCGACAGGTGATTTAAATCGAAGTGGAAACATAGCATTACTTATAGTTTTGCATTATAACAACTTTTTTATTGTCATTATTTTTAAAAATATTAAGTTTGTAACAATCGGCCTTTACTTAAACTAACTTAACTTAAAGCTAACTTAAAGTAGTAAGCTTATAGCTAGCTACAAAAAGTTAACTTTTAAGCTGTGATCACCCGATTGCCGCAATGCACCAATTTTCATACTTTTTAATACCCCAATCATGTAACTGCACAACCAATTGGCTCATGTACCAATCGAGGACAATATTGTGCTTACTTTCAGAGCTGCCGTTTCTGGTTATTTCTAACCAGAATTGGTTATATTTTTTTTTTAATGTGGAGATGTGAATATATTTTTCATTTTGGTTACTTTTTTCTAAAACAATAATAATTACGAGCGAATATGTTTTTCTTGGTACAATTGTTTACGAGCTCGAATAATTTGTACTGTGTACTACGATTTTTTCATTATTTGTTACCAATAAACGGAAGTTTTTTATTATCCCTTTCAAAACAGCAACCAAATAATAATTATATTAAAAACGCCATGATCTGAAATCGTAAACAAATGAAGTTTGAATCAATGGAGATTTTCAATTTTTTTTTTTCTTAAATGAGCGTAGTTTTTCTTGATTTTAAGAGAAGTAAAGATAATTAGTACTTAAAGTAGGAAGTGCATGAAATCATCCGGAATCGATTTTAGAAAATTATTGAAAAATTACACAAAAGTCGTTTCAGTGTTTTTAAAAACTTGAAAATAAGTTTAAGGTTTTTAATTTAGGTTATTTCCAGAAGTATATTTATATACATATTTGCATTTTTTAAAATTACATTAATTTATCAATATAATTTTAAAATTTATGGAATTTTCTTTAAGAAATGGCTGTAAGTTTAAAGAAATTTGAAATTTTACTGTTTATAACTTGTCGGTATGTATATTTATTTAATGTTTCTTAAGATAATTTTTTGCTAAAAAAAAACTTTTGCCTGTCAGTCATATACTTTTTCCCCATTGAATGTACGTTACGAAAATCGAAAGGCAGCAATATTTTACAATGATTTACAAAATATTTGATATATTAGAACAATTTTGAAACATTTTTTTAAAAATAAGAATTATAAATTTGAAATAAAATTTACACAAAAGAGAAACAAGTTTTAATAATATTTTAGATATATGTAAATTAGAAAATATTTACATAAAATGCATATCGCATATCGCCAATCGTTTTAAATTTCGCCAAAAAATCGCCATATCACCAAACGTAAATTTCCATCGACAAAAGGATTAAGAAATCGCCACATTTAACAGTCCTGCCAATAACAGCTAAAAAGCGGAAAACTATTATGTATACATTTTTGTTATTTACAACTGGCATATTAAAAATTATTAAATTTAATAAAAAAATTTTTTTTACGAAAAAATTCTCAATTAAATAAAAACTTTTAATTAAGTTTAACGTAATTTTTTTAATATGTAAAAGAATTACATTTCTTGTTTTGTTTTCTTGATTTATAATTATTGTTTTACTATAAAGTGCAAATAACCTTTGTGTTACAATGTATTAAAATGATTTTAATGATTTTCTCAATTATAAAAAGCATTTTAAATTTGGTTATATCTTTTTACATTTGTTAACTTTTTCAAAAATTTTGGTTGTAAAAATTGTATTCGTTGTGGCAGCACTGCTTACTTTTACCAATCAAATGCAACCCTGGTACGGCAATCGTGTGACTGTTTTCTATGTCTGAATTTACACGTTTCATCTTTTGATGTTCAACTTCTTTTCAATTCCCTTATAAAGATGCCAATATAATCACACGCAGCAACCGGTTTCAACTTTTTTAGGTTCAAAACAACAATAATTTTAATACCAGCGAATCAAAGAGAAAAAAAGAGAAAACAATTACATGCAGCCATCGTTGTGCACAGGGCTGCCAGATAAATTTGTGAGGAAATCGTCAATTTCCTGAGAAAAAATAAAAAAATCATCTTTTAAGTTTCGAAAAATCGTCAAAAAAATCGGCCAACTTAAAATTTAGTTTTTTTATTCAGTTTTTGTTCGATTTTTGTAAAAAAAACATTCAAACAAAAACATAATTACCCAGTAAAAACTTCGCTTACTTTTTCAAAATGAAAAGCTTCATTCTCTCATTAATTAGCAGCTTTCTTCTAAAACTTCTTTTTTACGGATGTATGAAAGCAAAAAAGTTATGACTTAATTTTGAATGCGTTCATTTTGGGCCATCCCTTGTAAAATTCATTGGTTCTTTCAGTAGAATTGTAAGTAGTGCTTTTATTTTTTTCTGACTACTCAACACCTTATTTTGTAGTCGAAGTTTTTACTGGGCAGCTAGCATTTTCAACCGTTTAAGAGAAACTGGGAGTCTCATGAAGAGAGTCTTTGATTGTCGATGACGGCATTTTTTAATCGTAGACGATTCCTCACACGGGAAAAACTGTAACACTGCGATTCCTCCATAGCACAGCGAATGGCGCTTCTTCAGTCGTTTAAGTCGTGGGTAAAGATTATCTAGCAAGTCTTTCATGTCAAGAATCGTATGAGACTCATGTTGATATAATCTTACTACCCGTGAAATTTTCGCCATATAATTGTTGAAAATATGATTTTTACAGAGAGTCGTAAAAGATTCTTTCGATGATGGTTTGAAAAAAAGATAAACAAAGTGTAACATTGTTGTTTTTGTAATCTGAACATAATCATTTAAAGATTTTCTTCAGACTTCCAGATTACAGCCGTACCTAAACAAAGAGTGGCCCCAATGCTTTGCAATTGGAAAAACCGATTTTGACAGTTCGTTTCATAGTAAAGTTTGCTAATATAATTTAGCTATTTTATGATCAATCTAGCGCTTTTATCTCTATTTTATTTATAATTTGTGGGTTTTATTAAACAAGAAAGTTATCAATACTGTTCGTAACACAACGTTGACGCCCTTGCTTTGGTATGACATATCAGCGTAAAAGCAAAGCGAAGGTACGGCTCTTGTTAAGGTACGGCTGTTAAATATTCCAAGAAACGAACGTGTCAGAAAATTAATTGTTTTATTCAGAATTTGGAGACTGAAAAAAATCGTCACTTTTTAGAAAAAAATCAGCAAATCGGCACTTTGCTAATTCCGGAACAAAAAATCGTCAAAATGACGATAAATCGTCGAATCTGGCAGCCCTGGTTGTGCATATACCAACGAATAAAAACACAAAGCGTACTGACCGAGTACAGGCATCTCCGTACTAACCCCCTTTCTTCTTTATTCCCTCACCTAAAAACATAAGAGTTGAGCATCAAAAGATGAAACGTGTGAAAGCAGACTATGCAACCGCGCGTCAATAAAAATAACAAAAATGCACCAATATTTATTGTGTTCTTGTGCGGCAATCAAACAACACAATACGCACCAATATTTGCCTTTTTTTTATTAAATTTACTTTTTTGTGTTTCTTTTAGTAGGTAATGAAGATAAATATTTATTTATTTATTATGCATTTTAATTTTTTTTTTAATTATTGCTATTACCAAAATATGTATGTTCACAAGCATATTTAGCTGTTCAGTGCGAATATTTTTATTTAAGTTTCTAAGCGAACCTACGAAATTTGGAATTTCTTAAAAACTTTAAATAAAAATATTCAACAAAAATTTGTTTAAGTGCATACATATATGATACATATTTAATTTTATTTAATTAACAAACCAACAAGAACTTTCAAACAAATAAAAAAGCTACCACAACAGCTGTTTTCGCAGTTGTCAAGTTAGAACAATCGTGTGACTGTGCTGCGGCAATTGTTGTAACCATTTCGCTTTGTACCAACTAGCGGCAATTAAATTTGTTTAAAACAGGGCAATCGTGTAATTTCAGAATATTTTATTGGTCCAAATTTATTATTGTGCGTCAATAAAGCACAATAAAAATTGTGTCATATTGGTGCATTTGCGGCAATCGTGTGATCCCAGCTTAAGTTAACGGATAGGTAGCTAACTTGAAAGTTAATTTAAAGCAGGGGTGTCAGCGTCATACACAATTGTGTAAATTAATTCACACACATTCTTCACACGCATTCTTACGCTCTTTCATTTAGTCCACGAGAGTACACAATTAGTAGTCGATTACCAAGCGACGAGTGCACATGCGGCGGATGCTTACGTATTTTTTTATCTTTATTCAGAATACTTTTCTCTTTATTCACTAATACTAATATAAAGCAATACAACCACAATTGACATCACTGATTTAAAGTAATGCAGAGTCGGACAATTGACTACTTCCTAGGACATCGCAATGTTAAAATAGCTAGTTAACCCTTTCACGTCCATAAGGAAAGCAGGGTTATTTTTTAATATCCATTGGATTTTTTTAAATGATTTTTATACAAAATAAACTAAAATTGCAAAGAAATAAAAATCTCGTGTTTGGATTTTGTGGAATTTTTTGGGAAACATTTTTCCCAATGGACGATAAAGGGGAAAAAAATACTTCAGTTCATTGATTTTTTATGAATGATTTTACATCTAAAAAAATTCAATGTTAAAATTGGGTTAAAAATACAAAACTAATTATGGTATTCTGCAAAGCAATTCATTTTGCTTGTAAAGCAGATATGGACGTTGCACATAGTACAAATGCAATGCGTTTTATTTTCTACACGTTTCTTAGCGCAATTTACACATCTCTTCATTTTGTTCGCTTTTTACATATTGTACGCTGGTAAGTTACGATTTGTGCTAACCTCAGCTTCGCGTCTTCCCTTTTAGAAGGTCTTACTCTCTGCCTTGATGTAAAATCACTTATCAGATTTCGTGCTACTACTTGCCGATACTCTCAACTGGTCAATAGTGATTCCTCATCCATGTCTTGCCTATCAGAAGAGATGTTTACGCGATCAAACTGATAATTACTTTCATAATATGTATGAGGTGTAAAGCAACTTGTCCATCTGAAAACAGGTTCTTCTTCCTTATAAAGAGCTGTACTGGCATCCACAGTTATGTTTTGACCAGTTTATTGTACTGCATTTTCGATTTCAACCAAATTTGCAGTCTCTTCAATGTCCTCTTCATCTAGGTGAAGTTCGTCTTCCCCATCACTATTATCCGCCATTACCAGCTGTAATATTGAATTTTCGCGTAAATGGAACTCCCAACATCTTCTGCTTGTCATTGCTAAAACTTATAATTACTATTGTGAACATGTAAAAAAACGCAATATCAATAAACTACTTAAAGTAAATTTTCCCTTCTCGTCCATAGGGAAAAATGTTTCCCATAGAGTAAATATACAAAGTTGGAGTACTATTGGCCCCTTATCAATTTTTTGTTATTATTTATCATTTCTCTTTACTCTTCGCGTAATATTTATCTTCTATAAAACTTAGAAACGTAACTTTATCAGCGACAAAACGAGCAAAATCAAAACGACCTTACGATGGAGAAAAATGGAATTTCCCTTCCTTGACTAAACTATACACTTTTAAGTATTGCCAACTTTTTACTTCTTTTTACAATAAATCATTGCTGTTTTACGACATCTAATTGTAAAAATAAATATTAACAAAAAATTCGTTACTAAAATAACCAATTAAAATTTTGGGAAAAATGTTTCCCATTGACGTGAAAGGGTTAATTCCATATAACTTTGCTTCTGTAAAAGTCAGACGCAAAGTCATCTGACAAAATTTCAATTAGAGCGTGTTCTATTTTCTTCTGACAAACCATCTGACATCAGAAAGCTATGCCGGAAAGAAACCGGCAGCGGCGTCCACTATTGACGGAATCATTAGCCGGCTGAAGTTAATTTTTTACAATACCGAGATATGTTTGATCATCTTACTATTGAATAGAATTTATGTGAATATATATATAAAAACCGTTTTATTATAAAATCCTAAATTGGTATCTTTGAATTAAAAGAAAAAAATGTTAAGATGGCTTAACTATTTTACGGCGCAAATAAAACTTTTCATGGCGGCAGCAAGCTATTTTGAAACCGAGCACTACTTTGGTTTCTGCAATAACAAGGCGAAAAAAACAGAGACCATGTCAGAAGTAAATTACATGTACGTTTGTGACCGAATATTATAAAGCTTATGTAAAACAGCGATTTTGACAGACATGCACAATTACATGTGACTTGAAAATTTGACATGTCAGATGACAAAAACATGTCGTCTATATGCTCCTTAACTGAATGTCCGACAGGGAACTTTTCCCAAACATATACATATGTATGTATGTACATATTTACAATACGTACGGATTTAATTTAATTACATAAAACTATTTTAGGTATGTACATATATGCTTGCCGATATGAAATAAAATACTGTATCATTGCCAATATAATTAATATACCTATAAAAGCTTTATCATTTAAAAATCTTTTTTTAGGACATAAACAAATTAAAAAATTTTTTTTTTCTGAGAAACTGGGATCCAGATTCATACTGGCACCCTCACGAGTTTCAGGCGAGAATTTTGACAACTGGGCTACGAACCCTTTTACTGAGTAAGCGTTAAATTAAAATAGATTGAGTCTATGAGTTTGTTTCTTTATTTGAGCGGCATATCATGTACATACTAAAGACCTGCACAGATACATATATCTGTTTGTACAATTTTCTGTGTGTTTTCTAAAGTGGATGCGTATGGATGAGTGGTCTTGTGTCTCTGATATGAGTTGATATTAGCTGCGTTCGTTTACCCCAAAATTTGTACTGGATTTTACTGAAACGCGTTCGCGTACACATAAATTTGTAAAATTTTCATATTACTCACCTGCTGGATTTAACTGGGATTTTACTGGAAAAGTAAACGAACGCACATTTTGATATGATTTTTAAAAGAGTGGATGTCAGTTGATAAAAAAGCGAATGAGCGTATCATATCTGCTTATATCTGTTTCGCAAAAGCAGATATTGGTGGATACTGATGGAATACAATAAGTTACTTAGTGTACGATGCCGTTAAAAAACCAAACAAAAAAATTTACAAAAACAAAACACACAGGCTGCTCGTTCTGTGGTCGTACAAATTGCCAAGCAACAACAACACTACTATTTACTTATTGGATTGAAAGCCCCTAAGTTCGGCATGCACCAATAGTCGGCACTTTTGAATTAAAACTTAAATATATAAGAATTACGAAAATTTTATATAGGAAGAGCACCTTATGTCGGCATGTACCAGTAGTCGGCATTTTTTGCATTTAAACGTTAATAAATAAGTAATGCGGGTTTCAGATTAATAAATAGCATCAAGTTTGTCAAGAAAATTTACTTATCTTTCTACTAGTTGAATTGGAGTAAGATGAGTATTTTTCCAAAATGTTGAAGTCTTGAGTGACAAGTAATTGGACTTGTGCGGTAACCCTTGTTTTTCAAAAAAAAAAAAAAAAAAATTAGTGTTAGAGCTAACTAACTCCACGTCTACAACTAACATGATTTGCTGTTATAACACGATGTTATAAAAGCGTTGTTTAAACATTTGCATTAACAACCGTGTTATAACATGAGAAAACCTCTAACATGATGAGTCTATACTTAACATCATATTACTGTTAATGTTAAGCATTTCATGTCAGTTGTAGACTGGGAGTAAAAAAGGGAAATAGACATATTAATTATTTTACAAATAAAGTTTGAAAAGGTAAAAAGTCTATTAAATTTTATCGTAAAAGTAAAAAAATGTACAAAAAGTTAATATTTTATTAATTTTGTTGGGTGCCAACATTAGGAACAAAAACTTACAAAATTTCCTTTGGTCGGCATATCAGTAAGTGTTGTCCTAAAGACGCCAGCAATTTTATTTCTAGTTTAACGGTAATAAACAGTATAATTTTTAAAATTTGTAAGGACTATTAATTATGCACAGTATATGTGTAATGAGAGTTCTACTTCACTTTGGTAAAAAAAGCCATTAAAATGGAGAAAAAGCCATTAAAATGGGAGCAAAAGCCATTAAAATGGGACCAAAAGCCATTAAAATGGAGCAAAAGTCATTAAAATTGATTGATGGGGAGAAAAACCCATTAAAGTGGACCAAAGGCCATTAAAAAGGGAAAAAACCCATTAAAAAGTGAAAAATGGGGAGCAAAGTTCATTAAAATTGAAATCGAATAAAAAATGTTTGTTGGGGAAAATACACATTTCTGATAAGGCCCTTTTTTTGTTTTTTTATTTTTTTTTTGTGTGTGTGTGTTTATGGATGGCTAGATGGAGGGATGTTGTTGTTGTTTTGTTTGTTTGGGTGATCGACCCCAGCGGGAAAAAGAAGGAGTAGGAAGGCCTTCTAGAAGGCCTCTGTACCCCTTCTTTTGGATGTACAAGGCCTTCTTGCTCCATTCCATACTCATATCTTTTTTACACACGTTGTCATTGCGGAGAAGGCCTTCCGCTCTCGCTTCTTCAGCAGGTACATAAGAAGGGCAACGGGACCAAAAAAAATTGATTTTGCTTTTGCTTGTGCAAAAAAACAATACAAAAAATGTTACTCCTTTTCTACTCCCTTCTCATAGAAGCGAGCGTGGAAGGTGTATCTTATCTTTTATACGAAAGAGCTGAGGCCTTCTATGAGGCCTTCTTTAGCAGTTAGATAAGAATAGTAATTGAATCAAAAAATCTTTTAAGCAGGCCTTTAAAAAGGCCTGAAGTAAGAAGGTCTTCTGAGTTTTCCCGCTGGGACTGTATAGGGAAAAATTATTGGACAGACAGATAGATAGACGGATAGACCTTGAGGAAGAAGTTGGAAAATATTTTTTTTTGTGTGTGTTTATGGATGGCTAGATAGAGGGATGTTGTTGTTGTTTTGTTTGTTTGGGTGATCGACTGTATAAGGAAAAATTATTGGATGGACAGACATAGGATAGCAATAAAGCTGAGAGTTTGGTAGAAAGAGCAATGAACTATTCTTTCGCTGATAGCTCTGTCCGTCTTGAGGAAGAAATTGGAAACTGAAAATATTGCTGATAAGCCTTTCTTTTAGTTTTTGTTCTGAATTAGGTGTTGTAAAAATTAATTGAGCGGTTGACATTTGTTAATAGCGCTATTTAATGTAGGTCAACATTTTTAAACGCTAGAAAATGTAGGTCAACGTTTTTCTTTTTCTATCTATAAATTATGAATTTATTGAGCTATAAAAAATGTTATTGAAGCAATTGATGTTTAAATTTTGGATATAATATGGAAAATGTTACTGATAAAGTGTATATAAGGTTTTTAAAAATATTCTTTTCATTTAGTTTCTAAAGTATACTTGCTTAAGAAAGTTTGTGGTTTTAAAAAAATAAAAAAAAAATAAATAAAAAAAATTTTAAAAATTAATTATGGCTAGTGTATTTATTTGTGAAATTTGCCAAAATCTGTATAAAAATAAAAAAAGTTTAAAAAACACATTGAAATTCATGTGCCATGTGATGTATGCAAACATATATCCATGACATCAATGGAAAAAAAGAAACATGTTGAAATCCATATAGATTTCCTTCAACAACAAAAACAACAACAACAACAGCAACAACAACAATATCAACAACAACATCAACAAGAGCAACAACAACAGCAACAACAACAACAAGTAGAAGAAATGAATGAATATCTTCAACATCGGCTGCATCTAGGAAGCGTTTATCGATGTTACAATCAAATATACCATTTAAACAACAACAGCCTGAATTATATGCAGAAACTTTTATTATGTGTGAGGATTGTAATGTTAAAATTCAACCTCAACAATGGTTTATTCATTGCTCACAACCCGAACACAAGAAAAATGTACAGGAAAAAATTGGAAACCGGATTCAACTAATAAAAAATTCATTTAAGTCTCGACTTTTGACGTATCGTTTCCCGAAGGGAGATTTGAATTTGAATGAAATGAATTGAATATTTGAAAGAAGGACAAATGTACGTTCAGAAATTATTAAATAATTGTCTGGCTGAGCACATAATTGTGAAATTTAATTTGGAATTAACAGCTCGATATAAGCTACCAGCACATCCTCTTAAGCCAGAAACTGATATGTATCACAATACAATAATGATACGTTTATCAAGGGCAGATAATATAAACTCAGCTCTCACACTTCAATTTGAAAAGATTAAAGCAAAGATGTCTGAGTTTCAAGAAAGAGATTCTGGTTGGACGCTTATCCAAATTAAATGTCTGGAAATTAATATTAATAAAGCATCACCATTATCCGGATCCCAATACATACCAACACCTGTAGAGCTAATACGAAAACGTGCTTGCGTTAACGTCCAAAATAATGACGTTTTCTGCTTTAAGTGGAGTATTATAGCAGCATTTTATAATGGTGATAATATTAATACACACAGGCAGACAATTTATAAAATTAATGATATTTCTGAACAAATTATTACGCTTGATTCCGGTAGAATACTTAACTTCACTTCAATGCAATTTCCAACTGATGTGAAGGATATTAAGTATTTTGAAAAAAACAATAAGGAAATAAGTATAAATGTGTTCGGGTTCGATAGAAAATTGAAAACGGTTGTTGGTCCCTACTACATCACAAAAAAAGAGAAGGAAGTGCATATAAATTTGTTGCTGTTGGAAAGTGAATGTGGGAGTAAAATGCACTATATTTTAATAAAGACTATTTCTAGGTAATTAGTATAAAATGAACATAAAACTTTGTAAAAAAAAATCTATTCTATTAAATGAATTTTTATTTATTTTTAGACTACTTTCAAATCAACTATCAGCACATAATGGTAGTATAATATTTTGCAATGTATGCTTTTACCATACAGTCATACCAGAAAATATGCAAGTTCATAAAGAAAAGGAATGTGGAGAGTGCATTCCCAAGATGCCGGAGGGAGAGAAATCTATCATTAAATATAAGCACCATGAAAGGCAGATGGAAGTTCCATTTTTAGTGTGTTCTCGAGGAAGTAGATGTAAGTAGTGTTAATGAAAATAGTAGATATATAAAAAAACATATACCATGTGCATATGGTTTTAATATTAAGTGTAATTTTAATGAAAATTTAGATAAGTTTCAAATGTTTAGTAGTAGTGATAGTAGCAGTGTGAATGTAGGACAACATTTTGTAGATAACTTAATAAATGAATGTAGACAAATTTATAAGACTTATTATGAGAAAATTGTCCCTATGCATCCATTAACTCCCTTAGAAGAAGAACAATTTTTAAAATCTATCAACTGTCATATTTGCGGTTTAGCACTAGGCGATGAACTAGCTGTGAGAGATCACTGTCACTTATCGGGAAAATATAGAGGGGCTGCACACAATTCGTGTAATTTAAATTTTAAAATTCCAAATTTTATTCCTATATTTTTCCACAATTTTTCGAAATATGATTGTCACTTATTTATAAAAGAATAACTTAGTATTAAAGGTGAGACTAATGTAATTCCAATAAATAAAGAATTATACATTTCTTTGTCGCATACTGTTCGGGTATATACTGATGAAGAAATTGATGATTATATAAATGAGTTGTACATAAGAAAAGTGAAGCAAAATATTCCTCAGCATATAATTTCAAAACGACTTGCAAAGGTGCGAGACTATAAAACTTGAAAAAAATTGAGCTTAGGTTTTTAAACTCTTTAAGATTTATGGCATCTGGCTTGGAATCATTAGCTAGTAACCTCAATGACCAAGATTTAAATGCTATTAGAAAATATTTTCCAGATGCTGAGAAGTTTTCTCTTATGAAGCGAAAGGGTGTTTTTCCTTATGAATATTTAAATTCATTTGGAAAATTAAATGAAAAGCAACTTCTACCAATTGAAGCATTTTACAGTAGGCTAAATGATAGAAAATGCTCAGAAGAAGACTATTTACTAGCACAGAATATATGGACAAAATTTGATTGTGAGACTATTAGGGATTACATGGAGCTGTATTTAAAAACTGACGTATTATTACTTACAGATGTATTTGAAAACTCTGTAAGAAGATATATAACCTAGATCCTCCACATTATTATACCATCCCAGGCCTTTCTTGGGATGCAATGCTAAAATATACAAGAATTGAGCTAGAGTTATTAACAGATCTAGAAATGTATAATTTTATTAAACGAGGAATTCGTGGTGGTCTTTCACAATGTAGTAAGAGGTATAGTAAGGCTAATCATAAATATCTTCGTAGGTTCGTGCGTGCGTGCTCGTTGAATGCAGACGTGTTTTTTTTTTTAACTCGGCTTACGGTTTTTTTTAACATAAATAAGTGTATATTTATGATATAATAATATTATTTTTTTTTAATAATATAAGATCAGCGAATGAATAGACGCTTTAAAATAATTTTTAATAAGTGAACATAAAATTTTTAATACAAATATTAAAAATTACAATTAACAAAAATATATGTATGTACACACATACATATACATACATACATTTTAAGCAAAAACATTTCTTGTTTTCTTTATTCTTTTTTTTTATTCTCGGGGTTTTTAAACAACAAATAAAAAGAAGAGCGCAATTAAACAAACAGTAATATATAAAAAAAAAAACTCTTATGAATGCATATAATGCAAAAACAATAAAACATAACGAAAGAAATGCGTATGTTACATTGAGTGTTGACGAAACAAACGTAGAAAAAAGAATCGATGATAGCAATTATTTAACGGCTAAACCAATTACTCGAACGCGTTCCCTCTCACCCTCTTTGTTTAAAAATACGGTCGATCGTAATACAATAACAAATTTATTAACTGCAAGCGCTGCCACAGAGCAAAAAAAAAATTTTATAAGTGATGAAACGGTTAACCCCAAAACAGCCGCTATGGACAACTCAATAACTCAAGTAAAAACTTCTCAAAAGCCTACAGTACAAGTTGGTATGGACAGGTACATAACAGTGCTTAAACGGGGACGCAGCCCTACCTCTGCAGCAGTTGCTTCGGCCTCAAAAGTACCATCTTTTGATAAAATAAATTCTCAAAATCGTTTTGCAATTCTAGAGGATGAATCCTCTGAAGCACAAAACGTCATAAAATCGTCCAAGCCTCCCCCGATATATCTGAGGGAGCAAAATTCTAATGAGCTCATAAAGAGTTTAATATCGGTTATAGGTGAAAATTCGTTTTACGTAGCTGCTATCAAGCGTGGTAGTATAAACGAAACAAAAATACAAATCAATCATGAGAATGATTTTCGAAAAATTGTAAGCAACTTTGAGGCACTCAAAAAAAATTTTTATACATACCAACTGAAAAGCAGTAAAGGCCTTCAGGTAGTGATTAAGGGTATTGACTCATGTGTGGACCCAGAAGAGGTAAAAACATTCCTTGAAGAAAAAGGCTTCAAGGTAAAACATGTATTAAACATTAAAAATAGAGAAAAAATTCCCCAACCACTTTTTCGAGTGGAGTTTGAACCCGGCGACGTTAAACTTAAAAGGAATGAAACGCATCCCATATATAACTTAAAATACATTCTGTACAGAAAAGTAACTATAGAGGAGCCGCACAAAAGAGGTGGTCCCGTTCAATGTCTGAACTGCCAAGAATTTGGCCATACTAAGGCATACTGCTACTTACCCCCTGTTTGCGTAGTATGTGGCGAATTACATGGTACAGTTCTTTGCGACAAGTCTAAAACCGACCCCAACGTAAAAAAATGCAGCAACTGTGGTGGCAATCACACTGCCAATTATAGAGGATGCCCTGTGTATACTATCGTCAAGCAGTCGGTTGGACCGAAAACTAATCCCCCTCAGGTAACAAATCAAGTAAACAGTAATGACCATCAGGCCCCCCAGCCTAGTAGTAACAGAATTTCTTATGCTAACGTCTTAAAATCAAACAATGTACCAATGCAAGGCCCTTCGACAAGTAATGACGAAACTCCAGTTTCTAATCTTAGTCGGCTAGAAAAAACAATGGAAACTTTAGTGCAAACAGTAAATAATTTTACAAACACAATGGGTAATATGTTACAGGAAATTCTAAGAATGCAATCGATGTTATTGCAAGCTGTTCTTAACAAGCCATGAACTGTTTAAAAATTTGTTTTTGGAACGCAAACGGCATCCGCCAACATAAAAATGAATTAGAATACTTTCTTAAAAATAAACAAATTGATGTCATGATGGTTTCTGAAACTCATTTGACCTCAAGAAATACGTTCAAAATCAATGGTTATACTCTATATGATACCAAGGACCCTCGAGATAGAGCTTGTGGAGGTTCTGCCATTTTGATAAAAACCCGAGTCCAACCCTACTTAATGTGTGATCATCGTGAGGATTATCTGCAAGCAACAAATATTCGTGTTGAAGAGCTTAATCGAAACATAGTAATTTCATCTTTATACTCTTCACCTAGATTTTCAATATCAGAAAGCCAATATTGTGAATATTATAAATCCCTAGGACCCTGTTTCCTGGCCGCTGGCGATTATAACGCTAAACATACCTTCTGGGGGTCACGACTTATAACACCAAAGGGTCGTGTTTTGTTTAATACAATCTCTAAAATGAATTTAAATGTTGTCGCAAGCGGCCAACCAACATATTGGCCTGCTGATCCACAAAAAATTCCAGATGTCATCGATTTCGGCGTGGTTAAAAACATCCCCACAGAAACGATTCACGTTGAAGCCTCATTAGAATTATCCTCTGATCACACACCTACAATTGTTACCATAACAAACACCAATAGAATTGTATCTCCCTCTAGTTACATAGCGACGTCAGCTACACAAATAAATTGGCTAAAATATAAAAAATATCTCAGTACTCATTGCACAGAAAATATTCCGCTTAGCACACCGGAGAATGTGGATCTTTCTATTGCCAATTTTGACAGTTATATTAAACTAGTGGCTCAACATTCCTGCAATACCCTCAAAAAAACTTATAATAATAATATATATTCTACAGATGTCGAGCGCCTCTTGAATGAAAAAAGGAGAGTGAGAAGGGAGTGGCAATTGCACAGATCCCCCCAACTTAAGAACTTATTAAAAGAGTGCACAAAAAAGCTAAGAAAATTACTGCAGTCCCGGAAAACGGCTTCCGTGGAAAAATATCTTAAGGACTTGGATGCAACACCACAATCAGAATACTCATTATGGCGTGTAGCCAGAAATCTAAAAAGGCCAGTTATCATGAAACCACCATTAAGAAACCTGAATGGAAGTTGGGCAAGAAATGATAATGAGAAAGGAAACCTGTTTGTAAATCATTTGAAAAACGTATTTACCCCAAACATTTCTGACGACATAGCGGACGAGTTACCACCAGTTGCTGCTAGAGCAGCTGTTCCCCTAAGATTTGAGATGAGAGAAATCGAAAAGGCTATTTGTAACTTAAACCCTTAAAAACCCTTAAACTTAAAATGCTTTTGGAGCTACCTCGCATAGCAAAGAAAATTATTCTTTATATTTTTAATGCTATTTTACGCCTTGAATACTACCCTCAAGAATGGAAGGTCTCCTTAGTAAAGATGATACCAAACCCAGGAAAAGATCACACAAAAGTTGAGTCATATAGGCCTATTAGCTTATTGTCTAATATATCAAAGCTATTTGAGAAGCTCTTAGCGTCAAAATTAACCCCAATTCTAAATGATAATGGGTGTATACCTAACCATCAATTCGGCTTCGGAAAAGAACATAGCACAATTGAACAAACCCATCGAATAGTAAACGCCATAAGAAAAGCCTTTGAAGAAAGAAAATATTGCTCCGCTCTCTTCATCGATGTTTCTCAAGCTTTTGATAAAGTCTGGTATGTAGGCTTGTTACATAAATTGAAGCTAAACCTACCGGTTAACACACACAAGCTGCTAGAAAGCTACTTGGTCGGTCGAAAATTTATTATTAAAGAAGGTGATTTTTTAAGTTCTCCTCAGCCAATTGAAGCTGGAGTGCCTCAGGGAAGCATCCTGGGCCCACTTTTTTACCTTATATATACCTCGGACATGCCAACAAATAATTACACCCTAACCTCAACTTTTGCTGATGATACAGCTTTTCTAAGCGTACACGAGAACAGTCGAGAAGCATCTCGATACCTGCAGGATCATATATTTCAACTAGAACTGTGGTTAAAACAATGGAGAATAAAGGTCAATGAGCAAAAATGCGTACATATAACATTCACCTTGCGTCGGGAAACTTGCCCCCCTATTAAAATCAATAATCAACTAGTGCCTCAACAATCGCATGTCAAATATCTCGGTATTCATCTAGATCGTCGTTTAACATGGAAATGCCATATAGAAGCAAAATTAACCCAAATGAAACTAACAGCAATTCAAATTAACTGGCTTATTGGAAGAAATTCTGTTCTTAGTCTCGATTGCAAACTACTACTTTACAACTCTATTTTAAAGCCAATATGGTGCTACGGTATTCAACTTTGGGGCACTGCCTCGGCTTCAAATATCGAAAAAATTCAAAGGCGCCAAAATAAACTTCTTCGAATAATCACAGCTGCCCCTTGGTATGTTAAAAACTCAAATATCCACAAGGATCTCAATGTGCCACTGGTAAGGACTATTATTACGAAGTATGCGGTAAAATATTTAAAAAGGCTAGAGTTGCACCCTAATCCACTAGCTCGAAATATTTTAAATGATAGTGGCCACACTCGCTTAAGAAGAAGAGACACTGCAGCACTTACCCATTAAGATGAGCGATAGACACCTACATATGTGAACAGAACCCGTATGAAGAAAATTTTTGTCTGGCACTGGCAGGACATAAAATAAATTATTAGGATAAGATTTGATTAATTATTGTTAGTTCATATTTAATATATGAAGATTCAATAAATAAATAATGAAAAGAAAAAAAAAAAAAAAATAAATATCTTAACGATTATGATCCTACGAAACCGTCCGAATACATTTTATATTTAGACGCAAATAATCTTTATGGTTGGGCAATGTCAGAATCACTACCATATGGAGGCTTCAGTTGGACAAACGACTTCATTCACCCCAAAAATATTCCACATAACTCAGATGTTGGTTATATTTATGAAGTCGATTTATCATACCCGTCCAACTGTCATGATTATCATAATGACCTACCATTCTGTGTGGAAAATAAAATAATAGGTGGCACTAAATATGAAAAATTAATTGCTGACCTATCTGACAAAAATAAATACAGTGACTCCAACTCATAATCGGACAAGGGTTTTACTAGTGTAAATGTGCTATAAACAAAAACGAAATATTATAAAGGTATTGTTTTTTTTCTATTTTATTTTTACTTCACATACTTAATTCTTACAACAATACAAAAAAACAATAATTTTTTAAAAATAACGATAAGTATTAAAACAAAAACAAAAATTAATCAAATTTTTGAGCTCAACGTATAATCGGACAAAGTAAAGAAGATATGTCAAAAATAGCAAAATGATACAATTAATATTTTTTTGCATATCCTTTATTATCCAGAACGGCCTGTAAGCGTTTCGGAATGGATTTTACTAAGTTTTGGCATACCTCTGGCTCTATGGAGTTCCAGGCTTCTAATAAACCCTCCTTTAGCTGGCCTAATGTGTTGAATTTTTTTTTGATAAGTTCTTCTACCTAATTCCTCCCAAAGATGCTCAATTACGTTGAGGTCTGGGCTCTGTGCAGGTGTTTCGGGCAGTTGTGAATCAACCAAAGTTTTGCAACTTCTGATGTGTGCTTAGGATCGTTGTCTTGATAGTAAGCAAAGTTGTTTGCGATCCCCAACTTGCACTTTGCTTTACATTTTGCTTTAAAATGTCAAGGTCGACAAATTTGTCCAGTTTACCTTCTATAAAATGCAAATTGCCTACTCCAGCACTCGACATGCAGCCCCAAACCATAACAGAGCCTCCTCCATGCTTAATAGTAGCTTTTGTATTTAGATGGTTAAATTCAGAATTTGGTTTACGCCACACAAATTGCTTACCATCTTAGCCATGCAAATAAAATTTGCTTTCGTCAGTGAACAACACCTTAAAATAAACCAAACTTTCAATAAAAATGAGTTGTAGGATGATATTCTACTAAATTACCTGATTCCAAAAATCCTCAGATTTTAGTAAATATTCTTTGGCAAATTTAACTCGACGGTTTTTATTTTTAATGCTTATAAATGGTTTTTTTCTGGCTACTCTACCATAATAATTGTACTTATGCAATGTATTGCGAATAGTATTGAGACAAACATCTTTTCCAGTACGAGATTTTAATGATATGTTAAGATCCTTTGCGCTTTTGAAAGGATTTTGTTTAATTTCTTTTAAAATTGAACGTTCTTCCCTTTCATTTAATTTTTTGCCTTGACCTTCTCTGCTTTTATTGGCAAGTCTAAATTCATTACGAAACCTTTTAATTGTGTCATGTACAGTAGATTTACTTTTTCCAACCAATTCATCAATTTCTCTTATTGTTTTACCTTCCAAATTTAGTTTAACCATTAGTTGTCTTATTTCGAAAGTAGTCTGCTTACCACGTGCAGCCATTTTCACTAAATATTATTGTTTTTAACACTTCTTACAATTTATTAATAAATAAGATAAAAATATGCAGTTTTGATGTTGGTATTTGAAAAATAACGGCTTTTTTGCATGACTTCTCTTCTTTGTCCGATTATACGTTGAGCTCAAAAATTTGATTAATTTTTGTTTTTGTTTTAATACTTATCGTTATTTTTAAAAAAATTTTGTTTTTTTGTATTGTTGTAAGAATTAAGTATGTGAAGTAAAAATAAAATAGAAAAAAACAATACCTTTATAATATTTCGTTTTTGTTTATAGCACATTTACACTAGCAAAACCTTTGTCCGATTATGAGTTGGAGTCACTGTATGTCATACATTATAAAACATTAGTGCAATGTTTAAATAATGGATTGGTTTTGGAAAAAGTTCACCGAATTTTAAAATTCAATCAAAAACCATGGTTAAAAACATACATAGACTTAAATACTACATACAGAACAGAAGCTAATAACCAATTTGAAAAAGACTTCTATAAATTGCTGAATAATGCTGTGTATGGTAAAACCATGGAAAACGTCGATAAGAGAAAAGACGTTCGGTTGGTTAGTGAATGGGGTCGTACCAACCGTAACCGATTAGGTGTAGGTGAACTTATAGCAAAACCAAATTTTCATAGTATTTCACAGTTTACCGATAAATTATGGGCTGTACAAATGAATAAAACTTTGACGTATTATAATAAACCAATTTATTTAGGCTTTTGTGTACTTGATCTTTCAAAATGGAAAATGTATGATTTCCATTATGAGTACATGAAACCTAAATTCGGAGATAATATAAATCTTAATTACATGGACACTGACTCATTCATTTTTTCAATTAAAACTGACGATTTCTATGACGATATAAGAGGAGATTTAAAAACACTCTTTGACACATCTGCATATTCAAAAAACAATCCATTTAACTTTCCGCAATTAAATAAAAAAGTCATTGGAATGATGAAAGATGAAACTGAGGGTAAATTCATCACTGAATATGTAGGCTTAGGGCCCAAAGTTTATTCCTTCACAGTTGAAGATGATAGAGATGTTAAGAAAGCTAAGGGGGTTAAAAAGTGCGTGGTAGAAAATTATAATATTAATGATTATAAAAATGTCTTGTTTCATAAGAAAGCAGTAGGAGCATGTATGTATACATTCACATCTAAGCTACACACAATATTAACAAATGAAGTAAATAAGATAGCTTTAAATTTTATTGATAGTAAGCGGAAGATAAAAAATGATGAAATTAATACATATGCATGGCACCATTATCAGTTAGATACTGATAATGGTGATTTAGAATTAAGTAGATAAATTTATGATTTTGAGTCCCTAAATAATAAGTATTAATAGAATAAGGTTGAATAAGAATAACTTTAATTAATAGAATATTTTTTTTTTTTTTTTGTATATATTATCTTGTAATTATAAAATTATGTAAATATAATAATATATCTAAATTTATTCATATATACCATTTTGTTGAAACTTAGCGTACATGTCATATAAAAAAGCGTATCGATTCTCCTCAAATTTTAAATTTAAATCATCATATGGATACGATTCTGAATTTAAATGCACTTTAACATTTTTCAAATCTGAATGTATATATTTATTATCGTTTTCTAATACGAATAAAAGAAATCTTGGCCTTTCTCTATTCACTGATAGTTTAATATTCCAGTTATGATTTCTACCTTCGGAAAATGTAGGATTAAAATAGCAGTCCCAACTGCGAAATGCTATGGGTAATGAAACCCCCTCTTTTATAATCTTCATTATTTGTATTTTTCGTGCATCTGATATGTGGTATTCTCCATGTTATGTTTTTAATCGATAAACTCAGTTTTTCATTAGCATCTGTTGAGTAATACGCCTTAACATCATTTGAACTTCGTAAAAGAATTAGTTCATGTTTACTATTTAAAATTATTTTATTAAAATCCTCAGCAAATCCCAATAGTAGTTTTAGGGGAATATAAAAATTAAATTTTCGCATTGATAGGTCTTCAGAAATATTCCACCCTGCATTTCTCATCATATTACTTTCAAATTCATTTAGTGAGACATAACTCTTAATTGTACTTGATATTCCCAAGTATCGAGTACGATCAATTTCAACACCATTAATCTCATACCGTATTTCATCAAATAAGTATGCAACACAATTATTCCTCAATCTAGTATTTTGTGATGCTTCTTCACCTTTAGAGTTTTGTATGTTTCCTTCTATATATAAGTAGCTTTCAGACGGAAGAACATATAAGTCTTGATTTTGTAGTGTAATTCGAATTTCATCATTGTTTTTAAATGATTGATTGGGTACATAGCTATGATAATCTTTTTTTTATTATATTTTCATCAGAATATGGTTTTTCAATGACATTGAGTATATCAGACATTCTTCTTTATTGTTAACTTAAGCAATTTTAAAAAGGCGGTATTTTCTTTCGTTCATGATGGTCTTGTAGCTTTAATATGATTAGTAGGAATGTCTCTATTTACTTTAATGTGCTTAGTTTTATTGTAAATTATCATTTTTTCCGTGGTCTTAGATGTAATCTAAGTGTTATTTCTTCGCCTCTGAAATTTACTGCACGATTTTCTTGGTCAACAATCCAAATTTTGAGATATGTTATTTCTTTGACGTATACTGGTAAATAAATTAGGTTTTTAGCAATAACATCTAATTTATAGCCTGGTGGTACGTCTAATGCGAACTCGTGTAGTATATGTGCGGGAGAGTTATTCATATATGCTCCCGTTATAATATTGCACTGAATTTGTATAGCATTAACTTTTAAAATATTAACGGGTTGATTTGATACATGGTTTCTTCCAGCTTCTAATAATCGCCTACTAAAACCTAATAATTTACCAATGGATCGTTTTCGATCAAAGAAAATAGGTTCGTGCGAAGAGGTTATTTCAATTTGCAAGGTATTATTATTAGCTTTAATCAGAATAGATTTATTGAAATTTTCTGCTTTAGACTGTCCAACTATATAATCAACAATAACCCGTATGATCCAAAAGGAATTTCAATTATTTTATCTCCTATATGAAATAAATTATTATCATAATCTACATTAGGAATAGAGTTATATGAATGAAAATCAAGTAAAGAGCATTCATAATCGTCTTTAAGATCTATTGGTGGGAAATAATTTGCCGTTAGGATTGATGAATTGCCACTTAACGCTAATGTAATTGACATTATGAGCGCTAAACTTTAAATGAAATAAAATGCTGGGGTTTTTTTCTTTTATTAAATTAAGGTATTTATTAAAAAAAAAAATCTTATAAATACTTATTCTTATAATATTTCATCTTTAGTAATCCATGAATTATGTTGCTTTGGAAACCCTTGCCATTTAACATACGCTTTATCACCTTTTTCTTTTAAAGTTTTTTCCACTAGAAATGTATTAGGATAACGTGTGCGACGTATTTCTTCTTTGTAAAATGCCCCTTTTATAGGATTTCCTTGGTAATCTTCTAGTAAGAATGTGATTGGATAGGTGTTCTGTATCGATTTTATTTTAAATATTTCTGTAGTCCAATTTGGTGTATAACCTTTTTCAAAAATGTGTTTGTATTTGCTTATGCGAACATAATCACCGACTTTAAATCGTGATGACTTAAACATTTTTAAACTGCTAAATGCAGTTTTCAGTAGATGTTGTTCATGTACACGTTTTACATCAATAGGTGCCATTTTGATTTTACTATGAGTTTTTCTGTTATATTGATCAACTAGTTTTTTATAAATATCAATTCAGTGAAATGTTCCGTTATAACTTAATTCCCTCCACATCATACCTTTTAGTGTTCGATTAAACCGTTCAACTATTGAAGCTTTCATTACACTATATGTAGAGTAATGATTAATTGAATATTTGCGCATTAGCAAACCAAATTCCTTATTAAAAAATTCTTTACCATCATCTGTTTGTAAATTTTTAGGTACTCGCCCCTTACTTAATATTTTCTGAAAAGCTTTGGATACTTCAGATGCGGTTTTTGCTTTAATTGCTGCAGCCCAAGCGAATTTTGAAAATGTATCAATAATTGTTATCATATATTTATAGCCGTTGTTTATAGTCGAATAGTTGCCCATCTCTACTAAGTCTGCTTGCCAAAGATCATCAATTCTTTTGTAATTACTTTGCGTCGTAAGAAATTTTTGCGCGCTCTAGAATGTAGTTCATTTATTATCGTTCTTTTTTCCATTATGTTGTTGTTGTTGCTGTGATGAAAGCGTAATCATTACACTATATATGTCAGAAATTATTTTATTTAAATCTTTAATTTCATTTCGAACAATTAAAACTTCTTTGTTTATACCCCTTTTTAAATGTTCTTGCATATGGGTAATTTGTGTATTCACATAATTTTTGTTAACACCATCTGCCCCATTCATTGGAGGTGACAAATTTAAAATTCTTTTATTCTCTATATCAATATTATTTCCGTTGAGTGTGATACCGAAATTTTTTAAAAGGTTGTTTCTTGTTATATCTCCTATATATTTTTGATTATAGTAATGACCAAATTTGTCAACAGTCATAATTTTTTTTATTTATTTATTTATTTAAAAGTTATTCAATTATATTTGCTTCCCTTAGTTCTTCGACTATAGATATTATTTCATTAGAATGATTATTGTTACCAGCATGTTGTGATGCTATTAACAGCCTCAATCGGTCTACAATTTCATTAGGATTATTCCAGTATATATAGTTTGGTTTATTAAGATTAACCTCCATTAAACCCTTACCAACGTGAGTAGTTGTAGTAAACAATTTATTTATTATTTTTTTATATTTATAACCTCTGTTTCCATCAATTTGATTATTAGGATCATAGTTTCTTCGATGTGCGTTTGTATCAAGTAAAATATGTTTATATATTGCTAGCTCTGACGAATCGAATTGTTTTGGATTTTTATGAAAAAGTAATGAGTATAACCCTGGGGTTAGTGCCCAAGATTTTTGACCTATTATTATTTTATCATCGGTTAGCTTTAAAATAGAATTTCCAAATTTCCAGTCTCCATTTTCCGTCTTATGAGGTCCAAATATAGTGTCAAGCTTTTTATTTCCATTTAGAGTTGATAAATCAAACTCCCAATCGGATGACTGAGAATAAAATTGTTCATTTTTCGATGTATCATTTACTTCATCTTCACTATTAGAGTCTAAACACAATGTTTGCGGTGCGGTGCGATTTCTCGTTGCGGGAGAGAAAAATAAACATAATACAACGGAAGACGGCGACGGAAATAGTTGTCATTTTTTGTTCAAATTTTATTAATTTATTTGTGCATACATTTTTATCATGTTGTTTGTTTTCAATAATGTTGTGAACATAGCCAATTATTCAAAACCTATGGCAACATCAGAAAGAGAACTAGTATCAAAAATTGAGAGACAGAGCGAATTAAGTTCGCCTTTTTGAGAAAGAAAAAAAAGTCCGCAATGAAAATAAAATAGATTTTAATTTTATGCCGTTCCGCACTGCGTTTTTTAACTTCAAAATCGTATGAAAAATTTGGACTCTTACTGTTATAGTCTTCTTCTTCTCTATCTATTTTTATTCTATTAGGTGCTGAATCAATATTTTTCTCTTTCATTAAGTTTTTCTTAGGGGTGCTGGTGAATATAGTTTTATTTTCCGTTTTTATTTTAGTATTGTGCTTACATTTGTAATAGTACCTTCCTCAGTTCAAATTTTAACGGAAACGGATAAAAAAAAATTTATTTTTGTCAACGCCATCTATGAGTGAATTCTTTCACCACCACTCTAGAAAATACTGTTTAGGTATTGTCAATTATTTTTGCATCCTTATTTGTTTATTAACAAGTTCGATTGACTTTGGAAGAGTAATGTTATAACTGCACATATTTTTTTTATTAATACATAATAAACCAAGGTTTCGTTTTTGAACAATTAAATACCTCGCCATTAATTAGTCTAACCTGCCTACGGTGAACAACTATTGTGCGTATCTCTTGTTAAACTTATAGCTTAAAAATTATAAGTGATTGAAAATCAGTTTTTGTTTTAAACAAAAATTATTCCAAGTTATACCTATTCAATTGAGTAGGAACCAAAAATCTTTTTCAATTCAAATAAATTGTAAGTATGCCTTAGTGGTTTTAATTAGTTTTCAGTTGTGTTTTTTTTACTAAAACTGAGCTTGTAAATTATGTAGCTAGTGTGTTGCACCTTAATTGGATTCCATAAATTGCCAAATTGAGTTAAGGGGAAAAGAGAGTTCCTAGGTTCCTTTTTAATCTGAAGTTACACTCCACTCGGTGCCAAATGAAGGTAATTTTATAGTCAAGTTTCTTTGGGAAAGTGTTTGTGTCATAGCCCTGATTGTCTTCAACCTTTATATTTCAAACAGATTTGCCAGCTATAGCTAACCATTATATTCTGCCTAACCTTTGATGCTATGATATACACCTTCTGCCAGTATGCTAATTTAAATTCCCATAAAATCTTTCTCTCAGTTGTCGATTAAGGGTCAATCGTAAAGGATCGTCATAAATCTGTGTGTAAAGGTGTATTATCTACGGTCATAAGAAAAAGGGGAGAGATAAAATTGTTGAAAAGTGGAAAAAAAAACAATAAAAGAACAATTTTTTTTTGTGCAAAAATTAAACTACATATGCTTAGAATTTGCGTTGTGTGAAAAAATAGAAAAAGCCCTGCTCAAAATATTTAAAATTTAATAAGAAAAGTGAAATAATTTAAAATAACAAAAAAGAAAAAAAAGAACTATATTGAATCATTTATAAAAAAATTAAATGAACAAATAATTACACTGGTCTCCGAAATTTAACGTAGAACATAAACAATATTCATCCTTTATAAGAACAAACCAATAGTTAAATTTTTAATACCAAGCATTAGATAATTTGTCCAAGTTTCATTAACAAAGTCATTTATATCAACGAAATCTAATTACAAATTAAAGAAGTGCATAAAAATTTTTCTTAACAAAATTAGTAGCTTATAAAATTTATTGAATTAAAAATTCATAAGTCCTAATTAAATTAAAATGAGTTAACTAGTGTACCAAAATTGGGGAAAAAAATTTGAAAACCAGTTTTAGCCTCCTTCACTTAAAAATTAATTGAATGCAATTGCATTGTCATACATACATATAAAATTCATATTTAATGTATGTACATGTGTAGGTTTGAATAAAGCTGCATACAAAAAAAAAAAAAAACACAAAAGAACAAATTTAAAACCCTGTTAAGCCCTGCTAACAGCATTGTTGTTTTATTCTTTTGTTAACTGCACTTCTGTTATTAACAGTCGTTGTTAAGATTTTAATTATTGCCTGTATGTATGTATGAATTGCAATTGAATTTAATTTAATTTTAAGAAATTTTAATTTTTTTAAAATATAATAATAATGATAAATTTTATTTAAGAGGAAAAAAAAAATAATACTTAATATAAATTAGAAAAAATTGTGTAAAAAGTGCTTCCTGGGTTTTTGGTTACAAAATCATTTTTTTTTTAACATATGTAAATAACAGGCGGCTTGAAAAATTGTAATCTTCTCTTTTAACGATAACAAAACAACAAAATTAGCTGAACTCTTCGAAAGTACTTTCGACGTGGGAGCAACAACAACATAATGTAAGTCAAGTTTTATTTTTTTTCTTTATACCTAATTTTTTCCCCCTTTGCTTAAATTTTTTTTTTGTGTTATTTTTACATAAATGCATTTTTCCCTTATTTATTTTATTGCATTCGGGTCAACGACCTTGCAAATTTAATTAACCCTTGAAGCATTTCAGCTTATTATTTTAACTCTTTCGTGGTTATTACAAGTTTTTTTTCTATTTAATAAATATGGTTAATGAATTTTACTATACATTCCAATAGTGCTCCTTAAATATAATAATTAATGTATTTCATGTTTAATTGTATTAATAGATGAACAAAATGAATTTCAATAAATCATTTAATATGATCAGTGAATAAGTTAAAAATAATGACTGTTTAATTTCTAACCCGTTGTGGTAAAACTTAGTTGTGAAAATCTTAGGGATCATGGAAATTTTGAAATTGTTTCGACTTTTCTTTTGGATGTATAAACCATGATCATGGCTGGGTGGGCAACAGATTGCTTTGTTAACAACGCCTTTTATACTCAATCTGTTAAATATTGTACTAGAAAAAAAATGTTATTCTTCTACTTTTCGACTTTTCTTTACCATTTCTGTTCACGCACGCATTTTAAATAAATTTATACGTAGCTACAGGGTAACGATTTGATATGGCCATCGAACCCTCCCTCCGACGAGCAAGTAAGCCGGTCTACAAGCGTGCATCTGCTATATTCAAATTGAAAACTAACATCTGCCCCTACGATGAAAATTTTAACTTAGGTTATATGCTACACTATAAATTTTTGGCGCCCAACGTGGGGCCCGAACAGTTGTCGTTTATTTTTACCATCTATGATTGCCCTAAGCAATTCGATACGTGTTGTTCGGATCTCCATATATATTTTAATTCTATATAACACTTTACTCTTATCACTGTCTTGTTTCTTTTATTTTCTATTACGTTTATTTTGAGATTCTACGGAAATTGTTTGACGGTTAGAGGCTTGTGAGCTTTTCCTCTTACAACCGATTATCTCAGGATCTTCCCTAAACTAATATCCTATAGTTGTTTAATAGAATTTATATGTAGCTAAATGGATTGTCAACTTGGATAACTAAGCTAGGTCTGACCCTTGGCTATATGTAGAATCTGTTAAGCATTCTTATAATATCATGGGTGGATTTTATATTGTTGATTACAATTAACCCTCGTGGTAATAAATTTATTGCTGTATTTTTTTTTCCTCTAATAACATTTTTTTTTATTTTTACTCGCAACAAGTTTTACCCACTGGTAATTGAATTAAACAGTCGTTTATACTGAATAATAAGAAATAATCGAATATATAAAACCTTTTACATACATTTGAAAAAAAAAAAACCAATTCATATTTTTTTCATTTTTTTCCTGCAAAATAAAATAAAAAATTTTTTTTTAATTTTAATTCTTGTTTTCCTGTTTTTTTTTATCTCGCAAATAAATATTACTCCATACACTATAAACAGAATATTATCTTTTAAATTTGTTTTCCACTTACTTCTAAATTTTTTTTTACATCGCAAATTACTTGTAGCTGTCGTTTTCTTGTAGTGAGCATACGCTCCCTCGTTTTTGTCTAAAACAACTATTTACTAGTTTGGGCAGGTTTTATACATTCACTTTTATGGTATATATGTTTACAACATTTCCGTTTTGATAATAGGTTATCTTAGTTTCTTATGTCCTTTGAATTTTTTTTTATTTTGAATTTTCAATAACTTTCCATACTGTTTTTGCAAAGATAATATTTAGTGATCTGATATTTGATTATATTTTATTAGAATTTCGTTTAGTCTATTTTATAATTGTTTTGGCTAAAAATGGGAAACAATGATAATAATTCCACCCTACCTGCAAACCAATTAACTTGCAGTTTATGCAACGAAATCATTGCTTCTAAATCAGCTTTAATTCAAACGTGTTGTAGTCATAATTTTCATAAGAATTGTATAGCTTTGAGTTTAAAAACCAGACCTTTCTGTCCAGTCTGCAATGCTAGAATAGTGAATGATGCTCCAGCTACGGCTATAGCCACCCGTTCAAAATCTCTATCATCTAATTTGGAGCATAGTTCTAGTCCACAAGCGATGGGTACTGTTGTACCAGGAGAGACTTCAAATTTAGATACTGGTTATATGAAACCTTCTGTTTCGGAACAGACAATAATGAATCAGCCAACTGTTCCTACAAGTGAATCGTTTAGACAGATGATAGCGTCAATTGTTTCTGACCAGCAAGCTCAGCTTTTATCCTCATTGAGTTGTCAAATTTCTGATTTGGTTAGAACTACTATTGAATCAAGGTTATCTAGCTTAAACCTAGGGGATCTGCCTAATTCCCAACATTCTTCAGCAGCAATGCAACCTCACCTGTTACAACCTCCAAATAGTGTTATTTCACCCCCTCGAATGCAGACTTTACCAGCGGTGGAACATCAAACATTTAGAGAACTATTAGGAATTCGTGCTGGTACCGGAAACGCTGGTAACTTGCAACCCCCTTGCCCTGAACCTGGGTCTTCGTCACGCCGTCTGAACCCTACTTCAATGGGTGTATCCACATTATCAGACCTAAGCCTGCGCCCGGATAAGGTGCTACAAATAATCTCAAATTGGAAAATAAAGTTTTCTGGTGGTGGTAATTGTCTGTCAGTAAATAACTTTATCTATCGTGTTGAAGCGTTAACTGCTCAGACATTGCAAGGTGATTTCGATTTGCTTTGTAATAACGCATGTCTATTATTTGAGGGTAAAGCTAGTGTGTGGTTTTGGCGGTACCATATGTCAGTTTCTTCCATTAGATGGCCGAATTTGTGTCTAGCTTTGCGTAAGGAATACCGGGACTCTCGTACGGATGTAGATTATAGGGAAATGATTCGTGATCGCAAACAAAGGCCAACCGAAACATTTGATAGCTTTTACGAATCCATTGTAGAGTTAACCGATCATCTTAGAGAACCAATTCCGGATGAACATTTTTTGATGGAAATATTGCGTCGTAACTTGCTGCCTGAAATACAGCACGAGATACTGAATTTGCGTATTTCATCCGTGCAGGATTTACGGGATATTTGCAGGCGTAGAGAGTTTTTCTTTGCTGATATTAGGAGAAAACAAAGTGTAGGTTCGTCTAAAAATACTTCGGGTCAAAGAAAAGTTGCAGAAATCGCACATGAAATTGAGGAAACGGTGGAGCTCTTGCCGGAGCCAAATGCGGAAGAAATTGGTGCAATCAGTTTAGTCTGTTGGAATTGCCGTAAACAAGGCCACCGTTATCAGGACTGCCTATCGGACAGAACGATATTTTGCTACGGTTGTGGAACGCCAGATACATATAAACCTAATTGTAGAAATTGCAATTCAAAAAACTCCATGGTGAGTGCACCAAAGTGTGTGCACAATTTGAAGAACAGGCCAGCGGAGATGTAATTTCAATACTTAACCGTAATAGTCCGAAAATCACTACATACAATAATCATATTTTAGCACCTTCTACTAACAATCCTATTTTAAAAACTACAATAAGTAATACCACTCTAGATGCCGATAGATTTAAACCTTTTCACGTTAGATTGCAGGAGTATAACCGAATACGAGAAAGAATTTTTGGCCAACCCAGCGTGCCAACTCGTTCAGCCATTCGCATGCGTAATTTTTGGCTGAAAGTGAAACAATTGAGGAAAAAATTTGTTTGTTCTGTTTTAGATAAGCCCAGTGATGTACGGCCGTATGCCGAAGTTATTTTGTTTGGAGTAAAAATGTTAGGGTTAATGGATACTGGTGCATCGATTACCTGCATAGGCTCTGAAGCAGCTTCGAACTTTCTGAATTCTGGGGTATCTTACAAGAAATTTAAATCTTCAGTTAAAACTGCTGACGGGAAAAGTCAGAACGTCGTTGGTTATGTTGAAACTTCGATAATTTTTAAGAACATTGAGAAACCAATTATAGTTTTTATAATTCCCAGTTTAGAAAGAAATTTATTCCTGGGTATTGACTTCTGGGAACTATTTGATCTTCTTCCTTCCGGTTTAAGCCGATTTCTACCGTCAAATTCAGATTCTGATATAACAGAAATTTCTGTTCAAATGCCTTTGACAACTGGTCAACAACAACAGTTACAACAGGTAATCGCTCTCTTCCCTTCATTTGCAAAAGAAGGTGTGGGAAAAACGCAGGTTTTGTTTCACTCCATAGATACAGGGGAGGCAAGGCCTATTAAACAGCGGCACTTTCCAGTTTCACCAGCCGTCGAAAAATTAATTTATGAGGAGCTCGATCGCATGTTGTCATTAGGGGTCATAGAGGAATCAAGTAGCTCTTGGTCATCCCCAATTGTTCTTCATCGCAAGCCTGGAAAGAATAGGCTTTGTTTAGATAGCCGAAAATTAAATTCTGTTACCATAGGAGATGCTTACCCGTTGCCCCATATTGACGGTATTCTAAGCCGGCTGCCGAAGGCAGAATTTATTACGCCATTAGATCTCAAGGATGCTTTTTGGCAGATTCCGCTTGATGCTGGATCTAAGGAAAAGACAGCATTTACTGTTCCTGGGAGACCTTTGTATCATTTTAACGTTATGCCATTTGGTTTGTGTAACGCCCCGCAGACTATGTCGCGCCTGATGGATAAAGTGATACCACCGGCTCTTAGGACAGAGGTGTTTGTTTATCTAGATGATCTACTCATTATATCGGAATCTTTCACCCAGCACCTGGAGGTTTTGAGAATTGTTGCTGGTAGAATACGAGACTCGGGACTGACAATAAACATAGAAAAGAGCAAGTTTTGCGTCCCGGAAGTAAAATATCTCGGTCATGTAGTGGGAAATGGGGTGATTCGAACGGATCCGGGGAAAGTGTCCGCCATTACTGACTTCCCAGTTCCGAGATCAGTCAAACAGGTCAGAAGATTTTTAGGAATGACAGGATGGTATAGGAAATTTATTAGGAACTATGCTTCTATTACTACCCCATTGTCTGATTTGTTGAAAGGAAAAAGAAAGTTTATTTGGTCAGAGGAGGCTCAGAAAGCTTTTGAAATTTTGAAGACCCATCTGAGTTCAGCTCCTGTTTTGCACAGCCCAAATTTTTCGCAACCGTTCTTTATACACTGCGATGCCAGTAAAACAGGTATAGGAAGTGTGTTGGTCCAGAAAAATGCGGAGGGTGAGGAGATTCCAGTGGCGTTTATGTCGAAGAAACTCAACCAAGCCCAACGTAACTATACAGTGACCGAACAAGAATGCTTGGCGGCTTTGCTAAGTATTAAAAAGTTTAGACCTTACGTCGAGGGGCATGAGTTTACAGTTATCACTGACCATGCGTCACTAAAGTGGCTCATGTCTCAGACTGATTTAAATTCAAGGCTGGCTCGATGGGCTTTAAAATTGCAAGGGTTTAAATTTAACATAGAGCATAGACGTGGTAGTTTAAACATAGTTCCTGATACTCTTTCAAGGGCCAATACTGAGGATATGTCTGCTTTAAATTTGGATAGCGTAACTCTTTCGGACGCTGACTCGGGAATTTTTGTAGATTTAAACTCTACCCATTTTCACTCGGACGAATATCGGGAATTATTAACCAAAGTGGGGAAGAACATCGACCAAATGCCGGACTTGAAAATAGTGGACGGTTACCTATATAGACGGACAGAACATGCATCTGCGGAGAAGGTACAAGATGATCTGGCTTGGAAACTATGGATTCCTAAACAGATGATTCCGGAAATTTTGTACAAGGCTCATAATAGTACTTTATCTGCTCATTGTGGAATTAATAAAACGTTGGAAAAAATAAGAAGATTTTATTTTTGGCCGAATCTAGCTGTTGATGTTAAGAACTACATAAACGAGTGTGAAATATGTAAAACGACAAAACACCCGAACCATGCACTGAGACCACTGATGGGAAGGATTGCTGAAAGCAACCGATTTTTTCAAAAGCTCTATGTGGACTTTTTGGGACCATACCCAAGATCTCGATCTGGCAACATTGGAATTTTTATTGTTCTTGACCATTACAAAATTTCCTTTTTTGAAAGCTGTAAAAAAATTTTCCTCTGACATCGTTGTGAAGTATTTGGAACAAGAGCTTTTTCACACCTTTGGAGTTCCTGAAAGCATTGTATCTGACAATGGGACACAATTTAGATCTAACGAATTTAATAATCTGTTGAAGCAGTATGGTATAACGCATATTTATACGGCTGTTCATGCTCCTCAAGCTAACGCCTCCGAACGGGTGAACAGATCTGTTTTGTCTGCTATAAAAGCATATATTAGGCCGGACCAAAAAAATTGGGATGAGCTCCTTTGCAATATCTGCTGCGCCCTTCGTTCTACTGTACACTCTGCCATTGGTACTTCGCCATATTATCTTACTTTTGGTCAACATATGATAACCAGTGGTAAAACTTATCTATTATTACGTCAGTTAGAAATGCTAGATGACCGTTCCGTTCGTTTTGATAAAAATGACTCGCTTCAAATTTTGGCTAGACGTGCTTCCGAAATCATGCAAAAACAGTTTTATCGCAACGAAAAATCCTACAACTTGCGAGCAAGACAGGTCGATTATGAGGTAGGCCAGGAAATCTACCGGCGAAACTTTAAACAAAGTAATTTTGAACAAAACTATAATGCTAAACTTGCGCCCACATTTGTTAAGGCCCGTATACGGAAAAAAATAGGAAATAGTTATTATGAATTGGAAGATTTAAAAGGAAATCTTTTGGGGAATTATCATGCAAAGGATATCCGCCAGTAAATACTTACACAGCTTCGTCAGGTTGGATCAGGTTTGGTGATTTTACCGCTTTAAATCCCCAAAGCCTGATTTTGTAGGGGGGTTTTGTAATAGTACCTTCCTCAGTTCAAATTTTAACGGAAACGGATAAAAAAAATTTTATTTTTGTCAACGCCATCTATGAGTGAATTCTTTCACCACCACTCTAGAAAATACTGTTTAGGTATTGTCAATTATTTTTGCATCCTTATTTGTTTATTAACAAGTTCGATTGACTTTGGAAGAGTAATGTTATAACTGCACATATTTTTTTTATTAATACATAATAAACCAAGGTTTCGTTTTTGAACAATTAAATACCTCGCCATTAATTAGTCTAACCTGCCTACGGTGAACAACTATTGTGCGTATCTCTTGTTAAACTTATAGCTTAAAAATTATAAGTGATTGAAAATCAGTTTTTGTTTTAAACAAAAATTATTCCAAGTTATACCTATTCAATTGAGTAGGAACCAAAAATCTTTTTCAATTCAAATAAATTGTAAGTATGCCTTAGTGGTTTTAATTAGTTTTCAGTTGTGTTTTTTTTACTAAAACTGAGCTTGTAAATTATGTAGCTAGTGTGTTGCACCTTAATTGGATTCCATAAATTGCCAAATTGAGTTAAGGGGAAAAGAGAGTTCCTAGGTTCCTTTTTAATCTGAAGTTACACTCCACTCGGTGCCAAATGAAGGTAATTTTATAGTCAAGTTTCTTTGGGAAAGTGTTTGTGTCATAGCCCTGATTGTCTTCAACCTTTATATTTCAAACAGATTTGCCAGCTATAGCTAACCATTATATTCTGCCTAACCTTTGATGCTATGATATACACCTTCTGCCAGTATGCTAATTTAAATTCCCATAAAATCTTTCTCTCAGTTGTCGATGAAGGGTCAATCGTAAAGGATCGTCATAAATCTGTGTGTAAAGGTGAGAGAAAGGGGAGAGATAAAATTGTTGAAAAGTGGAAAAAAAAACAATAAAAGAACAATTTTTTTTTGTGCAAAAATTAAACTACATATGCTTAGAATTTGCGTTGTGTGAAAAAATAGAAAAAGCCCTGCTCAAAATATTTAAAATTTAATAAGAAAAGTGAAATAATTTAAAATAACAAAAAAGAAAAAAAAGAACTATATTGAATCATTTATAAAAAAATTAAATGAACAAATAATTACACTGGTCTCCGAAATTTAACGTAGAACATAAACAATATTCATCCTTTATAAGAACAAACCAATAGTTAAATTTTTAATACCAAGCATTAGATAATTTGTCCAAGTTTCATTAACAAAGTCATTTATATCAACGAAATCTAATTACAAATTAAAGAAGTGCATAAAAATTTTTCTTAACAAAATTAGTAGCTTATAAAATTTATTGAATTAAAAATTCATAAGTCCTAATTAAATTAAAATGAGTTAACTAGTGTACCAAAATTGGGGAAAAAAATTTGAAAACCAGTTTTAGCCTCCTTCACTTAAAAATTAATTGAATGCAATTGCATTGTCATACATACATATAAAATTCATATTTAATGTATGTACATGTGTAGGTTTGAATAAAGCTGCATACAAAAAAAAAAAAAAAACACAAAAGAACAAATTTAAAACCCTGTTAAGCCCTGCTAACAGCATTGTTGTTTTATTCTTTTGTTAACTGCACTTCTGTTATTAACAGTCTTTGTTAAGATTTTAATTATTGCCTGTATGTATGTATGAATTGCAATTGAATTTAATTTAATTTTAAGAAATTTTAATTTTTTTAAAATATAATAATAATGATAAATTTTATTTAAGAGGAAAAAAAAAATAATACTTAATATAAATTAGAAAAAATTGTGTAAAAAGTGCTTCCTGGGTTTTTGGTTACAAAATCATTTTTTTTTTAACATATGTAAATAACAGGCGGCTTGAAAAATTGTAATCTTCTCTTTTAACGATAACAAAACAACAAAATTAGCTGAACTCTTCGAAAGTACTTTCGACGTGGGAGCAACAACAACATAATGTAAGTCAAGTTTTATTTTTTTTCTTTATACCTAATTTTTTCCCCCTTTGCTTAAATTTTTTTTTGTGTTATTTTTACATAAATGCATTTTTCCCTTATTTATTTTATTGCATTCGGGTCAACGACCTTGCAAATTTAATTAACCCTTGAAGCATTTCAGCTTATTATTTTAACTCTTTCGTGGTTATTACAAGTTTTTTTTCTATTTAATAAATATGGTTAATGAATTTTACTATACATTCCAATAGTGCTCCTTAAATATAATAATTAATGTATTTCATGTTTAATTGTATTAATAGATGAACAAAATGAATTTCAATAAATCATTTAATATGATCAGTGAATAAGTTAAAAATAATGACTGTTTAATTTCTAACCCGTTGTGGTAAAACTTAGTTGTGAAAATCTTAGGGATCATGGAAATTTTGAAATTGTTTCGACTTTTCTTTTGGATGTATAAACCATGATCATGGCTGGGTGGGCAACAGATTGCTTTGTTAACAACGCCTTTTATACTCAATCTGTTAAATATTGTACTAGAAAAAAAATGTTATTCTTCTACTTTTCGACTTTTCTTTACCATTTCTGTTCACGCACGCATTTTAAATAAATTTATACGTAGCTACAGGGTAACGATTTGATATGGCCATCGAACCCTCCCTCCGACGAGCAAGTAAGCCGGTCTACAAGGGTGCATCTGCTATATTCAAATTGAAAACTAACATCTGCCCCTACGATGAAAATTTTAACTTAGGTTATATGCTACACATTTAAGTTTTTCATCTATGGGTATTGTTAAATTTGATGAATCTGACAATTTGACTAGTTTCTTTAGAGGTTCTGTTAAAGGTTTAAATGCTCTTTCTAAATTATTAAATTTTTCCAATTCTCCAAGTCTTATGCTTTGAAATTTTTTATTTAAAATTTTTTTGGATTTCACCAACTCTTTTAAAGTATTTTCCTCCATGATTATAACTTTGAAAACCAGCTAAACAGCTTTTTTTTAAACAGCTAAACAGCTTCTTAAAACAGCTAAACAGCTTTTGAAAACAGCTAATTAAAACAGCTAAACAGCGTCTTGAAACAGCTAAACAGCTTTGAAAACTGCTAAACAGCTTTTGAAAACAGCTAAACAGCTTCTTAAAACAGATAAACAGCTTCGTGGAATAATTTTAACAGTTTTCCAAGTGGAAAAAAAACGTATTTAATATTAATAGGTATACGTCTGATGTAGTTAATAGTATATGTATGACGAAATCTGAATGAATAGATCAAAGCCTTTTCTATAACGTCCTTTCTTCATTTCATCATCTTTACTTATTATAAGAAATCCATATTTATCCTTCCAACATTCTCCGCAATTGTAACGAAATATATTAAAACTCATGTCACTACCAACATGATCATTGTAGTTATGCTTTAAATTTAATTCATCTTGCTTGAATAAAATAATCATATTTGCATTATCACGTACTAAATGTTTTGGAATGTGTGTATAAGTCTGACATAAATAAAAAGAATCAATATCCTTATGTCTCCCCATACAGAAATATGATCTTATATTATTTTGCTTTTCACAAGCAACATCGTCAAATATCATAATATAATTTACTTTAGCTTTTTCGGGTGGTATAACATGTTCATTATCTGAAAATGTATAAAGTCCCATACCCTTTACTGATGAAATTAATTTTGACAGATATTTATATTTTGGTTGATTTAATGATTTTGAGTATATATAAATATTTTTAAATTTTAAGCCATTCGGACTTTCAATTAAACTTAGCATTATATTTGTTTTGCCACAGTTTGAGGGACCAACTATTAGTGCTCTAATAGAATTTGGTAAAAGGCAACTATGTTTAAAACCATTTCTGTTTTCCGTTAAATCCAAGTTTGGAGGAGTATATATGAGGGCTAAACTTCCTAAAACTCCACACCGAATAGAGAATGGAATTATAAACTTGGACTCAAATAGAGGATATGGAACACATTGGGTAGCATTTTATAAAAATAATGATAATGTAGAATACTTTGATAGTTTTGGTAATCTACAACCACCTATGGAAGTTTTTAGATACTTGGGTAAAAACATTAAATATAACTATTTAAGATATCAAAAATTTAATACATTTGTTTGTGGTCATTTATGTTTAAAATTTCTATGCGAATGAAAAAAAAAAAAAAAGAATAAATAAAAACTCAAAATATATTTGTTTGTTTTATTATAATTTTTTTTGTTTGTTTATTTATTATCAATTCTTAAAAATAATCTATAAATTTTTACATCTGTTTTTATCTTGGTTTGCATTTTTTCCCCAAATTCATAACAAAGTCTTGTTAAATCTAGTTCTATATTTCTTTCATTTATAGTATTAATTTCATAAAATTGTGCAGTAGTTTTATTTAACATAGAACAAGTTGGTATGTAATGTTCATAATAAAAATAGAGAATCTGCTTTTGGAGAAGTGTATTCCAGCTTAAGAATGTTGTTAGGAATATTCCAATTTGAGTTAAGGATTTCCACGTCTCTGGATCAATTTTGATTTTATAATTTTCTTGTTGAAGGATCAGATAACATATCCCATTTTTGTAGTGAAAATCATACTGAATTTCTCTCTTATTATTGGTCTGAATAAGATTCATACAATCTAAAAATTCACATTGTTTAAGTGTTGCCTTAATGTATTCCTTATAGCTCATAAGGTACATCCACTCATCTCGATCAAATCCAATGAAATTTTTTCCTTTGTAATGTAGCCAAACTATTGGCTTTGGAAAATCCGCAGGATATCTTTTTTTTTTTTTTCTCATTATTTTTTATTGAATCTTCATATATTAAATATGAACTAACAATAATTAATCAAATCTTATCCTAATACTTTATTTATGTCCTGCCAGTGCCAGACAAAAATTGTCTTCATCACGGGTTCTGTTCACATATATAGGTGTTTATCGCTCATCAAATTGGGTAACTGCTGCAGTGTCTCTTCTTCTTAAGCGAGTGTGGCCGCCATGGTTTAAAATATTTCGAGCTAGTGCATTTGGGTGTTGTTCAAGCCTTTTTAAATATTTTACTGCATATTTTGTAATCATAGTTTTAACTAATGGAACATTGAGCTCCTTGTGAATATTTGAGTTTTTAACATTCCAAGGGGCAGCTGTGATTATTCGAAGAAGTTTATTGTAGCGCCTTTGAATTTTTTCAATATTTGAGGGCGAGGCAGTGCCCCATAGTTGAATACCGTAGCACCATATTGGCTTTAAAATAGAGTTGTAAAGTAGTAGTTTGCAATCGAGACTAAGAACAGAATTTCTTCCAATAAGCCAGTTAATTTGAATTGCTTTTAGTTTCATTTGGGTTAACTTTGCTTCTATATGGCTTTTTCACGTTAAACGGCGATCTAGATGAATACCGAGGTATTTTACATGCGAATTTTGAGGCACTAAATGATTATTGATTTTAATAGGGGGGCATGTTTCCCGACGCAAGGTAAATGTTACATGTACGCATTTTTGCTCATTGAACTTTATCCTCCATTGCTTTAGCCACAGTTCGAGTTGAAATATATGATCCTGTAGGTATCGAGATGCTTCTTGACTGTTTTCGTGCACGCTTAGAAAAGCTGTGTCATCAGCAAATGTTAAAGTTTGGGTGTAGTTGTTTGTTGGCATATCCGAGGTATATATCAAGTACAAAAGTGGGCCCAGGATGCTTCCCTGAGGGACTCCAGCTTCAATTGGCTGAGGAGAGCTTAAATAATCACCTTCTTTAATAATAAACTTTCGACCGACTAAGTAGCTTTCTAACAGCTTGTGTGTGTTTACTGGTAAGTTTAGCTTCAATTTATGTAATAAGCCTTCATGCCAGACTTTATCAAAAGCTTGAGAAACATCGATGAAGAGAGCGGAACAATATTTTCTTTCTTCAAAGGCTTTTCTTATTGCGTTTACTATACGATGGGTTTGCTCAATTGTGCTGTGTTGTCTTCTAAAGCCGAATTGGTGGTTAGGAATACATCTGTTTTCATTTAGAATTGGGGTTAATTTTGACGCTAACAGCTTCTCAAACAGCTTTGATATATTTGAAAGTAAGCTTATAGGCTCATATGACTCAACTTTTGGGTGATCCTTTCCTGGTTTAGGTATCATGATGACTAAGGAAACCTTCCACTTTTGAGGATAGTATTCCAGGCGTAAAATAGCAATAAAAATTAAAAGAATAATTCTCCTTGCTGTGCTGGGTAGCTCCAAAAGCATTTTGTTGCTGATCTTATCAAAACCAGGAGCCTTCTTGGGGTTTAAATCACAAATAGCCTTTTCGATTTCTTTTATCTCAAATCTTAGGGGAACAGCTACTCTAGCAGCAATAGGTGGTAACTCGACCGCCATATCGTGAGATATGTTTGGGGTAAATACGTTTTTTAAATGATTAACAAACAGATTTCCTTTTTCAACATCATTTCTTGCCCAACTTCCATTCAAGTTTCTTAATGGCGGATTAGAGACAACTGGCCTTTTGAGATTTCTAGCTGCACGCCATAATGAGTAGTCTGATTGTGGAGTTGCATCATGTTCCTTAAGATATTTTTCCAGAGAAGCCGTTTTCTGAGTCTACAGTAACTTTCTCAGCCTTTTTGTACAGTCTTTTAGTAAGTTTTTAAGTTGAGGGGATCTGTGCAATTGCCATTCTCTACCAGCTCTCCTTTTTTCAGACAAGAGACGCTCGACATCTGAGGAATATATTTTATTATTTTTGGTTTTTTTGGGGGCAATACTGGAATGTTGAACAGCTAGTTTTAGAAAACTGTCAAAATTGACAATAGAACGATCTATATACTCCGGTGTGCTAAGCGGAATATTTTCTGTGCAATGGGTACTGAGATATTTTTTACATTTTAACCAATTTATATGTGTAGCTGACGTCGCTATGTAACCAGAGGGAGATTCAATTCTATTAATGTTTATTATAGTAACTATTGTAGGCGTGTGATCAGAGGATAATTCTACGGAAGCTTCAACGTGGATCATTTCTGTGGGGATGTTTTTAACCACACCAAAATCGATGACATCTGGATTTTTTTGCGCATCAGCAGGCCAATATGTTGGTTGGCCGCTTGCGACAACATTTAAATTCATTTTAGAGATTGTATTAAACAAAACACGACCCTTTGGTGTTATTAGTCGTGACCCCCAGAAGGTATGTTTTGCGTTGTAATCGCCAGCAGCCAGGAAACAGGGCCCCAGTGACTTATAATATTTGTAAAACTGGCTTTCTGATATTGCAAATCTAGGTGGTAAATATAAAGATGAAATTACTATGCTTCGATTTAGCTCTTCAACACAAATGTTCGTTGCTTGGAGATAATCTTCACGATGATCACACATTGGGTAGTGTTTAATTCGGTTTTTTATTAAAATAGCAGAACCTCCACAAGCTCTATCTCGAGGGTCCTTGGTATCATATAGAGTATAACCATTAATTTTAAACGTATTTCTTGAGGTCAAATGAGTTTCAGAAACCATCATGAAATCAATTTGTTTATTTTTAAGAAAGTATTCTAATTCATTTTTAAACAAAAACAAATTTTTAAACAGTTCATGGCTTGTTAAGTACAGCTTGCAATAACATCGATTGCATTCTAAGAATTTCCTGCATCATATTACCCATTGTGTTTGTAAAATTATTTACTGTTTGCATTAATGTTTCCATTGTTTTTTCTAGCCGACTTAGGTTAGAAACTGGAGTTTCGTCATTACTTGTCGAAGCACCTTGCATTGGTCCATGGTTTGATTTTAAGACGTTAGCATAAGAGATTCTGTTACTACTAGGCTGCGGAGCCTGAAGGTTATTACTGTTTACTTGATTTGTTACCTGCATTTGAGGAGGATTAGTTTTCGGTCCAACCGACTGCTTGACGACAGGGCATCCTCTATAATTGGCAGTGTGATTACCACCACAGTTGCTGCATTTTTTTACGTTGGGGTCGGTTTTAGACTTATCGCAAAGAACTGTACCATGTAATTCACCACATACTACGCAAACAGGGGGTAAGTAGCAGTATGCGTTAGTATGGCCAAATTCTTGGCAGTTCAGACATTGAACGGGACCACCGCTTTTGTGCGGCTCCTCTATAGTTACTTTTCTGTACAGAATGTATTTTAAATAATAGATGGGATGCGTTTCATTTTTTTTAAGCTTAACGTCGCCGGGTTCAAACTCCACTCGAAAAAGTGGTTGGGGAATTTTTTCTCTGTTTTTAATGTTTACTACATGTTTTACCTTGAAGCCTTTTTCTTCTAGGAATGTTTTTACCTCTTCTGGGTCCACACATGAGTCAATACCCTTAATCACTACCTGAAGACCTTTACTGCTTTTCAGTTGGTATGTATAAAAGTTTTTTTTTTAGTGCTTCAAAGTTGTTTATTATTTTGCGAAAATCATTCTCATTATTGACTTGTATTTTTGTCTCGTTTATACTACCACGCTTGATAGCCGCTACGTAAAACGAATTTTCACCTATCACTGATATCAAACTCTTTATGAGCTCATTTGAATTTTGCTCCCTAAGATATATCGGGGGAGGCTTGGACGATTTTATGACGTTTGTTGCTTCAGAGGATTCATCCTACAGAATTGCAAAACGATTTTGAGAATTTATTTTTATCAAAAGATGGTACTTTTGAGGCCGAAGCAACTGCTGCAGAGGTAGGGCTGCGTCCCCGTTTAAGCACTGTTATGTGCCTGTCCATACCAACTTGTACTGTAGGTTTTTGAAAAGTTTTTACTTGAGTTACTGAGTTGTCCATAGCGGCTGTTTTGGGGTTAACCGTATCATCACTTATTAAAGTTAGCAGTTAGCAAACTTGTTATTGTATTACGATCGACCGTATTTGTAAACAAAGAGGGTGAGAGGGAACGCGTTCATGTACAGTGAAAACTCTCTATAGTGGACAGCTACGGTCGCCTGAAATTTGTCCATTATTGAGAGGTGTCCACCTAAGGGGAGGTCTAATAAAAAGTGCATAATATTTTTTTATTTTAATTAATAACAAAAACAAAAAGAGATCATTCCAATTTCATTAATACATACATGTTCACTAGTTTATAATGTTTTGTAATTTACAATTTTAAATCGCCTTAAAAAAATTGTTTATAAAGGGTGTTTTTTTAAGCTAGATAGAACTTTAAATTGTACAAAGTAACACAAAAAAATTAAATTTTGATGAAATATTTTTTTTATCGTTTCAGTATACTCTGACAAATCATCATGAATAGACTCACGCTTGAACAACGCTACGAAATTATCCAAATTTACTTTGAAAAATTTAAAAATTTAATCCAAATTTAAATCGCAAAATTGTGTTCAGCGATGAGGCGCATTTTTGGCTTAACGGGTTTGTTAATAAGCAAAATTGCCGCATATGGAGCGAGACCAATCCACAAGAGACCCTACAGACTCCATTACATCCAGAAAAATGCACCGTTTGGTGCGGTTTTCACGCTGGTGGCATCATCGGACCTTATTTCTTCAAAAATGCGGCCGGAGCTCGCGTTACGGTCAATGGAGATCGTTACCGCACCATGATCAATGATTTTTTGTTTGAAAATATGGATGACATTGATCCGGAGGAGATGTGGTTTCAACAGGATGGCGCTACGTGCCATACGGCGAACGCAACCATCGACTTATTGAAATCAAAATTTGGCGATAAGTTGATTTCGAGAAATGGACCTGTCAATTGGCCTCCAAGGTCGTGCGATTTGACACCTCTCGATTATTTCCTGTGGGGCTACGTGAAGTCACTGGTTTATGCTGATAAACCAGCAACAATTGACGCCTTGGAGGCCAGCATTGTTCGTGTTATTCGTGACATACGGCCAGCAGTGCTCGAAAAAGTGGCCCAAAATTGGACGTCCAGAATGCGCTTCGTCAAGAACAGCCGCGGTGCCCATATGCCCGAAATCATTTTCAAATGTTAATGTCACGTATTGATCTTTCGAATAAAAAAAAAATTTTGATTACAATTTAATTTTTTGTGTTATTTTTTACAATTTCAAGTTTTATCGGGCTTAAAAAAACACCCTTTATATATTATATTTTATGTACTTCAATGAAGAATATATTATTTTAGTTATTTGCAATGAAAAATTTAAAAAAACATTACAATTTTTTTTTTTAGAGTTCATTTAAGTTTGTCAAAAGAATAAAAGGAAAATAGTATAACAATTATAGATTTAGCCACCAAAATTTTTTATTTTTTAGTCTTCGAGTAATACGAGATACGTTATTACCTATACTTGTACTATATCTAAAATCGTTTGTCGTTGAATTACAACAAACACGTTTCACGTTAGCCCGTCTATAGTTATGATAAAATATCGGGACTAAGTTTTCATTTTGTATGATATTAATTTTATCTAAATACAAGAAGGCTTCTGGAGGTACAAACCCCTTTTCCAAAGTATCAATAATATACTCTTCATTGGTTTAATATGGAGCCATAATTAGATTATTACTGGAGCATGCTATACATTTTGTGATGTGGTTTCTTATTAGATAAATAATAAAATTATCTATTCTTATTATATTTGATAAATTGTACAAAGTATTGTTAGAAATATACTTTACATAATTGCTTTCTGAAGATCTAAATTTAGATACACAAGCCCTAAGACATTTTCTTTCAAACATTCTTAATTTTTCCATATAAGACGGTGAAATATTGAACCAGATAGGGCAGCCATACGTAATTATAGGTCGTACTAATGTTTGGTACATAATAATTTTGACTCTTGGTTTAACATATTTTGAGTAGAATAAAGATTTATATATGAAAAAAGCTTTTCTTGCTTTGTTTAATATCTCGTTTATATGATTATTAAAGTATAAGAATTTATCTAGGTAGATACCTAAGTATTTTACTGTATCCTTGTTTGGGATATTAATATTATTTGAATTAGATTTGATTCCAAATTGTTTCCAATTTTTCTTTATATTAGCATTACACTTATCAACTGGTGGTCTAAATAGGATTGTTTCACATTTTTGTGCGTTAATTATCATAATCCAATCCATTGTATATTTTTCTACCGTATTAAAATTAGTTTGAAGATTTTGATTTATTTTTTCAATGGTTCTATTAGCATGATATATTATAATATCATCTGCGAAGGATATAATATTTTCAATTTCACTCAAGAGATCTAGTATAAATAAATTAAAAAGAATTGGTGAGTTCACCGTACCTTGTTGTAAACCGTTTATAATTGTAAACGTATTCTTACTTTCAAAATTTTGATGAAACACCTTAAAAGTTTTATTGGTAATCATATTATAGATTAATAAAATTTGGCAAAATGGAAATTTATAATTATTTAATTTGAATATGAGTCCTGGAATCCATACGCTATCAAATGCTTTTTCCATGTCTATTAGACATGCTCCCGTGCAGAGCTTTTTATTCCAATTCCAATTGACATTTGAAGTCAACAAATTTATTGCATTTATTGTGGAATGTTTGTATTTGAAACCAAATTGTTTCTCACTTATTAATTTTTTTTCTTTACAGAATGCATTAATATTGTTATTTATACATATTTCAAATATTTTACTAATATTAGGAAGTAAACTGATAGCACGAAGATTTTTTGGGTTACTTAAATCTTTATCCTTTTTAGGTAATATTACGACTTTAGCTTCTTTCCATTTAGTCGGAAAGTAAGAGTTATTTAACATGTTATTAAATAAATTACAGTATTCGAAAATAATTTCATTGGGAACATTTTTTTATAATTTACCTCGTAATTTCCGGAAAATGTATATTATTTTGTCCCTTGTTATGAAATAACTCGCAGCTTGAGTATCATTCATGTTATCAGATGTTTTTTCGCAGGAAAAATTAATTAAAGAAGTTTGAATATTTTCATAATTATTATTCATTTCTAAAAACTGATGAAAATAATTACTAACTTGCATCTGTAATCTATTATTGAAATCAATTGTTTTATAAGAATGAATGGACTCTAAATATGCTCCAACAGTATCTAACATTTCTTCTGGATCACGTATTATAAAGTTATTTAAGTTGTCTTTTTCCACATTGTTTGGTAAAATATCCGCTCTATTTAATATGTTTTCTGAACATTCCGGTATTTTTATATTCTGAAGTTGTAAAGGTTTCAATTTCTTGAAATTCTTTTTAATTTCTTTGAACATATGGACTGAATCTTTTGGATCTATATTAGTCAATTTCTCTTGGATATATTTGTTAATACAAATATGAAAATTTTCTTGAATTAATTTTCTAATCAGTTTTAATTTAGACTTTAATAAATTAAGTGACGAAACAGATAGAGTATGTTCTAATCTATTATGTTTTTTAATGCAATTTAAAATTTTACTTTTTTCTGCATGAAGCCTTTCTATAATTTTGTTGGTTTTTTTTGTCAATGAGTCGATTTTTTTATATTTCGGCGTAACTTCCTCTATAGAACCCACAATTATATTGTTTAGTCTAGACACATGGGAATCAATTTCCGAATTTGATAAATTTCTATCATTTGGAGTTTTTGTTTCTCCTTGTAATTTATTTTTAATTTTATTCTGAAATTTTTTCCAATTGGTTTTCTTAAAATTGTATTTTGTTATTTGGGCTTCTGTAATTAATACAAATTCTTGCTGTTCATTGTTCATGGAAGCTCTAATCTGAATAGCATTGTGATCACTATCGAAATCTAAGGTTTCAAGATTGTTTAATGTATTGTTTTCCGTATGAATGTAAAGCCTACAATCTGCAATACAAACGTCTATATACGATCCAGTTCTAGGGAAAGAAGGAAAATTGGACGCATAAAGCCTACATCCGAAGTTTATTTCATTATCTGTTAACCATTCTTTTAGCTTATTTCCTTTCTGATTGTTTGTTGGGTTACCCCAGTCCGTATGTCTGCAGTTTAGATCACCTGCTAATAAATATATAATAATTGTTAGTGTTTTGTAATTTTAAGGAATTAAGTAACTTATCAATCTCGGTTTTTATAATTGAGTCGTTATTACCCGAAGGAAAATAAGCTGAGATAATATAAATTGATTTATTAGAGATCATTGGAATGCGAATTATGCAAGTTTCAAGAGCAATAAATGAGTCCGTTATATTATTCGAATATTTGCAAAATTTTATGTTATTTTTGATAAGTATTGCAGTGCCTCCACCTTGTTTTGCGCCTGCCCTATCTTTTCTAATTATGGCGTAGTTATAGAACTCTAACTTGTGTCTAGCATTTAATTTTGTTTCGTTCAAAAGAACAATGTCTGGATTGTGTATATTAAGAAATTGTTGTAGATTATATCTCCAACTTATAAATATTAAAGAATTAACATTTATGTGTATAATTTTTAAATTTTTTGATATTGTATTCTGGCTATTATCCATATTTACACACCTACCATATTAAAAATTGTATCTATACGAGATGTTTGTAAATGTAATTGTTTTTGTAAATTAGCTATTTGGTTATTTAAACTAATCATCATATTTTTTAATTCTAACAGAAATGAATTATTACAATTTTCATTTATAATATTTTGATTTGTATTTAAATTATCATTTCCTCTAACAACACTAGCAAAACTTGTACCTGCATTAGTAAATGTATTGTTCACACTCGTATTTTTATTTTCCATCAAGGATTTTTTCTTTAATCGAAATTTGTGTTGCAGTTGTTTGTAAACTTCACAACCTTTATAAGAAGCGGGATGACCATATTTGTTACATACGACACAATATAGTTTGTCTTTCTCATCCGCTGACACATCATTTTTAGGGCACTTTCCTTTCTCATGGCTTGAGTTACATTTGACACGTTTTGTATCAAGAAAGCAATTTGCTGCACTATGGAAAAACCCTTGGCAGTTCTACACTGAGGTATTTCAGGACGTCTAATTTGCTCCCATTTCACACAACGATGTAAAAGATCCTTAATATTTTTTAATTTGTTTATGTTGCTTTCTGGAGAGATTTGCACAAGAAAAATTGGTAAATTGTAACCTTTTTCAGAAGATTTTTTAGTAGTGAATTGACTAACTTTTTTAAATTGTAATTCATCAGTTTGAAATTTACATAGTTCGTTTAATATTTCATCCGTAGGTATGTTGGCCTCAAGGCCTTTAAGTAAATACGATTTAGTTTTTAACCCTTTCGGTGTAAATGTAAAAAATTTTGTTTTTGTATTTTCTAAATAAGTTTTCACTCTTAGAAAATCATTAATATTGTTCATAAATAGTAATTTTTTATTTCGGTATTCTTTAATTTTAAATTCATTGATTTTCAACGCATTTTTTATAAATTCAATTAAATGTTTTGTTTCAATATCAATAATGTTTATTGGTGGGACTTTTTTGTTAATATTTTTACTACTATTAACCACTGTGTCATTATTTTTGCTTGTTGAAGGAACATTCTTATTAGCACTCTGTGCTTGATTCATTGCTATAATAGCTGAATTTAATTTTTGGTATTTTTCATTGTTCTCTTTCACTTGGTTCTCAAATTTCTTTAACAGGTTTTGGTCACACTGCTTGTCAATGTCAGTATCAAGAACTGCATAATAATTGCTTTTGTAATGTTTTGTTGTGGATGAATCCATTTCATTGCTTATTCTTTTTCTTTTATTTTCAATATTAATATTATTATTGTTGTTGTTTTTTACGATATTGATATTATTATTTTTTGGAGCATTATGCTCGCTCATAATATTAATGTTTGCTTACTTTTTTAAGAGTTTTTTTTTAATTTTATTTTTTTTTTTTTTTTAAATAATAAGAAAAGAAACAACTAAATTGTAATTGTTTTTAGTGTAATACCAGTAAACGATTCTGATCTCCGTAATGCGTGTGTCACTCATCACAGTCGCGATCGAACTCCAATTTTTTATTTAATTGTAACTTTTATTATTTTAATTATTTAAACGTCAATAATTAAAAATTATTTTCAAGCGTCCAATTCGCTGATATTATATTATTTTTTTAATAAATAATATTATGATTTTATAAACACTTATTTTAGTATGTTAAAAGAAAAAAAAAAAAAAAAAAAAAAAAAAAAATAAAAAAAAACCGTATGCCGAGTTAAAATAAAACACGTCTGCATTCAACGAGCACTGTACTGGACTGCACATATACATGTTTAGAAAATATTTTTTTATACAATATCAGCCCAATTATGAATGAAAATTCTTCCATTCCTTCTCCCATTTTTCCTATGTAAATTCAATTGTAAAAATGGGAAAAGGTAAAAAACTCCCGGGGAATTTTTAATCATAATTGGGGTGTATATTTCCTTCTAGCAAAACATTCTTAACAGAATTACCTGAAACAATTAAAAGTGTTAAACATTTTTAAAAATTAAATCAGGACTCTAATGGCATAATGGAAGATTTTATATGTTAAGAGAAATCCAGGAAAAGGACTGAGAAATTAGATATTCTTTATTATGGCTGCTTCTGATTCCTCCAGCACCCACGATAAGAGAAAAAAATTTTCCAAGTCAAGTGTTGTCCAAACTTAAGAAAATTATCGCTTTAATCCTACACAAAATTTTTTTTTCAAAATTTATTTAATCAGATCTCTTTAAACTTTTGAAATAACTAATAAATAATAATAATCTAATTTTTTTTATTAAGTTATAAAATTCTGTTTAATAGGGAAATATTTGTCAATAAAATTATTTAACTACAGAAATCTTATTAAAAAACGACATTTAAAATTCTTGCGTTTAGCGTTTTCGATTTCCAGAACACCCCTGATGATGTATTACTTTAAAAATACATATCACATATTTATGAATTATTTTTTTTTTGTTTGCTCACTTTAGATCAAGAATTGTTATTTTTGTTTTTTTAATAATAAACTCCAAAAAACAAATATATTATGCATTTTTAATTATTGAAATTACCTTATTTATTAAAAAAACTTTATTAGTCGGTTAACCGATCAAAAACCAAATTAACCGATTATTAACCGATTAAACCAAAACCTCGGTTAATTAATCGAGCGATTAACCGATTAAAGCAAAAACCCGATTAAATGAATACCCTACTATTCACCAAGCTAAAGTTTGCACAACTTTCTCTTACATACTACAAAATACGATTCTAAAAGTATTGAGTAGCAATATTTGAATATTGAGTACCGGAAAAAACTCTAGGTATTAAGTACTCAGTACTCAATAATTTTACAAGACTAAACAACTTGAATGCGCCAGCATTGCAAAGTAAAATGATTGAAGTAACCGCAAAATTTTAACTGAAAATATTAGGGGAATTTAAACATTTATGTTTATAATAATATAAAAAAGGATAAATTAAAATTGTAAAATAAATTCTTATAAAATATTCAGCTTAATTCTAAGACAAATTAATCACTTAAAAATCCCAGCTCTTTAAATACTGTTATTGAACGTTCAATTACTTCATCCTTCAAACGCCACATGCTTAAATCCACAACGGTATCATTTAAGGTCTCTTTAATATCAGGCTCTCGATAATGGTTCAATTGGGCCACATTAGCGTCAAATGAATAATTCCGGCATACATTCGATGCCCAATGGATAGACAAATGATTATGAGTGCCTATGACATAATCAGTACTATGCAGACATTTGGTAGACCATCCGGGACGTACGTGATCTCTAACACGTTCAACATGCTGCATCATATAAAAATACTCGGGAATATCTGGGTTGTAAAGAGGCTTTTCCGGAAAGCGTGGAAAATAAATGCAACGAAAACAATAGCTGGCAAACGTTTGACATGATTCACTTTTAACACTTTTACCGAAAGTCATTAAATCGTGCCAGTTGGTAATGTTTCCCAAAGGCATGAGTACCTCATCAATATCAATAACTGCCACATATTTGTAACGATACATATTCCGATACAAACAGTCATTGTATTGAACCACCTCGTGTAAGACGAAAGACCAAAGATTTTTTCTTCTTTCTAAATGTCGGAAATTATCTAAGTTTCTACCATCCATAGACATGCTTGTATGTCGGTACTCGAGGTAACCTGTATCGGCATAATATTTCAAAACTTTTGTAGTATTTGGGTGCACTTGAAGTTTGCTCATTGTTATTTTTTCCGCTCCCAAACTACGCATAGTTTCAACAAATTCAACAATACGGTGGGACATATCGACACGGTGGTAATCCAAACCTTTAACACACACAGCAAATTCTTTCCTTTGCTCATCCGGGAACAAGGGATGGTACGTAACTCTAACATTATTCGTGGCATGGTCACACGGGTTGGCTACTAGTGACACTGTACGAGGTATCCTGTGTTTCTGTTCTTTAGGTATAGGACATGATATAAAATGGGCATAGTGAAAGTTTGTACTATGACTCCATTCATAATACCAGATTTTATGCATCTCTTTCATGGGAGTCAAGAACGGTTGTGATTGCCCCTCATACCAAAACTGACAATAGGTCCGCGGATACTCTTCGTAGGTTTTGGCTATAAAATTCATCGTCGTTAGAACCCGAACAACGGGCTCTGCTTTGACTGTAGCGGGTCTGTTATCGAAATATGCCCCATAAATGTAATACGAAATATTACCATTTTGATATTCTTGCCAATAATCATTATGGATTTTTACATTTGAAAAAGTTGGGTACCGGGCACATGAACTATTGAAGTTGCGATTGTTATACTGGGGATTAACAAGATCTTCAATTGGTAGGTAGGGTATGTCCTTGGCAATATACTCTACAAATGCTTCTTCACTGGGAGCTGTAAATAAAACAAAATACACATCTTTACTTTAATTGAAATTAATAAGTTTGTCAAATAAAAAACAAGTTAGAGTCAGGGCTGTGGAGTTTAAATCGGAGTTCCAAAAAAGCTTGTGACTCCGAATCCCAAAATCATCGTTATTAATTCAAAGAATTTTCAAGTTTTAACCGAAGTAATTTTTTTTTACAGATCACTTTGAATTTTATGAGAGATAGTTGATTCAAGTACTTAAATTAAATAAAATAAAAGTGTGTAATAATTTAAATTATTTTCGTATTTTATTTATTTGTGTGGGCAAGGGTGTTAATTGCATTAGCAGAACTTATACTCTCTTACTGATCTAGTTGAAAAAAGAGGTTTGTGTATTTAAGGTCGTTGGCTGATTTGCTGAATTCATCTCTTCTTAAATAAGTAAGTGACAGGTATTCCCGATAATTTTAATACAAAATATTTTAACCGTCTACACTGAAATATGTTTAACATTGTACAGAATTAGTGTTGCTATAATGCTAATTAATTACTATGATTAAAGAGAGCTATAACCATGCCAGGTGCTTTGTCCATCATAAGGTTAATCTTTCTGACCCGTTTATGGTGAAAAGTGGAGAGCGCCAGGGTTTTATATTGTCACCTCTTTTATTTCTTGTGGTTATGGAATAATATTGAAAATAAAAGACAAGGAATACAATGGCAAATCAACAATCGTTACCTTAACTACCTGGCTTACGCAGACGATATTTGTTTACTCTCACACAAACTTATTGATCTTAAGCAAACAACTATAAAGCTTCAGGAACAGCTGCAATACGGTGCAACAACAGTTCCATTGACCATCAACAACCAGACATTTGAGACAAGTGACCAATTCTGCTGTCTAGAAACGAACTCGATGTAGTCGCTTGAAAAAACAAGGCTAGGTCATCTTTTGGCTTACTAGCCCCAATCTGGCAAAGTAATATAATCAGCCAAACCACAAAACTAAGAATTTTCGAAGCAAATGTTAAATAGGTTCTCCTATATGGGTGTACAACCTGGAAGGTCACAAGCGACATTACCAGACGACTCCAAACTTTTATTAACCGCTGCCTAAGAAGACAAACCAAATACAAGTAGCAACCGGGATATGTAAACGATAGTGGCAGTAGATAGGGCACACCCTCCGTCGAAATGACACCAATGTATCTAAACAAGCTCTTAGATGGAACCCATTTCAACAAGATGGTAGAGAAAGCGGCATCCAGTTTGAAAAATTGTGAAAGCAAAATCAACGATACCAACTCTTGTGTATTAACAATAGTAGGCGATTGATATTATTCTTAGGATCTAAAAATACAATATATGTATAAGAACAAAAAGGAATGATCTATTTTTTAACATGTGAATATTGTCAGATATGGCGATTTCTTGCCAAACGTGGCGATTTTGAAACGTGTTTGGCGGTCCGATTTTCCATTTGGCCACTGCACTATGGTCGGAAACATCACTTTTCTTGGCCAAAACTATTAAAACTTAAAATAACGGAATTTTTAACTAGAATTTGCAGTATATTTTAAGTGTTTTGTATAAAATAATTAATTTTTTTTTTTAAATTATCAACATTTAGGATTAAAATTTTAAAAAAAAAAATTTACATAAATTTTTTTCTTTCTGAGTTTTTATTTTTTTTAGTTCTAAATGAGAAAATATACGATACTTACGAGTAAATATGTTGTTTCTGGAAATTTAAAATATGATTTACACATATATTTACGAAAATATTAAAATTTTATTAAACTCTTTAATTTAAATACAATTCATTATCCAAAAATGTATTTTCCTCTTCAAGTTCTTCTGGATAATCGTCCTCGTCGTCATCCATATTTTCTAAATTCTCAGTCGCTCATGTTTCACCGATATCCTCACAATACAATAATTCCTTTACTTCTGGTGGCAGTGTAAGCAATTTCTAAATTTATTTGCCTGTTTATTACAGTTTCTGAACAAAGCCAGCCAGAATATTTAATTTGAAAATCATCTAATCTTCTGTGACACTTTTCCCACTTTGCAGACAAATTATTGTTAAGCATGCGTGCTTTTTTTGTTAAATATTTATAGCATTCATCTGAAATTTTATCGGCTCCACATTTTTGTATAAAATAATTTATTAGTGCGTCCTTATTTTTTCCTTTTTTCTGCTGGGTCAACCAAATATCAAAAACTGCTGAATTCTGTAAGCAAATGACGACTGAAAAAAAAATACTCAAAAACCGCAAAAAACCGCAAATCGAGATAAACATTTTTAAAAACTAAACACTTCAAAGTAATTTCGTTTTTAATCTTATGCTTAACACTCCTAAACAAAATGTGTTAAGCTTACTCAAACTTAAAAAATAAAATAAATTCCAAAATGTTAAAGACTTTTGGAAAAAGTTATTTAATTTTTTAGAGTATCCAATTTTTGAGTATTATATTTTACAAAATTAATAAACTTACCATCACCTTCGTTTTCCATTTAAACTTTTATTTAACACGCTTTGTTTTCAGCTTTAACAAACAATTGAAGTAAGCACTATAAAACACCGAACGCAATTCTGTTTACAAATGAAGCAAACAAATTCAACTTCGATGACTCACCGAATAACGGTGAATTGCATATTACAACAACAAAATGAATTTTTAGTTGATTTGGAGTGTTGACTACTAGATTTCAAAAACAAAAACATATTTCGTGAGTGTAAGCATTTTGACTTTTGGCCAACGAAATGAAATTTCCGACCACAGTGCACTGGCGACATTTTTGGCGATTTTTGATATAACTCGCGATTTACTTGGCTATTTTTTCTATTTATATTATTTCAGCGATTTTTAACAGTTTGTCATTTTTTGCTTTCATTACTAATTAAAAAAAAAAATCTGACACCTTTTTTTTACATGATTTTCATTTTATCATTTTAAGTGAATTTTATATTCAGTCACTATTTAATTCTTATAGTATGTTCGCCGGTCAAAACACCAGTAATGAAATCGATGAGGCTGAAGTGTACGATCTTATAGACTTGTGTACTCAATTTTAGTTTTTAAATATATGATCTTCATTTTATGTTATTTAAAAAATAAAAACAACAAAAACTAAACCAAATTTACTTACGGCGACTTTTTTGTATTTTTTCTCATTTCTAATTGAAAAATTATACTAGCTTTTTTTGTATGCAAAATTTAATTAAAAACAAGTTACGAAAACTGAACAAAATTGACGTTTGACGATTTCTGGTATCCGGTTTGGCGATGGGGCTCAAAAAAATCTGACAACGCTAGCCTGTATTGCCATTTCTACTATAATACATTACAGTCTCCCACACTTAATTGAGTACATGGTCCCTAAAATGCGCACGTAACTTTTGATCTTCTTTAAATGGCTTCTTGGTTTACTACAAGCTCAGATTGAAGACATGGCTGGTGATCTGGTTCGTTTATTTGGATTGGACTACGTTCGATGGTTATCTCTTCTATTCCTGGGGTTTTACCTATTGGTTGTTCGGTTACAGTCTTTTTTGGTATTTCTTCACCTGGCTTATGCAGTTGGTTAATGTGTCGTTTTAACTCATTTGGTTATGAATCTGGCCAAATTATAATTTTACAATACCAAATGTCCAAGTTGGTTTCAACCAAATTTAATTTACGAATTATGGGAGTAAGTTTTGCAGACATCAAATGTCTATTGGGCGTATGGCATCAAGTTTAACACGATAATCACGACTAAGATATAATTGTGATGGCCTTTTACCGCATGCTAATAGTGTAGCTTGGTAACGAGAAACTTTTTGTTGTTCTTTTGTGTGTAGTGAAGATTTATCCTTCTCCATCGCCTTCAACTTAGTTCTAAAAATTTGTACGTATCTTTCTGCAAGGCTGTTCGTTGTCGGGTTTCCAGGAGTCAGGAATTTTTGCATAATCCCATTATGTTTGAAATAATTTCTAAAAATTTAAATTTGGAAAATTTACACATTGTCAGAGACAATAATTTGAGTCAAGCCATTTGTACAAATATGTCTTTTTAGATTTCGCATCATCTGTATAAGAAAAAGGAGTTTCGGAAAGAGACCAGCATTGTATATATCGTTACCTAAAACGCAAAAGGCCCTAACTAACAAAAAAAAAATCGACTTTTTCATGAAATCTGATGAATTGCATCAACACTAATGTCCACAATAAATTTTGAAGACTTTCAACCAAAATTAGCGCTTTTATTAACAAAAAACAAACGGCCCTATCTACAAAAGATTATATGGATACACGCTAAAAGACCTTACTAATAGTTTGCATAATATGCAACATTGTCAATTGTCAAAACAACTGGTAGGTTTTACAAGAAAAATAGAAGGAAAATAAATTATAAGCAGTTTTAGGCAATTTATCAATTAACATTTGGAATAGTAATTTGCTTCTCCTGTAAAATTTTCAAAATGTTAGATAGGGCGTTTTGCGTTTTAGGTAACGATATGCAACCTCTGAAAATTTCATTAGGCCCTTCCCAATGATGGGTTAATACTTTCGGATGTTCTTTTCGTACTGTCGCACAACTGGAACACGCTTTCTATATCTGCGTCGATGCCCCTCTAGAAATAATACTTTCTAGCTATTTGCTTCATCTTAACCATGCCCATATGGGTATGGTGTAGCTCAGTTAAGATTTCTGTTCAAGGCTTCCTGGGATTACAACACGGCTACCTCTAAACACCAAACTATCTTGAATTTTATATGTATGGGATCAATTATTTCACCACTAATCAAGGCTTCCTTCAGTGTTGATAAATCGGGGTCACGCTCTGTTTCGCGAGAAATGTTTGAAGCATATTTTATTCTGGACGTCTTGAATTTCTTCTAAAATATTTTTGAAATTTGGTTTTTCATGAGCCGGTGCTCTCGATAGACAGTCCGCAATAAGGTTGTTTTCTGCGCTACAATGATTTATTTTATAATGAAATCCTTGAAGAAAAGGCGCATATCGTAGGAGCCTCATTAATTACATTGTGCAAAAAATTGACACTTTTTTCGTGACAAGCCGGGCACATGGCGTTTTAACATAATTCGCCGTTTTTTAGATTCGCTCTGGTTTTCGAGATATACCGTTATTTCGAATATGGAGGAGGTTGCACAACATATGTTCGCGTAACTCAAAAACGGTTCAGTTTATTGAAATAATAAAAGTAAAACTTTTGTAATATGAGCAGTCGTTTTTGAAACAAAATTTTTTTTTTTTTTGGAAAAAAAAATTTATTTGTTTATCAAAATTTCGAAATTTTTGTTTTTAAAAATGTATAAAAAATTAAAAAATGCAGCTAGGCTTCAAATTTTTTGCAGACAAATAAAAAACGAAGCTGCAAACAAAACAGCAGCCAAATTAAAGAATTTCAACAATAAGTATATAGCGGCTTAATAAAATTCTTACATTTTGCCACTGCAGCGCCTAGGATGCTCCTAGATGGGTCAAATGTATGACCAACCCCACTTTGTTTTTCTTCTAAATTATTTATTTCTAACATACCTACCCGCTATCTCTATTCCTTAAGGGGGCTCCCTTACAAAATAGTCAATACAGATTAGAAATATATTGAAGAAAAAGCCCCATAACTGCCAAGGAATCGCCCCTAGGGGGATAAAATGTATGACCGACCTCCATTAGTTTTTTGTTCTTAACATTTTCTTAAAACAAACTTGCCATATATCTCTACCCCTTAGGGGGGCTCCCATACAAATATGGCCGTTTAATAAAATTCTTGAATTTAGCCCCTGCAGCGCCTAGGATGCCTCTAGATAGGTCAACTTTATTTTTTATCTCAATCATTTATTTCTAACATACCTACCCTATCTATATCTTAATATACAGGGTGGCTGGTGGCAAATTTAAATTTTTAAATACGATTATTTTAAAAAGTAATAAACGGTGCGGAGGAAGGGTGGTGCCGTTAGAATTATCGATTGTGCGGATTTGTCAGTCACGATGTCGCAGTGGTCGAGTGAGCATCGCGCGTTCGCTGTGGAGACATTTTAAAGAGTAATGATTCTTACGTAATTGCTCGTCGATAATTTTGTTCAAAGTTCGGTATTTGGCGAATACGTGATGGACCGAGTGTAAATTTAATTCGTTTGTGTTTGCAGAAATTCCGCGCAACTGCTTCTTCTAAGAATGTCCCACGGCCAGGGCCCAGTCGACCTTCGAGGACTCCCGAAAACATTGAACTGGTTGAAAGCAGTTTACGTGAAAATCCGCGACTTTAAATACGGAAAAGAGCAGCCTCACTGGGACTTCCAAGAGCGATTATTCATGTAATTTTAAAAAAGGATCTGAAGTTCCATCCTTTTAAAATTCAAATCGTTCAAGAAAATGTTTGTGAAACGATGTTAGAGCGTTTTCGCACTGTAATTCCAATTTTTTATAGCGAAGAGGCTCTTTTTCACTAAAACGGATACGTCAACAAGTAAAACTGCCGTTACTGGTCTCCAAAAACCCGCAACCCTCGATTGAAACATCAAAAACCATAGCATTGCCCTTGGGTAACTGTTTGGTGTACCTTATCCAACGCATGGGATAATTGGAATTCTCGAAAAACAAGGCTTTGTTTTGAACAGTTTGTTCAATTTGACGGAAGACATCTGGATGACATACTCTTAAAAAAATAAAATCCGCATTTCCATTCTATGCTCTTAATAAAACTTTGTGTCAACTTTTACGTTTTTTATTTAAGTTTAAAATATAAATCTGCTACCAGACACCCTGTAACCATATAAATATAGATATAAAGCGGTATATACTTATGTATGTATGTATGTTTATTTGTTTGTTTGTTTGTTTGTACCTAAAAGCCTCCTAAGCCGCTAAACCGATCTTTATGAAACTTTTAAGGTATAAGTATAACTGATGATCTGGAAGGAGCTATAGGCCATATATTTGGGTTAGTAATACACAACATCCGACAAAATCGGGGTGGAATTGGAGAACTGGGCATGGCTCAAGACGGACTTATACATATCTAAAGAATACAAATACATTATAAATTTCTGCAATAGCCAAAGTTTCCAAATTAGGTACAAGCATCTTTGTTATCGATACTCAACATCCGACCTTATGTGGGTGGAAATGGAGTAGTGGGAGTAGCACAAAATAGAATCCAGAGCATTCGGAAATTGTTTCATAAGGCCTAGTTTTATATGCAACGGTGGCATTAATATATTTTAAGGGCCAACAAATGGTTCCCACTTGGCGTTGTTTTTTCTTATCGAATCAAACTGGTCTACTGTACTGTAATATACCCATCTTGCATTCTCATCATAAAACCGACCATCTAGAACTGTTCTATTAATAGCCAATTGCATTTTGTATACCTATTTTTCAGTACCCTTTTTACACAATCGTAATTTTCTCTAAGCATGACAGAATTTGCCCCCGAAGGGGTAGGAAAATGGTTTTCATTGCAAAAAAAGAATGGCTTTAAAGCTTTACAAAGCTTTTAACTTATTGTTAACATTTTTTATTTTTTTGCTTTTAAATTCAATTAAATCACCAGAAATAAAATGAAATGAATGAATCGACATCTTGCTTAAACTGACCACACACTAGTGATTTGTGCGTCTGATTTGTTAGCGTTCCATTTCTCCACACACGACGAACAAATCACAATAACTTAAAACGTCAAAAAGAAAACATGAATTGTGAAGCGGATGATGTAATTGCACTTTTAATAATTTATTTGTGAACACAACAAAAAAATAAATTTAAAAAAAGGAGAAAATCTAAGAAAAACAAATCATTTTTGTATGCTAAACAACTCCGCAAAAGATACAGCTCGACGTTTTTTGGACCTACCGGTACCGAAATTCTGTAACTTTTTGAATTTAACTACCGATACCGAATTTCACTACAGGACAAATTTTGTCATGACATACTTACTGCCAGTTTTTAGAACGCGAGCGCAAAAGTGCCTCGTTTAACTAACATTTAAAACAGTGGATTATTTTCATAAATCCACTTGCGACGTTCTAATTCTCTTAATGAAATTTTTTCATATTTTATTTTTATATAATACTAGCATTTAACCCGCTACTTCGTTAGCGTCTCCTTTTTTTCGTGGACATATTTTTGTGCCAAAGTTTACTTTTCTAGGCTTAAACTTGTTTAAATTCAAGCATTTAACCCGCAAGTTTTTAATCGGGCTTTTTCTTTCATGAACATATTTATATGCCAAAGAATATGTATCTATGTTTTAGCAAAAAAGTTCCAAAATTTTCATCTCATAGGTTGATATTTACACAGGACTTTGCACCTATTATTTTGTGTTTCTAAGTTCAATATTATAGAAAATTCAAAAAGTACCACTCGTATAACACAAAAGCAAATGAAAGTAAGTTAATTTCCCGTATAATCCGTTTTGATACTTCTTTCAACCCATGTATGTATGAAACATTTCAGTGTTGTGGTGGGAGCCCATAATTAAGTACGAATATGCCAATGAATGGAGACAAATATTTTGTAAAAAAGGACCACATGACCCTGCATGTTGAATTTTATGTTTCTAGGTGTTGAATTTTATGTTTCTAGGTCCAATACTAACGGAAATTCAAAAAGTACCGATTGATGAACAAAAAAGTACCTAAAAGCCCTCTTTCAGGTTCTCATCCACTCAGGACCTTGCATGTTTAATTTTATGTTTCTAGGTCAAATATTAACGGAAATTAAAAAAGTGCCAATCAAAGAATAAAAAGTACCAAAAAGTTCCCTCTTATAAATTCTTATCCACTCAGGGCATTGCATGTTAAATCTTATGTTTTAAGGTCCAATATTAACGACAATAAAAAAATACCAGTTGCAGAAACAAAAAGCTAAAGAAAAATATCAAATTTCCCGTGTTTCCTTTTTTTGGTACTATTTGTTACCCCCATTAAAGTTTCAAAAATTTCAGTATTGTAGTGGGAGCCCATAATTTGGTACGAATATCTTAATGAATGTAGAAAAATGGTTTGTAAAAAAAGTACCAAAAATAGTTACGATTTTTACCTCTTAGATGTTCAAATTTCGAAAAAGTACCAAATTCGTATTCGTATTTTTTTGAGAAGTTTCGAATGTGGTATAAACTTTTTTTGTATGTTTACTGGTTCAAAAGATAGATAGGGTGTCAAAAAAGTACTAAAATTCAGGTTTTACCCGTTTACTCCCTAAACGAGCCGAATTTCATAAAAGAACCAGACACCTGTCCGCTTATTTTTCTAAAGAACAACGATAAGTATTACATTTTTTTTGTATCACTTTTAGTTTTGGAGATATAAGGTTACCAAATTTTCCCGTTTTTACCCTTTTTTACCCCCTAAACATTCGAATTTCCAAAAATCCCGTCTTAGTGGATCGATTTGGGGTGTGACCAATCTCTGGTCCAAATTTCAAGTGTTTAGCTTCAGGCGTTTAGGCTGTGCGATGATGAATCAGTCAGTCAGTCAGTCAGTCAGTCAGTAACGTTATAATTTTATATACATATATAGATAGATAGATGAAGAAAAATTTTGTGAAAAAATAACAAAATTTTTAACGATTTTAACACCTTAAACATTTGAATTCAAAAAAAATCCAAATCTTTTGTATTTTTTAAGATAAGGTACGAATGTGATATAATTTGTATTTACCCTTTACTCCACAAAAAGGCCAAACTTCAAAAAAGTACCAAACACCAGTCTGTTAATTTTTTTAATTTTGAATCTCTTTTAGTTTAGGAGATATGAGGTTAGCGAATTTTTCTAATGAACAACAATAAACGTTAATGTTTTCCTTTAGCTTAGGAGCTATGAGGCTAGCAGGATCGACTTAGCGAGAGGACAGACCCCGGTACTAATGTCAAACTTTTAGCTTTAGACGTTTAGGATCTGCGATGGAAGTTAAATATATGGAAAAAAATATTTTGAAAAAAGTAACAAACATATCTTAGGAGGTATAAGGTTAGCAGGATCAATTGGGCGAGAGGAGAGCCTCCGGTCCAAATGTCAACCTTTTAGCTTCAGACGTTTAGGCTCTGCGATGAAAGATAAATAGATGGAGAAAAAATCTTTTGTAAAAAGTAACAAACATATGTTGGTACAATTTTGACCCCTTAAACGTTCGAATTTCCATAAAGTACCATATATGCATTTGTATTTTTTAGATAAGTTACAAATGTTATATAGTTTTTATTTCTATGTGTATTGATTTAAAAGCTAGATGGTGGAAAAAAGACCCAAAATACAGGTTTTACCCGTTTGCTACCTAAAAGGGCCGAATTTCGTAAAAGTACCAGACAGCTATTAGCTTTTTTTTATTTAATGCATAAAAATTAATATTAAATTAAAAAAAGTACCAGTTTATTTAAAACAATTACCAGTTAGAGAACGAAAAGGAACCAAAATATCCTTTTTACAAATTTTCATTCAGTCAGGAACTTGCATGTTTAATTTTATGTTTCTAGGTCCAACAAATATGGAAATTGAAAAGGTACCAGTTAAAGAACAAAATAGTTCCAAAAACCCTCTTGCAGATTTTCATTCACTCAGAACCTTGCATGTTTAATTTTATCTTTCTAGGTCCAATACTAACGAAAATTAAAAAAGTACCAGTTAGTGAATAAAAAAGTACCAAAAATTTCCCTACGATAGATTCTCAACCACTCAGGACATTGCATGTTGAATATAATTTTTATAGGTTCAATATTAACGTAAATTCAAAAAATTCCAGTTAATGAACAAAAAACAGTACCAAAAAGCCCTCTTACAGATTCTTATTCACTCAGGATCTTGCATGTTTAATTTTATGTTTCTAGGTCCAATATTAACGGAAATTAAAAAAGTACCAGCCAAAGAACAAAAAAGTACCAAAAACTTCCCTCTTTTAGATTCCTATCCACTCATCACACATATTGAATTTTATATTTCTAGGTCCAATAATAACGGAAATTCAAAAAGTACCAGTCAATGAACAAAAAAGTACCAAAAACTTCCCTCTTATAGATTCTTATCCACTCAGGACATTGCATCTTGAATTTTATGTTTCTAGATCCCAGTATTGGACGGAAATTATACCAAAAGTACCAGTTGTAGAACCAAAAAGCTAAAGAAAAATATCAAATTCCCCGTATTTCCCCTTTTTAGTACTATTTTTCCCCCATTAAAGTATAAAAAATTTCAGTATTGTAGTAGGACACAATAATTTAGTACGAATATGTCAATGAATGACGAAAAATATTTTGTAAAAAAGGACTACATGACCTTGCATGTTGAATTTTATGTTTCTATTTAGATCCAATACTAACGGAAATTCAAAAAGTACCAACTAATGAACAAAAAAGTACCTTAAAGCCCTCTTACAGGTTCTTATCCACTCAGGACCTTGCATGTTTAATTTTATGTTTCTGGATCCAATATTAACGGAAATTAAAAAAGCACCAGCTAAAGAACAAAAAAGTACCAAAAACTTCCGTCTTATAGATTCCTATCCACTCATTACATTGCATAATAAATTTTATGTTTCTAGTTCCAATAATAACGTAAATTCAAAAAGTACCAGTTAAAGAACAAAAAAGTACCAAAAAGCGATTTTACAGATTATCATTCACTCAGGACCTTGCATGTTTAATTTTATCTTTCTAGGTCTAATAACAACGGAAATTTAGAAAGTACCAGTCAAAGAATAAAAAAAGTAACAAAAAGTTCAATCTTATAGATATTCATCTTAGGTGCAATATTAACGGAAATTCAAAAAGTACCAGTTGAAGAACAAAAAAGTACCAAAAAGTTCCATCATAGATTCTTATCCACTCAGCACATTACATGTTGAATTTAATGCTTCTAGGTCCAACAATGACGGAAATTCAAAAAATACCAGTTAAAGAACAAAAAAGTACCAAGAAGCCCTCTTACAGATTCTTATTCACTCAGCACCTTGCATGTTTAATTTTATCGCTCTAGGTCCAATACCAACTGAAATTCAAAAAGTACCAGTCAAAAAATAAAAAAATGTACCAAAAAGATCCCTCTTACAGATTCTCGTTCACTCAGGACATTGTATTTTAAACTTTATGTTTCTAGGTCCAATATTAACGGAAATTCAAAAAGTACCAGTTATAACAAAAAAGTACCAAAAAGTTCCGCAATAGATTCTTATCCCCTCAGGACATTGCATGTTGAATCTTATGTTTTTGGGTCCAATATTAACGATAATTAAAAAAATACCAGTTGTAGAACCAAAAAGCTAAAGAAAAATATCAAATTTCCCGTGTTTCCTTTTTTGGTACTATTTGTTACCCCCATTAAAATTTCAAAAATTTCAGTATTGTAGTGGGAGCCCATAATTTGGTACGAATATCTCAATGAATGTAGATAAATGTTTTGTAAAAAAGTACCAAAAATAGTTACGATTTTTACCCCTTAGATGTTCGAATTTCGAAAAAGTACCAAATTCGTATTCGTATTTTTTTGAGAAGTTTCGAATGTGGTATAAACTTTTTTTGTATGTTTACTGGTTCAAAAGATAGAAAGGGTGTCAAAAAAGTACTAAAATTCAGGTTTTACCCGTTTACTCCCTAAAAGAGCCGAATTTCATAAAAGTACCAGACACCTGTCCGCTTATTTTTCTAAAGAACAACGATAAGTATTACATTTTTTTTGTATCACTTTTAGTTTTGGAGATATAAGGTTACCAAATTTTCCCGTTTTTACCCTTTTTTACCCCCTAAACATTTGAATTTCCAAAAATCCCGTCTTAGTGGATCGATTTGGGGTGTGACCAATCTCTGGTCCAAATTTCAAGTGTTTAGCTTCAGGCGTTTAGGCTGTGCGATGATGAATCAGTCAGTCAGTCAGTCAGTCAGTAACGTTACAATTTTATATATATAGATTTCAGTTTTGTGGTGGGAGCCCATAATTAAGTACGAATATGCCAATGAATGGAGACAAATATTTTGTAAAAAAGGACCACATGTTGAATTTTATGTTTCTAGGTCCAATACTAACGGAAATTCAAAAAGTACCGATTGATGAACAAAAAAGTACCTAAAAGCCCTCTTTCAGGTTCTCATCCACTCAGGACCTTGCATGTTTAATTTTATGTTTTTGGGTCCAATATTAACGGAAATTAAATAAGCACCAGCTAAAGAACAAAAAAGTACCAAAAACTTCCCTCTTATAAATTCTTATCCACTCAGGGCATTGCATGTTAAATCTTATGTTTTAAGGTCCAATATTAACGACAATAAAAAAATACCAGTTGCAGAAACAAAAAGCTAAAGAAAAATATCAAATTTCCCGTGTTTCCTTTTTTTGGTACTATTTGTTACCCCCATTAAAGTTTCAAAAATTTCAGTATTGTAGTGGGAGCCCATAATTTGGTACGAATATCTCAATGAATGTAGAAAAATGTTTTGTAAAAAAAGTACCAAAAATAGTTACGATTTTTACCCCTTAGATGTTCGAATTTCGAAAAAGTACCAAATTGGTATTCGTATTTTTTTGAGAAGTTTCGAATGTGGTATAAACTTTTTTCGTATGTTTACTGGTTCAAAAGATAGATATGGTGTCAAAAAAGTACTAAAATTCAGGTTTTATCCGTTTACTCCCGTAAAGAGCCGAATTTCATAAAAGTACCAGACACCTGTCCGCTTATTTTTCTAAAGAACAACGATAAGTATTACATTTTTTTTGTATCACTTTTAGTTTTGGAGATATAAGGTTACCAAATTTTCCCGTTTTTACCCTTTTTTACCCCCTAAACATTCGAATTTCCAAAAATCCCGTCTTAGTGGATCGATTTGGGGTGTGACCAATCTCTGGTCCAAATTTCAAGTGTTTAGCTTCAGGCGTTTAGGCTGTGCGATGATGAATCAGTCAGTCAGTCAGTCAGTCAGTAACGTTACAATTTTATATTATACTAGCATTTAACCCGCTACTTCGTTAGCGTCTCCTTTTTTTCGTGGACATATTTTTATGCCAAAGTTTACTTTTCTAGGCTTAAACTTGTTTAAATTCAAGCATTTAACCCGCAAGTTTTTAATCGGGCTTTTTCTTTTATGAACATATTTATATGCCAAAGAATATGTATCTATGTTTTAGCAAAAAAGTTCCAAAATTTTCATCTCATAGGTTGATATTTACACAGGACTTTGCACCTATTATTTTGTGTTTCTAAGTTCAATATTATAGAAAATTCAAAAAGTACCACTCGTATAACACAAAAGCAAATGAAAGTAAGTTAATTTCCCGTATAATCCGTTTTGATACTTGTTTCAACCCATTTATGTATGAAACATTTCAGTGTTGTGGTGGGAGCCCATAATTAAGTACGAATATGCCAATGAATGGAGACAAATATTTTGTTGAATTTTATGTTTCTAGGTCCAATACTAACGGAAATTCAAAAAGTACCGATTGATGAACAAAAAAGTACCTAAAAGCCCTCTTTCAGGTTCTCATCCACTCAGGACCTTGCATGTTTAATTTTATGTTTCTAGTTCAAATATTAACGGAAATTAAAAAAGTACCAATCAAAGAATAAAAAGTACCAAAAAGTTCCCTCTTATAAATTCTTATCCACTCAGGGCATTGCATTTTGAATCTTATGTTTTAAGGTCCAATATTAACGACAATAAAAAAATACCAGTTGCAGAAACAAAAAGCTAAAGAAAAATATCAAATTTCCCGTGTTTCCTTTTTTTGGTACTATTTGTTACCCCCATTAAAGTTTCAAAAATTTCAGTATTGTAGTGGGAGCCCATAATTTGGTACGAATATCTCAATTAATGTAGAAAAATGTTTTGTCAAAAAAGTACCAAAAATAGTTACGATTTTTACCCCTTAGATGTTCGAATTTCGAAAAAGTACCAAACTCGTATTCGTATTTTTTGAGAAGTTTCGAATGTGGTATAAACTTTTTTTGTATGTTTACTGGTTCAAAAGATAGATAGGTTGTCAAAAAAGTACTAAAATTCAGGTTTTACCCGTTTACTCCCTAAAAGAGCCGAATTTCATAAAGGTAACAGACACCTGTCCGCTTATTTTTCTAAAGAACAACGATAAGTATTACATTTTTTTTGTTTCACTTTTAGTTTTGGAGATATAAGGTTACCAAATTCTCCCGTTTTTACCCTTTTTTACCCCCTAAACATTCGAATTTCCAAGAATCCCGTGTTAGTGGATCGATTTGGGGTGTGACCAATCTCTGGTCCAAATTTCAAGTGTTTAGCTTCAGGCGTTTAGGCTGTGCGATGATGAATCAGTCAGTCAGTCAGTAACGTTACAATTTTATATACATATATAGATAGATAGATGAAGAAAAATTTTGTGAAAAAATAAGAAAATTTTTAACGATTTTAACACCTTAAACATTTGAATTCAAAAAAAATCCAAATCTTTTGTATTTTTTAAGATAAGGTACGAATGTGATATAATTTGTATTTACGCTTTTCTCCACAAAAAGGCCATACTTCAAAAAAGTGCCAAACACCAGTCTGTTAATTTTTTTAATTTTGAATATCTTTTAGTTTAGGGGATATGAGGTTAGCGAATTTTTCTAATGAACAACAATAAACGTTAATGTTTTCCTTTAGCTTAGGAGGTATGAGGCTAGCAGGATCGATTTAGCGAGAGGACAGACCCCGGTACTAATGTCAAACTTTTAGCTTTAGACGTTTAGGATCTGCGATGAAAGATAAATATATGGAAAAAAATATTTTGAAAAAAGTAACAAACATATCTTAGGAGGTATAAGGTTAGCAGGATCAATTGGGCGAGAGGAGAGCCTCCGGTCCAAATGTCAACCTTTTAGCTTCAGACGTTTATGCTCTGCGATGAAAGATAAATAGATGGAGAAAAAATCTTTTGTAAAAAGTAACAAACATATGTTGGTACAATTTTGACCCCTTAAACGTTCGAATTTTCATAAAGTACCAAATATGCATTTTTATTTTTTAGATAAGTTACAAATGTTATATAGTTTTTATTTCTATGTGTATTGATTTAAAAGCTAGATGGTGGAAAAAAGACCCAAAATACAGGTTTTACCCGTTTGCTACCTAAAAGGGCCGAATTTCGTAAAAGTACCAGACAGCTATTAGCTTTTTTTTTATTTAATGCATAAAAATTAATATTAAATTAAATAAAAGTACCAGTTTATTTAAAACAATTACCAGTTAGAGAACGAAAAAGAACCAAAATATCCTTTTTACAGATTTTCATTCACTCAGGAATTTGCATGTTTAATTTTATGTTTCTAGGTCCAACAAATATGGAAATTGAAAAGGTACCAGTTAAAGAACAAAATAGTTCCAAAAACCCTCTTGCAGATTTTCATTCACTCAGAACCTTGCATGTTTAATTTTATCTTTCTAGGTCCAATACTAACGAAAATTCAAAAAGTACCAGTTAGTGAATAAAAAAGTACCAAAAATTTCCCTACGATAGATTCTCAACCACTCAGGACATTGCATGTTGAATATAATTATTATAGGTTCAATATTAACGTAAATTCAAAAAGTACCAGTTAATAAACAAAAAAGTACCAAAAATCCCTCTTACAGATACTCATTCACTCAGTACCTTGAATGTTTAATTTTATGTTTCTAGGTCCAATATTAAAAAAGTACCAGCCAAAGAACAAAAAAGTACCAAAAACTTCCCTCTTTTAGATTCCTATCCACTCATCACACATATTGAATTTTATATTTCTAGGTCCAATAATAACGGAAATTCAAAAAGTACCAGTCAATGAACAAAAAAGTACCAAAAACTTCCCTCTTATAGATTCTTATCCACTCAGGACATTGCATCTTGAATTTTATGTTTCTAGATCCCAGTATTGGACGGAAATTATACCAAGTGTACCAGTTGTAGAACCAAAAAGCTAAAGAAAAATATCAAATTCCCCGTATTTCCCCTTTTTAGTACTATTTTTCCCCCATTAAAGAATAAAAAATTTCAGTATTGTAGTAGGAGACAATAATTTAGTACGAATATGTCAATGAATGACGAAAAATATTTTGTAAAAAGGACTACATGACCTTGCATGCTGAATTTTATGTTTCTAGATCCAATACTAACGGAAATTCAAAAAGTACCAACTAATGAACAAAAAAGTACCATAAAGCCCTCTTACAGGTTCTTATCCGCTCAGGACCTTGCATGTTTGATTTTATGTTTCTGGGTCCATTATTAACGGAAATTAAAAAAGCACCAGCTAAAGAACAAAAAAGTACCAAAAACTTCCCTCTTATAGATTCCTATCCACTCATTACATTGCATATTAAATTTTATGTTTCTAGTTCCAATAATAACGGAAATTCAAAAAGTACCAGTTAAAGAACAAAAAAGTACCAAAAAGCGATTTTACAGATTCTCATTCACTCAGGACCTTGCATGTTTAATTTTATCTTTCTAGGTCTAATAACAACGAAAATTTAGAAAGTACCAGTCAAAGAATAAAAAAAGTAACAAAAAGTTCACTCTTATAGATTTTCATCCTAGGTGCAATATTAACGGAAATTCAAAAAGTACCAGTTGAAGAACAAAAAAGTACCAAAAAGTTCCATCATAGATTCTTATCCACTCAGCACATTACATGTTGAATTTAATGCTTCTAGGTCCAACAATGACGGAAATTCAAAAAGTACCAGTTAAAGAACAAAACAGTACCAAGAAGCCCTCTTACAGATTCTTATTCACTCAGCACCTTGCATGTTTAATTTTATCGCTCTAGGTCCAATACCAACTGAAATTCAAAAAGTACCAGTCAAAAAATAAAAAAAAGTACCAAAAAGATCCCTCTTACAGATTCTCGTTTACTTAGGACATTGCATTTTAAACTTTATGTTTCTAGGTCCAATATTAACGGAAATTCAAATAGTACCAGTTATAACAAAAAAGTACCAAAAAGTTCCGCAATAGATTCTTATCCCCTCAGGACATTGCATGTTGAATCTTATGTTTTTGGGTCCAATATTAACGATAATTAAAAAAATACCAGTTGTAGAACCAAAAAGCTAAAGAAAAATATCAAATTTCCCGTGTTTCCTTTTTTTGGTACTATTTGTTACCCCCATTAAAGTTTCAAAAATTTCAGTATTGTAGTGGGAGCCCATAATTTGGTACGAATATTTCAATGAATGTAGAAAAATGTTTTGTAAAAAAGTACCAAAAATAGTTACGATTTTTACCCCTTAGATGTTCGAATTTCGAAAAAGTACCAAATTGGTATTCGTATTTTTTTGAGAAGTTTCGAATGTGGTATAAACTTTTTTTGTATGTTTACTGGTTCAAAAGATAGATAGGGTGTCAAAAAAGTACTAAAATTCAGGTTTTATCCGTTTACTCCCGTAAAGAGCCGAATTTCATAAAAGTACCAGACACCTGTCCGCTTATTTTTCTAAAGAACAACGATAAGTATTGCATTTTTTTTGTATCACTTTTAGTTTTGGAGATATAAGGTTACCAAATTTTCCCGTTTTTACCCTTTTTTACCCCCAAAACATTCGAATTTCCAAAAATCCCGTCTTAGTGGATCGATTTGGGGTGTGACCAATCTCTGGTCCAAATTTCAAGTGTTTAGCTTCAGGCGTTTAGGCTGTGCGATGATGAATCAGTCAGTCAGTCAGTCAGTCAGTCAGTCAGTAACGTTACAATTTTATATATATAGATAATATTTTGTTTTATTTTTGCACTAATGGTTGAAAATCAGTCCATATTTCATTTTGCGTACGTTCCTTGAAACGTGAAGTAATTCCTGAGAGCAGTAGTACATCAGTACTATCAAAGAGGATGATATTTGTTATTGTTCTTTATTATTGTTCTGCTCGATCCAGGATTTTAAATTTGAAGTGAGAGTTTGTCAGCTTCCTAAATTTAAAAAGCGTGTTTTTACAATTTAACATCAGTTTGTGCTTATCAGGGAAAAGCATAAGATAGAATGGTTCTTAGCCATTTTCATGTATTCTTAAAGAAAAGGCTGCTTTTCTGATGCTAAACCCAATACACACTAAACGGTGCATTCTTCTGGATATAACAGAGTCTGTAGGTTCTGTTGTGGATTGGTCTCACTCAAAATCGAGCCCATTTTGCGATTATATCGTAAGCGACATCAATAAAACTATCGTAAGCGACAGGTACAATGATCAATTGCATCTCAGCATGTTCTTGAAAACTGTCGATTGCGCCATTACAAGCTCAAAAATTAATGAATGTATAACAAGAAACCAAATAAAGCGCTTCACTACCTTAGGAAAAAAAATTAAAGCCCTTTCCTGTAAAATTTGCCTTTTGTCGCTTACGATATAATCGCAAATAAGGCTCGATATGTGGCAATTTAATTTATTAACAAAAATTAACGCGAATCGATGACTGATTTCCAAAGTAAACCTGTTTAATTGGCTTACGTTTTCAAGCTTGAATCTATTCATGATATTTTTCCAAAGTGTGCGCATTAAGACACTCTTCAAAGTTTTATATTGAAATATTAGGAAAACATAATGTTAGTTATTGTAAAAGTGTTTGTTTTGTTTTATTTTTGGTAAAAGTAGTTTATTTCTACAGCCAATATAAAATTTTTCAAAAGTGGCGCAAATTTTTTTGGTGTAAGTACTGTCAAAATACTGAATTTTTATTTTCTGCTTAAAATTGTGTTTTTTCTGTTCCCGTACTTTTGTGTAATTTGTTCTCTTTATGAGAGAAATTTATGCTTGCTCTCATTTTCAAGAACTTTTTCCAAAAAGTAAAGAAACAGAGCTATTAATGATACCACTACATGGTGTCAAATATTGTACAAGTAATGAATATTACTTTATTAGGTGATTTGGGTTCAAAAATGATCCGCACCATAAGCGATTTCTAAAAAAGTCAGATTTCTTTTTAAATATTTTTATTTTGAAATACCCAATTGTTGTGTGATTAACATAATAGCAAAATGTCTTCAACAATTTTAATTACACGTTCTTCGCAGAGGTTGCTTCCAAGGCGAATTGACTAGAAGGTGGGGTCAAGTCAACATATGGTGTTTTTTTCGGTGGTCGATTTGTCAAAGTTTGTATACAAACTAGTTTTTTATGTAAACAAACCTATTTTTTTTACTAGCAATTTTTTTGACAACCCGACCACAGAAGCATTGTAGTTGTAGAGTTGACCTCACCTTCTAGTCAATTCGCCTTGGTTGCTTCGCTGATTTGTGACTAGAGTTTTTCTTTTACCGGACTTTTTCATTTCCCGGGAAAGCGGAATTTATTTTTCAATTTCCCGGGATTCCGATCTGTGACATTAGAAGTGTTTAAGAATAAAAAATTAAAAAATTATAACCACAGAGAACTGATGATTATATTTAATTCGGATAAAATTTCCAAAAGCCACCTTTAAAGTTTTAAATTGTTCTCCTATAAAACTTAACAAATAGACTTAAGCACTTATTGCCACATAATTAATTGAAAGCCAACATCATTTATATAAAACCAAAAAAGTTAAATTATTTTAACAAATTATTTTTTTTTTAAAGGATTTAAGTTTGCAATAAGCATTAACAGAATCGTTTGAAAGCCAATAGTTTTCATAAAATAAATCTGGATCTTTGAACAAATTAAAAATTCTGTACATTTTTACTCTTCTCCTTTCGAAATTTCAGAGCATTAAACATTGCCTTACTTATTCGTTGTGAATTGACATCTCTTTGGCGTTTGGCAAAACTGTCTTAAGTTAAAAACTGTAGTTTTTCGTTATGTTAAATTGAAAAATATTTATTTGGTGTATTTCATTAACTTTTTCCTAAGAGCAGATGATAACAATAAGGAGGAATTGTGGTAGACTAAAGTGATTTTAACCAAACAAAAAAAAAAAATTAGTTAAAGCTAATCAAAAACTAAAAACGAGTTTTTTGCCCTAAGATCATTTTGCCTAACTGCTAAAAGTTGCCATAATTAAATTAAGAAAAATCCCGGGAATTCCCGCACAAATTTCCCGAAAAATGTGCGGTATCCCAGGATTTTTGTGCCGGGAATACCCAATGTCTGAGAAAACATTCATTTGCTTTTGTTAAGCCGAACAATGATTTTTGTAGTGTGACCAAATTATTTTTGTTCAAAATGTGATCAGACAACCAGACTTCGCTCCAAGCATCACATACAAATTTACAAAAGGATATAATTGCAATCGATATAGTATAATAGACAAAAGTGCCAGAATAGGTCTAGAATTCTAACGAGCATTACTGAGTGCTGATAATAAAAGTAGTTGCGTTTGGTGCGGAAACTTTTTTGCAAATTCGAAAAATGGGTCCTCTTTTTTATGCTCTATTTGACTATGCTTTGCCGTTTTTCCTATTTACAAAAATCGTAAAAAGTTATATGCTAAAAGTTATATGATATATGAACATACTTATGTATATGCATACACAAGTACATATCGCGCATTTGCTGCAACGTCGTCATAACTCAAAAAATTAAATTTTGGAGTAAGTAATGAAGAATTGTTCGCTATGTTGTTCTTTATATTGTATAAAATTCATCTTTATATCTTTTATAATTTCCTCGTTTGAAGTAAAATTTTTTAAGTGGTGCGAGCAAATTGAAAACTTTAAACACGTTGTGTCGAAATGTATTTATGACGACGCTGCATCAATTGAGCGATTTAGTATTTTGAATTAACTATTAAAAATTATTTTGTATTTCAAATATATCAACGCATGTATCTTGCCCAACCCTGACTGCAGACAAACAAGACCAATGGCTTCGAGCGATTAGTTATAAGCAGGGAAACCAAAAATATGCAATTGCATGTTTTTCTTTGCGCGACCAATGAAGGCAGAAACAATATATTTATCCGTTTTAGAGCTTTTTATGAATTTTGGCATCGATTTGTTAGTGCATATTTTTGCATATTTTACCGTTTGCAGCATTTTTTTGCATAATTTAGTTAAAAGAGCTTTTTGCAGCATTTTTGAATTTTTAGCTCATTTTTTGCCTTTTTGATGTATATTTTTATACATTTATTTAGAAGCCTGCAAGAGCTTTCGCAGCAAAAAAAATTTGTTTTTTTGCGAAATTTTGGCTTTTTTGTTTTAAATATCTATCTGTATACCCAACGTGTTGCTTCAATTTCACCATCTATGTACATTTAATTTTTACTCAAAAATTGTAAGACAAAGGAAGGTTGTCATTTAAGGTAAATGTTACTTTAAATTTTAGAATTTTAGGTATAAGCAAAAATCAATTAGTATATATGATCTTGGCGGTGTATGAAATACATACATAGAAATCTGGACCAATCCTTTAGTATGCTGATCGATTTGGAATCACTTTTTAAAGTGACCTAACGATAACCATCGGGCCGTCTGGCTGGTTGCCTGTCCATGTTAATTTTGTGCGCTTAGTACAAGTTGCAATCTTGTAGACGATAATTTGTTCAAATTTGATAAGCACATTTTAATTGTACTAAGAACGAAGTCTATGTAAATGATGAGAATCGGTCTATAACTTTACATATTCCCCATCAAAACTTCTTTCCAAATTAGACTCTTTGTGTCCATAAACCATCTTATTATGTTGGTATTAAGATTAAATTCGCCTCAAAAATATTTTACTGCAAATTAAATTATTTTCGAATCAGTTCACATTTGCCCAACTCCCATCTATAAAAAGCTTTTACATCCTTTTAAATCTTAACATTAAAAATCAATTAAGGGACCGTCCCTTAAATCACTTTAAGACAAAAAATCTCTTATGCATGTTAATAGTATTCGGCACAAACAACTTCTATATGAATTTCAACCTCTTAACATAGCTTTGTTTTTTTGAGCCGATTACTGCTTATCGTTTCCAAATAGGGTAAAATCTCGAAAATTCGTCTGTGTTTGGGCTTTACCGGTTATAATTTTAGGATTGTTTTTATACCCTTCACAGAAGGTAAGAGGGTATGTAACGTCAGCTCAGAATTGGTTTGGCGCATATGCAAAAAAGTCGGAGTGGAGGAAAACGCGAAGAAGATTTACATGAAGATTTCTCAAAATGTACAAGTTAGAAATTTTTTATATTTTTACCACTGCTTCCGGCATATGTTTTGAAGAAAAATGTAAATTTTTGCGCACTTTCATGAATTAAGTTAAAATTGAATAGTATTTTTTTGAAAATGAAAATATGGTTTTGTGCCGCATACGCCACTTTTCTAAAAAAAATTAAAAAAAGTGGCTTTTTGGGGTGCATACGTATACTTATTGCTGTGTATTGATTTTCTATATTTACAATCTAATAAAAAGTCAACATTAATGAATTTTTTTTTTATTTGGTTTTATTTTACAAAAACAGAAAAAACAGTTCTACTGTTATGAAAAGGTAAAATGCAAAAGTAAAATGGAATCAAGACAAAACACTTAAAATTTAAAACTAAATATTGAGTTAATGTTTAAAATAAGTTTTATCAACATGTGGAAGAAATATAAGCAAGTCTTGTATGTCTCTATTTTTATCGCTGGAAATAAATGGTGGTTTCGACATTTTTAAAACATTCGTCAACAAACTCTCAGGAGTTTTCAAACAATTTTTCGATGCAGACTTTAACAAAATTGCATTTTTATATTTTTCCTCTCTCGTAGAAGTTTTATAATATGTACATACATAAATCATCATTTTTACTGTATAGAAGTATTTTAATATAAGCAAAAGGGACTTTTCGAAAGTTCATTTTATTTGCTTCCAACGAGTATTTCCGAAAATTTTCCGGAAGCATTTCTATAACTTTTAATTTTGTTTTATCATTTGGCGTTGTTTTAAGCAAATTTAGTAAATGAAGAGGATTATGAATTTCAATATTCTTTAAGTACCGGTCAATAACACCATGGACACAGTCCACTTCTTGAATTAAAGAATGTCCTGGTTCTGAAGACTTCTGTATAACGGCATCAATTATTTTGTTTTATGAACAATTCGGTTTTTATTTTGAGGTACGCAAGAATCGCTCCATAATGTCAAAGTTTTAATTAGTGGATAATCTTTTATTAATTCATTTTAAATTTTAATTAAAGCACTAGCAATAGGTCTGTCTGCGTACACATATTTTGCATCATTTTGTGAAAAATGTTGCAAAATATTACAAAATGTTGTCTGTGTACTCCAAATCTCTTGCAGCGAGAGAGCCAAAAAGAGAATTTTTTGACAGTTGGAAGTTAGAGAACTTACAAAATGTTACTGGAGAAATTTCCTCTTGCAAGATTTTGCAACTAGTTTGAACAGCTGTTTTTATTACGTGTGCCAAGATAGCGTCGACGAAATAGCGTCGAATTTGGGAATATAAAAACCGGGAAAACAAAATACCCAAATTATGGTCTTTTGCAGAATAACAACAAAAAGTTAGCGTCGAATTTAGGAATTTAGGGGGATTTCCAAAAGTAAAAAAAAGTTAGCGTCGAATTTGGGAATTTAAAATGGGGAAGTAAAAATAACTAATATTTTTAATAAAAATACAAAAAATAGTTAGCACAAATAAAAAAAATACACATTTAGGAACAAAATAAGCAATGCGTGCAAAAAATCGTTCGGTTAGTTCCCGAGATATTTGGGTGCATCCAAAATGGTCAGTACAAAGCTTTACTGATTTATCCCTTGGAACACAAGCTTTTGCACGGTATAAAGGCGGAGTTACAAAACGTCGGTTGCAAAGCAACTATCTTTTTTAAATGCATGCTACAACGCAACCGTGTAGGTTATTACAATTTTATTTGTCCCAATGTTCACCAAAAAAGTATTTAATGAGAACATAATACAAAAGCTGTGCATTATTAAACTTGAATATACATTTTTGACTTGTGCTGCAAAGTATATTGATGTTTTGGAACTCAGCCAAAGTGTATATATTCTGCAAAAAATCGAACCCAGAAATCTCGGGAACGGAACGAACGATTTTTTGCACGCATCGCTCATTTTGTTCCAAAAAGTTAATTTTTTTTAAGTATTTTTTGTATTTTTGTTAAAAATATTAAATATTTATACTTCCCCTTTTAAATTCCTAAATTCGACGCTAACTTTTTGATTTCATTCGGTAAATCCCATTATTTGGGTATTTTTGTTTCCCGGTTTTTAAATTCCCAAAAGTCGCTATTTTGCTAAATTTTGCTTTGTCATTTCAATTGCCTACACACCGATCAGCTGTTTTCTTGCAAGATTTCACTGGATTCTGTCTGCGTACTTTTTGAGATATTTTCAGCCGACAGAGTAAAATTGGTCTTACTCTCCCAAAAAATTTACTGAGTATTTGCTACTGGAAAAGTACGCAGACAGACCTAATATTGTTACCACTCCGACCACTTTTACAATAAGTAAAAGTTGGTATATTTGGCATAATTATGGTTGCTGTAAGATTATACATATTTAATTTTCGGCTGAAGTGCAGTTTACGGGTACGAAAAAAAATAAAAAAAATATGCCACCCGATTCGGAACAAAAAAACTGCCCCGCCCACTTAGTGATATGTGTGGGTACTCAAATTAAAGGTAATTTGCTCACGATTGGAAATATGTATTTTGTTTTTGTATTCCCATATTATTTTCCTCTCTAGGGTAATTTCAGCATCTGTTAGGTGCAGAAAAGCTTTAGTTAGCTAATTATCGGCCATGTTCTGACAATCGCACGATTTGAAATCGCAAAACGGCAGATTTGTTTTATGGAGTTCTGAAACTCGTGCGTTTTGCTCGCTATCTGCCATAGTTTCTTAAAGTTCCCTTAAGCATTCTTTTGAGGTGTTAAGTCACCAAATTGCTTGCGATTGCGATTTACCGTAAATGTATTATGCAATTGCAAGTCAAATCGCAAATGTTTAGCGTTTTGCGATTGTCAGAACATACCCGTATATTCTTTTTTTAAGGCGGTAGAAGTCACAAACGGACCCTTCCTTACGTGGCGTGAATTTTTTCTTTTTAAAGCCTCTGTCATGTTTGGTTTTCTTCCTCTTGTTTCTTCTTTATACTTAAATTTTATTGCATTTTCCACCATTTTCTTTGAGCACCCAACAATATCTGAAATTTTTCTATGACTTTTATCTTGTTTATAAATATTTTTTATAGTTTCCCTACGTTGCCTTTTAATTTATTGGCAACACTTGCATCATATGGTACCGTTACGATTTTATAGCAAAAACAATTTTATCGTAAGCGACAACCTTCATACAAAAATTTCGTTAATCTTAGACATAGAAACATAAAATTAAACATGCAATGTCCTAAGTAAATACCTTTGATACTTTTGTTTTTCAACTGATATTTTCTCTTATTTTTTATATTGAACTAACAAAATTAAATTAACTCACGTAGGAGAGAAAATATAAACAGGAGGTTGGTCCCTCGCCAAATCGATCTACCAAGACGGAAAAGATTAATGCTCGAAACATGTAAATTCATATATACTATGTTTTCTTCATCTTTACATAAACATTTATGGTCGAATTTTGACCATTAGGCGAGCACTAGTAAGATTAAAAGTGTATTAAAAACAACTTCCAAATTCTTGCGTTTTCGATTTCCAGAACACCCCTAAAAGTAAAACCATTTTTGTTTTCAGTAATTGATATATGTATTATTACTTATAAAATCCCGAATAGCCACTGAAGACCCACATACGCATTCTGTGTTCTATAGGCTTTATAAAAAAAAAATACATATTATTTTAGTTTCTGAACAAAATTTTGCCGAAAGGTATTGCAAAAATATTTATTTATTTATTTGAAATTTTTTAAAATATAGGTTAAGAAGTATTCGAATAAATAGTTTGTTTACTTTGTTTGTTTACTAAAATCACTATTATTATTATTTGTTTGTTTTAATCCAAATTTTGATATTTTAATTAGGCTAAAGTTCATCAAATTTAATTTTCATTTAATTATTTTTATGAAGAAACAGGTTACCCTTCTGTTAGGTGGAGAGAAGCTTTAGTTAGCGAAGCAGGTATTTGTTATACCATAAAACATAAAATCCTTGCGCCCGGCCATAGGCCGTCTATGCCGAGAAGCTTTAGTTAGCGAAGCCGGTTTTTGTTATACCATATAAGAGAAAATTCTTGCGCCCGGCCGAAGGCTAATAGTTACAAAAAAATAAAAAAAAAAAATCGAACATAAAACATTAAAAAATACAACATTTTTAAAATCATACGAAAAACATTTCGAATGTTCTAGACAACCAAATTGCTGTATAAATACTAGCGTCGACTAGCGTAATTAATTCATTCTAAGTTCAGACTTTGTCAATAACGTATAACGCTGAGAAAATTATAGTTGGTTGTGAATAGAAGCTATAAATTACGGTTGTTAAAAAGACTTTGTACTAAATAAAGCTGTGTTAATTGTAAACAGTGTTAAAAGTGTTTGTGTTTTATTTATTTTATTAAAGTTGCAACAAAGAACTCGAAACGGTTTATTATAAAGGAAATAAACCAAAACGTTATTGAAAGGCAGTAACGTAACAATATATTCTGGGTCCTTATGAAAAGCGAAGTTCAAATCCGGTTGTCCGTCTCTTCTTCCCAACCCCCCTTATTGCGGTTCACACCTCAAATAAGTTGATTTATAATTTTTGTATTATGGTTTACAACTTTGCTTAATTGCGGTAAAAAAAAAAATCAAACTCAACTGTGTTGAGTTGTGAACCGGAAAACGGGCCGTATTTTATTCTAATGATATTCAAACAACGTTCCTTAATGGTTCAGTAATCTAGGGGGTTTGTAAAGGTTAGAAACTGTGAGTCCCCTGGTTCGAATTTATAATGAAGTTTTTAGTATTGTTAATATGTAAAAATTATTTAGTTTTTGTCTAGTTGCTCTGTATTCTGCTCGCACAATGGTGAAGAGTATATAAGATCCGGCACAGCCGAATATAGCACTCTTTCTTGTTATTAAGTAGAACTGTTATAAAATTGTTGAATATTTAGTTTTTAAACTACCAATTTTTAAATTTTTTGGGGCATTTTTTTTTAACAATTTTCAGGGCATATTTTCAAGTTTTTACTGCATATTTAATGCGCATAAAACGTGTTTTTTAGAGCATTTCTCTGGTTTGCCTGGTTATAAGAATTCAAATACTACTAGATTAGATTAGACTAAAAACTAGAACAAAAACTGATCAAGAACGGACCAGAAATAAAATCAAAGTAAACTAGAACTCAGGGACGTAATACGTAGGGAAAAGTCCCTATTCGAAGGAATTTTCTTCTAAACAAATGGCCGTAGGGGAAAAGAGGACAGATTTTCTGATATCATTGGTATGTAGGGACTTTTGAGTAATTTTGTAAAACTGTATACATTTGGCAACCTGTTTCGATTTGTGATAGCATACTAATAAAAATTTTTAATACGGCAGCATTACAAATTGTTATATTTCTTTGAGTCAGCGCTTGCCGTCATTCCAGCTTTGATTCTAACGTAAATTTGTGAAAAAGTCTTTTAGAAAAATTTAAGAGTAAGAAATGGATAGCAATTTGCAAAAGATGGCAATCAAAAACTTTTAGAGGTAAGTCACCAAAATGAAATATTTGAAAGAAAATTTAATTTTCCTCCTTCTTAAATTAGCTTGCCAATACAGATAGCAAAAAGGTGCTTTCTATCATCACTGATGTTTGGACTAAGAAAAGAAATGAGCAAAATTTTATGTTCAATTTGCTTCGCCACTCTTTTTTACAAGCCAAATGTAAAAACTGTTATAACTTCAAGTGTACCGATACTTATTAAAACAAAATCTTATCGTTATACCTGTACGATTGTTAGAAAATCACCATTCAATTTATACGGGCTAACATCTAATTTTTCTCCATCACACAAAATTCAAAAGTACATAAATGATGCTCTCGTTGTGAGAAAATGGTACCCTACCATTTAATCGTAGTTTCTATAATGATTTTCAAGTTTTTTCCGTCTTATTTTTCAAACATAAATTATGTAGTTTTTAATTATATTCAAATACTTTCAATACTTTCAAAAGTGATCTGAGAAAACTCATTAAGGTGATTTTTACAAAAAATTATCACCCAAATGCTAGCTGGGAAAAACTTTAAATAAAATTTATATACAAATGGTTTCTTTTGCATAGATATATTATCATTTTAAAGTTTTAGGGATTTTTGTAGACAATTTTTTTAACGCGTTTTGTTTAACATCACTGACTAGAACTGAGCTATAACTTAACTAAAACTGAACTAGACTCAACTTAACTTGCACGAGAACTCAATTTAAACGGAACTAGAACCAAATAAGAACTGAACTATTTAACTACTTACCAGTTCTTGGGTCAAGTTTTATTTTAAATTCACTGTGGTTTTCACTATAATTTACTATTAATGTCAACAACAAAGCAAATATGATGAATAAAACAACACGTTTGTTTAAATATTTAACACTTTTCCACATTTTTCGTGTACACTCTTGTTGAGTTTCTTAAATAAAATGAAAAAAAAGAAACTAAAAGCATCTATTTATTAGAAATTCTGTCACAGATGCGACTTTTTCACAAAAAAACAAAGCACGGATAAAAAATAACATGCTTTTATTTAATAGAAATGAAAATGGAACATTAAAACACTACACGGTAATGTGTCCCACAACTTATGTGTGCTTAAGCATAATTTAAGAGGTTGTAGGGTAAAGTATTTTTGAGACATTTTTCAGAGTTTTCGGAAAATGTTTAGAGGTCGCTCAAGTCGAATTTTAGCAAAAAATCTGGTTTGCCGGCCTTTTTTTTGTAATAAATTAAAAGAAAAATGTCTAAGCTTTATTTTGGTGTACAAAGACTATAAGTTTTTGTAATGCATATGCTCATTTAGGCATCCTACGTTACAATTTTTCGTTATTTTTCCAAAAATTTTGTAAATAACGCTTTATAACTTTTAAAATTTTTATGAAAATGTTGCAGTTTGAAAGATCAATTAATTCAAGAATACTTTACCCTATTAGCTTTTAAATTATGCTTGAGCCACACTACTGAATAGTCTTATATAGTTAAAAACGCATTGTGTAAACAAATATGGAAAGAACTAATTTATTTACTTTAAATAAATAGTTTGAAACATATTTATGTTAAAACTTTTTATTAAAACGTTTTATTATTTAATCAGATGAAATATGTGTAACATATTATGACCTAAAAAAACGTGAAACTTAACTTCTTTCGTTTTTCTTATGGGTTTGAATTGCCTTTGGTAAAGAAAATGTCAAATTTTTTGTAGTTTATTTGAAGTACCATTCACCGCAGATGAAGAGGTTAATCATACCGTTTACAATTTCTACAAAATTGAAGTAGAACCCTATAAAGTACAAGTTGGGCAAATTTTGACTGGCTGCTGCCATATTGATGCATCCCTAGGCAATAATTATTGAGCCAAATGATTTTATATGGCAACAATCCCAAATCAACTTTTAGAATGCGCCGCAACGACGCTCTGGAGCTTCTCAATTGATAGATCAGTGTGGACTAGGTATGCCCATCCTGATCCTGATTTTCGGGATTTAGTCAATCCCGAAATTGTTAACTTATTTTTTTTGGTTTACTTTTTTATAAAAAGAAATTCATCATGACATTTCCCCTTGAGAGGAGATAGGGAACACAATATCGAACTTAAATATTTATTTGATTAACTCTGTTAATACTGTCATTGAAAAGTTAAACTTTGTTATTCTTTTTAAACGTGTCCAACAATTATATCGAAATTTTAACGTGAGAAGTGCTAAAAATAATTAAAGATGAATTAAAGAAAAAAATGTCTTTTGAAATGCACAAAACATGTAACGAAACTTCAGTTCGGAGACTGAGATGGTATTATTTGGAAACGGGGCTACCTATTAGTTCGGCCGTGCTCGTCGTTGGGGGGTGGTTTGTTATGTTCCCAATAAAAATTAATTCGTTTCTAAGAGATTATAAAATTTAGGTAGCAAAATTAAAACAACTAAAGTGACTCATAAAGACAGATAGAAATAAAGAGAAGAATATAGGATTGATGATGTACGTGTAGCGAGAGATGTAATATGCTATCAGCCCTAAACAAAAATAAAATACAAACAAAAATTACCCTACAAGCCCCATGCCTAAACCTCACTTTTCACAACCAAATAAATATTAAAATTTAAAATTTCATGTTTGAAATATAAAAATTTATTTAACAATGAATATTAACATATATATTTAAAGATTGAAAATTATCAGAAAAGGTATTTTTAAATTATAATTGGTCACAAATTGAAATTTACCATACATCTTTTAAGTTATAAACCCGTAAAATTTGTAGTAACAATTAATAGTTAGTAACGAATGTATAACTAATAGTTTTAACAACTATTAAATAAATTAAAAGAAGTTATTACGGTATATATTATTTACCTTTCTATTTTTTAAAATTTTAAGAGAAAACAAAAAAAAAAAATAAGTTATTATGTATGAAAAGGTTTTAAACAAAAATAGTGTTTTTGAATTTGGATGATTGAATAAGAATATAAAAAAAAAAACAAATATGAATTAATTAACTTACTTAGTATATGATTTCTCCATCGATGTCCTCAGGCGCCGGAAGACTTAAGACAGGATACGTATTCTTATTATGTTCAACCAATTATTCGATATGATTTTTTTATAAGTATGTTCAATTTAAATATGTATGTATGTATTATAATATCTACGAATATGTTTATTTTCCTAAATATTACAACGCATACATTTGAGTGTACAGGGGTGTGCTGGAAATCGCAAATGCAAAACGCAAGAATTTTAAAAGTCGTTTTTTAGTAAGATTTCTGTAATAAAATAATTTTATGACAAATATTATACAAATATTTCTCTATTCAACAGAATAAGATTAAAAGTGTATTAAAAACAGCCTCCAAATTCTTGCGTTTTGCGTTTGCGATTTCCAGCACACCCCCCGTAGTTTCCTCTAAGTGTAAAGGTATTTGAAATATATTCGTAAAATGACTTTCTCCTATAATCAATTAGTCTCCTTCCTCTTGAAATAATTATTTACTTTTCAGACTTTCCTCAATGAAATTTAAATTTTAATGAAAAATTTTTCGACAAATTGTGAAAGTTTAAACAAAATGTTTCTTGATTAAAATTAAGTAAATTTCATAAATAAACTTTACTCTTTAGAATAATTTACCCCTATCCGAAAAGGTTAGTAAAATTTGGTTTTTATCACAAACATTCCACTGATGCACCAAATTCAAAATTTAAACTTTACTATTTACAGGGTTATGATTATTAAAGTGTTTTCCGAGAGTGGGCAGAGGACCTACGGTAATATTTATTGAGCGATTTCACGCAAAGGGTTAGGATTATTTAAGTGTTTTTCACGTAGTAAAGTAAGATATTTAATAAAGTAATGTTTATTATATACTACATAATTCTTACCACTAGTGGTGGGTAAAAAAATGTGTTTATGTTAAAATTAGAAGAATTCAAGAAGAATTCTTGACAAAAACTACGAAAGCAAGTAACGCTGGGTCTCCAAGTTGCAATATTTATTGCTAAGTACAAGCAAAAACGTCGGCAGAACAATGACAGAACAATGGAGCAATAATTGCTGAATTTATTGCTGGAGAACACTTGAAATTGCTTTGCCATAAATTTGCAATTTTCACCGCGAGTAGGCGTATAAAGTTTTGTGGCTGTACATATTTATAACAAATGTTTTATGTTGTGTTTTGAAGTGGTTGTGAAATTTTCTTTTTTAAATTAATAAAATAATTAATTGTTATTGTCGTAGCTGTTTTTTGTATTACTTTTTTGTTTATTTGCGTTAAAAAAAGTTGAATTGTTCTATTGAAAAAATTAAAAATATACAAAAAAATAAATTCGTCGTTTGCTTTTGTTGATCATGACGTTTATTAAAAAATATAATATATAATAATATATTTATTGATTGCTTTTTTAATAAATAAACACACAAACAAAAACAACCATACAGAGAAATGAAATGTCAGATAAATTACAACTGATTTGACAGCATATTGCTAAGCAATAATTGCTCAAGCAATAAGAAGAGCAATCATTGCGCAATGGATTGCCACTCATGGCAATAAGCGGTCTATACGTCGCAAATTTTATGGAGCAATGAAATTTGACGTTTGCCGCAATAAATATTGCTACGTGAAGACCCGGGGTAAGAGTGCTATATTCGGCTATGGCGAATCTTATATACCCTTCACCATTTTGAGAGCATAATACAGAGCAACTAGACAAAAACAAAATAAATTTTACATATACAAGTAACGTATTAAAGTTTTCCTTTTTAATCCGGGAATTAATTACTCAACTTCACTCGATTGTGTTTGGTATAATTCTATTTATTTCAAAAAATCAAAGGTTCTTACATAGCTAGTACAAAGGCAACTTAAAGAAAAATCAAGTTTCAATGTTATTTCAAGGCAATGTTTATTTTGCTACAACAACATGAAGGAATCTTATTACGTCTGAGAATTATTAAAAATGTTCGTTTAAAAATATTCTCAGACGATTTTACCTTAGTCAACAAAAAATGTATGTTTAGGGTTTTCAGACCCAAGAACTAATTATGGGAATAAGTTTTTTACGCCACTTCTGCCCCCTTCGAGAACGCTCGCGTCCTCGCGTATACTTTGACTTTTTATCACACAATTACCTTTGAAATATTGAAACATGATCAATAAAATTAATATAATTGTAATAATTATCAAAATTATATAAGTAATATTATTTCCTCTTCATTTTATATAGACTTAATTTTAGCTCACTTAAATTAGTATTAGGTAATTGTGTCAATGTTTTATTAACAATGTCGTTCACATATGGCACATATAAAAATTTATTATTATCATTGAAGGATTCTCGTTTATAGCGATTTTAAAGTTTGAAAAGAAAATTAAATTATGATTTTTTATATTTAGATCTAAATCGTTACAAGATTGTTTAATACTTATTTCAGCAATATTTTTTGTAACAATAAAATTAGGTTTACTGAAACTTATTTCTTGTCTGTCGTTTGTTATAAATTCACATTCTGTTTCGTTTTTATTTAATGGATTTCTGATACACTTACTTTCTAAGTATTGAATTTTTGAACCTATTATTTAATACAATACATACTTTGTCAATGTTGGTAAGTTTTCTATTCATATCAAAATTTAATTCAGTATGATTTACAAGCATAGGAAAGGGAACTACTTTTTTAACTCCGAAATTTTATCCGGGTCTATTAATTTTGGATTCAATATACCTTGCTTACTTAAAAGTAGTCCTAATTGAATGTCTTAAAAATGTTCGTAGTAACTTTTTACGTTGTCTAAAAACCCATCTGATAACACCTTTCTAACAATCTGATTGTGTAGTGCATTGGTGGCATTCCTCAAGTTTTGAACAAGTTGGGTTTCATTGTTTACATGGGCTAAAACACAATTAATGTCGTCCTGTAGTAATGTGGTATCTTCTATTGTCTTCAATCTGTTCTGAATTTCGATTCTATCTTCGTCGCCAAGAGGTCCAAACAAAAATTTAATTCCACTGCCCAAAGCATTAAATAGTCCGCGTTTGTGTCTTATGTTAAATAACTTCCGTTCAGAGTCAGCGATTTTCAAGTATCTTCTAGTCATGGATGTCTGTAAAAATTTATTCTCATAAAATTCTTTTTCTAATAATTCGTATAAGTTCATTGTACTTATCAGGTAATTCTATCGTTCCTTGCTGCAGCATTATGTAACCCCGATCACTGCTTATCTCTTGAATTTGTATGATCTGAGTCGCTGCTGTCATCATCAGTAGAAGGTATTTCAATATTGTTAATAATAGTTTCGGTCAGGGCTGTGGAGTCGGAGTTGAGGTTTTTTTACCGGAGTCGTAGTACCCACAAGAACTCGCGACTCCGACTCCAACGTTGACGATGCAGTATTTCAAATATCGATTTAAAATTTTTAAGAATCATTTTTATGCTAAAAAGTTAAAGTTAGAGTGCTATATTCGGATGTACCGAATCTTTGACACCCTCCACCGACAGTTAGAATATATGAGAGCTATAAATTATAAAATAATCTTGATAAAACGGACGTCAGTATTTGAACAATTTGAACTAACTTGAATAATATATCATGATTCGTAAAAGTTTATGCCGAACTAAAATGATTTTCAGGAGGGACATTTATATTATCCCATGGCAGCCTTGTCATTTATCCAGTTTTCCCTTTTTTGCAAGTTTTTTGAGATGCATAATTTAATTAAAAATAAAATTTTTCAGTATACTGGATACAAATATTTAGTGATGTTTTCATGTTATTAAATGGTCTTGTATTTTCTCCGTTCTTTATTTTTTTAATTGTGTTAACTTCTTCGTAAAGATCCCAAATTTTTTTTTAGATTCTGAAATATCTTTAGCACTAGATTCATATAAGTTGTCTGAAAATAATGTTATAAATCTAGGAGTTTATTATAAAAAAATTCGATTTTGATAACGACTTTCTGAAACACGTCAAAGATCTTGCATCTTTTTATGTAATGAGAGGTTACCAATTAAGTATTTCTCAATTATGTGCTATTGTGGCAAATTTAGTCGATTTGAGTGATATTGAAGAAGTTAATTATGAATAGCTTGAGCTTTAATTTTTAGGAACATAATTAATAGAAAGAGCATACGAGAGGGCGTATTCAAAATAAAAACATTTTTAGATTTAATTTTTATATATTTTTTAATAAAATGAATTCTATATATTTTTTTTCATTTAATTATTTAACAGTAATATAAAAAGCCTTACAACATGGTTTTGTTTTTATACCCTTCACCGAAGGTAAGAGGGTATATATAACTTTTTTCATTCCGTTTGTATGTTCCAAAATATTGATCCTACACCTTATAAAGTATATATATTCTGGGTCCTTATGAAAAGCGAAGTTCAAATCCGGTTTTCCGTCTGTCCGTGTGTATGTTGGAATATGTTTTAAGAAGACCCCAGAAAAGATGGGGACTAGGTTGTCATATATTTATGTCACATATACTCCGTTTAAGTTTGCTATTGAAATTCAGGCAGATCGGTCCAAAAATGACGGAGATATGAGTAAAATTAGAGGCAGTTAATTTTACCCAAAAATCCTTTGTTGTTGTTGTTTTTTTATTTGTTTTTTCTGTATTTCTGGAGAACGGCAAGAGCCAAAGTTTCCAATTAAGATCAAATCATTTTGGTTATCAATACACAACCTCTATGCCATATTTCATTTTAATGACATTTAAACAACGTTCCTTCATGGTTCAGTTGTCTAGGGCGTTTGTGAAAGCTAGAAACTGTGAGTCCCATGGTTAGAATCTTGGTTTTTCAAAAAAAAACATTTTTTTAATTTTTTTTTTGTTCTAAAAACGATTTGAAAAAAATATTTACCTGTTTTCAAATTTATAATGAAGTTTTATAAATATGTATGTATCTGTAAAAATTTTTTCGTTTTTGTCTAGTTACTCTGTATTCTGCACGATTTGAAAAAAATATTTAGTTTTTTTTCAGAAATAAGAGTTTTTTTTTTTAAATAAATTATGGACTGATCATCACGAAATCCTGTATAGTGATTTCCGTTATTAAAAATCTAAATGGTACAAATTTCAATACAGTAGTGAAATTTGTTTTAGCGATTAAAGTGCTTTTCAGAAAACTGCTTAGTATGGGATCTTAGGTAAACATGGACCGATAATCAGAAAATTGCATGATATTATTTCTAGCCATATGAACCAAAATTGGACCAAATTTTACAATATCTATGGCTGCTATGGTTTTAGGTGTATTTAAATAATTTCCTAGAGTGAGCATTATATTTGGTATTATATAGAAAATTATGGACCGATCTTCTAGAAATTTTATAGCGTGATAGTGCCAAATTGTATTACAATAGCATAAGTTATTACGTTTTTAACGAACTAAACTGTTTTCCGAGGGTAGGCTTTATATGGAGCCTAGGGTTAATTATGGCCCGATCTTCACGAAATTTTGCAGTGTCTTAAAAAACTGTTACGTACCAAATTTTATTATGATAGCGATATTTATTACGGGAGTAAGCTTTATATGGGGCCTATGGTAAATTATGGACCAATCTTTACGAAAGCACATTTAAATATGATAGCAATATTTATTACGGTTTTAGAAATAAATTATGGCACCTTTTACGTAAGTTTTTGTAACAAAATTGTCAATTTTCAAGGGTGGTAGTTCTACATTTTGATTAAAAACTACTGATCGGATTTTGCTGGATTTCGCTCCCAAACTGCTTAGGATAACTAGAAGCAATTTGACACCAAGATTGAACTTTTGTTTTAAGTTTTTCGAAAGTTAGCGTATTTTGAACAGACAGACAGACAGACATGGCTAATTCGACTTAGAATTACTCAAGAAACCAGGGGTATTAGATGCATAAAAAAAAATTTTTACATGGAATGACAAACTTAGTATACCCTCATTCCGTACGGTAATTACTCTTTTTTAGGGTAATTTTGGGCCGCAAAAGGTAGTAAGGTAATTTTATTTAAAAAACGGTAATTTAAAGATATTTGGATTTTTAGTATGCATATACATGCTAACATATGTATGAATGTTTAATAATTTTAACGTTTGAGAGGTAATTTTAAATTTAAAAATAGATCAATTTTATAACAAAAAATTAAGAACTATTTATTTTTGTTTTTGCAAATGCTTTCGTAACAGCGATAAGTCCAATTAAGAAAACTTCAATTATGCTTGTATAGTTATTATTAATTTTATATTAAACTTAAACTACAAATAGCCGGACTCAAAAGAAAAATCAATCCAAACGTACTTAAATCAATCCGAAGCGGGATTGATAGTACGGTGAGTACGGATTTTCTTGAATCAAGTACAAAAAGATTGATTCAAGTACGGATTTTCAATCGCAAAATACTTAAATTATCCATATTCAATCCCGAAGTAATCCGAAATTGAGATTGATTTAAGTAAAACTAAGATTGAATCAATCTCAAAACGCGATTGATTCAAGTATTATAGAGTTGATTTTATCTCCAATTCGTGCTTGAAAAAACCAAAAAAAGAAATTAGGAAGAAAAAATTATTATGATTGATTTACTTACCCGTTTTACACCTTAAAGAATGATAAAACACCAACATCATGCCCAATATGGTTTATACTTTAAAAATCTTTAAAACTAAATGAGAAGCAAGATTTCAAATTTACTTTTTAACCCTTCATGGCACACAAGAGTCTGGCCAGAACTTTGTTTAATTTGTATAGATAATCCAAACATGCGTAAGCCGGAGGGTTAAACATGAAAATAATACATACATATAGTCTGAGTTCATACGGCTCTTTCTTTATTGAAAAGATTGCTACTTTATAGGCGAGAGGGGCGAGGGGAATAGAAACGAGTACACACATGCCTGTACTGTCTTTACGTTTTGCTTTCTTATTCGCTGTTTAATTTTGTTTTTGTTTTCATACGCACGACTATACAAAATAAAAAACATGGCGTCGACATGACATGAATCATTTGAACACCAATTCATGTTCAAAGAAGAAAAAGGAAGAATATTTTCAATAAAGAAAGAGCCGTAGGAACTCAGACATATAGTCTGTCAAGAATGAGTTTTCACATTAAAAAAAATTTACTTTTTCACTTTATTTTATAAAAAGAAAAGTACTTTTTATTTAAAAACAAATTTGTTTTTTATTTATTGTTAAGGCCCAACCATAATATGTATTGCCTTGCTTAACCTACTGTAAAAATAAACAAAAAGTCTCTCAAATGTATTAAAAAAAACAAAAATAAAACCAACAAACATTTGATTCCGTTGGGAATGTGCGATCAATTTCGCACTTTGCTTAAGCAAATGACAGTTTCATAAAATTTAACAATAAGTTTCCTTAAGTTCAATATGGTTTGCCTCATATAATTTTCATGCCTTTATTACTTACATAATTTACAATGATATAAAACTCAAAAATCCACTTTGGTTAAAAAAAGCTAAATATTTAACTAAATAGTTAATACTAAATTTTTTTTGATGTCAAGAAACTCTTTTCACAAACATTGCGACCATGCAGTTAAGCATTAACATTATTACAAAAAAAAAAAAAAATTAATTTTTTGCTTTTAATACTTGATGTGACTACCCTTAGCATCTCTTTTTAATCGAGTGAATTGACTTCCTTAAGTCATAGTTGGCTGGTATATTTTGCCACTCTTCCAATATTGCGGCTTTTAGAGCTGTCTTGTTAGTCGGTTGTCATTTAGCCACTTTTTTTTCAAATAAACCCACAAATTTTCAATCGGGTTTAAGTTAGGATTTTGGTCAGGTGTTTTTATAACTGAACCGTAATTATATAGTAGCCACATTCTTACTACATGGGACTTGTGTTTGGGGTCCTTATCTTGATAAAATTTGAATTGCTGCTTATTATCTCGTGTGAACCCAAATTTTTTGTGCACTGCTTATCAAATTATTTTGCGAAATGCTTAAATATTGTTGCGCATCCATGGTTGTCTTTATAAAAACTAAATCTCCTACCCCTTTGCTCGAAATGCAGCCCCAAATCATCGTCGACATTTTTCCAAATTCTATTGTTGGAATAATGTTGCGATTTTCCAACAATGTTAGGGGGTTTTTCCACACTCTAGTTGGTCCATCGTTGTAGTACAACTTTATTTTGTTCTCGTCGCAGAGTACCACATCGTCCCAATAGTCCACAGGTTGCGAAATGTTTCTTATGATGAAGGAAAAACGTTCTCTAAATTTACTGCAGAAAACAGTGTTAATTTACCGGCTGCTCTTGAAAAGTATGCGTTTTTTAATAAGACCTGTCGAACAGTTTCATGAGAAACAACATTATTACACTCTTTTACAAGCTCCTTCGCAAGTCTTCTTGTAGAAATCTTTGAGTTATGGGTCACTTTTCTTAAAATATAGCCTACCCTCTTTTTCAGCACGGTAAAGCACATTATAAATGCTTCTTCTTGGTACCAAAAACCTTTCCTGAGTACTTGCCCCCAATTGGTGGTTGTAATAAATCAGTTGAATCACTTCTTACGATAATCGTTTCCCTGGCAATTTTTAACACTTAAACTTACTATGTAAATTACGTATGCACTACAAAAATTCTGTGCCAAATGAGTTGTAAAATTACAAAGAAAACTAACACACGTCATAAATATCGGTATGTTACCGTTAACAGTCAAGAGTTTCCAAAAACATTAAAAAACGTAGCGTTGTGCAAAGAGTTATTTGACACCAATAAACTGCAGTACATGTTGGTTTTTGCAATATTTTTGTGTCTTTTTCACTGAATTTGGTCTTTATTTTTGTTTCTAGCATTATAAATACAGAACAAAAACGGATGAGCTAAAATTTTTTTTTTTTTAAACTAAACAAGACTTATTATGCCTTGTTCGCACGGTGCTTTGGATTACTTCGCTCTCCGTTTTAATTACTTATTTGAATTACCATGTTCGCACGGCATATTCCTAATCGGTTTTGACAGTTTTTCTTCTTCTTCTTTTTATTAATTTTGTTTATTGCTAAATTTTATAGTTTTTTGCGGTAACTTGTATTAAGAATGAAAAGAAAAAGTAAGTAAAAAATATTATTTCAAAGAAATACAAACATTTATTCACCCTTATTCCATTTAACGTCGTCGTCATCGTCATCAATTGAATATCAAAATCAATTTTTATCGACATCGTCATCAATTCGATACAAAACTTGTATGCCATAACAGCAATGTAACGATGTCGATTGTTTATCGTTTTTTTAAGAACATCTCTAATAAGTTTTTATTAAAAATGTGCAATTTGATGTTCGTTTCTTATTAATGTTGTGCTCTCAAAGAGGGTAGCTTGATTTATTCTAAAAAAATCCCCCTTACTAATGCCATAAGGTATTGATTACACTTTTCGCCCCGTATAAATCGACAGTGTTGATAGTGCCCTGTAAAAAACAGAACGGTACGACGATTGCCGAAAAGAGCAACAAAAAGTTACGCGAAATTGCAAACATTCGGAAAATTTGCAAAAATAGCGAAAATTCGCGGAATTCTTTTTTATTTGAAACAAGCCATAAAATTGACTTAAAGTCTTCAAAAACATAAGAATGGCAAAAATTCCATAAAAATGGCAAAATTAGTGGAAATTCGCAAAAATTTTATAAAAGCGGCATGAAAGAAAAATTTAATATGTATTAAAAATCGTTAAAACTGTAAAGAATCAGAAAACTTACAGGAAAAATTCGGGAATTTGCGGTAATTTAGCGATTTTCATCGAATTTTTGCTATTCCTTATAGTTTTAGGAACTTTTAATCAATTTTTTGGCTTGTTTGGAATACATAAAATTTTCGCGAATTTTCGCTATTTTTGCAATTTTCCCGAAACTTTGTTGCTATTTTTTCATTTTTTTAATTCAACATTATTATTTTTGAAAAATAAAACAGAAAAAACTGTTTCGACACCAATAAGACTGACGACAAAAACAGAGTCAATTTAAATCGATGCCAGCGTTAACGTTGCGTACGACATACCAAAAATACATCGACGCTTATCGATAAAACTTGATATTGACAATGGGCATACCGATTTGCAACAATCGACACAAAACGATATCGTTTCGTATTGATAACGCTAAATGGAATAAGGGTGAATTATTTTCCCAGTAAATAGAATATTTTGTTTGTTTTATTTTATTTTAGTGCTTTGACAGTTGGTGATGGAAAAAAACCGATAAAAATTAGAGATCACATTGATTTTAAAGTAATCCACAGGGTAATAAAAATTGAATTACGTACAAATAAATAATCTGCTCTCAAAATTTTGTATCACGAATTATGTAATTTGGATCATAATTAGGCTGTGAATTACGAATGATAGAGCGAATTACGAAAAAACGCTGTCGTGCGAACATGGTATTACAAACAAAAAGCAAATCGTTTTGTTCGAACTTGTGTGTGTTTTTGCAATTGTACAACAAGTTTTGAAAAACACACACGTACGCTCGCATAAAAGAATGCAATGCTGAGAGATGAGACTAATAAGTTTTATGCAGGGTTATCGTTGAGAATTTTGAAAAAAACTGAAACAAATTTGTGTGACGAAAACTTCTTTAACAAAAAAAACGAAAAAAGTTGTATATCGATAACTTGTTCTCATCGCTTATAGACATGCAGTTACACCCGGGTGGGTATTGGTAAACGATGTACAAAAAAATCTTTGGTAAGGCGATGGTTAATAAAAAAAAAAACCAACAGAAATCAACAATTTAAGCGATATAAATAGGTGATAAATAATTCGTTAAAAATGTGTTTAAATAAACTTTTGTGTATTAATTTTACATTTGATTGATTTTTTAATAATGTGTTTGTTTATACTTTAATAATTGCATAAATTTTACGTTTTATGTTTATACCCTTCACCACAGGTAGAAAAAGGTATATATAAGTTTGTCATTCCGTTTGTAATTTCTACAATATTGATCTTAGACCCTATAAAGTATATATATTCTGGGTCCTTATGAGGAGAGTAGTTGATTAAACGATATCCGTCCGTCTGTCCGTCTTGCGTTTGATATGTGTTTTCCGGAGACTCCAGACATGATAGCGGCTAGGTTGTTTTACATTTATGTCACATATAGTCCACCGATTCTTGCTATTGAAATTCAGCCAGATCGGTCCAACAATGGCTGAGATATGACCAAAAAACCACGACTGCCTCTAATTTTTCCACAAAATCCCTTGTTGTTGTTTTTTTTTTTACTTTTTTCTGTATATCTGGAGAACGGCAAGAGCCAAATGTTGGCGGGATTGGAGAAGTGGGCGTGGTACCTCCCATACAAAAAGTATTAAAAATTTTATAAAAACCTGAATTTTTTGACTGTAATATGACCTATGGTTACGCCTTATATATCAAAAGATCGGAAATTTTTAATAGAAAATATTTTCGGAAAAACTCGGGAAAATCGGTTCAGATACGAAAAAGTTATGACCAAAATATAAATTTTGTTTAATACCCATTTTCGGGATTCATAGATCGTCACGAGGCCAAGTTTTATAACCAAAATAACTAGAAAATTTCTTCTTTAACACGTCGGTATATAAATCTGTCAAATCAATTAATAAATAGCAGAGTTATGACCAAAATACTGAAATCCCAAAAATTACACTTTTTTATAATTAAGTTTGTTTTTTATACCCTTCACCTTATGAAAAGCGAAGTTCAAATTCAGTTGTCCGTTTCTCCCCCCCCTTTTGCATTTGTTAATATATACTAGCATAATGCTCAATATGATTTTCGTTATCAGCCTTCTTTATTATTTCATCTATTTAACGAAATAAGTTTAACAAATAGAAACTAGGAATTTTTGTTTCATTTTGCTACTTAAAAACTCGCCAAAAAAGATAAGTCTACGGTATGACAACAGTGCCTATACAAAAAGAAACCAAACAAACACACATACATGGTACAAACTATTTTGGTGATTATAGGCCACCTATTATGGTTCACAACACAAATATGTAGTTGATTTATAATTTTGGTATTATGGTTTACAACTTTGCTTTATTGTGGTGAACTAAAACATCAAAAATAATTACAACTCAACTGTGTTGAGTTGTGAACTGTAAACTGATCATATTTACTTTTAATGATATTCACAAAGCGTTCCTTCATGGTCCAGTTGTCTAGGGGGTTTGCTTAGGTTAGAAACTGCAAGTCCCTGGTTCGAATCTTGTTTATTCAAAAAGAAATTTTTTTTTTAATTTTTTTATGTTATGAAACGATTAAAAAAAATATTTATTAGTATCCCAACATACCATATAGTAATCAAACTACAATACAATTTGAGAATTAGCTTATATTAACAGTGTTTTCTAAGCTTTTCTTAATTTCACTTAATATTATGTTTATAAAATTTGAATTCACAAGCAGCTTTTAACAGAAAAATTTCCTTACTTGACAAAAAAATATGTTTTTTTTTTTTAAATAGACTTTGACGTTTGGTATGAAAGAAAATTGTTAGGTGGAGACCCTATGTTAAGTTCAATATGATTTTACTCATATGATTTACATGTATTCGCACAGTTTCTTAAGCCAACTTAAGCACATTATGGTTGGGCCTTTAACTTTTTAGAGTGGCACATGGGCGCTAATATTGGATTTACTTAACCGTGAGATTAACTTGTACGCTACTTAATTTTTTCGCGATTCGACTGTACTTCTAATAAAAAAATTACTGTTTATGCATAATTAATTCAATAACCATATTAAATAAAAAAGAAAGTCTAAACTTGGTGCGTTTTTTTATATGGCGCGTTTTTTTCCAACAAACAAAACTGGCAAAAACAGAAGGAGAACCCTTATACCCTTTGTACACTTTGTACATTTCGGAGGAACGCGTGGGAGATGTTGAAAATGTGAAATACGCATTCACACTTGAAACATCTAATAGGCTTTTTACACTTGCTCTCATCTTACATCTTTCATCTTATCGCAAAGATGATAACATCTTCCCATAAGAATTGTACAGGGCTGAAAATCAACATCTTTCTTCATCTTTAAAAGATGTTCTTTTTTCATGTTGTTTCATTCATCATCTTTCGATTATTTTAGTGTCATCACTAGAAAAACCCAATAATTTGTTAAAAAAATATATACCATCACTAGAAAAAAATACAAAAGAGCAGGACAGCAATATCATTTATTTAGTTTTTATTCGCTCTTACACGCGAAAATAAATATTTGTATGATGAAAGATGTTGCAAATGTAAACAAGTTTTTTTCATTTTTAACATCTTCCATGCATTCCATTAATACCATGTTCACACGGACAGCAATATTCGTGTTTCGCGCTCTTATTCCTGTTTCGCGCCCTAAACATGATTGAAACGACTTGTTTCCCCATACAAAATTTTGAGAGCGAAACAGGTCGTTTCATTTTGAAACAGGCTGCGAAACAGGAAAAATGTACTATCATCTCCAATTTTGATAACATTTATCGTTAGTTTATCTGAACTAGCTCTCAAAAAAATCAAAACAAAGAAAAAAATTGATGTTTAATAAAATAAAGTGATAATTATAACCTAATAATATTAATACAAGTATTAAATATTATATTTTCATGTTTTTTTTTTACTTTTTATCTACTTTAAAAAAAAAATCACACTAACAACACAAAAAAAATGTCAAAATGAAACAAGAATGAATCGTATGAACAGCATGTTTGGCAAACTAGTTTCAGAGAGCGAAACGAGTGGTTTATATCGTCGTATGAACATAGCATAAGATGTGCTCAAGTGTAAAAAGGCTATAAAGCAGGCCATACACGATTCAATTCAATTGTCAACTGAGTCGGTTGTTTTCCAAATCAAAGCGTGTATGGCTTTGTCAATTGATTAGTTTGACGGTTGTCGAGTTGGCTAAAGAAAAATCAAAAGATTTTGATTTTTTCAAGTTGACTACTAAGTCTTTCAATTCGATTGTACTGTGTGTGCTCGAGTCTCTTGATTAGCTGTCAAAATTAATTTTTGTAGTTAAGTATTTTAAAAATTGTCTTTTATTTTATTAAATTTTAAAATAAATTTAAAATCTTTCAATTCAGTTGATGAGGTTGTCAACTGAGTTGAAAGACTCAGTTGACAACTGAATTGAACCGTGTATGGGGCGCATAATACCTACCATTAATAAAAAATGTCACCATTTCTGAAAAAAAAACTTTTATTTTTTTTATATACTTTTTTTCTACAAAAGTGGCAACATTCTTAAAGATAACACCAAAATGTATTTCTCAATCATTTTGTTTAATAATTTCAGCAAAATAAGGCTTGCAAAAAAAGAAAAACTTAAGAAATGGTAACGCTGCTTTCAAAGCAACTTCCATTTTGTCAGTGATGCCACAATAATAATAGAATTTATTGCCACTTTTCTAGTGATGACACTAAAAGGATCGAAAAATGTAAAAGGGAACAAAATGAGATAGTAACATTCTGTAAAGATGTTGAAAAATTTTGATTTTTAGCCCTATGTATTTCTTATGGGAAAATTCCAACATCTTCGCAAATTGATGTTAAATGTTGAGAAGTGTGAAAAGGCTATTAGGTTAAAAACAAGCAAGAGTGCTATATTCGGTTGTGCCTAGAGATTTTTTCCCGGACTTTTTCGATTCCGGTCCGATCCCGGGAAATTTAAAAAATTTCCCGCTTTCCCGGGATCCCGCTCCATAAAAATAATACAAGGTAAATTTTGTTATTAAATATTGAAAAAAACTTTTATAAAAAAACGTAAGGGAACTTGTTTACAAAGAAAGTAATAGAAATGGTTCAATACTAAAAAATTAATTGAAGATTGAAATAGGAACTTGATTTATTATCACCTCACGCCTTTATTCCCTATTATTATGCTTTTATTCAGTATTATTATGCTCTGGATACAAGATAAAAAGATTACATAAACATAAAAATTTAATTCATAAAACAATAATAAAAACAAAATTAAAATTAAGGCACTCAAGATATGAGACCAAAAAGTTAATTAATAAAATAGATAAAATATTTTAAAGAAATATATAAAATTTTTTAACGGCTTAGAAAAAAACTTTCTGACACACTTAAAGCGCTTTTATTTACTAATTATCATGTTTCCGAAAAATTTCGTTCATTTTCTACCGAGGGTGGACAAATAGTTAAAAGTGCACCGTTGTAGCATGCTTCGGATTCACAATCAGAAGCAATTTTTTTTTTATAAACAACGTCTATGTCCGTCAAATGTATGTCAAGGTTGACATACATTTCATTTCAATGGATCCATTTGTAATCTTTAGGACAATGTGTTTTTCAAGTTGTATGTTGTAGTATCTTACACGAGTTTCCAAAATGTTATTTTATTTCGGTTTCCCCGCACTTCACGGGTATATAAACCAACACAAATTGAAATTGAAAATTTGTGTTTACCACCTAATAAACATATCGCTCCTTCATTGCATCATAGTCATATCTCAAAATTTTAAGTAACTTCAGTCAAGTTTTCCTTCATACTTTCTCGTATTATATCTCAAACTGAACCAAAGTTATAGCAAAATATATCTTTAAATCGGTACATTTTTAAAACTTTAATCGCTTTTTGCCAAGATCGTTTGTTTTTGTAGATATGACTATGTTGCAATAAAGGAGCGGCGATATGTTTAGGTATCTCCTATTTTTACGACTTGTTTATGGACAATGAAACTTTACTGCCTGCATCTTATTTTGAATTAATGTACTTTATTAACTCTTCACTTCACTAAATGTAATAATTATCAACTGTTGCACTGCCCATTCTGCTTTTAGTAGATTTATTGCATCAATAGACATTGATTTAAATACATGAAAACTCACTTCTTGCAATTGATCTAATCCACAACCCATCCACAGATGCTAATTTTTAGAAAACAAAATTTCAAAGTATAAATAGCTATTTTCTGAAATTATGAGAAATTTTTAATTTCCCAGGATTCCGCAAGAAAAAGCCCGGGAAAACGGGAAATAAAATAATTGAAATTCGCGGGACGGGAAATCCCGGGAAAAAACCCTAGTTGTGCCGAATCTGTAATATTTTTTTTAATATTTATTAAATTAAATATTTCAGAAGTGGGCTTTATATGGGATCTATAAAATATAAGTCAATCTTTATAAAATCTGACATTACAATATTATAATTCGTTTCGGAAGGGGATTTTATATTGGAGCTACCGTTAATTATAGATCGTTTGTCACAAGATTCGATAGAGTAATCTCTACTATTAAAATATGTTAAATTAGACCACCTTTCAATACTGTAATACAATTTTTTTTATAAATTAATGCTCCTTGAATTGATTTTCGCATGGCTTCTTTACATGGGACCTGTGGCAAATTAAAATTTTTTTTTTATTTTTTTTAGCCAAGTGTTAAATTTAAAAAAAAAAATTTTAAAAATTTTTTAAAAAAACAAAAAAATTTTTTTTAAAAAGTTTGATCAAAAAGCTATCTAAGCTACTTGGGACAAATTTTGCTTACACAAATAGGTAATAAGTTACATGGATGAGAAAGAACACCTGTATGGCCAAAATGTCAAACTTTGACCCCCTCTAACTCAGAAACTTTTTGACCGATCTTGTTAAAAATTTGTGTCTAAGCTACTATCTAACAGTACTAAAATTGGTGTAAATTTCATTTAAATCGAAAGACATCTATTTCAAAATTGGGTCACTTGACATTAAATCCCCCTTTTATATATATAAAACGTATATAAAATGTTTGGTAATTTGTTTTTATTTTCTTAATTATTTTCTAAAATATTGTTGTTGACTAGAAGAGCTAAAATATTGCCATATATCATATTCTTGGAAAATGTTGTTTTTAGAAGATAGTCATACGCAAACAAATTACATTTGAATAAATGGCTTGCTGGCAAACTTTGAGGGGCGGACGCCCCCCCTAAAACACAACTTAGCGCTACGAAATTTTTTTGTATTTTTTTTACATAAAACTGAACCGATTTAGGGGGGGACAATATAAGAAATCAAAATAAAAAAAATAACGGCCACCCTAATGTACATACACTGAAAAAACAGATCTATCCATCCGTACTTAGATCAAGCCGAAGCGGTGTCAAAATAGTACGGTAAGTACGGATTTCCTTAAATCAAGTACAGAATGCTTGATTCAAGCACGGATATTCAAGTGTGAAATAATTAACTTATCCCTATTTAATCCCGAATTCGAACTTGAATCAAACTGAAAATGAGATTGATTTAAGTAAAACTGAGATTGAATCCATTGCAAAATGCGCTTGATTCAATTATTATAAAGTTGGTTTAATCTTAATTCTGATTCAAGAATTTCTAAGATGGTTTAATCTCGATTCGTACTTGAAATAACCCGAGAGTGAGATTATATTGATTTTAACCTAAGCACACTTACCCCACAGAACCAGAGAGAATATCTTCATTTTACTTACCGTTACACATGTTTATTTCACTATTGTTGTATTCCGCCCGTTGCTTACTGAAGAATTCTCAATTATAAGACAGCAGCAGCATGCCCAATATGGTTATTCTACTTTAAAAATTTTATGTATTTTACTAAATAAGCTTAGCAAATAAAATATGGGAATTATTGCTTGTTATTACTTTTTAAACATGAAAATAATCTTTATTTTTCTTCTTGTAGTGTTGTTGTTGTTTCAATACAACAAACTTTTACAAACACATGCGTATACACGCATATTGGTTTCCGAAAGTTATCCCATTTTTTAAGAAAAGCGTTTCTTAAAAATTTTTTTTTAAATGTTCTTATTTTTGGTTGTAGTTAGATAAGCACACTCCACATAAAAAAACTATTCATACTTTACTCAAACTATTCATAACATATGTACATATTTATGTTTACGATAAATATTTTTGGGTTAATATTATTTGTTATTTCATTTTCAAATACATATTACATTATCAATTAAGAAGCTTCAAAACATCGTTGCGTCGCATTCTGAATGCTGATTTGGGTTTGTTGCCATATTAAATCATTTGGCTCAATAAGTTTTGCCTAGGGGTGCATCAATATGTCAGCAGCCAGTCGAAATTTGCCCAACTTGTACTTTATAGGGTTCGATATCAATTTTGTAGAAAATGCAAACGGTATGATTAACCTCTTCATCTGCGGTGAATCATATTTCAAACAAACTAAAATAATGTTGCTGTTTTCCTTACTAACGACAATTTTTTTTGGACGACTATTCAATATTAGATTGAAACCTAAAAGAGAAGAGCAAGAAGTTAATTTTCAAGTTTTTTTAGGTCATAACATCGTACACATATTTCAGCTGCTTAAATAATAAAACGTTTTGATAAACAGTTTTAACATAGATATGTTTTTAACCTTCTTTTTTTTGTTCCACAGTAAATAAATTAGTTCGTTATATGTTTGTTTACACAATGCGTTTTTAACTATGTAACACTATGCAGGCATCAATGATAGTTTTTTTTAATTATTTATTCTTTTTATACCCTCCACCAACGCGCGTGTTAAAAAATGGTTTATTACGTTTGTCGTTCTGTATGAAACACAAACAAATGTATATTTTAAGCTTAAATTAAATGCACCATACCATAAAGGTAGAAGTACATAACATGCGTTAGTGCGCGAACGCTCTTTAGACTTCTGCCAAAAAAGTTAAGCTAGTTAGTGTTTTTTCTTAAAACAAGTTCCATAAAAAACATTTTGTCGAATTTGCGGCAGAAAGTTGGTTAACTTTGAACTTTTTAACACGTTTTGTATTTTTTATAAGTAATCAGTCGACAATAAAAAAGGAAATTTAACAAATTTGCGAATCATGGAGGAAAAACTTATTGAAGAGGTTAAAAACATACAATAGCCATACAAATAGTACAAATTCAACGATATATTTCCGACTCCATTTTTAAATGTATAAATAAATAAACAAATTAAAAACAGCTGACAGAAAAGGCTTTTATAACGTGCCTTGTGTAACTTGCAATATTTCATGCGCTAAAGTTTTTAAGCGAGCGATACACGTCGACGAATTAACGCATGATATGAAATTTTACCGTAATATCATATTCGAAAGAACTGTTCCAAATCCCAAAATTCAATTGTTTTCTAGACATTATACTCGTATATATGAACTAAACTTTAGTTTCCCAGTAAAAAATATGCTCCAAAAAGAGCGGGGGCCACATTCTTGCAGTCGTGATCGAGTAGTTTCTCGATTCGAAAGCAAATTAATATCTAATTATTTCAGTTAATACTGAACGAATTGGAATTGTTTTTTCGTTATTGTAAAGCATTCATTTGAGTTTCACAATACTGAAAAAATAATTTCGATTCGTTCAGTATTGACTGAAATAAAATTGCTTTCGAATCGAGAAAGTATTCGATCACGAATGCTAGAAGTAGGCCCCAGGTTTTATATATGAATTCACACCTTAAATCGTTTCAAACATGCTGATGGGATGTCTGATTTTTGTATGGGGTGTTCCCGGTTTGGAGGGCCATTTTCTGCTGACAAAAAGCGCTTCTTTAAACATGCAAACAAAGCACTCCTAAAGTGCTTTTTTTAGGGCTAACTATATTAACATATTCATTAATGTTTTGCTTTTACCTGTTTAAATGCCTTTTTTTCAATCATTTTCGTAAACCATTATTGGGGAATTCACAAGGTGTCATAAGTCATAAAAAATAACATGAAAAATAAGACTGTTGTGAACAACCCCTCATAATTAAGTGTGCTATTTTGAATTTAAATCAGCTGATTTATACAAAATAAATATTTATTTCTCATCCATGAATTAATAAATTAAATTAGATCTTACCTGACTATTTTCCATTTTTTAGACGCAAATCACAAATAAATTTGATTTTGTTTACTAAACTTCAGAGTCCTAATTTATAAATAATTTGACGCCGCAAGTGTTTTGTTGCAAAAATTGCTAGCCGCAGGTAAAATTCGGATATTAGCCGGATAAAACTATACCATCAACGGCGACGGCTACAAAAACTAATGCGACTCGGCTCAGCCGCTCAGCGTAGGTCTCTTCTGATTAATTACGACAGCACAATAAACAAAGCAAGCAAAGTTCTATTAATTTAAGACACTTTTTGTTTACAAAGCAACAACAATATTTTTAAACCATTGTAAAATGTTAGAACATTATGACAATATAACATGATAGAACACCTTGTGAATACGCCAAATATATTTTTATTTTTTTCGCTTTAAAACCTTCTTCGTTGTCAGCACTAACATAGCAGCTTTTTGTATACTTTATTCTTTATCATTTACTGCTGAACAAGAGCTCTCTTATTGAAGCGCTCGATTATGCAATGAAAGTATGTATATATGTATATTCTGTCTCCTTATGAGTAGCGAAGTTGATTTAACGATGTCCATCTGTCCATTTGTCCGTTTGTGTGTTGAAATGGGTTTTCCAAAGACCTGGGGTCTTTGTCTGCTATTGAAATTTGGCCAGATCGGTCTATAAATGACTACGTTATGAGCAAAAACCACGACTCCCTCTAATTTTACCTAAAAATCCCTTGTTGTTGTTTTTTTTATTTTATATTAATGTGTCGCAAAAGAAAAAAAGTTCTTGGGGCTCGAGCATAATTTAAAAGCTTATTTTTGATAAAAATAAAGCTTGGTAATTTTTAAATTATAGAAAATGTAGAAAATCGTGGTTTTTGACAAAGTCATGAAAAAAACTCAAATATTATTGCATTTTTGATGCGTACGACTGTCACCTACAACACGTTGGAATTACCCATACATAAAAATGAATGTATGTATGTTTATTTTCTTGTTCGTTTGTTTGTACCTTATAGCCGCCGAAACCGCTGAGCCTATCTTAATGAAACATTTACAGTATATTACTGAAGGTCTGGAAGGGTCTATAGGCTATATATATATTTTTGTGAAACTTAAAATGAGCGTGGCACCTCCCATACAAACACAACATAGATTTCTTTATATCTGGGCAATGATAAGAGCCAAGGTTTTCAAATTGGGTAAAAACGTCTTAGTTATCAATAATATTAATGAAGATGTGGACGTGGCTTAAGATAGATTTATTTATATCTTAAGAACGGTAAAAGAAAATTTGTCCAAATTTTGTACACATAGTTGGGTTATCAATACGCAACATCTGTCAAAAAGAACGCGGGAGTGGATAAATAGGCGTGGTACCTCACATACAAAGGCAAAATAGATTTCTGTATATCTAGATAACGGCAATAGCTAAAGTTTCCAAAGTTCCCACAAATAGCTTGGTGATCAATACGCAACATCAGTCAAAAAGTGGGCGCGATTACATAAGTCGGTATGGCCAAAATATAATCCCGTATATTTAAAGAACGGTAAGAGAAAATTTGTCCAAACTTGGTGCAATTAGAATGGTTATCAATATGCAGACAGCATCCGTTAGAAATGTGCGGGATTGGAGAATAGATTTCTGTTAATTTAGATAACCACTAAAGCTACAATTTACAAATTTGGAACAAATAGCTTCGTTACAAATGAACAATATCTTAAAAAGGCCCACTGCCTGATTGTAGACATGGGCGGGGCAACTTAATACAAATACCATATAGATTTTTGTGTCACTGGTGAATGGTAACAGTAAGAGTATTCAAACTTGGTACAAATAACTTCATTAATAAAAGCACGAGATCTGTGTTGAAAAAAACTACATATTTTATTTTAATGAGGGTAGCGAAGCGCACTAAAAATATGGCATTTGGCATCAAAAAACACCAGAAAAAAAAAATTGAGCAGGATTGGAGAATTTTTAGCCGTTACTTAAAGTTGCTCTTTATTTTCACTTGGCTGTTCTACAAAGCATATATTTATCAGCATCTTTGTGGAGCCCTAATACCCAAACGCACAGTATAGCGGCTATAATTTTAAAAATAAGCAGCAGTCGAACTTAAAAACATATAAAAGAAAACATGGAAATAAGGCATATTTTTGTTGTTTATTTTTTTTATTTTTTTTAATAAACCTGAAACTATAGTATAATAAGTACAAGGTTTGTTCATTAGGGAGAGTTTTCATTATTTACCCATGTAATGTCAAATTAGTTTATTTGATTTTTGACGCTTGTTTTAATTTTTTCCATATTTTCTTTTGTTTGACGTTATATGGGTTTTGAAATTGAGAACAAAATTTCTAATGACTAAATTATTTTTTTAAATTGCATATTATATGTATAATACTAGCCGTTCGCGCAGCGTTGCCCGCCCAGAATGAAGTTTTGCCTAACTATAAAGAAATATAAAGCCTGTGTGTTTTATTGTGTGTAGATCGAACTGCATAAGTTTTCTTAAGAATCGAAATTGCCCATTTGTCCCTTGATATTCCTAGCTTTGAAAAACATATAAACCCTGTGTGTTTTAATTACGCTGATCTATCTATTAAAATTTTTTCAAAATTGGTTGGATATATCAAGTCCAATACTAACGGAAATTCAAAGACCAAAATATTACCAAAAAGTTCCCCCCTAGAGTCACTTAGGATATTGCATGTTGTATTTGATGATTCTAGTACCAGTTGTAGAACCAAAAACCTATAGAAAGAAATTAAATTTTGCCTATTTTCCCGTTTTGGTACTTTTTTCTCCCCATTGAAGTATCAAAAATGTTAATATTATAGTGGGAGCCCATTTAAAAACGTGTATGCCACATAATGGAGAAAAATACTTTGTAAAAAAGTACCAACAATAGTTACGAATTTCACCCCTTTAACGTTCGAATTTCTAAAAGGTACCAAATTTGAATTAAAATTTTTAGGATAAGTTTCGAACGTGATATAATGTTTATTTTTACGTTTGTTGGTTGAAAAGATAGATGGGATGACAAAAAAGTACCAAAATTCAGGTTTTACCCGTTTACTCCCTAAAAGGGCGGAATTTCAAAAAGTACCATTTACCTGTTATAAAACGATATAAAATTTTTTTTGTCTATTTTAGTTTTGGAGATATGAGTGAGAAAGGGGGTTTAGCGCCCTGGACCATATCATAAGCACATTAGTGGAACCTTATATAGCCTATGGCCGTTAGGAGTTTCCATACTTCATTATGTTGAAGTTAATATAGGGCCGGCACACAGTGCTCTGTCCCCATATAGTAAATCGGCAAAACTAGAGCAGTTAACGTAGAAAGTTAAAATTGCGTATACTGCTACTTTATGTCTAAGTTAAGAAAAATTTTAAATTTCCGAAAAATTGGTGCAAGGATAAGCCAACCTCCCATACATCCTGAAGTTAAAAGTTTAATTTTTAGCTTCGTTTGTTATCAGAATGTACACAGGTTGGTGCCTGGCTTTAAAATTTTACATTCTATCGCGGTTGTAAGTTTCGTTGCATTCGGCGCAACGACATGCCTACCTGCCATATATCCTTTAAAAAAAATAAATTTATGCTGTATTTATGATTATAATGCACTATAAATTAATAAGTTTTATGAAAGTAACGCGCTTAAGCTCTGTTGTAAATTTGATTTCATTCGGTGCATACATTTCTATAAAAATGCGAAAATATGATGGGGGGCAGTGGTGCCAATCTTTTGAGACCAAAAAGCACTTTAAAATTTAAGAAAGCACTATTTCGAGCAAAAAAAAAGAGCGTAAAAAAGCACTAAGCCATTTTTACAATTTAATTTAACACAAAAAATGTTGCATTCGGCTGTGCCGAATATTATATACCTACAAAATTCAAAAAAAAGGCAACGGCGTTGATGGGTACTATTTTCTTTTAAGATTAAATAATAAATATATTTTTATTTGTATATAAACATTTTTAAATGTATTATTATCTTCAATAAAAATAATATCATCCAAATCATTTGGATCATTAGCAGCTGAGTTTGAATTGGCCATAAAACAGTTCTAAAGTAATACAGTCGAGCTCGACTTTCGTAACTCGAAAAAATCTGGCCTGTTGCAATTATCGAAAATATGCAATGACCAACCATTGTTTATAAAACTTAATGACAGCCTTTATTTTGATAAAAAAAACCTTATATATTATCGTTTAAATATATCTTAAATTTAATCGTGTAAAGTTTAATAAAATAATTGGCGTATAATATTATCCAATTATTTTAACCTATGTACTCTTCTGAATAAAGAACACACATAAGGTGTAAAATAGAAAAAACACGTATGTTTGCATTCTGATACTTAGTCAAGCCTTTTTGCAATAGCACTAGAAGTGAAAGTGCACAACACGGGGAAAACTAATGCGCATGAAAAATGGCAGGTTACACAAAGCTCGTTAAAAAAGCATTCCCTGTCAATTGTTTTTAATTTATTTAACACTTTGCTTATACCAAGCTATGGCCCTTTTTTTAAGTCTTTGCGTTTTTTTGTACAGTTTCCGACTGCATGTTTTTTAACAATGCCTAATATTTTCCAAGCCATTTTCTATTTTTGAAACAGTGTCTACATCTTTTAAAAATGTTTACCGAAATACATCGTTTTTATTACGATTACTAAATATGTTGTCAACGCTAAAAAGTGCAACGTTTCGTAAAATTTCCAAATTGCTAGGAAGCCTAGCTCAAACCTCGTAAATAAAGTTTTTGGTGAAACGAATCCAACTTTCTTTTATCACTTTTTTTATCATTTGAAATCTTAAAATCTTTACAGGCCTTCTCAAAATTGTACCCCAAATAGCAAAGCTCATCTAAATCATCCTCTAAATAATCGTAGTTTTAAAAAATGGTTCAAAAACATTAAAATTGTAAAAAGCATTAAAGGCACTAACGAAAAATTAAAAAAGCACCAAGTTAGTGCTTTTTCTTAGTTTGGCACTAATAGCCTTTTCACACTTGTCAACATTTAACATCAATTTGCGAAGATGTTGGAATTTTCCCATAAGAAATACATAGCCCTACAGATAATATTGGACTACGTGGTCCATTGCGGCTTAAATAGACTACTTATAACATGGTCCAATCTACTGTAATATGGACCATGTTATAAGAAATTAACATGCAGTGCTGCCAACAACTGCATGACGTATACTTTTCTATAGTTTACAGTATTACACATTGGTAGCCCTGATGGTGTCCATTATTAATTGTTTATTTAAAAGTCAAAGTTTGTGAAATTTGTGAAAAAAAGGTAAGCAAATTAAAAATACCAAGTAAATATATTTAATAATAGCAATAATAGACGCAATAAAAGCGATTAGTAAAAAATAAAAATGCTTAAACTACCGCTTTAGTGTACTCCATACTGTAGTGACATGGAGTACTTTTAAAAATAACCCACTTTAAAACTCCATGCAGTAGTTTAGGGACTACTTCGGTGGGTTATATGGTCCCCTCCTAGGACATCGTAATGTTAAATGGACCACCTTTTACCCATATATTTGGAGTAGTTTTGGAGTACTCCTACTCCTTTATGGACTACTCTTTACATGCATGTATGGACTTGTCTCGTTATCTGCAGGGTAGGGATAAAAATTAAAATTTTTCAACATCTTTACAGAATGTTACTATCTCATTTTGTTCCCTTTTACATTTTTCGATTCTCTTAGTGTCATCACTAGAAAAGTGGCAATAAATTCTATTAATATTGTGGCATCACTGACAAAATGGAAGTTGCTTTGAAAGCAGCGTTACCATTTCTCAAGTTTTTCTTTTTTTGCAAGCCTTATTTTGCTTAAATTATTAAACAAAATGATTGAGAAATACATTTTGGTGTTATCTTTTAAAATGTTGGCACTTTTGTAGAAAAAAAGTATTTAAAAAATAAAAGTTATTTTTTCAGAAATGGTGACATTTTTTATTAATGGTAGATGTTAGATGTTTCAAGTGTGAACGCGTATTTCACATTTTCAACATCTTCCATGCGTTCCTCAGAAATGTATGCAAGTACAAAGGGTATAAGTTAAATGGTAGTATTTTTGTTTTTTTTTTAAGAATTTTTAGTTTTTATAATTATAAATAATAATAATAATATGTAAAAAAAAAGTTTAAAGTTTCATAAAATCTTAGGTTTGATCCGCTATAACTCAGGCACATTCAATCAAGCCACTATTCGATGCTTAATTTAGTAGTCATTGACACAAGATAAAACTCATTTTAATTGAGTCAGCATTTGACTGTGTATGAAGGCTGAAAAGGAAGTATATATTGAAATCCACAAATGTACCGCTATATAGGTGGCATGTCATAACGTCCAGCGTCATAGTCATAGGACACTCCAAAAAGTGTCACACTGTCCCTGGACCTTATGACACTTTTAAAAGTGTCATAATGTCCATCAGAGCAGTGTCATAACGGTCGCGGACGTAAGAACACTTTGCAAAGTGTCATAATGTCCACAACTTAACTTATAACCAAAAATATTAAAATGTGTAAAATTTATTTTAAAATACCGTTAAAATTTCAAGTGATTATCAAAACTTAAGCTAAAAAAATTATTATTTATTGAAAGAAATTTTTTACAATTCGAAGCTTTGACTTTTCATACAGACTATGAAGCAGCTTTAAGGCAGGCTTTAGAAAATGTGTTTCCTAATGCGTCATTAAAAGGTTGCTGGTTCCATTACTGCCAAGCGCTGAGACGCAGAGGTCAAAAGGCTTGGAAATTTAATAAAAAGAAATAAAGACTGTGGTTATTGGTACCGAAAAATCCTAAGTCTGCCATTGGTTGGCTTCGCTAACTAAAGCTTCTCTGCACAGCCGGCCATCGGCCGGTCGCAAGGATTTTCTCCTCTATGGTATAACAAAAACCGGCTTCGCTAACTTAAGTTTCTCTGCACGGCCGGCCTTCGGCCGGGCGCATGGATTTCTCCTCTATGATATAACAAAAACCGGCTTCGCTAACTAAAGCTTCTCTGCGTAGTCGGCCCTCGTTCGGAAAAAAGCAGGTTAAAGAAGCTTTACTTAGCGAAACCGGTACTTGTTACACCATAAAGGAGAAAATCCTTGCGCTCGGCTGAAGTCCGGCTGTGCAGAGAAGCTTTAGTTAGCGAAGCCGGTTTTTGCTATATCATAGAGGACAAAATCCTTGCGCGCGTCCGAAGGCCGGCTATACAGAGAATCATTGTCACCGACAACCATATTATGGTTAAATTAGTTTCTTTAAAAATAGTTTTGTTGGTTGTGACCATAATAAAACATGTTTTTCTCCGCGTGTATGTAGATCTTTTTTTTGTATTTAACTTCTTCAGTAATTATGGACCTTATGACACTTTTAAAAGTGTCATAGTGTCCATGGACACTATGACACTGGACGTTACGACATTCCACGGCTATATACAAGAACGTTTTGTGTGTCAAAAAGTAAAGTGTGTAAAATTCTAAATGCTGACGTTGTTAAAAATTTTGTTGCATACGGTGCAAGAACACGCCTACCTCCCATATATACATTTTTTAAACTTAATTTAAGCTAAAGTTATGTTTAGAATGCGCAAAAAATACCGAAAATAATGAGTTTTAGTTTTGCTGTAAATTTTGTTTCATTGGGCGCATCTAGCATACATATGTACATATGTATATTAGTGTATAATGTTGGCCCTAGCACTACGCGATAGCGAATATTGTGTTATTTTCAAAAACAATTTGTTTGGGTCGTTTGAAAATAAAAACCTCACCCACAAAACCGATTTTCTAAAATCCCTGAAAAAAAATTTAATAAAAAAATTTATATATATTATTAATAAATAAAAAAAAAAAGGTTCTTAATTATTAAAGGAAATGAATTTCAAAATAATTTTCCAACTTTACCGCGTTTTGTGGGTGACGTTTTTTGAAAACCGCGAAAAATTAATATCATTTTTTTTAATAGTTTTCAATGGACTATTCGACTATGCTAGAGCCATTTTGATATTTGCAAAAAATGGGAATAAGTTATACCCCTAATGTATATCATTTTTCTCAAAAACTAACTTTTACCAACATTTAAGATTTTAACTATTTCGTAAAAAACCCCTCTTAGCTCCGTTGTAATTTTTGCATTATTGAGAGTAATCAAATGACTACCTCCCAAATGTCCTTTTTCTCAAGGACAAACTTTTATAATCAAAACTAAAAACTAAAAAAAAATCGTTTTAAAACTTTTTTTTACATCTAAAAATGTATCTTTTTTTTTTTGAGTGTGTGCAAAAAATACAAAATTTCCATTTTCCGGCAGAAAATCTTAATTTCTTTTTTTTAACAGCCGTAAGACCTCCTCTAAATCAAAAATCTCTCATTTTTTGTTTATAGTATCGTCAAACTTTGTAAAATATTAGGGTTTTTTATGCTCTTATTTCTAGTCATATAAAAGTTAATTTGAACAAATATTTTCACAAATCACAAAATTCTGAAGAGTGTTTTCTGGTATTTAAAACCTAAATTGGAATAAATTTCGATATATGTAGTAGTAAAGTTTGTTGTTGCGTTTTATAGTTTTAAAGCGGTTTTCAGAAGGCTGCTTAATACGAGACCTCTGGTATATTGTAGACCGATTATACCAAAATTGCATGGTATTATTTCTGGTCATATGAAGCTAAATTGTACCAAATTTTACCACAACATTTACATCTTGTACGGTTTTAGGCGTATAAAAAAATTATTTCCCAGAGTGGGCATTATATGGGGCCTTTAGTAAATTATAAACCGATGTTCATGAAATTTGACAGTGTGATTACTAGTCCTATAACACCGTGACTTACCAAATTTTATTACAGTAGCATTATTTCTTACCGTTTTAGGCGTACTAGACTCTTTTCCGAGAGAAGGCTTTATATGGAGCCTTTGGTAAATTATGAACCGATCTTCACAAAATTTAACTGTGAAATTTTTAGTCCTTTTCAACTGTGATGTACCAAATTTTATTACAATGGCAAATTATGAACCGATCTTCACGAAATTTAACAATATATTTTCTAGTCATATAGAACGAATTTGTGCCGAATGTGATATTAATCCGTGCATTATTCAGTTTTTGTAACAAAATGATAATTGTTTTTAGGGTTGTGGTTCCACATTTGGACTCATAACTATCATCCTGAACCGACTATGCTGGATTTTAATCCCAAACTGCTTAGGATAACTAGAAGCAATTTGGCAAAAACATTGTTTTTTTCTTTTGAGTTTATCGAAAAAGAGCGTGTTTTCAACAGACGCACATATGGACAGAACGGACATGGCTAAGCAGACTTAGCATTACTCAAGGAGCCAGAACACCCTCATTCACCACTTGTGGGCTGTGGGTTAAGAAAATCACACACATCGTACTAATTTATTTTTTGTGCAGGGAAGTATTTTTTAGTGCTAAAACCATAGTTGCATCACTAAGTGCTACTAGATCTTGAGCAGATTTCGTCAAAATCTAGTCACGAAGTAGATATTGTTTTTTATGGAAAATCTAGTCAAATACAACTTGATTTTGCTCGAAATCTTGCAGGTAGTAGATTTCGCTGTAGTGTAAATGGGCTATTAGCGATACTCAACATGGCTGAAGCGATTTTCAACAATCTATTTTGCCTGAATGCCAATAGTTTTCAATAGAAATGGTTAAAAAAAAAAAAATAGAAAAAATAGTAGAATGCAGACGACGATTTTGCTTCGTCAATTTTGCTCGCTATTTGTTTTAAACGGAGGAGAAATATAAAAGAAAGTAAAATAATTTGCAGTTAATATTGCTTTAAGCAAAGAGCTGGGGTCTAATCACCGCATACGATATCGAGCAAAATTGATCGAAATTATTTATTTTGGTATCATGAAACTCGATATCGAATGCAATGTATTGAATTTGAAATAATAGCATTCGATATCGAGTAACTCGACATTACATTTATCGAGTTTTCATTCGATACGTCAGTGTCTATCGTATGCAAAATAAATCGATAGTTTATTAAATACGATAGCATCGAATGCGGTGATTAGACCCCTGGTTTGGGGCAAACAATGCTATCTAGAATTTACTACTAAAAATTATTTTAATGCTTCTTCTACTTCTTAACTCTGCAAAACTTTCACTGAAATGATAAGATTAATAATATTAATCAGCACTTCAAAGGTTTGTTCAAACAACAACACAAAAAATTTGTACAAACGCAAAATTTGTACATGTTATCAAAGCAATTTGTGTAGTTTATTTTGCTCTTAAGATATGGAATAAAATTCCCATTTATTTGTGCAACATATTAAGAAATTAAAACGACAACTTCTCTCACTTCTGTCAAAAAAGAAAACATCCTAAATTGTGGAATTCTTTTCACCTGTAGCCAGTCTAGAGCCAATTATTTACAATTTTACTTATGGTCTTCACACGTGTTTTTCAGCTCGGAGTGAGCACTTTTTTTAATTTAACAACTTTAAAGCACAATGGATCTGGCTAAAGATCATCTTGAAATTTTATAAGGATCTAGAGTATATCGATGCTTTAATATAAAAACGGCGTAACAAAAATTTTTTTTTAAAATAGCTAGTTTCTTTGTTCTGGTAGACAAATGCTAAATGCATCTTGCTTTAAAACTTCAGATGACTATAGTATAGAATTGGTTTCATCTTTTTATAATAAACTGCATAAAAACATTTTTTTATATATAAAATTTGTTTTCTTTCCCTCTGAACAAGCAAAAAATCAAGTTACGCCTTTTTTAAATTAAGCCACCGATAAACTTCATAGGGTCTCCAACGATTATTTCAATATGTTACAAACGGAATGACAAGTTCAATATTCCTTTACAGTTTTGGAGATGGGTATAAAAGTAGCATCTGTGAAAGAATTTCTAATAAATAGATGCGTTTATTTTCTTTTTTTTTATTTTATTTAAGAAACTCAACAAGAGTATACACGAATAATGTGGAAACGTGTTAAATATTTAAACAAACGTTTTGTGTTATTCATCATATTTGTTTTGGTGTTAAAATTAATAGTAAATTATAGTAAGAAAAAAAACAGTGAACTTAAAATCAACCTTGACACAAGAACTGGTAAGTAGTTAAAAAGTTCAGTTCTAATTTGATACTAGTTCCGCTTAAATTGAGTTCTCGTGCAAGTTAAGTTTGTAGTGTATGTATGTATCATTGTCAGCAGTTTAAGTGCATTGCCACACAATGAGTAATTTGTTTATTAAACTTCTAATATTACTTTCTTTGTTTATGATTGCCGGCAATGTTTAATGAAGTATCAACTTCATTTCTATGACCCAATTATTCTGCATTCTTTTGGCGTTGAATGATACATGCATACACTGCATATTAGTATATAAGTTTAGCTCATAAGAACATACGAGTGAGTTAATAAAGAGAATTCGTTAATTAAGGTTCTAAAAACGTTACGCTTTTTAATCAACTATTATAAGTTCAATCTAGTTCAGTTTTAGTTAAGTTCTAGCTCAGTTCTAGTTTACTTACATTTTATTTCTGTTGCGTTCTGGATCAGTTTTTGTTCTAGTTTTTAGTCTAGTCTCATCATTATTGATAGCGCTGCGATCCATATTGAATCTTGGCCTCCCGTAAAAGTTTGTTCCATTTATCTCTATCTTTCGCAATGGTTCAAAGTGCAGATCAAACGCACTTTCTTCTACATTGTTCACCCACCATTGTTTGGGTCTTCCGATTTTATTTGGATTGTATGGGTTGTTTTGGAATATTTTCTGCGTTGGATTATTTGGGTTCATTCTTATAATTGGGGGATTCACAAGGTGTCATAAAGTCATAAGTCTTAAAAAAATAACATGAAAAAATACGACTGTTGTGAACAACCCCTCATAATTTAGTGTGCTATTTTAAATTTTAATCAGCTGATTTCAATAAAATATAAAAAATAAATATTTACCTAATATCAAAATATTTTTTAATTCTAATCCATGAATTAAAAAATTAAATTAGATCTTATCTGACTATTTTCCATTTTTTAGACGCAAATCACAAACAAATTTTATTTTGTTTGCTTACCAAACATCAGAGTCCTAAGCCGATATAATTTGACGCCGCAAGTGTTTTGTTGCAAAAATTGCTAGCCGCAGGTTGAATTCGGATATTAGCCAGATAAAACTATACCATCAAGGCGACGGCTTCAAAAACTAATGCGGCTCGGCTCAGCCGCTCAGCGCAGGTCTCTTCTGATTAATTACGACAGCACAATAAACATAGCAAGCAAAGTTCTATTAATTTATGACACTTTTTGTTAACAAAGCAACAACAATATTTTTAAACCATTGTAAAATGTTAGAACATTATGACAATTTAACATGATAGCACACCTTGTGAATACCCCAAATGTGTACTGCCCATTTTAGTTGTTGTATTTTAATTTTTTTTACTAAGAGTGAAATCATTTAATTCACGTATGCACTCGTCATTATATCATCTTCCTCCTTTATGGGTCCCAGTAAACGTCTTAATACTTTTCTTTTAAAAGCATCGATTTTTCTCTCATCTGATTTTTTGACTGACAAAGTTTCAGCAGCATACATAAAGATTGGTAAGATGAGCGCCTTGTATAACCGGATTTTTGATGTTTTTGTTAATATATTTGATCCCAATATTCTAAACATCCTTCCAAAAGCTTTGTTTGCAGATTTTATTCGTTCACCTATTTCTAGACTACAATCGTTTGTTGTATTTATTATTGAGCCAAGATATTTAAAATGTTCAACCGATTCAAAGCAGCAGTTATCTAGTGTTATATTATGACTAGATTTTATGTTACTAAGGTATTTCATCTTTACTGTATTTACGTATTTCCAAGCCAACTATATTGGCCGCATTATTAAAGTTTTTGAAATTTCTTTCGAGTGTAGTTATATTTCTAGCAATCATCGGCAAAAGCCAGCATTTTGGATGATTTTACCCAAATAGTACCACTGATTTCAATTCCTGCTTTCGAATTGCGAAATCTAATGTTAAGTTAAAAAGAGTGGGGGCAAGCACATCACCTTGCTTAACACCAACTAAAGTTTCAAAATATTTTGAAAGGTTTCCATTTATTTTTACACACGACATAGTTCCGGTTGCTGTCATTTTTGCTAAAGATACCAGTTTGCTTGGAACGCCAAATTGCCTGAGAGTTTTCCATAGCGTGTCTCTTTTAATCGAGTCAAAGGCTTGTTTGAAATCTATGAATAGGTGATGGAAATCAATGTTTCGTTCCTTGCATTTTTCAATTACTTGTCTAATAACAAACATTTGGTCCGTTGTAGATTTGCCTGAAGTAAAACCAGCTTCATACTTTCCGATGTTGTCATTAGCATATTTTTGTAATCTTCCATTCAATATGGAGGCGAAGACCTTGTACATTACACATTATAACGTTAAACCTCTATAGTTTGAGCAATCCATTTTGCTACCCTTGTAATGTACTGGGATAATTATACCCTGTTTCCATTCGATCGGCATTGATTCCTGGCTCCATACGGATTTTATTAATAGGTAAATATGTTTTATTAGTGCTTCACCACCAGATTTTATTAACTCATCCCAAATACCATCAATACCTGCCGCTTTGTCGTTTTTTTGTAATGAGTTCGCGGACTTAATCTTCACTTGGTTCTGCAATATATGGTTCAGATGTGTGGAAATATGTACTCGAAAATAAATCGTCATTTCCACCTTCCATCACTGAATTGTATAAGCTATTAAAATAAGGTGCCCATCTATCTAGTACTAGAGATGTGCTCTGTATTATGTCACCATTTTCGTATCGACATGCCACTATACTGGGAATGGACTCGTTAGTCATAGAGCAATTCCATATGAAAACGATCAAAATTGGCAAATTTTTGGACGACCCCTCTCCGATTTTAAAATAAATAGTCTCAATCGATTGCCCAGCAAAAAATAATGTACCTACATTTTTTTTTTTTTTTTTTATAGTGATTGGTTTAGTGGTGGTGTACACCACTGTCATGTAACAAAATTGAAGAATTCTTCATAAGGGACCTCATTGAAAGTCCCGAGTGTGATAGCTCGTTGGAAAGGTATTGAATCAGGCTTTAATTGAAAAATAAAATTTTCCTAATTTTTCTTAGAAATTTACCTCTAAATTTTCCCATGAAAATTAAATTTTCCGATTTTCCACAGAAGCTCCTAAATTTTCCGGCTAATTTTTTTTTTTTTTTTTGGATTCCTCATAATTTTTGCTTTAAGAATCAGCAATAAAAAAATGGGCCCCGACTCCTTGTTTGGTCAGGAGAAGAGCTTTTAAGAGACCACCTTGTTAAAAATACATTTTAAAAATTACACTGTGCATGAAATTGACACTTTTTTTTCGTGACAAGCCGGGCACATGGCGTTTTAACATAATTCGGGGACGCTGAATCCAGTGGTGCCCGCGGTTTTTTCAGATTGGCTCTGGTTTTCGAGATATACCGTTATTTCGAAAATGGAGGAGGTTGCTCAACATATATTCGCGTAACTCTAAAACGGTTTAGTTTATTGAAATTACTAAAAAAACCGAAATTCCGCAATAAAATTTCATTTCAGAAAAGTAAAACTCTTTTTCTAATATGAGTAGTCGTTATTGAAACATAATTTTTTTTTTTGAAAAAAAAATGAATTTTTTTTATCAAAATTTCGAAATTTTTGTTTTTTAAAAATTCATACAAAATTAAAAAATGCAGCTAGGCTTCTAATTTTTTGCAGACTTATAAAAAACGAAGCTACAAACAAGCCATAAATGATTAAAATCTGTTTGCAACTTTTGATTTTATTCACAAAAGTCGACAAATTTTAATTAATTTAAGAATTTCATAAAACGCAATATTTGTATGGAAGCCCCCTAAGGGAAATTCTTAAATTAATGAATATGCTCTTCTCCTGTCCAACAAAGGAGTCGGGGCCCATTTTTTTATTGCTGATTCTTAAAGCAAAAATTATGGGGAATCCAAAAAAAAAAAAATTAGCCGGAAAATTTAGGAGCTTCTGTGGAAAATCGGAAAATTTAATTTTCATGGGAAAATTTAAAGGTAAATTTCTAAAAAAAAATTAGGAAAATTTTATTTTTCAATTAAAGCCTGATTCAATACCTTTCCAACGAGCTATCACTCGTTGCGATCGCTTTAGTAGTTTTTTTTAAAAACAACTTTCAATGAGGTCCCTTATGAAGAATTCTTCAATTTTGTCACACGACAGTGGTGTACACCACCACTAAACCAGTCACTATAAAAAAAAAAAAAATGTAGGTACATTATTTTTTGCTGGGCAATCGATTGAGACTATTTATTTTAAAATCGGAGAGGGGTCGTCCAAAAGGTGATCGCTTTCATATGGAATTGCTCCATAATACTAATTTCTTTATAAAACATTTTCGAATCATTTAGCTGTCTAAAACTTTCAATGCCATCTAGTTTATTCTCTAAAAATGTCCGTCGAGTATCATTTGCAGCATTTGTAGCGAGTCTTTTATATATTTCCAAATTTCTTCAACATTTAGTTGTTCTTTTACCTTACTATTACCAGGTAATGATCTGAGTCGCTTAATGCACCTTTAAAGCTTCGTACGTCTTCGATATTTGATTTATGTCTTGCATCTACCATGACGTGATCAGTTTGGTTTGCGTATAATCCATTTATTTGGTGCTTTCCATGTTTGCTTATGCATATTTTTTGTGGGGAAATAATCTACTGATTACTGTCCAGTTCCTTAGTTAGGCTAAATCTGTCACACGTCCTCCATTATCATTCGATACATTATGAAGTGAGTGTGGTGTCAAAGGGGTTTTACCAAGTTGGGCATTGAAGTCGCCTATTATAATTTTGATATCATTTTTTAGTTAACTAACATATAACATGTTTAAATCATTGTAGAACATATCCTTTACATGTTCGTCTTTCTCCTCTATAGAAGCATGTAAGCAAATTATACCAATATTAAAAAATTTAGTCTTCAAACGTACGTTAATTTTTTGCTTTAAAATTAATTACGGTATGATTAACCTCTTTTGTTATGATGAAACCTGTGCCAAACATATGTTTGTTATTGTTATTATGTTTCCACTCGAATATATTACATAATTTCCGGATTTAAGGATGCTCTCAATTAGTCATCTTGATTCTTGTATTGCAGTTATCTTTTTTTTATATTTTTCTATTTGTTGTAGAATATTTTTTAGGGCACCAAGCTTGTTTAAGCTTAGAACATTCCATGTACATATCTTAAGTCGTAATTCGTTGTCCTTTTTCATTGCCGAGGTCGTCATCATTTTTTGGGATTTTGTATTTCTTTCTTTTACGGGTCTCATGACAATTGTTTTTTCCAGCACTAGGTTGTAAACCTCGAGCCTAACCCCCCACCAGTATTCAAACCCCCGATGGAAGGGCTTAGAAAAAACACATTTTTATAGCGAACCGCTTGTTGCAAGTACAGATGCATAATGTTTGTTCTTCCGCCTTTGATTTTCCCCTCTCCACCGTTGTCATCCCAGGTTGTGGATTGTTCTTAGCTTCAGTGCTCTCCTTCGACCTTTCCAGCATGGGAGGCCCTACCAGTAGCTACGCTACCGCCGGCATTGCTCTCTGGGTCCTTGTACCTACCGAGCGCCCTCATCGTGACAAGGTGACAATCCGTCGAGGACGCTAGTCTAGTCTAGTAGTATTTAAATTCTTATAACTAATCTCTCGAAGCCATCAGGCTGCTTTGTCTGCAGTCAGGGTTGGGCAAGATACACGCGTTGATATATTTGAAACACAAAATACATTTAAATAGTGTATTTAAAATACTAAATACAATATATATATATACATATTTATACCCTTCACCACAGGTGGAAAAGGGTATACAGTTGTTTTCGGTTAATTGAGCCCCGCTTAATTGAGTTTCCCGTTTTATTGCACTAAAAATCATGCAACGAATTCATTCAGTATAACTGTCTATGTAAAAATACCCGTTTAGTTGAGTTCCGTTTAATTGCGTCACCCGCTTAATTATTTCGCAAAATAAGACTACATTACGAAAAACAAGAGCAAATGTTTCGGTTAATTGTTTCCCTCTTATTAATGTGTTTTTGCTCCACAAAAATTATTTTGCGGCAAGAAAGTCATGTTTCATGTTTCTGTTTTATAAATAAATGTTATATAAAATAAATAAAGAAATGAGTTATATTTTCTATTTACACATGGGTGTTTCGCTTTATTGCACATCTTGCTCAATTAAGCAATTTTCGTTTTAATTGCGTCGGCGACTCAATTAACCGAGTACTGCTTAATTGAGTTCCCGTTTAATTGCGTCAAAATTCGTGCATTTTTAGAAACTCAATTAAGCGGAAATAACTGTATATAAGTTTGTCATTCCGTTTGTAATTTCTACAATATTGATCTTAGACCCTATAAAGTATACATATTCTGGGTCCTTATGAGGAGAGAAGCTGATTTAACGATATCCGTCCGTCCGTCTTACGTTTGATATGTGTTTTCCGGAGACTCCAGACATGATAGCGGCTAGGTTGTTTTACATTGATTTCACATATGGTCTACCGTTTCTTGCTATTGAAATTCAGCCAGATCGGTCCAACAATGGCTGAGATATGACCAAAAAACTACGACTGCCTCTAATTTTTCCAAAAAAATCCCTTGTGGTTGTTGTATTTTTATTACTTTTTTCTGTATATCTGGAGAACGGCAAGAGCCAAAGTTTTCAAATTAGGTACAAACATTTAGGTTATAAATACACACCATCCCACAAAATGTGGGCGTGGTACCTCCCATACAAAAAGTATTAAAAATTGTATAAAAACCTGAATTGTTTGACTGTAATATGACCTATGGTTACTCCTTATATATCAAAAGATCGGAAATTTAATTTAATAGAAAATATTTTCTGAAAAACTCGGGAAAATCGGTTCAGATACGAAAAAGTTATGACCAAAATATTAATTTTTTTTTTGAAAAATACCCATTTTCGGGAACCATAGATCTTCCCCAGCCCAAGTTTTATAACGAAAATAACTGGCAAATTTCTTCTTTAGGACGTCGGTATATAAATCTGTCAAATCGGTTAAGAAATAGCAGAGTTATGACCAAAATACTGAAATCCCAAAAATTACACTTTTTTATAATTAAAGCTGTGTTCACATTGTGTGTATTTGTCATATGGAATGCCACTTTTCTACACACATGTAATTTCATGTGTATGTCAAAATTTATGTTTTACATATGGTTTGTAATTTACACGTTCACATGTTGGTATGTAAAGTACACTTGACATAACCTATCAAAAAAAAAAAAAAACAATCTTAAAACAGCTGAGTGTATAAAAATTTAATTTGTGCTAAAAAATTTTATTTTAATATGGAACGAAAGGTTGATCAAATAGTCATCATCTGTTCCGGCCCCACTTCTTTTTTCTTTTGCTTTTGCAATTTCTCGGCTATATTGACCGCGCAAGTATGTTATTTTATTCTGGAAATATATTGCATTACATTTATTACAAACAACAATTGCCCAATGCCTCACCTTAACTTCATTAGGCCCAATAGATGAATTGAATATTTTTAACTTGTCAGCCATATCATTGAGCGCTGCGTACCTGGCATGCTTATTGTGGTAGAACTTATTCCGCGGGTTATACAAGCATTCCTTCTCTTGCCACATATCTATTAACTGTAGTTCCGATTCTTTACACCAGTCCAACTGGAAAAACATAAAAATAAATATGGAAATTGTCATAAAAAAATACATATGTACTTACTTTTGTTAATTCCTTTTCAATTTTTCCCTCCATTTTCAATAATAAAATTGGTTATTTTTTATTTACTATTATAATTATTAAGAATTAAGCACGACAAACAAAATCTTGTAAATTGATTATAATTTATATTTATTAAAATTTCAGTTAATTTTTGCCGCCACAAAATTTTGTTAATAAAAAACAGCTGATGTCAGATGGTTTGTCACTTGAAAATAGAACTCGTTCTAAATAAAAAATGTCATGTGTACTGCACACAGAGAAATAACACATGATATTGTTTGGAGGGGTTCAGACGATATGTACAAATTTAGCATGTGAAAAAGTGACATTCCTCATGACAAATACACATAATGTGAACACAGCTTAAGTTTGTTTTTTATACCCTTCACCGAAGGTCCTACACCCTATAAAGTATATATATTCTGGGTCCCTATGAAAAGCGAAGTTCAAATACGGTTGTCGTCTCTTCATCCCCCCCCCCCCCCTCGCATTTGTTTACATATACTAGCATAATGCCCAATATGATTTTCGTTATCACCCTTCTTTATTATTTCATATATTTAACGAAATAATTTCAACAAATATAAACTCGGAATTGCTACTTAAAAACTCGCCAAAAGAGATAAATCTACGGTATGACAACAAAAAGAAAACAAGTAAAAAACTGTGTTGAGTTGTAAACAGAAAACGGTCCATATTTCATTTTAATGATATTTAAACAGCGTTCAGTTGTCTAGGGGGTGTGTTAAGTAAGAAACTGTGAGTTCCCTGGTTCGAATCTTGGTTTTTTAAAAAGAATTTTTTTTTAATATTTGTATGTTCTAAAAACGACTTTAAAAAAATATTTACCAGTTTTCGCTTTTTAAATTTCATTTATAATGAAGTTTTAAGTATTGTAAATATGTATGTAGTATATGTAAAAATTATTTAGTTGCTCTGTATTCTGCTCGCACAATGGTGAAGGGTATATAAGATTCGGCACAGCCGAGTAAGGCACTCTTACTTGTTTTTATTATAAAACCTAATTATAAAACAATTGATGCAACCAAGGTATATTTACACAAGGTAGACTCGTTGGCTCATATGTTTGTCAGCTGTTTACCCCAGTTGGAACCCAAACGTCAAATTTCTTGTATATGAGCCAAAATTTGTACATGTGGGCGTTATACCCTTTGTTCAATTGCATACATTTCCTAGGAACGCATGGAAGATGTTGAAAAAGTGGAACATGTGTTCACACTTGAAACATCTAACATCTACGATCAATAAAATATGTCACTATTTTAAACTTTTATATTTCTTAAATACTTTTTTTCTACACAAGTAACAAGATCTTAAAGGAAAATACCAAAATGTATTTGGAATAAATTTTGTTTAATAATATAAAAAAAAATTAAACAAAAACAAGCCTTGCAAAAAAAATAAAAACTTGACAAATGGTAATAGCCTTTTCACACTTGTCAACATTTAACATTTAACATCAATTTGCGAAGATGTTGGAATTTTCCCATAAGAAATACATAAGGCTAAAAATCAAAATTTTTCAACATCTTTACAGAATGTTACTATCTCATTTTGTTCCCTTTTATATTTTTCGATTCTTTTAGTGTCATCACTAGAAAAGTGGCAATAAATTCTATTATTATTGTGGCATCACTGACAAAATGGAAGTTGCTTTGAAAGCAGCGTTACCATTTCTCAAGTTTTTACTTTTTTGCAAGCCTTATTTTGCTTAATTTTGCTTAAATTATTAAACAAAATGAATGAGAAAAACATTTTGGTGTTATCTTTTAGAATGTTGGCACTTTTGTAGAAAAAAAGTATTTAAAAAAAATAAAAGTTTTTTTTTCAGAAATGGTGACATTTTTTATTAATAAATAAAAGAACTTTTTTTCTTTTGACCTCGAGCTCAAAAGAAAAAAAGTTCTTTTATTTATTCATTTTAAAGGTCGAATCAAACACAATATAATATTTTTTATTAATGGTAGATTTTAGATGTTTCAAGTGTGAACGCGTATTTCACATTTTCAAGATCTTCCATGCGTTCCTCCGAAATGTATGCAAGTGTACAAAGGGTATAATACCATGTTCACACGGACAGCAATATTCGTGTTCCGCTCTCTTATTCCTGTTTCGCGCCCCAAACATGACTGGAACGACTTGTTTCCCCATACAAAATTTTGAGAGCGAAACAGGTCGTTTCATTTTGAAACAGGCTGCGAAACAGGAAAAATGTACTATCATCTCCAATTTTGATAACATTTATCGTTAGTTTATCTGAACTAGCTCTCAAAAAAAAATCAAAACAAAGAAAAAAACAAAATAAAAATTGATGTTTAATTAAATAAAGTGATAATTATAGCATATTAATATTAATAAAAGTATTAAATAATATATTTTTAAGTTTTATTTACTTTTTTATCTATTTAAAAAAAAAAGCACACTTACAACAAAAAAAAAAATTGTCAAAATGAAACAAGAATGAATCGTATGAACAGCATGTTTTGCAAACTTGTTTCAGAGAGCGAAACGAGTGGTTTATATCGTCGTATGAACATAGCATAACGCTGCTTTCAAAAGAAATGATATTTTGTCATATAGATATAGATTTTGTTGCCACTTTTCTAGTGATGACACCAAAAAAATCGAAAGATGTAAAAGGGAACAAAATGAAATATTAACATTTTGTAAAGATGTTGAACAATTTTGATTTTTAGCTCTATGTATTTCTTATGTGAAAATTTCAACATCTTTGCAAATTAATGTTGACAAGTGTGAAAAGGCTATTAAATTGTTTTGTTCTATATGAAGACAATTTTGAAAACTCGGTTCTTTTTATGGAGCAGTATGTCTACACTCCCAAATGAGTCTACCTTGTGTTAATGTACCTTGGATGCAACGTCGTCATAACAAAAAAAAAAACATTTCGACTCAACGTGTTAAAAGTTTTTAATTTGCTCGCACCACTTAAGCTACGGTCACACTTGTCAAATATTTGACGAAAAAAACGTGACCAACAGGCAAACTTAAATATAATTTTCTTAAATTAGAATATTTATTTTGATTATAACACCACATCTTACTAAAAACAGTTTTTTGCTATGTCTAGAAGTATAATTTGTTTTATATTGTGATGTTAAGACTCTGTTTAATTTCACTAACTATTAGCAAAAGTAGTGGTTATGCTTATTTGGTCAAATGTTTAATAAATGTGACCGTAGCTTTAGAAAAAATTTACTTCAAACGAGGAAATTATAAAAGATATTAAAATTTTATACAATAAAAAGATAAACATAGCGAACAATTCTTCATCACTTAATCCAAAATTAAATTTTTTGAGTTATGACGACGTTGCAGCAAATGAGCTATACGTACTTATGTATGCATATAAATATGAATATAACGCATATATCTTTTTACTATTTTTGCAAATTGGAAAAACGGCATAGCATAGTCGAATAGAGAAAAAAAGGATAAAGACTCATCATATCTTTTTTTTCGAATTTGCAAAAAAGTTTCCGCACCAAACGCAATTACTTTTTTATCAGCACTCAGTTATGCTCGTTGGAATTCTAGAGCTCTTCTGGCACTTTTGTCTATTAAACTTATTCCGGAATATCGATTGCAATTATATCCTTTTGTAAATTTGTATGTGATGCTTGGAGCGAAGTCTGGTTGTCTGATCATACTTTAAACAAAAATAATTTGGCCACACTACGAAAATCATTGTTCGGCTTAACAAAAGCCAATTAATGTTTTCTCAGACATTGGGTCAAAAAACAGCGAAGCAACCTCTGCGAAGAACGTGCAATTAAAATTGTTCAAGACATTTTACTATTATGTAAATCAGACATACTTTTAATTTAAAACTTTTTTCATACAACAATTGGGTATTTCAAAATAAAAATTTTTAAAAAAAAATCTGATTTTTTTTAGAAATCGCGTATGGTGCGGAACATTTTTGCCACCATGTAGTGGAGTGGCGAATTTTCGTAAAAATTAGTTACATAAATGCCTGATGTACATAAAATATTCACTTTAGTAACAGTTCCGGCGCAAAATAAGTATTTTCCTTTCATGAACACTCAATTTTTAAATGTGAGAGTTGTTTTTTTTTATCCCGATAGAAGCTTCGAACTGTCATACTGCGCTCAGTTTGGAAAATTATCATGAATAGATTCAAGCTTGAAAAACGTAAACCCATTAAACAATTTAACTTTGGAAATCAGTCATCGATTTGTGAGACCAAATCCATAACAGAACCTACAGACTCTATTATATCCAGAAGAATGCCACGTTTTGTGTGGCTTACACGCTGGTTCAATTAAGAAAATTGGACGTTCACCCTTTAGCATCAGACAAGCAGCCTTTTCTTGAAGAATGCAGAAAAACGGCTTAGTAAACATTCTATCTGTTCCTGATAAGCACAAACTGATATTAAATCGTTAAAACACGCTTTTTTATTTGGGTAGTTATCTTCAATGGTGAGCTCATTTATATTATCATTTAGGAAGCTGACAAACACTCACTCCTAATTTGAAATCGTAGATAGATAGATAGTATCCTGTTAACAAGAACAATAAAAAAAATAATCTCCTTTACTAGTACTGCTGACCACTGCTCTCAGGCATTACTTCACGTTTCATGTAATATTCCCCTAATAGCCTTTTTACATTGATCAACATCTAAAATCTACCATCAATTTGTTAAGATGTTAACATCCATAAGAAATATAGAGGGCTTAAAACCAACATCTTTACAAGATTTTCCTATCTCATTTTATTCCATTCTACATCTTTCGATTATTTTAGTGTCATCACTAGAAAAAAGATATAAGTTTTATTATTATTGTGGCATCACTGACTAATAAGACGTTTGTTTTGAAAGTAGCTTTAAGGCCATGTCAGATAAAACTTTTGCTTCGCGTTGCGTTAGAGATTCGCTTTGACATCTAAGATGAAATATTCATACTTATACGAAATATGTCACATAAAGAACTTTTAACGCAAAGCGAAGCGAAAAGTTGGGCAACTCTCATCTTTTTGCGCGCTTTGACAATCTGCTAGTATAATTTTTATACCCTCCACCACAATTAGTTGTGAAGAGGGTATACTAAGTTTGTCATTCCGTGTGAAACTTTTTTATTATTCATCTTAGACCCCATAAAGTATATATATTCTGGCTGCTTGAGTAATTCTAAGTCGATTTAGCCATGTCCGTCTGTCTGTCCGTCTGTCCTTCTGTCCGTCTGTCCGTCTGTCCGTCTGTTGAAAACACGCTCACTTTCGAAAAACTCAAAAGAAATAAACAAACTAGGTGTCAAATTGCTTGCAGTTATCCTAAGCAGTTTGGGATTGAATTTCAGCAAAATCGGTTCAGTAGGACCAGAGCTATGAATCAAAATGTGGAACCACCACCTTCAAAAACTTATAATTTTGTTACAAAAACTAACATAAATGATGCAAAAATGCACGGAATGACATAAGATTTTGCACAAGTCCGTTTTATTCGATTAGAAATTACACTGTAAAATTTCGCGAAGGTCGGTCCATAATTTACCCTAGGCCCCATATAAACACTACTCCCGGAAAACAGTTTAGTCTCCTAAAACCATAATTAATAACAAATCGTCACAGTTTAAGATAATAATAATAAAAAGACATCATACAGATATTACTCCTTAAACATTCGAACTGTCGGTGGAGGGTATCAAAGATTCGGCACAGCCGAATATAGCACTCTAACTTGTTTTTATTTATTTTCCTTTTAACACACAATGTGTGAGTGTTGTCAAAGTTTTAATTGTGACATACACCTTTTGTGTTACGCTTTTCTTTCAAAGTTAGAAGTGTGGCGCAAAGCGATGAAGCTTTATCTGACATGGCCTTTACCATTTGTCAAGTTTTCTCTTTTATTAGCTGCGTTCGTTTACCCCAAAACTGAAATGCGTTCGCGTACACATAAATGTGTAAAATTTTCGTATTACGCGAACGAACGCACATATTGTAATGTTTTTTTTTTTAAGTATTTATTATATTTTTAAACAAATTGAACTCCAAATACATTTTTGTGTTTTCTTTTTAAAAATGGTCACATTTCTTTTGATGCTGGATGTTAGATGTGAACAATGTAAACGAGTATTTCACAATTTCTACATCTTTGATGGTAGATGTTGGTCAGTGTAGAAATCCTATTATCATGGTTGGAGAATTTAAAATATGCTTGGTTATAGGTTAAAGGAAATAAATTTTCTTTCTCTTTAATCTATTACCAAGCAGTCGCAGGCGTATTTTAAATTCGCTAACCACGATAAGGGTGGTTGTAGCAGTCTGTGGCGTTGCTTATGGAATTTTTGCGAAGTTACCAAAAATTTCAAGAAAAATTATTTTTATTCTCACAAAAATTAATAAAAGTAAGCAAACAATTTTAAAACGTACAAATACATAATCAATAAAACATGGAGCTACCAACGAAGCAGGTTTGCAAGGGAGAAATGTAAGAGTTTCGCTTACCATCTCGCTTACGGAAGGCCTGAATTTTATATCCCTGTGGGAAATTTGTCAATTGTTCCTGAAGCGCTTATCCCGTGACCAGTGGACATAACATCATAATAAAAAGGAACGAATTGTGAAAGGTGGAAACAAGATATATGACTTCACTGGTGATAAAGTTTTTAAACTGTAGTTACTTCAGAGGAAAGGTAACTGAAACAAAACTAGTCATTATTTTAAGCGAAATTTAATGTGTGCATTAAGGGTTTTTTAGTTACTAGTTTCAAAGTGGCAAAAAGGTGCCAATTAACCTCCTTGTAGGACATCCCCATGTTAAAGTGACAAGTTTCCTTCATTTAGATCTGTTACGTGACAAGTTTAGGGTTAGTTCCCATTCCCCTAGTGATGGTGAGTTTCCTCTTTGAAGCAATACATTTTTGACACAAAAAACGCTTTATTCAACACATATATAAACTGGTTTTGTTAGTTGTTTTTAAGTATTCTCCCTGACAAACCTGCTTCATAGTAAGGGAAGGCACAGCGGAAAATTTTGGTCATTTTCGGATCAAAAATCTGTAACTTTTGAAAGGACAAGTGGGACCTAAAGCTTTAATTTGTATTTTCAATCTAAAATTCGAATAATAGTCATAACGGTTAAAAATACATTTTATATATTTTTTTTAAGTTTTTGTATAAAAGTTTTATGTTAAGTCAAGTAAAAATGGGGTTTTTATGTATTTTCTAATCAGTTTTTTGTATTAATTGTATTAACAAATGTCATTTATTAATAGCTTTTACGCTTAGATTTTTTTAGAAATTGGCAACCTTCGGCCCGATGACGTTCAAGCCCCAATATTTGAAACGGCCAAAGGTTGCATTTTTTTTAAACATATTCAGCTGCAGTAGAATTACAAAAAATTTCATTGGCAGCAAATGCAAGATACTTAAAGAAAATGCTTATGAAGTTTAAAGTTTAGTTTTTTTATTTAGGTGATTATTTTAATAAGTTTTTGGTACAAAATAGTTTGATAATTATTATTTACAATGAAATAAATTAATTATGCTGGATTTTGCCAAACTGTCTGAATCTTCATGTACAAGTTTAACATAAATTATATTAGATTACTCGGGAAATGGTTGCTTATATTCACTTTGTCCTGACGACCCATCACACCCCCATTTACAGTACAGAGTTAATCTTTGAAGATTTTTAATTTCCACAGACTCTAACAATCCTGGCTGTTGTGTGATCAAGTAGATCTTGTAAAGATTTTACTTTAGCTTTCTTATTTGTAGTTTCTATTGAGTTGGATAGCAACTTTGTTTTACTTGCTGAATTTTATATATGGTGGAAATACAGGAAATTTTCTTCCCAAAAAAGGATTTCCTAAATACAGTGAACTCGCGAAAATGTGAACACTCGAACACATGAACGACTCGAAAACGTGAACACTTTTATTTTTACATTGACTACTCTAAAACGTGAACAAAGTCTGAAAGCTCTAAAACGTGAACAATGTTTTTTGAGTTTTTTTCGTTTTATTTTTTGAATTTACTTTTAATTTCGGGAATCCCTAATTTAATTTTACTGTTTACGTTGATTGTTTTCACAAATACATGCAAATGAATATTTATGTACGTTGTATGTCCTCAGGTTTGTTTTGTAGAAAATTTTTAATTTTTCTTTAAAAATTTTAATGTGAAATTTTTGAAATTGATAACTAATCTAAATGTGAACCCATTTTCAATCACTGAAGTGATAAATCAGTTTTTAATCATCAAAACTGACCTGAAAAGGATCATTTTGGTGATTTTTACTCAAGCAAATGCTAGCTGGGATAATTACATTTGTTATGTTATAAACACAACTGGGACGAACGACGAACTTCGCATAGTACGACGAATTCGTCGGCAAGAATTCGTAGCTTAAATTTGTCAAATGAGACACAATAAGAGCGCGAATTTCAGGTATTAGTGTGACTTGATTTTTTTTTGTAATTTATTAAAATAAAAACCTTAGACGCTAGATTATAAAAACATTTTTATCTTCTTTAACTATCAATAAATTTTATTAAATTTAGCAAAATTAATTAAGTTTTTGGTTTTGTTTCAAATTTTGCAATTTTTCGCGAATTTAAGCCATGTTTGCGATTTGTTCCTGTAAGTTGTCTGATTCTTTACAGCTTTAACGATTTATAATAAATAGTACCCTTTGCTATAATGCCGCTGTTAGCAAATTTTTGCGAATTTCCGCTAATTTGGCAATTTTTACCGAATTTTTGCCATTCCTTATAGTTTTAGAGACTTTTAATCAATTTTATGGCTTGTTTGAAATATTAAAAATTTTCGCTCATTTTCGCCATTTTTGCAAATTTTAGCCAAGTTCGCAATAGAAGTCATTGTTTCCTGTGATTCTTTACATCTTTCACGATTCGCGATATAAGCGATTTAGCAAATTTTTGCGAATTTCCGCTTATTTAGCAATTTTTACCGAATTTTCGCCATTTTTGCAAATTTTAGCCAAGCTATTGTTCCCTGCGATTCTTTACAGCTTTCACGATTTAGCTGCAGTAAGCAGTCCCTGTCCCAATTTATTCGTCGTTCGTTTGCGTAAGAAATAGAAATAAACCTATCGCAGTGTTCGTTACGCAGGACGAATTTCGGTTTACGCAATGATTGTGCGTATTTTCATACATACCAATGTGTTCTATTTTTGACGACGAATATATTTCGTTCGTTCCAGTTGTGTTTCTAGCATTATTACATACATATGTATGTACATATGTATTTGAGTTTTTTGTTTTTTAGAAGTGAAAAAGTATGAATATTTTATTTTTGTAAAGTGAATAAATGAAAAATTTAAATTTTTTATCCAATCTTAATATCTGATATTTAATTGATTGTTTGAGATATTATTTCGAGCTTAACTTTTTCTAAAATTTTCACAATCGAAAACGTGAACAAATTTGAAAACGTGAACACCCTTGGTAAAAATTAATTCACGTTTTCGCGAGTTCACTGTACTGTATTCATCTTTTGTTAAATTTAAATCAATTCATCAAATGCTTGAGTAAGCTTAGACTCTTCCAGAGTTTTTAGAACCTCCTTCTTTTTGGGTTTTGAGGAAGGCCTTAATCTGGCCTTCGCCAATTAACCGCAGTCCTTGGGTATACGCATCATGAAAATGATATACTCCATTATCCTTACATAAGGAAGTATTTTTACGTTTTGTGGTTGATTTCGACGTTGTCTGATAAGATCTGCATGTTCTTCTTTGGTTTTGTTAAGAGTTTAATGACATTTAACCAATCTTCATTTCTTTCAAAAAACAGTTTGGCAGTTTTATTCGCTTTATGCCAACGAATTTTAAACTTTGGTATTACCGATTTTTTCTTCTAAAAACTGGTAGTTGTTTTGGTAAATACTTAAGGCTAGTTTACACTATTATACTTTGCATTAATACATTTAAAAAACATAAGTAATATGACAAAGTGTGATAGTGTGAATGCAATGTGTAACGAAAATGACAAGTATTATGAAAAAAGTTTGACATCCCATACGACTTCATCGTTTTTAGAAAAATTTCTAAACAATAATAATAAAAATTGGGAATTTAGCACGTCATACAGAAATCGTATTAATGATAAATTTTGTATTCCCGTAAATAACTTTGATAATATACTCGCATGTGCCCGTGCAGAAGACTGAATTGGCAAATTGTTTTTTTTTGTTGTTTTCCTACGAAGACAATAGAATGAAAAAATTTGTTTTTTAATTTTGTTTTTTCTTTTTACCCACTTACAACTACAATTCGAGTCGGAAAGAACCCAACCAATTGTAGGGGGATGTAAGAAAAGATAAACTCACTGTTTATTGTTGGTGTTTTGTTTACGCTTTGATATTGTTACTTACGAGTAAGACTTTGAGTGTTTAAAATTCTTATTCGCTTTGGGGTTTCTTTCGTGTAATATTTTTAGCTTTTCTAAAATCTTAGGAAAAGGTTTCCTGATGAGCTGGCCTAAGCAACCAGTGAAATGCGCATAGAAGCTAGCTTTCCCTCAACAATAAATTTCAGTGTATTTATCATATATGAAAAATTGGTAATTTAGCACGTCATACAGAAATCGTATTAATGATAAATTTTGTATTCCCGTAAATAACTTTGATAATAATACTTTTCATTGGATCAGGCTTGTATTTTATTTCATGTGTGAGTGTTTATACCAGTGATGTCACCTTCATACACAATTTTTAAATTAATTCACACACATTCTTCACACGCATTCTTATAGCCTTTTTACACTTGAGCACATCTTAAGGGAATGCATGGAAGATGTTAAAAATGAAAAAAACTTGTTTACATTTGCAACATCTTTCATCTTTCATCATAAAAATATTTATTTTCGCCTATTACGCTCTTTCATTTAGTCCACGAGAGTACACAATTATGCTTTAAACACATTCGAGACAGCAAGCTACCGACTTCAATATGTCAAAACTAGAATACATGTGTGCATATTGAAATGATTATTTTCACGACGACACGGATACATGGCTGCAGGTTGTTGTCTGTGCTTATTTTGTCGTTGTAGTCAAATTAAACTAATTTCTATTTTTTTCCACTACAAAACAGAAAAAGTGCTGCTAATATAAAAAAATATTTAAAAAATAAGTGCTTAAAATTTTTTTTTTTTTGTTTAACAGAAAAGAATCGGCTTGAAACATGTATTTATATTAACTCGGCCCAACACCAAATTGTTATTTATATAATTTTTTTTATATCCTTGAAAGAAGTTCTATAGGAAGATGTTTTTCGCGCCAACGCTTCTAGTTCAGGAGTTATAGGTCGTAAAAGTTTCAAATTACTTTATCCATATCTCTTTAGGTATAAAATGAATCTATAAAATATGGGAATCATTGGAAAATTCTTTAAAGTGTGTTCCACATGTCGTTTATGGCATACCGATTAACCAAATAAGAGCCAATTTTATATATTTATACTCTGTGGCTGACTTTTTTTTACAAAATTGGCTTTATCTTTAAATCATGTCAATATAACAATAATTATTAAACCCTAAGATATTTGCTTAATAAAGTTTTTCTGAATTGCGGTTTTTCGGCTTTGCAGAACACTTATTATTTATGTACATATTACAATAATTCAATCAGCCCAATCATGAATAAAAATTCCCCGGGAGTTTTTTCCCTTTTCCTACTTTTACAATTGAATTTACATAGGAAAAATGAAAGAAGGGAGAAAACTCCCGGGGAATTTTCATTCATAATTGGGATGAATATGTAAGAAGTACATAAATTATTACCAGATATATATTTTTAATCAAACTTTTAAATAAATTGACTAATTTTCCAAAATAAAATTGTTTAAAGCCTAATAAGTTTAAAATTTTATATGATGAAATACTAATAATATGGTATATAAAAGATTGAAGTGTTCTTCCCTTAAGATATTATGTTTTAATAAATATGTATACTGACAAAATTTTAAGTTTTGTAGAAAAATCTTTCAAGAAATATTTATTTTTAAAATTGGCCCTTAACGGGCTAATAAATCGGAATTTTTTAAAGATCAAGTGAAAGGCATTTCGAAGTAGTTTCTAATAATACCACAACTTCTTAGATCCAGTTTTAATTAAAAAGTTATTGATAAAGGGTACGTTCGTTAATGCAGTTGCTGGGTATCACTTGCGCCGAAGTAAAGTTTAATGTTCGTAAAAGCATCACTTGTAAGAAACTTGGCATCACTTTCATATGTCAAAAGTTTTTATGCAGTAATGCCGCAGCTCTGCAGCAAACTTTGGCAATTATTGCTTCAGTTAATTTTCTGAAGCAATAACTTTTGACAAAAAAGAAATCGTTTAATCGTCATTTATAAGAAAACTGTTACTTTTTGGTTCAATATTTTCAATTAAATATGTCACCTTTATTGTAAAAAGCATTTTTATTATTATTTAATTTTTGCTTATTAAACTTTTGAAATTTCAAAAATTCAAACTTTGCACAGCTGTTGTGCAAAGTATCAGCAACACAACTGCAACTGGTAATCACGCATCAGCAACAACATTTTGCATCAATGCAGCAGTGATACATAGTTTTTATGCATTTACGTACGTACCCAAAGTGTTCTGAAACTTTTACGAACTATACCACGTGTGTTGAAGGAACAAATTTTCTTATTTTAAAAGCATTTTATATGTGTTTTTTGTTTAATCTGCCGTTTAAATTATATTGTTTATTAGTTACAAAAACAACAAAATTAAAATATTTTAATTTTTTTAAATAAATTCATTTGTTGATAATCTTAAATTAAGTTTGAATAAGAGTCTGCAACTATGCATGTTTTTCCATTTTATAAAAGAAAAAAAAATGATAGTGGCACCACTGAAATATAAAGACATAGTAAACAAAAACAGCTGTTTGTATTTTTTCAATTGTAGCTGCCGTCTTCAACATAATTCAGTAGCTGACTACACGACTAAAATTGCAGCCTGCAGCATTTGTAGTATTGTGTTTGTGTAGCCTGCTGTGGTGAATGTGTTTAATGCAGTGGTGCCACTATCATTTTTTTTTCTTTTATAAAATGGAAAAACATGCATAATTGCAGACTCTTACTCAAACTTAATTTAAGATTATCAACAAATGAATTTATTTAAAAAAATTAAAATATTTTAATTTTGTTGTTTTTGTAACTAATAAACAATATAATTTTAACGGCAGATTAAACAAAAAACACATATAAAATGCTTTTAAAATAAGAAAATTTGTTCCTTCAACACACTTTGGGTGCGTACGTAAATGCAAAAAAAACTATGTATCACTGCTGCAGTGATGCAAAATGTTGTTGCTGATGCGTGATTACCAGTTGCAGTTGTGTTGCTGATACTTTGCACAACAGCTGTACAAAGTTTGAATTTTTGAAATTTCAAAAGTTTAATGAGCAAACATTAAATAATAATAAAAATGCTTTTTACAATAAAAAGTAACAGTTTTCTTTTAAATGACGATTACACGATTTCTTTTTTGTCAAAAGTTATTGCTTCAGAAAATTAACTGAAGCAATAATTGCCAAAGTTTGCTGCAGAGCTGCGGCATTACTGCATAAAAACTTTTTACATATGAGAGTGATGCCAAGTTTCTCACAAGCGATGCTTTTACGAACATTAAACTTTACTTCGGCGCAAGTGATACCCAGCAACTGCATTAACGAACGTACCCTTTATCAATAACTTTTTAATTAAAACTGGATCTAAGAAGTTGTGGTATTATTAGAAACTACTTCGAAATGCCTTTCACTTGATCTTTAAAAAATTCCGATTTATTAGCCCGTTAAGGGCCAATTTTAAAAATAAATATTTCTTGAAAGATTTTTCTACAAAACTTAAAATTTTGTCAGTATACATATTTATTAAAACATAATATCTTAAGGGAAGAACACTTCAATCTTTTATATACCATATTATTAGTATTTCATCATATAAAATTTTAAACTTATTAGGCTTTAAACAATTTTATTTTGGAAAATTAGTCAATTTATTTAAAAGTTTGATCAAAAATATATATCTGGTAATAATTTATGTACTTCTTACATATTCATCCCAATTATGAATGAAAATTCCCCGGGAGTTTTCTCCCTTCTTTCATTTTTCCTATGTAAATTCAATTGTAAAAGTAGGAAAAGGGAAAAAACTCCCGGGGAATTTTTATTCATGATTGGGCTGATTGAATTATTGTAATATGTACATAAATAATAAGTGTTCTGCAAAGCCGAAAAACCGCAATTCAGAAAAACTTTATTAAGCAAATATCTTAGGGTTTAATAATTATTGTTATATTGACATGATTTAAAGATAAAGCCAATTTTGTAAAAAAAAGTCAGCCACAGAGTATAAATATATAAAATTGGCTCTTATTTGGTTAATCGGTATGCCATAAACGACATGTGGAACACACTTTAAAGAATTTTCCAATGATTCCCATATTTTATAGATTCATTTTATACCTAAAGAGATATGGATAAAGTAATTTGAAACTTTTACGACCTATAACTCCTGAACTAGAAGCGTTGGCGCGAAAAACATCTTCCTATAGAACTTCTTTCAAGGATATAAAAAAAATTATATAAATAACAATTTGGTGTTGAGCCGAGTTAATATTCTTGTTTCATGCCGATTCTTTTTTGTTAATCAAAAAAAAAAAAATTTAAGAACTTATTTTTTAAATATTTTCTTATATTAGCAGCACTTTTTCTGTTTTGTAGTGGTCAAAAATAGAAATTAGTTTAATTTGACTACAACGACAAAATAAGCACAGACAACAACCTTCAGCCATGTATCCGTGTCGTCGTGAAAATAATCATTTCCATATGCACACATGAATTCTAGTTTAGCCATATTGAAGTCGGTAGCTTGCTGTCTCGAATGTGTTTAAAGCATTAGTCGTCGATTATCAAACGACGGGTGCACATGCGGCGCATGCTTACGTATTTTTTAATCTTTATTAAGAATACTTGTCTCTTTATTCGCTAATACTAATGTAAAGCAATACAACCACAATTGACATCACTGGTTTATACTTTGTGTGATGGTGTGAACACATGCATAAAACACATTCACCACAGCAGGCTGAAATTTTAGTCGTGTAGTCAGCTATTGAATTATGTTGAAGACGGCAGCTACAATTGAAAAAATACAAACAGCTGTTTTTGTATACCATGTCTTTATATTTCAGTGGTGCCACTATCATTTTTTTTTTCTTTTACAAAATGGAAAAACATGCATAATTGCAGACTCTTATTCAAACTTAATTTAAGATTATCAACAAATGAATTTATTTAAAAAAAAATTAAAATATTTTAATTTTGTTGTTTTTGTAACTAATAAACAATATAATTTTAACGGCAGATTAAACAAAAAACACATATAAAATGCTTTTAAAATAAGAAAATTTGTTCCTTCAACACACGTGGTATAGTTCGTAAAAGTTTCAGAACACTTTGGGTACGTACGTAAATGCATAAAAACTATGTTGTTGCTGATGCGTGATTACCAGTTGCAGTTGTGTTGCTGATACTTTGCACAATAAAGATGACAAATTTAATTGAAAATATTGAACCAAAAAGTAACAGTTTTCTTATAAATGACGATTAAACGATTTCTTTTTTGTCAAAAGTTATTGCTTCAGAAAATTAATTGAAGCAATAATTGCCAAATTTTGCTGCAGAGCTGCGGCATTACTGCATAAAAACTTTTGACATATGAGAGTGATGCCAAGTTTCTTACAAGTGATGCTTTTACGAACATTAAACTTTACTTCTGCGCAAGTGATACCCAACAACTGCATTTACGAACGTACCTTTTATCAATAACTTTTTGGGTAAAAACTGGATCTAAGAAGTAGTGGTATTATAAGAAACTACTTCGAAATGGCTTTCACTTGATCTTTAAAAAATTCCGATATATTAGCCCGTTAAGGGCCAATTTTAAAAATTTTTAAGATTTTTCTACAAAACTTAAAATTTTGTCAATATCTTTAGGGAAGAACACTTCAATCTTTTATATACCATATTATTAGTAACTTCATCATATAAAATTTTAAATTTATTAAGCTTTAAAAAATTTTATTTTGGAAAATTAGTCAATTTATTTAAAAGTTTGATTAAAAATATATATCTGGTAATAATTTATGTACTTCTTACATATTCATCCCAATTATGAATAAAAATTCCCCGGGAGTTTTCTCCCTTCTCTTATTTTTCCTATGTTTATTCAATTGTTAAAGTAGGAAAAGGGAAAAAACTCCCGGGGAATTTTTATTCATGATTGGGCTGATTGAATTATTGTAATATGTACATAAATAATAAGTGTTCTGCAACGCCGAAAAACCGCAATTCAGAAAAACTTTATTAAGCAAATATCTTAGGGTTAAATAATTATTGTTATATCGACATAATTTAAAGATAAAGCCAATTTTGTAAAAAAAAAGTCAGCCACGGAGTATAAATATATAAAATTGGCTCTTAATTGGTTAATCGGTGTGCCATAAACGCCATGTGGAACACACTTTTAAGAATTTTCCAAAGATTCCCATATTTTATAGATTCATTTTATACCTAAAGAGATATGGATAAAGTATTTTGAAGCTTTTACGACCTATAACTCCTGAACTAGAAGCGTTGGCGCGAAAAACATCTTTCTATAGAACTTCTTTAAAGAATATAAAAAAAATTATATAAATAACAATTTGGTGTTGAGCCGAGTTAATATTCTTGCTTCAAGCCGATTCTTTTCTGTTAAACAAAAAAAAATAAAAAATTTTAAGCACTTATTTTTTTAATATTTTTTTATATTAGCAGCACTTTTTCTGCTTTGTAGTGGACAAAAATAGAAATTAGTTTAATTTGACTACATCAACAAAATAAGCAAAGACAACAACCTGCAGCCATGTATCCGTGTCGTCATGAAAATAATCATTTCCATATGCACACATGTATTCTAGTTTTGACATATTGAAGTCGGTAGCTTGCTGTCTCGAATGTGTTTAAAGCAACAAACTGTCATGTTAAATTAAATTTTTTGACACTCGCAACAAAACTCACTAGATTTCTATCTCACAATTGGGGGATTCACAAGGTGTCATAAAGTCATAAGTCTTAAAATAATAACATGGAAAATACGACTGTTGTGAACAGCCCTTCATAATTAAGTGTGCTATTTGGAATTTAAATCAGCTGGTTTAAAACAAATATACAAAATATATATTTACCTAACATCAAAATATTTTTTAATTCTAATCCATGAATTAATAAATTAAATTAGATCTTATCTGACTATTTTCCATTTTTTAGACGCAAATCACAAATAAATATTATTTTGTTTGTTTACCAAACATCAGAGTCCTTAGCCGGTATAATTTGACGCCGCAAGTGTTTTGTTGCGAAAATTGCTAGCCGCAGGTTAATTTCGGATATAAACCGGATAAAACTATACAATCAACGGCGACGGCTACAAAAACTAATGCGGCTCGGCTCCGCCGCTCAGCGCAGGTCTCTTCTGATAAATTACGACAGCACAATAAACATAACAAGCAAAGTTCTATTAATTTAAGACACTTTTTGTTTACAAAGCAACAATAACATTTTTAAACCATTGTAAAATGTTAGAACATTATGACAATATAACATGATAGCACACCTTGTGAATACCCCAAATGTATTATGGAATACGTAAGACTTGTGAGATTGTGAAAACTAGCCTTTAGTTACACTTAACAGATGCTCACTACTAGCAATGAAGGCATGCATTAATGTTCGCATTGAGCATTTAAAATTATTATATTCTTCACCGAAGGTAAGAGGGTATATATAACTTTGTCATTCCGTTTGTAAGTTCCACAATATTGATCCTACACTCTATAAAGTATATATATTCTGGTTCCTCTGGTCCGTCTGTCCATGTATGTGTTGAAATGGGGTTTCCGAAGAACCCAGAAATGATGGGGACCAGGTTGTCATATATTTATGTCACATATACTCCGCTTAATTTTGCCATTGAAATTAAGCTAGATCGGTCCAAAAATGACGGAGATATGAGCAAAAAACCACGACTGCCTCTAATGATTAGGCCTATCATAATACAACAGCCCATTGAACCACTAAGTGGTGTTAGTCTGCGAGCTACTGCGGGGGAGCCTGTTAACGTCTATGGGAAAGTAAAAGTTAAATTATGTATGGGTGATATTGTAGATGAAGTAATCATTGGCTCAGATTTTATGATTAGACAAGGTATTCATCTGGATATGGGACTACAAGTTATGGCTTGGCTTAATGTTGAAATTCACCTTGATGTTGGATATGAAACCAATCTCATGAAAGACCATTACTCGCCGTGGAACGTGAAATATTGCCACCCAATTCGGAAACCATAGTATGGGCATGAATGGAGGCAGATTGTGAGGACAACTTTTGTTTATGGGTGGTAGGACCAGCAGCAATTACAGGTTATATAGTACAAGCAAATGCCCTCGTTAAAACCAGGCACAGCCTCGTTCCTGCAAGATTTTTAAATTTAGCGAAAGGGTCCTTACGCAGAATTTTACGATTGGACAATGTGCCTTAACAGCGACAATAATAAGTTGTGAGAAACATATAAACGCAGCTAAAAAGAGTAAAAAGGACCAGGAATTAATAGAGGAACATGTGCAGAAATGGAACGAAAAACTGAGGAGCCCGAGAGAAATAAGGCTAGACAAATATTCCTTTATCCTTGCCTCATAAGGTAAAAACCAGGGCAGAACGACAATCGTGAAACACGAAATTAACACCCGCGACGCTTAGCCAATTAAACAGGCCCCAGTTAGCATTCCTCTAGAAAAACGAAATGATGTTAGAGAGCTGGCTAATAAATTGGAACAGGATGAAATAATTAAAACATTATCTTTCAGTGGGTTTGGTGAAAAATAAAGAAGGAACTACGAGATTTTGCGTAACCGACAGGAACCTAAATGACATTATCAACAAGGATAGTTACCCATTGCCTAGGCTTTATGTCACATTGGACACTTTAGCCGGAACAAAATGGTACTTCACATTGAATTGCAGAGAAATTGTGGGATAAGGAGAAAACTGCTTTTAGTGCAAGTGATGGCTTATGGCAGTTTAATGAATGCCATTCGGACTATGCAATGCTCCGGCTACGGCGACTGATGGAACAGTTTTAAAGGGTCTTCCTTAATTTTCAGGAGAAAAACATTTCAGGAACACCTGAAAAGCCTCGAAGAAGTGTTGAAACGTGTACCACTGTTTCAGAAGGAAGTAAAATACCTAGGACATCGTGTAACATCTGATGGCTTTTATGGATTGGCCTCGCCCTAAAAATCCACATTTTGGTAAAAATCCGAATTTTGCCAATATTGCTGCAAGCTGACATGAATTGACCAAAAACGTGCAAGAATATAATTGGGGTGAAGTACAGTAACAACATTTGGTAAAAAAATTATTCTGAAGATGATATTCTTAAAAAGTTCCAAAAACAAAATTAAAATATGAATTTTAAATGTATTGATAACTTAGAGTTTTTTTTTTAAATTCATTGGCCCATAATCATAGTCAAACGATAAAGTCGGTTCTTTTTAAAAACAACTTTAAAATAAAAACATTCTTTTAATTATTTTGCTACTATAGTGGAATTTAAAGTATGTTTTAAATTGAACCGACTTTAACTGGGTGCCACCTCAAATGTATAAAATTGTTTCATACGACTTACAACAAAATAAAAGCTAGGGGCAACTCTAAGCATCTGACATTTAAATTAAAATACAAAAAAAAACACTGCATATCTTGCGGAGTTGAAAATGTTTAATACCCCTGCAGATAACGAGACTAGTCCATACATGCATGTAAAGAGTAGTCCATAAAGGAGTAGGAGTACTCCAAAACTACTCCAAATATATGAGTAAAAGGTGGTCCATTTAACATTACGATGTCCTAGGAGGGGACCATATAACCCAACGAAGTAGTCCACAAACTACTCCATGGAGTACTAAAGTGGGTTAGTTTTAAAAGTACTCCATGTCACTACAGTATGGAGTAAACTAAAGGGGTAGTTTAAGCATTTTTAATTTTTTACTAATCGCCTTTTATGGCGTGCCCTGTAGTCTATTATTGCTATTATTAAATATACATATTTACTTGGTTTTTTTAATTTGCTTACCGTTTTTTCACAAATTTCACACTTTTAGTGCCTCGGTAGGCTAGCTGGTAGCGAGCTAGTCTATCAGCGCCGAGGTTGCGGGTTCGATTCCCGCCAGAGGCTCTGGTTTCTTTACTGCAGACAAGCATAGAGCTTCGCGGGATTAGCTTAGGAAATTAAAAAAAAAAAAAAATAAAAAATAAACAATTAATAATGGACACCATCAGGGCTACCAATGTGTAATACTATAAACTATAGAAAAGTATACATCATGCAGTTGTTGGCAGCACTGCATGTTAATTTCTTATAACATGGTCCATATTACAGTAGATTGGACCATGTTGTAAGTAGTCCATTTAAGCCACAATGGATCACGTAGTCCAATATTATCTATAGGGACGCAATATGAATTTATGTAAAAAGCAACAACAAAATTACAAAATATTTTGGCTTCGTTTTTGCTTTCAATGTAATTTTGGCATTGAGTTTTACACAATTAGGGCCTATGCAATGTATTTTGTGTTTCTTTCCATAAAAGTTTTCTTCCAAATTATTAATAATTGCAAAATATCAGTCAATATATTGTAACATAATCATTTTTAACTTTATGCAAGTACTTTTTTGTTTGGCGAAAAACAGCTGGTTTTAAAATTAACATCGGGTTTAACGTGTAAAGTATGCTTTTACTTGTCTATAGTATGTAGATCAAAAGCATATTTTTAATAAAAGTTTACTTTAGAACTCTTAAAGTATGCTTTGTTTATTACTATAGTTATGGGCCATTATTTTTAAATTGATTAATCGCCTTAAACTTTGTATAATTTATTTTTCTTCTATTTTGTTGTTTTAACAATTGACAATGTTGCATATTAGTGTTTACCATATAATCTTTTGTAGATAGGGCCTTTAGTTTTATGCTCATAAAATCGCAATTTTGTAGACAGCTTGATGAAACGTGTTACATCGATTCTAATTGGACACAAGGACTAAGCCTTTTGAAAATCATATAAAATCATATAACCCCCCTACAAGCTGCTTTCCGGAATTGGGTCTTAGTGCCCACTATCAAACGGATTTTAATGAAATTTAAAACATGCGTAGATAGATCCATACATAAGATAGGCATTTTATAAAAAATAAGACTACGAGGGGAGATAGGGGACAATTTCTGCCTATCAGAAACTATCTAACAGAATTTAAAGCAATTTTAAACATAGATAAGTCCCTGATCATATAGCCATACACTCTCGAAAAATTGCTTTTAAGTATTGTGGAGTAGGGCTTGACCGATTTACATTCTTACTTGTTTTTTTTTTTGACAAACTTATTGATTTCAATTAACGTAAAAATATATCTTTTGTTTTATTTACAGCTCCCAATGAAGAAGCATTTGTGGAGCATATTGCCAAGGACATACCCTCTCTACCAATTGAAGATCTTGTTAATCCGCAGTATAACAATCGCAACTTCAATAGTTCATGTGCCTGCTACCCAACTTTTTCAAATGTAAAAATCCATAATGATTATTGGCAAGAACATCAAAATGGTAATATTTCTTATTTCATTTATGGGGCCTATTTCGATAACAGACCCACTGTAGTCAAGGCAGAGCCCGTTGTACGGGTTCTAGCGATGATAAATTACACAGCCAATACATACGAAGAGTACCCGCGGAGCTATTGTCAGTTTTGGTATGAGGGGCAATCGCGACCTTTTTTGACTCCCATGAAAGAGATGCATAAAATTTGGTATTATAACTGGACTCATACTGGAAACTATCACTATCCCCATTTTATATCATGTCCTGTACCTAAAGAACGTAAACACAGAATACCTCGTACGGTGTCACTAGTAGCCAATCCCTGTGACCAAGCCACGAATAATGTAAGAGTTACTTATTTTCCCTTGTTCTTGGATGAGCAAAAGAAAGAATTTGCTGTGTGTGTTAAAGGTTTGGATTACCCGCTTGTTGATATGTCTCACCGTATTGTTGAATTTGTTGAAACTTTGCGTACTTTGGGAGCGGAAAAAATAACAATGAACAAACTTCAAGTGCACCCAAATACTACAAAAGTTTTGAAATATTATTCTGAAACAGGCTACCTCGAATATCGACCCACAAGCATGTCTATGGATGTTAGTAGCTTAGATAACTTTCAGCATTTAGACAGAATCAAAAATTTCTGGTCTTTTCTAATTCACGAGGCGGTTCAATACAATGACTGTTTGTATCGGAATATGTATCGTTACAAATATGTGGCAATTATTGATATTGATGAGGTGCTCATGCCTTTGGGAAACATTACCAACTGGCACGATTTAATGACTTTCGGTAAAAGTGTTAAAAGTGAAGCATGCCAAGCGTTTGCCAACTATTGTTTTCGTGGCATTTATTTTCCACGCTTTCCGAAAAAGCCACTTTACACCTCTGATATTCCCGAGTATTTTTATATGTTGCAGCATGTGCAACGTGTTAGAGATCACTTAGAACCCGAAGTAGCTACCAAATGTCTGCATAGTACTGATTATGTCATAGGCGCTTATAATCATCGTGCCACAGTGTGGACACCGAATGTATGCCGGTATTATTCATTTGAAGCTAGTGTGGCCCAATTGAACCATTATCGAGATCCTCTAAACAAAGAGACATTAAATGATACCGTTATGGATTTAAGTTTGTGGCGTTTGAAGGATGAAGTACTTGAACGCTCAATCGCAGTATTTAAAGAGCTTGGATTTCTAAGCGATGAGTAAGGTGTTGCTGCTGATTAGCTCTAAAATTTGTTTTAGAATTAAGCAGAATATTTAATAAGAATTTATTTAAAAATTTTTATTTACTCTTTTTCATATTATTATTTATATGTATGTATGTAAATGTATAAATTAAGTAAGTAAGCTGAAAGAATTATGCTTCATTTATCTAATGAATCAATTTCATTAAATTTTTTTCTTTAATCCAATAAAAAATTCCATTACGGGAATGAAATTTTACAGAAATAATGAAGCAATTTCATTACCATTACGAAATTAAGTTTCGTAATTTGGTAAAGTTTTTCATTAAATGAATGACAACTTAATATTTCTTTCAAAAGAAAAATTCAACTAATTGTTATACATTATTTCAATAGGTTTTTTAAGATTGAAATGAACTATTAATTTATGTATTCAAATATTTTTCAGTTAATGAAAAAAAGTGTACCTTCATATTTTCCATGAAAAATGTCACTAAATCAATGAAAACAAGATAAAGTATTCTAACTTCAAAATAGTCATAACTAGAAAATATTTTCTTCCTATAACTGCTGTAAAAACGTATTTTAAACTCCATTTTAAGCGATAGACATGAAAATATATGAAAAAATTGTAAATTTCAATGAAAAAATTCATAACGATAACGAAACACTGAATTTAGCTTAATGTTAGTAAACGGTTCGAAAACATACAACGAGAAAGAAAAACCAAGAGCAAACAATTCTCACATTCTTTTTTCTTTAATTGTTAATTTAAATACACAAAATTGACGTACATAGTAGTACAAGCCAGCAAAATGGAAAGAAGCACGATGAAGGTCGTCCCGGGCTGGAAAATGAATTAAATACAATTTACTAAAAGGTAAGCTTATACAAGTAGAACATATACACGAAATGAAATTAATATAACTTGATGATTTGAAACAGGAAAAAAAAATTCACAACAACTCAAAACGCACATTGAAATAGCTGAAATAAATAAACATAAATACATATATGTTCATAAAAATTACCAAATTTAATCAGTAATTTAATGAATTTATGTCATTAAACAAATTAAAAGTTTTATCGATCTTATGAAACATTTCATCAACGGAGGGCTAATGTAACATTCTTCATTAATCCATCGAAACGTTACATAGGTTGAATTTTAATGTAATTTTTCATTGGATTAATGTCAAAATCCATTGAATCTGTGAAGAAAATTCTTTCAGCGTAGGTGAGTAACAAAACTCGTTCGGTACACTTTAATCGAATTTGGAAAAAAGGCAAAAACATATTGCGCCTGATTTAATGGAATAAATAAGTTGGATTTCTTTGATTCTGAAGTCTTATGTCATTCTTGATTAATAGCTCAAGAGTTTACAAATTCAAATTAACTAAATTATAGAAAAACTAGCATTTAACCCGCTACTTCGTTCTTACGTGGACATATTTGTATGGCAAAAATTATGTCCCTAATTATATAAAACGCAACGCCAAAAAATTACATTGAAAGCAAAAACAAAGTCATAAATATTTTGTAATTTTGTTGTTGCTTTCTACAGAAACTAAATATTTGTACAAAACCGTTCCCCGGATCACTGTTATTTCACTCTTTTCGTAATGGATGAGCAACTCCCACTTCTCCAATCCAGTACACTTTTTGGCAGATGCTGCGTATTGTTACCAAATTTATTTGTTTTAAATTTGAAAATTTTTCTGTAACCGTTTTCCAGATATGGAGTTATTCGTACTGTCTTTGTTTGGGAGGTGCAACACCCACTTGGAATTTTACAAGCATGTATTCTATATATCTATTTTACACTCTAAATATTTAAATTTCCAGAAATCTCTTTTCCGTGGATCTTTTCGTAGGGAGACTTATTCACTGTCCAAATTTCATGTCTCTAACTTCAGCCGTTTGGGTTGCGCGATGATGAATCAGTCACTTTACTTAGTCATATATTTGATTCAACAGTTTCGTCCTATGGGGGTATTGCTCCACCTGCGCCAACCCCCTTAATTTAATTTTCAAAGGTGTAGTTTAGGATTGACTCCTACCAATTTAGAACATTATCAATGCAACAGTTCTTTAGATATGCAATATTTAACATTGGCGTCCTATGGGGGTAACACTTCCCCTGCTGATACGTTATTTCAATTTCGGGGCTTACTGCAAAAAGTTCAAAAAAATGGGTGCAGCGGCTCTTAAGATAAGCGAAACCTAATATTGGCATCCTATGGAGGGTACCACTTCCCCTGCTCCTTTGGAAAAAAACAGACAAACATTTTTAATTTTTATACATAAAGATTTATTGCTCCCCCTGCACCTACCCCCTTTATTATTATTTTGAAAGGTGCAGTTTATCTTAAGAGTGGGTCCTAAAAAGCTGGTAGACTTTTCGCTCTTCAGGGGGGTACTGCTCCTACTCCGTTTACCCCGCCCATTTTTATTTTGAAATTTGAAGTGTACCGTAACAGCGGCTTTTGCAGTGTTTGAAGACTCTCTCTATAATAGTTCTTCAGTTACGCGATATTTAATATGTATATGCATCCCATGGACGATATTTCTCCTCCTGACCCTACCCTCCTTTTTTATTTCTAAATATGTAGTTTACCATAAGAGTGACTCCTACCAAGTTTGAGCATTCTTACTATAACAGTTCTTTATACATATATGCAATATTTTACATTGGCGTCCTGGGGGTACCACTTCCCCTGCTGCTATCGTATTTCAATTTCGAGTCTCAGAAGATCCTACTGCAAAACGTTCAAGAAAATGGGTGCTGCGGTTCTTAAGATATGCGATATTTAATATTGGCATCCTATTGAGGGTACCAATTCCCCTGTTCCTATCGAAAAAAGTAGCCTTTTTTATTTTAAGGGCTCACGTGATGTTACTTAAAAATTTTAGGAAAATCGGCTTAGTAGTTTATTTGTCTATAAGCAAACAAACAAACATACAAACAGACAAACATTTTTCATTTTTATATCCTTCACCGCAGGTGGAAAAGGGTATATATAAGTTTGTCATTCCGTTTGTAATTTCTACAATATTGATCTTAGACCCTATAAAGTGTATATATTTTTGGTCCTTATGAGGAGAGAAGTTTATTTAACGATGTCCGTCTGTCCGTCTTACGTTTGATAGGTGTTTTCCGGAAACTGCAGGCATATTAGCGGCTATGTTGTTTTACATTTATGTCACATATAGTCCACCATGTCTTACTAATGAAATTCAGCAAGATCGGTCCACAAATGGATGAGATATGACCAAAAAACCACGACTGCCTGTAATTTTTTTGTTTTATTTTGATGCGTTTAATTTTATGCACCCAAACTCATAAACATTTATGTATGCACATGATATGCCGCTCAAATAAAGAAACAAACTCATGAGGTTGCGAGTTCGAGTCTGAAAAATAAATTTTTTTTATTTTTATTTAATTTGTTTATGTTCTAAAAAACGATTTTAAGATTTTGAAATTATAAAACAAATTTCAAACATCAACTCTGGCAAAAGAGGAAACGGACTTAGGTACATATATACCTTTTTTTGATTGTGTCATATTCTTCGGTATGACTAAATGAAAAGTTGACGTGGCTCAATTTATATTTATTTATATCTAAAGAACATTATTTATATAAATTTTTGTTCTTACCTAACGATGGTGAAGGGTATTTAAGATTCGGCATAGCCGAATATAGCACTCTTACTTGTTATATATATAGATGTATGTATAAAGTTAAAAAAACCATACGAGAACACAAAAGTAAAAAAAGAAATTTAATTTCCCGTATTTCCCCTTTTTATACTTTTTTCTCCCTATTGAAGTGGTGGTAGCCCATAAATTAATACGTAAGTATTTGTCAGTGAATGAAGAAAAGTGTTTTGTAAAAAAAGTAACAAAAATAGGTGCGATTTCATCCCTTCGAATTTCCAAAAAATACCAAATTTGTATTTGTATTTCTTAGATATGCTACAAATGTTATATATATTCCACGCTAAGTCGGATGTTGGTTAAAAAAATGTTTTTTTTAATTTCCTAATTTTTTTATATTTTTAGAACACTTTGAAAGGTTATTCCTGGTCAGCGTTGACGTTTTAGGTACTTTTAATAAAAATTGGTTACTTTTATTCTCAATGTGTACTTCTGTACTTTTTTCCATTTTAATTACTTTTTTTCAACTAAAAAATAACCAATTTTTTGTCTTACTTGGGTGTTAGACGATCAAGATTTGCACTTTTAGTTTAAAAACCCCCAAATTTTTTTTACCTATCATATTTTTGAAAATTAAATCTAATTTGATTCAGTTTCTGTTTCTAATTGAATGTTTCAATTTACGTTCAAGAAAACAGCGAATAGCAATTTTAATGAGCATATTTTTAGATTGTCTTTATAAGTTGTTTTCTTGATGACACAGTGAAAATATATTGCTCTAAAATTGCACGAAGCCTACATCACAGCCTTAAATTTTTGTGAATTTTGACAAGCAGTATGTGTTAAAAAACTTGAAAGCCACACTTGGTCGTCTGGCTGCATTCAACATTTATATTATTTTTCAGTTACTTTATAAAGATTCTTTTTGTAACCGATTATGAATTGAGCCATATATAAGCTTTATATAATGTAAATAATAGCCACTATCTGGGGCAGTGATGTTATACGTAGAGAAAAACCATATGTAGGGACTTTTATCTTAAAAAATGGCCGTAGGGAAAAGAAGGAAAGATTTTTTAAAATCATTAAAGTGTAGGGAGTTTTTAAAAATTGTAGGAATTTTTGTGGGGACAATTTTTTGAGCGCGTAGGGAAAAATATGGATTTTTTCGGGATGTGTACAGCCTTTACAAAGAAATTATAAAATCACTGAGCTGGGGTATCCTTTTCTCTGTTCCTACCGGGGCAATATAAGACCTGATAATTTTGATTTCAAAAAATTATTTTTCTTATTGTGAAAATAGAAATTAAATTTAATAATTGTGAACAAAAAATTTTAAATAATTATAATAATAAAAAAATCTATGCAAGTAATAAATAAAAAACTAAAAGGCGCACACAATGGCGAACATTTATCGTCTCCTTCCCAGTGATAATACTGCGGCGCCAGTGTATTTATCATTTGATGCCGAAAGTGCCATGTCCAAAAATGTTACAAACTCTATTTGGTATGAACGATTCAATAAACAAAAATTAATCTGGAGAAAATCATTTGGACAGCACGTTTAATACTGCTTACTTTCCTCCGCCGCCTTCATATGGTGTGAAGAAAACAACATCAGTATCAACATTTTTATTTCAATATCAGAAGAGTAATTTCCACAGACGAACATGTTGACCAAGGGGACACTTCTTCAATATCGGGTAAAGCGGAGGAGGTAAGTAAGCAGTCTTTAGTGTGCTGTTCAAATGATTATCTCCAGATTAATTTTTGTTTGTAACACGATTTGGACATGGCACTTGAGATGATAAATGTTCTCCATTCTGTCCGCCTTTTAGTTTTTTATTTATTATATACATATATTCTCTTGTAAAATTTTAAAACACAAACAGCCAATACTGGTAGTATTTTGCAAAATGTATTTTATTTACATATGTATATTGTTTCTATACATAAAATATAGAACAAATCTTCCCATTGTCCTTTCGTTTTTCATTTTCTTTATCGCCCAATTAGTTATAATCACTTTTTTTAGAACCAACTTATTTTACCAAAAATTTCGATTGAAAATTTTTCATCTAACAAAATGTGCGTTCGTTTACTTTTCCAGTAAAATCCAGTAGGTGAGTAATATGAAAATTTTACAAATTTATGTGTACGCGAACGCATTTCAGTAAAATCCAGCACAAATTTGTACAAATTTTGGGGTAAACGAACGCAGCTTAAATAAATATGTTCATGATAAATACAAAACACATATTTCTTGACAGCTGACAACTTTTTGACATTTTTACCATTTGTATACACAAACCAAGGCGAATTCAACAAGGTAAACTCTTTAGAGCAGCTGTTCGTCAGCTGTTAAATCCAATTTTTCAAACAATATTCATTTTCATTTTAATTATTTTGTTTTTAATTTATGTAGATAAGAATTTTGTGAAACAAATTGGTATCAAAATAAAAAAAAAAAATAAAAGAAAAATTAAACAAAGTTTTATTCATTTATGCATACACTCTGCTCTGATAATAAATTAAACTGTAATATTTCGTGAAGATTGGTCCATAATTAACCATACGCCCCAGTCCACTCCCCACACTTAAGTAAACTTAAAAACGTAACGAATAATGCTGTTGTAGTATAATATGGTCTGTAATAGTTTCGAAACCACACTATCATATATCGTGAAGATCTGTCAATTTTTTACCATAGGTCCCATAAAAAGCATCATTCTAAAATTCACTTTAAAACGCTAAAATAAAATTTACTACCGTATTGAAGTTTGACTTTATCTAGGTTTTTTAATATCATATATCACTCAGAATTTTGTGATGATTGAATCATAATTTCCAATGGTTCCAATATAAATTTTCAATGCGAACGTTGACGTTCGAAATCAGTAAAGAGACAGATGATATCAAGGCGAATTAACTACAGGTGGTGTTGAAACGGCATCTGATTTTGACTGTTCGGGCTTATTTGTTTTGATTTGTTAGTGTTTTGCTAATAATGGTTGACATTTCGAGCTAATGGCACTAACAATGCAATGCAAAAAACCTTATGTTGTTTCTGTTGTTTTTGGATTGTTGTAGTTCCGACACCACCTGTAGTTGAATTCGCCTTGGATGATATTTTATTCAAATTAGTTCAAATAACGTTTTTTACAACTTATAAAACAGAAAACTTTCTAATGAGCGGCCAATAATTTCACACAGGTCTTAATCGCCATAGGTTGGATTGGATTGGTTAATAATTTTTAGATCCTACGTTTATAAAGGCCACTCCTGAAATATTGCAACAGTCGGTAGAAGGTATCAAATATTTGGCACAGCCGAACATAGCACTCACACTTGTTTGATTATTAAAAGAGGCTTCTTTATATCCCAGTCTCCCAAAGCTGGTTTATTCACTAGAAAAAACCAATTTTGTGTGAAACTTTCATTCAAATTGATTAAATATTATTCTTACTTATTTCTTAGTAGCTAATATTTTAGTAATCCTTAAATTTATTTAGATCTTCAACACACAAAATCAATTTTAAAAAAGAATCAATAAAATTTTTTTATTGTTTACGTTTTAATCAAAATTTTTGTAAACAACATTTTGAAAAATTGGACTTGTTACACAAAAAAAATGCCTATTATTTTTGTTAGAGTTGTAATTGTTGTAGCGACGAGTTTACCTTGTTAAATTTGCCTTGACACAAACAAAACGCGTGTTGTTTTCCCTGCAGGAAATGTCACTAGTAAAACTGTACTGATTCACTATTGACACAGTCACCAGTACTAGTAACTTATTATACCTAGGAAGTTCCTTTGGGAACATATGTAGACATTGGAACCAGAGAATCACTAGTACATTTAAGTAAATGTAGTCTACACTTTTGGTTCAAATACGAAATCAAACCAATCTTTTTTTTATTATTTTTTTTTTTAACTTTTATAGGAATTTTACTTCTCAGTTTTTATTGATAAAATTTTGTTCGTATTAAAGCCAAATATAGTGGCAAATGTAGTGTAGTGTAGACACTTCGTTTACAATGTCACCAAAATAGTCAACAAAACTGGTGACATGGAGACACTTGCACCCAGGTTTCCTTCAGGGTTTCTGTTCTTGCATTGTTGTAGTTGTGCGCAGAGCTACTAATTGGGGCGACACGAAATAACACCCGATTAAATTTGGGGTAATTTTGTTATGAAATAAAGCCCCAAAAAAGTAATCCTCAAATTATTTAATTGGATTTTATTTCACATAAAATTTTTTTGGGGCCTTATTTAATTTTTTTTGGACTTTATTTCATTTTCATAATTTTAAGCATTTTTAGGATTTTTAAAGCTCTAAATTGTAATTTTTTACAGTTAGGATTTGCTTGAAATATTTCAGGAGTAAGTCTGACTCCAATTAGACAGTAATTTTCATTCTTTTGTAAACTGCTAAAGTGTTAAGATCAATAAAAATATGGAATACGAAATTATTTGTGGTCGCAGTAGAAATAGTAAACTTCTATGTTCCATTTCAGAAAAGCAAATATTTTTGAAAAAATCGATTTATAAAAATACGGTGTTTTATAGGTGAAGAGGAAATAAGCTTTCCATTTTGTCGCCAACTTGTTAAAAAAACCATACGCGTTTTTCTCTAATATGTATACACACACAAAACAAATTGGTTGGGAAACGGTTGCAGTAATAAAATGTTGATCAAGTAACATGATTTATAATTGCAACTATTAAAAATGTATAGTTCTAACTGATTTTTAATTCTCTTGATTATTAAAACGTTGTTCTAACTGAAATATGATTCCTTCAATTTTTTTATTAGTTATGATAACTAATTTAATTTAGTTCTAAAAATTAGTACAAATGGTTAGAATCACAACCGAATTTAATACAGGGCAATACTGAATATTGGTCATTGCAATTAATAATTTAATTTCGTCAATAAATTTTGTAATATAAATGGTGATTCATTTATTGCAGCCAATTATTGATTGTTGTAATAGTTTCAATTCGAGTACAACAAATGAAAATATAATTATTCGGAATTCACAACCAAAAAATAGTTAAAAGCCCCAATTGCTTACTAAATTTTCTGTCAAAAAATTTGATAGAATAAAATAATTTTTAATTTTATATTTAAAAAATATATTTGCAGTCAAAAATGGAATATGTGCAAAAACTAAGTTAATATGGGTATTTTTATGTATGGTAATTTACGTATTCTTATAGGTATGAACATATACACGTACATATGTATGTATGTATTATTTTTCTATACCCTGCAAATTATATTGGACTATTTGATCCATTTTGATCCTGGGCTGGTCCAATGTAATGCAAGTATGGACCATGGTATAATTCAGAAGAGTTTAGAGTGAAACGACATGTCTTCGTTTTTTAACGACATGTTTTCGTTTTGAAACGATTTCAAAGCAAATCCTCTGGAGTATACCGTGGAGTAGTTTTAAGACTTCTCGTTTGTAATGCAAGCTGGGTAATATGGTCCTGCCCTAGGACATCGTACTGCTAAATAAGCCATTTTTTCCATTCATTTGGGTTACCTTTGGACAAGTACTTGCCCCTTTAGGCTACATTTGACCGGTTAAAAAAAATATATTGATAACGACAATCAAATCTCTTGCTATGAACACCAATTATGTGTTAATTCAGTTGCAGCTATCATATATTCGGGTATAAGCACAATTTTGTTTCTAATAATCATACTAACAACTAACAATATCTGTTGTTATGACTGATAGTGTACTACAATTCAAATGTTGCTATCAAAACTATTATACTAAGCAACGAATTTTTCAGTAATTGGAACCGAATTGTGTTATAGTACATGCAACCGACGAAATTCGATTGGCGCCAAATTCGGTTGTGATCACTAATCTGTTTTCTCTGTGTACTAAAAAATCAACCATTTCTGTGCTGTAACAACTCTGGGTAATAAAATCGTTCAACGTTAAAAACCTATATTATCTCTGTATGTTATTATAGCTACACACAGAAAACAAATTGGTTGGGAAACGGTTGCAGTAATAAAATATTGATCAAGTAACATGATTTATTATTGCAACTATTAAAAATGTATAGTTCTAACTAATTTTTAATTCTCTTAATTACTAAAACGATGTTCCAACTGTAATATGATTCCTTCAATTCTTTTATTAGTTGTGATAACTAATTTAATTTAGTTCTAAAAATTAGTACAAATGGTTAGATTCACAACCGAATTTAATACAAGGCAATACTGAATATTGGTCATTGCAATCAATAATTTGCTTTCGTCAATAGATTTTATAATATAAATGTTAATTCATTTATTGCAGCTAATTATTGATTGTTGGAATAGTTTCAATTCGAGTACAACAAATGAAAATATAATTATAATTAGGAGCCCAATTGCTTCCTAAATTTTCTGTCAAAATATTTGATAGATTAAAATAATTTTTAATTTTATTTTTAAAAAATATCTTTGCATTCAAAAATGAGAAATGTGCAAAAACTTAATAAATAGGGGTAAGTAATTTACGTATTCTTATACACTGATAGAAAAATTCATCTTCATATTGATGATGCCCTAACATCAGAATTGTGATACAATGTTACTACAAATGGCATCAATGATGCAAAAAGTAACATCAATCCAATGACTTACGTCTTCGTACATTTTTCTCATTTTTAACGTGTCATCTATTTTATGACTATAGTGACATCAATTCGATGCCACATTTTGTATATTATTTACATTATTTTCATGATTACAATGTATTACAAGAAACAACAATTCCTACATTCTATTTTTTTAAATTATTTAGTTAAATACATGAAATTTTTAGAGTATAATGATTACGAAAACCAAATGAGGCATGGTGCTGGTGTCTCGATATTGAGAGTTCTGCTGTAAACAAAGGTCGTAATTCAACAAACGTGAAACAAACATATGCAACGGGTAAGTAAATAATAATATTCTCTCACTTTGACTTAAGTCAATTCCAATGACTTTTACTTAATGACAAACTGTCATTAAATTGATGCTAATGTGTCCTTTCTCCGATGTTACTGCGTCATCGCACTGAGGACATATTCGTCATTTCTGTGATGCCGATGTGTCCCCCCATTGATGACATAATTTCATTTTGACCCTGATGACAGTTTAGCCAAGTGATGTTAAGGTTGACATCACAATGATGACAAGTGTCATGGGGTCAAAAACGAAGACACTTGTCATAGTACTGATGTCAAAATACATCAGCGTTATGATGCCTTTTCTATCAGTGTAGGTATGAACATATGTACGTACAAATGTATGTACGTATTATTTTTTTTATACCCTGCAAATTATATTGGACTACTTAATCCATTTTGATCCTGGGCTGGTCCAATGTAATGCAAGTATGGACCATGTCATTATTAAGAAGAGTTTGCAGTGAAACGACATGTCTTCTTTTTTTACGACATGTTTTCGTTTTGAAACGATTTCAAAGCTAATCCTCTGGAGTATACCATGGAGTAGTTTTAAGACTTTTCCTTTGTAATGCAAGCTGGATGGGCCCTAGGACATCGTACTGTAAAATAAGACATTTTTTCTATTCATTGGGGTTACCTTTGGACAAGTCCTTGCCCCTTATGGGCTACATTTGACTGGTTAAAAAAATATATTGATAACGACAATCAAATGTCTTGTTATGAACAGCAATTATGTGTTAATTCAGTTGCAGCTATCATATATTCGGGTATAAGCACAATTTTGTTTTTAATAATCATACTAACAACTAACAATATCAGTTGTTATGACTGATAGTGTACTAAAATTCAAATGTTGCTATCAACAATATTATACTAAGCAACGACATTTTCAGTAATTGGAACCGAATTGTGTGATAGTACGTGCAACCGACGAAATTCGATTGGCGCCAAATTCGGTTGTGATCACGAATCTGTTTTCGCTGTGTATAATTAAAACAAATGATTGAATTTCAAGAAAATAAATAATTGAATTACAAGAAAATTATTGGATTCCAGAAAACATACAAAATTTGGGTCTTATTTCATTTTTTTGGGTGATATTTCATTGGATCTTATTTTATTATTTAGTTGGGTTTTATTTCATTATGAAATAAGTCCCAATTAGAAAATTTTTTCTTATTTTTAAATTGGGGATTATTTCATGAAAATTGGGGTTTATTGGGGTTTCTTTCACTGGGGTTTATTTAATTTTTCTAATTGGGCGTTATTTCATCTTGTGTTATTTCGTGTCGCCACTAATTGGGCCATGAGTAGTTCCCTGCAAACAAATATATGATATCCCATCTAGAAGAAAATAATCAAAGTAATTTTTTATTTTCTTTATTTTTATAATTTTTTTGATAGAAAATAATTTAATTAATTATTAAAATATGTTAATATACATACATATACACAGAGAAAACAGATTCGTGATCACAACCGAATTTGGCGCCAATCGAATTTCGTCGGTTGCATGTACTATCACACAATTCGGTTTCAATTACTGAAAATTTCATTGCTTAGTATAATATTTTTGATAGCAACATTTGAATTTTAGTACACTATCAGTCATAACAACAGATATTGTTAGTTGTTAGTATGATTATTAGAAACAAAATTGTGCTTATACCCGAATATATGATAGTTGCAACTGAATTAACACATAATTGGTGTTCATAACAAGAGATTTGATTGTCGTTATCAATATATATTCTTTAACCGGTCAAATGTAGCCCATAAGGGGCAAGGACTTGTCCAAAGGTAACCCCAATGAATGGAAAAAATGGCTTATTAAACAGTACGATGTCCTAGGGCAGAACCATATAACCCAGCTTACATTACAAAGGAGAAGTCTTAAAACTACTCCATGGTTATACTCCAGAGGATTAGCTTTGAAATCGTGCCAAAACGAAAACATGTCGTTAAAAAACGAAAACATGTCGTTTCACTGCAAACTCTTCTTAATAATGACATGGTCCATACTTGCATTACATTGGACCAGCCCAGGATCAAAATGGATCAAATAGTCCAATATAATTTGCAGGGTATAAAAAAAATAATACATACATACATACATATGTACGTGCATATGTTCATACCTATAAGAATTCGTAAATTACTTACCCCTATTTATTAAGTTTTTGCACATTTTCCATTTTTGACCGCAAAGATATTTTTTAAATATAAAATTAAAAATTATTTTAATCTATCAAATATTTTGACAGAAAATTTAGTAAGCAATTGGGCTCCTACTCGAATTGAAACTATTCCAACAATCAATAATTAGCTGCAATAAATGAATTAACATTTATATTACAAAATTTATTGACGAAAGCAAATTATTGATTGCAATGACCAATATTCAGTATTGCCCTGTATTAAATTCGGTTGTGATTCTAACCATTTGTACTCATTTTTAGAACTAAATTAAATTAGTTATCATAACTAAAAGAATTGAAGGAATCATATTTCAGTTAGAACAACGTTTTAATAATCAAGAGAATTAAAAATCAGTTAGAACTATAAATTTTTAATAGTTGCAATAATAAATCATGTTACTTGATCAACATTTTATTACTGCAACCGTTTCCCAACCAATTTGTTTTCTGTGTGTATGTAAAAAAGGGCGTTATCTCCACGATATTGAATTTTAAAGCTATTAGGGAACTATGCAAAAGGCGAAGAAACGAAGAAAGATTTAACTCAAGTGTCGTTAGTGGCGTAAATCAAGATAATGTTTGTTCGACTTTCCAGCAAGATCAAGTTCATAATAATTTATTATTATTGAGTGATTCTGATGAAATCGGTGGAGATTTAGAAGTACCTTTGGGAAAGTTTGAGCGCATTAGAGGTAAGCTAAGTAGTTGGTCCATTAAACATTCCAAAGCAATAATGCTATGAATGAATTGTTGGATATACTAAGAAGTATTGATGTGATGTTTATGTATGTATCCATTTATGAACCAGATAACATTTGTGTGGTAAACAGCAATATAAAAAAAGTACTAAAAGACATGAGAACACTCAAACAGACACCAAGAGATGTCTGCGCAACTGAAATGGTATCTATTACACAGAAAAAATTCTCCAAAATTTTTTACCAATTAAAGCATTAAGCAAAAATATGATCAGTTTTAATTAAAAATTTAATCAAGTGAATTAAATTTTTAATCAAAAAAATTAAACGTTTAATTAATACTATTAACTGGTTTAATTGATACTATTAATTTGTGCAAATTTAATTAATTTTTTAATTAATATCACAATTTTTTTAATTGAAATAAATTTTTATTTTTTTTCTGTGTACATATGGATATGTATACATTACGGCTTAAAGGATACTCCAACAGATGTTATTGTAAATAGTGGCTATGATGATGACTTAGTGCAACTAGACTTTAATGTAGATGGCTTTCCTCTATCAAAAAGCTCAAAAAAACAAGTGTGGCCTATATTGTGTAATGTTGTTACTCAAGAAGATGTTGTACTGCTTGGTGTTTTCGAAGGCTACTTAAAGCCAGAATGTGCAAACGTGTTTCAACTACCCTGAATATCTGAAATTTATTAATGGAAAATGGTCTATCGTTTAATTACCGAGTATACAATATTCAAACGATGTGTTTCATAATGGAAACCCCTGCCAAGTCATTTATACTCGGGTTAAAAGAACAAACTGGCTATTATTCATGCTTAAGGTATGAACAAAAGATAAGCATATAAACCATAGGCTTGTTTTTTCTCCAGGTAAAAATTCACGACGATAAGGGATGCAATTTTAAAGGAGTTGGATATTTTAAATAATATGGTGAAAAACCAAACCACCACACCACAGGGCAGCGTTGCCAGAAGATTTGAAAGAAAAATCTTCATATGGTAAAAAAAAATCTTATTTTGAAGAGGAAAATCTTAAAATTTTTAATAACAAGGGCAAAGAAGTAAAAATTATTAATTTTTTAAAAGGAAATACTTCTTATTATGGAAACTATTTAAATTGAAATACTTAATTGCGGTATTTATACAAAATTAGATTGTAGGCTTAAATTGTGTTTTTAGTTATATATTCCATAAAATACTTTCTAAAAATATACTTTAAATCCATTTGTTTTCTAATAAATAAGAACGTAAAAAAGTTCATATAAATAAAGAAGTTTTTTTGGAAGTAATTAAATTCTAAAATTAGAGATATATAAATTTTGGGCAAGAAGATCATAGATCATATGAAGTTTTAAGGGTTCTCAATTTAGTATTATATTTGATACCGTTGTTGTATCGAAGGCATTTGAAAATATATGGATTATATAGATTTCCCTAAATATATTCATAATGGAATTGTTATTAAAATAATGTACACCTTTAAAAAGACATTGTAAAGCACTAATGTATATACACTTTATTTAATAATTATCAAAAACATGGAATGTGGAATTTTCACAACAAAAGCTTCTTAACCCTAGGTAACTTTTAACCACTTAGTTCTCCTCTTGGTCACGCCTGACCCCAATTAGAACAGCTAAAAAAACCCAATTAAATAAAAAGTAAATAAATATATTTTTTATTAAATTATTATTTTAGATAAGCAGGGGTGTTCTGGAAATCGAAAACACAAGAATTTGAAAGTTGTTTTTAATGTTTGTTATTAAAATCTGTTTAATAGAGAAATATTTGTTAAATATTTGTCATAAAATTCATTTATCACAGAAATCTTATTAAAAAACGACGTTTAAAATGTTTGCCTTTTCGATTTAAAGGACGAATTTTTTATATATAATTTTATTATTTTATTTAACATGCAAGTCATCGAATATGTAGTATCTTATTTTGCACATTGCTTTTTCGCAACTGAGTGAAACGAGTTTTCCGCTTGGTTTTTTGTAGTTAAATTATACTTAGCTCATAACGGGCCGTAGTTTTCTGATTTAATTCGAACTTGATTCATTCAATTCAGAACATATCATTTATAGAATTTACCTTTCTGTTTTTTTGATATATTGTTCTATATGAAAAATATTGCAAAAAAAAAATTTGGTCCGTCCCAGAGGGTAATTTCATAGATTTTTACATAAAAAATAGAATTTCACCCCACTAATCTTGCACCAATCAAATCCAAATTAGTTTCATTCGATTCAGCACACATCATTTATAGACGCCCCTGTTTTTTTTTTTTTTTTGTTATATTCAAAAAATTGCAATAATTGCAAAACACAAATTTAGTCTGGCCAGACCAAGACGATTATCCTAGGGTTAAGTTTCATTAGTTTTACCTTTTGGTACTAAATACATGAACTTTTTTGTTCTTTAATATATTAAACTTTATAAAAATACGGGTTTTCTTTTTTCAAATAATTTTTTTTTTTTCATCAATATTCCCAAAATGAACAACCGCAAATTTTTGTGTATGCTAGACAATGGGTACAAAAGTATTGATATCCAATAGACAACAAGCTGATACACAACCTCATTGTTTTAAAAACTGACTGTTTAAAAAACTGCAAAAAATTATGTAAGTTGTACAAACTTAAAGTTAAGAATTTTTATTTCTAAAAATAAAAAATCTTAATTTGAGAAAAAAGATCTTCAAATCTTATTTTAGTCAAAAAATCTTCAAAAATTAGGTAAAATCTTCATTCTGGCAACGCTGGTACAGAGAGTGATAACATTAAAAAATTAATCCAGGATCGACGACTATAGATCAGAGATAAATGAAAATCTTTCTCTCTTTCTCCTCAATGAAATAAATATCAATGCAACAATGCAGAAGTACTTCCTACATGCGAAGGATCGGATCGAAAAACGCCTAAAATATTAAGAGGATCAATTTAAGTTCATAGTTACAATTGGTTACAAATTCACAAGGTGCCATAAATTCATATGTCTTAAAATAATAACATGGAAAATACGACTGTTGTGAGCAACCCCTCATAATTTAGTGTACTATTTTGAATTTAAATCAGCTGATTTAAAACAAATATAAAAAATTTATATTTACCTAAAATCAAAACTTTTTTAACTCTAATCCATAGATTAATAAATTAAATTAGATCTTTCCTGACTATTATCCATTTTTCATACGCAAACCACAAATAAATTTTATTTGGTTTGTTTACCACACATCAGAGTCCTAAGCCGATCTAATTTGATGCCGCGAATGTTTTGTTGCAAAAAATGCTAGCCGCAGGTTAAATTCGGATGTTAGCCGGATAAAACTATACCATCAACGGCGACGGCTACAAAATCATTGCCGCTTGGCTCAGCCGCTCGGCACAGGTCTCTTCTGATTAATTACGACAGCACAATAAACATAGCAAGCAAAGTTTTATTAATTTAAGACACTTTTTGTTTACAAAGCAACAATAATATTTTTAAACCATTTTAAAATGTTATAACATTATGACAATACAACATGATAGCACACCTTGTGAATACCCCAATAGTATTACAGTTATTTCCGCTTAATTGAGTTTCTAAAAATGCACGAATTTTGACGCAATTAAACGGGAACTCAATTAAGCAGTACTCGGTTAATTGAGTCGCCGACGCAATTAAAACGAAAATTGCTTAATTGAGCAAGATGTGCAATAAAGCGAAACACCCATGTGTAAATAGAAAATATAACTCATTTCTTTATTTATTTTATATAACATTTATTTATAAAACAGAAACATGAAACATGACTTTCTTGCCGCAAAATAATTTTTGTGGAGCAAAAACACATTAATAAGAGGGAAACAATTAACCGAAACATTTGCTCTTGTTTTTCGTAATGTAGTCTTATTTTGCGAAATAATTAAGCGGGTGACGCAATTAAACGGAACTCAACTAAACGGGTATTTTTACATAGACAGTTATACTGAATGAATTCGTTGCATGATTTTTAGTGCAATAAAACGGGAAACTCAATTAAGCGGGGCTCAATTAACCGAAAACAACTGTACTTTCTTTTTTACTCTTCACTGAAAGAAAAATGCTTCATATATTTAATGAATCGTTTTCATAAAAAAAATTCACTGGTTAAATGAAAAGTTTCATTGTCCAAAGGGAATTTCGTAGTTATAATGAAGTATTTTCGTTAAAATCGATTCACTGGATTTCGTAATTACGTTGAAAATTTTCATTGGATAAATGAAAACTAAAGTTAGTCCAAGTTAAACAAAAAATTCTAATTGGGAACATAAAAAACAATATACAAACATAACTATATTCATAAATTAATACAAAATTATTATTATTCTTAGCAATTACAGTCCTTTATGGACCAATACTTCTGCACCTATCGTTCTCCATTTATCTCTGTCAATGGCCTTTTGTTTATAGTTTTCAACTTTGATTACTTGTAAATCTTCTTCAACATCATCTTTCCACCTTTTTCTTGGCCGTCCTTTTTTCCTAATACCTTCTGGGTGTTGTTCAAAAACTTTCTTCACTGTAATGCAGTCGTTCATTCGTAAAACATGTCCAAGCCAGCGTATTCGCTTTGCCTTTATAAAACGTATAATATTTTGATTTTCATAAAGTATCTCTAACTCATCATTGTACCGGGATCTGTACAATCCTTCTTCAATTTCAATTGGGCCAACGATTTTACGTATAATTTTTCTTTCAAAACAAAGTAGTTGATGTATGTCTGATGTTTTTAGTGTCCAAATTTCACTCCCATACGATAGGACTGGTCTTATAAGTGTTCTATATAGATTAAGTTTCAGCTTCTTAGATAACAAGGAGGATCTAAAGAGTTTTAGATGAAGAAACCAGGTTCTATTCGCAGATTGGATGCGATCTTGTATTGCTACAGTGGCGTCCCCATGTGAACTTAGATTGATTCCAAGATATTTAAATTCTTTAACAGATTCGTACACATTATTAGATATAACAAGGTCTGGTGAGTCTTGCTGTATATGTGAACGGAGCATATATTTTGTTTTTGTTCTGTTAATCATCAGTCCTGTAGTCTGCGCTGCTTCTTCTTATTGTTTAAAAGTATCTTTCAGTATGTTTCTACTTCTGGCAATTATCAAAATATCATCTGCGTAAGCGCAAATTTGAGTAGATTTATTGTAAATGGTGCCTTTTTGATCTATTTCTTCTACTACTGAATGTTAAACTAGATTGAAGACGAGAGAGGATAACGCATCTCCTTGTTTTACTCCGGAAACAACGTCGAATGTGTTTGAGAATTCGCCTTGTATTATTACCCTGGCGTTTGTGTTTGTTAATGTCATATTTACTAAATTTACAAGTTTGCGCGGTATTCCCATTTCCAAAAGACGTAGTGAAAATACGGTTCTATCTAGGCTATCAAATGCTTGTTTAAAATCTACAAATAGGCAATGTATATCGATCATATATTCTTAAAATTTTTCAAAAATCTGAGTTATTACAAACCCTTATTCTGTTGTAGATCTGTTTTTTCTGAAGCCACATTGGTAATCGCCTAATATATTTTCTGCATAATCATTTAGACGTTTATAAAGAATATTGGTGAAAATTTTATATCCACAGTTAAGAAGTGAAATACCACAATAATTGTTGCAGTTTGTCTTATCTCCTTTTTTGTGGATAGGCACGATTATACTTGTCAGCCATTCGGTCGGGAGAGTTTCATTATGCCAGATATCTAGCAGGATTTGATGTATGTAGTTATGACATTTATCTCCAGCGTATTTTAATAATTCGGCAACTATGCCATCTTCACCGCTGCATTTATAATTCTTCAATTTGTTCAATGCTATTTTTGTGTCTTCTAACGTTGGTTCTCCAACATCTATTTCATTTATATTCGGCAATGACTCCTCGTGGTTAATATTAGGTTGATTTAAAAGTTCATTGAAATATTCTCTCCATCGGTTTACAATTTCATTTTTATCACTTATTGGGGTTCCGTTTTTGTCTTTACAAATATTCGTTCTTGGTTGAAAATTCTTGGTTTGTCGCTTTATATTTAGATACATATTCCTAGACGCCTTCTGACCATAGTTGTTTTCTATCTCTTTAACTTTCTCTATCATACATCCTTTTTTTTATTTTTTATTAGCTTCTTAGCTGTTTTTCTCTTTTCTTTACAATTTAGCTCATTTTCACGAGTATTATTTGCCAACCATTGCCTTCTTGCTTCATTTTTCTCATCATTTTGTTTTTTGTGCCTATGGTATTTGTGGCGACGTCGTTAATGCAATCTTTTAAATTGCTCCATCGTTGGGATAGTTCACCTTCTTCACTTAGGTTATTGATTTTAAGGGCGAGGGTATCTTGGTAACTTTTGCGTGTATTCTCAACGGATACAATGGCTTCGGTGTTCCAGTTTTTCTTTATATATCGATTTTTGCTGTTTATTGTGGATATTCTCTGACGTAGTTTTGCTAAGACTAGAAAATGATCTGAATCACAGTTAGCGCCTTTGTACGTTCGGGTATCAGTAACTGTGGTTGCGTGTCTTTTATCAATTTAAATATGATCGATTTGATTGTATACATTTCTACCTGGCATTTTCCATGTTTGTTTGTGAATTTTCTTATGCTTGAAAGAAGTACTGCTTATCCATAATCCATTGGCGGATGCAAAATTACATAGTCGCAGTCCGTTGTCATTTCTGTTGGCGTGTAGTGAGAATCTTCCAGCTACCTTTCCAACTATAGATTCTTCTTTTCCTATTTGGGCGTTGAAATCGCCAATTACATAAATTATATCATATCTACTTATCTTCGATATAGCAGCGGTTAATTTATCATAAAATGCATCTTTTAAGTCATTGGAGCTAACTTCGGTGGGTGCATAAACAGAGAGTAGTGATATGTTCTGAAATTTGCCTTTTAGTCTGAGATAGCATATTCTATCATTTATGGGTTCGAAGGCCATTATACTGTTTCGTATATATTTGCTGACGTAAAACCCAGTACCTCTTTGTCCTGAATTTTGGGAACCGCTGTAGTAAATACTGTAGTTTTGTTTCTTAATTTCACCGTGATCACTCCATCCAATTTCTTGAAGACCAGCAATGTCAACTTTGTATCTAAGAAGTTTGTCAGCGATTTCCGCCATTTTGCCCGGTTGGAGCATTGTTCTTACATTCCATGTAGCTATACGTAAATCATAGTCCTCTATTCGTTGCGTGGGTCGGCATCTTAAAGATCTTTCATTTAGAGGCTTCTGTTGTAGGTTCATAACAATAGTTTTTTATACTGATATGGAGTTGTCGGCCCCAAGACCAGTCCCATACGGGGGTCTCACCTTAATCCTTCTGTACCCTTCCCTTCGATTTAATATTAAATAATTAGTATTAAAGTTTCCGGGTTAGGTTAACAGCACCACCACCTGAAGGCGAATTAAGGAGATTGAGAGTGAGAGGTGAGAAGCTTCATTTCCGTGGATTCGCTATCGAGTTTAGCACATCACTCCCCTTGAGATGCCAAATATACAAAATACAAAATTATAGTTCCCTTAAAAATATGTTTAATTGTTAATTAAAAAATGTAAGATTTAATTATTTCATACATCTAATGTAATATGCCATTAAATTTATGAAATTAAAAATTTTTTTATAAAGCAACATATTTCAATAATTGAAAAAAAAAAAAATTATTTTTAACATTAAAATAACTCTATAGTCTCAATAATTAAAGGTATAAAAATATTTCGAAAAAGCATGCCTTCATAAATTTAAATTTTCATTATGACAATTAAAAAATGTCATTATAGTATTGAAACAAAAACTTTTAATCCATAAATACGTATGTTCTTAGTTTTCTTCAATATGTACATACCTACATAAATACATATAGTATGTACTTAGTAATGAACAAATAAATGTTCTGCTTTAAAAAAAAAACACACCCTTATTTTAAACTGTTGTCAACCAAATGATGTATACGAAAAAGCTTGTTCTCTCTTTATGTGGTCTTTTTTATTATGCGTTAGCAAAAAAATCAACGTTGTTATTGTTGTTATGTTATGACAATTTAATCTCATATTTACGCTCTTAATTGAGTAATGGCAAAAAACATAGTTTTTTTATTCAAAAACTACACTGCCCCAGTAGGCTAGCTGGTAGTAAGCTAGTCTATCAGCGCCGAGGTTGCGGGATCGATTCCCGCCAGCAGCGACTCTGGTAAAAAAAAAGTTGAATAAGAACAACTTTGATTAAAAAAAAAAAAAAAAAAAAAATTAAAAAAAAATAGAAAAAAAGTCTATCAGCGCCGAGGTTGCGGGATCGATTCCCGCTAGCGACTCTGGTTACAAAAAAAAAAAGTTGAATAAGAACAACTTTGATTAAAAAAATAATTTTTTTTTATTTTTTTGAAAGTAGTCATCCAATGAATAAAAACATTCATAGATCTAATGTAATGTTTCATTAAATACGTTTTAATGAAACAGGTTTCATTGATCCAACGAAGCGCTGCATAGGTTCCTTTTTAATGCAATTTTTCATGGGATTAATGTCAAAATTCATTGGTATTCTGAAGAAAATTCTTTCAGTGTTGTTTCCGAATTTTTGTTATTTATACTATTACTTTACTTTCACAACTATTAATTAAATTAAATATAAAATATGCATATTAGTTAGTGTTTTTTTGGTTTCTTTAACAATATACATTCTGATTCTTCCCTGTTTCTGAATTTTTGCTGTTTTTACTATTTTACTTTATTTTAATTATAAATTATATTATTTGTAACAGTAATTTACAATGTAGTCACAATATTAAAATGATACCGCCAAATAACCGTCTTCCGACTCTTGTTTTCAATATTGTCACAACACCGTAAATTTAAATTTACAACATTGAATCAATAAACTTAAAAGTTTAAAATTAATCTTGATCTGATGTTGATAAACTGAAAATATAATTTCATTACAATGTATGTAGTATATTTGCAATTTTTGTACCCTAGAAATATGTATGTATGTACCTCTTAAATAAAAAAAACATTTAAAAAATTATGTTTTAATTTTATATGGAAAATTTTATTATACAAATGGGTTGTTCTATTTTAAAAAAAGCATTTATAATAGAAGAAAATGACATTTAATTTAATATGTATATTAGGGTGGTCCTTATTTCGGAAATGTTCCAATTTTTCCAATTTCCAAATATGTATATCAAAAATAATTCGAACCAAATTGCAACTCTTAATTTTGAAATTTACCCGGCCCCTACGGCAGCCAAATTTTAAGTGGGACTAACATGGAAAAAGTTCGGTTATAAATTGGGAGATTTGAAAGTTTTGCACTAATAAACGGATCATATCGACACATGATAATTCTTGGAGCAAATTTAACACTTTCCAAAAAAGGTCTCCTATGATTTTTTGCTAACTTAATTGGTTCAAAAGATATTCGATGTCAAAATCAAAGTTCTAGTCAATTCTATGGATTTTTTTATTTTGATTATAGTTTAATTATTTAAGAAAAAAGGTTTTAATTTATAGACTAGATGGTTTTTTTCCAGAAAACATCCAAGATAATAAAATGGAATGTGTTTATCGCACACATAGTTCAAAAGTGACTCAACTCAAAACAGTTAGAAAATCCATACAGTTATGATTTAAAAAGTTTTTTTTAAGATAATTAATTATACACTAGATAATGGACAATTTTTAGTTGTGTAATTTTTGATGATTTGCACAAGTTACCGAAGTAATTTGAGTTATGTCACTTTAGCTGAATACTTTTCAAGTTTCGACACTTTTGCCAAATTCTAAACTGACACAAGTCTAATTAACATATACTCCAACAGTGATTTATTTGATCAAAAGTGTCACAACTCGAATTAAGACTATTTAGACACTATTATGAACTGCAACTTTACACCAATTGAAACATAAAGAAAGAAATAACCGTTTTTAAAAACAGTTAACAACAAAAAAAAAAAAATTTACAAAAAAAGTTTTTCAGGTAAAAAGAACAGCATATTGAATTTAAACTTCAGTGTCATCTATAGTTTATATGTAGAGTTTTTTTTCCCCGGACTTTTTCGATTCCCGGGAAAGCGGGAAATTTTTTTAAATTTCCCGGGATCCCGCTCCATATAAATAATACAAAGTAAATTTTGGTATTAATTAATGAAAAAAAAACTTTTATAAAAAAACGTAAGGGAACTTGTTTACAAAGAAAGTAAATGAAATGGTTCAATACTAAAAAATTAACTAAAGATTGAAATAGGAACTTGAATTATTATTACCTCACGCCTTTATTCCCTATTATTATGCTTTTATTCAGTATTATTATGCTCTGGATAATTCATAAAACAATAATAAAAACAAAATAAAAATTGAGGCACTCAAGATATGAAATCAAAAAGTTAATTAATAAAATAGATAAAATACTTTAAAGAAATATATAACATTTTTTAATGGCTTAGGAAATAACTTTCTGATACACTCAAAGCGCTTTGTAAGTCGTCAAAAAGTATATTCCTGATTTTATTTACTAATTATCATGTTTCCCAAAAATTTCGTTCATTTTTTACCGAGGTTGGACAAATAGTTAAAAGTGCACCGTTGTTCATTTTTTACCGAGGTTGAACAAATAGTTAAAAGTGCACCGTTGTAGCATGCTTCGGATTCACAATCAGAAGCAATTTTTTCTTTTTTATAAACAACGTCTATATCAGTCAAATGCATGTCAAGTTTGATGCAAAAATAGCATCAACCGGACTGCTTCTTCCAAACCTTTTCATTTCAATAGGTCCATTTGTAATCTTTAGGACAATGTCTTTTTCAAGTTGTATGTTGTAGTATCTTACACGAGTTTCCAAAATGTTATTTTATTTCGGTTTCCCCGCACTTCACGGGTATATAAACCAACACAAATTAAAAATTAAAATTTGTGTTTGTCACCTAATAAACATATCGCTCCTTCATTGCATCATAGTCATATCTCAAAATTTTAAGTAACTTTTGCAAAGTTTTCTTTCATACCTTCTCGTATTATATCTCAAACTGAACCGAAGTTATAGCAAAATATATCTTTAAATCGGTACATTTTGAAAACTTTCATCGCATTTTGCCAAGATCGTTTTTTTTTGTAGATATGACTATGTTGCAATAAAGGAACGATATGTTTATGTATCTCCTATTTTTAAGACTTGTTCATGGACAATGAAACTTTACTGCCTGCATCTTATTTTGAATTAATGTACTTTATTAACTCTTCACTTCACTAAATTTAATAATCATCAACTGTTGCACTGCCCATTCTGCTTTAAGTAGATTAATTGCATCAGGAGACATTGATTTAAATACATGTACTCACTTCTTGTAATTGACCTAATCCACAACCCATCCACAGATGCTAATTTTTAGAGAATAGAAAACTAAATTTCAAAGTATAAATAGCTATTTTCTGAAATTATGAGGAATTTTTTATTGCCCGGGATCCCGAAACAAAAATCCCGGGAAAACGGGAAATAAAATAATGAAAATTCCAGGGAATTCCCGGGACGGGAAATCCCGGGAAAAACCCTATTTATATGTATTAAATATAAACTTTATACAGTAATTTTGACTTAGCTGCACAATCTCCTTTGCACGATTTTTTGTGCAGGTAAATCAAAAATGCAGCTATCTTAAATGTATTTAGCTGCCTTAATGTGCAGGTACGCAATTGTGGTTACCTGCATAAAAGTGCAGCTAAAGTAAAGTGTTTGAAAGAGACGTAACAACGTTTTTAATAATAATTTGATAAAAACAATGACGTTCAAACAACTTGAAGACATTTGTTACGCATTTTTATAATGAACGAGCTAGCCAAATTGGTAATAATAAAGTGTGGAACAAAAAAGTCGCTGTAGTTCAACGTTAAGAATAGCGCTGCAAGCTGTCAAAAGTTAAAAACGGCAGTTTCAAAGTACTTAGTTGTAAAAGTCGTTGCCGTTGAAGCCCAAAATTAGAAATTTTGAACTTTGTTGCGCTACAGAGCAGTCGTCAGCTTCTTATACTACTACAACTACTTTATTCTGTTCCATACCTTAGATTTGCTATTCCTTTCATATAGTCGTGGTAAAGTTGCTGTAACCACAACCCATATGCATAAATGTAAATACATGCCAACAAAATAAATGAATTATAATGATACCAACTTGACTTGTTTGCGATTTTTGATTTTATAAACTGGTAAAATTGGATATTTATGTGAAAAAGTGGCCACCATATTTTTTCATGTGTGCAGCTAACTTTGATGTTTTATATGAAAATATTTTAAAGCTGCCCAAAAATACGAAAAATGTGCAGGTATACAAAATGCACGTAAACAAGGATTTTGAAGAATAATTACAGAAAATATGTATTTTGGGCAGTTAAGTCAAAGTGCAGCTAAGTTGAATTTTTTGTATGAAAATAATTTTAAAATGCCAAAAATTTTGGGCTCTTATCTTAAATGTGCAGATAACGAAAGTGCACTTAAAAAAGGAATTTGTATGGGATTATAAAGAATAATGCCAAAAATGATCAATTTTGTGCAGCTAAGTCAAAAGTGCACGTAAATAAAAGGCAGTTAAGTCAAAACTACTGTATTGTATATAGATAAAGAGACGGTTAATTGGCATTTTTTACCTTCGACGTCAAAATACTCACCTTTCAGCTTCGTTCACAATAGGCAGCAACATTTTCACTGCTGTTCACAATAGAGAAACAATTTTTTTTTTTTTTTTGCAACAACACACATTTGCAATTAAGAAACCCAACACAAAATTATGTATTTATTTGTGTTTTTAAAACTTTTTGTTGAAACTTTCATTAAAAACTAAATAAAATAATTATTAACGTCAGTTTCAATTTCATACAAATTGTTGCTGAAGTAGAAGTAGACTCAACTTTAGTTAAATTTTTAAAACAAATTTAGTTACATTTTTGTTTTAATGCTGGGTACAGACAGTGCAATCTACCTACAATCTATTTCAAATGCATTGCATAGTGTGTACCCAGCATAAAATTGAAAGGAAAATATATAAAATACTTTGGGAAGAAAAAAGATAGTAGAAAAATGAAATTGTTTCTCTGATTGTGAACAAAGCTTTAGGATAAAATTTTCTTAAAAAATTCCTTCCCTCAGTGAAAATAATTTAATGAAAATTAAATTTGATGAACTCGAGCCTAATTAAAGAATATCAAAAATTTTTTGATTTTTAAAACATTTTTATAAAAATTTTTCAAGGAAGTTGAATTAAGTATTTTTTTATTTTTTAGAAAAAAATTACAACCATAGCCACACTAAAAGAGAAAACAGCACATCTAACAGTCGCAATTTTTTATTATAATTAAATTTTTTTTAGTTGAATAAACAAAATAACACTTTTTGAAATAATTTAGTTTATAACTATAAGTTAGGTACGATAAACATTATTTTAATATGTAAATTAGTACACAATTTTGTGGCAATACAGAAAAAGTAATTTTTAAAGTTTCAAAGGTGATTTTTGAAAATTTACTCCTAATCCAATATAATCATCACTTATCTGCGGCTAAAGTTTTTGTCTCCAAACATTCCTAATGTCCCAGATCGGAAGTAAAATTTAGTTTTTATTCCATATACTATTTCTAATCAACTTTGTAAGTTACCTTTAATATTTTCCGATAGAATCGATAGTGCTAAAAACTATCGATAGTCCGCCAAAAATAAAACTATCGATACTATAAAATTTTTGCAGCTTTACATTGTGAATAGTTTAAGCATATAAACCCGAAAAATGAAAATTTTGAGTTGAGTCACTTTTGAACTGGGTGTGCGATATGTAACTTCATAAATTAGTTAAATAAACAAGCCAAATTTTGCATGAAATTTGTATATATTTTTTTTACCTAAAATTGTTTATTTGTTTCAATTTTAACACTGCACTAGTAAATTAAGACTACATTTTTGTATATACAGCGTTGTAGCGGTATAGAATTATCGTAAACACGGTATTAGGGCAATAAGGTTTCGTTTTTGTATATATCTACAATATTGTAGCGGTATAGATTTATTGTAAATACGACATTGCGAAACTGAAGTCGTTTATTTGTATTTAGGGTGTTGTACCGGTGTAGAATTTTTGTAAAACCAGTATTAAACAAGTTAGAGTGCCGAATCTTTGATACCCTCCACCGACAGTTCGAATATTTCAGAAGTGGGATCTTTATGATATCTATTTATTATTAATTTATCATTATAAAAACCGACATCAGCATTCAAATTGGTTGTTGTTTAGACCTATATTAAATTATTAACAGACAATTTTGAGTAAAATATCATTATTCGCAAGATTTTCAGGAGGGGGATTTATATTGGAGCCGTGGTAAGTTAGAACCAATCATCCCAAAATTTCTGGTATTAAAAAACATAAATTTTAATACAGTGGTGAAATTAGTTTTAGCGTTTGCAGTGAATTTCAGACGGCTGCAAAATATGCGATCAAAGGAAAATTATGGACCACATATCATAAAATTGCATGACATTTTGTCTGGCCACATTAAGCAAAGTTGGAAGAAATTTTACCGTTATATCTGCTACGGTTTTAGGCGTATTTAATTATTTTACCAGAGTGGGCTTTATATGGGGCATATAGTAAATTATGGACCGATCATCACGAAATTTATTAGTGTGATTTCTAGTCATGTAAAACTGTGAAGTATAAAATTTTATTCTGATAGCATTATTAATTACGGTTTTAGGCGTATTAAACTGTTTTCCGGGAGTAGGGCTTATATGGGGCCTAGGGAAAATTATAGACGGATCTTTGATGTTTTATATGAAAATATATTAAAGCTGCCCAAAAATACGATAAATATGCAGGTAAACAAAAGGAACTTTAACAAGGATTTTGAAGAATAATTACTGGAAATATGTATTTTTGGCAGTTAAGTCAAAGTGCAGCTAACTTTGATTTTTTGTATGAAAATAATTTTAAAATGCCAACAATTTTGGGCGTTTATCTCAAATGTGCAGATATAGAAAGTGCACTTCAAAAAGGAATTTGTATGGGATTTTAAAGAATAATGACAAAAATTATTCATTTTGTGCAGTTAAGTCAAAAGTGCAGTTAAGTCAAAACTACCATATTGCCGCAATAATATTTTTCTTACAGGCAATACGTTTGGCAATACATGTGTTTTGACAAAACAATAAACACAGCATAAAAAGTCTATTATTTTAGGAATTTTTTTGTATGAAACACAACAATAATTTTTTTTTGAATATTAGGATAAAATGGCAATTCATACACACACCTTGTAAATCCCACAAATATCTCTAATTGAGCGCTCTAGTATTTTTGATATAATTATAATTTAGTTTTTACAATTGTGAATTAATTTTTTAGTCTTAATTGCAATGAAAATATTAAGAAAAAACCTTGCTTGTCAAAAAAGAAAAGAAACAAGCCAGAGTTCTAAATTCGGCTTTGCTGAATCTTTGCTACCCTCTACCGACAGCTAGGATATTACAGGAATGGGATTTTAATAGCACCTGTGGTAAATTATGAACCGATCTTCACGAAATTTGACAGTGTGATTTCTAGTCATATAAAACTGTGACAGACCAAAATTAGTTACAAAAGCATTATTCTTTACGGTTTTAGGCTTACTAAAATGTTTTTCGAGAGTGGGCTTTATATGGAGCCTATGGTAAATTATGGACCGATCTTCACGAAATTTGTCAGCGTGATTCGCACAAACACAAAACTGCGACAGAGCAAAATTTATTACAATAGCATTATTTGTTATGGTTTAAGGCGTACAAAATTGCTTTTCGAGAGTGGGCTTTCTATGAAGCCTATGGTAAATTATGGACCGATCTTCACGAACTTCTGTGGTATGATTTCTAGTCATATAGACAGATTTTGTGCAATATTTCATATCAATATGTGCATTCCGCCATTATTTATGCTTGTTTTTGTAACAAAATTAGCATTTTTTAAGGGTGGTTGTTCCACCGTTTCCTACTGAACCGATGTTGCTGGATCCTGCAGATAACGAGACTAGTCCATACATGCATGTAAAGAGTAGTCCATAAAGGAGTAGGAGTACTCCAAAACTACTCCAAATATATGAGTAAAAGGTGTTCCATTTAACATTACGATGTCCTAGGAGGGGACCATATAACCCACCGAAGTAGTCCCTAAACTACTCTATGGAGTACTAAAGTGGGTTAGTTTTAAAAGTACTCCACGTCACTACAGTATGGAGTACACTAAAGGGTTAGTTTAAGCATTTTTAATTTTTTACTAATCGCCTTTTATTGGCGTGCCCTGTCTTTAATGTCTATTATTATTTTTTTTTTTTTTCTCATTATTTATTTATTGAATCTTCATATATTAAATATGAACTAACAATAATTAATCTAATCTTATCCTAATTCTTTATTTTATGTCCTGCCAGTGCAAGACAAAAATTTTCTTCATCACGGGTTCTGTATCACATTTATATATGTGTTTATCGCTCATCTTAATGGGTAAGTGCTGCAGTGTCTCTTCTCCTTAAGCGAGTGTGGCCGCTATCATTTAAAATATTTCGAGCTAGTGGATTTGGGTGCAACTCTAGCCTTTTTAAATCGAGACTAAGAACAGAATTTCTTCCAATAAGCCAGTTTATTTGAATTGCTTTTAGTTTCATTTGGGTTAATTTTGCTTCTATATGGCATTTCCATGTTAAACGCCGATCTAGATGAATACCGAGATATTTGACATGCGATTGTTGAGGTACTAGTTGATTACACTACGTGACAAAATTTCAACAAAGTCGTGACCAAATGAATCTGTCAGCTAATCTTTATGTAAAATTTTCCGCTGAATCCGAATATGAACTCAGAATTGTCAAGAGTAGAACAGTTTTTCAGATATTCCAAAATAGCCGTTATTTGTGTTTTTTAAAAAGATGATGTGACTAAAATGCAAATATCTTAAAAAATTTTAAACGAATTATGTATTTCTTTCTTTTTAGTAAAAGGTTATAAAATTTCTAAAATAACCATGGATTGCTTGTGAACATTGGTCAATAAATGACAGAGTTACAGGGGATAAAAGTTCAAGCTTCATTGAAAATTTTATAATTTTGTTCAATTTTGCTCTTTTCAAGTTATTTTTTTAAACCAATCATTTAAAAATCCTAATGTTTTATTGCAAGCGGCGTTAGATTATTTTAATATGAACATTTTGCGCCCAACAAGACATAGATTAGTACAAAAATGAAAAAGCTACAGAAGATTTAGTAAATTAACCCACATAGAAATTCAAAACTTTCAAGCAACTTTTAATATTTATTGTTAATACAAATTTAGCTTTGTATATTTATTTGTTGTGCGTTAATTCAATTAATCTTCTGTAACTTTGTCATTTTTGCACCGATCTGGATCCTATTGGGCACAAAATGTTCGTATTGAAATAGGCTAAAATTTTATTTTTTGGATATTTGCATATCAGTCACATCATCTTTTTTAAAAACACAAGTAAAGGTTATTTTGGAATGTCTCAAAAACTGTTCTACTTTTGACAATTTTGACTTCATATTCGGATTCAGCGGAAAATTTTACACAAAGACTAGGTGTCAAATTCATTTGGTCAAAAAATTGTCACGTAGTGTTATTGATTTTAATAGGGGGGCATGTTTCCCGACGCAAGGTAAATGTAATATGTACGCATTTTTGCTCATTGACCTTTATTCTCCATTGTTTTAACCACAGTTCTAGTTGAAATATATGATCCTGCAGGTATCGAGATGCTTCACGACTGTTCTCGTGTACGCTTAGGAAAGCTGTATCATCAGCAAAAGTTGAGGTTAGGGTGTAATTGTTTGTTGGCATGTCCGAGGTATATATAAGATAAAAAGTGGGCCCAGGATACTTCCCTGAGGGACTCCAGCTTCAATTGTCTGAGGAGAACTTAAAAAATCACCTTCTTTAATAATAAATTTTCGACCGACCAAGTAACTTTCTAACAGCTTGTGTGTGTTAACCGGTAGGTTCAGCTTCAATTTATGTAACAAACCTACATGCCAGACTTTATCAAAAGCTTGAGAGACATCGATGAAGAGAGCGGAGCAATATTTTCTTTCTTCAAAGGCTTTTCTTATGGCGTTTACTATCCGATGGGTTTGTTCAATTGTGCTATGTTCTCGTCTGAAACCGAATTGATGGTTAGGTATACACCCATTGTCATTTAAAATTGGGGTTTATTTGGACGCTAAGAGCTTCTCAAACAGCTTTGATATATTAGATAATAAGCTGATAGGCCTATATGACTCAACTTTGGTGTGATCTTTTCCTGGCTTTGGTATCATCGTAACTAAGAAGACCTTCCATTCTTGAGGGTAGTATTCAAGTCGTAAAATAGCATTAAAAATTAACAGCCGTATTTATAATGGAAATTTGGCATGAAGTAAGCACAAAGTTTATTTATAATACACTAACCAAACTCTGGCTAAAGATTTGCTAAACTCTTTTTAACCAGCTGCAAAACGTTTGCCAACTTGTAAAAAACAGCTGTTTAATGTTAAACAATTTGGTTGGTTTTATTTTAATTACTGTTTTATTTTATGTTTCTTTCTTTTTTTATTTTATATTAATTTTAAAAACTTTTTAAATTTGTTATATGTGGAGGAAAAAACAAAAAAAATTTACAAAAAAATGACAAAACCAGCGATGATTAATTCAAACGTGTTGCATTTTTCAGTAATATAATGTGGCATCATTAAAATTCAGAGTTGATTTTTTTTAGTTAGCAGATGGACAAAAGTTTGTTATACATAAACTCTGTGCTTACAAGCTGCTAGGCTTAATCGGCATTCTAGTTAGCAGCTCGTTGTACGTAGTGTACAAACTGTAGCTAACTTTTTGTTATAAATACGGCTGTAAAAGAATAATTTTCTTTGCTATGCTGGGTAGCTCCAGAAGCATTTTGTTGCTGATCTTATCAAAACCAGGAGCCTTCTTGGGGTTTAAATCACAAATAGCTTTTTCGATTTCTCTTATTTCAAATCTTACGGTAACAGCTGCTCTAGCAACAACAGGTGGTAACTCGGCCGCAATATCGTGAGATATGTTTGGGGTAAATACGTTTTTTAAATGATTAACAAACAGATTTCCTTTTTCAACATAATTTCTTGCCCAACTACCATTCAAGTCTCTTAATGGTGGTTTAGAGACAACTGGCCTTTTGAGATTTCTAGCTGCACGCCATAATGAGTTTTCTGAGTCTGCAGTAACTCTCTAAGCTTTTTTGTACACTCTTTTAGTAAGTTCTTAAGTAACGGGGATCTGTGCAATTGCCACTCTCTTCGAGCCCTCCTTTTTTCAGACAGGAGACGCTCGACATCTGTGGAATATATTTTAATATTTTTTGTTTTTTTGGTGGCAATACTGGAATGTTGAACAGCTAGTTTCAGGAAACTGTCAAAATTGGCGGAATATTTTCTGTGCAATGGGTGCTGAGGTATTTTTTATATTTTAACCAGTTAATTTGCGTAGCTGACGTCGCTAAGTGACCAGTTGGAGATACAATTCTATTGGGGTTCATTATAGTAACAATTGTAGGTGTATGGTCAGAAGATAATTCTAAGGAAGCTTCAACATGAATCGTTTCTATGGGGATGTTTTTAACCACGCCGAAATCGATAACATCTGGAATTTTTTGATGATCAGTAGGCCAATATGTTGGTTGTCCGCTCGCTACCACATTTAAATCCATTTTAGAAATTGTGTTAAATAAAACACGACCCTTTGGTGTTATAAGTCGTGACCCCCAGAAGGTATGTTTAGCGTTATAATCGCCAGCAGCTAGGAAACAGGGTCCTAATGATTTAAAATATTTACAGTATTGGCTTTCTGATATTGAAAATCTAGGCGGTGAGTATAACGATGAAATTACTAGGTTTCTATTTAATTCCTCAACGCAAATGTTCGTTGCTTGGAGATAATCTTCACGATGATCACACATTAGGTAGTGTTTGACTCGGGTTTTAATTAAAATGGCTGAACCTCCACAAGCTCTATCTCGAGGGTCCTTGGTATCATATAGTATATAACCATTGATTTTAAACGAATTTCTTGAGGTCAAATGAGTTTCAGAAACCATCATGACATCAATTTGTTTGTTTTTAAGAAAGTATTCTAATTCATTTTTATGTTGGCGGATGCCGTTTCCGTTCCAAAAACAAATTTTTAAACAGTTCATGGCTTGTTAAGAACAGCTTGCAATAACATCGATTGCATTCTTAGAATTTCCTGTAACATATTACCCATTGTGTTTGTAAAATTATTTACTGTTTGCACTAATGTTTCCATGGTTTTTTCTAGACGACTTAAATTAGAAACTGGAGTTTCATCATTACCTGGCGATTAGTTTTCGGTCCAGCCGACTGCTTGACGATAGTATATACAGGGCATCCTCTATAATTGGCAGTGTGATTTCCGCCACAGTTGCTACATTTTTTTACATTGGTGTCATTTTTAGACTTATCGCACTGGACTGTACAATGTAATTCTCCACATACGACGCAAGCAGGGGGTAAATAGCAGTATGCCTTAGTATGGCCAAATTCTTGGCAATTAAGACATTGAACGGGACCATTTCTTTTGTGCGGCTCCTCTATAGTTATTCTTCTGTAGAGAATATATTTATATACGAAAATCATTCTCATGATTTACCTGTATTTTTGTCTCGTTTATATTTCCACGCTTGATTGCAGCTACGTAAAACGAATTTTCACCTATTACCGAGATCACGCTCTTTATTAACTCACTTGAGTTTTGCTCCCTTAGATATATCGGGGGTGGCTTAGAAGATTTTATAACGTTTGGTACTTCCGAGGATTCATCCTCCAGAATTGCAAAACGATTTTGAGAGTTTATTTTATCAAAAGATGGTACTTTTGAAGCCGAAGCAACTGCTGCAGAGGTAGGGCTGCGGCCCCGTTTAAGCACTTTTATGTACCTGTCCATACCAACTTGTACTTGAGGCTTTTGACCACTTTTTACTTGAGATGTTTGCATTGCATCTGTGTTAGAGTTCATGGTACCATTTGTTAATAAGATTATTGCTATTATAAAATATATTTACATGGTATTTTTAATTTTTTTACCTTTTTTTCACAAATTTCAAAAGCTTTCACTTTGTAATAAACAATTAATAATGGACACCATCAGTGCTACCAATGTGTAATACTGTAAACTATAGAAAAGTAAACATCATGCAGTTGTTGGCAGCACTGCATGTTAATTTCTTATAACATGGTCCATATTACAGTAGATTGGACCATGTTGTAAGTAGTCCATTTAAGCCACAATGAACCACCTAGTCCAATATTATCTGTAGGGGATTTCCATCGCAAGCTGCTAAGAAGTAGGGATGGGCAAATTGAAAAAATATATCGATATATATCGAATCGATATTTTTAAGAGTATCGATATTTATTATTTCAAAAATATCGATATATCGAACTATTTTACTGAAACTATTACCAAATTAAAAATTTAATATACCTTTGTACATACATATTTATTAACAAACATATTTTATATGTAATTAAATTGTTACTTTTTAATGATGAAACAGAACTGGGTCTGAACGATGAAATATGTCCAGGTACTCTTGTGGATTAATCATAGTATCGACTTTTCTAATTTTCTTTTTGATACGCCCAAAAATCCTATCTGCCGGAAGGAAGGAGTGTTCGACAACAGGAAACAACGTTGTTATCTTTTTCACACCAGACTGTGAGGTGGTGGAAAAGAATTGAGGAAATCTCATTAGAACCTTTTAAACGCTGATGCTCACACCATGTGTACATAAAAAATGATTCTTTACTTTTGGAAATGTTGGCTCTTCTCCAGACATACAGAAATCTTTAATGTCTTTGTATGGGAAGTGCCGTGCTCACTTGTCAAATCCCAATTGTCGGGTGTTGTGTTTTGATAACCAAGATGCTTGTACGTAATTTGGAAACTTTGGCTCCTGCCGTTCTCTAGATATACATTAAAAAACAACAACAAGGGATTTGGGGATAAAATTACAGACAGTCGTATTTTTTTGCTCATATATCAGCCATCTGTGGACCGATCGGGCTGAATTTAAACAGCAAACATAACCGGACTACCCAGTCCCTATCATATCTGGGGTCTTCGGAAACCCCATTTCAATGGACAGACGGACATCATTAAATCAACTTCGCTCACCATAAGGATCCAAAATATATACACTTTACAATGCAAAGAACAAATTTTGGAACTCACTCAAATTTTACATTTAATTTACAGAGGTCAAGGAGAGATTTTTGTTTGTTTTTCACTTCAGATACTAAAGCAGGCCATTATTATCTGTCAAAAGTCATTGCTATCATGATTTTTTTTAAAAAATGCAAGTAACGAATTTTGGAACTCAGCGCCTCAATTACACAAAGTTTTTTCTGTTAAATAATTAAAAAATTAAATTAATAGGGCAGTCGATTGTTTACAAATTCAAACGTCTAAGGTCTGAAAATCGTACCTAGTTTTGGTACTTTTATACAAAACATTTTTCTCTTTTCATTGACATTTATATAATGGGCTCCCACTACAATATTGAAATATTTCATAATCTAATGGGTGGGGGGGGGGGGGAAAGTGAAAATACGGGAAATTAAATTTCTTTCTTTTACTTTTCCGTTAAATGTGGTACTTTTTTGAATTTTCATAATATTGAGAACCTATAAGATGAGAAATTTCGGTACTTTTTGGTTTTTCATCTGGTACTTTTTGAATTTTGTTAATATTTGACCTATAAGGAAAAAATTAAACATGCATGGTCCTGAGTGAATAAGAATATCAAGGGGGAGCTTTTGGTACTTTTTCATTCTACATCTGGTACTTTGATTAATTTTCGTTAATTTTAAATGTCCTGTTTGTTACTTTTTTGTTTCAATTGATTTTTCCTGATGTTTTTTTATATTGAACTTAAAAAATTAAATTAATGGCCTGTTTGCCGATATTAAAAGAAATTGCACTTTCGCATTCTAAACAAAAGCATCAAGCGTTTTCTAGTTGTCAAAAACTGTCATGCACATACAATTTGTATGAAGCATCCTTAAATAGCGCGGCGTCAACGCCTTGCAATTGGAAAATCCGATTTTGACAGCGCGTTTAATAGCCAAGTTGGCCGCTATTGTTAAGAAATAATGGCAATTCAGCAATTGGTCAATCTAGCGGTTTTACCTCCATATTGGGTGAGTTTTATAAAAAAGAAAGTTAACACTACTGTTCTTAACACAACGTTGACGCTCTTGTTTTATATGGAATATCAGCGTAAAAACTAAGCGGAAAAAACGTTCCGGCTTGCGCTCTTGTTTAGGTATGGCTGTAATTTTTGGTGTAAAAAATTTGCTTTTTTTCAAGCTCTTATTGCAAGTTTTGCGAGTACGTGTGAACACTTACTATTTAGGGCCCAACGATAATGTGCTTAAGTTGGCTTAAGCAAATGTGCGAATCCATTTAAATCATATTTGACAAACCATATTGAACTTAAGGAAACTTTTTGTGTATTTTTATGAAACTGTCATTTGCTTAAGCAAATTTGTTCTTTTAAATAGATTTGAGAGACTTTTTGTTAATTTTTGACAGTAGCTTAAGTAATTATTAACAATTATTGAAACTAAGCTATAGTTTTCTGTAAATAAACACACCTTTTATTTTAACCATAAATACACCTGTCAGTTTGTCTATGGTTACCAAAAGATACATACATACATACTTACATGGTAACCATAAATAAAATCCCTTTTAAATTTCTATTATTTTTATTGAAAACTCCTTATTCCTCAGTCATTATTGTCTAGCGACTAGTTTTACGAAAAGACTTGTGTTATTTTCAAATAAACAAACATTTGTATCTATCGGTTATTTAAAAATTAAACTGACAAATTGAAATACATAAAAAAAAAATTTACATTAACAACGTATTTCTTTATTAATTTTAAATTTACATTAAAATGACTGAAATAATGCAAGCTAAAGAGACATTTAAACGCTTAGAGGCACGTGCGATTTTCGGCATAAATGGAAAAGTTGCATTTGGCTTGCTTTTACATCCCGATGCCCAGCATATAATTTTTCCTTTGGGCACTAAAATCGGTATTTGTAATACCAAAACGAATAAACAAGAGTTTATAGGTGGTCATACAAATAATGTGTCCTGTTTGGATTTAAGTCGAACGTGAGAATAAAGGCGTTATTTTTTTTAATTTACTTATTTATGTACATTTTTTCTATATTTTTAGTGGTCGCTATTTGGCTTCTGGACAAATAAATCATATGGGATTTCCTGGTTATGTCATTTTATATGATTTTGCCGAAAGACGTGAAATTGTGAGACATGGTTTACATAAGGTTGGTACAAAGTTGATTTCTTCAAATATATTCCTATGCTTACCAATGGGCAATTATGGACCTACAAAAAAAAAAAAACTGAATTGACATTAAAGCTTATACTTTAGAATGGAGCGTCAGATTTTTTTTTTCTTATTTAAATTTAGAACAGCTTTTAAACGTTGCATTTTATTCTCTGATACTTGGGAAAAATAATTTAAAAAAATATTGGAAATGAGATCAAATCTTTTAATTTGTGAATGATTATATCTGTGGCATTTTGAAAAAATATCTTAAGTCGAGATAAGATAGCAAAAAAAGTTTTTAAAAAAACTCGGCGAAAAAATCAATGTATCAAATAATTAAATAAACCGAAAAAAAAAAATTCGTTTATAATACAAAATTTTAAAATCGTCAACAAAAATGTTTTTTAAAGGAAAATTCGTAGAATTAACAGCATTTTTTCAACTTTTTAAATTTGACTTAAGATGTTTTGTTAAAAGGTCACAGATATGACGCAACATTAAATATTTTTTATAGTTGTTGTAACTCATTACCAGTAAAACCGTAAATATGCATTGAAATGCTTTTTTTGTGCGACCAATGAAAGGAGAAGCAATGTATTTATCCGTTTGTTAGTGCATATTTTACCCTTTGCAGCATTTTTTTGCATATTTTGGTTAAAAGAGCATTTTTGCATTTTTGTAGTTTTAACGAATTTTTCACCTTCAATTTCATAAGCTGCGTTCGAGAACACAAAAGTTTTTACTATTTTTTACTGAACTTTACTGCATTTTAATTCATTCAATATTTTTTTTTTTTGAATTTAAAACTTTTTTTTATTTTGTTTTTAAATGAGTACTTTTTTGCTCCTTTTTGGTCGCTTAATGGGAGGCGAGTGGCATTTGTATAAAAAAATGATTTCCAACTCAAGACGGGGGTTTTTCCATTTTTAGCATATGTAGTATTTGGAATTTTTTCCTATTTGTGTTAAAGAGTTTCTAAGACCTTAAAAATAAAACGTATGCTGAGAAACTTGACAAATTAACCTTTCCGACGATATGTAACATACCCAACTAGCATTTTATACCTTCGATACTGGTATACCCACAATATCTTACCCCACGTTTCCACATGCAAGTAATTACTTGCAAGTAGTGTATACGTATTATCAACGAAAAATCGAGGAAACAGCCGATTGGCTGAATGTACAAAATAGAAATTTTGACAAGTTTAATTTTTTTAGTAATAATAATTAAATTATATCCTGCTAAATTTCCAATTTTTATTCTTGGTAAATACATTGAAATTTATTATTGGAGGACAAGTCAGTTTCTATGCGCATTTCACTGGTTGACAGATCATCAGGAAACATTCCCCCAAAAAATTTAAGAAAAGACAAAGATATTAGCAAACCAAACGGCAAAGTAAATGGCAATTGCAAACTCTCGAAAAGTCCTGTTTGCAACGACATCAAAGCTCAACCAACAATAAACAGTGAGTTTATCTTTTCTTACATTCCCTACTGATGATCTGGCCTAAGCAACCAGTGAAATACGCATAGAAGCTGGCTTATCCTCCAACAATAAGTTTCAGTGTATTTATCAAGAATATAAATTGGGAATTAAGCACGACATATAAAATCTTTTTCATATCGTAAAAAAAAAATTTTAAGCTTATTTGTGGTCGTTGACACGAATATGATATTCATTTACTGCCTATTTCACGATGTCACTCGAACGTTTACGTTCGCACAAATAGCATATAAAACAAAAACAAAACTCAAAAATTTGTTTTTGTTTTATATGTTATTTGTGCGAACGTAAACGTTCGAGTGACATCGTGAAATAGGCAGTTATTTTTCTGGATGCGCGTTTTTGAGATGTTTGCGAAAAATAAATTTTTTTGGTTTTTTTATGTTTATTGGCGAAACTTCCGAAAACGATTCACTCGAACAAAATTAACTTAACAGTATTATAAGATTTCTCTTTATCATTTAAAAAACTTAGAACGCCAATCGAAAGAGCGTAGTCGATTTATAGATATGCGATACATATATCATTTTTGAAAAAAATGTCAGCTAGAACCTTGTTGTCCTAACTTTGATTATTTTCATTTAGATGACAATTCGGGGATATTGCTAAACTGTTTTCCGAGAGAATATCTTCCATTTGTTTACAGGGTAGGTACATATCTGTGGCATTTTGACACAACATCTAAAGTCGAAATAAGATAGCAAAAAATTTTAAAAACGTAAACAAAAATGTTTTTTGAATGAAAATTCGTACGATTAACCAAATTTGTTTAACTTTTTAAATTTTACTTAAGATGTTTTGTCAAAATGCCACAGATATATTAAGCAATCGATGTTGTGCCATCGATTTTTCGATAGCTTTTGGCATGAGGAAGTTGGACTCCCGAAAATACTTGTCGAAGTACTTGCCAAAACTCGGCTAAAAACTCAAAAAACCCATTTTTTAAAAAAATTATAACGCCATCGTTTTAAGCGAACAATTTTTCCTTGGATTTTTTTTTACATTCCTACTAAAAAACCTTAAAAATTAAGGCCGTGTCCACCCAGATTGAATTTCTGACTAACTATTAAGCCTGTGTGTTTTATTGAGTGTAGATCGGTATTCATAAGTTTTAAATTTCATCAAAATCGAAATTGCCCATCGAAATTTGATGTTTATATGTCCAATATTTACGGAAATTCAAAAAGTACCAGTTAAAGAACAACAAAGTACCAAAAAGTCCCTCTTACAGATTCGTATTTAATCAGGACCTTGAATGTTTAATTTTATGTTTCTAGGTCCAATACTTATGAAAATAAAAACAAAGTACCAGTTAAAGAACAAATAACTACCAAAAAGCCCTGTTACAGATTCTCATGACCTTGCTTGTTTAATTTGATGTTCATAGGTCCAAAATTAACGAAAACAAAAAAACTACAAGTTAAAGAACAAAAAAGTACACAGAAAAAATTTTCACCAAAATTTTTTCAATTAATTCAATAATGCTGTTTTAAACAATTTTTTTAATTGTTCCAATTAATTTGCCTTAATTGAAAACAAAAATTATAATGTTTGTGTGTTTATTTGCAAATGTGAAAACATACACACAAACTTCAAAATATTTTAAATTCTCAAACAATTTTTTAATTGTTTTAATTAACTGTGTTAATTGAAAAAAATATTTTGATTTGTGTTTACGTTTTATATAGCCTCTTTTACTGGTGGTCAAATTTCAATTAAACCTATTGATTGAAACTGAACAGCAAGAAAAGCTCAAACTTACAAATGCGTTAATTGATATGATCAATTCGTTTGCAGGCGGAAAATCAGTACAGAATTTAATTAATAGTACAAATTTCTAACAAATACGTTAATTGAAGTTGGTTTTTCATTTTTTCTGTGTACCAAATAGATCTCTTTAAGCCCTTATGACACTACATTTTTTACTCATTAATTGATATAGAATTGATAGAAAGAAACAGTAAATGTTAGAAAGAGCAAACTGGAGCAAACTATAAAAAATGTAAACAAAGTTTTGTAGTTTTTTTTTTCTCTTGTTATGGTTTTGTTTCAGGGATGGCGTTGAGAATTTTTATAATTGTACCAACAACCTTTAAAAATTGTACTTTTTTACCCTAATTGTACTAAAAGATTTTTTTAGTTGATATTAATTTTATTTATGTTCATAAAAAATACCACAAAAAGGTATTATACATCTTTGTTCAAAAAGTATGAACAAAAAAGTACAATTGAAACAACTTAGCCATCCCTGTTTTGTTTATTTTATTAAATGTTGCCAACTTTTTGTTTATGAGAAACCTAAAAACAAAAAGCGGTAAATCGCTGAATTTGCCCATAAACCGCTGATTCAGCAACACTTTTAATATTTCAAGCTTGAAATGTCAATTTTAAGTTAAACAATTTTACATTTTTTTTGACATAACTTCATTTTTTATCGATAACTTTATAAAAATTGTTGACAGTTTGCCATTTATCTTAATACAGCTGAACTCTTTGCACTTGGTAAATTTTTCTATTACATTATATTTGTACTGTTCACCAAAACTTGAACAATGCATTAAAAATGTAGTGTCATATGGGCTTTAAAGATTCTCATTCACTCAGAACATTGCATTTTTAATTTTATGATTTAAGTCCAATACTAACGGAAATTCAAAAAGTACCAGTCAAAGAGTTTCCCCATAAAGTCTTATTACTCAGGATATTGCATGTTGAATTTTATGTTTCTCGGTCCAATATTAACGGTTATTATAAAAAAGTACCAGTTGTTCAACCAAAAATCTAAAGAAAGAAATTTAATTTTCCGTATTTCCCCTTTTTGGTACTTTGTTTCTCCCCATTGAAGTATCAAAAATTTCAATATTGTAGAGGGATCCCATTTAATACGTATACGCCAAAGAATGGATAAAAATTCTTTGTAAAAAAATACCAACAATAGCTACGAATTTCACCCCTTAAACGTTCGAATTTCTAAACAATACCAAATTTGTATTTGTATTTTTTAGATTATTTTCGAACGTGATACATATAATGTTTATTTTTACGTTTATTGGGTTTTACCCGCTTACTCCCTAAAAGGGCCGAATTTAAAAAAAATACCAGGGGCCTAATTCTGGCAGTCGTGATCGAGTAATTTCTCGATTCGAAAGCAATTTAATATCTAATTATTGCAGTTAATACTGATCGAATTGGAATTATTTTTTCAGTGTTGTAAAGAATTAATTTGAGATTCACAATACTGAAAAAATAATTTGGATTCGTTCAGTATCGACTGAGATAAAATTGCTTTCGAATCGAGAAATTACTCGATCACGACTGCCAGAATTAGGCCCCAGACATTTCATTTTGTTAAAGACATTTGTAAAATCGGAGATTACCTCTTCCAAACATTGAAACTTTTCAGCTTTATAATATTAGTATATGAGCATTTCCCCAGAATGGTCTACCAGGATGAAAAAATAAAATGTGGATAATCATCGTCCTTAATTGTTTATAATTATAAAAAAAGTCTATGTTTTTATAAAATAATGATTTCATAGCATATCTCAGTTGTTTTACTTGAGGAAATTGCGCTGGAAACTGGAAAATTTTATATTTTCTTATACATATTTTCTACTTCTAAAGACATTTTTATATATTATTTTACATGCAAAAAATAAGTTATTTTTGCACTCTTTCTTCACATTCTCTCTATTACAATCAATTGTTAAAGGAGTATTAAGTTTTTTTGTTAAGGAAATTTGAAGATATATATGGGAAAATGCATGGTGATAATAATAAAAAACATGGAAAAATCGTACGTTCGCGACCGGTACATAAGCCAATTAAACAAAAACCAAGAGAGATATTTTATTTTGTAAATACTGGATGGAGACCAACATTAATACACTTTTAAAATACATGAATCACTTTTGAATATTCCGCTCCATTATGCAGACTTTTACACAGAAAGAAAAACACTCGGGATGAATTGATCTTTTTATGTTCACTTTTAGCACGAGGCGTGCTCAAAAAATTGAGTACGAAAAACAGTTAAACGTACTTAAAACAATCCCAAAAGTACTTAAAACAATCCAAATGGGATCATTTTCGAAAATCAATCCCGGAATTTCTCAAAATAAGTATAAAATTATCAAATCAAGTACAAAAAAGATTGAACTTTTCGTTGGTATTGCCACTCTGAGAGTTAAATTATAAAGTGAGCGTATTGTTCTCAGAGAACTTATAAGTCTAATCTCTCAGCTTTGCATTCTTTTATGCGTGCGTACCAGTGTTGCCACCAACGAAAGGGTAAATTACACATGGATCATGCCAAAATTACACATGAAAATACGAATTACACATGCTATCTTTTTAATCATGTCACGGAAACAAATTTCGATAAAAAGTGGAATTAAAACCGTATTTGGCATCTTCAGAAAACGTAAACCAATTTCAATTTTCTAAGTGGAATTGATATTTTAAGCAGCATATATACCAAAAAACTCAGTATTCCACCTTTTTATTTCGTACAAACCACTTAAAACTCATGCATTTTTGCAAAACAATTGAACATAAATATCGTCACCTGAAATGCAAAAGACGTAACAAAAATTTATTTTTTGACAGGAGAAGCAAAAAACCATACAAAATCAATATCAACAAGGTGTAATTGGCGTTTGAATTTCTTTAATAAAGTCGCCATTTTGATCTAAAATTGTGTGTGAACATAAAATTAAATAAAACGAACAAAACTCAATAAAAAAACTATTAATTCGATTTTTTTGTTAAGCCCTTTTGCATTTTAGGTGACGATATGTAACATACATTTCATTTGGGTATAATAAAGAATCTGATGCATCCCTATAAATGTCGTCGACGCAAAAACGGAATGTTAATTCAGTTCCTCTATTCCTGCAACATTGGATATGCCGGATATTTTTATATTTTTTACTTATCCAACACAAAAATATGTTTCAAATGTCTCTTTATTTGCTTTTTGTTTATAAAAATCGTATCGTTGCTATATTTATTGCAAAAAAATAATATTTTCATTTTACCATTTAAAAAATTAAAACCAAAATAACTATTTGGAAAGTAGGAAATAGTCTGTCTCCAAAGGAATTTTTTATTTCAAAAACCGTTTTCCAATAATTTTCTGCCTTTAAATTACTATGAATCTAAAATTTTACAAAATGTAAGAGTGCATGTTGCCGCGAAAATATTCTTGAAACTCCTTAGTTTTATCTGACGAGCATTACTTCTAATAAGACAAGATCTAATATTACAAAGTAAATCTTCCAAATATGTTGGAAGGTTCAGGCAGGCCTTCGACGCTTCCAAATGTATTAGGTGGCACGAGCATTTTATCAAAATAATAACTGGTTTTTCGTCTTTTAGCAACTTGACTTCTGAATTTTACTGTCCAAATTTAACATTAGGTGTATCTGATGCAAATCCAACTAGATTTTCAAAAGGGATCCCTTTTTCTATAAATGTGCCTTTGCGAAGCTCAAACATTTCTTTTGCAGTCGATGATCTTCTCTTTGAAATAAAAAAAGAATAATGTACCCAGGATGTTTCGTCGTTATAATAAATTGTGGTAAAAGCTACTACATAAATGCCAAATAGTTAGTAGTTAATGATGCAACCATTTTTGTTCAGCTCTTTTAACGCTTCCATTCTTTTAATTAAATTTTTAAGTTTTGCTAAAAATAATGAATCTTTTAACTTCTTGTGAAAAAACAAAACGATTTGCTTTTTGTTTGTAGTAGTAACAACAAAAACAACAGAACAAGAAGGAAAACATAACATACATATATATGTATGTATTATTATCATGTTTAACCCTCCGGCTTACGTATGTTTTAATTATTTATACACATTAAACAAAGGTCTGGCCAGACTCTAGACGGACAGTAAAAACCATATCGGCATTATGTTGGTGTTGAATCAATCGCATTTTGAGATTAATTTGATCCTACTTTTACTTAAATCAATCTCGTTTTCGGATTACTTCAAGTACGAATTCGGGATCAAATATGGATAAAGTGAGAATTTTGGGATTGAATAATCCGTACTTGAATCAATCTTTTTGTACTTGATTCAAGAATATCCGTACTCACCGTACTATTGATACCGCTCCGGATTGATTTGAGTACGGATCGATTGATTTTTTTTTTAGTGTACATTTCACTACTGTCAGCCAAAGTTGGCTTCTATTTTGCGTACACAGAAAAAATTATCCAAAATTTTTCACCAATTAAAGAATTAATCAAAAATATAATCAGTTTTAATTAAAAATTTAATCAAGTGAATTAAACGTTTAATCAAGTGAATTAAACGTTTAATTAATAATATTAACTGGTTTAATTGATACTATTAATTTGTTTACTGGTGCAAATTTAATTAATTTTTTAATTAATATCACAAATTTTTTAATTGAAATCAATTTTTATTTTTTTCTGTGTACGTTCGTGACCACATGTTTATAGCTATTATTATGAAAACTTAAACTCGATGAAATCCAGGGGTACGTTCGTGACCCCTGGAAATGCCCATATGTAGATATGTTCAAACACTTGTGTTGTGAAAACAGCTCATTAATTAATACTTTTAACTTGTTAACTGGTGCAAATTTAATTAATTTTTTAATAAATATCACAAATTGTTTAATTGAAATCAATTTTTATTTTTTTTTTTTGTTGTTATTGATATTCAATGCACTACATTACTAGGTACTAGGGTATTCATATAATCTAGCTTTCGCTTTAATCATTTAATCGCTCGGTTAATTAACCGAGGTTTTGGTTTAATCGGTTAATATTAATATTGATCGGTTAACCGATTAATAATAAAATAAATAAATAAAAATGCATAAATTATTTATTGTGTGGAATTCATTCGCAAAAAAACAACACATAACAAGCATAACAATTCTTGAACTAAAACGAGAAACGTAGATGGTGAAGAAATCGAAAGCAACCCATAATACAGATTATCTAATTTCTCAGTCGTTTTCCTGTATTTCTCTAAACATAGATATAAAATCTTCCATTATGCCATTAGAGTCCTATCTTAATTTATTTTTAATTTTTAACACTTTTTATTTTGCAGTTAATTCTGTTAAAAAAATTATTTGTGTTACTACCGGGTTTTTCTTCTGTTGTCAGTCAGGTCATCTTCTGACTCATCTTGGCAATGCTCAGCACCGAACATTTTGCAAACAATTTCATTTTCGAATTCCTTATATGACCTTTATAATATTTGTTAAAAATTGTTCTTATTATTAGGAAATGCCTTTATTTTTTATAATAACATACAAATTTATTTATTTTTAATATTCAATGAAAGGTTCGTGTTCAATCTATTTGTTTCACTGCCCAAGATAAATATATGGTTTCTGCTGGTGGACGTGATGATGGAACTATAATTGTATTTGATATAGAAAGTCTGTAAGTTTTCATTTTAATAGTTTTTAAATAAATATAATATTTATAAATATAAAACTTAATTTTTGTTCCTTAAGATCTCCCATTTGCAGATCTGTAGCTGCTAGATCCATAAATGGCAATGCTTTAGTTGTGCGAGCACTTTTTAAGAATCCCTCATATTTTTTGTCAGTTGGAGAGCGTTAGTAAAATACAAGTTTATCCATATTTTTTTATTTCACTACCAAATTTGTATATTCATTTCTTAAAGGTCACTTACGGATTTGGGACATTAATAGGGAAATGAAAAAGTTAAATGTTCAGGACGTATATGTGGGGAAACAGCAAAGACTTTATGTGTCCGTGTGCGTAGATCGAAATGATGAGTACGCCTATATGGGCACTCAAACGGGCGATGTGGTTAAAATCTCGCTGAACTGTGGGGAAAAAATTAAAGTTTTAAAATCGGGTAATTTTGCCTCAATGATCGGTGCTTATGGGACACATAACATTCGTAAACCATTCGGTAAAGATTGTGATCGTTATGTTAACGGTTTGAAAGTAGTACACATTGTTGGCGACGGTCTTTTGTTAATGGGAGCCGGTGATGGTGTTGTTGAATTGGTAGAGGAGAGAAGAGATATAAAGGATAATGTGTTTAAGAATTATCCTAGTCCAACTTGGCCCATGTTGAAAACAGTAAGTTGTAAAAGGAATTAAAATATTATTTTTAATTTAATATTTTTTTATTTTAGTTAAAGAAAACCAAAGTAAATGGCACTATTACATCATTGGTAGAAATTAATCCAATCGAGTATTATATAGCAACCGATTCGAACGAAATCTATTTACTCAATATAAAAATATTTACCTTAAAACTTCTTAAAACATCTCATAAAAAAGCTGTACATAATATAGCATTTCCTAAGTATGAGTAAAAACATTTACAGTGAAACATAGTTATAACGAGCAGAAGACATAACGAAATATATCAAACTCTTGTCTCCGTTCCTATTCATTTTACTTACAAATTTTTAAACAAATTGCTACTGAGTTTGTATAAGCGAAAATTTTATATAACAAACTCATGTTTATGTCCCCAAAAACAATATTGTGTACCAATAACTAGTTCATAACAAACTCTCTCCTAAGCACACTTGTTTAAAAAAACATAATTTTGTTTCGCACCTTAATTATAACGCACACTAAAGCATAAACAGTCACAACTCAAAATTTACAAATGTTCAGGAGAGTCAGAAAACTGATTTTTTTATAAACATGGTTTGTCGAGGGACCAATCTCCGGTACATATATTATCTTCCAATCAAGTTCGTGAATGTTTAATATAGTTATTAAAGTTCAATAAATATAAAAAAAAATCAGAAAGTACCAATTGAAAATCAAAAAGGTACCAAAAAGTCTCCCCTTATGATATCTCAATCTCTCTGGACTCTGCATTTTGAACTTAATGTTTCTAGGTTCAGTATTATCTATTATAAATTCCAAAAGTACCAGTTAAACAACGAAAAAGTACCAAAAATATCCCTTTTATAAATTCGCAATCACTCAGGACATTGCATGTTTAATTTTATGTTACTAGGACCATTCAGCCTTATGACGATTATCGTTGTCGGTAACACCGTATGTCGAATTTTGTAGTAGTAGAACACATCCTGTGGTCTGAGTCGTCTTTGACATCGAGAACCGTAATAAGGCCTAATATTAACTAAAATTAAAATAAGTTCCAGCGGAAGAAAAAAAAGTACGAACAGTCTTCATCCTATAGGTTCCCATTCACTTCGGACCCTATACCTATAATTTTATGTATCTAAGTTCAATATTATTTTAAATTCTTTAACAACCACATGCAGTGCCACTGAAGTAAAAAACAGAAATTTAATTTCCCGTATTTCCCCTTTTTAATACTTTTTTCTCCCCATTGAAGTATTTAAAATTTCAATATTGTAGTTGGCGCCCATTATTTAGTACGTACATATATGCCGTCAGTACACGGAGAAAAATGTTTTGAAAAAATTTACTAAAAAAAGGTACGACTTTCACCCCTTAAATGTTCGAATTTCGAAAAAGTGCCAAATTTATATTTGTTACGAATTTATATTAGTTACGAAATTGTTATAATCTTTATTAATTTATTGGTTTAAAAAATAGATGGGGCGACAAAGAAGTCCCAAAAGGGCCGAATTTCAAAAAAGTACCAGACACCTTTTCAGATATCTTTCTAATGAACGATAAGTACTAAATTTGTTTTGTATCTCTTTTAGTTTGGGAGATATGAGTTTACCGAATTTACCCTTTTTTACCCCTCAGATTTAAATAAAATATATATTGTTTTCTTCCATAAGTAGATACCTTTTAAACGATGTACCATTTTTTTTTTTTTTTGCCAAATCGGCTGACAAACAGAGTAGAAAAGTGTTGTTAACTGTTTTGCCTTTGGCCTTCTAGAAGGCCTCTGTACCCCTTCTTTTGGATGTGAAAGGCCTTCTTGCTCCATTCCGTACTCATATCTTTTTTACACACGTTGTCATTGCGGAGAAGGCCTTCCGCTCTCGCTTCTTCAGCAGGTACATAAGAAGGGTAACGGGACCAAAAAAAATTGATTTTGCTTTTGCTTGTGCAAAAAAACAATACAAAAAATGTTACTCCTTCTCTACTCCCTTCTCAAAGAAGCGAGTGTGGAAGGTGTATCTTATCTTTTATACGAAAGAGCCGAGGCCTTATTTAGCAGTTAGATAAGAATAGTAATTGAATCAAAAAATCTTTTCTTCTTCTGTCATCCTTCTCTCCCTTTGGAGCATAGGGCCTCAACAACTTCTCTGTATCTATCTCTATAATTAGCTTCACGGCATATGTCATTCCAACTGTAATTTGCAGTACTCAACTCTTCATCAATAGTTCTTCTCCAGGTTTTTGATGGTGCACCAGGGCGTCGACTTCCTTGAGGGTTCCAAGTTAGTGCTTGTCGAGCTATGTTTTCTGCAGGCCTTCGAAGTATATGGCCAATCCACCGCCACTTTCTTCGTTTTATTTCATTTGGAACTGGTTTTTGATTTGTGTGTAACCACAAGTCTGAGTTACTTATACGATTTGGCCACCATAAACCCAGGATATTCCTGAGACATTTGTTTGTGAATGTCTGTAAACGTTTATCAATGCTTCTCGTACTTTTCCAGGTCTCGCATGCGTAGTACAGAACCGATTTTACATTTGAGTCAAAAATTCTTAGTTTTGTATTTTTTGAAATTTGACTAGATCGCCAAATGTTATTTAACATGCCAAACGTAGACTTGGCTTTGTTTATCCGGTTCGTGACATCTTCTTCAGCTCCACTCCTATTACCAACAGTACTGCCAAGGTAGTTGAAAATTTGAACATTTTCGAGTTCCTCATTACCAATTATTAATGTTGGTTGATGTAATGCACTGTAACCACCAGACATAAATTTCGTCTTCTTAATGCTTATCTCCAGTCCTGCAATTTTAGCGTTTTCGTTAAGTTCCGTTAGGTTCTCCTGAAGACTGCTAAGTTTTTGACTCATCAGACATATATCATCAGCATATTCGATGTCTTCGAGATGTGTAAATGGGTTCCATTGGATTCCTTTCCTACCCTGGAGAGTACTTCTCATAACTTCGTCTAGGATCAAAATAAATAAAAGTGGTGACAGTATACAGCCTTGTCTTACTCCAGATTCTACATCGAATGTTTCAGAAAGCATGCCTTGGTGAAGTACTCTACAACAAAAACCATTATGCATAGCTTTTATAGGGTTAATGATTTTTATTGGCATTCCTCTTCTCTCCAAGACATTCCATAAAAACGATCTGTTAATGCTATCGAAAGCTTTCTTAAAATCAATAAAAGCCGCATACACAGATGTTCTAAATTCGTTGCATTGTTCAAAAATTATTCTTACGGTGTTTATGAGGTCAACACAAGATCTATTTCCACGAAACCCAAATTGGTTTTCGCGGCATGTTTTTAATACTGCTTCTGAAATTCGGGATAGTATAATTTTGCTCAAAATCTTACTTGGAATTGGTAGTAGAGTTATTCCTCGGTAGTTGTTACAGTCATGTGAGTTTCCTTTCTTCGGGATTTTTATTAAAACTCCTTCATTCCAAGACGATGGTAGGATTTCTTCATTCCATATTCTTTGTAGCAATGGAAGCCACACTGACGTAGCTAATTCTGGGTCACACGTAAGGACTTCGGCAGTTATGTTATCGTTGCCCGGAGCTTTGCCACTCTTTAAACTTTTTATAGCATTCAGAACTTCTGTTCTGCTTGGCACATCATAGTTAATACCTTGAAAAGAAGGGTGTTATTTGGTTCATCAGCGTGTTGAATCACGGGTAACAATCCAATAGGGTTATTTAGGGTATGAGTGAAATGTTCGACCCATCTGATAAGTTGTTTATCAGCAGCGGTTATCAACTTTCCATCGGTGCCTCTGATGGAGGAGCAGTTATGAGCTGGTTTTCCTGATATGCATCTAGTTATTTGGTATAATTTTTTAACATCACCGATTCTCGCGGCTTCTTCGGCAGCACTTGCTTGATCTTCCAGCCACAACCTTTTATCATATCTGGCGGATTTCTTAATATTTTTTGATAGCTGTTGGTACTTTGTTTGCAGTTCAGCTTTTTCCGTTTCCGATGCGTCGTTACTGCCTGCTTGTTTTATTTTAATTTGTCTGCGTTCTTCTACCAGCGCCCAGGTATTATCAGTTAACCATTCCTTGCGTTTTCGATATTTGTAACCTAAAATTTCACGGCTGACATCATTATACATGTTCACTATTGCTTCTGAAGTTTGATTTATGTTCATATAGTTGTTATTTAAATTAAAGAGTTGATACTTGTTTCTGATTGCTTCACAAAACTTTGTACGATGAGGTTCCAAGTGTAGTTTTGTTGTATCAAATTTTCTTAACGTTTTTTTAATATTTAAGCGAATCGCAGCAACTTTTATTCTGATCGTACATACAACAAGGTAATGGTCACTGCCAATATCAGCGCCACCTTTTGATCGCACATCCAACAATGAAGATCTCCATTTTGAGTTTACGATGACGTGATCAATCTGATTCATATAGTCCCCAGCTGGGGACCTCCATGTAAGCTTGTGCTTCAGCTTGTGTGGAAATAGTGTACCACCAATGACCAGATTCCTTTCGCAACAGAATTCCAAAACTCTTCTACCATTATCATTTCTGTCACCTACTCCGTGCTTGCCCATATATCGTTCAACTCCAGTGTTGTCGTCCCCGATCTTCGCATTCATATCACCTAGGAGAAGTATAATATCACCCTTGTGTATATGCATTTCAAAACAGCTATTCAATTGTTCATAGAATTCATCTTTATCCTCATCGGAGTGGTTTTCCGTCGGAGCATAACAGTTAATGATAACCATTTTTCGAGCTCTGGTTTTTATTTTTATTAGCATTATTCTTTCATTAACAGGAATCCAATCAATCATGCTTTTTGCAATCTTTTTCGTCATCAAAAACCTAACACCTCTTGTGTGACCATCACCATCAGGCCTGCCAGAGTATATGAAATCCGTTTTGTCGTCGCTCACGTGACCATGATCATTCCATCGAGATTCTTGCACAGCTACTAGATCTAATTTGTAGCGAATCATTTCACGTCTAAGTTGTTCGAGTTTGCGAGACTCATATAGAGTCCTGACATTCCATGTTGCAAATTTTATGAGCTAATAGCTCTGCTCAGACTGCTTTTAGCACACACTTCAGCTGCTTTTCATTTTATTGAATCGGCCTTTTGTTATTACCAGCCAGTGAAGAATTTTTGTTCTTTGAATTTTAGATTTTTTTTGGTTTGTCTTTTTTAACTAGCTCTTCTTTTAGGAAAAAGTAAAAAAGCAAAAGGCGAAATATTTTTTTTTTTAGCTTTTGCTTTTTAGGTGGTTGTCCATTTTTGTCGCTGGCTGGTAAAAAAGCAATTGTCAAAAACTAAAAATATACAAAATAGGAGATTTGCTTTTTTGCACAAACGAAAAACAAAACATTGGCTATTGGAAAAAAAATTAAAAATTGTAATAGCAGTGGCGAAAGCAAAAATAAAAAGCATCCAGCAGATGAGTGCTTTTAAACCCTGCTTTTAGGTCGTTTAGTTTTCAAAATCGATTTCTATTACATACTTGTGTAATTCAGAAACAGAGATTTCAAAATCGTTCGAAACTGATCATACCAAACACAAATGTTTCGAATTTTTTCGTTGCGAATATAGCGAACTATTTTTGTAACGAACTAAAAGTGTCTTTGAGCTCGTTAAAACTGTGTTCTACTGTAATATACATACATATATAGTTAATTTTTATATCCACCACCTGAGTTTCCAGGGGCCTAATTTTGGCAGTCGTGATCGAGTACTTTCTCGATTCGAAAGCAATTTTATTTCAGTCAATACTGAACGAATCGAAATTATTTTTGCAGTATTGTGAAACTCAAATTATTGCTTTATAACACTGAAAAACTAATTCCGATTCGTTCAGTATTGACTGAGATAACTAGATATTAAATTGCTTTCGAATCGAGAAAGTACTCGATCACGACTGCCGGAATCAGGCCCCTGAATTGTTTTTATAGTTGTATAAAAATGTTAGCACCTTCAATATACTCTGTTATTGCTGCCGATGTCTACTTTAAAATACACCTCTGGTGTAAGGAGAATACATAAAGGCCCAACTATAATATGCATAAGCTGGCCTAACCTACTGTCAAAACTTAAATTAAAGCCTCTCAAAAGCATTAAAAAAACAAAAACAAAATCATAAAATATTTTATTCCGTACGGAAAGTGCGATCTGCTTCGCACTTTACTTAAGCAAATGCCAGTATCATAAAATTAACCAAAATGTTTTTTAAACTCAATATGGATCGCATATGAATTACATGTATTCGCACAAGTGCTAAAGCCAACTTAAGCATATTATAGTTGGTCCTTAAGTTTCTAAAATGGTTTAGAAAATAAACATTTACCGATCGCTTGTCAAATTTTGTAACTGTATTCTCCCTTACTCAATAAATTTTGCCATCTCATGATATGATTTTTCTTGTTTTACCACATGTTTAAACATGTCCGATACAGTTTAAGTATTGCGTTAAAGCAATGAATGGACAGTTACAATTTTGCGTATTTTGTTGTTGGATTGTAAACAAAAGCTTCAATATTTTGTATTTGCAATTTCGCAAAACCATTTGCATCAAACACTGAACTCTACTGTTTTGTTTTTGCAAGTTTAATTTTTCGAAAGAGAAGAACACCAAATCGAAATGAAGTAGAATTGAGATTTTAGTTTCAACTATTTACAAAATGACTGTAGCTTTTCCTGTTTTTAAGAGTTGTTCTTTCTTGTAAATATAATTGTTACTCAAAGTATTAAGTATATAAAATGCACTTCCTTTACAGGCTCGTTTTCAAAATTTGTTCGATTTTAAGTCCACTTCATTTCGATTTACAGAACATACCTTTAGTGTGTTTTTTAAAACACGATTGCACCTTAAAAAAAGGACCCAGAAGAAAGAACTCCCATTCAAATGTGTTTTCATGGGAGCAAACCTAAGAAAAATATTTTCCTTACAAAATTGATATGATTATTATTAACTGCCTATTTCGTCTACTTTTTGGTAATAAAACGTTATTTCCCTTTAAATTTAATAAACAATTGTTTTGCTTCTACTGAAAATTTTTTTAATTTTGAGTTAATACCCTCTTTGTGATCAAGTGCAATACAACTAAAGCGACACTGAATTAGGTATATTTTGAACTCAGTTGTGTGTATTTCGTTAGTGGTGGGTATAAAAAGATATGGCACAATATAAAATACCACTTTCACTGGTTAATTATTCAAAATGTGTGTGTTTTAGAAATTTATCTTCAGTTTTTGCTACAGCTGGTTATGAGACTATACGTATTTGGTCCACTAAACGTTTCCAGGAGTTATTGCGCATAATGGTGTATAATTTCCAATGTGCTGCCATTGAATTTAGTTATGATGGCAGTAGTATTGTCTCAGCTTGGAATGATGGTGTCATTAGGGCATTTACACCCATTAGAGGAAGATTAATATATGCCATACCAAATGCTCATAATAAGGGTAGGTAGGCCTAAGGGGTACTTTACACTATCACACAAGTCTTACGAATTTTGAGGCTAATACAACGCTGTAATGATAAGTTTTTATTGTTTTAATCCAAATGTTGATATTTTAATTAAGCTAAAGTTCATCTAATTTATTTTATTAAGAAAGGAATTTTACAACATGAAATTAATTAAAATTTATTAATCATTTTTCATTCTAATTTCACACTAGTTATTTCAGAGATGCATTTTCCTTAAAATACGTGAGACTTGTGTGATAGTGTAAAGTAACTTTTTTTTTTTGTTTTTTGTTAATCAGGTTGCAGTGCCTTGGCAATTTCGACGACCGGTCGTGTTTTGATCACCGGCGGTATTGAGGGTCAAGTTCGTGTTTGGAAAATTGAACCATATCGGCAAAGTCTATTGGGAGTTCTAAAAGATCATTCAGGCCCTATAACATCATTGGATTTTAACAAATCTGACACGGAAGTTATTTCAGCCAGTAGTGATGGTTCCTGTGTCATTTGGGATGTTAAGTAAAGAACTTATAGATCGGTTTTAATATTCAAACTACATATTTTATTTTTTATTCTTTGTATTTTAGCCACTTAACACGGAAAACTGTTTTAACGGCCAATACACAATTCATGTCTGCTAAATACTTTCCTACTGGTGTTCAAGTCTTAACTTGTGGTACCGATGGTTGCATTAGCTATTGGAGTGTTTATAATGGCAGTTTGATCCGTGAACTACAGGGCTCATCAAAATCTTCGGTTAACTGTGTTGCCATCAATGGAACTGGAGATTGTTTTGTTTCAGTAAGCAGTGATCAAATGGTTAAGGTAAGCTCTCTGTAAGAATGCAAAACAAAAATTCAACAATGTCGAATTTATCAATTCAATCTTAATATATATTGAGACTCACTAAATCTGTTTAAGAAAGAGTTTTTTGAAATATATTGTAGTAAGGGCTAAGTAAAGATAGTTTCAACAAAACTAAGTTATCAAAGTTTTTGTTAATTTGTTAATTAAATGTGCTAAATTCCCATTTCATACTATTGATAAACTGTTTGTTGTTGTTGTTTTTGTTTAAGCTTTGATATTATTACAAGCAACACTGGGACTTATAATTCTTATTCGATTAACAGTTTTATTTGTACAATATCTTTAGTTTTTCTAAAATCTTTGGATGAAGTTTCCTGATGATCTGACCTAAGCAACCAGTGAAATGCTCATAGGAATAGCTTATCCCATCAACAATAAAATTCAGTTTATCAATAGTATGAAATTTAGTACCTTCATATGAAATTTACTTTGGTGGTGAATAGCTTTAGCACATTTAAACGAAACTAAGTTTTTTAAACACGTTTGCATGTTGGCTGGGGGACCACGTTTAATTAGAAACCAATTTGATTTGTACAAGTTTTACAAATCTTGGATGGATGGATTCATTTGGTTAATTTTGAACAGCAAATAAATTTGGAATAAGTAGGAAATATATAATGTGCCTTCTAGATTGTAATTTATTTAGTGCCAACACTCTTATTCTGGAATCGCATTTATATAGAGAATTTTGAAAATTTTGGAATGACAAGGCACATTTTAAATGAACTCTTCTTATCAAAAATATTCACCCCTGTGGTGAAAAAAATTTCCCCCGCAATTTGTTCCGTTTTCCCCTTAAAAATGTATGGGGATAATTAATAAAAAAAATTTTAAATTTCAGCTTTGGGACTATAATAAAGGTATAGTTGTAGCTCAAGCTTCCGAACATGCATCGGCAGTCAAGAGTGTAGCATATAGTCCATGTGGAAAATTCTTCGTCACTGGATGTACAGATGGTGCCATAATAATATGGGATGTTCCACAGGTACATATTTAAAAAATCAAATCTATGTACATATCGCTCATTTGCTACAACATCGTCATAACTCGACAATATTAGGTTTACATAAACTACTTAAAAATTTACACAGCATAATGGAAAAAGAAAATTGGCTTCTTCTCTTAAGAGTTGAGTTTAGAATATCTTCAAAAGAAATATTTACAATATTTTCATAGGAATAATTTTCTATGCATAGTGGTTTAAAGTCTAAATTTGAGATTTTTGACTTATGATGTTGTCGCAGCAAATAAGCGATACACAGATATGTGATGGAAATAGTTTTAGAAAACGAAACGATTTAAGATCGAAAATATCGTTTTCTCTATCTTTTAAAAAAAAAAAAAACTATGTGCTGTTTTCACAACACAAGTGATTAAAAAACCGAGTGCTTTTCATGAACTTTACTACACGTTCAATCACTTGCGTTGTGAAAACAGCACATTAATATATTTTCTTTATATTACCTGGGCATATTCTTGTAAATGTCATGTTATAATTCTTAGTTTAACTGTATTTATAACAAAGAATTAACACTTTAATTAAGAAATAGATTTTAAAATCTCCCGCAATTCATCACACCTTTCAAAAACGATCGTTTTAAATCGATCCATTTTCATCACATACCTGTTATTCAGGGGTGTGCTGGAAATCGAAAACGTAAAACGCAAGAATTTTACAAGTCGTTTTTAAATACGATATATGTATTAAAAAAAATTTATGACAAATATTACACAAATATTTCTCTTTTAAACAGAATTTTATAACAACCATTATAAAAATCAGAGTGGTTACCGCGTATTTCTATCCGAAAGAAATCATTTGCGAATTCGAACAATTTGTACTGTGTATTACGATTTTCGTAATATTTGCTTCTAATAAACGGACGTTTTTTATACTTTATTTTTAAAACAAAAAATCCCTTTCTATTAAGAACAAAAAGCTTTCATCAAATTTCCCCTTTTTTTAAAATACAATCTCTGTCATCGTTTCGAACGATTGCGAAAATCGTAATACACAGTACAAATACGCTGTTATCCCCCAGGTTAAAAGTGTCTTTAAAACAACTTCCAAACTCTTGCGTTTTATTTTTTCGATTTCGAGAACACCCCTGATTGTTATTTTAATTTGTATAATTTTAGGAGAATTGGGGAAAAACGAATCCCCCTCTACTTCTTAATAGCACCGCCGATGTCCAGTCTGTTAAATCGGAGCGTAGAATATCAAATAGTGCCCGAAGTAACCAAAGTCAAAAAAAGGAAAATATAGATGGACTTGTAGCCAATACACCCAAAAATGATATATGTTGTATTGAATGCCCACCCATAAATGGAAACAAAAAGCCAGATGTAAATTGCAATTTTATAGCAGATTCTAGAAAATGTTAGAATTTTATTCATCCAATTTTATAAAACTGATCAAAAATATATATTTCATAATAAAAGATTTTTTAAACGAATCAAATTTTGACGAGTTATTATCTGTTACGTTCTTCCTCATGGCGTTTCTTGCGTCTTTCCATTTCTTCTTGAGCGTGCTGGTTGCGTCTTTTTATTTTATCTTCTGCTTCATTTATGTGTCTCTTATATCTCATACCCTCTTTCTTTGCCGGTGGGGCGGGTTCTCCATTATTGGCTTGATTTTCTTCTGCCTCTCGATCTAAACGCTCTTCTTCCTCTTCAGGTATTAAATTATTGGGTCCATGAAATAATGATGTCTTACCGTCACGCCATGGGAAACGCTTAGTGCGCATATACATGTAATCATAGGGTATGAACTCGGGTTCAGGGCCTTCCTCTCTAGTTGACAAAATAAAAGCTGACAATCCAAGAGCTAGTGGAACTAGAGCATATGAAATAGTTCTCCATTTTTTAGCATTTGCTTTAGGGATATCATATATGTCACATTTATCTACAATATCATAACCTCCGGGAGGACCAGGATCTTGAGGCTGCACAGGTTTTGGTTGACCACATTTTTTGCCTTTTCTGCTTTTAGAAACGACTTTTTTATTACAACTGACTTGTTTATCCTTAATTTCACTGCTTTCTTCAACTCTTATTACTTCTGATAATGGTTTTTCCCTGGATATTGTAGCCAATGCTACATTTTCTGTATAAACTTTAGAACCTGGTAATTTTTTCGATTGGGCTTCTAAAGCATCTGCCAAATTTAATGAACGTTCTGGTTGTTCGGCAACTTTGGAATATAATTTATAGAAATTATAGCGAGTTCTGGAAAAGTTGAGTGACAAAAAATTCTTTAATCTTAACATCGTATACAAAATTTTGAGAAAAAAAAAAAATAATGTTGAAATGTACGTTTTTATATTCAATAGATTTTAAGAAAAATTAAAATTTTTTAATGCGTAAATAAAATTAATTTTGTACAATTTGACAAAGAATTCTTAATAAAAACCGGTTAACCGTAGAAACACAACTGCACCGTATGAACGTAGTAGTGTATGCTGTAGATACGTTGTCAAATTTAAAAGTATACAGGTATGTGATGGAAATCGATTTTAAAAACGAAACGATTTGAAACCGAAAAAATCGTTTTCAGTATCTTTTAAAATGGATTTTAAATGCATATTTCTTTTATTTTCAGTCTTTATTCTTTTAAATTTTATATTATATACGTTAACTGAAGTGTATTCTGAACGAAAATTTAAGATTATAATTCAGAAAAGGATTTTAAAATCCCTCGAAATTCATCACATCTTTTAAAAACGTTCGTTTTGAAATCGATCGATTTTCATCACATACCTGATAATGTTTTCTATAAAAGGCACACAATAGCTGACGTACGTAAACTTAAATCTAATTTTAAAGGACGAGTCACATAAAATACTTTGTACTTTATACGTCGCAGTTTTCAGCTGACAACTAAGTTGATATACAGGTTTTCTTGTGAGCTTTGTCCCAAATCGTACGTTTCCGTTAACGAAAACTACTGAAGTTGGTTAACTGTTAACGTATCGTGTCAATATTACAAAACAAGGTTAAGCGACAAAAAACAAAATTTTACAGGAAAATGTTTTATTTCATAAAATTTTGAATGAAGGATGTCGCTTAAGGTGTTTTTCCTGTAAAATCGTAACGGTACCTTACATAGCGTCTTTACCTGACAATTTTTTGTCATACCAAACGTCAAACTTCATATTAAAAAAACGCTGACAAAAATTTTCGAGTTTTTTTTATATAACTTTGACGTTTGGTATGACAAAAAATTGTCAGTTGAAGACGCTATGTTATGTGACCATGACATATGAGGAAATTCAAGTGTTGCCAATAAAGTCAATTAAAAAAACAAAAATTAAAAATGATGTCGCTTAAGCTCGGTATGTTGAGTTATTGGGAGCTATCAATTTGTCTTTTTTTTAATGTATTTTTATTAAATTTTTTGTGTCGTGTGTCATCAAAAATAAAATAAAATATTCATGTATATATTAATTATGTACTACTCCGCCGTTGTTACGTTAGTGTCAGCTGAAAAAAGCTACGTTTAAAGTACAAAGGATTCTATGTGGCTAGGCCTAATTTCATTAGCCAGTTTTATGACACCGTGTTGTCATAGAATAAAAAAAAAAAAATATGAACGTCATCGTCCAGACTCGCAATTGTTGTTGCTGCTACTTTACTATCTATAGCTGCGTTCGAGAACACAAAAGTTTTTACTATTTTCTACTGAACTTTACTGCATTTTACGAAATTGCGTTCGAGTACACAAAATGCAGTAAATGAGAACACAAATTGAGAGCGAAAAGTGACAGTTCTTGTCTGAGTATTTACAAATTTTTACTGCAGAAATTTTTGCAGTAAAATTTAGTAAAACAAAAAAACATATGTTTCAAAAGGTAAACAAACAAAAGTAACAAGCAAAATGCTTACAAATTGTGAAAAAATTGTTAAATAAAAGAAATGTTGAAATAAAAATTAAACAAAAACCAAAACAAAAGTGAATACATATTAATTAATTAAACTTGTTTGTGAACCATTTATTTGGCTAAATACTAACTTTTGAAACTTTTTTTGTTCTGTTAATTTTTTAGAGTTGTAAAAGTGTTAAGTACTTGGGTACTTAAGTTATCAATAGCAAAAAATTATTCATGTTCGTTAGTAATATCAAATAAAATAAAAAACAAACAAACATGTAAGATTACATACAAGGTATATTTACACAAGGTAAACTCGTTGGCCCATATGTTTGTCAGCTGTTTACCCATAGTTGGAACCACAACGTCAAATTGCGTGTATATGAGTCAAAATTTGTACATTTGTGCGTTAAATTGTTTTTGTTTTATATGAAGACAATTTTGACAACATGGTTCCTTTTATAGAGCAAAATGTCTACACTCCCAAATGAGTCTACCTTGTGTAAATATACCTTGATTACATAAAATAATTTCTTTGTATTTTCCAAAAATGTTTGTGTTATAAAAAGTATTTATTCGAGTACAAATGAAAAAACGAGTTAAGTAGTCAAAAGTGTAAACCTTTTTCAACACTTTAATTATCTGTCATCAGCTGTTGCCTTTATTTTACGAATTTTTACAAAATTTGCGTTCGCGTACTTTTTTGGACAACAGCTTTTTGTGAGAGAAAATTTTTCAATTTTCTCATTTACTGTATTTTACTGTAAAAGTACTCAAACGCACCTTATAACTTGATGTAGCGGTTTTTTGATACGAATGCAATACAAATTTGGCAATGCCATAACAATTAATTTGCGAAGATTAAGAAAAACATAGGGCTAAAAATCGAAAATTTTCAACATGAATTAGAAATACATTTTGGTGTTATCTTTTAAAATGTTGGCACTTTTGAGAAAACAAGTATTTAAAAAAAAAATTTATTTTTTCAGAAATGGTGACATTTTGATAGTAGATGTTAGATGTTTCAAGTGTGAACGCGTATTTTACATTTTCAACCTCTTCCATGCGTTCCTCCGAAATGTATGCAAGTGTACAAAGGGTATAAAATAGTCGAAAGATGTAGAATGAAATACAATGAGAAAGGAATATTTTGTAAAGATGTTGAAAATTTTTCGGGAAAATTTTGTACCCTGCGTTGATACTTATGTAGGATCGATGGTTTCAGGAAAAAAAATTTTAATTGACGGAAATATCACGATAAGCATTTTTTAAGCAATGTATTAAAATAGGTATAACGACTCTCTTAGTCCGAGTTTAGACGAGCGAACATTTGGAAGGAAAACATCTGGAATTCTCTTTTGTTTTTTCATTCTCGGTCACACAGACGAACATGTTGCCGGAAACATTCTGTTAATATTGTTGTTTTTTTCTCAAAAAGCAAGGTAAATGTCAACAAAGAAAATGAGAACAAAGCGTGTCGCCGAGTACCGAACACAAAAACCATTCTCTCTTCCCCACCCGTAATTTGCTAACAAACAAAATGTTTTCCTTCCAGATGTTTCCCTGTCTAAATGGGCACTTATATGCAGTAAGTGCGATAGAAACATGTGTGAAGAAGTCCTATTTTTATAAAGTAAAATGGAGGAAAATTTGGACGAAAATTGTGTTTATACAGGATAAATTTCTACAATTAAATGGTTCAAAAACTGTTAAAACAAGTAAAAAAGTATAGTCGGTCAAGGCCGACCATATGATACCCTACACCACAGTATTTAAAAACACATCATGCTTATGTGTCCATATAAATATGGATTTATCTATGTTTATAAACTTAATTAAAATCGGTTTAGAAGTTTGTGAAAGGCGGAAATTTTCCCCTTCCTCCATTTGTGGTCCTATTTTTGAAAAACTGTATAGCTTATGTGTCCATATAGATATGGATCAATATATGTTTTAAATTTTATTAAAATCGGTTTGAGAGGCAGAAATTGCCCCTATCTCCCCTCGTAGTCCTATTTTTTTAAAAATGCATTCCTTTTGTGTCCATATAGATATGGTTCTATCTATGTTTTAAATTTCATTAAAATCGGTTTGATAGTTTCTGAGAGGAAGAAATTTCCCCCTATCTTCCCTGGTGGTCCTACGATTCGGCCTATTTCCAATAGGCTTGGTCCTTATGCCAATAAGAACTTATGTCCCAAATTTTATCAAATTATCTCCACAATTGTGACCTGTCTGTACTTTGCGCACAAGGTTACATGGACAGCCAGCCTGCCAGCCAGCCGGACGGCCATCGCTAGTTCGACTTAGAAAGTGAGTCTGAGTCAATCGGTATACTTTAAGGTGGGTCTACGACCAATATTTTAAGGCGTTACACATCAGCACAAATGCATAATACCCTCTCCACTATTGTGGTGTGGGTATAAAAATTCATAAACTGTAAACGTAGTATTAGAAAAATTAGAAGGTTAATTAGAAAGTGGCAATAGTGACAAAAAATCGTCGAAAATTTAAATTTAGCAGCTAATTGGCAAGTTTTTATTTGTTGATCTACGAAAAAGCGTCAAATAAACGACAATAACACACATGCTTGATGGGTTTATTTGAAAGTCTCCAGAGCGCCTAATACGTTTTAATTTAACAGAGTTTCTACGTCGTAATGCACCGTATTGTGTGTTCCTACGGTTAAATAAGTTAGTTTTTGTGTTTTCAAATTGAATATTTACAAAGACCCCTTTCAGACTCGGCAAGTTACTTGCCGACAACAACAAAGTCTGTACGAGTGTGAAAGGGGTCAAAAGAAAATAAAAAACAATTGGATTAAATTTGGAATTTTCTAAGATAATTTATAAAAGAAAACAAAATACGTTTTACGACGGCATTGTGGGCAACTAAAACGTGTTTTTAGAAATTTACGTCGATACGTCCTACGACGCACAGTAGCGCCCGTAGAGCAAACGAGGTTGCAAAAATCAAAATTTTCATGAGCGCCGACGAAGCTTTGAATAAACCCATGTTATAGGAAACTTTTCAACGATTTCAAACCTGCCACTCTTTATAATATCACATTTTTAGTTTAAAAGATATAGCCGTTCAAAGTTGACCGACTTTCGGTTTTCAAAAAAACACACAATTTTTAGTAAATTTGTTGCGATTTCAGGTGTAATATCACGAAAAATAGGTAACGAATCGCCTTATTTTTTGTTTGCATTGATTGATGTACTATTTATTGAATGTATAATGATAAAAAAAAATTAACTGTTTGCTTTGTGTTTCTCCTGGTAAATCACTATTTAAAAACTATCCGTTTTTTCACTATTTTTCAACTTTGACGGAAAATAAAAAAAATCTATATTTTTCTATATTTTCCATATTTGCAAAACGTGTTCTTTGATTATTTCTTTACATAATTCAAAAGGTTTTATCTGCCCGTACGTGCCCGTTTGGCTTCTAGAGGTAAAAAAGATTAAAAAGACATGGTTGCAGAAATTGTATGGCGTCCATCCCTTATATGTTTTGACTGTCAGTAGTTTGATCTAATAGTTAAAAAAAAAATACTCATTGAAATTAGCAGGTACGTACCTCACTTAAACAATACTTTGGCGTACAAATGGTCAAGAACAATATTGACTTATGGTCCCTACAGGTAGGCACAAATCTTATTTGGAGACGTGCATAATATCAAAATGCATTATTCAGCCTAAATCCATATGTATGCAGGGAACAGGTAAGTTTTTAGGCATGGATTAGTCTACGACTGAAAGTTGGCGCAACAATTACTGAAACCATTAAACAATTTAAGTACTGAAAACATGGCGTTGAACAATTTTAAATTATTTGAACTGTTTAGAAAGTCAACAACACCAAATTTTTTCACGGAAGCTGCTTTAGAAGAACTTGATAGCTTATACGGAATTATTGAGAGAAGCGAAACTATACAAAATTATTTTTATCTGATATATGCAAATATTAAGGCAAAATGGGTGAAATCTAATCGAACCATTCAGAACTTCAACTCCAAATACGAGGACTGGCTTAATGAAGACACCATTCTGGATATATTGGCAGTAGATGAACCCACCACATCAACCAGAGGAGCAAAAGGAAGGCCAAAAAAAAGTATTGAGGAGTATTCAATTTTCACAAGGAAGAGGAAACTTGCCGATGCCACCAATGACTTGACCACGAAGCAATTATCGGACGCGCTGTCTATTAAATATACAAAGGATAGTGAAAGAGTTAGGACGCAGATAACCAAATCTGTTGCTGATGCAAGCCCACTGCGACTAAAAAGGATTAAGGAAAGCATTTCCACGCCCACAAACGCACACATTAAAAAGTATGGTTCCGAAGAAGCCTTGGCCTTGTTTATGGACTTAGAACTTTCCAAAGAGAAATATGAGAAACTACGGGCATCTTTAACGCGACACGGCGCTGACGTTTTACCCGGATACAAGCATATTACGCAAGCCAAAATAAATTCACGACCACTGCATACGGAGTTTACGGAAGTCTCTGAAAAATCCACGTCCGTCATCAGTGCATTATTGCCGACCAATAATGTTTCAGTTTGCAAGGGAATCGGCAGAACTCATAAGGACCACTGTGAAGGACATTGAAGAACAAATAAGCAAGATTAAGCCTACAAAGCTGCAAATTGGAGAAGGAAAATATATTGAATGCAATTACGAGTTCCATCTGACCATGGTTGACGGAAAAGTCGTAAACGAACTGACAGGAACAACCTCAACAATGTCATGCCCGTTTTGCAAAAAGAGTCAGAAGAACTTTGGTAATTTAAACGATTCTACAAATGAGGAGAATTACGAATATGGAATGTCACCATTGCACGCAAGGATAAGGTGTATGGAATTCTTGCTAAAACTGGCGTATACCCTACCACAAGAGGAGGAAAACTTCGATGAAAATACATCAATAAAGGATAAGGAAAAGATCAGAAAGAAGCAAATACAGGATGCTTTTTTTAAACAAGTTGGACTAAAAGTAGACTGTCCCAAGCACGGATACGGTAACTCAAACGATGGAAACACTTCTAGGAGATTTTTTGAAAATGATGAGGCAGTAACTAGAATCACTGGAATTGACAATCAAATCGTGAAAAGATTGGGAACGATCTTAGATGTTTTAAACTGCAAAGAAAATGTCAATTCTACAAAATATGGAGAATATGCGTCGAAAACTGCATCTCTTTTAGCAGAAATGTATCCACAGAAGAAGTTGACCCCGACCGTCCATAAAATATTGGCGCATGGCAAAGATATAATTGAGTACCAGTCTTTGCCAATTGGAGAGCTTTCTGAAGAAGCACAGGAGTCTCTTAACAAATTTTATAAAAAATATAGATTGCAGAACACATTCAAAGCATCAAGGGTAAGGCAAAATGAGGACCTCTTCAACATGTTGGCAGCATCTTCCGATCCACTTATTTCTTCCCTGCGGCATGTGAAGTCAAGAATAGAGTTAGAAAATAATTATAGTTTAGAAATGGTTAGTCTTTTAGATATACCTTCTCTTACGAACTGTGATGAATATTTTACAGAAAATTTAAAAAATAAATTTAAAAACAAAAATAATTTTTTTTTTAATTTGTTGGGTAATAATTTAAAACATAAACCCCTAAAGAAAAAAAATAAAAACAATCTAAAAATGTAAAAATAATATTTTTTAGTTACCATAAAATTGATTTTTCTACTAATTTTAACTTTGATAACCCATAATTAGGCCCCTACAGAGCGTAGCACCCTTTCCAAACGCTCATTTCATAGGCTAAACAGTTATCTGTCATATGTTGTTCAAACTGTTCAATTATCTTATTCGGTTCAAAAAATATGATTTTTGCAACGAAAAAACTCAAATGGCGCCACTGTGCGACGTACCAAGCATAGGCTGATAACAAACAAACCATTTAATCTTTGGCGTTAGGTAAACAAGTATTAATTAAAAAACCCCACTTAGGGTTTTTAATTTTAACACAGCTGCTTCCAATCATAATCATTTGCTTTTTTGGAAATAAGTCAATTAAAAACACCAATTAAATAATTTTCAATTTAACATTCCGGAAAATTATAGTTTCTGACTTAAAATAAGAAATTACATTTGGTCTGTATATTCGTGGGTATGTACTAGGGAATATAAGGTTATCAAATGTTTTTAAGCCTCATCCAATCTTGGATCTTTTCTATCTGTATTTCTGCTTTTACTTTCATTGTTATTTGAATTATGCTCTTCAGTTTTATCTACTGATACAGTTTCTTTTGAATCAGTATGTTTAGAGTCTGCGTTGTTTTTTTGAAATGTCGGAAATAGTTTAAAAGATAGAGGATCTTCACTGGATCTTGCATAACGCATTTGTTTGAACATTTCCACAGCTCCAATATTGCTTATTGCATAAACGGTAATACCAAGTAAAAGTGGCAATATAGTCAGTGACACAGCGCGCCAAAATCTCGAGGGTCGAGCTATAAGAGAAACAATTAGGAAAATATATTAATTTTTTTAAGCGCAGTTAAAATTAAGAAAATTGCAAAGAAAGAGAGAAATTAAAATGTATTAACAACATTGTCAGTAAAATTAGTTTAAAATTTTTTACAACCGTCTAAACGCGCAAATTTTGTTTAACAACGTTGTCAGAAAAAGCAGTCCATTATTAGCTGCGTTCGTTTACCCCAAAATTTGTACAAATTTGTACTGGATTTTACTGAAATGCGTTCGCGTACACATAAATTTGTAAAATTTTCATATTACTCACCTACTGGATTTTACTGGGATTTTACTGGAATAGTAAACGAACGCACATATTATCAAATAATAAAAAATAGGGTGGTCGATTATTCCACATTTTTCAGAAACCGGTTTTCAAATATTTCGACTATATAAATCTTATGTATAAATCGGCATAGGCAAAACAATTAAGAACGCTTTCTTCCTTTGTTTGTCAACCGAACCCATAAGGGGAGAAATACGGAAAATAAAATTTCTTTTTTTTTACTTTTCCGTGCTGCATGTGATAATTTTTAAATTTTCTATAATGTTGAAATTAGAAGCATAATATTCCTGAGTGAATGAAAACCTATAAGATAAAAAATGTTTTCACTTTTTGTTTTTAATCTGGAACTTTTTGAAGTTTCGTTAATATTCGGCCTATAAAGATAAAATTATACATTAAACTGGGTGAACAAGAACATGTAAGGGGAGCTTTTTGGTACTTTTTCGTTCAACATCTGGTACTTTGATTAATTTTCGTTAATATTAGACATAGAAATATAATATTAAAGATGCAATGTCCTTAGTGGATGACAATCCATAAAGGAGACTTTTTGATACTTTTTTGTTTTTCAATTGATATTTTTTATATTGAACTTACAAAATTAAATTAACTCACGTAAGATAAAATATGAATCGAAGGTTGGTCCCTCGCCAAATCGATCCACTAAGACGGAAAAAATAAATGCCTAAAACATTTTTTTTTTTTTTTTTTTTTTTTTTTTTTTTTTTCATTATTTATTTATTGAATCTTCATATATTAAATATGAACTAACAATAATTAATCAAATCTTATCCTAATAATTTATTTTATGTCCTGCCAGTGCCAGACAAAAATTTTCTTCATACGGGTTCTGTTCACATATGTAGGTGTCTATCGCTCATCTTAATGGGTAAGTGCTGCAGTGTCTCTTCTTCTTAAGCGAGTGTGGCCACTATCATTTAAAATATTTCGAGCTAGTGGATTAGGGTGCAACTCTAGCCTTTTTAAATATTTTACCGCATACTTCGTAATAATAGTCCTTACCAGTGGCACATTGAGATCCTTGTGGATATTTGAGTTTTTAACATACCAAGGGGCAGCTGTGATTATTCGAAGAAGTTTATTTTGGCGCCTTTGAATTTTTTCGATATTTGAAGCCGAGGCAGTGCCCCAAAGTTGAATACCGTAGCACCATATTGGCTTTAAAATAGAGTTGTAAAGTAGTAGTTTGCAATCGAGACTAAGAACAGAATTTCTTCCAATAAGCCAGTTAATTTGAATTGCTGTTAGTTTCATTTGGGTTAATTTTGCTTCTATATGGCATTTCCATGTTAAACGACGATCTAGATGAATACCGAGATATTTGACATGCGATTGTTGAGGCACTAGTTGATTATTGATTTTAATAGGGGGGCAAGTTTCCCGACGCAAGGTGAATGTTATATGTACGCATTTTTGCTCATTGACCTTTATTCTCCATTGTTTTAACCACAGTTCTAGTTGAAATATATGATCCTGCAGGTATCGAGATGCTTCTCGACTGTTCTCGTGTACGCTTAGAAAAGCTGTATCATCAGCAAAAGTTGAGGTTAGGGTGTAATTATTTGTTGGCATGTCCGAGGTATATATAAGGTAAAAAAGTGGGCCCAGGATGCTTCCCTGAGGCACTCCAGCTTCAATTGGCTGAGGAGAACTTAAAAAATCACCTTCTTTAATAATAAATTTTCGACCGACCAAGTAGCTTTCTAGCAGCTTGTGTGTGTTAACCGGTAGGTTTAGCTTCAATTTATGTAACAAGCCTACATGCCAGACTTTATCAAAAGCTTGAGAAACATCGATGAAGAGAGCGGAGCAATATTTTCTTTCTTCAAAGGCTTTTCTTATGGCGTTTACTATTCGATGGGTTTGTTCAATTGTGCTATGTTCTCTTCTGAAGCCGAATTGATGGTTAGGTATACACCCATTATCATTTAGAATTGGGGTTAATTTTGACGCTAAGAGCTTCTCAAATAGCTTTGATATATTAGACAATAAGCTAATAGGCCTATATGACTCAACTTTTGTGTGATCTTTTCCTGGCTTTGGTATCATCTTTACTAAGGAGACCTTCCATTCTTGAGGGTAGTATTCAAGGCGTAAAATAGCATTACAAATATAAAGAATAATTTTCTTTGCTATGCGAGGTAGCTCCAAAAGCATTTTGTTGCTTATCTTATCAAAACCAGGGGCTTTCTTGGGGTTTAAGTTACAAATAGCCTTTTCGATTTCTCTCATCTCAAATCTTAGGGGAACAGCTGCTCTAGCAGCAACAGGTGGTAACTCGTCCGCTATGTCGTCAGATATGTTTGGGGTAAATACGTTTTTCAAATGATTTACAAACAGGTTTCCTTTCTCATTATCATTTCTTGCCCAACTTCCATTCAGGAATGTATGTATGAACATGTAAGTTCATACATACTTAGATGTGCTATGTTTTCTTAGTATGTATGTACATACAAATTTATGGTCGAATTTTGACCATTACCTTACATTATTTATTGTAAGATCTAACCATTTTTATAAAAGGGATAACTATGTTACCGGCGCAACTACCTACAATTGCTGCAACTCCAGCCATTTTCAGTTGTTAAAAAATAATATTGAAATTATAAATTTTGTTGTTCTTTTAACATGTGTTCGTTTTTGTGTTGTACACATGCACACAAGTTTTATTAGGGGAAGAATGCAAAAGTAACGCTTATGTTTCAAAAAAGTCAAGTTTTTTCGCCAAAATTTATATTTTAAAATATTCCTCTTGAATAAATATTAAATTTGTGGGATTTATATAAAATAAATATTCTTATTCCATATTCTAGTAATAATAACAAGACAACCAATTTATTTACTAAGCAAAAATATGACTTAGCCAGAAAAAAAATTATAGTTTAAGCTAAAGATTCATTAAAAAGTTCTTTGCGGCGAATGTTATTTAGATATCATCGTCTTCATGAGATTTTTTGTTTAAAAGTGCTTTTTGGAAGGGAGTTTATATGGCATCCATAGTTTATTCTGAACTGGCCATAGTTAATTCTGAACAAAATTATGTTATGATAAGTAGCTATTGTAAAGGTTATTGTCGGCAAATGTTATGCCAATACCATCATTTGCAAAAAAGTGATGGCATTCAAAGCTATTTTCGGGGGTAGTATCTGTATATAGGTCCCATACAATTAATTTCAAAAGATAGTTAAGATTGCAATAAATTAAGTTTGGACCAAATTTCATCTAAATACCTTCGTAATAAGATAATTTATGGACACAAAAACTCTATTCCCGAGAGAAGCTTATATGGGGGCTATGTGAAATTATTAACCAGTTCTCACCATTTTTAATAAGCTTGGTACTTGTGCCAATTTGAACCTTTATTAATAATTTCAGCAAATTATCTCCAAAATTGCGGCCAAGGTTTACATGAACAGCCAGTCAGATGGACGGATCGTTAGAAGCCGGTGTTCGTTATACCATAGAGAAGAAAAGCCATGCGCCAGAGATGCCTTAGTTAGCGAAGCCAGTGTCTGCTAACCATATATGTGGAAATCCTTGCACCCGTCTGAAAGCCCGGCCGTAGACTCAACCATGCTATCTATCGCGCGATTTTTAACACCAAGAATACAATATGTATTTTATTGGAGTCTAAATTCATTTTAGAAATTGGGGCTTTATTTCATAAGAAATCAGTCGCTGAAAATTAAGGATATAATTTCATTGTTGTTTAGGGCGTTATTTTATTCCGTTGGGGGCTTATTTCGTTCTTTAAATTGGGAATTTTTTCATATGAAAAATTGGGGACTTACTTAATTTTGTTTTTCTGGACTTAATTCATGGCGCAGTAAGTTTCAAACTTCGTCAGGTATTTTTCGTTTACTCGATTTGAGAAAATTTACTATATTTATTTAAATTAATTAATCAGCCTTAGTACGGTAAGACCGGGTTCACACTATGAAAGTTTTATTTCAGAAAGTCTGAGTTTGTTGAAGAGAGGGAAGAGAAAAAGTGGCATATTATCTTCCCTCTCACAAATAAACTCAGACTTTCTGAAAGAAATTTTTGATAAAATGCCAGATGATTTTGATAAAAAATCGGCATTTTTAAAAAAAGAAAATCGGCATCATCGGCACTTTAATTTAAAAAAATCGGCAAATTAAAAAAACTTATTTTAAATACAATAAAACTTATTCTTATTAACAACAAATAACAATTCAGCATTAACTAATGTTTATACCTAACTTATGACATTTCAACAAAAACCAATCAAAATAAACGTATTACAAATAAATTGTAGTTAAATAAAAATAGTTTTTTTTAACTTTTATATATTTAAGTATATTCCTCCTTTTTAATATCAGCATCAGTGTTGCCGTTAGGATACGAAAGATACATTTGTCGTATCTTTTGACTACTTTAGGTATCATGTATAATCCTGACATTTTTCGTATCTTTTGAATCTGTACGCAAAATGTACAGAAACAAAACGTTCGAGAATTTTTAGCCAACTAAAACTTATTAAGATTGATCATCGTAACCGACTCAATTCTAATACAATAGCAGCCAAGGTGCATTGACTAGAAGGTGAGGTCAACTCTACAACAACACTGCTTCTGTGGTATACACACTTTGACAAGTCGACCACCGAAAAAAACACCATATGTGACAGCGCATAGAGAAAGGGACCAGTAAGGTAAAAGGAACAGTAAAAACCAACTACATAAAACAAGTTGACCAACACGTCATGAGATGTGTCGCTTTCAAATGAATACCAACACGCTCGGTGATGCTACACCAAAGATACACGTATTTATATCTTTAAAATGGCTCTCCTGAACAAAACCCTTAGGTCCCTTTCTATTTTGCGCCTCACATATGTTGACTTGACCCTTTCTTGAATTCGCGTTGATAGCAACTTTAATAATGGTGAAAGAAAACATTAAGTGGTTGCAACATACGATCCACCTAAATCGATGATTACTAGTAGTGCGAAGTTGTTCTGAGGAAATATGAACATCTTTTTAATTTTTAGGAAATTTATATGAACTTTTTAATATAATCGCCTTAGTATAAACGCCTTAACTCGTATATTAATTTTTACAAAAATGAATTTGTTTTGATAACATCCAAAGATAGTTACATATAATTAATTTAAAAGTTTGCTTACTGCATTTTTTAAAAATTACATATAAACTTAATATTTATGACTTAAATAAATATTTATAAAAATGAATTTATACGAAATTTTTTCTTTTCAATATTCATTTAAATATGAAATAAAAATGTTATGTTAATTAATGTTAAACGTTAAAAATGGATTTTCAAATTTTTTTCAAAACGTATCTTTTTGCGGAAAAATTTATCTTTTTGGAAACTAACATGTATCTTTCTCGAAATTTTACTGGCAACACTGATTCAGCATGAAAACAGTTCGAATTATAAAATTTTAAATAATCTTTAAAAAAGAATAACTTGCAAAGATTAATTTTCCAGGGAACCAAAACTTTATTACATTAAAAAATTCTTTCCACATTTGCGGAAGAATGTGGAAGGAACAAAAATTGTAGAAAATACTGCCATAAAATATTGACGTTATAAATCTGAAATCTTTTGCCAAAAAGTCTGCCAATTTACTTAATTTTCCTTACATTACAATTGGCTATCTGATTTATGTATTAACATCGTCCTCAATTTTAAATAAAAATTTTTGTTATTTAAATTATATTCAATGATAGCGAATAAAAATTTAGCTTACCTTCATTCTTTTGTAAGTATTTATCTATTCATTTTCAAACATAAAAGTAAAGAGTTTTATCAAAGGTTTTCTTGGGAGTCAAAAATTGTATATATTATATTATATTCTATTATATTTTCCTTATAGAAAAAGAAACTTTAACTGAATTGTTTTATTTTGTCTTTAATTCCTCATAGTGAAATATTTTTCAAATAAAAATGTATTAACCCAACACACACATTACAAACACTGCATATAATATTGAAAACCATAACCCTTTTTTAGTAGAAGCGCTGACTTAATAACAGATGTCTCTATTTTAATGTAATAAGTATTATAGTATCGCCCAAAATTAGTATATTATTATCAAACAAACTAAAAGTAATCGTCTTTTAAGCGTTAATTAAAAAATCGGCATTTTTGGAGCAAAAATCGGCAAATCGGCACCTTGTTAATTTAGGTGCAAAAAATCGCCAAAATGCCGATAAATCGGCAAATATGACAGGCCTGGTGGAAGCCCAGGCTTATCGTTCTCGTAAACGACTAAGTCGAAACTTTTTATACCCTCCACCACAATAAGTTATAAAGAGGGTATATTAAGTTTGTCATTCCGTGTGAAACTTTTTTATTTTTCATCTCAGACCACATAAAGTACATTTATTCTGGCTCCTTGAGTAACTGCCTGTTTGTAGAACGCGAGCACAAAATTGACTCGTTTAAATTACATTTAAAGCAAAAACAAATTTTTAAATTTTGTTTTTGTTTTAAATGTAAGTTGAACGAGTCACTTTTGCGCTCGCGTTCTACAAACAGGCAGTAATTCTAAGTCGATTTAGCCATGCCGTCTGTCTGTCCATCTGTGCGTCTGTTGAAAACACGCTTACTTTCGAAAAACTTGAAAGAAATAAACAAACTTGGTGTCAAATTGCTTGTAGTTATCCTAAGCAGCTTGGGACTTAAATCCATCGGTTCAGTAGGATCAGAGCTATCAATCAAAATGTGGAACCACCTTAAAAAATTGATAATTTTGTTACAAAAACTAACATAAATGGTGGAACAATGCACGAAATGATAAAAGATTTTGCAAAAGTTCGTTTTATTCAACTGCAAATCACACTGTAAAATTTGGTGATGATCGGTCCAAAATTTACCCTAGGCCCCATATAAACCCTTCTCCCGGAAAACAGTTTAGTACATAGCAGATATATTTATTGTAGTAAAATTTCTTCCAACTTAGTCTCATATGGCCAGAAAAAAAGGTTATGAATTTTGTGGTATACGGTCAATAATTTACCTTAGATCCTATATTTAGCAGCCTTCTAAAATTCACTGTAAACGCTAAAACTAATTTCACCGCTGTTTTGGAATTTATTGATATTTATGTTTTTAACACCAGAAATCACTCTCCAGAATTTTAGGAGGATTGGTTGATAGCTTACCATGGCTCCCAAATAAACTCCTCTCCTGAAAATCATTTAAGTTCGGCTTAAACTGTTATGAATTATGATATTTTACTGGAGCTAGTTCAAATTTCCAAAAAGAAAAGCATACAATTTTCTAATTGTCGATCAATAATTTAATATATGTATGTCTAAACCGCAACCAATTTTAATGCTGATGTCTGTTTTTATAAAGATAAATTAATAATAAATTGATATCATGTAGATATCACTCCGAAATAATTGAACTGTCGGTGGAGGGTATCAAAGATTCGGTACAGCCGAATGTAGCACTCTAACTTGTTTTTTTATAAAATAGTTGATGAAACTACGAATGTGCAATACAGAAATTTATACAATCTGTCTTGAGAAGACCAGCTCTCTCAAGGCGCTAAATCCGCGGCTAATACCCAAAGTCAACCATAGTACCCACGTAATCCGTGGACAATGCTAATCTCATCCAAGATCCGCGAGCGACCCATTGCGAAATTTTCTAACAGTACCAGTTCCTTAAGTTTAAGAAGGCTTCTGGCTATCATTCCCATTACATACTACTCAATAGGCAGAAAATGTAAAATAACATCTAAGGCCTCTTGAGAAGTATTTCTCATAAAATTACAAAATATTTCACAGAAAAGGTTCTTAGTCTTTAAACCCTTTTTAAACCAAAGATCCATAATTTTTAGCTGTCCACGCCTTGCATGTCTAAAAAGAGTATACAATAAAACAAACCCACATTTACAGATTTAAAAAATATTGAGAACTAAAGATTTTAAAAGTTTTTTCCTCTCCACTCCAGTAAAATTTATTAAATTGGTCTTAGCTCCTTTAGTGCCCTTCTATGCCAGAGATAAATATTGCGACATATATGGCAGTAAATGTCAAACTTATATTACCGTTAATGAAGACAGCACTTTTTTTACATATTTATTGCCAGCAATTTATGTTGCAATAATTGTTAATCAATTTTCGTTGACAACTATTGCAAACATAAAACGTTTGTTTTGTTGTAAATTGAAAAAAAGAAGCAAAAAGTAAAGAAAATTAGAAGCAAATTGTGTGGGACAGAAATAAAGTTTGTGAAATGGTAGCAAATTATTTTGTTAATATAAATTTTTTCTCATTTGATAAGCTTGAGGTCTTTTTAATATAAAAATATTAATTTTATTTTAACAAGAAAAATATTTTTAATAAAATTAATATAAAAAAGACATCAAACTTAAAAAGAATTAATATGGTACATTTAAATAATAAAGGTCGAAAAAGATAAATTTACATTAGCAAAAATAATTTTTGCAAGAAGGCGTCTGTTTTAACACTGCACCTTCTTCCTGGATTCTTTCAAATTATGAGTTAACATAAATACGTTTTCCCATGCCTTAAACACAAGCAGAGCAATAAGAAATATTGCTTTGTTATTCTGCCGACGTAATAGCCAAATAGCTGAGGTATTTATCTTTGGTGTATACCTGGGGTTACGACTGAAGGTAACGATATATATTTTGGGTCCTTACGTAATTCTAAGTCGATTTAATTAAGTTCGTATGTTGAAAACATGTGGGAGCCTTCCTAAAATTTTTTTTTTTTTTACAAAAACTTACATTAATTGGTGACGGAATGAATGCATCGATTCTCAAATAATAAATTAAAATTTTATAAAAAAATCAAACTCTAATAAAAATACATATCGCTCTTTTGCTGCAACTTCGTAAAAACTCAAAAAATTAAGTCTAAGTGATGCAGAATTGCTTTTATATTATGTTTAAAATTCATCTTTATATCTTTTATAATTATCCCGTTTGAAGAGAATGTGTCGTTATACCATGTTCACACGGACAGCTATATTCGTGTTTCGCTCTCTTATTCCTGATTCGCGCCTCAAACATGACTGAAACGACTTGTTTCCCCATACAAAATTTTGAGAGCGAAACAGGTCGTTTCATTTTGAAACAGGCTGCGAAACAGGAAAAATGTACTATCATCTCCAATTTTGATAACATTTATCGTTAGTTTATCTGAACTAGCTCTCAAAAAAAAATCAAAACAAAGAAAAAAATAAAATTTGATGTTTAATAAAATAAAGTGATAATCATGGTGAAATTACTACAAGGTGGCATCACTACGGCATCTGGTAATTTTTTGCTTAACTGTGGTGAAAACCCAAAGATGTCATTTTTTTTTTGTTTATGTTTACATTCTTGAAAAAAAATTTAAAAAAAATCATTTTTGTGCGGTTTTTAAATGAAAATTGTGTATAACAATTAAAATATTTGCAAAAAATAAATCGTATGTGGTTTTTATATGTGCGTCTTTAGTTGTGCTAACAGTTTTTATTTTTAATAATAAATAAAAACAGAAATAATTGTGTGTGACCACGTCGTGTGTACGTTTGAAAAATGAGTATATTTTTGGTATGCGCTTGTGCGCCACTTTCTTTAAACTTCCAAAGGACTTGTAGTGAAAAAAAAAGTGGAAAAACAATTGTGTTTTATTCAAAAAACATTAAAATTTTAAGTATGAATCTTTTTGTAATTTTTTCATAATATTTTTCCTTTTATTTGTTGCAAATCAGCGTTGCCACTGAAAATTTTCTATTTGACCAAACCTATTAAACAAAATCCTTTGGACTCGACCAGTTTTCTATTTTTGATACATTTAAGCAAGTTTAGTTATAATTAACTACCAGTTATAGCTGTTAGTTTAAAACTTATTTTTTATATACCTTTAATATAAAATTAAAATTTGTTTTGCTTCTACTGAAAATTTTTAAATTTTGAGTTAACATGGACCGAACTTCACCATATCTGGTGTCATAAAAAGGTTTTTGTTGAAATTTAATGACAATCAGTGCATTCCTCTACAAATTTATGTTAGTTTTTAGGGAGGTAGTTTCACATTTGGGAGCTTAACTCTTTTTCTAATAAAAACATCTTTGAAGAACTAGAAACAATTTGTAACCCAAACGGCTAAATCGACTTAGAAGACCCAGAATATATATACTTTATGGGTTCTTCGATGAATATTTAAAAAAAAAATTCACATAGAATGATAAACGTAGTAATATGACAAATTAAATTTCTCCTTAATGCACAATTTGTTTAATAACGAAATTGTTTCAGAATTCCTACTTCGTAATGTTTAGGTTTCTGTTTCTATTCGCCCTTCCACAAATAGCATTCCACTTAGACTTCAATAATTTCATTCTCATTATGCAATGTTTATACGAATATTGATTTCTATGATCCTTTAGCATTTAAAATCATCACTTTAATATCTTAAAATAGCTTTAATCTTAAGTTTTTTCGATTTTGTTATATATGTATTTAATAAACGTGTACCATTGCCCTAAGGTTTAGCCTACCATCCTACCAAGCGAAAATTATCCGACCAAATGTTGTCGGAAAATACAAACAATGGCAACATTGTTGCACATAATTTTTGACAGCACGGAGTTTATTACACAAACAAATTGGCCTGTTTTTGTTGTATTGTTGTACAACAACACTTAGTGCTGCCACCTTGTAGTAATTTCACCATGGTGATAATTATAACATAATACATATTAATAAAAGTATTAAATGATATATTTTTAAGTTTTGTTTACTTTTTTATCTATTTAAAAAAAAATCACACTAACAACACAAAAAAAGTATCCAAATGAAACAAGAATGAATCGTATGAACAGCATGTTTGGCAAACTAGTTTCAGAGAGCGAAACGAGTGGTTTATATCGTTGTATGAACATAGCATTAGAAATAATTAATCAGTTAAAAAGTATTTTAGTGGTAACCCTACTAGAGTTCATCTGCTTTAAATAATATTTGCTGAATTTACATTTTTTTTTTTTTTAGAGTGTAATAAAAAGAAATGTGAAATATCATTCGTTATTTTTCTAAATTATAGTAGTCCTAATTTCAAAAAAGAATATGTATGTACCTTTATGTAAATAAAGATTTGTTTTAACTATCGGGTGATTTTTTAGCTATTATCTTTTTGGCAACACTGCTTTAAACAGCTGACGCACGTTTCGTGTTTTGTTTCACTGTAAAACATCTTCAGTTTGGTCTATAATTTAACCATGAATCGGCTTACAAACGAACAACGCTTGCAAATTATTGAATTTTATTATCAAAATGCGATCCACTTTTTTATCGAAAAATTGTGTTCAGCGACAAAGCTCATTTTTGGCTCAATGGCTCCGTTAATAAGCAGAATTGTCGATTTTGGAGTGAAGATCAGTCAGAAGCATTGCAAGAGCTACCAAAGCATCCAGAAAAAGTCACAGTTTGGTGCGGCTTATGGGCTGGTGGCATCATTGGACCGTACTTCTTCAAAGATGATGCGAATCGTAACGTAACTGTGAATGGTGAGCGCTACCGTGAGATGATATCCAACTTTTTTTTGCCCATAATGCAAGAGTTTGACTTGCTTGACATGTGGTTTCAACAAGACGGTGCCACATGCCACACAGCACGAACAATGGACTTATTGAGAGGCGAGTTCGGTGAACATTTTATTTCACGTTCGGGACCGGTCAATTGGCCGCCTAGATCGTGCGATTTAACACCTTTAGACTATTTTTTGTGGGGCTATGTTAAAGCTCATGTCTATACACACATGCCCGCTTCAATTGACGCATTGGAAGACAACATTGAAGCATTTATTCATGAGATACCGGCCGAAATGTTGGAAAGAGTATGCCAAAATTGGACTAAGCGGATGGACCAATTGAGGCGCAGTCACGGTCAACATTTGCATGAAATAATCTTCAAACATAAAATTATATGGACCGTAGTATCGATTTAAATAAAGATTTCATGCATTTTTCTGAATTTTATGTGTTTTTTTTTACTTTCCTATAACTCTTAAAAAATTACCCATTATAAATGTCAAATGGTTTAATTTTGACCACCGGGAAAGCCAAGCAATAATAAAATCAGAAACTGACCCTTGTTCTGAAAATCGAACTCGAGTAAAATTTAAATTAAGCACTTTTTAAAAACGAATCTGTTGTTAAAGTTTATAGGAATAACCCTGTATCTTTAAAATACCACTAACATTAACCAGATTTACTCCTTAAATCAGAAACTGGAAATCGAAATCAATGGAGAACACGGCCAACTTCTATAAAACCAATTAATAAATAAACTCACATTTAATTGGGTGTTTTTTTGCTTTTTCGTTAAATTGATCCGATGGTTCTTTCTTAGGAACAGCTTCTTTATTTGGATAATAAGTAGCATCTATTTTTCTGTGCCTTAACTTTTCCGCAATCGCATCCGTGGACTTATCAGTTGGATTTACAGGTCCTAAATAATATTTATTTAAACATTTAAGCTATTTCTGTTATAATTTAGAAATTTTTCTTGTTTCACCTTTAGGAGTGCCGGTTAAGTTAATTGGTGGTTGATTATATTCCTTTAATTTAGATATGGGTATTTCTATAAAAAAAAAAATATTTACAACAAATATAATATTTACAACAATTATAAGTTTTAATAATAAGTTTAATAAATTTATTTACTTACCAATATTTGGTAGTGGTTTATTCGGCTTTTGAATTGTTGAATTTTTTGAAGGTACTACAAAATATTTTTAAAAGATTTTAATTTAACTTCAATTAGTTTCATATAAAGGGTCCGCCAAATAACTTTTTTTTTTTAAAAGGCTATAAAAAAAAAACTACTAAATATTTTCTTAAATTTGTTTTTTTATTTGAAAGTACAATCCTTCCGATTAATAATGGAAAATAATTTCATTCAAATGGCTGCCTCGGCTGTGTGGCACGTAGCGCCGTCCTGTTGAAACCAAATGTTGCCAATATCCTCCTCTTCAATTTTTGTGAACAAAAATTCGTTCAACATGGCCCGATAACGATCGCCATTGACTGTAATGGCCACTGCTTGCTCATTTTCGAAGAAAAATTACCCAATTATGACTCTGGACCAAAATCCGCACCAAACAGTGACTCGTTTTGGATGCATCGGCTTTTCAATGTATGCGTGCGGGTTTTCTGTGCCCCAAATGCGACAATTATGCTTGTTTACATACCCGCCAAGATCAAAATGAGCTTCATCTGAAAGGATAATTTTTTTGCATTCTGCATTCTGCAACATTACCATGATTTTCAAAGTAATGTCGCAATATTTCCCAGCGTTGTTCAAGCGTATACACAACCATATTCGTTCAGCGGAAGGATAAAACTAATTATCTGTCAAATCAGTCATGAGCTAAGTGTTACCATTCACGAAATAAGCACTAGTTGAAAAAAAAACGTTAGATGGCAGACCCGTTATATTTATTTTAAAGAGTAAAAAAGAAATTTTATTTAAAATCAGTATATATTAAAACAAATAATGTACCCTTTTAACTGGTGAGTTTTTGAAATACTTATGTGTGGTTTATAGAACACGAGCGCCTTACTCGTCCGTTCAACTTACATTTAAAACAAAAACAAACGAGTATGGCGCTCGTGTTCCTTAAACTACACATTAATTTAAAGATTTTGACAATAATTGTTTAGCACATAAGATATTAGTGTAGGACCTCATGACGTATGAACATTCTGGATCACGTTAGAATAAAGATACAGCTACACACACTACCATCAGATGACCATCCGTTAATCGGGCTTTATTCTTGTTTGAATAAACGATTCATCGATATTTGGCATTTCTAACTTATTCGATTAAGCGAATAAATTTAAAAATTAATCTAAATCCAGAAATTTTAAAAATTACGAGATATTTTGTGTAAATAAATATTCTTTTTTATATAAAACTTGTCAATGTAGCTCCAAATTGTTGCTTCACTTTCGTGCAATAAGATTTTTAAAGAGTCAATATAACTTTGGATTTTTTAAACTTTTCGCGGACATACCATCCTCTGCTATGCTTCTGCAAATAATTTCCTTTAGATAATCGATCGAAGTATCTTGTTTAAAATTTTTATTCATTGGACCATTTGTAGCCCCCTTTGATTTTGTTGGTGGAGCATTTTCTTCAAGTACTAATTTATAGTCACTGTGTAAGTGGTAAATTAGTGAAGTTGTTGAAGAACATTTACATTAATACATTTTTGGACACCTGTTACATTGAGCATTATTAGATTTATCCTTCGTACAATATTTTTCTAAAACAAACTCATTCAAACAAACGCATGAACTATTTTGTTAAAAAATACGGGCGTGTTCTAGAAATCGAAATGAAGTGGATTTAAATTCGAGCAAATTTTAAAAACGACCCTGAAATGAAAGTTCATAAAAATATTCCATTTATCTACTTCATTTTTTAAGTATCTATTATTTTTGCATTTTGTAAATAATTGAATTAAAATTATCGTTCGATTTCAATTTCACTTAATTTCGGTTTCTAGAACATACCCGATAAATTAATATAAATCTTTGAGTTAACATACCTACTTTTGTCGTTTTTTCTTTCGTGAAATGAATTATTAAATTGTGTTGAAAGAATTTAACAAAAATTTAAGCTAAATTAGACACTAAACATGTTTTTTTTCCAACGGACACATACATTTGGTTTGTTTATTCGACTTAAGACTTTAAAAAAACTATACATTTAACAGAAATACTATTTCTTATTATCATTCGATTAAACGGTATAAATTCTTCGACTATTTCTTTAATCGAAATTATTTTAAATTATTCGAACAATTGTTCGATTAATCGAACAAGAATTAATCGACTGAACACCCAAGTTAAGGGTAAAGAAAGAGAAAACTGCGACACAAGCTGATTGCATATAAATACATACGCAGCTTTAAAATAAAATTAAGGAAAACCTGTTCAGCTAAACCTGACTTGTCTGAACTCGCCCTAAGGAAATAAAAAGCTTTATATTAAAATTTTTAAAATAAAATACTAAAATTTCTGGACTCTGGGTTTCTGATTTTTTTTTATTTTTTGTAGAAATAATTTCTATTTTTTTAGTTTTAATGTTACACTCCCTTTTACTTTTTGACTAAAATTTATTTAAAGCTCCTTTATTTGATGGCATAACTCCTTTATTTGATGGCATAAGAATGTCATAAGTAGGGTGTTCAGTCGATTAATTCTTGTTCGTTTAATCGAACAATTTTCGACGATAAGTTGTTCGAATAATTTAAAATTGCTAATTTCGATTTAAGGATTAATCGAAGAATTTATACCAATTAATCGAATAATAATAATAATATAGAGTATTTCTCTTAAATTTAAAATTTTGTTTTTATAGTTTTAAGTCGAATTTATGGCTACCATATATCATATATATCAAAGATCGAAAATCTTTAGTAAAACATATTTTCCGAAAATCTCGGAAAAATCGGTTCAGATACAAAAAAGTCATGACTAAAATATTAATCCATAGATGTTCCCGAGTCCAAGTTTTATCACCAAAGTAAATGGCAAATTTCTTTGTTAAGACGTCGGTATATAAATCTTTCAAATCCGTTAAGAAATGGCTGAGTTATGACCAAAGTACTGAATTCCCAAAAATTACTATTTAATTTATAATTAAGTTTGTTTAAATATATGTACATAATGTAAGTATATATACATATATATCTGTAACCTAATTTAATGGTAATATTATTCTTAAGCACGTTGGTATATAAATCTACCAAATCGGGTAAAAATGGTTAAGGTATGAGCAAAATCCTAAAAAATGGACTAGAAAACATTAAAGTTTTTAATAAAACTCAAATTTTTGAGCTGTAATATAGCCTATTCATTTGTCTTAGATATCAAAATATCGGAAATCTTTAGTAGAACATATTTGCTGAAAAACTCAGAAGAATCGGTAAAAAAGAAATGTCAAATATATAGTTTTTTTTAAATACCTATTTTCGAGAACCATAGAACTTCCCCACTCCAAGTTTTATCACCAAAGTAAATGGTAAATTTATATAATAATTAAATTTATATATAAATAAAGATGTCGGTATAAAAATCTGTCGAATCGGTTAAAATGGCCGAGTTATGACCAAATACTGAAATTAGATCAAAATTTATAAACTTCTGTTCTTTCCCAACAATGGTGAAGGATACATAAGATTCGGAATAGCCGAATATAGCACTCTTAATTGTTTCAACACAATTTAATAATTCACAAAAGAAAAAACGACAAAGGTATGTTTACTCAAAGATTAACATTAATTTATCGGGTTGTTCTAGAAATCCAAATGAAGTGAAATTGAAATCGAATGACAATTTAAATTCAATTATTTACAAAATGCAAAAATAATAGATACTTAAAGAAAGAAGTAGATAAAATGGAATATATTGTTACGAAAGTAACTTTAGTTAAGAATTAGTTGTAATTATTGGTTAAGAATTAGTTATAATTTTTAGTTATCTTGTATTTATTTGTTATCTTGTATTCATAAGTAATTTTATTAGTTACATTGTTATTAAAAATTGTTATAATTTAGTACACTTCAATTCCAATGTGCAGAAAGCCCTCGAAATGAGCGTTAAAAAAGCTATAGTATAAGTGGTTAAATTATGTAAACATAAGTGCCGCCATAAATCAAAAAGACATAAAGAGTGGTGAATAGTAAAGCCTCGAACCTTCGAAAAACATTTCGAATGTTCTAATTGGCCGAATGGCAGAATAAATACTAGCGGCGACTAGCATAATAAGATCATTCTAAGTTCAGACTTTGTCAATAACGTATAACGTGGAGAAAATTATAGTTGGTTGTGAATAAAAGCTATAAATTACGGTTGCTAAAAAGACTTAGTACTAAATAGAGTTGTGTAAATTGTAAACGGTGTTTAAAGTGTTTGTGTTTTAATTATTTTATTAAAGTTGCAATAAAGAACTTAAGAACAGAATCACCTCTTCTAATCGTTCTAAATTAACAACTTTCATTTTGGATCTTGGACTTTTGTATTTCTGTATTCGGTATACAACATCATTTGATTTCTTTATCACCTTATATGGCCCATCCCAATGGGTATGTAATTTGGGAGATAACCCTTTCTTTCGTTGGGGATTAAAAAGCAAAACTAACTGGCCCTCCTTAAATCCTTCAAAATTTGCCGCTCGATCGTATCTGGCTTTCATCTTGTCACTAAACAACTTAATACGGTTTCGTACAAATTCATGAAGTGCATGAAGAGTTTCTTGTTCTTGTGAGGTGGAGTCTTCATTGTTTTCACCCGTTAGTATGGGCTTAACACCAAACTCTAGATCTCCTGGTAGTCTGAGTTCTGTTCCAAACACAATTTTGGCGGGTGTACGAGAGGTGTAGTCGTGAACAGCTGACCTATACGCCAACAGGAATTTTGAAATGTGTTCATCCCAGTCTTTATGTTGTGGGCTGACTACTTTTCGCAAATGTTCCTCTAATGTACGGTTAAATCTTTCAACCATGCCGTCAGATTGCGGATAATATGGGGTTGTTCTTGTTTTCTTTATTCCGTACAATTTACACATTTCCTTAAATATAGCAGATTCAAAATTTCTGCCCTGGTCAGAATGTACTTCTAATTGAACACCGTAGCGGCACACCCAATTGTTCACAAAGACAACTGTCCTAGCTTCTTGATTTGGGATGGCATATACCTCCGACCATTTACTAAAGTAATCGATGACTACTAGCACATATTTGTTACCGGCATTACTTACAGGAAATGGCCCAGCTATATCCATTGCAATTCGCTCAAATGGGGCACCAGAATTATACTGCTGTAGCGGCCCACGACTTCTCCTTACTGGACCTTTAGCGGCAATGCATTGTGCGCAATTTGCTATCCAATCAGCTACAGCTTGTTGGCAGCCAACCCAGTAGAAGCGTTGTTTTAATTTTTCCAGGGTTTTTGTCACACCCAGATGACCACCGCTAGGACCGTTATGAAATTCACTCAGAACTTCTTTTACTTTCGCCGACGGCACTACCATAAGGTTTTTAACAGATTTTCCGTCAGTACTTTCCCACGTACGGTATAAGCAGCCATTTACTACTTGAAGGCTGTTCCACAGAGCCCAGTATGCTTTCATCAGTGGACTTTCAGGCGAGATTTCGTTTCGGGTGGGTCTTTTGCCCTCTTCCTTGGCTTGTAAAATTTTTGCTAAAATGGGGTAATTTCTCTGCGCAATTGACCAATCTTCGTTGGACTCTATCTGCAATAGACGAACGTAACCTCCAATTCCAAATCCGCTCGCATCAGTATCTAGCACAAATTTTTCGCCCGCGATTGGATAAGCCAAAATTGGTGCTGAGCACAATAATTCTTTCAACTTCTGGAATGCCCGTTCCTGTGCTTCACCCCAGTCATATGCCTGCGCCTTTTTGGTCAATTTATGCAGACTTGCAGCGATATTTGCAAAATTCGGTACAAAACGCCTGTAGTATGTACATAAACCTAGAAAACTGCGTAGCTCATGTAGATTTTAAGGGCGAGGCCAATCCATAACTGCTCGTATTTTTTCTTCGTCTGTTTAAATGCCATCAGATGTTACACGATGCCCTAGGTATTTTACTTCTTTCTGGAACAGTGCACATTTCTTGACACTTAACTTGAGTCCGGCTGTAGATATACGTTTTAACACCTCTTCGAGGTTTTTCAGGTGTTCATCAAATGTTTTCCCCATGACAATTATGTACACCAAACATGTCTTTCGGTGGAGACCTTTCAACACCAGTTCCATCAAACGCTCAAAAGTAGCCGGAGCATTACAGAGTCCAAATGGCATTACATTAAACTGCCATAAGCCATCACTTGCACTAAAAGCAGTTTTCTCTTTATCCTTGTCTGCAATTTATACTTGCCAATAGCCGCTCTGCAGATCTAATGTAGAAAACCATTCAGTTCCGGCTAACGTGTCCAGGGTGTCATCAATCCTAGGCAATGGATAACTGTCCTTTTTGGTGACGTCATTTAGTTTCCTGTAGTCTACGCAGAACCTAGTACTTCCATCTTTCTTCTTTACCAAAACCACTGGTGAACTCCAGGGACTTGATGATGGTTTTATTATGCCGTCTTGTTCCATTTCATTAACCAGGTCTCTAACTTCATTACGTGGTGCTAGAGGAATGCTTCTTGGGGCCTGTTTTATTGGCTTAGCGTCGCCGGTGTTAATTTCGTGTTTCACTATTGACGTCCGGCCCTTGTTTTTAACTTTCGAGGCAAAGATAAAGGCATATTTCTTAAGTAATTGTTTAGACTTATTTTTCTCGGGCGGCCTCAGTTTTTCGATCCATTTCCGCACATGTTCCTCTAGTAATTCCTGCTCCTTTGTACTCTTTTTAGCTGCGTCTGGATGTTCCTCGCAACTTATTATTGCCTCTGTTGAAGCACATTGCCCCATCTTAAAGTTCTGCGTAAGAACCATTTCGCTGTTTGATAAATTTAAAACTCTTACAGGAACTAAGCTGTTGCTGGTTTTAACAAGGGCATTCGCTGTTACTATATCACCTGTAATTGCTGATGGCTCTACCACCCATAGACTTTTATTGTCACACAATCTCCCTCCATTCGCGCCCATACTATGGTTTCTGACTTGGGTGACAATTTTTCACGTTCAAAGGCGAGTAGCTGTCTTACACGAGCCTTGTTTTCGTATCCAACATTAATGGGAATTTCAACATTACGCCAAGTCATATTTTGTTGTCCTATATCCAGATTAATACCTTGTCTTATCATAAAATCTGAGCCAACAATTACTTCGTCTACAATATCAGCCACAATTAATACATGGTGGGCGCTTGCATTGGCCATACTTAATTTTACTTTCCCATAGACGGTGGCAGGCTTTCCCAATCTTTCCGCAGTTATAGCATTTTACTTTAGTTTTAGTTTCTCACTTAAAGCTTCTATAAATGCCTCTTTTAAATACTGCACAATATCCCTTTCTCCATCGCTGGTCACATCGAGCTTTCGCACCTTGCCTACTTGAGGTCTTGAAATAATTCTTGCGGTTTCCTGGGTTTTCTCTGCAAATGTTGGTTTTTGTGATGCACATACCGCAAGTTTTATATCAGCATCTCTAATACCATTTACAAATGCTTCGGTTTTAAAATTATCCAAAAATGGATGATTCTCACCAGGGTATGTAAGCTGCATCAAGCGCTCTATCTCGAGAGCAAAATCTTGTAAGGTTTCGTTTGCCTTTTGCACTCTGCCACGCAACTCCATTCGGTATATCTCTTTCTTGTGTTCCCCACCATATTTACGCTGCAGTGCAACCACTTTGTCATCATAATTGTTTCTACAGCTAATTGGTACACTTTCAAGCACTTCACCCGCAGTCCCCTTTAAAGCAAGAATTAGCTCGATGGCTTTTTCCTCACTGTTCCATGCATTTCTGTTGGCAACTGTATCGAACTGGAACTTGAAAACATTTAATGGAACACTACCGTCAAAGCAAGGGGCCTTTATTCTACTAGAAGTTTCTGGAATAACCCGCACTGGTCCCTCTTGGCATTGTAGACCATTTACTTTTGCTTCCAGATTGTGGAGTTTTTCATAAACTTCTATTTTTACATCAGACAGCTTTTTGTTGAATTTAATTTCCATGTAATTTACTCTTTCATTTATGACTGTGGAAGTCTCTTCAAGCTTCTCAAGTTTTACATTTGTAGCCTGAAGTTTCTCATTAGTTGTTCTAGAATTCTCTTGAATTTCAGCCAGGATGGTGATCGACTTCTCTTAATAAAATAAATAAAACACAACACTTTAAACACGTAATTTATAGCTTTTATTCACAACCAACTATAATTTTCTCAGCGTTATACGTTATTGACAAAGTCTGAACTTAGAATGGTCTTATTATGCTAGTCGCCGCTAGTATTTATACTGGAATTTGGTTGTCTAGAACATTCGAAATTTTTTTCGAACATTCGAGGCTTTACTATTCACCTCTCTAATTTGATTTATGGCGGCACTTATGTTTACATAATTTCACCACTAAAGTTTTTTTTTAACGGTAATTTCGAGGGCTTTCTGCACATTGGGATTGAAGTGTACTAAATTATAAAAAAAACCCTGAAGAAGGCACTCAAGAAAGTGCCGAAATATTGGTTTTTAAATAAACGTTAAAAGTTTTTTATAACAAAAAGACCTTAAGCTCGAAAATTTAGTAATATTTGAAATATTAAAGGTCGAACAAAATACATATTATAAAAACAATGTAAACTAATAGAATTACTTATGAATACAAGATTACTAATAAATACAAGATAACTAATTAATACAAGATAACTAGTAATTATAACTAATTCTTAACCAATAATTACTACTAATTCTTAACTAAAGTTACTTTCGTAACAATGTTATACGAAGGATAAAGCTAAATGTAACAGGTGTCCAAAAATGTACTAACGTAAATGTTTTTCAACAACTTCACTAATTTACCACTTACACAGTGACTATAAATTAGTACTTGAAGAAAATGCTCCACCAACAAAATCAAAGGGGGCTACAAGTGGTCCAATGAATAAAAATTTTAAACAAGATACTTCGATCGATTATCTAGGAGAAATTATTTGCAGAAGCATAGCAGAGGATGGTATGTCCGCGAAAAGTTTAAAAAATCCAAAGTTATATTGACTCTTTAAAAATCTTATTGCACGAAAGTGAAGCAACAATTTGGAGCTACATTGACAAGTTTTATTTAGAAAAGAATGTTTATATTCTCAAGTACTAATTTTTTCTAAAATTATCGGAAAAAATCCCGTAATTTATAAAATTTCTGGATTCAGAATTATTTTATTAATGGATCAATTTTAAAATTTTATTCGTTTAATCAAGTAAGTTAAAAATGCCAAACATCAATTAATAGCTTAATAAACCCCGATTAATTGAACACCCTAGTCATAAGTGAATTTAAAAAACTATATGGAAAAAATCACCAATAAACTATTATTTCTGCCAAAGAAAAAACTGAAAATCAGAAAACATATTTTTCCTGCAAGAAAAAAATAAATTGCTTGCAAACTAAAATTTTCTTAAATAGAGCTCAAAAAAATTTATTTTAATTCCATAGTTCCTTAAATTTAAGGTTTCGTTGCTTATGGCCAATTTCACCACTTCTATTTAAATATTCATATTTAAATATAGCTTTTATATATAATTTTATTTTTATTTGACATGAAAAACGAACTGCAAAATAAAAACAATATTTTATAAATTGTTTTTGTTTTAAATATAAGTTATGCGAACGAAGTCCTCGTTCGAAATTGACGAACAGGCTAATATATTGATATTTAAGTAAATTGGTGAAATCGGCCATTAACATTTTGCAAAATACGAACGTGTAGACATAGTTGATATAAGAAAACTAAATATAAAAATAAGAAACTTTTAATTGATACATGTCGATTTAAAAAAAAAAATAAATTGAATTAAACCAATTTTCTGAAAAATACATAAAAAGAAATCCCTAGCATTTGTTTCTTGATGCAAGAAATTCTATTCTATTTAAATCAAGAAATTCTATTCTATCAAACAAGGCTAATATTATATAAATGCAGCTTGAACTCAGAAATATCTTTCTTATTTTTAATAAACTTTTGAATTTCTTGTTTTAAGAAATTTTTGATCATATACCAAATCGTGAATTTTTTGATCATGAGAAAATGTTTCATTATTTAAGAAAATTTTACCAAATACGAACGAAATAAGTTAAAAGCAAGCAATTATTTTTGGATTTTCTTGTTTAAAGAAACGAATTGATTACTAATTCTGCAATTCTATTCCTAAATATTCCAAACGTGATTTCTGAGTCGATCTGTGGGTTCCAAATTCAGTTTTTAATGTGTTATTTACATCTGATGTTTTATCAAAATCGACCAATTGTAAAAATATCACCAATTATTTAAATTTTGTTACAAATTTATTTAGTTTCGAATTTGATTTGATTATGAAATTTCAAACAAAAAGAAAAAATTTTAGCATATTTTTTTATCATTTTTTAAATGACTAATGGCCAAATTTCCGGATTGATATTAAAACACATTTATGGTTCAAATCGTTTTAAATACAAATTCTCTTCTTCACTAAATACTTAAATCAAACTTAATTCACCGATGTTGTACACTTAATTTCAACTTAAGTTTCTATTGTAATATTTTAGCAAGGTGGCCTCAATATCACGACACTACAATAACAAGAGGCAAAGCAATACCCTGCAGATAACGAGACTAGTCCATACATGCATGTAAAGAGTAGTCCATAAAGGAGTAGGAGTACTCCAAAACTACTCCAAATATATGGGCAAAAGGTGGCCCATTTAACATTACGATGTCCTATAAGGGAACCATATAACCCACCGAAGTAGTCCCTAAACTACTCCATGGAGAACTAAAGTGGGTTAGTTTTAAAAGTACTCCATATATTTACTTGGTACTTTTAATTTTTTTTACTTTTTTTCACAAATTTTCACTTTTAAATAAACAATTAATAATGGACACCATCAGGGCTACCAATGTGTAATACTGTAAACTATAGAAAAGTATACATCATGCTGTTGGTGGCAGCACTGCATGTTAATTTCTTATAACATGGTCCATACTACAGTACATTGGACCATGTTGTAAGTAGTCCATTTAAGCCACAATGGACCACGTAGTCCAATATTATCTTTAGGGTAACAATCAAAAAAGTAATTATACTTTTTTATGATATTTTTTTTGTATTTAGTAGTGCTACCATACTTTTATTTTATTTAAATAAGACTTTTAAAATAAAATTCAAAAAATCAATCTGTATTTAAATACGATTAAAGTTTTTATGAAAATTAACTTAATTATATTTAATTACTATCCTGAAAATTGGGCATAAGAATTTTTAGGCCATGACTAATGCCAGACTTAGCTGATCTGGTCACACTGAGCACAAGCACATAATACCCACCATACTCGTGGTGGTAAAGGGAGGGTAAAAATAAAGATTGTTAAAAACAATTATTAGGTGCGTTTGAGTACTTTTACAGTAAAATGCAGTAAATGAGAAAATTGTAAAATTTGCTCTCACAAAAATCTGTTGTCCAAAAAAGTAAGCGAACGCAAATTTTGTAAAAATTCGTAAAATAAAGACAACAGCTGATGACAAATAGTTGAAGTGTTGAAAAATGTTAACACTTTTGAATATTAACTCGTTTTCTTATCGGTACTCGATTAAATACTTTTTATAACACAAACATATTTGGAAAATATTTACAAACAAATTATTTTATGTAATCTTTCATATTTGTTTGTTTTTATTTTATTTGATGTTACTAATTTGTGGCGGGTTAATTTATTCAAAAGAACATGAAAAGTTTTTTGCTATTGATTACTTATGTACCCAAGTACTTAGCACTTTTACAACTCTAAAAAATTAACATAACAAAAAAAGTTTCAAATGTTGGTATTTAGCCCAGTAAATTATTCACAAACAAGTTTAATTATTTAATATTTATTCACATTTTGTTTTTGTTTAATTTTTATTTCAACTTTTCGTTTATTTAACAATTTTTTCAAAATTTGTAAGCATTTTGCTTGTTACTTTTGTTTGTTTACCTTTTGAAACATATGTTTTTTTGTTTTACTAAATTTTACTTCAAAAATTTCTGCAGTAAAAATTTGTAAATATTCAAACAAGAACTGTCACTTTTCGCTCTCAATTTGTGTTCTCATTTACTGCATTTTGTGTACTCGAACGCAATTTCGTAAAATGCAGTAAAATGCAGTAAAAAATAGTAAAAACTTTTGTGTTCTCGAACGCAGCTATTTTAAACTTACCACGAATTTTTGTTGGAAACAAAACTCCTTTGCTTTTAGTAAAAAAAGGTTTTATCGTTTCAATTGATAAATTCTTCGGTTTTATCTTTAGATTTAGAAATTCTAAAAAGAAAGAAAAGAAAATATTTACAAAATATTCTAAAAAAATCCTTTAATATTAATAACACTCACCACCTGGTTTAGTAGGAAATAAAATTCCCTTGTGAGTAAAAGAGCCATTGGATGATTGGTCGTCAGTCTTAATTTTGGCCTTTTCGGTATTAACTATTAGAAATAATTTATTAGGTACATATTTATTTTCTTTTTAGCAGGTTAAAAATAAATTTTAATCAATTATTTACTTTGTTTTCTTTGCTGCAAAGGTTTTATTTCCGAACTATTTTTCGATTTGACTTCTTTTGGGATTTTTATTTTGGTTTTTCTTCTAGGATGGGCCTGGTATAATATTCTTATATTTTCACTGCTTTTGGAAAAGGCGTTATTTTTTGTGTTGTTATTGTCAGCTAAAAAAAATTTAGTTTTTGTTTATTTTAGGAAATAAATGCGATTTTGTGTTGTCAAAAAATAAAATCTATTTTTTGAGAATGAGTTTTGGTGGAAGAAAAAAAGTAAGAATTTACTAAATTCCATCATTTAGGTCTAAGAGTTTTAGTTTACATAAATAAAAGTAAAAAATTCAGTTGTGCCGAACCTTTATTACGCTTTATATGGGATTTATAAATTAAAAACTAATCTTTATAAAAACTGCTTTTACAGTATTATAAAACGTTGCGGCTTAAGGCATTTCGCTTTATGCGAGACCTATGAAAAATTATGAACTGGATACCACAAAGTTTTATTAGCTGGTTTATAGTCTTTGAAAATGCAGGTTGGACTAGATCAGGAAATCGGCATGATTACGCAATTTCCATACATCTGGTAGATTTGGGTGTGACAAAAAAAAGTAAACTTTACTTCTAATGCCCGTAATTTCTACAAAAATAAAGCTGGTCGTGTTCGTACCTAAGAGTTATATTTATTTACCTATTTCAACGTTTATTTGTCCTACGTGTTTTAACCTTCAGTTCAGGCAGCATTTACACCATAGATTTCTATACACAGCTAGCTTTCTTTCTGTAGAAATTACGGGCATAAGTATCAAAACAAGAAAAACTTAATTAAATGTAATACAAAAATATGAAATATCCTCCAAATATTTACCCCCTTGTTCCATTCATAACAAAAGAATTTTGTAGAAAACCAAGGGAAATAGATGAAGTGAAGGGTTGCAAAGCCACCGAGTCATATTGGCAGATATAGTTGACGAAGAATACTATTACCATTTTCGTCTTTTGCATTGCGGTTATAGGCTTTTAATGGCCGAAAGTATACACAACAGCGTTTCAATTGTTGCAATACTTTGTTGAAACATTTTCTTTAATAAGATTTTCAGAAGATGCTGTCTCGTTTAATGTCCATTCACTTCTCCACCTTCCTGAGTGTATAGAAAACGTTGGTTTCTTGGGCAGTTTTTAATCCTACGATTTTGAATACTATTTACAACAATTAAAAAACCTACAAATATATTACAGCACCAAAACAACAAAACTTTCTATGACCAACACACACAAATATAGCAGAAAGTTTCATTAACGGCCAATTTCTCCAAGTTTAGTTAAAACTTTAATTTCCAGTTAACAATATGTTTTTGGCAGTTATAACTAACTGATAGAAAAAATTGGCGAAAGTGGCCGTAAATATAATAAAAAAAAGGAATTATTATATCGATTTATATACCGGTTTTCTATTTAAATTTAAAAATACCGGAAAGAATTCCCCAATAAAAAATGGAGCTCCAACGATGCAGGTTTGTAAGGGAGAAATGTAAAAGCTTTGCCTACCATCTCGCTTACGGAAGGCATGAATTTTAAATGGTGAGTTTCCACTTTGAAGCAATACATTTTTGACACAAAAACCGCTTTTTTCAGCGCACATACAAATTGGCAAAATTGTCGGCAGTCATGTTCTGAAAATCGAATTCGATCGAAATCGAACAAATTTTGAAAAGGCAGCTTTGTTTAAAGTTCATAAAAACATTCCCTTTTATAGACCTCATACTTTGAGGACTACTTATCTTTTTCAGAACTACCCTTAAAATCAGGAAAAACTAAGTTTATTTAAACCAATTGAATTTAAAATCTCAATTGATTTCAATTTCACTCGATTTCGATTTCCAAAACATGGCAAAAAGTGTTTGGAAGGCTACTAAATTAGGCGTCGAAAAGTAGCCAGAGTTATATTCGATCAAAGGTAAGATTTTATAAAAATTAAACGCTTTTAAAATTTTTAATTTTATAATAAAAACAAAATGAAAATATCACTTTTTTCAATTTCTTCATCTTAAATGAACATTCAACATAAGCTATGGTTACACTTGTTAAATATTTGACCAAATAAACCACTGCTTTTGTAAATAATTAGTGTGATTTAAAATGATCTTATTATCACAAAATAAAACTAATTATTATATTGCTAGACATAGCAAATAAACTATTTTTGGAATTGGGCTCTACAATAACTGCTGTGTTCAAAAAACCACATTATTTTTGAAATCTAAATTATTTTTTATGAATACGGCAGTATATATTACAAACAGGGAAACCGAAAATATGCCCTAAATAGCGTTTTATGCGAATTAAATATTCAGTAAAATTTGAAAATATTCCCTAAAGGTTGTTAATTAAAAACGGGTGCGTTCGTAAATGCATTACTGCGCTGCATCAATGATTTAAAATGGTTATATATTTATCAGTGAAGTAAATGTGTACCAAAAAATTGTGAAATACTCCACAAAAATAATAGTCACACAATAATAAATATAATAATTATTCTCTTATCGCCATTAAAAAAAGTTTGCTTTTCTGATGCAGCGCAGTGATGCATTTACGAACGTACCCAACATGTCCAAAAACCCCAAAAATGGCTTACTGAAATCTAATTTGAAGTAAACTATTTTTGGGCCGACTTAAAAACACAAAGAGTCTATTTATGAAAGAAAATTGGATGAGGACTATGTAAAATTATAGACTGATTCTCACCATTTTCAATAGGCTTCGTACTTATTACAATTAACACGTATTTCCCCAATGTGATCAAATTATCTGTAAAAATGCAAAAGGTTTTCATGGACAGACAATCAAATAGACGGACGATCACTTTTAAAAGTGATTTTGATCGTTATAATTTATGGACGGGCCTAGATTTCGGTGAACTACCCACCTCAGCGCAAACGTCTATGAGCAATTCCAGCGAAAAGCCTAATTTTTGTAACGTAACGCCAGAAGTAATTTATAACGGGTGGTTAATTTTTGAACCGATGCTGAATGTGAACCCCACCTAAATGTCAAGTTTTTTTCCGCATTTCATTTGACATTTCTCAATTTCAGACTAACTCAATTTGAACCTTGGAAATATACACAATCGAGCAACGCGTTAAAGTTATTCAGGCTTATTATGAAAATGGGCGTTCAAATCAAAATGCATATCGTGCACTTCTTGTCATTTGTTTGGTCAATTTAATCATCCAAATGTGCGTACAATCGGAAAAATCATGCAAAAATTTGAGCAAACCGGGTCTGTAGGAGATGTTAAAACACTCGTGCATGCCCGTACTGCAGAAAATATTTCTGCTGTTCGCGATAGTGTGGCTGAAGAGCCGTCCACCTAAACTCGTCGTCGTGCCCAACAATTGCACCTTTTGCGCTCGCCGTTGATGAACATAATGAATGCATAAAGACTTGCATTTACAGGCTTACAAGGTGCAATTGACTAGAACGAAAGCCTCTTGACCATTCCAAACGTCGTCAATGGTCAATTTTCGAAGAAAATCTTCTTAAGTGATGAGGCACATTTTCACTTCAGTGGATTCGTCAATAAGCAGAATTGCCGCATTTGGGCGAATGATAATCCAATAGTGATTGTCGAAAAACCAATGCAACCACAAAGAGTGACTGTTTGGTGCGGTTTATGGGCTGGCGGCAAAATCGGGCCGTATTTTTTCCAAAATGAGGCCGGTCAGGCAGTTACTGTAAATGGTGTTCGCTATCGTGAGATGATAACGAACATTTTATGACCCGAATTGGAAGATATGGATGTGGACGATTTGTGGTTTCAACAGGACTGTGCCACTTGCCACACAGCTAACGATACAATGGCTCTTTTGCGCGACAAATTCAATGGCTTTGCTATCTCACGTAATGGCGATGTCAATTGGCCGCCAAGATCATGTGATTTGACACCATTGGACTTCTTTCTTTTGCGTTATTTAAAAGAAAAGGTGAACGTCGATAAGCCAGCAACAGTTCAAGAGCTAAAGGATGAGATAATTCGGCACATTAACGGCATAGAACCTCAATTATGCCTAAGCGTCATCGAAAATTAAGACTATCGGATGGAGGTGCACAGCCGAGGTCGCGGCAGCCATTTGGCTGATATTTTGTTCCATACATAATTCAACCATACCAATATTATCATAATAAAAAGAAATGACAATAATTTTCTAAATAATTTGTGTTTTATTCAAAATCAACATCGGCCCCTAAGATTTAACCTCTCTTTATAATGAACTTTTTTACAAATTTGATTTCTTCATTTAATTTTTTACATTTTGTCGTACAAGTACCACTTCACGTCACAATGGGAATGCCCATATACAAATTAATTTTTCTTTAAATTTAGCTTATGTATAAAACTTAAAGCTTGGGAATCGCATTTAAATTTAATGACTGAAAACTTGCATTGGCTTGAGTAGAAGATTAAAATAAAATCATCAGTTAACCAGAATTAAAAAAAATTTATATGATTCGCTGCGAAAGCACTTGTAGGAATTAAAAAAATTGAACATAAACTTAAAAAAGTCTGCAAAAATTCCCTTTTAACTTATATATGCACAAAAATGCTACAAAGGGAAAAATATGCACTAACGATTCCAAAACCCATAAAGAGCTCTAAAACGGATGAATTTATTATTTCTGCCTTCATAGATCTCACACGGAAAAACATGCAACTGCATATTTACGGTTTCCTGATTATAAAACATCTTCCAAAATGACAATAATTGGTTAAAAACGTTAAAATATAAGAAAATCTTACCTTTGATCGACCATAAACCTAAGTTTTTTTTTATATGATCAAAAACAATTAACAACTTTTCGAGGCGTTATTTTAAACAAGTGATTTATGTGTAATTTTTTTAGTTTTTTCATAATATTTTTTTTTTTTTTTGATTTTGCTTGAAACTAAAAATTTTTGGCGAACTATTTAAGTTATAATGCCAGGGTATCACACAATTTTTTGGAGCTTCAAACACAAAAACCTCGTTCGACCTAAACCTTCGTATAGGAAGGCGAGAGCTTCCAGAATCCGCTCCAGAGTATTTTGGTCTCCACCAGTAAACGTCTGAGTTATTTCCTTGGTACTCCACCAGTAAAACGTCTGAGTTATATATGGTTCTCCACCAGTCACATTGAGTTAATTTTGGTTCTCCACCAGACAACACATTAAAACATTGAGGTTAAAAACGAATGCATATAGTTAACGCAGAAACCGCAAAAACTGAAACTCGGTACAGTTATACGACGCCGAAACACTAACCAATGCGGGGTGACAACGCAAAACGCACGAAAAGCAGACAAACAAGAACGACCTGTTTGTCCTTAAAAAAATAATGACAAAAAGCGCGAGCTGCTTCTCCACTCAGAGCAGTTTTACGAGTGATTTTTTTTTTTCATAATATATACGTTTTAATATTTTAACATCAGTATCAAGGCGAATTCATTACAGGTGATCTTAAAAGCCCTGCTGATAACATTTTTTAAGCTTTATAATTGTTGAATGTCAACATTTTGTTTATTATCTTTGCTTCTGTTTTGTTTTATTTCTGTTTTTTGACATTGTACAATGATTTTACAAACACAACTGGCTTTTGTACGAGTTGTACTTATTGTAGAGGGTGTTTTTTTAAGTGTCACAACTTTGAGTTGGCATCATTGCTTTATTTGAGCACCTATTTAACAGCTGATAGTTGCTTTTTGTTTAGTTTGCTTTGAAATTTTTAATCAAAATAATTCGGCGAATGGGCTGAAGCACAAATTGATTTTGATTTTAAATTTCCATTCAAAATTTTGTTTTCCGATGAAGCCCATTTCTGGTTGAATGGGTATGTAAATAAGCAGAATTGTCGCAACACCATTACATCCACAGAAAATAGCTGTTTGGTGCTCTGTATGGGCCTGGCGTAGACATTGGCCCATATGTCTTCAAAAACGATGATGGTCAGAATGCGAAGAGTTGTTGAAAATTGGTGTTCGAGATTGACGGCCACATGGAGTAAATCATAATTAAACGTTAATAACATAAAATTTTCTTTCCAATAAAGCCCGTTTCATTGATATCAAAAATATATTTTCTTGTTTTGTTATGATTTAGTAACGTAATGAATTCGCCTTGATCAGTATTTTATTAAAACAGCAAGCCAGAGGTAAAAATTTTGTTTTTGTAAAACATGGACGTGGCTTCAGATGAATTTACGGCCATGTTCTGGAAACTGAAATCTACGAAGATTTTCCTGCTCATCAAATATTAAGCATAAAAAGCGAATATTTATGAACTTTCAACCCAAATCAGTTTTAATATTTGTTGGATTTTAATTTCACTCGAACATGGTTGTTAGCAAGGCGAATTCGTGTAAACGGTGGTGGCGATACTACAACAAGTACAACACAAAAAACACAACATTGTATTTTATTTGTTGCTTTCGTTGGTCGAAATGTCAGAAACAAAAGGAACTTTTGACATTTCTCTCTTAGTAAGAAAAAAAGTAGCACAGATGTGCTTTCAACGCCACCTGAAAAATGAATGAACATATATGCAATTACTTACAATTACGGTTTGAATCGGAATTCTTTAAAATACTTTCAACTTTTTCAGGTCCATTTTTTTTCTTTTGAACTGATAATTTCTTTTTATTTTGAATATTTGATTTAATTTCCATCACAGTTTTTGCAGCTGTAAAAACATTTCATAACTATAATTGTAAACAACATATCCTTTATAAATACAATTAACCTTTTCCTCGGTTCCTTTCGTCATCTTCTTCTGGTATCTGATTTCTTTTCAATGTGTTTTTTACCTCTCTATTGTAAGATTTTGGTTTCATTTTTTTTAATTTGTGAGTGGTAAGTTGAGGTGACATCTCAATTAGTGATTTTAATTTGTGGGCTGCATCTATTAAATTATAATAAATATTATATTCAAATCAGCAATATATATTTAAACGGATATCAGATTATCACAACTGTAAACAATTTTCTAAAACACTTCACCTCGATCAATAACTTTAAACTTAAAACTCACCTTTCAAATAATCCTTGTTGCTATTGTTTACTAAATCTTTAGTTTCCACACTGAGCAAAGAGTTTTTGACATTTAATGGTGTTTTTGTTTTTGAAATAGTTTGGTCTGAATGTGATAAGTATTTATTGTAATTAAAATATTTTTAGTTTATTGAAAACTTACGAGTAACAGAACTTAAAGGTTTTATTTTCATGTCGATCACAGTCTGCTTAGCAGTATTTGTATGGATGGGTTGCGATGGGCCCTTGTTTAGATTAAAATCTTTAAGGTTTTGTGATTCCATAAATTCGACATGGACTGTTAAGATTAGAATTAGATTTTTTATTAAATTCAACATTTTTTATTTTTTTTTCGAATTTATTCTATGAGCTTAATTTCAGTTATGTATTTTATAAAGCTTTTTTGTAATAGTTCTTTCTATTCCTTAAATTTTTAGGAATGACTGTTATACACCACCAGACTATTATATTGTATTTTCTTGTTACATTTTACCTTAACTATCCTTTGGATAGCAATGAAGTATATTGTATGTACAGAAAAATTTACAATTATTATTATTTTATTATTATAAAAGTCATTCCTAAAAATTTAAGGAATAGAACTATTACAAAAAAGCTTTATAAAATACATAACTGAAATTTAGCTCATAGAATAAATTCGAAAAAAATAAAAAATGTTGAATATAATATAAAGTAACCTACGAAAAGAAAAAATTCCCAGTTTCTATTTTGTATTAAATTAAAAATCGAATGAATTTTAATAACTAATAATAACTTTAGATATGAAACTAAAAAAAACAAATTGTTCGACCATAATTTATTTAAAAAAATGGGCGACCTTTTACTTAATTTTTTCTTTATTTCATATTTACCTCTCTTGGGTGGTAGTTGGGATTCCAAAATGGATTGCTTACTAACGGGTTCTCTCAATTGCATATTTGAACTCTCATTACCTTTAATTTGTAAGAAATTTTAAAGGAACTCAAGGGAAACATTTTACGAAACTAACCCTTTTTGTGTTTTAAAGCCGTGCCCTGAATATTTTTTTTTATCAAGCTTTCCGTTTTGAAATTTGGATCCCCTTTTGTAGTGCACTTCCTTTCTAAAGCTTTTAATTTTTGAGCTGTGACTCTTCTGCGAATGAATTTTTTTTTACGTTTTTCCAGTAGTTTCTTCGCTTTATCACAGATTTCCGAATTTTTGTCAGTTCCATCAGTATTTTTGGAGCTCATGTTGCGAGTAACATTGAAATTTGTAAAGTTTTTTGTTAAAATATTTGTAGATTCTTTGGGTTTGAATACCAAATTTGTATGATTTTTGGTAAAACCTTTTGAACTGGGCTTCATAGTTGATAATTCGCATTTTAATATTCGATACAACCCATTATTTTCAAAACTGGAGAATTTGTATAATTTTGATAATACAGAGAATTTGGAAAACATTTATTTTATTTTTATTAAATTCTAAAAAAATGGTGTTGAAAAATAACTAAACAATTTTGAAATTTACAATTTTTAAATTAAACGACGTTGTCAAATAAAATGTAAAGAAATTCACAGTTGTGGCTATAATTTTAGTCCGGTCTTCACGAGACATAAATTTACTAACAGTAAGTGTCGGAAATGGCATTTTCTTTTCCCTTCTCTCCTAAAAACGTAAGACTTGACGAGTCAAACTTGACGTGTGTGAACCGGCACTAAAGACCTCGTTACTAAAACGTTAATGTTGTTACTAAAAATCAAGGCTGGCAACCGATTCCGAAACCAATACCGTTTAAATTGAATACCGGTATTGATACCGATACCGAAATTAATTTTTGCATAAAATACCGATATACATACGTATACCGTTTTCCTTAATACCGGTATTATACCGGTACAATCGTTTCGGTTTTTAAAAATAATATAATTTTTTAAATAAAAAAAATTTAAGTTTCAACACTTGTGCTAATGAAAACAAGTAAGAAAGTCAGTCGGTCAAGCCCAACTATATGATACCCTAAACCACAGTTTTTAAAACACATTTACGAGAGTGCATCCTATTCGGGACCCATTGAGAATCATGCTTATGTGTACATATAAATATTAAAGGGCTGCATGAACTTCTTTCATAAACATACTGAAATACTTATTCACTGAAAGTCGTGTTCGAATAAAATTGTGATTAGACCCCTTTCAGACTCGGCAAGTAAGTTGCGCAAGTTACTTGCCGACAACAACAAAGTCTGTACAAAATTTTTTTTTTCTTTACCCCGACCTTACCGCTAACGTCTACAAACTAAGAGTTGCGCAAGAGACTTGCGCAAGTAACTTGCCGAGTCTGAAAGGGGTCTTACCGAACAAACTGTTGTTTTATTCATGCTGCTATGAACACATTTCGTTTCATATCGTAAAGTTTACGACGTAAACACACAGAGGTTGTTCAATGAAACGGGCTTTGTTTCATAATTTTCATTCTCTCTCATTTATTTTTATTAATACTCAATAGCAATGTTACCACTTCAGTAAATTCATGTAATTATTTGCATGCGTTGCCCATGTGTAATTTAAATTTTAACATACCTATATGTAGATATACCTATGCACATATATCTATAGTATACATATTTGGAATATAAACAATAAATAAAATGCAAAATATGTTTTTTTTTGTTTGTCATTTGCATTTCTTTTTGTGCTGGATGATGTATATGACACTTTTTTGCCTAGAATTTATCACTTTTATTTTAACCATGAATTATCTCATTTACGGCCATTTTCACCAAGTTCGGTTATAATTAACTATCGGTTATAGCTGTCAAAACATATGGGTAACCGGAACTTTAATTGAAAGTGAGTTTTAACCGAACTTGGTGAAAATGGCCGTTAGTTCTCATTATAATAATATCTGTAGATTGTTAAGCATTTTGAATTTATTAGCTATCTACTTTTTTCTGTTAAAGACAAAAATATTGGCGAAAATTTTTTAATGTTAGTGAATGTTTTTGAAAATAAAATTAAATATATTTAATATTATTGAAAATTTACATTGAAAACAAAAATAAATTTGAGTTTTTATTTCAATATTAATGTATCTCTTAAACTTGTTGCATTTACCCCTCATGGTTATTTATATTTTTTTGTTTAACTTTCTTATGTTTTTATTTTTCTACAACTGGCAACACTGACATTTAAATCATACTGTTTTTCCATGAACTTATTCGAGATTTGTTCAATGGTTGTTCTGTTTCATAGTTGTTAATGTTCATATTCTCTTGTATAAGCAAATAAAATAATTTCATCTTATTCGTCTCTTAAATATCGAGTGTTCATTGCTTTCATTTCATAGTGTTTCTTCTTAATGAATACGAATGAAGCGAACACAAAATTATAATGAAGGTTTCATGAACATCATTATTAAGTTTCATGCAGATGTTTAATAAATATAGAAATATCTATATTTAAAATTTCATTTAAATCGGCAGAAATTGCCCCAATCTCCCCTCGTGATCCTACGATTTAAATAGGCTTGGTCCTTGTGCCAATAAAAACCTATAAGCCAAATTTTATCAAATTATCTCCAAAATTGCGACCTGTACTTTGCGCACAATGTTAGATCGACTCAGAAAGTGATTCTGAGTCGATCGGTTTGTTTTAAGGTGTTACACACATCAGCACAAATGCATAAAACCCTCTTCACTATTGTGGTGTGGGTATTAATTGTTTGTTAACTTGACGCTCTATGGTTGCAACACTGTTATTGTTTTGTTACTTACTAATGGCTAATAAATCACTGATGGCTTATACGCTGATTAGGTTTAACTAAACTTGAATTTATATCTAGCTTTAACTAAACAACTATAAATCAGTATCGTATGTATTATATGTTGTTAAAAAAATAACATCCGGAAGGCAATGCATGCCTACTAAATCGAAGTTATTCACTTCAGTTTTCCTGTTAAGTAGGTAAAAAGATATCATGTGGCAGCAATACGATAAATGTTGTCAAATTCATATTGCCTGTATTGGCAGTTTAATCGGTAAATTTTACATGCATTACAACTGACATGAAATGCTTAACATTAACACTAATATGCTGTTAGTGTTAAGCAGTGTTGCCAATTTAGCGATTTAGTGGCTAGATTTAGCCATTTTTCACCCTGTTTAGCCATTAAAAAATGACTTTAGCCATTAGCCATTTTTTAGCCATTTTTCAAATTGTTTAGCCATAAAATTTTATTTGCCGTTTTACTTTTAAAAGAATAGTTTTTATTTTATTTTAAAAATTTATAAAAGTAAAATAAACATTTTAAACAGTTAAAACGCCTTTAATTTAAATCACAACTTTTGCAAATGCTGAAAATCGCTATAAACGAGGATGAAACATCTTTCAAAGTAAAGTAACAGTATTCCAATATTAAATTTATAAAATGGATCAACACAAACATCGGTGTTTCTTTCTGGTTGCAAGTAAATCAATTTTCAATAAAGAGATACAGTCGACAACAAAATTTTTTGTAAGAAATTTCAGAATTGACTATAAAGTTGCTCTCACTTCCATGGTCTAATGCTGAAGTAGAGAGGGTATTTAGCCAAGTAAACATCTTAAAAGTAATTTTAGAAATAGGTTACATTAAGCAACCGTTAATTCGATTTTTTTAATTAGGTACATATTTTTACCATAACAATAAACTATTTTTACCAACACCACAATAGTGGAGAGGGTACCATGCGTTTGTGCTGATGTTTGTAACACCTTAAAATATTGATACTTAGCCAACCTTTACGTATACCGATTGACTCAGAACCACTTTCTGAGTCGAATTAACGATGATTGTCCGGCTGGCTGGCTGTTCATGTACACCTTGTGCGCAAAGTAACGGTCGTAAATTTGCAGATAATTTAATAAAATTTGGTACATAGGTTATAATGTGGTGTAGGGTATCATCTAGTCGGGGTTGACCGACTATACTTTTTTAATTGTTTTATATTGTAGATCTGGACTCAAAAGGTTGGGTTACTGTTGTCGTGATTATGATTTTCCCTCAAATTATTTAAAACTAATAGGCACGAGTGATTCCTATGAGATGAAAAATAACGACATCGAATTTATCGATGATTTAATTTTTAAAATATATATCAAAATATTAATTTACGTTTACTCTTATTTAAGAAATTGATCTTGACTTACAATTTCATCGTAAACAAATTTAAATGAACTATTTCTGTTTTGTTATTGAATTTTAATGTGTTTTATTTAAAAAAGCTTTTAGCCATTTTTTAGCCCATTTTTCCGTAAATTTAGCTATTTTTGGTCATCAAGTTTTGGCAACACTGGTGTTAAGTATCGACTCATCATGTTAGAGGTTTTCTCATGTTGTAACACGATTGTTAATGCAAAAAGTGTTGCCACGACCAAAAGATTTTAACAGTATGTTACTGATGGACTGGAATGTAAAATAGGCCTTATAGTTTTTTGTGGAATTGACACCGCCCAAACAAAGCTAACACTTATTTTCGTCTATTTACAAAACTATATGCGTTAAAGCTTACAAACTTTTGAAGCCTCAACAGACTATAAATCCATGTACATTTTAAGGTTTCATATTGCGTTAGTAGGAGTGGAAAAAAGGATACCCAAGATCAGTGATGTTATATTTTTTAAAGCCCCTACACAAAAAAAATCCATATTTTCCCTACGCACTCAAAAAATTGCACTCACAAAAATTCTTACAACTTTGAAAAAGTCCCTTAATTTTAATGGTTTCAATAAATCTTTCCTTCTTTTCCCTATGGCCATTTTTTTAGAAAAAAATCCCTACAAATAGGAATTTTCCCTACGTATAACATCACTACCCCACATAGTGATTATTATTATAATCGATATATCGGTATTACAATTAAATGAACCAAACAAAAAAAAAAAAAAAAAATTCAAATAATAATGTTAAAAAAAGAAAAATATATATACAGTGAGCGTCAAAATAAAGTGTACAGCTTGTTTTCCAATATAAAAAGTGTTATGTTAGTTATGAAAATTTAAATTTCTACTTTGCCAAGTTTGATCAGATTTTAAGCTTGCTGTCATCTGTAAAAAATACGTTGCTCCAAAATTTGACCAAAGCAAGTTGGACAAAAAAAAAAAAACGTGATAGAAGGTAGAAATAATAAATTCAACGGAACAAATACAGTATCTATAGTGAAGCGTGATAGGGTTGGCTTTTGTAATACGTCCTAAAACAGCTGGATTAGTCCAATAGTCGCTCGATACCACATCAACTAAACATGTGGGAGCATTTGGACAGAAAAATTAAAAAAACATAACAGTAAGCATTCTCTGAAGAAAATTCTGCAGGAAGAGTTTCCAAAAATGGGTGTAAAACTCACTCGCTTACGTGTGCTGGATGTAACCATCATATCTAAATTTTTTGATTTTCCATTCAACATCGTCTGTGTCACACATAGAAACACATTTCCATTAGTACTACGACAATGCTTGATGAGTATTTTAATAAGTATATTTGTGCCTTCAGAAAGCTGAACGAATATTTTTATACTTGAACTTTTGTATTTCAAACTGTCAAACACCACACCTAAAAATTTCTTGTTGAACTTACCCTAGGTCTACACTAAAGATAAATATCTCAGCAAGTTGGCAATAACGTCGGCAGAATAACAGAGCAATATTTCTTATTGCTCAGCTTATGTTAAAGGCATGGGAAAACGAATTTGTGTTAACTCATAATTTTAGAAAATTCAAGGAAGAAGGTGCTGTGTAAAAATTACGCCATCTTACAAAAATTTTATTTATTTATATAAATTTTTACTTATTCGACTTATTTTTTAAATGTATTGTTGCGAAAGTAAAATTATCTAAGCATTATTTATAGTTATAGTAATAAGTTATCTTTTAAGTTATAGTAGTTACTTAAAATTGTCATGTATAATTTTGAACACAACTGTTATTTTAAAATAATTATTACATGAATTTCCCAGTCATTTCTAGAAATGGTTTTAGAACATAATAAGTAGTTAATACAGGAAGGTTCAGGAAATTTCAAGAAATAGTTATGAAATATAAAAAGGGGTGACTCATGAATAATTAGTTTAGTTTGTTTTGAGAAACGGTTCTGTTCGTAACTAATAATTGTGAACAAAATAATTAATAAAGTTTGTTAAGTTAAATAAGTGTGTGTTTTTATTCGGTTTTGCAATTAAAAGAACTCAAACGCGTTTATTAAAGGAAAAACGTAACAATTGGTGTCAGAAGTGAAATTGCAATAAAAAAAAATAAAATAAATAAACAAATAAAAAAAAAGGATAAAAAAAAAACTTTACAAACAACAATGAAATTCGATGAGTTAAAAGTTGAACAGCTTAAGAAAGAGTTGAGCAAGTTGGATCTGCTTACTGCAGGAAATAAAGCTGAGCTGCAGAAAAGATTAATCGATGAATTTAAGCGACGCAATATTGACATCGCAGCTTATGAATTTGATGAAAAGAAAGAAATAGAAGTTGCTACCCGTGCAGTAACAAGCAACATGGATCTTAACACAATTTTTGCTGCTATGATGCAGAAAATGGAAGAAAATTCAAAAGCTATCGTAGCTGAAATCCAAGAAAATTCTAGAGCGACAAACGAAAAACTTCAGGCTACTAATGAAAAACTTGAGAAGCTTCAAGAGATTTCTACTGTTATAAACGAAAGAGTAGACGATATGGAAATAGAATTGTCTGATGTAAAAACACAAGTCACCGATGTAAAAACTTAAGTTACGGATGTAAAAACACAAGTCACGGTTTTTGATGGAAAACTACATCATCTGGAAGAAAGAGTAAATAGTCTTCAGTGCCAAGAGGGAACGGTTCGAGTTTTACCAGAAGTCTCTAGTAGAATTAAAGCCCCGAGTTTTGACGGCAGTACACCATTTAATGTTTTTAAGTTCCAGTTTGACACAGTTGCCAACAAAAATGCATGGAACAATGAAGAAAAAGCTATAGAGCTGATTCTGGCTTTAAAAGGAACTGCAGCTGAAATTTTAGAAAGTGTACCAGTAAGTTGCAGAAATAATTATGATGACATTATGGCAGCACTGCAACGCAAGTATGGTGGTGAACACAGAAAAGAAATATTCAGAATGGAATTACGGGGTAGAGTACAAAAGGCAAGCGAGACGCTACAGGATTTCGCACTGGAGATTGAGCGCTTGGTGCAGCTTACTTATCCAGGTGAAAGTCATCCATTGCTAGATCATTTTAAGACTGAGGCATTTGTTAACGGTATACGGGATGCTGATGTAAAACTAGCGGTATGTGCATCACAGAAGCCATCGTTTGCAGAGACGGTATCGTTTGCCCTGGCACAGGAAACCGCTAGAATAATTTCAAAACCGCATATATGCAAGGTGCGCAAGCTCGATATTGCAGCCGAAGACGAAGAAGATATTCTAAAGGAAATGAGAAGCATGAAGGAGGCAGTTTTGCAAGCTTTGAGCGAGAAGCAAAGTAAAAATAAAGCAAAATGCTATAATTGCGGTAAGATTGGCCATATTCAGCGAAACTGCAAAGCACCCAGACAACGATCAAGATCTGCTTCGCCGCAAAGGGAGCCACCGCTAAAGCTGAGAAGAGCAAGCAGTGCAGAAGAAACTGAAAGTCACACGATCAATTTAGTAGTGAAAACAAGTAACAGAAATATTACGACTTGTGGTTACATAAATGGTGAAATCCGCATTTTGACTATCGACACTGGTGCAGGACATTCCATTATAAGAGCTGATTTGATAAAGAGAGCTGTCGAGCCACTAAGCGGTGTAAATTTGCGAACAGCTACGGGAGAGCCTGTCATTGTCTATGGCAAAGCAAGAGTGGAAATAAGAATGGCCGATATGATCGTTTTTGATGAATTTATTGTGGCTGAAATTATGGACGAGGTCATAATTGGAGCAGATTTTATGATTCGTCAAGGCATTAGTCTAGATATGGGACGACAAATTATGAATTGGCGTGATCTAGAAATACCCCTGAACGTTGGGAATGGAAGTGAAGCTCTCGTAAGACAGCTAGTCACTGGTGATCATAGCAAATTGTCATCCCAAAGAGACGATGGAAAACGTGGGAAGGCGAGCACAAATTCAAGACGGCCCAGTGAACATAAAAGCAAGCACTGTAAGGAGTCTGAAAACAGGAAACGCATCAATGGGATTCGCATATTACATATTGAACCCAGCAAAGACTGGTCATCGGCGCAGAAAAGTGATCCCGTATTAGCGAAAATCATGAAGGCCAAGAAAGACGGTGAAAGACCGTATCATGAAGAAGTTAGATTGGAGGGTCCACTGATGAAAGCGTATTGGGCGCAGTGGAGTAGTCTGCGGATGGTTAATGATTGCCTATACCGTACATGGGAAAGTACTGATGGCAAAACGGTTGAAAACCTTATTGTAGTACCGTCTTTTAAAGTATGCGAAGTTGTGAAGAAATTCCACGACGGTACTGGTGGTGGACATCTTAGCGTTACAAAAACCATAAAGAAGTTAAAAGCAAGCTACTATTGGGTCGGTTGCAAGCAAGCCGTGATTGAGTGCATAATTAAATGCCCACAGTGCGTTGAAGACAGCGGTCTAATTGGAGGAAATAGAACACCGCTCCAGCATTGCGACTTTGGTGAACTATGCGTACCAGCGAATAATAAGGACTCCACCCAAGAGCAGAAAAGCGAGTTAAGACGAAGGCGTGATAATTTATCAAATGACAAGATAAAAGCCAGATACGATCGACCGGCAAATTCGGAAGGCTTCAAAGAAGGCCAGTTGGTTTTACTTTTTAATCCGCAACGGAAGAAAGGACTATCTCCAAAGCTGCAGACTCATTGGGATGGCCCGTATAAAGTAATAAAGAAATTGAATGACGTGGTGTATCGAATCCAGAAATATAAGAGTCCAAGGTCAAAAATGAAAGTGGTACATCTAGAACGACTATCCCATTATGGAAAAGGAGAAACTGAGCCTATTCGGGACGAACAGGCTTAAGTGGAGGGCAGTGTTGCGAAAGTAAAATTATCTAAGCATTATTTATAGTTATAGTAATAAGTTATCTTTTAAGTTATAGTAGTTACTTAAAATTGTCATGTATAATTTTGAACACAACTGTTATTTTAAAATAATTATTACATGAATTTCCCAGTCATTTCTAGAAATGGTTTTAGAACATAATAAGTAGTTAATACAGGAAGGTTCAGGAAATTTCAAGAAATAGTTATGAAATATAAAAAGTGGTGACTCATGAATAATTAGTTTAGTTTGTTTTGAGAAACGGTTCTGTTCGTAACTAATAATTGTGAACAAAATAATTAATAAAGTTTGTTAAGTTAAAAAAGTGTGTGTTTTTATTCGGTTTTGCAATTAAAAGAACTCAAACGCGTTTATTAAAGGAAAAACGTAACAGTATATTAATTTGTTTAAGCTTGAGATCTTTTTTTTATATAAAAATATTAATTTTTATTAAATTTATTTTTTATTTGTTAAAATAAAATTTATGTTTTTATATAAAAAGAACTAAATTTCCCACACAATTTGCTTCTATTTTTTTTTCTTTTTTGCTTCTTTTTTCAATTGACAACCAAATTTGACGTTTTATGTTAGCAATAATTGTCAACAAAAATGGACTAACAATTATTATAATAATAATAATAAGTCGCAAAATGGTTTCATTCATTCAATAAAAAAGAGAACATAACCTATAGGAATAACATAAACAGCATTGTACAATGTTACCAACACACTTCACTTTCTTTTCGTTGTGCAATAAAAATCAAAAGTCTTTTGATTGCTGCCAATATATTGTACTACCCTCGAATATTACATGCACATGGGCGATATAATTGTACAATACGTAAAATTAAACAATTTTATTGCAAGTGTATGAGCCGCTTAAGAAACAAAACAATAACAGTGTTGGAACCATAGAGTGTCAAGTTAACAAACATATTTTTTTTAGCACAAGTGTTGGAACTTTTAATTTTTTCTATTTGAAAAATTATATTATTTTTAAATGATATGCAAAATTTATGCAAAAAACTAATTTCGGTATCGATATCAATACCGATCGTTGGTATCGGTATCAGTTTCCAGCCTTGATATTTACTAAAGATTTTTAAAGATTTGTTTTCTTAAACAGTGTTGCCAGTGAATTTTTTTCAAAAATAGCTACACATGCTAATAAAAATCCGATTTTCCCTACACGGGGAAAAATTTCCCCTTCAAAAATACCTTCGCATTATTATCATTAAAATAGAAGAAAAAACATTAGTTATAAAAAGTAAATTTTATTCGAATATTTATACTAAAGTTTTGACATAAAATAATTACAAAACTAAAAAAATAATACATGTCTGTGTACTTTTGATTAAATTCAATTAAGTCTTTCAACATCAGGTGTGATCCCGTACTCAACGTTGGGAGCCCGCGGGATCCCAATCTTATTGAAAACTGTTACCGTACTCAAAGTTTGGCAAGGTGGAGCTTGTAAGAGAAAAATATTCTTCTTTTTGCACGAAGTAGCCCGTACTTTTTTTGGGCAAATTTATAAAATTGTTAAACAATTAACTGTGTCAAAAATAAATAAAAAACTGCAAGAAGATAACCAACATAATTAATCACCCCTATTATGTTAGTCGTCGTCGACGTCGACATTAATTTTGAATTGTTGTCACATCAAGATGATAACTTCGACGTTATTTTGGTATTTTATGAGAATGTTGTGTCGACGTCGACTAGTTATCGAAAATTTGGCAAAAAAAAATCCCATCTCCAATTATTTTTTTGTTTTTCATCATAATATCTCACTTTTAAACGCTATTTATTCTATTTTCCGACATATTTTTACTGAGGGTTTTCTGATTTTTTACAGCTTTAACGTTTATTAATAAATTATAATCCTATTTTTTCGACCTTTTTTATTAAATATTACACTTTAATAAATTATCCAAGCTTAAGGTCAAATCTTCTCCAGGAAATTTTTTAAACAAAAAAAAAAAAAAAAAAAAAAAATAAAAGACTTTTCTATCATGCCGCTGTTAGCAAATGTTTGAGAACTTCCATTAATTGAGCAATTTTCACCGAATTTTTGCCATTCCTTATAATTTTAGGGACTTTTAATTAATTTTATGGCTTTTTTGATGTATTAAAAATTTTCGCGAATTTGCGATATTTTAAACACATTAGAAACCAAAAAGAGAGTTTAACTTGCACTGATTAATTAGCCTTAAGCCAATTTTGCCTGATTTCAATCCCAAAGTTCTTAAGAGAACTAGAAACAACTTGTCGATCTAGCGACTTAGAATTCTTAAATGAATATTAAAAAAGTCTCACACGAACATTTTTTACTTATGTGCTGCTTTTACAACACAAGTGATTGAACGTGTAGTAAAATCTATATATAAATCGGCTAAGGCAAAACAGTTAAGAACACTTTCCTCCTCTGTATGTCAACCGATTTGAACAACATATACACAGAAAAAATTATTGCCGAATTATTTTCAAACAACCGCTTGTTTGAAAATTTTTTTAATTTCTATAAATATTTTTACTGATTCAATCAATATTTTTGTTTGATTTTTATTTAACCAACAAAAATGTGGACAACTCTTCAAAAATAAAATAAACGCGTTATTGGTGTCAAGTTTTCATAATTTCGTATGAAATATTTAACGCTCTTTAATGTTGTCGTCTTTTTGCATTTTTTTATTTGATCGTAAGCAACACTTCTTTATGTGAAATATAAGAACAACAACAAAAAACACACACAGTCTATTTTTGGACGCTTTAAAAAAGTGCAACAATAAGAAAAACAATAGCAGACACGACATTATAAGAAACAAAATCCCGTATTCAATTTTTTAAAACTGTTTGGTTAAATACAACAAATACAAAAATAGAATGATGACGAAAAACATATCGAGTCGGTCTGCTGCCGTTTTTGGTTACATTTCTTCTTTAGCAAAGGAAAGGATATAGCAACAGAGAGTGATAAAGAAAAACATTGTGTTGTGTGTATAAGACTTCGTTCAAAAATTATTCCAACAAAAAAATGTGTTTCAAAGCCAGTCGGCGGCTCTGCTTTGCCATCACCTTCTCATACAGTGCTTACTTGTGTGCGCGTCATTGCTTGTGCAAAAACTTTTTTTTTTTTTTTTGATTTTGAATTTCAGTAAACTTTTTGTTTGATTCAGTTAAATTATTTGTTTGAAAAAATTAGTGTTTTTTTTCAGTAAACAAAATGCAAATAAATTGTTTGAATATGCAAATTTGTTTGTAGGACCGATTTCAGACAAAAAATTGTTTAATTCTACAAATTTTTTGTTTGAATTGGAAAAATAATTTTTTCTGTGTACACCATTTGAAAGATATTTACTTACAGAAGTGCCAATATATATTTTATTAAAATCAATATTCAATATTTTCGGAGTAATAACCCTGCAAACAAATGGAAGATATCCCCTAAGGCAATAGTTTAGCAATTTCCCCAAAATGTCATCTAAAAGAAAATAATCAAAGTAATTTTTTATTATCTTCCTTTTATAATTTTTGAGAAAATTACGCAATATAAACAGAAAAAATACATATGTACGTCATAAAAAAATAAAAATTAATCAAATTATTAAATCTAGGAAATTAGTACTCGAAATATTTTGCAAAAGGTAAATATTTAAATGAAATGAATCTGTTAAATATTAATCTGTTTTGTTTTCAATTAAGTCAAGATATTTCTCAACCCTGGATGCAGTTTTAAAGAAGTGGGAGGTTTTTTTTTCAAAAATATGGTGAAGACTTAATATGTATTTATATTATTTTAGATTATATGTATTATATAATTTTACTTTATTTTAATTATAATTTATATTATTTATATGTAATAATTACCAATTTAATTTTAATTAAAAGCTGTGCTAATTTGTACATAAATGAAAATTTTTCAAAATGCAAAGTCTTCTTTTTATCATCCCAATGATATTTTGGCGATATCTTCCTATTTTCCTATAAGTGGTTATCTGGCGATATTGCTAGTTTATCATCTAGAAGTATCGCCTTTGTATTGCTTAGGAGTATTGCCATCGAGACACGTTTCTTCCCGAAGAAAGTATCTTCCGCAATACGAAATCGATTATTGCCGCAATAATATTTTTCATCCAGGCAATACGTTTGGCAATACATAAGGTGTATTTCTGTGTTTGCTGGGAAGCGTTCAAATTAGCTACTAACACATATGTACAAAATACAAAATTTGATTTTTCAATTATCAAATAATAAAAAAAATAGGGTGCTCGATTATTCGACATTTTTAAGAAACCGGTTTTCGGGAAATTAAATTTCTTTATCAAAGTTATTTACGGAAATACAAAATTTATCATTAATACGATTTCTGTATGACGTGCTAAATTCTTAATTTTTCATATTTGATAAATACGCTGAAATTTATTGTTGAGGGAAAGCTAGCTTCTATGCGCATTTCACTGGTTGCTTAGGCCAGCTCATCAGGAAACCTTTTCCTAAGATTTTAGAAAAGCTAAAAATATTATACGAATAAAACCCTAAAGCGAATAAGAATTTTAAACACTCAAAGTCTTACTTGTAAGTAACAATATCAAAGCTCAAACAAAACTTTATTTTACTTTTCCGTGCTGCATGTGGTGATTTATTTAACTTAGAAACATAATATTATAGGTGCAGGGCCCTGAGTGAATTAAAACCTATAAGAAGAAAAATGAATAAGAACATGTAAGAGGAGCTTTTTGGTACTTTTTCGTTCAACATCTCGTTTTTTGATTAATATTCGTTAATATTAGACATAGAAAAAAATGCAATGTCCTGAGTGGAATACAATTTACAAAGGAGATTTTATGATACTTTATTGTTTTCCAATTGATATTTTCTGATATTTTTTTTAGTAGAAGATACAATATGAGCCAGAGGTTGGTCCCTTGCCAAATCGATCCACTATGATGGAAAAAATGAATGCTCAAAACATGTAAATTCATACATACTTAGATGTAGTATCTTCATATGAACCTTAAAATTTATGGTCGAATTTTGACCATTAAGCTAAAGGTCCATACCACGCGTTTTCGCCTCCACGCAGTGCATGCTTTTCTAACCTTACTTGAGTTCTACGATTCAAGTTACATGCAACGCTTTTTATGCAGCAGCAGAACAAGTAAAAATAAAATTTAATTTGTCAAAATCAGCTGATTTGTTCGAACGCTGCTTGTGACGCTTACAAAAGTAGAAAGTAAACCTACTTTTCGCCTCAAGGCATCTACGCTTTTGTGCATGTAACTTACTACGTATAACTACACAGATTCTACTTTTTTGACAGCTGCGTATGCAGCGAAAAAGCGAGTAACGCGTAGTGTGGACCTCCAGCTTTAGGCGAACACTAGTTTATATGAAAAACACTCAAAAAACTGAGTGCTTAGAATGTTTCTACTCTAGTTGTTTTCTTATGATAACAGTCCAACTTATTTTCATATATTATTCATCATTCGTTAATTTTCGTTTTAAGCTGACGGTTGTGTTTATTGCGTTTGCTATTCTGTGGTGTGATTGTTCATTTGTAAATAAATTTTGCAAACACTTCTTTTGTGTTAAATATTTTTGCATTATAAAATAAAACAGTTGAAAAGAAAATCTTGTAAGTAAAATAATTGATTATTTGCAAAAATTTTGCAAGTATGTAATTAAATTATTATGAAAATAAAATCTTAACCTTCGGTGTACAAGGTGGAATTTTGGTAAACTCACTGATTTTAAAACTCTTATTTTATACATTATAAATTATTTTTATACCTACCGCGATTTATAAAATAGAGTGGGAAAAAGTATCCCGTGGGCATATATAAAATTATATATGTATGTACATAATAAACTTTTAATAAAGGCCTTAAATTGGTGCCGAATGTAGATTTTTTTGCATGGTGTACATAAATTAATTAAGTTAATCCGAAAAAACCAACAAGTATAAAATTAATTTCGTAAATGAATAAAAATAACCATTAGTACATGGGGTTAAATAGACCCCACGTTCTATTTGATTTTTTCCACCTTGTACACGAGAGGTTAATAATGTCTTTATCAGGGCAAGTTTTTATATCGTCGGCTTAGAGTGTAAACCTGCTAAATCCACTTTTTAAGAAAATTGAGATTTTAATGCCGTATGGTAGAGAAAGATATGCCTCGTCGACCAGCATGAAGTTTTTCTTCAATTTGAGTCCTGAAGTGTGTCAAATCAACAATATTTTTGGTTTTCCTCTCAAGCAGCAAATAGGAAAAATAAAAAGTTTTTGTCTCTCCTGTAAAATTTGTTAAACGGGAGTTAGCAGTTTTACACTCTAAGCCGACGATATGCACAACAAAAATTCTAAAGATGCAAGTATAAAACCTCTTACAAACAGAGAAATATGCAAAGAAAAGCAAAAACTTAAGGCCTTAGGGGTTAGTGAACAATTCAATAATATTATACTAATAAACAAGGCGAATTCAAACCGCATCATGAAATAGAGTTATGAATGTCAAAATTATTTGTTAAAAATATAAAAAAGGGATTTTTTTTGTTTATAAAATCTTTTCCTATACATATTGCAAATTCATTGTGGCTTCAATTCTTCCTTACGCATTTTTTAATCCTTGTGTTTATATTTTATATTCACTTGTTTTGTGTTCTTAAATTTAAATAAGTTTTTTTTCAAGTATTTGGATATTTATTGAATTTTAAATTTTATCTAATTTTTTCACAAAATGTAAACAAAGTTTAGTATAAACACAAAAAAAAGCAATACACAGATGACTAGAAAATGTAACCTGTAAAATTATTTGAGAGTTTAATTAAAACAAAATTTTTTTAATTCAGTATACCAACTTGGTTCACCACTAAGTTTATAATACACACACAACAATAGTGGAAAGCATATTATGCGTTATTAGTCGATCTAACGATCTCCATCCGTCCGGCTGGCGTTCCATGTAAACCTTGTGCGCAAGGTACAGGTATGCAATTTCGGACTTAGTTTGGTGGGAATCGGGCTTTAATTTTACTTCTTTCTAGAAAAGAGTCTTTGTTATGTCGGATTTATATTAAATTTGGTCCAACATTTTTGATTGCTATCAAATTCATCTTACAAAGTTTTATCGGGATCGGTACTTATTTGACCATGGCTCCCATACAAATATTACTCCCGAAAATAACATTTTATGTCAAATCTTCTTTATAAATGTTGGCACAAAGAACTTTTACCATCACCACTGTATTACTAAAACGACATAAACATACCATACAAACCAATTAAATTTTGGTTTCTAAATTTGCCGTTACGGCTGAGGCATTATGGTTATGTGACGTCTAATTGAACCTTTACCTGCATAATATAAGTTGAGGCCTACAAAGGGTAAACTCTCGAATTTGTTTTTAAATATAGTGGTGTAGACTATCATATATTCGGGCTTGACCGACTATTCTTTCTTATTTATATATGTACATATGATAAAAACCCTACAATCTGTTTATCATCGGAGAGTGCTTTGACTAAGATTTCATATGATATAAAAAACATTCCTATTTATTAATCCAAAAAGTAGTTTTTGTAGTAAACAAATTTTATCGAAACTTTGTGGTGGCGCAAAAACCCTATTTATATACAACACTTTTGTTAAGTAGGTATAAGTACACATAAAATTTTAAATGTTTGCAAAAAAAAAAAGTATACGCTTATTTTTTGAGCATAAAGCTTTAAAACTTGCCCTGGTAATTATCAATAAGAGTACTTACTGCAGCATATTAAATTAAGCTATTGTTATTTTTTCAAAAATCAAAAAAAAAATATATTTATTTTGAACAGACACTCGCTTACAGCTAGTACCCCAGTCGCCATCGAATCGATTTTATTGCTTGAGTCGGACAAATAAGAATCGACACAGACTCTTACACAAACAAGAATGAGTATCTCAGTGCCTCATTATCAGAGTTGTCTTTATAGGCTGTGCATCGTTGTTTTGTTCTTGTTTGTTTTTTTTAAAACAGATAAGAATGGTGTCGTAGCTTTAAACAAAAACTATCGATTGGGACGTTTTTGGAATGGTTTCCTTGGCGAACCCAGTAAAATTCCATCATTGCAGAGTCAACGTGAACCTCTGGATTTGTGGTTTGAACAACGTTTGGATCATTTTAATGATAAAAATCCAGCAACCTGGAAACAGCGTTACTTTGTTAATGAGGAGTACTATCGCAATGATTCAACTGCACCCATATTCATAATGATTGGTGGTGAAGCTGAGGCAGCCAAGAAGTGGATGCGTGAAGGTGCTTGGATACGTTATGCTGAACATTTTGCTGCTTTATGTTTTCAGTTAGAACATCGTTTCTATGGAAAATCAAGACCAACAAGGTGAGCTTAAAGATATTTAAAACTAAAGTAGTTTTCTCAACAAGTAAGAAAGTATGGACGGTCGAGCCCGACCATATAATACCATACACCACAGTATTAAGGGACAATTTTTGGTGAAGTCTCATATAAACTCCCTCTCTTAAATCGTTTTAAGACGAACCAATAACATAGAGATGTTGATATTTAGATAATATTCAACACAAAGAACTCCAAATATTGTTCTGGCGAGTTTAGGATTGCCCATGGGTCATAAATATATTACACTGTCAACAATTTTACTCTCAATACTATAGAATATGGTATCAAATGGTCGGGCTTGACCGACTATACTTTCTTACTTGTTATTATTTAATTTCTTTCATTTTATTTGTTTAATAATACATTAACAACAAACTTGTGATGTTACCAATATCAATTTTTAATATTCGCGAAGACGATTGCGAATACCAATACCTGCGTTCCTATTCGCCGAATACGAATATCCATTTTGAAATTTAGCCACACGATATTTCAAATTTGATTGACAAATTTTCTATTCTCGCCCATTACAATAAATTAGAAAAAAATGGCACACAATATATTAACAGTATGAAATTTTACTAAAAACTATATTAATTTTAGGAACTTATTTTAAACAAAATTTCAAAAAATTGGTAATATTTTAACGGGCGTCTACGCAATATCCCTGATGTAAGCAAAATACAAGCGACTTTATTGCTCTGATTTAAAAATTTCTATAAGAAGAATTTATAATAATAAGACATACGCATGTGCATGCGTTGGTCTTAAACACATGTGTAAAGCAACCATTATTTTTCCCCACATTCTAGATAAGTTTTAAGATATGTTAAGGATGTACCTAAAGGGACTTTAACACGACATGTGTTTTCTTGATACACTTCAAAACAAAAAGAAGTATTTAAAAGTGGCCACCATTTTAGCATTTACAGCTAATCCTTAAGGTAAATGCGACTGCTTACTTTAATTTGACGCGTTGACTTTGTTTATTTCATTAAAACAATTAATGATCTTCTAAATTGATTTTTTTTTTTAAATTCAATTGTTTTAATTTTTTTTTAATTCTACAGGGTGGGCCATAAGTCCCTAAACATCTTTTAATAATTCGATAAATTTTTTTAAGCGTGTTGCAAGGTCTTGCGACAAAATTGCATGTACTATTTGTATCTTGTAAGGAAATAGTTATTTTGTTTTATTATTCCCCGCAGTGGAGTTCTGGTCATTTAACTCGTTAGATATTATCCTAGCTTCAAGCGGTCTTGTTTTCAGAGAAAAGTCACTAAAGGCCCAAATACATTGATCAAAATACTCATCAAGCGTTGTTGAATTTTGACTAGTAAAATAAATCTCAAAAATTGTTGCTCATTCCTTAATCGTATACATGACATAAAAAAGTATATATAACTATTTGATTAGCCACATACATACATATAAATACATATTTTGTACACAGAAAAAATTATTTTTCCAATTCAAACAAAACATTTGTAGAATCAAAACATTTTTTGTCTGAAATCGGTCCTACAAACAAATTCGCACATTCGAACAATTTATTTGCATTTCGTTTATTGAAAAAAACACTGATTTTTAAAAAAAAATAATTTAACTGAATCAAACAAAAAGTTTACTGAAATTCATATAAATTTTAAACAAATTATTTTGCTGAATCAAACAAAAAAGTTTTTCACAAGCAATGATGCGCATACAAGCAAGCACTGTAGGAGAAGATGAGGGCAGAGCAGAGCGGAGGTTGGCTTTGAGACACATTTTTTTGTTGGAATAATTTTTGAACCAAGTCTTGTTTATACACACAATGTTTTTCTTCTTCACTCACTGTTGCTGTATCCTTTCCTCGGCTAAAGAAGAAGAAATGTAACCAAAAACGGCAGCAGACCGGCTCGTCTTCAATCTATTTTTGTATTTGATGTACCTATTTAACTAAACAGTTTTAAAAAATTGAATACGGGGTTTTTTTTATTCTTTTTTACCTACTTTGAAACCAACCAAAAATTTATTTGGTTTCTTTTAATGTTGTTGTTGTTTAAAAAGAGTGAAACGTTTTTTACGTTTTTGTTTTTTTTACATCTTTCTTATTGTTGTACTTTTTTAAAGCGTCCAAAAATAGTCTGTATGTGTTTTTTGTTGTTGTTCTTATGTTTCACATAAAGAGCGTTAAATATTGCATACAAAATTATGAAAACTTGAAACCAATAACGCGTATATTATATATTTTTGAATAGTTGTCAACATTTTTGTTGGTAAAATAAAAATCAAACAAAAATATTAATTAAATCATTAAAAAAATTTGTAGAAATTAAAAAAATTTTCAAACAAGTGTTTGTTTGAAAATAATTCAGCAATAATTGTTTCTTTGTGTTGTCATCTCCAGAATTTAATAACTTTTTTGCTTTGATTAAGGGCATACGTTTTGGATTTTTTCGCATCTTTAATCAAAATGTAGTCTTATTGAAATTGTAGCCTTTATTAGGCCAAAGGACTACTTTACACACAAGAAAGGAATTGATTCTTGTGAGTAAAGATTATGAAAAATTCAATTCCTTAAATAATTTTTTTAAACTGTATAAGTTGTATTTTAGCAGGTACCTACACAAGAACCAAAAAAAAACTGGAAAATTCAGTATACATCTATTTTCATTTTAAATCAGTATTAATTTAGACACTAGAAGTTTCTCAAATAGCTTTGAAATATTAGGTAATAAACTCTTATGCCTATATGATTAAATTTTTGTTTGATCCTTTCCTGTCTTTAGTATCAAGGTAACTAAGGAAACCTTCCATTTTTGAGGATAGTATTCAAGGCGTAAAATAGCATTAAATATAAAAAGAATAATGTTCTTTGCTATACGAGGTAGCTCCAAAAGTATTTCGTTACTGATTTTATCAATAAAGGGTGCCTTCTTGGTGTTTAAAACACAAATAGCCATTTCGCCTTCTCTTTACTCAAATCTTAGAAGAATAGCTGCTCTAACATTAACAGGCGGTAACTCGATGGCTTTATCTTGAGATATATTTGGGGTAAACACGTTTTTCAAATGATTAACAAACAGATCCTTTTTCAATATCATTTCTTGCCCAACTTCCATTCAAGTTTCTTAACGATGGCTTAGAGACAACTGGTCTGTTGAGATTTCTAGCTGCACGCCATAATGAGTAATTTTATTGTGGGGTTGCATCATATTCCTTAAGATTTTTTTTCCAAATCAGTTGCGAGGGCAGCTTTCGAAGAAAAAGACAGAAAGCTTTTTTTGGTAGTGAAGTGGCAATGTGTAAAAGCAGGCAGCAACAATCAACACAAATGGCATGATCAAAACAAAAATAACAAAACACAGACCACGTTAAAAAAAATGCATTAGTTCAACAAACGTTGTGTTTTGTGCAAAAAAAAATGTATTTATTAATATTTTTTGTTTTATAATGTTATTTATTTACTTAAATTTTGAATATTTTTAATTAGGCTTAAGTTCATTAAATTTAATTTTCATTAAATTATTTTTATGAAGAAAGGAATTTTACAACATAAAAATTAATTAAAATTGTTATTGATAATCTTTTATTCTTGACCGTGGCCGGGGCTCGAACCCAGGCCGGCAGGTTACCATGACATGTTTCGATCGCAACCACTCGATCTCCTCAGATGGATTTGCCGTTTTACACTCGCAGCCATCGACGACTGCTGACGTCAATAGTCAAACATCAATCCTTAAACCAAATTGTATTTTAACCTTTGGTAGATCGAAGTTTGCTTTTTTGAATGATTATCCATTTTAATTGATTTTACATGTTTTTTCTTACTTCTGTTTTTTCGTACTTTTGTCAAGAATTCTTCTTGAAGTCCAAAGTACATTTTTTGTATTTTCTTTTTGTCTTTCTTTTTCCTGTTGACCTTTTTCAGCACAACTTGAAGGACAAATGAACATATAGAGCTCGTGCCTTAGCTTTAACAATAATTAGTATTGTGGTTATTTTGTTGAACTATTTATGGTTTTTAATCCAAATTTTGAATATTTTTAATTAGGCTTAAGTTCATTAAATTTAATTTTCATTAAATTATTTTTATGAAGAAAGGAAAGGCCTGGGTTCGAGCCCCGGTCACGGTCAAGAATGAAAGATTATCAATAACAATTTTAATTAATTTTCATGTTGTAAAATTCCTTTCTTCATAAAAATAATTTAATGAAAATTAAATTTAATGAACTTAAGCCTAATTAAAAATATTCAAAATTTGGATTAAAAACCATAAATAGTTCAACAAAATAACCACAATACTAATTATTTACTTAAATATTATTTACTTGTGTTGTGATAAACTTAAAAGTTAATTTTTACAAAAGCTTTGCAAATAAATCTCAACTAAATAAATGTGTGTTCATTATATTGCGGCATAAAAGATGATGCAAAGAGAAATGAAAAAGGTCAGCTTTCTTTAAAAGAAACAAAAAAAACTTAAAATCTTCCGTCTCGTGACAGTTGTATGGTAATCCTTGCGTCCGGCCGAAGCCCGGCTATGCCGAGATGCTTTAGTTAGCTCAGCCTGTATTTGTTATACCATAGATAAAAAACTCCTTGCGCCCAAACGTGTTTTTGTTATATATTTAATATATACACGCAGAGAAAAAACAACAAAACATTTTTTTAGGAAAATTTTAACCATATTATGTTTAATTTAAGCAAATTACAGTCACCGACAACCATATTATGATTAAATTAGTTTCTTTAAAAATAGTTTTGTTGGTTGTGACCATAACAACACATGTTTTTCTCTGCGTGTATGTAAATCCTTTTTTGTATTTAACTTCTTTAGTAATTATGGACATGTTTATGAACATGTCTTAATGCCCACGGACATTATGACATTTTCAAATGGGTCATAGTGTCCATAAACTTTTTGCAGCGTCATAGTGTTCATGGACACTGTGTCACTGGACGTTATGACATGCCACCGAAGAAACAAATAATTAACAAGAAATTTTGGAGTTTATTTTGTTTTTTGATCTTATTCCTTAATCTTGATTTTTGTTTTTTTCTCCTTGCCTAGTTTATATTTGGCTTAAAACAAATTACTAAAAAAAAAAAAATAGTAAAAATTAAACAGATGTTGTGTTTTCAATGGAATTCTATTCCTGTACCTCCTTTTTTCGTTCTTACAGTGATTTATCCACCTCCAATTTACATTATTTAACATCAAAACAAGCATTAGCGGATTTGGCTTCTTTCATTTTGGCCATGAAGCAGAAATATAACTTGGAACCAACACAGAAATGGATAGCATTTGGTGGTTCTTACCCAGGTTCATTAGCAGCGTGGGCTAGAGAGAAATATCCCGATTTAATATACGGCGCTATAAGTTCAAGTGGACCTTTATTGGCTAAAGTCGATTTTACTGGTAAACAAAAAGAAACAAAACTTCAAATTATTTTTCTGCATAATAAAAATTTGTCTTTTGCAGAATATTTCGATGTGGTAAGAGAATCTTTAAAGAGCTATAAACCAGAATGTGTAGTCGCAATTAGTAGAGGTTTTGCTCAAGTGGAAATTTTAATGAAGCATATGATTGGTCAACATAATTTAGATGAAACATTCAAGTAGGTATTTTTTAATTGTGATGGTGGTTTATTATTAAACGGAAATTATTTATAACAGAACATGTACCCCCATTAAGGATTCAATTGAAAATAAATTGGATATTTCAAATTTCTTTGAAAATATTGCTGGCAACTTTGCTGGTGTTGTGCAATACAATAAAGATAATAGTCCCCATGCCACAATTACCATAGATGAGGTATGCGATGTCATGTTAAACTCGACCATGGGTCCTCCAGTAAGACGTTTAGCTGCTGTCAATGATATGCTTTTAAAGCAATCTGAAGAGGAGTGTTTGGATTACAAATACGATAAAATGGTTAAGGAAATGCAAAATGTATCCTGGTCCTCCGAAGTGGCTAAGGGTATGCGCCAATGGACTTGGCAAACCTGTAATGAATTTGGTTTCTATCAAACTGCTGAAAACAGTTCGGATACTTTTGGTGACCGTTTTAATGTAAACTTTTTTATTAGGCAGTGCATGGATATTTATGGTGATAAGTATGATTAATGGTTAAGGAATTTCACGATCTTCTTAATTTATGTAAATTTTTCTTTTTGCTTAATTTTTAGTATGGATGCCAAATATTTAAACTCCGTGGTAGCCGAGACTAACAGCTATTATGGCGGCTTAATACCTTCGACCACAAATGTTTTATATGTTCATGGTTCTATTGATCCTTGGCATGCTCTGGGATTGATAAATACTAAAAATCCTAAAACTCCTACAATTTACATACAAGGTAAGTGAAGTCTTCATTTTAAGAACAGTCATAGAATTGATAGAGAAGCATGAAATATTCCAGCATGAAATTTTCCACATCGGAGTCTGTGCTCATGTCTAATTGACAAATTTTTGGCAAAAACCAAATCATTTTTCGAAATCCTTAATTATCAAATTTTTGTCCTACCCAAGTCTACCGGAGGATATTTTTAAAATATTTTCTTTTCGTTCTTTGAGATGTTTTAAACAAATCTCTGGTGCGCAAATCTCAATTTTGTTGAAAAAAATTTTTTAATATTGAAATTGGAGATTTTAAAAACACCTCAAAAATTGTTTGCGTTTTTTACATCACCTGAGGCTTACTGTAGACGTACTTTTTGTATGTGTCGCATGCGCGTTTAAAAAAAGGTCAGCTGTTTTTGATAGCCATGGATGGCAATTCAATGTTATCGATAAAAATGTTTGTGTAGATTCCTTTTTGCCAAGATTTGATAAAAATATTACCACAACAACTGATCATAACAGATAATTTGGAGCACAAAACGCGTTGCGTGTAACTTGAATTTAGAAACGTAAAAAATGCACATAAAGTATCAAACGCATTGACGCGTAGTATGGACCTCCAGCTTTAGCCTTACTTTTTTTAATCGCCCTATAATGATATTGACCATAAAGCAACAAACAGAAATGGCGGTGCATTTCTCTTTTTATCTACTGCAAATGACGTCACCAAACTGTATTAAAAAAAAATCAATCCATCCTTATTAATAATACGATGAGTGCGGATTTTCTTGAATCAAGTACAGAAAGTACGGATTTTCAATCGCGAATTACTTATGGTGTTTTCTTTTCTACAAAAAATGTGACATTTTATTTTAAAAAATGCAATTTGGTGTCTGTAGAAAAGAAAACACCATTAACTTATCCATCTTCACTCCCGAATTTGTACTTGAAATAATCCGAAAATGAGATTGATTTAAGTAAACCTAAGATTGAATCAGACTCAAAATACGCTTGATTCAAGTATTATAATGTTGATTTAATGCCGAATTCGTACTTGAAATAAACCAAAAGTGAAATTAGAAGGAGAATTTTATTATACATAATTGATTTACTTACCCCCTTTACACCTTACAGAATTTCAATTATAAAATACCAGCATCATTCCGGATATGGTTTTTACTTTGAAAACTAAATGTACATACATACTTATATATGTAACTGAAAATATAAACTAAATAAGAAACAAGAGTTCTCAATTTTTAAACATAAAGTAATGTGTTTTTTTGTCTTGTTATGTTCTTTTTGTTGTTTCTACATACAACAAGAAAATCGTTTTTTAGCTACTTGTGTGGTGTTGTTGTAATTTTACTCTCAGAGTGGCAGTACCAACGAAAAATTCAATCTTTTTTTACTTACTTGGTTTAAGAATGTTATACTTATTTTAAGAAATTCCGGGATTGATTTTCGAAATTAATCCCATTTAGGATTGTTTAAAGTTCGTTTTAGTGTTGTTCGTACTTGAATATTGGAGTACGACTCGTACTTAAAGTAAGTCTAAAAAATTAATTCATCCCGAGTGTTTTTTTTCTACGTATGAAATTTTTGTCTTTTTCTACGTCACACAAGCCATGAATGCGGAATCTTGTTTATTTGATTCATAAATATTGACATTTTAAAGCCATAACAGGGAAAAAGAGTACATATTTGTTCTCTTTGCAGCGTACTTCTAGTACATTTTTAAAGCAATTTGAATTAATATTCTGTAAATATTTTTCTCCAGGAACTGACTAATCACTTTATTCCCTATATTGCTTGCTATCAGGTTTAAAAACTATCGAAACCAAAAACTGTCGAACAACGCCTTTTGAATCAAACGTAAAAGCGACAGGTTTTTTTTTTTGCCAATTACTAATTATGAACGGGAACAAATGGAAGTTTTTCTATTTTGACTGCAGTTTTTAAACGCTGTTTAGTTTAGCTTCCCTTAGTTTGCTCCTTCTATTATTTCGATCAAAAAGACCAAAACTACCAAAAATACTCATTAAAATTCTTACGATCTTTTTAAGCTGCTATTTAGATTACATCAAGAAGTCCTTAAAACTAATTGCTTAACTTTATTTTATTTATAGGTACCGCTCACTGTGCTAATATGTATGAACCAATTAAATCCGATCCGCAGCAATTGGTTCAAGCCCGCCTTAAAATTATAAACTTCTTGGCTAAGCTATTGGAGAACTATGCTTTTGCTTGAAAAGGAAACAAGAAATATGTTTATAAGTATGTACGTACGTACCTACATAAGCACGTACATATCGCTCATTTGCAACAACATTGTCATAACTCAAAAATATTAGTTTTTAAAGTTTACCATTTACACACAACATAATGGAAAAACAAAATTTTATTCGTCTCTCAAGAGTTGAGTCTACAAAATCTGCATATGAAATAATTATCACTAAATAAAAAGCCTAATTTACAATGCATTGGTGATATTCTGACAAAATTTCCCATTGTTGGCTTATGACGTTGTTGCAGCAAATAAGTGATTTGTACAAAGTTTTATTTTAAAAGTTCAATATTGCTCTACTGAGACTTGATTATTAATATAACATGATATAAACAAATAAGAATTTACCTTTTTTAATGCTTGTTTTGAAATATACTTATTTTCTTTGTTTTATACTTTACTTAAAGAAGATTTTTATTTTGCATTAAATACAGAGTTTTTTTTTAAATAAAAATTATTAAAAATTTATATTATTTTTGTTATTTTATTCATTTATCGAAAAACATTCGCTTAATTTTGGCGAATACGAATGTCATAAAATAGGCGAATTTCCGGCGATACGAATACGAATATTTGTAACCCTGCGGCCACACGATCAAGTTGTTCTTGATAGTCTTTTACATATACTGCTTGTCAAAATTTAAAAAAACTGAAAGCTGTGACGTAGGCTGCACTCAATTTGTAAGCAATTTACTTTCAAGATGTCATAAAAAAAAACAATTTATAAAGACTAACATATAATCAGCTGTTAAATTGATAGTTAAATTGCCAAGCAAATGGAGAGGTGAAATTGAAAGCAATCTCGTGGTCAATTTAAAAAGTGTGAGTGTTTAGTAAAAAAGTGAGAGTGTATTGCAAATTGAAAGAAATTGAAAGGCAAATCTTGATCGTGTGGCCACCAAGTAACGTGACTAATTTTTATAACAACACAAAAAAAATTTCTTAATTTGGGCATTACTCAAACGTTTTTTTTTTTGTGCAGGTTGAGGATGGTGAGCGTCTGAAAGAGGAGGATTGTTAACGTTTATATCAGGGTTGTCAGATTTATTTTGACCTTTTTCGCCAAATTCAATGTCAAAAATCGCCAAAGCCTTTATTTTCAAGTTTTTGGCAGTAAAAAACCTATTTTTTAAATTATTAAAACTTTTTATAAATACTGAAAAATAAATTTGTTCCGTATCGCTAAAATACGCCAAAAATTTGAAAAAAGTCGCCATGATAGATATTTTGTTTAATTTTAATTTAGAACGAAGTAAAAATAGTAAGTGAACACAAAAAAGGTACGATGTTTACTAATAAAATAGTATATAGTAGTGATGTTAACTCTTAGTTTTTCATTACCGTACGGCCCTCTAAAAATTACCGTTTTTGAAAAGAAATTACCGTACGCAAAGATTTTAAATCAAAACATTAATGTGCTGTTTCCAAATGACAGGCGATTGACTGTGTAGTAAAATTTATATGAAAAGCACTCAGTCTATCGCCTGTCATTTGTTAACAGCACATAGGAGCATTATTTATAAACCATTTATTTAAATTTTAAATGTGTTTTTTAACCAAAACTATTGTATTTTTTATGAATTTTCGCTCTCAGAATATTGGTTCCATTTCTCCGGGTGTTGATATTGTCAGACATTTCCTGAAATATGTTTTTTCTGCTCTGTGAAAAGCCACATTTCATAACGGTACGTTCAACGTTGTCTTCGGAGCTGTAACAGAGTTCGCAAACATCCGATTCTCTCTTCCGGAAACGTTTTAGGTATGTGCCAAAGTTACCATGCCCACTTAATACCAGGGTAAGAAAGAAGTTAATATCTCCATGTTTTCCACCCATCCAAGCCCTTATGTTTGGAATAAGAGTGTGGGTATATCTGCCTTTATCTATTTCATCCCAGGGTACTTGCCAAGTTTAGAGTAGCCTTTCTCTACCGTCGAAGTTTGTAGCCGCGTGTGTTTTATGTTCTCGCCTTTCATATATTTCTTTTCTTTCGGTCAGTAGCAGATCGATCGGTGGTACACCAGCGAGTACAGCTACAGTTGCGCTGGATATAGTCAGGTATGCTGACGTAATTTGTATCGAGCAAGTCATATGCACTTTTTCCAGGATATCCCTAAGTTTCCTGTTGTTTTAACAGCATCACTGAAAGCAGGAGCTGCGCAAAGCACCTGTGAGTATGCTACCGTGGCAATAATTCGTCTGGTGGTTTGGTTTGGACCCTAATATTTGGCATTATTCTGGCTAGTTTTGCCGCTGTTCCCCGAGCTTTTTCAGTTACCATCCTAATGTGTAGTAAAAAAGATAGCTTGCTATCTAAGATCACTCCCAAGTATTTCAGGATTTTGTTGATAATCAGCTTATATCCGTCGACCTTTAGTCTCGGATACTCGAACGATCTACGTTTGGTTGCAAGAATCGCTTCCGTTTTATTTGCCGTAAGTGTTACCCCTTTAGATCTCAACTATATATTAACTCTCAATAGACAGTCGTACGTTACTATCTCTATCAACGGTGTAGAGGGTTGGTCCACTAACAGAGCCACATCATCTGCATAACCCACTAGTTTCGAACCAACTAGTAAGTTTAAGTACAACAGTCCATCGTACATTAGGTTCCATAGGAATGGACCATGAATAGAGCCTTAAGGGACACCAGCAGAGACTTCGTAAAAGTTTACACCACCTTCTATTACATAATCCAGTATTCTGTCTTGCAGATAACTATCTACCATTCTGATCAAGTATTCCGAAAAATTTCGATCTCGCATTAATTGACAGATTGCATTCTAGCTCGCAGCATTGAAGGCATTTTTAATGTCCAGAGTTACAATAGAACAGAATCTCATATTTCCATTGCTTCCTTTGCGCTATTTTCAACCCAACGGATAGCAATTAAAATTAATATACAAATTTCTTTAATTTATGCCAATTTTTCGTTAAAATCTGCAATTCTTTTTTGAGATGCGTTTAACTTCTCTAAATATGTAATATGTTTTTTTTGTTGATACTTGTAGTATCAGACACCCTTTTTTGGAGGTTGATTGGCCAATATCATTTCATTACAGGACGTTGTAAAAATGTTTTCATTTAGCCCTTTTGCGTTTCCAGGTGGCAGTGGAGCTGATCGTATATTAATGACTTCGTCTACCATTTCTTTAAGAGGAGATAGTGAATCATATTAATAAGGACCGCCTCCAGTAGTTGTTAGAGATTGGTAGTTTTCCGACAACTTTTTTTTGTTCTTCATTTCAGCTCTGCCCAAACCTAAACGAAACAAATTAGAATATTATATCTGTGGCAATAAAAAATAATGGCTTAAGTCGAAATTTCGTGTTTCATTTTATTCTTGAAACTTAGCTGACTGATAGATCTTGAAGAAGAGAATAAGAATATGTTATAAAATGAAAAACTCAAGCGATTATAGTTATATACGCACCATCAAATTTAATGTGGTTTTCGGAGCATGGCACTTTATATGTACTTCGGTCAACTATTTAGGTACCATTATTAACTTATTTATAACATTTATCAAAATGTATATTATCATACCAACATTTTTATTTTTTATTTTTATATAAGTACATATATATAAGTACATATATGTATTTATATATTGCTACATACCTTTTTAGATTCTGCTACTTCTCTTTGGGGCGGTCCCAAGCCATTTAATTTTGTTGTAATGTCTGCCCATATGCCCTCAGTCTTTTGCTTATTTGCTCCAAACACGGGTTTGTTGAGTGCAATTTCCGCATCAGCCCAATTATGAATAAAAATTCCCCGAGAGTTTTCTCCCTTCTCCCATATTTCCTATGTTAATTCAATTGCACAAACGGGAAAAGGGAAAAAACTCCCAGGGTGTTTGAATTCATAATTGGGCTTAAGGCGAATTCATACAAGGTGACCTTGGCTTGCTACTAGGGTTTTTTCCCGGGATTTCCCGTCCCGGGAATTCCCGGGAATTTCAATTATTTTATTTCCCGTTTTTCCGGGATTTTTCTTGCGGGATCCCGGGAAATAAAAAATGCCTCATAATAGCTATTTATACTTTGTAATTTAGTTTTCTATTCTCTAAAAATTAGCATCTGTGGATGGGTTGTGGATTAGATCAATTACAAGAAGTGAGTACATGTATTTAAATCAATGTCTCCTGATGCAATAAATCTACTAAAAGCAGAATGGGCAGTGCAACAGTTGATATTTATTACATTTAGTGAAGTGAAGAGTTAAAAAAGTACATTAATTCAAAATAAGATGCAGGCAGTAAAGTTTCATTGTCCATGAACAAGTCTTAAAAATAGGAGATACCTAAACATATCGCTTCTTTATTGCAACAAAGACATATCTACAAAAACAAACGATCTTGGCAAAATGCAATTAAAGTTTTCAAAATGTACCGATTTAAAGATATATTTTGCTATAACTTCGGTTCAGTTTGAGATATAATACGAGAAGGTATGAAGGAAAACTTTGCTAAAGTTACTTAAAATTTTGAGATATGACTATGATGCAATGAAGGAGCGATATGTTTATTAGGTGATAAACACAAATTCCCAATTTCAATTTCTATTTGTGTTGGTTTATATACCCGTGAAATGCGGTGAAACCGAAATAAAATAACATTTTGGAAACTCGTGTAAGATACTACAACATACAACTTGAAAAACACATTGTCCTAAATATTACAAATGGACCTATTGAAATGAAAAGGTTTGTAAGAAGCAGTCCGGTTGATGCTATTTTGCATCAACCTTGACATACATTTGACTGAAATAGACGTTGTTTATCAAAAAGAAAAAATTGCCTCTGATTGTGAATCCGAAGCATGCTAAAACGGGAAACTTTTAACTATTTGTCCAACCTCGGTAAAAAATGAACGAAATTTTTCGGAAACATGATAATTAGTAAATAAAATCAGGAATATACTTTTTGACGACTTACTAAGCGCGTTGAGTGTGTCAGAAAGTTATTTCCTAAGCCATTAAAAAATGTTACATATTTCTTTAAAGTATTTTATCTATTTTATTCATTAACTTTTTGATCTTATATCTTGAGTACCTCAATTTTTATTTTGTTTTTATTATTGTTTTATGAATTAAATTGTTATGTTTCTTTTTATCTTGTATCCAGAGCATAATAATACTGAATAAAAGCATAATAATAGGGAATAAGGGCGTGAGTTCCCTTGCGTTTTTTTATAAAAGTTTTTTTCATTAATTAATAACAAAATTTACTTTGTATTATTTATGTGGAGCGGGATCCCGGGAAATTTGAAAAAATTTCCCGCTTTCCCGGGAATCTAAAAAGTCCGGGAAAAAAAAACTCTACTTGCTACGTAAGCAACAGTTGATAACTAACTATGTGTCAAAATAATATGCCTTTACTTTTTTTGACATTTCTATTTAAATATTTATTTAAATTCAAATTAAATTTCAAGATTTTTTTTTTTTTAATTATAAATTAAAAATGAAGCACACATGCACGCAAAACCTAAGAAGGAAGTGGGGTACTTTCAGCTTGACGAACATCGGTATATCGGGTCTAAAGTGATTCTGAGAGTATACTTAAGTATTGTTTAGGAACAATTTTTGAAGGTGCTACAAACATCAGCACAAACGAATCCCAGTTAGCATAGGCTGTTAGTAGTCGATTATATTTAATATACAACTCCTAAAAGAATCTTCTGATGATTATATGACGAGTAATCTTGGAGTGGTAACCATGCAAGTCCTAAAACTATCCAAGGCGAATTCATGTAAACGGTGGTGTCGATACTACAACAAGCAACAACACCAAAAACACAACAATGTATTTTTTTGTTGCTTTCGTTGATCCATATGTCAAAATCACAAGGAACTTTTGACATTTCTCTCTCTAATTAAGAAAAAAAAGTAGCACAGCTGTGCTTTCAACGCCACCTGAAAAATGAATTCGCCTTGAAACTATCATTTAATAATTATTTTAAGAGTACAAAAACTACAATGTCAAGGGCCATATACACTTGTCAAATGCTTGTCACGCGGTGTGACACATACAAACACATTTTCACTAATACTACCACAATGCATGATGAGTATTTTGATCAATGTATTTGGGCCTTTACACTATGTTTATCTTTCATCAAACAATCATCGAATTAATCTTCTGCGACTCCCTTAAACATGCAAATTCTATTGTCAAAACATAAAAACAAACCGACTTTACTCCACGTCTACAATAGACATGATTTGCTGTTATAACATGATGTTATAAAAGCGTTGTTAAAACATTGCATTAACAACCATGTTATAATATGAGAAAAGCTCTAACATAATGAGTCTATACTTAACACTAACATCATAGTACTGTTAATGTTAAGCATTTCATGTCTGTTGTAGACTGTGTGTTAGGATCTTTCAAATAAGATTTTCTAACCGGGTGGCGTTAAATTACCGATCTAAAGGTTGGTTTTTTTATTAATTGTATGAACATGAAATTTTTTGACATGAAAAAGACGCTTGATGCTCTTATTTAGGTAGTTCATTTGTACGGCTGAGCATTTCATGAGTTGTAAAATAATCCCTGCTTTCTGAAAAACTAGTGAGATAATCTTTTACAAGCGTCTTCCGCTGTGTTGTAGAAGTATCTCACAGAGGAATAAGCTTTTGCAACAGTTTCTCCCATGCGGGGAATCTTTTACGGTATCACTGAACCAAAAATCCAATGAAAATGTACATTAAGCAAACGAATTACGTTAAAATATTTTCGTTACTTCAGCGTTTTACAGTGTTGTATCCATTTTCAAAATTAAGACCACCTTGTATGAATTCGCCTTGATTGGGCTGTTTGATTTAAATTTATATACTACTTTTCGTCTTTAGACAAGACAACATAATTGTCTAACAGAATTGGGGTATAAACAACGCAGGAATACCATTTGAACCTACATTTGTATACCTTCCACTACCACTAGTAGTATACTAAGTTTGTCAATCCGTGTGAAACTTTTTTACTATTCATCTCAGACCCCATAAAGTATTTATATTCTATTTAGCTTCTTGAATAGTTCTAAGTCGATTTAGCCATGTCCGTCTGTTGAAAACACGCTCACTTTCAAAAAATTCAACAGAAAAAAACAATTTTTGTCTAAAAATGCTTGTAGTTATCATAAGCAGTTTGGGTCAGATCAGATCTTTGAATCAAAATGTGAAACCACCACCCTAAAAATTGATAATTTTGCTACAAAAGCTCATATAAATGGTGGAATCATGCACGGAATGTTATAAGATTTTTTAGGAATTCGTTTTATACGAATGCAAATCATACTGTTAAATAACGTGAAGATCGGTCCGTAATTTACTATAAGCCCCTTTTGAGCCAAAGTTTAGTTCGCCTAAAACCGTAATAAATAATGCTATAACAATAAAATTCGGTACGTCACTGTTTTAAAGGACTGAAAATCACATTGCCAAGATCGATCCATAATTTACAATTGGCCCCATATAAAGCCCACTCTGTGAAATTAATTAAATACGCCAATATATATATATATATATATATATATATATATATATATATATATAGATATTGCGGTAAAATTTCTTTCAACTTAGCTTCACATGGCCAGAAAAAATGTTATGCAATTTTGTGATATACGGTCGGTCCATAATTCACCTTAGATCTCATATTAAACAGCCTTCTGAAATACACTGCAAAAGCTTAAACTAGTTTCACCGCTGTATTGAAATTTATGTTTTTTACCCAGGAAAAATTTTTGATTTTTAGTAATAGGTGGTAGTTATTTCATACGTTACCTGGTAAGTAGTTGTCATTACAATTATCATTATTTTGAAAACTTTAATAAGTACTTACTAGTAATGACCACAACAACTACTTATTACTTCTGAATATTTGCTTACTAATAATCAGCTCAATAACTACTTATTACTTGTGTTGTTTTCAGTACTGAATATATACTTACTGGTAACGCACTTAATAATTATTTATTAGGTCTATTAACTAGTGATTTTTTGGCTTCTGATAAGTAACTACTTACAATTCAACTTACTAGTAGTTAAATAATAACTAGATATTTTTTGACTTCTAGTAAGTGTATTGCTAGTACTGAATTCTGTGGACACCTTGAACAAAAATAAGTAGTTATTCAGCCGAAAAATAAGTAGTGTTTATTTTCTCCAACATTATTTGCTAACTTACTTGGTAAGTTAAGTTTTTGCTGGGTAATACCAGAAATCACTCTACAAAATTTCGGGATAATTGGTCCATAATTTACCAAGGTTCCAATACCATTTAAGTTCGACTAAAAACTAAAACGACTAAAACTGTTACGAATCATGATATTTTACTCGAGCTAGTTCAAATTTCTAAAAAGAAAAGCATAAAACTTTCTGATTGCTGGTCAATATATTAATATAGGTCTAAACCGCAACCAATTTCAATGCTGACGTCCGTTTAATGAAGATAAAATTAATACTATAAAGATATCATAAAGATTATCATTCGCCCAAATACGGCAATTCTGCTTATTGACGAATCCACTGAGGTGAAAATGTGCTGTTCATCCACTGTTGCCATTTGACCATTGACGACGTTAAGAATTGTCAAGAGGCTTTACATAGGGTCTCCACCTGAGATAAGATATAAGATTTTTATATCAGCAAATGTCAAATTCAATCGCAGAGAGTATTATCTTACGTGTAGACTCTCAAATAGTGTTAATATTAATATTATAATAAATCTTATAAGACAGTTGTTATGAGAAATCTTATAACAACTATCTTATAAGATGAGCTGTCAAAAATACACATACATGCATACATAAAAAACAATAATACGACGCATTCATTAAAATGATAATTTTTTTTGTACAAATAGTGAAAATCTTGTGATAAGTGTTTAAAAAAACAAAATTTTAACTAAAAACAAGAAAAAAACTAAAAATCATTTGATTATGAAATCTTATAAGATACGTGTTCCCCTTGTTTAAGATTAAGATTAACATGAAGAAATTTGTTCTCTCATTCTGCCGACGTTCTCTCACATATTATATCATATATTATCTCAGGTGAAGACTAACACTGATAGTTCTCGAGTCAGTTGCACCTTTTAAGCGTGTAAATGCAAGTCTTTATGCATAATGTTCATCAACGACGAGCGTGATAGGTGCAATTGTTGGGCACGACGACGAGTTGAGGTTGACGGCTCTTCAGCCACACTATCGCGAACAGCAGCCATATTTTCTGCAGTACGAGCATGCACTGGTGTTTTCACATCTACTTCAGACCCGGTTTGCTCAAATTTTTGCACGATTTTTCCGATGGACGTTTAAATTGACCGAAAAAATCACGAAGTGCACGATATGCATTTTGATTTGAACGCCCATTTTTATATACAACGTTTATACGTAGCCTATGCGCGAATAAAATTTATTTGCGATTAACTATAGCTTCGTACAGACGGTGGTCAGATCTTACAATGTTATCATTTTTCTGACAATGGTGCCATTGTCAGATGCATTAATTTTACATATCTGCCATATGAAAATGAGCTTACAATGTTCATACAGTTGCAAGACATTTTTAGGCAATTTGAGGTTTTTTTCTCAAAAACCGAAATAGATTACAAAAGTGGGCGTAATTATCTTTAAAATGAGGTATTTGCCATCCTGTAAAGTTTTCCAGTTTGTTCACAATTTCCAAAAATCCCTCAGAGAATCAGGACTAGTACATCTGTGAATTTCAAAAATTTTTTTAAAAATAGCCCACAGGTTTTTTTCTCAAAAACCGAAATAGATTACAAAAGTGGGCGTAATTATCTTTAAAATGAGGTATTTGCCATCCTGTAAGGTCTTCCAGTTTGTCCACAATTTCCAAAAATCCCTCAGAGAATCAGTACTAGTGCATCTGAGAATTTCAAAATTTTTTAAAAATAGCCCAGAAGTTTTTTCTCAAAAACCGAAATAGATTACAAAAGTGGGCGTAATTATCTTTAAAATGAGGTATTTGCCATCCTGTAAAGTCTTCCAGTTTGTTCACAATTTCCAAAAATCCCTCAGAGAATCAGTACTAGTACATCTGAGAATTTAAAAAATTTTTTAAAAATAGCCCACAGGTTTTTTTCTCAAAAACCGAAATAGATTACAAAAGTGGGCGTAATTATCTTTAAAATGAGGTATTTGCCGTCTGTACGAAGCTTAACTTACTGTTTATATGTCAATTTTCCTAATAAAAATTCTTATTTTAAATGATGATGCCAGATGGAAAATTTATTCATATAGTAGCACTGCATGTATATAAACTTTTTATTTTTTAAAAGAAAAAGATAAAAAATTATTGTGTATTTTGAAATTTATTTGCACAGTTTTGATCAAGGTATATTTACACAAGGTCAACTCGTTGGCCCATATGTTTGTCAGCTGTTTACCCCTAGTTGGAACCCAAACGTCAAATTTCGTGTATATGGGCCAATATTTGTACATGTGTGCGTTAAATTGTTTTTGTTTTATATGAAGGCAATTTTGACAACTCGGTTCTTTTTATAGAGCAGCATGTCTACACTCCCAAATGAGTCTACCTTGTGTAAAAATATACCTTGGTTTTGATTTAATTTTACTTTTGTTGTCATATGAATGTGCCACATCGAAATAAAAACGTAAAACGGTTAAAAGTGTGGCAATGCTTAAAGTTATTTGCAAATAGTGCTGTTAGTCAGGAATTGTTTTCATGACCTGTAGCTCGTTTCTGTATTTCTCGCATCGTAAAATTTCTTACATGAAGTGTGAAACAAAAAATTCCATCGTTTCTCGATTTATGAGATAAAAGTGTTTCTGTATTTGAATGCGAAAACAGACACAACAAATTCTGTTTATACTGGAATATTTCCAGTAATTAAGTGTCAAATAAAAGCGAAACGTCAACAAAAGAAATAAATATAATAAAAACAGGGCTGCCAGATTTGACGAGTTATCGTCATTTTGACGATTTTTTGTTCCGATATTAACAAAGTGACGTTTTGATGATTTTTTCTAAAAAAGTGACGAAAGCAAAAACAAAATCAAAAATATTTTATAATTTTGTTGTTACTTTCTATAGAAATTCATCTTGAATTTTAAAATTTCAAACACTTCTATTTTGTGGCGTTGAAAATTGAAAAAAAATAATATGAATGTCTGTAGAAAGCAACAACAAATTTATAAAATATTTTTGATTTTATTTTTGCTTTTAATGAAATTGTTGGCGTTGCGTTTTACACTATAAGCCCCTTAGTCTTCGAAATAAGATAATTGTAAATATTTTTATGTATATGTTTGTTTATTAGAAAAAAAGATATCTTTAGAAACAAGGCTGCTTAAATTTTTATATTTATCCCTATTGTGAAAATTGTCCTCGAAATTGTTCGTTTCTTCCCTAAAAAATGTATCGGCAAAAGCAAAATTTCGAGGGAAAGTAATGGACCGACTTGGCTTATTTTGAACATTTAATACTTCTTATATACATATACAAAATATGATTGGTATTTGATATTCTTATCTTATATGTACACTTTTGTGCCAAAACCATTATTCCGGCAAGAAAGAAATTTGTTTGTCTCCCAGTAAAAACTTTTTCAAAATGAATAGCTTCTTTCACTCGTTATTAAAGGCCAGTTTACATGGTAATACAATGTATTACGACATTGCAAAAAATTATGTAGAATGAGAAAAATCTTATCATGTAAAAGCAAAATGTATTGAGTAAGAGAGAATACGAATACAAAATCTGACAAGCGGTCGGTAAATGCTTTTTTTCTAAACCATTTTAGAAATTTATGTATTCATCACACCAGAGGTGTATTTTAACGGAGTATATTGAAGGTGGTAGCATTTTTAAAGTCGTAATACATTTTATTACCGTGTAAACGTACTGAAGTTGGAGTTAAAACTTTTCATTATTTTCAGTTCGTTGACGCGTAAAGTATGTAGCTACAGTGTGTTTGTGGAAAATAATTAAAGTTATTTTATACCTAAATGTTTGTTTGTATTATATTTTTCACAAAAAGCAAAGTTTATTATGTGTAATTTACAACGCTTTTAACAAATTAATTAAAGATGTCGAAAATCAACTACAAAATAGCGTACTGTCAAACTTAAACGTCAATTTATGTTATAAAAGAACTTTCAAAAGAAATGTTATAACAATCAAGTTAAAACTTTAACTGGAGCAGTCTCCACTTAACACTAACTTGCAGTTAGTGTTAAAGTTAGTCATTTTGTGTTAGGTGGAGACCCCGGGTTAAGTAGCTTTCTTCCATAAGAACTTCGATAACTACTTTTTTCTGAATGTATTAAGATAAAAAAAAATGACTTACTTTTGAATTTGTTCTTTTTGGCACAACCCTTGTAAAATTCATTAATTTTTCAGTAGAATTGTATGTAGTGCTTTTATGTGTTTCTGATTACTTAACATATTATTTTGTAGGCGAAGATTTTACTGGGTCTTTAACAGAGAATGACAACAAGTACCCATAAGAATAATATACAGAGGTATTTACCCACGCTTTTCGTTATTGTGTATGCACATATTTATAACGCAAAAAGTATGGTTATTACTTATACTTATGCACGGCAATATCTTCACGCAACCATATTCAGTAAACAAAAATACATGAATGTTATGCAGATATTATTCAATAACCATGAATGTGTTTTGGGTATCTGCCATACATTTAAAATATCCATGTTAAAAAAAATACCTTCAGTATTTTTGGCACTTCTGTGTAAAAATGAAAAAATTTTTTTTTAGCAAAATTGTGCTTTGATCACTTGGCAGGTATGGGACTATGTAAATATTTTTTATGATACATAAAATAAATTTGTCATCAGCATTGCCTATGTTAAACTTCACATAAGCTCTATATTTTTATAAAAAATAGGACCACGAGGGGTGGAAAGGGGCAATTTCTGCTCTCCGAAGCTATCTAACAGATTTTATTGAAATTTAAAACATTGATAGATCCATATTTATATGGACACATAAGCTCTTTATTTTTTAGAAAATAGGACTAGGAGGGAAGCTCGGGGGTATTTTCTGCCTCTGCAAAACCATCCAACAGATTTTCATTAAATTTAAAACATAGAAAAGGGCCTACTTATATGGACACATAAGCTATATAGTTTTTTAAAAAATAGAACTAGGAGGGAGATATGGGGTATTTTCTGCCTCCCCAAAACTTTCTTAAAAATTTTAATGAAATTAAAAATTTAGATACACAGTAGCTATGTATTTTTTTTTCAAACCACGAGGAGCAAATTACATGTACGTTTTGGATCGAATATTAAAAAAATTTTGTTAAACAGCAATTTTGACACACATGCAGAATAACATGTGACCTAAAAAGTTGACAAGTCAGATGTAAAAAACATGTCGCAAACGCTATAAAAACCAATGTAAATAAATGTATTGAGTGGTTGTTTCACTCTTTCTTATTAGCACAACATACAAATCCATACTTACAAGCAACTTTAAAAAGCCATGTATGCCTTCTCGTGCCACTTATCTATGCTTTGCGGGTGTGTCAGCGACAAGTGCATGTGTATGGTAACTGGGTTTATATTTTAACAACTACAGTGTGTAAAATAAATTATGGTAAAATTAAAAAAAAAATTATTTTATTGGCTTTACGAAACTGTCATAAAAGCATACATGTAGAAGATTTTATTTGAGTTTTCTTTGATACAATTCTTGCTTTAATTTGCAAAACATTATAGCAGTTCACACTGAATTAAATTATTTTTTTAATTGATTTACCTAAAATGAGGAAATTTTTAATACATATTGTTTTAAAAAAATTTTTAAAGTCAAAGTTTTAAATCAGTTTAAAAAATTAAGTATGAAAATTAAATACATATGTTTTAAATTTATTTCCAGCCAAAAACATTTATTGTGATTAAATGTTAATAAAAATATTTGCGCTTAGTTTTTTGTGTTTGCTGTACTTTAAAATTCTCTGATCAGTACAGTTGCAAAATTTTTTTGACATCAATGTTGTAGATTCTATAGAAATTGTTGCATGCCCATGTCATACTCACACTTGTTTGTTTTACCGTTAAACATTAAGCAAAAACACAATTACACAAGCATGTGTATATCGTTAGCTAAAACGCAAAAATTCGTAACTAACAAAAAATTAAAAATCAGCTTTTTGATTAATTATTATGAATGCCATTAAAATACATGTTTGGACACTTCTTCGATCAAAAGTGACGCTTTTATTAACAAAAAACAAAGGGACGTAACTACAAGTGTGTTTATTTTCTTAATGCAAAACCGCGTAATTACACATTTTTTTCTAACAAACTATGATGAAATAATGAAGTTTTGTTTGTTTTTTAAATTATTTTTTACTTTGCAATAAATTAACTTTAGTTATAAGAAGAATATTGATAACTTTATTTTTTTTTTAATTACTTTTATTTTTTATTTTGCAATAAATGTTGTTTAGTTTTAAGAATAATAAATGAATGTATTACTATCTTCACTACACATTATTAAAAACATGATTGAATTAAAATTTAATTTACAAAAATAAAAATAGCCGTTTTTTATAAGTATTTTTTCCCTGGTCCATATAATATAATCCATATAAATATGGATCTATCAATGTTTTAAATTTCATTAAAATCTGTTGGATAGTTTTCGAGAGGCAGAAAATACCCCCGAGCTTCCCTTGTGGTCCTATTTTTTAAAAAATATATAGCTTATAGGTCCATATAAATATGGATCTATCAATGTTTTAAATTTCATTTAAATCTGTTAGATAGTTTTGGAGAGGCATAAATTGCCCCCTATTTCCCCTCGTTATCCTATTTTTTTAAAATATATATAGCTTATGTGTCTATATAAATATGGATCTATCTATGTTTTAAATTTCATAAAGATCTGTTAGATAGTTTCCTCGGTAAAAGTACCCTTTTCCGACGCATGTATTGGTTTGTAAATAGGTTGAGTAGTTCTCGAGTTATAAAACAGCTTAGTCAAATCTTAAAATGCTTTAAAATAATCTTGATATTTTTCTGAATAACAACACACAAAAACGTTTGCCTAGTTTCTAAATTTTTAAAATTGCATTTGCCATCTCTGCTCTCTCTCGCGCTCTGTATATTTACGTTATACTTACGGTAATACACATACTTATATGGGTATTGCAGATAGCTAACAGAAATTTTATTTATATCTGCATGTACATTCAAAAAGAAGAATGAATATGCAAATACACATTGGCAGCGTATACATATTCAACTTTAGCTTGTTATAGGTATTGGTATGTGTGTGTATGGTTTTGATCTTTACTCATGCATGTCCATACATGTTTTTTCACTAATATTGAAAGAGTACTTAAAATGATACTTTTGTCATTCTCTGGTCTTTAACCCGTTTATATATGAACCGATTTTTTTAATTTTAACTACAAGGTATTCTACTAAGTCTATTTCAGGTAAAAAAGAAAAAGATTATAGGAATAGGTAAATTAAAGATTTATATCTCAATTATTAAATAATAATTATTAAATACCCATGAACTTTAACTATGTTTTTGTTTGATTATTTTTTAATAAAAGTCGAAACCATGGTGAAATAACTAGAAGGTGGCAGCACTACGCATACTATTATTTTTTGCTCAATCCATGGTGAACTTCCATAACGTCAAAATTATTTGTTTATTGTTAGGAAATGTCAAAAAAAATTTAATTTTCTTTAAAAAAATATTTTTTGTGATAAACAAAACAATTTATGCTGGATAATATCTAAAAAAGTAGATTTATGGATCTTTTATTTTTACAGTTTTATAAGATAAATTTAACTTTTCATTTTAAAATATTGAAACCATTTTTAGTTTAGGCTAACTAGGGCAAAAGGCAATCGATAAAAGTATAAATTTTACAATTCTACGTATGCTGCTCTTAACTCATCTAACAATCAGGGAGGGACACTTAAAGAAGCATCAGCTATAAGTGAAGTGGCTGGTATTTTATATTTATCGGGCATGTTCTAGAAATCGATATGAAGTGAAATTGAAATCGATCTATATTTTAGGTTCAATTATTTACACAATGACCGTAGTTTTTCTTTGTTTTAACAGATGTTCTTGAAAAGCTAATTGGTACTCAAAAAATTATATAGATAAAATGGAATATTTTTATCAACTTTTAGTACAGGGTCGTTTTTAAAATTGGCTCCATTTTAAATCCACTTCATTTCGTGTTCTGGAACATGCCCGTATAACTCGTCAAAAAAATGCGAAGTTCGCAATTCAAACCCTCAAAGCTGGTTTCGTTTTAATTTGGTACACATTGATTTTTACGCTGTATTTAATGCAAAAGGGAGCTAGTGGAAGGGATTTTATTGGTACGATAATATCTTAAGCTAAATATTGTATTTATCATAAACCAAAATGAATTTAAGTTAAATTTTTAATTTGCAAAAACTTGGCTACAATAAGGAATACAAATGCACTTGTTTAAAATAAACTGGCAAGCAGAGAACGTCTTAAGGGTATATTTGCATCAGGTTCACGTTGAGCAAATAAAATTAAGTCGGATTCAAAACTTTCATAATTGTCCCAATTTAAACACTTTTTTACGGCGTACTCCTAACATTAATATAAAAGAGAACGACCTTGAAGAAATTAAGTAATTTTCAGCATGTTTTATTTGTAATAAATTTAAGGAACTCTCGATTTGTAGTTGGACTAAAAACGTCTGACGGTGGCTGGTATGCTTTTTTGGCATATGTGTTATTTAAAACTTCCATAGTTATCCCTGCCGTAATCATTGCCCCCATACCACTTGGCGATGTTGTTTGAGGCCACAATATCTGCTATGAACGGTACAAATGTTGAATTTTACGAATAATCGCCTCCGAATACTTTACGTTCAGTTATATTTGACCAATCCCAAGTTTATTATTGATTTGCATCCATAAAATTAAATTTATTGGAAATTGCTTATATTTTTTAAGGAATGAAGTTTCATTAACAATAATATTTTGGTGTGGTGAAAATCCATATTTTTGACATAATGAACTATTTTACACAAACAAATTGGCTTGTTTTTGTTGTATTGTTGTACAACAACTCCTAGTGCTGCCACCTTCTAGTAATTTCACCATGGTCGAAACAAATTTGTATAAAATTGCACGATTTTTAAAACAAAAAAGACAATCTTTTTTATTTTTTTCTCAGGAAATTGACGATTTTGACACAAATTTATCTGGCAGCACTGATTAAAACCAAAACAAGAAAATGCTAACAAAAATTTAAACTAACAAAATATAACAATTGTTTTTTGTTTATTTTCATCATATAAATTATGCATTTATCATTTATATTCCTTCTATTTTTTTATTTATTTAAAAAAAATAGTATATAATCATATTTTAAATTCCAAATATCTACATTTTGTTTTTCTCGCCACCAATTTCAAATGTGACTTATTTTGACAGTTCTTGAAAGAAACTTTTCGCAAAATATTGTTATAGAAACACTTTTTCTCGCATCCTTCCAATAATTGCTGGAAAATTATTTAAATGACAGATAATTCTCGAAAAAAAAAAGATACAGAAACACTTGTGTGAGAAAAACCATTTTTTGTTTCATTTTTCACTGTTTCTGTCCCGATTCACTGGTTTCATTCGGAAAATTTTACGATGCGAGAAATACAGAAACGGGCTACTGGCTATTCGCATATAAAAATTTAATTCACTGTTTATGCGGCTATACAGGGGTGTCATGGAAATCGAAAACGTAAAACGAAAGAATTTAGCAGTTCTTTTTATTAAACTTATAATCTAATTTTTACAATTTTTGTTAAAAAATTCTGTTTTATAGAGCATTGTTTGTATAATAATTGTCATAAATTTTTTTTATTACAGAAATCTTATTGAAAAACAACTCTAAAAATTCTTTCGTTTTACGTTTTCGATTTCCATGACACCCCTGATATTCTCTACTTGCAATATATTTATTTGCGAATAAGTGTGTTCCTCGATTATGTATTTTTCCATGGTTCAAATTGAGTTAGTCTAAAATTGAGAAATGTCAAATGAAATGCAGAAAAAAACTTGACGTTTAGGTTTGGTTCACAATCAACATCGGCCCTTAAAATTTAACCACCCTTATTTCTCCTCCGTTAATTAATGTTTGTACGAAATATGTTTGTCTTGTTTATTGACGACCACAAAACGGAAACAAACTTTGTGTTTGCCAAGTCATTTGTGTGATTTATGTTGCTCTTTAATCGACTTTAGAAACCTTTATACCCTTTGTACACTTGCATACATTTCGGAGGAACGCCAACATTTTAAAAGAAAACACCAAAATTTCATTTCTAATTCATTTTGTTTAATAATTTTAGCAAAACTAAGCAAAATAAGGCTTGCAAGAAAGGAAAAACTTGAGAAATGGTAACGCTGCTTTCAAAACAACTTCCATTTTGTCAGTGATGCCACAATAATAATAGAATTTATTGCCACTTTTCTAGTGATGACACTAAAAGAATTCAAAAATGTAAAAGGGAACGAAATGAGATGGTAACATTCTGTAAAGAAGTTGAAAAATTTTGATTTTTATCCCTATGTATTTCTTATGGGAAAATTCCAACATCTTCGCAAATTGAAGTTAAATGTTGACAAGTGTGAAAAGGCTAATAACTATGTCTCAAATTAAATTTATTTTTTTTAAATACAACTAAGTTAATTATAATTAAATTAACAGCCAGGCCCACGATGTCACAAAATACATTTTAAAGAAAAACAAATTTTAGAAATTGTTTTTTTTTTAAATGTAATTTTCTATTCGAACGTTAACGTGTGACATCGTGGGCCTGGCTGAATCATTGATACTCTCCACCAACAGTTAGAATATTTCAGCAGTACCTGGATCCTGGGATCTTTAAATTATACTGTGCAAGTTGGAAAACTGGCTGGGCACCCGGCGGGTTAACCGAATTCGTGGTGCTAACCATTTTTTTTATTTTAGGTTAGCTCTTGTTATCGAGATATGTATACTGTTATTTTATTTTATAAAATGGAGGAGGTTGCACAACATAGTATATTCACGTAAGTAATAGGCTTTTTACACTGATCGACATCTAACATCTATTATCAAAGATGTAGAAAATGTGAAACACTCGTTTACATTGCTCACATCTAACATCTACCATCAAACAAAAATGTCACCATATTTGCAAAAAAAAGTTTTTAAAAAAAAAAATTTTTTTTTTTCTACAAAACTGCCAAAATTTAAGAAGAAAACACAAAAACGTTTTTGAAGTTTAATTTGTTTAACAATATAAAAAATACTTAACAAAAAAACATCGCAATAAAAGAGAAAACTTGACAAATGGTAACGCTGCTTTTAAACCAATTTTTTTTTTGTCAGTGATGCCACAATAATAATAGAACTTATTGCCACTTTCTAGTGATGACACTAAAATAATCGAAAGATGTAGAATGGAATAGAATGAGATAGGAACATCTTTTAAAGATGTTGAAAGATGTTGGTTTTAAGCCCTATGTATTTCTTATGGAATGATGTTAACATCTTCGCAAATTGATGGTAGATGTTAGATGTTGTTCAGTGTAAAAAGGCTATTACTCAAAAACGGTTTAGTTTATTGAATAAACTAAACTAAATAATTAAACTAAAAAGATATGAATTGCACTTCGTGACAGTTTTTGAACAAATGCATCTGACACCTAATCTTTATGTAAAATTGTCCGCTGAATCCGAATATGAAGTCATAATCACTGAAGAAGCTTAATTCCAGTGGCGCACGCAGTTAAGGTTAAATAATTTTATGAGGTCATGTCTAAATAACTGGGTCTGATAGAGTACGAAAAGCATAACTGGAAAATCTGTGCCGATCTTAAAGTTGTTGCCACTAGTTTGCAATAAGGCTACACAAAATATTGCGCGACATGAAAAATATGCGACAAAATGCGATGCTTGTCCAAGATAGTGTCAAATATAAAGCTCTGGTAAAAAAAGGAAACACTATTTAGCCACCGTTACATATCAATAACTTTTTTAAAAGCTTTGCTAAGAAGAGGAAACTGTGTCGCATTTGAATACTTGAAAACCGGGTTTTCCAACGCTAAAATTTAAGAAGGCGTTTTTGTGGAACAACAAATTACAAAGCTACTGAAAGAATCCAAATTTGATTTGATTTTGTCTAAAGATGAGTCAAAGTCATTTGGTTTGGTTGTATCAAGCTTTCTGCAGAATTTTAACAAACGTTTATTAAGTGGTTTTGGTTGTATCAAGCTTTCTGCAGAATTTCAGGAGCCCTAATGATGAAGACGTCTTTCAAGATTTGTGAAAATACTAAATATAAGAAAATTGGTGCAGTTTTTAACACAATTTTGTTTTTATTTTTTAATTAACATTTTAATAATTAACATTCATTTTAATATATTATTTAAAACATTTTAAATTTCTTCCCAAATAACCTTGACGATGGAAGTGACGATCCGAATATAGCATTCTAATAGGCTTTTTACACTTGCTCTCATCTTACATCTTTCATCTTATCGCAAAGATGATAACATCTTCCCATAAGAATTGTACAGGGCTGAAAATCAACATCTTTCTTCATCTTTAAAAGATGTTCTTTTTTCATGTTGTTTCATTCATCATCTTTCGATTATTTTAGTGTCATCACTAGAAAAACCCAATAATTTGTTAAAAAAATATATACCATCACTAGAAAAAAATACAAAAGAGCAGGACAGCAATATCATTTATTTAGTTTTTATTCGCTCTTACACGCGAAAATAAATATTTTTATGATGAAAGATGAAAGATGTTGCAAATGTAAACAAGTTTTTTTCATTTTTAACATCTTCCATGCATTCCCTTAAGATGTGCTCAAGTGTAAAAAGGCTATAACTTGTTGTCTATTCATTCATTTGCATAAAACCTTGTGCTTATATTCCGACACCTTTACCAAAATTTTCAGGAGTATAAAACCTAAAATACAAATTTTATTAAATATAAATCAAATACTCATTGATTTAAATTTAAAATGCGACATGCAATTAAAATGACATTTAAAAACGTTTTAATTTGAATTTGCTGAATGAAAAAGCTTACAGATTTTTTTCAAAAAGCTGTGCAGTGAAAAACGTCTACACATACATATGTGCGTATGTATGTATTTTGAAAAGCTTTTACAAAGTTTAATTTTATTTTTTGTGTGATATCAACAGCCAATAAAGTGATCTCATTTAAAAGTAAGACGCTGTCAAACAAAAGTGAAATTCTACCTATAATATATACACAATTTTAATTGATCGAATTAAATTATTTTTACAATTTAGAATGTTGGCTACTAGAAGTTTACGGTTAGCTGCTACCAGATATGTGAACCCTGCTCAATGCGCCTGGTCTTCAACCGCCATTAGAACCCTGCCAATGTTACAACCTATTGCTATGAAATGGATTACAAAACCATTTTTGGCAGCCGGTTGTTCGAAAGATGCTAAAACCGCAGGTAAATTATACTAATTATTTATTACTCATTTTCGTTTCGCAATATCATTTCATTTTCTTAGTAAAGTAAAGTAAAACATTTTAGTTCTATTTTCATTTTCCTATACATTTTTATCAAATCCATAACATGCAAAAATGTTAATCAAACACATCTGCTGTGGGTGCAACTGCATGCACAATAAATAATTCATCACCTAACACATTGGCGTCATCAAAACCTTTAACTAACCCTTTAACAGAAAATTCCCCAAAAGAAAACCAAACATCGATCCATGATAATATTTCATCCACCGCTTCTTCATCGTCTGACACCTCCGTCCCTAAATCACCTTCCTCCTCTTCATCAGACCTTACCGAAGATGGAAAAACTCAAACTGATAAATGTTCTACAGGTACTTTAGATGCAACTGGAGTTAAACTTCCTAGCAAACATCAAGTTGAAAGTTTTGTTTTCAAATCCTTGGTATATTTGTGGGATTTTGCTTATTACATTTTCTGTTTGAGCCGCAAACTGGCCGAAACTTACGTTATCAACAATTCCACTGTGCAGCACTATTGGAAGCAATTGCTAAAGCGCATGGAGGAGGCACGCAAGGAAATAAAATGAAACATACCAGTTAATATTTATATATGTATTTATTAAAACTTACGATTTTTTATAACTGCTAATATTATTTGATTTAATATTAAATTTAAACATTTCGAATAAAATCAATTTAACATTTTAGTTTGTATTTCTTTTTCGGAACTGTTCTCTTAAAAGTAGGGAAGTGCGATTAATTGATTAATCATAATTTAAATAAATCAAAATGCAAAATGCATTTAATAAAGTCAGTTATTTCATTCAAACTTCTCAACTTAAAGAAATGATAAAAAAATAAAATAAAACTATTAAAGTGAAAAAAATAATAATAAAGTGAGCTTAACATTCGATTCTGACTTGAAATCGCATAAGAGGTGCTCATTAAATTGCAATAGCAAGAAGTTTGGCGACTTCAAATGGCAAAAGTATGCTCAAGGGTACTAGAATATTTGTAAAGAAACTATGGCAGATCGCAAGTTAAAAGCACGGGTTTCAGAACACCATAAAATAAATCTAGGGGCAAATTATAGCAGTCGTGATCGAATACTTTTTCGATTCGAAAGCAATTTTATTTCAGTCGATACTGAAGGAATCGTAATTCCTTCAGAATTAAATACAAAATTGCTTTTGAATCGAAAAAGTATTCGATCACGGATGCCATAATTTGCCCCCTCGCTTTTTGCGATTTCAAATCGATTTCAAACGAAAGCTACCATATAAAGACCATGTATGGCATGCACTAGAGTTACTTTAGTCAAATTATTTTTTTTCTGATTAAAGTTATTATTGGCAGAATCTCTTTTAAATAAAGTATCAAAAAATTTTCGCCAAAATAACTCTCCTGAACAAATTTCGATTATGAGTGTTGCCTTAAAAAAGTTTTTAGTAAAGTAAAAAACAAACAAAAATAATTTATAAAAAATACTCAAGTTGTAAAGCATTCGTAGATACCTATACCATCATATGAAGCAATTGTCTTATCGTATGAAATCGACGACTAGAACGGGTGAATTAATATTAAGATAACTCCAATCCCATCAAATAAAGAGAAATGCGTTCGCTGCGGTGGATTAAACAGAGTTTATCATATAAATATAACTGAAATGCATGAGACATTTAAAGAAACTCGTTCTGCTAACACAGTGAAACACATAAATTGTGTCCTTCTCGTGTGGAATTTCTGTAAGTACTTATCGAAATAAACAAAACTCTATTTGGATTTGGCTAGTTTAGGTGCTGTTTGGATTTTATGGTCTCATGTACATATATTTTGGCTAAAAGTTGGTTTTTTCGAAGAACATGCAATTTGTCTCATGATTATATCACGGAAACCAATTGGAATTTTGTTATCCTTCCTTTGGCACAATTGTAGCTTTAGACTAGGAGCAAAAAAACTACACCTAGTGCCTAAAAATTGTTAAAATGTGGAAACATTCAGGTATGTGATGGAAATCGATTTTAAAAACGAAACGATTTGAAACCGAAAATATCGTTTTCAGTATCTTTTAAAATGGGTTTTAAATACATTTTCCTTTTATTTTCAGTCTTTATTCTTTTAAATTTTATATCATATACGTTAACTGAAGTGTATTCTGAACGAAAATTTAAGACTATCAGGGGTGTGCTGGAAATCGCAAACGCAAAACGCAAGAATTTTAAAAGTCGTTTTTTAGTAAGATTTCTATAATAAAAGAATTTTATGACAAATATTATACAAACATTTCTCTATTAAACAGAATTTCATAACAAAAATTATAAAAATTAGATTAAAAGTGTATTAAAAACAGCCTCCAAATTCTTGCGTTTTGCATTTGCGATTTCCAGCACACCCCCCTATAATTCAGAAATGGTTTTTAAAATCCCTCGAAATTCATCACACCTTTCTAAAACGTTCGTTTTGAAATCGATCGATTTTCATCACATACCTGATTTTTTATTTTTTTATATCTTTTTCACCATTTTTAGCTTATAGTTGCCAAATTTAGTGAAGTATTCTTCAGAAAACATTCCTTTATAATAAAGTTCATAATATTTCAGAAGTTTGTAATAATGGAAATTGCTTTTATCACATTTTTTAGCTGTATTTTACTTCGAGAATTTTCAAAAATGTATGAAAAAGTTATCAATAGACAAAAAAGAATTTTGTTATCCGTATTAGCGTTTAAAAAACTGCAGTCAAAGTTTAAAAACTGCCATTTTTTAAACATCTTCACTTATCATTGGCAAAAAAAAACTATTGCTTTAACTTCTGATTCATTAAATGTAAACAGTCGCTGTCAAACCAACTCAAAAAACGAAAACTTTTTCGTTTTTTGTTCGACAGTTTTTGGTTTTAACTGCAGTATTTTAAACCCTGGTCAGTATCATTTGGTTTTGATAGTTTCGAAAATACTTCGAAAAATTCCACACGAGACGGATTATTTTAAAAATGTTACACCGTGTTATTATTAAAAATTGTGAAAACCAAAATAAAGTTAAAAAAAAAATAAAGGAAATATGTGAAAAAGCACCGACATAGGAGGCTGGATCATATGTGATGGAAATTTTGAAAACGAAATGTTTTAAAACCGATAGCATCGTGACGCCCTAAGCAGTAATAGAATACTAACCCCCAATTTCACCAATTTCAGTTATAGCTGTCAACACATATTGTTAGCTGGAAGTTAAAGTAATAGTTAGTTATACCCACACCACAATAGCACAAATGCATAATACCCTCATGCATTTGTGCTGATGTGTGTAACGCCATGTAACCTTGTGCGCAAAGTACAGGTCGCAATTTTGGAGATACAGTAGACTCGCGATAACAAAAACACCGCCTTACGTGAACACCGGCTAGCATGAACATAATTTTTTTTACACTGACTACTCTGTAGCGTGAACACAGTAAGAAAGCCCTATAACGTGAACAAATGTAAAATTCATGGAACATAGAAAAAGTTGTTTTCTTTTGAACATTTTTAAGCAATCACTACTTCTTTAAAAACTGGGAATCCCCGTAAATGATTGCTTATGAATATATTCTGGCATTTTGTGTAACGCGAGCTGTTGATTTGCTTAGTTTGTTTTTAGTTTGATATAAAGTGTGTCGTGAAAAATGTCGCAAAAACTAAAATATTTTTTAACTTTAAAGGAAAAAGTGGATGTAATAGAAAAAATAAAAAAAAGATCAAGCGTGACTAGCGGTGTTCAGCTTTTTGCAAAAAAAGAAAATCCAAAAAAAGATAACCCATTTTTTAAAAAAATTTTAATGTAAATTGTTTTTCTGAACAAAACAAATACGAATATGAATTAATGAATATGAATTAATAAAAAAAATATATGAATTTAAGTAAAATATATGTCTATTTTATTTTTAAGATGTAAAAAATTACACCTTCGTAAACATGAACAACTTCGCAAACGTGAACACGCTTAGGTTTTAATAGTTCACGTTACCGCGAGTCTACTGTAATTTGATAAAATTTGAGACATAGGTTCTTATTGGCACAAGCCTATTGAAAATGGGCCGAATCGTAGGACCACGAGGGAAGATAGGGGGAAATTTCTTCCTCTCAGAAACTATCAAACCGATTTTAATGAAATTTAAAACATAGATAGATCCATATCTATATGGACAAATAAGCTTTACAGTTTTAAAAAAATAGGACCACAAGGGAAGGTAAGGGGCAATTTCTGCCTCTCAAACTTTCAAACCGATTTTAATGAAGTTTATAAACATAGATAAATCCATATTTATATGGACACATACGCATGATGTTTTTAAATACTGTGGTGTAGGGTTTCATATTGTCGGGTTTGATCGACTATACTTTCTTACTTGTTTTAATTGAACTTGGTGGTAAGACGAAAAGAACGAAGAAAATAAAGAGGGAAAGCATAAGTAATTGGGAAGATAATAGAATTTAGTGCATTATAAAAATAATATCCCTTTAGCATTTATTATTGGTGTCCTTTTTTAATTACAAGCACCCCTACTTAGTAAATCGACATCGACTTCAATTTAAGGTTGTTGTCACATCAAGTCGATGACTACATCACTTAAACGTTAAATTGGCATTTTCTAAGAATATTGTGCATGAAAACATGTCATCTCTTATTATTTTTTATTTCTGTTTGATAATATCTTTAGCATTTTCAAAGTCTTTAGAAAAAGTTTTCCTGATGATCTGGCCTAAGCAACCAGTGAAATGCGCTCTTCCCCAAACAATAATATTCAGTGTATTTATCAAAAATTAAATTTGGAAATTTAGCACGTCATAGAAAAATTTTAATAACAATAAATTTTGTATTCCCTAAATTAACTTTGATAATAATTTATGTTTCCTATTTCACGGGAATTCTGTTACGGACACCAATTTGGGAACCGTTTAACGGACCCCATTTGAAAATCGCAAATTATAACATTGATAACAAAAACAATTAAATAAGTTGATTTCAGGTTTTCTGGTTTATTAAAATTATAAAATTAGTTTTTAGTACATACAAACATTTCTCTAAGAAAACTTTTTCAGATCTTTCGAATAATAAAAGTAAATTTTTTATTAACAAACTGTTTTTAAATTTATTTTTCAAACACAACTAAAATTATTTCAAAATTTTAAAAATAATCTTTTGTATTTATAAACTTTATATAAATTTAATTTTCTTTTAATTGTTAAGCAGGGGGATAACCTTGTATTTCTATTCGAAAAATTAGAAAAATTCGAATAGTTTGTACTGTGTATTACGATTTTCGGACTATTTTATTTATTGAAAACAAATAATCACTTTCAAAACAGCAACTTTCTATTACGAACAACAACTATTCATCAAGTTTTTCATTTGTTTATAAATATAACTTTGTCATCGTTTTGAATGAGGTCGAAATCGTAATACACAGTACAAATTGCTCGAACTCGTATATTATTTCTTTCGAATCGAAAAATGCGATAACCCCCCTGAATAAAAAATTAACTGATTAACAGAAATTAGTTTCGTTTGTTTTATATATTTATATTTTTTGTATTATTATTATTATTATCTTTTTTATAATTATAACTTAAAAGAAGATTGTTAAATTTAATAATTCTTTTATTGTTTAAACACTAAAGATTAAATATAAAAAAATATTATTGCTAAATACATATGAAGGAAAAAAGGATGTGAAAGTTTAAAGATAAAAAACGAAATTAAATTAAATATCAATAACATTAAGATAAATATTTATGAAATATATAATATGTTTGTTTATATATAGCCGAAATTAAAAAAAAAATGCGCAAACAAATTATATATTTTTCCCTTAATACATACTAAGAGAAAAGAGTGAATACACATGGTTTGTTGAATTAAAAATAATTTAACAATCCATTCACAAATTAAAACAAATAAGCCGACTTTAAGACTTAACTGCAGCTATGAAATAAATAAGATTAAAAAAAATACAGGGAAACAAGAATTCAAGTATTTATTTCATTATTTAGAACACGTATTCCAAGTATTATTGATATTATTATTTTAAATTCTCACAGCTTTTTTTAATATTAATTTGTAAAATAAAATAGATGTATTTTATTTATAGTTTCATTAAATTAAAATGGAATTGCTTAAAATGGTTTTATAAATGGAAATGTTTGTTTTTATAAAAATCTTTGTTAATGAATCGAATGCAAGGCATTGTCTTATAAACAAAAACACATTTTTTTCCAACGGAATGATGACTGCAAATGCGGTAATTTACTTGTATGTATGCGTGGATGAAGGCTAGTGTGTAAGTTTGTTGTAAAGAGGAAAATATACTATGTAATTCTAAAATAATATTTATGTATAATAAACTACTGATTTGTTTCGAAAAAATTCTAAAACAAACCACAATCTTTAAGATTGTTTTTAATTATGACATCGGTGACGGCATCAAAAACAAATTGTACATTATTTGTATCGGTGGCACAGGTAAAATGTGTATAAATTTCTTTTTGATCTTTACGCTTATTTAGACTTTCGAATTTCATGCGTATATAGCAGGCAGCATCCTCAAATGAATTCGAACCTAATGGATGGATATATTTTATATTTTTATTAAAATGATATCTTATATTTGATTATATTAAATGTAAACTTACCAGTGTATTCTGGAAAACATATTGTCAAGGGAGATCTTTTGATTTTCTCTTCAAACAAATCCTTTTTGTTTAAAAACAGTATAATTGAGGTCTCTACAAACCATTTTGAATTGCAAATAGAATCAAAAAGTTTTAACGACTCAATCATTCGATTCATTTCTTCGTCTTCTGCTAAAACTAAATCGTAGCCTGTAATTTAGAAGAAATGTTTATTTGTTATTATTGTTTAAAAAGTGTGTTCGATTACAATGTAGTCTTACGGCCAATTTCACCAGGTTCAGTTATAAATAACTATTACTTAACTGTCAGTTAACAACATTTTAGTTGACAGTTATATTAATAGTTAATTATAACTAAAATTGGTGAAATTTTCCGTTAACCGTTATTCTTTGAAGCTTAGTTAGCCGGGAGTTACAGTTACGTTGCAAATCAGCTGCTTCATTTTGTTGTATGTAAAGCAATTAGAACGATTATAGTTAGCAGTAAGATGTTACGTCTCAATCTGTAAGAAATAGATTGGTCTTACTTTTTTACGGTAAGATTAAGTTACTGTTACTCCCGGCTAACTGAGCCTTAAAGGCTTAACGTAAGTTATGAAAGAATATAGAATTTATAGGCAGATAATGATATAGAGAGTATTTTTTATTTGAACTACATAAAGACATCGACAACAAAGATGTCTGCTAAAGGACGTTTCGCGTCTGTTAGGGAAAAAGTAAACAAATTAGCGACAAAAGCAGCAAAAAAAAATTACAGTGAAACATCCCATAACCGTCCATATTTTGCTGATCCAAGCAGTTCATTTGTTTTCCATAACGAGACGGACACTCCTAATCGGCCCCGGGCACGTTATTTAAATATAAATTATTTTTTTTTCCAAATATATATCAAACAGACACCAACAAGAATTGTATTTTATTATTAATTTTTCTTTTCGCAACTCCGATTCATAATTGTGTTAATACTAATAAAACTGGTGATTCCCATATTAACACAAAGGTACATTCATACAAGAGTTGTCAATTATTCGCCTTTCAGCTTTGTTCGAATAATTCAAATAATTGTTTTTGTTCGTTCGATCAAACGATTAAATCTGTAAAATTATTCGAGTAATCAATGAGAATAACGAATAAAAAAATTATTTTAAAAAATACATATTTGAAATGTATTTAATGTATTTACCACTTTAACTTTTTCATTAAAACCTTCCATTTTGCTTTTTAATATATTTTTTAACAAAAACTAAACTTTTTCTTTTGCTTGCAAATTTTTTGATTAATTTTCAGTTTCATATGTAAACAAAAAACAGCTGATTGTTAAATTCTTGTCCGAACTTACCCAAAGAAAAAGTTCGTGCAAATTTGTACAGGAAATGAAAAAAATTACTCTCTCAATTACTCTCATAATTGAACAAAAATTGTTATGTGGAACGCTTTTGGGTAACTTTGGGCAAGTTCGGACTGTTTCGTTATGCATGTGGAACAGAGCTATTAACTAGAGTTGTCAATTATTCGCCTTTCAGCTTTGTTCGAATAATTCAAATAATTGTTTTTGTTCGTTCGATCAAACGATTAAATCTGTAAAATTATTCGAGTAATCGATGAGAATAACGAATAAAAAAATTATTTAAAAAAATACATATTTGAAATAAGATACATCCGTCCATTAATTTACAATTTCGGAAAATCTTCCATTTTCTTCTTTATTTTTTCTCAAATCCACTATGACTTCTTATTTTTTTGATGCGTACAACTTTTCATCTTTACTCCATATCGTTGTATTACTTAAAGGAATCGTAAAATCCCTGATTCTTAAATAATCCGATACAACTTTGGATTTTCCAAAGGCGTTTGCAGACCTTCCAGCAGGCGTTTTAGAAACATAATTTTTTTTTTTTTTTTTTTTTTTTTTTTTTTTTTTTTTGAAAAAAATAATCGTGGTTATTCCAAAATACGCGTCGAAGAAAACAAAACCAAACCAGTGACGAAAATTGTTTTTGTTATCTATACACTTCTAAAATAAAATTAACGCAAGTGTGATAAAGTAATAAACAAAAACAATTTTTGTCAATTTGGTTTTGTTTTGTTTTTGTTTTCATGTAAATGTTCACTTCTTCGACGCGTATTTTGGAATAACCACGATTGTTTTTATTAAAATTTCGAAATTTTTGTTTTTTAAAAATTCATAAAATATTTTTTCCAAAAAAAAAAAAAAAAAAAAATATGTTTCTAAAACGACTGCGCATATTTGCATATTTCCTTTTCATAAAGCAAATTTTATCGCGGAATTACGGTTTTTTTAGTTTTTTCAATAAGCTAAAGCGTTTTTGAGTTGTGCGAACATATGTTGTCTCCTCTATTTTCGAAATTTGTGTATCGGGACCACCCTAATGATGAAAGATGGAGACTAGGTATGTTCTGAAAAAATGCTCGGGTAGCAAAAATATTTGACTCCTCTAGGGGCACTCTGGGGCTAGTTAGGGCGGTGATGGGTAATTTGATAAATAGGGGGTTAGTATGTTAATAAAAAATGTAGGGGGAGAGAGAAATATTAGTGGGAGTCAGTCTTACAGGGACAGTTCTGAAGCTGTTTTGGCTTTTGTATCGTTTTCCCCTAGCTTTGACCCCGATGAGGAGCCAATTACTCCCATCCCACCCCCTGATTTTTTGGTTCATACGTTTTTTTTACAAACTTGGGGGTTCTAGCGTATAGAAATATTGCTGCTAAGGATTTCCATATAACACTATTCCACCCCTAATGTACATATATAAAGATTTCATTTAATGAAATATTGTGTAATTTGATAAGTGTTTACATGCAAAATTGAAAAAACTTAGAATTATTGCATTTAGATTTGTCAAATTTTTTAACTAAAGATAAACGTCATATTTTAAATGCTAATTAGTTTTAAATAAAACAAAAATTTTAGATGGCAAAATATTTTTGGAAAAAAATTCGACTTGTGGAAGTGTGGCCACGTGAATTGGCATGTCCACCGCTATTCAAGATATAGAAGTTCAAGTGTTCAAGTCATAGAAAAAAAATTATGTGAATTGGCCCGTCCACTGCTATTGCCAAGAGATTCCCTTCGACTTAAAGAATTTTCGACTTATAGAAGTTCAACTTACTATAGAAGTTCAACTGCATTAGAACAAGTTCGGCATTTTTTGATGTCGTTGGGTTATCTTCTTCAACATCGTTTTCAATGGTAATATTGTGACACTCATACTATGTTCACACTTGGGTTCTTTGAGCAACTCGAACGTGATTAAGCTCTAATCACATCAAAATCGAGATGATTAACCATATATTGAAGTGATTTGTTCATCACTTCAAATTGGCAAGATTACAACTAAATCACTTCATTAATCACATCGAATCCTCTGAACAAACCTCAAACGAGGGTATAATATAGAATCGGTCACCATGAACGTACCCCTCACGTGTATACGTCTATAAATCAATTCTTTATTTTTTAGCTTTTGTTTATTTCTTAGTTTTTCGCCCGAGAGTGAAAGATCCCATTTCTTGAAAATTGTTAACGTTTGATTTAAAAAGAAAACAGCTGTTACAATTGTTTGTCAAAGATTTGTTTAAAAGAACATAAAATACATTTTTGAAAACATACTATGAATACTTAACACGATTTTTGCTTACTAAACATTGAGATTAATTACAATCAGGGCTATAGCTACAATATTTTTTACCTTTCCTACATTTTGTATAAAATCGCTAAAAACGTATGAGAATAAATCAAATTCTAAGCTTTTATTTCTTCTTAGTCTTTTAATTATTCATTTATTTTTTAATAAAAAAATTGTTCGATTAATCGATATTATTCGTTATTCGCAAATCGCCATTTTAAAATTATTCGAATTATTCTTAATCGGTTGACAACTCTTAATACATACTCATGCGTTAAGGATGGCAAAGGAACTGTTGGTTATTTGTTGCAACGTATGCAAATTTTAATGAACTCGGGTCTTATCACCGCATACGATATCGAACAAAATTCATCGAAATCTTTTATTTTGGTATCATGACACTCGATGATATCGAATGAAATGTATCGTAATTTGAAATGAAAGCATTCGATATCAAGTTACCAAAGACATTACATCTCTCGAGTTTTCATTCGATACATCAGTGTCTATCGTATGCAGAAAAAGTCAATATCGAATTCGGTCAATCAAATTAATTGCTTTGTGAAATTTTAAAAGTTAATGAAAGCCTCTACACTTAATGTATTGAAATATTAAATTCAAGGTCGAGATCAGAATGTACTTGTAAAGTGGCCTCAGTAACACAGCTGTTCGCAGTAGCAACAAAATGCCTGTTGTTTTTTCTATTGTTGCATTGTTGCAGAACTGAGGTCGTTTTGTTAATACATTTTGTGTGGAGATTTGGCAATCTGAAGACTAGATACATGTAGAAATATCTGGGGGGCTACTCTCGATTGCGATGCGAATACAATTTCGAGGTGAACTTGGTACACTCCATCACTTTCGCAAAATTTTTGAAAATTAATAAGCATACTGGCAATAAAAATTAAAGATGGCGCAGATTTATAGTAATGAAATGTCAAAACATGTAAAAAAATTGGAAAATTTTAATAAAATAAATGGTGATGATTTGCGAAAAAAAAAATAAATAAACTAATGCGAAAGACAAATGAGCAAACGCATTAAAGAGTACCAATCACTAGAGTTGCTACCATTTTCTTTCGCATCGCAATAGAGAGTAAACGGTATAAAATGCAAGATGGGATTAAACATTATCAGCTGTCTTGAATCTTTTTAACTTGGTAGCACTGAATTTAGTACAAAGAAAACATGGTTGTATTTCATAAAATCTTTTTAAAACCAAATTAAAAAAAGATTTTAACAAAATTATTTTGTAGGGTAAAACCAGGTTTTAATGTTTGGTTTTATCGTTTGGTTTTAGTGTGAAAACCAGTGCTGTGGAGGTGAAGTCGGAGTTGAGGGTTTTGTACTGGATTTGGAGTCGAAGTAGCCACAAAAAATCACGACTCTGACTCCACAATTTTTCGGCATAAAAAATGTTTTATACATACCTATTTTTCAAAATAAAAAAAATTTTACGAGGTCTGCTTCAAAAATTTTGAAGTCAGAAAATAAGGAGCAGTCTACTTTACATATCGCATTTGATAAACAAGAGGGTATTAACTCAAAATTTTTATTTTTCAGTATTTGAAAGAAATCGACGCGTTATATTCATATCTACCCGCTGTAAAAATATCATGGTATTTTGTCTACTTCTTGGCAATGAAAAGGTTGGTTTAAAAATTCTTATTCATATCCCTTTAATGAAAAAAATAAAATTGTTTTGCTTCTACTGAAAAATTTTAAATTTTGAGTTAATACCCTCTTTTTGATTAAGTGCGATATGTAAATAAAAAGCTATCGGGCATGTTCTGGCAATCGCAAAACGCTTAACATTGGCGATTCTGACTTAAAATCGCAAATTAGGTGTTCTGTAAATCGCAATAGCAAGAAGTTCGGCGACTTAAAATTACAAAAGGGAACTGGAATATTTGTAAGAAACTAAAGCAGAACGCAAGCTAAACGAACGAGTTAAGGAACACCATAAAATAAATTTGGCGTTTTGCGATTTCAAATCGTGCGATTGTCAGAACATGGCCGTATAGTAAAGTAAAGCTCAATTCGGCACGTGTTAGAATTAAAATATCGATTTTTACAGAATCATTTTCTTGCTATATTAAACCATTTAAAAGAGTTTAAGTCAAATAAGGACCAGTCGCATATACATTTGGCATCAAGGTTAGAGTCGGAGTCGTACTTAAAAAATTTCAGCGGATGGAGTCGGAGTCCGAGTTACAACTTTTTCTTGATGACCCTGGTATTGGCATGTTTTTATTTTTTTGCGTTTTTGAATTGAGTAGTTGATCGGCTTATCCAATCAAAAGTTATGCACAAAAAAGTAATTTAGCGTACAACTGAATGTTGTATCGCCCGCAAACTTTGAGAACTTCTCCTGCAAAACTCACTTTTTCGCCTTAGCATGTTTTGGAATTGAACTGTCGATATGGACCCACCCTCCTTAAATTTGATATCGTTATTATTTGTTACAAGAATTTTTTTAACTTTTTAAAAAATAAAATTAATAATAAAGCAATAAATTGAACAACTATTTCATTTACTTAGAAAAAGTAAAATAAAAAAAAAAACATTTTACTTGAAAGAACTAAATCACATTATCATCATCTTTTAAAAAAACATGAAATTATTGCATGACACACTTACCCGATAATGCTACACAAAAAATAATCGCTGTTACACACTCAAAACAATGTATCCATTTTTTACGTTCCGATCGTTGGCCGCCAACATCAAACATTCTTAAATGAAAGCAAAACAAAAAATGTTAACAAAACAATTACAAATGCATTTAATTTAATAAATTCCTTTAGGTTTAAATCATACACATTTCACTTACTTAAAGTATAAGCCCTTGCATTTGAAATGTGTTTCAATAATGCCGGTCGTTTTAACACGCGTGCGTAACACATCCTGCTGTGTTGGCACATAATTCGGCTGTGATATACGATCCAGTGAATTTAAATAGTAGGCCGCTGAATCGTTTAATTGATATTCTCGAGAACGTGCAAATGACTGCTGGACACCGGCATCAGACCATAGTTTTTTCATTAATAATACTAATTCGGGTAAGAGAATGCCTTCTTCAGCGGCTGAGGCGTATGTGAAAAATTGTCGGGCTATTTCCGTTTTTGAGGGATCAGCAAAGTCGATTTTCAAATGACCCATTGCACGTATAATTGCCATAAGTGACTGTATTGTATTGCTGTAGACAACGCGTCGATATTCTTCACATTCTTCCTGTGAGTAACCGGATTCGTGAATAATTTTCATTTGTTTAACTATCGTGGATTTGCCTGATTCGCCGGCCCCTAAAATAAATACAAATTATAATAAAAGAATAAGTTATAATACGAGAAAGTATGTGTACTAAAAATAGTTATGTATATTACTACAAAAAAAATTTAAATATCGTTTAGACCATGGTAGAATAAGTGCAAGGTATAGTCTTTAGAAATTTTGTTCTCAATTTCAAAACCCATATAACGTCAGACAAAAGAAAATGTGGAAAAAAATAAAAACAAGCGTCAAAAATCAAATAAATTATTTTGGCTTTACATGGGTAAATAATGAAAACTCTCCCTAATTAACATACCTGGTACTTATTATACTATGGTTTAGACCAAGGTATATTTACACAAGGTAGACTCATTTGAGAGTGTAGCTCTATAAAAGGAACCGAGTTGTCAAAATTGTCTTCATATAAAACAAAAACAATTTAACGCACACATGTACCAATTTTGGCTCATATACACGAAGTTTGACGTTTGGGTTCCAACTAGGGGTAAACAGCATATGGGCCAACGAGTTTACCTTGTGTAAATGTTACCTTTAATCACTCGAAGTGTTACGTGTTGTGCAATTTCAATAGAACACTTCATGAGCGATTTTTAAAGCTATTTGAGCGGTTTCTGCACGCTATTGCGGTTTGGAAACAAATATTGACATCACTAATGGCTTAGAAAAATTAAAACGATTATAATATAAATAGACTTTTTTGTAATGTGTAAATATTGTTATATGTATTATGTTTTAAAACAATTTTTTTACAAACTTATGAGCGGTATGAATTATGACAAACAAAATTAAACATTGGTTGTACAAACAAAGTAGTAAGTACCAAAGTTGTAAAACAGGGCAGTATGAACACCTTAAGTAAAAGTAAGGGTAAAATATGCAACATGTTTTTCATCAACATATTCACAAACGAACTTGAAAATTTTTCCCACAGTTGTATTTTTTGTACAAACGAACACAAAAATGAAGAAAATGTAACATTAATGCAATATATTTCTCAGAAAAGAAATCGCCATCAAATTTGTATTAGTGAAAAGAAGTGTACATAAAATTTTTTTTTGTTTAAATTTTGTAATCTTTTACTTGTAGGAATTAAAATTTTCTTTAAGTTTTAGCAACACTGTTTATTTGTGTTTCCTATATTATTCACTAGCAGTTAAAACCCATCATGGAATTTAATATATAATCATACAACAATTTCCTTACAATGCACAGAGGGGTGAACAGTACCAAAAACGAGGATTAATTGATATATATAAAGTTAGTTTTTCGTATAAGTACTTGGATATTCAACACGAATAACGAAACAATTGTGGATCGATGTTGTTTACTTATAACTTGCCCGTTTTTGCCCCATTTGAAAATATTTGAGATTTTGTGAAACACATTAACTTGTTTTTTCTGTTTTGTTTCGTTTAAATGATTACACAACGTCACAAAAGTTCAACAAAGTCGTGACCAAATAATTCTGACAGCTAATGTAAAATTTTCCCCTGAATCCGAATATGAAGTCAGAATTGGCAAAAGTAGAACAGTTTTTGAGATATTCCAAAATAACCGTTATTTGGTTTTTTTTTTAAAAAGATGATGTGACTGAAATGCATATATGTTCAAAAATTCATTCTCTTTAGTGAAAGGTTATACAATTTCTAAAATAACCATGGATTGCTAGTGAAGATTGGTTCAAGCTTCATTGGAAATTTTATGATTTTGTTTAATTTTGCTCTTTTTAAGTTATTTTTTTAAACCAATGATTTAAAAATGTTAATGTTTTATTGCATTTGACGTTAGATTATTTGAATATGAACATTTTGCGCCCAACAATACATAGATTGGTACAAAAATGTAAAAGCTACAAAAGATTAAGTAAACTATGAAAAAAAAACTACGTAATTTAAATTTACCACAAACAGCACTTGATTTACTTATTCTGTTAAATATTTTCGATGTTGATGATGATAACAAGGAGATTATGATTTTGATGAAGGTGAAGATAATTATAAAGATGATTTTTTAATTGCATATTTTAGCAATGAATATGCCTTGTTTCAAAAAAAATATATATTGTTCGAAAAAATTACATTGATTTTTTTAAGTTTTTAGTTTATTTAATAAAACAAAATTAAAATTCCACTAAAATTTTACAACAAAATTTTTTTAAATAATTCAATTACACAGAATCCAAAAAAAAATTGTTGTCATAAATTACAGGCTTCCCTGAATTAATCCTCGTTTTGCATATGTTTCACCCCACTGTGCAATGTGTTGAAAGTTTGTAGAATGGAAGCCTTAATATTTATGTACATATCGCTCCTTTATTGCAACATAGTGGTCATATCTCAAAAATCAAAAATTTTAAGTGACTTAAGAAAAAGTGTTTCTTCATACCTTCTTTATATATAAAAAAATCAGTTTTATATCTCAAACTGAACCGAAGTTGTAGCAAAATATTTTTATTAAATCTGTATATAAAGGTACACTTTGAAAACTTTAGTCGCATTTTGCAGATTTTTTGAGATATGACTATGTTGCAATAAAGAAGCAGTTTGTAGATATATAGTAAATTAAGACATTTATATATGTGCAATATTGATGCTGTTGATATTTTGATTTTTTCTATAATGCTTGTATGTATTTGCTTCAAAAAATTTAGGTCGTTTATAAGTTTTTCAAAGTTAAATTTTATTTTGGTAAAAAAAAAAATCATTTAGCCCTTCTTGTTCTACCATGGAACTCTGTGCCCTAAAGTGCATTCCACAAATGTTTGAGTTCGAATTCTAAGGCATTATTATTAAAAATTTTCGTCAAAAAAAAAATTAATGAAAATCGTCTTTACAAAAATTTACCCAGGGTTTTTCGCATATTATATGTTTTTTTTTATTTTAATGCTTTTAATACAAGTAAATCTAGTTAATTTATTATAAGTCCCTTGATGGTTATTACCTAAAAAAAAAAATTTTCTATTTTACCCCTTTTAGGCCTTTTCTGTTACGAAACTCCGTTATAAAGTACATTATTTAATTATTTTTTTAAATTGCACCCCCATTTATTTTAAGACCGTGAAATTACCTGCATGTTTAACAATTTCGAACGTCAACGTTTGCATAGAAAATTACATTTACAACAAAAACAAATTTTCGAATTTTGTTAGAAATCAATGAACAGGGTATACTAAAGTTAACTCCCTTTTCCCACTCTCAGTCAAAACGTTGAAAATAAGTACTCCTAGTGACAAATTCTAGTAAATATTAACAAACCTTTCTAATTTCAGCTCTCTGGATGATTTACATTACAGAAAACTGAAATTCCAGTTTTTTTACTACTTTTATCGCTTTCCTTGTGTAATCCAGTTTTAATACACTAACCCTGCCTTTACACATGCAAGTAATTACTTGCAAGTAGTGTATACGTATTATCAGCGAAAATGTCGAAGAAAAAGCCGAAAGTCTCGCAAGTAGCGTGAGTGTTTACACAGTCAGTTGTAAGTTCATTTTTCAAATGTTCTCGAAGCTAAAATGTCTTATGAAAAAAGCTTTGTTTTTCAGTTTAAAAACATTGTCATGTTAAAAACATTACCATGTTATAGCAAAATATATTTAATAATTTCTTCTTTGTTTAATTTCCGGTCCATCTTGATGAAAAAATTATGTTTATTTTATAAAATATGTGACTCCAGTATTGCCGTAGCGGCGATTTTATAATATTACTGAGAAAATATTTTAGTTAACAAATTTTTTTTTTTTTCAAAATCCTTGAAACTTTTGATTAAAATTACAATCAAGATGTGTTGTTGTATAGTTGTGCTCTTTTTTATTTTTTATAAATACACAGAAAATCCGCTATAAACATAACTTTTATGTTACTACATACTAGTTAATTGATACAAAACTCATCCACGGTAACACTGTTTTCCATTTGTCATTTTACTTGCGACAAGTGTCAAAAATTTACTTGCAAGCAAATTTTCTTGCAAGTTGGGCTGCAAGTAAGAAAAATGTGATGGTGTTAGTAAAAATGTGTGAGTGTATTGAGTTTTTCGAACTTGCACCTGCAAGTGTAAACCCTAGGTAATGTAATTGAATTTTGTATTGCTTTTAATACGGATGCTACGTCAATTGTATTTCTAAATTTTCAATAAAATTACATATTTTAAAACACCCTTTAGAACAAATGGAAAAATTAAAAATTTTAACTTTTTTTCTTTAAAATTTTAAAACTATGTTCTTAGTGGCATTTACAGCCTATAAGCAGCTCTTTTTAAGTCGGTATGTTTATTACAACCTAAAATAAAATTGCCTTTATACGCCGTTCTATGTTTCAAGTTTGCACAAAATTATTTTGAAAAAATCACCTGTTTACAAAAAGTACCAAAAGTAAGAATTTCGCTCAATCTCTTCAGAGGGTTTTGCCGTTTAACACTCACAGCCCTTGACGACTGCTTGCAGTCAATAGTCAAACATCAATCTTTAAACCAAATTGTATTTAACCTTTGGTAGATCGAAATTTGCTTTTTGAATGATTATCTATTTTAACTGATTTACATGTTCTTCCTTACTTCTGTTTTTTCGCACTTTTTGTCAAGAATTCTTCTCGAAGTCCAAGGTACATTTTTTTTGTCTTTCTTTTTCTTGTTGACCCTTTTCAGCACAACTTGAAGGACAAATGTAAACATAGAGCTCATCTCTAGCTTTTAACAATAATTATGTGGTATTGTGGTTATTTTTGTTGAACTGTTTATGGTTTTTAATCCAAATTGTGATATTTAATTAGGCTAAATTTCATCAAATTTAATTTTCATTAAATTATTTTTATGAAGAAAGGAACATGAAATAAATTAAAATTTTGTAAAAAAAAAAGTTATATCCCTAATGTACATACAAGACAATTTAAAAATTCAAGTAACATTTTTTATGTTGATATTCATTAAAAGGCTCTACTGTATTAAACCTAATTAAGAAGAGAAATTCCTTTGTCAAAACACAACACAAACAAATAAACTAACAACTTGAAGTTTAAATGAAGATCTCGCAAAAGTAAGTATGTAGACTCTTCGTAACACGATATTATTAAATTAACAAAAAGAAAGGCAAAAACAAAACAAATAGAAAATAACAAAACGGAAATATCATGTCAAAAAATTCCAAACAAGTAATTAAATGCAATTGATTTAATTTTTTATGACAAGCTTAAAACGTGGAAAGAAATTAGTCTTTAAAAATGATTCTTTAAAATGCCGTTATACACTATTCTACAAAGTCTTAAGTATTTTACGAAAATGCAACCCTGTCATGATAAGTTGTTATTGTTTTTTGAAAATTGTCAAACAATAATTAGATCAGGGAAGCATTTTCGTAAAATAATTAAGACTTTGAGGGATATTGTATGTATAACGAACGGCCTTTAGTGTGCCTTAAATTTAATCCCATGTAATTTTCAACCTTTTTACTGCATTAAAAGCTATTTTCAGAAGTTCTATGGAAGCTATGGCAAAATATGGTCCGATTTCAGGAAAATCTGGTGAGATGATTTTAGTTGCAATGCAATATTTTTAGGCCGAATTCAATCTAATTAACAACATAATTAGATGGTACAAAACTTTATTCCGAAAAGAATTATGTAAGAACTACCATAACACGGTTTGGGTACAAAAATCACATATCTTCAAAAAAGAAAACTGAATATTAAAAGTTCTTTTTCGATGTGTGCAGATGTGTGTAATAAATTAAAAATATTAATCATGGGCAATCACAAAAAATCTCATATAGATGTTGATATCTAAATAATATTGGGCACAAAAAACTTTTACATGAATTTTGAACTTATTACATACGTTCAAATATATTTATTATTTAGAAATCAACATCTATATGAGATTTTTTTTCGTCTAAAGTGATTTTAGTGGGGGGTTTATGTGGGTGCTTTGGTTAAATCTTGACGTACCAATACGACATTCATATAATAGCTGTTAAATGATACCAACATTTGTAAGGAAGTTATGGCATTAAAACCTTTTTTCGGGAGTGGTATTTTGATTGCTAAAAAGATGTGTTTAGACCAAATTTAATCAAAATACCAACATAATTAGATGATTAAGGTGCACAAAATTATATTTCGGAAATATTTTTCTATAGACCTATTTTCACAATTTTAATAGTCACCATTTTTGTTCAGTACAAACGCCTTTGGTGGTGTAGGTATAAACCAGAGAACGGCTTTGTGCGATTGCAAAAAAATCGCAATTAATGAATACCAACAAATACACTCGCTTTCGGTCATACAATCAAACTTGCGCAACTGCACACATTCGCTGATGGTTTGCAGTCATTCAAATAATGCACATCGTGCTTTGTTATTTATACCATCGTTTAGCTTCGTTTTTTAATTAAGATGTTTGCAAGGCGAATTTATGTAAACGGTGGTGTCGATACTACAACAAGTAACAACACCAAAAACACAACAATGTATTTTTTTGTTGCTTTCGTTGATCCATATGTCAAAATCACAAGGAACTTTTGACATTTCTCTCTCTAATTAAGAAAAAAAAGTAGCACAGCTGTGTTTTCAACGCCACCTGAAAAATGAATTCGCCTTGGATGTTTGTGTGTTCGGTGCGACAATGACTGTTTTGGTAAAGAAAAAAAAAAATACAAACAAAAAAGGCAGAAATCAAACAATCATTACTCATGTAGGCATTCAGCAGTTGCTATGTAGTACAAGAAAAAAAAATTGAAATGAAACGCAAACGCACTAGGCAAGGCGAACTGACAAGAAGGTGAGGTCAACTCTAAGAGGAGTTTGTGTTATTGCGTGCGCCAACAATAAATGCAAACAAAGCACTTTCAATAAAAAACCCACACATGCACAAATCAAATGTGTACAAAACGATGTCAAAATTACTAAAGTGTAACTTTGTTTTGCAGGCATAGAGTTAAAGAAAATTTAAGCGTATGAATAAATCAACAAAAATAGTTGATTTTGCAGTTCTCTGGTATAAACACAACAATTCTTCCAAAAAGAACATATAAAATTTACCGGTATTGATACCGTGATAATCGTTTCCGTATTAAAGGCTAGTTTACACGGTAAGACATTGTATTACGCCATAATGTTTAATGAGAAAAATCATATCATGTAAAAGCAATATTAATTGAGTAAGAGAGAATACGAATACAAAATCTGACAAGCGGTAAATGGGTTTTTTCTAAACCATTTTAGAAACTAATGTATTTTCATCACACCAAAGGTGTATTTTAACAGAGTATATTGAAGGTGGTAGCATTTTTATACAATTACAAAAACAACTAAAATCAACTCAGAAAATGTTCGTTGTTTTTGTAAAAATTGTAAAACTGTAACCATCTGTTTTTTTGATTTTACTTATACCAACCGTGTAAACATGAACTATATTTACAACAGATTTTTCTTTTAAGCACGGAGAGAATTTCATATTATTATTTGTCGTAATACATTGTATTACCGTGTAAACTAGCCTTAAAAAATAAAGTAATTTCTCAATAGGAAATTTTTAGGTGTGGTGTGGTGTTTGACAATTCAAGTATAAAAACATTACGTCAGTTTTCTGAAGGGCCAAATACACTTATCAAAATACTCATCAAGCATTGTGGTAGTACCCCTACAAACACGGAGGTTTGATTTCAAATTGAAAGTGAAAGTTCTCAAACGACAAACGTTTGATCATGATTTGAAATTCAGCATTCTCAACAAAAATGGGAAATTATTTTCAAATTTAGAAATGCCTTTATTTTCAACTTGCTTTCAAACGTAATTCTCAAATGTTATAAGTATAAATATGTATAAATATATATTTTTTTTAATTTAAATTCATTACTTATTTAAATAAACTGTGAGATAAACATTCGGTACCATAGCTAAAAGATGAAATAGTGTTCTTTCCGTCCTCTAATTTTTGGAAAGACAAAATACTTGGCTGCTTTTTTGTTTTGAGGATTGTCATGACGTAGTACCCACCGCAATCGTACAACAAACTTATATTTTCTTCATTTTCCCGTTTTATTTTTATTCACATTCTTTCACTTTGTAATAAATTTTTTACTCACAATTTATCTATATTTTTTAACAAAAAATCAAGGTTTTTGAAAGGCGAATTCACTTCACGAAATATGTAACTTTTCTTTAATAGTGTAACACATTTAACTTTAATCGCCATTTTTTAGTGGTTACAGTTATTTTTCGCCTTAGGGCTGTCAAGTTATTTTTTTGATTTAAGAATTACTTTTGATAACAATGTGACAAGTTATTTTTTTTTTGATTTGAGAACAACCCAGCGGCCACACGATCAAGTTGTTCTTGATAGTCTTTTACATATACTACTTGTCAAAATTTACATAAATTGAAAGCTGTGGCTTAGGCTGCACTCTATTTGTAAGCAATTTACTTTCAAGATGTCATCAAGAAAACAATTTATAAAGACAAACATGTAATCAGCTGTTAAATTAAAAGTAAAATTGCCAAACAAATGGAAAGGTGAAATTGAAAGCCATCTCGTGGTCAATTCAAAAAGTGTGAGTGTGTTAGTAAAAAAGTGAGAGTGTATTGCAAATTAAATGGAATTGAAAGGCAAAACTTGATCGTGTGGCCACCAAGTAACTTTTGATAACAATGTGACATCAAATTGATAAAAATTTTATGTCAAATGTTTACATTCAAATCATTATCAATTTGAATTCAAATGTTAAAATCAAACTAATTGAAAAAGGTTTGAAAGTTGTGTGGGATGTTAAATGATCAATTCATTTCATTTCAAAGGTTTGACTTTGGGACTAGAGAAAATGTGTTTCTATGCGTGACACCAACGATGCTGGATGGAAAATCAAAAAATGTTGATATAACGGTTAACATACATCCAGCACACGTACACGAGTGAATTTACCAGCATGACAATCATTTGACAAGTGAATATGTCGCTTAACTGATTAAGTTTGTATTGTTGTTAGTTGAAATCAATAAATAAAATATAATACATAAATGAATAAAAAATACATATGGAGTATTTTTTGTGATTGCTGGGTTGTTAATAACTACACATATGATTATGTGTGTAGTTCATGTATGAATGACTACCCTGCAGTTTTAAAAGTAGAAATTGACTCAAAATCGTTAGGTATTTCCCTAAGGAAAAATCGACTAGCTACTTCATTTGCCACAAGTAATGCAAGAGTTCGTCTTTTAAATCTCTCACTATATTTATTTTTTGTGTGTCGAAAAAAACTGTGCCGTTATAACGGCACAGTTTTTTCCAAAGAGAATTCAACAAGAAAAACATTAACTATTTTTCTATAGAAGCAGTGTCAGTGAAATCGCACATCACATGTGATTAGTGAAATCATTAGTAAAAGGTTATGCAGATGGAGGCAATTGACTACCGTCAATGTCATCCCCATGTTAAAATCGTTAGTCGTGTGCATTGCTAGTAGTTAGGCTGGTAGTTAATGGTAATGATTGGTAGTTAAGGAAATAGCTAGGCATTCGCTAGCTACGCCGACTGCAGGGTAATAACAAACATACATACATCTACATATAAATATTAAATAACAAAAAAAAAAAACAAAAGAGAGCAACTCTTTCATTTGCAAAATCAGAGGAAGGTGTTAAATAAAAAAACTACAAATTCAAAACTAAGAAAATTAAAAATACTATAACAAAGAAGTATAAGAAAATACTTTATGAATGAAAATTTCATTACTCTTGACACACGAACAATTTCGCACTATTGAAGCAAATAAATAATATAATAAAGCAAACATACATATTTATTTGCTATAGTAAAAGTAAAAAAAAAAATAAAAAAAAAAATTCATTAAGAAAACGACTAACGAGTTAAAATTAAAAAAAAAAAAAACAAAAAACGCCATCAATGAATGAATTACTTGGTTTGTGTTTTATTCTATCGGGTGGAAAGATCATGATCATGAGTGGCAACGAGTCATTCTTAAAATGTATGTACGCCGTATCTAAAACCAAACGGAAGGGGTTTGTTAAAAAAACAAGTTTCATATTGTTATATTTTGTTAAAAAAAATGCATTCTGAATGTCACATTTTGTATGAATGACTGTTGTTATTGCTAATTTAACAATTATTTATTCCAATAAATTTTAATTGTATTTATTTCTCTTGCGTTTAATTGACTTTTTGTTGTTGTTTCTTAAGTAATCAAAATTAATACAAACTCTGTATGATTTCAATTTCTACATTCTTTATTGGAATTATTTTTATCGTGTGCAAAAAGAAAAAAAAATTAAAGAAATACAAAACACGTATGTAATTATTTAATACTTTTTTTATTTCAAATAATTTTTAACATAATTTTGCCTGGTTTTGAATATTAATCAAAAGATTTCCATAAGAGAAATACAATAAAATAAACACGTATGATACAAAAATGTAAAATGTGAATGTACAAACTTAATTTAAATTACTTTTACTATCATAAATATGTTTTAAGTATGTATTTTAAAATGTATGTGCACGAAAAGTGATGGCGGTTTGTATTTAATAGTGTAATTTTCTTTTTTAAATATTTATAATAAAGCAACAGATAAAAAGTAAAGTATATGTTTATCAGATGTGTAAAAACTGCAATCATTTGACATTGAAATCAAAATGATTTAAACGAAGCTGACTTAATTCTTTGATTTCAAAATGATTTCCGATTTCAAAATGAAATCTTTTCAAAATTGCAATATTTTTTGATTGCAATCATAATAAAATCATTCCTTTTACAAATCATTGAAATATATTCGATTGCAAACGAATTTAGATTGAAATCATGCGGTTTCAATTAAAATTCCCAACTTTAGTAAAAGCTCAACAAAATATCATAACTTATGGCCAATTTTCAGGATTGATATTAAAACAAATTTATGTTTAAAATCGTTTTAAATACAAAAGTCTCTTCTTCACTAAACACTTAAATTCAACTTAAGTTTCCATTGTAATAACTTAGCAAGGTGGCCTAAATATCACAACAATACAACCACAACAGGCAAAGCAATAAAAGTTAGTTGTTTTTTGAGACCACCTTGTAAATAAATGCACTTTTTTTATGATATTTTTATACCCTCCACCACAATTAGTTGTGAAGAGGGTATACTAAGTTTGTCATTCCGTGTGAAACTTTTTTATTATTCATCTCAGACCCCATAAAGTATATATATTCTGGCTGCTTGAGTAATTCTAAGTCGATTTAGCCATGTCCGTCTGTCTGTCCGTCTGTCCGTCTGTTGAAAACACGCTCACTTTCGAAAAACTCAAAAGAAATAAACAAACTAGGTGTCAAATTGCTTGTAGTTATCCTAAGCAGTTTGGGATTGAATTTCAGCAAAATCGGTTCAGTAGGACCAGAGCTATGAATCAAAATGTGGAACCACCACCTTCAAAAACTTGATAATTTTGTTACAAAAACTAACATAAATGATGCAAAAATGCACGGAATGACATAAGATTTTGCACAAGTCCGTTTTATTCGACTAGAAATGACACTGTAAAATTTCGTGCAGATCGGTACATAATTTACCCTAGGCCCCATATATGCCCTACTCCCGGAAAACAGTTTAGTCTCCTAAAACCATAATTAATAACAAATCGTCACAGTTTAAGATTATAATAATAAAAAGACATCATACAGATATTACTCCTTAAACATTCGAACTGTCGGTGGAGGGTATCAAAGATTCGGCACAGCCGAATATAGCACTCTAACTTGTTTTTTTTGTATTTAGCATGGTGAAATAAACAGGTGGCAGCACTACGCCAGATGACAATTTTTTGCTCTTGCATTGTTTGTCTAGGTTTATGTCAAAGTTTTGTTTATTTTTACAAAAAGTCCACGTTTTGTGCTGTGATTATTGTATTTTATTAAAGTTTTTGATAATTTTAAATTAAAATAAATAAGATATTGACCATAATTAAATATAAATTGGCTAAAAATTTATTTGTTTCATCACGTTCCACCACCTTGTAAATAAATGCATTTTGTTATATTTTTTTCTGTTTCGTAGTGCTACCATACTTTTATCTTAATTAAATAAGACTTTTTAAATAAAACTCAGAAAATCAATCGGTATTTAAGTTTATATCAAAATTAACTTAAAATATATTCAAATACTATCCTGAAAATTGGATATTAGAATCTAGCGGTTGTAAACAAAAATTACCATTGTTGGCAATTCAAAATGATCAGAAGCTTAATTTTTATAAAAAGAATTTTCATCTAAAGAGGACGCCGATTTGATTCTAATATAATTTTTATTGCAGTTACTGGATTGTAAATTGTAAAATCAATTTTCCAATTTTAAGTGCATTAAAAAAATTAGCAATCATTAATGAGAAATCAAGTGATTGCAAACTTTTACAGCTCTGATGTGTTTGCATGCACATAAGAGCGAACAACCTTACGAGCAAAACAAAGTGCGCCGTGCGCCCCCTAATATAAAGTATTTTTGCAAAGCCGTTTCAAAAAAAATTTATTTTTGCCGAACGTAGGGGTTGCGGCATGTGTGTAAAGATAAATATGCCGAGTTAAATATGTTTCGACGTAACGGCTTACGTCACCACATATATAACTCTGGATGAAATAATTAAGTATGACATATTTAACTATCACATATTTAAATATGCCATATTTTACTATCGCATATTTAAATAAGTCTTGTATCAGATATTCTTAAACTGGGCTTAAGTATAATATGTGGTTGTCTTAATAAAAAATATTTAAAAAAAATGCAGAAAAAATATCTAATTAATTCATTAATTATTTCCTAATAATTTCTATGGACAAATTAAAAAAAAATCGAACAAATATAAATTGGAGTTGTCACATCCTTCGTTGTCACTCATCCGGACCATATGGATAATGAGGACTAGGGACCACACTATCCTTCTATGGTACCCACATGTCTTAATTGTATTTGTGATTTTTTTAAAAAAATTTCAAAAATTTATTATTATTATTTAATTAAGCTTGAGGTCTTTTTTTATATAAAAAATATATTAAATTTATTAAACCAATATTTCGGCACTCCGTTGTGTGCCTTCTTCAGGGAATTTGTTAAAAATTGTTAATTTTGTCAAAAATTCAAGAAAAACCCAGAAGAAGGCACACAACGGAGTGCCGAAATATTGGTTTAATAAATTTAATATATTTTTTATATAAAAAAAGACCTCAAGCTTAATTAAATACAGTATTTATCGGTTATAAGCATTCCTGAAAATGCACGATTTTCAGTGCATATAAGCGGGAAATGCAAATATAAAAACTCGTTTATATGCACATATGGTGCTTACAAAAAAAACTCGTTTAATTGCATCAGCCGTGCATATATAAAAACTCTGATGTTTGCATAATGGTTGCATATAGACAAAAAGATATTTAAAGTTTTTATATTAGTTTTTATTTGAAAAAATATTTTTCCAAAAAACAAAAAAAATAGATTAAATTCAGTATGTACAGTAGACGCTCACAAATTAGAGCTTTCAGTAATTCGAACGTCCAGAAATTAGAATCAGTGTTTGCAATACATTAAACGCTCTAAAATTCGAATTTATAGTTCTAATTTCAGAGCGTTTTTTTTTTTTTTTTTGTTATTTGAACACAAGAAATCCGCAATCTATTTTTATTCTGTTTGAACATGTAAAACTAAAAAGGGGAATTACCAAATTTTAGATGTGTTTCTTTATTTGTTGTTTTTTTTTTGTCGCATTTATATATATTTGTGGCTAGTTTATTTGTGAAATTCGAAACATGTGTACATATTTTGGAAGTCTCTATTAAAAAGTGAAAGTGTATCATTCGAAATGTCAAATAAACGTAAAAAAACACTATCATTGGAAACGAAGGTCAAAATATTAGAAAAGCTTGACAAAGGGTTTGAAGGGAATATTAATGTTACGACATCTTCAATCAGCTATATCAAATCACATAGAACAGCAATTTTAAATGCTGTTTTCAACACATATCAGGAAGCAAGCAATAAATCTTTGCACAACGCTGAATACCCAAATATGGTAAGTCGTCTGTATGAGTGGTTTAAAGAGAAAGCTAAAAAAATATTTAGAGAGGAATATCCCTATAAAGATGAAAATGCATTCCGTGGAAGCAATGGATAGTTTTCCAAATATAAGAAACGACACGGTATTTTTAATTTAAAAAAATACATTTAATGTCAATCAAATAAAATTGAATTAAAACAAGTTAGAGTGCTATATTCGGCTGTGCCGAATCTTTGATACCCTCCACCGACAGTTCGAATGTTTAAGGAGTAATATCTGTATGATGTCTTTTTATTATTATTATCTTAAACTGTGACGATTTGTTATTAATAATGGTTTTAGGAGACTAAACTGTTTTCCGTGAGTAGGGCATATATGGGGTCTAGGGTAAATTATGTACCGATCTTCACGAAATTTCACAGTATCATTTATAGTCCTATAAAATTGTGACGAGCCAAAATTTGTTATGATTGCATTATTTTTTACGGTTTTAGGCGTACTAAACTGTTTTCCGGGAGTAGTGTTTATATGGGGCCTAGGGTAAATTATGGACCGACCTTCGCGAAATTTTACAGTGTAATTTCTAATCGAATAAAACGGACTTGTGCAAAATCTTATGTCATTCCGTGCATTTTTGCATGTTAGTTTTTGTTAGTTTTTGTAACAAAATGTTCAAGTTTTTGAAGGTGGTGGTTCCACATTTTGATTCATAGCTCTGGTCCTACTGAACCGATTTTGCTGAAATTCAATCCCAAACTGCTTAGGATAACTACAAGCAATTTGACACCTAGTTTGTTTATTTCTTTTGAGTTTTTCGAAAGTGAGCGTGTTTTCAACAGACGGACAGACGGACAGACGGACAGAAGGACAGACGGACAGACGGACAGACAGACGGACATGGCTAAATCGACTTAGAATTACTCAAGCAGCCAGAATATATATACTTTATGGGGTCTGAGATGAATAATAAAAAAGTTTCACACGGAATGACAAACTTAGTATACCCTCTTCACAACTAATTGTGGTGGAGGGTATAAAAAATTTAAGTAATTTTTATTATACCCTCCACCACAATTAGTTGTGAAGAGGGTATACTAAGTTTGTCATTCCGTGTGAAACTTTTTTATTATTCATCTCAGACCCCATAAAGTATATATATTCTGGCTGCTTGAGTAATTCTAAGTCGATTTAGCCATGTCCGTCTGTCTGTCCGTCTGTCCGTCTGTCAGTCTGTCCGTCTGTCCGTCTGTCCGTCTGTTGAAAACACGCTCACTTTCGAAAAACTCAAAAGAAATAAACAAACTAGGTGTCAAATTGCTTGTAGTTATCCTAAGCAGCTTGGGATTGAATTTCAGCAAAATCGGTTCAGTAGGACCAGAGCTATGAATCAAAATGTGGAACCACCACCTTCAAAAACTTGATAATTTTGTTACAAAAACTAACATAAATGATGCAAAAATGCACGGAATGACATAAGATTTTGCACAAGTCCGTTTTATTCGACTAGAAATTACACTGTAAAATTTCGCGAAGGTCGGTCCATAATTTACCCTAAGCCCCATATAAACACTACTCCCGGAAAACAGTTTAGTACGCCTAAAACCGTAAAAAATAATGCAATCATAACAAATTTTGGCTCGTCACAATTTTATAGGACTATAAATGATACTGTGAAATTTCGTGAAGATCGGTACATAATTTACCCTAGGCCCCATATATGCCCTACTCCCGGAAAACAGTTTAGTCTCCTAAAACCATAATTAATAACAAATCGTCACAGTTTAAGATAATAATAATAAAAAGACATCATACAGATATTACTCCTTAAACATTCGAACTGTCGGTGGAGGGTATCAAAGATTCGGCACAGCCGAATATAGCACTCTAACTTGTTTTTTATTCGAAATAAAAACGTCCAGAAATTAGAATAATTCAGAAATTAGAATTGCCTCAAAAACAAAGCGGTTCTAATTTGCGAGCGTCTACTGTATATAAAAAATATTTTTATACCACAGGTAGCATTTCATTGAAATCATTGTCTAGGTTAATAATATAAAAAGTAAAAATTCATTGCTTAAGCCCTTATGACACTACATTTTTAATGCATTGTTCAAGTTTTGGTGAGCAGTACAAATATAATGTAATACAAAAATTTACCAAGTGCAAAGAGTTAAGCTGTATTAAGATAAATGGCAAACCGTCAAAAATTTTACTAAAGTTATCGATAAAAAATGAAGTTATGTCAAAAAAAATGTAAAATTGTTTAACTTAAAATTGACATTTCCAGCTTGAAATATTAAAAGTGTTGCTGAATCAGCGGTTTATGGGCAAATTCAGCGATTTACCGCTTTCTTTTTTTAGGTTTCTCATAAACAAAAAGTTGGCAGCATTTAATAAAATAAACAAAACAGGGATGGCTAAGTTGTTTCAATTGTACTTTTTTGTTGATACTTTTTAAACTAAGATTTATAATACCTTTTTTTGGTGTTTTTTATGAACATAAATAAAATTAATTTCAACTAAAAAAAATCTTTTAGTACAATTAGGGTAAAAAAGTAAAAGTTTTAAAGGTTGTTGGTACAATTTTAAAAATTCTCAACGCCATCCCTGAAACAAAACCATAACAAGAGAAAAAAAAAACAAAAATCTTTATTTACATTATGTATAGTTAGCTCTTTCTAACATTTACTGTTTCTTTCTATCAATTCTATATCAATTAATGAATAAAAAATGTAGTGTCATAAGGGCTTTATTAGAACTGTCCCAGCAGTGAAGTGAGCAGCGATTTTATCAAGTGCTTGTCATTGGAGGTACATAGTTGCTAGAGGAAAATTGTCAGTGTTCGTTTTTTTGCTATGCAAAGTGTTTATGACAAGTATAAATATATATCGCTACTCATTACACTAGCATTTTAAAGTAAAGTAAAGTAAGGTAGTAAAAATTTGTATGTAATTTTATTTAGTAACACGCTCATTTACTTTTTTATCTAACAGCTGACTTGTGACAGTGATGATAAATATTGATAGATAGGGATGATACTTCCGAATTTATCATTTTAGAACAATTTTGGTACAATTTTTGCAAATTTATGAAGCTTAATTAAATACAGTATTTATCGGTTATAAGCATTCCTGAAAATGCACGATTTTCAGTGCATATAAGCGGGAAATGCAAATATAAAAACTCGTTTATATGCACATATGGTGCTTACAAAAAAAACTCGTTTAATTGCATCAGCCGTGCATATATAAAAACTCTGATGTTTGCATAATGGTTGCATATAGACAAAAAGATATTTAAAGTTTTTATATTAGTTTTTATTTGAAAAAATATTTTTCCAAAAAACAAAAAAAATAGATTAAATTCAGTATGTATATAAAAAATATTTTTATACCACAGGTAGCATTTCATTGAAATCATTGTCTAGGTTAATAATATAAAAAGTAAAAATTCATTGCTTAAGCCCTTATGACACTACATTTTTAATGCATTGTTCAAGTTTTGGTGAGCAGTACAAATATAATGTAATACAAAAATTTACCAAGTGCAAAGAGTTAAGCTGTATTAAGATAAATGGCAAACCGTCAAAAATTTTACTAAAGTTATCGATAAAAAATGAAGTTATGTCAAAAAAAATGTAAAATTGTTTAACTTAAAATTGACATTTCCAGCTTGAAATATTAAAAGTGTTGCTGAATCAGCGGTTTATGGGCAAATTCAGCGATTTACCGCTTTCTTTTTTTAGGTTTCTCATAAACAAAAAGTTGGCAGCATTTAATAAAATAAACAAAACAGGGATGGCTAAGTTGTTTCAATTGTACTTTTTTGTTGATACTTTTTAAACTAAGATTTATAATACCTTTTTTTGGTGTTTTTTATGAACATAAATAAAATTAATTTCAACTAAAAAAAATCTTTTAGTACAATTAGGGTAAAAAAGTAAAAGTTTTAAAGGTTGTTGGTACAATTTTAAAAATTCTCAACGCCATCCCTGAAACAAAACCATAACAAGAGAAAAAAAAAACAAAAATCTTTATTTACATTATGTATAGTTAGCTCTTTCTAACATTTACTGTTTCTTTCTATCAATTCTATATCAATTAATGAATAAAAAATGTAGTGTCATAAGGGCTTTATTAGAACTGTCCCAGCAGTGAAGTGAGCAGCGATTTTATCAAGTGCTTGTCATTGGAGGTACATAGTTGCTAGAGGAAAATTGTCAGTGTTCGTTTTTTTGCTATGCAAAGTGTTTATGACAAGTATAAATATATATCGCTACTCATTACACTAGCATTTTAAAGTAAAGTAAAGTAAGGTAGTAAAAATTTGTATGTAATTTTATTTAGTAACACGCTCATTTACTTTTTTATCTAACAGCTGACTTGTGACAGTGATGATAAATATTGATAGATAGGGATGATACTTCCGAATTTATCATTTTAGAACAATTTTGGTACAATTTTTGCAAATTTATGAATGATGCGTATAGAAGACATTTTTTCATGCAATTTATTCAAATTGTATAAAATTTTGCCTGCATAAAAGCGAGAAATGCATATAAGCGAAATGCTTATAGAAGAAATTTCCATGTATATTTTAAATTGCGACCTGAAATTGCACGAACTTAAATGCAAAAAAGCGGGAAATGCTTATAACCGACGTGCATATAACCGGTAAATACTGTAATAATAATAAATTTTGTAAAGGTCGAATAAAAGTCTATTTATATAAAATTTCAAAAATTTAACTTTGAAATTTTTTTGGTGTTCACTGTGGTATTTTGGCCATATTTGGACAGATCCATTCATTGAGGAATAGGGACCACACTATCCTTCTATGGTACCCACATGCCTTAATTGTATTTGTGATTTTTTTTAAAAAAATTTCAAAAATGTAACTTTAAAATTTTTTTTGTGTTCACTGTGGTATTTTGGCCATATTTGAACAGATCCTTCGTTGTCACTCATCCGGACCATTTTTATCTTCACACACATGGTTGCGGAGGCCTTTTTAACTTTCGTTATATATTTGGCATTTACAGTCGCATCTTAAAGTATGATAAATAAAAGTGTCCTTCTTGAGCAGACCAATGTTTTGTTCTCACAGACAATGACCTCATGTATCCCGTTCAAGTATTAATTGGGGTATTCAAACGATTAAACGTTGTTTGATTAATCGATTAATTTTGGGCGATTAACTGTTAGAATAATTAAAAATTGCTTGTTTTCGATTAACGAATAAATCGAATAATTTATGTCGATTAATCGATTCCTTTATGTAAAATAACAAGCTAAAGAGTTTCGGAATATTTTGTTTTTAAGATTACATATTTAGTACAGACACAATGATTCAGATGATTTTTTGAGACGAATGAAAACAACCTTCTACCAGAGCGTAACAAGACTATTAAAATTATTAAAAGTGTTAAAAAATCAAAAAGAGATTAAAGCATAATGGAAGACTACCAATTTTTAGAAAATACAAGAAAAAGAACAGGTAAATGGGATGTGCCTTATATCGCTTTACTTTCAATCTCTCCAACGTCAACAATAAATGAAACGATTTTTTCTAAATGAAATTTCATAAAAAAAAAAAAAAAATCATTTGAAACCTAAACATTTTTGAAAGATTATTTAAGAATTTTAGCTTAAATTTTGATGATTTTTTATTTAAAATGTTTTCCTCTTTTATTACATGAAGTAAGTACCTTTTGTTTAATTGTTGTTACTTTTTTAATAAAATTTTTATTTTAAAAGTGCAAATGCGTGCAAAAATACACACATTTACACAACAAAATGTACGTATTTGCAATTTGCTCTATTTTACCTTGTTTGCACTTAAAAAACCATGGGCAAAATTAGTAGTGCATATTTGCTCAGTTGCAAACAAATGTAAACAATTACATTTGACATATTGAACGCCATATTGTTTTTTAAGGAAACTTATAAATTGAAAATTTTCGTGGATTTTAATATAAAATAGACAATTAAATAATTTAAAAAGAAAAACATTTATTTTAATTTGCTAGTGTATAATTCTAAACAAATGCAGGTTTTCTACAATGCTGCCAGAAGTTTTTTGTGTTGCCAGAATAAATTTTTAGAAAAATAGCACATTTGCACAAAAAATAAAAGTGATATGTTCACGATCAATCATAATATGCACTGCAAATTTACAAATTGCAAATTTGCACAATGACCATCGTGATTACTTTTTGGTCTTATTTTTAATTTTCTAAACTAGATAAATTTAAAATTATTCGATTAATCGAATAACTTTAAATTGTTCGGTTATAATTCGATTAAAATTTTACCTCGAATAATTATTCGCGTGATTAGTCGATTAATACAAAACATCGATTAATTGAATACCCAAGTATTTATCAACCAGATCTTTGATTTCAAGGATTAAAGAAAAAAAAGTTTAAGTACTGTAAAAATTCAAGGTACACGCTTAAATTGCACAAAATTCTACATCACTAGGCAAAAAAAAAAGTCAAGCATGTAACGGTACTTTTGTAGCGTTGCGACGCGTTGAAATTAAACATTGCAAGAGACAAATGTAAAAATAGGCCGAAAAAAGCTTAAGACTTTGCGATATTATTCATTTTTATTTATTGAAATTACTTAATTTATAAAAAAAAAAACTTTATTAATCGGTTAACCGATCAATAACAGAATTAACCCATTAAAGTAAAAGCCCGATTAAATAAATATCCTAGTATTTATTCAAATGTTTTGCTTAAATTTGTAAAAAAATTATATGTGGAAGTGCTTTTGTTTTTTTGAAGTTATTATGGGAAATAAAAAAAAAAACAAATTTATTTTCTTAGTTATGTGGACATTTAGTTATTAATTGCGCTTAATGTTAAACACATGAACGTTATTTAAGAAAAATTTGTGATGCGACTTAGGAGTTACATACATATGTTTGTAATAGCCTCACGCGTTGAGTTTACCAACGAAAAGCTCTTCGCGACTTCTGCTAACACTTTTACTGCTCTTGTTGTTGTCATTGGTTTGTTTTTTTTTTATTAGAGATGTGAAAATGTCGTGATTTGTTACACGTGAGTCACTTGTGATCGTGGTTATATTTATATATTACTAGCATTTAACCCGCTACTACGTTAGCGTCTCCTTTTTTTCGTTGACATATTTTTATGCCAAAGTTTACTTTTCTAGGCTTAAACTTGTTTAAATTCAAGCATTCAACCCGCAATTTTTTAATCGGGCTTTTTCTTTCATGAACATATTTATATGCCAAAGAATATGTATCTATGTTTTAGCAAAAAAGTTCCAAAATTTTCATCTCATAGGTTGATATTTACACAGGACTTTGCACCTATTATTTTGTGTTTCTAAGTTCAATATTATAGAAAATTCAAAAAGTACCACTCGTATAACACAAAAGCAAATGAAAGAAAGTTAATTTCCCGTATAATCCGTTTTGATACTTGTTTCAACCCATTTATGTATGAAACATTTCAGTGTTGTGGTGGGAGCCCATAATTAAGTACGAATATGCCAATGAATGGAGACAAATATTTTGTAAAAAAGGACCACATGACCCTGCATGTTGAATTTTATGTTTCTAGGTCCAATACTAACGGAAATTCAAAAAGTACATATTGATGAACAAAAAAGTACCTAAAAGCCCTCTTTCAGGTTCTCATCCACTCAGGACCTTGCATGTTTAATTTTATGTTTCTAGTTCAAATATTAACGGAAATTAAAAAAGTACCAATCAAAGAATAAAAAGTACCAAAAAGTTCCCTCTTATAAATTCTTATCCACTCAGGGCATTGCATGTTAAATCTTATGTTTTAAGGTCCAATATTAACGACAATAAAAAAAATACCAGTTGCAGAAACAAAAAGCTAAAGAAAAATATCAAATTTCCCGTGTTTCCTTTTTTTGGTACTATTTGTTACCCCCATTAAAGTTTCAAAAATTTCAGTATTGTAGTGGGAGCCCATAATTTGGTACGAATATCTCAATGAATGTAGAAAAATGTTTTGTAAAAAAAGTACCAAAAATAGTTACGATTTTTACCCCTTAGATGTTCGAATTTCGAAAAAGTACCAAATTAGTATTCGTATTTTTTTGAGAAGTTTCGAATGTTGTATAAACTTTTTTTGTATGTTTACTGGTTCAAAAGATAGATAGGGTGTCAAAAAAGTACTAAAATTCAGGTTTTACCCGTTTACTCCCTAAAAGAGCCGAATTTCATAAAAGTACCAGACACCTGTACGCTTATTTTTCTAAAGAACAACGATAAGTATTACATTTTTTTTTGTATCACTTTTAGTTTTGGAGATATAAGGTTACCAAATTTTCCCGTTTTTACCCTTTTTTACCCCCTAAACATTCGAATTTCCAAAAATCCCGTCTTAGTGGATCGATTTGGGGTGTGACCAATCTCTGGTCCAAATTTCAAGTGTTTAGCTTCAGGCGTTTAGGCTGTGCGATGATGAATCAGTCAGTCAGTCAGTAACGTTAAAGTTTTTTTTTTCCCGGACTTTTTCGATTTAAAAAAATTTCCCGGGATCCCGCTCCATATAAATAATACAAAGTAAATTTTGTTATTAATAAATGAAAAAAACTTTTATAAAAAAATGCAAGGGAACTTGTTGACAAAGAAACTAAAATAAATGGTTCCATACTAAGAACCCAGAAAAAAATTTGCTTACTTTTTCAAAATGAATAGCTTCTTTAACTCATTATTTAGCAGCTTTCTTCTATAACTACATCTATAACACCTTCTATAACTACTTTTTTCTGAATGTATTAAAGTAAAACAAAAATGACTTGGTTTTGAATGCGTTCATTTTGGGACATCCCTTGTATAATTCATTGGTTCTTTCAGTAGAATTGTAAGTAGTGCTCTTATGTTTTTCTGATTACTCAACACATTATTTTGTAGGCGAAGTTTTTACTGGGAAATTTATTGAAGATTGAAATAGGAACTTGAATTATTATAACCTCACGCCTTTATTCCCTATTATCATGCTTTTATTCAGTATTATTATGCTCTGGATACAAGATAAAAAGATAACATAAACATAACAATTTAATTCATTAAACAATAATAAAAACAAAATAAAAATTGAGGTACTCAAGATATGAAATCAAAAAGTTAATTAATAAAATAGATAAAATACTTTAAAGAAATATAACATTTTTTAACGGCTTAGGAAATAACTTTCTGATACACTCAAAGCGCTTAGTAAGTCGTCAAAAAGTATATTCCTGATTTTATTTACTAAGTATCATGTTTCCGAAATATTTCATTCATTTTTTACCGAGTTTGGACAAATAGTTAAAAGTGCACCGTTGTAGCTTCGGATTCACAATCAGAAGCAATTTTTTCTTTTTTATAAACAACGTCTATATCAGTCAAATGTATGTCAAGTTTGATGCAAAAATAGCATCAACCGGACTGCTTCTTCCAAACCTTTTCATTTCAATAGGTCCATTTGTAATCTTTAGGACAATGTGTTTTTCAAGTTGTATGTTGTAGTATCTTACACGAGTTTCCAATATGTTATTTTATTTCGGTTTCCCCGCAATTCACGGGTATATAAACCATCACAAATTGAAATTGAAAATTTGTGTTCATCACCTAATAAACATATCGCTCCTTCATTGCATCATAGTCATATCTCAAAATTTTAAGTAACTTTAGCAAAGTTTTCTTTCATACCTTCTCTTATTTTATTATATCTCAAACTGAACCGAAGTTATCGCAAAATATATCTTTAAATCGGTACATTTTTAAAACTTTAATCGCATTTTGCCAAGATCGTTTGTTTTTGTAGATATGACTATGTTGCAATAAAGGAGCGATACCCAGGAAAAACTTTTTGATTTTTAGTAATAGGTGGTAGTTATTTCGTACGTTACCTGGTAAGTAGTTGTCATTACAATTGCCATTATTTTGAAAACTTCAATAAGTACTTACTAGTAATGACCTCAGCAACTACTTATTTTATTATTTTCACTACTGAACACTTGCTTACTAATAATCAGCTCAAAAACTACTTATTACTTGTGATGTTTTCAGTACTGAATATTTACTTACTGGTGACGCACTCAATAATTACTTATTAGGTCTATTAACTAGTGATTTTTTGGCTTCCGGTAAGTATATTGTAAGTACTTACAATTCAACTTACTAGTAGTTAAATAATAACTAGTTATTTTTTGACTTCTAGTAAGTGTATTTTAAGTACTGAATTCTGTGGACACCTCGAACAAAAATAAGTAGTTATTCAGCCGAAAAATAAGTAGTGTTTATTTTCTCCAACATTATTTGCTAACTTACTTGGTAAGTAAAGTTTTTGCTGGGTATGTTTAGGTATCTCCTATTTTTAAGACTTGTTCATTGACAATGAAACTTTACTGCCTGCATCTTATTTTGAATTAATGTACTTTATTAACTCTTCACTTCACTAAATGTAATAATTATCAACTGTTGCACTGCCATTCTGCTTTTAGTAGATCTATTGCATCAGGAGACATTGATTTAAATACGTGTACTCATTTCTTGTAATTGATTTACTGCCTTATTTATAAAAAATAAAACAACTTTATAAAGGGTTTATGAAACAGATTTTGTATGAAAATCAGTTTTATTAACGCTTTATTAACCTGTTTTATTTTTTATAAATTGGACCGTTAATCCACAAGCCATCCACAGATACTAATTTTTAGAGAATAGAAAACTAAATTTCAAAGTATAAATAGCTATTTTCTGAAATTATGAGTAATTTTTTATTTCCCGGGATCCCGCAAGAAAAATCCCGGGAAAACGGGAAATAAAATAATGTAAAAACCCTATTTTACAAAGATGGCGTGCATAGTTTTAATTTAATTCTAATGCACTTATAAACTAGCATTCTTAGGCTTGTTTAAAACATATACACCCCTATCGTGAATAATTTTTCCCTCGTAAATATTCCCCTTTTCACATATTTGCGATCATGAAAATAAATATAATTCAAATGGGAATAATAACGTGAAAAAATGTTCACGGGAAAAATTCCCCTTATCGTGAAAAGATTTTTCCTTGTAATTTGTTAACATTTCCCTTAAATTTTTTCACTTTATTTTTGCTAGGGAACAGAACATGTATGTAAGTAGTTCCTCCTATAAACCGAATATTAAGGGCTAGATCCGTTAATAAGGCACAAACAGATATATTGGTTAACAAAATGCAGAACAACAAGTCGATTGCCTGCGGATTTGTGAAGCTTTCAAAAGACGTGGTGGCAGAATTTTGGAAAATATTTTACTATGTACATAATATTTAATAATCGCAAAAAACTAACGTTGTAATCAAACTATCCCTCTAATAATAAATATTTTACTTTATTATTTTAACTTTTCTTTAAAATATAAACGTGTACATTTTGAACAAAAATGTAATTGATTTTTAATTTTTTTAATATTTCTTCTTTTTTCCATTCACTGGAACTTATAGCGTGAAAAATGTTTCACATGATATTCGCGATTGCTTTTTTCCCTTCGAGGGGAATAAAAATTTCATGGGAACAAAAATTTACTTGTTATTCACGATAGGGGTGATAAATTTTTGGTTAATTCGTATCCGAAGTCAATCAATTGCAGGCAATTAAGCAGTTACGTGCGTGAATAAAAACTACGATTATTAATTAATTAATAATTTTTTTGTATGGGAGTATCCGTCTCCTCACTTTTATACCACCAAGATTTTGTTGGAAAATGCAGTTTGTTCTAAGAGTTACGCACATTAAATTTAGTATGCCTTATTATTGTAGTTGAGGTTATATAAATTGAAAATTGTCGAAAAATGGGTTTTGGCCCCATTGTGCGACAGTAGGAATTACTAACCAATCTTTATAAAAACACCAGTATTGGTTGCGGTTGAGACATTTGTGCAATTGTTGGCCGACCATACAATACAAATTAATAAAATATCCTGATTCGTAACAGTTTTAGATGTATTAAAATGATTTTGAGGAGAAGAACTTATACTGGACCCATGGTAAGATATGGATCAACCAACCACCACAAAATTCTGTATAGTGATATGTTGGATTGGCATCACTCTGATATGTCATAAGTTTTTTTAATGCAGTGATGCCGCAGTTAGTTTTCTGCTGCAATAACTTTTGACTTTAAGAAAATTGATTCATTTTTTATCAATTATTTTTTATTTCCACTAACTCAGGGTATCATAAGGACACCACTGTAAGGACTCAAGTGAGCCGTCCTCGTGTCGACTGCCCATTACACCTAACCTCAAACATATTTTGTGTTATTTAAATTTAAAAATAGGTAGCGCTTAATGAACAACCCTTTACATAAAGATATTTTTTTTAGTTTTTGGTTAAATTTTTTAGCCAAATTCATAAAGAAAATTAGACCTTTTTGTTAACAAAATATACATTAAATAATAAAATTAAACATAAAAATAACACTATTTATATCGTTGCTCTAGACATAATAACAATACTAATAAAAAAAGTAATAAGTTTAAATAAAAAACACAATTGAAATTAAAATATTTTTATTTAGTACACAACATAGATGGAAGTACTATTACACAAACTACACAAACTAGTAACAAGTGAAAGTGATCATACGAGGAGGCACTTTTAAACTGGCATATTGAACAAAGAAGCGAAAAGAAAAGTGAAGTCTACGTTTTCAAATAAATATGTACAAACAAGTGCATTAACTAAACAAAAAAAAAAAAAAAACAATTGTAAACATTGTTGCCTTTAGCTTTAAAGACTTTAACTGAACTCTATACATACAAATATACATTCAACTTACATCTATCTTAATCAAGGCGAATTCATGTAAACGGTGGCGGCGAAACTACAACAAGTACAACACCAAAGACACAACATTGTTTTTTATTAGTTGCTTTCGTTGCTCGATATGTCAAAAACACAAGCAACTTTTGACATTCATCTCTCTAAGTAAGAAAAAAAGTAGCACAGCTGTGTTTTTAACGCCACCTTAAAAATAAATTCAAATTGATCCTAATAATACTGTTAATAACACTATGCTAGAACTTGACACCTTTTTATTGAGACAGGCAGGGGACGCTAAGTCCAGTGGTGCTAACAGTTTTTTTGAGTTAGCTCTTGTTTTCGAGATATGCCGTTATTTTGAAAATGGAGGAGGTTGGCATAACTCAAAAACGGTTTAGTTTAAAAAACCGAAACTCCGCAATAAAATTTAAGTAAGGATAAACACACAGAAAAAAATCCAGGTAAAATCGTCGAAAACAACCCGTTACTTCATGTTAATTTAACATGATTTTACAATTACTTGCGAACAACATTTTTTCTTTTAAAATAACTATTAATTAATTTTTTAAATTTAACAGTGCAGTAAAGTAACAGCAGAATGTCATTTATATTGAAATAACAATCCGAATCACGTTGAATGAAAGTTATTTCAAGTTGAAACAATGTGAATTTCATGTAGATGCAAATTGGTTTGAGTGTGATATAACAGTGAGAAGAGCTTCGGAGACAACATATGCATTTATTTAAGAATAATTCAAAACACTTACCCCTGTAACACATGTTTCACTTATTTGTATTCCCTTTAAACAGAAGCATCAGCAGAATGGCCCGATATGGTTTTCGTCATCATTCTACTTTGAAAACTTGATATACTATTTAACTAAATAATTTTAACTAAAAGAATACGGGAATTGTATTCTTTTTATAACATAATTTAAACATGAAAATAAAAAATGTGTATGTTTTCTTTTCTATACAAAACAAGTAAAACCGGTTTTTATTGTTTCAATATTGAACAATTTTATTTCAACATTTTTCATTTATTTTATTTTAAACATGAAACCAAGATTTTTGGCAAAAAAAAATTATGTTTCTAAAATGCAAAAGCGCATAAATTAAAACGTTTAACTTTACTTAAAGGTAATTTTATTGCGGAGTTTCGGTTTTTTTAGTGTTTTCAATAAACTACCATTTTGAGTTACGCGAATGTGTGTTGTGCAACCTCCTCTATTTTCGAAACAACGGAATATCTCGAAAACAAAAGCTAACCTAAAAAAGCACCACTGGATTCAGCGTATCCGAATGAGGTTAAAACGCTAAGTGCCCGGCTTGTCTGTCTTTTCAACTAGCACAGTATAGTTAGTCATATACGTATATGACTACAACGTATATACATATACTTTACTACAACGCCCTTTGAGTCATAATTCTAAATATAAAGTAATCAAATATTGCCAAGAACAAAACAATTAAAACACCTTTAGGAAATTTTTTACAGAATAATAATTAAGAAAATTACAAGATTCATTCAGAGTGAAGAAAATTTAAAAAGATTTATTTTTATCCGTTGTTTTGATAATCCGACTTAAAAACTTTCATGAGTTTTCATTGTTTAAAGAGCTTCATTTCAAATTTATCACCCTTAATAACGAAAACATCATCAAATTATTAAAAAACAAACAAACAAACAAGAACGTGTTAATTTTAAAAAGTAATAAAATCATTCTTTATATAACTCTCATATGTAAAATTATTTTGTAAAAAAAAATTTAATTTATGTAATAATGACCTCAAAATTATCACAACTTTTAGCGTTCAAAAGCAATGAATTTAAAATTAAACTTCTACATTTAAAAATTTGCAAAAGAAAGCATACACATACTGCAAAATAAATTACATTTAAGTTATTAAAATAGAAATAAAACGATTAACAATTTATTAAAAGCCACATTTTAAATTATTAAATAATGCGAGCAGATAACAATAAGAATCATAATCACTATCATCATTGACAGCCAAGACAGCTTTTTAAACATCGTCGACGGCTGTTGAATATATTAAGTTTTCATAAAATTTTTAATATGTATGTATAAGCGATGAGATTCCCAACCTTTTATTTGAAAATATTTTAAACAGCAATGATTGACCTACTTTTTGGATTAAGGAATTTACGAAAACAATTGTTTTTTAAGGTTAGTTTACAATATTATACTTTGTTTAATACATGTCAAAAACTCAAGCAATAGGAAAAAGTGTGATAGTGTGAATGCAATGTGTCATGAAAATTACAAGTATTACAAAAAAAAAAATTTGACATCCCATACGACTTCTGCATTTTTTTAAATTTTTTAAAACAATAATATGAACTTTTCATTTGATCAGGGTTGCATTTTAACAAAAGCATGTTCATGTGTGATAGTGTGACTACAAACTGTAATGTTACATTCGATTTTTTTATAGTCGCAACAAAACTCATTAGATTTCTATCTCACAAAGTATTATGGAATACGTAAGACTTGTGTGATAGTGTAAACTAGCCTTAAATAAGATTTTATTTAATTTGCTTCAAATTAAAATTTTTTAAAAAGATTTTGTTATTCGTGCTTAATTCCCAGTTTTTATTATTGATAAAAACACTTGAAATTTATTGTTGATGGGATAAGCTATTCCTATGCGCATTTCACTGGTTGCTTAGGCCAGATCATCAGGAAACTTCATCCATAAAGATTTTAGAAAAACTAAAGATATTAAACCAAATAAAACTGTTAAGCGTATAAGACTTATAGCAACAGTTCTACTTGTAATAATATCAAAGTTTAAACAAAACACATCAACAATAAACAGTGGGTTTATCTCATCTTACATTCCCCACTACAATTAGTTGAAATTCTCTCAACATTAATTGTAGTTGTAAGTAGGTTAAGAAAAACAAAATAAAAACAACAACAACTTTACAAAAGATGTTGTCAATAAAGTGTTTTTTTAGGCCGTGCACTTGCCTGTTTATTATCAAAAAGTAATTTCAATTTTTGGGAATACAAAATTTTAATTTCAAAAGATTTTGTTATTCGTGCTTAATTCCCAGTTTTTATTATTGATAAAAACACTTGAAATTTATTGTTGATGGGATAAGCTATTCCTATGCGCATTTCACTGGTTGCTTAGGCCAGATCATCAGGAAACTTCATCCATAAAGATTTTAGAAAAACTAAAGATATTAAACCAAATAAAACTGTTAAGCGTATAAGACTTATAGCAACAGTTCTACTTGTAATAATATCAAAGTTTAAACAAAACACATCAACAATAAACAGTGGGTTTATCTCATCTTACATTCCCCACTACAATTAGTTGAAATTCTCTCAACATTAATTGTAGTTGTAAGTAGGTTAAGAAAAACAAAATAAAAACAACAACAACTTTACAAAAGATGTTGTCAATAAAGTGTTTTTTTAGGCCGTGCACTTGCCTGTTTATTATCAAAAAGTAATTTCAATTTTTGGGAATACAAAATTTTAATTTCAAAAGATTTTGTTATTCGTGCTTAATTCCCAGTTTTTATTATTGATAAAAACACTTGAAATTTATTGTTGATGGGATAAGCTATTCCTATGCGCATTTCACTGGTTGCTTAGGCCAGATCATCAGGAAACTTCATCCATAAAGATTTTAGAAAAACTAAAGATATTAAACCAAATAAAACTGTTAAGCGTATAAGACTTATAGCAACAGTTCTACTTGTAATAATATCAAAGTTTAAACAAAACACATCAACAATAAACAGTGGGTTTATCTCATCTTACATTCCCCACGAATAACAAAATCTTTTGAAATTAAAATTTTGTATTCCCAAAAATTGAAATTACTTTTTGATTTTTTAAAAAGCTAAAACCTTTAATTTTTTTCGATTAGCAAAAACAACATAATAATTAATATGTTCGGCTGCTTTTCATTCTTAAAATTCTTTGAGATCCAATAGCCGAAATCAATCTTAAATTGTCGGCGACTGAGTTCTTACCCTTTAAAACTTCAATTAATTCCAATAGGACATCATAAGGTCACCTTTATTTTACCTTAATAAAAAGTGCAAGGGCGACACAATTTATCTCAGATATTAACAAAAAAACTAAAAAAAAATTTCATATTCTATAAAAAACTTGTCCTGATTATTATGTATGCATTAATTTCTTTCTAAAATCTACATATAGCTTCCCATGCACTCTTAGAATCAAAGTCTAACGGTTAACTTCTTAAGCTGAAGATCCATACAACTCGTTTTCGCTTCAACGCATTGCAGGTTTATACATTACCGTATTTGCATTCTAAGCATATAGCACACAGAGATGAAAAAAGTGACGTAAGAATAATGCACAAATCATTTTCGAGGTCAGCTTTCGAAGAAAGAGGAAGAAAGCGATTTTGTGGTATAAAAGCGACAATGTGTAAAAGCAGGCCGATACTCTGAACACAAATTTCGTGATCAAAACAAAAATAACAAAACACAAACCACGATAAACCAAAGTATTAGTTTACCAACCGTTTTGTCTTGTGCAAAAAAAAATTATTTAGTAATATTGTTTTGTTTTTTAATATTATTTACTTACTTAAATATTATTAACTTGTGTTGTGGTAAACTTACCAGTTAAATTTTACAAGAGTTTTGCAAATAAATTTTAATTAAAAACAATGTTTTTTCATTGTATTGCGACATAAAAGATGGTGCAAGAGAAACGCAAAAAGAGCAGCAAAAAGAAAAATGCAGAAAAAACACAATATCTTCTGTCTCGTGACGCCTCTGTGGGCTCTGTGATTCTAAGCTTCAAGCTAGTGGCGTCAATGCAAATAAAATTTAATTTATCGACATCAGCAAATTTGTTCGAAGGCCGCCGGTGTTGCTTTCACACTGTCTTGACAAAAAATTATTTTGGGGCACAAGAACAAAATGTTGGCAGAATAATTTATTCATGTTCATGACAATTACAGTCTTTTCCCGAGAATTCCCGGAAACACTTGATTAGCTGAAGCCACTACTTTGGGAAAAAGAACGAATTTATCTTAATTCAAGTAAAAGGGTGGCTTGTTTTATTCTAAAAAAACTCGTCCTTTTCGGGAGCAAAATTTTTAAGAAACGGACACCAAATTGCATTTTTTTTTAAATAAAATGTAACATTTTTTTGTGGAAAAGAAAACACAATTAGTCATTTATGTTTCTTTCTTATAACTTACATTCGTTGACAAAAGCCTCTTCTTGTTGGGATTTTATAAATATGGGTTATAAGTATCCTAAAACATTAATTCTCGTATCTTTTTTATTTATTCTCGATACAATTTCACAAATGGTCAAAAAGTAGCATGAAATGATTTAAAATTATACATAATGCTGGGTACTCGCAATGCAATGCATTTACGCAATCTAGCAAATTAAATTCATTTTCATTAATTTTTCATTCATTCCAGATTGCATCAACATCAAAACGCTTTGATATTTTGAGGTTGCATTGAAACAGATTGCATGTAGATTGCGCTGTGTGTACCCAGCATTAGTGTACTTTAAAAAAGCAGCATAAATGTGGCATGGGCCTCAAAAAAGGGAAAAATTTGCCACTTTAGGGGCACAACGGCAACGCTTAGCATATACAAGTTGCTTGCGACATTGACGGTTTTCTACCCAACAAACACGAAGTGAAACCTTTGATGTGAAATGAGTTTTTCACTTGACATCAAACACAATTTTAAAACCTTTTTCAATTGTTTGATTTTAACATTTGAATTCAAATTGATAATGATTTGAATGTAAACATTTGACATACAATGTTTTATCAATTTGATGTAAAATTGTTTTCAAAAGTTATTCTCAAATCAAAAAAATAACTTGGCAGCACTGAAGCGAAAAATAAATGTAAACACTGAAACATGGCGATTAAATTTAAATGTGTTACACTATTAAAAAAAAGTTACATATTTCGTGAAGTGAATTCGCCTTTCAAAAACCTTGATTTCTTGTTAAAAAATATAATTTGTGAGTAAAAAATTAATTACAAAGTAAAAGAATGTGAATAAAGATAAAACGGGAAAGTGAAGAAAATAAAAGTTTGTTGTACGATTGCGGTGCTACGTCATGACAATCCTCAAAACAAAAAGGAACACGTATTTTGTCTTTCCAAAAATTAGAGGACGGAAAGAACACTCTTTTAGATATGGTGCCAATTGTTTATCCCACAGTTCATTTAAATAAATAATGGATTTAAATTAAAAAAAAAAAATATTTTTATTTATGTTCCACATTGTAATAAAATCCACAATTGAGAAAAAAGTTTGAAAGCAAGTTAAAAATGAATGCATTTCTTAGTTTAAAAATAATTTCATCTTTTTGTTAAGAATGCTATGATTTTCAAATCATTATCAAACGTTTATCGTTTGAGAAAAGGTTTGATCAGTTTCAATTTGAAATCACGTGTTTGTTGTGTACTTACAAAAGATGTTACAGCAGTGTTGTCAAAAAACAAAATGTGGCACGAATAATTGAAAATGATACAAAAGGGTATTAAAAAAAATATTCCTTAAAGGCATCAAGAGCATCGAAAAAGGGTCAAATTGATACTTACGTATCTCAACGATAACACCGGCTTTGAGCGCTCCATTTATTTTACAATAAATTAAAATAACAATCTTATTAAAAGAGCAATAGATAATATTAGTGCGATTGAAGGGAGAAATCTGTTTTGATTTACACAACTTAAATTTTATTGAAACTTTATTTAAAAATAAAATAACAATAAAATTTGGTTTTACTTTTTTTTCTAAAAGATATTTAAATATTTGGATGTAGTAGCACGATTTAAAGTTTGAGATAAAATACTAAAATTCTTCTACTACTACTTCTACTAATTCCATATTGAAAGAAAACTATTTTGTATTGCTATTGTTCCAATATTAACGGAACATGTTTCTGTTCGATAAAACTAGTTATCGAAAAGAAACATGTTCCGTTGGTTTTTTTATCGAGGTGTATTGTGATAGTTTCGGAAATAAACATAAATGTTTTCTTTTTTTTAATTTATGATTTTATTGCTTATAAACATAAATATATTTAACAAATTGGTTTCTTATCAGTTGAAAAAATAGCTTAAATTAAAAAAAATTAAACAAATATTTGTTATTCAGTATATAAAAAAGTTAACTAGTATGTCTGGTCATGAATTGATACTGCTAATATCGAAATCGAATGTAATTTGTTTTTTAGTTTTAAATAAATATTAGGAAGACACATTTATCTTATTTAAAAAAAAAAACCATCAATGTGAAAAAAAAACTAAAAGTTCTTAAAAATAATAAATTATTTTTGCAAATAGCTGAATTAGAACTTCGGCGACTGTTTACTAGTTAAAATTTCAAAAACAAGTTTTACAATTTGAAATCAAACTTGTACAAGGAGAATTCATTGCAGGTAATCTCGGTACTACAACAAGTGTAAAAACTACGGCTTAGGCCTAAAAAAGTGGCTTCGGTCGGACACTACAAATTATATTGAACTTAAGGAAATTTTATTGTTAAGTTTTTCGAAACTGCACATTCAGTTGGGAATCAATAATTATCTTCACCTTCATCAAAATCATAATCTTCATGTTGTCATTATCAACATCGGAAAGATTTAGCAAAATAAGCACATCAAATGCTGTTTGTGGTAAATTTAAATTATGTAGTTTTTTATAATAATGTTTGTTTTTGCTTTAAATTAAAGGATTTTAAGTTATAAGAAACCGATTAAAAATGTCTTCATTCTATTTTATGCGACTGCATTTATGAGCAAATTGTTCTTTAAAATTTTTAAAATCTTTATAACGAGCTTCTTGTGCCTCCTCAGAGAGTTGGCCTATTGACAATAGAGCATAAGATACTATTTCGGGTACATGAATTAAGAACTTGTGTAAAGTGAGAGGCGTATAAAACCATGAGTAAAGATTTACGAAAAAAATTTGGGGTTAATAGGTAAAGTCGCGACCACAGGAAACAACAATAAGTATTTTACGCAATCTTTGTATCAATTCTACACCAATTTTTGTAATTTTAGCAGAAACTTCTGCATTTCAGAAAAATAACAAAAACTAAAATAATTATTTAAACGAAACAAAACGTAAAAAACCAATTAATGTGTTTCAAAAAATCTCAAATAGTTTCAAATAGTTTTTTAAATTTGTTCGATTTTAAATCCTTTTCATTTCGATTTCTGGAACATGCCAGATTATTATATTTTGAAGAGTAAAAGCTAACTGCCTATTTCAAACTTTGAGAATTTGATTTTTTGTTTTACATGTAATTTGTGCGAACGAAAGCGATCAAGTTACATCGTGAAATAGACAGTAAATAAACTACCCAACGGCTTAGCAAACAAGTCAAAAATGTAGTTTGTACAAACCTTTTGCGTTGTAATTGGAATATTTGACAAACGATTAAAGCAGTTTTAACCCTAAAGCTTATTAATGCTTAGAAAAACTGAAAAATGTATTTTACAACGCTGTTTCCATGTGACATGTCGAACTGCTTTAAAATGTCTCTCTTGATAATCAGTTCTTTCGATTTATGGCATTTGTCTAAACAACAAAAATGTTTCGTAGTAATGTTATTTAAAGTAAAATTAAAATGTAAAATACAACGAATATAAATATTTCCACTTCCGTTTTATTGATCTTCTCTTAAACGTGTTGACCTATTCTCATTCACTGAACATAAAAGAAATTTCAAAAGATGACAGCAAATTAAATTCTTTGAAAGTCAGAAAGACGTAAGATATGTAGTAGTAGTTAATAAAATTGCGTTACAAAAATTAAAAGCAAGACAACTGCAACAAATTATGTACTTAGACTTTTTGGAATTATATAAAAAAAAAACAAGGGTTGATTCACACATGAAAAGACAGAGAAAGATCAAGTAAAAGTAGGGATCATTTAAAGAAAATCAAGCAAAAAATAAAAACAAAATAAAATAAAAATGTGGGAAAAAACTTATTTTACAAAAATGTACAAAATTCATTCAAGTGTGAAGACAAACATTTATTTTTATTTTCTTTACTCTAAAATTTTCTTACGAAGTCATTTATGAAAAATTATATAAAGAAAATTTTTATAAGAAATTAAGAAATAAGGAAAATAAAGAGGAAAAAAATACAACCTGCTGTTAGATAGATGTTCACTTTTTTTTTAATGTTTTTATACTTATAAACATTATAAAAATAAAGAAGAAAAGTTAATGACTGTTTTTTTTTAATTTCATTTTTGAATAAATTTTTTGGAATTTCCAATTCAAAAAAAAAACACATCACCGGGGAACAGTGTTACCACCAGCAAAATTCAAAATTACACTTGAGATGAAGCAAAATTACCCAATTTAAATTTAATTACACCTGCTATAAAATTTAAGAATAAACAGACATTTTCAAAGAAGCAAAACACAACAAACTCATTAAACGAAGATCAATATTAGTCAAACTGTTAAGATTAATTTAAAATAAATTAACAAAAATAACATTAAAGACTAAAAACAATTAATAGAACTTAAAATAAAACTCCTTTAAATATGGTGTTTTTAAGCCCAATAGAGCTTACGAAAGGTTAGCTGTCAAACGAACTGTCATACTGCTCTCACTTTTTGCTCAGACACATCATCATGATTCATGATTAGATTCCTGCTTGAATAATGCCACCGAATTATCCACATTTACTTAATGATTTAAATGACGCAACTTATGTTTTCACAAATGACTTGATAAACCAGCAACAATTGACGACTTACAGGTCAACCTTGTTCATTTTATTCGTGACATGCAGCCAGCAACGCTCGAAAAAGAAGAACAAAATTGGACGACTGCAATGCGTTTCTTCAAGGCGCGGTTTAAAATCTGTTTGAAATGGTAATGCCGTGTATTAATCTGCGATTAAAATGATTTTTTTTGTGTTGTCTACCATTTTAAGTTTCATGGTCTTAAAAAATACCCTTTATACCTCATTTAGTAAACAAAATGCCTGAAGGGTTTTATACAACTGTCCCTTTCGTAATTCAATTTTACAACTGCAAAGGGCGTTAAATATTCTACAAACTAAAGCATTTAGAGTTGCAAGATAAAAATAGAAATAATTATATGTTGGAATACAGTAGAATCTCACAAATTCGAGCCGTCACAAGCCTGTGGTTCTAATTTCTGGAGGTGTTTTTTTGTTTTTATTTCTACTAGGAAAATTTTTTTTATTTTTTTTTTAAACGCTCTAAAATAAGAACAGGGGGTTCTAATTTTTGGAATTTTTTTTGTATTTTCACTACAAATTATTTTTTTCGCTCATTAAAGTAAAAAATTAAACGGGGAATCACCGAGTTATTGGTGGTGTGTACAATTCGGTCATATGCGTACGAAATTTGATATGATACATGATATGTACATATTTGGGTCAGTTGATAACTGAAGGTCAAAGTGAAGTGTTCATATGTGTGAAAGAAAGATTAAAAAATTACAAACAAACGTAAAAAAATACCTTATTTTTAGATACTAATTTAATAAAGCTTACACAACTATTTATTATCAATTACTATTTTATTAAAATTTTAATTGCAATCTCCTTTTCTTTCATACTAAAATTATTTCTTTATCTAAGGAGTCACAATGGACCATATTGGTATCTGGGTGAGGGTGTGAGGTTTACTTCACACCAGCCTTTCAACCTAACCTAACCTAGGGTCTTGTTTTTAATAAAATTGAGGTATTGTCTTGCTTTTATTCTAGTGCGAATGAAACCATCCGTTGCTTTTTATCCACATACATTTATTGAAGCTTTAATTACGAATTTAACACACCTTTCCACTGCTTGAGTATGGCAAAGAAAACTTCTGCATATAAAGAAAATTATATTCCGAATAAATCAAATTTGAAATTTCGATATTGGAATATTTAATAAGCATTAGGCCATTTTTAAAACGTTCCAAATGCTTTTCTAAAAAAGCAATAACTATATTATTATACCCTGTATTGACAGCCGTTCCATCACATCCAAATGCCACCAAAGGCGAATAACATTCGCACATTCCTGGTACAAAGGCAACAATACTCTTCACAATATTAGCTGCTACCGAGAAATGTCCAATATATTCAGAATCCGGCTTAGATATTATTTAGATATGTTCTTCGGTAATAGACTTCCTTTTGTCTTAACGACCGGGAATCGAACCCGCAACCCGGAACTGGCAGGCTATTTCACAACCAGCTAGCTCACCGGGGCATGTTAAAGGTTTTTCATTTTTCAATTCTTTGCGCAATTTTTTTTTCTTTTTCGGCGTTTTTTACTTCAATCTATTACGCTTGATGAGTTTTCGACACATATAACGTTTAAATCAAGCATTACTGCATTTACATTCCTGTCACATACTGTAGCAAGGTTGTGCAACTTTTGCCTCATCTACTTATTTCCCTTCTGTTTTTTTCCTTATGAGGTTTCTTGTTCTCTCATTAAGGCAAAAATCATCTCGATCCGATTTTGATGTCTCACTTGACAACATCTGTATTATAAATGTCATACTGACCTAGACTAAAAAGCTCTTGTAGTTATGTTTTTATCCACAAATGCATCATACTTTTGTTTTCTAACTACTTTACGCCGAATAGATTTTGTTTACAGCGTATCCACTCAACCAATATACATACGTTCATCACGTTGCACAGTGCGGCCAATTGCAAAAATTCAAGTAATTCACTCCAAAATGGAATCTTAAGGGTTTTTGGGGTCGCTGATTACAAATTTTATTTAAATGTGCGGAAATTCACCCCCTTCACCCCTAATCGACCACCCCCTGGGGTATAATATCATGTATTATTTATCATAATCAAGTTACATATCGTTTTTGAGAGGTTTGGGGTCGCTGATTACGAATTTTCTGTCAGAATTATAAAATTCGAAACGGAAAATACAAGATGGCGTCACCCAGGGCATTTAAACCCAAACGGGCCAACCTTACATAAGTCAGAGCCTTCGGTTTTTCTGCGCTTTGTTCGTTCTGATGATTCTGAAAAAGTGAGTATTCGCCGACCTGCTTTACAATTCTTTTCAATGTGCTCTTGTTTTGTATAATTATTTTTGATTTTTTTTTTATCATCTTTTTTAACTCAACAGTCTTACTCAACCAATCATATTTTTTTTTATACATTTTTCTTCAGTTCTATTTTTTGAATCCCATCTTGTTTTTATCTTATACACCAAATGTGATATTTGCCGTTTCTCGTTTTCTGATAAATAATAAGTCGCATTTTGGTTTTCAGACAAAAATTTTTCAATCCTTTCATAAATCACGTTGATATCATCCTTCAAAATATCTTTTATTACTTGGAATAATTGTAAGATTGGTAAATCACCAGTAGTGGAAATACTGAAACCTAAAAATAAGATTATTTTTATAGTTGAAAAAAAATTCTGAAAAAATTCATATGGGTTTTTTGAAAATTTAACAAATTCGATTTGTTTAAGAAAGATAAGGGCTTATCGCCAAAATTGTTAAATAATTTTTTGTTAAAACAATGTATTAATAACTTTTGGGCAACATTAATTTTGATTATTGTTGTTTAAGGCATACCAAATGTTTCTGAATTTTTTGAAGTACGGAAATTTCAATAAGACAAAATTTTTGATTGGGAGGTTTTGGCAAAGCATCCTTAGAAAAAACCCCATAACAATTCAAGTGGCAGGAGGTGGCAGCTGAATTCTGGCATAATCGATAGTTAATACTTTTCCAAATAACCTCCAAAAGGTTAGAAGACAGCATTTGACAGCGTTTTATTGTCAAATTTTATTGGAAAAAAAAACGAAAGAAGTACCTTTATGCTTGTGCTGCTAAAAATGTTCTGTCAAAGAACTGACATTTACAAAATTTTTTAAGTATTTAATTAACCTTTAAACGTACATTCCCTTTGGTTTTATTAGGTTTTCTTTTATGCACTCGCTTTTTTCGTTTAAAAGTTTTGCTGAATAACTAAACCAATATTGCGCTTGAAAAAATGCCAAACTCCAACTGAAAATAAAGAAAGATTTTGGGGTAAAGGACGTTACTATTAACAATTTTTACTTCTTATAGGATCCCTCTAGCCAGCTGCATGCTAAAAAAATCTTATCTAGACACTTTTATTTTTCGAGTTTTGGCCAGCCTTTTGTCAATCGGCCGCACTGTGCGTTGAACCTTTAAAAGTTTTTTTCCGCAGGATGTTCTTTAGTAATTCATTTACAAATGTTTCTAGAAGCACACTTGCATGTTGCGATGACAAATAACTTTTTTTTTAACTCCTTAAAAAATGGTTGCTTCTTGTTTTTACTGCGCAATTTCTTTATATTTTTTTACTTATTGTAATACGAAATCAATTATGCTATAATTTGTTGATGACTAATTACACAGTGCAACAAAATTCGGGCCATCGCCGCCAGTCTCAATACTTGCAACGCAAAATGAAACAAGACTATTGGTAGAGCAAATCTGCCAAAGGGTTTTGAACCAGGGACCGGAAATAAGAGTTATTTTTAAATTTTTGAAGAAATAAATCATACATAAATGAACATCGTAGAAAACTTTTAATTACACCATCATGATTTTTAGGCGAAATGCATCCAACATATTGCATGATATTTAAATTTTTGATTTTTATTTTAACAATCAAAAATAAGAGTTATTTTTGATTTTTATTTTTTTAACTGAAAAATAAAAGTTATTTTTGATTTTTATATTTTTAAATGAAAAATAAAAGTTAATTTTGACTTTTATATTTTTAAATGAAAAATAAAAGTTATTTTTGATTTTTATATTTTTATATCAATAATAAAAATCAATTCAAAACTCTTATTTATTTGTTGATGCCGTATGTATTATAATATGCTGCTTCATTCAAATTTCTATATGAATATAATATATTATGTGACTTATCCATTATCAGCTATAAAAACATGAATGCATAGAAATAGCTTATAAGTTTTGGCTGCCATTCAAGTCATTGTTAAGAGGTCGTTTTCAGGTGTTCAATATTACCATCATAATTGATTTTAAATGTTCCTCAGATAAATTATATCTCAAATCACCCAATATTAATCTGAGTGCTGAAAATTACCTTTCTACACTGACTTGAATGGCAGCCAAAACTTATAAGCTATTTCTATGCATTCATGTTTTTATAGCTGATAATGGATAAGTCACATAATATATTATATTCATATAGAAATTTGATTGAAGCAGCATATTATAATACATACGGCATCAACAAATAAATAAGAGTTTTGAATTGATTTTTATTATTGATATAAAAATATAAAAATCAAAAATAACTTTTATTTTTCATTTAAAAATATAAAAATCAAAAATAACTTTTATTTTTCATTTAAAAATATAAAAATCAAAAATAACTTTTATTTTTCATTTAAAATAATAAATATCAAAAATAACTTTTATTTTCTATCTAAATATAAAAATCAAAAATAACTCCTATTTCTTGATTTTTTTGATAAAAGTCATAACAGTTACGGTCCCTGTTTTGAACAGTTAGCTCGGGTTCCTTAAATATATGGGTCCCTAAAGTTTTTTAATTTTTTGGAAAGGCGTTTGGTAAAGGTCAAAAAAAATTTTGACCTTTTAATTTTGTCTTCATTAGAATTGTATAGCGATTCTTTTCTTAGAATATATTAACCCTCTAACACTCATTTTAAGGGGTAATTTGTTTTCTCTTTTTAAACTTCAACACAAAAGTATACTAAAACGGCACTTTAGAGGGTTAAAATGTTCGACGAATATTTTCTGCATCAAAAACGGATTTTCGAAATTCCCGACCTTGAAATTTTTGAATTTTTCGAAAACCCGTTTTACATACATTAGTTTTACGCGCATATAAATATAAATGTTTCCAGATTTTGGAATGGTTCTTAACTATATAAAATACAATTTTGATATATAATAACCTCTATCAGATTTCGTTTTATGTGTAGCAACCCAGCGGGAAAAGGAGTAGGGAGGCCTTCTAGTAGGCCTATGTACCCCTTCTTTTGGATGTACAAGGCCTTCTTGCTCCATTCCATACTCATATATTTTTTACACACGTTGTCATTGCGGGAAGGCCTTCTGCTCTCGCTTCTTTAGCAGGCTCATAAGAAGGGTAACGGGACCAAAAAAAATTGATTTTGCTTTTGCTTGTGCAAAAGAACAATACAAAAAATGTTACTTCTACTCTACTCCCTTCTCATAGAAGCGAGTGTGGAAGGTGAATCTTCTCTTTTATACGAAAGAGCCAAGGCCTTCTATGAGGTCTTCTTTAGCAGTTAGATAGGAATAGTAATTGAATCAAAAAATCTTTAAAGCAGACCTTTAAAAAGGCCTAAAGTAAGAAGGTCTTCTGAGTTTTCCCGCTGGGAAGATACGAAATCACTTCCACTTTCGATCAGAATTGATTTCTGTGGCAGGCCTGTATATGATCAAGTGCGATATACATATTAACTTCCCAGATAAATTAAAAAAAAAATAAACATATATATTTACATATAGTTATGTAACTCTCAAAGTTAATTATATTAAATATTTTCATTTTAATCAATTATATTTATGGTAAAACTCAGCCACATATGCAAAAATCTCAAATTAACGCCCACTAATTGCGATAATTTAAACCAAAACTGATAATAAATATTTGTTTTTTTTTTTTTTTAATTTATTCATATAAAGGAAAAAATCTATGAATAAGCATTCAGCACATGCAAACGAATATTCGATAAATAGCCGATGGAGGAATGATGATTTAGTTTTTATTTGTTTGTATAGTTTTAAAGATAAATTAAATTATAACAATGCATATAGAATAAACTATAAAATAAATTGTTTACATGTGGACACACACTCATTCATGCAACATTATAGGAAATCTGTTAATGAATTCACAATTTTTCTTTGATTATTATTTAGGTCTGTTCAATAACTGTAAATTATTGCTAATTTCCAATAATTGTTGCTGTTTAGTAAATATTTACGTACTCGAAAAATTTGCAACAAGAGAGTAAAAAAAGACGTTCAAATTTAAGAGAAAACAAATCTGGATACTGTCAATACGCCTCTAACTGTCAAATTTTTGCTACTTTGTACACAAAGCGTTAATTTACTTTTTTAAGTAATTGACAGAAAAACTTTGTAAATTTTTGATTTATTTTTTCGTTGCAAAAGTCACCTAGTAAAGTAAAGCTAAATTCAGACATTGTTTCCGAAAAATTTTTTCGTCCGGAGAAAAAATTTTTTTTCTGAGAATTTTTCCCAACACGATTCGCACATTTCGAATAATTTTTCTGGAAAACAAAGCTAACGTATGAAATACGAGTGTAAACGGGGCGTATAAATATTACAAGGTGGCAGCCCAACAGACCAAAACAGAGCAAAATCTAAATAAGTTGTAGAATAAGTTTATCATAAGAGATTTCCTACATCGTGACAACAAATATGATTGCAAATGACTTATTCTCGCTATAGTTTTGTAAGTGTTTTTGAGAATGATGTCCCGTTATTTGATGCGTGCATACATTTTGTATAATAAGTTAAAGTTTTCAGTCTTTGTGTTTTGCTTAAAGAGTGAAGTGATTTAAAGTGTTTTAAACAGTGCCCAATTTAAAAAAAAAGTAATTAAAAAATATATAATTAAAAAAACATTTTGTTAATATGCCATATAAATTTAAACAGAGTGTTCGTAAAGAATCGAAAGAAGTTGTTGAATTACTTTTAAATACTAATAAAAGAAAGAGAAGCAATGCAAGTGAATTTGCAGCCAGCTATATTAAGATTGGTTCTTCAAATGATGAAGATTTTGAGCTGCTTACGGTAGCAAAAAACCCAAATTAGATCAAAAACTGTTGGCGCAAATTATTGACAGCTGAGCTGGCAGAGCATTTATGCTGGAAGGGAACGGCTGAAAACAATAGTGCGCGTAACCTGAGTGTAGCTAGAGCTATAAGAAGTAAAGTATTTCATATATTGTATGCATTAACATATTCATTTACTTTTTAATTTTTACAGATTCTGCAATTTCTATTGGAGTAGGAGAGGACGAATTTGTAAAAAGCACAAAATCTTTCTTTCAGTTTGCCAAAAACAGACAAGAGTCCCGCAAGAAATATGTGGGTAAACAAAACAAAAATAATAACTTAAAATATTACTAAATATATTATGTAAAATAATAGAACAACTAATTCTAATAAATAAAATCACTACTGTAGTTCAGTGTTCATTGTTAATTAACATGATTAGAAAAAGTATTTTTCTCTAAGCTTATTCTATAGTTAGAATTCTTAGCTTACATTATATTATAGACTAGTAACATTATCGCAAGGGTTCAGTTTTCATTATTAAACAATTGTTAATAAGCCTTTTATAATAGTAATCACTACACTTTTCTAAGCTTAAGGCTTTTGTTAGTAAGCTTGCTACAAGTTCTTTCTAAATCGTTTTGGTTTGTTGGGAGATGATTATAATTCGCTGTATTCATGGTGTCACACACATACATACTTATAAATTGTTTAATAAACAAATTCTAAATTAAAAAAAATTAATAAAAGTCAAGTGCTTTTTATAAAAGCTATAATCAAATTTCGGAAATAAGCTTCAGTGCAAATGATTCTTTAAACTCTATATAATTTTTGTTTTTATATTTTAATCGTTTACTTCATATAAAATTGTTATAAATTTTTATTTGCTTCAATTTTAATGAAAATTGCGCCAAAACAATGTATAAATGTCAAATCAGTTCAACTTTAAAATTAAACCGATTCTTGCTAAAAATGTTCAGTACTCAAAAAGAGAGACGTCAAACTACATGAAAAAAAATTGTCCGGAGAAAAAATTGTTTGGTAACAATGGGTGAATTTACCCTTAATGAACAGACCTTATGTTTAAGGTATGTATGTATTTATACACACACCAGAATGTGGAGAGGGTATAATGCATTTGTGCTGATGTTTGTAACACATTTATTTATAGGTCCTAGACCGATCGGCTAAGAATCACTTTCTGTGTAGATCTAACGATGTCTGTCCGGTTGTCCATGTAAACAACCTTGTGCGCAAAGTACAGGTCGCAATTTTAGAGATATTTTGATGACATTTGGTTCATATGTTCTAAGCACAAGGGCCAAGCGGATTGAATATGGGGCGAATCGGTCCATTATTTTACATAGCCCCCATACAAGCTTCTTTCCGGAATATGGCCTTTGTGCCCATAAACCATTTGATTGTGTTGGTATTTAGATTGACTTTGGCCCTTATTGGCCCTTATTTTATTGCAATCAAAATCATCTTTCCAAATCTGATTGGAATCACCCCTTATTTGACCATAGCTGCCATACAAATACTACTTAATGCCAGAATACCTTATAAATGTTGGTATTGACATACAAATTGGCGATAATAACTTTTACGATAGCTATTATGTCATGACAAAATGTTGTACTGGTAGGAAAATTAACCATAGGTCATATAAACCCCCCATAAACCACCTAAATTCTCATATACATAGATGAGGATATCTAAATAACATTCGTCACAAAGAACTTTTACATGAATCCTAACCTCATTTCATAGTTTTAGTCGGGTCTATGATTGCCCATGGGTCCAAAATATGGTACACTATCAAAAATTCTTTTTATATCCTATGATGAAGTGTATCATATGGTCGGGCTTGACCGACTACACTTTCTTACTTGTTTTTATTTTTTTTTTTTTTGTGAATACATACTTTTAAACTACTTTAATTTAAAGTAAATACAGTGGTTTCCCGATTTAACGAACAATTGATTGTCAGCCCTGTTCGTTAAATTGAAAAATTCGTTAAATCCAGTACTAAAAAAAAAATATTTATTCATGAAACAACAAATTAAAAGAAACAATGAAAAAAGTAATTATTTAAAAAAATAAGAAAAAAGGACATAATTATTTAAAGAAACTTGTTATTGACGTTTGTTTTTGAGATTTCGTTAACTTTTTTCAATTGCTTCTTTTGAAGCTCACGTAAATTTAATAAGGGTTTTCATGATATCGTTTAAAATTGCCATTTGTGCAAAATGGCAAACTTGCGAGAATTGTGTCATGAAGGCACTATTTAATTTGTGTAATTTTAAACAATTAATGTTAATTTCTAAGAAACGTCAATAGAAAAATAAATTCAAAAAATATATTAAAATTTGTGATTAAAATGTTAAATTTGTTTTTAAAAACGCATCAAGAAAGCCAAAAGGCTAAAGTGCTGAAATTTTTGCAAGAATTTATTGTTTGTGATTTTTAAACACTTGAATTCTTCAACGGAAATGGCGGTAAGCAATAAAAAATCGGTTTGTATAAATGCGCATGTTTACGAGTCAAAATTGCTGGGCTAATTTACGAAGTTTAAGTAAATTAATTCTCATACAATTTTTGACAATTCATTTGCGATGGCGTAAATATGCACAGTTTGCGAGACTTTTAAGCGATATCATGAAAACCCTTAATGTCTTGGAGATGTCGATATTATTTTCCTTTCCCCACTGTCCCCCACATCAAAGCTTTTGATTACATCTCTGTGTTTAAATTTTACCCCTTCATCAGCAGGTACATCGATTTATAATCGTGCATTAATTTCTTCATCTTCGCCAAGACTACAACTGTTTGCCTGACTACTCCATCTATGTATTTAAATAAGTTTCACGAACATATTTTTTGTTTTACTTTTTAATGTTTATACAATTTTGTTTCTTAGTGTTTTTATAAGGAGAACTAAATTAAAGATTTATATGCAACTCCACTAATAATATAATGCACATATTTTCTTAGCAACTAATTCTTATTTAGAGCCTCGGTATATGAAGGGAATAAAGTCATCCAATAGATATAAAATAATTTTTTTCGACATATCTTTTCACTGGTTGCTTAAGCCAGATCGTCAAGAAATTTCATCCAAAGATTTTAGAAAAACTAAAGATATTACACATATAAAATGTTAAGCGAATAAGAATTATAAGCCACAGTTTTACTTGTAACAATATCAAAGCTTAAACAAAAACAACAACAATAAACAGTGAGTTTATCTTTTCTTAAATGTAGTTGTAAGTGATAAAAGAAAAAAACAAAAATAAAAACAAATTACTTTATTTTATTTTGCCAGTTCAGTACATTTAGAGTTGACAAAAAATCAACCAATTGTAGCCGGGACTGTAAGAAAAGATAAACACCCTGGTTCTGGAAATCGAAAACGCAACAATTTTAAACGTCGTTTTTAAATAAGATTTCTGTAATAAAAGAATTTTTTGGCAAATATTTCTCTATTAAATAGAATTTTATAACAAAAATTAAAAAAACTAGATTAAAAGCGTTTTCAAAATCACTTCCGAATTTTAGCGTTTGCGTTTTCGATTTCCAGAACACCCCTCTATAATATATTTTAGTACAAACAGCGTTTAAAAAGCTGCAGTTGAGATAGTAAAAGTCATAAGATTATGCTGTAACTTCGACATCTTCATTTGTCATTGGACAAAAATAAACTGTTGGCTTTACTTCTGATTCATTAAATGAACACAGTCGCAGTGAAGGCAAAAGCAAAACACGAAATGTTGTACACGACAAAGAACATCGGCAGTCGACATGTTCGGAAGTGTTTGGTTTGACAGACCAAAACTTTTAAAAAATCCCGTAGTTATCGAAGATGGGACGTTGTGTTTGTGTTTTTATTTTCCATATTTTTTTTAATAATACATGCGTTCATAAAAACATAAATATGTACATAAGTACATATTTATTATTTTTAAGCTTAACAAATCTTTTTAATTTTTTGAAATTAAATAAAACTGTAAATAACATCATCGCTTTCATATATATACAATGAACACAACGTCCCATCTTCGTTAACTTCGGGATTTATTAAAAGTTTCAATCTGTCAAACCAAACACTTTCTAACATGACGACTGCCAATGTTCTTTGTTGTGTACAACATTTCGTTTTTTGCTTTTGCCTTCACTGCGACTGTTTTCATTTAATGAATCAGAAGTAAAAGCAACGGTTTATTTTTGTTCAATGAAAAATCAAAAAGTGGAAGAAAAAGCAATTTTTTCATTTTGACTGTAGTTTTTTAAACCCTGAGTACAAATATGTACAATAATTTACAAAATTTTTAAACAAAAACTTGCATTAAAAGCTGTAAACAATTGGTTCAATAGATAAATTGGTTTTCATAACCGACAATGAGCAAACCCGACTTGGATTTTATTATACCCCTAAACGGCTTACAACTTTCTTAATTTTTATGTAAGTTAACAAATTTTATGCATCATGTGATCGTCACGAAATAACATATCATTGAAAAACAGACCGAACAAAAATATAGTCAGAATATTTTTTTTTATCTTTATGAAGCAATTTAAAATGAGAGTTCTTGACAAAACGTCTAAAAATTAACTTTTTTAACATTAAAGGTCTGTAACTAAATATGTTATTATCCAAACAACACAATTGATTAATAAAGATTTTGATTAACCGATTAATCGCATATCTAAGTTATCATACATAGAATTTAAAATTCAAAGTCTAAAATTTATCTCTTGACCTTTACCGCTTTTGATCCTAGAACACTTGATAATCAATCCATTATTTTATGTACTCTTAAATCAAATGACTTTTAAATAAAATAGATATTCATATACATAGGTACATATATTTAATCTGAATCAAGCCAAAAACATAACTATAAATTTAAGAAAATAGTGATAACGAAAATAAATCAATAGAATGTGGACTAAAGATCATTTATGCACATTGCTACCGAAAAACCTGTTAAGTGCCATACATAACAGGCACACAATTGTGTTATCACTAAAACATTTGGCACAAAACAAGGGGTGCTGCGAATATTCGTTTCCGCGTTTGAGAACTATTCGCTTATTAATAACATCGGAAAAATTTTTAGAAAATATATTGTAACAAACGACAAAAATCCGAAAATTCATAAAAGAAAACATGAAAAAGCTAATTTTATTAACTATTCTTAACGCAATACTCTTTAGAGTGATAAAACAGCAAAAACTTATGTTAATAAAATATAACTTGGTATAATTGAACTTTAAGTACTGAAGACCTAATGCACAATAATTATTTTTTGCTTATACCAAACATACATACATACATACATATGCATTAGGGGTATAACCGAATTTTGGCCCTAGCACTACGCAATAGCGAATATTGTGTTATTTACGAAAACAATTTGTTTGTGTCGTTTGAAAATAACAACCTCATCCACCACAAAAGCGATTTTCTAAAATCCCTAAAGAAAAAAATTTAATAAAAAAATTTTAAATACTTTAATGAAAAAAAGTTAAAAAGTTTCTTAATTATTAAAGGACATGAATTTCAAATTCAATGTGCGTGTGTTTTGCATAAAAAAACTGAGTTTTTGGCTAAATGTATAAGTACAAATAAAAATAAAAAAAAAAAAAATAATTTTCCAACTTTACCGCGTTTTGTGGGTGAAAATCTATATATATAAAAATAAGTTGTCCTATGTTCCTCATTTTATAACTGGAGAACCACTCAACCGATTTTCAAACGAGTACATGCGTTGGAAAGGTCTACTTTCACTGATGGTTTATAAAAAAAAAACTCCCGATAGTTATTTAGCGCTGGGGTCAACAAAATTCTCCAATATTTCATTTTTATTTAGAAAACCACGAGCAGCGCCGGCACCAAACAGCTAGTTATATTATATAAATTTATTTTTATATTTATGTAAGTCATAAATATTAGGTATGTAATTTTTAAAAATACAGTAAGCAAACTTTAAAATTAATTATATGTAACTATCTTTGGATGTTATCGAAACAAATTCATTTTTGTAAAAATTATTATACAAGTTAATACATTTATACCAAGGAGAATTTATCAAAAAGTTCATATAAATTTCCTGAAAATAAAAAAGGTGTTCATATTTCCTTAGAACAACTTCGCACTACTATATCCTTAATGTTTTCTTTTACCTTTATTAAAGCTGCTATTGTATTAGCATTGAGTCGGTTACAATGATCAGACTTAATAAGTTTTAGTTGGCTAAATATTCTCTAATATTTAATTTCTGTAAATTTTGCGTACAGATTCAAAAGATACGAAAATTGTCAGGATAATATATGGTACCTGAAGTCATCAAAAGATACGAAAAATGTATCTTTCGTATCCTAATGGCATCATTGCCCCTTAGATGCATTTAGTATATATGGAACCGAATTTCTAAAGCAATGTCTTCTATAAAATCTTTCATAGAACATAATTGTTTGAATTTAATTATTATAACAATCTTTTTACTATTTTCCCTTGTATCCCTTAAATTTTAATTAATATAAGGGATAAAGTTTATTCGGGCTATTTCTGTTTAATTTTTAAACAAAAATACGTATAATACGTCTAAGTTTGATAAAAAAAATTTCAAAAAATGCATTTATTTGTGTTTATACCATATAAAAATCAAAACCAACCCAATACACAAACAGAACCTTAAATAGCGTTTTGAGTGATTTGTGTAAGAAATTTCTTAACTCCCCGTGATGTTATAAAATTGTTGTTAAAACATATGCATTAACAACCGTGTTATTACATGAGAAAACCTCAAACATGATGAGTCTAGGGTGTTCATTCGATTAGTTCTTGTTCGATTAATCAAACAATTTTAGACGATTAATTGTTCGATTAATTTAAAATTGTTAATTTCGATTAAAGGATTAATCGAAGAATTTATACCGATTAATCGAATGATAATATGTATATAGTACTTCTGTTAACTGTATAATTTTTTTAAAGTTTAAGGTTGAATAAACATACCAATTATACGTGTCCGTTGGAACTAAAAAAAAACAGTCATGTTTAGTGACTAATTTAGCTTATATTTTTGTTACATTTTTCAGCACAATTTAATAATGCATTTCACAAAAGAAAAAAGGTATGTTTACTCAAAGATTTATATTAATTAATCGGGTATGTTCTAGAAATCGAAATGAAGTGAAATCGAAATCGAACGATAATTTAAATTCAATTATTTACAAAATTATCGTGGTTTTAAACTATAACATAGTACTTGAAGAAGATGCTTCACCAACAAAATCAAAGGGGCTACAAGTGGTCCAATGAATAAATATTTTAAACAAGATACTTCGGTCGATTCTCTACAGGAAATAATTTGCAGAAGCATAGCAGATGATAAAATGTCCGTGAAAAGTTTCAAAAAATCCAAAGTTATATTGACTCTTAAAATCTAAGTGTACGAAAGTAAAGCAACAATTTGGAGCTACATTGACAAGTTTTATTTAAAAAAGAATGTTTATTTACTCAAGTACTAATTTTTTCTAAAATTATTGAAAAAAAAATCTCATAAATTATAAAATTTCTGGATTTAGATTAATTCGATTAATCGATTAATTTAAAAATTTCATTTGTTTAATCGAATAAGTTGAAAATGCCAAATATAGATTAATCATTTAATCGAACAAACATAAAACCTGATAAGTTGAACACGCTTATACTTAACACTAACATCATATTAGTGTTAATGTTAAGAATTTCATTTCTATTGTAGTCCGGGTGTAAGAGTCAAACTCACGTGAAGTTTGACTCGTCAAATCTTGAGTTTAAAATTTTTAAAATCTCTAGACCGGCATTTAGATTATGAATCTTTTTTGTCCGTTTAGCTGTGCACAAAAAATATTTTTTTGTTCGCTACAGAAGTATTCAATGGAGTAAACTAACATGTTCGTTAAAACATGCAGAATCGAATATTCGTTAAACAGAAAAACTACTGTTAGTTAAAGTGCATATTAATTTTGAACATACTGTAAGTATTCTTTTTCACAAAAATACATATATGTAATTCGATTATTCATATTCGCATTCGCCAATCCTATATTCGCCGCACCCCTACACAAAAAAACACACAACATGTATTTGGAGTAACAACTCTGTTATAAGCCAACATATATTCTATTTACCAAAATAATACACTGACTGCCAAAAGTAACATTAATAGATCCAACTTAAACATTTAATGCTTTAAATGGAACTTTATAATTTCAATATGCACTATTACAGATTTTATAAACTTTAATATCATCGGGTCAGTTTAAATTGTGTTAGTAAAAAAAAACTTAAAAACATATCTTTTTCATAAAATTGCCTATTGTTGTTATGGCCACTTGATATTGCCTGTCTATAGTTAGTTGTATTTGTGTAGATATTTTTCGGTTTAAATAAAAGCAAACGAGGGAAATAGTGTGTAATGGACTCCCCTGTACTCAGTTTACTTAAGCTTCTCGTATTTTTTTTTTTTTTTTTGCACATTTAATACAATTCAATTGTTTAAATTTTTTTGTTTAATACTCTCATAAACTAAACAAAATGTTTTTTTACTATAATGTTGTCGTTTTCCTTTTTGTTTATTTTGCATATAAAAATAGTAATTGTGGTTTTTTTACTGTCTCGATCATTTGAGAATGTTGATGTTTGAAAAGAGGTGATTCAAATTTAGTTTAAATTACTTATGTTTGATTTGTACATTTTTTTAATTTTATTTAAGTTGTAATGATTTTTTAGGTGAAATTTTTTATTTCCTTTTTTTATTACGGAATAAAGGAAAATATATTTTTTTATTAAATTAAATTTTATTCCGTCGACCTTTTTTTTTAATAAAAATAAAAAGTTTGTTCGAGCTCGAGGCCAATTATTTGTTAAAAAAATATAAGTACCTATATTATTTATTAATTTGTTCCAATATTTCGATATCGATCGGATATCATTGTCAAGGAATGAGTTACCTGTTACTCGAAAAAACTTTTTATTTTTATTTTATATTAATATTTGTAATATTTATCAAACGAAAAAACACTGAATTTGGGGCTAAGCTTATTTAGTAATTAAGTATAGTTCTAATCAGAAGATTAACACATATTTTGTTATTATACCCACACCACAATAGTGGAGAGTGTATTATGCATTTGTGCTGATGTGTGTAACGCCTTAAAATATTGGTCCTAACCTTACATTGACAAGACCTTAAAGTATACCGATCCACTTAGAATCACTTTCTGAGTCGAACTAGCGATGTCCGTCCGGCTGGCTGGCAGGCTGGCTGGCTGTCCATGTAACCTTGTGCGCAAAGTACAGGTCGCAATTTTGGACATAATTTGATAAAATTTGGGACATAGGTTCTTATTGGCACAAGGACCAAGCCTATTGAAAATGGTCCGAATTGTAGGACCACGAGGGAAGATAGGGGGAAATTTCTTCCTCTCAGAAACTATCAAACCGATTTTAATGAAATTTAAAACATAGATAGATTTATATCTATATGGACACATAAGCTATACGGTTTTAAAAAAATAGGACCACAAGGGGAGAAAGGGACAATTTTTGCCTCTCAAGCCGATTTTAATGAAATTTAAAACATAGATCCGTATCTATATGGACACATAAGCTGTACAGTTTTTCAAAAATAGGACCACAAGGGGAGGTATGGGGCAATTTCTGCCTCTCACAAACTTTCAAATCGATTTTAATGAAGTTTATAAACATAGATAAATACATATTTATATGGTTTATGTGGTTTATGTGGTGTAGGGTATAATGTGGTCGGGCTTGACCGACTATACTTGCTTACTTGTTTTTATTTCTAAACAAAAATAAGGATTGTACAATTTTTAACCAATTGGATTTCAAACCGTCAGTTGCAAAGCATCTCGCTTTTTTAAATGCAATTTGCAATGTAGTCGTATAGAACTTTTCAATGTTATCTGTCCCAAATGCGCACCAAAAAAAGTTATCGATGCTTACACAATCAGCTGTACTGTTTGTCATTAAACTCTATGATATATTTTTGACTTTGACTGTAAAGTATTATGATGTTTTGGAACTCAGCCATATTCTTTTTCCAGTTTTCATTAATTTTATTGCCACTAAATGGATTTCATTTATTGTTTTAATTTTAAATTTCTGAAGTCTTCAAATGGATAACAATCTGTAAATAATGTTGTTACTCATTGCTATAGATGGGATTATACCAGGTATTTACCTGAGGTCTTGGTAAATACTGGGTAAATACCTACCACGGCCCTGTTTCTCAAGACTACAAGTAAAATACATTAAAAAAAACCAACGAAAAAAAAAATGTGCCACTAGATTCACAATAATCTATTTTACTTGTTGATTTGTTGCTTGTAGTTTTGAAAAACAGGGCCCAGGTATATTCCTTTTATGGGAATTTATTTACATACTTATACAAAAAACTTTTATCAAATTTTGTACAAAACGTTTAGAACCCACCCTTTGGGTAAATACCAGAGTACTTAACCAATTCTCCCTATTTGCCTATTGGATATTTAATTGCTTATATTACTATCCAATCGAATTTGTTTTAGCCTATTTAAAATAAATTTTAATTTTTTAAGCAAGCAAAATATGGAACATGGTCGTGGAGATGTTTTTTTTTTTACGTGCAATTGTTTTTGACATTTCTACAATTTTTTACACAAACAAATCGCTGCTTTATTGCAACATAGCCATATCTCAAAAAATTTTCAGTTGCTTAAGCAAAAGTGTTCATTCAACATTTTATAGCTTGTATTTTTCCCGATGAAAAGCGATTTTCATCCACTGTGCGCCGTCAAAAATTCTGTTCTTAAGACGCTACAGCTAGGGTATTCATTCAGTTAACCGTTAACCGTTAATCGGTTAACCGATTAATTACTACCCGACTAACTGATCGGTTAATTTAAAATTGTCTACTTTCGATTAACGATTAAACCGGTTAATTTCAGTCGATTAATTTTTTGTAATATTATAACAAATTTTTTATGTTTTAATTACATAATTGTTTCTTCTCATATACATGTTTAGAAAATATTTTTTTATACAATATCAGCCCAATTATGAATAAAAATTCCCCGGGAGTTTTCTCCCTTCTCCCATTTTTCCTATGTTAATTCAATTGTAAAAATGGCAAAAGGTAAAAAACTCCCGGGGAATTTTTAATCATAATTGGGCTGTATATTTCCTTCTAGCAAAACATTCTTAACAGAATTACCCGAAACAATTAGAAGTGTTAAAAGTGGAATTTTACAACATGAGAATTAATTAAAATTGTTATTGATAATCTTTCATTCTTGACCGTGACCGGGATTCGATCCGCGGCCGGCAGGTTACCATGACATGTTTCGATCGCAACCACTCGATCTCCTCAGATGGATTTGCCGTTTTACACTCGCAGCCATCGACGACTGCTGACGTCAATAGTCAAACAACAATCCTTAAACCAAATTGTATTTTAACTTTTGGTAGATCGAAATTAGCTTTTTTGAATGATTATCCATTTCAATTGATTTTACATGTTTTTTCTTTACTTCTTTGTTTTTTGGTTTTTCCTTTTTGTCTTTCTTTTTCTTGTTGACCTTTTTCAGCACAGAATCCCGGTCACGGTCAAGAATGAAAGATTATCAATAACAATTTTAATTAATTCTCATGTTGTAAAATTCCTTTCTTCATAAAAATAATTTAATGAAAATTAAATTTAATGAACTTAAGCCTAATTAAAATATTAAAAATTTGGATTAAAAACCATAAATAGTTCAACAAAATAACCACAATACTAATTAGTGTTAAAAATGTTTACAAATTAAATCAGGACTCTAATGGCACAATGGAAGATTTTATATGTTAAGAGAAATCCAGGAAAAGGACTGAGAAATTAGATATTCTTTATTATGGCTGCTTTTAATTCCTACAGCACCCACGATAAGAAAAAAAAAAAATTTACAAGTCAAGTGTGGTTAGGCTTGCCACATCTATTTTGAGAAAAAGAGTACGCCAGCATAAAAAATGTATGACATTTGTTCGAAAAAAGAGGACACTTTCTAATAAACTTAATATTAATAAAATTAACGACGGCACACAAAAACTTAATTTGGGTAATTCCATGTCAAGTCGACCAAGAGTGGGACTCAACCCCTTTCGATTTGAATGCAATTTGGCGAGAGGGTTTATTTGATCCCATAAAGAACACATATCAACCAAAAACCATTTTTTTAATTTTTTTTCAAAAGTTATGTCATATTCAAATTGTCATAATATCGCCGAATAAGCCGAATGTGTTGAGTTTACTTTTTTAATATCTCGAAAACTACTTTACATACGAAGATGATTTTTGTCAGCTTAAAGAGAATACTTGAGGCTACAATAAATATATTGAAAAAAATGTATATGCAAAATATCAAATTTTAAAAATGGACTAAGTCAAAACCCTATATTTTTGCTTTTTTTTTATATAATACTTCAAACTGTTTTTTAAAAATCCTAAAACTTTGAGCGATGTGCTTTTTTTTTAAGATATGATTTTTTTTTTTCCAAAAAGAATCTTAAAATAAAATTTTAATATAATCGTTTGAGCAATAAGTATTTATTTGAACAAAAGTAACGACATTGATTAGGTTGTTTTTTCTTATTTGTTCCATTTTTTTTGGGAGCTCCATTTTGGGCACATTCAAAGAAAAGTACTCTTTTTGTCACGTTACGTCCCCAAAAATTAAATCATACCTATCTTAAAAAAACCCGAGCACCTAAATCATTTTTTTTAATGAATTTTGTGAACTGTGATTTAAATCCAGGAACAAATTTTCAATGAAGGCGTAAAAAGCCGGACAACCCCGGACACTTGATGAAAAAGAAGTAGGACTGCCCCGGATACCCAAAAAAAGAGGACGGTGTTTACTTTAAAAATACATACATATCACATATTTATGAATTATTTTTTTGTTTACTCGTTTTAGATCAAGAATTGTGATTTTTGTTTTTTTAATAATAAACTCCAAAAAATAAATAATTTATGCATTTTTAATTATTGAAATTACCTTATTTATTAAAAAAAACTTTATTAATCGGTTAACCGATCAAAAACCAAATTAACCGATTATTTACCGATTAAACCAAAACCTCGGTTAATTAATCGAGCGATTAACCGATTAAAGCAAAAGCCCGATTAAATGAACACCCTAGCTACAGCTCTGCACAAACAAAAGCGAAATTAACACCAAAAGAAATGTAGAACAAAAAGAAAAATCTGAAGTGAAATATGAAGTAAAAGCAAAACTAAAAAACACTGTTGAATTTCTGAGAAATTCCCCCTTAAAAACAACAAGTCAATCTGATGAGTAATTTTTGCAATATGTATTGTAAAAAATCACAAATATGATAAATTATTTATACTACGTGCATTTCTTTTATCAGTTAATAAATAAAATGCAATATAAAGTAACAAATAGATTTTAAAAAAATAAATAATATGCAATAAGACAAAAAACAGACGCACCCAAAAGTAACAATTTCACCTCTGATGCGGCACGCTCGCCTTCTTCACGCAAAGCACGATCAATACTTTTAGAGCGTTCAATTGCTTCCTTATCTCGCGCAGTACTTACAGCGCAACCCATTTTGTTAATAAATTGTTAAGTAAATATATGTAAAATTTAAACTATTTGTTTCTTAATCACACACTTTTGTCTTCTTTTTTGGAATAAAAAAAATTTGTATATAAAATATTCTCCTGTCAAACAACAGTCGTCGAGTATGAGAATGCACTTTTTTCTAATTTGTTTAAAATTTCTTGTTTTATTTTTTATTATATTTGCTTATTATAAATTCTTTTGCACTTTTTTTAAACAATTTTAACGCCGCTAAACTACTTTAATTTAAACAATCTTGTTTTTTAATCCGACAACGAAGACGAGCAGGCGAAAACTTGTGTTGAAATTTAAAAAAAAATGATCTTTTAGGTGGAATTTCTATTGTGGTGAATTTTTGTTGTTGGCAGGGTTGCAACCTTATTTAGCAACTCTGTGTTGTGTGAGCTGTGTCTAGTAAGTATCAAAAGGGCGGTGTTTAGTAAGCTTTGTAAGACGGTTACTTGAATATGATTTTAATTAAAATTTCCAGGTGTGTTCCAGGTTTCGATTTGTATTGAAAACGCAAAATTTCTGCAAAATTCATAAATTGGCAATATCTTGTTTCCTTGATTGCATCAAAAATTATTTCAAAAAAATAAAATTTGAACATAAAAATGCCACGAGCTTTTGTTTTTGATGTTAAATAGAAACAATTTGAAATTTTTGTATAAGTAAAAGAAAAGTTTTTTGTATTCAAATTTGTGAGAATATAAATATACATATATATGTATATATATAAATATAGATAGTCATTATATATATACAACAAGGTTTCGTTTAAATGTGCTAAATTCTAAATTTTATACTATTGATAAACTGAAATTTATTGTTGATGGGATAAGCTATTCCTATGTGCATTTCTCTGGTTGCTTAGGCCAGATCGTCAGGAAACTTCATTCAAAGATTTTAAAAAAACTAAAGATGTTATACAGTTAAAACTGTTAAGCGAATAAGAATTATAAGCCCCAGTTTTACTTGTAACAATATCAAAGCTTAAACAAAACCAACAACAATAAACAGTGAATTTATCTTTTCTTACAGTCCCGACTACAATTGGTTGATTTTTTGTCAACTCTAAATGTAATTGTAAGTGGGTAAAGAAAAAACAAATTACTTTATTTCATTTTGCCAGTTCAGCTTTATTAAACTGCCACATGCATATTAGTTATTAAAGTTTTTCTTGGGATTCAAAAATTAATTAACAAGGTTTCGTTTAAATGTGCTAAATTCCCATTTCATACCATTGATAAACTGAAATTTATTTTTGATGGGATAAGCTATTCCTATGTGCATTTCACTGGTTGCTTAGGCCAGATCGTCAGGAAACTTCATTCAAAGATTTTAAAAAAACTAAAGATGTTATACAGCTAAAACTGTTAAGCGAATAAGAATTATAAGCCCCAGTTTTACTTGTAACAATATCAAAGCTTAAACAAAACCAACAACAATAAACAGTGAATTTATCTTTTCTTACAGTCCCGACTACAATTGGTTGATTTTTTGTCAACTCTAAATGTAGTTGTAAGTGGGTAAAGAAAAAACAAATTACTTTATTTCATTTTGCCAGTTCAGCTTTATTAAACTGCCACATGCATATTAGTTATTAAAGTTTTTCTTGGGATTCAAAAATTAATTATCAAGGTTTCGTTTAAATGTGCTAAATTCCCATTTCATACCATTGATAAACTGAAAGTTTTAGTTTTTGCTAAAAAAAAATTTTACATATAAGAATGAAAGTCGATTCGTTTTCGTTGAAAAACGAATAAAAACATATGCATGTGAATTGCAGAACACCAAAAATGCTTAACTAATCTAGTAAATTCGTATTATAGAACACACCCATTCTATTCTTATAGGAGTAAAAACTTTTATAAAAAATAAATTTCTTATAAACGTAATTGCTCAAAAGAAAAAAACGCTTACAAGAAGAATTTGGTCGTTAAATATGAGCCGATAGGCTCGATACGAAATGTGCCAACATCAACAGGACGGTCCACATGCCACACAGCCAATGAAACGATACATTTATTGCAAGCCAAATTTCCCGATCGCATAATTTCACGAGCATCAGCTGTTAAGTGGCCAGCCAGATCGTGTGATTTAACACCACTGGATTATTTTTTGTAGGGCTATGTTAAGGACAAAGTCTATACGGAGCCAATCGAATCGATTGCAGTCTTAACACTAAAAATCAGTTCTTATTCTTTCATTCAAAACTTAACGAATAGAAATTGTTTTCTCTGTGATTTGAAAATTCAAATAAATGCTTTACAACATTTAAAAAAATTATTTTGATTTGTTCAGTATTGACGAAGGCGAATTCGTACAGGTGACATTTTCGAGCCATCATTCTAAACACAATGTAACGATAATTTATTGCGGTGAGGCTTTTCATACGATTTTGAAGTAAAAAACCGCAGCGCGGAACGGCATAAAATTCAAATCTATTTTATTTTCATCAGAGATGCCAACTATTCAATGGCAATACGTGCCGACCGAGCAGTCAAAAAGAGCTAAAAAGTGCTAAATTTTAAAATTAAAAAGATTGCTCTGTTTTAAATCTATTTATTATTCATTTTTGTATTTTAAACTCGTTTACATATATTAAAAAAATTAAATATACATATTAATGTTTAATAAAATTACTACTTAAAAATTGTACACAAATATTTACATTACAATATGTAACATTTCAATTAAAAATATTAACAGTCATTTTCAAAAAGTGTTAAATTTTCTTCTTCTTCTGGCCATATGTTTGTTTTAAAGTAATATTTTGATTTTTTATACGTTTCAATTGAATTTATTTTTACAAACACGCTTGCTGGCAAATCGTAGCTTTAACAGCATGCGACAGCTGGCTTTCCGAGACTACCTGCTATAAATATACCTTGACTCATATACTCTGATTCACTTATACTCACGAGGGCAATAAATATGAGTGCGACGTCGACATCATACGCTTACTCATAAATGACCTCAGTTTGATTTGAAAATGAGAAATTTTTACATGAAAAAACGCTTGACGCTCTTATTTAGGTAGCTCAGCAATACGGTTGAACATTTCACGAGTTGTAAGAAATTCCCTACATGAGTCTCATACGATTCATGATATGCTTTCTGAAAGACTCGTTAGATAATCGTTACAAACTTCTCAAACCATTCCCTCTATAAGAGGAATCAGCTACGATTAAAAAAATGCGATCGTCAAATATCAAAAACGGTCTTCGTGAGATTCCTAATAGACTCTTATTAAGGGCCAAATACACTTGTCAAATGCTTGTCCAGCCGGTGAATTCAACGTGTACGTGTGCTGGACGTAATATTCGCCGTCATATCTAAATTTTTTGATTTTTCATCAAGCGTTGCGGGGTCACACATACAAACACATTTTCACTAATACTACCACAATGCTTGATGAGTACTTTGATCAGTGTATTTGGGTATTAACACGATTGAAAGTTCTAGCTGGGATAATATAAAATAGTTTAACAGAGAATTTAAATAATTAAATTTAAAATAAATAAATTTTCGAGCTTATGGTCTTTTTTATATGTAAAAAACTTTTAACGTTTATTTAAAACCAATATTTCGGCACTTACTTAAGTGCCTTCTCAGGGTTTTTTATCTTTCTTAATTTATAAATTTTTAACATATTATAACAAATTTAAAAGTTAATTTATTTTTTAGAATATGTTAAAAATTTATAAATTAAGAAAGAAAAAAAACCCTGAAGAAGGCCCTCAAGAAAGTGCCGAAATATTAGTTTTAAATAAACGTTAAAAGTTTTTTATATATAAAAAAGACCTTAAGCTCGAAAATTTATTAATATTTGAAATAATAAAGGTCGAACAAAATACATATTATATAAATTTAAAATAATTCGATTTATTGAATTATCATCACATATCTCTAGTTTTAATACATTTGAATTACGTCGCTGCTTACAATTTTATTTTAACGGCCAATTTCACCAAGTTCGGTTATAATTAACTACCGGTTATAGCTGTCAAAACATATTGGTAACTGGAACTTTAATTGAAAGTTAGTTTTAACCGAACTTGGTGAAATTGGCCGTAACAGATACAAACTTAAAACTTTATTTTAAACAACTAAATAAACGTTTTACATACAATAGATAGTTTAAAAAAGCCCTGCTTTATCGACCATAGTTGTATTTTTGAACTCTCCTGCATTTTTATTTTATGTGTGCTCTGCAAGCTTTGTTCGGTGTGCATTATGCATACATTTATTACGACTGTATATTATTAAAATATCCGTTAAATTGAAAAATATTGTTCAAATTCGAAATATTCATAAAGAACTTTTTTAGAATCATAATGATCACAAGAAATTTATGAATTTTAAGGTATTTTCGGAATATTACGTACTATGTGGGTGCAATCTTAGAACGATAACTTGTATTACGTCATCTAGCTTAAATTTATTGTATGCTTATTAGCAGGGAAACCAGAAATATTCTCTAAAAAAACGCGTTTTATGCGCATTAAATATGCAGTTAAAACTGGAAAATATGCCCTGAAAATTTTTAAAAATATGCTCTAAAAAATCAAAAAATTGCTCATTTGAAGACAAAATATTCAACAATATAGTAACAAAATTTAAAAAAACCTGCAAATATTATCCCTTAAGCCCATATTAGGTTCAAATTCATATAAGAGATGTTTGCGCCGAATATTATTTAGATATTGAAATCCATACGGATTTTTGTCTTAAAGGGATTTTAGGAACGGTCGCTTAATTGTTAATTAATGTTAACATTTAAAAGGAAGTTAAAGCTATTGAAGGATGGGAGCTTTGGGCAAATGTGAACCGATTTGAAATAATAATTTGCAGTAAAATTATTTTGGGGCGAATTTAATTTGAATATCAACAATGGTAACGGACATGACCGATTTTCACCATTAACATAAACTTCGTCCATATCTGATCAAATTATCTACAGAATTGCAACTTGTTCTTTGCGCACAAGGTTAACATGGAAAGAAAACCAGCCAGACGGACGGATGGCCATCGTTAGTTCAATTTAAAAATTTATTCTGAGTCGATTGGTATACTAAAAAAATTGATCGAGATTTCCATGTTTTATACACATCGCATAACATTTATCTTAAGTGACAACTGGCTTTGTCTTACAATTTTAGACTAAAAATTAAATGTAGATGGCGAAATTGAACAACACGTTGAGTATGCAGATAGTATTTAAAAGAAATGTCATCTGTTAACCAGAATTTGGAAAAAAAAAATTTATTTGCTGCGAAAGCTCTTGCAGGCATCTAATAAAAATTAACATGTAGCAAAATATGCCTTAAGAAGGAGAAATATGCCCCATCAACTTAAAAAATGTTGCAAAGATACTCGTTTAACAAAATTATGCACAAAAATGCTGTAAACAGTAAAATATGCAAAAATATGCACTAACACATCAATGCCAAAATTCATAAAAGGCTCCAAAACGGATAAATATATCGTTTGTGCCTTCATTGGCCGCTCAAGGAAAAACATGCAATAGCATATTTTTGGTTTCCCTGCTTATTAGACTTAGATATTTCTATTTCAACATCAATATTAATTAAGCTTCGTACAGACGATGGTCAGATTTTACAATATTGGTAAGCAGCGTTGCTTAAATTGCATTAAAATTGGCTACAATGTCTTACAACTGTGTGAACATTGTTAGCTCATTTGTATTTGCAGAAGTGCAAAATTAATGCATCTGACAATCGCACCATTGTCAGAAAAATATTGCTGTTGGCAACGCCTGCTTACAATACTGTAAGATCTGACCATCGTCTGTACGAAGCTTTATTATTGATATGATTTTTCTTTTATAGTAGAATTTATAATGGAACTTAAGATGATTTTTATCCTTTTCACACTTCATCGTGCTGCAGTTATCTTGCCGTATATCACAATATTTTTATACCCTTCACCACAGGTGGAAAAGGGTATATATAAGTTTGTCATTCCGTTTGTAATTTCTACAATATTGATCTTAGGCCCTGTAAAGTATATATATTTTGGGTCCTTATGAGGAGAGAAGTTGATTTAACGATATCCGTCCGTCTGTCCGTCTTACGTTTGATATGTGTTTTCCGGAGACTCCAGACATGATAGAGGCTAGGTTGTTTTACATTTATGTCACATATAGTCCACCATTTCTTGCTATTGAAATTCAGCCAGATTGGTCCAACAATGGCTGAGATATGACCAAAAAACCACGACTGCCTCTAATTTTTCCAAAAAATCCCTTGTGGTTGTTGTATTTTTATTACTTTTTTCTGTATATCTGGAGAACGGCAATAGCCAAAGTTTTCAAATTTGGTACAAACATTAAGGTTATAAATACACACCATTCCACAAAATGTGGGCGGGATTGGAGAAGTGGGCGTGGTACCTTCCATACAAAAAGTATTAAAAATTGTATAAAAACCTGAATTTTTTGACTGTTATATGACCTATGGTTACGCCTTATATATCAAAAGATCGGAAATTTAATTAATAAAAAATATTTTCTGAAAAACTCGTGAAAATCGGTTCAGATACGAAAAAGTTATGACCAAAATATTAATTTTTTTTTTTTGGAAAATACCCATTTTCGGGAACCATAGATCTTCCCGAGTCCAAGTCTTACAACCAAAATAAATGGCAAATTTCTTCTTTAACACGTCGGTATATAAATCTTTCAAATCGGTTCAGAAATAGCAGAGTTATGACCAATATACTGAAATCCCAAAAATTACTCTTTTTTGTAATTAAGTTTGTTTTTTATACCCTTCACCGAAGGTCCTGCACCCTATAAAGTATATATATTCTGGGTCGTTATGAAAAGCGAAGTTCAAATCCGGTTGTCGTCTCATCTCTCCCCCCCTTCGCATTTGTTTACATATATTTACTAGCATAATGCCCAATATGATTTTCGTTTATTATTTCATCTATTAAACGAAATAATTTTAACAAATAGAAACTAGGAATTTTTGTGTTTTTTTATATATATATATATATGTGTTCCTCTAACTCCCATTGGAGCATAGGGCGCCAAATGTGTTTTTTTGCTACTTAAAAACTCGCCAAAAGAGATAAAAAATGACAATAGTGCCTTTACAAAAAGAAAACAAACAAAAAACTGTGTTGAGTTGTAAACAGTAAACGGTCTATATTTCATTTTAATGATATTTAAACAGCGTTCCTTCATGGTAGGGGGTGTGTTAAGTTAGAAACTGTGAGTTTCCTGGTTCGAATCTTGGTTTTTTAAAAAGAATATTTTTTTAATATTTTTTAATATTGTTATGTTCCAAAAAACGAGGTGTTCTAATAAAACGAGGTAATATATTTTTAATATCAATCAAACGGGCTTTATTGGAAAGAAAATTTTATGAAATTAATGTTTAAATATGATTTTTGCCATGTGGCCGCCACGGCTGGCGCGTAGAAGGCGCAATCTGGAACCACAATTTTCAACAACTTTTCCCATAAAGCACACCAAACAGTAATTTTCTGTGGATGTAATGGTGTTTCGACAAAAGCTTGTGGATTCTCCTCGCTCCAAATGCGACAAATGGGCATCATCGGAATATAAAATTTTGGATGGAAATTCAAAATCAATATCAATTTGAGCTTTGATTAAGAATTTCAGCAACTTGCTCTGGTGTAAGTTGATTCATAATGAAATTTCAAAGTATTTTTTTTTTTTTGGATTTTGCTTAAAACTAAAAATTTTTGGCGAACTATTTAAGTTATAATGCCAGGGTATCACACAATTTTTTGGAGCTTCAAACACAAAAACCTCGTTCGACCTAAACCTTCGTATAGGAAGGCGAGAGCTTCCAGAATCCGCTCCAGAGTATTTTGGTCTCCACCAGTAAACTTCTGAGTTATTTCCTTGGTACTCCACCAGTAAAACGTCTGAGTTATATATGGTTCTCCACCAGTCACATTGAGTTAATTTTGGTTCTCCACCAGACAACACATAAAAACATTGAGGTTAAAAACGAATGCATATAGTTAATGCAGAAACCGCAAAAACTGTAACTCGGTACAGTTATACGACGCCGAAACACTAACCAATGCGGGGTGACAACGCAAAACGCACGAAAAGCAGACAAACAAGAACGACCTGTTTGTCCTTAAAAAATAATGACAAAAAGCGCGAGCTGCTTCTCCACTCAGAGCAGTTTTACGAGTGAAATTTCAAAGTAAACTAAACAAAAAGCAATTATCAGCTGTTAAATGGGTGCTCAAATAAAGCAATGATGCCAACTCAAAGTTGTGACACTCTAAAAAAATACCCTTAAAATATAAATGTCGGAAAGTATAAGTATACCATATTGATCCTTATGAACTTTTCTATGATAAAATATATTGATTTTTATTTGTTGGATCAAAAATATTAGTTGTTTTTTGATTTTATTTTTTGGTTTACTATTAATTACTATAATTAAGCTTTTCTTAACAATAAAATGAATTTTAGCACAACAACCATGCCTTTTACGATTTTTGTATATTCCATCAATATACATTTTGTATTTGTACAATTGACGACGTTTGGAATGGTCAAGAGGCTTTAGTTCTTGAGTCAATTGCACCTTGTAAGCAGTGCTACCATCGGATATTTTCAATAAGTACCAAAAAAAGGGGCTATCTACAAAAAAATGGCACCAAAAAGTGGATTTTTTTTAAAAAAAGGGCACATCTTTTAAAATTAAAATAAGTACAGCACATTATGTATTTTAAACGCTTTTTTTTTATTTATTATAATTTTAAATAACATTTTATAAATGGTATAAAAACATAACACAAAACATTATATAGTAATTATTAGGGCAACCAAAAAAGCACTAAAAAACAGTTTTAAGCTCTTAAAAAAAGCGTTTTAAAACATGAAAATAAGCTGTTAAAATTAAAAAATAGCAATTCAAACTTGTTAATTTTCCACTTAATTCGTTTAATACGTTGTTATAGTAAATTATAAGTTGATGCAATTAATTTTTGAAAAGAAAACTATGTCTGTTCGGAGTCAGCAAGTTCTTGTACATAAAAAAAGTTCTTCCTTCGTCTACAGATGTTAAGGGAGCATATCTAAAATTGAGTATTGGCTCTGAAGTATATTTTGTACGATTGGACTCACAATTCCGCTTGCCTCCCAAAATATCCCCAATATCTTTTAATACCGAAAATCCTTAATTTTTTAATGAAACTGATTTTAATTTTGTATTAACTTCGTCTTCTATATCCCCTGGAACACGGGACATTTTTCTTACGGTCCACAACTATGTTCACTTAGAAAACCAATGAAAGATATTTTGTTTCCAATTTTGTTACAACTTCGTGTAAAACACCAAAATTTGCAGAAATTAACAATATTTGATATACAGAGAAATTCTTAATAGCTAAAACTATATTAAAAAAGCCAAAAAATAAGACGTTACTATACCAAAAACAGAGAGATGGGGAACTAACAGACGTTACTTTATACAAAAACTATTTTTAAATTTGATCGTAAGAATACAGCTATAGAATTTTCGAGAGAAAAGAACTTAAACAAGCAAATAATAAAATAAGTTGATAAAAAAAAAATTATACACAACACTATAAAAAGTACGTTACAGTACTGCTAAGACAGAGTTGAATAAAAATCAAGTAAGAAAGTATAGTCAGTCAAGCCTGACCGTATGATACCCAACACCACAGTATTTAAAAACAAGTTTCAAGAGTGTATGGCTATATAAATAGGGATTTACCTATGTTTTAAATTTCATTAAAATCGGTTAAATCTCCCCTCGTGGTCCTATTTTTTAAAAAATGCATACCTTACGTCTTCATATAAATATGGATATAACTACATATGTCTTAAATTGCATTAAAATTGGTTTGATAGTGGGCACAAAGACCCTCTTCCGGATAGCATGGGGGCTATATTAAATTATGGACCGATTCGCCCTTGTGCCAATTAGAACCCACGTACCAAATTTCATTCAATTATCTTTAAAATTGCGACCTGTACTTTGCGCACGAGGTTATATGGACAGCCAGCCAGCTGGACGGACATCGTTAGATCGACTCAGAAGGTGATTCTGAGTTGATCGGTATACTTTAGGACCAATATTTTAAGGTGTTTGTCACATCAGCACAAATTCATAACTCCACTCTTTAGTGTAGGTATAATAACATACAGAGATAATATAGGTTTTTGAGATGATATTGTTCAAGGCAAGCACAAAATATTACCATAACGTTGAACGATTTTTTTAACCAGAGTTGTTACAGCAAAGAAATGGCTGATTTTTTAGTATTTGTAAAAAAAAGTTGCACAAAAAAAAAAAAAATAATAACGATTTTTGCAAAATTTTATTAAATAAGTTTTTTTTCGTATGAAAAAAATGAAAAATTATCTTAAAATGGCAAAATAAGTAAAAAAAGAGCCGATATCGCAAAAATAACTAAAAAAAGCCGATATTGCCAAAATAAGCAAAAAAAAAGCCCTAACAAATATAGCTCATTTTCTTTGTTTTTTTATGATCGGAATTTGTGTTCAATCAAAATCTTTCTATCTTGTAAACCAAAAAATAAGCATTTGTTTTTTTTATGGTTGCCCTAGTAATTATTACAATGGACATACTACATACTTACTTACAAATGCCTATTTGTTGTAAAAACTAAAATAAATATTTTGTAAATATAAATTTTCATATTATTCGAATGTGTATTCTAAGTCAAATTACAATCCTCAAAAGCTTTTTTTTTTTTTTTTGATAGTGCGTAGAAAATATTCCTGGAAAATATTGAAGTAATAAGTCTATTAAAGTATTAAAGCTTTCGAGGATTGGAATTTGACTTAGAAGTAGTTTTTATAAAATATTAACTTTAATGTTTTAGTAATTCAAAAACGTTAAACTTGTTTTCTGCCAAACATGTTTTTTGGATTATGACATTGTTGCAGCAAATATAAGATATTTATGTAATGTGTTTTAGATCTACATTACTTATATATTAAAGAAAGAAAAAAAAGTATCTTTTCCTAACGTAAAAAGTATCAAAAAAGTGACAAGAATTTCAAAAAGAGCGTGAGAGGTGGAATTGTTGGGCACGACGACGAGTTGAGGTGAACGGCTCTTTAGCCACAATTTCGCAAACAGCAGCAATATTTTCTGCAGTACAAGCTGTTCGAGCATGCACTGGTGTTTTCACATCTGCTACAGACACGGTTTGCTCAAATTTTTGCACGATTTTTCCGATTGTACGCACATTTGGACGATTTAATTGACCAAACAAATCAAGAAGTGCACGATATGCATTTTGATTTGAACGCCCATTTTTACAATTAGCCTGAATAACTTTAACGCATTGCTCGTTGTGTATCTTTCCATGCTTCAAATTGAGTTAGTCTGAAATTGAGTAATGTCGGCCCTTAAAATTTAACCAAACGTTACATACAGATTTATCAATGGGACAACGCTTAACTATTATGGTGCAAAGCAAAACCAAGTTTGGCAACCCTAATAACTACATTAAAAAAAAAGCTAGCATCTCTTTCATGCGGCCACCTGTATGAATTTATTTTAAAAGTTTAGTAAATTTCTACTATTTTGTCACAAAGGCATGTAGGAAGCCATAAAAAGTAAAAGTAAGTCAGTGGGTGCATTTTTTTTATCCATAGTGAATCCCGGAGTACATCAGTGTTGCAAGTGAAATTTCGAGAAAGATACATTTTAGTTTCCAAAAAGATACACTTTTTCCCAAAAAGATACGTTTTGATAAAAAATTGATAATCAATTTTTAACGTTTAATATTTATTAACATAACATTTTTATTTAATATTTTAATGAATATTTTAAAGAAAATGATTTCGTATAAATTCATTTTTATGACCCCTATTCTGCGTTTCGATTCGGATCGAAATTTTCCCCGTTTTTGGCAACTTTGGTGTTTTGTGCCAATGTTCTGAAACTCCCGCGTTGAAAAACTTTTCGATTGAAATGTGAGAACTGAAACAAAAATACGATAAGTTGAAACAAACATGTTTTTCTCACTAAACTGTTACTGTATCATTTTTGGTGTGTAATAGCTGTAACGTAAGGAAATTACTCGCCAAAAATGTTTCAGTAACAGTTTAGTGAGAAAAACATGTTTGTTTCAACTTATGGTATTTTTGTTTCAGTTCTCACATTTCAATCGAAAAGTTTTTCAACGCGGGAGTTACAGAACATTGGCACAAATCGAAACGCAGAATAGGGGTACATACATATGTAATTTTTAAAAATACAGTAAGCAAACTTTAAAATTAATTATATGTAATTATCTTTGAATGTTATCAAAACAAATTTATTTTTGTAAAAATTAATATACGAGTTAAGGCGTTTATACTAAGGCGATTATATCAACGTTCATATAAATTTCCTAAAAAAGAAAAGTAATGTTCATATTTCCTCAGAACAGCTTCACACTACAAGTAATCATCGATTTAGGTGGATCGTATGTTGCAACCCCTTAATGCTTTCTTTCACCATTATGAACGCTGCTATCAAGGCGAATTCACTAGAAGGGGTCAAGTCAACATATGGTGTTTTTTTCGGTGGTCGACTTGACAAAGTGTATATGCAAACTAATTTTTTATGTAAACTAACCTTTTTTTACTAGCATTATTTTTGACAATCCGACCACAGAAGCAGTGTTGTTGTAGAGTTGACCTCGCCTTTTAATCAATGCGCCTTGGCTGCTATTGTATTAGTATTGAGTCGGTTACGATGATCAGTCTTAATAAGTTTTAGTTGGCTAAAAATTTTTGAATGTTTTTTTTCTGTACATTTTGCGTACAGATTCAAAAGATACGAAAAATGTCAGAATTATACATGATATCTGAAGTAGTCAAAAGATACGCAAAATGTATCTTTCGTATCCTAACGGCAACACTGAAGTACATATTTCTTAGAGGATCTGGTTTAGTGCTTTTTAAACAGAATAACTGAATCGATTATATTTTTATTTCAAATAGCGGTAAAAATAATGCAAATAAATATTTTGCCCTTTTTATAATTTAAGTGTTCCATACCCTAGATAAGTCGATTATCTGCTTCAATCCATAACATTGATAAGTAAGACTTTATGGTTTATCTAAATAAGTATATATATATTTTTTTTAAAGTTCTCATCTCTTTAAACTTCCTTGACGCCACAAAACAAAACGCTAAAAAACTAGAAAATATCAAAATTTGTTTTTATACACTAACTAAAATTTGAATTATGAACGATTTTCTCATCTGTATTTTTAAAAATTATTTATTTTTATTTAAAAGCCAAAACAAGAGCCAAAAGAACTTAAGGTTTCTTGGAAAAGAAATTCTCAGATCATAAATTAAAATTTCAATTAAATTAAATTGGCTTTAAAGCCTTAACACAAAAAGCGTTTTGTTTGTTTTTTCTTTTATGAATTTGTAGTTTTTAAACTAAACAAAAAATTATCGAACACCACATTCCAATGATTTTCTTACAGATCGAACAATTGAAGATCAAGATCGCAATAAAAACCCTGAAGTAAAAATATACTATCATCAATTTAAGATTTCAGAGTTAAAATATGTAATGTTAAAAAATATATAAAAAAAAATATATAAATTTGAATCAGAAAAGTTTTTATATTTAAATTAATTTAATAAAAAAGTTTCCTTTTTTAATTTTATCCGATGTTAATGTATAATTGCAAGTTATAAACATCCGATTCTAGTAATCTGTTGTACTTTTTCTTAGTCACTAAAATTAGTCACCAAATCACCTTTTTGGTGTTGACTTTTCTATTGCTGATGTATTTTTCTAATATCAATAGAAAAACATCAAAAGACACCTCTTATTTTTTTATAAAAAAAAAAAATGTTCCCATATTGTACCATACTTTTTTCACGAGCGAATTCTTTCTTCCTTTCTAAACATATGAATTTGGCTCTTAATGCATTTTTAAAAGGTCTACGCTGAATTTTGTTATACTCTACAGGTATAATACATCGTAGTTTACTTGTTTACTTCTGGCAAACAGACGGTTAGAGTTGAAACGACTAATGGCGCCTAGGCCCAGATTCTGGCAGTCGTGATCGAGTACTTTCTCGATTCGAAAGCAATTTAATACAAACATTTATAAAAAAAATCTAAAACTGACAGATCTGTACGATCTCTTGAGATCGCGGCTGACTAGAGATCCTATCTGGTACCACTGGAATCAGTAAGCATCGGACTGACTATTGGTTAGGGCCTCCGAAAGTATATTTCTTGCGGGAAATGTCTTCTGTTTTTCTGGAAGATTGTCTTTGCAGGGAGTTTTACTTTTCCGTTGACAAGATAATTTCGGGGATCACGTGGTGGTTTGGCTTACTATCTTAAGTCGCGGGAAGGGAAACCCACTCATGGCCTGATTTTTCATTACTTGAGGGATAGCTCGGCCTAAGGAACGGATCACCCTTAGGTGACGTTGCTCCTCAACAAAAGCTGCTAGCATTTTTTACACAGTGCTTACGATCCTCTCTGATATAAGGCCACATGGTGCTTATGTAAATCTTTTCCACAATTGTATACGAGGTATGATCCAAGGGGTCCTACTTATATACATGAAGGTCCTTACAGAAATGTCTCAGGGTAGCATTGAACTGCGTGATGTTATATGAAGACTTTTCCAGTGGCATCCCAGAAGGAACTGTTAAGTCAGCATGATGAAATGTTTCTTGATTAAAAGAACCTTCGTTTACTTGTGTAGGTGATGTTAAGAGGTTATTTTCATGCATACCATGACATTCTGATCTATAGAGATTGTATATTGTATAGATGTATATTTGTAGATGGATGAGAGTAATTTCCCTTTGACTTAGAAAAGGTAATCTTGAGGTAAAGGGAATGTATGAGATAAATAGTGAAACTTGAGAAGTTAAATTAGGAGACCAAGAACATAGGGGGGGTGGACTGTATTTTATACTTGCGTGTAGGTTAGCAGATCGGATGCTAATGAGGGTTGACCAGGTTGATCTGCTCCAAGAGGTACTACTATGAAGCCAAGGCAGATGCAGAGACTGTAGACTCAGTCGTTCCAGAAATGAATAGATTTAGTACGTTAGATTTAAATTCAAAGTTTAAATTTTATTTAACAAATTGTGGTTAAAGTTAAAGTTATACAATACGATATGATGAAATGTTAAATTTAGATGTTGGCTCTTTGGCGCTTGAACAGTAAGTTTTAAATTAAAAGGTGCGTTTGCTAAGATGACTGAAAAGTAATTGATCTTAGAATACAAAAATGACCAACCACGAAGGTTGGGTATAGAAAAAAGATGACTATTTAACGAAGCGGCAAAAATGACAATTGTAGATGTTATTTTTATCCGCGTAATAGCGTTAGTTTAAAGTTTGTTCAGTGGCTTTTAAACTGTAACATTAATAATTAGGAAATTCATTTGCCGGACGGTTATAGTTCAAATTTAAGAACAATATAATTTAATAAGTAATATAAATAATGAAATCGAAAAAATACAATTGGCAAGGATACGGTTTAGCAACACTTTGTGCTAGTTTAAACAGAGATTGAAGCCGCAAAGGCCGGCCTTAAGATAACCACCACCAAGAGCAAAAGCATGCGATATAATACTATTAACTCTAACAAGTTTAAAATTCGCAACGTAGAACTAGACGATTTAACATCTTTCTGCTTTCTTGGTAGTATAATTACAAATACTGGCGGCTCTAGCAATGATGTGGTATACCGAATATCTAAAGCCAATTAAGCATTCGGCATGTTAAGTAAAATATGGAAATCAACCGTAATCTCTTTAAATACCAAGATCCAGCTGTTCAACACCTGTGTGAAATCCGTGCTCCTATATGCCAGCGAGACGTGGAACGCGTTGCCACGGGATATAAATGCTGTGCAGGTGTTTGTCAACCGCTGCTTGCGAAGAATTCTTCGAATATTCTGGCCTGCAAAAATATCAAACGTACAGCTATGGAGTATAACTAATCAACAGCCAATCCAGGTTGAAATCCTTAATCGCAAATGGCGCTGGATTGGCCATACGTTGCGCAGGCCCATAGGAGACATAGCAAAAGCCGCCATCGACTGGACACCCCTGGACAAGAAGAAGTGGTCGTCCATTGCACACATGGAGGCGCCAACTGGAAAGCGAGATTACTCAAAGTGGTCTTAGTTGGAGAGAAATTAAGCATAAATAATCTGATAGAGCTGAGTCGAATCAGTTTGTGGTGGCCCTTTGTTCCTTATAGGAACCACAGGACATAATAATAATAATACCATGACATTCCGTATGTTAGCATTTTGGAAGCGTTGAATTTGTCTCTACTAAGTATCATGCAGCGCAGGTGACCACAGTGGTGTTATTTACCAATGACCGGTCACTTTTCTATTGGTATCTTATAAGTAGAGATGAGATTTTAATGCACTAAAATATCCAAAATATGCATTAAAAACTTAAAAAATTTCCATAAAAAATCGTTTTTTAATTTTACTAAAAACAAAAATATAAAAAAAATTCAGTATATTGTTATTTAAATATCTTTTAAAAACTTAATTAAAATTTTAATTAAATAAGTACTGTTTTATTTAAAATAAAACTTAGTCTTGTACCCACTTTGATTCCAGATCAGATCAAAAATATTTGAAATTTATATTATTTTTTGAAATCCTTATATTTTTAATATTTCTTTTACTTTTTTAATTGCATTATTATCAGTATCAACGAGCTCTTCTAACATTCTTAAATTACTCAAAGTTTTTTGAATAGAATTCCGAAGCGTACAGACAGGCCCCATCTTGTTACTACTGGCTACGGTGGAAGGGGAAACAACGGGATACATTTCATTAAAAATTGCAATATTATCGAATTGGCTTTTTATTTCCTCTGCAACGCGGTATAACTACCAAGCAATTAACTTGTAACAGTTTTGAATAAAATGTTCTAGGCCCATTGGCCTTTACCATGTAAGGTGTTGCTGGATTTTTTTTTTTCGAAATCTTGTATTTAAAGAAAAGCTCCAAAAGAATTTATTTATTGATTTTAAAATTTTTTTGGATGATTTTTTTGTGTATTTCAAAAATGTTTAAGAACTTTTTTTATAATATGGAAATAAAAAAAATACACAAAAATGTTAAAATATGCAAAAATATGCATTTTCTCCAAAATATGCAAAAACAAATCGATGCCCTTTTAACGCAAATTTCGGAAAGATAATTGGTCGACATCGTTTTTAGACTATCGACAAAAAACATGCATTTGCATGGAAATCGCATCCCTACTTTTAAGATTTCTTTATTCATACCCCAATTGCTGCCGTCAAGCGCTATGTAGTGCATGTTTCTATTTTGCAATCTGTAAACCATTACAGTGACATGAGCTGAGAAGGTGGACAGGCTGGCAAAAGTGACCCCAAAATGTTTGTATGGTTCACTGGTGGCATTTCGGCTCTATCGACTAAAAGTTCCTGATTACGGTTTACCTCCTTTGTCTAGGTGGTGAAAATTGTGGCTGAATACTTCGCTGGTGATAATTTCATGTTACACGCAGCCTTTGTTCTTTAAACTAATTATGCTTTAACTAGATAGAACTGATATGGGTTTCATGGAATGACAAAATGAGATACAACCGGCACGCTGATGTGTGAATAATGATAGGACAGAATTTCCCTCTGTTGGACGATCAAACATGATAGAATAATTGGCAATCAGGCGGTCGAAATTGCTTATGGAATATCTTGGCCGTTGATTTTTTAGAACAGGGGACAAAATACGGCCTTCAATATCAATCGAAATTTCTATGCAAATGGTATGGTAATTTCGATCGGTTTCGAATTCGGTTAGAACGTAACGGTTACTTTAGAAAAAAATTAAAGAAAAATAAGCGGGCACGTGTCTGGTACTTTTTTTAAATTCGGCCCTTTTAGGGAGTAAACAGGTAAAACCTGAATTTTGGTACTTTTTTTGTCACCCCGTCTATCTTTTAAACGAATAAACTCAAAAAAAATATTATATCACGATCAAAACTTATCTAAAAAATATAAATTTTGTACTTTTTAGAAATCGAACTTTAAGTGGTAAAATTTGTACCTATTGTTGGTACTTTTTTACAAAGTATTTTTCTCCATTCTCTGGCATGTACGTATTAAATGAAATTTTGATATTTAAATGGGGAGAAAAATAGTACCAAAAAGGGGAAATACGTAAATTAAATTTCTATCTTTAGCTTTTTGGTTATAGAACTGGTACTTTTTTTAATTACTGTTAATATTGGACCTAGAAACATAAAATTCAGCATGCAATATCCTGAGGTATAATACTCTATGGGAGAACTTTTTGGTACTTTTTTGGTCTTTAACTGGTACTTTTTGAATTTCCGTTAGTATTGGACTTAAAATATAAAATTAAACATGCAAGGTCCTGACCCTACCAGAACAGTGACAGTCATTTGACCTATCATATGACTGGCATTGCTGTCGCGAATATCCATCATCGCGTAGAACAAAGTTTCTATCATTTTCTTAAGGCCAACGTGAAAAAACTGATGGAAACTTTTGTATACGTGTGATTTTGCATCCCTCTTTAACCTTTGAAATTTGTGGTTGATAAAATATATAGCTGAGTTGTTTACTCTTATACTCTGTAAACATCAGTACTGATGTATAAACCGGGCACAGCTGCCTAGTCAGTACTGATGCATACAACGGGCACAGCTGACTAGTCAGTACTGATGGATACATTCGTCACTGTTGACGTATTTTTAGCTTAAATAAAACACAATTCATCTCATTCAATTCTCATACATATTTTTGTCTATATTTAAAATAATAAATAATAATAATAAATTTTTAAAATTTTCGAAGTGTATTCGCCTCTAATCATAATATAACATCGGGATGAGCCTCTTCATTGAGAATACGTTCAGCACCCCCAGCAGGAGCCAAACTAATTAATTCCCAGTAATCTACATGCAATTCATGTCCACCTGGTGCATAAAATAAAAAAATTAGTTTCTGCAATATTGTTCACAAAACTTACTTACCGCTTTGCCTTCTGGCACAGGTTTTAGAGTACCAAACAATTGTACCAAACATTGTAAAAATCCGTAATGTTGTAAAAATTAAACCTTTGCCTTGACGTCTTAAACGATGTACCCAGCCTAAGATTTTAACGTTTCAGTCAATTTTCGACAACTTCAAATATGCGAATTTTCTTGGCAGCTGACCAACTGGGATCTACGGATGTGACAATCTTTTTGGCTTCATCCAAATTTTGTTTACGTTTTTCCGCATCTTCAGCTTCGCGTTTTTCTTTATCGGCATTTTTATAACTTTGACGTAACCAAATCTTTTGGATTTTCTTTATTTGTGACTTACCTGCAACCTCATATTTTTCTGCAGCTCCAGGTTCTTTGCTGCCGACATAAATTAAGGGATAGGGCTCCTTTCCAGCATGTCTCATGGCTTGAAAAATTAATGAAATATTTTGCAGTATTAAATTTAAACAATTAACAAATATTAGCCAGTAAAGCGTATGACAAAAATTTATAAAAAAAATTGGCATTTTTTGTCGTGTTTTTAGTTGTTCTACTCTAACATATGTGTTAGATTGTTGTTGCAAGTGTTAGTAAAAAAATTTTTTTTTTTTAGTTTCGGTCATCCATTTCTTGTAGGGGAGTGAATGAGAATCTTTAGAAGGATGTATTTGGTACTTTTTCGTTCTTTAACTGGTAGTTTTTTTTTTCGTTAATATATTAAAATAAAATTAATTAAACATAAAATTATACATATAAGATCCTGTTTTTTTAATTTTCATTAGAATTGGACCTAGAAATTAAACATGCAATTTCCTGATTGAATACAAATCTGTAAGAACGGCTTTTTTTATTCTTTAAATTGTACTTCAAACATCAAATTAAACATGCAAGGTCCTGAGTGAATGAGACTCTAACAGTCTCACTAACTTAGGAAAGGGTTCAGGACCGCTAATCCTCCTATATTCAGAAAATATTAATTATCGTATTAGAAGAGATCTATTAAAGAAATAGTTGCCATACTCAAAAGAAATGAAACCCATTTTAACATAAGAACGCTGTTGACCCTCCATTCCGTCTCCAGTCTATCTCTCCGTTCGACCGTCCCCTGGCCGAATGCGAATGCGACCAAGAGGGGACATACAGAGAATTGCTGCCACCCCGAAAATATCTAACTAATTTTGATGATATTTGAATATGTAGATAGATCAACGTAATTGATCAACGTAAAGCTAGAAATATGAAGGGACAGATCGGCAATTTTGATTTTGATAAAATTTAAAACTTATGTAGATCGATCTATACACAATAAAACACACAGGCTTTATATATCTTTATATTCTTGGCGGGCAACGGCGCAGGAACGGTTAGTACACAATAAAAACAAAAAACTAAAATTATAAAAAAATAATTGTCTCGGTCTTGATAAAATATCCGTCATTAAAGTGTTGATTGTGTTCGACTCCTCCGTTGTAACGTTTGTGTCAGTTTAAAAAATAACAATTATGTATAACGTGCAAAGGATTTGATGTGCCTAGGCCTTAACTATAATATGCAAAATCTGGCATTAGCAACTGTACGAAACATATTATTCATGTATGTCAAACCATATTGCACTTAGGAAACTTTCGCACATTCTTTCGCGAAACGGATCGCACATTCTGTATGTAATCAAATGTTTTTTTGATTACGTTTTTGCCTTTTAAAATGCATAATTTTGCGTTTTATAGTTGGGCCTTAACAATTTATAACAAAAGAATGCAGACTGCTCAACGAACAATAAACACCAACATATAAAAAGTAGTGCCACAAATATAAAAAGTACGATTAAAACCAATGACGTTCATTATGCATATGAACATCTTTGAAATAGTTTCATTTCAATTTGAACTGCTGTTGTTTTGTTTATTTTTTCTAAAATGATTTCAAATGTTCTTTCTTTTTCTCTTTTTATTTTGCCTTTGAAATGAGAAAAAATAAAAAATTATTATTTTTCGATATGTCTTTTATGCAAATAAACAAATCATTTTGAATTTTTTATTGATCGAGATTGTGTCGAACGTTTTAGTAATCAAGCAGCGGAATTTGGTGGGAATACCGTCGAAAGCTACCAGACAGTTTATTGGTATTTAAAATTTAAGAAAACAAAAGTTGAATGCACATTTTTTATTCCACGTTTTATTGCTATTTCGGAAATCCTTTTGGAAACTAAAAAATATGTTCAAATTTAGTTATAATTTTTTTTTTAATTTGATAAAAAAATGTATGCAAATATTCTAAAGGCCATTATTACAACTCGGCGCTAGTTAAAGATAGGATTTTTTCGGACTTATGGAAAGTTTTTTTTAATATTACATACAACTTCGCTTTAACCTTAAGCCAGCTTCAAGTTAAAGACAAGTTCATCTTAAAGTAAAATTGTTATAATGAAAATCTTTTTGTACGTCCGATAAAATCCTGTCTTTAACTAACGCCAAGTTGTAGTTTATAACGGCTCTAAAATTATTTTGAAAAATTTCTTTTTTCAAACCTTTTAAATGTTCATATTAAAAAAAATTAAGAAAAAAAACTTTTTTAAAAACAACATGAAAAAAATCACCAACAATTTGAAAATAATAAAAATTTAAATAAATTTCATCGCCTTTAGGTCATAAATTTTGTTTAGTGCATTTCTTATTTTTTCTTTCAATGAAAATTTTATAGGAGTTACACTTAAAGAAAAAAAAGTGCAAACAATTTTGAAAATAAATCTCTACTTTTTTATTCAATTCAAATAAAGATGTATTGAGTATGAAATCTATATATATAAAAGAGTTGCGTGAGTGACTGACTGACTGACTCATTCATCATCGCCCAGCCCAAACCGCTGACCCTAGAAACTTGAAATTTGGCCTAGCGATTGGTCACTCCCCAAATCGATCTTACTTATACTTATCGTTGTTCTTTAGAAAAATAAGCGGACAGGTGTCTGGTACTTTTTTGAAATTCGGCCTTATTAGGGAGTAAACGGGTAAAGTCTGAATTTTAGTACTTTTTTGCCACCCCATCAATCTTTTGAGCCAATAAACATAGAAACAAAGTTAATGCCACATTCAAAACTTATCAAAAAAATACGTATACGAATTTGGTACTTTTACGAAATTCAAACATTTAAAAGGTGCAAATCGTAACTATTTTTAGAACTCTTTTTTACAAAACATTTTCCTCCATTCATTAACATATTCGTACTAAATTATGGGCTGCCACTACAATACTGAAATTGTTAATACTTTAATGGGGGAAAAATATAGTACCCAAAAAAGGAAATACGGGAAATTTGATATTTTTCTTTAGCTTTTTGGTTCTACTAAAGTAGCGGGATAAATGTTAGAATTTAAACAAGTTTAAACCTAGAAATATAAACGTTGGCATACAAATATGTCAACGATGAAAAAGGAGACGCCTACAAAGTAGCGGGTATATGCTAGTATTTAATATATCAATGGATAGAAATTTAAAGATCTAGAATGGAATACAATGAGATGGAACAACTTATAAAGATATGAATTTTTAACTCTATGTATGTATTATAGGAACATTTCAACATATTCGCAAGTTAATAGAATATGTTAGATGTGGACAAGTGTAAAGTGCCTATTACGAAATCAAGTTAATTCAAAAACAAAAGGCCCTCGAATATACAGAAAATGCAACAATTAACTTTTGTATGTGAAATGGGGGTTTTTGCGATCAACTTTGATTGTAGATAGTATTTTCTATTTTCTTGTCAATTAAGGATTTTCGTTATAAAATCTAACAAAAGCATAAATCGTCTGTTAGATTTGGATTTTTAAAGAATTTACTAAGATCAAAAATTTTCCTCGTGTACAGAACTATTGATAAATTCCCGTAAAAACATCATACATTGCTCGTAACACCAAATTGTACAATTTTGCTACTAAATTAAAAAAAAAAAACAATTGTTTATATTATTGAACTGGAAACACACACAAGAAACAATTACCAAATTCAAGCTGGGAAATAAATTATCAGGAGGCAGGCAAATTGCCTCCACACAACAACAACAATACTAAAAAAAAATTACAACAACTTTATAACGTAATAAGGAAAAGACGAAAATAAAATATTAAAAGATCAATTGAGCTAGTAAAAATTTCAGATCGAGAAAAAAAAACTAAAAAAATCCAAAAATAGTTTAATTTTAGTAAACAAAGACAATGCCACGCGTTGTAAATATTCTTACTCTGCTTACGATACACATACGACTATGACGGATCATCAGGGCTTTCGAATTTGAAAAAAAATTCAGTGTTACCACCAGAAAAATTGTAAATTACGCTTGAGATGATGCAAAATTACCCCGATTTAAATAAAACTACACCTACACAGAGGAAAAATCTGGTGCAAAGATACCAAAATTGACACCAACTACGTTTGTGATTAATTTGCCAAAGGATTTTGTCAATATTCTTAGCCATAGAATGGTTAACAACGCCTGTGAAGGCAGACATTGTTTTATTTTGCTATATTTTCTTAGCAGTTACTCGTTCGTGCCAACTCAATTGGGTGTTGTAAGAGCTTGCGAACGGATTTACCTTATTTTGCATAACTATTATAAAAGTAATCGTTGACAAAATTTATATCAAGATCAAAAGAAAATTATTGCTTTAAGCTATCTCGCTAGTATGGGAACTATGAACCGAATCCAAAAAAATTTCGAAAGAATCAATCAAATATTTTGGTTTTAGATTAAAAACCAGCATAAACAGATGGTTTATTAGCCACAGAATACCACAGAACTGTAAAAAGTGACGTGTGAAAAAGGCCCAAATCAGTTGCGAGGGAAGCTTTCGAAGAAAAAGACAGAAAGCTTTTTTTGGTAGTGAAGTGGCAATGTGTAAAAACAGGCAGCAACAATCAACACAAATGGCATGATCAAAACAAAAATAACAAAACACAGACTACGTTTAAAAATGCATTAGTTTTACAAACGTTGTGTTTTGTGCAAAAAAAAAATGTATTTATTAATATTTTTTTGTTTTATAATGTTATTTATTTACTTAAATATTATTCACTTGTGTTGTGGTAAACTTAAAAGTTAATTTTAACAAAAGCTTTGCAAATAAATCTCAACTAAATAAATTTGTGTTCATTGTATTGTGGCATAAAAGATGATGCAAAGAGAAATAAAAAAGGGCAGCTTTCTTAAAAAGAGACAAAAAAAAAACGTAAAATCTTCCGTCTCGTGACAGTTCTGTGGTATTCTGTGTTATTAGCGCAAAGACTAAATTCCGAAAAAAAGTTTGTATGAAAATTATGAACCGAGTGTTCACATTTTCTAAAGGGGTCGTCCTTCTAACAACTTTATCGTATGTACTAAGCTTAATACTTAAAATTGCGATCGGCACTTAACCAACAAGCCAACCATCCAGAAGAGAAGGCGATGGGACATCATTTAAACGATTAGGAAAGTGATTCTGGATGATCGCTGTTTTAAAACGTGGGTCTATAATAAATACTTCGGTATTACACACATTATAATGTTATACCTTTTACACGTAATACCCTTTGTACACTTGCATACATTTCGGAGGACGGCATCATTAAAAAATAACGTTTCGCTGTTTGTTACACAAAGCATACAGAGATGAAAAAAGTGACATATGAAAAATGCCTAATCATTTGCGAGGGCAACTTTCGAAGAAAGAGACAGAAAACTTTTTTGGTAGTTAAGTGGCAAAATACACATACAAAAAACAAACAAAATAATTTTACACAAACAAAACATACTATACACAATACACACACAAGCTGTTCGTTGCTAAACATTTTTGTTTGTTCATTTCTTAATCAATGTAAAAAAGAAACATTATAGAACATTAAAATTGTTCCGTTTTTAACGAAGAACAGAACACTATATAATGTTCGGCTCTTTCTTGAAAATAGTTCTAAACGGTATTAAGGGTTGTGTTCATCTACACAAACACTAAAAAAATAGATATCGCTCCTGGGTTGTGAGCCGAACGGTAAATAATGTTCTGTATATTTTCGAACACTGCTTGAAACATCTAACATCTACTATCAATAAAAAATTTCACCATCTCTGAAAAAAAACTTTTATTTATTTTAAATACTCTTTTTCTAGAAAAGTGCCATAATTTTAAAAGATACTAACATGTATTAAGAATTTATTTTCTTTAATAATATAAAAAAATTAAGCAAAATAATTCTTGCAAAAAGAATAAACTTCAGAAATGGTAACGCTGCTTTCAAAGCAAATGCCATTTTGTCAGTGATGCCACAGTTATAATAGAATTTGTTGCCACTATTCTATTGATGACACTAACATAATTGGAAGATGTAGAAGGGAATACAATGAGATTGGAATATTTTATAAAGATGTTGAAAAATTTTGATTTTTAGCCAAATGTATTTCTAATGGGAAAATTTCAACATCTTCGCAAATTAATCTTATGCTATGTTCACACTTGGGTTCTTAAACGCGTTTAAGCAACTCAAACGTGATTAAGCTCTAATCACATCAAAATCGAGATGATTAATCCATACATTGAAGTGATTTATTAATCACTTCACATTTACATGATTACAACTAAATCACTTCATTAAACACATATAATTCTCTGAACATACGTCAAACACTTTTTTTGCAGATAAGAAATGCGTATAAACAGGGTAAAATATAGTTCTTTAAAATTTATTCTGCTGCGAAAGCATTAAAAAAAATTAACTAGTAACAAAATATGCTTCAAAAAGCAAAAAAAAACTAAAAAATGGAAAGTGAGCATTTTAAAATATACCTGATTACACCTTAAAAAAATTACCCACAACACTTAAAAATACACCCAATTTGGGTATTTACCCATGAAGTGGCAACACTAAAAAATACTTGTACACGTAGAAGAAGAAAAACTATGCACCATAAAGGCACCCCACATAAATTGTTTACATTATCAGTGTGTTTTTTCTTCTTTAGTTCTTCAATATACATATTTATGGCAACATACGCAGCCAACCTGTAAATTAATTATATTGTACATTAAAAAAAAACGTGTTATTCGTTGAAATAATTTCTTGGTTTTTATCTCAAGTATATAATAAATTACATACATATGTACATTTATTCCGATCTGTTTTAGAAAATGTTATTAACAAAGCAGGACCATCTTGATTTTGCTATGCCTATAATTTTTTTGGCGGAAGGAACAATAGTTCCATAGTCCATGTAAACCTTGTGGGCAATGTGCAAGACGCAATTTTGGAAATAATTTGACGAAATTTGTGATATAGGTTCTAATTGGCGCAATAAACAAGAAAAAGGGTCGAATCGGTCCATAGTTTTACAAGGCCTTCATACAAGCTTCTTTCCGGAATAGGCTCCTCGTGCCCATAAAACATCTAGTTATGTTGGCATTTAGATTAAATTTGGTCCAAGCTCCTGTCTTGGTATGTCCAAAGTAAAGCAGGTCCCGTCCCGTAAAAATCCCTGCTTAAAATAATTTAAAGACAAACAAAGTTCGTTCTATAGATGAAGATATCTAAATAATATTCGGCACAAAAAACTATTACATGAATCTTAGCCTCATAACTTAATTTTGTTTCCGTGGGTACCCTTGATTTCCCATAGGTGCCTAGTAGGGTACACTCGCACAAATTTGTTCTTGCGTACTGTAGTCTAGGGTATCATATAGTCGGGCTTGACCGACTGTACTTTCTTACTTGTTTCTTCTTCTTTAATAAAATTTGCTATTCACATTATACCATGAAGTTAAACTAGGTATGGAAGTTTTAGTTTAATAATATTACCATAAATATTAATTGACTGGCAATTTTAATTAAAATTGTTAACAAAATGAATTGAAATGAATAAAACATATATGTATATATTAATCATTCAGAAGAATTTGTGGTGGTAGTTATCACACTCCAAAAAGATTTTTACAAATTCACTAAATAAATTGACATCAATACAACATTTTTCAAAACACATAAAAATCAACCATATACCAACAACAAATATACAATTTTGTATAATTATGTAGACGATTTTAGAACGAATGCGACGATAAGACGAGCTTGTGAATTAGACAAATATTTCTGTAATTATCGTAAGAAAATTAACGATTTCCGAAATTTTTTTCGAAACTAACGTCAAAACTTCAAACATATGTTGTAAAATTTTTGTTTAATGCAACCTAAAACATGTGCAGACATTAATTCAAATAACACTAAAACCAATCGTTAAGTTTTCGCTGCTTTTGGGAGTGTTACTGCCTGTTTTTAGTACACGAGCGCAAAATTCATTCGTTTAAGTTACATTTAAAACAAAATTTTTTCGTTACACTCCGTTTTCTGAATAGCGTCATGCGTTGCTTTTTTGGTCTTTTTGAAATTGAATTCCAAACACTGATGGAAAAATCAATACTATTGTAATATTTTCTGCACTTTTTCATTTTAAAAGTACCATAGTACCCCCACGTAAGGTATAAAAACATGCAATGCGTGGAAGCGAAAACTGATGGTGTGGGCCTCCAGCTTTAGAAATTTACCATGAAATGTTATTGCTGGTCACAGCAATTAAATAGTAAAACGACCAATTACCAATTTAGTGTGTTGGCGGATCTCCCAGAATTAAAATATTTAAATTTTTTTTGGAATATATAAGCAACACTAAAAAGGGATATTTCGGATTCGGATATTTCACGAAAATCGTTTGCAGGTACAAAATATACATTAACATGCATTTATGTATATTTTTATATCAAAATTAGTTATTTTTTAGTTTGTAAACCAAAATTTTATATTTTGTATATACAAGTAAATTAACTTTCTAGTTCTGTGCATTTTTGTTTCTTTTTTAAATTATTTTTCAATAAAAAATATTTTATAAAAAGTACCAAAATGTTGAATAAAGTACTTTTTTGCTTGGGGATCAGTACCATCTCAATTTTTACATTTTCCATCACTGATTCCAATGCCTTAAAAAGAGCAATACAACCGTTTCTTGATACGTACATACATAGTCAGGGTCTACACGCTTTAACATTTAAGTTTTTAGGAGAGAGGTGAGGAAATAAAGGGGGTTGGTACGAAGACGCTTGTACTCGTCAGAACGCTTTGTTCTATCATTCGTAGTTATATTCACGAAGATGGCTGCAAAAAACCCTTTTCCCATAATTGCATAGGAGACCACCCTAGTTGAGTAACATGTATGACCGACCTCTATTAGTTTTTCGTTCTAAACATTTTCTCAAAACATACTTGCCCCTTATTTCTACCCCTTATGAAAACCCAAACAAATAAGGTGGGCTAGTGAAATTCTTAATTTGGTCCCTGCAGCGCCTAGGATGCCCTAGATGGGTCAAATGTATGACATACTCCACTTTCTTTTTCATCCCTTATATTTGTTTCTAACATACCTACCCGCTATCTCTAATATTTAAGGGGGCTCCAGTACAAAATTGTCAAACCAGACTAGAAATATACTGAAGAAAAAGTCCCATAAATGCATAGGAGTGTATGGATATCCCATTCTCAATTTTTAACAGTATAATAATAGGGCGTGTCGATTTTTTTTACTTTCTATATCCAAAAATGAGGGGTGTCAAAAAGTTGTGTTTTGGTTAGTTATTCACAATTATATTTACAAGAACAAGCAATTTTATTGGTTTGCTCGGTAAATAGCTACTTCAAATTCGAGATATTTTCACGTTTCATTTAAAATTCTCAGCAAACTCTCTTTCTGTCTATCATTATTTCTATCTATTTTTCTGCTCTAATGTTAAGAATATATATATATTAAACTATTTGTATTTATTAAAATTAAAATTTGGATACCAGTGCAGTAACATATAATATCTTTCAGATTTAGCACCGGATAAACATAAATTGGCATAATAAAATCAGCCAAAAAGTTTTAATTACAGTAAAAATTCTATAAATGTCACCTGTTTTAAATGTCAGAATTCTATATATGTTTGTCTTACCCCTTTAAGTGTCCTTAAAATTGAATCATATCGTACTAACTATAATGAAAGAAGAGCATTACACTGTTTGTAGTGAGCCAGGCGGAAGGTATCTTTGCCATTTTACTCCAAAGAAAGACGTAACAAAAAGAAAATCGGCTGAAGTTATTGCTAACCATCTTGTCGAATTCCTTAACAAACACAGCATTGATACAAGTTTACAGGCTATTGGTGGTGACTCAACCAATGTAAACACTGGTTGGCAAGGAGGAGTCATGCATTGGGTTGACGCAAATCTGAATCGTAAACTCATCTGGCTGGTTTGTGCTCTTCATACTAATGAGTTGCCTCTGCGGCACTTGATCACAGAGTTGGATGCAATAACTTTATCCAACAACAAGTGGAGTGGAACGATTGGCAACATGCTTGATACTGCAACTGAACTTGAAATCAATCCCTCATTTGTCAGATTATCCTTTCCAGAGCCTTTGGCTTCATTGAATGATGATATTGTCAGAGATCTCTCTACAGATCAGGCTTATGGGTACAGGATAACCCAGGCCATAATAAATGGTACACTTCCAACCGATCTGGCACTCTTAGAAATTGGCCCAGTAAGCCACTCTCGGTGGTTAACAACTGCAAATAGGATTTGTCGCATATGGGTTTCAAAACATGGCCTTAAAGGCAGTAACTTGAAGACGTTACAACTTCTTGTGGAATTCATTGTCGGTGTTTACTATCCCTGCTGGTTTGCAATTAAATCGAAATTCTCTCGGGTGGAAGGACCTCGTCACATTCTTCTTTAATTGAAGCTCCTAAGATCTCAGGAGAAGGCAGTAGCCGATATTGTTTTTCCAACAATCAAACGTTAATCGTGGTTTGCATTTAGTGAAATGGTGCTTCAGACACTTTTATGCTCGGAGGATCAAGAAGAAAGGATGGCAGGGGTTCAGAAAATAATTGAGATAAGGAATGGCGATGATGATACACTAGGGGATCTATCTGTTCGGCCCAAGATAACACCTGCAATAAATTTAAATGCAACATCCCTGTTAGAACTTATAGACTGGTCATATAAAGAAAAAGTTTATGAACCTCCGCTTACGTGTAAACTTAAAATATCCGAAATAAGAAAGTTTGTTGAAGAGCCAATGCAAGTTCCAAAGTGGCCAAGTCATGGACAGTCCATAGAGAGGTGTGAGAAACAAGTAACAGAGGCTTCTGCCAAAGTGTACACTCATGAAAAACGGGATGGATTCATTAGAGGTCAGGAAGCAAGCAGAACAATGATGTCTAGGAATGAATCGAAGCATGTTGGTTTAAACTCTTTAAATGTTTTTTAATGTTTTTTACTGTTTTTTAATAAAGAAAATATATAAATAAAATGGCTTAAGTTCATTTTAGCAACATTTTTTGAAGTTTATAACAAGTAATCACTTTTTTCAGAAATTTCAATATACATTTTTATCAAACGCAAATTAACCAAGCTAAATGTTTATCAATACGCAAAAACCTTTCAAATTAGGATAAAACACATCAAAAGGCATATTTTTGGACCCCTTCATTTGCCAAAATCGGGAAAAAAAATTTTTCTCCCAAAATCGACACGCCTTAGTATAATAAGGACACCTTATGCTAAGTTCACACTTAGGTTTTTAAACGCGTTTAAGCAAAATGTTGATTTAGCTAATCAAAGCCGTTCACAATACATTTAAGATGATTATGATGACAGATGATTAAGAAAAAACACACACAACAAACACACAAAAAAACAACAAACAAATTTATATTTCTTTAAAGTATTAAAAATGGATAAAAACACTTTTATAAAGTTACTAGCTGGACCCGGTCCGCTTTGCTGGCCCTTAGTAAAGATTTAAAATTTTATAAAATATGAACGTATTTAATTGATTTTCAAAACATAAAAAAAAATAATAATAAATGTTTTACTTACCAGCAAATGCTATTAGATTCTTCATGTTTGTTTAAAATTATTGGATACCCTAACCGCGTATTAGAAAAATATTTATGGAAGTGGAAATAGACTTTTGTAAACGAAAATTAACATAAATGTTTGGAATAAAACTGGCTATTAAACCATATAATTTTTTTTTTCATTTTGGTGATTTTAGCGTATTTTAGTGAATTACCGCTCAATTGATAAATGTATATTGATAAAGATTTAGTGACATACCATGTATCTAAATTTTAAAACATTATTGGGGTATTCACAAGGTGTGCTATCATGTTATATTGTCGTAATGTTCTAACATTTTACAATGGTTTAAAAATATTGTTGTTGCTTGTTAACAAAAAGTGTCTTAAATTAATAGAACTTTGCTTGCTATGTTTATTGTGCTGTCGTAATTAATCAGAAGAGACCTGCGCTGAGCGGCCGAGCCGAGCAGCATTAGTTTTGTAGCCGTCGCCGTTGATGGTATAGTTTTATCCGTCTAATATCCGAATTTAACCTGCGGCTAGCAATTTTTGCAACAAAACACTTGCGGCGTCAAATTATATCGGCCTAGTACTTTGATGCTTGGTAAACAAACAATATAAAATTTATTTGTGATTTGCGTCTAAAAAATGGAAAATAGTCAGATAATATCTAATTTAATTTATTAATTCATGGATTAGAATTAAAAAATATTTTAATTTTGGTAAATATTTATTTTTTATATTTGTTTTAAATCAGCTGATTTAAATTCAAAATAGCACATTAAATTATGAGGGGTTGTTCACAACAGCCGTATTTTTTCATGCTATTACTTCAAGACTTATGACTTTATGACACCTTGTGAATCCCCCATATGTTTAGCGATTACGACGAAAATGACAAAAATATAAAAACGTGGAGCCATCTATCGGATAAATACGAAACTCCACAGAAACACTCCTCATACCTCATACATCAAACACACAAATTTTGGTCAAAGTCGGTGCAGTAGTTTTTGAGTTTAGCGATTACAAACAAACACGTCTCTTTTATATTTATAAATAAAGTTATTAGAAGATTATTTTAATCATTTTAATGATGAAACTGTGGAAATTTATGAATTATTTAAGTAAAAAAATAAAAACATTAAGCAGAAATCTTGGCCGGTTGTACACGATCATGTTGGCGATTCTACATTTGAAGTATGTTCAGTGGATTCTATGTGATTTATGAAGTGATTTAGTTGTAATCATGTCAATTTGAAGTGATTAACAAATCACTTCAATGTATGGGTAATCATCTCGATTTTGAAGTGACTAGAGCTTATAGTATGTTCACATTTGGCTTCTTAAACGCGTTTAAGCAGTTCGAACGTGATTAAGCTCTAATCACTTCAAAATCGAGATGATTACCCATACATTGAAGTGATTTGTTAATCACTTCAAATTGACATGATAACAACTAAATCACTTCATAAATCACATAGAATCCACTGAACATACCTCAAATGTAGAATCGCCAACATGATCGCGTACAACCGGCCAAGATTTCTGCTTAATGTTTTTATTTTTTTCCTTAAATAATTCATACATTTTCACAATTTCATCATTAAAATAATTAAAATAATCTTCTAATAACTTTATAAAAGTGTTTTTATCCATTTTTAATACTTTAAAGAAATATAAATTTGTTTATTGTTTTTTTGTGTGTTTTTTTTCTTAATCATCTGTCATCTTAATCATCTCAAATGTAATGTGAACGGCTTTGATTAGCTAAATCAACATTTTGCTTAAACGCGTTTAAAAACCTAAGTGTGAACTTAGCATTAATCAAGTTCGAACTGCTTAAACGCGTTTAAGAAGCCAAATGTGAACATACTAAATATTAGGCTTGCATTGGTAAGAAAATAAAAAAGCACCTAAGTTCGAAAACTTTTAATTTAAATTGATCATTTCCGGTTTTGCAGATGAAATTTTCTTTTTAAAGATCAAACGATTTTCAATAAAAATCACTAATCGAAATTTTTGGTTTCATTATTTTTTTTTTAGTTCAAAACGATAATTTTAAAAACATCGTAAAAAACGATATTTGGCAAACACATTCATATCCACTGGAACTAAAGCTTCGTACAGACGATGGTCAGATCTTACAATATTGTAAGCAGGCGTTGCCAACAGCAATATTTTTCTGACAATGGTGCGATTGTCAGATGCATTAATTTTGCACTTCTGCAAATACAAATGAGCTTACAATGTTCACACAGTTGTAAGACATTTTAGCAAATTTTAATGCAATTTAAGCAACGCTGTTTACCAATATTGTAAGATCTGACCATCGTCTGTACGAAGCTTAACGTTGTGCCAAAATTTAGGAAAGTTTTTTTTTGGTATGTCCGCTTCAAGAAGAATCATATAAGTTGTAATGTTAAGCATTTAATGTCTGTTGTAGACTGGGTGTTACCAGAGCAACACATTCAGATGCTTTGAATTGTGGCTCATTTCGAATGGAATGGAAAGAATCAATAAGTTCACATCGAATGATGTACAAAGCACCTGTGAATGGATAAACTGCAGCATTATTAAATTAGAATGAAAATCTAAATAATTTTATTTTTATTTCTACATTCTTTAGTTCTTTTAACCTTCAATAAATTTTTAGTTTAAGTATCTGTAAGATATCGGCGTTTGTTGTTTTCCTTGCTCTGAATATTAAGAAACGTAGAGTTTGCTTTTTTCGGGTGGGCTTGTTTTTTCGAAAGAATGTTTTTTATAGCTCAACCTGATCAAATATTGTTTTATTTATTTTTTTTTCATGTTTGTTTTTCACACCATTTATGCCAAAATAGAAATTGATTTATTTGTGTTGTTTAAAAAAAAATCACATGTGTGGGTTAAAACAAAAGCAACAAAAAGTATTGAAATTTTAAAAATAATGTATGGTTTTGCGCCATATTGCGAGTAACTGTTTTCTACTACTATTGTCCGACATGGGAATAGAAAACGGCAGGAAAAAGTCCTAATTCTATGATTTTGTTAGTAAGAAATGTGTTTTTTTTTGGTTTTCGCAACTTCACACCTATCAAATTTTGAAAGAAAATATTTTTATTTTATTTTTAGGAGAGGTTTCCTACTCTAGTCGTTTTCCTATGGACACGCGGGTTTATAGTGTGAAATTATAAAAAAGGAGACGAAGATGGTGAGTAGTTTAAGTAAATCTGTTAAATAAAATTACAAAAGTATAGGCGGCCATACATACCAGAAAAGGGTTCTATTGCTCTATTTTATGCTTTGGTCAGTGTTGCCACTTTGTGGGTAATTACCCGAATAGGGTATAGTTTTTAATCTTGTAGGTAGAACGTGGGTAATTTCTTTATGGTGTAGATCAGGTGTAATTTGGAATTCTTTCATTTCAAAAACAAATAATTTCAGAATTTGATTTCAGTGATAAAACTTAAGATATGGTTGATCTAAAAATGTTTCAGTTTACTTAACCAAAGTCACTGTTTATTTAAAAATATTCCATAGTTTATCAAGCAAAATATTGATTGTGAATGACGCCAGATGGACAATTACATTTTGATAAATATAAGCTTCATAGTAAAGGTATTCATGACAAAAGTTGCACTCTTGCGAAAAAGCAAAATTGCAAATAAACAACCGCACAGACAAATATTTTGCACAAACGTTACAAAATTGTCAGTGTCTAAGTAAGAGCAAGATTTTCAGAGTAAGACCCCTTTCAGACTCGGCAAGTTAGTTGCGCAAGTTACTTGCCGACAACAACAAAGTCTGTTCAAAATTTTTTTCTTTACCCCGACCTTACCGCTAACGTCTACAAACCAAGAGTTGCGCAAGAGACTTGCGCAAGTAACTTGCCGAGTGTGAAAGGGGTCTAAGAGTATAAAAGTTGTGCAACTTTTTGTGGCATTGCCAAATTTAACAAAATGGTAAAAAAATAAGCCATTAAATCAACTCTACACTATGCCTTTTTGCACAGTTGCAATGGTTAAAAAAAATTTACGTGAATACCTTTAGCAACTTAAGCTTTGTACAGACGGTGGGCAGATCTTACCATAATGTAAGGTCTGGCAAAACACTGCTAAAGAAAAATTGACGCCAAAGTAAAGTGTCAGTTCAGACGATTGTTAGAAAACCATACAATTTCATTGGCGGCCAACTGTCTGACAATAAATTAATCTGCCAACAAAACTCGTCTGTTCACACGGTTGTGAGATAATTGCATGTCAAGAATTGCCAGATCTGTTTCTAGACATTGAATGAAAAGGTATTTTTATAAGTAGGAAAAGTGCAAATATTGTTATTGAAGGGAAAAAACAATAGCAAGCATTTTTACTTTTTTATGATGTTTTAAATAGGTTTCATTGATGTTTATTAAAATAAATTTTAATTTTTCAAAATTAAACTTTTTTTGTTTTTTTCTTTTTACTCATGCATATCAGGGTAGGAAACAAAGGTGCAGTTGTTCTTTTTTTGATACATATGTTGGTGGCTATTAAAGGCCTGCAAATGTTGAACTATTAAACATGTCAACATGGCCACATAATGTTATTGTCAATTCATGTTATGCCGCTCATAGATGTTTGACAATAACATAATAAGACACAGTCGAATTAACGGAAAACAAATCTATGCATAGTTTTTACAGTGATTTTGCAGACATCAACATTGAAAATTAACATGTCAACATTAACTTTAACATGCGAAATATGCAGCATATATTGCTAAATGCATTGTAATCATTTGTATGGCTTATATTTATAATATAATATACAGTTCTTTTCGCTTGTAGTCACATCCTTTAGTTGCAGACAAAACGTGGACTATACTGTGACTATAATGTGACTATAAGGCTATTTCTCATATATGCCACTAATGCCTCATAACCGAATTCGGATGAAATCAAGTTATTTGAATATAGAAAATAAAAAAAAACATTTAAATTACACCGACATCAGGCTCATACTGTATAAAAAATAGTTCAAATAATAACAAGATATTTCATAACTGATACCAATGTCAAAAACTAATTTTTTACGAGTAGAGATTTGATGCCAAAAATAAACCATTTAATTCTTTCTTTCTTTGGATGGATTGTGGTTTCAAAAACTAAAAAGAACTTGGTAAATATTGCTAAAGTGACTATAACGCCATTAATTTGCTTTACTTTTCCCTTTGATGACTGTTGATAGATGGCATATATGGCAAATGTGCCTATATCGCTAAATGGACTATAACGTTAATACTTTATATTAAATTAACTTACAGCAGAAAAAAAAAACAGATAAAATGGACAATATCGCTAATGTGACTATAAGCGGGAGTGACTATAAACGAAAAGTACTGTATAACTACAAAAAAAAGGAAAACTTATTGATTATGCTTGTTATTAATTTCAAGAATTTTTTAAAGATTTTAGAAAAGAATATTAAAATATATATTCTTCAGTAGATAAAGGAAATCATTCATACTTAATTAAAAAAATGATTGCACAAAATTTGTAAACCGCTGGACTGATTTTTTTAAAGTTTTGATAGTATATTTTCTATGGTTTGGAAAGAACAAGAGGCTATATAATTTTTCAAAATTTTTAGCGGAAGTGGCACCTCCTATACAAGGTTAACACTTATTTTCGTAAATTTTAAAAACTATTTGAGCTAGAGCTTTCAACCTTTTTTTATAAAAAGCTCTTACAAGTAAAACATTTACGGTCCTATTTTATGAAATGTACTAAAGTATCTAAATCTATTTAGTTTAATCATACTAGATGATTTTTGCTTGGTGGGCAAATAATCATATTAAACAGGATAGGATCGGAAAGGCTTTTGACCTCATCGTTTATCTAGAAAAGTGTTTCAGTTAGACCTATGTAGCATTAAGGGCCATTATTACAACTTACAAATAGTTATTTTTAGGATGCTATCTGACAGATAAATAGTTTTTGGTTATAACAAGTTAACATTAACCTAAAAAGTGACTGATAAGCTAACATCAGGTTTGTCCTCATGGTAACTTTACAAGTGAACTTTAAGAACTTGAAGATGCCATATTTTCTGCCGAAGATATGGTAACTTCAATATTAGTCTTAAATTACTCAACTTTTTTAAAAAAACACAATTTAACACAAAAACAAAACAATTTACCATTAAAACCAAAAATAAAGCACAAAAATTTACTTTTGTTTTTAATTAATAAATAAAACAAAACTAAGTCGTTGCCACTACGTATATTAAACAACCAAAAGTAGTCGGTATATACTGCAATGTTGCCACAGTATATAAATTACATTTTTTATTTTATCGGACAGTTGTAATAATGGAAAAAACTGACTGGTCCCTTTATCGTTCAAGATAGCTATTGTTCACGTTAACTATCAGCAACTTTATCATTTGGTTGTAATAATGGCCCTAAGAGTAGCAGATAATGACCATCTGCACTTCAAAATATATACCTTATATGATTAAGTTGATAGTCTGTAAAAATTAAGCTTTTAAAAAAATAATTTTTAAGTAATTGAAAAAGTATTGGCTTAAGATACACAAATACCAATTAATTTTAAGAGTCAAAAAAGCGGAGCGGATAGTTTTTGTTCAAAAACACAAAATTGGTTATTTTTGTGTTGAAAAAAAGTAACCAAAATGGAAATAAGTACACAAGTACACATTGGAAAAAAGTAAAAGTAAAATTGTTCAATTTTACGTATTGCACAATTATATCGCCAATGTGTATGTGATATTCGAAAGTGGCACAATTCATTGGCCACAATCAAAAGCCTTTTGATTTTTATTGCACAACGAAAAGAAAGTGAAGTGTGTTGGCAACATTGTGGAATGCTGTTTATGTTATTCCTATAGGTTATGTTCATTTTTTTTTATTGAATGAATGAAACCATTGTGCGACTTATTGCATAATATAGGACAAAATGGAAATAATATGGCGAATATCATATATAATAATATTGCAAGTGTATGGGCCGCTTAACAATAAAAAAAAACATCCAGTGTTCACACTATTGTCAGATATCTAACAATATTGTTATTTTACAATGGACTGATAATAATTTTTCTGACAACGTTGTCAAACAAAAATTTCCAGTTCCCACGATTGCAAGATATTTTTAGCACATTTTTCTAACCGACTGTACAAAGGTTATTGGAAAAATAAGGTATTTATACTAAAAAATAAACGCTGGAGGAAGATATGTTTCCAATATTACAATAAGTATTAAAATTCATTTCCGTTTTAACAGTTTAAATGCTTTAGTTGAGATATATTAAGCGCCCTTAACATTTGTCAAACTGATTTGAGAAACAGACTGTCGTCTGAAACCATTACAGGAATATTAATTTCAAAATAAAGTAAAGTTAAAGTTTCACCCTTCTGGCCTCTTCGTGCGAATATCGGTACTTTGTTGAAAATTACACGGCAAATATTTTTGTGGAACAAATAAACACTCTTTATAAAGGCCATTTTGGCTCCATTCTAACAAATCGTATAAAACACCCCTACCAAGGGTGGGGGCGGGGAGGAAATGTTTTGCAAAAATGCTGGCCATTAAATTTTACTATATGTATATGCCTTAACACAGCAAAGCCCAAAACAGCTAAATGGGGCTAGGCGCACACAAATCATAAGTAACTGAAAATTTTCAATTTCTTGTGATTTGTTGATTTGCTGTGTTAGTGGTGGGCTTGTGAATCACACTCACAAATCACTAGTGTGTGGTCAGCTCAAGCCTGCAATGCACAGTGGGGAAGTACACATATAATATATCAAAGTTTATGGAATTTTATATTCATTTTAAAAATTAATATAATTTTCATACATGGGAGCACTGCAGTAAAAAAAGTATGCATTAATGATAATTTTTAACAATTGTAAAATTCATTAAAGACATTTTGCAAAACAGTGCGAACAATTTGATTTTCAGTTTTTGTAAACATTATAAATTTTTATTTATAAAGTTTAAGTTTTATTAATTTATATAATTTAATGAAACTTTACCACTAAAAAGAATTTTTAATGCTTAGTACAATAAAATTAAATTCCTATAAAATTTGATGTTTTAGTTTTTTGGGAATATTTTCCCTAATAAGTACGGGTCTCAGGATCCGCAAACGTATTGTGGTGTCTTGCAAACAGGGCTTAAAATATTTGATGTTGGCTTTGCTATTGGAGAAAATGTGACACAAAGTGGAAATTTTGAAATAGATAGGTTTACTTCGGAAGCGCATGGATCCCGTAGTAATTGAAACTTTTGAACTTTTTTTGCGCAGCACGTGATGTAACCTCTCAAAAAAGAAAACTTTAAAAATTTTTTTTTATAAATGAAAAAAAAAAATACATTTTTACTTAAAATGGCAGAAAACCAAATTTTAACTTTTTAATTATAATTACAAAAGATTTTTTACACATTCTTTTTGAGATTATTCACCGATTTGCAGTTAATTCACAAAAACTGTTTTTAAAAAAATCATGATAAATTGAAATCCAATATTTCACAATACTAGACCAATTGAGCTCCAAAATAACAAACTTTTATTTAGTTTTTAAAATTGGGCTAAAATTAAGAATTCTGGATTGTTTTTCATTTTTGGAAAACCCGAGGTGCCCTACTTTGGGAACTTCTTGTGATATGTATATAGACCCCAAACCCAAAACTAATGGCGTTTTCTTTTCTAAAAAAAAAGTGTTGCATAAGTGTTACATGTGACTTGGCAACTTTTTTAAATGCACCCCTAATTTTTAAGAAGTGTTTCATATTTTACGTTTACTAAAGAACACAAATTTCGGCATTTAACAATAAAGTACAATTAGCGCAATGTAAATTCAATTAATAATATACATGTTTTTCAGAAAAGAACATAAAAAAATGTAAAAGGCAGAATAAATGCAGTATTTTACTCAGAAAAGAAAACGCCATAAAACTCGAACACAAGTATTTAACCCTAGAAAGATAATCTGCGTAAAATTTACGCATACTGTAAACAAAAAGTTTTGTTAATTATTGAAGTTGTTTTTTTGTTTTAGTTTTTTCTGATAATCTTCTATATATATAAAAAGAAGTGTACACTTTGATGTCACCACTAACTGCAAAAACGGGTAAACTGATTTAAACCAAAATTTAAGAGTACTTTGAGGATAGTCTGTAAATGGTTTATGTGAAGTTTGCACGAAGTCGGCCCAGTGGTTCTTGAGATATGGCATTTAGATTTTCATATATATTCCTAAAACAAAATGCCCTCTATATTCAATGTTATGATTTTTTATTGTCACTTGAAAAGTTACCAAGCCATTGTATCGTAATGTCTTATGTGTACAATGACATTTGGAATAGATCCTAATGCATATTTAATATCGCTAGAGGGCGTAAAATAGGGTTAAACGGGTAAAAGCTCCCCCTCCCAATATCTGCTTAACTAATCAACCGATTTTCTTGAAATTTGGCAGGCAAATAGTGTAACATCTGGAAGGGACTATAGCCTATAATTTTTATTATTAAGAGTGAGCAATAGGGCAAGAGGAGTTCCCGCACTCCCTTCTTATATCTTCTTAACTAATAAACTGGTTTTATTAAAATTTGGCATGCAGACACTGTAATATTTAAAGGAACTGTAGGATAAACATTTTTTGGAAATTCCAATAATTAGGGCGTAAAAGAGGACAAAAGGAGTAAAGGCTCCCTCTACCCATGTCTTCTTAATTAATTATCCAATGATAGTTTCAAGAAACTGCAGGCATAAATTTCAACATTTACGGCGCAAAATAAATCAAAAAGGGAAAACGCACCCCCTCCTATCATCGAGCTTATTTGTGTTGGCTAAAGACGGACTGACAGAAAATATCGTACACGTAATGAAAATTTATTATTCCTGTTTGATTTTCATACTTCAGGATAAACAATACATCACTTTTTTATTTTCAACTTTTGAATATGTAACGAACAGAAATAAATAAATATTGTTTTATTTGTCATCGCCGATCATGGTATAAAGCGCTTTATTTATCTTTCTTTCACTAGAAAAAAGCTATGTATATGGCAAAACAACGTTTGCCGGGGCAGCTAGTAAATATATATAAACATTAGAGCGACTCAGGTTGTATGGAAGCAAAATTCGTGCTCGATGTACCCTCCTAAAAATGAACCTTGGACTTTTTTAAGATGACATTTTAAATATTTCGGCTCCAGCTTTGACCTCTCGTGAGCTGGACCATTTTGAAAAATGGTCTATTTTTGCATGTTTTGTTAATTTGAGAATCTGTTTCCTTACCAACATATATAAATAGGGTATCGTAAAAAAGGGTTTTTTAAGGCGCGTCCAACTGTATATACAATTTGTCCAAGGACGATCATCCATGTCCTTTTTTTTAAGGATTTTCTGTTAAAAACACGGTTTTTGAATTTTTTGTTCGGGGTTGTTTGTAATAAAAATGCCAAAATAACATATTTTAATCTTTAGTCGATTTAATTAAATACGTGTCTCAGCTTTTTTTGAAATTCGTGCTAGTTCGCGTTTTGACAAAAATGCAATGGGGTGGTAGCCCTTCGTTTTAAATAGGGCAATATGGGTATCAAATTTCTTCTTTTGACAAGGACATAATCTTGGTATGTAAATAATTTAGATTTTTGCAAATTAGATGCATTTCATGGTGCTCTGGAATATATATAAATGTAATTTTGTAGTAACTCTAATATGATAGCGGATTTACTTCCTATATCATGTACGGATGAAAATAGGACTAAAGAAAATAAAAAAGGAAATACTCAACGACTTAAATTTTTTTTAATTTGCGAAAAAAATATGCCGCCAAAAAGTCGTGGATCATTTCTTTTTTTCATTCTTTAGTCCTATTTTTATCCAAACATGAATTAGAAACTAAATTCGCAATCATATTAGAGTTACCACAAAATTTCATTTATATATATTCCAGAGCACCGTGTAAAATGCATCTAACTTGCAAAAAATCTAAACTATTTAAATGCAACGATGATGTACTTGTCAAAAGAAGAAATTTGATACCCATATTGCCCTATTTAAAACGAAGGGTTACCCCCCATTGCATTTTTGTCAAAACGCGAACTAGCACGAATTTCAAAAAAAGCTGAGACACGTATTTAATTAAATCGACTAAAGATTAAAATATGTTATTTTGGCATTTTTATTACAAACAACCCCGAACGAAAAATTCAAAAACCGTGTTTTTAACAGAAAATCCTTAAAAAAAAGGACATGGATGATCGTCCTTGGACAAATTGTATATACAGTTGGACGCGCCTTAAAAAACCCTTTCTTACGATGTTGGTAAGGAAACAGATTCTCAAATTAACAAAACATGCAAAAATAGACCATTTTTCAAAATGGTCCAGCTCACGATAGGTCAAAGCTGGAGCCGAAATATTTAAAATGTCATCTTAAAAAAGTCCAAGGTTCATTTTTAGGAGGGAACATCGAGCACTTTTTTTGGTGAGTCGCTCTAATAAACATATTTAAACCTCGGGTCTTTTTACTTTAGCTGTATTGAAAAAAGTAATCAACATTAGTTTATTTTAAATTAATCAACAAAATGCCACAAATTATCTTTCCAAAAAGCATGCGTAAATTTTACGCATGATTATCTTTAACGTATATCAGAATATGAGTATCTTTCTAGGGTTAATTGCAAATTCAAATTTTGTTCCAATTGGTTTAACCGTATACGAAATCAAAAATTATTTCAATTGTTTTCCAAAATCACTCACTGTGCTACTTATATCATTGCAATTACCTAATGTGTTAAAGGGCAATCTCGAGTTTGGCTCTTATTTACTGCACGAACAGTCCAAAAGTGTGAAATTTACCCCCCCCCCCCCCCCAAAAAAAAAAAAAAACCAGAATCCATTGTCAGAACCCCGTGGTGAAAAAAGTTCATAATTGTTGTAGTGTATATTAATGTAAAAATTATTATTATTACTTACTAGCATTTAACCCGCTACTTCGTTAGCGTCTCCTTTTATTCGTGGACATATTTTTATGCCAAAGTTTACTTTTCTAGGCTTAAACTTGTTTAAATTTAAGCATTTAACCCGCTACTTTTTAATCGGGCTTTTTCTTTCATGAACATATTTATATGCCAAAGAATATGTATCTATGTTTTAGCAAAAAAGTTCCAAAATTTTTATCTCATAGGTTGATATTTACACATGACTTTGCACATTTTATTTTGTGTTTCTAAGTTCAATATTATAGAAAATTTAAAAAGTACCACTCGTATAACACAAAAGCAAATGAAAGTAAGTTAATTTCCCGTATTATCCGTTTTGATACTTGTTGCACCCCATTTATGTATGAAACATTTCAGTGTTGTGGTGGGAGCCCATAATTAAGTACGAATATGCCAATGAATGGAGACAAATATTTTGTTAAAAAGGACCACATGACCTTGCATGTTGAATTTTATGTTTCTAGGTCCAATACTAACGGAAATTCAAAAACAGTACCGATTAATGAACAAAAAAGTACCTAAAAGCCCTCTTTCAGGTTCTTATCCACTCAGGACCTTGCATGTTTAATTTTATGTTTCTAGGTCCAATATTAACGGAAATTAAAAAAGTGGGAGCCCATAATTAAGTACGAATATGCCAATGAATGGAGACAAATATTTTGTTAAAAAGGACCACATGACCTTGCATGTTGAATTTTATGTTTCTAGGTCCAATACTAACGGAAATTCAAAAACAGTACCGATTAATGAACAAAAAAGTACCTAAAAGCCCTCTTTCAGGTTCTTATCCACTCAGGACCTTGCATGTTTAATTTTATGTTTCTAGGTCCAATATTAACGGAAATTAAAAAAGTACCAATCAAAGAATAAAAAAGTACCAAAAAGTTCCCTCTTATAAATTCTTATCCACTCAGGGCATTGCATGTTGAATCTTATGTTTTAAGGTCCAATATTAACGACAATAAAAAACTACCAGTTGCAGAAACAAAAAGCTAAAGAAAAACATAAATTTCCCGTATCTCCCCTTTTTGGTACTATTTTTTCCCCCATTTAGTTATCAAAAATTTCAGTATTGTAGTGAGAGCTCATAATTAAGTACGAATATGTCAATGAATGGAGAAAAATGTTTCGTATAAAAAAAGTACCAAAAATAGTTACGATTTTTACCCTTTAAATGTTCAAAATTCGAAAAAGTATCAAATTCGTATTTGTATTTTTTTGATAAGTTTCGAATGTTGTATAAACTTTGTTACTATGTTGATTGGTTCAAAAGAAAGATGGGGTGCCAAAAAAGTACGAAAATTAAGGTTTTACACGTTTGCTTCCTAATAGGACCAAATTTAAAAAAGTACCAGATACGATAAGTATTACGTTTTTACCCTTTTTTACCCCCTAAACATTCGAATTTCCAAAAATCCCGTCTTAGTGGATCGATTTGGAGAGTCACCTATCTCTGCTCCAAATGTCAAGTTTTTTGCTACAGGAGTTTAGGCTGTGCGATGATGAATTAGTGAGTCAGTCATTCAGTAACGTTACAATTTTATATATATATAGATGGATAGATGAAGAACAATTTTGTGAAAAAGTAACACAATTTGGAACGATTTAAGGTGTGAAAAACATTTGAATTCAAAAAAGTACCAAAATTAAGGTTTTACCCGTTTGCTTCCTAATAGGACCAAATTTAAAAAAGTACCAGATACGATAAGTATTACGTTTTTACCCTTTTTTACCCCCTAAACATTCGAATTTCCAAAAATCCCGCCTTAGTGGATCGATTTGGGGAGTCACCTATCTCTGCTCCAAATGTCAAGTTTTTTGCTACAGGAGTTTAGGCTGTGCGATGATCAACAATAAATGTTAATTTTTTCCTTTAGCTGAGGAGGTATGAGGCTAGCAGGATCGATTTAGCGAGAGGACAGACCGCGGTCCAAATGTCAACCTTTTAGCTTCAGACGTTTAGGCTCTGCGATGAAAGATAAATAGATGGAGAAAAAATCTTTTGTAAAAAGTAACAAACAAATGTTGGTACAATTTTGACCCCTTAAACGTTCGAATTTCCATAAAGTACCAAATATGCATTTGTATTTTTTAGATAAGTTACAAATGTTATATAATTTTTATTTCTATGTGCATTGATTTAAAAGCTAGATGGTGGAAAAAATACCCAAAATACAGGTTTTACCCGTTTGCTACCTAAAAGGGCCGAATTTCGTAAAAGTACCAGACAGCTATTAGCTTTTTTTTATTTAATGCACAAAAATTAATATTAAATTAAATAAAAGTACCAGTTTATTTAAAACAATTACCAGTTAGAGAACGAAAAAGAACCAAAATATCCTTTTTACAGATTTTCATTCACTCAGGAACTTGCTTGTTTAATTTTATGTTTCTAGGTCCAACAAATACGGAAATTGAAAGGGTACCAGTTAAAGAACAAAATAGTTCCAAAAACCCTCTTGCAGATACTCATTCACTAGGAACCTTGCATGGTTAATTTTATCTTTCTAGGTCCAATACTAACGAAAATTCAAAAAGTACCAAAAATTTCCCTTCTATAGATTCTCAACCACTCAGGACATTGCATGTTGAATTTTATTATTCTAGGTTCAATATTAACGTAAATTCAAAAAATTCCAGTTAATGATCAAAAAACAGTACCAAAATGCCCTCTTACAGATTCTTATTCACTCAGGATCTTGCATGTTTAATTTTATGTTTCTAAGTCCAATAAAAACGGACCTTTTATGTTTAATATTATGTTTCTAGGTCCAATACTAACGGAAATTCAAAAAGTACCAGTAATTGAACAAAAAAGTACCAAAAATCCCTCTTACAGATTCTCATTCACTCAGTACCTTGCATGTTTAATTTTATGTTTCTAGGTCCAATATTAATGGAAATTAAAAAATTACCAGCCAAAGAACAAAAAAGTACCAAAAACTTCCCTCTTTTAGATTCCTATCCACTCATTACACATATTGAATTTTATATTTCTAGGTCCAATAATAACGGAAATTCAAAAAGTACCAGTTAATGAACAAAAAAGTACCAAAAACTTCCCTCTTATAGATTCTTATCCACTCAGGACATTGCATCTTGAATTTTATGTTTCTAGGTCCCAGTATTGGACGGAAATTATATCAAAAATACCAGTTGTCGAACCAAAAAGCTAAAGAAAAATATCAAATTTCCCGTATTTCCCCTTTTTAGTACTATTTTTCCCCCATTAAAGTATAAAAAATTTCAGTATTGTAGTGGGAGTCAATAATTTAGTACGAATATGTCAATGAATGGAGAAAAATATTTTTTAAAAAAGGACCACATGACCTTGCATGTTGAATTTTATGTTTCTAGATCCAATACTTACGGAAATTCAAAAAGTACCAACTAATGAACAAAAAAGTACCTTAAAGCCCTCTTACAGGTTCTTATCCACTCAGGACCTTGCATGTTTAATTTCATGTGTCTGGGTCCAATATTAACTTAAATTAAAAAAGCACCAGCTAAAGAACAAAAAAGTACCAAAAACTTCCCTCTTATAGATTCCTATCCACTCATTACATTGCATATTAAATTTTATGTTTCTAGTTCCAATAATACCGGAAATTCAAAAAGTACCAGTTAAAGAACAAAAAAGTACCAAAAAGCGATTTTACAGATTCTCATTCACTCAGGACCTTGCATGTTTAATTTTATCTTTCTAGGTCTAATAACAACGGAAATTTAGAAAGTACCAGTCAAAGAATAAAAAATAACAAAAAGTTCACTCTTATAGATTTTCATCCTAGGTGCAATACTAACGGAAATTCAAAAAGTACCAGTTGAAGAACAAAAAAGTACCAAAAAGTTCCATTATAGATTCTTATCCACTCAGCACATTACATGTTGAATTTAATGTTTCTAGGTCCAATAATGACGGAAATTCAAAAAGTACTAGTTAAAGAACAAAAAAGTACCAAAAAGCCCTCTTACAGATTCTTATTCACTCAGGACTTTGCATGTTTAATTTTATCTCTCTAGGTCTAATACCAACCGAAATTCAAAAAGTACCAGTCAAAAAATAAAAAAGTACCAAAAAAATCCCTCTTTCAGATTCTCGTTCACTCAGGACATTGCATTTAAAATTTTATGTTTCTAGGTCCAATATTAACGGAAATTCAAAAAGTACCACTTATAGAACAAAAAAGTACCAAAAAGTTCCGCAATAGAATCTTATCCCCTCAGGACATTGCATGTTGAATCTTATGTTTTTGGGTCCAATATTAACGATAATTAAAAAAATACCAGTTGTAGAACCAAAAAGCTAAAGAAAAATAGCAAATTTCCCGTATTTCCTTTTTTTGGTACTATTAGTTCCGCCCATTAAAGTTTCAAAAATTTCAGTATTGTAGTGGGAGTCCATAATTTGGTACGAATATCTCAATGAATGTAGAAAAATGTTTTGTTAAAAAAAGTACCAAAAATAGTTACGATTTTCACCCCTTAAATGTTCGAATTTCGAAAAAGTACCAAAATTTATATTCGTATTTTTTTGATAAGTTTCGAATGTGGTATAAACTTTGTTTCTATGTTTATTGGATCAAAAGATAGATGGGGTGTCAAAAAAGTACCAAATTTCAGGTTTTACCCGTTTACTCCCTAAAAGGGCCGAATTTCAAAAAATACCAGACACCTGTCCGCTAATTTTTTTAAAGAACACCGGTAAGTATTACATTATTTTGTATCTCTTTTAGTTTTGGAGATATAAGATTACCGAATTTTCCCGTTTTTACCCTTTTTACACCCTAAGCATTCGAATTTCCAAAAATCCCGTCTTAGGGGATCGATTTGGGGTGTGACCAATCTCTGGTCCAAATTTCAAGTGCTTAGCTTCAGGCGTTTAGGCTGTGCGATGATGAATCAGTGAGTCAGTCAGTCAGTCAGTAACGTTACAATTTTATATATCGTTACCTTAATATAAAAAGGCCCCAACTCATCAAAAACACTTTTTACAGGAGAAGGAAAAAACTTAATAAAAGCTGAAATAATATAGCTACACAAACATTGTCAAAAAACATCTTTATTAAAATTAAACGAGGAATTCAGATTGAAATACATATGTATGAGTATGTATGAGTCAGTGTTATTTTCTTTCGAAAAATTGTGTGTATGAGTTAGGGCTTTTTGTGTTCTGCTTATAACTTCTTTATTTTTAATCTAATTTGCTTGAAATTTTAATAGAATGTGTATTAGCAACCATTCTACAAGAATCAATAAAAAAACGGATTTCCAAAAATAATGAGTTGGGGCCTTTTTATATTAAGGTAACGATATATAGATTAAACGTTAATTTGATATCAGGTGTAGCTTAAATTAAATTGGGTAATTTTGCTTTATCTTAGGTGGAGTTTTGTATTTTGCTGATAGTATTACTGGCTTTGAAATACAGTCTCAAAAGTCGAGCCTCATGCTATGTTCATACGACGATATAAACCACTCGTTTCGCTCTCTGAAACTAAATTGCCATACATACTGTTCACACGATTCATTCTTGATTCATTTTGAAATTTTTTTGTTATCTTATGCCCAATTTTCAGGATAGAATTTAAATCTATATTAAGTTAATTTTCATATAAACCTTAATCGTATTTAAATACAGATTGATTTTTTGAGTTTTATTTGAAAAGTCTTATTTAAAAAAAATATCATAGTAAAGTTTATTTATTTGCAAGGTGGTCTCTAACATATAGAGCGCTAACACATAACCCCCAGGGTGCAAGAAGACGAGGAAGGCCGAAGAACTCTTGGCGACGTTCAACATTAAACGAAATTAACAGGCTGCCTCATTTTAATGATAGAAAGATAGTTTATTTGACGCAACTGAAAAGTATTGCTAATATACGCTCCAGATGGAGATTTCTTATTGAGAGCAAGGCTTATTATTATTATTATTATTATTATTATTATTATTATAAGGTGGTCTCAAAAAACAGCTGAATGGTATTGCCTTGCCTGTTGTTGTATTGTTGTCATATCCCTACAGATAATATTGGACTACGTGGTCCATTGTGACTTAAATGGACTACTTACAACATGGTCCAATCTACTGTAATATGGACCATGTTATAAGAAATTAACATGCAGTGCTGCCAAAAACTGCATGATGTATACTTTTCTATAGTTTACAGTATTACACATTGGTAGCCCTGATGGTGTCCATTATTAATTGTTTATTTAAAAGTGAAAGTTTGTGAAATCTGTGAAAAAAAGGTACACTTTAGTGTACTCCATACTTTAGTACTCCATGGAGTAGTGTTAGGGACTACTTCGGTGGGTTATATGGTCCCCTCCTAGGACATCGTAATGTTAAATGGACCACCTTTTACCCATATATTTGGAGTAGTTTTGGAGTACTCCTACTCCTTTATGGACTACTCTTTACATGCATGTATGGACTAGTCTCGTTATCTGCAGGGATTAAGGCAACCTTGCTAAGTTATTCCCATGGAAACTTAAGTTGAATTTAAATGTACCACATCGGTGAATTAAGTTTTATTTAAGTGTTTAGTGAAGAAGAGAATTTTGTATTTAAAACGGTTTTAAACATAAATGTGTTTTAATATCAATCCTGAAAATTGGCCATTAGTGTGATTTTATTTAAAAAAGATAAAAAATTAAGTAAAAATTAATATAATATTATTTAATACTTTTATTAATATTATTTTTTTATAATTATTACTAAATGTTATTTTTGTCAAGCTAATAGGGCCTAAATTTCTTCAATGTAAATAAAATTCAATTTTGAATTACATTATTTTGTTCCCGACGTTTCGTCGATTGTTTGTCGACTTTTTCAAGGGATTTTAATATGAAATTTAATCACATTAAAAAGTTTGAGATGTACCCAGGAGCATACAAATATAAACCATCATTTTAATATTTAAATTCATATTACTTTAAACTTTAAATATATCACAGCTCAAGTGATTGCAACAATATAACTCGCAATTATTTTGTTTTTTTTTTTATTTAACATAAATTTTTATTTTGTTTTTTTCTTTGTTTTAATTTTTTTGCGGGCTAGTTCAGATAAACTAAAGCTGTAAGGTCTTGCAATCTGCTGAAAATATACTGCCAAAGAAAAATTTCCACCAAAAGTAAATTGTCAGTTCAGACAATTGTAGGAAAATCATACAGTTTCATTGGCAGAAAACTGTCCGACAATAAATTCATACAACAAAAATTGTCAGTTCGCACGGTTGTCAGATAATTGCATGTCCAGCTCACGAGAGGTCAAAGCTGGAGCCGAAATATTTAAAATGTCATCTTAAAAAAGTCCAAGGTTCATTTTTAGGAGGGAACATCGAGCACTTTTTTGGTGAGTCGCTCTAATAAACATATTTAAACCTCGGGTCTTTTTACTTTAGCTGTATTGAAAAAAGTAATCAACATTAGTTTATTTTAAATTAATCAACAAAATGCCACAAATTAGCTTTCCAAAAAGCATGCGTAAATTTTACGCATGATTATCTTTAACGTATATCAGAATATGAGTATCTTTCTAGGGTTAATTGCAAATTCAAATTTTGTTCCAATTGGTTTAACCGTATACGAAATCAAAAATTATTTCAATTGTTTTCCAAAATCACTCACTGTGCTACTTATATCATTGCAATTACCTAATGTGTTAAAGGGCAATCTCGAGTTTGGCTCTTATTTACTGCACGAACAGTCCAAAAGTGTGAAATTTACCCCCCCCCCCCCCCAAAAAAAAAAAAAAACCAGAATCCATTGTCAGAACCCCGTGGTGAAAAAAGTTCATAATTGTTGTAGTGTATATTAATGTAAAAATTATTATTATTACTTACTAGCATTTAACCCGCTACTTCGTTAGCGTCTCCTTTTATTCGTGGACATATTTTTATGCCAAAGTTTACTTTTCTAGGCTTAAACTTGTTTAAATTTAAGCATTTAACCCGCTACTTTTTAATCGGGCTTTTTATTTCATGAACATATTTATATGCCAAAGAATATGTATCTATGTTTTAGCAAAAAAGTTCCAAAATTTTTATCTCATAGGTTGATATTTACACAGGACTTTGCACATTTTATTTTGTGTTTCTAAGTTCAATATTATAGAAAATTTAAAAAGTACCACTCGTATAACACAAAAGCAAATGAAAGTAAGTTAATTTCCCGTATTATCCGTTTTGATACTTGTTGCACCCCATTTATGTATGAAACATTTCAGTGTTGTGGTGGGAGCCCATAATTAAGTACGAATATGCCAATGAATGGAGACAAATATTTTGTTAAAAAGGACCACATGACCTTGCATGTTGAATTTTATGTTTCTAGGTCCAATACTAACGGAAATTCAAAAACAGTACCGATTAATGAACAAAAAAGTACCTAAAAGCCCTCTTTCAGGTTCTTATCCACTCAGGACCTTGCATGTTTAATTTTATGTTTCTAGGTCCAATATTAACGGAAATTAAAAAAGTACCAATCAAAGAATAAAAAAGTACCAAAAAGTTCCCTCTTATAAATTCTTATCCACTCAGGGCATTGCATGTTGAATCTTATGTTTTAAGGTCCAATATTAACGACAATAAAAAACTACCAGTTGCAGAAACAAAAAGCTAAAGAAAAACATAAATTTCCCGTATCTCCCCTTTTTGGTACTATTTTTTCCCCCACTTAGTTATCAAAAATTTCAGTATTGTAGTGAGAGCTCATAATTAAGTACGAATATGTCAATGAATGGAGAAAAATGTTTCGTATAAAAAAAGTACCAAAAATAGTTACGATTTTTACCCTTTAAATGTTCGAAATTCGAAAAAGTATCAAATTCGTATTTGTATTTTTTTGATAAGTTTCGAATGTTGTATAAACTTTGTTACTATGTTGATTGGTTCAAAAGAAAGATGGGGTGCCAAAAAAGTACGAAAATTAAGGTTTTACCCGTTTGCTTCCTAATAGGACCAAATTTAAAAAAGTACCAGATACGATAAGTATTACGTTTTTACCCTTTTTTACCCCCTAAACATTCGAATTTCCAAAAATCCCGTCTTAGTGGATCGATTTGGAGAGTCACCTATCTCTGCTCCAAATGTCAAGTTTTTTGCTACAGGAGTTTAGGCTGTGCGATGATGAATTAGTGAGTCAGTCATTCAGTAACGTTACAATTTTATATATATATAGATAGATAGATGAAGAACAATTTTGTGAAAAAGTAACACAATTTGGAACGATTTAAGGTGTGAAAAACATTTGAATTCAAAAAAGTACCAAAATTAAGGTTTTACCCGTTTGCTTCCTAATAGGACCAAATTTAAAAAAGTACCAGATACGATAAGTATTACGTTTTTACCCTTTTTTACCCCCTAAACATTCGAATTTCCAAAAATCCCGCCTTAGTGGATCGATTTGGGGAGTCACCTATCTCTGCTCCAAATGTCAAGTTTTTTGCTACAGGAGTTTAGGCTGTGCGATGATCAACAATAAATGTTAATTTTTTCCTTTAGCTGAGGAGGTATGAGGCTAGCAGGATCGATTTAGCGAGAGGACAGACCCCGGTCCTAATGTCAACCTTTTAGCTTTAGACGTTTAGGATCTGCGATGAAAGATAAATATGTGGAAAAAAATATTTTGAAAAAAGTAACAAACATATCTTAGGAGGTATGAGGTTAGCAGTATCAATTGGGCGAGAGGAGAGCCTCCGGTCCAAATGTCAACCTTTTAGCTTCAGACGTTTAGGCTCTGCGATGAAAGATAAATAGATGGAGAAAAAATCTTTTGTAAAAAGTAACAAACAAATGTTGGTACAATTTTGACCCCTTAAACGTTCGAATTTCCATAAAGTACCAAATATGCATTTGTATTTTTTAGATAAGTTACAAATGTTATATAATTTTTATTTCTATGTGTATTGATTTAAAAGCTAGATGGTGGAAAAAATATCTAAAATACAGGTTTTACCCGTTTGCTACCTAAAAGGGCCGAATTTCGTAAAAGTACCAGACAGCTATTAGCTTTTTTTTTATTTAATGCACAAAAATTAATATTAAATTAAATAAAAGTACCAGTTTATTTAAAACAATTACCAGTTAGAGAACGAAAAAGAACCAAAATATCCTTTTTACAGATTTTCATTCACTCAGGAACTTGCTTGTTTAATTTTATGTTTCTAGGTCCAACAAATACGGAAATTGAAAGGGTACCAGTTAAAAAACAAAATAGTTCCAAAAACCCTCTTGCAGATACTCATTCACTAGGAACCTTGCATGGTTAATTTTATCTTTCTAGGTCCAATACTAACGAAAATTCAAAAAGTACCAGTTAGTAAATAAAAAAGTACCAAAAATTTCCCTCCTATAGATTCTCAACCACTCAGGACATTGCATGTTGAATTTTATTATTCTAGGTTCAATATTAACGTAAATTCAAAAAATTCCAGTTAATGATCAAAAAACAGTACCAAAATGCCCTCTTACAGATTCTTATTCACTCAGGATCTTGCATGTTTAATTTTATGTTTCTAAGTCCAATAAAAACGGACCTTTTATGTTTTATATTATGTTTCTAGGTCCAATACCAACGGAAATTCAAAAAGTACCAGTTATTGAACAAAAAAGTACCAAAAATCCCTCTTACAGATTCTCATTCACTCAGTACCTTGCATGTTTAATTTTATGTTTCTAGGTCCAATATTAACGGAAATTAAAAAATTACCAGCCAAAGAACAAAAAAGTACCAAAAACTTCCCTCTTTTAGATTCCTATCCACTCATTACACATATTGAATTTTATATTTCTAGGTCCAATAATAACGGAAATTCAAAAAGTACCAGTTAATGAACAAAAAAGTACCAAAAACTTCCCTCTTATAGATTCTTATCCACTCAGGACATTGCATCTTGAATTTTATGTTTCTAGGTCCCAGTATTGGACGGAAATTATATCAAAAATACCAGTTGTCGAACCAAAAAGCTAAAGAAAAATATCAAATTTCCCGTATTTCCCCTTTTTAGTACTATTTTTCCCCCATTAAAGTATAAAAAATTTCAGTATTGTAGTGGGAGTCAATAATTTAGTACGAATATGTCAATGAATGGAGAAAAATATTTTGTAAAAAGGACCACATGACCTTGCATGTTGAATTTTATGTTTCTAGATCCAATACTTACGGAAATTCAAAAAGTACCAACTAATGAACAAAAAAGTACCTTAAAGCCCTCTTACAGGTTCTTATCCACTCAGGACCTTGCATGTTTAATTTCATGTTTCTGGGTCCAATATTAACGGAAATTAAAAAAGCACCAGCTAAAGAACAAAAAAGTACCAAAAACTTCCCTCTTATAGATTCCTATCCACTCATTACATTGCATATTAAATTTTATGTTTCTAGTTCCAATAATACCGGAAATTCAAAAAGTACCAGTTAAAGAACAAAAAAGTACCAAAAAGCGATTTTACAGATTCTCATTCACTCAGGACCTTGCATGTTTAATTTTATCTTTCTAGGTCTAATAACAACGGAAATTTAGAAAGTACCAGTCAAAGAATAAGAAATAACAAAAAGTTCACTCTTATAGATTTTCATCCTAGGTGCAATACTAACGGAAATTCAGAAAGTACCAGTTGAATCACAAAAAAGTACCAAAAAGTTCCATTATAGATTCTTATCCACTCAGCACATTACATGTTGAATTTAATGTTTCTAGGTCCAATAATGACGGAAATTCAAAAAGTACTAGTTAAAGAACAAAAAAGTACCAAAAAGCCCTCTTACAGATTCTTATTCACTCAGGACCTTGCATGTTTAATTTTATCTCTCTAGGTCCAATACCAACCGAAATTCAAAAAGTACCAGTCAAAAAATAAAAAAGTACCAAAAAAATCCCTCTTTCAGATTCTCGTTCACTCAGGACATTGCATTTAAAATTTTATGTTTCTAGGTCCAATATTAACGGAAATTCAAAAAGTACCACTTATAGAACAAAAAAGTACCAAAAAGTTCCGCAATAGATTCTTATCCCCTCAGGACATTGCATGTTGAATCTTATGTTTTTGGGTCCAATATTAACGATAATTAAAAAAATACCAGTTGTAGAACCAAAAAGCTAAAGAAAAATAGCAAATTTCCCGTATTTCCTTTTTTTGGTACTATTAGTTCCGCCCATTAAAGTTTCAAAAATTTCAGTATTGTAGTGGGAGTCCATAATTTGGTACGAATATCTCAATGAATGTAGAAAAATGTTTTGTAAAAAAAAGTACCAAAAATAGTTACGATTTTCACCCCTTAAATGTTCGAATTTCGAAAAAGTACCAAAATTTATATTCGTATTTTTTTGATAAGTTTCGAATGTGGTATAAACTTTGTTTCTATGTTTATTGGATCAAAAGATAGATGGGGTGTCAAAAAAGTACCAAATTTCAGGTTTTACCCGTTTACTCCCTAAAAGGGCCGAATTTCAAAAAATACCAGACACCTGTCCGCTAATTTTTTTAAAGAACACCGGTAAGTATTACATTTTTTTGTATCTCTTTTAGTCTTGGAGATATAAGATTACCGAATTTTCCCGTTTTTACCCTTTTTACACCCTAAGCATTCGAATTTCCAAAAATCCCGTCTTAGTGGATCGATTTGGGGTGTGACCAATCTCTGATCCAAATTTCAAGTGCTTAGCTTCAGGCGTTTAGGCTGTGCGATGATGAATCAGTGAGTCAGTCAGTCAGTCAGTAACGTTACAATTTTATATATATAGATTAAACGTTAATTTGATATCAGGTGTAGCTTAAATTAAATTGGGTAATTTTGCTTTATCTTAAGTGGAGTTTTGTATTTTGCTGATAGTATTACTGGCTTTGAAATACAGTCTCAAAAGTCGAGCCTCATGCTATGTTCATACGACGATATAAACCACTCGTTTCGCTCTCTGAAACTAAATTGCCATACATACTGTTCATACGATTCATTCTTGATTAATTTTGAAATTTTTTTGTTATCTTATGCCCAATTTTCAGGATAGAATTTAAATCTATATTAAGTTAATTTTCATATAAACTTAAATCGTATTTAAATACAGATTGATTTTTTGAGTTTTATTTGAAAAGTCTTATTTAAAAAAAATATCATAGAAAAGTTTATTTATTTGCAAGGTGGTCTCTAACATATAGAGCGCTAACACATAACCCCCAGGGTGCAAGAAGACGAGGAAGGCCGAAGAACTCTTGGCGACGTTCAACATTAAACGAAATTAACAGGCTGCCTCATTTTAATGATAGAAAGATAGTTTATTTGACGCAACTGAAAAGTATTGCTAATATACGCTCCAGATGGAGATTTCTTATTGAGAGCAAGGCTTATTATTATTATTATTATAAGGTGGTCTCAAAAAACAGCTGAATGGTATTGCCTTGCCTGTTGTTGTATTGTTGTCATATCCCTACAGATAATATTGGACTACGTGGTCCATTGTGACTTAAATGGACTACTTACAACATGGTCCAATCTACTGTAATATGGACCATGTTATAAGAAATTAACATGCAGTGCTGCCAAAAACTGCATGATGTATACTTTTCTATAGTTTACAGTATTACACATTGGTAGCCCTGATGGTGTCCATTATTAATTGTTTATTTAAAAATGAAAGTTTGTGAAATCTGTGAAAAAAAGGTACACTTTAGTGTACTCCATACTGTAATGACATGGAGTACTTTTAAAACTAACCCACTTTAGTACTCCATGGAGTAGTGTTAGGGACTACTTCGGTGGGTTATATGGTCCCCTCCTAGGACATCGTAATGTTAAATGGACCACCTTTTACCCATATATTTGGAGTAGTTTTGGAGTACTCCTACTCCTTTATGGACTACTCTTTACATGCATGTATGGACTAGTCTCGTTATCTGCAGGGATTAAGGCAACCTTGCTAAGTTATTCCCATGGAAACTTAAGTTGAATTTAAATGTACCACATCGGTGAATTAAGTTTTATTTAAGTGTTTAGTGAAGAAGAGAATTTTGTATTTAAAACGGTTTTAAACATAAATGTGTTTAAATATCAATCCTGAAAATTGGCCATTAGTGTGATTTTATTTAAAAAAGATAAAAAATTAAGTAAAAATTAATATAATATTATTTAATACTTTTATTAATATTATTTTTTTATAATTATTACTAAATGTTATTTTTGTCAAGCTAATAGGGCCTAAATTTCTTCAATGTAAATAAAATTCAATTTTGAATTACATTATTTTGTTCCCGACGTTTCGTCGATTGTTTGTCGACTTTTTCAAGGGATTTTAATATGAAATTTAATCACATTAAAAAGTTTGAGATGTACCCAGGAGCATACAAATATAAACCATCATTTTAATATTTAAATTCATATTACTTTAAACTTTAAATATATCACAGCTCAAGTGATTGCAACAATATAACTCGCAATTATTTTGTTTTTTTTTTTATTTAACATAAATTTTTATTTTGTTTTTTTCTTTGTTTTAATTTTTTTGCGGGCTAGTTCAGATAAACTAAAGCTGTAAGGTCTTGCAATCTGCTGAAAATATACTGCCAAAGAAAAATTTCCACCAAAAGTAAATTGTCAGTTCAGACAATTGTAGGAAAATCATACAGTTTCATTGGCAGAAAACTGTCCGACAATAAATTCATACAACAAAAATTGTCAGTTCGCACGGTTGTCAGATAATTGCATGGCCAGAACTGCCAGATCTGTTTTTAGACATTGTCGAAAATGATAATTGTGTGTATTTTTATGAATTAAAGGGAAAAAGCAATTGCAAGAATTTTAACTATTTTATTTTGTTTGAAATAGGTTTCATTGATTTTCATTAAAACTTATTAAAATTTTGCAGAGTTAAACTTTTTATGTTTTTCTTTTCACTCATGCATATCAGGGATGGAAAAAATTTCAGATTAATAAAAAGTATTTTTTCTAAATATATAAATATCAAGAGATGTGCCAGAAAATGTAAAATTGATACAGTCATAGTCCCAAAACTACATTTTGTTATTGAAGTTGGTAAAAAATCCGAAACCTCATTTTCCATTCCTACTACTTATGTACTTGCAGCGCTGCCAATAGAAAAAGTTTCTAACAATGGCATCATTGTCGGTGCATAAACTTCGCACATCTGACAACAAAACATAAGCTTCGAACGACTGACAATGGTCTGCCAATGGCAACATGATTGTCGGATATCTAACAATATTGTTGTCAAACAAAAATTGCCAGTTCAACGGTTACAAGATATTTTTAGCACATTTTACTGACAATATTGTAAGATCTGACCATCGTCTGTACGAAGCTTAACGATAATTGTTATCAAAATTGGAGATGATAGCCCATTTTAATGTTTCAAAATAAAACGACCTGTTTCGCTCTCAAAGTTTTGTATGACAAAAACATGTTGTTTTAATCATGGCGCGAAACAGAAATGGGAGTGCGAAACACGAATATTGCTGTCCGTGTGAACTTGGTATCATGTTCACAATCAGCGTTGCCAGCTCTTTACCCCAAAAAGTTTTAATACAAAATGGCTAAGAATGCCTAAATAGTGGCAACACTGAAAGCAGTTTATTTTCTATAGTAATCAATTTCGTTTCTTAAAACAAGAAAATTCAAAATCCAAATAAAATTTCTTGCTTTTAACTTATTTTGTTCGTATGAAGTAACAGTTTCTTTAATAAAGAAACATTTTTCATGATAAAAAATCCCCGTTCTTAGTACCTTTATGATCAAAAATTTCTTAAAACAAAAATTTCAAAAGTTCCAGCTCCATTTATGTAATATTAGTCCGGTTCTCTTGATTTTTCAATAGAATCGAATTTCTTGCATTAGGAAACAAATTCTAGGGATATCTTTAAATTTTTCAGAAAATGCTCAAGAAAACTTTGTTTAATTCAATTAATTTTTATTTGAATCCACATGTTAAGCAGATCAATGTGAGGGATGTGAATTGTCCCTACAGGATCTGCAAATTACTTTTCATTCGTAATGGATATCACAATGGACAACATTCTTTAAGTATTTTTTTTTTATAAGATGGCACAATTTTAAGTAGAATAAATAATTGCATTGAAAAAAGAAAACCTGCCAATCTATAAATCTAAGTCAAAAGCATCTATTCCTGAACGTATCAGTACATTTATCTAAACAATTTCTCCTAACATCTCCCACAACATATTTCAACCATCATCACGGATGCCAGATTTGACAATTACATACGATTGTGTGACCATTTACACAATCATTTGGTTTTTTCTTATTCTACTTACAACTACAATTAATGTTGGAATGATTCCAATCAATTGTAGTGGGGAATGTAAGAAGAGATAAACTCACTGTTCATTGTTGATATTTTTGTTTAAACTTTGATATTGTTACAAGTAGTTGCTTATAATTGTTATACGCTTAACAGTTTTATTTGGTTTAATATCTTTAGATTTTCTGAAATCTTTTTGGATAAAGTTTCCTGACGATCCGGCCTAAGCAACCAGTGAAATGCGCATAGGAACAGCTTATCCAATCAACAATAAATTTTAGTGTTTAGTTGGGAATTAAGCACGAATAACAAAATCTTTTAAATTGAAATGAAAAAACTTTACATGCAGCCATCTTTGTGAAAATATCTTTTCCCGTTGTCCCAATGTGGATCAGAGATCCATAACAAATAATTGAAAGGGCTCACTGTTCCATATGTTCGCGGTTGGGTTTCCCTTGCTTCCGATGATGCTACCTAAATAGCAAAAGCTATTGATGTCGTCTATTAGGGAGTTGGGCATCAAAAGTGAAAGCACAAAAGAGTATTTAAAGAAGCTGAAAAAGGGTATTATATCACCCTGAAATATATTTATCATTCATTTGTTTTTTTTTAGAATGTAACATAAGCCCGTGTGAGTGGCAGCATACAAGAAACATTTTGTATTAGAAATACGACTTTTTCCAAAGAATTTACCGTTTTTCTACTAATTTTATCTGGCAACTATGCCTACCATCAGCACAGTCGAAGATCATGACTCAATGATGCCAACATGTTGTTGCAAAGAAATAGGGGGATTACTGACTGGCTAGCTGCATGATTTACACATGTTTACATATGCAGGAATAATTTCAATTCGTTTTTACGATTACAATTGATCATATCAATGTATCGTAAAAAGCACTTTTATTTCTTTATAAAAAATTATGTTTTCTGCGGTTTTTGTAAAGTAGACATTTTAGGAAATAAAAAAATGCCGCACAAAAAGTATGAACGCTGTATGAATGTTTGTATGTATCTCAAAAAACACTCATATCCCATAAATGAGTGAACGAATGTGTGTGTGTGTGTGTGTTTGTGATTTTGTGTAGCTGATTTTGCATAATGGGTGGTCTGTGTCAAGTGATCCATCCGAATGCCTTCTTTCGGAAACATGCACCACATTGTCTTACATATTACATGAAGACTCGTGGAACTGAATCGGTTAGAGCGCAATCATAAGATGTATTATTGCCATCGTTTGCTGCGCTGAATATGATGAACGCGATAATGCTGATGTTTAATACGATAATGATGATTTTGTGTTATTTTAGCTGTGAATTGATGATGTTGCTGCTGTAGTGGCTGGTGATGATGATACCACTAAACTTTTTTTTATATCTTTTTTTGTTTTCACTTTAGTAGCTGACTGACACTGACGGCAAACTTCAATGATTTATTTTTACGAAAGAGAAATAGAAAAAATAATGCACAAATCCACAACAAAGAGTTAGAAAAAAAAATAATTTCAAATACAAATCGAAAATCTATTTAGGAAAAAACTTACATACATACTTCAGATTCAGCAAAACCATTTTTTTCTTTTTCTTTGTAAGATTTTCCGTAGAATGATAAAAAATTGAACAATTCCAAGCGTTGAAATCTAAAATTTATTGCCTATGCCTTGTTGTGGAAAATGATCGATTTTTGGGTGTGATGGGTTTCTTTAAGATCATTCAGTTGTGGCATAATGGTTGTATGTTTTAATGTGGGGTGTTGTGTGTCTTGTATTGCGCTTGTCTGACTAGAAAAATATTCGTCAAACCGATTCGAATGATAGACATTTAATTGTCAGCACCTCATGATCTATATTTCTAATTGCTAATGTTTGGCGGCAACTATCCAATTATTCAAGTAGTGAGTGTGATAAGATTTTACTGATTTGTAATTTGTCGGCAGAATCTGAAGAATTTTATAATTAAAAAAAATACATATCTAAGATTTGTGTTAAACTAGCTGGAAATCATTGTAATAAAAATGCATTTAAGATGTACATATATTATCAAAAATGATACAAATAAAGATTTCGCCATCCCGAAAAAAAATTAAAATCATCTGCGATGTGTCACAGAAAAATTTTATATTGCACAAATAGAACCAACTGTCTTGAAAGTTTTTCAAAACCGGTGCCTTACCTAGTGAAATTTTCAGTAACGTTTTTTCAATGACTTACATAAGTATCTACTTACTTAACTATAACCTTAAGGAAATCTACTTTGAGTTTAAAAAATAGCTTTACGTGCTGTTTCTAAATAACAGGCAAGTGATTGTGTTGTAAAAAAGCACTCAGTTTTTTGAGTGATTTTTATATAAATTTAACTACACAATCACTTGCCTGTCATTTGGAAATAGCACATTTATCAACTTATCAACTTTTATATTTATTATTAAATGGTTTTATCACAATTTTAAAAAGAACCATCCCAATAAAAATGGAGCTTCAAACGTAGCAGGTTTGTAGGGGAGAAATGTAAAAGTTTCGCTTACCATCTTGTTCAAGGAAGACATAGTGCTATGTTCGTACGGCGATATAAACCACTCGTTTCGCTCTCTGAAACTAGATTGCCAAACATGCTGTTCACACGATTTATTCCTTATTAATTTTGAAATTTTTTTGTTAGTATGGTTTTATTTAAAATAGGTAAAAAAATATATTATTTTATACTTTTACTAGCTGTCCCAGCAAACGTCGTTTTGCCATATAACATATTTGTAGTGAAAGAAAGAGGAATAAAGCACCTTATACCATGATCGGCGATATAAAAAAACAATAGTTATTTATTTCTTTTCATTACATATTCAAAAGTTAAACATAAAAAAGTAATGTATTTGTTATCCTGAAGTATAAAAATCAAACAGATATAGTCAATTTGTATTACGAAGAGCAATTGCGTGTACGATATTTTTTGTCATTCCGTCTTTAGCCAACACAAATAAGCTCGATGGCTTGCCGACGCGAGAACATGCCACGTATAATTGTCAGTGTGAAAAACATGGTGTGCTCAAATCTAAGCCGCAAACATACATCGTTTGGCCTTGCGACATATGGATTGTTATTGCAAATTTTGATCTAATTGGAAATTAAACGCGTTTGAATTCAATTGGGACGTCTGTGGCAATCATCGGAGTTCGTGGCAGCAAAACATTTTCGTCTCGGAATTCACCATTCAAAATGGTAGCTCCTATAACGTTTTTCATCAATTTTTTAACGACCAATCGTGTACCATTGCAAAGCCGAAGTAGAATAACCGGAGAAAAAAATGTTAAAAAAAAATACATAAACTTTTCAAATTAATTATGAAGGTATTGGATGTGGGTGCTTTTACCCGTTTACTTTTATTTTACGGCGTAAATGTTAAAATTTATAGCCCTTAGTTCATTCAAGACTTGAAACTTTCATTGGATAATTAATTAAGAAGACATGGGGAGATGGAGCTTTTACCCCTTTTGCCCTATTTTACGCCCTTATTGTTGGAATTTCAAAAACATGTATATCTTAAAGTTCCTTTAGATACTACAGTATCTGCATGCCAAATTTAAAGAATACCGGTTGATCAGTTAATAAGATATAGGGAGGGGGAGTGTTTGCCCCTCTTACCCAATTTCATGCCCTGAATAATAAAAATTATAGGCTATAGTTCCTTCCAGATGTTATAGTATGTTCACATTTGGCTTCTTAAGCGCGTTTAAGCAGTTCGAACGTGATTAAGCTCTAATCACTTTAAAATCGAGATGATTACCCATACATTGAAGTGATTTGTTAATCACTTCAAATTGACATGATTACAACTAAATCACTTCAAAAATCACATAGAATCCACTGAACATACCTCAAATGTAGAATCGCCAACATGATCGTGTACAACCGGCCAAGATTTCTGCTTAATGTTTTATTTTTTTCCTTAAATAATTCATACATTTTCACAATTTCATCATTAAAATAATTAAAATAATCTTCTAATAACTTTATAAAAGTGTTTTTGTAAAAGTGTTTTTTTTCCATTTTTAATACTTTAAAGAAATATAAATTTGTTTATTGTTTTTTTGTGTGTGTTTTTTTTCAATCATCTGTCATCTTAATCATCTCAAATGTAATGTGAACGGCTTTGATTAGCTAAATCAACATTTTGCTTAAACGCGTTTAAAAACCTAAGTGTGAACTTAGCATTATACTATTTGCCTGCAAAATTTCAAGAAAATTGGTTGATTAGTTAAGAAAATATTGGAAGGGGGAGCTTTTACCCGTTTTGCCCTATGATACGCCTTCTGGCGTTATGAAATATACATTAAGATCTCTTCTGAATGTCATTGTACACATAAGGCATGGTTTGGTAACTTTTCAAGTAACAATAAAAAATCATAATATGGATAATGAAACCCATTTTGTTCATATTTATTATGGGAATAATATCTAAATGCAATATCTCCGGAACCAATGGGCCGATTTCGTCCAAACTTCACATAAACCATCTACAGACTATGTATCCCCAAAGTACCGTGTTAGTTTTCGTTTAAATCGGTTGACCCGTTTTCGCAGTTAGTGGTGACATCAAAGTGTACACTTCTTTTTATATATATAGATTAATATTATTATTTTTTAATTATCACTTTATTTTATTCAAGGTATATTTACACAAGGTAAACTCGTTGGCCCATATGTTTGTCAGCTGTTTACCCCTAGTTGGAACATGTGTGCGTTAAATTGTTTTTGTTTTATATGAAGACAATTTTGACAACTCGGTTCTTTTTATAGAGCAACATGTTTACACTCCCAAATGAGTCTACCTTGTGTAAATATACCTTGATTTTATTTATCATCAATTTTTATTTTGGTTTTTTCTTTGTTTTGATTTTTTTTTGAGAGCTAACGATAATTGTTTTCAAAATTGGAGGTGATAAAACATTTTTTCTGTTTCGCAGCATGTTTCAAAAAGAAACAATCTGTTTCGCTCTCAAAATTTTGTATGGCAAAACATGTTGTATCAATCATATTGTTATATGCAGGGCTGTGGAGGTTTTTGTACCGGAGTCCTAGTCGAAGTACCCACAAAAACTCGCGACTCCGACTCCAACATTTTTCGGCATAACAAATTAAATTTTTTTTTATATATTCCAAAATAAAAGTTCTTCGAAGTTGGCGATTATTTAAAATATCGATTTAAAATTTGAACAGAATAGTTTTCTTCCTTAATATATTCAACCATTTACAAGGTATTGCATTAAAAAAATAGCTTAAAGTCAAATAAGGACCAGTCTCATATACATTTAGCAGCAATGTAATTGTAGGAGTCGGACTTAAAAAATTTCAGCGGTTGAAGTCGGAGTTAGAACTATTTTTTGATGAATCCACAGCCCTGGTTGTACGTTAACGTTAGCTTTCTTATATCTTTTGTGCTACAACCAGTAAAAATTGCAGACGAGTACAAAAGTGTCGGCAATATATATGTTTTTGCAAGTTGAAGTTCGAGCACCTCTCGGCAACACCGCCTCTTTTCCGTTTTCCGAACTTCGGAACGTTTCACGACAGGCTACGAAACGATCAATATTTGTTTACGAAAAAGCACGTTGGGCTGAGCTCAATGACTTTTTCCGGCATTTCAATTGGATACTTTGTTTCCTGGACAATGACGTCAATGCCATGGCAAAAATGGTTGAAAATGTTGTAATGCTAGGAATAAAAATGTTCATTCCAGTTAAAAAAGCTTCGAATTAACCTCGATTCAAATCTTGGTTTAATCAGTCGTGCAAATCAGCAGTCAGATCCAGAGAGAAAGAATTAAGAAATTGGCATAGCAATAAAAACGCTGATACTGAAAACCTCTTCACGAGCAACGTCTTCGTACTGAAGTTCTTGCTGATCCCCGGGGCAGTAAAAGCTTCTGGTCATTGTTAAAAGAGTACGGGTTAATGCTAGTTCTTCAATATCAACTATTTTAAGGGATGGCCAAACATTCACGGATCCGGTTGATAAGGCTAACTGTTTTTCCGAATTGTTTGCGAATAATTCTCACCTACCAGGCAGCAATCAACCACTACCCGAATTCGAAAAAGTATCCGTAACTATGCCTAAAATATTTTTCGGTCTCGAGTGAATGGTATACCTGCCTAAAATATTTTGTCGGTCTTGAGTGGATGGTATACCTGCACTGGTCTTGATGCAGTGCTATTCGAAGCTAGCTCGTCCCTTAGCAAATCTTTTCAGCACTTTATGCAATGCTGGGGAATTTCCCGTCTGCTGGAAAGTTGCTAATATAACGCCAATTCCTAAAAAAGTAGCCACCCTGAAAATTCTCTCCCAATTGCAATTTGTTCGGCACATTCCAAAGTTATGGAGATTACCATCTTGTCAAATATTTAGAGTCAAACTACCTACTAAACGGCTGCAGCATGGCTTTCGTAGAGGTCGCTCTACTGGAGACTTACAGGCTCTGTTATCGGAAAAATGGTGCCGTTTCATTCCCCGTTTTGGCGAAAGTAAGGTAATTGCTTTAGATTTTTCCAAGGCGTTTGCAGAGTCTGGCATGCTGCACTCTCCTCGAAACTTGTTTCAATTGATGTCGGTGATAATTTCTCTCGATTTATATCGAGCTTTCTCTGAGATCGCACTATACGAGTTGTTATAGATGGGATTTCGTAAAACGAGTTCAAGATTCATTCAGGGGTGCCGCAAGGCTCCGTTCTCTCTCCTACTCTATTTCTTATTTTTCTAATTGACCTCCTATGTCAAACATCCAACCCTATCTACTTTTTTGCAGATGACAGCAACCTTTGCCATTCGTACTCATTTGAATGCAGACCAAGCGTGTCTGATGTCGGTGCTACTAGGCAGAATATGAATGATACGCTTGGCGAACCTTGACATAGTCTCGAAAAACCAAATATTGCCTGCTGACACATAAACGCGCGACAGATCAAGGTGCCTCATCTGTATATATGTTCTTGATGTCGCTTGATGTTCTGAGCCTGGATATACAATATGGTATCCGATGGACAGAACATATATTTAAAGTGTCGAAAAAAGCATTCAAGTGCCTCGGTTTTTTAAGACTGTGTAAGATATACTTCACTCCATCTGATCTCCTTACTATTTATACCACCTATTTCCGACCGCGTATAGAATACAACTCTCGTGTGTGGGCCGGTGCTTCAAAGTCTGTTTTGGAGCTTCTTTACCGCGTGCAGGAGAGAGCTAAGGTTCTCATTGGTGACAGTAGGGTATCCAATTCTATTGACTCCCTTGAGCACCGTCGCAATGTGGGTTGTATTCGCCTGTTTTATCGTTATAACAATGGGATGTGTTCTGACGAAATAAGGGGTCTGGTTCCCGAAACTCGTACGTTTGTTCGTAATATACGTATTTTTTCAAGAGCCCATCCTTTTGTGGTCGATTGGCAGGTGAATCGTACAACGCATTACAGGGAGAATTCGTTTTTTGGCGGGACTTCCTGCCGAAGTCTTCCCTCTCACTTACAACATAACCACTAATTCCCATAACCTATTTTCCTAGTTACAACACAATGCAATGCATTAGTAGGGGTCATCCCCTGGATGCTGGTCCTATAAAAAAAATATGGACCGATCTTCACAAAATTTGACAATGTGTCTTCTAGTCATATAAAACTGTTACAGGCCGAAATTTATTTCGATACCATTGTTCTTTACGGTTTAAGGTGTACTTATGTGTTTTTCGAGATTGAGCTTTATATGGGGCCTATGGTTTTGTGGTATGATTTCTAGTCATATAGAACGATTTTGTGCAAAATCTCATATCAATATGTGCATTTCGTCATTATTTATTCTAGTTGTTGTAACAAAATTATCAATTTTTTAGGGTGGTTGTTCCACATTTTGCTTCATAACTCTTATCCTACTGAACCGATGTTGCTGCATTTCAATTCCAAACTCCTTAGGAGATCTAGAAATAATCTGATACAAATATTGTTCTTTTCCTTTGAATCGTTCGAAAGTGAGCGTGATTTCAACAGACGGACAGGTTAAATCAACTAAGAATTACTCAAGGACCCAGAATATATATACGAAAAATTCCATGTCAAATCGACCAAGAGTGGGACATGACCCCTTTCGATCTTAATGAAATTTGGTGAGAAAGTTGCTTTTATCCTACTAGGAACATAGTATATGAACAAAAAAAATTAAACAATTTTTTTTTCAACAGTTATGTCATATTCAAAATGTCATAATTTCGCCAAATAAGCCGAATGTGTTAAGCTTATTTCTTCAATATCTCGACAACTACTTTACATGCGAAGATGGCTTTTATGCCATTTTTAAGAGAATATTTCGGGCTACAAACAATGTAATATCTGCAAAATATTAAATTTTAAAAACGTGCTATGTCAAAAACCTATTTTTTATTTCGCTAATTTTTTTAATATTTAATACCTCAAACCGTTCTTTAAAAAGCCTGAAACTTTGAAGGAGGTGTTTTTTTTCTTTTTAAGGATATGACTTTTTTTCTTTCGCAACCTATTAAAAATAATGTTAAAAAAGAATTTTAATATTGTAATTTAAAGCAATAAGAACAGTGTGCTAGTTGCAAAAAAAAACAGACAAGCCGGGCACTTAGCGTTTTAACCTAATTCGGGCACGCCGAATCCAGTAGTGCTAACCTTTTTTTTAGGCTAGCTCTTGTTTTCGAGATATACCGTTATTTCGAAAATGGAGGAGGCTGCCCAACTTATATTCGCGTTACTCAAAAACTGTTTAGCTTATTGAAATTACTAAAAAAAAAAACGAAAATTCCGCAATAAATAATATTAAATATATATATATATCATATACATATATTCCTAATAGGATAAAAGGAACCTTCTCACCAAATTTCATTAAAATCGAAATATGTCGAGTCCTACTCTTGGTCGATTTGACATGGAATTACCCATATTTTATGCCGTCTTAGATAAATATTAAAAAAGTTTCAAACAGAATGACAAACTTAGTATACCCTAGGGTATAAAAAGATGTGTAACTTACCGAATTGGCCAGGGTAGAATCATTTTAACAAATTTTGGGTTAATTATTATCTAATCCAATTGAATTAGATTTCATTGCATTAAATCCGTTAACTACATCACATTCGTCTAGGCATTGGAAATTAAATTAATTACATTAAATCATAGGCTAACTTTCATCATAACAACTAGACTGAACAGTCGGATCAGCAATTTTAGTAAAAATTTCATTAAGCAAGTTAACATCAACTTCCTATGAACGGTCAACTTACTCATTAATGCTAATCTCTTGTATATATTTCTATTTACTTTTACAGTCAACTGCTGTATTACATTTGTTATAATCAGGGAAACCAGAAATATGCTCTAAAAACACGTTTTATGCGCATTTAATATGCAGTAAAAACTTGAAAATTGTTAAAAATGGGCCCCAGGTTAGGTTAGGTTAGGTTCCATTGGCAGCCGTGATCAAGCACAGCTCACGTGGGTCCATTAATTAGTTCCCGTTGTGTTACCATGTCACACCGTCTCCCATGGGTCCTATGTTGTCTGGCTGCTAGTGTTCCCACGCAGCCATCCGGTCGATTCAGTAAAGGAGTGAATCCTGTTTACATCAACATCAGAGAGACAAGTTTTGTCCCCAAGGGCTCTTCGACCAAACATTTCGAGTCTTAGATCTCCGAAAGCCGGGCAATTACAGAGAAGATGTTCCGTTGACTCTTCCTCCTCCTCATCGCCGCAACTTCTACAAAAGTCATTGTAAGGGAGCCCCAGCCTCTGGGCGTGCCTCCCAATGGGCCAGTGGCCAGTTATGACCGCAATCAGGTTTCTTAGATGATGTCTGGACAGCTGTAGTGCCCGACGTGTCCTTTTTTCATCTATGACGGGCCAGATTTTCCTGGTTTCCCCACAGGTAGTTTCATCGTGCCACCTCCGACTGGCGATAATATGAAACTTGTGCGCTATAAGTTGCTTGCTCCTTGGGAGTCTCGATTCAAGGTGGTGCCTGCATGCGCCAACGAATCCGCCATGCAGTTCCCCAGTATGTCCCCGTGTCCGGGGACCCAATTAAGGGTGACCAGTGAATGTCTCGCTATCTCATCCAGAGACATCCGGCATTCTCGGACAATTCTCGATGTGATGAACACATTCTCCAGGGATCTTATGGCCGCCTTGCTATCGGTAATAATGTGAATATCCCTTCCAGATATTTCACCGTATCGGATGCGTCTCGCGGCTGTGTGGATGGCCATTATCTCGGCCTGGATGACACTGCAGTGGTCCGGCAGCCTCATAGGAATGCTCCAGTTTAGCTGCTCGGAGTATATGCCAGAACCGACACCATACAGTGTTTTAGACCCGTCCGTGAAGATTTGAATCGCATTCGCGGGAATTTGTAGGTCATCATAGTGGACCACGTTATCCAAAATGCTTACCGTGAAGCCAGGATCAAAGATCGGCTCGGGTGTGACATAATCAACATCCATGTGCCAATTAATTTCGTTCAGAATATTAGCATGTCCGATATTGAAATCCCTCCATGCTCCGGTGGCCCTTAGTCTTACCGCCGCGTTCGCAGCCAGCCTTTTGGCCAAAATGTCTGGTGGTAACCAGTTTAAAATCGTAAACAATGCCTTAGAGGGGGTTGTTCTAATGGCACCTGTTACCGCTATCGCCACCATTCTCATTGTACGTTCAAACCCAGTTTGATGACTCTTCACCTTGAGTGCCGGCCACCAAACAGCTGCCCCGTAGAATAGAATGGGTTTAATGACACATTCGTATAGCCAGTATACATTCCTCGGGTTAATTCATCCTCCAGTTCAGTTTTCTGTCCAATATTAGCCCCAGATACTTGGCGCTGTCAGACATTTTCAGTGAGACCCCCTTTATCCTCGGGGTATCAAATTTGGGAATTTTGTATCTCCTTGAGAAAAGTACCAGTTCCGTTTTGGCAGGATTTACATCCAGTCCACATCCCTGGCACCATTTTGTTAGGACGTCCAATGCGGACTCCATTAGTTCAGACAATAGTCTGGGATCTTTACCCAGAGCCACAACTGCAACGTCATCCGCATATGCAACCGTTCTGCAGCACGTCCTTTCCATGGCCCTGAGTAGGGTATTCATATTCAGATTCCAAAGTAATGGTGAGAGTACACCACCTTGCGGGGTGCCCCTAGTCGCAACCTTGGAGATGTTCGAGGCGCCTAAGTTGGATTCGATACGCCTGAAGTGCAAGATGCTGCTGACAAATTGAATAATCGCCGGGTCGATTTCCAAATGTCTCATTGCGTTAATAACCGATTCAGGTCTAACATTGTTGAAAGCACCCTCAATATCCAGGAATGCAACTAAAGCAAATTCCTTGTAGTGCAGGGATCTCTCTATGTGGCCCACCAATGAGTGAAGCGCAGTTTCAGTGGACCTTCCCTTCGTGTAGGCGTGCTGAGCCAGTGACAAGGAATTGTGTCCCAATGATGATCTAATATGCATATCCAAAATCCTCTCTAGTGTTTTCAGTAGAAAGGAGGATAGACTAATCGGTCTAAAGTCTTTAGCCATAGTGTGAGATGTCTTCCCACTCTTGGGGATGAAGACGATCTTATATGTTGTCCAAGTTGATGGGACATGTGAGAGGCTCAGGCAGGCTCTAAATATTGCCAGGAGCCATGGCATCAATATTCCCAGGTTCTTTTGCAGGTCCGCTGGGATAATGCCATCCGGTCCTGGAGATTTAAAGGGATGGAAGCTTTTGACCGCCCATTCCACACGATGGCGAGTTATCGGAATATTAGAAATATCCCGAGTGCCACTAAATGTTCCTTCCCTAGGCACATCATCAGTGCAACCTGGGAAGTGTGTATTCATCAGGACCTCAAGGGTGTCCCGACTGTTTGTGGTCCAGGATCCGTCCATCTTCCGTATATACGATGGAATAGCTGGTTTAGAGGATAAAATCTTACGTAGCCGACTAGTCTCCGAGGAGTTTTCCACATCGCTGCAGAATTTCCTCCATGACTGTCTCTTGGCCTTCCTGATAAGATTTTTGAATCCATTTACTGAGGACTTGTAATTGTTCCAAACACCATTACGCTTTGCCTCATTAAAGAGTTTCCTGCTTTCTTTGCGTTTTTCAGCAATCTCCGCATTCCACCATATGGGCTTAGCTTTGCCCTTCCTGTCGATTCTTTTACAGGATTCGTTTGTTGCCTCAATTAAGACACCAGTCAGTGACTCCACTGCGGAGTCGAGCATGGACACACTGTCTATGAGAACCGGGCACATAGGCAGCTTGTCCCCGAGTACACTCGCATAGATAGTCCTTCTTCTATTCGTGTAGGGTTTAGCTGAATCAGCTCTAAAGGAAAAATTGAAATCAATATACATGTGATCAGAGAAGGAACAGTCCTTTGACACGTTCCAATCGCTAATCAAATCCGAGAACTTATCACTAATAAGCGTAATATCAAGAACCTCCCTTCTGTTAGTCACAATAAAGGTGGGCTCACTACCCCTATTAACTACTGTTAGTTCATTTTCTACTATGAAGTCCAAAAGCGACTCACCTCGTGGATTGACATCCGAGCTTCCCCAGACGGTATGATGTGCATTAGCGTCAGCACATATTATTAGAGGGATGTTGCGCCTGTTGGCATGCGACATCGCCTTCCTGGGTGTGGAGTTTGGGGGATTAGCACCCTGGTCATGTGCCATGTAGCAGCTCATAAACCAAACTGTTCTGGTTTTGCCTTCTACGGCGACAGTGCAGGTGTCCTTATCGCTAAAATCAGAAAGAATGAAAGCTTTAAGGATGTGTTTGACCATTACACAGGCCCTGGTCTTACCTTGATCGGCTGCGTACAGAGTACTATAGCCGTCTAAACTGAGTCCGCAAACCCTGTCTTTATACAACAATGGTTCTTGGATGCATACAAGCTCCTCCGTGCCTGAAGCCAATCGGAGGAGAAGGGCAGCTGACGCCGCTTTAGAGTGATGAAGGTTGATTTGTGTAACCTTCATCATAGCTCATCGCTATGGACGACTGTGACGTTGGCATCCTCTGGGTCGTCGTCCGATTCCAGTAGGATGTCCTCATCGTCCGCCACTTCCATCTTGCCAAAGAAGTCACCCACAAGCCCACTGACCGATTGAGTGTCTTCATTGGCCGATGACATAGCGGAATCGTCTTCCATATGCTCCGTTGATGCTGTTGATGTGGTGGTAGTCACCGGAGCTTGAGGCTTCCCTTTGTCATCACCTTTGTAGACTCGGAGGAAGATAGTTCCAAATCCATAGAATATCTTCCCCTGTGTCTTCCGAAGTGACGGCAGAGAGTCACTGTTTATTATAACAGTGGCCTTCCTGGACTCTTCGACAGATTCAGTAACCCTCACTACTTTCCAGTCCTGTGTGGGTAGCTGGGGGTTACTGATCTGTATAATTTCCAGGATCTCCTTGGGGTCGGATGGCTCAGCGGGGATCTTGGCAATAGATCTGGGCCTTTGCGGAACATCGGCCAGAGGTATTGCCTCAATCCTAGCGCCTTGCCAAACTTCCCCCAGGGACTCCACGGCATCCTTGTACAGCAGCGCTGAACGCTCATCTGCACACGCTATCAGTTTAATGTGACCTTGATACCAGCCGGCATCTTCACATTGTGGTGGTGGTCCAGGGTTACCCCTTAAGACATTCAGGAACGCCCTACTAAGTGCGACGACAACCAGCTTCCAGTTCTTGGATGAAATGGTGCCGTCACTAGCGTTGCGGTCAATGATCGCCCAAATGAGGTGGTCTTTAGCCACATCTTTGTACGACCTGGTTTGCGGCCGTTGAGGCGTATATTTGGACCGTTTAGTCCCAGGAAGTGTGTCCTCCCCTGACCGTTGCCGTTTAGGCGCTGCTTCGGTTGGCTTCCGTTCAGGATTGCCTTCCTTGGCAGAGGGAGATCCACGTTTTAAACCCTCAATATGGGTTTTTGCCCACTGGAGAGAGGTTTTCTCCTGCTCAGTGAGTTCACCAACCGGTTTTCCACCAAGTCGGCTAATGATTTTGTAGGCGGAGCGCCTGGTTGTAAAGGCCCGTTTGGATGCATTTATGTGCCTTTGGGGTTTATTGATAACTGCCGTTGAGGCTGAGGGAGGTGCATCAGAGGGCATCGAATCTTTCTTCGTGTGCTCTCTTTGCACAGGTTTCGGCACTTGGGAAACTGGATTTCTGGCAGACTGCGTCTGTACCGTCAAGCCAGCACCCGAGGAAGGGGTTTCGACGGGTTTTTCTCCCGTCCGGACCTGGGAAGCCTTAGAGGTACCTGGTTTCGAAGAACCCTGTACCAAGCTTGGTTTACGACCGCCTGAAGGCTTAGTCGTAACGAGTTTTTGCGCACTAGTAGCTAACCGTCTAGCAGAGCCTGGCGCAACCACCTTGCTAGACGAGGTCTCAGTAGCATTCAACTTACTACAGCCTGATACCGACGCTGTAGTAGTAGGGTCTCCGGGGATTATGAAGCCCTTTGCCGGATACTTAGGGCATGAATTTTCGGACATTTCGGGGGGGGGGGGTGAGAATTGGGGTTGCATTTTATGCCTACCTGCCAGGCGAAAGAATACCTGCCGCTCCTCTGGAGACAGACGCAGACCATCAGCCGCTCAATATGAGAACAGACGCTGATGGATTTTATTGCGGACCGACGGCCTTCAGAAGGCCCAACATTTGACCGTAAAAGGCCAGCGGACGCATAGTCATTAGCCGCTCCAACTAGGAGAAACAGACGCTAATAGACAGGGGGGGGGTAGTTCTTGGTTTGTACTCGGTTTAGACCCTTCTGGCATGGGAGGCCCTACCGTTCTTGACTAACGTCACTACCGCCAGCATGACTCTAAACGTCCTTGTACTTAAGCCCTCGCATCGCGGCAAGATGACTACCCATTCGCGAGGGAAAAAAAAAAAAAAAAAAAAAAAAAAAATGGGCCCCAAAAAATTCAAAAATTGCTAATTTAAAAACAAAATATTCAACTATTTAATAACAGTTCCATTTAATAAAAACAATCCTAAAATTATAACCGGTAAAGCCCAAACACTATAGTATTTACAGACGAATTTTCGAGATTTTACCCTATTTGGAAACGATAAGCAGTAATCGGTTCAAAAAAACAAAGCTATGTTAAGAGGATAAAATTCATATAAGAGTTATTTGTGCCAAATACTATTAACATGCATATGAGATTTTTTGTCTTAAAGTGATTTTAGGGACGGTCCCTTAATTGTTTATTAATGTTAACATTTAAAAGTAAGTTAAAGCACATTAAAATTCTATATCAAAACAGAAATAATTAATTTAAAGTTGTTTACGATGAAATTGTAAGTTAAGATCAACTTGAAAAATAAGAATAAACGTAAATTAATATTTTGATAGATATTTAAAAAATTAAATCATCGATAAATTCGTTAGTGTTCATCTCATAGGAATTAAATAATTTAAACGTAAATCATAATCACGACAATATTTACCCTACCTTTTGAGTCCAGATCTGCAATAAAATACAAGTAAGAAAGTATAGTCGGTCAACCCCAACTATAAGTAGGGTATCATATTCAAATTAGAACCTTTGTACCAAATTTTATCAAATAATCTCCAAAATTGCGACCTGTACTTTTTGCACAAGGTGTACTTGGACAGCCAGCCAGCCAGCCGGACAAACATCGTTAATTCGACTCAGAAAGTGATTCTAAGTCAATCGGTATACGAAAAAGTGGGCTTAGGACCAATATTTTAAGGTGTTGCCAAACATCAACACAAGCGCATAGTAGCATCTCTACTATTGTGGTGTTGCTATAAATATTTTATTGTTATGGTAAAAATATTTACCTAATTGATAAAATCGAATTAACGGTTGCTAAATGTAACCTATTTCTTAAATTACTTTTAACAATATTTACTTGGCTAAATAGCCTCTCTACTTAAGCATTAGACCATGGAAATGAGAGCAACTTTATAGTCAATTCTGAAATTTCTAAAAAATTTTTGTTGCCGCCTGCATCTCTTTATTGAAATCCTTGCAACCAGAAAGAAACACCGACGTTTGTGTTGATCCATTTTATAAATTTAATATTGGAATTGTTATCCATTTTAGCGATTTTCAACATTGTAAAAGTTGTGATTTGATTTAAAGGCGTTTTAATTAATAAAAATGTTTATTTTACTTTTATAAATTTTTATAATAAAATAAAAATTATTCTTTTAAAAGAAAAACGGCAAAAAATAGTTTTATGGCTAAACAAGTTGAAAAATGGCTAATGGCTAAACTCATTTTTTAATGGCTAAACAGGGTGAAAAATGGCTAAATCTAGCCACTAAATGGCTAAATTGGCAACACTGATCTTTAATGACGACTTGCCTTTGTCTTACAATTTTTGAGTAAAAATTAAATGTACATAGATGGCTAAAGGCTCAGTTAGCCGGGAGTAACAGTAACGTTTCAAATCAGCTGATTCATTTTGTTGTTTGTAAAGCAATTAGAACGATTATAGTTAGCAGTAAGATGTTACGTCTCAATCTGTAAGAAATAGATTGGTCTTACTTTTTTACGGTAAGGTTACTGTTACTGTTACTCCCGGCGAACTGAGCCTTAAATTGAAGCAACACGTTGGGTATGCAGATAGATATTTAAAAGCCAACATTTCGCAAAAAAAAATTTATCAAAATATGCCTCAAAAACGCAAAATATGCGCTAAAAGCGTAAAAAATGCTGCAAAAAGCTCATTTAACTAAATTATGCAAAAAAATGCTGCAAACGGTAAAATATGCAAAAATAAAAAAAGAAATAAAAAATTAAAACAACACAACCGGTAACAGTTTTTATCCATATTTACTTTCTATTTTATTAAAAATTTTTTAGTAAAATACATATGGGGTTTGTTTACATACGCAAAACAATGTCACATACTTTGCAGGAATAAAAACGTCAAATTGTACAAGCTCGCAAGATAGGTAACATTGATACACGTCAAACTTTTCGTGTGAAATAATCAATGTTGCTCAACATTTTTCACAAATTTGAATAGAGTACTAGGCTTAATAGGCAAAAATGTACACAAGTACGAAGAGTACAAAAAACCTATTTTCTACCCCCAAAATATGAAATATGTACAAATAAATACATAAATGAGATATTAGCATGTAAATAAATAAATTTCATGCATGTAAAGGGTGTTTTTTTTTATAGAGTGACACAAGTTAAAATCATAATAAAACAAGGAAATATATTTTTAATATCAATGAAACGGGCTTTATTTATGAAACAAATCCTTAAATATGATTTCTGCCATGTGGCCGCCATGGTTGGCGCGTACAAGGCGCAATCTGGAACACCAATTTTCAACAACCTTTCGCACTCTGACCATCATTGTTTTTGAAGACAGATGACAATGACTCCGCCAGACCATAAAGTGCACCAAGAGTAATTTTCTGTGGATGTAATGGTGTTTCGCCAAAAGCTTGTGGACTCTCCTCACTCCAAATGCGACATTTCTGCTTATTTACGCGCCCATTCAACCAGAAATGGGCTTAATCGGAAAATAAAATTTTGAATGGAAATTCAAAATCAATATTAATTTACGCTTCAGCCAAATCGCCGAATTATTTTGATAAAAATGTTTAACAATTTGCACGCGTTTCTCTGGTGTAAGTCGATTCATTATGAAATTTCAAAGCAAACTAAACAAAAAGCATCTATCAGCTGTTAAATGAGTGCTCAAATAAAGTAGTGATGCCAACTCAAAGTTGTATGACTCTAAAAAAACGCCCATTACTTTAATTTTTCATCCTTTCTATTGTTTATTTTATATGAATTTATTTGTTTGTAATTTGTTATTGTTTATTTTTCGACATAACCGATTGTTTGACCATTTGTTCAATCTGCTCAAAGAAAAAAACGGGATACTTCGTGTAAGAGAAAGAAGAAGATTGGGATTCCGCGAGCTCCCAACGTTGCATGAGGGATCACATCGATCATGATGCACATTTAGTAAAGAAAACACTATTGTAAATCTTGATTTATTCACAGTACACTGAAAGAATTTTCTTCACAATACCAATTAATTTTGACATTAATCCCATGAAAAATTGCATTAAAAAGGAACCTATGCAGCGCTTCGTTGGATTAATGAAACCTGTTTCATTAAAATGTATTTAATGAAACATTACATTAGATCTATGAATATTATTCATTGGATAAATACTTTCAAAAAAGTAAAATTTTTTTTTTTATTTAATTTTTAAAAAATTTTTTTTTTATTTTATTAAATTTTTTTTCCTAAACTAATCCCGCGAAGCTTTACGCTTGTCTGCAGGAACCAGATTCTCGTCTCTGGCAAGAACCGATCCCGCAACCTTGGCGCTGATAGACTAGCTCACTACCAGCTAGCCTACCGGGGCAGTGTAGTTTTTTAATAAAAAAAACTATGTTTTTGCCATTACTCAATTCTGTGGTTTTCAGTTTCAGAGGTATTGCACCTTTTGAACTTTGTAATTGAGTTAAAAAATCCGAATGGGTGTATCTGTTTTCAAAAATTTTTAGAACCATGTGAAGAGCGTTTAAAATTAAGCAATATGGCATCAACATTTCAAAATCGAAAAAATTGACATACGCGGTTGCCCATGAAAACCACAGAATTAAGAGCGTAAAGATGAGATTAAATTGACCATAACAACAATAACAACGTTGATTTTTTTTTTGCTACAACAACAACAGTTTAAAATAAGGGTGTGCTTTTTTAAAGGAGAACATTTGTTTGTTCATACTTATTACATACTATAAGGCCTGTTTTTAGAAAACGTAAACAAGTGAGTGATTGAGAAGTTATATTGAAACTTTGACCCCCTCTAACTCAGAAACTTTTTGACCGATCTTGTTGAAAATTTGTGTCTAAGCTACTATCTAACAGTACTAAAATTGGTGTAAATTTCATTTAAATCGAAAGACATCTATTTCAAAATTGGGTCACTTGACATTAAATCCCCCTTTTATATATATAAAACGTATATAAAATGTTTGGTATTTTGTTTTTATTTTCTTAATTATTTTCTAAAATATTGATTTTAGCAAAAAACTTTCTTTGAGGCTTATGTTGTTGACTAGAAGAGCTAAAATATTGCCATATATCATATTCTTGTAAAATGTTGTTTTTAGAAGATAGTCATACGCAAACAAATTACATTTGAATAAATGGCTTGATGGCAAACTTTGAGGGACGGACGCCCCCCCTAAAACACAACTTATCGCTACGAAATTTTTTTGTATTTTTTTTTACATAAAACTGAACCGATTTAGGGGGGGAGAATATAAGAAATCAAAATAAAAAAAATAACGGCCACCCTAATGTACATATTAAAGAAAACTAAAAACATACATATTTGTGGATTGAAAGTTTTTGTTTCATTACTATAATGACATTTTTCATTGTCATAATGAAAATTTAAATTTATGAAGGCATGCTTTTTCGAAATATTTTTATACTTTTAATTATTGAGACTATAGATTTATTTGGATGTTCAAAAAAATTTTTTTTTCAATTATTGAAATATGTCGCTTTTATAAAAAAATTTTTGATTTCACATATTTAATGGCATATTACATTAGATGTATGAAATAATTAAATCTTACATTTTTTAATTAACAATTAAACATATTTTTAAGGAAACTATAGTTTTGTATTAGTTTAAGAATATAGTTATTTTTGTATATTGTTTTTTTTATGTTCCCAATTAAAATTTTTTGTTTAACTTGGACAAACTTAAGTTTTCATATATACAATGAAAATTTTTAACGTAATTACGAAATCCAATCAAGCGATTTTGACGGATATACTTCATTATAACTATGAAATTCCATTTAGACAATGAAAATGTTTATTTAACCAATGAAATTTTTTTTATGAAAACGATTCATTAAATATATGAAGCATTTTTCTTTCAGTGTAGTTTATTTCTTTAAAAAAATGTTTTGCTTACAAATTTAAAAAATAAAATAAAAGTTTGTAACGTTCATCCTCACATTGCTATCAACAACACAATGTTAGATTGAACTGCAATGTGCGGAAGTATTAGAGTCGGTGAAAAACAAATATATGTTATGGTCTGCTAAAGGAGGACTTGGGAGCCATCGAAAACTAGCTTCAGTCGGGCGGGTGGTTCGGGTCCTCTTTAGTTCGATTATCCTCTATATACTCTGGTCACACAAAAAAATTATAACAGACTTCTGTTTAGTAAATGATAGTTTTTATAAAGCGAATACTAATTTTACGTTAAATTATAAGCACTGCACAACACCAAAAAAATGCCCCGTTTTCAGATATCAATAAGAAATTAAAAATTTTTATTTTACAACTTCATATATATTTTTAATTATTAAGGAGCTCCAGGTGTAACTGAGTTCTAGGCCTATTTTTACCCTACCCAACCAGTGTCTTACAGGCTAAATTCTGTCAAAAGACCCCACTATATCATCTACTTTGTCATTACCACACCAGAAAAAAACTTCTTGTTTATTTACGAACTCATTTTCTTTAATAACGATTATACAAGTCCTTAGATATAAGGGGTGTTCTCTTTAATTTAAGACTCCAAATTAAAGTAATAATTCATTATAAACTTAAGTTTATCTTAAACTAAGTTTACCTTAAACTAAGATGTGAATAATAGTTTAACAATTCCACCAATAAACTCGGCATAGTTCACAAATAACGATCTACGCATTTTGGTAATTATTAAATTTAGGAAAAATTAACTGAAATCACTCAAAATCATAATAAGTATATGCACTAGGACTAAGCTTTTTCACACTTTTTGCGAATATCAAAAACGGCATAGTATAGTTGTGTAGAACATTAAAAGTTATTAATAAAAAATATGATAACTTTTTCGGATTGTTAAAAAGTTCACGCAGGGATCGGATTGAAGTTTGAAAACAACCATTTTTATATCACGGACATTTTAAGAAATATACACTGGATGTTTATTTTTCCCATACGTATCACTTAAATGCTATTTTGGAATTTATCCACTGCTTTAGATTTAAAAATTTTCCTACGGTTTACAATTAATCGCGGTTGAAAATTTCTTGGAAGGTTTTAGAAATTTGCTTCCCTGCGTGAGGTGTTTTTTCGAAAAACGACGGGAGACATGTGTTTTCATTACTAAAACATTCTTGGCGTGGTACTATGCCAAACATTTGGTTATAGCCCTAATATGCACCCTTATCCAAAAAGGCTTATCGGGTATAAAAATTATTTTTGCTTCTTTTAGGTTGACTAGGATTAAGCTATTCCTATTTGAGGAATGTTGTTGATATCGGGTTACTCCCTCAAGAAATTAGCGCATTCCCGATGGCTTACAAGTTGCCACAGGAATTGGAGGTTATAATAAAATCACCGTCTAGATCAATTGATGCTACAGAAATTATGTATCGGGATAACGAATTAACATTTAATCAATATATAATAAGTTTCTTCGTCATTTTCATTACCTTGGTATAAATTGAGTTTACTTAAGATGTTTAAGGGTGACCTTCGCTTGATCCAAAGAGGTTTTAAACCTATGGAACCAATTGCCAGAATTGAGTAATTGTATCCTATCAACGGTGTTGAATTTAGGATAAAAACCCCTTGTTCTAATTTTATTCTTATTATATCACAAGTTTTAATATTTAAACTTTTAACACTCTTTACTTAAATTCAGACTTAAAATTAAGCACTTATTTTATTATCAGCGTGACTTTTTGATCAGGCACGGTGAACGTTTAGAAGTAAAGAAAATGTTCAAATTTACATTAACTCTTACTAAGCTAAAAAAACTTAGTGGAAAATACCGCAAAGAATTATGTATAATAAAATGCAAGGTGAAAAAGTCAAATTTACAGATTTGTATTGTATGACTTATTAAATGAGAGTGAGAAAAAATGTTAGGGCGGCTTTTAATAATTTCTCAAGGCAATGATCATTGCCAAGAACCATCAGGACGGACTGTTTAATGTAAACGTAATGTAACCAATGATTCCTGTAATAACTTTTGTTGTCGGGTAATGAAAGATAATACCAACAACCATGATGGAAACTTCCTATTACAGTCAAATCACGATAATTCGTAATCGCAAGGGACCGGCCATTTCTTACGAATTATAGGGGTTTTCGATTTAGCGGGGTTGCGATTTATTTCAATTTATTTACTAAAACGATAAAAAAAAACATAAAAAACAATTATTACAAAAGAAATACAAAATAAATACATAAAATAAATTAGCAAATTCATTTACTTTAAGAAAATCTGAAGAAAATAAACACACACACATACCCACGCAAAAAAAACCGGTAAACAAAAAATCATTCATTCAATGTTTTTGTTGTTTTCATTACGAATTATAAGTGGTAGTTAGCAAACAATTTCAATTTATAAGAGGTAAAGAAGATTTTATTTTAAAAAAAATTACGAATTAGCGAGGGGACAGAAATGTATGGAAATTTAACGAATTAACGAGATTTTTTCAAGGGACCGACAGTTTACTACGAACTACTATCGGGAATTACGATTTATCGGGGTACGAATTATCGGGATTTGACTGTAATTGATAGTGGTCATTACAAGTTAAACATTACTACGACGGAATTATGGTTTGATGTTACGTCTGATTAAGGTGAAAGCATACTGCAACTGGCCAAAAGCAGGAAATGGTTGAGGAATGCTTCCAACACATTGTCAAAGGAAACTACTTCGTTAGTAAATCCCAGCCATATTTAAATTGCCAGCAGTTTTGGGCTTAGAAAAGGTATCGTACCATGGAAATCAAGCCATTAAGCACCTGCGAAATTGTTTTCGTTACAAAAATTCGAAGCACAGCGAAATTTTGGTCAGTGCTGTCAACTCATAATATAAATTTTACATTTGATTTTCGATGTTCAATATATAAAAACATTTAATTCAGCGTTTATCTACTTCTTAAATCTATTTCGTACACACAGAAAACAAATTTGTTGGGAAACGGTTGCAGTAATAAAATATTGATCAAGTAACATAATTTATTATTGCAACTATTAAAAATGTATAGTTCTAACTGATTTTTAATTCTCTTGAATATTAAAACGTTATTCTAACTGAAATATGATTCCTTCAATTCTTTCATTAGTTATGATAACTAATTTAATTTAGTTCTAAAAATTTTGTCAATAAATTTTGTAATATAAATGTTAATTCATTTATTGCAGCTAATTATTGATTGTTGGAATAGTTTCAATTCGAGTACAACAAATGAAAATATAATTATTCGGAATTCACAACCAAAAAATAGTTAAAAGCCACAATTGCTTACTAAATTTTCTGTCAAAACAATTGATGGATTAAAATAATTTTTAATTTTGTATTTAAAAAATATCTTTGCGGTCAAAAATGGAAATTGTGCAAAAACTTAATAAATAGGTGTAAGTAATTTACGAATTCTTATAAGTATGTACATATACACGTACATATGTATGTATGTATTATTTTTTTTATACCCTGCAAATTATATTGGACTACATTTTGATCCTGGGCTGGTCCAATGTAATGCAAGTATGGACCATGTCATTGTTAAAAAAGTTTGCAGTGAAACAACATGCCTTCGTTTTTTAACGACATGTTTTCGAGTATACCATGAAGTAGTTTTAAGGCTACTTCTTTGTAATGCAAGCTGGGTTATATGGTCCTGCCCTAGGACATCGTAATGTTAAATAAGCCATGTTTTTTTCATTCAATGGGGTTACCTTTGAACTAGTCCTTGCCCCTTATTGGCTACATTTGACATGTGTGTATGGACTAGTCGCATTTTTTTCAGGGTAAATACAAACATGCATACATACATACATATGTACTCAGCTAGAATCTACTGGAAATCTCATGAAGAGCGTTTTTGATCGTCGACAAGCGTAATTTTTAATTGTAGAAGTTTCCTCGCACGGGAAAATTTGTTACACAAGCTGATTCCTCTGAGAGATACTTCTACAACACAGCGAAAGCCGCTTATGTTATTCGTTTGATATTTGTGTAAAGATTATCTAATGAGTCTTTTAGAAAGCACATCAAGAATCTTATGAGACTCATATAGGAATGCCCTTACAACTCGTGGAGTGCTTAGAATAACTGAGCCACCTAACCAAGAGCATCAAGCTTGTTTTTAATGAAGAAACTTTTAACTGTCATACAATTTATACGAAAGAAACCTTAAGATCAGGAATTAAACACCATCCTGTTGGAAAATCTTATTTGGCAGATCCTTATGTCGGGGTTTTTTAAATAAAATTGTATTTACAATAAATAAATTTTCATGTTTTTAAAACGCTCCTTCCTAGGTAGGTCAGTAATTGTTATATGACTCATAAAGAGAGTCGCAAAAGGTTAATTTAAGATTAAAAGGCATGCGTGTCAGAAAATGTATAAAAAACTAATAAATAAACAATTTTAATGTTTTTATTATTGTTACTCGCCAGATAATCATTATAAGATTGTTTTAGGAGTTAAATATTAAACACAATCGTACAATACAGTATGAACATATTGTTTATATTTTGCTCCGCGTGTACATTGTTCAAACAAATATGAAGATTCTTTTAGGAGTTGAATATTAAACACTATCCTCTAACAAACATCCTACATTCAAAAAAAAAAAATCAATCCATCCGTACTCAAATCTATCCGCAGCGGTATCAATAGTACGGTGAGTACGGATATTCTTGAATGAAGTACAAAAAGATTGATTCAAGTACTGATTATTCAATCCTAAAATTCTCACTTTATCCATATTTGATCCCGAATTCGTACTTGAAGTAATCCGAAAACGAGATTGATTGATTTAAGTAAAAGTAGGATCAAATTAATCTCAAAATGCGATTGATTCAAGCATTATAAAGTTGATTTAATCCCCAATTCGTACTTGAAGTAATCCGAAAATGAGATTGATTTAAGTATAACTCAGATTGAATCAATCTCAAAATGCGCTTGATTCAAGTATGATAAAGTTAATTTCATCCCCAATTCGTGCTTGAAAAAAAAACATAAAAAAACAAGAAAGAAAAAGTGATTATGATTGATTTACTTACCCGTATTACACCTTACAGAATGATAAAACACCAACATAATGCCGATATGGTTTTTACTTTAAAAATCTTATGTACATATTAAACTAAAAATATTAACTAAATGAGAAGCAAGATTTCAAATTTACTTTTTAACCCTTCATGGTAAACAAGAGTCTGGCCAGACCTTTGTTTAATGTGTATAAATAATTAAAACATGCGTAAGCCGGAGGGTTAAACATGAAAACAATACATACATATATATGTATGTATATGTTTTCCTTCTTGTTCTGTTGTTTTTGTTGTTACTACAAACAAAAAGCAAATCGTTTTGTTCGAACTTGTGTCGTGTTTTTGCAATTGTACAACAAATTTTGGAAAACACACACGTACGCACGCATAAAAGAATGCAAAGCTGAGAGATTAGACTTATAAGTTCTCTGAGAACAATACACTCACTTTATAATTTAACTCTCAGAGTGGCAATACCAACGAAAAGTTCAATCTTTTTTGTACTTGATTTGATAATTTTATACTTATTTTGAGAAATTCCGGGATTGATTTTCGAAAATGATCCCATTTGGATTGTTTTAAGTACGTTTGGGATTGTTTTAAGTACGTTTAACTGTTTTTCGTACTAAATTTTTTGAGCACGCCTCGTGCTAAAAGTGAGCATAAAAAGATCAATTTATCCCGAGTGATTTTCTTTCTGTGTATGCTAGCTGGGTAATATCTTAAGCTGGGATCGCACGATTGCCGCAAATGCAGCAATAAGACACAATTTTTATTGTGCTTTATTGACGCACAATAATGAAATTGGACCAATAAAATATTCTGAAATCACACGATTGCCCTGTTTAAAACCAATTTAATTGCCGCTAGTTGGTACAACGCGAAATGGTTACAACAATTGCCGCAGCACAGCCACACGATTGTTCTTACTTGACAACTGCGAAAACAGCTGTTGTGGTAGCTTTTTTATTTGTTTGAAAGTTCTTGTTGGTTTGTTAATTAAATAAAATTAAATATGTATCATATTGTTACGAAAGTAACTTTAGTTAAGAATTAGTTGTAATTATTGGTTATAATTGTTGGTTATCTTGTATTTATTAGTTATCTTGTATTTATTAGTTATCTTGTATTCATAAGTAATTTTATTAGTTTACATCGTTTTTGTTATAATTTAGTACACTTCAATCCCAATGTGCAGAAAGCCCTAGAAATTACCGTTAAAAAAGCTTCAGTATAAGAGGTAAAATTATGTAAACATAAGTGCTAACATAAATCAAATTAAAGTGTGGTGAATAGAAAAGCCTCGAACCTTCGAAAAACATTTCGAATGTTCTAGACAACCAAATTGCAGTATAAATACTAGCGGCGAGTAGCAGAACAAATTCATTCTAAGTTCAGACTTTGTCAATAACGTATAACGCTGAGAAAATTATAGTTGGTTGTGAATAAAAGCTATAAATTACGGTTGTTAAAAAGACTTTGTACTAAATAAAGTTGTGTTAATTGTAAACAGTGTTAAAAGTGTTTGTGTTTTATTTATTTTATTAAAGTTGCAATAAAGAACTCGAAACGGTTTATTATAAAGGAAATAAACCAAAATGTTATTGAAAGGCAGTAACGTAACAATTGGTGTCAGAAGTGAAATTGCATAAATAAAATAAATAGATTAATAAAAGTGAAAAAAAAAAAAAAATTATAAAATAAAAAAAAATAACAAAAAGACAGCAATGAAATTTGAAGAGCTTAAAGTAGAACAGCTCAAGAAAGAATTGGGCAAGTTGGATCTGCCAACAGCAGGTAATAAAGCAGAGCTGCAGAAGAGGTTAATAGATGAATTCGAGCGACGCAATATCGACATTGTTAGCCACGAATTTGAGGACAAAGAAGAAATAGAGGTATGTACTCGTGCAGTTGCTAGCAGTATGGATTTAAACACAATGTTTGCTGCTATGATGGCAAAAATGGACGAAAATTCCAGAGCTATTCTGGATGAAACTTCTAGAAAAATTGATGAAACTTCTAGAATAATGAATGAAAATTCTAGAAAAAAGGAAGAGAAGACGAGCACCATCCTGGCTGAAATTCAAGAGCATTCTAGAATAACGAACGAGAAACTTCAGGAGATTTCCAGTGAGATGAACGAAAGAGTAAACGAAATGGAAATAGAATTCAATCAGAAGCTGTCTGATGTAAAAACTCAAGTCACGGATGTTAAAACACAAGTTACGGTTTCAATGCCAAGAAGCACCAGTGCGAGTTATTAAAGAAGTTTCTAGTAGAATAAAGGCCCCTTGCTTTGACGGCAGTGTTCCATTAAATGTTTTCAAGTTCCAGTTCGATACAGTTGCTAACAGAAATGCATGGAACAGTAAGGAAAAAGCCATTGAGCTAATTCTTGCTTTAAAGGGGACTGCGGCTGAAGTGCTTGAAAGTGTACCAGTAAGTTGCAGAGACAATTATGATGAAATTATGGTAGCACTGCAACGCAAGTATGGTGGTGAACACAAAAAGGAAATCTACAAAATGGCAAAAGGCAAACGAAACCTTACAGGACTTCGCACTGGAGATTGAGCGGTTGGTACATCTTGCATACCCTGGTGAGAATCACCCATTGTTGGACAGCTTCAAAACAGAAGCATTCACTAACGGTATAAGAGTTGCTGATGTCAAGTATGCGGTGTGTGCATCATTGAAGTCAACGTTTGCAGAAACAGTTTCATTTGCCCTGGCTCAGAAAACCGCAAGAATAGTTGCAAAGCAGAAGTCGTTTAAGGTGCAAAGGCTCGATGTTACAGCAGTTGATGATAGAAACATCATGAATGAATTAAAGCGACTTACAGAAGAAGTTTTGCGGGTATTAAATGAGAAGCTAGGCAGAAACAAACTGAAATGCTATAACTGCGGAAAGGTTGGGCACATACAGCGTGACTGTAAAGCACGAAGAAAAAGTTCAAGATCTGCTTCGCCGCCGAGAAACAACCAACGGGCTAGTCATCAGTTATCACAGGAGTCGCCGTTAAGTATGGAGGGAGTGCTACCTTTCGCATCTGAGGACTCGATAATAAATTTAGTAGTGCCAAAGAGTAACAAAAATATTACGACATTTGGCTACATCGATGGTAAAAAGCGCATTTTGACTATCGACACTGGTGCAGGATTCTCGGTAATAAGGCCTGACTTGGTTAAGGGAGCTGTCGAACCACTAAGTGGAGTGAGCTTGCGAACAGCTACAGGTGAGGCTGCTACTGTCTATGGGAAAACACGTGTGGTGTTAAGAATTGCCGATATTGTCACTTTTCATGAGTTTATTGTGGCCGACATTGTATGATAAGTCATAATATAAGTCTTAATATGGGAAAGCAAATTATGTATTTGTGTGATTATGAAATACCCCTGGATGTTGGGTATGAAAGTGGGGCTCGTGTGGGACAGCCTCTCGCATGTACTCGTCAGGAATCGTCAGCTCACAGAAAAGTTGAAAAGCGAGAAAAAGTGGTTGCTCAGGTAAGACAGCTTAGCAGATTGGAAGCCAGACACTGTACAAAAGCAGATAGAATGGAATGCGTCAGTGAGGGTCGCTCGTTGCAGGAAAAGCCCACTAAAGACTGGTTTACGGCGAAAAGATTTGAACCCGTATTGGCCAAGGTTATAAGGGCCAAGAGTATAGGTGGAAGTCATGTTTTTGAAAGAACCTGGCCAAAGCGTATGACAGCCAGGAGCACAGCAAGCAGAGGTTGTGCGTCGCTTCCGCAGTGCAATTGTAAAGCACTACCTATACCCGAAGATAAGCAGGTATCTTCATTGGAGCGGAGAAATCAGTATGACCATAGGAAGTCCGTGCGTTGCCGTAGTAAGTTGTGCAGATATGATCGGCCGGTGAATTCCAAAGGATCTAAGGAGGGCCAGTTAGTTTTTTCCAATGAATCAACAACTAAAAGAAGCATTAGTTGCCAAGCCACAAATACATTGTAATGGGCCATATAAGGTGATAAGGAAATTTAATGATGTTGTAAACCAAATACGGAAATATAAAAGGCCAAGGGCCAAAATGAAAGTTGTTCATTTAGAACGATTAGCCCTTATGGAAGAGGTGATTCTGAGCCTATTCGGGACGAACAGGCTTAAGTGGGGGGCAGTGTTACGAAAGTAACTTTAGTTAAGAATTAGTTATAATTATTGGTTAAGAATTGGTTATAATTGTTGGTTATCTTGTATTTATTAGTTATCTTGTATTCATAAGTAATTTTATTAGTTTACATCGTTTTTGTTATAATTTAGTACACTTCAATCCCAATGTGCAGAAAGCCCTAGAAATGACCGTTAAAAAAGCTTCAGTATAAGAGGTAAAATTATGTAAACGTAAGTGCTACCATAAATCAAATTAAAGTGTGGTGAATAGAAAAGCCTCGAACCTTCGAAAAACATTTCGAATGTTCTAGACAACCAAATTGCAGTATAAATACTAGCGGCGAGTAGCAGAACAAATTCATTCTAAGTTCAGACCTTGTCAATAACGAATAAAAGCTATAAATTACGGTTGTTAAAAAGACTTTGTACTAAATAAAGTTGTGTTAATTGTAAACAGTGTTAAAAGTGTTTGTGTTTTATTTATTTTATTAAAGTTGCAATAAAGAACTCGAAACGGTTTATTATAAAGGAAATAAACCAAAATGTTATGTTATGTACTTAAACAAATTTTTGTTGAATAGGTATTTTTTTTAAATTTTTTAAGAAATTCTAAAAATTAAGTCTGTTCAACAATTTCGTATGTTAATGTTCGCTTAGAAACTTAAATAAAAATATTCGCACTGAACAGCTAAATATTTTGGTAATAGCAATAATTAAAAAAAAATTAAAATGCATAATAAATAAATAAATAAATATTTATCTTCATTTATCTTCATTTTAACTAAATATCTTCATTACCTTTTTTACATTATATAAAAAAGTAAATTTATTAAAAAAAGGCAAATATTGGTGCGTATTGTGTTGTTTGATTGCCGCACAAGAACACAATAAATATTGGTGCATTTTTGTTATTTTTATTGACGCGCGGTTGCATAGAAAATAGTCACACGATTGCCGCACAAGGGTTGCATTTGATTGGTAAAAGTAAGCACAATATTGTCCTTGATTGGTACATGAGCCAATTGGTTGTGCAGTCACACGATTGGGGTACTAAAAAGTATGAAAATTGGTGCATTGCGGCAATCGTGTGATCCCAGCTTTAGACATACATAAATAAGTATGTACGTATTGTTTATATTTTGCTCCGCGTGTATATTGGTCAAACAAATATGTTATACATACATTAAATGAAAATCTCTCAGTTTTTTAGTGAATTTCATAATATTTTACAGCTTCAATAACTGTTCGTATTGTGCAACCACACGTTAATTATTCTGTTTTACTTCAGACACTGGAACAAGACGACATTGAGAAAGGAATTGCAGCCAAAGACTGTTTTTGTTGGTACATTAAGTGATCATCTGTACCTTTGAAAATCCGTTGGATTTTGCATGTGTTTGAATAAAATTAAATAATGTAAAAACTATAAATAAAAATACTAAAAAATAAATATACTTTAAAAAAATGGAGTTTTTTGGAATTATTTTGATTTTCTATCAAATATATCGGGAAAAAGGTTTATTCAACCGGTTAAAAAAAAATATATTGATAACGACAATCAAATCTCTTGTTATGAACACCAATTTTGTGTTAATTCAGTTGCAGCTATCATATATTCGGGTATAAGCACAATTTTGTTTATAATAATCATACTAACAACTAACAATATCTGTTATTATGACTGATAGTGTACTAAAATTCAAATGTTGCTTTCAAAAATATTATGCTAAGCAACGAAATGTTCAGTGATTGTAACCGAATTGTGTGATAGTACATGCAACCGACGAAATTCGATTGGCGCCAAATTCGGTTGTGATCACTAATCTGTTTTCTCTGTGTAGATCTTTGTTCCTTGATTGGTAGACGCATCATCAAATATTAATGTGTAAATTTTTCTTTGGTTTGGGTGCGGCATGTGGCTGAACAGTATTTCTTCAACAAATCATGTTTGGAGGAAAGCGAAAAAATCGAGTTTAAGCTTTGCGTTTTATTGAAAAACTACTTTATTTAAAAAAAAAAATTCGTCAAGCTTTGTTCGCAAGGGGAGAAACAATTTCATTTTTTCTTCTATCTTATTTCTTCCCAAAGTATTTCATCATATATTTTCCTTTCATTTTTCGAAAAAAATATGTAACTAAAGTTTTTTTAAAGTTGAGTCTACTTCTACTTCAGCAACAACTTGAAATTGTTTATAACGTTTTTAATAATTTTATTTAATTTTGAATCTAAATTTTAACAAAATGTTTTAAAAAATAATAATAAATAAGTAAAAAAATAAGTAATATTGTTGTGGGCAAAATTTGCAAATGGTTTCTTAGTGCAAAAAGTGTGAGATTGTGAAAAAATTGTTGGTGTATTTTGAACACCAGTGAAAATGTTGCTGCCAGTTGTGAAGGAAGCTTTATTGTGTGTGTTTCTGAAACCTTTTAGATAATGCATGAGCGTGCGAGATGTAAAAATGTTGCTAGTGATCGTGTGAATCGTGAGAATTTAAAAAATTATTCGTGCGTGAGCGTGCGCGATTCCTTTTTTTGTGAGCGTATAAACCATTACTTTACAGTTTTTAACTGATCCTGCAACGTGTGGCCATTCTACTATCGTTTTCCTAGCGTTTTTAGGTTAATGTTCACTTTAAACGAATCAATTGTTTTCGATACATGACCCTTCTGGCCGCCTGGTTCGAAATCTGCAGCCAATAATAGATGAAACTCTTCTTGTCTCACTATATACAGAGCAACAGTTTGCCGCGCTTCACGATCAATTTCTTGCGCAAAACTTACTTCTTTTTATGGCGTTTAAGTAGCACTTCCGGCGTATAAAATCGTATACAGTGTATTGACTATTCTTCGTAAGTGAGATCAAAACTAACCATAAGGTATTATTTATAATTAAAATGGCTGTACATTTAATTAAAAAGAGAACAAAAGAAAAAATTAGTAATAATTTTGTTCAGAAGGCACGACAAAACGTAAAAAATTACACAATAGCCCTATTCACAATCTCAAGCAAATCGTCTTTCATCGTAGAATTTGCAAAATGTTATTGTATATTTTTACTCTACACCAACACAATATACAGCAAAGCACTTTTAACTCTCTTATTAATAATTTATATGCATTTACTTAACGTTTGCAGCAGTTTATTGAAAAATCATAGCTGACACTAAGTGACACAGTTTTCAATCAGCTGAGAGTTTCGAGTTTTGCAAAAACATTGTAAAATAACAATTGTAAACAATTGATAGAAAACATTAGCAATTGCATTTGCAAACTCAAATGCACAAGACTGTGAATAGGTCTAATGAATATTTTCATTGAAAACGAGAACGAACAGGAATCATTTGGTCTGAGCAATTAAACTGTCGTATAATTTCCGTTGAATTTTACATTCACATTAATTAAATAGTAAAATTTATGGGGCCATGATCTGCATACAATCAATACAATAAATACATTTTCCCAGATACTGAAAATCTTCCAAAATGGCAGAGAAAGAAATACACTATCCGCTCGTTGGAATATAGATAAAATTAAAAGCTCTAACAAAGCAATTTGCCAATTTAATGGAAATATAAAAAAAAATTTAGCAAAAAAAAAATGAAGAAAAATGGCTGAATGCGTTAAATAGCATAAAAAGAAAAAATAAGTAACAAAACAATTACAGACAGACTTTATTTTTACGAATTATTTCGCCAGACCAAGTGTTGAAATGTACAAGAGGGATCATTGATCGTAAAATGCTTCGAATATTTTCCTTATTTGGGGTCATTTGCAGACAAAAAAAAAGAAAATTAAAGTTCCTGCAAAATGGGATTTTCCTTTATCAGTCTTATGACTGGCCAATTGAAATTTATTTGACAAGATCATTTATAAAGAAGTTAACGACGCGACGACACTCTTTAAGCGAATTTAGTTCAATCATGAAATTAGTTCAATTGCAATTCATTTCGGTTGGTTGTCTCTTCGAACTGTCGAGTGTCTGTTTCATTTCACTCGACAACTGTTGTCGTCATTTTTAATTTTCAGAATAAAGTGTGTGTTGTTATTTTGTATATCTCACTGCCAAACTTATTCTATGCAGTGGAATTGAGTGCACAGTGGGAAAAATATTTGTAATTAAATGATTAAGGAACATTTAGACTATTGCCTAAGTCGAATTTTTTAAAGAATAAAAAAAAAACAAATTAAAAGCTAAATTTTTTGAGACCTCTTATCCCTAAAATGTGAAATTTTTTTATTTTTCTTAGGGCGAATATACTGGATATTATGTAATCCAGATATTGGGAGATTACAGACTACATATAATTAAATTACCAACAATAATTTTAGGCTAAAACAAGATAACACCAAGGCGAACTTATACAGGTGACCTCTTCGAATCATCCGATTTTGTTCATTTATTTGTGTTGGATGCATATGCTGAATGTCAAACTTTGTTAACATTTTGTTAAAAAATTAGTTAAAATTTAATAAAAATCTAAATACTTGAAACTAAAACTATCGGGTCTGTTCTGAAAATCACGTGCTTTTAAAATCACACATGTGATTTGGTGGTGTTCTGAAAGTCATACCGTTTTTGTGTTTCTCGGTTTGCTTTCGGCAAATGAAAATCACACCGAAACACACAAAAACGGAACACGAAAATGTCCCACGTGCAATTTTAAAAGGCACATGTAATATGAAATTACGTGATTTGTGTTAAAGTGATTTTCAGAACAGGCCTATATTTAAATTTTATAAAACAAAAAAAAAAGTGAATATAAAATATAAAAAAGGGATCAAAAATGTGTAAGAAAAAAGTAAAGGGAGATTTGCCAGATGCAGCTTTATAAATCCACAATAAATTTACAATACGAGATAAGATTTACCTTCTAAAGCTTCGTTCACAATCAAAAAAACATTTTCATTTGGTGTTCATAATAGAGAAACAATTTCTTTTGCAACCACACACATTTTGCATTAAGAAACCGTTTGCAAATTTTAGCCACAACAGTATTATGCATTTATTATTATTTTTTACAACATCTTGTTAAAATTTTCGTTCAAAACTAAATAAAATTATTTTAAACGTCAGAAACAATTTCATACAAATTGTTGCTGAAGTTCTAGTTGACTCAACTTTAGTTACATTTTTAAAAAAATTTTAGTTACATTTTTGTTCTAAAAATGAAAGGAAAATATATGAACTACTTTGGGAAGAAAAAAGATAGAAGAAAAAACGAAATTATGTCTCCGATTGTGAACGAAGCTTAAAGCAGTTGTGTATATTGCAAAAGAAAATTATCTATTTTAAATGTATGGATGTATGTATGTATATTCAACAAATTTTTTTGACATTCACTCTAACTTTTTACAAAAACAAAAAACAATACAAAGGATCCTAGTTAATAGAACCAGATTCAAGCTTTGCTTAGCAATGTCGTAATGTGTTTTACAAAAACTAATTTTGAATCTAGTAAAGCATCAAGATCCAAACTCACTTTAAATAATTCAAGTTGTTATTTTGTATTTATCAAATTATGTAATATGACTCCATTTCTTAAAATTTCCAAATCATGTTGAAGATTGAGCATTTCATAAGGTTTTTGTAGTTTAATACGATTTTAAAATCATCGGTATACATTAATACATCACAATTTTGTATTGCGTTCGGCAGATCATTTATAAAAAGTGAGAATAATATTGGACCAAGGTGGCTTTCATTCGGTACTCCAGAATTAACGAAGATGCTCTTTGACGATGTATTATAAAAACGAACACTTTGTTTCCTAAAAATAAGGCATGACTCAACACAGAAAAAATTCTCCCACATTTTTCACCAATTAAAGCATTAATTAAAATATAATCAGTTTTAATTAAAATTTTAATCAAGTGAATTAAACGTTTAATAAAGTGAATTAAACGTTTAATTAATACTATTAACTGGTTTAATTGATACTATTACATAATTTGTTTACTGGTGCAAATTTAATTAATTTTTTAATTAATATCACAAATTTTTTAATTGTGAACTGTGAAGCCAGCGATGATTGTTGTTACTTGAACAACATTTAAAACTATTGTGAAAATATGAAAGGACGCAACAAAAAATGGCAACAATGCTTAGAGAAGGGCAGCAAATCTTAAGACTTAATTCAAATTCAAGCATGTCCGCAAACTTAGCAGTATTAATATCCTTGTCCACTCAGAGTTTGTCGAAAGCTTCAAAACAGACCACCAGTCAAGAACAATCATAAAGCTGAGCGCCTCCAAATGGCAAAGAATGCAATAACCAGCAGCCGTATTCTGCAATTCGCTAAAGCTAAATCTCTATCGCTAAAAATCTATAAAGTTGATTTGGCGATTTTTGGCTATGAATGCAATACTTTAACGTGCATTGCTAAATTTAGCAATGCCATAAAAATTTAATTCGCCGCAATTTTAGCTTTAAATGCCATCGCTAAAATGTTTAAATTTTGTATTCTCTAAGGCATTTTAGCGATCGAGATTTAGCTTAAGCTAAGCGAATTACAGAATACGGCTGCAGGTCGGAAAACTGTTTCAAAGTTGTATTTTCTGTCAAAAAAAGTTTAAAATCGATAAACCAGACGAATACAACTTTTATCTTTCCACGAATTAAGAATTACGCGTGAAATTGATTGCAATATAACATTTGCGTTCGCGATTAAAATTTTAAAGTCATGCACGATTTCAGAGGAAGACTTCTTAACTATTTAATATAAAAAATTAAAAATATTTTTTTATTTTTTTTTTTTATTTTTCGAATTTATTCTATGAGCTAAATTTCAGTTATGTATTTTATAAAGGAGATAATTCCCAGTTTCTATTTAATATTTTTTTATAATAAACGTTTTTTCGAATGTGCTTCTATGTGCCAAATTTCAATGTTTAATATAATAAAATAAGTTATGAAAAAGAAATAATTCACAAATTCTATTCAAAATTATTTTTTAAGAATTTTTATTTAAAAGTATATAAAAAACAAGTAAGAGTGGTATATTCGGCTATGCCGAATTCACAATGGTGCGAGAGTAACAGAAAGTTGTGTAAACCCACTTTGCGCCACGCCCACTTGTTCAATCTTGCCAACATTTTGTCGGATATTGTGTATTGATAACGACAACGGCAAGAGCTATTGAGGTAAAATAAGTGGCAGTCGTGGTTTTTTTGCTTATATCGCTCCCATTTGTGGATCGATCTTTTCAATAGCAAAAAATTCCGGACTGCATATAACATAATTATATAACTACCAAGTCCCTATCATTTTTAGGGTCTTCGGAAACCCCATTTCAACGGACAGACAGATGGACATCGTTAAATCAACTTCGCTACTTACAATATAAAAGTATATTGTATGGGGCTAACATCAATATTGTAGAAATTACAACAACAACAAACATTTTATACTCACTTATAAAATGTTTGTTGTTGTTGTAATTTCTGCGCGATCGTGTGAATTATGAAATTCATCGATCATGAACGTTCGTGATTTTAATTTATTTTTCTTGAGAGCGTGGTGAATACACACGCGCCCAGCTCTACTTACGAATTGGTATACAAAAGGAAACAAATGGAATAGGGCATCGTACAAAAAGATAAAAAAAAAGGAAGACGCGTTTCATCAACCTTATATAAGTTTCTTATTCTTTTTCCAGTGATGTTTAAACAGTTGTTAATTTTTTAAGGCTTATTTAAAAAACAATTTATAAATGTTCTCTATTACTTACATTATTAATTGCCCGAATGTAGCGTTTACAATGGACAACTTTTGCCATCCCCAATAGCTGGCTTACTATCTCTATTTCTTTAAAATTGTGAAATTAAAATTCCTTATTAGTGATTCGCAATATATTGTATTAAATTATATTCCTTAAATTATATTCCATTTGTTAAACTGCTCAAGGCGGGAAATATCTCGCCCGACATTGTGATTATCTTTTAAGGCCAATCAGGCCAACGTTGCTTGTCTGCAATGTACCGAGTTACTGTTGTGCGGTTTTAAATATTTAAGGTTATTATTAATTTACATGTACATAACCTTGCTATCTATAGTTGGTCAAAGGGGTGTTGATTTAAGTCTCTATTACGACCTAGTTCAACTAAAATCCGCCTTAATATGTTCGGTGTGGCTAAAACGTCTTTATTTTTGCAACAGCTTCAGCAGCTTATAAGTTGCAAAAGTACAGGGCATTCGATTTTCGGACATACTCTTAACTTTGTAGTGCTTTTGCCATTAAGTGTGATAAGAAAATGTATAGAAAAAAGTTTCTTTTTTTCATTATAAAATGAATCTTGTGTAGAGAATGGCGTCTTTATTTGTGCCTGTGCAAAGTTTTGTGGTTTTGTGTGCCAATAGAGTGGTGGCTTGGCAAATTGTGTTTTTCTATTTTTATGTTATTCAAACTTTTCAGTTAAATACAGTCTATAGTGATTGGTGGGAAAGAGTGGGCGAAAGAACGGCGTATGATTTTTAAAGGAAATGTGGTAATTTTAAATATGTATTCTATTTTATTAATTTCGTATACGTTGTTGTTTCTTATTTTTGCTACTGCTACTTAGCTACAACAAGTGCTACAAAACCAGACCACACACAGTAGAACAATTTTCAAAAAGAATTTTACGAAAAAACCAAAATTTTATTAAAAAAAAAAAAAAATAAATTATTAAATTATTAAATTATTTTTTTTTTTGGGTTTTGCCTCTTTCGTTATTAATTCCGGAAAAATTTCTTTTTAATATTCATAGTTAGTTCGCTACAATGACAACCGATAAAACTGGCGCCAGTTTCAATTGTTGCAGTTTCCCTCGGACACAAAGCAATAACAAATTTAAATTGTCATTTTAAACCACAGCATAACCGATGCAACTAATGAATGTCAAAATATTTTATACAATCATTAGTAACAGAGAGAGTGACAAAAAAATTTATCGGATAAATTACATTTCATTGCTTTTCCTACTATTTGGATGGACGAGCGTGCATATTAGTTTGTGTGTGTGTGTCACACTTGACACATTAGCAGCCACCAACAACTAACGGTCCGTTGCATATGCGTGTATCCTTGTTAAAAAGATTGTGTTTACACGGCAGGCCAGACCTCATGCACTTGAGGTTGGTTCTTAGCAATTAGTATTCATACTGATACCGATATTGAAAACCGAATATGTTCAAAACGAAACATAAGTGGTCTTCCAACATGTTCGTATTTCGTATCAATGATTCTTTGTTCCTCAATAGACGTCTGACTGCTTGTCAAGTGGAATCTGATACCAAATGTCGGTACACATTATGTGTGATTTGATTAGTGGTTGATTTTACCAAAAACATGAACGACATTTCTAGTCAGTAAGATTTAAAAAAAAAAAAAAAAAAATAAAAATATTGAAAGTATATTTTAGATTCGATATAAAAAAAAAATAAAAATATTGAAAGTATATTTTAGATTCGATATAAAAACCCGAAGGTATTTGGGGGTTTTTTTTAAGACAAATTTGTAAAAAGTAATTAATGGAAAAATTAGTCAAAAAATATAAAGCAGATTTTTTAATTTTTTTTTATTATGGTTTGCATATTTAGTATTTATTAATTGCTTATGTGCACACGGGTTAAGTCCATATAACGCTTTAAGCGCTGTAAATGCATATAAACGGGGTTTTCTAGATGTATTTCCCGTTTCAAAGTCCCAAATACGTGCAAGTTACGATAATCGAACGATAAATACTGTAATTAATTCATATTATTTCGCTGTTTTTAAAAAAGTTGCTCAAAAACATTTCGTTACTTTTTAATAAAGCGAACAGACAGACTCTATCAATATTATTTTGTAAATATGCTGCACACGTTTTTCTCATATGAATTTTGACATAATTTCGCGTGAAATGTTAAACAAAGTAGCAGACTTTAGTACGAATTTTGGGCTGAAGGCATTGTCTTGAAAAAAAGACTGCTCAAACAGTTACTGGTGCTCAATGTTGCCACATCATAACACAGTACTTTTTGCCAAAATTGGGTGATATTGATATGTTCAATATAATTAATCAGCTTTATTTTGGTTGTCGTTCTCTTGTCGTTAACGACTGTATTGTTTTTTGTAGTAGATTACAGAACTCAAGTGGTTTGTTACTTTAATCTTTTACAAAAAACGACACAGTCGTATACGACATCCACAATAAGGCAGAATGTTTCAGTATTCGGAAAAATTAGAGTAGTGATCGTAGGAAAATGTAATTGCATATACTAATACTAAATGCCTCGTTACGCTTACGTAAATTATACGTGGCGTTGCAGATGAACCTGATAAAATTAAAAGTTTTCTCCGCTTTTACGTATCAGAACTTTATGTTTGTTTATGTTTATTGACAAAGCGAACATTCCATTGACGCACACAACATTTTCTTTAAGGTTGTATGTTTGTTAGCTTGTGGTCCAATCACGCGATAACCGGGTAATGGATTTGAATGAAATTTGGTATACTGATAGCATATCGCCCAGATTCTAATATAGAATACTTTTAAAGAGGTAAACCCGTTTTTCCCGTTATTCTTGAACTTTGGTACGTGTAAGCTTTCGTACATTTTCTCTTTTCGCAAAATTTGGCAAAGAAATATCATATGGCCCAGACGAAAAACGAAAAAATGGGTACTTTTGGGACTTTTTTTTATGATAAATTTGGTATAAAGACAACCGGAATATACATATGTATTTAGGCACCACTTTCTTTTCATATTAACAGTTGAATGACGGCTGCTCAAGAATATCGAGCGCTCAAAACTAATAAATACTTACATATGTGTTGGCGGAAAATAATAATTTTTATAATATTGTTTATTGCAATGTTTCAACATAAAATAAGTATAGATTTCGAAAACTACATAACAGTTGTGTTATTTTTTATAGGAAAAAGCCTTTTCTTTACATCGTGGACGAAGTCACGGATAAAAGCTAGTATTGTATGAATTATTAACGGAACGATTTACATATCGTTACTTTAATATATAAAAGCCCTAACTAACGTTTTCTTTACTTAACAGGAGAAGGAACAAACTTAATAAAAATTATAGTCTTGTAGTCGCGATTTTCTTAAAACGCAGTTTTTTATTTAATTCTCTAAGCAATTTAATAAAAAAATTGCGTTTAACAAAAATCGCGACTACAAGACTATAATTTTTATTAAGTTTTTTCCTTCTCCTGTAAAGTAAGGAAAATGTTAGTTAGGGCTTTTCTATATTAAAGTAACGATATATATACACAGAAAGAGAAATCTCATACTTAATTTAAGTTTTTTCTTCTTACTTTAGTACGAGTCGTACTCAAAAATTTAAGTGCGAATAACACTTAAAACTACTTAAAACTATCCAAAATAGTATAACTTTCGAAAACCAATATGAGTGCATACGCGTTTGTTTGTTAAAGTTTGGTGTATAGATACAACAACAACACTACAAGAAAAAAAATTTCGATTATTTTCATGTTTAAAGAGTAAAATAAGAAACAATAATTCCCATATTCTATTTGTTTAAATTATTTAGTTAAATACATCAAAGTTTCAAAGTAGAATAATTACGAAAACCATATTGGGCATTTAGCCAATTGACGGAATACAACATAAGTGAAATAAACATGTGTAACGGGTAAGTAAAATGATAATATTCTCTCCGGTTCTGTGGGGTAAGTGTTTAGGGTAAGAATCAATATAATCTTACTCTCGAATTTTTGCAAGTACGAATCGAGATTATACCGTCTTAGAACTTCTTGAATCAGAATTGAGATTATATCAACTTTATAATACTTGAGTCAAGCGCACTTTGAGATTGATTCAATTTCAGTTCAACTTAAATCGATCTCATTTTCGTATTATCTTAAGTACGAATTCGGGATTGAATATGAATAAGCTAAGTATTTCGCACTTGAATATTCGTACTTAAATGAAGCATTCTTTACCTGATTAAAAGAAATCCGTATATACCGTACTTTTGACACCGTTTCGGCTTGATTTAAGTACGGATGGATTGATTTGTTTTTTTTTTTAGTGAATATACCCTTTTTGCCTCTGATGAAGGGTACAGATGTGAACACTATTTACATGGATACCTTTTACGTAGGCCTACTCCAGGATGGATCTTATTCATCTTATCCACATAGAACAAGAAATCATGAAGGTGTCCTATGATCTGTCAATTTTGGATTTCTGCCGAATACCAGGAGGATGTTACACCAAAAGGTGAAATATCCTCTGATGTTCCCTACATCCCCGCGGGAGAGGTGGTAAAGTAAACAATAATTAGTCGACATCATCTCAAATAAAGCTTTTTCATTACGCCGCCATTACATTGTAGAGGCAAAAAGATTTTTTTTTGCAGTTTTGGAAACGTCTTTTTATTATATTTAATTTTAGGGTGTGACTGGCTCGACTTACGTTTCAATCCTCCCTAAATCATTTACTCAAAATATTTTGAAAATATGTATATTTTTGTTTCAAACAAAATTAAATAATCAATTTCATGGACAAGGAATACAAATTCTAATAATCATGGTGACTGCGAAAGTCCATCATACATTTTTGAAGACGCTCAGCTCACTATTCTATTTTATAAAGATTTATTTTGAAATTTTTTTAATTAAATACAAACAAACTTTATAAACTATTTGAACAAAAGTCCAGTTGTAATTCCAAAATAGGCACGTGATCTTGATAAAAGTTTTCGGATAAATACGCGGAAAAAATAAATTATTGTTAATTTTGTTTTGTAAATATTTAAAATAAAGGTGATCAATGAACATTATTGTTGAAGTTTTTGTTTTATTTATAGCTTTGTTTTTTTCTGTTTTACATAATATGTATTTTAGTTGTTGTTGATGTTGTTATATTTGTAAATATTTTGAAATTAAAATTTATTTATCTACATTTGTTTAGAAAACAATGCTAAACAATTGAATGTATGAATCCTCTTCTACAGCTGAGCTATTAAACAGCAGAGGGAGTGTAAACACTCAATTCAATGGAATCAGGTTATTTCTTAACAAGTTGTTGTGATAGGTCAGTGTGCAAAAATGAGAGCAAAACAAGTAAAAACACTGATTCCAAATCTAAACATTACCATCATCACTACCACCAGTTCCACTACCTCTACTACCACCTCCATCACCATCAGAAGCAGCAACTACTCGTACAACAACACTATTATTTTTATTTAAACAATTGTTATTGTTGATGTCAGTTTGTTTTTTAAACAATTATGTTTATATTAAAGTTGTTTAGAAGAAGAAAAAGATTTAATAAACGATTCGGAATGGGATGGTAAGTATAAAATTTTTTTTGAATAATTGTTTAAATTATTCTCATTATTTTAAAACCTTTACAGGGTTGACCATACTCAGCAAAAACTTGGTAATGACTTGCAATTACTGTACAACTTACTTTTCAATGACTACTTCATACCATCTGCATTACAAAGATGTAGATGTAATGGCTGACATATAATCTGATACATAAGTATTTGTTGATAAGCGAAATTTATAATTGAGTCTTAATAAATTGCATCAAATGTCTTATTTATTCAGATCTAATACAAATCGATTTTTAATATCTGTTCCTACAATTTGTTTTTTTTATTTGTTATAAATAAAGAACAATTTGTAATAGATTTGAATGTGAAAAGTTTAAATATGTACTTAATTGATTCCGATATGTATTTTAAAATTAAAAATTTTAATAAAAACTACATTACCCAATCAACTAAACGATATTATAACGATATAGTGTTGGTGACATAAATAATAATATATGATATCGATCTTGTATCATAAACGTATTTAGATTGTACCTTTTCATGACAATATCATATCGTTTTTGCAATCATGTCGTTCTCTGGTTTATTGGGTATGAATATTTCCTTGATGCAGGGTAGAATTAAATTAAATTAAAAACACAATTTGTTTGACAAATTAATTTTTGTTGATATTAATGTGAAGTACGTATTTGTAAGCGAATGTGGTAATGATTTATTTAACTCCCTATTTTTAAGCGAGGGTGGTAAGTACTTGCACCCAATAGCATCGCCGTGTTTAAATAATAAGTTAAAATGCCAATGTATAAGTAGTGAACAGTAGTGTTATATATTAGCTTTTTAACTCATTACTTTGCAATGAAAGTTTTTGCTGGGTAGTTACAGTGAATTGAAATGATATTACTAAATCAAAAAATGTAAATGTAACGATATCGCTTTTTCAATCAGGGCCCTGTTTCTGTTTCTGTTTCAAACAAAAATAAAAATTGTAAAATTTTTGTTTTTTTAATGTTTTTTACTTTTTTACACATCCTTTGTGTCTTTAATAACATTTATCAGAGGTGTGCTAAAAATCGAAAACGTAAAACGCAATAATTAAAAGTTGTTTTTAATACACTTTTAATTTAATTTTTGTTATAAAATTCTGTTAAATAGAGAAATATTTGAATAATATTTGTCATAAAACTCTTTAATAACAGAAATCTCCTTAAAAAACGACTTTTAAAATTCTTGCGTTTTACGTTTTCGATTTCCAGCGCACCCCTGTATGGCTTTGCGGTAGGGTAGTCATCTCGTCAAGCGGTTATTGGTTTGCCGCACGGAACAAAAATTTTTTTTATTATAGAAGAACGATAAACAATGTTTGGACTAATTTTAAATAGAAGCTGCACGTATCGTGTTGCCAATCCATGTGAAATTACACATATTGTGTGTAATTTTAACTTGCATGTGTAGCCCATGTGCAATTACCCTAGAGGGAAGCGAACTGACTCCGGAGTAGTCCCGTGATAGGGTTTGGTGGTAGAGACCGGTTCTAGCTCTAACACTTTATATGAATATGACCTATCAATTTTACATGGGGTTGTCATTGGAGGGGGTCAATTGACACCATTTGACCAGTCAAAGGTGTATTCTTCATGAACGTACCGAGTGTCAGTTACTAAAATGTAGTATTATTTCAATACAATTTTAAAAAGTACCAAAAAATGTGTCACAGCACCGGTGAAGACTGTACTGAAATTCATTACTTTTTTGTTCTTCATAAACCAGTTAAGGGATTGGTTCTTCTTTCACTAGTCATGAGTCTTTTCTTTTTGTACTAGTTCTATTTTCAGAAATCCCAGGACTAGTCTGTTGCACCAATTGACACAAATTTCCCGCAGGGTAGTTCCATGTGTTATCTGTATAAAATTTTAATTTAAGTTCTATTTTTCCATTAATTTTTTACAGCCAAAATTTGCTTTTAGAACATTTATGGCCGTTTTCTCATTACGCGATTATCTTTTTTCCCGTCGAAAAATTGCACGTTAAAGAAATTTGATTTTCTCAATGACTCATTTGCTTCTATCCTGTCGCAAACTTAACCAGCACTCATCTGCCAATTATTTATTTTCCTTTTTTGCCGTACAGATAAATTCAATCAGCTGACTCCCAACTTTTACATGTATTTTGAGAGGTGTTGCCAACTGAAAACAATGTTTTTTGTCGGTATATTGAGAAACCCAAAATCGATAACGGACAGTTTATCGGCCTAATCAATTTATCTTGACATTAAGTAACAGACAGTTTGTCGAAACATTGAGAACATGGTTATAAGTTTTGGTAATTTCTTTCAGTTTCAACCACAGTCAAACTTGCTTTTTAAACCCTGCTTTTTTCATTTTCCATAACATGTTCTCTTTCCCTCTCAACAATAAACATAAACTATCTGCAAGAAGACTTTCATAGTGTGAACCCAGACTAACACCATATGTCCATGTGTAGACCTCAAAACACGCTGTGCATTATTTAAATGATTTAAAATCAGCAGCGAATGTATGTGACTCAGCAAGTGTATTTTGTAGCGTTCATAAAATGCGAATTTTTCGCAATCACACAGAGCCGTTCTCTGATGTTCATCCAGTTCATTCTTACTACAGCATTTGGTAAGCTTGCTTTTTTGTAAATTTAACCATTTAATTGCGAATATGGAATATCAATAAGGTTTTGCAAGTTGAATTCATTCTATCAAAAATACTTTTTCGATTTATGTGTAATTTTTCTTCAAATGTGTAATTTGGAACACAGTCGTGTGTAATTTCCGAATTCTTCATTTGCAACACTGTGCACGAAATTAAATATTCGCTTCCCAGCTCCTACCGAATTAATTTTCACCCTAGTAATGTAGATTGGTTGTCTATAAATTCATAGAAATTTTAAGCCTTTTACAGTCTTTCTTAAATACACAAAAGTAAGTGTTTACTTGGTATTTCAAAAGAATATATGTATGTATAGCCTTTTGTTCATTCTAGACCAATCAGTGACATACTGTAAAAAATTTCATAAAAGTCCGTCCATCACACACCGTAAAGGTCAAATTAGTCGTGGCATAACCATAACCATACAAAACAGCGATTAGAACCAACCTTATGCGCAACACTATTTTTTATTATAGGTGACTAACCATAACCCTATAACCAAAACCATTCAAACCAATTGAATTTTGGTTTCTATGGGCATGGCAACGGCTTTGTCACGTCTAATTAACATAAGAAGCTATTTATGATGTTGATTCCAGCTGATATATACCAAAATCTAAAGAGATTAATTTTAAAATTAAAATATTAATTTAATTTCATATAAACTTAAATTTTACTAACAAATAAAAATGAATTAGTTTTTCATTATTAACTGTTAAAACAGCTTCTCTTACTACAAAACAAAATTAGAAACCTTTGAATTAAATAGTACAACGTTTAAATAAATAAAGTCACAAAAGACCGACCGAAATATGTAAGAAACTTCCCTAAAAAATTATTATATTTCTATTCTGTAGCATTAACTGTAAGATTTATCTACAATTTATCACACATTCCATATGAAGGCCTCTTGTGAAAAATTATAATTGTCGGTGGACGGTATCCAAAATTCGGCACCGCCGAATATAACACCCTTGAGCTTTTAGGAAAGAAGGGAAAATAAAATGCCATTTCCTTTCACCTCTCTCCTAAAAACTCAAGACGTGACGAGTCAAACTTGACGTGTGTGAACCGGCACTTACTTCTTTTTTTCTTTTGTAATAATCAAAGATTATATTTTTGATTAAATACCTGCACGAGTATATCTGTAAGTATTGTTGAAACAGATACACCAGATATTTATCTGTTACTACTGATATAAATGAGAAAATGAGTGTAACTGATAATCAGCCATGTCACAGAGTACAATTCCGTTCGGAAACGGAATTCATTCCGTATTTTGGTGCTTCAGAAAATGACGAAAAAATGTTTCGGAATGAAACCATTTTTGTTTTCATGAACGGTATGGGAGTTGTTTGTATCTGAAAGGCCATAAAACTATCAAAATACACTTTCCATCAACAAACAAATATGTTTTCTTCAATTCCGAACGGAATTGTACTCTGCGCCATAGCCCAATGTATGGTTTTGCTTTTGCCCAATCACCATATCTTAAGCGGCTCATACACTTGCAATAAAATTGTTCAATTTTACGTATTGTAAAATGCTAGATTACACTATTATTCTTTGTATTAATACATGCCAAAAACTCAAGTAATATGACAAAGTGTGAAAGTGTGAATGCAATGTGTCACGAATATGACAAGTATTATGAAAAAAGTTTGACATCCCATACGACTTCATTGTTTTTTGAAAAATTTCTAAACAATAATACTTTTCATTGGATCAGGGTTGCATTTTATTGCATGTGTGAGTGTTTATATTTTGTGTGATGGTGTGAACACAAACTGTCATGTTAAATTAGATTTTTTGACAGTCGCAACAAAACTCATTAGATTTCTATCTCACAAAGTATTATGGAATACGTAAGACTTGTGAGATAGTGTAATCTAGCCTAAAGTTATATCGCCAATGTGTATGTGATATTCGAAGGTGGCACAATGTATTGGCAACAATCAAAAGACTTTTGATTTTTATTGCACAACAAAGAGAAAATGAAATGTGTTGGCAACATTGTACAATTCTTTTTGTGTTATTTCTATAGGTTATGTTCACCTTTTTATTGAATGAATGAAACCATTGTGCGACTTATTGCATAATATAGAACAAAATGGAAATAATATGGCGAATATCATTTACAATAATATTGCAAGTGTATGGGCCGCTTTAAAAACAAAAACAGTTACTTATGGTTTTGGATTGAGTTTGTCATAACATTTTTTTCTTTTTTTTTGCTCATCTGTTATCTGTTGTCACCATAAGTATTTCTGAAATATCTGTGGTTATCTGTTGTTTATTGAAATATTGTTGGCGAGTTGATGAAAATAAGAGAGTTTTTAAAAACTTGTATAAGATCTCAACCAGCGGTGCCAGATGGTTTTGGTAAGAAATCGGTATATTTTCAAAAATAAAGCGAAAATGAAAAATAAAAAAATCGGCAAATTAAAATTACTGTTTTAAACACAATAAAACATGTATTTAATGTCAAAAATAACAAAGCAAAACAATTAGCCTGGGTCCTAATTCTGGCAGTCGTGATCGAGTAATTTCTCGATTCGAATGCAATTTTATTTTAGTCGATACTGAACGAATCGAAATTATTTTTTCAGTATTGTGAAACTCAAATTAATGCTTTACAACACTGAAAAAATAATTCCGATTCGTTCAGTATTGACTGAAATAATTAGATATTAAATTGCTTTCGAATCGAGAAATTACTCGATCACGACTGCCAGAATCAGGCCCCAGTACTTTATGGTTTAAAAAAATCAACAAAAATAAACGTTTTATAAATAAATTTTAGTTAATTAAAAAAATACAGGGTGTCTCGTAGCCGATTTGTATTTTCAAACTTAAATAAAAAATTTAATAATTGACACAAAGTTTTATTAGGAGCATTGAACGATCGAATGGAAATGCGGATTTTTTTTTAATAGTATGTCATCCAGATGTCTTCTGTCGAGTTGAACACACTGTTCAAAACGGAGCCTTGTTTTTCGAGAATTTAAAAAAAAAAATAAAAAATGGTCCAATTATCTCATGCGTGGATAAGGCACACCAAACAGTTATCCTGGGGCAATGTAATGGTTTTTTTGTGTTTCAATCGAGGGTTGCGGGTTCTAGGAGACCAGAAACGGCAGTTTTGCTTGTTGACGTGGCCGTTGAACAAAATTGTCGACGAGGAAATACGTAAGAATCATTAAATACTCTTAAAAATGTCTCCACAGCGAACGCGTGATGCTCACTCGATCGTGATTGCCAAATCCTCACAATCGATAATTCCAACGGCTTTACTATTACTTTTTGAAATAATCGTATTTAAAAATATAAATTTGCCACCAGACTCCCTGTATATGAATATTTTGTACTTAAGAGTAAATTGCAGGGACCGTAAATAAGAGTTATCCAAAAATTTTTAGCTTAAAAACTCTCCATTTTAGAGCCAACGGAGACCTATACTGTCATATACCATTAGGTTCGTCCTAAAGTTCTCTTTAAGAACCTATGGTGATCTAGAAAAAACGAACTCAATTCCATAGTTAAAAATCTTAAAAAGAGAGTTTATTTTTCGCAGTCATAAAATATTCGGCCTAAAATAAAACTCGCCGTCAACAAATAAAACTCTTTAAAACATTTTTATTTAACCCTAGCTCTGGCACCAATTTTTTTCTACGAATTCTGGCACTATTCACATTTGTAAATATGTTTACTGTCAAGTGCTTTTCGTTTGTTTCTATGCATAATGTTTTGATTTACCGTTATATTTTCGTGCTACTGTACTGTGTATAATATAATTGCCTAGTTGATAACAGCTCTTGGTTGTGAAATATTGCAAATTTTTGAAGTGTTCGGTTTAAATGGAAAGTAATAATAATAAATTTAAAATTTTGAGTTCAGCTTCTGTGGCTAGGTAAGAATATTGTACATATGTACATATTTACGCTATGAAATTGTTAAAGACTGAGTTTATTGTTTAAGACTTTCTTTGGATAAGCAAATGAGATATTTTGAAAATCTCATTGAGAACATTGAGTCCGAAGAAGAAGAAACAATAGCAGATTTACTCCCTAGTTCTCTTAATGATGAATCTGATATTACAATATCGTATCCCACAGAGAATGCTGATGACTCTGATATTAACGTCTCAGCATATCCAGTAGAACTAGGGCATGCAGGTGAGAATGCTGATGACTCTGATATTGAAGTTTCAGCATATCCAGTAGAAGTAGGGCATGCAGGTGACTCAGACAATGACTTTTGCATTGACAATAATGATGAGGTAGAAGTTTCTTTAAGTGAAGAGGGACATGACCTAGCGGAAGCTTGCCCTTGTGAGGATGGAAATTTTTTTCTTGCAAAGGATGGAACAAAGTGGAACAAAACTGCTCCACAGCTGCAGCGAATACGACAACAAAATATTTTTCGCGAAAGCCGTTTTGTCGGTCCACATCCAAAAACTAAGAACTTGTCCATCAGTGAAACCTTTTTTGCTCTAATGCACCCAACAATACTGTCAATTATTTGTCGTAACACCAACAGAAAAGGCAAGGCTGTATATGAAAATTTAGAAAAGTCCAGAGCGGCGAGCCAAAATACAAGGTAGGTAAATATCGTTTTGCTTTGAAATATTTTTAAAAAGATGCGGTAAAATGATTCGTAGAAAATATGTATGGGAGGATATTACTGAGGAAGAGCTTAGTGCATACTTTGGATTACTTATTACTAGGGCAACCAAAAATAAGCAATTGCTTTTTTTTTTGTTTACAAGATAGAAAGATTTTGATTGAACAGAAATTCCGATCATAAAAAAACAAAGAAAATGAGCTATATTTGTTAGGGCTTTTTTTTTGCTTATTTTGGCAATATCGGCTTTTTTTTAGTTATTTTTGCGATATCGGCTTTTTTTTACTTATTTTGTCATTTTAAGATAATTTTTCATTTTTTTCATACGAAAAAAAAATTATTTAATAAATTTTTGCAAAAATCGTTGTTTTTTTTTTTTTTTGATGTGGCAACTTTTTTTATTTGTACTAACAAATTCACCTTTTTGTCAAGGCGAATTCATGAAATCGCCTTACTTTTTGTGCTGCTACAACTCTGGTTGAAAAAAAAACGTTTAAATCAAAGTAGCCAAGTTTTTACTGTCAACAAATTTACATTTTAAAAATTTCATTGAATTGTTGAAAGCATAACATTTTTAAAACTTTTTAAAGTTGTCTTAGTTTAAAAACAGATAAAATTACCTTCATAGCCTCTGCGTTTTGGATGTAAGTATAAATTTTTTTTAATTTATTAAAACCTTTGTTAAAATTGGTTTATTGTTTTATTATTTAGAAAATGCCTAAAGTCAAGGAAAGCAAATCGGTTTACTTGAGCAAGCTAGTCAAACAGTATCCAGATTTAAAAACTGATGGATCAGCTTTAGTGTGTAACGTGTGCTCAAAACCTTTATCTGTTGATAAAAATTACAACATAAAACAACACCTGGATTCAAAAAAGCACAAAGATCTAAAAGAAAGAGAATCAAAAAAAAATTTACAACAAACTTTTCTACAAAGTTCTACAAGTTCATCGGCCGCCGATAAATTTTGCATTGATCTCTGTGAAGCCTTTGTATCAGCAGATATACCATTATACAAAATTCGACATTTAAAAGTACAACATTATCTTCAAAACTATACATCATTCCATATTCCATCTGAATCGTCTCTTCGAAACAAATATACAAAAATAGTTTATGAATCTACAGTTAACAAAATAAAGGAAGAAATACAAAAACATTTTATTTGGGTCTCTATAGACGAGACCACCGATGCGTCGAACAGATTTGTGGCAAACGTTGTTGTGGGTATACTGCATGTGGATGAAAATATTTCAGAAAAAAGATTTTTAATAAAAACAGCTGTATTAGAAAAAGTCAATCATTCCACTATTGCACGTTTCTTTGATGATTCAATGAAAGAATTTGACCTAGATAAACAGAAAATTTTTCTTTTTGTAAGTGATGCCGCACCATATATGGTGAAAGCTGCAAAAGCCATTGCTGTATTTTACCCACATATAACTCACGTAACCTGTCTTGCACATGGAGTTCACAGAGTTTGTGAACATATAAGAGAATACTACTCAAATGTAGACAAATTTATTTCAAATGCTAAAAAAACGTTCCTTAAATCTCCTGCAAGGGTTCAAATCTTACGAGAAACAGCACCAGATATACCACTACCTCCACAACCAGTGATAACTCGATGGGGGACGTGGATAATGGCTGTAAATTATTATGCCAAATATTTTGATAATTTCGTAGAAATTTTTTCAAATTTAAACTCTACAGATTCTTCAGCAGTGCGTATATGCCAGGCTTTAATGAATGAAAATAATTTGCGCAACCAAATATTGTTCATTTCTGTAAATTTTGGGTTTTTACACGAAGTAGTAACCAAATTGGAAACAAAAAATCTTTCATTGGTTTCCCAAGTGAATATAGTTATGGACACCGTAAGAAAAATTTCCGGTGTTCCAGGGGATATAGGCGACAAAGTGAATAAAAAATTTGAATCTGTTTTATTAAAAAATGAAGGATTTTCGGTACTAAAAGATATTGTGGATATACTGGGAGGCAAGCGGCATTGCGAGTAGACAGGGGTTTCTTTTCGAAAATTTATCGCATCAATTTATAATTTACTGTAACAACGCATTCAACGAATAAAGTGGAAAATAAACCATAAATTTTAATTGCTTTTTTTTTTTATTTTAACAGCTTATTTTCATGTTTTTAAACGCTTTTTTTAAGAGCTTAAAACTGTTTTTTTAGTGCTTATTTTTGGTTGCCCTACTTATTACAATGGGGTCTCATCATTCCAACAGCGAAAGGCTAGAAGTGCTTTGGCAAAGTAAAGCATTCCCACTGTATCGAGCAACCCTATCTTCAAAGAGATTTTTGAATATTTCAAGACTTATTCGGTTTGATCAGCAAATTACGAGAAATGAAAGATCTCTAACAGATAAAGCAGCACCAATTTCTGAAATTTTTCAAATGCTGAATTCAAATTTGCAACAAAGCTACAGGCCAGGCGAAAATTTGACAGTGGATGAACAGCTTTTTCCTTTCAGGGGCCGCACAAAATTTACCCAATACATTCCTTCTAAACCGGCAAAATACGGTATTAAGTTGTGGTGGGTATGTGATGCAAAATCGTACTACCCACTTACTGGGCAAATATACACTGGGAAATCAGGAAGTAATAGAGAGCAAAATCAAGGAGAGAGGGTTGTTAAAGCCTTGGTTAAACAATATAAAAACACTGGGAGAAATGTTACCTGTGACAATTTTTTTACAAGCCTTTCGTTAGCTAATGCACTTTCAGAATGGAACTTGTCTATGGTTGGAACATTGAAAAAAAATAAACCCTATTTGCCCTCCGATTTTAAACCATCTTCGCAACGAGCTGAATATTCAACTATCTTCGGATATGGCGAAAACAGGACACTTTGTTCATATGTTCCCAAAAAGAACAAGGCCGTCAGTTTGTTGTCCACAATGCCGTGTGATGACACAATTTCTGAGATAAAGAAAAAACCAAATATTATAATGTTTTACAACAAAACAAAAGGAGGGGTTGATGTAATGGACCACATGTTAACGGAATATTCAACAAAACGGAAAACAAATCGTTGGCCCCTTGCACTTTTTTATAACATGCTGGATATATCAGCTCTAGCAGCTTATATATTATATTCAGAAAATAGTCCATCAAAGTTTAAGTCCAAGAGAGGTGATTGACTTTTTATTAAAATTTACAACACAGAGTATTATTCATTTTTTTCTGCTAAAATAGGTGGTCGTCGTCTGTTTCTTCAAGAATTAGGAGAGCAGTTATGTAAGCCAATAATTTTAAAAAGGGCACAAATTCCGCGAGTCCTATCATTCTTTCCAACAAAGAATGCAATCGAATGCATAATGGGTGTTCATATCGAATCACTAATTAAGGACAGAACTGAATATTTCGTTCCAGATGAAGACGACCGTGGACATTTGAAAGTGAAGGGCGCTTGCTACATATGCTATCGAGAGAACAATAAAAGAAAACGATCGACCCGAAAAGCATGCGGCCTATGCAAGAAAGCTGTTTGCATTGAGCATAGTAAAGTCCAAACAAAATGCACCCAATGCCTAAAAGAATAATTAACTTTTTTTTTGTTTACTGTTCGTCTTTTTCTGTAGAAATAACATAAAAAAAAATTTAATTACATACAAATAAAGTAGTAATTTTAACATATTTACAAATGTAAATAGTGCCAAATAATAAAGAAATTTCTATAAAATGGCTAAAAATGGGTATAAAATTAACTTTTTTTAATTTTTTTTCTTATTTTTCTACGAAACGTAAGAAATTAGTCACTGAGTCCAAAAAAATTCAAGATCGGATCAAAAATATAAAAGTTATTGCATTTTTAAAATCCATATATTTACATATGTAAATAGTGCCAGAGCTAGGGTTAAACGTCTAAAATAACACTCATTTTGTTTTTCTTCTTTTTTGTATGACGATTAGTTTAATTGCAGTGCAAGCTGATGAGATAACACTGCTTTACAAATTGTAATGATCTGAACAGCGACAAGCTTTGGGTGTCATTGTACAAGATATGAGTTTAATTAAATGTCGGTTAAAATCAAACTCCTGAAATGTGTTTTGATCAGTGTTGCCAAAACTTGGTGACCAAAAATGGCTAAATTTACGGGGGAAAATGGCTTAAAAATGGCTAAAAATTTTTTTTAAAAAAATTTTTAAAGTTGTTTAGGATTAAATTGCAAGTTAAGATCAATTTCTTAAATAAGAATAACGTAAATTAATAATTTGATAGATATTTAAAAAATGAAATCTATTAGTTTTAAATAACTTGAAGGAAAATCATAATCACGACAACAGTAACCCAACCTTTTGAGTCCAGATCTACAATAAAAAACAAGTATAAAAGTATAGTCGGTCAACCCCGACTAGATGATACCCTACACCACATTATAATCTATGTACCAAATTTTATTAAATTATCTGCAAATTTGCGACCTGTAATTTGCGCACAAGGTGTACTTGGATAGCCAGCCAGCCACCCGGACAAACATCGTTAATTCGACTCAGAAAGTGATTCTGAGTCAATCGGTATACGTAAAGGTTGGCTAAGTATTAATATTTTAAGTTGTTACAAACATCACCACAAACGCATAGTACCCTCTCCACTATTGTGGTGTTGGTAAAAACATTTTATTGTTACGGTAAAAATATTTACCTAATTAAAAAAATTGAATTAACAGTTGCTAAATGTAACCTATTTCTTAAATTACTTTTAACGATGTTTACCTGGTAAAATACCCTCTCTACTTCAGCATTAGATAATGGAAGTGAGAGCAACTTTATAGTCAATTCTGAAATTTCTAAAAAAATTTTTGTTGCCGCCTGCAACCAGAAAAAAACAGCGTTATTTGTGTTGATTCATTTATAAATTTAATATTGGAATACTGTTCCTTTATTTTGAAAGATGTTTCATCATCATAGTTTATAGCGATTTTCAACATTTGTAAAAGTTGGGATTTAAATTAAAGGCGTTTAAATTGTTAAAAATGTTTATTTTACTTTTATAAATTTTTATAATAAAATAAAAATTATTCTTTAAAAAAAAAACGACAAATAAAATCTTATGGCTAAACAATTTGAAAAATGGCTAAAAAAATTGGCTAATGGCTGAACTCATTTTTTAATGGCTAAACAGGGTGAAAAATGGCTAAATCTAGCCACTAAATGGCTAAATTGGCAACACTGGTTTTGACAATAATTTCAACATTATTTTGCAAGAAATTTTTCTAAATATGTTTCAAACTATATATGTTTATATAAAACAAAACTTTTTTAAGGCAAATATCGTTCGATTTACTGCCTCTCTGACTCAGCTTACTCTCATTGTTTATAAAATTATCAACATTAAACGTCAGATTTTATTTTATTTAAATTTTAAGATTTGTTTGCATCGTCATAATTTCGTCAAAATAAAGTTTTACTTTAGAAATAACAATAATAATCTAAATAATAAACAAAAAAAAAAGACTGAAAATACTATTTTGCATTAATAGATTTTGCTGTTATTGTTAACAAACACTCCTTTCTCATTATCACATACCCTCGCTTTCTCTTTCTAGATCTTGTATTTTTTACCATCCGCTGTATATTTCATTCTGGCACTCCTTTAGAAATTTGAAATTGATGTTGGCAATCTCGATGATGATAATAATAATGATGATGATGATCACCCTGATCATAGTAAACAACAAATTATTATTGTTTAAATAACAATTATTTTAAATTTAAACAATTTCCTTTATTTATATTGTTGTTGTTGCTTTTGATGTTAACAATGATGTGTTAGTTGTTATGTGATTATGATATTTATATAATTGGTTATTGTTGTTGTCTCTCATGATCTCCCTGATTTTAATTGTTACTCATCTTTCAATAAACAGAGCGAATTTTGAATTAGACGATGATAATGAAGATGTTTTCGTTTACTTTAAAACTTTTTCAATTGTTGCTTTCGCGTATACTGATTGTAGAACGGATATTTGTATAGTTTCATTACCGTAACACAGGAGGTCTGAGGATCGTCTTCTTTATTTATTGGGGAATTCCCTCAATTGTTTACTATTATTATAATTATTTATCTTTCTTTCTTTAGTTGTTGATGTTTTTCAGTTGTTGTTATTTGTTTCCATTGGATTTAGTTCTATTGCGATTATGTTTGGATGATATGATTGTTTATTAATGAAATTAAAAATTATTTATAATAAAGTGTTTGGTCGCATGTTTATGATTTGTTTAGAGGAAATTCAGGTTCAATGTTCGCAAGAAGTGCGCCGGCATATGGGATATTCTCAAATACATGGTGTACAATGTTTTGATTGATAACAAAAACAGAGGGAAGAATCATGTCATTGTGAATTATTATTTGTCTACAGGAAACAGTTTTGGTAACAAAGTGATTTATTTAAGTAATTAGTTCAAACTACTTAAGGCCGACGTTTGAGGTGTGGATTAAGTTTAAACTTAGTTTAACGCAGTCTGAAACTCGGATTTTTTTGATTATATTTGTTTTTTTTTTATTATTTCATTAAAGGCCATCATTTTAAGCAAAACTAAGCTGTTCCGTCAAAATTCTGTGTACAAACATGGTAATTTTATCTTATACCTGTTTCATAAAGGTTTTTGTAAATTTTTTCCCTCCCTAAATATGTTATATTTGTACATAGATTTTAAAAATGTAAATACAATACAACTAAGTAGAAAAGGAACGTTGTTCCTAAACTCTTTATCACTATAAGTCAAATGTAAATAGTATTAATATTATTGGAAATAAATAAAATTGAAATTGAAATTGAAAAACATGGTAATTGGGGCACAAATCTGTTCTCAGATTAACCAAACCTAGTTTAACTTTGATCTCAAAAACCTTGCCTAAATGTTTCAAAGTTGTGTTCCCGTAGTACACCGATGTAACCCAAAGTTACACAAATTTATGTAAAAGCTTTTCCTGAAAACTGGAATATTCGCATGATTTTGACAATTTTGCCGGTGTTTCGTTTTTACATTTCAAATAAGTGTTTCCTATTTCTCCAACGTTTTTTATTCCCAGGAGCCCATAGAATTTTTATATGAAAAGTATGTTAAATATAATAAATTACTGGCAATCAATTGCAGTTTTATGCAATTAAACGCGCTTAAGCTGCAATAACTGAGTCGTTTGTATTGTTTGGAATATATTTTACACATTAGGGTTCAGCAGTAGTCGCTCAGATTGCTTTTCCTCCAAAAATTCTCGGAATCGGCTTCAAATCTCCATAATCAATGCCATTTAGTGCAAAATTTCAGAAAACAAATCGTGAACAAAATTGCTTCAATTTGGTCTAAGCAATTATTGATGCTTTCGGACAATAAGTCGAACATTATGTCATCACTCCTAAGGCCTAGACCAGAATTAAGAAGTTGTAGTAGTAGCTGAAGCTAAAAATGCTCTGTAGCGCAACAAAGTTAAAAATTTCGAAATCTGCACTTTCACTTCAACTGCAACGACTACAACAACTACGTTTTCTGTCGACACCATTTTGAAACTGCCGTTTTTAACTTTTGACAGCTTGCAGCGCTATTCGTAGCGTTGTACTACATCGACTATTCTGTTCCCCACTTAAGTCGTCGAAAGTTTTAAAATTTCTTCAAAAATTAAAAACTTCTTTAACTTTGGGAATTAGTTTAATGATGTTAAAAATCAAACCGTATCTTAAAAAAAGATTTAATTTCTTCAACTGCGGTAAAATGCAGTATCATTTTCTTTGGCCTAATAAGTGATAGTATGTACCATTTAATGTCGCAAAAACTTAAAATTTAAGTTAAAATTTTTCGGAGGAAATTTCTGAATTTATCCGTCTAAAAATGTAAATATTTACCTTTTAAAATTGTCTTTCTTTTGTATTCATTAGAAGTTAATGCAAATTTTTTCATCAATAATAATTTATAAGCGGATTCACCCATTTATTTTCTCACAAAGAAATATGAGTTGCTACATTTTTTTATTTTTGGTTGTCCTGTATTATGAATTAATGCTCTATAGACTGAAGTATATTAAGAAAAAATCTAAGCTTCTAGGTCAAGGTCTTGACCTTGCTGATTTTTTTCTAAAAAGTAACGATTTTTTCAGTCTCCGAAGTCTGAAGAAAACATTACATTTTCTGACAATTTCGTTTTGAAATCATGGAATGTTTAGCAGCCGTACCTTAACAAGAGCCATATGATATGCCATACCTAAGCAAGAGCATCAACGTTGTGCTTCGAACAGTAGTGATAGCTTTCTTGCTTATTAAAACCCACAAATTATTATGAAAAATAGAGACAAAAATGCTAGATTGACCAAAAAATAGCTAAATTGCATTATTAATTAACAAAAGCGGCCAACTTCATTATTAGACGAGCTGTCAAAATCGGGTTTTCCAATTGCAAAGCGTTGACGCCGCTCTATTTAGAAAAAGCGTGACGCGTGATTCTTGACATGAAAGACTCGTTAGATAATATTTACTCACTTCTTAAACGATTCCCACAACGATTAAAGAAGCATCTTTCGCTGTGCTATGGAAGAATCTCACTCGAGTTACAGTTATTTTCGTAAAAAATGCAGTCGTCGACGATCAAAGACGCTCTGCATGAGACTCCCAGTAGTTCTTATACGATTGAAAACGCTAGCTGGGTATGAAGTAATCATGTTTTTGTTTGAATGTTTTTTTTTTTATATAAAAATCGAACAAATATTGTTAAAAAAAAACTAAATTTTAAGTTGTCAGACTTTTTCGACGATTTTTCAAATCGTGAAAGACGATTTTTTAATTTTTTCTCAGGAAATTGACGATTTCCTCACAAATTTATCTGGCAGCCCTGGCTGTATGATAAATGTGATACTGACCTTGACTAAGATGCTCTTATAGTTATGTTTTTATACACATACTCTCGTTTTCTAACTTCTTTACGTCGAATAGATTTTGTTTTCGATTTTTTTACGTATTTAATAACACACATTACAGTTTAATACCCTTATCCAGCACTGGTGTACGAAGGTAAACTAAGTTTTCCATTCCATGTAAATCTTTTTTACTAATCATCTAAGAGCCCATTAAAGGCTAGATTACACTATTATACTTTGTATTAATACATGTAAAAAACTCAAGTAATATGACAAAGTGTGAAAGTGTGAATGCAATGTGTCACGAAAATGACAAGTATTATGAAAAAAAGTTGGACATCCAATACAACTTCATCGTTTTTTGAAAAATTTCTAAACAATAATACTTTTCATTGGATCAGGGTTGCATTTTATTTCATGTGTGAGTGTTTATACTTTGTGTGATGGTGTGAACAAAAACTGTCATGTTAAATTAGATTTTTTGACAGTCGCAACAAAACTCATTAGATTTCTATCTCACAAAGTATTATGGAATACGTAAGACTAGTGAGATAGTGTAATCTAGCCTTAAGCATACACAGAGAAAACAGATTCGTGATCACAATCGAATTTGTCGCCAATCGAATTTCGTCGGTTGCATGTACTATCACACAATTCGGTTACAACATATGAGTTTTAGTACACTTTCAGTTATAACCACAGATATTGTTAGTTGTTAGCATGATTTTTAGAAAACAAAAATATGCTTATTCCCGAATATATGATAGATGCACCTTAATTAAAACATAATTGGTGTTCGCAACAAAAGATTTGATTGACTTAATCAATAAATTTTTTCCAACGATTGCATAAACCATTTTCCCGATTTATGAGATAGAAAATCAAAATAATGACAATAAGCTCCATTTTTTGTTAGTATCGTATCGTTTTTACATTCACCCTTATCGTGTTTGGCAAATGAACTTATTTCCTTAAATCTATTACCAAACAGTCGCTGGCGTATTTTAAACTCTCTAACCAAGATAAGGGTGATTATTGAATTTTATAAAACACATTCAAATATACATTATTTACCCGACCAACACAGACAATGTTGAGTACATCGTGGACCTGCTCCATTAAACGGAAATAACTGTTATCACACCTAAAAGATTTCCAATTATAAAAAAAGTGGGCTAAATTCATAAGTGGCGAACACGACGAGCTTGAAATACAGCGCTTTTTAAAAATCCAAGCGAAGCAGGAAGCAATATGTGGCCTATACTAGCATATATTAGACTAGCCAAAACTCCTAGTGACCCCGGAGCTGAATATAGTGGTAAAATCACTGGTAGAGTACTAAGATGACTCACCTCACATTGATAGCATCTACATCACCTCACATTGATAGCATCTACAGCCACCGAGTCCAAAATGGATTTGATAAGCTTAGAAAATGGAAAATAGGCTTTGATGGGACTAGTGATCCATTGGAGTCTATAGAGCATGCTGAAGAGTACGATGTTTATCCGGACCAAATATTTTTTAAATATGAAATTAAAATTTTTATTATTAAATGTTTCTCTGTCTTACAAATTTGCTTTTTACTTTTGACAGAAAGTTCAGTTTATAATTAGTTTAGTACTCACAATAAACAATTGGGACATATATATACCCTACTAGCATTTGGAAGATTGTTTTATCAAAAATCACATAACTAAGTCTTCCTCGAGTACATTTGATGATTAAAAACTGATTAATCACTTGCGCGCTTGAAAAAAGACTAGAAAATGATTCGTTCTTATGCTTAAAAAGTAATTTATTGAAAATGCAATAACAAAACATACAGCAATCGAAAATTGATCATACAGGTGTTTAAAATATGACTATTTTGAAGTTATTTATGAATAATATTTTGATCATCTAGATGATGAAAAACTGATTTTTATTTGTAAAAATAGCTAGCTTTGAAGCAAGCGTTAAATATTAGAATATTGTAAATTTATTAATAATATTAATGTCAGTGATCTAGTGGTTAAACTTTACATATTAAATTATAATTTTAAAAGATTAAATAGAATTTAATATATTATATTGAAATTAAAATCTCTTAAGGTATATATATATAAAAATAAATAAAATGTTGTAAAAAGTGATATCTAAATAAAAAAAAAGTAATGTCAGCCAAAAAAATAAAAAGATTGGCAAAAAAGGAAGCCGAAAAATTAATATCGCCAACATACCAGCAAACTAATTTGCTGGACAATGAAACAAACAATGAATGTTATTTTAGTGATGACATTTTAAATAATTATGATAGTGGAAGTGAAGAGAGTTCTTTTTATGATTCTGATGGTGAAAGTGAACAAAATTATAGGGAAAGTGAAGACGATGAATTTAATTTGTGCGATGAACTGGGTAAATGGGCTATTCAATTTCAAACAAGCTTTGCTGCAATTAATGCACTTTTATTGGTGTTATTAAAATGCAGAGCTGTTAAATTTGGATTACAATTAGTAATCAATTAGATTAAATTTTAAAAATAATTGTATTGATTACATAATTCTCTTTTTAACAATTCCTGATTATTAATTAATTATGATTACAAATAATCAAAAAATAATTAAGATTGGTTAGGATTACGAGAAAATAATCAAAAATAGTCAAAAGTAATCAAAAAAATAATTGACTACTTTCAAGGATTATTTTTGATTATATTCGATTATTTTTTAAAAATTCGGAATGCGCATCATTTTATACAAATTTTTTATTTTTAAACATTTGCATTTAAAACGTCAAAAAAATTCTGAACAAATAAAACCAAATTAGATAGTTTTTATATACAAAATATAGGTTTATTCACTTCAATAACAAAACAACCGATAACAATTTAAGTACTTACATAATCAACAAGAAAGGGAAAAATACGTGGAAAAAAAATTAAGAAAACAAATACATTCAGAATACATTCAATACACAAAAAAAAGTTTTATAATTTACATATATTTACAATTGGCCTTTATTACAACTAATTTTTCAAAAGAAAAATCAGACAATGATTGCCGCCTTGGACTGTTGACGATCCCGGCAAATGAAAACAGTCGTTCAACTGGAGCTGAAGACGTTAAGGGCGTGTTAAAAAAAGTAAATGCATCCCTTAATAAATCATATTTTTGGTAAATCTCGTCAGCACTTGCAGTATCATTTAAATAGCTGAAGAACTGATGTCTATAAAGGATTGCAATGAACAATCAATCATTGCGTGTAACAGTTGACCATCGAACTCAGATTGCGTGTTACCGCCAAAAGGGCTACCTGTTTTATAACTTTTGTATGTTTTAAAAAGTTCACTATGCTTGACTTGCAAATGCTTGATGAAATTTGAAGTCACTTCACCGCTTCCTCTTATCACTCGATGACATGCAACGCACTTAGCACAAGTTGTCTTATCGGAAATCTAACAATAAAAATTATAAATTCATAGTATGCTTTAATTTAAAAATTTTAAAACTAACTTTTTGTACTTCTGTGTAAAATTCTTCTTTAAAAATTATTTTTTGTGAATTCACACAGACTTTTTTAAGGGCCGGTCCTGATTCTTCACTTAATGAGCTCTTTCGTTTACTTCCAGTAGGATTAACGTCCGGATCTTCAGTACTGTCGTCTGGGGAAAATCGGTTTCGGAAACATAATCAGACATTAAGACCTACAAATAAATTTTATTATTAAAAGTTTACAACAATTATGTTTAATACTCACAATTACAATAGTTCACAAGTAATGTGAACCCGTGATAAATAAGAAAAATGCATAGAATGCAAACAGGTTATCAATTTTCAAATCCAAGGCGAATTAACTAAAGGTGTGCCGAAGCGGCATCTGATTTCGACAGTACGGGCTTATTTGTTCTGATTTGTTAGTGTTTTGCTAATAATGGTTGACATTTAGAGCTAACGGCACTAACAATGCAATGCAAAAAACCGTATGTTGTTTCTGTTGTTTTTGCATTGTTGTAGTTCCGACACCACCTGTAGTTGAATTCGCCTTGATCAAATCGATGAACAATAATAACAAAAAATGAAAACAAACAACAAACATAAAACAGTATTGCCATAATATCGCTGAATTTTTAAAAAATAATCAAAAACAGTCAAAAGTAATCTTCGAAAGTAGTCAAATTATTTTTCGATTACTTTTTATTATTTTTGATTATTTTTTCGTAATTTTTATTAATCTAGATTATTTTTCGATTATCTGTAATCGTAATCAATTAGTAATCGTGCGAATCTGAAAATAATCGTAATATAATTATTACAACACCTTTCAAAAATAAAATAATCTAATTACTAATTATTATGATTAGTAATCATTACTTAACAGCTATGTTAAAATGAAGCATTAAAGTCCCAAAAGATGCCCGTACCCTTTTAAAAACGCCTAGTTCTGTTATTGAACGAAAAGTGGGTGAAGGAACATATATTCATTATGGATTAAAAAACGGTTTAACTGATTTTTTGGTAAGCAATGACTATAAATTACCCAATATAGCATTAGATTTCGGCATTGATGGCTTACCGCTATTCAAAAGTAGCTGTAAACAAGTTTGGCCAATACTTGCTGCTGTTGCAGAAACAAGTTATGTTTTCCTTATTGGCGTATTTGAAGGAACTTCAAAACCAAACTGCGCCAATGATTTTTTAGAAGAATTTATTGCTGAACTAAATTTTCTTATACAAGAGGGATTCGTTTTTGCTGATAATTTTTTTCATATTATTGTACGTTGTTTTGTAATGGATGCACCTGCAAAGTCCTTTGTATTAGGAACTAAAGGGCATAGTGGCTACTTTTCTTGTGGACGGTGTACACAAAAGGGGCAAATAGTTAAACATCGTCTTATTTTCCCGAAAGCAAACGAGCTTACGTTAAGAAGCAATGATTCCTTCAGAAATCGCTTTCAGCCTGAACATCATATAAAGCAGTCTATTTCACCTTTAGAAAAGCTTAATATAGATATTATATCACAGTGCTCTTTGGATTATATGCACGTTGCCTGCTTAGGCGTCATGCGCACTTTGTTAAATTCCTGGGTTAAAAAAAAAGGAGAAACCTTTTCTTTGGTTTCATGGCACATTGAATCAATTTCAAGAGAGTTGAATTTTAATAGAAGAAACGTAACGAAGGAGTTTCAGAGAAAGCCGCGAACCTTAAAAGAACTTGATAGATGGAAGGCAACAGAGCTGAGACAATTTTTACTTTACACGGGTCCTTTTATATTGAAAAAAGTGTTAAGCCCAGAAAGATACTCTCATTTCCTAAAATTATCTCTGGCTTTTACGATTCTTTTAGATACAAATGATTCCAAGATAAACAACTCTTGTGCTGAAGAACTCTTAAAATCATTTGTGTGCGAGATTCCAATATTATATGATTTGTGCTTCCTTACATATAATTTTCACAGCTTGTTGCATATTCATGAAGATGCTAAACTTCATGGATCTTTAGATGGAATAAGTGCCTTCAAATTTGAGAACCATCTACAAAAAGTTAAACGCAAAGTAAGAAAGGCAGGAGGTGTAGCCACACAAATTTATAAAAGGTGTGTTGAGAGCAGCTATCATATTAAAAAGGAGGATAGTCATAAAAAACCAAAAATATTTAGGAAAATTAAAGATGGCAAAATTTTAAGTATAAAAACTAACGGTTTCTTATTTTCTTTCCGATATCCCAACAACTATTGTTTGGTTGAGAATAAAATTGTTAAAATAACTGAAATTAATATAAGTCAGAATGTTCCTCTTTTTAGCGGAATAGAAATAAAAAACTTGACGGCGGCTTTTTTGAAACCAATCGACTCAACTTATTTTAATATATATTGGGCGGCTGACATTGCTTTTGGTACAAAAATAGAGTTTTCTATAAATCAAATAAATAAAAAAGTTTTATGTCTACGTGACTCGTTAGACAACAGTTACTTTTTCAAACCCCTACTTAACAATGTCGCAGAATAATGTATTTCACTCTGGAGAGTTTCAGTACACCCCAAGTAGTAATTTAACAACTTGTAAGTAAAAAATCAAATCAATTGTTTTTTCATTTAAACAAAATAATTCTTGTTCTAGTGCAAAATGTTTATGTTCCTCACACTGATAACCTTCAGAACCTTGTACTTCAATTACTCGAAGAAGTTAAATCTTTAAAGTCTGAAATCTCGGATATGAAAAAAGATGTTAAAGAATTGAAGGACGGAAATAAACGATCTTTAACCAAATTGACTGAAGAGGTCGTCGCAGTTAAGCTTGAAAACAGAAAACACCACGATGACAACGTATTATTCGAAGAACAAAGTGACCTGCGAAAATTTCCTATGGTCGCTATAGCTGATGTAGAAAAATTTGATTTCGAAGTGCAAGAAGATGAAGACAAACTTAGACAATTTGTAAGTATTAAATATAGCCGTATAAATTAGCATTTAAAGCGACATTTACTCTGAACTACAGAGTACCATCTCTATTTTATAACTACACAGATTATAATATACATATTCAGGTATGTGATGAAAATCGATCGATTTCAAAACGAACGTTTTTAAAAGATGTTCGAAGAATTTCGAGGGATTTTAAAATCCTTTTCTGAATTATAATCTTAAATTTTCGTTCAGAATACACTTCAGTTAACGTATATAATATAAAATTTTAAAGAATAAAGACTGAAAATAAAAGAAATATGCATTTAAAATCCATTTTAAAAGATACTGAAAACGATTTTTTCGGTTTCAAATCGTTTCGTTTTTAAAATCGATTTCCATCACATACCTGATTATGATATAATCATATAAAAATAAACTCAGTTTCATATACTGCGACATTTAACGATATTTTTTTGTAAAAGATTATAAATAATTTCATAAAAATAACTTTTAATCGGAAAAACAAATTTTCAGAAACAGTTCATTGCAAAAACAGGAGGTGAAGGACCAGCACAATTTATAAGAGCCGCTATTCGCAAAGTATTTTCTGATGAATTGGCCTCTTTATTCAGCTGGAAGGGGACTAGTACTAAGCCAAGTGCGGAAAAAATTTACCTTATAACAATTATTAAAGGTAGGTACACGCTTAACAAAGGAAGTATTCCGAGAATAAAAATTAATTGGGCAGCTTCAAAATATACGTGTCCAATTAATTTTTATTTTCTACAATATATCTAAATTTCATTAAGATCTGATAGTTTGCATTGGGATACTTCCCTTGCAAGTTTAATTGTCCAAAATTAAAAAAAAATTTTATTAATATCTTTTTAGCTATTTCTCATCACAAATTCAAATGCACAGATAAGGACATGAACGCTGTGCTACAAAAGCATTTTGTACATGCTAAAGACAGGGTGAATAAAAGAAAACATACAAATTAATAATTATAACTCTTCGTAAAGTTCGATTTTTATTTTAACTCATTTTAATGTTGTTATTGTTGTTATTATTGTTGTTGTTGTTATTATTGTTGTTATTGTTGTTATTGTTGTTATTGTTGTTATTGTTATTATTGTTGTTATTGTTATTATTGTTATTATTGTTATTTATTATTATTATTATTATTATTATTATTATTATTATTATTATTATTATTATTATTATTATTATTATTATTATTATTATTATTGTTATTGTTATTATTGTTGTTGTTGTTATTATTGTTGTTATTGTTATTATTGTTGTTATTGTTATTATTGTTATTATTGTTATTTATTATTATTATTATTATTATTATTATTATTATTATTATTATTATTATTATTATTATTATTATTATTATTATTATTATTATTATTATTAATTTTGTTATTGTTGTTGTTGTTATTATTATCATTATTATTATAATTTGTATTATTATTATTATTGTTGTTGTTATTATTATTATTGTTATTGTTATTGTTATTTAATAATAATTTAGTTTAAATAATTTTAATAAACTTAATTAATTAATAATTTAAATCGAAAGATATTTCTTTTTGTAATCTATTACAAATATGACTGAAAAAAATAGTCAAAAAAGACTCGGAAACGATCAGAAATACTATTGAAAAACGACTCATAAATCATTCGCAAACGATTAGAATTAGGACGAAATAATGAGTCCAAAAAGGCTCTTAGACGATCAAAATTACGACTAAAAAATGAGTCGAAAAAGACTCTTCGACGATCAAAATTTCGACTAAAAAATGAGTCGAAAAAGACTCTTAGACGATCAAGAACCCGACTTAAAAATAAGTCGAAAAAGACTCGCAAACAATCAGAAATATGACTAAAAAATGACTCCAAAAAGACTCTCAAATCATTAAAAATATGAGTCATAGATGAGTCCAAACTGATCATAAAAGCGGGTAATAAAAGACTCCTCAAGAAGAGTCCCGGGTAGGGTACCATTTCCTCCCGAGAAAACAATCATTTATGATCAGAAAATGAGCTCATATATGCTTATTTTAATCGTGCAGAGGAGTCATAAATGACTCGAATATGATTAATTTTTTCATAAAATGCTTGCAGGGTAGCTTTTTTTTGGATGTGAATACCAAATAATTATATTTTCATTTATTGTACACGAATTGAAACTATACTAACAATCAATAATTAGCCGCAATAAATGAATTAGCAAATATATTTAAAATTAATTGACAAGAGCAAATTATTGATTGCAATGACCAATATTCAGTATTGCACCGCATTTAATTTGGTTGTGATTGACACTATTCGTACTAATTTTTAGTATTAAATGATATTAATTATCATAACTAATAAAAGAATTATTAGAATCATATTTCAGTAAGAATTACGTTTCAATATTCATTAGAATTAAAAATCAGTTAGCGTTACACATTTTTAATAGTTGCAATAATATATTATACTACTTGATCAATATTTTATAACTGCAACCGTTTTCCAACCAATTTGTTTTCTGTGTGAATATATTCTGGGTCCTGCAGTAATTCTACATTGATTTTTCCATTTGGGTGTCAATTTGTTTCTAGTTCTTCTAGGCTATTTGGGATTGAATTCCAGCAGAATGGCTTTAGTAAAGAAAGAGTTATGCCTCCAAATGTGGAACTACCTCCCTAAAAACTAACAAAAATTTGTACTGGAATGCATCGATTGTCATTAAATTTCAACAAATTCATTTTATATGCCACCAAATTTCGTGAAGGTCGGTCCATAATTTACCTACGGCCCTGTGCAAAGACCACTCTCGGATATTATGTAATTATCGCTAAAAGCGTAACGAATAATGCTTTTGTGGTGCAATTAAGCATAAACTACTTTTTTAAGACTTGAAATCACTCGAAATGCCCCATATAAAACACTACGTCCTTAACCGCAAAACTTAATAATGTTTTTGTAAAATTTAAAGGCAAGAATAACATTTCGTAAGGATAGGTCTATAATTTACCATACCCCCATTCTTTAAAATCAGCTAAATGAGAGTTAAATTGTTGCAAATTTAAATATTGAGGTAAAATTTAGTTTTATAAAACAACTGAAGACACGAGTCCCACACGGATTTACTAGCTTTAAAAACATTTTTCTTGAATATTTCCGGGGAATCCCGCAATAAATTCCCGGGAAAGCGGGAATTGAAAATTCCGGGAATTTCCCGGACGGGAAATCCCTGAAACATACTGTACCGACATGGTTTTCCTGATGTATCTACTATGAAAATTGTATGTACATATATAACTTAATAATTTAAACAAACAGAATATGGAAATTTTTGCTTCATATTTTTCTTTTTTAACATGAAAAAAATGTATGTTTATCTTCTTGTAGTGTTTTTGTTGTTTCTACATCAAACGTTTTCGAAATCTATCCCATTTTGGATTGTTTTAAGTACTTTTTATGCCTTGTTCGCACGGTGCTTTGGATTACTTCGCTCTCCGTTTTAATTACTTATTTGAATTACCATGTTCGCACGGCATATTCCTAATCGGTTTTGACAGTTTTTCTTCTTCTTCTTTTTATTAATTTTGTTTATTGCTAAATTTTATGGTTTTTTTGCGGTAACTTGTATTAAGAATGTAAAGAAAAAGTAAGTAAAAAATATTATTTCAAAGAAATACATACATTTATTTAGTTTCCCAGTAAATAGAATATTTTGTTCGTTTTTTTTAGTGCTTTGACAGTTGGTGATGGAAAAAAACCGATAAAAATTAGAGATCACATTGATTTTAAAGTAATCCACAGGGTAATAAAAATTGAATTACGTACAAATGAGATAATCTGCTCTCAAAATTTTGTATGACGAATTATGTAATTTGGATCATAATTAGGCTGTGAATTACGAATGAGAGAGCGAATTACGAAAATCGCTGTCGTGCGAACATGGTATTAGTGTTTTTCGTACTAAAATGTTAAAGTACGACTCGTACTAAAAGGAAGTAGAAAGAACTTAAATTTATTTCGATATTTTTCTTTCTGTGTACTCAATGTGCCATATGGTCGAATGGGATTCTCTTGCTCGCGCTTTGAAATCTGCTTTCGTGGTAAATAAGGAATTAAATTTTGATTTTCGCCTACACTAACAATGAGCAACAAGAAAGAAAGTATAGTCAGTCCAGCCCGACCATATGATACCCCAAAATATTTGAAAACAAATTTTCGAGAGTGCACCGTATTTGCTGCCCATGGGAAATTATGGACCCGCCAGAGCAATATAATGTTTTGAGATTATTATTAAAGTTAAAGTTCTTTGTGTCGAATATTAATTATTTACATATATTCAACTAGATGAAAATTACTTGTCTTCAACTGCCTTTTTTTAACACACCAGCTCAAAATAAATTTTAAAATTTTGTTTTAGGCGCGCGTTCTAAAAACAGGCAGTAAGTGATTTTAGGGCAGGGGTTTATATGGGATCTACTGTCGTTTAGGATCTACCAGAACAACATTTTGTCATGACATAGTAGCTATCGTTAAAATTAGTGTCGCCAATTTGTATGTCAATACCAACATTTATAAGGAAGTTATGGCATTAAAAGCTATTTTTGGGAGTAGTTTTTGTATAGGAGCTATGGCCAAATATGGACCGATGCCAGTAAAATTTGGTAAGATGATTTAGATTGCAATAAAATAAGTTTAAACCAAATTTAATCTTAATACCAACCTTTTTAGGTTTAGGCTCACAAAGACTCAATTCCGACAAGAAGCTATGTGAAATTTTGCACCAATTGTCACCATTTTCAAGAGGCTTGTGACAATTAGAATCTTTGTACCATATTTCGTTAAATTATCTTCTGTACTTTTTGCCTTTACGTAGACAAACAGCCTGCCGGACGGAAGGACATCTATAGATTGACCCAAAAAGTGATTCTTAGTCAACCGGTATACTATAAAGTGGGCCTTGGACCAATATTTTAGTGTTTATAACACCATCAGTACAAACGCGTAATACCCTCTCCACTATTGTTTATATACGCTCTGAGTTAAATTATAAATAATAATAAGGAGCGAACAGGGGAAAAAATATTTCAAATAAATCTTTTAATTAAGTAATTGGCGAAATATATTTTGCACGAAATTTCTATATTCCTTGATTTCTTATATTCAAAACACTTTTTACATATTTGTATTATTTGGGGAAAAAGTACCTTTTTTAATTTTAGTTTGTAATAAACTCTGATTTATAAGAGAAATATGTATATAGAATTACAAATCAGTATCAATGAAATTTTAAATTATATATCAATGCGCAATATTCATTTGGACAAGTACATTTGTATCATAAGAATTCGTGGAATATTTGGACAACGAAATATATAAACGTTTCAAAGACCCCAAGAACTTAGTCAGCTCTAGAATATCAATTAAAAAAAATATTTAAACACCGAACAGAGCAGAGCCCACAACAATTTCATACACCCCAGGTAAATGCAATAAATGACCCAATTATAGGGGAAAGAAAAGTGTTAAACAAAATGGCCAAGTGGTCATTAATATTGAAAACCAACAAACAGGCGGCGGCGAAATAATAATCGACAAAAAAGTGTTGAATGTTAAATGATATTTGTATGTATTTCTTGTTTCAGTTTATTTTCTTAATGTTCTTTTCTTTATTGAGCTGATTGCTTTTTCGAGGCTAAAGAATTTTATTGCTTTCGTGCTGTTATTTTTCTTTAACCAAATGCCATTTTAAAGTCTATTTGGGTTGTCTTCTGGCAGCGATTATCTTTTTTTCTTGGTTTTTTTAATTTTTGAGTAGAGAAAAATTCGCATGAAATCGAACGAGAAACAAAAACACAAAGAACCAAAAAAATTTAGTTGCAAAGATCTGATGATGGGAAATGATTTTGTAAAAAAAATTATATTGAACTCCATTGAAAATAACCATAAAATAATATTTTAAATTAATTTAAATGAATTTGGTAGAAAAAAATATCCAACGATGGCGAAATATTGGATGTTTGGCAAAATTTAAATTTTTGGGTGACCAGATTTTATTTTTAATAATTTCGAAATAAGGATGTATAATACAGCAAAAAACTTATCTTAGCAGTGCCGGCCATACACTAAACAATTTAAGTGATCAGGTCTGGCACAGTGTAAACGAATCTTTTTAGTTTTGCATTACTTTTTCGTAGTATTTGATTTCACTTCTACCGCATTTAACAGCATATTTATTTTTTTTTATTTTGTTAGACAGGTATGCCTACATTCCCTACTACTTTTTCTGCTTGTTATAGACAATGTTTGAAAATGCGGTTGCAACTAATCGACGCCGTATTCAATGGTCCTTGACACCATATGTTTTCTGTCCACTAAACATTTGGATATGCGCATTTCCATTTTGACGTGACGTGATATTTGTACGACAAAATGTAAAAAAATTAAATGAAGAAGTCAAATTTGTAAAAAGGGTTTTTACATTTGCAAAGTAATGAAGTAGCATTATATTCAGAAAAAAAATACAGCAATCGACGCTAAGGATTTGCAGATATAAGCAAAAATATGCGCTGGTGTGACGTAAAAAACAGAAGTGGATTTTGATTTGCTTTACAAAACTGAATAAGACTGCGAATTGAGCAAGACGTTTTGTATGAAACTATTTTTAGTAAGCTTGGACTTATATGGATTTATTTTTCAAGCTATCAAATTTAAAGGTACATATGGGCATTTTCATCGAAAAGTCTACTTTTTTAATGTAACGAAAGAATGCAAATAAGGTTGTATTTTAGGACCATGTTGTTCAACCGTTATCCCTTTTGTTACTAAATGTAGAGCTAGTTGCGCTTTAAACCAAAATATAAAAAAGTAAACTATACACATAACATTTTTTTAAAAACAATTTAAATGACTTCTGTCGTTACGTTACAAAAAGTAGACCTTTTGCTGGAACTGCCCTTATGCAACCGATACTTGATGTCTTAGTTCACCAACCAGCAACTGTTAGTCTCAAAATGAACACGGGGAAAACAAAGTCGATGACAATAAGAACCACTAGTAACAACCCTTTTGTCATTGGTCACGAAAAGGTTGAGTTTGTTAATGAATTCTGCTACCTGTTTTCATTAGAAGATAGCACAAAATAAGACATTGTACAAAGGATTGGTAAGACAAGAGTGCATTCTACTTCGAAATATTTGGACAGAAGTCGACGGCACCTGAAAAGTAATGGTATTTTCTGAGTCGTTATTGACAATAATCGATTACTATTGACAGTCAATTGATATTTTCTAAGGCGCTTTTAAGTCGACGTCGAGTAGAATTGTCAAAAGTTTTGCGACGACTCAAATGAAAAATATAGAAATTTTAAACGAATTTATTGCATACGTTTAAAATAAAAAATGCAAATTTAAAAGAAGTTATGGGCACAAATTTTATTAGTAAATTTAACGCGAAAATTCGGAAAAGTTTGCCAAAATAGCGAAAATTCGCAAACATTTTTAATATATCAAAAAAACCATCAAATTTATTAAAAGTCCCTAAAACTATAAGGAATGGCAAAAACTCGGTAAAAATTGCAAAAACAGCGACATGATAGCAAAGTCTAATATTTATTAAAAATTGTTAAAGCTGTTAAGAATAAGAAAACTTATAGGACAAATCGCTTCTATCGCGAACATGGCTTAAATTCATGAAAATTGCAAACTTGGAAACAAACCCTAAAATTGATTTAAAATCGGCTAAAAAAAATAACGGAAAAAAATTTATGCAAAAATAGCGAAAATTCGCGAAAATTTTTAATATTTTAAACAAGCCATAAAATGAATTAAAAGTCCCTTAAATTATAAGGAATGGCAAAAAATTCATTGATAATTGCTCAATTTCGCAAAAATTTGCTTACAGAGGCATGATATTAAAGTCTTATATTTATTAATAAACGTTAAAGCTATAAAGAATCGGAAAACTTACAGTAAAAATATTTCTTAACAAAACATGGCAAAAATTCGCGAAAAAATTCAAAAATGGAAACAAACTCTACACTTTATTTGAAAAAGCTAAATCGGTTAAAAAATATGTCGGAAAATAGCATTAAAAAGTGAGAAATAATGATGAAGAACAAAAATAGTTAAAAAAATAATTGGAGATGGGATTTTTTTGTTGTCAAATTTTCGATAACTAGTCGTCGTCGACACAACATTCTTATAAAATACCAAATTAACTTCGGAGTGATGTAGTCGTCGACTTGATGTGACAAGAATTTGAAAATTATGTCGACGTCGACGACGACTTACATAAAAGGAGTGAAGGTTTTGCAAATCGATGCTTGCACTACATATTGAAAATCTGGTGCCCAAACGGCATAGGCAATGGAGAACTATAAAGAAAATGCAATATTGAGCCTATCCAAATTAATATTAAACGAATAAAGTGGAAATAGATGAAATATGCCTCCAAGCCTTAGACTGGAATCCAAAAGGCAGTATAAGAAGAGGTCGGCCAAAGACTACAATATTCAACTCCTTTTGATTTTTACTCAGTTCACTGCATAAGTGGCAAGAACACAGCCGCACAGTGGCTGAAAATCGTTTTTCATCGGCCAAAAATCTGTAACTTTTGAACCGATTGAGATAATTTTGCAAAGAGAAGACTTCTTGAACTTTGCTACAGTTTTAATTTTATTAAAATCGGCTTATAGTGCATTTACACTTGTAATTTTCAAACTAGTTTATGATCGTAAGCTACTTTCATAAACTATACCGTTTACATCAGCATTTTAGACAGTTAAGTTGTTTATCTTTGACAAGTCAAAACATTTTTAGCCCCAATATTTGAAAAAAAAAAACGTTGATGCACGTACATATAAACATACCTTTTTTTCCGTTGTCCTTATTAAAATAAACTATTTAAAAAAACTAGCATTAGTTATATACATATTTTTGGCAAATTTTTTAAAATTGAATATCCGAGGCTACTAATTTAAGAGGACCACAAGTTCTCTAACGGCCCTCTATGGACCCGTGTTCTTTCAAATCAACTAAAAAGCTGCCCAAAGCTGGTACCAAAATCTCTTTAACCCCTTTTGACGCTAACAAGTTCTTTTCCCCTAAAATTTCGGATTTAACTAAAATATAGAACCTTGGGAAACTTTTAATAACACATCAGATATAAATAATACAGAGATGAAAGGAACCATTTCTTTAAGACTACTATCCCACTAATAAAACAAAAAAAAAATTCGACCCATTATTGATAACTGGTTGCGAGAAATCATAATTTAGTTCTGATCAAATTTACAAAAACAACATAAAATATTTGTTTCCAGCAGCATGCCACACCCACTATTACCAGTATTTTGAAGCAGTTTTTTGGATACCCTAGTTCTAATATGCTTGCTATCGAATGGCATTAAAGTTTTTGAAATCGGCGATAGCAAAACAACACTTACCTACGAATTTTGAACTCAGCTGATAGATGGCCACCTAAAAATGCTAAGACGAAAAGAATTTATTGTTTTTGTTTTTAATACATTTCTCGTACTATATCTGTGGGTTTGTAGGTACATATGTACGTACATAGCAGATATTTACTTACTTATGTCGATGTTTGAAACTAAAGCATTGCGTTTTCGAAATGCCAAGCAGCCAGCCAGCCAGTCAGCCTGCCTGCCAATCGTTTATAGCTGACGCATACCGCACAATATCCAGTGGAATAGAATTTTTCTGATCCCTCTTTTTTTATTTTTATTCTTTTATATTCATCTTTCTTTTTATAATGTAAACAAAACTCCGCCTATTTCGTTTGTTCGTTTATAATGTTAATGATTAGTGCGATGATAATGATGTTCAAACAAACACATGCAGTAAATGCCATCATAGCGGTCTCCCCATTTAATAGACCGCGCTAATGTGTCTCACTAATTTAGCGTTGACACGTAAAACGTTTTACAAGGCATCAAAAGAAATGGAGAAAGATTTTGTTGTTGTTGTGGTTTTTTCCTCTAATTTTATTTTTTGTTTAAAGGTGGTGACATTTTGTAGTTGTAAATAAACAATGGCGGATTTGTTTTTCGACATGATAATTTTGTAAACAATCACTGTTTGGGTGTGTGATGAGAAAAAGTTTGAATTACCTTTTGCTCTTAGCATTTTTTTTGTTATTGTTGTAGAAGGTGTAAATAATTTTGACTCACTTGAGCTCACGGTGTGGTAGAGGTTAGAGACAGGTTTTAGGCCATTTCTGTTTTTATTTTCGTGGTGCTTTAAACCATTTTTGTTTTAAATATTCAACCAAACAATGAAAATGGTGAAAAAGAGTGTTAAATTAACTGGATTTTTTTAAATGTACCGTTAAGAAAAAGATTTATTTACAAATGAGGTGTTAGGTACTGAATTAACTGTATACAAAATCATCATTAATACGATGACTTATCGCATATTTAAAATTAGATTTTGTAGATATTAAAATTTTGTACAGAAAAATTTTTTTTTTCGATTTCCGTTCATTTTTCCCAATTTTTTATGTAAGACTTTACTAAAGATATGATGAAATTGTTTTAAAAATAGAGAGCATCAAGATACGGATGGGCATTATTTTATTATACAGTCGAACTTACCTATAATGAAAATTCATGGGACAATAATTTTTATTATACAGCGGCGTTTTATCCATTGCACCAGCAGCGTGTTGTGCATTGCATTGTCATCATAATTCTCAAAAAATCGGGTTCAAACCTTTGCGCGTTTAGTACTAAATTAGCTGGGGAAAATGGCAAAATTCCTGGGGAAAAATCGATACGCGTGATTTGTTCGCTTCAACATGTTGGTGGAGCTTCTTCCTTTATTTATTTTTTTTTTTTTATATCATTAAGATAAAAATATTTATCAGTCAAGTATGAAAAAAGGTTTAGTAAACAAAAAATTCACTTTAAGCAATGGGTTGGATCGAATAAGCTGTTATGTAAAAATCAATTCATAATAGGGAGAGCTTTATTGTGCAGAGGTTCATTATAGAAAAGTTTGACTGTAATTTAATAGAAACGAAATTCCGAACATTAAAATTGCTTCCTTAACTACAAGACTTAGATTAAAATCTTAATGAAAAAATAAAAAAACAAAGCTTTTTCTTAATTTTAATAATCTCTTAACTCGGGATTTATAAACAGTCGATCTATTATGATATACATAACTCAAAGAACCATAATATGACTCCATTTGTAACTGATTCAAATTTAAAATTTTCTGTTGTTTTATATTTGTCATGCAATTGTATTATAAATTCGGAATATTTGTTTTAATTAGTTCAGAACTGCATGTTTTTTTTAAATAGGGATGTAACGAAACCCATACCGATATATAAGCTATACTTCAGATTTTCCGATATATCGGTATCGGCGATATTTTGCTGTCGATAAGACGATACTTTTTATTTTTTTTTTTGGGAGTATTTTTGAACTAACAATTTAACTTGCTACGCTTAATTAAAAAAAAAAAAAAACAACTCAAAGAAGTAACGCATTAAAAAGCAGATCATAAAATTAAAACAGAATACTGAAATTATTTCAAATAATGAATGATTCAACGGAGATGGAGAATAGTTCAGAGTCCCAAAATTAAGCGGCTGACTTGGCATATGCTATAAATTAAAGATTTGAGGCTTTAGAAAATAATTAAACCTATAGTTTATCTACAATTCCTGACCCTCGAGAAATTTTACTTCAATCGTATCGTAAAAACGTCTTGTTGAGCTACTTAGCATGTTTCTGCATTGTTGAAATCACGGTCACAAGTCCGATAAGTCTAAAATCCTTTGAAGCGCTTATAAAAAAATTTCAAGAGTATCCGAGGAGGATCAGCCCCTTTCCATCCTATGCTGTGATTGTGCTAAAGAAAAAGTCGAAGATACCTTTGATATTCTTATATTTCTAGAGGCGCAGATTGTTTATTGTTTATTCAAGTCGTTTTTTCCTCTATACACAGAAAAAATGAAAAACCAACTTCAATTAACGTATTTGTTAGAAATTTGTACTATTAATTAAATTCTTTACTGATTTTCCGCCTGCAAACAAATTGATCGTATCTATTAACGCATTTGTAAGTTTGAGCTTTTCTTGCTGTTCAGTTTCAATCAATAGGTTTAATTGAAATTTGACCATCAGTAAAAGAGGCTATATATAACGTAAACACAAATCAAAATATTTTTTTTCAGTCAACACAGGTAATTGAAGCAATTAAAAAATTGTTTGAGACTTTAAAATATTTTGTAGTTTGTGAGTATGTTTTCATATTTGCAAATATACACACAAACATTATAATTTTTGTTTTCAATAAAGGCAAATTAATTGGAACAATTAAAAAAAATTGTTTAAAACAGCATTATTGAATTAATTGAAAAACTTTTGGTGAACATTTTTTCTGTGTATGAGTATAAAACTCATTTAATTTCTTGGAGACAAAACTTGACAAAAAATGTACTTTTCTTTGAAAATGCCCACATTGAGCTCTTACAAAAAATGCAACTTTATAAATTTCGTTATTTTTTTTTCAAACACCTTAAATCAAACAAATCAGATTTAATAAAAACTTATTGCTCTAAATGAAAATACTTAAATTTTATTTTAAAAGTATTTTTTAAAGTTTGCAAAAGAAAACAAATCATAACTTAAAAATAAAAAAACAGCTCATTCAAAGCTTCAGGATTTTTAAGGAACAGTTTAAGGTATCATTTAAAAAAAATCAGCCAAAAAAATAAAAATACGTTTTTAACGTTTTTAAAATTTAATATTTTGCAGATATTACATTTTTCAAAAAAAATATTCGTATGTAAAATAGTTTTCGAGATATTGAAAAAATAAACTCAACACATTCGGCTAATTCGGCCAAATTTTGACATTTGGATATGACATAACTTTAAAAAAAATTTTAATTATAAACTATAAACTATAGGATAGGAGCCTAAGGCCCAAATTTACATTTATTAGTTAATTATTAGTAAACTAAAATGATAACTATTGCTTAACTAAAGTATCATATATACAATAATTGGTTAAGTACAAATTTTAATCAGACCAAAAAATGGTAACTCTATTTAAATAATAAAAAAATAAAAATAGTTAACCAATAGCATTTGAGGGTTTAACTAATGGTTAAGAAAAAGCTGGAAATAATATTTTATTTGTTAAACTGGTGTTATTAGCTAACTAATGACTGTAAATTTGGGCCTTTTTAATGACAAAAAATCATATTTAAATAAAGATATCGAGAATCTTAACCTTATAACATAATTTTGTTCTGGCGGGTGCATTATTGCCCGTAACTCCAAGGTTACACTCTCTAAAATTTGTCTCTAAATTCTGTGGTGTAGGGCTTTAACGACTATACATTTCTTACTTGTTTAAGAACGACTTTTTCAAACTAATTAAAAGAAAGCCCTTTAAATTAATAATTTAACGATTCACTTTTTTATTTACAATTTTAAAGTTAATAATTATGTAAATAAAAAAATTTTGTCGGAACATTTAATAGAATTCTAAAAATATCAAGAAACCTAATTCTTCTTCGAGATGGCGTTTTATTTCTTCGTTTAAAACGACACCAATTACATCTACATTAATTACCAATAATTCAAGGTCTTTATGACAAAAACTCATAATTATAGTTATTTAATAATTTTGCTTGTTCAGCAAAAAAGATAAAAATCTTTTTCTTCTTATTTTTTTTAAATCTCTGCTTCCATGGATACTCAATGTGATCAACTAAAAAGCGAAAAAAGAACAATACAAATAATTTTGAGTGAAATAAATTTAATAAGGTTTAGGAATTTTCATACTGTGTGTTCTCCTCGATGGGAGCGCCGAATTGTATCGAGTATACGTGCCTGTCGACTTTTACACCAAAACATTAAATATCTCGCACACCCACATATGGTGCCATAAGGCACTAGAACTCGTAAAACGCTACTTTGCTACTGCAGAGATCACACACATATGTGAATTTAACCCATTGTTAGCACTGTTACGTTGAAGAAAACTAAAAAAACACTTGAAAACGAGAGCTAATTGTAGAGTAAAGAAATAAAAAATGACTCAAAAAAAGGATTTTAGAGCAACAATTTTTTTTATTTGATAAATGCAACAATTAAATACAACTGGAGCATAAAATTTAGTTCAATTAGAAAAACGGAACCGTAAAGACGTGTTAAACGGTTTAAATAAAGATTTTTTTGTGTTAAAATTTATTTTTATTTTTTTCAAAAATTTATTGTAAGCAAATGTTTCGGAACACATTCAAAGTGCCTGAAATTAAAGAAAAATAAACAAACGTTTCCTTAAGAAAATACTTTGTGATTGAATATTTAAAATACAAAATTAAAAAGAAATGATTAAAAGTGAAGATATGTTAGATAGTAATGGGTGTGGATCTTTAAATCTCTCTCACGGCTTGCATCAATTGAGCAGCCATCACTCATCATTGTATCGTAATTTACCTGCGAATATTTTGACCTCTTCGAATTTTCAGCCCATTATGTATGGGGCCGGAGTAGGCGACCACCACCTGAATACATCAACAGTAATGCGTATGCATCAAGACTCTCCAGAGTTGCAAGATGAAAAACCTATACTGTTACCCTCGTATACAAATGAGCGTAAATATTATGCCACAATGATGACTCAATCCGATCCAATGAATTATGGCTTGACTTCATTGCACCACAGCATGACAACACCGCCGGCATCTTCAAGTCCCATCTCACCGTACGGTATACTCTTAAGTAATCAACAAAGTAATGTTGGTGGTAGCAGCGATGAGGTACCACCCTCTGGGAACTCATCACCTTCAGCACAGCGCACACCGACGGAAAGTGAACTGCAACATTATCACTCAACGAATGATAATAAAGTTGTTAATCTTCTACCCACCAGCCAACAATTGAATCATCATCATTATGCTTCCACTATTAAATATTGTTCTAGTAAACCTTCTGGCGACTATTTACAAAATAGCGAACAGTCCGATTTACAGAATCAGCACCAACAACATCATCACTCAAATAACACTGACCACATGGATACTAATAATACCAATGCGGCCTTGCAACATTCTTTGCAACGCATTCAACACACCTCAACTTCGGGAGGTGTAATAATTTCAATCAATAATTCGCACAATGATTCTAATCACATTATTGCCTCAGGTGCCTATTCAATAAGCTCCTCCCCACCTAAATCGGTTAACAGTAGTAATTGTGAAAATAATGGAAACAATCTGACAAAACAACAACAGGAAACCTTATCTCAGGATTTATCATCACCGGACACAAAGAAAAAATCCGGAGTCCGACGTCCCGAGAAACCTGCCATGAGCTACATTAATATGATTGCAATGGCAATAAAAGAGTCGCCCACTGGCAAATTAACCCTCAGTGAAATTTATAGTTTTCTTCAGAAGAGGTGAGTTTTTACTCCTATTAGAAACTATAAAATATGAATCGTGTAATATTAGATATGGAAAAGCATTTTAAGTCTGATTCACACTATAAAAGTTTTTTTTCAGAAAGTCTAAATTTATTAGTGAAAAAAAATAGCATGTGCTCTTCCCCTCTCACCAATGAAAATATTTAAGCTTTCATCAAAATGTAGTCTTTTTAAAATTTCCAAAAGACATTCTATCCCTTTCTTGGGATTATTTAAAATACATAAGTACTTTCACAAATCGTATTTAAGCTGGTAACTGGACAAAACTCAAAAAATTGGACAATCCAGGCCATTCCTGACTGTCGGTGTAGACCCTTAGGATCGGTTTCACGGATCGCATCATCGTATCATTAAACAGCTTATCAGCATTGACATGATGAGCCGTTTGCTTTGCGATTGGAGAGATAAGTTTAAAGTTTCATTTGGAGTAAGAATCTTTGGTCCACACATTTATAAGAATATATGTATACGAAAAGTTTTTTTGTTGATCTCAAACTTCTACTTCATGTTAAAGCTAATTCATGAACGAACATGTCTGTGGGTAGTTATAAAATTTTCAACCCGTTACCAACTTATTGTTGGCTTATGATATAAAATGCGTAGCTTACAACTTATAAAGTCTTAATGAAATCTTGCAAATGTACACCGTATATCCCTCACAAATACCGTTTATTGATTGTGACACTTTCTCGGCGATTTCACGCTAAATATTATTTCTTAAAAATTATCTTTCGAGAGATATACCCAATAAAGATGCCAAATGTTGCGATCTAGGCTGACAAATCGCAATAAATTAGCGGAGTTCAGTGGTTGGCGCAAATAGTGGCTCTTTAGTTAAAACCAAACAAAACCAAAAATGCACAGAGACCCCTGAGCTATATTTAATTAATTGCCAATTTCACCAAGTCCAGTTAAAACTAACTATCACCTTAACTTTCAGTTAACAATATGTTTTTGACAGTTATAACTCGAAGTTAATTATAACTGAGCTTGGTGAAATTGACCAAAAATCAATTAACACATTGTTGGAAATGGCAAAGGTTTTTGGCATTTTAATTCAATTAAAATTAAAAATTTATTAAAAAAATAATTCAGAGTTTTCCATTTTTACAAATTTTTTGAATTTGGTGATTAGAAACTATTTTTAATTTGTTTTGTGTACATTTGCAAAAAAACTCTCCCAGCAACTCCACCAAAACCAAACCGTACGTAAGATTTGCGAAGAGGTGGTTGCACGTTCGGCTCAAACCAGTGATGTTAACTTTTATTTTTTCATTACCTTACGGACCTCTAAAAATGACCGTTTTTGAGACGAAATTACCGTACGCAAATGCTTTTAATAAAAGCATTAATGTGCTGTTTCCAAATGACAGGCGATTGAATGTGTAGTAAAATTTATATGAAAAGCACTCTGTCCATCGCCTTTCATTTGGAAACAACAGATTAGAGCAGTCATAAACAATTTTTTTAAAATTTAAATGTGTTTTATGAAAAATGGAAACTGTTGTTTTAAAATACAATTTTCATCAAAATTATTATATATTTTATGAATACGGCAGTAAAATAATTCTTAATAAAATAGGTATATACATATATTCATTCAACTCAAAATATTTTTATTTAATACGCTTAGCGTACATATGTATGTGAAGAACATTAAAAATAATGATTTGTTTAATTCATTTAAACTTATACATTAAAAAAATAATTTTTAAATTGTTATACGGCCATGTTCTGACAATCGCAAAACCCTTAACATTGGCGATTCTGACTTAAAATTGCAAATTTGGTGCTCTGTAAATCGCAAAAGCAAGAAGTTTGGCGAGTTCAAATTGCAAAAAAGAACTAGAATATTTGTAAAAAACTATGGCAGATCGCAAGCTAAACGCTCGAGTTTAAGAACACCATATAATAAATCTGGCCGATAGTCACAAAAAAAAATCAATCCATACGTACTTAAACCAAGGCAAATTTTTAAACTGAAAATCACCTCTCAAAAGCTAAAATTATAAAAACCTACATATTTATGTAAGTATGTATATTAGGTGTATAACCAATTTTTTGGCATAGTACCATGAGGTCAACCATGTCCTAGTAACCACGAAAATTATAACCTTTTGTAATTTTTCTCAAAAAAGTTCACGCACCAATTGGTTTTTCTAAACCAATGTAATATTGAATATTAATAATTTTATACGGTGTTTTTTTTTTTCATTTTTAAAGTTTTTTTTTCGTTAAAAAAGGTTAAATATACGTTTTGGTTTGCGGAAAAATCTCTTACCATCTCTAAATATTAATGAAATTTCATACTTGAGCTATTTTTTGTTTTAAAAACACATATTATTAATTTTTCTTAACCAAAAATAAAATTAAAAATTTTCAAAACTTCATCGCGGTGGTGTGTCAACTTTTTTGAACTTAGCGAACAAATAGATATACGTTCTCTTATAGTTTTTTATGCTCTATCAGACTGTGCTACGCCAATTTTGATATTTTAAAAAATTGTTAAAAAGTTATATCCCTAATGTATATGTATTTCAAAAATCCAAATTTCTTTCAATTACCGTATTTTGAATAAAATTACCTTGCTACCTTTTGCGGCCCAAAACTACCGTAAAAAAGGGTAATTACCGTACGGTTAACATCACTGGCTCAAACAACAAATTTTAATCGTATGTAACAGTATGTTTTTTGCTCACATTACGTTTCTAGCTTTGATGGTCAATTATAATGACCAACATTTTAATAGTTTACGAAATTCGGCTTAGATTAGTGCTGGGATACTATCGATATTTTCTACTATCGATGTTTATCGATAGTTTGCATTTCACTATCGATGCTATCGATATGACTATCGACTGAATGTTTGTACTTGAACAGAACTAGTTTTTTATCAGGCTACAGTTCGTTTTTTTTTTATCACTTTATTGAATGTATGAGACGTATGTATGTACGCACGTTAGTTTAGATGACAGTTCTTAAAAATTGTGCTGATGATAAGCACCTTTCTGAAGGAACCGAAGTAGCAGGGACTATAAGATATTTTATTGCAGCTTTAGATAATGTTCTAAATTGGTTTTGATTCTCAACCCAAATTAGATAGATGGAGTGACAAAAAAAGTTCCAAAATACAGGTCTCACCCGTTTACTCTCTAAATGCGTCGAATTTCAAAAGAGTACCAGACACCTGCCCGCTTATTATTCTAAAGAACAACGATAAGTATTACATTTTTTTGTATCTCTTTTAGTTCTGGAATTTTTTTTACCCCCTCAGCATTCGAATGTTAAAAACTCCCGTCTTAGAGCATCGATTTAGGAGAGACCAACCTCCTGTCCAAATTTCAAGTTTTAAGCTGCAGTCGTTTAGGCTGTGCGATGATGAGTCAGTCAGTAACGTTACAATTTTATATATATAGATAAGCCTAGTTTTTGTCTGTTTTTATGCATAAACTTAATTAAAAGGATTACCCTTCTTGATTTTATGAAATTCATAGGCCAGTTTTTGGGACGTCGATTAACGTTATACTTACTCGGTTTAACACAGGTTGAAACTGAAAAACAGCTATTGACTTTATATCAATAAATATCAAAATTTTAAACAAAAGGTGTTCTGTTAAACTTTTATACTAAACTTGGTAATAAAATTGTTTTTTATTTAGCTGACCAAAAACACTTTATATCTTGGCAACAGAAACAAAAAAAAATAAAAAAATATTATTGGGTGTGTCGAAAAATTTTTCAAAGTTACTGTACCACATATGGTACGGTAGATCTATACCGGTTAAAAACTTTTACTCGGAAAGATATCGGGTGTTTGGCAGTCGTATTCTATAAATCAAGAACTTCAGAAATTATATAATGGTCATATAAAGAGTGCATATAAGGAATATTCTTTGACTTAACGGGAGTTGCAATTTTTAGGCTCAACATTTTGACCCAAAGAGCTTGCGTCCCGAATTCGTTCTATTTCGCTCTTTTTCTCTTAGTTTTTGAAACAACGTCGTTTTAAACTCTTAATTTTTCGGTTTTTAAAGCCACTATGGAGTTACCTTGTTTTTTCAAAAAATGCATGGAGTTACCTACTTTTTACATAAAATTTGGTATTTTTCGGATTTTTGTTTTTCAAATATCTTTTTAATGAGAAACTACATTAAAATTTTGATTTGACAGAGTGATAGTAAAAAAAACTTTCTATTTTTGGTGTTATCTGAATTTTCGCAAAAAGTGGAGCTGACTAGTTTTTCCATACGGCCACAGAAAAATGAAACAACAATTTAACAAAAGGTACTTCATGTAATAAAGGATGGAAAAATTCTTAAAAAAAATAGCATCCAAATTTAAGCTCATCTTCTAAAATAATCTTTCAAAAAGAGTTACAACTTTTATGTTTCAAACGATTTCTCTCTTTTGTTTTGATGAAACTTGATTTAGAAAAGATTCTTTCACTTGATTCTAGGCACACAACTGGGACGAACGACGAATTTTTGGCCGCGAATATTCCAAAAATACATAATACATATTTGTGTATATGAAAATACACACAATCATGGCGTCGGCCGAAATTCGTCATACGCGGCGACTTTGCAATAGATTTATTTCTATTTCATACGCCGACGAACGACGAACAAATCAGTACTAGGTGACCATGTTTGATTTTAGTTTTCATGTATTTTAGTATATAAAGTTACTTTTTTACTTTAATAATTGTTTTTTATTATTTTATCGCATTTAAAATAAATATACAAAGTAGATAACTATAAGAATAGTTTTTAATTGTGTTTTTTTTAATGTTTGTGTTTTTTAAGTAATTTTTTTTATATGGGCACACTATTTCTCTCTCTTTGCACAAACAGCAAACAACTTTCTCAATTACTAAAGCTGTTAGTTATTCGTCGTTATTGTGTTTCATACGACTCAGTGAATTTTTATTAAAAAATTGGTCGTGTAGGGCGAAATTCGTCGTTCGTCCCAGTTGTGTTCCCAGCATATTGTTGACGTTGGAGAGATTAAAAGTAAAGCGTTATAAAGCATATCCAATTTCTCTGTTCTATTTGTTGTCTTTTCTAAAAATTGGTAGTCTTCCATTATGCTACTTTAATCTCTTTTTGATGTTTGAACACTTTTAATAGTCTGGTTAATCTCTTTTTGATGTTTTAACACTTTTAATATTCTGGTTAAGGTTTGGTAGAAGGTTGTTTTCATTCGTCTCAAAAAAATCATCTTCTTCATCTAAATCATTGTGGCAAAGTCTCGGCTGGTTTTTTTTTTAAATAAAAGAACAAAAACTAATACGGCGAAAAAAACAAAATTTCGATTAATCGACATAAATTATTCGTAAATCGAAAATAAGCAATTTTAAAACATTCGAACAGTTAATCGCCCCAAATTATTCGATTAATCGAAAAACGGTTAATCGCTTGAATACCCTAATTCTGATGTATTGCAAACGCATTAACACAAATGTCCACAAAAATTTTGAATCTTTCGATTAAAATTAGCGATATTATTAACAAAATACAAATGGCCCTATCTACAAAAGATTATGTAATAAACGCTTAAAGATCTAGCCAACAACTCGCATAATATGCAACATTGTCAAAACTGCTGGTAGGTTTTACAATAACAATAGAAGCAAAATAAATTATAAACTGTTTAATGCATTTTATCAATTTATCATTTTAAATAGTTTTTGCTTCTGCTGTTAAATTTTCAAATTTTAGATAGGGCCTTTCGCATTTTTGGTAACGATATATTTATATTCATAACTTTTTTTTAATATTGACAAACATTTTTTATCAACAATATTAAAAAAATCAAATAATTGCTGATTTTTCAAAATCTCCTTTAAAATAAAATTAAAATAAATGCGTTTATTTATTTTAAAGAATCTGAGTAGAGTAGAAATACGAAACTTGACAATCAGTACCAATCAATACGATACTTCGGATCTCAAAAATACAAGACGCATTTAACTTCAAAGTCTGGATGATATTGGAGAATAAACAATAATTACAGTTTGGTCACTTTATAATTTCTGAATAAGGTTATCTTAAAATTACGATATTTCTAAGAATTTTGTTAACAATTTGTTTCAGTATTGAATTAAATCAAATATTTTTATATCCACCACCAAAAATATGGGAATATATTGATTTTGTCATTTTATTTGTAACACATTGAAATAATAATAAGAGATAAGAGTTTATACATGTATGTCTATGCTGGATCCTTGGAAAAATCCAAGGCCTTTCGTCTGTTAAAATCACAATATAGGTTTCAATAAAAAACTAAGGAAGATACAATTTTATACAAAAAGTTTTTAAACCAAAGATTCGTTTAGTATTGAAAATAAACCAAATCGGTCCAATTTTTAACATTATTAAGCAAAAGTTCCCCCGAGATAAGAGCAACAAAATTAAGCACAAGCACTCTTTTAACCGTAGACTGCATAACCAAAAAATACCACACAGACGCATAAGCAGCGTATCCGTATACCCCACTTCAATTTCATTTTCAGCTTCACAGAAAAAAGTTTTATTTTATATACCGTTAAATAAACATATTAACAAATTAATTAAATAGTTAAATGTAGTTAATAAAAATATTTTTTAATTATTACAACAAAAGATGATGCCAAAAGCTTTGAATGACGAACCCTATTTTTTCCCCCGTAGCACACAATACAAAAAAAAACATAACCAGGGTACCCGTGTGCCCCATTACAATTTTTAGTCAAGGCACACTTCCACTCGGAGACCAATGCGGTCCATTGTGAATCCCTTCAATGAAGAGAAAAAGGTAGAGAAAAAGAAAAAAATAAGAAAGTTAGTAGGTACCACGTAGAACTATTACCCTATCTACAGTCCCCTCAACAGAAACAACCGCACTTTTTCCCTGACCATTTCTGTCTGAGACCCTGCATCCTAGGACAGTGGCACAGTACATGCTCAATCGTCTCTAGCTCCTTAGAATCATCGCACAATCTGCAGAAGTCCGGTATGGTATTGTCCCATTTGCCCGTGAAAGCCCTAACAGGACAATGACCCGTCAAGAACCCTATAAGTGTTCTAAGACCACCCCTATCCAATCCCAGTAGAACCCTGGTTGCCCCCGCTTCCAATCTGGGCCATAGTGCCCTAGACCCCCTGTCATCCGTTCTGTCCCTCCAGGATAGTAGGCTTTACCCCCATGTCCCTAACTACTAAGTCCAGATTCGAACCCTCTCTTGCGAGTTCGTCTGCCACCTCATTTTTATCAACCATGTAGTGTCCAGGTACCCAATACAGCCTTACATTGAATGCCTCCATGAGTTCCCTAAGAGCATTCCTACACCGAGCGACCAGGCACGATCGCACCGTATAATTTTTCAATACCTTAAGCGCCGCCTGACTTTCCACGTAAATTGTCACCACAGATCCACTCACGATTTGATTCAGTATCACTTCCGTCGGCCTCCAGATCGCTATGATCTCAGCCTGGAAGACAATGCACTCATCAGGGAGTCTGAATGACCTTTTCACTTCGGTGTCCGCGATATATACCAGGCACCAGTACCGGTTTTCATCTTGGATCCATCCGTAAATACTGCCTACCCCTCAAACAGTCCATTGGATCCACGCCAAATTTCCCTATCCGGGAACTCCACTGGTGGTGTTACACCGAAGTCCATCTCATAGTCCTATGATACGAAATTCCCTCGAGAATAATACCCCGATCAAGCAGACCCACCTCGTACAAAATTCTTGTGTGAACATCCCGCCTAGGTCTAACAAGGAAGACTCGTAAAGTCAAAGTAAGTTCCTAGCAGCCACACTCCTCCCATAATGCTCAATAGGGGACAGATATAGTAGGATGTCCCCGATTGAGCATTATGTGAGGAGTGTGGCTGCTAGAAACTTACTTAGACTTTACAAGTCTTCTTTGGTTAGACCTAGGCGGGATAATATTTAAATATTTATGAAATTATTGAATTTAAAAATCTTAAAACAGCTCTTTACTCGCTCATAATAATGGAACCGCTGAACCGAATTTCATAAATGGTCAAAAAACGACTCAAAAAGACTTGCATTTCCTAGATCCGAAGTTTCAACACTCTGTTAGTATTGGTTTTGTAGCTAGAAAAGTTTAAAGTTGCTAGTGGACACACGGGTACCTGGTTATGCATTCTACGATTAATACCTCAAATGCTCGGACGCAAAAATAAGCCAATTCGGTCCAATATCTCCTTTTGTCATTGGGAGCAATCCCTTCCACGCTCTTTTTGATAACAACTCCGTTCTCTTCCCAAAGAAGGAAGTAAGGAAGGTCACTAAAAAAATGAAACTAAACAACTTCCTTTCTTCCTGCTTAAAGAAGGAATTAGCGTATGTGTACTGAATATTTTAGACGGTCTTTCTAAAAGAAATTTATACTTTCTAGAAGGCATACTTCTTCGAAGCGAATCTTTGAGAAAGGAGTATTGAGGCTTTCAAGGAGCCCTCCACTTGCGGTCCTTTCAATATTTACCGCTGGGAAGCCTTGTCGATCAATGCCCTTAGTCCTAGTATGGACCAACGGGTGGCTGGCTACGCATTCATCGATTATCCAGGCAGAAATTTACGCCATCATCATATGCGCTAGAAAAGGTTTGTGGAGGAAATTAGGAAGGTAAAGATTATTTGTAATGTCGGATATTCAGCCGGCTTTAAAAGCGCAAACCTCTTTTAGGTGCAGCCTAAGGTGGTTCTGAGATGTGTTAGATTTTTTAATGATTAGGAAGGCTTAGGTGTGTGGCTATTAGGGCCATGTGGACAACGAGATGGCGGACTGTTTCACAAATAGAGGAGCTCGACGCCTATTTATAATCCCTTCTTCGGAATCGCTGTTTGTTTAATAAGGGAGACGACATGATCATGGTCCGAAAGAGAATTTATTCAAACTTAAACTTATTACGTTGAAAATCACGTAAGTTACTATTGCGATACAGTGCATTCTGTGGTCTCAGTTACCACCAGTTTATTGAAGGTAAGGTTATTATTAAACCGTGCTGATTTGTGATGGATAACGAGACAACTAAACATCTGCTCTGTAAATGTCCCATTCTAAGGACTCATAGACAGAGATTTATTAGAAAAACAATCTTGGAAAATTGGCTTCATACGCAGCTTAAACTTGTAATATACAGACTGCACAAAAGAATCAATGGGCCACCATGAATCAAAAAAACAAGATTGCGCAGGTCCGTTACTTTTGTGTGTGACGAAGAAATAGAATTTGTGTATGTGCATTTGTATGTGTCTTATATTTTTTACAACAAACAGTCATATTTAGTCCATGATGACGTAGATGCGCAGTAGAATTTTGTATGGCTGAGTGCGCAATTTTGTTTTTTTTTGGATTCATGAATGGGTCACAGTGCTTATGGCCTCTTATATCTATCTTTCTAGCCTTCTTGTTTTTTTCTCAATATAAAATAAATTTAATTTTATGCGGGGGATATTATTAAGGGAAATCACGATAGGTAGTGCAAAGTGTGCAAACGATGCAAATGCGTGCAAAAATACACACATTTGCACAACACAACAACAAAATGTACGTATTTGTAATTTGCTCTATTTTACTTCGTTTGCACTAAAAAAACCATTAGCAAAATTAGTAGTGTATATTTGCTCAGTTGCAAACAAATGTAAACAATAACATTTGACATATTAAGCGCCATATTGGTTTAAAGAAAACTTATAAATTGAACATTTTCGTGGGTTTTAACATAAAATAGAGAATTTAATTTAAATAATTTAAAAATAAATAATTTATTATCAAAAAATAATTTCAATTTTTGGGAATACAAAATTTTAATTTCAAAAGATTTTGTTATTCGTGCTTAATTCCCAGTTTTTATTATTGATAAAAACACTTGAAATTTTATTGTTGATGGGATAAGCTATTCCTATGCGCATTTCACTGGTTGCTTAGGCCAGATCATCAGGAAACTTCATCCATAAAGATTTTAGAAAAACTAAAGATATTAAACCAAATAAAACTGTTAAGCGTATAAGACTTATAGCAACAGTTCTACTTGTAATAATATCAAAGCTTAAACAAAACACATCAACAATAAACAGTGGGTTTATCTCATCTTACATTCCCCACTACAATTAGTTGAAATTCTCTCAACATTAATTGTAGTTGTAAGTAGGTTAAGAAAAACAAAATAAAAACAACAACAACAACTTTACAAAAGATGTTGACAATTAAGTGTTTTTTTTTTTTTTTTTTTTTTTTTAGGCCGTGCACTGCCTGTTTATTATCAAAAAATAATTTCAATTTTTGGGAATACAAAATTTTAATTTCAAAAGATTTTGTTATTCGTGCTTAATTCCCAGTTTTTATTATTGATAAAAACACTTGAAATTTTATTGTTGATGGGATAAGCTATTCCTATGCGCATTTCACTGGTTGCTTAGGCCAGATCATCAGGAAACTTCATCCATAAAGATTTTAGAAAAACTAAAGATATTAAACCAAATAAAACTGTTAAGCGTATAAGACTTATAGCAACAGTTCTACTTGTAATAATATCAAAGCTTAAACAAAACACATCAACAATAAACAGTGGGTTTATCTCATCTTACATTCCCCACTACAATTAGTTGAAATTCTCTCAACATTAATTGTAGTTGTAAGTAGGTTAAGAAAAACAAAATAAAAACAACAACAATTTATTTTAATATTTTTGTGTATAATTGTAAATAAAAGCAGATTTTTTAAAGTGCTGCCAGAAGTTTTTGTGTTGCCAACGATCAATCATAATATGCAATGCAAATTCACAAATTGCAAATTTGCACAATGACCATCGTGATTACCCTTATTATTTATTTACTCACCACATATTCAAACTTGACTAACCGAGTAATACTAATTTAGTGAAAAACACAATAATCACGGGCCGGAATCGAACCCGCAACACTCGCACTGACTAGTAACTAGCCTACCGCGGCACCCTAAGACGGGGAATGACTTGTGTATTTTAAATTGAAAAGAAACCCATTTAAATTTGCATTCAAACTATTTTTAAGTCGCATTGCTCGAAATTATGCACAAGAGATCGGTTCTAAATTCAGACCGCGATGTGAATAAAGATGATTTTTGGGTGGTTTGGAATTGTTATTCTGTGTTTTTAATTTAATTTAAAATAATTGTAATTGTTTTTTTTTATTTTTAGATTTGATTTTTTTCGTAGTTCTTATGTGGGTTGGAAGAATTCCGTAAGACATAATTTGAGCTTAAATGAATGCTTTAAAAAGTTACCCAAAGGAATGGGAGTAGGAAAGCCCGGTAAAGGAAATTACTGGACCATAGAACAAAACTCCGCTTATATGTTTGAAGATGAGGGAAGTTTGAGACGAAGACCCAGAGGTTATAGATCCAAATTGAAAGTAAAGCCATACGCATCAGCTAACGGATTTTATGCCACTGGCCCTTATGATACAGGAATGGTGGGTTTTTTTAAAGAGGTTTTTTACTTAAGCAAACAAATTAAACATTTATTTCTAGGACAATCCCAACTTCTATGCTTCTCAGGCATTTAGCTCTTACGATTATCCAACGGCCACGGCAGCTGGTGGCTTTAATGAGGCTTGGGCTCCAAACGGCCACGGTCATAATCAAAATACTCTACCTCAATATTCAAATATAGCCGTCTCCTCTGCTTTACAAAATCATAGTCCCACACCGCCTCTGGCTCATAGCATTTCAAATGTTTCAACCTCAAATTCATCCCCAGTTCCCTCAATAACCGTCAGTTCTGCAGTAACGGCGTCATCTTTGCAATCAAATCCCAGTTTAGATTATGCCACAGCTTCTTTAGTAGCAGCGGGTAATGGCTACAATCCATATGGTTCATCACCCACAGGCGCCACTTACAACATAGACAATGGTAAGTACTCATTAAGAACATTAAAAAAGCGTTCAGGGTGATCTTGTCAATTATAAATTTTTATGTTGTTAAATTCGAACATAAAATCTTGCTGTAGAAGATCGTAAATTGTTGCTTCTTCTTAAAGTCATTTATTGCTTTAAGTAAATGCAAAAACGACTGATGCTGTTAAGAGAATATTATTTTATATTGAAATTAAACTTAAAGTTAAAAAAAAAATTAATTTAATACATAAATACATTTGTATTCTACTTTTTCTTGCAGGTTTGCGTTCAATGTCTTTAACACAAATGTCATCATCACACCATCATCATACTCACCACCATCATCAGCATACACATCACAATTCGTCCATGACACCTCCACCACCTTTGCCACAAGCCTCATCGTCGAATCTGCCACCCACATCGTCATCAACAACATCACCGTCCTCAGCAGCAACATCACATTTAATTGATCGTAAACCGATTTTTTTGCCCCCATTAACTCCACCTTCCGGTACAATATCAACGCCGCCACTGCATTCCCAACAACTGGGTGTGGGCGGCTCAAATAGTTCAGGTGGCGGTAGTAGTGGTGATGGCGGATCTTCGTATTATGAACACATAAAGTATTCTAATTAAAAACAAATATTTTTACTATTTACATAAATAATTTTTAGTGTATTTCAAAATATAACTGTATTGTAAAATTCAATTTAGCAACAGCTAGAGCAACCAAAAAAAAAAAAAACTGAAAACATGAAAAATCTTAAAATGCTAAATTTAAAAGGTTAATTAAGATACATACATAATTAATAAAGTTAATTAGTATTTAAAATATTTTAATACCAATAAAATATGAAAATAATTTATATAAGTCTTCTACCGATATTTTTTATACTCTACACTGAAAGAATTTTCTTCAGAATACCAATGAATTTTGACATTAATCCCCTGAAAAATTGCATTAAAAAGGAGCCTATGCAGCGCTTCGTTGGATCAATGAAACCTGTTTCATTAAAATGTATTTAATAAAACATTACATTAGATCTATGAATGTTATTCATTGGATGAATACTTTCAGAAAAGTAAAAAAAATTTTTTTTTTAATTTTTTTTTTTAATCAAAGTTGTTCTTATTCAACTTTTTTTTTAACCAGAGTCGCTGGCGGGAATCGATCACGCAACGCAACCTCGGCGCTGATAGACTTTTTTTAATTTTATTTTTTTTTTATAATCAAAGTTGTTCTTATTCAACTTTTTTTGTTTTTTTTTGTAACCAGAGTCACTGGCGGGAATCGTCCCGCAACCTCGGCGCTGATAGACTAGCTTACTACCAGCTAGCCTACTGGGGCAGTGTAGTTTTTGAATAAAAAAACTATGTTTTTTGCCACTACTCAATTAAGAGCGTAAATATGAGATTAAATTGCCCATAACAACAAAAACAACGTTGATTTTTTTTTGCTAACGCATAATAAAAAAAGACCACATAAGGAGAGAACAAAGAAAACTAAAAACATACCTATTAATGGATTGAAAGTTTTTGTTTCATTACTATAATGACAATTTCATTGTCATAATGAAAATTTAAATTTATGAAGGCATGCTTTTTCGAAACATTTTTATACTTTTAATTATTGAGACTATGGAGTTATTTGAATGTTAAAAATAATTTTTTTTTCAATTATTGAAATATTTTGCTTTTATAAAAAACATTTTGATTTCATAAATTTAATGGCATATTACATTAGATGTATGAAATAATTAAATCTTACATTTTTTAATTAACAATTAAACATATTTTTAAAGAAACTATAATTTTGTATTAATTTATGAATATATTATGTTTGTATATTGTTTTTTATGTTCCCAATTAAATTTTTTTGTTTAACTTGGACAAACTTTAGTTTTCATATATCCAATGAAAATTTTTAACATAACTACGAAATCCAACGAATCGATTTTAACAAAATACTTCATTATAACTACGAAATTCCATTTGGACAATGAAAATTTTCATTTAACCAGTGAAATTTTTTTTTTATGAAAACGATTCATTAAATATATGAAGCATTTTTCTTTCAGTGTATACAAAGTTGACCAATTGAAATTTGTAAAAATCAGTTTTAGCGCTAGACGTTAAACTAACATACAAAAACTAGTTTTTGAATAAGACCTCTTTCAAAATACTGTCAAAACTCTTAAAAAATCTTAGTAAAAAATAAAATCCCCTACAAGAAATGAATGAGCAAAAACTTGATTTTCTATTATTTTTGCCATCATTTTCTTAACACCAACGTGAAAAATATGAAAATTCGCTCATTAATTTGTTGTAGGGTCTGCCACGAAGCTTTTTTAACCTCCTCTAATTAAAAAAATCGCCGAAAATTTATTTTTAGATTTGTGATAAAAAAAATTTGCCAAAAAACCCAATCGCAAGAAGTTTGGCGACTTAAAATTGCAAACGTTATTTGAATTTTGCAAAAACATTAATTTTATCAAGTATGCAAAATGAGTAAAATTTGATGCAAGAAAATCAATTTTTATAAGCGTGATTTTACTTCGAAAAGGTGTATTCAAGTTGGATATTTGGAAATGAATTGGAATACTTAAAGTCAACTCAGTCTTCTTAGCAAATTACATGAATAATTTTTAAAAATTACCTTCTAACCCAGATTCGTTTTCGATTCTATATAAATCAGGGTTTTCAAAAATTTCAAGTGAATTTTATTTCTTTTGAATATTCCAAAAGAAATTTTTGATTTTATTTCGTAAAAAATCGAGTCAAAATGCCTAAAAAACTGCGCATTTTTTCGCTCTGCACTCCACATTGAAAAATATGGTTGATACTATTATATAGAACATGATATCAATGCAACTTTTTTTAAACATTTTCTGATTTTCTTTATTTATTAATTCAACTTTTCTTCCATACATCCCAGTACACATTATTACTTAGTAATTTTTTCATTTTAAAAATCCCATTTCATATGCAATCGAAAATTAGTATTATGATTAATAACTTCTGATAAGGAAAATGTGCGAAAATCGTAGAAAACTTTAGCTTTACTCCAAATTTCTATGGCAACAATTTTTAATGTTTTCAAATCTAAAACAATCGCATTCGTATTTGCGGTTTTAAAATTTGATAAAAATTCAAAGAAAAAACTTAGCTCGTACTCATAAATAAATATAAATATGAAAAACACAAAATGCGTTTTAGAAATCGCCAACTTTTTTTACAGCCTGTTTTTAGAACGCGAGTGCAAAAGTGACTCATTTAAATAACATTTAAGACAAAATTTCAAAATTGGTTTTTGTTTTAAATGTTATTTAAACGAGCACTTTTGTACTGGGGTCCAAAAAAAGGTAGTTAATTTCGCTAAAAAAATAGCCATGTCGCCAAACACAAAATTGCATCGCCAATAAGGTTTAGAAATCGCCACATCTGACAGCCCTGATTCAGTGTTCGAAAATAAAGAGAACATTATTTAGCGTTTGGCTTACACTTCCAGGAACGATATCTATTTTTTTAGTGTTTGTGTAGACGAACACAACCCTTAATACCGTTCGTAACTATTTTCAAAAAAGTGCCGACCATTATATAGTGTTCTGTTCTTCGTTAAAAAACAGAACACTTGTAGTTGTACTATAGACAAACATTATATTTTAATGTTCTATTATGTTACTTTTTTTACATTGATAAAGAAATAAACAAACCAAAAATTTAAGCAACGACCACAGCACAAATAGCTTGTGTGTGGAATGTGTATGTGTAATTTTTTTTTCGCTGGCTTTTCGTTTTATTTTCGTATATGTATTTTGTTTTTGTAAAAAATTTTTGGTTATTTTTTTACCAGCCAAAAGCGCAACTGAAATGAACGAACCCTAATGAGCTGAACCGGTAGGCTAGCTGGTAGCGAGCTAGTCTATCAGCGCCGAGGTTGCGGGTTCGATTCCCGCCAGAGACTCTGGTTTCCTTCCTGCAGACAAGCATAGAGCTTCGCGGGATTAGCTTAGGAAATTTAAAAAAAAAAAAAAAAAAAAAAAAAAAATAACAATGAAGTTTGTAGCTTTTTAAAAAACCAAACGGATTTAAATGTTCTCATCTTTCTGTTGAGTTCAATAAGAACAGTATTATTTTGTGCTGTAGTAAATCATTTTTTAATGATTTACTACACAAACACTATTAGCAAAGCCAGCATCCATACAAGCTAGCATTCTGTCGTCTATAAAATTCTTTTTTCCACGTTTTCGGATCGGCTTAGTGGAGCAACTTGCAATGTTATCAGTCTATAATAAATATAATAATTAATTTCATCTTCCAATCTTTGTGCCTTTCTTTTTTCTGTATTTGTGGCATTTTGATCGACACAAGTCATGCTACCAATACGCCCATTTTCTCGCCGCTCCGTTAAGAATTCTCTATCTCTCTGTATATTTATGTATAAGCTTAAGAGCCTCAGCGTAAGCAATGTCAAATACATTGTATAAATTTTTCTTAAAGTTTTTTCTTTTTTGCGATGACTCGGGAACGGAGATTTACATACTTGGACTGTTTAATTACTTTTGCAGCACATTTTCTTTGGTCTGGTGTTGGGATGGCAGATTTTTCCCAAAAAGGCAATATTTTATCCAACTCCAATCTTCCTTCCACTCTTTTAACTGTACAATAAAAAAAATACTGAAGCACTTGCTGTTTCGATGGCAATTTCATACCAACTTTTTTAGGTCCCCATTTACTAATCAAGTATAGATTTGCTAATTGAAGCCGTTTCAAAGATGAATTTGTCTTCTGAGCCATTGAAATTCGAAAGTTTTTTATTTTACAATAAACTAAACTTTCTCAACAAAATTCAAATTTGCAATGACAAAGCTTTACATATTCGTATCAAATGTATTTGATTTTTTTGGCGTGTATACTACAGCATGAATACAACTAATAACTAATTAACAAGTTGTAAACGATGTTCTTATTTAAATTAGTTTCATTTATAAATAGTATTCCTAATTAAAAAAATTTATAAAATGCTAAAAAGAGTATTTTGATGGTTTTTCAAAATTTCGACCTTTGACCTCATTATGGCACGTCTTGACACCATCCGATTGTAGGCTTGCCAGATATGAAATCCATAAAAAGAGTACATCGGGAAAAAAACGGCAGTACATTAATGTAAAAAGAAGTACAATTTTTTTTTATTTTATTAACTTAAAATTCAGTACCTACATCAAAAACAATTTTGAGTTCTTCCTGTTTCAATATAAATTCCCAAGCGAAAATTTTAAATTTATTTTGAAAAACAGGCAGTTAATGTAACTATAAACAAAAAATATAAAATTCAATGCATAGCAAAGAGCACAAAATAAGAAATCTTTTTTTTTTAATATTAAACCCCTTATTCATAAAAAATAAAACAGGTTTATAAGAGGTTTATAAAACGAATTTACTATGAAAATTTGTTAAATAAACCTTTTAAAAACCTGTTTTATTTTTAACGAATAAGGCCAAAAGTATTTAATATACTTATGCAGTGACAACTTTAAATTTGTCAGATGTTTCAAATTAAATGTTTAAAACAAAAACGCTTTGTTTATTTTTATAAAAATATTAATATTAATTTTCAATTTAATGTTACGTGTTTGTTAAACAATTTAATTATTCTAATTTTACAATTTAATTATTCTAATTTAAGAATTAAATTGATGTAAATTTAAAAAATTACAAATATTTATCACTGTTTTTGTTCTTCGTTAACAATGCCATTTTTTATTTATTTAAAATAAGTTTTTATTATTAATTCACTTCGCTCTTTTCTCCAAAAAGAAAAATTTTTTCAGTTGTTTGAATGAGGAAGTAAAAATACAAATAAAAAATACGAAACAGTTTTGGGACAACAAGTAAGCTTTTACGGCTCGATGGTTTTTTTTAAATCTTTTAACTGCAGGCAACATTGAGTTGGTACATGACTCAGCATTTCAAACCATTTCAAATCGCAAAACTTAAACATTTCTTTCAGGTTTGCAGTGTTTTTAGTTCGAAAGTTTGTCGAAATTTGGGTTATTGCACTTTTAATACAATATGCACAAAACATGTTTTATTTTGTGCAAAAAAAGTACAAAATGAAGTACAAAAGCTAAAAAAAAGTACAATTGCGTACTTCTTTAATGGTTATGCAGTAAGCAGTACAAATGGTAAAAAAAAGTACGCGTACTTCTGAAAACAGTACGTCTGGCAAGCCTATCCGATTGCCTGAAAATTTGCTAAACCAATTTTAGCATCAAATTGCATATTTTCATCGCTAAGTCTAAATTTACACGTTTCATCTTTTGATGCTCAACTTCTTTTCAATTCCCTTTTAAAGATGCCAATATATTCACACGTAGCAATCGGTTTCAACTTTTTTCGGTTCAAAACAAAAACAATTTTTTAACAGCGAATCAAAGAGAAAAAGAAAAGAAAAAAATTACATACAGCCATCCTTGTGCATATGCCAACGAATAAAAACACAAAGTGTACTGACCGAGTACGGGCATCTCCGTACCAACCCCCTTTCTTCTTTCTTCCCTCACCTAAAAACATAAGAGTTGAGCATCAAAAGATGAAACGTGTGAAAGCAGACTAAACACATTCGAAATTCCATTTTGTATAGAGTAGTTCTTAAATCTTATTTTATATTTAGTAAAGAAGGTTCTGCATAACTGTAGTGTGTAACATCACTGTACAGGTTGTAAGAATGTTATGTCAAAATGTTCGTTAGGCTTAAAAGCAGTTTAACAGCTTAAATGTCATTATTGGGGTAACAAAGAATAAATTATTTCTGACATAATGGAAAGATAATGCAACTTTAACGTTGGTTCAAGAAAGTATACGTTAGTTCCAGGCTTAAAGTAAAGTTCAAATGCGGCTCAACGACAGCGCTATGAGTAGGTACTTAGTCCCCATTTACATTACACGATTTTTGTCGCTGCGATTCTTACCTTATAGGCGAGAGGGGAGAGAGGAAATTTTGTTCGATCATTCGTTTTCTCATTGTTCTCTCATTTGACGAAAAATGTATTTAAGTTCGGTGGCACAGAAAAAGTTGTAAGGACAAAAATCAAGCAATGTAAATATCAGACCGACTTTAAAGAAGAAACGACAATAACCGCAACGACAAAAATCGTATAATGTAAATTGGGACACTTATTTGGACGTTTAACAGTAAAGGGCCAAATAAACTACATAAATGGTTTGACAAACAGAACAAAATTATTCATTTTTAGTACACACAAACGTTGTACAATACAAACCTTTTGCGAGGTAATTAAGGGTGTTGACGTGTTCTCATAAACGTTTAAATCTAATTAAAACATTTTTCATTTAAATTTGGTGAAACCAGTGCAATAAATCCGTAGTCATATGGAAAAATAGGCGAAGTCGATAAAAAAAGAAATAGCGTTATTTTATTAGGTGCAGAAGTCAATACGCTTAAATGCTTTTTTTAGAGAAATCTGTTTTTCTTACAAAGTTCTAAGCATTTACTTTACTTCAACAAAACTGAGGATATCTCGAAACTACAATATTTGAACTTTTTGCAAATATCAAAATTTGCCTGAAAGGCTTCCGCACCAAATGCGATGAAGTGTGAAATTATGATTTTTTTATAATCTTTTAAAAAATTTAATTTTTTAAATTAACCATAAAACTTTCTTTTGTATTTTGTCGTAAATATCTTTTAAAGAAAGCTCTTTAGCCCCATTTGATACTTGCACCCACAAAAAAGTCTATAATGGCAGCTTATTAGGTTTTCTACATAAGCCGATTTTTTAGTGTCTAACTGAGCAACCTTAACATGAGCGGCAAGTGTTTTTTTTTTAAACATAAAAATTATATTTCAAATAAAATTTCAATAAAACAAACCGACATTTCGATCTGTCAATTAAAATTTTTTAACCGGGTTGAGTCTAACTCGCATTCTAAAGAGTTGTTTCGTATAAATTGTATGTAAATGAGAAGTTTTGACAAACAAAAAACGCTTGCCGCTCTTATTTAGGTAGTTCACTTACGTATATTTAAAATTAAAGGAAATGAATGTTTTCAATACTTATCTAGGTATTGAAATTTATATCGATTTTATAGTATAAACAAAACTATTCTTAGTAGTCGATTTAAAAAAACGAAACGACAAACTTTAATAAAATTTTGTATGAAAATAACTTAAGACAGTATTTTTTATACAAAACAGTCGTAGCGTTTATTGTTTCGTCTTAAAAAAATTTACATCTTAAGCTCGATTCACCCATGCGTTCCGAACAAAATTTTTGTCCGGACAAAATTTTTTTTATATTGAGTTTGACGTTTTACTTTTGAGAGAGAGAGCAAAGATTTTGTTCGGAACGTTTTTTCTTGAATTGGTTTAATTTTAATTCTTGTGCCGAACAAAATGAACTGAGATGCCATTCTTTTTCAATTTGTACATAAAAGTTGAATTGAGCTGCCACATATTACATTTTTCGTTTTGTGCTGAATAATTAAAAAAAAAATTAAACAAAAGATGGATGTTAAAGAAAATATTGCCCTGAAACTAATTGAAGAAATAAAAAAAACCAGGAAGAGAATGTATTTATGATATGGGCAATCGTTCATATAAAAATACTTACCTTAAACAAAATATATGGACGGAAATAGAAAAATCTATTGGAATTGGTCGTAAGTAAATTTTAAATGGTAAATTTTAATCGCCCCTATCGTGAATAATTTTTCCCTCGTAAGTTTTCCCCTTTTCACATATTTGCGATCATGAACAGCTCCCATGAAAAAATGTAATTCAAAGGAGAATAATAACGTGAAAAAATGTTCTCGGGAATAAATTCCGCTTATCGTGAAAAGTTTTTTCCCTCGTAATTTGTTCACATTTCCCTTAGATTTTCTCACTTTATTTTTGCTAGTGAATAGAACGTTAGTAATTCCTCCTATAAATCGAATATTAAGGGCTAGATCCGTTAATAAGGCACAAACCGATACATTGGTCAACAAAATGGAAAACAACAGGAAAATATTTTACTACATAAAATTTAAAAAGTGTAAAAAACTAACGTTGTTATCAACCTATCGCTCCAATGCTAATAATTTAGATTTATTATTTTAACTTTCCTTTAAAATATATACATGTATATTTTTAAACAAAAATTTCAATGATTTTTAATTTTTTCTAATTTTTTTCTTTTTTACATTCACTGGAACAGATTGCATGAAAAATTTTTCACATGAGATTCACGATTGCTTTTTTCCCTTCGAGGGGAATGAAAATTTCATGGGAACAAAAATTCCACTTGTTATTCACGATAGGGGTGAATATTTTTTTAACATAATGTTTACCAATTATTGTAGGAAGTGAATGTCAAGTATTATGGAAAAGTCTGCGAAGACGCTACAAAGCAGCTTTACCTTAATGTTAAGGACAACTTTTCTGTCGGCGTAATATGCTCTGGTTTACGAATAGGTATACCACGTAAATCAGGCCCTAAAATTGCAAGGATTTCATTGTCAGGAACAAGTGTGTGGAAAACACCGTTTGTTCTTCTTTTCTGTAATATTTTTCTTACTGCTATTCTTTTTACTTTCAACATTTTTTGATAAATTTTTTTTGCTAGTAAATGGGTTTTATGCAATTAAATTAAAAATAATAAAATTAATTTTTTTCTTTCGTCCATTATATTTAACACACTTTTATAAAAAAAACTAATAGTTTGCTAACTGTGCTGCCACTTTGTATAATCGTTTACATCTGTAAACCATATGGTAGCTTTGTTTGTCCGGACAAATTTTCCGAGATGGGTGAATCGTTCTGCAGAACACTCTCTGTAAAAAAATTATTGTCCGGTCAAAAATATTGTTCGGAACGCATGGGTGAATCGACCTTTAAGCTTCGTACAGACGGTGCACAGTAGCGCCCGTAGAGCAAACGAGGTTGCAAAAATCAAAATTTTCATGAGCGCCGACGAAGTTTTGAATAAGCCCATGTTATAGGAAACTTTTCAACGATTTCAAATCTGCCACTTTTAATAATATCACATTTTTAGTTTAGAAGATATAGCCGTTCAAAGTTGACCGACTTTCGGTTTTCAAAAAAACACACAATTTTTAGTAAATTTGTTGCGATTTCAGGTGTAATATCCCGAAAAATAGGTAACGAATCGCCTTATTTTTTGTTTGTATTGATTGATGTATTTATTAAATGTATAGTGATAAAAAAAATTAACTGTTTGCTTTGTGTTTCTCCTGGTAAATCACCATTTAAAAACTATCCGTTTTTTCACTATTTTTCAACTTTGACGGAAAATAAAAATAATTTATATTTTTCTATATTTGCCATATTTGCAGAACCTGTTCTTTGATTATTTCTTTACATAATTCAAACATTTTATCTGCCCGTACGTGCCCGTTTGGCTTCTAGAGGTAAAAAAGGTTAAAAAGACATGGTTGCAGAAATTGTATGGCGTCCATCCCTTATATGTTTTGACTGACAGTAGTTTGATCTAATAGTTTGAAAAAAACTACTCATTGAAATTAGCAGGTACGTACCTCACTTAAACAATACTTTGGCGTACAAATGGTCAAGAACAATATTGACTTACGGTCCCTACAGGTAGGCACAAATCTTATTTGGACACGTGCATAATATCAAAATGCATTATTCAGCCTAAATCCATATGTATGCAGGGAACAGGTAAGTTTTTAGGCATGGTAGCATAAGCCTATATATTGCAAAATAAGCATAATGCCTGGATTAGTCTACGACTGAAAGTTGGCGCAACAATTACTGAAACCATTAAACAATTTAAGTACTGAAAACATGGCGTTGAACAATTTTAAATTATTTGAACTGTTTAGAAAGTCAACCACACCAAATTTTTTCACGGAAGCTGCTTTAGAAGAACTTGATAGCTTATACGGAAATATTGAGAGAAGCGAAATTATAAAAAATAATTTTTATCTGATATATGCAAATATTAAGGCAAAATGGGTGAAATCTAATCGAACCATTCATAACTCCAAATACGAGGACTGGCTTAATGAAGACACCATCCTGGATATATTGGCAGTAGATAAACCCACCACATCAACCAGAGGAGCAAAAGGAAGGCCAAACAAAAGTATTGAGGAGTGTTCAATTTTTACAAGAAAGAAGTTACGAATAGAGTTAGAAAATAATTATAGTTTAGAAATGGTTAGTCTTTTAGATATACCTTCTCTTACGAATTGTGATAAATATTTTACAGAAAATTGAAAAAATAAATTAAAAAAAAAAATATTTTTTTTTTAATTTGTTGGGTAATAATTTAAAACATAAAACCTTAAAAAAAAATAAAAACAATCTAAAAATGTAAAAATAATTTTTTTTAGTTACCATAAAATTGATTTTTCTACTAATTTTAACTTTGATAACCCATAAGTAGGCCCCTACAAAGCGTAGCACCCTTTCCAAACGCTCATTTCATAGGCTGAACAGTTATCTATCATATGCTGTTCAAACTGTTCAATTATCTTATTCGGTTCAAAAGATATGATTTTTGCAACGAAAAAAATCAAATGGCGCCACTGTGCGGTGGTCAGATCTTACAATATTGTCATTAAAATTTACTAAAAATGTCTTGCAACTGTGTGAACATTGAACGCTACTTTCATTTGGCAGATATGTTAAATTAATGCATCTGACAATGGTACCATTGTCAGAAAAATTACAACATTGTTAGATCTGACCATCGTCTGTACGAAGCTTTATTATGCAAATCTATGTGAACACTGTATTTAAAATTTATATCTTGTTTGTACTTTTATTTTAATTATATAGTTACTATATGTTTTGTTTGTTGCTCGTCGACTTAAGTCGCAATTTGACCCTTTGTTGGCGGCCTGCGAATTTTTGTGTGACTTTTTAATTTCATCTAATTTTGCGACTTTTTAATATATTATCGCCAAAATGAAGAAATCAAGTGTGTCATCGTTGTCATACAATTAACAGCAATCAACAAATTTGATACATTGACATGGATAAAATATTAGACAGTTTTAAAGAATTTCTACAAACATAAATACATACTAATATAATATCCTTTGCAAAAAGGGATTTAAAAACATCAACACTTTAGACAACTAATCCTTAAGTTGAGTCAGAAAATGTCAACAGAGCTACATATTTTTTGTGATGTTTGATTCGTTTTATGTTTGTTACGTAATTTTGTATAAAAAATCATAAAAAAAAATTGCGATATAAACGACTTTTTGGTGCGCCACTATTTTTATAAAACGACTTTTTATGTCTCCTATTAAATTATTCCAACGGTAGCCCTTCTTGGAAGGTTCGAGAAATAGCTAATTTACTTACTATAGGGAATAGAATAGATTTAATAATCGATTTTCGATTATTCGATCAAATTTTTTATTTCGTTTTGTTAAATCAAATCGTGTGGCAATTCAAAGAAATAATGGCTTGGTTTGTGCATTTGCTAAAAAATTAAAATAACAATGTCGGTGGTATTAGGTAGAATAAGCGGCCATATAACAAAAAATTCCTTAAATAAAAGTCGGAATTCTTGTACATAAAATAAATGTTCCAAAACATAGAGGGAGACTTTTTAATAAAAAAGCTATCGAAGACGGAAACCTTTTCGATATGAAATTAATATTTTTTGTGGTTTTGGCATTTGCTTCGCTTCTGCCGGAGCCAGTGGGAAAATTTAATTAGGAAAATTTTTATTCGGCTGGTCGTGCGTTTTCCATTAAGGATAATGCCGTCTCCAAAAAGCAATACGAAAATTTGCGTGAGTGCTGCCCAGTTCTAAGGTGATTGGTAAGTGTCTTCACTGTTAAATTAATTATGTACACTGAATATAACTTTTGTTAAACCGAAAACAGACAGATGGCGCTGTTATTATTGTTTGGAAATTAACATTCGTTATTTAAATGATGGCAAGCAGTGAATCAAGCCGTAACGGCGCTGCTGGAGACTAGCCGCTAATTCGCATCACTGCCGAAAACACCAGCTTGTCGCCGGCTTATTTTTTCAAATTATATTAATTCACCCTTCACCGAAGGTAAAATAGTACCAGTGCAAAAAAGAAAAAGTTACGTTTGTTGGTCTAAAGTTAAATTTTGAAATATTCCATGATTTCATAAAAAATGTATGTGCTTTATAACAAATAAATATTTCTATTCCATATTTCACACAGAGGAGAGGAAGGCAGTCAATCTAGCAGCGCAAGAATAAAAAAATTTTTCAATTTTAAAAAAATTTAAACGCTTGATGCTGCTTATTAAAAAATAAATTTATTTATTACTAGGCCATCCAAAAAAAAGCAAATGCTTATTTTTTGGTTTACAAGATAGAATGTATTTGATTGAAAACAAATTGCGATCATAAGAAAACAAAAAAAAAAAGATACATACAGATATTTGTTAGGGCTTTTTTTGCAATATCGACTTTTTTTTAGTTTTTTTTTGCTGTTCAAAGATAATTTTTAATTTTTTAATACGAAATAAAAACTTATTTAAGAAATTTTTGCAAAAATCGTTATTATTTTTTTTTTTGATGTGCAACTAAATTTTATATATTTCTTTTGTCAACAGCTGCTATACTTACAATATGTTCCATACTGATCGAAAACTTAAAACCGACGACAGTAAAAATCTTCATTAATCTCTTGGTCGTTAATTGGATTTCGTAATTACGTTAAAAATTTTCATTGGATATATGAAAACTTAAGTTTGTCCAAGTTAAACAAAAAAATTTTATTGGGAACATAAAAAAAAATATACAAACATAACTGTATTCATAAATTAATACAAAATTATAGTTTCCTTAAAAAATGTTTACTTGTTAATTAAAAAATGTAAGATTTAATTATTTCATACATCTAATGTAATATGCCATTAAATTAATGAAATCAAACATTTTTTTATAAAAGCAACATACACCAATACACCGGTTTGCGTCGCTTCGGTTTGCGTCGTTTCGAAGTTGCGTCTTTTTAAAATTTCTGTGATTTCGAAGTTGCGTCGTTTTTGTTTCAGTTTGCGTCGAATGGCTTCAAAGTTGCGTCGTTAGTGCTTCGATTTGCGTCGTTAATATAAAAATGTTTGCTCAAAACTAAAACCGAAAAAGGGAATTTCCCGGTTAAGTCTAATTTAAATATGTATGTGAAGTAGTAGTAGTTTCAAATTACATTTGCTGAAGTGAAGTTAAATCTAAATATTTTGCAACAATCAGGCCTGTTCTGCAAATCAGGTGATTCCAAATATTTTAGTGGCCCGTTTTTGTGTGTTTTGGTGTGATCATATCCGGTGTGACTTACAGAACTCCAAAAAATCACGTGATTTTCAGAACAGGCCCGAATGAGTCAAAAAAGAAAGCAAATAAATTTAGACCTTTTGGATTAGCCCCTTCTACATTAAAAATGAAACCGCTACATCGTTACAACATAAACAGTTTACAAAATTAAAAATTCTTTAATGAAAAAATAAAGCCACTTCCTATTATTTGGATTGAAGATAAAAATAAGCAAAGAATGACCTCGAGTCAAATGGTAATTGAAAAGAAAGCTGTAACTTTATTTCAAGTTCTAAAAAAAATTACCCGTAAACAAGTCTATCGAGTCAAAATTTATTTTTTCAGCTAACATTATGAATCTCGGAACCAATTAAATAAAAATTAATAGAAATGTATGGAAAATCGTGCTTCGGTTTGCGTCGTTTCGATTTGCGTCCCGTTTATCCGGTCCCAATTAGCGACGCAAACCGGGGTATTGGTGTATTTCAATAATTGCCTTCACAAATTTAAATTTTCATTATGACAATAAAAATGTAATTATAGTAATGAAACAAAAACTTTCAATCCACTTTCAATCAACGTTGTTATTGTTGTTATAGACAATTTAATCTCATATTTACGCTCTTAATTGAGTAAAAAATATAGTTTTTTTTTATCCAAAAACTACACTGCCCCGGTAGGCTAGCTGGTAGAGAGCTAGTCTATCAGCACCGAGGTAGCGCGATCGATTCCCGCCAGAGACAGAAAAAAAAAATTAAATAAAAAAACAAAAATAAATAAAAAAAAAAATTATATAAGAAAAAAAAATTTTTACTTTATACTTTCAATAATCCAATGAATAATATTCATAGATCTAATGTAATGCTTCATTAAATACATTGTAATGAAACAGGTTTTATTGATCCAACGAAGCGCTGCATAGGTTCCTTTTTAATGCAATTTTTCATGGGATTAATGTCAAAATTCATTGGTATTGCGAAGAAAATTCTTTCAGTGTACCTACATCTTGCCACGTTTTGAGGCTTCAAAAGCAAAAAAAATCCTGCTTTGGAAGAGTGAAAGCATAGTAATAGATGTGGCAAAGCCTTATTATGGTTTAAATATTAATATTTAAGAAAATTATGCCAAAAAATTTTATTAATGAATTTAAAATTGAAAACAAGTTGAACAGTCTAAGTCTAAACTCATAGTATTTGGCGATCGTTTTTACAAGAATTCTTCTGTGCTGCTCCTGGAGTTTTTGTGTTTGTTTCTAAATATCAACTTAAATGGCTTCTCTAGATGTATACTAAAGTATTGTTGATAAAGGAGGGTCGATGGCAGATTTTAGTTTTGTCGGTGTACAAGCTCTTGGATTACTACAATACGGTGTTGACCTTGATTAGATAAGGGGTACGATCAGAGTTGCCAATTTTGCGCCTTTAGCGCTAGATTTAGCGCTTTTTAACTGTCGAAAAGGCGCATATTTGTTCCTTAGCGGTTTTTTTTAAAGAGCGCTAAATTAGCGCTTTTATTGATACCCAACATTTTAGTACTTTTATTTGCACACATTAAACAAAAATTTGTTTCCGTTTTTTGAATACTTTTGATATAAAGTAGTCTGAAATGCATACTATACACGGAAAGAAGTATATTTTCTAAAGTAATCCATTTTGTTTCTTAAAACTTTCTTAAAAAAAAGAGATATTTTCTCATGATCAAAAAATTCACGTTTTTGGTATATGATCAACATATTCTTAAAACAAGCTTATTTTTATTAAAAACAAGAAAGATATTTGTGAAATTAAGCAGCTTTTATTTTATATTAGTTTGATTTTCTTGATTAAATTGAATCGAATTTATTGCGTCATGAAACAAATGCTAGCGATTTCTTTAAATTTTTCAGAAGATGCTCAAGAAAACTTGGTTTGATTCAATTAATTTTGTTAACAAATCAATCAAAAGTTTCTTATTTTTGTATTAAGTTTTCTTAAACTAACGTTTCTATGAAAAAAATTCCTGCTTTTCTTCTGATTTTGTAAAATAAAAAGTAACGGGAAATTGATTTAAGTAACTCAAGAATTAAAATAAATTTTTTTTAACTGTATATGGGTATTTCCACAGAAAAGTCTACTTTTTGTCACGTTACGACACCAAGCAATTAGTCTTGTATTTTAGAAACATGTATGTTGTTCAAATTTTTCCTCTCTTTCACTAAATGTAAAGCTTGTTGCGCTTTACACCAAAATGCAAAAAAGTTAATAATATTTTCATTATTCTTTGAGAAACAATTCAAAATGGTTGGTGTCGTAACGTGACAAAAAGTAGACTTTTCTGTGGAAATACCCATACAAGTAAATTTTAGTTCGCTTTGAGTCATAAGTTTTTGCTTAAACCAGCAACACATGTTTACAATAAGAAATTTTTGGCATATTTTCTGGTGATTTAGTAAATAATTCTTTCCGTGTCTGTTTGAAATTATATTATTTTACTTTTCCTGAAATATCAAAAAAGTCTTTTAAAAAATGTAGATGTTTAATTAACACTGCTCGGCAAAAACTGATCTTCATGATTTCATGACTTATTTTATTTATACTATACCTACCTGGACTTTTGATAAATGATAAAAATGTGAACATAATAATTTGCATAAAAAAAATGGTCGCCACTAATTAAGAAATAATTTTGAAGATAATCATTTGTAAAAGATCAAAATCGCACAAATCGTTTTCAAGTAATGATAAAATGTATGTGGCATAAATGCCTTATTTCGGTCGAAATATTAGTCTAGCCCATAAAAAAACTTGACTTGATAAAAAAACTGAAAACGGATTTGAATTTGGCGCTCTGAATCATTGTATTGCATATACCAATTTTTATTTAAAACGATTTTTTGACGGCTAGTGTAATTAATAAAACTTGGTTCTTAAACAATTCATTAAGTTTTTTGTTTTAATTTTATTTAGCGCTTTTTGATTAGAAATAGTTCACAACCCTGGATATGATGTTGTTAGAGAGAATATGAAATTTGTTGACAACAAAGTGGCTCTAGAGCTTTCCAATGCTTTCTCTCTATTCTTTTAAATGATACTCAGACTTTATTTGTGTTCCAAAATTAAAAGGTCCTCAAAGTCTGCTATAGTGATGCCTTTCAATAACTTTTTATGCTTCCATGTCGACTCTTTCCACTAAAATGGATACAAGAAATTTCTGTACTATCCGTGCAGGTTACCGAAGGGCAGAATTTTGAAAATGATCTATCTATCACGACAAATTACTTAATTTTATTTTACACATATATTGAATATTTTTCTGCATATAATTTAACTTACAAATGTTCTTCTTTATTATACCCTTCACCACAGGTGGAATGGGTAAGTTTGTCATTCCGTTTGTAATTTCTACAATATTGATCTTAGGTCCTGTAAAATATATATATTTTGGGTCCTTATGAGGAAAGAAGTTGATTTAACGATATCCGTCCGTCTGTCCGTCCGTCTTACGTTTGATATGTGTTTTCCGGAGACTCCAGACATGATAGCGGCTAGGTTGTTTTACATTTATGTCACATATAGTCCACCATTTCTTGCTATTGAAATTCAGCCAGATCGGTTAAACAATGGCTGAGATATGACCAAAAAACCACGACTGCCTCTAATTTTTCCAAAAAAATCCCTTGTGGTTGTTGTATTTTTATTTCTTTTTTTTGTATATCTGGAGAACGGCAAGAGCCAAAGTTTTCAAATTTGGTACAAACATTAAGGTTATAAATACACACCATTCCACAAAATGTGGGCGGGATTGGAGAAGTGAGCGTGGTACCTTCCATACAAAAAGTATTAAAATTTGTATAAAAACCTGAATTTTTTGACTGTTATATGACCTATGGTTACGCCTTATATATCAAAAGATCGGAAATTTAATTAATAAAAAATATTTTCTGAAAAACTCGGGAAAATCGGTTCAGATACGAAAAAGTTATGACCAAAATATTAATTTTTTTTTGGAAAAAACCCTTTTTGGGAACCATAGATCTTCCCGAGTCCAAGTCTTACAACCAAAATAAATGGCAAATTTCTTCTTTAACACGTCGGTATATAAATCTTTCAAATCGGTTCAGAAATAGCAGAGTTATGACCAATATACTGAAATCCCAAAAATTACTCTTTTTTGTAATTAAGTTTGTTTTTTATACCCTTCACCGAAGGTCCTGCACCCTATAAAGTATATATATTCTGGGTCCTTATGAAAAGCGAAGTTCAAATCCGGTTGTCATCTCATCTCTCCCCCCTTCGCATTTGTTTACATATACTAGCATAATGCCCAATATGATTTTCGTTTATTATTTCATCTATTTAACGAAATAATTTTAACAAATAGAAACTAGGAATTTTTGTGTTTTTTTGCTACTTAAAAACTCGCCAAAAGAGATAAAAAATGACAACAGTGCCTTTAGAAAAAGAAAACAAACAAAAAACTGTGTTGAGTTGTAAACAGTAAACGGTCTATATTTCATTTTAATGATATTTAAACAACGTTCCTTCATGGTAGGGGGTGTGTTAAGTTAGAAACTGTGAGTTCCCTGGTTCGAATCTTGGTTTTTTAAAAAGAATATTTTACCAGTTTTACCAGTTTTATAATGAAGTTTTAAGTATTGTAAATATGTATGTATATGTAAAAATTATTATTATTACCCTTATGTGAATGGAAAAAACCTTCAGCAGCATTGCAAAGGGACATGGGTTTTTTTGTCGAAAATATGTGCATAATCACGGAAAATAACTCTGAGGCTTACAATAGATGCTCGTTTTCATTAAAATTCCATTCAATACTACAGCGTATTACTGCTAAGATATGCAAGTTTGAAATTTAACGTTTATAGTTTTCTATGCATATCAAAGTTAGCAAGTGTAAAACAAGAAACTTGTAAATATTATTGCGGTGATTTCCCTTATTGAAAAGAAAAACAAGTTAAGCTTTTTTAAACTTTAAAAACGACTACATATTAACGACTTACAACAATAATTTTCAGTGGTCTATTCGACTATGCTTAGGCCGTTATGATATTTGCGAATAATTTAAAAAACTTATTGCCCTAATGTGCATATATGAAAAAAAAAATAATTTATTTTGTTTATTTTTCTTTCACCAAATTTAAAACTTTAAACTAAAATATTCATAACGACTTCCTTTTATTTTATTTTAGTAACATTTCAATTAAAAAATTATACGTGTAATAATCTTTTTTTGATATTTAATGTATGCACTTATTTACCCGGGTACCTTGACTTACCGTTAAGGCTGTAAGATGAAAATTGCTCTACCAAGCCTTTTTTAAAATAATTTTTTAGCTAAAAAAATTATAATTTAAAATCTATTAATAGCCAAGAGTTCTCAAAAAGTTTCAACTATGTAGACCATCTGTTTCTATAAAAAAAAATTAAGCTGAGAACACCAAAGGTAACCGGGTACCTTGTTATTTACATAATGGTAAAAAAGAACCACTTCGCATAGAATTTTCACAAAAAATGCACACAAATGGGAAGCAATTGTAGATTTGATGCGTGGGGATAAGTTTTGATGAAGGTTTCATTAAATGATCGAACACTTTAATAATTTTAACTGACGAGTTCGTAGAATTTACGCGCGCTCAAGTTAAAAACACTTGTTAAATCTCTCGTTAGCCTAACGATCACATTATAAATTAAAACGTATTAGTTGCCATTATTTCAACGAACTAAATAAAAGTTTAATCATTTTTGAGTACATTCATTATTACAACAAATTGTAAACTATGCATAAAAATCCATGGTAACGAAATATTTAATAAATGCATGTTCATTGAGTTAATGAAGTGTATGTAAATTTAAATGCCTGAACATTTTTATTTTGTATTTTATTAACGAATAGTCCATTCATTCATTACGGAAATGAAATTTTACAAATATTTCATTACGGAAATGAAATTTTACAAATATTTCATTACGGAAATGAAATTTTACAAATATTTCATTAAATTAATGACAACTTAATACCTCTTTCAAAAGAAAAGTTCAACTAATTGTTATACATCTGCGATCGGCAACATATATCATTACATTTTGCGACTGTATGCATTGTATGAACTTTTCATATGTTGTTGTTAATGTTGTTAAATTCTCTTCAGTGTGTGTTCACACGTTCGTAATAAAAGAGAATTAAAGGGAATAAAAGAGAAAACGTGGCGCCCTGATTTTGCCGATCACAAATATACAAATATGATGATATACATTAGTAGGCTTTTTAAGATTAAAATAAACTATTAATTAAAATATTTTTTAGTTAATGAAAACAGCAATCTTTTGTAACTTTATATTTTTCATAAAAAATGTCACTAAATCAATGAAAACAAGATAACTTACTCTAACTTCGTAATACTTATTACTAGAAGATATTTTATACCTACAACTGTTGTAAAAACGTTTTTTTAATTCCATCGACAGACATGAAAATATATAAAAAAATTCTAAATTTTAATGTTTCATAACATCAATGAAACAAATTTATTACGATAACGAAACACTGATTTTAGCTTAATGTTAGTAATGGGTTCAAAAACAAACAAAATTTTCACATTCTTTTTTCTTTAATTGTTAATTTAAATACACAAAATGATGTAGAAGTACAAGCCAGTAAAATGGAAAGAAGGCAGAAGAAGGTCGTCGCGCACTGGAAAAAGAATTAAAACAATTAACTTAAAGGTAAGCTTATGAAAGTAGAACATAACATGATGTAACAGAAATTTAAAAACGAAAAAATTTAATATAACTTGGTTTGAAACAGGAATAAAAATATATAAAACTCACAACAACTCAAAACGAACATTGAAAACTAATGAAAAAAATGGTTGAAATAAATTAACATATATATATATAACCATAGCAACCATTAAACTAATAAAAGACTGTCATAAAAAGTACCAAATTTAATCACTTATTTAAGGAATTTATGTCATTGAACAAATTAAAAATTTCATTCAAATATAAAAACGCTTATTTTAAACTAACGAAAAAAATTTCTTTCAACGTTTGACTCTTTATCATTATGTTAATGAAATGTTTCATTTATGTGATGAGTCACAGTCTTAATAACATTTTCCGACCCTCAAAAAAAAAAACTTTTCATAGATTTTATGAAACATTTCATTAACGCGGGGCTAATGTAACATTCTTCATTAATTTTGACATTAGCGAGATTTGGTTTTCATAACAAAAACTGCTGTAACACAAAAGTTTTTCCATCGGTAGTAGAAAATATTGCGAAATTTGAAGAGTTATTTAAGCCCATTTCCTTTCTAGTCAGCATTTCATTAGTTAACATAATCGAGTTTACATCCAGATATTTTTCAATATATCTACATAGATATACAGTAGAATCTCACAAATTAGAACCACTTTGTGCACCGGGCATTTCGAATTTCTGAAAAGTTCGAATTTCTGGACATTTTTTTTTACAGAAAATGATAAAATTATAATGAAGTAGTGATAGATAATGAATAGTAGTGTAAGCGTTATTTTAACTCAAAACAGTTTTTATTTAATAAAATTTTATTAATTGAAAATATTAAATTCATAGAAAAACTTTTAAAAAGTTTTTTAATTATTAGGTACTTATTGGTCTTTAACATAAAATAAGTATTACTTGATTATTATTCTTTTTTGATTTATTAAAATTGGATACAACGATATCATTACGGACGTTCAAAAGGTTAGACATGTGTTTACATTTTTCTTGTTATGGTATATAATTTGGTTCCCTGCCCTGCAACATTTTTATGAAGACCATGGACAATTATAAACTTATTAGCACGGATTCATCATGGAAGATTTTAAATTAAACAAAGGTTAATATGCCTAATTTTATTATTGCACCGCTACATTTGTATTAAATTTATGGCATAAATGTGATTTTATGTAGAACAACAAAGAAATTATTAGTACTGATCTACGTTTCGATGTTGGCAGATCATGACAAAAGTTAAAACTGCCGGTTTTGAAATCGACTTGTTAAGAAAATATGAAGAACAATGTTAGACAGTATCAGACAAAAAGTATCCAAAATTTAAAAATTAACCAAATAAGATATTTCTATTAAAATCATTAAATTAAAATTTGTTTTCATATTTCTCATTTTCATTTTTTTATTCTGAATGATTTATTAACACAATATTCAATAGCCACTCAATACATAATAAACTACAATTTATTTACTTACCTAATAAATTAAAATAGTTCAGCTATTTTAACGTCCTTTAAATATTTACTTATAACACATTTTCTGTTTATTTAGAAAAACCAACAAAAACAAAAAAATATTTGAGAAACAAACGGTACAAGATCCCCATGACCAAGCAACCTATAAAATAATATTTCTACTTGTGGATTTTTATGACGATTACACCACACACACACAAATAACCAATATCATATTCAAAAGACCAAATATTCTAAATAATATCAAACTATTGTAGGAAGCAATTAAGATACGAATGTCCATATATTCACTGCCTCATTCAGTCAGTTACAAATACCGGAAATACTCGTATAGAAAAAAAAAATTGAAAGCCACCCATCGTTATAGATATAACGTGCAACATCATGACAACTCATTCACTATTGAAATGAAAAAGAAATAGAAAAGAGCGAGTCTGAAACCCACCAACTTACCAACAACCACTTGACAAAATGTTTGTTTAAGCTAAAATTATAGAAAAACATTAGAAATGTAGTGGACAAAATATTAATTTTCAATTGGTGGCGAAAAGGTCCACACTCACTTATACACTATCAAAATAAAATATGAAACACACACACAGCCATAAATACCCAGCGGTTAATATAGAAAGGACCTCAAGTGGCAGGCCTTTTTGAAGTCCTCTATACACCTTTCTAAAGGATTCGCTTCGCATTATAAACTTCTTTTTAAAAGACCTTCTAAAATATTCTGTACACGTTCGCTACTCCCTTCTTTAAGAAGGGAGAAAGGAAGTTGTTCCCTTACTCACTTCTTTGGGAAGGGATCGAAGTTGATATTTAAGGCAGTGTACAAGGGCTTGCTCCCAATGACAACCTGTGTAAAAACTAAATAAGTATGGAATGCGGCGAGAAGGGCTTATGACTGCTAAATAACGCTTTCTATTAATGCCCGTTATTTCTACAAAAATAAATCTATCTGTGCATAGAAATTTACGGTGTAAAAGCTGTCATATTTTCAAGGAAAACTGAAGGTTAAAACACGTAGCCAAATTAAACGTTAAAATAGGTAAAGATAACTGTTCTTTTTGTAGATATTACGGGCATATGTCTCCTTACTTATTCTAGTTACCGCTGGGTATTGTTTTTAAATAATGAACGGCAATACCGATTACTTTATGTACTGTATCCCGATACCTGTGATGCGACAAAAATCCAAAATGACAGGGCCCTTGAAGTCCTTTGAGTTCTTAAGTCAGGGGATTCATCACATTCATATTCGGCTTCAGCATGCCGACAGCTATAAGAATCAATTGAAATGGTTAAAAAAACTTTTTCAGTGTCGACCACCTGTGTTCACAGAAAAACTTTTTTTCACCAATTAAAACATTAAATGAATTAAACGTTTAATCAAGTGAATTAAACGTAAAATCAAGTCAATTTGTGCACTTGTTTACTGGTGCAAATTAATAGTATCGAACGTTTAATTCACTTGATTACATTTTTTAATTAAAACTGTTTTAATTTTTAATTAATGCTTTATGGTGAATTTTTTTTTGTGTTATTAAAGGAATTTTTCTTTTAAGATGTTCTCTCATTTAATAAATTTTGGAGTGTTAAAATTGTTTTAATTTTTATTTTAGATTATACCATTAGCTCACATTTTATAATTGTAGCGTCATTCATTAATAAGAAATAAAAATTGATTTTAATTAAAAAATTTGTGATATTGATTACAAAATTAATTAAAATTAAATGCACCAGTAAACAAATTAATAGTAACAATTAAACGTTTAATTCACTTGATTAATCGTTTAATTCGCTTGATTAAACGTTTAATTCACTTGACTAAATTTTTAATTAAAACTGATATATATTGATTATTTTCATATGTCACGTATAGAAAGACTTACCGAACTTGAAAAGGGTTAAATTTTAGAGTTTAGGAGCCAAAATAAGAGTTAACGTGAAATTGTTCGAAACTTGGGTAGACATTTACGCACAGTTCAACTTTTTTTTAAATAAATGTAGCAATGGTTATCTTCCTGGTCGAAAAAAAATACTTTCAGAGCGCAAAATTAATCAATTGAAACGTTTGACGAGCAATTCTTCCTTAAGCATTTCTACAATTCGAGTTGAATGAGGAGTTTCTGTGTCGAAAACAATTTTTTGGCGATTCAAAAATAGTGACAAAAGCATTGTCTGTGCTACCATGAATAAAGTTCCAAAAATGTGACCACGTCATATAAATGCACTTGTAGTCAAGTAAGTAGAACGGTAAAGTCAAAATATATGTGTAGTTTCGAAATTTTGTTTTAAATGTAAGTTGAACGGACGAGTAAGGCGCTCGTGTTCTATAAACCCCACAGTAGACTAACGCCTACAATATTTCTACTAAGGTGATATTCTCTGACGAAAAATGCACTTAGATCGACTTGATGGTAACCGATGCTTTTGGAAGGATTTGAAGAAAGACGCACTTACGTATACAAAGAGACTTTTATGGGGACCTCCGTAATGGCATGGGGGAGCATTTTGTATTGATTGGACTTTTTGAAAAAATATTTCCACAAAAATTAAATTTCCAGCAGGATAATGCTGCTGTCCATTATAGTGGTTTAACAAAATCGTGGATTATTTTGAAAAATGTTACCCAAAACCGCGGGAAATAGTGTCAGGAATCGTCAGGAGAGCACCATGAGATAAGGCCATTTGGCAGGCGCAGTTGCTTGATATTATTTTCCACCCATTGTGGAGAAGTTTGCCTTAAGTGCGGTTCCTTACCAACAGAAGCTGCTCTACTAGAGGTAAGATAGGCATCTTAGCTTCTAAGCAAGAGGAAAGCGTCGGCCTAAACAAGTTAAATATTAATCCGTTTTACAAAATAAAAATTGAGTATTACACGTAGCAGGTTCGTAAGTAAGAGATGTAAAAGTTTCGCTTACCATCTCACTTACGGAACGCATAAATTTTATATGGCCACACATTGAAGCAATAAGTTTTTTACACAGAACGCGCTTTATTCTACGCATATACAACTTGTGGCTTAAAGATCAGCTCAATTTTTGTTGCTACAATTCTACATGGTGGAGCATTAGTAACGTTTTGATTTAATAAGTGAAAAAAGTTTTTTTACCTTTTTTTAGAATTTTCCTTTCTTTTCCTATCTATCTTATGCTTTCGCTCTTTATTTCAGCTACTTTCCGTTTGTATATATCTATCTCTAAATAAGGCATCACATGGTCCATTGGTCTCTGGGTGAAGCTGTGAAGGAGACTTCACACCAACCTTTCTAGCTACCTTCAAAAACTTGCGAAATTTATGATGAAAAGAACCAACATAGAACAAAGAATAATCGTTGTTCGATCTTACTTTGAAAGTAAGCATTCGTTTATTCAGACACAAACATCATATCGAATTATGAGCGATCAGGCCCAATTAAAATTCAATTGAAAATATGTGACACTTTTTTTAATTTCGTCAGTGATGCCACAGTAGTAATAGTAGAAGTTTTTTTTTTTAACTTTTCTAGTGATGACACTTAAATAATCGAAAGATGTAGAATGGAATAAAATGAGATAAAAGCATCTTGTAAAGATGTTGATTTTTTGCTCTATTTATTTCTAATGGGAAGATGTTAACATCTTCGCAAATAGATGCCAGATGTTGATCAGTGTAAACAGGCTATTAGATGCACGTATTTTTTTTCTTGAACCATATTTTTTAAGACATGACGAAAAAATTGCGGCTAATGTGAATAGAATTCCATACCGGGTATTGATTGGAAATTTTTTAGGGACCGATTTAGAGAACAACCCAGAATCGTGATTCTAAAAAGATAGAGCCACAGCTAACACAGCTTGTCAAACTATGGCTCTACTGCGTGAAATTTTTGGAGACCGAAAACATTGTACTTTCTGTTATTAATTGGTTACCACGTTCGCCCGATTTAACAGATCCCGATTATTTTCTTTGGGTTAACCAAAACAACTTAAGGCGAATAATCGAGAAGAAGTGAGGGCGCTGGGTCCTGAAAATCTAAGAAAAGGTATGGGAAATATTCTAAAAAGAGGACGTCAGGTCGAAGCGTACAATGGGCACCATTTGAAAGATATTAGCTTCAAAGCATAATTTGACATATTTCCAAACTGTTATCTAAGTTTTCATACATACCAACGTTAAATAAAATAAGAAAGAAAAAAGTAATTCAATAAATAAATCAAAACGTTATTTATGCGCCACGCCACCCTGTACAATATTCTCCCTTACAAACCAGCTTCGGAGTACGAGCGTGAAGTGGCTCTTTAAATGTTATTTTCTAAGCACAGACTTTAAGCAATAATAATATAATAATTTCACACTTGGCAAACGTCGTACTCGCCTTCTGCTGCTTATATTATATCGTTGGATAATTAAATTTTCAACGATTTTGGTTTGCTGATATTAATTTTAAGGCCAACCTTCATCGACTCCTGCTGCAAGTCGTCTAGATTTGATTGCATGCTCTGGTGCGAGGTCGACAGCAAAACTATGTCGACGGCGCACTGAACATCTTTAAGGCATTCGTTCATACGCCAGGTCATTCCCTGTTTGTTGGTTGCGTTGTCAAAATTTGTAGTACGTTATGGCACATAATAACACTAATTTTTTGACCACAAATAACTGTATGCTTGCTCTTTAAAGTTTAGTATCATCTTAATCGGATTGGTCGTTTAGAAATGTCAGATTTTTTGCCAACAAATCTCAACTCTACTCCACTGTGCAATATAGAGCTTATGAAGAAAACAACATGCAGATATAATTTTAAGAAAAGTGTTTTTATATGCATTTTACAAGGACGTTTAAAAAAATAGTATTTTTTTTTTAAATAAATATTGATTTTCATCCAAAAAAACCCAACATATAAAAATAATTGGCAGCAGTTATATTCGTGAAAAAATAATATTATCCTAAAAAAACTTTGTAGATTCTTTAGAAATTGTCACATTAAAAAAAACAGTTTAAGATTTGCGAAGCGTCCAGGATAAAATTAATATTATTTTTACATTAAGCGTTTTTTTTTTAATTTTTGATCACTGCTTTAATGCTTAAATAAAATATTTATTTAAAAATAGATTTATTTATTTTATTATTATTATTTCTGCATTGACGCGTCTTTTGTCTTGCTTTATAAAGAATTTAAATTTTGCTTATAGTGCTGCAAATACAGCCGCAATCCCTTTTTCCTCCTGTTTATTTTATGGATCTTTTTGCACTTGTGACAATATTTTTGTTTTAAATATTTTTGTTCCGGTCATTACTGTTGCTCATTTTTGGTTGGCAATCTTATTTTTGTTCGTCCTTTTGTGAAAACGAATATTTTCTTTAGTGCATTGTGTGTGTCTTTTCGTTTTCAGTAGGTGCGTTCATAAACATTAACTTTTAAAAGAGATTTAATACTGATTATCCTTTGACCGGCCAACAAAAACAGCAGCAGCAAATGAATTTTTGCATTTTTGTGTTAATTTTGTTTTTTTTATTTTTTTACCCAACTGACTGGCTAAATGTTTGGCTGGCCATTGTTCAGTTCACTTCTGGCTGTTTCCTTGATTTCTCTTCATTTGTTCTTTCGACTTTTTGATGCGATTTTCTCTGCTCCCAGGTTGTTTGTTGGTGGTTTTTCTTTTCTCTCAACGCTTGTTTGGCTAGTTCATGTGTCAGTCTGTCCACACAAGTTTGGCTTTGTTAAATATCTGCATCCTTATTATTGTGTACTTACACGCATTCATTTCTATGCCTTGTGGTCCTTTTTCTTCGAATGTCCGCTGAGAATTTATGTGGAAATGTGTGGTTGTGCGTACTTAAAATTCATTTGACTTTTTGAGATTTTAATTTGTTCATAAAAGTGCAACAATTACTCAAATAATTGGATTGTTGTTGACGTCTTTTAGTTTGGGTCTTGGTTTTTACCTCCTTTTGTTGTTCGCAAATTGATCATTTGTAAAGATATTATGTTGTTTGAAGTGTGTTAATAGATTTATAAGATAAATTTGACTTCGATTTTGCTTAAATGTATTAATAAGTTAAACTGGGTGTTAGTAAGGATGTGAGTATTGCATTAAAATAAACTCCTGAAATTAAAAATTTTAAAATAAACAATTTTAGAAAAACCTTATTTAAAAGCGGTTACAATTAATAAAAATTATGGAAAAATAACAATGAAGAAATAAATCTTTAGAATCTTTTTCACTGTAATTTTTTAATTTAGTGCTTTGATATCACATGGACCAAACAAACCCGCTCCTGTATTTGAAAATGGTCGTAAAAAAAGTGTGACTCGGTCTTATGGCAATATACTCATTTGGAACTGGCTTTTCATAACTTACAACAGCAGCATTTTAATTCAATATTTTTTAAAAATTTACTGTTTGTTGTTGGTGTTTTGTTTATGCCTTGATATTGTAACAAGTAAAACTTTGAGTGTTTATAATTCTTATTAGCTTTACAGTTTTATTTGTATAAGATCTTTAGTTTTTTCAAAGTTTTTGGAAAAAGGTTTCCTGATGATCTGGCCTAAGCAACCAGTGAAATGAGCATAGGAACTAGCTTTTCCTCAACAATACATTTAAGTGTATTTATCAAAAATAAAAATTGGAAATTAAAATAACTTTGATAGGCTTTTTGGTTTATTTAGGAAGGTGAGAAGCTTTATCTAGTCGCCCACCAACTCGCATTATCTAAAAATGGATTAAATGTCCGAACTTCTAGAATAAATTTAAAGTATTCCAAGCAAACATATTCTTTCCGCAAAATACTTTTTCTAAATATGGGCATTTCCGTCAAAAGGTCCACCGTGACCGAAAATTTAAAAGTTATTAAAAGCTGATTACTTTACGATATTGTTATAGAGAAATATTTAGATTTTACTAATTTTATAAATTTACCCATAAATTTGTTCACTTAGATAAACAATCAGACTGCAAAGTTGTGCAAACGTAATTTCTTATTTGTGAGAATGTTTTATTGTATGTTTTCTTTAATATTAGCTTCCTTAAAAGAGGTGATATTTGATGAAAATTATTCCAAGAAAATTGATCGAAGAGAAATATGTTATTCGGATTAACGGTAAATTTTGATTTAATCTTAATCATTATACAGTTAAATTATTATGGAAAAAATTTCACGTTCGAAATGTCACGTATCGACCCATATTTTGGCTTAAAAAAAAATACAGCAGATTTGTTGTTTAAAATGTTATTGCATTTTTGATGCGTACGACTGTCACGTTCAACACTTTGGAATTACCCATATGACGACAAATAGGAATTAAGAAACATATATTGATCACGTGTAAATACGGTTGTTTTATTAGTTAATTAATAATTTAATAATTAATTATTTAATCATTAATCAATAAAGTCCAAAAATGGTTAATATTGACCATATTACAATAACCTGCAAACCATAAATTTGCAATTGTATGTTGTTCTTTGAGCGATCAATGAAGGCAGAAACAATATATTTATATTTTTATGCATTTTCGCATCGACTTGTTAGTGCATATTTTTGCATATTTTACTGGTTGTAGCATTTTTTTGCATAATTATTTAAAAAAACCATTTGCACCTTTTTTAATTTTATACCGCATATTTTGTCTTTTTTTAAGATGCCTACACGAACTTTCGCAAATAAAAAAAGATTTGTTTTTTGCAAAAGTTTGGCTTTTCTGTTTTAAATGTCCATCTGTATACCCAACGTGTTGCTTCAATTTCGGTATCTACTTTTAATTTTTACTTTAAAATTTAAAGACAAAGCAGGTTGCTACTAAAGATCCAGCGGATCCAGCTTGAGCCTTAGGGGGGTGGTGGAATTTTTTATGATTCAAAAAGAAAAAATTTGTTTAAAAGCTTCCCTACAAGAAAAGCATAACCAAAACTAAAAAAACTACTAACACACTTGCAACAATTTTACATTAGTTGTTCCACTCTTACATATATGTTAGAATGGTACAACTAACATTTCCCAAATAATGCTAAAATTTTAATATATTTTTGTCATACGCGTGTAAAAATTTGTGAATTTCTTAAATCAACTAAATTTATTATATAATTTGTAACTTAAGTAGTGAGATAAAAAAATTTCTATAAAAAAGCTGTAATCAGAAAGCTAGTGATAAAGGAAGGTGTACTGATGGAGGCTTCAGAGGACGTGATGGTGGATTGTCTGGAAACAACAGAGGTCATGTACAAAGCGGTAGTTTTGAAACGAGAGGTCGTTTAACAGGTAGCGGCCATGCGGGTGGTGGATTTGACCAGGATAATCGTTTGAGATAAAGGAACAAATAGTGTTATTAAAAATCTCGATCACTTTTCAAGTATGTATTTGATTTCTTGGTCACACGTACGGTTACCTCCATTTCCAGACCCATGCGAGAAGTGGAACGTCATAAAGCAGCCACAGAAATAACGATACGTGGTATATACTTTTCTAATTTCCTATGAATTTGATTATAATTTTTTCAATAAACAACTTAATTAAAAATGAAAATTAAAAAAATGTATTATGTATTTTATAAAGGTTAGTACTAACCAATTTTTACGTTATAAATAACTAGTTAGTGCTAACCAATATTTACGTTATGACTAACTAGTTAGCATTGACCACTATTTTGGTTATCATTGACTAAGAAAAAGCAGCAGAGTAAGCAGTACATTTTTCATTTTGCTCTTAATAAACTAATAGAAACTTTAACCAACATATTGGTCAACACTACCGGTCATATAACTAGTAAAATGACCGGTAGTCTTCTTGTAGGGTTATTAGAAAAATCCCGTTTTCCCGGGATGGGTTGTGGATTAGATCAATTGCAAGAAGTGAGTACATGTATTTAAATCAATGTCTCCTGATGCAATAGATCTACTAAAAGCAGAATGGGCAGTGCAACAGATGATAATTATTACATTTAGTGAAGTGAAGACTTAATAAAGTACATTAATTCAAAATAAGATGCAGGCAGTAAAGTTTCATTGTCCATGATCAAGTCTTAAAAATAGGAGATACCTAACATATCGCTCCTTTATTGCAACATAGTCATATCTACAAAAACAAACGATCTTGGCAAAATGCGATTAAAGTTTTCAAAATGTACCGATTTAAAGATATCTTTTGCTATAACTTCGGTTTAGTTTGAGATTTAATACGAGAAGGTATGAAGGAAAACTTTGCTAAAGTTACTTAAAATTTTGAGATATGACTATGATGCAATGAAGGAGCGATATGTTTATAAACACAAATTTTCAATTTAAATTTGTGTTGGTTTATATACCCGTTAAATGCGGGGAAAACGAAATAAAATAACATTTTGGAAACTCGTGTAAGATACTGCAACATACAACTTGAAAAACACATTGTCCTAAAGATTACAAATGGATCTATTGAAATAAAAAGGTTTGTAAGAAGCAGTCCGGTTAATGCTAATGCTACATTTGACTGATATAGACGTTGTTTATAAAAAAGAAAAAATTGCTTCTGATTGTGAATCCGAAGCTACAACAGTTCACTTTTAACTATTTGTCCAACCTCGTTAAAAAATGAATGAAATATTTCGGAAACATGATACTTAGTAAATAAAATCAGGAATATACTTTTTGACGACTTACTAAGCGCTTTGAGTGTATCAGAAAGTTATTTCCTAAGCCGTTAAAATATGTTAAATATTTCTTTAAAGTATTTTATCTATTTTATTAATTAACTTTTTGATTTCATATCTTGAGTACCTCAATTTTTATTTTGTTTTTATTATTGGTTAATGAATTAAATTGTTATGTTTATGTTATCTTTTTATCTTGTATCCAGAGCATAATAATACTGAATAAAAGCATGATAATAATGAATAAAGGCGTGAGGTGATAATAATTCAAGTTCCTATTTCAATCGTCAATTAATTTTTTAGTATTGAACCATTTCTTTTACTTTCTTTGTAAACAAGTTTCCTTACGTTATTTTATAAAAGTATTTTTCATTAATTAATAACAAAATTGACTTTGTATTATTTATATGGAGCGGGATCCCGGGATCCCGGGAAATTTAAAAAAATTTCCCGCTTTCCCGGGAATCGAAAAAGTCCGGGAAAAAAAACTCTAAGGGTTATTAAAAACAATATGTGTATATTTTATTAAAAAAAAAACTCAACAATAAGGTTAAATAAAATATTCAATATAAATTAAAATAAACTAATCTTTTTAAATAAGCAATTTATAATTTCCTTGTGAGGCAAATTTAGATAGTACAGTCTATCTTCTGTCATTGTTGATCTGAGCCATTTTTTATTCGACGAAGGGTAGGAAATGACCTCTCGCTCGTAGCATTACTGACGAGCATTTAAACGAAAATTTAAAATATTTATTTTAGATTGGGTAGATATCTTTATCACAGTTAATAAAAGCATCTACAACGTTATCTGATAGATTTTTAGATATTTTCCATGTTTGTTGCCAATGCAACAGCTCAGGCTCAAGTTTAGATGTTAGTAGGTGTTTATCTCTTTTATCAAACATAATCAGCACATCAGCTAGTTGTGGTTTTAAAAGTTTTGTATCTGTATATGACTTGATTACACTTTGAGGTAGAAGTTTAGGTATATTCAATACATTTAGGATATCTATTGAGAAAGGTGTTTTGAGATCTTTTGAAATAAATTCAATAGGAGGATTGTAACCTATAACTGGGTAGTAATCTTCAACATTTTGGATGTGATTTTTTCGTTCAAATCTTGTATTTTCGATTGGAACCTCGATTTGAACGCAAATAACTTTAACTTTTTCAAAATCGCTTTAAATTGTTCTTCGGCTTTATTTTTTTTCTCTTAAAGGCACATGATTAAAGTTTCGATAAGGCGTGATCCTTTTTGAAGATCTATATTGTGCTTTTGTAAAATGATACTAAGAAGCTGTGTTACAATAAGTATCATACTTAATATGTATATTCCACATATAAATTCAAAAGTACTAAGTGAGTTCCTTAATATAAGGCTTTTGATGAAGTATCTCTACCTTTCCACTCAGATATTTTTTCCAAAGCTTGAGTCGTGACGGTCCACCCATCTTGTCTCGCATTATGTAGAGAGTTTGGCTCCCAAATACTTTGCTAAAACTGCGTTTCGCTTGGGATGATTATATTTAAAAATTGTTGTCGTTTCTTTAACAAATGGTACAACTTTTTGTATTAATGGCACTTACTTAATTGCTTTAAGAAAATGAGTTGCTTGATTTATGGGAATAGCAAGGCGTTTGTTACGCATTTGTCGCGGCTTCCAAAATTTTTTAACAGCTCCATTTTTTGCTTACATCAGAGGACACCCATCTGTTCCAACTCCTACACAATGTTTTAAGTTAATACCAAAATTGTTCAAAGCTTTAAGAACTATTGACTTCACATCAATTGGCACATCAACGTTATAATCAATATCCTTGCTGGAATTTCTAAAAATTTTGTACAAAAAATATTATTATTGGGAATTCTTGTATTATCGAAATAAACAAAAAATTTTTTTATAGTTTAGGGGGGGGGGGGGCGGATTAATGTTATTAATGCTTTAAAATTTTATATATAAGCAAAAATTAAGGAAAAATTAATTATATGTTTTTGGCAATGTAAGTAATACATAGAAATCTGGACCAATCTTATAGTATACCGATCGACTCAGAATCGCTTTTTAAAGTGAACTTAAGATATTAATCCCTCCGTCTGACTGGTTGTCCGTCCATGTTAACCTTGTGCGCAAAGTACAAGTTGCAATCCTGTAGATAATTTGATCAAATTTGGTAAATTGCACGAAGGACAAAGTATATTCACCATAAAAACTTCTTTCCTTCTTTGTGCTCGTAAACCATCGTATTATGTTGGTTTTTGGATTAAATTCGCCCCAAAAAAATTTTACTTTAAATTACCTCCACATTTGCCGAAAGCTCCCATCTATAAAAAGATTAAACTTCCTTTTAAATGTTTACATTAATAAACAATTTATCGACCGTCCCGAAAATCCCTTTAAGACAAAAAATCTCATCTGGATTTTAATATCTAGATAATATTCGGCACAAATAACTCTTATATGAATATTAACCTCTTAACATAACTTTGTTTTTGTGAGAGCCCATGACTGCCGACAGTTTCCAAAAAGGGTAAAATCTCCAAAATTCTGTAAATACTATATTGTTTGGGCTTTACGCATTATAATTTACGGATTGTTTTTATTAAAAGGAACTGTTATTAAATTGTTGAATATTTTGTTTTCAAATAAGCAATTTTTAATTTTTGGGGGAATGTATTTAACAATTTTCAGGGCATATTTTCAAGTTTTTACTGCATTTTTAATGCGCATAAAAAGGGGTTTTAAGAGCATATTAACCATACTATGACAAATAATTACCATGTAATGGTAATATTGAACATATTTTTTTAAATAGTGGTCGTGAAGCCCGGGCCTAGGGCGGCATATATTAAAGGACGCCAAAAATTCAAGGTCAAAGAACGATTCAAATTATTCAATTGATTTGGTTAAGTTGAATAAAGTAAGCCGATTTAGAGGATTACCGATTCTGACCACAGATTTAAAAGAGGAAAGAAAATAATTTAATAATTCTTAAAAAAATATGTTTCTTAACTTTATATTTTGTTAAAAGCTAAAATAATTTTTGCATTGATTTTGAAATCACTTAATATGAGAGGAGGACGGTTTAATTCTTCATACTGTTTAGAAGGCTTAAAAGAATTAATTAAAAAGTTTTTTTGTCGTGCTCAATTTCCAATTTGTATTCTTGATAAAAACACTGAAATTTATTGTTGATTGGATAAGCTATTCCTGTGCGCATTTCACTGGTTGCTTAGGCCAGATCAGCAGGAAACTTCATTAAAAGATTTAAGAAAAACTAAAGATATTATACAACTAAAACTGTTAAGGGTATAAGAATTATAAGCAACAGTTTTACCTGTAACAATATCAAAGCTTAAACGATATTGTTACAGGCGTTTGGCGACTTTTTAATCCGACCTCAAATTCTGGGCGCCACTTATGCCATCTCGGATCCTTCACTTTTATGACACGCCTCCAAATTAAGCCCCCTTTTTTTTTTCTTTCGCATACACACATACTACATTAAACCAGGTAGAACCTTAAAAATTTCCATCAGTCACGTTTTAGAATAAAAAGTATAGTATGCCACGCCCTAAAATACAGCGCTTTTTGTTTTATATATATGTCATCACCATTTAAAGTCATATCGTATATCATTGTTAATGGCTAGAATATGGCTTTATTTTTGTATTTAATGCTTTTTTTGTCTAACTTAAAACTCAGGATGGCATTTATGATATCTCGGATCCATCCTCTCTAATGTCTTTTTTTCACGTGTCAAGAAAGTCGTTTAAAACTTGGTATATCTCGCTTTCAATATACTCGCCGCGACCCAATTAAATTAATGGAATTTCCGGGCCATTACAGTACAACATAGCCACCTTGAATCTCATCAAGATTGAAATACACCGACTACCTAATTTATATTTTTTCGCATACATATTTTTCAAGCACTCATTTGTATTTACGTAATTAATTTTCAATTTTTTAATTTTTAGAATTATGCAATTTTTTTAATTCTTGTTTTAAGGCTGTATCATGGTTACATATTTAAAAATATGTTTGCTTTTGCAAAGATCTTAATTTAGATTTATATACTAAAATTACAGAAAAAAACACCTCTCAACCCGGCACGCAAGGAAATGCGCCTCAATTTTGCCAAATAACATATGACAAAAACTGAAGCCCAAACGTTATAAAGTAGAAAACGGCCTTCAAACCTTTACACCACCCACCCGATTATAAAGCTTATCCAACTGGTGTTACGCAAAAACTATGATAGTTTTTTTTATATCGAAAGTTAAATAAAATAGAAAAAACAATTTAAAACCATTCCGGCAAATGCTTTCTTTACCAGATTTAGTGCATACAGTAACGAGTAGAATGGGACACCAGCAAGTATTTATATATTAACAACAACAAGAGCAAACATAATAAGCTCATTAGGAAGACGCTAACCTGATGACGCGCAGTGAATTCGATTTACGGAATCTTTAAGATATTTGCCACTATTTATACATGGCTTTACGAACATTTTTTTAAGTATTTCTGCTATAAACTGTTCAGCAGATAAGACTTTTTACTCTAAAAAGGTAAACAAAACTACCAACGCGGAAGTATGGGCCAAGATGGACTTAATGCTCTTACAATATTGTCAATTGAAGCCCAACTAATGGAAGAAATAAACAATGAAGATTTGAAAAATGGTATGAATTATTATTAAGGACTGACGTTTGAATTGGTCAAAAGATTAAAATAAAAGTTATTACAGAATAATTTTAATATTTAAGAAGAATACATATGTTTTACCGGCATAACAAAGTGTGCCTAGGCAGGGAGCAGGCCCAAATCTGCCAATGAAACTTATCTACATTAAAAAATAAAGATTATGTGTACTTTTTATTCCCACTCTCATTGTTGCGTGTACACTGAAAGAATTATGCCTACTAAATCTAATGAATCAATTTCATTAAATTTTTTTCTTTAAACCAATGAAAAATTTCATTACGGCAATGAAATTTTACAATCATAATGAAGCAATTTCATTAACACTACGAAATTGAGTTTCGTAATTTCGTTAAAATTTTTCATTAAATTAATGACAACTTAATATCTCTTTCAAAAGAAAAATTCAACTTATTGTTATACAATTCTTCAATAGGTTTTTTAAGATTAAAATGAACTATTAATTAATGTATTCAAATATTTTTCAGTTAATGAAAAAGTGTAACTTCATACTTTCCATGAAAAATGTACTAAATGAATGAAAACAAGATAAAGTTCTCTAGCTTCAAAATACTCAAACTAGAAAATATTTTTTTTCTATAACTGCTGTAAAAACTTATTTTTAATTCCATTTTAAGCGATAGATATGAAAATATATGAACAAAATTGTAAATTTCAATGTTTCATAACGATAACGAAACTCTGAATTTAGCTTAATGTTAGTAATAGGTTCAAAAACAAACAACGAGAAAGAAAAAACGAGAGCAAACAATTCTCACATTCTTTTTTATTTAATTTTTAATTTAAATACACAAATTTTACGTAGTAGTACAAGCCAGCAAAATGGAAAGAAGCAAGATGAAAGTCGTCCCGGGCTGAAAAATGAATTAAATACAATTTACTAAAAGGTAACCTTATACACGTAGAACATAACATGATGTAACAGAAATATATAAACGAAATAAAATAATTATAACTTGATGACTTGAAACAGAAAAAAATAAAATTCACCACAACTTAAATCGCACATTGAAAAAATGGCTTAAATAAATAAACATAAATATTAAACGACGGTCATAAATATTACCAAATTTAATCAGTAATTTAATGAATTTGTGTCATTGAACATTTTAAACTTTTTATTGATTTTATGAAACATTTAATTAACGGGGGCTAATGTATTCATTCAATCCAATGAAGGGTTACATATGTTGACTTTTAATGTAATTTTTCATTGGATTAATGTCAAAATGCATTGGATCTGTGAAGAAAATTCTTTCAGTGTATTTTTTCTTCCCTTGTTAATTTTTTAGAATATTTTACATTATTTTTTATCTATACCCGCAATAGTTTATTGGCCAGACGTTCACCACTTACGTAAATTGATTGTTTACACTTCTTTTCCGTATCCAAATTGAATGTGTGTTTAATTGTACATACTAAACTTTTTAAAATACAAACTTTTGGTCGAATTTCAAAATTAGAATAAAACATTTTTGATGAATGTTTTTTTTCTCAACTTCGAATCATTCCAACTCTTTACTCTTAATACTCTTTGTAAATAAAATTATTTATGGTTAAATTATGAAAAATATATATATATTGATTCCTATGGTTCCAAGTTGGAACAAAGGGCCGTAATTATGAAAAATGCAAACAACAAAATTTCCAACCTACAAAATGCATCATTTTACGCATTCCAAAATCTATTAAAAATGAAATTTCCACAACAAAACGCACCCTTTGCAACCACCCATGTTGAGATTTTGTGTTGTGGAAAAAAAGGCTGGAAAATTTCCCTGCTAATCGAAAACATATTTTTTCCTCCACTGCTTTCACAGTTGGGCCAATTCAAATTCAAACAGAAATCCCTAATCAGAGTGTTAATAGAACAACACCTTCTGTAACCTTAAAACACAACAGGAAAGCAAATATTTGAACAAAAACTCTTGTTAAATATTTCTCGTATTTCGGTAGCATTGGCACTGCGAAGAAGATTTTGTTAGAAAACATGTGGCAGCAAAGTGATGGGTTGTCCGAACAGACAAAGTATGCACCCGAACACATACACTCACATAGACAAATACTCAGGCTCTGGGTCAAAGGAATAATAAAGAAAACCACATAATCCAAAACCACAAGCCAACCAATAATTCCCATCATCATCGTTATACGCATATTGAAATACAATATGAGTTTGGCTTTGTTTGTGTGCGTGTGTGTTTCGTTTAAGAAATAGGAGTAAAATATGCTGAAGATGGGCGGAAAACCCCTTGAACTTAAGAATTAAAATTGCGCGTCTTCAAACCAGGTATAAATTGGCAACTGGCTAAGTGAGGGGATTTCCATCGGATTTCATTATGAATTTCCCTGATTGCGTGCTTGTGTCAATAATTTATTTATTTTGCTTGTGTGTTCGACAGGCGAACATTATGATACTCAGGTATTACAAAATATTTCCTGGGGATTACAGATCAATGATGAGGTAACCATAATCACTATCGATGGTTAAGTGCTTGTGATTACTACCGGTATGTCCATTAGATTAAGTACGTGAGAGTGACACGTACGAAATTTCCGATTAGCCTTGTGAATTTATAAAGTCGATGTCTACGTTTTATTTTTTTTTTTTATTTAAAACCGGATGATTATTGGCGATTGGATGATGAGATTCGCTACTTTTCTTGGCTGTTCATAAGATTTTAAATAATTAAATGAAAAAAAATCCGAATATGCTTGCGGGTATTTAAAGGAAGCTTATGTCTTGTAAAATCTGACAATAATGTTTTTAAGAATTTTCAAGCTTCTTAAGAGTTTTAAATAGTATTTTAGCCAGTCTTCTTAACGCTAACATCTTCTAGGAAGTGTAATGATTCTTAATTTAAATTTAAACTATTTAAATGAGGTTTTAAAGTTTTCGCAAATGCTTTTTAACACTGAATGAAGGTATGATGCGTTTGTGCTGATGCTGGTAACACCTTAAAATATTGGTCCTAGATCCACCTTCAAGTATACCGATCGGCTCAGAAGCACTTGCTGATCTAACGATGTACGTCCGTCCGGCTGGCTGTCAAGGTAAGCTTTGTGCGCAAAGTACAGATCACAATTTCAAAGATAATATGTTGATATGTGGTACGTACAGACGTGACGATTCATAAATCCTAATCCCATTTAACGATGTTTCCTTAAAATTTTACAATTTTCAATCAGATTTTTCTGGCAACTATGCATCTCATGGTAAGGCCTATGTTTTTTTTTTTGTTTTGGATTTGGGAAAAATAAACATTATTTTTTAGCTAAAAAATGGCAAAAACCCCCAAAATAAAAATTAAATTAATTAAATTTTTAATTCTAAATGATTTTTTACAATTTTTTCTGTAGAATATTTATTGATTTGCTCGAAATTATAAAAAATAATTGAAACAATCGAGACAATTTTGAATCTTATATTTGCAAACTAGACCAAGGCAGGTCAGTCGGACAGTTCGTAAACTATATGAGATAAGCTATGCGTGTCGCTTACTTTTTTGTAGATCTAACTAGTGCATTCCTACGAAGGCTCTCCTGATATGCCTATAGACCCCAATTTCTAAAGTTAAACTCGAATACAAGTCCTTAATAAGTGGCTGGAATTTTATTCACAGAAAAAATTTTAAATTGTCTAATCACCAAATTCATTCCAAATTCATAAAATCAAGCAACTTATTTGTTGATTTTGCACCTATTACCAAAATGATTATATTGATTACTAAAAATTGTAAAAATTTGAAATTTTGAAATTTTTTTTTTAATAAATGATATTTTTAATTTTAAATAAAAAAATTGTCAAAAAAATTAGCCGTTTCAAACAATGTGTTGCTTGATTTTGACAATTTCCAACAACAAAAATTTTTTTGTTATTTAAGAAATATTTTAATTAAAAATTTATTTCAAAACAACTAAAATAATAATTAAATCAAAATTATATTTTAAATTTTCTGCCAACAAAAAAAAAAAAAAAAAAATAATTGAATCAATTATCACATTAATTTTTTTCCAAAATCTCCCATGCACAATTAATCGAGCAAATCATGTCGAGTCTCTACAAATGGGAAGAGCCGGTCTTTAATTTCGCATTGCCCCCATACAAGCTTCTTTCCTGAGTAGGGTCTTTGTGCCCATAAACCTTCTTAATCATCTTTCCAAATTTTATTGGAATCGGTACAAATTTGAACATAGCTCCCATACACAGAAAAAAATTATTAGTAGTGGGTTTTATCAATTAAAAAATTTAGTTAAAAAGTATTTAAATTTAATTAATGTGATAATTGAACCAATTATTTTTTTTTTTTGTTGTTGAAAGAAAATTAAAAATATAATTTTGATTTAATTAAGATTTTAGTTGTTTTTAAATAAAGTTTTAATTAAAATATTTAGTAAATAACAAACAATTTTTTCGTTTAAAATAAAATAATTTAAACTTGTAAAATTGTGGTTAGAAATTGTAAAATCAGTCAACAAATTGTTTGAAACGGCAAACTTTTTTGATCATTTTTTTATTTAAAATTAAAAATATCATTTATTCAAAAAACAAAAAAAAAAAATTTAAATAATAATTTTTTACAATTTTAAGTAATCAATCAACATCATTCTGGTAATAGGTGCAAAATCAACAAATGGGTTGCTTGATTCTATGAATTTGCTGATTAGAGACGATTTTTAATTTTTTCAACTACTCCCGAAAATAGCTTTAATGCCATAACTTCAGTAGGCTTAACTAATTTTGTTTACTCTGTCGTTAATTAAAAAAAAGCAAAGAAAAAATTATTATTAGTTTTTTATCTAAAATAGTTTGAAAAGTATTTCAATTTAATTAATAAGATAGTTAAATCAATTATTTTTTTAGTTGAAAAAAAATCAAAAAAATAATTTTGATTTAATTAACATTTTAGTTGTTTTGAAATAAATTCTTAATTAAAATATTAATAAAATAACAAAAAATTTTAATTGATTTTTTCGTTTAAAACAACATAATTTAAACTTGTATAATTTTTGTTGGGAATTGTCAAAACCTGACCTATATATGTATATTTAATTAAAAGGTAACAAAACAGTCGTTATCTACAAAGAAGAATACAAAAAGGAGATGGAGAAGCTTCTACAAGATAAGTATACATATAAAACAATGAGAACAGATCCAACCCAAAAGCTTTTAAGGACAAACAACAATCTGATATTGGATCTTTTTAAACAGGGATATATCACGAAATTTGAGAAAAATAAACTCACATCAAACGCAGCAACAGCACCAAGATTGTATGGTTTACCAAAAATTCACAAGCCAAATATACCACTACGACCTATCTCATCATCAATAGAAGTTCCATGCTATAGGCTATCAAAACATATTGGAGGCATTTTGAGAAACATTATACTTGACAAATACAACATTAAAAATTCGTTAGAGTTAAAAGAAAAACTAGAAGTCGTGTCTTTGGATGAGAATGAAATTTTAATTTCTCTTGACGTGGTATCGTTGTTCACCAACATACCGATAAATTTGGCTATAAACAATATAATGGCTCAATGGAGCACCCTAAGAAACCATACACAAATACCCAGAACACATTTCCTTAAAATATTACAGTTTTGCTTAAATGACAACAACTATTTCATCTATGATAAAACAATTTTCAACCAAACTTACGGAATGCCTATGGGCAACCCACTATCGCCCACAATAGCGGACATTGTATTGGATACATTATTAGAAAGAACCACGGAAGAACTACGGGAGAAAAATGTACATATAAAACTAATAACAAAATATGTAGATGATCTTTTTGCCATCATTAAAAAGAATGATGAAAAAATTATTTTGGAAACGTTTAATAAATACCACAACAAACTGAAATTTACCATCGAAAAAGAAGAAAACGGATCGATACCATATCTTGATATGAGAATTTATAGGGAACACAACGGCATAATTACAGATTGGTATACAAAAAACATCGCATCAGGACGACTTATAAACTACCACTCCACTCAGCCAATGGGACAAAAGACAAATACGGCCATTAACCTAATCAAGAAAGTTGTAAAAATAAGTGACAATAGGTTTTTACAAAAAAACATAACTAAAATTAAAGATATTTTACTTAATAATAACTATCCACAAAAAATCATCACCAATTTAATTAAACGGGCAACTAATGAAGAAAGTCGGGAAAGTCGTATGAATAAAACATCTGGCATCACCAAATTTTTAAGTCTCTCATACATAGTCTGAGTTTATACGGTTCATTCTTTACTGAAAAGATTGCTACTTTATAGGCGAGAGAGGCGAGGGGTATGTACTCGTTTCTTTTCCACTCGCCCCTCTCGCCTATAAAGTAGCAATCTTTTCAGTAAAGAATGAACCGTATAAACTCAGACATACCAAAACTCACTGAGAGCAAACAAATAAAGGAATTGATAGATGATGAAACAGTTTTAGTAGCTCACAAACAGCGTGGCCATTTTGGCATTTTTGCAGCTAGATTTAGCATTTTTTTGTCTGATTTTGCTGCAAATTTTTCATTTAGCAGTTAGCATTTTTTTTAGCATTTTTCAACTAAATATTTAGCATTTTTTAGCATTATTTAATTTAAGAATATTCAAGTAATATTTTTTTGAAAATCTACCACACTTTTTTGTTGAATGCACATACAAAACCCTACTCAACAGTTGATTTCTGGATAAATGTATATGGATATAAAAAAGCAATAAATGAAAATCCATTTAGTGAATTAGCTTCTTTTGCAATAAAGTTCTGGGTATTGCCATTTAGCAACGCGGAAGTTAAAATAGGTTTTTAGTTGTATAAATCTCTTGAAAACGAAAATTCGAAATAGAATGACCTTAAAGACTTTGAATTCGCTACTTTATATTAAGTGTGGTTTAAAATTTTGCCATAGTTTTAAAAAAATGTACGATCTCACATAAAAATGCGATAAAGACATATATTATAATGATATCTCGATCGATTCTTCAGAAGTTGAAGCATAATATTAATTTTGATGACGTATTTAATTAATAAAATGAAATTTTGTATTAAACATGTTAACAATTTTATTGAAATACTAAATAAAAGCCATTTATAGGTCAAGTTCCTTTGATTTTTTCTTTTATATTTTTGAGACTTTTTATGTTTACTAAATATTTTATTTATTTTAATCATTTTGTTCTATTGATATGATGTAAGTTTATAAGGAAGAATTATGTAAAATAAATCATATATGGGTATTTCCTCAGAAAGGTAAACCAGAATGAACATTTAAAATGTTGATAATCATCGTCTTTTATTGTTCAGCCGTTTTACTCGAGGAAATTGCGCTGGAAACTCGAAAATTTTATATTTTCTTTTTAAGCTACCATCTTTATGTAACTATTTTGCATGCAAAAAATATGTTATGTTTGCACTCTTTCTTCATAATCTCTTCATTACAATCAATTGTAAATTGAGTATTAAGTTTTTTGTTACGGAAATTTAAAGATATTTATAAGAAAATGCATGGTGATAACAAAAAAAAACTTATGGAAAAATCGTACGTTTGCGACCGGTACATAAGCCAATTAAACAAAAGCCAATAGAGATATTTTATTGTGTAAATACTGGATAGAGACCTACATTAACACACTTTTAAAATAAACTAATCACTTTTGAATATTCCGTTCCATTACGCAGATTTTTACATTTCACTACTGTCAGCCAAAGTAGACTTCTATTTTGCGTACGTTCGTGACCACATGTTTATATTTATAACTAGGAAAAGTTTTGTTTTCTATATTATTTGTACAGCAAAAACGTACGAACGTACGTTCGTGACTCTAGGAAATGCCCATATAAAGGTATATTAACTAAAATAACAAAAAATAATACAATTTAAATTTTAGCATTATTTTTTGGCAGTTTAAGATTTTTGTTAGCATTTTTTAGCATTATTTTAAAGCCGATTTAGCTGTAAAATATTTTTGGATATGGCCACACTGCTCACAAAGCAAACAACACAATCTCCTCACTATTCACAACAACAAAAACGAAAATAGAAAAAATACAACAGAGCAATGTTGTATACGAAATCGAATGTGTGGGCAATGATAACGAGACGTGCGGCAAAGTTTATGTAGGGACAACAAAAAGAAGTTTAGGCACAAGAATAAATGAACACAAAACAGATATTGAAAAACAAAAACATACAACAGCTTTGGCGGTGCATTGTTTTGAAATGAAACACACCCCAAACCTCACTGACGTTAAAATTCTTGATAGGGAAAGGAAGATGAACAAGAGATTTACATTGGAGAGCCTACGAATCCAGGAGAGAAATAATCTTGCCATAAATAAAAAAGAAAATAAAGACAATGCAAATGCAAACTACAACTTAGCTTTAATTTAGTCAATTTTAAACTGTGATACCAAAAGAAAGAAAGTTCATCTGTGATATTTTATTTTTTTATTATTTATTTTATTTATTTTTGTGTTTTATGTGGTACTTGTTGTACTGTTTAAAAACAAATTTATTTAAAATTATAATGTAAAGATTATATGTAAGTGGAATTATTCTTTTATGTTGTGTTAGTTTAAAAAAATTATTAAATTAAAAAACATATTGTTCTTTATTTCCCATAATGTTGCCAGATTCAATAAAATTTAAATCCCTGAGGAAGTTGAAAAAATCTCAACGAAACGTCGGAGGAGTAAAATTATGAATAAATAGTCTTTTATTTTTCATTTACTGTGACCTTGAAAGCCTGACTTAGATAATTCTAAGGGGGAAAAACAACAGAACTAACACATTGTTTGAAATAACAAAGTTTTTGATAACATCTTAATTAAAATTGTAATTTATTGGAGAAAAAAATTCACAATTTTTCAATTTTAAGTAATAAATATAATTATTTTGGTAATAGACGCAAAATCAACTAATTGCTTTATTCTATGAATTTGGCGATTAGAGATAATTTTTAATTTCTTCTGTCACTTAAGTCTAGCACAACTGCTTCTTATCGTAATCATGTGGTCTTTAGTAAATAAATCAATTAAATAAAGCAATTAAAAAATTTTCAATTTAACCCTTAAATGCATAATTTTTTCTTTTGGATTGAAAAAAATATTTTTTAATAGAAAATTAGGCGCAGATTACGTAAAAAATATTAAAAAAGATTTAGAAAATAGTTTTGAGTGTTTATTTCGAAAAAAAACGGTGTGTAGACTTTTGGCAACAATATGCGTTTGGTACTTAAAATGCTAAGGCATGCACATAGTCATATACATACATATTTATATTACATACAGGTGTTTAGAAAATTGTTTCTATTTATGAAACAATGCAAAACAAATGCGATTTTTGATCTGGCAGAAAGCAACCTTACATTTAGTGCACTTAGTCCGTGAAAATCCTTTGCAACCTGGAAGTTTGCACCTGTTTTTAGTAGAACATCTATTTTCATTCTGCCCTATACCATCGGTCCGTATATCTTGTGTCGGTATAGGTTATGTGGGTCCTCGGTGCCTTTACCTCCATCTGCCTTTCTGGTTAAAGGTCTTTCTCGTTTGTTTTCATATGTTTTATAGGAGCACAATGTTTCCGCCAGGTCTGATTTAGAATCTGGCAATGTAATGTTTGGGTGGTTTGTTTTTTAGAGTATTCATGAAATTATAACGTCCGTATCTGTCATATGGCAAAATAATCTTAAATACCACTTACGACTTTTTATTCTTACTTTACCTGCCAATAAAGCTATCATAAGGTCAACTCCTCCAATATGGTCGTTAAATTTTTTAACCGTTTTCGGACAAGCTATTGAAGTTCGGGTTTTTTGCGTTTTGTCATATCTATTGGAAGCTTTAACCGGTTCCGCGCCTACGTAATTTGAAGCTTACGTAACAAGCTTATTCTCCTTTTAGCATGTCACAGACATAGGTATACTTTCATAATTTGTAACGAATTCTCATAGAAACCCCGTGCAACAGACCGTTTCATAAATTATTTTGCGGCAGATAATTTACAGTTTTCGAGCTTATTACTTTGAATTGTGCCCAACGAGTAAATTCCCTGAGTACATACATAGGTAATACATTAATGGAACAGACGTATAATAAGTGAACGGCACAGTCTAACCACAGCCTAACCAAACAAGTTGTAACCGTCTATAACTATTTATGTCACAAACGCATGTTGTAGACATTTGGCAACATACAGTATTTTTCAAAAATATTGCATTTATTCAATTACATTATTAAATACAAGATGACCAGGCCATAGCTAACCTGTCCACAGATGCGAAATTATTTTTTTTCATTGTGATAATACACGATCCACAGAAAAGACAAAAATACAAAATTTGATTTTTACTAAGAAACGGATTTCTATCCCCTACCTCAATGAAATGCCAACTAAATACAAATCAAACCATCTAAAAACAAAGTAACGTTTGTTTTTTATTCATATCGCTTGTGTGTAGGGATGCAACATCGCTCTGAAAAACATCGATGTTTGAAGACATCGATGTTTCCACGATAAGCATCGATGTTAAAAAACATCGGCAAAAAACACGATACATCGATGTTTAACATCGATGTTTAAAACTACTTTGCAATTATACTTACGGACCGCTTTAATTCATCTTTCCTACTGAAAATCTTAAGGCCCAACTATAATATACATATGCTTGCAAAAGCTTTCATCAAAAATTAACAAAAAGCCTGTCAAATGCATTCAAAAACACAAAAACAAAGTGCAATCAGTTTCGCATTTTGCTAAAGCAAATGACAGATTCGTAAAATTAAACAAAAAGTTTTCATAAGTCAAAATATGATTTTTATGTATTCGCCCAGTTGGTTGACCCAACTTAAGCAAAGTAAACATACATTTAGTTATGCAATGCGCAGTATGCGTGCATGGACGTACTTTGTATGGCTATCTGGGCTGTTCTGGAAAACGGAACCGTAAAACGCAAGAATTTGGAACTCTGTTTTTAATACACTTTTAATAAAATATTTTTTATTTTTGTTTTAAAATTCTGTTTAATAGAGAAATATTTATATAATATTTGTCATTAAATTATTATATTACAGAAATCTTATTAAAAACCGACATTTAAAATTCTTGTGTTTAACGTATGCTTTGAAAAACACTTTTTTATATTTTTAAATAAAAGGTTTAATTGAAAAATAAAAATTAAAACTGGTAAAAATATTATAAAAAATATTAAATTAAAGAAAATATTAAATGGACGATGTCGATGTTTTTTATTTTTGACTACGATGTATCGCCGATGTATCGTAAATCAAAACATCGATGTTAACATCGATGCTTATGAACGATACATCGATGTTTTCTAAACATCGATGTATCGTTTGCATCCCTACTTGTGTGTGCTTACAAACGAACTTTTATGAATGCACACACATAGGAACATAGAGAAAATTAGCTAGAACTGGTATGTAGGCAATTGGCAACAGTATGCATTTAACGAAAAACTACACTTTTTCACTTAAGACCTTTTTGCCTAACTTCAAAAAATGTTTGTGTTGATAGGTATAAAGTTTGGTAATGATACCTTTTATAATAGCTTCTATTTCATTTTGTACTGGTGGGTCCAAATTGACCGTAGGTGCCTTATAAACCTCCTATCCAAAATCGCTTTAAGACGGCAAATCTCATATAGATGTTTTAATAATGTTCGGCACAAAGACCTCCTATATATGAATCATAACCTTATAATGAAATTCTGTTTTGCTGGAAAATATGTTTTTTTGTATTGTGGTGTAGGGTATCAAAAGGTCGGTCTTGTTCGACTATACTTCGAGAGATAGATATTTTGTTTTAAAAAAAATTTGCTTCAGATAAGGAAATTTTCAAGATGTAAATAAAATTTTAAAATTTTATATTTTAAATTCAAATCTATATATATAAAATAGGATGTGTGTATGTATGTAAGTGTGTATGTAACGTATGGACTCCAAAACGGCTGGGCCGATTTTGATGAAATTTGCAGGGAATCTTCAGAATATTCAGGCGGGTGACACTGTGAAGTCTGATTTTTGATTTTCGGTCTGCGGGCGAAGGGGCGTGGCAAAATCCAATTTTCATATTGAACCACCAATGACATCTATATAATTTCGACAATTTTTTCTTTAAAATGATCGCCATAGATTTATGCGAAAAGAAAATTTTGCCCCGCCCACTTTTACACCCACTTTTTTCGAATTACCTAAAATCAGAAAACGGCTCAATCGATTTGACAAATTTTTCTTTCAAATGTTCGTATTAATCCATTTTAAGTTTTAATCGAAAGAAAAATTTACCACGCCTACTTTTACGCCCACTTTTTCTATTAAGCGCATAACTTGAGAACGGCTTGACCGATTTGGACGATTTTTTCTTTAAAACGATTGCCATGGTCCAACTTAGGTTTTTATGGAAAGAAAATTTTGCCCCGCCCACTTTTTTCGATTTACCTAAAATCAAAAAACGGCTCCATCGGTTTGACTAATTTTTCTTTTAAATGTTTGTTTAATCCATTTTACATTTTCATCGAAAGAAAAATGTACCACGCCTACTTTTACGCCCACTTTTGAGAACGGTTGACCGATTTGTTCGATTTTTTCTATAAAATTATCGCCATGGTCCAACTTAGATTTATACGAAAATAAAATTTTGCCCCGCCTACTCTAACGCCCGCTTTTTTCGATTTAACTAAAATCTGAAAACGGCTCCATCGATTTGACTAATTTTTCTTTCAAATGTTTGTATTAATCCATTTTAAGTTTTCATCGAAAGAAAAATATACCACGCTACTTTTTCTATTTATCTAAAATCGGAAACAGTTGCACCGATTTTGCGAAGCCCTAAGGGAATCAGTTCGAACAAAATTTCCACTGTTGAATCGACAACAAAAATAGGCATACGAAATCCTAATGAAAGCTGTGAAAGATGAAACTGGAGGAATTTTTTTCTAAACGCTCCCGGTGGAACTGGGAAAACTTTTTTAAGTTAGCTGAATATTGATCTTACCAACTAAAATGTAAATAGAACACTATAAGATAGGTTTTCCATGGATTTTTATTTAAAGGCCGTAAATTTCGTTTAAAGCTCAATTTAAATCGTCTGGTAATACAACACTAATGTTTGCTTAGGGCCAGCAACGCGGACCGGGTCAGCTAGTACATTTAAAAAGCCGATTGAATAAAGAGTTTTGAGTCAATATATTTAAATAAAGTTCCAAGTGTTTCTTGATCCTGCCCTAAAACGAACTGGTAGGTGTTTGGTACTTTTGCAAAATTTTCTGGTCGATGGGATACAGATGAAACATTTAGTACTATGGGCGGGGAAGATAATTTTTTTTTCAAAATTGTACTTAATTCAGTAAAAAAATTCACTTTTTCAACCCTTATTATTTTCAGTTTTCTTCTTTCTTTGGGCTGACAACAAAAGATGACTTTCTGTTAGCATGGTGAGTGGGCGAGGATCTGTGTAGCAAATAATATCTGGAGCTACACATTGGTCATCAACCTTTCCCTATTTTATCCTCCTCAGTTTATCAGTTTTTTCACTTTTAGAGTTAGCTTCCTAAAATTTAACTTCTCGAGTAACATTATTGTATTTAAGCCCGAAATTATTTTTTACTAGTTAGAATAACAAAACAATGTTAGTTTGTTTTTAAGCTGCATGAGAATGTCAAATCGTGTTGACATTTTTGTTCAGTATGGTTTGGCAATTCGTCATGAATCGTATAACGCTGGAACAATGCTTCCAAATTACGAAATTACACTTTGAAAAAATAAATCTTTTCGCGAAGTTTATAGAGCACAGCAAACAAAATTGTCGTATTTGGATTGAAGTCAATTTCCAGAAGTGGTCCTGTCCACGGGCCCCTTGTTTGTGCGATTTGACGCTAGTGGATTACTTTTTTTGAAGAAACTCTTGAAGACATTGGAAGCCAATATTGACGCCACACTATCAGATTTATTGGAAAAAGTAGTCAAAAGCTAGACTGACTCGTAGCTCGTAGCCGCGGCGGGCATATGCAGGAACTATCTACCAGATTATAGCTTTTATTAAATTTATTTTTTTGTCAAAATAAAATATATATTAATTAGTATTCAACCTTTGGTAGATCGAAAAAAGAAAAAACAAAAAAATGTACTTTGGACTTCAAGAAGAATTATTGTCAAAAGTACGAAAAAAAAGAAGTAAGGAAAAAACATGTAAAATCAATTAAAATGGATAATCATTCAAAAAAGCAAATTTCGATCTACCAAAGGTTAAAATACAATTTAGTTTAAGGATTGATGTTTGATTATTGACGTCAGCAGTCGTCGATGGCTGCGAGTGTAAAACGGCAAATCCATCTGAGGAAATCGAGTGGTTGCGATCGAAACATGTCATGGTAACCTGCCGGCCGCGGTTCGAATCCCGGCCACGGTCAAGAATGAAAGATTATCAATAACAATTTTGATTAATTTTCATGTTGTAAAATTCCTTTCTTCATAAATATAATTTAATGAAAATTAAATTTCATGAACTAATTAAAAATATTAAAAATTTGGATTAAAAAAATATACATTTTTATATAAAAAAGAACTCAAGCTTACACAAATTAAAATAAATTTAAATAATAAAGATGCAATAAAAAAAAAATTATATTAATAAAAATAATTTTTGCAATTTTTTTTAAATACAATTATAATTTGCTACTATTTTACAAACTTAATTTGTTTCCCACACAATTTGCTTTTATTTCTTTTCTTTTTTGCTTCTTTTTTTCAATTGACAACCAAATTTCACTTTTTATATTACCAATAATTGTCAACGAAAATTGATTAACCATTATTGCAACATAAAAAAAAAAAAAAGTGCTGTCTTCATTAAAGATAACATAATTTTGACATTTGCTGCAATATATGTCGCAATATTTATCTCTGGTATAGACGGGCTGTTAAGCTACCCATAAAATGCAGAGTGCTGGTTCATCTACTCAGATATTGATCAACAAGGAAGATATTTTTGAAATAATTCACACGTTTGGATGGTAAAATGGGGTATTCTGTGTACTTTCAAATTTAATAAAAGGAAGTTCTCATTTTTAAAAACTAGTCAAAAGATGTTTGATACGTTTACTTTAATACAAGCGAAACAATTCAAGTTCTAATTCAAAAGTGCCGTGATGTACAGAAAGACGTGTTCATTTGCTTTATCGATTATGAAAAGTAATTTGACACGGTTCAACATGACAAGCTTATTGAAGTTTTAACCTCGATAGGCATCAGAGAGAGATGTATAAGAAGAGATGTATTAGAAGTCTTTACAGGAGACAGACTGCGCGCGTAAAAGTTTGTGGTGAAATAACGAATGAATTCCCAGTTTCGTTAGACAGGGTTGTATCTATCACCATTACTTTACTGTTTAGGAGTTCAAATAAATTGAAAGTTTTTAGACAATCTTCGATACGCTGACGACACCATGATAGTGGCATGCACTATGTCTGGCATTCAGAATCAGGGTTGTCAGATGTGGCGATTTCTCGCCAAACGTGGCGATTTTCAAACTTGTTTGGCGACCTAATTTTTGATTTGGCGACATGGCGACTTTTTGGCGATTTAAACAAATAGTTGGCGATTTTGTTGGCTATTTTTGGTGAGCTATGGACTTGTTTTAAAATTCGTCTTATTTAATAAGAAGAAAAAATATTACTTTTATTCTAGTCAGTATTTGAAAGTATGTATGTTCAAATGGCTGATGAAGATAATAAAAATCTTCAAGAAAATTGTTTTTCGTTTTTAAAAGTGGTCTTGAAAGAATCAATAAATATAATTCCTTAAAACATGAATATATATAAAGTCTATGAACATTTTTCCATTTTATGTATGTGGCAATTTATTATCATAGATAAAAAACGTTGTTGTTAGAGATTTTTATGAATCCTAACGTACCTTTTGATGTTAACGAAACACGCTCGAAAAAAATAAGCGTTTGTTAATTGTAAAGAGGGTTTTGATGATGATATTTCATCTTATTTATATATTTTTTAGCTACATGGATACGACAGGTACGTACAACAAGTATTGCCTGTGTTGAAATTATGAACCCCACAAAAACTCGCCTTTGAAGTAGAATGCATTACGAACTTCAAGACGCGTCATTACGATGCATAAATTATATGAATGTGAATAGTACATGTTGCATTTTTTTGTACCTTCTTTGAATAAATATAATTCTCTCACAATGTATTCCAAAAAAGAAGAGAAATAGGGAGTCTTGCCAGTGAAGCGTTTTAGATAACTGAAAAAATTCTTTTTTTTTGTTGCTTTAAGTAGAGTACTATAAACTATTTTATATTAAAAATTGTACCTCTTTTGTGTTCACTAACTATTTTTACTGTGTTCTAAATAAATCCCAGCAAAAACTTTACTTACAATCCGACTTTTAATGACTTCAAGAATTCATTACTTTGTAGCTTTATTCGCCACTTTTTGGATTATTAGTTATATATTAAATAATAACTTTATTATTATATCTTAAATATACAGAAAAATTTATATTTTCATTATGACAATAAAAATGTCATAGTCATAAAACATAGTTTTTTAATGCAAAAACTACACTGCCCCGGTAGACTAGCTGGTAGAGAGCTAGTCTATGAGCACCGAGGTTGCGGGATCAAATCCCGCCAGAGACAGAAAAAAAAAATAAAAAATAAAATAAAGTAAAATAGAATAACAAAAAATAAAAATAAAATAATTAAAAAAAAAACAAAAAAAAAAAATTAAACAAAAAAAATAAAAAATTTTTTACTTTATTGACTTTGTGTAACTATATATTTTTATAAAAATTTCAAGTATAAAAAAAACATATTATTTTTTAGATTATAATAGGCTAAATTATAAAGGATTACTTTTGGGACATCTCGAACAAAAATAAGTACTTTTTCTAGTAGAAAAGTAAGTAGACGGCTCGTCAAATTCTCATTATTTTTCTGCTTACTTTGTAAGCAAAGTTTTTGCTGGGATATTAAACAAAACATATATAATGGCGACTTTTTTTAATTTTTGGCGTATTTTAGCGATACTGAACAAATTTGTTTTTTAGAATTTTTAAAATATATTTTAAAAATTTCTAAAAATATGTATTTTATTGTCAAAAACTGAAAAACAAATGCTTTGGCGATTTTGGTGAATTTTGACATTGAGTTTGGCGAAAAAGTTCAAAGTCAATCTGACAACCCTGTTCAGAATCTCTTAAGTAGGCTCACTGGCAGGAGCAACTCATATCGCTTACGAATAAATATTATGAAAACAAAATATATGATCACAAGCAAAAAACATATACAAAAAGAAACCACCCTTTAAATTAATGAAGACGAAATTGAAAGGGTAAAACGTACAAGTACCTGGGAGTTCAATTAAATGGACAATGGGATGCCTCCATGGAAATAAGATGCCGTACAGAGATGTCAAGAGAAGCGTTTTTCAAATATGGCAAAATATTCATCAGTCACCAGTGTGTGGTCTGACCTTTCATACGGAGCCGAAGTATGTACAGTAAAAAATTTGACTAAAACAGCTTAGAAGCATTTGATATGTGGAAACCAGAGACCAAAAATTACAGTTTTATTCGAATTTTAAAACAAAAAAGCAAAAAAGAAGTAAATGTGGAAAAACTGATTCAAGTATACCATATTATTCCTTATGAACTTGTCTATGATAAAATATATTGATTTTAAAAATTTTGATTTTATTTTTTCGATCAAAATTAAGAGTTATTTTTTGATTTTTATTTTTTTGAACAAAAATAACTGTTATTTTTTGATTTTTATTTTTTCGATCAAAAATAACAGTTATTTTTTGATTTTTAATTTCTTGAATAAAAATAACAGTTATTTTTTATTATTATTTTTTCGAGCAACAATAAGAGTTATTCTTTAAAGAAATGTACGTGTAATAATAATTTAGTTGACTTTAAATGTTTATTTTAATGAGTAATCATCAGGGACCCGAAATAACCGTTATTATTTTTTAAATATCCAATAGGTTATGGAAAAAATAACTGAAAAAAAATTGGTCCTGTAATAATAATTATAAATTACCCAGAAAATTATAGTTCTGCCATAAACATTATGAAAGATTTTTATTTTTTTTGGTCTTTGATAACCGTTATGAAAGATTATTTTTTTTTTGGTCTTTGGTAACCATTATGAAAGATTTTTATTCTTATTGGTCTTCTATAACCATTATTAAAGATTTTTATTTTTTCTGTCTTCTATAACCACGCTACAGTTCGCAAATCTTAAGATATTTTTATAAAATTTCGCACACTGACTTATATTTGCACAAGGACGAACTTTTTTTAAATGATTTTGGTAAGGATCCGCAAATTTTTGATATCTTTCTCATATTTGGTAAATAGAAACCAATTATGCCACACAATCATGGTGCTGAGTTTAAATAAAATCGCTCCAGTTTTAGGCATATTTTCCCGATTTTTTTTTAAATACAAGAAATTTTGCACTAAAATTGTATTTATATACCATTGAGTAGTCAGTGCTGTTGGTGTAGTAGCTAAGATGTGGACTCTGAAACCGAACGGACCCGGATTCGATTCCTGGCTCGAGCGACCAAAAAAAAAAAAACATTTTTCAAAAAGAAATAATTATTTCTTAACATCCTCAACTATCGGTTGGCTTGAGCGAACTAATGAAAGTAATTTAAAATGAAAATATTGCTGGTAATACAAATGTCAATAAAAATGATAATTTAATGAAGGTCTTTTTAGGAATGACTTTTATGAAACTCTTTCATAGATTCTATAAAATGCTTCATTACCTGACGATTTATTGTTTCTGTTAAGAGTTTCTTTAATTCTTTTCATAAACATTGACTGTAACGAAACCTGTTTTATAGATTTTAATAAGAGTGTCATTGGCTGAACTCCAACGAATATTTTAATAAAACTTGTGTGAAATTCGATATGGAAGACAGAAAAAAATAAAAACCTTTTGTAATGGTTACGGAAGACCAAACAAAATAAAAATCTTTTGTAATGGTTATGGAAGCCCAAAATCATCAGGAAACTTCATCCATAAAGATTTTAGAAAAACTAAAGATATTAAACCAAACAAAACTGTTAAGCGTATAAGACTTATAGCAACAGTTCTACTTGTAATAATATCAAAGCTTAAACAAAACACATCAACAATAAACAGTGGGTTTATCTCATCTGAGATAATTGGTTTAATAGATATTTGGTTTAATATCTTTAGTTTTTCTAAAATCTTTATGGATGAAGTTTCCTGATGATCTGGCCTAAGCAACCAGTGAAATGAGCATAGGAATAGCTTATCCCATCAACAATAGATTTCAAGTGTTTTTATCAATAATAAAAACTGGGAATTAAGCACGAATAACAAAATCTTTTGAAATTAAAATTTTGTATTCCCAAAAATTGAAATTACTTTTTGATAATATTTACAACTTAATAAAGGTTTACAAAATTTATTCCCATGAAAATTAACGTTCGTTAAATTTAATAATCGCTTATGAATACGGGGGAATGTATTTATATAACTTATTGAAATCATCGAAGACTCTACGAAATGGATCAAACTGATCCTTATTTGTAGTGAAATAATTAACACTTAGGAAATTATAATGTCTTGATAGCAGGGATCGAAAATAATAGTTAACCAGAAAGTTTAAACTCAAAAACTCTTTATATTAGAGTCAACGTAGGCATATACTATCACATAATAAGAGATTCGTATTCGTGCTTTTTCAGAATTTATGGTGATTTTAAGATTTCATTTGCAACGAAAAAATAAGAGTGCGGATTAAACTCTTAAAATCGCTGTCATAAAATAAAACTCTTTTCAGGTGTTTTATTTTTTCCGTCTAAAATAAACTCACTTCGCCGTCAACAAATAACACTCTTTTAAGGAGTTTAATTTTTTCGTCTAAAATTGAACTCATTCTGTTTATTTTCTTCTTTTTTAATGACGTTCCCTTTAATAACAATGCAAGCTGATTAGATTCAACTGCTTTACAAATTGTATATGAAGGAAAAACCAAATTCTTTAAATGAGTTTTATTTTTTTGACGGTTTTAAGAGTGTTATTCGACATTTTATTCCTCAATTAAATTCTATTTATGACAGAGTAATAAAAGGTGTTTTTTTTAGAGTGTCACAACTTTGAGTTGGCATCACTGATTTGTTTAAGTTTTTTATTTTGATTTGAAATTTAATTATGAATCAATCGACTTAAACCAGAACAAGCGTGCAAGTTGTTGAAATTTTTAATCAAACTAATTCGGCGAATGGGCTGAAACACAAATAAATATTGATTTTAAATTCCATTAAAAATTTTATTTTTCGATGAAGCTCATTTCTGGTTGAATGGGTACGTAAATAAGCAGAATTGTCGCATTTGGAGTGAGGAGAATCCACAAGCTTTTGTCGAAACACCATTACATCCACAGAAAATTAATGTTTGGTGCGCTTTATTGGCTGGCGGAGTCAATAGCTCATTGTTTCAAAAACGATGATGTTCAGAATGCGAAAAGTTGTTGGCAATTGGTGTTCCAGATTCCACATGGCAGAAATCATATTTAAACATTAATTTCATAAAATTTCTTTCCAATAAAGCCATTTATTGATATTTAAAATTTATTTCCTTGTTTTATTACGATTAAAACTTGTGTCACTCTATAAAAAAACACCCTTTAAAAACTGGATTTGAACTAATTAGGTTTTGTTAGAGTGTATTAAGTACTGTGGGTTCCACATCAAAGATCCGTATTCAAGAATCAGTCGAACCAAAGTGGAAAACAGTTGCTTTGTACCATAAGGATCTGAAAACTCTTGAGACATAAAAGGTGGTCTAAAGAGATTTCAAAATTTACTCCTTAACCATTGAAGGAATCAAAGAGTTCAAGGATAGAAGCATTCATAGTATTAATGCCATTATTTGGAGGCGTTCTTGAGAAAATTGTGTTTTTTTTACATTGAGTTTCAATAAATTGTCAGTACATTAAGATGTCAAGTAGTTGATATTATTCTGTACAAGAACTTGTTGATCTACAGTATTGTTCGAAACCAAAGCAACTTGTCTTTATAAAATATTTAAAGCCTTATATTATTATTATAATTATTTTGAAGATATTTCAGATTGGATACTAAAAAAGTTTACTCGAATTGGACTGTGGCAAAACGGAAAACTATTTTATTTAGCGAAAAGACTAAATTTAACTTGTTTAATTAAGATGGAATATACCCAGAGCTGCCAGATAAATTTGTGAGGAAATCGTCAATTTTCTGAGAAAAAATAAAAAAAAATCGTCTTTCACGTTTCGAAAAATCGTCAAAAAAATCGGACAACTTAAAATTTAAGATTCCTCACACGGGAAAAACTGTAACACGACTGAGATTCTTCCATAGCACTGCGAATTAGGCTTCTTCAATCATTGTGGGAATTGTTAAAGACGTGGGTAAAAATAATCTAACGAGTCTTTCATGTCAAAAACCGTGAAATGTTCGCCGTATTATTATTGAAAATATGATTTATACAGAGAGTCGTAAGAGGTTCATTCAATGATGGTTTGACGAATGATAAACAAAGTGTAACATTGTTGTTTTTGTACTCGGAAAATAATTATTTAAAGATTTTCTTAAGACTTGCATATTACAAACGTACCTAACCAAAGCGGCACGCGTTTTTTTTTTTTTGAATAGAGCGGCCTCAACGCTTTGCAATTGGAAACTCGATATTGACAGCTCTTTTAATAGTGAAATTTTCCGCTATTGTTAATAAATAATGGCAATTTAGCTATTTTTCGGATATTACTACTGTTCGTGACACAACGTTGACGCTCTTGCTTATGTATGGCATATCAGCGTAAAAGTTAAGCGAAAGAAAACGTTCCTCTTCTGCTTTTGTTAAGGTACGGCTGTTAAACATTCTAAGATTAAAAAACGAACGTGTTAGAAAATTTAATGTTTTATTCAGACTTTGGAGACTGAACAAAAATCGTCACTTTTTAGAAAAAAATTAGCAAATCGGCACTTTGCTAATTTCGGAGCAAAAAATCGTCAAAATGACGATAAATCGTCAAATCTGGCAGCCCTGAATATACCACTCAAAAACCAAAGGGAATGGTAAACACGTAATGGTAACATCCATCTTATTGTAAAGGCACACAAAACCATGGAAGTGGAAATGTAATGGTGTGAACACGTTTTTCTAAGAGTAGAGTTAGCACTTTTGTTGAAATACATACAAAAATGGACCGTTTCCTTTCTAGGGACTTGTTAGCCAACTACGTTTTTCAATGAGCCAAATGGGAAATGCCAATTCTATGGGTGTTTCAATATGACAAGGACCAAAAATACTAGCCAAAACTAATCAATTGTCTGGTAATAGGATTCGAGTCTTTGATTGGCCAGCTTAATCACCAAACTAAAATCCCGTAGAGAACATTTTCGGCATTCTGAAGCGCCGGTGGAAGCTTGTCGTCTCAAAATTAAGCAGGAGCTGTTGGATTGCTTAAAATTAGTGTGGGAATCAATGTCATCAACAGTTTGAACAAATCATATCGATTCTATGTTAAAACGATGTGCGGAGGTCATAAGAAAGAAAGGCTATTATACGAAGCACTGAAAGTTGCCTAAGTTTCGAACAGTTGTTTAAAGAGTTGACTTAATTTTTGCTTGTTTATTTCTTGCAAGGGAATAAAATTAAGTTTTTGTAGTTACTGTTAGACAGTAGTCGCATAATTTAATAAAAATTAACTGTGTTATTTTTATTAAATATACTTAAAAATAAAATGTAAGACTTTTAATATAATGTCACGAAAAGTTGCTTAGGTTTCGAACAGTACTGTATCTTCTAATATGTAATAAACAATTTATACCATCTTCATGTAGCAGTGTGTTGGAATTTTTTACAACAAAAGAAAGATCATTTATAAATAGGGTAAATTATAGCGGCCCGAGATGTCTGCCCTGTGGCACGCCAGGTAATACATCTATGTAGCTTAAATACGCGTTGCGGAACCTTACACATTGCTTTATATTTGTTAACGAAGTGCTAAATCCTAATCGATTAAGCTTATGAACAATTGAATTTTGATTTACTTTGTCGAACGCTTTACCAAAATCAACGTAAATTTATTTGCCAGCTATAAATCCTCTATTAATCAAAAATAAAATAAGTTTTATTTAAAAATTTAATCAAGTAAATTAAACGTTTGCTTATATCAACAATATTACTGCAGGAAATTTCGTGAATATCAAAAAACTGTTTAATTGATACTATTAATTGTTTACTGGTGCAAATTTAATAAATTTTTTAATCGATATCACAAATTTTTTAATTAAAATTAATTTGTTTTCCTTATGTGAAGTAAATCTCAAGATTTCTATCAAAAATCTTGCGTGAACTTTTAAAAACATTTAAAGGGCTCAATTTCTAACAAAAAAAGCAAAAAATTTTTTTTTTTTTTAAATTAATTAATTAAACCATATATGTATATATATGGGGGATTTCATGTCAATTTTTAAATTGATGTCTTCCGATGGGTATTTCGATGGTATGAAATGCTAGTTGACTATGTTACATACCGTCGGAAAGGATTATTTGTCCAGTTTCTCAGCATTAACTTTATTTTTAAGGTTTTAGAAACATTTAAACCCAAATAGGAAAAAATTGAAGATATTGCATATGCTAAAAATTTAAAACCCCTCGTCTTGCGTTAGAAATTATTTTTTAACAAATAGAAACTGGGAATTATTTCCTTTCGTAGGTTACTTTATGTTATATTCAACATTTTTTATTTTTCGAATTTATTCTATGAGCTAAATTTCAGTTATGTATTTTATAAAGCTTTTTTGAAATAGTTCTATTCCTTAATTTTTTAGGAATGACTTGAAACACTCGCGGCCCACAAAGCGATCCAAACTACCTGAAAGAAAAAGACGTAAGCTTTTTTATGAGCAAAAAAAAAAACATTCCCGCTTAAAAAAATAAAAAAAATGTAAACATTAGAGCTTGTGCCATATTTATTTTTAAGACCAATTTTGATTTTTAGTTGAACTGTTCATTTTTAATTTTTGATATTCTTTAATTAGGCTTGAGTTCATCAAATTTAATTTTCATTACATTATTTTCACTAAAGATGTAATATTTTTACTTGGAACTCTTTTTAAAAGGAGATATGATATGAACATGAAAAACGGAATATACATATACATACCTATATACATACCTATGTCGATTTTCCATGTGTCAAAATTGCTGTTGCAGAGTTTTTAGTTGCTAACATGGAATTATTACGACCTTGCGTTATAAATTGTATTATCTACGAAGTACAAATTCGAACTTATCAGTTATAAAAATAACTCTTTAAAAACTTATTCAATTTAATTAAAATTATTTTTTGGTTTTATATGGATTCTTTTGAAGCTGTTTGAAAGAAACATTTTTTTTTGGATCATATAGAATTCTCGCTATGATTTACAAAATTTATCTGATATTTTCAATTAAAAAATGTTCTTTACGGTTTCTAAAAAAACAGCACAGGTGTCTTATCATTTGAACATCGTTTTTCCATAAATTATGTCTCATTCATTAAAAGCTTATGACAGACAGACAAACAGACAACTTTAACAAGTAGGTATTTATTACATTAAATACGGTGAGAGAAGTAGAGGAAAAGGAGACAAAAAACATTGTCGATTTTCACATACACAAATACACATTCCGTTTCAAAAACGCATATAAAACAAAAAACTCAACAGCGTGGTGAGTTTGAAAGTCATTTGCTAGAAAGAGAGGATATGCATTTGCCTTGATAAAAATGATAAAAAGAGAACTTCCCCATATCACACACACCCACACACACACACAGACGAAAAGGCGTTTCTTCTTTAGCTAAATGTCAACGCCCCCTAAAACTGTTGTGTGTGTGTGTGTGTAAATATGTAGGTGAGTGCGAGCCAAACAAAAAGTGTTTGTAGCTGTATTAGTTAACCAAACATGGTTGATTTGCGGAAAGAGATTGGGAAAAGTAAATGGGGAGAATGTGAGACACAGCGTATGAGTGCAAGAGTTTTTATGTTGATAAACTTAATGTTATTGGTTTGAATTTGTTGCCGTTGTTGCTGCTTGACATTCAAGTACCTGAATATTCATAAGAAGTTCCCATACAACTCATGCCATCTCAACTTACTGTTTCCTTTATGAATATGCATGCGTGTGTGTGTGTGGTACCTTTCGTCAAGAAGGACCTTTTACACATAAACAAACTTTAATTTAAGAATATTTTTTAGGTTTTTTTTTTAAATTAAAATCTTTAGCTGCTCTTTTTGATTTTAAATTCACTTGTTATCTCGTTAAATTTATCATCTGTAGTTTAGTGCACAACTAAAATTCCTTTTTTCTCCTGTTTCTCCCATTTTCCTATTTTGTGGTTTTTATTTATTGTCACTAAAATAAATATTGTTTTAGCAATTTTTTTTCTTTATATTGTTTTCGCCTTATTTGTTCCTCCATCTCTCATCAGTTATAAAAGCAGAAAAAATTAATTTGTCACACTTGTTTTTTCCAGTATCGTTTATGGTTTTTCATCTGTTGGTTTGGATGACTGTAAATTGAAGTGCGTTCGTTTTTGCCCATAAAAGCCAAGTGTATGCTTTTCTACCCTATAAAAATTTATATGAATTTTGTGGTCTTTTCCATGTTTTTTTTTATTTTTTGCAATTTTAGTCTTAAATAAAACTTTTTTGTAGACTTTAATTTGTATGACTGTTTTACTCTTCCTCTAGTAAAGACACAAAGTCTTCTCTTTTTAATTCATTTTGGGAGAATTTCTTTTAGACTTTTGTTTTTCTTATACACTTTTGCTGCCTGTGACACATGGCGTCAGTTGGCAAATATTTTTTTCCATTTGAATTTATTCGTATTCAAATGTCGTATGCTTAATGTTTATTTAACAATTTAAAGTGTAACAAATTTAAATGAATCAAGGAAATGTCAATGTTCTTAAAAATAAATATAAAATCCGTTGGCAAATAATTTTTTTAAGATGATTTATTTGGCATTACTAAATTATTATGGGGGCTTTGGTGTGAAATTGCAAAATTATTTAGTTTTGCTAATATTTAATTGAAATATTTCGTTAGCATTGAGTAAAATGTTATCGAAATTTATAGATTTTTTTGCCGCTGGCATCGTATTGACAGACAGCGTCATTAAAGCTCCGTGAAGAAGACCTTGATGTCACTTGATTTGCACAATTTGCCAGATTTCTTTTGCGATCGTTTCAATATTGTTTTAAACAAAAATAACTTGTTCTTAAGAGAATATTTTTGTAAATTTTGAAAATGAAAATTCTAATAGCCCTACTAAAACCTTAATAAGCTTATTAATCTTTTTTGGTTCAATTAAGGCACATCAAACTTGAAAACATTTGTAGCATATTATTATATTAAAGTTTTTAATAATATTTTTTTTAATATATTTTTAATTAACATACCTACATACATACATTTAAATACAAAACAAATTAAAGCCCTTATTCATAAACAAAATTTCATGCTTATTACAGGTTAGTAAGACGAGTTTTATATGAAAATTTATTTAATTAACCTTTAATAAAACTGAAATATTTTTTATGAATAAGGGGGTAAATGTTTAAGCCTAAATATCATTAATCTCACATTTAAATTGTAAAATTAAACTTTAACATGTTCAATGCGAAATATGAATGGCCGAACAAACGGCAGAAATATGCACATAAAAAATAAACGTATCACGACCATACCTGGGCAATTTAAGATACTTTTGCAATACCATTGAATTGATCATAAAATATTTTAGTGCAAAATTATTAGATTACCACTAACTTTATCACTTTAAATGCACTAATTATTTTCATGAGAAATTAGTGCATTGTTTTTAAAATACCACTAAATACACTACTTTTGCGTTATTATTAAAACACATCATGAATGTAGCATGAGTAATGCACTATGCTACACTACTCTAGTGATAATGCAATTATAATGCACTATTCACAATGTGTTTTCATAATAATGTAAAAAGGTAGTAAATAAAATGGCGTACACTTTAGTGCACTCAAAATATTATGAAGGTAAATTCAAAAGAAAATACATTAATTTCAACTGAAAATTTAATCAAAAAACGAATTATTTACATTTCATTTAAAACAAAAGAAATTTTTAATTATTTTTGAATTTTGTTTTTATAACCTACAAGTTCCATAAAAAGAAATGATTTTTTGTTTATTTTAACTAACAAAAATTTAACTAGAAAACAGTAAAAACAAATGTTTTACACTTTGTTTAACTGAGACATTTTACATTCCAAAACGTTTAAAATTACTGTATTTTCGTTTAGTTTAACCGACAAAAATTACCTACAAATACAGTAGAAATAAATGATTTGACATTAATTATACAAAACTACAAAAAATGTTACGCCAATCACTTAAAAGTTTTTATATTTATTTATTTGTTTTGCACATATTTACATACACTCAAAATATTATGTAGTTAAATTCAAACGAAAATTCATTTTGAACAACTTAAAATTCATTAAAAAACGGATCATTTAAATCCTTAAAATTTAATAGTTTTTCCTTTTAAAAAATATATTTTAACCGACAAAAACCAAACTACATAACAAAATAAATACGGAAAAACATTAATTTTTGGTAGTTTGTTTTTTGAATAAAAACATTACTGTTAAAAAATGAAATTATTCATAAAATAACTATATTTTAAATCAATTTTAGCAGTACGGAAAACGAATTTAATAACCCACAATCAGTTACTGTAATAATTTTATGAGTGTAATTAAAATATTACATTTAACAACATTAATGGTGTTTTCTTTTCTACAAAAAAGGTGACATTTTATTTTAAAAAAATGGAAATTGGTGTCTGTTTCTTAAAAATTTTGCTCCCGATTTTAGCTTGTTTTATTCTAAAAAAACTCAACTTGGATCGTAAAATTTCAAAGAAAATGTTTATTTTTTATGTGTTAAGAAAATCGGGTATGTTCTTTAAATCGAAATGAAGTGGATTTAAAACCGAACAAATTTTGAGAACGAGCCTGTAAAGAAAGTTCATAAAAATATTCTTTTTAATATTCTTTAAACTTTGAGTACCAACTATATTTACAAGAACAGCTTTTAAAAACAGAAAAAACTACAGTAAATTTGTCAATAGTTGAAATCAAAATCTCGTTCGATTTCAATTCGACTTCATTTCGATTTGTAGATCATGCCCGAATTTTAATTATTTGACAATAAAAGGAAACTTTTTAGTTTTTTTTTTCATAAAAAAACAATCTGAAATTCTTTTAAAGGCCGTTGTACACTATCCCACAAAGTCTTTAGTAAATTACGAAATGAAACCCTGTCATAGTAAGTTGTTATTGCTTTTTTAAAATTGTTGAAAGAATAATTGGATCAGGGAAGCATTTTTGAAAAATACTTAAGACTTTGTGGGATAGTGTGTAACGGCCTAAAGTAGTTCTTTTAATTTTTTTTTTTTTTTCATTAACTGAGACACATGGGTCTGCAGTCACACCTTTTTCAATTAGAGAAATAACAAAAATTTCTAGTTAAAATAATAATTTTTTTATTCAAAACAACTTTAACTGAAAAATTACTATTATTGATAAGTTCAATCTTTGATTTCAGTCAAAACAAAAATAACTGATGTTGTTAACTGTACGGAAAAACAGTAAATTTTGGTAGTTTGAATTGCGAACAACGAGCAGAAAAGTTAAAAAATATATTTGTTTGTAAAAAAACTATAATTTCTTTAATTTTTAACTTAACGAAAAGGGATTTTAATAACTACAAACAGTTACTGTAATAATTTTTTGAGTGTGGTATTTAAAATGTGATGCCCTATTTTAAATGCAGTGCAAAAAATAGTGCATTAAAAGGGTTAAAGTTTTTTTTTTGATTTGATTTAATATTAAAAAATTAGCATTGCATGAGAATGTTTAATGCATTTGTCCCAGGCCTGATCACGACAAAAGTTTTGTTGATATCTTTATTTTTACGTTTTTATACCCACACCACAATAGTGGAGAGGGTATTATGCATTTGTGCTGATGTGTGTAACGCCTTAAAATATTGGTCCTAGACCCACCTTAAAGTATACCGATCGACTCATAATCACTTTCTGAGTCGAACTAGCGATGTCCGTCCGGCTGGCTGGCTGGATGTCCATGTAACCTTGTGCGCAAAGTACAGGTCGCAATTTTGGAGATATGTGATAAAATTTGGGACATAGGTTCTTATTGGCACAAGGACCAAGCCTATTGAAAATGGGCCGAATCGTATGACCACGAGGGAAGATAGGGGAAAATTTCTTCCTCTCAGAAACTATCAAACCGATTTTAATGAAATTTAAAACATAAATAGATCCATATCTATATGGACACATAAGCTATACAGTTTTAAAAAAATAGGACCATAAGGGGAGATAGGGGCAATTTTTGCCTCTCAAACCGATTTTAATGAAATTTAAAACATAGATAGAAACATATCTATATGGACACATAAGCTATACAGTTTTTCAAAAATAGGATCACAAGGGGAGGAAGGGGGCGATTTCTGCCTCCCACAAACTTTCAAACCGATTTAAATGAAGTTTATAAACATAGAAAAATCCATATTTATATGGACACATAAGCATGATGTGTTTTTAAATACTGTTGTGTAGGGTATCATATGGCGGGCTTGACCGTCTATACTTTCTTACTTGTTTTTTTATAAAATTTTTCTTTTTTAATATATGGCTAATGCAGAAAATAAATTTAAAATAAACTAATGAAAACAAGACTGTCAGCTAAACAAATAAAAAAATATATCACTCAAAAAGTATTTCTGGCAAAAAGGAAAAGTGCTTAACCCATTAGCACCCAATTTTTATTTTAAAGATTGTTAGCTTGTTTCGAAAAATAAAATTTTATTTATTCTATTTTCTTTAATTATTTGTATTTGTTCCCAAATGGGATCATTGGGCGCTAATGAGTTAAGCCGAAAATTTGAGTTTATGGCACCTTTGAAAACTCCTTGCGTAAAAGTACCCATGGAATAATAATTTCAATTATTTTGTACGAATTTTAGGGAAGTTACTTTTTGCTTATGTTTTTTCAATGTCCAATAACATTTGAAACAAAAACTCAAGTTCACTTCCGATCTGTGGCGTAAGAAGTATTTAGGAGTAAAAGTAAGATTATTAAAGTAAGATTATTAAAACAAATATATATCTACAAAAATAACCTTTACAGCTTTTAAGTGTTTTTCTACAAAACTAAAACATATTCCAAAGATACAAACATATGTATGTTTATTAAACTAAATTAAGAAATTATTAGGACTTACATATTAAGATAGACTTTCTGCTTATTATCATTTATGTGCTATTTCGTTGCATTTGTCACTCAGCGTACCTAAACGATTCTGAAGCCTAGACATAGTGCTTGTCGCTATGTCAGCATATCAAATTTTGTAATAAACCTTTAATTTATTTGTATTCCTATTTTTTCCCCTCAATAGTTACTCGAAAATTTTTTTCGGAATAAATATAGAATGCATCTCTGTCTAAAACCCCTAGAAATAGCGATCTTTGATCTACTTATGACTTCTTATACATGTTTCTTCATGGTCTTCGTTGCCTATTAGGAATTCAATATATATATATAGTTCCGATAAGAAGCATATGGCCCGTATACCATAAAAATGTTTTTTTTTCTGAATCTTAACAAATATAAAACTTCTGCAAGGGAAGACAAACTTAAAACATCAACTATGATAAAAAAAGCCAGTAGGGGAGTTCCATTATAGAAACAGACCTGTGGATCGCGCATATTTATAGATCTGTTAAATTTATCTCAGGAAACGGTCTTATTTAATTTTTTTTTTACTTTGTGAAGAAAATTTCGGCGCGACGATATGTCGTCGGCATAGTCGAGATCTTCCAGCCTTCTGTTAAATCCCCATGGTATTCCCTTTTCTTCACAAAAGGCTCTTCTCGTTATGTTGTCCAGGACAATGTTAAAAAGACTTCAATAAGCTTATGATTTGTATTCAAGAAGACGTTTTTTTGTACATCACGGCTCTTCTGAATTATTATTTGAGCACTAAGTAGTGTTTTTCTTATTCCCATTCTTTTATTTAAGCCAAATTCTGTATTCCGTTTGATGCTCCGCATTTCAGGTATGCATATTCTCCTTTTAATTTTACGGAGGAAGACTTTTAGGGCGTGTCTCATTTCGCTGATCAGGGTTGTCAGTTTGGCGACCTAAATTTTGATTTGGCGACATGGCGACTTTTTGGCGATTTAAAAAAATAGTTGGCGATTTTGTTGGCTATTTTTGATGAACTATGGATTTGTTTTAAAATTCGTTATATTCAATAAGAAGAAAAAATATTACTTTTATTCTCGTATTTTTATGTATGAAATTTGAGGCATTCATATGTATTGTCAGTATATGAAAGTTTTTTTTTTTAATAGTTTTAAAAAAATTAATGTTGTCTTTAATAAAAAAATCCTAAAACAATAAGACTTTTTATGCTTTGTTTATTGTTTTGTCATAACTACTCAGTAGAGACCTAAATTATGAAGGTTACAGACAGCACTCATATTTAAGACTACCTTGTGAATCCCCCAATTATGTATTAATTTAGCCAAAAGTGTGTGTAATCAAGTTGAGTCACACCACTCTTTCCCCCCCCGTTTGACCTACACAGCTGTTGGCTTTACATACAATGCTTTTATGCAAAATAGTTCACATTAGGGATCGATTTTAACAAATCCCGGGATTCGGGATTTTGGAAATCCCGATCCCGAAATCCCGGGATTTTTGGGATTTCGGGATTTTCGGGATCCCGGGATTTTCCGGGATTTCGGGACTTTTCGGGATCAATTTGTTTCTTTAATATACAAATTTTTTTTAAAAAAACAACAACACTTTATTTATTTATGTCTCAATTTTTAAAAAAGAAAACTTAACAAAACAATTATAAGAAAATTTTTTTAAATTAACTAAATTTTATTTATTTTTGAATTTTTAAAAAAGAAAAATTAACAGAACAATTCTTTTACAACTTTTTCTTATAAACAAAAGTTAATATATATATATTTTTTTATTTATAAAAAAGAAAACTTAACAAAACAATTCATTTTATATACAAATTATTATTTCTTAATTTTTTGTGCGACGATAAAAATTTTACGCTTACTACGTTTAAAACAAAATATTATTTAAGATACATGTTAAAAAAAAAATTTATTTATTTTATTGCATTACTGGAGCGAATTAAAAATGTGAATTTGGAAAAAATTAAAAAAATCACATTTTTTTCAACTTTAAAGTCCTGTAGCTCAGTAAATATTTATCCGACCCACACGGGGAGAGATATCTATTCAAAATGTTAAATCTTGTACAATTCAGTTAAACTGTTCTCGAGATTTTTCGAAATACCTTAAACAACTGCTGAAAAACACGATTTTTCGCGTATATCTCGAAAACGGTGCATGGGAAAAATAAATAAATGCCATATTCGTGTTCAGCAGCACCAATTTAGCTTAGACAATATCTCATTTCTGAGGTTTATTTTTTTGTGGCATAGTGTAATTGGCAGATGAGTGCTGGTTAGCTTTGCGACAGAATAGAAAACAAATGAGACATTGAGAAAACCAAATTTCTTTAATGTGCAGTTTTTCGTTGGGAAAAGGATAATCGCGTAATGAGAAAACGACCATAAAACAATGATTAATTAGAAAGTATAAAAATTCAATTAAACGAATATTTTTATACATATAAAAACTTTTGATACACAAAAGTTGTTAAATTGAAAAATCCCGGGATTCATAAAAATAAATCCCGGGATTCGGGATTTGTCAGTCCCGAAAAATCCCGGGATTTCGGGATTCGGGATTTCCCGTTTGGCATCCCTAGTTCACATAAATAAAAATCTGTTAAAATAATCATTTAAAAAAATTATTTGGTTTAAATGTTTAGGATTTAAGCGATACTTTTCTTTAGTTTTGATAAAACTTGAGTTGGAAAAAATTATTTTACCTATTGTAGATGTTTTAGAAATCTAAAGCAACCCATAATAAAGAATATCTAATTTCTCAGTCCTTTTAGTGGATTTCTCTAAGCATAAATTCTTCCATTAAGCCATTAGAGTCCTGTTTTAATTTGTTAAGATTTTTAGCACTTCTAGTTGTTTCGGGTTATTCTGTTAAAAGATTGTTTATGTTACTATCGAGAGTTTCTTCTGTTGTCAGGTCATCATCTGACACATCCTGCCAAAGCTCAGCACCGAACATTCTGCAAAAAAAGTTTATTTCCGAACTCCTTAGTTTCTGTTTTGAACTGTATTTTAAAAATGTTTTACTAGAAGGAAATATATTTTATGTAAAAATATTTTCTAAACACTTTTCTTTTGTATATGAGAAGAAATAGATAATTAAAAACACAAAAAATATATTAAAACACCACAAAAAATTAAAAATTTTGTTACATCGGTTAATCGGTTAATCGACTGAAATTAACCGGTTTAATCGTTAATCGAAAATATCCAATTTTAAATTAAGCGATCAGTTAATCGGGTGGTAGTTAATCGGTTAATCGATTTACGGTTAACCGAATGAATACCCTAGTAAATACTATGGTGTTTTGGATTTATCGATTATAATTTTAGGATTAATTAATTAATTGGAAATGTTATTAAATTGTTCAATATTTTGTTTTAAAATTAGGAATTTTTAAATTTTTTTACTTTTTACCAATTTTCAGGGCATATTTTCCAGGTTTTATTGCATATTTAGTGCGAATAAAACGTGCTTTTTAGAGCATATTTCTGGTTTCCCTGCTGATTAGTCTATAGTCGCTGCATAAAAACTCCTCTTTAAAATACAAAAAAGTTTTATGAACTAAACGCAATAATTTGTTACAGATTTTGAAGATTACAATTATTTCAATGAAATGGCTTCTTTAAAGATCTGCCCTGATGTAAAGTATTGATAAGCTCTGATAAACTGAGAAGAGACTTTATTTTCAACTACTAAATCTATTGTATTTTATTCATTCATTCATTTGTGCGTCCTTTTTGTTCATCTTTATTTTTTTCTTTCTAACATTTATTGTATTTCGTGTTTTTTTTTGCATATTTATTTAAATACATACATTCACACATAAACTGTCTTCATAGACACTCGTGCATGTACGATTATCAAATTCATTTAGAACAGATACAGAAGACATGGATGACGGTAATAATTTTTTTTAGATTGTTTTTACAATGTCTACGGTTTTGCTTTCAGAATAAATATTTTCTCAAATAATTTTACTTTGTTTTTAATATTTTTTGCTTAAGTAATTTCGTATTCATTTATTTATTTTTATTTTATATTGTTTTTGTTATTTTATTGTCAGGGTATCGCGAGATAAATGAGAATTACAAAAATAGAGAAAAATTAAAAAGGGACGTAAATATTGAATTAGTTTTGTATATTTTTTTCAAATATTTTCTGGTTTAAATATACAAACTTATTTTATCTGGAAATTCTTTTAATAAAATGTTTAAATTCTAAGAAAGTCTCAAGTCTAGATGAGAAATATCCTGTTATATTCGGAAATTTAGTGTAATTTCTAGTTACAGCATGAAATTACGTTTAAAATTGTGCAAGCAAAATTGTTTTGTTAAAGTAATTTTTAATCAGTTTTATTTTAATTTTATTGTAAAAACTTGTTAAGTTAAATTATTTTATCTAAAAAAATTTGAAAATAAGGAAAAAATAAGTTTTCATTTATGAATGAATAACGAAACGAACAAAAAAAACTACCGTTAATTTAAATTTGTTGCTCATTTAAAATCGCATTGTTTTGACAAATTTGTTTTTACAATTTAATACTTTTGTATTTATTTATTTATATAACATGATTTCTAAAATAATATTTTATAGAAAAATATTTAAAAAGACATTAAAAAAAATTTTATAAAAAACACTGTGCAACAACAAAATGAACCTCAAAGTTGGGGAGCTGAACACGAATATGCCATTTATTTTTTTTTTTCTTAAGAAGCGAAAAACTTGTTTATTTGCAGTTTATAAGGCTGTTTCAACAAACCTTGAGAATGGATTTCTTTTAACTACGCAAAATTTACACTGTTACAAAGATATATTTTTCGTCTTTCAGCTCACATTTCTACTGTTTCTATCGAATACAAATTTACTGAGTTAGACGCTTTTAGATTAAAAAAAAATTGATTTCTTCTACGATTTTTCAAAATTTACCATTTTAAGTAAAAAAAAATTTTTTTTTTAACCCAAATTTTTATATTTTTATCAGTTCAGTTAAGTTTATTAAATTTTATATTCGTTAAATTAAATATTTTAATGAAGAAATGAATTTTACAACATGAAATGTATTAAAATTTTTTGATAATTTTTCATTGTTGACTGACCGGGTGACCGAGCCCACGTTCACGGACAGGTCGATTTGAAATTTTTCGATAGTAACCACACTATCTCCTCAGAAATCTTTGCCGTCTAACACCCATCGCCATTGACGACGGCTGGCAGTCAATAGTCAAACATCAATCTTTAAGCTAAATGGTATTTTTACTTGGTGGATCGAAATTTGTTGTTGTGAATGATTATCTATTATAATTTATTTACATGTTCTTTCTTATTTTAGTTTTTTATTTAACCTATATCTCTTAAATAATAAATGTTTTCAAACGTGCTAAGCGTAACATTGTTATCATCAAACTAAAAATTTTAAAATAACGACATATTTAGTGAAAACATCTGAATTCGAAATCTTTTAAAAAATTTTTTTAAGCAACGATATTATTGTATAATGTACTCTATTGTAGTTTAACCCAGCAAAAACTTTACTTACCTGGTAATAATAACCTATGTCCCAAATTTTATTAAATTATCTCCAAAATTGCGACCTGTAATTTACGCACAAGGATACATGGACAGCCAGCCAGCCGGACGGATATCGTTAGTTCGACTCAGAAAGTGATTCTGAGTCTATCGGTATACTTTAAGGTCTAGGGTCTAGGACCAATATTTAAAGGTGTTACACACATCAGCACAAACGCATAATACCCTCTCTACTATTGTGGTGTGGGTATAATTACGAAAATTTTTAATGTGGGGTCCATAAATAAGCAAATGCATTGCAAAAACTTATAGTCTTTGTACACCAAACTAAAGCTTGGACATTTTTCTTTTAAATTATTTCCTTAATGGTGAAGAAAATCGTGGTTTTCGACAAAGTTATGAAGAAAACATAAAAAAGGCCAGCATACCCGATTTTTGGCAAAAATTCGACTTGAGCGACCTCTAAACATCTTCCGAAAAATCTGAAAAAGATCTCAAAAATACTTTCCTTTATAAGCTCCTTCAATTATGCTTGATCACCCATGAAAATCCAAAAAAAAAAAAAACGTTGACCAACAACTTTTTGGAATCTTATAAATTTAATTTTGGGTGCTAAGCCAGATTTGTCAATAAGCCATGGACTCCAAACGTATTTCATGCTACGTGTTTTAAAAAATTAGCTCAATTTGGCAAGCGCGTAGAGGATTATGTGTCATTCGGTAAGCCAGTTGAATAGAGGAATTAAATCGATCATATGATTGATTGCTGAATGACCATAGTGCAAGGCGAAAAAAGGCCAAAGTTAGCTTAGAAAAGATCTAATTTTTGAGGTTATGACAAAAATGTAAACATTTGTGGACTAGTGTAATTGAACAATATGAATGAAAATAAACACTTTTGTTTTTTGTTTAAACGCAGTTAAAATTTTTTCATTCAACAAAATGTTGGGATATTTTTTGTCAAAACCTAGTAAAAATAAAAACCTCAGCTTAACTCTTTGGATTTTGTTTAATAATTATTTTAGTTTCGCATATAACTCTTTAATTTTTTAAAAGATTTTAAAAATTCATACGGACGTATCAGTGTGACCAAGCAATGCCTTTACCAAACGCCGCCAAGTGTGAAAGCAGCTAGTACACCCTAGTAGAAATTTCAGTGCATAATCCGTTTGCTTTTTGGAAAATGCTAGCAGCATCTGTTGTGTAGAAAAAGCAACTTGGGATAGTCCTCCCTTAGGCCGTACTTTTCCACAAGTGGTGCAAAACATAATTTTAGTGGGATTTTCAGGGTATCCCTTTCCACGATTTTGCTTAGTAAGCCTATAGCGGAAAGGCGAAACTTCCGCACAGACAATCTTCCAGGAAGACAAAAAGCATTTCTCGCAAGCAGCATACTTCGGAGGCCTCAAAATAGTCCGTCTGGTGCCATGCAACCGGGGGGATATTGACTTCCGTGGTAGCGGATAGGACCTCTGGTCGCAGCCATTGCAAGAGGTCATGAAGATCGATAAGATATGTCGATTTTGGATTTCTGCCGAATCTCAGTTATTGACTGCACTTGATTATGCTTCGGAGGTTGTAACACCAAAAGGTGAAATATCGTTAAGAGGATTCCTACAGAGATGGAGATGGTACGGAAAGAAGCACAAATAACTTATAAAAGTTATTTGCATTAATTCTTGCTTTAAGCTCTTGCCTTTTTGTAACTTTTGTAACTTTTTAAACTCTTCGTCGCCAAATGTTTTTTTTTTTTGTTAAACTATTGGTATTGATAAAATAACTAATAAAATGCTTATAGAGCTACCCCTCATACCGACAAAAATAATTCTATTGAATTTTAATGGTGTTTGACGAATTGAATACCTTTCCCTGGAATTGAAGGTTTCCTAAGTTCCTATGATACTAAATCCAGGAAAAGATCATGTAAAAGTTGAGTCATATCAAAGCTGTTTGCGAAACTAATAGTGTCAAAATTAACCCCGACTTTATATGAAAATAGATGAAGTCCAAACTATCAATTCGCTTTTAGAAAAAAACCTAGCACAATTAAACAAACCGATAGAATAGTAAACGTCATAAGAAAGAACAAGCCTTTGAAGAAATAAAATATTGGTCTGCACGCTTACATCGATTTCGAACGCCATGGTTCGCATAGACAATTCGACCATTGTACGAACTTTGTTTTTGTTTTAAATGTAATTTTCTATGCGAACGATGACGTTCGAAATCGTTAAACATGCAGTTAATCGATGTCTGTTAAGCTTTTGATAAAGGGTGGCATGAAGGCTTTTTACATACATTGAAGCCAAATTTATCCGGAGCTTTTTGAAAGTTACTTAGTCGGTCGACAATTTATCATTAAAGGAGATTTTTTTTTTTGCTCTTCTCAGCCAATTAACCCTGGAGTCCGACAAGGAGGCCCTCTATAATACTTAATATATAATTCGGTAAGTTATATCCCACATTTGCATGTAAAATATCACGGCATACATCTAGATCAGCGTTTAACGTGGAAAAGCCATATAGAGGCAAAATAAGCCACAACTAAAACCAAAAGTGAAAGGGGCGGATCCTCTTTTTAAAAGAAGGGATGACAAATTATTATTTCTATAAAATAATTTATGTTTCTTTTAGTCGAATTTAGTATAAATAAAATTACTGCGAATAAAAGAACTGAGGATGCTAATGCTTGAGTTAAGAAATATTTTAATGAGTCTTCTGAAGATATTAATTTGTTATCTCTTATTAGGGGGATAAAAGATAACAACATTAATTATCTTATTTGAAGAAATTCTGTCCTTAGCCTCCATTCCAAACTACTACTTTTCAGCTCTATCTTAAAGCCAATCTTTGGCTCAGCCTCGGCATCGAATATTGAAAATATCCAAAGGCGGCAAAAAAAACTGCTTCGAATAATCACAACCGCCCCCTGGTATGTCAAAAACTCAACTTTGTATTCACAAGGATCTCAATGTGTCACTTGTAAATACTGTGATCCATAGTTAGTAAAATATTTCAAAAGGCTTGAATTGCATCCAAATCCACTAGCTCGAAATATTTTAAATGATGTCGGACACACTTGCCTAAAGTTACTGTCACACTTAATAAATATTTGACCAAATAAGCATTACTACTTCTTTTGTTAATATAAAACAAAATAAAAATTATTATACTGCTACCATAGCAAAAACTGTTTTTTGTAATTGAATTAAAAGAAATTTTATTTGAGTTGGCTTTTCGGTCATGTTTTTTTCGCCAAGTGCACCATAAAATTTTATTTAGCATACATGCTAGTAAATTTATATACTAGTGTTTTCCTTTTTTAAAGGATTTTTAATTTTTATCCGACTTAAAGTCTTATAATTATTGCACAGGATAAACAATTCGTAGCAATTTCTTATGTGTCACACTTTAAAAGATTTTAACAACAAACATTAAAATAAAAAAAAATTAATACATAAAAGCAATTTTTAAAGGGCATTGATCAAACAATTTTAAACATTAATTATGGCTTCAAACTTTTGTAATCAAATGGGCTTTACACTTAGACTTAGTTAATGTTCGTTTTGGGCACTCATTTGTGACTTTGTTCGTACAGCTGTCTTTAACATCCGATATTTATTATTCAAAGTGCTGTAAATCCTGTTTTAGTGTATTCCACCAAAACTAAATAAAGTGTTAAAAATAAGAAAAAAAAAAATAAAATTTATAAATCAAGACACACAACGAAATGGAAATAATGCTTTTCTTTTACTCGGTATATGTTTTTACAAGTCTGACCTATGAATTGAGCCATTGATCCTTCCTTTCCCACTCTTCCACACATGTCATATACACACAAAAACACACACTCACACAAAGTGCACATTCAATTTGTAGCTGTTAAATGAAATAAAATTTTGAAAATTTATTCAACACTTAATCTTTTGTTGATCGAAAAAGGTTACAATAATATTTAATGCATGATGGATGATATTAAAATATTTACTTAATAACAAAAAAAAATATTCTATACGAAATTCTAAATTTTTTGTTGGATTATAACGAAAGTGGAGTGGGTTTTTGGGTGGTAAACTAATGCCAATGTAGGTCAAGTCTTTCCTTTTCATTTAATTTTTCATTTTACTGTCGATATCAACGAATTGAATTTAAATTTTGTAGTAGTTTTTTTTTTAAATTAAGCTGCTTGTAGTGTCTTCGATTTTCAAACAGAAATTTTGCAATTTTTCTTCGATTGATTGAGTTTTTATTGAGTTGTGTGTAGTTGCAAGAAAAGGGTTTATCCTTTTAAATTGGGTTAATTTATACATGGAAGTGTTGGTACATGAAAATTAATTTTATTTTTTTATTGGGCTCTTACGATTTCAAATTCTATTTATTTAATTTATAATGATTTTTTAAGCAAATATTGTTTACTTTGAATATATTTTTTTATCATGGATTTAGATAGTTAAAATATTTGCACAGCATAAGTTTTTAGCTTGAAAAACTTGATAGCAAGTAGTTTTAACCAGTGCTGCCAGAACTCTTTCTGAAACAAAAGTTTGAAAAAGTAAATTGCAATAAATATTTATATTGCTTCAAGAATTTTCTAGTATAGAGTTTAAGCATTTTTTTTTCGCAAATTAGCCATTTAGTAGCTAGATTTAGCAATTTAAATATTCTTTAGCAATGAAAAACTCAAATTTGCCATTAGCCATTTTTAAACAATTTTTTTTAGTCAAACTTCTATCAATTTTTATTTAATTATATACCAAAACATATTAAAAATGCTGCATAAGATGAGTTTTAATGTTGAACTTCTTTAAATTCCAACAAAATAAAACTTTGATGTGCAAATTCAATGTAATAAATAAAATTTCTTAGTTTTTTGTTACTATTGTAAAAATGTTTAAAATGAAAAGCCCCCATTCAGCCATTTTAATATATTGTTAAGTAATAATTTAGCCATTTTAAGAGGTAAGGCAACACTGCCTTAAGCTTCCAGTGGAGCATAATACCTCAACGTAACCTAGGGTTTACACTTGCAAGTACAAGTTCGAAAAACTCAATACACTCACACATATTTACTAACCCCATCACATTTTTCTTACTTGCAGCCCAACTTACAAGAGAACTTACTTGGAAGTAAATTTTTGACACTTGTCGCAAGTAAAATGACAAATGGAAAAACAGTGTTACCGTGGATGAGTTTTGTATCAAATAACTAGTACGTAGTAACATAAAAGTTATGTTTATAGCGAGTTTTCTGTGTATTTATAAAAAACTAGCTGACCCGGTCCGCGTTGCTGGCCCTAAGCAAACATTAGTGTTGTATTACCAGACGATTTAAATTGAGAAATTTACGGCCTTTAAATAAAAATCCACGGAATACCTATCTTATAGTGTTGTATTTATATTTTAGTTGGTAAGATCAATATTCAGCTAACTTAAAAAAGTTTTCCCAGTTCCACCGGGAGCGTTTTGAAAAAAATCCCTCTAGTTTCATCTTTCACAGCTTTCATTAGGATTTCGTATGCCTATTTTTGTTGTCGATTTAACAGTGGAAATTTTGTTCGAACTGATTCCCTTAGGGCTTCGCAAAATCGGTGCAACTGTTTTCCGATTTTAGATAAATAGAAAAAGTAGCGTGGTATATTTTTCTTTCGATGAAAACTTAAAATGGATTAATACGAACATTTGAAAGAAAAATTAGTCAAATCGATGGAGCCGTTTTCGGGGCAAAATTTTATTTTCGTATAAATCTAAGTTGGACCATGGCGATAATTTTATAGAAAAAATCGAACAAATCGGTCAAGCCGTTCTCAAGCTATGCGCTTAATAAAAAAAGTGGGCGTAAAAGTAGGCGTGGTACATTTTTCTTTCGATGAAACTGTAAAATGGACTAAACAAACATTTAAAAGAAAAATTAGTCAAACCGATGGAGCGGTTTTTTGATATTAGGTAAATCGAAAAAAGTGGGCGGGGCAAAATTTTCTTTCCATAAAAACCTAAGTTGGACCATGGCAATCGTTTTAAAGAAAAAATCGTCCAAATTGGTCAAGCCGTTCTCAAGTAATGCGCTTAATAGAAAAAGGGGTCGTAAAAGTAGGCGTGTTAAATTTTTCTTTCAATGAAAATATAAAATGGTTTAATACGAACATTTGAAAGAAAAATTTGTCAAATCGATGGAGCCGTTTTCTGATTTTAGGTAATTCAAAAAAAGTGGGCGTAAAAGTAGGCGGGGCAAAATTTTCTTTTCGTATAAATCTAAGTTGGACCATGGCCATCATTTTAAAGAAAAAATTGTCGAAATTATATAGATGTCATTGGTGGTGCAATATGAAAATTGGATTTTGCCACGACCCTTCGCCCGCAGACCGAAAATGAAAAATCAGACTTCACAGTGTCACCCGCCTGAATATTCTGAAGATTCCCTGAAAATTTCATCAAAATCGGCCCAGTCGTTTTGGAGTCCATACGTTACATACACACATACATACATACACACATCCTATTTTATATATATAGAAAGAAGAAGATAGAAGATAACAAATAAAAAAGAGCACAACTATACAACAACGCATCTTAGTTGTAATCTTAATCATAAGTTTCAAGCATTTTGAAAAAAAAAAAAATTGTTGATGAAAATATTTTCTCAGTAATATTATATTATCGCCGCTACGGCAATACTGGAGTCACATATTTTATAAAATTAACATAATATTTTTCATCAAGATGGACCGAAAATTAAAAAAAGAAGAAATAATTAAATTTATTTTGTTATAATATGGTTATGTTTTAAACATGGCAATGTTTTTAAACTGAAAAACAAAGCTTTTTTCATAAGATGTTTTCGCTTCGAGAACATTTGAAAAATGAACTTACTACTGACTGTGTAAACACTCAAGCTACTTGCAAGACTTTCAGCCTTTTCTTCGACATTTTCGCTGATAATACGTATACACTACTTGCAAGTAATTACTTGCATGTGTAAAGGCAGGGTAACTTCGGCATTTTCCTCTATCTCGAGCGGTTGCAATTATATCCGATTTTTTCCTTGAATCTTTTTAATTTCGTTTTGTTCTCAAGAAGTAATTTGCTAAATATGGTATTTGAAAAATATTGAAAAAATCTGTCAAGAACAAAAAATGATCTCTTCCGTGTTTTTATTCATTGCAATTTTAATATATTTTTTAGTGTTAAAATTTCTTTGCTCACCCCGTTTTTATTCGTGAGTTTATTTGACAGTTCAAAGCGGGAACATTCTCAAAAAATTTTACAGACACACTTTTTCTGTAAATTGGCGAGTAGTTTATTTACGTAAAAGCCTTCAATCGCCAATAATATTACAGTCGCATTTAAGTAAGAAAACAATTGTTTGTTTTAATTTATGGCATTTTTGTTTCACTTCTGAAATTTCAATTGAAAAGTTTCTCGACGCGGGAGTAAGTCTGTGTTCACTCTATAAAAAATTTCTTTCAAAAAGTCTGAGTTTATTGATGAGAGGGGAGAGAATAATGGCTCTTCCCCTCTCACCAATAAATTCAGACTTACTGATAGAAAACTTTCGTAGCGTGAACCAAGACTTACAGAACATAGTCACAGATCTTCAGAATTGTCCGTAGACATTTGACTACGAAAATTTTACGGTTCTTTTCAAGTTCTTTCGTGATTAGCCAGGTCTCACACTCTTATAAAAGAATCGATTTTACATTTGAATTGTAGATACGAAATTTCGTGCGGAAGTAGATTGATAATAAACTATAGATTTTCCAAAACTGTGAGAAAGTACCTTGCGATTTGGATATGCTACTATGGATATTGTTCGAAGATCCGCCATCTGAGGAAATGACACTAACTGAGGGAGGCGAAGGAAAGTTAACATAATCGATAGACAGCGGTATGGGGACTAATTAAAATAAAGAACTGATAAGGACCATATCTAACATCCAAAGCATTAAGGGGGCTATTTTGCAAATTCCTTTGCCTTGCGTTAAGGAATTTTTCATATAAGATTTGTTAAAAATTTTATAAATTTATATGAAACTATTTTTTTCACGAGGTGAAGTGTATCACAAAATAAGGGGTTATAGGATATATCTAGGGAAACGTTAATCCCCAAATTGTTTTCTTCTTTAGGTATCTATGGAAAATGTTTGTTACTTTTCAAAAGTTTTGTATTAAAAACCGCTCAAAACCAAAATACCTATGTCAAGGTAATTCAATACATTTTTAGTAATTTGTCTTTAGAAAATAACAACATAACAATTTAAGTTTCTTTTAACCACAAATATAAGAATTTTAAGTTAAACCGATTAGAAATTTTAATCTATATTTTTACAATAAATCAACCATTAATTAAATCCATTAAAATGCAAGACAATAGAAAACAACTCTCAACAATACAAAAAGTATAGAAATTCAAGCAAAATTTTTTCATATTTTCCCGCACTCTTTCGAAAAACAATCAATATTGGAAATTTTCCTCAACCCACCTGCAGGTAAATCATAAAAAAGTCAGTCAACCATTCAGTTATCCAATCTGTCTCTTTCACACCCACAAGTAAAAAAAAAAAACAAAAACATTCATCATCATCACTAAAACAACGTTAATAGTGGCTGCGAAGGCAGCAGCAGCAGAGTTGAAAGCAGCACAGAAAACCTGAACAAAATAAACTTGACAAAAACAATAAATCCCAATCAAAAGCCAAAAGCACACACAATTTGTCCATCTTTGTATCTCTTCGGCAGTTTGCCTTCCACCCCCCGTCTGTAAGTTTTTGTTATTCTCTACGTTTTTGTTTGTCATAGAAAGCCAAATATGCATAGAGAGTTTACTAAACAGGACCAAGAGATAAACACAGTTAAAAAGGGTGTATAAAGAAATTAGAGGGTTAGAAAATAACGGTAATACGCAATTATACCTTAACAGGGTTACCTATTCGTTGGGATTTGTAATTTAATTTTTTGATTACGATTTTCGGTTAAAATTTTCGTTAAGATCTTAAAACAGAATGCCCTCTTTTAAAAAAGTTCTCGGACAGAGTAAGCAAATTAGGCTTTAAATTGCGGCACTTATTTGCGCTAATAAATACATATGTTTCTCCTGGAACTTAAAAATGACAACGCTATTTACTAGTAATGTTACGAATATCAATTTTTAATACAAATCCGAATATGAAAACACACAGAGAAAACAGATTTGTGATCACAACCGAATTTGGCGCCAATCGAATTTCGTCGGTTGCATGTACTATCACACAATTCGGTTCCAATTACTGAAAATTTCGTTGCTTCGTATAATATTGTTAATAGCAACATTTGAATTTTAGTACACTATCAGTCATAACAACAGATATTGTTAGTTGTTAGTATGGTTATTAGAAACAAAATTGTGCTCATACCCAAATATATGATAGCTGCAACTGAATTAACACATAATTGGTGTTCATAACAATAGATTTGATTGTCGTTATCAATATATTTTTTTAACGGGTCAAATGTAGCCCATAAGGGGCAAGGACTTGTCCAAAGGTAGCCCCAATGAATGGAAAAAATGGCTTATTTTACAGTACGATGTCCTAGGGCAGGACCATATAACCCAGGTTGCATTACAAAGGAGAAGTCTTAAAACTACTCCATGGTATACTCCAGAGGATTAGCTTTGAAATCGTGCCAAAACGAAAACATGTCGTTAAAAAACGAAGACATGTCGTTTCACTGCAAACTCTTTTTAATAATGACATGGTCCATACTTGCACTACATTGGACCAGCCCAGGATCAAAATGGATCAAGAAGTCCAATATAATTTGCAGGATAAAAAACTAATACACACATACATATGTACGTGTATATGTTCATACCTATAAGAATACGTAAATTACTTACCCATATTAATTTAGTTTTTGCACATATGTATTCCATTTTTGACTGCAAATATATTTTTTAAATATAAAATTAAAAATTATTTTATTCTATCAAATTTTTTGACAGAAAATTTAGTAAGCTATTGGGGCTTTTAACTATTTTTTGGTTGTGAATTCCGAATAATTATATTTTCATTTGTTGTACTCGAATTGAAACTATTCCAACAATCAATAATTAGCTGCAATAAATGAATAAACATTTATATTACAAAATTTATTGACGGAAGCAAATTATTGATTGCAATGACCAATATTCAGTATTGCCCAATATTAAATTCGGTTGTGATTCTAACCATTAGTACTAATTTTTAGAACTAAATTAAATTAGTTATCATATCTAATAAAAGAATTGAAGGAATCATATTTCAGTTGGAACATCGTTTTAATAATCAAGAGAATTAAAAATCAGTTAGAACTGTACATTTTTAATAAATGCAATAATAAATCATGTGACTTGATCAATATTTTATTACTGCAACCGTTTCCCAACCAATTTGTTTTCTGTGTGCAAATATGGACATTTCCATAGAAATGTCAACCGCAGCCAAAAAATTCTAAGTCTATAAAAGTATGTTGTTTTAGCATATTTTTATAGGGAATCTATCAACTTTCAAAAATGTAAAAATATTCATAACACACTTTGAAATATTCAAATGCAAAGTCGAACAAGTGCAAAAGTTCCGTTTTGTTTTGCTAAATAATCTTAATGACTATTGCTTTTTAAATCTCGGTTTATATTCAAAAAATATAAGAAAAATGTAAACGAAACGATGCAATTGCCAGTTACGGCAATTTTTTCTTTGCTTTACCGTATATTTTGATGTAGCGTGCGACATCGAAAAAGAACTTTTGTTATCAGTGCGTCGAGGGTATTTGTACAATGCGCATCAAATATTAGTAACAAACAGATATTTTTGTTGCAAATTTAATAAAAAAAATTTTGCTGGAAAATAATCAGTGATTTTCTCTTGGTACTTGTTTTAAATTTGTAGCGTGCGACATCGTAAGTGTAAAATTCATAAATTAAAAAAAATTTTTTTTCTAAAATATCTTTATTTGCGATGGCCAACAACTACAAGCAGCAAGGACAGCTTATTCCATTAAAAAAACTTTATTTGAGACTAGCAATACTATTTTTTTTAATTAAGTTAGTTTGTGTTCTATATTTGTATATTTCTTTATTGACGATATTTTTTTAAATTTATAATTTTTGTTCGGAAAATAAATATATTGAATGTATAAATTTTTCATATTATTCGAATGTGTATTCTATGTCAAATACAATCCTCAAAAGCTTTTATACTTTAATAGCCTCATTCCTTCAATATTTCACAGGAATATTTTCTATGCACTATCAGAATTTTTGTTTTGTATAAAAGCTTTTGAGGATTGTATTTGACATAGAATACACATTCGAATAATATGAAAAATTTATATAATAAATGTAACTCACCATGAGGAATAAATTCCCAGATTATATTGAATGTATTTAAAATAATGTAGAATCATCTTACGCATGTCTTATTACATAAAAAGTAAAAACATAAACATAAAAGTATGATGGAACAAAATGTCGCATGCAACATGTAGCGTGTGACAGTGATTAAAATTAAATTAAAAATAAACTACACAATATTAAGATATGTACATCAATAGCATAACATTTTTTAATTAGTCGCATTTAAATATTTCATTAGGTTTCGATGAAATCAGTGTTCGAACTGTTTGCCTTAAAGGCGACTTCTGTTTTTGTCGCATGCAAATGCCTTGGTTTTTTTTAATTATCTTGAAAACGAATAATTGCTTAAAGTCAAGCTTAGCACAAATTATAGAGCTAATCAAGAGCTATAAGTTTCGCCTTTTGTCAAACAAAAAAAATTATGTTTTGTTGTATGTTTTTTTTCACTTTTAAGCCGTACGAATGCCGCATTCGATATTTGGAGAAATGCCCATATCCATTTTGAACTTTAACGCTCACACTAAATATTTTTAATTTAATTGAAAAAAATCTCCTGATTACGTTGATAACAATAAACTGCAAATAAAAATGTCGCACTACCAAATGTATTAAACATTATTATGACATTCCGGTGACAAAATTCGAATACCACTACTGAACACTTTTAAATATGTACGTTTTACTCTCTATTTTTGCGCTTTTACATAATAATTTAGTGTTCTTTGGAAAAAAATATTGAAGTTTCATTTAATTTAAGATTTTTTTCTTAAATTTTCTTAACTTTATTTTGTTGTAATGAATAAGAAATGTTTAGCTTCCCACTCTAAATTATTGTATAATAACAATGTGCGACATTTTTGAAGTCATCGAGGGCAAAAACCTTCCCGTGTGTAATTTCTTGAAGTATTTATCGAAACTATCAAAATCATATGATACTGTTAAATTAATTTGTTTGCCTTTTTTATAAATTTTTTAATACATTTCTCGAACTTTCGATGTACAATACAGCTAGAAAATGTGAAAAAAGCATTATAATGTTTTGATGTACACCTCGAGGGATGTGAAAATAACCTAAATTTACACGATTTTTTAATTTTAATATTTTTAGCAAAAAAAAATTTTTTTTATTAAATATATCCTGCACAATTATTAAAAAGAGTTTTTTTATTTGTTAGTTAAAACCAAGGACCGGAAAACGTTTTTTTTTATGTTTTTTAAAAAATATTTATCATTGGTGTTCGAAAAATATTTTAAACTGTACAAAAAACAAAAAAAGAAAAAAATATTTTGTTTGATATTGTTTCTTTAAGTTCAAAATAATAAAGTTCTCAAAAAAAAAGTTTTAATTTTTTCGTACAAAATAAAATTTTTTCCCATCAGTTAAAATAAAATAAAAAACAAACTCAAAAAAGATATTTATTTTTTCAGTACAATATTATTTTGTACATGAAAAGAAAAAAACCGAAAACTTAAAACTTAAAATTGAACATGACAAAGATAAAAATTATGAGATAAGATTACAAAGATATGTATATTATTTTTTTACGCTGTTTAGCTATTTTTATTGTTTTTTTAACCGATTTAGAGATTTCAAATAAATTTTAGAGTTTGTTTCTGATGTTGATTTTTTCGTGAATTTTTGCCATGTTCGCGATAGAAGCGATTTTTTCCTGTAAGTTTCTGGTTCTTTACAGCTTTAACGATTTATAAAAAATAGTAGACTCTGCTATCATACCGCTGTTAGCAAATTTTTGCGAATTTCCGCTAATTTCCCAATTTTTTCCGAATTTTTGCCATTCCTTATAGTTTTAGGGACTTCCAATCAATTTTTTGTATTGTTTGAAATATTAAAAATTTTCGCTATTTTAGCAAACTTTTGCGAATTTTTGCAACATTTAATTTACTAATAAAATTTGTGCCCATAACTTCTTTTAAATTTGCATTTTCATATTATAAATTTAATTAAAATTCACAATTTAAACTACAAAATTTGAGTTCTCAATGTAAGTTTCTAAAAACAAAAAAAAAAAAAATATTTCTCTTTAAAACGTTTTTTTAAAGACTTTATTGTTTTTTAACTTTAAAGAACAATTCAAACAAAATATTTTTTTTTTTTTTTTTTTTTTTGTACGGATGAAAATATTTTTTGAACACCAATGATAAATATTTTTTCATGTACAAAATACATATTGTACTTCAAAAATAAATATCTTTTTTTGTGTTTCTTATTTTTTTTTAAACTGATAGAAAAAAAAATTTATTTTGTACGCATGAGTTTTGAATTTTTCAAATGAAAAACTTAAATTTTAAGTTTTCGGTTCTTAATTTCTGATGCCTGCTTAAAACAAATAAAAATTGCTAAAAAAAATTTAAAAAAGTCACATCTTGAGCCCGCGCCGGAGCTCCTACGAATTAAGTATTTTTGAAAAAAGCCTTTTTTAAATCTTAATATTTTTTTACTATCAATTATTACACTGGGTCACAAATTTTTAACTTTTTACAATAACCTCAAAAATTAGATGTTTTCTAAGATAAACCGGGGCTGCTGATCACGAATATGGCATTCACTAATTTTTCTCAAGAAGCGTTTTCGAGAAATACGCGAAAATCGTGTTTTTCTTCAAAAATTCTACGATATCTCTGGAACTACAGGGAAAATTTAAAAACAATGTAAGCACGGCTTAAGGCGGCATGAAATAGCCCCCCACGAAATAAGTCCCCAAAACGAAAATGAAATAACTTCCCAAAAAAGTATATGGGAGGCAACAACAACGTTTTTTGGGGATTTATTTCATTTTTTTGTGGACTTATTTCATTTTTATATTGGGGAGTTATTTCATATGAAATAACTCCCCAAAAATCTGAAATGAAATAAGTCCCTAAAAATATTTTGGGGACTTATTTCATTTTATAATTTATTCCAAAGTCGTCAAAAATGCAAATAATGTCCCGTTAAAATATATAAACAAAACTTGTTTTAATGAATGGCCATTAAAAATAATTGTTACTAGGCAGTTAGTTTTAGAAATAATTTTGCTGTATAAGGTGCATTAATAAGAAAAAAAAATATTAAAAATGAATTTTGGAAAATGCAAATTATGTTCCGTTGTAAAATGTAAACAAAACTTGTTTTGATGAATGGTCAAGACCATTCATTAAAAATAATAGTTACTAGGCATTAAGTTTTGAAATAATTTCGCGGTGTAAGGTGCATTAATAAGAAAAAAAAAAATATTAAAAATAAATTAAATTAAATTTTATTTCTTCGACCTTTTTTTAAATTATTAAAATAAAAAGTTTTTTCCGAAAAGTTTTGGCCTCGAGCTCGAAAAAACTTTTTATTTTAATAATTAAAAATAAATTTTGAAATAATAAGTGGTTACAGTAAACATAGCAAATTGTTATACGTTGTAGATCAAAAAATGATCTATATTAAAAAATCAGTTTTTGGGGATTTATTTCATTTCAAGAATTGGGGACTTATTTCAAATGAAATAACTCCCCGATTTTTGGGGATTTCTTTCATTTTGATTTAGGGAGTTACTTCATTTCGTTGGGGTTTTATTTCATTTTAAAATTGGGGGTTTATTTCATATGAAATAAGACCCCAAAAATTGGGGAGTTATTTCATTTTCGTTTTGGGGACTTATTTCGTGGGGGGCTATTTCATGCCGCCACGGCTTAAAGATGAAATTGTTGCCGAGTTTCAGATTTTTTTTTTAATGAATATGGTCAACCGTTTTTAAGTTATTTCAATATATGTAGTGAAAGTGCCTTAATTTTGGACATAACATAAAACTAGAGCTTATAGAGAAAAATGGAGATTAGATTTGAAATAAGCGACCTAAAATTAGTAAAAATTTGCAATCAAATTCCAGACCGCAAGCTTACTGTTCGCAGTGTAATAGTAGCAATCTTAAAAAAAAATTTATGAAAATTCAAATTCGAATGTTTTCACTAAATATGCCGTTTTTCTTATTATATAAGATACATGTAAAAAAAAGTTAAACAAATTTTTATTGCCTTAATGGAGCGAATTATAATAGTGAATTTTGAAAAAACAGAAAAAATCATGAAAAACATGTTCTGAAAGAGAAAAGAGATATCTATGCAAAATGTTAAATCTTGTACAATTCAGTTGAACAGTTCTAGAGATTTTTCGAAATACCTAAAACAACTGCAGAAAGGCACGATTTTCGCGTATATATCGAAAACGCTTCTTGTGAAAAATTAATGAAGCCGCCCCAATTTTGTGTTATTTATTAAAACTGAAAACATTTTTATTTATATTAAAAAAAATAAAACGTTGGTTCTTAAGCCTACAGTACACGGAATGTAAAAAGCCTCATGCGCATGTGGTTCTGACGTAATTTTGACGTCACTACAAGCCACAATAACAAGTTCGTGATGTGTGGTGACGACAATTCCGTGTACTTTAGGCTTTATACAACATAAAACAATAAAATAAGTTTTTCATCACAAAATTTTGATTCAAGTTTCGTCTGTTTTAAGCCTACTCTTGATTTTTTTTATCGAACAGAGTCATAGATGCTTCTACGAACTAAAAAGTCGTTAAAATACAGTAATATGCTTTTCTGCAATACAATGCTATTGTTGTTATGTTCAAAATTTAACAAAATTGAAGGTCAAAGCCGATTCTTTTACACTAAAATAAATAAATAATATTTTAGAGGGGTCTAATGCAGACAAAAATACAACACATTTATTAACGCTATAAGAAGTCGATACGTGAAAAACAATTTTTTGACCCACCCTAATATATACGTTTAAGAATTAAGAAGCTTTTACACAGTCTTTCAAATTAACGTATGTTTCCAAAAGTGCATTTTCGTATGGTACCACTCACATTATATATAAAAAAAGGTTTTCCCGTTTTTTTATGGCTTATTCGTACACCGATTATAAGCATTTTATGCTTTTATGCAGCTGAACTTGTTACAGTTTACTATTTAAAATTGTTTCGTGTATGAGCATTTGTATTCCGCATTACAATATACATAATGCAATTTTAATAAATTGTTTTAAAAAAATTCCCATAAAAGCATTCCTTGAAACTTAAACCAAATACAATAAAAATACGCACAAAAGTTATTTCATCAAAACTAAATTTGATAAAACTTTGAATTTATTCATGCACTTTCGATACAAGTAAAAAATAATAAAAAAAAAAACTGTCAAATTATGTAATGCTTGAAAGCAATAAATACTGTAGTACATTTTTCAATCAGAAATTTAAAAATATTTGTGAAGTTGGGTTTTTCAAAATGTGTATGGAATAATTAAATTAAGTTAACATTAGCTATCACGTCAAAAAATATTAATAAACACTAGGCGAAATAAACAGTAATACTTTAGAAACCAAATTCAGGCTGGAGCCTGGGTACAACTGTATACGTTCGGGACATTCAAATTGAAAATATAAAAAAGTCAATAATGATCTGGATAGAAGATCGAACTCAAAAGCGAATCGCAATTGATACCAATGCTATTACAAATAAAGGTTTGCCGGCTAATGAAAAACTTTGTTGAGCTACCATCTACAAAAAACATCTTTTCGGCAAGTCATGGCTGGTTTCAAAAATTTAAGTAAGGACATTTCTAACATAATCTAACATAAAAAGGTGAACAAGCTCGTTAAAGTTAATGCTAAAGAATTTCTGGAAAAATTTGCTAAAATTATTGCTGCCAATTCATACACTCCTGAAGAAGTCTTAAATGTAGACGAATCGGATTTAATTTACTTTCCAATTTCTAACCAAAATTTCAAATTTAATCGTATTTGGGTCTTTTTTTCGATTTACACGATTTCTTATACAAACATTTTTCATTTCGAGTTAGACGATTTTTTCGGGAACGCATATCGTGTAAATCGAGGGATAGGTGTATTATAAAATATATTTTAATGAATATTTTTCTGAAGTTTATTTTACTGAATTTTTCACAGTTTAGCAGCTTTGGGCTAAAGAATGGAAATTTATCGACATTTAAGCAATTTTTGGACACTGTAGTGTTTTCACACTTTTTTTCCTAGTCTACATCTACAATTGTACCGAAGACAGGAAAACAAAATTCCAATTGGCTTCCGTAATATTATCGTGAGAAAAACTGTTAATTCTTAAAAAAAATCCACTTTATGCCAAAATGTACATGAGACCAAAAAATCCGAACAGTACCTAAACTAGCAAACCAAAATGGCTTTTTGTTAGTTTCGATAGGTAAAGGGTGTTTTTTTAAGCTAGATAGAACTTTAAATTGTAAAAAGTAACACAAAAAATTAAATTTTGATGAAATATTTTTTTTATCGTTTCAGTATACTCTGACAAATCGTCATGAATAGACTCACGCTTGAACAACGCTACGAAATTATCCAAATTTACTTTGAAAATCAGTCGTCGATTCGCGCAACTTATAGACGACAAAATTGTGTTCAGCGATGAGGCGCATTTTTGGCTTAACGGGCTTATTAATAAGCAAAATTGCCGCATATGGAGCGAGACCAATCCACAAGAGACCCTACAGACTCCATTACATCCAGAAAAATGCACCGTTTGGTGCGGTTTTCACGCTGGTGGCATCATCGGACCTTATTTCTTCAAAAATGAGGCCGGAGCTCGCGTTACGGTCAATGGAGATCGTTACCGCACCATGATCAATGATTTTTTGTTTGAAAATATGGATGACATTGATCCGGAGGAGATGTGGTTTCAACAGGATGGCGCTACGTGCCATACGGCGAACGCAACCATCGACTTATTGAAATCAAAATTTGGCGATAAGTTGATTTCGAGAAATGGACCTGTCAATTGACCTCCAAGGTCGTGCGATTTGACACCTCTCGATTATTTCCTGTGGGGCAACGTGAAGTCACTGGTTTATGCTGATAAACCAGCAATAATTGACGCCTTGGAGGCCAGCATTGTTCGTGTTATTCGTGACATACGGCCAGCAGTGCTCGAAAAAGTGGCCCAAAATTGGACGTCCAGAATGCGCTTCGTCAAGAACAGCCGCGGTGCCCATATGCCCGAAATCATTTTCAAATGTTAATGTCACGTATTGATCTTTCGAATAAAAATTACAATTTATTACAATTTAATTTTTTGTGTAATTTTTTACAATTTCAAGTTCTATTGGGCTTAAAAAAACACCCTATACTTTGAGAAGCTGTTTTCATTTTACGTGTTACACAATTTCTGTAATTGGATTGGAGTTATCCTGATATTTAATTCAGCCATTCTAGTTGTTGATAACTTACTTATGATATCTAGACAATTGCTTCAAATAATTATATATCTAGAAATGCTTAACATCAACTTGAGTAAGTTTCATAAATTATTTTTGTTTAGTTTTTACTTCACTTTACTACAAGAACATGTTATTTTGCGTAAAAGACAAAAGATTGTTTTTACACGGCAACTACACTATGTTTATTGTAACAATATATTGATGTCGTACACAAAAAATTGTTATTTTTATTAAATATCTGGAAAATTATAGTTACTGTAAACATTTAAATGTTTATCGCAATTATAAATTTGAGTATTATTAAATCAAAAATAATTATTTTTCTAGCAACTAAATATTGATTACTTAGAAAACATATTAAAGTTCTTAAAACCATAATATGATAACATTCTATACGTGTAGTCATAGTATGGTTAAAATGCAAACAAAATATCTTTTCTCTAATAATATTTTGTTAGAGCTATTTGTCAAATAATTTTATAACAGTTATGTCGTAATGTTTTAAAGAAATTAAGAAAGAGTTAACGAATTGTTCATTAAATAAAAAATTATTAAATTAAATAGCATTGCTAATAAAATTTTTATTTTCTTTATAAAAGTGCAAAAAATATAATATTTAATAGAAAAAGTAAAAAAAAATTCTATAAAATTACGACCTACCACAAACGATATTATGATAACCAACGATTATTATATGCTTACAGTAATCATAATATGATTCTTTCAGATATGTTGTGATTACTTTTAACTTATGATTGCCATGATAATAAGATGATTTCTTCTTAATTTATTATGATTAACACGATAAGAATATGACTAGGGGAAAAATATTATGATGTAATATTACGAATATATTTGCTCATAATATGATTCAAACATAGTCGTAACATGTTAACTACAATCATAAATCTTATCATAATATGTTGCTCTTAGAATATGTTTACCACAACCATGTATTTTCTTTGCGTGTAATAATTTAATTAATAATTTTTGACTAATTTTCTATATTTTATATTTTAAACTTGAATTTGACAAATGCGAATACGAATATGAATGTCATTAAATAGCCGAATACTCGGCATTTCGAATACGAATATTCGTAAGATCACTTCAATTAACCATATTCTCTTAAAATCTCACTTTTTACATTTAATGTCATATAATTTTCTAATAAAGTTTCTACATTACTCAAAACATTAATCTAACAGATCGTTTCTACGAATAACTAAAATGTTACCTTTTTCCACTTCACTTTAAAAAAATAAGGGAAACTAGTGTGACCTTTTTAAATAAATTATAATTAAAATACCGAACAATGCAGAAATTTAACAAAATAAAAATGCCAATGGAGGAATTCTAAAATATATTGGAATTTTTCGTGATTACAATTATAATGACTACTTGGTAGAGTTTTTCACATCTAGATTGTGAACTCACAGGTCTTTCGAAGCTCAGTTATTGCCAAAGGACCGAATTAAAGTAAAAATATTTGTTTCATCATTGTAAAGTACAAAATCAAATCAGAATGGGTAATTCTTTAACATCACCATCAAAATTAAATTCAAAACTAACAAAATGTTTTTTTTATCGAAACAAATCCATATACTTTTCCTCCAAATAATATATATCGTCACCTAAAATACATAACAACGTATCATCAAAAAATTCGAAATAGAGATTTTGATTGATTTTTGTTTGTCTTATTAAACTACATGTTCACAAAAAAATTTTGATCCCTGCCATAAGAAATGGCAACTTTATTAAAGAAATTCCAAACCCCAAGTGCACCTTGTTGTTATTGATTTTATAAAGTCTTTTGCTCCTCCTGTAAACTTTTAAAGTGTTGTTAAGTTATTTGGCATTTTAGGTGACGATATACCCTGTCGGACATTCAGTTAACTTTAAATTAACTGAAAGCTAACTATTTTTCAAGTAGTGGTGGTTGATACTTGCACTACTTTTATATGGAATTAACTAACTATTTTAACATTGCGATGTCCTAGGAAGTAGTCAATTGTCCGACTCTGCATTACTTTCAATTAACTTTAAAGTTAGCTACCTATCCGTTAACTTAAAAACTTTTTTAATATTTTTAATTAGTTAGCTTAAAGTTAAGTTAGTTTAAGTTAAGGCCGATTGTTACAAACTTAATATTTTTAAAATTAATGACAATAAAAAAGTTGTTATAATGCAAAACTATAAGTTCCCACTTCGATTTAAATCAACTGTCGAAATCGAAAAATTGTACTTAGAAAAATTGTGACGTAGTCTGCACTCAATTTGTAAGCAATTTACTTTCAAGATGTCGTAAAAAAAACAATTTATAAAGACCAACATGTAATCAGCTGTTAAATTGATAGTAAAATTGCCTAACAAATGGAGAGGTGAAATTGAAAGCAATCTCGTGGTCAATTTAAAAAGTGTGAGTGTGTTAGTAAAAAAGTGAGAGTGTATTGCAAATTGAATGGAATTGAAAGGCAAAACTTGATCGTGTGGCCACCAAGTTAAATATACTACACAGTGTTTGTATACACTTTGTTTAATGTAAATTTTGCATTGCGTAGTAGTTGGCTTTAAGTTAGTCTATACAAGTTAACTTAAAGTTGGTTTTTTTTTGTAGTTAGCTACTCATTTGACGGCAGGGTATACATACGTATATATAATATAAACACAAAATATGTTTCTATCTATAACCGCTATAGACTATGAAATCTTCCGTTCGATGTGCTCAACCCGGTTTCATTAGAAAGGCAATTTTATGAAGATGGTTTTAGGCGCATTCAATATATTCACCAGATGTTACACTTCCGATTTCGATAGACCAATTCCTGAATCACCTCCAAAAAGTTAATAATTTGTTGAAGAAAAAGTTAGAATGCCAGAAAAATGGAAGAGAACAGAAGCAAGATCAGTTAAGGGCATAAGATTGCCTTTTAATACAAAAATTCTTGACGCAAGGTGAAGGGGCTTACAACAACTTAGACTAACTAGTTTTGTGTGCACATGCAGAATATAAATCTCAATGGCAACTCTGATTTAAGGGAAAATTTAAATAACTAACACTACAAAACAACATAAATACACACACGTATGACCAATGAAAATAAAGGTGGTCATTGGCTTAATTTTTTTGGAACATTATATTAAATGCCTTAGACTACTCCTATGGCCAACTGACTACAAAGTCAGCACCAATAGCAAAAACAACAACAGCAACAATAATAAGGAAAATAAATATGTATGTTTGTATATAAGAAGGGGAGCTTCTGTTACAGACCATAACCAATGCCAGGTAAAAATCAATTGAAAAAAATCCTTGAATTGTTTGTTTTCTGGTGGGAACATCAATAAAATTGAGTAAGAATTTAGTGAAATGTTTGCTTACTTGCCAAGTTATATTTTTGTTATTGTTTTTGTTTTTTGTACTAAATACACAAATACATTAACCAAACACATACTCACGCATACCCATACATGAAACTTCCTTAAAAGAGTAAAGAGAAAGGCGGGAATTCCATTAGAAATACGAAATACAGACCATTCAGATTCTGAATAACGGAAAAAAGATGTTAAAATCATGAATGGCGTCGAAGTATATGTAGGTTGGTTCACACAAACACACACACACACATGAATAATTCGTATCTGTTTTTGTAGGAATATGTGATCATTAAGGGAGTAAAAAAACAAATACTCGTTCTCTCGTTCTTGCTCTAACTATCTATCGGTTCAAAAAGAGCACAATTCACACATTTACAAATAGACCAAACTAATCCGGAGAGTTGTTTTTGTATGGTGGTGAAATTGTGCTATGAAAACAACAACATTTAACACTACACACAGATACACACACACACACACACACCAAAAGAGCTATATCCGTATGCAATTTGTGTGGATGTGCGTCTTTCAGTCTGGTGGTTGTTGTTTACCGATTGTGTATGTGTATTTTCATTACAAAAGTGCGGGTGCTTGTAGAGATTTTCATGTATCCGTACTGACTCATGTTGAATGTTGTTTCAGTCACAGATTCAGTATCTGACGTGTTACTTGCTCGAACGCATCGTTCAACAAATATAAACACAAATAACGAGAAAAGCAAGCAAATTAAGAAAAAAAATAATACAAGAAAAAGAAATCAAAACCGCATTTTATCAGAAAAAAAATTAAACAAATAAAATAATTTGAAGAATTTTCCCAAAAGAAAAAAAAAATCGCTTATATAGACTTTAAAATAATAAAAGAAAAAGTTTCAATATAAAGAAAATATTATGAAAATTGCGAAAGAAAAATATGTATTGAATTAAGAAATAAAAGAGTGCAAAATTCTAAACTAAAGAAAATATTTTTTTTTAGAAAAATGCTAAATTAATTTCTTCTAAATCAAGCAAAAAGTTTTATTTGTTAATAAATTTAAATAAATAGATACAACTATAACCAAATATAATTAAGAAAGTGCAAATAGTGATACAGCATGCATACCCTATTCTCTGATCAGAACACATTTTCACGCCACTACGCCCAAACCGCCGGCTATCCCACCTCAGCAGCCACGGCCGCCGGTGCCATGACCACAGCTTCGGCTGCAGCAGCCGCTCACTATGCATACGACCAGTATTCCCGTTATTCTTATCCAGCTTCTGCCTACGGATTGGGAGCACCACATCAAAATAAGGAAATTGTCAAGCCCCCTTATTCGTACATTGCTCTGATAGCCATGGCCATACAAAATTCCGGCGATAAGAAGGTGACCCTAAATGGCATCTACCAATATATAATGGAGCGTTTTCCTTATTACCGCGACAATAAACAAGGTTGGCAAAATTCCATACGCCACAATCTAAGTCTGAACGAATGCTTTGTAAAGGTAGCCCGTGATGACAAGAAACCCGGTAAAGGTTCTTACTGGACATTGGACCCTGATTCCTACAACATGTTCGACAATGGGTCGTTTTTGCGTAGACGTCGTCGTTTTAAGAAGAAGGATGTTATGCGTGAAAAAGAGGAAGCCATGAAGCGCCAGGCTATGATGAATGAAAAATTGGCCGAAATGAAGCCGTTAAAGTTAATGACTGCCAATGGCAGCATTATTGATGCCAAACACATGGCTCATGCTCATCACTTTAAGAAGGAGCCCTTAAGCATGGATTTGGGCTGTTTAAGCGGTAAAGATTCTATGGCAGCTGGTCTAAGTACTGCCGCCATGTTAAACTCCTGCCATGATAGTTTAGCTCAAATGAATCACTTGACAGCTGGTGCAGTAGATCATCCCGGATTTACTGTGGATTCTCTCATGAATGTCTACAACCCGCGCTTACATCACTCAGCTTATCCCTATCATCATGCTTTAAATGAAGAAAATCTAACCGTGGCGGCCTCAACACAAATGCATGCTCATCATGCGGCGGCAGCTCATCATGCCCAACATTTAAGGCATCACCACCACCATCACGTACCCAGCCATGCTCATCCGCTAACACCAGGAGGAGCCAGTCACAATGGAGTACAGCTAGGAGGTATTAGTTCTGGCACTACAACCACAACATCATCAGGAAACTCGCCCACAACTGTTATCACTCCTCATGGACCAGCCCATGGTGGTTGGTACACACCAGAAACACCACCCTCGGAACCCATAAACAACTCTATCAACAATAATACCCCCACACATGCAAATAACAATCATCACGGAAATAACAATAATAATCACTCCGTTGTCACCAGCAGTCCTTCTTCGATAGTGCCTGGACATACCAGTCTAGGCTTTCGGGACATGATATTCGAACAAAATCAATCATGTCAAATGGATACTGGCAGTCCCACGGGCAGCATACAATCGGCTAGTCCACCAGCTCCGCCGGTATCATCAGCCGTTTCAACAAATGCCGCCGCTGCCGCACTCATCAGTTCACATCATCATCACCACCATCATCATTTAAGTGGGAATCTAGGCAACTTGGGCAATCTCAGCAATTTATCGCACTATAGATCTCATGTCAGTCATTATCAAGATTACGGCATTAAATATGGCGTTTAAAGTGTTCAAATCCAAAATCGCCACTATCTGTATATAAAAACGTTGAACTTCTAGAAACCCCAGATACGTTTAGTGTAAATATTTTAATCCTCTAAGCATTTACTTATATTAATCTTATAACGAAATATACAGCCGTGTTCTGGAAATCGAATTCGAGTGAAGACAAATTTAGCTGAAAATCTTTATCGCTTTCAGTTTCACTTGAATTCGATTTCGATTTCTAGAACACGGCCGATAGTTAATCACGATAACCATACCAAACGAAATTCCTTTCTAATAATTCTCACTCAGTAAACAAATTTTACAAATTACTCAAATATATGTAAATAAATTTAATAGAAATTAGTTTAGAATATCAGTTATCATTAGTTTTATTGTTTAAACATTTTATTTTTTATTAATTGTGTTAACTCATTATTTCTATTTATTTTTTATAAATTAAAAAAAAGCCTGACAATTTGAAAAGTTATTCATAATAAATATTTTATTAAAAAAATTTTAAATTTTGGACAATTTTAAAGTAGAAAATGGTACTTTCTTTTGAAACCAATTAGAAAACTCCCAAAAAGATCTGCTGAAATAAAGAATAATTCCTAATAAACCTAAAAAAATAATCCACTTTGAATCTGTTTGAAAAAAACAGTTTTCCAGAAGAATCGTTAGCAGTATTAGTTTTTTATGGTGCTTTGCTTTAGACTCATTAGAAGTGGGAAGGCTTTTTTGATTTTGAATTAATTGAAAAAACTAAGCGACATGTTTAAGACCATGTCGGTACAATTTCCTTTTGAACACTTTACCACTATACGTGAAGAACAAGTTAATATTAACGAATCAAGTGTATATTAAATTTGAAATTTTTTGTGAAACAATTTAAAATATTTTGGGAAGATATTCCCATAAATCTCATTTATTTGGGGACTTTAAATCATTCTATAGCAATTTAACAATGTCCACGACTTCGAAAGGACTGCACAGGAAGAACAATTTGGCAACAAATTGCTTTTACAATCTGTTAAAAATAAAAAATTATTTAGAAAAATCCTAGAAATTTCAAGACCTTCAAACATTTTTTCAAAAGTCTTCAGTTTTAAATATTTGATATTAAATGAATAGATAAAACATTGGCTATTTATTTACACTTATTCTCCAAACAATAATTAAGTTTAATTCGAGAAGAAAAAAAGAAAAATCTTTATCAACGACTTGTATATGCGACATGTCCCTGTAACAATATTCGTATTTTTTCTAGTGTCCCTTCTTAAACTCGTATACGTCCAGGCGTTACGTTATTGTGTCATGCTAAAAGCTACAATTTGATGTTTAAAGCCTCGTACAAAATGCTAGCAACAATTTCAAATGGTGTTCATAATAGAGCAACAATTTTACGCAACCACACACAATTTCAATTAAGAAAACGTTTGCAAATTTTGCCCCGAACAGTATTACGTATTTATTATTATTTTCTTAAAACATTTTGGTAAAATGTTCATTCAAATTGTTGCTGAAGTAGAAGTAGACTCAACTTTTTAAATAAACTTTAGTTAGCTTTTTTTGGAAGAAATAAGAGAGAAGAAAAAACGAAATTGTTGCTCCCATTGTGAACAAAGCTTTAAACTTTATAAATACGAAATATTGCTCTGGGCAAAATTTGCAAACAGTTTCTGATTTGAAATTGAGTGTGTTTGCGAAAAAAAATTGTGCCTTATTTTGAACAGAAGTCCAAGCCGATATATAATTCTCGGCGGCGGCGGAGGCTTGAAGAAAGCTAGCCGGCGGCGGCTTAAAGCCGATGTTAAATTAAATAATTTTCTTAAATTTAAAAACAAACCTTTTTACCTTCACAGAGAAAACAGATTCGTGATCACAACCGAATTTGGCGCCAATCGAATTTCGTCGGTTGCACGTACTATCACACAATTCGGTTCCAATTACTGAAAATGTCGTTGCTTAGAATAATATTGTTGATAGCAACATTTGAATTTTAGTACACTATCAGTCATAACAACAGATATTGTTAGTTGTTAGTATGATTATTAAAAACAAAATTGTGCTCATACCCGAATATATGATAGCTGCAACTGAATTAACACATAATTGTTGTTCATAACACGAGATTTGATTGTCGTTATCAATATATTTTTTTAACCGGTCAAATGTAGCCCATAAAGGGCAAGGACTTTTCCAAAGGTAACCCCAATGAATAGAAAAAATGTCTTATTTTACAGTACGATGTCCTAGGGCCCATCCAGCTTGCATTACAAAGGAGAAGTCTTAAAACTACTCCATGGTATACTGCAGAGGATTAGCTTTGAAATCGTTTCAAAACGAAAACATGTCGTTAAAAAACGAAGACATGTCGTTTCACTGCAAACTCTTCTTAATAATGACATGGTCCATACTCTTGCATTACATTGGACCAGCCCAGGATCAAAATGGATTAAGTAGTCCAATATAATTTGCAGGGTATAAAAAAATAATACATACATACATATGTACGTGCATATGTTCATACCTATAAGAATACATAAATTACTTACCCCTATTTATTAAGTTTTTGCACATTTTCCATTTTTGAATGCAAAGATATTTTTTAAATATAAAATTAAAAATAATTTTAATTTATCAAATATTTCGACAGAAAATTTAGAAAGCAATTGGGGCTTTTAACTATTTTTCGGTTGTGAATTCTGAATAATTATATTTTCATTTGTTGTACTCGAATTGAAACTATTCCAACAATCAATAATTAGCTGCAATAAATGAATAAACATTTATATTACAAAATTTATTGACGAAAGCAAATTATTGATTGCAATGACCAATATTCAGTATTGCCCTGTATTAAATTCAGTTGTGATTCTAACCATTTGTACTAATTTTTAGAACTAAATTAAATTAGTTATCATAACTAATAAAAGAATTGAAGGAATCATATTTCAGTTAGAACACCGTTTTAATAATCAAGAGAATTAAAAATCAGTTAGAACTATACATTTTTAATAGTTGCAATAATAAATCATGTAACTTGATCAATATTTTATTACTGCAACCGTTTTCCAACCAATTTGTTTTCTGTGTGTTCGTTAAAGGGTATAACAAAATATTATTTATTTGCCTAAAACATATCTTGCCGAATTTATGTTTTTCAAGTATCTTTCTCTTGCCAATTTGAGAATCTCACAAAAAATATCCCCAATTCGAGACATCACATGTGCTTTCCTTTTTTTTCTACATAAGCTTCTCTATTGCAGAAGTTTTTTAAAATATTCTATAAATCCAAAATAACTCAAATGATTATTTTAATTCGAAAGCTCTTCATTTTCTGACCCTGATGAATTTTCTACAATTTTACTCGCACTTTGTGTAGAAAAATACCTTTTTAGACCTATCTCTGCAGTTTGGAAAAAAAACTCTTGAGTCAGAAACTGTAGTGTTCCGTATTGTTGAATTGAAAATTATAGATTTGTTTTTTTAATTGATGTATTTTCTAAAAAGCAGATGATAACAATTGAAAGCATTAAAGATTAAAGTCATTGACACCAAACAAAAACGGAAAAAATTTTAGTTAAGCCTAATCAGAAAGTTAAAACGGATTTTTCTAACTTTAAACCTTTTCGCCGAACTTCAAAGATATTTCTTTGTGTTATTATAGTAAATAACTTTATAATGATACATATAAACGAGATTTACATATTTTCAAAGCCAGGGTAATCATTTTTTAATGTCTAACCAAAAAAAAAGTTGGGCTAAGCTGGTTAAGTCGGCTTAAAATCTAAGCCGAAACCAGCCGGACTTTTCGGCGGCGGCTTATGCAATGAAAAAAACATCGGCGGCGGCGCTAAGCCGGCTTGGAGCTGATCGACTTGGACCTCTTGTCTTGAATTCAAATTTAACAATTCAATTCCAAAAATTTTAATAAATTATATTAAGAAGCAACATCAAACTGTTGCATGAGTTTACATTTTGTGCAACATTGCTTACCCCGCACAGTGTTGTGAGGGTGGCATTAAATGGGTTGAGTAAGAGTGTGAAAATAGAGCAATTTGTGAATGCGTTTTTTAGAAAGTAACCTAGGCAAGGCAGGCCGAAATTTTTTTTAAGATATACCCAATAGATTAGAAGATACAGCTCTTTAAATACTAGATTTTGAATTTTAAATGTTTTCTTTTAAAAATGTTATAGAAACATGCGTCTTTGGAAGGGATATATTTATAATTAAATCGGGTCAATAATGTAATATTCTTTATCCTTCTTATACTCACGTCAAAATATGAAACACGTATACTCACTCGCTCGTTGTCTGTCAGACCGATGTATGCGGAGCTTACAAAACTAATATTATTATGTTAAAAAAAACCAACCGTAATCAGGCTGAATAAAACCCCTTTTAGAAACGTACGTTTTAAAAATATCAACAAAAGTTTAATAAAAAATAACTTTTTTATTCATGACAAATTTCATTCTTTGTAAAATATGGTTACATTTTTAAGACATAAAACACTTAAAAAAAATATATTTCTATTAAAAAGTCAGCCTGGCAGACCAAATATTGCTGTATGAGCATACATGTTTCGCTTTCAGGCCTGGAACAGAATAAAGTAGTTGTACACTCAAAAGAAAAATCAATCCATCCGTACTCAAATCAATCCGAAGCGGTATTAATAGTACGGTAAGTACGGATTTTCTTGAATCAAGTACAGAAAGATTGATTCAAGTACGGACTTTCAATCGCGAAATACTTAACTCATCCATATGCAATCCGGAATTCGTACTTGAAATAATCCGAAAATGAGATTGATTGAGATAAAACTAAGATTGAATTAATCCAAAATGCGCTTGATTCAAGAATTATAAAATAGATTTAATCCGAATTCGTACTAAAAATAATCCGAAAATGAGATTGATTTAAGCAAAACTAAGATTGAATCAGTCCCAAAATAGCTTGATTCAAATATTATTAAGTTGATTTTATCCCGAATTCGCGCTTGAAAAAACCATAAAGAAACTAGAAAGAAAAAATTATTATGATTGATCTACTTACCCGTTTTACACCTTACCGAATGATAAAACACCACCATCATACCCGATATGGTTTTTACTTAATAAATCTTATGTACATATTTAACTAAAAATATAAACTAAATGAGAAGCAAGGGTTCAAATATACTTTTTAACCCTACACATGATTCTGGCCAGACATTATTTCAATGTGTAAGAAAATAAAACATGCGTAAGCCGATGGGTTAAACATAAAAATAATATATTTTTTTCTTGTTCTGTTGTTTTTGTTGTTTAAAAAAAGTCTTATCTTTTTTTTACTTGATTTAAAAATTTTGTACTTATTTCAAGAAATTCCGGAATCGATTTTCGAAAGTTATCCCATTTAGGATTGTTTTGAGCATGTTTTAGTAATATTCGTACTTGAATTTTTGAGTACGGCTCATTAAAAACTTGATTTATCCCGAGTGTTTTTCTTTCTGTGTAGTAGTAGCTGAAGCTGACGATTGCTCTGTAGCGCTACAAAGTACAAAATTTCGAATTTTGCGCTTCAACTTCAAAGACTACTACAACTACGTATTCTGTTGACACCATTTTGAAACTACCGTTTTAACATTTGATAGCCAGTAGCGCTATTTGTAACGTTGTACTAAAGCTACTATTCTGTTCCCCACATCATAAAACGATGAAGCTAACAAAAATCACAAAACTCTCCTGCTCTTAATCCATAATAAAAAAATTTAAATTCTATAAAGGTACGGTCACATATGGCAAACAATTGTCAAATTTTGTTTGCCAGCATTTTTAAAAAATTTGTTTCAAAAAATAAAAATTTTATTTGCTGGTCACACTGCGCACATTTATTTGCCCATTTTTGTTTGTTCAAACAGATATTAAATACCTTCAAATAAAAAATGGGAAAACATGTTTGTCCTGTGTTCACATATAAAAATATTTGCCTAAAAATAAATATTTGAACAAATTGTCAAAAATAAAAAATTAAATCAATAAAATTACTTTTTATTTAAACTAAAAATTTACATTTTGATGCAAAATATTGAAACTTTTATGGTTTTATGGTACAGAAGAGCGAGAACAGTAGTTTTAAAAGTAAAGAGGATTAAGATAACAAATAAAGGGATACAGGCAATTTGGAGAAGTAATTTCAATCTCTTATACAACTTAATTATGAAACTAAAGCATTATTCGATACGGTTTTAGATGCAAGCAATAAAGTGTTTTTAGACAGTGGATCTATTGTAAATTATAGACCGATCTTCACGAAATTTAGTAATATGATTTCTAGACATATAAATTGAGTTAGTGAAAAATTTAACGATAATTATGCCACTAATTATGTTGGTTTTTGCAACAGAAATATCGATTTTTTCGGGAGGTTGTTTCGGTCCATAACTCTTCTCTACTGAACCAAAAGTTCTGAATTTCAATTGGAAGAACTTGAACGAACTTGCCAATAAAATTTAAATTTTTCCTCAGCCTCCTTTTCTTAATCGATGTAACAATGTCTTTCCGCCCGGCCAGCTGTCCATGTTAACCTTATTCGCAAAGTACATGTCGCAATTTTTGAGATAATCGGGTGTGTTCTAGATTCCGAATTCACCCAAAAGTGGATTACTTCAGTATTTTTTGTGTTCTGCAATTAACCTCCACATGTTTTTATTCGTTTTCAATTAGAGTAGTAAGGGGTTAGTGAAACGAATCGACTTTTATTCTTATATGTGAGAACATTTTTTGCAAAAACATAATTTTGATTTTTAATTTAAAATGTTCTTTATTCAATTTAATGAAAACAATATGTATTTTCACATAAACATTGCGAATTTTTGCAAATTTCCACTGATTTAACAATTTTTACAGAATTTTTGCCATTCCTTATAGGGACTTTTAATTAATGTTATGGCTTGTTTTATATATTAAAATTTTTTGGGAATTTTCGCTATTTTTGTAAATTTTTTTTTTGTTTTTTTCCGACATATTGTTTTTTAACCATTTAGCCATCTCAATAAATTTTTTGGTTTGTTTCCAAGTTTGCAATTTTTTGTGAATTTTCGCGATAGATGCAATTGTTTGCAGTTTTAACGATTTTTAATAAATATTAAACTTTGCTTTCATGCTGCCATTGGCAAATTTTTGCAAATATCCGCTAATTTAGCAATATTTATCGAATTTTTGCCATTCCTTATAGTTTTAGGGACTTTTAATCAATTTTATGGCTTGTTTGAAATATTAAAAATGATCGCTATTTTTGCAAATTTTTTGCAAATTTCGCGTATCTTTGTTGATCTTTTCTAGTGTTTACGTTTTTATTGTCATAAGAGGTGGAAAGAATCGATCAATAATTTCACATAGCCTAAAAACTTATTTCTAAAGAAGAGCCCTTGTGCCCATAGACAATCTATTATCATCTTACCAAATGTTTTTGTAATCGATCCATATTTTACCAAAGCTCTTATACAAATACCACTTCTGTTAATAAATTTTAATGTCATAATAATCTTAAAAATGTTGGTTTTGGCAATAATTTATATAATAGCTTGTATATCGGTCTAAATTTTGTCTTGGTAGGCCAAGAATTGGTTCTAGGTTACTTGCTACAATCACTTCAAGACGAAAAAATCTCATAAAAATTTCAATGTCGGTAAATTATTAGGCACAAATAAGTTTTATATAAATCTTAAATTCATTTTATAATTTTATTTTGGCGGGTCCATGATTGTCCACTGACCCCAAACACTCTCGAAAATTGATCTATTTATATAGATACGCCATGCTTGCAATGCATAATTCGTAACATAGGCTCTTATGTTATACCCATTTTAAATAAATTACCTATTTACTTAAGAAAAATGTATTTTGTAAAATCTTGAATCCTACTTACCGCTGCAACTCTTTGCTAAAAACAGAACACAGGAACATGTTTTTACATATGTAAATAAGTTTTTTCGTCATTAAAAAATTATTTAATTTTGTTAATTTTTTCAATTTTATTCAATAATTTGTATTTTAAAGCTTTTTATTTGCCGCTGTTTGGTCTTACAAAATTTTTGTAAGAACAAATATTTATTTGCCTAAAAACGAGGAAAATATTTGACGTTAAATGGTCACATTAGGAGCATTTTTGTTTGCAAGCAAATAATTTTGTTTGCCCAAAATCAGCTGTTTTTCTGTTTGCCCCTCAAAAATATTTTGTGGTCAGATTAGGGCAAACAAATATTTGATATTTTTTGTCAAATGTTTGCCATATGTGACCGTACCTTAAGTCGGAAGGTTAAATTGGTTTTTATAGTCCTATCTTTATATGGCTTGTATAAATGTGAAAAATCTTGTCATTAGCTTTTGTCGATATGATAAGAAGTCCACAGACATTTTTCATAAGCGTCATTTTTATAGTCCAGTACCCTTGTTCTGTAACTTCGGTGAGAATTTCTCTCATCGAAAAAATTCGAAACAAAAATAACTCATGTCGAAAACTATCTAAAGAGATTACGTAGTTACTTTATAAATGCCATAATATGTGAAATTGCAGAGGTTGAATTTTCTAAAATTCAAAAAAATTTTCAACGACGGCAGCGAAAATACAACCGTCGCGACGGCTATACCAAAAAATGTAAAGTGCGACTTTAATGTTTATTGTTAATAAAATGGCTTTGAAACCATTCGCATATTTTTCAAAAATGTTAAAAGAAAAATAATTAAACAATGAAAAAATCAACTAAGAACAAAATACTTTTTTTTTCCGTGTTATTTATTATTCATCGCATTTTGCGTTTTTAATATATTTTTTTGTGTTAAAATTTTTTCTCACCCCATTTTTATTCGTGACTTTATTTGACAGTTCAAAGCAGGAACTTTCTCACGAAAATTGTACAGACACACTTTTTCTGTAATTGTGCGAGTAATTTCCTTACGTGACAGCTATTGCTCGCCAAAAATGTTACAGACGCAGTTGAGTGAGAAAAACAGCTGTTTGTTTTTATTTATGGCTTTTTTTGTTTCATTTCTCATGTTTTAATCGAAAAGTTTCTCGACGCGGGAGTTACAGAACATGGGCACTATACTGTTTTGCTGAACATGGCTTCAATTAATTTCCATATTACCACTTATTTTGCTTATGAAGTTTTTTGCCTTGAATCAAGCCATGAATGAAAGGCCTTATTTAAGCAAAATCTATGTATATACAAAAACTTTGTCGGTAAGCCTACTTAATTTTTTTTACATAAATACCGTGTAGTTATTATAATCTTCCAAATTAAATCTTTCAAATTGAATAGCTTCCTTCACTCATTATTTAGTAGCTGTCTTCTATAACAACTTCTATAGCTACTTCTTTATAGATTTATGTAGGTAAAAATATAATGACTAACATTTGAATGCCTTAATTTTGGGACATCCCTTGTAAAATTCATCGGTTCTTTCAGTAGAATTGTAAATAGTGCTTTTAGTTTCTTCTGATTACTAAACACATTATTTTGTAGGCTAAAACGACAGACAAAAAGGATATTGAGAAATATCTTTCTAAAAATAAAGAAAATAATGAAATTGATGACTCTGTCTATTCTGATCTAAGTGATCTAAGTGATATGTACATATTTCCTTAAAATTTAACTGTCTTGTCATTTTTTTAAATGAGAAGAAACTATAAATAAATACATGTATGTATATGAAAGACATCAACAAAAACATAAACAAGTATTTTTGTTAAAAAAAAGGATATTTGGTCACTTCAAATTACCTTGATTATCGAGTTCGCAACATGCCAAATACATATATCAGTTACATAGCGAGTTAAAAATACTAAAAACATATGCAATAAAACTTTTAATATAAATATTTAAAAAAATAATAATAAACACGTAATACTGCCGTGGGCAAAAATTGCAAACGTTTTCTTAATTAAAAATGTGTTTGGTTGCGAAAAAAAATATTGTGTTGATAATTTACTTAAAAAAGTCTCGCTAAAACTCGCTGGTATGCTCGTCATGATGCATATTTTGTTTTTAAAATTAGTGGTCTACAATAATAGATGAATTAAACCTAATTGCACACGGAAAGAATTTTTTAATAAATCACCAGAAAATATGGCTTGAACCAAGAAAAATTTGAATGATCTCGTCCAAATCAAAATTACTTATTATTATGGATTTTCTTGTTTAAATAAAAGAAATTGACGGCTTGAGAAACTAAACTTCTTTCTGCGTAGTAAACAAGGACGAGGATTCGACTACACGATCTGAAGCTATTGGATTGCAACGAAAATTACATAAAATAGAAACAGCTGTAAATTAATATCCCATTTGGACACTACGAAAAATTTTTTGTAAGCTTCAAGCAAATAAGTATATTTACATTATTAACTCAAACCAAACTCATTTGCAAATACAAAAGATGGGCGTTCTGCGCAAAATATATCAGATCAGTGTTCGAAAATAAACAATACATTATTAAGCGTTAAGGCTCACACACCCAAGAACGATATCTATTTTTTTTATTGATTGTGTAGACGAACACAGCCCTTAATACCGCTCGTAACTATTTTTTTAGAAAGAGCCGAATATTATATCGGCCCCTTTGCGCGAAATTATCGTATGTTACAAAAACCAAATTTTACAGGACAGCCATTTTTCTACTTTTCTCTGCTTTCGCTTGCAATATCAAAATGAAAATATACAATCAATTTTTGGAGCAACGAAGTGGAATTCGCCTACAATATTTTGTCAGGTGACGTCTCTTTGAATGTAGAACAAGATTGCATCAAAAACTCAATTTCAAAAAAATTGGCTTAAACAATAATTTCGCGCAAAGGGGTCGATATAATGATCTGTTCTTCGTAAAAAAAACAGAACAATTGTAGTGATACTGTAGACAAACATTACATTTTTATGTTCTATGATGTTTCTTTTTTACATTGATAAGGAAACGAACAAACAAAAAATATTAGCAACGACCGCAGCACGAACAGATTGTGTATTTATTGTGTATATGTTTTGTTTGTGTAAATTTTTTTTGCTGGCTTTTTGTTTTTTTTTTTTCTTATGTGTATTTTGTTTCTGTTAAAATGTTTGGTTTTTTTACCAGTCAAAAGCGACGAACATTATTGAACCGAACTGAACACAATGAAGTTTGTGTTTTAAACAAAAAACCGAACAGAATTAAATGTTCTCATCTTTTGTTGAGTTGGATAAGTATTATTTTTGTGTTCGAAAGGTGACAAACAGGGAAATTTTATTTTTTAATGTTTTTCTACACTAACACTATTAGCGTTTGTGTTTTCCACAAATCTACTGAACCGAACACTAAGGAGCAATATTAAGATATATTAAATTCACGGAAACTTTAAGATGTGGACCCCAATACATATGTAGCTTTACGAATTTCTTTAAGTATTTTTTGCTACAAAAAATAAGCGCTAATTACAAAAAAAACCTTATTATTATTTTCTTTTTTTTGTACAATATGTAGTATGAATTTTTATTAAAAAGTGATGTTTGGATTGGCCAAAAGATTGCAATATTAAAATTATTACACAATAATTTAAATACCTAAAAAGTACCTAGTGTATGTTTTTTTTATAAACACTTCTATATAAGTACATATCGTTATCATAAATGAGTGATGCAAATAGTAGGAAATTTTCCCTTTTTGTAGGTATATTTTCGGAAAATTTCAAACTTAGGAAAAAATTACAGATATTTTATTTAAAGGCAAATGTGGGGAATTTTCAATATATTATCTCATTTTCAATATATTGTGTAAAAGAACGTAAATATTCGTATTATTTTCATTTAAAAATAAGACATTTTCATATACAATAGGTAGCATTTAAGTACAAATGTTGTATTTTTGTACCCTCCACCCAAAATGTATAAACAAAGTGACCTCAGTACGACAACAATGAAACAATAGAAAAAACAACAGGCATTTTGTTGCTAGAATTGACGGCAAATGTCAAAATGCCTTATTAAAAAAGTAAATAAAGAAAAAAAAAGAGACACCAAACTTCACTCACGAAGAAAATCACTGCAAACAGCTGCGCTTGTGAGGTCACTTTATTAGGACATTCTGCCTCCACCACAATTAGTTGTGAACATGGTATATTAAGTTTGTCATTCCCTGTGAATCTTTTTTATTATTTATTTCAGACCCCATAAAGTATTTATATTCTGGCTTTTTGAGTAATTCTAAGTCGATTTAGCCATGACCGTCTGTTAAAAACACGCTCACTTTCGAAAAACTCAAAAGAAATGAACAGAGCTATGAATCAAAATGTGGAACCACCTCCTTAAAAAATTGATAATTTTTTTACAAAAACTACCATAAATTGTGGAACAATGCACGGAATGATATAATTTTGCAAATGTTCGAATGAAAATCACACTGTAAAATTTCGTGAAGATTGGTCTATAATTTACCCTAGGAAAACTCCCGGAAAACAGTTTAGTACGCCTAAAACCGTAATAATTAATGCTTTCATAATAGAATTTGGTACGTTACAGTTTTATAACACTAGTAATGACAATGTGTAATTTTGTGAAGATTGGTCCATAATATACCATAGGCCCATATAAACCCTACTCCTAAAACCGTAATTTATATTGGTATTAGAATAAAATTTATTACTTCACAGTTTTATAGGACTAGAAAAAGCACTAGTAAATTTCGTTATGATTGTTCCATAATTTACTATAGGCCCCATATAAAGACCATTCTGCTAAATTAAACAAATACGCCTAAAACCGTAGCAGATGTAGATATTACGGTAAAATTTCTTCTAACTAAGCTTTATATGGCCAGAAAAAATGTCATGTTATTTTGTGATGTACGGTCCATAATTAACATTTGAGCCCATATTTAGCAGCCTTCTGAAATTCATTGTAAACGCTAAAACTTATTCCACGGCTGTATTAAAATTTTTTCAAATTTATGTTTTTTAATACTAGAAATTACTCTGCAGAATTTTATGATGATTAGTTCATAACTTACCATGGCTCCAATATAAATTTCCCTTCTGAAAACCATTTAAGTTCGGCTTAAACTGGTACAAATCATGATATTTTACTCAAGCTAGTTAAAATTGCTAAAAAAAAAGCATACAACTTTCTGATTGTCGGTCAATAATTTAATATACAGTGCCGCTCACTTGAATAGGTTCACATTTTTTACATTAAAATTAATTGTTTTTATGTTAAATAATAAAGTAATTAGCTATGTATATTAAATTTTTAAAATATTGAATAAAAATGACTGCAATAATTTATTTCTGATTTTAAACAATTTTTTTTCGTTTGATACTCTGCTTTGGAACACAATTTCTTGGCTCATTTGAATAGGTTCAACGACATTAATTAAAAAACCAACAAGAAAATATAATTTTCATTTATAATTTTTTATTTTTAAAGAAGTTTTATAATATTTTAATAAAGATTTAATATTGAGTATATCCTCCTTTATTGGATATTACTTCAAAAATACTATTTTGGAGGGATTTGTAAAGATTCTCAGTTAATGTCAAGATAATTTTGGCCCAAGCTTTTTTAATTTCTTCAATTAAAGTTTCTTTTGATGAACATTGCCTGACCGACTCGAGAAAGAAGTCCCCATTCATTTTCTATAATATTCAAGTCACGAAAATATGGTGGCCACTCCAAAATTTTGACATTTTGGTTTCGAATCCATTCTTTTACAACTCTTGCTGTATGGATCGTGGCATTATCTGGTTGAAATATCCACTGAATAGTTTGAAAAACACTAGAAAAATGTGGAAAAGCCTTCTTAACTACATTTTTGTAACTGATCTTCTTCTTTTCGTAAATCATGGAAATTATAATTATAACCATCTGGACCTTCCAAATTAAATTCATAAGAAAAAACAATATGTTGCTATTCCTTTTTATAACACATGTGTTCCCGGGCAAACTAAAGTCGTTTTGATTTACGAGTGGCATAAAGAGGTGCCTTTTTTAATTTTTAATCTTTTTAAATGCTTGGCTCTTCGTATAATACGTATTACCGTTGCGACGCTTGCTGTAACACCCGTTTTTTGTTTAATTTGTACAGCAGAATCGAATTGGAGTCAGATCTTATAATAGCTCTTCTGACCGCCTTTGTTGTGACTCTATGCGTACGTCCTTTCATTCTGACTTTGTCCAATTTTTTTTTGCAATGCCTCTACGACTTAGACCAGTTTCCACAAAATCTTTAATTTTGCCTTTTTCTTCTTCAGTTAATGGCTTACTGCGCCCCATTTTTAAAAAAAAATTAAAACAATATTTCATATATTCAGAAACACGCAAATTATTAAAGTTTTTATCCGTTGTTATAGGTGAGTGAACTGAATTTAATCTTAATGAACCTAATTAAGTGAGCTAAAATTTACATGTACTTTTGCTGCATTTTTACAAAAAAAAAACAAAAAATATTTATGGTACCGTTAGCTTTGATTCTCTAAATTATTAGCATACAAAAGACCCATCAACTTTAGTTTTAATAAATTGTTCTCGTAAAGTATGAATTAAGAAAAGTTAAAATGATAATTAAAAAACTTATGAACCTAATCAAGTGAGCGGCATTGTATGTCTAAACCACAACCAATTTTAATGCTGATGTCTTTTTTTATTAAGATAGATTAATAATAAATAAATATCATATAATTCCTATAGTTAGGTAATATAGATATATATCGCTGGAGGGTATCAAAGATTCGGCACAGCCGAATATAGCACACTTACTTGTTTTCATATGAAAATATTTTGACATTTGCTTTTATTTTTTAATTGAATGGGAATCAATTATATTCACCCCTATTATGAAAGTCGACGTCGACACAAGTCGATGGCACCTGAACAGTAATGGTATTTTTTGAGTCGTTATTGACAGTAATCTATTACTATTGAAAGTCAATTGATATTTTCTAAGGCGCTTTTAAGTCGACGTTGAGTAGAATTTTGCGACGACTCAAATGAAAGTTAAAGAAATTTTAAATGAAATGTAAACATATTTTTTGAATACGTTTAAAATAAAAAATGCAAATTTAAAAGTTATGGGCACAAATTGTATTATTAAATTTAACTCGAAGATTCGGAAAAGTTTGCTAAAATAGTAAAAATTCGCGAAATTTTTTAATTTAAGACGAACGCCTCAGAGAACCAAAATTGCGAAAATTCAGAAAAGTTTGCGAAAATAGCAAAAATTCGCGAACATTTTTAATATATCAAAAAAGCCATAAAATTGATTAAAAGTCCATAAAACTATATGATATGGCAAAAATTCGGTAAAAATTGCAAAATTAGCGGAAATTCGGAAAAACTTGCTAACTGCGACATGATAGCAAAGTCTAATATTTATTAAAAATCGTTAAAGCTATAAAGAATCAAAAACTTATAGGAAAAAATTGCTTCTGTCGCGAACATGGCTAAAATTCACGAAAATTTAGAAATCGAAATCACGTGAAATTGAAATCGAACAAATTTTGAAAACTCTTCCGTGTTCAAAATTCATACAAAATATTTCCTTTTAAATACCTCATACTTTGAGAACCACTTTTCCCTACTTAAACTACTTTCGAAATCAGAAAAAGCTACGTTCATTTTTACAAAAATTCAATTGAAAATCTTCATCGATGTCACTTAAGCTACGGTCAGACTTATCAAATATTTGACGAAAAAAACGGGACCAACAACCAAACTAAAAAATCATTTCGCTTAATATCAATATTTATTTTGGTTAAAATACCACATCTTACAAAAAACTGTTTTTTGCTATGTCTAGAAGTATAATAAGTTTATTTTGTAATATTAAGACCATTTTAAATCTCACTAACTATTAACAAAAGTAGGGGTTACGCTTATTTAATCAAATATTTAATAAGTGTGACCGTAGCTTAACACTTGGTTTCGATATGCAGAACCTGGCCGAAAATGTCGGAAAATAACAAAAAAATATGCAAAAATATCGAAAATTTTCAATGTTTTAAACAAGCCATAAAATTGATTAAAAGTACCTTAAACTATAAGGAATGGCAAAAATTTTCTAAATTAACAGAAATTCGAAATTCGAAATTTACTAACAGCGGCCTGATAGAAAAACGTTTAAGCTATAATCAGAAAACTTGTAATAAAACGATTTTTTATCGAAAACATTGCAAAAATTCGAGAAAAACTTAAAAATTGGAAACAAACGGTTAAAAAATATGTTGGAAAATAACATAAATAGCGTTTAAAAGTGAGCTATAATGATTAAGAGCAAATATAAGAAAAAAAATAATTGGAGATGGGATTTTTTTTCTCAAATTTTCGATAACTAGTCGACGTTGACACAACATTCTTATAAAATACCAAATTAACGTCGAAGTGATGTAGTCGTCGACATGATGTGACAATAATTTTAAATTAATGTCGACGTCGACGACGACTAACATAATAGGGGTGATTATGAAATACTGAAAAAAATTGAACCCCTGGCTGATGACGAATGTGCTTGTGAAGAAACTTAAAACCTTCATAAACAAATGCATAAGGAAAATTCTAAAGATTTGGTGGGCAAATACCAAATGTAATAAACATCTTCTGGCGAAATGTTACCAATTTGCGATACAAATTGAAATTAAGTAGATACGATGAAACTGGATTGGCCATACGTTCCGAAAACCACGAATGAAAGTCTTTGGACAGCCCTAGAGTGGAACCCGCAAGGCAACAGGCGACGAGGTTAACCAAAATAAATGTGGCGACGAACTATTAAAGAAAGCATTAAACGAATGGATAAAATTTCAAACGAATAATATCTACCGCACGAGACAGAATCGAATAGCACATGGAGTGAAAGGAATTAAGAAGAAGATATCTCTCCTTCTGCAAATTATGATAGTTGAATTTAAACGCGCCAGTTGTTTTATAATTGTCTTTTGTAGGACTACCGTCTTTTCTGTCCCTTGTGAAATGGTAATTAGGATTTGCTTATTCTTATTTCTAGTTAAGTTATTAACCTTCGCACTACAACGATTCCCATAAAGTTTGAAAATTCCATCTTAAACGGGTTTTTTAATAAGCTAATGGAGAATTACATTGAGTCAGTTTGAAAACCCCAAATTGTACAGTTTTCGAAAAAAAAAGTATTTTTTTGTATAGGGTTTATTCGTTTGATCCTTTAAGACAATATAAAGAGAAGAGTTAATATTGTGGAGTGTATTTTATTAATCTAATGATAAAGAGGATCACCTGGTTGAGTAATCGTGTAGGAAAGAGGTAAGTATAGTCTTTTTGAGATTTAAAAGCTTAAAGTTCAGTTCTAGCCATTTTGGTTTTTTTTTAAACAATTCTGTCTTAAGATTTTGCGGGTACTAAAAAATGTTGACAACTGTTAAGTTATTTAGTATTAAATTTAAATTCAAAATTATTATGTTTAAAAATTCATAATTATAGATATTTACATTCAAACGATTAACAGTTGTCGATTAATCGAATAATTTTGGGCGATTAAATGTTCGAATAATTTTAAATTGTTTATATTCGATTAATGAATAATACGAATAATTAATGTTGATTAATCGATTAATCGAAAATTTGTTTTTTCACAGTATAAGTTTTTTTCTTTTATGTAAAAAACAAGCCGGTACGTTTTATAGCCTTTTATTCTTTCTTAACTCAGAAATATTTCCTTCGAGTAACAATTTTTTAAATATAGTAAAAAGACTGAAACCAAAGAGTTTGGGAAAAATTTATTTTTAAGAATGAATATTACAGTATTCAACGGATAATTACCTCCGCAAAAATGCCAATATTTTTGGGTAATTATGCGGGGTAAGTATTTAAAAGAATACGCCTAACTACCTCATTGAGGTAATTTAGCGAATTCGTTTAAATACCTCGATGAGGTAATTAAACGTGTATCTTGTAATACCTCAACTCTGATGGATGAAAAAATGTTAAGATATAGGAATTTTTACATGTATCAGCTAAATCTAAGGAGATAGCAATAAAAACAAAGGGATTTGTTGTCTTAAATTGTATCTGTAATGCGTTTTGAGATGGCTTGTAATATCCTTCTAACAAAAGCGTACTCACACGATCAGGCAAACCGTTAATATGCAATTGCATGGTTTTTCCTGTGGGAGCAATGAAGGCTGAAGCAATATATTTATGGTTTTGGAACTTTTTATTAATTATGGTATCGATTTGATTGAGAATAATTTGCATATTTTAGCTATTGCTGCATTTTTATTGCACACATATTTCAAGTTTTGGAAGCATATTTTAATGCATGACCAGCAAATAAAAAAATTGCTTTAAATTCTGGTTACACAGAAAAAAATATCTTAAAAAAATTTTTAACAACACAGTTTGTTAAAAATAAAATTTTAGGTCAACAAACTTTTTGTTTGATTCCAAGAAAAAATTTATCAAATTGACGCAAAAAAGGACTCAATAAAACATATTTAATAATGAAATAATTAAATATTTCTTCATATTCAATAAAAAAAATATTTGAATCGAAGTAAAGACAGTATTTTAACCACTCTTGTCCATTTTTAAATAGCTCATAATTCTCATTTGCTTTACAGTTTTATTTGAATAATATATTTAGTTTTGCCAAAGTCTTTGGAAAAGGTTTCCTGATGATCTGGCCTAAGCAACCAGTGAAATGCGCATAGGAACTTACTTATCCCCGCATAATAAATTTAAGTGTTTTTATAAAAATATAAAAATTAAAAATTTATGAAATCATCATTAATAAATGAAAAAATAAAGATTCGATAAACATTTTGTTTGATTTATTCAACATTTTCAACAATTTATTTTAACAAATCAAGTAAACATTTTGTTGAAAAAAAATATTTTGGGCAACAATTTTTTTTATTGACTCAATAAACTTGGTTGTTGACTAAAAATTTAACAACCGTCATCGCTAAAATTTAGTAACCGTCATCGCAGAAAATTCAAAAATTTTTGTAATCAAATATGCGGTTTTTGTATTCAAATATGAAAATGATTTTCTTCTGTGTAATAGATGAATTTTCTGTTGCTTTAATTTCGCACTCTACATTTAACTTGTACTCTACAATTGTAAGCCAAAGCAAGTTTTTGTTGAAGATAAATGGTATTCCAAACTGTAAAGTTTTATATGTATGCAAACATTAAGAAGAAAGAAATTATATATATTTGAGCTTATACATAGAAATCTGAACGCATCGTTTAGTAAACTGATTGAATCAGAAACACTATTAAAAGTAATGTTTTCATGTCCGTCCGTCCATATTGTGCGGAAAGTAAAACTAGCAGTTTTTAGATAATTTGTTAACATTTGGTAAGTACGTTTTAATTGTCATAAGAACGAAACCTTTGTTAGTTTTAAGAATCGGTCTATAATATCACATACTCCCCATGCAAACTTATGGTTTTTGTCCATAAACCATGTTTGTATTAAGATTAATTTTAGCCCGAAATATCTTACTGAAAATAAAACATGGTTTAATCGGCTCGGATTTAAACATACAGCTTCCATTCAAATATCAATCCTTCAAATATTCAAGCTATTTTATCCTTTCAAATGTTTATATAATTTAAAATTTAGCGACCTTTCCTTTAATCCTCTTATGACAAAATGTCTCATGCATTTGGTGTATCTAGATAATATTCAGCACAAATAGCTCTTATATGAATCTTAAATGCATAACATAACTTTATTCTGGTGAGCCCTGAATTGTTTAATTTTCATAAATATTTTAAAAGTTATAAAGTGTTATTTACAAAATTTATGGAAAAATTAGGACAAATTTTAATGTAGGGTGCATAAATGAGCAAATGCACACCAAAATAAAGCTTGGCCATTTTTCTTTTAAATTGTTTCGTTTAAAGTGAAGAAAATCGTGGTTTTTGACAATGTTATGAAGAAAACTTAAAAAAAGACCGGCAGACCCGATTTTTGGCAAAAATTCGACTTGAGCGACCTCTAAACCTCTTTCGAAAAATCTAAAAAAAATCTCAAAAATACTTTACCCTATAATAATAATAATAATAAGCCTTGCTTGATTAAAGTTGAATCAAAGCCGCCTCTATACTAGGCATAGGCTGTCTATAAGTATTTTCCATCTCTCTCTTATCAAAATTGTTTTACTTAGTTCACCAATGTTGCTATATTGTCTTCGTTGGTTTTCTTGCAGTGAGTTTATTTCATTTAATGTGGAACGTCTCCAAGTGGTTTTAGGCCGGCCTCTCCTTCTGCTTCCTTGCGGGTTATATGTTAGTGATTGTCTTGCTATCTCTTGTGGTGGTTTACGCAGAGTATGTCCTATCCATCCAAACTTTCTCTTCCGTATTTCAGCGTTAACATCATTCATGTTTGTACGCATCCACAACTGTTCATTGGTTATTCTATTGGGCCACCATATTCCCAAAATTCTTCTCAAGCTGCGATTTACAAATGTCCGTAGACTATCTTTTATTTCCTTGGTTACACACCATGTTTCGCATCCATACAATAGCACAGACAGGACGCATGATTTAAATATTTTTATCTTCGATCTGAGGCTGTATACGTTGTTTTTCCATACGTTGTTTAAAGTTATGAATGCTCCAAGTGCCTTTTTAATTCTGCTATCTACATCTTTAGCAGCGCCACCATCTTCGCTTATTATGCTACCAAGATATTGGTACTTCGTCACCCTTTCGATTTGTACATCCATTATTCTAAGGGGTTCATTTGTAGATGAGTTGATTCGCATTTCTTTCGTCTTTTTGGTATTAATTTTTAGCCCTACTTGACATAACTCCTTTACTAAATCGTTTAGCTTTTCTTGCATATCACTCTGTCTGTGCGACAGTTCACACTTGTCGTCTGCGTAGTCCAGTGACAATGACAATGACCCTATAAGCTTTTAAATTATGCTTGAGCCCCAAACAAATTTTTTTTTTGGGACACACTAATATACATATAAAGAAAAAGGGTTTTTTAAATCTGCATTGCTTTTTTATTATAACCAACTGCAATATAATTAAAATGTCCCATTTTCTTAATATTTTTTTACAAAAATTTTTATTTTTGACCGGCCGCCATTATTTGTTTTTTTTTTATTAAAATGTAATTTTTTTCTTGTAATAAGTAGTAAGAAGTAGGAAGTATATGGAAAGAATCAAAGTTGCATCGGTAAGTACTATTAGATTTTGAAAAGATTTCATCAAAATTTAGTCACAAGGTAGATTTTGTTTTGTATGGGAAATCTAACCAAAGACGACAAAATTTTTCTCGAAACCTTGCAAGTAACAGATTTCGGTGAAGTGTTAACAGGCTTTATTTTAATAAGTCATTATTTAAACATAAATTCAATTTAATAAAATGCATTAACTAAATTTTCAATTAACTTTTTTTTATTATAAAATTTTATTAATATGTAAAAAATGTATAAAAATGTTAATATTAATGTAATTTGTGATGTACTATTAAATATTTTAAATATGTTTTAAAATAAGTAAAAATAAACAATTGTAGACCATTAAAGTATTAAGCTTAGTTCACAATTGCAGCAACATTTTCAATTGGTGTTTACAATAAATCAACACTTTTTTTTGCAACCACACACATTTTCAATTAAGAAAACGTTTGCAAATTTTGCTTTAACTATATAACTTATTTTGTTAAATTTTTTGTTCAAAACTAAAAAAATATATAATAAACGTCAACTTTTTAAAAAAACTTTTTTGTTCAAAAATAAGAGGAAACTATATGAAATACTTTGGGAAGAAATAAGAAGAAAAAACGAAAAATTTGCTACCATTGTGAACGAAGCTTAATGTGAAATAAAATATTGAGCTATAAATATTATTAAAAGTTTAATATTATTCAATAAAATAATTCGCTATAAATAAACAATAGAATGCAAATAACAAAATGTATGTGTTCTTTAACCCTTTAACGGATATAGTGATCGGGACAGGATTAATTAAATCTAGTTTTGATTTAGGATAACTACCCTGCGGGAAATTTGTGTCAATTAGTCCAACAGACTGGTCCTGGGATTTGTGAAAATAGAACAAGTACAAAAATTAAGGGGTCATGACCAGTGAAAGAAGAACCAATCCCTAAACTGGTTTATGAAGAACAAAAAGGTAGAAAAAGTAATGAATTACAGTACAGTCTTCACCGGTGCTGTGACACATTTTTTGGTACTTTCTTAAATTTGGTTCTTGAATTTACATTGGGTTGACACTAAGCACGTTCATTGAGAATAGATCTGTGACTGGTCAAATGATGTCAACTGACCCCCTCCAATGACAACCCCATGTAAAAGTGATAGGTCTTATCCCTTTCAGACCCATGCTTTAAATTGCTTTCAAATTAACCTAAATCATAAAAATCAAACAATATATTTTTGTATTTTGTATAATATAGACCCATAAATTATTCTTACATGGTCCTTTTTGGCAAAAAGGACATCGCACAATTGTGCGGTCTAGGTCAATATCTGCAAAGTTACTTCGAACTGATAAAACATATTTTGGAACTTTTCTAACGTTTATTAAACTTAAAAAATACAGATACTTCACTACCTTATAAGAAATAAAGAATATAATCAGCGGAGTTTAAATTTTTTGTACCATCTTCTAATTTTTCATACAGGATCGTTTTTAAATTTCCTTGTTTCCCTTCTGTGCTAATCTCGTGAAGCTCTACGCTTATCTGCAGGAGACCAGAGTCTCTGGCGAAAATCGAACCAGCAACCCCCGCACTGATAGTCTAGCTCACTTCCAGCTAGCCTACTTGCTATCACTGCCTATATGTCCTTCCATTTCACAACAGCTACAATTTCGATATTGGTAAATTCATGTCTTTGTCCAAAGGAAATTTTACACTCTATTTGCCATATTTGTACCTGTTGCTACCAACCCATCTGGTGTAATGCTTCTAGCAGTGGCATTTGTTAAAAAAAAATCGGTCCGAAATATACATCAAGATATTTATGGATATAAACGGTCCATGACCAAGACCACAATTTTTAATTAACAATATTTTAAAGTTCACTACAACACCTCTAGAAGTAGCAAAGACAAGATTTATCAGCTAAACGGGTTGTGGTTTGGCCTTATTACTTCACGTCCAAGACATTTTCCTGTAAAGAGTATAAACTGCCCATCAATTGAGTAATTCGTGATTTCTGTTGCCAATTCATAACACCGTTTTTTTGTTGAACTTTCCAAAACTTATTTTTCTAGTGAGATGAAGAGTTATCTTCAAAATGTGTATTTGGACGTAGCTGAAAAAACTTTTCGCGGGACTTGGAGTTATAAACGGCAGTAACTTTGCTTCCACTCGCAAAATACATTCTTATCGTAGGGCAAAATTGAGGCATCCCACCATGATTGCGCACCCGTCAAATCTTTTTATTTCTGCTGGTACGTAACGCACTTTCTGACCACGTTTACTCAACACATACATACATTTTAGTTTATTTCACAACTTCCTCGATGTATTTCTGGAAAGTAGCTTTTAAAATATTGAATGAAGTTTTATCATATGTTTCATTTTGCAACTAGGTGGAATTAGAAGTTCTGTGTTCGGAAATGATAAACTTTTTAGTATAACGTGCCTGTTTGGTATTTTGGATCTAAAAACTGATGGTAGTTGTGCTGTATCTGGGTGGTCCGAGGAGTATGATTGTTCAACTGATGTACTTGTTTGGTCATTCGTGTTAGGAAAAGTGTTTTCATTACATGAGGTTTCATAACTTTCTTGTGCATCTGTATTTACATTACAAGGGATACATGCTTCATCAGCAACATTATCATCAACACTGAAGTCAGCATCAGAATTGTTAAGAATGTTAAAAACTGCCTGAATATTATAATTTTCATTCAAATCAAAAATTTCCCTGTAAAAATAGTAGATAGCACAAACGTGAGCATAAAACAAAATGTTATATTGTGTCACACAATTGTGCTATCTGAATTTTCTTGAGCACTGACTCCTTGTTACTATGCACAATATCAACACTAACGAGCATAATTGTTGCAAAAACTCATTTTACAGTTACCACTACTAAGACTAAAAACGTATTTCAATATTACTTTACAAAAACACATTCCATGTGGACGCTTGTTTACACTTGTGGAAAGACACAACCAAACTTAAGCTGTAGTTTTTTAATTTCTGCTGGTTAGTGGTTTTATTTTATGTTTTTTAAACAGAAACAAGAACTCACAATCATTGCTTGCCGGTTAATAGACAAAAAATTATTATTTCATATAATTTGAGGCAAACAAAGGAAGATCGCACAATCGATTCAGCTAGGTCTGAAAGGGTTATTTATATTCATATAAAGTGTTAGAACTAGAACCGATCTCTACCACCAAAGACCTATCACGGGACTACTTTGGTGTCAGTTCGCTTCCCTCTAGGGTATTGATGCATAAAAATATACAATAAACAAATTTTTATTTTTTTTTTATTGATGGTGGTGGTCCCTCTGCCTGCGGCGGGATCATTCACAAATATATCTTATGTCTCAAAGTAAATCTAGCACGTATTCAGAAGGCGGTCTTTAGTAGAATACGCAAGAGAATCGGTACTTAGATAGGCTTGCCAGACGTACTGTTTTCAGAAGTACGCGTACTTTTTTTTACCATTTGTACTGCTTACTGCATAACCATTAAAGAAGTACGCAATTGTACTTTTTTTTAGCTTTTGTACTTCATTTTGTACTTTTTTTGAACAAAATAAAACATGTTTTGTGCATATTGTATTAAAAGTGCAAAAAACCAAATTTCGACAAATTTTCGAACTAAAAACACTGCAAACCTGAAAGAAATGTTTAAGTTTTGCGATTTGAAATGGTTTGAAATGCTGCGTCATGTACCAACTCAATGTCGCCTGCTGTTAAAAGATTTAAAAAAAACCATCGAGCCGTAAAAGCTTACTTGTTGTCCCAAAACTGTTTCGTATTTTTTATTTGTATTTTCACTTCCTCATTCAAACAACTGAAAAAAATTTTCTTTTTGGAGAAAAGATCGAAGTGAATTAATAATAAAAACTTATTTTAAATAAATAAAAAATCGCATTGTTAACGAAGAACAAAAACAGTGATAAATATTTGTAATTTTTTAAATTTACATTAATTTAATTCTTAAATTAGAGTTATTAAATTGTAAAATTAGAATAATTAAATTGTTTAACAAACACGTAACATTAAATTGAAAATTAATATTAATATTTTTATAAAAATAAACAAAGCGTTTTTGTTTTAAACATTTAATTTGAAACATCTGACAAATTTAAAGATGTCACTGCATAAGTACACTAAATACTTATGGCCTTATTCGTTAAAAATAAAACAGGTTTTTAAAAGGTTTATTTAATAAATTTTCATAATAAATTCGTTTCATAAACCTCTTATAAACCTGTTTTATTTTTTATGAATAAGGGGTTTTATATTAAAAAAAAAAGATTTCTGTTTTTGTGCTCTTTGCTATGCATTGAATTTTATATTTTTTGTTTATAGTTACATTAACTGCCTGTTCTTCAAAATAAATTTAAAATTTTCGCTTGGGAATTTATATTGAAACAGGAATAAAAGAACTCAAAATTGTTTTTGATGTACTGAATTTTAAGTTAATAAAATAAAAAAAAATTGTACTTCTTTTTACATTAATGTACTGCCGTTTTTCCCCCGATGTACTGTTTTTATGGATTTCATATCTGGCAAGCCTATACTTAGACAACATGTACACACCTAAGATAACTTGACAAGAACAAGTATAGTAGAAGAGGCGCTAAAATTATATTGTTGGCCAATCTGTAATATGAAAAACAAACAATCTTATGGTTAGAGGAAATATTCTTCGAACCAAGAAAAATCTTTGAACACAGAAAAAAAATTTGCACCAGTAAAAGCATTAATCAAAAATAAAATCAGTTTTAATAAAAAATTTAATCACGTGAATTAAACTTTTATTCAAGTAAATTAAATGTTTAATCAAGTGTATTTAACGTTTTATTGACAATATTAATTTGCACCAGTAAACATATTAATAATATCAATTAAACGTTTAATTTACTTGATATAACGTTTAATTCACTTGATTAAACATTTAATTAATTCACTTGATTAAATTTTATTTAAAAAAACTGATTTTATTTTTGATTAATGCTTTTACTGGTGCAAAATTTTTTTCTGTCAAGGAAAAACTGTGTGCAAGATAAGCAAAATATATGTTTGATTTCTACGATATTAGATATAAATTAATGAAATGTAGAAGAACTTTATAAACACACCAACTGCGATTGATAAGTTACATTTAAAATGAAGAAAAAGTTGGTGATAAAATTTATCCCTTTAACTGTAAAAGGGTTAATCTTATAGAACTTGTTTGTGGCTTTAATTTTTTAGAGAAATATTTAAAATTTTTAGTTTACAAGATTTTGTTTGTCGTGCTTAATTCCCAATATTTATAATTGATAAAAAACACTGAAATTTAAAATTTATTAAAATTATCTTACTTGTGTTTAAAATTACGGTGAATTTTGTCATGTTATATAGGCTATAAAAACATAATTACATATGAAGTTTACAATACACATAAATTTTAAATATTTTTGGGAATTTATTGAAACAAGATACATCTACTGTTTTGTTTCTTTTATTCTTTATAATTTTCTCGTAAATTAATTTAATTAAAAAGAAAACTTTTATAATTGGTTAAATACAATTGTTTTTACCTTTATAGAAAAAAATGGGGGTGTATTAATTTGAGTTCGGTTCATAACAAATCGTTAAAATTAGCTTTAACCATTTACCCCCTTATGCAAAAAGTTAAAGTTCACATTAGTTAAACAAGACATTAAGCCCATCAAAAGTGTATGGGATTAATGTGTGAATTTTAACTTTTTTTTTGCATAAGGGGGTCAAAGTATATACGAGTATCTTTGGTTTGTGTGTATAACCACGTATGTCTATTTTAATTAATTTGCAGTTAATCTGAGTTTAATTTTGGGTTTTTTTTTATAATACGATCCCGGTGGTATGTACGGAAGCATTTCAGCAATTTAGTGTTACATCCTCCAGGAAATAAAGGTGCAGTCAAAACCTGGAGTATGTGAGAGTTCAAAGGTGACAGATCTCTTGAGATCGCGGCTGACAAGAGATCCTATCTGGAAACACAGCAGTCAGTAGCGACTGTTGCCACGGCACCAAACTGACTTTTGGTTAAGGTCTCCGTTAGTCTACTTCTTAATGAAAAAGCTTTCTATCTTTCTGGAAGGTTTTCTTTGCGGAAGTTTTACTCTTCTAATAATAAGTACTTTTAAGCTTGAACTGGAATCCGATAAAAGCTTGCTTCTAAATATGGGGCGCAATACGGAAAGAACTATTTACTAAATAGCCGGAAAATATGGCTTGAACCAAGACAATTTTGCATGATCTCGTCCAAGCCGAACATTTCTTATTCTAAATAATTGTGCAGTTTGGTTAAAGCAATAAAAATATGGAGCTTCCAACGAAGCAGGTTTATAAGGGAGAAACATAAAACTTTCGCTTTTGACACATAGAGCGCATTATTCAGCGCATATTAAAATTGTTTGATGTAACGATCAGCTTTACACACTGAATGTTTTGATACAGTTATTTTTTAGTATTCTCCAAACCTGCTTCGTACTTAGGGAATGCCGTCGTGGCACTTGAAATTTTATTATTTTTTATAAAAGTTGTTGAGAGTTTTTTCACTTACTTTACTGCATTTCTGTATGTATTATTGCGTAGCGCATAATTGTGCGCTTATTCTTTTAAATGTACCATAAGTGCTTCGCAAAATTATAAAATTTTTTATTGGGATGTTCCTTTATTAAAGAAAATTTTACAAAATACGAACGAAATAAGCTAAAATTAAGAAATTATTATAGATTTTCTTGTGTCAAGAAACAAAATTGATTACTTTAGAAAACAAACTTCTTCACGTGAACGATAGATGCTTTTTTGACGAAGGAATAATTTCGGAGATCACGTGGTAAATATCGCGGGAAGGGATATCCGGAAAATCCCACAAAAGGGCTGACTTTTTACCACTTGTTGGAAAGTTCTGCCTGAGGGAGGATCTTCCCTAGGTGCTGTCACTATTCTACAGCTGCTGATAGCATATTTCCAAAAGCAGCGAAGGTTATAAAGCTGGGGGTTTTCGGGGTCGCTGATTACGAATCTGGTATTAGATTTTAAAAATTCAAAATATCAGATCCAATATGGCGGATTTGTTTTTCAAAAATTGATCAGATTTTTTAAATCGTTACTCTAAGGTTTTTGCGGCTGGTGATTATGAAAAAATTGGATTTTTAAAATCTTATACCAGATTCGTAATCAGCGAACCAAAAATCCCTGAGCGACGAGTTTGCAGAAAAGTTTGTCACATCGTATGCTTTTTTCCTCTTTTTTTAAAAGTGTATATATTAAAGCTAATTAATTAGAAAAAGCGAGTTGTCTTCTATAAGAATCATAGATCCCTTTTAACTTTCCCTGTCACAATATTTAAAAAATTCTTAACTAAAACTAACTGCGTGTTTCTAGAAAATGAGAACAAAATTTCTTGTTATAAATTATATTGAAAAAAAAGAAATTTTCGTATTTTATTGTTGTTTTCAATATAATTTCTCACACGAAAGTTTGTTTCAGTGTTTAAAAAAGTGCAGTCGAAACCAAAAACAGCTTTTTGCTTTTTGAGTTGGACTGACAGCGACTTTTTACATTTAATGAATTCTAAGTAAAAGCAAATGTAGCTTTTTTGGCACATGAAGAAGCAGGGTTGTGAACTATTTCTTATCAAAAAGCACCGTGCTAACAATCAAAAAGCGCTAAAAAGAGTTAAATAAAAGTTAAATAAAAAACTTAATGAAATGTTCAAGAACCAAGTTTTATTAATTACTCTGGTCGTCAAAAAATCGTTTTAAATGAAAATATATGAAATACAAAGACTTTACAGCGCAAAATTCAAATCCGTTTTCAGTTTTTTCTATCATCTCTAGTTTAATTAACGGCAAGACTAATATTTCGACCGAACAAAGGCGGTTAAGCTACATACATTTTATCATAACTTGAGAACGATTCTTGCGATTTTGATCTTTTACAAATGATTATTTTCAAAATTATTTCTTAATTAGTGGCGACCATTTTTTCATGCAAATTATTATGTTCACATTTTTATCATTTATCAAATATCTAGGTATATTATAAATAATATAAGACATGAAATCATGAAGATCAGTAAAGATCAGTAAAGAAAATGTTAACATGACGTGATTGAACAAACTATTTGGATTCAGCACGCTTAATCTATTAAAATCACATAATCAAGTTCTCTACCCCAACTTTTTCTTTTTTTTTGTTTTTTGCCGAGCAGTGAAAAAGTAAAGTTATATAATTTCAAATATACACGGAAAGAATTATTTACTAAATCACCAGAAAATATGTCTTAAACCAAGAAAATTTTGCACCATTCTCGTTCAAACAAAAAATTTCTTATTGTAATGAAATGGCTTGGTTTAAGCAAAAAGTAATGACTCAAAGCGGACTAAAATTTACTTAACTACAGCTAAAAAAAAATTTGTTTTAATTCTATAGTTACTTAAATCAAGTTTTCGTTGAGAAATAGTTAGTTTAAGAAAACTTAATATAAAAATAAGAAACTTTTTAATTGTTTTCTTGAGCATTTTTTGAAAAATTTAAAGAAATCCCTAGCATTTGTTTCTTGATGCAAAGAAATTAGATTTTATTTAAAAATCAAGGAAATAAGATTATTAAAATTAAATAAATGCTGCTTGATTTCAGAAAAAAGTTGGGTATCTATAAAAGCGCTAATTAAGAGCTCTTAAAAAAAAGAAGATCTAAATAAAATTATCCGTTGTAAAGTTATTATCAAAAGTAATTTTTGGGAATACAAAATTTTTAATTTAAAAGATTTTGTTATTCGTTCTTAATTCCCAGTTTTTATTCTTGATAAAAACACTTGAAATTTTTTGTTGATGGGATAAGCTATTCCTATGCGCATTTCACTGGTTGCTTAGGCCAGATCATTTTCTTAACCTACTTACAACTACAATTAAGGTTGGAAGAATTCCAATCAATTGTAGTGGGGAATGTAAGAAGAGATAAACTCACTGTTTATTGTTGATGTTTTTGTTTAAACTTTGATATTGTTACAAGTAGAACTGTTGCTATGAGTCTCATACGCTTAACAGTTTTATTTGGTTTAATATCTTTAGTTTTTCTAAAATCTTTATGGATGAAGTTTCCTGATGATCTGGCCTAAGCAACCAGTAAAATGCGCATAGGAATAGCTTATCCCATCAACAATAAATTTCAAGTGTTTTTATCAAGAATAAAAACTGGGAATCAAGCACGAATAACAAAATCTTCGTTGTAAAGTCTATCAAATCAAAATTTATTATTTCAGCTAAAATTATGAATCTCGGAACCAATTAAATGAAAATCAATACAAATGTATGGAAAATCGTGCTTCGGCTTGCGTCGTTTCGGTTTACGTCCAGTTTTTCCGGTCCCAATTAGCGACGCAAGCCGGGGTGGGTATTGGTGTATAGTTTGCTTAGTATCGAATATCGACTAGAAGTGTTCCTTCTTTCACATAACCTTTGACTTGTGGAATATCCAAATCAGTGTTGAAAAATTCAGTACTTTAGTACTTTTTTCAGTACTTTTTCATATTAAAAATACCGCAGTACCCCTGCGTTGTTTTAAGTACTTTTTTATCCATTGCGCTTTTAAACTTTTAATATGTAATATTATTGTATATGGTATGGCTTTAGCAATATTCTCAACTCAGCGCTAAACTATAACTGTGTGATGTGATCAATTTAATAGCAGACTTTGGTAATCATGTATTTGCTGCAAAACTTATGTTGTTGTATATTAAAAATAATTAACGAACTTAATATTGAAATGCAAGCGCGGACGCCTGGACTCGTATTTTGCTACCCAGAAAAGAATATTTGTTCTTATAAGTGGCAAGAAATTTTATAAAATAGGATGCATTGGATAATATGTGAGTGGAAAATTTAAATGAAAACTATTTACCTTTTAGTTAATTTTTCTTTTTGAATTCGATTTAACATATTTATTAATATATTTCAAAGTTAACAAGGAAATACTTTATAAACATAAAAAAATTATAAGCAGATTCACTCTAGAATATATTGTTTCCGGGAAAAATAATAGCATTGTTCTTAATGTTATTTTCGAACGAGAAAGAAAACTATGAAGATATCATTTCTTAACTGCGTGTACTGAAAATATTCAAATTTTTGGAAAATACAGCCAAAATTAAGAACGAAATGGATGTGCTAATGTTTTCTGCGATTTCACGTATTGGTTTTGCATTGTTATCGATACCTCATTCCTTAGCATCAGTTGAACACATATTTTCATTTTCCGCAAAATGTTGTAAAAAGCGAAGGATGAATTCGTTTACAGGTATAAACTATTTTTGGTTTAATAAAAACTAAAGATCTATTAAAAGTCAAAATTAAAAAGTTGAAAAAATGTTGTTAATCATACGAATTTTCACTCAACAAACATTTTTGTTTACGTTTTTAAAATTTTGTATTATAAACGAAATTTTTCTTTAATTTTGGTTTATTTTAATTTTTGATAAAAATGATTTTTTCACCGAGTTTAAAAAAAACGGCTTTTGCTATCTTATCTCGACTTAAGATGTTTTGTCAAAATGCCACAGAAATGATAGTTGCTTTTGTACTTATAATATTTTTAACTACATATGTATATCTTAGAGTAAAAAAAATTATATATTAACTTCACTGAGTTACAAGCTTTATGTATCGGGTGTTTTTTTTACAGGTTTGTTTTTCGAATAGAGATAAAACTGGCATTTTGTGGTCAAATCTGGCAACTCTAATGTCATTTATGTTCAGTTTGGTTTGCCATTTCATCATAAACAGGTTGTCAAAAGAACAACGCTTGGTGTATGGGCCGAAAATGAGATTGATCTCGATGCTGATTTTCATCGCAAAATTTTGTTCAGTGATGAGGCTCATTTTTGGTTGAATGGCTACGTCAACAAGCAAAATTGCCGCATTTGGAGTGAAGAGAATCCACATGAGACCCTTGAGACGCCATTACATCCAAAAAAACTGACTGTTTGGTGTGCTCTATGGGCTGGTGGAATCATTGGGCCATACTTCTTCCGAAATAATGCTGGAGAGGCAGTTACCGTTAATGGAGACCGGTATAGAGCCATGATAACCGACTATTTTGTTCCCGAATTGGATGGCATGAATGTGGATGAGTTGTGGTTCCAACAAGACGGCGCTACATGCCACACAGCGCACGCCACAATCGATTTATTGAAGGAAACATTCGATGAGCGCATAATTTCGCGGAATGGACCTGTCAATTGGCCACCAAGATCGTGTGATTTGACACCATTGTATTATTTTCTTTGGGGATATGTGAAGTCGCTCGTCTACGCCAACAAACCAGAAACGTTAGGGGAATTGGAAGCCAACATTCGTGGCGTTATTGCCGACATACGGCCCCATATGCTCGAAAAAGTGGTTGAAAATTGGACCTGTAGAATTGGCTTTATTCGAGCCAGCCGCGGCGGCCACATGCCTCAAATCATATTTAAACATTAATGGCATAAAATTATCATTCCAATAAAGCCAAATTGATGGTCATTTAAACGATTTTCTTGTGTTTTATTTCAATTCGAAGTTCTATACCACTGAAAAAAACACCCGATATTAATAAATGTCGAGCTTGAGGTCTTATTTTTTAAAAAACTTTAAACGTTTATTTAAACCAATATTTCGCACTTCTTTGAGTGCCTTTTTAATGACAATTAATTAAATGACAATTAAAAAATTTTTTTAATTATAAACAAAAATACATTTTTCAAATGAAACTTCATCTATAAAAATATAAATTTTTTTTTTTTTTTTTTTTTTTTTTTTTTAATTCCCTATGCAAATCCCCGCGAAGCTCTACGCTTGTCTGAGGAATGTAGCCAGAGTCTCAGGCGGGAATCGAACCCGCAACCTCGGGGCTTATAGACTAGCTCACTACTAGCTAGCCTACCGGGGCACTCATTTTTAGCTTCCGTTTCCATTTTTTAAATCAAGGACCCTAAGTAATAATTATGATAATTTTTCAGGTACCAAAAAATTTACCACTTTTAAGAAATATTCTAAAAAAATTGCTTTGAATTATTATGTACAGCGAAAATAAATATTTGTTAAACATAACTATTATATCCAATTAATATCTTTTTACATTGGCTCATAACTATTACGATCGATAAATAATAATTATTCTTTATAATTAAAATATTAATTTATTCGTAATAATAATCGCAATTTTTATCGAATAAAAGTTATAACTATTAAGTCCTTGTTTTCAATTAAATGTCTATAATTTTGTGTAACATTTTCAGTGTCTAAGTTATACTTAATTCTCGACATTGTCGGTACCTTTTTAATTTGTAACATTTCTTACATAAATCTATAAATTACGTTTATAATTATTTTCTGTGCTTAAAATAATAATAAATTCATGTTAATAAAATATTTGTTGTTCCTTTTATTTTTAAAAATGATTGTTTTATTTTTTAACAAAAAGTACCATTTGGTAGAAAAAGTACCCTTTTAGTTGAAGTTAAGTACCATTTCAAAATTTTAATTTTGCAACACTGATCCAAATCCAAAAACAGAAGAGTTTGGGGATTTTTTTTTTTACTTAACATATTTTTTAAATATATTTATTTTAAATATTTTAATTTAAGATTTTTTTAAAATTGTTTTTTCTGGCATGATAAAATTGAAACTTTTTAATCCACTCGAATCATTAAGAACAAAAAAAATATTTATTTCAATTTTATGGATTGAATGCATGTTGAACTGCTGATATGCAAACAATGCAATAATCTTTTATTGTTACTATTTTTTAGACTTTAATTTTAAAGTCGGCCTTTTGAAGGGGAAATATAAAATAAAGAAAACATTTTATATGCCACACGCCAAAACTAAAATACAAGCTTACATTTTAAATATCATCTTGCAACATCCACCAACAACATAAATACTCATGGTATTTTTTCCCAACCATTGTACTTTTTTTTCCTTCAGTTACAAATTATTTTGTTTAACAATTGAACGTTGGATTTAGGGAAAGTGTTGTTAATGTAGCGATTTTTACTTTGGAAGAAATGCGTAAAGATTCAGTTTAAATGTGGAAAAACTTTAAGGTTGTATTATATATTCGAATTCTAAAGGATTTTATTGCCTGTTTAAATATTTCCAACGTTAACATTCGCATATAATTTTTATATGAAAATCACTGAGTTTAAAAAATATTTTCTTATTGAATTTTCTTCTTGCGATAACGTTCGAAATTGTTGGACAGACAGTTAATTGAGTAGTCCACTTGCAAACACTTAGCGCCTAGCATTCAAAGAAAAGTCAATAAAATTATACATTTCATTAAAATCTCTGCAAAGGATCAGAATTTGCGTAGTTTAATATTCCGAGTTAAGAACGTAATGTTAAGCATTTTTCTTCGGCTTTTCGTAAAGACAATTTAACTCGTTCCAGTCTAACAAAATAGGATGGAAGAGCTTCAAAAGGGTTCCAAGTTGGGTTTCCTAAGTAGAACAATAAAAATAATTTTTGGTCAGATTCTATTTGATTTATGTCAACATCATAATCAGACCCAGATAATAGAACCATATTCGATGATTGGTCTTACCAGAGATGTGTATAACTGCTAACTTCAAGAGCTTTGTTTATCTTGTACTAGTTTTAGAGAAACTGGTAGATGTTTTAAAATAATCGCTTAAACCAAAGAGCTGGAAAGGTTGATTAGGTTCCATAATCAAAATGCATATCGTATGTTTGGACTGTATTTTGCTAGTCAGCATTAAACATTCCAGCGAATGAAAAGATGATTATTGCATAAAACAACTACAATCTACATACCATCTACTAATTAAGCGATTTTCCAAAAGCTTTCAAATTGACAATACCGATAGCCATATCCAAGCAATTGATTTCTTTTGTGCAGTCCACTTTTTTTAACTGAAATATGGCACAGGGATGGGAGAAAGAAAACAAACCACTTGCACACGTAATAACTGAAATATTTTGCCGCAGGGAATCCTGAGTGCTGATGCATAAAAGTGCGAGAGAATGAATGAGTGAATAATTGTGTGGGAGTGTGACTCTTTAGATATTTGTGTGTGTTTGTATCTGTGTAAGAACACATGCCATTCCACCACAACGATTGAATTTGAGGGTAAACGAATAATAACAATAAAAAAGGCAAATTGAACGCATGATCTACTTTTTTTTTCTTATTCTTCTGTATATTTAAAAGTAAAAATCTTAATTGTAATGCAAATATTTTATATTTTAATACTTTTATTGTTTACCACAAATCCGAAAAAAGATACAAAATAGAAAAGAAAAAAGTTAAAATTTTAATTTTCATTTGTAAAGAAAGATTTTTAAAGTCAGTCCAAAACAGACTTATTGTCTAGGGCTTTAACAAAATTTTTGTTATGTAAATTTGCCAGTTTTTTGAATTGGAATTCTCTACACCTGATCTTTTTTTCATAACTGATCTTTGTCAATTGATTATTTAATAATTTTATTATGCTGATATTGGGAATGACAATGCAAATTTGTTTTATAAATTTGACTTTTTGACAACTTTAAAAGTGGTATTGTCTACTTTGGATCGAAGTGTGAATATCTGAATATGCGGCTAGTTGGTATTTTGTTAAGTTGTTTAAATACTTAAATGAACTTCATTCTTGTGACTGGCGCCAGTTATAATAATTATCAACATCTTTACGTCATTCAATAATTTTTTTTTTTTTTTTTGCAATTGTCTTTGCGAATAGTTTACCATACTGTCTGTTGTGTAGGGGTTTTGCTTAACTAGATAAAAACTACTTAACCAAAATGAAACGTAATTTTAAACATAGTGCGAGGTCGTTCTTTACGTTTGACAATTATAAAAGGAGAAATTGTGGCACCCTGAAAGTTATGAAATATTTAAGCACATAGTGAAATGATGAGTCGGAAATTAGCAACTTATTCGCTGAATTTATTTCCTTCACTTAATCTAATGCTTTAAACCAAATGGTTTTAAACTTGGTAAATCTTTTTGTTTTGAATGCTTATGTTTTTGGATAATTTTTATCGTTGGTGTTAACTTAACTTAATGGAATTAAACCTTAAAAAATGCAAGTCATCAGTTGAAGTTAACTAGAATCAGTAAACGTAATAAGGATCTTGGTGTTTTGTTAGATAAAAAATTTAAATTCATCCAACATATTATGTTTGCTGTTAGTAAGAGTTTTTCCCCGCACTTTTTGGATTCCCGGGAAAGCGGGAAATAAAAATCATATTTTCGCGGTTCCGGGATTCCAGCCAAAATATTTTTTATTTATATATTTCTTCAATCAAACTTATATTTCTTACTGGCTAGTATGCTTAAAATAATTAAATCTACCCTACAAGAAATGAATGTGCGAGTAGTCATTTTTTCCAGTTGGTGTTAAGAAAATGACTACTCGCTCATTCATTTCTTGTAGGGTAGTCTCTTATATAGCAAAAACGAAAAAAAAAAATCAAGATTAAAGTTATCTTAAGACCAGTGTTGCCAAAACTTGGTGACCAAAAATGGCTAAATTTACGTAAAAAAATGGCTAAAAAAAAGCCTAAAATTTTTTTTAAGTAAAAACACATTGAAATTCAATAGCAGAACAGAAATAATTCATTAATTAATAAAATTGTAAGTTGAGATACATTTTTTAAATAAGAATAAACGTAAATTAATCTTTTAGCATTTAAAAATCAATAAATTCAATGCCGTTATTGATCATCTCATAGGAATCACTCGTGCCTATTAGTTTAAAATATTTTGAAGGTAAATCATAATCAAGACAATATTTACCCAACCTTTTGAGTCCAAATCAACAACAAAAAACAAGTTAAAAAGTATAGTCGGTCAAAACCGACTTTATATTGCCCTACACCACTTTAGAAATTTTATCAAATTATCTCCAAAATAGCTACCTGTACTTTGCGCACAAGGTTTACATAGACAGCCTGATAGCCAGCCAGACATCGGTCATTGGACTCAAAAAGGTGGCTCCTAGGACCAATACTTTAAGGTGTTACATACATCAGCACAAATGCCTGTTACCCTCTCCACTATTGTCGTTATGCCATAACGACAGCTTTAAAAAAAAATTGCAGTCAAAGCAGAAAACCTGTAATTTCTTCCACTTCTTCATTTGCCATTGGCCATTCCGATTCATTAAATATGAGCAGTCGCTGGCAAAACAACTCAAAAAGCGAAAAATTGTACAAAAATTTCCGTTTTTTGTTCGACAGTTCTTGGTTTAGACTGCAGATATTTAAACCCTGGCTGTGGGTATAAGTATTTTATTGTTATGGTAAAAATATTTTCCTTATCGATAAAATCGAATTAACGGCTGCTAAACTAGGCTAAATAGAGTGGGTATTTACTTCAGCATTTTACCATGGAACTAAGATTAACTTTATAGTAAATTCTGTGTTGATCCATTTTATAAATTTAATATTGAAATACTGTTTTTTTTTATTTTGAAAGATGTTTCATCGTCATCCTTTATAGCGATTTTCAACATTTGTAAAAGTTGTGATTTAAATAAAATGCGTTTAAATTGTTAAAAAGGTTTATTTTACTTTTATAAATTTCTATAAGAAAATAAATATTATTATTTTAAAAGAAAAAAGGCCAAAAACATTTTTATGGCTAAACAAGTTGAAAAATGGCTAAAAAAAATGGCTAATGGCTAATGGCTAAAAAGACACATATGCCCGTAATTTTTACAACCAGATATCTGGTCATGTTCGTACCTGGCAGTTATCTTTACCTATCCGTTAAAACTATTTTGGTTATTTCAACGTTAATTTTGCCCATGTATTTTTCTTTAACCCGGCGCCGGGGGGGTGGATTTTAGCTACAAGGACATGGGGGTTGGGTCATAATGACCCACTTATTAAACTCGAGGTTTTTTGCTATATTTACGAAAAAATATATACAATTTAGATTGAATCTAACCTTATTAAGGAAATAAAACATGACTTTGTTAAAAAATAACATATTTACTTTTATTTTAAACAAAAAACATTTCATATTAAAAAAGATAACAAAGGAGGCTTCTTCTAGTTTAAATATAATAAACACTTATTTTGATACTGTGGGAATGGGCCATATTTACCTTTTTTTAAGTTTAAGCACGTGTTATTCGAAGTACAATCGCCATGCGACTGATTTGAAATTTATAACATTAAGAGAGATTCAATATCTCCAGCTACTGAGAAGAGCGTAGAGAAGAGAAGTACATTTTTAAAGCCACAGTCAATTTAAAAAGTGACGGGTAATTTTGACCCATCCCCCCCGGCGCCGGGTTAAAGTTTATATATAAGTTTGTCATTCCGTTTGTAATTTCTACAATATTGATCTTAGACCCTATAAAGTATATATATTCTGGGTCCTTATGAGGAGAGAAGTTGACTTAACGATATCCGTCCGTCCGTCCTCCAGACATGATAGCGGCTAGGTTGTTTAACATTTATGTCACATATAGTCCACCATTTCTTGCTATTGAAATTCAGCCAGATCGGTTACACAATGGCTGAGATATGACCAAAAAACCACGACTGCCTCTAATTTTTCCAAAAAAATCCCTTGTGGTTGTTGTATTTTTATTACTTTTTTCTGTATATCCGGAGAACGGCAAGAGCCAAAGTTTTCAAATTTGGTACAAACATTAAGGTTATAAATACACACCATCCCACAAAATGTGGGCAGGATTGAACAAGTGGGCGTGGTATCTCCCATACAAAAAGTATTAAAAATTGTATAAAAACCTGAATTTATGACTGTTATATGACCTATGGTTACGCCTTATATATCAAAAAGATAGAAAGAAGAAAATATTTTCTGAAAAACTCGGGAAAATCGGTTTAGATACGAAAAAGTTATGGACAAAATATAAATTTTTTTTTGAATAATACTAATTTTTTTATACCCTTCACCGAAGGTCCTACACCCTATAAAGTATATATATTCTGGGTCCTAATGAAAAGCGAAGTTCAAATCCGGTTGTCGTCCTTTTTAAATCAATATTAGAAAGCCAAGTTTTGTCTCCAAGGGTTCTACGACCAAATAGTTTAAGTCTAAGATCTCCGAATGCCAGCAATGACAAAGAAGATGTTCCGTTCACTCTTCCTCCTCCTCCTCGTCACCGCAAATTCTACATAGGTCATTGTAAGGGAGCCATAGCCTTTGGGCGTGCCTCCCAATGGACCAGTGGCCAGTTATAACCGCAATAAGGTTTTTAGGTGATGTCTGGACAGCTGTAATGCCCGCCTAGTCCTTTTTTCATCTATGATGGGCCAGCTTTTCCTGGTTTCCCCACAGATGGTTTCATCCAGCCATCTCTGACCGGCAACAATATGAAACTTTTGTTCAATAAGTTGCTTACTCCTTGGAAGTTAAACACCTATATCGTATGTTGAATCCTTTTGATTAAAAGTGGTACCTGCATGCGCCAACGAGTTCGATGAGTTCCATTTATATCCCTGTGACCGGGTACCCACTTAATAGTAACCACTGAATGTCTCGATATCTCCTCCAGAGACATGCGGCATTCTTGGACAATTTTCGATGTGATGTGAAAGTGTTGTTACGTTATTTTGTTATTTAGGTGACGATATGTACATAAACCCCCATATTCATAACATCAGGTTTATAAAAGATACCTATATGAAACGAATTTTCTTTAAAAATTTGTTCAATAAACCTTTTTAAAGTAAAAACCATCTAGGGATTCTGTAAGGTGTAAAACGGGTAAGTAAGTCAATCACAATAAAATTTTCTTCTAATTTCACTTTTGGTTTATTTCAAGTACGAATTCGGGATTGAGTCAACTTTATAATACTTGAATGAACCGAATTTTAAGATTGGTTCGTTCATAGCTTTACATAAATCAATCACATTTTCGGATTATTTCAAGTACGAATTCGGGATTGAATATGGATAAGTTAAGTATTTCGCGATTGAAAGTCTGTACTTGAATCAATCTTTCTGTACTTGATGCAATAACATCCGTGCTCGAGGTACGCTTTGTATTGATTTGAGTACAGATGGATTCATTATTCTTTTAAGTGTAGCCAAAAGCTTTTGTACGCCAAAATAATTTTTTTTTTGCAAAAATTTATAAAAAAAACGTACACACTTTCAAAAATTCCTAAAAATTTTTAAAAAAAATTAACATTTCCAAAAATAGGAAAAGTTACGGAAATTAGGAACCTGTGCCCATGTTCTGTAACTCTCGTGTCGAGAAACTTTTCGATTGAAATGTGTGAAATAGAACAAAAATGCCGTATATTGAAACAAACAGCTGTTTTTCTCACTAAACTGTGTCTGTAACTTTTTTTGGCGAGTACAAGCTGTCACGCAAGGAAATTACTCGCCAATTTACAGAAAAAGTGTGTCTGTAACATTTTGGTGAGAAAAGTTCCCGCTTTGGACTGTCAAAAAAACTCACGAATAAAAATGGGGCGAGAAAAAAAATTTTAACACTAAAAAACAACTAAAAATGCAAATTGCAAAGAATAATAATAATAAAATTATGTTCTTGGCCCTTTTTTTATTGTTTAATTATTTTCTTTTACCATTTTTATAAAATATACGAATTTTTTCAAAGCTCGTTTACAAACAACAAACATTAAAGTCGCACTTTACATTATTTGGTATGGCCGACGGTTGTATTTTCGCCGCCGTCGTTGAAAATTTTTCAATTTTGGTAAATTTTGGTCGCCGTTAACTATTGTGTGACTGGCGTCCTCAATGTCTGCAATGTCACATCGACTTCGAGTGCAATGTTATGACTTTTATAACGTAACGACGTTATCTCTTTTGATAGTTTTCGACATAAGTTACAGACACACTTTTTTCTCACTTTTCGAGAAACGATGGAATATTTTGTTTCACATCTTTTCGATGCGAGAAGTTCTCACTAAAGTTACAGAACATGGGTACTGTTGATCATAAAAAAATGCCTATTTTTTAGTTTTGTATGAGCGTAATTTTAAGCTTTTAATGTGATTTTTGAAAACTTACTTCTATACTAGTTTAATCATCACCCTTTGCGGTTATGGTTTTTTTTAAGTTTTTATTCCTAAATATTTTAAATGAAACAGATCGGGAGTAAATTCACGTTCGTATTCTAAATCTTATAACACATGGAAACAAGATAAGCAAAAAGTCATTTTACTATAACTTCCTGAAAAATCATACAAAATAAGTAAAACTGTTAAACATGTAAATCTTAAAGATGCTACGAACTCAAATTTAGCTTAAGTCAACTTAGCCGCTTTGTCTTTTTTGCCACAGATATGTTATTAGCAATTTTAATTTCAGATTGCTTAAATACATATATATATATATATTTGTTTGAGTATGAGTTTGTCTTTAACAAGTTTATTTTCAATTTAATTTAGGACAAAAGAAAATTTTGTCATCAGTATGTGCACTTATGGTCGGTCGGTCAGTTGTAACAGCTAAAATAACAATAACAAAAAATAATAAACGTTTCATTTCATCAATATGCATCCTTAAAAATTCACAACAGACTGTGACAGGAACACAACAATATGTCGCGGAAAAACAATAACAATTCAATACGAGCGAGTTTCAACATTCGCATCATTAAAAAAAACTGAAACCTAGTTGTAAAAAGAAGAATAGACGGGCCGTTTAGAAGGCCTCATAAGGCCGATAAAACCATTCAACAATTTAGAATCACCTATAAAACTAATTTTCTTTAAGATTTTATTGGACCTTTAGAAAAAGTTACTTAAAATGCAAGTTTAAAGAAATTTTAATTAATTTTCAAGATACTAAGATATGATCAAACATTGGAATACACATTTAAAGAATTCCAATTTTGATCAAAACTCTTAAATCCTAGACCAAAGTTCTGTATTATCCTGGTACAAAACTTAACTTCGGTATATTTAATATTCGGTTTAGCAAAAAATTCCTTATCTCTATTAAAAATATTTATATCTTTAAATTATTTAAAAAAATCCAAGTTGCCCAGGAAAAAAGGCCTATTGATTTTTAACAAAGGAAAATAAGGGAGTGTGTAAAATCGCTTGTGTGTTGGTTGAATGTTACAGAATAATATTGAAATGTAATTTTAACAACTAGAGGCAACCAACACTAATACAATTTTAAAACAAAAACAAACTCAACAAATTGGATCTAAAATCTAAATATTTGCACAAAAGGATACCGTATAAAATTGCTTCTTCACGCGGTCGTATTGCATAACAAATTGTTCTAGTGTAGGAAAAAAGGCACCTACATAAAGAGATTATAAATATCCACGGATGTACACATAAAGGATTGCCAGATTGAAGATTAATTGCCAATATCGGACCCTTTTTGCGATATATCGTAAGCGACAAAAGGCACATTTTACAGAAGAGGGTTCTTATTTCTTTTTTCTTAAGTAGTGCAGCACTTTATTTGGTTTCATATTATGAATTTTTTTTTTAAATTATAATAGCGCATTTGATTGTTTTTAAGAGCATGCTGAGATTCAATCGATCATAGTACCTGTCGTTTACGGTAGTTTTAATGATGTCGCTTACGATATAATCGCAAAAAGGGCTCGATATAATGATAAATAATAAAAAACAATTATGAAAGTATAGCCGGCTTAACTGATACCCTACACCACAGTATTTAAAACAAAACATTTTTTTTTTTTTTTGAGAGTACAAAACAAAATTTTGTAATGAGGTTAAAATTTATGCTCTTTGCATCAAAAATTATTTAAATCTCTTCATCTATATCTTTTTTTTGCCTTTAAGTGATTTTAGCAAGTGGGCTTATACGGGACATATGGTTAATTTTGGAACCACCAGCACAACATTGTCATGACATAGTAATTATCGTTAAAGTTATTTTATGTTATGTTATGGCTCTTATCGGGAGTAGTATTTGTATGGGAAATATGGTCATAAGATGATTAAGATTGCAATAAAATAAGGACAAAATTTAATCTAAATACCAACATAATAAGATGGTTTATGGGCACAAAGACCCGGAAAGAAGCTTGTAATGGGGGCTATGTGACATTTTTAACCGAACATCACTACATATTTTCAACAGACTTAGTCCTTATGATATTTTAAACCTATGTGACAAATATCATAAAAGTATCTCCAAAAGTTCAACTTGTATTTGACATTTAATTTTAAAATGGGTTGAAAATTTAACTTTTTAATAAAATTTTTTTTTATTTTTGTCGTCCTAAATCAATCTACCGAATTTTGCGACAAATGATCCATTACACATGAGCACTTTTTTATACTTGAAAAGCGACCTTGTGTAGGTTATAGACCTTATTGAGTAGATCATAAAGGATCCGAGATGGTATAAGTGGCGCCCAGAACTTGAAGTCGGATTAAAACTGAAGCCACTGTCAAGCCATAAACAACAATATGCGATTTGATGAGAGCGGACTTTAAATGGCAACGCTACATAAAAAAACTGTATTTGGGGGCGTGGCAGAAAAAACATTTTCTGTTTCCGAAACTTCATTGACATATGTTTCATTCTACGGGGTGACTGGCACAATTTTTTTTTTTTGTATGGAGATCGACCCGGTCTATGGATCAATATTTGTAAAAGCTTAATTTTTCACTTTTGAAAAACCTTAATAACTTTTTTATTTTTTACTCGATTTTATTTAATAAAAGTTGGTTTAACTCAAAACTAAATTAGCTTTAATGAAATATATACATGAGGGTATGTTTCTAAGCAAACTAATTAAAAAAAATAGCACCAAAGTTGAAAAAACTAGAAAAAATAAAATTAAAATCAGATATAATTAAGAATATCACTACAAAAATTGCATACACATACCAAAGGGTGTATATATTTAGCGTATATATCTGAAACCTTTTAAAAAATGAATATCGGATAAAAATCAACTGAGTTACGTTCCTAAAAATCTCTTTAATACACCTAATAATACTTCTAAGAGCACTTTTTGCAAATATATTGTAGTAAGTTTTTATTATAAATTAAGTTTGTTTTAATATTTTTTTGTATAAAATTTAAAAAAATAGATAACAAATATTTATCTATTTAAATTATTAAAAAAAATAACTAAAGCAGATATTCTTTCTTATTTTATTCTTTTTTGTTGATTGCTTCTTAACTCTTTCATAAATAAAAATTTTTTAGGTCTACAAACATAACAGAACACAAAAATTCTACAATCAAAAATTACTTAACAGACATAATGGCACCAGATTTTTACTTTTCAAGGATTTTACAATAAGATTTCAAATGATTTAGTATTTCCTTTGTTTTATTTTTAAATGTCCTTTCGTTGTTTTGTCTCCATAAAAAAATTATGCGGTTGCTTTTGTTTCTTAAATATTAGACAATCAATTGAAATACTTGAACACACACAACACCACAGGACTCCTTGGCATAAAATATTTGTAATTTGGGATGGTTTCTTTTGTTAAATAGTCCACTTAAATAACTTGGGTATTTCTCTTTTGCGAATTATTTGTTACACATACGATGACCATTAAATTTGTTGTCGGAATTATTTGTGTGTTTTAATTCTATTTTTTTTTTTAAATTTTTACTACCATTTTTGATAGCTGCAAAAAAATAGTTCAGGGGGCGCATAATGAATGATTTAATTTGTGAATAAATTTTTTTATAACGTTTTTTTTTCAGAATTAACTTGAATTGACTGGTAAGACTCAGCACAGAACAAAGAACCAAAGTTGTTCAATTTTATTTTGAAAGTTAGGATTCGATTACACTACGTGACAGTTTTTTGACCAAATGAATGGCCAAAAAATAAAATTTTTTTATGAACATTTTGTGCCCAATATGATCCAGATCGGTGCAAAAATGACTAAGTTACAGAAGATTAATTGAATTAACCCACTTTTCGATTTGTATCAAATCAAAGAAAAATACAACAAATAAATATACAAAGCTAAATTATTAGTAAAAATAAATATTAAAAAAAGCTTAAAACTATTGAATTTTTATGAGGGTTAATTTACTAAATCTTCTGTAGCTTTGCCATTTTTGTACTAATCTATGTCTTGTTGGGCGCAAAATGTTCATATTAAAAAATCTAATGTCTGTCGCATGCAATTAAACATTAAGATTTTAAAATCATTGATTTAAAAAAAAAAAACAACTTGAAAAGAGCAAAATTGAACAAAATCATCAAATTTTTTATGAAGTTTGAACTTTTGTCCACTGTAACTCATGTCACAAGAAAGAAATACATAATCCGTTTAAAATTTTTGAAGATATTTGCATTTCAATCACATCATTTTTTTTAAACACAAATAACGGTTATTTTGGAATATCTCAAAAACTGTTCTATGGTTGACAATTCTGACTTTATATTCGAATTAGCTTTCAGATTCATTTGATCACATCGAATAATGCGCGATGAGGCCCATTTTCACCACAATGGTCACTTCAATAAAAATATGACGCACCCAAAATCCAATAACAACTCTTAAACATCAAGTAAACCCACTTTGATGCACAGTATAGTGTTGAATAACTTCAGAAAATATCATTTTTCAAAACGACGAACAAGTTGGGGCTTATGTAAATTTAACACCGGTAAATTATTGAAATTTTTTTATGCCCGAGGTAGAGAATAATTCAGAAGTGCGGTTCCACCATGATGGAGCCACAGCTCGTTCAACTATGGGTCTTTTTTGGCTTATGTGCCACCCTACACATAAAACATTAACATAGTTGGCAATAAATTAAAATAAAACGTAATAAATCGGACAAAGCTGTATCTATTGTATTATTTAGAATATATTTTACAGATAAGAGCTCAGAAAAGGTCGCTCAGCTTGCTATTTATTCCAAAATGCTAGGCAGCGTTCTTAAAATTTCATTAAAACAAATCGTGGAAATCGCTGATACTTTGTGGCATTTGCTTTTTAATTTTCAATCGTCCCAAAAGTCGATGATATTCCAAAATTATAAGTTTTTCTTATATCATCCGTAGATTTCTTACAGACCATCATCTTTAAAAATAAATACCAAGGGGAGCTTCCCAAGTTGCGGAAGAATGCGGTAGTTTTTCTCTGTTTTTGTTGATACTGATAGACTAGCAGTTAGCAGGGCTGCCAAGTACTTTTTTTCGTCCTCCCCAAACTGTTGGCTGTTCTTCCGAACTTATAGTGAACAATTCATTGTATTTAATTTAAAACGTGATGTTGCTTACATATATTTTGGGATCAATTGCCTTTTTATATTTTTTATTTAATTCTACCTTTGTATATATATGTATATATACAAATATACAATGGACACTGTACATATATATGTATATTGATTTTTATTTTGGTTTGGGACCTAGGGATTTTAGTTAAATTCTAATTTAAATATTTTTAGTATTAATTCAGGTATATTTCTTTGAAATATAGTTTATTGGCCTAATGAGGCTTTAATATTACCTGCAATAAATTGAAATTGAAATTGAAGAAAAATTTTCCCCAAAAATCCCCCGATAAAACAAAAATCCCCAAAAATAAGCCCCTGAAAAAAATACACCATTTTGAACGGATAATTTAAATATTTATTTGTGTTTTACTTGTACTATATCCTACAAGAGATAATTTTTATTGTAAGGAAATACGTAGTTGTATTAAAAACATATATATTATATATATAGACGAACTTCCCTATAATGAATCTGCATGGGACCATAAAATCACTTTATTTTGAATAAACTTCATTATACAGAATCAGGCAGTTCTAGTTTGGATTATACTCCCAGTTGCAGCTGTTATCCATCAGAACATTGCTTTATTAATTTCCCTAAGAATACGGGTTTGAAGCCTTTTGCGTTTAGTGCTAAATTGCTTACGTTCAACATTTAAGGAATTCAGGTTGCTTTAGCCTTCCGTATATGTAATGCAATATAATGTAACGTATTGTATTTTTTGTAATTGGTAATATCTAACAATTTTGTGTCTTGAATAAAAAATTATATTGTACAAATCAATTTGAAAATTGCATTTCTCGGTCAAGTAATAATTGGCACATTAGTGGTCTGGGATAATTTTTTACTGGGGGTAGTTTTAAGCCGATTTTGGGTTTTTATACCTTTTTGAATCTACATTTAAATATATTTATCATCAAGAATAACAACTTTAACGACTTTTAAAAAATTGACAAAAACTAAAATAAGTGATTTTTTTGGCCTTGTATTCACTATTCAATTTTTCAATCGACTTTTCTTTGCCCAATCGTCACCGAACTTCATAATTAATGTTTTTATATACAAAGAAACAAAATAAGCCCATTCGTTGACTTAAGAGTTCACTTTAATTTTGCTTAACACTTCTAATAAGTACATGTACAAACATGAACTTCTCTAGGAAATTACAAATTTTGGACTTATTATACATAATCATATTATTGACAAATTAGCTTCAAACTTTTCAGATATTTTTTTAGATAAAATAAACTTTTTTACCCGAAGCTCATTAATATTAAGTGATATGCAAAAATGGCCATCCTAATGTATTTATATGTGAGCATGAAACTTAGTTGTCTCCTATAGAAAAATTAAACTCATATTCTTTACATGGTAATAAGTTTATATTCAAAAGTAAGCAATTTTTTTTTTTTTTTTTTTTTTTTTTTTTTTTTTTTTTTTTAATTTCCTAAGCTAATCCCGCGAAGCTCTATGCTTGTCTGCAGGAAAGAAACCAGAGTCTCTGGCGGGAATCGAACCCGCAACCTCGGCGCTGATAGACTAGCTCGCTACCAGCTAGCCTACCGAGGCACTTTCTTAAAACAGAAAATCCAACAATAGTTTTATAATTTTAACTTATTCTGTTCGTATTTAGTAAAATTTTCTTAAATAAAGAAACATTTTCTCATGATCAAAAAATTCACGTTTTTGGTATGTGATCAAATATGATCAAATTTTTCTTAAGACACGACATGCAAACGAAGATTGTTTTTTTTAAAAACAAGAAAAATATTTCTCAAATCAAGCTGCATGTATTTAATATAAGTCTGGTTTTCTTGAATATTAAAAAGAATTGAATTTCCTGCATCAAGAAGCAAATGCTACACAGAAAAAATGAAAAACCAACTTAAATTAACGTATTTGTTAGAAATTTGTACTATTAATTAAATTCTTTACTGATTTTCCGCCTGCAAACAAATTGATCATATCAATTAACGCGTTTGTATAAGTCTGAGCTTTTCTTGCTGTTCAGTTTCAATCAATAGGTTTAATTGAAATTTGACCACCAGTAAACGTAAACACAAATCAAAATATTTTTTTCAATCAACACAGTTAATTGAAACAATTAAAAAATTGTTTAAGAACTTTTGAAGTTTGTGTGTATGTTTTCATATTTGCAAATAAACACACAAACATTATAATTTTTGTTTTCAATTAAGGCAAATTAATTGGAACAATTAAAAAAATTGTTTAAAACAGCACATTCTATAATTGAAAAAATTTTGGTGAAAATTTTTCTGTGTAGGGATTTTTTTTTTAATTTTTCAGAAAATGTTTAAGAAAACTTGGTTTGATTCAATTAATTTTTATTTAAATTGACATGTTAAGCAAATCAACAAAAAGTTTCTTATTTTTTCATTAAGTTTTCCTTAAACTAACTAATGCCACACGTTTTTATATTAAAAATTCGGGCTTTCCTTCGTATTTTGTAAAATATTTATAGCCGATTTCACTAATTTATTTAAATATGTTTAAAATTATGTTTAAAATTCGTTTTTCATTTTAAGTAAAAATAAAATTATAGGAAAAACTATCAGGGGTGTTCTGGAAATCGAAAACGCAAAACGCAAGAATTTTAAACGTCGTTTTTTAACAAGATTTCTGTAATAAAATAATTTTATGACAAATATTATACAAATAATTTAATTAAACAGAATTTTATAGCAAAAGTTATAAAAATTACATTAAAAGTGTATTAAAAACAACTTCCAAATTCTTGCGTTTTGCGTTTTCGATTTCCAGAACACACCTGTATATTTAAATATGTTTTGATATTTAAATCGAATTGGTGAAATTGGCTATAAGCAACAAAACCTTAATGTAAGTAACTATAGAAAAAACATGATATTTTTTAGCAGTATTTAATTAAATTTTAGTTCACTTTGGCCGAGTTCTTGCGATGTGGATTAAGTTTAAACTTAGTTTAACGTAATCTGAAACTCGGATTTTCCGGCGAAATGTGATTTTTTTGTTATTATTTCATAAAAGACTAACATTTTAAGCAAAACCTAGCTGTTCCGTCAAAATTTTGTATACAAACTTGGTAATGGCGGCACAAATCAGTTTTCAGGTTAACTAAACCTAGTTTAACTGAGATCTCAAAAACCCAGCCTTTGAGCCATAACTTTTTGCTTAAACCAAGCCACACATATACATATAAACATATGTTTACAATAAGACATTTTTGGCTTGGACGAAAATGGTGCAAAATTTTCTTGGTTCAAGCCATATTTTCTGTTGGTTTAGAAAATAGTTCTTTCCGTGTATTTCCCCAAAATATCCTACTTTTTTTTAAATATCCCCAATGTAAACCCCAAACCCCAAATCAAATTTTTTTTATCCCTTTTGGCAACAAGAAAACCCCTAATTTGGGGTCAAAACCCCAAAACCGGCAGCCCTGGCAGTTAGTTCCATTAGACGTCACAAGAACTTCAATTAAAGTCGAAATTTTTGAAGGAAATTCGAAAAATTTTTCTTCTTACAAATATTCGAGAATTTTAATTTAATTAATTATTTTTCTCGGAAATACCAGCGATTTTTTTCCGAATAGGAATCCTATAGTAAACTCACTTTTTAGTATATCACACGGCCACGTCCGTCTTTCTGTCTGTCCAGGTGAGATTTGTGATTATGGTACAGACCATAACTCTATTAAAAAGATCGGTTGATGGTTTGTCTTATTCCGCATACAATTATCTCCCTAATAAGGCACGTGGCTTGTGATTAAGGTACAAGTTGCAATTTAACAAATAATTTAATTTAGTACATATCTGTAGCATTTTGACAAAATATCTTAAATCCAATAAAAAAAAAGTTGAAAAAAATGTGTTTAATCATACGAATTTTCATTCAAAAAACATTTAAATTTTTCTTTAATGTTGGCTTATTTTAATATTTAAACAAAATAATTTTTCACCGAGTTTTTATACCCTCCACCACAATAAGTTGTGAAGAGGGTATACTAAGTTTGTCATTCCGTGTGAAACTTTTTTATTATTCACCTCAGACCCCATTAAGTATATATATTCTGGCTCCTTGAGTAATTCTCAGTCGATCTAGCCATGTCCGTCTGTTGAAAACACGCTCACTTTTGAAAAACTCAAAAGCAAAACTGGGTGTCAAATTGCTTGTAGTTATCCTAAGCAGTTTGGGATTGAAATTTAGCCAAATCGGTTCAGTAAGATCAGAGCTATGAATCAAAATGTGGAACCACCACTTTAAAAAATTGATAATTTTGTTACAAAAACTAACATAAATGATTGAACAATGCACGAAATGATATAAAATTTTGCAAATGTTCGTTTTATTCGACCGGAAATCATTCTGTGAAATTTCATAAAGATCGCTTCATAATTTACCCTAGGCCCCATATAAACCCTACTCCCGGAAAACGGTTTAGTACGCCTAAAACCGTAATAAATAATGCTATCATAGAATTTGTCGGTCAATAATTTAATATAGCCGCAACCAATTTTAATGCTGATGTCTGTTTTTATAAAGATAAATTAATAATAAAAAGACATCATACAGATATCACTCCTGGAATATTAAAATTTTCGGTGGAGGGTATCAAAGATTCGGCAGAGCCGAATATAACACTCTAACTGGTTTTTTTTAAACTTTTTTGCTATCTTATCTCGACTTAAGATGTTTTGAAAAAATGCCACAGATATGTCTATTGAAATTACTGAAAATTTGACCATATTAACACCTAGTCGCCACGCAAAAAAGCTGGAATAAATCGAGATTCAGGTCGAAATTTTTTTAAATAATTCGATTATTTTAAAATAATTGGAAAAAGTTTTTAATAATTAATTAGCACTTATCTTTTAACATCACCGTGGGGAAGGGTTTGATAATCTGTTGATTGCATTTGGTAGTTGCTAATGTTTTACTTGCGCAAAAAAGTACCTAGAATTTAAGAATAATCTTAAAACTGTTTTATAGAATATTAATTGGACACGTAAAAATAGGTATTAATAAAAAACTTTTAAAACCCTTCTTTTTTTCTTAATATGTCTTGACCTTTATTGTGACGGTATGTTACAGTATGTAAAATATCTAGTTAACAAGATTTTATTTTTAAGAAAGATCGTTTTAAGCTTAAAATTAAAAAAAATTTTTAGAGCCGAAAATATAGCTTTAAAGAAGCAAATAACCCTACGTTTCCACATGCAAGTAATTACTTGCAAGTATATATATATTATCAACGAAAAATCTAGGAGACAGCTGATTGGCTGAGAGTACAAAAATTGTGTGAATGTTAGTGAAAAAGTGTGAGTGTATTGACTTTTTCGAACTTGTACTTGCATGTGGAAACGGGGGGTATGAGTGGTATATTTGGCTGAGCCGAATCTTTGATACCCTCCACCGAGAGTTGTAACCCAGCTAGCATTTGTGTGATAATTTTTTGTAAAATTCACCTAAATGAGTCTTCTCAGCTCACTTTTGATTATTAAAAAAATGATTTGTCACTTGAGTGATTATAAACGGATTCATATATGATTTATTCATAAGTTCAAATAATGATTTTTAAATATTTTAAAATTAATACAGATTTATTACCAGAGCGATTGAAAAAGGATTTGCACATGATTCATTTGTATGCTCAAAAAGGAATTGGAAAATGGTATCACAAATGATTCTTTGAGGTGATTCATCGATATGGTACTATTTTCACACAACAAGAGTATCATTTATGATCGAAAAATTAGCGTATATGCGGCTATTTTGTTCGTGAAGCTGACTCCTAAAAGATGCGGTTATGACACAAAATGCTAGCTGGGTATATTTAAGAAGTGGGATTTTTATGGGGTCTATGGTAAATTTAAGTTCAAACTACACCAAATTTTTTTTTTTTAATATTTTTTTTGAAATCCCTTAGCTAATCCCCGCGAAGCTCTACGCTTGTCTGCAGGAAAGAAACCAGAGTCTCTTTTTAGATTTGTTAGATTTCTAGTCTTAAGTTAAGTTCTTAAGCTCTACACGAAGACAAATTGCGCTAGTATTATTTATGAACCTTAACTAATTTGAACCTGCCTTAACAAGATAACAAACAATAATTATCACATTACCATTTGAAAAAATATTTTCGTTTCTGTGCTAAAATTTCAACAAATAGCGGAAAAAAATTGTAAAAATGTTATTGGTCTTAATAAGAAACAATTAAAGTGAATAATGGGGCATTTAGTTGTAAACACTAAAACAAAAATTCCACATTCACTGCACAATCAAACATACAAAATTCGCACAAATAAAATTCACTTTTACACAAATAAAAAACAAAAACTGAATAACGAAAATATTTTTAAATGGATTTTCGAATTAATTTTCAAATGTTTACATAACGACCAAATAAATGTTTTCAATGAAAATACAGAACTGAACAAAAATTGCAGCAATTCAAATTTAAATACACACGGATACAAACATACACACGTTCTGTCAGAAAACTGAGCACAGATTCCAATACACAATTTAGCTAATTGATATATGGCTAAAATAACTATCGTTCACACCAACAATGAAATACGAACTTTTTTACAAATTGAAAAGATCATAATAAATCTTCCAAAACTTTAACAGTGATGCACAATTTTATTGTTAATTTACGATCTTCGATTATTGAAAACAACTTATTTAAGATATTGCGGCTTAGAAAAGTTTAATATACCTCGATAAAAATACACAAAAGGAAGATGTACTGGAATGGGAACTAATTTGCTATCGAATCGTAATGGGTTAATTTACATGATATTATGTGAAGAATTTTGGCATTACAGTGTCTGGAAGAAATCTCTGTAGATGTTTTTCTAAACCCATTAAATGTTTGTGTTCAACATTTAACTTTGGACTCGTTTTGTTCAAAGTATACAATGCTGTCAATTAAGCAATTATCTTCTATCTCTTATCTTATTTTAAAAGTAAGTTTTTCAACATTTTTGATGAACAAATTTACAAATACAGCTGTGATAAAAATGTTACGCAGAAATTGTATCGACAATTTGCATTTTTGTACAGTTTTTTCTTATGGCGATTTCTTTTCCGAGAAATATGTTCCACATATTTGCGTTCATTTGTACAATAGATAATTGTGGGACAAATTTTAAATTTATTTTGTGAATATGTTACGTATTTTACCCACACTTCTATTTAAGGTGCTCATACTTCCATATTTTACAACTACGGTACTTACTACTTTGTTTGTACAAACAAGTTGTTATTTTGTTTGCTATGATTAGAGTTTCTACGCGGGACATTTTTTTTAATAATTCCCGGGAAATTTTTTCGGGAATTTCAAATTAAATTTTTTGAAATTTTAATTTGTTAGCATCGTTAAAATAAAAAACTTGTAATAAAAATATATGCTTTACTTAAATTACTAAAGACTACATACAAATCGGACTATATTTCCTACGCCAATAAATCAACGTAGAAGTAAATGAAGTAGAAAATTAAAATATACACGATACACCATCACCAACACCAGAACCATCAACAGATTCTAAAAAAATTAATGTAAAGAAAATACAAAAGCCTGAACAAGAATTTGATGTCTATGAAGTCACGGGTAACAGGCCAACAAATTTATAATATTTGTATGATGCGCTTCTTACTATAAAACCAACGTCTGTAGAGTACAAGAGCACGCTTTCGGTAGCAGGCAATATACGTATCAACATGGATTAGAAATAGAATCTCCGATGAGCTTTTAAATGCTTTAATAATACTAAAAAAATTTTTCTTAAAAAAAAAATTAATTTTACCAAGTTGCTATTAATAATAACTACTTAATATTAATAAGTTTTAATAATTCGTGATCTCCAACAAAAAATAAAAAAATATATACATACATATATATATGTAATATGCATGTACATATGAATGTAACAATTTATTTGGTTTTCTGTGGAATTAATAAAGCTATAGCTATAATTTTGTTAGACTGTTGTATATGTGTATATATATATTCTTTTAAAAAAGTGAAAACTTTTGTCTTGAACTCATTTAATAAAATCATTGTTTTATTTAAAGAATCTCGGGATTCCCGGGAATAAGATTTTTTTTGTTTCGTTTAGGGGAAATTAGAATTTCCGGGAAATTAGAAACTCTAGCTATTATACATCCGCTCATAAAGTCGAGAAAATAATGCTTTAACACAACAAATAAAAATTTTTGTATATTTAAATGGCAATACTAGTAAACATTATTATGTATCCCCAACAAACACGAAGGTCTGATTTCAAATTGAAAATGATTTGAAATCAAACGTTTGATAATGATTTGAAATTCATTTGAAAATCATAGCACTCTCAACAAAATGCCTTTATTTTCAATTTGCTTCCAAACGTAATTCTCAAATGTTTTTCAAATGTGGATTGTAATACAATGTGGAACACAAATAAAAATATTTAATTTTTTAATTTAAATTTATAATTTATTTAAATAAACTGTGAGATAAGCATTTTGCACCATAGCTAAAAGATGAAATAATGTTCTTTCCGTCCTCTAATTCTTGGAAAGACGAAGTACTTGGCTCCCTTTTTTTTGAGGATTGTGGCACCGCGTTTTTATTTTTATTAATTCATATTCTTAATCATTGTAATTACTCACAATTAATTTTTATTTTTCATAAGAAATAAATCATTCACTTGTAAAACACATTTAACCACGAAGTAAAAAAATTTTTTAATATTTACATTTATTTTTCGCTTTAGTATTGCGAAGTTTAGTTTTGGATTGAATTTAACATTTGATACTGAGTTGACGTCAAATTGATAAAACATTTGATGTCAAATATTTATTTCTAAATCATTATCAATTTGAATTTAAATGTTAAAATCAGACAATTGAAAAACGTATGAGAATTGTGTTTGCTGTCAAATGGCAAAGTCATTTCATATCAAAGGTTTGACTTCGTGTTTGTTGGGTTCAGGGCAACTAGCTTTTTAAAGCATTCTCTTCTATATTATCTGTCCCAAAGTGCACTAAAAAAGTTATCAACGCGTAAACAATAAGCAAACTATGCATTCTTAAGCTCTTTGATATATTTTTTACTTTGTATGCAAAGAATTAGGATGTTTTGGAGCTCAGGCTATGCATGTTAAATACTGTTTTTGAAAAATTGTAAAAACTTACCAATTTACACTACAACGACTAGATTTACCATACAAAACCAAATCTACTCCGTGACTTGATTTCAACGAAATCTACTCAAAATCTAGTAGAACTTAGTGATGCAACTATGGGTTTTCCATATAGCATTTGAAATACTTCCCTGCACAAGAAAAAAATGGCTTATAATTAAAAACAAAACAAAAACGGTTTAAAAAAATATTAAAAAAATTTGGGAAAATTTTAAAAAAATAAAAAAGACAAATAATATTGGTAAAATAAATTATGTTGATTATAATTAAAAGGTAATGTCTATTTCTTTTTGTGTATGTAGACGTAGAGAAAAAATATGTTTAAATATGATCATCTTCAACAAAACAATTTTAAAGAAAAATTTAAACATACTTGCATTAATTTAGCCATGTTATTGTCAAGAAGCCAGAACCATATTATGGTTGCCTCTAAACATGTTATGGTTAAATATGACAATAATATGTTTTTAAATTAACAATCGTATTTTCCTCTTTTATAAGAGCAACATGCTATGGTTGAAAACTAACCATGCTATTTTAAGTGTTAAGCATATGTAACTTATTATTAACCATAACATGTTTAGAGGCAACCATAATATGGTTGTAGCTTCTTGATAGAGGACTAATTTAATCATAATATGGTTGTCGGTGACAATAACATGTTAAATTAAACAAAATATGTTTAAATTTTTCTTTATTAAAAGATGTTTTTTCTCTGGGTGTATGTGTTAAGCAAAAAACTTTTAGTCAGTTGTTTTGTTATAAAATCAAAATCTCGCGGATGTCAAAAAGGTATAATGTAAATGTCGTGGTTTTCGAATAAAAGAAACGCTTAAAGGGTTTATATTATATTAAGTTTTATTTCAACGTATGAAATTAAAAGTTCTTCAATTACAAAAATTGTGTATCTATGTACCAGTAACGATAAAAGAAGAGTGATCAGGCGCCACGAGTACCTAAGTACTGAATAATTAAAATTTGACAAAGCTGCCAGATCAACGTCATAACAATTCACTCACCCTTATTACAAACTTATTCTATTTCTTCTATACATATACTCTACTGTTGTACTAAGTCACATTCTAATCAGAATCTACAATATAATCCGCTAAATGTTTGGGAGTTCTACGTGTTCGGGATGAAGCTCTTGTTGACTGTTGTGGTAAAAGTTGCATTAGTGGCGCTGCTGTACTTCCTCTAGAGGTGGATGGTAATGGTTGATTTGCTGTCGACGGTTGTTCAGTTCCCATAGATGTGAATGCAGATTGTTGATTCGGTATAGAAGGTTGTTGTACACTTCCCGTAGAAGTTAACAATTCTTCATTTGCTGCAAACGGTTGTGCACATCCCGTAGAAGTTAGCAATTGTTTATTTGCTATAAAAGTTTGTGATTCATTTACATCAGCCGTGTTATTGGTTATTTCCACTAGGTCTCCTATATTTTGTTCACCAGTATCCTGTTGCGGATTAACACTAGCTGCATTTTCTCCGTCTGTATTAACTAAAAACGGAGTTTGCACTTTAGTGGACCGAAGTTGGTTAATGTGTCTTTTAAACACAAAGCCATCATTTAGCGTCACAATATAGTGAAGATTGCCAAGCTTGTTTGTAATTGTACCAAGTTTTCAATTTGCCTTGTTGTTTGCGTAGTAACGAGCTTGCACCCTCTCCCCCTAGCCTAATTGTCTTGCCATACTAGTGTGAATTTGAGTTTTGCTGAATTTGAAAGGTGAGAGCGTCTAGCCGTATACGAATCTGCCTGCTCAAATATTGTTCCGAGGGCGTTCTGTTATTTATTAAAGGTGTGGCTCGATATTTGAAAAGTATTGCCTGAACCTTTTCTTGAATCGACATTGCTTCATTCTCCATTGTGGTTAGTTTGTGTTTCAAGGTTTGCACGTTCCTCTCGGCCAGCCCCCGGAGCAATACATTTTTGAAAAATTCCACTATTTTTGCTGAATTCCCTAAACTCTTGGCCCGTAAAAATCGTTCCATTATCGGAGACCAATATCTGTATTGTTGAACCCGATGTTGGTGCAGCTTTGCAGATTCCCACTTCTGCCCACCTTGACTTTGCGTCCACTACTACCAAAAAATAGTATCCCTGGAATGGACCAGCATAATCAACATGTATTCGCTGCCAATTTTCATCCGGCTCTTCCCATAGATGTATTTCCACTTTTGCTGGCGAGCTTCGGGTTGCTGCACAGGATGGGCAAGATCTTACTAAGTTTCCAATATCTTTATCGATCGACTTCCAATAAACATATCGACGTGCAAGTTGCTTCATCTTAGTCATACCAAGATGTGTTGCATGAAGTTCTTGTAAAACGTGTTGTTGTAGTGTTGCAGGAATTATGACTCTTTGGCCTCTAAATAAAACATCGCTGTGTATTGTATATTCAGATTCGATACCACTTTGCCCAGCTTTGTTTTTTGTATCACGAAGTTTGTTTAGAATTCCCACTAACTCCTTATCTTTACAGGTTTCCTGTTTGAGTGTTTTAAAATTCATTTTGGAATTACTTATTTAATGTACGCTTGCGCTGCATATAAGGCGCACCTCGAGGCCAATTGCACTTTCCTTGGGAGTTCTCGAAATATCTGGTGCTCGTGATAAGCAATCCGCATTGGCATTTTCAACTCCTTTTTTGCACTCTATTTGGTAGTTGAGTCCAGACAAAAATGCAGCATACCGCTGTAGACGTGAATATGACATCTGCGGCGATTTTGCCGTTTGGTGAAAAATCCTCATAATTGTCTGATTATCATGAAATGTTGGACTGAAAAAACGATTGCCAGAGCTTCTCTGTCAAGCTGTGAATAATTTTGCTCCGCTGGAGTCAATGCTCTTGATGCGTAGGCAATTGACCTTTCATGACCGTCGACAATGTGCGCTAATATACCCGCGATACCCGTTTGACTTCATTTATTTTGAGCTTTGTTGCATTGTTGGTGTTAATTCGCATTACTTTTGTTTTTGCAAAGTTGATCTTTAAACCGACTTTCATTCCCAGTTCATGAATCATGTTGAGTTTGATCGACATATCCTCAAAGTTATGTGAGAGTAAGCATATGTCGTCTGCAAAGTCCAAATCCTCTAATCTACCCTGTAAGCCCCACGTAATACCTCTTCTCATAGTCGTTACCTGCCGCATCACTGTGTCTAGAACGATATTAAATAGGAGTGGTGATAAAATGCAGCCTTGTCGTACACCAACGTTTATGGGAAGATTTTCACCCAGTTGACCTTCGTGCAAGACTCGACAACAGGCAGTATCATAAAGCTCTTTGATGAGTTCAATTATCTTTTCCGGCACACCTCTACACTTAAGTATTTTCCATATAGCATGATGGTTAAGTGTGTCAAAGGCTCTTTCAAAATCTATGAAGGCTAAGTATAGTGGTGAGCGCCATTCAACAGATTGCTCTACGATTACCCGGAGACTATTTAGTTGGTCCACACAGGAGCGGCCAGGTCTAAAGCCAGCTTGTTCACATCTTAGGTCGTTCATAAATGTAGGTGACAACCTCGTGTAGATGATGCGTGTTATGGTTTTGTTGATCAGACTTAAAAGCGTTATTCCTCTCCAGTTTCTGCATTTTGAAAGGTCCCCTTTTTTTTATCAGTACTCAATAAAAACAAAATTACGGCTTTTTTCCTCAAATGTAACATCCACCCTTCTATATGGTTGTGAATCCTGGAACACTTCTCAACGCCAGATTAACAGCCTGCAGGTTTTTGTCAATAAATCCCTAAGAAGAATCCTTCACATTTTTTGGCCAGCAACAATATCAAACACTGAGCTGTGGAGAAGGACAAACCAGATACCTGTTCAAAGTGAAATCCTCAAGAGAAAATGGAATTGGTTGGGTCATATCTTAAGAAGACCACAAGAAGATATTGCACGAATGGCAATTGACTGGAATCCACAAGGCAGTAGGCGACCAGGAAGGCCATCTCATACTTGGAGAAGGATGCTTGAAGGACTCGAAAAAGCTGGCGTGAAATAAAAAATTTGGCAGAAGACAGATCAGAATGGAAGAAGTTTGTTGTGGCCCTATGTTCCTCCATGGAACCCTAGGATTAAATATATATATATATATACCCGCTTGACTTGCATCGCATGCCAATTGTACCTCAAACCCGGGGTTGTATGGCATTAAAACACGTTCACTTCCCAACTCCTTTTTTAGGATATCAAAAGACTTTTCGCACTCGGTGGTCCATTTGAATTTAATGTCTTTCTTTACAATTTGTCTTAAGGGTGTAGTTACTGAATTTATATCTGGTATAAAACGCGCGTAATAAGTCACCATCCCCAAAAACCGTTTTACATCATCCACATTTGCAGAAGTGGGCATGTTTATAATTGCAGAAATCTTTAATTGTGATTTTATTATTTTGTTATGCTCTATGACATGACCTAAAAATTCTATACTCTCCTGAAAAAATTAGCATTTTGCACTATTAAGGTGTAGATCAAATTCCCTTAATCGTCTCAAGCAAGCTTTCAGATTGTATGTGCACTCCTCCCTTGTACATCCGTGAACAATTATATCGTCAAAATACGATTCTGTCTTCGGTATTTGAGGGGACTTTGATCGATGATTCTGTTGAATTCTGATGGAGCAGTTTTGATACCAAATGATAAACGATTCATCCTGTATGTACCCCGATGGGTCGAAATTGTCTGTATAAGTGAAGGTTTCTCATCAATAGATATATGCAAATAAGCCTTGTAAAGGTCAAGCCTCAAAAGCGAAGACTATTAAAAATATCACCAATTCTTCTAACTGGATAGTGTGAATAATCCATAAGACGTTCATTTACTCCCATGTATGAGCGGAAAACAATGTTTGTTGGGAGTAGTGGTGTATTAATGTTCAATTGATTAAATTGACTCCTGGGTAAGAATGTATATCCCGAGCCAGAATACACTTCAAATTTCACATGTCTACCTTCGATATTTATTTGGGCATAATATTGTTCCGTATCAGTTTTCTTATCAGAATTGTTTTGATACACATTTACAACTTTGTATACACCATAGTCCTCATGTTCTACATTTTGCACATGATCAGTTGAACTTCGCCCTGGTGACGTTGTCCCACCAGTTGACATTTTTTTTTTTTTTGTAATGTGGAAATACATACTTTCACGACATGCCCTTGTTTGTTGCAGCCCTACATATGATTTTGTTTCTATCTGATTGGCATTCTTTCGCATAATGGTTATTTCGTCCGCAGCTCAAGCACAACCCTTCTATACCCAACTTTTGATAATTGACCGTAGTTTTTCTTTTGTTGATTTTTTCCGCACAAGACTCATTTTTGTGTTTCATCTCATTGCGGGTTGAAACTCTGTTGATTATTGAAGTTGCTGATGCTTTCAAAGTAATTTCCCTCGCATATGCTTTTGCGGCCTCCAAAGCTATTGCCTTCGACGCAATTTCACCAAACTTCGTTGATTCTGATTGTAGCAGTTATTCTCGCAAATTGTTGTTGGTTATACCCCTTATAAATTGAGCGCGTACAAATTTATCGGCCACTGAAATCCCGCATGCACATGGGGACAAAAATTCACATTCGCTTATATCCGCTCTTAATGTTCAAGTTCAAGTTTTTTGCAGTAAAATATATATTTTTTTAATTTAATAAAAATATTTTTTATAAATCCTAAAAAATTAATTTTTCGCCATGATATATATTTTGAATAATTTTTATTTAGAAAAAGTAAAAAAAGAGCTAGTCAACACAAAACTGGTACGATTTTTACTGTAAAATAGTTTATAGTAGTAGTCTACTTAAAACAACGGAAAAAGATTTTTTGCGGCTAATATTAATCAAATATTGGATACACATTTTTATATAGTTGCAGTTTTATTATATATCTAAAACGCTTAACCAGCAAAGCTCCCTATTTGTCTTCTTTTTTTGGAATACATTGTAAGGGTATTGCATTTATTTAACGATGGTACAAAAGAAGTGCAACTTATAACTTGTAATAACGCGTCTAGATGTTCGTATTGCATTCTACTTCGAAGGCGAGTTTTAATAAAGTTCAAAGCTTAAACACAGGCATTACTAGTAATAATTACCAGCATATAAAGAACAATCAAAGTAAGTTCCTTAAAATTGAACGTACCTGTCGTATCGTTGCAGCTTTAAAGTTTTGGCTTAAGCTTATTTATCTTTCCAATTAACCAACGTTAATTTTTCCCTTGTGTTTCAAAAATGTCCAAAGGTATGTAAGAGTTCATAAAAATCTTTAAAATATCACTAACAACAACGTTTTGTATCTGTGATAATAAATTGCCACATACAAATAATGAACAAATGTTCATAGACTTTATATATATTTATGTTTAATCCTATTTATTGATTCTTTCAAGAGCACTTTTGAATATGAAAACTATTTTCTCGAAGATTTTCATTATCTTCACCAGCCATTTGAACATACTTTCAAAAACTGACCATACATATGAATGCCTTAAATTTCATACATAAAAATAATATTATTTTTCAGTATTAAGTTTAACGAATTTTAAAACAAATTCAAAACTCATCAAAAATAGCCAACAAAATCGCCAACTTTTTTGTTATACATATCGCCAAATCGAAAATTAGGTCGCCAAACAAGTTTGAAAATCGCCACGCTTGGCGAGAAATCGCCACATCTGACAACCCTGATATCATTGACATCTACTAGATTTCATTGTAATGTAAATGGCCTATAAGTTAACAAATTGTGGTTAAATTTTTTTAATTGGTTTTTTATATGTTTTATTACATATGTTAAACAAATAATTCTACATATGTAGTTTCTAAGCGTCATCATATGAATTTTTATATACCTTTTGTATTTGGTATTTTTTTATTTTTATTAATAACTGCATATTACCACAAAAAAAAATAGATTAATAGCTTAATCCAATAAAAATTATACTTTATATCAAAAATACGCCCTATGTTCTTCGTGAACAATTTATTTAAGTATTTAATGTTACATCGCTGTATCTATATTGTATTTAAATAAATAAAGGACATATATATATACATATATATCAAAAATACATACATAGTTTGCTTTTTATTAAATTTCTTAACGCTCCTAAAGTATTTTTAAAAACGATATATTTTTTAAATATTTTAAAAATTTGGTCTGTTTTAAAGGATTTTTTGAGGTTTTGCATACAGTTTTGGTCGGATAAAAATTTTTTAAGCGACAACCCTGGCAGCAAACGATATGACAAACTAATTAATGCCCACTCTTATTACCTAAAATGGGTGTTTCAAATTTACATAGAATTAAATAAAAAAAACTGCACATTTGTCGGTTAATATATTTTAATTTTTTGTTATTTTTCTTTATTTTTTTTTAGGAAAATGTGATAAATTTCATTGGTGTGGCAGGCAGCGTGGCAAGAATAAATCGAACATCGATTATGTACAGAAATATTTGTTTATTTAACCCAGAAATAGAAGAATATATCGACAATTAGAAAAGGCAGCTAAATTTATTTTAAGAACATACCAAAAACAAAGAAAACAGCAACAACAACAAACAGCCGCAAGTGCTACAAATGCATGCAACGAAATGAATTAAAGAAAAAATTAAATATAAAAAAAATTTTATATTTTTTGCTGTTGTCGATTGTTTTTTATTTAACACCCAACAAGTTGCGTGTGTTTTCAGCAACAAAATAAAGTTTGTGAAAACATTAACAAATTTATTTGGTTTTTTTTTCATTCATTCATTTATTCATTTTTTCAGTGAACAAATTCGTCTATTCTTATGTGTGTGTGTGTGTAGGTATGTGGGTGTGTGTATCGGAATCTGTAAGTTTGTAATTTTAAGGTTGTAAATTTTCGCTCCTCCATAAATTACACCAAATTGTAGTTTGTATTGTACATGACCAAATATTTAAGTTTATTTAACGAAAAAGTATAAACAAAATAAAACACAATAAAAACAAAAATAATAATAAAATCAAAAACAATCTTTAACACTCTTATTTCCACTGGCAGACATTGAGGGAACTCATGCTGCGCCTTGGAGTCTACAATTTCCCGTTTGCATAAGTGACTTCTACATTTAACTTGTTCACCAACATCTTGGTTTGGAATTTTATCGGGGATCTTGTTAAAAATTGTATTTAATATTCAAATTTAATCCTTCTCTCTCTCTGTTAAACAAATAAATTTTCATGAGTAATTTTTTTCATAAAAATTTGTTATTTTCCTATTCATGTTCATCACTTAACGCATTTAGCTTTTCTGTCCGTCTGTCTTTACATTTGTTTATTTTATTTTGAATCAACAAAACGATGAGAAAAAAATCAACAATTCATGTTGAAATTATCAGCCTTATAAATAATTGTATTTAATTAATACAATATTAAATATTTCCATAAAGCATTACAAATTTCATCACACAGACTTTGATGCTACAAGCACTTTGAGTGTATTTAGTAGGGAGATCGATCGAATAGTATTCGACCGGTTTTAATCGGTTATTTTAGTTTTTCCCAAGTCGAATATTTTAAAATGTCCATTTTTCGAATATCAAATAAACCGGTTATTTAAGTCAAATAAACCGGTTATTTTAGTAATGTGTAATTTATATACGTTTTCCCTACTTTTGTTACAAATGTACCCGTAATTTATGTATTTTTCTAATTGAATATTTGGCAACCTTAAACTTTTTATTAAGAATGTCAAAATAAAATGTTACAAAAGTCAAAAAACATCATTAGCAATGTAAATACAAATCACTTATATAACCCTGCCTTTACACATGCAAGTAATTACTTGCAAGTAGTGTATACGTATTATCAGCGAAAATGTCGAAGAAAAAGCCGAAAGTCTCGCAAGTAGCGTGAGTGTTTACACAATCAGTTGTAAGTTCATTTTTCAAATGTTCTCGAAGCAAAAATGTCTTATGAAAAAAGCTTTGTTTTTCAGTTTAAAAACATTGTCATGTTAAAAACATTACCATGTTATAGCAAAATATATTTAATAATTTCTTCTTTATTTAATTTTCGGTCCATCTTGATGAAAAAATTATGTTTATTTTATAAAATATGTGACTCCAGTATTGCCGTAGCGGCGATTTTATAATATTACTGAGAAAATATTTTAGATAACAAATTTTTTTTTTCAAAATCCTTGAAACTTTTGATTAAAATTACAACCAAGATGTGTTGTTGTATAGTTGTGCTCTTTTTTATTTTTTATAAATACACAGAAAATCCGCTATAAACATAACTTTTATGTTACTACATACTAGTTAATTGATACAAAATTCATCCACGGTAACACTGTTTTCCATTTGTCATTTTACTTGCGACAAGTGTCAAAAATTTACTTGCAAGCAAATTCTCTTGCAAGTTGGGCTGCAAGTAAGAAAAATGTGATGGTGTTAGTAAAAATGTGTGAGTGTATTGAGTTTTTCGAACTTGCACTTGCAAGTGTAAACCCTAGGTAAGCGTGTGTTCTTGTAAACCGAAAACAATTCAAAATACTACAAAAAAATTTCAGCTTAAAAATTAATTAGCCATATGACAGTATTCTAAATACTATATATATCTTTATTAAGATGTGATGGTGCTTAAACGGCCCTAAAGTGATAAGTTGCAAAGGTTCTTCAACTTCACGACTTATTAATCACTTTTAATTAGTCTACAAGCTTGACATAAATATACGCCAAGTAAAACTTGGCTCCAAGTAGTTTTTAAGAGACTGAAAATAATACTTTAGTAAAATATGCTGCCAATAATGAATGAAAAACTCTTAAGAAGTTTTAGCATATATTCATGCTTAAAACTACACCATACCGGCGAAATCAACGATATGGAAAAATTCTTCAGTTTTATTTATTAAATTACCAAGAACTTAAAACAAAATTGAAGGAATCAAACAATCTCATGGAAGGGTTTAAATTGTGATCGACGAGTTGACAGATATTTTATACAAAAATCATGTTCATATTACTATTGTTTCTATAATGCTGAAACAAAAAAAAAAATTAAATATACAATCCTGGATAACAGGTTTTGTTTGCAACTTTTTAAAAACATGGTTGAAGTCTACTGATTCATATAGATATGCTTAGCCACCAACAAATTAAAACTCATTTAAAATAAATTCGGGAGAATATCTTAAATAATAAATTTATTTAATTCCTATAATTTTTAGTTTTTCAAAATTTCTACAGCTATGTTCACACCTATTAAATATTCGACGTCCTACACGTAACCACTAGTTTTCTTAAAGAATTTTTTGCTTTTGCAAAACGTTTGGCTAGAGAAAACATTATTTAACGGTTTCTTAACTACATTATACATAAATACAATTATCATCTTAGACTTAAAGTTAAACAAATAAATAGAAATTGTTAAAAATAAAGCTTAAGTTTAATCAATTTACTGGTCACGCTTTTTTTTTGGATTTTATCGTGAAATATTTGTTAGAACTGAACATACCTTAAGTCATATCTATGTATTTTGTTGGTTACTTACCTTCCTGAATTGTTTTGTTTTTACTCTAATTAACTTTTTATTACAAAAACTTATTTGATTTTTGTATTTTTATGTATTCGAATTAAAACCGGTTAACCGGTAATTTTTAAAATGCTTAATCGAAAACCGGTTTTTTTAAATAGCAACTATTCGGAATATTCGAAAACCGGTTATTGAAAAAAGTCGAATAATCGATCTCCCTAGTATTTAGACGGAGACGTTGTAAAAGTTTCTTATTGAACTAGCTTGTTACACAGTGCAGCACGAGCAATATACCACTACGTGAAAAAAGACCAACAAAAAAGGCTCGTGTCTCCCAGTTTTGCCCAAAGTCATGACCTTTTTTTATGGGCCCCATAGGGGCCTCGGTGTCATTTTTGCAAAAAAGTGATCATTTTCTCAGGCACATATCTTGCAAGCCGTTTGGAACTTTAATTTACTCTCTAAGGCATAGTTGTAGCTCTTGTCATCAGCAAAGAATTATTCCTAGGAAGTTCATATATTCTAGAAAGTTGTTAACTGAGATCTTAGGTACATTTTTGTGGTTGATTGTTTCCTTGAATTTTGAACGTTTTGCTAGCTATGGACCCGAATAGGGGAAAAAAGGTAAAAATCGATTTTCTTTTTTTAAGTTTTTTGCGATTTTGATGTTGAAGATGAAGTTTTTTTGATTTTATATGTTCACAATTTTTGTTCTTTATGACAAGAGAGTAAATAAAAATTTCAAACAGTTTGGAAGATATGAGCCTGAGAAAATTGTCACTTTTTTGCAAAAATTACACAGGGGCCCCACATCTTTGGGGGCTCATAAAAAAAGGGCATGCCTTTGGGCAAAACTGGGACCACGTGACTTTTTTGTTGGTCTTGTATCACGTAGTGGTGTCCCTATATGTTTACATTTCGATGACTTAAAAAATTACACACAGTGTTATTTATCCACAAAAATAACTGCTATAGATTACGTATAATTTTTTTTGCCGAATTTTTGATATAATGACCCATTTATTTTTTATTTCATACATCACTATATGCGAGTGGGGTACAAATCGTTTGTTCCAATGATGTAGTACCCAAAAATCATCGTCATAGACTCACTTTGAAATAAATTGATAGATACAGAATAAATTGTAAACTATGAGAGTGAAAACCAAGTCACAACTTTGAAGATAATCAAATGATATGTGGTAGAATTATTTTATTGCTCTTAATGCAAAAGTGTTTAAGAGTTGTGTGAAAATTGTTCAATGATTTAAATTCGGCCCTACACAGATACCAACCCAGCCAAAACTCTACTAACCTAGCAAGCCAGCAATTAACGTTGCAAAAAAATCTCTTAGCTATTAATTAATTCTAAAAAAAAAAGAAAAAACTTATTAAATATTTACGATACTAAAGCGCCACCTTGTAGTTTCTTCCCCATTTACAGACAAAGTTTAGGAAGTACTAAATACTTATAGTGCCCGTTTGTCGAAGACATTTTTTAGATTAAAAGATTTTCAGAGAAAAAAGATTTTTCAATATATCCACCTCCAACCAAAATATTTTTAAAACAAAATTTTTAAACATATTATGGTTAAGTTAACCATATTATTGCCACCGACAGTCATCCATCAAGCAACCACAATCATATTATGGTTATCTCCCAATATGTTATGGCTGTTCTTCAACTATAGCATGTTACTCTTAGAAAAGAGGAAAATACTATTGTTAGTTTAATAACAAGCAATTATTATTGACACACAAATTGTTGTTATATTTAACAATTACATGTTTAAAGACAACCAAAATATGATTGTAGCTTTTTAATGGAGGATTAATTAAACCATACTATGGCTCCCGGCGACAATAATATGCTTAAATTAACCATAATATTTTTAAAAATGTCCCTTAAAACAGTTTTGTTGGGGGTGACCATATTGAACATTTTTTTTTTCTGTGCGTGCACCCTGTTTTCGTTTTTCACCTTTTGCAGAGATATCGTTTATTAAGAATTTTAAATCTCGGCTTAAAACATTCGCGCTCAACGATAATGGCTTAAAACATTCGCGCTCAACGATAATAAAGATGCTGTCTGTAAACGCTCAAATTTCAAAAAGAGCCCAATACTTTTGATCCGTAGTGAAGCAGTTCAACTTGCCTGAGATTATAGAACGATAAATACATACCAAAATGACTAAATATATGCTGTTGCCTTTAAACCAAATTTAAAAAAATATCTTTCGATTTGAAATAGTTATATCATGGTGAAAATTCAAAGTTTAATGCTTTGTAGGATAGAACCCCCTGTTCACCAATTGTACTCTACTTCACTGGTGTTGTGTTAAATCTTAGTATTATTTAACACTTGTCATTTATGCAATTGCTTTCTTAATCATTACAACATTAAACAAATATTTAAATAATTTTAAATAGGTTCTAAATTTCCGTTTCACGTAATTTTATGGATTTCTCACGAAATGCTCATGCGTTTTTTAAACTTGTGTGTGAAAGAAAAGGACTGAAAAGGTTAAGAATAGAAATAGAGATCAGGATTAGAAACAAATCAATTTTTTTTAACATAAATTTATGACTTCTTTGGGAAATGTGTTTGATTTTTATGATGATTTTTGATTAGGTGTTAGATTGATGTGGTAAAAAATCGTACTTGTTGAAATGTGTAGCTACAGATAAATTTTCATCGTAAATAAACAATCCATTTGATATATGAACACGAACATTTCGTATGAGTATTATGTGTTCGAGCAAAACAAACAATAAAAAAAATTAATTTTATTCAATCTTATTACTAAATGCAAGTGATAAGATACATTTGGTCATTCAAAATACCAAACTAAACAAATGTATTTAGATACATTTGAATATTCTCACTTGGATTAAAACGTACATTGTACATACATACATTTGTATGTATGTGTAAAACAATATTTCTTTTTATAATTCGTAGAAATCGTAATTAATTTTGTTGGACATTAATTAAAATTGTTTTGAAATCTTTTTATGGAGGAATTAAATATTGTTTGTTGCATTGCGGAATATTTTTGTAATTCGATTTCTTTTTCTTTAAATACAAATTTTAAAACTAAAAAAATATATTTGGAAAATAATTCAGCTATTTTCAAATTGCTGTTTCAGTTGAAATAGAATTTTGTAGTTATGGTGTATTCGGGTTCAGAATTTGGCAATGCTTTTTCTAGATCTCGTGAAAGCATCATTGAGAAGTTCCAAAGTGAAACATCTTAATTTGGTTAACGTCTGTCTATGAAGTCTATGGTTAAGGTAAATTTTATCTCTACTATGTTCGAATAACCACTGAGGAATAGTATATACATATCCTCTAGTATTTGAGTTCTATCTCATTGTAAATGGTTTCAGTTACGAATCAATTTAATTAAATGAATAAGAAATATTTCTGCGTTTTCCTAACAGCTGCTTCGACTGAAATTAAAAGTACAAACAACTTCAATTCTCGCAGAAAACTTTACAGATAACGCGAGGGCTTTATTAAAATGGCGCCGATTAAGTCTATCACTACGTTCCTTTAAGGACCATTGGGCCTCAGTTAAATTCTTTCAATCACTTCTATTTGGTGCAAGGTTCTTGACTTCGTTCCAGCTTTTGCCTGATCTAGAAGTCTCTTAGCCTTCTTCCTTCTCTCTAAGACAGGTGGTATTTGCAATGCATGAAAAATCCATCGCCATTTCTTCTACGTGCCGAGAGTTGTGAGTTTGATATCCTGTTGGATTAAAAAGTTTCCAATATTTTTCTTTGTTTGTGAAAACTTGCAAGCTGTTCACATCTTTGGTAGCCTTGTTCCACGTTTCGCACCCATAGAGTTGCACAGATTTTACACAAGAATTTAAAATTTTAATTTATGTGCGAGTTAAAATTGATGGCGATTTTAACACACTGCTGGGTTGTCAAATGCTCTATGAGCTCTCATTGTGCGCCTTGAAACGTTATCAGATCATCCACCATTCAATGTTATAAAGCTACACAGGTAGCAAAAGGCGTGCACGTCCTGGAAATGAATGTCTTTGTTTAAGAAGGGTCTGCTCCATGTGACGTTAATTCTCATTTCCAGGGATCAAAAATAACAGTTATTATCCAAGAAAGAATTTGTCTATACGTTATTTGTGTATAGCATTGTGATGGTTATTAGTAGGGATAAGATTTTCATGCACTAAACAATCAAAAATATCCGCATAAAAGTGCACTAAAAACTCCGAAATATGCATTAAAAATAAAAAATATGCTTAAAAACGAACAATTTCAATAAAAAGGCGTTTTTTTATTTACCAAAAAATAAAAAATTCAGTCTACTGTTATTTAAAGGCACAATATTTTTTAAAACTAAATTTAAATTTTTGTTTGGATAAACAAATAAATACTTTTTATATTATCAATAGTAAACCTTTGTCTGTTTGGACGCAAAAAACTTTTGTACATGGAAAATGATCGCTCAACGTCAACCAAAGTTATAAGAGCATACTTGAAGGATGCCAATTCATTTGAAGAATATTAATTTTCTAATTTAGATCCCACATTTGATTCCAGATCAAAAATAGTTGAAATTGGTTTTATTTTTTAAATCCTTAATTTTTTTCAAAACATTTGGATTTCTCTTTAATTTGTTAATTTTAATTTCTGCAATATTAATTATTTTGACTTGAGTTGACTTGAGTGAACTAAGTCCCTCAAATTAAGTTATTGTTACAACAATATATCAGTAGTTAGAGAATACAAATGCTAATTAACTTTTATTTTTATTTAAATTTAATATTTCTTTTACTCTTTTTGTTGCATAAGCATCGGTAGCAACAAGTTCTTCAATAACTGTTTTAAATTGTTCAAAGTTTTTTGAATAGTATTCTTCAGCATCTAGCCAGGTTCCCCATCTTGTTAATACTGGCTGCGGTGGCAAAGGTACCTAGGGATACATTTCATATGAATCCAATAAGTCAATATTATCAAATTGGCTTCTAATTTCCTCTGCAACTCAGTGTAACCCATGTGCCAAGCAAGTCACATGTGAACAGTTTTGGATAAAATATTCTAAGCCCATTGGCAGACTTAACCTCGTAAGGTGCCGCATCGGTTAAAAATAAAAGAATCTTTTGTGGAAATTTTGAAAATCTTATATTTTATGCAGAGCTTCAAAAAAATTTATTTATTGCTTTTAATATTGGAATATTGGAATATTTTTTTTTTGTATTTGGGAATTTTTTTGTAGAACTTTGTTAATAATATGGGAATTCAAAAATATATCACTAAAAAAATTTTTAAATATGTTTAAATATGCGTTTAAAACCAAAATATGCAAAAATATGCATTTTCTCCAAAATGTGCAACAATATGCGAAAACAAATCGATGCCATTTTAACGCAAATTTAATGGTTCTGAAAGATAATTGGTCGCAATCGATCTAAAACTATCAACAAAAAACGTGCATTTGTATGGAAATCGCAACCATAGTTATTAGCCAAGGAATAAGATACTTAAAATACTTTTATGTTTTACTTTTTTCAAAAAAAGAAAATTTAAAATTTGACTGATATTTTTAAGTCAAAAATGAAAGTTAAAACTTGACCGATATCCTTTGGTCAAATATAAGAATATTTAAAACGAAGCTAAAATTTGGAATATGTGCTGCATTAAATTTTTAAGTTACGAAAAATTTATCTATACTTTATATTACACTGATAGAAAAGGCGTCATAACGCTGATGTATTTTGACATCAGTACTATGACAAGTGTCTTCGTTTTTGACCCCATGACACTTGTCATCATTGTGATGTCAACCTTAACATCACTTGGCCAAAGTGTCATCATTGTCAAAATGAAATTATGTCATCAATGGGATGACACATCGGCATCACAGAAATGACGAACATGTCCTCAGTGCGATGACGCAGTAACATCGGAGAAAGGCCAGATTAGCATCAATTTAATGACAGTTTTTCATTAAGTCAAAGTCATTGGAATTGACTTAAGTCAAAGTGAGAGAATATTTTTATATATTTACCCGTTGCATATGTTTCTTTAACGTTTGTTGAATTACGACCTTTGTTTACAGCAGAACTCTCAATAATAAGACACCAGCACCATGCCTCATGTGGGTTTCGTAATCATTCTACTTTAAACATTTCATGTATTTAAGTAAATAATTAAAAAAAAATAGATTATAGGAATCTTTGCTTCTTATAATACATTGTAATCATGAAAATAATGTTAATAATATACAAAATGTGGCATCGAATTGAGTCATAAAATAGATGACACGTGAAAAATGACAAAATTGTACGAAGACGTTAGTCATTGGATTGATGTTACTTTTTGCATCATTGATGCCATTTGTAGTAACATTGATGTCACAATTCTGATGTTACGGCATCATCAAAAGGAAGATGCATTTTTCTATCAGTGTACAAAGCAGAAAACTTTGTATGTTTCTGTGTTTGTATGTTTTTTACAGGTAATCTCCAGAATTGCTGGTCCGATTTTATAATATTTTTCAACAAAATGAATAATGGAACCTCCTAACGGACATAGGCACTTAAGTGCTAACGACATGATCCAGCGGCGCTACGCCTCCAATACTCAGAAAATATTAATTACACTGTGCAAGTTGAAAAAACAGACAAGCCGGGCACCTGAGTTTAAACCTATTTTGGGTACGCTAAATCCAGTGATGCTAACATACAAGTCGAATTTCAACTTTTATTTTAAGCTAAAAAAATATCAGTCAAAAAAATACTGGTCAAAAAATTATAATAATAAAAAAATAATAGTTATTTTTTGACTTTTTTGAAAAAAGTCATAACAGTTACGGTCCCTGCCTTAGGAGACCTTCATTAGCAGCTTTATTTACTACCACCTCAAGGATTTTCATCATGTCCCAATGCTTGCGCGTGAGAAGGCATATGCCGTCCGCCTTACCTAGTTCAGCTAGAAGTCCGCCCAAGCCCCACGCTGCGCCTCTGTTGTTGTTTATTGAAATTTCTAAAACAACGTGTAGCATTACGTTGAAAAGTAACGGCGATAATATTTAGCCATGACGTAAACTAAATCTTATGGCTTATACAGTTTTAATGAAGTTTGCATCTTCGCAAAATTCCTGAAAATCTCTATTATTTTCCTCGGTACTCATTTAGAGGTGAGTGCTCTCCAAATGGCAGTGTGTGTGCGTCGAAAGTCTTTTCAAAATCTCTTAAGACTAGGGAACAGGATTTTTCTACGTCCAGTCTGTTCGCCACGAAGGTCTTTGTCGAAGCATTTATCTTGTCTTCTGTGGATAATGTTAGCCATGACATGATTGTAGATAAAACAAGTTAATGTGCTATCTTAGGCTATATGTGTTTCATACCCTCCACCGAGAGTAAGAATATTTCAGAAGGCTTTATGATACATTTTGAACCACAGTATTAAAATTTGTTGAGGTTTTAGTCGTATTTAGCTAAATTCCGAGCGTGTGCTTTATATGGGAGCTGCTATGTTCAAATATCAGCCGATCATTACAAAGTTTTACGATTTTATTTCTAGTCATATAAAATTTAATTTGACCACGTTATTTTTTATAATTTTTACCGTTTATATTAAATTTTTGGTATATGAAATTTTCTACAAAAAAATATAACAACAACAAAAAAAAGCACATAAGTTTTGGTAAGCTGTAGTAGAGTAGTCACAAATTTTCGTTTTTTGTTCGACAGTTTTTGGTTTTGGTTGCAGTTTTTTAAACCCTGGCATTATTTATATGCGTGCCAAAAATCCTTAAACGTTAGTATAACGGCCTTCAGCTTCTTCACTCACTTACTTAGTTTTATTGCTTTACGAAAAGAAATAACAGTTCTAGGGTTTGAAGCCGAAATATCCACTGTGCAATCGCATATTTTCTAACGGTTTAGGAGCACTAAATTGTTTTTCGTGAGGAGGTTTTATATGGGGCCTATTGTAAATTATGGACCATTCATCATGAAATTTGGTTGTTTGGTTTCTAGTCTCTTGGACTATGGCAGACCAGAATTTACTAAAATATCATTATTCTCGTAAATTCGACCACCACGAAATTTGGTGCTATTATTTTTTAATGGACAGATCGTCACGAAATTTTGTGAATGGATTCTAGTGATATGAAACGAGTTCCGCGAAATGCATTTTGCCACCAATTAATGTTAGTTTTGTAACAGAAATATCTATTTCTCAGAGTGGGTTTTCGACATAGCTATTTTTTCTTTAAAACCGATTGTGCTGGAGTTTAATCTTTGCTTTGGATAACTAGAAACAATTTGCCACCACAGTTGTTGTTTTCTTTTTAGTCGTTCGAAAGTCGTAATTTCAACCGAGAGAAGGACATGGCTAAATTAATCAAGGCCCCAGAATATACATATATACTTTTTTTAGAGGTATTTTTTTAATATTAAAAAAGTTTCACACAGAATGACAAACTTAAGCTTCGTACAGACGATGGTCAGATCTTACAACGTTGTCATTAAAATTGACTAAAAATGTCTTGCAACTATGTGAACATTGTACGCTATATTCATTTGGCAGATGTGTTAAATTTATGCATCTTAAACTAAATATTAAATAAATAATAGTGTGAAAACAATTAAAAATGTCAAAAAAAAAATATAAAAAAATTTTAAGTCGTATTCAAGCGAATTCATACAGGTGACATTTTAGAGTCATCTGTTTATTTATTTGTGAGTATGCTTGACATTCTAGCGTTGTTTACATTTTGTGAAAAATTGAGGTAAAATTTTAAATACAATAAAAATCCAAATACTTGAAAAAAACTTATTTCAATTTTATAAAACAAAAAAAGTGAATAAACACTAGGAATTAATAATACGTAAGGAATAAGTGGAGCCACAATAAATTTGCAAAACAGGGAAAAGATTTACCTTCTAAAGCAGTTGTGTATATTTTAAAAACCAAAAAACCCCTTTTTATATATTTTCAACAAATAATTTTGACACTCAATTTTGACTTTTTACAAAAACAAAGTACATATTTTTCTCAAGATCTATCTCAAGATACAGGTGAATTCGCCTGTATCGTATTAGATTTTTTATTTTATTAGAGAATTTAATTTTTATAGAAGTACAAGAAGAAAATCAGGCATGAAAAATTTTAATTTTGTTTACAAATTTGCACTATTATTTTTTTTCTTATAAAAAATGCAATACGATACAAAAAATTCTATTTGATTTTTTTTAACAATCAGACTAAACACTATTGGATTTTGAAAGAACAAAAATCTAAGGACTTCTCGAATAGTGTGAAACGGGTTTAGTAATGGAGGATATATATTTTATTCTCTCTTTTCATTCTGTTCCATTGGGAAAGGTGATATTGAAAACTTTTAAGAAGTGAAAACTTAACGCTGCAAACTTTTTAAATTTCTTTTGTTGAACTAAAATTTTGCAATAGACATTAGGGCAGACAATCACTCGCACACGATCAAAACGATTTTTATCTGTTTTTTTTACATAATCTATAAACTGTTTATACTTCACATAATTATTGTTCGCCAACAATTTTTTTTTTTCACTTGTTTACTTTGTAATGGAAGCTGCATTTAGTTGGCGCCAGTAAACTTTTAAAATCCACCTAAAATGAGACATCTCCCATAGAGTTTATGTAAATTTAAACAAATTAAAATGAATACTTAAAAGTTAAATACACCATGCACGGCCCAGAAAAAAAAACATCCAAAGAACTTGCAGCATGCGGCAAGCATGACGTTGGATCGCTAAATGCCAACAAACCACTACAATTGTAAACAGATCATCGTAGACACTCTGAACGCCTGAAGGCTGTGGAAGCGTCAAAGAATCTGGCCTTTGTGGCCAAAAATTCAACTTCATGCAAACGCAACACATACATACACAAATCCATCTATCGCGAGCAAAACCACAAAAAATTAGAATAATAATCCAGAACTCAACAGGAACAAGAGATTTATCGTTTTACATCGAGGGTGGCATGAACTTTGGTAACGGAATTTATTTTATTTTACCAGATGAGCGCCAATCCTGCTGAGTCAGTTGAAGTGGTCGGTGGAACTACAAGATAATGAACATGAACGTGAATCAGAACGAAGTGTTCAGCATTAATTTAAAATGCGCGAGTGATTTTTGTGAAGAGGTTAAGGCGTTATAGATAGTAATCTGCACATTGGGATTGTTTTTTTAGGACGACTTTCAAGTTGAAAGATATGAAAAGGAGCAGCATTTCTCAAAATACCACTCTGCTGGTAAATTAATCACATTTGAATGTTTTGGCTTAACGCTTACTGCCAATTTTTAATTCTCCAAACAGATCTATACATCAGTTGCTGGTCTTTAAAATTAAACATATGGCTGTAGAAATTGAGAAATTTCAACAGATTTTTTAGTATTGAGTAAATTTTTATTTTATGCAAATAGATAAAAATCAAATAAAACAATAATTAAAATAAAGAAAGTATAGGACTGCTTGCGCGTGCATTCACTCGGGTATTCATTCGGTTAACCGTTAATCGGTTGATCTGCGATCAAAAATTACGCTTTTATTAACGAAAAACAAAGGGACGTAACTACACGTTTGATTATTTGGCAAATGCAAAACGACGTAGTTAAACAGTTTCTTCTAACAAAATATAATGAAATCCTTTTCTTTGAAGAATTCTATGGACGAGTTATCAATGCATGTTTTCTGACATTTTTGTAGTTTTAATTTTACAAAGTTTTGTGCTTTTCATGTAAAGGTTATATTTTTGTAAGTAACGCCTGTTAGCATTTTTAGCTTACGATATATAATTTTTTCATTGGTGCCCAAGGCGAATTCATACAAGGTGGTCTTATTTTGAAAACGTTTAACAACACTGTAAAATATTTTAACGTTGTGTCAACAACAAAATTAATTAACAAAACAAATTAACAAAAAATCGATTCTGCACTTTAAATACGATTTGTGATGTACCGATTATATTTTTGCTTCTATACATACAAAAATAAAAATTCAAGACAGTTTTATAGCCCAATATAAATGATAAAAGTCCAAATAACTTGGATTATGTTATTTTTGTAACTAACTTTTAAAAAATAATAAAACAGCAGTATTTTTTGTGTTTTGTGCCGTACTTTTCTAACCGTTTTACTTTTCTATTAAAAAAATCTCTTAAGATCTTCAGTAGCATTCTGCCAATAAAGTTCGGGCAACTGAGCAAAAGCAAAAAAATATAAAAATAAATTAAAGTGGGAAAGAAAAAAAACAAATTTTTCAACAGATATTATTTCATTATTATAAACTTTTCGATTTTTAGAAAATTTAGACAATATTTAGTATTTTCGATGTAGTACTGCAACACAACTGTTACTTTTTCAAGTATAATTTTATCTATCCGCCTTAAGTAAGGTGATGTTAAGAATATAAATTTTTAATATGCGAGAATACTAAAGCGAAAACGAATATTTGCGCCAATATTCGCCGAATACGCCGAATTGAAACTTAGCGCCATACAATATTTCGAATTTGATTAAAAAAATCCTCCATTCTCCAAAACAATAAATTAGAAAAAACTGGCACACTACTAAATGTATTTAACATTATTATGATATTCCGTTGACTAAATTTGAAGTTATCAAGTTCGCGTCTGAATGCCACTACTGCACCTTTCAAACTTGTATGCTAAAGCTTCGTACAGACGATGGTCAGATCTTACAATATTGGTAAGCAGCGTTGCTTAAATTGCATTAAAATTGGCTAAAATGTCTTACAACTGTGTGAACATTGTAAGCTCATTTGTATTTGCTGAAGTGCAAAATTAATGCATCTGACAATCGCACCATTGTCAGAAAAATATTGCTGTTGGCAACGCCTGCTTACAATATTGTAAGATCTGACCATCGTCTGTACGAAGCTTAACATTATTATAGATATAAACACCATAAGTACCGCAACTCAAAGGGTCTAATGTGCAGCCCAAGTGTTCATTGAAGTAGATTAAGGCTACAAATAAAGCCAATTCTTAATGACTTGAATTCATTAAGATAACTTCAAGGAACTATTTGCGTACTTATCAGTGTGACCAGATTTTAAAACTAAATCTTGCATTAGACCAGGCCGGAAGATGGTAAAAATGATTTTAGAAAATTCAAAAAAATTTTCAAGATTTTTGCTAAAAAATTTATAAAATTTATAAAAAAAATGATATGAAATTTTATTAAAAACTATATAAATTTTAGTAACTCATTTCAAACAATAAAAAATTTGCAGTATTTTAAAAAGTTTAGGCGGACCCGCAATACCCCTGATATATACAAAATACTATATTAAATTTATAAACACAAATGGACTTAATGTTGTATTATCATTAAATGTGTACAACGATGTTTTTTATTTTATACCACGTTATTTGAACTGTTCTAACTGGGATGCAGAGTTTGATTACTTCAGAAAATTTCTGATTGATTTCTGCCCTACTAATTTTTGCATCGTTGGTGACCTAAATGCCCGCATTGGTACGGAACAACATTTATTAGATCGGAATTTGTTGACAGATTTACAACACATAAATAAAATAAGATGCTCTAAAGATAAAATTTTTAATTCCCAGGGAAGAAAATTAATGGAACTTGTTGATTATGTTGGGGGAATAGTTTTAAATGGTAGAACTAATGGTGATGCACAAGGTGACTTGAGTTTTTATGGCGGAAGAGGCAATTCTTTGATTGATTACTGCATATGTTCACATAGCTTTCTTACCTTTATTGATAATTTTGTAATTGCAAATAAACCATACTCTGACCACATGCCCTTAAAACTTAAAATCAATATTCCATTAAGCCACGTAAATTCTTTACCTACGCCTATTCATAGATTATACTGGAGCAAAAATCATGCGTCTAGATATGCCGAAAAATTAAATGAACTTTGTTGTACACACACTTTCAAGCATAGCGCATCCGTGGATGAGTTGTTATTAGATATCAAAAGTAAAATCATACACGCTGCAAACAAACCGAATCCAACACTATATTTTGAACCGAAACAGAAGTGGTTTGACTGGAGATGTGCTCGTTTTAGAAAAAAGATGTTAGAAAATCTAAAAAATTTCCGTAAGATATGCTCAAACGACAACAAAATTAAGTATAAGTCTTCTAAAAGGAAATTCCTTAATGTATGTCGTAATGCTAAACTTAATTATTATAATGCAAACATAGTAAAATTAAATATGATTAAATGCAGTAAACAGTGGTGGAAATTAGCCAATGATTTAAAAGTTCGTACTCTATCAACTCGTTGCAGTCTAAACGCAGATGACTTCCTTCAACATTTTAGCAGTATATTGGCGAACCCTGACCCTATTGTCTCAGTTCAATGGTGTTTGCCCTGCAATATTGATCCGTTTTTGGACTCGCCGATCGAACCCTGTGAACTTATCTCTGTTCTAAAGTCTCTTAAGGATAGTAAAGCTCCAGGGCAAGATGGTATTAGATACGAGTTCTTCAAACATGCGCCCTATGTGTTTACAAGTAAGCTATTACATGTCTTAAATATAATTTTTATTAAGGAAACTATACCGTCAAGCTTTAAAGAGGCAATCCTTATTCCATTACTGAAGAAGGGTGACCCCAACTGTCCCACGAATTATCGTGGTTTGTCATTAATGGATACAACCTGCAAGATCTTCAACAGCATTCTCTTAAATCGTGTTACAGCCTGGACAAATAAATACAATATTCTGAATGAATATCAAGCTGGTTTTAGGAAAAATTATTCGACCATTGATAATATTTTTAATCTTACTAATATTATTCATTTAAACCACCTTAATGGAAAGAAGACATATGCATTTTTTGTTGACTTTTCCTCCGCTTTTGATTTGATACCAAGAAATTCTTTGTTCTACAAACTGTCGAGTATGGGACTATCATCAAAAATAATAAGAATTCTTATGAAATCGTATGCAGACACTTCAAGCAAGATCCTTTTCAATAACACCCTCTCCAATGCTTTTAATGTTAATCTTGGCGTTAAGCAAGGATGTATCTTAAGTCCAATATTATTTGCTCTCTACATGAACGATTTAGCTGATGCTCTCCCTGGCGGGGTAGAAGTTGTGAATCTGTCGGTGAAAACACTAATGTATGCGGATGACATTGTCATTTTATCTGACTCCCCAGACGGCTTGCAGAATATGATTAATTCCTTGCAGGCATACTGCAACTTATGGCAATTAAGAGTTAACATGTCTAAATCCAAGATTTTAGTTTTTCGTAGTGGCTCAAGGATTCCCAGAAATCTAAGCTGGACATATGGTGAAGACAGAATTGAAATTGTAAACTCATATAAGTATCTGGGGATGATCCTTTGTTACAATTTATCCTTCCGCGACCATTTGGAAAACAAACTTTTAACATCTAAATTGGCAATCTCATCGTACTGGGCTAAATATATTAACCACCCCAAAATTTCAAACATAAATAAGCTTAGAATCTTCAGATCTGCTGCCCGTTCTATTATGTTCTATGGTGCTCAAATATGGGGTTACAAAAAATATGATGTCGTCGAAAAACTTCTTCGTTTTTTTATAAAAAAGATGCTGTTCTTACCTAGTAACACACCAAACTACATGCTCTTCCTGGAAACAGGACTTAACTCGTTATTTGTGGAAACACTAAAACTTCATTTTGACTACATAAATAAAATACTTAACTTGCCGAACAATAGACTGCCTCGTAAGCTTGCTGAAACTATAATTGAAAAACACACTTTTTGGGCTGAGGAATGGTCAAATCTGTGTTCCACAATTAATTTCGTTCCACCAAATAATACCAATCCAATTAGCAAATATGTCAATATAATATTACCTTTAGTTATCGTATATGAAAATGAAAATTTTGCCTCTGCTGCAAGTAGCTCTCAGTTCCATGATCTATACTCGCAGTTAAACTACAATTTGTTAGATATTACAGACTCAACTCTAACTGCTCGTGCTATAAGTCTTCTCATAAGAGCTAGAGGCTGCCTATTGGATATTAACTCGAGACCGTTTAGAAGCAATACAGTAGGTCTTTGCACCGTTTGCAACCTCGATGCAACAGAAAACACCCTACATTTTATTGGATGTTGTCCTATTTTCAAGGGATATAGACTTAGGTTCTTTAATAAACGCCAACTGAGTCTAGCGGAGGTGTTGGATATTCTCAACGGCCTAACTTTTTCTTTTGACATCCTTGCTAGCTATTTAGAAACTTGTTTAAGATACAGAAGATTGATAATAAATGAATTTGTATAATATTAATATGTATTTATTTAGTGCATGTAAATTGTCATTATTAATATATATGTATATAAGACATTCCCTTTTTTATGAATTTTATTTTTTGCTTCTATTTATATTTATATTTTTTCTTTATCTTCCTATTTTGCCAGTCTGGCTAACAACCAATATGTTAAGCCATTTATAGATAATAAGTATTTCTATATTTAACATTTGTAAATATGTTTATATTATCTATTAAATAAATAAATAAATAAATAAATAAATAAATATACAAAATACATGCGATTTTTTTCTATGATTTGCTTTGATTTAAAATATTCTATAAAAAGAAATTTTATACCAGTTTATTTCTTTTACTTATTAATTCATTGTTATTTCAGTGGTTTTTCACATATTTTATTCAGGGTTCTTTCTTTATTTTTCTTAACTTTACTTCTTTTCTCACCGTGTTTAGTAATAGATATCAAACTGTTAATACCCTTTGTACACTTGCATACATTTCGGAGGAACGCATGGAAGATGTTGAAAATGTGAAATACGCGTTCACACTTGAAACATCTACTATCAATAAAAACGGTCACCATATCTGAAAAAAAAACTTTTATTTTTTTTAAATACTTTTTTTCTACAAAAGTGCCAACATTCTAAAAGATAACACCAAAATGTTTTTCTCATTCATTTTGTTTAATAATTTTAGCAAAATTAAGCAAAATAAGGCTTGCAAAAAAGGAAAAACTTGAGAAATGGTAACGCTGCTTTTAATGCAGCTTCCATATTGTCAGTGATGCCACAATTATAACAGAATTTATGGCCACTTTTCTAGTGATGACACTAAAATCTGTAAGATGTTGAAACATTTTGATTTTTAGCCCTATGTATTTCTTATGGGAAAATTCCAACATCTTCGCAAATTGATGTTAAATGTTGACAAGTGTTTCTTTAAATGTTAAATATCAATCCACCGCAATGAACGCATATCTAATTTGTATAATGGGATCGGAATTATCTTGATATTTCATTAAACAATTCCAGTTGTTGAAAATTGTCGTACGCTAACACTGTGCTAGAAATTTACACTTTTTTAGACAAACTGGGCACTTGGCGTTTAAACCTTGTTCGGGTACGCTGAATCCAGTGGCCGTTTTTTTTTAAGTTATCTCTGGTTTTCAAGATATAACGTTATTTCGAAAATGGAGGACGTTGCGCAACATATGTTCGCGTAACTCAAAAACTCTTTAGCCTTTTGAAAAAACTAAAAAAACCGAAATTTCGCAATAACATTTCCTTTAAGAAAAGTGCGCAGTCAAAATTTCGAAATTTTTGTTTTTTTCCAGACGTATTAAAAAAAAAGCTGCAAACAAAAGAAGCAATAAATAACTAAAATCTGTTCGCAACTTTTGATTTTATTCACAAAAGTCGAAAATTTTAATTAATTTAAGAATATCATAAAACGCAATATTTGTATGGGAGCCCCCCCTAAGAAGTGGCAATAAGGGGCAAGTATGTCTGGAAAAAATGTTAAGCACACAAAATTAATTGAGGTCGGTCATACATTGTATCTTACTTGGGGCGACTCCTGGGCATTTATGGGACTTTTTTTCAATATATATCTAGTCTGCATTGAATATTTTGTATAAGAGCCCCCTTAAGGAATGGAGATAGCGGGTAGGTATGTTAGAAATAAATAATTGAGATGAAAAATAAAGTGGGGTTTGTCATACATTTGACCCATCTAAGGGCATCCTAGGCGGTGCAGGGGCCAAATTTAAGAATTTCATTAAACGGCCGTATATGTACTATTCTTAAAGGAAATTTTATTGCGGAATTTCGGTTTTTTTTATTAATTTCAATAAACTAAACCGTTTTTGAGTTACGCGAACATATGTTGTGCAACCTCCTGCATTTTCGAAATAACGCTATATCTCGAAAACAAGAGCTAACCTAAAAAAACGACCACTGGATTCAGTGTACCCGAATTATGTTAAAACGCCATGTGCCCGGCTTGTCTGTTTTTTCAACTAGCACAGTGTAATTATACAATTGCTGCAAATGATAGTTTATATACAATAATTCTAATGTTTGTTTGTTTTTTACTTTACTAAAAGATTTTATTTTGCGTTAAAGACAAAAGGCCCAACTATGCATAAGCTGGCTTAAACTACTGACAAAAATTAACAACAAGCCTCTCAAAAGCATGAAAAAAAAAACAAATAAAATCAAAAAATATTTTATTCCTTACGGAAAGTTCGATCTGTTTCGCACCTTGCTTAAGCCCTTATGATACTTGCTGTTTTTTGTATTGGATTTTTTTAGGATTGACTGAATGAAACAACAAATGCGAGAAAGAACAAGATATACAAAATGTAAACAAACTCTTTTTTCTGATTGACTGAAACAAAAAAAAAAAAAAAAATGGTAAAAGCTTGGGCAGATGAAAATATTTTGTTTTGATAAATGAAATAAAGCGGGTGCCCTTCATATGGGATCCAAATCATAAAATTTCAATTAAAGAATATACCCCGATATAATTCGTAATATTTTTTATTATTTGCATTAAATTTTGTTGTATTAAAAAAAATTGTTTGTGATTCCAAAATAAAATGGAAACAAAACAAACCATAGCCCACTTTTTGTTCCCACAAAAACTGGTCAAAAAAAGCTAAAAATCGCAAAAAAAAAAGTTAAAACCCGCTACTTTCGATCAAAAACTAAAAAAATTGGCAACAGTGCTAACTGGAAATGTCAATTTTAAGTTAAAAATATTTATACATACTTTTTTTGACAGTCTTAGATTATTTATCGATAACACACGTATATTTGTTTGATATTTCAAGATTTTTTATGATATAATCATACTCCTTACACTTAGCCTGTTTTCCTATGCAGATATATTTGCACTATTCTCCAATATAGAAAAAATACAAAAAATAGCAAGTATCACAACACCTTTAAGCAAATGCCAATTTCGTTCAATTAACCAAAAAGTTTTCTTAAGTTCAATATGGTTCGAAACATATGAATCACTCTAACATATATGTTAGAATGGTACAACTAACATTTCCCAAATAATGCCAATATTTTAATATATTTTTATCATACGCGTGTAAAAATTTGTGAATTTCTTAAATTTAATATTTGCCATTGGTATTAAAGAAAAAAATCGATTAAATTAATTATTTAATTTGTAACTAAAGAAGTGAGATAAAAAATTACTCTAAAAAAAGTGACACCGCCAAAAAGTTGTATCCAGAATGCTAGTGGTAAATGAGGGCGTACTGATGGCGGCTTCAGGACGTGGTGGTGGATTCTTAGGAAATAACAGAGGTCATGTGCGAAGCGGTCGTTATGAAAGGAGTGTTCGTTTAACAGCTAGCGGTCATTCGGGTCGTGGCTTTGGCCAGGATAATCGTTTAAGATTTTGTGGTGGTAATAAAGGAACAAATAATATTATTTAAAATCCTGATGACTTTTTCAGTTTGTATTTGATTTTTTGGACATAAGTTGTTATAATTTATTTATATTTATAACTTATTATAATAAATTTAATTTAAAAAGAAAAAAATTTATTATTTTATAAAGGTATGTAAGTACTAACCAATATTTACGTTATGAATAACTAGTTAGTGATAACCAATATTTACGTTAAGACTAACTATTTAGCGTTAACCATTATTTAGGTTATCATTGACTAATTAAAAGCAGCAGAGTGAGCAGTCCAGATATATGTTCCGCAGTCGAGTGGAAATCATTAGTTAGAAAGAAAGGTAAAATCACATGTACAAAAGAGTTTCGGTTAGTGTTTTCATTTTGCTCTTAATAAACTAATATAAACTTTAACCAATATATCGGTCAACACTACTGGTCATATAATTAGTAAAATGACCAGTAGTCTTCTTGTAGGGTGGTGACTGATGAAATTTTTTAATGTAATACCCTTTGTACACTTGCATACATTTCGGAGGAACGCATGGATAATGTTGAAAATGTGAAATACGCGTTCACATTTGAAACATCTACTATCAATAAAAACGGTCACCATATCTGAAAAAAAAACTTTTATTTTTTTTAAATACTTTTTTTCTACAAAAGTGCCAACATTTTAAAAGATAACACCAAAATGTATTTCTTATGCATTTTGTTTAATAATTTTAGCAAAATTAAGGAAAATAAGGCTTGCAAAAAAGGAAAAAAATTGAGAAATGGTAACGCTGCTTTCAAAGCAACTTCCATTTTGTCAGTGATGCCACAATAATAATAGAATTTTTTGCCACTTTTCTAGTGATGACACTAAAAGAATCGAAAAATGTCAAAGGGAACAAAATGAGTTAGTAACATTCTGTAAAGATGTTGAAAAATTTTGCTTTTTAGACCTACCCTACATATAATATTGGCCTACGTGGTCCATTGTGGCTTAAATGGACTACTTACAACATGGTCCAATGTACTGTAGTATGGACCATGTTCTAAGAAATAAACATGCAGTGCTGCCAACAACTGCATGATGTATACTTTTCTATAGTTTACAGTATTACACATTGGTAGCCCTGATGGTGTCCATTATTAGCTGTGTTCGTTTACCGCAAAATTTGTACTGGATTTTACTGAAATGCGTTCGCGCACACATAAATTTGTGAAATATTCATATTACTCACCCACTGGATTTTAATGGGATTTTACTGGAAAAGTAATCGAACGCTCATACTAATTGTTTATTTAAAAGTGAAAGAGGAAAGTTTGTGAAATTTGTGAAAAAAAGGCATGACATTAAATACTATATTTTAGTTATTAGGTTAATTAAAAAAATGGAACACTAATTTTTTTTATTCAATAAACCTTTTCTTCAAAATAACACTACATACAAACTTAAGTCCTTCACCGTATACATACATATATAAATATATATTATATGGATGAGAAAAGGATTGTTTTTATTAGTATGTTATTTTTAATAAACAAAAATAAAAAACCTTAAACGTAAAGTTATTTCTAGTCTTTCATTCAGTAGTATCATGAGGTAGTTTTCAAACTACCCCTTTTGTCCACTCCATTCCGTAGTGGCATGGAGTAGTTTTAAAACTAACCCTATTAGTTAATCCATGGAGTAGTGACATGAGTAGGTCTGAAACTTCCCCTTTAGTTTACTCCATACTGAAGTGACATGGAGCACTTTTAAAACTAACCCATTTTAGTACTCCATGGAGTAGTTTAGGGACTACTTCGGTGGGTTATATGGTCCCCTCCTAGGATATCGTAATGTTAAATGGACCACCTTTTACCCATATATTTGGAGTACTCCTACTCCTTTATGGACTACTCTTTACATGCATGTATGGACTAGTCTCTTTATCTGCAGGGTACATATGTATTTCTTATGGGAAAATTCCAACATCTTCGCAAATTGATGTTAAATGTTGACAAGTGTGAAGAGGCTATAACACACTGTACCCCACTATGTACACCTATAATATTTTTCCTTTTCCTGGTGGTTAAATTCCACTGCAGCAACAGAAACAATAATAATTATTCTAACACTCATTGCATCATAATTGTTTGTTGACACAACCCGAGCCAAACAGAAGAAAAGGTATGACTACATTTTACTGGGCACCGACGATTGTCTGCATTTTTTTTCCAGCGAAAGCCACTTTCTTTTTTCTTCCTCATCGCCTACGAAATGTGGACAGCAACAATAAAATGCGATTTCTGATCATTGTGTTAGTTGTCTTATTTATTTAGTCCACCAGCAATAACAATTGAACTAGTCAGTGGCTGTTGTTTGAATACCAGAGGCAGCAAGAACGAAAATAGTTGAAGGCAACTTTTGTTTTGCATTCCAATTTTCGGAATCATACAACGGTAAATACGTGCGGTAGCTGCCAAACACAGTTGGTGGTCATTTTGGAAGATTTTCAGTTTGTGTTTTTAAGCGCGTAAAATAAATTTGTTAATTGTGTTGCCATTTGGCACAGTAAGCGGAAGAATAAATTGTTGGCTTCTGTTGTAAGAAAAAAAATCTGATTCATTTCAAATCAAATAGGTAGAACTTTCAATTGCTTCTAAAACAGATCAGTATTGGAAATTATTGATTTTATTAATTAAGAAAATTTTTGGAAAATAATCGGGGCTGTCAAAGGTAGCAATTTTGAGAAATAATGGTAAAGTATAGTCCCGATAATTCGTAATAGCAAGGGACCGGCCAATTCTTACGAATTATATGGGTTTTCGATTTATCGGGGTTTCGATTGAACGGGGTTAAAATAAAATAAATACGAATTAACGGGGTTTTTCAATTTGTTTACTAAAATGATAAAAAACATAAGACAATTGTTAAAAATAAAATATATAAAAATTATACATAAAAATTATTCATGTAACAAACTGATCTTAAACAAATAAACACACACACAAGCAAAAACCCACGCAAACAAATAGCGGTAAACAACAAATCATTCTTTCCATGTTTCTGTTGTTTTTATTACGAATTATAAGTGGAAGTTAGCAAACAATTACGATTTATAAGAGGTAAAGAAGATTTTATTTGAAAAAAAAATTACGAATTAGCAAGGGGACCAAAATGAGATTTTTTCAAGGAACGACAGTTTATTACGGGTTATCGGGAATAACGATTTATCGGGATACGAATTATCGGGATTTGACTGTAGTAAAATGCGTAAAGTTCCGAAGCTTACACTGGATTGGACACGAATGAATAACGGCTCGAGCAAAAAAGGCATCAAAATATGATCCTGAGGGAACACGCAAAAAAGGACGACAGAAACTCCGTTTAAAAGACCAAGTCCAGGAAAACCTTTCTAAGAAGCGCAAAATACCGAGGCGGCTGGAAAACCAATGATTCACATAAATTGCTATAAATGGCCATCTAAGTAAGTACATATTAAAAAATTGTATACCTTTTTTTAATATTTGATCTATTTTATTTATTGCTGTAGCGCCGGTTAAGAGGCGCATAGTGTTGTAAAAACTTTTTTTAAATTTTATATGATCTATAGATAATGCTTTGATCTGTGTTCCGCTGAAATCCTCGTTCACATTTTTACATTTTTTATTCGTAAAACTTCAACGCCATGATCTTCTGAGTTGTCCTCTACACAGAGTTCTAGTCCAGTTAATTTATGCGTATTGCTATGGCTGAATAAAATATCTGAGCTCTTTCCAAATAAAGCTGGCGTCTCATTCAAAAAGTGTTTTTTAATTGAAAACACTGTTGTTTGAACCAGAAATTTAGTTTTTCGTCCCAGAAAGCTGGTGAATATTTCTCATAGCGTTTTCTAAGGAATCCAGATCGCTTGTCACTCAGTTAACTTTTAAGGAATTCAGTTAGTTCTCCCTTAACTTTAGGATTGTACAACAAATATTTATATATCTATGCATTTTTTATCTTTTCTATTTCGTATTTTCAATTATTTATGTGATATAATTTCTCACCTTCAAAAGACTAGATTCATATTTTGGAAAAAAACATACACAACATTTATTATTAACGAAAATTTATCGTGTAAAAAAAATTAAATACATTTAAATCTCACTTTTGCTTATAAAAAACAACAAAAAGAGATGTATCTTAGTTTTTTATTGCTGGATTTTTGTTACCGGAAATCTTCACTGTACGAATGTGTGGAATTTACTCCCTCTAAAACGTCAACAGGTGTATAATTTAATTTTTATTAAACAACAAACAAGTAGACAGAAATAAATGTTTTTTTAATGCTTGTTGTTAATTGTTGCTATTAACATGTTCAATTATCAATAATGAGCAATGAACAACTGAATGAATGAATTGGAGTTGTTGATTCTATTTGTGGCTCAACTTTTAAACAACATGCAGAGCTGGTAGCGCCATATCCTGTGGTGCTTTGAAGATTTTTCGTCTGGAAGAATTACAGTACTTAAGTGACAGAAACTATGAACTTCTTTTATAAATAACAAAATTAAAGTGTATTATTCTTTAAATAAACACAAAGAAATACTTTGGCCCTAACATCAGAATTGTGACATCAATGTTATTACAAATGGCAATAATTAGGCAAAAGGTAACATCAATCCAATGATGAGCGTCATCATACAATTTTGTCATATTTTATGCATCATCTATGCTATGACTACAGCGGCATCAATTCGATGCCACATTTGCGTATTATTAACATTGTTTTTCATGTTTAAAAAGTAAAATAAGAAGCAAAAATTCCCATATTTGTTTAAATTATTTATATCAAATTCCCAACGTATAATGATTACGAAAACCGTATCGGGCATGCTGCTGGTATCTTATAATTGACAGTTCTTCTGTAAACAAAGGGCGAAACAAACATCTGTAACAGGTAAGTAAATTATAATAGACTCTCACTTTGACTTAAGTCAATCCCAGTGAGCCTAATTAGTCCTTTCTCCGATGTTATTGAGTTATCGCACTTATGATTTTTTATTAAACTGACTCCGATTCGTCATATCTGTGATGCCGATGTGTCATTGATGACATAATCTCACCTGATGCCAATTTGGTCAAGTGATGTTAAGACTGACATCACAATGATGAAAAGTGCCCTGGGGTCAAAAACGAGGACACTTGGGAGGTCATATAAATATCATTGTATTATTATTATTAATGTATAATCCTTATAGTCATTGTTTAAACAAATTTATTTTCTTTTAATCGGATCAAAATTCACATCGTACTGGCTTAAATTTATTTTTTATTTTTTTTTTGTTCATTGATCCAAAAATTGTTAAAGTGGAATTGTTCCGTTTTGTTATGGAGCTCCTCACTTGTCATAGTACTGATGTCAGCGTTATGAAGTCTTTGCTATCAGTATGTCATGAAATCCAATGTTATTGGTTTTTGTTTGAACTGAAATTAGCGTCGGGTTAAGATGTCACAGATAAACCAATAAAAATAAAGCAACAGCTGTTTTTTTTATTGGAAATAAATCAAGTAGCTAAAAGCTTCATTTATCAACTGCAAAGATGAAAGTAAATAAAGTTAATAAATTGGGGAAAAAAAACAATTTATTTTCATGTCTCCGACAGTCACTGTTGCCAATTTGTCGGTTTTACCGCGATTCTGGCTATGGTAAAACAGTGTTGGTAATGTGGTTTTTTTTGTTGTTAATTTTACGCATACACATACACATTAATGCATGTATATGATATGCCGCTCAAATAAAGAAATAAACTCATAGACTTAATATATTTTTATTTAACGCTTCTTCAGTAAAAGCATTCGTAGCCGAGTTGTTAAGTTCTCTCCTGAGACTGATGATATTGCCAGTTCGAATCCCAATAATAATTTTTTTTTCATTTTTTTATTTAATTTTTTTATGTTCTAATAAACGATTTTAAGATTATAAAACGAGTTTCAAACATCAACTTTGGCAAAAGAGGAAACGGGCTTAGGTACATATAAAATTTTTTTGTTTTTTTTATATTCTTCGGCATGGCGAAATGAAAAGTTGACGTGGCTCAATTTATATTTATTTATACCTATCTAAAGAAAGTTATTTATGTATATAACTTTTTGTTCTTACCTCATCATGGTAAAGGGTATATAAAATTCGGCATAGCCGAATATAGCACTCTTACTTGTTTTTTTTATCGTTTTAGTAAACAAATTTATTTTATTTTAACCCCGTTAAATCGAAACCCCGCTAAGTTGCGCTTACGAACTATCGGGATTCTACTGAACGACGTCTGCTTTTAGCTCAAACAGCTCCTGGCTTTGACTATACCGATATTATTCGCCGATTGTTTCAAATACCTTGGGAAGTATTTTTCTCTGTAACACTCCAAGCACAACTTCATCTTCGTATGAATCTGCGCCGAACAGTAGCATGGAAAGGATAAGTGCCTTGTTTACTGTGAGCTATGTTTGCCAAGAGAGGACCCTGTTCTTATATTATTGGCTTAGGTCACATTAGCATCTATTAACAAGTATAATTCTTCGTTTTATTTCCAAGCTGACGTCAATCGTTTTATTTATGGCAATACCAAGACATACAAATTCATCTACTACCTCGAAGTTGGAGTTACCAGCGTTAACAGATTTTTACCCATCTAGTGGATTCTCTATTCGTTGAAACCAGCAACTTAGTTTTGTCTTTACTGGCAAAGCCATTTTTGCTGATTTTTTCTCTCTACATTTGCAAATGCAGCAGCGATATTTTCGACGATGAAGGTATCATCGGCATATGCGAGCAGCATGTCGCTTTTGGTGAATATTGTGCTGTTTTTATTTACTGCCGCGTCACGTACGACCTTCTCCAATAAAACGTTAAATAGGTCGCATGACAGACTGTCAACTTGTTTGAAGGCGCATTGGATGGTGTATGATTGGGAGAGATCATGTCCAATCTTCACTGATGATTATGTATAACTAAGACACTCTGAACAATCTGGTCAGCCTTGCACCGAATTCATGTTTCTCATGAGTTTTTTCAAGATTTGACGTAATGTAAATAAATATCTGGTCGGTGGTGGGTTTGTCAAGTCTTAAGCCTCACTGATAAGGGCAAATTATTTCGTTGACTTTAGTTTTAAATTGTTCACACCAGTGTTCGGTTCGGTAGATTTGTGGAAAACACAAACGATAATAGTGCTTGTGTAGTAAATCATTAAAAAAAATGCGTTTCCCTGTTTGTCATCTTTCGAACACAAAAATAATACGGTTTTTATCCAACTCAATAAAAGATGAGAACATTTAATTCTGTTCAGTTTTTTTTTAAACCACAAACTTTATTATGTTCGGTTCAGCTCATTAATGTTCGTCCTTTTTGGCTGCTAAAAAAAGCCAAATTTTTTTGCAAAAACAAAATACACATACAAAAAAAAAAACAAAAAGCCAGCCAAATAATTTTACACAAACAAAACATATGTATTGTGTACACACAAGCTTTTCGTGATGCGGTCGTTGCTAAAATTTTTTGTTTGTTCATTTCTTTATCAATGTAAAAAAGAAACATTATAGAGCATTAAAATATAATGTTTGTCTACAGTATCACTACAATTGTTCTGTTTTTTAACGAAGAACAGAACACTATATAATGGTCGGCTCTTTCCTGAAAATAGTTTCAAACGGTATTAAAGGTTGTGTTCCTCTACACAAACACCAAAAAAAATAGATATCGTTCCTGGGTGTGTGAGCCGAACGCTAAATAATGTTCTGATTATTTTCGAACAGTGGTTCACACAGTTTACGTGACAGTGACTAATCCGTCTATTTTTGTCGCTGATGTACCCAATAAAAAATAAAGTTTCAAACGAATAAGCAGTTTTGTAAGAAAGAAATCTTAAAGTTTTGCTTACCATCTCGCTATGGCAAGTTCCCACTCTGAAGCAATGCACTTTTGACACAAAAAGCGTAACATACTGAATTTTTTACTGTTACAGTTATTCTTTAATATTCTCTCTTACAAACCTGCTTCGTAGTAACGGAATGCCGTATCTTTTAAGGTGGAAAAGGTATAAACAAGTTTGATATTATACCGCACATTTATTATGGGTCCTTATGAGGAGCGAATATGGTTTTAAGTTGGACGTCTGTCTGTTGAACTTGGTGATTATATATTTTTCACACATATGCTTTGTTTGATTTCGCTATTGAAATTCCACCATATCGGTCCACAAATGGTTTATATATTGTTATTGGTGTTTTTTTTTATATCTATAGAACGGAAAGAGACAAAGTTCCGACATAAGGTACATGCACCTTGGGTATAAATAGACAATATCCGACAAAATGTGGGCGGGATTGGGGAAGTAAGCGTGACACAAAATATATTTATATATTTGGCTAGATTAAATATCTTTTAACATTTTCTAAAATTCAATCAACCATTATCATCTTACAAGTAAAGTTTGGTAAATCAATAGAAATTGTTAATAATAAAGCCAAAGTTGGATCAATTCACTGGTCACGCTTTTTGTTGGATTTTTTTTCGTAAAATATTTGTTAGGTCTGAACATACCTTAAAACTGGTTTTTTATAGTATTTGTTAAGAATTCGTCTCCTTATGTCTTATTGGGAACCGAACCCATAAATTTAAAACTTCTGTAATCGTTAATTTAAGTTTTTAATATATAACGTGCCTTAAGGTGTGAATTTACTTAACAAATGTTTGACGAAAAAATCCGAACAAAGCGTGAACACTAAATTTAACTCTTTATCATTTTAATACCCTCCACAAATAGTTGTGAAGAGGGTATACTAAGTTTGTCATTTGGTTTGAAACTTTTTTTATATTCATATTAGATCCAATAAAGTAAATTTTAAGGGCCGATATTGAATGTGAACCACACCTAAACGTCAAGTTTTTTTCTGCATTTTTTCTGACATTTCTCAATTTCAGACTAACTCAATTTGAACCATGGAAAGATACACAATCGAGCAGCGCGTTTAGATTGTTGAAGCCTTTTACGAAAATGGGCGATCAAATCAAAATGAATTTCGTGGACTTCGTGACTTTTTTTGGTCAGCATAATTGGGAGAATTGTGCGCAAATTTCAGCAAACCGGGAGATGATAACGAACTTTTATTGCCTGAATTGGAAGATATGGATGTGGACGTTATATCGTTTCAACAGGACGGTGCCACTTGCCACACAGCTAACGAAACAATGACTCTTTTGCGCGGCAAATTCAATGGCCGTGTTATCTCACGTGGTGGCGATGTCAATTGGCCGCCAAGATCATGTTATTTGACAACGTTGAACTTCTTCCTTTGGGGTTATTTGAAAGAAAAGGTGTACGTCGATAAGCCATTTCAACAATTCAAGAGCTAAAATGAGATAATTCGGCACATTAACGGCATAGAACCTCAATTATGCCTTAGCGTCATCGAAAATTCGGACCATCGGATGGACGTGTGCCGCGCCCATTTAGCCGATATTTTGTTCCATACACGCAGAGAAAAAACATGTTTAAATATGGTCACCACCAACAAAACTATTGTTAAAAAAAATTTTAAACATATTTTGTTTAATGTAACCATATTATTTTCACCGACAACCATGTTATTGTCAAATTAGTCCTCCCTCAAGAAGCCACAACCATATTATGGTTGCCTCTAAACATGTTGTGGTTGAATATGACAATAATTTGTTTTAAAACTAACAATAGTATTTTCCCCTTTTCCAAGAGCAACATGCTATATATGCTATTAACCATAACATTTTCGGAGGCAACCATAATATGGTTGTGGCTTCTTGATGAACGACTAACTTAATCAAAATATGGTTACCGGCGATAATAAAATGGTTAAATTCAGCATAATATCTTAAAAATTTCCTTTAAAAATTGTTTTGTTGGAGGTGGCCATATTTAAACATGTTTTTTCTCTGGGTGTACATAATTGAACCATACCAAAACTATCACAATAAAAAGAAATTACAATAATTACCTAAATAATTTGTGTTTTATTCAAAATCAACATCGGTCCTTAAAATTTAACCACCCTTTATATATGGTCTTGGTCCTTGAGTAACTCTATCCATGTCCATTTGTCCGCCTGTTCAAAACACTTTTCAACAATCCAAAGGAAAGAACAATATTGGTTTCAAATTGTTTCTAGTGCTCCTAACCAGTTTATGTTTGAAATCCAGCAATCTCACTTCATAAGGATAAGAGTTAGCAACCCGCCACCTCCCTTAAAATTTGATAATTTTGTTAAAAAAAAAAAAACTACCATTAATAGTTGCACAATGCATATACATATTGGTATAAGATTTTGCACAAATTCGTTCTATATAACTGAAATCTTACCACAAAATTTCGAGAATCGGCTTATAATTTACCATAGGCTCCATATTAAGCCCAGTCTCGGAAAACACTATAGTTTGCGTTAAACTGTAACGAATGACGCTATTGTAATACATTTTTGTCTGTCACAGTTTTATATGAATACAAATCCACACTGTTAACTTTCGTAAAGATCGGTCTATTATTTACCATAGCTCCCATATAAATCCCACTCCTCAAATATCTAACTATCGGTGGAGGGTATCAAAAATTAGGCAAGGCCGAATATAGCACTCTAACTTGCGTATTTTTATTTCCTAAACTTTATGCACTGTTGAACTAGGAAACATTTTGCAACATAGAACAGTTTTTCAACAAAACTTGTGGTTTCATTGGGGACGTCAAATATTTGTTAAATGCGACCATAGCTTTAAACATTTGCCAAAGGTTATGGCTTTAAGACAGAATCGTTAATAAAATTCGCTAAATTTTTTTATGAAATTATTTGAAATTTATTATTTATTAAAGTGATAAAAAAAAATTCATTCATAATATAAATTTTTAAGAAATTAAGCATTTGTTTGTTTTATGGCGAAATAAAACTATTTATTATACCGAGTACTTTATAAGACTATTTTTCAATGATTGATCATAAAGAAAGATTTATCAAAAATTAAATTTAACAAATTAAAGATTTGTATTTCTTTTTTTTCTTAAATTTTTTAATTGTTAGAAACTTGTGCGTTCCTTTGATTTGTGTTTGAATTTCATGGAATTAGTAGACACAAAGTCTAGTAAAATTTTTTGGTAATTTTCTTTGGAACTCATTCATAATTTTATACACAACAATGAGTGTTTTTAATATTTAAATAAACAAAATTCTTTTTTTTATATTTGGTAAACTTTTTTTTTTTTTTTTTTGATATATTGTTTAAAGCTGCCTGCATAAACACTTTTTTATTGTAAACGGAAATTGTGAGAATATTTTGTACCTAATTTTGATTAAAAAAAAAATAAAAATTAAACAATTGTTGCTGCGATTCCGAAATTCGATACAATAAATTGAATGTTGAACGTATTTGATATACGAATTAATATGTACATGTGTATTTTTGTCGTTGTTTAATTATTGTTTATTTTGCGTACTGCTGTGCCAGCATAAAATTCTCATTGAAACACTTTAATGTCATTCTTTCGTTGAAACAATGTAAATAAGTGATCATAAACTTGCGTGTGGTCGTCCAGTTGATGAAAATACACATTCATGACAAAGAAACATTTTGCTGCACATACACATGTTAGCAAACGAATTATTTAATAACAACTTTTTGACTCTTTCTGTGGATATTTTTCTTTTTCGAAATTTGTTACAATGAAATGGTAATGCAGAAGTTTAAGTATGAATTTAAGGCAAGTTAATATAGCAATGTTTATTAAACTTCATAGGTGAGAGGAGAGAGTGGAATTAATTCTGTTTGCAATAATTAGTTAATGAAAATGGGCACTAAGTTTTCAAAAATCGTTGGATAGTACAGCATAAAAATGCTTACAAAGGGTGGTCCAACCAAAATGCACGATGTAATTTGTAAATAAAACAAAAAGTATTCAGAGAATTATCTAAATTTTTTTTATTGTTTTAGAAGCATCTATGACAATTATGGGTGAAACAAAATATCGGCCAAATCCCACGGCTTCTGTTGCATACCTCTCTCCGATGGTCTATATTTTCAATGACTGTGAAATAATTGAGGTTCAATGTCGATAATGTGCTGAATTATCTCATCCTTTAGTTTACGAATTGTTCTTGGCTTATTGACGTCGTTTTTCTTTTTCTTCCATCTCTGATGGAAGCACAGCTGAGTGCTATCGGGCGCTTCCACAGGTTGCGGATAGTGGAAAGTTCCGTAGATATACGAAACAGCTGCAATTGCAGAAATCAGCAATTCCGGGAGGAGAGTCTCAGAGGGTTTCCGGGTGGCGCCGGACTCCTAACAAGTTCTGAGTGCCAATGATACTCGGAACGTCAAGGCGAGAGATTGGCGCCTTCAAATAACCAATTGCCACCAACAGCCCGCCTGGAGGCCATGCTGGCAGCCCCAGTTCCAGGATCGGATGCAGAAGCCCAATCAGCTACTCATCTTAAAACAAATGATTACCGAAACCTCAAACAATGTAGAGGCCCTATGCTCCTTATAGGAACCAATATATATATAAAGAAAGAAGACCAACGGAGTCAAACCACATGATATTGGCGGCCAATTAACATAGCCAAGACGAGAGATTCATTGTTTCGTTGGCTGTGTTGCAAGTGGCGTCATCCTGTTGGACCCACATATCGTCCAGATCCATATCCTCCATTTTTGACCACAAGAAGTCTGCTATCATCTCGAGATAGCGAACACCATTCACGGTAACTGCTTGGCCGACCTCATTTTTGAAGAAGCACGGCCCGGTGACGCCGACAGCCCATAAACAGCACTGAACACTCACTCTTTGTTGCTGGATCGGCTTTTCAACAATCACTCGTGGATTCTTATTTGCCCAAATGCGGCAATTCTGCTTGTTAACGAATCCACTGAGGTGAAAGTGTGCCTCGTCGCTGAAGATGATTTTCTTTGTAAAGTCACAATTCACTTCTGTCTGTTCAACCAACCATTGAATTTGTGCCCCTCTGTGTGTAACATGGTTGAATTTGTCGAACACTGAAATAAATAAATATCAAACTAAGTTGGGCAAACAACTTGACGTCAAGGTGTGACTCACAATTAACATCTTGCATTATGGTTGGACCACCCTTTACTAAAGCAAACGTTTTAAATATGTATGTAACTCTTTTATCTCATTGTTCTGTTGCAAAAAATACGCATACTCTTTTAAATCTTTAAAAGGTTTTACAGTAGTTCCCGCTTAAATGCACCCCGCTTAAATGATTTCCCCTCTTAAATGCGTAAAATGTGCTGGCAAGCTAAATTTTCACATAATTACATAAACAAAATCCTGCTTAAATGACATCGCTTACAAGCGTTCCCCGTTTTAATGACTCATTATTTTTGTCCGAAATTACGAATTTGAACAAAATAAATCGCTTAAATGCGTAACCAAAAAACTGGCATTTTTGGTCCGTCAAGGCATTAATAAAGTTAGTAAAAGTATTTTTGTACTTATATGTATGGCATAACTAATATTTAAAACGGCAGTTGAAGTAAAAATAGTAAATTTCTCTTGAATTTCGAAAATCATAGAGAATAATTTTAAATAGTTATCGGAATCTTCCGATGATGAAGAGGAAATAATTGAAGCTCCAAGCAAGTGCCATTAGTTTTACCGTAGATACTTTGTGCAACAAAATTAATGCACAAATGAAATTGAAATCAATGAAGAAAGACATAATAAATGGTTTTAATAATATTAACACAGCGTTAACATTTATCGAATTATTAGTTCGAATAAACATTTAAAGTTTTAAAAAAGACCTAACTAAGGCTTGAATTGAATTGAATTTATTAATAGTTGAAAATAATAAAGGTCGAATAAAATACATATAACATACAAAACATAATTATATTTTTAATAAATAGAAACTGGGAATTATCTCCTTTCGTAGGTTACTTTATATTATATTCAACATTTTTATATTCGAATTTATTCTATGAGTTACATTTCAGTTATGTATTTTATAAAGCTTTTTTTGTAATAGTTCTATTCCTTAAATTTTTAGGAATGACTTTTTATACACTACCAGACTATTATATTGTATTTTCTTGTTACATTTTACCTTAGCTATCCATTGGATAGCAATGAAGTATATTGTATGTACAGAAAAATTTACAATTATTAGACACCAGCAGAATGTAATGTATTTTCCGGCCCGCTACGGCCATTCCTAAAAATTTAAGGAATAGAACTATTACAAAAAAAGCTTTATAAAATACATAACTGAAATGTAACTCATAGAATAAATTCGAAAAATAAAAAATGTTGAATATATTTTTAATAAATATGTAGTGTGTGCATATGAATTTATGCAAGAATGTTTATTGAATTAGTTTTAATAAATGCGTTGATTGTGCATTTATCAGGGTTATCGGTTAAATGATTCCCCGTTTAAATGCGTAGAAAACTGAAAATTTTTCGATGCGCACTTAAGCGGGAACTACTGTAAGTCTATTTTGAATTCATCTAAAGCTACTTGAAATGACAACTTGCAAATTGTGGACATGAAATAGTCAAGCAGTCTGTTTTCATTACCAGGCCATTGTTGGAAACTTTTAACATTATAAATCTAAACTCGAATCTTAAAAATATCGAAAAATAACAAACATCAATATTAACTTGAAGTCAAGGGAGTAACAAGGAGATATTGAACTCATCAAAACAATATTATAGATCTTTGGACTAGATTTCTTTAAAGTAATTCGCGGCCTTAAATTTACTTTCAATAAGTCTCAAAACAGCAAATTATAGAGTAAACTACTTTTATTTCGTAAGTGTTAAAAAAAGTATTCTTGAAAGCAGAATGGTCTTAAAAAAAAGTGTTGCTTTTAATAAAGATATTCGGGTAATGTTCCAGAAATCGAATAAAGTGATATTTCAAGGTCAATAATTTACAAAATGACCGTAGTTTTCGCTGGGTTTAAGAGTTATTTAGAATATGAAGTAAATAAAAAGCAATATTTTTATAAACATTCATTATAGGGTAATATTTGAAATTTTGATCGATTTAAATTTCACTTCATTTGGATTTCTAAAACATGCCCGATTTCCTAGTTTCGTGTGTTATATTTGCTGAAACTTTTCGATATAAAATTTATATAATTTTCCAGCAATAGGAAAATATGGGAAAATTCGGAAACTACACAGTAGCAAAGTTCTAAAATACAGAACTGTTCTGTATAATACAGAACGTATGGTCACAGTAGCTATAATCAAATCTGCGTAGAGAAATAAAGGGTTAACTTCACAGGCTACGAATATAGACGTCTGTATAGTTTTACTGCTCCCACTAAAGTCTGGACTGTGTGGATGAAATTTGTCTCTATTCTATTTAGTTGTCAGGGTAACGCAGTAGATCAAATGGGTACAAAATATTCGGGTCGGGTCAAGACCGACCATTTAATACCCTATACAAAATTTTCGAGAATGTTCCCTATCTAAAACCAATGGGCAATCATGGACCAGGCAAAACAAAATTATGTTATTAGGCTTATACTATGTTCACAATTGGGTTCTCAAACGCGTTTCAGCAACTCGAACGTGATTAAGTTCTAATCGCATCAAAATCGAGTTGATTACCCATACATTGAAGTGAATTGTTAATCACTTCAAATTGACATGATTACAACTAAATCACTTCATTTATCACATAGAATCCACTGGACATACATCAAACTGAGTATAATGTAGAATCGGCCAACAAGAACGTGTACAACCGGCCACGATTTCTGCTTAAATGATTAAAACAATCTTAAAATAATCTTCTGGTAACTTTATAAAAGTATTTTTATCCATTTTTAATACTTTTAATAAATTATAAATTAGTTTGTTGTGTTTTTTTCCTTATCATCTGTGATCTTAATCATCTCAAATGTAATGTGAACTGCTTTGATTAACTTAATCAACATTCTGCCGAATATGAAATCAGATTGTGTCAGATTTTTGTGAGCTCCATCGCCAAACCGGAAGTCCGAAATCGCCAAAAATCGGCAAACGTCAATTTTGTTCCGTTTAAGATTTTTTTTTTTTATTAAATTTTGCATACAAAAACAAGCTAGTATAATATTTCAGTCAAAAATCGCCAAAAACTGAGAAAAAATACAAAAATGTCACTGAAAGTAAATTTGGTTTAGTTTCTGCTTTTTTTTTAGATAACATAAAATGGAGATCATATATTCAGTTAAAAAAAAAATTAAGTACACAAGTCTATAAGATCGTACACTTCAGCCTTATCGATTTCAATACTGGTCACATACCTGCATACATACCATTAGAATTAAATAGTGACTGAATATAAAATTCACTTAAAATGATAACAAAACAAAAATCATGTGAAAAAAGTTGCCAGTTTTTTATTAGTAATGATTACAAAAATAGCCAAGTAAATAGCCAAATAAAAGTCGCCAGTCGCCAAATGGAATGGAAATGGAAATCGCCATATCTGACAGCCCTGTATGAAATAGATTGGTTCGTATATAGAAAATATAGTCAGTTCTAGACTTATTAGTACAACATGCTACCATGGCATAGAAGCTATTATAGAAGTTATCGTCGCCATAGTTCATATCAATACCAACATTTATAAGGAAGCTATGGCACTTATGCCCAATTTTCAGAATAGTAATTAAATGTAAATTAAATTAATTTACATAAAAACTTAAATCGTATTTAAATACAGATTGATTTTTTGAGTTTTATTTTAAAAGTCATATTTAAATAAGACAAAAGTATGGTAGCACTACTATATACAAAAAAATATCATAAAAAAAGTATAATTATTTACAAGGTGGTCTCAAAAAACAGCTGATTGTTATTGCTTTGCCTCTTGTTGTTGTATTGTCGTGATATACAGGCCACCTTGCTAAAATATTACAATAGAATCTTAAGTTGAAGTTAGGCTTGCCATTTCTATTTTGAGAAAAAGAGGACGCCAGCATAAAAAATGTAGGACATTTGTTCGAAAAAAGAGGACACTTTCTAAACAACTTAATATTAATAAAATTAACGACGGCACACAAAAACTTAATTTGGGTAATTCCATGTCAAGTCGACCAAGAGTGGGACTCGACCCCTTTCGATTTGAATGCAATTTGGCGAGAGGGTTTATTTGATCCCATAAAGAACACATATCAACGAAAAACAATATATTAATTTTTTTTTCAAAAGTTATGTCATATTCAAATTGTCATAATATCGCCGAATAATTCGAATGTGTTGAGTTTATTCTTTTAATATCTCGAAAACTACTTTACATACGAAGGTGATTTTTGTCAGTTTAAAGAGAATACTTGAGGCTACAATAAATATATTGAAAAAAATGTCAAAACCCTTTTTTTGCTGATTTTTTTTTATATAATACTTCAAACTGTTTTTTAAAAATCCTAAAACTTTGAGGGATGTGCTTTTTTTTAAGATATGATTTTTTTTTTCTTTCCAAAAAGAATCTTCAAATAAAATTTTAATATAATCATTTGTATTTATTTGAACAAAAGTAACGACATTGATAAGGTTGCTTTTGCTTATTTGTTCCATTTTTTTTTTGGAGCTCCATTTTGGGCACATTCAAAGAAAAGTACTCTTTTTGTCACGTTACGTCCCCAAAAATTAAATCATACCTATCTTAAAAAAACCCGAGCACCTGAATCTTTTTTTTTAATGAATTTTGTGAACTGTGATTTAAATCCAGAAACAAACTTACAATGAAGGTGTAAAAAACCGGACAACCCCGGACACTTGATGAAAAAGAAGTAGAACTGCCCCGGATACACAAAAAAAGGACTCTTTTTGTCACGTTACGTCCCCAAAAATTAAATCATACCTATCTTAAAAAAACCCGAGCACCTGAATCTTTTTTTTTAATGAATTTTGTGAACTGTGATTTAAATCCAGAAACAAACTTACAATGAAGGTGTAAAAAACCGGACAACCCCGGACACTTGATGAAAAAGAAGTAGGACTGCCCCGGATACCCAAAAAAATAGGACGGTGTCCGGGGAAAAGAGGACGGATGGCAACCCTAGTTGAAGTTAAGTGTACCGCATCGGTGAATTAAGTTTGATTTACGTATTATGTGAAGAAGAGAATTTTGTATTTAAAACGATTTTAAACATAAATGTGTTTTAATATCAATCCTGAAAATTGGCCATTAAAGCTATTTTCGGTAATGATATGGTCAAATATCGACCGATTTAAAAAATAAAATTTGGTAAGACGATTTGAATATTTTACAATTAGATATTTTTGGATCACATTTAATCTAACTTCCAATACATTAGGAAAGAAAATGGACACAAAGACTTTTCTGGAAAGAAGTTTGTATTTGGGTCATGTGAAGTTATGGATCGATTCTCGCCATTTTCAATGGGCTTCGTTCTGTCAATAATTTAAATGTACTTATGTACCAAGTTTCATCAAGTACATATGTATCATCAAAATAACGACCTGTACTTTGAGCACAAAATCAGAAATACGTCGGAAAAGAAGCATAATAAATTGTGTTTTTTTAGCCCAATATAACTTATTAAAGTGTTAGTTTTACTGTGTGGAATATTTTAAGTCATGAAAATATAACCATATAGGGACACCACTACGTGATAAAAGACCGTGGTAAAACCAATCCCGTGTCTTCCAATTGTGCCCAAAGTGAGGCACTTTTTTTTTGGGTCCTCGTAGTCATTTTTTGCAAAAAAGTAATTATTTTCTCAGGCTTATATCTTGCAATCCGTTCGGATTTACTCTCTAAGGCAAAGTTGTAGCAAAGAACAAAAATTGTTAACATATAAAATCAAAAAAAAAATGAATCGTCATGTTCAAATCGCAAAAAACTTTAAAAAATTCGATTTTTTATAGGTAGCAAACCGTTCAAAATTCATGGAAACAATCAACTGCAAAAATGTACCTATGATCTCAGTTAACAACTTTCTAGAACATATGACTTCCTAGGAATGATTTTTAATACCGTTTGGGTAGAGCTTAGGTAGCCGCAAAAGTGAAAAATTTCCCGAAAATTTTTATACCCTCCACCACAATTAGTTGTGAAGAGGGTATACTAAGTTTGTCATTCCGTGTGAAACTTTTTTATTATTCACCTCAGACCCCATAAAGTATATATATTCTGGCTGCTTGAGTAATTCTAAGTCGATTTAGCCATGTCCGTCTGTCTGTCCGTCTGTTGAAAACACGCTCACTTTCGAAAAAGTTTGGGATTGAATTTCAGCAAAATCGGTTCAGTAGGACCAGAGCTATGAATCAAAATGTGGAACCACCACCTTCAAAAACTTGATAATTTTGTTACAAAAACTAACATAAATGATGCAAAAATGCTCGGAATGACATAAGATTTTGCACAAGTCCGTTTTATTCGACTAGAAATGACACTGTAACATTTCGCGAAGGTCGGTCCATAATTTACCCTAAGCCCCATATAAACACTACTCCCGGAAAACAGTTTAGTACGCCTAAAACCGTAAAAAATAATGCAATCATAACAAATTTTGGCTCGTCACAATTTTATAGGACTATAAATGATACTGGGTGGTATTATTGATTCCGTTCCGCAAGTGCGGAAAGCAATTTTTGTGCGGAAGCCAAATTTGTAATTATTCATTCCGTTTGTGCGGTATCCTTCCGTTGTTGCGGTATCATCTCTACCATTGCGGTATTCCCATATTATTGAAACCGCAATATAGATATTTTTCGCCATTTTGCTTACGTTAAAATTTTACAACGAGAAGCTAACGGAAAGAATAAAAATGTAAGAAAAAATATTTAAAAAAAATAAAATTTAGTTTTGTTATTTAAAAAAATGTATTACAGGAATAATAAAAGAGATAAATACACAAGCAAATTACAATTAGAAGCAATGGTTGATTTAATGAAATTAAATCGAGACGTTGCTTGTGGTTTTAGTCAACGTGCCCCAGCAGAAATAAAAAATTTTTGGGAAGATTTGGCATTGACTCTAAATGGTTCCGGGCCGCCTTTAAAAGATGCCAGTGGTTGGAGAAAGGTAATGCTGTTTTTAGAAACATTTTTCCAACGGGAGCATTAATTGTTCTTGTATTGTATTTAAGGTATGGACAGATTACAAAAGCGGTGTAAAAAAGAAACTTATTCCAACTTACTCCCATCATTCATGTGTAACACACCTTCAGATTTATATCTTAAAACTCTTCTTTCTACCCGAAGGTCTAAGTAATCATCGTCACTGCTACTTTCAAAAAATGCTATGGTATCCATATAACACTTACACTTATATTAGTCGCGTTTGTATATTTTACGGAAATTAATTTGTTTAAAAAAATTATTACTCACAAAAATTTCAACAACTAGTTTAAAATGTTTTTTTATCAACAGCTGACACAATATCAACTCAGAAATAATTAAAACAGGGATGTTAAAAATTTATTGCGGAAAGCTTATACCGCAGGAATGAATAATTACAATTTGCATATCGATCGATATTTATTTCCGTCGAATTTTTCTTTCCGTGCGGAATCAATAATACCATCCACTGTGAAATTTCGTGAAGATCGGTACATAATTTACCCTAGGCCCCATATATGCCCTACTCCCGGAAAACAGTTTAGTCTCCTAAAACCATAATTAATAACAAATCGTCACAGTTTAAGATAATAATAATAAAAAGACATCATACAGATATTACTCCTTAAACATTCGAACTGTCGGTGGGGGGTATCAAAGATTCGGCACAGCCGAATATAGCACTCTAACTTGTTTAATTTCATTTGTTTTTTCTTGATGAGCCCTTGCAAAATGTATATATTCCATTGATTTTCGTAGTATTTGATTTTTTTTTCATTATATCTTTTAATGTTTTATATCTTTCTTTCATTTGGTGGGTATTAATAAAAAACGACTCCAAAAAAATTTTAGGACAATCGGCGAAGGCTAAGCTGTCCCTCACGCCCGCCAAAGTTTGAGAAAAATCAAAAAGTCCGAATCTTATGCCTCATAACTTGGAAAATATTAATTTTACATACAAATCGTTTACCAAGAAGTTGTTATTAGTGAAGCTTCCAACAACTTTTGTCTTAACAAGTTTTCTCAAAATCTCAAATTAAACAAAACATAAAATAAAAAGCAAACAGCAGCATTGATGCGAATTTTTTCTTTAGCACTTTTTTTTCTTAGGCACGTCAATTCAGCTTCATTATTTGTGCTTGTGTGTGTTAGCTTACAAAAAAATATAATCAAACGCATACCATTTGTTTTTTACATACCCATCCGCTATCTTTATTCTTTAAAATAAAATTCGTCGGTTAATTATTTAATTGCCGTATGTCGTATGTAATATGTATCCACATACGACAATTAAATAATCAACAGACGAATTGTCAATACAGACTAGGAATATATTGAAGAAACAGGTCATAGCTGCCAAGGTTTTATTAAATTCCTAAATTTAATGGAAATTTTTCGTCTTTTGTGAATAAAATTTAATCACTTATGGCTTTTTTTTTGTTTGCAATTTTTTTTTTTTATATGCCTTTTTATGATTTTTTAGAGAACAAAAATTTTGAAATTTTGCTAATATATTTGGGGTATTCACAAGGTGTGCTATCATGTTATATTGTCATAATGTTCTAACATTTTACAATGGTTTAAAAATATTGTTGTTGCTTTGTTAACAAAAAGTGTCTTAAATTAATAGAACTTTGCTTGCTATGTTTATTGTGATGTCGTAATTAATCAGAAGAGACCTGCGCTGAGTGGCTGAGCCAAACCGTATTTGTTTTTGTAGCCGTCGCCCTTTAAGGGAATGGTTTATCCGGCTAATATCCGAATTTAACCTGCGGCTAGCAATTCTTGCAACAAAACACTTGCGGCGTCAAATTATATTGGCCTAGGACCCTGATGTTTGGTAAGCAAACAAAATAAAATTTATTTGTGATTTGCGTCTAAAAATTGAAAATAGTCAGATACAATCTAATTTAATTTATTAATTCATGGATTAGAATTAAAAAATATTTTGATGTTAGGTAAATATTTATTTTTTTATATTTGTTTTAAATCAGCTGATTTAAATTCAAAATAGCACACTAATTTATGAGGGGTTGTTCACAACAGTCGTATTTTTTCATGTTATTATTTTAAGACATGACACCTTGTGAATCCCCCAATAGTTTTTAAAACGACTGCGTATATTAAAAAAACTTTTAACCGTTCTTAAATGTAGCTTATTTGCGGAAATTCGGTATTTTTTAGTTTATTCAATAAACTAAACCGTTTTTGAGTTACGCGAACATACATAGTGCAACCTCCTCCATTTTCAAAATAACGGTATATCTCGAAAACAACAGCTAACCTAAAAAAGCGGTTAGCACCACTGGATTCAGCGTATCCGAATAAGGTTAAAACGCCAGGTGCCCTGCTAGTCGGTTTTTTTTTAAATAATAAAAATGTTTTTCAACATTTCATTTAAAAATAATTTTATAATTTTTGTCAAATTTTGGCGTTGTTTTTTTATCAATACCCACCATATTGGCGGAGGAGACCTAAATAAATCCAACATTTGATTTTATCGGTAAGCCTTATGTACATAAAAAATTGGCGTATGTATATGGAGTGAGACCAATTCACAGCAGACACTACAGACTCCGGTGCGGTTAACCCGTTGTTGGCATCATCGAAACTTATTTCTACAAAAATGAAACTGCAGCACACTTTACCGTTATGGAACAACGTTACCGCACCATGATCAGTGACTTTTGATTGAAAATATGGATGACATAGATCCGGGCGTAATGTGCTTTTAACACGATGGCGCTATGTGGCGTACCGCGCCCAAAACCATCGACTTATTGCAATAAAAGTGTGGCGATAAAGGGTGGCGAAAAAAGAAAGTTTCGCGAAATGGACCTGTCGATTGACATCCAATTTGCGATTTGAGACCTCCCGTTCATTTCTTGTGGCCCTACGTTAAGTCACCGGCTTATGCTGATAAACTAGCAACAGTTAAAGAAATTGGAGGCCAATATTGTTTTTGTCAATCGTAACATACACACACAGCTTGAAAAAATGACCCAAAATTGGACATTCAGAATGCTCTTTTTCAGCATCGGCGCCGTTTTGCCCAAGCCATTTTCAAATGTTGATGTCATGTAGTGATATTTCGATTAAAAAACTTGTTTGAATAAATTTTATTATTTGTGTCAGTTTTAACAATTATCTGGATAAAAAAAACACCCTTTAATATCATTATGTATTATTTATAAAAGTATCTTACTGGAGCCAGGCGACAGTAAATATTATTTAAAACATTATAAAAACATCTATTTGTGGATTTATCTACAAACAGTGGATATCAAATTCACATTTCGAGATCTATTAACTTGACAAACTTTAAGAAGATACTCTAAACTAAACTTTTTTAAGAATCAATCAAATGTTTTAAAATGCTAATCTTAATTACTTTAGGAATATTTATCTTATCACCCACAATTGTGCGCAGATTGGGATGTTTCCTAATTAATTAGTGATGACATGTGCTAATGATTTACACTTAAGATATGACCAGAATAAAAAAAAACTTACAAATCATGTAGATCTCCGTTTTTTTAGTATCTTTACAGTCACAAAACTATTTTCTTAAGAATGCAGCAGAACTGCTGCCATTATAACTTCATAATTGCCACAGCTCTACCTACATCCTTCTCCCACTTAATGCCACTATCGCCCCTAAATAAACAGAAAACAAAATATTTAAAAATTAAAATTCTTTTTTTTTTAACCAAAAACAAAATAATAAAATGAACAAAAATTTATCGCTGATGCGTTACTAAATGTGGGAAAGAATCAAATTTTATTCCATGGGATCGAGTGTTTTAGTTTTTGTTTGTTTTAAGGATTATAAAAAATCGAAAAGAAAATAATAAAAAATATAATTTCGTACTCGTCTGAATTGTAGGCTTCTGAACGTTGTATCGAAAAAAAGAACAAACGAACGCACAAAATATAATGGTCGATTGGTCGTCTTCTGTTTCATTTTAAGTTGTTGAAGTTGACATTTTATGCTGACGACATGCAGCAGCAACCACAACAAGAGCATCCCTAAATGACATCCAGCAACTGTTGCAGTAGTGTATGAAATTATTTTTTTTTTTTATTGAAAAATTTAAAATTTTTATTTTTTTAATATTTATCTCATCAAGATGATCTACGAACCAAAAATGCACAAGCGTTTTCAATGTGTCTGTCAGGGTTGGAGGCTGTCGCTTGGACGACTGTCTGCATGAATGTGTGTGTTGAGCTCTCTGAAAGATTTTCATTTTAACATTTTCAATTTGAAATTGTTTGTTTTTGTTTATTTTGTGATAATTATAAGTTTAAGACCATTTAGGTCTTAATAACAGCACATGTTAAGGGAAAAAAAATGCGACAAAATCTATTTTGAAGTGAAAAATACACCTTTACATTTTAATAATTAGTGATTAATTATGTTTTGGATCGATAAACGTCAAACTAACATATCGTAACCTAAAAAAGCAAAAGGCCTTACTAACCAAAAATTAATAAAAATCTACTTTTTTTATTGATTCTGATGTATTGCATCCACACACATATTCACAAATTTTGGAAACTTTTGGCTAAAAATAACGATTTTGTTAACAAAAAACAAACGGGCCTATTCACAATAGAAAATACGATTAACGCTTTACGACCTAACTAACAGTTTGCAGTTTGTGCAGCGTCAATTGTAAAAACGACTGGTTGGTTCAACAAGAAAAATAGAAGAAAAATTAATTATAAGCAGTTGAATGCAACTTATCAATTTAACATTTTAACTAGTTTTTTTGCTTCTGCTGTCAAATTTTCAAAATGTTAGATAGGGCCTTTGCGTTTTAGAGAACGATGTATATTTACCATTGTTTTCAAAATACAGATAGTATTTTATTAAATTTGCTTTTCACTGGGGCGAAGTGTAAATTTTACAGGGATTAACTTAAAGATTTTTATGTGTTTCTCTTAACATTAAAGTCAACTCAAATAATTTGGCCATAGCATTCACCCCGGGGGTTGTGAGAAAGCGTCTTCAAAATCATCGCTTTCTCCGCGTTGCTTTTTTGGGAAAAGCAGGGACAGCAAATTCATATAGTTTGTGTGCGGGAATCATTCATAAGCTCATGTCAATTTTAAGCCTCAGAAAATCTTGAGAAATTGGCTGTAACTACATATGTATACCAAACATACAGAGTAAGGCCATATTTACATTTTGCAATTAGCGCCGCAACTTTTGCGTGCAACATTTTGTTTGTCAGTAAAAGGTGTAGGAAAGAAAACAGGGTTGAAAAAGTTGCACGACGACGCAGGGATAGGCATTTAATTCGTTTTTGTGATTTTTGTTTCGTTTTGCGCTGAAGAAAAAACGCAGCTTTCATGAAAATATTTTAAGGTTAAAAAAGGTTTAAAAAACAAACTACAGCAAAGTTCGACAGTGTTTTTTTTTATTTACAATCAAAAGGTAAAAACAAACCAAAATTTTGCACTTTTAATAATCAATTACATTTTTAGCTTCTTGTAATTGGCCTGTTACTTCTCAAATATGTATGTTCAAAGATATATTTTTAAAACGAGCAAATATGTGTTAAACAATTGAAATTTTTCGAGATTTTTTAAATGATAACTTTATAAATATTTAAAAATATATATATACAAACATACATATCGCACTTATTCATAAACTTTTTGGAAAAATTCGACACGTTATATTTCTGTGGCATTTTGACAAAACATCTTAAGTCGAGATAAGATAGCAAAAAAGTTTTAAAAAAAATCGGTGAAAAAATCACTTTTATTAGATAAACCAATATTAAAGACAAATATCGGTTATAATACAAAATTTTCAAAACGCAAACAAAATTTTTTTTCGAATGAAAACTCCTTTGATTAAAAAATTTTTTGACAACTTTTTAAATTTGACTTAGGACGTTTGTCCAAATGCCACAGATTTACATCTATCCGCTATAAAAATATCGTGGTATTTTGTGTACTTTTTGGATTAAAATTTTTTTTTTCATATGCCTTTAATATTAAATTAAAAATTTTACTCCTACTGAAAATTTTTAAATTGTAAGTTAATACCCTCTTTATGATCAAGTGCATAAAAAATAAAGATGTATAACATATTGAAAAAGTTGCGATTGCCACTGTTTTTTATTTGAAGCTGTAAGAATTTTTAATCGCTTAGTAATAATAGAAAATAATTGGTTGACAATACTGTTGTTTTATTTACATTTGATTGAAAAATGCTGGAAAAAAATTTCAATGTAAATGTGAAACGAGTTTCGTAGCAACTTTAAAAGAAAACAGAGAAAAAAACTCGGCGTTAATTGCATAATCTAAATGCGGTCTTAGACATTTCCATGAAATTAATGCACACAACCCTCGGTGCACAACAGTACTACTGGGATGAGTACTGTTTCAAATTCTAACAATTTAGGCGAACTTAATACCCTTTGTACACTGGCATACATTTCGCAGGAACGCATGGAAGATGTTGAAAATGTGAAATTCGCGTTCACACTTGAAACATCTTACATCTACTATCAATAAAAAATGTCACCATTTCTGGAAAAAAACTTTTATTTTTTTAAAATACTTTTTTTCTACAAAAGTGCCAACATTTTAAAAGATAACACCAAAATGTATTTGTTATTAATTTTGTTTAATAATTTAAGCAAAATAGGGCTTGCAAAAAAGGAAAAACTTGAGAAATGGTAACGCTGCTTTCAAAGCAACTTCAATTTTGTCAGTGATGCCACAATAATAATAGAATTTATTGCCACTTTTCTAGTGATGACACTAAAAGAGTCGAAAAATGTCAAAGGAAACAAAATGAGATAGTAACATTCTGTAAAGATGTTGAAAAATTTTGATTTTTAGCCCTATGTATTTCTTATGGGAAAATTCCAACATCTTCGCAAATTGATGTTAAATGTTAAATGTTGACAATTTTGAAAAGGCTATAAGTCTGTAGTTAGAAAACTTTTAACGGGGGAGCTACGAATTTTTGAATAAGGTTTTAACTAAATTGTCACATTTTTTTTGTAGAAAAGAAAACAGCGCTAATAAATGTCTCTTAAACAACCGCTACCCTACAGATAATATTGGAATGCGTGGACCATTGTGGCTTAAATTGACTACTTACAACATGGTCCAATCTACTGTAGTACACACAGAAAAAAATACAAATGTAAAATCAACATGGAAAAATGTTGATTGAGAATCATAGTAAATTTCTGCAAAAGTATTCCCTTTATTTAAATCTATCATTAATTCATATTAATTTTAGATAAAATAACCTTCAATCACGTTTATTTAAAATGATTCACTGTTAAAATAAAAAAAATATATATTAAAATATAAATAAATATGGATTCAGTATTGAATCCATAAAAACCTGTTTTATATTAAAATCAAAAGTATATCTTGTTAAATTAACATGCATACATACTTAAGATTGTACATTTTTTTATTTTCATTTTTAAAATATGTTATAACAAGAAGACAATTCCCGTATTCTTTTAATTAAAATTATTAAGGTAAATAGTACATCAAGTTTTCAAAGTATATTGATGACGAAATCCATATCGGGCGATGCTGATGCTTTTGTTGACAAAGGAGAATACAAAATAAGTGAAACATGTGTTACAGGGGTAAGTGTTTTGAACTATTCTTAACTAAATGTATATGTTGTCTCTGAAGCTTCTTCACACTGTTACATCACACTCCAACCAATTTTATTCTACATGAAATTCACGTTGTTTCAACTTGAAATAACTTTCATTCAACGTGATTCGGATTGTTTATCAATATAAATAATTAAATAAAAGAATAAAACACAAATTGTTTTTAAATTAAACCAACTTACTAGCTTTAACGTAATTTTAATAAGCAAATCAGTTAAAATTAACATGAAATTACATGTTATTTCAATATGGCCATCATTTTAATTCTTAATGAATAAATAGTAAATTTAAAAGTAAGTACGTGTTGATTTAACATGAAATTCTTGTTATTTTTTCATATTATGCTGTAATTTTCAAAGGACTTAAACATAATTTTTACTTGAATATTCCTTAAATTTAACTGGAATAAAATGTAAACTTAACATCGTTTCCATTTCCATTATTATCAAAAAATGTTAAATCAGTCTTATTTTAATGGATTTTACAATGATTTTTTTCTGTGTGTAATAGTTAAGAGAATTTTACACAGGCTTAATTATTATCTTCTGCTATCCGTTAAATTTTGACACAGCCCTAGACCATTTAGGGTTTAGAAATCCTGTGGACCACTTAAAATCAGCCAGGAAAATTTGGTTATAATGACTGCAGAATAAGGGAGGGTAAACATCTGGCACTTTGGGATAAATGCCGGTCTTCAAGACATAATTTTTTTTTAACTCAAAAATTAGTCAAAGATAAAAATATAATGATATGATCTTACACTCTCTGAATCTTATTCAAAATATATGCTCAAAACGTGATATTGTTGTAAATGTCGCTATTGGAAATATTAAAAGCGTTATTTAAGATGTTTTGCTTACAAAGAGAATCCCCAACCACTAGTAGTAAATGAGGGCATACTACGTTTTTTATTCTGTTTAAAACTTTTTTAACATTCATTTAAGACCCCATAAAGTATATGTATTTATTCTGGGTCCTTGAGTAGTTATAAGTCGAATTAGCTTTTTCCGTCTATCTGTCTGTTGAAAACACGCTCGATTGCGAACGACTCAACAGAAAAGAACAATTTCAGCGTCAAATTGTTTCTCTCTTGGCAATGAAACTCAACTTAATTTGTTAAATAGGAACAGAGTTACTAACCCAAATGTGGAACAAACTTCCTTAAAACTTTATATTTTTGGATTAAAGACTTACAGCCATATTCATAAAAAGTTCTTATATTAAGCTTATAGTTTGTAATAACTATTAAACGCTTTTTTGTCTTATAAACCTCTTATAAAAATTTGTATTCATAAACGTACAATAACAGCTTTTTTACTATAAACTGTTTGCAGCGATTTTCTGTTTAAGTATGGCAACTTTCTTTATATTTGACTGCCATTTTATTGTTAGTGATGCACGAAACTTCTATTCGGTTAACATGATATTCTATATTAAAATTTTTTTATAATTGTAGACCTTAAAAATTATTCTTATCAAATTAAACTCCATATCATTTTAGTTTCTGAACAAAATGTTTCATAAAAATTTTTGCTTGAACCTTTTTTAAATATACGATAAGAAAGTATTCGAATAAAAAGTTCGTTTACTTTTATATTAATATCACTATTATTATGATTTGCTTATTTTATTTTTTTTTATATTTTTGAACAATAATTTGTTGTTTTAAACAAAAAAAAAACAACTAGTTGCAATAATTTCATAAATAATTAAAGAGAAAATCTGCATTTGCCGCTGAACATATTCATTTAAATCATATAAATTTTTTTAAATAATTATCAATATAACTTTAAATTGGCCGTCTAAAATAAAAAAAAAAAAATAGTAAAATGTATTTAACATGTCCGTTCTAATAAATAAAACATTTTTGTCATTATTTTTCAACATATTTTACAAAAATAATATCATAAAATGCAAACACCTTTTAAAATGTCATACATATTATTTTTGGTTTAAAGAAGGGCAAATCCAACAATAAATTTTCTTACTTTATGAATGGTTTATTAAAGGTTCAATAGACTATTTTTCGTTTATGAATACAACTTTAGCAATTTTTGCTAAAAAACGGTCAATTAATCATCAATAAGTTTTTATGAATACGGCTGTAATTCAATATTTTATATTACTGAAAATTATACATTTAAATTTTGTGTAGATGGGTCCGTAATTTACCTAAGGCCCTTTATAAAGCCTACTGCCGGAAAAGACTTTAGTATGCCTAAAACCAGCGCAAATAATTCTATTGTGGTTAAATTTGCTCCAGTTATGCTCTCTTTAATTTAATTATAACACCACGTAATTTAAGGATAATCAGTCCCTAATTTGCCATAGGACTAATGTAAAGCGGCCTTCCGAAAAGCAATTTAAGAAGACAAATTTATAGTACTGTATTGAAATTTAGTCTAATTTAAATCTTTTTTTTTAATACTAGAAACCATTTAACCTAATTTTGTAGCTCCAATATAAAATCCCTCCTGAAAATCACTTTAATACGCCTAATAATTATAAGGGCCGATGTTGATTTTGAATAAAACACAAATTATTTAGGAAAGTATTGTCATTTCTTTTTTATAGAATAATATTGGTATGGTTCAATTATGTCTGGAACAAAATATCGCCGCGGCGGCACACCTCCATCCGATGGTCCAAATTTTCGATGACGCTGAGGCATAATTGAGGTTCTATGCCGTTAATGTGCCGAATTATCTCATCCTTTAGCTCTTGAATTGTTGCTGGCTTATCGAAGTACACCTTTTCTTTCAAATAACCCCTAAGAAAGAAGTCCAACGTTGTCAAATCACGTGATCTTGGCAGCCAATTGACATCGCCACCACGTAAGATAACACGGCCAACGAATTTGTAGCGCAGAAGAGCCTTTGTTTCGTCAGCTGTGTGGCAAGTGTCACCGTCCTGCTAAACCATGTATCGTCCACATCATTATCTTCGGGCCATAAACCGCACCAAACAGTCACTCTTTGTGGGTGCATCGGTTATTCAACAATCACTCTTGGATTATTATTTGCCCAAATGCGGTAATTCTGCTTATTGACGAATCCACTGATGTGAAAATGTGCCTCATCACTGCTGATGATTTTCTTCGAAAGTTGATCATCATCTCCTACAGACCCGGTTTGCCAAAATTTTTGCACGATTTTTCCGATTGTACGCACATTTGGACGGTTAAATTTTCACGAAGTCTTTTTATAAATATATTTATGCACACACATTGATTTTCTCCTCATGTAAAATCATAAAACTGTAGTTGTTTTCAAAAGACTTACAACGAGTGTTTAGTAAACTTACTTTTGATATTCCTAACCAACTTTATGATCTATAATTATAGATTATAATCGTAGCCGCTCCACTATTAACGCAAAGGCCATAAAACATGCAATAAAAAATTTTTAATAAATTTTTTACGTCTTTTAAGCAACTGAATGCCATCGTCATAAACACCTCCGTCAAAAGATCGCAATGTACACCACCCCGTTAACAAAAGGAATCATTTAGATTGTTTTTCCTTTTGTGATTGATTGACTGCCCGCGATGATGATGGAGCTGCTACTGATGATGTCGGCTTTGAAACCAATAAATAGAAAATTAACATCATATCAAATCTTTGATCTTTTATTAACTTTTTTTTATAAATTTATTCACCAACCTGCCCATTCAGCAACAAACATCAAACATTGAGAGGGAGATGGATACAAAATTATAAATGCACTGCAAAAATGCATCTCTTTTTTTGCTTAATCTATAAATAAAGGTGTCAGTATGTTTTGAAAGTTTATTTATTTAAAAATATTTTTTTCTTCTAGCTTACAGCACTGTACAAACGCCACCAGATGGCGCTGTCAAACCACAAAATTTACATTTTAATATCCCTTCAAACGGTTTGAAAGTTCTCTAGTTCTACTTGATCGTTTGATATGAATTTGGTAGATTGTTATTGTTGTTTTTGTTGCTGTTTAAAATTGTTTATTATGACTTCATCTCTTAGATTTTTGTGTTCATTTTTCCCTTTTGTGTTCAAGATTGTATCGTTTAAAATTATTTGTCTTCATTGATGTGTTTCTTTTTCTATCACATTTTTAATTCAGTTCAAGTCATTTAAGTTTATTGTTTTAAGTTCTTTGTAGCAAAATATTGTTGCTATTTTGTTTAATATAGTGTTGTGGTATCAATCATAAATCGCAACGCTTTTAAAAGTTTAAATAAAGGCAAACAACTTTGACTATATTCCCAAAATATTCTGAAATAAAATTCGCGGGATTAGGTGTATTACGTGAAAATCCCCTTTGTAGTCCAAAAACAACTTAAATTCTTAAATAATTTAGTTTGAATTATAATTCAATTCAAACAAACTGCCTTTGTTAAAAAGTTGATTTGGATCGCTTCTCTGATCGGTGCAGCTTCCAAAGCTTTTTTCGTAAATTCGACTTCTCGCTAAAACAATGACTCTACCTTAGAACATTATTGATTTTTGCACTACTGAAACAGACAATAATATGGAGATCATAATTTCATAATAAATTGTGATGACCAAAAAAGTAAAAATTATAATATATAAATATCCAGTGATATTGAAGAATTTTTTTGTTTAAATAAGCAGGGCAATTTTATTAAACCACACATGTCTTATTTGCAACCCTGTAGTGTAGAAGGCCTTTATTTCACCGCAGTATTTTTCGAATGTAATATCCCTAAGACACACGAGCAATAAGTTTGGCAATTATTACCGTGGCAACTGTAAAATTATATTGTTAGAATGCATGTTCAGCAACATATGTAATGATACATGAAGATTATTGATATTTTAAAACATGCCGGCAAATTTAATTGCCATTTACTTCAAAGCTGGTTTTTTTAAGGTACAAAAGAGAAAAAAAAGAAGAAAATCTCAGGAAAATTTTTAACAACACAGTTTGTTAAAAATAAAATTTTAGGTCAACAAACTTTTTGTTTAATTCAAAGAAAAAATTTATCAAATTGACACTTTGCAAAATAGCACTCAATATTTTTTTCTGTGCATGTTCAGACCTAACAAATATTTGACGAAAAAATCCAAAAAAGAGTGACCAGTAAATTAATCCAATTTTAGCTTTATTTTTAACAATTTCTATACAGAAAGAAAAACACTCGGGATATATCAAGTTTTTTTTACACAGAAAAAAATCATTTTCATATTTGAATGCGAAAACCGCATATTTGATTACCAAAATTTTTGAATTTTCTGCGATGACGGTTTTTGCGGTATTGATAAAAAAGATTGTATGTATAATTGTTAAATTTTTAGTCAACAACCAAGTTTATTGAGTCAATAAAAAAAATTGTTGCCCAAAATATTTTTTTTCAACAAAATGTTTACTTGATTTGTTAAAATAAATTGTTGAATAAATCAAACAAAATGTTAATCGAATCTTTATTTTTTTATTTATTAATGATAATTTCATAAATTTTTAATTTTTATATTTTTATAAAAACACTAAAATTTATTATGCCGGGATAAGTAAGTTCCTATGCGCATTTCACTGGTTGCTTAGGCCAGATCATCAGGAATCAGGATCATCAGGACTTTGGCAAAACTAAATATATTATTCAAAAAAAACTGTAAACAAATGAGAACTATGAGCTATTTAAAAATGGACAAGAATTGTTAAAATACTGTCTTTACTTGATTCAAATATTTTTTTTTTATTGAATATGAAGAAATATTTAATTATTTCATTATTAAATATGTTTTATTGAGTGCTATTTTGCAAAGTGTAAATTTGATAAATGTTTTCTTTGAATCAAACAAAAAGTTTGTTGACCTAAAATTTTATTTTTAACAAAACAATCCTAAATGGGATAACTTCCGAAAACCAATCCCGGAATTTCTCAAAATAAGTATAAACTTCTTAAATTAAGTAAAAGAGATTGAACTTTTCGTTAGTAGTGCCACTCTGAGAGTAAAATTATAAAGTGAGGGTTTTAACCTCATATAACTTTTAGTTTCATCTCTCAGCACTGCATTCTTTTATACGTGCATACGCGTGTGTTTCAAAGTTTGGTTTAGATTTACAACAAAACCACACAAGTTGTAAATAAACGATTCGCTTGTTGTGTGTAGAAACAACAAAAATAACAGAACAAGAAGAAAAACATATCGACCCCTTTGCGCGAAATTATCGTATGTTACAAAAACCAAATTTTACAGGACAGCCATTTTTCTACTTTTCTCTGCTTTCGCTTGCAATATCAAAATGAAAATGTTCAATCAATTTTTGGAGCAACGAAGTGGAATTCGCCTACAATATTTTGTCAGGTGACGTCTCTTTGAATGTAGAACAAGATTGTATCAAAAACTCAATTTCAAAAAAATTGGCATATACGATAATTTCGCGCAAAGAGGTCGATATATATTTTCATGTTTAAGAAGTAAAATTGAACTCTTGCTTCTCATTTAGTTTATATTTTTAGTTAAATATGTACATAAGATTTTTAAAGTAAAACCATATCGGTCATGATGCGGGTGTTTTATCATTCTGTAAGATGTTAAACGGGTAAGTTAATCAATCATAATAATATCCTCTTTCTAATTTGTTTTTAGATTTTTTAGGCACGAATTCGGAATAAAATCAACTTTATAATACTTGAATCAAGCGTATTTTAAGATTGATTCAATCTTAGTTTAACTTAAAACAATCTCATTTTCAGATTAAATCTATTTTATAATTCTTGAATCAAGCGCATTTTGGATTGATTCAATCTTAGTTTTATCTCAATCAATCTCATTTTCGGATTATTTCAAGTACGAATTCGGGATTGTATATGGATGAGTTAAGTATTTCGCGATTGAAAATCCATACTTAAATCAATCTTTCTGTACTTAATTCAAGGAAATTCTTACTCACCGTATTATTAATACCGCTTCGGATTGATTTGAGTACGGATGGATTGATTTTTCTCTTGAGTGCATTGATTTACTAAACTTTTTTTGTAAGAAGATCATTGTAAAATGTAATTAAGAAAGATTTTAATGAATATTGATCTAGCCCATCATTTTGCAAAAGCAAATGAATTTCTAATAAAACTAGTGGTTACGTGTAGGACGTCAAATATTTAATAGGTGTGAACATAGCTTTAGTTATGTATTTTTGAAACACTACCAATAAATAAAAGCGAATTATTATTTGCTTTTAAAGCATGCAAATAAATATTATTTTTATATTTAGCGCTCACCTTTTTCTTTGCAATGAAAACAACACACAACCTCTATTCAGCATATTATTCAATTTTAATTCTAAGATGTGTTCGCCACCTTAAAATATAAAATTGAACATTAGCATTTTAAAACATTAAAAATCGCTCGTAGACACGACAAAATTATTTATCAATCATTAAGGCAGTTTGTGTGAAAATGTGTTTGTATGAGTCGTCGGTGCAGATGCTTGATGAAATATTAAAAATTTTTAATTTTTGGCATGCCTAATGTCACATTTTGATATGATTTAGAACACATTTTTAGCTAAATTTTAAGTTGAGCCATGCTCTAAAATTACGAAAGGCTTTGCCAAGAAATTTCGCAAAGTAAATAAATTCGTTTTTTAAGCCACTTCTTGATCCGTAAAATGTTTTTCATTTTTTGTCGTTACTGTTTTCAAAGCTCTGTCCAATTTTGAGATTTTTGCGATACTGACAGCACAAAATCAAATCCAAAATAAATGCCTGACAGGTTTTTTTTCAAGCATGTGTGTATTAAAACCTCATGCACTTGACAGCAAGCATTTTCACCATGTCTAGAAGTGCTGGCGAATTCTACTACTTTTCATAACTTAATAGTATGGAATATACTTTTCAAGCAACGTTTTAAAGCTAAACATTGTCCTTTTATTTATTTAAACATTTTTTGTGTTAAATTTTTATTCGAACAGCATAATTCTTTTAAATTTTTCGTTTAATTTCATTATTTTTATAAGTTTGTCATTTCGTTTGCAATATCTACACTATTGATCATAAGCCCTATAAAGTATACTATATCTTATGGGACCTTATAAGTAGCGAAGTTTATTTAACGATATCCGTCTGTCCGTGTGTATGTTAAAATTGGTTTTCCGCAGACCCCAGATATAATGGAGACTATGCTGTTACATATATATTTATAAGCATTTCTTGGAAAAGCAAAAACGGTTTGCTTAGCCGAAGGCTACTGACTCCCGAGACACCATCAGTTAATTACTGAGGTACACCTTTGGACTTTGGATAAACATGTTTCAATATGGTCACCTCAAACAAAACTATTTTTAAAGAAAGTTTTAAACATATTATATTTATGTTAACCATATTATTGTCACCGACAACTATATTTTTGTTAAATTAGTCCTCCATCAAAAAGTCACAACCATATTATGGTTGCCTTTAAATATGTGATGGTTAAATAAGACAATAATTTGCTTTTAAATTAACAATAGTATTTGCCTTTCTTCCAAGATAAACATGATATGGTTGCAAGCCAACCATGCTGTTATACACTGAACAAAAAATCCAATGAAAATGTACGTAAAGCAATCGAATTAGGTTTACATATTAAAATATTTTCGTTGGCTCAACGAATTAAAAATAATACTTAATTTCCATTATATTAACGAATAATTCGTTGAGCCAACGAAAATATTTTAATAAACGTAATTCGATTGCTTAATGTACATTTTCATTGGATTTTTGGTTCAGTGTAAGTGTTAAATATATTTTAGTAATTATGAACCATAACATGTTCGCACGCAACAGTAATATAGTTGTGGCTTCTTGACGGAGGACTAATTTAACCATAGTATGGTTGTCATTGATAATATATTTAAATTAAACATTATATGTTTAAAATATTCTTAAAAAATTGTTTTGTTGGAGGCGATTATATTTAAACATGTTGTTTATCTGGGTGTTAGTATGCATCACCTGATCGCCCCAGCATAGATTTTCATTGTCCAATGAATGAGTATCGACGCAGCAGTAAACTGTTATGTTCTCCTAACCCGCTACCATGTCTCTGTTCTGAAGATTTTTATGGAAGTACGACCATAATGCAGAAACGATAATTCTTCCAATACTCCTCGACGGCTTCTCTATGTGCGCGTCAACTGCTGCACACGCAGAGAAAAAACAAGTTTAAAAATTTAAAAATTTTAGCCATATTATTGTCACCGACAACCATTTTATGGTTAAATTCGTTTTCCATCAGAAAGCCACAGCTATTTTATAGTTGCCTCTAAACATGTTATGGTTATATATAACAATAATTTGTATTTTCCTTTTTTTCAAGAGCAACATGCTATGTTTGAAAACCAACGATGCTATTATAAGTGTTATTATTAACCATAACATGTTCAGAGGCAACCACAATATGGTTGTGGCTTCTTGATGGAGGGCTATTTTAACCATAATATGGTTGTCGGTGACAATAATATGGTTACATTAAACATAATATGTTTAAAATTTTGTTTAAAAAAAGTGTTGTTGGAGGTGACCATATTTAAACATGTTTTTTCTCTGGGTGCAATTATTCATTATTTGGTAAAATTGAATTCTTGCGGATCCAAGGAATGACCTCAGCCCTGGAGGATGTAACACCAAAAGGTGAAATATCCTTTAGATTATCCCTACCCCTGAAGGGTTTCATGTAAAGTAATGTATTAAAAGGTTAATACCCGGTTAATACCCGATTATTTACTTCCTAACTTGCTCTGAAATATTAGGGGACGTTGTATTTGTGGTAAGCCGCCAGAACTGGCGGGTTCTATCAGCACTCTTATTACCACTGATATCAGACGCGACCACATATTTCTATAAGGACTACAAACAGCAGTTACACACATACACTACTCCACTGGAAGCACATTGTATGTGACAATAAAGTAATTTCCTGCATTCATTTTTTCTTTTTTCCAATTTTATTTTTTTTTTTTTGGGTTGAGTCCTAAATAAACAATTCACCATTTGCCACCGATGCTGTTACTTCAGTCACTATTTCTGCTTCACATTCTTTGTCAGTTTTGTTGGCAGCAACTCGAATTTAATGCCAAAGTGGTTCGTTTGTTCTTGTTTTTAAAAACGTATCAGATAGTAGTGCTATTATATATGGGTGTGCGAGTGTGTGTATCTTTTAGTTTTATTAGGTATATGATTTGTGTTGTTTTTGTTGTTGTTACTGTTGGTGTGTAGTTTAATTTTGTCGTTAAACTGCATCCATTTTCATTCGACAGAAACCGCATCTTAACGCATTTATGCTAAATAAACATTTACTGTCATGGCTTATTGAATTGTCATCTAGACAGTTGGGTGTTGAATATGATTATATTTGTATCTTTTCATTTACAATGTACATTTCGCAAATACGTTTGTATCTAAGTATGTACTGTATATATAAATGTAAATGTTAAGAATTGGTTTTTTTTGTTGTTTGTTTTATTTTAACAGTCTTTTTGTCACTGCCATCGCCATTATCACTTCACTTTGCAACATTTTTTCTTTTTCACTTGGATGTGGAAATCATATATCATGCCAAAATTTAACAAATCATTTTCATTTTCGTATTTTTCATGACAGGGTGATAAGCTAATAGACATCTGTATACAAAATCGAAGAGGAGTATAATATGAATTTGTCCGGATTCTGTTTGTAGCATTTTTGTGGCATCGCAGAGAAAACTGTTTTTTGTATATGGTCACCTCCAACAAAACTATTTTAATCGAAAAAATTTACAACATATTATGGGTACTTAACCAAATTATTGTCACCAACTTACATATTAATGTACCATTAGTCCTCCGTCAAAAAGCCACAACCCCTTATAAGCGTATAGTTGTTTTTCAATCATAGCATGTTGTTCTTTGAAAAGAAGAAAATCTAATTATGAATTTAAAACCATACCAGTTATATTGGTAAGCATATTATTGTTACTATTAACCTTAACATGTTCGGAGGCAACAACAATATTGTGGTTGTGGCTTCTTAATAGAGGACTCATTTAACCATAATTCAGTTTCTGGTGACAATAAAATGGTTATGGCTATATTGAAAAATGTTTTTTCTTTGCGTGTAGGAAATAAAATTTACATCTTGAATAATAACCCAAAAAGGGGCATTTATTAAAATCATTTCAGCAAAAATTCTACCATTCATAAAAAAAGGCTCGATTGATATTAAATAAACCAGGTGGAGGTGGTATTTGAGCTTAAACTTTAACTTTAGACGATAAACTCCACAACGGCATCAGTATTACTAGAGAAAATACGATTAATCGATAACCGCGATTAACGGAAAATTAATTTAAACGTTACAGAGATTTTAGAAAATTTGGATAAAATGCCAATCTTAGTAGTTTTGTTATATTGACAAGATTACAAATGTAAAAATAACTTAAGATCGGGAATCCATAATCTTTTACTTTTAAAATTGCTAAAAGAAAAGGGTAATAAGCAATTAAACTCCTTCAAACTTTAAAAAAAGCTCTATTAAAGCTAAAAGTTCAAGATTTATTTTTCTTATCTTAAAAGTGTTTCATGTATCAATAGGCATATTAAATAGAGTTTTGTAATCGAAAAGTAATTCCCTATTGTTTTCTCAATTTTCAGTCACTCTGTATTGGCAATATATTAAAAATAAATACTTTGGAAAAGAGAAGAACACTTATTCGGTTTAATATTAATTCAATGGTGCGTGGTTGTGTTAATTCATCTGCATGGTTGAAGTGGTTTCAATATCATTCCGCTTCGTTTACTTATTTACCACTGAGAAATTGAAAAAAAAAAATACAAAAAGAGTCCTCTACATATAGAGGGTACTTGTTAAGTAGTGAATATGAGTATGTGTGGATTTGTGTAAACACTAGAGGCACACGTTCCAGTCTCTAAGATCTTTGAGTTATTTTGCATTGGATTTGAATTTCAATGTTTGATACTTTAAATTGTTTAAAATATTCCAAATAAAAATAGATAATTTTTAATATTATGGATATTGACATACTCTGAGAAGAGATAACAAAAGCAGCTGTATCAATTAGCTACAAATGGGGTTTCTAAAATATCGGTCTTCTTTTATTCTATTCTATTCCGGGGGAAATATAAAATTATGCATTCACTTTAAAATAATACTTGGAAATAAACATACGATTTGCGAAATGAATAGTCTTTTCAAGCACTTAAATATACCTAAATAAAAATAACTGAAAAGTTTTTATGATTTAGGATCTTGAGACGAATAAAAATCCCTTACCGTTCTCTTTGTTTAAAGTCCATTGGCATTAGGGTTTTTTCCCGGGATTTCCCGTCCCGGGAATTCCCGGGAATTTCAATTATTTTATATCCCGTTTTCCCGGGATTTTTTTTGCGGGATCCCGGGAAATAAAAAATTCCTCATAATTTGAGAAAATAGCTATTTATACTTTGAAATTTAGTTTTCTATTCTCTAAAAATTAGCATCTGTGGATGGGTTGTGGATTAGATCAATTACAAGAAGTGAGTACATGTATTTAAATCAATGTCTCCTGATGCAATAAATCTACTAAAAGCAGAATGGGCAGTGCAACAGATGATAATTTTTACATTTAGTGAAGTGAAGAGTTAACAAAGTACATGAATTCAAAATAAGATGCAGGCAGTAAAGTTTCATTGCCCATGAACAAGTCTTAAAAATAGGAGATACCTAAACATATCGCTCCTTTATTGCAACATAGTAATATCTACAAAAACAAACGATCTTGGCAAAATGCGATTAAAATTTTCAAAATGTACGGACTTAAAGATATATTTTGCTATAACTTCGGTTCAGTTTGAGATATGACTAAGATGCAATGAAGGAGCGATATGTTTATTAGGTGATAAACACAAAGTTTCAATTTCAATTTGTGTTGGTTTATATACCCGTGAAGTGCGGGGAAACCGAAATAAAATAACATTTTGGAAACTCGTGTAAGATACTACAACATACAACTTGAAAAACACATTGTCCTAAAGATTACAAATGGACCTATTGAAATGAAAAGGTTTGTAAGAAGCAGTCCGGTTGATGCTTTTTTTTTGCATAAACCTTGACATACATTTGACTGATATAGACGTTGTTGATAAAGAAAAAATGGCTTCTGATTGTGTATCCGCAGCATGCTACAACGGTGCACTTTTAACTATTTGTTCAACCTGGGTAAAAAATTAACGAAATTTTTCGGAAACATGATAATTAGTAAATAAAATCAGGAATATACTTTTTTAAAAATTACTAAGCGCTTTGAGTGTGTCAGTTATTTCCTAAGCCGTTAAAAAATGTTATATATTTCTTTAAAATATTTTATCTATGTTATTAATTAACTTTTTGATCTCATATCTTGAGTACCTTAATTTTTATTTTGTTTTTATTGTTGTTTTATGAATTAAATTGTTATGTTTATGTTATCTTTTTATCTTGTATCCATGGCATAATAATACTGAATAAAAGCATAATAATAGGAAATAAAGGCGTGAGATAATAATAATTCAAGTTCCTATTTCAATCTTCAATTAATTTCCCAGTAAAAACTTCGCCTACAAAATAATGTGTTGAGTAATAAGAAAAACATAAGAGCACTACTTACAATTCTACTGAAAGAACCAATGAATTTTACAAGGGATGTCCCAAAATGAACGCATTTTGTACTTTAATACATTCAGAAAAAAGTAGTTATAGAAGCTGTTATAGATGTAGTTATAGAAGAAAGCTGCTAAATAATGGGTTAAAAAATCTATTCATTTTGAAAAAGTAAGCGAATTTTTTTCTGGGCTTTTAGTATTGAACCATTTATTTTAGTTTCTTTGTAAACAAGTTCCCTTACGTTTTTTTATAAAAGTTTTTTCATATGGAGCGGGATCCCGGGAAATTCCAAAAAATTTCCCGCTCTAATTGGCATAGTCGTTAAGTCTTGATTAATTTAAATAAAAAAAATTTGATTCAATGAGGAATTGTCCAAAATAAAGAATAGTTCTGGTAAGTATATAATCTGAGGTCAAATCGAATCAATTTGGCGAAATTCATTCTTTAGAATGTTTTTACCAATCGGGGCTTATATTTGTTCTCTTTATGCGTAAACTTGGATTGCATAAAATCTGCTCTCTATTGACTTGGTTTAAAAAGTTTTTGTTTTAAACTTGTGATTCCTACACTCATAAAACTGATTGTGGGTTATAAAATTCGTTTTCCGTTCTGTTAAAATTTAATAAAAATATAGTTATTTTACGAATTACTTTGTTTTTTAACATTTATGTTTGTTATTCAAACAACAAACTACTTATTTTGTTATGCAGTTTTTTTTTTTTTTTTTGTGGGCTAAAATATATTTTTTAAAAGCAGTGTTGCCAATTTAGCCATTTAGTGGCTAGATTTAGCAATTGCACACCTTGTGCGCAAAGTACAGGTCGCAAATTTAAAGATAATTTAATAAAATTTGGTAATAGGTTATAATGTGGTGTACGGTATCATCTAGTCAGGGTTGACCGACTATACTTTTTTACTTGTTTTTTATTGTAGATCTGGACTCATAATATTGGGTAAATGTTGTCGTGATTATGATTTTCCTTCAAATTATTTAAAACTAATAGGCACGAGTGATTCCTATGAGATGAGCAATAACGACGAATATTTCGATGATTTAATATTTAAAATATATATCAAAATATTAATTTACGTTTATTCTTATTTAAGAAATTGATCTTAACTTACAATTTTATCGTAAACAACTTTAAATGAATTATTTCTGTTTTGCTATAGAATTTTAATGTGTTTTTACTTATTTTTAGCTCATTTTTAGCCATTTTTTAGCAATTTTTTTCCGTAAATTTAGCCATTTTTCGTCAGCAAGTTTTGGCAACACTGTTTAATGTAAATGATCGGGTTTTTAAATGAATTTTAAGTTGTTTAAAATGAATTTTTGTTTGAATTTAACTACATAATATTTTGACTTTAGGAATGCTCGTCTATCTTCAGAACCTCATTTAATTCTAAAAATGGTGTAAACAGTTGTTGAGTACCTCTTTTTTAACAACTGATCATCCGATCTGTATTATAGAGATCCCCGGCGGGTATGCGTGAGCGTCTTAAAGAGTACTCTTGGCTTTGTGCTGTCCGGGAAAATAAGTACATCTTGCCTGGATCTTGAAATTGAAATTTCTTTCAACATCGCGGGTAATCAGAGGCACAGTTGGTGCCACGAGTACCACTAATTCCCTGGGGGTAAGGTGATTATTAGTAAGTTATCTTCAGAGAAATAATTAAATGTCTTAGAAATAACGGAAAGGAGCCAGCTTTCTGCTCTTTGGCCGGAGCTCGGCCTGCTGGTGGATGTCCTCGTGTGCTGTTGCAATTTAACAACAGCAACAGTATGAAGTACATGGTTCAAGCAACCGTGCGGTTTAATTTGTTCCATTGTGTTGGTGTCAACCAGCGCTGCCATTTGTCTAGTTTTACCTTTTTGCAAGTTTTTTAAAATGCAAAAAGGTTTTAAATTACTATACAATTTTTTCAAGTTTCTTAAAAATATGGGCATTTCCAGGGTCACAAATAATATAGAAAACAAAACTTTTCCTAGCATTTTTTTGCGATTCGATAGCATTTGGGTAGCTCTATGTTTAGTGCAAAAGATGGATTTCATCGAGTTTAAGTTTTCATAATGATAGTAGTGAAATGTACGAATCTGCGTAATGGAACGGAATATTCAAAAGTGATTAATTTATTTTAAAAGTATATTAATGTAGGTCTCCATCCAGTATTTACAAAATAAAATATCCCTATTGGTTTTTGTTTAATTGGCTTATGTACCGGTCGCGAACGTACACTGAAAGAATTTTCTTCAGAATACCAATGAATTTTGACATTAATCCCATGAAAAATTGCATTAAAAAGGAACCTATGCCGAGCTTCGTTGGATCAATGAAACCTGTTTCATTAAAATGTATTTAATGAAACATTACATTAGATCTATGAATGTTATTCATTGGATGAATACTTTCAAAAAAGTAAAAAAAATTTTTTTTTTTTTTTTTTTAATTTTTTTGAATTTTCTTTTTTTTAATCAAAGTTGTTCTTATTTAACTTTTTTTTTTTTTTTAATCAGAGTCGCTGGCGGGAATCGATCCCGCAACTTTGGCGCTGATAGACTTTTTTTATTTAATTTTTTTTTTTTTTTTTTTTTTTTTTATCAAAGTTGTTCTTATTCAACTTTTTTTTTTAACCAGAGTCGCTGGCGGGAATCGATCCCGCAACCTCGGCGCTGATAGACTAGCTCACTACCAGATAGCCTACTGGGGCAGTGTAGTTTTTGAATAAAAAAAACTATGTTTTTTGCCATTACTCAATTAAGAGCGTTAATATGAGATTAAATTGTCATAACATAACAACAATAACAACGTTGATTGTTTTTGCCAACGCATAATAAAAAAAGACCACATAAAGAGAGAACAAAATTGTTTAAAAACATTTTTGATTTCATAAATTTAATGGCATATTACATTAGATGTATGAAATTATTTAATCTTACATTTTTTAATTAACAATTAAACATATTTTTAAGGAAACTATAATTTTGTATTAATTTATGAATGTAGTTATGTTTTTATATTGTTTTTTATGTTCCCAATTAAAATTTTTTGCTTAACTTTTTAACGTTATCACGAAATCCAATGAATCGATTTTAACGAAAATACTTCATTATAACTACGAAATGCCATTTGGACAATGAAAATTTTCATTTAACCAGTGAAATTTTTTTTATGAAAACGATTCATTAAATATATGAAGCATTTTTCAGTGTACGGGTCATGAACGCACGATTTTTCCGTATGTTTTTTTATTAATATCACCATCCATTTTCCCATCAATATCTTCAAATATAGACTTTTTTTATAATAATAAACAATAAAAGACGATGATTATCAACATTTTATTTTTTCATCCTGGTAGACCATTCTGGGGAAATGCCCATATATAATTTAAAATTTGCGGTATATTAAATGAAAATATTAAGTGATGTTTTTATGCGATTAAGCGATCATATATTTTCTCTGTGCTTCATTATTGCAACAGTGTTTAATTGTAATTATTCCCTCGTACCTATGAAATCCCAAATATATTTTTGTAGGTGCTGAAGTATCTTTAGCACCTAGATTCATAAAAGTTAACTGAATATGATAAAATGGGCTGAACCAATCATACCAAAATTCAGCAGAGTGATTTCTGGTATTAAAAACATAAATTTCAATACTGCGGTGAAATTGGTTTTAGCGGTTACAGTGAATTTCAGAAGGCTGCTAAATATGGGATCAAAGGTAAATTATGGATCGTATATCTCAAAATTGCATGACATTTTTTTCGGGCCATATGAAGCTAAGATGGGAGAAATTTTACCGCTATATCTATATCTGCTACGGTTTTAGGCGTATTTAATTAATTTACCAGAGTGGGCTTTATATGGGGCCTATAGTAAATTATAGACCGATCTTCACGAAATTTCACGGTGTCCTTTAGAACTGGGACGTACCAAATTTTATTATGATAGCACTATTGATTGCTGTTTTATGCGTACTAAACTCTTTTCCAGTAGTAGGGTTTATATTGGGCCTGGGTAAATTATGGACCGATCTTCACGAAATTTAACAGTGTGATTTCCAATCGAATAAAACGAATTTGAGCAAAATTTTATATAATTCCGTGCATTATTCCACCATTTGTGTTTGTTCTTGTAACAAAATTATCAAATTGCTGGATTTCAATCCCAAACTACTTAGGATCTACTACAAGCAATTTGACACCATTTTCATTTCTTTTGAGAAAGTGTGCGTGTTTTTAACAGACGGACATGGCTAAATCGACTAAGAATTACTCAAGGAGCCAGAATATAAATACTTTATGGGGTCTGAGATGAATAGTAAAAAAGTTCCACACGGAATGACAAACTTAGTATACCCTCATTCACGACTACAGGTGGTGGAGGGTATAATAACACAGGCCAACACTCAATTTGCTTCTTTGAATTTATCAACTGATTCTAGTTAATTTTGGTGCGCTGAATTCAAATCTGTAATCAGTTTGTCTCTATCAGCTCTAGTTTTCATGATATAGCTTTTTTATACCCCCCACTTATGACCTCCATTTATGACCGTCTGTTAGTTTTTTCAAAAAATTTTTTTCATCAAAATTTCTTATTTACAGTTATGGTAGTTGCCATAGATCAACACTTTTTTAATAAACTTTGCCAACTGCAATAAACCACTTCTTACAAGCAACTAACTTCCGATATTCAATTTGAGTGCAACAAGAAAAAATAACGTTCTCAATAATATTGTACATATAAAATTCCCGTTAATCAGCTAGCAATTACACAAAAAATTGTTTTACGGAATAAATGTTTTTTTTGGCAACTACCATAACTGTAAATAAGAAATTTGGATGAAAAAAATTTTTTGAAAAAACTAACAGACGGTCATAAATGGAGGTCATAAGTGGGGGGTATAAAAAAGCTATATCATGAAAACTAGAGCTGATAGAGACAAACTGATTACAGATTTGAATTCAGCGCACCCAAATTAACTAGAATTAGTTGATAAATTCAAAGAAGCAAAAATTTTTTTTAATTTTGTCGGGCTGTGTAATTTAATAAACAAATCAAACTTCATGTAATATTTTAAGAACACCAGACTTTAAAAAACAAACTCGATTGCACAAACTTTAAGCAATCAAAAGAAATGGCTTTAAATTTATATGAATTTTATTTTGTTTTCTTTTTCTTAAATAAGTATTTTCTTGTAATCTAATTTTTTGGTTAAAACGAAAAAATGTTTATTTATCGAATTTTTTACATATCTTAAAATTTTAAATACATTTTTTTGTTATTTTTTTCCCGTCTCGGGAATTCCCGGGAATTTGAATTATTTTATTTCCCGTTTTCCCGGGATTTTTCTTGCGGGATCCCGGGAAATAAAAAAGTCCTCATAATTTCAGAAAATAGCTATTTATACCTTGAAGTTTAGTTTTCTATTCTCTAAAAATTAGCATCTGTGGATGGGTTGTGGATAAGATCAATTACAAGAAGTGAGTACATACGTAAATCAATGTCTCCTGATGCAATAAATCTACTAAAACCAGAATGGGCAGTGCAACAGTTGATAATTATTATATTTAGTGAAGTGAAGAGTTAATAAAGTACATTAATTCAAAATAAGATGCAGGCAGTAAAGTTTCATTGCCCATGAACAAGTCTTAAAAATAGGAGATACCTAAACATATCGCTCCTTTATTGCAACATAGTAATATCTACAAAAACAAACGATCTTGGCAAAATGCGATTAAAATTTTCAAAATGTACCGACTTAAAAGATATATTTTGCTATAACTTCGGTTCAGTTTGAGATATGACTAAGATGCAATGTTTATTAGGTGATAAACACAAATTTTTAGTTTAAATTTGTGTTGGTTTATATACCCGTGAAGTGCGGGGAAACCGAAATAAAATAACATTTTGGAAACTCGTGTAAGATACTACAACATACAACTTGAAAAACACATTGTCCTAAAGATTACAAATGGACCTATTGAAATGAAAAGGTTTGTAAGAATTAGTCCGGTTGATGCTATTTTTGCATCAACCTTGACACACATTTGACTGATATAGACGTTGTTTATCAAAAAGAAAAAATTGCTTCTGATTGTGAATCCGAAGCATGCTACAACGGTGCACTTTTAACTATTTGTCCAACCTCGGTAAAAAATGAACGAAATTTTTCGGAAACATGATAAATAGTAAATAAAATCAGGAATATACTTTTTGACGACTTACAAAGCGCTTTGAGTGTCAGAAAGTTATTTCCTAAGCCGTTAAAAAATGTTATATATTTCTTTAAAATATTTTATCTATGTTATTAATTAAGTTTTTGATCTCATATCTTGAGTACCTTAATTTTTATTTTGTTTTTATTGTTGTTTTATGAATTAAATTGTTATGTTTATGTCATCTTTTTATCTTGTATCCAGCATAATAATACTGAATAAAAGCATAATAATAACGAATAAAGGCGTGAGATAATAATAATTCAAGTTCCTATTTCAATCTTCAATTAATTTCCCAGTAAAAACTTCGCCTACAAAATAATGTGTTGAGTAATCAGAAAAACATAAGAGCAGTACTTACAATTCTACTGAAAGAACCAATGAACTTTACAAGGGATGTCCCAAAAAGAACGCATTCAAAAGCAAGTCATTATTTTTTACTTTAATACATCCAGAAAAAAGTAGTTATAGAAGCTGTTATAGATGCAGTTATAGAAGAAAGCTGCTAAATAATGAGTGAAAGAAGCTATTCATTTTGAAAAAGTAAGCGAATTTTTTACTGGATTTTTAGTATTGAACCATTTATTTTAGTTTCTTTGTAAACAAGTTCCCTTACGTTTTTTTATAAAAGTTTTTTTCATTTATTAATTACAAAATTTTCTTTGTATTATTTATATGGAGCGGGATCCCGGGAAATTTAAAAAAATTTCCCGTCCGGGAAAGTCCGGGAAAAAAAAACTCTAGATGTAAGGCAACGCTGGTGTCAACACACAGACGGCATAAGTTGACGCATTATGTCCACTCAGTGTTTAGACTACCATAAGAATAGGCCAAAAGTAGATTTTAATGTAAATGTAGAACATTTCTGTATTTCCTTGCTGCCTTCTGACTTTTGTGACAATTACCAGATGTGAAATAAGCGCTCTCGACTGGATTATCTGCCTTTGGGTAAACCTAATTAATTAAAACATGGAATAAAAGGTTTCTATTTTCCCGAACTTCTTCAAATCTTAAATATAATGCTTTTCATACTCGGAAATTTAAATTAACGAAAAAAATTACATTTTGTAATTCCAGTAGAGAAGAGTTCATTCCCAGCAAAAACTTTGCTTACAAAATAAGCAGAAAAATAATGAGAACTTGACGAACAGACTACTTATTTTTCTACTAGAAGAAGTACTTATTTTTGTTCGAGATGTCCCAGAAGTAATCCTTTATAATTTAGCCTATTATAATCTAAAAAATAATATGTTTTTTTTATACTTAAAATTTTTATAAAAATATATAGTTACACAAAGTCAATAAAGTAAAAATTTTTTTAATTTTTTTTAATTTTTTTTTTTTTTGTTTTTTTTTTAATTATTTTATTTTTATTTTTTCTTATTCTATTTTACTTTATTTTATTTTTTATTTTTTTTCTGTCTCTGGCGGGATTTGATCCCGCAACCTCGGTGCTGATAGACTAGCTCTCTACCAGCTAGTCTACCGGGGCAGTGTAGTTTTTGCATTAAAAAACTATGTTTTATGACTATAATGACATTTTTATTGTCATAATGAAAATACAAATTTTTCTGTATATTTAAGATATAATAATAAAGTTATTATTTAATATATAACTAATAATCCAAAAAGTGGCGAATAAAGCTACAAAGTAATGAATTCTTGAAGTCATTAAAAGAAGGATTGAAAGTAAAGTTTTTGCTGGGTTGTAGCGAAGAGCGACTCAATAATCGAATTATGAACATTTTTAAAGATTTAAAAAACTTTACACTATGTGTATTAATAACAAGAAAGATTGCTTTTTTCCAAGTTCACATTATTTTTTTTATTGCTGGACTCGTCAATGAACTGCATATCGTTGGCCCTATGCAGAATGGTTCTAAATAGATTTTAATAGAAATTTAGTTTTTAGTGATTTCAATAAATTTCAAATACAAATACACCTCGTCACAAAAACTTAACGAAATTGGGTGTGTGTGAAACGGTAGCAAAATTTTATGGTTAATAAAAATTGATAAGAATTTCTACGCTAATGTAAAAATGTATACTAGCCCCTAGGGCTAGTGAAATTTTATTCACCTCAACAGTGTCAATATTACTTACATGAGTACTTTGCTACCGTTTCACACACACCCAATATATTAAAAATAACGGGTTTTCAAGCAGTTGTACAAGCAAATTTACATAATGATATCCAGTAGGTTAAGTTTCTATTATGTGTTTACCTTCTCCTTTAAAGTTGCAATTATGAGAGTTATGGCCTATCTACATGTGACCAACGATATACTTCATTAAATTTTTGCGCAATTTGTTTCCAACACGGCCACAGTACTAACACTGTATTAACACAATAACTGTGTCATTCAGTTTGTAACTTCTGCAATGTTGATCTTAGACCCTATAAAGTAATGTCTATATTCTGAGTCCATATGAGTAGCGAAGTTGATTAAACGAGGTTTATACATTATACATTTCTCTATATCTGGAGACCGGCAAGAGCCAATGTTTCCAAATTCAGAACATGCATCTTGGTTATCGATGCACAACATCCGACAAAATGTGGACAGTTAGGAGAAATAAGCGTGGCACAAAATAGCTTTTTTTATATCTAAAGAACGGTATTTATATAATTTTCTGTTCTTATTGCACCATGGTTAATGGTATATAGATTCGGCATAGCCGAATATAGCGTTTAGCAATTAAATTAGAATTTAATCATAAACGTTAAGTTAGCAAAATTAAGCGTTTTCCTATCCAGAATGAAACATCCAAAATTGAATTTATTGGCAAATATTATTCGTTATTTTTATAACTTCCATCCGTTAAAAAAAATTTAATAACATAAAAAAACACGTTTGTAAATATGTTTCTTTATGTATTTGTGTATTATTTGTATGTGTGTTCGTGTATGTGTATGTGATGTGTATTTTAGCAATTAAATTCTAAATTTAATTAAAATAAATACCAAATCAAATGAATTATTTTTTAACTAAACACAGATAAATACTAGAAAAACTGTAAATCAAAATAAAGTTTATTTATTATGAAAAACAATAAATAAATAAAAATAAAAAATACAAGCCAAAAATATAAAAACGAAAAATTAATTTTACGAATTCGATTTAATACCCGGGAAATAAAACAATCACGTACATTGTTATGATTAAAACAAAATAAAACAACATTGATTATCATCATTTTTACAGGCAGTAATAAACGGAATTCCTTATATTAAGGAAAACAATCAACAATAAAAATAAGGACCCATGTTCATAATACGGACGTGGAGTAGCTTAGGGAAAAAAAAGTAGTGAGTAAGATCCCTGCCGTCAAATGAGTAGCTTACTACAAAAAAAACCAACTTTAAGTTAGCTTGTATAGACTAACTTTAAGCCAACTACTACGCAATGCAAAATTTACGTTAACCAAAGTAGTATATTTTAAGTAGAGAGAGCCAAGTCGATTGGCAAACAAACGGCTCCAACCCCCCCAAAAAAAAATTTAATTTATTTAGGGCCATTATTACAATATACGGAGTAGAAATTGGTAATCGGTTATGGCCAGGTTATAGTATAATTAAAAATTAAAAAAATAACTAAGTACAATTTTTCGATTTTGACAGGTGATTCAAATCAAAGTGGAAACATAGCATTATTTATAGTCTTGCATTATAACAACTTTTCTAGTCATTATTTTTAAAAATATTAAGTTTGTAACAATCGGTCTTAACTTGAACTCACTTAACTTAAAGTAGTAAGTTTATAGCTAGCTACAAAAAGTTAACTTTAAGTTAACAGATAGGTAGCTAACTTTAAAGTTAATTGAAAGTTATTTAATTCCATATAAAAGTAGTGCATGTGCCAACCACCACTACTTGAGAAATAGTTAGCTTTCAGTTAATTTAAAGTTAACTGAAAGTCCGACAGGGATGCGAGACTAACAAGTTAAGACTTGACTGACTCCGCTCGGTCAGCCACAAATAACGTTGATATACGGTCCACCACTAGTGGTGAATGACGGTATTCGAAAAACTTTTTTAATATTCATCGAAAACCCCATAAAGTATATATGTATATTCTGGATTCTTGACTAGTTATAAGTCGATTTAGCCATGTCCATCTGTCTGTCTGTCCGCCAGTTCATACACGCTACCTTTTGAACAACTCAAACGAAAAGGACAATATTGTTGTTAAATTGTTTCTTATTTTCCTAAGCAATTTGTATTTGAAATCCAGCAAAAGCGGCTTATTAGAAAAAAAGTTATGAATCCAAATGTAGAATAACCGCTTAAAAAAATTGATAATTCTGTTACAAAAACTAATATAAAAAGTGGCAGAATGTACCGATTGTTTAATTAAATTGTTTGGTTAAATTTCAAGCGCCGATGTTGATTTTGAATAGAACACAAACTATTTAGGAAATTATTGTAATTTTATTTTATTATGATAAATTGGTATTACTCAATTATGTATGGAACAAAATATCGGCCAAATGGGCGCCGCGACCACGGCGGCACACCTCCATCCGATGGTCCAAATTTTCGATGACCCTGAGGCATAATGGAGGTTCTATGCCGTTAATGTGCCGAATTATCTCATCCTTTAGCTCTTGAATTGTTGCTGGCTTATCGACGTACACCTTTTCTTTCAAATAACCCCAAAGAAAAAAGTCCAACGGTGTCAAATCACATGATCTTGGCGGCCAATTGACATCGCCATTACGTGAGATAACACGGCCATTGAATTTGTTGCGCAAAAGAGCCATTGTTTCGTTAGCTGTGTGGCGAGTGGCACCGTCCTGCTGAAACCACATATCGTCCACATCCATATCTTCCAATTCGGGCCATAAAAAGTTCGTTATCATCTCACGATAGCGAACACCATTCACAGTAACTGCCTGACCGGCCTCATTTTGGAAAAAATACGGCCCGATGATGCCGCCAGCCCATAAACCGCACCAAACAGTCACTCTTTGTGGGTGCATTGGTTTTTCGATAATCACTCTTGGATTATTATCCGCCCAAATGCGGAAATTCTGCTTATCGACAAATCCACTGAGGTGAAAATGTGCCTCATCACTGAAGATGATTTTCTTCGAAATTTATCATCCATTTTCATAATAAGTCTGGATAACTTTAACACGTTATTGGATTGTGTATCTCTCCATGGTTCAAATTGAGTAAGTCTGAAATAGTGAAATGTCAAATAAAATTCGGAAAAAAACTTGGCGTTTAGGTGTGGTTCACATTCAACACCGGCCCTTACAATTTAACCACCCTTTATGACCAGAAATCACGCTGCCAAATTTCGTGAAGATCGGTTCACAATAGGCACAATATTAAGTCCACTCTCGGAAAACACTAAATTACGATTAAAACCTCAACGTATAATGGTATCCTTGAAAAATTTCGTCTTTCATGGGTTCATAAGACAAGAAATCACAACGTCAAACCTTGTGACGATCGGTCGATAAGTTAACACATCCCTCATATTAAGCCAATTCACGAAAAAAAACACCTTAGTACGACTAGATCCGTAACTAATAATTATATTGTGGTAAATTTTGGTGAAATTTAGTTTTTGTAATTCTTGAAATGGCTCTTCGTTATTATCGATCCACAATTTCCCAAAGGTCCAAAATAAAAACTTCTCCTAAAAATCACTTAAATGCGCCTCAAACTAAAAACAAATACAGCAACTACTGAAATATTGCTACTCATGGTGGAGGGTGTTTAAAATTCGGCACAGCCAAATATGTATAACACTTGTTGTTGTTTTTACGTCAATTTTTCGTACTAGTTTTTATTAACTGTTAATATGTTAACACATAATTCGCACTACTCTCCATAATTTTTTGAACGTTTCAAACAAATTAAGGAGCTTTTCCCCTAAGAAATATGTAGTGAACAGACTTTGCAATGTTATTTGCTGGGTTACTAGGTAATTAGACTTCTTGCTGATAACCAAAAATATAAACATATATTTTATATATTACTAGTATATATTAGTTCGGTTAAAAATCAATTAAAATTTTATTTTAAAAAAATTTAATAACATTTGTAAATACAAAAGACCGACGGTTTTAAAGAAATAATCCATATTCAACATTTTATACACCGACAAAATTAAAAACTAACTTCAATTATCATATTAGTTAGAAATTTGCACTATTTATTAAATTCCGTACTTGGTTTTCGCCTGCAAACAAATTGTTCATATCAATTAACATAATACTTGTAAGTTTGAGCTTCTGAAAATTAATTATAACTCAACTTGGTGAAATTGGACGTTAAAAAACAAAGAATAAAATTTGACTTCATGATAAAATTAACAATATATAAAAATTTTGTTACAAAAAAAACAGCGTAAGTTTTAATTATTAATGTTTAAAATTGACATTAATAAGCTTTTTTGTTTAAAAAACAAAGTTTTCTCAATTTTGCGGAGATAGACGATTTCGCAAGTCCGTTTCAAGCAAACCTGTAGTGGAAAATAGTCACTGAAACTTAAGTATTTGCGCCATATGCAAGTAGATTTATGTCTCTAAAAATATTATAAGATCTTTAGCAGAATCACAACTAAGAATGCAAAGGGGCTCATCCTACTCGGAAAAGATAAGCATAGAAAAAAAATAGCTTATTCAAAAATTTATAAAAAGTATCGTCATATCGACAGCAAAGTATCGCCGATACCGACGTATCGGATATTCTGAAGTATCGCCGATATATCGGTACTCGTTACATCCCTATTTATATTACCGTTGGTTTTATGCCCACTCTTTAATAATCCTTACCCTGTAAAGAGTAAAGATCAAATTTTTTTAATGACAGTATTAACAGAGCTAATCAAATAAATAATAAACATCAATATTGTGTTCCTTTTTATAAAAAGTGTAAAACAAAAAATTTAAGTTAACAATTTTGGAATTGACTAAATCCCGGGATTCGGGGTTGGCATCTCTAGTTTGGAGTTTCAAGTTTCAAGACGACCTCTTTAAGCTCTTTGTGAAAGGCAGTCATTAGACCGTACCTCAAAAAAAGTTTCCCCGTACTCCCTCTAATAAAAAGGGTCGCCTTTTAAAATTTTTCGTTATAGGTATCTAGGGCATTTACAGTCTGATATAGGTATCAATGTTTTTGTCTCAAGAATACCAATGTCCTGCCTCAGGGGCAAATACTATCTCGTTCTAGTATTTATCCACCAGATCTCTGTTCGTACCACCCTAATGTACCCCCCCTAGTGTTAGAAAATTAAAGCCCACAAGAAACTATTTAGCTTTTGCTTAGGAAGTAATTCGATAATTCCAGCAGAAACATTTTTAATTTAATTATATACCGTTATTTCGAAAATGGAGGAGGTTGCACAATATACCTTTATTCCCGTAACTCAAAAACGGTTCAGTAAATTGAATAAACAAACCGAAACTCCGCAATAAAATTACCTTTAAGGAAGGCTATACTTTTTTCTAATAGGTTTGCGCAGTCGTTTACGAAACATAATTTGTTTAGGAAAATTTTTGTTATATAAAAAATTGCAAGCAAAACAAGCCATAAATTATTTAAATCGTCTGTCCGGCAAGAAATGTCCACATTATAAATAAAAGCCGACTTTGCATTTTGGTTAATTAAATCGTAACAACCTGTTTTTCTTTGGTTCATTAAAATTTGTACTTGAATGTAGGTAATAAAAATAATTTAGTACCTAGGTACATATTTGATAATTTTAGAAAAATGTAACATAACTTACACATGCCAATACAACAAAGTTCAATTATTCCTAAGAAATGTGTAAATTGTTTGAAAAAAAGAAAATTTTTTTCTTTCAAAATTAAAAAAAAATGATCAGTTAAATTGCAGGATTGTTTGTTTAGTCCCCTAATTAATACACATTTATTCATCAATTCCTTTTTTCCTCTTTGACCAAATATTTTCCATTAAATGCAACAACACATACAAATTTTCAATTTAAATTTAACTTTTCTTTTATAGATAAAAGAAATTAAAAAAGTAAAAGAGAAAAAAACTACAACATACTTTTCAACTTTTCATTCATATTTTTAACCACAAAGAGAAAAAACGAAAAAAAATTATTTCACACCTTAAAGCTTATTTTATTTAAATTTGTTATTTTCGAAAATAAAAATATTTTGTTTTCTTAAATAAGGCAAGTAAATGATGAACGGGCGTCTGAAGCGTACGCACCGCACTACCTCATGCCAAGTGTAAAAAATCCGATATACAAAAACAATACCATCATTATCAGCAGCAGCAGCAATAACAACAACAACAACAAAGTAACAGCAGCAGAAAAAACTTTATACTCAACTCACTTTTTGGCCATAAAAATAAATTCAATTTTCTCCAACATTTTGCTATTTATTATTATGGCTCCGCCTTCTGGCCAAATTGTATTTGCACACGAGCATACACGCACACACACACAATGTGCATACCCAAAAACACTTATTCACAAACTCATGCATAAATAAAATTTCATATTTCGAACAAAACAATCATGAGAAAATTGATTTTTTTACCAGCGTTGCCGATTTCTGTGTAATACCTGTTTCAGACTATGCGACATGACCCTGCAACGATTTCCTTTTTTTCTAGTGACCCTTCTTCTAAAACTCGTATATCAACATATGGACATTGTATTATCTACTTCACTAAGGGCCTAAGATCAATCATTCAACGTCAAGAAATTACAAAAAGAATGACAAACTTAGTTTATACATTTACTAGGGTATTCATTTAATCGGGCTTTTGCTTTAATCGGTTAATCGCTCGGTTAATTAACCGAGGTTTCGGTTTAATCGGTTAATAATCGGTTTATTTGGTTTTTGATCGGTTAACCGAATAATAAAGTTTTTTTAATAAATAAGGTAATTTCAATAATTAAAAATGCATAAATTATTTATTTTTTGGATTTTATTATTAAAAATAACAATTCTTGATCTTAAACGAGAAACAAAAAAAAATAATTCATAAATATGTAATATGTATTTTTAAAGTGATACATCATCAGGGGTGTTCTGGAAATCGAAAACGCAAAACGAAATAATTTTAAACGTCGTTTTTTAATAAGATTTCTGTAGTTAAATAATTTTATTGACAAATATTTCCCTATTAAACAGACTTTTATAGCTAAATTAAAAAATTAGATTATTATTATTTATTAGTTATTTCAATAGTTTAAAGAGATCTGATTAAATAAATTTTGAAAAAAAAATTTTGTTTAAATGTTTAGGATTTTCTTTAGTTTTGACAACACTTGACTTGGAAAATTTTTTTTCTCTTATCGTGGGTGCTGGAGGAATCAGAAGCAGCCATAATAAAGAATATCTAATTTCTCAGTCCTTTTCCTGGATTTCTCTTAACATATAAAATCTTCCATTATGCCATTAGAGTCCTGATTTAATTTTTAAAAATGTTTAACACTTCTAATTGTTTCGGGTAATTCTGTTAAGAATATTTTGCTAGTAGGAAATAAACAGCCCAATTATGATGAAAAAATTTCCCGGCAGTTTTTTACCTTTTCCCATTTTTACAACTGAATTAACATAGGAAAAATGGGAGAAGGGAGAATTTTTATTCATAATTGGGCTGATATTGTATAAAAAAATATTTTCTAAACATGTATATGAGACGAAACAATTAATTAAAACACAAAAAATTTGTTATAATAGTAAAAAAATTAAAAATTATATAACATCGGTTAATCGGTTAATCGACTGAAATTAACCGGTTTAATCGTTAATCGAAAAAAGACAATTTTTAATTAACCGATCAGTTAATCGGGTAGTAATTAATCGGTTAACCGATTAACGGTTAACCGAATGAATACCCTAACATTTACCCTTTCCACCTGTGGTGAAATATTGCAATATACGACAATCATACAAATATCATATCATCACCTAAAACGCCAAAGGCCTATCTGACATTTTATAAATTTTACAGCAGAAGTAAAAACTATGTATTTAAAAAATGAGATAATTCGGCACATTTACGACATTGACCCTCAATTATGAAAATTTTACAGCAAAAGCAAAAACTATTTAAAATGATAAATCGCCTTAAATTGTTTATAATTAAGTTTTCTTCTATTTTTCTTCTAAACCCTACCAGTTGTTTTGACAATGTTGCATGTCATGCAAACTGTTAGTCAGGCCTTTTAGTGTTTACCTTATAATCTTTTGTAGATAGTGCCTTTTGTTTTTTGCTAATAAAATATTTTTTCGAATAAACGAAAAGTAAAAAAGTTAAAATTTTATTATAACTAGTGTTTGCCTAATGGTCGAAAATCGGCCATATTTTTTTAATACGAAGAAAATATAGTATCGATTTATATTGTTAAAATTTTCGAAAACCGATTTCTAAAAAATATCGAATAATCGAACACCCTATTCTTTATTATTTCATAATTGAAAAAAAAAAACAAATTTTTTGTATTTGTGTTAGTAGCAAATTAGAACGCTTATAACTCTGAAATTATTGAACAGATTTTAATAAATATTGTGCACTTCTGTAAGTAAATATCTTTCAAATGGTGTATATTTTGTTCAAATCGGTTGACATACAGAGGAGAAAAGTGTTCTTAACTGTTTGCCTTTGCCGATTTATATATAGATTTTTTTATAGATAAACCCAACTATGAATGGGTCCGCCATCTTACGTTTTTTTTTCAACTAGTGCTTATTTCGTGAATGGTAACACTTAGCTTATGTCTTCTGACATGACAGATAATTATTTGTATCCTTCCGCTGAACGAATATGGTTGTGTATACGCTTGAACAACGCTGGGAAATATTGCGACATTACTTTGAAAATCATGGTAATGTTGCAGAATGTGTGCGAAAATTGCGTACGGATTTTGGAAGAAGAGAAGCACCGTCAGCTCCGTATATTCGTTATCTTGTGAAAAAAGTGAAAAAAACTGGCATCCTCATCGATAAACCAAAGCGTTAAGAGCCAAAAATAGTGCGTACACCCGAGAATATTGCTGCTGTGGCAGAAAGTGTGCGTGAAGCGCCATCAACATCAATTCACCGTCGTTCTCAACAATTGAACATTTCGGAGACATCATTGAGACGAATTTTGCATAAAGACCTTGGTAGGTATGGCGCCATACAAAGTCCAATTGGTTCAGGAGTTGAAGCCAACTGACCATCCAATGCGTTTTCGCTTCGCTAAGTGGGCCTGCGATCGACTAACAGAAGATGCCGATTTTGCCAAAAAAAAATTATCTTTTCAGATAAAGCTCATTTTGATCTTGGCGGGTATGTAAACAAGTTAACCAGCACGCATACATTGAAAAGCCGATGCACCCAAAACGAGTCACTGTTTGGTGCGGATTTTGGTCCAGAGGCATAATTGGGCCATTTTTCTTCGAAAATGAGCAAGGAGTGGCCGTTACAGTCAATGGCGATCGTTATCAGGCCATGTTGAACGAATTTTTGTTCACAAAAATTGAAGAGGAGGATATTGGCAACATTTGATTTCAACAGGACGGCACTACGTGCCACACAGCCGAAGCTACACTCGATGTTTTGCGCCCGGTTTTTGAAGATTGCATGATCAGCCGCAGAGCTGATGTCGTTTGGCCACCTCGGAGCTGCGATTTGACACCGTTGGACTATTATTTGTGGGGTGCCGTCAAAGTTAAGTGTTACGCTGACAAGCCAGAGACAATTGACGCTTTAAAGGACAATATTCGCGAAGCCATTGGTGAAATACAGCTGCACACAATCGATAATGTGCTTAAAAATTGGACCGATGGTGTAGGCTACTACATGGCCAGCCGAGGCAGCCATTTGAATGAAACTATTTTCCATTATTAACCGGAAGGATTGTTCTTTCAAATAAAAAAAGAAATTTGAGAAAATATTCAGTAGTTTTTTATAGCATTTTCAAAAAAAAAAATTTATTTAACGGACCCTTAAAAATCTCCAGATTCCCGCATTATGTGTCTGAAAAGCGGTAGATTTTAGAGGAAATAGTTAAATTAAAATCTTTAAAAATCTTTTAAAATACGTTTGATTTGATGGGTTTAAGCTTTTTTGGTGGGAAGACAAAATTACCTGGCAACACTGTTACACCAGCAGAAAATAGTAAAACAAGAGAAATGAGACAAAAATCACCACCTTTTATTAAAAACTAGTTTTATTTATGAACTGTTCTTATTGTTGTTGTAATTTGTGTTTGTAAATAAATGTGGTTATGAATCAACGTGTGTGTGCTTGTGTTTTAAATAATGGTTGAATTTTACTTTTCATCGTTGAAACTCCATCTTCATGGTGGTTGTTTTATTATTATTTTTGTTTTATTTCTCTATAAATTTGACAGCTGCCACCATTGTGATAATTTTCTTTTAACTGACATTGTTAAAATTCACACGCACATTTGTTCCAATGCTATTTCAATGTTTGTATATGTGTGTGTCCGTTTTTTTGCTTGATGGTTCGTTGATGTTGTTTTTTGTCCAGTTAATCAATTTAGAAAATGTTTTTTTAGTTACTAAATTAATTTTTTAAAATTTTTTAAAGTGACCCAATTGAAAGATGGGGAAGGTAATAAAGAGCGTAACATTTTACATGAAGAATTTCATAATAACACTGTAACTAAAATTAAAACTTGCAATGTGACACAGAAAAATGCCGAGACACGTACTAAATATTGGATCGTAAAATCAAGTAGCAGCCTCCGTTCTGAAAGCCAGATCAAAATAAGTAGATATTGCGATTTTAAGATTCAGAACAAATACAAACTTAAAAATGCAATATCTCCTTATTTTCTCATTGATGATATCGTCGGCTTAATATGCAAAGCTGCTAACTCCCTTTCAGTAAATTTTACAGGAGAGACACAAAACTTTTTATATTTTCTGTGTGCAGCTGGAGAGAAAAACCAAAAATATAGTTGGTTTTACACACTTCAAGACTAAATTAAAGAAAAATTACATGCTGGTCGATGAGGCGTAACATTCTCTACCACACGGCATCAAAATCTCAATTTACATAAAAAGTGGATTTTGCTTAAGAGTTATAACAAAGTTATACCAAAAAGTGCTTAAAAGTAAAATGTGTAAAAGCGGAAATCAAGCTGTTGAATTTTATAAGGATCGATTTATAACACGCCTTAAGTCAAAAAAAGCCTCTTCCACGAGCCTAAAATCGTTTCAAATACCTATTTTGTGATTTTATTTGACGCAACTAAAGTTCATGTTATCGGTTTATAACTCCGGTCAGCTCTCATATTAAGCCCACTCCCAAAAACAGAAGATGGTTTCCAAGATTCCATTTATTATTTTGGATCTTACCTTGATAATAATGCTAAACAATTACTGTAGAAAAGAAAATTAATAAATTTAAGAGCAGCGTGGCTTTGTTGGATTATGAATTATTATATACCATATAACCATATTATGGTTGTATAAATGCCTGTTCAAGTTAAAAAAAACCCATATTATGTTTGCTGGTGATCAAACTTTTATAATTCTACACAACAATATAATGGTTCAATTCTTTCAGACATTTTTAAAATTTAAGAATTTTGTTTATTATTCGTATTTCTTTTTCACACTAACATAGAAGTGTTTTGTTTGTCTTTTGGCCAATTCAAAGACATTTTAAATTTGTTATTGGCAGCATTCACGCATAGCAGCGAATTAATTGAAAAAACTCAATAACTTGTAAGTTGTCTTGTAGCAGACCTCTAACGCAAAAACATAGAAATATTTTTTTAAAGTATTTTGTAAGTATTTTAAACTCAGCCCTCTTTTCCAAAATTAAAACTCTTCAATCCAACCCCAAATTGAGAAGATGCGTGTCCTTTCCACCATTGTTAAGAACCATTACTAATTAAACATTTTGCTTTGAATTGCTGAAAATCAACCCAAGTGCAAAGTAAACGCAAAGGAACCACTTGAGCATAGCACAAAGCCGAATGGAAAACGTTTCCACATTTCCCACCACCACCCAACACGGCATCAGAAAGTTTCTAAGTAAATGTCTTTAAATATGTACAAGTATGTGTTGACTGTGTGTATCTGCAGAGCCATTTTTTTCTGAAATATTTCATTATTTACCCAAAGGATCAAACAAAATGTTTTCATATGCTTTCGTTAATTGCCCATAGTGGCAAACGTTTAAAGCTCTTGTAAATCCTCACGTCAACCAGAAGAAAGAATATTTTGTAAAGTGGGCGAATTTGTATTGGCTGCCTTCGCAGGAAGTAGCAGCAGCATCAGGGAAAGAAATGATAAATGTGTTTTGCTACTGTTGCCACTGCTCAAATTAACTCACACAAAATGATGAACGCCGAAGCTGTCGTGTGTTTGTGGCCTGAGCGACCCTTAAGGCCCAAATACATTGATCAAAATACTCATCAAGCATTGTGGTAGTGTTAGTGAAAATGTGTTTGTATGTGTGACACCGACAACGCTTGATGAAAAATCAAAAAATTTAGATATGACGGCGAATATTACGTTCAGCACACGTACACGTTGATTTCGCCGGCTGGACAAGCATTTGACAAGTGTATTTGGGCCTTTAAGGTAACAAGGGCAGGCAAAAAGAAACAGAACGAAGTTTGTGGTGATAATGATAATGGTGAACCAATATAAACGTGTGGCACTTCAATTTTAAAATATTTTAAAAACATTTTACTCAGCATTCCATCCATTCATCGTTCCGTCTGTCTGCTTGTTACACCCTCTGAGTTATTTGTGTGTTTTGTGGTTGTAAGAAGAAAATTAAACAGGAATTTTTTAACATTGTAAAGTTAATTATAAATTAAATATTGATTCTTGGCTTGTTCTATTATTTGGGTAGGACAGATATTTAACTTTTTTTTAATATTTTGTGTACCCTTCATGAGTGACGAAGGCGTATTAGGTTTCTTACCACGTTTGTATATGTGTTTGGTAAAAGCTGCACGTATTTACGTGTTGTATCCTAGCAAAAGCTTCAATTGTTTTTCACCAACAACTACGTTTGAAACAGCTTTCTAAACACATTATCTGTCACACTAGTTCGCTAATCGCAGCATTACATTACACCAGTTTATAAAGTACTTTTTCGAATTCTCAGTTTGCTACGGCGGAAAATAAGAAAAAAAATCAACGAAAGACGAAAGTTCCAAGTTCAATTCTTTATTGGGGCGGTACACATATTAAAATTTGTGCGCTTGTATCTTAAAATCACTCGTTAACTTTGGAATAAATACATAATACGTTCGTGGAGTAGTCGGTTAAAATTTATGACTATGATAGTCTTAAAATATCGAAAATATCGATAGGAAAAATATCAATATCGATATTATTATTATTTAAAATACAGCTATGAAGACATGTAACACACAGTTTTGTGCAGCAAGTTTTTACTTGCTATTATTTATTCGCGCTGAATTACAGCAATGAATACAAACAACAAAAATGGCAGGTGTTATGGATTGCTTAGCTCTGCTTTTTTACTGCTAATTAAAGGCTTTTAAGTCGAAATTTGTACATGTTTACACAGGGACTGAAAGGTCAAATATTTTTGTAATGTTGTAAAAAAAATTCCAATTCAATTGCAATTGCGAGCATAACAATGAACGAAAATCAGAGGATAAGTCTGCTAGATTGATTACCTTTTGGGTTGAGAATCAAAACCAATTTAGAAAATTTTCTTCGGTTCCTTCAGAAAGGTACTTATCAATTTTTCAAAAACTGTCATCTAAAATAACGTGCGTACGTCTCATACGTTCAAAAAAGTGATAAAAACAACGAACTGTAGCCTGATAAAAAACTAGTTAAAGTTTTCCTGCACAAGTACAAACATTCAGTCGATAGTAATATCGATAGTGAAATCTGAACTATCGATTAATATCGATAGTAGAAAATATCGATAGTATCCCTGCACTATGTATGACTAACAATTAAAGAGTTCGTTAGTGGCAGCCTGAGTTTATACCTGTGCTTTGCCAAATTTTTGTTATGCATATTTAGAGAGTAGAGTAAAATAGAAATGTTTTAAAATGGGGGCATTCATTGTAAAAATTTTAAGTTATTGTAGTTGAAAGGCAAATAGTGTTTACCGTAATTTTCCATTACATTTTACGTTTCTTGGCAAGAGAAGTTATTGCTGGGACTGTTTGAGATATTCCATTAAATGTTGTAACATACTGTTAATAGAAGATCTTAAATAACTTCTAGACCGATTTGGAAAACAACTTTCGAGATCATTCTAATCACGCTATTGGTCGGTCAACTTGAACCCGTTTTTCTAAGTTGAAAAGTCCTACAACAAAATCGTCATCATGTTACCCCTACACATAGGGTTGCCAGAAACCAATATTCAAATAACTGCCCTACAAGAAATGCATAACCAAAACTAAAAAAAAAAAAAAATTTTACTAACACACTTGCAATAATTTTACATTACCCAACAGCGTTGCCAGAATGAAGATTTTATCTTATTTTTAAAGATTTTTAGACCAAAATAAGATTTGAAGATCTTTTTTCTCAAATTAGCTTTAACTTTCTTAACTTTAAATGTATACAACAAACATACTTTTTTGCAGTTTTTTAACAGTCAATTTTTAAAACAATAAGGTTTTGTATCAGCTTGTCTATTAGTTTTGTGCACTTTTTGTACCCATTTTCAAGCATACACAAAAATGCATCATTATTTCTGGGCATACAAAATTTTAAAATTGCATCTTAAATAAGCGGTTGTTCAGTTTTGGAATATTGATGAAAAAAATTATTTGTAAAAAGAAAAACCGTATTTTTATAAAGTTCAAAATAATAAAGCACAAAAAAATTCATAAATTTAGTACCAAAAGGTAAAACTAATGGAACTAATGGACCAAATTTGTGTTTTGCTTTCAATATTTTTCGAATATAACAAAAAATCAAGGGCGTGAATTCTGTAAATGATGTGTGCTGAATCGAATGAAACTAATTTGGATTCAATTGGAGCAAATAAGTGGGGTGAAAATCTATTTTTATGTAAGTCTATGAAATTACCCTCTTGGCCAGACCAAATTTTTTTTCAAGCAAATTTTTCCAAATAGGACAAAATATCAAAAAACAGAAACGTTAATTCTATAAATGATATGTTTTGAATTGAATGAATCAAGTTTTAATCAAATCAATTTCAATTTAACCAAGCGGAAAACTCGTTTCACTTAGATGCGAAAAAGCAATGTAAAAAATAAGGGACTACATATTCGATGACTTGCATGTAAAATAAAATAATAAAAATATATATACAATAAATTCGTATAATCTAAAATAATAGGCATACATTCAATAAAAAATATATTTATTTACTTTTTATTTAATTGGGCTTTTTAGCTGTTCTAATTGGGGTCTGGCCTGACCAAGAGGAAAACTTCGTGGTAAAAAGATACCTAAGGTTAAGAAGCTTTTGGTTTGAAAATTCAACATTCCATGTTTATGATAATTTTTAAACAAAGTATGTATACCTTAGTAGTTTGCAATGTCTTTTAAAAGGTGTACCAAGATTATTTTAATAACAATTTCATACATTTAGGAAAATTCATATATTTTCAATGAGCTTTTTTAAATGCAATTTTCTCCAAATGCCTTCGATAAACAACGGTATCAAAAAATATGATACTAAACTGAGAACCCTTAAGATTTCATATGACGTTTGAGCTTCATAGCTCCAAACTAAAATCTTCTTGCCCAAAATTTATATATCTCTAATTTTAGAATTTAATTAGTTCCAATTAAACTTCTTTATTTAGATGGACTTTTTTACGTTCTTATTTATTAGAAAGCAAATGGATTTAAAATATATTTTTAGAAAGAATTTTATGGAAAATAGACCTTAAAACACAATTTAAACCTACAATCTAATTTAGTATAAATACCGCAATTATGAATTTCAATTTAAAAAGTTTCCATAATAAGAAGTATTTCCTTTTAAAAATAAAGGCGCATATTCAGAAATCATAACTAAAGTTGTAACTAACAAAACAGAAACTAAAAAATAGTTCATAGATAGTTATAGATCTTATCAGTGTGGCCATATCCAAAAATATTTTAAAGCTAAATCGGCTTTAAAATAATGCTAAAAAATGCTTACAAAAATCTTAAACTGCCAAAAAATAATGCTAAAATTTAAATTGTATTATTTTTTGTTATTTTAGTTAATATACCTTTATATGGGCATTTCCTAGGGTCACGAACGTACGTTCGTACGTTTTTGCTGTACAAATAATATAGAAAACAAAACTTTTCCTAGTTATAAACATAAACATGTGGTCACGAACGTACGCAAAATAGAAGTCAACTTTGGCTGACAGAAGGGAAATGTAAAAATCTGCGTAATGGAACGGAATATTCAAAAGTGATTAGTTTATTTTAAAAGTGTGTTAATGTAGGTCTCTATCCAGTATTTACACAATAAAATATCTCTTTTGGCTTTTGTTTAATTGGCTTATGTACCGGTCGCAAACGTACGATTTTTCCATAAGTTTTTTTTTTTTTTGTTATCACCATGGATTTTCTTATAAATATCTTAAAATTTCCGTAACAAAAAACTTAATACTCAATTTACAATTGATTGTAATGAAGAGATTATGAAGAAAGAGTGCAAACATAACATATTTTTTGCATGCAAAATAGTTACATAAAAATGGTAGCTTAAAAAGAAAATATAAAATTTTCGAGTTTCCAGCGCAATTTCCTCAAGTAAAACAGCTGAGATATGCTATGAAATCTTTACAACATAGACTTTTTTATAATAATAAACAATAAAAGACGATGCTTATCAACATTTTAAATGTTTATTCTGGTTTACCTTTCTGAGGAAATACCCATATATGATTTATTTTACATAATTCTTCCTTATAAACTTACATCATATCAATAGAACAAACTGATTAAAATAAATAAAATATTTAGTAAACATAAAAAGTCTTAAAATTATAAAAGAAAAAATCAAAGGAACTAGACCTATAGATGGCTTTTATTTAGTATTTCAATAAAATTTATAACATGTTTAATAAAAAATTTAATTTTATTAATTAAATACGTCATCAAAATTAATATTATGCTTCAACTTCTGAAGAATCGATCGAGATATCATTATAATATATGTCCTTATCGCATTTTTATGTGAGATCGTACATTTTTTTAAAACTATGGCAAAATTTTAAACCACACTTAATATAAAGTAGCGAGTTCAAAGTCTTTAACGTCAGTCTATTTCGAATTTTCGTTTTCAAGAGATTTATACAACTAAAAACCTATTTTAACTTCCGCGTTGCTAAATGGCAAAACCCAGAACTTTATTGCAAAAGAAGCTAATTCACTGAATGGATTTTCATTTAATGCACTTTTATATCCATATACATTTATCCAGAAATCAACTGTTGAGTTCTTATTTAACAATTCATATGAATTTAGTTTCTGCCACTGATGTTCCAAAGTTGTAATTTCTTCTACAGTGAAATCTATTATTTCTTCTTTAAAATGTTCGCTTAAGTTACATCTATTAGCTTTTAAACTGTTTTCTACACAATAAAAGTTAGTATTTGTTAATTTATTAAAACTTTTTGGCAATCGTTGTCTAAGTTGACATATTAATTGAGCTATAAAATCTCGGCATGTAATTCGTATTTGTTTTTCTATTTCAAAAGTTATGGTATCACTTTTCGTTTCCAAAAATTTTTCAAAATCGTTAATGGAAAAAATCAGCTTAACATGAATTTAATGGATCAAACTGATCAAATTTTAAAACAATTTGATATGAAAGATATTTAAAAAGATTGTACAGTTTCTACAGCAAAAGAGTAAGGTTTTGTATGTGCATTCAACAAAAAAAGTGTGGTAGATTTTCAAAAAAATATTACTTGAATATTCTTAAATTAAATAATGCTAAAAAATGCTAAATATTTAGTTGAAAAATGCTAAATAAAATGCTAACTGCTAAATGAAAAATTTGCAGCAAAATCAGACAAAAAAATGCTAAATCTAGCTGCAAAAATGCCAAAATGGCCACGCTGGATCTTATTCACAATTCGTAACTAACGTAGTAACAGCTCTCAGCTGATAGAAGAAATGCAACCATGCATATTGGCATTTAGAGAAAATTAAATGTCGATAGTATTTTGAACGATATATTCTGTAATTAATTAAAACGCTTATAAAACTATTAAAATCTCATTTTTTGTTCTTTAAAAAATTAAAGCAAATTCTAAAAAAGTTGTTTTTTGGTTATAATAGTATATAAGTCAATTAAAATAATAATAAAAATATTCAAAAGAATTTTATCGACTAAGAACACATCTCTAGTTTATTTTTTTATGGATTTTTTTTTGGTGCAGCAGAAATTCATTTCAAACACAAATTATAATTGTAGCGTGTTTTATACGTGTTAACTGTTTTTTGTCATGTTTTTATCTGTTATTATTTGAATATCTCTTATCCCATTTGTTTCTATTTATTTTTTATAACCACTTCAAAAATGTACTTTTGAAATAAATTATAAAATGATATCAATCAGCTGTTCTTTGAATGTATTAGTTAGTTGGCATTTAGTTACAGCTTTACCTATAATTAAGTGTAAACTTTTTATGCTGCAAGTAATCATTTGTGAATAGCTTAAGTAGGTACTTAAAAAAGTTTACACTTGGTAATGATTTATGAATATGCGCCAAAATTTTTAACTTCTTTGCCATTGTTATTAAAAATTTCAAGATTTTTCTCTTCAAAATAAGATTTATTTTTCGCCAAACGAAGATTTTCCTTCCTTGCTTTCAAACGTAAATCTTAAATGTTTTTCAAATGTGGATTATAGGACAATGTGGAACATAAATAAAAATATATATTTTTTTTTTTTTAATTTAAGTTCGTTATTTATTTAAATTAACTCTGAGATAAACATTTGGCACTATAGCTAAAAGTTGAAATAATGTTCTTTCCGTCCTCTAATTCTTGGAAAGACGAAATACTTGGCTTCCTTTTATTTTTAGGATTGTAGCACCGCGATCATACAACAAACTTATAATTTCTTCATTTTCCCGTTTTCCCGTTTTTTTTTTAATTCATATTCTTAATAATTGTAATTACTCACAAATAATTTTTATTTTTCATAAGAAATAAATCGTTCACTTGTAAAACACATTTAACCACGAAGTAAAAATTTAACTAATCGCCATTTTTTATGTTTACATTTATTTTTCGCTTTAGTATTGCCAAGTTTAGTTTTGGATTAAATTTTACATTTGATACTGATTTGAATTTAAATTGATAAAACATTTGAAGTCAAATGTTTATTTTTAAATCATTATCAATTTGAATTTAAATGTTAAAATCAAACAATTGGAAAACGTTTGAGAATTGTGTTTGATGTCAAATGATAAAGTCATTTCATATCAAAGGTTTGACTTCGTGTTTGTTGGGTAGTTGTTCAACTCTTACATATATGTTAAAGTGGAACAACTAGCACTTCCTAAATAATGCCAATTTTAATATATTTTGTCATACGCTTCACTTGCCAGCATGTGCAAAAACTCGTGAATTTTTTTTCATTTGTTCAATTAAATACTACAAAAATGGAGGCAGCATCGATTGAAAGAGCAATGTAAACGATGATAGTGGTAAAGGGAAAAAAGGCAACGCTGCCCATGTGGCTAAGGTAAATACGTCCAACTAATTCACCCAACGTGCCACCTGAAAGCGTAACAGACGGTAATAAAGGTGATTCCATTAATTTCAATTTACGTCTGTCGGCCAAAATGGAACATGAAGGGAAGATATTGGAGAAAGTAAAACCAGTTTGGGAAGCCAGCGGGTCACTAACAAATCTTACAACCAGGAAAAATGAATATCAAGTTAACGTTGTGGCAGTAAAAATAAAAACGTGTTAATGCCGAGGATGCCATGATTTTCCAAAAATGTTTTTTTTTATTATTTTGTTTGTATACTACTAAAAAATTAATTTAAAATTAAAATAAAAAAAGTATTATTTTATAATGGTTAGTGCTAACCAATATTTACGTTATGCCTCACTAGTTAATGTTAACCAATATTTATGTTATGACTAACTAGTTAGCGTTAACCATTATTTAGGTTATCATTGACTAATAACAAGCAGCAGAGTAAGCAGCACAGATATATGTTCCGTAGTCGAGTGGAATTAATTAGTTAGAGAGAGAGGCAAAATCCCATGTACACAAGAGTTTCGGTTAGTTTTTTCATTTTGCTCTTAATAAACTACCCTGCAGATAACGAGACTAGCCCATACATGCATGTAAAGAGTAGTCCATAAAGGAGTATGAGTACTCCAAAACTACTCCAAATATATGGGCAAAAGGTGGCCCATTTTACATTACGATGTGCTAGGATGGGACCATATAACCCACCGAAGTAGTCCCTAAACTACTCCATGGAGTACTAAAGTGGGTTAGTTTTAAAAGTACTCCATGCCACTACAGTATAGAGTACACTAAAGGGGTAGTTTAAGCATTTTTCATTTTCTACTAATCGCCTTTTATGGCGTGCCCTGTAGTCTATTATTGCTATTATTAAATATATTTACTTGGTAATTTTAATTTGTTTACCTTTTTTCACAAATTTCACAAACTTTAACTTTTAAATAAGCAATTAATAAAGGACACCATTAGGGCTGCCAATGTTTAATACTGTAAACCATAGAAAAGTATACGTCATGCAGTTGTTTGCAGCACTGCATCTTAATTTCTTATAACGTGGTCCATATTACAGTAGATTGGACCATGTTGTAAGTATTCCATTAAAGCCACAATGGACCCCGTAGTCCAATATTATCTGTAGGGTAATAGAAACTTTAACCAATATAGCGGTCAACGCTACCGGTCATATAACTAGTAAAATAACCGGTAGTGTTCTTGTAGGGTGGACAGTGTAAAAAACTCACCTGTGCCCATGTTCTGTAACTCTCGTGTCGAGAAACTTTTCGATTGAAATGTGTGAAATAGAACAAAAATGCCGTATATTGAAACAAACAGCTGTTTTTCTCACTAAACTGTGTCTGTAACTTTTTTTGGCGAGTACAAGCTGTCACGCAAGGAAATTACTCGCCAATTTACAGAAAAAGTGTGTCTGTAACATTTTGGTGAGAAAAGTTCCCGCTTTGGACTGTCAAAAAAACTCACGAATAAAAATGGGGCGAGAAAAAAATTTTAACACTAAAAAACAACTAAAAATGCAAATTGCAAAGAATAATAATAATAAAATTATGTTCTTGGCCCTTTTTTTATTGTTTAATTATTTTCTTTTACCATTTTTATAAAATATACGAATTTTTTTAAAGCTCGTTTACAAACAACAAACATTAAAGTCGCACTTTACATTATTTGGCATGGCCGACGGTTGTATTTTCGCCGCCGTCGTTGAAAATTTTTCAATTTTAGTAAATTTTGGTCGCCGTTAACTATATGTGTGACTGGCGTCCTCAACGTCTGCAATGTCACATCGGCTTCGAGTGCAATGTTATGACTTTTATAACGTAACGACGTAATCTCTTTTGATAGTTTTCGACATAAGTTACAGACACACTTTTTTCTCACTTTTCGAGAAACGATGGAATATTTTGTTTCACATCTTTTCGATGCGAGAAGTTCTCACTAAAGTTACAGAACATGGGTACTGGGTTTTGTAAAAATAACCTAAAAAGTACAAAAAAAAATAAAATTTGATGTAATTTGTTTTATTAAAAAAACGAGGAAACGAAACAATAAAAATTCAGTTTTACTTCATATTACATATCGTCACCTAACATCCAAAAGGGCATTAGTAACAAAATAAAAAGTTCTTGCCAAGTTATCGTAAGCGCGAAAACACGAATGTTATTGGAGAAGATTTTTTCTACTTATCTTAATATCTATCCGAAAATCCAAAATTATTTGCATTCCAATCCAGTGCATTCTACTGGTAAGATTTCTAAAATCGGGCTAAAATTAAGAATACTGGAGCCGTATTTCGTAATTCGCTAAAGCTAAATCTCTATCGCTAAAAATCTATAAATGTGATTCAGCGATTTTTGGCCACGAATGCAATTCTGTAACGTGCATTGCTAAATTTGGCAATGCCATAAAATTTTAATGTCATCTCTACAATTTTTAAATTTTGTATTTTCTAAGGAATTTTAGCTATCGAGATTAAGCTTTAGCTAAGCGAATTACAGAATACGGCTGCTGGATTGTTTTTAATTTTTGTAATACTTAAGGTGCCCTAATTGGGGAACCTCTGTTGGCCCTCCTGATCGCATTTCTTTGGGCAGCATATAAATTATTCCTTTATATTAAGGGTGTAATTAAAATTTTTTATATTAAAGAAATTCTATTTTTAATAGAAAAATGGTTTTTGAGCTGGTAACTGGACAAGACCCAAGCAAACGGTACAATCCGAGCCATTCCAGGCCGTCTGGCACTCCTACCTACACAGAAGAAAATTAAAATTGATTTCAACTAAAAAATTAATTTAATTAATTTAAAAATTAACTAAATTTGCACTGTAAACAAATAAAAACTATCAATTATGCATTTTTTGATATAAACAACATTTTCTGCAGTAATGTTGTTTATATAAGTAAGCTTTTAATTCAATTGATTATATTTTTAATTAAAACTGATTTTAATTTTGATTAATGTTTTAATTGGCAAAAATAATTTTTGTGTATCAAAATATTAGACTAGAGACTCTTGTGATTGTGCTTACTTTTAATATATTTTACGCATGAGAGAGTGAGCGTGAATTTGAGTGTGTGATTAAAATTTTATTTTATCTTCATTATTTTTAAGAATTTATAGCTAAAAATATTTATAAAAGTTTAGTTTAATTTTAAATTCGAATTTATTAAAAAAAAAACTTTTTATTATTAAATTTTATGTTGATTGTAGGTGTAGCTGAGACTTTGGAATAATTTCATTAGTTAGCAAAAATTTTGTAAGTGAGTATGGGTGATTAAGTGAAATCAAAAATTACTCGTAAGTGAGCGTGCCTGATTAATTTATGGCCATATGAGCGTGAGTTATTGTGAGTTAAGAACTACTCAAGTACACCCCTCCATATTGGACAATAAGAATATGGATTACTTTTTAAAGTTTCTTGGTCTCGTAAAGGATTTCGAGACTCACTTTGTCAAATATCATAAATACATTATATTTAAGGTACACCGTACTTAGCAACGCCAATAAATGAATTATACATTAAATCGTGGATAAAACTTAATAAAGATTGTTAGAAGGCTTCTAATAGAAGTTAAAGTTGGAAGAATAACACAGAATCTAATGACATGCAGAGAGTTTTTAACTCCTAGGATGAGCTCCTACCTTTTAACGTTGCACTGTCGGGATAATACCCGAAGCTTGTCATGAGCTTGAAATTAGCAAATCTAACCAGATTACTATCTGAGACTAACAATCGAATCGCGATGAGGGATATATGAATGTTGTCAGGTTTAAGGTTGATTTTTACTCTTGGCCTAGTGTTGCATCCTCCAGAGAAATCAGGCGCAATTCGGCAGGAATTTAAAATTGGCATATTTTTTTTGAGAACTTGATGTCTTGAGATCGTGGCTGACCAGGATCCCAACTGGTATCACCGTAGTACCAGACTGACTACTGGTTGAGTCTTCAGGGATATGCTCTCTTGAGAAGAGGTATCTTTATGCTTGGGATAATATCGTTGAGAAATACATTTTACGTTACAGTCAAGGAAAATGGGTGATAACTCTGGTTGTAACTTTTGGGTGAATCCTTTGGTTGGCGCTCCTGCTTAAACGAAGAGTTACAGCTGTGAGCCTCTTGGATAAAGAGCGGTAGTTGTGAATTTTGAGAAGGGGCGAAAAGTTGAGGTACCGATGATGAGCTGACTGTGGAGTTTGGCAGTGAAGAAAACCTTGACGTGAAGAAGTGGAAGAAGGGTCGTGTGACTTGGTTTAGCCCAGTGAAGATCTGTAGCTTGTGAATGAACGACCGTGGTTGAAGAGGTGTTAAGGTGGGGTGGAGTGAGTTGTGGATGTGTGAGGCTTGGATTTGGATTGAATAAAGACGTCGAGAGCCGATGATGTAGAAGAAGTTGACTGTCTCACTAAAATGTATGTTTTGCCGACCGATGCTCTTTCACAGCGAGTGCTGTTCTCATGGGAGGATGTTTTTTGAGGATCACGTGGTGGTTGTGCACTAAGCCCTGAACTACATAAGAGCATTCACTTGTGAAAGTTCGAATTGTGAGGATAGGTTATCCTTAGGTGCAGTTGTTGTTTAACAGATGCAGCTGGCTATTCCCAAAGCCGCGAATGTTTATAAGGCTACAGCTCCTAAACAAGGAGCGGGAGTATATTTCTTCTTCATTATACACTCAAATTGGTACTTGTGTGTGCTGTTTTCTCTTACATTTAGGGGCAGTTGGTAAAAGCATAATTTGCCACATAAGTGTATAAGATCCTCCATTCAGTAAGGTAGGAATAATACTGCCAATGTGTCGTGGTCCAGCTGGTTGCCCAGATAGCCGAATGAACGGGTAAATATCGTTTTATTGATTCTTAAACTGATTAAGATACGGATTTAAAAGATGGGAAAACTAAATAATTAATTTTCTAAAATCTCAAAATCAAAAACTACAAAGAAAAAAACGAGAAAGCCCAAAAAATCGCATTTTGGCTTAACAAAAATATTTGTTAAGCTCATATTAAGGTGAAGGGTATTTTTGTTATTCGTCACAGCCCAATATAGTACACTTATTTTTCAATAAGCTACTGAAAAGTCTTTGACACATAAAAAGCTGATGCTCTAAAAATGTTTAAATGTCATGTTAAATAGTCTATGTTACATATTTATGTCAAAGATGCTCATTTTCTCCCCCTAAAATCTCAGACCAAATGATTTATTTCGGAAATTCCAATTTGTTAATCAAATAAGTTGATAGACACACATTTTAAATAGTCAAAATATTTTTGTGGAAAATTAATGTGTTATTTGACTTTTTATTTAAATTCCCCTAGAAAGTATTGTGTCCTCCTAAGATTTTGAAATGTGTTGGCACTTTTTTGTTTTTAGGAAATTCAATCCTTCTTTTTAGTGTTTTATGAATTTCTTAAATATTCGTTTTTTGTTGTTTGTTTGTTTGTTTCCTCTTTCTCTTATTGCATTTGCTGTGTCTGCTTAAAATTCATCTCGTAAACAAAATATTTACTTTGGCCCCCTTTTATTTCCTCTTCCATATAAATTCATAAACAGGCACACCGACTCACACAGAAACATTTTAACTCCTTCTCTGTTGATCTCTGTGTGAATTTGGACCATCGCTTAAGGAAGTGTACAGCACAAGTCTTCACATGTAAATAAAGAACAAGTTGATTGAAATTTTCTTCTAGAGTTTTTTCCTTGAAACTGTAATCGGATTCGTTTGAAACTATAAAATTGTGCAGTAGATTAGTTTCTTTTTCCTCCTAATGTTTTCCTTGTTACTGTGGTTGTTGTTTTCGTGTACTTTATCTTGGAATAGTCAGTTGCTGGTCTATTCATTTGTTTTGTTTAGTTTTTCTTGTTGTATTTGCAAGTTGTTGTTCAATGGCGCTAGAAATTGTAAGTATTGTTGTTATTGTTTGGTAAAAAACAAATTGTTAAAGCGTTAGTTCTAATTTGTTGAGGAATGTGTTGTTGCATTTGTGTTTGCGGCAGTGGCACCAGGGCGCCAAAGTATCGGTGTTGTATTTTATTCAAAATTTTAATACGTTCATTTGTACATTGGGCTACGTACATATAAACTGATCTTGGCAATAGTTTATTGAAAACATCAATTATACACGAATGGCGAGGTATGTGGTCTCCTATTGAGCAGTTATGTATGAATTCTTCGTCAGGAGTACTCCAAATGACATTGACATTCGATGCGACAGTTTTGGAAATGAAGTCACTGTTAGCTGGCTCATTACAGACAAGTACTTCCTCGGTAGCCTTATTAACTTCACCTACTATGTGGTTTGCTAAAACTTCATTATCGCTAGAGACATCACTTAATACCAGTTTTTCTGAGCTTCTGTCGTTTACTGAATCTTCATCATCGCTGGAACTAGAGAATCCACTTGGCTCAAATTCGTCAGAGCTACCTCCAAAAAAGTCTTCTAAGTCGCTAGCACTATTAGCTTCATCTTCCAACAATTTTCGAATGTCTTCGGGATTCATTTTCTAGGAAAACAACAAATTTTTTTAGAACGAGATATCATACATATCGGACTACTGGTACATATGTGTACCACCATACCGTACGAATGGTACATATAGTACCATTTACTAAAATAAGAATAAAACAAATGTCTTTTTTATAAAAACTTACCTGCCGCAATTGTAAACACTTTTAAAAATTTAAATTCTGCTTTTTTTTTTTGATTATTTTCCGAACACTTCTCTTTGGCTGCGTTGTGACTTACAGAAAGCAGTACCGTAAACACAAACCGCAAAAAACATAACGGGGCATATAAAAATGCATTAAGGAGAACTTAAAGACTATAAGGTACATTTCACAACCCAGCAACATTAAATATGAAGCTTTTAGAGATGTTTAAACTTTAAGTGGTACACATATGTACCGTCCGGGTCGAAAGGGTTAAGGGAGATGTTCTATATGATCAATTCTAGACTTACCATAAAAAATTTGTTCTGTAATACATTTTTCTAGCTTTATAAAAAGCTATTATTGCCATATTTTATCAGAATGCCGTTAAAAGAAATTTATGGCAGTATGTGCTTGTATCGCTAAATGGACTATAACGTAAATACTTTCTAATTAGTTTACTTATTGCGGCAAAAAATAAACATAAAATGGACTATAATGCTAACGTGATCAAAAACGGTACTGACTATAAATGAAAAGTACTGTACCTACAATGTAGATTCTACCATCCTAATAATTTTAAAGGCTTCGTTAGTCTAACGTAGCCGCATAAGTGCGGATCAACTATTCCGTTTTTCTTAAACAGCTTATGTATAAATGGGCTCTCTTATGTAAAAGTATAGTTGGGTGGCGGCTTAACCTAATATTCATTTTATAGTTTTATCAAAATGCAAAAAATCGATTGTCGTGGGAACGTTGAATCGTGGGAATCATTGAAGTCGACCTTAACGCTTACTTGTCTGCAACATATATGTATTACAAACGTATGGGCAATGAGACCAAAGCTGCTAGATACATTTGTGAGGAGATCGTCATATTCCTAAGAAAAAATCGTCAAAAAAATCGGACAACTTAAAATTTAGTTTTTTTTAAACAATTTTTGCTTGATTTTTATAAAAAACAAACATTCAAACCAAAACATCATACTTCATACCCAGATGGCATTTTCAATCGTGTAAGAGCTACTGCAAGTCTCATGAAGAGCGTCTTTGATCGTCGATGACCGCATTTTTTAATCGTAGAAGATTCCTCCCACAGGAAAACTGTAACACGTGTGAGATTCTTCCATAGCACAGCGAAAGACGCTTCTTTAATCTTTTTGGGAATCGTTTTAGACGTGGGTAAAGAAAATCTAACGAGACTTTCATGTCAAGAATCGTATGCGACTCATTAGGGCAATAACCAAATTTTTGGCATAGTACCACGGAGTGGCCAAGAATGTTTTAGTAACAAAAACACCTGTCTCCCGTCGTTTTGCGAAAAAACCTCACGCAGGGAAGCAAATTTCTAAAACCTTCCAAGAAATTTTGAACCAAGATGAATTGTAACCCGTAGGAAAATTTTTAAGTCTAAAGCAGTGGATAAATTCCAAAATAGCATTTAAGTGATACGTATAGAAAAATACAAACATCCGGTGTATATTTCTTAAAATGTCCGTGATATAAAAATCGTTGTTTTCAAACTTCAACCCGATCTCTGCGTGAACTTTTTTAACAATCCGAAAAAATTATCATATTTTTTTTAATAACTTTTGATGTTCTACACGACTATACTATGCCGTTTTGATATTCGCAAAAAGTGTGAAAAAGTTATCGCCCTAATGTAGATATTCTCTCACAACTCGTGAAATGCTCGCCGTATAATTGTAGAAAATATGATGTATACAGAGAGTCGTAAAAAGTTCATTCGATGTTGGTTTGGCGATAGATAAACAAAGTGTGAAAATAATCAAAGATTTTCTTAAGACTTGCATATTGCAGCCGTACTTAAACAAAAGCGGCACGCGTTTTCTAGTTTTTGAATAGAGCGGCCTGAACGCTTTGCAATTGGAAAAACCGATTTTGATATTTCGTTTAAAAGTAAAGTTTGCCGCTATTGTTAATTTATAATGGCAATTTAGCTATTTTTTGGGTTTTATTAAACAAGAAAGCTATCACTACTGTTCGTGACACAACGTTGACGCTCTTGCTTTGGTATGGCATATCAGAGTAAAAGCTAAGCGAAAGAAAACGTTCCGCCTACCGCTCTTGTTAAGGTTAAACATTCCAAGATTAAAAAACGAAATTGTCAGAAAAAGTAATTTTTTATTCAGACTTTGGAGCAGTGGTGTTAACCGTACGGTAGTTACCCTTTTTTATGACAATTGAGTGGCAAAAGGTAGCACGGTAATTTTATTTAAATGCGGTAATTTAAAGAAATTTGTATTTTGGGTATACATACATATATACTAACATATCGCATTGCTTCCTCTAACCCAGCTAGCATTTGGAACATTATTTGACGAGCGCAATCATTTCGCGACTCTTATTTTAATCGTCCAGACGATTGTTGGAGTAAAATACATTTAACTCTTCCAAATGATGCTTTTGCGATTGTTAAACGAGCTTACAAATTTTGGCGACCTTTGACCGATTGTTAATTGACCTTAATCGTATATTACTCTTGTAAACTTTGTTTTGGCGATCCTTTTTATGATTGTTGGATAAGTGTTTTATTATGTTATTCCACAATCGTTGTTTAAGTATTCTGACGACCATTGAACGATTTTTATTTTACCGTAATCACATTTACTCCTGTAAACGATTTTTTTGCAAATCTTTTTGTTGTTTATGTTTCTTTAAAATCGTCGTATACGCATTCTGACGATGTTTAGGCGAATTTAACCGTTATGTTTTTAAAATTTTTGGCAAAAATATTTTAATTTCAAAAGATTTTGTTATTCGTGCTTAATTCCCAGTTTTTATTATTGATAAAAACACTTGAAATTTATTGTTGATGGGATAAGCTATTCCTATGCGCATTTCACTGGTTGCTTAGGCCAGATCATCAGGAAACTTCATCCATAAAGATTTTGGAAAAACTAAAGATATTAAACCAAATAAAACAGTTAAGCGTATAAGACTTATAGCAACAGTTCTACTTGTAACAATATCAAAGTTTAAACAAAACACATCAACAATAAACAGTGGGTTTATCTCATCTTATATTCATTTAAAATAAATTTTCGATAAAAGCAGACGTGAAGTGTGCGAAAAAAGTGTTTTTTTTTTTAATTAAAGTGTTTTCTTGTGAATAAAAGTGTTAACTAAAGTGAATTTTAAATTAATATACAATAGCTTAATAATAATAATATATTTATAAGGCTATCGACTAAAGCAATAGATTGAGAAGCAAAACAAAATGATGGAATCTGCTTACAATGAAATAGAATGCACATCGTCCAAAAAAATAATTAAAGTCAGTGAAACATTATCTAATTGTGATGATGTCCCAGTTGAATATGTGAAAGAAAATTTAATAGATCCCGAAGAAATTTTTAAAGATCCCAAAAGTGACAATTTTCCAGTGGAATATATGGAAGAAGTGAATTGGCCGAATAATATCAGTGTCAAAGAAAAAATTAGACTTTGGGCGGTAAAACATGGGTTAGCTACAGCTGCAGTCAACGAATTATTGGTTATTCTCAGGGAAACTGAAATAAAAGTTCCGAAAGACGTGAGGACGTTAAAAGGTACGCCAAATGAGATAGTAGCCAAGCCAATGGGAGACGGAGCATATGTTCACTATGGCCTTAAGGACACATTAACGGAGTTTTTCTTAAAAATAATTATCAGAAAGATATTATATACCTCGATTTTAATATAAAGGGTTTGTCATTGTGCAAAAGTTCTAATCTTCAAGTGTGGCCAATTCTGGGAAGTGTACCAAATTATTGTGAGGTCTTCTTAACTGGTGGTAAAGTTGGTGGCGATTGCTCGAACTCATTTATCAAGAATGCCATAAAAAACCTGATCGATGATGTGGCTGCAAAGTTAAGCTTTCGGGGAACAAACAATAAGCCCAGCATTCAACAATTTAGTATAAAACAAATTATAACAAGTAAGTACTTTTTGTGGCATGCTTTTACAGCATTCAAATGTTTTTTCTTTTCCTTTTCAAAGATGTCTGTCATTCGAACTTCCCCAAAACTGACGATGCAGGGATGAATAACATGCAGCTGACCGCCTACGAAAGGGTAACCAAACCAAAAAGGGTGACGGAATTTAATATATGATAAAAAAATTAATATAACATTTTTTATCTCAACATGGATTTTCTTAATTTATTATTAAAGAATATAAAACTTAAAAAATGCTTTTTATTTTATACCTCACTGATAGGCATTTTAGAATCAATTAAAGGTATTTTTGGAGACTGTTTCAAGATTCTTTTAAAGTAGGACTTAAAGATTCTAACACGATTGTTTTTGGCGCATCGTAGAAGACTCATAAGGGCGATTTATTCAAGGCTCGTTTAAAGTAGGAATAAAAGAAGCTTACACGTTTACTTAAGGCGCATCGTAGACGATTCATATGGAAGAGTCGCAGTAAGGACACAGTTTCTCCCGTTGTACTGAACTTGCGCGATCGGAGTGCGATATCGCGGACGATTAATTTAATCGCCTGCTCCGGTCGCGAAAGATTCTTTTACGATCGAAAATGCTTGCTGGGAAAGGGGATACAATTGTATTTTTTTTTTTTTTTTTTTTTTGAAAAATACTAAAGAAACTGATCTAAGAATTTTACTGTGCGTAGATATGTACATCGATTTCTTGCAAAAAGTGAATATATAAAAATTTTGAGTTGACTCTATTTAGAGAAAGCAGTGCGATAAGTAGGTTTTATAATTTTAACTTTTGAGAGGTGATTTTCAATTTAAAATTAGATAAATGTTATAACAAAAAATTAAGAACATTGTGTTTCTGCAGATGTTTCGTAACAACGATAAGTGCCAAAATAAGAAAAACGAAACCACTCTTGTATATTTTTAATATTATTTTTAGCTTTTTGTTTATTAAAAAATAAACAATTTTTAAGCATATATAATAGCCCAAATGTGATAAATTTAACTATAATTTTCGGATTATTTTACGTACGGTTTACAGGGGTAGCACTTCAATAATCCGTACTCGAATCAAGCATTATGCACTTGATTTAAGAAAATCCTTACTTTGGTTTCTCTTGTGACTGTAACAATTCCCAAATTATTATTTTTTTAATGTATATAATTAAATCAATTAAACAAAATATAAATTTTTTATGTTCATCACATACATGCTAAGCGTATTAAATAAAAATATGTGTACCTACTTTTATTCAAAATTATTTTATTGCCGCATTCATAAAAAATACAATAGTTTTGGTAGAAATTGTATTTAAGATAAAAATTTCCACTCAAATTTTTCTTAAACACATTTAAAATTTATATAAATTGGTTATTTCTTATGTGCTGTTTCCAAATGACAGGCGATGGACTGAGTGCTTTTCATATAAATTTAAATACACAATTAATAGCCTGTCATTTGCAAACAGCACATTAAAGTTTTGATTTAAAATCTTTGGGTACGGTAATTTCTTTTCAAAAAAGGTAATTTTTAGAGGGCCGTACGGTAATAAAAAATACAAGTTAACATCACTGCATTCGAGACTGAAAAAATTCGGAACAAAAAATCGTTAAAATGACGATAAATCGTCAAATCCGGCAGCCCTGAATTTTAGAAAATAAGCTTTCTGCCAAACATTTCTTCACGCAGAGAAAACACATTTTGCTTTATAGTCACCTCCAACCAGTGCTGCCAGAAGATTTTTCCCTACACGTGGAAAAAATTTTCCCCACAAAAATCCCTATGCGTTTTATATAAATTAATATCAAAAAAAAACTATAATTATAAATAACAAATTTACTTCTCATGCATATGTAAAATCAGTAATAAAACTAAAAAAAAATTTATGTACTTTGGGTTAAATTCATTGAAAAAAGCATGAGGTTTTTTGAAGAAATAAATATCTGTGGCATTTGGACAAAACATCTTAAGTTAAATTAAAAATGTTGTTAATCATACAAACTTTCATTCAAAAAACAATTCTGTTTACTATTTTAAAATTTTGTATTATAAGCGAAATTTTTGTTTAATTTTGGTTTATTTTATTATTTGATAAAAATGATTTTTTCACCGAGTTTTTTTTAAAAACTTTTTTACTATCTTATCTCGACTTAAGACGCTTTGTCAAAATGCCACAGATATGTATAGTTCTTTTGAACTAAATTGTTAAATGATTATTTTTATTTAATTTAATAATATATGTATTTCTTTGGAACTAAATTTTCTAAAGCGACTATTAGTGCATTCGAAACTAATGCTGCCTTTTCCACTGTTTTGCGTAAATGATCTTACAATACAAATTTAACTTAAAGTTGTGTGGCTCAATTTGTTTCGCTTTTTGGTAGTTGTTCTGCATCGGCCCTTGCATTCATCCAAAACTGTTCAAAATCCATGTTTAATAATAAAAATCAAATATTAATTAATTAATTCCACATATTAATGTCACAAAATAAAAAATTTAGTGTATGCCATTGTTCTATATTCATACATGAGATCCTTGAGGCGCAATTCAACTTTGTACCCATCTTTTTTATTTGAAAAACATTTTCCGGACTTTAGAATTTTATTTCTTTAAATATTAAATCATTATTAAGAACACAATTTTAAGCATTTATTTCGTATAGTTATAATGCAATATAAGAAAAAATATATTGCAAAAAATATATATTCCTACGGTCCTATTTTAGTATCAAAAAACCATACATGTAGGGATTTTTTTCTACTTTTGGCAACACTGCCCTCCAACAGTGCTATTTTTATTGAAACATTTTTAAAAATATTATTTTCATCGCCAACGATATTATAGTTAAATTAGTGATCCATTAAGAAGCGACAATCATATAAGCAACTTTAGGACAACAAGGTTCTATATTAAATGTAGTTGAGGTGCAAATAGAACCTTGTTCTCCTAAGGTCGCGTATTATTGTTGCCTCCGAGAACATGCTATGTTTAAAAAAAGACATATACATTTTGGAAACGAACTGTGGAATTGAAGAATATTAATATAATATTTTAAAAAAGAACAACTGAATTAAGAGTTTCGTATAACTTAATCACAGTAAATTTAATTAAAATTTATTATTATTTTAGAAATAAAAAAACCCCATCATATTTTTGTAATTTGACGTATTAATATGAACAACAAATAAAAACATCCCTTCAAAACTTTTTTTATTGTTATTTTTTTTAATAATAAACAAATCTATAAAATTCCTTAATTTTTATTAACATCAAAAACAAAAAATAATTTAAATAAAACTCAAACTCCAGCCAAAAAAATAAGAAGAAGATACAAACAACAATTCATTAAAAAAATTCCCAGAAACAAAATCGTAAAACAAATATCAACCAACGATTTAATTTCAAAAAAATATTTTCTTGTTTCCAGTTTCAGAATAATTGTTTATACAATTTACAGTAATTAACCAATTTATAGGAAACCAAACGTTTTATTATTTTTTTTTATTTAACAAATTAGAAGATTAAATAAAGTTTACTAACAAAAAAAAACTCAAGAAGAAAAGAAACAAATCTTGTATAAAAAAATTAAACAATAATAACAAAAATATAATTTCTTGAAAATTTAAGTATATTTAGAGGAAATCAATCGTTTCAGTCAGTTTAACAAGATGGGATGGATGGTGATGATCAGACGAGACCAGAACACAAACTGAAAAATTAAACACCTTTGAGTTAATAGTTCTTGGAAAATATTGTCGACAGAATGTCTAACAAGAGAATGTTTACAAGGCCTCACTTCAGTGCACATACAAAAAAAAATAAATTTCCATTTTCATCATTCATAAAAAATAAAATGAAAAATAACGACAGAATTTTTTTAATTTATATCTGAAAGTCTTTCATTCATTCATTTAGATGATGCTACTCAGCCGGCCACATTTACACACTGTTAAATCATTTCGATATGATGGAGTGAAATGCAAAAGAATGAATGAACTGCAGTTAAAATCCAATAAAAGTCATTCATGCCCAACCAAACATGTGCATGATGATGCATTCAAAACATCGTCTCTATTACACACTAATCATTAATGATCAACACATGATCACACGTCAAAGTCATCAATTTGTTTTTTCTTTTTTTTTAAGTTTTGTAAACATCAGGAAGACTAAAGAATGAATTCTTTATTTTAAGGGCATCTTGAGCTTACCTTTATCGTACGCCTAAAGTTCTATTCTATGCCTGTCTGTTGTACTGGAATGAAATTTGTCAAAAATATTTTATTGGTTTAACATTGGCCATATTTGACATTTAAGGTCAACATAATGCAGATTATTGCTTAATGAGTTTTAGGATAGTTAACATAGTTCAATCGCAAAAATTATTTGTTTAAATAAAAACAAATTAGAAAATATAATCCGTGCAGACCCCACCATGACATAACCTTAACCACAAGTAATTTATATGTATGTAAGGTGACCATATTGTTGAAATCAAAATACAGAACACAAAAATTTTGATCTTTGTACATTAGAGTGGCACTGAAAATGCAGCTTTGGGTTTTCATAAAAGCCCAGGCGGACTACTCTAACACGTGCCCCACTGTGGTCAAAGTTAAAACTTACCGAAGATCAGCAAATTACCTGCAGTTGACGAGAGAATTCGCTATGTCTGTGCTGATTCTGATGAAACCCTGCCAATTTGTAGTTTTAGATAATGAAAATATATCCAAAAATAAATTTTAGATATCTTAACCCTTTTGTGTCAAGAGGATCAAAATGACCCATTGTTTAATTAGACACTAGCCGTTCTCGCGGAGTTGCCCGACCACAATGAATTTTAGATTTACTATAAATAAATATAAAGCCTGTGTGTTGTATTGTGTGTAGATCGATCTACATAAGTTTTAAATTTCATCAATATCGAAATTGCCCATCAATCCCTTCATATTATTATTATGTATTATATAAACCCTGTGTGTTTTAATAACGCTGGTCTATCTATTCAAGCTTCATCAAAATTGGTTAGATATTTTCTCCATATGTCCCCTCTTGGTCGCTTTCACATTCGGTCAGGAAATGGTCATGCAAGCGGAGAGATAGACTGGAGGCGGAATGAAGGGTGAACAGCGTACTCATGTTAAAATCGCTTTCTTTTTCTTTTGTGTATGGAAACTTTTGCTTTAATAGATCTCTTCTAAAACGATAGTTAATATTTTCTGAATATAGGAGGTTTTGCGGCACTGAACCCTATTCTGAGTTAGTACCAGTTAGAGAAATACAAAGTAACAAAAAATCCCTCTTACAGATTCTCATTCACTCAGGACCTCGCATGTTTAATTTGATGTTTCTAGGTCCAATATTTACAGAAATTCAAAAAGTACCAGTTTAAAAACAAAACAAAAATCAAAAAGCCACTCTTACAGATTCTCATTCACTCAGGACATTGCATGTTAAATTTTATATTTCTAGGTCCAATACTAATGACAAAAAAGTACCAATTCACGAAGAAATACCAAAAAGCCCTGTTAAAGATTCTCATCCACTCAGACCCTTCATGTTTAATTTAATGTTTTAAGTCCAATACTAACTGAAATTCAAAAAGTACTAGTTAAAGACCAAAAAAGTACCAGTTGTATAAGCAAAATACTGAAGAAAGAAATTTAATTTTCCGTCTTTCTTCTTTTTTGTACTTTTTTTCTCCCCATTGAAGTATCAAAAATTTCAAAATTGTGGTGGGATCCCATTTAGTATGTTTATGCCAAAGAATGGAGAAAAAATACTTTGTAAAAAATAGTACCAACAATAGTTACGAATTTTACTCCTTAAACGTTCGAATTTCTGAAAATTAACAAATTTGCATTTTTTAGATAAGTTTCGAACGTGAAATAGTGTTTATTTTTAAAAAGATAGACAGGGTGACAAAAAAGTACAAAAATTCAGGTTTTACCCGTTTACTCCCTAAAAGGGCCGAATTTCAAAAAAGTACCAGATACCCGTCCGCTTATTTTTCTCAAGAACAACGATAAGTATTACAGTTTTTTCCGTCTCTGTTAGTTTTGGAGATATGAGTAAAGTAAAAATGGGAGGTTTAGCGCCCCTTGACCCTATCCTAAGCATTTTAGTGGAACTTTATATAGCGTGTGTTCGTTAGGAGGTTCTATTATTCATTTTGTTGAAGAAATTTTGAAAATCCGGCCGGCAGTTCCGGAGATAACCTCTTACAAACATTCGAACTTTTGAGCTTTATAATACTAGTCTTATAAAACAATGGGTCATTTTGATTCTCTTGATACAAAAGGGTTAAGGTTTCTAAAATTTATTTTGGGATATATCTTACATTATCTTAAACTACAACTTGGCAGGTTTTCATCGGAATCGACGGAGACATTGCGAATTATTTTTTTTTATAACCAAAATTATTGTTGAAAACTTTCGAAAATGGCGATCTAATTTTTTCTTGTTAAATATTTCCGAATTTAGGCAAAATTGTCAACAGTTTTGTAGTATCTCCCGCTTTTTAAGATAGCCTGCACTGTGCCACATTAAAAATTTATATAGTAGAGAATCCAACACTATACAATTATTTGTGGTTAACAACATAAACATGGACTGTAACCGTAAAATGTTTGAAGGTGACATTACAAAAGTTGCGACAAATGTATAATATTTAAAAGTCTCCCAATAAAAATAGTTCTGTTATCGGTGACCATATAAAAAAATATATTTTCTATTTCTATAGTCTTTAAGCAATAGAGCGAGATGAAAACCCTCTTTCAGGTCTAGTTGTAAAAGTAATGTAACAACAGGGCAAAATGATAACCCTAGTCTCTTTCGAAAGAAATCATTAATTTAAAGTTCTGTTAGCCATTTAAACAATCAAACTATAAGTAATTACAATAAATATCTGCGCAGCACCAGATCTGCAAGCATTTTATGATTAATGTGCTGCATATACAATCATGCAGTAAAAGTTTAGGACAAACCAAATAATATTTGTTGTATTTCTTAGGAATCATTTGTATCTCAGCAATCATTTAAATTAAAAAGAGAAGAAATGGTCGTAATGCTGTTGTTAAATTTATGGCAATGGTTGCCACTGCTTTTGACGCATTACCACAGCTTGTAATAATGAAGTTCCTAAGCACATTGACGTATTTACACGAACAAAAATAAAGTGACTATCAGCTAAAGTTTACTCCACCTCTCGATACCTTTTCTTCCCATTTATATTTTTTTATTGCTGTTTATAGTTCACGTCTTCGTTTTGTTTAATTTCCTGTTTATAGTTTTGATTTATGAGTTTTGCTTTCTTGATCTTCCCAGAAGATTCTTTCGAACGGTTTTTATTAAACAAACAATTATTTCATTAATTAATTATTAAATGCTTTTTGGCTTAATGATCTTAATTGATCATTAATTTTATAACATTACTCAATAAGACTCAATACGAAAAATGATTGCAGTGGAGAAACTTCAACAACAACCCATAGACATAATAAACAATCGGGATTTTTGTTTAAATAATTACGATTTTGTAAAGTGTTATAAATTTTAGGGTTTCCATATAAAGGAGCCCGTAAAACCATGGACACATCAACATCTATTTTAAATTGTTAATAATTTTTATTTGTTTTGGCAAAAATATTAGCAGAAACCCATATTTATTTTTTTATTAAAGGTTTTATTAAAAACTATTATAATTTTAACAAATATTTATTTAAAAAAGGGGTAATTTTTAATGTATCTAACCTTAAAATATGGCAACACAAAACTAAGGGCACATGTGGCCTATGGTAAATTATGGACTTATCCTCACAAAACTCAGACTACTACAATATCGTTATTCGTTACGGTTTTAGACCTTGTGCATTTTTCCGAGAGTGGGCTTTATATTAGGCTCATGGTTGATTATAGGCTGAGCTTCACAAAGTTCAGCAGAGTGATTTATAGTGTTTATAAAACACAAATGCATAGGGCAATCATTAACAATCAATAAACTTTATTTAATTTTTAATCACTTTTGGTTTTTTAAAAACGTCGTTTAATACTTAAATCGGCACTTAAACTACAATAAAATTGTGCAGAAGGTATACGTTTATTAGTAAAGTTTGTATTGATTAAATTAAATAATGAATTTTTATCCAATTGCGTACAAAACGTGTATACCTACTCTTTGGTTAAATATATTTACCAATTCTTACCCAATTTTCCCTATTTACCAATTGGATATTTACCCTTTTCCCGTCTATATTAATGATTTCTAATTGAAATTATAGAAGCAATTTGCGGATTTTGAATGCAATCAAAAAATTAGAAATTGATTACGAGAAATCATGTGATTGCAATTAAATCATTTGCAGTTGTTTACAGCTTCAGTGGTAAAGCATGTCTATATGGTGCCATTAGCAAATCATTAGTAGGCTTTAGCCATATTTAAAAACAAAAAATCTTAGCTTATTTAAAAACTCAAATTATTTCTTTAAGAAACACACGTTATTGAAAGCGAAATGTATTAACACCGTTCATTATGTTTATATGACTTTTGTTCACTTTGTTTTAACAGTTGCCATATTGTATTAGAAAATGGAGCCCAATAATACATTTCGAAAAATACTTAACTTACGGGAATATTTACAACAAAAGTAAGAAAAACGTATGTATATAAATTACTTATTAATAAGATTTATGTATGACGTGCTAAATTCCCAATTTTTCATATTTGATAAATACACTGAAAATTATTGTTGAGGGAAAGCCAGCTTCTATGCGCATTGGCATTTTACTGGTTGCTTAGGCCAGATCGTCAGGAAACCTTTTCCAAAGATTTTAGAAAAACTAAAAATATTATACAAATAAAACCTTGCAGGGAATAAGAATTATAAACACTCAAAGTCCTACTTGTAACAATATCAAAACTTAAACAAAACACCAACAATAAACAGTGAGTTTATTATACCCTCCACCACAATTAGTTGTGAAGAGGGTATACTAAGTTTGTCATTCCGTGTGAAACTTTTTTATTATTCATCTCAGACCCCATAAAGTATATATATTCTGACTGCTTGAGTAATTCTAAGTCGATTTAGCCATGTCCGTCTGTCTGTCCGTCTGTCCGTCTGTTTAAACACGCCCACTTTCGAAAAACTCAAAAGAAATAAACAAACTAGGTGTCAAATTGCTTGTAGTTATCCTAAGCAGTTTGGGATTGAATTTCAGCAAAATCGGTTCAGTAGGACCAGAGCTATGAATCAAAATGTGGAACCACCACCTTCAAAAACTTGATAATTTTGTTACAAAAACTAACATAAATGATGCAAAAATGCACGGAATGACATAAGATTTTGCACAAGTCCGTTTTATTCGACTAGAAATTACACTGTAAAATTTCGCGAAGGTCGGTCCATAATTTACCCTAAGCCCCATATAAACACTACTCCCGGAAAACAGTTTAGTACGCCTAAAACCGTAAAAAATAATGCAATCATAACAAATTTTGGCTCGTCACAATTTTATAGGACTATAAATGATACTGTGAAATTTCGTGAAGATCGGTACATAATTTACCCTAGGCCCCATATATGCCCTACTCCCGGAAAACAGTTTAGTCTCCTAAAACCATAATTAATAACAAATCGTCACAGTTTAAGATAATAATAATAAAAAGACATCATACAGATATTACTCCTTAAACATTCGAACTGTCGGTGGAGGGTATCAAAGATTCGGCACAGCCGAATATAGCACTCTAACTTGTTTTTTCTTACAAATGCGCATAGAAACTAGCTTTCCCTCAACAATAAATTTCAGTGTATTTATCATATATGAAAAGTTGGGAATTTAGCACGTCATACATAAATCTTATTAATAATAAAAATGTTGTATTCCCAAAAATAACTTTGATAGTATATTAATTGCACTTTTCTAAAATAACCGGTCTATTTCACTGAAATGACCAATTTATTTGATATTTGAACCAGCGTTTAAAAAACTGCAGTCATAGTAGAAGAACTGCCATTTCTTCCACTTCTTCATTTGTCATTGGGCAAAAAAAATTTTGTTTATGTAAACAGTCGCTGCCAAACCAGTTAAAAAATCGAAAAGTTTTGCACAAATTTTCGTTTCTCGTTCGACGGTTTTTGGTTTCGACTGCAGTTTTCAAACTCGGATTTGAACTCAAAAATAACTTGGTTGAGCAAAACTGAAGTTAAACGTTTAAAGCCGGTCGAATAATAACGCTGTGCTAGTTGCAAAGTTAGACAAGCCGGGCACATGGCGTTTTAGCATAATTCGGGTACGCTGAATCCAATGGCGCCGTTTTTTTTAGATTAGCTCTTGTTTTCGAGACATACCGTTATTTGGAAAATTGAAGAGGTTGTACCTACAACATAAATTCGCGTAACTCAAAAACGGTTTAGTTTACAGAAATTCCGCAATAAAATTTCCTTTAAGAAAACTAAAATTTTTTTTAATATCAGCAGTCGTTTCAAAAACATAATTTTTTTTTTTTTGAAAAAAAAATAATTTTTTTTATCAAAATTTCGAAATTTTTGTTTTTAAAAATTATTAAAATCTGTTACCAAATTTTGATTTTATTCACAAAAGTCGAAAAAGCTTAATTAATATAAGAATTTCACAAAACGCAATATTTGTATGGAAGCCCCCCTAAAAAGTGTTGATAAAGGGCAAGTATGTATCGATAAAATGCTAAGGACAAAAAACTAATTGAGGTCGGTCATCCATTTTATCTTACTTGGGGCGACTCCTGGGCATTTATGGGACTTTTTTCAATACATTTCTAGTCTGCATTGAACATTTTGTATGGGAGTCCCCTTAAAGAATGGAGATAGCGGGTAGGTTTGTTGGAAATAAATGATTGAGATGAAAAATAAAGTAAGGTTGGTCATACATTTGACCCATCTAGGGGCATCCTAGGCGCTGCAGGGGCCAAATTTAAGAATTTTATTAACCTAAGAAAAACGGTGGTCACCATTGGATTAAGCGTACCCGAATTATGCTAAAACGCCATGTGCCCGGCTTGTCTAAAAAAAATGTGTCAATTTCGAGCACAGTGTAACCATTCCATTTCCCTACTAGTGGTGGAGGGCATGACAACCAAATGCGTTTGATAAAAACCCCTTAATAATGCTTTACGTAAATCTGGCAAACTTTATTTCGTGAATTTGTCCATATACATAAATGACGAAATACTTGTCTTTTTGACTTTGCAGAAAGGAGTTTTTGGAGGGCCATTTCATTGATCTGTGATCAGCAAGGTGAATTGATATCAATAAATTTAGAAATACCAACATTTAACCTGCATAAAAATAATTTTAGATCACTGCAGATATTTCCCAGTGTTTTAAAAAGCAGCAATTAAGATGCGTTCAACTATTATAAACTACATCGGGAAATCAGTTGCAACGGATATTTATCGAAAATGGAAGTGACTTGATACTAAAAGTAAAAAACTGATTAAGCGATAAATGCGATAAGTGCGAGGAAATTATTTTAATAATAAACCTTTTGCCTGACTTAAGCTCACAGAACAGAAAGTTTTAAAAACGTTCTTTCTTATTTGAAGATAATGAATTGGGCTTATACGATTCTTCAGATTTTGAGTTCAAAAATATTTGTATAAAATTTTTCTTTGTCACACTGCCTAAATATTTACACTAAAGTGTTAAATGAACATTTATTAATCTCCTAAAGTACAAATTCAAATAACAGACAACAGACAAACAAATTATATTAGACAAATATTATAAAACATCTGCTAAAAAAACAGTATGATGGGAAATCAATACTCCCCTAAAAGAAAAACTAATAAATACGGAAGTAACTTCCCCCGCCTATTCCCCACTAAAAACAACAAATAAATAAAACTAAAAATATCTCAAAAATGAATCTACTACTCACCCATCAATCAATCAAACAAATCACAAAGACGAGAAACAAGAACCAAAATGTACTCGAAATCAAATGAAATGCTACAAATTCCTTTTTGTCAAAACATCAACAACAATTAGTCGAATTGTGAGAAGGCATTTCCACAAGGCAGACACATTTTACAGTTTGCCAACAATTCCGCTCCACAACAGCGCACTCCATATGGTTGGAGTGAAAAAAGAAAAGCATTTATTTGGATCTTTTAGGAGAAAGCATGTGCATTGTGTTTTAAAATTGCTTGAGGTTAAACAAATATGACATGAAGTAATGGATCTTTTAGTTTTCAGTTAGAGGTGCACTATGTCTTGTGTAGATTTCATCATGTGATCGTGAGGAGCAACACAAATCATCATCGGCATCATGGCCATTATTGTATGATTGACTAAATGGCTGGGCTTGTTGGCTGGCAGACTGGCTGTATATCTTTTTTCTTCTTTTTTTTTGAATCAAATGGGAACCAAGCTTTTCAAACCATAAACCGTCAGAACGTCTGTCATTTTCGGAGAACATTCTTTTTGTTTTTGGTAGTAATAAATCAGGCAATTTGCAGTTGGTTAGTAGCAGTCTAGTCAATTTGTATAGATATTTTGTTTGTTTTAATTCTTATATGTATGTTGTTAATGAGCTAGAACCAGATATTTAAAAGAGCGTGATGGTTACTGCATTTTACCCATTACAAAAAGGTTAAAAACAAATTTGGACTTTCTCTTTAAAATCAACAATAAATTTGCAAAACTCTGATTAGTTTTATCCTTAAGCACAAAAGTGTTACGGTCATAACTTAAATCAATCCTATAATTTTTTAAAGAATTTGTTGCAATGCTCAGCAGAGGCCATTAAGGACATTAAGGTTATGTGCTGTGCATAATTCAATTGCACCTGTCGAGTATCTGACAAACCTTTATTAAAGGCAATTTAACAGCTCGTCATTGAACCTGAAGGACTATGCAGTATACATATTTAAAAAAATTTTGGCCCTTACTTTAAAAAAGATCTTTCTCTATTTTTCATACAAATTTTTTTAGCATTTATTCTAGCATTAATTTAGCATTTTTTTTTAACAAAATCTAGAATTGACAAAAAAAAACTCACTTTAAGCCAAAACAAACTCATTTAAATGTAGATATTAAAATAATATTCTGCACAAAGAAATTTTTTATGAATCCCATTTTCATAACCGAATTTTGTTCTGTCGGGCTTAAGTTTCCAAATATTTGTCCATACTGTGTTGTAGGGCAACATATGGTCGGGCTTTACCGACTTGACTTTGCAACTTATTTTTATTATAAAATGCTTTATGCACCACATTTAAAATAGTGTTTGTTGGTCAATGCTGAAATTGAAAAAAAATATTTTTTAGCTTATCACACATTTACCATTTCTTTTGATATTTTGTCGGCGGTTTTAAGCTTCCGGGCGTCTTTCGTTATTATACAACATCAAAAGACTGAAAGGTTCCGATATAAAATGATTGTTCTCAAAGTTTTTCATTAATAAGATTTTGTTTGTTGTAAACAGTAATTTCAGTGAATTTATCAAGAATGAAAATTGGGAATTTAGCACAAAAAGCAAAATCTTATTATTTTAAAGATTGTTAAAAAAAATTAAATTTTTGAAAAAAAAACACAGAAAACAAAAACAACAACTGTAACGAATACATTCCATGCAATTTCTGTGCATTCAAAAAAACATGTACTTTACATTGATAATCATGTTCCTTTTGATTATTGTTGTTGTTTTTATAATTACTCAATTCAAACATATTTTGTTGTTGTTGTTTTTTTATTTGTTCATTTATCTAATTCGAATGTGTTTTACAAGAATTAATCGTACTTTTTCTGTTTTTTTTTTTTTTTTTTTTTTTGAAAATGAAAACCGTGTGTTTTATTTCAAGTCATTTGAACTGTTTAAGAACACAATATCTCTACAGCCTCAGAAACCAATAGCAACAACAACTATAAAACTTATGCTCCCAATGAAGAGTAAGTAAATCTCGATAATTTTTCTCCTTTAACTTTTCATTCGATAGTGAAAGCTGAAATTATCTTTTTTCTAAAATGTTATGGAGTGTAAATGATATTTTACAAGATTGTTATTTGTTTCATGCCTTCTAATTGACGTTGTAAATGAGAGGGCCATAAATTAGGGAAATTAGCTAAATATCTTCTTAAAACGTTAATTCACTTGTGAAAGTACAGAAGTTATTAATATTCCGCATTAAATTTTGCTTAACAGTATTGAGCCTCAATAATTTTAACGTGAAAAAATAGTTTAACTATGTAGTTTTGGTACCCATACCGCAATAGTGGAGAGGGTATTATGCGTTTGGGCTGATGGGTGGAACACATACAGTATTTCACGGATAATTACCTCCGCAAAAATGCCAATATTTTTGGGTAATTATGCGGGGTAAGCATTTAAACGAATACGCTTAACTACCTTGATGAGGTAATTATAGAAATACGTTTAACTACCTCATTGAGGTAATTAAGCGAATTCGTTAAAATACCTCTGTGAGTTAATAAAACGTATTTATTTACAAGATACCTCAACTTTGATGTATGAAAAAAAGTTAAGATATAGGAATTTTTACATGTATCAGCTAAAACTAAAGAGATAGCAATAAAAACAATGGGATTTGTTGTCGTAAATTTTATCTGTAATGCGTTTTGAGATGTCCTGTCATATCCTTCTAACAAAAGCGTAAATATGCAATTGCATGGTCCTGTGAGACCAATGAAGGCAGAAGCAATATATTTATCCGTTTTAGAGCTTTTTATGAATTTTGGTATCGATTTGTTTGTGAATAATTTACATATTTAAGCTATTGCTGCATTTTTATTGCACACATATTTCTAGTTTTTGAAGCATATTTTAATACATGATCAGCAAATAAAAAAAATTGCTTAAAACTCTGGTTAATTTTTTGCTTTAACTCTGCAATTGTATGCCAAAGCAAGTTTTTGTTAAAGATAAATATTATTCCAAACTGTAAAGTTTTATATACATGCAAAAATTAAGAAAAAAGCAATTATATATATTTGAGCTGATACATAGAAATCTGGACGCATCGTTTAGTAAACCGATTGAATCAGAAACACTTTTTAACGTGATCTTTTTATGTCCGTCCGTCCATCTGCCTGGTTTCCGTCTATGTAAACCTTGTGCGGAAAGTAAAAGTAGCAGTTTTTAGATAATTTGATAAAATTTGGTAAGTACGTTTTAATTGTCATAAAAACGAAACCTTTCTAAGTTGTAAGAATCGGTCTATAATACCACATACTCCCCATGCAAACTTCTTTTTGTATGTCCATATTAAATTTGGCCCAAAATATATTACTGAAAATTAAAAGTGGTCTGTCTAATCGGTTCAGATTTGAACATACAGCTTCCATTTAAATATCAATCCCTAAAATATTCAAGCTATTTTATCCTTTTAAATGTTACTAAAAATGTTAACTTGGTTGCATACTGTGTTGTTGTCAAATAATACTGAGGCAATTAAACGAATGAAATTAAGGTGTAATTTTGTTTTTGGAGTTTAATTATTAAGGCAATTACCCGAATTAGGTAAATAAGCGTAGGGCAATTAAACGTGGGTTTTTGTTTGAAAATTAGAAGGAAAAAACGGGGATTTAAAACTCAAGGTAAATAAGCGTGAAAGGCATTTAAGCGTGGGGTAATTAACCGGGTTATACTGTAAATGTATTGGTTCTTGGCCCACCTGTTAGTACAGCAATCTACTTTCTGAGTCGATCTAATTTTTGGAGCTGGTTATCTGTCCATGTACCCCTTGGGCAAAGTATAGGTCACAATCTTAAAGATAATTTGATGAAATTTGATAGATACGTTTACGGTCCATAATATCACATGGACCCAATACAAACATCTTTCCGGAATATTAATAGTGTCCATTAACTATGTTATTATGTTTGTATTAGGATTAAATTTAATCGAAAAATAAATTTTGACAACATAATTAGTCTTACAAATTTTAAGTTCCTTCCTATGTGACCATAACTACCACAAAAATACCACTCACGATAATATCTACAAATGCCATAGCAAAAGTGTGATAAGAGCCATTAATAGTTTTAAAAAATATTTAATGAAATTTATCGGCCATGTTTTGACAATCGCACGATTTTAAAACGCAAAACGCCAGATTTATTTTATGCTGTGCTAAAACTAATGCGCTTAGCTTGCGATCCTGCATAGTTTTTTTGGCAAATATTCTAGTTTCCTTGGGCATACTTTTGCAATTTAATAAATATGTTTAATAGCACAAGTGAACAAAATTAAACTTTTTTTGTGTTGATTGGAAGTTTGTTTGATGCATTTTTTTTTTTACTAATTTGAGGTCGCTGATTTCAAATCTAATCTCCGTTTTTCTTAAATTTCAATCAATAAGTGACAAGTACATACTAATCATATTTTTGACTTTTTTGCACACAGTTTTACTTTCATTAAAGATGTAAGTAATTGTTAGCTTTGAAAAACTAAACAATCAAAAACAATTTGGGAAATCACCAAAAAAAAAAATGGCTGAGTAATGGTTGTTTACGTAAAAAAAAAAAACAAAAATTTGTATTTTTAAAAAAACTTAGTCTTATTATAATCTATGAATAAAATGAGACATAGATCATAAAAACCGATGAACGCGCTTCGCTTCATTAAAAAATATTTTTGTATGGAAATCGCGACTTTTATCAATTCAGTTTTCTCAAGAAATTGTGAACAAAATCAAAAGTAGGGCACCGATTACAATGAAATAAAGCTCATTTGATTGGAAATATGTTAAGCTAAATGTTTTTAAGCCAAAACTGTGATTTTTGTCGCATTTTAACTGTTCTTTTTTTCAAAACTTCAACGATATCTCTGAAGCTACTGGGCAAATTAAAAACCAATGGAAGTACGGCTTAAGGATATCTGTTGTCGAATTTTGAATTTTTTTAAACTATAATATGGTGCACCGTTTTCAATCTCGCCAATATATGCCTTAACTTGGGACTTAGCAGTATTTAGCGAAAAGTCGAGCTGACAGAAAGAACTGAGTGCAGATTTGGATGAAGCGTTTGAAATAGCCTTAAAAACAACATTAAATCCTTAATCAACAAAAACCTTGTTCCCTTGTGTAATAGAAGGGGTCTTATAGGTTATAAAGCCCTTATTTTAAGGACTACCTAAAATCATTGTCAGATTTCGACTATTTTCAATGCAATATATTTTTGCAAACTGTCATCGCAATTGCCTCTTTTGTGTGGTATTGGAAAAATATTTTAAAATTGCATTCAAGAGAAAGCAGAGACCGGTGTGGACAATACCAACCACTGTCATCGTTCAGACTTGCAATCTTCGTTGCCGCAACTTTTTTAAATTCTTCTTTGAAATTGCACTAGTGTCCAGATTATTAAATTCAAGGGTTGCAATGTTTGTAATTTTATCTTGCTCTTTTTATTTTTTATTCATATGTAAATACAAGTACACCTACAGCCAACTTCGAGTTAAAAAGTGTGAGAATTACAGAACAAAACAGAATTGCAGAGTACATGAAAATGAGTACCCCTCCCCAATCTTCTCACCCCTCTCACCAATAACTCAAGAATTTCTGCAACAAAAATTACAAGTCTGGACGATGACTTACTAGCTTGATTGTGAACACAGTTTTAGCGCCTCTTTAGGGCATAAACTAGTAATATTCCAAAAAAAAAAAGCGACAGCAGATCGCTCGGTAGGTAGTCCATGAAACCCATTATAGAATCGTAAATATTTTTATGAATTTCAAATATCGTTCTTTAGTTCTGCACATACTTTTTTCCAAGTATTAAACTATATAGAAAAGGATATTATTGAAAAAGAAATCTTACTATGGTTCAACAAACATCTTCTTCCATCTGCGGTAGGTTCATTAGATCATAAAATTCTTTGTCAACAAAGCGTCAAAACATCTTCCTTAACTGTTGCCATAAATTTATCAAAAAGCAAAGAACTTAAAACAAAAGACAAATGTAAATCTCTTTTGCAAAAGATCAAAACCACCACAACGAATTTTAACATAATTTTAAATACTTGCATTAAAAGTATCAAACCCAAAGCGTATTGAAACTCAAACCCCCGTAATTAAACAATAAAATAAAAAACTGTTCGAAAACAAAAACACACACAGCTACTTAATCCATCTTGCAATAACAATTGCTCAATTGTTTTCAAAATCATGTAAGTATCTTAAATGGGCTGAGAGTATCTAAACAAAACTTCAATGCACAAACAAAAGACCTTTAAATTGAAAAAGAATTGAAGACAACTGACTGGCGGGTATAACTCGACTCGATAAACTCATATTCGCAACTGTTTAATAATTTCAACGTTTTATATTGTTCTATTTTGTGATTTACTCTGCGCTCTATTTTATTCAAAAGATACAAAATCTTTTGGATGCAAGGCTGCCGTTACATGGCCCTAAGCAAAAACAATTTACAAACTGCCGGATAAAAAAAACTCAAACAAAATTTAAAAAAAAGTGAGCAAAAGATAAAAAAATGTTGAGCTGGCAAATGTGTGCTTCATAATCGTACCAAAGCAAAGAGTACACAAGCAATTGAATCGAATAAATACCCAACGGCTGATAACTTAATCGTTTACTGTTACTCTTAACAATTACTTTGGGCAGTGAAAATTTTCTCTATCTACTAGATACATAAAGCCCAGTGTATGTACTATGTGAATGTCTCTTTTTCGAATTTTCGCATTGTAAATGTGCTGTGTGGGATTCCTTTTGTTTTCAGTTTTCATAAGGATTAAAAAAAAACACACAACACAGCACATCACATTTGTTGCAGTGCCACATTGTTTTGCCTCGTTGCAATTCAATTGAGTTGGATTCGAATTGAATTGTATTTTTGTTTTCCCATGAAATTGCGTTAAATTGCAGAGAATAATAATGAAATTGTGCGTAAGACAAAATCAATTTTTTATAAAATGCTCGTACATTTTTTTGCACTTTTCTCTGGGGGAGTCCTGTCAATCAAATAGGGGATTTTTATTCTTTTGTCTGATAAAGTGAGAATAAGAAATTATGTAATCAACACCTGTTAAGAATCCTTATTTAATTGAGAAAGGATTTATTTTTTTTGTACACGATGTGTGTTTGCGTTATTAATAATTGTTTTCAATAATTGTGGGGATTGATAAAAAATTTTAAAGACAATATTGTGCAAATATAAACCAGCCTTTCAAGCAGTCTTAGTTTATTTCAGCTAAATTAAATAATAAATCTTCAAGAACTAAAAATTGTTTTTTTTTAACTTTAAATATTTAGATTACCTCATTTCTGATACAGTTACAAGTCGTAAGTTATCCATGCACCGTGCGGATCTATCTTTGAATTAAGTATAATTTATATTAAATAGATGGATGGATCATCAAACCGTTAATACTCAATTATAATGACTCCCGAAAAAACACATTTATGCGGCCAAAACGCTTACACATATTTCTGTGGTCACAAGCAATAACCACCTAAGTCGAAATAATTTTTGAGATAAGGCACTTTACATTTCTACTGGCGTTTCTGAAAAAATTTATTGAATTGAAAAAAAGTCATTCAGAATCAAAGATTCTTACCCCCACAATGCTAAGATAAAAAAATTTTAACGAATATTTTATATATTTAAGAAATATTTAATAAAAACAAATATAAACTCAATTGTTTCTTAAGTCGACTTAGGCGGTTAACGCTTGTGACCACAGATTTATATTGTGATGAATATTATTCAAAACTAGTCATATATATGACAGATGAAATCACACTGCTAAATTTAAGGATGAGTATATGACTAGAAACATTTGTACATTCCCGACAAAATTAAATTCTTGGTGAAGGATGTTAAAAATTCATTCTTACAAATTTTTGACTTTTCCGGAATTTTTGTAATTATTCCTTGCGCTTTTATCGAACTCATTTTTGCATTTTTAAGTTGAGTTTTCTCTTTAATTCTTTAAATTTCAAAGAAAAATGTAATTGTATATGAAATCTGATCTAAAATGGAAAACAATTGAAAAAAACTCTTGTACAAAATGTTAAATATTGTATTGCCGGGTTCATTAATGGCTTTGACCAAACAAAATTTTGTAGAGATAATAATGAATTGGAAAATACAAAGTCTAGAAACTGTAAATTCTTTTTAGAAATGATCTCAATAAAAATATATTTAATCTACTTTTTAAATAATAATTTAAGAACGCTTTTTTTAAGTACAAAAAGTATAAAAATTGAAGAACTTTCAACATAATTCATAGAAGTAATTAAAATCTGTATATATTTATAATTTTTTAATAAATATATGATGATCCAATGAGGACCCATTAAGACATACAGACGAAGGCAAATCGTGGTGCTAAAAATAGAAAAAAATTAACTTCGAATTGATTTTAAACATTAATTTCAATAAAATACCGGATATAGTATAATGAACGGATATAACAAATGAAATAACAATCTCATATTTCTATACAAATTAAAAATTTAAACCAGCTACGAAATAAACATCATGTTGCTACTTAATGAAGAAAATTTGCAATAAAAGCCGTTTCTGTATCCATTCTAAAGTGCATAGATTATGATATTTAAAATATGTTTTTAAATAAATTTTCTATTTGTTCATTTAAACAGGACCATTACAACATTTTTCATTGAAATTCAGAAAATTCCAAATGAAAATTTTAATTTTAAATTGAGAAAATTTTCAATTTGAAATTGAGAAAATTCCAAATGAATTTAAGAAATTTTACTTTAAAATTGAGAATTGAATTGTATAATTTTTTATTATATTCCTACAGTAAACATAAGGATGGAAAAAAAACACAAATCGCAGTATTATTGACCAACAGGCATGTCTTCCAGATCCAGAGCAGATTGGTAAAATGTTGTAGAATGATGAATGGCTCTACTGCAATCTCCAGCAGTTATAAATGTGTTAGAAGCATTTATCGCCTCTTCTAAAAAAACAACTTTGTTTTCACAGTACTTTTAATTTTTGACCAATTCATTTCAATGGGGTTAAGCATCAGTGAATAAGGGCTCAATCGCAGGAGTATAGCTGGAGAGTTGTCAAAAATAATTTTTAGCCGACTGTGGCATGAATCATTGTCACATACCAATACGAGTTCTGATAATTCATTCCCCATTCATTCATTTCATTAGCACTGACAGCATCAAAGGAACACCTTCGGGTGTTCTTGTCAAGGCTTCTAAAACATGTATACTGGAGGTTGCAGTAGTGCCATACAGCATAATGAATCGGTTTCATATACAAAATTTCACTGGTTAAATGAAAATTTTCATTGTCCAAATGGAATTTCGTAGTTATAATGAAGTATTTTCGTTAAAATCGATTCATTGGATTTCGTAATTACGTTAAAAATTTTCATTGGATATATGAAAACAAAAGTTTGTCCAAGTTGAACAAAAAATTTTAATTGGGAACATAAAACACAATATATGAATATATATATATTCATAAATTAATACAAAATTATAGTTTCCTTAAAAATATGTTTTATTTTTAAATAAAAAATGTAAGATTTAATTATTTCATACATCTAATGTAATATGCCATTACATTTATGAAATCAAAATTTTTTTTAAAAAAGCAACATACAGTTGAACTTCTATAATTCGAAACTCCATTATCCCAACAAAAAAGTTTGACTTACAGAAACTTCAAGTTAGAGAATTTAGTAATAAATGCACAAAAAAAAATTAAATTTTTTCGGTATTCATGCTATTTAATTTTACTTCGTACAAATACATATGTGCATATTTAAAGATTTCGTTTAATGAAATATTGAGTGATTTGATAAGTGATTACATGCAAAATTTGAAAAACTTAGGATTTTTGAATTTAAATTTGTCAAATTTTATTTAACTAAAGAGGAATGTCATATTTAAAATGCTAATTAGTTTTATGGCGCTTCCTTTTCTAAAAATAAGTGTTGCATAAGTGTTACATGTGATTTGGCAATATTTTTAAATGCTCCCCTAATTTTTAAGAAGTGTTGCATATTTTACGTTTACAAGAGAACACAAATTTCGGCATAAAACAAGTCGCCTTGATCTAGTGCTGCATGCATGCCCTTTTAATTAAAATGAGAGTTGAACATGTAGCATTATTTTTTTAATTTTGAAGGGAACATTATCAGAAAAGAACGCTTTACACTTTTAAAATAACACATGTTTTTCAGGAAATAACATTAAAAATGTAAAAGGCAGAATAAATGAAGAATTTTTCTCAGAAAAGAAAACGCCATTAAATAAAACAAAAATTTAAGATGACAAAAAATTTTTGGAAAAAAATTTGACTTGTGGAAGTGTGGCCACGCGTGGTGCAAATATTTTACTTTGAGTTGTGGAAAAATTCAAGATAAAGAGGTTCAAGAGTTCAAGTTATAGAAACAAAATCATGTGAATTGGCCTGTCCACCGCTACTGTGAAGAGATTCCCTTCGACTTAAAGAATTTTCCACTTATAGAAGTTCGATTTATAGAAGTTCAACTGTATTTCAATAATTGAACAAAAAAAAATTATTTTTAACATTCAAATAACTCTAAGGTCTCGATAATTAAAAGTATAAACATATTTCGAAAAAGAATGCCTTCATAAATTTAAATTTTCATTATGACAATGAAAAATGTCATTATAGTAATGAAACAAAAACTTTCAATCCATAAATCGTATGTTTTTAGTTTTCTTTAATATGTACATACCTAAATACATATAGTTTTCTTTAATATGTACATACCTAAATACATATAGTATGTACTAAGTAATGAACAAATAAATGTACTCCTTTAAAAAAAGCACACCCTTATTTTAAACTGTTGTCAACTGTTGTTTCATGGGATTAATGTCGAAATTCATTGATATTCTGAAGAAAATTCTTTCAGTGTACTACAACGTTTTACCAATCTGCTCTGGATCTAAAAGATATGCCTATTGGTCAATAATACTGCGATTTGTATTTATTTTCTTTTTTTTCAATTCTTATGTGAGTTATTTACGTTTGTTATATGAATATTAAAAAAATATATACATATGAAATTCAATTTTATAAATTAAAACTTCTCAATTTCATTTAGAATTTTTTTAATTTCATTTGGAGTTTTTTCAATTTCATGTAGAATTTTCTCATTATTAATGAAAAATGGTGTAGTATTATCCTCAGCGTATAGGATAGCTTGTAGTCTAGCTGGAATAGATGCAATCTATTATTTTATCAATTGTTTCCTTTCGTTTTCGACCCTTTTGCATAGTTCCCTTTATTTTTAAAAGTATGCCCAGCCCTATTTAGAAATGCTGTGGTAACCATGATTTGTAGCATGGAGCATTATCATGCAAAATCGAATTTTTATTAGGAAGTAGTCTCTAAGCTGAAGTGAAATCATAAACATTAAAAACTTCAAGGTATTCTAACTGGTTTAGGGCTAAAAAATTAGAGCAAGTTAAACTGTCTTTTTGGTTTAAAACGTGTTTAAACCAACCAATCTATGAATCAACTAACATATATACACCATCTTTAAACGCATAAAATTGGGCGTTTAAACTACCAATACAGCATAGATGGGGGTAGTGCACTCATTTTGCAGTTTCAACTCACACTTAGTGATAGTGCAAAAATATTGCAATCATTTTGTTGATATTGAGTGATGAATTGAAAACTTGCAGCCTCACTAAACATGAGTGATAGTGATGTTAAACAATTTTGCACTCAAAAAAAATAGTTTGATTTAAAAAAAAAGCAATCATCAACTTATTGCAACTTTTTTCTTCTTCACTCATTTGAGTGCAACTTAAATTGTTGCACTAAATTTAAAATTAAAAACTTGTTTTTTCATGATTAAAGCCAATAATTATACCGTTATTGACAAAATGTCATTTTGTTTAATGTTTTTTACGTATGCATATCCTCAAAAGCAATCAAAAACCATGCACATACAAAGTTACATTTTTTAGATTTTAGTGAGACAATATTTGTATGCAGCTTTTTTGATTGCATGTCCAAATTTTGCACTATTTGATTTGAGTGCAGATTTTTGCATTCAAATCTGCGTTTAGTGAAAGTGAAAAAATTTGCAATATCACTCAAAATTTTTTAGTGGTAGTTAAAAAATAACAATCATCACTAAAGCTGGTAAAAAAGAGTGCAAACTAATTTCTTTGCAGTTTTATTTAGTGATAGTGCAATGCTGATTTAAATCAATATTTAGTGCACTACCCCCAACAATGCAATACAGACAGACCATATGAATTTGATAACATTTATCGTAGTGCTGCCACTTGTTGGAATTAAAAAAGCACATTCATGTTTAGTGGGAAGTTTAGCTTATATTTTTGTTAAATTTTTTCAACACAATTCAATAATTAATGTCACAAAAGAAAAAACGACAAAGTAGGTATGTTCATGCACTCAAAGATTTATATTGATTTATTGCTTATCCCTTTCCGACCCAAGCAATTTCAAAGTTTTCGGATTTTAATGAAATTTTCGGTATATGATAATTCGCCATAAGATAACGTAAAAATGAATTTTTAATGTACATAAAAAGCCCAAGTCCTTAGAAACAGGACATACACATATGTGTACCTTGGGACTTCACTTGGACAAAATATTAGCATTTTTTGGCAAAAGTGTAGTTTACGGGGCATTGTAACCCCTCTGGAAATAAAAAAAAAACAAAACAAATTTAAAATTTGAGGGGGCGGAGGCCCGTGAGCCCCTTGGATCCAAAAAAAACGGCCCCGACCGCTTAGTGTTATGTGTAGGTACTCGAATTTAAGGTAATTGTACGGGAAAAAAAATTTGGAGTGGGCGGGACTTTTGGAGCCCTCTGGGGCAAAAAAAAAGTGTCCCCTCCACTCATATCTTTGTATGGGTATTAAATTAAAGGTAACTTGCTCACGATGGTAAATATTTTGATTAAATTTTGTTTTTTTTATTGTTTTATGGGCTATTTTTTCAAAAAATTATCCATATTTTTGCTTGCGAAAATGACTTATTAGTTTCCGTAAACGACTTGTTTGCATTGTGCCTGTTCCATGCACATTCATTGCCGCCAATCGCTCCAGAAGTAGTAAGCTGGTAAAATACCGAACAAAAAAAAAAACAAAGGAAATATTTGGCAAAGTCTTCAAAAAACGATTGCACCTAATCACAGTTTCCTTTCGCAAAATTGAGGTAGTAGACACCCATATTACACATATGTGTAGGTACACATTGTGCTCACAAAAAACACAAAAATTCTTTGTGCATTTTAAAATATTTGCCTATTATTATTTAAATGTATAATGCTTTTTTTACAAAATTATAACAAAATATTCATATATTTAGTGTAATTTAAACAAAATAATGATATCTTGTCTTCCGCACTGCGAAACATGATCATCTTTTTTGCACGCGTTATATAAATACTAAAATAAACCTCGCAAAAACTTATAAGAAAACGATTAGAAGATAACACATAACATGTAGAGACTAAAAGACGTAAGAAAAGTTAGATATTTATATATAAACTTCTCTCTTCAAAACACGTTAAATTTACCTACACGTATGTGTAGCCGGGGTCGGTAAGGGGTATGTTCTAGAAATCGAAATGATGTAAAATTGAAATCGAACGTTTATTTAAATTCAATTATTTACAAAATGACCGTAGTTTTTCGTGGTTTAAGTTTTGTTCATGCAAAAATAATAGATACTTAAAGAATGAAGTAGATGAAATCGAATAATGTTATGAACTTTCATTACAGGATCGTTTTTAAAATTTGCTCGATTTTTAATCCACTTCATTTCGATTTCTAGAACACGCCCTTTTTTTAAACAAAACAGTTCATGCGTTTCTCTTTTTAGAATAAGTTTGGTTTACGTACGAAGGATAAATCTAATAATGCTTAATGTAGCAGGTGTTCACGAATGTATTAACGTTAATGTTTTTCAAAAACTTCACTAACTTACCAATTACACAGTGACTATAACATAGTAATTGCAGAAGATGCCCCACCAACAAAATCAAAGTGGCTACAAGTGATCCATTGATTAAATATTTTAAGCAAGATACTTCGATCGATTATCTATTGGAAATTATTTGCAGAAGCATAGCAGAGAATGGAATGTCCGTGAAAAGTTTAAAAAAATCCAAAGTTATATTGATTCTTTTTAAATCTAAATACCCGAAAGTGAAGCAACAATTTGGAGCTTTTATTTAAAAAAGAATCTTTTTTACTTAAGTACTAATTTTTTCTAAAATTATCAAAAAAAAATCTCGTAATTTATAAAATTTCTGGATTTAGAATTATTCGATTAATCGATTAATTTAAAAATTTTATTCGTTTAATCGAATAAGTTAAAAATATCAAATATCGATTATCCGTTTAATCGAACAAAAATAAAACCCGATTAATTGAACACCCTACTTTTAACTCAATAACACAATTTTGTTCTGGCGGATCTATGATTGCCCATTGGTCCCAAATAGGGTACACTCGCAAAAATTTGTTGTTATATACCGTGGTGTAGGGTAGGGCTTGAACGACTACACTTTCTTACTAGTTTGCATTAATTAACCAATACAAACTAAAAATACAGAAAAAACAACGTTATTTTAAAAATTGACTTAATAAATATGTGCAAATAGTTTTGAAAGCTGAAGTATCCATTTCTTGCCTGGTTCAATAAACAAATAGCATATTTATTAAAAAAAACTAGCATATTTTATGTTAATTTCGTTGTTGGTTAACATTATAAATTTCTATAAAGTGAAGCAACAATTTGGAGCTTTTATTTAAAAAAGAATCTTTTTTACTTAAGTACTAATTTTTTCTAAAATTATCAAAAAAAAATCTCGTAATTTATAAAATTTCTGGATTTAGAATTATTCGATTAATCGATTAATTTAAAAATTTTATTCGTTTAATCGAATAAGTTAAAAATATCAAATATCGATTATCCGTTTAATCGAACAAAAATAAAACCCGATTAATTGAACACCCTACTTTTAACTCAATAACACAATTTTGTTCTGGCGGATCTATGATTGCCCATTGGTCCCAAATAGGGTACACTCGCCAAAATTGTTTGTTATATACCGTGGTGTAGGGTAGGGCTTGAACGACTACACTTTCTTACTAGTTTGCATTAATTAACCAATACAAACTAAAAATACAGAAAAAACAACGTTATTTTAAAAATTGACTTAATAAATATGTGCAAATAGTTTTGAAAGCTGAAGTATCCATTTCTTGCCTGGTTCAATAAACAAATAGCATATTTATTAAAAAAAACTAGCATATTTTATGTTAATTTCGTTGTTGGTGAACATTATAAATTTCTATAAATATGTAAATGAATGGAACTACGGGTGGCGCAGAATGTGCTATATGGTTTGAATTCTATATAAAAAATTTTTTTTAATTATTAATTTTTCTTTGGTTTTTTTCAGCATTTGTGAAAAGACTTGGAGATTTACTTATAAATAACTGTAAACTCGATCAAAAATAATTACACCTGAAATTTTGGAAAGTTATGGAAAGTATGCTAAAAAGAGCACGTATGTGAGAAGCAGAAAATAGACATCACTTAAAGGATATCATTATTCAAAGCTAATTGCAAAAAATTCCCCAATAATCGCATAAATAAAAAAGTTATAAGCCCTTTAAACCATATAGCTCATTCTGCACCACCCTGTATTAAAGTTAAAAAGGATAAAGTATTTAATAAAATAACAATATTATTTACTTACTTTCCTCGCACATAATGTTCGCTGATCATTGTGGTTCCTAATTTACCTCGAGTTTTGTAAATTTTCCAAGAAACACAGCAAAATATTAGAAAATTTATTACCAAAATTGTCATAACAACTGGCGCAAAATATATATCCAAATATAAAGTAAGATAAGCTAAAAAAAACGCACGATATAAAAAATACAACCAAATCGAATTACCATATATCACAATTTTTTTTTTTTTTTTTGGCACTATGCGCCTACGATTTGGCGTAAAAGCAACAAATAATAATATATCACAATTTAAACTTACTCGTCATTACGCAGGACTTTGATTGCTCGTATTTGTAACAGTTTTTGTAAATAAACGCAAAATTTCTCCACACAGTGGGAACAGTAGTCAAGGCAGCCATACCCCAAGCATACAGAGAATAAAAACCAAATCGTATTTTCTTTTCATAAGAATTTAGTTCTTCATATGATGCACTAAAGTTTTTCCACGCATCAAACCCTAAAATGTTAATCCAGTAGATAATGGCCATGTTAAAGAAGAAATGTGTAAATCCTGGAGAAATAGTTAATCACATATTACTTGGAATATAACGAGTTGAAGTTAAATTTATTTCTACTAACCCATTAAAATGTAAACTAAATTCGGAAAACGATATTTGATTAGGAACATGTGCGGTATTATGAAATAAAAACTATTTGCTGTAATCACCGAAATCAAATAGCAAATGAAGCATTTTCCCTTTAGATTTTTATGCAGGGGCTTTAGAATTATGAAGACGATTAATGTTGGTATCAGTAGAAAGTCTGAAAAGAAGTAAACTAAAAAGAAATAACGACTGGTTATAAAATAACTGTATGTGGTAGCATAAATTATCTAAAGTAACTTCATCTATATAAATTATATTAAATTGCTTGAACTCAGAAAATTGTATTATAATACATATTTACTTATCATTCACATAAGAAATTTCGAATCGAAAATTGCTTAAATAATGATAAACAATGCCTCATTATAAAGTTTTGTTGCTTTATTACTCATATTTAGTTAAACTAAGATTGAAGAATGGTGGCAATAACGGTAACATGTGCCATTAGAACAACAAACTCTAACCTAGCATTTACACATGCCACTGCCAGTTCGAAAAACTCAATACACTCACACTTTTTTACTAATACACTCACATTTTTCGCAATGGCAGCTCCAGTGGCAGCAAAAATTTCATGCGAGTGGAAATTTGGCACTTGCATGCCATTAAATGACAAAACGATGAGCAATGTTACCCTGTTTAAAATTTAATGCAAACAAACTGGATTATTGTCAAATTTTAATTAAAGTTTTGACTTGATAAATGTATTATTATGATTAATTTTTTGAAACGCGCATTACTAAAAGCAGGTTTGTCAATTATAGAGCATTAATATTGTTAAAATAATGCTTATATAAATAAATGTAAACCATTCCCCCAAATATGTGCTTATATGATTAGCTTGGTAACTCTCTTTGGTTTTTTGGAACAGGGTAAGGTATCGTTTACGATCTTGATCTGGTTACCACCAGACATTTTAGCAAATAAGTTAGCTGGGAACGAGACGGTAAGCCTAAGGGCCACAAGAGCATAGATGGATAACAATATCGGAAATGATGAATCACGTTGATAATGTCACATCTGAGGCAATATTTGATCCCTGCTTCACCATAAGCATTTCGGATAACGTGGTTTCCTATAATGACCTACAAATTCCCGCGAATGCGATTCAGACATTAGCTGCCGGGTCTTGAACACTGTATGGTGTCCGTTCCAGCATATACTCCGAGCAGCGGAACTGGAGCATTCGTTTAAGGCTGCCGGACCACTGCAGTGTCATTCAAGCTGATATAGTGGCCAACTACACAGCCGCTCTACATATGAAATAGTGTTTTCACTCCCAAGGAGTAAGCAACTAACTTTACACAAGTTTCATCTAATTGCCAGTCAGAGATGGTTTAATGAAACTACCTGTGGGGATTCCAAGTTAATTTGGCCAATCATAAATAAAAAAGAACTCGGCGGGCATAACAGCTGTTCTGACATCACCTCAGGAACTTAGTAATTGCGGTTATAGCTGGTCACTGGCCCATTGGGAAGCACGCAAAAAGGCAAAGATAAGGCAACCTTACAATGACCTATGTAGAAGTTGCGGCAACGAGGAGGAGAAAGATTCTACGAAACATCTTCTCAGTCTTTGCCCGGCATCCGGAGATCTAAGACTTGAACTGTTTGGTCGAAGAGCCCTTGGGGACTTCCTCTCTTTATTGAATCAACACAGTAGCTGAGTGTGGCAAAGAAACATGGTAGCACAACTTGAACTAAATAATGGACCCACGTGACCTGTGCTTTATTGCTGCAAATGGAACCTAAGCTTTGTTATCCATTGAAATCTGTTTTAATAAAAGTTTACTAATTTTAATTAAGGGGGGGGTGATGAATTTTATGCTATACTTGCCTTAACCTGTGAATAGGGTTAGTTTAAAATAAAATAACAAATACTTTCTTCTTTACTTACTATATACATGTTTAAAAGCGAAAAAATAATGCAATTCCCAACGACAATCCAATTGCACAAGACGGTAGTTCTTAGCGTTTTTTAAAGAAAATGGTGTAAAACAATATTCAGTATTAATCTATGACGTAGAAAGAGAGATTCATGAAACATTTTACACTTAATTCTTATATACAATAATATAATTACTTACAGCAACATCAATATCGATAGTTTCATTCATTTGCCAGTGAAGAGCTTCGGGGTGTTTACAGGGCAAATGGACTTTATAACTAAAATCTTTAAAAATATTTAATTCGCGTTTCGTTGTATTGAAATGATTTATCTTCATGTTCCAATTGACTTTAACGTATTTTCGTATTGGTTCGCATTTGTGACGGGCCATGGCGAAATACTCTCCGGGTTGGCAGCACAACTGTATTGTATTGTTTTTCTGTTGCAAAGGTTTTGATAAAATCAAGGAAATCGGCGGCAAAAGTAAAAGAAGCGGCACAAAATTCATTTCGATTATTAAATTAAATATTTAAACGTTTATTTGAAATATTTTATTTGCACGGTGTACTGTTTCTCGTCGAATGCTTTGCATTGCACTGATTTTAATAAATTGAAAGTTCTGATAATCTATTTGTATTTACATTCATTCAATGTTTTTTCCACACACGTAAAATTTATTTAAAGATCTTGCAATTACAGATAATTTATAGAATTGTTTATAATACTTACAGTGTCGTTTAAATGTCTTAATAATAATTACAACGTCTAACTGCCGGAGTCAACATCAGAGTTCTTTGACGTTTTATTGTAAATGATTTAATGACAAATGTCGTTAATAAAGAGATTCATTGTCATATCGCTCATTTGCTGCAAGACCGGCATAACTAAAAAAAAATAAATTTTGGAGTTAGAGATGCAGAATTGTTCGCTTTGTTTTTCTTTATATTGTGTATTAAATTCATCTTTATATCTTTTTTATTTACCCAGTTTGAAGAGAATATGTCTTCTTTTTTTCTAAGTAGTTAGAGCAAATTAAAAACTTTAAATGCGTTTATCTCGAAATGGATTTTTTTAAGTTATGCCGGTCTTGCAGCAAATAAGCGATATAATGAATGGAAAGTTATATTATAGTTAGAATTATTCCTAAGTATGTATACAATGCTTCAATGTTAACCAAACGTTGATTAAAGCAAAAAGTATGTGAAATACCAAAATTTATTTTTGTACTACATCTTGTAATATCATTAATAATTGTAAAATTATTAAAACTAGCCGGCAAAAAATAAATCGTTTTAAATAAAAATATATTAAATATAAAGATTTCAAGGCGCTTAATTCAAATCCGTTTTCAGTTTTTTCCTATCACGTCTAGTTTTTTTAGTTCCTTTGAGTTATGCAAGAATATATATTTAAATTTTCAACTGTTTCGGACTTATTCAGAATTTAGTAGCAATCAATTTTCATGCAGAATTGGTACTATTTTTTTGTTTTAAAAAATTCATAAAAAAAAATTTCGACAAAAATTTTACATTTTTATAATTCATCAGAAATAAAATAAGCTACATATATATTATAAAATGTTCAAACGACTTCAAGGTAATTGTATTCGAAATCAGCTGTTGGTAATTTTATCCAAATCGACAAATTGTTTCCAAGTTTTGATCGAATGTACACTTAAAATATTATTACAGTAACGGACTGTATTTTATTTAAGAAGTATTTTGTTCAGTAATTTTTAAATAAATAAACATTTAAAATTCCAAGCAAATTTATTTTTAACTGATTTTAACATTTATTCAAAAAACTAAGTGCATATTAAAACGGATTTTCAGTTGCAGTTAACATTGTCCGTTGATTAAGTTAAATTCTTCTTTATGTAAAATTAAATAAAAATGTAATTTAAAATAACGAACAGTTCATTTAATTTTTACTGTCAAAAATGCAACCACGAGCTCCGTAAAAACAAATGAATATTCAGTTATTTTATATAATATAAGTAAAATAATTGCGAAATCATTGGTGCGATTCACTAACTTTTAACGAACCGACAATCGTAATATAGTGGCAACTTATTGCACAAATTCCTGTTGTAGTCGGGGCGTTAGTTTCATAATTTGGATAGGATGGCTAAGGGACAAGCAATTTACAAGGGACGAGGGCTAATATTAGGATCTCGATCTTCTACTACCTTTAACGGGAAATTTCCTATTTAGATTTTGTCTTTTTTCCATCTTTATCCTTTTCCCAATGGATTCACAATGGCCCTCGGAGCAGGCGTGTCAGCAGGAAAATACAGGTTTATGTTGTGTTAACAGGTTTTCCAGCAGTGCGATTCTGTAATAAATTTTAACAAAAGTTGTCATTGTTATAAATTTAACAAGAAAATTAACGATGTTGACATTCTGCAACATTTTAAACAAAATTTGTTATCGTAAAGGCAACTGTTTGTGTTAAGCTAACGACTATTTTTTAAGTGTTGCTTATTTATTGTTTTATATCGTAAAAATAAAAAATTTTAGTTAAAAGAAAAACTATAACTTGAAAATGGCCATTGGATATTTTGCATTTAATTTAATAGTTAAAATTAGGGAATTAACGAATACCGATATATCGGCGATATTTCAGATTTTCCGATATATCGGTCTTTAAATTTTTTTTTTTTTGGAATATTTTTAAACAAACAAATTAATTTTCAATTTACAAGATTTTGTTTGTCGTGCTTAATTCCCAGTTTTTATTCTTTATAAAAATACTTGAAATTTATTGTTGATGGGATATGCTATTCCTATGCGCATTTCACTGGTTGCTAAGACCAGATCATCAGGAAACTCCATCCAAAGATTTAAGAAAAACTAAAGTTATTATACAACTAAAACTGTTAAGCGTATAAGAATTATAAGAAACAGTTTTACAACATCAACATAGTTGCTATGCTTAGTTTATACATAGCAACTAAGAGAAATTACACAGCAGAGCACAAAATTAAAACAGAATAATAAATATGTTTTATACAATAAAGGAATCAACAAAGATGAAAAATACTTCGGAGTAACTAAAGGATTTTAGGCTTTAGAAAATAATTACCTAGAGTGTTTGGCCCTCGATACATTGCTCGAGTGATTCAAAGATAATTTACTTCAATCGTAGGGAAAAAACGTCTTATTGAGTTACCTAACATGTCCCTGCATTCCGAAATTGTTGAAAATACGGTCACACCTAAAAGTGGTACATAATAAGAAGCTCCGATGTGGATGAGCCTCTTTTCATCCTGTACGGTGATTCTGCTAAAGAATCTGCTTGTTTACGGGCGCAATGACATGTTATACCCAAACTTGAAAAAACTTGCGAAGGAATTCTTAAGATTGCGAAATCGTTTATCCCCTTAAAAGTACTTTGTTTATTTAACAAAAAACTTATTAATATTTTCGTATAAAAATGTTTTCTTTTTTTTTTGTTAATATTATCATGAATTCAGATGTAATTCTTTGTTTCTTAAATCTTGTTAATATCAATATTATTAAAATTCAACATGTGTATCGCTATCGATATCGGCGATATTTTTGTTTGAGTATCGGTTCAAGGCGGTCTCAAAAAAACAGCTGACTGTTGTTTCTTTGCCTGCTGTTGTTGTAATGTTGTGATATTGAGTACACCTTGCTAAGTAAGTCATCGTCCAGACCTACAATTTTTGTTGCAGCAATTCTTGAGTGTAATAGTGAGAGGGGTAAGAAGATTGGGAAGGGGAATTCAGTTTCATGTACTCTGCAATTCTGTTTTGTTTTGTAATTCTCACACAAAATTAAACATTTCTAATTTGTTGGACTATTTCGAAAGGTCGACTCATATTACTATATTTATTTTACTTCTTAAGCAATAACTTCAGTACACTTTTCTTAAGCACAAATAGTACAAAAATTAATATACTTTCAATAAAGTTCATAGAAACTATTAAAAGTTCAATATATTTGTAATCCTTTAATAAATAGATACAAATCCATTGAGGACCCATTAAAATAAATAAACGCAAGCAAATTGTAGTACTAAAAATAGAAAAAATTTGTTAAATCTTTCACTTTTTTTGTTTATTTAAACATTCCCTTAGACTTACTTCTCTTGCAAAAATCGTTTATTGTATACTGAAGCGACAACTTTACGACGTATTCTAAAAACTTTCCAGGATACAGCGCAAAATATTAGAAAGTTTATGAGCAAAATTGTCATGACAGCAGGTGCAAAATAAATATCCAAATATAAAATAAGGTAAGCTAAGTATAAAACAATAAAGAACAAATAAATCTACAGGCAAACAATAAAATAGCACAACATACTCAGCATTATACAGGACTTAGACTGCTCATATTTATCACAGTAATCAAAAATAATTGAGTAATTCCTCCAGATAGTGGGCACCGTGGTAATCGCACCCATACTCCAAGCATAAATTGAATAATTACAGAATCGTCTTTTCTTTTCCAACGAATTTAACTCCTCATAAGACTCACTGAAATTTTTCCAGGCATCAAAACCCAAAACATTAAGCCAATAGACGATGGCCATATTAAAGTAGAAATGAGTAAATCCTGTGGGAAATCTTCTAATTAACCTTAAATATAATCTTGAATTTCAAATACGAAAATTTAAAATTTGTTTGTCATATTTCACAAACGAGTATCCGCATAATACTAACCCAATAAAATATATACCAAATTTGGAACACGATATTTTATTAGCAGCATATGTGGAATTACGAAATAAAAGCTATTTGTCATAATCACCGAACTCAAATAGCAAATGAAACACTTTCCCATCAGATTTTTATTCAGCGGCTTTAGAATTATGTAGACGATTAATGTTGGTATCAGCAAAAATCCCGAAAAGAAGTAAACTGAAAAAAAAAACAAAGAAGAAGATTATCATTTCAGATATTCCGGATTTTTAATCACAATAAAAATTTTCTACACTATCTGAAATTACGTGATACCGAAAAAACAAGAACAATTTTTAAACATATCATGGTCAGCGTTGACTATTTTTAATGCTATTGTAATTTCTTAACTTAACTTAGGAAAAAGAAAACAGCAAAAGCAAAACAAGGGAGAGTAATAATTTGCTTAAATTCTCTATGTGTATGGTCTCTACTTAAGCAATTAGCAAATCAACCACTTTTAAAAGAATTGATGTTAGTAAAAAGTTATTTTTTTTTTTACTTTTGAGAAACTGTTAATTAAGCATTAAGAAACATAGTTTTTTAATTTGCTGCAAAAAATTTTAGCAAATTATTTATTTAATATTAGTACCAACTTAACGCCTATAATAACTTTTATGTAAACCCAAACGTATCTTTAGAATAAATATAAGAAGTTCCCTTTATTGGACTAAAACCACAAAATAGCTCTAATTCACGGTAAAAGATGTTATCAACGGGTTAAATTATAACAAAAAACCACTTAGAGTCGATGCGTATTTAGCACGTTAGCAGAAAATACAACAAATAATGCTCGTTCCCGCGTCAATTGGGTCTACGTACCGGTACGACTCGGAGCATCAAATGCACCGACCAAAAATTGTCAACCCAGCAATAGTAACACAAGTCGATCTGTTATAACAACAACAACCCATAATGCTCTTAAATTCATAAATCATAAGTCAAGGTGTTCAGATAGTTAAATACCTCATAGCCAACCCCACAATTTTTAAATACCAAATACAGCTCTGGAAAAGATTTACATGGAAACCTACGCCAGGGCCCACTCTATTATGGATCTTAACCACATAATCTCAAAGAATGAGTTTACCAACCGCGCCCGAGTATCGCTGCTTGTTTGATTTTTCTAATCTCCGCTGCCTTTGAAAAAATGATAGCAGCATCTGCTGAGTGGTAACAGCATCTCCACCAGGGCTGAAAAGCAAACCCTTAAGTGGGATTTTGGATATCCCTTCCCGCGACCTTGGGTATTATTATTATTATCGTTTCAGCGAAAAGGCGAAAATTCCGCAATCTTCCTGAAAGTCGTAAAGCATTTCCCGCAAAAAGCAAACTAACAGATGCTTCAACCATGAATCAGTCCACTGCCGTGGTACCTGATAGAATGTCCGGTCAGCCAACCAGTTGGAACAGTAGGACAGTGGTTAGGGCCACTAAGATTTTATGGGGTAACCCAGACAAAAGGAGAACAAGAAGCTCCCTAATGGGAGTAAATACGAAGTTAATATGATGGTACTTATTCTGACTGGCCATACAGGACTACGGGCACAACCACATCAAATTGGGCAAACAGAATCTGACGAGTGTATAGCGTGTGGTGGGGAAGGCGAGACGCAAGAACACTTTTTCTGCCACTGTCAGGCCTTCGTCGAAATAACATCCAAACACCTCGGGAGCGATTTCATGTTTGACTTGAGATCACTGAGGAACGTTGATTGGAAAACCTTAAGGAACTGCGTCCGGGAAACTTATTTTCTTAACGCCGGACGTTAGCACCCTCCCTATAGGTAGCGGTAGCACTACCCACCTAAATTTCCATGTTTCTTAACGAGCGCACAACGTGCCTGATAGTGGCCTAGGTGTACATCGTTCGTCGCACTGATATGAGGTTGCGTCTTTGATGCTTCGTCCTCCTTTCGACCTAACCTTACTTAAGAATTCTAAAATATAACAATTTGTACATTACTAGATATTAGGGACTTCTTGAAAGGCTAACGAAAATTAATCGAAATAATTCGTTGAAATTATACAATTGTAAACAAAAGTTTTGTTTCAATAAGGCGATGAATAGAAGCATAAAATTGACGCGGCTTGCTTGTACCGTAAACTGGAGAACAAATTTTTAAGCTCTTGGTATTGTTGATTCAGCAAGTCTGGAGTTTTTTGAATTTCCCACCTCTTAACTGAAAGCGCAACATTGCTCCTTTCCGTTGACAAAATTTAAATAAGCTACGTCATGAAGTTTTTGCTTGAAAGCCATTGATAGCAGACTTAATACGTCGTGATTTGAGGCGAAAGTGAAAAAATGTAAATTTCATGTGCTCATTAAGCCTTCAATGAAAAAAGTCCATGAATAAGGCTACGAATTGCTGCCGCATATACCCTATTTTCCGGATTTGGCACCGAGTGACTATTTCATGTTATCAAACCTACAGAATTGGCTTGGAAGGAACTGAAAAAAATTGGAGACACGTTGGACAAAGTGTATGGAGCTCAAAGGAGAATAGGTTCTTTAAAAAATGAAAAGCTTTTGTATCCATAAATGTGTGATTAATTGAAAAAAAGGTTTTAAAAAAGCAGACTTATTGAACCAACCTCGGGACATAAATTTTTAAAAATTATAAGAAAAATGATATCCAAATATTATTGAAAAACCTCGAGTTAACCTCCAAAACATAATTTTCTCTACGAAGGGCACATAAAAACCGCAAGATTCGTGGGAAAATCTTCATATTGGCTGCAGGGGTTTTAATTGACTTGTAGGTCGAAAATTAATTGAGATTTCCTAAGTAAGTGTACAAAAACTAAATTTTAACTTATTCTACTCACCATATTGATGTTTAAATGCTAAAAAGTAATGCAATTCTAAGCGACAATCCATTTGCACAAGATCGCATTTCTTAGCTTCTTTCGAATAAAATGGGTTAAAGCAATATTCGACATTGGACTATAACAAACAAAAATTTAATTAGTAAATGATTTTACACGCACATCGTTCTTAGTTTTGGAAATTTACCACCACATCAATGTCTATAGTTTCATTAATTTGCCAATGTAAGGCTTCGGGTTTTTCACACGGCAAATTAACTTTATAAGTAAAATTTTTCAAAATATTTTGTTCCTTCTCCGTTTCATTGACAAAATTTATTTTTAAATTCCAATTAACATTCACATTTCTTGGTATTGGCTCGCATTTGAATCGAGTTAAATTGAAATATTCACTGGGTTGACAACACAACTGTATTTTGTGATTTGACTGCTGCATGGAAAGTGAGGAAATCAAAGACATCGTTGATAAAAATGCAAAAAATGGCGCAAAATTCATCTTAATAGTTTTATTATTAAATATTCATTTATTTTCTAGTTTTATATTATTCCGTGTTATTGCTTTTCGAATAGTTTTTTCATACTGATTAAATACAATAACATTTTATAATAAAAAAAAATTATTTATATTTATATCCGAACGCGGCATTTTTTTTTTAACCGCAACCATAGAGGTGAGATTTATTTTAATATGCAGCTAATGAAAGTATTTTTTAAATTTAGCGGACTCTTTGCTATGAGTGGAGAAAGACAAAATAAAATTTTACTTATGGTATATACATTAAAATAAAACAAGTAAGAGAGCTTTATTCAGCTGTACCGTATCTTTAATACCCTCCAAAGAGAGCTTTAATATTTCAGGAGTGGTATTTTTTTTGGGATTTACAAACTATAAGTTGATCTTTATAAGACCTGACCTCACAGTATTAAAATTATTTGCCACATTTATTTAAATTACACAGTGCAACAAAATTCGAGTCATTGCCGCCAACCTCAATACTTGCAATGCGAAATGGAACTAGACTATTGGTTAAGCAAGTCTGGTTTAAAAAGTTAGCTCTGTTTTCTGAATTTTCTGAATAATTTGAAAAAACAAAAAAAGGGTTCGAGAATACTTTTTTTGACACTAACAAAACTGTTTATAAGGTAACCCCATAAACGGTACAATAAATAAGGTATAAACAGAGATTTGCGATTTTTAAAAAAGAAAACAGAACTTCGCAATTACACTTATTTAACATAACAAATTTAGAAAAATTTACAGTTGGGAATTTATTTAAAAAAAAAAATCGATTTAAGATCTTGTATACTGTTTTTTGAATATCGTTTAATCTCTCTCTAAATAATATGCTCTAAACGTTAAGTTCATATCGTTGTTAATTTGCTTAAAATCCGAGATTTTAAAAACTAAACTTAAATTGCCAATGTCGCAAATGTAGAACAATGATCTTGGTTTTAATATTAAGAGAAGGTTGTGATTTTGTACCCACAATTCGAGGTACGTATTGTCCCTTTTAATAGCAAAATTAAGAATCATAAGAGTTAAGAAAGTAAATTAATCTGATATCCAGCCAAACATTACGGCAATTACGGAATGCTTTTAGACGAATAAGGGAAATTGATAACAAAGCTCCCATACGTATTTTTACGGATAGCCAAACGTTCATCAAAACTCTGAAAAACGACCATGTCAAAACTCGGACCGTTATGGAAGTATATTTAAGGAGTATGTATATTAAACTCTTATTGCGATTGTGTAGACTTGGAGCTAACAGGGGTCTCAATGGGACAAAGGAGGTTATAGGACTTAAGAGGCCAACACTAAGAAGACTAGTTAATATATTAAAAAGTCACAAGGAACTACAGACTCATTAGGATCGCATAGGATTATCTAACGATACATTATGTGGAGTATGTAGCAAAAAAGACGAGAAACTAAGACACAACTTATGAGAGTGTCCTGCATCTAATCGCACTTGGAAACCTGGAATTTTTGGAAGACTAAATTCTTAACATAGTATTCAATCTGATTTCGGGATAGTGAATGGGTGAAACTTTCCATTTATACCCAAACTAACCTATTTAACCTAAATTAATCTTGTTTTACGGTCCTCTGAGTGCAAAGAAGCACTGCCTCTGTGGTTGCCAACGCATTAATCCTATTTATGACTTTTATACCCTCCACCACAATTAGTTGTGAAGAGGGTATACTAAGTTAGTCATTCCGCGTGAAACTTTTTTTTTATTCATTTCAGACCCCATAAAGTGTATATATTCTATCTCCTTGAGTAATTCTTAGTGGATTAACCATGTCCATCTGTCTGTCCGTCTGACCGTCTGGTGGAACAATGCACGGAATGATATAAGATTTTTCAAAAGTTCGTTTCATTCGACTAGAAATCACACTGTGAAATTTCGTGAAGATCGGTCCATAATTTACTTTAACCGTACACTAAGAGAAAAATGACGACCTAATTTAAAGAACAAAATTCTTGAATAAGGATTGCAGAAATCTTCAGATTTCATTCTTGAAATTTGGTCAGTAAGATTGATATTATCAAATTTAAGCATAAATTCTAATTTTTTTTTAATGAATTCTAAAAGTCAAGAACATAATCTTTATTTTAAGATCGTTTTCTTGAAATTAGGAATATATGTATTCTTAAAGTTAAGGTTTAATTCTTGTTTTTTTTTCGAAATTAAGCATCAATGAAAGCGTGTTGAGTAATAAATTGTAAGACGCTGAACGAAGAAGACTTATTTAGAAAAAAAAGTAAAAAAAAAATAATAAAATATTGTGAAAGGCAATTAAAAATGGGAAATCAGAACACAGATGAAATGCTGTTTATAACCATACCAATGAGTGACGATTTATAACCGCTGGCCAATAAACAATATGATGTTATCAGCATGCCGTAGGAAATTGCATCGGAGTTTTTAGACAACGAATTGTTAAAAAACTTTCTTCAAGAGTTTCCAATGGAATCTGTTTTCAAGTATCTCAAGGGTATATATGCAAATAAAAAAATTGTTTAAGTTCATAGATTTATTTCATCACCTGTTATTTGACATTAAATTTATTTGTTTCAGACTTAAAAGTGACTTTTTAAAGTTTGCAGTACATGAAGAAGGAAGTCATAAAAGAACCGATTCCTCCTCTGGAGCTAAGAATGGAGTTCCAGAGATTCCAGGTAAATGCACTTCCAGTCTTATGAAATTGGTTCTTTACTTAATGAAGTAGATATAATTGAAATTTCGGATTTTACTATTCCTCCTTTATATTTATATTCAATTAATAATGGAAAGACATATGTTAGACCTATGTTAATATAAGTGCATATTTATGTACTTGTAAGTATTACATTATCATTGCGGTTTTCTTTTTTTTAATACATAAACATATGATAATATTTAAATAAATAAAAACCTGTGTTTTATTTCAACATTTGAACTCGGATTAAAACCAATAAGATTATTTTCAAGAAAACATTCTTAAACCCGATTTTAAAGGAAGAATTTCATTAAGAATTAATTCTTGATTTAAGATTTCTAATAAGAACAAAATCTTGAATTCGATCTTAAAATGAGAATTTATTCAAGATTAAAAATTAAGAATTTGTTCTTGAATTAAGAATTTTCGCATTTAACAGACTATTTAGATTGAAATGATTTGATTTTGAACATAAAATCTCGATTTTAGCACGTTTTTCCCCTTAGTGTACTCTCGAAAACTGTTTAGTACGCCTAAAACCGTAATAAATAATGATATCAAAATAAAATGTAATACTTCTAAGTTGTATAGCACTAGAAATCACACTAATAAATTTTGTGATGATCGGTGCATAATTTACTATAGGCCTACTCTGGGAAATTAATTAAATACGCCTAAAACCGTAGCAGATATATTTATTGTGGTAACATTTCTTCCAACATTGTTTCATATGGCCAGAAAAAATGTCATGCAATTTTGTGATATACGGTCCATAATTTACCATAGATCCCATATTTAGCAGCCTTCTGAAATTCACTGTAAAAGCTAAAACAAATTTCACCACTGTGTTGAAATTTATTGTGTTGAAATTTATTGAAATTTATGTTTTTTAATACCAGAAATCACTCTGCGGAATTTTGGGATGATTGGTTCATAACTTACCATGGCTTCAATACTGTTCCGAATCATGATATTTAAATATAGTTCTAAACCGCAACCAATTTTAATGCTGATGTCTGTTTTTATAAAGATAAATTAATAATAAATAGACATCATATAGATGGAGGGTATCAAAGATGCGGCACAGCCGAATTTAGCACTCTAACTTGTTAATGTTGTAAAATATTAGTGGGAAAACATTTTTTTTTTTTGGTAGATTTATATTTATTTGAGGACTAGTAAATTTTATTCAATTATCAAATTTTATTATGTACTGTACAAAGTAAAATTAAAAAAAATTCTTATTTAAATTCCGAAAATTGAAACAGTGTTTGGCTTTTGATAACACATTATATTCCTAAAGTATTAATTTAAAAATTTAACATAACAATGGCCAGTCACGGACGAAAACCACAACATCATCATCATCATCATAAATTGGAGTGCAATGTAACCACCACCATTTCAACCACAACTATTCACAGTACAACACAAACAACAAAGAAGTAATCAAACTCATATTTATTATCAAACAAATTGCAGGCCTCTCACCGGTAAATGGATGAATAATGGAAACAGTTTTAATTTGAAAAGGTATTCACCACCTTCTTTCTAACATCAATAGACGTACATAAGTGGCAGTCTAGTGAATGGGTAAATGGAAAATGTATTCTTTTGTTTACATCGCATTAAAATTATCTACTACATGCAATCGACCCTCAGACAGAGTTTCTAACGCTCTCCCTCTCCTCTGCATTTTCTTATTCGAAGGGAATAACATTTATTTCACTTGGAATTATTCAGTGGATTTGTTATTTTAAGGATAAACTTGGAAATGTTGTTGCTCCTTTCAGTTGTAAGAGAACACAGTTTTCACAACTTGATGTGCCATCGAGTCTTCTTTCATTTCTTTTGTAACCTTAAGGCCATTCATTCATTCGTTCATTGAAGATGTGTATTTTAATAAGAAGAGATTTGATGAAAATTATAATTTTAATTTTAATTAAATATACACGATGCAACGAAACGTGTTAATTAACTCATTTATATGCGTAAAATATTGTTCTTTAAATTCATTTCGGAATGAATAATTTTTGTATTTTGCATGCATTATAATGTTAATTAAAATATTTTATAAAACAATTTATTTGTGTACCTGATGCGATATCATAAGAATATCTTAAAGGCATAGTTTAAAAGCATTTAAAAATATTTGATTGGTTACTAGAAATTGTGTGTTGCCAGCACTAAAAAAAACCCCCGGTTAGTACAACAATTGCATAGTTTAAAATCTTTGGATATTGCTATGTTCACACTTGGGTTCTTATGGTATTTTCTTTTCTAAAAAAATAATAATAATGCATTATAATTGTGTAACACATTTATCAGGTTACACGCACCCTTACAAATTGATACATTTTTCTAAATTACAATGGAACAAAATAATAGCTACATTTTACACTCAACACTAATGTTTATTTAATGTGTTAAATATTGAATGCAAAGTTTGTACTAATAAGTGCTGGTTCACACACGTCAATTTCGACTCGTCAAGTCTTAAGTTTTTAGGAGAGAGGGGAAAAGAAAAGGCATTCTCTTTTCCCTTCTTTCCTAAAAGCTCAAGACTTGACAAGTCAAACTTGACGTGTGTGAACCGGCACTAAGCGATATTTACCGAGGGTGTAGACATTTTCAACAATTAATTTTCTTTGAATTCCAATAAACGTTTACAACACTGATTTTCAATAATTGAAGTAGGCTGTTGTAAAAAGTTTTGCGCCAAAATAATTATTAAATAAAAGTAAAACAAACTAAAAACAAAAATTTTTACATCCATCACAATGTAACCAAAAATCACAATATAACACAAATTGTACGCAAATACAAGAAAAATACTTGCTTGCATAAAAAAGTACTTAACGCAGATGCAAAAAAGGGTATTATCTCACACTCAATTATTACTGGAGGTAAGAAATTGAACAAATTCGCCATTTATTTCTGCAACATATTTAGACAGGAAAACGACAACTTTTCACATTTTTGCATTTATTTTTAGAATAGAACAAAAACCCGCGCGAATGGAACATTATTGTCAGAAAAGAAAACACCATTAAACTCGATTAAGCACCTCGAATGTGATTAAACCAGGGCTGCGGAGTCGTTAAGAAATAGTTATAACTCCGACTCCGACTCCTTTTGCTGAAATTTTTTAAGTACGACTCCGACTCCTACTCCGACTCCGACTCCTACTCTAACCTAGCATTATTTAAGAGACTAGTTTTTATTTGACTTTAAACTCTTTTTTAATTTAGTACCTGTTAAATGGTTAAATATAGCAAGAAAATGATTCTGTAAAAATTTCAAATCGATATTTTAATTCTAACGTGCCGCGCATTGAGCTTTAACCTACTAGTTACTAACTTTAGTATATTTTAAAGGTTATATTAATTTAATTTCAAAAGATTTTGTTATTCGTGCTTAATTCCCAGTTTTTATTATTGATAAAAACACTTGAAATTTATTGTTGATGGGATAAGCTATTCCTATGCGCATTTCACTGGTTGCTTAGGCCAGATCATCAGGAAACTTCATCCATAAAGATTTTGGAAAAACTAAAGATATTAAACCAAATAAAACTGTTAAGCGTATAAGACTTATAGCAACAGTTCTACTTGTAACAATATCAAAGTTTAAACAAAACACATCAACAATAAACAGTGGGTTTATCTCATCTTACATTCCCCACTACAATTAGTTGAAATTCTCTCAACATTAACTGTAGTTGTAAGTAGGTTAAGAAAAACAAAATAAAAACAAACAACAACTTACAAAAGATGTTGTCAATTAAGTGTTTTTTAGACCGTGCACTTGTCTGTTTATTATCAAAAAGTAATTTCAATTTTTGGGAATACAAAATTTTAATTTCAAAAGATTTTGTTATTCGTGCTTAATTCCCAGTTTTTATTATTGATAAAAACACTTGAAATTTATTGTTGATGGGATAAGCTATTCCTATGCGCATTTCACTGGTTGCTTAGGCCAGATCATCAGGAAACTTCATCCATAAAGATTTTGGAAAAACTAAAGATATTAAACCAAATAAAACTGTTAAGCGTATAAGACTTATAGCAACAGTTCTACTTGTAACAATATCAAAGTTTAAACAAAACACATCAACAATAAACAGTGGGTTTATCTCATCTTACATTCCCCACTACAATTAGTTGAAATTCTCTCAACATTAACTGTAGTTGTAAGTAGGTTAAGAAAAACAAAATAAAAACAAACAACAACTTACAAAAGATGTTGTCAATTAAGTGTTTTTTAGACCGTGCACTTGTCTGTTTATTATCAAAAAGTAATTTCAATTTTTGGGAATACAAAATTTTAATTTCAAAAGATTTTGTTATTCGTGCTTAATTCCCAGTTTTTATTATTGATAAAAACACTTGAAATTTATTGTTGATGGGATAAGCTATTCCTATGCGCATTTCACTGGTTGCTTAGGCCAGATCATCAGGAAACTTCATCCATAAAGATTTTGGAAAAACTAAAGATATTAAACCAAATAAAACTGTTAAGCGTATAAGACTTATAGCAACAGTTCTACTTGTAACAATATCAAAGTTTAAACAAAACACATCAACAATAAACAGTGGGTTTATCTCATCTTACATTCCCCACTACAATTAGTTGAAATTCTCTCAACATTAACTGTAGTTGTAAGTAGGTTAAGAAAAACAAAATAAAAACAAACAACAACTTACAAAAGATGTTGTCAATTAAGTGTTTTTTAGACCGTGCACTTGTCTGTTTATTATCAAAAAGTAATTTCAATTTTTGGGAATACAAAATTTTAATTTCAAAAGATTTTGTTATTCGTGCTTAATTCCCAGTTTTTATTATTGATAAAAACACTTGAAATTTATTGTTGATGGGATAAGCTATTCCTATGCGCATTTCACTGGTTGCTTAGGCCAGATCATCAGGAAACTTCATCCATAAAGATTTTGGAAAAACTAAAGATATTAAACCAAATAAAACTGTTAAGCGTATAAGACTTATAGCAACAGTTCTACTTGTAACAATATCAAAGTTTAAACAAAACACATCAACAATAAACAGTGGGTTTATCTCATCTTACATTCCCCACTACAATTAGTTGAAATTCTCTCAACATTAACTGTAGTTGTAAGTAGGTTAAGAAAAACAAAATAAAAACAAACAACAACTTACAAAAGATGTTGTCAATTAAGTGTTTTTTAGACCGTGCACTTGTCTGTTTATTATCAAAAAGTAATTTCAATTTTTGGGTATACAAAATTTTAATTTCAAAAGATTTTGTTATTCGTGCTTAATTCCCAGTTTTTATTATTGATAAAAACACTTGAAATTTATTGTTGATGGGATAAGCTATTCCTATGCGCATTTCACTGGTTGCTTAGGCCAGATCATCAGGAAACTTCATCCATAAAGATTTTGGAAAAACTAAAGATATTAAACCAAATAAAACTGTTAAGCGTATAAGACTTATAGCAACAGTTCTACTTGTAACAATATCAAAGTTTAAACAAAACACATCAACAATAAACAGTGGGTTTATCTCATCTTACATTCCCCACTACAATTAGTTGAAATTCTCTCAACATTAACTGTAGTTGTAAGTAGGTTAAGAAAAACAAAATAAAAACAAACAACAACTTACAAAAGATGTTGTCAATTAAGTGTTTTTTAGACCGTGCACTTGTCTGTTTATTATCAAAAAGTAATTTCAATTTTTGGGAATACAAAATTTTAATTTCAAAAGATTTTGTTATTCGTGCTTAATTCCCAGTTTTTATTATTGATAAAAACACTTGAAATTTATTGTTGATGGGATAAGCTATTCCTATGCGCATTTCACTGGTTGCTTAGGCCAGATCATCAGGAAACTTCATCCATAAAGATTTTGGAAAAACTAAAGATATTAAACCAAATAAAACTGTTAAGCGTATAAGACTTATAGCAACAGTTCTACTTGTAACAATATCAAAGTTTAAACAAAACACATCAACAATAAACAGTGGGTTTATCTCATCTTACATTCCCCACTACAATTAGTTGAAATTCTCTCAACATTAACTGTAGTTGTAAGTAGGTTAAGAAAAACAAAATAAAAACAAACAACAACTTACAAAAGATGTTGTCAATTAAGTGTTTTTTAGACCGTGCACTTGTCTGTTTATTATCAAAAAGTAATTTCAATTTTTGGGTATACAAAATTTTAATTTCAAAAGATTTTGTTATTCGTGCTTAATTCCCAGTTTTTATTATTGATAAAAACACTTGAAATTTATTGTTGATGGGATAAGCTATTCCTATGCGCATTTCACTGGTTGCTTAGGCCAGATCATCAGGAAACTTCATCCATAAAGATTTTGGAAAAACTAAAGATATTAAACCAAATAAAACTGTTAAGCGTATAAGACTTATAGCAACAGTTCTACTTGTAACAATATCAAAGTTTAAACAAAACACATCAACAATAAACAGTGGGTTTATCTCATCTTACATTCCCCACTACAATTAGTTGAAATTCTCTCAACATTAACTGTAGTTGTAAGTAGGTTAAGAAAAACAAAATAAAAACAAACAACAACTTACAAAAGATGTTGTCAATTAAGTGTTTTTTAGACCGTGCACTTGTCTGTTTATTATCAAAAAGTAATTTCAATTTTTGGGAATACAAAATTTTAATTTCAAAAGATTTTGTTATTCGTGCTTAATTCCCAGTTTTTATTATTGATAAAAACACTTGAAATTTATTGTTGATGGGATAAGCTATTCCTATGCGCATTTCACTGGTTGCTTAGGCCAGATCATCAGGAAACTTCATCCATAAAGATTTTGGAAAAACTAAAGATATTAAACCAAATAAAACTGTTAAGCGTATAAGACTTATAGCAACAGTTCTACTTGTAACAATATCAAAGTTTAAACAAAACACATCAACAATAAACAGTGGGTTTATCTCATCTTACATTACATTTACATTTTTGGTTATATTAATTTATTAAAATTATGCAAACAGTGCTAAAAAATGTAAAAATAGTTCTGTAGGGGAGAGATAAACTACACCAATTCACATCTTTTTCAAATAACGTTTTTTATACTGTTGGAATTTATAGATGTGTGAATTTCCATAAGTCCTATCTAATGTAGCTTTCGAAAAAGAAAAGTTGAAAACAAAACCAAGTCCAATTGGCTTAGACGTTAAAGGCATCAAGATTACTTAGTGTTGTTTACCACAATATTAATAGAGGCAAAGGACAGTCCTTTTTTGTAAATTGTGAAGTGAGGTCTTTTATTTTTAATATACATACATAAATTCAGACTCTGCCATTTTGGTCTTGTTTTATTTATTAAGTGAAATCATTCTCAGGAAAATTTAATATAGTTTATTAAAACATACAGATGCGCCTTCAGTTGTTAGTTCTATAATTTATATAACACATTTTGAAGAGAAACTTAACGTAAAAAAATGTTGTTAGCCTTCTATTATTTTTGGGAAATAGCACCCCTTTTGTTGTTGGACTTGGTGCTGTTTGTCTCAAGGCATGGAACAGTACCATAGAAGGTAACGAACCTTTTATGACATAATTTTTTAAGTATATCATCGACATAAAAAAAATATGTTAGGATCATATAAAATATTCGTACAAATGCACATTTTTATTACATAAACATCATTTGCGATTATCAACATGCTTGCGCGGTCTGCTATAAAGTTTTCAAAATGTGGCGTGATGTAGTTTATCTCCCACCTGCAGAGTTAAAAAAAATGTGAATTTTTAAACAACTAAATTTAAATCTTTTTCTTTAGTGTACTCGCCATTGCATTTTTCCGTTCCTAATTCAATATTATTATTGTCCAAGACCGAAATTTGAAATTGCAAGTCTTTATTATCTCTCCAATTTTCCCTAAAGTGAGTAAATAAAAGTATTCTCAAATCATTTTTCGGGCTAACCCCCACATTGACGGGAATTATATCTGGAATAATGTCATGTGTTTTTCCGAGTTCCTTTTCCTTTTATTCTATTATAATTCACCTTGAAGGTTGGAACTTAAAATGTAGTTCACTTAATGTTTTCACCACAGAAGCTACAGCTTATTTCAAGTCATATTCATGAACATGGCTACAAAAATATTTGTTAATATACGATAAATAAAAAACAACATCTTTACAAATTTAATTTTTTTAATTCCTTACTTCGGCTCTATTTCATTAACGATATCTTGGCGAAATTCAAATAGTGAACCCGCTGGTTATTTTTACAGAAATTTGAGGTCACATTAAAACATAGAAAAGGACATGCTTCGATACAATCTACATAGCTATTCTTATAAATTTTCAAAATAAGATGTTATCTCAATTTTTTAATTTTTGATATGAAAAGTATACTGGTCCTTATTTTCTGACTTCACAATTTCAAAAAGCAGACCCTCTTATGGCCAATTCCACTAATTTATTTAAATATCAATTTATGTTTAAAATTTGTTTTTTTATGTCAAATTAAAATAAAATTATAAGAAAAATTATATTTAAATATGAATTGATATTTAAAAAGAATTGGAGAAATTGATCATTAAAATTTTTTTATTTTGAAAAATATTGGAAAAATTTTAATGCAAAAAAGTCGGAGTCGGAGTCGGTAGTTTTTGTGGGTACTTCGACTCCGACTCCGGTACAAAAACCTCAACTCCGACTCTTTAACTCCGACTCCACAGCCCTGGATTAAAGTCTAATCAAATCAAAATCGAGATAATTAAACATACATTCAAGTAATTTGTTAATCACTTGACATAATTACAACTAAATCATCTCATAAATCACATAGAATCCTCTGGACATTCCTCAAACTGCGTATGATGTAGCATCGACGTGTATAACCGACCATGTTCATTTAAACTTGGCGTGCGGCGAATATCGGTTAAGCGAATGCGAATAATTAATTTAAACTTTTGCGAAAGCGAATGCGAGTACTAACAATATAGTTTATATCCAAATAATTTTTTAATTATTTTCAAGTACACTATGTGACAACCCAAATCGGCGAAGGTTCGGCCTACAAGAATCCAGATTATAGCGATTTATAGCTAGTAATTATTCTGTAGGGGAATTTTTCTGCTTTGAAAATCTTCATATCCGAATATCGCAAAGTGACGTTTTGCAAAATTATTAAACTCAAAGCCGGCTACAAAGTCAAAATCATTTTTTTCGTAAGTTATCTGGCGAACGGATTTTCCATTTTTTTGAAAATGTATAATTTGTCCACCCAACTACTTTTACACCCGGTCAGGTATTGAGCCTTCTCTAACTACAATTTTTCGATTTTTTTAAATTTAAAAAAAAATTTACATTTTACATTATTGATTTTTAAAATTTTCAAAAATCGAAGAAAAAAATTCTAGTTATGTAACGCCCACTACCGGACCGGGCTTAAAAGTTGTTGAATGGAAAAAAACCAATTTGCACCGAAGCATATTCGAAAGTGATGAACAGAACATTTAAAAAGTGTATTTTAAACGAATAATCAAAAAATATCAAAATTTACCACATAGGCCCTTTTGAAGAGTTCTAGAAAATATTACAAAATTGGGGAAATCAAAACCACTTTTTTTAATCATCCGATTTGGCGTGAAATGCCTGTATATGGAAATATAAAGTTAATTCCGTATATAAATTTATATTAAACAGATATCGCTTATTTGCGGAAACATCGTCATAACTTAAAAATATTAGTTTTACAGAAAATGACTTTAAAGTTTTCAATTTGCACACAACATAGGAAATTTTATTCTTTTCAAAAGAGTATAGTTTACAATATCTTCATATTGAATAATAACCAATTTACAAATTACGTGTTTTGTGAATTGGTTGCATTAGTGAAATTATCAAAATTTGCGATGAAGCAACTGTCAAATTCTACTGCCAACACCAAATATTAACGTGTGGACCGCATTAATGGTATTGGAACAAAGTTCATTAACAAATTTTATAATACATTGCTGAGCAATTATCTTTTAACACAAGCTGTCAAAAAAAATTGTCAGTTACAAAAAGACATTTTAAAGTATAACTGCCAATTTCACCACTTTTACTTTAACTTCCAGTCAACAGTATGTTTTGACAGTTTTAACTAGTAGTTAATTAGAATTGAACTTGGTGAAATTAATAGAAAATTTCTAAATTTATAATAAAAAATAACTAAACAATATATTGGTTGTCATAGAAAATGTCAATATATATTTACATACAAATTCATGTTTTGTGTTTAGATATACGTTTACTCCACTCTGAAAAAAATATTAAATAGAACATTTTTGTAACGTCAATCTGCCGACATTATTGATTTGGTTCACAAATACAATTTGCTCGTCTAGACGTAGGGTTAAAGACATTAATTACGGCAGGCTACACGACTACAAATGCTGCTTGCTGATATTGTAGTCGTGTAAACAAACATGGCGGCTGTCATATTTTTTTTCCTCCATCGCTAGACCGGATGTCAGAAATCGCCAAACTTTAATTTTGTTCTGGTTTCGTAAAATTTTTTTTTTTTTTAATTAAATTTTGCATACGAAAAAATCAGTTTTATTTTTCCGGAAAAAAATTGCCAAAAACTATTTTAGTCAAAAATCTCCAAAAACTGAGAAAAAATACAAAAAAGTCGCCGAAGGTAGAGCTGGCAAACTATCGATAGTCGCAACATTCGATATTTTCGATAGTTTGTTGACAAACTATCGATACTATCGATAGTATCGAATTTTTTGTCGAATTCCTTAATTTAATTTGTAAGTAATTACCGTACTTGTCCATGTAGAAATATAAAGAAATACAATTTTCCAAATTTGGAATAAAGTTTAATCTTTCTTAGATTTTCAGTCATTTTCCTTATCACAAGCTAAATTTTTTCAAATATGTATTAAAATATACATACAGTTTGCAATAATTCGGGTTCCACTAAAAAAAGTTGTCATATTTCAATTTATTTGTGATTGCATATGATGTTGAATTTTCAAAACTTCAAGAATAATAATGTGCACTGGTTAGTATGTAAAAAAAATCAATATGTATTCAAAATTTTTCAAAATAAAATATTTATTTTTGTTTTTTCTTTACCAAACAAAAAATCAACCAATTGAAGTCGGGACTGTAAGAAAAGATAAACTCAATTTTTATTGTTGTTGTTTTTGTTTAAGCTTTGATATTGTTACAAGTAAAACTGGGGTTTATAATTCTTATTCGCTTAACAGTTTGATTGTATAATATCTTTAGTTTTTCTAAATTTTATGAATGAAGTTTCCTGACGATCTGGCCTAAGCAACCAGTGAAATGCGCATAGGAATAGCTTATCCCTTCAACAATAAATTTCAGTTTATCAATAGTATGAAATGGGAATTTAGCACATTTAAACGAAACCTTGTTAAAAATTTTCGTTTGGGAAAATATAGTTAATATAGAAAACTTTAAAATTACTTTGGTATACTCTTTTTACTTAAACTCGTATTTGGCGATTTTAAAATCTAAAAATATTAAATGTTGGCGATTTTCGATATACTATTTGGCGATTCAGGTGGAAAATAATTTGAGAAACCTGGTACATACATTTATAAAAATTTTTTCTTTGGCATGAGGATAAGCAAGGCTATTCAAAATGGTTGATCCTTAAGCCGATTAGATAACTGCCGCAACTAGCTAAGCTGTGCGGCAACGACGGCTGACTTGTTATTACCAAATCGAAACAAAAAATTATTGATAATTTTCTTAAAAAAGATTTCTACGATAGTATCGCTATCGAAAATAAACTATCGATAGTCCAATGGAAAGACAACTATCGATACTATCGAAAGTACTATCGATTGTTTGCCAGCTCTAGCCGAAGGTAAATTTGGTTCAGATTTTGTTATTTTTTCATACACTTCAGCCTCATCGATTTTATTACTGATGTTTTGACCTGCATACATACTGCTTGAATTTAAAAGTGACTGAATATAAAATTCACTTAAAATTATAACAAAACAAAAATCATGGGAAAAAAGTTGCCAGTTTTTTTTAAATTAGTAATGATAACAAAAAATGACAAACTGTTTAAAAAAAATCGCTGAAATAACATAAATGGTAAAAAAAGCCATGAAAATCGCCAGTTATCGCCAACAACGTCGCCAAGCGCCAAATGGAAAATGCCTCCACCAAACACGTTTAAAAATCGCCACGTTTGGCGATAAATCGCCATATCTGACAGCCTACATCTACTGAATTATGTATATTGAAGTCGTAAAAGATGTTGTAAAGACATAATCTATTTAAATAATTTAAAAATTAAGCCAATTTTGTAAAAAAAAGTCAGCGAATAAGTATTTATTATTATTTATTTATTTAAAATTTTACCTAATGCATTAATAAATAGGTATGCCTTCAACTATATTGTTATTTTGATCGATATCAAATGTCGTAATTTGACAAAGGCGATTTTGTATCATTCTAAATAAATGTTAGTCACAACGGCATATAATAAAACTTCTCATCCGTTGTTATTCAAATAGGTTTTTTTTATTGGTAAAGCTAAATGAAGTCGAACATTATCAAAGAATTAGAGGCATTACACGAAGATCCATATCAAACGCACTTATACAACCGGCAATTTCATAAAGATAATTTAAAATCTTCTTGTTTTTGGTGCAGGAATGTCTAGCTCACCACTTCCTTATTTTTATTTTGTATTTCAAGTAATACCGGAATAACTGGAAAAACTATAAAATTTCTAAGAAATACTTAGAGGCAGCAGACATTATCATATTACAATATTATTGGTCCCTAAAATAAAAAGAACCTCACTTTGAAAAAATATGTATAAAATTAAGGCTATAATTTATTTGACAAAGTAACGTCACACTTGACTTTATAACCCGAGTATTTAAAAAAAATTGGTTAATAGACTGGATTATAAAAATTGTGTCATATGAGAACAGAATGCAAGTGTAAGTGACGACAAAAATAAGTAAAGTAAATAGTTGTTGGAATTTTAAATACACTGAGAAGAATTTAAAAAAAAAGATATTGATATATAGATACATACATATCGTCACCTTAAATGCAAACGGAAGTAGCTACACAAAAATTTAGTTTTTGATTGATTTTTGTTTGTTTTATTAAACTACATATTCCCTGCGATCAAAAATGGAGAATTTATTAAAGAAATTCAAACGCCAAGAACACCTTGTTGTAATTGATTTTATACAGTTTTTTGCTTCACCTGTAAAAAATAAAAATGTGTTCCGTGCGTTTGCATTTAAGATGACGATATACAGAAAGTAAGTATTAAGCGTAGCGATTCGTTAGCAATTAAGTTCAGAAACGTAGGTTGCTAGCCTTCGTTCCCTAGTTTGGTGATAGGGCAGCTATCCAAGCACCCAAACGTGCTGTGTTTGGAGCCAGTGTTTCAGAGGATCCAGGATTCGCGATCTCCTACTTCCTGAGACGCACTTTGACCATTCAGGGTTCGCTGACACTCCAGGTTGGCAACAGAATTTCCTCCGTGCGGTTGTTAAGGTTATACCGCCTAAGATCGGTCGACAGGGCCTCGTTTGTCAAAAACAGGGGTCACCAAGTCCTTTCTGGACAAAGGGTGAGGTTGTCATTTCAAAAGGATTGGCTGTGTGTACAATATGATAACTCATTTGTATTCGCGTCACTTTTCCATTAACGCCCTATGCTCCAATGGGAGTTAAAGGAACTTATATATATATAAGTATTAAGCGTCCTATCAATTTAACCCGTCATTCAGTGCATTTGGTTTAGTGTCGTTTATTTCACGCTTTTTTTGGGAGACCCACAAATAAACTCTTCAATCAGCAGTTTAATTTGGATTTTCTATTAGCAGTATTGCCACTTTCTGATAAGTTTTTCTAAAACTGTACAGTTTATGAATTTTTAAGTTTTTGAACAGAGGATGGTGAAAGCTTCCGCCAAGATATTACGCGCGGAGAAAAGAATATAACGACAAGAGGTCCCCAGCAATATTAGCTGACTTCTGCTTGTAAATCAATCATGAAACAGAATAAAAAACTTATAAAAGAAAGCTAATTACCAAATTAATGGTTGATAATTTTTATTTTAGTCATGCATTTCTAAACGCAACATTGACAATGTCATACGTTCCTAAATGTATTAGAACAGAGGCAAACTGTGCATTAATAATTTTTTTGAGGCTTTGTTGACATTGTTTACAAAGTAAGTGATGGTTCACACGCTTCAAGTTTAAGTCGTCAAGTTTTGAGTTTTTAGGAGAGAGAGAGAGGAAAAGAAATGGCATTCTCTTTTCCCTTCTCCCCTAAAAACTTGCTGGCTAACACTTGAAGCCAAACAGCTCGTTACTTTGTATCAAAACAGTATCAAAAGTGCATCAATGCAATAGGTTTTAATGTTTTCGGAATCACCCTATTTAAATTTGTTTACTTTTTTCCATAATAAATACGTATTTAATATTTTAATATCTGTATTTGATTTCAAGAAGAAAATTTCAAACAGGAGGTGATAGATTCAATTTGTGAACAGATTTGGATTCAGCCCGCTTAAGTCAATATAAGTGACATAACAAAGTTATTGCCCTCGGCCAGTGTTATCAAGAGCTATATGCAAAAAGTTATATTTACAGACACATATAATTTGCAGTTCAATTGAATTTTTAGATTTGGTTTTGGACTTAACATTTGTGTCATTCTTAAATTTTTTGACGAAAGAGGTTTTATAGAATACATTCCTCACACTTTTTCTTTCAGTGCATTTTTATTACATACATATTTACAAAAAACTTCAACTATTACTATCAATATTACACACATTTCTAAACGATCGATCGATCATCAAATAAATACTCCCAACAAAATGAGTAAGAGGCGCAACAGTCATTAGTTAAACCATAAATAATTTCTTAAGCACAAGCGTGAAACCCATCTTCCAAACATGCGTTCACGACAAAACTGCTCGTAATGTGCGACCCAAAGTGATGCAGACGTAATTGGACCCAAGCGTGACATAAAACAAAAGATTTTCTTTTGCCTTATTTTAGTACAGGTTTCATTTGTACGAACCAGGCGACACAATGTCTGCCTTGTCTGGTCAACCACTTAAAAAAAGTGCATTTCTAAACAAAAACAAGAGGGATTCTAGGGGTTTTTCAAATTTCAGAAATTTGAGCAAAAACCACTTGAGTTGATTACAAATTTTTCAACTTGTAAGCAACAAAAATACTAGATTTGCAGATGTTTTATTTTTTTTTCTAATTTTAAGTATTTTGTTTTGTTTTAAGATTTTGAATATTTGAAAAAGGGAATTCCGATTTCTTATGAATTTCAAAAGAATTAACTTTACCCAAAGTAAGTGTAATGATAATTCTGTTTTAGGTATAATTTCAAATTGCACAAATTAAATTTATTTTACAGCATAAAAACGAACCTATTTTAAATTGCAAGAAGATCAACATTAATTCAATTTTTTATAAATTAGACTGTTATATAAAGCTGTGCCGCATATTTGATACCCTCCACTTAGAATTTGAATAAAATTTATTTAAAAAAAAACGAAAATATCTCTGTCATAAACCAACAAATACAATGAGAGTTCGAATATTTCAAGGGTAATCTTTATATGGGATTTATAAATTAAAAATTTTATATATTTTAAAAAACCTGATTTCACAGTATTATAATTATATGCATAATTTAAATAAAACATTTGTTTCAGAAATATTATAAGGCGTATTAAAGCGATTTTTTTAAAAAAGGATTTTTTATTTAACCTATCGTTAATTAAGGATCGTTCATCATAAAATTCGGTAGAGTGACTTCTGGTATTAAAAAATCCAAATTTGACAATATTTTAATACAGTAATAAACATTTTTTAGAAGTGAATACTTTTCTGAAGGTCGCTTCATATGGGGCCTGTGGTAAATTATGGACCGATTATCATAAATTTACATGGTATTATTTCTAGTCATACAGTATTGTAAGTAGATTTAATAAAAATAACACAGCTAATTTTTATTATGTTATGCAACTTCTTTGTAACAGTAACTACAAAATTTTAATTTTATTCCCTTGCAAGAAATAAACAAGTAAAATTAAATCAACTCTTTTAAAAACTGTTCGGAACTTAAGCAACTTTCAGTACTTCGTTTAATCGCCTTTGTTTCTTCTGACCTTCGCACATCGTTTTGACATAGAAACAATAAGATTTGTTCAAATTGTAGATGACATTGATTCCCACACTACTTCTAAACAATCCAACAGCTCCTGCTTATATTTAAAACGACCAGCTCCCACATGCGCTTCAGAATGCCGAAAATTTTCTATATGGGATTTAAGCTTGGTGATTAAGCTGACCAATCCAAGTTTAAATCCCATTACCAACCAACATTTGACTAGTTATGGCGAATGTTTTGGTTATTATCATATTAAAACAAAAATAGAAGTGGCATTTCCCATTTGGCCCATTGAAAAACGTAGATGGCTAACATGTCCCTAGAAAGAAAATGGTTCATTTTTTTGTATTTTAACAAAAGTGCTAACTCCACTCTTAGCTAACGGGTCCGCGCCATTACATTCCCGCTTCCATTGTTTATGGTGCCTTTACAATAACGTGGATATAAACATTACATGTTAACCATTCCCTTCGGCATACTCCATCTTCATTTAACAAGTTAAATTTAGTCTTGTCGCTCAATAAAAAAGTTTTCCGTTTTGCCACGGTTCAATTTGCGTAAGCTTTTTTAAAATCTAATCGAAAATTTCTTCAAAATAATTATAATTATAATATAAGGCTTTGATAACTTTATCCAGACAAGCTGCTTAAGTTTCGAAAAATACTGTATAACGCTGAATTGGACCAAATTTACCACAATATCTATATTTGTTACGGCTTAACTCATATTAATTTAACTCTCCACAGTGGGCTTTATATGGGGCCTATGGCCTACGAAGTGGGCTTCATAAAATTGCAACCATGGCAGGATGAATTTCTCTACAATAGCGTAACTGGTCAAGGTTTTAGGCTGATATAAAACGAGTTTCTCCAAAATTAAATAACGATCGATGCTTTTCGCCACCAATTTATGTAACTGCCTGTTTTAGTATTTCCGAACGAAAACCTCGTTCGCTTAACTTAGGCCTGGAACAAAATTAAGTAGTTGTAGTAGTAGCTCAACCTGACGAATGCCCTGTAGCGCAACAAAGCTTAACATTTCCAAGTTTGCGCTTCAACTTCAACTGCAACGATTACTATAACTACGTATTCTCGTGGCACTACTTTGAAACTGCCGTTTTCAACTTATGAAAGCTTAAAGCGCTGTTCGGAAAGTTGTACTACAGCGACTTTTCTGTTTTCCACTTTACATTTAAAACAAAAACATATAATAAAATATTGTTTTTGTTGTACATGTAAGTTAAGCGAAGGAAGTATTCGTTAGAAATCGTTGAGCAGACCATCAGTTTTTGTAATAGAGATATAAATTTGTGTCATATTTTGGCTTACAATTTTTTTTGTACTGAACACATTGTGCTAGATAACTAAAAAAAAATTTAAAACAAAAATGTTTCTTTTCATTTAACGATTCAAATGTTAGCGTGATTTAAAAAACGGAGAAAACTTTAAAACTGTTTTTAGTATAACTGAAATTTAAATTCCAGAATTCATGGCAGCTCATTTACTCCACGTCAAAATATCTAAATGTTTCACCTGTGGTGAAGGGCAAAAAAAGAGTATATATACGTCATTCAGTTTGCCATTTCTACAATATTTATCTTAAGCCCTATAAAGTACATACATATAATCCGGGTCGTTTAGAGAAACCAAGTGAAGTGGACTTAATGATATCCGTCTTTCCAGACGGGGTCTGGCGATCCGTGTGTATATTGAATTGGGTTTTCCGAAGACCCCAGATATGATGGGGACTATGTTGTTATATATTTATGTCATATATACTTCGTTTAAGTTTGCTATTGAAATTCAGCCAGATCGGTCCATAAATCACTGAGATATTAGCAAAAAACAACGACTGCCTCTAATTTTACACATAATATCTGGAGAACGGCAAGAACCAAAGCTTACAAATAAGCTACAAACACCTTGCTTATCTATACATAGACTTTTTTAAAGGAGGATTGGAGAAGTGGGTGTGGCACTTCCCATACAAAGACATTTAAGATTTCTGTATATCTGGAGAACGGCAAGAGCGACAGTTTCGAAATTACGCACCAGTAACTTTGTTATCAATACAGAACAGCCGGCAAAATGTGGGTGGGATTTAAGAAGTAGGCGTGGCACCAAAAAGTATTATTTATATTTGTTTTCAATATGCAACATACGTGAAATGTTGGCGGGATTGAAGAGGTGCACTTGGCACAAAAGGGATTTCTGTTATTGTCGCGCCATGGTGGATGGTATAAAAGATTCGGCATAGCCGATAATAGCGCTTCTACTTGTTTTGACTTAGTCGCATTTAGCAGTGAGCCCTCCATGTGAAGATTCAATAAATATTTTATAAAAAAAATTACTTCAGGACCCAGACAGTTTCACCGGCTACTAGTGGGGGGGGGGGCATATAAATAGTGCATTTCGATATACATATTTACATACTTTAAGCGGGTCCAACAAAGAATATGATTAAAAAATAATGCCATTAGAAGGGTGTTTTTTATAGTGAGCTGCTAAAACCTGCCAAGACTTTGCACTATGAACTTTGCTGGCGGTAGTTGGTAAAGAAAGCATTCAAAGAAAATGTTCACTAAGACAATTGTTAACCTGGTTGTTAAGCACTGGAAAAAGCTATTTAGAAAACCGTAGACCAAAAGCTTTACCACAACGGCTTAAGAGCCTAGGCCTTTCCCTTTCTGAATACTTTTTGTTGCAATCGATTTAAAACTAGCAAGAATCCACTTCACTCGAAGATTTAAAATCTTACATATTTAAAAAAAAATTAGTAGTTCTATTAGAGTAGAGTCAAAGTTGATTTCCAGAAAGAACTCCCCCCGAAGGTTTATACGGACTATCTTAAAGATAGTTAACCTTCTGTTGTTACATCTTCCGGGGAAACCACGAGATTTTTACTATTGGTTGATGCCACCATTCGTATACTTCTTGCGGGGAATGCATTTTATCTTTCAGGAAGATTTTCTTTTCGGAAGTTTTATTTTTCTAATAGCAATGTGGGAATTAAAAAAACAGACATCCCCATACAAAATTTTCAATACAGATTAGAAATATATTGAATAAAAACCCGAAAACTGCCAAGAAGTTGCCCCTAGAGGGATTAAATCTATGACTGACCTTCATTAGTTTTTTGTTCTTAACTTTTTCCCAAAACATACTTGCCGTTTACCGCCACTTCTTAGGGGGGCTCCCATACAACTATTTTAAAATTAAATTAAAATTGGCCGTCTTTAGTGAATAAAATCAAAAGTTGTAAATAGATTTTAATCATTTATTGCTTGTTTTGCTTGCAACTTTCCAATATTTTATGAACTTTTAACTAAAATTTGGAAATTTCGAATTTGCAACAAAATTATATTTCTAAAACGACTGAAAAAAAATTTAACTTTACTTAAAGGAAATTTAATAATAAGGGTATATCTCGAAAACCAGAGCTAACATAAAAACCAATTACCACCACTGGATTCAGGGTACCCGAATTAGGTTAAAACGCCAGGTACCCGGCTTGTCACAAAAAAAGTGTAAAAGTGTAGCACAGTGTTATTAGATCTGTTGTCTGATGAAAGCTTGTTTTCACACATTAGATGGATCAGATAGTGGTAGTTGTGGCTTACTACTCAAAGTCGGCGGAAGGTATATCTTAAAGTCCCACTTTAGCGCTGATTTTTAACACTTGTGGGAGAGTTCGAGGTGAGGGAGGATCATCCCTAGATGCTGTTGATGCTCAACAGATGCTGCTAGCATTTTTCCAAAAGCAGCGGAGATTAGATTGCCCCAGCTCCTAAACCAGGGGCGAGTGGATAATCTTGCCAGATCATGCATTCAAATTGTTACCTAAGTACGTTGGGAGCTTTCAAAATCATACTCATACTCAGTGGGTATGATCCAACATGGAGTAGGCCCTAGGGCAGGTATCCATGTTAATTTTTTTAATGCTACCGGAAGGAGCTAATAAATGCCTACACTTCAATGATATTAATAGCATAAAGCGCTTTAAAAAAAAACAGCCAGAACTTATTTATGTAACCAGTATTCAAAGTAACTGTGTATCGAGTTATTATTAAGAATCGAATTTCGTTTGCAAAAATCATTTCAAATATAAAAATTCCTAATAAACTTAAGGAGTTAAAAAAAATCGTAAAAAAGGTTTTTGTTAATAAACCCAAATGTACAATTACGAGTTGTTTTTGCTCTATTTTTCTGTTTTCTTTTCCAATTACACATCAAAACAAATCACACGTTTATTGAACAACTCTGTTAATCCTAATCCAAAATTTTTATTCTTTATCAACGGTTACTATAAAAACTACAACAAAATTCTTGATATAATTAAAAAAAAAAACTCAACGCCAACTGGAAAGTAAACAATTCGTATGTTTTTTGCAACGGAAATGGAAAAATTCTTTTGGCTTCGCCAATTTGGTGGGAAGATTTCAATTTCTCAGGCGTATTAAAAATGTTATGAAAAACTGTTTAAATGAACTTCTTAAGCCATGTTATAGGAAAAATTTAATTTTCTAACTACTTCCTAGAAAAAATCAGCTAAACAAATTAAGTAAAAAGCATTTTGTACCTGTATCAACTCATTAGTGTTTTTTGTTGTTAATATTAACGAGTAAAATTTCCAAATCTAAGATTTTCATTAAGCGTTAAGACACTGGAAAAAACACGATTTAATCTCATCGATAATCATTACAGACCACTTAACTTTTTATCCGACTTCGCAGTGCGGACACTAAAACGAACAAAGCCAAATGTTTTCATGATGAATTACTTGCAGTTCATTCATAATTTTTTTCTTTTTCTTTGTTTTTATTACTTTACACCTTAACACACCTTAAGTTTCACGCACACACACAGAGTGACGAGTCATTTGTTAAATGATTTTCAAATTTATTCGTTTTTATGTTTAAACAAAAAAAGGTCACCCACAACTTACCAACCATCAAACATGTCAGTAATGAATTGTTGTTGTGTCATTTGTGTTGATGAACGGACTAATGCCACCTACAGTAGTCAAAGTCACGTTAGTGTTTCTTAAATTGTGACACCTTAATTGATGGATTGAAAAATGCATTGTCCAGACAAAAGACATGCAACATTTTCGTTTCAACTGCAACAGTAATAAATTCAAATGTGTTACATGATCGCATATACTGATTAGCAAGAGGTGAACGGTTGGAGAATAATTATAACATCTCTTTAAAATTTGTTTCGAAATAAAATTCACAATTCTAAATTACTTTTACGAATAGGGTCGTTACCAAACCTTAAATGAAACGAGAAAAAATAATAAGCATCCTTATTAAAAATAATCAATTAGTTTAAACATTTTATGAAAACATTAACTTCGGGTTTGCCAGTCGATTATAATCCTAATTGCGAATAAAGATTACGACTTTTCAAATAACCTTGGTCAGAACGTTGCGATCAACAGTGAGCGGTATAGAGACAGGCTTACTAATTTTTTTTCGCATTTACATATGTGGTTTCAACAAATAATTTCACGACCATAATCACCCTGTTTTGCTAGAAAAGTAGCCACATTTGAACCACCACTTTTTTAGAAAGTCTTAGCTATTTTTACGCGTTCTTTGGTTTTTAAAAGATCTATATTCGTAAATGGCAAACCTTTCACTATATAAATGATACTTCAGATGACAGCCCTGCCAGACCGGCGTTTTTAAAACCACTTAATATATAACCATTTTCATTCCGCAGAGGTGTAAGACAAGGGTGCGTACTGTCACTTCTGTTATTTGTCGTAGTACTCGACGACGTCTTATAGTGCATTTACACTTGTAATTTTCAAACTAGTTTATGACCGTAAGCTACTTTCATTAACTATACCGTTTACGTCAGCATTTTAGACAGTTAAGTTTTTTATCTTTGACAAGTCAAAACATTTTTAGCCCCAATATAAAAAAAACGCTGATGCACGTACATATGGACATATAAACATACCTTTTTTTAAAAAAAAACTAACATTTATTATAAATATGAAATTTTCTTTGTTTATTTTATTTTTCTTATTGTTTTTTTTTCACAAATAAAAGTAATTTTTTTTTCACTTTAATTTTTTTATTCTTTAATGAAATGTCAAATATCACTAGCTTTGCCAGAACAAAATTTGAAAAAACAGAGTTGCATTAACAAAAACTGGTTGTTTGGAACTAGTTTATCTCAAAAGCTAGTTACAAGCGTGTTAATAATTTGTATGGATAAACAAGTTTCTTAAACTAGTTTATCTTCATTAACAACTTATAACCTGTTTATGGCGTAGGTGTAAATGCACTATTAATGAAGACGAACGTCGAGGTTCGACCGTACCAAAAGCTCAAAGATTTGAACGATGCTAAAGATATTTGTTTTTTGTCTCACACACTTACCGAAACGAGGTGCAAACTGGAAAAATTAATTGCAAATTCCGAGATGGTAGCAAAAAATTTGAAAAAAACCTTACTTTTATATTTTTGAGAAATAAAAACTAAAGTCAAAAAATAAAACAAAAAAAATAATGGCAATTGTTTATTGAGCCACCAATATTTTTTTATATATATATTTGTGTTTATATTTGTATCGGCTGTGTAAACGCTAGTATCAAATCTGCCATTTTGTGTTGTTAGTTCTTTGATATATACATTCTTCATGTTGGCTCTTCTATAAATGTGGTAAAATATAGGGGTGCCAATTTCGTTTTGTATAAAACCCTGACTATCGAGGTATAGGAAAGCCTCAGGAGGTACGAATCCATTTTGTAACGTTTTTTTATGTACTCATCACTAGCATAATAAGGTGCCATAATTAAATTATTTTCATAGCATTCAAGACTTTTCATAATGTGATTCCTTATTACGTATATAATGAAGTTATCAATTCTACAGATTTGTGCTTTATTATATAACTTAATCTTTGAAATATTTTTTTATAATTACTACGTGAGGTTGAAAAAGTACAATTTTTTACTGAATTAAGTACAATTTAGAAAATGTCATTTATCAAATTTACTATGCTCAGCTCCGACGGTCCGACAGTCATCTATTAGGATGTTGTTATTTAATCAGAGCCCAACATCTTTATTTTTACCCGAATAACCTAATTCTTTAATTAGATACAATTCCAATTTTCTATGCATCTTAGGACTTTAACTCCGGCATATCTTTTCTTGAGCAATCAGATTGTGCAGAATCAAAAATGTATACATATTACCAGATCTACAGTGAATTAAGCCTGTTAACGGTATTTCTTGTGGTTTTTTACGTTTGTATTTTATTTGGTGTTTGACCCTGGATGCTCATTTACTCTTTATCATAAATCTTTTTTACGTGTGATCAAATAACGCTTTTTCTCAACTGATGACAAAAGCTTAAAAAAGTTAATAATTTGAAAACACAAAAAAGAGTTCAAATTCCTAACGAATTTTGAGAGGGAAAAGAACTTTTGTTTTTTATGCATTATTTTATTTATTAAAAATAAAAATTTTTGTTCAGTTTTAACTTAAAAAATCGTTACGCTAGAATTTTTTTAAATAGTTCGTCGATTCGACGAAGAGTTACCTTAATGCACTTAATTGAAGAGTAACCTTCCAGGGCTAGACACTATCTAAACTTAACAGTCGATCATGTGGCCTTCGAATATAATAATACTTTGGAGCACGAAATCGGCAATTGTACCAGTTAGTTGTGTCCAAAAGGCCTCTGAAATATTTGTCAAGTATTGTACCCTAATACGCTTAAGGGATCTCTATACTTCAGTTGTAAATGACTCTATATTCCAAAAAAAAAAGAGTTTCACCCGGATCAAAATTAAAAATAGAAAGAAATTTCAAACTGTAATTTCCAATGTTGTTATAAGAATAAGCAAACAAAATAACAGAATCATCATGAACCTCATTAAAAATTCCCAACTTGACAGTTTTGCTTGTCAAAAATTTCCCTTCAACTAATTCAACTGTAAGTTCTGCTTAAAGTTATTTCCTTTTATTTAAATTTACAATAGTGGTTTCAATTTCTTTTAGTCCTCTTTTGCAAGATTTATGTTCTTTTATCTTTCACTTTATTTATTTAAGATCAACAAAAAGAGAGAGAAAAAATTAATAATAATATTGACACATTGCCTGCCATTTGAATCTCATTTGTAAAGTCATTTTGTGTAAATAAACTTTTTCTTCAGCTTCTGCCGTGTCGTTTTTAAACACAATGAAAATTCCAAACATGAAGGTAAATAAATGCCAAAGGATTTGTTGGGTGATGATCGTTGGCTTTACATTTCGGTTGCTAACAAAAATACAAGTCGTATGTTTTGACTTTGGATAATGGTATTTGGAAATTCCTTCTTTTCTTTGTCTTTTTGTTTTAGCAAGGATTCGTTCTGTCTGAAGATTTGTAAAGAAATTTTAAAAATTTTTAACTTAGATTAACTTGCTGGTAGATTGACTTTCAACTTTCCAATCTTTTTAGGATTTTCTTCTTTAAAATGAGCAATCTAAGCCTGCTTTGCAAAACAAAGCAAAAAACACCATTAACTAGCTGAGGTACTTTAATGGTACAATTTATTTGTTGAATATCTACCTAAGGGTTAATTGATATCAAATGAATAACTTATCAATCACCCTTATTCTGTTGAATTTGTCTTTCCTTGTCCATCCCACTGTGATTGTCCAATTTTTCGCTTTGTCGCCAATTAAGAAAACATGTAATATTTGTACAAATACTCCACCAATCTTCCATTCACACGACCGACTAACTGTATGTCAGACAAAGGCGTTGTTAGCGGGTACAACCGTGTTGCTCTAAATGTGTGTAAATGTAATAAAAATATCCTTAAGGTAGAAAAATAAACGTTTGCTCATCACATTCATATGTGTGTATTTGGTTATCATTTTTTTCTTAAAGGTCCTTTTTAGTAGCGACAACATATTGTTAAAGTTCAATATATTTTAGAATATTAATTTGTTTAGAATTATTGAAGGTATACACGTCCATTTATGTTTCAAATGAAAACAAATAATTATAATTGAACATTAATTTTATTTTACCCCCTTTTTGCCGAAAGGGAAATTTGTAAATGGCTGACGTGAAGATAATAAATCACGAAGATAATAAATTAATTCAAACCCAATTTAATTACTAGAAAATTAATTTAATAAAATAAAACAAAAATTTCATTTTTTTAATTAACCATAAACCAGCAATAAAAAAAACTAAAATTTTTGGTTAATTTCAATATAAATTCGCAATTGAAAATTTTTATTTTATTTTTAAAAACAGGCAGTAAGTCCCTTATATAGTTATTAAATCTAAAAACTTAAAGAATCGGACTACGTTTTCCCATAACCTCTTTATATACATTAATGTTTAGCTTAAAAATATTTTATATTTCCAAGTTTTATTAGAATCGGTTCATATTTGACAGTATAACCCCGGTTTAAATCACAAATCACTTATAAATGCCAATATCGACATTTTTTTAAGGAAAATAGCTCTTCCGTCTAGATGCAAGCTTTTGTTTGTAAGTCCATAGTTGTCCATAAGTTTTATATAGACCCCTAACTGAAAATTTTATTATTTTTCAAATGTCCCATATAAAGTTAACAACATCAAGTTAACTAACTTAGGCTAAAATTTCCCGTCATTAGTAAGCTAATAGCAATGGTTTAACCAATAAAATATTATTTCCAGCTTTTTGTTAACCATAAGTGAAACAATCAAATGTTATTGGTTAACCACTAGTTAGACAACAACTCTTCCGTTGAAAATTATTTTTTACATATGTTTTTTTTAGAAAATGGCTATATAAATTGCACACAAACGTTTCCACGCATATTCTTTTTGTTTATCAGTAACATCGCCACTTTTTTTTCTATGACATTTCGGTATTTTTTCATATTTAGAAAAAATAAAAATGTAAACAAAAACACTGCTGCCAACATTGAAATTTGGTATTTTGAAAGAGTTACCAATTTTTGCTCTGATAAAAATGTATGGTTAACCAATATACAGTATATATGAAATGCTAGTTAACCAATAGTTATCATTTTAAATTACTTATAATTAACTAATGACTGTAAATTTGGACCTTAGAAATGTTTATATTAAAATTATATCACGTATAGATTGCAAATAATGCCTTCTCTGGAAAATTATGTCTATACTTCCAAGTGGTGTTAAACTAGTCCGATTATACGTTCTCACTTTTTATTATAACCGAAATATTGTTACAATTTGGCTATGAAAGGCAAACTGCTTATCAGGGAAACCGTAAATATGCAATTATAGGTTTTCCATTAGGCGGGCCAATAGGGCAAAACAATAAATTTATCTGTTTTAGAGCTTTTTATGCATTTTGGCGTCGATTTGTTAGTGCATATCTTTACTTTTTGCAGCATTTTTTTGCATATGGGGGATTTCATGTCTAGTGACTAGGGTGTTCATTCGTTTAACCGTTAATCGGTTAACCGATTAATTACTACCCGATTAACTGATCGGTTAATTTAAAATTGGCAATTTTCGATTAACGATTAAAGCGGTTAATTTCAGTCGATTAACCGATGTAACAAATATTTTTAGTTTTTTGTAGTATTATAACATATATTTTTGCGTTTTTAATTATTTGTTTCGTCTCATATAAAAAAGGTATATGTTTGGAAAATATTTTTTCCTACAAAATATTTCCTTCGAGAAATACATTCTTAAAAAACAGTACAAAAACAGAAACTAGGGGTTCGTATTACATTTTTTGCAGAATGTTCGGTGCTAAGCTTTGTCAGGATGAGTCAGATGATGACCTGATAAAAGAAGAAGCTCTCGATTGTAACACAAGCAATCTTTAACAAAATTAGCCGAAATAATGGCATAATGGAAGATTTTATATGTTGAGAGAAATCCTGGAAAAGGACAAAGAAACCAAGATATCGCATTCAGCTTTTAAAAATGAAATGTTTCTGCGCATCTACGTCACATCAGCGTATAAGTACAGCTAAAATATAGAAACACAAGCCAACAAACATATGTATAAAACGTCGTATGAAACAGTTTAATTTTGTAAACATGTGCAATGCGTAATATTGAATATGTATTATGGGTTGCTTCCGATTTCTCAAACATCTTCGATAAGTGAAAGAATTGTTTCCAAATAAAGTTTTATCAAAACTTAAGAAAAGAATCGCTTAAATTCTAAACATTTAAACCAAATTATTTTTCCAAAAGATTATTTTATAAAATCTCAAACTATTGAAATAATTAATAAAAAAATCTCAGTTTTTTTTACAAATACATACAAATATTATGCATAAATTTTAAAATGTGTTTTTCATATTATTCCTTTTTTGTTTGCTCGTTTTAGTTAAAGAATTGTTTTGTTCGTTATGTTATTGTTTTTTTTTACTAAAAGACTCCAATAATAAATAATTTTTGCATTTTTATTTATTGAAATTACTTAATTTATAAAAAAACTTTATTAATCGGTTTACCGGCCAATAGCAAAATTAACCGATTATTAACCGATTTATTCAAAACCTCGGTTAATTAATCGAGCGATTAACCGATTAAAGTAAAAGCCCGATTAAATGAATACCCTACTAGTGACCCAATTTTTAAATCGATGGCTTCCGATTGCGATGAAATTTGCACCAAGGTTAGTCCTATTGGATAGTAGCTTAGGCACAAATTTTCAACAAGATCGGTCAAAAAGTTTCTGAGTTAGAGGGGGTAAAATTTTGACATTTTGCCCATACAGGTGTTCTTTCTCAGCCATGTAACTTATTAACTATTGGTGTTAGTAAAATTTGTCCTAAGTAGCTTCGGAATGTTTTTATTTTTGCTCAAAAGAAAGCTTATGTCTTTTCGATTAAAAATTGGTCACTTGACATGAAATCCCCCATATATTTGTCAAAAGAGCATTTTTAGTTTATGTTCCACCTTTTAAAAGCATTTTTTGATACTTGTTAATTTTTTTTATTGCACAAATAACTCTTATATGACTCTTAACCTCATAACATAATTTTATTCTGGTTGGTCCCATACTGCACCTGGGCCCCAAAGACGAAAACTCAAAAATTCGCCTATACTTTTTTACTTGTCTGTTATATGCAAATATTATAAAATTGTTTTTAATAGCAATAGCGGTTTTCCTGCTTATTATAAAGTAGTTTTTCTTTATTATACCCTTCCCCACAACGAGTCGTGCAATCTCCCTTAACCGAAACCCTTATTACGCAGTCGCCCCTCTTTCGGCGAACACTGTTCACTGGTCTCGGCATTATTTTTAAGAAAGACATTGAATTCTTTTATACGGACACATTTGAACGGTCCCTTCGATTTCCGGTCATGGTAGATTTTACTAGTTTCTTTTAGTTTCTCAATAAAGTATATATTTTCTAGGTTATTGTGTAAATTTAAGTCCGAACGCCTCAAGAAATAACTTCTATTATGGAGACAAATTGTTTCATGTTCTCCTAAGCAGGTTGGGATAGAAAACTAACTATAATAAGATCAACGGATATAAATGTGAACCAAGCTCACTCATAAATGTATTTGAGTCATTCTACGTAAAGAGGTTATCTGATATTAGGAATGGCGGCGTGATAAAAATATTTAAAATAATAACTTTTTTCAATATAATCGTATTTAATCAGGTAGTTTGAATGCATGTTTGCATAATGGCCAGTCAAGTAATCTACTTTTACCGCTATTTTAAGTGACCAGGGGAGATACTCTACACAGGGTAAAGACATGAAGGCCAGGACAGGATACCTTACAAACCTTATTTTCTTAAGAATCAACTTTATTTATTCAAAATTAGACTAAAGTTTCCATACAGTCTTCTTTTATGTAACATAGAAAACCGAAATACTTAGTATCTGCTTACATAAACGTAGTCGAAAAAAGTAAATTATTTAATTGCATATATTTTGAAATATAAGGTAACAAAAACATATAGAGCATCTATGCTCCAATAAAAACTTTAAACTTAAATAAGAACTTCTACTTATAAAAACAAACATTAAAAAATATAACGATTGATGATACTAAAAAGTTGGTTAGCACGATTTTTTATATTAAATAATGCATACATACATTTTTAAAGCGTTAAAACACTCATAACGTATATAGTGGATATGTGTTGACTTAACGTAAAATAATATACATGAAATACTAAGAAAGAAGTAATATCTCACTTCCTTATCTACCCTGGACGCAAAATCTCTACCCTGGCATCAGATGAAGCAGGGGAAATACGGCAGGGGAGAGATTTTTTCATTAAAAAACTAGCACAATCAGAAAAATATGTATCGTAACGAAAAAACAAACTAGCACAGTAAATTATACTGAAATTAAAATAAATAAATATTACAAACAAACTTAAGCCACAAATAACAAGCGAATAAAACTCACCAGGGGAAATACATCAATCACTGACACGTGCGAGCGATCCGAGTGGTGTGGTCGAATTATCGGCCCAATAAGAGTACGCTAATGACTCGCTCGATTTTTATTGTTAAATTCACTTCGAAACAAATGTTCTGCAATTTAAATTTACAGCGTCAACGCATTTTAGCGGCATTTTTAAACGGTCGAAAAATGTGCAGGGGAGGAGACTTAAAATACAAGGGACAAAAACTATGTAATTTTTTTTAATAGAATATGAAAGTAATTTGAAAGTTTATTTAAACGACTTTTATTGTTATTTATACTACTTTATGTAATAAATAACGATTAGTTGTTTAATGAATTAGTAATGTGTTAAATTTCAAAGATTTTGTTACAGAATAGTAAAGGGACAGGCCAGGGCAGATACTTTTTTCTAGGTAAACACGAAGTTATGACTAAACTAAGGTAATTTAGGTATTGCAATTTATTGTCAAAAAAGTTTACTTTATTTGTTATAAAACACGTTTGATATTTCCACAAATTTTTTAATTATATATGACTTTTTAATGTAGCCGTAGATAGTACCTCTTAACGTAGAAACACCCATTTATTTATTCTTTTTATACGGCATTATAACGTTATTGTGCAAAATTTTGTCTTTAAATTGTATAATGATCGGTTCCTTTTTTCTCATTTTGCCAACATTATGGAGACCACTCTCGGTAAACAATTAAGTACGTCTAAAGCCGTAACAAATAATGCTATTGTTATTATAATTTGACACATTTTAGTTTTAAAAGACTTGAAATTACACTACTAATTTTAATTTTATCCACCACAGGCCCCATATAAAGCTCACTCTTGGAAATCACTTAAACACGTAGTGAATCTTGGTTGAAATCGCTCCCGAAAAATTTTTAAAATTGTAATTCTTTGTGGTAGGTATCAAGTTGAAAAAAAACTTAATAGAAATGCCGAATCTTGTGATTTTAAGCAAATGTTGGTAGATATCAGCTCGAAAGTTTATGTTTTATGTTTTTTTTATTTTAATACCTATCACAACAAGATATACATACATCTTATAATTTACAGTGATAGTAAGTTACATGGCAATTTAACATATAAAAATTGAATTATTAAATTAAGTTATACAATAAATTCAATAAAATAAATAAATAATAAATAAAAACAATTTTTCTTAAGTTTTATTTTTATTCGACCTTTAAAATTCAATATTAAGTTAAAATGATTAAGCTCGAGGTCTGTTGTATGTAAAATTGTTCTTTATTTGTTTCCGATATTGCGATATTCTTTGAATATCATCATCAGGGAATGTTTACTAAAATTAAACAAAAACAAAACAAAAATACTCAGTATAAAAAAAGGATTAAATTTTATAAAAAAAAAAAAAAATACTAACACTCAATTTACATGATGAATTTTATGACGTCCAATTTCGGACGTCATTTTTTTGTTTGGTAGCAAGCGGTGTAGAGAAGAAAGAGGGGTAGAAAAATAGACATGATTTCTGTTTTCTCTTCCTCTTTCTTCTCTACACCGCTTGCTACCAAACAAAAAATGACGTCCAAAATTGGACGTCATAAAATTCATCATGTAAATTGAGTGTTAGAATCAGGGTTGTTAGGCTTTTTTCTTCAAAAATCGTCAAAAGTTTTAACAAAATTCGTCAAAATCGTCACGAACTTTTAACAAAATCGTCAACAAATCGTCAAATATTTAACATTTACAAATTAGAGACAATTTATTGCATTGAGTGGTTCAAAAATATAAATTTTTAGCAAGAAATTCTAATTATGATAAAGAAAGTGATATGGTTAAGTTTTATTCTATTCATTTCAGCAAGTGGGCTGAAATATATTTATCATTTGAAAAGAAATACACGAGAAAAAATAAAACATAAAAACATGACAAAAATTGATTTATTTCATTTATCCACATTCACAACAACATTAAATAAAAAATTAAATCTCATTTGCTATTAACTCGAGCTATTTTAAAATTTTTTATCGCTATCACTATTGCAAATTGTTTTTACTGTTGAAGGTGCTAAACCAAGGGTTCTGTCTATATCAACAGTCTTTTTACCCGACTTGAAACGTTTTATTACGTCCAATTATAGTTCCAAACTAATGCGTTTTCTTCTCTTTGCACTCATTTTTCTACACGACTTTTTATTAAGAACTAACTTCTTACTTCCTAACACGCAACTATACTTAGAATAACTTACCTAACAGAATTAAATGGGAATCGCCTTTTTACACGAAAATAGAAAAATTCTTCACATGTGATTATGACTTCAGCGAAACAAGCGGACCAAATATGACCGATGCAAATCGGGGCTTTAGTGTTTATCGATGGCATTTATATAATTGTAGAATTCGAATTACTAATGCTTGTAATGAAAGCCACCTGGCTTGTGATGGACGAAGAATTTTTTTGTTTAATTTCCAATAATTTTTGTATTTCGAAAAATTGATTTAAACGTTTTGAACTGTTCCCAATACAATTGTAACTATTTCTTGTAAGTGTTTTATTGATGCCAGAAAATCGTCATAACACTATCACTATTAGTAAAGAAATCGTCAATCGTCATTTTACTGTATTTTCTCAAAAAAATCGTCAAAATGACGTAAAATCGTCACATCTAACAACCCTGGTTAGAATACAATAAATATAAAAACAATGTAATGAAGATCGACAAAAACATTATCACTCACATTAAAATTAACATTAACCACAATAAAGGAGTAATAGCTCTTCACGTTTCAGCATCAAGAACTATACTCAACAACAATAAAATATTAAAAACAATTAATAATTAAATGGATATATATTAAAGATTTTTAGAATACTTTAATAATTCCTTCTTAAAGGCCGAAGTGTTGCTTTGTGTTTGAAAACGTGATGGTAATTTGTTCCAGAGACTAAATGTGTAGTTAAAAAATTGTCTCCAAGAGATAAGATATCTATATTTTTGAGAAATCAAATTTTTGTCGCGTGGATTTGGCATATATATATATTATTTTATGCTTCATGAGGAGGCTTTTAAATTTTAGTAGGTTTCTAAAGCTCATGTCATAAAGCTGAAAGGAGTACGACGAAATACCTTTAGTTCTCCTACGGTTAAATACATATCTAGCTATATTATTATAGGTTACCTCAAGTCTGTGAAAATCTGTGAAAAAATTTCAGTAATTTTTATTTAAATTTATTTTTGTAAATCTTTTGTGTTGTAATGAAATCAAAATGAAAATCGATTTTTAGAAATAAAAATTCCTTTCATAACAGTTCGGATGTATCAAAATTCATATTCATATAAATATCGATTTATTATAAAAAAAAATTTGGAAAGAATTAATGGAGATCAGAGTTATAACTCTTATTGCATTCGGCAATAATGCCGAATCTTAATACATCCAAAGAATAAAATTTCCAAAAAATAAAAATGTTCCGCTTTTAAACACATTTTTACTCTGAAAATAATTTTCCCCGTACCGTTTAATTTATTTTTGTTCCACAAATCGATCACTTGTCTCTCGCTTTGTGCGCGACACGTGTATCTGTCACATTTTAAAGGGAACATTAGTGCAGTAATACGATCAGATCAGTTTTAATGCAAATGTCTGTCATTCTGTCAACATCAATTACATGTCTTGAATTCTTTTTTTTTATAATTAATTAAGGCAGATTTAAGAAAAAAAACATTTTTTTATTAACGTAAAGATACACCAAACAATTTAATGGCATCTAGGCTTATTCTAATTATCTATGCGCATTTAATTTGATTTATCGTTAAACTTGTAAGTTGTAGGAAAATATGTTAAAAATTATGTTTGATAATTTAAAAAAAAATCGGACCAAAATATAAGAAAATTATTAAATTTAAATTTTCAATCGCGTTAAGCTCGCAAGCTATAAAATAATAGTAGGAATAGGGCTTAAATTAAACTTATGAACTTAAACTTTATGAAATCGGGTGATCAAGGAAAAAATTGCAAGCCTTTAACAATTTTACACTTCCGAAATGTTCTACTTTGTAAAAGGTCAGACTTTTTTGGATTGGAAATTTAATTATATTGTACTTTATCAATAATTTATTAGATAGAATATACCGTTGTAGCCGTATGACTAAAGCTACGGTCAGACTTATCAAATATTTGACGAAAAAAACGGGACCAGCAACCAAACTAAAAAATCATTTCGCTTAATATCAATATTTATTTTGATTAAAATAACACATCTTACAAAAAACGGGTTTTTGCTATGTCTAGTAGTATAATTAGTTTATTTTGTAATATTAAGAACACTTTAAATCTCACTAACTATTAACAAAAGTAGGGGTTACGCTTATTTGATCAAATATTTAATAAGTGTGACCGTAGCTTAAGGATCAGATTTTCATGCACTAAAAAAAAATTAAAAAATAAGCGCATAAAATATGCACTAAAAACTCCAAAATATGCATTAAAAAAATATATGCACTAAAAACTTGAACACTTTCAATAAAAAAGCGTTTGTTTTTTTAATTTTATTTAAAACAAAAAATAAAAATTCTATTGTTGTTTTTATTCCCTTGTTATTCACAGGTATAATATTTTTTAAAACTAAATTTAAATAACATAATTTAAATTTTTATTTGCATAATCAAATAAATACTTTTTTATATTATCAAAAGTAAGCCTTTCTCTGTTAAAAAGCTTTTGTACATGGAAAATGATCTCTCAACTTCAACCGAAGTTGCGGCATATTTGAAGGATGGCAATTCATTTGGAGAATATTAGTTTTCTAATTCAAATCCCATATTTGAGAACATTTTTTTTTTTTTTGCCAGCACTGGTGCTAATTGTTTGAAACGACTACTTAGTGAAGAAGAAATCTTGAAACTATAAGAAGAATCTTCTATTTTTCCTTCCACATGTTAATTTATTTTATTATTAAGTGAACTAAATCCTTCCAATTTAGTTATATATCCAATATATCCGAAGTTGGAAAATACAAATACTAATTGACTTTTGATGTTATTTAAATTTAATATTTCTTTTACTTTTTTTATTGCATTGGTAGCAACTAGGGTTTTTTCCCGGGAATTCCCGGGAAATCCCGTTTTCCGGGAAATAAAAAATTCCTCATAATTTCAGAAAATAGCTATTTATACTTTGAAATATAGTTTTCTATTCTCTAAAAATTAGATCTGTGGATGGGTTGTGGGTTAGATCAACTACAAGAAGTGAGTACATACGTTAATCAATGTCTCCTGATGCAATAAATCTACTAAAAGCAGAATGGGCAGTGCAACAGTTGATAATTATTACATTTAGTGAAGTGGAGAGTTAATAAAGTACATGAATTCAAAATAAGATGCAGGCAGTAAAGTTTCATTGTCCATTAACAAGTCTTAAAAATAGGAGATACCTAAACATATCGCTTCTTTATTGCAACATAGTCATATCTACAAAAACAAACGATCTTGGCAAAATGCGATTAAAGTTTTCAAAATGTACCGATTTAAAGATATATTTTGCTATAACTTCGTTTGAGATATAATACGAGAAGGTATGAAGGAAAACTTTGCTAAATTTACTTAAAATTTTGAGATATGACTATGATGCAATGAAGGAGCGATATGTTTATTAGGTGATAAACACAAATTTTCAATTTCAATTTGTGTTGGTTTATATACCCGTGAAGTGCGGGGAAACCGAAATAAAATAACATTTTGGAAACTCGTGTAAGATACTACAACATACAACTAGAAAAACATATTGTCCTAAAGATTACAAATGGACCTATTGAAATGAAAAGGTTTGTAAGAAGCAGTCCGGTTGATGCTTTTTTTGCATAAACCTTGACATACATTTGACTGATATAGACGTTGTTTATCAAAAAGAAAAAGTTGCTTCCGATTGTGAATCCGAAGCGTGCTACAACGGTGCACTTTTAACTATTTGTCCAACCTCGGTAAAAAATGAACGAAATTTTTCGGAAACATGATAATTAGTAAATAAAAGCGCTTTAAGTGTGTCAGAAAGTTATTTCCTAAGCCGTTAAAAAATTTTATATATTTCTTGAAAATATTTTATCTATTTTATTAATTAACTTTTTGGTCTCATATCTTGACTGCCTTAATTTTAATTTTGTTTTTATTATTGTTTTATGAATTAAATTGTTATGTTTATGTAATCTTTTTATCTTGTATCCAGAGCATAATAATACTGAATAAAAGCATAATAAAAGGGAATAAAGGCGTGAGGTGATAATAATTCAAGTTCCTATTTCAATCTTCAATTAATTTTTTAGTATTGAACCATTTCATTTACTTTCTTTGTAAACAAGTTCCCTTACGTTTTTTTATAAAAGTTTTTTTTTCATTATTTAATACCAAAATTTACTTTGTATTATTTATATGGAGCGGGATTCCGGGAAAAAAAAACTCTAGTAGCAACAAGTTCTTCAATAACATTCTTAAATTGCTCAAAATTTTTTGAATAGAATACTGAAGCATCTATCCAGGTTCCCCTTCTGGTTAATACTGGCAGCAGTGGTGCTGTACCAAGAGATATATTTCATTAAAAATTGCAACTCGTGAACACGCCTTTAAATACCAATAAATCAATATTATCGAATTGGCTTCTAATTTCCTCTGCAACTCGATGTAACCCATGTGCCAAGCAAGTAACATGTAACAGTTTTGGACAATTGGCATCATTATCCATATAAGGTGCTGCATCGGTTAAAAATTGAAGGATCTTTTGTCGAAATCTTGTATTTTAAGCAGAGCTCAAAAAAATTAGAATTGATTTTAAAAATTTTTTTTTTTAAAGATTTTTTTTTTTTGTATACAATTTGGAAATTTGTTGAAGAACTTTTTTTTTATAATATGGAAATTGAAAAAATATGTCACTCAAAAATGTTTAAATATGCAAAAATATTCATTTAAAACCCAAATATGCAAAAATATGTATTTTCATGCAACAATATGCCATTTTAACGCAAATTTAATGATTCGGAAAGATAATTGGTCGACATCGATTTTAGACTATCGACAAAAAACATGCATTTGCATGGAAATCGCATCCCTACTTATGACATACCGAGTTCTTATAAAAAATTTCATCAAAATTATAATGTTTACTTTAGAGAACCTTTTTTGTAGTGGTGGACGATAAACATCGATGTTTTAAAACCACTCGATGATGTAAGGTATCGATATATCGAAACAATCCGGTAATTTTTTCTCATCCACTTGGAATGAACATCGATGTTTTTTATTCGATGCATCGAAGCGACAAATTATTTACATGAACTTTATAGTGCTTCCCCACAAAAAAAAATTTCAAGATCGAAAAAAGGAAGAAATGATCCATGCTTTATTTAAACTAACTAAAAATCAATGTTGCCAGAAGTATGACTTATATATATTTTGGCGATTCTTTTATTAAAATGACTTAATGATTTGCGCTGCAATAAAGCGTTTCTAAAAACACATACATTATAATAAGTGTTGCCAATTGAGCCATTTAGTGGCTAGATTTAGCCATTTTGCACCCTGTTTAGCCATTAAAAAATGACTTTAGCCATTAGCCATTTTTTTAGCCATTTTTCAAATTGTTTAGCCATAAAATTTTATTTGCCGTTTTACTTTTAAAAGAATAATTTTTATTTTATTTTAAAAATTTATAAAAGTAAAATAAACATTTTAAACAGTTAAAACGCCTTTAATTTAAATCACAACTTTTACAAATGCTGAAAATCGCTATAAACGAGGATGAAACATCTTTCAAAGTAAAGTAACAGTATTCCAATATTTAATTTATAAAATGGATCAACACAAACATCGGTGTTTCTTTCTGGTTGCAAGTATTTCAATAAAGAATTGACTATATTCAGAATTGACTATAAAGTTGCTCACACTTCCATGGTCTAATGCTGAAGTAGAGAGGGTATTTAGCCAAGTAAACATCTTAAGAGTAATTTTAGAAATAGGTTACACTTAGCAACCGTTAATTCGATTTTTTTAATTAGGTACATATGTATTTTTACCGTAACAATAAACTATTTTTACCAACACCACAATAGTGGAGAGGGTACTATGCGTTTGTACTGATGTTTGTAACATCTTAAAATATTGATACTTAGCCAACCTTTACGTATACCGATTGACTCAGAATCACTTTCTGAGTCGAATTAACGATGATTGTCCGGCTGGCTGGGTGTTCATGTACACCTTGTGCGCAAAGTAACGGTCGGAAATTTGCAGATAATTTAATAAAATTTGGTACATAGGTTATAATGTGGTGTAGGGTATCATCTAGTCGGGGTTGACCGACTATACTTTTTTAATTGTTTTTTATTGTAGATCTGGACTCAAAAGCTTGGGTTACTTTTGTCGTGATTATGATAACGACATCGAATTTATCGATGATTTAATTTTTAAAATATATATCAAAATATTAATTTACGTTTATTCTTATTTAAGGAATTGATCTTGACTTACAATTTCATCGTAAACAAATTTAAATGAATTATTTCTGTTTTGTTATTGAATTTTAATGTGTTTTTATTTAAAAAAGTTTTTAGCCATTTTTTAGCCATTTTTTAGCCACTTTTTCCGTAAATTTAGTCATTTTTGGTCATCAAGTTTGGCAACACTGATTATAATGTACATATGTGTTTTTTTGGTCTTTTATCACGAAGTTGTATCCGTATATGGTTATTTTTCCATGACTTAAAAAATTACACACAGTGTTATTAAAGTTGGTAGTTAATTTACCGATTTTTCACCCAAGAGTGTCTGTCAAGATTCACCAGTGTAGACAAATGACGTTTAATGTGAAAAAAGGCAAAAAATCAAGTATTTTTTATAATTTTAAATGAAATAAACCTTCTTGTTATTTTTTTTATAGATGTATAGAAAACATCGATGCGAAACATCGATATAATATCGATGGCTGTATGCGATGCATTGCATCGAAAAAACATCGATGTTTTTTTTTAAATGTCCATCACTTTTTTTTTAAGAAGAAACATTTACGTGAAGAAAAACAATTTGAGTGATCTGAGACTTGAACCCAGATTAATACAAATAACGTAAATGAAACTCATTGCGATTTCTTTCTTTCCTGAGAATATGTTACAGTATAAACATGTAACACTTTCTAATGTGACCTATAAACGTACGAGTTTCCGAACACCTTAAAATTAATCTGGCGTTTTGCGATTTCAAACCGAGCAATTGTCAGAACATGGCCGTATGACAAACCAAATAAAACATTGTTTGTAGAAAAAAAGTAGTAAGTACTAGTGTTGTAAAACAGGGTAGAATATCCAACAGGTTTCGCATGTTGTTCATAAACATATTCACAAAAGAATTTGACAGATGTAATATTTCTTGTACAAACGAACTCAAAAATGTAAAACATGTAACATTTATGCAACATATTTCGCTATAAGCCTTGGGTATTACTCACTAATCCACGTTTGTATCACTTAATTGAAATTTAACAATTGGTATTCACATACAAGCAGATATCTTAATATTACAAAAAAGTCACTGCCCCAGTAAAGACTCGAACTTGAGTCTTTCTTTATGTTTCTTTTAACTTTTCGCTCAAGCGAAAATTGAGCTAACGAGAAATTACTTTATAAATTCGTGTAATATTACGATTTGGTATGAAAGACAATACGACAAAGAAGTTTAAATTTTACCCCTGCAGCGCCTAGTATGCCCCTAGAATGGTCAAATGTATGCCCAACAAATCATAAGTTGTAGATAGATTTTAATCCTTTATGGCTTGTTTTGTTTTAAAACTATATATGTATAAAAAAAATAAGAATTAAAAACCAAAACTGCTCATATTAGAAAAACAGTGTTATTGATTGAAGCATATGTTCGATTAATCTTAAAAGCGTAAAAAAGGTTTATGAAAACTTAGAGAAATTATTGAGGTGCTGCATTACACAAAGAATTTTAAAAAAAGTTAAGCAAAAATTTTATTAAAAAACAACAAATAATCCTCACAAATAGTTCAAGAGATATCAGTTGAAGGGTAACAAATAAATTTTGTGTAATAAATCCATTTATTTCACCTCATCATTTCCATTTAAAAAATAAAAATCATAAAATTCTTATGGGGGAAAATCCAAACGCCGCCACTTCACAAATTTAAACAAATCTGTTGTCAAGAGTTTAGTCAGAAATTCAAAAGATTATTGCCGATATTTTGTTTTATATTTTTCGCCAGTTCAACACATCTGTAATAGTGTAAAAATACACACGCTTTGATCTTTTGCCGATCGGGTACTAAATAATAATAATAATAAAAAATCAACCCAACAACCAGCAACAATGTTTAAAAAACTGCAAACAGATACGAATACAAATCGCTCGTACAAATGTCTGGTATCAACAAAAAAAAAAAAAAAAAGCTTACTCGTAATCAATCTCAAGAGGCAGACAAAGGTGGCAATTTGAATGCCGAGAGGCAACCTAAAGGGGGAGAGATCATTTCATTCATAAAACCATATAAAATGATAGATACAAACATTCATTCATACACAAGTCCACTGGTGTCTGTAGTATAACTCAATTTTCCATTCATCTCAATCTTTAAAGAATTCGTACACGCGACTGAGTCTTAATGATTATGATGATTTTATTTGAAAATGTGTGAAAATTTTTGCGAAAATTTTAAGCAAACGAAAAGAACAAACGCTTAAAACCTCGTTAAAAGTACAACAAAATAAAGGGGAACTCAATGCCGAAACATATTTTGTATACTTCAGTAACGTTTTGTGGAATGAATGAATTAAACTCCAAACAAAACTCTTGACATTACCGGGTACTTTGGAGCAAAAAATAATTTTAATTTTAATGTTTCTAAAGATTTATAATCTAGCGCCATATATGATAAAGAACAATATATGTAAATGTATGTAGCAAACAAATTTATTAAGTGGTATTCTATTTGGGGCGATAGTGGCCGACTTACGTAAAGAGTACAGATTTTGATAGCATTCGCAAGATCTTCACTGCTATAGTTGGCAATATTTATAAGACTTGCATAAAGATGCTTCTGAATGTTCTTGTTGTTAGTCGTCTACTGCATCGTGGTAAATATTTCTCTTATTTCTCAACTTTGCAATCAACCTGTGTCCTCTCTGGAATTATGGTCAACATAGGTTTCGAGTAGACGGGGAAAATCGCATTCCTAGTAATTGCACTAGCATCATTACAAAACGCTGGTACCATTCTATAAAGCATGGAATAAGGTTTAAGCGGATGGCATACAAGGCCATTGGAATATATTCCAGAAAAGATTTTCAGATCAATTCAACGTTATTCAAACTGATATGCTTATGGTTAATACATCCGAAAATCAATTTCGAAATCAAATTGAAATGGAAAAAACTTTAAGTCTGAATTTACGTGTTTCATCTTTTGATGCTCAACTTCTTTTCAATCCTCTTTTGAAGATGCCAATATGATCAAATGCAGCAATCGGTTTCAACTTTTTTCAATTCAAAACAACAACAATTTTATTCACAGCGAATCAAAGAGAAAAAAAGAAAAAAATGTCAAGGAGCCATCGTTGTGCATATACCTAAGAATAAAAACCGAGTAAAAGCATCAATCCCATTCTTCTTTCTTCCCTCTCCTAAAAACACAAGATTTGATCATTAAAAGATGAAACGTGTGAAAGCAGACTAAATATAACAGTAGTTTTTTTATAACAGTCTTTTTTTGGTGCAGAAAAGTTTATCCTTAAGTCTGATACACATATTAAAAAAAATTAATATGTAGTTGTTCTATGCACACTCAATTGAAAAATCTATACATCCGTACTCAAATCAATCCGAAGCGGTATTAATAGTACGGTGAGTATTTACTTGGATCAAGTACAGAAAGATTGATTGAACTACGGATTTTCAATCGCGAAATACACAAATTATCCATATTCAATCCCGAATTTTTACTTGAAATAATCCGAAAATGAGATTGATTTAAGTAAAACTAAGATGGAACCAATCTTAAAATACGCTTGATTCAAGTTTTATAAAGTTGATTCAATCCCGAATTTGTACTTGAAATAAACCAAAAGTGAAACTAGAAGGAGAATTTTATTATGATTGATTTCCTTAACCCCCAATAACCATTTTTATTATTTTGCGAAGCACTAATGGCGCATTTATAAAAAAGCGCACAATTATGCGCTGCGCAATAACACATACAGAGATGCAGTAAAGTAAGTGAAGGTAAGACTTCCTTCACTTACAAGTTTTTCAAAAGAAAAAAAAAATTCAAATGCTATGACATTCCCTTACTACGAAACAGGTTTGTAAGGGAAAATACTACAAAAATAACTGTAAAAAACATTCAGTGTGTAATGTGTTGCTTCAAAGTGGGAACTCACCATATAAAATTCATGCCTTCCGTAAGCGAGATGATAAGCGAAACTCTTACATTTCTCCCTTACAAACCTGCTTGCCTGCTTCGTTTGAAGCTCAATTTTTACGTTTTACGCCGTACAGAATTTCAATAATAAAACACCAGCATCATTCCCGATATGGTTTTTACTTTAAAAACGTAACGTAATGAAAATATAAACTAAATGAGAAGCAAGAGTTCTAAATTTTACTTTTTAAGCGTGAAAATAATGTGTTTTCGTCTTGTTCTGTTGTTTTTATTGATTCTTCACACAACAAGCAAATCGTTTTTTAGCTACTTGTGTGATGTTTTTGAAGTGTCCGCAACAAACTTTGATAAGTTAAATGAAATTAAAACGCTCACTTTGTAATTTTGAACTTTGTACCTGGAGGTCTTGGAACAAAAACATTAAACAGAAATTAACTGCAACAAACGACTTCGAAATAATAGAACAACGTTAATGTCTTTCGGCTGCTTAGAAAGATACGTGGGTATAGAAAGTTGGCGTAAGGTATAACACTCCAGTCAGGCACCTCCTTTGGGTCCATTTTCGCTTCCCATTCAGCAAGAAACACTGATGGCGCATTCTTCTTTTTAAAATAATCTTATACTCCGCATGACGTCAAAATTGCGGCACAAAAGACAAAACTGTATGCGATTTTACTTTTAAAACAAAACGCAATAGTCGTTTTATGTCACAAAAACAATCAACAATATAACAGAATTGCGCAATGAGGAATCTAGCTAAAGATATAGGAAAAAGAGAATCATTACATACCAGTGATAGAGAGGGAGAGAGACATGGAGGCTGAGTTGCAAAGCAACTCGCTTTTTAAACGCAGCCATTTTACAATATTATATGTCCCAACGTGTATCCCTCGGAGGTTGTAGGAATCATCTTAGGGACATTTCATCTGTTACATCCTCCCAGGCAAATCAGGACTAGATCATTCCTGGTATCCGAAAGAATTCAATTTGACCATAAATATGCAGCTGAAAATAGTATGATTGCCATAAAGAAGCCGTCGTGGGGTATCGGGAGATTTTCCATTTTATAGCCACACTTTCATGAAGTTCTCTTAGAATAAAGATATGGTAGCGAGCTAGAGGTGAATGACAGTTTTCTATGAAATCTATGAACGTGCAAGGAGTATGCATACCTAGGATGCGACAAATGTTAGGGCTTTTGAAGTTTTCGGATTTCTCGAGGCTGGCACTTCGGGCGTCAGTAGCCCTCGGTACTGGTCTCACTATTGGCTAAGGTCTCCGTTAGTATGCTTTCGCAAGAAATGCTTTCCGTTCCAGGAAGATTGTCAAGCGCAAGCCTTGCCTTCCTTTGAAGGGATACTTTGTATGGGATACTAGTGCCAGTGGTGGAAACCCAAAATCGTGGGTAGGGAAAGTTCGGCCTGTGGGTGCATTTGGTGCATTTTGGTTTCAACAGAAGCTGTTTGAATTAACTAAAGCAGTGGAAATTAGATAGTTCCGGCTCCTAAACAAGAGGATGATGTATAATTTTCATCGGATTATGCGCTTGAATTGCGACTATTGTATGCAAATGATCCTTTTGGAAGGTTGATATATTAACTCACCATGGGGTTATGATCCAGCATGAGATAAGGCCATATGGCATGTGCTCATGTAAATCTTTTTCAAAGTTAACAAAAAAAATAAGCGATGCATGCACAATAAGCAAACTGTGATGATACATTTTTGACATTGACTTCAAAGTGTTATGAAGTTTTGTAACCGAAACGAAAAAGGATTGACGTGATACAACCAAACTTTGCTCTTTACGAACCTTTCTAGATAGCACTCTAAGACCTCGCTTTAAAAGCCTAGACATTGCTACCTGCTGTTCAAGTAAAAATTACTCGAAATGCCTTCCACTGCCTCTTTTAGTTCAGGATGCCACATTCTTCAGATGTCTAATGCTTCTTACATTACTGTCGTTTTACTGACCATAGAGTGACGTGTAATAAGGCTTATCATGGTCTATAAACATCCCTTGTTCGTGCATTAAAGAGTGTTCTAATCCAGTTCCTGCCCCAAAATCTGTAATGCCACGCAGTCTGTCTCAATTTTGTATACATGATTAGTTTTATATATGATCATCTTACATATCTTCTATAAATAGACACTAATGAAGATTTAACAAAAGTTTTATCTGACGCGCTATTAAGTGCTGAGCATAATAGCGCTAAGTCGTCCGCAGTTTCATTATCGGCGATGTTGCAATGGCTTGAAGCTGAGTACAACCTTACTTAACATTGCCCCTATCGCTTTTCTCGTGTCGCTTACTAACCCAGATTTTCCAAGGTAACCCTGGGGTGTCCTAAAATTAACGCAAGATTTTGATTTGTCGCCATTTTGTGCAATAAAGTGTTGGCAACCCTTAAACAATATTTCCAAAATATTAAAAGCTTGGCTGCTGCAGTTGAAACGTTTCAAAGTATGGTCGCAATAGTATTTCATCACCAACTGTGAAGAGATTAATTGAAAAATTCAGGGAGACTGGATCCGTCGGAGACATTAAACACACTGGCCGTCCAAAAACAAGCCGTTCAAATTTCAATACCGAAGCAGATCCAGTCGCCTTGAATTTTTCAATTAATCTCTTCATAATTGACGAAGTTTGAACACTATTCCGACCATACTTTGTTTGACATTTTCGAACTGCAGCCGCCAAGCTTTCCTTTTTTTTAAATATTGTTTAATAATGAAGACGCGTTGTTCTATCTTGTAACGCTCCATTTTTACTAACCCTAAACTGTCAGATGTCAAATTTTGTTTAATGCTAAGTTCACACTTAGGTTTTTAAACCAGTCTTCTCCATGTATTAGCAGGTCTGCCCTTTCTTCGGCTACCCTGTGGATTCCAGTCAAGCGCTGTTCGAGTGATGTTGTTTGGAGGCTTTCTCAACGTATGTCCGATCCAATTCCATTTACGTCGTCGAATTTCGGTCTTTATTGGTAATTGGTCTGTTGCTGCCCACAATCTGGCGTTTGATATGGTGTTTGGCCAGAATACGCGTTAGATTTGCCGTAGGCACCGATTTATAAATACTTGGCGTCAAAGATTCTGAGTTTAGTGCGCTTAGAGATGAATGCTGATCGCCAGACTTTATTAAACATTCCAAACGATGTTTTACCCTTTGTGATGCGGGTTCTTATATCATCACTTGCTCCACCATTACTAGAAATGATACTTCCCAGGTAGCAGAAAGAGTCGACAACTTCGATTGTTTTCCCGTCCAAAAATAGGGGTTGAGTATAGTCGGTATTAATACACATTAGCTTGGTTTTCGCAATATTAATTCTAAGGCCTGATTTCGCTGCACACTCGCTCAAGTGCTGAAGTTTTGTCGCGATATGGGAGTGTTTGTGACAGATGACAGATGATTAAGAAAAAAAACACAACAAACAAATTTATATTTCTTTAAAGTATTAAAAATGGATAAAAACACTTTTATAACATTATCAGAAGATTATTTTAATCATTTCAGTGATGAAATTGTGAAAATTGATGAATTATTTAAGGAAAAAAAAAAACATTAAGCAGAAATCGAGGCCGGTTGTACACGATCATGTTGGCGATTCTACATTTGAGGTATGTTCAGTGGATTCTATGTGATTTATGAAGTGATTTAGTTGTAATCATGACAGTTTGAAGTGATTAACAAATCACTTCAATGTATGGGTAATCATCTCGATTTTGAAGTGATTAGAGCTTAATCACGTTCGAACTGCTTAAACGCGTTTAAGAAGCCAAATGTGAACATACTATAAGGTTGCCAGCACTTTACTGCACAAATGGCGACAAATTCAAATTCGGGACACCCTTTAGTAGCCTCCAAGCCTATTGTTAAATTACTCTGGGTTAATTCTGTAATTTTCAGCGAAAGTAACCTCTGAAATGCTTTCGTAAATTTTAATTTATTTCAGAAAATGTAATTAATGGAAAATAGTTTATATACAAAACTGAATTGTTTCTTTGTTATATAATAGTATATAAGTACGAAAAAGATTTATAATAGACAACTTTTTGTGGTGCTTTTAATAAATCTGTGGCCGTATGGAAACACTAGGTAAATCCACTCCATAGTTGAATATATTCATTCTTTATATGCATACTATATCTTTTCTGCCAAACAGACTCGGCTTATTTTTGATATAAAAAATATATTTTTTGGAAAAACTGGGTAACTCCATTTTGTTTCGTAAAAAACGGGTAAATTAACATGCTGAGTCAAATAGTTGCCTTATATATTTTTTAGGGAAAACTGGGTAACTCCATTTTTCGAAAAAAAAAAACAAAGGTAACTAACTGACATTGATTTTCGGTTTTAATGTCGAAAAATAAGTTCAATGAGACCAAAAATCTTTAACGTCATTTAAAATTACACTGTGATAGAAATTGACACTTTTTTTAGAAAAGCTGGGCACTAGTCTATTTAACTTAATTCGGGTACGCTGAATCCAGTGGTGCTTGCCGTTTTTTTTAGGTTAGCTCTGGTTTTCGAAATATACCGTTATTTCGAAAATGGAGGAGGTTGCATAACATATCTCAACTTCTTAGGGTGCTCCCATACAAATATTGCGTTTTATGAAATTCTTAAATTAATTAAAATCTTTCGACTTTTGTGAATAAAATCAAAAGTTAATAAGAGGTTTATTTTTTATGAATTTTTAAAAAACAAAAATTTCGAAATTTTGATAAAAAATAATTTTTTTTCCACAAAAAAAATTATGTTTCTAAAATGACTGCGCATATTTGAAAAAAAAATTACCTTTCTTAAATGTTGTGCAACCTCTCCATTTTCTAAATAACGGTATATCTCGAAAACAAGAGCTAACCTAAAAAACGGTTAGCACCATTGGATTCAGCGTACCCGAATTTTGTTAAAACGCCATGTGCCCGGCTTGTCTATTTTTTCAACTAGCACAGTGTTATTATTATTATTATTATATAATAACATAAATTCATGTTAAATAATTAGTAAAATATGTTTAAAACTTTAACTGCCTGTTCATCTATTTCCGAACGAAGACTTCGTTCGCTTAACTAACATTTAAAACAAAAACAAATTATAATATATTGTTTTTGTTTTACATGTAAGTTAAGCGAACGAAGTCTTCTTTCGAAATCGTTGAACAGGCCATAAGTGTGTTTTAAATATGAACTAAAACAAAGTCTTTTAGTACAATAAAGGTCAAAAAAGTAAAATTTGTACAGGTGTTTGGTACAATTTTAAAATGCTCAATGCCATGCCTGGCATGGCGTGATCTTAAATTCTGCCATTCTTGGTCGATAACAAGCTGTCTAGATTAGCCATGGCTATGTTTAAACAACAAACAATTTCTTGTGCACACATTAATTTGGATAGTGAAGACTACTGTTGTCGATGTTTTGTGCTTGTTGAAACAGTGTTGTTATAAGAATTGTTTGCACAACTATGTCAAACATTTCTGCAGTATAAATAAACGCCATCTTGTTTGTATGGATGTCGTACCATACGTTTTCCCACATCGTACAACAGAAACAATTGTGCGTCGCTAATTCTGCCAAGGGGTTTTCTTGAGCAAACTTAACAATGGATAGCCTAAACGGTATGCAGCGCTCATTTAAAAGCTTTAATAATACTGCAGTGCCCATGCAGTCAAAAATTATATTATGCGCAATTTAAAATATAATAAAACAATCAATATTTGTGTTTACTCTTAACAATCGATAAGTTTAAAGAATTTTTGCTATTAAATCAATAAATCTTGTTATTTCACCTGTAAATTGTAATTGATAACTTGACTATTAATCATAAAAATATTTATTTTCATTTGATTTCTTAAGGCAAATTCTAGTTGATAAATATTTCAAGAGTACAAAATATACCAAACATTGCCAATAATTTTGTAGGGCACACTGAACTAAACACCAGGGGGAAATGAAGCAATAAATAAATCAACACCATAAAACAAATAATTCCTCAACACCATGTGTTTATTCGTTCGTCTGTGTGTCTGTCTTGTTTTCAGTTCTTTTTCTCTCTTCCAAGTTTTTTCCTTTACAAATTCGCCCATTAAAAACTACGCCAGTGATACGAATATAAATATTTATAACACTTTAAATACTTTGATAATTTGCGAAATTTTCAAAAGATGATTTTTATTTATTTATTACACAGAAATTTACAATAAGAATATTTTACAGTGGCAAATTTTAAGAATTTTTAGGAGCCTGAGTTTATGTTTGACTTTAAACAAAAAGAAAAACTAAGAAAGTACAGTCGGTCTAGCCCGACCATATGATACCCTACATCACAGTATTTAGAGACAAATTTTTGAGAGTGTATCTTATTTGGTGCGCATGGGCAATAATACAAGTTTCTTTTGCAAATTATTATCTAAATTTCAATATCCATATGATACTTGTTTGTCTAAAAGCGATCTTAGAGAGAGAGAGTACCTGTAGTCAATAAGTACCTATTATAAAAGTTAAAGTCACCATATTGTATATCAATACCATAATATTTAAAGAAATTATATCTCACGAGGGAAACATAAAGCTGCTTTGTGGCATATGGATCTTTAAATTCTTTAGCCCATCTTTTGATAAGACCAAGAATACACCGTGCTTTATTAACAGTTATAGAAATATGCTTAATAAAGTTCAACTTCGCGTCCAACAAAACTCCTAGATTCAAAATTGTTTCAACATTTTCTAGCTGATAGTTCCCCAAAGTGTTATTTACTTTTATAAGATTTCCTCTGTAGAAAGACATATGTTTACATTTTTTCAAGTTAAGCTGCATTAAGTTAAAATTACACCATGATTGAAATAAGTCCAAGTCTTGTTGAAGTAGACTGTGATCTGCATATTTTTTAAAACTGAGAAAAATTTTTGCATCATCCGCATACATCAAAACTTTAGAGAATTTAAAAGATTATTGATAAAAAGGATAAACAGCAATGGTCCAAGATGACTACCTTGTGGTACACCAGATAAAACATCTATCGATTTAGATGTGACATTTTTAAAACGGACACATTGTTTTCGATTTAATAAATATGACTCAATCCATTTAAGAGAGTTGTATAAAAATTCTATTGTGTTAAGTTTCTTCAAGAGCAGTTTATGGTTTACCTTGTCAAACGCCTTGCTAAAATCAGTATATACGATATCAGTTTGTTTCCGTTGCACAAAACCCTGATTTATAATTGTTGTTAGTTGTAAAAGATTTGTTGTAGTAGAGCAGCCTTTTCGAAAGCCATGTTGAGCAGATGACAATAGAGATGATACATGATGAGAAATGCATTCAGTTACCATCTTTTCAAAAAGTTTTGGAATAATACTTAGTTTAGCAATTTCTCGATCATTAACAATGTCAGACTTAGTAACAGATTTGTATAGCGGAATAATAAAAGACTTTTTCCAGGTATAAGGGAAGTATCCATATTTGATTGACATATTAAAAATGCGTGTTAAATGAATGGCGAGAAATTCAGCACAGTTTATCAATATAGAGCTAGGAATATTGTCAGGACCACTGCTATACGAAAATTTAAGTTTTTTTCAAGTTATATAAAATTGTGGAAACATCATAGAATGGAATTGAGATAACTTGATTAACTGATTGAGAACAAGAAGGAATAACAGAGCCAATATAATTGCTATCAGAATAGGTCGTAGAAAAGAAGTCGGCAAACATGTTACTTATGTTAAGGTCATCACCGGATTCACTGTCCTGAAACTTCATTACTGTAGGAAATCGGTAGCTTTTCTTTTGGTGTTTACAAAATTGTAAATTGATTTAGGATTATTTTTGAAATCATTCTTCATTTTACGTAAGTAATTAGTGTAACAAGATTTGTTTAACGCATTATACTCAGCACGAGCAGTTGCATATTTAGTATATTCTATAAGTCGGCCAGTTTTTTTGTTATTATACCCTTCACCACAGGTGGAAAAGGGTATATATAAGTTTGTCATTCCGTTTGTAATTTCTACAATATTGATCTTAGGCCCTGTAAAGTATATATATTTTGGGTCCTTAGGAGGAGAGAAGTTGATTTAACGATATCCGTCCGTATGTCCGTCCGTCTGTCCGTCTTACGTTTGATATGTGTTTTCCGGAGACTCCAGACATGATAGCGGCTAGGTTGTTTTACATTTATGTCACATATAGTCCACCATTTCTTGCTATTGAAATTCAGCCAGATCGGTTAAACAATGGCTGAGATATGACCAAAACACCACGACTGCCTCTAATTTTTCCAAAAAAATCCCTTGTGGTTGTTGTATTTTTATTACTTTTTTCTGTATATCTGGAGAACGGCAAGAGCCAAAGTTTTCAAATTTGGTACAAACATTAAGGTTATAAATACACACCATTCCACAAAATGTGGGCGGGATTGGAGAAGTGGGCGTGGTACCTTCCATACAAAAAGTATTAAAAATTGTATAAAAACCTGAATTTTTTGACTGTTATATGACCTATGGTTACGCCTTATATATCAAAAGATCGGAAATTTAATTAATAAAAAATATTTTCTGAAAAACTCGGGAAAATCGGTTCAGATACGAAAAAGTTATGACCAAAATATTAATTTTTTTTTGGAAAATACCCATTTTCGGGAACCATAGATCTTCCCGAGTCAAAGTCTTACAACCAAAATAAATGGCAAATTTCTTCTTTAACACGTCGGTATATAAATCTTTCAAATCGGTTCAGAAATAGCAGAGTTATGACCAATATACTGAAAACCCAAAAATTACTCTTTTTTGTAATTAAGTTTGTTTTTTATACCCTTCACCGAAGGTCCTGCACCCTATAAAGTATATATATTCTGGGTCCTTATGAAAAGCGAAGTTCAAATCCGGTTGTCGTCTCATCTCTCCCCCCCCCTTCGCATTTGTTTACATATACTAGCATAATGCCCAATATGATTTTCGTTTATTATTTCATCTATTTAACGAAATAATTTTAACAAATAGAAACTAGGAATTTTTGTGTTTTTTTGCTACTTAAAAACTCGCCAAAAGGGATAAAAAATGACAACAGTGCCTTTACAAAAAGAAAACAAACAAAAAACTGTGTTGAGTTGTAAACAGTAAACGGTCTATATTTCATTTTAATGATATTTAAACAGCGTTCCTTTATGGTAGGGGGTGTGTTAAGTTAGAAACTGTGAGTTCCCTGGTTCGAATCTTGGTTTTTTAAAAAGAATATTTTTTTAATATTGTTATGTTCCAAAACAATTTTAAAAAAATATTTACCAGTTTTCGCTGTTTAAATTTCATTTATAATGAAGTTTTAAGTATTGTAAATATGTATGTATATGTAAAAATTATTTAGTTGCTCTGTATTCTGCTCGCACAATGGTGAAGGGTATAAAAGATTCGGCACAGCCGAATGTAGCACTCTTACTTGTTTTTATACAGCTTGTTTTTCTTATTTTTGACTGTAGACAAATGTCTTGTGCCCCAGGGAGGACCACTAGGTTTGCGAAGAGATTGCTTAGGGATACATAACACCATTAGAGAATACATTTTTGTATAAAAACGGTGTATTATTTCATTCAAAGTAATACTTGAGGGCAAAAATAATTCTTCCCAGTTTATATTATCCAAAGGCTATTAAGTAAACGATAGTTTGTATTTTTAAAACACAGTACCTTATCGTTTACCTCAGTAAGTTGCGAGTTAGATGTAAAAGAGATTGGTAAGCTTACTTCTATTGTAGGGTGATCCCGATCTTCCGGAGTGGTAAAAATTAAGTCCAATAATTTCCCATAATCATAAAATATACCATTCAACTGATAAAGCGATAAATCCATAAGAGTGTTGAGAAACTCTATACATATTAATTATTTGTTGACGTAACTGGTGTAAGGAACCCATCATTGGATGAGTAATTCCATATAATTGAAGGCATGTTAAAGTCACCAACTGAGATTACCAAATCATTTAGTTTAGCGCTACGATAAACAGATTTAATTGCGTTAGCATGTTCGATGTATACTGAGTGAGGTGATGACGGGGGAATATAAGAGCAAGTAATATATGGGGGATTTCATGTCAAGTGACCCAATTTTGAAATCGATGTCTTCCGATTTGGATGAAATTTGCACCAAGGTTAGTCCTATTGGATAGTAGTTTAGACACAAATTTTCAACAAGATCGGTCTAAAAGTTTCTGAGTTAGTGGGGGTCAAAATTTGACATTTTGGCCATACAGGTGTTCTTTCTTATCCATGTAACTTATTACCTATTGGTGTTAGCAAAATTTGTCCCAAGTAGCTTCGATAGCTATTTGATCCATCTTTTGAAAAAAATTTTTTTTGTTTTTTTAAAAAATTTTTTTTATTTTTTTTTTTAAATTTAAAACTTTTTTTTATTTTTTTTTTTAGCGGGAATGTTTTTTTTTTTTTTTTTTTTGTTCAAAAGACAGCTTATGTCTTTTCCTTTAAGGTAGTTTTGGTCCCTTTTTGGGATGCGAGCGGCTTATGTATAAAAAAAAATAATTTCTAACTCTAGACAAGGGTTTTTCAATTTTTAGCATATGCAGTGTTCTTTCTCATCCATTTAACTTATTACCTATTAGTGTTAGCAGAATTTGTCCCAAGTAGCTTCGATAGCTATTTGATCAATATTCTGAAAAAATTTTTTTTTGTTTTTTTAAAACTTTTTTTTTTAAATTTAAAATTTTTTTTTTAAATGTAAAATTTTTTTTTTATATTTTTTTTATCCGGAATGTTTTTTTTTTTTTTTTTTTTTGTTCAAAAGAAAGCTTATGTCTTACCCTTTAAGGTAGTTTTGGTCGCTTTTTGGGATGCGAGTGGCTTATGTATAAAAAAAATTATTTTTAACTCTAGACGAGGGTTTTTAAATTTTAAGCATATGCACTATTTTGAATTTTTTCCTATTTGTGTTTAAGTGTTTCTAAAGCCTTAAAAATAAAACGTTTGCAAAGAAACTAGACAAATTAACCTTTCCGACGGTATGTTACAAACCCAATTACTATTTTATACCTTCGATACTATAATGCCCACACTATGTTAATCCCAGGAATAAAATCACTTTTTTCTGTAGAAATGTTGACAAATAATTCTTTTTTTAATTTTTCCTACTTAAAAAAATATACAGTTTTGAGCGCACGTAATACTAAATGTGATTTTTGTTGTCAAAGAGGATCATGCGGAAACATTGAAAACACTGAAAAGCAGATTCGATGCCGCTGGAACAATCGATGGCACCGCTCAATACCATGCTTTTATACCGCTTGACGATGGAAGACTCAAGTTGAAAAAGTTTTCTGCCTCTACTCAATGCGATTTCTTTCCAAAACCAGCAGCGAAATCAACAGCTAAACGAAGTAACTCCAACAAAGGATTGGCAAAAAAAGCAGAAAATAAGGGCGATACATAGGGAGGGTGAAAGACTGGGTATTTGAAAATTTGCAAACTTAAAAACTTCATCAGCTACAACAAATTAAATGTAAAAAAAATTAGGATATAAAAGGATCTAATGTGATTAAGATTAAATTTTATTAAATTATTTATCTTTATCTTTTTATTATTATTATTAGAAATTATTATTATTATAATTATATGTATATTAATTTAATTATTATTACAAATTAATAAAAAGAATTTAATTTGTCAACATTTCTACAGAAAAAACGTGATTTTATTCCTGGGATTAACATATTGTGGGCATTATAGTATCGAAGGTATAAAATAATAATTGGGTTTGTAACATACCGTCGGAAAGGTTAATTTGTCTAGTTTCTTTGCAAATGTTTTATTTTTAAGGCTTTAGAAACACTTAAACACAAATAGGAAAAAATTCAAAATAGTGCATATGCTAAAAATTTAAAAACCCTCGTCTAGAGTTAGAAATAATTTTTTTTATACATAAGCCACTCGCATCCCAAAAAGCGACCAAAACTACCTTAAAGGAAAAGACATAAGCTTTCTTTTGAACAAAAAAAAAAAAAAAAAAAACATTCCGGATAAAAAAAATATAAAAAAAAAAATTTTACATTTAAAAAAAAAATTTTAAATTTAAAAAAAAAGTTTTAAAAAAACAAAAAAAAAATTTTCAGAATATTGATCAAATAGCTATCGAAGCTACTTGGGACAAATTCTGCTAACACTAATAGGTAATAAGTTAAATGGATGAGAAAGAACACTGCATATGCTAAAAATTGAAAAACCCTTGTCTAGAGTTAGAAATTATTTTTTTTTATACATAAGCCACTCGCATCCCAAAAAGCGACCAAAACTTCCTTAAAGTAAAAGACATAAGCTTTCTTTTGAAAAAAAAAAAAAAAAAAAAAAAAAACATTCCGGATAAAAAAAATATAAAAAAAAAATTTTACATTTAAAAAAAAAATTTAAAATTAAAAAAAAAAAGTTTTAAAAAAACAAAAAAAAAAATTTTCAGAATATTGATCAAATAGCTATCGAAGCTACTTGGGACAAATTCTGCTAACACTAATAGGTAATAAGTTAAATGGATGAGAAAGAACACTGCATATGCTAAAAATTGAAAAACCCTTGTCTAGAGTTAGAAATTATTTTTTTTATACATAAGCCGCTAGCATCCCAAAAAGGGACCCAAACTACCTTAAAGGAAAAGACATAAGCTTTCTTTTGAACAAAAAAAAAAAAAAAAAAAACATTCCCGCTAAAAAAAAAAATAAAAAAAAGTTTTAAATTTAAAAAAACAAATAAAAAAAATTTTTAAAAAAAACAAAAAAAAAATTTTTCAAAAGATGGATCAAATAGCTATCGAAGCTACTTGGGACAAATTTTGCTAACGCCAATAGGTAATAAGTTACATGGATAAGAAAGAACACCTGTATGGCCAAAATGTCAAATTTTGACCCCCACTAACTCAGAAACTTTTAGACCGATCTTGTTGAAAATTTGTGTCTAAACTACTATCCAATAGGACTAACCTTGGTGCAAATTTCATCCAAATCGGAAGACATCGATTTCAAAATTGGGTCACTTGACATGAAATCCCCCATATATGTTTTTATGTTTCAGTTTTATTGCTAACCAGTAAATTCAATATTAGAAAGTGAATCATAAATTAATGCTTCAGAGTGAAAAATGTTTGAAACGGCGATAAGCACATTTTTCGCGATCACGTCTGAAAACTTGGTAATTATTACACATTATCTCAGACCTTTTTTTTTCTCTCATTATTTATTTATTGAATCTTCATATATTAAATATGAACTAACAATAATTAATCAAATCTTATCCTAATTCTTTATTTTATGTCCTGCCAGTGCAAGACAAAAATTTTCTTCATCACGGGTTTGTATCACATTTATATATGTGTTTATCGCTCATCTTAATGGGTAAGTGCTGCAGTGTCTCTTCTCCTTAAGCGAGTGTGGCCGCTATCATTTAAAATATTTCGAGCTAGTGGATTTGGGTGCAACTCTAGCCTTTTTAAATATTTTACCGCATACTTCGTAATAATAGTCCTTACCAGTGGCACATTGAGATCCTTGTGGATATTGGAGTTTTTAACATACCAAGGGGCAGCTGTGATTATTCGAAGAAGTTTATTTTAGCGCCTTTGAATTTTTTCGATATTTGAGGCCGATGCTGTGCCCCATAGTTGAATACCGTAGCACCAGATTGGCTTTAAAATAGAGTTGTAAAGTAGTAGTTTGCAATCGAGACTAAGAACAGAATTTCTTCCAATAAGCCAGTTAATTTGAATTGCTTTTAGTTTAGTCGGCATGTCCGAGGTATACATAAGATAAAAAAGTAGGGTCAGGATACTTCCCTGAGGGACTCCAGCTTCAATTGTCTGAGGAGAACTTAAAAAATCACCTTCTTTAATAATAAATTTTCGACAGACCAAGTAGCTTTCTACAGCTTGTGTACAGCTTGTGTGTGTTAACCGGTAGGTTCAGCTTCAATTTATGTAACAAACCTACATGCCAGACTTTATCAAAAGCTTGAGAGACATCGATGAAGAGAGCGGAGCAATATTTTCTTCTTCAAAGGCTTTTCTTATGGTGTTTACTATCCGATGGGTTTGTTCAATTGTGCTATGTTCTCGTCTGAAACCGAATTGATGGTTAGGTATACACCCATTGACATTTAAAATTGGGGTTAATTTGGACGCTAAGAGCTTCTCTCATCTCAGACTTAAATACGTTTTCAGTAAGCCAAGTTTCGGTAAAAATTATGATTTGGTGATTAAAATTGAAGCTATCGACAAAAAGAGAGGTCAGTTTAGTATTTAAGCCCCTAACATTTTGATAAACTCAAGAAATTGTATCAAAGTTGTTAATCAATTTTTTGATACATTAGTTGAGCGGGATGGTAAGTGAACAGTGCATGCTAATCTTTGGTTGTCTCTGTGAACATATTCACGAATTAGTGCATTTTCAGGCCAGAATCTAGGATCTTTTAATACTCAAATATTTTAGATGATACCATCTTAAATGAAGCAATAGTTCTCGGCTGAGAATATTTAAACTTATAGATCACTATTTCAGCATCAAAATTTAATTTAGTTTTGATATAATATTCAATATCTTTAGTTGAAGTGTCAAAAGCAAAACGGGATATAAAAAGTATTTTTTTAGGCGGAATAACTCTTAGAGGATGGATGTTATTAGAATTCAAAGTTGGATGAAAGACTGCAGGCGGAATTTTAGACGTAATAGGAACAAATGATTTTTCAGTATTAACAGCCATCATATTAATGCTTGTGGATTCCATAGGAGAACAAGGGTAAATTTCTGATGGAAGAACATTTACACCAGCAGGAAAAGAAGGATTTATGTTAAAGTTTGTATTGGTATCACCGCCAGTTAAATTTGTATCGATATCAGACGAGGATGTAGAACTAACAGCTTTTGAGGAGGTAATAAGTGGCGCAACAGAGCCAGAATTAGTCTTCTTCCGTTTAGGGGACGAAACATTCACTGAAGATGTAAATTTTTCCAAATAAGGCTATTGGTAATTCTCCAAATTTGCTGAGTTTAGTTGGCAGCAACAGAAATTCCTTATTATTTTATTTTTATTTATTTATTTATTTATTTATCTGTATTTCCATACAACAAGACATACATCTTATAATTATAGTATGGAACTAGAAGAAGTTATAGTACTACAACTTAAAACAATTTAATTTAAAAGAAGTGTGGAAAATTTCAAAATTTTAAGGATCAAAAAATTTAAAAAAAAAGGAGAAAAAACATAGAATAAAATTAAATTAAATTCAAATTAAAAATTAAAAATTAAAGATAACATAATTTAACAATAATACAAACTAATTATAAGTTATCAAAAATACTTAAATTAAAATCAATATTTAGTTTAAAGTGTCAAGTTACGTTATATTATTGTTCAAATGTTTTGTTATTTCGGTCTTAAAAGTAATTACGTTGCTGTTTGTTTGTACCCTATTCGGAAGTCTGTTCCATAGATGGATTGCGTTATAATAAAATTGCCATTCAGTTATCTTAGTTCTGTGTGCAATAGGTATAACCTTTTTCCCCCTATTCGACCTTGCAAAAGTTATCCGATTATATAAATATGACGGCACTTTAGTGTACACGATTTTGTGCAGAAGCGTAAGTGTCCTGATGTTGACCAGATTATTAAAAGTCAAGTCGTAAAGTTTTTTACTTAAGGTTCCATCGAGAGTCCGAAGGCCAAATACATATCTAGAAATATTGTTAAAAAGAGTATTTAGCTTCTGCTTACTAGTGGAATCACAATAGGCATAAACTTCGCATCCATAAAGAAGTACCGGCATTAAATAAGTTTTTGCAATTAACATTCTAATGTTAACTGGAGTACAAAAGTGTGTTGCCCACAAAGTACGAAGCATTGAGTACGTTTTACCTACTACTATATTAACGTGATTAGCCCAACTGAGCGTGCTGTTAAATGTAATACCCAAATTCTTTGCCGATGTTACGATTTCAATTTTATCGTTATTAATACAGATATCAACATTAATATTTTGTTTTAAAGATTTTTTGCGGATTATTAAACATTTGGATTTTTGTGGGTTCAGGCATAGACCATTTCGTGATGCCCAGCAATAAATATTGTCAAGATCAGAATTAAGCTTACATACATTTTCATTTATAGTGTCAAGCGATGTGTTTATGTATAGCTGCACGTCATCAGCGTATAAATGAATCTTACTGTAAAGTACATTATTAGGTAAGTCATTTACATACAAAGAAAATAAAAGTGGACCCAGAATTGAGCCCTGTGGTACTCCCCGGGTAACAGATAAAGGGGTAGAATAAGAGTCATTTAAGAACACTGATTGAGAACGATTTTCAAGGTACGACTTAATTAATGATACAGATGTGTCACAGAACGAGAATTGATGGTAAAGTTTTGAGCAAAGTAGGGAATGATCAACAGTATCAAAAGCTTTCGAATGATCTAGCAGAACTAAAAGTGTTAAATTTCCACCATCAATAGAACAACGTATATCTTCAGTGACGTCAATTAAAGCTGTGATGCAACTGTGTTTCTGTCGAAAGCCGGATTGCCTGCTGCTGAGTAGATTACCTTGAGCTAAATGATCACTTATCTGTTTATGTATTATTTTCTCAAGAACTTTGGACAGAAATGGAAGAATTGCTATAGGCCTGAACTCGGAGTTAGACTTTGAAACTGGTATTATTTTCGCATGTTTCCAATTATTTGGAAAGACACAAGTCATGAGGATGGTGTTAAATATATGAGTGATGAATGGCAACAGCTGAGGAAGTAGAATTTTTAGAAACTTTGGGCTAATGTTATCGTTGCCAATAGCATTAGACTTAATAGAAATAATATTTTGTAAAACCTCAGCTTCATTTACACAGCTAAATCTTAAAATGTCACGACGGCCTTGGAAAGTATCAAAATTATAATTGTGCTGTCCAAGAGCAGGAATTGGTAATCTTGTAAAAACATCATTAAGTTCATCTGCACTATATTTACTGATAATGTTATTATTTTTAATCCTCCCAATACCAATTTCACGTATAGTTTTCCATTTACTTTTACCATCAATTGCGTTACTAAAACGCCTAGCAAAATATTCGGATTTAGCCTTTCTAATTTGACGATTTACTTCTATTCTGCCACTGCAAAATTCTTCCTTGAGCTCAGGAGTCTTAAATCTTTTCCAGCGCGAGTATGCTCTGTCTCTTTTTTCAATTAAAAGTTTAATAGACACATTAAACCAAGGTCGATCAGTTTTCTTTGTTCTTTTTGTTTTTAAGGGGACAACAAGGTCATACATACGAAGAAGATTAGTTTCCAAAAAGCTCAGCTGGTCATTAACAGACGGCATGTAAAAAATAGAATCCCAGTCAATATTATGAAAATTTTCTGCCAGAAATTGATAATTAATATTTTTAAAATCACGATAAGAAAAAGTTTCGTCTTTATGTTTTAAATGAAAGTCATAAGTCATAAAAATTAAATCATGTTTAGAAAAGCATGGTGCCGACAGTTGATCATATAACAGCACTTTGGAAACATCATTAACAAAAAAGAGATCAAGTAGAGTACTCGTAGTGCTTGTGAAATGAGTAGGTAAGCTACAATTAACAGATGAAAGACCAAACTGCAACATTGAATCGGACAGATCAGTGGTTTCAAATAAGTCCGAGTTAAAATCACCAGCAATTATCAAATCAGTGCAAGATGTTGTTAATTTCTCAATAATTTCCAAGAAAGTGGAGTAATCTACATATTTATTATAACGATATACACAACCAACCATTAACTTCCTCCCTTCGGATAATATATTCACAAACAAGTACTCAATTTCTTCACCATCACCAAATTGACACACAATATTAGATTGAATTGTGTCCCTAATATATATGGCCACACCACCAGCGCGAGTTTTTTTAGTTCGAAGTTTACGATCCGCCCTATGAAGTCTATAGCCATTAAGGTTGACTATGCTATCAGGAGTTCCTTTTTTAAGCCAAGTCTCAGAAACGCAAATAATATCAATTGAAGAGTTTTCGAAAACAAGTCTAAATTCGTCAATTTTATTGTTAAGGCTTTGTGCGTTAAGATGACATATTTTGACACCTTCAATTTGGTTGGCTAGGATACGAACCATGTTAACAATACCATCATTGGAACTGGCAGTTAAACTATGCAAATTAGGAGACATCATAAACGAATAAGGAAAACTCAAAACTAACAGCAACGTAAAATTTCAAATCGTGTAAAAAAAGAAATTTTAAACAATAATTAATGTATAAAATAATAGAAGTCAATACAATAAAAAAAATCAATACAATAATAAAAATGAATACAAAAATGACAATATATAATGTTATTAGAGGAACAATTAACAGTTGGCACATACTATTCATGAAAAAGCTGGTTTATTTGCTCCGGAAATTCAATTAGCATCGGTTCATCAGATGTTAACTTTTTTACATATACAAGACCACGTAAAGTATAGGTACTTTGAATTTTACGTTCTTTTTTCATTTTCAGCGCCAGCCTAAATATGTTGTAATTATAAGGTGTTAGATTTTCGTTGATGTAGATAGGTTGATCACTATCGAAACCTGCAATTCTTAGCTTAAGAGTAACAGGCAAATTTCCATTTACATTTTTGTTGTCCTGTCTATATTTTGCAATGGCCCTTAACAGGTAGTTTTTATCATAGGGAGAACATAATTTGACTACAATAACTTCATCGTTTGGAGTGTAATGTTTGTTGTCTTTATATATTTTATTAAGTCGATACATATTATCAACCTGAGGCGTAGGAACTTTTAAAAATTTACAAATATTGTCAAAGATTTCAAAAAGATTTTCGTTTTCATAATAGGGCACACCTCTGATTCGTATACTGCTGGCTACAACAGAATTTTCACTTTTTAGTAGTTTTCTTTTTAAATCAATTATTTCTTCTTTCATTTTTTCGGTTTCAGAACTATTAATTTCGAGCTTGTTCACTCTTTCAGTTAAAACATTCAAATCATCTTGTATGGAATCAATCCTTTTATTCAACTCGGAGAGTATTTTCTCTTCACTTTTCTTTATTAAGTCTGCAATGTGATCAAAATGTTTCTCTTCGCTTTCGATGATTGCATTCTTTATAGCTTCAGCTGTTATACATTCACTTTCTCTTATCAGTTCTCTTATAAATATTTTATCAACGTTAGCTAGTCGTGGTATTACACAGCTACCTTCATTAACAGACTCATCTCTTGGTCTCTTACTAGTTGTTCTCGGCATATTTTTTTTTTTTTTTTCCTTTTTAGATTTACACCACAAAAGTATTCGCTCAAAGATAGTTGTTGTTGAAATGTAAGTTAATTTGTTTATAATTTCTTATAATTTCTTAGAGTTGTGTTTATTTTCTTTGGCTTTGTTGTTGTTTTTATTTCTTTTTTGTTTTGTTTGGTTTATTATTTTTGGTTTTTTCTTTTGTTTATTTAAGGTATTTAAGCAGATTTGCAAAAGTTTTTCTTAATAAAATATAGTTATTTTTTGGTTGAAAATTAAATTCGTTATATTTTAGTGTATAATAAGTTTTACTTTTGCACTATATTGATTTATAAATTTGAAATTAAACAGAGCTACTATGAAACACAACCGACTCTCTTCGCATTACCGCAACTTTTATTAAAATCGTCTTTAGATTTGATTTGGTTTGCAATCAAAAAAGTTTGGACCAACTTTTATTTAAAAACCAACATAATAGGATGATTTATGTACACAAAGACTCTATTCCGGCAGTGTGAAAGTATAGAGCAATTCTCACCATTTTTACAAGACTTGGTCCTTGTTACAAGTTGAGACTATGTACTTAATGTCATCAAATTATTTCCAAAATTGTGAACTGTACTTTGCGAACATAGTTTACCTAGACAACCAGCCAAACGGATGGACAATGTTAGATCGATTTAAAATGTGATTATGAGTCGGCTAGAATACTAATATACATATTAAGGTCTTACACACATCAGCACAAATCCATAAAATACCCTCCCTCTCCACTATTGTGGTGTTCGTATAAAAATAATTTAAATTAGTAATAGAAGTTTTTAATGTGTATACTTTTTTGTAATAAAAAAAAGAAGTAAAAGTGAGGCTGTGCCGAATCTTGTATACCCTCCACCGAAAGTTAGAATACCTTAAAATCCGGCTTTATATGGGACCCGTAAATTAGTCCTCCATCGAGTACCCACAACCATAGTATGGTTGCCTCTAAACATGTTATGGTTAAATATGACAATAGTTTCTTTTTAAATTATCAGTAGCATTTTCCTCTTTTCCAAGAGCAGCATGCTATGGTTGAAAACCAACCACGCTGCTATAAGTATTAAACATATTTTAGTATTAATCATTATAACATGTTCGGAGGCAACCATTATATGGTTGTGCTTCTTGATAGGGGACTAATTTACCGTAATATGGTTGTCGGTGACAATAAAATGATTAAATTAAACATAAAATTTTCTTTTAAAATTGTTTTGTTGGAGGCAACCATATTTTAACATATTTTTCTCTAGGTGTAGTCTAATGAAACTATGACAGATCAAATTTTAATACGATAGCAAAACTCATTACGCTTCTAGACGTTCTAACGTGTTTTCCGTGCGTGGCCTTTATATGAGGCCTATGGTAAGTTATGAACCAATCTTCACGAAATTAGCCAGTGTAACTTCAAGTAACTTAAACGAATTTGTGCAAAATTAATTAACGATCGGTGTATTCTTGCTCCAAATTGTGTTTGTTTTTGTAACAGGAATACCAATTTTGTGTTCACACCTCTTTTCCTACTGAACAGAGACAGACGGCCCTAGCTAAATCGACTTAGAATTACTCAAGGATCCAGACTATATATAAACTTAATGGGGTCTTAGGTAAATATTAAAAAAGTTTCACACGAAACGACAAACTTAGTATACCCTGTTTTACCCCTGGTGGTGAAGGGTATAAAAAATATTAACCTTTATTTTTTTTAGATACAAAAAAAGCCCAAAAATTTATTGTCTTGTCAATCAATTTTTACAAATACTGGATTAAATGAAGATCACCCAGATTGTATGCATCATTTTTTTTTTTTTTTAATTATATTTAGAAACTCACAAATGTATAGGACAGACTCAAACACGCATTCATTCTAATCTTGTCTCGAGCTATTGTTTGTTAAAGCCACAGGCCAGGATTAGCGCAAAACATTATTCTGCTCATTTTTTAGCAGGAACAACAAGAGATTATTTCTTAAAAATATTTCGATTGTCTGTTGTAATTGTTACAGTTTCTACTGAAGATTTATTAAATTTGTTGTTGGTTTATTTTTCAAGGTGTTTATAAAACCATTCAATTTTTAATTTAAGATCTTTTCCTTTATTGCAACAATTTGTTTGTATGTTCTTTTTTATGGATTAAAGGTTGTAATTGTTATTAAATGTTACAATTTGCGGAGACCTAAAATAAGACAAAACGCCTCACGATCCATAGAAAATGATGATGAAGATGTTGACAGAATGTTGGCAGCTAAAACAATAATAAAAATTACGCATGATAAAGTAATAATTTTTATTAATTGATTGGTTTTTATATACATATGTATGTATGTATATAACAAAAGAATTAACGTAGGTCATTGATTACTTTTTAGGGATATTGATTTCCCGACATTTTTTGATTTCCGCGAAAGTCATATTCGATTTTTATTTGAATAAATTATTAAATATAAGGAAACCTTTTTATAGCCTTCACGACATGTAGGAAAGGGTATTTTCATACATATTAGTTTGTCAAAGGTCCAAATTAACCATGGAAATTGTCATTTTTCTAATCGTTTTTAATTCAATGGCATGGAATATTCAGTTCTATAGATTATTTTCATTTTCAGAGCTTTCTAATACAGAAATATCGCAGTACTTCCACAATTTAAAAAGTACCTTTTCCAACTTTAGTATTGTTATTTTCAAAAGAAATAAAAATGAATAAAGGGCAAAAAGGTGCTCTTTAACTGCCCACAACATGGGGTACAGACGTAGAAGGGTAAGCTTGTGAAATCATGAATGACCAATACCATATTTTCGGACAGGCAATAAAGAATTGGACGGGAAGCCGGCAGCCGCCGCAACTTTTCAGCTAAAAATTGGCTCCAACTTAGCCAGCGATTACTTTGTAAAGAATTTTCATTCTTTCTTTTTTAAACGCCTTACCACATTCTATTTTGTTTGACTATCTTTATTTCGTGCAACTCTAATAATGTCTGCCTCCCAATACTGTAAGTTCTTGTTTATAAACCACCAAAATTTTATAAACATTTTTTTAAAATAACAACATATACGAAAATGTGCTAAGAGTAGTAAAATGGCTTAAAATGGCTAGTATCGGCTTACAGCCGGCCCAGAGCCGCCGCCGGGTATTTTTGCTTCAGCCGCCGTCGATGACTTCCCACGGCGCAGGTCTCTGGCCACATGTGTTGAATAGTAGTTTTAGCCTTATCACAAAAGTAAATGAACTTATTAAGCAAAATTATTAAAAATTGATTCGCTCGAATTCATGTCACTGAGAAAATTAACCCATTTCAACATCCGCATGCCTTCATAGAAAAACCATTTACAAATCGGCTAAAGAAATTATTTGTCTCAAAGTCTGTTGACTGCACGATTTGTCTACACTAAGAGAAAATACACTAAGCACTAAATTATTAGAATGGAAGGGGAAGTGGTACCCTCCATAGGACGCCAATGTTAAATATCGCATATCTTAAGAACTATTATAGTGAGAATGTTCAAACTTGGTAGGAGCTACTTTTATACACTCAAAAGAAAAATCAATCCATCCGTACTCTAATCAATCCGAAGCGATCCGAAGTACGGCGAGTACGGATTTTCTTGAATTGATTGCTTCAAGTACGGATTTTCAATCGCAAAATACTTAAATTATCCATATTCAATCCCGATTCCGTACTTGAAATAATCCGAAAATGAGATTGATTGAAGTAAAACTAAGATTAAATCAATCTCAAAATGCACTTGATTCAAGTATTATAAAGTTGATTTTATTCCGAAAAACCAAAAAAAGAAAATAGGAAGAAAAAATTATTATGATTGATTTTCTTACCCGTATTACACCTTACAGAATAATAAAACACCAACATCATGCCCGATAAAACCATATCGGAAAATCCTGTGGGCATATTTAACTAAAAATATAAACTAAATGAGAAGAAAGAGTTAAAATTTACTTTTTAACCCTTCGTGGTACACATGAGTCTGGCCAGACCTTTTTTAATGTGTATAGAAAACCAAAACATGCGTAAGCCGGAGGGTTAAACACAACGAAAAGCTTAATCTTTTTTTAATTGATTTAAGAATTTATACTTATTTCAAGGAATTCCGGGATTGATTTTCGAATGTAATCCCATTTAGGATTATTTTGAGTACGTTTTAGTGTTATACGTACTTGAATTTTTGAGTACGACTCGTACTTAAATTAATCATAAAAAACTAGATTTATCCCGGGTGTTTTTCTTTCTGTGTAGTAAACTACACCTTTTAAAATAAGAATTAAGGGGGTAGGGGTACCGCATAACTGATGAACTATTATAGCCAGCGTTACCGTTGTGATACTAAAGTATCAATTTTACCCTTTTTCGACGGTATTGATACCATTTATGACCGTTTTTCACATTTTTTTTTTTTTTTTTTTTTTTTTGTCAACACTGCTAAACGTTAGTGCTAAACTAATGTTTCCGAAATAAGCGGAGATGAAGGAATGGACTTCAAGTGAAGATTTAATACTAAAATATAGAACGCACATTCCTAAAAAGTATATAGTAAGTATTCTTGAAAAGTTTGTGTTAAAAGGTTTTCTACGACTTCTAAATTAGATTTTCGATAGTAAAGTACAAATTAAAGTACAATTTCCCTAATAGAAAACATAACTCATATACATATTTGTTATTTTTTATTTATTGAATAACATATGGTGGTTACTTTTCAAAAAAAAAACATGTGATATTTTATTTAAAAAATGCAATTAGGTGTTCGTTTCTTAAATATGTTTTGCTCTCTTAAAGAGTAGCAAGTCTTATGCAAAAAAATTCACCCTTAATACCTTTGGAATCGACAATGTTAAGAGTGCCCTGTAAAATAGGTGACTTCGGTTTAGGTATGGGGCTATTTTTAAAACGGCGACGATTGTCCCAAAGAGCAACAAAGCTTCGCAAAACTTTAAAAACTCGAAAAAGTTTGCAAAAATAGCGCTTAAAATTTATTAAAAGTCCGGAAAACTAACAGGAATGAAAAAATTCGGTAAAAATTGCTGAAATTCCCAAATATTTGGTAAAAGCGGTTTGATAGCGAAGTCTAATATTTATTAAAAATCGTAAAAGCTTTAGAGAATCAGAAAACTTACAGGAATAAATCGCTTCAATCCCAAACAGGGCTAATATTCGCGAACAATTGCAAAATTGGAAACAAAGGGTGTGTGTGAAACGGTAGCAAAGTACTCATGGAAGTAAAATTTTGACACTATTGAGGTGAATAAAATTTCACTAGCCCAGGGGGCTAGTATAAATTTTGACATTAGTGTAGAAATTTTTGACAACCACAAAATTATTTTTTTTCATCAAATTTCTTTAAACAAAATAAAAAATAATATGGAAGCAGGACCAGCGTCAAAAAAATTAAAAAGAATTATACAACATGTAAGTATTTACATATGTATAAGCTTTTTTGCCCACACTTTTTGTAAAAATTGTTAATATAAAATAACGAATTCATCAAATAGTTGGGACGATCTCACTTCCAAAAGAATTTAAATGATTATTGGTAAAAACTTGATTAATTTATTCATTTTCACAAAACTACTAGTAATTGTTTTTTCTTTATGTCAAAATTTTACGTTGTCAAAAATGTTACAATTTCACACAGCACAAATATGAAAATTTTCTACCACAAACAAATTTCATTTCACCATAGAACTTTGCTACCGTTTCACACACACCCAAACACTAAAATTTTTTGAAAATCGGAAAGGGCATTCCATAAAAAAGTTAAGTTTTTTAAGCACTGCCTAAATGAAATAAATATCTTTTGCTTAAAAGATTTTGTTATTCGTGCTTAATCCCCAATTTTTATTCTTGATAAAAACACTGAAATTTATTGTTGATGGGATGAGCTATTCCTATGCGCATTTCACTGGTTGCTTAGGCCAGATCGTCAGGGAACTTCATCCATAAAGATTTTAGAAAAACTAAAGATATTGAACCAAATAAAACTGTTAAGCGTATAAGAATCATAAGCAACAGTTCTACTTGTAACAATATCAAAGTCTTTTTTTTGTGTTTGTTTATAAAAAACTTGGTCTTATTATATTTATTAAAATGGGAAATAATGAATACCCTTTTTTGACCCCTTTTTCTAGAAAATCCACTTTTTGTGACCTTTTCAAAAATTTCCTACGGTAACCCTGATTATAGCTGGAGTCTTCGAACGTGATTAAAGCCACTATTAAGGTAAACTATAAATTTAAAATAAAAATGCGCGGAATATACGGAGTAAGAGCTGTACCCCCATAGAACGAAAATATTAAATATCGAATATCTGAAGACTAAAGTCTTCAAGCTTTGTATGGCCCTCTCTTATGGTAAACTTAACATTTCAAACTAAAATTAAGCGGTTGGTGCAGGGGGAGCAAAAAAAAAAATATATACACTATAGATACTGCACAATTTTCCGGAAATTTTAACAGTAATTTTCTGATTATCCGGCGCTTAATATAAGCTATTAATATTTTTTAATTTTCAAGTGGACGTGTGACAACATGTAGAAATCATCTACATATTTAGAGTACTGTAACATTGAAATTATTCCAGTTTTGTACAAATATCTAGCTTAGATAAAAATTCACAACATTTTTTCAAAAAGTAGGTTGAATGGGAAAAGTAGGCACGGCACCTTCCATACGAATACACTTGAAATTTCTGTATATCTGTAGAACGGATACTGTAAAAGTATTTTAATTTAGTACAAGATGCCTTGTTACACTACACGAGATCTGTTTTAAAAAAATTTAAAAATTTTATTTCGATGGGGGTAGCAAAGCTTACCGGGTTAAGCTAGTATGTTATATAAATGCATCTACAAGAATGATCTTAGCTTTTTGAGAAGAAATCAGAAGGAAACTAAAAATCTTATTTGGGTTTGGAACATTAGCCGAGAAATCGGTCCCATTTTAAGCTATCCGGCACTACAGTTTATTTATTTTAACTAATAAATGAGAGCAATCATGATTTCGAGAAAAAAATTTATTAATTGTAAAAAAAACTAAAAGTAATTAGCACTTATTTAGATTGGGACAAAAAACAATAATTATGTACATAAATCAAATATTCAAATTACCTTAAAATTCTTTTTTAAGAAACTGAAATAAGATCATAAAAACTCTTCCGCATCAGATTAAGTGACTTTGCAAAAAAACTTTAAATATGTACCAAGAAAACAAACCTTTCTGATACCTAAACGTTAATGAATTGTAAGCGAGTGTATTTGTTGGTATTAGGGTTTTTTCCCGGGATTTCCCTTCCCGGGAATTCCCGGGAATTTCAATTATTTTATTTCCCGTTTTCCCGGGATTTTTCTTGCGGGATCCCGGGAAATAAAAAATTCCTCATAATTTCAGAAAAAAACTATTTATACTTTGAAATTTAGTTTTCAATTCTCTAAAAATTAGCATCTGTGGATGGGTTGTGGATTAGATCAATTACAAGAAGTGAGTAAATGTATTTAAATCAATGTCTCCTGATGCAATAAATCTACTAAAAGCAGAATGGGCAGTGCAACAGTTGATAATTATTACATTTAGTGAAGTGAAGAGTTAATAAAGTACATTAATTCAAAATAAGATGCAGGCAGTAAAGTTTCGTTGTCCATGAACAAGTCTTAAAAATAGGAGATACCTAAACATATCGCTCCTTTATTGCAACATAGTCATATTTACAAAAACAAACGATCTTGGCAAAATGCGATTAAAGTTTTCAAAATGTACCGATTTAAAGATATATTTTGCTATAACTTCGTTTGAGATATAATACGAGAAGGTATGAAGGAAAACTTTGCTAAATTTACTTAAAATTTTGAGATATGACTATGATGCAATGAAGGAGCGATATGTTTATTAGGTGATAAACACAAATTTTCAATTTCAATTTGTGTTGGTTTATATACCCGTGAAGTGCGGGGAAACCGAAATAAAATAACATTTTGGAAACTCGTGTAAGATACTACAACATACAACTTACAAACACATTGTCCTCAAGATTAAAAATGGGCCTATTGAAATGAAAAGGTTTGAAAGAAGCAGTCCGGTTGATGCTATTTTTTGCATCAACCTTGACATACATTTGACTGATATAGACGTTGTTTATAAAAAAGAAAAAATTGATTCTGATTGTGAATCCGAAGCATGCTACAACGGTGCACTTTTAACTATTTGTCCAACCACGGTAAAAAATTAACGAAGTTTTTCGGAAACATGATAATTAGTAAATAAAATCAGGAATATACTTTTTGACGACTTACTAAGCGCTTTGAGTTTGTCAGAAAGTTATTTCCTTTGCCGTTAAAAAATGTTATATATTTCTTTAAAATATTTTATCTATTTTATTATTAACTTTTTGATCTCATATCTTGAGTACTTTAATTTTTATTTTGTTTTTATTATTGTTTTATGAATTAAATTGTTATGTTTATGTTATCTTTTTATCTTGTATCCAGAGCATTATAATACTGAATAAGAGCGTAATAATAGGGAATAAAGGCGTGAGGTGATAATAATTCATGTTCCTACTTCAATTTTCAATTAATTTTTTAGTATTGAACCATTTCTTTTACTTTATTTGTAAACAAGTTCCCTTACGTTTTTTATAAAAGTTTTTTTTAATAATTAATAACAAAATTTACTTTGTATTATTTATATGGAGCGGGATCCCGGGATCCCGGGAAATTTAAAAAAAATTCCCGCTTTCCCGGGAATCGAAAAAGTCCGGGAAAAAAAAAACTCTAGTTGGTATTCATTAAGTGCAATTTTTTTCAATCTCACAAAGCCGTTCTCTGGTATAGAAATATGTATGTGATAAAAATAGGAAATTCATTTCGTTTTTTGGTAAAAACACTTCATGTTCAACAAGTGAATTATAATGCTAAAATAAAAATCAGGTTTCGAATTGAGTCGATCAGATGCAATAAGATGTCATTATTTAAGCAGGGAGCTTTAAGGAGACTTAATTTCAATAATAATTAAAACGAGAAAAATGCTTGAATTGTACTGTAATGTAAGATTGTAGAATAATTTGTTAAATGCGCGGATAGATTGCCGAATGTTAAATGCAATGGGAAGTCTCTGCACTCATTTCAACTAAAATCTGCACACTAGACTACAAAAGATTTCAGAAAATATTTAAGCCGATACATATATGACACTATAATTTTTTAAATCAGAGGACTTTATTTCATTATGTAGTTAAAATAGTTTTTAGAGACTTTTTAAATTGGGCTTTTCCTAATTGTTGATAAAGTGCATAAACTATTTGGACTTTTCAAATGATGTTGAAAACAAAGTCATGTTTTGATTTCCAAATCAGCTGCTCAAATTGCACTAAGATGGCTAAATCACTTGCTCCGGTCGAAAGATTTAATTCTTTTATTTCCTTTGATATGGATAAACTGGCAGTTACAGGCTTCCGTTTAATGACACAAAAACTTGAATTTTTGGTCAAAAAGTTTAAGAAAATTTTCCGAAATTTCTCATCTAATTAAAAAATGTTTCGTTAGAAATTCTCGAATAGAAACCCTGGTATCAACACAAAAATTATTTTAAACTTCAAGCGTTTGCTCAACTTTGGTGCTTTCTAAAAAGTAAGTAAAAGTCCTTTATTCGGTTGTATCGAATCTTTGATACACTCTACCATGAGTAGGAATATTTTAGGAGTGGGCTTTATATATTAAGTAAAAAAATAAGCCGAACATGAACCAGATTAATGCTTTTATTTTATCATTTTATAGTAAATAAATAATAAACAATAAAAAAAATGAATTTTCATATAAGCCTAATTGTAAATTACCCTGGTTTACAGCCAAAAAATACCAAGAACGCCGCATGCCTAGATAAGTTAATTGGGACCTCCTGAACACGAAAAACGCTGTAATTTTTTTTTTCTAAGTACCGTTTTTTAGATAACGGTACTTTTGTGTTTTTCGGTGTATGGTCCCACTCAAACCCTTGTGGAGCCCAACCGAAAAGTCCGATCGAGATGAATGGCATATCGGTGGAAAGGTAATTGAATGCCTTTTCCGCCGATATCTGATAAGAAATGGCTGAGTTATGGCACCTCAAAATTCAAAATTTGCCTATTTTTTACGTTTATTTCAAAAATTTTCATTTTTATTTCGTTTTTTTTTTCTAAGTTATAGTAAAGATCTGGAATGTTTTATTTTTTTACCAAATAGTTTATTTAATTACCAACATTTTAAGCGTAATTTATTGGGCTCCACAAGGGTTTAAGTGGGACCATACACCGAAAAACACAAAAGTACCGGTATCTAAAAAATGGTACTTAGAAAAAAAAAATTACAGCGTTTTTCGTGTTCAGGAGGTCCCAACTAACTTATCTAGACATGTGGCGTTCTTAGTATTTTTCCAAATTAATAATTTGTAAAGCAGTGTTATCGACCGATCGGGTATTACTGCTTAGAATAACTAGAAACAATTTGACACCAATATTGTTAATTGCTGTTGAGTTGTTCAAAAGAGAGCGTGTTTTCAACAGACGGACAACACTGATTTTTACTAAACTGATTTTAATAAAATAAAATAATAAAAGTTTCCTGTGCCCATTTTCTGTAACTCCCGTTCTTTAAACAAAAATGCCATAAATTGAAACCAACAACTGTTTTTCTTACTTAACTGCGTCTGAAACATTTTTATCGAGTAATAGCTGTCACGTAAGGAAATTACACGCCAAAGTTTTTCTGAAAAATTTTTTCTGCGAAGGCTCCCGCTTTGAACTGTCAAATAAACACACGAATAAAAACGAGGGGAGAAAAAAATTTTAACACTAAAAAATAAATTTAATGTGCAAAATGCAATGACACGGAAGAGGTAAGTATTTTGTTATTTGCTAATTTTTTTAATTTTTAAACTACACTGCATGTCATAACTATTAACGCATTGCAATTTTTTCTGTTTATTGAAACTAAGTATATATAATTATTATTAGACTGACTGTAGTATATAAAAAAGTAACAGTTATTTTTTGTTTTTAAAAATTTGGGAGACCTGCTCTTCATATTAAGAGAACTATAATCTTTAACTTTTCTTTTAGTGATACAAAACTATAGACGCATTGCAACCAATTCCATTTAAATTATCCAAATTCCTAACTGTTTGATATAATTTGATTGAAGTTTTGCTAAATTTATTTGGTTTTTAATTTTTGAGTAAAATGCCACGTAGCTTTTTAGAAGCGGTTTAAGCTACCGGGAAATTGGTCAAACAATTAATTGCTCAGATAAAGTTGTAAGAAATTTTGCAAAGAATCAAGGTGAATACGGGAAAAATAAAACAGGGGGTCCAAAAGAAAAGTTATAAGACAGGGAGCGACGAAGAGTTGTTAACGCTGCTAGCAATTCTATGAACAGTCTATCGCAGATTGCTTAACAGTGCGGCTTAAAAGTGTCCAAATCAACAATAAGTAGAGTTCTAAAACAGTCGAAAATTATAACCAGACAAAAATTGACGAAAATGCCAAAGCTACTTCCTCGTCACAAACTTGCTCGTCTGGAGTTTGCAAAGAATAACTGGCAAACAAATTGGAAAAAGGTAAGTTTCTAAACTTTTAATATCATAATAATTATAATTATACTTTTTCTTCGTACTAAGGTGATTCTTTCCGATGAGAAAAAATTTAACCTTGATGGTCCAGATGGTTTCAGTTGTTATTGGAGGGATTTACGAAAGGAACCACGATATTTTTCAAAAAGAAATGTCGGTGGCGGTTCTTTAATGGTATAGGGAGCATTTTACAGTGACGGTATGCTTGATTTGGCCTTTCCCAGTTGCCGGATGAATTCTAAAGAATATGTTGATATTTTAGAGGAGAAATTAGTTCCATTTTTGGAGAGTAACTTCAACGAAGGGATGATTTAAATATGATAACTTCATGAAACAATTTTTTTTTGTGGTAGCGTACCAGTTTAATAATATGTATTTTGTTCGACCTTTATTATTTCAAATATTACTCAATTTTCGAGCTTAAGGTCTTTTTTTATAATTATATATTTATAAATTTTTAATTTGTTAAATCAAGGAAGTGCCGAAATATTGGTTTTAAATAAACGTTAAAAGTTTTTTATAAAAAAAGACCTTAAGCTCGAATATTTAGTAATTTTGTACCAGTTAAATATTTAGTACATGCGTCTATAGTTGTGACACTCAGTGTATGGTGCTTTGAACATTTTTGAAAAATATACGAAAGTTTTTAATCCAAATTTTAATATTTTTTAATCAGGCTTAAGTTCATCAAATTTAATTTTTCATTAAATTATTTTTATGAAGAAAGGAATTTTACAACATGAAAATTAATTAAAATTGTTATTGATAATTTTTCTTTCTTGACTGACCTGAGATTCGAACCCAAATTAAATTTGATGAACTTAAGCCTGATTAAAAAAATATTAAAATTTGGATTAAAACCATAAATAGTTCGACAAAATAACCACAATACTAATTATCGAATGTTTTCAAAGCTAATTTGTAAACAACAAACATTAAAGGCGCCCTTTATATTGTTTTGTATTTTCGCCGCCTCCGTGAAAATTTTGCAATTTTAGTAAATTTTGGTCGCCGTCAACGATATGTGTTACTGGCGTTCTCAACGTCTACAATGTCACATCGGCCTCGAGTGCAATGTTATGACTTTTATAACGTAACGACGTAATCTCTTTTGATAGTTTTCGACGTGAGTTAGAGACACACTTTTGTCTAACTTTTCGAGAAACGATGGAATATTTTGTTTCACATCTTTTTGATGAGAGAAGTTCTCAACGAAGTTACAGAACATGGGTACTGTTGCAAAAAAATTTTGTGACATATTTGTTTAAAATAATTTTTTTTAGTAAAGCGTAAACATAAACTTTAATATCCATTTCGGTTAAAAGACAAAGCCTAACGTATTTTTCAAAAATGCTGCCCTGATCTAATTATTCTTTGAAAATTTTTAAAAAACAATGACAGGGTTGCATTTTTGTATATTACTAAAGACTTTGTGGGATAGTGTAAAACGGCCTTAAACCGTTGTCAATGGTTGATATCTGCCCGATAATGTTGCTTTTGAACTCTTGAACTATTGTGGGGTTATTGCTGTACACTTTTGAATAAAAAAAACACAAGAAATACTCTAATACGTTACTTGAGGCGTTACTTACAGCAGTCATATTTTTTCGTGTTATTATTTTAGGTCATCCCAATAAAAAATGGAGCTTCCAACGAAGCAGGTTGTTAGGGAGAAACGTAAATGTATTGCTTACCTTATCGCTTACGTAGGGCATGAATTTTATATGGCGAGTTCCCACTTTGAAGCAATGCATTTTTTAAACATAAAGCGCTTTATTCAGCGCATGTAAAAATTGTTGGATGTAACGATTAAGTTTACACACGGAATGTTTTTTTACAGTTATTTTTTAGTATTCTCCCTTACAAACCTACTTCGTAGTAAGGGAATGCCGTGGCACTTAAAATTTTATTTTTTTTTATAAACTTACTTTACTAAATCTCCGTATGTCTTATTGCGTAGCGCATAATGTTGCGCTTATTTTTTTTAAAGTGCCATTAGTGCTTCGCAAAATGATAAAATTTTTTATTGGGCTATGACTTAATGACTAACTTGTGAAAACTCGAAATATAAAACCAATTGCACGCAAACACAAGAGTAAAGTAAATTGCAAACTAAACCAGACAAATGGCTTAGCAAGCATGAAAAAATTTACGTTTTTTTTTTTTTGTGTTGTTAATTGTGGTGTTTACTGTTTGGACAAACATTTGAAGCGTGTTTTTAGAAACATTAAAACATTTTAATATTTGGCAGACACGATGGATATTTGTCAAACTTTTTGTTGTGTCTAGTGCTAAATGTAATCATTTCAGTGAAAACTTTGCAGAGAGAAGAAGTAGAAGGATTGTGGCAAACAAGGTTGCCCTGCCCCACTTCAAAATACTTCATTGTTTAAACAACTCTTTTCACTAAACTATTTTCCTTTCTTTAATAGTGGGCTAAATTCTCGCATCATTATCGTCATCTGCATTCATTGAAAACAAAACAAAAATGAAAAATTAATGTTTGTTCGAAATATGTTTGTGTTGTTTATTTGCAAACAAAATCAGGAAACAAAGTGTGTGTTTGCCAAGCCATTTGTATGGTTTATTTTTTCCTTGAACACTCGCTCGCATAAAAAAGTACTTAACACAGTTGCAAAAATGTGTATTTTCTCACGCTGAAGTATAATTGAGGTTAGGATGGGAAAACAACAACTTTAACATTTTTGCATAAATTTTTTGGACTGGAACATAAACCCCCGCAAATGGTAGCATACATGGAACCAGCGTTTAAAAAACTGCAGTCAAGGTAGTAAAACTGCCAGTTCTTTATTTCTCATTGTCAAAAAAAAAACGACTGCAGTTTTTTAAATGCTGTATGGAACATTTTTGTCACAAAAATATAATTATTATTTGAATACCAATGAATAAATCAACAACAAACAAAAATTGTGCATTTGGTGCAGTCTGTTAAAGAGATCACGTCCATTTCACTTCTCCTACCCAGAACAATATACAGAATATAATTATGCTTAACGAGATAAAATTAAGAATTATTACACAAAAAACAAAATGGAAATTTACAAAGTGATTCATCATCGCAAAAGGTATAATATTTTGACGCCCTGTCATTAACAAGTTGGCTCATTTGGTCGAATATAATTTATTGAAGATTCAATAGCAGGCACGTCCACACAATCATAATTTGGCTGGATGTATCTAAAAAGATGACTTAACACAATTTTACACAATAAGTATTTATTTTTTAAATATTAAACGAGTATTTGTAGAGAATAAAAAAAAGAAATGTAAACCATTCAACAAAGTTTCATATGAACGTCAATTATATGTGTTTGTTATAAAATAAAACGTGATCTTGCTTAAAGATTTCCTTATCAACTCAATTACGAAAAAAGGAGTTACTGTCAATTATGACAGTAGTTTGTAAAGCAGTTGGTGTCATCGTAAACAGTGGTGACAGTGCAGGAGTTTAAGCATGTATGTTGGTACACAGAGAAAACAAAATCTGTAGGAAAAATACCAAAAATGATACCATTGCTTGACAAAGCAACATCGTCCCTTTTGTCTTTACATCCGAAACCGGTGCCAATATTACTGATTTTTATTAATTCCCCATGCAAATCATTTGGAGAGACAAGAAGGCGCAACATGCCATACAGTGCGTGAAGCTATCACTTTGTTGAATCAAACGTTTAGTGACCGAATTATCTCAAGCAATGGACCTGTGAATTGACACCTTTGGATTACTTTTTGTGGAGGTACGTCAAATCTCTGGTCTATGCTGATGAGCCAGCAACGACCATTTGGAAGCAAACATTCGACACACTGTTGACGAAATAAGCCTGAGTAGACTCGAAACAGTAGTGCAAAATTGGGCCAGCACGATGTCGTTCATAAAGCGTAGTCGTGGAATCAATATGCCAAAAATTTAATGCCATGCAATTTGTGAGCTTATAAAGCCAAAATGAAGTTCAACTCCTCTAAAAAAAACAACCCTTTATAAAAAAACTAAATTCTTAAAAGTCATTTTGATAATCCGCTCTCACAAATACTAAAAATATAAAAGTGGAAAATTATGCAACCGATTGACAACGTATTGCTCTTGATTTTATAACAACATGTTCTCAATTTGACAACTTTTCGGAATTTTTACTTCTCCGTTCTCGATTTTTTAATGTTTTGCTATAAGTTTGACAATGGATGTTGTCAAAAAAATATTCACAACGCACCCTTGTCATCTTAATACTATCCGCTGGTTATACATACATACTATATGTATATTACAAGAGTTTTTCGCTCTGTGTATGCTCTTTTATTAAAGTTGGACTTGTGGTTTGGTAAAGGAAACGTCTTGTAAAAAAATATTTTTTTGTTGTGTGTGTGCGTTTTTACCAAACATTGCGTGTACTATACAATTCATTGGCTCTTTTTTTATAAGTTTTTTCAATGAATCTTTATGGTTGCATAATCTTAATTGTAAGATGAGGTGTGCCTAAGTTTAGCATTGCACTGCGTGATGTGATCTGTGATCACCCAATTTGAAGGTACAAAATACAAGTTAAATTGTTTTGAAATCTTGCCAACTCATCAAATTCTCCAAATGATAAAGTGTTACATACTTGAATTAACACCACACACGTGTTGGAATTTTAAGTTTCGTTTATTGATTGTTACTTAACGGTGATGCCAGACTGGGGATGTAAGGAGGTTCTTGTACAATATGTTTCAACAGGGAAAAAGTTTTATTTGTTATTTCTGGAAAGAAATCAACAGTTTCCAAAAGAAATTTTAATTTAAATTAAGAACCGTTCCCGTATTTTACAGTGGATTCTAAAAGCTTAAGAAAAATTAAATCTTTTTGTTATCGTGTTATTTAAATGTTAATATTTTGAAAATCATTTTGGTTTTCCCCAAAGACTTGGTTAAAACATCGTAAAATCAAGCTATTTACAAAACGTTTACTAGAAATAATAATTATATTTTATTATTCTCGGGATCGCACAGTGGTTGCACTTGTATGAAGTAGAGCGACAAACATTGTTAGAATAAAGATGGCGTCTTGAAATTTACACAGTATATTTCTGACAATATTAAACCAATATCCTAATAAAATGGGCGCAATCACTTGCCCTTACCGTGCATGTTTTTACATTCGTGTTAATTAAATATTGATAATGAGTTTCTGGTTTCTCACGAATTTTGCTTCTAATTTTCGCTTTCGATCTGTCGTAGCCAAATCTTAAGAGTGCTCTTTTGACTTTGAGTACAAGCTGTGGAAAAGATTTCATAGTTACCTGCCTTAGGGCCTACTCCATGGCGGATCTTAACCACTGGGTGACAAACAATAAGTTCACCAAGCGCCCCCGAGTGTGAGCGTAACCCCAAGATTATACACTCGCCCCTTATTAAGTGGCTGGAGCTATCTAACCTCCGCAAGCTGCTTTTGGAGAACTACTAGCAGCATCTTTGGAGTAGCAACGCACTTAGGGATTCCCCAGGCCGAAAAAGCATATCTTAAGGGCGAGAATCTCCATTTCCGCGACTTTTGGTATGTATCTTTTTAACGGAAAAGCGAAACTGCTGCAAAGATAAGTTTCCTTAAAGATAGAAAGCATTTCCCGCAATAACTAGCATACTAACGGAGACTTCATGCAAAAGTCAGTCCAGAGCCGCGCCACCTGTGGCTACCGACTCCCGTACTACCAGATATGATCTCTGATCAGCCGCCAATATCATCAATATCTGTCAATGTGTGATTTTTTACAAATCCCAGGTATTGACTGCACCTGGCTTCCCCGGAGGATCTAATACCAAAAGGTGAAATATTGACTATGAAAGACATTCGAGATTTCATCTTTTGGCTATAATCTGAAACATTTTTGTCGCCACTACTATTTTTTTTTTGTATTTTTTCGAAGAAATTTCTTTAAATTTTTAAAACATCAAATTTCAATTCAATTTCAATAATTGGCCATAGTTCGCATCTAAATCCGATTCACAAAAAACATATTAAAACAACCAAAAATCGAAACGAACAGCAGTAATGCCATACGAATTTACACAAACTAGTTTAATTTGCTAAAAATTGCAATATGAAGTTTTATCTGCCATTTATTAGTCAGAACTCCTATAAAAACCCTATTTTCGCATTACTAAAGTGTTAATTAAAATTGAGGACTTTAAATAGAAAAATTATATTTATATTCCTAATTAGATGGTCCGTTTCCTTTTACATATCATCCTAAAAATCTGGCAGGCTAGCACGCATTTTTACGAGTTTTTCAAATTTTATTGTATTGAGTTTAAGGTTTTTTCTTAATTTTTTTTTTTTTTTTTAATTTAAGCTGAAAAAGTGTTACTTATTGCATCACCACCACCAGCCATCATCATCATCTTTTACCACAATTGGTGAATCAGTTTTTAAGTATTTTAAACGATGAAGTTAAATTTTCTTGATGCACTTGAAATCAGTAACATTGATCTGGGTTATGCACTCGGCCTCATTGCTGACGTTGCATTTTTAACTCAATTCATTCATTAAATTTATTTATTAAAAAAAAGGAAAAAAAATTGTTAATCACTTTTAAAAGATTTCACATTTCAACACGAAATAAATTTTTTTGTATTATAATTATTATTTATTTATTAATTAAAAAATAGCATGAATTTTTAAAACTATGTGCTGTTTTTTGAGTGTTTTGCATATAAATTTAACTACAGGTTCAATCACTTGTGTTGTAAAAACAGCACATAAACGACAAATATTTATTTTTATTTTAATTTTTTTTTTATTTATTTAAAGTCTATGGAATAATCCCTGCAGACTAATTAAAATATACATATTACAAAAGAAATTGAACAGTACAAACATTTAATTTAAGACTATCTATTTACTTATTTATTTGAATGTAATATGATATCTCTTCTTACGATGTCCAAACTTTTATTAAAATCAATGAACGGATATAGTTTATTAAATTCATCACAAATTCTACGAAATGGATCAAAGTTGGCATAATTACTGCAATAATATTTGATACTCAATAAATCATAATTTCTTAGTGACCGATATGGTATATTAATGTAAATTTTACTGAGAAGAAATTCTGAACTGAGGCTACCATTCATCAGTTTCAAGAGGAAAGAAACATTTAACATGTGTCTGCGGCTTTTCAATGTAGGAAGCTTAATGAGAGCAAGACGATTCTCGTATGATGGCAACTTTTTATTTGGATCCCAACCCAAACCACGAAGACAAAATAGCAAAAATTGAACTTGAACTGATTCAATTTTGTTATACTACATTTACACCTACGCAAAATCTAGTATTTACGAGATTTCGAGCCAAATCTAGTTGTTTTTGACTAGATTTCCCATACAAAACAAAATCTACTTCGTGACTAGATTTCGACGAAATCTACTCAAAATCTAGTAGTACTTAATGATGCAACTATGGTTTTTTTAATATAGCACTAAAAAATACTTCCCTGCACAAGAAAAAATGACATAAAAAAAACAAAACAAAAATTGTAAAAAAAAATTTAATAACGTTTTATAAAAATTGTAAAAAAATAAAAAAGACAAATAATATTGATAAAATAAATATCTTTGATTATTGATAAAAGGTAATGCAAATTTTTTAATGAATATTTCTTTATTTGTTTGTAAGTGTAACGAAAAAACTTTTAGTCAGTTGTTTTGTTATGAAAACAAAATCTGGCTAATGTCAAAAAAATATAATGTAAACGCACTAGATTTTGAGGAAGATTTTAAATGAAATCTACTAGATTTCGTTCTGGTGTAAATGTAGTATTAGAGTGTACGTGATATTGTGGATCCCATACTACAGATCCATATTCAAGAATTGGTCTAACCAGTGTAATAAACAACTGTTTTGTCGTGTACGGATCCGAAAACTCCTTAGCCCATCGTTTAATGAACCCAAATACACCAGTAGCTTTATTAATTGTTAACGAAATGTGACTCTTAAATTCCAATTTTCCATCTAGTAGTACGCCTAGATCGTTGAAACTATCAACCAATTCGAGAGCTGTATTATACATAACATAGCGGCCATTAATTGGAAATGATCTTGTAAAAATCATATATTTACATTTTTTAACATTTAGTTCCATTAAATTAATTTTACACCAAGTAGTTAATTGGTTAATGTCATACTGTAAAAGTGATTGTTGATCAGCATTGTTGAAGGAAATAAAGATTTTTACATCATCGGCATACATTAACATATTTGAGTGTTTAAATACAGAAGGAAGATCATTTATAAATAGTAATGTGAATAAAAGCGGTCCTAAGTGACTACCTTGAGGTACACCCGATATTACGTTAATATTATTGGAGTACGAGTTTCGGAACTTAACAGCCTGCTTTCTATCCTTTAAATGCGAACCCAGCCACTTTATGATCGATGTACTAAAGCCCATACGATCAAGTTTAAAAAGTAATAGATCATGATTTACTTTATCAAATGCCTTGCTAAAATCATTATATATAACATCTGTTTGTTTCCTATTGACAAACCCTTCATTTACCCGAGTTGTTAATTCAAGCAGATTTGTAAGTGTAGAACATGATTTGCGGAATCCGTGTTGGATTAGAGATAAAATAGAGGATACATGATGTGACAGCGTGTTGTATATAAGTTTTTCAAATAGTTTTGGTATAGCACTAAGCTTAGCAATACCTCTATAATTCGAAATATCAGATTTAGCACCAGACTTGAACAGCGGTATAATAAAAGATTCTCTCCAAATCGAAGGAAAATAACCCAACTTTAGGGATTTGTTAAACATGTAAGTCGAAGGAATATACAATAAATGCGAACATCGGTTTAAGATACAACTGGGAACGCCATCTGGACCTGCAGAACAGGATAATTTTAACTTTTTTAGATATTTCTGAACTGTTTGCTGATTAATAGATGGTATATTAATAGTTGTTGATTCCGGAATTGTGTATGGATAATGGTTTTGCATGTCGATGCAAAAAATTCAGCAAACATATTGCTTATGATTTTATCATAAAAAAAACTTTGGATGAAAAAAATTTTAAACCTTTCCACCATTTGTTAAAACTTATAAAAAGCTTTAAAAATATTACCTTTTTACACCCTACACAACTACTGGTGAATGATGGTATACATAGTTTATCAGTCCGTGTGAAACATTTTGAATACTCAGCTCAGATCTCATAAAGTATTTTTATGTTCAGTATCCTTGAGTTATTCTACGTAGATACAATTACGTCCGTCTGTTTGTTCGTCTGTTGAAATCACGCTTTTCTCCGAACGACAATAGAAAAAAATTTTCAACAGAAAATAATTTTTAATGAAAAAGAATTTTCAATAGAAAAGAAAGAACTCTTTCTAGTTCTCCTAAGCAGTTTTGGATTAACATCCAGCCTAATCGGTTCAGTGGGAAACGAAATGTAAACAACAAAAATAATATAAATTGATGGTAGAATGCAACGATTCTTTTAAAATTTTTCTTATACACATTTTATATGACCACAAATCACACTGTCAAATTACGTGACGATCACCATTGGGAAATCGTTGCTTAACAGCGTGGCCATTTTGGCATACAAATCCCTACTCTTTTGCTATTGAAAGTAGAGTATTCATTTAATCGGGCTTTTGCTTTAATCGGCTTATCGCTCGATTAATTAACCGAGGTTTTGGTTTAATCGGTTAATTTTTTTATTGATCGGTTAACCGATTAATAAAGTTTTGTTATAAATTAAGTAATTTCATTAATTAAAAATGCAAATATTATTTATTATTTGGAGTTTATGTAATAAAAAAACATTAACATAACAAACAAAACCATTCTTGAACTAAAACGAGCAAACAAATAAGTAATTCATAAATATGAAAAACATATTTTATAATTTATGCATAATATTTTTATGTATTTATTAAAAAATAAACTGTGAGAAAAATACTATGTATTTTGTTTTTGTAAAAGGTTAGAGTGAATGTCAAAAATATTTGTTGAAAATATAAAAAAGGAAATTTTTTTGTTTATAAAACATATACAATTGCTTTAGAAAGTAAATCTTGTTCCTCAATTGCAAATTAATTGTGGCTCCACTTATTCCTTACGCATTTTTAATTTCTTGTGTTTATATTTAATATTCACTTTTTTTATTTTATAAAATTTAAATAAGTTTTTATTCCAAGTATTAAAATTTTTATTGAATTTTAAATTTGAATTAATTTTTTCAAATATTATTCTTAATAAATTATTCAAGCTTAAGGTCACTTAAAAAAAAAAAAAAAAAAAAAAAAAAAAAAAAATTAATTAAAATATTTTAATTTTTATTTTCAATATTTCCAACGGAAATCGAAATATTGAAAATAAAAATTAAAATATTTTAATTATTTTTTTTTTTTTTTTTTTTTTTTTAAGTGACCTTGAATAATTGAATAATTTATTAAGAACTAGCATTTAACCCGCTACTTCGTTAGCGTCTCCTTTTATTCTTGGACATATTTTTATGCCAAAATTTACTTTTCTAGGCTTAAAGTTGTTTAAATTCAAGCATTTAACCCGCTACTTTTTAATCGGGCTTTTTCTTTCATGAAAATATTTATATGCCAAAAAAGTTCCAAAATTTTTATCTCATAGGTTTTTATTCACACAGGACTTTGCACCTATTATTTTGTGTTTCTAAGTTCAATATTATAGAAAATTCAAAAAGTACTACTCGTATAACACAAAAGCAAATGAAAGTAAGTTAATTTCCCGTATTATCCGTTTTGATACTTGTTTCACCCCATTTATGTATGAAACATTTCAGTGTTGTGGTGGGAGCCGATTAATGAACAAAAAAGTACCTAAAAGTCCTCTTTCAGGTTCTTATCCACTCAGGACCTTGCATGTTTAATTTTATGTTTCTGGGTCCAATATTAACGGAAATTAAAAAAGTACCAATCAAAGAATAAAAAAGTACCAAAGAGTTCCCTCTTATAAATTCTTATCCACTCAGGGCATTGCATGTTGGATCTTATGTTTTAAGGTCCAATATTAACTACAATAAAAAAATACCAGTTGCAGAAACAAAAAGCTAAAGAAAAACATAAATTTCCCGTATCTTCCCTTTTTGGTACTATTTTTTCCCCCCATTTAGTTATCAAAAATTTCAGTATTGTAGTGAGAGCTCATAATTAAGTACGAATATGTCAATGAATGGAGAAAAATGTTTTGTATAAAAAAAGTACCAAAAATAGTTACGATTTTGACCCTTTAAATGTTCGAAATTCGAAAAAGTACCAAATTCATATTCGTATTTTTTTGATAAGTTTCGAATGTTGTATAAACTTTGTTCCTATGTTGATTGGTTCAAAAGAAAGATGGGGTGCCAAAAAAGTACCAAAATTAAGGTTTTACCCGTTTGCTTCCTAATAGGACCAAATTTTAAAAAAGTACCAGACACCTGTCCGCTTATTTTTACCCTTTTTTACCCCTAAACATTCGAATTTCCAAAAATCCCGTCTTAGTGGATCGATTTGGGGAGTCACCTATCTCTGCTCCAAAAGTCAAGTTTTTAGCTACAGGAGTTTAGGCTGTGCGATGTTACAATTTTATATATATAGATAGATAGATGAAGAAAAATTTTGTGAAAAAATAACAAAATTTGGAACGATTTTCACACCTTAAACATTTGAATTAAAAAAAAATCCAAATCTGTTTTGTATTTTTTAAGATAAGGTACGAATGTGATATAATTTGTATTTACCCTTTTACTCCACAAAAAGACCATACTTCAAAAAAGTACCAAACACCAGTCTGTTAATTTTTTTAATTTTGAATCTCTTTTAGTTTAGGAGATATGAGGTTAGCGAATTTTTCTAATGAACAACAATAAATGTTAATGTTTTCCTTTAGCTTAGGAGGTATGAGGCTAGCAGGATCGATTTAGCGAGAGGACAGACCCCGGTCCTAATGTCAAACTTTTAGCTTTAGACGTTTAGGATCTGCGATGAAAGATAAATATATGGAAAAAAATATTTTGAAAAAAGTAACAAACATATCTTAGGAGGTATGAGGTTAGCAGGATCAATTGGGCGAGAGGAGAGCCTCCGGTCCAAATGTCAACCTTTTAGCTTCATACGTTTAGGCTCTGCGATGAAAGATAAATAGATGGAGAAAAAATCTTTTGTTAAAAGTAACAAACATATGTTGGTACAAATTTGACCCCTTAAACGTTCGAATTTCCATAAAGTACCAAATATACATTTGTATTGTTTAGATAAGTTACAAATGTTATATAATTTTTATTTCTATGTGTATTGATTTAAAAGCTAGATGGTGGAAAAAGACCCAAAATACAGGTTTTACCCGTTTGCTACCTAAAAGGGCCGAATTTCGTAAAAGTACCAGACAGCTATTAGCTTTTTTTTATTTAATGCACAGAAATTAATATTAAATTAAATTAAAGTACCAGTTTATTTAAAACAATTTCCAGTTAGAGAACGAAAAAGAACCAAATTATATTTTTAACAGATTTTCATTCACTCAGGAACATGCATGTTTAATTTTATGTTTCTAGGTCCAACAAATACGGAAATTGAAGAGGTACCAGTTAAAGAACAAAATAGTTCCAAAAACCCTCTTGCAGATTCTCATTCACTCAGAACCTTGCATGTTTAATTTTTTCTTTCTAGGTCCAATACTAACGAAAATTCAAAAAGTACCAGTTAGTAAATAAAAAAGTACCAAAAATTTCCCTCCTATAGATTCTCAACCACTCAGGACATTGCATGTTGAATTTAATTATTCTAGGTTCAATATTAACGTAAATTCCAAAAATTCCAGTTAATGAACAAAAAACAGTACCACAAAGCCCTCTTACAGATTCTTATTCACTCAGGATCTTGCATGTTTAATTTTATGTTTCTAAGTCCAATAAAAACGGATATTCAAAAAGTACCAGTTAAAGAACAACAAAGTACTAAAAAGCCTATCTTACAGATTCTTATTCACTCAGGACCTTGCATGTTTAATTTTATCTTTCTAAGTCCAATACTAACGGAAATTTAAAAAGTACCAGTAAATAAATAAAAAAAGTACCAAAAAGTTCCCTCTTATAGATTCTTATCCACTCAGGACATTGCATGTTGAACTTTATGATTCTAGGTGCAATATTAACGGCAATTCAAAAATTACCGGTTAAAGAACAACAAATTTCAAAAAGCCCTCTTACAGATTCAAATTTTCTCCGGACCTTTTATGTTTAATACTATGTTTCTAGGTCCAATACTAACGGAAATTCAAATAGTACCAGTTAATGAACAAAAAAGTACCAAAAATCCCTCTTACAGATTCTCATTCAGTCAGTACCTTGCATATTTAATTTTATGTTTCTAGGTCCAATATTAACGGAAATTAAAAAAGTACCAGCTAAAGAACAAAAAAGTACCAAAAACTTCCCTTTTTTAGATTCCTATCCACTCATTACACATATTGAATTTTATAATTCTAGGTCCAATAATAACGGAAACTCAAAAAGTACCAGTTAATGAACAAAAAAGTACAAAAAACTTCCCTCTTATAGATTCTTAACCACTCAGGACATTGGACGGGAACTATACCAAAAATACCAGTTGTAGAACCAAAAAGCTAAAAAAAAATATCAAATTTCCCGTATTTCCCCATTTTAGTACTATTTTTCCCCCATTAAAGTATAAAAAATTTCAGTATATATAATTAAGTACGAATATGTCAATGAATGGAGAAAAATATTTTGTAAAAAAGGACCACATGACCTTGCATGTTGAATTTTATGTTTCTAGGTCCAATACTAACGGAAATTCAAAAAGTACCAACTAATGAACATAAAAGTACCTTAAAGCTCTCTTACAGGTTCTTATCCACTCATTACATTGCATATTAAATTTTATCTTTCTAGTTCCAATAATAACGGAAATTCAAAAAGTACCAGTTAAAGAACAAAAAAGTACCAAAAAGCGATTTTACAGATTCTCATTCACTCAGGACCTTGCATGTTTAATTTTATCTTTCTAGGTCTAATAACAACGGAAATTTAGAAAGTACCAGTCAAAGAATAAAAAAGTAACAAAAAGTTCAATCTTATAGATTTTCATCCTAGGTGCAATACTAACGGAAATTCAAAAAGTACCAGTTGAAGAACAAAAAAGTACCAAAAAGTTCCATCATAGATTCTTATCCACTCAGCACATTACATGTTGAATTTAATGTTTCTAGGTCCAATAATGACGGAAATTCAAAAAGTACCAGTTAAAGAACAAAAAAGTACCACAAAGCCCTCTTACAGATTCTTATTTACTCAGGACCTTGCATGTTTAATTTTATCTCTCTAGGTCCAATACCAACTGAAATTCAAAAAGTACCAGTCAAAAAATAAAAAAGTACCAAAAAGATCACTCTTACAGATTCTCGTTCACTCAGGACATTACATTTTAAATTTTATGTTTCTAGGTCCAATATTAACGGAAATTCAAAAAGTACCAGTTATAGAACAAAAAAAGTACCAAAAAGTTCCGCAATAGATTCTTATCCCCTCAGGACATTGCATGTTGAATCTTATGTTTTTGGGTCCAATATTAATGATAATTAAAAACATACCAGTTGTAGAACCAAAAAGCTAAAGAAAAATATCAAATTTCCCGTATTTCCTTTTTTTTGGTACTATTTGTTCCCCCCATTAAAGTTTCAAAAATTTCAGTATTGTAGTGTGAACCCTTAATTTGGTACGAATATCTCAATGAATGTAAAAAAATGTTTTGTAAAAAAAAGTACCAAAAATAGTTACGATTTTTAACCCTTAAATATTCGAATTTCGAAAAAGTACCAAATTTATATTCGTATTTTTTTGATAAGTTTCGAATGTGGTATAAACTTTGTTTCTATGTTTATTGGATCAAAAGATAAAAGGGGTGTCAAAAAAGTACCAAAATTCAGGTTTTACCCGTTTACTCCCTAAAAGGGCCGAATTTCAAAAAAGTACCAGACACCTGTCCGCTAATTTTTTTAAAGAACACCGATAAGTATTACATTTTTTTTGTATCTCTTTTAGTTTTGGAGATATAAGATTACCGAATTTTCCCGTTTTTACCCTTTTTTACCCTCTTAGCATTCGAATTTCCAAAAATCCCGTCTTAGTGGATCGATTTGGGGTGTGATCAATCTCTGGTCCAAATTTCAAGTGTTTAGCTTCAGGCGTTTAGGCTGTGCGATGATGAATCAGTCAGTCAGTCAGTCAGTCAGTCAGTCAGTAACGTTACAATTTTATATATATAGATAATATGTAATAAAAAAGGTCGAAGAAATAGAATTATAATTTAATTAATTTGTTCACAAAATGTAAACAAAGCTTGATATTCAGTTACCAAAAAAAAAAAAAAAACAATAAACAGATGACTCGAAAATGTCGCCTGTATGAATTCGCCTTGGTTTAAAGCACAGAATACTAACAGAACTGTCACGAGACGGAAGATTTTGCGTTTTTTTTTGTCTCTTTCTAAGAAAGCTGCCCTTTTTCATTTCTCTTTGCATCATCTTTTATGCCGCAATACAATGAACACAAATTTATTTAGTTGAGATTTATTTGCAAAGCTTTTGTAAAAAATAACTTTTAAGTTTACCACAACACAAGTAAATAATATTTAAGTAAATAAATAACATTATAAAACAAAAAATATTAATAAATACATTTTTTTTGCACAAAACACAACGTTTGTTGAACTAATGCATTTTTTTAACGTGGTCTGTGTTTTGTTATTTTTGTTTTGATCATGCCATTTGTGTTGATTGTTGCTGCCTGTTTTTACACATTGCCACTTCACCACCAAAAAAAGCTTTTTGTCTCTTTCTTCGAAAGCTGCCCTCGCAACTGATTTGGGCCTTTTTCACACGTCACTTTTTTCCGTTCTGTTAGTATTCAGTGGTTTAAAGACTAACAAATGCAAACTAAGAAAAATTACAACTTTGGAACATCAGTGGCAGAAACTAAGTTCATATGAATTGTTAAATAAGAACTCAACAGTTGATTTTTGGATAAATGTATATGGATATAAAAATTCATTAATTATTATTAATTAATTCATGTATATGGATGTAAAAATTCATTAAATTAAAATCAATTCAGTAAATTAGATTATTTTGCAATGAAGTTCTTGGTTTTGCCATTTAGCAACGCGGAAATTAAAATAGGTTTTTAGTGATATAAATCTCTTAAAATCGAAATAGAATGACTTTAAAGACTATGAATTCGCTACTTTATATTAGGTGTGGTTGAAAATGTTGCGATAGTTTTAAAAAAATGTACGATCTAATAAACATGTTATAAATTTTATTGAAATACTAAATAATAGCTAATTATATGTCAAAAAAAACTTTTTATGTACGTATATAAAGACTGAAATATATTTCTTTTATAGTTTTAAGTCTTTTCATGTTTACTAAATTTATTATTGTTATTTTTTAATCAGTTTGTTCTATTAATATTATGTGAGTTTATAGGGAAGAATTATGTAAAATAAATCATATAAAAAGGTATACATATTAACTAAAGTAACAAAAAAATTAAACAATTTAAATTTTAGCATTATTTTTTGGCAGTTTAGGATTTTTTTTTAGCATTATTTTAAAGTCGATTTAGCTGTAAAATATTTTTTGATATGGCCACACTCAGGGTTACCGTTAGAAATTTTTGAAAAGGGTCACAAAAAGGGGATTTTCCAGAAAAAGGGGTCAAAAAAAGGGTATTTCAATAAAAAAAAGGGTAAATTTTTTTAAAGCAGTATTTCTCATTTTAATCCAATCATTTTAAGACCAAGTTTTTTATAAACCAACAAAAAATATTTATTTCAGTTAGGAAGTGTTAAAAAAACATAATTTTTTATCGAATGCCCTCCTGTCCTGTTTTTAACACCTGATAAAAAAGTTTTTTCTTTATCATTATAGCTAATTTTTTAAAGCTTTTAATGTTATTTTCCGATATTTTTTTTTTTAAATAATTTAGCGATTTCAAATAAATTTTAGGGTTTGTTTTAAATTTTGCAATCGTTCGCGCATTGTAGACATGTTCGCGATTGAAGCGATTTTTTTCTGAAGTTTTCTAATTTTTTAAAGCTTTTACTATTTTTAATAAATATTAGACTTTGCTATCATACCGCTGTTACCAAATATTTGGAAATTTCCGCCAGTTTAGCAATTTGCACCGAATGTTTTCATTCCTGTTAGTTTACGGGACTTTGAATTAATTTTATGGCGTAGCTTTGTTGCTTTTGCGGCCGGTTAGAAACCGAAGCCACATATTTTACAGGGCACTGTCGATTCAAAAAAGGGCGAAAAGTTCAATACCTTATGTCATTATTAAGGGTGAATTTGCTAGAATAAAACATGCTACTCTTTAAGAAAGCAAAAAAATTTTAAGAAACGAACACCAAATTGCATTTTTTGAATAAAATGTCACATTTTTTTATTTATTTTTTTTTTTTTTTTTTTTGATAAGAAACCACCATAAAAATAACAAATGTGAATATGAATGAGTTAAGTTTGCTTTTAGAGAAATTGTACTTTACTATCGTTCTATATTTTGCTATTAAATCTTCACTGGAAGTCCATTGCTCCATCTCCGCTTCGAACAAATTAGAAGAAAGCATGGAATTGGTAGTTTCTAGTTTGAGTCTGTTCCATATCAAGCAATGCTTATTTCGAAAACATTTGTACATATTAACAAAAAACAAAATGTTAGTACTATTTCCAAAAAAGGGTCAAAAAGTGAAAATGATACAAAAGTAAAATTTAAAAAAAGGGTCATAAAAGGTATCAAGACCGTTGAAAAAGGGTCAAATTGATACTTTAGTATCACAACGGTAACGCTGGCCACACTGTTGCTGAATATTGTACTCTTACATGCTTTAATCATGCAATCTGTGCCCACAAGGAATAAAAACTAAACTCGATTTAAATTTAAGAACTTATAGCGCTGTGTTAGCAATTTAATAATAATAATAAATGATAATATTTTAGTTTGTATTTATAACACAAAAAAAAAACAGTAAGATAAGGAGAAGTAATAATAAAATTGGGTTTTCCTTGTGGGCACAGATTGCATGAGTGTACATATTGTTTTTAAATGCTTGGCTTTGTTTGCGCACCATCTACATTTCAATATCTTGTTCAGCGGTGTGGTAGGAAAATTTATTTGAATACATTACTGTGGTTTATGGCTTGACTAAAATAATAACACACCAATTATATTTCACCTTAGTGTTCTTTGTGTGTTTATTTCACCACTTACAAGCAGTGCTACCAACCTTGTCCTAAAGCATTGATATCTTAGTGCTTTTGACTTTGTTTTAGCGATCCTACATTAGTTATATAAAATTTATTAAGCATTTAATTTTTCAAATTTTTAGTTATTTCAACAGTCAATTCTTACAAATTTTGGGTTAAAAAAAAAATATTTATATACACAGTGAGACATCGATTATCCAATATTAAAATCATTTGAAAAATTAAAAAAATAAAAATTAACAAGAAACCATAACAAATTTTGTGAGATAATAAGAATTTTTTTGGAATCTATCCATGTTCAAAATATGCCTAAGAACCAAAATGACTTATTTGAAAACATAATATTCAACAATTTAACAATATTTGCATTAAAAAATAAGTAAAAAACTATAATCCACAGCCAATACACCATATTATTTACAGAGGAATTTTGGAAATTTTACCCTATATGGAACCAGGATAAAATTCATACGAGTTATTTGTGCCGATGAAATTTTTTGTCTTAAAGGGATTTTAGGGAAGTACGCTTAATTTCATTTTAATATTATTTAAAAGGTACTTAAAATTAGGATGGTACCGAAACGCCTTTTCGCCGATTCGATGCCTATATTCAAAGAGAAATATATGATGCGTTTCTAGATAAAAACATAACTTCAACTGCTTCTTCGTCTAGGTCAGTTTTACATTTATCACACAGCTGTTGTCAAGTGAGACATCAAAATCGAAGCGGGTTTTTGTTTTGCCTTAATTTAAGTACAAGAAACTTAATAAGAAAAAAAAAAACAAAAAGGAAATTAACTGATGAGGCAAAAGTTGCAAAGCCTTGCTACAGTATGAGCCAGGACCAGATTCCTGTATCCTGCATTCATTGAAGTAATGCTTGTTATAGGTGTCGAAAATTTATCGAGCGTAACACATTGAAGTAATAAACGCCGGGAATGAAAACAAATTGCGCAAATAATTAAACTTTACTAGCAATGAAATACCTTTGACTTGTATTTATTTTGATTGTCATAAAGACAAAACAAAAGTCTTTTACCGAAGAATATATCTCAATAATATATACGCCAGATTCTGAATATATGGGACATTCCTTAGTAGATTCAGGAAAAACGGCTAATATCTAATATAACATAAGAGTATGAAATGAAATTAATGTTTAAATATGAATTTTGCCGTGTGGCCGCCACGGCTGGCGCGTAGAAGGCGCAATCTGTAACACCAATTTTCAACAACTTTTCGCATTCTGACCATCATCGTTTTGGAAGACATATGGGCCAATGACTCCGCCAACCCATAGAGCGCACCAAACAGTAATTTTCTGTGGGTGTATTTTAGTTTCGACCACAGCTTGTGGATTCTGCTCACTCTGATTGCGACAATTCATTTAACCAGAAATGGGCTTCATCGGAAAATAAAATTTTGAATGGAAATTCAAAATCAATATCAATTTGTGCTACAGCACAATTTCATAATGAAATGTTAAAGCAGACTTAACAAAAAGCAACTATCAGCTGTTAAATCGGTGCTCAAATAATACAGTGATGACAACTCAAAGTTGTGACGCTCTAAAAAAAACATCATTTATGACAGGAAAGTATGAATGTAATTCGCCTTTGGTGCCATTTTAATGTTATGGAACGGCTGTCAATACAGAATATAAAAATGGAGTGTTTGCATTATTAGAAAAACATTTGAAACGTATTTTAAAACGGGCCAATGACAATTAAATATTCCAATAGTCAAATTTAAAATTCATTTTGGAAATAATTTTCGTTAATTGCAGAAGCTTCCTTCCATACCCAAGCAGTGGAGAGGTGAATTAAAAAGATTCAACAAATGTACGTATGTATGCAGATTAAAGTTAAGAGATGGTTTCATTCGCTCTTGAATAAAAGCAAGACAAAATATACCATTGTTTGAGACGAAATCTCAATTTTATTAGCTCCTTATAATGGGCAAAATTTTAATTTTTGCTTTCGTTATAAATACAATTTTCATAAATATGTTTTACATGTGAATTTAAACGTTAAACTATTTTAAACCAAATTAAAATACTTTGCACCACATCAAGACCTTGACCTAGACATAGGGTTGCCATACGGCCTGGATTGCCCAGTTATTTTGGGTGTTGTCCAGTTACCAGTACTTATGTTCTTTAATTATAGTGAGAACTTCTCGCATCGAAAAGATGTGAAAAAAATATTCCATTGTTTCTCGAAAAGTGAGAAAGAATTGTGTCTGTAACTCTATCGAAAACTATCAAAAGAGATTACGTCGTTACGTAATAAATGTCATAAAATTGCACTCGAAGCTGATGTGTCATTGCAGACATTAAGAACGCCAGTAAAGCGGCTCATACACTTCCAATAAATTTGTTCAATTTTACGTGTTATACAATTGTATTTGATATTCGAAGGTGATACAAAATATTGGCAACAATCAAAAGACTTTTGATTTTTATTGCACAACGAAAAGAAAGTGAAATGTACACAGAAACAATTATTGCCGAATTATTTTCAAACAAACGGTTGTTTGAAAATTTTTTTAATTTCTTAATTTTTGTTTGATTTTTATTTGACCAACAAAAATGTTGACAGCTATTCAAAATTATAATATACGCGTTATTGGTTTCAAGTTTTCATAATTTTGTATGAAATTTTTTTTTGGCATTTTTTTATTTGATCGTAAGCAACACTTCTTTACTTGAAATATAAGAACAACAACAAAAAACACATACAGTCTATTTTTAGACGCTTTACCCCGGGTCTCCACGTAGCAATATTTATTGCGGCAAACGTCAAATTTGCGACGTATAGACCGCATATTGCCATGAGTGGCAATCTATTGCGCAATGATTGCTCTTCTGATTGCTTGAGCAATTATTGCTTAGAAATCTGCTGTCAAATCAGTTGTAATTTATCTGACATTTTATTTCTCACTACGGTTGTTTATTTATTTGTGTGTTTATTTATTAAAATAGCATTTTTTTCAAATGCAAATAAACAAAAAAGTAATAAAAAACACAGCTACGACAATTACAATTAATTATTTTATTAAGTTAATTTATTAATTGAAAAAAGAAAATTTAACAACCACTTGAAAACACAACATAAAACATTTGTTATAAAATTGCAAATTTATGGCAAAGCAATTTCAAGTGTTCTCCAGCAATATAATCAGCAATTATTGCTCCATTGTTCTGCCGACGTTTTTGCTTGTACTTAGCAATAAATATTGCTACGTGGAGACCCAGCGTTAAAAAGTACAACAATAAGAAAGATTATAAAATAGCGTCACCAATAGCAGGTAGAAAAATGTTTCACTCCTTTTAAACAACAGAAACAACAACAACATTATAACCCGGGGTCTCCACCTAACATAAAATGACTAACTTTAACACTAACTGCAAGTTAGTGTTAAGTGGAGACTGCTCCAGTTAAAGTTTTAACTTGATTGTTATAACATTTCTTTTGAAAGTTCTTTTATAACATAAATTGACGTTTAAGTTTGACAGTACGCTATTTTGTAGTTGTTTTTCGACATCTTTAATTAATTTGTTAAAAGCGTTGTAAACTACACATAATAAACTTTGCTTTTTGTGAAAAATATAATACAAACAAACATTTAAGTATAAAATAACTTTAATTATTTTCCACAAACACACTGTAGCTACATACTTTACGCGTCAACGAACTGAAAATAATGAAAAGTTTTAACTCAAACTTCACTACGTATACGCCACCATAAACATATAACCATTTTAACAGCAAGTCTTAACTTCATGTTTTAACTGCATTTCATGTTAGGTGGAGACTGGGTGTAACAAACCAAATATATTTTTGGTTGGTTTCAAATTTGTTAAAAAAGAATGAAAAACAAAATCCCGTATTCAATTTTTTAAAACTGTATAGTTAAATACATCAAATACAAAAGTATAATGATGACGAAAAACATACCGAGTCGGTCTGCTGCCGTTTTTGGTGACATTTCTTCTTCTTTAGCCAAGGAAAGGATACAGCAACAGTGAGTGATGAAGAAAAACATTGTGTGTATAAACAAGATGTGTGTATAGACAAGAAGCCAGCCGCGGCTCTGCTCTGCCTTCAACTTCTCCTACAGTGCTTGCTTGTGTGCGCGTCATTGCTTGTGCAGAAACTTTTTTGTTTGATTCAGCAAAATTATTTATTAGAAATTTATATGAATTTAAGTAAACTTTTTGTTTGATTTAGTAAAATTATTTGTTTGATAAAATCAATGTTTCTTTTCAATAAACGAAATGCAAATACATTGTTTGAATATGCAAATTTATTTGTAGGACCGATTTCAGACAAAAAAATGTTTTGATTCTACAAATTTTTTGTTTGAATTGGAAAAATAATTTTTTCTGTGTATTGTCAACATTGTACAATGCTGTTTATGTTGTTCCTATAGGTTATGCTCACCTTTTTATTGAATGAATGAAACCATTGTGCGTCTTATTGGATAATATAGAACAAAATGGAAATAATATGTCGAATATCATATACAATAATATTGCAAGTGTATGGGCCGCTTTACACATATCGTTGACGGGGACCAAAATTTACTAAAATTGAAAAATTTTCAACGACGGTGGCGAAAATACAACCGTCGGCTAAAACAAATAAATGAAAGTGCGACTTTAATATTTGTTGTTAGCAAAACGAGCTTTGAAAACATTCGTATATATTATAAAAATGTTAAATACAAAATAATTAAACAATAAAATAATTTGCCAAGAACAAAATATTATTATTATACTTTGTATTTTGTTTTTTTAATTTTTTTTAGTGTTAAAATTTGTTCTCGCCCCATTTTTATTCGCGAGTTTATTTGACAGTTCAAAGCGGGAACTTTTCTCCCAAAAATGTTATAACCGATATATTTCAACAGACGGACAGACAGATGGACATGGCCAAATCGTCTAAGAATTACTTAAGGAGCTAGAATATATGTACTTTATGGGGTCTTAGTTGTATAAGACAAAAGTTTCACACGAAATGACAAACTTAGTATACCCTCATTCACCACTAGTGGTGGTGGAGGGTATAAAAATAGAACGCATTTGATATTTGTGGGTCAATTTTTTTTCCATTTATATTTTTACACACCGTGCACTTAACCTTTCAGCTTCCGCATGTTTTGATTTTCTATACAAAATACATTAAAAAAAGGTCTGGCCAGACTCATGTGTACCACGAAGGGTTAATGCAAGTTTCGCAATGATTTTTACATAAATTTGTTACATGCTGTACATTTTTTTGAATATTTTGTCTAGTAAATTCATAGATTTGTTTTGGAAATAGTAAGCAATAATACCTGTTTGGGCAATTTTGACCTATAAATACAGAATAAGGTTTAAATAAAATTCTTGGATATGTAACATTGATAAAATTAAAAGGTGTTTTTACATAACGTTGACACTACTGTTTACTTTTCTTTTTAATTTTCATAGGCTTGGCAACCATTGACTTGAAAGCATGGTCGACGAAGTTGGCAACTCGTTCAAACTTGCTATGTTTTAATGTTGGCAACAGTGTGTCAGTTTTGTGAATAACGTCGCGTATTACGCGTTTTTATTGTAGATGGAAAAATACATTGAAAATAAAATAAATTCAACGACAAAATTTAATTAATTTTGTAAATTTTAGTCTGTAGTTTTAATTAAAGTAAAAATTAAGCAATAACTAAAAACATTTGGAGTGTAAAATCGTCGCGTATTAAAAAAAGATTTACGTGCAATTCGATTATTTACACAAAACAACCAACAAAGAAAAGTTTCTCCTCTAAATACTTATTTTTTTTTGTTGTAATTCCACACAAAAAGTTGTCGGAAAAACTTGATACTACAAAAATGGCGAGCATTTAAAAGAATGTGGAAAAAACTCCCTGTCTGTAAAGTGCATTAAGAAATGTTAAACAAAAATTATTAAAATCATAATTTTTGAACCAATTTCTCTAAAAATATAAACCGATCCGGGTGTAAAATCTATAAAACAAGAAAATTTCTTCACGAATACTGTAGAAAAGGAAAAAATATTTCAAAAAGAAAAAAGTGTGTTATACACGGTGTCATTTTACAAGACAGTGCATTTGTGTAAATGTGTACGACATTATTATTTGTGCCTGTATGCGAATAAAAGACACAAAGCAACGTCAAGAAACGTGAAGAGGGATAGAAAAATAAACGAAAAGCAAGGAGAACTAACAACTACATGTAAGCAAAGAAAAAAAAAATTCGTTTTTTATTTTTATTTCTTATTGCTTTTATATGTTTTATATGTAAAAATAACTGTATTTTTTGGTGTGGAAAAATAAAAACTATACTTTTTGGTTTTCCTTTTTTTTTGTTAATGATTGTGAAATGACAAATATTTAAATAAAATTTTAATAATAAGTACAAATATAAGAAATACACCGCCCTAAACAGTCAGTGTAAAAAGTCCAGTGTTAACAATGCGATTTTTTCTCACACGTTTTTAACAAATTATAATTATACTCTACACCACCATGGGAATGATATTATGCGTTCGTTTTGCTTACGTGTGTAGCACATATCCATCTATATTCAGCCTTATTATGTAAGGTGTTGTCGTTACCGAGTGAGTCGTTTTTTGTAATAGAATAAAATAACATACAGCCTGTGTTCTTTAATCTATTACAAAAAACGACTTGGGCGTTAACGACAACACCTTACATTATCAGCCTTATTCCGGTTGTCGTTGTCGTCATCGACAGTGTTGTTTTTTGTAACAGATTAAAGTTACACACAGCTTGTGTTCTTTTATCTTTTACAAAAAGCGACACTGTCGATGACTCTCAGATACGTTACATACTAAGGTTTCCAACTTCCCTAGCTATTTTATTCCCAAAAAAAAAAGTTGGAGTAATGAATTGGGTGGGCTGTGCCGAATCTTTGATACCAACAATCTATAGTGAGAATATTTCCGGAGTGTTCTTTATATGGGTCCTATGGTAAATTATAGGCCGATATTCACAAAATTTGAACAAGTAATTTATAGACTACGGTTTTATGCTTACTTAAGGTTTATAAGTATGATTTTTAGTCATATAGAACTAATTTGTGCAAAATCGTATATCAAAATGTGCATTCTCCCACTAGTTATGCTTGTTTTTGTAACAAAATGATACATTTTTAAGGGTGGTTGTTCCACATTTAAATTCATAACTCTTTTCCTATTTAACCAATTTTGCTGGATTTCAATCCCAAACTGCTTAGGAAACTAGAAACTTTTGAGTCGTTCAAAAGTGAGCGTGTTTCAATAGACGGATAGACGGACGGACATGGCTAAATCGACTTAGAATTACTCAATAACCTAGAAAATATATGTTTTTTGGTGTCTTAGATGAATATTAAAATAGCTTCCCACGGAATGACAAACTTAGTATACCATCATCACAACTAGTAACTGAATTATATTGCTTGGGATCTATCGATACAATTTAGATTAATACCTTACCTTTTGTTTAAATTTTTTTTTTGGCAACCTGAAAAGTTGTGAATTGTCACATACAGCCCTAAGAAAATAAAAACTGGAAATCGAAAAAAAAATGTCACAAACAATCCTTAGTTAACTTAAACTACAAAAGTAAGTAAAATCGTGGACATAAGCAAGTAATTTTTAACCTAAAAAATAAAAAATCTTTATTAGAAAAAGTATAAAATCCGTAAATTTCAATATTGAGATATTTTTTTGCAGCGGAAATGGACCGCTGAGTGCTGTTTGAAAATCGCTAGATTTTCCGCTTACCGCTAAAACATATTTTTTCCCGCGATTGACACTTCAAAAACGCTAGATTTAGCGGGAAAATCTCTAAATTAGCAACAGTGGCTGGCGGGCTATTCTTATAAAATTTAGTACATTAGTTTTTGATGCCTTACGAACAAAATGGTCAGAATCGATCCATAATTAATTCCTCGATAAATCGAACATCGATTAATCGAGTGGATACTCTAATAAATAGGTACCTAATTCCTTTTCGAGAGTCTTTTTATTATTTGCTTCCACTTCAATGTGAGAAATTCATTTGTTTTCAACCTTTATTATTCGATATTACTTGTTTACCTTTCTTATAGTTATTCAGCCTGATTACGGTTGGCGTATACGACTGAGTCGTTTTTTGTAGTTGATTAAAGAACGCAGGTTGTGTGTTACTTTAATCTACTACAAAAAACTACTCAGGCGTATACGCCAACACCAACCGTAAACAGGGGCTACGTTCGTAAATGCAGTTGCTGCGCATTAGTAAAGTTGAATGTTCGTAAATGCATCACTTTTAAGAAACTTGGCATTACTTTTATATGTCAAAAGTTTTTTTATGCATTGATGCCGCAGCTCTGCAGCATATATTGGCAATTACTGCATCAGTTAATTTTCTGATGCAACAACTTTTAACATAAAAGAAATAGTTTTAATTTTCTTTTTTGATGCTTTTTTCTTGTAATTCATAAGAAAACTATAACTTTTTGGTTAAATATTTTTAATAATATTTGCCATCGCTATTGTTGATAACATATTTTTTTTATTATTTTATGTTTACTCATAAAACTTTTAAAATTTAGCTCGTGTTCAAAAATACTGCAAATACCGAGCATAGAGTACAATTTAGATGTAAGCACTAAAATCGTACGAAGTTGCTTAAGTTCTAGTAGATTAGTAGCTAGAATAAAGAGCGACAACCCACCTTTAAGCAAAAACAAAGGCAGAAAATTTTTTTTTTTTTTGCTCAAGGAAACCCTAATACTGTATATAAGCTCTGGGAGCTTGGCGTTAAAGCTTGAAAAAATAAAGCCGAAAATGCTAAAAAGTTTTGTAAAAGTATGGCAAAAAGGATTAAAGCAGCTTAAAAGAGCAAAGCCATAATCTCGAACAACGGTCATAATTATTCACATTCAGAACTTAATACTAATATTGTGTAAAATATCTGTGACATTTTGACAAAACATCTTAAGTAAAATTTAAAAAGTTAAAAAAATGTTGATAATCATACGAATTTTCATTCAAAAAATGTTTTATTTTTCTTCATTAAAAGTTTGTTATATTATAAACGAAATTTTTTTTTAATATTGGTTTATTTTATTATATGATAATGATGTTTTCATCTAGGTTTTCTTAAAATCTTTTTTGCTATCTTATCCCGACTTAAGATGTTTTGTGAAAATGTCACAGATATTATGAACACATATTTTTTGAAAAAGTTTTTATTTTTAAGTTCTTGAAATGTTCTACATTTTTTATAGTTAAAAAATATTAAATAATCTTCTATATATACAAAAGAGTTGCGTGAGTGACTGACTGACTTATTCATCATCGTCCAGCCCAAACCGCTGACCCAAGAAACTTGAAATTTGGACTAGCGATTGGTCACTCGCCAAATCGATCCACTAAGACGGAATTTTTCGAAATTCGAATGTTTAGGGGGTAAAAAAGGTAAAAACGAGAAAATTCGGTAACCTTATATCTCCAAAACTAAAATAGATGCAAAATAAATGTAATACTTATCGTTGTTCTTTAGAAAACTAAGCGGTCAGATGTCTGATACTTTTTTGAAATTCGGCACTATTAGGGAGTAAACGGGTAAAATCTGAATTTTAGTACTTTTTTGCCACCCCATCTATCTTTTGAACCTATAAACATAGAAACAAAGTAAATACCACATTCGAAACTTATAAAAAAATTCGTATACGAATTTGGTACTTTTTCGAAATTCGAATATTTAAGGGTTGAAAATCGTAACTATTTTTGGTACTTTTTTTACAAAACATTTTCCTCCATTCATTGACATATTCGTACTAAATTATGGGCTGTAACTACAATACTGAAACTTTTGATACTTTAACGGGGGAAAAATATAGTACCCAAAAAATGAAATATGGAAAATTTTATATTTTTCTTTAGCTTTTGGCATAAAAATATGTCCACGAAGAAAAAGGAGACGCTAACGAAGTAGCGGGCATTTGCTAGTTATAAATAAAACAAAAATTTATAGCCTATTTTGCCAAAAACACTAATTTTGTGAACAATTTTGTCCCTAACTGTATTTATTGTGGTTAAATTTGGTCCACATTAGCTTCAAGTGTCCAGAAATAATACCATGCAATTTTGTAAAAATCGTTCCATAATTTACCTTAGGTCTCAAACTAAGCAGTCTTCTAAAAACCATTTTAAGACTATAAAACTAAAACAAATTTTTTTATAACTATGTAGAAACGAAAGCATATAGCTTTCTGATTGTCAGTCAATAGTTTAACATACATATGTAAGTCTAAAAGCCTTAACCAATTTTAATACGGACGGCCGTTTTTATTATTTATTTATTAGTAGTATTTCAAATACTTTATTTAACATTTCATGTTCAGTGTACAATTTAAATCTATAAACTCTGGTTTAAATTAAATATTTCTTATAAAATTTACACTTTGTTTCTAAATACATTTGGATTTATTGCAATAATTTATCCATGCCTTGTGTCTAGTTATCCGTTAAATTAAGATATACACGTAGCTTTCGGCACAAAATTCGCAATTTGTTCGTCGAGCCGGAATTGTTCTCTTAATAACACCTAAGCACAAACACATTCATACGGTAAAGAAAAGTTTAAATCAGTCGAGATTAATTAATAATTTAGAGATCCCATATAGGGTTTACGCCTGAAATATTCTAACTGTCGGTAGAGGGTATTAAAGATTCAGCACAGCCGAATATAGCACACTTCCCTGTTTTTGTTTGACATTAGAATTGTTTGTCTATTGTTAAAAATTGAAAAAAGAAAATATTAATAATTTCTACAAACAAATGTGTTGGCGTTTAAAAATTCTGCTGCAGCAAACAGAATTGACGTGAACCATTTTGTGGCGACTGCGTAAAAACTTTTTGTGTCTGCTTTGTAGTTCTCAGTTAATTTGAGTTACCCTCTTACCGCCTTTTTTACTTCTTTTACCCACCACCACTAACACCGCAATTCATAGTCATCCTGTTGACCAGACATCTGAATGCCTGACTGACTAAATGAATGAGTGTTTTTTGTTCAGCGAACATTCTCTTTTTGATTTTATTATACAGGGTGTGATAATTGTCTTAATTTTTTGTTTTGGTCTGCTTTCCTTTTTATTGACAGTTTCATTAAATGGTGAAAATATTTTGTGAAATACACAATTTTATTAAATTTGCTATGTATGTAGGTATATACGAGGGTGGAACAAAAACTTTGATGTATCTAAAGATAAATTAATTTTGTAAAAAATATTGCATGTTATAAAAAATACCTATGTAGTATATACAGGCCTGTTCTAAAATAACTATTTAAAATCACGTGATTTCAAATCACATGTTTGATGTTGCGACCTTCCTATTTTATGTTTTTCGGTGTGAGTTTTAATAGCCGAAAGCACACCGAGAAACACAAAAAGGGTATGATTTTCAAAAAACCACAAAATCACACTGATTTTAAAAGCCTGTGATTTGAAATCACATGATTTTCCGAACTGGCCTAATAATCAGGGTTGTCAGACTTGTCAGACGTGGCGATTTTAAAACTTGTTTGGCGTCCTAATTTTTGATGTGGCGACATGGCGATTAATGAAATATAAGTGAATAAAATTTTAATATTCCTGGGGGCTAGTACAGGCAAGTCTCAAGCAGCAAATTGAAAGCTTAAATTTAAAAAGTTAAATAAAAGTGTTAAAAAAATTTTTGGAATTTAAAATAAAAAGAAAGTGGAGGCACCTGCAAAAAAATGTGTTATGGTTCATATTTTTCTAAAATGTTGATACTGTAATAAATCACCCTTATTGTGTTTGGCGTTTTTAAAATACGCCTACGACTGTTTGGTAATAGATTAAAGAGAACGTGAACTTATTTTCTTTAATCTATTACCAAACAGTCGTGAACGTGAACTTATTTTCTTTAATCTATTACCAAACAGTCGTAGGCGTATTTTAAATACGCCAAACACAATAAGGGTTATTATTTTTTTTTTACAAACGCCACACAGCAGAAGCATTCACCCTTATCGTGGTTGCGACTGTTTGGTAATAGATTAAAGAGAACTTTAACTTTTTTACAGTCGCAGGCGTATTCTAAATTCGCCAACCACGATAAGGGTGAATCACCCTATTCCCACGGGGAAATATTTTTTTTACTTTGCTACCGTCTCACACACGTCTTATCCAAATTTTCCCCAGATTCATTAATTTTAAAATGAAATAACTGATAAAATATTCAATAAGTTTGTAATATTAAAAATAAAATACAGTCGGGCCTCGATTATCCGTGATCCGGTTAACCGGTAACCCCGATTAACCGTGATGGCCAAAGATAAGTCTATTATGGCCCCTATTACGGTTTACAACTCAAATCAGTTGAGTTGTAATTTTTTAATTTTTGTATTATGGTTTATAACTTTGCTATATTGCGGTTTCTTGTGAAAAATAAAAATTATTTGTGAGTTGTAACAATGATTAAGAATACGAATTAAAAAAAAAAAAAAATAAAATGGGAAAGTGAAGAAATTATAAGTTTGTTGCATGATCGCGGTGCTACAATCCTTAAAATAAAAGGGAGCCAAGTATTTCGTCTTTCCAACAAATGGAGGACGGAACAGACATTATTTCAACTTTTACCTATGGTGCCGAATGTTTATTTCACAGTTTATTTAAATAAATAATGAATTTAAATTAAAAAATATTTATATTTATTTATGTTCCACATTGTATTATAATCCACATTTGAAAAACATTTGAGAATTACGTTTGAAAGCAAGTTGAAAATGAAGGCATTTTTCAATTTGAAAATAATTTTCCCTTTTTGTTGAGAATGCTATAATTTTCAAATTATTATCAAACGTTTGTCGTTTCAGAAAACGTTTGATTTCAAATTATTTTCAATTTGTGCGATATTAAAAAAAAATTTAATTTAGTCATATATATCCTCAAACACGTACCCTTCGATAGCTTTTTGCCATTTTATTTTATGAAGGTATTATAGGACTTAAACAAAATTCTATTGTTTCAATGTGATTTGTTTTCCCGCTTTGAAATATTCAAGAATTGATTTCCTTTTTTGAGATTTCTACAGTATTTTTTTCTCAGCCCAATTATAAATAAAAATTCCCCGGGAGTTTTTCCCTTTTACAATTACAATTGAATTAGCATAGGAAAAAATGGGAGAAGGGAAAATCTCCCGGGGAATTTTTATTCATAATTGGATCATCTGTAAAAAAAAACCGAAAAATAAAAACAAAATTTTGTTTGTAAAGTTGCGAAATTGAGATTTTCTGTTTTTAAAAATTTCAACAATTTTCAACCGAAGGTACACTGTATTTGGAGTTATTAACTTATTGCGACTTCTTATCGTAGCCGTGCAGTTTCAGAAAATCTATTTTGCACGTCCTTGTTTTAGTTTTTTTTATACTGTTGTTTTGATTTCGTTTGTTTTCGTTTCGTTTTTCGAGCGGCATGGAAGGAAATCAAGGCTTAAAGAACATGACAATACCGACGACTGGTTATGATTACAAAATATCTTAATAGATCAGATACTTGGGCTCTAACTGAAATGTGGTTCGTATTTTAATTGTAAAAAGAACTGCACTTAACTAGTGAAAAACAATGTGAAAGTTTAAAAATCTTTAAAATGTTGTACTCATTTTTTTATATTTTTCTTTTTAAGATTAATACAGTTTCATACTTACTCTCTGTCTTTATCATCTTGCAAACGAAGCGGCAAAAAAGCATCTTTGAACTCTGAAAGTTCTATCAGTCAAGAGGAAACAAATACCAGTTCTTATTATACTTATTTACTGTTTATTTTTTTTATAAAGCGAACCAACAATCGGACCATCAAAAATCTTATTTTCTCTTCTTATTTACTCTGTTTAATATTGGCGTAAAAAAACAAAAAAGAAGCGAAACGAAGCGAAAACTTTAAAAAAACTTGCCCAACCAGACCCAAAATTTAAAGAAGATAAAAAAAAAACAAAGGTAACATGTTTAGGCCCTATTTGAATTGTACCACTAAAAAACTTGTTAACAAATAAACATTTTTTTTTTAAATTATCGACATCAGTCATTTAATTGTATTTTGCAGAAAAGGCACAGTATAACTAGGGCGAAAAAGTAAGATAATTATTTGGATTTTAATTTGTTAGATAATCTTTAATAAAATAAAGAATATTTTAAATATTCTCAAATAGACAAAGATTCTTCTGAACATTATTTTTTTTTTTTTTTTTTTGTTATAATAATAATTGTAACAAACAGCATTGCCACGACCAAAAAAATTGTAACAAGAATGTAAAAATAAAGTAACCAAAAGCGAAAAAATGTAACAAAAATTATTTTGTTTCAAAAGTATTATTTTATTCGCACTTCAGTTTAAAAGAATTTCTAGAGAAGAAATTGCGTTTGTTTGTATCTTGGGGCGGTGGGCCTATGGTCTTCGCGGAACTATGGTCATGCCAGGGTCATGCTTGGTGCATCATATGACCTGGCGGGGCTGGACTATTCCACTCCGGAACCCTTTTTCGGTGCTCTGTTCACCGTTCATCATGATGAGCTGCTCGATAATACGCGATCTCTGGAACCGATCCTACGGGTCTACACAGATGGTTCCAGGATGGGCGATAGAGTGGGTGGAGGTTTCTTCATCGGGGAGTGGGACATTAGGGTCTCTTTTAGGCTGCCAGATGGCAGAAGTGTGCTGCAGGCGGAAATCTCTGCCATAAAGCGGGCGGCAAACTGGCTGAAGTACTATCGTATATCGAGGGATATATGTATATTTACGGACAGCAAGGCTGCCATTGCAGCTCTGGCTGGTGTCTTTACGACATCTATGTTAACAGTGGAATGCCGGATGTCTCTAAATGAGATCGCGAAACATTCCAGTGTAACGCTGACATGGGTACCAGGGCACAGTGGATGCCTGGGTAACCAAATTGCGGACGGTCTAGCCAAAAGAGGCTGTCTCTTGGATGACATGTTCATCGACGGCCTGGTTGGCACTTCAATGGCCCGCTGCAGGACTCTCATCAGAAGGGAGTCGTACAGATTGGCTCAGGGCAGATGGCAGAGGGAGCATACCTGCTTGATGGCCAGGGCTCTATGGCCTGGCTATGACGCGTTGAGAACGCGTGTACTACTCGGTCTCGGTAGGGACCGGATGAGAACGGTGATATCGGTCATTACGGGTCACTGGGTGATAGGGACTCATGCTAGGAGGATGGGTCTTGCGTATAATGACTACTGTAGGAGTTGTCATGATGAGGAGGAGACGGTGTTTCACTTTCTCTGCCAATGTCCCGGTCTGGGGAGCATTAGGTTTAGGCATTTTGGGAGACCAGAATTGCCATGTCTGGACGATCTGTCCAATGTGGGACTGAAATCGATCTCCCTGTTCTGCAGGGAGTCGGGGTGGTTCGAGGCTGCAGTGATCTCGGGGGAATAGTCTGGTGGGTACTGGCTGACTCCTGTCACTGGCTAGGGGTATCACAAAGGTACCGCTATAAGGACCCAATTGAGTCGTCGTCGTGACGGCTGCCCATTTAACCTAACCTAACCTTGTATCTTGTAGGCTCGAAAGCCGCAGAATAGATTTTTTAAAAGTTTCGACAGTGTTTTACCGATGGTCTGGAAAGAACAATAGGCTAATTTTTCGAAAATTTTTGTTGAAGTGACACTTATTTTCGTCAATTTTAAATTTTAAAAATTATATGAGCTAGAGCTTTCAACTTTTTCATTTATTTATTATTATTGTTTATTAATAGATATAAAAATGTTACATTAAATTATTTTTTAATACATTTTGAATTTAATATCTATAAGTGGTTTTAAACTAATGTTGCAAGCCAGATAATCAATCGTTATTTATTTTTTAATATTTAATTTCCTAAGCTGATCCCGCGAAGCTCTTCACTTGTCTGCAGGGAAGAAACCAGTGTCTCTGACGGGAATCGAACCCGCAACCCCGGCGCTAATAGACTAGCTCACTACCAACTAACCTACCGGGGCTAATGAAATTTAAATTGTATACATATTTAATTTGAATTTTTTTTTTTTTTTAATCTTAAATATTAAATTCATTGATAATTAATTTCCTATATTTTAGGGATAAATGTAGAAAACTGTGTAACGAGTTAAAGTTTTTGACATATAATAATGAGTTGACTTTAGACGAACTTAGTTGTGCCTTGCCAAAATATTTCCTTTTTACATAAAGAGCTCTTACAAGTAAAACTTTTAAAGTCTTGCTCTCCGTTATGGTATCAAAGTGCAAAATTGAGCTAAATTATGCGGTAGATTTTTTATGTATAAATGTTTTTTGCCCGGTAGAAATATCATATTAAACGGGATGGGGTCGGAAGTGCCGTTAAGTGTGGTTAAGTGTTAAAGTTTAAGCTTCTAAACAACTAATTTTTAAGTATATGAGAAAGTATTGGCTTTAGATGCACAAATACCACTAAAAAACTAAATAACAATTTTATTACCAAGTCTAGTATAAAAATTTAACGGAACACCTTTTGTTCAAAATTTTGATATTTATTGAAATAAGATAAACTACAAGCTGTTTTTCAATTTCAACCTATGTTAAACTGAGTATAACGTTAACCACGTCCCAAAAACTGTCCTATGAATTTCATAAAATCAAGAAGGGTAAATCATAAAGGGTAAATTATTAAGGGTATTCACGTCACAAGTTGCACCCTTCCACCCTTGCAAAAAAGCAAAAGTGCAAAAACATAACAACAACCACAAAGACAATTATTTACGCACAACTATTTGTCTGTGTGGTTGTTGTTATATTTTTGCACTTTTGCTCTTTCGCAAGGGTGCAACTTGTGACGTGAATACCCCCATTAATAAAATAAATAAAGGAATAATTAAGTTTATTTTATAATTAAGTTTATGCATAAAAACAGGCAAAAACTCGCCTTAATATATACATACATATATAAAATTGTTACGTTACTGACTGATTCATCATCGCACAGCCTAAACGCCTAAAGCTAAAAATTTGGACAGGAAGTTGGTCTCTCTCCAAATCGATCGTAAAGGGTGTTTTTTTAAGCCCGATAGAACTTGAAATTGTAAAAAATAACACAAAAAATTAAATTGTAATCAAATTTTTTTTTATTCGAAAGATCAATACGTGACATTAACATTTGAAAATGATTTCGGGCATATGGGCACCGCGGCTGTTCTTGACGAAGCGCATTCTGGACGTCCAATTTTGGGCCACTTTTTCGAGCACTGCTGGCCGTATGTCACGAATAACACGAACAATGCTGGCCTCCAAGGCGTCAATTGTTGCTGGTTTATCAGCATAAACCAGTGACTTCACGTAGCCCCACAGGAAATAATCGAGAGGTGTCAAATCGCACGACCTTGGAGGCCAATTGACAGGTCCATTTCTCGAAATCAACTTATCGCCAAATTTTGATTTCAATAAGTCGATGGTTGCGTTCGCCGTATGGCACGTAGCGCCATCCTGTTGAAACCACATCTCCTCCGGATCAATGTCATCCATATTTTCAAACAAAAAATCATTGATCATGGTGCGGTAACGATCTCCATTGACCGTAACGCGAGCTCCGGCCTCATTTTTGAAGAAATAAGGTCCGATGATGCCACCAGCGTGAAAACCGCACCAAACGGTGCATTTTTCTGGATGTAATGGAGTCTGTAGGGTCTCTTGTGGATTGGTCTCGCTCCATATGCGCCAATTTTGCTTATTAACAAACCCGTTAAGCCAAAAATGCGCCTCATCGCTGAACACAATTTTGCGTCTATAAGTTGCGCGAATCGACGACTGATTTTCAAAGTAAATTTGGATAATTTAGTAGCGTTGTTCAAGCGTGAGTCTATTCATGATGATTTGTCAGAGTATACTGAAACCATAAAAAAAAATACTTCATCAAAATTTAATTTTTTGTGTTACTTTTTACAATTTAAAGTTCTATCTAGCTTAAAAAAACACCCTTTACTAAGGCGGTATTTTTTTAAAATTCGAATGTTTATGGGGTAAAAAGGGTAAAAAGAATTAAGAGATAGAACAACAAAAGAATTTAGTACTTATCGTTGTTCTTTAGAAAAATAAGCGGACAGGTGTCTGGTAATTTTTTGAAAATCGGCTCTTTTAGGGAGTAAACGGGTGAAACCTGTATTTTGGAACTTTTTTTTGTCATCCCATGTATCTTTTAAACCAATAAACATAGTAATAAAGTTTATATCACATTCGAAATTAATCTAAAAAATACGAACTCGGTACTTTTTCGAAATTCGAACGTTAATTTTTGGGCTCCCACTACAATATTGCAATTTCTGATACTTTAATGGGGAGAAAAAAAAATAACCAAAAAGGGGGAAATACGGGAAACTAAATTCCTTTGTTAAGCTTATTTTTTACAACTGGCTGGTACTTTCTTAAAAAAGTTAAAATTTTACCCATAAACATAAAATTCAACATGCAATGTCCTGAGTGCATAAGAACCTGGTGCAAATTTCATACCGATCGGTAGACATCGGTTTGAAAAGTTAGGTCACTTGAGATTGAACTCCCATAAAACGAGCCTTATTTGCGATTAAATCGAAAGCGACTAAAGGCAAATTTAACAGCAGAAAGCTTTTTATAATTATTTCGATGAGCAGTGCAATACTTTATTCAGATTTAGAGACATATTCAGCCTGATTACGGTTGGCGTTGGCGTATACGCCAGAGTCGTTTTTTGTAGTAGATTAAAGAACAAAGGTTGTGTGTTCCTTTAATCTATTACAAAAAACGACTCAGGCGTATACGTCACCGCCAACCGTAATCAGGCTGATTTTAAAATATTAACTTAAAGAAGATACATACATATATACCGTTCGAAAGATTTCAGTCTCTTCTTTGTAAATATTTCTACGGTACGGCATACGGGTATGAAAATTGCGTTTTTTCCTTAACTCAAGATTTGGAGGTTTTTGAATAATTCCAAAAACAAATTGTTTTTGTACTCGACAGTACCTAACAAAAAAAAAATATCACATCCCAGCAGTTTTTTTGTCGCACAGAGTAATTTAACAAAAGTCTAAACTTAGCTTGACTTAAAAAAAGCTAAATTGCCATATCAGCTAGCTTCTCTACTTAACGCGCTATTGTTAAGTAGAGAAGCAAAGCGTTGACGCCGCGCTATTTGGGTTTGCTTCATACATTTTGCATGAGCATGAGCTTGACGCGCTTATTTAGGTTTGGTTGTAAGTTGGTACGATCTCTTTCAGAGATTTAAATACTAACGAAGTGTTTTTCTTTTCCAATATTTTGGAAGTATCTCTCAGACATTTTCTGCTTCTTGCTTCTTCCAGTAAGCGATCATTTTCATCAGGCAAATCATCAAACCATAAGTCATGTTTAATTTTTTTAAGTTTCTAAACAAACATTTTTTATTTGAAGTGCCAGCTGATAGAAATGTACCACTATGAATTAACCAAATCAGTAAGATTCACAATAGTGTTTTTTTATCGAGTGTGCGCCATATTACATATCATAGATTGAAAATATTTTAACATTCTTGTTTCTAATTCGGTTAATTTGATATCAGATTTTTTAAACTTAAACAACTTAAGTGACTTTATGCCCATGGACATTGTGATACTTTTTCGTTATACAAGTTTTACTTTTTTTTTCAATTTGTTTTCCGTAAATCAATCGTAACACTGTGCCTCACCCATGGCTACAAAATATAAAAAAGGGCCCACAGCAAAATGAACATAAAATACTTACACCAAATAATGACCAATTTAACTTCTTTATTTATAAATAATTTAATTGTTTTTGTTTTCGTTTGTCTTTTATATACACTTCATCTTTATTCTCCCTTTGCTTTTATATCAAAAGTCGACCGACCTACGCATGGACTCATAGTTTTGCTTGACTTGTATTTTTTTTTTGTTGGGTTCCTGTTGTTGTTGTATTTTCATCTTTATTGCTTTGTTTTATTTTCTTCTTTGGCATAAATTACCACATAAAATTTAAAAGAAATCCTTGAAACTATTTAAAAGTCTTGTATTCGCTTTAAAGAGTTATTTTCAAATGAAAGTAAGAGAAAAATTCGTTTATCTTCTTTTTTGTAAATAATTTCATCTTTCAAATTCGCCTACAAGGGGCTTAAACAAAAAAATATACATATATCAACCCAGTTATGAATTTTTATTTTCCGGGAATTTTGTTAATTTCTCCCAATTTTCCTATTAAAAATTCAATTGCAAAAGGGGAAAAGAAAAAGTTTCCATGGAATTTTTATTTATAATCACGTTGTGTATCTTTAACGCGCGTTGTTAGAATAGAAATAAAAAAGAAGGTAAGTGCTGGTTCACAACCTTCCAGTCTTAGCTGTCAAGTTTGGGTTTTTAGGTGATAATTTTTGCATACAGCATTCGTGTTGTTATGAAGGGTGGTCCAACCAAAACGCACGATGTAAATTGTAAACAGAACAAAAAGTTTTTACAGAATTATCTTAATATTTTTTATTATAATACAAAATATCGGCCAAATGCTCCCCACGGCTACGGTGGCATACCTCATCCGATGGTCCATATTCTCAATGACTCTGAGACATAATTGAGGTTCAATGCCGTTAATGTGCCGAATTATCTCATCCTTTAGCTCTTGAATTGTTCTTGGCTTATTGACGTAAACTTTTTCTTTTAAATATCCCCAAAGAAAGAATTCCAACGGTGTCAAATCACATGATCGTGACGGCCAATTGACATCGCCACCACGTGAGATTGCAGGGCCACCAAGCCAGTCACTTTTTGTTGATTCGTTTCCTACAGATCCGGTTTGCTGAAATTTGCGCACAATTCTACCGATTGTGGACACATTTGGTCGATTATTCTAATCAAAAAAATGACGAAGTGCATGAAATGCATTTTGATTTGAAAACCCCTTTTCGTAAACACTGAAACGAAGAAATGTCAAATTAAGTTGGGCAAACAATTTGACGTTAAGATGTGACTTACAATTAATATCGTGTATTATGGTTGGACCATAATAATAAACTAACAAAATTTTTACTCATACTATAAACATGCTTGTTAAGCATTTTGATCGTGTATTGCCCGATAAATGATTTCAATCGGTTCGAAACTGTTCTTTCTATTATATTCTTGCAAAAGGATGAAAGGCTTATGGAAGGCATGCATTTTATATGGCGAATTCCCACTTTGAAGTAATAAATTTTTTACACAAAAACGCTTTATTCAACGCATATAAATTTTAATTTATTTTTTATAAAATTTGTAACGAATTCGTTCGCTTATCTTACTGGATCTCTATATGTCTTTTGGTGTAGAGAATAAATGGGCGCTCACTTTTCAAAGTTTAGCATAAGTGAAAATTTTGCTTGAGTAATAATTTGTATGGCATTTTGGAGAGTAAATTTCTGTCATTTAAGGTTCAATTAGAATTGACATAAACATAATTCCATAGCAGTAACCATGACCATAGAAACCAAAATTCAATTGATTTGTATGGTATGGTTATGTCGCTGGTAAACAGCTGTTTTGTGTGGTTGTGGTTATATCACGTCCAAGTTGAGCTTTAATCGTACTTAGTTATTGAGAGAAATAGGGAAGACAATCAAAAAGTTTGAAGATGACTAACAAGAGGTATTATCCCGAAAACATTGTCATTATATTCAAGCGAGACTTACAAAATCATTTGGAGCCATTCAAGCAGCAATTTGGAAAAGTTTGAAGGCAGCACACAGTGGTCCCAATGACAAATTTAGAGCGAAAAAAATCGTTCGAATGGTGCCAGAGCAAAAAATTTAGTTAATTTTTAATGACAAGACCCCACCTTGCACAACGGTATATTTTTTTTTGGTATATTTGCAATATTATCCCTGCTACATTGATTAAAACATCAGTAATTTCTAAGTATAATTTTTCATAACTGATTAGGTGTCACTGCTATTTTTGTGTTTTTATCATCTATGGCATGTGCATTGTTAATTGCTTAAGAAATTAGCTGCCTATTTTTGCCTAAATACTTTCTATTGCACCTTTAGGTTGCAATGTCTATCACTAAAAGGGATTTGTTCAATGTTTTGTACTCTGAACAAGACCAGAAGAAAAAAAGTAACTCTGTCATACATTACATTTTCATGAAAAGTGGTATACAAAATGATGAAGATGATGACCATAAGCATCATAAACATCAAATCAGCTCAAAATTTTCTTAGCAAACTATCGAAGAAGTGGATGCATGCACACAGAACAAAGAATTTTTTCGAGTCAATCTTTAAATATTGGCTGGATGAATCTTTTCTCTTTCCCAGTAAAGCCCGTCAAGTTTTTTGGAAGAAGACTCGGAGGAAGGACCATCAAGACCCGGAAGATCTTCCAAATCGTTTTTAGAAGGAGGGCAAAGATCAAAGCAGTTGAAAATGAAGTCTCTTGTGAACACTTGTTCCCAAGAAGAGTTAATATTTGCTACTGCAAGTAGGCTTCATAAAGAATGCAAAAGAGTTGCTGCAGACGTTGTTAGAACCATAGATGTTTCTCCAGAAAGGGCACTAAAAATAAAAAAAATATTGTTAAATACGCCATCTACAGAAATAATACCTTATAGCAGAGAAAAAGCGCTGGCGATGTACGTTGATGGTAAATACTCAAAAAGGTCGTATGTTTCTATGCGTGCAGGCGCAAAAAACGTATTCTGAAAAAAATTGAACTTTTTTTGTGATGATTAAGAATTTAATGTTGTTTTTAAGGTTATTTGGAACGCTGAATTTTTTTTTTTTATGAATTTTTAAAAAGCAAAATTTTTTTTTTAATTTTTTTTTTTTTAAAAATTCAACGATATCTCTGATACTACTGGTCAAATTTAAAACCAATTTAAGCACGGACTTAAGATAATATTGCTGACGAATTGGTGACCCATTTTGACGTTATTTCAATATATGTAGCGGAAGTGCCTTAATTTTGGCCATAACAGTATATCTCGAAAAGTCGAGCTGATCCCCAAATAACCTTGAAAACAACATTCAGTTCTGAATCAACAAAAACATTGTTCCCTTGTATTATGAAATGATTTTGTAGGTTTGATGTCAGTTAATTTTATATGAAACGCACCACACCAACGCATTCGAATCCGTCAATTTTTGGCGTAAGATCGTGCCATACCAATTCATTTGTTCGTACAAATTGTTATCCTTATAAAAAAGAGTTATGAGGTTTTTCGCTCTTAATTTGTCATTGGGACCACTGTGCAGCATGTTTTATAAAAGTAAAAGCGATAGACGTTGAAAGATGACTTTGCATGTCATTTTCCCATCAAATCATTACTCGCGATTTTTCCCGCTTTCCCGGAAAACGAAAAAAGTCTCGGGTTTTGCTATCCCTAATTATGCGTAGCTTATGTATTATGTAAATTAATAAGAACACATAAACTTTACTTTACAGTTCGAAATTCGATTTTCGATTAATGCATGTGTCCATTTCAATCGCAATTGCTTAATTCCATTTCAAAAACTTTCTAATTAACCTCGAATCTACTACCCAATTCTGCCACCTTAAAAATTATGATGAAATCTTTGTATATTCTCATCCGCACCGGCAATTAGTCCTCCACCATTAAATCTATTTTTCATACTCGTTGGCGGCAATGTGATTCATTATTTGATTTTGTTTTAATGTCCTGTTTTTTGGGTTTTCCCCAATCTGCGCTGTACAAAGGTTATGTCAATGTGTTGTTTTGCGTTCTTATTAATAGTTGAATGTAAAAAAGAAAGAAAAAGAAGAATAATAATAAAAACGAATGAAATCATGGAAACAATAAAATATTGGTTAATTCCACTGAGTGTTGTTGCTGTCGTCGTAGTCGTCCTTCTGCTTTTATTTTTATTATTCTACCTCTAGTTACGCTAACTAGACGTATCATGATGATTATTACTGCTTGAACACACGAACTCCTACTTTGTGTTGGTTGGTGTATTTCTTCCGGAAATTCCCTTTTCGACTGTATATTTCAGTGACTACAACAACGCAACACTGGTAACAAAAACAACTAAAACAATTGAAATTTCAACTGAAAAGTAATGCTTACTTTCATACTGACTGTTAACACTCAGGGTACACAACTTGAATTGTTCACAAATATATTTCACCATCGTCATTGGCGCTATCGTCATTTCTCTATAATCTTTGTTAATTCTTGGTCTTCTTCGTCCTGCTTGTGTTAATTTTGTCCAGCTCTAACTAGAAAACAACGGAATATATAACTACTGTGTGTGTGTGTTTACGTTTCATTATGGCCACCAAATGTTTTAGTTTTTATTGTTCGAATATCCCAACTTGTGCACTCACCCACGTTGGTCCGAGCCTGTGACACCCCTGTTGAAATGATTCACATTGTTGGCTACATTTATAATTTAAGAATGGTTTGATGATGTATGTGCCCTTTGTCCGTCCTATTTATTATACAATTTTCATTCAGAAAAAGGAAGTCTCTTTAAAAGGGAAATCGTTTTCGTCGTAGTCGTTGTTCTTTTTTTTCCTTTTTTTTTTGCTTCTATATATTACTTTTTATTATTACTTTTATTATTATATTTTCTAGGAAAATCCTAATTTTTCTCCTTGTTTCTCTGTCTCTTAACTTTTTAACAAATAATGTTCTCCAATATTTAGAAAACAACGCAAAAACTCGCATATAACGAATGTGTGAGTTTAATGGGAGTTACAGTGTTGCCAAGGTTTTTCTAAGTTTAAATTTATTACAAAACTCAAGGAGAAAAAATTAATACAAACCAAAAATTAAAAAAGGAAGTAATCAGTTAGTTAGTTTAAATTTAACAAAAGGCAGTTAAAATCGAATTTTCGTTAACCTTTCTAATTCATAACAAAAAACTTATCATGAGCAACATTTGGCCTCATCTGAAGCTTCAAGATTCCGATTTCTAGAAGACATCTTAATCAGGGCTGGCAAAACCCAGGTTAAAAAAAAAAACAAAACCGAGCGGGTTTTTTCATGGGTTTTATTGGGTTTTGTTGTTTTGCGTGTAATGGTTTAATAATTGGTCTAAGCAATGTTGTCAACTCAGCTCTTTTCGGTATAGATTAATCAAGAAAATCTTCAATATTTTTTTATGGCATCATCATCAAATCCATGGATGGTTTAAAGAAAAGCTAGGACTTAAATAAGTCCTTACATATATGCCTCCACTGCCAAGTGATGTACAGTGGAACTTTTTTGAACTTGTATGCCCAAATATGATCGGAACATATAAATGAATTTAACAATGACATTCATAGAATTTTAAATAACGTTCAGTTGTATAAAGAAGCTTTGAATCTCCAACAAATCTTACTCAAAGTTCAAAAAGATCTAAATGCTGTACAAAGTGACTCCGCTACAATTGCAACTGCCATTAATGTAATCTGTTGAACATTAAGGGTAATCACGATGGTCATTGTGCAAATTTGCAATGTGTAAATTTGCAGTGCATATTATGATTGATCGTGAGCATACCACTTTTATTTTTTGTGCAAATGTGCTCTTTTTCTAAAAATTTATTCTGGCAGCACTAAAAACTTCTGGCAGCACTGTAAAAAATCTGCATTTGTTTACAATTATACACAAGCAAATCAAAATAAATATTTTCTTTTTAATTAATTTAAATTTAATTCTCTATTTAATATTAAAACCCACGAAAATGTTCAATTTATAAGTTTCCTTAAAAACAATATGATGCTTAATATGTCAAATGTTGTTGTTTACATTTGTTTGCAACGGAGCAAATATGCACTACTAATCTTGCTCATGGTTTTTTTAGTGCAAACGAAGTAAAATAGAGCAAATTGCAAATACGTACATTTTGTTGTTTTATTGTGCAAACGTGTGTATTTTTGCACGCATTTGCATCGTTTGCACACTTTGCACTACCCATCGTGATTTCCCTTATTGATTTACTATTGTCAAAATGAAATTTTGTTGAAAAGCGTACTTACTCCAACTCATTATTTGGCGAATATGATGCATCTCAAATATGTATGTATATATACAAACTAATTAGTCAAGAAAACGTAGATAGCAGAAGAATGGATAAGTCAAAAGCACCTCTCATTTCCAGCACCCTTTTTGGCATTTAAAATTTAAGTTGCAGTATATTTTTCACAATAACGGTATTCAGTTCAGATTTTATTTGATTGAAAAAATGGAAAAATGCATTTTTTACAACAAACACAAGGAAAAGTATTTACACTAAAAACTGCAATTTAAGCAACCTTAAACCAAGTGTAAACAATCAGGTTTTAAAGTTGAAACATTTCAGTTTTTAAAGATTTTTCCATTTACCATTATGACAGGCTGTTTAACTTTTTTTTGACACGACAAATATGCACAAAATTATAATAAAGACATTCAACATGAGTGCAATTTTCCATTTTACTTTTTTGCAATCCAAAAAATTTGAACTGAACACCAATGGTCAAAAACTTTAAATTTTTACCAGCAAACTTTTACGATTTTTTCGCTTCAGTAATAAATTGACCTGCTAGTTCAGCATCAACAGAAAATATTTTTTCCGCTTAGAATAGCCATAGAAATAGGATTGCAAAAAGTATTAGCTCTTGTTAAAATGTATCGACATTTAAAATCTGCGCCACTTTTTATGTATAGGATTGTAATTTCAGTTTCGGCCTTTTCAAAATCAAATTCAGGTTTTTAAAAAACAAATTCAGAATTGTTGTAATCAAATTGAGTATTTGACAAATCATATTCCGCATTTTTCAAATCAAATTCATTTTAAAAAATTTTTAAACTAAAGAAATAGAAAAGGCCGAATTTGAAGTTAAATTCAATTAATAAAAAGAGAAAAGCCCACTAACGTCAAATCAACATACGTACAAATGGGCATATAAACCCATTGTATGCATTTTATAATAATTTTTTTTTATTTTTCTGTAAAAAAAAATGTAAAAATTATACCATCTTTGTTTAAATCAATATAAAGAAAAAACCCACTTGGGTTTAAAAAAAAAAAAAAAAATACCCATTAAAACCGGGCGGGTTTTTCTGGGTTACCCAGTGGGCAGCCAACCCTCCTTAAAATAATCCGAAAATGGCATTGACTTTAGTAACAGTGAGATAAAAATTAATCTCGAATTGTGCTTGACTTAAGAATTTTGATTTTATCACGAATTCGTACTTGAAGTAATCTGAAAATGGATTAATTCTAACCTAAATACTTAACCTAGACCACCCACCGTTCGGTTTACACATGCTTGTTTAACCTTTCGTTTGATTCTTCCCTCCTTTGTTTACAGAAGACACCAGCAGCATGTCCGATATGTTTTTCGTTATCATTTTATTTTGAAAATTTTATGTATTTTACTTAATAATTTTAACAAATAGAATTCGGGAATTTTTTGCTTTTTAAACATGATAATGTATGATTTCTTCTTGTAGTTTTGTTGTTTCTACATAAAAAAAGCAAGCCGGTTTTTACCTACTTTTGTAGTGTTGTTTTGCAAATTTTTACAAACACGCGTATGCACACATATAAAACAAAGAGTGGCACGACCAACGAAAAGTTCTAGTTTTTATTCACTTGCTTTAATAATTTTATACTTAGGTCCGTTCACGACTTAACGATAGCTAAATGTAGGAAGTTATCGAACAGATAATGAGTTTTTAATTATCACAAGTTCCCTTTAATCTAAGGTGAAGAATAAGCTAAAGGGAGGAACGTTCTACCTTTAACTTTTGTCGTAAGGTTTATATTTGAGATTGCCATATTATATTCACATATTTTTTATATATGGCAACTCCAATTATACGTATATTTTGTAAATGTAAAAAAGTACGTAGTTGCCAGTTCGTATTTTTATTTTGGCAAAAATAATTCTTTAGTATTGCCACATTTTCAAAAATGCTAAGTTTATTTTATACAGAAATTGTGAAAACGAAAAATAGTTGAAGGTTACTTTATTCCTCACTAGTGCTAAAGGTACCGTTAACTATTTCGAACTTTATAGGTAAGTCGTGAAAACGGGCCTTAGTATTTTAAGAAATTCGTGGATTATTACTAATCGCAGCAAGTAAAATACAACACACGCCAATACCACCATGTAGATGGCAGCACAAAAAAAACAAAATGCACCTCACTGTACGACCAGCTAAATAGTTCGGTTATCAATACAAAACATCTTCTTAAATAGTGAACGCCAACAAAAAACTACAAGACTATCGAAATTGTTAGTGTTGGAAAAATTCTAGTCCTGTGTTTCCATACAAAGTAGTTGCCAAATTTTGGAGTTCTGGCAACACTGTTTTTGTTTGAGGCTGCTTTCATCAAAAATCACCTTCTCCTAGATCCAAATTTTACTTTATTTATCTCGATTTACCCCCCAAGTTCAGTTTAACTATCAGTTATAGCTGTCAAAACATATTGTTAACTGGAAGTTAAAGTAATACATAGTTAGTTTTAACTGAACTTGGTGAAATTGGGGGTTAATTAAGTTAAAAAAATGTTTTATTTTTCATGAATTTTTTTAAATTTCAAATTTATTTCGAATTATTTTTGTTGGCAACTATCTCTTTTGTAGTTTCTATATTTACATACCCAGAACTGCCAGAAAAAATATCCCCAAAATTCCTCAAAATACAAAACAATTTAAAATAAAAAAATCCAAAAGAAAACCTTTTAAACAAAATAGTATTGTTTAATGTTTAATAATATTTTTTATGTAAAATCTATCACTGTGGATCATTTTTAATTTCTGTCTCTGTAAAATTCATTGATAATTAAAGCATTTAAAGTACAGCCTTAATAAATGGTTTAAAGTCGGCCATGTTATGGAAATCGAAATCACGTGAAATTGAAATGGAAAAAATTTTTAAAACTATCCTGTGTTTTAAGTTTTTAAAAATATTTCCTTTAATACACCCCATACTTTGAGGACCACTTACCTTTACCAGAAATACTTAATTGAAAAGATTTTGTTATTCGTGCTTAATTCCCAATTCTTATTCTTGATAAGCTTATCCCATAAAAAATAAATTTCAGTGTTTTTATCAAGAATACAAATTGGGAATTAAGCACGAATAACAAAATCTTTTAAATTAAAATTTTGTATACCCAAAAATTATTTTGATAATAAACTGGCAAGTGCGCGGCCTAAAAAAACTTAACTGGCAACATCCCGGGAATTCCCGAGATATTTTTAATTTAATTATAGCAGCTTTACTGCTGATATAATTGTAAATAAGTTGTGTCATGCAAAAGATCTTATACCCCTGACAGACATAGGATTTGTATACTATACTATCATGGTATACTACATGTGTGTCAACCTAAACTACAATTAAATCATGAAACAAAGTGGTATATTGATGGTTTATATACTACTGTAGTATGCATACCATGGTATTGAAACTATATGTCTGTCAGGGGTATTAGCCGTTAGGCAGATCTTTGGTTCAATTCACTTTAGTCTAGCACAACAGCTTCTAATGGTTATCATCTTCTCTTAAGAAAAAGCCTTTGAAATACACCAAATAAATATTTTTTAAATTAATATGTATAACGAAAAACTACAGTTTTGACCTAAGACATTTTTGCCAATCGCCAAAAAGATGTCAATTCATTACCGATAGGTAAGGCAAGCTTTAAGGTTGAATGTTCTGACATTTCGAAAGAAGAAGAGTAAAAATGTACAGAATATTGAACTTGTTTAAGGACCCAGATTTTTTTTTTATAAAAACGAAAAAAAGTTGTTCCCACTTGCTTTAAAAAATTGATTTTATATGCAGAGCAGCTGCACAAAAGATTTTTCGGATTAGATTCTGTAAGAGATGATGACAAAAAATAATTAATAAAGAAAACGCTTATTCGATTTGAAGAAAATAATATTTTTTTAAAGGGAATTTCAAGTTTTGAAGGAAGAGCTAAGAAAACTGAAAGAGTCTAGAGATTATATAATGTTCCTTTGACTATAAAGGCAAACATCCGTAGAAAGGAAACGTGTTTTCTCATTGAAATTTACTTGATAAAGATTAAAAATAAGTTTTTTTTGATTATAAATGCTGTTGGCTTTGAATTAAGTCTATGGCAATAAGTGCTTAGTATATTTGTTTAAATTTATAGGAAAACAATTTAAAACTTGAAAGGTGGTTTTTTTAAATTTACTCTGAATTTAATATAATCATCAGTTCTCTGCGGTTAACGTTTATTAAGCTTTTATTCCTAAACACTCATAATGTCACAAATCGGATGTTTTTATTATTCCAAATGTTATTACACATTGAAAAATGATAACCAAAAAGTCACTTTGCTATAACTTCTTTACAAATCCTACAAAATAATTGAAATTTTGCCTTTATGTAGTTTTGAACATGAAGATATTAAGGTGGGCTTAAGAAATTTTCCTTTTTGCCATAGAAATAAAAAAGTTGAATGCATCAATAAACTTTTTTAATTGATCTCAGGATATGTTATTTGTTCAAATAAATTAAATATCATTTTGCATCGATTTGTATTGAGCGGGAATTCCCGGGATCCCAGGAAATTAAAAAATAAATGCCGCTTTCCCGGGCAATGAAAAGTACGGGAAAAGAAAAACTCTAGGCCTAAGCAACCAGTGAAATGCGTATAGGAACAGCTTATCCCATCAACAATAAATTTCAGTGTTTTTATCAAGAATAAAAATTGGGAATTAAGCACGAATAACAAAATCTTTTAAATTAAAATTTTGTATTCCCAAAAATTATTTTGATAAGAAACTACTTAATTTTTAAAATAATTTAATTGAAAATATCCATCCATTTTAAATCCCTGCATTGATCACATCGTTTTTAGCAGTTGATATATTTAAAAATTATGTTTAATCCATTGCTCTGGAATTGTCTTTATAGCCGCACCATGTCGAGTCCTAACAGCAAAAAAGCTTAAGCGGCAAAAACGATATTTTACAGGAGAAGGTTTTTTTTATTAATAAGAAATCTGTATGACGTGCTAAATTCCCAATTTTTCATATTTGATAAATATAAAGAAACTTATTGTTGAGGGAAAGCTAGCTTCTATGCGCATTTCACTGGTTGCTTAGGCCAGCTCATCAGGAAACCTGTTCCTAAGATTTTAGAAAAGCTAAAAACATACGAATAAAACCCTAAAGCGAATAAGAATTTTAAACACTCAAAGTCTTACTTGTAACAATATCAAAGCTTAAACCAAACACCAACAATAAACAGTGAGTTTATCTTTTCTTACATCCCCCTACAATTGGTTGGCTTTTTTCCGACTCGAATTGTAGTTGTAAGTGGGTAAAAAGAAAAAACAAAATTAAAAAACAAATTGCTTAATTTTAATGTTTTCGTAAGAAAACAACAAAAAAAAAGTAAATTTGCCAGTTCAGTTTTTTGCACGGGCACATGCAAGTATATTATCAAAGTTATTTTTTGGGAATACAAAATTTACTATTAATAAGATTTCTGTATGACGTGCTAAATTCCCAATTTTTCATATTTGATAAATACACTGAAATTTATTGTTGAGAAAAAGTTAGCTTCTATGCGCATTTCACTGGTTGCTTAGGCCAGCTCATCAGAGGTTTTTTTTAAATTTATTTCATAAACATTTTGTTCGAAGGTTGTCGCTTATGATAAAATAAAATATAAAATCGTAACGATACCTTATGTGACCATGACATTTTAGGAGATGATGCAAGTGTTGCCAATAAAGTCATTTATTAAAAAAAAATTATGTCGCTTAAGCTTTTTTTGCGGTAAGGGCTCGTTGTGTATTCAAAATTTGTATTAAATTTTTATATTTTAAATATCCCCAATGTTAACCCAAAATGAAAATTTTTATCCTTTTCAACAACAAAATGATCCCTTATTTGGGGTTAGAATTCCAAATCTGGCAGCCCTGCAACCAGCCGGCATTTCTAACTTAGATGCCGCATTCTCTCTTCCTATGTCTCTCATTTACTAACGTCAAACTTGTTTGCCCAAACACTTGTATACTAATAGCTAAAAGCTCTTCAAATAATCGAGTGTTGCCCATCTGACAACACGATAAACCAGCCAACCAACTAGACGACAACTTACTAACATCACGTACACTACGATTACAGTGTATGCAAATAAAACTGTGTACGCTTGCAATTGAATGTGCTTGAAATGTGAAAACAAGAACAAACGTACGTATGTATGTACTAACATTATTATCGACATCGCCCATCTATATCACTGAGGTTAGAAAGAAGAGCTAGGAGATAGCAGTGTGACGTTATCTTGTTTGCCTGTTTGTAACCAACTTAGTGATAGCGGTGTTAAATGTAAAAATCATCGAGATAATACAAACATTGTCAAAGAGAAAAACTAAAATCTCCTTTTCTCGTACTCGTACACAAGCCCACCTACGCAAAGAAAAATAAGGCAAATACATAAACATTTACATAAATTTTGTTGCACACCCAACATTCACTTTATTCTACTCTACATACCCGGTACTATTACTCGTACTAGTTTATACATTTCGAAGTCATTCAAATGCCTTTCAAAATCCAACAGCAACAACTAACAAGTCGGGTTGTAGGTACATAAGAAAACCCCCCGGTACAAACACAAACACACACACACACATTTAATGAGCAAAAGGACTTTTTTTTGTTGCTTTTTTTTGCTTTTCTATTGCTCTAAGTTAAAACGACAACCAACAACTACACAGTGAAAATAATCACAAGAAAAAAATCCGCAACGACTGAAATACAAAATTGTATTCACTATTACGAGATTGTAGTGCGGCGCTTGCGTTAGCAAAGAGAAAGTAGTAAAACTGCCTGCACTGAAATGTTACAAATACAAACGAACCGAAATATTTATATCAAAACAAAAAATTACAAAAAAGTTTTGAGATAGAGAGAAAATATTTTGCTGTTATTTTAATCAAAACATCAAACAAAACTTGATATGTATATTAGTAAGAGAAAGAAAGAGAAACCAACAGAAATAATGCGAAAAATAGTGATGCCACATTAAATGAAATCTGTGTTTGTAACAAGATTTACAATATTGAAAAGGTTGTAAAAGAAGAAAATTAGAAAATTGTTACAATTGTTACACCCAAAATATTCCATGCTTAAAAATACGAAATACTTTTTCGTAATTTTTTTTTATGTTATTTTTTTTTTATGTTACGAAAAGTTTCGTGGCTTGTGCAAAAAAAAAACAGATTTCGTAAGTTTACGAATTATATATAATAGAAGAAAGTGTATTTTTTACAAAAATTAACTTGATCATTGCGATCATGTTCTTGATGAAATCTCTATGAACGGGGGACTAAATGATGATGACATAGAATTTGACAGTTTTAAACTTTCACAGAGCAATATCGATGGTCTCATAGTTTATTAACGGTGATATGTTGAAGTAAACTTTTAAGGAAAAGTTTTAAAGTAAATACTAATAAAATAAAGTTTTTATGATCAGAGCCAGACAAAATATTTGGCAATATCATCTTGATATACATACATATGTATATAATTTAATTAAATCCTTGTCCTTCGAAAATATTCAAAAATGTATTTTTATAAATTATTTGGATGGCGTTAGCCACTTATTGCGTTTAAGTTTACAATTACTAATAAATTATTGCTGGCAATGAGTCTAGTTTAAAAAATTTAATATTCGTACAATAAGTAGGATATGACAAGAAAAAATATATGGGCATTTCCCCAGAATGGTCTACCAGGATGAAAAAATAAAATGTTGATAATCATCGTCTTTTATTGTTTATTATTATAAAAAAGTCTATGTTATTATAAAAGAATGGTTTCATAGCATGTCTCAGCTGTTTTACTTGAGGAAATTGCACTGGAAACTGGAAAATTTTATATTTTCTTATATTTTCTACTTCTAAACACATTTTTATATGCTTATTTTACATGCAAAAATATGTAATGTTTACACTCTTTCTTCATAATCTTTTCATTACAATCAATTGTAAATTGAGTACTTAGTTGTTTGTTAAGGAAATTTGAAGACATTAATGGGAAACTGCATGGTGATAATAATAAAAAAACATATGGAAAAAACGTACGTTCGCGACCCGTACGTTCGCGACCGGTTCTTAAGTCAATTAAATAAAAACCAAAAGAGATATTTTTTTTGGTAAATACTGCATGGAGACCTACATTAATACACTTTTAAAATAAATTAATCACTTTTGAATATTCCGTTCCATTACGCAGATTTTTACATTTAACTGCTGTCAGCCAAAGTTGACTTCTATTTTGCGTACGTTCGTGACCACATGTTAATAACTATTATTATGAAAACTTTAACTCGATGAAATTCATCTTTTGCACAAAACATACAGCTACCCAAATGCTATCGAATCGCAAAAAAAAAGCTAGGAAAAGTTTTGTTTTCTATATTATTTGTACATCAAAAGCGTACGAACGTACGTTCGTGACCCCAGGAAATGCCCATATGTATGTTATTAAACTGATGCTCTATTAAATATGCAATTCTTATTTGCCATAAACTACAGGCTGACTATTTAAACGTTTACGGATAAAACGGCAATTCTCTTTAACATGAGAAATCCATTAAACATCTAAAAAATGTAAAGAAGTCAAATTGTAAAAATAGAAAGTATACGCTCACGAAAGAAACCCGCCCTGTCACATTCATATTATCTGATTGTGTCGGATTGTGTTACCTAAATTTGAGAAGACGACTTAATTATCGTAGTTATGTAAAGACTAATACGTCTTACTGCATCTAAACTGTAATTCGCTGAGAATAGTTTAGGTTTTTGCTTACAGAACAGATACCACATTCCGTCTAGTATTTTTAAAACTCATTGATCATTTGAAATAAATTATTATTCCAATTTTGCCACATTATACTGTTTTTATAAAGAAAGACTCTTATTTAGATACAGTAATTTTGACTAAGCTGCACAATCTTCTTTGCACGATTTTTTGTGCAGGTAAATCAAAAATGCAGCTATCTTAAATGCATTTACCTGCCTTAATGTGCAGGTACACAATTGTGGTTACCTGCACAAAAGAAGCTAAAGTAAAGTGTTTGATTTAAAAGTGGAATGAAAAATCTTTTTACTAATACAGTTATTCCCGTAAAAGTGGAATGAAAAATCTTTTTACTAATACAGTTATTCCCGCTTAATTGAGTTTTTAAAAATGCACGACACTTAACGCAATTAAACGGGAACTCAATGAATCGCCGACGCAATTTAAACGAAAATCACTTAATTGAGCAAGATGTGCAATAAAGCGAAACAACCATGTGTAGATAGAAAATAAAACTAATTTCTTTATTTATAAAGTTAAAAAAATGGTTTAAGTTTTTTAAAACAAAATAAAAATCAGGTTCGTCCATCGTACAATCTTTCTTGCCGCAAAATATTTTTTTTTACGTTTGTGGAGCAAAAACACAATAAGTTGACGGAAACAATTAACCGAAACATTTGCTTTTGTTTTTCGCAATGCGGTCTTATTTTGCGAAATAATTAAGCGGGTGACGCATTTCAACGAAACTCAACTAAACGGTGATTTTTTACATTGACGGTTACACTGAATGATTCCGTTCCATGATTTTTAGTGCTCAATTAACCGAAAACGACATACATACATAAATTTATATTTTATTAAAATTTTATTTCAAATAACAGATCATTTTATACATGTATGTATGTATATTTAATAAAAAGGAACATTAACAAAAACAATGAGAATTTACAAGGAACATAATAATTTATGAAGAAAAAAACAAAATAATCGCGATTTATATTTTTATAAACAGCTTAAATTGGATATTTATGTGAAATATGGCCACCATATTTTTTCATGTGTGCAGCTAACTTTGATGTTTTGTATGAAAATATGAAAAATATGCAGGTATACCAAATGCACGTAAACAAGGATTTTGAAGAATAATTCCAGAATATATGTATTATGGGCACTTAAGTCAAAGTGCAGCTAACTTACATTTTTTGTATGAAAATAATTTTAAAATGTCAAAAATTTTGTGCATTTATCTTAAATGTGCAGGTAAAGAAAGTGCACTTAAAAAAGGAATTTGTATGGAATAAAAAGAATAATTCCAAAAATTATAAATTTTGAGCAGTTAAGTCAAAAGTGCACATAAACAAAAGGCAGTTAAGTCAAAACTACTGTAATTGTGTTTGCAAAGACTTTTTGTTGGAATATGCGTGTATTTTTCCTTCCCTTGTTAATTTTGAATTCCACTATAGTGAATCATTTGGTTTTTCCCTTTACACGTTCACACAGCATTTTGTGACAGCGACCAACAGTATTGAGTTTGAAAACTTTTTAATGATTTCAATGTGTGTTCCAATGGAATTGCGCAGTCCTCTACAGTGCAGACTCCTGAAAAAGATGCAATTGGAGAGATTAGTCCAAAAATAAAGAACAGATATTTTGTGGGTTTACAGTTGTATAACAAAATTCCTCAACAAACTTGATGACAACAGCGTCTCGAATTATCATGGATTGAAAATAGGGCTCTGCAAATAGATTTCATCACTATGATTCAGAATCCACGTAGTAAATTTAATTTCTTTTCTCGTTTAAAACCTAGCCGAATGAGGCAAACGCTGTAGTGGCACGCACTTAACGCAGCATTATAATGACTGTTTGTTTAACGATTTAAATCACGATTTTAAGCATCGGCTAAAAGATTTTGCGACAATATACGGACTAGTTTCCTTCAGAACTTCTCAATGATTTTTTTTAAACAGTAAAAGTAGAAACTGACTGCCGTATTTATAAAAATGTAATAGATTTGAAAAGTGTTTTTAGGCAAAATTTGCATACAAATTTTTCTTCAAATACATTTCAAATTCATTTTAATTTTTTATGAATACGGCAGTAATAATTCAGATATCAATACAACTGAAGTAAAGTTGCCTCAGCGAAATTAGGCAACGCCGCTCATGTTAAAATATACAATTTTTTTTCGTTTTATATTTAAAGATGAGCGGCGTTGCCAGATTTCGCTGCTGGCAACTTGACTTTTGTTCAGTCGTCATCCGTAATTGACCCATAAGATAATATTCGTTTTACAATGAATAGTCCCCACTAACATTTTCGTAATAAAAGCAATACAAATTCTTTATATGGCAGCACTTCTCCATTTACAATTTGCTCTCTCTTGCCGGCAATGTTTGTTTTTTCATTGTGTGCAAATTCTCTTTATTATTATTGTTATTATTTTTATTATATTGTTTATTCGCTTGGTTGGGTTCTTGTTTTGCTTGGGGTACTCGTTTCAATCAGCTACTACCAACACAAATGCAACTACACACCACAGCTTTGCAATCATGTTTTTTTTCGCAACTCAGAGTGATTCATAACATCGACGTATACGGACACCAGTTACGGAAAGGCAACCGAACCTCGTTGTTAATTTTCCATTTTTAAGTTTAATAATAAAAAGCAACCACACTGAAAAAAATTAATAATAGAGCGAACGGCAGCACAACAACAAACGACTACGACAAAATAAAGAAAGAAAAAAAGTAGTTAATGCTGTTTATTTTTTCAAAATTTTAAAGTGTTTTCTCGAGGTGACACAGAATATATATTTCTTAACTTAACGGTCGTCGTCGTGTTTGCGTCCTCCTTTTATTCTTCTTTTACTTCTCCAGCACTTTGTCAGCACACTAACATTTCTCTATGTTTGGGTGTGTTTGTTTTTTAGAGTGTTTGAAAATTGCTTCGGTTAAAAATTAAAAAAAAAGTATCGCCGTCATAAACGCTACGCCGCGCGTTATAACACTGTAAATAAGAATTTGTAAAAGAAACAAAAATAATTTTAATAATTTTATTCGCCTGCAAGGTTGGTCATTTTATCCATTTCGAGTTAGAAAATAGGTTTTGTTTTTCATATATATGGGTTTAATTGTTGACAACAAATAAAAAAAAAACTTATAAATAATAGATAAATATATATATTGTATATATATAAAAAAATATAACAAAAACATTAATGAAAAAAAAAAAAATAAAAATAAATAAATTAATATGTAACATGGTAAATATCAGTGTTGATTATAAGAGCTGTAAGTAAATTTTAATTTTTTCGTTAATAATAATTTGTTATTTAATAAATAAATCATGCCACATATTCAATTCTATTTAGTTTATTGTTAAAACAAATTATATTCTTCAATAAAACAAAAATATTCAATAAAAAAAATACAACAATATTGATAAATTAACCTTCGTTATCGCCATACAAAAACAAATTCTTTTTATACACAACACATACTTGGACAAACTTGTTTGTGTATATACTCGAGTAACCCAGCAGAAAATTTCATTTAATTAAAAATTTTGGCTTAAACCAAAATTTATGTCGATAGTATTGGATGATGTGAACACTATGGGGACATTTACACGGTGTCTTTCCAGACATGTCTGTTTTTGACATTCTCTTTTGAACATGCTACCAAAAACCTTTTGTCTTTTCACGATGTCTTTCCAAACATGCCTGTTTTCATATCTAATAGTCTAATTTACATATACATACATACAAATTGAAAACATGAAAATTCATATCAACAAACATGAGAGCTCATTTCGTGTCTGTTTGGCAACCCCACTTTCTTCTCTACCCCGATCGCCTACAAACAAAACAGACGTGTTTGTTAGACATGTCTGAAAAGACATCGTGTAAACTCCCTCTAACAATAATTGTTTTTAACATGGCGACGCAACGGGCCACAGATAAGAAATTCTCCAAAATCGATTCACGTGCTGGTGATGTAAGCTGGCCACCGCGATCTTGCAATGTGACACCAGTAGTCTCTTTTTATAAGCCACACGACTCAGCCTGACTTATTCATGCAGGAAATTTGTGTCAAGTTTTTTTAACTTATCCCGTGACCGGTGAACACAATATTAAAAGAAAAAGGAACGAATTGTGACAGGTGAACACAAGAAATATCACTTAACTGGTGATAATGTGTGTAGTTACTCCAGAGGAAAAGTAATTGACACAAAACTAGTCATGTGACTGGATTTTGAGCGCGTAGTAGCTGATTCCATCTCGTTCTATTACATTATGATTTATAATAACCCTTATCGTGGTTGGCGAATGTAAAATACGCCTGCGACTGTTTGGTAATATATTAAAGAGCACGTAAACTTTTTTCCTTTAATATATTTCCAAGCAGTCGCAGGCGTATTTCAAATTCGCCATCAACGATAAGGCTGAACATTTACATGGTTCACTCGGGACAATATCTAGGACAGGCATTATTTTAACCGAAATTGAATGTTTAAAGTTAGGTTATTTCAGTGAGCTGTTACAAAGCGTCAAGTGTGCCAATTAAACTTCCCAAACTAAGGTGACAAGACCCCTTTATATAAATTGTTGGAACTGGAAACGGTCTCTTCCACTTTGAGAATTTTCACGTGAAAAGTTTGGTGATAGTTTCCTTTTCCCTAGGGATGCGCTAGAATCATGGAAAAAAGACAGTAAGATGCGCGCCACCCAGCTAAGGGTCGCTGGGCGACATGATTTAACTACCCAAAATATATCCCCCCCCCCCCAAAAAAAACCCCTTAAAAGTTAGCACAGAGAACAACAAAAGCGATTTTTGGGGGGTTATTTAATTATGCTTGGGGTGTTATTTCATTATACCCACACCAAAATAGTGAAGATGGTATTATGCATTTGTGCTGATGTGTGTAACACCTTAAAATATTGGTCCTACCCCCAACTAAAAGTATACTGATCGACTCAGAACCACTTTCTTAATCGATCTAACGATGTGCGCAAAGTACAGGTCGCAATTTTGAAGATAATTTGTTGAAATTTGGTACATAGGCTCTAATTGGCACAAGGACCAAAAAGGCTTTGCATTTAAAAAAAAATAGGATCACGAGGGGAGATAGGGGGGAATTTCCGCCTCTCCAAAACTATCTAACAGATTTTAATGAAATTTAAAACAAAGAAAGATCCTACTCGAAAATTTGTTTTTAGCTACTGAGGTGTAGGGTATCATATGGCCGGGTTTGGCCGACTATACTTTCTTACTTGTTTTTTATTATTATATCATATTTTTACCTCTATGGAATATCAAACACCGGCTGCGCTAACTAAAGCTAATCTGCGTAGCCAACCTTCGGTAGGGCTTAGTGCCGATTTAAGGAGCTTAAGATAGCGAGTTGGTATTCGTTATACCGTAGACAAGAAAATTCTTACGCCCTGCCGAAGGCCGGTTATGCAGACAAAATTTAGTAAGCGAAGCTATAGAGGAGTAAACTTTTGCGACCGGCCGAAGGTCGGCTATGCAGAGAAGCTTTAGTTAGCAAAGCCGGTGTTTGGTATACTATCATAGAGGAAGAAATCCTTGCGCCCGGCCGAAGTCCAAACCATGCGCAGTTCTTTACACCAAAACTGTACAATAAATTGTTTTAACATATTGGAGTCTTTTTTATTTTAGAAATTGGGGTCTTGTTTCAAATGAAAAAAGCCCCCAAAAATTAGGGTATTATTTAATTTCGTTGGGGACTTATTTAATTTTAAAAATTGGGGTTTTATTGCATATAAAATAAGGCCCCATACAATGGGGGTTTTTTTCATTATTTTTTGGAGCGGTTATATTTTGGGGGGTTATTTTATGCCGCCAACTAGCTGCGGACATTTGCACGATGATATCTCACACATAATTTTAATATAAAAAACGCTTAATGAAATACCCTTCAGTAAGCAAATGCCTCCTGCTTAACACATATCATGGTATCATAGTATGTTCATTGCCCACCACAGCTTAATTTTATAACATTTCTAATTGCCATGTCATTCAAAGTATTGATGATCGCTGCCAAACCAAATTGTTCCTAACTTTCTTGCACTGGAAGAACTTCATATCAACAGAACGGCCTTACTTCTGAGATCAAAAACAAATAAACCGAATTCTATACATTTTCGATTAAATTAAGCGGCATTTTCTATTCCCTTTTTTTAAAATTCTAATAACATATTTAAGGTTGCAACAGCTCGTTTTAAATTCTTTGATTAGTGTTCTATGCTTTAGACCCTGTCAGTCACTATGCAAAGAGGTGTTTAAAGCTTCTTGAAAGGCACCTTCGCATTCTAGAGCAATCTAAGTTACCGACATCAAAATCAATAGAAGCAAAAGAAGCATCGACTTCAACCTTTATTAGTGGTTTTAGACAGAAAGAGAAAGTGCTCGTTCTAAACTTACAAGAATACAACAATAATTTGAATATAACACAGATTTTAGATTACAGACTAAACGCAAAGAGGTTTTTGCGCTCAGCGGAAGATGTGATAAAAATTGGAAATAAAGTTTTTGTTTGATGGTTATCTGGCTAAACATTGCAGATTAACACAACTGGGATGAACGACGAATTATTCGTCGTCAGAAATAGAACACATTGGGCTAAAACTTGGAAAAATTGCGAAAATTTCCGAAAATTTTAATATTTCAAATAAGCCATAAAATTGATTAAAAGTCTCTAAAACTGTAAGAAATGGCAAAAATTCGGTAAGAACTGCTTAATTAGCGGAAATTCGCAAAAATTTGGTAACAGCGGCATAATAGCAATGTGTAATATTTTTCAAAAATTTTGTTTGCAAAAATAGCGAAAATTTTTAATTTTTCAAAGCACCCAATAAATTGATTTAAAGTCCCTTAGACTATTAGGAATGGCAAAAATTCGTTAAAAATTGCTAAATTAGCGGAAATTCGCAAAAATTTGCTAACAGCGGCATGATAGCAAAGTCTAATATTTATTATAAATCGTTAAAGCTGTAAAGAATAAGACAACTTACAGGGACAAATCGCGAACATGGCTAAATTTCGCGAAAAATTGCAAAATATGAAACAAACCCAAAAAGTAATTTAAGTTTGCTAAATCGAAATGCAGAACAACAAAAATGATGAAATAATCTACTTTCGAGCAGATTCGGATTCTAGAACACACCCAATTAAAATTATTTTATATATTTTTTTTTGTTGAAATATTGTCAACCTAAAATTTGATAAATGTTAAGAAACAAATAAATTACAAAGAAATTTTACTAAAATTTATTGCTAGTTAAAAAAGATGAAAATGGATGATAATGTTTTATAATCAATCTAGCGTCCAAGGTATTTATTTTTATAAATTAAAAAAAAAAATTCAAGTCACATTAATACCTGGAATTCACGCACTTATTGTGTCTCATTTGACGAATTTACGCAACGAATTCTTGCCGACGAATTCGTCGTACTTAAATAGTTAAAAAAATGACTAGTATAGTACCGTTTGAGAAAAAACTTGTTGGGTTGCATTGAAGTTTTCTAAAATTTTTTTCATGAATCTATTGTTTTTATTCACAGTTTATTTAATAAAATGTGAGAATTTTTTGATATTGTCACTTGTCTTTTGAAAAATGAGAATATGGCCCACATGGATTCAAAGAAGTAAAAAGTCTGCACATACAAATTAACAAAATGACGCAGTTATAAAAAAAGGTCGTCAGGTTTTCTTTACTATTTATTATACATATTCAGTGGATGAGAATGAACGGGGACGTGTTTATTATTGTTTTGGTTTTATATTTATGTTATTTCGATAGGTATGTAAATAGAAAACAAAACATATTTTTTGATTTTGTGATTTATTGCGGAGATTAATACTAGAACCTAAGACTAAGTAATTATGCAAAAGCTAAATGATTCCGATTAGTTTTTACTATTGTTATTGTTTTGGTATATGTGTTGCTCTGAGGATTTAGTTCTATGATTTTCGGAGACACCAAAAATCTGTCTTTGGATTTTGTGGAGTAATTTTCCATGTACCTATAAATTAAGAACTATTGTAAAATAATGTGTTTAGGTTATTAATATATCGATTTTAAGAGCAATCTAATTTGTTACCAAACACCTTGAAATAACTTAAAATTATAATTTTGAATATACATATTAACAAACCAATAATAAAAATAAGATATTTCGTATTTTTGTTGCGTTATATTACAGGGCCCTTGTGTCTCTCCAGATAATATAATCAAAGCAACTTAGAACATCTACCGAATGAAATTTACGTACTTTTTTATTGAAATATTGTTATCAAAATGTAGTACATCTTCTTAAGAAACGTGTGACTTTTGACCCACTTTGTTTCCTCATTACGAATTAAAGAAACCTTTTACCAATTAAATTAGTAAATACATTGGCAATGATAGGACAAAAGCAACAATTGTAAAACTTCTTGCCCTTAAAAAAAACTCGAAATCAAAAAATTCTTCAGTTTTAAGGAAAAGCTCTTTTTTGTTTGTATTTTATTCAAGAACTGCCTGGTTGTCGATGTGGAAAAAAATTTCTTTCGTACTTTATATTTAAAGCAAAACCTAGTTTTAATATATTCTTTTTGTTTAAAATGTCAGTTGAAACAAGGAGGCGATAACGTCTGGGTTTTTATTTCAAAACAAGATGTTCTCAATTTTATTTTTTACTTTTTCGTTCTTAATTTGATAACATTTCGTTCCTGATTTGACAACGTGTTGTTTTTTTAAACCTTCTTAATATGAAAAAATTTTTTAGTGGGTGTATACAGATTTCTTCCGGAAATAGTATATTCTAGTTCAAATAATTTATTTAACCAAAATTATAGTTAAGAAAATTTATTTTAAATATTTAATGAATAAAAATAATTACTACAAACCGATATTGTATTGAAACCACACTCCCAAAATACCAATTAGTATTTGTAAACGGGTGTGGTTTATAAAAAACGAAATGTCAATAACTAAAAATAACATTTGGTTTGCCAATTTGTCCGTCTGTCCATCTGCTTTTTTTACCTAAACGATAAAAACAATTTTTATTGTTTTGCTGTAAATAAAAAAAAGAATATTTAGGGATTGTTTAAATAAAATAAAAGGAAATTTCTGTTCTTTGTTTACCGGCATGACAACGTCAAGTAGAATGTCGTTCCTCATAACAATGATAATGATTGCAAATAATCAAAATTTGCGCCATAGTGTTCTATATTTTTTTTACATACATACACTTTTTTTTTTTTGCATAATAATTGGTAAATAAATGCCATAAATTTGTTTTTATTATGTTTTGCGAGTTTATAAAAGGAATTTATTTGGCCGGTTGGTTTTCAATTAAATAGCTTTTGGTTTGTATATTTAGTCTACTTTTATTTGACATAAACTTTGTGCTCTTGAAGTTTTTTTTTAAAAACAACAATTTTTTATAAAAAAATCGAAACATCATTATCATAAGCATCATTATTGTGATTTATTTTTGTTAATAATTGTCATTAACATAATAATCAGAGTTGCCATATATTTTTTTACAAAAAAAAAAAAAAAAAAAAACTGGATATATTGAGTGAGAAACATTTGTTTTTTCATTAAAAACTTTCTTTTTTGAAAAATATTCAGGCTTGTTGCATAATCCTAGGATCGCTGCGCTTATGAAAAAATGTTTTTCCTACAACGACTTTTTTCTTCTTTAATTTTTCCCTACACTAGTTTCTTAAAAGTTGCAAAAAACAAAAATTACAGGTACCTAAATTTAGGGTTATTTAAAAATAACATAAAATCGAACAAAAATAACATTATCATATATTACATATATGTATATAGTATATAATACAGTATTTTTCGGTTAATTGCACATCAAAATTTGCACAGCTTTTTGTTCAATTAACCGGGGAACCAATTAGCCGATACCCGCTTAATAGAACAATTCGTTCAATTACAAGAATCCCGTTTAATTGAACAATTCGTTCAATTACAAGAATCCCGTTTAATTGAACAGTTTGTTCAATTACAGAAATCACGCATAATTGGAACTACTAATGAATTAAAAGAAATCGCATATGTGCACTTAAAGTTTTTCAAAATAATTTTTTTTACCTTAAACGAAAAAAATGCAAGTACCAGAAAAAAATGTACATATATGTGTGTACGCAGGTATTTATTATTGTAGGTATGTATGTACTATTAAATGCACTATTTATGTGCACAATAGTTTTACAAAAAAATAAAATTTATAAACTAAAAAACAATTCATATATTGGTTTTACAAAAAAAAAAAAAAACATAAACTTAAAGAATAAAAACAATTCATATGCATATACATACAACAAATGATGTCAAATATGTATGTGCAAAAATTCCAGATTATTTTTCAATAATAATGCAATTAACCGGGTAAAAGTAAGAGGAAATTTATTTTTGATGACATGAATTTTGAACCAATTAAGCGGGAAAATCAATTAACCGGGTTCAATTATCCGAGGAAATTTACATGGTTTTCGTATGCAATATGTATTTTTGCCCAATCATGTGGTTCAATTAAGCGTGGAAACCAATTAACCGTAGGGTCAATTAACCGAAAAATACTGTAACCACAATACTAATCATTTACATATGGGTAAAATTAGAGGCAGTCGTGGTTTTTTGCTCATATCTCAGTCATTTATGAACCGATCTGGCTGAATATCAATAGCAAACTTTGACGGAGTATATGTGACATAAATATATAACAACCTAGTACCTATCATTTCTGGGTTACTGGGAAAAACCATTTCAAAATACGCATGGACAGACGGACATCGTTTAATCGACTTCGCTAATCGTAAGGATCCAGAATATATGTACATATATTAGAGTGGGTTGATTTGTATGGATGAAAAAAAATTAAAAATCGTATAGCAAAAACGTAATCTACATAAAATTCTAAGAAAATTTTCCAAGTTTAAAATCAAGCCTTAATCCGCGCCTTTCCACTTGAAATTTTTTTTACTTGGGTGAATATTTTTTTTATTGTAAAAAAATTTTGAGTGTTGAAAAAATATAAAGTGCAAAAAAACTACCTTACTAAACAATTTTATTCAGAAAATTCGATTTCTATTTGGAAAAATCTATTTTTTAAAACATTTATATTTTTGGCAAAGGCGGGCATATACATTTTCAAGTCGAAAGGCGCGGACTAGGATTTTATTTTATATACATGGTTTCTTTGGAGAATATTCTTAGAATTTTATGTAGTTTACGATTTTGCTATACGATTTTAACAAAAAAAAAAAAAAAAAAAAAAAAAAAATCGACCCGCCCTTATGTATATACTTAGATCGATATTGTAGAAATTACAAACGGAATGACAAACTTATATTTACCCGTTTACCTTTGGTGAAGGGTAAAATATAGTTAAACCTGCACATATGGCAACGATGATCACAATGCATACTAATTCTCTTGTATTAAGAGCCAAAGAGCAGGTTGTATATTTAACAGACAAGTCAATTGCCAACAAAATTGACAAGAGACAAAAATAAAAAAACCTAAAATATCTGCTTTATGCAGCATTAACAGCAACAACATGAAATATTTTTTTAATTTTTCTTTTGTTTTTAAGGCTTTTGGTTTATACTTTCAACATGAGTTCCATGTTTGTATGTTTTATGTTGGCTGGCTATTCGGCAACAAGACCAATTCATTAGAACGTTAATAAAAATATAAGTTTCGAGTTTTGTCTAAAATTAATCTAGAAATAAATTTATATCTTGGAAATGATAAAACAAAAATTAAATGGAATTGCAAGATCGAATGAAAAATTTAACATACATTTTGATTTGCAGGGTTCTTCTCGATTAACATCTTCTAAAAATTTTATATCATAGTTTTAAATAAACTTTTCTAGATCGGTTTTACTTAAACTTAGTAAGTCTGGAAATAAAAAATGGAGTTCTTTATATTTTATTAATTCCCTAAATTTCTCAAATTGTTATTTCAAGCAAATGTGACAATAGTTTCGAAACTTTTGGGAACATTTGAATGGATTAACAAATACACAGAAAAAATTATTTTTCCAATTCAAACAAAAAATTTGTAGAATCAAAACATTTTTTGTCTGAAATCGGTCCTACAAACAAATTCGCATATTCAAACAATTTATTTGCATTTCGTTTATTGAAAAAAACACTGATTTTTTCAAACAAATAATTTAACTGAATCAAACAAATAGTTTACTGAAAATCATATAAATTTCAAACAAATAATTTTGCTGAATCAAACAAAAAAGTTTTTGCACAAGCAATGACGCGCACACAAGCAAGCACTGTAGAAGTAGATGAAGGCAGAGCAGAGCGGCGCCGGCTGGCTTTGAGACACATTTTTTTGTTGGAATAATTTTTGCACCAAGTCTTGTTTGTTCACACAATGTTTTTCTTCTTCACTCACTGTTCTCTATCCTTTCCTTGGCAGCAGACCGACTCGACATGTTTTTCGTCATCATTTTATTTCTTTTATTTGATGTAGGTATTTAACTAAACATTTTTGAAAAATTGAATACGGGATTTTGTTTTTCATTCTTTTTTACCAACTTTGAAACCAACAAAAAATTTATTTTGTTTCTTCTAATGTTGTTGTTGTTTAAAAAGAGTGAAACGTTTATTACCTATTATTGTTTTTGTTGTTTTTTACTACAAACCTCGCCACAATATTTTATCATCTTTCTTATAGTTGTACCTTTTCAAAGCGTCCAAAAATAGACTATGTGTTTTTTTTTTTGTTGTTCTTATATGTCACATAAAGAAGTGTTGCTTACGGTCAAATAAAAAAATGCAAAAACACGACAACAATAAAGAGCGTTAAATATTTCATACAAAATTATGAAAACAAGAAGCCAATAACGCGTTTATTATATTTTTGAATAGTTGTCAACATTTCTGTTGGCTAAAATAAAAATCAAACAAAAATATTAATTGAATCATTAAAAAAATTTGTAGAAATTAAAAAAAATTTCAAACAAGCGTTTGTTTGAAAATAATTCAGCAATAATTTTTTCTGTGTATGTTAAATAGGCCTTATATAAATTAATACCGTGTTCAGATATACCTTTTTTATTGAGTCAATATTCGGTTTATTGACATAATTATCTTTCTGTTCACATATACACGGTGGAGCTAACTCAATTTATATTACTACTACACACAACATTCAACGTAAACAGAAATGTATATGTATAAGCAAAATGTAAACAACTTGTGACATCTTTAAGAAATAAGCATCTGGCTTTTGCGACGACCTAATGGATGGGCATTTGTCTTTTTGTAATTTCAGTTGCCAAATGTGAAAACCCTCTTTAGTAAGTTGTGTTATGCTCAATAAACACACTTGTGACAGGGTCGCATTTTAATTTTACTCAATATTTATAACAATTTCATATTAATTGAGCAATAACTGAAATGCAATTTTATATGAATAATTGAACTCAATAATGTTATTTATTGCGTTAAACTCAATTAAGGTGCATATCTGAACACGGTATAAGTAATAAATAATAAATTAATTAAATACAAAGTTCTGTTCTTCACTTAGCACTTAAATATAACTTAAGTTTACATTGTATATAACTTAGCAATGTGGCCTCAATATCACCACAAAACAGCAACAGCAGGCAAAGCAATAAAAGGCAGCTTTGAGTCCACCTTGTAAATAAACACACTTTTTTATGATAAACATATGTACTAGCTGACCTGGCAAACGTTGTTTTGCCGTAAAACTTATTTCTTTCAGATGTTGCAAATTTAAAAAAAAACCGGTTGAGTAGTTAAATGATGTAGGGATGTGGAGCTTTTACCCCTCTTGTCCTATTTTACGCCCTATTCCCTATTTCCTTTCAGATGTTACAGCGTCTGTATGCCAAATTTTAATAAAACTGGTTGATGGAGGGGAAGCTTTTATCCCTCTTGCCATATTTCACGCCCTTAATAATAAATGTTATGGGCTATGGTTCCTTCTAGTTGTTACACTATTTTCCTGCCAAATTTCAAGAAAATGCGTTGATTAGTTAATAAGATATAGGGAGGGGGAGCTTTTAGCCCTCTTGCCCTATTTCACGCCCTAAATAATAAAAATTATTTGCTATAGTTCCTTCCAAATGTTTGCCTGCCAAATTTCAAGAAAATAGGTTGATTAGTTAATAAGATATAGGGAGAGGGCTTTAACCCTTCTTGCCCTACTTTACGCAATATTCCCCATTTCCTTATAGATGTTACAGTGTCTGAGTGCCAAATTTCAAGAAAATCAGTTGATTAGATAAGAAGATATAGGGAAAGGGAGCGTTTTGCCCTATTTTAGGCCCTCTATCGAATGAAATATACCTTGAAACCTATTCTCATACCTAACAAATACACAAACAAAATTTAATAAAAATCGGACAAGCCGTTTCGAAGGAGTTCAATTACAAACACCGTGACACGAGAATTTTACATACATACTAGCTGGCCGCCCAGGCTTCGCTCGGTAGCTGATTACTAGGGAAACCAAAAATATGCTCTAAAAAACGCGTTTTATGCACATTAAATATGCAGTAAAAACTGGAAGATATGCTCTGAAAATTGTTAAAAATATGCCCTAAAAAATCAAAAATTACAAAATATTAAAAAATTTAGTAACAAAATTTAAAAAAAACCTCAAAATATTATCGCTTAAGCCCATATTATTTTTTGTATTTTAGGTACGGTCGCTTAATTGTTAATTAATGTTAACATTTAAATGGAAGTTAAAGCTATTTAAGGATGGGAGCTTTGGGCAAATGTGAACCGATTCGAAATAATAATTTACAGTAAAATATTTTTGGGGCGAATTTAATTTAAATACCAACATAATGGTAACGGACACGACCGATTCTCACCATTAAAATAGACTTCGTCCATATTTGATCAAATTATCTACAAAATTGCAACTTGTACTTGTGCCAGACGGACGGATGGATGGGCATCGTTTGTTCACTTCAAAAATTGATTCGATCGGTGTACTAAAAAGATTGATCTAGATTTCTATGTATTATACACATCGCATAACATTTATCTTAAATGACTACCGGCTTTGTCTTACAATTTTAGAATAAAAATTAAATGTAGTTGGCGAAATTGAAGCAACACGTTGAGTATACACCAGGGCTGCCAGATAAATGTGTGAGGAAATCGTCAATTTCCTGAGAAAAAATAAAAAAATCGTCTTTCACGTTTCGAAAAATCCTCAAAAAAATCGGACAACTTAAAATTTAGTTTTTATTAAACTATTTTTGTTCGATTTTAATAAAAAAAACATTCAAACAAAAACATAATTACTTCATACCCAAGCTAGCATTTTCAATCTTGTAAGAGATACTGGGAGTCTCATGAAGAGCGTCTTTGATCGTCGATGACCGCATATTTTTAATCGTAGAAGATTCCTCACACGGGAAAAGCTGTGACACGACTGATATTCTTCCATAGCACAGCGAAAGACGATTCTTCCATCATTGTGGGAATCGTTTAAGACGTGGGTAAAGATTATCTATCGAGTCTCTCATGACAAGGATCGTATGAGACTCATGTAGATATTATCCTACAACTCGTGAAATGTTCGCCGTATAATTGTTGAAAATATGATCTATACAGAGCAAAGTGTAACATTGTTGTTTTTGTACTCTGAAAATAATCATTTAAAGATGTTCTTAAGACTTGATACTACAGCCGTACCTAAACAAAAGCGGCACGCGTTTTCTAGTTTTTGAATAGAGCGGCCTCAACGCTCGTTTAATATTGAAGTTTGCCGCTATTGTTAATTTATAATGGAAATTTAGCTTTTTTTTGATCAATCTAACGTTTTTATCTCCTTTTTTATAATTTGTCAGTTTTATTAAACAAGAAAGCTATCACTACTGTTCGCGACACAACGTTGACGCTCTGGCTAAGGTATGGCATATCTGCGTAAAAGCTAAGCGAAAGAAAACTTTCCGCCTTCCGCTCTTGTTAAGGTACGGCTGTTAAACATTCCAAGATTAAAAAACGAACGTGTCAGAAAATTTAATGTTTTATTCAGACTTTGAACACTGAAAAAAATCGTCACTTTTAAGAAAAAAATCAGCAAATCGGCACTTTACTAATTCGGGAACAAAAAATCGTCAAAATGACGATAAATCGTCAAATCAGGCAGCCCTGGTATACACACTTTTTTAAAACAGAAAAGCCATCTGTTAACCAGAATTTGGAAAAAATTTTTATTTTTTTTGCTGCAAAAGCTCTTGCAGGCATCTAATAAAAATTAACATGTAGCAAAAAATGCCTTAAAAAGGCAAAATATGCGCTATAAACTTAAAAAATGCTGCAAAAATACTCGTTTAACTAAATAATGCACAAAAATGCTGCAAACAGTAAAATATGCAAAAATATGCACTAACAAATCAATGCCAAAATTCATAAAAGGCTCCAAAACGGATAAATATGTCGTTTGTGCCTTCATTGGTCGCACAAGGAAAAACATGCAATTGCATATTTTTGATTTCCCTGCTGATTACTAATGATCGATGGAGCCGTTTTCTGATTTAAGGTTAATCAAAAAAATGGGCGTTAAAGTGGGCGGGGCAAAATTTTTTTTTTGTAAAAATCGTCCAAATCCGTCAAGCCGTTCTCAAGTTAAGCGATCAGCAACACACAACATTTCATTTTTATTATACATTTTTTTTTATTTAGCAGTGCTGCCATACTTTTTTAATCTGTTTTTAATTACGATTTAAGTTTATATGAATATTAAAAAATATACATAGATTTAAATACTATCCTAAAAATTTGGCAATAAAGACTTTTTATGCCCCTTGAAATTAAAATGTGCTGGCGAAAAAAAAAAAAATAACATAATCGCCGAAAAAGACAATATGTACTATAAATATTTTTGGGTACATTGGAATGGATTCCGAAGGATGTTGGGACTAAAAGTTGAAACTCAGATACGTCTTAAGGGGCTTTACTGAAATTTTACTTCGTATAATACAAATATGTAAACAGAAAGCAGATCGTTAGGTTGGCCAGAAGTTATTCCTGTCCATAATTCGATATTCTTTTTAAAAACTACTCGGTGTTACAAATTTATTATTATACGATTAAACGATCGAAACTGCTTTAGATGCTAAGTTCTAAAGAAAGACGATAAAATACTGAAAATTCGGCAAATATGAAGGCTCAAACAGCAGCTGTTACCTGATTCCCAAAGGCCCTATTTAGAAGCCAAAATCTTAATGAATTAAAGCTGCCAACTTCTTCTATTTTAAGCGTTCTTTAAATTTAAGCCCAAGACAAGCTTGAGGTTTTAGCTAATCAATCCTACATTTTACGACAGTTTTATCTCAAGATGCCTACGCATATTAGCAAAGAAACGCGCTACATGATTTTTTTGACAAGGCTTTGTCAAACATGTTTTTATCAAGTTCTACCCGACCCGTTGCATTCCCTAGACAATATTAAATGGGCGTGATCTGGCTGATCAGCATATCTTAATTATTGGAAAATGTCCAGAAAGTGTATTTTAAATTAGCCAAATAACCGGAAGCAGTCAGTAGTATTTACAAATTAACGCATATTACCAATTTTAAAAATAATTTGTGTTGAGACTGTTACTGTAAGCCAAGCCGTTCAGCAAACAATTGCAACGAAAACATATACCACATACTGTTAGAGTGGTGGAAATATGGTCTATTCGTTTTTTGCAGCTGTATGGATGATAAAATGTATGACTGACTGGTTTTGTTGGTTGTTTGCTTGACTAAATGGGTGTTTGACTGTAAATATTCAGTTCGTTTTGCCTGAATGACGAACTGATTGTCTTACCTCCCAATCTGGTAAATATGTAAATGCAAATGGACATACACACATCAGCATTTATATGGATTAGTATAACAACTTTTTTCGAAATCAGCCTGAAAACGTTAAAGAAATATGTATATATTTTTTGTTTTTTAAAATTTAATTACTATTTATCTACAGGCAGACATCCAATATAATCCAGTTAGCAGTGAATTGGTTTTGTTGAATTATAAAATTTTAGTCTAAAAAAGTGTTGAATAAGAAAACTACTGCAGTATAACTATATTCTTGTGAGGAAAATAATATCCTCTCAAAAACACTTGGAGATGCTGTTTTTTTTTATTCTTTAATAATTGCAATTTTGAAGATGAACACAAAAAATATACAGAAGGGTCTTATCCCCGCATTACTCTATAAAAAATCGAGAAGATCTAGCAAAATTATAAAATGAAACAAGAGATTATTTTATTTAAAAACGTTGAAATCTATTAAGAATCAATGACATTCGATCACACATTGGTAGAAGGCCAATTTCGCTTATTGGAAATGAAGTTTCAACGATGTATAAGAAATGCATTTTTTTTTTTGTATCAAATGAACTGTTGCCTTTAATACTCGGAAAGGAGATGTCAAACATAGAAAATCTTAAAAAAACGCTTGCCACTCTTATTTAGGTAGCTTTGTTACACAAATGGATTTAAGTAAATAAATAAATTAATATCTGCATATTTTTTCTTAGAAATAATATTACATATTTTATTTTTAAGCATCTGTGGGGAATTTTCGGGATAAGAAAATAGCTTTTTTGGGGATGAAAATCGTAAATTGGGGTAAGGTATAAAAAAAAAACTAGGAACCCTGCTATAAATGCTATTTAAATAAGCTGTCAAAATTTAGTTAGCAATAATTTTCTAAAGTCTTTGTCAAATATCCCTCGTATGTTTTTTAAATTTTTTGCTTAACAAACCGGCTTTTGTGAAACTTTTGCGTTTTATTTTCGTTGTGTTTTTGTCTGTTGTTTATTCTCCTTTTCTTTGTAAAAATTTCATAAAAAGAGGCATAACAAAAACATTGATGTTTGTGGGGTTCTTGTTTTTGTTTTTTTTTCAGGTTCTGCTACAATAAAAAGAGACTCTGTTGCTAATGTTTATTTACAAATTTATATCTTGTTATTAAATTTGTTGTTCACATTTATTTGTGTGTATGTATGTATGTGCAGGTGAATGTGTGTACTGTTGATTCGGCGCAGCAAAAAAAAAAATTTTTTTCAGATACTTTTCCAATTTTCTTCTGATGTTGTGACGTTGTTTCTTTTCGGTTGTTTTAGGGATTTTCTTAATGTTGTTGAAAGTTTCTTCTTTTAGATTTTTCTTATTGTGTAAAATATTTCATGCTCTTAGGTATTTAAAAAAATACACATTTTGAAATTATATTTGGGACCTTTTCTTACAATTCAATACTGACGCCTTACTGCGTTCCTTTTAGAATATGGGCATTTCCGTCAAAAGGTCCACCGTGACCGAAAATTTAAAAGTTATTAAAAGCTTATTATTTTACGATATTGTTATAGAGAAATATTTTGATTTTACTAATTTTATAAATTTACCCATAAATTGGTTCACTTAGATATACAATCAGACTGCAAAGTTGTGCAAACGTAATTTCTTATTTGTGAGAATGTTTTATTGCATGTTTTCTTTAATATAATCTTCCTTAAAAGAGGTGATATTTGATGAAAATTATTCCAAAAAATTTTCTTACATGGTCTGTAATCTAAGGAACAGTTCGAAGAGAAATATGTTATTCGGATTACCGGTAAATTTTAATTTTTTTTTAAATCATTATTCAGTTCAATTATTATGGAAAAAATGTCACGTTCGAAATGTCACGTATCGAACCAGATTTTGGCTTAAACAAAAAAAAAAAAAAAATGCAGAAAATTTAATGAATCAAACCAAAGACCTGTTACATTGCTACGTAAAATTCTGAACGTAGTTTGACTAGAAATTGTGCCAGGTTTCGCTGAATTACGCCTTTTTATACACGGCCACAAAAACTACTTCTATTTTTTTCACGTTCGAACCGCTACTTCTTTGATCTAGAATCGCGCCCCCATAAGCTTTTGCATAGATAATAGTGCTTTCTTAGTGCTATAATTTAAGGGTTAAAAGAACGTTAAAATATTTGTTGTTTAAATGTTATTGCATTTTTGATGCGTACGACTGTCACGTTCAACACTTTGGAATAACCCATATGTAAAATCTAATTCTCTTAAATGCAGTTTTTTAAATGTTTCTCATTAAAAAGAAAAAGTAAAACCAAAAAATTTATTGAAGCTAAAATACCTACCTATTACAGTGCAGGCATGGAAAACTCTGTACTATTGTACTTTTTCAGTTCTTTTTAAGGTACGACGAAAAAGGTTTATTTTTCTAATAACACACTTAATATGTAATACGGAAAAAAGGAAACTTATTAAGCTATTTATTATTTTTATTGTTTTCCACTTTTTTACTTTCTACTTGACAGTAAAAAGCGATGACATAAGGGAGAGGTACATCAAACGGTGAAGGCACTTTGCGTCAGGACGGAGCTTACTTTAAAACATACAATTTAGAGGGTAAGGGATTTGACTTTGATTTGGACTAATGAGTACATTAATATACTGAATGCAGAGATACATAGAGAACTAGGGCAGTGAAAACTAACACAGGAAGACGCGAAAACAACTGCAACAAATCTGTAAGATGGAGACGATTTGTGGAAGCCATATGTTTTAAATAGGTAATGGAGGAAAAAAAGAGCATAAAATCAGAGTGAATTCTCTGTACAATTATCACCAATAGAAGGGCTTTGTGGACTCATGTGCTGATGCCTGAACTTGGAAGGCACATTAGTTTAACAATCAGTTCGGCAGTTAAGTCGATAAAAAAAATTATGATTTTAAAAACTTACATTTTACGGGGTTTTAAAAGCTATACAAAAGTTTTGTACCTTATAGTAGCCTGTACCATTTATAAATTTGAGTTTTCCATCCCAGTTACAATTTATTGTGTATGTTTTGCATTAGAAACTTGCAAAAGCTCTTTCTGTAACTGCACTACAATTTTTTCTAAATTGAAAAATTTTACTTTAAGAAATTCTATAATTGCAAATGAAAGAATTTTCATGTTTTTTGCAGCACTCTTGCTTTTTTTATAAAGAAATCAACAATATTTTTGTGCGATCTTTCTCTTCTTCTGTGCTTTTAACCGCTTCAACCATTAAAAAATTTAAGAAAAAACGCCGAAAATTACGATTCTCGTTTAAACGCCTCTGTAAAGCAAAATGTTAAGATAGCTTAAGCACTTTAATTTATTAATTTTAAAAATTTAATTTCTATGGAATACAAAAACCTAACACGACAAAAACTAAAAAACAAATGAAAAATAGTCCTATGTAGCCCATTAATGACTTAATCTAAATTAACAACACTGGAATTTAACAAAGTAGAGGCATGTGGAATTCCACTTGAACACACATTTAAATCTTAGAAAAATTTTCAAACTCTTTACTGTAGTGTCGCTGTTACAAACAAATACATGTGAACGTGTAGTCGACCAAATAACGTAAGTGCGTTAACACGTAAAAGCAAAATATTTATTTGTGTTTCAAACAACAAAAAAAAATTAATTCTGTGTTCATTGATTCGTCATAACTGTACAGTAGAAATTATAAGCAGTTGCCTACAACAGTCATATATTTTTTTTGTAATTATTTTAAGAAATATGACTTTACAACTTTATGACATACTTGTGAATCCTCTATATGTATAAAGGTTTTATATATTTGTAAGTAAAGGCTATTTGCGATACACTGGTGTATATACGTTGAATTTACTTAGGAGAAAAATATGTATATTAGAAATTAGAAACCAGCTCTTAAACTTCAAAACAATAAATACAATAGCAGAGTTCAGTGTTTTTAGCAAATGATCTTGCGAAAAAGCAAATGTTAAATATCGTAGTTGTTTTGTTAAATTCAACAACAAAATATGCAGAGTTTCCGTTAGATTTTATAAAAAAGCTGCGATGTTTTGTTTTGCTTTTTCGCAAGACGTGTGCAGACCCTGAACTCGACTATTGTTTATTTTCTTTAATTATTTCATATTGTAGGCGCCTCGCTAGAATAGTAAGTAGGGAGCTACTCTAGCAATGCGTTGGTTGCGCGGGTCTCATTTCCGCAAGAGACACTTGCCTGTTTCTCTACAACAGGCTGAAGGCCTACGTTACTATTGCTCGGTTAATTTAGTTAGAATGTAATTTGTTGTTGTTTTTGTTACATGAAATAAATAAAATAATCCATTTTTTATCTCTCTCTTTCTTCTCTTTGCAGTTTTTATTCAATTTTTTGATTTGGTTTCAAAAACTAACAAATAAAAAATTTAGTAATAAACAACATGGAAATAAAATTTTAAAATAAATTGTTTGTAGTAAAATAAAATATGTAAATAGTTAAACCAAAAATCACCAATATAAAAATGCAATTACAATATTAACAAAAATATAAAGTTATTTGTAATCTTAAGTAAAAAAAAAAAAAATAATTGATAATAAAACTAAAAAATTATCAATAATAAATAATTTAATTAAATAATTATAAAAAAAGTAAATTCTACTAAAATATAGAATGTGAATTGTATAAAATATAAACAAGAAACAAATTTAAAAACGAAAATAAGAAAAAAATTTAAATAAAATAAAAAAAGAGAATTTGTTAATTACGAATGAAACGTAAAATTAATACAGCAGCAGCTGAATTGGCAACAACAAATTTTGAACAAAAATTCAATTTAAATACAACCACAACAACAATAACAACCAATTGCTACAATAATCAACAATACCTGCAGCAACAAAAACGCTACAGTCTAAATAGGCAAACGGCACAATTTGATTGCAACGTAAACAACAGCAATAACAACAAACTGCAACCAGAAAAAGAACAAAAAGAAGCAACAAATTGCATTAAAACTGTTGTAAGCAAACACAAATGAAAACGTCGTCGAATTCAAGGGCAAATAATTTCGACTACTCAAGTCGCCCCATCTACGAGGGTGAAGAACTACAGCAACAGCGAGAGATATCAAAGAGACAAGAAGAACATCCGCAATTGTCACCATCGCAGCAACTCGAAAGTAAACAGCAACAATTTATTTATGTAACAAAAACGTTAAATGAAGAATTTCTTAATAACGAACCTCAAAGTTTGATTAAACTGCAGCCAGAACAGCCACAAAAACATCAACAAAAATTTTCAACAATTGTTCGCAACACAAAACAAACATCAACATTATCATCTTTATCATCAGGAACAGAAGAGACAACAGCAACATCAGCCACTTCGATATATGTGGAAGATTATAATCAGCTGCAGAGACAATTTGTTGATAATTTAACGATAAAAAGCAAAACTTTTGTTGCAGCAGTTGATAGTAAAAGTGATAATCATTCACAACAACAGCATCAAGTAGAAGAAGCAACTGATAAGAATTCAAATTTTCAAATTAATTCATCTGATATTGCTGGTGGCAACAATAATAGCGCTGGTAGTGTTGTCATTTATATAGACGACAATAATTCGACCAGTGATAACATCAGCCACAGCAGCAGTAGCAATACAAGAAGCAAAAAGGTTTCCAGTGAGAACGTGAGAGAAACAACATTGTCGAATAATATACGCTACACAACCTCATCAACAACACCAAAGAATAAATATCAGCAACAGGACCTGTTGTCATTGCAGAAGAGTTACTCCTTTAAAAGAAAACGTGAATCAACAGGTGAGTTTAAGTTTCAAATCAATTTTAAAATTTTAGGTATACGAGATTTTGTAATAAACGAATTTTCAATCAAATCGAAGAATAGAGATCATTAAAGAGATTCACATTGGCGATAACTTATTGAGGACTTTTTTTTAAGAGTTTCTTAGCGCTATTACTTCCGTGAGACTAAATCAAAAAATCTGTTTTTGGAAAATTATCACTGAAACTTGACTTGGACAGACTTAATTCCTTACAGTAGCCAATCGAATCTTCTTAAGTAGTGTTCTTGGCGTAATAGGTAGATACTAAAGAGCTGCACAAGCACAAGGAAAAATGGCTTATAACCAATCTCATTAAATTTAAAATCCTGTGTGTATATAACACTCTCACTATACAACACATACTTCCAGTAATATTTGTTTGGCTTTACGATAAAAATATTGAAGAATAGAACAAAACTGCAATAAAACAATGTTAAAATAAAATAAAGCTGAATCAGAATACAGAAAAAATAGAACATTGAACTGAGACAAAACATATTTAAATGAAATGAAAAAAATCAAAAATTCTTGTGCATTTGTGAATTTTATTTCCACAATTTTGAATTAATTTTACTTTTGTTTGCCGTATGAATGTGCGTGCCACATCGAAATAAAAACGTAAAACGGTTAAAAGTGTGGCAATGCTTTAAATCTTATTTGCAAATAGTGTCGTTACCGGCAATTTTCTCTACTTGCAATATGTAGAAGAAAAAATAACCAAAAATCTCCCTCTTATATATTCTTATTCACTCAGGACGATGCATGTTTATTTTTATCTTTGTAGGTCGAATATCAACAAAAGTTGAAAAAGTACCATATAAAAAACAAAAAGTACACACCAAAATTTTTCATCTTAAGGTTCTCAATAACTCAGTAACATGCACCTATTACTTTATGTTTCTAAGTTCAATATTATAGAAAATTTTAAAATTATCACATGATGCACGGAAAAGTAAAAGAAAGAAATTTAATTTTCCTTATTTCCCATTTTTGATACTTTTTTTGTTCCAATGGAGGAGGTTCGGTTGACAAACAAAGGAAGAAAGCATTCTTAACTGTTTTGCCTGTGCCGATTTTTACAGTCGAAATATTCAAAAACCGGTTTCTGAAAAATTCAAAATAATCGACCACCCTTATTTTTTTTTTATTTGATTATTGAAAACAAATTAATTTTTTTTGCTCTGCATATGTGTTAGTAGCTTTGTTTGAACGCTTAAAAATCTGAAATTATTTTAATAATATATATATATGTATTGTGCACTTCTGTGAGTAAATACCTTTCAAATGGTGTATATTTTGTTCAAATCGGTTGACATACAGAGGAGAAAAGTGTTATTAACTATTTTGCCTTTGTTGATTTATATATAGATAATTTTAACAAATAGAATATGGGAATTTTTTACACAAAACAAACAAATATTTTTTATAGATAACTAAAAGTTTATTTTTTGGTAGTAAAATTATATAAAATAACTGAAAGTTCATTTGTTTTTACGGAATTTGCGGACAATTTTATGATAGTTAAATTAAATGATCTTTTCGTTATTTTAAATTACACTTTCATTTAATTTTACACACAGAAGATTTTAACTTCATCAACGGACAATATTAAATGCAATTATGAATCCGTATTAATAAATGTTAAAATCAGTTAAATATAAATTTGCTTGGAATTTTAAATGTTTATTTATTTAAAAATGACTGGACGGAATACTTCTTAAATAAACTACAGTCCGTTACTTTATTAAATTAAGATACAAGTATGGTAGCACTACTAAATCTTTAAAATATCATAAAAAAGTGCTCACTGTTTTTGCTTTTCCTGTGGTAACTGTATTGTTGTGATATTGAGGCCACCTTTTATTTAAGTGTTTAGTAAAAAAAAAAATTTTGTATGTATTGATTTTAAATGTAAATGTGAATTAAAATCAAACCAAAAAGTTCGCCGTAAAATTTTCTATCTACTGATTTATCTTGTTAAGCAATTCAATATTCAATTCAATATATAAAAATGTTGTTGCCAGATGAAAAGAAAACTTATTGTTATCGAACTTGAATTACCTATACGATTAAAAAAACCCAAATACATTTTGTGTAACAACATCTCTGTGTAATAAAAACAAATTGTAGTCAATAGAATATTTTACGCCGTTTTTTGCCGCAGAAGTTAATTAAAAAAAGAGAAGCACAACTTTTATATGCAGAAGTAAAATTCGCAAAAAGGGCAAACAGGTGGAATTGAAACAAACTGAAATAACTCAAAAAAATTTTTCTTTATACATATAGAAAAAAAAAAAAAAAAATAAAGAAAACTAAATACTATAAATTATAATTTATAAGACGTAATAAAAAATAACATTTCATACGTTTTAACTTTTTTCTTTGACTGTTTAGGTTGTTTTAAATGTTGCCATATATTTTTTTGATAAAGAATTAAAAACTCAAGAATTAAAACCAATTTTTTTTATAAGTCTAAAACTTTCTGTTAGAAAGTAGTTAAATTTTTAATTACGATAATTTTTGAATTTAGTATAAATACAATTCCGTAAAAACTAGCAAATAAACGACTTATTAGGCTTTCACAGACGAATCTAATTTTAAAGCCAAACATATTTGTTCTGTTATTCTGCTATTTTTATCTGGCATAATATTTATACGTGCACACAGCTTTGTTGGTATTAGTGTTTTTTGCACTAATTCGTTCCGGGGTTGAAGCCGGTTGAAACTTTACGCCTCTCTTGCCTTCAAACTATCATTTTACGCCAGCACAATTAGATTCGTGTATGAGAGGACGATGAAATCGTAATTAAGATATTTTATAAATATCCATTCCCAATCCAGATTTTTAAAACATTCTAGAATTTACCTAATATGTTACAGAAATTGTTAGTATAAAGTAAAACATAAATACACTAATAAGCAGACTAGTTCACTACCGGGGGGGCAGCCTTTAATATAAATAAAATATTACTAAATTTTCGAGCTTAAGGTCTTTTTGTTATAAAAAACTTTTAACGTTTAACTCTTCATAGTTCATAATTAGACGATGTTGACACAACATAATAAGAATTAATTTTCTGATTTTTGTGCGTTAATAATTTTTTCTATATTAGAGCCCAGAAGATGTTTTTCAATGAAAAACGAAATATTGGCAAATTAAAAATTGTAAAATTAGAATAATTAACAATAAAACCAGGACCTCGAGCTCAAAAGGAAAAAAAAAGTTCTTTTATTTATAACTGACAAATTAAAAAATTTTTAATTCAAAAACCAAAAATATTTTTCAAATCAAACTTGATCTATTACAATATAAATAAATTTTTAACTTCCGTTTCTATTTTTATAAATTAAGTGTCTATAATTTTGTGCTACATTTTCAGTGTCTGACTTAAAATTAATATTAATATTAAAGGTCGAACAAAATACATATTATATTTAATATAAATATTTATTTATTTATTTTTATTTATTTATTCACATATAATCGTAAGCCTATATAGGCCAAATTGATGAAGTAACATTTGACAATTCAATTGTAAAATATTATTTTAACTTATTTTAATAATACATTTAAAAAAATATGTTTTACCACGCTTCTCTGCAGGAAAGAAACCAGAGTCTCTGGCGGGAATCGAACCCGCAACCCCGGCGCTGATAGACTAGCTTACTACCAGCTTGCCTACCGGGGTACTCTTGAAAGTGGTAACCAAATTATTGTAACATTCTGTAAAAAACCTTCTCTTGACTTAATAACAAAAAAAGTAGTCTTTTAAATTGTTTAAAAGTATAAGAAAAATTCCTATTTTCATATGGTAATATTGAATTCCACAATCTAGTCACACGTACTACAAATGATCTCTGCATAACCATTGTATGAAAACGAGGACACAACAAACAGTGAGTTTTCGTTGATTGCGAGAGAGTAAACCGTGATACAAGAAAATATGGAGAAGAAGTTTTAAACATTTTGTAAAACAATATTAACAATTTATGATTTAAAAAGTACCTAAAACTGCATCCCAAATATTTAGTATGAATCGTTTTCATAGGAGAATTCGTATGGGGGCAAGGTGAAATAATGGACCGATTTCGAAACGAATCTGCCGTTTAAAAGTAATTTTAACTAAATGTCCTAAAAAATCTAAAAAATGTACCATTAAATACAGTTTGTATCGCTGGTATGCACAACGGTTATAAGCATTCACAGCTTCAAGGCGTCCCAATTTGTATATATGGGAGAATCACAAGGTTTGCTAACCAGTCATATTGTCATAACATCCTAAAATTTTACAACAGCTTAAAAAAAAATTGTTGTGTATAATACAAAAAAAGTCCTTAAATAATAAGACCTTTAATGCTCTGTTTATTATTTTCTCATAATTAAGTACACAGTAGAAAGTACACAGCAGCAATCACATTTTTTTCTTGTTATTATTTTAAGCCAAACATACTTATGACTTTATGACTACCCTAATTGTGTATAGTATTCAAAAAAGCCGAAATAGTTTTGTATTTATATAAGCATTTTCCTAATTTATATGTATATCCCGCATAAATGCATCAGAAAAAAGTTTTTTAAAAAGTTCTCATACAAGGATTGTTTAAAAACAAAAACTACAAACTTTTAAACTTCGAGTGGTCACTTTTTTACAAGCAAAATTGTTTTTATTCAGAATTCTGATGAATATTGCGACATTTTATTTTAGCTCTCTATGTGCATTTATGAAAGCGTGTAAAGAACTTGTCTTTTAATAAAGAAAACAAAATTCTGTTACGTTTTACAACTAGAATCTTAAAATTAACTTTAATCTGAATACACGGCAACGCTGGTTATATTCGTTTTTGGCCCAGACGTAATTGGAGGGCAGAGAGAAAAGTATAATAAAAAAACCTTACGAATAAACAACGAAATAATAACAAATAGTGGTTTTCTTCTTCTTCTTCTACTTATATACTAATAAAACAAGCAGTAAGGAAAGAAAGTAAGAGAGAGATAGAGAGAGAGCGAGAGAGACAAATAAGTAAGAGTTTTAACACACGGCTGGAAAACGAAACCAAAAAGATTAAATTTAATTAAAAAAGAAAGAACAAAATAAAAAAACCACAATACAACAACAACCAATTTGTTTATTGTTTATAACAACTTGCAAATAAATACAAAATAATCATTAAAAAAACAAAATAACTTCTAGCAAGCAAACGTTTAAATAATACAACAACATTATTGAAATGTGCTACAACCAGCCTTACCGTTGGTGCCACTAAAGTAGCAATTTGCCACTTTTTCGACTGCTTGGATACTACTTGGCAACTTTTACAAAATGCACCCAAATGTGATACGTTTTGTAATTCTTGCCACGTTTTTGATACTTTTTACGTAAGGAAAAGATACTTTTTTTCTTTCTTTAATATATAAGCAGGGCAAGTTTAAAATGGCACGAAAAATTATTAAAAATGGCTGGCAAAATGGCATGAAAAAGTATAAAAATTGGCATGTAAAATGGCACAAAATGGCAAAACTGGCAAAAATAAACATGTTGTTATTAAGAAACATTTATTTTATTAAGTATTTATTAAGTTGTGTAGTACAATAACATGTTTCTTAAAATTTTTAAAAATAAATAAATTCCTGTTATCGCATAAAACAGTTTAATAAATGGAAAACACTCTTTCAACATTGCAAGATGTAACTGGAGCATATTTGAACGCTAATAGTTCAGATAAAGAAAGGTTGGCAATAAATTAATCCGTCTCAATTTCATTAAAATATGAGTAGCCCACTTGCAAACACCGCTAAGTTAAAAAAAAAAAAATCTGAGAAAATCGATTAAAACAGTTTTCTAAAATTGAAATGCCAAGCCATATAGAGAGTTTTGCAGGAGTATTGAATAATTAACTAGAAATGGCCCGTAATTTAAGGAGTTTTGTACTAGCTTGATAGTGGCTTAGGAATGCATTTTAAAAAACAAATAAATTGGCGACTTTTACAGAATTTTGTGAACAACTCACATATCGATGGTTTTCTTCCGCAACCACGAAAAGTAGTTGTTTTTGAGTTACGAGGTTGCGGAAGAAAACCATCGATATACTATTTCTTATTTTAATTAATCTTGTAATCCGGTATTACGATCTAAAACTTTGTTTAAACTTTTCAACAAAGTTTAATGTCAATTAAGTCTTAGCTTTCATTTATATAAAGCTCTTTTGTTTGTAATTTCAAGAGAATTGAGCAGATGCATTGAAAGTGCTCTTTTATGTACACTTATTCACTTTTTACGTCCGATTTTTGCAACATTCTTATAGCATTTCGAAGAGGTTCTGCCTCATATTCACTTAGCTTATTTAAACATTGTTTCTAGTTTGCAAAAAAGGAATCTGGGGGAATGGGGAAACAACTTCTAAAAAGTTTTTAAATGTCTACCTGTGCAATACAATGTCTTAAATAAATCAAAGAAACTGTTTTCAGAAGAAAAATTACAAGAAATGTATTACTAAATGTATATAAAACACATTACATAAATATCTTCTATTTGCTGCATAATCCAAAAAACATGTTTGGCAGAAAACGAGATTAACGTTTTTGAATTACTAAATCATTAAAGTTATTATTTTATAAAAATTACTTCTCGAGAGAAAGATTTACAAAATATTTATTTTAGTTTTTACAATAAATGACCCATTTGTAAGTAAGTAGTAAAGGGTGGTTAAATTTTTAGGGCCGATGTTGAATGTGAACCACACCTAAACGCCAAGTTTTTTTTCCGAATTTTATTTAACATTTCTCTATTTCAGACTTACTCAATTTGAACCATGGAGAGATACACAATCCAACAACGTGTTAAAGTTATCCAGACTTATTATGAAAATGGATGATAAATTTCGAAGAAAATCATCTTCAGTGATGAGGCACATTTTCACCTCAGTGGATTTGTCGATAAGCAGAATTTCCGCATTTGGGCGAATAATAATCCAAGAGTGATTGTCGAAAAACCAATGCACCCACAAAGAGTGACTGTTTGGTGCGGTTTATGGGCTGGCGGCATCTTCGGGCCGTATATTTTCTAAAATGAGTCCGCTCAGACAGTTACTGTGAATAGTGTTCGCTATCGTGAGATGATAACGAACTTTTTATTGCCCGAATTGGAAGATATGGATGTGGACGATATGTGGTTTCAGCAGGACGGTGCCACTTGCCACACAGCTAACGAAACAATGGCTCTTTTGCGCAACAAATTCAATGGCCGTGTTATCTCACGTAATGGTGATGTCAATTGGCCGCCAAGATCATGTGATTTGACACCGTTGGACTTTTTTCTTTGGGGTTATTTGAAAGAAAAGGTGTACGTCGATAAGCCAGCAACAATTCAAGAGCTAAAGGATGAGATAATTCGGCACATTAACGGCATAGAACCTCCATTATGCCTCAGGGTCATCGAAAATTTGGACCATCGGATGGAGGTGTGCCGCCGTGGTCGCGGCGCCCATTTGGCCGATATTTTGTTCCATACATAATTGAGTAATACCAATATATCATAATAAAATAAAATTACAATAATTTCCTAAATAGTTCGTGTTTTATTCAAAATCAACATCGGCCCTTGAAATTTAACCACCCTTTAGTAGTATGTCCATTGTAATACGATCAATTGTTTTTAGTGCATATAATTAATATATAATGTTTTTTGTTATGTTTTTATACCATTTATAAAATGTTATTTCAAATTATAATAAATAGAAAAAAGCGTTAAAAATACATAATGTAGTGTACTTATTTTAATTTTAAAAGATGTGCCCCTTTATTTTTAAAAAATCAAATTTTTGGTGCCACTTTTTTTTGTAGATATCCCCTTTTTTTGGTACTTATTGAAAATATCCGACGGTAACGCTGGCTAGAACAACAAAATAAAATTTAAAAAAGAACGTAATAATAGAAACAAGTAAGATTGCTATATCGTTAAATTATCTTCAATCCTGATGAGGACCTAGAATAAATATACTTTTTAGGGTCTAAGATCAATATTGTAGAAAATACAAAAGGAATGACAAATTTACATATACCCTTTTACTTTCACAGAAAAAATTATCAGTAGTTTTTTATTAATTAAAAAAAATTATTTAAAAAGTATGTCAATTTAATTAATGTGATAATTGAATCAATTATTTTTTTTGTTGAATGAAAATTAAAAATAATTTTTGATTTAATTAACATTTTCGTTGTTTTGAAAAAAATTTTAATTAAAATAGTAATTAAATAACAAAAAATCTTAATTGATTTTTTCGTTTGAAATAAAATAATTTAAACTTGTTGAATTGGTGTTGGGAATTGTCAAAACCTGAAAAACGGCAAGGTTTTTTGATAATTGTTTTATTTAAAATTAAAAATATCGTTTATTGAAAAAATAAAAATATTCACAATTTTAAATTTTTACAATTTTAATTAATCTATACAATCATTTTGCAAAATCAACAAATTGTTTGCTTGATTCTATGAATTTGATATAAATTTGGTGATTAGAGACATTTTTTAATTTTTTGTGTGTTCGGTGAAGGGTATAAAAATTGGATTGTTTATAAAGTAACTTTTTAAATGTTGAGATTTGTTGCTGGCTGAAAATGGGTGTATTGCCCTCTGTTGCAGTTTTTTTTTTTTTTTTTTTTTTTTTTTTTTTTGAAATAAACCTACAATGTATACATATGTTATGTACATACATATGTTATGTACATACTCGAAAGAAAAGAACATTTTTCAATATCGACAAAACTATTTTTGAAGAAATTTCATATTTAACCATAACATGTTTAGAGGCAACCGTAATATGGTTGTGGCTTCTTGATTGAGGACTAATTTAACCAAATTATGGTTGCTGTTGGCAAAAATATGGTCAAAACAACTATAATATGTTTAAAAATATCCATTTTTTTAGATTTGTTAAAGATGACCATATTGAAAAATGTTTTTTCTCTGCGTGTACTTACACTAACTTAACTTTCGTAAGAAAACAGATAATACTTAAAGGGTGGTCCAATCATAATTGTGAGTCCCAACTAAACGCCAAGTTATTTGAGCAATTTAATTTGACAGTTCTTTGTTTCAGTGTTTGACAATTTCAACCATGGAGAGATACACAGTTGAGCAGCGCGTTAAGATTGTTGAATCCTTTTACGAAAATGGGCGTTCAAATCAAAATGCATTTCGTGCACTTCGTGATTTTTTTTGGTCAGCACAATCGACGAAATGTGTTCACAATCGGGAGGATTGTGCTTAAATTTTAGCAAACCGCGTCTGTATGGAAATGTGAAAAACTTGTGCATGCCCGTTTGGTGCGGTTTATGGGCTGGCGGCGTCATCGGGCCGTACTTCTCCGAAAATGAGGTTAACCAAGCAGTTATCGTGAATGGTGTTCGCTATCGCGAAATGATAACGGACTTCATGTGGCCCGAAATTGAGGACGTGAACCTGGACGATATGTGGTTTCAACAGGACGTTCCCACCTGCCACACAGCCAACGAAACAATGGCACTTTTGCGCGGAAAATTCAATGGCCGGGTTATCTCACTAATTGGCTTATTGGCCTTCACGATCATGTGATTTGACACTGTTGGAATTCTTTCTTTGGGGATATTAAATAAGTGTACGTTAATAAGTCAAGAGCAATTCAAGAGCTAAAGGATAAAATAATTTGGCACATTAACGACATTGTACCTCAATTATGTCTTAGAGTCATTGAAAATTCGGATCATCGGATGAGGTATGCTACTGTTGCCGTGGCGAGAATTTGGCCGATATTTTGTTTCAAACATTATTGTCATAGATTTTTTTTTTATAGAGTGACACAAGTTTAAATCATAATAAAACAAGGAAATATATTTTTAATATCAATGAATTGGGCTTTATTGGAAAGAAAATTGTATGAAATTCAGGTTTAAATATGATTTCTGTCATGTGGCCGCCACGGCTGGTGCAATCTGGAACACCAATTTTCAACCAAATTTCGCAGCATTTGCGGCCGTATTTCGCCGATAACTCTTCGAATGTTGATTTCCAGGTGTTCAATTGTTTGAGGTTTACCGACGTTGACAAGTGACTTAACATAACCCCAAAGAAAATAATCCAATGGGGTTAAATCACACCATCTTGGTGGCCAATTAATTGGGCCATTTTGTGAAATTATTTTTTCGTCAAAAGGTGAGTAAATCAATTGTAGCGCCCGCCAGACCTTAAAGCGCACCAAACAGATATTTTCTGTGGATGTAATGGTGTTTCGACAAAAGCTTGTGGATTCTCCTCACTCCAAATGCGGCAATTCTGCTTATTTACGTACCTATCATCGGAAAATAAATTTTGAATGGAAATTTAAAATCAATATCCATTTGTGCTTCAGCCCATTCGCCGAATTGGAGGCGTATACGATCGTCGTTTGGCTTTAATTCCTGCACAAGTTATATCTTGAAAGCTTTTAAGCCAAGATCGTTTCGTAAAATCTTCCATAAAGTGGAAGGATACAACCCCAGTTGCTGAGAACGGCGACGAACTGATTGATTAGGATCATATTGAATGCTTTCCTCTATAGCGGCTACAGATTCTTCAGTGCGCACTGTCCGGCGTCTTACGGGGTGCACTTTATCAGTAACAGTAAATGTCGTCCGAAAACGATCTATTGTTCTTTGAATTAGCCGCCATAAATTGGAAAAAGTGCACGATGATCTAAAGTGGTCTATTATTTCACCTGATCCCTATTCAAGAGTACTCCAGAATTTAGGGTTATGGTACGAATTTACTATTAATACTATGGTAAAGGGTATATCAGCAAAGCTAAATAAAGAAATATTACTTGGTTTCTAAAATCGATTCCGCAGAAAAAAGTGATTAATTTAAGACTTTTGAAAGTTTTTGACAAGACACAGTAATAAATAAGCCGAACTTATTGTTAGACGAGTTTTTGTGGAATATTGAAAGGAAATACTTGAGTTTTACCAAGCTCTGTTAATTCTTCTACTCCACCAAATCATAAAATTAGCCTGTGGCTTATTTTAAAATATTAATTCTTTGTTTGCAAAATAATTCCTAATTCTTTAATTTATACATACATTTCGCACTTGATCATAAAGAAGGTATTAACTCAAAATTTAAAAATTTTCGGTAGAAGCAAAATATTGTTTAGGTCAACTGTTTCATTACCAAAATGAAGCGGTTAGATATGAATATGTATTACGTGTCGATTTGTTCCAAAAAGTAAAAAAAAAAATTAAAATATTTAGTAAATACACCCTTAATAAACACGTGCGATATTGATTAAAATAAGATGTAACGTTAAATTAACAATAAGCAAAATGTCAACTCCAACCTCGAAATTTTGGAATTAAATGGGTTAAAGAAAAAAGACAAGTGAAATTAATATCTTCTATACACAAACAATTAATGAAATTAATATCTTCTATACACAAACAATTAATGAAATTAATATCTTCTATAAACAACCAAGAGAGCAAACATGCAAACAATTGAACAAACAGAACACAAATTCTGATGCAAACAATACAATAAAAATCCATAAGAACATACAATTATTATGGCAGTGTTGCCACTTTGTGGGTTATTACCCGAGTTGGGTGTAACTTTTAATTTCTTTCAGGTGTAATTTTAAGTTCTTTCTTAAACTGGATATCGGAAGAACATTGATATTCAAAAAAATAAAAAAAATATTGTTGATGCAGTCTTCTCAACCAAAGTAATTGTTTCTTAAAAAAAAGACTTCCATTTTTCAAAAACTTGATTACGATAAATATAAGTTCCATAGTGATTTAAAATCCGACGTTTGTTAAAGTAATATATAAGGAGATCGATCGTATAGTATTCGACCGGTTTAAACCGGTTATTTTAGTTTTGGCCAAGTCGAATATCTTAAAAATGGTAATTTTTCGAATATCGAATAAACCGGTTATTTTGGTCAAATAAACCGGTTATTTTTGTAATGTGTAATTTATATACGTTTTCCTTACTTTTGTTATAAATGTACCCGTGATTGAAGTATTTTTTTAATTGAATATTGGGCAAACTTAAACTTTTTATGAAGAACGTCAAAACAAAATGTAACAAAAGTCAAAAAAACATTTTGAGCAATGTAAATACAAATCGCTTATATAAGCGTGTATTCTTGTAACAAAAACCAAAAACAATTGAAAATACTACATAAAAAAGTTTAGCTTAAAAAGCAATTAGCAATTTGACAGTATTCTAAATATTATATACAAAAATTAGTATTGTGGTTATTTTGTTGAACTATTTATGGTTTTTAATCCAAATTTTTAATGTTAAATTAATTAAATGGATAATCATTCAAAAAAGCAAATTTCAATCTACCAAAGGTTAAAATACAATTTGGTTTAAGGATTGATGTTTGACTATTGACGTCAGCAGTCGTCGATGGCTGCGAGTGTAAGACGGCAAATCCATCTGAGGAGATCGAGTGGTTGCGATCGAAACATGTCATGGTAACCTGCCGGCCAGGGTTCGAGCCCCGGCCACGGTCAATAATGAAAGATTATCAATAACAATTTTAATTAATTTTCATGTTGGACAATTCCTTTCTTCATAAAAATAATTTAATGAAAATTAAATTTAGTGAACTTAAGCCTAATTAAAAATATTAAAACTATTATATACAAATATTTGTATAAAGATGTCATCACTGGTGATATTTCGTACTGATTTAAAAGACAAAGGAGCTTAAAGGGCCATAAAATGATAAGTTGCAAAGGTTCTTCACGTCACAACTTATTAATCACCTTTAATTAGTCTAACAGCTTGACATAAATATACGCCAAGTAAAACTTAACTCTGTTCCAAGTAGTTCTTAAGAGACTGCAAATAATACTAAACTAAAATATGTCCTGTTACCGAGGACGGTTTGTCCGTTAAGGCACTAAAAACTCTTAACTAGTTCTAGCAAATCTTCATGCTTAAAACTACAACATACCGGCGGAATCAACGGAATGGAAAAATTCATCAGTTTTATTGATTAAAACACCAAAAACTTAAAACAAAATTGAAGGAATCAAACAATGTCATGGAAGGTCTTAAATTGTGATCGACGAATTGACAGATATTTTATACAAAAAGCATGTTCATGTTACAATTCGTGTCTATAATGCTGAAACAAAATATAGTTGAAGTCTACTGATTCATATAGACATGCTTAAAACTCATTTAAAACAAATTTCGGAGAATATCTCAAATAACAAATTTCTTAAATGCCTATAATTTTTTAAAACCAAAGTTTTTCAAAATTTTTACAGCTATGTTCACATCTATTAAATATTTGATGTCCTACACGTAACCACTAGTTTTCTAAAAGAATGGTTTGCTTTTGCAAAACGTTTGGCTAGAGAAAAGATTATTTAACAGTTTCTAAATTACATTATAAAATTATTATCTTAGACATAAAGTTTAGTAAATAAATAGAAATTGTTAAAAATAAAGCTCAAGTTTAATCAATTTACTGGTCACGCTTTTTTTTTTTTTAATTTTATCGTCAAATATTTTTTAGGTCTGAACATACCTTAAGTCATATCTATGCATTTTGTTGGTTCCCTACCATCGTGAATTGCTTTGTTTTTATTCAAATAAACTTTTTATTATAAAAACTAATTTGATATTTGCATTTTTATGTATTCGAATTAAAACCAGTTAACCGATTATTTTTAAAATGCTTAACCGAAAACCGGTTTATTTTAAATAGCAACTATTCGGAATATTCGAAAACCGGTTTTTGAAAAAAGTCGAATAATCGATCTCCCTAGTGGAATTTATTACAAAACGCTTTAGTTGAGAGAGTATTTAGCGCCCTAAGTCCTCGTCCATATTATGAAACATTTGCTGCGAAACATTTCAGTTTGTTGATGAAAAGGGAAAACAAATGGAAAAGTGTACTTTGTTTCATGTAGAAGCAGTTTTTGTTAGTTTGGTATTGAAAGGAAGAAGAAAAAAGAAGGCATATAAAATACTTAAATGTTGCAAAGAAAAAAGTTCAATGTCTTAAATTGAATAAAGTTTATGCAGCAAATGTTTTATAATATGGACAGGACTTGACAGAAAATTCGTTGGCGTATGCAGGCACCACCTGCAACCGAGACGGTTCAACATATAATGTAGTTGTTTAACTCCCAGGAAGTAAGCAACTTATTGCGCACAAGCTTCATCTTATTGCCAGTCAGAGGTGGTACGTTGAAACTACCTGTGGGGAAATCAGGAATATGTGGCCCATCGTAGATAAAAAAGGGCACGGCGGGCATTACGGCTGTCCAGACATCACCTAAGGAACCTAATTGCCGTTATAACTGGCCACTGGCCCATTGGTAGGCACGCCCAGAGGCTGGGGCTCCCTTTTAATGACTTATGTAGAAGTTGTGGTGACGAGGAGGAGGAAGAGTCAACGGAACATCTTCTCTGTAATTGTCCGGCATTCGGAGATTTAAGACTTGAAATGTTTGGTTGAAGAGCCCTTGGGGACAAAACTTATCTCTCTGATATGATTTAAACCGGATCCACTCCTTTATTGAATTGACCGGGTGGCTGCGTGAGAATATTAGCAGCCAGGTAACAAAGGACCCTTGGGAGACGGTGTAACATGGTAATACAACGGGGACTAATTAATGGACCCACGTGAGCTGTGCTTGATCAAGGCTGCCAATGGAACCTTACCTAGCCTAACAGAAAATCTGAAATAACTTTTCATTTCACTGTTTCAGAGAACGAGAATTGACCCCGTGGACCTAACTGCAAATACTTTTAATACAAAATAATTGTGGTTACTTTTTATCGCTTTTGGTTACTTTTTTACATTTCGGTTACGCAATTTTTTGGTCGTGGCAACGCTGCTTTCAACCTATTAAGGCACTCTTTGCTACTTGTTTTGCTCCATCGCTTACTTTTTTTTTAATAAAACAACGTTGATGAAATTAATAAATGACAGTGATGATGATAATGTAAAAGTTATTGTTTGATGACTGAAACGGGTGTGTGGTGAGGGTATGAGTCCAACACGTGCGTTTTTTCAACGCTACTTCTAACACAACAATGTGGTGCTATTTGGTTTGTATACACGAAATATAAATAAAGCCATACATCTTCGTACAACAAACAAAATCATGTGTAGAACCCGAATTTTCTATTTTAGATTTTTTTTTAGATTAAATGTTGTACGAAGTTTGCTTTTTGTTGTTATCGTGGTTTAACAAATAAAAAACGCTAAATAAATTTAAATTGTTTCTTTTTTTCTTTGAGAGCTTTGAGTGTTTGGAAAATTTATGACATTTAATTGGTCCCTATTTTTCTTTTAATCGATGTTCTTTTTTATACCCTCCACCACAATTAGTTGTGAAGAGGGTATACTAAGTTTGTCATTCCGTGTGAAACTTTTTTATTATTCATCTCAGACCCCATAAAGTATATATATTCTGGCTGTTTGAGTAATTCTAAGTCGATTTAGCCATGTCCGTCTGTCTGTCCGTCTGTTGAAAACACGCTCACTTTCGAAAAACTCAAAAGAAATAAACAAACTAGGTGTCAAATTGCTTGTAGTTATCCTAAGCAGTTTGGGATTGAATTTCAGCAAAATCGGTTCAGTAGGACCAGAGCTATGAATCAAAATGTGGAACCACCACCTTCAAAAACTTGATAATTTTGTTACAAAAACTAACATAAATGATGCAAAAATGCACGGAATGACATAAGATTTTGCACAAGTCCGTTTTATTCGACTTACACTGTAAAATTTCGCGAAGGTCGGTCCATAATTTACCCTAAGCCCCATATAAACACTAATCCCGGAAAACAGTTTAGTACGCCTAAAACCGTAAAAAATAATGCAATCATAACAAATTTTGGCTCGTCACAATTTTATAGGACTATAAATGATACTGTGAAATTTCGTGAAGATCGGTACATAATTTACCCTAGGCCCCATATATGCCCTACTTCCGGAAAACAGTTTAGTCTCCTAAAACCATAATTAATAACAAATCGTCACAGTTTAAGATAATAATAATAAAAAGACATCATACAGATATTACTCCTTAAACATTCGAACTGTCGGTGGAGGGTATCAAAGATTCGGCACAGCCGAATATAGCACTCTAACTTGTTTCTTCTTTATTTTGTTCTTTTAAATATTAACAACTGGGTTATAGTTTATCGTTTTTTGAACGTCATCGCTTTTACTTTTTCCTTGTATTCAATTTAATTTGTCAAAAAAAAAAAAACTAGAATACATTTTTTAGACAAGTGAAGATTGAATTATTTACAATCAATGGTGTTCAGTCGACCCAGTTATTAATAAATGTAAGTGAGTTCTATGTATGTACATAAATTATTTGGGGAATTCCTTTGCGTTTTGTGTTAACGGCAAAAATGTGATCGTGCAGTCACCAGAGAATTCAAGAAAGTGTGCAACCAACAAAAATATCTAGAATAGGGCAAAATACAAAATTTTATAATGTACTAAAAGAAAACTAATAATCGGTTTTTGTTTCGATCGGTTCAGCGTTACCAAGGCCTTGCATGTTAAAAATAAATCGAAATCTCATATACTTATAGAAACACTTAAATAATATTATAAAGAAGTATCTTTTAGAAAAATCCCCTATAACATGTTTACACCCACACTTCAAAAGTAGAGAGGGTAGTATGCGTTTGTGCTGTTCGACAGCAACCGGTATTCGAATATTTCAACTTTTTGAAATTTTTAAAAACCGGGTTACGGTTTCTCAATTCAGTAAAAACCCCGATTGAAAAGTTTGTAATTTAATTTTCGCCCCCCCCCCCCTCCCTCCCCACTTCTAAAAATCGTTTAAGTCAAACAAATTTCATATAGATGTTGATATGTAACCAATATTCAGCACAAAGAACTCTTATGTAAATTAACCTCTTATCATAATTTTGTTTTTCCGGATCCATGATTGGCCATGGGTCACGAATAGAGTTCAATCTCGAAAACGAATCTTTATATACTTTGATGTAGGTATCAACGGGTCGGACTTGAGCAACTATACATTCTTGTTTAGTTTAAGATTTGTTATTTTGTCCTCTCATTTTACAAATTATTCACCAAAAATTGTAGAAAAGAAAGAGGAAAATTATTCCAACCATATTTACAAACTGAAATTAGTTTTATAGCGATGCCATGTCAAGTATTCGTCAGTAGTTGCTTGTACCTCTCTCTCTGAGTTCTTTTAACGACAACGTTTGTACTCAAAGAAATGTGAGATGTGGCTTGTTACTTTATTTTGTTTCGTTTTTGTGTTTCGAACTTTTTCAATCTTTTTTTTTTAAAAAAGAATGTCATCTTGAATAATACTTTATTTTTATATGAGAATTTGTTTATAATTCTAGGATTTTTTCTTCATCATTCATCTTTCCGTTCCGGCTTGTTGTGTATGTATTTGGTTTATATCATTAAAGTTAACCCAAGCAAAGTGTGTAAATTTAAGAAAGTGAAGGGTAATACATACGAGGGATATGCGAGAATTTTTTTTAAGTTTGATTATTATTATTGGCAAGTGAGTTTGGAGTATTTTTTGCGATGTTTTTAGAAATTGAACTTATAAAACAAAAGTTTAAGCAGCTCATTATGAAAGTCTTCCATTTAATCTCAGAGCATCGCTTTCACGCAATTAATGTTTTGTTTTGGGAATAAAAATTATATCCAAATTACAATAGTGGAGAGGGTATTATCGGATTGTGCTGATGTGTGTAACACTCACAAATATTCGTCCTACCACAAATTTTAGTATTCCGATCTATTTAGAATCACTTTCTGAGTAGATCAAATGTTTTCTTTCCGTCCGTTCGGCTGGCTGGATGGCAAAATGTTTTCAAAAGTAACTATAGGTCCCATGTATATTCCTTAATTCACTTAAAGGCAAATTAATTTTATATAAATAAAGATATCTGAATAATATTCGGTACAACGAACTTTTACATGAATCTTTACCTCATAACATAATTTTGTTTTGGTGTGTCCATGATTGCCCATGGCTCCCAATTAGGGGGTACTGTTAAAAATTTGTATTTATAGAGTTAAAAAGGTCAGGCTTGGCCGACCTTACTTTCTCTTACTTGTTTCTCTTTTTGGGTTCGTTCAGATTTGCGCTTTAGATTGTTAAAACTTATTTTCTTTTTTTTATTATCGTTTATGCAGAACCGGGATTTTTGTTGTTACTCTTAAATTATTGCACAGGTCATTGGTTTTTGGCACGAACACATTTGTTTTCTCTAATTCTTCATATTATTTTATTTTTCCTAAAATTATTTTGCCTTCAACTCTATCAACCTCACTATTTACTTTAAAAAAATCTCCCTCTAGTAAAGAGAGAGGCATACATTTTGTTTGCATTACAATTTTATAAGAGGATCTTTCAGTGCACTTTTCCTCTTTCCATTCGACTTTCGCTAAGCAAAAACCCAGTTAATTCGCTTATTATCAGTAATGAAGGTTTTTTTTGTTTTCCCTGTTGTTTTGTAAGCACTTCTTAAACTATCCTCGTTGGTTAACACACTTAACATTCTTTCATATATAATATTAATATTTTACATTGTTAGTTTAAAATATACTTTATAAAGTATGCTTTTTTTGTTCCTTCTTCTACTTCATCTTGAAGTACCTGTTAGAAAAGTTTCAGACATGTAACCCTTTTTTTTGTTATCCTGTTACTATAGGGTGTTTTTTTTTTAGCTGCATGAGAAGTTTCGATATCTATAACTATTATTTAACAGCCGATAGTGTCAAACTGTGTTGACATTTCTTTTCAGTAAGGGCTGGCAAGTTGTCAAAAATTTATTTTGAAAAAAAAAAATCTGATTGCGAAGTTGATAAAGCACTTTGTCCATTTTACGAAGCGTTTTTTCTTGTTAAAAATTGCCGTATTTGGAGCGAAGACAATCCTCAAGCCGTTAACGAATCACCATTACATCCATTAAAATTGACTGTTTGGTGCTGTTTTGAAATAAGCAAGGAGCTGCCGTTACGGTGAATGGCGAGCGCTATCGAGCCATACTGACTGAAGTTTTGTTTCTGAAAATTAATCAGCTAAACAGTAACGACATTTGGTTCCAACACAAGCGCAGCTTGCCATCCAGCGCGCTGAATGATCGATTTATTACAAAATCAATTTGTTGACAACTTTATTTCCTGTCCTGTTTACTGGCCCCGTCGTTTGTACGATTGAAAGCCTCTGGATTGCTTTTCATGGTGTTATGTCAAGTCATTGGTTTTTCCCGACAAACCAGCATTTCTTAAAGCATTCAAAGCCCCAATATTCACGTCACCATTGACGACATACGGCCAGATTAAATGGAAAAAGTAGTCTAAAATTGGACTTATCGAATGGACCATGAAATTCGTTGCCGCGGCGGATACAAAAGACTACCAGATTATAATGAAAAAAAAAAAAAAAAAAAAAAAAAAAATTATTGCAATAATATTTCTGTCTTGTATTATTATTTGAAGCTTTCATGCAACTAAAAGAACACCCTTTACTTATTTTTGCAAACTTGTGGTTATTGATGCATTTTTTGCTACACTTTTTTATTCTTTTAAAAAGTTTCTTTTCGTGATTATTTATGCTGAGAGTTTGCTCTTCCTTTAATTGTATACTTTCTCTCTGTAACAAAATCTTCAAGAACTAAAAATAAATAAAAAAAAGAAAATATAAATAATAAAGTAAATAGATGTATGAAATTTATACTTTTCTGCAGGGGTACTCATTCGTTCCCTTTTTTTCTTTACCAACAACAACAAACAATTAAAACGTTTCGTGAAAACAACGTGGGAACTTTTTCTTTATTGCTTATCGTGTTACAGTGATGTTGTTCTTATTAGTTTTGTTGTTGCTGTTACTGTAGTCTGACGATTGGCTGTTTGGTTGGATGATACCAGAAGATTCAACAACTTTCCACTCCAAATTACTTTTTTTTCACTTTACATTCATGGATAAATATGTCGTTGACATGATGGCCTGTTACTTGTTTTCTTGCCTACTTGGTTTTCTTACTAACAATCGTTTTTTTTTTTTTTTTGTTTTAATTGCTGTGGACACTATTGTCATTGTAATTGCTGGTGTTTAGCTGGTGATAAGTGAAGCATGTGGTTTGGATACCAATGGCGAAGTCATTATAAATCCCATACACCACGAATTTCTCAAGTGGCTGTGTTTTCAATTAAAACCATCCTCTAAGTGTGTTCGTTCAATTGCTCGTACACGCATTACTGATGTTAAAGAGCTTGTTCCATATTGTTAAAATAATCAATAATTCCACATAAAACAATGTTTTATATTAGAAAAAAAATCGGTTGGAATTTATTAATAAGATTTTTTTTGTCCTGCTTAATTCCCAATTTTTATTCTTGATTATTTAAATTTATTGTTGGGGGATAAGCTAGTTTCTATGCGCATTTCACTGGTTGCTTAGTCCAGATCATCAGGAAACATTCTTAAAACAAATTTTAGAAAAGCCAAAATTTTTAGCAAATAAAACTGCAGAGTGAATGAGAATTGCAGACACTCAAGTAGTTTTCTTATTTGCAACGATATCAAAGCTTAAACAAAATACCAACAATAAACAGTGAGTTTATCTTTTCTTACATTCCCCACAACAATTGGTTGGAATTCTCCCAACATTTATTTAGTTGAAAGTGGATTAAGAAAAAACAAAATAAAAAAAAAACAAATTCCTTTATTGTTTTCGCAAGATAATCAAGAATAAAAATTGGGAATTAAGCACGACGAACAAAATCTTTTAAATTTTTAAAAAAGTTTTGGTTCAAAATTCCCCGGAAATTGATTGTGGGATTCCCTCAAGCAAAGGGTCATATAGCCATGTTATGGAAATCAAATTCAATTGAAATTGACCAAATTTTAAAAACGATCCTGTTTGAAAAGTGTGGTAAAAATTCCCGTTTCGTGCTTAAAAAATTGGAAAAATCTTTTAAAACAAGACCTAATTACTTCTAAAAAACGTAATCAGCCCAATTATGAATACACATCCCCCGGGGATTTTTTCCATTTTCCCATTTTCACAATTGAATTAACATAGGAAAAATGGAAGAAGGGTGAAAACTCCCGAGGAATTTTTATTCATAATTGGGCTAAATAAAAAAATTAAAAATGTCTCAAAAATTGATGACCAGCGAAAACTTTAAACAACATATTGGTTGATTGGTAACACATATCAATAACTTTTTTATCTAGCTAATAAAATGCACAAATTTCAAAACTTAATTGAAAATTGAATAATGAATGCATCAGCACTAGAGTTTTTTTTTTCCCGGACTTTTTCGATTCCCGGGAAAGCGGGAAATTTTTTTAAATTTCCCGGGATCCCGGGATCCCGCTCCATATAAATAATACAAAGTAAATTTTGGTATTAATTAATGAAAAAAAACTTTTAAAAAAAAACGTAAGGGAACTTGTTTACAAAGAAAGTAAATGAAATGGTTCAATACTAGAAAATTAATTGAAGATTGAAATAGGAACATGAATTATTATTACCTCACGCCTTTATTCTCTGGATAATTCATAAAACAATAATAAAAACAAAATAAAAATTGAGGTACTCAAGATATGAAATAAAAAAGTTAATTAATAAAATGGCTTAGGAAATAACTTTCTGACACACTCAAAGCGCTTTGTAAGTCGTCAAAAAGTATATTCCTGATTTTATTTACTAATTATCATGTTTCCGAAAAATTTCGTTCATTTTTTACCGAGGTTGGACAAATAGTTAAAAGTGCACCGTTGTAGCATGCTTCGGATTCACAATGAGAAGAAATTTTTTCTTTTTTATAAACAACGTCTATATCAGTCAAATGTTAGTCAAGGTTGATGCAAAAAAAGCATCAACCTGACTGCTTCTTACAAACCTTTTCATTTCAATAGGCCCATTTTTAATCTTGAGGACAATGTGTTTTTCAAGTTGTATGTTGTAGTATCGTACACGAGTTTTCAAAATGTTATTTTATTTCGGTTTCCCCGCACTTCACGGGTATATAAACCAACACAAATTGAAATTGAAAATTTGTGTTTATCAACTAATAAACATATCGCTCCTTCATTGCATCATAGTCATATCTCAAAATTTGAAGTAACTTTAGCAAAGTTTTCCTTCATACCTTCTCGTATTATATCTCAAACTGAACCGAAGTTATAGCAAAAAATATCTTTAAATCGGTACATTTTTAAAACTTTAATCGCATTTTGCCAAGATCGTTTGTTTTTGTAGATATGACTTTGTTGCAATAAAGGAGCGATATGTTTGGTATCTTCTATTTTTAAGACTTTTTCATGGACAATGAAACTTTACTGCCTGCATCTTATTTTGAATTAATGTACTTTATTAACTCTTCACTTCACTAAATGTAATAATTATCAACTGTTGCACTGCCCATTCTGCTTTTAGTAGATTTATTGCATCAGGAGACATTGATTTAAATACATTTACTCACTTCTTGTAATTGACCTAATCCACAACCCATCCACAGATGCTAATTTTAAGAGAATAGAAAACTAAATTTCAAAGTATAAATATCTATTTTCTGAAATTATGAGGAATTTTTATTTCCCGGGATCCCGCAAGAAAAATCCCGGGAAAACGGGAAATAAAATAATGGGAATTCCCGGGAAAAAACCCTAATCAGCACCAACAACTTGAAAATTCTTATGTTGAACATTGATCTAGTTTTTTTTTTTTAACTTAAATTTCTAAACCGGTGTAAATGAAGTGTACATTTTAATACATGCATAATATAATTTATAACTCAATACTCTGGGGTCACAGCTATGCAAACAGGTGTATACGATATTAATGGGAAATACAATCTAGTGATATCTGCATTTTTAAATGTATGTTTTTAGTTTTATCTTCAATCTTTCAAACACTCTTCTATATATTGTTTGTGGATACTTTTATCTATTAGTCATCTGTTTCTTCGTTTAATTGTTTATTTTCATTTTTTTATTTACAATTTTTTTTTTTTATTTTAAATGGTTTCTTATAGAGTTAACTTGATAAATTATGTCCTTGTACTTCTACAGTAATTCCATTACTTATTGTTGTACGTTTAATTTATACATGACTGTTTTGTAAGAGCTTTACTTTGCCCTGCTTCACTGTGTTACATGTACATTAGCGTGGCCGTTAGTTGTATGGAGAACTTTTTTTTTTGATTTCTTATACTCTCCCCCTCCAAATCGGTTCAGTTTTATGTAAAAAAAAATACAAAAAAATTTCGTAGCGATAAGTTGTGTTTTAGGGAGGGCGTCCGCCCCTCAAAGTTTGCCATCAAGCCATTTATTCAAATGTAATTTGTTTGCGTATGACTATCTTCTGAAAACAAAATTTTACAAGAATATGATATATGGCAATATTTTAGCTCTTCTAGTCGACAACATAAGCCTCCAAGAAAGTTTTTTGCTAAGACTAATATCTTAGAAAATAATTAAGAAAATAACAACAAAATACCAAACATTTTATATACGTTTTATATATATAAAAAGGCGATTTAATGTCAAGTGACACAATTTTGAAATCGATGTCTTCTGATTTGGATGAAATTTACACCAAGGTTATTCCTATTAGATAGTAGTGTACACACAAATTTTCAACAAGATCGGTCAAAATGTTTCAGAGGTAGAGGGGGTCAAAGTTTGCCATACAGGTGTTCTTTCTCATCCATGTAATTTATTACCTATTGGTGTTAGCAAAATTTGTCCCAAGTAGCTTAGATAGCTATTTAATCAATCTTTTTTAAAAATATTTTTTGGTTTTTTTTTTTAAAAATTTTTTAATTTTTTTTTTTAAATTTAAAACTTTTTTTTTTATTTTTTTTAGCCGTGTTAAATTTAAAAAAAAAATTTAAAAAATTTTTTAAAAAAACAAAAAAATGTTTTTTAAAAAGTTTGATCAAAAAGCTATCTAAGCTACTTGGGACAAATTTTGCTTACACCAATAGGTAATAAGTTACATGGATGAGAAAGAACACCTGTATGGCCAAAATGTCAAACTTTGACCCCCTCTAACTCAGAACCTTTTTGACCGATCTTGTTGAAAATTTGTGTCTAAGCTACTATCTAACAGTACTAAATTTCATTTAAATCGAAAGACATCTATTTCAAAATTGGGTCACTTGACATTAAATCCCCCTTTTATATATATAAAACGTATATAAAATGTTTGGTATTTTGTTTTTATTTTCTTAATTATTTTCTAAAATGTTGATTTTAGCAAAAAACTTTCTTAGAGGCTTATGTTGTTGACTAGAAGAGCTAAAATATTGCCATATATTGTAAAATATGTAAAATATTGTAAAATGTTGTTTTTAGAAGATATTCATATGCAAACAAATTACATTTGAATAAATGGCTTGATGGCAAACTTTGAGGGACGGACGCCCCCCCCTAAAACACAACTTATCGCTACGAAATTTTTTTGTATTTTTTTTTTTTCATAAAACTGAACCGATTTAGGGGGGGAGAATATAAGAAATCAAAATAAAAAAAATAACGGCCACCCTAATGTACATACTTACCACGGGTTCCTTCACACCGATTGTGTTATGTACTTGGTGTAAAAATATAAAATACAATTGCAAACTTAAGAAATTAAACCAAGACATTTAAGCATGACATGAAGACCTGTAACTAAAAAGTAACCAGTAAAATAGTTAATATGTTTTTTAATATTAATTGGGGGTACTCAGATCTATAATGAACATGTTAAGTCCAATCCCATTTGGCAGTTACAAAAATTTAGAGCCTATGCTATCTATTTACGCCATAGACTTTGGTCTGTTTTCACTGCAACGTGAAAAAGAAATGCTATTATTGGAAAAACCTCCCCCCGGAGGTATTTAGGGCAACATTTAAAGGATGTTCCACCTTTTAGTGTTTCATCCTACGGAGAAATCAGGTGTTGTCAGTACCTGGAATTCGGCAAAATTTAGAATTGACAGATCTGTTGAGATCGCGGCTGACCTTTCTGGTACCGCAGGAGTCATTAGCACTTGAGACACAGCATTGGACTGGCTGTTAGTGCGGTCCTTTCGAGAATCAGTCAGCTTTAGGGGTTTTTCTCGAAATACTTGTGCAGATATTCGACCTGCTGGCGGTTCTCCCTAGTTGCTGTTGCTATTCAACAGATGCTGATAGCATGCAAAAATCAGCTACGTGTGTGGCAGTTGCGCTGATACACAGGGCGTTCGGTGGTCTTAACACAATGGAAAACAATGCGTCTACCAACGCCCCAAACTGAGAGAAACCAGACAGCACAAAGCTGGAGCAGTTTGGAACTGAGCTATGTTAAGCTTTTCTTCAAAGCAGCTGTTGGACATTACAGAAGAACATCCACTATCAAACCGAACTTCATCATAGCTTACGCGTGTCAATCAACCTCTAACTGAACACTTTTAAGATTTTCCATTTGCGATCTGAGATTAAACCACAGACAGCCCGAGATTCCCCAAGGTAGGGATTCCAATACCGAAGGCCTTTCGGTATTTAGGAAATCTCGATACCGGTATTACCGGTATTTTCGGTATTATTTATGGAATAAAAATGTCAAAATTTTTTTTTTTTTTTTTTTTTTTTTTTTTAATTTCCTAAGCTAATCCCGCGAAGCTCTATGCTTGTCTGCAGGAAAGAAACCAGAGTCTCTGGCGGGAATCGAACCCGCAACCTCGGCGCTGATAGACTAGCTCGCTACCAGCTAGTCTACCGAGGCACTCCAGAATGAAACAATATTCCAATTACAGTGGTTTCCCGATTTAACGAACTTTCGATTTAGCGAATTCGGGATTTAACGAACAGGCAAAAATTTTACCTTAGGTACTGTGTATAGCGAATTAAAATCCAATTTGGTACTCAAAGTACCGAACAAATAAAAATAATACACAAAAAATTCGAAAAACTAATTTAATTACATAGTTGGAGAAGTCAGGCAAACAGTTGTAGTCTTGACGAAGAATAAGAAATTAATACATGATTAGAAAACGATGTACCTGCTGATGTAGGGGTTAAAAAAAGCTTTGATGTATGTATCTAGTGGGGACAGAAAAATAATATCGATATATCCAAGACATTAAGGGTTTTCATGATATCGTTAAAAAGTCTCGCAATCTGTGCAAACTGCATATTTACGCCCTCGCAAATTTTTTCTTTTTTTTAATCTTTCTTGTCGAAAATTACATATGTATTCAAAACTTAATCCTAATTGTTGTTTGTTAGCCATAACCAATGTTACCGCTAATTCATTGCATTCAAGTGTAAAAAAAGCCTGCTAGGCTGAAAGTGTCGGTTCTTTTCAGCCTCCGGTGGCCTTGGAACTTTATTAGATCCCGAGCGAGGTGGTTGGGATGGACCATTAGTTTATCTGTGTATTTGACGGAATACTTTTTAATTTCTTCCTGAATGGTAGGGATGTAAAGATACTTGAGCTTCAAGAAAAAGCAATTGAAAAAAGTTTAAAGAAATCTCAAAAACAAACGTAATTTACAAGTTTCTTTAAATTATTATGTACTTTTTTCTTGTTTTTTTTTTTTTTTTTTTAAATAATGACTTTTTTTCATTCATTTTATTTAATAAAATCCATTTACTTGTAACACGATATGATATGAATTGTTCTTTTAATTTGTTGTTACACGAATAAATATTTTTTTAGTACTGGATTTAACGAATTTTTCAATTTAACGAACAGGGCTGACAATCAGTTGTTCGTTAAATCGGGAAACCACTGTATATTATATTATTCAATCAATCGATTTATTGTTTATTAAAATACTTATTAAAAAAAAAGATAAATCATTTATACATATTGATGGCTTAATATAAAAAGGCCTAACTCGATTTTTTTAATAAATAACTTTTTTTTAAGGGGCTGTAGTACAACATTTGTTGGATTTTATTAAGTTTTTTTTTCTTCCAAACAAAACAATCGAGTTAGGCCTTTTTTATATTAAGCCATCGATATGTAGTTATTAAAAAAAGACTAAACAGTTCGATATTAAAAACAAAGCAAAACAAGTAAGAAAGTATAGTCGGTCAAGCCCGACCATATGATACCCAGCACCACAGTACTTAAAAACACATCATGCTTATGTGTCCATATAAATATGGATTTCTCTATGTTTAAAAACTTCATTAAAATCGGTTTGAAAGTTTGTGATAGGCAGAAATTGCCCCCTACATCCCCTTGTGGTCCTATTTTTAAAAAACTGTATAGCTTATGTGTCCATATAGATATGGATCTACCTATGTTTTAAATTTCATTAAAATCAGTTTGAGAGGCAAAAATTGCCCCTTTCTCCCCTTTTGGTCCTATATTTTTTAAAACTGTATAGCTTATGTGTCCATATAGATATGGATCTATCTATGTTTTAAATTTCATTAAAATCGGTTTGAGAGACAAAAATTGCCCCTTTCTCCCCTTGTGGTCCTATATTTTTTTAAAACTGTATAGCTTATGTGTCCATATAGATATGGATCTATCCATGTTTTAAATTTCATTAAAATCGGTTTGATAGTTTCTGAGAGGAAGAAATTTCCCCCTATCTTCCCTCGTGGTCCTACGATTTGGCCCATTTTCAATAGGCTTGGTCCTTGTGCCAATAAGAACCTATGACCCAAATTTTATCAAGTTTTCTCCAAAGTTGCGACCTGTACTTTGCGCACAAGGTTACATGGACAGCCAGCCAGCCGGACGGACATCGTTAGATCGGTATACTTTAGGGTGGGTCTAGGACCACTATTTTAAGGCGTTACACACATCATCCCAAATGCATAATACCCTCTCCACTATTGTGGTGTGCGTATAATTAAATAAAATATATACATAGCAGGTAATTAATTCAGAGGTAAAGTACCCAAAGTTTTTTTAATTTCTTTTTGTGAATTAACTTATGTTCGAAGAAAACATAAATTGTCGATGCTTGTATCCGAAAGGCGTGATCTTATTTTCGTGCAGATTAATCCTGCTGCGGAAAACTCACGCTCAGAATCTACACTTGTAGGCAGGGTTTAAAATGCTATCGCCATATTAGCAAAAGCAGCCAAATTTTGCCTTTTTCCTATTAAAAAAAAAATCAAAAATAAAAAGCCGACAAGTTCCACTGCTAAAAAAGCCCACACTTTTCAAAAGCAGCACGTGTGTGAAGATAAATATGAAAAGTTAAATTCGAAATTTTACAGTTTTAATGAAAAATCAATAATTTTTATTTAATATTTAAAACTAATTAGATATTTAATTAGTCTTTTTATATTAAAATTTATGATTTTTGAAAAAATACAACTTAGAGTGAAATTCTCATGAAAGTGCTATGTGAGGGATATGGCCACTGTGTCCAAACCCTTCGATCTCAGGGAATCAAACCGAATGCAAAATGAAGACGTTGGACAGGGCTACAATAATCAATAATTACTATATCCAAATTGTATTTGTGAAAATTTTTATGCATTTTTGAAAATTTGACTTAGAGTGAAATTCTCATGAAAGTGCTGTGTGAGGGATATGGCCACTGTGTCGAAACCCTTCGATATCAGGGAATCAAACCGAATGGATAATGAAGACTATGGACAGGGCTACAATAATCAATAATTACTATATCCACATTGTATTTGTGAAAATTTTTATACATTTTTGAAAAATTGACTCAGAGTGAAATTCACACAGTGAAAAGTTAAAAAACTAGCTCTTCTTTTACAGTGCAGCCACACGATCAAGATTTTCTTGATAGTCTTTTACATATGGGGGATTTCATGTCAAGTGACCCAATTTTGAAATCGATGTCTTCCGATTTGGATGAAATTTGCACCAAGGTTAGTCCTATTGGATAGTAGTTTAGACACAAATTTTCAACAAGATCGGTCTAAAGGTTTCTGAGTTAGTGGGGGTCAAAATTTGACATTTTGGCCATACAGGTGTTCTTTCTTATCCATGTAACTTATTACCTATTGGTGTTAGCAAAATTTGTCCCAAGTAGCTTCGATAGCTATTTGATCCATCTTTTGAAAAAAATTTTTTTTGTTTTTTTAAAAAATTTTTTTTATTTTTTTTTTTTAAATTTAAAACTTTTTTTTATTTTTTTTTTTAGCGGGTATGTTTTTTTTTTTTTTTTTTTTGTTCAAAAGAAAGCTTATGTCTTTTCCTTTAAGGTAGTTTTGGTCGCTTTTTGGGATGCGAGTGGCTTATGTATAAAAAAAAATAATTTCTAACTCTAGACAAGGGTTTTTCAATTTTTAGCATATGCAGTGTTCTTTCTCATCCATTTAACTTATTACCTATTAGTGTTAGCAGAATTTGTCCCAAGTAGCTTCGATAGCTATTTGATCAATATTCTGAAAATTTTTTTTTTTGTTTTTTTAAAACTTTTTTTTTTTAATTTTAATTTTTTTTTTTAAATGTAAAATTTTTTTTTTTATATTTTTTTTTATCCGGAATGTTTTTTTTTTTTTTTTTTTTTGTTCAAAAGAAAGCTTATGTCTTTTCCTTTAAGGTAGTTTTGGTCCCTTTTTGGGATGCGAGCGGCTTATGTATAAAAAAAAATAATTTCTAACTCTAGACGAGGGTTTTTAAATTTTTAGCATATGCACTATTTTGAATTTTTTCCTATTTGTGTTTAAGTGTTTCTAAAGCCTTAAAAATAAAACGTTTGCAAAGAAACTAGACAAATTAACCTTTCCGACGGTATGTTACAAACCCAATTACTATTTTATACCTTCGATACTATAATGCCCACGATATGTTAATCCCAGGAATAAAATCACTTTTTTCTGTAGAAATGTTGACAAATAATTCTTTTTTTAATTTTTCCTACATAAATTTTATTAAATTTTTTTAATCCAAATTTTTAATAATTTTAATTAGGCTTAAGTTCATTAAATTTAATTTTCATTAAATTATTTTTATGAAGAAAGGAATTTTACAACATGAAAATTAATTAAAATTGTTATTGATAATCTTTCATTAATGAAAATTAAATTTAATGATCTTAAGCCTAATTAAAATTATTAAAAATTTGGATTAAAAACCATAAATAGTTCAACAAAATAACCACAATACTAATTATTTTATTAAATTATTTATCTTTATATTTTTATTATTATTATTAGAAATTATTATTATAATTATATATTAATTTAATTATTATTACAAATTAATAAAAAGAATTTAATTTGTCAACATTTCTACAGAAAAAAAGTGATTTTATTCCTGGGATTAACATATTGTGGGCATTATAGTATCGAAGGTATAAAATAGTAATTGGGTTTGTAACATACCGTCGGAAAGGTTAATTTGTCTAGTTTCTTTGCAAACGTTTTATTTTTAAGGCTTTAGAAACACTTAAACACAAATAGGAAAAAATTCAAAATAGTGCATATGCTAAAAATTTAAAAACCCTCGTCTAGAGTTAGAAATAATTTTTTTTATACATAAGCCACTCGCATCCCAAAAAGCGACCAAAACTACCTTAAAGGGTAAGACATAAGCTTTCTTTTGAACAAAAAAAAAAAAAAAAAAAAACATTCCGGATAAAAAAAAATATAAAAAAAAAATTTTACATTTAAAAAAAAAATTTTAAATTTAAAAAAAAAAGTTTTAAAAAAACCAAAAAAAAATTTTTCAGAATATTGATCAAATAGCTATCGAAGCTACTTGGGACAAATTCTGCTAACACTAATAGCTAATAAGTTAAATGGATGAGAAAGAACACTGCATATGCTAAAAATTGAAAAACCCTTGTCTAGAGTTAGAAATTATTTTTTTTTATACATAAGCCGCTCGCATCCCAAAAAGGGACCAAAACTACCTTAAAGGAAAAGACATAAGCTTTCTTTTGAACAAAAAAAAAAAAAAAAAAAACATACCCGCTAAAAAAAAAAATAAAAAAAATTTTAAATTTAAAAAAAAAAAATAAAAAAAATTTTTTAAAAAAACAAAAAAAATTTTTTTCAAAAGATGGATCAAATAGCTATCGAAGCTACTTGGGACAAATTTTGCTAACACCAATAGGTAATAAGTTACATGGATAAGAAAGAACACCTGTATGGCCAAAATGTCAAATTTTGACCCCCTCTAACTCAGAAACTTTTAGACCGATCTTGTTGAAAATTTGTGTCTAAACTACTATCCAATAGGACTAACCTTGGTGCAAATTTCATCCAAATCGGAAGACATCGATTTCAAAATTGGGTCACTTGACATGAAATCCCCCATATGTCAAAATTTCCAAAAATTGATAGTTGTGACGTAGGCTGCATTCAATTTTTGAGCAATTTATTTTCAAGATGTCATCAAGAAAACAATTTACGAAGGCAAACAAATAATTTGCTCACTAACCTTGAAATCAGCTGTTTTCTTGAACGTAAATTGAAACACTCACTGGAAAGAGAATTTTAAAGGCAAGTTCGTTTCAATTTTTAAAAGTATGAGTGTATTGGTAAAAAAGTGTGAGTGTATTAAAACTTGATAGGCAAAACTTAATCGTGTAACCCTCAAGTTAGGAAAAAGTAAAAAAGCAAAAGGCGAAATAATTTTTTTTAGCTTTTGCTTTTTAGGTGGTTGTCCATTTTTGTCGCTGGCTGGTAAAAAAGCAGTTGTCAAAAAATAAAATATACAAAATAGGAAATTTGTTTTTTTTGCACAAACGAAAAACAAACATTGTCTATTGGAAAAAAAAAAATTTTAAAATTTCAATAGCAGTGGCAAAAGCAAGAATAAAAATTACTGGAAACGCATTTTTTTTTATTCATTATTTATTTATTGAATCTTCATATATTTAATATGAACTAACAATAATTAATCAAATCTTAGCCTAATACTTGATTTCATGTCCTGCCAGTGCCAGACAAAAATTTTCTCATCACGGGTTCTGTTCACTTAATCGTATGGAAACGCATAAGAAGGAATTAAAAAAACATGCCGAAACCAGTCGCTGCAAACAAAAAAAATAGTGATTTTTTTGACAAATTTTTTTTTGTGGATTTTTAGCGATTTCTTATTAACATTTTTCTAACTTTTTTTTAAAAAAAATTTTAAATTTGGTCAGAAAAAAAACAAACAAAAAATATTAACTTTTTAAGGTTTTGTTTTTGGGGATTTTGGAATTTGGGGATTTTTGGGGATATTTTTTTAATTTTTTGGAGACAAGGAAAAAAGTGCCTGGCAACTCTGCTGGCCATGTTCATCCGTACCTCTTCTTTTTCTCGCTGGGTATATGTCTTAAGTTTTAAAATATGGATGTGTGAATGTCGATTCAAGTGTGAGTTATAAATAATTTCAAATATTTCTACGCATACCCTCGCATTTAGCCGTGTGAATGAACTAACAATGTTGTTTTTAAAACTTACAAAAGAATTAATTTTTTTTCGTTTTGCGTTTTTTTTCTGTTTTTCTTTGAATGTCAATTACTAATTTATTTTTTTTTAATGAAACTAAAAGCACGAGAAATACAAATTTTAGTAAATATTTTTTATTTTAAGCTCTTAAACAAAAAATTTTCCTTTAGTTATTTTCCAAAACAAAAAAAAAAAAAAAACCAAAATAATTTTGTTTATCTGTCAATGTCATCGTTATAATTTTTTTAAAAATTTATTCAAAAAACTCGTTTTTGTTTCGGTTTTTATAATATATTTCTACGTTACGAAATAATAAAATTTTCATGTCACACAGCACGTATGTATTCCTACTAGCGCTGTCTCGTAATTGTTATAATTTTTTTGTTTAACGAAAATACATTATAATTTCCATCTTGACAAAAACCTAAAATACAAAGAGAAATATAAGAGAAAGAAAAATGTGTTTTCAATATTCTCCAGCGACCATTTACAAATGTAAATGTGATTTTTGGGGATTTTTGTTTTTTTATAGTTTTTGTTTAAATTTTTATTTTTAGTTTCTATTTAAACTTACATATTGTTAGCTAAAATGCAAAAGGGCGTAACTAACAAAAAATTCAAAATGGAGTTTTTCATTGATTATTATCAATGCCATTAAACTACATGTCTTGACAAAATTTTACACTTCTGCGATCAAAAATTACGCTTTAATTAACAAAAAACAAAGGGACGTAACTACAAGTAAGTTTATCTAATAAATGCAAAACGACGTAATTACACATTTTCTTCTAGCAAAATATAATGAAATTGTCTCCTTTGAAAATTTTTTGAAGAATTCCATGTATGCCTTATCAATGCATGTTTTTCTAATATGTTTCTAGTTTTCCTTTTACCAAGTTTTTTGCTTCTCCTGTAAAATTATATTTTTTTTAGTTACGCCTTTTTGCATTTTAGCTAACGATATATATGTAAATATTTATCTACAATATAGAAAATTTCGAATTATTAATAGTCTTTACACAGAAAATCTTAATATTAATTAAGTTGTTCGTTCACGTAGCTTTTCTTTCATTGTAGATATTGTGGCGAAACATTTAATGAATTGACATAAGAGTCGAATTATGGTGAAAAGAGAAATTGGCAAAACAAATATAAATAAGCTGAAAAAAGTTTCAAAAAAATTATTTCTACTCAACCTAGTGGACTTTCATCGAATTCTGTGTAACCTTCAAACTCGTGCCAACCAAACAATGTCTGATGAATATATCCAACATCTTTTCTGTAAAATGATCAGGGTTTTTATTATAAAATTTTGACGTGCAATGTGTTCCTACAACAAAGTTTATACACAACTTCTTGCTAAATACCAGGCTTTTGACCCATTTTAACCCAATTTACCCTTTTGCCATCTATAATTATCGATAATAAACAAAAGTAAGTTTCGAAGTTATCCAAGATGTAATTGTAGTTGACACCACAGTTTTTTCTGGCCTACAAACATATTTAACTGCCAGATGGCAATGCAAGAAAAGTCCGGCCGTCATCCGGAACTTTTACATTTCAAATAATAATTAAAAATAATAATATAAACTATTACATGTATTCATAAAAATATCTTAAATTTATTAAAGGTTTACAAAACAAATTTTGTATAAAAATTTTCCTTAACAAACTTTTATTAAACGGGGGTATTTGTTTACGTTTTTACTACTGGTACATTTTCAAAAGTTTGTTTTATAATTTAAAGTATATATTTTAATAACCAGTTTTTAATTATTAAATTTCCAAAAATATCATTTAAAAATATTTTTTTTTTTATTTGCAGGTACATACTTATGTTCAATACAAGTGTAGTAACCCTAAAATATGAAACACTCGATCGGTAAGAAATCTGTGGAAACCAAAAAATCAGTTTAACCTTTTGAAAATTATTACCAATTTATTTATTTATTTACTTTTGGTATCGCATTTAAATACGTATTTAGTTAATTTTTATTTAAATTAATGTTTAATAAAAAAAAACAGTTTCTGTTTTTTTCAGTAGTGCTTGGTTGATCTTATTATATTAAGATAAAAATATGGTAGCTGTACTAAATATCAAAACACATCTTAAAACTGTGTATTCAAACCAAAGAAGCCTTTTAGTAGAGGCCTGCACAATTCCATTTGAAAACACATTTAAATCATTGAAAATCTTTCAAACTCTTTACTGTAGTGTAGCTATAACAAACAAATACTGAAGAGAAGTGTAGAATGCGACCAATTTACGTAAGTGTATAAACGTAAAGAAGCACAAATACATGTTTCACTGTACCAAGAGTGTGGGTATAAAAAATACGCTCAGAAAATAAGATAGGAATGAAAAAACGCACGCAGCAATGAACTTTGGAAAAATACACACATATCTTTATTCATATAACCTTCAACACAGGTAGCAAGGGTATATATATACAAGTTTATCGTTCTGTTTGTAATTTCTACAATATTGATCTTGGACGCTATCAAGTATATACATATATTCTGGGTCCTTATGAGTAGCGAAGTTTTTTAAACAAATGGGTTTTCCGAAAACCCCAGAAATTATGGGCACTATGTTGTTATGTATAAAAGATAAGATACACATTCCACATTCGCTTCTATGAGAAGGGAGAAGAGAAGGAGTAACATATTTTGTTTTTTTTTTTTTGCGCAAGGAAAAGCAAAATAATTATGTTTTTATCCCGTTACCATTTTAGTGTAACTGCGAAAGAAGAACAGTGACGTCTGTAAAAATGATATGGATATGGAATGGAGCGGGCAGGCCTTGTATATCCAAAAGAAGGAGTACAGAGGCCTTCTAGAAGACATCCGTACTCCTTTATTTTCCCGCTGGGTTTTGCTTTTTTAAACATAACAAATACATACACGAGTTGAAGCTTAAATAAACAACTAGGACATCGATTTCAAAATTGGGTCACTTGACATTAAATCCCCCTTTTAAATGTATAAAACGTAAATAAAATGTTTTGTAATTTGTTGTTATTTTCTTAATTATTTTCTAAAATATTAATTTTAGCAAAAAACTTTCTTTGAAGCTAATGTTGTTGACTAGAAGGTCTAAAATATTGTCGTATATCATATTCTTGTAAAATGTTTTTTTAAAGAGATAGTCATATGCAAACAAATAACATTTGAATAAATGGCTAAAAGACAAACTTTGATTGGCGGACGCCAATTTGGGGGAAGATCATAAGAAAAAAAAAGTTCTCTATACAACTAACGATTAACGATAAGATTAAAAAAAAAAAAAACATGTATCCAAAAAAAGTGAAGAAATAAATACAACCAAGTTGGTTTTTTGTCTTGTTTTAAAAACTTTCATTTTTATATTAAAATGCAAAGTTTATAAAAAAAATTCAATAAAAACTGATAAACAATTTTAAAATCAAATCTACTTTTTTATATTAAAAACAATCGTTTTTAAATGAAGAATGTAATATTTTTAGGCCCGTTTAATAAAATGCTTAAATTTACATTCGTTTAGTCTTCTTCTTCAGTGTGAAACATCAACTTATTATTATACAACTTATCATACAACTTATTTGTTTTATGTGCTAAAATATTTCCAAAAATTCATTAGATTAATTTAATAAAATACAATTCATTTGCTTATATTATTAATTTTGATCTGACATATATTTTACCATTGTTATTTGAATATAAGTTTATTGGTGCACTAGAAAATATGTTTAAATCTTTAATATAATATAAACATTAACTTTGTTCTCATACGATTGCAAGTGTTCATCAAATTTGTTTAAGGCCGGGATTCACAGTCCTACACAATCGAACAATTCATTAACACGAAAATCTGACAGAATTCTATCCGAAAAATATCTGCAAGATCTGTTGTCAGCGCCACACTCTCACACGAAAAAGGAGCACAATCATTAGACTCAGCGCTTCTTTACATGCACAGAAAAAAATTAAAATTTATTTCAGTTAAAAAATTTGTGATATTAATTAAAAAATTAATTAAATTTGCACCAGTAAATATATTAATAGTATCAATTAAATCAGTTAATAGTATTAATTAAACGTTTAATTTACTTGATTAAACGTTTAATTCACTTGATTAAATTTTTAATTAAAACTGATTATATTTTTGATTAATGTTTTAATTGGTGAAAAATTTTGGATAATTTATTCTGTGTGGCAAAGCAACTCTGATCGCATAGCATCTATCATTTTATAAAACATTTGCAAGTCGGATATGCCAGTATTGTCAAAAAAATATGTCACTCAATATCATTTTTAGGCCACACTATTATACTTTATGAGCACACACGATTTTTATGATACCGGAAAACAGTATACATAAGTCTTAGAGGTTAGGCAAAAAGGTCTGAAGTCAGAGACTGTAGTAGTTCTTCGTAATATTCATTAAATTGAAAAATTTTTAATTGCTTTATTTTATAGACTTATTTACCAGAGCGCAAACGATACTGCTTAGAAGCAGTTGTGATAGAATTAAGTTATTGGTACCAAACGAGTGGGACTTGAGACTTTCAACAGATTCCTCTGAAAACTAGCGATTGGACACGAAGGTAGCAGCCCTATAACCAATTTAAGAAATGAGGACCAGCAACCCACCCGCTTTTCCGAAATCCAATTTGCTAACGAATCGCCTGGGATAAACGAAAGAGTAAAAAAATCGAGTTGAACTTATTCCAAAACTAAAAATTCACTTTTTTGACTTAATACCTTTTGCTTTTTTTCTTTACATGTTTTATTGTTTTGGTTTAATTCACTTTAACAATTTTAAAACTTCAAAAGCACACTGCATGCAGCTTTTGTGTTTTTTTTTTTGTAATGACGCTCCAAAAAAATGGCGTTCAACAACACTGTTGTGGAAAAAACAGACATACACCCCTGTTTTGAAAACCACTTTAACTCAAATCACGTGATTTTTAATCACCTGTTCTATTTTTGTGTGTTTCGTTGTGGTTTTCAATTGCCGAAAGCACACCGCGAAACACATAAACGGTATGACTTTCAGAACACCACAACATAACACGTGTGATTTTAAAAGCACGTGATTTTCAGAACTGACTCGACATTTTAAATTGTTTTCTTAAAATTTCCAGTGTAGTTAATTTTTAAAATAAAATGCTTTAATAATTCTATTTTCAATAACAAAACTTAATATCCTTTTTAAAATGGTTAGTTTTTGTATTTTTTTTCCTACTTTTATAGTAAAAACCAAAGTTTTACGTTTTAATATAAATATAAGAAAACGTTTTTGTTCTTAAAATTTTTAGTAGAAAAATTATATTTTTTAACACTTTAAAAACGTAATTTTTTGTTTTAAATGTGGTTTATATTGCCTAATTATGTAAACTACAACGTTTTTTTTTTTTTAAAAAAAGAAACTCAAAATTTTGTTTAAAATATGGTTTTTTGGTTCAGTGTAGTTACAGTTTTAGAAAAGTATGCAACTTTTTTTTTCGATTTGCTGCTGTTTATTTAGTAGAGTTGTCGATTTAGAATAATTCGATTACTCGGTCAAACAAAACCAAACTCTTGTTCGCATAATTTTAAAATGGAGATTTTGGTATTTCGAATAAAGAATAAATCGATTAATTAATGTCGATTAATCTAACAAATAAATAAAATAAAAGCTCAGAATTTTATTTATTCTCATAAGTTTTTAGTGATTTTATGTAAAAGTAGGAAAGTTAAAAAATGTTGTAGCCATAGTCCTGATCAGTGATGCCAAATGTAGGGAATTTTCCCTTTTTGTAGGGATTTTTACGGAAAATTTCAAGCGTAGGGAAAAAAGCACAGATATTTTATTTTAAGCGGAATGTAGGGAACTTTCAAAATTGTATCTCATTTTCAATATATTGTCAAAAAAATACGTAAGTATTCTTCTTATTTTCATTTAGAAATAAAAATGTTTCATAAACAATAGCATTTAAGTACTGATGTGTTTTTTTAACAGAAACTCTATACTATGAGTCATTACAGCCGTGTAGCCGAATATTCGTGGCGCCCCTAAATATAATTAGGTTTTACGAATTTTCGCGTTTGCATTTGCGAACTAGTTTCTTATTTTTGCTATTTGTATTCGCACTCACATTCACATAAATGTATGCGAATATTAAAATAGAATATTAAAATATGTAATGAATGAAATTTCTACATAGAAATTAATTTGTAAAAAGCCAATCACACCTTCTAAACCGAGAGAAATAAAACAATACAATTTCGAATTTTGGACAAAACTTGTAATAAAAACTTTAAAGGATAAGGAAGGATATATTTGTAAAAGGAAATTTTTTTTATATATTAGTTCAGGGGAACTGAAGAAAATATTTTTTTTTAAATTTTACAGAGCGTTCCCTTTTATTTGGTAGCAAGTGTGCTAAAAATGATTTGATACTTATATTAAAAAAAAGGTATTCTGTTAACATATTAAGCTTTTTATAACGGACAAAAGATGATGAAATGAAAAATCAAATACGAAATTTGACTATGTTTTGTATCTAGATTAAAGGATACAAAGAAGTGTTTCCGCCATTTTTTAAATTGAATTTTTATATGTGCGTGTATGGCATTTTCATATTTATTTTGTTTTTTTTTTCTTGTTGTTAATTAATGCTTTTATTATAATATTTACAAAATGTTAATAAAATATGTATGCCTGCTGCTAAAAACAATAAATTTTTAACGTAGGGAAAAGTATAGGGAATTTTTTTTTTTTTTTGTTGTAGGGAAAAAAGGGATTTTTTTTTAGACACGTAGGGATTTTTTTAAAATTTCTCCTGGCATCACTGGTCCTGATTGTAATTAATCTCAATATTTAGTAAGCAAAACCCCTGTTGAGTACTCAAAGTATTTCAAAAATGTATTTTATGTTCTTATTCAACAAATCTTTGAAAAACAATTGTATCAACTGTCTTCTTTTTAAATCAAACGGTAATTTTTTTGTAAAATTAATTTTTTTATTCGTAATTCTCATCGATTATTCGAATAATTTTATAATTGACAACTCTATTATTTAGATTTGGGGATAGACATGGTGAGGCCGCTATTTATTTTTGTTGTTGATTGCTGTCATTTATTATTACAGCCAGTTTTCTAATTCCAGTACCAATAAACCAAGTCATGTTTAGAATACTCTAGAAACGAAACGGTTAAAAAAAACAGAGTTGTCAGATGTGACGATTTCTTGTCAACGTGATGATTTTAAACTTGTTTGGTGACAACATGACTAGCGATATGAAAACGGGTACTATTTCCATTTACCATCCTTTTTTTATTTTTCGAAATGTTCTTAAAGGGTGTTTAGACGATTACACAAGTTGTACGTATTTGGACGAAAATGCCTTCCTGTTCTTATTATTGTTTGAAAATTTTCAAAAAACCATTACAACTTATAATGAATGATAAACCGATTTCAATTTATTGATCATATATCCCAGCAAACAGTTACTTATTCTAAATATATGTGTGGCTTGGTTTAAGCAAAATGTTTCTTTATTTAAGAAAATTTATTAAATACGAACGAAATAAGTTAAAATCAAGAAATTACTATGGATTTTCTTGTTTCAAGATGATTACAATGCAACTTCGACAGTCCGGACATGCGCCAGTCCGTTCACTCCAATAGGTTGGGCACCTCTACAACCCGGAAAAATTTTTCTATGCAAGAAAAACAATTAAATGGGATTGTTTTGCGGTTTTTGCTTCGCATTTTTTGTTATTCACACTTTGATTTATATATTTAACTGTCATTACTTAAGTTTCGGTTCTTTCCTTCGCAGGCGTGTTTGTCTTATCATGTACCAAGTGTTATATTTTTAATAATAAACATAAACTACTAAGTTTTAATGAAATATCTGGTATTTTACAAAGCCTTGGTGATGGAAAAACTATAAGGCAGGTTGCCGAACAATTTTATGTAACTAAATCAACGATTTGCAAAATTTAAGACAACAAGAAGAAGATTGAACAATTTATTTCCAATACCTATAATAGACCCGGTAACAACGGAACTAAAATAATCTATTACACCATTTTCAAAAGGTGTCATGTCATAGTGTCCACGGACATAATGTCCATGGACATTATGACGCCCTTCGATGCGACATATTCCCATGGACATTATGTCGTTTTGGAAAACGTCATAATGCACGCGGACATTAAGTCGTTTTTAATATGGACATTATGTCAAATATGAAGGCGTCATAATGTCCACATATAACAAAAAGAAAAATGTAAGTGCATATATTATTTTTTATATATTACTAAAGAAGTTAAATGCAAAAAAAGATCTACATACACGCAAAGAAAAACATGTTTTATTATGGTCACAACCAACAAAACTATTTTTAAAGAAACTAATTTAACCATAATATGGTTGTCGGTGACAATGATTTGGTTAAATTAAACATAATTTGTTTAAAATTTTTTTAAAAATGGTTTTGCTGCTTTTTCTCTGGGTGTATATATTAAATATATAACGAAAATACTTTTGAGCGCAAGGATTTTCTCCTCAATGGTATAACAAACACCGGCTTCGCTAACTAAAGCTTCTCTGCATAGCCGGCCTTCGGCCAGGAGCAAGGATTTTATCCTCTATGGTATAACAAGTACTGGTTTCGCTAAGTAAACATTGGCTTTACAATTTTTATGGACATTATGTCGCACCAAAAAAGGACATAATGTCCATGGACATTATTACACTATATTGATGGACATTTTGTCGCATCGCTGAGCGACATAGCGTCCATGGACTTAATGTCGTTCTTTGGTGCGACATAATGTCCATGGACATTATGTCCGTGTACACTACGACATGCCACCTTTTCAAAATATAAAACTTTTTTAGGAAATAGAAAAGTTATAAAAATGCGCGGGTCTTGCAACAAATCCCGAATTTATCAAACATTTTGAAAGCAAGCCCAAATTCTTCCGTGTAAATTGAGGGGAAAGGGCGGTTTTCAGCGAACTCAGGCTGGTTAGATAAATTACGGCATTTGATTCGTTATCGAAATATAAATAAATATAAGTGTATATATAAAAAAGGGTAAATTCATGTTTTAATTTACTTAGACAATTTCAATAATTTTCAGTACTATAGTCCGGACGACTCGATAATCCAACCGAGCCTAAAACTATACGTCTATATGTGTCCGGATTGTCGAAGTTGCACTGTACTTTAGAAAATAAACTTCTTTCCGTGTAGAATTGATGTATATCAAGGTTAATTTTCTGGATTTTTTTTAAATTCATGAATACATTACAGGCTAATATTGTTTTATACTCTTCACTACAGGTGGAAAGGGTCCCGTTTGTAATTTCTTCAATGTTGATCTTAGAACCTATAAAGTATATTTATTCTGGTTTCTTATCAGAAACGAAGTTGATTTAACGATGTCCGTCTGTGCGTTGTTCACAGGTTGTTCACATTTATGTCACATATACTTCGCTATTAAAATTCAGCCAGATCGGTGCATAATTGGCTGAGATACTAGCAAAAACCACGACTGCCTCTAATTTTATTCATTGTTGCTATCTTTATCTGGAAAACTGCAAGAGAAAAAGCTTTTTAATAATGTACATGCATCTTGGTTATCAACACACAACATCCGACAAAATGTGGGCAGTATTGGAAAAGTCGGCGTGGCACAAAACGGTATTTATATATCTAACTTGCTGCTCATATCGCACCATGATGAAGTCTATATCAGATTCGACACAGCCGAATATAGCTTTCTTAATTGTTTCTTTGACTTGTCTTTAGATTAGTTAGTTGTTATACTAAATTCCAAAAGTACTTTGGTTTCCGCCTCTGTATAACAAACACCATCAAATCTGATTCTCGGCAACCGAATAACGACATGGTTGTATAAAGCAGTAACAATATTGTTTACAGTTTTTGATGTCAGACAATTCAGTTAGGTGGAGGAATAAATTTTTCGTGATACAACAACTTGTTTGTTAACTTCTCTTATAACTTGTTTTGTTTTCTCTTTTAAACTTGTTCGCAAAAAAGAGAAGAAAAAAAATTGATCTTTTTTAATTTCTTCTATTGACAAGAAAGTCAGATGATTTTTTTTTTTACAAAAACATTGATTTAAAAGTACGTTTTTAAGGGCAACCACGGACAAGAAGAGTAGACAGTTAAAGGCAACAGCAGAAGGAACTTAAAACCTTTTGTGTGTTTTTTTTAAATTTTTTTCAACAAAGTGCGTCATTTAGGGAGGTTGTTTTTTTAATTCTTCCTAAGAACTTAAAAGTTTTTATTGATATATATTGGACGCCAGCATTTAAACAATAAAATAAATATTTAGCTTTTTTGTAAACATATTTGTTATTGTTTATTTGTCTGAAAGATAATCAAGTTAAACTTTTAATTTCTTTTGTCTACAGTTGACGCAATATTATAATTCTTATCAATTGTTAAACGATTTAAAAGTATGTAAATTGTTTAGTAATACAAATTATAAATTAAGATTTAGAAGGCATTTTAAGGTTTTAAAATTTTTGTTTTGTTCAATATTTTGCCCTGTACAAAATAACAAGTTTAGGTCTTAAAGTATTAAGGAAAAGAAAGCGCGCGGGTAAAACTCTGGTCTAAAATAATTGATTTTTTTTTTAATTAAAATCGTTTCATGATTTTATCCAGCGCTCTAATTAGGCATATGGGCATTTCCGTCAAAAGGTCCACCGTGACCGAAAATTTAAAAGTTATTAAAAGCTGATTATTTTACGATATTGTTATAGAGAAATATTTAGATTTTACTAATTTTATAAATTTACCCCTAAATTTGTTCACTTAGATGAACAATCAGACTGCAAACTTGTGCAAACGTAATTTCTTATTTGTGAGAATGTTTTATTGCATGTTTTCTTTAATATTATCTTCCTTAAAAGAGGTGATATTTTATGAAAATTATTCCAAAAAAATTTACTTACATGGTCTGTTATCTAAAGAAGAGTTCGAAGAGAAATATGTTATTCGGATTAACGGTAAATTTTTATTTTTTTTAATCATTATTCAGTTAAATTATTATGGAAAAAATGTCACGTTCGAAATGTCACATATCGAACCATATTTTGGCTTAAACAAAAAAAAAATACAAAAGATTTGGGAATCAAGCCAAAGTCATTTTAATGTTACATTGCTACGTAAAAATCTGAAAGAAGTTTGACTAAAAAATTGTGTCAGGTTTCGCTGAATTACGCCTTTTTATAAATGGCCACAAAAACTACTTCTATTTTTTTCACGTTCGAACCGCTACTTCTTTTGCCATTATCTTTGACCTAGAATAGCGCCCCCCATAAACTTTAGCATAGATAGTAGTGCTTACATAGTGCTATATCTTAAGGGTTAAAAGAACGTAAAAATAATTGTTGTTTAAAATGTTATTGCATTTTTGATGCGTACGACTGTCACGTTCAACACTTTGGAATTACCCATATGTATACTCTTTCATTTATAATATATAATACATATGTATGTAAGTTATTTTATTTTTCAATAAATCATATATTCATTCATTCATTCATTCATTCATACTCTATCATATTATATAATCGAAATTTGGAATCTCTAAAGCGTGCCTTATCCGAACAGGGGACAATATTATATGAATGTAGTGCATACTGCCTTAGACGAATAGCCTGTTAGATTTCATTCATGCTGAAAGGCAAGTGGTGGCCATTTTAAATAATATTTTAATACCTTCCTAAATATGTGACAAATAAAATACAACTAGTTGTTTAGAAAACTTTTCATAGTTATTTTATCGCATAAAAGCCGTGCATCAGAACTCATAAAAGAACGAAAGACCGTAGTATGTCACCAAGTTTAGTTAAGACCGGTCTTTAATTTACCTTAGGTCTCGAAAATCATATTAATATCGATAAAAGCATACAGGGGTGTGCTGGAAATCGCAAACGCAAAACGCAAGAATTTTAAAAGTCGTTGTTTAGTAAGATGTTGTAATAAAAGAATTTTATGACAAATATTATACAAACATTTCTCTATTAAACAGAATTTTATAACAAAAATTATAAAAATTAGATTAAAAATGTATTAAAAACAGCCTCCAAATTCTTGCGTTTTGCGTTTGTGATTTCCAGCACACCCCTTATAGGTTAGGTTAAGAAGGGTCCACTCGAAGACCAATGCGGTCCATTGTGAATCCCTTCAATATAGAGAAAAAGAAAAAGAGAAGTAAAGAAGAAAAGAATTGACAGATAAATTTAGGATAGTAAGTAGATACTACATAGGACAAAACTCCCCTTACAGTCCCCTCGTTAGAAACAACCAGCTTTTTCCCTGACAAACCCCAGTAGTTCGACTGGATTACATTCAGCGATACACCCAGTTCGTCGCGATATATATCTCCTAGCCATTTGTGCCTAAGACCCTGCATACTTAGACAGAGAGACATGCTCAATCGTCTCTAGCTCCTCAGCCTCCTCGCATAATTTGCAGAAGTCCGGTATGATATTGTCCTATTACTGGTAAAAGTGCTAACAGAACAATGTCTTTTCAAGAACCCTTTAAGAGTCCTGAGACCGGATAAAAGCGTAACTAACAATGCTTTTGTGTTGAAATTTAGTCGAATATAGTTTTTTTAAGACTCGAAATCCCACCATTAAATTTCCATACGTACGTCTAAAATAGTAAAAAATTAACATTGTTACACAATTAAGTCTATTACAGTTTGATAAGACTAGAAATAAAATTTCGTGAAAATCGGTCCATAATTTTCCCCTATATAAAGCCCATTCTCGAAAATTTGCAAAATAAAGCGCTGCAAATATTAATATTGTGGTGAGATTTTGTTGAATAAAACAACATATGACCATGTTCTGGAAATCGATATCACGTGAAATTTAAATCGAAGAAGATTTTTAATTGAATTTTTGTAAAAATTAACGGAGTTTTATGATTTCAAAAAACATCTTCGACGGATTCTTGTCGATTAGGTATTTTATTTTGAATTTTTTTCCTTAATTAAGGTCTGCAAGGGAGGTGTCTCGAATCTGCCTCTTAAATAGGAAGCTACGAGAGTTTAATGAAGATTTTTCAGATACTGTCGTCGGTTTTTGCGGTTTCGATCATTATGGAACATATTGTAAGTGTATATGACGTAGCTGTTGACAAAAGTAATATTCAAAATTCCAAAAAAATAGACAGAAAAACTTACACTAAGGTTACTCTTCGTCGTTGCGACGAGGACACACCTCTGAATTTTAACTTTAAAAAAAATTAGGATCCAGCGTACGTCCACTAACTACAAGCTTACGGCATCAGCTAATGTTGCTGACAAAAAGGGCGTTATTTGAACACTCATTAAAAAGTTATTTAATAAATAGTAAATGAGCTTCGTCGATTCGACGAACAGTCACCATCTAGGGTTAGACAGAGAAATGTGCTCCTCAAAATATGAGGTGTTTAGAAGCAAATATTTTTATAAACTTTGGACGCGGGAGAGTTTTTTAAATTTGTTCAATTTCAATTTCACGTGATTTCGATTTACAGAACATAACCGATAGATTTACTAAAGTTAAAAAAATGTTTTGTTCAAAATTTGCAAGGAATCCCTCAAACAATTTCCGGGAAAGCGGGAATCAAAAGCAATTTAATATCCTGGGGGAAAAACAGCAATTGCTACAGAAAGTAGTCCAAAGGGTTAAATGGAAATGATGGAAAGCAACCAAAGTTCAGTTGCTTGAAATCAGACAACGCCGCTGATGTTAATATACAAAATGTTTTTATATTTTAACATCAGCGTCGTTGCCTGATTTCGGCTGCTGGCAACACAACTTAAGTATTCGACCCATTATTCACACGACCAAAAAAAAAGTTGTGCTCACACAAAACGGTTCTTGAAATAAAACGGTTGTAACGCTCTCATTACGACGAATTTGGTCGACTTCTTGCCATAAAAACACAAATAATTAAAAAAAGTTGGTACAGTTTTCTTAAATTAAAGAAGTTTGAAACGCTGAATTTTTTAAAAAAGTGTCGTCAAATTAGTGATTTTTTGTTTCTATAAATATTTACGCCAAACATGTTAATATTTTAAAAATATGCACTAAACATTTTTTAAAAAAGTTTGCCCAACAAAATGTAGCTTATTTGAAAACAAAATATTCCGCAATTTAATATTTGCATTAAAATAAACTTTATTATTTGTGCTGGATATTGTCTAGATACACCAAACATATGAAATATTTTGTCTTAAAGGGATTAAAGAAAAGGTAGCTAAAATTTAAATTGTATTAACATTTAAAAAGAAAAAATTGCTTGAATATTTTAGGGATTAATATTTAAATGGAAGCAGTATGTTTAAATCTGAACCGATTTAACTTTATTTAATTTGCAGTAAATTATTTTGGCCAAATTAAATCTTAATACGAACATGGACGTAAAGATGTTTGCATGGGGACTATGTGATATTATAGACCGATTCTCACAATTTATATAGGTTGCGTTCTTATGACCATTATAAAGTATTTACCACATTTTCTCAAATTATCTAAAAACTGCTACTTTACGCACATGGTTTACATGGACAGACTACCAGCCAGATGGACGGACGGACACGAAAGATCACTTTAAAAAGTGTTTCTGATTCGATTGGTTTACTAAACGATGCATCTAGATTTCTATGTATTAGCACAAATTTATATGATTGCTGTTTTTCTTAATTTTTGCACATATAAAACTTTACAGTTTGGAATGACGTTTATCTTCACCGAAAACTTGTTTTGGCTTACAATTTTAGAGTTAAAATTAAATGTAGATGGCGAAATTAAAGCAACAGAAAATGCATCTGTTAACCAGAATTTTAAGCCATTTTTTTATTTGCTGAACATGTATTAAAATATGCTTCAAAAACTTGCAATACCTAAAATATGCAAATTATTCGCAAACAAATCGATACCATAATACATAAAAAGCTTTAAAACGAATAAATATATTGTTTCTGCCTTCATTGGTCGCACAAAAAAAAAATCATGCAATTTCATATTAACGGTTTCTATGATTATAAGTTTGTATGTACAAGTGCGCTTTTGTTAGTAGGATATGACAGGACATCTCAAAAAGCACTACAGGTAAAATTGAAGACAGCAAATCCCATTGTTTTCTATTGCTATCTCTTTATATTAAGCTGATACAGGTACAAATTCCTATGTTTAATATGATTTAACTTTTTTCATACATCAAAGTTAAGGTATCTTGTAAATATATACGTTTTAATACCTCACTAAGGTATTTAACCATATTCGCTTTATTACCTCAGTGAGGTAGCTAAACGTATTCGTTAAAATGCTTATCCCGCATAATTACCCAAAAATATTGGCATTTTTGTCGATGTAATTATCCGTGGAATACTGTGTATATCAAAATGTTAATGCCAAAAATATTTAATTGACCATTGTGTGTTTTGTTACATGTTTTTTAATGTGTGAGTTGTAAAATATACTGACTTTAAAAATAAGCATACTTTTTATTATATCCTTAATAAATAATTCTCAATCGTTGACGTCAATGGATTACATTGGTGATGTTGCCACAAACCAATGGCGACTACCATTTGACAGTCAATGGTTTTTGTTATAAAGAAACTTAAATAAATTTGTAAAATCTTGTAACTCATTTGTTTCCCTTAATCCAATTCGATTCTTATGTGTTTAGTTTGAAGACTGGCTACTTGTAATCTAAGAAGTAGCTAAAATTTCATTTCATTGTTAATTCCTAGTACATCAACTGTAGGGTACTACAATTGTTATTTTTTTAGTTGTCCTGTTAACAGCTCCATAGAGAGCTCGTATATACTTGTCAAATAAAAATCTGTCAACATATGTTTTATTATACATACATGAACATGGACATCATTTTATTACGTTACTTGTATTTAAAGAGATTGTGTGAGTTTGCTGACTTTTTTGTTTAAATGAGGACAATAAACATCAAGTTAATTAATAAATCTGAACAAAAATACAATAACAACAACATGAAACTGAGAAAAATTGCAACGAAATAGGTTAACAAGTGTTACTGTAAAAAACAAACAAACTGGCAAATGCAATAAGAACAAAACAATCTGAATAGTGGAGAACAACTCAAAATATTGTAGCTGCTGCCTTTTTCTACATTAAAGACTAGATATACATTGCAACTTATGTAGCCTTCAAAATAACAGACCTGAAAGAAAAAATTTGCTCGCCCTCTTTTTCACGTTGGGTTAATTTAACGCACAAAGGAATAAATTTAAGTGAGAAGGAATTTAGAATCTGGTAACTTAGATTTGAACTTTGTTTCTAAGATACTTTAAACCGCGAGGAGTTTTTACTTCTAGGGCCTAATTCTGGCATTCGTGATCATTGATTCGAAAGCAATTTTATTTCAGTCAATACTGAACGAGTCGAAATTATTTTTTCAGTATTGTGAAACTCAAATAAATGCTTTACAATAACGAAAAAATAATTCGAATTCGTTCAGTGTTGACTGAAATAATTAGATATTAAATTGCTTTCGAATCGAGAAAGTACTCGATCACGACTGCCAGAATCTGGCCCTGAATGTTTAAGGTGTCAATTCTTTAATAACTCTTGTTTAATTAAATTAATAAATAAAGCTGATTTAGCGATTCTTGGCTACGAATGCAATTCTGTAACGGACATTGCTAAATTTGGCAATGCCATAAAAATTTAATTCGCCGCAATTTTAGCTTTTAATGTCATCGCTAAAATTTTTAAATTTTGTATTCTCTAAGGCATTTTAGCGATCGAGATTTAGCTTTAGCTAAGCGAATTACAGAATGCGGATGCAGGACTTCCTGTTGAACCTAAAAGTAGAAACAAACAAGTAAGACTGCTATATTCGGATATGCCGAATCTTATATACCCTTGACCACGGTGCGATCAAACAGAAAGTTATAGAAATACCGTTCTTTAGATATAAATAAATCAACTTTGTGCCACGCCCACTTGTCCCATCCCGCCACCATTTTTTCGCATGTTGTGTATTGATAACCAATATGCTTGCACTTTATTTGAAAGCGTTGGCTCTTGCCGTTCTCCAGATATACAGAAATCTATAATGGCCTTGTACAGGAAGTATTATGCCCAGTCGTCCAATCCCGCACACATTTTGTCGGAAGTTGTGAATTAATTACAAAGATGCTTGTGCCTTATTTTGGAAACTTTGGCTCCTGCCGTTCTCTAGATATAAATAAAAAGAAAATTAAAAAACAAGAACAACAACAACAGATTTTTGGGTAAAATTAGAGGCAGTAGTAGGTTTTTGTTTATATATCATTAGTTTTTGACCGATCTCTCTGAATTTCAATAGCAAACAATTAAGGACTTTATGTGACTTACGTACATGTATAACTTCCAACCTAGTAAAAACTTCGCTTCCTTTTTCAAAATGAATAGCTTCTTTAACTCATTACTTAGTAGCTTTCTTCTATAACTACATCTATAACAACTTCTACAACTACTTTTTTCTGGATGTATGTAGGTAAAAAAAATAATCAGGTATGTGATGAAAAACGATCGTTTTCAAAATGATCGTTTTAAGCAGGTGTGATGAATTTCGACCAATTTTTAAATCCATTTCTGAAGTAAAGTTTTAAATTTTTGTTCAAAATACATTTCAATTAACATATATAATAAAGGATTTAAAAGAATATATACAAGAAAACAGAGGAAATTTATTGGAAATCAACTTTTAAAGATACTGAAAACGACATTATCGTTTTCAAATCGTATTTTTTCAAAATCGTTTTCCATCACATACCTGAATGACTTACTTTTGAATGCGTTCATTTTGGGACATCCCATGTAAAATTCATTGGTTCTTTCAGTAGAATTGTAAGTAGTGCTCTTACGTTTTTCGGATTACTCAACACATTATTTTGTAGGCGAAGTTTTTACTGGGAAGTTCCCATCATATCTGGGGTCTTCGGAGAACTTTTGATTCCGTACGGAATGTCCGATCAATTTATGTTTGAACAGAACTCACAGCAACTTAAAATTATCTCTCATTTCTTTCTTTTTCTTTTGTTCTTATTTTTCTTTGTTTACAAAATGTATGAAATTCGATGAAAGCAAGGTCTATTGAATAGGTCTGCGCAAGAAGCCTGATGATCATTGTTTATGTTCTTTTTAGCTGTCAAAAGTTGTTTACATTTTGCTTACATTTGCATGTATATGTTTGTTTACGTTTATTGTTTTTTCCCATTTTCCTTTTACTTTGTGTATGTGGTAGTAAGTTTTTGACAGCTAAAAAGAAATTTTACACAAACAAAATACATGTCGTTTTTTGTTTTTGTACAAGTAAGCAGACCTATTCAATAGACCTTGGATGAAAGCATGTTAGCAAGGCGAATTTATTTTTCAAGTGGCGTTGAAAGCACAGCTGAGCTACTTTGTTTTCTTACTTAGATAGAGGAATGTCAAAAGTAGCTTTTGTTTTTGACATAGCGACTAGAGGTCTGCTTTGAATAACTCACTCGTTTGCCTTTACTCAAAGTGCACAACATTAATTCAAATAAAAAACATTCAAAAAGACAAGAAGAGAGTAAACCGTATACAAAAATAAGAGTGAATAAATTGAATAAAAAACTTGTTTACTGTTAATGAATTTGAGAGTCATTCATAAATAACAAAACATTGGAGAGCAAGTTTACAAAAAACATTCGAATAATATTTGAATTATTGAATGTGCATACATTTATTTGAATACATTGACATAGTATGTGTGCAAGCTTGTGGCTTCTTTTATTAATAACCCAGCGGGAAAACTCAGAAGACCTTCTTACTTCAGGCCTTTTTAAAGGCCTGCTTAAAAGATTTTTTGATTCAATTACTATTCTTATCTAACTGCTAAAGAAGGCCCCATAGAAGGCCTCGGCTCTTTCGTATAAAAGATAAGATACACCTTCCACACTCACTTCTATGAGAAGGGAGTAACATTTTTTGTACTGTTTTTTTGCACAAGCAAAAGCAAAATCAATTTTTTTTTGGTCCCGTTACCCTTCTTATGTACCTGCTGAAGAAGCGGAAGGCCTTCTCCGCAATGACAACGTGTGTAAAAAAGATATGAGTATGGAATGGAGCAACAAGGCCTTGCACATCCAAAAGAAGGGGCACAGAGGCCTTCTAGAAGGCCTTCCTACTCCTTCTTTTTCTGGGAAGAGTTAAGCTTACACATACATACATAATGTGTTGGTACAGATATTTTATATTCAAACTATATTTGAATATTTAACTCATTTGACTTGAGTTGACTGAATCGAATGAGTTTTTATTTGTTTTGTGTTTGTTTGTTCTTTCATTTGTTTCGTTATGATTGTGTGCCTGACTCATTGCAGTTAAAAAACAAATGAGTTTGTTGAAATTGCTTTTTATTTATTCTTGCAGACCTCTAATAGCGACCAACGACAGCAACAAATAAAATACAATGTTTTTGGTGTTGCACTTATTTCATATTCATTTGCTAAACTTGTGTTAACTAACAGTCAAATACTTTCTAAGTACATATTTGAATTATAAGTGATTTGTATTAAAGTAACTTTGTGAACAAACGTTAATCTTGAAACGAAAAACTTTAACAGAATTGTCAACGGATACATCAAAGATGATTTTCAAATAAAAAGTTGGCTATACATAACACTTTTCAGAGTTTATATTGCTATCTGGTGCTAATTTAATTAATTTTTTTAATTAATATTTCAAATTTTTTAATTGAAATCAATTTTTATTTTTTTCTGTGCACATTAGACCGCGGCTTACTAAATAAAATTCGGTTTTTTTTCAAAGATGTTAAATCTTCTTACAAAGAAGAACTACAAGTATTTTAAAAAAGCTTTCTTGCTGATAGAACGGAGTTTTGGTGTTTTCTTGGAGATTCGTCGAAAACTTGTTTACAGTTCTTACACTGGCGGGAAGAACGGAAAATTCAGATTTTTCCTGTTTTGTAACTAGGAGAGCGTTATTATTCCTACTGAGTACAACTGGTTGCATTTTAAATTAATTTGGGATGTCTTAAGTTTTTTCCTTTGAGGCATGTGGGATTTACCTCCTGCATTTTCTCATCTTCTAAAAGCGTAAAAATAGCTGGAGGTGTAAAATTAACTCTATTTTTTGACAGAATTTTTTTTTTTAACAAAATACAAATCAAAACAAGTTTGTTATGAAAAGTGGAGAATTTATATAACCAATATTGCCATATCAATAAATTCTTGATATTCCCCACTTGTTCCAGAGTTAAATATTGTTTGTGGTAAAAAGAAAGTCCAAGCAAAAGTTACAAGTTGTTGAAGTGTATATGACTGTGTCGACAAGTGGATTGGCAACAAAAAATTTAACATGTTGTAAAGAAAAAGTAATAATTTCAACACTTGAAACTAGAAAACTTTTTTATTTACTTTTTTAGGGCTTTGGTGCTGTTAAACACTTGTATTTCCTCGTACTATTAATAAAACAACTTGCATTCGTTATTTTTTTTTATTAAAAAAAAAAAACCAAATATACACAGACAATTAAACAGAATGACTACAAACAGATGTACTTACCCAGTAAAAAAAATTTTGGTTTTTTGAAGCACTAAAAAGAAAAAGCGCATAATCGAGCGCTTCAATAAAAGTGCTCTTATACAGCAGTAACCGATATGGAATAAAATAAGTGCTGACAATGAAGAAGGTTTTAAACCGAAAAAATAAAAATAACATTTTAACAAGTAAAAGCAAAACATTAATGAATAAGTTAATTCAGTGAGCCCTTAAAAACGCACTTTAGGAGCATGTTGCATGTTAAAAGAAGCGCTTACTGTCAGCAGAAAATAGTCCTCCAAACCGGGAACACCCCATACAAAAATCAGGCATCCCATCAGCAGGTTTGAAGCGATTTGAGGTATGAATTCATACATAAAACCTGCTCCTTTTGGAGAACAATTTTTACTGGGTAGTCGCTATTTCGTTAGCTTTGTAACATTTTGTTCAAAACTTTTTAGAATTTTTTTAAACGCTTTTATATTTTCATTCGGCTTAAATTTTAAACTTTATATATGTATGAATTAATATTTTTATACCCTCCACCACCAAAATTGCTGAACGATAGGCAAATACTGCCCGGGTCAGCCAAATTGGAGGCATCCAAAAGAATTTATCCAAAACCGAAGAATTGGGTACCGCACGAGTCGAAACCCAGAGACGTTAATATACGACTTCACATGCCCGATATTCTGCTTGAACGCCATTAAAAACAGCTGTAATTTTTGCACCAAATCAATACTGGCTATTTAAAATTAAATATATTTCGAAAGCCCAAAGCTCAAGAAATCGTCTCTGAAACCCTACCAAGTAGCCAAGCCAAGCCAACGTCAATTATACATGGCGCCATGGTAATGCTCTCTATGTTTTGGGAAGCAGAAGGGTCCCATCTATTATGAGCTATTAAAATCAGACTAGACGACTATAGATTTGTACTGAAACAAATTAATTTGTTTTTAAATGTTAAATGCTCCTAGTAAAATTCTAAGTCAATTGAACTAAGTCTGCTAAAAGCTCACTTCGTTTAAAACTCCACTATGATTTACTCTAGTTCTCTTAAGCAGTATTATATTTAAAATCTAAAAAAATTGGTCTAGTAGAAAAAAAGTTATGAATCGAAATGTGGATCTATCCATAGGAGAATTTGTAATTTTTATTTGACACGCCTACTTCCATTCAAAAAAAATTCGAGTCAAATTTGTTTTATATAAGTCGAAAATTATGTTGCCAAGTGTCGTGGCCAAAGGCCCCAGCCCCTAAGACTACTTTAATACTAATTTATTAATTACAGATATAATGTAAATTTAAGATCGGCTTCTAGTTTACCTACCATAGGGCACATATAAAGCCAGCTCTTTAAAACGCCGTTCACATTACATCACAATTTAGTACATACGAGATTTGAAATTTGCTAGAAAAAGAAAAATGGCATTTTAAAAAGAAACGAACAACTATTAAAAAGTTAAAAATGTCAAGAAAAAAGTAATAAAATGTAACAGACAAATAACATAAATGAAGTTATTTAAATAAATAAAAGTTAATTCAAATTTTTAAATGCCTATTTCTTTAAATGTTTGCATTTATGTATAAAAGGCCTGCACAATTCCATTTAAACACCCATTTAAATCATTTACTTAAGTGTGTGATCTTAAAAAAATCAGTGTTTTTCTATAGTAAAAGTGCAGGTATTAAAAATACTCTCAATAATTAAAAAGGGAATTAAAAATATTCATAGCAACACGTACGTCACACAAGTAAACATCACGAATTACGTAGCGGGAGATGCGACAGACAAGTAAACATCACAAATTCTCGCAGATTGCACGAGGTAATTTTCAAATACTAGGAGTATAACAAAACTTTGTTAACTATTTGAAGGGTTTTGAAAGAAACATGTGCTGTCTAAAGGCCTATAAAACCGTAAGGAATAATAATATTGGCAAAGGAGTTTGCACACATACGTTTTTTTATGACCGAAAATTATGATGGTAATGAAGACCGGCTCGCGGTCCATAATATATTATAGGTTTCACTTTAAGCTTACTCCCTTCAACACCTAAATACTTATAACCAGTGTTCGAAAATAAACTGAATATTATTTAGCGTTCGGGTCACACACCCAGATAAGATATCTATTTTTTAGAGTTTGTTTAGACGAACACAACCCTAAATACCGTTCAAAACTATTTTCAAGAATGATCCGACCAATTGTAGTGATATTTTAATGTTTTATAATTGGGGGATTCACAAGGTGTCATAAAGTCATAAGTCTTAAAATAATAACATGAAAAAATACGACTGTTGTGAACAACCCCTCATAATTTAATGTGATATTTTGAATTTAAATCAGCTGGTTATAAATAAATAAAATAAATAAATATTTACCTTACATCGAAATACATTTTAATTCTAATTCATGAATTAATAAATTATATTAGATCTTATCTTACTATTTGGCATTTTTTAGTCGCAAATCACAAATAAATTTTATTTTGTTTGTTTACCAAACATCAGAGTCCTTAGTCGATCAAATTTGACGCCGCAAGTGTTTTGTTGCAAAATATGCTAGCCGCAGGTTAAATTCGGATGTTAGCCGGATAAAACTATACCATCAACGGCGACGGCGACAAAAACTAACGCGGCACGGCTCAGACGCTCAGCGCTGGTCTCTTCTGATTTATTACGACGGCACAATAAACATAGCAAGCAAAGTTCTATTAATTTAAGACACTTTTTGTTAACAAACCAACAACAATATTTTTAAACCATTGTAAAATGTTAGAACATTATGACAATATAACATGATAGCACACCTTGTGAATACCCCAAATGTTTCTTTTTTTACATTGATAAAGAAATAAACAAATAAAAAATTTTAGCAACGACCACAGCACTAAAAGCTTGTGTGTGTATTCTGTAAAAATTTTTTCTGGCTTTCTATTTTTTTCGTATATGTATTTTGTTTTTGTAAAAATTTGGGTTTTTTTTATATACCAGCCACTATACACACTATTAGCGTTTGTGTTTTTCACAAATCTACAAAACCGAACACTACAGAGCGATATTTAATGTTTATTTTCGAACACTGCTTATTATATCGTTAAGTATAACGATGTCATGCTGTGTCACACTGTGCGACATGCCGCACAGAAGTAATTCACTAAACCGAAGACCGAAGACGAAGGATGTAAAGACGCTTGCGCCGTAAACAATGCAGCACGAAATCAAGCAACAGTTTGATGTTCCTCTTAAATGTTTCGTATAAATTTTTGATATTTGAATTGAATAGTTAAACATCAAAGTGTAGCTTTTGGCTTGCAATAAAAAGAAAATACGATTATTGCTGCAGGGTTCTGTCGCATAGTCTGAAAGAGCTTTAAGTTTTTATGAAAACGTATTTTGATATCACTACAAATTAAAGTGTTGAATTTTACAATGAATCTTAGTATAGGGAGGGTTACAAATATTCGGCACAGTTGAACAAAGCATTCCTACTTGTTATAAATTAAGTTTAATCCCTTGACAAACATAAATGAATTGTTATTTAAATAAATATGACATCAAGTTACTTTATGACTTTGACAATCCAGGCTGAAATGCTGGTACATATTCTCGTATTTGTGTTAAGTCATTAAGAAATGAGGCCAAAAAAAAACACCTGTATTTTTTTCGTTTTAATTCTGGGTCAGTCGTGTTCATGTGTTAATCTTAAGATGAAGCAAATGCAATTTTGAAAAGTACGATTACTTTGTGAACTACAATCTTTTGAAAGGTGTGAAGGAAGTGAAGTTTTATTTGTGTATAATTTAAAAGAAATTATTTCACATATGCAAATGTTAAGTATTAAAATTACTTTTTATATATTTTTTGTTTTCAATTGAGCAGATATGACCTACATTATGCGGAAGTAGAAATGTAATTACTACAGTCCTATAGTTATAGTTTTTTATTTGCAATTTCTAAAAAAATTATATCCTGCTTAGAGCGGGTTTTTTACTTAGGCTGGGTTTTTGGAGATCTCAGTTAAACTAGGTGTAGTTAATCTGAAAACAGATTTAAACCAGAATCAATAGTAAGATTTGTTATTCTTATAATACAATTAATCTAGCCTTAATCCCCTTTGGCGTTTTTGAGTGAAATATTAAAGGTTTTAGCATTGCCATATGAATTTACAATACTTTTATGTATAAGTATGGCAGTTTAAAACAAATGCCAAAAATTGTCATCAAATTACTGTTCTTAACGTGAAAAAGAAGAAGAAAAGGCGAGCATTTTGTATTGTGTTATATAATATTATATATTTATAAATAAATGTAATCGAAAAAGAAGCAAAACAATCAAGCAATATCTTATCTTACGAGGTGGAATATTTAATAAAACTCTAAATAAAAAAAAATTGTCATTAAATAAATAAAAAAAGATTTGCCCATTCTTATTGCCCTTGGTCTACTAATATTTGTGTTTTTTAAATTTTCCAATATTTTTAAGTCTTTTTTATTATTTAAAAAGTTAATTTTATACAAAAGTTTTATCTTATGTATTTTCATAAGTAATATTTCCTTTTATAAGCTGTTCGTACTTTTGAAAGTTCTCTCGCAAGCTTAAACCGCCAACTTTGGGCGTTTAAACCTGGAAACAAACTGAAATAATCGACTACCCAAAAACGAATTTCAAAGATTAGTTCTAATTTAATCGCTGATCTTTATGTCAAAAACTGGCTCTTAGAGACACACCAACGGCCAATTTTAAGGTTTTATTTATATCACATTTACTTTTAAATCGTTTTAAATACAAAATTCTGTTGCTCACTAAGCACTTAAATGTAACTTAATTCACCAAGCTTAAGTTTCCAACAACAGGCAAAGCAATAACAGTCAGCTGTTTGTTTAAATATGATATGATATTTTTTTGTATTTAGTAGTGCTACCATACTTTTATCTAAATTAAATGACACTTTTCAAATTAAACTCAAGAAATGCGATTTAAGTTTATATGAAAATTAACTTAATATAGATTTAAAATTGGATATCAAAGTACCTTCTTCTTAATAGTATGTACTTTATCTTATTTCTATACAGTTTTTATCGCTAAAGTGCATATCAATTTTGGCGTGTCTTTTAGTGCCTTTTAACGAAAAATGCATCTTTAAAAACTCGCTTATGCGCATTTACAGTGCTTATAAAAAAATCTTACCTTATTTCATCAATATCGTGAAAAAAACTTTAAATTGCACCGAAAGTACATAAATATGTATGCAGTATATTTAAAATTTAACAAATTTAGTTTTGATGATTTTTTTGTAATTGTAATTTTCAGAATTTCGCCATCACATCAGGTTTTCGAGATAAATTATCTGAAAGTTAAAATAAAACTGTTTTTCGAAACGTTATAACTGCTCGAATTCATCTTCATTTATAAAACCAGTTGTGTCGTTTGGAAGTCCTACCGACCACCTTTAAAAAAACGAGATATTTTAACTTGAAGTTTGAGAAATACTGGTTTTCATGGTACTTTTACTATTTTTTTTAAATTTTTTATATTTTTTGTGATTTTAACACATTTATAAATTGCTGTTTTATTGCAGCATCGTCATATCTTAAAAAAAAAATCAAACTTGGCAAAATGCGAATAAAGTTTTAAAAATGTACCTTTGAATACTGATTTAGAAAAATATATTTTTTTATAACTTCGGTTCAGTTTGAAATATAACACTGATTTTTTAGATGTTGAGAAGCAGCACTTTTGCATAAGAAACTCAAATTTTGAATTTTTTGAGATATGTTGCAATAGAAAAGCGAAATGATTACAGGCATATGAAAGCCGTGGCTGCTCTTGACCAAACGCATTCCAGTTTTCTTGATATTTGAAGAAATGAGAGAATGAGGTCCGATGATGCCACTAAACGGTGAAAAGCGCACTAAACGGTTAATTTTTTTGGATGTAATGGAAGCTGTAGGGTCTTTTCTATAAATTGCGCGAAGTAAATTTATAAGATTTTTAACGTTGAACAAGCGTGACTTTTACTAATTTGAAGTTGCTGATTTCAAATCAAATCTCAATTTTTCTCTATCAGCTCGACTTTTCGAGATATACCGTTATGTCCAAAATTAAAGTGCTTTCAGTACATATATTGGAATGTTCACCAAATTCAGTTGAAAAAAAAAATCCGAAACTCGACAACAAAATAATCTTCTAGCCGTGCTTACATTGTTTTTAAATTACCCAGTAGTTTCAGAGATATCGTTGAAATTGTAAAAAAATTAAAATTTTTTTTAATTCTTTTAAAATTAATAAAATATTTCGAATGAGCTTTATTTCATTGCAATCGCTGCACAACTTTTGATTTTGTTTACAATTATAACACAAGAAATTAGATTGAATTTTACCTAAAACACAGAACCAGAAGCAGAAGGAAAATATTATTAAGATTGATTTAATTACCCGTTTTACACCTCACAGAATTTTTACTTTAAAAATTTGATGTATTTAACTAAATATTTAACAAAATATAAACTAAATGGGAACTTTTTCTTTTTATATTTTTTTAACATAAAAATAATGTAGAGTTTTTTTCTTGTCCTGTTATTGTTGTTGTTTCTACACAAAACAAGCAAATCGTGTTTACCAACTTATGTGGTGTTGTAGTTTCTACAACAAACTTTGATAAACACAAGCGTATGCACGCATAAAGAATGCAATGCTGAGATTCCGGGATTGGTTTTCGAAAGTATGTAATTCCACTATCCCAGAGAGTCTTAAGTATTTTTCTAAAATGCTTCCCTGATCTAATTAATCTTTGAACATTTTTAAAAAACAATAACAACTTATCATGACAGGGTTGCATTTTCGTAAATTACCTAAGACTTTGTGGAATAGTGTATAACGGTCTTTAGGATTATTTTATGTACGTTTTAGTGTTATTCGTACTTAAATTTTTAAGTAAAACTCGTACTTAAAGTTAGTATAAAAAACTTATTTTATTCCGAGTGTTTTTCTTTCTGTGCATTTACTTGTTTTATTCATAGAGAGTGGGCAAGTTTCTTTCCCATTTGTATTTTTTTTTTTTAGCAATCAGCAATGCCTTTGTGCTTTAGTTACTTTAACCAATCCCCTTAAACAAATTTTCGCGGTAGAATAATAAGCCAAGTATGTACTTTTAAAATATTTTCAACGTACATAAATTTTAAAAATAAAAAACATTTATCTTGATAAAAACCACTTAACTGTATTCGCTAGTATAATTTTTGCAGTGTATCTTAAATGTTTCTTAAGTATCCGTCTGACTCAAACCCCCGTATTTGAAATATTATAAAGTACTTTTCGTTATTGTTTCAAATCGTGTTGTATCGTATCGTATCGTACAACCGTTATTCTATAAAAATATGCGAGTTTGCTAAAATATATATTGTTGGTTTATAAATTTTTCTAACCTTCGACATATTGTTTTTAACACAATTTGTTGCTGCTGCTGCTGATGTTCAAGCCGATTGTTGGTGTGTTTTCGCCCGTCACAGATTTCCGCATATTCTTTGAAAGCAGTTTTAAAAAATGATGATGTTGATGATAATGATGATGATAAATGCAACTGGCAGTTAAACAAAACAAAAAAAAAAATGAAAAGAAATCTAATGTGTGGCAGAAGGTTAACGTGCTAGATAGAAATTAAAATAAAACTTACGTTAGCGGAGGTTAATATATATTTCCAACTTTTTTCAATCTAGAAATAAAGTCTTTAATTTGTTTTTGTTTGTTTGTTTTGAAAACTAAAAGAGCAGGAAAATAATTTCCTTAAATCGTAAAAACGTTTATGAGAAATTTATGAATAAATTACAAGTCCTTTTCAAGGTTGTTAAATACAAAAAAATGGCAACATTGTTAATTGTGAAAATAGTTAAAGTTTCAAATCCTTTTGCTTGAGAGAAAGGTATTGTTTTTGTTTGCAGACATATGAGTACATAACTTTCCATTTAACAGTTGTTTTCTTAACAAAAACATAATTTTTGTTTCAACGCAGCCTATAAAAAATCAGATTTTACCCCGTTAGTCAATCGCCAACAATATTTCACCTTGGTGTCACATAGGATATCAGGTGCAGTCAATACTTGAGAGACTGTAGCCCCAAGTGAGCAGGCACCGAACTGACTATTGTTCGAGGCCTCCGGAAGTATACTTCTTGCGGGAAATTCCTTCTGTCTTTCAGAAAGATTGTCTTTACAGGGAGTTTTGCTTTTTCGTTGAAAAGATACTTACGGGGATCACGTGGTTGCGGTTTGAACTCAAAGTAGCTGGAAGCAAGATCCTGAAAACCCACGCAAGGGCGGCTTTTATACCAATTAAGGGAGGGTACGGCCAGAGGGAGGATTATTCCTAGATGCTGTTGCTTCTAAACAGATGTGGCTGGCACTATTCCAAAAGCTACGGTGCACAGTGGGAAATTTTACGAGAAGGCGGTCAAAATTCCATAACTTTTGACTGGATCGGTATTTTTTTATGCGATTTTTTTTGCTCGATAGGTGCGATGTTAGGCTTTAATTTGCGCTATAAAACGTAAAATTCGACTGATAGGAGCAAAAGTTATGGGGTGTTCAAAATGCATTTTCATTTTTTTTGTTGAGTTTCGGTGTAAAAGTTGAATATTTCAAATATGATTTTTTTATAATTTATCATTATTTCTCTTGTATTTTACAACTGATACTTATTTTTTATTGTCGAACTTAGATTCTGTCAGAAAATGCCAATATTTGGCCCCTGTAATTTTTTTAGTCCCAATATTCACAGGGGCCAAAGGTTGGCTTTTTTGGGACGAGACGAGTTGTTATAAGGATAAAACTGAAAAGGAATATTTTAAAAAATGCCCAAATAGCATTCTTGGCTATCGATAACATTTTAGGTAATTCAACTTTTATTTTTGGTTTGAGATGTATGTGTATTTTATTTTTATATATTCCCTGCAGGAAATGTCACTAGTGAATCTGTACTGATTCACTATTGACACAGTCACCAGTACTAGTGACTTATTATACCCCAGACAATGTTATTTACTATAGACATTTAACATGTGCGTGTCATTGGAAATCTACTACTGACGTTGGTACTACTGACTAGGTACTGACTAGGTAGTTCCTTTGGGAACATATGTAGACATTGGAACCAGAGAATCACTAGTACATTTTAGTACATGTAGTCTACAGTTTTGGTACGAATACAATTTTTTTTTTATTATTCCTTTAACTTTTATAGGAATTGTACTTCTCAGTTGTTATTGATAAAATTGTTTTCGTATTAAAGCCAAATATAGTGACAAATGTAGTGTAGTGTAGACACTTCGTTGACAATGTCACCAAAATAGTCGACAAAACTGGTGACTTGGAGACACTTGCACCCAGGTTTCCTTCAGGGTTAATACAAATATATACTTAAATCAAAAACAAATTATAATCTATAAACAATTTTAAATTAAACAATATTAGTAAAAATTTCTTCTAAATAGCTTTGGGTTTCATTTTCCAGAAGTTGTTTAGCTTCTTGTTAGCATCAGATGAGTTTTCTGAATTACATTGCTTGTATTGTTTCTGACCAGAGCTTCCATCACATCCCCATTTAGAAAATAAAGTGATGCTGCAATTTTTAAGTTTTTTTAAACAGTCAGCATCAAGTGTATTTAATAATCGTTCTGCAGTGTGTTCGAGAAGAGCCTGCAATTTTACTTCTGCTGAACTTAAAGTTACACTAATAGCCGTTTGTGAAGATAAGCACTCTTTTTTGACAAAAACTAAATCTCGATATCGTAGAAAGATTCCACAATTTTTTTCATTGCTTCGCTTTCGCAGTTCTGTATACTGATTTTTTGTCAGTTTTAAATCCAAAAATAGTGCAAATGTTTCTTCTGGAGTAAATTTCATTTCTTCAGTTGGTGTAGGCATACTTTTTAAAATCCTCTTTGTGCGTTTAGGGCTCGCTTCCACTATTTTTTCAATTATTGCAATTTTTGTTTTCTTATTTTGAGTTGGTTGAATTTGATGCAGAAATTAATGCTTTATCATACTATGAGAAATTTCTTCATTGATATTTGCTAGCTTGCGTCTTCGTGATCTTTCACTGCAATTGTCAATTTGTTTTGCGGGCCGACCCACTTTTCCAGTTTCCTTAGCAGTTATTGACAGCTTCTTAAAAATCAGATCATTTGTTAGCCATTTTTCGTTGCGTAAGTAAAACGTTTTCTTGTTTCTAGAACATTTAAGGTACCGTTTTCTTAATGTTAATGAAAAGTTTTTAATTTTTATCTTATGAATCTTATGAAAGAATGGATTATTCATTATGTGTAACACAAAATCTTTTTCATCTTTCTGTTAAAAATATATATCTGCGAGAACTTTATAACTGAACTTAGCCATTGTTTAAACAATAATGAAGGTAAAATTATGAATGCATGCACTTTTATACTCTTGATAGAAGTTTTTTTAAATGATCTTTTGTTACTACTTCTTTAAAACATAAAAACTCTTTTTTAAATACAAATTTAATCTTTTATTAGCATTTCTTTGAAACATAAAAACCCCTGTTTTCACACTTTTTAAAAGGATAACATACCGGCAATAAATTAACAGGTAACATGTAGGTAATTTTCACGTAAAATATAACTGCGTGCTAGTTTTTTACCATTTACCTGCTCTTTCATTTTTTAAATTAAGTTGCAATTTTCAGGTAATTAAACTATGTAGTTTATGTTGCGGATATTTACTAATGTTTAACCTCTTAACTTACTCAGAAATCTAACGTGTTAGTCTATTTATGACGCCTATTCGTTTTGCAGCATCCGTTCACCCACAATAAGTTCATAACAATGGCAATACCTTTACCTTCTCGAAATTAATTGATAACCTGACGTGCTAGATAATTTATGTGGCCTGAACTGCTTTATTTGTCGAAAATTCTTTAAGATTCACCTTCTTTAATTTCAGTAATGTTTCCTTGCAGGACTTATTTTTTGAACCGAATATCTTACCTTGGGTCACAGAAATTGCTGTAGTTCGCAAGGCCGTATCCAGATGTGTGTACAATGGGGTATAGAAATGTAGGTTAGATTCTGGACTACAAGAGAGTATAGATTTTTTTTTGACGCATTTTGACGCTCAGGACTTATGCTCTATAAAGTAGGAAATTTCCGGGAAATTTTGACATAAAAAAAAAAAAAAAAATTAAATAGTTCTAGAGGTCGCAGATTTTAATGCTTTAAACCACGTATAGCTAATAAAATAAACTAATACACAAAACTTATTCTGTCAAAAAATCTTAAAAAACAAAAAAGTTATGAGCATTTGAACTTCACCAATTGACTCAGAAATTCAAAACTATAACCAAATATTGAGAAAGTCCATTTCGGACCACCCTGTTCTCAATGAAATAGTTGAAATAGGGTTGAAATTTTTTGGCTCCCGAGGTTCACTAGTATTTACTTTCACATGAATTAAAAAATTTTAAAATCGGAGAACAAAAAAAAAATAATTTTGGCCGCCTTCTCAAAATATGAACCAGTGTGCGGTGGTTAGATAGCTCCAGTTCCTAAACAAGGGACTATTGTATATGGTTGCCGGATCGCTATTTGCAAGTTGCTACTTGTGTGTGTTGGAAGTTGCTGTCACATACACACAGTGTTGCCAAAACTTGGTGACCAAAAATGGCTAAAACATGGCTTAAAGTTTTTTTTAAATAAAAACATTAAAATTCAATAACAAAACAGAAATAATTAATTTAAAGTTGTTTACCATGAAATTGTAAGTTAAGATCAATTTGTTAAATAAGAATAAAAGTAAATTAATATTTTGATAGATATTTTAAAAATTAAATCATCGACAAATTCATTGTCGTTATTGTTTATTTCATAGGAATCACTCGTGCCTATTAGTTTTAAATAATTTGAAGGCAAGTCATAGCCACGACAACATTTACCCAACCTTTTGAGTCCAGATCTACAATAAAAAACAAGTAAAAAAGTTTAGTCGGTCAACCCCGACTATATGATACCCTACACCACATTGGAACCTATGTACCAAATTTTATCAAATTATCTCCAAAATTGCGACCTGTACTTTGCGCACAAGGTTTACATGGACAGCCAGCCAGCAAGACAGCCGGACAAACATCGTTAACTCGACTCATAAAGTGATTCTGAGTCAATCGGTATACGTAAAGGTGGGCTTAGGATCAATATTTAAAGGTGTTACAAACATCAGCACAAACGCTTAGTACCCTCTCCACTATTGTGGTGTTGGTATAAACATTTTATCGTTATGGTAAAAATATTTACTAAAATATTGCTAAATGTAACCTTTTTCTCAAATTACTTTTAACGATATTAACGTGGCTAAATACCCTCTCTACTTCAGCATTTTATCATGGAAGGGAAAGCAACTTTATAGTAAATTCTGAAATTTCTAAAAGTTTTTTTGTTGCCGCCTGCATCTCTATATTGAAATACTTACGAAAAGAAAGAAACAATGTTGTTTGTGTTGATCCATTTTATAAATTTAATCTTGGAATACTGTTCCTTTATTTTAAAAGATGTTTCATCATCATAGTTTATAGCGAGTTTCAACATTTGTGAAAGTTGTGATTTAAATTAAAGGCGTTTTATTGTTAAAAAAGTTTATTTTACTTTTATAAATTTTTATAATAAAAAAAAATTATTATTTTAAAAGAAAAACGGCAAAAAGTTGAAAAATGGCTAATGGCTAAACTCATTTTCTGATGGCTAAACAGGGTGAAAAATGGCTAAATCTAGCCACTAAATGGCTAAATTGGCAACACTGCATACACATGCGATTCGTAAACGCAGTGTTTGTCACCCAGTGGTTAAAATCCACAATGGGATAAGGCCATCATGGCCGGTGCTCATGTAACTCTTTTTCACATCTGTAGTTTAACTTTAACAAAGCTTCTGAATTTCTATTTTAATTTATTTTCAATTTTTCGCATTAATAAATTGTTATCAGCAACAAGCAACATTCCGTGTGAAAAATAAAAAGTTTGTAAACTTAAACCTCAAACTAAATTTTAAAACCTCAAACATTTTTAACGAGAACTAATGGCGGTTAACTATTAAGTCAGTTTACAATAAAAATATTTATAAAGCAACAATTTTAAAAATTGTGTAAATATAACTTCTGAGTGAATCTCTATAATAAATTTGTGCATTCAAAAAACCAAAAAATTATTAACTTAAAACCATATTACGTTGGAACTTTTTGAATGCAATTGTTAAACATTTTCAAAAATTGTGTAAGTTTAATTATAGGAGATAGTATGTAACACATCTACTATATGCTATAAATAAATTTACTTTGATACTTATGTAAAGAAACAAACACACAAAAACATCATATAAAATATTTTAATTTCCGCATTTTTTCTAACAAAAAATAACACACAGAAACAGAAATAAATATCTCAAATATTAATTTTCATTTAAATTTAGATGGAATTTTTAGAAAACTGAACAAAATGCAAGAAATGCACAAGTAGAGGGGTTTTCATTAAGAGCGGCTAATTCTGTTTTGGGAATGATTTTTGTTTTAAATGAAGGAATAAGTGATGGCATTGTTTATGGAATACGACATCGTTGAAACGCCCGCTGCGAAATTGAAAACGCTGGACCAAATTTTCATGACTCGGCCGTACAAATTGGTCGAAATACCTAGAAATTTGCTTTCGATGATGGTCTGCAGGTCTTCTGGCTGGTCGTTGCTAAAATCGCATGAACGAGGCGGCTATTCGGAAACATCGTTGAGATATGTAACTCGCTCTTCTAACTTGTCTTCAAAAACTCGCACGCTGTATTGCCCGTTGCGTCATTCTCTTGGGATTACATATCGTTAAAGCGTATAGCATTGAGCTGATGCCAAAAATACGACAGTAACTTTTTTTTGTATCAAAAAAGAAAAATATTCCGATAACGCCGCAATTTTGTGCAAAAAATAAAAGAAGTGCTCCCAGATTATTGAAAGTTGTTATCAAGCATTATATTGACTAAGGCCCCTATTACGGTTCACAACTCAACTCAGTAAGTAAAACAATTGGTTGTGTTAAGTTGTAATTTGTTGATGGTTTTGTTCGCCGCAATATAGCATAGTTGTAAACCATAACACAAAAAAGTATAAAATTACAACTCAACTGAATGAAAAAATCGGAATTTCATTAAAAGCCGCCACGCCCACATCGCCGATATAATCCTAATCGATAAAATTTTTCTAGCCAAGCAAAAGTCTTCAAATGCGGTACAAACTCTTTCTATGGTGAACGAAAGATGAATGCCAAGTTTCATCAATATCAGCCCTGCTCACCGCCCATATACAAGTAAAAACAAAATAAGTCCATATTAATCAAACATTTATTATTAACAAACAGTAAGATTATCTTTTCTTACATTCCTCACTGTTTGTTGTTGGTGTTCTGTTTAAGCTTTGCTTTAGTTACAAGTAAGACTTTGAGTGTTTATAATTTTTATTCGCTTTAAGGTTTTATTTGTATAATATTTTTAGCTTTTCTAAAATCTTTGGAAAAGGTTTCCTTACGATCTGGCCTAATTAACCAGTGAAATGCGCATAGAAGCAAGCTTTCCCTCAACAATAAATTTCAGTGTATTTATCCAATATGATTGAAAAATTGGGAATTAAGCACGTCATACAGAAATCTAATTAATACTAAATTTTTTATTCCCAAAAAATAGCTTTGATCAAACATTTTATTCTGCAACTATCATTTCTTTAACTATGTACATCATCTACATCTAAATGATGTTTTTGCGATTGACGCCTTATACTTCTTAATGTATACGGATCAGAACATGCAAGCAAACGATGCAAAACATCGGAGTTTATTGACGTTTTATTACACTTTCTGGAAAATATTTTACTATATTTCCAAATTGTTGTTATTATTGATAATTGCAATCAGCGTTGCCGTTTTGTTTAAATTTATCCAAATATGGTTACTTTTTTCATGGTGTACTTGTGTATTGTTTTCCATTTTAGTTACTTCTTTCAACACAAAAATAAAAAAAATTTGTTTTAGTACAAGCATAACCCGCTTTTTAAACTTAAAAATTGTGTATGCAACACCAATAGTTTTTTCAACTACTTAAAAATTATTTTTCTAGAAGCCTAAACTGTAACAGGCTGTCAACTTAACCAAATAAGGTTTCTACTTCAAAAGTTCTACTTATAACAGCTCTTTGTATGAAAAGGTTCAAAGCTCTAGCTCATAAAGTTTTTTTAATGGCCTGTTGTTCTTCTCAGACCATCGATAACATACCGTCAACATTTTATAAAAATCGGTACAGAGGCTTGAGCGCCTAAAAGGTACAAACACAATTTTTTCTTTAGGTTTATAGATATACTTTTCAACTTAAGTACAAATACAATATTATTTTTAATACATACAAATAAATTTTGGTTACTTTTTTTGCTTTTGGTTACTTTTTTATCTTTTGGTTACACATTTTTTTTTGGTCGTGGCAACGCTAAATGCAATATCATTAAAAAAAAGAAAAATGCCTAAATGTATGCCACAGATGTTATCACTAACCTGCACTGCAATATTCGTTATTTTTTTCATAAAATTTATGAGTTTGTTCACAATCAAAGAATACACCCTCATCCATCATCTAATTTAACTTATTTTTAACTTTTTTTTAAGGAAAACTGCAAACGCTGAATTTTATGAGGCCTTTTTTATTCGCTCATATCTTCTCATTTACATACGCAATCAAATAATTTTAATTAAAATAAAGGTGCTGTATTTTAATAAACGCAGTGTTGCTATACTGCATCACTTAAAGGAATAGCTTCATAAACTCCACAATCCTTATCTAGACAATTCCTTGAGGTTACGATTGCACTGTAACCGTATTCATTGCACAACGGTTGCAAAAATCGTGCATCGTTTTTATTTGTGATGCTTTGTCAACGCATTTGTTTTAAGTGATGCTTTGCAATACTGCGTTTATGAAGTCAGCCTGTATTTCAATAAAAATGTTCCCATAAAAATATTTTATACGCATAAGCTAAGTTTTCGTGGTTAAATATTTGAGTAATTTCATTAGATTGTTTCTAGCACAAAATGTGACTTAACGAAAACACATAAATTATTTCTCTTATTAAAACAGTTCGCTATAAAACTCCATTATCAGTTTTTTTTTTGGAAAAGTAATAGTCGAAAAATTGATTTTTTGCAACGAATATCCCTCTCTGCGCCGTCGGCATCAACGTACCAAGCAGCGAATTTTTCGAATCCCACTTTAGACCGACCGCTCTTTCGTCCCTAAGCGACAATTTTGTTTGTTGGCAAAACCATTTAGCCCAAAGTTTGTGATTTTCTTTTATGTGCACAGATTTCCCCCCGGGGGCTTGTAAAGATTATTTTAAGGGTACTTCACTTACATCTTCCGGGGAAATCAGGTGCACTCAATACCTTGAATTCGACAGAAATCTGGCTGGTTTTTCACTAGAAGTATTCGGCCTGAGGGAGAATTATCCCTGGGTGCTGTTGCTTTTCAACAGAAGGTGCTGGCATTTTTCCAAAAGCAGCGAAGGTTAAGTAGCTCCAACTCCTAAAAAAGGAGCGAATGTATAATCTCAAATTGCTATCTAGATGCGTTGGTTGTGCTCACAACCGGGGCGGTAGGTAACAGCCTTGTTTATTACCCATTATGGAGTAGGCGCTAGGCCAGGTATTTGCGCGAATTCGCGATGGAAAGTAAACTTTGAGACTTTCAAACTTTTTTAAATCGTGTATCTCTCAATGAATAGATCGATGTTTTAAACTCCGAAAGAATTGCGAAGCCCACTTCACTCCCATTTTGAGAAATGTCAACAACAAAATGCATTGTACCTACTGAAAAACCCGATAGTTAGTTGTAACACCTAAAGTGAAATTTTTAAGTGTTTAGGCTGTGTGTGTATTTAAAAAAATTTTAAATGTTTATTTAACAAATGTTTTGAAGATCTAAGAATATTCTGTGGAAAATCACTTCATAAATGAAATTTTGTTGAACAACATATATTTTATTTTAAATGGTTGCATTAAAATTTCAAGCAAACACTTGAAACGTTTGCTGAAAAAAAAATATTTTTCTACGAATTTCTAATTAACAAAAATACAAATACATATTTGATAAAGCTTGAACGGTTGAATATACAACCCTGTAAGAACAGAGTGCCATTTTAACCTTTGCAGTGTTTACAAGTTTGGCAGGGCAATAAAAACGTTAAGTAATGCTTCAGTGGGAATTTAAAAAAAATCATCAGAGTAAACACACATGATTATATAAAAACTTGCACAATATTTAAAAAGAAAATCTTTTTTATTTTTGTTTTAAAATTTTTTTGCAGCATCGTCTAATAGTGATAAACGCGTTCTCCTCGCCTGCATTATTTAAAATTTTAATCAAATAAAAAGAGTTTGAGACATATTCGGGCTTATATCTTAAAGCATTGGCATCATTGCCTACGATTCAATAACATTATCAGCCCATTTATGAATGCAAATTTCCCGGGAGTTGTTTCCCTTTTCCCATTTTTACAATTGAATTTACATAGGAAAAATGTAAGAAGGGAGAAAACTCCCAGGGAATTTTTATTCATAATTGAGCTGCATAAAAATTTATTTATATATTTTCGTTCACTTTTAATGTGTTTTATTTAACTACATGGTTTCAATAACAGTATAACAAAGTGTATTGACTTTTTTACTCACCACTAGTCAACAAGCATGTTTTGCACACCACTAGAAAATAATGAACTTTTTGTTCTGCAATAAAAAACTAAATTAAAATAGTGCGTTGAAACAATGAAGGCTGCTTCCAATGGGTTAATATAATATTTATTTTTGTGTACTTTTGTTATTCAACAGTTATACAATTTTAGAAAGACATAAGTGTGTGTTGCTGGTTTTCGGGGCGAATGGAGGGAAAAGTTTCCATGGTTAATTAAGGATAATTTGAATTGCAAAAAGTGCACCATATGTAAAGGTAGTATAGTTGATAAGTTGAGCCATATACAACGGCATGCTAGCCGAGAATGTCACATTAAGAAGGTGCAAATGGCAAGGAACAGTCCACAAGTGAATACATTTTTAGAACATATTTGCATTTACATTCATACATTTTTGTATTAAAATAAATTAATTTTTTAGTGTTATATATTCTTGTTGTTTTATAAGTTTATTTTTTAATAAAACTGAAACAAAAAAATGTCAAATTATGATGGGAAAAAAACTTGACGTTAAGGTGTGACTCACAATTAACATCGTGAATTATTTTATAAGAAGGACTAACATGTTGAATAATGTAATATTTTGCGTAGTGGTCAGTATAATCTCAATTTTTTAATTCTCCATCACCGGTATGTACACAGTTTTGTGATTATCGGTCTACAAAAAAAAAAAAAAAAAAAAGAAAAAATCTCGCCATTTTTTCAATTAAAACATTAATAAATAATGAAAATGTTGTTAATATCAAAAAATATTTAATTGATACAGTAGAATCTCACAAATTAGAACCACTTTGTGCACCGGGCAGTTCGAATTTCTGAAAAGTTCGAATTTCTGGACATTTTTTTTTACAGAAAATGATAAAATTTTAATAAAATAGTGATTGATTATGAATAGTTGTGTAAGCTTTATTTAAACTCAAAATAGTTTTTATTTAATTACATTTAATTAATTGAACATATTAAATTAGTATCTAAAGATAAAGTATTTGTTTACGTTTGTTTGTAATTTTTTTTATCTTTCTTTCACATATATGAACACTTCACTTTGACCTTCAGTTATCAACTGACCCAAATTTGTACAAGCATATCAAATTTCGTACGCATATGACCGAATTATACACACCACCAATAACTCGGTGATTTCCCGTTTAATTTTTACTTTAATGAGCGAAAAAAAATAATTTGTAGTGAAAATACAAAAAAAAAAAAAAAAATCCAAAAATTAGAACACCCTGTTCTTATTTTAGAGCGTTTAAAAAAATAAAAAAATGTTCCTAGTACATAGAAATAAAAACAAAAAAACACCTCCAGAAATTAGAACTACAGGTTCTAATTTCAGAGCGTCCAATATATTGTAATGGCCGGTTCTAATTTCTGGATGGTTCGAATTTGTGACGGTTCGAATTTGTGAGATTCTACTGTACTATTAATTTGTTTGCTGGAGCAAATTTAATAAATATTTTAATTAGTATTAGAAATCTATTTTTTTCTGTGTATAACTTACTATAGGCTCCATATAAAGCCGCCTAAAACAAAACAAAAAAAATAATTTTATGATGTAAATAAGTTCTATGACTAGATATAAAGTCATACATTAAATTCTATGTACACTCGGAATCTAATTTAATAAGCATAAAAACATAACGAATCATAATACCACGAGGTCAGATTTTATTAAGATAAGTTCACAATTTATGAGAGATCTCATGGGCAGCCTACTTCTGAAAAATGCATATTTCCGGTGAAGGGCAATAGGTAAATTCCAAGCGCTGCGTCGTTTGTTTTCTTTTTTATTACAACATTAACAACAAACGAGACAAACCTTTTAGTATGCCGATCGACCGGCCGATGTCCGTTGGTCCGACTGGCTGGCTGCCTATTTAAAACTTGTACGCAAAGTACAAGTCCCAATTGCGGAGATAATTTGATGAAATTTGGTACATAGGTTCTATTGAAAGCGGTGTGAAGCGGTTTCTCATCAAGGTCATTGTTTCCATTATTTCACATAGCCCCCATTCAAGCTTCTTTCCGGAATTTCCTTTTTGTGCCCCTAATCCATCTTGTTAGCTGGGTATACGGATTAAATTTTGTTCAATCATCTTACCAAATTTTATTGGAATCAGTCCCTATTTGACCATAGCTAATATTAACCATAAGTTTCATATCAACCCTCATCATAAAACAACTTAAAGACAAACAAAATTTCATATAGATGAAGATATTTAAATAATAATTGGCACAAAAAAGATTTACATGGAAATTAACCTAACAACATAATTTTGTTCTGGCGGTTCCACGATTGCCCAGGGTCCGTAAGATTGTGGTGAAGGGAATCATATGGGCGGGCTTTGTCGACTTTATGTTCCTTCTTGTTTTTTTTTATATTAATTTAGTCTTTTTAAACATTTGTTTAATAATATTCCCTGCAAACTAAAAATACTTTTTGAAAATCACGCAGCTAAAAATAATAATAAAAAAATCGAAAAGTTTGTTTAAATTTCTTGCTACCAACGCTTACAGAGTTGATGTCGCCATAATTCTGCCCACTTAAAGTTTTCGTTTGCAACACAAACTACAAAAATATAGAAATAAAATGCAAAATGTAAAACTAGCTTCATCATGTGTTAACATGGCTGATTCATGTTTTTATTTCATACAATTTATATTTGTTTACTTTTTATTTTATTAAACAAAAAGCCAGACTATAATTTTATAGCAATATAATTAAAAATTCTCTTATAAATAGATGTAGTATTATGGCTGTGTTACGTTTCTGCTCAGCAACAAAAAAAAAAAAAACGTTGCCAGCCTTTTAATTCTATTTGATGCAACCATCAGTGTCTGTTTTAATTTTTGCAATTATTTAATTAGTAAAATTAACAAAGTTTGTTGTGCATAGTTTTTTTTTTTTTAAATATTTGTTTAAAATTTGTCTGACATCCATTTTTAGAACAGACATGCAGGCAGACGGACACACCACCATGAATCACTTAAAAAACATGTTTATGTGATTTTGTAATATTATTTTTTTATTTTGTCTTCTACTTATATTTTTATTCCGGTGTGTAGGTCGAACTTTGTAATTTACGTTTGTTTTGCTGAAATGACTTTTTAGGCGAAATTAAAAATTAATCATTTACCATGCATTATTTTTACAAGGGTTTTAACTTTGATTACTTTGAATATAGAAACGAGTTTGGAAATTTGGTATTAATGAAGTTGTGAGAGATGCTCATGATACGAAATCAGATCAATAAGTACGGACGTTTCTAAATAAAAACATTTTTACATCTTGAAAATTTCTTAAGATGAATGAAAAAATGTTAGTTATTTAAAAAAAATTTAAATTTACATAATTGTAATAAAAGTGAATTATGTCCCGTGCAACTCAAACAACTGTCTCCATGCTACGGAGCTAGAATAGTTTCAATAAATTACGTCGACTGAGGCTTGGTTCTAAGTGTATTACCATAGACTCAAAATACATCTAGAATTGCAGAACTTAACCCATTATTGCCCAGCCGGTAATTTTTCTTGCCAGCTATTAAGTCAAGTATAAATCCTATCGTACAAAAAATATCTAACTTTCGTTTGGTTTATACTTTAACTTAATGTCTTTGAAGAAAACAATTTGAAGGATTTTTTTTTTGTTATCTTTTCGCTTTTAGGAAGGATTTTCGCTAAGCTCCAAAAAAGACCATATTTTGAATAAAATACAAAAATTGTAGCAAAAATAAAATTTTTGTTTTTAAGCCCACTGTAAGCCCATTTCGGATACTTTTATTATGTACATAATTCAATTTAATTTACTTCTACTAAAAGTTTGAAATAACATCAACGATCCTTGTGGTTATTTTACTTACCATTGGGCAGAAACATGTAGCCAATTTACCGTAGCAAAACGTGAAATTAAGTGCTCACCAAAATGATTTCTCATCAAGGTCACTGTTTCCCTCGCTGTATGGTTTGCAGCGCCGTCTTGTTAAAACCACAGTTCACCGAGACCATGCGCTTGAATTTCAGGAAGCACGTAGTCCGTTAACATGGTGCAAAACGGTTACCATTGACGAAAACATTTCCTCATTTTTTAAAAAAATATGGACCAATGAATCCACCAGCCTATAAACCACACCTAACCGTTGTTTTTAATGGATGTAATGTTAGCTCTTCGTACTCTTTCAGAAATGTGCTTCATCGCTTTACAAAACATCACGATAAAACACCGGATTTTCATTGAGTTCCACTTCAAATTTTGTTTTTTTTTTTACATAGTTTATCAAACCTCACGATGAATCACCCTCAGATGGCGTAATAACGCCACCTGGTTGTCAATTATCGTTAGCTGGATTGATTTCTTACTTAAATCCACTTGAAAAACGGGGAACTCCTTTTTATTGCTTTTAGATCTGCGAGGTTGGATTATTGTATTATTTTAAAAATACTCACCATATCGGCCCGCTGGTAAGTAAACTTACCAACTTATATCTCAGAAACCAACCGTTCCATTTTCTTGAAACTTAAAATATATTTTATGTAGACAAAAAAAATAATATGAGCAAAGTTTCAACGAAATTGGTTCACGTTTTCGGGTTCCGGAAAATAATGGTTTAACCGTATTAAACATTTCTTCCAACTTATCACAATATTGTGTTTGTGCTTAGCAAAAACTTCACTTTACCTTAAGCTGCCCACATACGAGTGATTTGTGCGTGTGATTTGTTCGCGTACCATTGCTCCACACACGACGAGCAAGTCACAATAACCTTAAACGCCAAAAAGAAAACATGAATTGTGAAGCGGGTGATGTTACTGCACTTTTGATAATTTTTTTGTACGCAACAAAAAAAAGAAGCAAATGGACGAACGACTGTCTTGTAAGAAAAAATTGTCCTTCACATGTAATTTTAATTAAAAAAAATATGGAAATTACATCTCCGCCATAGAAACAATTTTAGGCTTCGTTGTACACTAAAATGAAAAAACACAAGCCCACCAACTCATCAAACAAATCACAAGTAATTGAAAATTTTCAATTGAATTGTGATTTGTGCGCGCACAGCACCATTAACAAGTAACAAGACGTCGAGCACGAACAAATAACACGCACAAAAAACTCGTGTGTGGGCAGCTTTTCAAATTATAACAACTTTCGAATCTACCCAAAAAAAGCTAAATGAATGTAGAAATAACTTGTAAAATATTTCATTGTTTTAATCTTAGCGAAGCCGCTGTTTCTGGTATAATTTTTTAAGGTTTGGAATCATAAGTTGAAATCCTGATTCGCTACCCAAAGCTTCTCTGCATGGCGGGCCTTCGACAGGGAGCAAGGATTTTTTCCTCTATGGTATAGCAAATACCGGCTTCGCTTACTAAATCTTCTTAATTCGGTATTTGATATCGGGATTTGTAAATTTAGGATTTCAAAATTCGGGATTCTAAAAATCCTCATTTTGACATTCCGCAGTTTTAAGATCCAATTTTTTATGAATGGTAAACGTATGCAATTAATATTACGAAGTAACGAAAATTTTTAAATGCATGTACATAATTATTACACAACATCTTTCAGTCAGCTGTTATGAAAACAAAATATAGCTTATTAAAAAAACTGTAATGTAAACGCACTAGATTTCGAAGAAGATTTTAAATGAAATCTACAAGATTTCAGCCTAATGTAAATGGGCTATTATAGGATAACAGAACATTGGTTCTTATGCACATGTGGATTGATACAACATATCCATAGAGAATAAGACAAAACAGACTGAACAGAACCTTTTTGCACATAAAGGCGTGTTTACTTATGATGCAACCCCCACCAATTAAGACAAGACAAAACGAAAAAGACACAAAAAACATTGTCGCATTGCTGCTGATAACCATTTGTCTTTTAAGACAAAAACTTAATGAGACGTTTATTTTTGGTGGGGGTTAACATAAACCCAGTAAAAAAGTGCTCCAAAAAGAGCAGGTTTCAGGGTTGATAAAATTGGTACAATTGTACTTTTTTTGGTACAATTTAAAACTAAAAAGTAAGCTGGTACCCCCGTGACTCATTTGGTACTATTTCCAAATTTTTCAAACCTACATATTAATAATTGATATAATCGGCAACTCGTATTTACTGTCCAATAAATATAAACGGAGTTTAAGGTTTGGTGCAAATAGTCTTCGAAAATGCAAAGTGTCGTAGTTTTTTATGAAATCTAAGGGAAACTCTATTTTTTGTTGTTGGATTTAACAAAACAGCTATGATATTTTGCATTTGCTCTTTTACAAGACCATTCGCACCAAACTCTGAACTCCGCTACTGTGAATAGTTTTTTGCACTGGTTCATTGAACGATTGCTTATGCCACATTTTAAATTAAGTGTCAGCGACAGCATAAAGGCGTGCATTTTCTGATGAAATTGACAAATTTTTAAAAGATATTGGAAACCACTTCTGCAAAAAAATTAATGGATTTCTCGACCCTAAAAACCGCATGACCTGGCTAGATCAAATAAAATTTGTTTGCCTCTATTCTTGAATATTTTAGAAAACTAACTATTTTGAAAAATCCGGGGATCGAAATTAATTTTTGACCTATGGTTTCTTTGGCAAAGTTTCTTTGAATGACTTATAGAACAAGAATCGCGATGTGCTTTTGACGCGAAAAATTTTACCCACCCTATTATTATGTATAATTAATGTACAAACGAATTTTAAGTACCTTTTGTTTTTGTTGTATTAAATTTTTGTTTTTAAAAATAAAATAAAAAAAATATTAAAAAAAGATTTAGTACTATTGGGGCCGAAAAAGTACGATTTTAAAAGTTCGTTGGTACGACATTGGTTTTCTCATTTATCATCCCTGGCAGGTTTTATATTTGAGTTCATACCTCAAATGGCTTCAAACCTGCTGATGGGATGTCTGATGTTTGAATGGGGTGGTCCCGGTTTGACAATGGGGGGTGTGCTGGACATCGCAAACGCAAAACGCAAGAATTTGGAGGCTGTTTTTAATACACTTTTAATCTAATTTTTATAATTTTTGTTATAAAATTCTGTTTAATAGAGAAATGTTTGTATAATATTTGCCATAAAATTCTTTTATTACAGAAATCTTACTAAAAAACTAGTTTTAAAATTCTTGCGTTTTGCGTTTGCGATTTCCAGCACACCCCTGAATATTTAAAAAGCACTCCCAAAGTGCTTTTTAAATATTTTATATTAAAATATTCATTAATGTTTTGCTTTAACTCTTTTTAATAAATTTTCGTAAACCATAATATATGTAATTTGATTTGATTTGATGTTATCAGCACTAAAACAGCAGCTTTTTGTGTATTTTATTCTTTATCATTTACTGCTGTATAAGAGCTTTCTTTTTGAAGCGCTCAATTATGCTTCAAAAGTGCTTCAAAACAGCGTTCTCGGTTTTGGGACTTTTTTTTGTACATGGGGATACAAATTTCTTGAAAATCTCAGGGGATTTTTTTGGGGAAAAATCAATTTTTTTTGTGCAATGGTAAGACCGGTTTGGCCAAGACGTTGCTACAAGTTAAAGTTGTTTTTGGTCGGAAGATTTTTTTTGGTCATACCAAGACGCTGGCGGTTTGATACCTTTTCAAGAGCTTGCTGAAATAATTTTAAATATGCTTTCTGTACCAACATGTAAACCATAAAACCATAATTTGCCACATAAATACACACTTTAAAAATAATTCAGTTTGCTGTGACTTTTTAACAACGTGCAAAACAAAATTGCATTGACTGATGAATCAGAAGTTTTTGATGCATAATTATTTTTCTTGTGCGTCTTTTTAAGTTACTCAAAGTACGAATAAAATTAGTTTTAATAACATAATTTAATGGGGATTTTCGGGGATAAGAAAATAGTTATTTTGGGGATTTTTGGGGATAAAAATTCTTAAATTGGGGATAAGGTATAAAATAAAACTGAGAACCCTGCTTCAAAAAACCCAAATTTTTTTTAACTGGAAAGTGTCTCTGACTTGGAAGACAAAAACCTTTTGTGTTTTGTTGGTGCGGGTTCAGCATTAAGTCCCCAACACCAAAATTAATTCAGTCCCAAAAACAATGGAAAGAAGTGCCCATTACGATTTTTGTCGTTGCGATTCTTACCTTATGGGCGAGAGGGAAGAGGGAATTTAAAAGCGAGTGTACTCTTCGATTTGCTTTGTTCATTCATTCGTAGTTTTTAACATTAAGTTAGCTACTTAGTTGTACCAACAAAAACCTCACAATGTAAATGGGCACTAATTGGCTGTTTCCAAATGACAGGCAAGTGATTGTGTAGTCAAATTTTTATGAAAAGCAGTCAGTTTTTTTTAATGATTTTTATATAAATTTTACTGCTTAATCACTTGCCTGTTATTTAAAAACAGCACATAAAAGTCCCTAAAAAAATTTTGTTTTCTGGATTTTTTTTTTTGGGACTTATTTTGAGGGGACTTATTTGCACAGCTGTCACATTGTTGTATTGCAAGTCTTACAATTGTTGAACAACAATCTTTAGAAATGTATAATTAAAAAAAAATCTTAAAAAAATTAAAACTTGTTTTTATAATTTAACCAGGTTAATATGGACTTTAAAAAGTCTTGTTTAATTTTTTTTTAGCCTTTTATAAAATAATCTTACGTTTTCAAATAAAATTGCGGATTTTGTTCTTAATTTCGTTTGTATAATTAATATATTTTTTTTTTATTGAACACTTATAAAAATGCGTGCCAAATCCATTAATTGATTGTTGAGTTGCTGACGTCTGTTGCTGTTGCAATCTCAACTAAACAACAACGACAAAATTTTTTTCTTTTTAAATTATTTACAATTCCTTAGAATAAATTTCTGCATGCAAAGAAATTAAGAGATTCAAGCTAAAAGAATATTTAAATTTAAACACCGTTGCGAAGTGGGTCTGTTTCTATGGCGTTGGATGTTGGTGGTAACTTATGTGCAATCTAAAGTTTTCAATTAGAAATCGTTATGTAAAAACTTGTTTGAAATTTATTTAAACAAAGATTGGATTGAAAATCGGTTACAATGTGAAATGTTATTTATGATTTCCAAATAAATTCACTACAATTCGATGTTTTTGTTTCTAAATCTTAATAGATTTTGTGTGAAAATAAAGGAAACACGTGATTATTAGGGTAGTTCGTGAGTTTAGTATAATAAATGAGTTCTTTTTTGTAACTTTAGACTTATCCAGTATGAGTATTAAGTGGGGTAGTATTATTTATAAGTTATTTATTCGAATTCCATTTTTTTAGGCGCATGGATTTTGTTGCTTAAGCAATTTTTTGGCATATACAGTGTCGGTAAATATAATAGGGACACATAAGGCTTTAAACAAAATGCCTCCGTGGATAACCACAACACAAGTGATTGATTTTTACATTTGTGATCGCATCGTATTTCTTAGTGGGCCGTAAATTTGTATGAAAACTGTAACGTTATCGTTCGCTTGCATTGTCGATCGACTTGTAGTGCTGAAAATTCTTAGTATGCCGCAAATCAGCTGTTTGTCGTTGAAAAAGCAAGCGCACGATAGCGGTCGAAATCGTAGGCCAGGCTGTTAATAAACAAAAAAATACAACACTTTTTTGTGTTTGTTATTTATTCTTTATCGAAAGGCGCTTGCAGTAAGGCCTTTAAGAATTTTGTTGATAAGAATGTTAAAAATAACGTTCTTATCAACAATTGTAGGAGTGTAAAGTTTTCAAGAAATATATATTTTCAAATGGTGCCTCATAATCGATCAAAAAGTAAATTTTTAATATTTAGTAACAAAGGGCGTTTTTTAAAACAAATCGTTAAATTTTGCTTTTGAAATTCAGCCCTATGGATCCATAAATAACTTAGATATGAACAAAAAACCACGACTGCTGTAATTTTTGTCACAAAGTCCCGTTTTACATAAATGATTTTCCATTTAAATAGAGAAAGATGTTCTAAACACGCAGAGAAGAGAAAAAATATGGTTGGACATGGTAACGGCAACTACACTATGTTTATTGTTACAATATATTGTTGTCGTACATAAAAAATTGTTATTTTTATTTAATATCAGCAATATAATAGTTACTGTAAACATATCAATGTTTATCGCAATTTTAAATTTGAGTATTGTTGACTAAAAAATAATTATGTTTCTAACAACTAAATAATGATAACTTTGAAAACATATTAAATTTCTTACAACTTTCTATACGTGGAGTCACAGTATGCTTAAAACGCAATCAAAATATGTTGGCATCACTGTCAAAAAAATGGCAAAATAACGAAAAACGCAAAAAGGAATACAAAAAAATAAGAAAATTATTAAAAATTAACAGAATTTTTTTAGTTTTTGTTTTTTTTTTAAGAAGATACATAAGCCAAACATTTTGACTAATTAACTAAATGCAAATTATTTAATTGCCATTTTCAAATTATATTTTTTCGTTAAACTAATTTTTTTTTATTTTTTCGATATTTAACGATAAATAAACAACACTAGAAAAGTTGTCGTTTACTTAACACAAACAGCTGACTTTACGATAACAAGTGTTGTTTAAAATGTTACAGAATGGCAAAATCGTTAATTTGCTTGTTAAATTTTTTTACAATGACAACTATTGTTAAAATTAATTACAGAATCGCACTACAGAAGTTGTTCCATAACAATGTCAGCTATCACTGGTGAGGCTGGAGAGCCCATCGTCATTCCTTTTCTTTGTTCATAGATTTTGTCATCATACATAAAATATCTGCTTTCCTTAACCCTGCGGCCACACGATCAAGTTGTTCTTGATAGTCTTTCACATATACTGCTTGTCAAAATTTACAAAAATTGAGAGCTGTGACGTAGGTGGCACTCAATTTACTTTCAAGATGCCATAAAAAAAACAATTTATAAAGACAAACATGTAATCAGCTGTTAAATTGAAAGTAGATTGCCAAACAAATGGAAAGGTGAAATTGAAAGCCATCTCGTGGTCAATTTAAAAAGTGTGAGTGTGTTAGTAAAAAAATGAGAGAGTTGAGTAAATTGAATGGAATTGAAAGGCAAAACTTGATCGTGTGGCCACCAAGTAATACAAAACCTCAAAATGTCTTTAAACAAATCCTTTGGTATATGTGTATGTGTCTCTAAAAGTTCCCATTTTTTTTTTTTTTTTTCTTCAATTGTCCATAACGCTAAATTAATCGGAATACTTGGAAATAATGAAACCACGTCAAATAAAATTAGTGCTTCGTCATCGGCGATGTATGTGTTGTTTATTTTTGAACTAAATTCAACAGCATCCTTAATATTATATTTTGAATTCTTTGTCAAGTGTTTTAGTACGTCTATCATATATTTAGAGAGTCCATAGGAGGGTGAATTTATCGACTAGCATATTGGTCCAAGGGAGTTAGGATGTAATATTACGAATTTAGTCATAATATGATTCAATAATAATCGTAATATGGTGACTACAATCATGAATCTTATCATAATATGTTGCTGTTAGAATATGTTTACCACAACCATGTTTTTTCTTTGCGTGAACACATTATTTTTCTTTAATATTGTTTGATAATGTATGTTAGTGGGTGAGTGGTCTAAGACGCTGAATTACGTTAGGTGAAGGTTACTAAGTATTCGGCACAGCCATTTATTTCGATGTCGATATTGGATAATTACAGAATTTTTTATACTGCCACTGCTGTACAGAGGGAGATATTGACAAAAAAAAAAAAAAAAAAAACCAAATTAAAATAATTGTGTGGGGCTTAAAAGCAAAGTTTATACAAGTGGGCATTTCCCCAGAATGGTCTACCAGGATGAAAAAATAAAATGTTGATAATCATCGTCTTTTATTGTTTATTATTATAAAAAAATCTATGTTGTTATAAAAGAATGGTTTTATAGCATATCTCAGCTGTTTTACTTGAGAAAATTGGGCTGGAAACTGGAAAATTTTATATTTTCTTATATTTTCTACTTCTAAAGACATTTTTATGCACTTATTTTACATGCAAAAAATATGTTATGTTTACACTCTTTCTTCATAATCTCTCCATTACAATCAATTGTAAATTGAGTATTAAGTTGCTTGTTAAGGAAATTTGAAGATATTTATGGGAATCTGCATGGTGATAATAAAAAAAAAACCTATGGAAAAATCGTACGTTCGCGACCCGTACGTTCGCGACCGGTACATAAGCCAATTAAACAAAAACCAAAAGAGATGTTTTATTTTGTAAATACTGTATGGAGACCTTCATTAATACACTTGAAATAAATTTATCACTTTTGAATATTCCGTTCCATTACGCAGATTTTTACATTTCACTACGTCATGACGCGTCAGCCAAAGTTGACTTCTATTTTGCGTACGTTCGTGACCACATGTTTATAACTATTATTTTGAAAACTTAAACTCGATGAAATCCATCTTTTGCACTAAACATACATCTACCCAAATGCTATCGAATTGCAAAAAAATGCTAGGAAAAGTTACGTGTGTGAAGATAAATATGAAAAGTTAAATTCGTTTTTTAAAAATATCGCATGCGATAAAAAATATTTTGAAAAAATATCGCATGCGTATTATAAAGAAAATACTACTATTTACACGAAATTTTACAGTTTTTATGAAAAATCAATCATTTTTATTTAATATTTAAAACTAATTAGATAATTATTTAGTCTTTTTACATTAAAATTTATAAGTTTTGAAAAAATACGACTTAGAGTGTAATTCTCATGAAAGTGCTGTGTGAGGGATATGGCCACTGTGTCCAAACCCTTCGATCTCAGGAAATCAAACCGAATGGAAAATGAAGACTATGGACAGGGCTACAATAATCAATTATTACTTTATCCAAATTGTATTTGTGGAAAAAGTTATTCATTTTTGAAAATTTTACTTAAAGTGAAATTCTCTTGAAAGTGAAATTTTCAAAAATGAATAACTTTTTTCACAAATACAATTTGGATAAAGTAATAATTGATTATTGTAGCCCTGTCCATAGTCTTAATTTTCCATTTGGTTTGATTCCCTGAGATCGAAGGGTTTGGACACAGTGGCCATATCCCTCACACAGCACTTTCAAGAGAATTTCACTCTAAGTCAAATTTTCAAAAATGAATAACTTTTTTCACAAATACAATTTGGATAAAGTAATAATTGATTATTGTAGCCCTGTCCATAGTCTTAATTTTCCATTTGGTTTGATTCCCTGAGATCGAAGGGTTTGGACACAGTGGCCATATCCCTCACACAGCACTTTCAAGAGAATTTCACTCTAAGTCAAATTTTCAAAAATGAATAACTTTTTTCACAAATACAATTTGGATAAAGTAATTATTGATTATTGTAGCCCTGTCCATAGTCTTCATTTTCCATTTGGTTTGATTCCCTGAGATCGAAGGGTTTGGACACAGTGGCCATATCCCTCACACAGCACTTTCAAGAGAATTTCACTCTAAGTAAAATTTTCAAAAATGAATAACTTTTTTCACAAATACAATTTGGATAAAGTAATAATTGATTATTGTAGCCCTGTCCATAGTCTTAATTTTCCATTTGGTTTGATTCCCTGAGATCGAAGGGTTTGGACACAGTGGCCATATCCCTCACACAGCACTTTCAAGAGAATTTCACTCTAAGTCAAATTTTCAAAAATGAATAACTTTTTTCACAAATACAATTTGGATAAAGTAATAATTGATTATTGTAGCCCTGTCCATAGTCTTAATTTTCCATTTGGTTTGATTCCCTGAGATCGAAGGGTTTGGACACAGTGGCCATATCCCTCACACAGCACTTTCAAGAGAATTTCACTCTAAGTCAAATTTTCAAAAATGAATAACTTTTTTCACAAATACAATTTGGATAAAGTAATTATTGATTATTGTAGCCCTGTCCATAGTCTTCATTTTCCATTTGGTTTGATTCCCTGAGATCGAAGGGTTTGGACACAGTGGCCATATCCCTCACACAGCACTTTCAAGAGAATTTCACTCTAAGTCAAATTTTCAAAAATGAATAACTTTTTTCACAAATACAATTTGGATAAAGTAATTATTGATTATTGTAGCCCTGTCCATAGTCTTCATTTTCCATTTGGTTTGATTCCCTGAGATCGAAGGGTTTGGACACAGTGGCCATATCCCTCACACAGCACTTTCAAGAGAATTTCACTTTAAGTAAAATTTTCAAAAATGAATAACTTTTTTCACAAATACAATTTGGGTAAAGTAATAATTGATTATTGTAGCCCTGTCCATAGTCTTCATTTTCCATTTGGTTTGATTCCCTGAGATCGAAGGGTTTGGACACAGTGGCCATATCCCTCACACAGCACTTTCAAGAGAATTTCACTCTAAGTCAAATTTTCAAAAATGAATAACTTTTTTCACAAATACAATTTGGATAAAGTAATTATTGATTATTGTAGCCCTGTCCATAGTCTTAATTTTCCATTTGGTTTGATTCCCTGAGATCGAAGGGTTTGGACACAGTGGCCATATCCCTCACACAGCACTTTCAAGAGAATTTCACTTTAAGTAAAATTTTCAAAAATGAATAACTTTTTTCACAAATACAATTTGGATAAAGTAATAATTGATTATTGTAGCCCTGTCCATAGTCTTCATTTTCCATTTGGTTTGATTCCCTGAGATCGAAGGGTTTGGACACAGTGGCCATATCCCTCACACAGCACTTTCAAGAGAATTTCACTTTAAGTAAAATTTTCAAAAATGAATAACTTTTTTCACAAATACAATTTGGATAAAGTAATAATTGATTATTGTAGCCCTGTCCATAGTCTTCATTTTCCATTTGGTTTGATTCCCTGAGATCGAAGGGTTTGGACACAGTGGCCATATCCCTCACACAGCACTTTCAAGAGAATTTCACTCTAAGTAAAATTTTCAAAAATGAATAACTTTTTTCACAAATACAATTTGGATAAAGTAATAATTGATTATTGTAGCCCTGTCCATAGTCTTCATTTTCCATTCGGTTTGATTTCCTGAGATCGAAGGGTTTGGACACAGTGGCCATATCCCTCACACAGCACTTTCATGAGAATTACACTCTAAGTCGTATTTTTTCAAAACTTATAAATTTTAATGTAAAAAGACTAAATAATTATCTAATTAGTTTTAAATATTAAATAAAAATGATTGATTTTTCATAAAAACTGTAAAATTTTTTGTAAATAGTAGTATTTTCTTTATAATACGCATGCGATATTTTTTTAAAATATTTTTTATCGCATGCGATATTTTTAAAAAACGAATTTAACTTTTCATATTTATCTACACACACGTGGAAAAGTTTTGTTTTCTATATTATTTGTACATCAAAAGCGTACGAACGTACGTTCGCGACCCCAGGAAATGCCCAAGTGCAAAAAACAAAATTCTAAGTTAATAATAGGGTATTCATTCGGTTAACCGTTAATCGTTAAAATTGGAAATTTTCGATTAACGATTAAACCGGTTAATTTCATTCGATTAACCAATTAACCGATGTAACAAAATTTTTAATTTTTTATAGTATTATAACATAATTCTTGTGTTTTTAATTATTTGTTTAGTCTCATATACAAAAGGAATGTCTTTGGAAAATATTTTAATATACAATATCACAGCTAGCAAAGGCTGAGCTGCTTGTTAGACGATTATGTTTTATATACAACTCCTAAGAAGAAGCTTCTGTCGATTATCTGACGAGTAATAATAACAAAAACATCTACCGTTTTTTTATTTACTACTTTTTTTAAACATTTTCTGACACGCTCGTCTTTTAATCTTGGAATTATCCATTTGCGACTCTCTGTATGAGCCATATAGCAATAACTGAGCTTTCTCAATAATTTTACGAGTTGTAAAATAATCCCTACATGAGTATCAAATGATTCTTGGCATGCTTTCTGAAACACTCACTAGATAATCTTTACGATTAAAAAATGCGCTCGTCGACGATCAAAAACGCTCTTAAAGAAATTCCCAGTAGACTCTTACACGATTGAAAATGCTTGGATATTTCCTACAGTACAAAAACAGAAACTAAGGAAATCTAAGCTTTGCCAGGGTGAGTCAGAAGATGACCTGACGAACAGAAGAAACCCTCGATAGTTACACAAATAATCTTTTAACAGAATTAACCGAAACAATAAGAAGTGTTAAAAATTTTAAAAAATTTAAATAGGACTCTAATGGCATAATGGAAGAATATAAGTGTTAAGAGATATCCAGGAAAAGGACTGAGAAATTAGATGTTCTTATTTTGGGTTGGTTTTCTCCAACATCAAGGTTGCTCGTTTTAGTTCAAGAATTGTTACGTGTTGTTTTTTTTTTGTTACTTATAAAATCCAAAAAATAAATAATCTATGCCTATTTATTAATTAGAATTACTTAATCTATAAAAAAAACTTTATTAATCGGTTAACCGATCAATAACAACATCAACCGATTATTAACCGATTAAACAAAAACCTCGGTTAATTAATCGAGCGATTAACCGATTAAAGCAAAAGCCCGATTAAATGAATACCCTAGTAAATAAGCTTTAAAGTTATTTGTTCCCATGCATTTCATACATAATATTTTTGGTTTCTGGTACATACCGTCTTTTGAGATTATAATTTAGGTCTGCATTTTTCGAGTGATAGATTTTAGTATAAAGTCTCCGTTTTATTATTTTTGGCAATTGTACCCCTTTGCTTTTAAGCCCACAATTCTGAATTTTGTAAACGCCAAATCTGAGTGGAACCCAGTCTTTTTCTTGCCATTCGCACTTTATTGCAAAATGTCTTTAATGATATTTACAGTTGTTGAAATCTTAGTAAGTTTTTCAAATCTAGGCACAGAAACAAAAGCGGAAGATGGAACATTTTCTTCTGCTTAGCTTTTACGCTAATATGCCATACCTAAACGAGAATGTCAACGTAGTGTCACGAACAGTAGTGTTAACTTTCTTGTTTAATAAAACCCACATTTAGAAATAAAAAATAAAACCGCAAGACTGACCAAAAATAGCTTAATCACCACTATTTACTAACAATAGTGGCCAACTTCACTATTAAACGCGCTGTTAAAATTGCATTTTTCGATTGCAAGGCGTTGACTCCGCGCTATATGGGCATGACAATTTTTGACAACTAGAAAACGCGTGCTGTTTTGGTGAAGGTACGGCAGTAATGTGTCTGGTTAGCAAGCCGAGGTGCTGTAAGTGGTGAATCTATTGCGCCCTTCCTGATGCGTCTTGCCGAGGCACTGTACTTTGGGGACCTATTGCGCCCATCTTAATGGGTCTATGCACCCCAAACTAAAAAATTATACTCGAATACAACTCTTTATTTGCTATCTAAAATTGTTCCCAATCGGACTACACGATAACAAAATTCATAAGTATTTCTATATTTTTGCTAAATCTTCCACTGTACGCTGTTCTTCATTTCTAGAGATTGACAAATGCATTGGAATAAAATTGCAATGAGTTTTTTCTCTCTCTTTATTCTTATAAAATCATCAATATAACTACTAACGTATTTGCATATTGCAAGTATTCAATGGAATTCTCTTAATACACCGATTTCGTTAGATTTCCCGCTTCTTTTTTTAAATTTGTGCCGTTCTTTTTTGATTTTTTTTTCTTGTGTAATTTTTGTCTTTTGGGCCACGTTTATAGCTTTTGTCGTTGCAGAATTTAATTTTTATGGGTTAAATTTAAGATTGAGAGAGATTGTCAAATACGAAGGTTGGGAGAAAAGTCCTTAATGATGTATGTTTTGTAAAGAAAACAATGACGAACATTTATAACTCATGTGTCATTTTTTTTCTTTTATTAATTTGTTTTCTTTTTGTTGGATTTTGTAAAATTGTTCGCATTCAAATTATTAGCAACTTCAATAAGGATTTTTTTTTTTTTTAACAAATAAGCATCAATCATTATATTGTGCTACTACCAAAAAAGACTTTAAAGCTTGAAAATGTTTGAAAATCAATAAATCATTGGAAGCTCTTGATACCATCAACCACTAAACATTTTTTATTTAAAAATATATACAATTTAATCAGGAAAATATCTACTTAAAGGGCGAATAAGCGCGATTTGTTGGAACTTAAATTTTTTTCATTTTAAGTAATTTTATTAAAAGGGTTAATTTTTGCTCCCGGGAGTGGTTGCAAGTACAGTGCAACTTCGACAATCCGGACACATATAGTTTTAGGCTCGTTCGGATTAACGAGTTATCCGGACTATAGTAGGTGAAAATATTGAAATGATCTAAGTGAATTAAATTGTATGTACGTACATGCATTGTTCTCCGATTTATTAAAAAAGCATTAAATTATTATATTAAATTATTAAAATAATCTAAGTCAATTAAATACATACATACATTTGTACATAAGTACATACATACTAGGGTTTATTAAAAAACGAAGTTATTTTGTGCTGTCTAACTTTGTTGAGGTGGTTGATTTGTACTTTTTGCTCTAGTCTCTTTAAAAATAAAATATCCTGCATATCCACATTATTCTCCTCAGCCCACTGAACGCAAATTGAAAATGATTTCCTTGCATCTGCATTAGAGATCTTTGTTTTTGCATCCATTACTACAAAGTCGTCTTCAGAGTCCGTAAGTAGCACTGGCGATTCATTTCGTTTAGCATGTTGTATTATTTCTTCATCGGAAAAATCTAATGAAAATTCATTTGCACCAGTTGCCCAATCATTGATATCTTCTGCAGTTATGTCATTACTAAAATTCATAGCTCCAATCATATTTTGGATGGATTTCATGTCATCATACATGCCATCAGACTGTAGTTCATGACGCAGAATCTGAAGCGGTATCATATCTTCATCATCCCAGCACGATGCAGTCCTTGGCCACAATGCAGACCAGCTTTTCTGAATATTTTTTTCACTAATGCCTTGTCATGCTAAGTCCAATAAATAAACAGCATTTTTAAGGTTAAACATTTTTAAAACTTTAACAACGTCGACATCATCATCATCAATTGCTGATAAAATATGTTCCAGTAATTGTTTTCTGTAAGTAACCTTTACGTTTTGTATTAAATTTTGATCCATAGGCTGTAAGATTGCCGTACAATTTGGTGGTAAAAAAAGAACTTTAAAATTTGGGTCAAAATTTATTTCATCCGCTTTAGGATGTGAAGGAGCATTATCTAATATCAATAATGCTTTGAGTGGTCTGTTAACCTGTGTTAGAAACCCTTTGACTTCTGGAATAAAATGGTTTTTGAACCAGTCGAAGAAAAGGGACGTTGACATCCATCCTTTATTAGTTGCTTTATATACCACTGGAATCTTATAACCTTTAAAGGCTCTTGGATTAGTAGATTTGCCAATAACCAAAAGAGGCAGTTTATGTGTTCCTGCAGCATTTGAGCATGGCATAAATGTCACACGATCTTTGGAAATTTTTCTCCCTGGGGCTGACTTTTCCTTTGTGTGCACCCATGTGTTACCAGGCAACACTCTCCAGAAAGCAGCAGATTCGTCTGCATTATAAACTTGCTCTTCACTTAAATCCATCTCAGCAACAACGTCAGCAAACTTTTTTTTAAAAGGCTCCACGACGCTTTCATCGCTGGAAACTTTTTCACCACAAATTTTTAGATAGCGAATACCATGCCGTAACTTAAATTTATCTAACCAGCCTGAGCTCGCTGAAAAATCGTCCTTCCCTGTCATCTTTACATAAAAGAATTTGGCCTTTGCTTTTAAAATTTCTGAGGAAATCGGGATATGATTGTTTCTTTGCTGCAAAAACCATGTGTAAAGCGCTTCCTCTACCTGCGGATTTTCTGCTTTTTTCATAACTTTTCTATTTCCTAAAAAAAAATTATGTATATAACAAAAATGGTATATTACATTTTTTTGGTTCAAATGTTACCGGGTCCATTATAGGTATTCGAGACAAATTGTTTTATCTTTTCCTTATTTTTTTTAATGTCGCAAATCGTTGATTTAGGAACATGAAATTTTTCGGCAACCTGCCTTATAGTTTTTCCCTCATCAAGACTTTGTAAAATATCACACTTTTCCTTTAAGGTAAGTGTTTTATGTTTGCGTTTATTATTTAAAAACATGGCGCTTGGAATGAAATAAGACAAACACGCTTGCGAAAGAATGAACCGAAACTGAAGTAATGACATTGCAAAATTTAAATCAAAGTATGAATAACAAAACATGCGAGTTAAAAACGGGAAATCCCCGGATTTTAAAAAAATTGTCCGGATTGTAGAGGTAAAAATTTTAAATTGTCCGAAATGTAGAAGCGTCCGAATTATTGGAGTGACCGGACTGGCGCATGTCCGGACTGTCGAAGTTGTACTGTACTTAAAAACGCTAATGGAAGGCTGAAAATGTCTAAAGGCAATCAACGAAATACATAGTAACTCCGAATGCATGAATAACTTTGACTTACTTTGTTCTATCCTACCTGTAGGCGGAAATTGTTCTCTACGGTGTTTGTGCGCGCAAATAAAAAATATTGTTCCATATGGTCACTAATAAAAAAAAACCATTTTTAACTTAAATTTTTTAAACATATTAACGCTAGTTTAACCATATTTTGTTTAAATCAGTTGCCTTTAAAGAAACTACAACCATATTATGGGCGTTTGTGCTCCATGCTTGTAGATTCTACTCATTATAATAATGGGGCTTTCAGAAAGTACGACACATTTTGTTTTTGACATTTCGTCAGCTTATTATTAGTATGGCGCATATGCCAAAAAGTCGTAGTGGAGAAAAACGACAAAGATAGGATTTTTTGTGTTTTCTCTACTGCTTCTGGCATATGGGCATTTCCATGTCATCGTACGTGACATTTGTACGCCTTCAGAGAGATATAGATTTTGCAAAAATAGTGGTAACTAGAAATTTTTTTTTATCATTATGTTTTATTTAGAGGGTAAACAAATGATCAAATTCGGAACCTTGTTTTCAAAAATATCGAGCAAAATTAGAGTATATCGTACGTGACATAAAACGGGAGTGATTTTGGGATGAATGTAAAAAAAACACGAAAATCTACGAAAAGTTTTTCTTCATTTTTAATTTTTTACATTAAACATTTTTTTCCTTTATAATCTGTAATTAAAAAAAAATTTTTTTTTGGATGGTGACAGATTTTTCTCTTATAGTATTTAAAAGGTATAAAATATATTTTTTGTAAATATATGTATGTATATAAAAACATAAAACAAACAAGTAAGATAGCACAGTCGGTCAAGCCCGACAATATGATACCCTACACCATAATATTTAAAAACACATTTTTGAGAGTTTACCCTATTTACCTATGGGACCTATGGTTAATTTTGGACTTACATTAAATTTTGTCATGGTATACACAGTACATATCGTAAAAGTCGCCAATTTTTATATAAATACGAACATTTGTAAGGAAGTTATGGCATTAAAAGCTATTGTCGGGAGTAGTATTTGTATGGCTGTATGATCAAATATTTGAGGCCCTATGTTCCTTATAGGAATTTCAAGGATTATATATATATATGATCAAATATAGACCGATTCCAATATTATTTGGTTAGATGATTTAGATTACAATAAAATAAGTTTGTACGAAATTTTAAATAAATACCAACATAATAAGATGATACATTTAGTTTCATTTTAGTACTTACAATATCGTACGTGACGATCTTTAAAAGCTTATAAAATTTGTATTACAACAATTAAAAAAAACTTCCGAACAGTAGTTTGCTTTGAACTTTTATTTTGAAACACCTAAGACTGACCAAATAAAAATGGCAAAGACAAATGAGGTTTTTGCACCACGTACGCACAGTGGTATTTTTTTGGCAAAAAGTCTATTTTTTTACAGTCATTTTTTAGAAATCTAATGATGCAATTCTGTAAAGAACTGTTTCATTAGTAGAAAACCATGATTTGTTTTCGAAAAAAATAAAATTTTGTATAAAAAAGAGTGTGTTAAAGTTATCTAAATATTATGCAACGAAAACTGATGAAAATTTTACTACATTTCAGTTGTTTATACAATAAATATGGTTCAACTACCAATAGAATTAGAGCATTTGTATTAAAATATAGTATTTTAAATTTAATAGGAAAGACAAAATATTTAAATTATATATATAGTTTAAGAGATCTGAGCAAATCAAAATGACTCCAAAAAATTTAGCATTTGCAGTTTTCATTAGAAAAAAAATAAGTTAGCTCGGTCTACCTCCGTGTTGGTAATACTACTAAATGAAAGTTTGGAATGTTTTCTTTCATTTTATGTAAAAAAATTCTGCGACTTTTTGCGATCGCTGAACAAACTTATAAATTTTGTGATAAAACTCACGTATTTTTTATGAATATTTACAATAAACTGCAATGCATATTTACAATAAAAGGTTTTGTATACTTTTAGGCTTTTACTTTTACTTTTACTTTTTAATAACTGATTGACAGCAATATCGAAAAAGTGCATAACAAAAAAAGAAAAACAAAACCATATGGTTATTTAAAATAATAATATTTGCCAAAAAAAGTTTAAGAAAATTATTAAACGTAACTAATATTTAAAATGGGTTCATTTTGTGTTTCATATAGTGAATTGTGCAAGGAACTTATAAATTGCAATAATAATGTGGATTTATTAACTGATTTCATAAAAACAAAAAACATGGTGCTTACTATTAAAGAAATTCAAATTGTGAAAAAATCACAATAAGACGTCAACCACGTAAACATATTTTGGAACTAGATGATGTAGTAAAAGAAATGATAATTGATGAATAAAAAGTTTAAAATGAGTTTAAAAGTTTACTCATTTTGTTTATACTCAAATAAAATTATTCTTAAATGTGGAGTGGGTGGGTAGAGGGCGTGGCCAATTTCGATGAAACTTTATATTTTTCTTAATTGAGCTAAATAAAGGCTCAGAGCAAAATTTCAAAAACTTTGGGCCAAAAAAAATTTTGGGTTCTATGGGCGGTGGGTGGAGGGCGTGGCCAATTTCGATGAAACTTTATATTTTTCTTAATTGAGCTAAATAAAGGCTCAGAGCAAAATTTCAAAAACTTTGGGCCAAAAAAAAATTTTGGGTTCTATGGGAGGTGGGTGGAGGGCGTGGCCAATTTCGATGAAACTTTATATTTTTCTAAATTGAGCTAACCAAAGGCTCAGAGCAAAATTTTAACATTCTACGAGCACTCCTTATGTTTTTTGCCAAACATTGTATGGACAAATCCCTCTGTGCGTACGTGACATTAGAATAGAATTCAAAACAAACCAATAAATATACCGCTAATCGAGCTATATATTTGGTCTTTCCGAATGGATCTTGTTCATTGCTGTTGTAATACATATTAATTTTAAAGAATAATTCCAGGGTTGCCAGTATCTTTATTTAATCGGCAGAAAATTCAAAGTTATTGATTGCAGTTACTTAAAATGAATCAAAAAGAAAGTCAGTTTAAACATTTATATTTTGCTTTTTTAAAATGTAATAACCTATAAGTACCTCTGCATAGTAAAGTTTGGGTGTTTTTTCCTTTTTACCATATTTGAAAAAAAGTTGTAAGCGTTTTAATTTTTTAAGTCGTGGTTGACATATTCATGGAAACGCCTAAATGTTTTGAAGAAAAATGTAAATTTTTGTGAACGTTCATAAACGAACTTAGAAGTTAATAGTATTTAATTGAAAGTGAAAATTATTGTTTTGTGCCGCATACGCTACTTTTCTAAATTAATTTCTTAAAAGTAGCTTTTTGTCCTGCATACGTATACTTACTGCTGCTGTCTATTGAGTTGTTGACCTTTTTTTATGTATTTGCTTTTATTACTTTTTTTCTTACGGCAATGAAGCGTTAAAAAGAATTTAATTTTTTTTCTTGTTTTTCTTACGGCAATGAAGGAAAGCAAGAGCGAAATTTATTTTGTACGCTTTTGGCGTGTAGAGCAAAACAAAACTTTAAAATAGTTGATATGGAGCAAATTGAATGCTATATATCTCAGAAACCACAAAAAATTTCGTGAAACAGATATTAATTTTTTAAAAAATGGTCGGTAAGTCAAACCAATAATGAGCTGACGATATCTAGATCAGCAGTAAAGTTGGCTTCACAATTCGTTCAAAGGCTAAAACGTCAGCCTATACGATTTTATCATAGAGAAATACTCACTTTAAGAATGCTAAGATTATTGAAAAAAAAAATTTTAAGTTTCACGTTCTGTCGCGACTCCGCAACAAGAAAAATCGTCACATTTAGCCGTGAGAACAGACGGAAATTATGCACAAGGCCTTATCAGAAAAAAGTGTTTGCTCCGGTTGTATGCCGGCGTCGTCAATGTCCCATTTTTTTATGGTGAAAACAGTTTTGATATCGAAGAATGTTTGAGACCACCTCTTTGCTAGAAACTTGGGTGATACGACTCCATGGAATTATACAATAATACAAAGTTCGGCGAGCGAGTTATCTTTAGTAACGGTGCACGTAAAGTTTATGAGATTTTAACGCCTTACGACTTTCTTCTTTTAGGTTTCATTAAATCGCTTGTCTATTCTAAAAATCAGATAATTACCATTGGCAAACTAAGCTTTTTGCTTTAAAAAATAGCTTTTGCCTTTTTCTCAAGACTTTTAGGAAAATGGTTTTGGCTCAGCTTATTTTCTATTTGAGCAATTTGTTAACGGAATTATGGTATTCATTCCTTTTACGGGGTCTTGCAGAAATTCAAAATGTTGCTGCAATAGTTTGCGCTAATTGCGCATTTAGATAATATTTTTATCTGCGCAATATATTTTTATCGATTTTCAAATTATCGATTAAATTAAACATTTCTCCGTTTTTGAGCTATTTTGCTTTCATATTTTAAAATTTATTTATTTTTTGTTCTTCACATAAAATCTTGCCCTGAAAATTACAATACGATTTTTAGTCATTAGACATATCAGTTCTTTTTATTTAAATATGCAAATCAAATAAATAAACATTCAACTATACCCAATTGAATTAATTCCTTTAAAGAACTTGTGTTAATATTTAACAACTTTTCCTCAATGTTTAGACAATCTACTTTACATGATCCAGAGTACGTCAAAGTAAAGAGGAAAATGAAATGAATAGACGAATGATTGAATAAATTCATAGATGACTGGAATATGGAAGAATTGTTGGTTGATGATTTTGGTCTAGTTGTTACTGATACAATTTGTCGGACTTGTAAAGTATGTTTGTCTGTCTGTTTTTCTGTTTAACAAAGTCTTCTCATACATAGTCAATTATATTTATAACCCCAACAGAATAGTGGAGATGTTATTATGCGTTTGTGCTGGTTTTTGTAACAACTTAAAATATTGGTCGAAGACCCACCTTGTAGCATACCGAACGACTCAGCGTCACTGTTTGAATCGATCTAACGATGTCCGTACATTCGTCCGTCCGGCTTGCTGTTCATGTAAACCTTGTGCGCAAATACAGCTCGCAATTTCGGAGATACATTTATGAAATCTAGTTCATATGTTTTAAGATAAATTAATGCAATTTTGTACCTAGGCAGGACCATTTGAAAATGGTGAGAATAGGTCCATAATTTCACAAAGGCCCCATCAAGCTTCTTTCCGGAAATCACAAGCTATCTTTTTGTGTTGTTATTTGGATTAAATTTGGTCCAAATTAATTTATTGCAATCTTAACCATATAAGCAAATTTTATTGGAATCTGTCCATATTTGACCATATCTGCAATAGCTACTTTGTCGTGTCAAATTTTGTGTTGGTAGGTCCAGAATTGAACATAGGTCCTATATGAACCCCTCCCTAAAATCTGTTAAAGACAAAAAATCTCATATAGATGAAGATATATAAATAATATTCGACACAAAGAACTTTTACGCGAATCTTAAACTCATAACATAATTTTGGTCGTGCGGGTCCAAGATTGCTCATGGTTCCCAAAAAGGGTACACACTAAAAAATTTGTCTCTAAACTATGTGGAGTAGGGTATCATATGGCCGGGCTTAACCGACTATCCTTCTTGTTTTTTATTTATTTATTGCCTTACCCTGCGGCCACACGATCAAGTTGTTCTTGATAGTCTTTTACATATACTGCTTGTCAAAATTTACAAAAATTGTGAGGTGTGACGTAGGTGGCACTCAATTTACTTTCAAGATGCCATAAAAAAAAACAATTTATAAAGACAAACATGTACTCAGCTGTTAAATTGAAAGTAAATTGTCAAACAAATGGAAAGATGAAATTGAAAGCCATCTCGTGGTCAATTTAAAAAGTGTGAGTGTGTTAGTAAACAAATGAGAGAGTTGAGTAAATTGAATGGAATTGAAAGGCAAAACTTGATCGTGTGGCCACCAAGTTAGCAACAGTAAAAATTGGCCGGTTGTGTTGAATGCACTAGCAATACAAGCATTTAGCAAGACAACTAACTATTGTTAATACTCGTATCGTTTAGATACATTTATACTTGTACATGTGCCATTTCATTGTACAATTTTTGCCATTTGCAAATAAATAAAAGGAAAAAAAGAAAACACTTTGCAACGTAATCGTAATCTTCTTCAATTTCCTCAACTGTTTTTCCTTTTCTCTGCATTTTTTTTTTATTTTTCGCTTATATTTTTTTTTTTTTTTTTTTTTTTGTTTGTAGTATTTTTTAGCCCCTAAGGCTTTTTTTGAGTTAAAATTATTGATCAGATGCATTCACACAGCACCAAGTCTTATTAGTTACTTCCACAAGCGGAACTTTACTCTCTGATGTTTGTTAAATAAGACCAATTTAAATTTTTATTACTTAAATTTAGACAGTCATCCATTGAAATATTTGTTTTTGTAAAATATAGAACTCACGCTGTGAAGGTTGCAAATAAATTGATTTTAATACTTTTCTTTGTTATAACTACTATTTACAGAGTTTTGCCTACTTAGGCCCTGTTTTTGCGATGTGGATTAAGTTTAAACTTAGTTTAACGTAGTCTGAAACTCACATTTTTCAGGCGAAATGTGATTTTTTTATTATTTCAGTAAATACCAACTTTTTAAGCAAAACTAAGCTGTTCCGTCAAAGTTTTGTATTTAAACTTACTAACTGGGTCACAAATCTGTTTCCAGATTAACTAAATCTAGCTTAACTGAGATCTCAAAATCCCAGCCTTATGGCCATTTTCTCAATATACCGACAAACTGTCTGTTACTTAATGTCAACATAAATTTATTAGACCGATAAACTGTCTGTTAACAATTTTGGGTTTCTCAATATACCGACAAAAAACATTGTTTTCAGTTGGCAACACCTCTCAAAATACATGTAAAAGTTGGGAGTCAGCTGATTGAATTTATCTGTACGGCAAATAAAAGGAAAATAAATAATTGGCAGATGAGTGCCGGTTAGTTTTGCGACAGGATAGAAGCAAATGAGACATTGAGAAAACCGAATTTCTTTAATGTGCAGATTTTCGTTGGGAAAAAAGATAATCATGTAATGAGAAAACGGCCATTAGAGTATAAATAAATGTGTTGGATCAAAAAGGGAATTTAATGTTTGGTCAATATTCAAATTAACTGAAATATACTAGTTTGGTTCTATATGCAACAATCAGTTATAAGGTTTTTTTCTTGTTGTTTATAAATGCTTTAATTACTTTTGTTCCTTTTGAAATAAATGTATGTACAATATTTACAAAATGTAAACCAAATATTGACTTGTTTACTTTTTTTTAGCGTATGGAAATTTTTTTGGTGGTTGGGAAAAAGGGGGTTTTTGACATGTAGGAGGGATTTCTTTTAATTTCTACTTTCATCACTGATTTACATATTTAAATTATTGAAAAATGGTTAAACTGCCACAAACAAATACTATGTGAACGTGTGTTAGTAAAAAACAAATGGTTCACTTTAGTGGAAGTCAAATAAGAAGAGGGTATAAAAAATACATAAAAAATTGACAAGGTAATGAAAAATAAACGCAGAAATAACAGTGGGAAAAATATCTTTTTTTTAATGGGAGTTTGGAGTACATATTTTGTATATTAATTTCTCGGATAATATTGCAGCAAACATTTTTTGTATGCGTACACCACAATACGACATACAAGTAACTTTGAAATCGAATTCGTAATTAATTTGAAGAATCTCATCTCAGTCAGTCTAATTTTTTAAAATAATTTTTATAAAAGTGTGTATTTTAAAAAACTTTTTTAAACATTTGACATTTGGGAAAAAGTTTGGATAAATAAGACGTCCTACACGTAACCAATAGTTTTATTAAAAAATGGTTTGCTTTTGCAAAATGTTTGATGGATCAAACATCATTTCCCAGTTTCTAACTTACATTATACCACCTTCTTCTTACAAATAAAGCGAAGTAAGTAAACAAAAAATGTTAAAAATAAAGCTAAAGTTAAACAATTTGCTGGTCAAGCTTGTTTTGGATTTTTTCGTCAAATATTTGTTAGGTCTGAACGTACCTTAAGAATTTCGTACATTTCATTAAAATTATTTTAAAACAGTCAACGCTCTTTAGTAGGATCCCTGTGGTCATCCAATTAAGAAGCAAACAGTCAAATGTAGACTGAGAAATTGTTGCTTAAGAAAATCTTTGTAGAATGATTTTTATTTAAACTATTTCGTTCAATAACTAAATTTAGCTTATAATATTAAAATTTTCCATTCTTTTAAATAACTTATCGTCAAAAAGTTTCTTCTAGCTCTATATATTGTTGAATTAATTCCAAAAGCATTAATTCATAAAATTTTATTTCCAGAGGAATAAATTCCTAGAAGACTCGCATAGAAAGAATAAAATTCAATTCTCATAAACTTTAAATGTAAAAAAAATCTTATTTCTTGAATTTAATATTTCAAAGAAAATTAACTTAGACTTTCATAAATCAGCAAATAATTGTATTAGAAATGATTGCAATTATATTTTGTAAAGAGAATTCTTTAATTCATTCTTTCAAATCTATTTTGTTTCCAGTCTTCATATCAAGTAAGAAATTTGATTTTGTTAACCCTTAAAAAAGGTTAAAACTTTGTCATTCCCTTTGTAACTTAAAAAAAGGCGCCATTGGAAAAGTGGGTGTGTCACTTTTCATGCAAAGACATTATAAATTTCTTTATATCTGGAGAACGGAAAGAGCTAAAGTTTCCAAACTATGTACAAACATATCGGTTATAAATACATAACATCCAACAAAATGTGCGTGAGATTGCAGAAGTGGGCGTGCCACAAAATATTTTTTTATATCTAAAAAAACGATAAAAGAAAAACTTTTCAACTTTGGTACACATAGGTGGGTAATTAATGCACTACGTATCTAAAAATATGATCCGGATTGTAAAAGTGGGCGTGGCACTTCCCTGCAGAACGGCATGAGCCAAAGTTTCCAAATATGGTAGAAGCTCTTGTTTATCAATGCATAACATCCGACAAAATGTTGACGGGATGGGAAAAGGGGGCGTGGCACAAAATACATTTATTTAAATCTTGAGTACGGTATTTTCATAACCTATTCTTATCGCACCAAGGTGAAGGGTATATAAGATTCAGCAAAGCCGAATATAACACTCTTACTTGTTTTAATTTTTGACAAGTTTGAAAAAATAATTTTCCATTATTCTTTTTTTTTATATAAAAACATCAGTTTCACTAAACTCATTCCTTAATAAAAACGCTGCTGAAAAAACAAACTCTCCCTTGTAGGAAATTGTATTTAATTTCACTACAAACTACGAAAATTTTTGCTAAATTTTCATCAACTGAAACCGAAATCCAAAACCAACGGCAGTCGTGTTTCTTCACATTAAATTGAAATAAAAATGTTAAAAGTTTTATCAATTTGAAATAGAAACTAACGAACAAGACGGAAGAAGAAAAATCTAAAAAAAATATTTACAAAGAAAGTTTTGTTTAAATTCACACGCAAAATAAAAATCTAAATAATTTTAAAATAAAATAAAACCAATTTTAATTCAACTCAAATTAAAACGAAGCGAAATAAAATGAATTACGATACAGAACGCGGTGAAACTGACACGAATAAAAACAAATTAATAATGATGATAATAAAAAATATTAAAAAAAAAAAAATAAAACAAAAAGAAGAGATAATTCTTTATTACGAGTACAATCATCTTAGTAACAGATTAAAATGAAGAATGAAAATAAAAAAGAAATGGAAAATAAATTAAACATTTGTGGCTTGATTAATTAATTTATTTGTTAATTGTGGCAAATTTTATGTTGGTTGCCACTTAGCGGCTAATTAATTAATGTCGGTTAAAAATTTAGTTTTAGAATTAAGTAAATTTTTGTTTAACTATTAAAATTAAATAAATCTTAATGCTTCAAAAAAAAGACCGCTTTTCTCCGCTGGTGGCCGTCCTCTTAACGTTTTTTCTTGGCCACAAAACTATAATAATGTTTTACTTTTTTAGAATGGTGTTTAACGTCATCAAGCAAAAAGAAAATGCTTTTACAAAAAAATAAATTTTTTTTTTTTTTCAAAAATGTCCTTCAGATGTGAAGGCACCAAGAAATGACCTGATATAACCTCCAACCTACAAACGATGTTTAAGCGAAATAAATTAAAAAACAAGAGAGGAAGAGAGAGAGAGAGGGTGTGTGTCTCAAAGGGTACATGATGACACTTTAGTGTGTGAGGAGTTTATGACAATTGCTCAGAGCTACTAAAGAATTTGTTCATATAATTTTAAAATTTATTAAAAAAATGCTAATAAATTAAAATTACCAAAAAAAAAAAAAAAAAAAAAAAAAAATATTATTAAGATTTCTCTATAACGTTCCCAATTTTTAATAAATACACTGAAATTTATTGCTGGGTCAAGTCTCTATATATTTATGCGGACAGTGTTAAATTCAAATAAGCAACGTGGAATGAACAAAACTCACGAATTTGGCGATTCGTTATGATAAAAAACGAAACAATTTTAGAGATAATTTGATAAAATTTGGTACATACATAAGTTCTAATTGTCAAAAGGACCAAGCCGTTTGAAAATAGTGAGAACCGTTCCGTAATTTCACATAGCTCCCATAGAAGATATTTTCTGGAATAGAGTCTTTGTGCCCATAAATCATCTTATTATCAGCCATGTCACAGAGTACAATTCTGTTTGGAATCGAAGACAACATATTTGTTTATGGATAAAAAGTGTATTTTGATAGTTTTTTGGACTTTCAGATCAGAAAACTCCCATTGCGTTCATGAAAACAAAAATGGTTGCATTCAGAAAAAATTGTTTTGCATTTTCTGAAGCACCAAAATACGGAATGAATTCCGTTTCCGAACAAAATTGTACTCTGTGACATGTCTGTATGTTGGATTTAAGATTAAATCTGGTCCAAACTTATTGCATTCTATATCATTCTACCAAATTTTATTGGAATAGGACTATATTTCACTCCAGCTCTCATACAAAAACTACTCCCGAAAATAGCTTTTAATGCCATTATTTCTATTGAAAATGCCTGCAGTTTCTGTTGAATAGCAACATCATCTTGGGATAATCCTTCCTCTAGCCCAACTCTCCCACAAGTGGTGAAAAATCTCTGGTCAGTCGCGATCTCAAGAGATTTGTAAATTTTTGATAGCCGAATCCCAAGGTATTCGCTGTACCTGACTTCCCAAGAAAGAGAAAGTGAAAGATGAAAATGAAAAATTGAAAGTATGAAAATAATTTTCTTTTTTACTTACATTTATCATTTAAAATTTTTAAAATTCATATCTGATATCAAAATTAGTTAACAATTTTGGCATTTAAGTAATTTTCAATACAATAACTTTATTACCTTTATTATATTTAATTTGCTTAATGGTAACATTAGTTCTGAATTCCTGCTTAATAATGTTAAACTCAACGTTCCTCAGCGATCAACCCGAAATTACATACCATTATATCTTCAGACCTTTCAAACAAACCCTTCAAACATTTTTGAAATTTTTTGGCGATTGCTTGTTTGGCGATGATTCCGCGATCCTTCTCAGGGAATACGAATCGCTAACCATCGCCTATGGCGATGAATATGCGAGCGCACACAAGTAGCGGCAATCATCAGTGTTTTTTTATAACTTTCGAAAGAATTTTTTTTCTCTTGTTGTTTTTTTAAGGTAACGGGAAAATAAATATTTGGTTTCAAGGGCAATTAGCAAAATTGTCATTCCAGTTGAGCAAGTGATTTGTGAAGGGTGTGTTATTTAATATATCTCTGAAAGCAATTTTCATCGCCGAATCATCGCCCGCGAATCGCCGGCAAATTGTCTAACATCGCAGCGATGCATCGCGTGGAAGCTAAGTGCGATCCTCTGGCGAATCGGCAAAACGTTCGCATGTGTCAACCACGTGAATCGCGGTACACGATGTTCACGCGAATCGCGGTACGCGATGTTTACGCGAATCGCGGTACGCGATGTTCAAGCGAATCGCGATACGCGATTCGCGCGGTTGACACATGCGAACGTTTTCGCGATTCGCATTAAGCTTCCACGCGATGCATCGCGGCGATGTTAGACAACTTGCCGGCGATTCGCGGGCGATGATTCGGCGATGGAAATTGTTTGCAGGGAACTATGCAAATTCTGATCCTTTTCGGAGAATTTGTAAAGATTTTAATGAAATGTATAATTTAGTTGACTTTTCTTTAAGTGCCAGTGTCATTAAACGTAGTATTATCTTGTTTTTAAATATATAAAATTATAAAATTGTTTGTAATTTAATTATAGTCTGTACGGATTTAAATCCATAGACTTAAATAAATAAATAAAAAAAATAAAATATATACTTCTGGCAAATTATATTTTTTGCCAAGAGGTTTGTTAATGATTTAATACTTTAGTTTTTCTGCCCTTTTTCTAATGTTTTTAAAATAAATGCAAATTTTTATTCACGACGATGGTGATAGAAACACAAAAATCCAGAGCACTGCTCTTTAAAGGTAAAGGAGGAATTTTTTTTATTGTGGTTGCTGCTTTGGCTTTTGCCGTTGCTTTTGCCTTTTCCTTTGTTCGCCGAGCCCGCTGCTAAAGATGCTTAGGCTGCTAGTTGAATTACAATCACATACGATTGTCAAGACAAAAAAGACAAATGATAGGAAAGGCAATACAGCACAGCGTTGCTTTGAAATTGTACAAATTTACTTCTAAAATTGTACAAAAATCTTTTATAACCGGAAACCGAAGGAATTATTGAAAAGAGCTCATTGTGTTCCTTATGGAACGCTAGGGGGACCGGGCAATAGTGTTTGCCAGAAGGAGGTGTCCGCTTAAGAAAGTTGTCCGTACAGGGGGATCTATTACACTTTATATTTTTTGATATTTGTTTTACTTTATTTTTGTTTAATAATGGTTTCCTGCAATAAGCAAACATTTTGGGCCATCCCGGGAATGCGAAAAGTCTGGGAAACTAGGAACCCTATTTAGCCGTCGATTAAATAAATTAAATATTTTAACTTTTCGCATAGTAAATAACTTTGTTTTGGTTGCACTTTGTGCCATTTGTACATTTAAAGATAAAATAGTACCAAATAAAGTATAATAATTGTACCAAATTCGTTATAATTCTGATAGAGATAAAGGTTTTTGTAGAAAGGCCCCCTTCAATACCGCTTAGTATCCCAGCGGGAAAACTCAGAAGACCTTCTTACTTCAGGCCTTTTTAAAGGTCTGCTTAAAAGATTTTTTGATTCAATTACTATTCTTATCTAACTGCTAAAGAAGGCCTCATAGAAGGCCTCGGCTCTTTCGTATAAAAGATAAGATACACCTTCCACACTCGCTTCTATGAGAAGGGAGTAGAAAAGGAGTAACATTGTTTGTATTGTTTTTTTTTTTTGCATAAGCATAAGCAAAATCAATTTTTTTTGGTCCCATTGCCCTTCTTATGTACCTGCTGAAGAAGCGAGAGCGGAAGGCCTTCTCCGCAATGACAACGTGTGTAAAAAAGATATGAGTATGGAATGGAGCAAGAAGGCCTTGTACATCCAAAAGAAGGGGTACAGAGGCCTTCTAGAAGGCCTTCCTACTCCTTCTTTTTCCCGCTGGGATGTTCTTTCAATTCCACTTACACATACTCGCTTACTTATTTTCACACACATACAATAAAAGTCATTCCTATGAGTGTGTCTTACTGAATTCTTGATCTGCTTATTTGATTTTGTTTTGTAAGCTTTTGAGCTCAAAAGAATGCATTTACTTACATACCCATACATACGTGAAACATTACAATGTAAACTACATTTCTATAAATAAGTGTTTGTAATGTGTGGTATTATTTTCAACTTTTACCCGTGTTTACACTGAAAAGTAGTCGAGAAAACACACTTAAACGCTGTTTTTGCATCGCAGTTTATTTGCGAACATTGAGTTTATTAACCCTTTAATAGACTTGATAAGGCATTTTGTTTGCTGGCAGACATTTATAAACGAATAAATTTCTTTCTTCTGTTTGAGGGGACTGTTGTGTTAATCCTTTTTATTGTAAACCCAGCAAACACAAATTAAAACATTCTGTCAAATAATGATTATAACATTGTATTGTCAGAGATAAAAGTGTTTGGCTTTAGCAACCGCAAAAACTATTTAAAAATTTTTATTTCTCATTTTTCTGTGTGCGTAGTCATGATTATGAAATTCTAGCAATTTTTGTATTTTTGGCTTGTCTTCCTATTCCCCTTTTTATATTTTATGTATAAATACAAATACATCTACAGCCATCTTCAAGTTGAAATGTGCGAGACTTACAAATCAAAACAGAATTGCAGAAACTGAGTACCCGTCCCCAACCTTCTCACCTCTCTCACCAATTAACTCAAGAATTGCCGCAACGAAAATTTCAAGTCTGGACGGTGGCACATATTAAAGTTTCTTTCGGTATATTTTAAACATTTTTGTGCATATTTAAACTTGCCCTGCAAAAAATATTAGTATAAAAAATTCAAATCTCAACTTGCATTTTAATATATTGAAAAAATTTAACATAATTTTCTTTTTCTGTTTCATTTTAGGTAAAGAAAGCAGATTTTGAAGAATATTTATTTGTATCAGGGTAATGTATAAAAACTTTACGAAATTTTAATAAAACTCGGATAATGTATAAAAACTTCGAAGTATAATATTAAGTTAAAATATTTTTATCTTGAAGATCCTGCACAGCGAAAATTCTCGCAATTTTTTTTTCAATTAAACCATTAATCAAAAATTAAATCAGTTTTAATAAAAAATTTAATCGAGTGAATTAAAAGTATAATTATATCAACAACATTACTTCAGAAAATGTTGTTTATATCAACAAAAAAATATTTTATTGATATTATTAATTTGTTTACTGTTGCAAATTTAGTAAATTTTTTCACCAATTTTTTATTTTTTTCTGTGTGAGTCTGCCCTTTACATCTCTGCAATTTTAGCAACGCTAATAATAATTTGTTTTTCATAAATAAGATATAAAGAAATTTCAGGGATACATTGAAGGTATCAGCAGTTTCTCGTTTTAAAATTCGAGTCGTTATTTTGTAATTTTGTATTTTTTAATGAATCAGGGAATTAAGGGAAACTGATAAATACACTTTAACAGACAGATGTATTAGGATTAACTGTATATCTGCCTTGTTAGTGCTCTAAACAGCGGGTGGACTTAATCCGTCCACTAACATATCCATGTATGAGTGCGGCATTACACCACACACACATGTTTTGACAGAATCATACACTCGCCCTTTGCTAAGAAGCTGGCGCTATATAACCTTGACAGCTGAAATAAAACAGCTTCAGTTCATTAGCAACAGAAGGTTATCTGGTCAGCCGTTATTATCTGAGAAGAAAGATCTGCCAATTTGGCTTCTGCTGAATAGCCTGTATTGGTTGCAACTGCAACCGCGGAGGGACTATTACAGAGAGGTAATATAAATGATTTACATGAGCACCATTCTTGATGGTCTAATTTCATAGTGGTCTAAACCAGTGGGTGACAAACAATGAGTTTACCAATTGCCCCTGCGTGGGAGTGAATAACTTGTCAGAATTATACACTCGCCCCCTTATTTAGAAGCTGGGGCTTTCTAACCCAATAAAATTTTTTATCATTTAGCGAAGCACTAATGGTACATTTAAAAAAATAAGCGCGAAATTATGCGCTACGCAGTAAGACATACAGAAATCCAGTAAAGTAAGTGAAATTACTCTTATAAAAAAATAACATTTCAAGTGCCACGGCATGCCTTTACTACGAAGCAGGTTTGTTAGGGAGAATACTAAAAAATAACTGTAACAAAATATTCAGTGTGTAAAGCTGATCGTTAAATCCAAAAATTTTTATATGCGCTGAATAAAGCGCTTTATGTGTCAAAAATTAAAGCAATGCACGAGTTGGAACTCGCCATATAAAATTCATGTCTTCTGTAACTGATATGGTAAGCGAAGCTTTTATGTTGCTCCCTTACAAACCTGCTGCGTTGGAAGCTCCATTTCTTATTGGGTAGAGAGTTCCACCAGCAGAACGAACTTTTCAAACAAAAATCGGATTAGAACTAGCTGAATAAAACTAAAGTTTAATGCCTGTACTCATAAAAATATTTTAAATTTATTAATTTTTCCTTATAATTTCCTTAATAAACGACGTTTAATTTAATAACACTAGCCAACAAGGTGTTGGATTGGAGCAACTAAATATCTTTCCTAGGGTAATTTGGTGGGCTGAATTTAAATCTGTAATTGGTTTTTCTCTATTGTTTTCGAGATTCAAAAAAAATGTTTTTATTCGTTTCTTAATTAAAAATCACTAGTTTATTTAAAAATCAATGAATTTTCTAAAGTGAATGGCGTTATTTGAACGTCGTTTGTATTTTGTTGGTTCGGTTTCACGTATTAGAGCCCAGCAATAGTCTCCCAGCATGCTGTTATCTCAAAATTCTTGATAAATCCTTTAAATTTTCTTTAAATCTTGGTGAGCACGCTCCCCTTGTTCGCGCTCACTGCACCTAGTTTTTTTTTTGAAAAAAATCTAAACGCGAATGAAGAATATGCAAAACATTGTCGGTGTCCACCAGAGAACGGCTTTGTGCGATTGCAAAAAAATCGCATTTAATGAATACCAACAAATACACTCGCTTTCGGTCATACAGTCAAACTTGCGCAACTGCACACATTAGCTGATGGTTTGCAGTCATTCAAATAATGCACATCGTGCTTTGTTATTTATACCATCGTTTAGCTTCGTTTTTTAATTAAGATGTTTGTGTGTTCGGTGCGACAATGATTGTTTTGGTAAAGAAAAAAAAATACAAACAAAACAGCCAGAAATCAAACAATCATTACTCATGTAGGCATTCAGCAGTTGCTATGTAGTACAAGAAAAAAAAATTTAAATGAAACGCAAACGCACTAGATACAAACAATTTCCATAGAAATAGAAGGCTGTTTTTATTTTTTATCATTTCTTAACAACAATGTATTGTTGTTATTGCTCGTATTCGTCGTTGCCTCATCGAGTGGACAATGACTACGTGAATGCAAAAGCATAAGAATGTTTGCCTTTTGCCTAAGAGGAGTTTGTGTATCTGTCAAATAAATAATTGTGAAAGTGTAGTGTCAGTATATGCGATAAAAAATGAAGAAGGCGTGATACCACAATTTTTATGCCAGATTCGAATTCACCGCACCCAGATTAGTTAAAAAACATGCTTCGTCTCTGCAGTCAATTTTTTTTTCCAAATTTGTAGACCAGTGTAATCGTTTATGAATATGAGTATAATAAATTAAAACACTTTTTTATAAACGTTTTTGGTAGGCTAAAATATGGAACCGATTTGCTTCAAACACTATCCGTATGCATAGAAGATGCTGGGTATCGCTCTCGGGAATGCGTCAGGCGAGAGAATTGATCTCTCCCGGGAATATAATGATGACGAAGGGTATCAGCAGACTGGATCTGCGACTGTTGGCGGCTTACCTGACTGGTCACCACGCGGTCAAAGCCCACCTTTATCGTATGGGCCCGGCAGAAGATCAGGAATGCAGACTTTGTCTTGATGAGGGCGAGTCCACGAAGCATATACTGTGTTACTGACTGGCGCTGGCATGGGCCAGAAGGAGACACTTAGGGCACGGCACAATTGGTGCGTCCCGAGTCGGTGCAATATCGGCAAAAGACCTCGTATTTGTATATCTCTGTTGTAGTGATGGGATACTATAGATATTTTCTACTATCGATATTTATCGATAGCTCAGATTTCACTATCGATATTACTTTCGACTGAATGTTTGTACTTGAGTAGGAAAACTTTAACTTATTTCTTATCAGGCTACAGTTCGTTGTTTTTATCTATCTTATATTTTTTTTAAATGAGACGTATGTATGTATATTACGTTATTTAAGATGACAGTTTTTGAAAAATTGTGCTGGTATATATTTTTCTTTTTTTTTAAGTATAAAATTTTTATAACAACTAAAAATAATTTCAATATCTGAATAAAACAACGAAATAAAGCCCGATTAAGAACTTGATTCTATTTGCAACATACATATCTAGCACGTAGGTTTAAATAAAATACTTGCAAATTTATTTCAAAAGAAAACTTTAACTTTTTATTAAAAAAAAAAAAAAAAAAAATAGAACTAAACTTAACGGTTATTCAAATATATTATTCATATTAGAATTCTTAACGTAACAAAAATGGGTATTTAGCTAAAATATAATGTTGAAGAATAGCATACATACAAGAAATCGACACAAGCGCAGGCCCATCTTATTGTTTAAGGCAATTTCTCCTATTATTTAATACTTCACTGGCAGCTGAAAAGCAACTTTCTGAAATAACCGAAGTAGCAGGGACTATAAGATATTTAATTTCAACTTAAGATAATATTGTAAATTGGCTTTGATTCTTCGCCCAACAGGTTATCGGTCTAAAAGGCTTTTCCTCTAAATGTCGTCTATTGTATACTCGCAATTGCAGTTTTTACAACATTAGAAAAACATTTGACAATTTTCGCCTCTATGTAAACATATACATATTTTGTCATAAGGGCCTCTTATTAAAAATAAAACAAGCAGAGCTGAGCTATCGATATCACCTGCTATTCTTGTTGTTTGAATACATTTCTGTAAGTCAGCGCGAATTATAAGCAAGTAAACTTGCTGCGAAACACTGTGATTATAGCTGCTGTTACATGTTTTTATAGCTGTATTTTTGATAATAATATCGGTGTCTACATTTTTCCTATCGATATTTTAAGATATGTTATTATGTTGAGGAAAATCTCCCCGCTTTCTTAAAAAAAAAAAAAAAATACTGAACAAAGTTTATAAATGGAAAAAATGTTACCCGTTTTTATACTCGTAAAACCTTTTTTGAGGACGTTTTTATGGTAACGATATTATTTAAACTTATTTTCGCAAGCAGAGATTTTTTGCATAATTATAATGATTTTATTATTTAAACTTATTTTATTAAGCAGTAATTTTTTGTAGGATCCATCCAACGAATTAAATATCAATTTAAACAGCCTGAGGGTCTGATGTTACGGATCCTGTAAATCGTTGATCTATATTAGGGAACCGTTGCTATAAACGCAAAACTAAAAAATAATAACATTAATAATGATTTAATTATGCAAAAATTAAGGATATTTACGAATTTGATTAGTCTATACTATATAGAACATCTTTTAAACAAAGTCCAAAAATAATTCTCTGCACGGTTATTGCAGCCCTTGTAGGATTAAACGTTCTAAGTAAACAAGTCGTAAACAAAATAAAATTTTATATCAGACACCTTCTCTTCTGTTTTTATAAAGAGAGAGAAAGAGAAAGGCCGCTTATTAAAATCTTTATGGCCATAAAAACAACGACGAGAAAAATTGCACTAATGCGTAAAAGTGAGAAAGTATATATAGTATTCTTAAGGCGGATTCACCCATTTAATCCGAAGCCCACAAAAAGTTTTTTTAATTTAGTATTGAATACATGTGTACGTACATACATACAGTATTGTTCCAAACCTAAACAATGTTTCGTGACATTATAATAAAAGTCTTACATTTTATTTTTTAGTAGATTTTTATTAAAATAACACAGTTAATTTTTATTATATTATGCAACTACTTTCTAACAGTAACTACAAAAATAGAATTTTATTTCCTTGCAAGATATTAACAAGTAAAAATTAAGTCAACTCTTTGAATAACTGTTCGGAACTAAAGCAACTTTCAGTACTTCGTATACTGGCCTTTGTTTCTTATGACCTCCGCACATCGTTTAACATAGAATCAATAAGATTTTTTGAAATTGTTGATGACATTGATTCCCACACTAATTTTAAGCAATCCAACAGCTGCTGCTTATTTTTGAAACGACCAGCTCTCAACGGCGCTTCAGAATGCCGCAAATGTTCTCTGTGGAATTTAAGTTTGGTGATTGAGCTGGCCAATCCAAGACTCGAATCCTATTACTAGACAATAAATATTTGACTAGTTTTGGCGACAAGTTAAATTTGGTCTTTTCGCTAAATAAAACAGTTTTCCATTTTGCCACAGTCCAATTCGAGTAAGCTTTTTTAATATCCAATCTAAAATTTCTTCAAAATAATTTTAATAATAATATAAGGCTTTGATTACTTTATCAAGACAAGTTGCTTAGGTTTCGAACAATACAGTATAAGTATGTACATACACTGATAGAAAAATGCATCTTCATATTGATGATGCCCTAACATCAGAATTTTGACATCAATGTTACTACAAATGGCATCAATGATGCAAAAAGTAACATCAAACCAATGACTAACGTCTTCGTGCAAATTTGTCATTTTTTACGTGTCATCTATTTTATGACTATAGTGACATCAATTCGATGCCACATTTTATTTTCATGTTTTCAATATTTTTTTTAAATTATTTAGTTAAATACATGAAATTTTTAAAGCAGAATGATTACGAAAACCACATGAGGCATCGATTCATCGTCGTTAAAACTAAAAAACATCGACATCGTCCATTTAATATTTTCATTAATTTAATATGTTTTATAACATTTTTACCAATTTTAACTTTTATTTTTCAATTAAACCTTTTATTTAAAAATATAAAACAGTGTGTTCAAAGCATACGTTAAACGCAAGAATTTTAAATATCGGTTTTTTATGACAAACATTATACAAATATTTCTCTATTAAACAGAATTTTAAAGCAAAAAAAAAAAAAAAATTTTATTAAAAGTTTATTAAAAACGACTTCAAAATTCTTGCGTTTTACGTTTCCGTTTTCCAGCACACCCCTTATAGCCATACAAAGTACGTACATATGTATGTACATGCATGCATACTGTGCATTGCATAACTATATGTATGTATTAAGTTGCTTAAGTTGGCTCAAGCAACTGTGCGAATACATAAAAATTATATTTGTCAAACCATATTGCACTTATGGAAACTTTTTGTTTAATTTTATGAATCTGTCATTTGCTTAAGCAAAATGCGAAACTGATTGCACTTTGTTTTTGACTGCATTTGACAGGCTTGTTGTTAATTTTTGTTAATTTTTGACAAAAGCTTATGCAAGCATATGTATATTGAAGTTGGGCCTTAAGATTTTCAGTAGCAAAGAAGAATTAAAGCAGTCCGTAAGTATAATTGCAAAGTAGTTTTAAACATCGATGTTAAACATCGATGTATCGTGTTTTTACCGATGTTTTTTAACATCGATGCTTATCGTGGAAACATCGTTGTCTTCAAACATCGATGTTTTTCAGACCGATGTTGCATCCCTAGTCATGGGGTCAAAAACGAAGACACTTGTCATAGTACTGATGTCAAAATACATCGGCGTTATGATGCCTTTTCTATCAGTGTATATGTGGAGAAAATTTTGTTTGAAACAAATGGGTGAATTCGCCTATTTGGTGTATCCAATATTTGTATATTCTTTTAAGCTTTTGTGTTTTTAGTTTTTATAAAAAAAATATGTATTTTATATTTTATTGTTTCTTTTATATTCAGCAGTTTATGTGACTGTGACTGTGTGAGTGTGGATTGTGAAAATAAAAACTTCAATTGAGGTCATCATCACATGCATGCAATGCAATGGCAATGTAAGGCAATTGCACTTTTGTATGTGCTTATGTATGTGTGTGTGCGTACGTGCTTTAGCTGTTTTTGTTTTAGTTGTTGTTATTGTTTTACTTAGTTTTGCTGTCACTGCACTCTACCATGATAATGGCGATGAAAAAAATGTTGTTCATAATTATGACGAAGAGCATACAACCAGCAGCACACATGCGTTTACACATAAAGCCGGTCAGGCATGTACATATATAGTCGACAATTATGTTTGTTGTTGCTTGATTGTGAGAATGATGGTGTTTGGTTTTAATAAACAGCTGGCAACGTATGACAATTGCAACAGCAGTAACAACTTCAAGCGAAAGCACTAGCGAATTGTCAAAAGATGAACACAGAAACAACAACACCGTCTTTAGCAACACCATTAAAACAAAGAATAGAAAGAAATTTGCTTCAAATAGCAAAAGAACACTGTAACCAAAAAAAAAAAAAAAAAAAAACAGAAAAAAATAGTTGAAAAATAAATGGACATCATCATTCATGGCGTCCGCCAGTCATTTGCTTGCTTTCCCCTCGTTTTTTTTTTTTTTTTTTTTTTTTTTTGTGTTGTTGTCAGAAGTAGGAAAAATCCCTACAAGTCAGGTTTTTTCTTCTCCAAAACATTAGCGTGGAAAAAATAGGACAGATTCTTTAAGGTGTAGGTACATATTTTTTAATTAGCATTTTTTGGCAACGTTGATATTTTCAAAATAATTTTCTGGCAACACTGCTGAGATTTGCACTAGTATTAGCTGATATTTAAAAATTACATTAGTTTCGAGACTACAACCAAATCCATTTTTTTAATAATGTGTCTGAAATTGTAAACCAGCCATGTAAGAAATATTTCTGAAGCAATTTTTAAAGGCCTCTAGCTGTTTAAACGATTGTTATGGTCTGGTCAAATGTTTGCTGAACAGAAAAGAGCTGGACAACAACTTTACATCGTGACACACACACTCATTGTCTGGTGACTTTGACCTTTTTATTATGTATAAATAACTTAAAAAAAAATTAAATATTGTTGAATTATTTTGAAGATATCGCTCTGTATGCATTCACGTTAAAATAACACACTTCAAATATTCATCGAAAAAGTAAATCTTTACTGCCCGTCTGTCGATACCAGAGATAATTATTGCGACATATATTGCAGTAAATGTCAAAATTATGTTATCTTTAATGTAGAAAGCAATTTTTTGTACATATTTATTGCCGGCAATTTATGTAGCAATAATTGTTATTCCATTTTCGTTAACAATTATTGCTAACATAAAACGTCAAATTTGGTTGTCAATTGAAAAAAAGAAGCAAAAAAGAAAAAAAAAATACAAGCAAATTGTGTGGGAAAGAAATTAGGTTTATGAAATTGTAGCAAATTATAATTGTAGTTAAAGAATTAAATAAACACTTAAATAAAATTGCAAAAATTATTTTTATTATTTATTATTTTTTTCTTATTCGATCTTTTTATTCAAATTTATATTAATTTGTTAAAGCTTGAGCTCTTTTTTATATAAAAATATAAATTTTATTTTAACAAAAAAAAAAAAAAATTAATATTTTTATAAAAAAAGACCTCAAGCTTAAACAAATAAATATACATTTAAAAAATAAAGTCGAATAAGAAAGACTTTATATTAATAAATATAATTTTTGCAAGATGACTGCACCTTCTTCCTTGATTTTTTTAAAATTATGAGTTAACATAAATACGTTTTCCCATATATTGCTTTGTTGTTTTTGCGACGTTATTGCCAACTTGCTGCGATATATATTTTTAGTGTAGACCTAGGGTTATAAAGTGCAATCTCTCATGACCGCACACTAAAAGGGACCAATAAAATTTGACCATAAAAGACAAATGTGCTCTTAAAAAGAAATCATTGATTGGCATTCAGAATTTCTTCAAAAAATACAAAAATTTAAAACACTGTGATAAAAAAAAACATAATAAGAGTTTAGAAAAAAAGTTATAATTTAAAATACCACGAAACTTTTAATGATCAAAAAAACTTTAAGAACTTACTTTAAGTATTTTGTATATTAAATTTAATTGCATGCCCCTATTAAAACAACTTAACGTTACAACTGATCGAAGGCAGCCATAATATTGTTGTGGCTTCCTTGTGGAGGACTGATTTTAATGTTTGATGTTTGAGGCAGGGTTGTAAACGGTAATACCAAACTGCAAAATTTCAACTGAACATGAGTTGAGTTGTAAACTGCAATAGGGGCAGTAATTTATTTTTTATCAAAACCAGTGAATTTAAGGTTAAAAATGTTAATTTTAATTCTTATGCACAAAAATAATTTAAAAACAAAAAAAGAAATAAATTAGCACAGCAAGATGTTTTTCAATAAGGGTACTCACGATGGTCATTGTGCAAATTTGCAATTTCTAAATTTGCAGTGCATATTATGATTGATCGTGAGCATACCACTTTTATTTTTTGTGCAAATATGCTATTTTTCTAAAAATTTATTCTGGCAACACAAAAAACTTCTGGCAGCGCTGTAGAAAATTGTTTACAATTATACACAAGCAAATTAAAATAAATTTTTTCTTTTTAAATTATTTAAATTTAATTCTTTATTTGATATTTAAACCCACGAAAATCTTAAATTTATAAGCTTCCTTACAAACAATATGGCGCTTAATATGTTAAATGTTATTGTTTACATGTATGTTTGCAACAGAGCAAATATGCACTACTTAATTTGCTCATGGTTTTTTTTAGTGCAAACGAGGCAAAATAGAGCAAATTGCAAATACGTACATTTTGTTGTTGTGTTGTGCAAATGTGTGTATTTTTGCACGAATTTGCATCGTTTGCACACTTTGCACTACATACCAATCGTGATTTCTCTTAATAAATTATTTAGGCGAAATTTAATTACCGTATAATTTTGTCCCAACTATGGCCTATTATGGTCCTTTAATAGTATTAATCTGAGTTTTTTGGGAAGGCTTTTTTTCAACGGCTGTTGCTAAAAATTTGTTTGCACATGTAATAGGACATAAAATTTCCCACAAAAAACCTCTTAAATGATTTTATCTTAAATTTAATGGGTAGACTTTGAATACTAGGTATTTTTTGTGAAATCGGCAACTACTTATAACAAATTGTGTTTTCGTTCCTCATTTTGGTAGAATTCAAAGCCTGATAACTTTTTACCCATTTAAACTTAATCATATAAGAAGTTTTTCTGAAAAACAAAAAAAAAAAAAAAAAAAAACGGAAACTGACTTTGGAGCGAATAAATAAATTGATTTATTAAATTTTTGGGTGGTCTAGTGGAGATACATACATTATTTTTCTTTCTTTTGTTATTTATTGTTTATGTTGATTTTGCAACGAAATAAAATATATTTAGTTCAAAATATTTAAAATAATTTTCAACGGATTTGTCTTTAATACCACTACGTACTACGTTCATATAACAATAGAGTGTGTTGAACTGGTGAAAAATTGTAACAAACAGTTGTCAACAAAATTGTTTTCTTACATTTCTTACAAAACGAACAAAACCTAAAACTCTTTAATAGTATGTCGCTTGAAAAACAATAAAAATAAAAGGGAAAATTTGTTAAATTTAAACTACAAGCTGTAATCTTGCCACAATTTATGTTGTCAGTGTTGTTGAGAAATCAACTAGTAAATGTTTATTTGTTTGGTTGACAGACATAATAAGGAATGGAGACTTTTTTCTTTTTTAATTAAACATTTTTATTTATTTTTTACATCGTTAAGAAAGAAGGGGTAGCGTAAGTTTTTCATTTGTATCGATTAATTTAATAGAATTAAAATAAATGTTCATTACATATTATTGTATACAAATACTTATTTGTAAAAAACGTACAGCACAATAACATGTTATTGCATTTTTAATTGAAATAAAAGTTGGTTTCTTATAAAATCAATTATTCTAACAAAAGAATTAAAAGAACTAGTAGATATTGTGGGGGGTAAAGGCGATTTTTTGTTTTATTTTTTTTTATGAGTACACTTGTTTGACATTTGTATGTTTCAGTAAATTAAATCAACACATGTCATAAATTCAATTTTTTTTCTTAAGCTAACCATATTGTTTCAAAATAAAGTATTTTCCTACCAGAGTTGAGAAATTGAAATCCGGCTTAAGAGTATTTTAATGCTAAAAACAGAATTGGTTCGTACGTCGTAACAAGAAAAATGTCATGCCGTTAATTTCTAAAAACAAGCTCCGTTTACCCACAATTCCGTCGTAAACGTATTTAGTTTGGGGGTTGTAAATAGCAATTAAATATCTATATGATGTCTATTTATTATTAATTTATCTTTATAAAAACAGACATCAGCATTAAAATTGGTTGCGGCTTGACCTACATATATTAAATTATTGACCGACAATCTTGAGTAAAATATCTTGATTCGTAACTGTTTAAGCCGAACTGAAATGATTTTCAGGAGGGGGATTTATATTGGAGTCATGGTAAGTTATGAACCAATCATCCCAAAATTCTGCAGAGTGATTTCTGGCATAAAAAAACATAAATTTGAATAAATTTAAATACAGCGGTGGAATAAGTTTAGGCGTTTACAGTGAATTTCAGAAGGCTGCTAAATATGGGATCAAATGTAAATTATGGACCCTACATCACAAATAACATGATATTTTTTCTGGCCATATGAAGCTTAGTTGGAAAAAATTTTACCGTAATATATAACTCTGCTACGGTTTTAGGCGAATTTAATTAATTTACTAGAGTGGGCTTTATACGGGGCCTATAGTAAATTATGGACCGATCATCACGAAATTTTTTAGTGCCTTTTCTAGTCCTATAAAACTGTGAAGTCTTCAATTTTATTCTGATACCATTATAAATTACGATTTTAGGCCTACTAAACTGTTTTCCGGGAGTAGGGTTTATATGGAGTCTATGGTAAGTTATGGACCGATCTTTACGAAATGTTACAGAATCATTTCTAGTCAGTGTCATTTCTAGTTCTAAAAAACTGGGACTTGCCAAATTTTGTTATGGTGGCATTAATAATTACGGTTTTAGGCGTACTAAACTGTTTTCCGGGAGTAGGGTTTATATAAAGTCTAGGGTAAGTTATGGACCGATCTTCACGAAATGTTACAGAATCATTTCTAGTCCCATAAATCTGTTACGTGCCAACGTGATATCATTATTAATAACGGTTTTAGGCGTACTAAACTGTTTTCCGGGGGTAGGGTTTATATGGGGCCTAGGGTAAATTATGGCCCGATCTTCATGAAATTTCGCAGTGGCATTTCTAAAAAACTGGGACTTGCCAAATTTTGTTATGGTAGCATTAATAATTACGGATTTAGGCGTACTAAACTGTTTTCCGGGAGTAGGGTTTATATGGGGCCTAGGGTAAATTATGGACCGATCTTTATGAAATTTCACAGTGTGATTTCCAGTCGAATAAAACGAACATTTGTTCCGTACATTGTTCCACCATTTATAACAGTTTTTGTAACAAAATTATCAATTTTTTAAAGTGGTGGTTCCATATTTTGATTCATAGCTCTGATCCTACTGAACCGATTTTGCTGGATTTCAATCCCAAACTGCTTAGGATAACTACAAGCAAATTGACACCAAGTTTGTTTATTTCTCTTGAGTTTTTCGAAAATGAGCGTGTTTTCAACAGACGGACATGGCTAAATCGACTCAGGCGAATAATAAAAAAGTTTCACACGGAATGGCAAACTTAGTATACCCTCTTCACAATTTATTGTGGTGGAGGGTATAACAATTTTCAGAGAATTACACTATGCCACAAAAAAAAATTAACCTCAAAAATTAGATATTTTCTAAGCTAAATTGGGGCTGCTAAACACGAATATGGCATTCATTTATTTTTCCCAAGAAGCGTTTATGAGATTTACGTGAAAATTGTGTTTTTCTGCAGTTGTTTTATGTATTTCGAAAAATCTCGAGATCTGTTCAACGGAATTGTACAAGATTTAAACTTTTGTATAGAAATGTCTTTTCCCTTTTAGCCCATATCTATACTGTGTCAATCGGATATAGATTTCTTGAGCTATGTTATGTTTTTTCAAAATTCACCATTTTAATTCGCTCCAGTAAGACAATAAAAAAAATAAAAATTTTTTTTTTTAAATAATATTTTGTTTCAAACGTAACAAGTGTAAAATTGTTATCGTCGAAATGCATTAAGAAAAAACGACAAATTTAGTGAAAGCATCCGAATTTGAATTTTCATAAACAAATTTTTTTATCAATGATACTGTTTTGTTTATGTACGTTATTGGTATGCTTTCAGTAACCGGTCTATTTCAAGATACTGGAGGGGGGCTTTATAAATGCAATGTTGCAAAGCATCAATGAAAACGAATGCGCTGATAAAGCATCACAAAAAACAACAATGCACAAATTGTCAACCTTTGTGCAGTGAAGACGGGTACCATTCAATAATGAACTGAGGGCATCGCTTTTAGAAAAGTTGTCTATGAATTCTATGTCTTTCAGTTTTGCATTGCAAGGCCGAGTTTATGAAGTCAGCTTCTGTCTTGCTTTTATTGTTTTAATAACTTTTGAAAATTCTAAGTTACATTGTATGCATATTTAAATATGTAAATATTCACTTGATAACTCTTAGTTTGTTTGTGGTCTGTCTAGGGTGTTCAGTCGATTAACTCTTGTTCGATTAATCGAACAATTTAATTTCGACTAAGGGTTCAATCGAAGAATTTATACCGATTAATCGAATCATAATAATGACTGATGCTATATCTGCATGACCAAAGTACACAGCGAAAAAAATGGCTGTGTTATTTGTCCGGATATAAATCAATTGATTTCCATTCCTAAAGCGAAAACCTCCAGCATTAAAAGTAACATCAAATAATGAAGAAGAAGATTAACATCTGAGTTTTAATTCTATAGGTGATACGAATTTTAAACTATGAGTCAAAGCGCACTAAATGATTTACATCGTGACTTAAGCTTTTTAAAAGAGAGCTCGAAATTACTCGCTTCATGTTTGAAAGAAAGAGGATTTTTGACACAGAGACACGCGTTTTTATTATCGCAATCGCTCCAAAATATATGAAATTCTTATCAGAAAGTAGTAAGTGGGTTTTTAGGAAACAACGATATTCACCGAATTCCAGATATGATGGAAGACTTATGCCACTGGTGTACATCAAATAAATAAAAAAAAATCAGTATTATTTGAAGTCTAAATGGGTTTCCTGTAACTACAGGACAATACATGTCATTGAAAATGCGTTTTCTTTAACACTTTTCAGACTTGTTTCATTTTGACGAACAAGGTGAAAGATTTCACAGAGGTCTTGCAGTAATGGTAAAGCATTATCAGCGCCATTGGGATCAGACTATTATGGGTTAATACTGCAGGATGCAAATTCGTGAAACATCATCCCAACATAAAGGGATAAATCGAAGAGGAAAAATATAACATTTTTGACCAAAAATAGAATTATGCAAACAAATTAAATTGTCCAATCAACACAACCAAGAAACAAAAATTTTTTTATTGAAAATTTAAATTTGGATGTTTTTGCTATTTATATTGCAGCTTTCTTGTTTTTTGTCCAAAGATAACCATTTTGTTACAAATATGTTTGGAACAAAATTGTCTTTAAGATATGGTTTTAAAAATTAAAAACACGTAGAGAAAAAATCCATTTTTTCCAATCTTAAGGCATGTAACTCAGTGAATTTTTGTACGATAAACACTGTATAGATATCGGCTGAAGAGAAAAAATGTCTTTGTATTCGTGTTCAGCAGCCCCGATTTATCTTAAAAAACATTTCATTTTTTTAGTTATGGTTTGGCAAAAAGTTAAAAATTTGTGAACCGGTGCTATTAACCGATTAAACAAAAACCTTGATTAATTCATCGAGCGATTAACCGATTAAAGCAAAAGCTCGATTAAATATATATATATCCTAAGAAAAACTGACACAAGGCCTTACTCCCCCATTCCATACTGATACATTTTTTACACAAGATGTCCTAGCCAGCCAACGTCTTCTGCGTTCCCTTCTTTAGAAGGCCTGATAAGATTAGAGGCCTTCTTCAGCAGGTCTCATTGTAGAAGGAAGTAGGTTGCCCTTCCATAAAACCTTCCTGAGAAGGCAAGCGAACATGAGTACTGGATCTTAAAAAAAAGGTCTAGGAAGGTCTTACAGAAGGCCTCTAAAAGTATATTGCTGGGTGCGTTTAGCTTGCAATCTGCCATAGTTTGTTACAAATATGCTAGTTCCCTTGAGCGTACTTTTGAAGTCTAAAGTCGCCAAACTTCTTGCTATTACGATTCACAGAACACTCTCTATGCGATTTTAAGTCAGTATGTTTCGCGTTTCATAAAAACAGTAATTTTTTTTAACATTTCGTGAGTCTGTGTGTTTGTGAGTGAGCGTGCATGATAATGAAAAGTTTGTAAGTGATCGTGCGTGATTGTGAGAATTTAAAATTTTCTCGAGCGAGAGCTTTTTCCGGAGATTCAAAAACCCCTCACGCACTCAGACCTATTTTAAATTTGTATATGTTTGTGATTTATTTATTTATTATTTTTAATGGCGTTTTCTTTTCTGAGTAAAATTCTGCATTTAATCTGCCTTTTACATTTTTTATGTTCTTTTCTGAAAAACATGTGTTATTTTAAAAGTGTAAAGCGTTCTTTTGTTGTTTCCTTTAAAATTAAAAAAAAATGCTACATGTTCAACACTCATTTTAATTAAAGCGGCATGAGTGCAGCACTAGATCAAGGTGAATTCAGTACAAGGTAGTGGCAACTAAACACTAACAATGCAATACAAAAAACGTCTGTTGTTTCTGTTGGCTTCGTAGTGTTTTAGTCTTGCCACCATCTGTAATTGAATTTACCTTGCGCTAATTGTACTTTATTGTTTAATGCCGAAATTTGTGTTCTTGTGTAATCGTAAAATATGAAACACTTCTTAAAAATTAGTTGTGCATTTAAAAATGTTGCCAACATTTATGCAACACTTTTTTTTAGAAAAGAAAACGCCATAAATGTTTATTTTTCCTTCACTTTTAATTGAATTCATACATTTAAAGATATGCTTTCAAATGCAGTGCACTGAAAATATTTAATTTTCGCTTTTTTACGTACATACAACATTTTTTGCTGTCAACAATTGCAACTTCTGCTGTTGCTGGTGTTATTTTTGTTTGCTTTTGTTGTTTGTTGCTTGCTCATGTTAATATGATAATGATGATGACTACGACTATAAGGATGATAATGAAGATGATATTTATGATGATTTTTGCTGTTGTTGTTTTTGCCTTTAACGATTTCAGCGTGAAATGTTAATGCACCCATTTGAACGGAATTAAAAAAAAAAAAACTTCAACAACAAAAAATAAAAAAAAAAAACAACAATAATAATAGCAATAACATGTTTCAGTTTTAATAATATTTTTGTTGCTTTTAAATAAAATTTATTAAATGTGGTGTAAAAAATGAAAACATTTTTTTTAATTGTTGTACTGTGGATTGTTGTTCAATTATATTTTGTACGTTGTGTTAAATATTTTCCTTTTTAACAAAATTTATTTCCACTTGTTTTTGAAATTGCAACAAAATAAAATTCAATACCGGCAATAACACCAGCAGCAGCAACTACAACCCCATTCACTACCAACCGTCAGGTTTTTCAGTGTTTTTTTTTTATTATTTTTTCGGTTTATTGTTGCTGCTTGTTTTTGTTGTTTCTTTTTTCTTTTTTTTCTTTTTAAAATATTTAAAATTAATTTGTGCGGATTTACGCCAAAATGATTTTAACAAATAAAACCAAAATTAAATACTTAATACATTTTACTATTTTTCTGCAGTTGGTTGTCTATTTTGTTGCGTTTACGAAACAATAACAAAAAGTTTTAAAAATACATACTTTGTTTAAATCCATTTAAAAGAAATCGATTGAATAATAATAATAAAATTAAAAAAAAAGCTCATAAACACATTGCCAAGACCACGAAACGTTTTTTCCAATCAGTAATTCGAACCAAAGAAACCCCCAAAATTCGCAAATTGAAAGAGAACTGACAGACAATAGGTACAAATTTTGAAATAATTTCGATTGTTTATTTATTGTTTGCGTCAAAAATGTACTTCGAAGCAATAAAATGCAGAGAAATAAGCAAATTGAAAAAATATATTGAAAATGGACATTTATTACGAGGGTGATTTCAAAAGTATTTAGAGCATACACCACTCACGCTCAGAACACGTAAAGAAAACACATTTTTCTAAACGGCCACCTCTGACAAAACTATTTTTAATGAAAACATTTTAAACATAGGTAAATATTTACTTATTATGGTTAAATTGGTCTTCCAATAAGAAAGCCACAACAATATTATGATTGCCTCTGAGCATGCCTTCGTACATCTAGAATATAATAATGAAAAATGTTTGTCTGCTTATATGTTTGTTTGTTGGCTTATAGATTCCTAAACTACTGAACCGATTAACAGTAGCATCACGTGTGCCCCGAAAATAAAATAAGCTACTTATTTTTTCGATAGGGGCAGGGGAAGTGGTACCCTTCATAGGATGCCAATGTTAAGTATTGCTTATCTTAAGAGCCGCTGCACCCATTTTCTTTAACTTTTTGCAATAAGCCCTGAAATTAAAATAATATATCAGCAGGCGAAGTGTTACCCCCTAGGACGCCAATGTTAAATATCGCATATCTTAAGAACTGTTATATTTATAATGTTCTAACTTGGTAGGAGTCAATCTTATAGTAAACTACACCTCTAAAAATAAAAATTAAGGGGGTAGGCGCAGGTGGAGCAATACCCCCATAGGATGGATATATTAAATATCGCGTAACTGAAGAACTATTATAGCTAATAAAGTCTTCAAACGTCGCTAAAGCAAATATTATGGTAAATTATAAATTTTAAAATAAAAATGGGCGGGGTAAATTTTGGGTTCAAACCACTGTCACTATGTACGTGCTTTTCTGAATAGTTTCCCTTCCATCAGAAAGTCAAGGCTTCCGCAAAGGCCATCAACCTGAAAGACAGGAACAATTTCTCACAAGAAGCACACTAAACAGAGACCTCACCAGTAATCAAACCGGCTTATGGCTGGGGTCACTGAGACCCGTAGCACCTTCAATTTATAATTATGAGGTATAACTTGGAGTTAAATGAAGTCCAACGAAGGACCCCAAGAAAGTTGTGTGTATGAGATTCCCAAAAATGTCAGTACTCCTCTAGCCGAGGTTAAAAAAATAACCAAGGTATAAAAAGTAAATTGTCCCCTTTCGGTTCCAGGAATCACCCCAACCTGATTTGCCCAAAAGGTGAAATATCCTTGAGATGATCCCAACAACCCCCGAGGGGAACATCACGTAACATAAGTTCGACCATTTCCTTTTTAATTTTGCTGACATTTTTCCAAAACATTTAAATATTTTCCCGTTATCGTTTTAAATTTCTTTTGCTTATCTGGAAACAAATTTATTAATTTTAATAATGGCGCTATGCTATTGGTCTTTCTAGCAACAAGAAAGCATAATTAGAAAAGAGTACTAAAACTAAGGTTAGGGGTACCATGGTATTTTTAAGGTGAAAAAGTACTAAAAATAGTACAATAGTATTGAATTTTCCAATACTTCTATGAAAGTTTTCTTTCAGAAAATTTATTGGTGAGAGTGGAGAGAGAAGAATAGCTTGTTCTCTTCCACTCACCAATAAACTCAGACTTTCTAAAAAAAGCTTTCATAGTGTAAACCAAGACTTATCTATATATATTTTGTAATTTTGTTGTTGCTTGCTACATAAGTTCATGTACCCGTTTTAAAATTTTCAAGGCCACAAGTTGTGAGGCGTTCGAATTTTAAAAGGCAATGTGAATTTCTGTAGAAAGCAACAACAACATTACAAAATATTTATGACTTTGTTTTTGTTTTCAATGTAATTTTTGGCATTGCGTTGCGTTTTACATAATTAGGGCCTGATATTCTTTTTATGAAAAAGAGGTGACAACACACTTTTTTTTAGAGGATATCACCTATAATTTAATACGAATTGACTTTTTGTTGCTTTTTTCTGTGTTCGATGTATATGTTTTCAATGCTTTTGATAAAACTGTTACTTTTCAATATAAATTAAAATCATTTATTCAGGAATTTTCTAACCTTCATTATTATTATAAGCCAAAGAAGACATTTACGTTTTCATATCACTGACACATGTTTCACATTTCCATGCGAAAGGATTATAAAATATAAAACAGGGAGAAATGAAAAAATACTTTTCACCACGGGACATACAAGTGTATTGAAACATGCAAACTTATCTTGATTCGATTTTGTAATGGAAAATACTTGTTACTTTCATCACTTCACAGAAGAAACCATTAAATGAAAATGGAAAAAGGACATGAAAAGTGTAGGAATTGAATCTGGAATGGGAAGCAACCTAACATGTAACATATATGATTATACCCTTGAAAAAATGCCAAATGCACAGTTTTTATTTACTTCATGGCCAATAAACGTTGTTACTGGTATGACTATCGACATATTGATTTCATAATGATGTTATATCTGGTATTGAAGTTCTCAAATCTGAGCACGTTATTGAAGGGAAAAAACCATTGCCATTGTGTAGAAGTAAATTCAACATTATTTGTAGACCTGATCACCAGTCTAACGTTTATAAGTAACTATTTCATATCAGCCGTCAATTTGCTGATTTTTAAATTATAAATAAAAACAAAAGTTTTAAAAAATCGTTACTCGAAAAAAAACGTGTTAAAAAACGTAGAAGTATCTAGGTTTAGAAACAAATACGTTGTTTTTTTTTTTATTTTTTTAAATTCTAATCGGACAAAAGCGTATTATGGAATAGCGTGGAACTTCCTTTTTGGGTAAACTCGCTTTAAAACTCGGTATTATGAAAAGGTTGTAATTTTCAAATCTGTCAGTGTTAAAGTGGGGTATACACCATCAATCATGAGTAATAGTTTTGCTCACGAAAGTGTGGCCGCTAATTTTCGTCATTCAACCGTCAACCAAAAATTAATTTGTGGATGACAGTCGACTTATGAAATTTTTGTCTGTCACTCAATTTCGATAGTGTGTACCCCGCTTAAGAAACTAAAGGTATAAATAAACTACACAAACGGCTTAGCAAACATACACTTTCCGTTTACAAATAAATGATACAAACGTAATTTTTTATAATTTTGTCATAATAAATAAATAAACCATTTTGTATTCCCAAAAATAACCGAAAATATATATTTTTTCAAAGTATGTTTTGCTCTTTTTTTTCCTTCTTTACACCGCAATATTTTCACTAAAATTATTTAATTTAGCTCTAGGCAGCGTGAACAGTTTGACAAATATTCAACAAGTTTGTAAGAAAATAAAAAATGTTTAATTTTTCAACAAACGTACCTAAAACGTTTGTCAAACAATCAAACAACACAATTATCAAAGCAAAACTTAAAACTTTGGCAGGTTTGCCAAACCCTTTAAAATTATTAAATTTTTTATGGTCCTTGGTTTCTTTACATACATTACATTTCTTTACATGTATGCGCAGTACAAATTCAAACAAACAATATCCTTTTCGATTCGAAATACTTAATCACCCCTACTACAACAACTACGCCCATAAAAATATTCCCATATTTTTTCATTTCGTCGATATTACTATTGACTAAATGTTTTTACTTGAGCAGGAACAGCTTTAACTAGTTTTTTAATAGGCTACAGTTCGTTGTTTTTATCACTTTATTGAACGTAGGTATGAGACGTTTGTATGTTCGCACGTTATTTTAGATGGCAGTCTTTGAAAAATTGTGCTGCTGATAGCCCCCTTTCTAAAGGAACCGAGGTAACAGGGACTTAAGATAATTTTTTTAATTGGTTTCGATTCTCAACCCAAAAGGTTATCAACCTAGCGGACTTTTCCTCTAATGGTAGTCCATTGTTTTGTCCTATGCTAGCAATTGCAATTGCATTTTTATTTGCATTTTTTTTTACAACATTACAAAAATATTTGACATTTCAGTCCCTATGTAAAGATATACAAATTTCGACATAAATGTCTTTAGTAAGCACCTGCCATTCTTGTTGTTTGTATTCATTGTTATAATTCAGAGCGAATTAATAAAAGCAAGTAAAAACTTGCGGCAAAAAGCTGTGCGTGTATAGCTGCTGTTACATATTCATAGCTGTATTTTAAATAATAATAATATCGATATTTTCGATATTTTAAGACTATCGATAGTACTATCGATAGTTTCCCAGCACTAATTGTGAATAATTCCCATTCTCATTTGGGAATGAATTCCAAAACTTAAAAAATTTGGCATCGCCAATGTTTACTCCCGCGAATTTTTTTTTACTAAATAAATTCCCAACAAGTGTTAATGAGAACGAGAAGGGAACATGTAAATTTTAATTTGTATTCTAGGGTAGGACTCAATTAAATTACTTTTTCCTTTTATTGAAGGAGTGTTAATAAAGAAAATAAAGATAAACACTATTCATTATTTATTTTATTACAGCCTTATTTATAAAAAATAAAACATGTTAATAAAGGGTTTATTAAACGGATTTTGTATGAAAATCCATTTTATTAACCCTTTATTAACCGGTTTTATTTTTTATAAATTAGGCCGTTAGTATTTTATTTTGTACATTTTTCTTTCCCAAGACAAGCACTGACAAGTTATTCACAATAGAGACTTTTTTTTATAAAGCACTGACAAATAATGCACAATATAAATTTTTCTTCCAAAATATTTGCGATACCGATTTGTTGGGGATGGGAATATTGGTTTGCTCCCATAAAACATTCACGATAGGGATGAATAAACCCCAAATTATAATTATTTAGGATTCTTTGAATTTAAAAACCTTTTCGAAATATACTTTAGGAAACTGTGTTGTATTCAATTCTGAACTAAAACAGTCAATAAGATTTATTTGACGTCAAACATGTTTAAACACAATACTGTCATTACCATTTTTTTGTTTTCTCTTATTACAAAAGAATTCATTACATTAAATTATTATATGAATATCTTGGGCTTAGAGTGTAAACCTGCTAAATCCATCTTTAATATTTATTATTTGCCATTTTGATACCGTTAAAAAGATAAAGAGACACCACATAGACTAAGAAAAACATTTATGTACTTCAATTTGGGATTCTTTAGAATATTGGAAAATCAACCAAATATATAAATGTAGGTTTGCTTCTTAAGCAAGAAATAGAAAATATTAGACGTTTTTTTGTCTGCCCTGCAAAATTTGCTAGAAGTGAGCAGGTTTACACTTTAAGGGCTAAAAAATCAGAGCAAGTTAAACTCTCTTTTTGGTTTAAAATCTGTTTAAACCAACAAATCTATAAATCACTAAACATATAAACCTTCTTTAAACGCATAAAATTGGGCGTTTAAACTACCAATACAGACAGACCATATGAATTTGATAACATTTATCGTAGTGCTGCCACTTGTTGGAATTAAAAAAGCACATTCATGTTTAGTGGGTAGTTTAGCTTATATTTTTGTTACATTTTTTCAACACAATTCAATAATTAATGTCACAAAAGAAAAAACGACAAAGGTAGGTATGTTCATGCACTCAAAGATTTATATTGATTTATAGCTTATCCCTTTCCGACCCAAGCAATTTCAAAGTTTTCGGATTTTAATGAAATTTTCGGTATATGATAATTCGCCATAAGATAACGTAAAAATGAATTTTTAATGTACATAAAAAGCCCAAGTCCTTAGAAACAGGACATACACATATGTGTACCTTGGGACTTCACTTGGACAAAATAAAAAATCAGAGCAAGTTAAACTCTCTTTTTGGTTTAAAATCTGTTTAAACCAACAAATCTATAAATCACTAAACATATAAACCTTCTTTAAACGCATAAAATTGGGCGTTTTAACTACCAGACCATATGAATGAACCAATACAGACCATATGAATTTGATAAGATTAATCGTAGTGCTGCCACATGTTATTTGTTTAACATCATATACATGGGACACTGATTTATAGTTGTTGCGTTAAACTACATATAAATTCAAGTGTAGTTCAACTAAACCAGCTTTTAAATTATCAGTGATTTATTATCCATATGTTCTCGTCCATGTTATGAAACTTTTGCTGCGAAACATTTGAGTTTGTTGATGAAAGGGGTAAAACAAATGAAAAAGTGTACTTTATTTCTTGCACAAGCATTTTTTGTGATTGAGAGGAAGAAAAATAAGTAAGAGAGAGAAGGCATACAAAATACTTGAGTGCTGCAAAGCCAAAGTTTCATTGTATGGACGCGAGTCCAGTTTCAAAAGAGAATTAATACAGCAAATATTTCGTAATATAGATGAGCACTAAGAGGGCGATATAACACTTACTATACATTAATTAACGTTATTGTTTTAAATTTTAACAATTTAATTAATGTTTTCTTTGTTTGTTTATTTTTTCTTTCTAGGTAAAACAACAATTTACAATTGATTCATTATAAATACTTCTTGTAAAACAATGGTAAGAGTCTTTAATTTGTCGTCAAGAAATATGCATTATAAGGAGAATATTTGTAGAAGAAGGTTGGAAACAAAAAGATTTTTTTTAATAAATATTAAAGTATACATAAAAAATTGTTGTAATTTTTCGCTTCCTTTAATTAGTTCGGCAGAATGGCCAGTTTTCACATATGATTTCTTGCACTTCGGGTTGTCGTTGTGGGTTAACATTTTCATCGCAAATAATGATTCGATGCAAAAGTTATAAATTTTAGAACGCTCCACCAGCATTTCAAACATGCAAAATTGTTTTTAAGTTCTCTCGGCTTTAATTCGTGTGTCATACAATTTCGTTGCTTTTAGTTGAAGCCTACTGCTTGTATATACATATACAATTTACTGGGTACGCTTTTTTTGGATTTCTTTGTCAAGTATTTGTTAGATCTGAGCATACCTTAAGGCTTTTACTTTGATTTTCAAATATATCAACAAAATACTTTTGTTATGTGCCCCACTTTTTGTGTGAGCACCTGTAAATATTAATTACATAAATGCATTTGGTATTGAATTAATCTTTCACACGCTCAGGGTGGAATGTTTGTAAAAAGGCTATTTTAATAAATCAAAACTGAACATATTGTTATTAAATTTGAATTTAAAATATCACAAATATTTTTTTTATTTATTGTTTGTTGCTGTTTATTCGTCAATCCCATTAAGGAACATAAATACACATCGTTATTAGAGTTTTTTTTCCCGGACTTTTTCGATTCCCGGGAAAGCGGGAAATTTTTTTAAATTTCCCGGGATCCCGGGATCCCGCTCCATATAAATAATACAAAGTAAATTTTGTTATTAATCAATGAAAAAAACTTTTATAAAATAACGTAAGGGAACTTGCTTACAAAGAAAGTTAAAGAAATGGTTCAATACTTAAAAATTAATTGAAGATTGAAATAGGAACTTGAATTATTATCACCTGACGCCTTTATTCCCTATTATTATGCTTTTATTCAGTATTATTATCCTCTGGATGCAGGATAACATAAACAAAACAATTTAATTCATAAAACAATAATAAAATTAAGGTACTCAAGAGATGAGATGAAAAAGTTAATTAATAAAATAGATAAAATATTTTAAAGAAATATACAACATTTTTTAACGGCTTAGGAAATAACTTTCTGACACACTCAAAGCGCTTTGTAAGTCGTCAAAAAGTATATTCCTGATTTAATTTACTAATTATCATGTTTCCTAAAAATTTCGTTCATTTTTTACCGAGGTTGGACAAATAGTTAAAAGTGCACCGTTGTATCATGCTTCGGATTCACAATCAGAAGCAATTTTTTCTTTTTTATAAACAACGTCTATATCAGTCAAATGTATGTCAAGGTTGATGCAAAAATAGCATCAACCGGACTGCTTCTTACTGCTTTCATTTCAATAGATCGATTTGTAATCTTTGGGACAATGTGTTTTTCAAGTTGTATGTTGTAGTATCTTACACGAGTTTCCAAAATGTTATTTTATTTCGGTTTCCCCACACTTCACGGGTATATAAACCAACACAAATTGAAAATTTTTGTTTATCACCTAATAAACATATCGCTCCTTCATTGCATCATAGTCATATCTCAAAATTTTAAGTAACTTTAGCAAAGTTTTCCTTCATACCTTCTCGTATTATATCTCAAACTAAACCGAAGTTACAACAAAATATATCTTTAAATCGGTACATTTTGAAAACTTTAATCGCATTTTGCCAAGATCGTTTGTTTTTGTAGATGACTTTGTTGCAATAAAGGAGCGATATGTTTAGGTATCTCCTTTTTTTAAGACTTGTTCATGGACAATGAAACTTTACTGCCTGCATCTTATTTTGAATAAATGTATTTTATTAACTCTTCACTTCACTAAATTTATTAATTATCAACTGTTGCACTGCCCATTCTGCTTTTAGTAGATTTATTGCATCAGGAGACATTGATTTAAATACATGTACTTACTTCTTGTAATTGATCTAATCCACAACCCATCCACAGATGCTAATTTTTAGAGAATAGAAAACTAAATTTCAAAGTATAAATAGCTATTTTCTGAAATTATGAGGAATTTTTTATTTCCCGGGATCCCGCAAGAAAAATCCCGGGAAAACGGGAAATAAAATAATTGAAATTCCCGGGAATTCCCGGGACGGGAAATCCCGGGAAAAAACCCTAATCGTTATCTAACTGGGACTAAAAGTGTTCGTTAGAAAATATATTATTTTCATATTCAATTAGATATTTTTTTATTAAATACAATTTAGTTGAATATTTGTACTCGGTATATAACTTAAAACAAGCATTTACAGTAAAACCTCAATAACAACAAAAGTACAAATTTTAAAAACTTTCAGATTTGCATTAAATCCATTCATTGATTTTCTACTGTCCCATTGAGCTGTGATTTTATTTCAAATACAGTTTTTTTGCGAGAAAGAAATGAATAAAATATATTTTTAGCAAACAGTCAAATACTGAATGAATGAACAAGTGAGTGAGTCTGATGAGTTGACTAAGTGACGACGAGTGACTTGTGTTTAGGGTGTTAATAATGTTCAAAATCGCATTAGAAAGGACTGTTGCGTTGTAGCTGCAAATTTTAGCAGTGTTTTGCAAGTATCAGTATTTAAAAATTTTAACCAAATTGTGGTGTTTAATGAATTTTACTTGGTAGATGAGAATTTCATTTATTTAAAATTAAACTTAAAAAACTAAAAATATTATACAATAAAACTGTTAAGCGAAAAAGAATTATAAGCAACAGTTTTACTTGTAACAATATCAAAGCTTAAACAAAAACAACAACAATAAACAGTGAGTTTATCTCTTCTTATGCTATGTTCACACTTGGGTTTTTAAACTCGTTTAAGCTAAATGTTGAAAACAACAACAATAAACAGTGAGTTTATCTCTTCTTATGCTATGTTCACACTTGGGTTTTTAAACTCGTTTAAGCTAAATGTTGATTAAGTTAATCAAAGCCGTTCATATTACATTTGAGATGATAAATAAAGACGAAATAAAAACACAACAAACAAATTTTTATTTATTTAAAGTATTAAAAATGGATAAAAATGCTTTAATTAAGTTATCAGAAGGTTATTTTAATCTTGAATTGTGAAAATGTATGAATTATTTAAGGAAAAAAATAAAAACGTTAAGCAGAAATCGTGGCCGGTTGTACACGTTCATGTTGGCCGATTTTACATTATACTCAGTTTGAGTTATTTTCAGTGCATTCTATGTGATTAATGAAGTGCTTTAGTTGTAATCATGTCAATTTGTTAAAAAAAAAAAACGAAATAAAAACAAGAACAACTTGCTTTATTGTTTTCGCAAAAAATAAAGCATGTTGCCATTGTATTCCCAAAAATTACTTTGATAATGAACTGGCAAGTGAACGGCCTAAAAAAACTAAACTTTCAACATGCTTTATGTATGTAGGCTATTCTTTTTTTGACGGAAAATACTTGTCGAGAAAAAATTCCACTTATTATAAATTTTACGGAAACAAAAATAATAATAAGTGACATCACCGAAGTTGTTTATGTTTATTTACATTAAATTTGTGTTTGTGGCTGTGCAACTTAAAGTAAATCTAATTTAATTCAAAATAAAAAATTGAAAAGAATTAAACAGTCGCAAGTTTTTTATTAAAAATTTCTTTTGTGACAGGTTTATCGGTAACACCAACGAGCTTTACCGGTACAATTTTCGACTTATGATTTTATTTTTCCTGTTTACTTTTTTAGTTTTTTGATTATCAATAACTTTCGAGAAAATTAAATACAAAAAAAAGTTTCCACTCAGTAACAAAATCTTGTGGCCTCCAAAAATCCTACTTACAGTTTTTTTTAGAAACTCCCTTCTAAATGGCAATGGAATTTTTTCGGGAAAAAGTGAGAAATTTCATGGGGAATTTTTATTTGTAATTAAAAGAATAGGGAAAGAGAAAATTTTTCCGCGGAATTTTTATTCGTAATTGGGTTAATTATAAAAGGAAAAGTTATATTTCATCAAAAAGAAAAAATAGATTTTAATCCATCTACAAAAACATTTCTATTGATTTCTCATCAGGGTCAAATAAATGATCAACATGTTTTTTTTCCTTTTTTAGGGAAATAGAATAGTTTTTTTTTTTTTTTTTTTTTGATTGATTAGTTGTAAGCAGATACATCTATTTATCTATATATGCACAAATTAAATTATGTAAAAGATATAACGACAAAGACATTAAGATTTAAAAAAAAAAAAAAAAAAAAAATAGAAATTGAAAATGCGTCAATTGTTGGCAAGGCAAAAGTTTACAGGCAACCACAAAAAAGTTGCCAAATTATATTTTGAGTAAAGATCTATTGTTTTAGAATGGTTTCAAATAAAATTTTAAATAATTAAAATAGTACTTATTTACCTTCGGTAGATTTGGTAATTTGTCCAGTTAGTTCCAATAAATAAGTCTATTATTAAACGTAGGTATGTCTACATAATAATTGACAAAATATTCCAAAAAAATCAACCATTAACTCTCTTTTACAACTTTTTTTATTGATTACAAAACCTTTTAAAAAAATAGTGGTAAAATTTGTTTAATAACCTGTAGGATTCTTTTTGACCAAACAAAAAAATGTAAAACTTAACAAATTTTTAATAAAAAAAGTGGTTACGTGTAAAGTATCAAATAATTGTTATGTGTTACCATAGCTTCAAGCAGGGCTGTGGAGTCGGAGTTGAGGTTTTTGTGCCGGAGTCGGAGTTGTAGTACCCACAAAAACTCACGACTCCAAAGTTTTTAGGAATAAAAAATTTTCTAATATTTTCCAAAATAAAAATTTCAAATATCGATTTGAAATTTTTAAGAATAATTTTTATGCTATACTTAACCATTTAAAAGCTAATGCATTTAAAAAGTAAGAGTACTATATTCGGATGTACCGAATCTTTTACACCCTCCACCGACAGTTAGAATATATGAGAGCTATAAATTATTGAATAATTTTAATAAAACGGACGTCAGTATAAAAATTGGTTCCGGTTCAAAACAATTGTACGAAAATCAGAAAGTGTTATGCTTTTTTCCCTAACAATTTGAACTAACTTGAATAATATATCATGATTCGTAACAGTCCATGCCGAACTAAAATGATTTTCAGGAGGGGCATTTATATTAACCCATGGCAGCCTTGTCATTTATCAAGTTTTTCCTTTTTTTGCAAGTTTTTTGAGATGCATAATTTAAAATTTGCAGTATATTGGATAGAAACATTAAGTGATGTTTTCATGTTATTAAATGGTCTAATATTTTCTCTGTTCTTTATTATTTAAATTGTGCTTACTTCTTCGTAAAGATTCCAAATTTTTTTTAGGTTCTGAAATATCTTTATCACTGAATTCATATAAGTTGTCTGAAGTTAATGTAAAAGATCTTGGAGTTAATTCTTTAAAGCTTTATTTGCACTTGGTCTGTTAAAAAAGTTCGATTTTGATAACGACTTTCTTAAACACGTCAAAGATCTTGCACCTTTTTATGTAATAAGAGGTAACCAATTGAGTATTTCTCAATTATGTGCTATTGTGCCAAATTTAGTCGTTTTGAGTGATATTGAAGAAGTTAATAATGAATGGCTTGAGCTTTAATTTTTAGGAACATATAATTAATAGAAAGAGCTAAATATTGAAAATTTTCGCGAGGGCGTATTCAAAATAAAAACATTTTTAGATTAAATTTTTATATATTTTTAAATAAAATGAATTCTGTATATTTTTTTTTCATTTAATTATTTAACAGTAATATAAAAAGCCTTACAACACGTTTTTGTTTTTTTCTTTTAAAAATGTTGTCACTTTTGTAAAAAAAAAAGTTTTTTTTCTCAGAAATAAGGGGGTTTTTAAAAAAAATAAACTATTGATTGATCATCACGAAATCCTGTATAGTGAATTGCGTTATTAAAAATCTAAATGGAACACATTTCAATACAGTAGTGAAATTTGTTTAAGCGCTTAAAGTGCTTTTCAGAAAGCTGCTTCATATGAGATCTGAAGTAAATATAGACCGATAATCAGAAAATTGCATGGTATTATTTCTAGCCATATGAACCAAAATTGGACCAAATTTTACAATATCTATAGCTGCTACGGTTTTAGGTGTATTTAAATAATTTCCTTGAGTGAGCATTATATTGAAAATTATGGATCGATCTTCTAGAAATTTTATAGCGTGCATTACAATAGCATTAGTTATTACGTTTTTTAACGTACTGTTTTCTGTTTTCCGAGGGTAGGTGTAATAAAGGGTCTATGGTTAATTATGGACCGATTTTACGAAATTTTGCAGTGTCTTATAAAACTGTGACGTACCAAATTTTATTATCATAGCGATATTTATTTCGTTTTTATGTGTACTAAACTGCTTTCCGGGAGTAGGCTTTATATGGGGCCCATGGTAAATTATGGACCAATCTTTACGAAACGTAGCACATTTAAATATGATAGCAATATTTATTACGGTTTTAGACGTACATTATGGCACCTTTTGCGTAAGTCTTTGTAACACAATTGTCAGTTTTTAAGGGTGGTGGTTCTACATTTTAATTGATAACTATGATCCTACTGATCGGATTTTGCTGGATTTCACTCCCAAACTGCTTAGGATAAATAGAGGCAATTTGACACTAAGATTTTCTTTTGAGTTTTTCGAAAGTGAGCGTGTTTTCAACAGACGGACATGGCTAAATCGACCTAGAATTACTCAAGAAACCAGAATATATATACTTTGTGGGGTATTAGATGCATAATAAAAAAGTTTCACATGGAATACTAATGACAAACTTAGTATGCCCTCATCACCAATTGTGGTGGAATGTATAAAAAGAGTTTATAGTCAAATTAGGACCAGTCGCATATACATTTTGGAGTCGGAGCTAGTACTTTTTTCGGACGACTACACAGCCCTGGCTTAAAGGGTTAAATAAACTACACAATCGGCTTGGCAAACATGTCAAATCTTTTTCGTTGTTATATGTGCAAACATTTTGCGTTGTTATTTGGGATGTTTGATTGACGTTTTGAACATGTTTCTAGAAAAATCAATAAGTTTAAATTTTTGTTATACAAACATTTTCAATATTCAAATCATTCTAGTAAAAATTTTGCAGAGTGAAGAAAAAAAAAGGAAAAGAAGCATAAAAAATTGACAAAAATAAAAATATTTTTATAAGAATGTATTAAAAAATTTATAAAGATTAGGTTTGTGTCGTTTATTTGTAAACGGAATTAGAGTGTTTGCCAAGCCGTTTATGTAGTTTATTTGGCCCTTAAGTGTATTAATTCGTATAACTTAAGGGCCCAATAAACCACACAAACTATTACACAACTATACATAACAAATATGGAGTATTTTGTGTAAATATTCAATGTTTTTATATTCACACAAACATATTTTTGGTCAAATTTCTTGTGACGTTTATTTGGCCCTTTAGTATTGTATAAGAGAACTAAGTTTTTGGAAACTTCCCATATTCTTAATTACTGCACTGCCAAATACATTTTACAATTTTATTACATTTATTGGTTATTTTAAAAAAAGCTCGACCATAAAATTAATCAACTTTCTATCTTTCAATTTTTTTTTTATTTGCTTAATTTAATTTATGACAAAATCTTTATAAAATGTATATAATTTAAAATTGGTAAATACTATGCGATTTAACAAATGCAAAAGCTTAATTAAAATAGTGGTTACGTGAGTTGTGTCAAATATTTGTTAAGTGTGACCATCTTTAGAAATATTTTCCTAAATTTGTCGGTGGTTAACTGTAACCAATACAAAATACTATTGCCAGTTACCATAGATGGGGGTAGTGCACTCATTTTGCAGTTTCAACTCACCCTTAGTGATAGTGCAAAAATATTGCAATCATTTTGTTGATGTTGATGTTGAGTGATGAATTGAAAACTTGCAGCCACACTAACACTATTTGTATGCAGCTTTTTTGATTGCATGCCCAAATTTTGCACTATTTGATTTGAGTGCAGATTTTTGCATTCAAATCTGCGTTTAGTGATAGTGGAAAAATATGCAATATCACTCAAAATTGTTAAGTGGTAGTAAAAAAATAACAATCATCACTTAAGCTGGTAAAAAAGAGTGCAAACTAATTTCTTTGCAGTTTTATTTAGTGATAGTGCAATGCTGATTTAAATCAATATTCAGTGCACTACCCCCAACTATGCCAGTTACATTCACTAAAGGCTCAGTGAGCCGGGTGTAACAGTAATGTTGCAAATCAGCTGCTTCATTTTGATGTATGTAAAGCAATTAGAACGATTATAGTTAGCAGTATTGGTCCTTCTTTTTTACGGTAAGGTTAAGTTACTGTTACTTCCCAGCAAAAACTTTACTTACCAAGTAAGTTAGCAAATAATGTTGGAGAAAATAAACGCTACTTATTTTTCGGCTGAATAACTACTTATTTTTGTTCGAGGTGTCCACAGAATTCAGTACTTACAATATACTTACTAGAAGTCAAAAAATATGTAGTTATTATTTAACTACTAGTAAGTTGAATTGTAAGTACTTACAATATACTTACCAGAAACCAAAAAATCACTAGTTAATAGACCTAATATGTAATTATTGAGTGCGTTACCAGTAAGTAAATATTCAGTACTGAAAACAACACAAGTAATAAGTAGTTACTGAGCTGATTATTAGTAAGCAAATATTCAGTAGTGAAAATAAAAGAAGTAATAAGTAGTTGTTGTGGTCATTACTAGTAAGTACTTATTAAAGTTTTCAAAATAATGACAATTGTAATGACAACTACTTACCAGGTAACGTATGAAATAACTACCACCTATAACTAAAAATCAAAAAGTTTTTCCTGGGTTCCGTCTAACTGGGCCTTTACTGCCCGTCTATACCAGAGATAATTATTGCGACATATATTGCAGTAAATGTCAAAATTATGTTATCTTTAATGTAGACAGCAATTTTTTGTACATATTTATTGCCGGCAATTTATGTAGCAATAATTGTTGCTCCATTTTTGTTGACAATTATTGCTAACATAAAACGTTAAATTTGGTTGCCAATTGAAAAAAAGAAGCATAAAAAAAAATTTGAAGCAAATTGTGTGGGAAAGAAATTAAGTTTGTAAAATTGTAGCAAATTATAATTGTAGTAAAAGAAATAAATTAAATAAACACTAAAAAAAATTGCAAAAATTATTTTTATAATATAATTTTTTTCTTATTTGATCTTTATAATTAAAATTTCTATTAATTTGTTTAAGCTTGAGTTCTTTTTTATATAAAAATATAAATTTTATTTTAACAAAAACAATAAATTTAATAAAAATTAATATTAATTTAAAAGATTTTGTTATTCGTGCTTAATTCCCAATTTTTATTCTTGATAAAAACACTGAAATTTTTTGTTGATGGGATAAGCTTTTCCTATGCGCATTTCACTGGTTGCTTAGGCCAGATCATCAGGAAACTTCATCCATAAAGATTTTAGAAAAACTAAAGATTTTAAAACAAATAAAACTGTTAAGCGTATAAGAATCGTAAGCAACAGTTTTATTTGTAACATTATCAAAGTTTAAACAAAAACATCAACAATAAACAGTGAGTTTATCTCTTCTTACATTCCCCACTACAATTGATTGGAATTCTTCCAACATTAATTGTAGTTGTAAGTAGGTTAAGAAAAAACAAAATGCAAAAAACAACTTGCAAAATTACTTTTGATAATAAACTGGCAAGTGCACGGCCTAAAAAATCTAAACTGGCAACATGCTTTTGCAAGTTGTTTATTGCATTTTGTTTTTTCTTAACCTTAAACAAATAAATATACATTTAAAAAACAATTCGAATAAGAAAGAATTTATATTAATAAATATAATTTTTGCAAGATGGCGTCATTTTCACACTGCACCTTCTTCCTTGATTTCTTTAAAATTATGAGTTAACACAAATACGTTTTCCCATGCCTTTTACATAAGCGGAGCAATAAGAAATATTGCTCTGTTATTCTGTCGACGTTATTGCCAACTTGCTGAGATATTTATCTTTAGTGTAGACCTAGGGTTCGATTCAGATTTCATTTGTATGAATAACCACCCGCGCCACTGACTTACATATGAACATATTAGAGACCTGCATGAATGCCATTAAAAGAGAAAAATGTGCATTCATTCCATTATGAATTTGAATGAGTGAATGAATTGTGCTTGTTATCTCTAATGTGTTTGTTAAAGTATTGGGGTAAAAACATATGAAATCAACCAATGAGTTGACCGCACCGATTTCGAATTGGATGAAATTTGGTACGATGGGAAAGTTAAACATAATAATAGCGTTTGCCAACTTTCAGTGTCTTAGCTCTCCTACTTTCAGAATTATGGCCATTTCAAGTTGGAAGAAATCAATAAAAATGCACTCAGATGCCTTAACACAATTTTTAATATCTCGAAAAGTATTCATTGTACGTTAATAATAAAGGGCTCATTTTACAGACAAAAACATGCGCCATTCCAAAAAATTTTTTTTTTAATTTTCGATCAAGGATAATGTAAATAAAAAAGGACTAAAATTTCCAAAGGATATATCTCGAAAATCAATATTTTTAAATATTTCAAAAAAATATATGTTAATTCTTATTATGTTTTGTACAAGTCTGCCAAATTTCAATGTGGAGTCTTTATTACAACATGAGTTATTAAGAAAAAAGCAGGCGAAGGTTTATGTATTTCATGAAATGTACCAAAATACAAAAAGGTGACAAATTACAAAAAGAAGGACAAATCAAATGTAATGGAACTTTTTCGACTTTATAACCTGGGGGAAATATTTATTGCCTGTTCACACAAAAAATGTAAAAATATTTTATGACCTGTGGCCGGCTTATTGGCAGTAGCAAATTCAGTCCCTATTTAAAAAACATTTTATGACCCGTAGTTCACGCAAATTTTCCAATTCAAGATAAGCAAGGCGTTTATTTTTTTTACCTGAAATCTATTTTTTTGTAACAAAAAAAAAAACAGTATAAATAGCTCAGAGACTCTAAGCCAAACTTCAGTTGAATACTAGATTTCATATGTGCTAAACGTCAAAGTGTTATAGTGTTAAGTGATCGTTTGAAAATGCAGAAAAAGAGACTAAATATTTAAATAAATTATAATTATTGTCAATACAAAAAAGTCGTGCACAATTCATTCGGATAAAAACATTACGATCTCAAATAAAATTTGTGGGACATGTAGAATAAAATTTTCGCATGTGAAGAAATCTAATTTGGAAGAAGGTTCAGACATAAACGAAAATGTAGATACTTTCGATGACATTGCGTCAGGCACGGAAGAAGATGACATTGCGTCAGGCACGGAAGAAGTTGCTATTTCAAAATTAAATCAATCTTTACATTATCTGGAACAATCTCCGATAATAAAGAAGAAGTTACATGAAAAACGGTACAGAGATGCAAAATTCAGGAAAATAAGTGATTCGATTCAAGACAAAATTTTCCACGGTTCAGCACAATCAACTTCGCATATGTGCCCACAATCCGAAATAATAAAACAATTAAAAGAAAAGTTTAAAACATTAACAAAAAATAGTGAGAAAATTCAACTGCTAACAATTCTACCAAAAAGCTGGACAATACATAAAATTGAGGAAGAATTCCTGGTTACAAACTATATCGCGCGAAAAGTTAAGCATTTGGTTGCAACAAAGGGTGTGATGAGTACGCCTAACGCAAAACTGGGAAGTCAAATTTCACCAGTGACAAGCAGTTGTGTTAAATCATTTTATGAATCCGATGACGTCAGCAGGTGTATGCCCGGACAGAAAGATTTCGTGTCTGTTTTTGAAAATGGTACAAAAGTCAGGAAAAATAAAAGACTTTTGCTTGGAAACTTAAGAGAAATGTACGCCTTATTCAAGGAACGACATGATGGATTAAAAGTAGGTATTTCCAAGTTTTGCCAACTTCGTCCGAGGAATATAATTCTAGCAAATGCGAGTGGATCTCATAACGTGTGTGTTTGTACAAAGCATCAAAATGTGAAGCTGATGATTGATGCTATAAATTTAAAAAAAGATTTTTTGAAACAAATGACATACATTCCATCTTCTTCAAAGTGTCACCTACGTAAATGTAACAAGTGTCCAGGAATTGAAAATTTAAAAGCAAAACTAAATCAATTACTAGAGCAAAATGATATAGATGAAATAACATATAAACAATGGGTTAGTGTAGATAGGGATAATTTGGAGACCATGATTGGCCAAGCCGACGTTTTTGTGGATTCCCTGTGTGAAAAGCTTCAAATTCTATTACCTCATTCATTTATTGCAAAACAGCAGGCAGCATATCTGAGCGAAAGAAAATCAAATTTGGAAGAAAATGAGTATATAGCAGTTTGCGATTTTTCAGAAAATGCTTCTTTTACTATTCAGGATGCAGTCCAGGGATCTCACTGGAACAACTCTCAGGCTACTTTATACCCAATTGCTATTTATTTTAAATCAGATGGAAAAACACAACATACAAACTTCGTAATAATATCTGATTGTCTTGTACACGATTCTGTAGCTGTTCACCTGTACCATCGCCACCTGAATGTATTTTTGAGAAAAAAGTTTAAAACAACCCCGAAGAAAATCACGTATTTTTCAGACGGTAGTGCTGCCCAGTTTAAAAATAAAAAGAACTTTATCAATTTATGTTATCATATGGAAGATTTTGGATGTAATGCTGAGTGGCATTTTTTTGCAACAAGCCATGGAAAAGGCCCAAGTGACGATCTTGGAGGTACCGTAAAGAGAGATGCACGTCGAGCTAGTTTACAGCGTCCATTACAAGGTCAAATAACTACTCCAAAACAATTATATGAATGGTGCCTGCAAAATCTTTTGAACTGTAATTTCGAGTTTTTAACTCTAAAAGACCACGAAGAAGAAGCACGGTTCCTTCAAATTCGTTTTAAAGAATTGCGTACTATTCCTGGCACTCAAAAGCTGCATTCTATTGAACCTGTAGATAAAAAAAAAATTAAAGTCAAGCGTTACTCGGCAGATGCAGATTTTTTAATAGGAATCCTTCAGAAATAAATAAATATGCTGTAATAAAGTGTTAAATAATGATAATACATTATGTTGTACTTTTTATTAAAGGTTTAGCAATGGAGAAAAAGAGTTTAAGCAAAGAAAAGTCGAAAAAGTTCCGTTACATTTGATTTGTCCTTCTTTTTGTAATTTGTCACCTTTTTGTATTTTGGTACATTTCATGAAATACATAAACCTTCGCCTGCTTTTTTCTTAATAACTCATGTTGTAATAAAGACTCCACATTGAAATTTGGCAGACTTGTACAAAACATAATAAGAATTAACATATATTTTTTTGAAATTTTTAAAAATATTGATTTTCGAGATATATCCATTGGAAATTTTAGTCCTTTTTTTATTTACATTATCCTTGATCGAAAATTAAAAAAAAATTTTTTTGGAATGGCGCATGTTTTTGTCTGTAAAATGAGCCCTTTATTATTAACGTACAATGAATACTTTTCGAGATATTAAAAATTGTGTTAAGGCACCTGAGTGCATTTTTATTGATTTTTGCCAACTTGGAATGGCCATAATTCTGAAAGTTAGAAGGCTGTATGTCTGAAAGTTGGCAAATATTATTGTGCCGATCCACAGATCATGTGTACAAAATCTTATCAAATTTGGAGGTGCTGAGGTCAGAAATGTCAATATTTTCGGTTGATTTCATATGTTTTTACCCATTGGTTTTGTGTGTATGCTAAAGAGGCAGATGATGATTAGAGGATGTTTTTTTTGCTTTGTTATCAATGAATCATTCATGCAGATCTCTAGTACATACAGATGTACAGTATATGCTATTTTTTACGAAAGGGGTTTCATAGTTACATATGTATATACATTAGGCCGGGTCGATTTGTATGGATGAAAAAAAATTAAAAATCGTATAGCAAAAACGTAATCTACATAAAATTCTAAGAGAATTCTCCGAAGAAACCTTGGGTCTAAAATAAAATCCTAATCCGCGCCTCTCGACTTGAAAATTTATATGCCCGCCTTTGCCAAAAAAAAAAAAATTTTAAATAGTTTTTTCCAAAAAAGAAATCGAATTGCACTTTATATTTTTTCTACACTCAAAAATTTTTTACATTAAAAAAATATTCAACCAAGTACAAAAGTTTGTATATTTTATCTATATATATAAAATTGTAACATTACTGATGCCTGAGGCTAAAAGCTTGAAATTTGGACCGGAGGTCGGTCTCTCTCCAAATCGGTCCACTAAGACTGGATTTTTGGAAATTACAATGTTTAGGGGGTAAAAATAGGTAAATTCGATATCCTTATATCACTAAAACTAAAAGAGATACAAAAAAACTGTAATACTTATCGTTGTTCTTTAGAAAAATAAGCGCACAGGTGTCTGGTACTTTTTTGAAATTCGGCTCTTTTAGGGAAAAAGGGTAAACCCTGAATTTTGGTACTTTTTTGTCACTCATCTATCTTTTGAACCAATAAACTTAGAAGTAAAGTTTATACCACATTCGAAACTTATTAAAAAAATAACGAGTATGAATTTGGTACTTTTTCGAAATTCAAACGTTTAAAGGGCTAAAATCGTAACTATTTTTGGTACTCTTTTTAAAAACATTTTTCTCCATTCATTGCGATATTCGTACTAAATTAAAGGCCCCCACTACAATACTGCAATTTTTGATACTTTAATGGGGGGAAATAGAACCAAAATGGGAAATACGCGAAACTTAATATCTTTCTTCAGCTTTTTGGTTCTACAAGTGGTATTTTTTTAATTATCGTTAGTGCAAACGATTTGCCAAAAGCCAGCATATAAATTTTCAAGTCGAGAGGCGGGGATTAGGATTTTATTTTAGACCCATGATTTCTTCGGAGAATTTTCTTAGAATTTTATGTAGATTACGTTTTTGCTATACGATTTTTTTTTTTTTTTAAATCGACCCGCCCTAATATATATATATATATATTACAAAGCAAATATTGTAGAAAGTATGACAGGGTTTCAAATTATTCCTTGTCAACTAAAGGTGCTTTTACACGATCTGTATTTTGCAGTGGGCTTGTCAGATGTAAAATCCACATGTAATTGCACATGTCTGTCAAAATTGACAAATACAGAAAGTTTAAAATTTTTGCTTTCACACTTTCGTTTTTGGTTTCATCTGACATAACGTAAAATTGTTCATAACACTTTTAATTTTATTTCAGTTAATTAAATATGTTGTTTTTTTAAAGAATATTTGGAAATATATACATACAAATTAATACATCGTCAGCTTATTATTGGTTTGGCGCATATGACAAAAAGTCGGAGCGAAGAAAAACGACAAAGAAGTTTTCTCAAATTGTATACGATAGAATTTTTTTTATATTCTCTCCGCTGCTTCCCGTATATGTTTTGAAGAAAAATGCAAATTTTTGTCAACTTTCATGAATGAAGTTAGAAGTTAATAGTATTTTATTAAAAGTGAAAAATATTATTTTGTGCCGCATACGCCACTTTTCTAAAAATATTTTTAAAAAGTATCTTTTTGTGCTGCATACGTATACTTGATGCTATGCATGAGTAACCCAGCAAAAACTTACATTGCAAAGTAATGTGTTAAAAAGCTAATATAACTACTCTTCACTACTTCTACATTGGCATTTTAACTCATTATTTTAACACGGTGATGTCATTGGAAGCAAGTACTTACCACCCTCGCTTACAAATAGGGAGTTAAATAAGTCATTACCACATTCGCTTACAAATAAGGAGTTAAATAAGTCCTTACCACATTTGCTTACAAATAGGGAGTTAAATAAGTCATTAAGTTTATAATACAATATCGATATCAATTGTTATTATTTATATCACCTAGACGATATCGTTATAATATCGTTTGGTTGATTTTTTTGGTTTGGTTGAGACCACAATACCTAGTTTTTATTCAAGTTTTTAATTTTAAAATATATATCAAAATCAATATAGAAAATAATTTTTTTATATTCAAATCAATTACAAATAGTCTTTTATTTAGTACAAATAAAATCAATTTGTACTAGATTTGAATAAATAACACCTTAGATGCATTTTATTTTAAATTAATTATAAATTTCGTTAATCAACTCATAAACAAGTACTTATATATCAGATTATATGCCAGTAATTACTAAACTACTTCTATGTAATGCAGTTGGTATAAAGTAGGCATTGAAAAGTAAGTTGTTCAGTCAACATGAATGATTTTTCCATTTATATGGATTTATTTTACAAAAACAATTAAATTTGTATATGTTTACTACATTTTAGAAATTTTAACTATTTATCAACACATGTTTATTATTTTATAAAACAATTTTTTTTCTTGTTGTCATTTTATTTTGCTTTTGCTCATGGTCCAATTATTAGGTCTATGCATAAATACAACAATTAAAAAGCAACACGCACTTTATTTGTGTATAACATGATGAAGATATCAAAAACAAATGCATGAAAAAAACACAACTCTTCAAAAATCAGCAGTCTTTTTGCGTAGACCTACTGATTCGACGATGCGTTTGCTTAAACTACTTTTTTTTTCTTAAGGCAATGAAGCAAAGCAAGAGTGAAATATATTTTGTACTTTTTTATATGAAGAATTTGGTGCAGTCGCCAAATATTGGCGTGTAGAGCAAAACAATAATTAAAAAGCTTTAAAATAGTTGATATGAAGCAAAATTCATCATTAATATCTCAGAAACCACAAAAAATTTCGCGAAACAGGTTTTGGTTTTAGAAAGGTTGTATTAAAAAAATTTATTCCTCATACCAAACTCATTTTTTTAAAAAATGTTCGGTAGGTCAAACCAATACTGAGCTGACGAAATGCCACCACAAACAAATGACTTGCAAAACAGCTGATGTCAGATCTAAATAAAACACGCTCTAATTGAAACATTTTACAGTGCTAATTCCATCTGACGTTTACAGAAGCAAATTAATTTTGTGTTTACACAACATGTATTCATTTTGCAGTGGGAAATTTGCCAAGTACACCTTAAACAATTTGGTAAGAAACATTTTAAAATTTTTCTGATTTTCAAAATCACTTACGTAATTATAACCCGAGTTGCTATATAGAAAAAATTATAGACGTTAAGACAATGCTTTGAAAGTACATACTACAGAGCCTTAAATATTGTATGGACAAGTTTTTCCTAGTATTCAAAAACTTGAAGAATAAAATTTTAAAGCTTTTGAAAATATATTTTTTGAAATGTAAAAACTTTCTACCGGAATCCGGTTTAACTAGTTATCTCTTTAACTTACTTTTTATAACTCTTAGGATTAAATAAAGTAAATTTTACAGGGACCGTAAATAACAGTTATCCGGAAAATTTTAACATAAAAACTCTTCATGTTAGCGCCAACGGAGACTTATAGTGTCATATACCAATAGATTCGAACTGTCGAGCTCTTTCAGAATCTGTAGTGATCTTAAAAAAAAAGAGTTTTATGTTTTCCGTCAAAAATAAAACTCATTTGAGGACTTTTATTTTTTCCGTATAAAGTAAAACTCATTTTACGAGTATTTTTTCGTCTTAAATAAAACTCATTTCGCCTTCATAAAAGAAAACTCTTTTGAAGAGATAAATTTTTTTGTCTTAATTAAAATTCATTAGTTTACTTTTTTTTAACAGACTTTTTTTTATTTGTTTAATTTAACAAACATTATTTTTCCAAATTTTCTGGTGAAAGATTTGACCGCAGGTCGCTCAATACCAACTTAAGAGCAGATAATGCTCTTTCCACGCTTACTTTGGTTGCAGGAACACATTGCACAGTTTTTGCCAATTTATACAAGTAAGGATATGATATTTTTTTTATCTCCCAGTATTCAAAAAGAGGTTAATCAATCGATAACTGCCTTGGAAAATGTATTTATTTCGTCACGTTCAGCAGCCCTCTGATTTTTGTTTAAAATATTTTTTGACGTAAGCTGGGACCTAATTACCAATTTGTTCTAGGCTGTTTTGAATTTTAAAGCATTTTATAAACTTTTTTCAAATAAGTAAAATGACAGTTATTTTTTAAGCACTCATCACCACAATGAATATACATATATATTTTTTTTTTATCGCACACTAATTTAATAATTAATTACGCACATTTTGATACACCGCAGTGTTGTCCCAGCTAGCATTTGGCTGATTATTTTTTGTAAAAATCACCCAAATGATTCATTTCAGATCAGTTTTGATGATTAAAAACTGATTTATCACTTAAGCGATTAAAAAAGGATTCATATATGATTCATTTATATGTTTAAAAAATGATTTTTAAATATTTTGAATTTTTATTTTTGCCAAATGAAAAAAATAAAAACTTTCATGTCAGCCAAACCTATAAGAAGCTTGGCTAAAAAAGAAGTCCAAAAATTATTGACAATTTGTGAACATTAATATTAGTGCAAATTGTTTCTTCTCTTCTTTGCGAAAAGCCAATTATTTTTGTTTGGCTCAAAAGCCATAATGTTGCTGATATTATCGGAGAAAAATTTAAAAAACATGACAATTAAAAAATGATATGAAATATAATAAAAAACTATATAATTTACGATTTAAAAATGAGACAAAAACGATTCAATAATGATAAGAAAAACTAACATTTAAATGATCAAAAAGGAATCAGAAAATTGTATCACAAATGATTCTTTCAGGTGATTCATCGGTAGGGTACCATTTTCTCACAACGAGAGTATCACTTATGATTGAAAAATGAGCTCATATACAGGTATTTAGCTCTTGAAGCTGATTCATAAATGATTAGATTATGATACAAAATGCTAGCTGGGGTATACGAAATTAAACATGTGTACTATGTATATGTTTAATATTTAATAATTAATATTTGTTTTAACAATTACACTTCGAACAAATACTGCATATAACAATTGTCTATTATATTTTTAAGCAGAATTGCTTACCCGTTCATCATATTTTTCATTAAATGAAATGCAAAAAATATCTTTAATTTTCCATTAGACGTAGAAACCCTCAAACAAGTAACTTGATGCTCAACGTCATTAGGAATATCATGTGTGAACCAGACTGACAATAAAATTGATAACAAAGAACTTTAAACAACAGAGATAAAAATGTGCATTTAATGTTCATATGAATACGCGAAATGATGAGAATGTAGTAAATGTGTTTTGTACTCTTTGTGCTGCAATTTATGTAAAATGGACCAAAACAAAATACAAACATCTTTATCATCCATCCAGTCCGCAAACTGGTCTAGCCTGATAGGCAAACTTTTCGCAGTTAGCTACTCAATCTCATAGTCATATCATAGTACAGTATTTGAACGTATTATAGAATCTATTATAACAGTAAGTTGAAAATATAGCCCTAGCGGAAAATCTCGAACCTTTAGCAGCCCCAAGTTTTGGGCAGTCTAATAAAAAAAAATAAAAAAAAAAATGCAAACACAACGTCCAAGTCAATATTTAAAAAATATTTCAATATAGCCGGAAAGCTATTTTTTTTCAATGCTAAAAACACAATTTAATAAAGTTTGACTTATCAATTTCTTTTTAATCCTGCAAATCGTCCACAATTTACAAATAACCTACCGAAAAATTATTTCGCCTTAAGAAAAGACCAGGGCCCAAATCGTCGCAGTCGTGATCGAGTGACTTTGATCGAAATTTTACTTTTTGAGATTATGGCATTCGATAACGAGTAGTCGATCGAATGACTTTACTCGAAATGTCATTCGATAGGTTAAGAGCTTTCGTAACAACATTAAATTGTTTTTTTACAAACAATTTACACACTTTTTGGGAATAATTATTAGATTTCTTTAACAAATAGCTAAAAATTTAAGTATTAAACTTTTTTCAGCAATAAGAAATAAAATAATACCATTCAGTTTAGCAATTTTTCGCAAATTATAGTCATAGATAGAAGCGATTTTTGTATTGAAAGTTTTTTGATTCTTTACAGCTTTAACGATTTTTAATAAATAGTAGACTTTGCTTTTACACAGAAAAAATTATTGCCGAATTATTTTCAAACAACCGCTTGTTTGAAAATTTTTTTAATTTCTATAAATATTTTTACTGATTCAATCAATATTTTTGTTTGATTTTTATTTAACCAACAAAAATGTGGACAACTCTTCAAAAATAAAATAAACGCGTTATTGGTGTCAAGTTTTCATAATTTTGTATGAAATATTTAACGCTCTTTAATGTTGTCGTCTTTTTGCATTTTTTTATTTGATCGTAAGCAACACTTCTTTATGTGAAATATAAGAACAACAACAAAAAACACACACAGTCTATTTTTGGACGCTTTAAAAAAGTGCAACTATAAGAAAAACAATAGCAGACACGACATTATAAGAAACAAAATCCCGTATTCAATTTTTTAAAACTGTTTGGTTAAATACATCAAATACAAAAATAGAATGATGACGAAAAACATATCGAGTCGGTCTGCTGCCGTTTTTGGTTACATTTCTTCTTTAGCAAAGGAAAGGATACAGCAACAGAGAGTGATAAAGAAAAACATTGTGTTGTGTGTATAAATAAGACTTCGTTCAAAAATTATTCCAACAAAAAAATGTGTTTCAAAGCCAGTCGGCGGCTCTGCTTTGCCGTCACCTTCTCATACAGTGCTTACTTGTGTGCGCGTCATTGCTTTTGCAAAAACTTTTTTTTTTTTTGATTTTGAATTTCAGTAAACTTTTTGTTTGATTCAGTTAAATTATTTGTTTGAAAAAATTAGTGTTTTTTTTCAGTAAACAAAATGCAAATAAATTGTTTGAATATGCAAATTTGTTTGTAGGACCGATTTCAGACAAAAAATTGTTTGATTCTACAAATTTTTTGTTTGAATTGGAAAAATAATTTTTTCTGTGTATGCCGCTGTTAGCAATTTTTTGCGAATTTCCTCTTATTTAGCAATTTTTTCAATTCCTTATATTTTTATGGACTTAAAATCAGGGACATAACAGTTATAACCAATATTTGAAAAAATCCTGAAATAATAATTAATCACGAATTTTTAAAACCTGCTCTCTGAATAATTGTTACAAATAACCAATATTTTTTTGGTCTTTGATAACCGTTATAGTTTGTTTTTGTTTTTTTTGGGCTTCCATAACCATTACAAAAGATTTTAATTTTTTTTGGTCTTCAGTAACCATTACAAAAGACTTTTATTTTTTTTGGTCTTCTATAACCATTATTAAAGATTTTAATTTTTTTGGTCTTCCGTAACCATTACAAAAGATTTTTATTTTTTTCGGTCTTCTATAACCACGCTACAGTTCGCAAATCTTAAGATATTTTTATAAAATTTCGCACACTGACTTATATTTGCACAAGGACGAACTTTTTTTCTGCTCTGAAAATTATACTCAGTGACTTATGCTGCAACTTATCTGAGCGAACATTGCGTTCATTAATGTTTGTAAAATTAAATTTTTAAAGAAATACATACTTATGTAGATATATCTCTAAATGTTCCACTTTTTCATTTTCAAAGCTATAGTTTCATACAGTTTGTTACGTTTCAATTGGTTAATTTGGTTACTTATAATGACTATGTAAGAAAAAAAAAACAATAATAATAATAATAATAAGTAAGAAAGTTATAGTCGGTCAAGACCGACCACATAATATTATACACCTATTTGGGTCCGAAATTTGTATGGTTCCGAAGTCGACTTGGGTTCAAAATAGTCGAACAAGCCTACTTAATGGTATTTTCGGTTAGGTAGAGGTGGCAGCCGACTTTATTCGCCAGCTCACATAGACACTGAATGTCCGTTGCGATACCACTGCGCTTCTACTCATGCGTAATTAGGTGTGTTGCATATTCTTAGAATACATGACGAGACCTACAGTTCAATGCTGAATCCAAACGGCAAGATTTGAAGTGCTTAAGAACAGAAATTACTTTCATTAGTTCGCTTAAGCCAACCGATAGTTGAGGATGTTAAGAAATAATTATTTCTTTTTGAAAAAGGTTTTTTTTTGGTCGCTCGAGCCAGGAATCGAATCCGGGTCCTATAGGTTTCAGAGTCCACATCTTAGCTAATACACCAACAGCACTGACTACTCAATGGTATATAAATACAATTTTAGTGCGAAATTTCTTGTATTAAAGAAAAAAAAATCGGGAAAATATGCCTAAAACTGGAGCGATTTTATTTAAACTCAGCACCATGATTGTGTGTCATAATTGGTTTCTATTTACCAAATATGAGAAAGATATCAAAAAATTTGCGGATCCTTACCAAAATCATAAAAAAAGTTCGTCCTTGTGCAAATATAAGTCAGCGTGCGAAATTTTATAAAAATATCTTAAGATTTGCGAACTGTAGCGCGGTTATAGAAGACAGAAAAAATAAAAATCTTTTATAATGGTTATAGAAGACCAATAAGAATAAAAATCTTTCATAATGGTTACCAAAGACCAAAAAAATTAATAATCTTTCATAACGGTTATCAAAGACCAAAAAAAATAATTATCTTTCATAACGGTTATTAAAGACCAAAAAAAATAATAATCTTTCATAATGTTTATGGCAGAACTATAATTTTCTGGGTAATTTATAATTATTATTACAGGACCAATTTTTTTTCAGTTATTTTTTCCATAACCTATTGGATATTTAAAAAATAATAACAGTTATTTCGGGTCCCTGCTTAAAATCAATTATTAAAAATTTTCGCTATTTTTGCAAAAAAACATTTTTTGTTAATTGTTGACATTTTGTTTTTTTTTAACCGATTTCAAATAAATTTTAGGGTTTGTTTCCAAGTTTGCGATTATTTGCGAATTTTAGACAATGCTTTCATGCCGCTGTTAGCAAATTTCCGCTAATTAAAAATTTTTAATCGAATTTTTGCCATTCCTTGTAATTTTAGGGACTTGTAATCAATTTAATGACTTGTTTGATATGTTAAAAACTTTCGCGAATTTTCGCTATTTTTGCAAATTTTCTGAATTTGTAAAATGTTTTCCGAATTTTTGCGTTGCTTTGTTGCTCTTTTTGGCAAGCGCCGCCGCTATTAAAAAAGCCACATAAATAAACCGAAGTCACCTATTTTATAGGGCACTATCAACATTGTTGATTTATATGCAGCGAAAAGTGCAATGCCTTATGCCATTAGTATACAAGCATAAAAATCTATTACATTTTTTTAACAAATTTCGATACGAAGGCTTTCGAATGCCGCAATCCCGTTTTTGATACGTGACGAAGTTTTATTCGATACGAAAGTTCATTCGATCACGTGTGCGACGATTTGGGCCCAGCTTATTTTTTTTTTTAATATGTATAAACAAAACTTAATATGAAATAGTAAAATGTAAACTTTAATAAGTAGAGTAATCTCGGATCAAAGCGCAAATGTTTTATTTAAACAATTCCTAAACAAATTAAATTATATGAATAAAAATTATAATAAAGATTCAAGTGGATGAAGATAAATACGCCAAGTTAAATATGTTTTATGACGTAAAATTTAAAGAATTAAAAAAAAAGAAAAAATTACATTTCATTAATTTTGGTTAAAGATTACGAAAGAAGAGCTAGTTACCTATAATTTAAAGGCCCTCCCGTTCCGTAATCTTTTTTGGTTCGGACGCAATTTAAAAAATCTCCCAGATACACCAGACAAAATTTAAAGAATTTTTTAAAAATAGAACAATTTTTATATTATAAATTTTGGTTAAAGATTACGAAAGTAGAGCTAAGTACCTATATTTGAAGCCCCTCCCGTTCCGTAATATATTTTGGTTCGGTCGCATTTTAAGAAAATCTCTGCCAGATACACCATCGAACATTAAATAAACAAAAAAAAATTAAATAAAAACGTAGCTGAGCTAATAACGTAACGTTTTACTTCATAAAAAACGTAGCTGAGCTAATAACGTAACGTTTTACTTCATAAAACACTTGGATATTTATCTTTACGCACTTGAAGATTCTTTTCATTTAAAATAAATAATATTCTCTGGGAGTATTTATGTTCATTTGAATCTTGTTGCATAGTTCTTTTTGGTTTTATGGTTGCCGCATTTTATTTAAAAAAAAAACGTTTTGCTAGATTAGTTTTTATAAAAATATGTTCTATTTTTAACGCACTTAAGCGAATGATTTTTTGAGTTATGTACATAATTGTATAAAATTTCATCTCTATAAAATGACTCATTTAAGCGGGGATGGCTTTTCAGCGAGTCTCATTTAAGTAAAGCTATTGTAATGAAATACAAAAAGATATATTTTTGTTGCCAGCAGCTCTTGCGCCTTAAAACGAGGAACTAAGTCTAGTGTGGCGCATTGAAGCGGCAGGCTAATAGCTGGTTGTGAGATAGTCTATCAGCGCCAGGGTTGCGGACTCGATTCCCGCCAGAGACTCTGGTTTCTTTTCAGCAGACAAGCGTAGAGCTTCGCGGGATTAGCTTAGGGAATTAAAAAAAAAAAAATACTGCTTACCAAATTCTGTCGTAATCATAACACTCACAAAATAGTATTAAATATATATAGTAGTAAAACAATAAGCTTTAGTTTTGTAGAGATCAGTCTATCAGGCATGTTTTGACAGTCAGAAAACGCTTAACTTTTGTGATTCTGACTTAAAATCGCATAATAGGTGTTCGCAAACGCAAGAAGTCCAGCGACTTCAAATTGCAAAAGTACGCCTAAGGAAACTAGAATTATTTTTGGAAACTATGGGAGATAGCACGAGTTTGAGAACACCATAAAATAAAATGGCGTTTTCGATTTCAAATCGTGCGATTTGCAGAACATGGCCGTATATTTTTATAGTTCATAGTTTTTACTATTTTGAAAGGCACATTTCTTTTTACGTTTAAAACTAAAGCTAAATATGAAAGGCTCGAAAATAGATGATCCTTATCGTGTGGAGGCAGTCAGGCCTCCACTGCACTCCCATCAGGGGAAGATTAGGGGATGGATTCTAGACGGGACTAACCGGGTCTCTCACAGACATTATGTCCGATATTCAGGAGGACTGATTATAGTTCTCAAATAGTCAGGTCTAAGTTCTGCGTTAGAACCATAATAGGCAGGAGGGCGCAGGTACTGGGATCTGACTCGTAGGATTAATGTAGATTCTGCGACGACGCAGAGGAGATAGAGGTTTCCTTTTTCTAATTTCTTAAATTCTCTTACGTCTCAAGGCTCTCAAGAGTGAGGGTGTGAAGTTTAACTTCATATAAGCTTTTCGAACTCTAATCGATAAGATTCCACTTTTATTATGAAATACTATACAAATTATGAAACGTAATAAAAAATAAAATAAAAATTAGTGTATAAAAACCATGCTCGTACTAATATCTGCGGCAAGGACTGTTTTAAATGTACGAGTACGTACTTACAAGATATTTTGACCGGTATAAAACAAAGTGCGTAGTCGAGCATTGTGCTGTTTTTGACTCAGTTCTCTTTGTTGTTTCATTTTTAATTTTTTTTTTTTTTTTTTTTTCTAAATTGTGGAAATATTTATAAATTTAACAAAATCTCACCATTAACATCATCAGCAAATCGAAAAAAAAAAAAACTTTTTTCTGTAAAATTTTTTTTAAAAAGATGCACTCTTGCACTTAAAAGAACAAAAACGCAAGAATAATTTCTACAAATAAAAATTTCTTTCCTGTTTCTACTGGCGGCGAATTTTTAATATAGTACATTTGTATTTCAAATATGTATATATGAACACTCAACTCAATACTAAAAAAAAAGTCAGATACGACAATTCTGCACCTTTACAAAGATGACTTCTGTTTTTTTGTTCAGTTCCTTGTAAAAAGTCATATAAAAGCCGCCAACGACAGCACATTTGTATTTATATTTAAAATAAAACATTTTTCTTTTAACTCGAGCAGTTTATTCGAGAAGTTTCCTTACTAAACACGCCTAGTTTCGAAATAAACTCGATATTTTAATATTTTTTACCGCCATTTTTAGAAAAATTTTCAAAATTGTCGAAATAATTTTGGAAATCTGTTTGAAAATGTTGTTTCAAAATATACTTAGAAATGTTTATAGGATCGGTAGAAGTTTTGATAAAGGTGCATTAAAGATTTAATAGAATCAATTATCAATTTAATTGATATAAATAATTGTTTTTATTAATAACACTGTGCATGAAATTGACACTTTTTTTTCGTGACAAGCCGGGCACATGGCGTTTTAACATAATTCGGGGACGCTGAATCCAGTGGTGCCCGCGGTTTTTTCAGATTGGCTCTGGTTTTCGAGATATACCGTTATTTCGAAACAGGAGGAGGTTGCTCAACATATATTCGCGTAACTCAAAAACGGTTTAGTTTATTGAAATTACTAAAAAAACCGAAATTCCGCAATAAAATTTCATTTCAGAAAAGTAAAACTCTTTTTCTAATATGAGTACTCGTTATTGAAACATAATTTTTTTTTGAAAAAAAAATTAATTTTTTTATCAAAATTTCGAAATTTTTGTTTTTTAAAAATTCATAAAAAATTAAAAAATGCAGCTAGGCTTCTAATTTTTTGCAGGCTTATAAAAAACGAAGCTACAAACAAAATAAGCCATAAATGATTAAAATCTGACAAAAGTCGACAAATTTTTCATTAATTTAAGAATTTCCCTTAGGGGGCTCCCATACAAATATTGCGTTTTATGAAATTCTTAAATTAATTAAAATTTGTCGACTTTTGTGAATAAAATCAAAAGTTGCAAACAGATTTTAATCATTTATGGCTGGTTTTGTTTGTAGCTTCGTTTTTTATAAGTCTGCAAAAAATTAGAAGCCTAGCTGCATTTTTTAATTTTGTATGAGTTTTTAAAAAACAAAAATTTCGAAATTTTGATAAAAAAATTAATTTTTTTTTTCAAAAAAAAATTATGTTTCAATAACGACTACTCATATTAAAAAAACAATTTTACTTTTCTGAAATGAAATTTTATTGCGGAATTTCGGTTTTTTTAGTAATTTCAATAAACTAAACCGTTTTTGAGTTACGCGAATATATGTTGGGCAACCTCCTCCATTTTCGAAATAACGGTATATCTCGAAAACCAGAGCCAATCTGAAAAAACCGCGGGCACCACTGGATTCAGCGTCCCCGAATTATGTTAAAACGCCATGTGCCCGGCTTGTCAGTTTTTTCAACTAGCATAGTGTAATTAACTAATTCAATAATTATAATTTTTAGAGTGTGATTGTGGTTGTTTGGATTCATACAATTCATCATCGGCGGCATCATCATCAGCAATAGCTGCTGCTGGGAATAGTGGCTCTAATCATTACAATAACAACAACTACAACGGCAGCACCAGCAATAAAAATACCGAGTCTTCTTCAGCAATTGGTGTCGGTGAAAACGGTGGCAACGAAATTAACGTTGGTGTTATAAGCAGCAGCACAAACGTGGCGTCTTCTGTGGCCATTGTCCCCAGTAACGGCATCAAAACGGCCCACACGAAAGTTGCCACCTCTGGGGGGCACGCTAACACGCAGCCCCCCAGTAAAAGATCTAGCAGCGGTGCGGATGGCGATTATCAATTGGTTCAACACGAGGTTCTTTATTCGTTATCAGCTGAATATGAGGTAGGTTTGCTAAGCTTATAAAAAAACAACAAAACTTTTCTCATTTTAATTAAAATTTTAAGGTTTTGGAATTTTTGGGTCGTGGCACATTTGGCCAAGTCGTCAAATGTTGGAAACGTGGCACCTCCGAAATTGTTGCTATAAAAATTCTTAAAAATCACCCCTCTTATGCACGCCAGGGACAAATTGAAGTGTCGATATTATCGCGTTTGAGTCAAGAAAATGCCGATGAATTTAATTTTGTACGAGCGTTTGAGTGTTTTCAGCACAAAAACCACACATGTTTGGTTTTCGAAATGCTCGAGCAAAATCTATATGATTTTTTAAAACAAAACAAATTTTCACCATTACCTCTAAAGTATATAAGGCCGATATTGGAACAGGTGAGTTGTTTAATTAAAAACGAGCTTTCTCATTAACTCTCTTGTAGAATCAGGCAAAGTTAGAATATACATATCGACAAATTTGCCATAGAAAATTTTGCATTTTATAATTAAAACATTTCTAATTGTTCTGTTTTTATTTTTTATTAGGTTTTAACAGCGTTATTAAAACTTTCACAGCTGGGTTTAATACATGCTGATCTAAAGCCAGAAAACATCATGTTAGTCGATCCAGTAAGACAGCCCTACAGGTAAGTTTCTAAAGAAATTTCGGATAACAAATTTCATTTACATTAAACTTTATCTATTTTCGATTACAGAGTAAAAGTGATTGATTTTGGTAGTGCTTCACATATCAGCAAGACTGTATGCAATACATATTTACAATCACGTTACTATCGGGCACCAGAGATCATATTAGGCTTACCATTTTGTGAAGCTATCGATATGTGGTCATTAGGCTGTGTAGTGGCAGAACTATTTTTGGGCTGGCCTCTGTATCCAGGTTCATCAGAGTTTGATCAAATCAGGTACCTATTTTTTGCTTTTAATGCAATTTTAAATTTAAAAAATTGGTTTTTCTCTCCAGATACATATCACAAACTCAAGGTTTACCAACGCAGCATATGCTAAGTTGCGCTTCAAAAACATCGAAATTCTTTTACCGTGACACGGATTTAACGTATCCATTCTGGCGCTTAAAGACCATAGAAGAATATGAGGCTGAGACGAATACAAAAAGTAAAGAGGCGCGTAAATATATTTTCAATTGTTTGGACGATATTGGTCAGGTTAATGTGCCAACCGATCTGGAGGGTGGTCAGTTGTTGGCGGAAAAGACAGATCGACGAGAATTTATTGATTTACTGAAACGCATGTTAACGATCGACCAGGAAAGACGTCTAACACCAGCTGAAGCTTTAAATCACTCGTTTACACGTCTCACCCATTTGGTGGACTATGTGTATTGTAATAATGTTAAGGCATCCGTACAAATGATGGAAGTATGTCGACGAGGAGATTATCATCCGTAAGTAGCTGACTGTATTTTTCATAATTAAGAAGCTGGTGATCCAAAATTGTTTACATGAATTCAATTAAATGATTCTTGAATTTCTGCTCTCTTGATTGATTTAGTTTGATTCTTTCTTTATCTAGAGTTCAACCTACATCAACATTAGTTACAAATTTCGTACCAAGTACAACAGAGAATATGACATTTACGATAAATAATCAACTGACAAGCCAAGTACAACGCCTGGTACGCGAAAGACCCTTAGCTTATGAGAATCTTTATCAAATCTATGGTGGACGCAATGTAGGTCGTCAGTACGCTCAAGGTCGTACAGATACGTTCCAACATCAATTGGTTTCAAATATACTATGTCCACCATCGTATCAAGCAATGCCGAGTCCCACCAAACATGTCGTAGTTGGCAGTGCGATGCAACCACCCTTGCAAGTAAGTATTTGTTTGTGTAAAATGCCACGTAAAATCAAATTTTATTCATAACCAACCATATACAGATTAATTTTAAATAATGTTAATTAAACACTTTTGATTTGAATTATACAACAAAAACTGACTGATGATATTTATGTTAATTTAAATTTAAAACTGTTGTATTATAAACAATTAATGAGAAAAAATGTATTGTTTAAATAAAAAAGCAAACAAAAAATTATCCACATAATTAAAAATATTATGCTCTAGAAAATTATTTTTAAAGTTTTTTATTTGCCATATTTTTAATTTGTTGGGTAATTCCATGTCAAATCGACCAAGAGTGGGACCCGACCCCTTTCGATTTTAATGAAACTTGGCGAGAAGTTTCCTTTTATCCTATAAGGAACATATATGAACGAAAAAAATTTCAAAATTTTTTTTCTAAAAGTTATGTCATATTCAAAATGTCATAATTTCGCCGAATTAGCCGTATGTGTTGAGATTATTTCTTCAATATCTCGAAAACTACTTTTCATACGAAGATGATTTTAATGTCATTTTTAAGAGAATACTTGGGGCTACAAACTAGAGAGCTGCAAGGAGTATGAGCGAGCCGACTCAATCACTATATCTTATAATTCAGTATAAATCAAAAAAGTATTCTACAGTTTTGTTCTCGTTCAAACGTCATCATCACGAACCAAAAAATTCAGAAGAAGTATGAATCGATCGCAAAATTATGCTTGGATTTGTTTATTTAAAAGCGATGCATCTTTTTATGAACAACAGCATACTTGTACTCGGCTTTCGGCTCGGTGATTCGAACATGATTTTATTGTGATCAGTTGCAACGACTACTCCAATTTTATGATTCAATCGTTTTTGTCCAACATCAAGAAATGATTTTAATCTTAAGAGCTCATTTCAAACAATCACTTTGAATTCTTGTTCTCGCAACGAACATGAATGTAAATATTTCTTTGGTACGATAGTAGAAAAATTCATGTTATAGGCTCGAGCCACTTGTTTTTTGTGTATTATTTATGTATGTATGTAGGCATATAAGTAATTTCAAGTTCATTCTTTGTATTCGTTGTTTCTTCTGAACCAATTTAATATTTTTAAATACCTAGTTAGAATTTAAAAAATCCCAAAAATTTGTGTTTTTTAATATACATATGTACTTAACATACCAAAGTCGGGGCGACAAATTTAGAGTAAATTTTAATATATTTCGCGGGTTAGAGAAATTATAGGCTAAAGTTAAAATTTTTATACAAAAAAGTCGAATTCGGAAGACATTGGTCCTATATAAATGTCACAAAATTTCTTCGAATTTATTTTTATGCCTAAACAATAATATACATACATATGTAAGTTTGTATGTACATACAAATCTTATTTTCAAATAAATTTTGGGTTTTTTCTCTCTATACATATTCATATTGCCTAACAATTCATGCTTACAATTTAAAAAAACAACAAAGGTTTACATACATTCAAACATTTGTATTTTTTAACCAATGATGTTGCGACTAATATGATGCTCAAACGAGAACAAAACTGTAGAACTGGTTCGTACTTTAATTTTCGGGTAAATGAGTGAAACAACTCCATCATACATGCTGCAGCTAAATCAACATTATATCGCATTTGAAAACGAATATTGCAAGAATGATGCGAACACCGCTTCGTTTCCTTGCGGTGATCTGTTGTCATACCAGAAAAAACATTTACAAACATTCATGTTCGTTGCGAGTTCAAGAATTCAAACTGATTTTTTGAAATGAGCTTGTTACTCCAAAATCATTTTTGTTGTTAAACAAAAACGGTTTGAATCATAACAGTTCAGAGTAAATGCTTGAATATACTCCAAATTTAAGTATTCGTTGCAGTTCTCTGCTACAAACCATATATTAAAAAAAAAAAAAAAAAAACAATTTTTTTTTTTGAAAAATGTAATACATATCTTCAAAATATTAAATTTTAATAAAGGACTAAGTCAAAAACTATTTTTTTCTTTGGCTGATTTTTTTATATAAAATACTTCAAACTGTTCTTTAAAAATCCTGAAACTTTGAAGGAGGTGTTTTTTTCTTTTTTAAGATGTGATTTTTTTTGCAACCTTTAAAAAATAATCTTAAAATAGAATTTTAATATTGTAATTTTTGAGCAATAAGTACACTGTGGTAGTTGCAAAAAACAGACAAGCCGGGCACCTGGCATTTTAACCTAATTGGGGCACGCTGAATCAAGATATACCGTTATTTCGAAAATGTAGGAGAGAGCAGAGCAACCGCATATTTTCGCGTAACTCAAAAACGGTTTAGTTTATTGAAATTACTAAAAAAAACCGAAATTCCGCAATAAATAATAAAATGGGGTTGGTCATACATTTGACCCATCTAGGAGCATCATATATGTTCCTTATAGGATAAAAGAAAGCGTCTCGCCCAATTTCATTAAAATCGAAAGGTGTGGGGTCCCACTCTTGGTCGATTTGACGTGAAATTACCCTGTTGTTATTTATCCGTTATTTTAATGAGTTTGTAAATATGTATATTCTTGAGCACTTGTTCTGAATGGGCTAGGATAGGTTTAAAATTGCTTGTGTAGATAGATAGATATGTGGAAGGCCATACGCACTGCGACCCTGAGGATCTTTTGTGCAGCCTATGTATCTCACCATGCCAGGTTCAGGCTGCGTATAAAGCCTGTCACCCTGCCGGGTGAAAGATTATAGATTTCAGTTGGGCTCATCATTTTCCGCCCGAAAAATTTCCGCCTGAAAGACCGACCCCAAGGCGGGACAGCAGCAGAGGAGATGTTCCAAAAATTGGCCATCAACCTCACAGAATCTGCATATCTTGTAACTATCATTGCCCATTATAAACTGATAGTATATAAGACCACAGTGCCCCATAAATAGGCCAACAATTGGTCTTAGTTCCTTCTTCTCGAGCAGAAATAGGCTACCTGCCCTGCTACGGGACATAGTCACGAATCTCTTGGACGGTTTAATCCAGAAATGGACGTCCATGTGTGAAGAAATTTACGTTCGGACCGTGTTTGTAACGTCCCCTTAATGTGACCACCGGGGAGGCTCAGGGCCTATAAATGGTCGTCGAGCGCCCTTTCGTTGCCTTAATGGCCCTCATGGTCAAGTACCCCACACAAATTAAAATCATTGTGTTTCCCAGGTCGTTCAGAGATGCAAAACAGTCCACGACCAACCTGGACTTCACCTCTAAAGAAGATAGTGCTCTGAGAGCGGCCTGGCTATCCGACATTATAAATAATCTCAAGCCCTTTGTCCTCCTCCGCAGACATTCCCTAGCGCATATGAGGATAGCGTAGATCTCCGCATGGAAAATCGTAGGCTGTTGCTCATTGTCAAGCATTTTTGAAAACCCGGGCCCACAATGCCCACCCCAGTATCACCATTCGTCTTTTATTTTAAGATATAAAAGCTTGTCGCTATATTTAAGTACTCATATTTAATTAATTTAGCAATTTTAATAGTTAAAATCATTAATTTCTTTATCTACACTAATTAAATTTCGTGATAAGCTTTTATATCATAAATTGTGTAAGGGCATTCATTATAAGTTGATAGTAAAAGTTTATTGTTTTTTTTTATAGCGAATTAAAATAAAAGCTTGTTTTTTAAAAAGGTTTTATACTTTTAATTTATTTTAAACTCGCATTCGTAGTCTCAGTAAGTCCTTACGTTTGACACCCATATTGTAAGCAAGCATTAAAAACTTAGTCCGCCATTTTGGATTAAGAGTGACGTCACTTTATTTACGAAGTATTCTCAGCAAGTCCTTTCATTTGATACCCATATTAAATTCAACATAAGTTGCATTATTTCAAAATAATTGTATATAATAAATTTTTCCACAGGTGCCTCCACAGCAATACGTCAATGTACCGGTACCAGTTTCAATGGTTGAACCAACCTCCGGTCAGCGTATGCTCTTAACCAATCGTGTGCAAGCAAGTGGTGTAGCTTGGCCACAAACCGGACGTCAAATGGCTTTGGTACCATCATGGCCACAACAGGCGCCAGCACATTCACTGATTGTCGATCCGGCACCCTTCTTAAACGTGGAGGAAATCTATCCGAAACATTTAAGTATACCACGTAATGATCTCAAAAAGGAATCGCCCGTCCATCATTTGGTGTAAGTATCTAAATTTAAGATTCCCCTTTAATAATTGAATAGTTCTATGCATATGTACTAAACAATTTGAAATTATTAAAGGCAAAATAGACTTATTTATTAAGTTACACATTTGCCATCATCACCAAGTACACTAAGAAAAAATAAAAAAAAAAAAAAACATTTTCGAACCCATTTAATAAATTACGTGTAAACTTCTTTTTCTTTCTAACTTTGATATCATTAGCAACAAAGGCAATTCGTATCGTGTGCCGCGTCATGACAAGAAAGAAAATCAACAATTGTCACCCGTAAAGAAACGTGTCAAAGAAAGTTCGCCGCCTCATCAGCAACGTTATAATCGCACATCTCACGTTTCACCGCAGTATCATAACAACCATCACAATTGCAATTATGGCAGCAGTGGTGGTGGAAGCTATAATGGGCAAAGTGGTGCCAGTGGTGGTGCTATTGTCACTTCAGCTTCATCTAGTAGTAAGTATTTGCCACTTCAGAAAGACGCCTTAACATAAACTTGAAATCGAAGAAAAAATTTTTAATTTTTTTCCATTTCTTTCAATAGACATTATCAATGCCAGTGGTAGCCATCACCATCATCATAGTGGGGGCAACAATTCCTCATCGAATCAACAGCATGTTATTAGCAGTAATGCTGTATATGGTAGCAATAGTGGCAGCCATCATATTGTTAACAATTGTGGAGCTGTTAGTGGATCGACGGGTAGTGGCAGTGGCTATCACCATCAGCCCTCTTCTTCGTCGTCTTCGGGTGGACAACATAATATTTCATCGCATCACTCTCAATCCCAACATGGCCAACAAGCGCCTTCAACACAGCACCATGGTGCTATTGTTAAACAACAAACAATTACAATACACGACACCCCGTCACCGTCAGCTGTTATAACAATCTCGGACAGTGAGGATGAAGGTACGGATGGACCAACAATTGTAAACAATGTTGCACCGGTTAAGCAAAGAGCTCATGCTCAATCACAAACAACCTCCTCAATGTTGCAACACTCTACATCCTCTTCATCGTTAAGTTGTCGCAATAATGGACATCAACACGGCCATTCACATCAACAGAACCAAGCCCAACAGCAGCCGCAACAGCCCCAACAAATGCATCATCAGCAGCAACAAACATACGGTAAATTATTAAAATTTTTTTAATCAAATAACAGGTGGAAGTTAAGAGTGGATTGAAAAATACATATTGAAATGAATAGCAATAATTTTTTAAAAAGATTAGGCAAACAATTTAAACGCTTTAAATTTTATAGCTCTCAACCATACATATCGTTACCTAAAACACAAACGGCCCTAACAAACCAAAAATTACAAATTTATTTTTTTATTGATTCAGCATCAACACAAATGTCTACAATTGGAATCCCTTAAGCAAATTATCATTTAAATAGTTTTTTGCTTCTTCTGTAACATTTTCAAAATGTTAGATAGGGCCGTGTGCGTTTTAGGTAACGATATAATGTACATATGTACGTTTGATTTGTTGGTAGTAGGTAATTTCTGTCATATTTGCTTTTACTTGAATCTAAAGTGCTGGTTTGTGTCTTAAATTTTATTGTTATTTTTTGTAACAATTTGCATGTCGCAAATAATTTAACCTACGATATTCAAAATTTATTCGAACAATTATTTACGGCGGATTCAAATAAAAGAAAATTGCTTTACGATTTGTTTAAAACTCCTGAGAAATTACGTGCTGTTGCTTATTAAAATCGGCTTCCATTTTGTGGTGCAAATTATGTATAGAAATTATTTGTTTGTTAAGACAATATTTTTTTTTTCTTTGTTGCTCTTGTCTAATTTTTGTATGTTATATACTTTTGATCCTTATTGAAGGAAAGAAACATTTATTGATTGTTGTCAGTTGTCTAAGAAAATCCTCGGAAGAAATCATTTTTATAAAATCAATATGGAGCCTCCGATCTTTCACGACAAAGTTGCTATATCACTGTGCAAAATTTTTGAAGTCATCGAGTGCAAACTCTTTCTCGTGACGAATTTCTCGAAGTACTAATCGAAACCAACAAAACCCTATTTGGGATTTGCGAGCTTAGCAGCCATTCGAATTTTATTGTTGCATGTTCCGAAGAACATGTTATTTTTCTCGTGTCCTTTATCTCGGAAACCAATTGGAAATTTGTTTTTTGTATTCGCCACAATTGTAGCTATAAGCTGGGTGCAAGAAAGTGTAAAAACAAGCTAACCCGAAAAAACTACTTTTAGGGCATAAAAATTGCTAAAATGTCGAAAAATTTCAAATTTTTATAACTTTTTCACCATTTTTGGCCCATAGCTCATTTGAAGTCAAAATTCAAACTCTTCTCTTTCTTGTGTAGAATTTCTCGAAGTACTTATCGAAACCAACAAAACCCTAGCTTGCTAGTTTAGCTGTCATTTGGTTTTACGGCCTCATGAATATTTTGGCAAAGACTTGATTTTTCCGAAGAACGTTCCATTTTTCTCACGTCTATATTTTGGAAACCAATTGGAATTTTGTTCTCCTATTTTCGCCACAGTTGTAGCTGTAGACTAGGAGAAAAAAAGTAAAACTAACTTATCCGAGAAAAAAAGATCTAGTGCCTCTAAATTGCTTAAATGTCAAAAAATTTTAATTTTTTTATATCTTTTTCCACCATAAAATAATTTCTAATTTTTTAGAATATAATAATACTGGAAAATAAATTTTTTTACCATTTTCCAACTTTACATCGAAATTTCGGGAAATATATGAAATAATGGGTGATTTTTTAAGCGTAGTTTTTTTAAAAAATCTAATAAAACACTCAAATTTGCATCATATATTCAAAATTTTTATTGGAATCGATAAATTGGTCTTTGCCATTTACTTTTTAGAAATAACTGCATGTAAATGTTGCCCGCGACTCCGGTTTAAAGGTCTATTCGTAAGGTCCAATTTTGCACCACTTTTTGGAGCATTTCGGCCTGTATTCCATGAATAACACGTGTTATGTTATACTCTAAGGCTTCAATCGTGTTTTGCTTGTCCACATAGACCAACGACTTTACATAACCCCACAAGAAATAGTCAAGAGGCGTCAAATCACATGATCTTGGCGGCCAACTCACAGGGCCATTTCGAGAGATAAACTGCTCACCAAATTCATCCTTCAATATGTCCATTATTTCACGAGCTGTGTGGCATGTGTCACCGTCTTGTTGAAACCACATATCAACCAGTTCCAACTCAGCCAATCGGGGCAAAAAAAGTCGCGTATCATGGCTCGATATCGTTCGCCGTTGACGATAACGTTTCTTCCACGGTCGTCTTTGAAAAAAAAATGGACCGATGATGCCACCAGCCCATAAACCACACCAAAATGTCGTTTTTTCGGGATGCATCGGTAACTCTTGTACGGCATGTGGCTGTTCTTCACCCCAGATGCGGCAGTTTGGCTTGTTTACGTATCCGTTTAGCCAGAAATGAGCCTCATCGCTGAACACAATTTTTCGATGTAACAAACGATGGACATTTCTCACAGAGCACGAATTTTGATAATAAATTTCAACGATTTGCAGTCGTTGCTCGTTTGTGAGTCTCCATGATGAAATGGCAGAGAATACTTTTTTTTTTTTTAATCATGCTTAAAAATAAAAGTTTTTGGCGAACTATTTAAGTTATAATGCCATGGTATCACACAATTTTTGGAACTTGAACCACAAAACCTCGTTCGACCTAAACCTCCACCAGTAAACGTCTGAGCTATTTCCTTGGTACTCCACCTGTAAAATGTCAGAGTGATATATGGTTCTCCACCAGTCACGTTGAGTTTTTTTTTTGGTTCTCCACCAGACAACACATTAAAACATTGAAGTTAAAAACGCAAGAACTGTAACTCGGTACATACGACGCCGAACCACTAACCAATGGTTTTCACTTTCACAGATGTAGTTTGGACACAATTACCAACCAGTGCTGCCAGCCCGAAAAACTTAATTTATAAAAAATCACCCTTTACTTACGTAGCAATAGGTAAAAAACATGAATTAATCCATATTGATTTTTCAAACATTTTTCGAACGCTGAGGCATTTTTAATTATACTATAAGGATTATTTTTTATGAATATTACTTTACTAAATTGTCTACAGTTTGGCAGCAGTAGGCCAGAAATGGTGCAAAAAATATAAAAAATTAAAATTTTTCGACATTTTTAGCAATTTTTAGGCACTAGATGAAGTTTACGCGTTTGTCTATAGCTGCAATTGTGCCGAGCACAGGAAAACAAAATTTCAATTGGTTTCCGAAAAAAATTGCATGTTCTTCCAAATATTAAGTTTTAGCAAAAATCTTCATGAGGCTATAAAATTCGAACGGTAGCTAAACTAGCACAACCCAAATGGCGTTTTGTTAGTTTCGATGAGTACATCGAGAAATTCCAAACGAGAAGGAGTTTAAAATTTGGATAAATCAACAAAAAAAAAAAAAAAAACTTAATTAAAGCCAGTACCAAGTATGTTTGTATGTGAAATTGTTGCGTTTTGATCCGATCCAAAGCAAATTAATTCGTTCAAACAATGACTATAAAGATTTTAGTATGTACATATTTACAATATTATTCAGTAAAAAACTTGAAATTTAAAAGGAGAATTGTTGCGTTTTGTTATGGACCTCCTCAAATGCGATTTTATGTTTTCATATAAAAATTCGAATTTTGTTGGATGTTAGAAAAAAAAAAAAAAAAAACATATTCAGGGGTGGCATAGAATTCATTTCGAACAAAAAACCCATTTTAGAACTTTTATTTTGGGAAATATATGCGACTTGAGGTAAAATAAAAAAAATTGGTTTAACATTCAGTTCAGTTCATCGGCCAAAGTCGATGCAGATTTTTGTAAAAATTGTCTGTTTTTCTCACTACGTACAGTACATATGTACTCACCAAATCAATTAAATCCTGGAATTCTTTACTTGCCTAATGTGATATGACTTTTGAGAATAGAATCCATGTACCGTTTTAGACCTGCAGTTAAAAATTTTTTGTTGTCAAGTTTCTACAACATGCAAAATTTAAGTAACGTTTTTTGTTAGAATTTTTTCATTAAAATTATTTCACAAAAGTCTTAAACAAAATAAAGGTAGAAATAATTCGCTTTTTAAACATAAATATTATTTTAAAAAGCTTTTAAAGTTTTGTACCTACAATTTTTTTTGTTTATTTTACCTATGAAAAATCATCAATAGCAACAACAGCAACAAACAATTCTAACAAATATCAGCAATATCAGCAACAGCATCCACAACAACAGCAATTGCAATCGATGAATGTTAATCATACATCATCGCAGCATCAGAATCAAACACACGCACAGCAGCAGCAGTCACAAACTCAAACTCAACCTCAACACCAACATCAACCACAGCCGCAACATCAGCAGCAGCAACAAGTACAACATAATGTTGCTGATATAAAAAATAATTCAAGTAATAATGCTTCCTCCTCCTCTACTTCATCACCATCCTCTAATTCAAATAGCATTAGCCATAGCAATAATCATAAGAACACAAATAGCAGTAGCAATATGAATTTGAGTAATAATCTTAGCACAAGCCATCATATTAATACAGCTAGCACGACAGGCTTTGATCAGCAAAATTTAAGTAAAACTAATATAAGTTCTAGTAGCAATAATAAGGGAATAAATATCACCACAACTACCACCACCAATAACAATAACAATAATAATTATAATAATACAAATATCAATATCAATACCAACAATACAAATCATTTTTCTTCTGCCTCCATAGCGTCCATAAAATCGTCATCATCCGGAATGACATCAACTAATAATCCCAATAACAATAGTAGCAATAGTAACAATAACAATGAATTTATGGTTGGCGGAAGTGGAACCGGAAATGGAACTGCATTTGGCAATTTTATTGATATACCAAATCCAAACTGTCATAATCACCAACAACATCAGCAGCAACAACATCAACAGCAACAACAACAGCAGCAGCAGCAGCAGCAACAACATCATCATTCTAATCAACAGCAGCAACATCATCTACATTCAAATAGTGAGAAACATCAACTACAACAGCAACAACAGCAATTAAATTGTGGCGGCAATTTACACTCCTCCTCTTCCAATACCAAATCTGTTTCCACTTCTTCCATCCAACACCACCAAACACACAATAATAGTCAAAACCCACAACCACAACATCACCACCACAAACATTCAACATCAAATTTGTTATATGGTAGTGGTGGTGGTAGTAGTAGCAATCATAATGCTGTTGCTTCCTCCTCCTCTTCATCATCATCTATTGCTCCCTCAGTTCCACACTCTTCCTCTAATACAAATTTTTCTATATCCTCTAATCTATTTGCCACATCCTCACATAATCACACTCAAAACAATCCAAACTCCTCCTCCGCTACAAATAACACCAACGCCACATCATCATCTTCATCCAATAATACATCTAATTCTATAACCCATCACCGCTCAAAACATGTACAACTAGTAATACCATGCGTTACCGTAGGTGATAATGACCATGATGAAATGCGTCGACGTAATACCACTCATGCAGCCAGCAATAGTCCAAAACAACACCACCACCCACAACAACAACAACAACAGCAGCAGCAGCAGCAACAACAGGCCCAGGCTTATCCACAAGCAAGTGTTAAATATGAACCGGGGCAATCGCAGAAAAAACGCATTCTGGCCATGGCCCAAAACGAATGCTATATGCCATCTTCTCACTCGAGCACTAATAGCAGCTCACAGACAACATCCAGTTTACCACATTTACCCACCAAGCAGGAACCAACCGAATTCTATGACTATCCCTCACAACAACAGCAACAACAACAGCCACAACACATGGACAACAAACGCTCCTCATGGGCTGCATCTTCTGGTGGGTCCCAGCATCAACAACAGGCACCGCCATTAGCTCTACACAAGCGTGAGGCACCATCAGTGGCTCCCTCATCATCCGGAGGTTATGTCCAGCAGCCAACCTCATCCGGAACTTCTGGTAACGTGCAACCACCCATGGCCCACTCGAAGAGCTCCTCGTCATCCTCCTCATCGGCGGCTGCCTCTGTGGGACCACCATCTTGGGGTGCCCCTCAATTATATCGCCAACCTTCTCATACCTCTCAGTTACAACAACAACAGCCTTCTGGTCCACATTCATCACAATCTCAACACCAGACGAATACAACTTCACCATCCTCAGCTGTTGCTGCCGCCGCCATGCTGCAACAGGACATTTATGCTGCTGCCGTACAGAATGACATGTATCGTCGTCCCACTGTCTTTGTTTCCCAAGCTGCACCAACTTATACGTACAATCGTGCAGTTGTAGCCCCACCACCAGCGCATAATAGTTCAAGTCGTCAGGTAAATTATATAGTTTTCTAATTAAAAAAAAAACGAATAATTAAATATAATTGAATCACTAAGGGCTCAAAGGGAACTACTGACATTTACTTCATGTAACTTACTTGAGTATTGCTATGAAGCCAGTGTAAAAATGGTCATCTTAGCCACTTTAAATTAAAGTTAGTTCTCCCCTCTATAAGCTAAAAACACAAAACTTGCTTTTATTATTATTATCTACACAGTTTAAATTGATTAAAATTAATGTTTTGAAGTAGTTCCCTTTCTGCATTTAGCGATTTCATTTGGGCATGTTATCAAAATCTATTAAATCAGAAGTAAAATTTCTATTGACAACAAGTATAACTTTAATCCGATCCGGTTTTTATTAACAACTATTATTTTATGCGAAACATATCGCACTTGTTCAACAATAGTGTATTAACTTAATATTTTTATTTTTTCACTTTTTGAAAAAAATCAACACGTAATATTCATATCTACCCGTTGTAAAAATATTGGGCTATTTCGTCCGTCTACTTTTTGGTAATGAAACGGTTGGTTTAAAAATTCTTTTTCAAATGCCTTTATTGTAGAATAAAAAATTGTTTTGCCCCTACTGCAAATTTTTCAATTTTGAGTTAATAGATACAGTATGTTGAACAAGTGCGATATGTAAAAATATAGCTTCGGTGTTTAAGTCGATTTTTAACAAATACCAGGGTCAATTACGACATTTGATATCAATTAAAATAACAATACAATTTAAATAAGAATTTCGATCGATATTGAATGCCAAAATTCGGCCGCAGATTTTTTAACTATTTTTTATTAGGCTCACGAATGAGTTTAATTTGTTTTCTATAATTTTTAAAACGTTTTGTAGTAAAAACTGTACATTTTTATAATTTTAAGTGAATTTAAACTAAGATGCGGTTAACATGCCGTCTAGATTAGCCATCGGCTATGTTAAAACAACAAACAATTTCTTGTGCGCACAAGAATTTGGATAGTGAAGACGGCTGTTGTCGATGTTTTGTTCTTGTTAAAATTGTATTGTTAAAACCATTGTTTACACAACGATGTCTAACATCTCTGCAGTATTGCCATATATTAAATATTCTATAATTTATTTTTACAGCAAGAGTTTACCCTGTGAACAAGAAAATGTTGCTTCAAAGCAACAGCATACACAATTAAACTTTCGCTTTTCTGCTGTTCGTTTTTTAAACACTGATTTTAATGTTCAACCCTTCGCACTTGTATTGTATTGCAACTCTTCTCACTTGTATTGTTGTTGTTGCTTGGAGATTTGCACGACCACAGCACGAATAAGCTTGTGTTTGTATTGTGTATAATATAATAATAATATGCTTTGTTTTTGTAAAAAAATTGTTTCGTTAAAAACCAGCGTTTAAAAAACTGCAGTCAAATTAGAAAAACTGCCATTTCTTCCAATCCTTTTTTGTCATTGGCCAAAAAAAAAAACTGTTGCTTTTACTTCTGATTTATTAAATGTAAACAGTCGCTGTGAAACCAACTCAAAAAGCGAAAAGTTGTACACACATTTTCGTTTTTTGTTCGACAGTTTTTGGTTTCGACTGCAGGTTTTTAAACCCTGTTAAAAACACATATCGAACTTAAACATAGAGAGGGTATTAACTCGAAAATTTTTCATATCCGGACGCTGTAAAAATATCGTGCTAGTTTATCTACTTTCTTGGAATAAAACGGTTGATGTAAAAATTCTTTTTCGTATGCCTTTAATATTAAATTATAAATATAAAACATAAAACAGTTTTGGCTCTTCTGAAAATAATTAAAATTCAAGTTAAAACCCCCTTGTTGTTCAAGTGCGATATGTAATTTTGTTTTTGTAAAAAAAGTTTTGTTGTTTTCGCTGAGCACAAATGAAGCGAACAAACATTAATGTTCTAAACCGAACTCAACGAAGTTTGTGGTTTTTTACGAAAAACATTACGCAATGAAATGTTCTCATCTTTATGCTGATTTGGTTTAGTACAGTGTTCTTACTTTGTGTGTAGATCACAAATAGAGGATTTTTAAGGTATTTACAACACAAACACTATTAGGTTTGTGTTTTCCATATTTCTACCGTCCAGAACACTAAAGTACAGTATAAAATTTTTATTTTAGAACTCTGTTTTAAAATAAAAAAGGTTTTTAATTGTACTTCTGATATTTTCTTATTTGTGTTCAGAACAGTAAACAAATAATTTCGAAACATATGTAAAGTTTACGAAAAACTAGACTGCTACCAACGAATTCGTTAGTTTTGTGGAATTTGAAAAGTCTAGAGAAAACTTTTTCATATTATTTACGAAAATTTTGTAATTTTCATAAACAAAAGACGCTACGAAAGTGTTTTTCTTAAAAACTTTACCCTGTTGATAAATTTTGTGCAAAAAAAAAAAAAAAAAACACACATTTTTCTCGAAATCCGTAAAAAATCAAATCGTTGCCCTTACCAATTCTCCGAGGAATATTTCATCCTCTAAGATGTTTAAAGAAAAGTCCCTGCAGTTAAAATTGAAATTTTTTCGATTTTGTTGAAAAACATTTTTGAAATTGGAGATTTGAAAAACACCCCAAAACTTTTGTCCGTTTTTGACATCACCTTGGGACAGGTTAACGCTATCGAAAAAATTTTTTTTGTCATATCTCACAATTTTGGATTTTTTGAATGAAAAATTATATTGTAGAAATTATTTTTAAAAGTGTTTAAGGTCAAATTTCTCGGTAAAAGTAATAATTGACACATTAGTGGCCTGGGGCATTATTTATTACTGGGCTAGTTTAGTTCAGTTCTAAACCGATTTTGGGGTTTTATGCCTTTTTTTAAAACATTATTGTATCTACATTTCGATTAATTTACTTATCATCTAATAGAATAAAATTTTTATGACATTAAAAAAATTTAACAAAAAAAAAGTTGTTTTGCTTTGTACTACTTACTTACTCACTATTCAAATTTTCAATTGATTTCCGCCTGGACTTCTCTTTATCCAATCAGCACCAAACTTCATATTTAATTATGTATTAAAATTTGTATTGCTGGATTAATTATAAATTTACGTTTTGCTTTTGTGTTGCCTCTCCTTAATCCTTATAAATAAAAAGACGTTCTTGATCTTTATATTTCGAACTATCAGTTCATCTTCAGGATCTATAACAATTACAATAATAAGTCTTATTAATTAATATACACAAGTATTAAAAGAATTTTTAACAAATTTAAAAATTTACCTTATTTATATGTATTTTATTGAGAAATGATTATTCAAAAATTACATTTAAATAAAATGTAAATGTTAAATTTTTTTAAATACAAAAGAACCAAAAAAGCCTATTAATTAACTTTAGAATTCACTTTGAGAAATGTCCATACAACGTTGAGCACCTCCACTGAACACATTAAACGAAAATGCATTGTAAATTAAGAGAACGTGGATAAAACTGTGAATAAGAGCCGAATTATCTATTATCTTCAAATATTTTAATATGAGCCGTTTACATTGAGCGATATCTGTTGTCGCAACTTTTACTTTATTGGCGAGAGTGCGTGTACTTTTTCATTCGTTCTCTCATTGATCTTTTATTTGAAGTAAATTTAATGAGAGTTCGGTCGCAAATCTGTCATTCATGGATACATTTTAAAGAAGAACTGACAAAAGTTGCGGCGACAAAAATCGCTTAATGTAAACAGGAACTATAAAAATTTAATTTAATTTGAAACAATTAAAATAAGATTTCTTTAATCATTCATTGTTTACAACTACATTCTTGATGTTAATAAAAAATTTTATATTTAAGCCAATTAAACCAAGAAATCAAATATAAAACAAACTTGTAAAACCTATCTTTAGGTTATACCATCCCATCCATTGCCCGCTCACATACAATTTCCAACGCAGTACAGCCAATTTGGTCCCCTAAGTCCAGCACAGGTAGCCGCCAGCAAACATGCACACTACGCACCGACAAATATATGGTATGGGGGCGAATAAACAAACACTGATTTAAACATAACGAGTGAGTCAAAGCGATAACAAGCTAACAAAATCATATTCTTAAGAATCGAAAAATACCAATTTTCTATTCGCAATTAAACTTTAATTGATTATTTATTTTAGATCGTTTATGCATGATTGCAACAAGCAGCAGCTAAAATTACAACAGGAAGAAGTAACTCTAACAACAAATCCTAATTATAACAAACGTAATAGTCATCATCGTAATAAAAATGATGATGATAATACTTTTAACCTGTATAACTTGCAACAATTGCTACAATTTAAAAATGATGATGATGGAGAAACTAACACTGGTTGCGGTGAGACGGATGTAGTGGATGGTGTTGAAAAAGTCTCTGCCACCACTACAACTACAACCACAACTACAGCGACCGCTGCAGCAGCTGCCACAGTTCAACAAGAAATACAAAATCTACAATTTACCCAATGGTGGTTTTTAATGATGCAACAAACTATATTTAATTTTAAAACAACATTTGAGCATCATCAACAAATAGCACACCTGAATAACAACAATAATACTAATTTTTCCAATAATACCAATGAACATGAAACTGTTGCAGCAGCATCAGTGGCTGGATCTACAAATCATTTTGACGTTTTCAATTTTATTAATTCAAATGCTAGTGACGACCACCATGCGGTAACTTCGTTATAATCTGTTTCATCTGCGGAACCAAAACAACAACAACAATAAAATAATTGATAACTTGCGTCCTATTAAACAAATGCAAGAAAAAGCAACAACAACAATTATTATTTAAAACTAGAATTAAACTTACTTGCATGTAATTGATTTATTCAATTCGATTTATCTTTTTCGTTGATTGTTTTCTTTTTTTAATTAATACATAAGAAGTGAATAGATTGTTTTTAATTTTTACTATAATATTAATATATATATATATATATAAACACATACCCTACACTTACTTACTATTTAGTATACTACATACTTTCATAAATGCATACAAGCCGATACAACAATATACATAAGCAAGACTTGGTTTATTTCTCTGCTTCTTTTCCTTACTTAAGTTTAAAATTGCAAAAAAATTTAAATTATATTTTTAACAATAATTGTTTTATATAGATATATATATATATATATATATATATATATATATATATATTTTTTTTTTTAATAATTTGTTTGTAAATATTTATAACTAAAAAATATTTATACATACATACATATTTTATATCTTATATATACATGCAAAAAATTGAAAATCTTGAAAACACAAGCTGAAATATTCATACGAGTACATACTTTTTAAAATATAAATATTTAGCGTCTTTACTTAAAATCCATTAATTAATTGCAAATTTACTCTCTCTTTATTACACTATCTTTTACTCTCTTTCACATTATTTACACCACGGATGTGTAAATTAGTTCAATATTAAAAAAGCAACAAAACTACATATGTAGATACTTATCGATAACATTTGTTTTTATTATTATTATACATGTCACACCCTTAATCATAAACAGCCACAACTCAAAGAAGAAGCAAAAAACTGTTTTTAAAAACATGGTTGTATATTAAAATTCAAGTTAAGTTCCACAGTAAAGATAACCCTCTTAAAGGAAAGTTTATCTAATTTTTTTTTTTTTTTTTTAATTTTTGAAATAAGAGGTAATGTTGAGTTGTGACTTTTAAGTATTTAGGCATAATTCTAAATGGTCCAACACAAAGCTTAACACTTTTTTAATTAATAGCGTCACAACTCGAAAAAATACTATTAAGTGACAGTGAAATTTTCGTAGTCGCCAGAGATTTGATTTGGGAACTGCTAATGACAAGAAAAAACGATTTTGATAAATTTTGAGTTGTGACTTTTTATTATTTAATGTGTGCGATTATATACTTTTTATTATTCTTTTTTTTTATTTCATGTTTTATCTTCATTGAAAAAAATTCACGATTTTTTTTATTTTGAACATCAAATCTTTTAAAGGGGTTTAATTTCTTAGCAAAATTCAATATTTGAAAATGGAACTAGTTTACTTTATTGTAAAATGCTTTTGATAGAATTCTGACGGTTAGTTTGACTTTTTTTGTTTAAGGTTTTAGGCGAAGTTTTAAATAAATTTTGCCTTAAAATGTATAAATTTTTTAAAGTGGTAACGTTAGTTAATAATTTAACTAAGTACTGATATAATCTTAAGTTACATAAATGGCTAGAATTCAGTAGCTTTCCATTAGGAAAAAATATTTTGGGGGCATATTACGGCACTCGATATCGATAGAAATTCCATTAAAATTTTATTGCAATTTCGATCAATATCGAATGCCGCAATTTGTCCCTTGACTTAAGTAAAAAAGTTTAAAAAACTAGTGAGCCGATTGCGAATGACGACTGAACTGAAGTTGAGTTGCCAGCAGCGAAATCCGGCAACCCCGCTCATGGTAAAATATAAAATAAAAAAAATTCTGTATATTTTAACATGAGCGGCGTTGCCTCATTTGGCTGGCAACTCAACTTCAGTTGTGTTTGCTATCCGTAATCGACCTGTTGATAATGTTTTTTTTTTACTATAAATTCTGCATCTACTATGAGTTGATGAAATGGATTTTTTTTCACCGATAAAGAATGACACAAATATTTAATTCTCTTTCATTTAAGCTAACAGTGAATAATCACCCATATCGTGTTTGACGTAGTTAAAATACGCCTACGACTGTTTGATAATAGATAAAAGAGAACGTGAACTTATTTTCTTTAATATATTACCAAACAGTCGAAGGGGTATTTTAAATACGCCAAACACGATAAGAGTGAATAAGTCAGCATTACGAAAGTTAGTTTAATTTGAAAACTTTCTTATCGATATTGTAAGAAATTGGTGGTCCTTTTATATGTATTGCATATCGCATGTATTGATTTATACCTTCTTAATATTGTGTTTTTTAACTATTCACAATTGTATTTGAATATTTTCAATACATAATTTTAAAATCTCTTAGAAAATTGTCTATTTGAAGAAGTCGAAAGAATTCTTTCTTTCGCACGACTACATTTGAAACATAAACAAACAACAAAATGTTGTTTTTATTTCAAATGTAATTGTACGAATAAGATATGACACCCAGAGAAGACGAAATTTTTGTTGGTTTAACAATACCAGAAAATTTTTTTATACATACATACATATGCATTTTATTTACAACCTTTTCGATCACTTTGCAAAATTTGTACTTTGATCAAAATAAAATCAGCAGTTCTAATAGTCGTTTACTTTTTATCATCGTGAAATTGTTATTAAAATTGCAATTGAATATGTTTCGTAAAAAATTTTTAAATCGAGTAGGTAAATTTGAATTTAATTGTTACACTTCAAATTGAAGCTCGTGGCCTACAATAAAAACGTTCCGTCTGAACATGTACGAGAAGGGCTACCAAAACAATAAACGAATTGTGCTGCTACAACAACAACAACAACAACAACGACGAATATTGTTGCTGGGTTAGTAATCATAGTGTTAAACAGGAGTTTTAGCGCGTATATCGTCGAAGAAATAATTTAGGAGTTCGAACAATTTGTGTATTACGATTTTCGCATTATTTGTTTTGAATGAACTGGAGTTTTTTATACAAGGTTTCGTATAAATGTGCTACTTTATTGAAAACAAAAAATCCCTTTCAAAGCAACAACTCTCTAATACGAACAATAACTTTTCATCAAATATGCCTTTTGTTTATATAAATACAAATAAATCCAAATACAAGTGCAAATTGTTCAAACTCGTAAATTATTTCTTTCTTATTTGTTTTATTTTGCTTAGAAATTCTTAATCCCTTTAAATTTTATAGATTTTTTTATTTAAATGTAACCAAACATTTTTAATTTTTTAAAACTGGGTGTTTTTATTATTATGAAAATAAGTTTAAAATAAAAAAAAAAAAAAAAACAAAACAAAACAAAACTTTAGAGTTTCACCAAACGTTGTTGTAATAATTAAATGAAACTTTATTTAAAAGAAGAAATTTTACTTTTTTTTTATTGTAATAAAAATTAAAGTAATAATAGAAATAAAATATATAAAAATCGCGTAGATTTTAAAAGAGGAAAAAATCATAGTTTTTTTTTTTGGAATTAAAACTAACTAATATTTATCAATATAAATAAATAATAATGTAAAAACTTCATATTTAACTTAGAATTTAGAGTACCTTAAAAAAAAGAACTAAAAACAAACGGAAAAACTAAATGTTTTACAAAGTTGAAGAGCAGCACATGAAATTTAATACATTTATAAAGTTCATGGACCTTTTTTTATATGTTAAACAAATATTTATATAAATATTTAATTTTCTCTCTCTCTCTGTCTCTAATAAAAAAAATCTTCTAAGAAACGAAAATTGCAGTTGTAAAAAGAAATACTCCTCTTTTTATAACTGTAAATTTAATATGTACACCAGCATACACTAAATAAATGTAGTTTGTACCTTTAAAACCCGAAATAATATTTATTATTAAAAGGAAAGATTGATAACAAAGTAGTTTTAACAAATCCTATTTTTTCAAAACAAAAGCAAAAAAAAAAAAACGAAAACGAATTACATATATACAAATTAAAAAAAATAAAATATTTTATTTAAACAACAAATAACTATTCATTTTTAATGATTTCCAACCTAAAAAATATTATGTATTTGGAAAAATTTTAATTTAGAAATTAAAGAAATATTTAATTTTTCATTAAAGACAATATTGTATATTCTTATTAACTATTATTATTATTATTAACAATTATTGATTATTACAATTATTATTACCTATTTTTTTTCTTAATTAATTTATATATTTAAGCTTAAAACAAAAATCAACCTCATAAATACAAAACTGAAATATAATTAATCGTATTTTTTTAATATTCTTACTATAATCATATTTTAATTGCCGTGTTTTTTATTATTATTAACTTTAAAATATTAGGAGCTTTTTCACTTACAAATTAATATTAATATTTATACTATTTAGGGTTTTTTTATTGCTAACACAATGGGGTTTTATGCTAAGCTTTATATGAAAAAATATAACATACAAATACATACTACATATATTATTTTATTAATGTGTATTTAGTTTTATTAGTTTGTAGAAAATACAAAAACAAACAAACAAATGACCTTAAAATTTAATTGATAATTAGCTTTTTCCTATATTAATATTATTATTATTGTGTAAAATTTTAGTTTTCTTTTATTTTTATATTATAATTAATATGTATGTATATTTTAATATTTATATTGCATTAACACAATCAGTTTTATTTTTTAGGTACTGCAGCAAAATGTCAATTACTTGATTAAATGAAGTTAATTTTTTTTATAAGCCAAACAGAATCTGTAAGGATTTGGCGCCAGATTATTTTAAAACTAAATTTTTTTATAACAATTCAATCCATTTTATTAAAATTTATTTGCGTACATTTCTATGGCGTTTTAAAAAAATTTATTATGTTACAAATGAGTTGGAAGAAAATGTCATAAGATCGTAGGATGACTGATATTGTAAGGTTTCTTCTGTTGATCATTGTTATGGGCATTAAGTCGAATTTTACACTTTGTTGATAACTTTTTAAATTTTTGTTAATTTATTTCATAGTCGATGATTTGCCAAAAAAAAGCGAATGCTTTTTTAAATGATTTTGGAAGCCTACCTCTTATGCATCATTAATTAAAACAAAATTCCAAAGTTGCTTTGAAATTCGAAAATTTTTTTATTTCGGGAATTTACGAATAAAAACACTAAGGCTGAGTTCCAAAAAATCATAATACTTTGAAATCAAAGTCAAAAATATATTATCAAGTTTAACGATGCACAGTTTGCTTATTGTATACGCATAAGTAACATTTTTTGTTGCACTTTCGGACAGATAACTTTGATAGATTCTACACGGTTGTAGTGTTTATGCATTCATAACACAAGAACTGATCTTTTGGAACTCGCCCTTTATGTGATTTATGCAGTTAATAAAAAGTATGTGATTTAATTTAAAATTTGATCAAATTGAGGATAAAACATGTAACATATTTTTGCTTTTGCCGGGTAACATTTTTAGAAAAGAACGCGTTCAGCGCAAAAGGCAGAATTATTGCAACATTTATGCCAACAAAAAATGCTTTAACTTAACATTAGGGTCATTCACATCAGAAGCCATCAATCATCTGGATTTTAATTTAAAAACGGCAGTTAGTTTTTAAAATATATAAATATGTAGTTATGACTTAATTTCCATAATAATTGATTACAACTTTTCTGTTAAAAAAAAAAAAAAAAATTAAGACTTATTTATTCGGTTGTTAATAAAATATGGCGAATATAGCATAACTCTTTTACAAATTATTCAGAATATTAAACTTATTTGCTATAAAGTGGATTGATATAAAAGATTTTTGTTTTTATCGTCAAATTAAAAAAAATTGCTAGTTATTTTTTAATTATATTACGCATTATAAGTGATTTATTTCAATATTCGTTATTTTATACTTTTAATTTAATTTTATGAATAATATAATATTTACATATGTACTCAATATTTCTTAAGTCTTTATCTTAATTTCTTCTTCTTTATTCTTTAACATAAAGGATCAAATATTTTAAACAAAATTTTCTTACTTTCAATATTTTTCGTATAAAACAAGAACAAATATGTATAATTGGGGGATTCACAAGGTGTTATATGTCTTAAAATAATAACATGAAAAAATACGACTGTTGTGAACAACCCTTCATAATTCAGAATTTAAGTCAGCTGATTGAAAACAAATATAAAAAATATTTTTTAATTTTAATCCATGAATTAATACATTAAAGTAGATCGAACCTGACTATTTTCCATTTTTCAGACGCAAATCAGAAATAAATTTTATTTCGTTTGTTTACCAAACAGCAGAGTCCTAAGCCGATCTAATTTGACGCCGCAAGTGATTTGTTGCAAAAATTGCTAGCCGCATGTTGAATTCGGATGTTAGCCGGATAAAATTATACCATTAACGGCGACGGCTTACAAAAACTAATGCGGCTCGGCTCGACTCTTCTGATTAATTACGACAGGACAATTAACATAGCCAAGCAAATTTATTTAAGACACTTTTGGTTTACAAAGCAACAACAATATTGTTAAATTGTAAATCTTAGAGCATTATGACAATATAACATGATAGCACACCTTGTGAATACCAAATATTTACTTGGTAATAGTATTTTAAGTAAGGTTTAATAGGCAGCCGGGAAATTAAAAGAGATACAGGGGTGTTCTGGAAATCAAAAACGCAAAACGCAAGAATTTGGAAATGGTTTTAATACACTTTTAATTTAATTTTTGTTATAAAATTCTTTTTTATAGAGAAATATTTTTTTAATACTGAAATCTTATTAAAAAACGACGTTTAAAATTTTTGCTTTTTACGTTTTCGATTTCCAGAACACCCCTGTAAGAGGTTCTACATTGTGATGTCCTCAGTCAGTGGTCAGTGTTAGTTATTATTACCAAATGCAAATGTATTGAACTGGTCTTCAGCCAGTTTGATACCCTGCTTAAAATAACAATTGACATCAGTCCGAAGTCTGACAAAACATCTGAACTGGGCAATTCTTGTATCCCAAAATGAATAAACATCTAATATACCCCTACCCGATCAGGGCATTGACAAAGACAAATCCTAGAATAATCATTATGTTTGAGGCCCAGTCTATTGCATGAATCCCTATCAACCAGTGGCCCGTAATGAACAAAGTTCTCTGGTAAAACTAAAAAATCATATTTGAATAAGTTATTCTTATAATTCTTGAACAAATTGGAACTCTGCAGCATTATGAAATATAATTCTTATCCTGAATGTTTCTCTTTAGTCCCAGGTAATTATTGGGGTGTTTCAAAATGATGAAAAAATATGTGATTCAAGGATGGATGTTAGTTATTTGGGAGTCATATTTGACACATTGGACACTCAAAGTTTGAATTGAACTGTCACTTTTTACGATCGATTCTTGTTTTTCATCACCCTTGTGAATAAAATTTCCCTCAAAATTTGTTTAAATTTTCCTTACAAAATGTGTGGGAAAAAGCAAAGTTGAGGAGAAAAAAACTAATCTCTTTTTATTTACGATAGGTGTGAATATTTTTGACACTTGACATTCAATTTAGAATAAAGTTGCAAATCTAAACTCAAAATATTAGTACATTTTGGTGATCTGTTTGTTTCACTTATAAGAGTCAAATAGTAGCTTCATAAAGTATTAATGAAGCTTTTATTTACAATGTTCTTTAGGTTTAAAGTCTTTGATAAATCTTGATGTAGAACCCTCTCGTTCGTCTCCGAGTTAGTGTAACAAAAGTAACTAAGTATTTTAAACCAAAAATAGTTTTGTGACTGTCATTTTTGAAGATTAATCTCTGATTACAAAAAAAAAAAAAAAAAAAAAAAAACAAAATTGCCTTGTCTAACCTGGCCTAAGGAACCAAACCTTTTACCTTTTAATTAAACTTTAATTGATTCACAATTCACAAAAACATTTTCATCAATGTTATCAACAATTTTGGTTGGAAATGCGTTATTTTGATAATTATTAGCGGTATTTACGCTTTGTACTAAGCCAACATTGTAGACCTAGCAGATATTTGGATATAGATAGTACATATACCACGGATTACAAGACCACAACAACAAAATGTAATATTTTCCTCATTGTTGTTAAAGTATTAAACCAAAAACGGTGTAGGTTGGTAGAAAGTTTTACTTGATTCTCTCACCCAGATACAAGTATGGCCCATTATGACGCCTAAGAAGTAAGAAAATTTATAAAATGAGTAAATTAAAAGAAGGTAAGCACAAGAAATAGTTAAAACAACCATTAGACGAGAAGGAAAAACAACCCTACTCAGCACAATATACCTACATAGGCCCAGTTCCCAGCCGCCTGTTATACAGCCAGGTCATGCCCCTAACGAATTCCGTTAGATTCTCGAGCCCACAACCCAAGACAACTTCAAATGCTACCATAAAACGACTTCCCAGCCATCTCAGCCTGCTGTGGTCAACTATGTACATTTATTAAAAAAAAAAATATATAAAAAGAAAACGCGATAAAAATTCAAACGAGAAATAGACTGATAGACTGGAAGTTAAAATGTTGCGGGTCGCCCACAGTTTGTTTAAAATTGTAGTCTATTTAAAAGGGGCTTAAATTTAATATGAACAGCGTATTCCACTAGTATACCTAAAAGAGTTTTAATTGTTTGCCTCGAACTATATGCATATGGGTAATTCCAAAGTGTTGAACGTGACAGTCGTACGCATCAAAAATACAATAACATTTTAAACAACAAATATTTTTACGTTCTTTTAACCCTTAAATTATAGCACTAAGAAAGCACTATTATATATGCTTAAGTTTATGGAGGGCGCGATTCTAGGTCATAGATAATGGCTAAAGAAGTAGCGGTTCGAACGTGAAAAAAATAGAAGTAGTTTTTGTGGCCATGTTTAAAAAGGCGTAATTCAGCGAAACCTGGCACAATTTTTTAGTCAAACTACTTTCAGAATTTTACGTAGCAATGTAACATTTAAATGTCTTTGGCTTAATGCCAAAATCTTCTGTATTTTATTTTTTTTTTTTTTTTTGTTTAAGCCAAAATCTGGTTCGATACGTGACATTTTTTCCATAATAATTTAACTGAATAATGATTAAAAAAATAAAAATTTACCGTTAATCCGAATAACATATTTCTCTTCGAACTCTTCCTTAGATAACAGACCATGTAAGAAAATTTTTTTGGAATAATTTTCATCAAATATCACCTCTTTTAAGGAAGATAATATTAAAGAAAACATGCAATAAAACATTCTCACAAATAAGAAATTACGTTTGCACAACCTAGCAGTCTGATTGTTTAACTAAGTGAAGAAATTTATGGGTAAATTTATAAAATTAGTAAAATCTAAATATTTTTCTATAACAATATCGTAAAATAATAAGCTTTAATTAACTTTTAAATTTTCGGTCACGGTGAACCTTTTGACGAAAATGGCAATATATTATTAATTAATTTTTACTCAAAACTTATAACAACTTTCGCAATCGTCGTTTACAATTTTTTTACAAATTGTTGCTGTAGTAGAAGTTGATTCAATTTTCTAACAAAACTTTAGCGACATCTTTGAACTAAAAATTTAAAGAATTTAAAATATGTTCACCAAAATTGTTGCTTCCATGGTGAATGTGGCTTATGTTTTAAATGTAAAATTATTTTGTTATTTTTTATATAAATCCCTTGGTATTTTCTTTTAACATCAACTTTTGTGATATCTTTGTACTATAAAAGAAAAATAAATTGTTGATTCCATTGTGGATGTTTTAAGTCTTATATTGTTCTTTATAAAAACCTCTTTTATTTTCTTTAACATCGTCTTTTTTAAAATTTTAGTACTAAAAATTAAAAGAATTTAAATAAAAACCCTTGGAAAAAAATAAGACAAAAGAAAACCAAATTGTTGCTTTCATTGTGAATAAGGCTTAAGTTTTATATGTAATAAAATTAATTTTTTATTTGTAATAAAAATCCTTTTATATATTATTTCTTTAACATAATAGCTTAACTCATTTTTAACTAAATGTGAATTTTTATAACTGATTTTTTTTTTTATGAAAAATATTAAAAAAATATATATAAAATATATGAATACAAAGAAAACAAAATATATACATACATACTAGATTAATAAACAAAAAAATTAGCTTGTAATTATTGTGATGTAGTTTATAATTAAAAACAATTTAACAAAAATATTAATAATTAAAGAAAAAACAAATATACATACTGAATAAAAATGACGTTAATAATTTCTAATATTATTATTAATAAAATTAATATACAAAATTATTATGTGTAACCAATAAACTTTTTTGATTTATTAATTCTATAATTTTATTCTTCTTTCTTTTTTATATGTATGTACTACAAACCACTAAAACAAAATATCAAAGAAACATTTTTAAACATTACAATTATTACTAAAAATAATAAAATAAAAACAACAAAAACTATTAATATATATTTACATGTATGTTATTGCAAACAAAAACAACAACAAATTAAATTTTATTAGTTGACTAAGATTAAAACTAAATGAAAAAGCAAATAAAGAAAATATTAATTAAACAAACAAACACAAATTTCACTTTTTATTAAAGTTAACTAACCTATAGATAATAAAATAAAAAAAAAAACTAAAACTGATTTTTTTATAAACCCTAAAATGTGTGTGTATTTTTCAATCACAATAAAACATTTAAAATTTATTGAGAATTCAAAACAAAAATCATTAATTACCAGTTAAATGTATTGACTAATAATTGAAAAACTAACGAGTTATTTCCAAATCCAAGTTAAATAAAAATTTAGAGAGAAAAAATCGAACAGAAAAAATTTATATACGCCAAAAATTAAAAAGAAACCAATTATTTTGTAATTATTATAGAAACAACATACAGAGAAAAATAACTAATAAAACTAAATTAAATTAAAACTATAATAATAAAAAAACAATAATTATTTATATATCAAATTAATACGCGAGTATATAACAAATTAAAAGTGTTGTGAATTATAATTCAGTTTTATTTTTAATTTTTTTTTATTCATTCTTTAATTAATAGTTGTTTTCTAATTGCTTTGTTTAATTGTAAATGTTTATAAAGCATAAGTAGAGTGTTTTACCATTTATTTAATTAGATACATACAAAATATTCAATACAAATATATTCGAAACTAAAATGTTTTTTTTTTCTTCTATTTTATAAATGTAACAGCAAATCTTATGGATTTGTTTTTAGTTGTAAATTTAAAGAAATGTTTGTTTTTCTGATAGAAAGAAAGGTGTAGGTAACAAAAACAAGTGTTGTCAAAAAGAGTCAACTTTAGAATCTAATAAAAAAAATTCTTACCCCCACAAACATAAAAAAGTTTGATTTATAAAAGGTATATTGAACCAATTTTCATAGAAAATTCGTTTAGGTATAAAGAAAATTGAAATATTATAACATTTGAAATTCGTTGTTTGCATTCACTTTACGAGCAGAAACTCGCAACTAGAAATTAAATGAACGCTTTACCAGCGAAAACTATCAAGTAAGGCATATCGACAGTATTCAGCTGTAAGATACTAGATTTTGTCTTCCTTAATTCAATTGTTTTCAACAATTTGCACAAGGCTTTTAATCCTTAATTTAGGAAAACTATATATTTTATGAAACAGAGGTTGTTGTGAAATCTGATCGTTGTCAGAGTCAGAATGGAAAACGACAAAAAATTAATTTTGGTGTCACGGAAACAGATCTTATTGGTTTTATGTTCGCATCCAAAGTATATATTCGAATCAGAATTTAGTGTAATAGAATCCGTTATATGGATTTTTTGTCAGAAATAGTGCGATCAGAATGTATTTTTTTTTAATATTTTCGACACATATCACAATCAGAGCTTTCAGGTGTGGCGATTTCTAAACCTCTGGCGATGAAATTTTGTATTTGACAACATGGCGTTATTTACAATAGTTGGCGATTATTATGGCGATTTCTAAAACGCATTTTACTTTTCTGTCTTATTTATATGAAACATTTCATGAGTGCGGGTAAAGTCATTTCTTTGAATTTTTAACAAATCTAAAATTTTGATGATAAATTGATAGTATGTATTGCCATACAGTTATCTGTAAAAAATTCACCCCTATCGTAAATAATTTTTCCCTTGTAATTTTTCCCCTTTTCACATATTTGCGATCATGAAAAACTCCCATGAAAAAAAGGTAATTTAAAGGAGAATAATAACGTGAAAAAATGTTCACAGAAAAAAATTGCCCTTATCGTAAATAGTTTTTTCCCTGGGGGCTACTCTCTAGCATATGTAGCATATGTCTTTCGCATCTTTAAATTTTTTATCTTTTCGAAAATCATCACTTTTTTATTTTAATTTTCCAATTTCAAATATGTTTACACACTTTGGCATTTCATTACTGTATTTCCGCGCCATCTTTAATTTGTATTGCCACTATTGCTTTATTTTAAGAACATTTTGCGAAAGTGATATAAAGAACCATGTTGGCATTTAGCTTTCGCATCGAAATTGTTTTCGCATCGCAATAGAGAGTAGACCCCCTGGTAATTTGTTCACTTTTTCCTTTGATTTTCTCACTTTATTTTTGCTGGGAAACAGAATATGTATGTATGTAGTTCTTCTTATAATTCGAATATTAAGTGCAAGATCGGTAAATAAGGAACAAACTGATATATTGCTTAACAAAATGCAAAACAGCAGGTCGATTGCCTGCGGAATTGTAAAGATTTCGTGGTAGAATTTTGGAAAATATTTTACTACATAAAATTTCAAAAGTGCAAAAACCAACGTTGTAATAAAACTATCCCTCCAATAGTAAATATTTTGCTTTATTATTTCAACTTTTCTTTAAAATATATATGCGCTTATTTTTAACAAAAATTTCACTGATTTTTTAATTTTATTTTTCTTCTTTTTTTAACATTCACTGGAACTGAAAGCGTGAAAAATTTTTCACTGGTGATTCACAATTGCTTTTTTTCTTCGAGGGCAATGAAAATTTCATGGGAACAAAAGTTCTACTTGTTATTCACGATAGAGGTGATTAAGAAATTATTGTTATAGAAATCTGTAATAAAGTTTAAGCTTATTGAGATTTTTATACATTGTATTTATTAGAAGTTATCATTTGTTCCAACAATAAAATATATACACACAGTATGCACAATTTCGATATTATTTCTTTAACTTTTATAGGAATTATACTTCTCAGTTGTTATTGATAAAAGATTATTCGTATACAAGGCAAATATATTGGCAAATTTAGTGTAGTGTAGACATTTTGTTGACTATGTCAACAAAATAGTCTACAAAACTGGTGACTTGGAGACAATTGCACCCAGGTTTCCGTCAGGGTTGCTACCGTATCACACATTTGCGCGCTTTGCTACCCCAATCGAAATATAATTAGTAAATTTTTTTAATTTACAGTAATCGTTCAACAGATAAACAGAAATTTCAAGTGTATTTGTATGGAAGGTGCCATAACAACCATACGCTTTTTCATTTATATATTATTTATTGCTTCCCCTGCGCCTACCCCCTTACTTTTTATTTTGAAAGATTTAGTTTACCATAAGAGTGGACCCTACAAAGCTTGAAGACTTGTCTTCAGATATTCGCTATTAAATATTTTCGTTCTTGTACCCGCCCATTCTTATTTTTAAATTTATAATTTACCATAATAGTGGCTTTAAAAACGTTTGAAGACTCGCTATAAAAGTTCTTCAGTTACGCGATATTTAATATATGCATTCCATGGGGTATTGCTTCTCCTGAGCCTACCCTCTTTTTTAATTTCTTAAGGTGTAGTTTACCATAAGAGTGACTCCTACCAAGTTTGAGCATCCTCACAAAAGTTCTTAAAATATGCGATATTTAACATTGGCTTCCTATAGGGGGTACCACTTCCCCTGCCTCTATCTAAGAAATAAGTAACCTATTTTATTTTCGGGGCTTACATGATGTTACTGTAAATCTTTCATGAAAATCGGTTCAGTAGTTTAGGAGTCCATAAGCCGACAAACAAACAGACAAACATTTTTCATTTTTATACACGTAAAAAATGTAGTTTACAATGAAACCGTGTAGGGTATTACAATGTTATATGTCCCAAAGTGCACCAAAAAAGTTATTCATGCGTACACAATAAGCAAACTGTGCATCGTAAAACCTGACACATTCTTTACTTTGACTGCAAAGTGCTGTGAAGTTTTGGAACTCAGCCTATGTATGTATATTGCAAATTATAAAGCATAAAAATGCTATTCTAAATAGAATTTTTGAAATGTTTTTTTCCATATAAAATTAAAAAATAAATAAATTAATCTTGAAGTTTGACAACACTTGTTTTGCAATTCATTGAAATATTAGAAAATATATTTTGGAAAGGAAAAGGGACATTTTTTTGCGAGTTAAAAACAAATTTATTATATAAGACTGCTAAACTTGTGCAGCATTAGTTTGTAATTAAATAAAAATATTTTTAACTAAAAAAAATTTTAAATTAAGCTGTTTAAAGTGTTTTATAGAAATTTATGGACCATAATTAAAAAAATATATATAAAAAAAACTTTATTAAATTTAATCGAAATTACTTTGATAATTAATCGAAAACTAAAAACAAAAAGAGAGAGTTAAATGAAGCTCAAGACAAAATAAAAAAAAAAAACAGATAATAAAAATTGTATTATAAAAACATTAAACGAATACGTTTAAATTAAATGTTACTACAACAACAATTATGCTTTATTTGTTTATATAAATTTAGATTTATTTAAAAGATAAAAAACAAAATGCAATGTAATGAATTTTAAAATAAGATGATTTGTTTTTCGTTTCTTCTAAATGTTTTGTAAAACAATCACCTTTATTGTGAATAAAATTTCACTCGAAATTGGTTTCCTTTTCCCGAACAAATTTTTAAGGGAAAAGCAAAATTTCGAGGAAAAAAGTTTCACATTTTATTCGTGACTATCTTTTGTATTGTTGTCTTCTTAAAAGTTCTTTAGCAAATCGCTAAAAAGAACAACAAAATATTAAGAAATTATTATTAGTGTAATAGTTTAAACAGAACTTGCATAAAACAATTCATGTAACACAATTTATAATTTGTTCTTGTTTAAGTTTTTTCGTTGTCTTATTAATCGTTTAGTTATCAAATTCTTTATTATTTTTAATGCTAATAATTATAACTACTACTACAATTATTACTATTATTATAATTATTATTAATACCACAACAGCAACAACATAATATATTATATTACTCAATATGATTGAAAAAATTGCATTAAATTTATTTGTTTTATTTCGACATATGATTATTATTTCATTAATAATTTTTTAAATTTTTTTTTTATTAACTTCCTGTTTTTCAAATAGAAAAATTTCGTTTGGGAATTTCCATTAATGTACTGTTTTTACAATACTCAAAAAAAAAAAAACTGAGCGCTTTTTATATTAATTTTACTCCACGTTCAAAAAACCGTACATTAATTAAAAAAATAGGCAGTAAGTTAATATAAGCTCTGTTCCACAGAGAGATGCCAGGAGAAATATCATAAGAAAAGCATTTATTAACAAATATAAAAAAATCAAAACAAATATAAATAAAAATGCTTTTATTTCAAGCTCGAGGCCAGAATATAAAATAAATTTTATTTTAATAATTGTCGATATTTCGATACTCATTGAGTATCATTATCTGGTCTTGTAAATAAATAATAATTTATATTGACCACGGAAAATTACTGTTTCTTTCTTTTCATCGTCTGTTATTTATTTATTTTATTTTATTTATTTATTATTATATGTCTATGGAATTTTATTCCTTACAGACAATTTAAAAAATAATTGATTACAAAATGTTACACATAAAAATATAATACATAATTAACAATAAGATTACTAAGTGTTAAGAAATGTGATTATTGCCCTTTTTATAGCTTCAGGATTTGATGAAAAGTCAATAAACCTATATAAGTTGTTAAATGCATTGCTCATTCTCCTGAGAGGGTCAGCATTAGCATAATTAGCTCTAACAAATGTTACTGATAAAGGTATGTAATTCCGGGATGGACGTTGAGGAATATTGAGAGAAATATCATTTATCAAAAATCCACAGCAGATGTCACCATTAATAACATTGAATAAAAATGACACATTAAGCATAGTTCTACGACTTTTTAATGTAGGAAGATTAATAAGAGCAAGACGAGCAGCATATGAAGGCAAGTTCAAGGGGTTAAAACGTAATCCACGAAGACAAAACAACAGGAATTGTTTTTGAACCGACTCAATGGCATTGGAATGGATTTGGTAAATAGGGTCCCATATTATCGATCCATATTCAAGAATAGGTCGAACTAGTGCCATGAATAAAGTTTTACCAATATACGGATCATTAAACTCTTTAGCCCAACGTTTTATATAACCCAGTGAACCCCTTGCTCTATTTATTATAGTTGTTATATGCAAAGTAAAACTCAATTTAGGATCAAATAATATACCAAGATCTTGGAAGCTGTCAACTAATTCCACTTTATAATCACCCAAAAAAAAAATCAGCTGCAATAGGGTTATTTCTTACAAAGCGCATTGATTTACATTTCTTTAAATTCAGCTCCATAAAGTTGATGTTGCACCATTCATAAAATGAATTTAAGTCCTTTTGAAGTCGATGGTGGTCTAAAAGTTGGTTGTAGGATAGATAAACTTTGACATCATCAGCATACATTAAAATATTTGAGAACTTTACAACATTAGGCAAGTCATTAATAAACAAGGAAAAAAGCAGCGGTCCAAGGTGGCTTCCTTGAGGTACTCCAGAAAGAACATTAATATTTTTAGAATAACTACTGTTAAAGCAAACGGTTTGCGTCCTATCTGATAAATATGAGTAAATCCATTTTATGCAATGCTTCGTAAAACCAATTAATTTTAGTTTCTTTACAAGAAGCAAATGATTTACTTTATCGAATGCTTTGTTATTCAACTGAACTTGAAATAAAAGAATTTTTATTTATGTGTAGTATATGAAAAAGTCGAAAAAAAACAACTTGAATCAAAATAAATATGTAAATCCCATACACACGCATATAAAATTTCAATTTCAAAAATAATACTGTGTAAAAAATTTTAATTTTTCTTTTTGGCAGATACGCCTATATATATCCATTAATCTAGAGACAAAACGTAGTCAAACTTCGTATTTGGTTTTTCATTTTCTAATGTTTTGTCCTGTTTAAAGAGCTAAATATTTTCCAACGAATTTTTGGGTACATCGTTTTGGCAATTGTTAAAGATTGCCTTATTTTAAATAACTTTTTTTTTAAACTTTTTTCCTTTTCAAAATATATCCTTTCGTATCCTTAAAAGTATTTATAAAATTTTTTTTTGGCAATTGTTGAAGATTGCCAGTCTATTGGAACTCATAGTATAGGGTTTCTGTTAAAAAAATACTGATTTGTACTTAAATGCTATTTTATATGATAAAATTTTAATTTTCAAATGAATATAAGACGAATATTTACGTATTTTTAGACAAAATGTTGAAAAAATGAAATAATATTTTGAAACGTCCCTACATTTGCCCTAAAATAAAAAATCTGTCCTTTTTTCCGTACGCTTGAAAATTTCCGAAAAAAATCCCTACAAAAAGCGAAAATACCCTACAATTGTCTTCGCTGGTTCCACATGCACATCATCGGACAGTTCGGACAAGAAAAACAATCAGCTGTTTTTGTTCACATATGAAACTGATAAATAATTCAGGAAATTTACAAGGAAAATAAAAAGTTTAGTTTAAATAAAAAAAACAAATTAAAAAGCATAATGTAAGGTTTTTGTGAAAAAATTAAAGTGGTTAAAACCAAGGTATATTTACTAGGGATATGACTTTTTGACTTTTTTTCAAATAAAATGTTTCCTGTATCATAAAGTGATGAACTTTTACCTAAAATAATTAAAAAAGGCCAAAATACCTTTCTGGAAGCAAAAAAGGTCACCCCAAAATAAAAATTTGATTTGAAAATCAAATGATCATTTACGCGGCCTTAAGATCATTAATCTCTGTTGTTTGTTTTGATGGCCCGTAAATGATAATTTGATTTCCTATTTCTCTTTCTCTTACTATTTGTTTACAACTTACAACCTTACCCCCTCACACACACCACTTGACAGTACCACGTACTGAGAACAAAAACAATTAGACACAAGGTAGACTCATTTGCGAGTGTAGACATGATGCTCTATAAAAGGAACCGAGTTGTCAAAGTTGTCTTCATATAAAACAAAAACAATTTAACGCACACATGTACAAATGTTGGCTCATATACACGAAATTTGACGTTTGGGTTCCAACTAGGGGTAAACAGCTGACAAACATATTGGCCAACGAGTTTACCTTGTGTAAATATACCTTGGTTAAAACGTTATTGCATACATATTTCCTTTAACCTTTAATATAAAAAATTTCAATTATGCAAATGTTTTGGTTTTATAATGTTATGACTTTTAAGCATCTAAAATCACTTAAATAGATCTTAATTTGAAAAGTAAGCAGCATTAGTATTTGAAGAAGTGCAAAAATGGTTTTTTGCGTTCCAGCAATTTTGGGTAGTTTCGGCAAATTTAGAGAGTTATTTTCATTTTACTCACATTAGTCCGAACTTGCCCGAGATCTTGTGGAACACACCTATAGTACTACATTGACTTCAGTGCATTAAAAATATAACGTACAGCGTGCCATTTTTGTAATGCAAAATGAAAATGATAGAATATGTGTTTTTACTTCAGAACCTTGTCTTCAGAAATTCGTTTTACAGATTTCAACCGTTTATCGTAAACTGATTTTTGGGAAATCACAAAAGTTTCAAGCCGAAATCGCTTACAAATGCAAATCATATTTCCGGACAATTCTATAAAGTAGCTAACAGAATAGTTTAGTCGCCAATTTTCCGAACATTTTCAGTTCTCTTAGTTGATTGAATTTGACTTTCCTTCTTGATCTAAGAAGTAAAATCATTTCACACGATCGGTTTGTGCAACAACTTTTTGACATATTGCTTTAAAGTGGAAAGTCGCCATATAAAATTTATGCCTTCCGTTGTTAGTGACAAAATTTTTAGAATTTGTTTTTGTTTTAAATGTAATTGTTCGAAAGAAAGAATTCTTTCGTATGAACTATATTGGCAACTATCAAAGGACATGAGATTTTTATTGCACAACGAAAAGAAGTGCATTATACTGTGAAATGTGTTGGCAGCATTGTACAACGTTGTTTTGCTTACCCTACGTTTCCACATGCAAGTAATTACTTGCAAGTAGTGTATACGTATTATCAACGAAAAATCGAGGAAACAGCCGATTGGCTGAATGTACAAAATTGTGTGAATGCTAGTGAAAAAGTGTGAGTTTATTGAGTTTTTCCAATATGCACTTGCATGTGGAAACGGGGGGTTAAAGTTTATGTCAAGGTACATTTACACAAGCACTAGGAATCTAGCTGTCCCTTTTTTATATGTAGTTATAAGGATTTGACATATAGAAGTCAGCGTTAAAAAACTGCAGTCAAAGTAGAAAAACTGCCATCTCTTGCCCTTCTTCATTTGTCATTGGCAAATTAAATGTTGCTTTTACTTCTGATTCATTAAATGTAAACAGTCGCTGTCAAATCAAATTAAAAAAGCGAAAACTTTTTGGTTTTTGTTCGATAGTTTTTGCTTTGAATTTAATATATACCTATAGGAGACACACTTATAAAACTTAAAAAACCAGCACAAAAATTTGAAATAAGCAACTGTTTGACAAAACCAAGTAAGGCAATTCAAACCAGTGGCATATGCAAAAAAGTATTACAACTATACATATTTTAATAAAACAAGTAAGCAGATGTTGTCCTCAAGCTCGACCATTTATAGTGGAACTATGATCATTACTTACTGGAGCCACCAGCCCGTGACATAGTAGCTAAATATTATAAAAGTTATCGCCTCCATATTTTATAACAAAACCAAGATTAAAAAGAAAGTAATGACATTTGAAGCTATTAAAGGGAGTGGTTTTGCAGCGTTACCGTTATGATACTAAAGTATCAATTTGACTCTTTTTCAACTGGTTTGATACCCTTTATGGCCCTTTTTTTAAATTACCCCTTTGTAAAATTTTTAACTATTTTGTGCCGCTTTTCGACTCTTTTTTGAAATAGCACCAGTGTTGCCAGTAGATTTTTCGGAAAAATACCTACACAGGCTAAGCAAATCCGACTTTTCCCTACACGTTGAAAAGATTTCCCCTACAAAAAATCCCTACGCATTATTGTCATTGAAAAAGAAGAAAAATACCATAGTTTTAAAAAATAAATTTTATTCGTATACATATTAAAGCTTTGACAAAAAATAAAAAAACTAAAAAAAAATGTACATTAAGGCAACAACCAAATTTTGGTCCCAGTACCGCACGATTGCGAATGTTGTGCTTTTTACAAAAAAAAAAAAAAATGTCGGGTTATTTTGGAATAAAAACCTCACCCACAAAAATTACTTTGTTATATTTCCCAAATAAAAAAGTACATTAATTTTAAATAAAAATGTTATTAACAACTAAAAGTGAAAAATGTTGTTTGTTGTATGTAATAATGATAACTAAAATAGTAAAATGAAAAATGTTGTTTAATTATAACAAATTGACTGAAAAAAAATATTTGCGTTTTTTTGGATAAATAAATAAAAAAAACTAAAATATTTGATTTCCAAACTTTACCGCGTTTTGTGGTTGAAATTTTTTTGAGAACCGCGAAAAAGTAATACCATTTTTTTAAATAATTTTCAGTAGTCCATTCAACTATGCTAGGGCCATTTTGATATTTGCAAAAAAATGTAAAAAAGTTATGGCCCTAATGTACATACATATGTACGTACTTTAAATTAAATTAAATTCAATTAAATCTTTCAACATTGAATGATATCTTAGAAAAAACATATACATACATACATATTAGTGTCGGCAACTTTTTAAGCCACAAACAACTCTGGCAATACGAGTATATTTTAATGCGATTTTAGGGGAAATACAATTTTTCAACCATTTTGGACAAGAAAATATCACAAAAAAACATTTTTTCTGTATTTATTTTATATATAATGCGATATTACGAAAAATCCCTACATTTTGGAGATTATAAAAAATCGGTCCGATTTTCCCTACGATGCTAATTTAGTATCAAAAATACCTACATGTAGGGATTTTCCCCTACTTCTGGCAACACTGAATAGCACTCACATTTTTTGTTAACACTGCTAAACAGTAGTGCTTCAGCTAATGCTATGTTTAAACGACGATGTAAACTATGCTTTGTAATATAAACCACTCGTTTTGCTCTCTGAAACTAGTTTGCCAAACATGCTGTTCATACGATTCATTCTTGTTAGTTTAATTTTATCAAAAATAGATAAAAAAAAAAATTAAAAATACATATATTATTCAATATTTTTAATAATACATATATGTAATTATTTTATCATTATTACTTTATTTTATTTAACATTAATTTTTATTTTGTTTTTTCTTTGAGAGCTAGTTCAGATAAACTAACGATAATTGTTATCAAAGTTGGAGATTAAAGTACATTTTTCCTGTTTCGCAGCATGTTTAAAAATGAAACGACCTGTTTCGCGCTAAAAGTTTTGTATGGCAAAACATGTTGTTTCAAACATGTTTGGGGCGCCAAACAGGAATGGGAGAGCGAAACACGAATATTGCTGTCCGTGTGAACATGGTATAAACAAATATTTTCGAAATTAGCATTGCTTAAAAATAAACTTTGGAACAGACTCAAAGTAGAAACTTACACTTCAATGTTTTCTTCTCTCAATTTGTTCAAAGCGGAGATGGAGGAATGGACTTCAAGCAAAGATTTAATAACAAAATATAAATTGAAATACCCTTTTTTTACCTCTTTTTATAGAAAACTCCTTTTTGTAACCCCTTTTGAAAAGTTCCAACGGTAACCCTGGGTATTTGTATGGGAGCGAAGGTAAAACAGGAACCAATTTAAATAAAATTTGGTAAGATGGTTAAGGTTACAATTTTCTAATAACAATTGAAATGTATGTACCAAATTACCTCAAAATTCCGACTTGCACTTTGCTCACAAGGTGTAAACCCACAGACATCCAGCCAGCTGGACTGACATCGTTAGATCGACTCAGAAAGTGATTATGAGTCGACCGGCATACTAAAACGTGGGCAAAAAACCAAAAACATAAACAAAAATATACATGTCGTCAGCTCATTATTGGTTTGACTTACCGACCATTTAAATAAACATGAGTAAGGTATGGGGAATATGAGTTTTGAATACCCCCTTCTGAATCCAAAAACTGTTTCACGAATTTTTTTTATGGTTTTTGAGATATTAAGCATTAATTTTGCTTCATATCCACTATTTCAAAGTTTATTAAGTATTGTTTTGCTCTACAAATTTCTCATACAAAAACGTACAGAATAAATTAAACTCTTGCTTTGTTTAATTTCCGTAAGAAAAACAAGTTGTTGAAGCGAAGGCAAAATAAAATGACAGCAAGAAAATAAATTTTATTCTTGCTTCGCTTCATTGTCGTAAGAATAAAAGTAGTAAAAGCAGAAGCAAAAAATATGCCAACACCTCAATACACAGCAGTAAGTATACGCATGCAGCACACAAAGCTGCTTTAAAAAAAATAAAATAGTAAAACTGCTGTATGCGGCACAAGCCAATAATTTCCACTTTCAATAAAATACTACCAACTTCTTAGTTCGTTCATGAACGTTCACACAAATTTAAGTTTTACTGCAAAACATACGCCAGAAGCTGTGATGAAAACACAAAAAATTTTATTGCGAATATTTTCATGTAAACCTTCATTGTCGTTTTTCTCCACTACGACTTTTTGGCATATGCGCCAAACCAATAACGAGCGGACGATGTATAACCAAAATGTAAACAACTTTTGACATCGTTAAGGAATAAACCAAATAAACATCTGGCGACTTGCGCACCCCTATTGAATAGGTCTTGGGTGGGCTTGGAACCAATATTTTTATGAGTTACACACGTCAGCACAAACCTCCTCAATTGAGGTGTGGGTAAAATCCGACCTAAGCATTACCATTAAATTTATCATAAAATATTTTAGTGCAACGTTATTGCATTACTACTTACTTTGACACTTTTATTGCACTATTTTTTGGACTACACTTTTTTCTTATCAAAGTGGTGCATTCTTTTTTAAATAACCCTTAAGTGTATGATAATAAATGCACAAATGTGGCATTATTATAAAAACAAATTATGAACAGTGCGTTATTACTGCATTATACTAGAGCAATGTTAACATGAGAAATGTTTTCCATTGGCACTAGAATATATTGTGAACAACAATCCTAAATAAAACTTTAGAATTGTTTTGATCACATAACACAAACATGCAGGGGTCTAATCACCGCATTCGATATCGAGTAAATTATCGTTTCGTGAAAACTATCGTAGTTTCCTGCATACACTGACGTATCGAATGAAAACTCGAGAGATATACAGCCCAATTATGAATACAAATTCCCCGGGAGTTTTTTCCCTTTTCCCATTTTTGCAATTGAATTTACATAGGAAAAATGGGAGAAGGGATAAAACTTCGGGGGCATTTTTATTCATAATAGGGCTAATAATGTCTTTGGTTACTCGATATCGAATGCTATCATCTCAAATTACGATACGTTTTATTCGATATCAATTTTGTTCGAGATCGTATGCGGTGATTAGACTTCAGAACTGGGAAAAAGGCCAGTCTAGCGGCGGGATAATCCAATCTTCTAAGCTAACAATCAGATCCACAATAATTGTTTGGAAGAATTAAAGAGATGGATGTACGTTCAAAGCTTGTTAAAAATTAGGCTGATATTTTTATCACAGTGGGTGCAATATCTGCTCTTTTTGACAATAAAATTCTTGATTCTCAGTTTTCAGTTTATTTTCTATATCTTTTTATTGCTTTTGCAAAATATGTAAAAGTCTGGAAAAGTACCATATTCCAGTATTATTCTAATAAAAATAAATTTTAAATGAAATTTAGAACTTTTTTAGTACTCCTTAACTCCCTAAAGATTTCGAGCACTTAAAGTTTTATTTCTGCCGCCAAATACAACAGGGGCCTAATTCTGGCATTCGTGATCGAGTACTTTCTGGATTCGAAAGCAATTTTATTTCAGTCAATACTGAACGAATCAAAATTATTTTTTTGGAATTGTGAAACTCAAATGAATGCTTTACAATAACGAAAAAATAATTCCAATTCGTTCAGTATTGACTGAAATAATTAGATATTAAATTGCTTTCGAATCGAGAAAGTACTCGATCACGAATGCCAGAATCTTGCCCCTGGTCAGGGAATTACTTTAACGTATAAGTTTTAGACCTAATGAAAGACAATTTAAATCTATCAGGACTATTTCTTCCTTTTATAATGATTATATTGGTAAATATCGGTGACACACCTCCATCCGATGGTCCAAATTTTCGATGACGCTGAGCCATAATTCAGGTTCTATGCCGTTAATGTGCTGAGTTATCTCATCCTTTAGCTCTTGAATTGTTGCTGGTTTATCGACGTACACCTTTTCTTTCAAATAACCCCAAAGAAAGAAGTCCAACGGTGTCAAATCACATGATCTTGGCGGCCAATTGACATCGCAACCAGGTAAGATAAAAAGTTCGTTATCATCTCACGATAGCGAACACCATTCACAGTAACTGCCTGACCGACCTCATTTTGGAAAAAATACGGCCCGATGATGCCGCCAGCCCATAAACCGCACCAAACAGTCACTCTTTGTGGGTGCATTGGTTTTACGACGGTAACTTTTGGATTATCATTCGCCCAAATGCGGCAATTCTATTGACGAATCCACTGGGCTGAAGATGTGCCTCATCACTGAAGAAGATTTTTTTCAAAAATTGATCATCCACTGTTGCCATTTCTTGCCACCATTCTGACCATTGAAGACGTTTGGAATGGTCAAGAGGCTTTAGTTCTTAAGTGAATTGCACCTCGTAAGCGTGTAAATACAAGTCTTCATGCATAATGTTCATCAAAGACGAGCGTGAGTGGTGCAATTGTTGGGCACGACGACGAGATGAGGTGGACGGAGAAAATCACGAAGTGCACGAAATGCATTTCGATTTGAACGCCCATTTTCATAATAAGCCTGAATAACTTTAACGCTTTGCTTTCCATGGTTCAAATTGAGTTAGTCTGAAATTGAGAAATGTCAAATGAAATGCAGAAAAAAACTTGACGTTTAGGTGTGGTTCACATTCAACATCGGCCCTTAAAACCACCCTTTATATATCTATCCGTTTAAGAGCTTTTTATGAGTTTGGGAATCAACTTGTTAGTGCATGTTTAACCCTTTGCAGCATATTTTAGTTAAAAGAGCATTTTTTTAGTTTATAGCGCATATTTCACCTTTTTGAAGCAAATTTTTTAAAGATGTCTACAAGTGCTTTCGCCGCGAATAATAAAAAAAATTGTGTTAATGCTGGCTAGCGGATGGCTTTTCTGTTTTAAATATTTATCTGTATACATAGCAACCTAGACACATCGTTTAGTATACCGATAGACTCAGAATCACTTTCTAATCGATCTAACGATGTCTATCCGTTTGTATGTCTATGTAAACCATTTGTGAAAAGTACAACTTGCAATTTTTAGATAATTACATTTGGTAAAGAAGTTTAAATTGCACTAAGAACGAAGCATGTGTAAAAGGTGATGATTGGTCTATCATTTCACAAAGTTCGTCCATCTAATTATGTTCGTATTCGCCCTAAAAATATTTTAATGCGAATTAAGTTCTTTTTGGAATCAGTTCACATTTGACCATTGGTCCCATCCGTTAGTAGTATTTACTTCCTTTTAAATTTTAATATTAATATAAAACTCGCCAGACCGTCCCTAAAATCCCTTAAGGATCAAAAATGTCATGTAGATGGTAAATGTATCTATAGTCAAGCCTTATAACGAAAGTTGTGGTCAAAGTCGTGGTCATTAAAAATGTTTATAATTAAAATTTCATGATACCAATTTCCTAAAACGAATGGATATACATTTTTATCTCATAAATTAACTTTGTTTTGGTGAGCCCATCGGTTCCAAATATGGTACAATCTCGCAAAATAAAATTTTTATGTGGGCACCTAAGCGATGCATTTTTGAAAAAATAGAAGAAAAATAGAATTTCTGCCTCTCCGAAGCCATCAATCCGATTTTAATCAACCGATTTTAAACATAGAAAGATCATTTTTTTAAATACTGTGGTGTAGGGTATCATATGGTTGGGTTGAGCGACTATACTTTCTTACTTGATATAATATGAATTACATACATACTTATTTCTACGTATTTTAATCCTAATTTTTGATTTTTTAATAAGGCTCAAGTTCATCAAATATAATTTTCGTTAAATTATTTTAATTAAGGAAGGAATTTTACAACAAGAAATTAATTAAAAGTTATTAATAATTTTTCATTCATGAACTATCGAAAGGTTGAACCCGGTTCGAACTTACTTGTATCGAGAATAACCCCATTCTCATAATCAGAGTTCTTTGCAGTTTTACAAATATCGTCTAATTTTTGAAAAGCACAAATAAAATGAGTAAAATATTAATACATAACTGTATGTGATTTTGATTTAGCACGATTTTTAGGTTCGATAAAAATAAAAGAATACGATATTGTACTTATCCTTAACATTATTATTTGATTTACACGTACTTTTTTCGGTCCCAATAGACCACGTAAATCGAAGTTTACCGTATTTTTATTTTGAAATATGATTTCAAACATTTTTTTATTTTAGCAATTCTACTTTTACCATAATCAAAAGCTTTGTTTTAATGAAACTATTCAATTATCAAACAATAACGAACATTTTTTTTGTTGAAACTATCAAATTTGATATTAATAAAAAAAGAGTCAAGTATTTAACTAGTTAATTAGATATTACATATTTATACATTAAATAGACTTGAATGTTTTGAAAATAACAAAAAAATTATATAACAAAATTGAATTTATATTAAAACCTTAATATGTAAATGATTTTAATAGTTGTGGTGGATGTGTGTATGTTATTGTGGTTTCATTAAATTTTTTAAAACATCGATTAGATAATTAGGATCATTTTTAGAATTATTACAACAAAAATATGTACGTATATCTTTAAGATATAATAATATATTGTATTACATACACGAATGTAATATTTTATTCTAAAACACATACACATACAACCTTTCATTTTTTTTTTTTAATTTAATTTCAATTAATAAGTTAAAATTAATTAAACACAAAATTCGTTTTGGCATTTCAGAAACCAAATGAAACCAATCGAATTTTAAGCATAAATAAATATTATTTAAATTTATCTAAGAAAACAAACACACACATATTTTGTATAATAACTAAATACATTAATAATAAAACAATAAATAATTCGTACATACTCGTAGTATTTATCCCACCAATTAAAAATGAGATAAAGAAAATATTCTAATACAAAAAAAAGGAAAAAAATATAATGAAATCCAAAGAATTGCACTTAAAACAATACTAAACTATTTATGATTTCTAATAAAATCGAAATCGAAATCTAAAACAAAAACAAAACAAATATTTTAATGACCAATTACTTATCAAACAAAATACAATTTAAATAACAAAACAAAATTAATGAGCTTTTAATTTTTAAATGTAAAACAAACAAATAAATAATTTAACGCTTCATTGTATGTGTTTCAATGGCAAATATTCTGCATTTATTAACAATTTAAAAACTAATAATATTATGTTAATTTATTGTATTGTACTTAATGCTAAAGTAAAATCTTAAAAACCTACAATCTAACAAGTTAATTTATTAAATAAATAAACACAAAACAACAAAAATAGTTTAAACAAATAAAAAAAAATATGTGAATTCCACCCTACTGAATATTCCTTTAAGAAATAAAACAAACAACAAAATATAAATAACACCAATTAAATTAAATCAAATGATTCAATGAAGTATCAATAATTTATAAAGTTTAATAAGCAAACTAAATAGTAATATTACAATAATTTATAAAACACAATAATAAACAATAAAAATAAAAATAAAAAAAATTATATTTAATTGCCATAAAATTTACATTTTTGTATTGCAAAATCTCTATATTTCAAAAAACTTTACCGTTTTATTTAGTTTCTTGTCTATATTTCTTTACAATGATTAGCATACTTTAGGGATGACAAAATTACAAAATACGCATATGCATGTGTACAATCATCCCCCATTTTTGGTTGAAGATTATAAAACTTTTAAGGAATTTTATGTACTTTTAAATAAAAAAAAAAAATCCAAAATTTGAACTTAATTGCAGCCAACTGACTTCCTGTCATACAAAATGTTAAATAAATTAGAAAAAAAAATAAACAAACAAACACATGAAATGTAACGATAATTATGGAATCTTAATAGAAAAAAAAACATAAATACAAGATTGATAAAAACCCGTCCAAATAAAATTTGATTTTATTGAACCAACAAAATAACAAACAAAATTATCATTATTCATTAAAAAATATCTCTAAATATTTATGAAGTCGTCAAAGAAGTAAATTTTAAATAAAATTGTATGTAATAAAATTTTGAATTAGAAAAAAAAAACGTTTTCATAATCAGTTTAATTAATTTGTTACTAGATTCTGAAACTAAACGCAACTTAAGCGCCATTTTTTTGGTAAAAGGAAATTTAAAATGCAATAAGAACGAAGTACAATGTACAACTACGCAGCGGGAAAACTCAGAAGACCTTCTTGATTCAAGACTTATCAAAGGCCTGTTTAAAAATTTTTTTGATTCAATTACTATTCTTATCTCAAAGAAGACCTCGGCTCTTTCTTATAAAAGATAAGATACACATTCCAAATTGCCTTCTATGTGAAGGGAGAAGAGAATGAGTACACAACATATTTTGTCTTGTTTTTTTTTTTTTTTGCCAAAGCAAAAGTAAAACAATATTTTTTTTTTTTGATCCAGTTAACATTTTTATGTAATTGCAAAAGAAACGAGAGCGGAAGGCCTACCCAAAAAAAAACTCAGAGGCCTTCTAGAAGGCATCCGTACTCCTTCTTTTTCCCGCTGGGTCGTGACTAGTTAAATAGAACTTAAAAAAAAAAAAATAATATTAAAAATTATACTTTCCCCTTACTCTACTTTTAGTTAATTTGAACTGCCTTTACTGGGCACAGGCGGTATATGAGTTTTCTGAATTCTTATTAATTCTCTACTAAACGTACGTCCTAAGCTGACCTGACATCTCTTAAACCTTACTAAATTTAGATTTTGGCCAGGTGTTTCTAGAGCCAGCTCACTGCCTACTACCTTGTGGGTTATAGCTAAGAGCATGTTTTTTCAATAGGCCGTAATGGGAACAACATTTTATAAGGATATTTAACGTCAATCGCGAGAGAATCGTGGCAACCCCACCCGATTGCTACCTATTAGTAGAGAAGAACCGTTAATAAGTTTTACGTATGTTCCCTGCAAATCATATTGGACTACTTGATCCATTTTAAATAAAATGGACTATTTACAAGAAGGTCCAATGCAATGCAATCATGGACCATGTTGTTGTTAAAAAAGAGTTTGTAGTTAAACGACATGTTTTGGTTTTCAAACAATTTCAAAACTTATCCTATTGAGTGTTGCATGAAGTAGTTTTAAAACTAATCCACTAGGAGTATGTCTAAAAATGGAGTAGTTTTAAGACTACTCCGTTGTAATACAAATCAGGGTTTTATGGTCCCGCCCTAGGACATCGGAGTGTTAATTATACCATGTTTTTTTCAATACATATAATACATGCGTGTATGAACTATTCGTATTATTTGCAGGGTAGCCAGATGTTTTCGTAGACGAATTAGTTCCTACACTTTGGCTCTTAAGTTGTCATATACTTAAGAGCCAAATAAATCACGCAAATGCCACAAACATGTTGAAATTTTTAAGGATGTAGAAATGTTTTGGGTTATTAATTGGGGTGTTTGCTAGTTTGAACAAACATTTGAAGTATGTTTGTAGCAATATTAAAAATTTTTAATATTTAGTAGAGAAGTTGGATTTTTGTCAAACTTTTTGTGGTGTCTAGTGCTAAATACGTGAACACTTTACATAGTAGAGACGTAAAAGAAGAAGAATTACAATCATTTTCAGCCGTGAATTTTAATTCTCAAAGCGGATTTGTTTGCCCCAAAACAACTTATGTTTGAACCACTCCTTACTTTATATTCTTTTACTTTCTTTTATATTTCTCCCCGTTTGAAACCAATTGCGAGCAGTACAATTACGACAGTATAATCGTCATCTCTATTTATTGAAAACAAATAAAAAATTAATGTTTGTACAAAATAGGTTTGTGTTGTTTGTTTGCAAGCAGAAACAAAGTGTATGCTTGTCAAGCCATTTGTGTAGTTTATTTGGCTCTTTATGTATTATTTTGGTTACTTTTTTGGTTTCTTGCCGCACGTACATAAATACATACATGAAACGTTTTTCTTGAAGTGGTAGTGAATTTATAAAAATAAAAATACGAAGTGGTTTTACACAAACAAAATGCCTTTTGTATTGTGTTTTTACATTGTTGTAAAATTGCACAGATCAATTTAATATACGTTGGTTCTCATCTTCCCAGTTGATCGTCTAAGTTGGTAAATTTACAGCATGTACACGACATGTTTTTTACATCTGACTTGTCAAATTTCCCACTGCAAAATGCATACATGTCGTGTGTTACCTTAATAACATTGCTTCTGTAAAGTCAGATGCAAAGTCATCTGCCAAAATTTCAACTAGAGCGTGCTCTATTTTCTTCTGACAAACCATCTGACATCAGAAATCTATGCCGGGAAGAAACCGGCAGCGGCGTCCACTATTGACGGAATCATTAGCCAGCTGAAGTTAATATATTACAATACCGAGATATGTATGACCATCTCGCCATTGAAAAGAGTTTATGTAAATCTATATATATATAAAAATAAGTTGTCCTATGTTCGTCATTTTATAACTCGAGAACCACTCAACCGTTTTTCAAACGAGTACATGCGTTGGAAAGGTCTACTTTCAGTGATGGGTTATAAAAAAAACATTGAAAAATTTCTACGAATATGCGTTATACGCGCACTTTTATGATGGTGTGTTTTCCCTATATAAAATGTATTTTTTTCCTTATGAGAATTACATTTTGTCTAGAAAATTTAATTTTTAATAAAAAGACGTAAACGTATGTTATTGTATTGTCCAGCAACGCGGGCAGGGATACTCTAGTATATATATTATACATAATATCCTGAATTGGTATTTTTGAATTAAAAGAAAAAAATGTTAAGATGGCTGAACTATTTTACGGAACCGAGAACTATTTGGTTTCTGCAATAACTATCCGAAAAAAACAAAGACAATGTCAGAAGCAAACCACATGTACGTTTGTGACCGAATATTATAAACCTTCTGTAAAACCGCAATTTTGACAGACATGCACAATTACATGCCGTCGGCTTAGAGTGTAAACCTGCTAACTCCCTTCTAACAAATTTTACAGGAGATACAAAAAACATTTTATTTTTCCTATTTGCTGCTTGAGAGGCAAACCAAAAATATTGTTGATTTTACTCACTTCAGGACTCACATTGAAGAAAAACTACATGCTGGTCGACGAGGCATATCTTCCTCGACCATACGGCATTAAAATCTCAATTTACTTAAAAAGTGGATTTAGCAGGTTTACACTCTAAGCCGACGATGTGACTTAAAAAGATGACAAGTCAGATGTAAAAAACATGTCGTCTACATGCACCTTAAGTAGTCGTCCTTCAAGATTCTTAGCCAGAACGGAACATCTGATATATCTACTATGAAACAAAACAGTGTGAAGGTTAAAGTAGACGAAAACAGTTTTTACTTCTTATAGCTTTACCTATTTCTTACATGAAATGGGAAAGAAAAAATTGCATCGTTTCTCGATTTTCAAGAAAAAAGGGTTTCTGTATTTGAATGCGAAAACAAACAACACAGATTCTGCTTTGCAGATTGGCATAGACCAGCACTGATTTAACGAACACAAACAGAAAAAGTACTATTTGGAGAGCCCTAGTCCGACCTTCGTTGTTAACTTAAATTCCTTTCGTGGGATTCTTCTCACTTAGCCATAAGTCGTACCGGCAGGAATCTAACAGTGGTGCTCGTAGCACTGCCTTGTTGTCGATTTCCCTGATGTTTTAACTTAAAATAATGGACAATGTTTGAGTGGGGTACACACTGTCGTTCATAAGAGACAGTTGTGCTAAAAATTTCGCTTGCTCGATTGTATGGGCGCCAATTTTCCTCAATCAATAGTCAAGCACAAATTATCTTGTTAACTGTTGACTGGTGAAATTTTTGAATGTCACTTAAGTTCGATAATGTGTACCCTGCTTTAGAGGTTTTATTACATAAGACAAAACAAAATATAATAATATTTACTTAAATATCTCTTAAAAATTAAAGAATATAATTATAGAATCTACCTAAATACATACAAACAAATATGTATGCAAATGGAATGAATTATGTAAATGTTGAATTCTTATTAATTTTTTCTTAAAAGAAAACTTAATTTTGTATTTACAAAAAATATAATGTAAATTAAAATATTAATTGAAATGTTGATGTGTGAAATTTATAAGACTAGTACATTTTTTCCTACCTAATGTTTAACTGAAACAAAAAAAAAAATTAGTAATATTATAAAATAATATGTAATAATTAGTATACATTTATAAAATTAAATAAATAAATGAAAACATTAACGAAAAACATACAAATTAACAAATATTATACATTATTATAGAGAGTACCTTTTTGGAAAAAAAATTGTAAAAATAATTTAAAAAATTAACATGAAAAATAACACAAAAAATATAAAATGAAAAAAAGAGAATGTAGTGATGCAAATTGAAGAAAATCATTATAAATAAATAAAACTTTATAAAGGGATTACAACAACAATTTAAAGCATTTTTTTTCATTAAAGTTAAATTTAACGAAAAACTTATAGAAATTTAAATATTAAAACAAAAAAAAAAACAGAAATGAATTTAAAAACAAAATTAAATTATTTTTATATACCATTAACAATTGTAGCCACTAAAATGTAACAAATTAAAAAAAAAGTAGACTTAATAAATTTTGTTCGAGTTAAATTTTTCGGAATTTTTATATTTAAATCTCTTAGAGAAATAGAATCTAAATAATTTTTCGCAAAAAGACAAAAACAAAACACACAACTTGTTTTATTTAGATACATACATATATTTTATAATATGGTTTCCTTAAGCCCTTAAGCCCATATGACACTACATTTTTAATGCATTGTTCAAGTTTTGGTGAACAGTACAAATATAATGTAATAGAAAAATTTACCAAGTGCAAAGAGTTCAGCTGTATTAAGATAAATGGCAAACTGTCAACAATTTTTAAAAAGTTATCGATAAAAAATGAAGTTATGTCAAAAAAAATGTAAAATTGTTTAACTTAAAATTGACATTTCAAGCTTGAAATATTAAAAGTGTTGCTGAAACAGCGGTTTATGGGCAAATTCAGCGATTTAACCCTTTTTGTTTTTAGGTTTCTCATAAACAAAAAGTTGGCAACATTTAATAAAATAAACAAAACAGGGATGGCTAAGTTGTTTCAATTGTACTTTTTTGTTGATACTTTTTAAAAAAATATGTATAATACCTTTTTGTGGTATTTTTTATGAACAAAAATAAAATTAATTTCAACTAAAAAAATCTTTTAGTACAATTAGGGTAAAGAAGTACAATTTTTAAAGGTTGTTGGTACAATTTTAAAAATTCTCAACGCCATCCCTGAAACAAAACCATAACAAGAGAAAAAAAAACTACAAAACTTTGTTTACATTTTTTATAGTTTGCTCCAGTTTGCTCTTTCTAACATTTACTGTTTCTTTCTATCAATTCTATATCAATTAATGAATAAAAAATGTAGTGTCATAAGGGCTTTATGACACTACATTTTTTATTCATTAATTGATATAGAATTGATAGAAAGAAACAGTAAATGTTAGAAAGAGCAAACTATAAAAAATGTAAACAAAGTTTTTTAGTTTTTTTTTCTCTTGTTATGGTTTAATTTCAGGGATGGCGTTGAGAATTTTTAAAATTGTACCAACAACCTTTAAAAATTGTACTTTTTTACCCTAATTGTACTAAAAGATTTTTTTAGTTGAAATTAATTTTATTTATGTTCATAAAAACACCACAAAAAGGTATTATAAATCTTTGTTTAAAAAGTATCAACAAAAAAGTACAATTAAAACAACTTAGCCAACCCTGTTTTGTTTATTTTATTAAATGTTGCCAACTTTTTGTTTATGAGAAACCTAAAAACAAAAAGCGGTAAATCGCTGAATTTGCCCATAAACCGCTGATTCAGCAACACTTTTCATATTTCAAGCTTGAAATGTCAAATTTAAGTTAAACAATTTTACATTTTTTTTGACATAACTTCATTTTTTATCGATAACTTTGGTAAAATTTTTGACAGTTTGCCATTTATCTTAATACAGCTTAACTCTTTGCACTTGGTAAATTTTTGTATTACATTATATTTGTACTGTTCACCAAAACTTGAACAATGCATTTGTAGTGTCATAACACAGAGTCTTCACCTGAGATAATATCTGATATAATATGTGAGAGAACGTCGGCAGAATGAGAGAACAAATTTCTTCATATTAATCTTTATCTTAAACAAGGGGAACACGTATCTTATAAGATTTCATAATTGAATGACTCTCGTACAGTAAACTTGTATCGTTTTTATTCTTTTTTTTAGTTTTTTCTTTTGTTTTTGTTTAAAATATTGTTTTTTTAAACACTTATCACAAGATTTTCACTAATTGCAGTAAAAAATTTAACAATTTAAAGAATGCGTCTTATTATTGTTTTATATTTATGTATGTATGTGTATTTTTGACAGCTCATCTTATAAGATAGTTGTTATAAGATTTCTCATAACAACTGTCTCATAATATATATTATAATATTAATATTAACACTATTTGAGAGTCCACACGTAAGATAATACTCTCTGCGATTGAATTTGACGTTTGCTGATATAAAAATCTTATATCTTATCTCAGGTGGAGACCCTATGTAAGGGCTTTAATAATTAGCGAAAAATTTTCCATTTTTCTTACCAGTTTAAATGTAATTTCAGACACGACTATAACCTGGCGAATTTCAATTTCCATATCTATATAGAACCGACTCTTTTAACAATACTAGACTAAGCAAACAGGAAATCACATGATTTTCAAGATCAATTGACGTAACCGTGGTATGAAATAATCTTACCTGAGAACCAGGGCGAATTCACTACAGGTGGCAGCGAAAAGCCTGCTGATTTTAACCGTTCGAACCAATTTGTTTTGGTTTTATAATCTTTTGCTTAGAAATGCTCAAAGTTTCGAGCCGTAAGCACTTGTGCAAAAAACCTCTGTTGTTTCTCTTGTTTTTGTATTGTCGTAGCATTGCTGCCGCCGGGTACATGAATGCGCGTCCAGTTTCTTACCAGTTTCGTGTAACCCGATCACGTTTTTCCTTTCAAGTTTTAATGACACTTTTAACCAATACACTCGTTCATTTAAAAACTGAAAGGAACTTGCCTTTTAAATTCTCTTTCAAGTCGAGTGTTTCAATTTACGTTCAAGAAAACAGCTGATTACAAATTTAGTGAGCAAATTTTTTGTCTGTCTTTATATATTTTTTTCTTTACGACATCTTAACAGTAAACTGCTTAAAATTGCGTGCAGTCTACGTCACAGCTTTCAACTATTGGAAATTTTGACAAAAACTATATGTAAAAGAATATCAAGAAAAACTTGATCGTGTACTCAAGGTAAGCTAACTCCCAATAAAAAATGGAGGTTTAAAACCAGGCGAATTTAAATAAGTTGACCGCAAAGGCGAATTCATAGAAAACAGCGAATTTAAGAATATCAACACAAATAAACATCACTGACAGAAACAAAGCGTAAACCTAATGTTTAAAAAAGCTAAAATATACATGATGCCATCAAATCCGAATAGCTGCTAAAACTAGCACCATTGTCAGAAAAATGACAACATTGTAAGATCTGACCATCGTCTGTACGATGCTTTAGCAGTAAGATGTTACGTCTCAATCTGTAAGATATAGATTGGTCTTACTTTTTTACGGTAAGGTTAAGTTACGGTTACTCCCGGCTAACTGAGCCTTAACGAGGCCTTTATTGCGTAGCTCATAAATATGCACTACCTTTTTAAAGTTTAAAATTAATGCTTCGCAAATATGAAAATTTTTTATTAGGGAAAGTCATATATGTTTTAATACAAAAAAAAAACACACACACATTAGAGAGGTGAAAAAATCACTTTTTGCAGGTATGTGATAGTGTAATCTTGGCCAAATTTTTAGATTCTACGATCATTTGAATTAAAAATCTTTTAAGAATTCGTTAAAATTTGGCGAATTGTTTGGTTAGTATGACAATTAACTTGTTCATAGTCCTCCGTATCGTTTTCACTAAGTTGCTGTTAGGTTGGATTTTCATTATCAGTTTAAGGCTTAAAGAAATAAACTGGTAAAGGAAAGGGCGTAGGGAGCCTTTCTTACTCATGTATGTATTTTAAACCAAAGAAGTACGCATTAAGCTTTACTTACAAGATCAACACGTGTTGAAATGTTATATTTCCGACCACATTTTAAGAATGAACCCCAATAATCCGACACAGAAAACATTCCAAAGCAATCCTACAATCTAAATAAAATCGGTGTGAACAATGTAGAAGAAAGTACGTTAGATCACTTAGCTACAGTAAGATAGAGATAAATGGATCAAACTTTTACGGGAGGCCAAGATTAAATATGGATCGCAGCGCTATAAATGTTGATGATATTCCCAACCTTTATTTAATATCTGAAACAAACGTTATTAGAGAAATCTTTTTTAGACAGTATACAGTTCATCCTCGCTTATCCGGGTCTCTGTTAATCGGCTATATCTATTAACCGGCATGCTGCTTGCTTTGCTTTATAACCTCCATTATCCGTGATTTTACCTTTTTTCCGTGCTTTGTTTTTAGACTTTCTTCAAGAAATCTTTCATGAACCCAGACTTCGCGGATTCCCAGCTAAGTTCCTGAATTTTCTAACAGTATCTGGAAAATGTGTTCTCTTTTGTTGGGTTTACTATCATTATGTCTTTTGTATCTAAAATTCTTTAAGATATTTTACCTTTTTTTGTTACAACAATATAATTAAGATTAAATCTATATTAATATACAAAAAATATATGTGTATGTATAACTCTGGTAAATTAATTACGACTTATTTTATCTTAAAATATATGTATTCTGTGTATTTGTCATTTGATTTGCCTTTTTTAGTTTGAACTTTCTAGGACTAAGTAATCAGTATAAAAAGCATAAAAAATAAACAAACAAAAAAAAAAAATAATAATAATAAAAGAAATAATAATAATGAAATCCTTAGGTAACACAACGAAATAATTTCACAATTTGGAGGAGCACATTATGAACGCCCCGTTGTAAATTTGCAAATGTCCCTTCCTCACTATATGCATCTCATGCTCTCTTTCTATTTCTCGCTGTCATTCTCGCTCAGCTATTTATTGATTGGAAAGATAAAAATACAATATGAATATTAAAATTTTCTTTTAAAAAATATTTTCGATGTCTTGTAATTTATATGACCGTAAAATGTGCTTTTTAAATTGATGAAAAATATTTCAAAATTTTTTCGTTTGTTATCCGATAGAAATTTTTTAATCTGTGTGTTTGAAAGCGAAAAAAATGAATTATTTAAATGTAATTTTTAACAATATTAAAAAAATTGCTGACTTTTGTAAACAAAATAAATTTTAGAAATTTAATATTAAAAAACGAAGCACACCGATAATTATAAATTAAATAAATTTAATTAAAAAAAACTAAATTTTATAATAAAAAATATTTATATATATTTATTCACGTACCTTTATTATAATTGTAAACTGAAAATACTTAAAATTTTTCAAAAACAAAATAAAAAACAATAAATGAAAGTTGAAAAGTAACAAATTAAATCTTAATAAATATGAATATTAAATAACCCAAAAACAAATTAGAAATATTTAAACAAAAGAACACACGAAAACATTTGAATTTATGGCTGTTTAAACACTTTAGAAATTAAAGAAAAATTACAAATATTAATAATTATTAAACAAAAAAAACAACAATTAAAACAAAATAATATTATGTACTACAAAACTAAAAACATTTTTTAAACTTAACAAAATAAAAATAGTTTAAAAAACTTTAAGACTCCTTAATTTTTTTACATTTCCAATTTATAAAATATATAACATAAATAAAATTCAAATATTAATATTAATAAAAAACGAATACAAAAAAATATTTATAAAAAAAAATAATAATGAAAAAATTATTACACAAAAATTCTAAAACAAAAATTACAAAAAAGAAAATTATAATTAAAGCCGTCGTAGAAAGAAAAATAATAATAATAATAATAATATGTGTTAAGTTATAAAATGTATGCATAAAATCATTAATTCATTGCTAAAAAAAATACAACAATAACAAATATTTATAAGCCACAATTATAAAATTAATAAACCATTTCATTTAATCATCATCGTCATAATCATCATTTAACCCAGCAACAACCGTTTCACTATATTAGTAGAAATGAATTTGAATTTACAAAATGACTGCGAGTACACAAGTGGTCATGAAAATAGCACTGCATTTACTAACAGCCTAAGGAAATTACTTTATTTAAGGTTATTGTATATGTATTTAAAACATATCAATTTAATACAAATTAAATGTTAATTCGACTTGTTTAAAGCAGGTTTTCAAAGTTATACATGATTCAGATTATGCTAAGTGACTCTGCAACCATAATCGTACTCTCTTTTGGTATCCCTTCGAAAACTCGTACACGTTCAGGCGTTACGTTTTTTGTTGATAGCTAGAGGCTACAATTTGACGTTTAACTATTAAATTTGAAAAATGTTAACGAAACATAATAAAGAGGAACATCAAATTTTTACTTGATTCTACATTTCGTGCTATTTGTTTACCCTGCAAACCTTTGAACACCCTTGGTCTCAACCTCCTGTTTCATGAAATATTTCTGTGCGACATGTTGAATAGTGTGTAAAATTCTTTTTTAATTGTAATATCGATTGATACACCCCCAATATATTAAGAGTACCCGTTCTTATTTTATTAAAATCTTTTCGTGCAGCTTGCAGGATTTCATATGAATTTAAATGTAATAAGATCATAAAATACATCCTTTCTTAAATCAACCGTCAATTATTTGCTGTCACGATTAGTCAATTTTTTCAAAATTACGACCCATTGAAAAGTTTTAGGTTAGGTTCCTTTACAGCCATTAAGCGATTAGTGGTCTCTTTGTGACACAGTTTCCTCTTCCTTCTCGTCATGACAAATCCTGCAGCAGTCATTAAATTCTACACCCATTATCCTCGCATGAGTCCCTACAGGCCAGTGCGAACCTGTTCTAATTTGCTCCCTATTTACCGTAAGTAGAGAAAATGTCCTCCGTTCATCATAGTCAGGCCACAATTTTGTGAATACGGAGCAGATGCATCCACCAGTCTATCCTTACTGACAAAGTTTAAAAGACTATGCGAGACTTCCAGGCAGTTCACATACCCTGGTATCCACGTTAGCGTTACTTTCAAACGATTCGCAATCTCAGAGATCTATCTTATCCAGTTAGCCGCAGGACACTACAGTCATCCGGCAGACGAAAGGGAACTTTTATATCCAGTTCCTCTATGTAGAAACCTCCGCCAATCCTACTTCTTTTCTTCGAACCGTCAAGTCAGTTATAGAAAAGGCATCAGGGACGAACAGCTGCGTCCTAGAGAAGTTTTGCTCCATTTTGTAATAAGAGAGAAAAGCATTTTCTAGCTGTCTAAACTACTCATGCCAAAACAATTTGTATGTAGTTAACCGAAATTGAAAAATATGATTTTGACAGCGTGTTCTATAATCCAAGTGAGTTGCAAGAAACAAAACATGTAAGCAAATAAATTAAAAAGGGATAAAGGAGGAAGCAAGAAAATAGTATATTTGTTAGTAGAACTGATTTTTTAATTCAAGTTGGCAGTGAGCTGCTCATAAAGAGAAAATTTGTATACGCTCTCAGAGTTTAAAGAGTTCATGAATTCAGTATAAATATTAGTCAAATATTGTTCTTTTATACCTAATACTCTCTGTCTACAGCGTTGTGTTGCCGTTATTCTTAATTCGGTTCAGATTTATACCAAATATGCATATCTATAGCATTGAATTTGAAAATAAATATAATGGTATAGAATAATCCAATCAAGTCCGGAGGTTAAATAATTTTGAAACAATAAAATTTTTTAAAAAATACAATTGTTTTGGAATATTTCATTCCATTCAGCATTCCAGCAGTTCCAAAATGCAACTATTTTTGTGATCACATCTGTATTTAAGGATAACTAAGCTAAACAAAAAAAAAAAAAAAAAAAAAAAAAAAAAAAATGGCAACAAATTGAAAATACATAAGCAAAATAAAAATACCAAATAGAATTATAAAAGCATTACAAATAGGAGAGTCTTTAATATATAAAACAAAAATTAATAACTTTTTGTGAAATTCAGTGTCTTTGTTAAACACATAAATACAACAAACAAATAAAATTAAAAAAACAAATACAAAACAAGAAAAAAAAAATATTAAAAATATAGTAACAAATGCAAAAATAAATACATAAGTAAATAAACAACAACTACAAAACAAAACTTTATTAAAAAACAAACAAAAATACAATGTGCATTACATTAGTTTATTTGTATGTGTAACTAAAATTACGATAAAAAATTAAAGAATTAATAAATTTTTATTGTATGTATTATATAAACAGTTTTTATTAACTAATGCTCTGTATGTAAAATATATATATAGAATAAATAATATTTATATTTAACAAAAAACCCAATAATTAATAAATTATGTACAATATTATTAGTAAATATAATTATGAATATTAAACAAACAGATTTATTAATACACAAAATAAAACAAATAAATAAAAAATTCATTTTTAAATGTATGTTTTACTTTAGTTACTACAGATCCAATCTACCAAATTATATACATTATTGCAAAAGTACATACTTATCTCTATACATTTGTACAAACATGCGTATGAACGTGTGTGAACATGTAAATCTACTTTTTATGTCTAAATATTTAAATCTTAAAAGAACAACTTGGTTTGTATGAATAAAAACGTATTTGAATTTACTATTTTAATTAAAATCTGCCGATGTGTGAGTGTATATGCCTCTCTTCTTTTTTTTGCAAGCACCAACAAACAAACATCAATGCATACATATTACATACGCCCAAAAGTATACACCAAAACATGTACTCATCGATTTCACAGGTTGTATGTTCTATAACCGTTATGTTCTGTATGAGCAAATGAAAAACAGCAACAATAATAACAATACATATTTAATTATCCATGTTCATGTATATGTAATATAAGAATTTAAATATTAACTACAACAACAAAAAAAATTTGTGACAGTTTATATGTATTTGCAATTAGTTACACAATAGAATGACCTAAAAAAACTTGTATAAAGAAATAAAAAACAAAAATATATATTACAATATAAAAAAAAAACAAAGAAAATCAAATGCAAATAATAAACAAGAGTAAATACCTATTAAAAACAAAAAAAAATAAATTTGAGTGTTTTATTTAATAACAAGTTAGAGAAATATAATTTTCTGTACCAAATCTTTGATACCCTCCACCGACAGTTCAGGAGTAGACTCTACATACATGGGACTTATAAATTATTTACCAGTCTCCATAAAAACTGACGCCAGTATTATAACTGTTGGCGGTTTAGACCTATGTTAAATTATGGGCCGACCATCTGAAAGTTTTATGGTTTATTTCTATTCATATAAAATTTAATTTGAATAAATTATCATGATTCGTACCAGTTTAAGCCGTACAAAAATGATTTTCAGGACAGGAATTTATATTGGAACTACATTGCTAAATTATGAAGTGATTTATTGTATTAAAAAACCAAATATTGAAACAGTTGTGAAATTTGTTTTAGCGCTTAAAAGTGCTTTTCAGAAGGCTGCTTTATACCCGACTATCACAAAATGGCATGGTGTTATTTCCAGCCACATAAAGCTAAATTGGACTAAATTTTACCACAATATCGATATTTGCTACGGCTTCAGGCGTATTTAAATGATTTTTCAGTGTGGGCTTTATATGGAGCCTATAACAAATTATGGACCGATCATCTAGAAATTGGCAGTGTGATTTCTTGACTTGTAAAACTATGACAGACCAATTTTTACTACAATAGCTTTATTCGTTACGGTTTTAGATGTACAAAAATAAGTGCTCAGTATAAGTATTATTTTGTTTGTAGAAACCACTTATTTTTGTGAACAGAAAGTAATGAAATGGAACAAATTTAGGCGGTGGCAATGCAAGCGATGAGCAAATCCATGTTTTTTGTTTGTTTTATCATCCCCAACACTGCCACACTTAACTAAAAAGCAGAGATTTTATATATTTTAAGAATAAACAGTTCGAAATCTGAAGAACCTTACAATACGGAATTAACCCCATTTCTATCGGAATGTGGGATACGCCTGTGTATATTAAAAGTTTGACACCGGGCAACGCTGGTTCTATTTCAAAAAAAAAAAAAAAAACTGTTTTAAATTTCAAACCTTAACAATTCAAAAGATGTTAAAGCTTGACTGCAAAATGGTATCAAATTAAAACTTTTTAATTTAAAATTAAGAAAACAAATAAAAAAAAAATTATTTAACAATTTTATTGAACATTTTTATTGTAATTTTTATAAGTCGTAAATTAAGTAGGTAAAAGTATTACAAATATAAAATAAACGAAAGGGCAGTGGCGGTTTTGTTTTGTTTGTAAAAAAAGACAATATTAATTTGAAATAATATAAAGAAAAAAATATAAAAGATCTTACAAATAATCGAACTTATTGAAGTTTAAAACAAAGAAATCGATCGAAGTACAAATAGAAGTAGAAAGAAAGTGGACTTTTTAAAACTTAAACATAGAGACAATTGATTTTATGGTATTAAATATATTATTTATTTGTATAATATGAAACTAGTTATAAAATAGTATCTGGTAAATTTTAGCATTTGCCATTAGTAGGTGCTTTGGGGCGACAGATCTTGCTGCGACCATTTGCACCATAGACTATGTTACAGGAGAAGGTGAAGTAACCGCAGGTGGATGATTTAGTGTAAAAAGTTGACTGAAAGTTCTTATTGTCTTCAGGAGGATTCTTTGAATTGTCCATACTGCCAGTAACGGATTTGGTAACGGTCACGTAACTGTCGGGAGTACGCAGCTTGTGTTCCGATTTTTCATCGGCAGTTATGTTTAGTTTGTTTTCGGACTTGTGTGGTTCTAATGATTTTGTGTGGAATTTTTTCTCAACGTTGACGGTGCCACGGAAACCACTGGGCACTGTTTCGGTGGTGGTGCGAGTTGGATACTTTTGGACACGTCCGTTTTGATTTTGTACCACGGAGTATTTTTTTGAGGGATCGACTACAGCGACTTGTTGAGTTTGAGTGGGTGACGTTTGAGTGTGAGTAAGATATAAGGATGATGAGTGCAGCTTTTTATCACCGTCTGTCTTTGTTTCCATTTTAATAGGATTTTCATTGTAATAATCTTCTTCTTCCTCGTATTCATCGTAGGGCTCTTCTTCATCATCCTCGTCGTGTAAATTCGAATCATCATCTAATTTATTAGAGTTTTCTACTAAAAATTGAAAAAAAAAAATTAAGTTGTGAGTCAGAGTTATTAAGAATAAATATACCTTCTTTATTCGTTTTGGAAGACTTTAGTTGCAAATCGGGAATATCAGATTCAGACGTAAGTGATGGATTAAAGACAGTGTCGATACGATCAGTTACCCTGTAATTAAAATGTTTAATTAGTTTCTTGACACCAGTTTGTCCAAAATTGTCAATATTACGCATCAGTGTTTCCGAACTGGCTAATTGTGTTAAAGAGATCTCTGTTTTGTTCGCGATAAGTTGCGACTTGTTCCTTAGTACCAGATGCAGATTGAGCAGCACCGTGATAAGAAACGCCGTATCTGGAATACCACAAACATTATTTCCTAGCTTAATTAACATACGAAACAAGACGAATTTTTCTTACTTGGATGTGCCTTGTATTTGTGACTGACTGTTGCCAGAGTGGATTCCTGACTGAGCAGAGGCTTGACCACCGCCAGTAGAGCGTACAATTTCACCATCCTGGCCAGGTCTAAAACCGATTTGGGCTTGAGATGATGTTTGACCTGGACCGCTTGATTGTGCATCAGCTAAGCCTCCCTTATCATTTGCTTGTACCTTAATGAAGAATGTAATTCAAAGTATTACACTTTTCTGTGTGACGACAGGGGATCTTACCTCACTCTGGCTTTGATGAATTATGCCACCACTTTGAGATGAAGCCTTTGTTCCTCCAGTTTTTTCGTTAATTTGAACTTGTGCTTGAGACTGGGCTGCACCACCTTGGCCTTGGGACTGACTCATGGCACCTTCTACACCACCGGTCACTTGGGAACTTGCCGATCGGTCATTGTCTGAAGTCATGGCGCTAGCACTGAAAGATCCACTTGAACTGTATGTACCTTGTACTTGAGTTTTAGCAGTGCCGCCATTTTTTTTACCTTGGGCACTAGCTGCAGCTTGGCCGTTGCCAATTGAAGATTCAGCTTGAGAAAAAGCGTCATCTGCACCACTAACGCCAGCGGCTAAATATGAAATGGTATTAAATATCTTAAGAACATTTATTTTCTCGTCTTTATAGTTCTTACCTAAACCGCCTGATCCTGGCACACCTTGTTGTCCAGAAGGTTGTACAACACCAGTTCCTGGTGAACCAATTTGCTGTGGACCTTGACCGTATTGTGTTACACCAGTGCCGGGTTGACCGTAACCAGTATCAACTCCAGAACTTGGCGCTTGACCTGGTTGAACAATTTGCTGTGGACCTTGGCCGTATTGTGTTATACCAGTGCCAGGTTGACCGTAACCAGTTTCAACTCCAGAACTTGGCGCTTGTGCACCTGTTGCACTGGGTTCTCGTTGAGTGCCTGTATCTCCATACACAGGTTGACCATATTGGGTAGGACCAACTTGTTGTCCATAACCAGCACCTGGTTGACCAACACCATGTTGCTGACCATAAGTCGTATCATAACCTGTTCCAACACCTTGTTGAACGTAACCAGCACCAGGCTGAGAAACACCACTTCCTGGGTATTGACCTATTCGAACACCTTGTTGAGTACCAGCACCTTGTTGAACACCAGTACCTGGTTGAACGCCACCAGAAGGCTGTTGAATGTAACCAGCACCAGGTCGAGAAGCACCAGCTCCTGGGTATTGACTAAATCCAGCCCCTGGATGAACACCAGCGCCCGGTAGAATACCAGATCCTTGTTGAACTCCAGCTCCTGGCTGAACACCAACACCTGACGGAACACCAGTTCCTGGCAGAACACCAATCTCTGGTTGACCGCCTGCTTGTTGTCCAAATCTTGTACCAGGTTGAACTGCAGTACCCATTTGACCTGGTTGTTGATGTCCTGGTTGAACAAATCCACTTTGCTGAGCAGAGCCCGGTTGGCCAAATGTCGCTCCTGGCTGGTAACCACCATCTGTTATAGGTTGTTGGTCAAATCCTGTACCAGATCCACGTTGAATTGCTGGTCCATATCCAGGAGTGTAACCAGGTGCTTGCTGCATGCCTGTACCAGGTTTTTGTGGGCCAAATGTTGCCCCTGGTTGATAGCCAGTACCTCTTTGACCAAAACCTGTACCAGGTTGAAGCCCACTGGGTTGTGTTAGCACGGTTTGTTGTTCCGGCCCAGCACCATGCGAAATACCTACCCCGTGTTGAATACCTGCCCCTGGGCTACCAGGTTGAATCACAACGCCTGGTTGAATATACCCCGTACCACGTTGCACACCTGATCCTGGTTGTCCAAAACCAGCACCTGGGTGCTGAGCACCTGGAAATCTAGCTCCTGGTTGTATCCCGGTACCTGGTTGAACAAAGCCTCCACTTGTTTGAAAATGGCCTGGTTGACCGCCGGCTACCGGCTGACCTGTACCTGGGCGAACGGCACCCTGTTGAATACCCATGCCTGGTTGAACAAAACTTCCACTTGGCTGAACACGACCTTGTTGGCTATAACCTGGTTGACCAAAACCAACACCTGGTTGAACACCAACGCTAGGTTGAACAGCTGCACCAGGTTGTAAGCCAGCACCAGGTTGAACAAATGCACTTGATGGAACACGACCTTGCTGAACTCCAATACCAGGCTGACCAAAGCCAACACCGGGTTGATAACCACCTGCTTGACCAGGTGATATGCCTGTACCTGGTTGACCATAACCTGCACCAGGTTGAGCTGCTGGTCCAACACCACCACCTACAGCTGACTGTATACCACCGGGTTGTTGTAAAATTTGTTGTGGACCTGTACCGGGGTATTGTTTTCCTGGTTGAAGTGCTGCTGCTGGTTGTCTTCCTCCAACTATTTGTCCCCCATAGCCTGGTGTATAACTAGGTTGTTGTGGATATCCAGAAGTTTGCTGATCAGTTCCGTATTGCGGGCCTTGCTGTTGGCCAGGAGCAAAACCGGGAGCAGTAGCTGTCGTAAAGTAGTTGTTAACATATTTTTAAATTTTATTTTGTTTTTAATTGAATATAATTTACCTGGTCTATAGAAAGTACCAGGTTGCGCAACCTGTTGTCCAGGGGCTTGAGATACTCCACCACGCTGCCCAGGTTGTCCATATGAGGGGATCTGTTGGCCAGGTTGACCAGCAACATCTGTTGGACGTCTACCACCGGTTCCATAAGATGGCACTTGTTCACCACCAACTCCATATTGGGGAACTTGTGGTTTACCGGATGATTGTATTGGTTGGCCAGATCCAGGTTGAGTGAAACCACCGCCAGGTATATAAGTAGGTACTTGTTGTCCAACACCTGGTCCATATCCAGGTACTTGCGTCCCAAAACCCGTTCCAGGCTGTTGTTCTATAATATATTTACAAAAAATTATAATGAACTTAATCTCAATTTTCACCCAAAATGCACAAAATTTCTTTTGCTATTTTTATAAACTTATTACTGGATTTATTCTGAATTTATAAAAAGTTTTAAGCAATTTAGATTTAAAGAAATATTGGAAGCTTGTTCCCTATTAGATTCACTTCTTCCTTTCAAAATAAGAAAAAAAATGCAAGGAAATTTTTCTTAATGAATACGTAGTACATATAAAAATTTTAAAATAATATAGTCTTTGCCTAAAAAGTCGCAATTCTTACGTGCTTTATACAAATTTGTATGGCAATATGGGGAAACTAATGACAATGGAATACCTTGAGCATATCCAGGCTGTGCTGAGGGGGGTGAAATCAATTGGGGTTGGCCTCGTTGTTCAATTGCACCAATACCAGGCTTACCAACGCCTAAAATTTTATAAATATGAAGTTATTTTAACGGAAGAAAGCAATACCAAATTTGAAAGGAGTGTTTTTACCAGGAGCCATTTGTTGTCCAATACCGCCACTACCAGCTACAGGGCCATAACCGGTACCAAATGCAGTTCCTAAATACATAATGCGTTGAAGTTTTTATTTAGTTTTTAACGAAAAAAAAATGTTTTTAGTACCTGGTGCACCTAGTTGACCTACGCCACCTGGAGCATAAGCGCCACCAGTTCCAGGTTTTCCGATTTGTCCAATGCCTGGGGCAAAACTAGCAACAGGTCCAGGTGCCCCGACAGCACCGGTTCCTGGTGCAAAACCACCGCTTACACCAGGTTGCCTCGTTTGTCCTGGAGTACCACTAACACCGGGAGCAAGGGCACCTCCTCTACCAGATGTAAAATCACCACTTGGTCTACCAACCTGACTCATACCAACAGTGCCCGGGCCAAAAGCACCACCAGCACCAGAAATGATTGGGGAAGGCTTACCGTCGGAATAAAGGACGCCACCTCCCAACGTAAGAGGATCAGGTGATCCAGTAGAATATTCTTAATGCAACAAGTAAAACAATTCAAATAAAATTTAAATATTATAATAAAATAAATATTAAAAAAGTACCATAAACTGGACTGCCTACACCACAGCCACTGCAGTCTCCACTTGAAAATTGACTTTGAGCTTGTCCCATTCCATGAGTTCCAGCTGTAAAGAAAGAATAAAATCTTATATTTGAAATTTTATTCCATTAAGCAAAAAACATACAAACTGTAGATCTGGAACCGGTCTCTGTAGCTTCAGCTTCTGCTTTGCCATCTAATTCAGGTTGTCCAAAATTTAAGTACTGAGATTGAGTTTGTCCACGTTTACTAATAAATAAATTCAAATAATATTTTTATAAATATAACTTTTTAAGTATATAATATGTATTTTATTCGACCTTGATTATTTAAAGTTTAATAAATTTTCGAGCTTGAGGTCTTTTTTAAAAAACTTTAAACGTTTATTTAAACCAATATTTCGGCACTCAAAGAAGTGCCGAAATAAGCTCGAAAATGTATTAATACTTATAAACTTTTAAAAATTTGCGAATACGAATATCCGCACCAATATTCGCCGAATACGAATATCCAATCTGAACCTTTCTGAAGTACCACTCAATATCGAGCGCTTAAAGCAAAAATAGCTTAAGCGACATCATTTTAAATTTTCGTTTTTTTAATAAGTGAATTTAATGGCAACACTTGCATCATCTCCTAAAATGTCATGGTCACATAAGGTACCGTTACAATTCTATAGCCAAAACAATTTTAGCTTAAGCGCCAACTTTTATACAAAATTTTTATAGAATATAATAAAAAAAACTTCTCCTGTAAAATCGTGTTTTTGTCGGTTAAGCATTTTTTTTTTTGCTAAAGAACGCGATATTTTAAATTAAATTAAAAAAATTTCCCGTTTGCGTTGATAAAAATAAATTGTAAAGAAAACTTTAACACTACTAAGTCCCGTTTTCACGACTTAACGATAGCTAAATGTAGAAAGTTATCGAACAGATAATGAGTTTTTAATTATCACAAGTTCCCTTCAATCTAAAAGTGAAGGATAAGCTAAAGAGAGGAACGTTCTACCTTTAACATTTGTCGTAAGGTTTAGATTTGAGATTGCCATATTATATTCACATATTTTTATATATGGCAACTCCAATTATACGTATATATTGTATATGTAAAAAAAGTACGTAGCATTTTTATTTTGGCAAAAATAATCGGTATTTTCTTTAGTATTGTCACATTTTCAAAAATGTTAAGTTTATTTTATACAGAAGTTATGAAAACGAAAAATAGTTGAAGGAAACTTTATTCCTCACTAGGGTTTAAGGTACCGTTAACTTTGTCGAACTTTATAGGTAAGTCGTGAAAACGGCCCTAAATGTATTTAATATTATTAGGTGCGTTCGAGAACTTTAACTATTTTTTTTTACTGAATTTTAAATTGCGCTCGCACAAATTACAGTAAATGAGAACACGAATTGCGGGCGTATAATGGCAGCTCTTAAATAAGTATTCACAAATTTTGACTGACTTCAATAGTCTTTCAGGGACCGTAACTGTTATGAATTTTTTCAAAAAAAGTCAAATAATAACCATTATTTTTTGACTAGTATTTTTTTAGTCAACAAATAACTGTTATTTTTTGACTGATATTTTTTTAGTCAAAAATAAAAATTAAAATTTTACTTTTTTTTTCTCAAAATTAAATCGATTCTCGACGCAGTTCTGTTTAAAAAACAAAGACTTTTTTTAATAAAATTTATCAAAAGTAAATATTTTTTGTCTTATTTTTTATAGCCGAACTGGCGGCATTTCGAATAGAAATATTCGTAGTATATACAATGTATATTATGTATGTATATTATACATACATATATTAGATAATAGATTAAATTATAAGTTATAGATAAAAGTTGAGAATTTCCCTGGATTTGCAGAAAATTAAATTGTTTCTCATTCTCATTCCCGTTTTCGTGAATTTAATTTCAAATTTATTAATATTTAAAAATATTAGGGTAAAATCACTTAACCGACAAAAATTAATAAAATGTGTCCAAAAATATCAAATCCTCATATCTTTCAGCTTTTTAGGACCCACTCTTAAGATAAACTGCACCTTTCCAAATAAAAATAAAGGGGGTAGTTGCAGGGAGGCAAAATATATTTTTCTATATAAAAATGAAAAATGTTTGTCTGTGTTGTTTGTTGGCTTATAGACTAATAAACTACTGAACCGATTTTCCTGAAATTTCAACACTAGCATCACTTGTGCCCTGATAACAAAGAAGGCTACTTATTTTTTCGATAGGGTCAGTGAAAGTGGATGCATAGGATGCTAATATTAAGTATAGCATTTCTAAAGAGCCGCTGAACCCATTTCCTTGAACTTTTTGCTGTAGCATCTTGTGAGCACCGAAATTGAAAGAGGATGGTAGCAGGGGACGCAAATGTTAAATATCGCATGCATATCTTAAGAGCTGTTGTAGTGAGTACGTTCAAACTTGGTTGGAGTCACTCTTATGGTGAAATACACCTTTGAAAATAAACATAAAGAGAGAAGGTGCAGGGGGAGCAACACACCCCATAGGATAAATATAGATAATATCGCGTAACTGAAGTAGTTAAGGTCACTTTTGTGGTTAACAAAAAATTTCAAAATAAAAATGGGTGGGGTACACCTTTCAAAATAAAAATAAAGGGGGTAGGTGCAGGGGGAGCAATAAATTTTTGCGAAAGCATCCTGTGAGCCCCAAACATTAAATTGGACAGTGAATTAGTCTCCCAACGAATAGATCCACAGAGAAGAGATTTTTGAAATTTGAATATTTAGAGTGCAAAAAAGGTAAAAATAGGCTAGTAGGGCTTAGCACCTCCCAAACAAAGACAGTATGAATAACTGCATATCTTTAGAACGGTTGCAGAAAAGTTTTCAAATTTAAAACAAATAACTTTGTTAGCAATGTACAACATCTGCCAAAAAGTAGAATGGGGTGGAGAAGTGGGTGTTGCTCCTCCATTACAAAGAAAGTGTAAATAACAGTGATCCGGGGAACGGTTTTGTACAAATATTTAGCTTGATAACAATACACAATATCTATTAGAAGGCGAGCTAGATTGGAGAAGTAGGCGTGGCGTAGTAGCTCCCAAACAAAGACAATTTAGATTTCTTTATATCTCGAGAATGGTCAAAGTATTTAAAGGTTTTAAATTTGCAACAAATAGTTTGCTTTTCTTTTCAAAATATCTGTCAAAAAGATGGCTGGATTGGAGAAATGGTCATTATACTTTTAATATAAGAACAATATAGGTTTCTGTATATCAGTAGAATTTGACTAATTTTATTTCGTTCAACATAACTATTGTTCACTTTTACCATCAGGAACCTTATCATTAGGTTGTAATAATGCCCCTTAAACTCAACAAAATTATATGTAAGATACGCCTCTTGCAAAACAAAGTAACGGTATACTATATAGTATACATTTACTGTCAATTTTACGATGTAAAAAGAACGCCTTCTTTCGCACAAGTACATTTGAAACAAAACCAAATTTTTAAGAATTTATTTTTGTTTTACATGCAGTTGTTCGAAACAAAGAGCTCTTTCGCTTTTAGTGAAATAGGCAGTTAGGTATACTATATATCAGAAGCATTTGGAAAACGGAAACAAATTTTGGTTTAATGTGCCTTGATTTTCATGTATGCAAATAAAAGTACGAAAAATGTTGCGAATCTACAATTTACAAAAATGTTAACAGAAACAGTTAAAAAGCGCCAAAGGTGCAAAATCGGCATCTCTGCTTTTAAGTGAGTTTCGTAAACATTCGTGTTGTGTATGTGAAAGTTAAGGAAAGTGTTTGGCCCCGAAGGCATAGCGTGATTGTATTATACCAAGGCGAATTAAACTACAAGTGGTAGCAATACTACAAAAATCCAAGAACAACATTGAGTGCCCCGGTAGGCTAGCTGGTAGTGAGGGGGGTCTAGTCTCCTGCGAACAAGCGTAGAGGTTCGCGGGATTAATAAAAGAAAAAAATTAGCATTGCATTGTTTGTGATCACGGTTCGAAATGTCCCTGTTTCTAACAACACCAAAAGAAAGTGCTTCGAACTGTCAAATCCAGAAAGCCTTTCGTCGCCACCTCTAGTTGAATTCGCTTTGTTTTATAATACATACATACATACATAATAAACAAAAAATAAAAAAGCATAAAACAAATCATCAGATGAATCGAAAAAAAACTTGCTAGTCATCCAAGTCATTGTGTGCTAACAAACAGAGACACAATTGTCTACGCTCTCTTACATTAATACACATGTGTATGGTTTTGTTACTGGCCTCTATTTAAGACCATTTTAGGGGAGATTATCGTAAGTAAAAAAAAAACTTTTTTTTAGAATTTAACCTGATTATATCGTTTAAAATATCATCCTTAAAAGAATTTGGTTTTTCCTTGCATAATTTTTATAATTTTAACTTACTAGCTTCTTTTGGATCTTTGAACTTCATCATTGTATTCAACATGATCATCGTTTACAGCTGCATTCTGTAAAAAAAAGAAACGGAAATTATCAACCTTGAATTGTTTGTATTACATCTTTAATTTAAATAATTAAAAAAAAGTTATTTAAACACAATATGTTCGCTTTCATTTTTAGCTATAGAACTTATTAGAATTCAAATAAAATAGTTTTTAATAAAATTTGAAATGTGTGATTAAGTATTTGAAATATTAAGTTCATCTTAAAAGTCAACTTTATCAACAACAAGACCTACTTTTTGAATACTTGACGGATTAATTACACGCATCACTTGTTTTTGTGTTATTTTTATGAGTTTTTTTTAAGTTCTAGTTCTTGTTCTAATTTAGTTTTTAAAAACATTAATGACCTTGGATTTTCATTTCTTTGAACGCATCAAATTATTAAATTCTTATCTTAAAACTTTGTAATTTCCTGTTAAATTTCGTAGAAATGGCGAGTGTAAGAAAAAAAAAACGGAAGTTGAGAAGAGGCAGACAACAATTTATTAATTTGAAAATGGAATAAAAAAAGGGAAGGTAAAAATGATTATTTTTTAATTTTTACACTTCAATCCGTGATTTTATTAAGCATTCGCTCTTGTTCACTTTTACCGTAGGAACGAACCAAGTGCATCGTATGAACGTAGAAGCGTACGACGCACTGGGGCTGAAAATTGAATTTCATCGGACAAAAGTCCAATTTTTTGTTTTCGCCGGTTTCAAAAATGTTAATGCCATTCGATAGCAAAAATATTATATTTAACTAAGGTATCAAAAAAACTGGATTAAAATATTGGTAATTGTGGGTGTGGGTGTGCCATGCTGCTGGAAACAAATATTTTATGTTGATTTAAAAAAAAATTTATCTTTGTAAATTTGATCAGAACTAAATTATGATTTCTCGCAAACTGTTGTCCATAATTGGTCGAATTTATACCCTTCACCACAGGTGGAAAAGGGTATATATAAGTTTGTCAATCCTATAAAGTACATATATTCTGGGTCCTTATGAGGAGGGAAGTTAATTTAACGATGTCCGTCTGTCCGTCTGACCGTTGAAGACCCCAGTAAACCACCAGCAGTAATGTTAAAGTGCCCCCTTTAACCACATATTTACTTTTGTACCTGCCTGGAGCAGCCCGTAGAACACTTTTTTCACCAGTGACACACATATTTGGGGTATCGCGCCTTTCGTACACTCATAAAATTATTACAGTAACTGATTGTGGGTTATGAAATTTGTTTTTCGTTATGTAAAAATTTAATAAAAATATAGTTATTTTACGAATAACTTTATTTTTTAATATTTATGTTTGTTATTCAAACAACAATTTACCAGTGAATAATGTTTTTCCGTTCTTATATTTAGCAATATACCAACATCAACTGTTTTGCGAAAAAGAACTTGGTTTTTTAGGACTTCAGCAGCAACTTTTGTTCTGCGACTTTTTCATAATTCCGTTATTTATAAATTATATTATTTTTAGGTTATTGAAGAAAATCTAAATTTTGACCTTAAAATTCCCAGAATTCGATTAATTTATGTTTGGCAACTTTGTACAAAATCCTTTAGCGAGTATTTTTGCTGAACATATGAACTCATAATATTTGCAAGTACAGGGTGTTTTGATGCGCATATTTCAATAAAAATGAATTTTGCGCCATCTAGCGCCAATAATTCGTATATTCAGCAATTAGAAACGTATTGTGGACAACACGAAATTTAACATCACGTTATAAAGTTTGAGTAGGGCTTATGATTTTGGGCGGGACCCCTTTGCAAGCAAGAGCGCTCCATATTGCGTTCTGGTTCAGTGTATCAAATGCTTTTTCAAAATCGATAAACAACAGGTAAAGCGGAGAGCGAAGTTCTGTGGATCGATCTTTAATAATTCTAAGACTATTGATGTGGTCTACACAGGATTTTTGGGGCCGGAAGCCAGCTGGTTCGGGCCTTAGATCTCTTAGTACATTGTCGGATATTCTTCGGTTATTAATTTACGCCATGATCTTATTTACTGCACTAAGAGTGGTTATGCCGCGCCAGTTCTTACAGTTTATCAGGTCACCCTTTTTGGGAATATTTACCATAAAACCTTCTTTTAAACTGGAATCAAGTTCATGTGTGAGCCAGATGTTGTGGATAAGGGAAAGCAATATGTTCCCTGTAGTATGGGGGTCGGCTTTAAGCACCTCGTGCGATATGTTGTCGGCTCCAGGGTCCTTATTCGTTTTCAGGTGATTTACAGCATACGTAACTTCTGTGATATCTGGGCATTTAATGGAGATATCTTACCTTATTTCGTTGGAAATGCAGGTGCATATGTTTTGGTAGTTAGAAGTTGTTAACGAAAGCATATTGGAATAATGCTGTTTCCATACTTCCAGTTGGTCTTTCACAGATGTTGTGAACTCCTTCGGCGTTGGTAGTAATTACTAATGAATAATTCATTCCAGTAGCATAAATGCCCGTTTTTTTAATATTCACTCTATTTTTTTAATGAATAAATAACATTTTCCGAAAAAAGGCTTTAATGTTTTTATATGGCACAAATTGGGCTGAATATTATGGCTTGAAAGTCAACATAGTTGTTGATGACTATAATATCTAAAACTCTGCGGTTGTGCTTGAATATTACATTCCTACTTCAAAAGTTATATGTAAATTCAGAATTTTGGATTTTCAAGTCATTAACAACTGTATTGAATCAAAAGATATTCAGTTCAATTTGTGCCGCGGTTTTGTTGTTGCCATTTTTTTTCACCCTAAATTTCTGTTGTAGGACAAGTGAGGGACACTCTAATTAGCAATTAAGGAAGCTGACTCTACCTCTGAAGCATTAAAAATCAGAAGAAAAGAAATTTTTTTTGGTATATTGCTACTTATATTGTTATATACATAGTTTGATTTTTTGTCGGTTAAAATATATTTTTTAAAAAATAAAAAATTGAAAAATTAATGTAAAATTTAAGTTTTTCATTTGAAAAATTCAAAACTCACGCATACAAAATAAATTTTATTTTTCTATCAGTTAAAAAAAAATATGAAACACCAAAAAAGATATTTATTTTTGAAGTACAATATGTATTTTGTACATGAAAAAATATTTATCATTGGTGTTCGAAAAATATTTTTATCCGTACAACAAAAAAAAAAATATTTTGTTTGAATTGTTCTTTAAAGTGCAAAACAATAAACTTTAAAAAAAACCTTTTAAAGAAAAAATTTTTTTTTTTTTGTTTTTTGTTTTACTTACATTGAAAACTCAATTTTGAAGTTTAGATTGTGAATTTTAATTAAATTTATAATCACCCCTATTATGAAAGTCGACTGCACCGGAACAGTATTTGTATTTTTTTGTTGTTTTTTTTTTAAATATGCAAATTTAAAAGAAGTTATGGGCACAAACTTTATTAGTAAATTCAACGTTGCAAAAATTTTAAAAAGTTTGCTAAAATAGCGAAAACGTTTAATTTGTGACGATTGCCTCAAAGAGCAACAAAGCTACGCGGAAATTGCAAAAATTCGGAAAAGTTGGCACAAATAACGAAAACTCGCGAATATTTTTAATATTTCAAACAATACGTTTAATTGATTGAAAGTCCCTAAAACTATAAGAAAGTGGAAAAATTCGGTAAAAATTGCAAAATTAGCGGGAATTCGCAAAAATTTGCTAAAAGCGGCATGATAGCAGAGTCTACTTTTTATTATAAATCCTTAAGCTGTAAAGAATCAGAAACTTACAGGAAAAAATCGATTCTATCGCAAATCTGGCTAAAATTAGCAAAAAATTGCAAAATTGGAAACAAACTCAAAAATTTATTTGAAATCGCTAAATCGCAAAAAAAGAATAAACTAATCTTATCTCATAATTTTTATCTTTGTCATGTTCAATTTTAAGTTTTCGGTACTTTTTTTTCCTTTTTATGTACAAAATAATATTGAACTGAAAAAATATATATCTTTTTTTGTGTTTGTTTTTTATTTTTTTAAACTGATGAAAAAATTTTAATTTTGTAAGAAAAAACTTTAATTTTCGGTTCGTAATTTTTTATACAAAAGTACAATAAAAATATTTTTTTTTTGAGAACTTATTATTTTGAACTTAAAACAATAAGCTTAAAGCTTCGTTCACAAACAAAAAAACATTTTTATTTGGTGTTCATAATAGAGCAACAATTTCTTTTGCAACCACACACATTTTGCATTAAGAAACCGTTTCCAAATTTTAGCCACAACAATATTATGCATTTATTATTAATTTTTACAACATTTGGTTAAAATTTTCGTTCAAAACTAAATAAAATTATTTTAAACGTCAGAAACAATTTCATACAACTTAACTCAACTCAACTTAAGTTATCTTTTTAAAAAAATTTAAATTACATTTTTGATTTAAAAATGAAAGGAAAGAAAAAAGATAGAAGAAAAAAAGAAATGGTTTCTCTGATTGTGAACGAAGCTTAATAATATGCTAAATTAAAGATTGCAAAAATTTTTGAAGTAAGTGGTTAAACAAATGAAACAGTCTGAATGACAGAAATTTTAAGAAACGTGAAGGGTGTAATTTCTAACCTGCTTCACTTTGCTTTAAGAACTTTTTTTTATAATTTTTTTTTAATATTTTTAATGCATCATATTGTTCATTAATCGATTACCCCCGTATTTATAAACTTTTATTAAATTTAACAAACGTTTATTAAGGAGAATTTTCATAAAAAATTTGTTTTGTAAACCTTTATTAACTTTAAATTTATTTAACTTATAAATACAGGCATAAGTGTTTAAGGAATCTATACTATTTCTATACTAATACATGTTAAAAACCTGAAAAGTTTGTACTTTTTTAAGAGGTTATCTCCGCAACTGCCGGTCCGATTTTCAAAATTTCTTCAACAAAATGAAGAATGAAACCTCCTAACGGACATAGACTATATAAGGTTCCACTAAATTGCTTAGGATAGGGTTCAGGATAGCTAAGCCTCTTATTATAACCTTACTTATATCTCCAAAACTGAAAGAGACTAAAGAATGTAAAACTTATCGTTGTTCTTTAGGAAAAAAGGGGAGAGGAGTCTGATACTTTTTTGAAAATTGGACTTTTTGGGAGTAAACGGGCAAAACCTGAGTTTTGGTACTTTTTTTGTCACCCCGTCTTTTAAACCAATAAACGTAAATATAAACATTATATCACGTTCGAAACTTATCTAAGATATACAAATTCGGTACTTTTTAGAAATTTGAACGTTTAAGAGATGAATTGTTGGTACTTTTTTAACAACGTATTTTTCTCCATTCCTTTGCTTATAAGTATTAAATGGGCTTTCACTACAGTATTAAAATTTTTGATACTTCAATGGGTAGAAAAAAGTACCAAAAAGAGGAAATGCGGAAAATAAATTTTCCATCTTTAGCTTTTTGGTTCTAAAACTAAAGGCCTAACCAGAATGTGAATAACGTGACTTAAGCAACTGAGCAGATACATGTAAATCATATGTGTAAAACCATATTGAACTTAAGGAAACTTTATGTAAAGTTTTATAAAACTGTCATATGCTTAAGCAAGATGCGAAACTAATCGCTCATACCGTACGGAATCAATGTTTTTTTATTTTCTTTTTGTTATTTTAAATGCATTTGAGAGGCTTTTTGTTTTCTTTTTGACAGTAGCTTAAGTTTGTTTATGCACATTCTGGTTGGGCCTTAAAACTCATACAATTCAACATGCAACATCCTGAGTGAAAATACTCTATGGAGGAACATTTTGGTACTTTTTGGTACATAAAATTTAAAATGCCAGGTCCTGAGTGAATGAAAATCTTTAAAAGGATCAATTTGGTACTTTTTCGTTCTTTAAATGGTACTGTTTTTTGTCATTAGTATTGGACCTACATAAAATAAAAAATGGAAGGTCCTGAGAGAATGAAAATCTGTATGAGGGGCTTTTTGGTACTTTTTTGTTCTTTAACTGTTGCTTTTTGAATTTCCGTTAATATTGGACCTATAAACATCAAAATAAACAAACAAGGTCCTGAGTGAATGAGAATCTGTAAGAGGGAATAGATCTATTAAAGAGATCTATTAGTTTCCGCACTCAAAAGAAAAATAATGCCATTTCAACATGAGGACGCTATTCGCCCTTCATTCCGCCTCCAGTCTATCTCTCCGCCCGACCGTCCCCTGACCGAATGCGAAAGAGACCAAGAGGGGACATACGGAAAATTACTGCCACACCGAAAATATCTAACCAATTTTGATTAAATTTGAATAGATTGATCCGAATAATTATAACACACAGGGCTTATAAGTTTTTCAAAGCTAATGGCCATTTTCACAATGTATCGACAAACTGTCTGGTACTTAATGTCAACATAAATTTATAAGACCGATATACCGAAAAAAAACATTGTTTTCAGTTGGCAGCACCTCTCAAAATACATGTAAAAGTTGAAAGTCAGCTGATTGAATTTATCTGTACGGCAAATAAAAGTAAAATAAATAATTGGCAGAAGAGTGCTGGTTAGCTTTGCGACAGAATAGAAGCAAATACGACATTGTGAAAACCAAATTTCTTTAATGTGCACTTTTTCGTTTGGAAAAAAGATAATTGTTTAAATTTAAAACTTATGTTATCGATCTACACACATTAAAACAGACAGGCTTTATATTTCTTTAATGTAAATCAAAAATTCATTCTGGGCGGGAACGTCTAGTTTTTCGTATTATTATAATTTATTTTTATTACATTAATTATTATAATTAGAATTGAGGTTATTTTGTTGAACTGTTTATGGTTTTTAATAGAAATTTTGATATATTAATTAGGCTAAAGTTCATCAACTTCAATTTATTTTTTATTATTATTTTTCATTCGTTTTTGTACCCTACACTACCATTTACACTAGGTGGAACATATAAATAAGACCTATTAGACCGAAATACATTTTTACTGACAAAAATCACGCAAAAATATTGAAATAAAGACAAAACTCTGCACAAATAAGTTTTATTTAAGCTAAAATGGTGTCACAAAATTTTATTATTCGTAGCTTAAAAATACACTACAGCTCCCTTGCAAGCCAAAGACCTATTATAAAATGTTGGTGTCGTAGGTCTGTATGATACTTAGCTAATTCTTAATTCGACGAAAAATATTTTGATGATTATAACGACGTTGAAATATGCGTATTATTGTATTAAATGCAAGGATAAATTTGAATAGTGTGAAAAAGATATTGGGAACGTCTTTTCATGCGTGGTATTGCTTGCTCACTGTTGTCAATTAAGCTATTTTCTAGTCAAGTCTAGTAATTTTCACTCAAAACAAGCAATTTTTTATTATTATTGTTTTGTACGTTTATAATAAATTTTTTGACAACATTGTTAAAAAATTGCTTTAAAATAAACTAAACAACATTGTAAAAGGATTGGATTGAAATAAACTAAAAAGCCAAATAAACAGCACAAACGGTTACATAATCATTTGAAAAAGAGTAAGTAGCATGTTTGTGTGTATATAAGAAATATTTTATATTTTTTTGTTAATAGCTACTATGGTGTGAAAGAATATTGTGTTCTTCCTTAAAATCACTTCCTGACAAAAAAAAATCCCATATAGATAAAGACATCTAAATAATAACCGGCACAAAGAACTTTTACATGAATCTTACCCGTGCAACATAATTTTGTTCTGGCGGAACCATTATTGGCCATGGGTCCCAAATAGGAAACACTTGAAAAAAATTGTCTCTAAATTCTGTGGTGTTGGGTAATATATGGTCGGACTTGACCGAGTTTACTTTCTTGTTATACCCACACCACAATAGTGGAGAGGGTATTATGCATTTGTGCTGATGTGTGTAACACCTTAAAATATTGGTCCTAGACCAATCGATCGACTTAGAATCACTTTCTGAGTCGATCAAACGATGTTCGTCCGGCTGGCTGCCTGTCCATGTAACCTTGTGCGCAAAGTACAGGTCGCCATTTTGGAGTTAATTTGATAAAATTTGGGACATAGGTGCTTAGTGGCAAAGGGACCAAGCTTATTAAAAATGGACCGAAACGTAAGACCACGAGGGAAGATAGGGGGAAATTTCTGCCTCTGAGAAACTATCAAACCGACTTTAATGAAATTTAAATCATAGATGGAAAAATAGGAACACAAGGGGAGGTAGGGGGCAATTTCTGCACCTCACAAACTTTCAAACCGATTTTAATGAAGTTTATAAACATAGATAAATCTATATTAATATGGACACATAAGCATGGTGTGTTTTTAAATACTGTATCATATGGTCGGGCTTGACCATTTTTTTTTTTAATATAAATTTATGTTTTTCTTTTGATTTTGTTGTAGATCATAGGAACTGTTATTTATTAAAATTGGTTACATGGTAAAGATGGACTCTGATATAAGGCATACCTGCAGATAATATTGGACTGCGTGATCCATTTGGATGGAATGGACTACTATCTGGACTGGTCCAATGTTATGCAAGCATGGACATTATGCCATTGTTAAAAAGAGTTTGTAGTGAAACGACATGTCTTCGTTTTTAAACGAAATGTTTTCGTTTTTAAATGAAAATGTTTGTAAAAATTTAAAAAAAATACTTAATAAAATAAAAAAAATAATAATCATGGTTTTTTTAATAAACAAAAAAATGTTCCACAGTGGTTTAATAGAAATTTTTTTTAACAAATTTCAAAAAATCAGAAAAAATAGTAGTTTTTTGAATCCCACAACCAAATTTGAGAAAAAATCATAATTCAATACAAAAAAAATTTCAAGAAAATCAAAGAGTAAAAACAGGGGGAAAAATTTATTTAAAATATCAAATCCAGAAAATCGCATCCAAGCTCATTGTGTAAAATTTTTTTCTATTTTTTATTGGATAGTAGACACAAAAAGAAAAAAATTATTCTATTTGGACTAATATTAAAAGAGTTATAAGTATTTATTTGAACAAAGTTTTCTTATAACCCGATTTTTTTAATATTCGATATCTCTGTAACCATAAGCCAAAAAAATTTGAAAATTTGCAGAAATGTGCTGTTGAGAGGAAACATCAACACGGTAAAATATAAACGAAATCAAAAAATATTTTTTTCCAAACTGTCCGATTTGACTTGGATTGTCCCATATATATAGGTTTATGTTGTTTTATTGGGATATTTTCAAAACCGAACCGAAACCGACCGGTTTTATTCATTTTAAAACCGAAACCGCGGTTTCACATTTTTATGGTTTTTAGCAAACTCTACTTTAAAGTATTAAACATGGATAAAAATACTTTAATAAAACTATCAGAAGATTATTTTAAACATGTTAATGATAAAATTGTGAAAATTTATGAATTATTTAAGGAAAAATAAAAATATTGGTCGGTTGAACACGTGAGGGGCACTCAGTCTGAGGTATGTTCAGGGGATTCGATGTGATTAATGAAGTGATTTAGTTGTAATCATGCCAATTTAAAGTAATAACCAAATCACTTCAATATATAGTTTATCATCTCGATTTTGTTGTGATTAGAGCTTAATCAAGTGTAAACATAGTATAAGTGTCACAATATTACCATTGAAAACGATGTAGTAGAAGATAATCTAACGACATCAAAAAATGCCGAATTTGCTCCAATGGAAAAATACATAAAGAGAGACAGCGGTTGTTCTATAGAAGAAATTGTACGCAGAAGTTTGGCTGAAGATGGAAGGTCTGTAAACGCCTTTCGTAAAGCCAAAGTTGTATCGGATTATTTAAGAGGTAAGGATTTTACGATTCCTTTAGGTAATACAACGATATGGAGTTAAGATGAAAAGTTGTGCGCATCAAAAAAAGAAGAAGTCATAGTGGATTTGGGAAAAAATAATGAAGAAAATGGAAGATTTTCCATAGTTGTAAATTAATGGACGGATGTATCTTATTTTAAATATGTAATTTTTTTTTTTTAAATAATTTTTTTATTCGTTATTCTCATCGATTAATCAAATAATTTTTCAGATTTAATCGTTTGATCGAACGAACAAAAACAATTATTTGAATTATTCGAACAAAGCTAAAAGTCGAATAATTGACAACTCTAATGAACATGGAGTAGTTTTAAGACTACTTCGTTGTAATGCAAAACTGGGTTATATGGTCCAGTCCTCGGACATCGTAATGTTAAATCGACCACCTTTTAACCATATATTTGGAGTAGTTTTGGAGAACTCCTATAATAATAATTTTTTATTTATTTTGTTTTTTTTTTAATTTTAATATTCGACACTTTTTTTTATATATATAACTTAATAAATTCTCTACGCTATTTTTAATCGTTTTAACTTACAATTGATGCTCCATGTGTGAAGGCGATCAATAACGCCACCACAACCAGGCCCAAACGAAAGGGCAACATTTTTCTTATTAAACCAAAAAAGGTTTTTAAATTCAGAAAAAATCACTTTATAATTTGATTAGATTTTTTTTATTTAGTCGTTGCCAAGATACGACTTAATTCCACATTAAATACCAGCAAACTAAAATGAGATTAAAATGTATTATCACTTTTTGCACAATTATTATTATTAGCACTAATCTTTTTTTTGTTAAATCATTTGATAAGCTGTAGACCGGCTATTTAAGATGGGTCGTTAATTTTGAAATATAAAGTTTTTTTTCAATATTTTTTTATACAAAGAGTTTTACTTTTACGAAGTTTTTTAAATTTGAAAATTTCTGAAATTTTTATTCACAATGTTATTTTCTTCCTTGTCTTATTAATCACTATAAAATAAATCCTTTTGAATTGATTGAGATAGATTCCTTTTATAATAATCCTTCTTTATAGGTTTCTTGTTTTATTTGGATAGTTTTTCTTATCAATTGCTTTAAACATTCTTATCTAGTAAGATTAAATATACATATATATGTATATTTATGAAAATATTACTTTTCAACGCAGGAAATTTTAGCGACTTTAAAATCTTCCGATCGCGACAACTGCTGGATTTGGAATAACGCACAATGTTCCAAAGAACTAAGAGCTATACTTAAAAATTTTGAAATTTATTCAGAAAATAAATTAAAACAGAAACAAAACTAAAATTAAAAAAAAAAAAAAATTAATACACAATTGCACACAGATAATTTGCTTGATCGATCGGATGGATGGACGAATAAACAAAAAAATGTTCGTTTTATTTTTCTCACATTCAAATGAAATTCAATACAGAGACACATTTCAATGGTATTATAATGTGTGTTGTCGTTGCTGTTGCTGTTACATTTGCGATACAATTAATTTTATGTAATTTACATTTGTATTAGAATACATGAATTATAACAACAACATACACAAACATTTGTTAAATAAATTCACACAGAAACTCTTGTAGGAGCTGTTATTCATAATTTTCATCTTGGCACGCATTATCGCACACATCTGTAACACCATATTAGCGGACAAGCCAGCAATTCCATTCATCAGATATTCTTCTTTTAATTCTTTCGAATTTAAACGAGTCAAATTGAAATGGAGGGTGCGAAAATGATGAGCCATATCAATGCAATTTGATAATAACAATCGATTGCTTCATGTAGTTTATTTTAGCGGTTTTAACAAGTAAAAGTGCTACGTTCGGCTGTGCCGAATCTTTGATCCTCTCCACCCAGAGTAAGAATATTTCACGATTGGGCTTTATATCTATAAATTATAAGCCAATATTAATAAAAGCTGACATATTATAATTTGTTGCGGTTTTAAGCGTATTAAAGCCTATTTAAAATTTCTTAGTCTGGGTCCACACTATGAAAGTCTGAGTTCATTGATAAGAAGGATGAGAATAACAGCATGTTCTCCCTCCCTGTCATCAATAAAATCCAAGTTTCTTAAAGAAAACTTTCATAGTGTGAACCCTCTTTTGCTGAATTTTGCAGCGTGAGTTCTAGTCGTATAAAACTATGACAGACAAAAGGTTAACTACAATAGCGTTATTTATAGCGATTTTTGGCGTATTAAAGTGTTTTTCCAGAGTTGGCTTTATACGGGTTCTACAGTAAATAATGGACTAATCTTAACAAAAAATTATGATTTCAATCATATAAAACGAATTTGTGCAAAATTCAATAAGAATCGGTGCATTCCGTGATCAATTTATGTTAGTTTTTATTCAAGTTTGAGTTCATAACGTTTTCCCTACTGAACTAATTTTGCTGGACTTTAATCACAAACTGCTCAGGAGAACTAGAGACAATTTGACAACAAAATTGCTATTTTCTGTTGAGTCTTTCGAAAATGAGTGAATTTTCAACAGAAGGACAGACAGACGGACATGTCTAAATCGACGTAGAATTACTCAAGGCCCCAGAATATATACACTTAATGAAATCTCAGCTGAAAAGTTTCACACGAAAAAACAAACTTTGTATACCCTCATTCACCACTAGTGCTGAAGAGTATAAAATGAAAATATAATTTCGTTGTAACACAAAGAAAACAACTGAATGTTTTTATATTTACTCTCTAACAAATTCGCTGACTGTAAAAGGAAAAAAGCCTCTACCTCTTGGTGTTGCGATAAAGTTGCAGTCTTAAACGTGGCATAGCTCCAAAAGATGAATCTGATCAGAGTTATAGTTATATAGTAATCTGAAAAAAAGTAGCAACAAGGATTTTATAGGATCTAGTAGACTGGTTGTAAATAAGATTTCTTCCATTTGGATTAAACTAGGGTTTGCATTTAAGCTTGATTACGATTAAGATTTCCTCGGTTAATTGGGATAATTTATCAGTCGCGATTATACAAAATGCGATCTCTTTCGATATAATTGGAGTTAAGAAAGATCCCATAATCATGCACTAGTTAAATAAAGCTTTTTTTATTAACATTTTTAAATTATATTTCACTAAAAGCGAAAGAACTCTTTCTTTCGCACAACTACATGTAAAACTAAGAAAGAAAGAAAGGAATCGAACCCTGGTTTTCACGGACAGGTTGCCCTTACATCTCAAACTCACCGACATTGGCGACGGCTGGCAGTCAAGAGTCAAACATCAATCTTTAAACCATTTTAACTTGAGGGTAACACGATCAAGTTTTGCTTATCAAGTTTTAATACTCTCACACTTTTCTACCAATACACTCATACTTTTAAAAATTGAAACGAACATGCCTTTAAAATTCTCTTTCCAGAGAGTGCTTCAATTTACGTTAAAGAAAACAGCTGATTTCAAGGTTAGTGAGCAAATTTTTCGTTTGCCTTTATAAATTGTTTTCTAGATGACATCTTGAATGTAAATTGCTCAAAAATTGAATGCAGCCTACGTCACAACTTTCAATTTTTGTTAATTTTGACAAATAGTATATGTAAAAGACTATCAAGAAAATCTTGATCGTGTGGCTGCACTGTAACTTTGGAAGATCGAAATTTGTTTTCTTTTAACAAAAATCGTATACAAATTTTAGCATTTTTTAAAAACACTCTTTGCATTTTTCGGCTTGTCTAATGCCAGATTTAGCTGTAAAAGATCTGGTCACAATGGTGGACACCTCAATGGCGTTCGATTTAGCAGCTCGTACGATCTCGTTTTAACTCTGCCGCCGAATATTTTACACATAAACATAATCGCAGAGGCAGCCTATTTGGTAATGAAATAGTGTCTTCTATGAGAAACTTTATATGTAACTAATAAATTTAATTAATTACACTGGTTCACAAATTTTTACCTTTTCGCCATAACCTCAAAAATTAGATGTTTTCTAAGATAAATCGGGGCTGCTGATCACGAATATGGCATTCATTTATTTTTCTCAAGAAGCGTTTTCGAGATATTCGCGAAAATCGTGTATTTCTGCGGTTGTTTTAGGTTATTATAGGATACGAACTGTCAAATGTTGTATAGTAAACAAGTTTTTTGTCCTTATCTTTTGTCTTTTTTGTCTCTTATCAACCCCATAACAGCATAACAGCAATAAAAAGCCCTGTTGTTTGTTTTATTGTACAATTGTTGTAATCTCGCGGTTACCTATAAATATACCTTGTTCTATACAATTCCTTTAATCACATTTATTATGATTATAATGTTACATTTGGGGAATGAATCATAATAATTCTTAAAAATGTTGTATAAAGTTCATCAAATTTAATTTTTATTACACGAGAACACGAGAATAAATAACCACATTCTTATCATCAGAATTATTGGCCGTTTTACCGTTTGCACAAAATCAATCGTGTCAAGAATAAAATTATCAGAAAAAAAAATTTAATTCATTTCATGTAGTAAATTCCTTCCTTTACTTAAAATAACTTAATGAGAATTAAATTTAATGAACTTTAACCTAATTAAGATATCAAAAACTTCAATTTACTAAAAAACAAATTAATAGAATCAATTAAAATTTTAATTCACTTGACTATTACACTGCGGAACAGTAAGTTTGCGGTCTGGAATTTGATTGCAAATTTTTACTAATTTGAGGTCGCTGATTTCAAATTTAATTTTCATTTTTCTCTATCAGCTCCAGTTTTCGAGATATACCGTTATGTCCAAAATTAAGGCACTTTCACTACATATATTAAAATAACTTGAAAACGGTTGACCGGTATTCAAAAAAAAAAAAAATCCGAAACTCGGCAACAATATTATCTTTAAGCCGTGCTTACGTTATTTTTCAATTTGCCCTGTAGTTTCAGAGATATCGTTGCATATACCTAAAACAACTGCAGAAAAACACGATTTTCGCGTATATCTCGAAAACGCTTCTTGTGAAAAATAAATGAATGCCATATTCGTGATCAGCAGCCTCAATTTAGCTTAGAAACTATCTAATTTTTGAGGTTCATTTTTTTGTGGCGTAGTGTTATCGACAATTAATGGGAATTTTATTTACCAAATCGTGCTTTATCAGTAAACACTGAATGGTTTGTATTGCTTGGAGTGTATTCCAGACATTTAAGTACAGAATAATTTGTCAATTGTTTTAAAATGCCTCCACATTGCATCCAAAAAGATTTCATAACAAATTCTTGGTTTAAAAAAATTGCAGAAACAAAAAAGAAAATTTAACATTCCTGTTCAAAAATATTCGTTTTATTTATCTTTAGTTGGACAATAATTCGAATAATATGTCCTCGCCCCAAGTTTTTGGATTAATACTATTTGGCGATGAGGGTGGAGAAGCATGTGATAACCCTGGCAAATAAAGACTTAAAAACAGATGTACATATCGCACACTTAAAGATAAACAGTCAGAACTCTGAATTCAAAAATGTTCAGGATAGGAAAAAATTGTTTTTTTTTAAACATGATTTATATTTCGGTGGCAATAAGGAAAAAGTGCTTAAGTCTACTGTTTTAGTTTTGTAGGAAAGTAATTTTAAACTTTAAAGGGTTTTTTTTTGAAAATATATTTTTGTTCTTATAAAATCATCACTTCTTTCGGTTTTAGTTTTTCAATTGTTTACACCCAAATACATACTTGGTTATTCAAACGATTAACTTTTGTTCGATTAATCGAATAATTTTGGGCAATTAACTGTACGAATAATTTAAAATTGCTTATTTTCGATTATTAAATAATTCAAATAATTTATGCCGATTATTCGATATATCAAAAATTTGTTTTTCACAGTATGTATTAGTTTTTTTCTTTTATGTAAAAAACAAGCACGTACGTTTTAAATAACCTTTTATTTTTTTTTTTAGCTCAGGAACATTTCCTTCGAGTAACAATTTTTTAAAACATAGTACAAAGACTGAAACCAAAGAGTTTGGAAATAATTTATTTTAAGAATGTTTAGAACAGACTTTTACCACAATGATTCAGGTGCAGAAGATGATTTTTTTGCAACGAATAAAAACAACCTTCTATCAGACCTTAACAAGACTATCAAAAGTATTAAAATTGTTAAAAAATCAAAAAGAGATTCAAGTGGTATAATGAAGGACTACCAATTTTTAAAAAAGACAAGAAAAAGAACAGATAAATTGGATATGCTTTATTACGCTTTACTTTAGATCTCTCCAACGTCAACAATAAGTGAAAGAATCTCTTCTTAATCAAGTTTTACCTTAGACTTAAACATTTAAATTTTAACGCTATTTTTATTTAAAAAGTTTTTCTCTTTTATTACCTTTAACCTTTTGTTAAATTGTTGTTACTTTTTCAATAAATTTTTTATGTTAAAACATATAATTTTGGCTCTTAATTAGAGAAAAAATAATTGTTCGATTATTATTCGATTAAAGTTTTACCTCGAATAACTATTCGCGCGATTAATTGATATATACAAAATATCGATTGATTGAATACCCTTCCAAATACTACTTACATCACAGATCACAAGTAAACTTAAGCATTTATTCCAAAAATATAAAAAAAATATATGCCAGAAGTAATTTTGCTATAACTTCCTTAAAAATCGTACAAAATAATTGAAACTCTGTCCATGGGTACTTTTAAACATGGAGATTACAAAGGTGCCATAAACTCCAATTTTGCTTAAGCCACAGATTTTATAATTAAATTGAGTTTCATAGTAACGGTATTTTTCCAGCTAAAGAAGACAGTAAAGTAAACGAAATTTTCGTGGTATTTAGAGATTTGATTTGTATAGTGGTTTATAGAAAACAAAAAACCATTTTGATAAGTTTTGAGTTGTGACTGTTTATGATTTAGTGTGCGATATGTTATTTTATACAATTGAGTTTTCACATTAAATTCATTCATTCATATTCTTTAAATACTCCAGCATTTCTTAAGTTTAATTTACGTGATGTTTTTATATATATTTTTTTTATTGTTTTAATTCATTAACTTGTCAAAGACTTTTGACCCATTTTAAGAAAATGTTGATGACATCCATAATGCGTTGACTACATATGGCATTAAAAATCCTTAGTAAATAAAAATATTAAAAAAATGGATGTGTTGGAAAACAAACAGTTGTTTATTTACACGCATATGTACATATCTATGCAAATGCATATGTAGTTATACATATGTACATTGAAGTACATGTGTTAAAAAAAAAGAATTGATGTTGTAATTAATAAATAAAAGAAAAAACAATAAAAATTCTGTGGCATTTATTTCAATAAACTTTTTTCGACACCCAGTTTATGCGAGAACATAATTACTCAAAGAGCATTTAAATATGGGAAAATAGCAAAAAGCTTTTAATTGGATTGTGACACAAAATTAAAAAAAAATATCGAGATGGAAACGTGACCCAAAAAATTGTTTAACGGTGTGATTCTTTACTTTTCTAAACTCACCGAAACTTTAATGCCCTAAGAAAATATAACATAAAAAAAATGTATTGAGCTTTTATAATCGGAAATACGAATTGAAGATTAAGGTCCAAAAAAAAAATCGCTGAAGTTTTATCAAGTTAATCTCTTCTAACGAGAGAATTTCACATAATGTCTCCTTAGTTACGTGTAAGTGTACGCATGTAAATATTCGGATTCATTACATTAACAAGTTTATTAATGACTAACACATACGACTACGATTTATTTCTCTCTTGTAGATCGCAATAAAGTATTTAGAAATTGTTAAGTTTAAGTTGTTGGGCCGCTTAATGGACCTATCAATTGTAAATATTATCTTTAGTTGTTACTCTGCATTAAGTTGCTTTTAAGTGTCGCCGTATTCATTTTCATATTCTACTTAAATGACTCAAAAGATCGTTTTTAATTTTATGCCTTTGTTTCTTTTTATTTTATTACTTCATCTAACGCACAGTATAATTTTGATCAATTAGTGTTTGTACGCACTTAAATTGCAACAGAAACAAACAAATAAAACATAAAACAATTGGCCATGATCGACTTTGAGAAAAAGTTACATAGTTATTGATCAAACTTAGAACCCAAAGTATTAAATTATTGCGGTGGGACCTCGATTATTCGTGATTCCATTAACCGGCAACATCAATTATCCGGGAAATAAAAATATTTTTTTGCATAGTTATTGATCAAACTTAGAACACAAAGTATTAAATTGTTGCGGTGGGACCTCCATTATTCGTGATTCGATTAACCGGCAACATCAATTATCCGGGAAATAAAAATATTTTTTTGCAAGTTTACATCTTGTATCCGGACTTTAAACAAACCTTTTTTCGTTTTTTTTTCAACAATTAAAGCAAATATTAAAAAAGCGAAGGATTTCCTTAATGCCGGAGCAACCAGGACTCTACTAAGAGTTTTTGGTTTCGACTGCGGTTTTTTAAACAATTTCGTTTATTAATTAACTCACGAAAAACCTACTCAATTAACCGGAAAAAACTGATTATCCAAAATGCTCCCGATCCCGTCCATTACGGACAATCGAGGTCTCACTTATACAGGCCTGTCACAGAAATCAATTCCGATCGAAAGTGATTTCGTTTTATGTGCAGCAAGATACGAAATCACTTCCACTTTCGATCGGAATTGATTTCTGTGACAGGCCTAATAAAAATGAATTTAGCTATAAACTGCACATATATCTTCTGAAATAGTACATTTTATAGTTAATGGTGCCATATAGGGTTCAAATTTCCTGGACTTGATGGTATGTAATAATTGCTAGTAAATTATAAAACGTGCTGAGTCAAACTTCAAGTTAAGATATTTCAGTTGAATTGATGGAGAAATCCAAATCCTAAGAAAAGTATGGTCTGGTCTATAGATTAAAAATTTGTTTGCCTGTGTAATTCTTTTAATTCGCTGTCGTATTCACTCAATTTTTTCTTAAGTTTCTTAGAATCGTTTGAATAAGGTCAGTAATAGCTTTACCTTTTCCTTGTAATGCTAAGTTGAGGGATTGCATACACAGAAAAAAATAATTTTCATATTTGAATACGAAAATCGCACACCGAAAAAAATAATTTTCATATTTGAATACGAAAATCGCATATTTGATTACAAAAATTTTTGAATTTTCTGCGATGACGATTTTTGCGGTATTGATAAAAAAGTTTGTATGTATAATTGTTAAATTTTTAGTCAACAACCAAGTTTATTGAGTCAATAAAAAAAGTTGTTGCCTAAAATTATTATTTTCAACAAAATGTTTACTTGATTTGTTAAAATTAATTGTTGAAAATGTTGAGTAAATCAAACAAAATGTTGATCCAATCTTTATTTTTTTATTTATTAATGATGATGTCATAAATTTTAAATTTTTATATTTTTATAAAAACACTAAAATTTATTATGCGGGGATAAGTAAGTTCCTATGCGCATTGCACTGGTTGATTAGGCCAGATCATCAGGAAACCTTTTCCAAAGACTTTGGCAAAACTAAATATATTATTCAAATAAAACTATAAAACAAATGAGAATTATGAGCTATTTAAAAATGGACAAGAGTTGTTAAAATACTGTCTTTACTTTGATTCAAATATTTTTTTTATTGAATATGAAGAAATATTTAATTATTTCATTATTAAATATGTTTTATTGAGTGCTATTTTGCAAAGTGTAAATTTGATAAATTTTTTCTTTGAATCAAACAAAAAGTTGTTGGACTAAAATTTTATTTTTAACAAACTGTGTTGTTAAAAATTTTCTTGAGCTATTTTTTTCTGTGCATATTTGATTACAAAAATTTTTGAATTTTCTGCGATGATGATTTTTGCGGTATTGATAAAAAAGTTTGTATGTATAATTGTTAAATTTTTAGTCAACAACCAAGTTTATTGAGTCAATAAAAAAAGTTGTTGCCCAAAATAATTTTTTTCAACAAAATTGTTTACTTGATTTGTTAAAATAAATTGTTGAAAATGTTGAATAAATCAAACAATATGTTAATCGAATCTTTATTTTTTTATTTATTAATGATGATGTTATAAATTTTAAATTTTTATATTTTTATAAAAACACTAAAATTTATTATGCGGGGATCAGTAAGTTCCTATGCGCATTTCACCGGTTGCTTAGGCCAGATCATCAGGAAACCTTTTCCAAGACTTTGGCAAAACTAAATATATTATTCAAATAAAACTGTAAAAAAAATGAGAATTATGAGCTATTTAAAAATGGACAAGAGTTGTTAAAGTACTGTCTTTACTTTGATTCAAATATTTTTTTTTATTGAATATGAAGAAATATTTAATTATTTCATTATTAAATATGTTTTATTGAGTGCTATTTTGCAAAGTGTAAATTTGATAAATTTTTTCTTTGAATCAAACAAAAAGTTTGTTGACCTAAAATTTTATTTTTAACAAACTGTGTTGTTAAAAATTTTATGCTAGCTAGGAACATACAGATATTAATCTATTTATCATCCGCTAATTCCGGATAATGTTTTTCTTTGAGAAAATTTTAATAGTTCAAAAACAAATCGGCCTAGATCATTAGAACTAGGGTATTCAATTAATCGATGTTTTGTACTAATCGCGATTAAACGCGCGAAAAATTATTCGAGGTAAAATTTAATCGAATAATAATCCAACAATTTAATATTATTCGGTTGATCGAATAATAATAATTTTGTCTAGCTTAGAAGTTTAAAAGTAAGACTAAAAATTTTATTTTTTAACATAAAAATTTGCTTAAAAAAGTAACAACAATTTAGCAGGAACATTTTTTAAATAAAAATAGCATCAAACTTTAAGCTAATCTTCTAAAATAATCTTTCAAAAAGAGTATACAGTTTAAGTTCCAAACGATTTCTTTCTTTTGTTTTCATGAAACTTGATTAAGAAATGATTCTTTCACTTTTTGCTGACGTTGGAGAGATTGAAAGTCAAGCGTTATAAAGATATACATTTCTCTGTTCTTTTCTTGTCTTTTCTAAAAATTGGTAGTATTCCATTATACCACTGAATCTCTTATTGATTTTTTAACAATTTTAATAGTCTTGTTAAGGGTGGTAGAAGATTGTTTTAATTAGTCTCAAAAAAAATCATCTTCTTCATCTGCATCATTGTGGTAAAAGTCTGTACTAAACATTCTTAAAAATAAATTACTCCCAAACTCTTTGGTTTCAGTCTTTGTACTATGTTTTAAAACATTGTTACTCGAAGGAAATGTTCCTGAGTTAAGAAACAATTAAAAGGCATTTAAAATGTACCGGCTTGTTTTTTTTACATAAAAGAAAAAAACTAATACTGTGAAAAAACAAATTTTCGATTATGTAATTAAATAATCAACATAAATTGTTCGAATTATTCGTTGATCGGAAATAAGCAATTTTAATTTATTCGAAAAGTTAATCGCCCAAAACTATTCGATTAATCGAACAACGGATAAGCGTTTGAATACCCTAATTAAAGCGCACAAGGCATTAAAATTTTGTACCTTGAGGATGATCTGCAAGGGCAATTCTTCAAGGAAAAACGATTTCAAAATAAAATAGCTTCTATTTCACGACGTCTTTCTACTGAACATTTTTCACGAAGTTATATTTGAAAATTAAGAACATAAAATATACATAAATATCATAGATGGGGGTAGTGCACTCATTTTGCAGTTTCAACTCACACTTAGTGATAGTGCAAAAATATGGCAATCATTTTGTTAATTTGGAGTGATGAATTGAAAATTTGCAGCCTTACTAAACGTGAGTGATAGTGATGTTAAAAAATTTTGCACTAAAAAAAAAAAATAGTTTGATTTAAAAAAAGCAATCATCAGTTTATTGCAACTTTTTTTTTCTTCACTCATTTGAGCGCACCTAAAATTGTTGCACTAAAATTAAAATAAAAAACTTGTTTTTTCATGATTAAAGCCAAAACATTTTTTTAATGTTCTTTGCTTATGCATATCCTCCAAAACAATCAAAAACCATGCACATACAAAGTTAAATTTTTTAAATTTTAGTGATGCAATATGCAGCTTTTTTGATTGTAAGTCCAAATTTTGCACTATTTGAATTGAGTGCAGATTTCTGCATTCAATCTTCGTCTAGTGATAGTGAAACAATTTGCAATATCACTAAAATGTTTTTAGTGGTAGTTAAAAAATAACAATCATCACTAAAGCTGGTAAAAAAGAGTGCAAACTAATTTCTTTGCAGTTTTATTTAGTGATAGTGCACTGCTGATTTAAATCAATATTTGGTGCACTACCCCCAACTATGATAAATATAATCATATCGCTCGTTTATGGCAACGTTATCATATCTCAAAAAATCTTATTTAGCAAAATGCGATTAAAGTTTTTAAAATGTACCTTCATACTGATTTAATAAGATATATTTTGCTTTTACTTCGGTTCAGCTAGAGATAACATACAGATTTTTTTGTTTACTTATAAAGAAGGTATGAAGGAGAAATTTTGCTAAAGATCCTTAAAATCGATATGATTTTATTTTTTTAATTTTTTTATTTAATAAGAGTTACAAATACGAACCCGCAACCCCCGCACTAATAGACTAGCTCACTAGCCTACCGGGGCAGCCCGATATGATTTTGTTTAATAATATTGTATTAAACAATATTATAGTTTATATGTATTTTTTCCAATTTAATTACAATTTTGACGGATTATAAAATAGTATTTAATTTCTTTATTTTTTTTAAGTGCCGCATCCATTCCTTCAAAGAGCATCATGCGGCTCATTTTGGCCATGTGATGTCTATTTCGTAAACCTCAATTGAATCATCAATATTGAGAATTTTATAACTGCACGAGGAAAAAACCATTTCAATATGGTCACCTCTATATTTAATGAAAAATTGTTTACATATTATAGTTAATAATTGAATAATTGAAATCTAGTATAACCCTCATTTTGGACTATATAAAAATAATTTTCTTCAATAAAACCATCCTTTTTAAACAAAAGAAAAGTTTATTTAAAACATAACCAAATATTGATTTAGTTGAAATAAATAGTTAAAAATAATAGTTGCCAGAAAGGTAAATAAAAACATGTTGCCAGTTAGTCAAACATATATAAAAAATAGTGTGGAATGTAAGCGAACATTTTTGCATTAAGAAAGCAACATGCTAAGAAAATGTTGCTTTTAAACGAAAATGAACTACAAGCGAAATGCAACTTTGAACAAATAATTTGTATGAAATTTGAAAAAAATTTGCAAGTAAATATGACAGTCTTAGCTTATATTCGTTTTTGGCCTTTAAGCGGAATGGACTATAAGTGAAAAGTACTGTATTGTTAATTTAAAACCATACAGTTATTAACATCTTAATGGAGGACTAATTTAACCATATAAAGGGTGTTTTTTTAAGCTAGATAGAACTTTAAATTGTAAAAAGTAACACAAAAAAATTAAATTTTGATGAAATATTTTTTTTTATCGTTTCAGTATACTCTGACAAATCATCATGAATAGACTCACGCTTGAACAACGCTACGAAATTATCCAAATTTACTTTGAAAAATTTTAAAATTTAATCCAAATTTAAATCGCAAAATTGTGTTCAGCGATGAGGCGCATTTTTGGCTTAACGGGTTTGTTAATAAGCAAAATTGCCGCATATGGAGCGAGACCAATCCACAAGAAACCCTACAGACTCCATTACATCCAGAAAAATGCACCGTTTGGTGCGGTTTTCACGCTGGTGGCATCATCGGACCTTATTTCTTCAAAAATGAGGCCGGAGCTCGCGTTACGGTCAATGGAGATCGTTACCGCACCATGATCAATGATTTTTTGTTTGAAAATATGGATGACATTGATCCGGAGGAGATGTGGTTTCAACAGGATGGCGCTACGTGCCATACGGCGAACGCAACCATCGACTTATTGAAATCAAAATTTGGCGATAAGTTGATTTCGAGAAATGGACCTGTCAATTGGCCTCCAAGGTCGTGCGATTTGACACCTCTCGATTATTTCCTGTGGGGCTACGTGAAGTCACTGGTTTATGCTGATAAACCAGCAACAATTGACGCCTTGGAGGCCAGCATTGTTCGTGTTATTCGTGACATACGGCCAGCAGTGCTCGAAAAAGTGGCCCAAAATTGGACGTCCAGAATGCGCTTCGTCAAGAACAGCCGCGGTGCCCATATGCCCGAAATCATTTTCAAATGTTAATGTCACGTATTGATCTTTCGAATAAAAAAAAAATTTTGATTACAATTTAATTTTTTGTGTTATTTTTTACAATTTCAAGTTCTTTCGGGCTTAAAAAAACACCCTTTATATGGTTAAGTTTTCGTTAAAAATAGTTTTGCTGGAGTGACCATATTCAAAAAATTTTTTTCTCTGACCGTGTGTAGTCATTGATACTTGACAAAATTCCTCTGATTTTTAAATATTATTTGAAACATTAATGTTTGCGACATAGTAAAGTACACTCTTTGAATACTTCAAAGTACTATGTGTAAGGGCATGGTCACACTTAACAAATATTTGACACTCCACACGTGCAACCACTATTTTAATTTAATAAAACGTTTGCTAGATAAAACAACGTTTAACATAGGGTTTGCATTTAATCGCAAATTAAATGAAAAATGGCTTTTTCCCAGTGTTGCCAATAAAAAATTCAGAAATTTCCCATGACTTTGTTCAAAATTACACATACAAATCGACAAAGTAGCTTTGATAGAATGAATTAAACTTGCACAACTTTATTGATATTCCATATTTGCAATTAAATGATTAGGCTTACAAAAATGCAAATCTTACTAATTGCTTTAGTAAGAAAGAGCTGCATGAATGGGTACGTTCGTAAATGCAGTTGTTGCGCATCAGTTGCGCATAAAGGCCGTGTCAGATAAAACTTTTGCTTCGCGTTGCGTTACATATACTTTGACAGAAAAGCGTAAAGCAAAAAGTGTATGTCACAATAGAAACTTTGACAACACTCACACTTTGTGTGTTAAAAAGAAAATAAATAAAAAAAATTATATTAGAAGATTGTCAAAGCACGCAAAAAGATGAGAGTTGCCCGCTTTGCGTTAAAAGCAGTTTATGTGACAAGTGCCATATAAACATGTACATTTAACTCAAATGTCAAAGCGTATATCTAACGCAACGCGAAGCAAAAGTTTTATCTGACAAGGCCTTTAGTAAAGTTGAATATTCATTAATACATCACTTGTAAGAAACTTGGCATTACATTCATGTGTCAAAAGTTTTTTTATGCAGTGATGCCGCCGTTCTGCAGCAAATATTGGCAATTGTTGCTTAAGTTAATTTTCTGATGCAATAACTTTTAACATTAAAGAAATCGTTTTATTTTTCTTTTTTGATGCTTTTTCTTGTAGTTTTTAAGAAAACTATTACTTTTGGTTAAATATTTTCAATAAAATTTGCCATCGCGATTGTTGATAACATATTTTTATACCCTCCACCACAATTAGTTGTGAAGAGGTTATACTAAGTTTGTCATTCCGTGTGAAACTTTTTTATTATTCATCTCAGACCCCATAAAGTATATATATTCTGGCTGCTTGAGTAATTCTAAGTCGATTTAGCCATGTCCGTCTGTCTGACCGTCTGTTGAAAACACGCTCACTTTCGAAAAACTCAAAAGAAATAAACAAACTAGGTGTCAAATTGCTTGTAGTTATCCTAAGCAGTTTGGGATTGAATTTCAGCAAAATCGGTTCAGTGGGACCAGAGCTATGAATCAAAATGTGGAACCACCACCTTCAAAAACTTGATAATTTTGTTACAAAAACTAACATAAATGATGCAAAAATGCACGGAATGACATAAGATTTTGCACAAGTCCGTTTTATTCGACTAGAAATGACACTGTAAAATTTCGCGAAGGTCGGTCCATAATTTACCCTAAGCCCCATATAAACACTACTCCCGGAAAACAGTTTAGTACGCCTAAAACCGTAAAAAATAATGCAATCATAACAAATTTTGGCTCGTCACAATTTTATAGGTCTATAAATGATACTGTGAAATTTCGTGAAGATCGGTACATAATTTACCCTAGGCCCCATATATGCCCTACTCCCGGAAAACAGTTTAGTTTCCTAAAACCATAATTAATAACAAATCGTCACAGTTTAAGATAATAATAATAAAAAGACATCATACAGATATTACTCCTTAAACATTCGAACTGTCGGTGGAGGGTATCAAAGATTCGGCACAGCCGAATATAGCACTCTAACTTGTTTTTATTAATTTTATTAAACTTTTAAAATTTAGCTTGTATTCAAAAATTCAAACTTTGCACAGCTGTTGTGCAGTAAAAAAGCATCAGCATCACAAGTGCAACTGGTGACCACGCATCAGCAACAAAATTTTGCATCACTGCAGCAGTTTTGATGCATTTACGAACGTACCCAATATGTTTAAAGGTACGTATCCACGCGAAGTACATATTTCCGAACATAAGAGGTAACGCCGGCAGAAAAACAGCACGAAAATGTTTTTGTACAATACAAAGCCACATAAATTTTGAAAATTCGCTTTGACGCAAACAAACTTTTTGACTACTACACAATATTATTGAGTACTTTATTGCAATTTTTTTTTTGTCGTTTTGCAACACTATTTAATAAGTTGCGCTATATAAAAAAATGTATCTACAATCTCTAGAAATAACACACTTTTTTATCAAGAGTTTTAGAGTTATTTATGTAAAACAAGTAAGAAAGTATAATCTGTCAAGCCCGACCATATGATACCCTACACCACAGTATATAAGAACAATTCTTTGCAAGTGTTACCTATGCAATCATCGATTGAGTTTAAGATTCATATTAAAGTTCTTTGTGCCAAATTATATTTATACACATATGAAATTTGTTTGCCTTTTAGTGATTTAAGGAAGAGGGTTTATTTTGTCATGACATAGTAGCTATCGTAAAATTTGTATATGTATGGGATCTATGGTCAAATATGGATTTGGCAAGATGATTTCGATTGCAATTAAATAAGTTTAATCCAAAAACCAACATAATAAGATGATTTATGGGAAGAAATACCCTATTCCGGAAAGAAGCTTGTATTGGGGTTATGTGAAATTACGGACCGATTTGCCCCATTTTTAATGGGCTTGGTGCTTGTGTCAAGTAGAAGCTATGTACCTAATTTCCAGCGAGGCCATTAAACTTATTAAAATTGACTGCTTGGTGCGGTTAACACGCTCTTTCGAAATGACCAAGGAACTGCCGTTGTGAAAAGGGAGCGCTATCGAGCCCTGCTGACTAAATTTGTGCATCCAAAAATTAATCAGCTAACAACAAGGACATCTGGTTCCAACAAGACGCACAACTTGCCATACAGCGCGCTTTGCAATCGTTTTTTTATAAAATCAATTTAGTGACAACTTTAAAAACGCCTCTTCTGGACTACTTTTTTTGGGCTATGTTAAGCCATTAGCTTATACCGACAAGTCAGAAACTCTTTAAGCATTGAAAGCAAATATTTAAGCCGCCATACGGCCAAATTTATTGGAAAAAGTAGCCAAAACATGGACTGATCGAACGGACCATGTAACTCGTAGCCGCGGTGGACGTATACTGGAAATCGTATATAAAAATTATCAAGAGTAATATATTCGGCTTCGCCGAATCTTATACGAAGAGCTAGTAGCTCAGTCATTTATACTTAAACGGACTATATTTGACATAAGTATATAACAACCTAGTCCCCATAATTTCTGCGGTCTTTGGAAAACCCATTTCAACAAACACACGGAAGGACGGACATCGTTAAATAAACTTCAATACTCATAAAGGCCCAGAATATATTTACTTCATAGCGTCTAGGGTATAGTAAATGCCAAGAATTATTAAAACACAAAAAATTAATTCCAACAATATTTGGTGCCTTCTTTTATCACTTTAAGTTCTCATGCAGCTAAAAACACACCCTGTACTACTTTTAAAATCAGCAAAAGCTATGGTATGGTCGATTTTATAAAAACTGCAACCAAAATATCTCTAACGATTTCATTTCTCTAACGACTTGTTTAAGCTTTGATATTGTTACAAGTAAGACTTTGAGTGTTTATAATTCTTATTCGCTTTAGGGGTTTATTTGTATATTATTTTAAGCTTTTCTAAAATCTTTGGAAAAGGTTTCCTGATGAGGTGGCCTAAGCAACCAGTGAAATGCGCATAAAAGCTAGCTTTCCCTCAACAATAAATTTCAGTGTATTTATCAAATATGAAAAATTTGGAATTTAGCACGTTATACAGAAATCTTATTATTTTAAATTCCAATAATTTCGGCTTACGTTTTTTTTAATCGTAGTCGCGTAAAATATAATCCGAATAATCGGAATTACAAATTACATTCTACTCCATACTTTTTAGAAATGAAATGAATTTGTTAAAAAATTTAGTAAAAAAAAGAAAGTTAATGATTTGTTAGTGGTCACGGTCATTTTGGATTTTATCGTCAAATAATGTACTTTTTATATACTTTAAGTCTTAAAAATGGGCCAATTCATCATTTAATGTTTATAAAATATAGTCGGGCCTCGATTTTCCGTGATGGTCGGGACCAGAAGCATTAGGGATAATCAATTTTCACGTTTAATCGAATAACAATTTTGATTATACAGTTTTTTTAATATTTTTGTTATTTAACAAGAGAATATTGGAGTATATATTTACATTAAAAAAAAAATAATTCAAGAAGTTTATGTACACTTTTTAATTAAATAAGTATGTATACATTTAATTTTCTACTTAAAACATGAGGCAACAAAGGACATTAGGCAAAAAAAAATACAATTTCATAACAAAAGTCGTGTAATGTTTTTTGTCTAATCTTTTTCAACTGCCATCACGGATAATAGAGGTAATCACGGTTGATCGAAGCAAACAATTTGAAAACATTGCCAACAAAAAACAATAGACTGATCTGTGGCCATCACGGTTAATCGGGGTTACCGGTTAACCGGATTACGGATAACCGAGGCCCGACTGTACTTGTTCTACCCTTCACCACAGATGGATGAGTTTGTCATTCCGTGTGTAATTTTTACAATATTGATCTTAGACCAGGGCTTAAAAACTGCAGTTGAAACCAAAAACTGTCGAACCAAAAACGAAAATTTGTGTACAACTTTTTGAGTTGGTTTGATAGCGCCTTATCACAATTAATGAATCAGAAGTAAAAGCAATAATTTTTTTTTGACAAATGACAAATGAAGAGGTTGAAGAAATGTCAGTTTTTTTTTACTTTAACTGCAGTTTTTTAAACGCTATCTTAGACCATATAAAGTATAAATGTATGCATGTATATTTTTGGTAATTTAGATTAGCTAAGTTCATGTACAAATTCGTGTGTATGTTGATATGGGCTTACTGAAAACCCCAAAAATGATAAGGACTAGAATATTATATATTAACATCACATATAGTCACATATGATATTTAAATTCAGCCGGATCTGTCCACAAAAAGCTAAAATATGATCATAAAACTAAGACTGCATTTAATCTATACCCATAAATCTCTAATTTTTACCCATAAAGCTTGACTTTTTAAATCTCCTTATAATCTGTAACCTTTATTTTTTACTTTTACCTTAAGTATACTAATTAGAATACTAATAGTAAAAAAAAGAATAAAGTATATAAAAGGTGTAATATTTGACGATAAAATCCAAAATGAGCGTAACCACTAACAAACCATTAACTTTCTTTTTTTACTAAATTTGTTGACTAATTCATTTTATTTCTAAAAAGTATGGAGTAGAATGTAATTTGTAATTGCGATTATTCGCATAATATTTTACGGGATTACGATTAAAAAAAACCTAAGCTGAAATGAAGTGAAACGGAAATCGTTAGAGATTTTTTACAAATGACGGAGTTTTTTCCTTCCCAAAATAAGGTTTTGGCAAAATATTGCCTATACCATACAGTACACAGACATTTCTGAAATATAAATACAAGTATTAAATATTAATAAAAAAATGAGCCAAATCTGTATATTACTTCATCTGGCCCCCCACACAAATATCCTGCCGAATTTATGATTGTGTTACGATAGGGTCCATACAAAACATACATGTTAGTAAAATCGAATATTCTCTTTACTTATATGAGAACTTTTGCAAAGTTGTTAGTTCATAGACGAAAAATGTTAAATCTAATTAAATTGATTAGAGATTTTTTGATTAATAAGATTAATTTTCGATTTATACTCGGTATTATGAAATATGTTTAAGTTAAGAAAAGGAAATCTTTATTTTTTTTGATTAAATTCTAAAAACTTAACTAGAAAAATAAAAAATCAAATAATCTTTTGCATAAATACAACGGTCGACAACATACTATAAGACAGACTTTAAAAATAAATGTTGCGTGAATTTTTATTTTTCAATGTTCAAAGGTTATCAAAAGAAAGAGTAATTGAATTTGAATGTCGTACTGTACTAAACTGTACTAATTTAAGTATTAACTTAACATAATTGGGTTAAACAAACAAATTTGCTAAATATTTTTAATTTGAATTTACATATTAGTACTTAAAAAATTCAGTGTGTAAGTGGCATGGCCATACATCAAACTGGCTTATCAAACTCGCATCTTTGCTATTGTGTTATGCGCCCCATACACGTTTCAATTCAACTGTCAACTGAGTCCTTCAACTGAATTGATGTTTAGCGCCACACTTCATCAACTGATTTGAAAGATTTTAAATTAATTTTAAAATTCAATTTTTAAAAAACTTTACTTTTTTTTGCAAAAGAAAACTACAAACATTAATTTTGACAGCTGATCAAGAGACTCGAGCACACACAGTACAAACGAATTGAAAGACTTAGAAGTCAACTTGAAAAATCAAAATCTTTTGATTTTTTTGACAACTGTCAAACTAATCAATTAACAAAGCCAAACACGCTGTAATTTGAACAACAGCCGACTCAGTTGACAATTGAATTGAAACGTGTATGGGCTGCTTAAGTAACAAAAAACTCACACGTATGGTTTGATGAAAATTTAAGAAAAATCGAAATAATTTTGATTTTCATACAACGTTAAAGCAAGTTTAATGTGTGTGCACGTAATTTCTTGAAATTCCAAAAAAAACATTAATTTTAAAAAGTTTTTAATGAAATTTTATTACTTGACAAATAATTTAATATTTTTCGACAAAAAAAAATCAACTTTTTTGATACTTACACATGTTTTAAATAAAGTTTTATGGCTTGAATTTGATGTGTGGATGTGCTTACCCAGCAAAACCCTTGATATGAAATGACTTTATCATTTGACATCAAACACAAATCTCAAACCATTTTCAATTGTTTGATTTTAACATTTGAATTCAATTTGATGATTTGAATATACAATGTTTATAAAGTGCACTGCATGTTAATGTAAGCTAAAATCTGTATGTACTTTAGGGGAAGGGGAATCAACAGCAAACGTAGGGCCAATCAACATTTAATAGTGCCAAAAATGACCCAACACTGGTACGACAGCATGATCCACGTTACTAATTTTGTACTTGCCCGACTTGTCGTACGATTTGTAGTAACGTGTATACTCAACATTACCATTTTCAGTATGCTTCGTCCTTATGACAATTGAAACGTATGCGCTAAATTTAATCAAATTACCTTTAAAATCGCGAAATATACTTTGAGCACAAAGTTATATGCACAGACCACTAGCCAATCAAACGGACGGACAAAAGATGGGTCTAAAACCAATATTTTTATGTGTTACACACAACAACACAAACGCATAATATTCTCTACTCTATTGTGGTATGGGAATAAAAATTACAATAGAAACAAGTAAGAGTGCTATATTCGGCTGTGCCAAATATTCAAAATACTTGACCTAAGTATTAAAAATCGTACAAAAGCCCATACACTTTTATGGGGGCCTGTTGAAATGATGGATCGATTTGGCTCGTTTTAATATTCTTTATATTTAAGAAATATCTGAGCCAAATTAAGTCTTTCTAACAATTATTTCGGGAATAAAAAGGAATATATTTGTCTATATCTAAATTACTTATGCGATTATATTGATTTTTACTACTAGCATTCCACTTCAGCTGAAAGTAAAAGTTAGTACATTATAATAAGACTTAAAAAATTAAAAGGTTTATGTGTAAAAGATAGAGCCGGTCGCGGTTTTTTACTAATATCTCAGTCACTTGTGGACGGACCTAATACAATTTTTTTGGCAAACTTTTTCGTTCTATATGCAAAATAAACATATATAACAACATAGTCTCATATGGTATTCAGAAAACTTAAATCAACATACTACACACGAACAGACAAACTGACAGACGGAAAGACAAACATAGTTTAGTCAACTTCACTACTCATAAGAATCCATAATCAGCCCTATCGTGATTAATTTTTCCCTCTTAAATTTTTCCCTTTCCACATATTTGCGATCATGAAAAACTCCCATGAAAAAAGGTAATTCAAAGGAGAATAATAAAGTGAAAAATGTTCGCGGGAAAAAATTCCCCTTATTGTGAAAAGTTTTTTCCATCTTAATTTGTTCACGTTTCCCTTAGAATTTCTCACTTTATTTTTGCTGGGGAACAGAACATGTATGTAAGTAGGACTTCTAATAATTAGAATATTAAGTGCAAGATCGGTAAATAAGGCACAACTGATATATTGCTCTACAAAATGCAAAACAACAGGTCGATTGCCTGCGGATTTGTGAAGCTTTGGAAAGACGTGGTGGTAAAATTTTGGAAAATATTTTACCATATAAAATTAAAAAAGTGCAAAAACCAACGTTGTAATAAAACTATCCCTCCAATCTAGTATAAAGTAAAAATTAAATGTTGTGCGTTGCTTATCACATAACTTGAGAATTGCTTGACCGATTTGTACTATTCTTTTAAATGATCGCCATGGTCCAACTTAGGTTTGTACGGAAAGAAAATTTTCGATTTACATAAAATCAGAAAACGGCTCCATCGATTTGACTAATTTTTCTTTCAAATGTTCGTATTAATCCATTTTAAGTTTTCATCGAAAGAAAAATTTACCACGCCCACTTTTTCTATTAAGCGCATAACTTGAGAGCGGCTGGACCGATTAGGACGGTTTTTTCTTTCTAATGATCGCCATGGTCCAACTTAGGTTTATACGAAAAGAACATTTTGCCCCGCCTACTTTTACGCCTACTTTTTTCGATTTACCTAAAATCAGAAAACGGCTCCATCGATCATTAGTAATCAGCTACCGAGCGAAGCCGGTGCGGCCAGCTAGTAGTAAATATTTTGCTTTATTATTTTAACTATTCTTTGAAATATATACGTGTATATTTTTGAACAAAAATTGCATTGATTTTTAATTTTTTTTTAATCTTTCTTCGTTTTTTTACCATAGCGTTAAACATTTTTTACGAGAGATTCACTATTGCTTTTTCCCTTCAAAGGGGAATGAACATTTCATGGGAGCAAAAATTTCACTTGTTATTCACGATAGGGGTGAATATAATTATGGGGTCTACCATCTGTATAACCTTTCACGGAATGTCTTACTTTAAACTTAATTTGTACTTAGAGTAGTGGATATCTAACGGCAGGTTTGGAGGCCTAATTGCTAAAGTCTTTGAACGTAAGAGGTAACCCTGCAACAGTTTTTAAGCTTAACAACGTGCTAATCGAAAACCTTTTCTGGAATTGAGTCATTGTACCCATTTACAATCTAGTTATGTTAGTAATCAGATCATTCCAGGCCAAACAATATTTTATTGCAACCTAAATCAGCTTACAAAATTTAGTTAGAATCGATCCATATTTTATCGTAGCTCCCATACAAATACAACTCCCGAAAAAAGCTTTTAATGCCATAACTTCCTTATCAATCTTGGTATTGATTTAAAACTAGATACAATACACTTTATATTAGCACTATGTTATGGCAAAATGTTGTAATGATAGCTTCAGAACTTACCCATATATGCACCGTCCAAAAGTATCTTTAAGGCAAATAAATCTTATATAGATATTGATGTCTAGATAATATTCGGCACAAATAACTTTTATATGAATCTCATCAACATATATTATATCATTTACATTTGTTAATTATTTGCAAATATTATTAAATTGTTCAATGTATTGCTTTGGTTTTTAGGGCATATTTTCAAGTATTTACGGCATATTTAATGCGCATAAAGCACTTTTTTTAGCGCATACAAACCAGTTCAGTATGATACCCTACACTTCTAGCGAGCATACAAGTAGCAAGTGGTTTACAAGCAATCTCATTACATTGAAGATATAAAACACATATTTCTGAATTTCGAAAAGGTTTCAGGTAGAGAGTCTTAGCAGTTGAGCTCTTTACCCTTTTAACTCACTGTAAACGCTTATGCTAATTTCACCGCTATATTGATATTTTTTCAAATTAATGTTTTTTTAAAACCAAAAATCACTCGGAAGAATTTTGGGATGATTGGTCCATAATTCACCATTGCTTCAATATAAATTCCCCTCTTTAGAATCATTTTAGTTCGACTTAAACTGCTACAAATCACAAAACTTTCTGATTGTCGGTCAATAATTTTATATAGGTCTAAGCCGCAACCAATTTCAATGCTGACGCCCGTTTTTATAAAGATAAATTAATAATAAAGAGATAGCATATAAAGATCACTTCTGGTATATTCGAACTGTCGGTGGAGGGTATCAAAGATTCGACACAGCCGAATATAACACACTAGCTTGTGAAATAAGTAAATTACACTTTGACTGCCATGCATACACAGAAATTATAAAGTGGGACAATTAACTAATAACTGAGCTACGATGTTTGCATTTCTACATATAACATATAATATTCTACATATAAAATAAAATTTCATTCTGACTGTTGCAATTTTCTTGTTTTTTTTATGTTGATCTACCTGGTTTAAAATGATATTTATGTGCAAAATAAAAAATGGGGCGTACTTTTGGGGCGTGGCACAAAAGTGAGCAAATTTGAATTTGAATTGAATAAAACAATGATTTCATTAAATGAGTTCAAGATAAAAGTTTTAACTTTTTTAAAAGAATATATACATATACAAAAGTATTAAAAAAATTAGCTTTATTAATTCCACAGAAAACCAGATCACGAATTATTAGCACTTATTAATATTTAGTAGTTATTATTAATAGCAACTTGGTAAAATAAATTTTCTTTTAAGAAAAAAATGTTTAGTATTAATAAAGCATTTAAAAGCTCTTCAGAGATTCTATTTCTAATCCTCGTTGATATGTATATTGCCTGCTACCGAAAACATGCTCTTGCGCATCATACAAAGATTATAAATTTGTTGGCCTGTTACCCGTGACTTCATAGACGTCAAATTTTTTATTTAAGATTATTCCAGGCTTTTGTATTTTCTTTACATTTATTTTTTTAGAATTTGTAGATGGTTCATCATCCGATGTTGGTGATGGTGTATCGGGTACATTTTCATTTTTTACTTCAAGAAGCTTTTTAGACATTTCATCAGCATTAAAAAAGACCGTTGATTTATTGGCGTAGGAAAAATAGTTCGATTTGTAGGTAGTTTTAAGTAATTTTAGTAAAGAATATATGTATTTTTTATTGTTTTTTTTTTTTTTTTTTTTTGATTTTAACGATGCTAACAAATTAAAATTGAAAAAGGTGTGATTGCAGACCCATGTGTCTCACTTAATGAAATGGAGTTATTAAAACTGTTGAAAAAGTGTGAAATTAAAATTTCAAAAAATTTAATTTGAAATTCTCGGAAAAAATTTCTCGGGATTCATTTAAAAGAAATGTCCCGGGATTCCCGGAAATTCTTTCTCGAGTATAAACTCTAAGTGAGAAACATGTTTTGTTATTTTGGTTTTGGTATTTATGCTAATAGCCTTTTCACACTTGTCAACATTTAACATTTAACATCAATTTGCGAAGATGTTGGAATTTTCCCATAAGAAATACATTGGGCTAAAAATCAAAATCTTTCAACATCCTTACAAAATGTTACTATCTCATTTTGTTCCCTTTTACATTTTTCGATTCTTTTAGTGTCATCAATAGAAAAATGGCAATAAATTCTATTATTATTGTGGCACCACTGACAAAATGGTAGTTGCTTTAAAAGCAGCGTTATCATTTCTCAAGTTTTTCCTTTTTTGCAAGCCTTATTTTGCTTAATTTTGCTAAAATTATTAAACAAAATGAATGAGAAATACATTTTGGTGTTATCTTTTAAAATGTTGGCACTTTCGTAGAAAAAAAGTATTTAAAAACAAAAAAAGTTTTTTTTCAGAAATGGTGACATTTTTTATTAATGGTGGATGTTAGATGTTTCAAGTGTGAATGCGTATTTCACATTTTCAACATTTTCCATGCGTTCCTCCGAAATGTATGCAAGGGTATAATGGTGAAATACAGCGATTGGAAGTAGTGTGAAATAGAACACATAACTTTGAGAACATTTCGCGCAGCTTTCTAATATTTATATCGCATATAGTCCGGAAAAGTTCGCTTTTGAAATTCAGCCAGATCGGTCTAAAAATTAGTGAGATATGATTAAATACTGCATCTTATTTTTATCCATAAAGCTTTCCTTTTTGAAGTCTTTCTTTAATTTTTTAGCTTTCTTTTTCATTTTCACCTCAAATAAACTTAGTAGACTACATGCTAACAATAAATTTCAAGGTTTAAATATGACTTCCAGAACACTCAAGCTTAAACTTTTACGGGCTGGTCTGACTTAAGAATAATTATTTTGAAAAATATTTAGATCTGTTTGATTCCTTTTAGAACTATGGTGAAGTGTATGAAAGATTCGGCAAAGCTGAATTCATCAAACCTCCTTTTTTCTAAACAAGTCGAGGCACACTAAAATAAATGCTTTTGAAATTTTCAATACTTAAAACACATATTGTATTTTTATGGTTTTTGGAGATTTTTATTTTAAGTTTTTGTGTTTTTTTTTTTAATAAAGTCTAAATGGTTACTAAAACTAAAAAGTATATAAATTCTAAAATTAATATAATTCTTTGGTATAATTAGCTGTATATTTGTTTGTAGAACATTTGGCATAAATACTAATATTGTACATAAAAATATTAAAAAATAAAACAAAAATAAATAAAATAATGTATTAAAAAATAAAATGCCTTTCTTTACTATAAAAATATAAATTCTGTTGCACAATACGGATAAACAATAAAATATAAACAAAAACTTATAAGATTTATTAAACTTGTAAGTTTGAAAGTCAAATTTAGAAATCTGTTCTTAATTTTTTTAATTTTTAATACAATTTGTTTATTCGATGATTTAAATATATTGCACCAACAACGGCCAGTTTTAATTAATTTTGTTTTAGGATTTACAGAGACCAACTTAAGATTATTTAGATTTCATGTTTTCTAAAAATAAAAAAAAATAAATCAAATCATTTTGAGAATGTCCATTAAAAATGATTTGATTATCTTCAACTAATTTTAAAGACTAGATCATCTCGTCTACGAGCATTTTATGCTTTGATTGCGATAAATCAAAGTACAATATTCTCATTTTGTAACTTAAAACTAATTTTAATAAATGTTTATTTTATATTATTATATACTTTTTAATTCTTTGGAATCTCTAACTACATACAAAAAATATTTAATTGTAAAATGACATTAAAATTGAATTGAAAATACTGTAACGTTTTTTTTTTTTTTTGGTTTTAAGTACGTTCGAATATAAACTACATGCTAATAAATGAATAATTTCTCTCTTTTTCTCGCTTTCATTTTGATAGAGAGTCATACGATTTTTAGTCGAAATTTTAAATTAATTTTAATTTTGTATTATTTGTATCAAGCTACATTTACACAAGGTTTATGCACTAGAGAGAAAGCTATGCTGTATGTCGCTTTTCTATGTAGTTTCATATGTTTTTTAAATGAAATCTGACAAAATGTAAATAAACTACACAAAAAAAAAAAAAAAATGGGATAACCAGCATAACTCCCCTTCTAGTGCAAATACCTTGTGTTAATATCCCTTAATATGTACAAAGTCCGATTTTGAATTTTTTTATTGTGATTGCATTAGCGAGAAAAAAAGCTCGTGTGCTTAAAATTATTAAGAGAACATGGAAAACAAACTATTTATCATCCAAGAATAATAGAAATTAAAGATTACGCCATCCCAAAAACAAAGTTTAAAACTTCTGCGCAAGTCAGGCAAATGACGTCACGCGAACTGCATTCCTATTAACTAATAATTTCCAGCTGGCAAACTCAAGTAAGTTGTTCTTTGATTGCAGCGTTTCCAGCTCTTATAAAGTGCATTCATTTCTTATAAAAGAAGTCGCAAGCCTTAGGGACTTTTAGACTTGGCAGCGGTTGTCAGAGACAAACTACGTCATCTCAGGGAAAATCATGCGCATGGCGTAATCTTGTATTCCATGATTCTTGCTTAAATGTACCTGTGTTTGGGTTTCTCTTAAAATAATCAATATTTGAATGTTTGTTAAAAACCAAAACAATAAATTAAGTGCAATGTAAAATCAAAAGTAATCTTTACAATAATTTTTAATTGAAAATATAACTAAAAGATAAACATAATATAGAATTAATTATAAACTTGTAAAAATAAATTTACTATCACATGTGTTTTTTTTTTTATTAAAATTCCTTTGTTATCAATGGTCCGTCTAGACATACAGGTATGCGATGGAAATCGATATTAAAAACGAAACGTTTTGAAACCGAAAATATAATTTTTATTATCTTTTTAAATGGATTTTAAATACATATTCCTTTTATTTTCAGCCTTTATTCTTTTAAATGTTATTTTATATACGTTAACTGAAGTGTATTCTGAACGCAAATTTAAGACTATAATTCAGAAATGGATTTTTAAATCTCTCGAAATTCATCACACCTTTTAAAAACGGTCGTTTTGAAATCGATCGATTTTCGTCACATACCTGATCAACAACTTGTCCAAGAAAGAGAGAGAGCTATCCCCAAAGTATGCTATACTTATTTATGAAAAACAAATCTAGAAATACATTCAATCATATTAGACATTTTATTTAGAGCTGGGGTTCTCAATTTCGTTGCGTAACTAACTACAACTAAAAAAAATGTAATTCTTATTTGTTCGTAATTAAAATCAAAATTAAGTCTTTTACAATTACATGCAATTCGAGTGTCCGGTAGGCCAGTTGATAGTGAGCATGATGCAATAATAAGGTGGGAGCGGCAACGCGGCTGTTCGCAGTGCTTCTAATTTAATTTGTTTGTTTATTTTCATAATTTATAAAAGCGACTTAGCTTATTTTGACATTAACCTGTGTTTTTTCTTTTGTTGCATTGTTGTAGAACTGTTGCTACATTAATACATTTTGGTAGTGAGCGAGGGTTGCAGTTTTGATTCCTGCCAGACACTTGGTCAGTTTTGCTACAACGGGCTGAAGGTCTAAGTTAGTGCCGGTTCACACACGTCAAGTTTGACTCGTCAAGATTTAAGTTTTTGGGAGAGAGGGGGGAAAAATGGCATTCTCTTTTCCCCTCTCTCCTAAAAGCTCAAGACTTGACGGGTCAAACTTGACGTGTGTAAACGGGCACTTACTATAGATCGGTTAGTCTCAACGGCCACATCATTTTATGTGTGCAATAAAAACACAGAGTATTCGTTGTGGCAATTTTCATAAAAATCAAAACAAATTAAAATTAAAGAAATGTGTATATGGATTTTAACGAATCAATGGTACGAAGGCTTATTTCAGAAATCATCTAATTCTAGAGCTGTTATTCATAAGATTTTATATCTTGTTGCTTTAGAAAGGCATTTATTAATAATAAATACAAATACAAAATGATATTATAGCTATTAGAACTCTGCAAATAATTTTGGACTACCTGATCCATTTTGATAAAATGGACTACTCCATGGATTGGTCCGATGTAATGCAAGCATGGACCATGTCATTGTTAAAAAGTGTTTGTAGTGAGACGACATGTCTTCATTTTTTAACGACGTGCTTTCGTTTTTAAGCGATTTCAAAACTAATTCTCTTGAGTATACCATGGAGTAGTTTTAAAACTACTCCTTTGTAGTCCAAAGCTGGGTTATATGGTCCTGCCCTAGGACATTATAATGTTAAATAGACCATGTTTTTTCCATACGTTAGGGGTACTTTTGGACTAGTCCTAGTCCCTTGTGGGCTACTCTTTATACGCGTGTTTGGACTGGTCCTATTGCTTGCAGGGAAGCACTTGACTTTTATTCATTTTGAATTTGTATACATATTAAACAATCATCTGCCGCTGTGCTGCCACCTTGTAAAACTAATACGATTTGTTTTTCCTGAAAAATTGTTCGAAATGGGTGAATCGTGTTGAAAAAACTCTCAGTAAAAAATTTTGTCCACTAAAAATTTTGTTGAGAAACAATGGATGAAACCAGTTTTGAGCCAACTAGAGTCTCAACAATTATAACAGTTCAAAACATTGAATTCCCACATTCCCAAGTTACGAATAAAAGCAAAAATAAAAAAAAAATTTCTTGGATCCTTTTTGGGACGAATTGTGCAGTAAGTAGTTTTTTGTTATATGTAATGAAAATACGTATTACAAATTATTTATCAGCGATTAATTGCCATTCCACGTTGGTTCCAAATCGATTTTTTTTTTAAACTAAAAAAATAAATTTAAAAAAATTGTTAACAGTGAATTTATTTTTCTAATGGCAACACTCCAAGCAATCAAGTAAATATATTAAAAGAAAACAGTTTGCAACTCTGCCGGCCTGCTAGGCTTTCCAAGTTCTTTTGTTCTTAAATAAATGTTAAAACAGTGTTGCAAAATAAAGCTATAGCCTATTTCCAAAGTGCTAAAGAATTCATTCTTTCGCACAATTACATTTAAAACAAAAACAAATTCTTAAAACTTTGCTTTTGTTTTAAATGTAGTTGTACGAAAGAAAGAATTCTTTCACACATCGGAAATAGGCAGTTATTAGGTATTTCAAACTTGAAAATGTATTGTAAATCTTTGAATTTTATTTTTATGGAGTCCTTGACGTAATTCTTGATATTCTGATTGTGTAGTTTTGTAGTCTCAATAAAAATTATAAGTTTCGTGGACCAAAAGTTGTGTTTGGGCACGAACTTGCATGGAAGTTTAAATATGGAAGTGTACGTCAAAGTGTGTATTTAAAGGGTATGTATATTTATATCTCGCTAGCATTTTTCAGCAAACTCCCACAATTGTCATTTTATTTAAGCACACTTTGTGATTAACCGTACCGAAATGCTTTCGGCTTGGAAAAAAATCTGAATATTGAAAACAAATTCAAATAAAACCAAATGTATATGTAAATGAAAATTTGGTGAGCAGAACGCAACTTCCCTTCTCCCTGAAACTGATCTGGTGTAGTTAAACAAACTAAAAAGTGGGTAATTTTTGACCCCAAGTTTAACCCTTTAGCATTGAACAGTATCCAATAACCTCGAGCAGGTTGAGCTTATTTTATTTTCTCTATAAGTTGAGATACCTTCGCTTTTAGTGGGCGTGGTTCAATTGACTATTTGGGTTTTTTAATTTATTTATATGCCATGGCCATTAAATGTGCAGAGGTTAAGAGCTCTCACGAGATTTTTTTAATTTATGCAAAAAAAAAAATCGATTTGGAACTTTAGTGCGTGCTTGCAGTCGCTTAAATTGTGTCCACAAAAACAAGTAAAATTGTAAAAACCAGGGACTGCAAATAATGATTTATTGTTCCAACTTAAACTAAAAAATCAAACTAAAAGAGAAGTGCTACGTGCATAAGGAATAAAACAAGATAATCCTTGTTACATGAACTACCTTTAGCTGCTTTACTTTTTTATTTTTTTTATGAAAATAAAAGTTATTTTCTGAGTTTTATTTATTCCTCAGAAATAAAAGTTACTGTATGAAAATCACTCAGTTTTTTCGCGTGCTTTTTATATAAATTGTTCTACACGTTCAGTCACTTGTATTGCAGAAAACACACTTTAATAAAAATCAAGAAAATTTTTTTTTCTGATGAATAAATTAAATTCAAGAAATAACTTTTATTCCTGAGAAATTAATAAAGGTCAGAAAATAATTTTTATATTCTTAGCGGAAAATAAAATTCAAGAAATAATGATTAAACAGTAATTTCAAGGCGAATTCAATTTTCAGGTGGCGTTGAAAGCACAACTGTGCTACTTTTTTTTCTTAATTAGAGAGAGAAATGTCAAAAGTTGCTTGTGTTTTGACATATCGATCAACGAAAGCAACAAAAAAATACATTATTGTGTTTTTGGTGTTGTGACTTGTTGTAGTATCGACACCACCGTTTACATGAATTCGCCTTGAATAATTTTTAAAATAAAATTTATAATCGTTTCGGTCCCTGGTAAAAAATCATTACTTTTGTTGTTTTTTTCAATTTAATTGCATGAAAAAATAATAAATAAAAATCAGTAAAATTTGTTAAAATATGAGAAGGTTGATTAAAAAATGATTAAAAAAAAGTCCAAATTTATGTTTTTCTTGAAATTATTTTGTTGAGATTCTTGGTACAAAAAAAAACTCACAGATTCATTGTCTTTTTTTATAATTTTTGAATTGCAGGGCTTTTCAAATAGTGATGTCATGAACTTCAATAATGTTAGGCCATTATGGCATAATTACCAGTGAGTTCAAAAGGACTGGTCTTAGCCGAGTGAGTAAAGTTATTTTTTGGTGAAAAGTCTACTGGTTGTTCTTGAGTTTGTTCATGATCGTTTACCGCCTCGACGTTATCGTAGAATTTCATTTGCATATGAGGCGCAGCTAAAACAGGTGACACAGTAAAAGTGGCAGTTGAAAAGGGTGGAACTTCTGGAGAGCTTATGTTCGGGCATGGTAGGGGCGTAGGTGGACTTGTATTTGCTGGTGTTTGTATAACACTGATGCGTTTATAATGTTCATATTTTTCTTGTGCCATGGGACTCTCAAGCATTGTATACGACTTGAGATTCGTACCATCCATAAGTGGTGCATCCGTGCTAACAGCTATAATTTGTAGACTCGGGTTGCTAGCCAGAAGACTATGTGGTAAATTCGTATATTGCAGAGCGGCTTGTCTTCTATCTTTTTCTTTTTGTAATAGCCTAGTAGCTAAAGTACTTTTTGCCGATTCTGGTCCCAAAAGTGAATGAGCTGTTGCCAAACTGTTATTGGTAGTCGAATAGTTTGTTGTAGTAAATTTTTGAGTTGTCATTTGAGTGGAGTTTGTAGAACGATTAATTCGGGTTTCTTTTTCAACAATTTTATGATGATTTTTCATGCATGAGGATTCTTCATGTTTATAAAGATACGATTTTAGGGCAAATGCTTTGCCACAGCGTTTGCAGGTATGTGGCTTTGTATTTGAATGGGTTTGTATGTGGGCTCGTAAATTGGACTTGTCTGCGAATGCTTTGGTGCAAACATTACATTTAAAAGGTTTTTCGCCTAGAAAAGAAAAAAACATTATCATTATTTAAGCGGAATAAATAACCGATATAATTTATTCTAATTGATACGGCCCGATAAAATTCTCACGAGAGGTATTCACAGTGGTCCTTAATTTAAAATCTTATTTTAAAAATGAATTAATTTTCAATAAGTTTTTTGTGGTCTTTTTTTGTGACAGTTGGATTGTAGTTTTTTTCTAGTTAAGGGCTGTTAGTACGTTTTTCGATTCAAAAGAAATAATATATGCATTCAATTTATTTGTACTGTGTATAATGATTAACGTACTATTTGCTTCGAATGAATGGTCCTTTTTTATATATTATCGGAAGCAAAAAATCACTTCCAAAAAAGCAACTCTTTATTGCGAATAACAACTCTTTTAATAACTCAACTACGAATAACTCTAAAATAATTTCTTTCGAATCTTAATAAGCCGTAATTCGCCCAGATCTACTTCAGTTCTAGTTCTACTTTAATTCTATTTCAGTTCTACTTAATTTTTAATGTAGTTTTATTTAAACACTAGTTTTTATTTCAATTCTAGTTTGGCTCTTCACAACTCATACAAATTTACTGAGGCTTTTAATTACTCTTTTAACATATTTGTGCATTACCTGTGTGTGTCCTTATATGACCCTGCAAAAGCCAAGGTCTTGAAAACTTTTTGCCACAATACTGACATTCACAACCCTGATTGTGGGTTCGAACGTGCATGGAAAAGGCTGGCATCGATACATAGACTTTTTCACAGAACGGACAGTGTCTGGCTTTCTTATCCATAATCGACCTGAAATCAGAAAAACTAATTTTAGAAATATTAAAGCAACTCACGAGCGCCAAGACATTTATCAAACTGACCTGTGGGTTTGTCGATGTCTGGCCAAATTGGATGAAGTTGAATATTTTTTACCACATTCAGGACAAATGTGTTCATCATCCAAAAGATTTAAACTAGAACCGGTCGATGAGTCAATATGCATTTGTTTAAGACCGCCAATATCGGCACTGCCTTCCTCAATCGCATTATAATGTTTTTGTGCAAAGTGCTGTTCATCTCCACTGGTACTGCCGCTGCTGCAGCTGCTACTACTACCAACCGGGCCACTACTACATGATGAATGTTCATCATAGCGTGAATTATCCGAAATTGTGGAACGACGTAATTTCTTACGATCGAAAACCTTGTGACTGTAATAATTAGAATCATCATCGGAAGAAGAATAAAATGTTCCCGCAGCAGTTGTTCTACAATGTTGATGATGCGCTAAATGCTGATGATGATGATTGTGATCGTCATGATGCTGTTCATCTTGATGGTGGCGTATCTGATCATATTGACTGTTTTGAGGATTATAGAGACGTCTATGGTAATTATCAAATGTTGCTAAGTGTAATCTGTTTTCTGTCTTTTTTGTTGATTTTCCACTGCTGCTCAATTTTGTTTGTGTTATGAATGAGTTGGCTGTTGATGTTTGTTCTTGAGGATGTTTGTGTTCATGATGACTGTATTGTAGCTGCTGCTGAGACAATTGTTCTAAAGATCTCATGTCTTTCGTTAACACATCTGGTCCTTTAATTTCATTTAGCACATTGTGATTTTTATTTGTATTTAATGTGTGCTCCATTGTTCTTTCCACAATGTTTGAGTGGCCAACGAAATCGTTGGTAACAATTTTATCCGTTGTACTTAAACGCTCGGCAGCGACTTCAGCCAATTGTGTTAAATTGTATAATTCTTCAGGTATTACGGTCGTTTGTTCTTTGGTCATTTTCAATTTTATCAAAATAATTAATACTTTAAACTGAAAAGAGAAAAATTAAATATTTCAAATAATTTTTTTTTTAATTGTTTTTTTGACATTTATTGTACACTTTTTCTATAAAGAATAGAAATACTTGATCGAGATACTTGAGGTAAATGGCCCTTAAAGAAAAACATTGGAGATCCTAGTAAATGTTTGCAAAAGTATGGACTTAACTTAAAATTATCTTCGTTTCATATTAATTTTATATGAAAAATGTTAAAATAACATTGTTCTATATTGAACCCATAATATCCGGTTTTACTTGTTTTGTAAAAAAACAAAAACAACACTATAGCAGAAAACCAAACTTTTTTTATTTTCATGTTAACAAAAATGTTTTAAAAAGAGGAAAAGTTCCCGTATTCTTTGTGTAAAGTCTATGTATCATGTATCACAGCTATCAATCAAATTTTTAAACCACTCTGCTGGTGTCTTATAATTGTGATTTCTTCTGTTAACAAAAGGGGAATACCATAAAAGTGAAACATTTGTAACAGGATAATAAATAATAAAATACTCTCTCTCTCTCTTGTGTCATTGATAAGCGTTTAGAATTAAGGCCCAACTATAATATGCATAAGCTGGCTTAAGCTACGGTCAAACATTAACAAAAAGCCTCTCAAAAGCATTAAAAAAAACAAAAATAAAATTAAAAAATATTTTATTCCGTACGGAAAGTTCGCACTTTGCTTAAGCATATGTGAGTTTCATTTAATCCATAAATTTTTTTCTTGCCGTTTTTCTTTTGAAAGAATAATTTTTATTTTAGTATAAAAATTTTTAAAAGTAAAATAAACATTTTTAACAATTAAAACGCCTTTAATTTAAATCACAACTTTTACAAATGTTGAAAATCGCTATAAATTATGATCTTTCAAAATAAAGGGACAGTATTCCAATATTAAATTTATAAGAGGGATCAACACAAACATCGGTGTTTCTACCTAGTTGCAAGTATTTCAATAAAGATATGCAGGAGGCAACAACATTTTTTTAGAAATTTTAGAATTGACTATAAAGTTGCTCTCACTTCCATGGTCTAATGCTGAAGTAGAGATGGTATTTAGCCAAGTAAACATCGTTTAAAGTAATTTGAGAAATAGGTTACATTAAGCAACCGTTAATTTGATTTTATCAGAATCACTTTCTGAGTCGAATTAACGATGTTTGTCCGGCTGGCTGGCTGGCTGTCTATGTAAACCTTGTGCGCAAAGAATAGGTCGCAAATTTGGAAATTATTTGAAACAATTTGGTACATAGGTTCTAATATAGTCGGGGTTGACCGACTAAACTTTCTTACTTATTTTTTATTGTAGATCTTGGCTCAGAAGGTTAGGTAAATGTTGTCGTGATTATGATTTACCTTCAAATTATTTAAAAATAATAGGCACAAGTGATTCCTATAAGATCAACAATAACGACATCGAATTTATCGATGATTTAGTTTTTTTAATATCTATTATAATATTAATTTACGTTTATTCTTATTTAAAAAACTGATCTTAACTAATAATTTCATGGTACACTACTTTAAATGAATTATTTCTGTTGTGTTATTGAATTTTAATGTGTTTTTATTTAAAAAAAGCTTTTAGCCATTTTTAGCTATATTCCGTAACTTTAGTCATTTTTGGTCACCAAGTTTTGCCAACACTGGTTACATACCAAAATGTGAACATGTAAATTATAAACCTTATGTAAAACTGAAATTTTGACATACACATGAAATCACATGTAGGTATAAAAGTGACATTTCACATGACAAATACACCCAATGTGAACATAGCTTAAGATTCGACTGTAAATGACAAAGAGAAACTGTCTTGCAAAAAAACTTTATATTGGAGGGCGTACGGAAATTTTTTTTGAGGTACGGTCTATATACATGCATATCGCTAACTCTAATTCAATATAACAAAATTGTATATATTTTTATACCCTCCACCACAATAAGTTGTGAAGAGGGTATACTAAGTTTGTCATTCCGTGTGAAACTTTTTTATTATTCATCTCAGACCCCATAAAGTATATATATTCTGGCTGCTTGAGTAATTCTAAGTCGATTTAGCCATGTCCGTCTGTCTGTCCGTCTGTCCGTCTGTTGAAAACACGCTCACTTTCGAAAAACTCAAAAGAAATAAACAAACTAGGTGTCAAATTGCTTGTAGTTATCCTAAGCAGTTTGGGATTGAATTTCAGCAAAATCGGTTCAGTAGGACCAGAGCTATGAATCAAAATGTGGAACCACCACCTTCAAAAACTTGATAATTTTGTTACAAAAACTAACATAAATGATGCAAAAATGCACGGAATGACATACGATTTTGCACAAGTCCGTTTTATTCGACTAGAAATGACACTGTAAAATTTCGCGAAGGTCGGTCCATAATTTACCCTAAGCCCCATATAAACACTACTCCCGGAAAACAGTTTAGTACGTCTAAAACCGTAAAAAATAATGCAATCATAACAAATTTTGGCTCGTCACAATTTTATAGGACTATAAATGATACTGTGAAATTTCGTGAAGATCGGTACATAATTTACCCTAGGCCCCATATATGCCCTACTCCCGGAAAACAGTTTAGTCTCCTAAAACCATTATTAATAACAAATCGTCACAGTTTAAGATAATAATAATAAAAAGACATCATACAGATATTACTCCTTAAACATTTGAACTGTCGGTGGAGGGTATCAAAGATTCGGCACAGCCGAATATAGCACTCTAACTTGTTTTTTTTATTTTCAGTTTACAACTTTAAGGTCTAGTAAGCTGACAGTAACAGTAGCGTTGCAAATCAGTTGCTTCATTTTGTTGTATGTAAAGCAATAAGAATTAATATAGTTAGCAGTAAGATGTTACTAAGCCGCAAGTTTAAATCTGTAGAAAATTTATTTTTCTTCCTTTTTTTACTGTACGGTCACATTACTGTCAGCTAACTGGGGCTTTAGTGTTGATCCAAATACGCCACGTTGAACAGCAGTATTTTAAAATTGTATGTCATATTTGATAAAAAGTTTAGCAACAAAGTTGTATGTACTACATAGAACAGAGATTATAACGTTTAAGTGCACTTTTCAAAACTCTGTAAGGATCTTTTATTACACCACTATAAGTGTACAGGGTACTATGCGTTTGTGGCTATGTGTGTTACACATAAAAATATTGGTTGTGGACCCACCTTTTAGTAAACGGTTTAACTTCGATCTAATGATGTTTGATGAAATTTCGCATTTGTTGGAAGTAGTTTCATTAGCATTTATATCAACTTTTTTGAAAGTTATTCCCACAAAATTGGAAGTATGTATTTTCATATTTTAATAAACTCTATCATCATACCCACACCACGATAAAAAGTCGATCTAACGATGTCCGGCTAGTTGTGTGTCCACTTAATTTGATACACATATAAAGGGCCCTGTATCTCAAAACAACAAGTTAAAAATCAACAAGTAAAACGCATTTGAAACAAAAACAAAAATTGTAAAATAGTTAGTTGGTTTTTTTTAATGTAGTTTACTCGTAGATTTGTAACTTGTAGTCTTGAGAAACAGGGCCCAGGTCGTAATTTAGAAGATAATCTGAAGAAATTTGTTACGTACGTTTCAATTAAATCATTTTGTAATATTTTATTGGAATCGGGCTTGATTCGACCATAGCGCAAATACTATTCCCGAAAAAATCTTTAAGTGTTTCCCTATAAATGTTTGGAATTTACCAAAAATTTGGCGATTGTAACGTTAACGATAGTTCCAGAATTGATCATTAATATCGATAGTATTGATAGATTCTCACCACTAGCATTAAGTACTCTCACAAAAAATATACTGTAATGCAGGGTTTGCCGTCATACGGAGCATTGCTGTTTTGTTTTCAAAAATGTAGCCATTTTTGATCGTATACAGTTGACAACATTGATAAAATGCGCCATAACGGTATGTTGTCATTTGCTTCGAACTAATTAAAATTAAAATTTTTAATTATAATCATGTTTTACAAATTTGCAACAAATTTATTTTGAAAGCGGTATTAAAATAATTCTTTAACAAATTATACACAAATATTTGTGTCTTGTAGTTGCTACTCTACGTCTGCTTATAAATATTTTCTACGACAATTTCAAATTTTGGTTAATCTTTAAACTATTTTCTCAGCAAATGACGTAGTCTCGAAAGAAACAACTTTCATAAATACGTTGTCAGAAGGAATAAACATTTGAAAGAAAATCTATTACATACAATTTGACAGCAGTGGTTGAGTTCGTTAACAACCTGCTGCATGCAGCTGAGTGCGTCACATGGGTTCAATTCAAAACAAAAAAAAAAAATATTTAACTTAAATATTCTATAAATTATTTTGTGTTCTTGTTGTATTTTTTTTATGTTCGTTGTTCTTAATTAATTGAAATGGGGCCAAAAATTTATTTATGTTAAATTTTTATAATTTCTTTCGTTTTTTTTTCTCTCAATAAAATAATGACTGGCGCAAAATTAATATTTGCAAGTTGTTTGTTCGGCACACAACTTGGATTCTTTTTTCTAAAACTTTTAAACAAATGAATGCGTGTACTCGTTCTGTTTTTTTTTAATTACTTAAATGACCACTTTATCAATTTCCAATTTACGGATAAAATTTAAACAGAAACTTACATACTTACAAATAAAAATTTGTATAGCCAACAGTGTTTTTCATACGGGATTTCTCGGGACAAATATCCCGTGAAATTTGTGAGAGTGTTTCCGGTTTTTTTTTTTTTCATTTTATAATAGCACTTAACTGCAGATTTAAATGTAAAATTCTTATTTCAAAGAATAGATTTACATACATTAAATCCTAAACTAGTAAAAGAAGAGCAGCAAAAATTTACACAATTTTAAATTTGTTTAAAGACCCATTTTATTTTATAAAAAACAAAAAAAAAGTTGTTTCCCCACGCCATAAAAAAATTTTACGACATTATATGCAGAACAGCTCCATAGAAGATTTTTTGGACTAGATTTTGAAAATGCAGTAAATACTATTTTTGTAAGAGATGATGGCAAAAGTGAAAAATAACATTTCCGGAAATTTCCATGAAGCAATTAGTAAAGCAAACGATAATTTGATTAAAAAAAAAAAATTTTTTAAATCATAACGATCAGTTGGAATGGTTTAAAAAAATTTTTTAAAAGTTTTAAAATGTCTAGTTATGCAATTAAACTATTTTGGTTCTATGTCAATGCTGTTGCCTCTGCATATATAGAACTGAATTTTTTTTACTAACGTTGAATGCATTAATAAACTTTTTAATAGATCACATAAATTGTTATTTCTTCAAATAAATTAATTATATTTTGCACCGTTTTATAACTCCCGAGAAATCCCGTGAAATTTAAAAATAAATTGCGCTTTCCCAGAAAATGAAAAAGTCCGGGAAAAGCAAAACTCTAATAGCCAAACATCGCAGACATCAACGAACGCTACGCAATGCAAAATACCAATCAGTAAACAAAACATACAGCCAAGGGCAAAATTAATCCAATACCCACGTTGTTTGATTTTCAAACACTTTTTAGTTAATTTTAGAACAAAATATGTTTTTTGCTTTTAAAATAAATTTTCAAATTGTTTACCTCACAAATATAGAATTATTAATAAATAACAAAAAAACCCTCAATTTTGAGGGGGTGTACATGATATTTAAAATTTTTTTTTTTTTTATCAAATTAACAGATTTATTTGTAAAAATAGTTTTTTTGTGCGGTAGGTATTTTGGGTCCCATTAAGAATTGAAACTTTCGAATTAGATTTATTATACACACTTAAACATTTAACTGTCGTTGATATAAATACCAGGTAGATCCGTATAGTATAATTAAAAGGCACTTGGAGCATTCATAGCTTTAAATAAAGTAAAAAACAACGTATACAGCCTTAAAACGAAGATTAACATATTTAAATCGTTCGTCTTGTCCTGTCAGTGCTATTATATGGATGCGAAACATGGTGCGTAACCAAGTAAATACAAGATAGTCTACGGGCACTTGTAAATAGCAGCTAGGGAAGAATTTTGGGAATATGGTGGCCTAATAGACAACGAACAGTTGTGGACGCGTACAAACTTGTGGGATGTAAACGCTGAAATACGGAAGAGGAAATTTTGATAGACAGGACATACTTAAAGTTGCGCCAAAGTTGATATGATAGCTGTGTTCATTTACTAAAAATGGTTACAAATTTGTAACAATTGTTACTAGTAACATTTTTTTAACATGTACTTTTAACATTTACTTGTAACAATTGTTAAAAACTTGTAACATTTTTTAGTAAATGAACCCAGCTAATATAACAAAAAAAAATTTTTGAGTTTTTATTAAATTTGACGTTTTACTATAAAAAAAAGTATTTTCCGTTTTAGACGTTCGTAAAATAATTGTGATTTCCAAGATGATTACGATATAAATAACTTTTTTGTTGCTGTGATTTTTTTCATAGCTACTTTGTTGTTCTACATCATATGCTACTTTATTGCTCCTTCTATTATATACATATGTACATAAATCATATGTACGTAATCTTTTAATATATTCAGCCATGTGACAGAGTACAATTCCATTCGGAACCGCTGAAAACATATTTGACCTTTTAGATACAGAAAACTCCCAGGAATCATCGACAAATTAACGCCTGTTATGTACTTCTACCTTATTTAACTTGAGCCGTATTGAAAGCGTCAATTGAGATGAATCTCTGGCCAAGATATGATACGGGGGAAACTGCTACTCGGGGCACTGGTTCATATTTAATAGCAAATAACCTTTTTAGTAAATTTTAGTTCTTATAAACACAAAGAAAACAAGTAAGAAAGTATAGTCGGTCAAGCCCGACCATATGAGAGCCTACACCACAGTATTTAAAAACTAATTTTCGAGAGTATATAGCTATATGAATAGGGATCTATCTGTGTTTTAAATTTCATTACAATCGTGGTCCTATTTTTTAAAAATGCATAGCTTATGTGTTCGTACAAATATGTATGTTTTAAATTTCATTAAGATCGGTTTGATAGTTTCTGAGAGGCAGAAATTGCCTCCTATCTTCCCTCGTGGCCCTACGATTCGGCCCATTTTCAATAGCCTTGATCCTAAGAAGCTATGTGCAGCCAGCCAGTCGGACGGATATCGTTAAATCAACTCAGAAAGTGATTCTGAGTCGATCGGGTCTAGGACCAATATTTTAAATGCATAATACCCTCTTCCCTATTCTGGTGTGGGTATAATAAAAACAAAATAAAATAATTGTATATCATTATAAAAAAGGAGGAACTTCACTTTCTCTTCAAGATATATTAGTAGAGTTGTCAATTATTCGCATTTCAACTTTGTTCGAATAATTCAAATAATTGTTTTTGTTCGTTCGATCAAACGATTAAATCTATAAAATTATTCGATTAATCGATGAGAATAACGAATAAAAAGAAATTATTTTTTCAAAAAAATAACGTATTTTAAATAAGTTTCATTCGTCCATTCATCTACAACTATAAAAAATCTTCCATTTCTTCTTTATTTTTACTAAAATCCGCTGTGAATTCTTTTTTTCTTAAACGTAAAAATTTCATCTTAACTCCATATGGTTGTATTACTTAAAGGCAATTTAAAACAATTTATTCCATAATAATCCGACATTGCTTTGGCGTTGGCAGATCTACCATCCTCAGCTAAACTTTTGCATGCAATTTTTTCTATAGAGCAACCGCTGTCTCTCTATGTATTATTCAAGTTCGACATTTTTTGTTGTCGTCGGATTATCTTCCACTATGTACATCATTTTCAATGCTAATATTGTGACACTTACGCAAATGGTAAAAATATATATAATTTAAAAAAGAGGATAATACAACAACAACATTTTCATGATATGATTTATATCTGTAAATCCATTCTTTATTTTTTTAGCTTTTTGTTTATTTCAAAGGTTTTTACCCAAAATTTAAAAACCCCCTTTCTTGAAATTTTTTTTAACGTTTGATTTTAAAAGAAAACAGTTGATGCAATTTTTTTCAAAGATTTGTTCAATAAGAACATAAAATACATTTTTAAAATACTATGAGTACTCAACATGATTACAGTCAGGGCTATGGCTACAGGGCGATTCTATTCTGACGGGTGCAACATTTAGACGCTTTAAACGTCTTTTATTAATAGAAAGAAACACATTTGCAATTAAGTTATTTCTAGAAGGGGTAACATTTTTTTATATACTATTGTTATCTATTTACAAGAATTTATATGAAACGATCAAATAGCCACGAGAGAGTTTTAAAGTGCATGAAGGGTGCAACCAAATTGGTCAACTTTCATAAGATCATACCACAAAAACACAAAACTCTGTTAATTTTTAAACTTTTATTGTATTATTCTTTTTTATTGTGAAAGATGAGATATCAGACGATGATTATCAAATCAAACATCGTAGAGAAATATAATCCAATATAATTTTTAACTTTCCTACATTTTGTATAAAATCACTAAAAACGTATGAAAATAAATCCAATTCTAACCTTTTATTTAATTTATTTTTTAAAAAAAATTATTCGATTAATCGACATTAATTAATCGATTTATTCGTTATTCGAAAATCACTATTTTAAAATTATTTGAACAAGAGTTTGGTTTTGTTTGATTGATTAATCGAACTATTCTTAATCGGTTGACAACTCTGGATATTAGGCATTTTGGAATACCAGAACTTTTTTCAGAAAGAAATTGAAATGTTATCACAAAGGGACCGCTTAAAGGATCTAGTTGAGCCGTCCTCATGTCGGCAAAAAACTGTCCGTCTGCGGTGTTTTATACAATTAATATATCTGTGGTCATATGGAAGAGTAGCTTAGGCCGATATAAGACAGAATTAAGTTATTACAAGTAGAAAAGGTGTAAAATCTTTTATATTTACAAAATAAAATTTTTTTCATATTTACTTTTAGCCTCTTTTGAACTTGTAACTAATAAAATATCAACAAAATTAATTATATACCGAAGTAAGCCACTTTTCCATATGGGCAAATTCTGCGTAACGAACGCTACATTCGCACTCGTTTTCTGATTGAATTATAAACATGTTTTGGTCTTTCGAAATAGATAGCTTCAACTTAAATATAATATTTAGTGACATTAATATGTACTTACGTATGGCATATATCATAATTTCTTGGCAGATATTTGTTGCTAAATAATTGATCACAAAGTTTTGTGTCGCACGCCACAAAAAGTGGAAGTTGTAGTGTGTTTTCTAAATTTTTAGCGAATTTTGCATCATAACTCTGCAAATAATAGGACCAGTCCAAGCACGCGTGTAAAGAGTAACCCACAAGGGACTAGTCCAAAAGCAACCCAAACGTATGGAAAAAACATGGTCTATTTAACATTACGATGTCCTAGGGCAGGACCATATAACCCAGCATTGGACTACAAAGGAGTAGATTTAAAACTACTCCATGGTTTACTCAAGAGGATTAGTTTTGAAGTCGTTTAAAAACGAAAGCACGCCGTTCAAAAACGAAGACATGTCGTCTCACTACAAACACTTTTTAACAATGACATGGTCCATGCTTGCATTACATCGGACCAGTCCATGGAGTAGTCCATTTTATCAAAATGGATCAGGTGGTCCAATATTATTTGCAGGGAAGGTATACAAAATCGAATTCCTAAAAGAAAGATGAATATAAGAAAATTTTAAAATCACTTATTCGCAGCCAAAGAATAATTTGATTTTTTGACAAAAGCCGTGAACCCTTTGTAACGCACGCTACAGCTTTTTCTATTAGTATATAAAAAAGGCAATTTTATTTATTTTAACAAAACAAATTATTTTTTTATGAACTGCATTTCTTAAACTAATTTTGTGGTAATTAATGAATGTATAAATGAATATCAATTTTTTTTTAATGAAAGTTATATTTTGATGAGTCTGCTGTAAGTGCTATTTTGAGCAGCGTTTACAAAACTGCAGTCAAAGTTGAAAAACTGCCATTTCTTCCACTTCTTCATTTGTCATTGGCCAAAAAAACTTTTGCTTTTACTTCTAATTCATTAAACGTAAATAGTCGCTGTCAACCAAATCAAAAAGAGAAAAATTGTAGACAAATTTTCTTTTTTTGTTTGACAGTTTTTAGTTTCGACTGCAGTTTTTCAAACCCGGATTTTAAGCACATAAAGCACCTAATATAATCATAAATTCATGTATAACATTCAGATCTCAGGGGTGGGGTAGGATTTGGTAAAAATTATTGTATTAATGATCATCGAAATATATATTTTTTAATATAAAAATGAAATTATAGATATTGTCTTATATTCCATTAAAAAAATTTAATTTGAAAAATTTTTGGTTGGTTGACTGTTTCTGGGATTTGCCCAGATTGGAAAAGATATATAGAAAGCTTGACTTAATCGGCGCTGGGCTTTATAATTATTGTCGCCTTGCATTATTAAATTTTTTCCGATTTTTGTTTGTAATACAAATAGATAAATAAAAAACTAAAACCGTTAGAATATTTTTGCTGTTTATTGTAAAAGAAAACATTTAAATTAGTTCAAATGAGCCACTTGTTTCGATTGAGTTTATTATAAAAAAAAATTAATTGAAAAGCTGTGCCGATATTTGGAATACCATCAGCGAGTTTGAAGAGAACTGGGTCAAATCATTTTGAATCTTTATAGGCGATCGATCACTCTATCGATTTTTTGCGTAAAATATAAAGTAAAAATAAATTTAAATTTCAGCAAAGTTGTTTTTTATTTTATGGTTAAAAATATCGCTTTATTAAAAATACACAAATCTTTTAGGTCTTAAATTAATATCTAATTAAAAATGGCATTTAAAAACTGTTCTAAAAACTTATTTTTCAATTCTTTTTTTATTTTTTAATTTCTACTGGCACTAAATTATGAGTCTTTGAAAATTTACAGACTTTCTTTCGTTTTCTCTTGCTCGTTTAAAACCAAATTGTACAATCAATGTCAGATCTAATGATTATAAATTAAATGAAATACACATGTAAATACAAACATAAATTAAACACAAAAAAAGAAAAAATAAAAAGGAACAATATTAATGAGATAAAAACCGAAAATGTTCTATCTCATTCAACGTCAACCAATTAAGTTCAATGTCAACAACAACAACAGCAGCATCAACCAATGACTACTGTTACAATTACAATAGAAAAATATTAAACAGGAGCCCAGAATCCTTTTGAAACATATGAGTTTCTATTTCCGTTAAGAGAATGTTGAGACGGTTAAATAGTCAAGAATCTTAAGTGGCTAAACGAAAGATGTTTTCAGTATGGTGGTTTCCATTAATGTTTATTTAGATATATTTTTTTAACAAAATTCTTAAAATTGGCCCCTGCAGCGCCTAGGATGCCCCTAGATGGGTCAAATGTATTACCAACGCCACTTTATTTTTCATCTCAATCATTTATTTCTAACATAACAACCCGCTATCTCCATTCCTTAAGGGGGCTCCAATACAAAATTGTCAAAACAGATTAGAAAAATAATGAAAAAAAGCCCCATAACTGCCAAGGAATCGCCCCTTAGGGGATAAAATGTATGACCGACCTCCATTAGTTTTTAGTTTTTTGTTCTTAACATTTTCTTAAAACGTACGTTCTAAACATCTCCCATACAAATATGGCCGTTTAATGAAATTCTTGATTTTTTCATCTAAATCATTTATTTCTTACATACCTACACAGAGCGAAAAAAGACGTTAAAAATTGTCTACCAATGGTAATAAATTGATAACAAAGTGTTTTTAATATTTTGACAACATTTGTTCTCAAATTTTCCACAAAATGTTGTCAAAGTAGGCCGAAAAGTAAAAAACGTACGTATTGTTGTCAAATTGACAACACCCTGTTGTCAAATAGGTATCGCACTGTCATTATTAATAGCGTATATAAATACAAACAACTTTTGTTTTCGCAGCAAGTTTTTTAAGTGAAATAAAATTATAAAACTAAAAAGTGAAAAAAAAAACATTATAAACAGTGACGAAAGCATTATGGTTCTTGGATATGAAGGAAATTTTCTTCTTGAAAAATATATAAATGATGTACAAACAATGCAAGTGCAAAAGATTTAGAACGATGAAAAGGCCAAACGATTGAAAAAATTTATATTTAATCTACTATTTAACAATGAAGTTCCAGTATTTTTAAAATTATTTTGTACATTTTATTAAAATTAAACAGGTGATTTTTTTTAATTTTTATTTTAAAAATGTTAAATAAATTTATATAAATGCATCATATATTTTTATTGATTGGGTTTAGAATGGGTTAATCATTACTACACTCAGAACAATGTGTTATCGAAATGACAACCGAATGTCGTCAATATACCAACGGCGTGTTGTCAAAAATGGTCACAGCATGTTGACAGAATGAGACCAAAAGGTGACAAAATCACAACGAGGTGGTTAAAAAATATTGACACCATCTGTTATCAAATTGAACACAAACGTAGTTGGCTCACTTTTGACATCGAATGGTGTCAATTTTGTTATTTTTATACCTAATTTTTCCCTCTGTGTACCCGCTATTATTCCTTAAGGGGGATCCCATACAAAATGTTCAATGCAGACTAGAAATATATTGAAGAAAAAGTCCCATAAATGCCCAGGAGTCGCCCTTAGTGGGATATAATGTACGACCGACCTCAATTAATTTTTTGTCCTTAAAATTTTCTCGAGACATACTTGCCCCTTATCTTCACTTCTTAGGGGGTCTCCCATAGAAATATTGCGTGTTATGAAATTCTTAAATTAATTAAAATTTTTCGACTTTTTAGAATAAAGTCAGATATTTATCATATATGGCTTGTTTTGTTTGCAGCTTCGTTTTTAATACGTCTGGAAGCCTAGGTTCAATTTTTTATGAATTTTTGAAAAACAAAAATTTTGAAATTTTGGTAAAAAAAATATTTTTTTTTCAAAAAAAAAAAAAAAATATGTTTCTAAAACGACTGTGCATATTAGAAAAAGTTAGAAAAGGAAATTTGTTTGCTAAAGCGTTTTTAAGTTACGCGAACATATGTTGTGCAACCTCCTCCATTTTTGAAATAACGGTATATCTCAAAAACCAGAGCTCACATAAAAAAACGGCTAGCACCACCCGAATTAGGTTAAAACGCCAAGTGCCCAGCTTGTCTAAAAAAAGTGTTAATTTCTATCACAGTGTAATTAAATTAACTAAAATTAATAAAAAATTTTGTTTATAATACAAAATTTTGAAAAACGTAAACTTAAATTTTTTTGAATGAAAATTCGCATGATTTACAAAATCTTTTTCAACTTTTTCAATTTGACTTAAGATGTTTTGCCAAAATACCACAGATATCATAAACTGAGTACAAAGCTGAAAACCGATATAACCCAGAAACGGTTAGAGCAAATTCAACAATATTCCGTTCTATATTCTTTAGAATTAATTGATCTTTCATACTACATTGTTAGTCTTTCTCATTGTTCATAAAAATTTTAAAAGTTTTAAAGCGCTATTTACAAAATTTTGCGGCCCTTTGTTCCTACTAGGAACCACAGGACATAATATATATATATATTTACAAAATTTATTGAAAAAAATTGTAGTGTAGTCTGCCTAAATGAGCAAATTCATTGCAAAAACTTAATGTTTTTGCACAAAAAAAAAAAATAAGCTTGGATATTTTTCTTTTAAACGGTTTCCTCAAAAGTGAAGAATTCGTGGTTTTTGGCAAAGCTATGAAGAAATCCAATTTTTGCAAAAATTCGACTTGTGCGACCTTAAAACCTTTTCTGAAAAATCTGAAATATATCTTTAAAATACTTTATGCTATAAGCTTTTTTTTGGGACACACAAATATATACACTATGTATGTAGTAAACAAAATTTAAGTGGCTTAGATTATAAAATATTCGGATGTGTTATAGAATCCGAACTCACTCGAAAGTGGATTATTTCATAATTTTTTGTGTTCTACAGTTCCCATCCACATGTTTTTATTAGTTTTCAATTACAGTAGTAAGGGGTTGGAGAAAGAATGGTCAACCAGAATGGAAAAATAATATGTTAATAATTATCATCTTTTATTGTTTATTATTATAAAAAAAGTGTATGTTATTATAAAAGAATGGTTTCATAGCACATCTCAGCTGTTTTACTTGAGAAAATTGGGCTGGAAACTGGAAAATTTTATATTTTCTTTTTTAACTACTTCTTAAGACATTTTTATATAATTATTTGACATGCAAAAAATATGTTACGTTTGCACTCTTTCTTCATAATCTCTCCATTACAATCCATTGTTAATGGAGTATTAAGTTTTTTGTTAAGGAAATTTAATTTTAACGGGTGGTTAAATTTTAAGGGCCGATGTTGAATGTGAATCACACCTAAACGTTAAGTTTTTTTCTGCATTTCATTTGACATTTCTCAATTTTAGACTAACTCACTTTGAACCATGAAAAGCAACGCGTTAAAGTTATTCAAGCTTATTATGAAAATGGGCGCTCAAATCAAAATGCAAATCGTGCACTTCGTGATTTTCTCGGTCAATTTAATCGTCCAAATGCGCATTTGGGCGAATTATAATCCAATAGTAATTGTCGAAAAACCAATGCAACCACAAAGAGTGACTGTTTGGTGCGGTTTATGGGCTGGCGGCATCATCGGGTCGTATTTTTCCCAAAATGAGTCCGGTCCGGCAGTTACTATGAATGGTGTTCGCTATCGTGAGCTGGAAACGCACTTTTTATGGCCCGAATTGGAAGATATGGATGTGGACGATATGTGGTTTCAACAGGACGGTGCCACTTGCCTCACAGCTAACGAAACAACGGCTCTTTTGCGCGACAAATTTAATGGGCGTGTTATCTCACGCGATGTCAATTGGGCGCCAAGATCATGTGATTTGTCACCGTTGGACTTCTTTCTTTGAGGTTATTTGAAAGAAAAGGCGTACGTCGATAAGCCAGCAACAATTCAAGAGCTAAAGGATGAAATAATTCGGCACATTATTGGCATAGAATCTCAATTCTGCCTCAGCGTCATCGAAAATTTGGACCGTCGGATGGAGGTGCGCCGCTGCCATTTGGCCAATATTTGGTTCCATACATAATTGAACCATATCAATATTATCATAAATCAATTCAAAATCAACATCGGCCCTTAAAATTTAACCACCCTTTATTTATGGGAAAATGCATGGTGATAATATTAGAAAAACATATGGAGAAATGGTAGGTTCGCGACCGGTACTTAAGCCAATTAAACAAAAACCAATAAAGATATTTATTGTGTAAATACTGGATAGAGACCTACATTAATACACTTTTGAAATTAATTAGTCACTTTTGAATATTCCGTTCCATTTTGTATATTTTTACATTTCACTACTGTCAGCCAAAGTTGACTTCTATTTTGCGTACGTTCGTGACCACATTTTTATAACCATCATTATGCAAACTTAAACTCGATAAAATCCATCTTTTGCACTGAACATAGAGCAATCCAAATGCTATCGAATCGCAAAAAAACAATGCTAGGAAAAGTTTTGTTTTCTATATTATTTGTACATCAAAAGCGTACGAACGTGCGTTCATGACCCCAGGAAATGCCCATATACAAAAACATGCGGATTTGAGGACAAACATTTTGCGTTTTCAATACGAGTCGAAACCTAAAACACACCTGATTTAAAGTTATTTCAATTAACAAATATAATGCTAAGTTCACACTTAGGTTTTAAAACGCGTTTAAGCAAAATGTTGATTTAGCTAATCAAAGCCGTTCACATTACATTTGAGATGATTAAGATGACGGATGATTAAGAAAAAAAAAACAACAAACAAATTTATATTTCTTTAAAGTATTAAAAAAAATGATTAAAATAATCTTCTGATAACTTTATAAAAATGTTTTTATCCATTTTTAATACTTTAAAGAAATATAAATTTGTTTGTGGTTTTTTTGTGTGTTTGTTGTGTGTTTATTTTCTTAATCATCTGTCATCTTAATCATCTCAAATGTAATGTGAACGGCTTTGATTAGCTAAATCAACATTTTGCTTAAACGCGTTTAAAAACCTAAGTGTGAACTTAGCATAACAAGAGAATGAATGCTTTTGGCTGGATCATTTGTAAATTTACTATCTTCTTAGCGATATGAGTTCGTCTCTTGAATACTTTTAATATGGAATGCCTGACTAACTGCCGGTCTGTTTGGCATTCCAATGGTTTTTATACAACAACTATTTTATTAAATGTTTAAATAATATTAAAGCGATTTTGAACTTTAAGTTCGAAATTTTTAAAATAAATTGTTTAATTACAATTGCATTATCTCACCTCAACAATTTGGTATTTGAGTATTTTTAAAAATATACGGCCTTATTTATAAAAAATAAAACATGTTAATAAAGGGTTTATTAAACGGATTTTGTATGAAAATCCATTTTATTAACCTTTTATTAACCGGTTTTATTTTTTATAAATTAGGCCGATAAAATTTATATTTATCGCACCTTAAAAATCGTTTCAAAGTGTTAATTCTTTAATTTTATTATGTATGATGGAAGTGTTTTCGGTTGGCAACTATTCTATTCTATTCTGAATGAAAACTAATATTTATAAAAAAAAAAATTTTTTGCAATATTTTTTTTGTTGTGAAAAGGGTGATGACTTTTAAGCCATCTTATATATAGCACCGTGATCCCACAATCGTACGTTGCTTAAATCTGGTCCAAGAACTAGCAATGATGTATCATTAAATGTTTTCTGTTACCTTAAAATGTAGTCCGCAATAATTGATTTTTTTATACCACTTTGTTGACCGTATATATCCCAGCGATGGTGATATATGTCTTCTTGCGTTAGACTCTCCGAAGAATAGGCGTAACCAATATATTAAGTATGATTGGGATTTAAAAATGGCCTGATGTAGTATCTTAGTGGTCTTAGACTGGTAGTTTGTTAAGGTCCATAGGAGATCACGTGATGGCTGTGATTTGAACACAATCTCGTGAAGGAAAATCTTAAAAATGTCAGATTAGGGGTTTGTATTTGCTCCTACCAAAGTAATGTTTTTTCTGCTAGCGGTCTCCCAGGGGTATGTAGAGATACTTTCTCTGGTTAAGGAGGATGATCATGGCTAATCAGACCTCCTTATCTGGTACCACGGGAACCAGTTGCCCCCGGGGCTTTGGTCCTGATCTGTTTATTGGTGAGGCTACTTCGGTAGTCTAGTCACGTTGTGGCTGTGGCTTATATCCTAAATCGCGAATAGTTTATTCTTCAAAGTCAGCGCTAAGAGCATATTTTTCACCCAGTGTAGCGAAACTTCGGCCTGTTGGTAGATCTCCTTGGTGCTGTTCCTAACTAGCAACTACTGCATGTCTTTTACCAGCGGAGGTTACCATTTGTAGCTCCAGTTCTTAAAGAAGGGGCGAGTGTATAATTTTTCCGGATTATACACTCAAATTGCCACCTATGTGTGTAGGTTGCCCTAACAAATGAGGGCGTTTGGTAAACGCATTATTTTCCACCCGGTGCCAAGATCACCGGTGTTGGTGTTGGTTCAACGCGGAAGGTACGCACGTAAATCTTTCGCATCACTCTCTGTTGGCGTTCTCCCTAAATCCGTTCGCCCTAAAACAAAAGCGGCAATTGCAGTTTATTATATATAGCTCTGGCTCCTAAGCATTAAGTGAGTGTACTGGTCTTGCCAATCATACATTTTAATCCGCAGTCAGAAGTGTTAAAAGACGCATTATATACACTCTGTGGTAAGTGCACTGGAGGTGAGATCAATATGACAGGTACTAAGGGTTATCTAGAACATTTAACAATTTAAAAAAATCTACAGTTTGGCACATTATTTGTTATCTCGATAAAAATGTGTACATATGACATTTATGACAGTAAAAGTTATATTGAACGTAAAGTTAATCTAGAATCTTAAGACTTACAAACCCAACAAGGCTTGGACGCTCAATGTTATCATCAAGCTTTAGCAAACGCTTTACTTACATTTCAACAACAACAAACTTATGTTTATTCTGACCCCAATATGTTTACTTTTGACCAAATTCTAAAAAATATTGAGCATATTGTGGTTGCTTTTGACCATAATACGGTTGATATCGATCATATTATTTTTAATTGACCATAGTACTTATAGATAATTTTGACAAAACTACGGTCAATTTTAACCAAGTTATCAGGGGTGTTCTGGAAATCGAAAACGCAAGAATTTTCAACTTCGTTCTTTAATATGATGTCTGTAATAAAATAATTTTATGGCAAATATTATACAAATATTTCACTATTAAACAGAATTTATAACAAAACTATTTCCAAATTCTTCGTTTTACGTTGTCGTTTTCCAGAACACCTTTGTATGCTTAATTTTAACTAAGTTTTAGTATTGTTTAACCATAATATGGTTACCTAAAAACACTAACATTGTCTAACTCCAACCATAGAATATGGTTAGTTCCAAACATATTTTTTCGTGAGTGCGGGTAATTTCAACAGCAGCTCAAATGATTTAAACTTAAACTACACCAAGTTTGATTAAATTTCCATTATCTTATCAAAAATCCAGTTAAAAAGTTTTAAAAAGTATGGAATTTACAATTCTAAAACTTAAGAATTGAATATTCTAATCAAAAAGGAGACATTTTTCCATCCCATGAACCTTGAAATTTTTAATTAATTTGTACGATGAAAATGTTAGGAAATTATCGCTATTTTCATAATCTGACATTGTAGACAAATAAATATGTGAGAAAAATAAATTTTTCTGCAAATAAATCTCATGTTATGTACGTAATTAAAGAAAGAGAGAGACAGAGAGAGTAAAAAGATTTTAATAGATAAATAATAGTTTTTGTACTTGTTTATCATAATGTTGTTCTTTCTTTGAAAATATTTCGCATATTTTTAGTTCATTTCGTTTTTAAATGTCAAAATATCATCGCAAAAAAAAATAGAAATTCATATTCATAATACTTTATAATAAATTTTAACAAGTGTTGCTGAATGCGTTTATTTCTTCTTAAAGATAAATGGACGTTAATTGTGTGTGAATGCAAAATATACAAGTGTCTTTGTCTATAAATGTGTTGCGGCAGTAATTCTTAAAGTGTTTGTCTATTGTTTAATGAGTATTTCTAAGTGAAGTACGATTTAAGTTCTGAATAAACTGCAACTTCTTAAGCTATCAAATCGAATTATCTATTATCTATATATCTTCTTATATATATATATTAAAGAAAATGCGTTTGTTTGTACGTTTGTTTCATATAAACTCCTCAACTACTTAACCGATTTCCCTGAAATTTTCTTAATAATACGATATAAATATTTATAAAATTCTAAGTGGGCGTGGCACCTCCCATTCACAGACAATATGAAACTAACAACTTGGTTATCATTTTACAACATCAACCCACTGGATTGAAGTGGTTGGCGTGGCACCGTTATCTGTATATCTGGATAACGGTTACAGTTTTCAAATATGGTATAAATATCATGATTATCAATACACAACATCTGTCAAAAAGTAGGCTCAATTGAAAAAATAATTCTAACGCCTACACCGACTCCAACCACTGACATTTTTATGTCCGACTGCAACTCCGACTCCTTCTTTAACCTTGATGCTAAATGTGTATTAGACAGGTCCCCATTTGATTTTAAACGCAAGAAAATGATTCTGTAAAAATTTCAAATCGATATTTTAGTACTAATACGCGCCGTTCACATATGTAACGTAGAAAACTTTTGGAGTCGGAGTCGAGAGTTTTTGTGGGTACTTCGACTCCGACTTAAGTATAAAAACCCCAACTCCGGATCTACAACTCCGAATCCACAGCCCTGATAGTGACGTTAAAAATTCTTCCCGAAAACAGAAGAGATATTATGCTGCAGAAAGAGAAATTCTGAATGCAAGAAATAAGTCGAAATTATTTTGTTGAGTTAATAAAAATGCTTAAGAACCTCTGCAAAATTAGAATAAACAGTAAAAAATATATCACTGCAATGTTTTTGGCAAACGATTAATGCATGATTTCAATCAGATAAAAGTTTAAGAAAAAAATATTAAAAGAAAATAAATAAACATTATTGAAGGATCAGTGAGATATTAATTATATTGTTTTTTCTTCTTTAAATTTTAATTTCATTTCATTGTAAATAAATTTTTATTCAAACCATAAACTTACAGATTTGACGTGATATATTTTCTGTTTATCTCAACTAAACGTTATTAGTACAACGAACAGTCATACATACATATCTAGATAATAAGAGCGGGAATTTGAATTTCTATTCGGGAAAAATATTTTTCGACAATAAATTTCGGGAATTTCTTCTTAAAATTTTCGACTTAAATTTATGTATTTTTTGCACTAAATTGCCAATTTTCGAGAAAATGATAACGTATGTTACTGCAATTGTAGGTGCTAATCTTTGTATTTATTTGTAAAGACCGGGTCTAATCTCCAAAGAATAAATAGGCCTCTTAGATTATTGTCTAACATTATAGAGGTATTTGAGAAACTTTTATTTTCTAAATTAATTCCAATACTGGATGAAAATGAACGCATTCTAATACCCTTTGTACACTTGCATACACTTCGGAGGAACGCATGGAAGATGTTGAAAATGTGAAATACGCGTTCATACTTGAAACATCTAACATCCACTATCAATGAAAAATGTCACGATTTCTGAAATAAAAACTTTTATTTTTTTTAAATACTTTTTTTCTACAAAAGTGCCAACATTTTAAAACATAACACCAAAATGTATTTGTTATTCATTTTGTTTAAAAATTTTAGCAAAATTAAGCAAAATAGGGCTTGCAAGAAAGGAAAAACTTGAGAAATGGTAACGCTGCTTTCAAAGCAACTTCCATTTTGTCAGTGATGCCACAATAATAATAGAATTTTTTGCCACTTTTCTAGTGATGACACTAAAAGAATCCAGAAATGTAAAAGGGAACAAAATGAGTAGTAATGCTATGTCCATACGACGATATAAACCACTCGTTTCGCTCTCTGAAACTAGTTTGCCAAACATGCTGTTCATACGATTCTTGTTTCATTTTGACATTTTTTTGTGTGTTGTTAGTGTGATTTTATTTAAAATAGATAAAAAAGTAATTAAAAGATAAAAATATATAATTTAATACTTTTATTAATATTATTATTGTATAATTATCACTTTATTTTATTAAACATCAATTTTTATTTTGTTTTTTTCTTTGTTTTGATTTTTTTTGAGAGCTAGTTCAGATAAACTAACGATAAATGTTATCAAAATTGGAGATGATAGTACATTTTTCCTGTTTCGCAGCATGATTCAAAATGAAACGACCGGTTTCGCTCTCAAAATTTTGTATGGGGAAACAAGTCGTTTAAGTCATGTTTGGTGCGCGAAACAGGAATAATAGAGCGAAACACGAATATTGCTGTCCGTGTGAACATGGTATAACATTCTGTAAAGATGTTGAAAAATTTTGATTTTCAGCCCTATGTATGGGAATATTCCAACATCTTCGCAAATTGATGTTAAATGTTGACAAGTGTGAAAAGGCTATAACAACTTCGCAAATTGATGTTAAATGTTAGATGTTGACAAGTGTGAAAAGGCTATGAGCCATCAATTTGGATTTATAAAAAAATAGCACAACAGAACAAACACATAGACTCTAGTAAACGTCATTAGAAACGCCTTTGAAGAAAAAATGTTGTTAATACATAAGTTGAAGCTAAATTTAACCGTAAACACACACAAGCTGTTAGAAAAATTATTATCTAAGGAGTAGGTTTTTTCAAATCGATTAATGCTGGAGTTAAACAATGGAAAATAGAAGAAATGCACATATATTACTTTACTTTGCATAGAGAGTCATACCATCTATTAAAATCAATATATATATATGTCCTTTATTTATTTAAATACAATATAGATACAGCGATGTAACATAAAATACTTAAATAAATTGTTCACGAAGAACATAGGGCGTTAAAATCAATAACCGTAATAATACCTTAACATCCGCATGTAAGCTATCTCTGAATACATCTAGATCGACGTTTAACGACGAAATGCCATATTGAGACAAAATTAACTCAAATAAAACTAAAAGCAACTCAAAATCATTGGATTATTGGAAGAAATTCTGTCCTTAGTCACGATTGAAAACTTCTACTTTACATATCTATTTAAAAGCCAAGTGCTACGGTTTTCAATTATGGGCCACTGCCTCGCCCTCTAATATCCTTAACATTTGTATACCCTCCACCACTAGTGGTGATTGAGAGTAAACTAAGAGCTAATAAGTAAGAGCAAGTTAAACTCTCTGTTTGGTTTAAAATACTTTCCAAGGCGAATTCATTTTTCAGGTGGCGTTGAAAACACAGCTGTGCTATTTTTTTTTCTTAATTAGAGAGAGAAATTTTAAAAGTTCTTTGTGATTTGACATATGGATCAACGAAAGCAACAAAAAAATACATTGTTGTGTTTTTGGTGTTGTTACTTGTTGTAACAACACCGTTTACATGAATTCGCCTTGATACTTTCGAACAATTATAACGAAAAAAAAACAATATTGCAGTCAAATTGTTTCTTGTTATCCTAAGCAGTTTGGGATTGAAATCCAGCTAATTCGGTTCAGTATGATAAGAGCTATCAGTCCAAATGTGGAACAGCCACCTTAAAAATTTGATACTTTTGTTACAAAAACTAACAAACATCGATCCGTAATTTAGCATAAGCCCCATATAATGCCTTATATCGGAAAACAGTTTACTATGCCTATAACCGTAACGAATAATGATATTGTAAAAAAGCAGACTTCTAAAAATAATTTTATTTTAATATACATATAAAATGCTTAAACAAATTTCGGTACTGAATTGAAGTTTCGTCTTATTTAGGGTTTTTAATACCAGAAATCGCTACATAATTTTGTAATGATTGATCCATAATTTACCATGGATCCAATATAAATTCTCCTATTGAAAATCATTTTAGTACGGCTAAAACCGTTACGAGTTATGATATTTTATTAAAATAAGGTCAAATTTTGTTTTATAACTAGAAATAAAAGCGTAAAACTTTCATATGTTCCGCCGATAGCCTAACAAAGGTATAAGCCGCAATCACCCACCGAAAAATCAATGTAAAATCGTCGAAAACAAGGTTGATTATAAATTTTTCGGTAGTGATTTTGCTTTATAGCTAATTCATGTTAATTTAACATGATTTTACAATTACTTAAGAACCACATTTTTTCAAGGTTTCATTTCAATGTGCTAAATTCCCATTTCATGCTATTGATAAACTGAAATTTATTGTTGATGGGATATGCAATTCCTATGCGCTTTTTTTTGTTTGAAATAACAAGTATTCATGTAAATTTAACATTCCAGAAAAGTTTGCGCAAAATGGCATTGATATTGATTGATAACACTACGAATCACGTTGAATGGAAGTTGTTTCTAGTGAAAACAACGTGAAATTCATGTAGAATTCGACTTGAGTGTGAAATAACAGTGAGAAGATGCTTCAAAGATAGCACTCCCAATTAATACACCAATATAATATCCCGTTATGGTTTTCTTCTTCTAGTGCTTGTGTTGTTTCTAAACAAAACAAGTAAAAAAGCGTTTTATGGATTCAATATTTTAACATTTTTCATATAAAATTTATATGAAACAATGACAATTTTAAATGGTTTTCTATAAATTACCATGATTTTCAATCAACATTGCGGCGTGTTTTAACATTGATAGTTTTTTCTCTGTGCAATTATAATACTGATGTCAGTTTTTAATAATTGGTTAATAATTTATAGATCCCATATAGAACCTTCTCCTGAAACCATCTATCTGCCAGTAGAGGGTATCAAAGATGCGGCACAGACGAATATACCACTCTAACTTGTTTTCACTATATTTCTACAAAATAATTGAAAACACCTTTTCACATTTTAATATATGTGCCCATATCACCTTAAATAAAATTACTAATTTTTAAACAAAACAAATCATAGTATTTCTTTTTAAAAATTAATCAGGAACATGGCAGTTTTCTAATTGCGTTATTAGTTTTTAACAAAAAAAAAACTCAAATAACAAACAAAAATAATGAAAATATGTAATATAAACACAGAACAGACACATGGTCACCCACTACATTTCCCTTCTAGAAATTTTTTTCAAAATTGTCCATTTGTTGTCACACAATGTGTTGTGATAATTTTCTACCACTTACCGATTCTCAATTCAAATGGCTAACGAACAGACAACAACAACAAAAAAAAACTGAATGGATAATCAATAGAAATCGTTGCATGTGGTAATGTATTAAAACAAAGGACAATAACAAAAATATTAAATATTTTCAAGATGATGGTGCTCAAAACACCATGCCAAATGATATATGCCCACTGTACATACATACAATACATATATTCTTCTAAACATACTAAAGAATTTTTAAGCTTGTTGTTGCTGCTGCTTCTGGTTGTTGTTTTGGTTTTCAGGAAATGTCAACATGTTCATTCACATTAATTATTTTGCGTATTCTGGTGAAATTATTTTCAATATTCTCGCACTCATTAACATTCGCCGAAAGAGATGAAAAACACAAGTAATTTTTTAATAAAACTAAATTCATTTATTTATATTAAAATTATTCTTTCTTAACTAAACAGATTTCTATAATGCAAGTAATTTTCCAAAAATTCATATAATATTTATAAAAAAAAATTAAGCAAAAAAAGAATAATAAATAAAATATTTTGAAAAAAAGAAACAAATAACTGTAGCCCATACTTAATTAAAATTAAACAAATATTCCAATTCATTAAAAAATATAAACAAAAACTTAAAAAAATATAAATAATTTAATTATATGTATGAATGTATTATGAAGAGTTAAATTTGGATTTGTGATGTGTCCAAATCGAAATCTTAAGAATCTCGTGTGTGAAAATTTTAAATAGCCAATAAACCAGGGCTGTGGAGTCGTTAAGAAATAGTTATAACTCCGACTCCGACTCCTTTTGCTGAAATTTTTAAGTACGACTCCGACTCCGACTCCAACTCCTACTCTAACCTAGCATTATTTAAGAGACTAGTTTTTATTTGACTTTAAACTCTTTTTTAATTTAGTACCTGTTAAATGGTTAAATATAGCAAGAAAATGATTCTGTAAAAATTTCAAATCGATATTTTAATTCTAACGTGCCGCGCATTGAGCTTTAACCTACTAGTTACTAACATATGAGTAGGAAAGCTGCAAAATATTTTATTTGGATTTTGGAAAAAAATGTAAAAAACATATACCGCCCGATTCAATAGACCAAATGAGTTGAACTTTTTTTTTATTCTAAAGTGTTATGACATTCTTGACTTATAACTCAACAGTTGAGAAATTTAAACCAACTGAAATATAGAAAAATAATGGATTTAATTTTAGAACGAACGAGTTTTGTTACGAACTTTCGAAAGAAACGAGTTTTGCTTCAATCCGTATGGGATCATTGAACTTTTGTATATTTTAAAGGTTATATTAATTTATAAAAATTATGCAAACAGTGCTAAAAAATGTAAAAATAGTTCTGTAGGGGAGAGATAAACTACACCAATTCACTTCTTTTTCAAAAAACGTTTTTTATACTGTTGGAATTTATAGATGTGTGAATTTCCATAAGTCCTATCTAATGTAGCATTCAAGATAGAAAAGTTGAAAACAACACCAAGTCCAATTGGCTTAGACGTTAAAGGCATCAAGAACTCGCCATTGCATTTTTCCGTTCCTAATTCAATATTATTATTGTCCAAGACCGAAATTTGAAATTGCAAGTCTTTATTATCTCTCCAATTTTCCCTAAAGGGAGTAGATAAAAGTATTCTCAAATCATTTTTCGGGCTAACCCCCACATTGATGCGAATTATATCTGGAACAATTTCATGTATTTTTCCGAGTTCCTTTTCCTTTTATTCTATTATAATTCACCTTGGAGGTTGGAACTTAAAATGTAGTTCACTTAATGCTTTAACCACAGGAGCTACAGCTGATTTCAAGTCATATTCATGAACATGGCTACAAAAATATTTGTTAATATACGATAAATAAAAAACAACATCCTTACAAATTTAATTTTTAAATTCCTTAATTCGGCTCTATTTCATTAACGATATCTTGGCGAAATTCAAATAGTGGTTTTGTTACAGAAATTTGAGGTCACATTAAAACATAGAAAAGGACATGCTTCGATACAATCTATATAACTATTCTTATAAATTTTCAAAATAAGATTTTATATAAATTTTTTAATTTTTTATATGAAAAGTATACTGGTCCTTATTTTCTGACTTCACAATTTCAAAAAGCAGATCCTCTTATGGCCAATTCCACTAATTTATTTAAATATCAATTTATGTTTAAAATTTGTTTTTTTATGTCAAATTAAAATAAAATTATAAGAAAAAATATATTTAAATATGAATTGATATTTAAAAAGAATTGGAGAAATTGGTCATTAAATTTTTTTTATTTTGAAAAATATTGGAAAAATTTTAATGCAAAAAAGTCGGAGTCGGAGTCGCTAGTTTTTGTGGGTACTTCGACTCCGACTCCGGTACAAAAACCTCAACTCCGACTCTTCAACTCCGACTCCACAGCCCTGTAATAAACACGAATGTTTGATTTCAAATTAAATATCAAACCCTTTCTGAAACGACAAACGTTTGAAAATGATTTGAAAATAATTTTAAGACAAAAGGGGAAATTGAGAAATTTATTAATTGTAAACTTGCGCACAACCGTTTAAAGCCTGGTACTCTGTTCAACATTTCACGTGAAATGCTGTCAAATAATGTGATATAATCACCCTTATCGTGGTTGGCGCATCTTAAATACGCCAACCACGATAAGGGTAAATGTTGATGGAGTTGTATTGTACTCTTTTCATTTTGTGAAAAAGTTTCGAAATGTTTCTGGCAATTTTACAGCTGCGAAATAATGTAAGCTGCACTTATTTCTCGTGGAATTTTAAGCAAAAGCAAAAAATTTATGAACAGATTATTATATAAGAAATATAAAATTAAAATAACACAGCCGGTAACAGTTTTTTTATCCATATTTATATTTTTTTTTATTAAATTTCTTAGTAAAAAAAATAATTTTTAGTAAAATACATGTGGGTTTTGTTAACATACGCAAAACAATGTCGTATACCTTGCAGGAATAAAAACGTCAAATTGTACAAACTCGCATGATGGGTAACATTGATACATGTCAAAAATTTCGTGTGAAATAATTAATGTTGCTCAACAAAAAACTGAGTACTAGACCTAATACGCGAAAAACCTTAACGAATAATGCAGTCGTCAAATTTTGTGAATATCGATCCATAATTTAGCATAGGTCCGATATTAAGCCCACTTCTGAAATATTCTAACTGTCCATGGAAGGTATCAAAGATTCTGGTTATTTCCAATAGTAATTAATTTTTTTCTCACAAATAATATTTAACATGTTTTTTTTTTTACATGTCTCAACCACGCAATATCATTCTTAAATAGCGGTCGACAATAATGTGCGCATATGCATATGTCGTGCCTAACAATTGCACCTCTCATGCTCGTCGTTAATGAACATTATGCATAAAGACTTGCATTTACATGCTTACAAGGTGCAATTGACTCAAGAACAAAAGCCTCTTGATCGTTCCAAACGTCGTCAATGGTCAGAATGGTGGCAAGAAATGGCAACAGTGGATGATAAATTTTCAATGACGAGGCACATTTCACCTCAGTGGATTCGTCAATAAGCAGAATTACCGCATTTGGGCGGATGATAATCCAAGAGTGATTGTCGATTGTGATTGGCTGGTTAATTTATAAAATTTTTGAATAAAAAGAAAATTTAAATTTGTAATTAATAAAAGTCGAAATCATCAAAATCTTGTATTGCTTGACAAAATATTTAAAAATAGTTGTTTAAAGGGTTTAAAGAATAATATCATACAAGAATACGCCACACGCATGCTTTTTCGTTTAAGTTTGTCTCTGCCAAGGTCTGCCAAGTCGAATAATAGTCCCGTAGATTCGCGAATTTTGATATGAAAAACCTATGCTTTTTTAAGAGCTGGCAACGCCGCAATTAACCAACAGCGTTCCCCTATTGGCCTGTTCGTGCAGCATATTGGTATATGAAACGCAGACAAGGATGAAATTTACAAAAGTTTTTTACTTGTTCTTTAAAACTGCAGAATTTAAAATCCCATTTTTTTTTAACTTTCAATTAGGTAATTTTTACAAACAAGTACTTCCAAGTGCAATTACATTTTGAAATAAATATAAATTTACAAACAAAACAAAGAAATATGTTCAAAAATATGCAAGAATATGCATACCAAAAAAAGGGTAAAAACTTTATTATTGTTATGTGTTTTTAATACATTATTGTAAGAAATTACACCCAAAGATTTTTTTAAAGTTTTTGAACCAAAATTTTCAACTCCAGTGCAGATCAATTGAATATTTTGATCCAATATTTGTTTTGTATCTTATTGGAACAAATTCTGCCAGTAATATTTGATTCGGAAACCCCCCCATCCTCAACTAGTCGTAAAAGGTGTAAAATCACATTTAAGCAAAAAATTAATTTTCCAAAATTCTTGCAAATATGAAAAAACTTATTTTGCGAGCTTGAAAATCTTGCCCTAGTGATCACATATTAAAAATTCAATTCTTATTCCAAATAATTATTTTGGTTTTTTTAATTTTACTTACCAAAAAAGCCACCACGATCACAAAAAATTAATTTTTAAAAAATAAAATAAATGGATGTGAAAACAGAAACGAAGAACTCTTTGTGTTTCCACAAAATCAAAGACGAAGGAAGATATATCGATAAAATTAGATCGATGATTCAGTTAATACACAAAACAAAAATAAAACAATACGTTTTTAATTTAATTCTCAATATTTTCAAATTAAAATTTGTATGCTTAAAACTTAATCGATTTTCAATTTTCACTTATACATGGGAAGAAATAATTGTATATTTTTTTGTAACATTTACTTGTTCCACACAGGTGTGTAGAAAACATTTATTAATTTACGATTTCTAATCGTTTTATTTAATTTCAACATTTCCTTCCAATTACATTTTTTTATTATCAATATATATATATATATATATAAAAAAACACAGATTTATGTCATCTTTATTTTTTGTATTTTTAAATATAATCTGTGAAAACTTTTGGATAATCTCTGGCACCACACTTAAAATTATTCTTTAAAAATTCTCTTCTTAAATTTTATTTGTATGTATTTCTTTTTTTCTTAATAATTTTGAAATCTATTTTTTCGTTTTCTTTAAAACACGTTGTTTCATTTGAGTATCTCGTAAAGGACTGAAACATTTTCAAATCAGCCACTTACATTTTACATATCGAAAATCTAGTGTGAAACAACTCAACAAGAAAATTAAAATCGAAAGCAAAATTAAAAAGAAAAAAAATTTTGAAACATTTATTTTACGAGTGCAAGTTAAAACGTGAGAATACTTGAGGAATTCTTGCAAGAGTTCAGTTAAGGAAGACACAAAATATAAATATATTGTACGTGTTATTTCAGATCTTTCTTTATTTTTTTCTCGTGCGCCACTGACAGCTGTAGGGACACTGCGTGCAAGATCATAAAAGAGACTAGACTAGATACTCTCGCGAGAGCAGTTGTCGGCCGTATCGGTAAGGAACAAGTGTGTGTGGGGTTAAAAATAAATTCCGCTTTTTCGAAATGTGTTCACATTTGGATGGATGGATGGATGGATGCTTGGTTGGTTGGTTGAATGAATTTTAGAGCAACCAAAACAAAAATAATAAAATATTTAATTCGGAAAAACAACATTTTCAATATTAAGGACATTCACTTTGCTACAAAATTTCTTAAGAAAATACATTTAATTTTAAATATTAAATATCCGAAGTTATTGATATTTGAATAATTGTTTAAACTAACTTTAAGCTTTAAAAAAATATTGAAGCAAGGTATAAAATCATTAATAACAAACAAACTTTCAGGGAGATTCTTTGGCTGCTTTTAAAACAGACTCTGAGACACTTTTGCACTTAAATGGGTTTATAGAGTCAGTAAAAGTTACTTAAAGCTTCATTTTGGTTTCAAAGCCAATTTTAACTTCATTAAAAGAGATATTAATATTGATTTAGTTTTGAATTGTGATGCTCCTTAATAGGTTTGGGTCCATTTTATATAAAACAGGCAGTAAAGGTATTAAGTATACACAAATTAAAATTCCCTAAGAAATCCCAAGCAGAGTTCTAAGCACATAGCCAAGGCGAATTCATACATGTGACCGCAGAGAGAACTATGCATAAAAAGTTATGCTAGCTTTTTTTTGTATGGAGTTTGGCATTAAGAGTACATATACCAACAAAAAAAGGGACAGCTGCATAGTAATGTATCTCTCTCATGCGGTCAAATGTATAAAATGCCTTGTACATAACTAAATATAGGAAATATTTTACAAAAATAGATTTCAATAATTTTATCAACTCATTATACCTGTTTCTTCTATTCACGAGTTCTATCTATTTTAAACGAAAACTATTACATAAGTCTTTTGAGTGAACATCCCTACAACTTAAAACATATACTCTGATTAATAACACTGTGCTAGTTGCAAAATTAGACAAGCCGGGCACATGGCGTTTTAGCATAATGGTGCCCACCTTTTCTTTTAGGTTAGCTCTTGTTTTCGAAATATACCGTTATTTCGCAAATCGAGGAGGTTGCACAACATATATTCGCGTAACTCAAAAACGGTTTAGTTAATTAAAATTACTAAAAAAACCGAAATTCCGCAATAAAATTTTTTTAATATGAGCAGTCGTTTTAGAAACATAATCTTTATTTTGGGGAAAAAAATAATTTTATTATCAAAATGTCGAAATTTTTGTTTTTTACAAATTCATAAAAAGACGAAGCTGCACACAAAACAAGAATAAGAATTTCATACGCAATATTTGTATGGGAGCCCCCCTAAGAAGTGAGGATAAGGGGCAAGTATGTCGCGAGAAAATGTTAAAGACAAAAAAACTAAATGCGGTCGGTCATATATTTTATCCCACTAAGGGCAACTCCTGGGCATTTATGGGACTTTTTCTTTAATATATCTCTAGACTGCATTGAACATTTTGTATAGGAGCCCCCTTAAGGAATGGATATAGCACATAGGTATGTTAGAAATAAATGATTGAGATGAAAAATAAAGTGGGGTTGGTCATACATTTGACCCATCTAGGAGCATCCTACGCGCTGTACGGGCTAAATCATTTTTTATATGTCTGCAAAAAATGATAAGCCTAGCTGCATTTTCCAATTTTTTATGAATTTTTAAAAAACAAAAATTTCGAAATTTTGATAAAAAAATTATTTTTTTCCAAAAAAAAAAATATGTTTTTAAAACGACTGCTCATATTAAAAAAAAATGTACTTTTCTTAAAGGAAATTTTATTGCGGAATTTCGGTTTTTAGTAATTTCAATAAACTAAACCGTTTTTGACTTACGCGAATATATGTTGTACAACCTCCTCCATTTTCGAAATAACGGTATATCTCAAAGCTAACCTTAAAAAAGCGGTGGGCACCATTGGATTCAGCGGATTCAGTCAGAATTATGCTAAAACGCCACGTGCCCAGCTTGTCTAAAAAAAGTGTCAATTTCGAGCACAGTGTAATTTATCCTAACAAAGAATTTTTACCAAAGAAAATTTTTAATAATTAGGTTCGTTGCCACCTCTAAGCAAATGGTGGCCATTACCATCATACACAGTTGGCTTCACTGTGAAAAGTGAAAAGAGAAAACGTAAATTGTTTTTTTTTTTATTCATTGTACTCAGCAGTGGTAACGTCAATGTACCCATTTAATGCCACTGCGCAGAATCTGATAAATCTAAATAAAATAAACCAAACAAATTGAAAATCTCATTCCATAAGCAAAATAAAAAGAAAAACTGATCTCCCTCACAATAGAAATGAACGGCCAGTGTCAAAAAACTTAGAAAATTACACATAAAACAAAAACAAACGGCAAAAATAAACAAAAAAACAAGTCTAATGACGCCGGTCTTCTAGTATTTTTCTTTTTCCTGTTTTCTTCTCTAATAGTTTTCAAATACACTATTAACCTGTGCTTTTCGATCTCTTGGCGCTCTTCCTGTTAGAGAATTGTTGTCATTTTTACCTCTTAAAAATAAACTCTGTTAGTTTTTTGACATTTAGGTGATTAGGCAAATATTTACGTGCGTCTATTCGATAATTGTTGAAATATTTTTTGCATGGGTTTAGGTGGTTTTATACAATTAAATATTTTAACAGACGTACAGATAGATACTCATGTGTGTGTTTGGGTGCGAATAGTATACATATTATTGGAAGGAACATACAAACATTTAAATTTGGTACTATTTGAACATTAATTTTCTTAACGTTGTTAAACAATCAGCCGTTTTACAGATTCCTTTCGGAATGCTGTCAATTCCGTTTTTGCCATTCCGTTCGAAACCATTTTTGGTGCTTTAGATTCCAATCGTTTTTATCAATCCGAAAAATTTGTTTAAGCTATTTTATGTAACCAATTTGGCAGCATTAGTATTAGGGTATTCATTTAATCGACCTTTTGCTTAAATCGGTTAATCGCTCGATTAATTAACCCAGGTTTCGATTTAATCGGTCAATAATCGGTTAATTTTGTTTTTGATCGGATAACCGATTAATTAAGTTTTTTTCATAAAGTAAGTATTTTCAATATATAGAAATGCATTAATTATTTATTATTTGGAGTTTATTAGTAAAAAAACAATAACATACCAAACATTAAAATTCTTGAACTAAAACAAGCAAACAAAAAAACAAGTCATAAATATGTAATATGCATTTTTCAATTATGTAATACATAATTGGGGAATTCACAAGGTAAACATTTTAATGCTGCGCTCATTGATTCGTCATAACTGCACAGTAGATATATAAGCGGTAGCCCACAACAGTCATATCGTCGGCTGTAAGCGGCCAGTGAAATGCGCATAGAAGCTAGCTTTCCCTCAACAATAAATTTCAGTGTATTTATCAGATATCAAAAATTGGGAATTTAGCACGTCATAAAGAAGTCTTATTAATAGTAAAATACAATTAGTTTTACACACTTCAAGACTTAAATAAAAGAAAAACTACATGCTGGTCGACGAGGCGTATCATTCCCTGCCACACGGTATCAACATCTCAATTAACATAAAAAGTGGATTTAGCCGGTTTGCATATTAATCCTACGATATATATTTCTAGTAATTATTTAAAGACATAAGACTTTACAACTTTATGACTACCTTGTCAATCCCCCAAGTATGTTTTTATAAAAAAATAGACTGAGATAATTTTACTAGTTATTTCAATAGTTAAAGGAGATCTTATAAAATAATCTCTTAGAAAAGTAATTTGGTTTAAATGTTTCGGAGTAAATCGATTCTTTTATTTTGACAAAACTTTACTTAATAAAAATTCTTTCACTTATCGTAGATCAATATCTTATTTCTCAGTCCTTTTTCAGGATTTCTCTAAACATATAAAACATTCCATTATGCCCTTAGAGTCCTGTTTTAGTTTTTAAAAATGTTTAACACTTCTAGTTGTTTCGGTAATTTTGATAAAAGACTGATATGAGAAGGTATGAGAAGAAACAAATAACTAAACACATATGTACATATAAAAAGTACGTGAAACAAAAAAAGGTGTTGGCAATCAAACATTTAACCTATTTTTCGCCACATTCCTGTTGATTGAACATTGAAATCGGTCGGCGGAAAATGGGATACAATGAAGATCACAGAACACCTTTTTTTATGAAAAAATATTTTCTAAACACATACCTATTGTATATGAGACGAAACAAATAATTAAAAACACAAAAAAATATGTTATAATACTACAATAAATTAAAAATTTTATTACATCGGTTAATCGGTTAATCGACTGAAATTAACCGGTTTAATCGTTAATCGAAAAAAGCCAATTTGAAATTAACCGATCAGTTAATCGGGTAGTAATTAATCGGTTAACCGATTGACGGTTAACCGAATGAATAGCGTAATCAGTATTTATCTCTGTGATTTATGGCAACAAATTCACTTAACAAGACAAAAAACAGCTGTTAACAAAATTTTTGTACAAAAAGATTTGAGGCTCAGTTAGCCGGGAGTAACAGTAACGTTGCAAATCAGCTGCTTCATTTCCTTGTATGCAACGCATTAAAATGATTACACAGTGCAACACGAAAAAAATAACCATATACGGACAACTCTACGTGATAAAAGAAAAAAAAGACCCGTGTCTCCCAGTTTTGCCCAAAGTTTTGCACTTATTTTTATGGGCCCCCAAAGATTTGGGGCCTCGTTATAATTTTTGCAAAAAACGGAATAATTTTCTCTGGGTCATATCTTGCAAACCGTTCAGAATTTTGATTTACCCTCTGAGACAAAATTGTAGCTCTTGCCATAAAGAACAAAAATTGTTTCCTTGAATCTTAACGGTTTGCAAACTATCGACTTTTTTAAAGTTTTTTGCGATTTTGATCTTGAAGATGAAGTTTTTTTGATTTTATATGTTGACAATTTTTGTTCTTTATGGCAAGAGCTACAACTTTGCCTCAGAGGGAAAATCAAAATTCTGAACAGATCTTTTTTTTTTGGCTTTTATCACGTAGAGTTGTCCGTATATAGTTATTTTTCCATGACTTACTTTTTTACGTTAAGGTTAAGTTACTGTTACTCTCGGCTAACTGAGCCTTTACTTTTGAGTTTTTATTTATACTAAAATAATTAAAATTTGTGAAATTTAAAGAGTAAATATGCCGGGCGTAAACTTTAGCGAATGTAACTGTTTAAAATTTTGCTTTGTGTGTTGCTGGTATGTAAATTTTGGCAAAATATGACAAAAAAAAAGAAATCGCAATGCTTACGAAATACGAAAATTTTGTTTTCTTTTGTATTTGTAAAGAGTTTAAAATATTTGTAAAATAAAGCGCTGAAAATTATTTAAAATATACTTCTTTTGAAAAATTAATAAAGAAAACATAATTGTTTGTTGATAGAAAGTTTATGTTGATAGTGGAGTATTTTTTTCCCAGACTTTTTCGATTCCCGGGAAAGCGGGAAATTTTTTAAATTTCCCGGGATCCCGGGATCCCACTCCATATAAATAATACAAAGTAAATTTTGTTATTAATTAATGAAAAAAACTTTTATTAAAAAAAACGTAAGGGAACTTGTTTACAAAGAAAGTAAAAGAAATGGTTCAATACTAAAAAATTAATTGAAGATTGAAATAGGAACTTGAATTATTATCACCTCAAGCCTTTATTCCCTATTATTATCCTTTTATTCAGCATTATTATGCTCTGGATACAAGATAAAAAGATAACATAAACATAACAATTGAATTCATAAAACAATAATTAAAACAAAATAAAAATTAAGGTACTCAAGACATGAGATCAAAAAGCTAATTAATAAAATAGATAAAATATTTTAAAGAAATACATAACATTTTTTAACGGTTTAGGAAATAACTTTCTGACACACTCAAAGCGCTTAGTAAGTCGTCAAAAAATATATTCTAGATTTAATTTACTAATTATCATGTTTCCGAAAAACTTCGTTCATTTTTTACCGAGGTTGGACAAATAGTTAAAAGTGCACCATTGTAGCATGCTTCGGATTCACAATCAGAAGCAATTTTTTCTTTTTTATAAGCAACGTCTATATCAGTCAAATGTATGTCAAGGTTGATGCAAAAAAAAGCATCAACCGGACTGCTTCTTACAAATCTTTTCATTTCAATGGATCCATTTGTAATCTTTAGGACAATGTGTTTTTCAAGTTGTATGTTGTAGTATCTTACACGAGTTTCCAAAATGTTATTTTATTTCGGTTTCCCCGCACTTCACGGGTATATAAACCAACACAAATTGAAATTGAAAATTTGTGTTTATCACCTAATAAACATAGCGCTCCTTCATTGCATCATAGTCATATCTCAAATTTTGAAGTAACTTTAGCAAAGTTTTGCTTCATACCTTCTCGTATTATATCTCAAACTGAACCGAAGTTATTGCAAAATATATCTTTAAATCGGTACATTTTGAAAACTTTAATCGCATTTTGCCAAGATCGTTTGTTTTTGTAGATATGACTATGTTGCAATAAAGGAGCGATATGTTTAAGTATCTCCTATTTTTAAGACTTGTTCATGAACAATGAAACTTTACTGCCTGCATCTTATTTTGAATTAATGTACTTTATTAACTCTTCACTTCAATAAATGTAATAATTATCAACTGTTGCACTGCCCATTCTGCTTTGAGTAGATTTATTGCATCAGGACACATTGATTTAAATACATGTACTCACTTCTTGTAATTGATCTAATCCACAACCCATCCACAGATGGTAATTTTTAGAGAATAGAAAACTAAATCTCAAAGTATAAATAGCTATTTTCTGAAATTATGAGGAATTTTTTAATTCCCGGGATCCCGCAAGAAAAATCTCGGGAAAACGGGAAATAAAATAATTGAAATTCCCGGAAATTCCCGGGACGGGACCTTGTTGATAGTTATTTGCCCTTACAGATATAGAAAACTCCCATTCCGTTCATGAAAACAAAAGTGGTTTTATTCGGGAAAATTTTTTTGTAATTAATTTTCTGAAGCAATAAAAGCACCAAAAAAACGGAATAAATTCCGTTTCCGTACGGAATTGTACTCCGTGACATGGCTGATAATATATTTTATTTACGTTTAAACTGAAAAACTCATACAAAATATAATATTCAGCCATGTCACAGAGAACAATACCGTTTAAATTCGCTTAGGACTAGGATATTCATTCAATCGGGCTTTTGCTTTAATCGGTTAATCGCTCGATTAATTAATCGAGGTTTTGGTTCAATCGCTTAATAATCGGTTAATTTTGTTGTTGATCGTTTTGTTTTTTCTAAATGAAGCAATTTCAATAAATAAAAATTAAAAATTATTTATTATTTGGAGTTTATAGTAAAAAAAGCAATAACACAACATTTCTTGAACTAAAATGAGCAAACAAAAAAATAATTAATAATTATATAATACATATTTTTAAATTAATACATATTATCTATTTATTAAAAAATAAACTGTGAGATCATTTTATTAATCTTATCTTATAAAATAATGTTCTAGGAAAATAAATTGGTTTAAATGTTTAGGATTTAAGCGATTATTTTCCTTAGTTTTAATAAAACTTGATTTGGAAAAAATTCTTTTACTTATTAAAGATGTTGAAGAAATCCATAGCAACTCATGATACAGATTATCTAATTTCTCAGTCATTTCCCTGGAGTTCTTTACACATACAAAAGCTTCCATTATGCCATTAGAGTCCTGTATAATTTTTTTTAAATGTTTAAAACTTGTTGTTGTGTTACTATCGAGAATTCCTTCTGTTGTCAGGTCATCATCAAACTCATCCTGACAAAGCTCAGCACAGAACATTCTGCAAAACAGTGTATTTCCCAATTTCTTAATTTCTGTTTTTGTACTCAGGAAAGCCCTTTATTATCGATATTTATATTGTTTGTAATAAGTAAATATTATTTAATTATTTTGTAAAAAATTAGTTTTGAAACAAATTTATAGAAAAAATTTGTTTATTTAAAAAGAAGAGAAAATTATATGAACATGCATACGTATACTATAAGTATTCGGGTGGTTCAAGAAATTAAGTTGAACCAGCCATCTCTGATAGCGTCCTACTAATATCCAACTTTTGTTCACGTAGCAAGAACGCCTCTCTTTTTCACATACATGTTACATTAAACCAGGTCGAACCCAATACAAAACAAGAAAATGTTCACCAGTCACGCTCAAGGATTATAGGTAGAAATATCAATGAAGTTTCTAGAAGTGTAAAATTTTCTTTTCTACTCCTTTTCAGTAAATGTTTTTAATAACTGAAGTTCTTTCACAATAATGGAAATTAGTAGAAAAACGAAGTAAGTCTGCAAGATTTTTTTTGATATTTAAGCTAAAGTTCCATATTAGAAAAGCAATCAATAAAATTTGCCGGATCTTGGAGAGGGTATTAAATATTGGCCCTAGACCAACCTTTTAGTATACCGGTCGGCTCAATATTACTTTTTGAGTCAATCTAACGATTTCTGTCAGTCTGTGCATAGCAAAGTTCGCAATTTCGGAGACAATTTGAGAAAATTTGGCCGATTCAAAATAGTGACAATCGGCACATTACTCTTTCCGGAGTAATGTCTTTGTGATAATAAACCTTCTTATAATTTTGGTATCTAGATTAAATTTGGTCTAAACTTATCTAATTGCAATCTTAATCATCTTATCCAATTTTATTGGCATTGGTCCATAATTGCTTATAGCTCCCATTCAAATACTACGGCCGAACGTATTTTTTAATGCCATAACTTCCTAATAAGTATGCGTATGGACATTACATTTGGAAATGTGAAGAAAGCTACTTTGTCGTGTGAAAATATTGTGTTTGCAGGTCCTGAATTGAACACTGGTTCTATATAAGCTTCCTCCCTAAACTCAATGAAAAAATAATCTGATCTTAATGAAGATATCTAAATAATATTTGGCACAAAGAACTTTTACCTAAATCTTTACTTTATAACATAATTTGGTTGTGGCGAAGCCGTTATTGCCCCATGAATCGTAAACAGGGTACTCTCTCGAAAATTTGGCTCTGAATTATGTGATGTAGACATCGTAGGGTCTAACTTTCATAATTGTTTAATACCTGTGCTTAAAATTTTCTTAAAAACCAAATTCTTGTAAATTTAAAAAAAAAACTGTTCGAAGATTATTTTCGGAAAATTTAATTTGAAAGTTTTTGAGTTTTTGTTAATCTTTGGAAAAAGATTTAAAAAGAAAAATTTTGATTTAAATTTGTATTTTTAAACAAATTTATTGCACGTATGTAATTTTTATGAATCAATTTTCGAAATATATGTTGAATGCGTAGGTACATATTTTTAAAAAATTTTTCTGGCAAGACTGCTTCCCATTATCCCATACCTGGACCCATATTGTCCTTTCAACAGCAAGAAAGTGCCGGTTCACACACGTCTAGTTTGATTCTTCAAGTCTTGAACTTTTAGGAGAGAGGGAAAAGAGAATGCTTTCCCCTCTCTCCTAAAAACTCAAGACTGGACAAGTTAAACTTGGCGTGGGTGAACCGGCACAAGGACTAACATGAAAACCTAGTTAAAATTTAGAAAAGAGCAGAAAAAAACATAATCTTTGTTTCGCATCCCTGTTTCATTGATCTGTCTGCTTTTTGCCGTTAATAATCATGTTGTTTATTTAAATTTAAACAATTTCATCACAGGTGTTGGTTGCTTTTTAGTTGATAAAACAAACTTTTTCTTTTAAATATTATTGTTCACTCACATACATTTTTATGAAGAAATAATACAAGCATGGATGCATATATTTTCGTCTCTTTGACAATTTGTCAGGTGTGAGTGTAGATAAATAACACATAGAACTATTATACAATGATATACGAAATGATTACACTAAACACGGTCAAACTAATACATTTTAAAATACTGTCAAATAGAAATTATTGTTTTCTCTGTCTAGAACCCAACAACAAAGTACCTTCATAATTAATGTACTCAATGTTTGATTTTAACCATAAAATATCTAAAAGAAAAACAAGTATGAAAGTATAGTCGGTCAAGCACGACCATATGATACCCTACACCACAGTATTTAAAACCAATTTTCGAGACCCATAGGAATCATGGACCCGCCTTAGCTAAATTATATTATGAGGCTAAGATTCATGTAAAAGTTCTGTGCCGAATATTTTTTAGATATCTTCATCAACAGTTATTTTGACTTAGCTGCACAATCTCCTTTGCGCGATCTTTTGTGCATATAAATCAAAAGTGCTGTTATCTTAAATGTATTTATCCGCCTTTATGTGAAGGTACACAATTGTGTTTACCTGCATAAGAGTGCAGCTAAAGGTAAGCGTTTAAAAGAAGAATAAAAAACTTTTTTATTAATAAATTAGATATTTATATGTTAAAGTGGCCACCATATTTTTTTCATATGTGCAGCTCACTTTGAAGTTTTATATGAAAATATTTTTAAGCTGCCCAAAAATATAATAAATATGCAGGTAAACAAAAGGCACGTAAACAAGGATTTTAAAGAATAATTACAGAAAATATGACTTTTGGGCAGTTAAGCCAAAGTTCAGCAGTTAAGTCAAAAGTGCACTTAAGCAAAAGGCAGTTAAGTCAAAACTACTGTATATGAGATTTTAGGATAGGGGCTTATATGGGACATATGGTTAATTTTGGGCCTACCAGCACAGCTTTTTGCCATGAAATTGAAGCTGTCGTTAAAGTTATTGTCGCTAACTTGTATGTCAATACCAACATTTATTAGGAAGTTATTGCAATAATAGCTATTTTCGGGAGTAGTAATTATATGGGAGCTATGGTCAAATATGGAAAGATTCCAATTAAATTTGGTTAGATGACTAAAATTTTAATCAAATAAGTTTGGGCCAAATTTAACAAAGACTCTTTTTCGAAATGAATCTTGTATCGGCACTATAAGAACATCTTGGATATATGCACAGCCAGACGGATGAACATCGCTAGATCGACTCAAAAAGTGATTCTGAGTCTATCTGTATACTAAAAGGTGGATCTAAGACCAATATGTTAAGGTGTTACAAACATCAACCCAAACGCATAATACCATCTTCACTATTGTGGTGTAGGTATAAATATCATATAAGAACACTGGGATAAAGAAAAAGTTGTCTAATTAAGTGAAATAAATAAGTAAGTAAAAACCTATTAAGAAAAGAAAACAGGCGGTTTCTGCAAAATCCATTTTTAATCCATATTAATTAGATAATCTATGACATTGCGAAAAGAGGAGGAACTGAAAGAAAAGACATGATGAGGGTAAAATAAAACCCCGCCGAACTCTTATATGCTGAGTTTTCTAAACATAAAGGTGACAAAACACCGAAAATTACCGATGTTTCTCATCAGTGTTGCCAATTTAGCCATTTTTCACCCTGTTTAGCCATTAAAAAATGAGTTAAGCCATTAGACATTTTTAAACTTGTTTAGCCATAAATTTTTTTTGCCCTTTTTCTTTTAAAAGAATAGTTTTTATTTTAGTATAAAAATGTATAAAAGTAAAAAAAAACATTTTTAACAATTAAAACGCCTTTAATTTAAATCACAATTTTTACAAATGTTGAAAATCGCTATAAACTATGATGATGAAACATCTTTCAAAATAAAGGAACAGTGTTCCAATATTAAATTTATAAAATGGATCAACACAAACATCGGTGTTTCTACCTGCTTGCAAGTATTTCAATAAAGAGATGCAGGCGGCCACAAAATGTTGTTAGAAATTTCAGAATTGACTATAAAGTTGCTCTCACTTCCATGGTCTAATGCTGAATTGTGAGAAGGTATTTAGCCAAGTAAACATCGTTAAAAGTAATTAGAGAAATAAGTTACATTTAGCAACCGTTAATTCGATTGTATCAAATATTTATACCAACATATAGAATAATGGAGAGGGTACGATGCGTTTGTGCTGATGTTTGTAACACCTTAAAATATTGGTCCTAAGCCCACCTTTATGTTTACCGACTCACTCAGAATCTCTTATTGAGTCGAATTAACAATATTTGTCCGGCTGGCTGTCCATGTAAGCCTTGTGCGCAAAGTACAGGTCGCAATTTTGGAGATTATTTGATAAAATATGGCACATAGGTTTTAATGTGGTGAAGGGTATCACCGACCGACTATACGTTCTTACTTGTTTTTTATTGTAGATCTGGACTCAAAAGGTGTTGGGAAAATGTTTTCGTGATTATGATTTACCTTCAAATTATTTAAAACTAATAGGCACGAGTGATTCCTATGAGATGAACAATAACGACATCCAATTTATCGATGGTTTAATTTTTTAAATATCTATCAAAATATTAATTTACGTTTATTCTTATTTAGCAAATTGATCTTAACTTACAATTTCATCGTAAACAACTTTTAATTAATTATTTCTGTTTTGTTATTGAATTTTAATGAGTTTTTATTTAAAAAAGCTTTTAGCCATATTTTTCCCGTAAATTTCGCCATTTTTGGTCAACAAGTTTTGGCAACACTGCTTCTCATAGCAACAAGGACTTTTCATTGCAAATGAATTAAAAAAGAACAGTATATTTTTATTTTGTAGCTTAGTGTAATTCGCAAAGATTGTTAATTGACAATGTTTATAATGACAATTTAGGTTGCACGTGGTCTTCACCCAAATGTTGTGATATATTTATTTATTGCCAAGTGTTGCCATGTTATTAATAGTTTCTAAATAATGATGTTATTTTAGGTTTATTTATTTAATTACAAATACAATTGCAAATTTTAGTATTCTTGGTTAATTGATCGAGCAATAGACCGTAGACTTTAAGCTCATTGTAATAAAACAAAAAAAAATTCTGGCGGTAATGAAACATTAAAATTTTGTTAACAAATTTAATTGAAAATTCAAATTTATATCAGAAAACTTAAAGATATTCACATGTTTTGTTTTAATTGTCAACACACTTTTTCAAAAGTATTTAAAATATATCTACGTGTTTTATTCCATTAAAATTACTTCAACCAATTAAAGGTAAAATGTATGGCTTAATGCCGTTCAAGTGGAAAAATGTATAAAACCAGCGGCAACAAGTCAAATCTGTTTGACCACCTCAGACGTGCTCATTCGTGCTACCAAAAAAAAATGTTAAAGCCATTAAACGCAATTGATTTGTTTTTTAAACGAGTTGAAACTTACGGCTTAGACTGAGACCGTCAGAAGAACCTTGATAGCACTTTAATGACAATGGTTGCCATAGATGTACAGCCATGTCTGGATTCTACCTACTTTTTTCCATGACCAACCACGTTGCAAAATGTTATGATGGCAAACTTATACAATATTACTTAACAAAATTAAAAAACATACTTGATGAAATAGAATATTGCAGTGTTATTTCTGACAGCTGGATCTCATGCGCAAATGAGTGCTACCTTACTGTGACGTGTCATTTTATAACAAAAAAATTTGTTTTACGCACTGCTGTTTTATCAACCAAAAATCTTTGACAGCTACAAATTACAATGCAGAAAATATAGCCAAATTGTTTTTAAATATTTTTATTTTGAAACACAAGTGTTTACAATTAAATCACTAAGTGCAGAAAGGGAATTACTGACATTTATTTCATGTTCCTTTTTTGAGTATTTCTAAGAACGCACTGTAAACAGTGTCATCTGCGCAGAGGTTGCTCCGCAGAACTTCCTGAATAGTTAAGGGTTTTTGACCTAATGTCTGAGAAAACATTAAGTTTCCATATCTGGAATAATTGTGTAAAATTTTCTTGCCGGCTTTTTGTTTTTTGTCGTATATGTATTTTGTTTTTGTAATAAATTTTTGGCTTTTTTTATCAACCAAAAGGGCGCTAAGCGCAATTGAAACGAACGAACACTAATTAGCTGAAAAAAACACAATGAAGTTTGTGGTTTTAAAAAAAACCCCGAACGGAATTAAATGTTTTCACCTTTTTGTTGAGTTGGATAAGAACAGTATTATTTTGTGCTCGAAGATGACAAACAGGGAAACGTTATTTTTTTAATGATTTACTACACAAACACTATTAGCGTTTGTGTTTTCCAGAAATCTACCGAGCCGAAAACTTAGGAGCGATATTAACTGTTTATTTTCGAACACTGGTACAAAGACTAAAATCAACGAGTTTGGGAATAATATATTTTTAAGAATGTTTTGTACAGATTTTTACCACAGTGATTCAGATGAAGAAGTTGATTTTTTTGATACGAATGAAAACAACCTTCTACAAGATCTTAACAAGACTAATAAAATTATTATAATTGTAATTAGTTTTGTGGTTATTTTGTTGAACTGTTTATGGTTATAAATCCAAATTTTTAATATATTTTTTTTTTTTTTTGATTAGGCTTAAGTTCATCAAATTTAATTTTTCATTAAATTATTTTTACGAAGAAAGGAATTTTACAACATGAAAATTAATTAAAATTGTTATTGATAATCTTTCATTCTTGACCGTGGCTGGGGCTCGAACCCTGGCCGGCCATTACATGTTTCGATCGCAACCACTCGATCTCCTCAGATGGATTTGCCGTCTTACACTCGCAGCCATCGACGACTGCTGACGTCAATAGTCAAACATCAATCCTTAAACCAAATTGTATTTAAACCTTTGGAAGATCGAAGTTTGCTTTTTTGAATGATTATCCATTTTAATTGATTTTACATGTTTTTCCTTATATCTGTTTTTTTCCGTACTTTTGTCAAGAATTCTTCTTGAAGTCCAAAGTACATTTTTTTGTTTTCTCATTTTTGTCTTTCTTTTTCTTGTTGAGTTTTTTCAGCACAACTTGAAGGACAAATGAACACATAGAGCTCGTGCCTTTGCATTTAACAATAATTAGAATTGTGGTTATTTTGTTGAACTATTTATGGTTTTTAATCCCAATTTTTAATATTTTTTTTTTTTAATTAGGCTTAAGTTCATCAAATTTAATTTTTCATTAAATTATTTTTCGAGCCCCAGCCACGGTCAAGAATGAAAGATTATCAATAACAATTTTAATTAATTTTCATGTTGTAAAATTCCTTTCTTCATAAAAATAATTTAATGAAAAATTAAATTTGATGAACTTAAGCCTTATTAAAAAGAAAAAATATTAAAAATTTGGATTGAACAAATTATTATAATTGTTAAAAAATCGATAAGAAATTCAAGTGGTATAATGGAAGTCTACCAATTTTTAGAATTTTAATAAAATTTTTATGTTAAAAAATATATTTTTTGGACTTTTTTTAACTTCTAAACGTCACCAAATAATATTAAATTGTTCGATTATTATTCGATAAAATTTTTACCTCGAATAATTATTCGCGCAATTAATCGATTAATACAAAACATCGATTAATTGAATACCCTAGTACTTAGTGCTGTTTACCACTGAATTTGTAGACAATAAGTAGAATGTGCTTAGAGGCAAAGAACATCAAGAGCAGTGTTCGAAAATTAACACTAAATATCGCTTCTTAGTGTCCGGTTCGGTAGATTTGGCAAACACAAACGCTAATAGTGTTTGTGTAGAAAATCATTAAAAAAATAACGTTTCCCTGGTTGGCTTCTTTCGCACTAGTGCTGGGAAACTATCGATATTATCGATTGTGTGTGTATAGCTGCTGTAACATGTCTTCATAGCTGAATTTTAAATAATAATAATATTTAACATTTAGTTCCGTTTGTTTTTTTTTTTTTTAATCCTCAAACTTCATTGTCTTCGGTTCGGCTCATTGATGTTTGTCTCTTTTGGCTGGTAAAAAACCAAACAAAAAGCCAGGAAAATAATTCGGTCGTTGCTAAAATTTTTTTGTTTGTTATCAAAAGTAATTTCTTGGGAATACAAAATTTTAATTTAAAAGATTTTGCCAGGTAGTTTTTTAGGCCGTGCACTTGCCAGTTTATTATCAAAAGTAATTTCTTGGGAATACAAAATTTTAATTTAAAAGATTTGTTATTCGTGCTTAATTCCCAGTTTTTATTCTTGATAAAAACACTGAAATTTATTGTTGATGGGATAAGCTATTCCTATGCGCATTTCACTGGTTGCTTAGGCCAGATCATCAGGAAACTTCACCCATAAACATTTTGGAAAAACTAAAGATATTAAACCAAATAAAACTGTTAAGCGTATAAGAATCATAAGCAACAGCTCTACTTGTAACAATATCAAAGTTTAAACCAAAAACATCAACAATAAACAGTGAGTTTATCTCTTCTTACATTCCCCACTACAATTGATTGGAATTCTTCCAACATTAATTGTAGTTGTAAGTAGGTTAAGAAAAAACAAAATGCCAAAAAAACAACTTGCAAAAGCATGTTGCCAGGTAGTTTTTTTAGGCCGTGCACTTGCCAGTTTATTATCAAAAGTAATTTCTTGGGAATACAAAATTTTAATTTAAAAGATTTGTTATTCGTGCTTATTTCCCAGTTTTTATTCTTGATAAAAACACTGAAATTTATTGTTGATGGGATAAGCTATATAGCTTTATTGTTGATGTTTTTGTTTAAACTTCGATATTGTTACAAGTAGAGCTGTTGCTTATGATTCTTATACGCTTAACAGTTTTATTTGGTTTAATATCTTTAGTTTTTCCAAAATGTTTATGGATGAAGTATCCTGATGATCTGGCCTAAGCAACCAGTGAAATGCGCATAGGAATAGCTTATCCCATCAACAATAAATTTCAGTGTTTTTATCAAGAATAAAAACTGGGAATTAAGCACGAATAACAAATCTTTTAAATTTTTTTGTTTGTTCATTTCTTTATTAATTTAAAAAAAGAAACATTATAGAATATTAAAATATAATGTTTGTCTACAGCAGTGATGCCAGGAGAAATTTTAAAAAATCCCTACGTGTCTAAAAAAATTCCCTTTTTTCCCTACAACCAAAAAAAAAAAAAAATTTCCCTGTACTTTTCCCTACGTTCAAAATTGTTTGTTTTTAGCAACATGCATACATATTTTGTTAACATTTTGTAAATATTATAATAAAAGCATTAATTGACAACAAGAGAAAAAAAAACAAAATAAATATGAAAATGCCATACACGCACATATAAAAATTCAATTTCAAAAATGGCGGAAACACCTCTATATATCCTTTAATCTAGATAAAAAACATAGTCAAATTTCGTATTTGATTTTTCATTTCATCATCTTTTGTCCTTTTTAAAGAGCTTAATATGTTAAAAGAATACCTTTTTTTAATATAAGTATCTAATAATTTTTAGCACACGTGGTACCAAATAAAAGGTAAGGCTCTGTAAAATTTTAAAGAAATATTTTCTTCAGTTCCCCTGAACTAATATATATAAAAATTTCCTTTTACAAATATATCCTTCCTTATCCTTAAAAGTTTTTATTACAAATTTTGTTAAAAATTCGAAATTGTATTGTGTTATTTCTCTCGATTTAGAAGGTGTGATTGGCTTTTTACAAATTAATTTCTATGTAGAAATTTCATTCATTACATATTATAATTTAATATTCGCATACATTTTAGTAAATGTGAGTGCGAATCCAAATAGCAAAAATAAGAAACTAGTTCTCATATGCAAACGCGAAAATTTGGAAAACTAATTATATATTAGGGGCGCCACGAATATTCGGCTACACGGCTGTAATGACTCATAGTATAGAGTTTCTGTTAAAAAATAACACATCAGTACTTGAATGCTATTGTATATGAAACATTTTTATTTCTAAATGAAAATTAGAAGAATACTTACGTATTTTTTAGACAATTCATTGAAAATGTGATACAATTTTAAAAGTTCCCTACATTGCCCTTAAAATAAAATATCTGTCCTTTTTCCCCTACGCTTGAAATTTTACAAAAAGGGAAAATTCCGTACAGTTGGCATCACTGGTCTACAGTATCACTACAATTGTTCTGTTTTTAACGAAGAACAGAACAGTTTATAGTGTTCGGCGCTTTCTTGAAAATAGTAACGAACGGTATTAAGGGGTGTGTTCGTCTACACAATCACTAAAAATAGATATCTTTCTTGGGTGTGTGAGCCGAACGCTAAATAATGTTCTGTTTATTTTCGAACACTGATCAAGAGGCCCTATTTGTAAATTTTCGACCAACTTTTTTAACCATTCTCAAGAAAATTAACCCATTTATGCCCAAACAAAAACTACCGGACAAAAAATAAAATATTGTTTATTTTATTATTTAATTCATTACATATAAACAAAAAACAAAAAAAAATTTTTTTTTTTTTTTTTGGAATTAAAGAGGTGTACCCAAATTGGCACTACGGTCACTAAAAAAAAAAAATTTAAAAAAAAATTTTTTTTTTGATGTTATAGAAATTTCTGAAATTTTAGTTTATCAATAAGGTAAACATATATTGAATAATGTCAAAAACTTTGTCATAAGCCGGAAATAATGAAGTGTTCCCAAATTGGCACAGCGGGCGTAAATGGGTTAAATATATTTTTATTTAAACATGCAGATGCGCCTTCAGTTGTTACTTGTATAATTTGTATAACACATTTTGAAGAGAAAAGTAAACTAAAAAAAAAATGGTTGTAAACCTTGTTTTATTTTTGGTAATTTGCAGACCTTTTGTTGTTAGACTTGGTGCTGCTTGTCTCAAGGGATTGAACAGTGCCAATACCATCATGGCAGATAAATAACACCAAGTCCAATTTAATAAGTAAAGGTTTGTAACCTTATAAGACGTTATTTTATTAAGGATATCATGGACATAAAAAAACATTTTAGTCATATAAAATACTCCGACAAAGGCAAATTTTTAATAAAGAAATAGAAGCATTTGTGATTTGCAACATGTTTTTGCGGTCTGCTGTAAAGTTTAAAAAATGTGGCATAGTTTTGTTTATCTCCCACCTGAAGAGTTAAAAAAGGTGAAATTTTTATCAAATATATTGAAGTATTTTTCTTCAGTGTACTCGCAAGTCTTTGTTTTCAATCCAATTTTCGCCAAAGTGAGTAGATAAAAGTGTATATTCTCAAATAATTTTTCACTTTGAAGGTTGGAATTTAAAATGTAGTTCACTTAGTGCTACACAGGAGCTACAGCAGATTTTCAGTCATATATATGAACATATGCCTTTTTAAATTCCTCAACGATATCTTGGCGCACTTAACACAGAAAGGTTTAAACAGTAAACCAGCGAGTTTGGTTACAAAAATACAAAATGTGCAAATTTCTGGTGAGTTTTTAGGTCACATAAAAACATAGAAAAGGATAAGCTTCGATACAATCTATATATTTATTCTTATAAAGTGCTAAAAGATCTATTAAAATCAATTGTTATCTCAATATAAAAGTGTTTGAAACGAACGAATTTTGCAACCTACCATCAACTCTTATGTCAAGTAGACTGTTCCTTATTTCTGACTTCAAAACTTTTAAAGCAGACAGACCCTCTTAAAATTTTTTTATTTTGTAAAATATTAGAAAAATTTTTATGCCGAAAAATTTTGAGGTCGGAGTCTCGTGTTTATGTGGGTACTTCGACTCCGACTTCGGTAAAAAACCTCAACTCCGACTCCACAGCAACATTTTAAATTAAGTTACGAATTTCATAAAACGCCATATTTGTATGGGAGCCCACATAATGCCCGTAATTTCTACAAATAGATATCTACTTAGCTCTATATAGATATCTATGGTGTAACGAATTTTTTATAATTTTAACACGTATGTCTTAACTACTGGTTAAAATGTAGTGCATTTTATACCATCGATTTTGGACAATTAATTCAAAAAATTAACTAAAATACAAAAATACGTAGCAAAATAAACGTTTAAAAAACAAAAATAGTTTTACCAGATAGGTAAAGACAACTGTTAGGTACGAACACGGTAAGATTTACGATGGGAGATATTGCGGGCATAAGGGGTTGATATAAAGGCAAGTATGTTTTGAGAAAATGTTAAGGACAAAAAGCTAATTGAGGTCGGTCATACATTTTATCCTCCTGTTGCGACTTCTAAGCAATTATGGGACTTTTTCTTAAATATATTTCCAACCTGTATTTAAAACTTAAAAACAAATCATGAAGATGAAAATAATATGGAGTTGGTCATACATTTAGCTTGTCTAGAAGCATCCTACGCGCTGCAGGGTTAAAATTTAAGAACTTTATTTAACTGCCATATTTGTATGGTTGAATATCTTTTTTAGAGAAAGGAGTGGATATGGAATATTTTAAAGTTGATTTTGGAGCGCAAATACAATTTGAGTACCATTTAAAAGAATGGAGAGAAAGCCTTTAGAACCACTTTATTGTCAAGAAATTTCTCATTTTTCTCTGGCATACGGGCTACATCATCGTACCCATTTTTCATCAAGGTCCACACCGTATTGTGTTAATCCAAGAGTTTTTCACCGCCAACACCAAAATCTTAAAGCCTTTGTTGGTATAATAAATCGTTGTAAAATTAAACATTTGGAAATATTTAAGTTTTCTTTGTAATTTGCATATTTAGTGCTAAAAATTTTCTTATGTGTAGATATCAGCATCTTCATACGCACAAGTGTGGTCTAATTATGAGGCATGTGCGTGTTGCGTGAAACGCCACAATTTCTTTGTTGTTAAAAAAACAACACGTAACAAAGAAAGTGAATAAATGAGATTTTACATGCCATCATACAAAAGTAAAGTAAATTTCATCCGGGAGTTCGGTAAAATTTATAGCTTTTTTACTAAAAAGAAACAGTAGCACCGCGGTGCACTGCCTGCCGGATACATGTGACATGTGCTAATAAAAAAAACCAAAGACAAAACGAATTAAAGAATTCTCGTAATATAATTAAATGAATGCCTTAACATAGTGTTAACGAATTTTTAATCGCAATAATTAATAAAAATAAAAGTGAAATAAAATAATTATCAAACTATAGAAAGCAACTTGAGGGAGATTTAAAATAATATCTGTTGCAACAAAATGTACAGTGGCACGAGCTTTTGCAATGATACTCAGAATATTAATATGTAAATACACATAAACGATATACAAATGTACAAACATACGTGTATGTGTGTTTGTTAATTTGTATGTTTACAGATCTATATTTAATTCCATAGAATGTCGCCGACTAGGCTTGCCAATAATATTTTTGGCATCTGTTTTCTGTTGACTTTAGCATTGGCCAAAGTGGGAATTGTGAGTGACTCGTTTTTATGTGCGACATGTCGCATGCAAAGAGGGAGATGTAAGTGATTCTTTAGACATGAGTATGTGTTTCTTAATACCAACTGTTCTGGAAAGGAAATCTGAATTGTGAGCAATAAACAAACAATTTACATTTTCAAATTATTCTAGCTTTATCTTGTAAAAAGTTTATGTATCCATAGAAACTTCAAAGGCGAAATTTAATTAATTCGGGCCCAGTCACCAGATTCGCTTCATCGGGCCATTTTTAATTTTTGATCGTAAATATATTAGGAAGAAATAGTGTTTACCAAGTGGTACATACTTATGAACTTACAAGTTTCGAGTATTTGTTTTTTTTTTCGTCATCATGGGTCGATTAAGCGAGTGACCAACCTCAGTCCATATCTTCCACTCAAGTTTGTAAATGTTTAATTTATTTTTGTAAGCTCAATAATATAAAAAAAAAAATCAGAAAGTACCAATTGAAAAGCAAAAAAGTACCAAAAAGTCGCCCCTTTAATATAGTTTCTCAGTCACTCTGGACTTTGCATGTTGAATTTTATGTTTCTATGTTTACTATGAATAAAAATTCAAAACGTACCAGTTAAAGATTGAAAAAGTACCAAGAAGTTCACTCTTAGAGTTTCTTATTCATTTAGAACCATGCATGTTTATAAAAGTCCCCTTTTATAAATTTTCATCCACTATGGACATTGCATGTTTCAATTTATGTTCAAAGGTCTGATATTAGCGAAAAATAAAAACGTACCTGTTAAAGAACAAAAAAGTGCCAACATTTTTCATCTTATAGGTTCTCATGCATCTATAATTTAAAAAAAAAAATCCAAAATTTACCACATGCAGCACCGAAAAATAAAAGAAAAACTTCTTTCTTTTTTCCATATTTCCCTTTTTTGATAATTTTTTCTCCCCACTGAAGTATAAAAAATTTTAGTATTGTACTAGAAGCGTATTATTTAATACACATGTATATGTTTTTTAAAAGAAGTACCAAAAACAGGTACAATTTAAAAGATAAATGAGATGACAAAGAAGTTCCAAAACCTGTTGACTCCCTAAAAGGGCTGATTTTCAAAAAAGTACAAAACATATGTCCGCTTTTTTTTCTAATGGATCTCTTTTAGCTTTGGATATATGTGGTTACCAAATTTAACCGTTTTTATCCTTTTCCCCCTCAGATAAAATTTATATTGTGCACTTCTGTAAGTAAATAACTTTCAAACGGTGTATTTTTGCTTAAACCAGTTGACAAGCAACAGAGAAAAGTGCTCTTAACTGTTTTTTCTTTGCCGATTTGTATATAGATTATAAATTACACAGTTCCATACTAAACCTACGTCTAGGGGTGCCAGACGTACTGTTTTTAGCAGTACATGTACTATTTTTTTCAATTGTACTGTTTTATGCACAACACCCTAAACAGTACGCAAATGTACTGTTTTTTACACTTTGTACCGATTTTTGTATTGTTTTTTTCGTTCCGCCTACAAAAAACAAAGATATTAAGAAAAACCCTGTTAAAGTAATACAAATTTGGGGGTTTCAAATGGCATGCTATCAAGTTGTATTGCCATAATATCCTTATAATTTACAATATATAGCTAAAAAAAATTTTTGTAATTAACTATCACAACAACTGTCAATAAACCTATTGTTAACTGGCAGTTATAGTAATAGTTAATTAGTTATAGCTGAACTTAGTGAAATTGGCCGTAAATAAATTCAAAACTGTTTGATATTAGAAAATTAATCTATTTAAAGAAAATCCTACTTACACAATCATTTAGTTAATTTTTTTAAGTAAAGTTAGGTTTTTGTCTTATTAACGTTTGAATCAAAATACATTTTGTGAAATGATTCGTGGATTCGTTAACAAGCAGAATTGCCGCATTTAGGAAAATGAGAATCTACGAGTGATTGTTGAAAAGCCGATACATCCACAAAGAGTGACTGTTTGGTGTAGTTTATATGGCTGGCGGCGTCATCGGTCCGTACTTCTTCGAAAATAAGGTCGGTTAAGCAGTCACGTGAATCGTGTTCGCTATAGCGAGATGATAACGGACTTCTTGTGTCCGTAATTTGAGAATATGGACCTGGACGATATGTAGTTCCAACAGGATAGTGCCTTTTACCACACAGCCAACGAAATATTCGAAGCAACGAATCGAGAAATTCAAAGGCTATGTTATCTCACCTCGTGGCGATTTTAATTTCATAAACTCTGCGTAAAAATTACAACAGAAGTTTTTATTAAACAAGTCCCCAAAAAAGGACATTAGCGGGTAATGGGTCAAGATAATTCTCTGAAATCTTTTTGTTTTATTTACAATTAAAGTCGTGCGTTTTGGTTGGACCACCCTTTACTTAAAAAAACAAAATCAAAACATATTTGATTCCGTACGGACTCACGCACTTTAGTTGAGCAAATTAATAAGGGTATTCACGTCACAAGTTGCACCCTTGCAAAAAAGCAAAAGTGCAAAAACATAACAACAACCACAAAGACAATTATTTACTCACAACTAATAGTCTGTGTGGTTGTTGTTATATTTTTACACTTTTGCTTTTTCGCAAGGGAGCAACTTGTGACGTGAATACTCCCAATGTTTAATAAAACTTAACAAAAAGTTTTCTTAAGTTCAATATGGTTTGATTAGCTCCCGTACAAAAGTTTATCGGTCCGGATTTGACTATATCTCGCAAACAACTAAGAATCTAGAAAAATGTTTTCTTTGCCATAAATTTCTTATACATTTTTGTATTTAGATGACACTAAAGCTTCGTACAGACGATGGTCAGATCTTACAATATTGTAAGCAGGCGTTGCCAACAGCAATATTTTTCTGACAATGGTGCGATTGTCAGATGCATTAATTTTGCACTTCTGCAAATACAAATGAGCTTACAATGTTCACACAGTTGTAAGACATTTTAGCCAATTTTAATGCAATTTAAGCAACGCTGCTTACCAATATTTTAAGATCTGACCATCGCCTGTACGAAGCTTAAGAAAAAATTGCTTATAAAACTGCATGATGTATATTTAAAGTTTTGTGACGGTAAAACCAGAATTGATCATAAGTCCCATTTGGTCCTCTCCTCGAAAGTTATGCTTAAACGAATAAATCTTATATAGATTTTTAAATAATTTGGCACAAAAAATACCCATTCGAGTTTAAGGCTCGTTTTCAAAACTTACCGATAGCTAAAGGTAGATTTTTATCAGCCGTATAAAAAGTGTTCCATTATTACAATTTCGCTTCAACTACCAGGTTAAATGAAATCCAGTATAATCGGCATTGTAGGAAAAGAATTATAAAGACAAATGTAGAATAACCTCCCTAAAAAATTAATGTTTTTGTTACAAAAACCAACATAAATTGGTGGCATAATGCATCGATTCTCAGGTTAAACTTTGCAAAAATTTGTTTTATATGACTAGAAATCATTCCACAAAAATTGGTCCATAATTTTCGGCCTTCCGAAAAGCAATTTAAGAAGAATAAAATTCTAAAAAATTTGTGTTACTGTGTTGAAACTTATACTAATTAAGGTTTTTTAAGTCTAGAAATCACTCTACTAATTGTGTGTTAGACTTTAATACGCTTAATAATAAGTATTTCTGATACAAATCATGATATTTGTTTTCAGTAAGGCAACAAAATATAATTCTGTGAGGTCAGGTTTTATAAATATTGGCTAATAATTTCAAATAATAAGCCCACTCCGGAAATATTCGAACTCTTGATGGAGGGTATTAAAGCACTTTTAAAAATCTAATTGTAAACTACACTCTAAATCATTTCGTGAGGGAATTCCTCACCATTTTTTTTTCAACAAAAAACTTCAGAGTTTAAAGGTGTATTTAAAATTTTTTTTTATTTGTCACGGTGTGCACTTTCAGTTTAGAAAATTTATAAATTTGTTGTAATTGCATAATAAGCAGAAAAGTTTTGTTCTCGTTTTAATGCTAAAAACCGATCCACAAAGCTAGAATAAAAATAAGAAAAAATCGAATTCAAAACATAAACTCGAGACCCGTCGGCTATATTTTTTAAAATTTCAGTTAAGGGACTGCAGAATAATTTTCTCTTGTATACCATTCGTTGTTGGTGGAATAAAAAAAGAAATTGTTAAAGCAATTTTTGTTGGGATGCGTGTGGGTCTCTTTAAATGTTTCCCAAATTAGGCCTTTAATATTTAAACGCCCAGTTGTTGTCCCATTCAACACTCTAGGGTGCCAAATTTAGTAATAAATATGCAATCCGTAGACTTTTTGTAATTAATCTATTTTCGTCCTGGATTCTCTTAGAGTCATCCGTTTTATATTTTCTTGGCTTTTTGTTTATTACATTTATTTACTTTTTATGGTTTACACTTGTAAAGGGGGCAATTTTTGTGTACATTTCTTAAGCAGTCGGTTCTTCTGTCCAATGTCGTCGTTATCGTCATTTATTGTTGAATTTTTTGCTTTTGGCGTTGTTATTGTGATCTTCGTCAGTCAGCAGCCTTCATGGGATCGTTGGCATTGTCGTTACAATTGTATGAATGGTGTTGAATGGCAACTGTTAGATGTTGCTACTGGTACTGCTGCTGTTTTTCTTGTAAGTTGGTTGTTGCTTCGTCGAATACAAATAAATAAAAGATTTAAAAAAAAATACACATTTGTACCACTTGATCTGAATTCACAACAAAATGTATACTCTTGCTATAAATGAGGGAGGATTTTTTATACACTTAAAGAAATAAATTTTTATACATTGAATGAATAAAAATTTATATCTGTTTGGAATTCTTAGGACGTTCGAAAAATGTCAGAACGTTAAAAGCACGATGCAGGATCAAAATTTTGCGCTTTTTAAACTTTACCAGGGATTTTGGTCTTCGAAACAAAGAATTTTTAAAGTTTTCTCACAAATATTTATTCTTCCGGAATAAAGCTTGCTATTTAGTACAATCACCGTTAGATACAAAATATTAGACTTTAAGAGTAGGCAGAATATAATAAATATTTAAATTATAATAATATTCTTTTATAATTTATTCCTGTTTTTATATTGGTCAAAACACCTCATAAAATGCCAACAGTTTTGATTGGTTTACCTCAACATTTTTTTTTTTTTTGTATTTAATTTAAGTCTGTGGACTAATTCCTTACAGACTTTCTTAGTCCCGTTTTCACAACTTACCGATAGCTTAAAGTAGACTTTAACCGGCCTAATAAAAAGTGTTCCATTATTAAAACTTTACTTTAACCTAAAGTGAGCGATAAAGTAAATAAAGGTTCATCTTACCTGGAAGGTTAAAGTAAAGTTGTAATAATGGAACAATTTTTATATGGCCGATAAAATCCTACCTTTAGCTATCGGTAAGTTGTGAAAACGGGCCTTAGTGTAGTAACAAGAATATATTTTATTTATGCAAAGAAAGAAAGATTAGAACAAACATTATTGATTTAAATATAATATGATATTTCTTTTTATGATATTAATGTTCACAGAATAGTCGATTTTCTTATTGGATCTGACATAGCAAAGTCATGTGTACTACCATTTATAAGATTGACCATAAAAGATATATTAAGCATCATTCGCTGGCTTTTTAACGTTGGTAAATTTATTTCAGCTAGTCTTGTTGAGTATGACTTGACTGGTTTTCATATGTTTATTCATAAAATGCTTATGTTATTCTGTTTGTTTGCAAAATGTAGGGACTAAATCGATCCAAAATGAATTTCATATCAATATGTACTTGCCTTACTTGGGGGGTTGGAAGTTTAATGTGTGGTTTATAGAACACGAGCGCAAATTTTGTTTTTGTTCTCAATGTAAGTTAAACGGACGAGTTTTGCGGTCGTGTTCTATAAACCACACATAAGTTTTTCCTTTCAAGTTTCATTACACTCGCACTTTTAACTAATACGCTCCTAATTGTTAAAAATAATCCCAGGTAGCATTTAAAAGATCGTTTTTTCAAAAATCATCTAGAAGTCTTCTTCGAATACTTTTGTTGATCAAATACTGATTAACCACTTACTTGCACGTTACAAAACAACTCGAAAATGACTTGCGCTTATGATTTAAAAGTGCTTGATTCAAAGTACAATAAAAAAAATCGTAAAGCGATTGCAAATTGATCATCTGGACGCTTCAGCTATTTCTAATAAAATTTGGCGCAAAGTAAAATTTTTGTTTATTAAAAAAAACTGGCATCGTGGTGTTTATAACAGGGCTGTTTTTTACTCTAGTTTGGGATTCGCAAGTGTCCCAATTTGTACAAAAAGCATTACCGTACTTAAAATTTGTCTAAATGTAAGCAATTTCTAAAGTATGCAATTCTTCACAATCGTGCAAATTGTGTGAACTATCAAACAGCTGTTAAAGCATAAGTAAAATAAAAAAGGCAATAAAAATGTTTTTTCATTGCCATTTTTATTGAACTTTGCGAGTAGGAGAGCAACAAATGGTTAATTAAGGCTTCATTATAACTTTAAATGTTTTGTGACAATCAAAACACTTTGACTTTCTACTTTGCGTTAAGAGTTTGGTATTTTGTGTTCCCGTATTTGTATCTTTTAATATGAGAAATTTATTTTAACTCTCATTTTCACAAACTTTATCCAAAAAGTAAAGAAGCAGAGCCTACCTATAGTCAAATTAAATTTTGACTTAAAATTAATTGACAGGAGTGAGTCAGGTTCTTAAATAGATAGATATGAGACGGCTTTATAGCTTTAAAAAGGCTCCCAAACAAAGAAGAAAATGACTGATTAATGGCTCAAAAATAAACTCGTATTCGATTGGAAATAAAAATTTAAATGACTCGAGAAAGACTCATTAAAATGATTAAAATTCTTATAAACAATTTTTCTTTATTATATAGAAATATAGAAAGCTGGCAGCATGTGTGAAAAACTTGAACAAGTAACTGCAGTGTTAAACAAAAATATGTTTGCTTATAAATTTCTTTGAGTGTTTGTATCTTCATCTTCATGATCAATGGCTATCACTTGAATTACTTGCACAACTTTTATATATATACTCTCTCACCAACACCGGCTCAGTGTACATGAGGTATGAAAGTGCGTTGGCTGCAATGCAATGCCTGTTGCATTACCACGAAAATCAAATTTATTTTTAAAATTTTGAATTTCATGAACAACAACTTTGCGTAGGTACTTGTAAATACTGACAGGCACATACGCCAAACACTGTGTGTGCATAAAATTGTTTTATTTTGTACTTTTAGGCTTAACACAGATATATGTACATGCATATCCATACATACATACGTTTCTCGTACAATCTAGTATCTTACACATGCACATCGCATCATAAGTGAAATATTAGTGAAAAAAGTACTTGGGTTTTCGTACAAAATGTAGAAAAAAAACATTTCAGATCCGAAATTAAAAAACCTACACTGCTACAGAATATGAATATTTTTTGTTATTTTTCATGCATTTATTATAAAAAATATACATACATACATACATTTTATTTTTTGTTATACACTAATAGATTATTCTCCTTGCCAGTTTAAAATGGTGGTTTTTACTATTAATTATCGATCGTTCTTCGCCAAGGCGATCAACCTAAAATAGGCAGACGACAAAGACAAAAGCAAATAAATCTCACCAATGATTTACAAAAGTTAAAGACTTTTTCCATTTCTTTTTATTTAGCATTGAGGATGGAAGATTGCGAAAAAGACAAAGAATGGGTTAAACAAAAGTTCAATTATTTTGGAGACAATGAAAATGTACAACAATTCTTTTATGAAAATTACTTTGGCATTTTCAAGGTATAAAGGCTAATAACTGCTGGTGGGGTGGAATTATGTGCAAACGGAAGTCTTTTCTTGAACGTTTAAATGCAACGTTAGTAACCGAAACGAATTTCGGTCCGGGTAACAGTATTAAACGATGTATTTGTTACTTCGGTATAAGTAACGGTATTTTAAGACAAGAAGCTTAAAAAAGAAACCTGAAAGGGATCTAAATGAATTAAATGGTAATTTTTTTTAATTTGGAGCTGTTTTTCTGGTAAATATCGCTGCAATAACAAAACTGTCCTTAGTTAATCAGCCCTATTCTTGAAATAGAATTCGAGTGAAATTGAAATTGAACAAATTTTCAAAACGATCCTTTTTTATAAAACATTCCGTTTTATTCCGTTTTATTTTCGTCAAATTTTGAGATTTACTTATATATTTTTTAGAATTACTCTTCAAATCACAAAAAGCTACGATAATTTAAAAAAAATTAAACTGAAAATTACCTTCAATTTCAATTTTACTCGATTTCGATTTCCAGAACATTGCTGAATATTTAAAATTTTGTTATACACATGTAAATTTTTCTTCCTTTTTTAACCTTTGTCTTACCAAACACGTGTAAGTACTTATTTTACCAATATCCACAAGTCTTTGTCACACAAATTTTGTTGTTTTTCGGATTTTTCTTTTAACTAAACCAAACTTAAGTAAGTTATTAAAGAAATTAAACTGAAATGGTCACCTGGATGGGCATTAGTAAGGCGAAGGTGCTTACCAATAGGTTAGGGTTTGAGACTTAAAATAATAACGTTTAAAATAAAAAATTGGAAAAATAAATAAGATAACAACCAAAAAAAAAAAAAAAAAAAATCGTTGTCATTTTTCCCTTCAATTTTTTTATTTTTTTCCTTCACATAAATAAGTATGTCTGGATAGATGTAAGTTCGGTTTCACATTCTCATTTGCAAAAAAAATCGCTTTCGGTTTTGCTAAAATAAAAAGTTGGAAAAATTATTTGCAAAAATAAAAAACACAAGAATACTTACATACCTACAAACTATATGCAAGCATAAATAAGCCAATTAAAGTTAATTTAATTTTAAAGAACTAAAATCTTTGTTTATTAAAAATAACTTGGCTCAATTAAACTTTAAGTATGAGAGGCCTGATGCTTAGTCTGTGTTCATACGGCTCTTTTCTTATTGAAAAGATTTCTACTTTATAGGCGAGAGGGGCGAGGGGAAAAGAAACGAGTACACAAATGCCTGTACTGTCTTTACGTTTTGCTTTTTCATTCGTTGTTTAATTTTGTTATTGTTTTCAATATCAAAAAAGCACACATGCAAACGCACGACTATACAAAATAAAAAACATGGCGTAAACATGACATTAATAATTTGAACGCCAATTCATGTTCAATGAAGAAAAAGGAAGAATCTTTTCAATAAGAAAAGAGCCGTATGAACTCAGACTTAATGATTATGTTTGGCTTATTATATCTGTGATAAAAAAGAAAAAGTGCTTAAGTCGGCTTAAGCAAATTTTAAATCTCTATATTAAAAAAAAAACCCATGCACAAAGTATACATTATTTTGCTTATATCAATGAGCAATAAGTTTACTTCCGCAGCTAAAAATAACCAGAGCTGCCGCGACCAAAATATTATGACAAGCAAAATTTTTTCAAAAAGGTTCCAAATGTGAACAGGGGCCAGATTCTGGCATTCGTGATCGAGTTTGACGCTCTGACACTTTTTGTGCGATTTTTTTTAAAATCGTTTTTTCCAATTTTTTGCGACTTTTTGCCCCTTTTTTTGTAAGTGAAATACTTTTTTTACAGTATATAAATGTATATGAAACCTCATTTGATTGATCAGGTGATTATTTTGTATCCAGACCATTTTACCTAGTGAACTGTATTGTATATGCCTTGTTCTGTATCGTGTTCATTGAATTTCCATGCCAATCTAGGATGATCGGCATTATTATTAAAAGCGTTTTAAGACCAACTTTTTACCGCTATTGATCTCATATCTTTATTTAAAAATTTTGTACATGACACAGGCTTTTATTAACGAATTTAAGTTGTTAAAAAGTAAATCCATTGATAAATCATACAATTACATTTTTTAAAAAATTACAAATGCTAACCATTTTTGGCATACAGTAGGAAGTTAAAAACAGTGCGTGTGCTGATATTTTTTTTTCAAAATTAATGAAAAATAACTTAACCAACAGGTTAAAAGTAGAAACCTGTGAGTCCATGCTATCAATTCCAAATTTTCTAGATACTGAAATATGTTGGTTGGAAGTTATGAACTTGTGCGAAAAAAGTTAAAAAACATAAAACGTTTAGTTTATACATATATTAAAGTATATACAAACATATTATTTAAAATCATACAAATGTAAAATTAATACACAAAAGTGTATTTAAAAACATTTTTAACGTTTTATTTCTCAGCTATTTCTGTGGTTTTCATGGGCAACCGCGTATGTCTATTTTTTACGATTTTGAGATGTGGATGCCAAATTGCCTAATTTAAAAAGCTCTTTACACGTTTCTAAAAATGTTTGAAAAAAGATGGATCAATACCGATTTTTTAACGTAATAACAAAGTTCAATAAGTGCAATACCTAGCCCGTAGTTTGCGTTAGACTGGTTTTTCGGCTCTACTAAAAAATTTGATTTAAAGACATACGCGGTTGCCCATGAAAACCACAGATTTATATCGTTTAAAATTTTAATTACTCTTTGTTTTGTGTTTTTTTTTATTAACTATCGCCTTAAGCCTAGTACTCTGTTCAAATTTGTGAAAAATGTTTAGCAACATTAATTATTTTACACGAAAATTTTGACATGTATCAATGTTACCTATCATGCGAGTTTGTACAATTTTACGTTTTTATTCCTGCAAAGTATGCGACATTGTTTTACGTATGTAAACAAACCCCACATGTATTTTACTAAAAATAATTTCTTTTAATTAAAAATTTTATAAAAAAAAGAAAGTAAATATGGATAAAAAACTATTACCGGTTGTGTTATTTTAATTTTTTATTTCTTATTTAATAATCAGTTCATATTTTTTTGCTTCTGCTTATAATTCCACGTGAAATAAGTGCAGCTTACATTATTTCGCAGTTGCAAAAAAATGTTGCCAGAAACATTTCGAAACTTTTTCACAAAATGAACTGAGTACAACTCTATCAACATTATTTCATAGATATTCCGCACAAGTTTTTTTCAAATGTGTTTTGACATCATTTCACGTGAAATGTTGAACAGAGTACCAGGCTTTACCAAAGATTTTTATGTACATCGTTAACCAATACCGACCCGGGTATTACTGCATGTCTATAAGCGATGAGAACAAGTTATCTTCATACAACTTTTTTCGGTTTTAAAGCCTAGTACTCTGTTCAAATTTGTGAAAATTGATTAGCAACATTTATTATTTAACATGAAAATTTTGACATGTATCAATGTTACCTATCTTGCGAGTATGTACAATTTGACGTTTTAATTCCTGTAAAGTATGCAACATTGTTTTGCGTATGTAAACAAATCCCACATGTATTTTACTAAAATTTATTTTTTTTAATAAAAAAGAAAGTCAATATGGATAAAAAAAACTGTTACCGGTTGTGTTATATTAATTTTTTATTTCTTATTAAATAATCAGTTCATATTTTTTTGCTTCTGCTTATAATTCCACGTGAAATAAGTGCAGCTTACATTATTTCGCAGTTGCAAAAAAATGTTGCCAGAAACATTTCGAAACTTTTTCACAAAATGAACAGAGTACAACTCTATCAACATTATTTCATAGATATTCCGCACAAGTTTTTTTCATATGCGTTTTGACTGCATTTCACGTGAAATGTTGAACAGAGTACCAGGCTTAAGAGAGTTATTAAAGAAAAAAAACCGAAATTAATATGTTAAAAAAAAGTGTGAGACTTAAATTTGAAAAAACGATTTTTTTTGCGACTTTTTCAAAATTCTCAACGGTAGCCCTGAATTCCACTTCGTTGCTCCAAAAAGCACATGTATATTTCCATTTTGATATTGCAAGCGAAAGCAGAGAAAAGTAGAAAAATGGCTGTCCTGTAAAATTTGGTTTTTGTAACATACGATAATTTCGCGCAAAGGAGTCGATATATTCGCGTAACTCAAAAACGGTTTGGTTTAATAAAATTACAAAAAAAACCAAATTTGGCAGTAAAATTAATTTTAAAGAAAGGTTCAATTTTTATTCTCATATCCGCAGTCGTTTTAGAAACATAATTTTTTTTCGCAAAAAAAAATAGTTTTTTAGCAACATTTCAAAATTTTTGTTTGTTAAAAATTGATAAAAAAAAAAAATTGGAAACTGCAGCTATGCTTCTAATTTCTTCCGGACTTATAAAAAACGAAGTTGCAAACAAAATAAGCCATAAATCATTCAAATCTGTAAACTACTTTTTCACTAAGCTTGTGTGCTTTGTTGTGAATAATTCGCTTTAAAAATACACTTAAATTGTTAAACGTTCTTTCACTTTATGTAGCGTGCGTCACAAAACTTTGTGGTGAATTATTTCGCAACAAATAATAATAAATAAACCCGTCGATCCTTCAAGGAGCATTGGTTGAATTGTAATTTATTTGTTGCCAATGTTTTTATTTCGGCCCAGCTTTTTCGCATGCTTTTTATTTTGACTCCTCCATGTATGTGACGGCCTCCCTCTTCTTCCGCTTCTCTGCGGATTCCAGTCAATTGCATTTCTGGTGATGTCATCATGTGACCTGCGCAGAGTATGGCCGATCCAGTTCTATTTGCGCTTACGTATTTCAATGTAAACTAACTAGTTTCCGGCCAAAAAATTTTCATAATCGCAACAAATATCTGTTAAGAAATTATGATTTCGAAAGTACACGTTAATGTCACTAAACGCTTTGTATAAGTTATATATATTAATCAGAAAACGCGAACAAATGTAGCGTTTGTGGCGCAGGATTTTCCCATATAAAACCTATAATATTTTGAAAAATTGCTGTGGCTTTTTGAATGTTTGTATAAAAATAAAATTAAGCTGCAGTGACGTTTTTGCGCATAAATCAACAAACGACACTTAATGTATTCTATTTTTTTTTTTTTTTTAATTCCCAAGCTAATCCAGCGAAGCCAAGTATCACGTGCGATTTTAGGAAAAAAAGTGAGTCCAATAGCTTTTAATCACTTTCCTTACTTCAGCATTATTTTTTATTTGATGAACAGGAAATACTTAAATAGGGAGTGAATTACATTTCACTTTCACGTTAATACATTTTAAAATAAAACAAGTTTTGTTATTATGCATTAATTTATTTTATGTTCAACCACTACAAGTGGTTTATTAGGGTAAATTTGTTATTTCCAGGGCTGTGGAGTCGGAGTGGAGTTTTTTGTACCGATGTCGGAGTCGAAAAACGCGGAACTCCGACTTCAAAATTTTTCGGCATAAAAAATTTTCTAAGATTTTCCAAAATAAAAAAATTTTAGGAGTCAGAAAATAAGGACCAGTTTGAAATGTTTACAGAATCATTTTCTAGCCATTTAAAAGGTAATGCATTAAAAAAGAGGTAAAAGTCAAAGAAGGACCAGTCTCATATAAACACATTTGGCATTAATGTTTACGTAGGATTCTGAGTCGGAATTAGAACTATTTCTTGACGACTCCACAGCCCTGGATATTCCGTTTGTAATTCTGGGAAATACTTACATATCTAATAAATTTTCAAGTACATATACTATTATGAACCCTTTAGAGATTCGGAGACAATTTAGCCGAAATGAAAATACACTTTTTATGAAAAACTGTCAAGTTTGTCGTCAAAGTGTTTTGAAGTTAAAATTTAGCAATTCGGTACAATAGGTACATAAAATGTTATGAACCAAAATGTTGACCAACCTAAAGAAAAATAGTGTTTGACGTATAAAAACTTCAGTAAAATAGTTAAAATCTTTTTTATTGGTTAAATTATTCCATTTGTTTTGGGATATTTACTACAAAACATGCATAATTTTCCTAATCTAACTAAACCGAAAATCTTAAAAGTTTTAATTTTTTCACAATATTTTGTACTTCCATCCATCTCACTTGACTGTTAAACATAAATAAACACTTATTTATATTTAAACAGTGAAATGTAAACAAGACGAACAATTAAAAATAGGATTAAATTGTAACAACAACTAATGCTATGTTCATACGACGATATAAACTACTCGTTTCGCTCTCTGAAACTACCCAGGAAAAACTTTTTGATTGTTAGTAATAGGTGGTAGTTATTTCATACGTTACCTGGTAAGTATTTGTCATTATTTTGAAAACTTCAATAAGTACTTACTAGAAATGACCTCAGCAACTACTTATTGCTTCTGTTATTTTCACTACTGAATATTTGCTTACTGGTAACTTACTCAATAACTACTGTTTAGGTCTATTAACTAGTGATTTTTTGGCTTCTGGATAGTTTATTGTAAGTACTTGCAATTCAACTTACTAGTAGTTAAATAATAACAAGATATTTTTTGACTTCTAGCAAGTACTGAATTCTGTGCACACCTTGAACAAAAATAAGCAGTTATTCAGCCGAAAAATAAGTAGTGTTTATATTCTACAACATTATTTGCTAACTTACCAGGTAAGTAAAGTTTTTGCTGGGTAGATTGCCAAACAAGCTGTTAATTCGATTCATTCTTGTTTCATTTTGACATTTTTTTTGTTGTTAGTGTAATTTTATTTAAAATAGATAAAAAAGTAATTTAAAGTATAAAATAAATTATTTAATACTTTTATTATTATTTTATAATTATCACTTTATTTTATTTAACATAAATTTTTATTTGTTTTTTTTTTAATTTTGAGAGCTAGTTCAGACAAACCAACGAAAATTGTTATCAAAATTGGAGATAATAGTACATTTTTCCTGTTTCGCAGCATGTTTCAAAATGAAACGACCTGTTTCGCTCTGAAAATTTTGTATGGCAAAATATGTTGTTTCAATAATGTTTGGGGCGCGAAACAGGAATGGGAGAGCGAAATGCTCTTTAAATGTGCCAACGATAACATTATTACGAATTTTTTCGTTATGACTGAACTCTACTGTTATTTTTTTTTTTTAATCAAATTTGAAGTTTGAACTCTATTCTATTTCCATTTCTCACACAGATACTTTAACACTATATTGAGTGTGTTAGTGTGTAGACTTCATAAACTATTGGTGTCTGTGTGTGAGTTCGTGTGTTTAGACAATTTGTTTCACTTCCCATTTTTATTAGCATGGGGTTAGAGGAAGCCTATGAAAGTGTGCTGCAGCAAGTGTTTCTGCTGCAACCTCAGCGGAGGATGCATTTACATTGAGTTGATTTGGTTGATTGATATTTGCGTCGGTAGCTGGTGTATGTTTAATGTTTTTTTATGTAGATTTGAATTTAAAAATAGATCGATCCCCTTTAAATGTGTGTTTGTTTCCTTTCAAACGATTCCTAGAAATGATTACAACAGTAAAGTCTATATATTTTTTTGTTATTATTTAAATAAGATTTATATTTGGGAATTAAAGATACGAGTATTTGTTTATAGATATGTAAATAATTTTTTTAACACCTTCAATATAAACGGTTCACACTTGTGATTTTCAAAAAACATATAGTTTTTCTTATATTTTTTCTGGATCCAATAATAACCCTTGGCCGAATTCTTATTAAAAACCAAAACTTTTTTAATTTCGATTTTGTAACTTCGTTTCCTAATCGAAATGAAAGGAGTTTCCACTGTTTGTTTGCTTCGCCGACCCCTTGAGGGACAATTTTTTCCGCGACCCCTAAAAGTAATTTTATCATGAAAGATATAAAGAAATAAATACAGTATTTTTCGCTTATAGTTGCAGAAAAATCGCTAATGTGACTATGAACCTAATTAACATATACGCGACTATGAGGCATATATCCGAATTTAAATACAAATAATTTATTTGAAAATATATAATACATCTAGAAGTTTTCATCTTAGACCCCATAAAGTTTATATATTCTGGTTCTTTCTTAAATTCCAACGCGATATGCCCGCCAGTCTGTATAAAACAAGTTTTATTATTATTTTTTCCAGCATTTGCAATTATGGTTCAGTAGAACAAAAATAAAATAAAGACCAACTTTAAAAAATTTCTTTTTCATACATTTTTGTTATATAAAAGCAGGGTTTTAAAAACTGCAGTCGAAGCCAAAAACTGATTTGACAGCGATTGTTTACATATAATTAGAGTTTTTTTCCCGGACTTTTTCGATTCCCGGGAAAGCGGGAAATTTTTTTAAATTTCCCGGGATTCCGGGATCCCGCTCCATATAAATAATACAAAGTAAATTTTGTTATTAATTAATGAAAAAAACTTTTATTCAAAAAAAAACGTAAGGGAACTTGTTTACAAAGAAAGTTAAAGAAATGGTTCAATACTAAAAAATTAATTGAAGATTGAAATAGGAACTTGAATTATTATCACCTCACGCCTTTATTCCCTATTATTATGCTTTTATTTAGCATTATTATGCTCTGGATACAAGATAACATAAATATAACAATTTAATTCATAAAACAAAAACAAAATAAAAATTAAGATACTCAAGATATGAGATCAAAAAGTTAATTAATAAAATAGATAAAATATTTTAAAGAAATATATAACATTTTTTAACGGCTTAGGAAATAACTTCTGACACACTCAAAGCGCTTAGTAAGTCGTCAAAAAGTATATTCCTGATTTTATTTACTTATTATCATGTTTCCGATTTCGTTCATTTTTTACCGAGGATGGACAAATAGTTAAAAGTGCATGCTTCGGATTCACAATCAGAAGCAATTTTTTCTTTTTTATAAGCAACGTCTATATCAGTCAAATGTATGTCAAGGTTGATGCAAAAAAAAGCATCAACCGGACTGCTTCTTCCAAACCTTTTCATTTCAATAGGTCCATTTGTAATCTTTAGGACAATGTGTTTTTCAAGTTGTATGTTGTAGTATCTTAAACGAGTTTCAAAAATGTTATTTTATTTCGGTTTCCCCGCACTTCACGGGTAATTTGTGTTTATCACCTAATAAACATATCGCTCCTTCATTGCATCATAGTCATATCTCAAAATTTTAAGTAACTTAAGCAAAGTTTTCCTTCATGCCTTCTCGTATTATATCTCCAACTGAACCGAAGTTATAGCAAAATATATCTTTAAATCGGTACATTTTGAAAACTTTAATCGCATTTTGCCAAGATCTTTTGTTTTTGTAGATATGACTATGTTGCAATAAAGAAGCGATATGTTTAGGTATCTCCTATTTTTAAGACTTGTTCATGGACAATGAAACTTTACTGCCTGCATTTTATTTTGAATTTATGTACTTTATTTACTCTTCACTTCACTAAATGTTATAATTATCAATTGTTATCATTGCCCATTCTGCTTTTAGTAGATTTATTGCATCAGGAGACATTGATTTAAATACATGTACTCACTTCTTGTAATTGATCTTATCCACAACCCATCCACAGCTGCTAGTTTTTAGAGAATAGAAAACTAAATTTCAAAGTATAAATAGCTATTTTCTGAAGTTATGAGGAATTTTTTATTTCCCGGGATCCCGCAAGAAAAATCCCGGGAAAACGGGAAATAAAATAATTGAAATTCCCGGGATTTCCCGTCCCTACACCCTACATATAATGAATCAGAAGTAAAAGCAACAGTTTTTTGCAAATGACAAATGAAGAAGTAGAAGAAGAAATTACAGTTTTTCTACTTTGACTGCAGTTTTTTAAGCGCTGTATAAAAGTCTGTATTTTTTACGTGTTCTGGCGATATAGTTACATCGTTCAATCATTTTCAGGTTGGGGGTTTGTTACAAAAAGCTTTTTTTCATTTTTTTACGCGATTAAATACCAAAAAGAATCATCAACTGAATAGCGGAACATCGGCAATTTTATGAAATTTGGCCAAAATTTGATGACTAGAAATAAATATGAACTAAATTTTGCATAAAATTGGTGTACTCAAAAAAAAAAAAAAAAAATAAAAAAATTTGGAAACGGCTGAATTATGAACGAATAATATATTGCAATAAAATTTGGGAGAAATTATACCGCCAAACTTTGTTAGGTTTGGTCTTAAATTTACCATAGGCCCCGTATAGAACCCAATTCCAAAAACATTTTTTATATGTTTTAAATCGCTACAAATCATTATATTGTAATGGCACAAATAATTTGTTTAGTATTTATTTTTGTTATAAGCGGTTGCATAAAAAATCATAGGACCCATATAACTAAGGCTCACTTCCGAAGAAGCCTTAAGTAGTAACAAATAATATTATATTATAAGGATCGGCCCAAAATTTACCACAGAAAATAATAGCCCTATTTCCGAAAAACTCTTTTTTGTGCGCTTAGGATCATCATAATTATATTGTTACGAAAGTAACTTTAGTTAAGAATAAGTTGTAATTATTAGTTAAGAATAAGTTGAATTTATTAGTTACCTTGTATTTATTAGTAATTTTGTTAGTTTACATTGTTATTAAAAATTGTTATAATTTAGTACACTTCAATCCTAATGTGCAGAAAGCACATTATTAACAAAGTCTGAACTTAGAATGATCTATTACGCTAGTCGCCGCTAGTATTTATACTGCAATTTGGTTGTCTAGAACATTCGAAATGTTTTTCGAAGGTTCGAGGCTTTACTATTCACCACACTTTAACTTGATTTATGACACCACTTATGTTTACACAATTTTACCTCTTATACTGAAGCTTTTTTAACGGTCATTTCTAGGACTTTTCTGCACATTGGGATTGAAGTGTACTAAATTATAACAATTTTTAATAACAATGTAAACTAATAAAATTACTAATAAATACAAGTTAACTAATAAATACAAGTTAACTAATAAATACAAGATAACTAATAAATTCAACTAATTCTTAACTAATAATTACAACTAATTCTAAACTAAAGTTACTTTCGTAACAATATTTGATTCATTAAATGTAAACAGTAGCTATCAAACCAACTCAAAAAGCGAAAAATGTTACACAAATTTCCGTTTTTTGTTCGACAGTTTTTGGATTCGACTGCAGTTTTTTTTAACCCTATTGATTCAATATCATAAACTTTATTACAAATTGGTTATCTTTTTTACTTTGTTACAGCGATATCTTCTAAATTTAAATTATTGAGTTCCTCGATAGGCTAACTTGCAGTGATCTAGTCTATTAGTGCGAGGGTTGCGGCTTTGATTTTCGCCAAAAACTCAAATTTAGTTAGTCCATAATTTGTGATTATTTTTGTAAATTTTAATAAATAAATAATTTAACAAGTAAGAAAGTATAGTCGGTCAAGTCCGACCTTATGATACCCTACACCACAGTATTTAAAAACAAATTTTGGAGAGTGTATGGTTAAATGAATAGGGATCTTTCTATATTCTAAATTTCGTTAAAAGCGGTTTGATAGTTTCTGATAGGCAGAAATTGCCCCCTATCTCCCCTTGTGGTCCTATTTCTTAAAAAATGCATAGATTATGTAGCCATATAAATATGAAACTATCTATGTTTTATAGCTTCTGAGAGGCAGAAATTTCCCCCTTTTTCCCCTCGTGGTCCTACAATTCGTCCCATTTTTAATAAACTTGGTCCTTGTGCCAATAAGAACCTATGTGCCAAATTTTATTAAATTATCTCCAAAATTGCGACCTGTACTTTGCGCACAAAGTAACATGGACAGCTAGTCAGCCAGCCGGACGGACATCGTTAAATCAACTCAGAAAGTGATTCTGAGTCGATCGGTATACTTTAAGGTAGGTTTATAACCAATATTTTAAGGTGTTACACACATCAGCACAAATGCATAGTACCCTATCCACTATAGTGGGGTGGGTATAAAAATGAAAATTACTAATTCAAAGCAGTGTTCAAAAATAAGCACTAAATGTCGCTCCTTAGTGTTCGGTTCGGTAGATTTGTGGAAAACACAAACGCTTTAGTGTTTGTGTAGAAAATGATTAAAAAAACAACGTTTCCCTGATTGTAATCTTTCGAACACAAAAATAATACTAATTTTATCTAACTTAACAAAAGATTTAATACCGTTCGGTTTTTTTAAAAATACCACTAAAGACCCAAATACACTGATCAAAATACTCATCAAGCATTGTGCTAGTATTAGTGAAAATGTGTTTGCATGTGTGACACCGACAACGCTTGATGAAAAATCAAAAAATTTTGATATGAGGGCGAATATTACGTCCAGCAAACGTACACGTTGAATTCGCTGGCTGGACAAGCATTTGACAAGTGTATTTGGCCCCTACTTCATTGAGATCGGTTCGATTCATTAATGTTCGTCGCTTTCGGCTGGTAAAAAAAAACAAAAAATTTTTTACAAAAACAAAATACACATAGGAAAAAAACAAAAAGCCAGCAAAATAATTTTACACAAGCAAAACATATACACACACAAGCTGTTCGTGCTGCAGTCGTTGCTAATATTTTTTGTTTGTTCATTTCTTTATCAATGTAAAAGAAGAAACATTAAAGAACATTAAAATATAATGTTTGTCTACAGTATCACTACAATTGTTCTGTTTTTGACGAAAACAGAACATTATATAATGTTCGTCTTTTTCTTGAAAATATGAAGTTACGAACGGTATTAAAGGCTTTGATTGCCTACACAATCGTTAAAAAAAATAGATATAATTCTTGAGTGCGTGAACCGAACGCTAAATAATATACTGTTTATTTTCTAACACTGATTCAAAGACTCGGCATAGGTGAAAGACATGACTATATGTAACTTCGGAAACCTTAACTTAAATGAGTTGAAATTTTTTACAATTTTAAGAAAACTTGCTTTCTATTTAATAAAAAAAAATCAGGAATTCTGTCAAATTGCTTGTATTTATATGCTATAATTTCATGAAAGTGACCTTAATAAAAATATAGCAAATAAAACCAATATGACACAATAGAACACTTTATGAATTGCCTTAATTTTTATTTATGCACTTACCCTTTTTATTTCACACCCTAAAACATTTATTAATTAATAAACAAACATCCTTCTTTTGTTTAACGATAGAGTGAACTTTCTAATTTTTCATAAACACAATTTCCGATTGAAGAACAACATTTTTGCTGTTTTAAGGGAAAGTGTCGAAATCAGTTGTTCTGTTTGTTTGAATTAAACAAATTTAGATCATTTCATTTGATTTTAAATGAAAAATAAAATTAAGACTAAAAACTAAATTTAAACAAAAACAAGAAAATGTGTTATATTCGGCTGTGCCGAATTTTTAATGCCCTCCGCCCAGAGAAAGAATATTTTAGGATTGTGCTTTATATAGCAAAATTATAACTGAACTCACAGTTTTAAAATTCGTTGCGGCTTAATAAAGTATTTTTTTAAAGTAAGTCTTATATGGTAAATTATGGACCGATCTTCGCGGAATTTGACAGATTCACTTCTAATCTTATGAAACTATAGCAGACCAAATTTTACTACAATCGCATTATTCGTTTCTAAAGTTCATTATGGACCGATCTTCACAAAATTTCGCAGTTTATTTTCTTGACGTATAAAACTTATTTGTCCAAAGTTTAATGAGAATCGGTGTATTCATTAACCAATAATTTATTTTATAATTAATTTTCAGGGAGGATGTTTCACATATGGGTTCCTAACTCTTTTCCTACTGAACTAATTATGCTGGATTTCTGACTTTCTTTCGAAAGTGAGCGTGTTTTCGACAGGAAGACAGTTGGTCAGGTCAGGCCGACAGACAGACTTACTAAAGGAACCAGAATATATACATACACTTTATAAGGTTTTAAATTAATATTAAAAAGTTTCACACGGAATGACAAACTTAGTATGTATAACACCATTCACCACTGGTGGTGGAGAGTATAACAACCATCATAAAAACAGACTGTTTTTTTTTTTTTTTTGTTTTAAGCGGAAGCAATTGCGAAGAAATTTTCCAAACAAGAAAAAATATTTTTAATAGGCGCAAAACAAAAAATATAAATAAGCAATATTGAACGTAGAAAATATATGCAACCAACTACAACTACAGTCAAATACGGTTAGAACGAACGCTTAATATAATAACATATGTTTAAATAAAAATTTATTACGATCTCTCTACAACTAGAATTCTTATTTGGTGGAAACTAATTCCCATTAAAAAATATACAAGGAATTTTCCGAAATTTTTAGGTGGGACATTTTAAAAAGTTTTCGATCTAAATTTAGGTTTCTGTAACATTTAGTTAGGGTTTGCATTTAATCGCAATTTTTAATTACCACTTTTACGGTTAAAAAATTTTCAGTTACTTGCGAATAATGATTAAAGGCACTTTTTAGGATTTCGCCATTTATTAAAAGTTGTATTTCTTTACGTATTTGCAAAGTATAGCCAGAAATGTATAAAAGAAAACTAGGTCCAAATTTTTATTCAGAACATTTTACTGGTTTTTACGACTCTTTTTCAGCTCTATGACAACAGATGCATTTCGTCCAAAATTATTATATCTTCTTTCTATTGAGGGCAGAAAGGTCAATAAAACTAGTTTTCGAAAAGGTCGAGCGTACATCCAGGTTATTGATATATAGTTTTGTTCCTTTTACTCCTCTGGGGAGCATAGTGCCGCTCTCTATCAGGTTGTTGATAGAGAGCGGACAAAGTCTGGTCTTTAAAAAGAGTAAGAAATACTTTATTTCAATAGTTTCAACAATAGATAATCAGTTTATACCGCTGAAATATTATAGTTTGACGTCTGGTAAGTAGATTGCTTGCTGTTTGCCATACTCAGTTGCAAATATAATATTATCTGTGCTACCTCTGGTCTAACGAAACCTTTATTTCTACAAGTGCATTCACTGGAAGCAGCACTTTCCTTATAAAAATATTTAATAGTCTTACGTTCTAAATTGTTGGCAACCAATATACATATGATGGGCTTAAAGCACAAGGGGTTCAAGTGACTTATATTAAATAATGAGAAAAAAGCGGTAAAAGATAAATTGCAATACAAAATGTAAAATTCTATCTGGAATATTACTTTTTTATAAAAAAACTATGTAGGAAGTTGTGGTAGTAACTGCTCGTCTCATCCAACATTTTGAGCTTTGATATTTGCTTTGGCGTAGTTTTCTTGCTCAATCAAAATATCACCTTTTTATGAGAGGTTTCAAGGGTCATCCCTCTCAAAGTGTAACCAATGTCGGAAACTAAAATAAATCAAATACTTTGTGCAATACGGCAAAACTGATTTTTTGAGAACAAGTGCTACAATAAGTCTCCAATTTCAGTTCAGAACTTCTCAGAAATTCTCGCACTCGGTCCATGTAAAAAATAATTTTAACACTTACTTAGAGCATAAGACGTTAAAGTTCTCATATACCCCTTGTGCCCTAAGCGAAGCAGGAATTTTGATGACAAGTGCTAGAATTGGTCGCCATATCTCGCTACCGGATAAGAATCCCACATTCACCTCTTATGCTCTAAACTTCTCTGAACTTCAACTACTTGTTTCATATGTAACCTCAATTTTAGAAAAAAGGTACTTAAGCCCCTTGTGCTGTAAGCCCCTCATATGTAATATGTATGTTGTTCGCTATAGCCGAATTTGACTGTATATATAAACAAACCAATTCCGTGAAACTCGGGATGTATGTATGTATATGTAGTAGATATGTATGTGGCCAATGAACTTCGTTGCTTAAAAACAAATAATAAATACTCAAAAACAACAAAATAAAAGCAGCAACACAAAAAACGTCAATATGAATTATTTTTAAACTTTACTGTTCCGTGTCATTGAAAATTTAAAAATTGGACCGGAGGTTGGTCTCTATCCAAATCGATCTACTAGACGGGATTTTTGGAAATTCTTATGTTTAGGGGGTGAAAACGTGTAAATTCGCGGACCTCGTATCTCCTAATTTAAAAAAAATATTGAAACTTTTTCGTCACCTCATCTATCTTTTAAACCAATAAACATAGAAATAAAAACTATATTACATTCGTAACTTATCTAAAAAATACAAACACAAATGTGGTACTTATCGTAGTTCAAACCTTTAAGAGGTGAAAATCGCACATATTTTTGCTAGTTTTTTTCACAAAATATTTTTCTCCATTCATTGACATACATACCTATATCGCATTTGTTCAACAATAGCGTATTAACTCAAAATTAAAATTGTTTCACTCTTTGGAAAAAATCGACGCGTAATACTCATATCTACCCGCTGTAGAAAATATCGTGCCATATTGTCTACTTTTTAATATTTTTAATATGCCTTTAATGTAAAATTAAAAATTGTTTTGCTTCTACTGAAAATTCGCAAACTTTAAATTTATGGGCTTCCACTACAATATTGAACATTTTTGATACTTCAAGATGTATCAAAATGGGGAAATACGGGAAATTTAATTTCTTTCTTTTACTTTTCAATTCTACATGTGGTACTTTTTGAATTTTCTATAATAATGAACTTAGAAATATTTAATTTTTGGAGCAGGGTTCTAAGTAAATGAGAACTTATAAGATGAAATATGTTGGTACTTTTTTGTTAGAACCTAGAAACATAAACGTTGTCATAAATATGTCCACGATAGAAAGGAAGACGCTAACGAAGTGGCGGTACACAAAAATTATCGGTGGTTCATTTTGGGAATATTGATGAAAAAAAATTATTTGAAAAAAGAAAACCCGTATTTTTATTAAGTTTAATATATTGAAGAACAAAAAAGTTCATGTATTTAGTACCAAAAGGTAAAACTAATGGAACTTTACCCTAGGATTACCGTCTTGGTCTGGCCAGACTAAATTTGTGTTTTGCAATTATTGCAATATTTCGAATATAACAAAAAAAAAAAAACGGGGGCGTCTATAAATGATGTCTGCTGAATCGAATGAAACTAATTTGGATTTGATTGGAGCAAGATTAGTGGGGTGAAATTCTATTTTTATGTAAAAGTCTATGAAATTACCCTCTGGGACGGACAACATTTTTTTTTTTTGCAATATTTTTCATATAGAACAATATATCAAAAAAACAGAAAGGTAAATTCTTTAAATGATATGTTTTGAATTGAATGAATCAAGTTCGAATTAAATCAGAAAACTACTGCCCGTTATGAGCTAAGTATAATTTAACTACAAAAACCAAGCGGAAAACTCGTTTCACTCAGTTGCGAAAAAGCAATGTGCAAAATAAGGGACTACATATTCGATGACTTGCATGTAAAATAAAATAATAAAATTATATAATAAATTCGTATACAGGGGTGTCCTTTAAATCGAAAAGGCAAACATTTTAAACGGCGTTTTTCAATAAGATTTCTGTGATAAATGAATTTTTTGACAAATATTTCCTATTAAACAGAATTTAATAACAAACATTATAAAAATTTGATTAAAAGTGTATTAAAAACAACTTCCAAATTCTTGTGTTTTCGATTTCCATAACACCCCTGCTTATCTAAAATAATAATTTAATAAAAAATATATTTATGTATTTACTTTTTATTTAATTGGGGTTTTTTTTAGCTATTCTAATTGGGGTCAGGCCTGGCCAAGAGGAGACCTAAGTGGTAAAAAGTTACCTAGGGTTAAGAAGATTTTATTGTGAAAATTCCACATTCCATGTTTTTGATAATTATTAAATAAAGTGTATATACATTAGTGCTTTACAATGTCTTTTCAAAGGTTTACATTATTTTAATATTAATATTTTAACATTATTAGGAATATATTTAGGGAAATCCATATAATCCATATATTTTCAAATGCCTTCGGTACAACAACGGTATCAAATATAATACTAAATTGAGAAACCTTTAAACTTCATATGATGTATGATCTTCTTGCCCAAAAATTATATATCTCTAATTTTAGAATTTAATTACTTCCAAAGAAACTTCTCTATTTATATGAACTTTTTTACGTTCTTATTTATTAGAAAACAAATGGATTTAAAGTATATTTTTAGAAAGAATTTTATGGAAAATAAAACTATAAACACAATTTAAGCCTACACTCTAATTTTGTATAAATACCCCAATTATGTATTTCAATTTAAATAGTTTCCATAATAAGAAGTATTTCCTTTTAAAAAATTGATAATTTTTACTTCTTTGCCCTTGTTATTAAAAATTTTAAGATTTTCCTCTTCAAAATAAGATTTTTTTTTTGGCCATATGAAGATTTTCCTTCCAAATCTTCTGGCAACGCTGCATGCAATGATTGTCTATCAAACTCTATTTTCTCTAGATTGTGAACACAAACAAACAAGATAACCCTTCTACCAAAAAAGACAGTAATGAGCACAATGAAAAAGATGTAAGAAAAGATAAACTCACTGTTTATTGTTGTTGTTTTGTTTAAGCTTTGATATTGGTACGAGTAAGACTTTGAGTGTTTAAAACTTTTATTCGCTTTAGGATTTTATTCGTATAATATTTTTAGCTTTTCTAAAATCTTAGGAAAAGGTTTCCTGATGAGCTGGCCTAAGCAACCAGTGAAATGCGCATAGAAGCTAGCTTTCCCTCAACAATAAATTTCAGTGTATTTATCAAATGTGATAAATTGGGAATTTAGCACGTCATACAGAAATCGTATTAATGATGAATTTTGTATTCCCGTAAATAACTTTGAAAAATATCTTAATTTGAATCCTGAATGCAAACAGCAAGTGCAGCAATATTTTTGTCCCAAAAACTAAAAAAGTGACAACCCTTCAGAAAATTTAATATCTACCAGCTCGCCAAAATTTCTCTAACCTCTACTACTATTGACCACATATCAGACACCGTTGTAATAATCCCAGCTAAACGTGCAACACAGTTTTTACCACAACAAAATAATCCAACACTTTTTGATGTTTGAATTGATCCCATTAAAAGCGTAAATCAAAAACAGGTTTTGGAAATCCTTTCCGTCAAAGTACGCCAAAGACAAGAAGCCATTTTTAAACAAATTTAATATCATTTAAAGTCTTTTTGTTATTGTGAAATGAAATTGGAACCAAATTGTACCTCATAATGTCTAATAAATAAACTTCTGAATATTTTTCCCAGATTACGAACTTATAAAGAAACCTATAATAACTGTAGCCTAAAATGTCGAAAGGGCATATGTGGCCGAAAGGGATTCACCTGTCACCTGTCGATAAGGTTCGTTTTCTAAACGTACAAAATGCAAAGCTTGGTACTAAAGCAACATTTACTGCCTTTGAAAAATCAATACTACAGTTTCGCTTTAAAAGCTTATCAATACGATGGACGTATTAAAGTTTAATTGGAAATTATTTCCATGTTGATAAAACCTTTACCTAAAGAAATAGTCGTCCAACAATATTTCAATAATTTTTTACGTTTTGTTAATGGATTTAAACGGCAACTTATGCAGGAAGCTGCTTTATGTTCCATAATGTTTCCCCTAGGGACGATAAAATAGTTTTTATTTACACGAAGACCATAAAGATGGTTTTAAATCTAAAATTTTATTAATTAACTTTTTGAAAAAAATTTACATGTAATATTCATATGTATGTATATACCCGGGTGGCAATTGGCCTAATGAAAATTATTCTAGTTGACAACAAAATGTTCTTGATATAGCCATAAAACTCCAGGCCCTGGAGTAATTTACTGTAAGTTCTTGCGACAGCCACAAAAAACCATACAAAATACAAGTGGTCCCACCCGGGCCCAGGCGGCAGCTTGTGCCACACAAATTGGGTTTCTATTTAAGAGTTAAGAACTATTTTTCATATGCTTTTAATGTTAAAATAAAAATGGTTTTTCTTCTGCTGAAATTTTTCAAATTTTGTTAAGAAAATTAACAGTATTTTGACATTACCTAAGAATAAACAAATAATTTTGACATTATGGAAGTTCACCATGGATTGAGCAAAAAATAATAGATTCCGTAGTGCTGCCACCTTCTAATTATTTCACCATGGAATATGGGCATTTCCGTCAAAAGGTCCACCGTGACCGAAAATTTAAAAGTTATTAAAAGCTGATTATTTGACGATATTGTTATAGAAAAATATTTAGATTTTACTAATTTTATAAATTAACCTATAAATTTGTTCACTTAGATGAACAATCAGACAGCAAAGTTGTGCAAACGTAATTTCTTATTTGTGAGTATGTTTTATTGCATGTTTTCTTTAATATTATCTTCCTTAAAAGAGGTGATATTTGATGAAAATTATTCCAAACAAATTTTCTTACATGGTCTGTAATATAAGGAAGAGTTCAAAGAGAAATATGTTATTCGAATTAACGGTAAATTTTTATTTTTTTAGTCATTATTCAGTTAAACTATTATGGAAAAAATGTCACGTTCGAAATGTCACGTATCGAACCAGATTTTGGCTTAAACAAAAAAAAAATACAGAAAATTTTATGAATCAAACCAAAGACATTTAACTGTTACATTGCTACGTAAAATTCTGAACGTAGTTTGACTAGAAATTGTGCCAGGTTTCGTTGAATTACGCCTTTTTATACATGGCCACAAAAACTACTTCTATTTTTTTCACGTTCGAACCGCTACTTCTTTTGCCATTATTTTTGACCTAAAATCGCGCCCCTCATAAACTTAAGTATAGATAACAGTGCTTTCTTAGTGCTATAATTTAAGCGTTAAAAGAACGCAAAAATATTTGTTGTTTAAAATGTTATTGCATTTTTGATGCGTACGACTGTCACGTTCAACACTTTGGAATTACCCATATGGGCATTTCCGCCAAATGGTCCACCGTGACCGAAAATTTAAAAGTTATTAAAATCTGATTATTTTACGAAATTGTTATGAAGAAATATTTAGATTTTACTAATTTTATAAATTTACCCATAAATTTGTTCACTTAGATGAACAATCAGACTGCAAAGTTGTGCAAACGTACTTTCTTATTTGTGAGTATGTTTTATTGTATATTTTCTTTAATATTATCTTCCTTAAAAGAGGTGATATTTGATGAAAATTATTCCAAAAAAAAATTCTTACATGGTCTGTAATCTAAGGAAGAGTTCGAAGAGAAATATGTTATTCGAATTAACGGTAAATTTTTATGTTGTATTAATCATTATTCATTTAAATTATTGTGGAAAAAATTTCACGTTCGAACTGTCACGTATCGAACCAGATTTTAGCTTAAACAAAAAATAGTACAGACGATTTTGGAACCAAACCAAAGACATTTTAATGTTACATTGCTATGTAAAATTCTGAAAGTAGTTTGACTAAAAAATTGTGCCAGGTTTCGCTGAACTACAACTTTTTATACATGGCCACAAAAACTACTTCTATTTTTTTCACGTTCGAACCGCTACTTCTTTTGCCATTATCTTTGACCTAGAATCGCGCCCCCCAAAAACTTTAGCATAGATAATAGTGCTTTCTTAGTGCTATAATTTAAGGGTTAAAAGAACGTAAAAATATTTGTTGTTTAAAATGTTGTTGCATTTTTGATGCGTACGACTGTCACGTTCAACACTTTGGAATTACCCATATGCAATATCAGAAAGTTTATTCAACTACACAAATTGTCTTCAAATCAACATAATAGTTTTCGTTAAATAATTTTGTAATTGAAATCTGTGTATGTACCTATATGAATAAAATTTGGTTAAAAGAGTAGGTAAAATTCTGTTATATACACAAAAATTTTGTTAAAATAGTTGTAAACCAGTTTTTATTTTAACTTAATGGATGTATTGCTGAAGAAATTTCGTTAATATTAACTTATTTGCTTAAGAAAATTCGAATAGAATTTTTAAAAATGACTAACGGGACCTAAAATTTAATTGAGTCAAAATTAAATGAAAATACAAATGATTCTTATGAATCTAAACATATATGTATGTTAACGAATTCTTTCGATCTATTTCTATCTCTGGTAAGTAGTTTAATATCGTTCCATGTAAGACGAGCAGCTTCATGTTCTTTTCTGATGGACCGGATCCAGGAATTATGTGGTCGATCAGGCTGACGTTGACCTTGAGGATTCCAACTAGCTCATGTGGCTCTCAGGTGGTTCCAACCCTTCCCGCTAACAGCGTAACCGAACGAGAAAGTAATTACAGGAAACAAAAAACAAAGGATATAAACAAAACAACAACAAACAGTACCATATTAAACAAGTTTTAGAGGCGGATGTTAATCTCTATTCTGCCCTCCCAACCTAGTCGTAGAAGTATCAACTTCATCTTTTGATCCACGACCCAACTCCCGCTTCGACCTCTTCCACACTTACCAATCCATTCTTTTCTGTACCTTTAAATTATTAAGCCAACATATTTTTCTCTGTTAATTAACTTTATAAAAATATCATTATATTATTTATAATATTATTTAAAACTAAATTTAATTTAATTAAAATACGAATCAAAACGTTAATACTAAAAAAAATAACTACAAAAAACTATACTATCGAATAAAAATTTAATTTAAAATCTAAATAAAAACAAAACTTTAAAAATTCTTTTATTTATTTCCCTTTTTTAAAAGTTTCCTTTTATTTTCTAAACATTTCAGATTTTTGAGTTTTAAACAGGTTTGTATATATATATGTATATATCTATCTCTTTTTTTTATTTTATGATTTTTTTGACATTACTTTATTTGCCAATTCGGCCTCTACTGTTTTTTTTATACCCCTAGAACTTAAGCTATGCATATACTCAAAATAATTAAATCTCGCAGGCAGTGTTGCCAGAAGTAGGGGAAAATCCCTACATGTAGGTATTTTTAATACTTAAGTAGAAGGGTAGGGAAAATCGGACAGATTTTTTAAAATCACCAAAATGTAGGGATTTTTCGTCATATCGCATTTTTTTATAAAATAAATACAGAAAAACGTTTTGTTAGTAATATTTTCTTGTCCAAAATACAGTTTTGAACAAAATTTATTTTTTTTTATTATGTGGTGTTTATAGAACACGAGCGCCATACTCGTCCGTTCAAATTACATTTAAAACAAAAACAAATTTGGAAATTTTGTTTTTGTTTTAAATATTATTTGAACGGACGAGTATGGCGCTCGTGTTCTATAAACCACACCTTAATGTTTTTTTTATTTTACAGCCTTGTTCGTCGATTTCGAACGTTAACGTTCGCATAGAAAATTACATTTAAAACAAAAACTAAATTTCGAATTCTGTTTTTGTTTGTAATATAATTTTCTATGCGAACGTTAACGTTCGAAATCGACGAACAGCCCTTTTAATAACAATAATGCGTACACAAAAAAAAATAAAAATTGATTTCAATTAAAAAATTTGTGATATTAATTAAAAAATTAATTTAATTTGCACCAGTAAACAAATTAATATTATCAATTAAACCAGTTAATAGCATTAATTAAACGTTTAATTCACTTGATTAAACGTTTAATTCACTTGATTAAATTTTCAATTAAAACTGATTAAATTTTTGATTAATGCTTTAATTGGTGAACAATTTTGGAGAATTTTTTCTGTGTAGGGATTTTTGTAGGGAAAATTTTTTTAACGTGTAGGGAAAAATCGGATTTTTTTTAGCATGTGTAGGTATTTTTTCGAAAAATCCAACGGCAACACTGCTCGCAGGTAAACCTAGTAATCCTAAAAGAGCTCTCTGAGGTCACTTAAATCTCTGCTATAGCTCTAAAAGTATAAGAAAAATATTTTCCTTTTTTTTTCTTTTGCTAAAGAGATATAAACTTACAATAAAATAGATAATTTTTCTTCTAGATGGCCTTAAAGAGATTAACTTGCAACAAAGAATAAAACCTTAAACTAACTTAATCAAGCTATTATATTTTCATATATATTTATATTCTCTTCTAATTTGTTTTTTTTCTCTATTGTTTCTTTTTTTTTTTTTAAATTTTCTTAATAGTTGTTTTCTTTACGTTGCCTAACGATTATCCTTAGCCCTGGAAATGAGACTTTATTTCCTGGCTTATTTGTACTATTTTTCTTTTAATTTACTAGACATATAAATAAACAAATGCATAAATAAATATATGTTTGGCACCTGATTTTATTTGGTTTTGCAGTCCGGAAAAAAATGGTTTGTATAATACTTTCTGAAACTATCGTTATATGAGGTTCACACTGTGCTGGTTAAATTGGCATATCCTTTTTTTTTCTTCAAACTTGCCCACCACACTATTGTTAATATATACGTATTTTAAATAAACAAAAACGGTTACCTGGCTGTACTCCTGTTGTTGTTTGGGAAAGGTACCTCACCTAGATCCAGTAAATCGATTCCCGAGGAAATAGCCAGCTACACAGAAAAAAATTTTGCCCCAGTAAACGGATTAATCAAAAATAAAATCAGTTTTAATTAAAACTTTAATCAAGTGAATTAAACGTTTAATCAACTGAATTAAACGTTTAATCAAGTGTATTAAACGTTTAATTGACAAGATTAATTTGCAACAGCAAACAAATTAATAATATCAATTAAACGTTTAATTCACCTGATTAAACTTTTAATTCACTTGATTAAACGTTTAATTCACTTGATTAAACTTTTAATTAAAACTGATTTTATTTTTGATTAATCCGTTTACTGGGGCAAAATTTTTTTCTGTGTAGGTAAAAAGAATGTAAAAACATTTTATTATTATGTACATTAAACCGTCTAAACACTATTCAGCCAATTTTTTTTATCGAAGTTATTTATTTCCATTTTCAAAATAGTTTCAGATTTCTACATCTTCATTTTGCATTTTTAAACTTTTTATAAATCACAAATAATATTTTGAATATTACTTCTATAGCAATAAATATACACAACTTCACAAAACTTAAAACTTGTTTGTTTTAACTACACTCTAAACTTGGCACTAACTTACGTTTTTCTTTTTTTTATTATAATGTTGTTCTTAATTTTTTTAATATTTCAATTATGTATTTGTCTTTCCTTCGCCCACTAGATGCGGCAGGTATCTTGCCTCAAAATGAAGTACTTAATAATATAAACTTCACTTATACACAATATTACTGGTTGACTGTCTCACTTTAAAATTTTGTTCACTTATAAACCTCTTTCTCTTATTTTGCCTGTTGCTCCTATTTACCCTTATGGCGGTATTTTCTCAGGATCTTTGTTTCGATTCCAATCTCCCTACTAAATTCTTTTAAAAAAATATGTACAAACCAAATATTTCTTCTCTTGGCGCCTCTCATATCACAAATAACAAAAAAAAAACTATCTACTTTTAAATTTGCGCGTTTCTGTATCTATGTACAATATGTTTAATCCTTTTCTTGGCGCCTTCCACAAAAAAAACTACTCTATAAATTTGCGCGCTTTCATCTTATTTATTATTAAATTCATATAGCTAAATAATTAAATTTTTTTCAGATACTTTATTTGAATTTTGCGGCTTAACACTCGATAAAAAATACACAAGAGCTAGTGAGAAACCTCACCAGTCCGAACGGTTCGTAACATATGGCAGCTTTTGTAATTTCAGTTGATGGACGTCGTATGTCAGTTTCAATAGGGAAGCAATGTGCCTGATTCAAAAGGGTTTTATTGGATATCCAATTCGGTCAGTTAATCCGTAATATCTAAGAATTTAACAAGTTAGAGTGTTATATTTGGCTGTGCCGAATCTTTGATATCCTCCACCGACAATTTCAATATTTCAGGAGTGATGTCTAAATGATGTCTATTTATTATTAATTTATCTTTATAAAAACAGACATCAGCATTAAAATTGGTTGCGGCTTAGACCAATATTAAATTATTGACCGACAAATGCTATTATGATAGCATTATTTATTACGGTTTTAGGCGTACTAAACTGTTTTCCGGGAGTAGGGTTTATATGGGGCCTAGGGTAAATTATGGACCGATCTTCATGAAATTTCATAATGTGAGTTCCAGTCGAATAAAACGAACATTTGCAAAATTTCATATCATTTCGTGCATTGTTCAATCTGTACTTTGAGCATAAAGTTTACATGGACAGTCAGCCAGCCGGACCGACATCGTTAGATTGACTCAGTATACGATCGGTATACTTAAAGATGGGTCTAGGACCAATATTTTAAGCTGTTACAAACATCAGCACAAATTTATAATACCCTCTCCACTATTGAGGGATGGGTATAAATAGCGACTCTTTCTATGAAAATATTCATGTCCGTAGTGGACAAAAAATTAAATGTCTAAGACAACTTATTTTTTGTACCCTCCACCAACACTAGTGGTGAATGAAGTTATACTAGGTTTATCATTCCATTTGAAGCTTTTTTCGTATTCATCTCATACCCCATAAGGAATATATTTTCAGGGTCTAGCAATTCTCAGTCGATTTACCTCAAAAAAAAAAAAAAATATTGATGTCAAATTGTTTCTAGTTATCCTAAGCAGTTTGGGATTGAAATCAAGAAAAATCAGTTAAGTAGGATGAGAGTTATAAGTCCAAATGTAGAACCACCACCAAAAAAAAATTGATAATTTGTTACAAAAACTAACATAAATGGTGGTATAATGCAAGGATTGATAAAAGGTTTGGCACAAATCCGTCCTAAATGACTAGAGCGCACACTGTCAAACTTCATTAATAATCGGTCCATAATTTACCATAGGTCCCATATAAAGTCTTTTCTCGGAAAAAAGTTTAGTAGGCCCAAATGCGCAACGAATATTGTTTTTGAAACAGAATTTGGTTTTACGTAGTTTCATAAAGCTTCAAATCGCAGTAAAAAAAGTCTTGAACATCTGTCCAAAATGTACCGTATTCCCCATATAATTCCCACTATGGGAAATTATTTTAATACGCCTAACACCGTATCGGATATGTGTGGTGTGTGGAAAAATTTGGTCCAATTTAGCTTTATATACCCAGAAAGGATACCATGCAATTTTGTAATAATCGGTCCAAAATTTACCTTAGGTCTCATACTAAGCGGCCTTCTGATAACCGCTTTAGAACTAAAAAAACGCTGTAACAAATTTCACAACTATATCGAAATGTGTTCTAATTTATGTTTTTTAATGGCAGAAAACACTTTACAGAATTTTGTTTTGGTCCATAATTTACCATGGATCAAATATAAATTCCCCTCTCGAAAATATTTGTTCAAATTAACTTTTATATGAATCAATAAATTACCAGTCTTGCAGCCGGTCTTGCAGCAAATGAGCGATAATTTGCTGCAAGACCGGCATAACTCAAAAAAATCCATTTCGAGATAAACGCATTTAAAGTTTTTGATTTGCTCTAACTACTTAGAAAAAAAGAAGACACATTCTCTTCAAACTGGGAAAGTATAAAAGATATAAAGATGAATTTAAAACACAATATAAAGAAAAACAAAGCGAACAATTCTGCATCTCAACTTTAAAATTTTAAAGCCAGGCACAAATTTTTGATACATTCTGGTAACAAATGTAGCTAAAAATTAAACTTTTTAATTCACAAATTTAAAATTTTTCTTAACTTAGACATAAGACAGTATACGCAATTTCATATTTCTACGATAACTGCTCTAGTTTTGCCGATTCACCGGGGACAGAGCACTGTGCGCCCGTTACACATAGCTTTGTCTCCGAACAAAATTGGCCATTACTAGAAAGAGTGGCCGTAGATAAATACAAGTTTTTACGCTGCAATATATCCTTAAGCTAGCGAAAAACTCGGATCATGGAGAATGTAAAAAATCACTTATAATTAATTTAGACATTTTATGTGAGGAGATACAAAAAAATTCAATGCTTATTGTTGTTCATTAAATAAAATAAGCGGACAGGTATCTGGTACTTTTTTGAAACTCTGCCCTTTGGGGGAATAACCAATAAACATAGAAAAAAAATTATATAACATTCGTAAAAAATATAAATATACATATTCCAAACCTTTTTCTCCATTTATATATTTGTGGCAACAAGAAAAAAGTACGAAAGTCTATTTTTTTAGTTTTTTAGGAAAGCCATTTTCAACTTTGAAGGTTATTTTTGAAAGTATATTTTTAATTCTTACAAATCATCACTTCTCTTCGGTGACCGATCGGAGGTTAAATTAAGTTTTTATTTCAAATGTTATTGAACATAGAAAACAATAAGCAAAAGTAATTTTGCTATAACTTCCTAAAAAATCGTACAAACTAGTTGAAACTTTGTCCATTGACACTTTTAAACGTGGAGATTACAAAGGTGCCATTAGCTTTTGCTTAAGTCGACTTAAGCACTTTTTCCTTTTTCTCATAGATATATAAAACTGTAACGTTACTGACTGATTGATTGATTCATCATCGCACAGCTTAAATACCTGAAGCTAAAAAGTTGAAAAATTTAAAAATTTCTTTCCGTGTGGAAACCACATTGTAAAATTTCGTGAGGGCCGGTCCATAATTGACCATAAACCCCATATAGAGCCAACTCTCGAAAAACACTTTAGTACGCGTAAAACCGTAACGAATAATGATATTTCAATAAAATTTGCTCTTCCATATTTGAGAAAAAATCACAATGTCAACTTTCGTAAAGATTCGTCCAGTGTTGTTTAATTTTTTGAGCTCCATCGCCAAACTAGATGTAAAAAATTGCCAAAAGTCAATTTTGTTCAGTTTTGTAAATATTTATTTTTATAAATTTTCATATTAATTCGAATGTGTATTCCAAGTCAAATTAAAATTTTTGTTTTAAAGCTTTTATACTTTAATAGTCTTATTTCTTCAATATTTTCTAGGAATATTTTCTATGCACTATAAGAATTTTCGTTGGTATATATTTAAAAAATAAAAAAAAAAAATACATTTTGCTTAGTCCCAATTCACATTATACGATTTTTGTCGTTGCGATTATTGTCGTTTCCTCTTTGAAGTCGGGTTCATATTTACATTGTACGATTTTTGTCGTAACAACCTGAATACATTTTTCGTCAAATGAGAGAAAATTGAGAGAACGAATGAACCCAGCGGGAAAATGGAATTAATAGGAATCGAGAAAGTAATACATATATTGTATAATATTTGATTCCAGAATTCATTATTCTTAACACAGACCATGTCCTAGGATTGTAATAAATTATTTAAATGTATCCTGCGAATGAATTAAATAATTCATTCTTAAGAATAAATTATATTATTCATACATTCATAATCAAAGGAATCAAAGTTTTCCCCAATTATTTCATCCCCTTTTTTGAGGTCTGATTCGTTTTTTATTGGAAAATTTAACTTTTTTAAATCTTCTGATAGTAAAGTATCCAATTTATAATCAAGCTTTTTCATAAAATTTAAGCATTCATCACATTTATCTGTAATTATACATTTAATAATAAAAATTATTGAAAGATAAAACATAAAGTACTTACCTTTTTACTTTAAATAACTTTGACCGTACGCTTTCAAACACAAACTGCGACTAAAAAAAAAATTATAAGTAGGCGACATAAAGGCAGCAAAAAAATAACGGATTTTTATAAAGGAAATATGTATGTTAAGCAAAAACACGAATAATTGTTACTAACAGAAACAATACATTACTTGTTCTGCAAATGTGGGAATATACGTGGTAATCAATGCATAATTTTTGTGTCTGATGAAATTACCTTCTCGATTCCAATGAATGCATTATTATTCTTTCGAAAATAATGCATTATTTTTTTAATTATTTATGTAATCAATTCCTCATTTTCCCGCTGGGAATTGATATGTTTTATGATAATTCCTAAAATATTTTGGTTCTAGCGTTGACCATCCGTGAACTGGACCATTTTAAAAAAAGGGCTTTTTTTATTTAATTTATTTTTTTTTTTTTATTATTCACATAAAACGCGAAAATCGCGATATATTTTATCTGTTTTCATATATTTCATATTTGGGGAAGCATGATAACACATATCAAGCTTTATTTTCAGAGGGGTAACAAAAACACTTTTTTCGGCTCCATACAAGGTGAGTCGGTCTAATGTATGTATATATGCACATGCAAAATCTGCAAAAATTAAACAATTAATATCAAGAAAATATTCAAAATAATTATTTTCGTAAATAAAAACAATAAAAATCCTAAGTAATAGTTATGTATCTGTAAGAGAAATAAATATTTATCGATCATAATAGTTATGAGTCAATGTAAAAAGATATTAATTGGATATAATAGTTATGTTTAACAAATATTTATTTTCATTATGAGCATTTTTTTTAGAATATTTCTTTTTTTTTTGGTACCTGAAAAATTAGCACAATTGTTATTTAGGATCCTTGAAAATATCTTTATCAACAATGAATTTTGTTTGAGGTAATAAATTGCCAAACTTTATAACGGAAAAAGTTTGTAAAATTTAAATACCCATTCACATGGTTAAGAAATTTCTTAAATTTCATACATAAAAATACCAGAATAAAAATTTTTTGGGTTTTAGTACAATTAGGATCAAAATACTAAAATTTTTTACTGCATTAAGTACAATTTTAAAAACGTAATTTGCCATCCCTGAACCCACTTTACTATGATATGGTGAATTTCAGTTTTTATATTCACCAAACATAAATGTGTTAAGTTTTTATGTTCACCACAAATGAGAGTGGTTAATTTACATATTCACCAAAACCAAACTTGGTGAATATGTAATCGAATTAATTAAACACGTAGCTTACTGCACTACCTTTGATTAGTTGTGTTATCGGGAGGGGTATTATCGACCATGTATAACCGCCTTATCGACATACAGGGTTGCTTAAATTTCTTTTAGTTGCAATTAATTTTTTTATTGATACGGCTTGGTGCATCTTTGTAAAAATGTCAATTTATTTTAATCGAGACGTATTGTTTTGTTGAAAGTTGCAATTTGTGAAAATTTCATTTAATATATTAGTATTACAACACATAATATCTTTAATAAGTGTATATGAAACAATAATAAAGCATTAAAAATAAAATTCAACAAAAATTTTGAAATCAAAAGCTGTGAAGTAACCACAACATGGCACCCGCACCACAGCCACTTGAACAGGGTCTGGCCGGCTATTTGCCACAAGGCCAAGAAGGTAGCCCTCGCATGAATACAATATCTTTGGCTGTGCTCATAGATTTTATCATACAGAGAACTTATCATGATTTAACCGTGTTGGCAGAATTGTAAGTATTTTTAAGAAAATTTCAAAAATAAGGTTTATTAATTTGCGTAACATATATTTTAGGCTGCCGCGTAAATCTGATATGGAGCGTAAAATTGAAATCTACAATTTTTCGGCCAGAACAAGACAATTGTTTATACGATTGATTGCATTAGTGAAATGGGCAAATTCTGTGTCCAAAGTAGACAAATCGGCAGTAAGTGAAGTTATAAATTATTATCCATAAGATCTTTAGGAACAAGTCTAGTTTACCAACTCAGCTCCAAATAAAAAAAGTGCATAGAGTAAGAGAAAATTGAAAAATAAAAGAAAAAATAAAATGGCAAAATTATGTGTATCCGAGTTATGGACCTCTGAAGTTTTCATATGAATTTGCGATTTTCCATTACATATTTAAACGTATATGGCCAGGTCAGTATCATTTGAAAGCTCTTAAGCAGATCTTTCTGGAAATCCAAAATTTTTAACTCTAGCCCCATATACAGTTTTTACAAAATTTTATATCAAAATGTTACGAAAGTGTAATAAAAATTTAATCAAATAAACCGCAGCGCAAGGCCAGGCGCAAGAATTTTCTCCTCTATGGTATAACAAACTCCTGTTTCTCCTTTATGGTATAACAAACAGAGGTTTATATAGCGAAGCTGGGGTTTATTTGATTAAATTTGTATTACCTGCACTTCCGTAACATTTTGATATAAAATTTTGTAAAAACTGAATTAGAAATTAAATAGATAGAAGTTCTAAATAAATTTTGCATTTCCAGAAAGATCTGTTTCAGAGGTCCATAACTCGAAAACTATGCGTTTCCGAGAATTTTGCCATTTAATTTTTTCATCTTATTTTTCAATTTTTTATTATTTGGAGCTGCGTTGGTAAACTAGACTTACGCCGATCTTTAAAAGTAAACATTTAAAATTTGTTGTTTTGTCTTAGAACATTATGAGCTTTTTGGACAAACAAAATATGCTGTTCGTAGAGACAGCAGATATGCTGGCTCGTATGTCTCGTGAAACTTTGGTGCGTGCACGTTTACCCAATTTTCATATACCGGCCGCCGTAGAGGTTTTAACAACTGGTACCTATAATCGCCTGCCTACTTGTATAAGGGAACGCATTGTGCCACCAGATCCCATAACACCTCAAGAAAAAAAGCAAACTCTTCTTAGATTAAATCAAGTCATACAACATCGTTTGGTTACGGGCAAACTAATGCCACAAATGAGGGAATTCAAGGTAAAGCGCTCAAAAGTATTAAAATAAGATGAACTATAAATGATCTATTTTATAGATTCGAAATGGACGAGTTACCTTTGAAATTAAGCATGAATTTAACGTTTCTTTAACTGTAATGGGAGACAGTCCTAATGTCCCCTGGCGTCTGTTGGATATTGATGTTTTGGTAGAGGATAAAGAAACTGGAGGTAAGTAAATAGCATTTCGAATTTACCTCAATTTTATTAATTGTATGTGAGAACGAATAATCAATCTGAAACTTTATAAACGTCTATCGCTGATGTTTTAAAATCAGTTTCTGCTCCCATCAATTAACATATCTGATATTATAAACAATAAAAAATGAACTCGTGAACTTAAAATTTTATTGTCATTTCTAACCCAAGGCTTGAAAGTGAAAGGTAAGAGCAACTAGTTGAAGTCACTACAACATAAACCCCCTTATGCAAAAAAAAAGTTAAAGTTCGCATTAGTTAACAAACGCATAAATCCCCATCTGTTGGTTAACTAATGTGAGTTTTCACTTTTTTTGCATAAAGGGGAAAATGTTTAAGAAATTAACAAAACACTAAAAAACAAACCATTTTTTTATATTGCGAAAAAAACGAAGAATTAGAATATCTTTTTCGATAACTAATAGTTTTCGATATCTGTAAATGAAATTATAAAGATCGTTTGGATTTAAATAGCACTCTATAAGAAAGGGCCTTGCCTTTGTTCAGAAATGATCGCAAATTGTGTAATGTAAGAAAGATGAAATATTAATCCACTAGATGTCTTCGAATACCAAATTTATTTCTATTTTCTGTGTCAAGGCCGAATTTATGATAAATTTTTGGGTCCGTTTAAATAAAGCGACGACTGGACATAATTGTTAAGTAATTTTGTTACGCCTAATTTTAACAATATAAAAAGTACAGTATTAAAAAAGGGAAATTAGGAATATAATGTAACATCTAAAATACAAAGAACAAAAACAAAATGCTGTTTAAAAATGCTGCATTTCCAACTTCTCAAATAAAATTTTAAATAATTTAGAAATAACTAATTATGCATACTTTTGATTTCTTTAAGATGGCAAAGCCTTAGTTCATCCTCTACAAGTAAACTACATACACCAACTGATTCAAGCTCGTCTAGTTGAAAATCCCAACGCTTTAAGTGAAGTCTACAATTGCCTGCACTACTTTTGTCAATCGTTGCAACTCGAGGTATTATACACACAAACCTTGCGTCTTAGCTATGAGCGTTTAGACGATAATATACAAGTGGAAGAGTACATACCGGGCGTTAAAGTTACAGTATCATATTGGCGTGAGCTAACCAGTAAAGATCCCAAATCTGAACTTGGTTATCGTTTAACTGTGCAATCGGATCCCAATGAAATTGGTCGTCCATTAGCAGTTATACATGTACCTTCATTGGGTGCTAAGGAATCGGCAGAAGTCGCCGATCGTGCAGTTCGTTCGGATCATCTATCAATGGAGAGATTAATTGTACATACAGTTTACATAAGATCTGTGTCTAGATTGTCAGATTTAAAATTGGAGTTTCAGGCCTTTCTTAAGGATGTAGACTGTGAGTGTAAATTTCTAAAAAAAACCAAAAATTTTTTCTAAATGTTTAAAATTTTATAAATGTTTAATATTTTTTTTTTTAATAATTTAGTTAAATTAGAAGGCACGCCGGCTATTTTAACAGTACCAGTTTTAACTCCCTGTTTAAGAGCAGAACAAATTCACATTACTATTGACACTCATTCGGGCATGTTACGTTGCCATGTGCCCAAACATTTGGACTGTCCCATTATTCCGGATATGCAGACAGCGTTGAATAATGATCGCACTAAATTGGCACACATTATGTCTGAGTTAAGATTCTGGATAACCCATAGACGTTGTGAGAAAACCTTACAACATTTGCCAGCAACTGCCACCGAAAGTTTACCGTTCTTAAATCTGCCTGATAATCCTTTACTACATACGGGTAGACATAAAATTTTTGTAAAGCTTCATCGTCATCCTAGTGTTATATTGGTTGTCCAACTAAAAGAGAAATCAAATATGCCCAATGAAATGGAATATACTTTTCATTTGGGATTTGTGACGTATCAAACGAATGAAAATGATCCCATACCCGAGGAGTCGTCTCAACAATTGGTACCTGTGCAGGCTCCACCAAACTTACAGCCTGGTAGTACACCAAATGCTGAAGTACCTAAAGTTTATACTAAACTTTTAAAACTAATCGAATTTGATACATTTGTGGCAACTCATGGTCCAGGAACTGATGTTGATGGTAAGTCTGGATTTTAATTAACAAATTTTCTGTTGACCTTTAGACAAGTAAATACTAGAATTAATTCTGTGAGCAATTTTTTATATTTAGGAAAACCTTTTAAATAATTAAAGCCAGGAAATCAACAGATATGAAATAAACATAGGGGGTATTCACGTCACAAATTGCACCCTTGCGAAAAAGCAAAAGTGCAAAAATATAACAACAACCACACAGACAATTAGTTGTGCGTAAATAATTGTCTTTGTGGTTGTTGTTATGTTTTTGCACCTTTGATTTTTGGCAAGGGTGCAACTTGTGACGTGAATACCCTTATATTTTAAAGTCAATATGAAAACCTAGATTACCCTATTTCTATTTCATACACTGAACGTTTAAATTTTAGGAATGTAACAAATTCGTTCGTAGTCATATTTTTCGTTAATATTAAAAAAAACTTTTGTACAATACCGAATATTTTTTTTTATTCGGCTACACGTACGCGAGTCCTTTCGCACAAATAATTGGAAAACGATATTGAAAACAAAACCATTTGAAATCGATAATGCATTTTCAGTATCTTTTAATATTAATTTCTAATATATTTTACTCTTTTTTCAGACCATATTAATTTAAAAAAATATCGAGCTATTTTGTGTACATTTTGGTAATGAAACGGTTGGTTTAAACATTTTTTTCATATGCCTTTAATAGCGGAGTTCAGTATTTATCTTGCAGAAAGGCAAATGCAATACGTAGCTCTTTTGTAAAATCAAACAACAAAATACACAGAGTTTCCGTTTGATTTTATTCAAGTTGCTTCTACCTTACATTATTCAATACAGTATTGTTGAACAAGTGCGATATGTTAATTGAGCCATTTAAAAAAAAATTTAAAACAATAATTTAGAAATGGATTTTAAAATCGCTCGAAATTCATCACACCTGTTAAAAACGATCGATTTCATCACATACCAGGTTGTCTATGTAGTTGTTGTTATGTTTTAGCAATTTTGCTTTTTCGCAAGAGTGCAACTTTTGACTTGAATAACTTTAATGACATTTTATTAAAAAATAGTTGATATCTTTATTTAAAATTAAAAAACAATTAATTAAAATATCTTTTTTGTTTACCTATTTCAGATACCCCACCACACAAAAGGAAATTGGGTAACGAACATGGAGCACCTTCTGCCAAACAGGCCAAAACTATTTATCCTGCCTATTTTATACCAGAATTGGCACATGTTGTTGCCATGTGCGATGAAAAGATACCATTCTTGAATTTGGCGCAAGCCTTAACAAAACACAATATACCACACAGCGGTCTACAAGTTGAATCTAACGCTACTTCTTTGGTACTAAAAATTCTTTCGCTACCTATGCCTGGCCAAATCCACGGAGAAGAACAGAAGGTAAATGTTATAAAGGTCTGTTTTATTTATTACATAATTCAAGTCCAATTATTTTCATAAAAAGCCTCAATCGCACACTCAAAATATGCCCGCAATTGAAACACACATTTGGAAAGATTTGAATAAACGCCTGTTATCTATATCCATACGCTCGCAAATGAACAAAAACAATCAAATTCGAATCTGGGTTGTTGAATTTGTTTTCTTTAGCACACCATTGCAGAGTACACATCCCAAGGAGCAGGGAAATCGCAGAACGGTATATCTGACCTATGAACAAATTAACCATGATTTTTCCAAAACTGTGGAAGACCTATTAAAAGACTGGTCGAAAATTGTTTATCTTTACACGTTGGTTTATAATTTCTCAGAACACATAAAAAATAGTAAGCTTGTTAAGCAAAAGCGCTTTTTATAGTAAATTAATTTTTTTTAAAAATTTTTTCACTTTAGAACGCTTAAATATCTCCGACACTATAACCATTAATTCTTACAACTATATCAACATTTTGATCGGCTATGGGCCCAAAAAGGAAGTCATCTGCAATATTTATTGGTCAGCTCAATCACGAGGTTTTCGTTTGATCTTTATGGGTGGCATAACAGCTGTTAATGCCCATTCAATGATGAAAGATCAATTAGCTACACATTTAAATAGTCAGCATAGTTTGGCACAAATGGTCTACATTTTGCACGAGACATATTATCCTCTTTCTTCGATAGCTAAATTACCTATTATACCACATTTGGGTATTCCGGTAGGAAATTTAAAATAAAGTTCATATTTTTGTAACAGCTCTTGTTTTCCTTAATAGCGCCCACAAGTTCCGGTTTTATCATTTTGTATTTTACCACAATCTCCATGTTTGATACGTCTGGCTTATCAGGCCATGTTTTGTTTGGAGATACGCTTTCGTGCGGGTCGCTTAGTCTCACTACGTGACGGCGCATATAGTCGTTTTGATAGAAATCTTATTGAAGATTTTACACCCATACAGGGTTTAAAGGTAATATTGCTTGAATTTAACAAAAAGTAAATTAATTAAAGTTTTTCGTCACAAAGGGCTTCCTTTCGAAATATGTCGATGAAAATGCAGTTTACCGTGGACGTTCCCAAAGTGAGGATGATAATCCCCCTTCACCTTTAGGATTAGAAGACAATTTTGGCGGCCCTGGGAGTGTTACAGGTTCGGGCACAGGTGGATCTTCGCCTTTTCTTAGTGCTGGAATGCGAGGACCACAGTCTCCTCGTGACAGTGGCTTAAGGTTTCCAGCACCACATACTCCTCCTCTAAGCTCTAACCCTCATACACCAGCAAGTCCTCATCCATCCTCTGGTAGTGGATCATCGACCAATGTGGGAAATGCCCAAAATCATCCGAACTATAATTTAACTTCGCCACCAGGACCACATATGCCTCATCCATCACCGGGTGGTCTAATGCCTTCTTCACCTCTAAATCCTCAACCAAGTCCTCACATGGTACATAGTCCAGGGCCAAATACTTTATATATGCAAGGTCATCAAGATTCGCCGTTTGCTGCCATGTCTCCAGCGAACTCTAATTGGCCGGGATCTCCTAGCATGCCAAGACCTTCACCAAGACCAGGACAGAGTCCAGACCATAAATCCAGTCAATCTGGAAATACGGCATCCAATGCCACAAATAATAACAACGTTAACACACAAGGTATGAACCGCATGCCACAAGCCAATCGATCATGGGCTGGAGCAGTACCAACTGTATTAACCCATGAAAAACTGGACTTCTTGTGTCGTCCTAGTTCACATCCTAACAAGGATATTGGTGCTATGACCGATATAAGTCCGCTAGAACGTTTTCTTGGCTGCGTTTACATCAGACGTCAATTGCAAAGGCATGTGCAGAATGATGATACACTGACGGTGTTAAATTCCAATGAACCCGGAGTAGTACCCTTTAAGGTGGACAATTTACAATGTCAAGTTATTTTAAATCAAGTTCATATGCAATCTTTACATTTGAAAATTACTCAACTGCCACCACCACCAACTCCAGATGGTAAACAACCTTTTCAACTAAGTCCAGATGATTTATTAGTGCTGGAACAGTTTTTCGATACTAGAGTGGCAGCGCCACCATATCGGCCCAATTCATTGCAGGGTTTTTGCAAGGTACTGAGTTGTGCGCCTCAAGTGCTCAAAGATTTTATACAAATCATGCGCCTGGAAATGAAACCTGAATTAGGCGGAGACCAGCTAAAATGGACAGTACAGTTTTGCATGCGTGTACCACCCTCAGCGGCTCCCATTATACCTATTGGTAGTCCAGGTGTTTTGATAGTACGATTGAAAATTTTATTCTTTGTAAGTACTATTAAACATGATTATAGCATTTTGTTTGCCCTTATTATTTACATTTAATTTGGTTTTAATAGTTACAAATTACTCGTATACCCTATAATGGGAAAGAGTGGAAAGATAGTCCCTCTTTAGTTTTACCGATGGTGTATGATCTTAGTTCTAATTTAACTCAACTGGCCGAGAAACGTGAGCAAGTACAATCGCCAGCAGCCGTTGCGGCCAGTACTTTACTAAGACGTTTTTCTGAATATGCAAATACTGGACATGTTGTAGGCCAGTGTTCGCTGTTCCCTGCTGTTAGAGATTTATTGACGAATCTACAACTTCCAAACGATGTACCGCCACCAAATCAGGTAAGTGTTAGAAAATTTTTAATTGTTAAATAAAGACAGAGATAAAAAGTAATCTTAGGGTTTCGGTTAATTCAACATAATCAATAAAAAATTATACTCGTATTTTACTAAAAAATTTCATACATCGTACATAATGGAATTTCTGTATGAGAATATGCTAAACAGCCTATGATTTTATGTAGCCTTTTTGCCATTTGAGGTCCACGTAAATCGAAAATGGCAGCCATTTAAAAATGTGCCTAACTCTTAAACAAATGCCCACCTGTGAAAATAATTCAAATAGCCTTTTAGCTTATCCCATAGTATAATAAGTACCAGGTATGTTAGTCAAGGAGAGTTTTCATTATTTACCCATGTAATGTCAAAATAATTTATTTGATTTTTGACGCTTGTCTTAATTTTTTTCCATGTTTTCTTTTGTTTGACGTTATATGGGGTTTGAAATTGAGAACAAAATTTCTAATGACTATACCTTGTACTTATTCTACCATGGTTTATCCATTTAATATGGTATACCAAAAAAAAAAAAAAAACAAATATATTCTGACTTTTGGTCTAAATTAGGTATTAACTTTTGTTTGAACAGAAGAAGTATTAATGTCTCCTAAAATATCCGTAAAATATCGTACAGTAGCAAAATAGAGAGAAAATATTTTTATGTTCGCTAAAATTACTAGAAATTTTGGTAAATTTCTGCATTTAAAACGTAGACATATGTAAATAATACTAATTTAAAATTTATTATTAAGTAGAATAGGAAAAAATGTTCTTAAACTCTTTACTACTTTAAGTTAAATGTAAATAATATTAATATTATATGAAAATAAACAAAAATGAAATGAAATGAAACGTAGAGGCTGAAAAGTAACGGAGTACAGATGCCAAAACTAAAAATATGAGTTAGATGCAGCAATCAAATTCTTATATCTATCATTGTACAAACATTCAGACCTGCGTAATGAACTCAAATTGCGCTATATCGACCTACCCCGTATTCATAAACGATTATTAAATTTAACAAACGTTTATTAAGGACAAATTTCATAGTAAGTTTGTTCTTTAAGCCTTTATTAAAGTTTTTTATGAATACAGCCAATATACTTTACATTAAGTATACATTTGAATATTACAAAAAATCTTTAAAGCTTAATTACCAGAAAATTTATTTTGGCAGTCTTTGCTTTCAGCCCCTCAATTATTTTCATCTAAACTTTTAATAGTTCTTAGATTTACAATAATTGGCTTTTTTGGGCACGGATTTACAAACATATTACAATTTTATTAAGAATCTAGTGTAAATCAGTTTTAGAAACCTTTTCGACTGAATAGTAGCAAAAATTAATTTTATCTCTTTACCAATTTTGCAACTAAGACTTTTCATAATTAAAGTTTCCTATTTCGAAAAGAAAGCTGTGTATTTGACTATTATTGCTCCCAATTCTTCTTAATATCAAAATCCTAGAGTTTTTAAAGATTTTTTTTCTTAACTGTATGTATACAATAACTTTACTTAATTAACTATTTTTATTTTTTTTTTGTGCTTTTTAGTCTATTGGACCTCCAGTAGGACCAATGGTAGGTTCTAGTCCAAATCCCATTATGCATTCACCAATGCAGCAAATGGGCGGACCGGTAGGACCACCTCAAGTTGGTCCAGGTTATGCTCAAATGCCACAAAATCCTGGCCCTCAGTGATGAAGGCGAAAACGCCGCTCGGCAGCCAATCTTAACATATGATGATGCAGCACAGGCGGCTGATAGGAAAATGTACTTTTGTTTCTCAAAAAAATTGTTTTATGCCGTAGATATATAGTTTAAGATTTTCTTTTTTTAACTTAATATTTTTTTTTTATTTTAAAAAGAAATCCTTTATTAAAAAATACCATCATCTCTTTTAAAAAAAAATTTTGCAAAACTTTAAAAGAAAAACATAAGAAAAGTTTTGGATTAAACAAACATTAATATTTTATTAAACAAAAAAAATATTTATAATCACATTTATTTATAAGAATTATATTTACAAGAAAAAGAGTTAAATAATAGTATAAACAAAACTAATAAAGAACAACTTAATTATTTAAAAACAAAAAAAATTGTCAGTAGTATCACAATTATACATGATTTAAGAAAATCCAACATCGCGTAAAAATTCCCCACATTTTGTATTATATTTAGATTAAATATACAAGACTTGATTTTTATAATATCCCATCTAAGATATTAGCTTAAACTTATTAACCCGTTTGGAATGTTTATGTTTGTTTTATTTAATTATTTAACTATCTATCTAACTAAGCTTTTGGCTTACTAGCTTAAACTCTTTTTATACTAAGAGGTATAAGTAAAAATTTACAATTTAGTTATCAACTGCAGCCACTTCAGTTTGACCCTGTTGAGAGGGAAGCTCTGTAATGTCATCATTTTCCGAGATTAAAGACACCCAATAGCGTAATCTTTTGCTGCGCAAATAACTGCCAGAATTATCAAAGACTACAGTGTCTGTAAAATGTTGAAATATTATAATTAGAGAATCATCTTTATAAATAATTTACAATACGAACATTTTGTATGTGGACGTGTAAAAAAGAATCCTATTTCATCCATTTCGTTAGAGGAAACTGTACCCAAATGCACCTCGCTTTGCTTTTCTCCAGTTTTCTTATCCAAACTGTAAATGCCAAATTTGATGTCATAATCAAATGTACGGAATTCCCAAGATAACATTTGATCCTCCTCGCCGGGTTTCTTTTCACCCACATCAAATTCTAGTTTCAGTTTATTGCCCTTATTAACCACTGTTTCGATAAAGTTTTTATTGCTATCGAGTTCTTCCTTCTGTTCAACGTACATATCCTTGGGAATTTTTCCAGCCCAAACAATCTAATTAAATAAATTTTCAAATATAAATGAGATTTCTGAAAAATTTTTATGTGCTTAAAATTATTATATTACCTTGCCGCAACATCTTTCGTCACCATTTTCCACATAATTGCCACCAAAACATTTAGGGAAAATGTTTGGATCAACATGACTGAACAAATCATTCTTCCATTTGTCACTGCCAACCTTATAAATATTGATTTTGCTCATGGTATATTCGTCCAAAAACCTCTTGATAATATTGAAACCAACGGAAAATATTTTGGGAGCTGAAAAATTTTATTATTAATTATTAAATCCCAGCGGGAAAATGAGGAATGGATTACATAAATACCTAAAAAATAATCAGGCCTGTCACAGAAATCAATTCCGATCGAAAGTGGAAGTGATTTCGTATTCGAAATTTATCTCTGTGACAGACCGGAATGTATTATTTTTGAAAGAATAATAATGCATTCATGGGAATTGGGAAGGTAATTTTATCAGACAAAATTATTATGAATTGATTACCACGTAAATTCCCACATTTTCAGAACAAGGAATGTATTGTTTCTGTTCGCGACTATTATTCGTGCTGTTATATATTTTCTTAATAAAAATTCGTTGTTTTTTTATCATAAAGGATGCATTATTTAATTCATTCGCATGATGCATTAAATGATTTATTACAATCCTAGGGCAGGTTCCGTGTTTAGAATAATGAATTCTGGAATCAAATATTATACAAGATATGTATTACATTCTAGATTCCTATTAATAACATTTTCTCCCTGGGATGTTATAAAAACGAGTGTGGAAATTTAGTGTGGCCACTTAACAGTGACTGACTTCTCATTACGAAATATAGAATTTTCCAAAACCGGAAGGGTTTCAAATTTGAATCCCAAAGAAGCGAATCTAAAAAACTTTCGTAGAATCTCAGAAATGGGGAAATGTAAATTATGGTTTAAAGGCCTTATTCATAAAAAATATTTAAGGTTTATAACGAATTTTCTATAAAAATCTATTAAATAAACCTTTTATAAAACAAAAATATTTTTTATGAATATGTGAGTAATTTTTTAAATATGTTTATGTATAAAGAGTGGTTTTTAAGCCCTATTAAACTTGAAACTAAAAAATAGAAAAAATTAATTTTTAATCAAAAACTAGCATTCGTTAGCGTCTCCTTTTTCTTCGTGGACATATTTGTATGCCAAAGTTTATTTTTTCAGGTTTAAACTGGTTTAAATTCTAGCATTTAACCCGCTTCTTTGTTACCGGGCCTTTTCTTTCATAAACATATTTAAGTATATGCCAAGGCTTATGTTCCTATAATTTTGTTTCTAAGTTCAATCGTATAGAAAATTAAAAAAGTACCACTCGTAGAACACAAAAGTAATTAAAGAAAGTAAATTTCCCGTATTATTCCAAAATTTGTACAGGTTGTTCGCGTTTACTTTCTCAGGACATTGCATCTTGCATTTTATGTTTCTAACTCCAATATTTACGAAAATTCAAAAAGTACCAGTTAAAGAACAAAAAAGTACCAAAAAGTTGCCTCATAGATTCGTATGTTTTAAGGTCCAATATTAACGATAATTAAAAAAATACAGTTGTAGAACCAAAAACCTGAAGAAAGATTAAATTTCCCGTATTTCACATTTTGGTACTATTTTTTCCCCCCATTAAAGAATTAAAAATTTGCAGTATTTTATTGGTTGCCAATAATTAAGTGTGAATATGTCAATGAATGTTTGTCAAAATGTTTTGTAAAAAAGTACCGAAAATAGTTACGATTTTCACCCCTTAAACGTTCGAATTTCGAAAAAGTACCAAACTAGTATTCGTATTTGTTTAATAAGTTTCGAATGTGTTATAAACTTTTTTTCTAGGTTAATTGGTTCAAAAGATAGATGGGCTGACAAAAACATACCAAAATTCAGGTTTTACCCTTTTTCACTCTAAAAGAGCCGAATTTCAAAAAAGTACTAGACACCTGTCCACTTATTTTTCAAAAGCACAACGATAAGCATTCCAGTTTATTTAAATCTCTTTTAGTTTTGGAGATAAAAGGTTTCCGAATTTACCCTTTTTTACCCCCTAATCATTCGAATTTCCAAAAATCCCGTCTTACTGGACCGATTTAGGGAGAGACCCACTTCCGGTCCAAATTTCAAGTTTTTAGCTTCAGGCGTTTAGGCTGTGCGATGATGAATCAGTGAGTCAGTAACGTTACAATTTTATATATGTATGTAGATAATTTTTATATAAAAGATCAATACATTTTAAATAAATTTCAGGGAAATGGGCACCGCGGTTATTCCTTATTCGGCGCATTATTAACGCCCAAATGTTGACGATTTTCTTCGAGCATTTTGGCTGTATGTCACGAGTAACACAAACAATGCTGGCCTTCAAGGCGTTAATTAGCATAAGCAATTGATTTCACGTTGCCCCACAGAAAATAATAAAGATATCTCAAATCTTGAAATCAACTTAATTAAGTCGCTGTATGGCAAGCAGCGCCCTCCTGTAAAAATCTTATTTGCTTGAATCAATGTTATCCATATTTTCAAGCTTTGTTGTGATACAGACGTGTATTCTTAACTCCGCATACAATTTGAATTTTTAATTAATCACATTTGATTTTGTTATATAAACAGCGAATGGACGCTTGAAATTAAATGATATATTTTGTTATTTTAATTATTTAACATAAAGTGAACAATTAATACGAAAAACAACGGCAAACACAATCTTATTAACAAATGGTACCATGAACTCTAACACAGATGCAATGCAAACATCTCAAGTAAAAAGTGGTCAAAAGCCTCAAGTACAAGTTGGTATGGACAGGTACATAACAGTGCTTAAACGGGGTCGCAGCCCTGCCTCTGCAGCAGTTGCTTCGGCTTCAAAAGTACGATCTTTTGATAAAATAAACTCTCAAAATCGTTTTGCAATTCTGGAGGATGAATCCTCGGAAGCACCAAACGTTATAAAATCTTCTAAGCCACCCCCGATATATCTAAGGGAGCAAAACTCAAGTGAGTTAATAAAGAGCGTGATCTCGGTAATAGGTGAAAATTCGTTTTACGTAGCTGCAATCAAGCGTGGAAATATAAATGAGACAAAAATACAGGTTAATCATGAGAATGATTTTCGTAAATTAACTAACAAATTCGAAGCCCTTAAAAAAAGCTTTTACACATACCAACTAAAGAGCAGTAAAACCCTTCTCTTTTTTGGAAGAGAAGGGTTTTAAAATAAAAAACGTTACAAATATTAAAAACAGGGAAAAAAATCCCCAACCATTATTTCGGGTAGAATTAGAACCTGGCGACATTAAGCTTAAAAAAAATGAAACGCATCCTATTTATAATTTAAAATATATTCTCTACAGAAGAATAACTATAGAGGAGCCGCACAAAAGAAATGGTCCCGTTCAATGTCTTAATTGCCAAGAATTTGGCCATACTAAGGCATACTGCTATTTACCCCCTGTTTGCGTCGTATGTGGAGAATTACATTGTACAGTCCAGTGCGATAAGTCTAAAAATGACCCCAATGTAAAAAAATGTAGCAACTGTGGCGGTAATCACACTGCCAATTATAGAGGATGCCCTGTATATACTATCGTCAAGCAGTCGGCTGGACCGAAAACTAATCCCCCACAAATGCAGGTACCAAATCAAGTAAACACTAATGGCATTCAAGCTCCGCAGCCTAGTAATAACAGAACCTCGTATGCTAACGTCCTTAAATCAAACCATGTGCCAATGCAAGGCGCTTCGCCAAGTAATGATGAAACTCCAGTTTCTAATTTAAGTCGTCTTGAAAAAACCATGGAAACATTAGTGCAAACAGTTAATAATTTTACGAACACAATGGGTAATATGATGCAGGAAATTCTAAGAATGCAATCGATGTTATTGCAAGCTGTACTTAACAAGCCATGAACTGTTTAAAAATCTGTTTTTGGAACGCAAACGGCATCCGCCAACATAAAAATGAATTAGAATACTTTCTAAAAAATAAACAAATTGATGTCATGATGGTTTCTGAAACTCATTTGACCTCAAGAAATACGTTTAAAATCAATGGTTATACACTATATGATACCAAGGACCCTCGAGATAGAGCTTGTGGAGGTTCAGCCATTTTAATTAAAACCCGAGTCAAACACTACCTAATGTTTGATCACCGCGAAGATTATCTCCAAGCAACAAACATTTGCGTTGAGGAATTAAATAGAAACCTAGTAATTTCATCGTTATACTCACCGCCTAGATTTTCAATATCAGAAAGCCAATACTGTAAATATTTTAAATCATTAGGACCCTGTTTCCTAGCTGCTGGCGATTATAACGCTAAACATACCTTCTGGGGGTCACGACTTATAACACCAAAGGGTCGTGTCTTATTTAACACAATTTCTAAAATGGATTTAAATGTGGTAGCGAGCGGACAACCAACATATTGGCCTACTGATCATCAAAAAATTCCAGATGTTATCGATTTCGGCGTGGTTAAAAACATCCCCATAGAAACGATCCATGTTGAAGCTTCCTTAGAATTATCTTCTGACCATACACCTACAATTGTTACTATAATGAACCTCAATAGAATTGTATCTCCGACTGGTCACTTAGCGACGACAGCTACGCAAATTAACTGGTTAAAATATAGAAAATACCTCAGCACCCATTGCACAGAAAATATTCCGCTTAGTACACCGGAGTATGTAGATCGCTCTATTGCCAATTTTGACAGTTTTCTGAAACTAGCTGTTCAACATTCCAGTATTGCCCCCAAAAAAACAAAAAATATTAAAATATATTCCACAGATGTCGAGCGTCTCTTGTCTGAAAAAAGGAGGGCTCGAAGAGAGTGGCAATTGCACAGATCCCCGTTACTTAAGAACTTACTAAAAGAGTGTACAAAAAAGCTTAGAAAGTTACTGCAGACTCAGAAAACGGCTTCTCTGGAAAAATATCTTAAGGAACTTGATGCAACCCCACAATCAGACTACTCATTATGGCGTGCAGCTAGAAATCTCAAAAGGCCAGTTGTCTCTAAACCACCATTAAGAGACTTGAATGGTAGTTGGGCAAGAAATGATGTTGAAAAAGGAAATCTGTTTGTTAATCATTTAAAAAACGTATTTACCCCAAACATATCTCACGATATTGCGGCCGAGTTACCACCTGTTGTTGCTAGAGCAGCTGTTCCCCTAAGATTTGAGATAAGAGAAATCGAAAAAGCTATTTGTGATTTAAACCCCAAGAAGGCTCCTGGTTTTGATAAGATCAGCAACAAAATGCTTCTGGAGCTACCCAGCATAGCAAAGAAAATTATTCTTTTAATTTTTAATGCTATTTTACGACTTGAATACTACCCTCAAAAATGGAAGGTCTCATTAGTTACGATGATACCAAAGCCAGGAAAAGATCACTCCAAAGTTGAGTCATATAGGCCTATCAGCTTATTATCTAATATATCAAAGCTGTTTGAGAAGCTCTTAGCGTCCAAATTAACCCCAATTTTAAATGACAATGGGTGTATACCTAACCATCAATTCGGTTTCAGACGAGAACATAGCACAATTGAACAAACCCATCGGATAGTAAACGCCATAAGAAAAGCCTTTGAAGAAAGAAAATATTGCTCCGCTCTCTTCATCGATGTCTCTCAAGCTTTTGATAAAGTCTGGCATGTAGGTTTGTTACATAAATTAAAGCTGAACCTACCGGTTAACACACACAAGCTGTTAGAAAGCTACTTGGTCGGTCGAAAATTTATTATTAAAGAAGGTGATTTTTTAAGTTCTCCTCAGACAATTGAAGCTGGAGTCCCTCAGGGAAGTATCCTGGGCCCACTTTTTTATCTTATATATACCTCGGACATGCCAACAAACAATTACACCCTAACCTCAACTTTTGCTGATGATACAGCTTTCCTAAGCGTACACGAGAACAGTCGTGAAGCATGTCGATACCTGCAGGATCATATATTTCAACTAGAACTGTGGTTAAAACAATGGAGAATAAAGGTCAATGAGCAAAAATGCATACATATTACATTTACCTAGCGTCGGGAAACATGCCCCCCTATTAAAATCAATAATCAACTAGTGCCTCAACAATCGCATGTCAAATATCTCGGTATTCATCTAGATCGGCGTTTAACATGGAAATGCCATATAGAAGCAAAATTAACCCAAATGAAACTAAAAGCAATTCAAATTAACTGGCTTATTGGAAGAAATTCTGTTCTTAGTCTCGATTGCAAACTACTACTTTACAACTCTATTTTAAAGCCAATCTGGTGCTACGGTATTCAACTATGGGGCACTGCCTCGGCCTCAAATATCGAAAAAATTCAAAGGCGCCAAAATAAACTTCTTCGAATAATCACAGCTGCCCCTTGGTATGTTAAAAACTCAAATATCCACAAGGATCTCAATGTGCCACTGGTAAGGACTATTATTACGAAGTATGCGGTAAAATATTTAAAAAGGCTAGAGTTGCACCCAAATCCACTAGCTCGAAATATTTTAAATGATAGCGGCCACACTCGCTTAAGGAGAAGAGACACTGCAGCACTTACCCATTAAGATGAGCGATAAACACATATATTAATGTGATACAGAACCCGTGATGAAGAAAATTTTTGTCTTGCACTGGCAGGACATAAAATAAAGAATTAGGATAAGATTTGATTAATTATTGTTAGTTCATATTTAATATATGAAGATTCAATAAATAAATAATGAGAAAAAAAAAAAAAAAATATTTTCAAGCAAAAAATCATTGATCTTGTTGCGATAACGATCACGAATCTGTTTATAAGTTGCGCAAATACTAATTTCCGAAGTAAATTTGAATAATTTGATTGCGTTATTTAAGCGTGTCAAAGTAAACTGATCATAAATGTCAAAAAGTAAGCGCATTACGAAAGTTTCTTTGACAGCTAACCTTTTGGTTAGTTCTATCAAAATAGTAGTCGAAAAAGAAGTTGTTTGCTTCTCCTGTTAAATTGTATTTTTTTTAGTTACGCCTTTTTGCCTTTAAACTTAAAAATTGATTTTAGAACCTTTTGAACAAAAAAAAAATCAATAGCAGCTTTAAAAAACGCGGAAAACAATTATGTCTGTTTGACTTAGAAATCGGGTGAAGATAGATTGAGAAATAAAGTTTTGAACCTATTATATTTCTTCTTTATCTAAATCCTACTAATTAGCAAATTCTGAGGCCCCGTTTTGGGGTCTTATAAGTTAATATGGCTGTTTTCCTAAACGTGTGTTCACAATGTATCAATATTGTATTGACACCGTGTTGATGCATTATGTACTTAAATTTTTACCTACGTTGTACTGTATATGAATATCGAGCCCTAATAGCGGAAATGATGTAACCAACAACATTTTAGATTTTTGTTTTTTGATGAAAATCGATATTTTTTGATCATTTGCGTTATCTCTAAAAATCTCATATCTCTGGGAAGTACCGTTACGAAATAAGAGCAAAAGCAATTTCAAACGAAACCCTAGACTTGAAGCAAAAATATTTAAAAAAAACCTTCTCCTGTTAAATTTTATTTTTGTTGGTTACATCATTTTTGCTGTAAGGGCTCGATATGGTTTGCATCTACATTAATTTAACTGCTTTATTTGCTTTTATCTGCGCAGTGACAACTACAAAATTGCATTTCGAAACAAAATGCATTGTCAAAATTTTTATGGTTGCATTTAAGAACATGTTGCCATGTATTGCTATAATGCAACAGGCGTCTAGGAAAACAACATATTATATTCAACATTTTTTATTTTCGAATTTATTCTATGAGCTAAATTTCAGTTATGTATTTTATAAAGCTTTTAAGGAATAGAACTATTACAAAAAGTAACCTACGAAAGGAAATAATTCCCAGTTTCTATTTGTTAAAACAACATATTTTTAAATTAAAAAATATAAAACATTTCATTACAAATCAAAAAATTCAAAATTGATTTGCTCTGTTTTTGAAACCCCCCCCCCCCCCCAATTTGATTGCATTGATTGTCGAGATTTATTTTTCTTTCTTGTCAGAATATAAAATAACCCTGGAATCATTTACCATTAACTATGTAACACATTTTTAAAACTTCTGGATAATTTTGTTCATATTGCTTAATCATGGATATGACCAATTCGGTCGCCGGCCGCCAGGCGTATTGCTTCAAATTAAAGTCGGCCACATCAAAAAAAACCACTAGTTGTCTTGCCTTTGTACCATGAACTTTACTTTGTTCATAGCCAGCTTTCAAAAAGCGTTCCAGCAGCATGACCACATAACGTTGAAAATCAAAGCGGGTGACGCAGTGTAACACACCATAGATATCCAAATTGTAAAAAGGACATACAATAACTGATCAAAAAAAGGATAAAAAGTATTTGAATCAGAGATTTGAAAGTTAATAATTAATAAAATAAAAATACTTACTTGGAGAACCTTCCTTGTCAAAACCCACCATACCGTAAGGCAAATAGTCTCTTAAGGCCTTGGGAGCATCCCACTTTTCAAAACTTTCTACATTCCACATGGCACGGGTTTTAATACTCTAAAATGACGAAAATAATATTAATATAAACTGGGAATTATCTCCTTTCGTAGGTTACTTTTATATTATATTCAACATTTTTTATTTTTCGAATTTATTCTATGAGTTACATTTCAGTTATGTATTTTATAAAGCTATTACAAAAAAGTTTTATAAAATACATAACTGAAATCAGAATGTACTAATAAAGTGACCTCACAAGCGCAGCTGTTTGTAGTGATTTTCTTCGTGTGTGACGTTTGTCGTCATTTTTTTTGTTTATTTACTTTTTTTAATAAGGCATTTTGAAATTTGCCGTCTCAATTCTAGCAACAAAATGCCTGTTGTTTTTTCTATTGTTGCATTGTTGTAGTACTGAGGTCACTTTGTTAATACATTTTGACTGAAATGTAACTCATAGAATAAATTCGAAAAATAAAAAATGTTGAATACCTATAATATTAATATATTTACTTTTTTTTATAAAGTTTTGATTACTTACAGCGCGTAACATTTTTTCCGCATTGTCGGGATTCCATTTTCTAGCTCTCAGCCAGCGCATCAGGAAATAGTCATCGTGGGTTTCATTTAATATATCCTTGACTTTTAAGCGAAACTAAAAAGGTAAGATAATACAAAAATTAATTTAAATTAATATATTATTAATACAAAAATTAATTTAAATTAATATATTATTAATTTTTAGGGTCTGTTTTTTTAATGTTCAAAGAAAAATACCCAAACTGCAAAAAAGAATATTTACAAGTAATGCACAAGATGAAAACAAACTATGAACAAAGTTAACTATACTTCGGTTTAACAGATTTTACTCGTAATATGAGCTGAAAGCCTAAATAAATTCAAACATATGACTTATAACTTTGTAATCACCAATTAATTTCCTTTATTTTGACACCCTACTTTCTATTTCGCGCCAAAAAAAAACACATTTTCTATTTTCTTTTTGTTTTGCTTGGTTCTTTAATTAAATACAACGGGATCTCAAATCTCGTAATCCATCCAGCCGTTTGGAAGATACGAGGTAATAAATATATTTACACACAAGATGCGCGGGAAAAACAACCCTTCCTTGATAGTCTTGTTAAAAATGGAATAATTGAGTTGAGGAAAAATGTCCAATTACATATACAGTTAAGTATTAATCTGTTTCCTTTTCAACTGAATCAAGATATTACTCAACCCTCATTAAATATGCAATTAAAAAGGAGTTGGAGGTTTGTTAAATATGGTGGAAAACCAAACAAAACTATATATTTATATTATTTTACTTTATCTTAATTATTAATTATATTGTTCGTAAGTATAATTTATGTGTATATAACTATATAATTAACAATTTAATTTAATTGCTTATTTGTAAATAAATGAATACTTTTCAAAATGCAAGATCTTCTTTTTATCATCTAAGTTATATTTTGGCGTTATCTATCTAGTTTTTTCTGGGTGTTTATGTGGCGATACTGCTAGTTTATCATCTAGCAGAATCGCTTTCGTATTGCTTAGAAGTATTGCCATCGAGACACGTTTCTTCCCGATGGAAGTATCTTCAGCAATGCGAAATCGAATATTGCTGCTGTAATATTTTTCATCCATGCAATACATATGGCGCATTTCTGTATTTGCTGGGACACTACAATATTGAAATTTTTAATACTTAAATGGGGAGAAAAAAAGTATCAAAAAGGGGAAATACGGGAAATGGGAAGTCTTTTAATTTTCCGTTCTACATGTGGTATTTTTTGAATTTATAGGTTCAAGGCACTGAGTGCATGAGAGCCTATAAAGCGGCCCATACACTTGCAATATTATTGTATATGATATTCGCCATATTATTTCCATTTTGTCCTATATTATGCAATAAGTCGCACAATGGTTTCATTCATTCAATAAAAAGGTGAACATAACCTATAGGAATAACATAAACAGCATTGTACAATGTTGCCAACACATTTCACTTTCTTTTCGTTGTGCAATAAATATCAAAAGTCTTTTGATTGTTGCCAATATATTGTGCCACCTTCGAATATCACATACACATAGGCGATATAATTGTACAATACGTAAAATTGAACAATCTTATTGCAAGTGTATGAGCCGCTTAAGATGAAAAATGTTGGTACTTTTTTATTGAAACCTAAAAATATAAACTTTTGAATATAAATATGTCCGCGAAAGAAAAGGAGACGCTAACGAAGTAGCGGGCTAAACGCTAGTACATAGTAAATAAATTCGTCTTAATATGAACCCGATAGAAACGGTGCGTTTTAACATTACCTTGTGTCTGATTTATCAATGCGACTTGTCGCATAAAAATATCTCATGAAACTGAAGAATGCTAAAAAACTCTTGCAGGGTAAACAATGTCGCACGAAATTTTTAATCATGCAACAATTTGATGTTCCTCTTTTGTATGATTCTTAAACATTTTTGAAAATAAATATTAACGGTCTAATTCATAAAAATTTCTTGTTTCCGCTTTTATGCTTACAATAGTTATCAAACACTTTTTGTTTTAATAGGACGCTTAATAGGAGACTCTGTAGGTTCCAAAAGAGGTTATACAGCTTTATGTTTAATGAGTAATTTAACAAATTTTTATTATAGTTACATTACGCAGATGTTTTGAAAATAAAACCTCCTAGGTTTTAACAAAACATTTTTAGCCACATATAACTGCCAAAATATTTTAGGTTCAATGTTTTAACCTGGAACAATATCATTTTCTTCAATAGCAATGTTGTAAAGTACTGCTAGGGCAGTAAACAATGTTTTTCTTTTTGCCAGATAAACCGTCAACCCATCTAACAAGGAGCGAAATCGTTGCTTCCAAACCCCGAAGCAACGTTTAACAGAGTTTTTAGTGCCTATCTGAGCAGCATTATATTTGTTCTCCTTTTCATTCGTGGTTTCGATAGTGGGGTGAATAAATAAGTCTGCAGCTTAAAGCCTGAGTCTCCCAACAAAATACTTTGAACTCTCCGCTTTCAAGCTTGATAGTTGAATCATTTAAAAAACGGCAGTCATGAGTGGTAAAAGATTTATTAATTATGTATTTATGAAATATAATTTACTTAAACATTCAGGGTATAGCAGTGTTGCCAGTGGAAAATACCTACACATGCTAATAAAAATCCGATTTTTCCCTACTCGTTGAAAAAAGTTCCCCTACAAAAATCCCTACGCATCATTAAGATAGAAGAAAAAGCATAAGTTATAAAAAATAAATTTTATTCGAATATGTATATTAAAGCTTTGACATTAGATAAGTAAAAAACTAAAAAAAAAAAATAATGCATGTAATGTACTTTTAATTAAATTCAATTAAGTCTTTTAACATTAGGTGTGATCCCGTACTCAACATTGGGAGTCCGCAGGGATCCCAATCTTACCGAAAACTGTTCTCGTACTGAAATTTTGGTAAGGAGGAGCTTATAAGAGAAAAATATTATTCTTCTTGCACGAAGTAGCCCGTACTTCTTTTTTTCTTTGGCAAATTTATAAAATTGTTAAACAATCAGCTGTATCAAAAATAAATAAAAAAAACTGCAAGCAAGTAAACCAAAATAGTAAATATAAGAAATATTTATAAAAGAAACAATAGAAAATGTTGAAATATGCTAGTAAATGCTTGAATTTTAATTTAATGCACGTTATTGTGTCATTTATGTATTTATTAAAACATATTTCATATTAACGTTTTCTTTTGGATCAGAAATTTGGTTTTTATTGTTCCCGTACTTTTGTACATATTTGTACGGGATCACACCTGTTGAATGATAACTTAGAAAAAACATATTCATACATATTAGTGTCGCCAACTGTTTAAGCCACAAACAACTCTGGAAATATATTTAGAAGCTATTTTAGGGTAAAACATTTTTTTCAAACGTTTTGGACAATAAAATTTCATTAAAAAAAAGTTTTTTCAGCATATATTTTATAAATAATACGATATGACGAAAAATCCCTACATTTTGGGGATTATGAAATATATTTCTGGCAACACTGGGGTATAGTAACCCTTTCCGTTAATATAATATTGGGCTAAATTCCCGCCGATTTTTTTTTTTTTTTGATACGTATGCGTGTTACATATGTATGTACATATAAACATACATATGCATAAATATATTAACTTATGCAGTATACTACATAAATACATTCACAATATTTCTAGTACGTAAGTCTATATGTATAATATTCATATATACTATACATACATACATACATACATACATATATAAGATAAGTACCCTGCAAATAATAGGACCAGTCCAAACACGCGTGTAAAGAGTAGCCCACAAGGGACCAGGACTAGTCCAAAAGTAACCCAAACGTATGGAAAAACATGGTCTATTTAACATTGCGATGTCCTAGGGGAGGACCATATAACCCACCTTTGGACTACTATGGAGTAGTTTTAAAACTACTCCATGGTAAACTCAAGAGGATTAGTTTTTTAGTCGTTTAAAAACGAAAGCATGTCGTTAAAAAACGAAGACATGTCGTCTCACTACAAACACTTTTTAACAATGACATGGTCCATGCTTGCATTACATCGGACTAGTCCATGGAGTAGTCCATTTTATCAAAATGGATCAGGTGGTCCAATAATATTTGCAGGGTACTCATGATTCTGCATGCCCAATTTTGTTTTGTTTTATTTTGTCACTAGCTGATGCAAATAGATCAAACATGCACAATCTTGTCTACTTACTTATATACGCATAATGCATATATAAAATAAGTAATCATGATTGTGCATGCTCAATTTCGTTTTCTCTTTTTTTTGTCGCTAAATGATGTAATAATATATCAGGCATGCGCAATATTGTTACTTACTTACATACATACAGTGTACAGTTCTCTAAACATTGTTTTGCTTCATTCGTCACTTTTTATGCGTGCTATGAAACAAATTTTCGATTCAAAAGTTAAAATATTATTGTTTGTAATTGCTGTGCTGCATGTTCCATTCAAAGCATGTAGAACAAAACATTTTTGTTTGCATTATTCAAAATAAATAATCAGAACGCGACCCACGTTACTTTTAACAAAAAAAATCTATCAAGCAGTTTATATTTAAAATTAATTCAAACATTAGTTATCGTTTTTCTAGAAAAAAAAATTTTATGCGTATTAAACTTTTTTATTAAGAAAAATGTTTAATTTATCGTGCAATTATTAAAATATTATTTTGACAAACATTGAAATGTCACTTTATTAAACGCTTTAAGAAGGGTAAAGGCTACAATAAATATTTAAAATTTATGAAATGTTTATTAAACGTTTAATAGGCTATTAAACATTTATAAATACTCTTTTTTCGACTTTTGCTTATTAATGACTTATAAAGCTGCATAATGCGTTTATGAATTGGACTGTAAATATGCATTTAAGCCTTAAACGTCAAATTGTAGCTTGTAGCCTGCAACAAAAAACGTAACGTCTGAAAGTATTAGAATTTTCAAAGGAGCACTTAAAGAAAATACGGATATTGTTGCAGAGGCATAGCGCATAGTCTGAACCAGGTGTATTTACATTTAGAATTGCGACTTTTTTATTTCAATAATAATGTAATTTTAACCCTTGTTTTAAGCTTCATAAGTTTAAATAAAAAACATTTACTTTTTGGTACCCTTAACTTTTCACTAATACATACCTATATTCCGAAGTTGTTTATGGCATTGAGGTGGTATTCGTGGAAGTCACGGTTTGCTATTTAAGAACATGTGGATCTTGTAGCGTTGATAAGTTTAAATAAATTTTAAATAGTCATGTTACATGTATATTCGTATTTGTATCGTTGAATATTTGCCAATTTTACTACATTTATATTCGCTAAATTCAAGCGAATATTTCGCGAATATTTAGTTGCTTACTGTATGTTTAACGCAACGCCAAAAATTACATTGAAAGCAAAAACCAAATATTTAATAATTTTGTTGTTGCTTTCTACAGAAATTCATATCGAATTTTTAAATTTCAAACTCTGCATTTTCAATGCTGTTTTGAAACCGAGACTATATAGATTTTAATATGCAGAATAATATTCAGAAAAAAAACAACGATTCAAAGAAGTTTAATTGATGCATTTCATTATGGACCTCCACATTTAACAAGCTTTTTTTTAATCACTTAAATTTAAATAAAAATTTTGAAACACGTGAGCTAAATGCATTCAATGCAAATAGTTTACAAGCAGTTCATAGTGTAATCATGTATTTGTTTAATTAGCTGTATAATTTTTTTATACGATTATTATATTACTAAAAAATTATATACATACATACATATCGCATTTAATCAACAGGAGGGTATTCACTCAAAATTTAAAAATTTTCAGTAGAATCAAACAATTTTTAAATTTACATTCAAGGCATATGAAAAAGAATTTTTAAACCAGCTTTTCCGCTACCAAAAAGTAGACAAGATAGCATGATATTTATACAGCGATTCTTCCAAAAAGTGAAATATATAAATTTCGAGTTATTCCCTCTTGTTGATCAAGTGCGATATGTGTAATTAAATAAATATGTTTCAACATGAATTACATTATAAAAACAGAGTTTATTAACCCTATATTTCTGTCCTAATTTGAAAGTCCACTACTATAAATATAGATAATAAGATTGATAATATTTCCGCTATTTCAAATATTAACTTCTTAAGGACATTGCACGTAAAACAGGTTTAAATGTTTGGAATTTAAGTGCAACATTAAACAAAATGACGAGGTCCATAACAAAACGCAAGCATTTCACTTTTAAAATTCAATGTTTTTTTACTGAATAATTCTGTACATATGTACTTCAATTCAAAGTCATTTTACAATGTTCATACATTTGCAAGACATTTTTAGGCAATTTTTATGACAACATTGTAATATCTGACCACCATCTGCACGAAGCTTAACATTTCTACCCGATATCTCCATTCTTAATACCCTTTGTACACTAGCATACATTTCGGAGGAATGCATGGAAGATGTTCAAAATGTGAAATACGCGTTCACACTTGAAACATCTAGCATCTACTATCAATAAAAAAGTCACCATTTTGGAAAAAAAACTATTTTTTAAACGATCGATTTTAAACGATAACACCAAAATGTATTTCTAATTCATTTTGTTTAATAGTTTTAGCAAAATTAGGCAAAATAAGGCTTGCAAAAAAGGAAAAACTTGAGAAATGGTAACGCTGCTTTCAAAGCAACTTCCATTTTGTCAGTGATGCCACAATAATAATATAATTTATTGCCACTTTTGTAGTGATGACACTAAAAGAATCGAAAAATGTAAAAAGGGAACAAAATGAGATAGTAACATTCTGTAAAGTTGTTGAAAACTTTTGATTTTTAGCCCTATGTATTTCTTATGGGAAAATTCCAACATCTTCGCAAATTGATGTTAAATGTTAACACGTGTGAAAAGGCTATAAAAAATTTTCAATAAAGACTAGAAATATATTGAAGAAAACACCCCATAAATGCCAAGTAGTCGGCCTTAGGGGGATAAAATGTATAACAGACCTCCATTAGTTTTTTGTTCTTGGCATTTTTTTTAACTAGCACAGTGTAATTAATCAAATCTTATTCCAATACCGTGTTCAGATATGCACCTTTATTGAGTTTTACGCAATAAATTACATTATTGAGCTCAATTATCCATATAAAATTGCAATTTAGTTAATGCTCAATTAATAATAAATTGCTATAAATATTGAGTAAAATTAAAATGCGACCCTGTCACATGTGTGTTTAATGAGCAAAACACGACTTACTAAACAAAGTGTTTTTACATTTGGCGAATGAAATTACAACAAAACAAAGGGGTATCCATTAGGTCTTAGCAAAAACCAGATGTTTATTTCTTTGAGGGTTTTTGCCTTTTCAGAGGGGATATTATGGGGATTTTTTTTTAAATTTGGGAAGTATGAAAAATTGTATCTGGTAGCCCTGCCACTAAATGCATATGATATTTGATTTTATTGTCAATCTCATGTCGTTAATTGCAAAATAATTAACGACAATTTAAATTGATTATCAATAATCTTTTTTAAAATCAATAAAGGAAAAGCGTGTTATAATTGCACTTTCAATTAAATTTATTTAAGTTAAATTATGTTATATAGTGATGGGCAATACATGTACATACATATATCGATATATCAAAATATCGATATTTGTTCAACAATACTGTATTAACTTAAAATCAGTAGAAGAAAATAATTTTTAATTTTACATTATGGGCATATATGCAAAATATGTACATATATACATATCTATTTATATGTAAGTTAACAACGCCATGAATACCGATGTTATTTTGTGAAAATATACGTCATGTTTGCAAGTAAACTTTTATGAACTGTTGCATATAAATTTTATTTAATCATTTAAACAAAAACAGTTACTGATTACTTACCTGTAAATACTTGTAATGTTAAAATACTATTACTTAAAATTAATAGCATAACATTACCTAAAAAAAGAAATTAATATGAAATTTGGTTGCCATGTGGGGCATATGGTCAATACCATGACATTGTAGCAATTATTAAAGTTATGCTTCATTTTATATCAATACATTTATAATATTTTCGGATGTGGTATTTTTATCGAAGCTACGGTCAAACATGGAGTTATCATATTAACATTTTATTACAATAGGTTCATATTTGACCAGATAATTGTTGAGATAATTTAGGACGTAATAAAATATTTTTGAACCGAATTGAATCTATATACTAACAAAATGGTACATATGTTTATTGGCCACAAAGACGCCGCAAAAAGTTTGTATGAAAGCTTCCAGTTTTAATTGGCTTCGTCCCTATGACAATTAAAATGTATGCTATAAATTCAGAAAAGTATCCCAAAAATCAACCAGCAGGAAGTATACCGTTAAATCGATTCAAATCAAACAATCATCATTACACATGCATTATACTATCTTCACCTACTTGCATACATACGTATATTGGTGTACAGTTTAAAAAATATATATTTTATTTCAAGCAAAAAAAGGAAGGTTTTTAAAATTTTTATTTTTTAATATTTTATATGTAGATTGATGATACGTTATTTTGTTTTAGGAAATAACAATTCCCGATAACGTTAGCCACATAGCGTTAAGGATATTAAAAAACCTGTCAACATTTAAAAAGTGATATTTCCAAACCACGTAATAATTTTAGGTGACGATATGTATATTTATGTAAATACTTTGGCGCTTTACAAAAAAAAATATAATTTAAAGTAAACTTTAAGAAAAAAGTATCTACGTATAAGTTTTGTTTAAACTATACAGATCTATTTTTATGCATGGCAGTCTTCTGTTGTTTTTTTTAGATATTATCGGGGAAACCATAAATATGCAATTGCATGTTTTTCCTTGTGTGACCAATGAAGGCAGAAACAATATATTTATCTGTTTTTTAGCTTTTTATTATTGTTAGTGCACGTTTTTGCATATTTTTCCGTTTGTAGAATTTTTTTGCATAATTTTGTTTAAAGAGCCTTTTTGCAGCATTTTTTTAAAGTTTTTAGCGCACAGTTTGCCTTTTTGTGTCATATTTTGATACATATAAAATTTTTTTTACATGCCTACAAGAGCTTTCGCAGCAAATGAATTTTTTTTGAGAAATTTTGGCTTTTCTATTTTAAATATCTATCAAATTTGGTAAATACATTTAAATTGTACTAAAGCTTATTACAATGCTGTCATTCCAAATAGGGTAAAATCTCGAAAATTCGTCTGTAAATACTATGGGATTTACCGATTATAATTTAATTGTTTTTATTAAATGGAACCGTTATTAAATTGTAGAATATTTTGTTATCAAATTATCATTTTTTTAATTTTTTGGGGCATATTTTTAACAATATTCAAGGCATATATGCCCATAAAACGTTTTTTTAGAGTTTATTTTTGGTTTCCCTGGTTATAATATATCTATTATATTTTGAAAATGTACATCTATTTAAAGGTTGGTCCAAAATGATGCACGGTGCTAATTGTAAGTCACACCATAACGTCAAGTTTTTTGCCCAACTTAATTTGACATTTCTTTGTTTCAGTGTTTAACCATGGTGTAAAACACAATTGAGCAGCGCAGCGCGTTAAGATTGTTGAAGCTTTTTACAAAAATTTGCGTTAAAATCAAACGAATTTCGTGCAGTTCGTGATTTTTTGTGTCCACAATCCGGAGAATTGGGCTCAAATTTTAGCAAGTCGGGTCTGTAGGAAATGTGAAAATACCTGTGCATGCTCGCCCAGTTTGTTCTGCGGAAAACATTGCTGTTGTTCGAAAATAAGGTCGGCCAAGCAGTTACCATGAATGGTGTTTGCTATCGCGAGATAATAACGGACTTCTTGAGAATATGGATATGGACAATATGTAATTCCAACAGGATGGTGCCACTTGCCACACAGCCAACGAAACAGTGGCTCTTTTGCGCGAGAAATTCAATGACCGTGTTATCTTACGTCGTGGCGATGTTAATTGGCCGTCACGATCATGCGATTTGACAACGTTTATTTGGGAATATTTAAAAGAAAAAGTGTACCTCAATAAGCCAAGAATAATTCAATAGCTAAAGGATGCGATAATTTGGCACATTAACGACATTTAACCTCAATTATGTCTCAGAGTCATGGAAAATATGGACCATCGAATAGAGATATGCCACCGAAGCCATATATTTTTTACAAAACAAATTTTTTTTTTTGATTGTTGAGAAAACTATGGGTGTGCGATGTCCGTCTGTCTGTCTGGCCGTCTTACGTTTGATATGAGTTCTCCGAAGACCCCAGACATGATAGGGGCTTCGATATTTTACATTTATGTATGTACTGGTGTGTGGGTTGGACACCAGTGTAAAATAACTTCTTCTGGATAGATATTAGGGAGGACCGCTGAGATGTAACGGTGGGCTATCTAGAAAATGGTTATTATTATAATTGCTCCAGAGGAATAATTATAATAGAGTGGGGTTATGGGGAGAGAATGAAACCAGACTTTAGTAATTTTTTCCAATCTTGTTTATTACAATTCAGGTTCCTTTCTTAACTAGCTATACGTACGTACATTTGTTACAAAATGGATTAACCGCTTGGCAAATATTGGTTTACTATGCCACAACTCAATATCAGGTAAATTTGATGATAGCTGCTCGCACTGCCGGGTAACGATGTTGCTTGATCTCGTGCTCAAAAGTAAGTGTCCCCTTTCGCATCAACAAAATATGTATGTTATAAAAGTAAGTATAGAATTCGTTACAAATGACAAATGGAAAGGCTGTAGCGAGTGTTTATTCTACAGTGCGGGCAACTTTCATCAAATTTACGATATTAGGTGTGGTGATTATAATAGTTCAATGAAAATTCAGTTAAATTTAGCTCATTTAAGTTTGACATTGCGACTTATTATTAGGTAAGGAAATGGGATAATAAAAAAAAATGATTAAATAATACAATTTGAGGTAATAGTTACAACGTTTGTAGATGCTTCTGTTGATATGTACAAATCCAATTCGTACAATGTATGTTTCTTGCTATTGAAATTCAGCAAGATCGGTCCACAAATGGCTGAGATATGAGCAAAAAACCACGACTACTTCTATTTATTCCCAAAAATCCCTTGGTGTTGTTGTTTTTGTATATCCAAATTTTTGTGTTTCCAAATTTAGGTTATCAATACACAGCATTCCACAAAATGTGGGATTGAAGAAGTGGGCGTGGTACCTCCCGTACAGAAGACATGAAAAATTGTATAAATACTTGAATTTTTGGGCTGTCTTATATATACGCCAAATATACCAGATCGGAAATCTTTAGTAGAACAAATTTTCTAAAAAACTACGCCAAATATACCAGATCGGAAATCTTTAGTAGAACATATTTTCTAAAAAACTCGGAAAAATCGGTTCAGATACAAAAAAGATATGACCAAAATACTAATTTTTGGGAACCATATGTCTTCCTGAGTTCAAGTTTTATAACACCAGGTAATGGAAAATTTTAATTTTTGTATTATGGTTTACAACTTTGCCATTGCGGTGAACAAAAACATCAAAAAAAAAAAATTACATCTCATCACAATTAATTTAGTTGTCAACCGAAAATCGGGCCATATTTCATTTCAATCATATTCAAACAACGTTCCTTCATAGTTCAGTTGTCGAGGGGAATTGTTAAGGTTAGAAACTGTGAGTCCCCTGGTTCGAATCTTGGTTTTTCAAAAAAAAAAAAAAATTTTAAGTTTTATGTTCTAAAAACGATTTAAAAAAAATATTTACCAGTTTTTGCTTTTTAAATTTAACTTATAATAAAGTTTTTAGTATTGTAAATATGTATGTATATGTAAAAATTATTTAGTTTTTGTCTAGTTGCTCTGGATTCTTTTAGCACAATGGTGAAGGGTATATAAGATTCGGCACAGCCGAATATAGCACTGTGATATAACAACGATTTTTTCTGGTAAATATCGTTATCCTGAAAAAAAACAATTCTTATAATAACAATAGTTTGATTTTTATTAAGGTTCTTATCGCTCCTGAAAGTTTTAAAAATTATGATAGGCCGTTTTGCCTTTAATATAACGATATATTGAGTTTAAATTTGGTCAGTTTCAAAGGATTATTGTAGGGATTGCAGAAAATTTTGGTCGGATAAAAATTTTGAAACGGTAATCCTGCTATCAAGGGATTTTTTGTATTTAATAAAGTATAAAAAACTTCCATTCATCCGAAATACATACTACAAAAATCTTAATACACAGGTACAAAATGTTTGAACTTGTATATTATTTTTTTCGAATCGAAATAAGCGGTAACCCCCTAGCATTTGAATTTGATATCAAATTTCCATATTTGCGCTTACGATTAAAATGTTTGAACTTGTAAATTATTTTTTTCGAATCAAAATACGCAGTAATCCTCCTAGTTTCAATTGTCCAACCGCTTTTAGACAATAATCATCGTTAATTCATCTCAGTGTTTTCTCTGTAGTAAGTTTATGTAGGAGTTACAATATTTTCCCCAAACCTTTTTGTGTTGGTGTAAGATAAAAGTTATAACAGTGAGTTTAAAATATGGGTGGAAAGTAATTAATTTAAAATGTTTCAAAATACGCTTTTGGTTTAGAACTAATGGCCTCTTTATCGTTTTTGAACGAAGTTTTCTATCGCTTCACTTACATGTAAAAAGAAAACAATATTTTATAATTTGTTTTTGTTTTAGATGTAAGTTAGGCGAACGAAGTTTTTTGTTTGAAAAAAGATCAACAGGCAGTTAGTTTTAGGATTATACTCTATAAGTATAACCGAGGCCCTTTGTGCCTTATAGGAACAACAGGAATTTATATATAAATCATGCAATTCTGAATAAGAGCAGAGTTCGTATTTATTTACTAATACTTTCTAAATCATATTGAAAATGGAAACGGTGTTAGTTAAAACAAACTTGTTTCAAACAAGAATTTTTTATTCAAGTGCGTCCGTCTAATGAAATAGAATTTTATTATATAACATCTGTATTAAATACAATGCAAAGCTGCCATAAAAACCGGTTAACTTATAACTGAAGTGTTGTTAAAAAAATACATAAGTCTAAGAAAAGGTTTTTTCTAATTTTTTTTTTATTCTATAAAATTCAAGATTCAGTTAAAAGTTCAAGGTATTAAATTCTGAATCACATGCTATAAAATAAAAGTTTTTTTTTATAGAAAAATACAAACAGATAACAATTTGAAAACGATCTATTTGAAAAGGCGAATAATGGAATTCTAACTTGAAATAAAGTAATGGAACTTACGTTGTAAATGAAATAGAAATGTAGAAAACTGCAAAGAAGGGGTTCGTGCCTGAATCTTTATTAATTATGTTATTTATAAAAAAAAATTATTGTTAATTACAGTTTTATTGGAGTGATATAATATTTTATATTATAAGTCATTGCACGCTGATGTAACTTTTTTCGATAAAAATCACTCATGCGAAAAATGTTTGTTAGAGCCAAAATCAAAAACGAATTCGTAATATAAATTTTAACTTACACAAACAATTTTTTTATAAATACATACGAATTAAGTAGTTTACGGAAGTTTATTTTTTGTTTATTTTTTATATCAAGTGTAATATTTTTTAAAGCGTGCAGATTTATTTAATGTTGGTGACAGTTGTAATTGATAAAATAGTAACGAAATTTTGTTCTGTTTGTAGCTAGACATGAAGATATTGAACAATGGTTTTACACACGCTTCTTCATTATCTATTGTTTTGTGTGCACAAGAACAAAACGTAGGCCTATTAACCCTGCAGTTAGTTCGTAAAAAGTAAGGATTTAGATTAGTTTATTACAAGTTGTTACGAGTGCAACAATGACAAAAATTGTGATATTTCGGCTGCACAGCTTTATACGTTATGACTAGGAATGCGATTTCCATGCAAATGCATGTTTTTTTGTCGATAGTTTAAGAACGAGGCGCCCATTACCTTTCCGAATCATTGAATTTTAGTTAAAATGGCATCAATTTGTTTTTGCATATTTTGGTGAAAATGCATATTTAGGTTTTAAATGCATATTTGTGCATATTTTGAGTGATTTTTTTTAATTTCCATATTATCAAAAAAGTTCTTAAAAAATTTTTAAATACACAAAAAAACATAAAAAAAAAATTTTAAATTAAAAAAGAGATTATTTTGGATCCTTCTCTTTTAAGTCGATACATCGCCTTACATGGTTAAGGCTTCTAATGGTCTTAAAATATTTGATCCAAACCTGTTGCAAGTTACTTGCTTGGCACATGGGCTATACAGCGTTGCAAGCCAATTTTAATTAAATGTATCCCTTGATTCCCCTTCCACTATAGCCAGTAGTAAATAGATGGGAGCCTGGCTAGATGCTTCAGAATTCTATTCAAAAAACTTTGAGTAATTTCAGAATGTCAGAAGAGCTTGTGGATACCGAGAATTATGCAATTAAAAAAGTAAAATAAATATAAAATTTAGATAAAATCAGAAGTCAATTAGCATTTGTATTTTCCAATTACGGATATATTGGTGAAAAAATAACTTATTAGGAGAGATTTAGATAACTCAATACTTAAGTCAAAATAATTGATATTGCAGGAAATAAAATTAACAATGTGGGGGAAGAATAGCCCGACAAATTAAAAAAAAATCCAAAACGTTTTGCAAAAAATTAAGGATTTCAAAAACATTCAAATAATTTTCAAACATTTTTGATCTGATCTGGAATCAAAGTGGGGTCTGAAAATTCATTTTTTCCAAATGTATTGGCATTCTTCAAGTACAAGACAAAGTTCTACTTTTAATAAAACATTTATTTAAACAAACAAAAATTAAAATAAGTTATAATATTTAGTTTTTTAAACTTATTTACAATATATTGAAGTTTTTATATTTTTGTTTTTTATGGAAATTGTTAAAGTTTTTAGTGCATATTTTTTATTGTTTTAGTGCATATTTTGAATTTTTTAGTGCATATTATAAGCGAATATTTTCGATTTTTTAGTGCAAGAAAATCTACAAAACAAATAAAAACGAATTACTTGTTCGTTGTAGGACAACAACAACAACGCTAAAGAAGTAGATATAACAACAATTTACTTATTTGTTGTGAGCACAACAAGAACACTACAAGAAGAAAAACAAATTATTTAAATTTTTAAGAAATAAAATAATTTAAAAAAAGAAGGAAAAGCGCCGATTTTATTTGTTAAAGTTATTAAGTTAAATCCGTAAAATTTTCAAAGTAGAACGATGACGAAACCCATATCGGGATATTCTAATGGTGTCTTAGAATTGAGGGGGGAATACAACAATAGTGAAAAAACATACCAAACTGACATACACGAGTATAAAGGTATGTAGGTATACTATTCTCACATACCAAGTATGATCGTCTAATATGCGCTTAACACGCGACATGTATGTATGTACATATTTTGCAGTGGGAAATTTGACAAGTCAGACGTAAAAAATATCTCGTGTACGGGATACTTAAGGAATGAATGCCGTATGTCTGCAAAGAATTTTCTTTAAAGTTAGTCATTAGTAAAGGTACTTTTACACGATATGTATTTGCAGTGGCTTTGTCAAATGTAAAATCCGGTGCAGTGAAATAACGCCGGGAGAAATAACACCGGTGGGTGTAATTTCCCAATGAAAAGGAAATAACGCCGGCCGGCCTTATTTCCTATTGCGAAAAGAAATAAGACCCCCGGGGTGTTATTTCCTCTTTAAAGCAGCCTTTATTTCTTTTTGCAAGAGGAAATAAAGCCGACCGGCGTTATTTCCTTTTCATTGGGAAATAACGCCTGCGAATGTAACTAATCAAAGCATTTTATATTTACAATAAACATAAGTATGTATTCAAATTAATTTATCAAACAATTTATCAACAAACATTAATAAAAGTACCGTTTGTTTTTGCATGTTAAAACAACATGCTTAGACAAAAAAAAAAAAAAAAGATTAATAAAAGTACCGTTTGTCTTTGCATGTTAAAACAACATGCTTAAACAAAAAACATAGAAACGTTTTGGTCAATGAAGAATTAAAATCAATAATGATAATTAACAACAAATGTGCTCTAAGCAGAAATAAAATTTTAACTAAAGCTTCTCTGTATAGCCGGCCTTCGGCCGGGCGCAAGGATTTTCTCCTCTATAGTATAAAAAAGACCGGCTTCGCTAACTAAAGCATCTCTGTATAGCCGGCCTTCGGCCGGGCGCAAGGATTTTCTCCTCCATGGTATAACAAACGCTGAAGTGAAATAACGCCGGCTTTATTTCCTCTTGCAAAAAGAAGTAAGACCCCCGGGGTGTTATTTCCTGTTTGGAGCCGGCGTTATTTCTTTTTGCAATAGGAAATAAGGCCGGCCGGCGTTATTTCCTTTTCATCGGGAAATTACACCCACCGGTGTTATTTCTCCCGGCGTTATTTCACTTCACGTAGAATCCACATGTCTGTCAAAATTGACAAATACAGAAGGTTCATAACTTTTACTTTCACACGTTCGTTTTTTGTTTTATCTGACTAAAATCGTTCACAACAGCAAATTATAGGTGATTTATATTTCTATTCTCTTTTAATTGTATTTCAGTTAATTAAAAATTTTGTTATTTTAAAGAATATGTTTAAATAAATAGATTTTCAAGTATATTTGCTATTTAAATAATTGAATTGCATACAAAACCCTGTACTAAAAAAAACTTGGTAAAACAGGGTTTTTCAGTGTTATGAAAACTTTAATAAATGCTTAAGGCTAGTTATATTTACTATTATACTTTGTGTTAATACATGTCAAAAACTCAAGTAATATGTAAAAGTCTGATAGTGTGAATGCATGTGTGATGAAAATAACAAGTATTATGAAAAAAAGTTTGACATCCCATCAGTGTTGCCAATTAAGCCATTTAGTGGCTAGATTTAGCCATTTTTCACCCTGTTTAGCCATTAAAAAATGAGTTTAGCCATTAGCCATTTTTTTAGCCATTTTTCAAATTGTTTAGCCATAAAATTTTTTTGCCGTTTTTCTTTAAAAGGAATAATTTTTATTTTATTATAAAAATTTATAAAAGTAAAACAAACATTTTTAACAATTAAAACGCCTTTAACTTAAATCACAACTTTTACAAATGTTGAAAATCGCTATAAACGATGATGATGAAACATCTTTCAAAATAAAGGAACAGTATTCCAATACTAAATTTATAAAATGGATCACCACAAACATTGTGATATTGGTTGCAAGTATTTCAGTAAAGAGATGCAGGCAGCAACAAAATTTTTTTAGAAATCTCAGAATTGACTATAAAGCCAAGTAAACATCGTTAAAAGTAATTTGAGAAATAGGTTACATTTAGCAACTTTAATTCGATTTTTTTAATTAGGTAAAGAATTTTACTGTAACAATAAAATATTTTTACCAACACCACAACAGTGGAGTGGGTACTATGCGTTTGTGCTGATGTTTGAAACACCTTAAAATATTGATACTTAAGGTATGTTCAGACCTAACAAATATTTGACAATAAACAATTTCTATTTATTTACAAAACTTTAATTTTAAAATGATCATTGTATAATGTAATTTAGAAACTGTTAAATAATGTTTGCCCTAGCCAAACGTTTTGCAAAAGCAAACAATTCTTTAAGAAAACTAGTGGTCACATGTAGGACGTCAAATATTTAATAGGTGTGAACATAGCTTTAGCCAATCTTTATGTATACCGATTGACTCTGAATCACTTTCTGAGTCGAATTAACGATGTTTGTCCGGCTGGCTGTCCATGCACACCTTGTACGCAAAGTACAGGTCGCAAATTTAAACATAATTAATACAATTTGGTACATAGGTTATAATGTGGTGTACGGTATCATCTAGTCAGGGTTGACCGACTATAATTTTTTACTTGTTTTTTATTGTAGATCTGGACTCAAAAAAAATGTGTTGGGTAAATGTTGTCGTAATTATGATTTTTCTTCAAATTATTTAAAACTAATAGGCACGAGTGATTCCTATGAGATGAGCAATAACGACGAATTTTTCGATGATTTAATTTTTTAAATATCTATCAAAATATTAATTTACGTTTATTCTTATTGAAGAAATTGATCTTAACTTACAATTTCATCGTAAACAACTTTAAATGAATTATTTCTGTTTTGTTATAGAATTTTAATGTGTTTTTACTTAAAAAAAAAAGTTTAGCCATTTTTTAGCCATTTTTTTCCGTAAATTTAGCCATTTTTCGTCACCAAGTTTTGGCAACACTGTATCCCATACGAATTCATCGTTTTTTGAAAAATTTCTAAACAAAAATAGTTTTCATTGGATCAGGGTTGCATTTTATTTCATGTGTGAGTGTTTATACTTTGTGTGATGGTGTGAACACAAACTGTTATGTTAAATTATATTTTTTGACAGTCGCAACAAAACTCATTAGATTTCTATCTCACAAAGTATTATGGAATACGTAAGACTTGTGAGATAGTGTAAAGTAGCCTTTAGCAATATTGAAAAAAACAATTTCGATTCGTTCATTACACATTGCAGCACTAAAATCTTGAACCAATTGAGACCCCAAAATCTGAAAGAACAGTAGAAAAAACCCTAGCTGGGGTTTGAATTATTAGCTAAGGTTTTTTTTATTCGCTTTTGAAGTTTTCGACAGGGGGTGGATTTTAGTACAATTTTTAAAAAACATGTACTGATTCTTAAGTCTATATCGCGCGAACTATCCCAAATACTGCTTGTCTCTGTTCGGCAAATTTTTAGCTCTTAATCAGATCTAAAAATTTTACCTTGAGATAAAATCAAAAAAACAACAACATCTTACTTAAAACAGCAAAACTGTCAAAAAACGTAAAATTTCTTCATAGATTTTTATTGTTAATGATGAAAATATAAGGACACTTCAAATATTTTAAAATAGATACTTAAGGCCCAGCTATAATATGCTTAAGTTGGCTTAAGCAGTTGTGCGAATACATGTCAATCATATGAGGCAAACCATATTGTACTTAAGAAAACTTTTTGGTTAATTTTATGAAACTGGCATTTGCTTAAGCAAAGTGCGAAACAGATCGCACTTTCCGTATGGAATAAAATACTTTTTGATATTTTGTTTTTTTAAATGTTTTTGAGAGGCTTTTTGTTAATTTTTTACAGTAGCTTAAGCCAGCTTATGCATATTATCGATGATTTAAACATAATGAATGAGAAATAAGGACACTTCAAATCTTTTTAAATATATATTGAACTTAAGTCGTCGCTTTCGAAACTATGCTCATCATCTGAAAACATGTTTCCGACCGTTTCGCTAGCTCTATTTTCGTATGAAAATACCTTATTGCTAGACCAGCATACTTCCCCAAGCACCGCATCTATTTTTCCCCTTTGAACCGCTTTTCCATCGGAATGGCTACTTGGTGGAAGCGCTCACCTTGCTCATCAGATCCTGTTGGCAATTGTTTTTCAAATTCTGCTAAAAGATTTTTTAAAAAGTGAAGTTTTAATATCATGGTGACACCGATTGCTTGGAATGACCTAAGCATATTTTTATACCCTTCACCGAAGGTAAGAGGGTATATATAACTTTGTCATTCCGTTTGTATGTTCCACAATATACCACCCTATAAAGTATATATCTTCTGGGTCCTTATGAAAAGCGAAGTTCAAATCCGGTTGTCCGTCTGTCCGTGTATATGTTGAAATGGATTTTCCGAAGACCCCAGAAATGATGGGGACTAGGTTGACATATATTTATGTCACATATACTCCGTTTAAGTTTGCTATTGAAATTCAGCCAGATCGGTCCAAAAATGACGGAGATATGAGCAAAAAACCACGACTGCCTCTTATTTTACCCAATAATCCTATGTTGTTGTTTTTTTTTTTTATTTGTTTTTTCTGCATTTCTGGAGAACGGCAAGAACCAAAGTTTCCAAATAAGATCCAATCATCTTGGTTATCAATTGCACCATGGTGAAGGGTATATAAGATTCGGCATAGCCGAATATAGCACTCTTACTTGTTTACTAAAACTTTCCATTCGTCTCTCAATTTTTACTTCCTTATGTTCAAAATCATTAATTTTTCAAAAGGCCCAACTATAACATGCATAAGCTGGCTTGAGCTACTGTCAAAAATTAGCAAAAAGCCTCTCAAAAGCCTTTAAAAAAACAAAAATAAAATCAAAAAATATTTTTTTTGCAAATTTTATTAAGCAAATGCCAGTTTCATTAAATTAACCAAAAAGTTTTCATAAGTTCAATATGGTTTGAAGTGAATATTTGAAGTGTCCTTATATTTTTATCATTAACAATAAAAATATGTGACGAAATTTTACGTTTTTTGACAGTTTTGAGTAAGATGTTGTTTTTTTTTTATTTTATCTCATGAGAGGTAAAATTTTTAGATCTGATTAAGAGCTAAAAATTTGCCGAACAAGCAATACAAGCAATATTTCGAAAAGTTCGCGAGATATACTCTTAAAAATCAGTACATGTTTTTTAAAAATGTACTAAAATCCAACTCCAGTCAAAACTTCAAAAGCGAATTAAAAAAATACCTTAGCTAATAATTCAAACCCCAGCTAGGGGTTTTCTTCTACCATCATAAGCTTTCAGATTTTGGGGGTCTCAATTGGTTCAAGATTTTGAAGTTGAAAAATGTGTTATCGACTGAAACAATAAGAAATCAAATTGCTTTCGAATCGAAAAAGTATACGATTACGACGGCCAGAATTAGCTCCCATAGCTGATAGACTAGCTAAGTATATGACTAAACTTTTGCAAATAAAATACACATTTAAATTAATAATATCTTAAATTAAATAAAAAATTTCTTTATTCAAATTAACAAGTACAACATACAAAACAGTTAATTATACAAAACCGTTATATTTTGCATTATTTCGAACACAACTGTCCGCTCAAAAATAACACACAACTGGTCTTGGTCAAGTCAAAATTGTGCGATTGTCTGTCTTTGTTTTGTGATGACTTAAACAATATTTGGAAAGACCTCGATATTGAAAAAAATAAAACAAAAACAATACTACAAGACTACGTTATAAATAAAAAAAAAGTCAAGATAAAACCTTTCGATAGGAGAATTTTTTGCTGAAAACATAATATACAAAATTTTAAAACAAACTCAAACACCAAAATAAGTGTTATTTAAATAATTGAATTGAATACAAAACCCTGTACTCAAAAATAAACTTGGTTAAACATTTAAAAATCAAAACACAAACACAGAGCGGAAAATTTAGAATTGAATACAAGGTCATTGTAACTTTAACATTAAAAAAAAAATAAAAATAATTAATTATTATTAAGCACTTATTTTAGCTGAAACTGCAATAAATACTTTGATAAAAGTTTTTTGTTGTAGCTGTAATTTGATTCCATGTTTTTGTCTCTCTTCTTAAGAAAAAAAAGTATGTAAAAATACTTGATTATGTAGAGATACATGCAGTAAAATATTAATGACATTAATGTAAAGAGATTTTAAGGTATTAAATCGTTTTTGGTTGATTTTATTTATTCTCCAACAATAATGACAGGATTTGTTCATATGTATGAAAAAAACGTCTTTAGCTTAATTACAATTTGTTCTAAATCAGTCTATGATTTCACCTCATCCCAATACAAATTTTATCTCCGAATTAGTGTTGAGAACTTTAATGAATCTATCTCGACAACAGATTAATTTCATATTGGAATAAAATAAACAAATCAGTGAAAAAATCGGGTATTAATTTTTTTTGTAAGCGATGGGAACAGTTCCCATTTGAGGCTCCCTTTGCGATTTATCTCTCGTTCTTGTTAAACCTCGTATCACATAGAGCTCTAAAATAGGTAATAATTACTAATACATTTGGTAAAATCAGTCGAAATTTAGTTAACAAAAGGCTCCCTTAAGATAATCAATATGTAGGCAGATCGGAATAGTTAATAGCCTTTTTTGATTCACCTAAAGCCTATAGTACACGGAATGTAAAAAGAAACATGCGCATGTGGTTCTGACGTAACTTTGACGTCACTACAAAGCCACAATAGGCGTTCGTGTTGTGTGATGACGACAAAATTCCGTCAGAAGTACATGCGCATGTGGCTTTTTACATTCCGTGTACTATAGGCTTAAGCATTAAAATAGTTTAGTTTAATATTGGTAGTAAAAGTGACCGACTATAATTTACAAATAGCAAAGATGTACCCTTTTCTGTCTAAAATAATGGATTTGTCCAAAATATGTTTTTTATATGGTTGAAATTAAACCAAATAAGTATTATTTTACAGAGCCAGCATAAAGAAATGTGTTCCAAAGCCAAGGCTGATACAACTTAGTTTGAATACTCTAAAAATGTTATGTTAGTTTTATGTTGAAAATAAGCCAAATCGACCAATTATTTCAACTTATTCCCATACAAATGTTCACTCCGAAATAAGAGCTTTTGATTTATACGATTAGAAAAAAGAGCTAAACTGTTTGAATCTTTTTATTACAATGGAAATAATCCTTCCAAAACGCCGATTTTTTTGAATAAACATTTAGGAGGTTCCGATTAAAAAGAAATTTTTGAACCAAGAAAGCTAGAAAAAATTTGAAATTTAAGCAAACACAAGTAAGAGTGCTATATTCGGCTGTGCCAAATCTTTAATACCTCCACCAAGAGTTCGAATATTTCAGGGGTGGGCTTCATATGGTATTAAATAAAAAATAAGTAAATTTTTATAAAAACTGACCTAACAGTTGCCTAATTTGATGAAAATATCGTGATTAATTTCAGAAATATTATTAGGCGTTTGAAAGTGATTTTTTGGAGGAGATTTTACAAATGGAGAGATTTTACAAATGGAGAGATTTTACAAATGGAGTTACCGTAAATTATAGATCGGTTATCACTAAATTCGGTAGCGTGTTTTTTTAGTATTACAAAAACCTAAATTAGAACAAATTTTAATACAGTAATTAATTTTTGTTAAGAATTTAATGCTTCTTTAATTGATTTTCATAAGGCTGCTTTATATGGGATTCATGGTTAATTATGCACTGATTATCACAAAATTACATGGTGTCGTTTCTAGCCACACAAAGATAAATTGAACCAAATTTTACTACAATATTTATATTTGCTACGGCTTTAGGCGAATTTAAATTATTTCTAAGAGTAGGCCTAGAATAGGACGATCTTAACGAAATATGGTGGAGTGGTTTCTAATGTTACAAAACTATGGCAGACTTATTATTGCTACAATGCCATTGTTCGTTACGAGGTCAGGCTAACTAAACTGTATTTCGGGCATAGGCTTTATATGCCGCCTATGGTAAATCATCCGACCGATCTTTACGAAATTTGGCGGAGTGGTTTATTATCGGTTGAAACTGTGCCCACTAGAGGTGAACGCATAAAAAGATGCTTAAACGCTAAACAAACTGTATTACTTTATTGACATTTGGTCTAATTGATGTTTTTTAATACTTTAAATAACTCTTCGCATTTTATGATGAACGTTTAACAATTTACAATAGGTCTAATATAAAACCCCCTTCTGAATTTTATTTTAATATGAATAATTGTATTTCTGAAATAAATCATTATATTTTTTTTTATTAAGTCAAATAAAGTTTTATATTACTTTTGGAATAGACTTTAATACGCCTGAAACCGCAATGAATTATAATACTGTGAGGTCAGTTTTAATAAAGATTGCTTTGTAATTTATAAATCCCATTTATATAAAGCCCACTCCTGAAATATTTGAACTCTCGGTGTAGGGTATCATAGATAAGGCTCCGCCGAATATAGCACTCTTACTTGTTATTTTTATATTTATCTTAGTCATATTTAATTGGGTCGAAAAAGGTTCAGTTCATGTTGTTAAATCAGATCAATAAGTGCTTTTTAGCCGATATAGGAATTATTCACATGTTATTTGTTCAACACCACAAAAAATAGGACAAATTTTTTCTTAACAATTTTTGGATCTTGAATTTCGCTTTTATTAAAATTTCATTGTATGTCGTAGAAAATATGATCGCAAATTTTACTTGGTATGTATAGTCATTAAGTTTTGTTTATTTCTTTTGTGCTATTATTTATAAAATTTTTATTTGTTATTCAATAGTTTATTATGTTTTATAAAGTTAATATAAATCTCTCTATCCACGAGTTTATGTATTATTTATAAATGACATATATGTATATTTGTATGGCAGTTTTTTTTTAAGGAAAAGAGAATGATGATAGTGAAAGCGTATTAATTATTTTTCAATGATTGGTGTAAATCAAATTATATATTCATTTTTAGTTAATTTTGCAGTTGGCAGAGATCGCAAAATTGCTTTTAAAAATTTACACTCTATAAGATCAGGTTTGCTAGAAAATTGGCATAGAACTTGATGATCCGTTTTAATTTCTTTGAAGTAAGAATATTTAAATAATAAATGGTAGTTAATACTAATTCACACAAACTGTGGTTTTATATTATGTATATACTGACATAATTTGCGATTAATTTCAAAAAACAAAAACAGAGTCACGTTCTTAAGATTAAAATTGAAATCGATAATTTAATTATTTTAAAATGAAATTAGTTTTTACTGGTTTAAAGAGTAGTTCTGCTTAGGATAATAATATGAATTTAAGGACTTACGGCCTTATGCAAAAAAATTAAAGCGAGCTTGATGTGTTTGTTTAACAAAAAATTTTTATGGAAAACCGGTTTTAGCAAATACTCATATTATTTAAGGCCGTTTATTATTAAAAAAACAAAATAAAATTGTTTGTAAGTTGTATTTTTACCATTCTTAAGTTCAAACTGATTCTTTTAAATATCTGTTTATTACATTCAAAACAAATGAGTTTATAGTACAGTAAAATATATACTTTTTTTAGCTTTGTCGTTCTAATGTATGTATTTGCAAAATTTTCCATCACAACACATTTTGTAATATAATGTCAACGAAAATGGACCATTTGTTATGGCAAAACGTGTTGTTGTTTGTTAAAATTGATAATCAGGTCAATATAAAGTAGTTTAACAGGTTTATTTATGGTGTGCAAAATAATTATCAAATAAATAGAGGCATGTATACTTAAAGTAAACATTATAAAATCTTACACGTACTCCTCTTTAAGAACACTTTTAACTTTTTATGGTTGTCAGAATTAACGCCGCACAATTGTTTATGTTCTTAAATGAAAGGAAAACGTATGGCACGACAACCTAACGGAAAAAGCAAAAGTTTCCAAATAAGGTACAAACATTTCGATCATCACAACATCCCATAAAATGTGGTCGGTATTAGAAAGGTGGGCGAGGCACAAAATAGTTTTTTATAAATAAAGAACAGTAAGAGAAATATTGTCCAAGTTTCGTACACATAGATGCAAAGATAGATACAAAGACGTTATAGCAAACAACGTACAAGCATTTTGGTTATAGATACACAACATCCGACAAAATGTGAGCGGGATTGCAGAAGTAGGCATGGCACTTCTCTTACAAAGACATTATAGATTTTTGTCTATTTGTAGAACGGCAATTGCTAGTTTCCAAATTAGGTCCAAGCATCTTGGTTATCAATACTCAACATCCGACAAAATGTGGTCGGGATTATAGAGCGCGAAACAAAATGATTTATTTATTTCTAAAGAACGGTATTAATATAACTTTCTGCTCTTATCGCACCATTATGAAGGGTATATAAGATTCGGCATAGCTGAATATAGCACTCTTGTTATAGAATCAATTTAAACTGCCATGTTTTAGAATAAAATTCAATAGACATCTTTACTTTACAAAGGTAAACATTTTAATAAGGTTTATTAAATTTAAAAAAATTAAATTAGTTTCAAAGAGAATTTTTATTGTATTCTCCTTTGGACTCCCATTTGGGAACCGTTGATCTAGAGAACTGCTACAAACATAACCTTTAAGTTCACTAATTATTATTTCAGTTTAAATGGATTAGACCCGCTGAAAATGTAACACATATGTTTAATAGAAGAAAAGAATAGATATTAACTTTTTAAATAAACAGATAAAGAATTTTAAAATATTTAGTTAAGACTCTGCAGGATAATGTTAACATTAATTTAAAGTTTTTTTCAGATTGAGGTTTAAGATCAGTGGAAATTGTATTGATTAGAATATCTAGAAACATACCGACAAAAACATTCAATGTTTAAGATTCCCTAGCATAACCTTTTTTGTATCGCCCCTAATCTTTAAGAGCTTCTTCTGCGAAACTCACTTTTCGACTTAGCATGTTTTTTGAATTGAGCTGTCGATATACATATTGTATTGACTTTGCGTAGAGAATCATGCCCTTTTATTAAAATCAATTATCAAATATTACCCCAATATACATCTTAATCGACATTTAATATAAAAATGCTGTACAGAGGCAACATTAACTCAAATTAAACTAAAAACATTTAAAATCAATTGGCTTATTGAAAGAAATTCAGTTCTTTGTCTTGACTCTATCCTAAAGCCCTTTTGGTATTCAGCTATGGGTTGGGCACTGCTTCGGCCTCTAAATACGAGTAGAGACAATTCAAAGGAGTCAAAATGAAATGTTTTGTATCACCACAGTCGCCTTCTTGCATTTTAAAAACTCGAATATGCAAAAGGATCTAAAAGGCTTGATTTCCACTCAAATCCTTTAGCTCGAAGGCAGCCACACCCGCCCAAGGAGAAGTAATACCGCAGGACTAATCTGAACAGAACAGCACTAAGCCCTTCATATTTCTATGTAAACAAAAAGAGACAAATATTTGACTAATTCTAAAAGTTTATATTTTAAAATCTGAACATTTAATAAATTAATGTAAAAAAGAATACATAATTTAAATTGGGCAAGACAATATCAGGGAGGGAAAAACCTCTTATCTTAACGCTTATCTAGAGAAATGTAAGAGGTAGCATATGGCGGTATTTAAAGTATGTCTGCATATACTTTATAAGGTTTATTTTTTAGTCTGTTACAGTTAAAGTTTCTAAGCTCCACTTACAATAATAATAAACCGATGTAAGTACATTAGACCGAATCACCTTACATGGGCAAAAAGATAATTATTTTAATAAAATTTGACGAAATTTAGAATAATTAAAATAGAAAAATTTGGGCAAAAAAGTTAAAGTTGTACCTCCATGAAAAAAAACTTTGACATTTTTTATGGTGATTCCCAAAATATTTGGGGTCTGGCGATAATTTGCCGTGAGCTTAACAGCGTCAAAAAAGGGTCAAAAACTAGTATTTTTCATAAATAAGAAATTCGGTTGAATTAACGTTTCGCTGTGGTGCAGAGGGTAGAATTGCAGGGAATTCTGATGATGAGAATGTGGTTATTCTCGAAACGTAATTTCAACCCGAGTTCGAGCCTCAGCTCAGCCAAAAATAAAAATTATCAATAAATTTTAATTAATTTTATGTTGTAAAAATCCTTTCTTTTGTAAAAATAATTTAATGGAAATTAAATTTGATGAACTCAAGCTTAAAGGCCCAACTTTAATATCCTTAAGTTGGCTTAAGCAATTGTGCGAATACATGTGATTCATATGCGTCGAACCACATTGAACTTAAAAAAACTTTTTGTTAAATTGTATGAAACTGTCATTTGCTTAAGCAAATTGCGAAACAGATCGAACTTTCCGTACGGAATTTTTTTTTGATTTTGTTTTTCTAAATGCATTTAAGAGGTTTTTTGAAAGCTTATGCATATTATAGTTGGGGGTTAGCTAAATATCAAAAATTTAAAATTTAAAATCGACAGTTCAACTAAAAAATCGCAACTGTTCTAATTTGGAAATCTTCATAAAACATGTCAAAGTTAGTTTTGAGGTGGGTACATCAACAACTTTTTTTGAGTCACTCTAATGTACATATGTATACACTCAGGTCTCGTTTTATGCGATAGATGCGTTCCAAAAAAAATCGCATAAATTGAATTCACATAAAACGATACTCTAGCTTCATATAAAAACTAATGATTCGGTCCAAAATTCTGAAAAACCGCATATATTCAAATTTTAATTAAAAAATCAAAACAAAATCGCATAAATAAAAATCGACAAATATGTATGTGTGAAGCGGACAATCCCATAAAAACATTTTGTTGGAAGTCCTTTTTATTTGGCTCAACTTAGTTCTAGTATATATGAATAAGAGTGCGGAATATTTTTTTTCTTTGATGTTTATTTGTCGAATTACGGGGTGGTAAAGTGTTGCCGTTTTAAAAAAAATTTTTTTTAAATTATTATTTCAAACTAAAAAATAATCAAACGAATAAAAAATTTTAGGTGATTCTTATAGCAAATCGATTGATCTTTAAATAAAAAAAAATTAATTGAAAAAAAAATTTCATCTGCAAAACCGGAAATGACGAATTTATATCAAAATTTTTCTAACTTAGTTCTATTTTTTTTTTTAATCGAAATTGGGGTTTAGTGTCCTTATCATATTGTAAAAGTTTTATTATGGGACCTCTATTAGTTTAAAAGGTATGCAAATTTCTTTACACTCGTAAATGTGGTTATTACAATGTTGTACCGTAAAATACAGGAAAGAACGAGTTTAAATTGAAATTTTTTTAACTTCCACCTAATTTTTTATTCTATTTTCACCGAAATTAGCCTTCGTTGTAAAACTAATATGTGCTCCTCATAAGTTTAAAAACACTCATACATAAGTATCGGCTATGCATATAAAAAACACATAACAAACTATAACGATTATATCAGTGATGCAAACTTGGTTTCCAAAATTTTCAAAACCGTAAAAATTTTAAAAAAATCGTTAATTTAAAAATCCGCATAAAACCTGAGTGTATTAGCTATGACATAGTGTTATATGAAAATTTTGCAACAAGATTTTGAAGTGCTACCGCCTTTTATTTTGTTAGGCTTGGTGAAAAAATACATGTGGCAAAAAATGGGGGAGTTTGGTTGAGGGCAAATGGGAAAAGTGAAAAAACTCATAAAATGTCCAACAACTGCTACGGAGTCGAACCTAGAGTAGTAAAATGTAAGACTGACTCCAATTAATTTTTCCTCCCCAACATTTTTATAGAACATACTTACACCCTATCTCCACTCCTTAAGGGGCTTGCCCTACAAAAGTTAGTTTTTTATAAATTTTACCCCCATCGTCCTAACAAGTTACAGGGCGCCTCTGGAGGATTCAAATCTATGACAAACCCCCATTGATTTTTCCTCCCCAACACTTTTGTAAAACATTCTTACCTTCTATCTCTGCCCCTTAGGGTACTTACCCTTCAAATAAGGATTTACATATTTGCCCCCCTCGTTCTAACTACTTTCAGGGCGCCTCTGGAGGGGTCAAATGTATGATCGACCATTGATTTTTCTCACACAACATATTTGTGGAAGACACAAACCCTCCATAAATGCTCCTTAGGGTACTTCCTTTCATATAAGGTTTTATAAATTTGCCCCATTCGTTTTAACTATTTTCAGGGCGCCTCTGTACGATCAAATGCACATACCGAACATCTTTCTCAGCTATTTGTCCTTATTGTTCTAAATGGTTCCCATAGAAAAAACCATTTTAATTGTTTTTATTAAATTGAGTTCAATTACAAGTCTGATTGCGATATGTTTGTATATTATTTTAATTTATTCATTTATTTTTGTAATAAAGTGGATATTTTTTCCTATTTTCGGCAACGACTTGCAGTAGAAATATTTTTTCTTTCTCGTTGCGGCACAAAATATTGTTGTAGTCCTCTATTAGTTTTACACCTCTTTCGGCAGAATCGTTGACAACATGCAATTTTCGCAGTGTTTCTAGTGATTGTTGGTAGTCTTCATGTGGCGCTGTGGCTTCGGTGGGCGCTGGTTTGCCTGGATTACGAAGTTTTTCGGGTTTTTACATTTACTCTTCGTGTTTTTTTGTACCAAAGCTGCTGCAAATACAAAAGTTTTCCTACTAAGATATTCCTTAAAATTCCCAAAACATACCATACACTTGTTTTATTATACTTCTTTGTAACGTAATAAAAGTAGGTTTAAAATAGAGAAAATGAATAAAAAACTATTTTCAAGCAGTCAAAACAAAAAGAAATAACAATATTTGCATTGAAATCACAATGTGAAAAATTTACCGTATAACACATACACGTGTTTGTGTGATGTTGTTTTCGCTTATTTACTATTGCCCAGCGACTCAGCAGCAGTTGCTGGACATTTTATCAGTTTTTTCACTTTTCCCTTGAACCTTGACCTCGTTGAGGAGCCATTTACCCTTAACCAAACTCCTCCATTTTTTGCCACATGTATTTTTTTTCCAAGCCTAACAAAATAAGAGGCGTTAGCGAATCGAAATCGAAAAATTGTTCACTATGTCATACCTAATACAGTAATTTTGACTTAGCTGCACAATCTCCTTTGCACGATTTTTTGTGCAGGTAAATCAAAAATGCAGCTATCTTAAATGTATTTAGCTGCATTAATGTGCAGGTACGCAATTGTGGTTATCTGCATAAAAGTGCAGCTAAAGTAAAGTGTTTGAAAGAGAAGTAACAACGTTTTTATTAATAAATTGATAAAAACAATGACGTTCAATCAACTTATAGACATTTGTTACGCATTTTTATAATGAACGAGCTAGCCAAATTGGTAACAAAAAAGTGTGGAACAGAAACGTCGCTGTAGTACAACGTTAAGAATAGCGCTGCAAGCTCTCAAAAGTTAAAAACGGCAGTTGCAAAGTAGTGTCAACAGAAAACGTAGTTGTAGTAGTCGTTGCAGTTGAAGCGCAAAATTCGAAATTTTGAACTTTGTTGCGCTACAGAGCATTCGTCAGCTTCAAATACTACTACAACTACTTTATTCTGTTCCAGACCTAAGATTTGCTATTCCTTTCATATAATCGTGGTAAAGTTGCTATAACCACAACCCATATGCATAAATGTAAATATATGCAAACAAAATAAATGAATTATAATGATACCAACTTGACTTGTTTGCGATTTTTGATTATATAAACTGCTAAAATTGGATATTTATGTGAAAATGTGGCCACCATATTTTTTCATGTGTGCAGCTAACTTTGATGTTTTATATGAAAATATTTTAAAGCTGCCCAAAAATACGAAAAATGTGCAGGTATCCAAAATGCACGTAAACAAGGATTTTGAAGAATAATTACAGAAAATATGTATTTTGGGCAGTTAAGTCAAAGTGCAGCTAAGTTGAATTTTTTGTATGAAAATAATTTTAAAATGCCAAAAATTTTGGGCACTTATCTTAAATGTGCAGGTAAAGAAAGTGCACCTAAAAAAGGAATTTGTATGGGATTATAAAGAATAATGCCAAAAATTATCAATTTTGTGCAGCTAAGTCAAAAGTGCACGTAAATAAAAGGCAGTTAAGTCAAAACTACTGTATATACACGTGTTTTCAAATGGAATACACAATTAAAAAATCTGTGGCAAAAAGGAAAAAGTGCTTAAGTCGCAAAAATTAAGTTTATGGCACCTTTGTAATCTCCATGATTTCATTTATTTTGTACGATTTTTCAGGAAGTAATAGCAAAATTGCTTTTTGCTTATTTTTTTTAAATGTGCAACAGTGTTACCAGAAATAGAGGAAAATCCCTACATGTAGGTATTTTTGATACTTAACTAGAAGCGTAGGGAAAATCGGACAGATTTTTCATAATCTCCAAAATGTAGGGATGTTATATCGAATTATTTATAAAATAAATGCAAAAAAATTTTTTAATGATATTTTATTGTCCGAAACGGTTGAAAAAATGTTTTCCCGTAAAATACACAGCTTCAAAATATATTTCCAGAGTTGTTTGTGGTTAAAAAAGTTGGCGACACTAATATGCACGTATATGTTTTTTCTAAGTTATCATTCAATAGGTGTGATCCCGTACTTTTTGGGTAAAGTTCGGTAAAATGAGAGTAAACAATAATTTCTCTCACTAATAGACAAAAATGTACAAAAGAACAAAGAACGTTAATATAAAATGTGTTTAAAAATATACATAAATGACACATTATCGTGCATAAAATTAACATTCAAGCATTTACTTACATATTTCAACATTTTCTATTGTTTATTTTAATATTTTTTATATTAATTATTTTGGTTTACGTGCTTGTAGTTTTTTTTATTTATTTTTGATACATCTGATTGTTTAACAATTTTATAAATTTGCCAAAAAAAAAAGTACGGGCTACTTCGTGCAAGAAGAATAATATTTTTCTCTTATAAGCTCCTCCTTACCAAACTTTGAGTACGGGAACAGTTTTCGGTAAGATTGGGATCCCGCGGTCTCCCAACGTTGAGTACGGGACCACACCTAATGTTGAAAGACTAAATTGAATTTAACTAAAAGTACATATATATGTTTTATTTTTTTATATTCATATTCGAATAAAATTTATTTTTTATAACTAATGTTTTTCTTCTATTTTAATGATAAAAATGCGTAGGGATTTTCGTAGGGAAAATTGGTTCAACGTGTAGGGAAAAATCGGATTTTTATTAGCATGTGTAGGTATTTTTTAAAAAAATTCACTGGCAACACTGATGTGCAATAAAATTTGGAATAAAACCTTAAAGGCCGTGTCAGATAAAACTTTTGCTTCGCGTTGCGTTACATATACTTTGACAGAAAAGCGTAAAGCAAAAAGTGTATGTCACAATAAAAACTTTGACAACACTCACGCATTGTGTGTTAAAAAGAAAATAAATAAAAAAAATTATACTAGAAGATTGTCAAAGCGGGCAAAAAGATGAGCGTTGCCCAACTCTTCGCTTCGCTTTGCGTTAAAAGCAGTTTATGTGACAAGTGCCATATAAACATGTACATTTAACTCAAATGTCAAAGCGTATATGTAACGCAACGCGAAGCAAAAGTTTTATCTGACACGGCCTTAAGTTTACCTCCGATCTGTGACGAAAGGAGTATTTAGGTATAAAAACTTAAAACAACTATAATCAAAGAGAAGTGATGATTATATTAGATTAAAAATATATTTTCAAAAATTGCCTTTAAAGTTGAAAATTGCTTTCCTAAAAAATTTAAAAAATATAGACATAAGCACTTTTTTCTTATTTCCACAGAAATATCTACTCGTAAGGTGTTTCAAAGCCGAGCGGGTAATGCTAGTACGTACATATGAATAAATATATGTATTGACCTATGTATATATGTAAATGTAAAAAAATACTTACAGCTGCAAGAACTTGCTTCTGGCTCTCTGTAATTTCTGATGGGTTTGACATTTTGTTTGTTTTTTTAAGTTCTATTTAAATTTATTTATATTTTAAATATTTGTATGTGTATAATTTTTAATTACCAATTGGTTTTCACTTTCTTTACTTAATTAAGCAAATTAAAAACACGAAGAAAAAAACAACTTTTAATAAAAAAAATGCAAGTTTGTTTTTTTCAAAGAAAATTGCGGTTTATTTTATGAACAATTTATAACTTATTTTAGATTTTTTAACGTCGCTCGTCTTTTTTTATTTTATTTTAATATTTGGCTGATGTTGGGTATCTTAATTGTATCTGTACGGTTGGTAACCTTAAATAAATACAAAATTACGCACTTTTTTTAATTCACTTTCTTTTAACGCTAAAATACCGTTGAAGTTTTACCAAGTTTTATAAGTATGTATTTCGGCAGTACGATTTATTTATAATTCACTTCTTCCCAATTTTTTAAGATGTACATAGGTAATGCGTATCTATTATTGTCATTACCAGCGATACAATTTTTAAAGAAATCGTATTGCATGAAAAATATTTTTGTTTATTTTTCGTTTACTTTGCTTTATTTATATTATTTTACTGTAGAAAAACAATTTTGTATGTTGTGTATCTATGCGTCTACATGAGACTCAAGTAACGAACCCATTCAATGTTTTAACTTGCGCGTTTCGTAAACAACTGGTTGTGCCAAATGCTCTTCACTGTTTAATAAATGGTTTTGTTGTTGGTAAGTATGACCAGCGTTGCCATAACTTTTTTTTAAGAAAACTGCAAATTAAGAAAAATATGATTTTTATTTGAAAATAATTCGTATTTTTTAATTTTTATATTATTAACGAATACATAAAAATTGCTGCAATAACAATTTCACAATGAAAATGCGATTGCAACTTTAAAAAAGAAACAACAAAAATATCACGCAATGTTGTTTTTTGAGAATCAATTAATGTATGTTTGTAGAAAAATTCGAAAATGTTTGATTTTTGTACAATCATGTTAAATATATTTTAAACTGTTGGCGATGCATAGTGCCTAATTTAATTACAAAAACAATTGTCTACGATATAAGTTTTTTTTTTATTAGAATTTATTGAAAAATGAATAATTATGTGAATGTTTGGCAAGCCGTTTGTATAGTTTTTTTGGCTTTTAAAGTTTGCCACTGTTGTACAACTATGTATAAAGCAAATGGGGTAAGATTGTTACCTTAGAAATAAAATATATATTACATAAATTAAAGTAAAAAATTTTATATGCAAATAAATCTACACATTTGGCAACGCTGCGTATGATTGAGAGTCGGCGTACAGTGGGCTAAATCGGATCCAAAGTGACGTTTACCTCGGCAAATAATGTTGATATCTTTTTAATATTTTATTCTAAGGTTATTCTTTACTTAGTAACAAAATTGTAAAAAATAAATTTTAGAAAAAAAAATATTTAGCCGTTTTAAAATGATTCCCAGGAGGGGAATTAATATTGAACCTATGAAATATTCTGAATTAATGAACACAGAACTCAATCATCAGAAATATAGTGAATTCTAGTATTAAAAAACATAAATTAGACCAAACTTCAATAGAGTAGTGAAATTTGTTTTAGCGTTTTATACGTATAAAAGGGCCTTTCGAAAGGCCTTGTTTGCTAGGTTTTTAGGCATATTTAAACGATTTCCCAGAGTGGGCTTTGTATAGGGCGTACGGTGAATTATGGACCGATCTGTTCGAAATTTGACAACGTTATTTTTTGTTTTTAAAACTGGGACTGACCAAATTTTTTACAATGGCACTATCTGTTCTTTCGAAAGTGGGCTTGATATGTGTCCTACGTATATTACACTGGTTCACAAATTCAAATCTTTTTGCCATAAACTCAAAAATAAGATGTTTTCTAAGATAAATCGGGGCAGCTAAACACGAATTTGGCACTTATTTATTTATCTCAAGAAGCGTTTTCGATTCATCATATTATTGAATACTACTTGACTACTTTTTGCTATGTATTTTTACAACGTTGCCAGATTTTAATAACAACTCAATCCCTGAAGAAGTTGGAAAGAATATCAACGAAACGTCGGATTTTAGTGAGAATGAAATAAATTATCTTTTATATACATTGAAAGCTTGCATATAGAAAACTACATAAACTATTTAAAGCTTTCATTCTTTTACTTTAGTGAATCATTCAGTTGAAGTAATTCATTCAAGAACGACACAATTCTATTATAGATCGAAATGTAGTAGTACTTTAAAATCAAGTTGTGCAAAGTTTTATCTCAATCCGTGAATTCCGCCACCCTTTTTGTTAGTTTCTGTAACAAAATTATCCATTATACAGGGTGGTTTCATAGATGGATTTATAGCTCTTGGTTTTCAATCCCAAACTGATTTGGATAACAAGAAACATTCTGACACCAATATTGTACTTTTCTTTTGATTTTGTCAAAAGAGACGGGCATGGCCAAATCGACTTAAAATAATTAAAGAACCCAGAATGTATATACTTTGTGGCATCTTAGATGAATGCTTAAGAAGTTTTACATGGATTGAAAAACTAAGTATACCCTCATTCAGCACTAGTGATGGAGGGTATAGTAAATAAAATAAAACAACAACTACAAATATTTTTTAGTTATTATCCATCAAAAAAAATCTTAAGAAAATTTTCTTATACATGTACACAGAAAAAATAAAAATTGATTTCAATTAAAAAATTTGTGATATTAATTAAAAAATTAATTAAATTTGCACCAGTAAACAAATTAATAGTATCAATTAAACCAGTTAATAGTATTAAATAAACGTTTAGTTCACTTGATTAAACGTTTAATTCACTTGATTAAATTTTTAATTAAAACTGATTTTATTTTTGATTAATGCTTTAATTGGTGAAAAATTTTAAAGAATTGTTTCTGTGTACTCAAATAAGTATTTAAGTAAAATTTTTACTCAAGGTTCAATCACTTGTGTTGTGAAAACAGCACATTAATCTGACAGTATACAAGACCAAGCAATGCTAAAAATGATTTTAAAAAATACTAAAACTTTTTTTAAAAGATTTTTGTTAAAAACAATATAAAATTTAATTTGAAACTAAATAAACTTTAGGGATTCAAATTCTACATTCAACATGATAACGATATTAGGTCATAGCTTTAAGCAATGGTCGCACTTTACAAATATTTGAAGCTCCACCACAATTTGTATCAAACATTTGTTTTGCTTTACAAACACAGGTAAAAGTTTGTTAATTGCAAATAACTATCATTTCTTTTAAAAAATAAAGTTTCCTCAATCCATACAAACTTTTAAAAAGAAAAAGTAATAAAATTAGCGGTCACGCTTTTTTCGTCAAATATTTGTTAAATACCGAAAGATTCCCTAAATATTCCATGTTTTTTTACAAAGATTTATTTATTTTTGTACGAAATTTTCGTGTGCAACTATTTATAGTCAAAATGTATAAAAAGTTTTAAAGTAATTATTTTTTAATTTCAAAAGATTTTGTTATTCGTGCTTAATTCCCAGTTTTTATTATTGATAAAAACACTTGAAATTTATTGTTGATGGGATAAGCTATTCCTATTTTGAAATTAAAATTTTGTATTCCCAAAAATTGAAATTACTTTTTGATAGTAATTATTTTTTTTTTTTAAAGTTAAAAGCTAAATTTAAATGCAAAACTTTAATGCTGAATTTAGCTGAAAAATTCGAAAATGGTCACACTGATTGTACTTGTACTCTGTGACAGTGTTGCCAGATCAGAGCACGTGTAATTAACACCATGATGTGTTTGCTATTTTCAATTCATTTAAACAAATTGAAAATAATTTATTTTCCTCATTAAAAGAAGGCTATAACCTGCATGGATGGAAGGGACGAGGGAGCCTTTAACATGCTAGCTAATCAGTCGGGTTGGGGGATTCGTGTCCTTTCCTTCTCATGGGGAATCTAGTATTACAATAATAATTTGTGGACTCCCTAAAAACTTTATATAAAAACTAAAAACCAAATAACTGAAATAACTGAATAAAACCAAGTTAGCCATATAGATATAAAAAAAAACAATATACTAAGTCTATCTCCTTGTTCCTAATAGTTTGACTGCTCTATGGTAGAATTGACGCAGTGATGGCTCTATACCCTCCCTAAACCAATGTTCCAACTTTGCCAATATCTGTTAGAACCCAAAATTAAATTATCCTTGATCACTTATAACATCATCGACATCATCTTCAAAGAAAACACTTTTATTTTAATTTAATTCATTATGAACAAAAAATACAGATTTTATTCATCCCATTTAAATATATTTTAAAATAAAATAATATTACTTAAACAAAAATTAATTCATGTAATTGTTTTATAAAAACAAATCTTCAAATGGTTATATTATGCAAACAGAAAAATGGTAATTACAATCTAAAAAAACTATTTATCACAATGGTCACCTGTTCATATGTAGACCGAATATGCGTGAATGTAGGGTGTAAAATAAGAACTTGTTTTTCTCTATGTTTAATTACGTTGAGTTTGTTTCATTTGTTATTTTACTTATTTGTCAAAGAAACAAAAACAAACAACAGGGCTAACTATAATGTGCTTAAGTTTGCATACGCAAATGTGCAAATACATATAATCAAGTGTACACAACTATAATGTACTTAAGCAACTTTTCGTTAAGTTTCGTCAAGTGTCATTTGCTTAAGCAAAGAGCGAAACTTATCGTACTTTGCTTAAGGAATCAGCTGTCTCTTGGTTACATATTGAAAAATATTTTAAAAAAACACAATTGCATATTTAAGTACTATTTTATTTTTGTGCTTATTTGTTTTTAAAATTGATAAAATTAAACATGCTCATGGAAGTATATTTTTCAATAGTAGATACTAAAAAAAATTTTGTCAAAGAATTCATATTTTAAGGAAATATACGAAGAAAATAATTTTTGCAAAAGTACAAATGCTTGCAACTATGCGTTAAAGTTATTTAAGTTCAAAAAGTACGATATAGTCACCCAAAAGTCCACAATAATTTGCTTAAGCATTTGACAGGCATTTCGTTAATTTTTGACAGAAGCTTAAGCTACCATAAGCATATTATAGTTAGGCCTTTATAAACATTTTCACACAACGTAACAACAAAATCACTACGCTTAGAGCACATTCATTGCAGATATCAGAGATTAATTTAAAGAGAGAGTTAATCTAGTTAACAGATTAAAAGCTTTTACATCACTGATGGGATTTGTGGTACAACTGTACCAAATTTGGTACAATTGAAACTTTATTGGTACACTATTACAATTCATCTAGAACAAAACTTCTAATTACTTATCTTCAGCCCTGACCAGTTCTACCAAAAATTACATTATTTATATTTATGATTTACTAAAATATTCAGTACATCCATACATAAGTATTTGTACTCGTATCCCTCTAGAAAGCCTGCGACCAAATATCTTCAAATCGCCACTTTTGTCGATTGTTTTGACGACACTGTCAACGAAGCGTCTATATTGTACTTTTGTCTGCCTTTGAGGAAAAAAAGAGAAATTAAGAAATTTTTGGTTCTTCTTTATTTTGTATACCCACATCACAATAGTGGAGAGAGTTTGTGCTGATATGTGTAACACTAAAATATATTGGCCCTAGACTTAACTTAATGTCAATTTCTGAGTCGATTTAACGATGTCCCTCCGTCCGGCATGCTGGCTGGTTGTCTGTCCATATAACCTTGCGCGCAAAGTACAGGTCGCAATTTTAAAGGTAATGCAATGAAATTTTGTACATAGGTTTCAATTCATAAACATGAAGAATACTTAAAAAGGTGAGATTCGGTCCATCATTTCACATAGCCCCAATACAAACTTCTTTTCGGAATAGTGTCTGTGCCTATAAACCTGTTGGTAGGTCCAAAATTAACCAAAGGTCCCATGTAAGACCCCTTCCTAAAATCAAGTAAGGGGAAACATATCTCATATAACTGGTCCGCCATCTAACGTTTTTTTCAACTAGTTCTTATTTCGTGAATGGTAACACTTAGCTTATGTCTGATTTGACAGATAATTAGTTTTTTCCTTCCGCTGAACGAATATGGTTGTGTATACGCTTGCACAACGATAAACCAAAGCGTGAAAAGCCAAAAACAGTGCGTACACCCGAGAATATTGCTGCTGTGGCAGAAAGTGTGCGTGAAGCGCCATCAACATCAATTCACCGTCGTTCTCAACAATTGAACATTTCGGAGATATCATTGAGACGAATTTTGCATAAAGACCTTGGTATGACGCCATACAAAGCCCAATTGGTTCAGGAGTTGAAGCCAACTGACCATCCTATGCGTTTTCGCTTCGCTAAGTGGGCCTGCGATCGACTTACAGAAGATGCCTATTTTGCCAAAAAATCATCTTTTCAGATGAAGCTCATTTTGATCTTGGCGGGTATGAAAACAAGCAAAATTGTCGCATTTGGGGCACAGAAAACCCGCACGCATACATTGAAAAGCCGATGCACCCAAAACGAGTCACTGTTTGGTGCGGATTTTGGTCCAGAGGCATAATTGGGCAATTTTTCTTCGAAAATGAGCAAGGAGTGGCCGTTACAGTCAATGGCGATCGTTATCGGGCCATGTTGAACGAATTTTTGTTCAAAAAAATTGAAGAGGAGGATATTGGCCACATTTGGTTTCAACAGGGCGGTGTTACGTGCCACACAGCCGAAGCTACACTCGATGTTTTGCGCCCAATTATAAATTCTATAAATCTATAAATTCTTACTATGTATGCTTTTTTATTTTGTAGCCAAAATCTGGTACAATTTATGTCAATTTGGTACAATTGTGCCTTAAAATCGGTACAATTTAACAAATGACGTACATTAATGTTGTTGATACATTGCTTTTAAAAATTTATAATAAACATAGAAAAAATTATTATTTTGTACAAGAAATTATGTTGTGAAAGATATTATGTTGTAAAAGAAATTAAGTTGTGTTTGATTATAAATCTTTTACTCACCAACATGTCTGAGTATAGCGGAGGAAACTGAGTGCCTATTTCACGATGTCACTCGAACGTTTGATTTTTATTTTTATGCTGAGGAGACGGATGCAGTGGTAGAATTTTATTTTAATTTTAAGTATTTATTGTTTTATGAATTTGTTATTGTTATTGTTATTGTTATTATTGTCGTTGTAAATAAAAATTGATTAAATTGTCGTAACTGTAAATGAACATTGTGATACCATGATTAAAAATTAACTTAAATAACCGAAATCAAACTCCGAATAATTACATGCGTACAAATGTACTTAAATTTTAACAAAAAGCTTCAACACTGTTTTTATAACTAGAGAGTGAGTGAACTTTTAACATTTTCTTGACATTTTTGTTCTTATTTTTGATTGTTTTATTCTTTGAAATTCTCTCAATTTGTTTACTTTTTTGTTTGTTTGTAAATTATAATTATTTTACTAAATTTTTTTTTTATATTAACTTTTTTTTTTACTTCTTTTATATTTCTTTTTTTTTTACTTTTATCTTCGTTTCATATTTTTTTATGATTTTAAGATGTAACACATATTTTACTAAAGAGAGTTTATGGAAAAATACACTTCAATAACCACTTTGTGAGCCCCACCACCGGCTGCCAGAAATAAAGGCTTTTTCCCCTTCGTTATTAAGCAAAACATTATTATGCGTATGTACTTATAAAACCTATGGAAATGGTATATTTCTTTTAAAATAAAATTATTGATTTATAGGGAAATATTCTTACCAATCGAGGAGTATTGAAGAAGGTATTTATTAAAGGTGGCTGAATTATAAAGGCAATCTTGTTGATGCCCAGAACATCCTTAAACACTTCCAAATTCTCCGGTCTTTTTATATCCCCTATGATTCCAATAGCAATAAAAATGGGGACAAGGTTTCCAAAGCTAAATATTATCACGATGGTTTATATGATTTAAAGGCCTGGTGTTTCCAGATAAGAAATTCAAGCTAAACTTTGCGGACTATATTATGCAAACTATTAATGTTAAAATAAAATGTCCAAAAAAAACACAATTTTTACCTGTGGATGTGATGTAGATTAAAATAAATCAGCGGATAAAATTTATTAGAAAACTGAGATATTTATAGTTAAATATTAAATTAAAGACGATTTTACAATTGATCTGCACTCCATGGTAGCTGACAGAAAAAGGAAGTAATGTGATTTTGCGATCTCTCTCGAAAATTCTTGTGCAAGATCAAAGTGCAATATGTACAAAGAAAAGAAAAATAAGTAAGGAATAAGTGTATCAGAAACCGTTAATTTAAAAAATAATATATGAATCAAAACTTGAAAGGAAGGGTATATTTGAATTAAAATATTTAAATTAAAAGACCAAAACTTCTTGTATTTAATACATTCTTTTCACCCCAAAAAATTGTAAAGAAAATGTCAACCACACACGTGTCTCCGAATTGGGGATTTCAATATGTATTTTGTTTGGGACTGATTTTCGTAAGGGCGAATTTCGGCAAAATGTGGGCATATGACATTTTCTTTATTGAACCCAAATGTGAAGTTAATATTTAAAAAAATACATAGTGGTGGGTGCACCGATTCTCATTAAATTTAGCAATTAATAATCGTAATGTAGTTAAATTTGGTATGATTGGTGCTTACGATAGGCCCCTTACTCTCAGAAAACATCTAAGTACACTCACAATATTCTGTACGTAAAATTAACTGAAATTGTAATATAAAATAAATGAAAGCTCAATTAAAAACAGGTCTACCTATTTTTCATTTATTTTTAACAAAAAGTTCATTTGATTTTTACTGTCAAAAATTCAACACCATATTCCGTAAAATCAAATAAATATTCAGTTATTTTGTAAAATTTTACTGTCAAAAATTCAACACCATATTCAGTAAAAACGATTAAATATTCAGTTATTTATTAAAATTTTACTGTCAAAAAATTGACCCCATATTCAGTAAAAACAATTAAATATTCAGTTATTTTATTAAATTTTCGTTTACTCCACAAAAGAGCCGAATTTCTAAAAAATACCAGACAGACACCTGTCCGCTTGTTTTTCTTATAAGCGAGAGAGGGAGAATATTTTTATTTACTTACCCAGTTGCACACGTTTGTTTTACTTTTGTTGTACTGACCCCGTTGTTTACAGAAGAACTCTCAATTATAAGACACCAGAAGCATGACCGATATGGCTTCGCAATTATTTTACTTTTAAAATTTGATGTATTTAACTAAATTATTTTAACAAATAGAAAATGGGAATTGCTTACACAAAACAAGCAATTCATTTTTTATTGATAAGTAAAAATTAATTTTTGGTAGTAAAATTATATAAAATAACTGAATATTTAATTGTTTTTACTGAATATGGTGTTGAATTTTTGACAGTAAAATTTTATAAAATAACTGCATATTTATTTGTTTTTACGGAATATGTAGTTAATTTTTTGACAATTATTTTATATAAGATAACTGAATATTGATTTGTTTTTACGGAATTCGCGGTTGAATTTTTGACAGTAAAAATTAAATGAACTTTTCGTTGCTTTAAATTACATTTTTATTTACTTTAACATAAAGAAGAATTTAACTCAATCAACGGACAATATTAACTGCAACTGAAAATCCGTATTAATATGCACTTAGTTTTTTGAATAACTGTTAGAATCAGTTAAAAATAAATTTGCTTGGAATTTTAAATGTTTATTTATTTAAAAATGACTGAACGGAATATTTCTTAAATAAACTACAGTCCGTTACTGTAATAATATTGTGAGTGTACTTATAAAACTGTAACAACATTCCAAAACTGTTACCATTATCCCAATAAGCAATTTTACTGGAAAATAAGTGCAAAACAATTGGTATTCAAGTTCGAATTTCAAGTTTCAAGAGTTAAGACATACTTTTGTTACACTTTATTTCAATAGCCTTCTCTTTAGTACGATGGGAATTTGAAATCAAGTGAATATTAGTAAAATAAATAGAATCCGGGAATTTATTTCTAATGGTGAATAGCATTTATTTTATAAATTTTCATATTAATTCGAATGTGTATTCCAAGCCAAATTACAATTTATAAAGCTTTACGACTTTAAATAGTCTAATTCCTTAAATATTTTCCAGGAATATTTTCTATGCACTATCAGAATTTTTGTTTGTATATATCTGTTACGAGGCTTACTTTAGCTATCCTTTGGCTAGCAATGAATTACATTGTACAGAAAATTTATACAACTATTAGATTTACAAACAAAAATTCTGATAGTGCATAGAAAATATTGAAGGAATAAGACTATTAAAAGTATAAAAGCTTTGTAATTTGGCTTACAATACACATTTATTTAGTAAAATATTTTGAAACTTGAACTCATGTTTATTTCCAGGTAAATTTTAAGCACTTGAAATTTTATTTTTGAGTGCTTATTGGGATAGTAAAAATTTTGCTGTCATAGTTTTGTAAGACTACAATTAACGCAACGAAATTTCCATATATGGAACAATCCTTACGAATTATAATTCAAGGTACAACCTAAAAAATGCGCAAATTTGGCCGTTTTTGTTATTTCTATTTAGTCCTCTCTGGCAGTTTTTACTTTTGGCCCGGTATGGTTACAAATTTTGCACAACTTTAAAACTGTCTTAAATTTTTAAAAAGGTGCGAATGGAAAACACTAAAATAACCGATACGTTTTGGATCGAGACTCATAACTTTATTAATACAGTTAGTAATAATCCATTCAAAACATCAGTCGCTGCAGCAACTTCATGAAGTTTGAAAGACTTATATTTATATTGCTCAGGTACGAAATACCTGACGAGTAATTCTTAATATTATTTCTAACGAAATTTATTCTAAAGTAACATTATCACATACGAAAAGGGAAATCACGATGGGTAGTCCAAAGTGTGCAAACACAACACAACAACAAAATGTGCGTATTTGCAATTTGCTATATTTTACTTCGTTTGCAATTAAAAACAAGTAAGAGTGCTATATTCGGCTGTGCCGAATCTTATATACCCTTCACCATTGTGCGAGCAGAATACAGAGCAACTAAATGAAATTTAAAAAGCGAAAACTGGGGCCTAATTCTGGCATTCGTGATCGAGTACTTTCTCGATTCGAAAGCAATTTAATATCTAAATATTTCCGTCAATACTCAACGAATCGGAATTATTTTTTCAGTGTTTTAAAGCATTAATTTGTATTTCACAATACTGAAAAAATTATTTCGATTCGTTCAGTATCGACTGAAATAAAATTGCTTTCGAATCGTGAAAGTACTCGATCACGACTGCCAGAATTAGGCCCCTGGTAAATATTTTTTAAAAATCGTTTTTAGAACATAAAAATATTAAAAAAAAATTCTTTTTAAAAAACCAAGATTCGAACCAGGGAACACACCCCTAGACAACTGAACCATGAAGGAACGCTGTTTAAATATCATTTAAATGAAATATGGACCGTTTACTGTTTAAAACTCAACACAGTTGAGTTGTAAGAAGAGACGACAACCGGATTTGAACTTTACTTTTCATAAGGACCCAGAATATATATACTTTATAGGGTGTAGGACCTTCGGTGAAGGGTATAAAAAACAAACTTAATTATAAAAAAAGAGTAATTTTTGGGATTTCAGTATTTTGGTCATAACTCTACAATTTCTTAACCGATTTGACAGATTTATATACCGACGTGTTAAAGAAGAAATTTTCCAGCTATTTTGGTTATAAAACTTGGACTCGGGAAGATCTATAGTTTCCAAAAATGGGTATTTTTTAATATTTTGGTCATAACTTTTTCGTATCTGAACCGATTTTCCCGAGTTTTTCAGAAGATATTTTCTACTAAAAATTTCCGATCTTTTGATATATAAGGCGTAACGATAGGTCATATAACAGTCAAAAAATTCAGGTTTTTATACAATTTTTGATATTTTTTGTATTGGAGGTACCACGCCGACTTCTCCAATCCCGCCCACATTTTGTAGGATGGTATGTATTTATAACCTTAATGTTTGTACCTAATTTGGAAACTTTGGCTCTTGCCGTTCTTCAGATATACAGAAAAAAGTAATAAAAATAGAACAACCACAAGGGATTTTTTTGTAAAAATTAGAGGCAGTCGTGGTTTTTGGTCATATCTCAGCCATTTGTGGACCGATCTTGCTAAATTTCAATAGCAAGAAATGTTGGACTATATGTAACACAAATGTAAAACAACCTGGAGTCTCCGGAAAACACATGTCAAACGTAAGACGGATAGAAGCACAGACGGACGGATGTATACCGTTAAATCAACTTGTCTTCTCATAAGGACCCAGAATATATATACTTTATAGGGTCTAAGATCAATATTGTGGAAATTACAATCGGAATGACAAACTTATATATACCCTTAAGGGTATAAAAACCATGAGCAAAATTAGTAGTACATAGTGGCTCAGTAGCAAACAAATGAAAACCATAACATTTGACATATTAAGCGCCATATTGTTTTTTAAGAAGACTTAAGGCCCAACTATAATATGCTTAAGCTCCTGTCAAAAAATAACAAAAATCTTTTCAAATGCATTTAAAAACACAAAAACAAAACCAAAAAACATTTGATTCCGTACGGAAAGTGCGATTTGTTTCGCACCTTGCTTAAGCAAATGACAGATTCATAAAATTTAACAAAAAGCTTCCTTAAGTTCAATATGGCTTGACATATATGATTTACATGTATGTGCCCATTTGCTTAAGCCAACTTAAGCATATTATAGTTGGGCCTTTATAAATTAAATAAAATAGAGAGTTCAATTTAAAAAGAAAATATTTTTTAATTTGCTTGTGTATTATTGTAAACAAATGCAGAATTTTTAAAAATTAAAGTGGTATGCTCACGATCAATCATAATATGCACAGCAAATTTACAAATTGCAAATTTGCATAATGAAGACAAATATCACCAAGAACTTTAAAATTTTTTTAACAATAAATAGTTTCAAAAGAGCGTAAATGCTACAATAAGGCTATAGTTGTACCTTAAATCGAATGTAAAAAAATCTCATACGTATTAACATTTTTAAATAAAAATATATATATTTTTTCAAAAAATATATATTTTATTTCTTTTCGCATAACAGCACAATAGTGGCTGAAAGTACTGGGGCCAAATTACGGCATTCGATATCCATTTAAATTGTATTGTAATTTTGATCGATATCGAATACCGTAATTTGACCCCTGGTTGCAATTTTGGAGATAATTTGATGAGATTCTAATTGTCACAAGAACCAATCCTATTGATTTCTTTCTTTTTTCACTGCCAATGTTCTTTAGCTCACAAGTTTCTTAAAATTTTTAACAAACATTTGCAGGTGAGTTATCAATATCACCTGTTACAAAATCGAACGCAATATCAGTTTAGGCGTTTTTTGAAATTAAAAATTTTTAAATAGTTTTGTAAATCATCAAATAGCTAAATTTGGTCTTCATATTAAGATCCAAGTACCAAATTATCACGCTGAACATCCTTAGAAGTCACGGACAAATATTGCAAGTATGTAGATATAATTAATTTCATTATTATGTATATAGTTTTTAAGTTGGTTTAATAAAAAGCATTGTTTAGGTACTGGAATTGTATCAAATAACATTTTTAATTCAACCCACATTTTTCAAATTGCTTTAACGGATACTTCTATTGAAAGCCAACGAGTTTCTCCAGTCTAATTTGAATATTATGCGCAAAAACATGTTTGTTCCACTTTAAAAAAGGTTGTGACAAAGTTAGATTTAGTGCCAACAAAAATAAAAAAAACACTAAAAATTAAAAAAAATATCACCGACCACTAATACATTTTTCTCGTCGAAAATTTTAAAAAGCACAAAAAACGGTGCGAAAGCTCCGAGATGAAAACAAAAGTCATATTGTAAGAAATTTAAAGCTAAGAAATAAAAAAATTTGATGAAAAAAATGTTCGTGTGTGAACAAGTAATTCCGATTGAAAAGGGAATGAAAAATATGGGAGTGATACTGATTTTGGAAAGGGGAATTTTTAAGGTTCTGATTGACATGCGCTAGAGTAATTCGTGAAATATTCTTTACCGATTAAAAATTTTTTATAAGGCTTTTAGGAGACGGGACATTATATGTATGTTTTAAAATACGTTAAAGTTTTTCATTACCGAATATCAACATTCTTGTGAAATTTTTGACAGTCAAAGTGGAAAGGTGAGTGATCGACCTATTTTCATCAATAAACCAACTCCATTTCTTTAGTGGTGGGTATAAAAATGTTAAGTTAAAAATAAAATACCAGTTAAACATTAAACAAACAAAAAAAAAAATAATTACAAAATTAACATCCAATACCTTATCAAAAAAATTATAAAATATACATAGTTTCAATGGATATTAAAAAGTTCATTCGTTGAACTTTTTATAAATCTCTGTTCTGTTTTTCTATTTACACGAGTTTAACATTTAATACTACATACGAGATTTTAACTTTTTGTAATGCCTGAGTGTTTAATTTTTGTTGAAAAATTCTGAATTAATTATAATATTAAATTAAATATTTTTTTTTTCAAAAAAATTAAATTTAGCAATTATAAAATATGAATCAGTCTTTGCGAAAAGGCATGAGTTCGTAAAACTAATTTTTCAGGATGAACAAAAATTAGTTTTTTATTAAAAAATTAAAACATGGAAGTTGACAAACAAAAGCATTTCTAATTTTCGTATTATTATTATTATTCCAATTGTTGGACTTATGCCCTTTCCGAAATAACTACAAAAAAGACCAACAACAGAACCAAGTCATCCAGATTTTTTTGATAATGATTGTTGACTGATGTTGTTGGCCAAGCAATTCGGCATCAGGCTTGTCAGATTTTTTTGAGCTCCATCGCCAAACCGGATGTCAAAATTCGCCAAACGTCAATTTTGTTCAGTTTTTGTAACATTTTTTTTTTAAATTAAATTTTGCAAAAAAAGCTAGTATAAAATTTCAGTGGAGAGATCATATAATGGAGATCATATATTCAGTTAAAAATACTAAAATTAAATACACAAGTCTATAAGATTGTACACTTCAGCCTCATTTCATTACTGGTGTTTTGACCTGCATACATTCTATTAGAATTAGAAAACAAAAATCATGTGAGAAAAGGTGCTAGTTTTTTTTTAAATTAGAGATGTTAACAAAAAATCAGAAACTGTTAAAAAAAACTCTCTGAAATAATATAAATGGTAAAAATAGCCAAGTAAATCGCCAGCTATATCTAAAATCGCCAAAAAAAAAGTCGGCAATCGCCAAATGGAAAATCCCACCGCCAAACACGTTTCAAAATCGCCACGTTTGGCGAGAAATCGCCATATCTGACAGCCCTGTTTGGCATTGGGATTTTAATCTTCGGGCATATCAATCCAACAAAATTTTTAATATAACTTTATTTGTGTTTTTTTAATTAAATTTTTTTTTGGTTAGAAATTCATTAAAAATTTTAAGGTGATTTTTCGTAAAGAAATTTAGGGTCGTATTTCATTTTATTTTTAGGGCTATTTTTCATTTTTTTACAGTTTTATTTCTTTAAAAAAAGGGGCCATATTGCATTATGAAAAGTGGCAGCTGCCAGCAAATATGTGAAAAATCCCTCTATCGAAAAATGGACCAAAAAATTAAAAATGGAATTATATCCCAAAATGGTGAACAAAATTGCAAAATCACCCAATTTTTGTTCAATAATTCTTACAAAAAAGTTTAAAGCCTACTAACATAGTTGGGTTGGGGTCATTTGCTCGAATCTTAAAAGCCCTTATCTAAAACTCCGAACTTCTAAATCCGAACTCGCCAACTAAATCTTCGGTCGTGTGCAAGGATTTTCTCTATATGGTTTAAAAAACACAGGCTTCGCTTACTTAAGCTGGTTTGCATAGCCGGCGTTCGATCGGGCGCAAGACCGAATTTATAAGCTTTATTTAGCGAAGTCGGTGCTTGTTATACCATAGAGGAGAAAAATCTTGCGCCTTGTCAAAATAAGAAAACGAAAAATCGCCCAAAAATGTTTCTTAACTATGTTCAAAATGAATTATTACCCAATAACAACGAAAAATCGTACAAAAAGATGAGTGATATTTCCTATTCAAAATCACACATATTTGTATGAAAAATTTTCGGGCGATTTTTCATATTTTGGTTTTCTTATACGAAATAATATTCCAATTAAAAAAAATAAATAATGCCCCAAAAAATTAAATAACCCCTTAAAAATCACTGTTGTTGCTCTCTGTATTAATTTTTGTGATGTTATTTCATGCCGCTAAAAATATATCCATTAAAGAAAACAAATATTGTTGCTTCCAAATAATAATAAATCCCTAGTAATCATGCACAAAAATCGAAAATATGCGCTTAAAATATGCACTAAAAAGCCAAAATATGCACTAACAAATTAAATAATATGCACTAAAAACTGAAAAAATTTCCAAAAAAACTTTTTTAATTTTACTAAAAACAAAAATATAAAAAAAACTTGGACTTATACTTGAAGAATGCAAATGCATTTCGAAAAAATTATTTTCAGACCAAAAATATTTGAAATTAATTTTATTTTTTGACATCCTTAATTTTTCTTGCAAAAAGTGTTGGATTTTTTTATTTTGTAAGGCTAGTCTTCCCTCAACATTGCTCATTTTACTTCTAGCAATATCAATTAATTTGACTTGAGTATTAAACTAAATTACCAATATATCCGTAATTGGCAAATCCAAATGCTTATTGACTTTTAATGTTATTGAAATTTAATCTTTCTATTACCTTTTTAATTGTATCAACAAGCTATTCTGACATTCTTGAATTGCTCAAAGTTTTTTGAATAGAATTCTGAAGCATCTAGCCTGGCCACTATCTTGTTACTACTGGCTGAGGTGGAAGGGGAATTAAGGGATACATTTCATTGAAAATTGTAATACAGTAGTTTTGACTTAACTTCCTTTTATTTACGTGCACTTTTGACTTAACTGCACAAAATTGATGATTTTTGGCATTATTCTTTTTAATCCCATACAAATTCCTTTTTTAAGTGCGCTTTCTTTACCTGCACATTTAAGATAAGTGCCCAAAATTTTTGGCATTTTAAAATTATTTTCATACAAAAAATCCAAGTTAGCTGCACTTTGACTTAACTGCCCAAAATACATATTTTCTGTAATTATTCTTCAAAATCCTTGTTTACGTGCATTTTTAATACCTGCACATTTTTCATATTTTTGGGCTGATTTAAAATATTTTCATATAAAACATCAGTTAGCTGCACACATGAAAAAATATGGTGGCCACTTTTTCACATAAATATTCAATTTTAGCTGTTTATAAAAACAAAAATCGCAAACAAGTCAAGTTGGTATCATTATAATTCATTTATTTTGTTTGCATGTACCTACATTTATGCATATGGGTTGTGGTTACAGCAACTTTACCACGATTATATGAAAGGAATAGCAAATCTTAGGTCTGGAACAGAATAAAGTAGTTGTAGTAGTATTTGAAGCTGACGAATGCTCTGTAGCACAACAAAGTTCCTAATTTCGAATTTTGCGCTTCAACGGCAACGACTACTACAACTACGTATTCTGTTGACACTACTTTGCAACTGCCGTTTTTAACTTTTGAGAGCTTGCAGCGCTATTCTTAACGTTATACTACACCGACTTTTCTGTTCCACACTTTATTGTTACCATTTTGGCTATCACGTTCATTATAAAAATGCATAAAAAATGACTACAGGTTGTTTGAACGTCATTGTTATTATTAATTTATTAATAAAAACGTTGTTACTCCTCTTTCAAACACTTTACTTTAGCTGCACTTTTTTGCAGGTAACCACAATTGCGTACCTGCACATTATGGCAGCTAAATACATTTAAGATAGCTGCATTTTTGATTTACCTGCACAAAAAATCGTGCAAAGGAGATTGTGCAGCTATGTCAAAATTACTGTATTATCGAATTGGCTTCTACTTTCCTCTGCAACGCAGTATAACCCATGCATGTGCCAAGCAAGAAATTTGTAACAGTTTTAAAATAAAATATTTTAAGCATCGGCTTTGTCGAAATCTTGTAATTTAAGCAAAGCTCCAAAAGATTTATTTATTGATTTTAAAAATTTTGTTTGGAAGCTGTTTTGCGTATTTCAAATTTTTTTTTAAGAACTTCTTTGATAATATCGAAATTAAAAAAAATTACTCAAAATATGCATTTAAAACCTAAATATGCGTTTTCACCAAAATATGCAACAAAATGCAAAAACAAATCGATGCCATTTTAAAGCAGATTTAATGATTCGGAAAGATAATTGGTTGACACCGTTCTTAAGCTATCGCCAAAAAAATGCATTTGCATAGAAATCGCATCCCTAATAATAACTTACAACAACGGACGAGTTTTGCGCTCGTGTTCTATATACCACACATTAATCTATCTAACGATGCCCGTCCGTCCGGCTGGCGAGTTGGCTGGTTGCCTGTCATTGTAACCTTGTGCGCAAAGTACAGGTCTCAATTTTGGAGATAATTTCATGACATTTTTTATTATGTTGGTATTTAGGTTAAATTTAGCTCAGAAATGTTTTATTGCAATATAAATCGTCTAACCAAATTTTTTTTTAAATCAATCCATATTTGACAATAGCTCCCATACAAATACCACTTCCGAAAATGGCTTAAAATACCATAAATTTCTTATAAATATTGATATTGCTATTAAACTTGGCGGCGATAACTTGTATTATAGCGAATATGGCATTTGTACTGGTAAGTCCAGAATAGACCATAGGTCACACCCTCTCCGAAATCGCTTAAAGACGAACAAAACTTATATGGATGCAGATATTTCGATAGTATTCGGCACAAAAAGCTCTTATATGGGTAGGGTATACTATCAAAAATGTGTCTATATATATGCTGTAGTGTAGGGTACTGGATGCAGGCTTGACCGACTATACTTTCTTCATTGTTTTAAATTACCTTTGTACAAAATTTGTACTACAAATGTGCTAATATAAAATTAGCTTTATCTCATTTACTTTAAATTACTTTGTTGGTAAATATTATAAAAAATATTTAAATTACTTGTATCAATGAGTAAAACGGTGATAAGATTAGAAAACGATAATTTTCAGGTGAGAATGCATAAAAATATAAAAAATTTTTAAAAGGTTTCCAAAACAAATTTTTTACGCAAATTTTACTTAAAAATGTTTGTTCAATTTAATAGTCCTTTCTGATTACGGGGGAGGGGACTATTGTTTTACAAATTGGCAGACAAATTCAAATATAAAATATAATTAGCAATTTGACCTGTAGTTAATTTTAATATGCAATAGACAAGATCCAAGTCTGATACTCCGTAATAGCTGCGTTACACTATCACACACGTCTTACGCATTTTAAAAAATATAAACCTGTCATGATAAGTTGTTTTTTTTTATTTTTAAATTTTCAAACAATAATTAGATCAAGGAATCATTTTCGTAAAATACTTAAGACTTTGTGGGATAGTGAATACCGGTCTTTAATCGTTCAACCAATTAGTGTAAAAAACAGGAGAATTTTTTACTTCAAAAATGTTGAATTTTGTGCCAACAAAGTATCATTTGCGGGAAGTGGTGTTTCTTCACTTTAAGCAAGTAAGAAAGTGTTTTCGGTCAAGTCCGACCATATGATACCCTACACAAAATATTAAAAATAAATTTTCGAGAGTGTTATCTATTTGGGACCCATAGGCATTAATGGACCCGACAGAACAAAATTATGTTTTAATAAGGTTAAGGTAGTTCCGTATAAAAGCTGTTTTTGCCGAATATTTTTTAGATATCTTCATGCGAATGAGATTTGTTGGCTTTAAAAATTCCTATACTCGCGCGTTGGTCTGTGAGACCGACGAAATACTTTATTTATACATATTTATTTTTCGAGAAAAGCTAGAAAGTTGGGTTTTATGTTAGCTGCTGGATTTATTACAAGCTTTGCTTTAGAGCATTCCACGTGTTTGTATGAGGCGTCCGTGTTGGTGCATTTAGTAACATTCGGTCTGCAAGATCGACGCGGGTCGGTTGCGGTATGTCCTGATTTTTATATTGAGGCTGAAAGCTAAGTCAACCTGTGATCTATAAATAGATATCTGTGGCATTTTGACAAAGCATCTTAAGTCGAGATAAGATTGCAAAAAAGTTTTAAAAAAAATCTCGGTGAAAAAATCATTTTTACCAAATAATGAAATAAACCAAAACTAAAGAAAAATTTCGTGAATAATACAAAATTTTAAAAACGTAAACAAAAAGGTTTTTGAATGAAAATTCGTATGATTAACAACATTTGGGCCAATATTTTTAAAACGCCATAATACACTGTGGGTATACAAATACGAGGCAAAATTTAAAAAAGTTTTTACAGAAGAAATTGTCATAGAAATCAGGAATCCGGTTTTAGATATACATATATTATTAGCCAAATATAATTATTGTGCATAAGTGTCTAATACTTAAAGTTCAATTGAGCCAAGTTATATTTTATAAACCTAAGTTTTGATGATCTACCACATTTTCAGATGTTATTGATATTACCATTAGTAGATATTCTTCTTAAACATGCACATACATTTTAAAGAAAGCCAAAGCGAATGAAAATAGCAAAAATAACCGAAATGATCGCAAATAAGAAACCGAACAATCGTAGCCATCCTCGTAAAATAAAAATATTAATTTAATTGCGTGCCTTAAAGTATGCTCCTTTTTAATAAGCCGATAATAAATAATTACAAAAAATCATAGTATAAACATCTAGCAGGTACGTTCGAAGCGCCCTTGATTTTTTTTCCTTGCTTTTATTTGTTGTTTTGTAATAGGAGCTGTCAAATATTGTTTACACACACATACTATATAAATAAACAACATTTCCCAGTTGGCCATGTCGTGCACGAATCATCAATGTTAATTCCTGGACGACACGTAAGGGACAACTTATGCAAAGCGTCGATGACATTTTTAAACAAGTGTCGCGTAAATCGTGCACGACACAAAGAGAGACAAAGCCGCTCAGCCTGTCGTTGATGACTACATGCACGACATGGCGTCCACATGAACGACATTGTCGTTCATATTGTCTTTGATGACTATATAGACGACAAAGTATTCTACTTAATCGTCAACGACTGCGTATAAGACAATGTCGATGAAGTTACAGGATTTACAGCTTACTAGACAGTGTCGCCTATAAGCCTAAACGAATAAATGAAACTATACAATATGTACATATTTTTAAAATCATACAATTAGTCTTTGAGTTCTCAGACTTGACTGACTGATTTTCTTCACTTTGCTTTGGTTGTTTTTTATTATTATCGTTATTTTACAGTTATTTTTTATTGGGAACAAATTATTTTTGTTTGATAGAAAATAGAAGATAGCTTACAAGACAATGTCGCTCATATTGTCGTGCTTAGAAGTTGATAAAGGACACCTTACAAGACACTGTCGGTCATGTTTTCGTGCATACACTTTAATACAGGACAGCTTACAAGACACTGCCACTCATACTGTCGTGTATAGTTGTTTATAGAGGATACCTTACAAGAAAATGTCTGTCATGTTGTCGCGGATAAGCTTTGACAAAAGACAACTTGAAAGACAATGTCGGTCATGTTGTCGTTTATTAACTTCTTTAAAAGACATTGCACTACCCAGTTGGCAAAATGGTCCTAGACGCAAATGTCGTCTACGATGTCCTCAGGACAATTTAGAATTTGTCGCCTATATAACATTAATGACGACAACTTAAGTAACAAAACGTGTATTTTGTCGTGCTTAAAATCGTTTTTGCCTTGAATAATACTTTAATGAGGACAAGATGACCGACAATTGCATGCATTTTGTCGTGTTTTAAACCACATTGACGACCAAATACATGCAATTGTCGGTCATCTTGTATTCAATAAGACTTGTTTGAGGACAACATAAGCGACCACTTCATGCATGTTGTCGTGTTTCAAGCCACATTGACGACAAAATGCATGCAATTGTCGGTCATCTTGTCTTCAATAAGACTTGTTTGAGGACAACATAAGCGACCACTTCATGCATGTTGTCGTGTTTTAAACCACATTGACGACAAAATGCATGCAATTGTCGGTCATCTTGTCTTCAATAAGACTTGTTTGAGGACAACATAAGCGACATAAGCGAAAAATAAAAGATAAAAGATAATACCTAAAATTTGCTTCAACTATTTCTTAAAAATAACGGGGCAATAACGACAAAAGAAAAAAAATGACAATCAAAAAAACATGTAAAATTATTTAGTTGAATTTTTAAAGTGCGTGGTAAAGGTTATACCTAGTTTTGCTCTGTTATTTTTTAAGAATTGTGATTTACTTTTTCGTTTAGTATTGTTAATTAATTTGTTAAGTAAATATAACTAAAATGTCACAATCACGTCATTTGCGTAGAGAAATAGCACGCACAAAGTTAGCTTTTTTGCATCGTAACAGCGTGAAGTACATAGGCTTTGCTCAATACTTATTTTTTCTGATGACCGTCTGTAGGCGGTCTTGGGTGTTTAAGGGTTAATTTTTCTAGTTAAACATTGCCAACCGTCATTTTATATTTGTTTAATAAAACATATACTGTATAATGAACTAATTTCCTGCAACATTTAATAAAGAAATTAAATATTTTTTTCAGTTTTTCTATATTTAACTTAAATTATTTATCATCCAAGTTGGCCATGTCTTGAAGACATCCTTGACGACGCGTGTATGACCATAAAAAATCCTTGAGGACGCGAAGGCGACCGTCGAAGCAAATCGGCGACGACTTTTTCAAACAAATGTCCGGCAAATCGTTCACGACTAATGAGCGACATTATTGCTCATATGTCGTTGACGATCATATGGACGACGCTGTCGTTGACGATCATATGGGCGACGCTGTCGTTGACGATATATGAGCGGCAATATCGCTTCTTATGTCGTCGACGACCATATGGGCGACTATATCGCTCATTAGTCGTGAACGATTTGCCGGACATTTGTTTGAAAAAGTCGTCGACGATTTGCTTTGACGGTCGCCTACGCGTCCTCAAGGATTTTATATGGTCATACACGCGTCGTCAAGGATGTCTTCAAGACATGGCCAACTGGGTAGACAAACTTGTCTTCCAAAAATCCTAAGTGATAGAGGACATGTCGTGCATACATCGTTGACGACAATGTTGTCGACGGCAGTTTGGCCAAGAGGAATTTGTTGTAGCTTCGAGTGTATGATAGATGATTATGCCATGCAAAAAAAAATAATAAACAAAATTATAATAAGAATACCTGACATAAATATATACCAACCAAGCCCCCATCATATCTGGGGGCTTCGGAAAACCCATTTCAACAGACAGACGGACAACCGGATTTGAACTTCCCTTCTCATAAGGATACAGAATATACATGTATACTTTATTAGGTCTAAGATCAATATTGTAGAAATTACAAACGGAATGACAAAATCATATATACCCTTTTACCCTCGGTGAAGGGTATAAAAACGGAAGTTAATATCACTTAAGGTTATTTCAAAATAGGCAGCAACATTTTTACTGGTGTTCATAACAGAGCAACAATTTTTTTTCGCAACCACACATATTTTCAATAAAAAAAACATTTGCAAGTTTTTCCCACAACATTTATTATGTATTTATTTTTTAAAACATTTGATTAAAATTTTCATTCAAAACTAAATGAAATTATTTTAAACGTCATTTATATTTTTATACAACTAGTTGCTGAAGTAGAAGTAGACTCAACTTTAAAAAAAAACTTAAGTTACATTTTTGTTTGAAAAATGAAACAAAAATATATAAAAACTTTGGGAAGAAATAAGATAGAAGAAAACACGAAATTGTTGCTGCCATTGTGAACGAAGCTTTTAAGTTTAAAATAATAAAGTTCTCAAATTGAAAAGTTTTTGAAGAAAAAAAATTAAGAAAAAACTTGTTTTTTGTACATTTGAAAATTTCAAATTGATATAAAATTTTTTTTAAAAGAAATATAATTTTAATTTGAATAATTACATTGAAATAAAGTTTTAGGTAGCTCAAAATGCAAACGGTATGGCAAAATGCTTATTGTGCAATAAATACTTTAAAGCACATATGGGTAACATCAAGCGCCATTAAGGCCATGTCAGATAAAACTTCATCGCTTTGCGTGACACTTCTAACTTTGAAAGAAAACCGTAACACAAAAGGTGTATGTCACAATAAAAACTTTGACAACACTCACACATTGTGTGTTAAAAAGAAAATAAATAAAAAAAATTATACTAGCAGATTGTCAAAGCGCGCAAAAAGATGAGAGTTGCCCAACTTTTCGCTTCGCTTTGCGTTAAAAGTTCTTTATGTGACATGTTTCGTATAAGTATGAATATTTCATCTTAGATGTCAAAGCGAATCTCTAACGCAACGCGAAGCAAAAGTTTTATCTGACATGGCCTTTACTCCTCAATACGCAGTGCTAGGGATGAGATTTCTATGCAATAAAAAATCGAAAATATGCACTAAAAAATCCAAAATATGCACTAAAAAAATAAAAAAACATGCACTAATAAAAACTTAAATAATTTCCATAAAAAATCGTTTTTTAACTTTACTAAAATCAAAAATATAAAAAATGTAGTCTATTGTTAATTAAATATCTTAAAAAAAACTTAAATAACTAATTTAAATTTTTGTTTGTTTAACTAAATAAGTACTGTTTTATTAAAAGTAAAACTTTGTCTTGTATGTACTTAAAGAATGCCAATGGATTTTGAAAATGTATTTTCCATCAGATCAAAAATATTTGAAATATATTTTATTTTTTGGAATCCTTAATTTTTTGTTTGCAAAACGTTTTGGATTTTTTTTAATTTGTCGGCTGTCAATCAAATATCAATTACTTTGACTTGAGTAGTAAGTGAACTAATTCCCTCCTAATTAGTTATTGTTTCACCAATATATCCGTAATTGGAAAATACAAATGTTAATTGACTTCTGATGTTATTTAAATTTAATATTTCTTTTACTTTTTTAATTGCTAATCATTGGTATCACCAAGCTTTTCTAACATTTTTAAATTAATCAAAGTTTTTTGAATAGAGTACTGGCTGCGGTGGAGGGGGAATCAAGGGATACATTTCATTAAAAATTGCAATATTATCGAATTGTCTTCTAATTTTCTCCGCAACTTGGTATAACCCATGTGTCAAGCAAGTAACTTGTGAACAGTTTAGGATAAAATATTTCAAACCTATTGGAAGCCTTAACCATGTAAAGTCCTGCATCGGTTGAAAAAAGAAGCATCTTTTGTCGAAATCTTAAAAATATTGTATTTAAAGCAAAGCTCTAAAATAATTTATTTATTAATTAAAATTTTTTTAGGTTTTTTGTGTATTTAAACTTTTTTCAAGAACTTTTTTTATAATATGGAAACAAAGAAAAAAAATCACTCAAAACTGTCAAAATATGCATTTAAGACCAAAATATGCAAGAATATGCAACAAGATGCAAAAACAAATCGATGCCATTTCAATGCAAATTTAATGATTCGGAAAGATAATTGGTCGACATCGTTCTTAGACTGCCGACAAAAAACATGCATTTGCATGGAAATCGCATCCCTACTCATAACTAATGTGAGGAAGACGAATTGTCACGCAGTGAATTAAAAAAATTATTTTTCATACCAAAAAAAGTTTTTGAATGTTTTTCATGCGCAAAATTATATTTGGCTGTTTTCCTAAACGTATGTTCACAATGTATCAATATCGTGTTGATGTTGTGTACTTAAATTTTTACCTGTATATGAATATGGTTTGCATGTACATTATACCATGTTCGCACGGCAGCTTTTTTTTTTGTAATTCACTCTCTCATTCGTAATCCACAGCCTAATTATTATCCAAATTACATAATTCGTCATACAAAATTTTGAGAGTGGATTATCTCATTTGTACGTAATTAAATTTTTATTACCCTGTGGATTACTTTAAAATCAATGTGATCTCTAATTTTTATCGGTTTCTTTCATCACCAGCTGTCAAAGCACCAAAAAAACAAAAAAAATATAACATAAACAAAGAAAAGCAGGGCTGCCAGATTTGACGATTTATCGTCATTTTGACGATTTTTTGTTCCGATATTAGCAAAGTGCCGATTTGCTGATTTTTAAAAAAAAGTGACGATTTTTTTCAGTCTCCAAGTCTGCAGAAATATTACATTTTCTGACAATTTTGTTTTTTAATATTGGAATGGTTAACAGCTCTACCTTAACAAGAGCGCGAGGCGGAACGTTTTCTTTCGCTTGGCTTATACGCTGATATGCCATACCAGGAAAGAGCGTCAACGTTGTGTCACGATCAGTAGTGATAGCTAATAGCTAAATATAGCTTAAATCTAAATAAAAATAGAGATAAAAACGCAAGATTGACAAAAAAATAGCTAAATTGCCATTATTATTTAACAATAGTGGCAGAATTCACTTTAAAACGAGCTGTCAAAATCGGGTTTTCCAATTCCAAAGCGATCAGGCCAGGCCACTCTATTCAAAAACTAGGAAACGCGTGCCGCTTTTTTTAGGTACGGCTGTAATATGCAATTCTTAAGAAAATCTTGTATTATTTTCAGAATACATTTCACGAGTTGTAAGAGAATATTTACATAAGTCTCATACGATTCTTGACATGAAAGTCTTTTTAGATTATCTTTACCCACGTCTTAAACGATTCCCACAAAGATTGAAGAAGCGTCTTTCGCTGTGCTATGGAAGAATCTCACTCGTGTTAAAATTTTTTTCCGTGTGAAGAATCTTCTACGATTCTAGGAAACTGACGATTCCCTCACAAATTTATCTGGTAGCCCTGAAGAAAAGTAAACAAAAGTTACCCCCCGTTTCCACATGCAAGTGCAAGTTCGAAAAACTCAATACACTCACACTTTTTCACTTATATTCACACAATTTTTGTACTTTCAGCCAATCGGCTATATCCTCGATTTTGCGTTGATAATACGTATACACTACTTGCAAGTAATTACTTGCATGTGGAAACGTAGGGTAAAGGAAGTAATTTTATGTTATAAAAATACATTAAATCCATTCGCTAACAGCTTTTCTATTTACTGGGAAAATAAATATTTATATGTACCGTGCGAACATGGCAATTCAAATACATAAGTAATAAAAACAGAGAGTGAAGTAATCCAAAGCACCGTGCGAACATGGCATTATTTTAACTGCTTTATTTGCTTTTTTCTGCGCAGTGAAAACTACAAAGTTGCATTTCGGAACTAAATGCATTGTCAAAATTTTTATGGTTGCGTTTAGGAACATGTTGCCATATATTACTACAATGCACTAGGCGTTTAGGAAAACAGCCTTATACTTCAAAATAAATATCTTTTTTTATTTTTCTTTTCTGATGAAAAAAAAAACTATTTTGTACGTAAGAATTTTTTATTTTTTCAATGAAAATCTTTTATTTTAAGTTTTTAGTCCTTAACTTCTGATGCCTGTAGATAACACAGTGATACAAAATCGAACTTTCCGAATTTGAATGGGACAAAACCAAAAGCAAATGAAAGTTGGCGTTTTCTATAACAAACCCCTTGAAGCTATTTTTTAGTTCAGTGCTAGATTTTTTTACACGCATTTGAAGTTGGTAATTTCAGAACGCTGTCTAACAAAAACATCATTAAATATTTGAAAAAATAATGATTACATATTTATTTTTATTATCCTAGAAAGTTGTGATATCTTACAATTTTTCGGGTCGAGGAATCCACTTTTGATGTTTTTTTTTTACCTAAACCTTATGCTAGATGGCGATGTCATACAAGTTTAGCTATTTCTTGTAGATTTTTATAGAAAAACGGTGTTCTTAATTTTTTTTGAGGTTAAAAAAAATCAATTTTTGTTTCTGGCTTCATTGTAAAAAAAACGTAAACAATTTAATATTTATATATTAGACTAACAATAAACAAATTTGTATTTTAGCATATACATATATTGTAAATGTGCATACACCAAACCAGGTTTTGATACCATTTTAAGCCTTTTATTTATTTCACATTTCCATTATATGCATGCATGTGTATATATATTATACATCTAAACCAGGGGTAAACATAACTAAAAATGAGGTTGTATAAGTGAGAGAGAAATTCCCAACTTCGTTTATTATACAGTATTCCACGGATAATTGCCTTGCCAATACCTCGTTGAGGTAATTATAAAAATACGTTTAACTACCTCATTGAGTTAATTAAGCGAATACGTTTAAATACCTCAGTGAGGTAATTAAACGTATTTATTAACAAGATACCTTAGATTTGATGTATGAAAAAGAATTGAGCCATAGGAATTTTTACATGTATCAGCTAAATCTAAGGAGACAGCAATAAAAAACAATGGGATTGTCAGTCTTAATTTTTATCTGTAATGATTTTTGAGATGTCCTGTCATATCCTACTACAAACTTATGATCAGGGAAACCGTAAATATGCAAATGCATGGCTTTTCTTGTGCGACCAATTTAAGCAGAAACAATATATTTATCCGTTTTAGAGCTCTTTATGAATTTTGGTTTCAATCTATTTGTAAATAATTTCCATATTTTAGCTTTTGCTGCATTTTTATTGCAGACATGTTTTTGAAGCATATTTTAATACATTTTCAGCAAATAAAAAAATTGCTTTAAATTCTGCTTAGCAGATGAATTTACTGTTGCTTTAATTTCGACATCTTTATTTAATTTTCACTCTACAAAAGCCAAAGCAAGTTTTCGTTGAAGATAAATGTTATTTCAAACTGTAAAGTTTTAAATATATATGCAAAAATTTTGGAAAAAGCAATTATATAAATTTGCGCTGATACATTAGAAATCTGGACGCATCGTTTAGAAAGCCAATCGAATCAGAAACACTTTTTAAAGTGATCTTTTCGTCCATCTAGCTGGTTGTCTGTCCATGTAGAACTTGTGGGAAAAGTAAAAGTAGAAGTTTATTTTAATGCAAATATTAAATTGTGGAATATTTTGCTTTTAAATAAGCCATATTTGGTTTTTTTGGGCATATTTTTTAAAAAAAGTTTTAGTGCATATTTTCAAATTATTAACATGTAAACTTGGTTGCATTACTTACTGTGTTGTTGTCAAATAGTACTGAGGCAATTAACGAATGAAATTTAAGTGTAATTTTGCTTTGGGAGTTTAATTTTTAAGGCAATTACCCGAATTGGGTAATTAAGCGTAAACGTGAAAGGCATTTAATCGTGGGGTAATTAGCCGGGTTATACTGTATGTCTGAAAAAATTAGAAGTATAGCTGCATTTTCGAATTTTTTAAGAATTTTTAATATTTCAATAAAAAAAGGGTCAAGTTTTTTATGAGCAGTATTTTCCATTTTAATGAACATAAAAATAATATAAACAAACAAAAAATATTTATTTCAGGTAGGAAGTGTTAAAAAAACTTAGTTTTTTTATGGAATGCCCTGTCCTGTTTTTAACACTTGACAAAGAGTTTGTTCATTATAATTAAAGCTAATTTTTTAAAGCTTTTTCCGATATTTTCTTTTTTAACCGATAAAATGATTTCAAATACATTTTAGGGTTTTTTTTTAGTTGCAATCATTCTCGAATTGTTGCCATGTTCGCGATTAATTTTTACGATTTTTAATAAATATTAGAGTTTGCTATCATACCGCTGTTACCAAATATTTGAAAATTCCCGCTAATTCAGCAATTTTTACCGAATGTTTTTATTTCTGTTAGTTTTAGGGACTTTTAATCAATTTTATGGCGGTATTTTTGCAAACTTTTCCAAGTTTTAAAATTTTAGCGTTGCTTTGTTTCTCTTTGAGGCAATCGTCGCCGTTTTAGAAATAGCCCCATACATAACTGAAGTCACCTTTTTAACAGGGCACTCTCAACACTGTCGATTCAAAAAAGGCCGAAAATTTCAATACCTTATGCCATTATTAAGGTTGTATTTTTTTAGAATAAACCATGCTACTATTTAAAAGAGCAAAACAATTATAAGAAACGAACACCAAATTGCATTTTTTTAAATAAAATGTCATATTTTTTTTTTTTTTAAAGAAACCACCATAAAAAATAACAAATATGTATATGAGTTATGTTTGCTTTTAGGGAAATTGTACTTTACCATTAAAAATATAATTTAGAAGTCGTAAAAAATCTTTTAACACAAACTTGTTAGAAATACTAACTACTTTTTAGGAATGTTATTAAACCTTCACTTGAAGTCCATTCCTCCATCTCCGCTTCAAACAAATTAGGAGAAGAAAGCATGGAATTGTAAGCTTCTACTTTGAGTCTGTTCAATATCAAGCAATGCTTATTTCGAAAACGTTTGTTTAGCACTACTGTTCCGCAGTGTTGACAAAAAACAAAATGTGAGTGCTAATTCCAAAAAAGGGTCATAAAGTGTCACAAAATAGGTGAAAATGATACAAAAGTATAATTTAAAAAAAGGGTCATAAAAGGTATCAAGACTGTCAAAAAAGGGTGAAATTGATACTTTAGTATTACAACGGTAACGCTGCTTATTGCTCAAAATTACAATATTAATATTCTATTTTAAGATTATTTTTTAAAGGTTGCGAAAGAAAAATACCATATCTTAAAAAAAGACCTCCTTCAAAGTTTTAGGATTTTTAAAGAACGGTTTGAGGTATTATAATAAAAAAAAATCTGCCAAATAAAAAAAAAAGGTTTTTGACTTAGTCCGGTTTTAAAATTTTATATTTTGCAGATATTACATTTTTCAAAACAAAATTTGTTTTCCATATATGGTTTGTAACTCCAAGTAGTATTCTCTTTGAAATGACATTAAAATAATCATCGTTTGTACAGTAGTTTTCGAGATATTGAAGAAATAAGCTCAACACATTCGGCTAATTCGGCAAAATTATGACATTTTGAATATGACATTACTTTTGAAAAAAAATTTTTTTTTCGTTCATATACGTCCCTAATAGGATAAAAGGAAGCTACTCACCAAATTTCATTAAAATCGAAAAGGGTCGGGTCCCACTCTTGGTCGATTTGACGTGGAATTACCCATAACAATATAAAAAGTACGTTTGATAGTTGGCAAAAAGACCCTATCCCGGAAAGCAGCTCGTATGGGGGCTATATGGAATAATGACAGATTCGCCATTGTGCCAATTAGAACCTATGTACCAAATTTCATTAAGTTATCTTCAAAATTGCGACCTGTACTTTGCGCACAAGGTTACATGGACAGCCACCCAGCCGAACGGACATCGTTAAATCGGGGGGGGTGCTTTAAAACCATGGGAGATAAGACCATGATGGCTTTATTGCTCAATTGCATGGGAGATAAAGCCATAATGGCCTTATTGCCCAATCATTGAGAGGTAAGGTCATATTTAAAATTTTGCGAAATGAGAGATATAGCCATATTTTTTTTTCGCAAATGTGAGATAAAGTCATATTTTTCCAGAATATTGTTACTTTACTTTAGTGTTTCCGGGAAAAGTCATTTTTTTATTCTTGTGACGCACGCAGGAAAACTTTATTCAGCGAAGCCACCTGCCGTGTCCTACTGGAGGAGAAAACCCTTAAGCGCGGCCGCAGGCCGCCACGCAGAAAAACTTTAGTATGCGAAGCCAGATTCCAATACTTTACTTTTGTGTCTCCGGGAAGACTCTTAATTATAATAATAAGAAAACTATTAATCAATGTAAAATGCAAAAGTTCTTCAAAACTGAAATGAGAGATAAAGCCATTTTCTAATATCGCTAATGTGAGCTAAGGCCATGATGGCTTTATCTCCCATTCAAATGAACAAAAAAAATAAAAGACTTTATCTCCCTTTTGAATGAGAGATAAAGCCATCATGGCCTTTATTGGTATTAAAGCACCCCCTCGTTAGATCGACTAAGAAAGTGATTCTGAGTCGATCGGTATTAGAGTTTTTTTTCCCGGACTTTTTCGATTCCCGGGAAAGCGGGAAATTTTTTCAAATTTCCCGGGATCCTGCTCCATATAAATAATACAAAGTAAATTTTGTTATTTATTAATGAAAAAAACTTTTATAAAAAAACGTAAGGGAACTCACGCCTTTATTCCCTATTATTATGCTTTTATTCAGTATTATTATGCTCTGGATACAAGATTAAAAGATAACATAAACATAACAATTTAATTCATAAAACAATAATAAAAACAAAATAAAAATTGAGGTACTCAAGATATAAGATCAAAAAGTTAATTAATAAAATAGATTAAATACTTTAAAGAAATATATAACATTTTTTAATGGCTTAGGAAATAACTTTCTGACACACTCCAAGCGCTTTGTAAGTCGTCAAAAAGTATATTCTTGATTTTATTTACTAAAACCATGTTTTCGTTCATTTTTTACCGAGGTTGGACAAATAGTTAAAAGTGCACCGTTGTAGCATGCTTCGGATTCACAATCAAAAGAAATTTTTTCTTTTTTATAAACAACGTCTATATCAGTCAAATGTATGTCAAGGTTTATGCAAAAATAGCATCAACCGGACTGCTTCTTACAAACCTTTTCATTTCAATAGGTCCATTTGTAATCTTTAGGACAATGTGTTTTTTAAGTTGTATGTTGTAGTATCTTACACGAGTTTCCAAAATGTTATTTTATTTCGGTTTCCCCGCATTTCACGAGTATATAAACCAACACAAATTGAAATTGAAAATTTGTGTTTATCACCTAATAAACATATCGCTCCTTCATTGCATCATAGTCATATCTCAAAATTTGAAGTGACTTTAGCAAAGTTTTCCTTCATACCTTCTCGTATTATATCTCAAACTGAACCGAAGTTATAGCAAAATATATCTTTAAATCGGTACATTTTGAACACTTTAATCGCATTTTGCCAAGATAGTTTGTTTTTGTAGATATGACTATGTTGCAATAAAGGAGCGATATGTTTAGGTATCTCCTATTTTTAAGACTTGTTCATGGACAATGCAACTTTACTGCCTGCATCTTATTTTGAATTAATGTACTTTATTAACTCTTCACTTCACTAAATGTAGTAATTATCAACTGTTGCACTGCCCATTCTGCTTTTAGTAGATTTATTGCATCAGGAGACATTGATTTAAATACATGTACTCACTTCTTGTAATTGATCTAATCCACAACCCATCCACAGATGCTAATTTTTAGAGAATAGAAAACTAAATTTCAAAGTATAAATAGCTATTTTCTGAAATTATGAGGCATTTTTTATTTACCGGGATCCCGCAAGAAAAGTCCCGGGAATTCCCGGGAAAAAACCCTAATCGGTATACTTAAGGACCAATATTTTAAAGTATTACACACATCAGAACAAATGAATAATACCTTCCTCACTCATGTGGGGTGGGTCTAATAACATACAAAGATAATATAGATTGTTGGGATGATATTGTACAAGGGAAACACAAAATATTACCATAACGTTGAACGGTTTTTGTTTAACCAGAGTTTTTACAGCAAGTATTTATAAAAAAAAAAGTTGCAAAATAATAACGATTTTTGCAAAAGTTTAGTTTTTTTTTTCGCAAAATAAGTAAAAAAGCCGATATTGCAAAATACTACTAAAAAAAAGCCGGTTTTGCCAAAATAAGCAAAAAAAGCCCTAACAAATATGGCTATTTTTTTTTTGGTTTTTATGATCGGAATTTGTTTTCAATCAAAAAACATCTTGAAACCCAAAAAATAAGCATTTGCCTTTTTTTGGTTGGCCTATTGATAACCATTCTAATTGTACCAAATTTGGACAATTTTACACTTACCGTTCTTCAAATATACTTATCTAATCGCGTCCACCTTTGACTTATGTTGCGTTTGTACCAACTTTTGAAACTTTAGCTATTACCGTTCTCTAGATATACTGAAATCTATTTTGCCTTGGTAAGTGAGCTACCATTTATTCACACCATTTATTCTTTTTTTACAGATGTTGCGCATCGATAACCCAGCTATGTGTAACAAATTTGGGAAAAAGTGCAAACAGCATAGTGTTTTTAATAGTACATAAATATTTAAGTTACTTTTTTATTGCGTTTGGTTACTTTATTTATACATTTTGGTTACCATTTTTTTTAGGTCGCGGCAGCTCTATTTGTAATTTGAAGCAAGGTCCAATAATTGGGCCTTGACTTGAAGCAAACTGCCTTATTAAAACTGGGAAAAACAGTTAGATTTAATAGGGGTTTATTCATGAACTCTTTTATCTCTGCACTGTTTTACCATAACATTGCCTTTTATTTTAGCATTTAGCAAATTTTACCACCAAAGTGAAGTCATGCACCAGCACTTGCTGTCTATTTTTATTTGTTTATATTTATTTATTTGTTCACAGTCTGGCACTGAAACAAAAATTTTTTTTGTTAATTGTATTCATTAATTGTTTATTTTGGTAGTTTTTGCTTATATCTTTTTTTTTTTTTCTGAAAATAACATAACATCCAATATAAACGTGTTTGGAGAAGAAAAAAGTATTTTTCCAGTGGTTTTTCTAATTAAATTTTTATTTGTTTGCTTTTTTTTACTCAATTATCACTTTTACTTTTGGCTGAAAATAATTTTCTGAACTCAACGTGTGAATGACGTCGGAAACTATTCGATAATAAATATACATAATAATTTATAATTTTTTGATATGATATAGACAATTAAAATCATAATTTATACACAATCATTTTTTAAATTTATCAGCTTTTAATTTTTTGTTTGTTCGAAAAACAATAATTTTTAGACTGATTAAATAAATACATACATAGGTATAACCAATTAATTAATAATATTTGTTATTTATTTATTTACATAAATTTAAATTTTAAGTTAAAAAATATTTAAATAATTTCGAATGGATACATCCGCAAATGTCATTGGAAGAAAAATTCAGGTTTTAAATAAATTGAATGCAGTCAAACCTATGCCAGAACTTAACAAGTGGAAATGTTTAGTTGGGAAAACTTGCTAAACGATACCCTACACCATTTGCAAGTGTTAAAAGAATAGCTTTTCAAAAAAGACCTTAGTTACGTTGTACGGGCAGGGCAATCATTATTGAAATCCTCCGTTTTATTTTTTGTTTGCATCATACTGGTCGTAAACTCCGAGCCTTCCAAATTATTTTTCAATCACAATGGTACAGATGACACCATGAAGATATTTGTGTCTAAAGTATTTTCCTATACACATTGCTTGCATTGTTATTTGTCCAGAAGAACCAGCACATACTCTTTTGCAAAAGAAAATTAACGTGCAGCTTCCATATTTCTTCAAAGCATTTCCTTTAAATGATTGTAGCAAGTGTTGAGATGTATGATTAAGTAGATCTCGAAGTTGTACCGAAATCGGTTTGATAAATATCCCTTGGTGGCAAGCACTCCTTCTTAGCATCAGTCATGTGACGATATCATGGATACAGATTTGAGCCTTTACAATCGCACACAATCTGAGGCAAGTGTTTTGCTGTTTTGTAACTTAAAATCCAAAATTAATGCCAATGCCTTTTCTTTTGAAAACTATTTTCCATCGCTTGGCGTTGGAATAATTTTAAGAGTCCTTTTAGTTCTCACTGGACAAACGATAACATTTTTTTGAATGATATCTTCTTTTGTAAACTATTTTTCGAAATTGATATAACAAAGTTTCTTGAATATTTCCACATCCGATTTCCTTAGTGATAAACTTAAGTTTCCGCCTTAAAGATCTATCGCTACAGCTGTCGAGTGATTTTGCGGGTCTCCCAAGATTCTCGCCCTCTTACTAGTTTGCAAAGCTGCTGTAAAATTTTGTTTACTCCATCTAACTTTTTTGTAATACTTTGTTAAGATTTTGATGAAAGTACATAGTTACATATTTTAATTTGTAAGCCAAATTGTATGTCGGTGTTGCAAGAACATAAGCTTTTTTGTTTTTAAACGTGACATAGAACATCTTTCTGATTTTTGTTTCTAAAACACCCTTCGGGCAGTTCTTTATAGCTAAGGCTCGCCATGTTTTTCTGAATATACTGAAATTCGACAGTTATTGCTTAGATAAATTATACTGAGCTTGTATTCGAATACCACTGGCTTTAAAATTTTATTCAGACGAAGAAGTGTTCTACAGGCAGGCGCAAAAGTATACATCGGGTTAAGCTATGTTCACATTATGCATATTTGTCATGTAGATTGTCACTTTTTCACATGTTAAATTTGTACATATCGTCTGAACCCCTCCAAACGATATCATGTGTTATTTCGCTGTGTACAGTACATATGACATTTTTGATTAAGAACGAGTTCTATTTTCATCTGACATCAGCAGTTTTTATACCCTTCACAGAAGGTAAAAGGGTATATATAACATTGTCATTCCGTTTGTAATTTCTACAATCTTGATCCTACACCCTATAAAGTATATATATTCTGGGTCCTTATGAAGAGCGAAGTTCAAATCCAGTTGTCCGTCTGTCCATCCGCCCGTCTGTTGAAATAGGTTTTCCGAAGCCCCCAGATATGATGGGGGCTCGGTTGGTATTTATTTCTGACAGGTATTCTTATTATAATTTTGCTATTGAAATTCAGCCAGATCGGTCCAAAAATGGCTGAGATATGAACAAAAAACCACGACTACCTCTAATTTTAAAAAAAAAATTCATTGTTGTCGTATTTTTACTATATTTTTCTGGAGAACGGCAAGAAGCAAAGTTTCTAAATTAGGTACACACATTTAGAGAACGGCAAGAGCCAAAGTTTCTAAATTAGGTACACACATTTAGGTTATTGGTTAATTGTATAAAAGCCTGAATTTTTGGACTGTCATATGACCTATGGTTACGCCTTATATATCAAAAGATCGGAAATCCTTAGTAGAAAATATTTTTTGAAACTTTCGGAAAAATCGGTTCAGATACGAAAAAGTTATGGGCAAAATATTTTTTTTTTTAAATAAGCTTTATCGGGAACCAAAGATCTTCCCGAACTTACCATGGCTCCAATATAAATTCCCCTCCTGAAAATCACTTAAGTTCGGCTTAAACTGTTACGAATCATGATATTTTACTCAAGCTAGTTAAAATTGCTAAAAAAAAAGCATAAAACTTTCTGATTGTCGGTCAATCATTTAATATAGGTCCAAGCCGCAACCAATTTTAATGCTGATGTCTGTTTTTATAAAGCTAAGTTAGTAATAAATAGACATCATATAGTTATCACTCAAAGATATCAAAGATTTGTTGTTTTATTTTTCATATGGCGAAAAAAAACATGGTATTGGTAATTAATGAACTGGCGGGTTTTTTTTAGTTTTTATTGAATTTTTTGTTTTTATTGTAGAAATAACTGCTTGTCCCTTGATTTCGACCTAAAACTTCGTTCGCATAGCTTACTTTTAAACAGAATTTAAAAAAAATTGTTTTTCTTGTAAGTTGCAAGTTAAGCGAACGAAAGTTTTGTTCGAAATCAAGGGACTGGCAGTAAATTTGAAATAAAACAATAAAAAGATAGAATGGAATTACATGTAATATGTTTGTATATAAATATGTATGTACATTAAAAAAAAAAGTTGTTGATGTACCCCCCAAAAATAACTTTGACATGTCTTATGAAGATTCCCAAAATATTTTGGCTCTAGCGATAATCTCCCGTGTGCCAAACTGCGTCAAAAAAAGCGTCCAAAAATGGTATTTTTCATAAAAATTTCGAAAATTTTTTTGTCCAATGAATGACCAGATATAATCAATATTAAGAATTCTTTGATTCTGCATTAAAACATTTTAAAAATCTAGCCCCAGGCTGGAGATAGCGAGATGTTTATGTCAGTTTTTTGATATAAACATCTCGCTATCCCGAGTCTGTGGTAAGTTACAATGTTCTTGGTCCTTAAAAATTCTTAATGAAAATACACTGCTGCACAAAATATTGAGCCATAAATTTATAAATATGTATGTACAGTTGAACTTCTATAACTCGAAACTCCATTATCCCGACAAAAAAGTTCGGCTTACAGAAACTTCAAGTTAGAGAATTTTGTAATAAATGCACATCAAAAAATTAAATTCGTTCGGCATTCATGTTATTTTAATTTTATTTCGTACAAATACAGATCTACATATTTAAAGATTTCATTTAATAAAATATTGTGTGATTTGATAAGTGTTTACATCCAAAATTTGAAAAACATCGAATTATTGAATTTAGATTTATCAAATTTTATTTAACTAAAGATAAATGTCATATTTTAAATGCTAATTAGTTTTAAAGAAAACAAAAATTCAAGAGTTCAAGTTATAGAAAAAAACCATATGAATTGGCCTGTCTACCGCTATTGCCAAGATATTCCCTTCGACTTTAAGAATTTTCGACTTACAGAAGTTCGACTTATAGAAGTTCAACTGTATGTACATTAGGGGTATAACCAAAATAAGAACCTATAATTACGGTATGGGCAATGTTATACTGATATTAAAAATCGATATCAGGGGTCATTTCGGTCCAAAAACCTTCGGCACCGAATGCATTTTCTAAAACACCAAACATTTTTTTTTTTTTAATTGTAATATAAATTTTTACGGTGGGTTTCTTTTTTTTGGAATGCAAGGAATCGCCATTTCATAACAAAAAACACGAAATGCAAAGACCAGCAAGGCTTTCGACGTTAGAATTATGGATTTCCTGTAAAACTGAAAAAAATTATAAGCTAAAACTTCATCGCGATCGGTGCCGAACCTTTTTGAACGCTCGCGAAAAAAGGAAGGCACATTTCTTCATATTTATTTATGCACTATCTCACTATGATAGGTCCTTTTTGATATTTGCAAAAAAATGCAAATGGTTATATCCCTAATATACATATATATTTTAATATGTATTACCAGTAAAAAAAACTTACAAATCCATTTCTATCAGTTAATAAAAAATGCTTTTTATAAACAAAGAAAATTTTCATTAATAAGAAGTTTATAAAAAAAATTGTTTTTATTTAATATTTTCATCTTTATGAACTTTTTGTTCGTGCAAAATCTTCTCTGAATTAAAATTTTAGTTTATCTGATGACGTAAAAGTTTTAATTGATGTCCGTATTCGATTTAAATTAATATGAGAAAAGAATATTTTCTTAAAAAATATGAAGTGTTTATCGGACACGAAACACCGGTGTTGAGTGTTCATAATTTTTTAAAGTTCAGAGTTTTTGTTTGGTCAAGTTTTTAATAATTAACTCATAATAATGATAAAATGTATCGTTAACTGAAACTCAAAAGGCCCTAACTAACCAAAAAATAAAAATGGACTTCTTTATTGATTCTGATGTATTGCATCAACACAAATGTACACAACAAATTTTGGAATCTTTCGACCAAAATTTGCGATTTAATTAGAAAAGACAAAAGGCCCTATCTTCAAAAGATTATATGGTAAACGCTAAAAGGCCTAACTAACAGTTTGCATTATATGAAACCTTGTCAATAGTATAACAACTGGTAGGAATAAGAAGAAAACAAAATTATAAACAGTTTAAGGCGATTTATCAATTTATCATTTTAAATCGTTTTTGCTTCTGCTTTAAAATTTTTTTGCTACAAAATGTTAGATAGGGCCTTTGCGTTTTAGGTGACGGTATGTATGTATGCAGTTAAATATAGTTTGTTAAATAAGAATGTATGTCCAGATGTTATTTCCATGAAGAACAAACTTTAAAGATAATTGAACTATCCCATAAATCTTTTTTAATATTTAAATTTCTGAAAATATTTAAGATTTGCAAATCATCCAAATTCGAATTAACTCAAATAAATACGTAGAATTAAAGATTTTATATTCAACTTAAAATTATAGAAAGATATTGGGGAATTTCAAAATTCATTGAATATTTGTAACAGGCTACAAATTTTATAAAAAAAATAAAAGTTCAATTAAGAATTTTTTTTATTCAAATCTAACGCAGGTTTTACTGTATAAATTTATGAGAAATTCGAAAAAATATCTTGTGTTTTTAAAAACTTCACCACCATTAGTGGGAGGGTCCCTGTGAAAATGTAAACAGTAAAACTGTAACAGTACTATGTACTGACAAACTGAAGACCAGACAATGCATTGTGCTTTAGACATTTATCATACATTATTGAAAATCTACATCAGACCTTGACTTGATAGTTCTTGTAGAATCATATGGTGACATTGGAACCAAAGATCAACTAGTACATTTTAATTTTTCTAGTCCAATCAGAGAAAAAACACTCGGGATAAATTAAGTTTTTTATAATTACTTTAAGTACGAATCGTACTCAAAAATTCAAGTACGAATAACACTAAAACGTACTTAAAAGAATCCTAAATGTGATTACTTTAGAAAAGCAATTCCGGAATTTTATAAAATAAGTACAAAAGCTTTAAACCAAGTAAAAAAAAAAAAAAATAAAACTTTTCGTTGGTGTGCCACTCTGAGAGTTAAATTACAAAGTGAGCATTTTAATCTCATTTAAATTATCAAAGTTTATTGCAGACACTACAACAACACCACACAGGTAGTTAAACAACGATTTGCATGTTGTGTGTAGAAACAACAGAACAAGACGAACACACATTATTTTCATGTTTAAAAAGTAAAAATGAGAACTCTTACTTCTCATTTAGTTTATATTTTCAGTTTTATATGAACATTGAGTTTTAAATATCGGGAATAATGTTGGTGTTTTATAATTGAAGTTCTGCAAGGTGTAAAATGGGTAAGCAAGTCAATCATAATAAAATTCTCCTTCTAACTTCACTTTTGGCAAGAATTCGGGTTTGAATCAACTTTATGATACTTGAATCAAGCGCATTTTGAGGTTGATTCAATCTAAGTTTTAAATAAATAAATCTCATTTTCGTATTATTCCAAGTACGAAATCGGCATTGAATATGGATAAGTTGAAAGTCCGTACTTGAATCAATCTTTCTGTACTTGGTTCAAGAAAATCCGTACTCACCGTACTATTAATACCGCTTCGGATTGATTTGAATACGGATGGATTGATTTTTCTTTTGAGTGCACTTATTGGAATATTTTTACTAGATTATTGCACTTATAATATTAGTAGTTAAGGCAATTAATTAAATTAAAATACGTGCACACAATTTGAATAAATATGTTATTTGATTTATAAAAAGAACTTGCAATTATTTTATACAAAATTTTCACATTCGTTGCATTGTTTTCCACAATTCTAGCTTTACAGCTGTCAAAAAATTTCTTTTGTTTCGCAAAAACTGCAACTCTACGGTAAGTAATGAGACACACAAAAATCCGTCAAGCAAATTTGGCCTAGTTGCCGTTAAAACATAACCACAACGACGCGTGAGTTGCTTCGTTACCCAAAGTAGTCTTACGAATGTCTTTTAGCTTTAAAAATAAAAACCAATTCCTTATTTAAGTGATGCAAAGAGTTTATAAATTTAAGTAATTTATTTTGTACTTTATCTTAAGAATTTATAAACCCAAATTTTTTTGAAAAATTATTTTGTTTACCTAAGAAGCTACTTAAATTTTTTTGTAGTTAACTTTTAACACCAACAGTAAGCCCTTAATGCATAATAGGAGATCCAAAAAAAAAAAAATGGCAATAGTTCAAAAAAATGGAAAGGCATCACAATACTCAGCGCAGTTTACAAACTGATCGCGCACATGATAAACAAAACGACATCAGATGCTGTACTCTCCGATCTTAGATCAAAACAAGCGAAATGCTGCACACACAAATCTTGCGTAGACCACATCAACATTTTGCGTTCAATCGTCGTGCCGGCGACATCATCTATACATGATATTAACAAACTGTGTCCAACATCCTGCTTGTCAAGGTGTGCCACCAAAAATTATTTCTCTAATAAAGAGTGTTAAAAATTTTAAGGGCCGATTTTAAATAAAACACAAATTATGTAGGAAATTATTGTCATTTCTTTTTATTTAATAATATTGGTATAGTTCAATTATGTATGGAAAAAAATATCGGCCAAAATATGGTCCAAATTTTCAATTACGCTGAGGCATAATTGAGGTTCTATGCCGTTAATGTGCCGAATTATCTCATCCTTTAGCAGTTGAATTGTTGCTGGCTTATCGCCGTACACCTTTTCTTTCAAATAACCCCAAAGAAAGAAATCCAACGGTGTCAAATCATATGATCTTGGCGGCCAACTGACATTGCCACCACGTAAGATAACACGGCCATTGAATTTGTCGCGCAAAAGAGCCATTCTTTCGTTAGCTGTGTGGCTAGTGGCACCGTCCTGTTGAAATCACATATCGTCTACATCCATATCTTCCAATTCAGGCCATAAGAAGTTCGTTATCATCTCACGATAGCGAACACCATTCACAGTAACTGCCTGACCGGCCTCATTTTGGAAAAAATACGGCCCGATGATGCCGCCAGCCCATAAACCGCACCAATCATTCGCCCAAATGCAGCAATTCTGCTTATTGAATAACTTTAACGCGTTGTTCGATTGTGTATCTTTCCATGGTTCAAATTGAGTTAGTCTTAAATTGAGAAAAGTCAAATGAAATGCAGAAAAAAACTGGACGTTTAGGTGTGGTTCATATTCAATAACGGCTCTTAAAATTTAACCACCCGTTACATTCCGTGTATGAAGGTATTAAATGCCGAGTTGTCCACCCCAATGCATTGAGCAACAATTTCAACGTCGTAGCTTGTGTTCTATATGTTTGAATTTTTTATCGGCTTTTATTTAATATCGTACTTGACATCATCGTACGTAATGCTACTTCAGCAAAAATATGTATTGGAAAGAGGCTTAATCAACATCTAGAGAGTCTGGAATATGCTGATGATTTCTACCTGCTGTTTCACTGGTGGTAGCGGGCTGCTAAACTTTTGCCAACACCGAATGCAGATGTGTTGAGCTGGAAGAAGTTAGCATGTTCTGTTATGTTATGCTGCGAAATACTTTTTTTTTTACTTTGAGCCAACACTCACGGGATGCCCCCTACTAATGCAATGCATTGTGTTGGTATTAGGATCACATTGAGATCAGACGGAGTGAAGTAGTTCTTGCACCGTTTTAAGCAACCAAGACACTTGAATGCTTCTTTCAACATTTGAAAGACATGTTGGTTCCAACGAATATCACATTGAATTTTCATGCCCATAACATCAAGAGTGTCTGATTCCTCAATAGCTATACCTCCCATGGATACAGATGACGCTGAATCCACAAGCATTAAAATCAACCCTATTCGCAAGAATCCACTCGGAGATTGTCGTAAGGTCAAGATTGAGTGTGTCATTCATATTCTGTCTCATAGCTTCAACCTCAGTAAGGCTTGGTCTATGATCAAAGGAAAATGAATGACAAATGCTGCTGTCATCTGCGAAGGAATATATAGGATTGGAAGTTAGACGTAGGATGTCGTTAAGAAAAAGTGTAGGAGCAAGAACAGAGCGCTGCGGTACAGCTGAATTGAGAAAGCTCGATATAAATCGGGAGAAATCACTACCGACACCAAACGCAAAAAGCTTTGAACCAAATTGGTGAATAGAACGATTCCAACATTCCGAAAGAAACGCTAACAGGTCTTCCGTAGAACGACTTCTTTGAAAGCCATATTGTCTATCACACAAAAGTGAATTGGACTCCAGATAATTTTCTAAGGGGTGATTGATCATCGAGACCTTCGAGAGTGTAGAGCAAATTGCTATTGGTCGGTAGTTTTCGGGGCTTTTTCGCCTTGCACTTCCAGCAAGAAGAAAAAACTCCTACCCGGTACGAGTAGCTAAATAATTTTGCTAAAGGACGAGACAACGACAATGCAAACTTCTTCAAGACTACAGCCGTAACACCATCCAGTCCCGGGGACTTGTTTATGTTGAGATCTTCAACTAATAAACTAACGATTCCAGTAATGATATAGCCCTCCGAATTTTTAAGGCTAAGGAGCCGTTTCGTATCTTACGACTTGTATGGAAGTCCACTGTCATCTCGATTAGGACTAAGATAATTATTTTTAATTCCCATGTAAAAAAAAGTTCTCCTCTATGCCTGCGACGCCAGGTGTTCACCAACAACATAGAGTTTCTTGGTAATAAATGGCGCTGTATTGGTCATATGCTCCAGAGACCTCATGACGACGCAACAAAAACGGCTTTAGATTGGAATCCCCAGGGTAACACGCGCAGAGTTAGGTAGGGCCATTCGGTCATTTGGAGACGCCTACTTGATTCAGAAATACTCAAACATTTAGTATTAAATAGTACCGAATGTAGGGAGAGAGTTGTTTTAGTTTTTATATATAATTTCTCTCACCTACACGATATTGTTTCGATACCGTTACAATATCGCTTGGTTTTTTGGGATTAGCCATTTGTGTATTAAGAATATTTTGACATAACACTATCACACTTTTTTCAGCAAAATAATTAAAAAAATAGCTTAAATTTTCCTTTATTAAAATCGCTTATCAAATTGCTAAATTGATAGCACTGGCTACTTCACACATTTGAATTTATGGTAATATGTATTACGTAACAACAAAAAGTTTTTCACTTTAATTATCGCTAATTGATGAAATGTTTTAGACAAAACGATTTAAAGAACCAATTAAAAATCACTTGATAAATGAAATATGTCTTTCCTTTAAACTAATTATTTACCCCCCCCACCCACAACGTGCAAATAAATTTCAATATTTTTTCTAATAATTATATTTTATAAACAAAACGATGCCCTACATTTGTTAGTTGTTGTACATTATTTAGTCTTGCAAAATGTTTAAGAATGGCAAAAACTTATCTTTGAAACGAAACTATAAATCTGGTAATTAGAAATCTATTTTAATATTATTAGAAAAATGTAATTATATAAGATAAACAAATAGAATCTGGGAGTTTATTTCTCATGGTGAGTAACATTTATTATATAAATTTTTTTATTAATTCGAACGTGTATTCAAAGTCAAATTACAATTTTAAAAACGAAAATTCTGATAGTGCTTAGAAAATATTCCTGGAAAATATTGAAGGAATAAGTCTTTTAAAGTATAAAAGCTTTTAAAATTGTAATTTGACTTAGAATACACATTCGAATTACATATTATGAAAATTAATATTTAAGATAAAATAAGACAAAATAAAATTAAACAATTTACCGGTATTTTGTGCACAAAGTACATTAAAAGCCATTTCTTTTGATTGCTTAAAGTTTCTACAATCGCTATTTGTTTTACAGCCTCCACCACAATAGGTTGTGAAGAGGGTATACTAAGTTTGTCATTCCGTGTGAAACTTTTTTATTATTCACCGCAGACCCCATAAAGTATATATATTCTGGCTCCTTGAGTAATTCAAAGTTGATTTAGTCCGTCTGTCTGTCCGTCTGTTCAAAACACGCTCACTTTCGAAAAACGCAAAAGCAACAAAAAAACTGGGCGTCAAATTGCTTGTAGTTATCCTAAGCATTTTGGGATTGAAATCCAGCCAAATCGGTTCAGTAGGATCAGAGCTATGAATCAAATTGTGGAACCACCACTTTAAAAAATTGATAATTTTGTTACAAAAACTAACATAAATGATTGAACAATGCACGAAATGATATGAAATGTTCGTTTTATTCGTTTTATTCACACTGTGAAATTTCATGAAGATCGGTTTATAATTTACCCTAGGCCCCATATAAACCCTACTCCCGGAAAACAGTTTAGTACATCTTAAACCTTTTAATTATTAATGCTAACATAACAAAATTAGGCACGTCACAGTTTTCCAGGACTATTAATGACACTGTAAAATTTCATGAAGATCGGTCCATAATTTACCCTAGGCCTTATATAAACCTATAGTACTATAATTTAATATAGGTCTAAGCCGCAACCAATTTTAATGCTGATGTCTGTTTTTATAAAGATAAATTAATAATAAATAGACATCATATAGATATCACTCCTGAAATATTGAAATTGTCGGTGGTGGGTATCAAAGATTCGGCACAGCCGAATATAACACTCTAACTTGTTTTTTTTCAAGAAGTTGGTATTTCTCATTTGTTTTTAACACTTTGTTTGTTTTAATTAATATTTGAAAAATACGCTTTACATTTGCTGTAGCTATTGGTAACGACAAAGTTGAATAAACTAATTGCTTTAAATAGGGAAAAACTTCGAACTTGTCACAATGTCTTACTTTTAATACTTCCTCCAAAAAACTTTTGCAGTAATAACTCAATAAAACATGGAGCTTCCAACGGAGCAGGTTTGTAAGGGAGAAACTTAAAAGTTTGCGCTTACGGAAGACATGAATTTTATATGGTGAGTTCCCATTTTGAAGCAATACATTTTTGACACATAAAGCGCATTATTCAGCGCATAAAAAATTTTTTGGATGTAAAGATCGGCCTTACACACTGAATGTGTTTCTACAGTTATTATTTGTATTCTCCCTTACAAACCTGCTTCGTAGTAAGGGAATGCCGTTGAACTTGAAATGTTATTTTTGTTTTTATAAAAGTTGTTGAGAATTCTTTCACTTACTTTGCTGCATTTCTATGTGTCTTATTGCGTAGCGCATAATTGTGCGCTTATTTTTTTAAATGTACCATTAGTGCTTCGCAAAATGATAAAATTTTTTATTGGGAAATGCTCACTCATTTAAATATAAAATCGTTTAATTATATAAAAACATCACTCAATATTTTTATACAATGTACTGCACATTTCAAGTCATATTTTTTTTATAAAAAACTTGAAAAAACTTAAAATAAATTAAAAACTATTTGGGTTCTCAAAAAACTTGCAAAAAAGGGAAAACTGGACAAATGTTTACGCTGACGCGAACGCAATTGAGTAAAATGCGGTAAATTAGTAAATACTTTTGGGCTCTCAAACGCAACTATTGTGTGTGTTGAGAGTTTCAAAATACTGGTTTTACCGTTAAATACCTGAAAGTGCCGTATTTCAAAAAAGTAACAGACACATAATTTTTTTTAATGAACAACGAAAGTTGTTCAATTTTTTTGTTTCTCTTTTATTTCCAAATTTTCAAAAATCCCGTCCAAGTGAATCGGTCAGTCAGTTACAATTTTACAAATTTTTTTTTAAAAAACGCATAAATATAAAAACCTAAAATTTTTGAGAAGTCTTTTTTTTAAATCGTTGCTATAAATATTGGCAAATATGACACGTTTACGTGCTATTAAAGTCGCATGAGTAACGAGACCTTATTTTATCGCCACGTATACGTCGCCTTGACTGGAACAATTTGTTCAGTCGTGTAAACGTTACAACCCAGCAGACCAAAACAGAGCAAAATGTTAATGAGTTTTAGAATAAGCTTATCATAAGAGATTTTCTACAACATGAAAACAAATATGATTGCAAATGACTTATTCTCGCTATAGTTTTGTAAGTGTTTTTGGGAATGATGTCCCGTTATTCGACGCGAGCATAAATTTTATATTATTTTTTAAAGTTTTCAGTACTTGTGTTTTAAAGTGTTTTAAACAGTGCACAATTTAAAAAAAGTAATTAAATATGGGCATTTCCCGAGAATGGTCTACAAGGATGAAAAAATAAAATGTTGATAATCATCGTCTTTTATTCTTTATTATTATAAAAATAATCTATGCTGTTATTAAAGAATGGTTTCATAGCATATCTCAGCTGTTTTACTTGAGGAAATTGCACTGGAAACTGTAAAATTTTATATTTTCTTATATTTTCTACTTCTAAACACATTTTTATATGCTTATTTTACATGCAAAAATATGCTATGTTTACACTCTTTCTTCATAATCTTTTCATTTCAATCAATTGTAAATTGAGTATTTAGTTGTTTGTTAAGGAAATTTGAAGATATTTATGGGAAACTGCATTGTGATAATAATAAAAAAAACGTATGGAAAAATCGTACGTTCGCGACCGGTACATAAGCCAATTAAACAAAAACCAGTGGAGATATTTTATTTTGTAAATACTGGATGGAGACCTACATTAGTACACTTTTAAAATAAATTAATTACTTTGGAATATTCCGTTCCATTTTGATTTTTACATTTCACTACTGTCAGCCAAAGTTGACTTCTATTTTGGGTACGTTCATGACCACATGTTTATAACTATCATTATGAAAACTTAAACTCGATAAAATCCATCAATTGCACTGAACATAGAGCTATCCAAATGCTATAGAATCTGTAAGTTTATTCTATAATTAGACTTTTTAGCTTTTATTATATTATAGACAAGTAATATTATTGCAAGGGATCAGTTTTCATTATTAAATAATGGTTAATAAGCCTTTTATAATAGTAATCACAACACTTTTCTAAGCTTAAGGCTTATGTTAGTAAGCTTGCTACAAGTTATTTCAAAATTGTTTTAGTTTGTTGGGAATATTGCATAACGTGCTTATACTAATACAAATTAACAATAAAAACTGAGAACCAATATTACAAATAATTCTTATCTCAATTCAATTTCGTAAAAATTTGAAACGATACAAATAAAAGTTATATTAATTTATTTGTCCCACCAACAATTTATATGAAAAGTTGTAATTGTTAAATACATTAAGCTAAGACCGAGTGGGTGTTTCAGTCAAAATAGTTTGAATTTAAATAAAAATTAATCAAAGCAATAACAAACAAATTTTGTTTAATAAAATAAACAAAACACATTCATAAAAATACATTGGTGTGATATACCCCATTTTCATAATATTTTTGAAAATTTTTGAATTTCAGTGAAGTTTTATGAAAATGTAGAACTATTTATGAAACAGCTGTATTGTATTAGTTGTGCAAAACATAAAATTAGAATTAAAGATTAAAGTTATTCATGGATATTTGCGAGAGCAGGGTTCAATGTACTTGAACTAATTGATTCATTGTGATGTCACAGACTGTTTTTTCTTATAAAGCAAATACTTATCGATTTTGCCACACTACTAAAGAATTAAAGTTGAGGTTATATTTATATTTATTTTACAAACTTTTCGAGGGTGTACCCTATTTGGGTCCTATTGAGCTGGCAAAACAATATTATGTAATGGGGGTTAGATTCACGAAAGAGTCATATGTGCCGAATATTATCTATATATCTTTATTTATTGTTTGTTTATGAGATTTTTTTTTATCTTAAAGTAATATAAACAATTGAGGGCGTTTTATGGGACTTATGGTCAATTCTGAACCTTTCAGTACACCATTTTTCCATAACATAGTAACTATCGTTAAAGTTATTGTCGCCAAATTTTATGTCAATACCAACATTTTAAAGGATCTTATGGCATTGAAAGCTATTTCCGGGAGTGGTATTTGTATGGGAATTATGGTTAAATATAGACCGATTCCAATAAGATTTGGTTAGACTTTTTAGATTTGCAATAATATATGCTTGGATCAAATGTAATATTAATATCAACATAAAAAGATCGTTTATGGGCAGAAAACTCGCTTCCAGAAGGAAGCTTTTATTGGGGATATGTACACTGATAGAAAAATGCATCTTCATATTGATGATGCCCTTACATCAGAATTGTGACATCAATGTTACTACAAATGGCATAAATGATGCAAAAAGTAACATCAATCCAATGACTGACGTCTTCGTACAATTTTGTAATTTTTTACTTGTCATCTATTTTATGACTATATTGACATCAATTCGATGCCACATTTTGTATATTAATAACATTATTTTCATGATTACAATATATTATAAAAAGCAAAAATTCCTATATTCTTTTTTTTTAAATTATTTAGTTAAATACATCAAATATGTTAAGTAGAATGATTACGAAAACCACATGAGGCATGGTGCTGGTGTCTTATTATTGAGAGTTCTGCTGTAAACAACCCAGCGGGAAAATGAGGAATTGATTACATAAATAATTAAAAAAATAATGCGTTATTTTCGAAAGAATAATAATGCATTCATTGGAATCGAGAAGGTAATTTCATCAGACACAAAAATTATGCATTGATTACCACGTATATTCCCACATTTGCAGAACAAGTAATGTATTGTTTCTGTTAGTAACAATTATTCGTGTTTTTGCGTAACATACATACATATTTCCTTAATAAAAATCCGTTATTTTTTTTGCTGCCTTTATGTCGCCTACTTAAAATTTTTATTTTAGTCGCAGTTTGTGTTCGAAAGCGTACGGTCAAAGTTATTTAAAGTAAAAAGGTAAGTACTTTATGTTTTATCTTTTAATAATTTTTAAAATTTTTATTATTAAATGTATAATTACAGATAAATGTGATGAATGCTTAAATTTTATGAAAAAGCTTGATTATAAATTGGATACTTTACTATCAGAAGATTTATTAAAGTTTAATTTTCCAATAAAAAACGAATCAGACCTCAAAAAAGTGGATGAAATAATTGGGGAAAACTTTGATTTCTTTGTAAGTAACAAATTACGAGTAAAAGTTAATTTTTATTGTTAACAAATAATTTATATATATTTTTACAGTATGTATGTATATAAATAAAACCTTTTAATATATATGTTTGCATTATTTTAATTGTAGAGGTTTTAAAGCGTGAGGGGTACAACGAGAAAAAGTACTCTACAGATATTAAAAAGGCATTTCACCTCATAAAAGTGCGCCAATTTAAGAAAGTCAACTTGGAGAAAAAGTGTGCCAAGTAAATTTTTGTTTAATTTTTCAAAACACTAACCCCCTTATATAAAAAAAAGTTAAAACACACAGTAATTAATCCATTTTTAAAGTTGATTTATTTGAAATGTATTATTTCTTATTATTTTTTTGAAATAAACATGTTTTTTTTAACAAAAAATAATAATAAATGAATTGATTAATAATATAATGCATTCAATCAACGAATAGTAATATTCATTCGGTGGATACAATAAAATAATTCATTGCTTTTTTTACATAGGGTAATTAATAATATAACTAATTCTGAATGAATGAAACTTATAATATACTAAAAATAATGAATTATAGAATTAATTCATCCTTATTATGAATGTATGAATAATATAATTTATTCTAAAGAATGAATTGTTTAATTTATTCGCAGGATACATTTAAATAATTTATTACAATCCTAGGACATGGTCTGTGTAAAGAATAATGAATTCTGGAATCAAATATTATACAATATATGTATTACTTTCTCGATTCCTATTAATTCCATTTTCCCGCTGGGAAAGGTCGTAATTCAACAAACGTGAAACAAACATATGCAACGGTTAAGTAAATAATAATATTCTCTCACTTTGACTTAAGTCAATTCCAATGACTTTGACTTAATGACAAACTGTCATTAAATTGATGCTTATGAGTCCTTTCTCCGATGTTACTGCGTCATCGCACTGAGGACATGTTCGTCATTTCTGTGATGCCGCTGTGTCATCCCATTGATGACATAATTTCATTTTGACCCTGATGACACTTTGGGCAATTGATGTTAAGGTTGACATCACAATGATGACAAGTGTTATGGGGTCAAAAACGAAGACACTTGTCATAGTACTGGTGTCAAAATACATCTGCGTTATGACTCCTTTTCTATCAGTGTACGATTGTCAACATTTTCAATAGGAATAGTTCCTGTAAATATTAGAAGGCCCTCCAAAATTGCTAACTGTACTTTGTGCAAAAGGTTTACATGGAACGCCATCTGCACCTACGGACATCGTCAGATCGATTCAAAAAGTGATTCTGATTCGATCAATATACTAAAAGGGTGGTCTAGGACCAAAAGTTTTAGTGTAACAAACATCAGCACAAATGTATAATCCACTATTGTGGTGTAGGTATAAAAAGATAACAGATTTATTTGTACTACACTAAATACTAACTAAATTTTACTGATAGTCCCCAAAGCAGTGTTGCCAATTTAGCCATTTAGGGGTTAGATTTAATCAGTTTTTATCTAATTAAGCCATTAGCCATTTTTATTAAGTTTTTAAAATTTTAAGACCAAAAAATTTAACAAAATGCGTTAGTTGTGTTATAAAGTTGAACATTTCTTAATAAGTTAATGCTAATGACTTTTACAAAAAAAAATTAAAGACTCAAAATAATAATTTTGGTGCATTTTCTGGTCCCCACAGGTGGTGAGTTCGGCATTCCGCTTGTAATTTCTACAATATTGATCTAGTATATATATATGTAAATAGTATATATATTTTAAGTCCCTATAAGTAGCGAAGTTGATTTAATGATGTCCACCTGACCTTCTCTCTGCTTAAATGGGTTTTTCAGAAGACCCCAGATATGATGGGGGCTTAGTTGATATACGTCTACACTGTATATGCTCCAATGCAGCATGATCGGTCAACAATTGGCTGAGGTATGAGCAAAAAACCACAAGTTTCCAAAGTAACTACAAGAAACTTGGTTATCAACACACAACATCCGACAAAATGTGAACGGTATTGTTAAATTTGGCGTTGCACTTCCCTTACAAAAACGTTATAGTTTTCTTTATATCTGGAAAACGGCAAGAGCTAAAGTTTTTAAATTAGGTACAAACATCTTGGTTATCAATAGAAAACGTAAGACGAAATTAAGTGGGAGTGGAGACGTGAGTGCGGCAGAAAACATATTTATTTATATCTAACGAATGGAAAAGAAAATTTTCCGAGTTTGGTTTACATAGCTGGGTAATTTATACACAATTTCACAAAAAATATGGGCGAAAATGGAGAAGTGGGCGTGATTCCTCCCGCGAAGGAACTATAGATTTCCTTAGATCTAAAGAATGGCAAGCGATCAAGTTCCCAAATTAGCTACAAGCATCTTGGTTTTTAATACACAACGTCCGATAAAATGTGGGCGGAATTGCAAAATTGGGGGTGGTACAAAATATGTTTATTTATATCTAAAGAACGGTATTTATATAATATTCTGTTTTTATCGCAACACTTGCTTTTATTAATATTGATGCGTCTTTTTGTAAAATTTAGCTAATTTTACTAGTGAATAGTTTGCATCACTGCCCTCCATTCACATGTGCGTGAGAAATAATTTAACATGAGGTAAATGATTTAAGAAAAAAATCCCCTTAAAATATAGATGATGACTAAATCAATACATTAGCCAGTATTTTCGGAAAATAAATAGTGACGTCAATGTTATGCAGTCATTAGTTAACAAACAGAAGGACAGACTTTTTCCCCATAAATTCTGTAAACAATTGTTGTTGATTATAAAATTGTATACATTATTTTTAACAAAATTTCGTTCTCTCATTCCAGATCGACGACGTATTAAGTAAAAATAGATGTATTTTTATAAATCGGATGTTTAAAAAATTTAATATTGTTTGATGAAAATCCATTAAATGCATTTTAGTTCTGTTTTGCGAACTTTTGACATAAAAGAGGAATTGCGTCAAATACATAAAAGATTTTTAACTTAGGATGATCAATTTATATCTTTTTTTCAATTGTTTTATTTTCCACAGATCACGAGTGACAGGTATCATACCGCCAATTTAGTTTTAGGGAGTACTTGCCTCAACCAGTGCGCTACGCTATCATTAATAGAACTGTATTTTGTACTAAAATGGATATTTTAGTCGCTTGAAATCGCTCCATCGTAAAATATTTGAATGTGTTTGTATATGAGGTTCCACGCATTTCGTAGAGCATATTCGACGTTTTTGAAGCATATTTTGATAACATTCATTTTTTGAAAATGTTTGCAGTGCTTTTGCAGCGGAACAAATTTTTTTTTAAAATTCTGGTTAACATACGGCTTTTCTTTTTCGAATACCCATTTGTACACCAAACGTGTTGCTTCAATATATTCGAAATAGGGTACACTTTCGAAAATTCGCCCGTAAAACCTATGGCGTAGTATATTATATGGTAACGATGTGCCGACTATTCTTTTTTACTTGTTCAATATATGGAAATGTTATTAAATTGTTTAATGTTTTGTTTTAAAAAAGACAATTGCTGTTTTTAAGGCAAATTTTTAACAATTTTAAGGGCATATTTTCAAGTTTTTACTGCATATTTAAAAACGTAAATAGATTTGCATTTGACGTAAAAATAATGAAAGAAATATTTCAGAATATAAAAATAAAATTTATTTATAACAATTTCAAGTGCTTGTGGAATTATGTTAACCCAATTTAATACCAAGTTTATAAGCATGTTTTTTTAAACGATTCAATAGCCCACTGTGCTGTAGGAGTATATAATAATTTAAGTTGTTAATTAATTTCATATAAAACTCGCAATTTGCTGAATATAATTTTTACGTTTTTTATTTGATTTTGTTTGTTTCATTTAATTTATAGCACATCCCAAAATTTTAATGTTAATTTTTTTTTTGTGGAAAAACGTAAAAGTTCATTGAAAAAATTTTAATTCTTAAATCTGTGACGTTGCACGTTTTTATACCCCTCACCGATAGTAAAAGGGTATATAACTTTGTCATTCCGTTTGTTACGTCTACAATATTGATTTTAGACGCCATGAAGTGTATATATAGAGCAATTCCATATGAAAGCGATCACCTTTTGGACGACCCCTCTCCGATTTTAAAATAAATAGTCTCAATCGATTGCCCAGCAAAAAATAATGTACCTACATTTTTTTTTTTTTTTTATAGTGACACCACTGTCATGTGACAAAATTGAAGAATTCTTCATAAGGGACCTCATTGAAAGTTGTTTTAAAAAATAACTACTAAAGCGATCGCAACGAGTGATAGCTCGTTGGAAAGGTATTGAATCAGGCTTTAATTGAAAAATAAAATTTTTCTAATTTTTCTTAGAAATTTACCTTTAAATTTTCCCATGAAAATTAAATTTTCCGATTTTCCACAGAAGCTCCTAAATTTTCCGGCTAAGTTTTTTTTTTTTTTGGATTCCTCATAATTTTTGCTTTAAGAATCAGCAATAAAAAAATGGGCCCCGACTCCTTGTTTGGACAGGAGAAGAGCATTTAAGAGACCACCTTGTTAAAAATACATTTTAAAAATTACACTGTGCATGAAATTGACACTTTTTTTCGTAACAAGCCGGGCACATGGCGTTTTAACATAATTCGGGGACGCTGAATCCAGTGGTGCCCGCGGTTTTTTCAGATTGGCTCTGGTTTTCGAGATATACCGTTATTTCGAAAATGGAGGAGGTTGCTCAACATATATTCGCGTAACTCAAAAACGGTTTAGTTTATTGAAATTACTAAAAAAACCGAAATTCCGCAATCAAATTTCATTTCAGAAAAGTAAAACTCTTTTTCTAATATGAGTAGTCGTTATTGAAACATAATTTTTTTTTAAAAAAAAAATTAATTTTTTTATCAAAATTTCGAAATTTTTGTTTTTTAAAAATTCATAAAAAATTAAAAAATGAAGCTAGGCTTCTAATTTTTTGCAGACTTATAAAAAACGAAGCTACAAACAAAATAAGCCATAAATGATTAAAATCTGTTTGCAACTTTTGATTTTATTCACAAAAGTCGACAGGGAAATTCTTCAATTAAATTAAATTTTAAACAACTTTCAATGAGGTCCCTTATGAAGAATTCTTCAATTTTGTCACATGACAGTGGTGTACACCACCACTAAACCAGTCACTATAAAAAAAAAAAAAAATATGTAGGTACATTATTTTTTGCTGGGCAATCGATTGAGACTATTTATTTTAAAATCGGAGAGGGGTCGTCCAAAAATTTGCCAATTTTGATCGTTTTCATATGGAATTGCTCTATACTGTCTTCTTATGACAAACGAAGTTGTAATCCGGTTGACCGTCTATCCCTTCGTGTGTCCGTTGAAATGGCTTTTCCGAAGTCCCCTTCAGAAGTGGCTGATATATGAGCAAAAATCCACGACAGACTCTAATTTTTTTCATAAAATTCCATGTTATTTTTGTAAGTAACTACCACTTTACCAGAAGTACATTACAAAAAGTATTTTTACACTTTTTTGCGTTTCTTATTTATAACAATTACATAAATGTACAGTAGAGCGTACCACCTTATAAGGGAAAAAGGGCGCCGTACCCGCTCTAATATGATTTTTTGTATAACAAAAATTTCGAAATTTTGCTAAAAAAAAAAGTTATGTTTTTAAAACGACTGCGAAGTAGAAAAAACTATAGTCTTACTTAAAGGTAATTTTATTGCGAAATTTCGTTTTTTTTTTTTATTTATAGTTTCTTTAATACACTGAACCGTTTTTGAATTTATGTTGTGCAACCAACCTCCTCCATTTTCGAAATAACGTTATATATTTTTGTAAAATTAAATTTAAAAATGTTCTTGCTGGAATTATCTTATTACTTCTTTAGTAAAAGTTTAAGAGTTTCTTGCTAGCTTTAATTTTCTGACATAAGGGAGGTACGATCAGAGAGAGATCTGGTTGATAAACACTAGAACGAGATACTTGAGCTCAACGACCCCTGAGGGCAAAACATTGGTCTTCTCTTCAAAAACATTGAGAAAGATAAGGTACGTCTGCGAGACGTACGCTTTTTCAATTTTGTGCTCTTACTTTCACATTTGTTAACATACAACTTTCTCACGTTGAATTATCTCAGTTGTTAGCAGCACTAAGTTGGTGGTGGCAGTTTTTATGTTGTAAGCTATGTATCTTTTGAGAAATAAACACAAATAAACACAACATATGTCTGAGAGACGTATCGTTATCCTTAGGGTTACTTTTGTAGCGAAGATAACTTTGTGTTTTGGTTGAATTTTAAGGTATTATTTCAAAAATGTGTTGTAAGAGCGGCTTGGACGACGCAGAAATTGGCGATCTTTTGCAAAGCGTGTTGGAGGACTCGGTTTTACTGGAAAATGTGAGCGAATCGGAAGATGAATTATTGGAGGATAGTCTTCAAAGTGATGTAGAAGATGAGCTTTTGAAATCCTTGGGCCTGACGGGAATATACCACGGATTCAGGAAATTCCTCAAGAACCTGAACATTTTACTACTTCTTCCGATATCTGCGTTATTACGATATCTCGACCCACTTTAAGAAGTAAAAGTAAGTGGGCTACCTCGAAGGGTCAAAGTGATGGCCGAATTTCTACAATGAATAGAGTTCGTACGGCAAGAGGACCAACTCGGGAATGCAAATCACTATACGAACCAATTTCATGCTTCGATATTTCGACTACCGAAATAATTTCGGAAATTGCCCAGTGCCAAAATTTCTATAAATGGTTCAATTTTAAGGCTAGAAATTCCTATTTTATCGAAAACTTTGACCGATAACATTGAACAAATTTTACCAGATGCAGTAACCTCTGATTAAGGTTGTAGTGGAGAACGGCGTGAATCTGTCCATCAGAAATTAAACTAATGTCCAAAATGGTATGTGTCAAATGCGGTATACCTATATGTGGTGATTAGGGTTTTTTTCCCGGGATTTCCCGTTTTCCCGGGATTTTTCTTGCGGGATCCTGGGAAATAAAAAATTCCTCATCATTTCAGAAAATAGCTATTTATACTTTAAAATTTAGTTTTCTTTTCTCTAAAAATTAGCATCTGTGGATGGGTTGTGGATTATATCAATTACAAGAAGTGAGTACATGTATTTAAATCAATATCTCCTGATGCAATAAATCTTGTTTTATGAATTATCCAGAGCATAATAATACTGAATAAAAGCATAATAATAGGGAATAAAGGCGTGAGGTTATAATAATTCAAGTTCCTATTTCAATCTTCAATTAATTTTTTAGTATTGAACCATTTCTTTTACTTTCTTTGTAAACAAGTTCCCTTACGTTTTTTTATAAAAGTTTTTTTCATTAATTAATAACAAAATTTACTTTGTATTATTTATATGGAGCGGGATCCCGGGAAAGCGGGAAATTTTTTAAATCGAAAAAGTCCGGGAAAAAAAACTCTAGTAGTGACCACAAAACTTAAATTTGTAAATCTTGCACACAATGTTATTCAAATTATTTTTTTTTGTTTATATAAGTTAATACAGATAACATTATCTACACAAAGTACAAAGAAAATATTTATTTAAGTTTTTAGAACCGAACTGAAGTCTTTATAAAAACTCTTTAATTCCTGATAATACTAATTTAATTTTTTTTTTATAATAACTTTCTGTTTAAAAATTATATTTTACAATATTCGAAAATTTGTTTTTGTTTTAAATGTAATTTTCAATGCAAACGTTAACGTTCGAAATCGACGAACAGGCTGTAAATAAATGTTTTCAACAATAAAATTGATCAATATTATTTTCAGGATAGAAACAAGCATACGTCTTTCGGACGTGTCGTTATCTTTTTAGTACAAAAAAAATAACGTTATCTTTCTAGGGTTAAATATCTAAGATATAACGAAAAATTTAAAAAGGCGACTCCTACGTTCGGCAAAAAAAAAGCTTTTTTTCGAAACCTCATTCCAAAAATACTTTACATTAGTATGGTATGGGGAAACTTTTTTTAAGGTACTGTCTAATGTGCAGCGTAGTTGATTTACTAATGTCCGTCTGTTTTTCTGGAGAACGGCAAGAGCCAAAGTTTTCAAATTAGGCACAAGCATCTTGTTTTTCAACATCCGACAAGATGTGGGCGGGGGTAGAAGTGAGCGTGGTACAGAATAGATTTATTTATATCTGAAGAAAGTTATTATTTATATAACATTCTGTACTCATCTCACCATAGTAAAGGGTGTATAAGAGTCGGCACAGCCGAATATAGCACTCTTACTTGTTTTTGTTTAATTATATTCTTGAGATTTTTATTTCAAAGTAATAGAGATAACAAAAGATTAAATTGATTGAAGCAGAATATTTATGATTAAATACAGAAGAGAGATTGTTCAGAGATATTTATTGGTTCCATTAAAATTTATCATTTCAATTGTTTTCCGTTAATTTTTTAAATTTTGGTAAAATTTATGTTCTGTGCTTTATTGATGTTTAAAAATTTCTTTTTAGATAATTTGCGTTCTTAAGATCTGTTTTTTTTTTTAGATTGATCGTTCTCAAGGTAAAATTTTAATTTTAAATATTTCATAAGGAACAAATAAGTTGATAGGAAAAAATTGGAAAATTAGGGAATCTTTTTGAAAGAAGCCACAGTATTTTTTTTATAAATTTTTTGCAATACAAATTTTTAAAAATATTCTCAAAAATGCCGACTTTCAACGAAGCGTGATGTTTTTCTCGCGTATCTTGTGTGTAAATTTCCTTATTACCTCATATCTTCTTAACGGCTGGATGGACTTTGACACTTGAGGTATCGTTGCATTTTTTATATTAAACTTTTATTTGCTTTTATATAGATGGGTTAAAAGCCAGAGTTAAATACCCGGATTAAGTTAAGCTGACGGAGCCCATTGATTAAAACCTTCACCACAGTTGGAAAGGGTGTTATAAAAAGTTTTCATTATGTTTGTAATTTCTACAATATTGATCTTAGATCAATAAAAGATATGTTTTCTGGGTTCTTATGGGTAGCGAGGTTAATTTAAAGATGTTCATCTGAGCGTCTGTCAATGCGTATTTTGAAATTGGCTTTCCAAAAACACTAGAAATAATGAGGACTAGGCTGTTATATATTAATGTCACATATACTCCGTTAAAATTTGCTATTAAAATTCAGCTAGATCGGTCTATAAATGACTGAGATTAAAGAAAAAAACCGCGACTGCCTCTAATTTTGGTCTTAAAATTCCATGTTGTTTTGGGTTTTAATGCGTAGACTACTTTGTGTTGCTTTTTTACTGATAACAAACACATACATGATTTACCGCTCAACAAGAGAAATTTGCTTTAAACGAAAAACTCAAAATATAACAACGAATAAAGCACTCTTACATGTCCTATTTCAGTTTATAATTTGCAATTGTGTCCTGTCTGCTAAAACTTAACCCGGGTATCTGTTCGCGGATGGCTTATTATGTGCCCGTGCAAACATCGTGCACCGGGTATTTAACTTTGGCTTTCCGCTCGTAATGCAAGTGGAACCTGTTAATTTTTTCTATTGTTTTCATCTTGCTGTGTCTTATTTTTGAATATTTTAATTATATATTTAATTTACTTTCCTAAATCTTTTAAAATAGCCTAAAAAGATCGAATATTTATGTGACAAAAGGAAAAATGGGCTTAAGTCGACTTAAGCACTTAAGGTCGATCCAAAATACGTCATAAGTCCAACATAACCCCCCTCCATAAAATCACTTTAAGGCGAAACAATATCATATGGATGTAGATATCTATTTAGATAATATTCGGCTCAAAAATCTGAACCACATAAAACGATTTTGTCTTGGAGGCTCCATGACTGCCTATTTGAAACTTTGTCTGGAAATGTTCGGGCTTGACCAACAATACCTTTTTTTATTACATTAAAAATAGTTTAATCGAAAAGAATTATTGTTATTTATTTTTTATACAACCTACATAATACCTATTGATTCCATTTAAATAAACAAAACTTTTACCGTAGAATCAACTTGAACTCCTTGCAAAGTTTAAAATGCACTCCAATTCCTCGAAGGTAACAGATCCCATTTGGCTTATCGTTTTCTCGCCAGTACAGGGCAGTGACAACGGAGCCTTTTATTAACATCTGAAACATTTCGTTTACATTCTTTGTAGTATGTTTTTTGTAATTACATTGTTAATTATCTTGTACTTTTACAACTAATATTTTTAGCTTATTTACATTACCGTCTTTCAAAAGTCAGACAATTTGTATTTTATGCACATTTTCTTTCCGCATTGGAAATTTTTGCATGCTCAACAAATAAAACATATTTGTCCACAATAACTGGTAAGAGGATTACATATTTTTTCATACGTCGTGTTCAAACACGCAGAAGGAGAAGAAAATGAAATGAAGACACATGTCTACAACAGGTCAAACAGATTGGGTTCTTTTACCGGCACCATATTCTCTTGCTGCAATGAAATTGTTGATAGACTGTTTTGCATCCAACTTTAACTAAATAACCTGGTGAGTCAAGCAATTTGTTTAGGCTTGGAAATAAAAAATGGTCACTTGGTAGCTCTTTTGGATGGTATGGTAATTGTGTGCGCCAATCAATTTTTACTAATATTTTTCTTAGACGATTCGGCTCTAGAAGCTTATTCTTCGATTGACAAAGAAGAAAATGTGAAATGATTTGACGTTCTCAATATATCGAACTGCTTTTAAAGTTACTGTCAAAAATCAGTCTATGAACTGTAATTTTTGAAATCCTCCTCCACGCAATTCGACTGTGTTTCATGGTCACCACCAGATCTCGCATGGTCCCTTTTATTAAATAGCCCTCCATTTTGGAAATATTTAAGAAATTGGATGAAGCTGCATTCTTCAATAGTGCTTTCCCAAGACGCATACGCTCAACTCCTAGAGATTCGTTTTCAAAACCGATTAATATATCCAACTTTTGCAAATAGACAATATTATAATTATTCATGTAAACCTTGTGTACAAAGTAAATTTTTATTCAATGAAATTTGGTACATAATCTTTTTACATATGTATATCAAATAACGATAATTGGATCACTATTTCCCCTAGCAATTGTTCTCACGGAATAGGGTTTAGCGCCTATTAATGTTCTAATTATGTTGCTGTTTGTCTCAAAGTCAGCACAAAAAGGTTTTATAACAATTTAAATTTTACTGCTTAATTTTATGGAACCGGTCCATATTTGACCATTATTTTCTTTTCCTATATTCATTCCACTTCGGAACAAGATAACTCTATCCAATTCTTTTATTATTATGCATAACTGATCTTCGCCATATTTGTTTTGCACGACCTTGCCTTCAGCTCCATTAGGGTTCCATTGACAATAGCCGCCATATAAACAGTGATGCCAGAAGTGCAGATTTATCTGCATTTTGCAGATTTTATACCCCAAAACTGCCTAAATGCAGATTTGAAGATTTTTGGTTATAAATGCAGTTTCTTTTAGATGGTTATAAAATATCAGTAAATGGTTGCAAGTAACACTGTGCAACAAAATAAAAAAGCCAGCCTTAATAGTTGCAACGCGAAATGAAACTAGACTACTGGTAGAGCACTTATGCCAAGGGTTTTGAAAAGTTAGCTCTGGTTTACGCAATTTTGGCCATTGAAGTTTTTCAAAAGGCGTTTGGAATAAGTCAAAAAATATACTTAATGTACTTCTGAGCTAAAAAATTATTTCAGATGTCTTCAGTAGGATGGTAAGGCGATTTTTTCTTAAAATATATTAACCCTCTAACACTCATTTTAAGAGGTAATTTTTGTTCTTTTTCCAACTCTTTCACAAAACTATACTAAAACTGCACTTTAGAGGGTTAAAATATTCCACGAATATTTTATGCATCAAATCTCACTAGGGGTATTCCAAGACCAAAAGTCGGTGCATTATATGCAAAATGCTTAATAAAGGAAAATTTAAAGGTAGCACATACTTTTATTTTTCTCAAAAGCAGTGGTAATTAAGTCAAAGCATTGTAAAGTATTCCGAGCTAAATGGTATATTACGCTTTATAAAAAAAAATCTTATGGATTTTTTTTAGAAAAATTAACCCTATATTTTTATTTTATGGGCTCTTATTTGTCCTGTTAAAAAAAAACACTTAAAAATTTTACAATAAGTATGCATAATATGTTCTACGAATATTTGGCAAAACAAGCTGAACGAATTTTTTTCCGTAAAAAAAATTAAAAACTATGTGATGCCGTTTTAGAGGACATTTTAGGGACACTGAATAACTGCTGATAACTGCTGTCACTGTGCACATTTTTTTAAGAGAATAACGTGCTATACAGCAATTTAAATTTACAGTTGAAACCGAAAAAATAGCATTAAGAACAACTTGTGTCATAGAATTATTTGGTGTTCTATGTCCAATCAATTACCTCATGACACCTTGAGAATACTTGATGTAAAAACTAGCTATAGTGCTATATTCAGCTCTGCCAAATCTTTGATAACATTCAACGACGGTAAGAATATTTGTAAATTAGGGACCGACCATCACAAAATTAAACAGTGTGATTTGTAGTCATATAAAACTGTAACCGGCCAAAATTTATTACAATAGCAAATTTTGTTACGGTTGTAGGCGTATTAAAGTGTTTTTCTAGAGTTGACTATATATGGGGCCTATGGTAAATTATAGACCACTCTTCAGGAACTTTTGTGGTTTGATTTCTTGTCATATAGCACGAATCTTATATTAATTTTTGTATTCCGCCAATATAAATGTTAGTTTTTGTAACAAAATTATAAATGTTTTAAGGGTTGTTGTTCGAAATTTTGACTCAAAGACTACTAAAACGATTTTGCTGGATTTCAATGTTCACCAATATTGGACTTTTCTTTTGAGTTTTTCGAAAGTAAGCGTGTTTTACACAGATGAACATGTCTAAATCGACTTAAAATTTCTTAAGGACACAGAATATAAATACACTTTATGGGGTCCTAAATGAATATTAAAAAAAGGTTCACACGGAATGACAAACTTAGTATACCCTCAATTAACACTAGTGGTGAAGGGTATAAACACATTAATATAAATTAATAGCTTAGAATGTAAAATGATAAAAACATTTTGTCAGCTCATTATTGGTTTGACCTACAGACCATTTAAACAAAGATTGATTTATATATGTGGTATATATTTTGAATACCCCCTTCTGAATCCAAGACCTGTTTCACGAATTTTTTTACGGTTTTGGAGATAATAAGCATTTATTTTGATCCATAGCAACAATTTAAAGTTTATTAAGTATTGTTTTGCTTTACACGCCATATGTTCAAAAACGTACATAATAAATGTCACTTTTGCTTTCTTCAAGTAAGAAAAACAAGTAGTTAAAGCTAAAGCAAATTAAAATTACAAGAAAATAAATTTTACTCCTTCTTCGCTTCATTGCCGTAATAAAAAGCAGTAAAAGCAAAATAAAATGCCAATCACTTAAAACGTATGCAGCACAAAAACCAAATTTTAAATATAAATTTAGAAAAGTGGTGTATGCGGCACAAAACAATAATTTTTACTTTTAATAAAATATTATTAACTTCTAAGTTGGTCCACAAAAATTTGAATTTTTCTTCAAAACATATGCGAGAAGCAATTTTGAAAATACAAAAAATTCTATTCATGTAATTCTTCATTGTTGTTTATCTCCACTACGACTTTTTGGCATATGCGCCAAAATAATAATGAGCTGACAATTTGTCTTCCATTTTTTCAATATATTGAAAAATAAAATTATTTATTAAACTCTGCTATATTTTGAATCACAACTATTATCTGGCGATTACAACATAATGACCGAATTTGCCTGATATTAAAGAATTGAGTGAAAAGCACTTTAAAGACTTAGAACAAGAGACAGTTTTTCACTTGCACAAAATTTTATTGCAGAAAATGTCAGGTGTATAAAATACTTTAAGTATTTAAATGTCCAAAGAATCCATAGAAATATGTGTTTGCTTGTTAATCAATTTTTTCTGTTCTCCAAATACTCGATGGATTGTGAATGAGCAGCAAAAATGCTGAAATGTATTAATACACTGCAAAAAATTCATGGTTTATTTTACGAATGAATTTTTTGAAGCCACTTTTTTGGATTATTCACACAAGTTTTGTAAAGAAGACGATAAAAGAAGCTTTTGGAAATTCTACGAAATAGCCAAATTCGTTCTGAATCAATCTGTCACTTTAAAATTATATTTTTCTTAAAATTTATATAGAATTCGAAATGTTTTATTTACAAACCTAAATACAAAGCCAAAATTATGAAGTAATGTTCAGAATAAAAGCAGATACACGAACAAACTAAAAAAATTTAACATTTTATACATTTTCGTACATGTTTTTAAAAAACCTTAAGTTTCTTTAATTGTGCAACAGTTTTCGTATACATACGGCATGCATTTTTTCCAGTGTAGAAAAATGTAACTGAAACTCTTCGTGTTGAATTAATGACACTCTAAATACGAGATACTTGTCGACTAGGAAATTGTGATTTATACTACTGAACTCGTTAATAATGATGTACGCGATGTACAATGAACATATTCAGCTCATTTAATTCTACCCATGATAGTATTGAATTTGAATTTAAATTTAAATCTGTGAAAGTGTTAAAATTTAATTGGATATTTAAAAAGACTTTGTTGGAATTTAACAACGCATTTTAAAATAAGAATGGTGTCAAAAAATCGACTTGAATTTTTGAAAGATTTGTTGATTATACGGACTGCAGTTACATCGCATTACATGTGGTTGTAATTTGTTCAATAATATTTTTGGTGTAATTGAAACCAACATAAGTAATAATATATAAAATGGCTTGTTAAAAATATGTGCAATAGTGGTGCGATATAATAAATTTTCAATATTTAAAATTTCTTTAAAAAAAAAATTATTTGTTCTAAGTTTATTTTGCACACGGGAAGGCAAACTTATTGACGGATAGACGACCAACTATAAATAAACTCCGCTACTCAGAAGGATCCAAAATATGTACATACACTTTATAGGGTCTGAAGCTAATTTTACACGATATGTTTTTTGTAGTTGCCCTGCACATGTCTGTCGAAATTTGCGAATACATAAGGTTTATAGTTTTAGCTTTCACACGTTGGTTTTTGGTTTCATCTGACATAACCTTAATTCGTTCACAACATCAAAAAATATACTGATTTATATTTCTATTCACTTTTAATTGTATTTCGGTTCATTAGAAATGTTATTCTTTTAAAGAATATGTGTAAATAGATTTTAATGATATTTAATGTTATTGGGGCGACTCACCAAAAAAAATGCTCGATGTACCCTCCTAAAAGTGAACCTTGGACTTTTTTAAGATGAAATTTAAAATATTTCGGCTCCAGCTTTGACCTCTCGTGAACTGGACCATTTTAAAAAAGGGTATATTTTTGCATGTTTTGTTAATTTGAGAATGGGTTTTTTACCAACATATACAAATTTGGTATCATAAGAATGGTTTTTTAAGGCGCGTCCAACTGTATATACAATTTGTCCAAGGACGATCATACATGTCCTTTTTTTAAGGATATTCTGTAAAAAATAACGGTTTTTAAATTTTTTGTTCGGGGTGTTTGTAATAAAATTCCAAATTAACATATTTTAATCTTTAGTCGATTTATTTAAATACGGGTCTCAGCTTTTTTTTAAATTCGTGCTACTTCGCGTTTTGACAAAATTGCAATGGGGTGGTAGCACTTCGTTTTAAATAGGGCAATATGGGTATCAAATTTTTTCTTTTGCCAAGTACATCATCTTTGTATGTAACTAATTTCGATTTTTACAAATTAGATGCATTTTACACGGTGCTCTGGAATAAATATAAAAGCAATTTTGTGGTAACTCTAATATGATAGTGGATTTAGTTTGTAGATGACGTATGGATGAAAAAAGGACTAAAGAAAGAAAAAAAGAAATAATCCACGACTTTTTGGCGGCATATTTTTTTCGCACAGCTAGTCTAACAGCGCCGGGGTTGCGGGTTCGATTCCCGCCACAGACTCTGGTTTATTTCCTGCAGACAAGCGTAGAGCTTCGCGGGATTAGTTTAGGGAACAAAAAAAACTGTCAGTTAAACATTCGGCACCATAGCTAAAAGATAATATAGTGTTCTTTCCGTCCTCAAATTCTTGGAAAGACGAAACCTTTTTGTTTTGAGGATTGTCATGGCGTACCACCGCGATCGTACAACAAACTTATATTTTCTTCACTTTCCCGTTTTATTTTTACTAATGTTCGCCTAATGGTAAAAATTTGAACATAAATTGTTATGTTAATATGAAGAAAACATAGTTCATCTAAGTATATGAATTAATATGTTTCAAGGATTTATTTTTCCCTCTTAGTGGACAGATTTGGCGAGGGACCAAGCTCCGGTTCATATTTTATCTTCTACGTGAGTTAATTTAATTTTTTAAGTACAATAAAAAAATATCAGAAAAATTCAATTTAATAACAAAAAAGTATCAAAAAAGTCTCCTTTATACATTGTCATCCACTCAGGACACTGCATATTTAAGTTTATGTTTCTATGTCTAATATTAACGAAAATTAATCAAAGTATAAGACTTAGGGCCAATTTAACCAACTGTATTTAAATATCAAATCATTTTTAAATTAGATTTTCATATAATTTTTTTGAGTTAAAAAACGAAAATTGATACAGATTTAAATACAATTGGTGAAATAGGCACTTAGAACGAAAAAGTACCTCTTAAAAATGAAAAAGGATGAAAAAGCCTCTTATTCATCCTTATTCACTCAGGACCATGCATGTTTAATTTTATCATTATAGGTCGAAAATTACCAAAAATTCAAAAAGTACCAGATGAAAAACAAAAAGTACCAACACTTTGTTCAATATTATAAAAACTTTAAAAATTATCACACGAAGCACGGAAAAGTAAAAGAAAGAAATTAAATTTCCCTTATTTCCCCTTTTTGATACTTTTTCTCCCCATAGAGGTTCGGTTGACAAACAAAGGAAGAAAGCGTTCTTATCTTTTTTGCCTGTGCCGATTTATACATAAGATTTATATAGTCAAAATATTTGGAAACCGATTTCTGAAAAACCAAACGATTTATTATAGAGACTTTAAAAATTTGGACTATCAGTCACTGACCAACGAGTTGTCCACAATCCAATGGAATCGAATATTTTATATGACAAGTGTAGATGATCAAGTCAATTTTCTTCACAACAACATGGATCTTTTATATAACAAATACATCATAATCAAAACCAAACGTATTCGAAATGAGCACCCTTGGTTTTCAAATGAAATAAAACTGTTAATCAATAAACGAAATCATTCTTATGCAAGATGGAAAAGGTTTAAAACTACAGAGCTGCATGAAACTTTCAAGTCCTTGAGAAACAGAGTAAACATGCTAGTAAAGATTTCAAAGTCAAAATTTTATGAAGAACATTTTAAATCCGCAGTTTGTTCAAAAAAGAAGTGGAAATCAATTCGCAACATGGGAGTTATAAGCCAAGAAAATAATGATGCCAAAGAATGTATAGATGTCAATCAACTCAATCAATTATTTATAAATATACCAATGCCAACTCCTGATACTGATTTTTACACGGAAACTTACGCCCACCATGGCGCACATAATGATGGGAACAATTCTGAAAATCAAATGTTAAACGGCTTTGAATTTAAAACTGCTACACAGGAAGATGTTGTTGAATCTATTTTGAGTATTAAATCCGAATCTGCTGGTCATGACGGAGTTCACCCAAAATTCATAAAACTAATTTTACCATACATTCTGCCTCATATAACTCATCTCTTCAACACAATTTTAACAACATCCACATTCCCTTACATGTGGAAACATGCTAAAATTATTCCCATACCAAAACCTAATCATGAATATCGGCCAATTGCAATCTTACCATACTTGTCAAAAGTCTTTGAACGCTTAATTCATTCACAGATAAGTAAATACCTACAAGATAGCTCCTTGCTTACTGATAAACAATCTGGTTTTAGACCAAAGCATAGTTGTGTTTCTGCTTTATTAGAGGTCTCTGAGGAATTAAGAATTAATGTTGACGATAATAGAATATCTTTTCTAGTTTTACTGGATCACTCAAAGGCGTTTGACACTGTGGAACACTCCATTCTTTGCCTTAAACTTAAACATATGTGCAAATTTTCGCCAACTGCGGTCAAATTAATATCCTCATACTTACATGATAGATACCAGGCTGTCTACTATGGTAATAACAAATCAAACAGTTGCTTAGTGTCGAGAGGTGTACCACAGGGTTCTATACTTGGTCCACTTTTATATTCCATATACTCTAATGATTTACCGTCTCAACTTAAACACTGTAGAATACAAATGTATGCGGATGATGTACAACTGTATATCAGTTGTCATCCATCCGATACCACAGAATGCATTAGTAAGCTTAACCAAGATCTAGACAGGATTAACACATGGGCTTCAAGGAATGGTCTTTGCCTAAACGCTAGAAAAACTAAGGCTATGGTTATTGGTAAGAGCAAACTAATCCCCACATCTGTGCCACCAATTCAGATTAACAACTCAAGTATAGAAATAGTGGAGTCAGCTAAAAATCTTGGTGTTATATTTAATTCTAAACTTGACTGGTCTAATCACATAAATGTAATTTGCGGTAGAACGTTTTCTATGTTGCGCAATCTGTGGATGACTCAATATTACACTCCCTTTGAAATCCGTATGTTATTGGCAAAGACATACCTAATACCAACACTAATGTATGGGTGTGAACTATTCGCAAGCTGTGATTCGGCAAGTAAGAAAAAACTAAATGTAACTTTCAATAATATCGCCAGATACGTTTTTGGTCTAACACGATTCTCAAGAATTTCCCGTTTTGCAAAGCAGTTATATAACATATCTTTTGATAACCTGTTGAAATGCCGCTGCCTAATATTCTTACATAAAACTATTTACACAAAACAACCAGGCTATTTATATAATCGAATTATCTTCTCCAGATCAAATAGAGGAAAAAAGATTAACAGTATTCGATATCGTAGTCAAATATCTGAAAGACATTTTTTTATAAACTCCATCCAACTTTGGAACCAATTACCTAACAATATTCAAACAATCAGCAATGCTCAGCACTTTAAACGCGAAGTATTTATGCATTTAAGTTAACTTCTTTAAATGAAAATTAATACTTTTTTCTCTTTTTTTTTAATATGTATATGTATTTAGTATTCTCATTAAATCACTAAAGAATTGTTTAATAAAATAAAATTATTTATATATTTGCTGCATACTGTATTTTGCCGTATTGTATTGTAATCTATTGTATTAATCAAACTTTTTTATATATGTTACTTTTGTGAATAGCGTTATATTTATGTACAGTGCTTTAAAAAGACTCGTTCTTGTTGCACTGTGTAACTAATAATAAATAAATAAATAAAATAAAATAAATGTCGAATGATCGAGCACCCTATTTTTTTTAGTATTTGATAACACTGTGCGAGAAATTGACACTTTTTTTTTGGGACAAGCTGGGCACCTGGCGTTTTAACCTAATTCGGGTACTTTTTTTTTTTTTTTTTAGTTACGTTCGAGTGCATTAAATTTATTTTTTTAATTAAATTCTTTTTACTGAAGGAAAGAATTTTACAACATGAAATTTTTTTTTTTATTTAAATTTATTGATAATTTTCTTGGCTGAGCTGGGTTGAATTTACATGTTTTAAGAATCACCACATTCTCTCATCAGAATTCTTTGAGTTCTGCACCACTGCGGTGTCTGCCAACCAACAGTCAAACATCAATCTTTAACCAGTGCTACTTGTAGTTCGAAATTTGCTCTAATTATCATTTTTAATTTTTATATTACATGTTGCTTCCTTTCTTCTGTTTTTTCGTATTCTTTCTGTCAAGACTTTGTCTTGAAAACCTGAATACATTTGTTTATGTTTTTTGTCCACTTTCGTCGACATTTTATTTGTACAAATTGAAGTACACACGTAAACATTAGAGCTTGTGCCATAGCTATTTTAAGAACAATTGTGATTTTTAGTTGAACTGTTAATTTTTAGTTTTTTGAATTTTTTTTAGTTAGGATCGAGTTCATTAAATTTAATTTTTTAATTAAATTATTTTACTGAAGGAAAGAATTTTACAACATGAAATTTTTTTTATTAAAATTTATTGATAATTTTCTTGGCTGAGATTGGGGTTCGAACCTGGGTTGAATTTACATGTTTCAAGAATCACCACTGGGTACGCTGAATCCAGTGATGCTTGCTGTTTTTTTAGATTGGCTCTGGTTTTTGAGATATACCGTTTTTTCGAAAAAGGAGGAGGTTGCACAACATATATTCGCGTAACTCAAAAACGGCTTAGTTTATTTAAGAAAAAAAAAAACTTTTTTCTAATATGAGCAGTAGGCCGGGCCGGGTCGATTTGTATGGATGAAAAAAAAAAAAATGAAAAATCGTATAGCAAAAACGTAATCTACATCAAATTCTAAGAGAACTCTCCGAAGAAACCATTTGTCTAAAATAAAATCCTAATCCGCGCCTCTCGACTTAAAAATTTATATGCCCGCCTTTGCCAAAAAAAAATTTTTTTTTTGTAAAAATAGCCAAAAAGAAATCGAATTTTCTGAATACAATTGTTTAGTAAAGTAGTTCTTTTTCACTTTATATTTTTCTACACTTAACATTTTTTTAGATTAAAAAAATATTCACCCAAGTAAAAAAGTTTGTATATAATTTTATCCATATACATAAAATTGTAACGTTACTGACGCCTGAAGCTAAAAACTTGAAATTTGGACCGGAGGTGGGTTTCTCCCCAAATCGGTCCACTAAGACGGCATTTTTGGAAATTCGAATGTTTTGGGGATAAAAAAGGATAAAAACAGGTAAATTCGATAATTTATATCTCCAAATCTAAAAGAGACACAAAAAAACTGTAATACTTATCGTTGTTCTTTTGAAAAATAAGCGCACAGGTGTCTGGTACTTTTTTGAAATTCGGCTCTTTTAGGAAAAAAGGGGTACACCTGAATTTTGGTACTTTTTTGTCACCCCATCTATCTTTTGCACCAATAAACTTAGAAGTAAAGTTTATACCGCATTCGAAACTTATTAAAAAAATTACGAGTATGAATTTGGTACTTTTTATGAAAGAATATTTTTTTATCTATGTTCCTTATAAAAATATTAGATACAAAATTATTTACAAACTTTTTTTCTTGGGTGAATATTTTTTAATGTAAAAAGATTTTGAGTGTAGAAAAATATAAAGAGCAAAACAACTACCTTACTAAACAATTTTATTCAGAAAATTCGATTTCTTTTTGGAAAGGGCTTTTATTTCAAAAAATTTTTTTTTTTGCCAAAGGCGGGCATATAAATTTTCAAGACGAGAGGCGCGGATTAGGATTTTATTTTAGACCCATGGTTTCTTTGGAGAATTTTCTTAGAATTTGATGTAGATTACGTTTTTGCTATACGATTTAAAAAAAAATCGACCCGCCCTAATGAGCAGTCGTTTTTGCAACATAATATAAAAAAAAAAAAAAAAATTAATTTTTTTATACAATTGCATTCCTCTTTGTGGTATAACAATATCTACATATTAAAAAAAGTTTATTGTATTTTCTGAAAATTTTGACCTCTTTAAACGCATGAGTGAATTGGCTGCTGAGGAAGCCCCTTCTGGCAGTGTTGCCAATTTAGCCATTTAGTGGCTAGATTTAGCCATTTTTCACCCTGTTAAGCCATTAAAAAATGAGTTTAGCCATTAGCCATTTTTTTAGCCATTTTTCAAATTGTTTAGCCATAAAATTTTTTTGCCGTTTTTCTTTTAAAGGAATAATTTTTATTTTATTATAAAAATTTATAAAAGTAAAACAAACATTTTTAACATTTAAAACGCCTTTAATTTAAATCACAACTTTTACAAATGTTGAAAATCGCTATAAACGATGATGATGAAACATCTTTCAAAATAAAGGAACAGTATTCCAATACTAAATTTATAAAATGGATCACCACAAACATTGTGATATTGGTTGCAAGTATTTCAATAAAGAGATGCAGGCAGCAACAAAATTTTTTTAGAAATCTCAGAATTGACTATAAAGTTGCTCTCACTTCCATGGTCTAATGCTGAAGTAGAGAGGGTATTTTGCCAAGTAAACATCGTTAAAAGTAATTTGAGAAATAGGTTACATTTAGCAACCGTTAATTCGATTTTTTTAATTAGGTAAAGAATTTTACTGTAACAATAAAATATTTTTACCAACACCACAACAGTGGAGTCGGTACTATGCGTTTGTGCTGATGTTTGAAACACCTTAAAATATTGATACTTAAGGTATGTTCAGACCTAACAAATATTTGACAATAAACAATTTCTATTTATTTACAAAACTTTAATTTTAAAATGATCATTGTATAATGTAATTTAGAAACTGTTAAATAATGTTTGCCCTAGCCAAACGTTTTGCAAAAGCAAACAATTCTTTAAGAAAACTAGTGGTCACGTGTAGGACGTCAAATATTTAATAGGTGTGAACATAGCTTTAGCCAATCTTTACGTATACCGATTGACTCTGAATCACTTTCTGAGTCGAATTAACGATGTTTGTCCGGCTGGCTGTCCATGCACACCTTGTACGCAAAGTACAGGTCGCAAATTTAAACATAATTAATACAATTTGGTACATAGATTATAATGTGGTGTACGGTATCATCTAGTCAGGGTTGACCGACTATAATTTTTTACTTGTTTTTTATTGTAGATCTGGACTCAAATGCCTGTATTTATAAAAAAATTTTAAATTTAATAAAGGTTTACAAAACAAATTTTGTATGAAAATTCTCCTTAATCAACGTTTGTTAAATTTAATAATCGTTTATAAATACGGGGGAAAATGTGTTGGGTAAATGTTGTCGTAATTATGATTTTCCTTCAAATTATTTAAAACTAATAGGCACGAGTGATTCCTATGAGATGAGCAATAACGACGAATTTTTCGATGATTTAATTTTTTAAATATCTATCAAAATATTAATTTACGTTTATTCTTATTGAAGAAATTGATCTTAACTTACAATTTCATCGTAAACAACTTTAAATTAATTATTTCTGTTTTGTTATAGAATTTTAATGTTTTTACTTAAAAAAAAGTTTAGCCATTTTTTAGCCCATTTTTAGCCATTTTTTAGCCATTTTTTTCCGTAAATTTAGCCATTTTTCGTCACCAAGTTTTGGCAACACTGCCTTCTGGAATCAAACCAATGTTACGACCGTCGACGCTGGGCATGGTGAAGGTAACGCATATATACCTTCACCACTCTAATCCACTATTCATCCGCTAAACTGCTCCTGCGGGTGGTATAGAGGAAGGAGGAGCTAGTAATAATCCAAGAACCATGGATCCAAGGATCGGGTTTGCGGATTAAATCTTAAGGGCTATAAGCTCCTATAAGCCAAAGGAACAGGTAAAATTAGATCTTGTTTTTGGATAAAAACAATTTGGATATCTTCACTCCACACATCAGAGGCCTAGAAGATGGGCGACAGGTCGAACTGGAACGTCTCGGTCTCGGTGATGGGCCACCCAATGGGCTCGTCCGTAGCTTAGTAGTAAAGGCTGGCTTCATGGGTACCCTAGTGGTTATTTGTGCTGATGCTAATGAGCACCACATCACATGGGGCAGCTCCGGCACCAACACTAGAGGTGAGTGGCTATTTTCTTTTATCTGCAATAGTAATTTGGATATGGCAAACATAGCTCGAAACAATCCGATTTAATAAGTAACTGGACGGTCTCTAATGAATGTTCCTTTTCGAACCACAGATATGTTGAGTTTTAATTAGGTTTACGCCCATTGTGGGCATGTTCTTTTGTGAATGTGAGAAGAGCGAAGTCGGACTATCAGGCTAGTCTGCTCGTAAATTCTTTAGGCTCAGTCCCTGTCATTAGCCAATGACAGTGGTTAGAAAGAAGGGGGGTAAGCCACCATGGTGGCGCCCTGAGGTTGCAAACAGTCTCGCAAAGACTACGACTACGAATAGTTAGGAGCCGTTGTAGGTGGTACTTGACACACATTTCCTGGTTATTCCCTTCCAGCACCACGGAAGAACAATTATCAGAGCCTGGACCTGTGTCCATCTCTCTGTGCTATGATAGGCTAAATTGAGAGCTTCGACTCCTTTAATTTAACTGGTTTAGACGGTATCATTCCGGCCGAACTTTAGAAGAATGCGGGCCTCCTAATTCCTTAGCTGTCCTCTATTTACTCGTCTTGTTCTAAAAAAGCCCCTCTGAATATTGAGACTAAAAAATTAACAGGGGCCAAATGTTGGAATTTTATGACAAGATCTAAGAGAATACAAAATAAGTATCAGTTGTAAAATACCTATACAAGAGAAATAATGATAAATCATAAAAAAATTATATTTTATATTTACTATCAGTCAAGTGTTACATGGTTTTCGTAATAAAACCAAATAAAATTTTTTTTCAAAAAGGTATTTTTTATTAATAAATTTATGTAAATATTCTTGGTATTATATCTAAAATTAAATAAAATAAAATACACACAATTATAGATATATATCTACATGTGTGTGTGTTTTAATTTAAAAATTTTACATTACGTTTTTGTGGTACAAATATATGTAATAAAATCAGCATATGCTTGCCTTGATGACTTCTTTTTAAAAATTCTTTGTTGTTTTACTTCGGAACGCAATCACACTTTTTAATATATTTTTTCCGTGCACTTAAGAACATATAATAACTTATATCGTTTGGAAGGCAGAATGGACTTTTCTCCACGAAAAACTTTTTAATTATTTTGTTCTCATTCATGCGGCCCGATGAACCGAAATGTTATAGTAGAAAACATTTCGCATAATTTAATATTTTTAGCTGGACCAGAGTAACATTTTAGTTGTAAAAAACCATATAATATTATTATAGCGAATTAAAAAATGTTAAGGACAAAAATTATTTTTTGTAGTTATAAATTATAAATTATAATAAATTTTTTGGGGTAAACATATTAGGCAAATATGAACAAAAATGGTTGTAGTGACCACCCATGTTTTTTCTCTGCGTGCACATCTTTGAACTGGTACACTCACAATATTCAGTTATTTTTTAAATAAAAAAAATTTAAAATTCCAAGCAAATTTATTTTAAATTGATTTTAACATTTATTCAAAAAACTAAGTGCACATTAATACGGATTTTCAGTTGCATTTAATATTGCCCGTTGATTAAGTTAAAGTGAGTCTGTATATAAAATTAAATGAAAATGTTATTTAAAATAACGGAAAGTTCATTTCATTTATACTTGCAAAAATTCAACCGAGAATTCCGTAAAAACAAATGAATTTTCAGTTTTTTGCCTATAATTACCTACCAAAAACTAAATTTATAAATATCTGTGGCAAAAAGTAAAAGTCAAAAACAATTTGCTTGTTTTGTGTTAAAAAATTTCCAAATTCTATTTCTTAAAATTATTTAGTTAAATACATCAAATTTTTAAATCGGTCATGCTGAGACTTCTTCTGTAATCAAAGGAGTCACAACAAAAGTTAAACAAACATGTGTAACGTGGTAAGTAAATAAGAATATTCTCTCTCTCTCTCATTCGAAAAACAAGCGTCATTTATCGTCATTTCGACGATTTTTTGTTCCGGAATTAGCGAAGTGCCGATTTGCTGATTTTTTTTCTTAAAAGTGACGATTTTTTTGAGTCTCCATGCTGAATAAAACATTAAATTTTCTGACACGTTCGTTTTTAAATCTTGGAATGTTTAACAGCCGTACCTTAACAAGAGCGGAAGCCGGAACGTTTTCTTTCGCTTAGCTTTTACGCTGATATGCCATACCTAAGCAAGAGCGTCAACGTTGTGTAAAAAACAGTAGTGATAGCTTTCTTGTGTAATAAAACCCACAAATTATAAATAAAAATAGAGATAAAAACGCTAGATTAATCAAAAAATAGCTAAATTGCCTTTATTAATTAACAATAGCGCCAAAATTCACTATTAAACGAGCTTTGAAAATCGGTTTTTCCAATTGAAAAGCGTTGAGACCGCTCTATTCAAAAACTAGAAAACGCGTGGAGCTTTTGTTTAGGTACGGCCATAATATGCAAGTCTTAAGAAAATCTTTAAATGATTATTTTCAGAGTACAAAAACAACAATGTTACACTTTGTTTATCTTTCGTCAAAGCATCAGCGAATGAATCTTTTACGACTCTCTGTATAAATAATATTTTCAACAATTATACGGCGAACATTTCACGAGTTGTGAGATAATATCTACAAGAGTCTCATCCCAGTAAAAAATGTTTATGTTTCGGGAAGCACGAAAACTACATGAGCGCTGATATATGCGCTGGCTATTACACACTACTGAGAAGCAGCAGATAAGCGAATACCATTAAAGTGAATTTTTAATTTAATGATTGAATAACTTCGCATTATCCCTTATACGAACAATGTTTTATGTGCTTTTGTTATTCCCTTACATCGAAGCAGGTTGTATTGCAATGATTTTAAAATGTGCTTACGATCATTTTTGAAATATTACCGAACATAGAAATTTAATTTGTTTCATAACGCAATCAGTTATCAAAGTGCTTCCAAGTGGGAATTCGCCATATAAAAATCATGCCTCTTGTAAGCAGGTTTTGTAAGGGGGTATTGTGCTTCTCTCCCTTACAAAACTGCTGTAAGCTCCATTTTTTACTGGGAAACGATTCTTGACATGAAAGACTCGTTAGATAATCTTTACCCACATCTTAAACGATTCCCACAACGGTTGAAGAAGCGTCTTTCACTGTGCTATCAAAGACGCTTTGTATGAGACTCCCAATATCTCTTACACAATTGAAAATGCTAGTATGAAGTAATTATGTTTTTTTTTAAATGCTTTTTTATAAAAAAAATCAAACAAAAACTGTTTAAAAAAACTAAATTTTAAGTTGTGCGATTTTTTTGGAGATTTTTCGAAACGTGAAAGACGCCTTTTCTATTTTTTCTCAGGAAATTGACGATTTCCTCACAAATTTATCTGGCAGTTCTGGGTGTCTGGTATTTGTAAGAAATTCGGCTCTTTTGTGGATTAAATGAAAAAAAACCTGTATTACATAAAATTACTGAACTACATAAAATAACTGAAGATTCTTTGTTTTTACGAAATATGGGGCTTAACTTTTAAAACTAACTAAAAATTCATTTGATTTGACGGAATTCGCGGTTAAATTTTTGACAGAAAAACTAAAATGAATTTTTTGTTTCAAATAAATAAAAAATAAGTAACCCGGATTTTAACTAAATTTTCATTAATTTTATATTAAAATTTTAGTTTATTTTACGTACAGAATATTGTGAGTGTAAAGGTTTTCAGCATAATACATTTGTAATTGCCACATTCCCCAACAGGTTGTTATTGACTGTGGAGGAAGGGATAAATCGGGATACTTCTCTTTATATGTGGCAACATGCGAAGGTGCTTTACAAGGTGCTTTATAAGAAATCAATTTCATCGAAGTTGTCTCTTTTCTCTTCTTCAACATGGTACATTGCCAATAGAGTTTTTTTTCCCGGACTTTTTCGATTCCCGGGAAAGCGGGAAACTTTTTTAAATTTCCCGGGATCCCGGGATCCCGCTCCATACAAATAATACAAAGTAAATTTTGTTATTAATTAATGAATAAAGTTTTTTTATAATTGAAGATTGAAATAGGAACTTGAATTATTATTACCTCACGCCTTTATTCCCTATTATTATGCTTTTATTCAGTATTATTATGCTCTGGATACAAGATAAAAAGATAACATAAACATAACAATTCATAAAACAATAATAAAAACAAAATAAAATTAAGATACTCATGATATGAGATCAAAAAGTTAGTTAATAAAATAGATAAAATACTTTAAAGAAATATATAACATTTTTTTAAAGGCTTAGGAAATAACTTTCTGACACACTCAAAGCGTTACGTAAGTCGTCAAAAAGTATATTCCTGATTTTATTTACTAATTATCATGTTTCCGAAAAATTTATTTCATTTTTTACCGAGGTTGGACAAATAGTTAAAAGTGCACCGTTGTAGCATGCTTCGGATTCACAATCAGGAGCAATTTTTTCTTTTTTATAAACAACGTCTATATCAGTCAAATTTATATCAATGTTTATGCAAAAAAAGCATCAACCGGACTGCTTCTTACAAACCTTTTCATTTCAATAGGTCCATTTGTTATCTTTAGGAAAATGTGTTTTTCAAGTTGTATGTTATAGTATCTTACACGAGTTTCCAAAATGTTATTTTATTTCGGTTTCCCCGCACTTCACTGGTATATAAACCAACACAAATTTAAATTGAAATTGAAAATTTGTGTTTATCATCTAATAAACATATCGCTCCTTCATTGCATCATAGTCATATCTCAAAATTTTAAGTAACTTTAGCAAAGTTTTCCTTCATACCTTCTCGTATTATATCTCAAACTGAACCGGAGTTATAGCAAAATATATCTTTAAATCGGTACATTTTTAAAACTTTAATCGCATTTTGCCAATATCGTATGTTTTTGTAGATATACTATGTTGCAATAAAGGAGCGGCGATATGTTTAGGTATCCCTTATTTTTAAGACTTGTTCATGGACAATGAAACTTTACTGCCTGCATCTTATTTTGAATTAATGTACTTTATTAACTCTTTACTTCACTAGATGTAATAATTATAAACTGTTTCACTGCCCATTCTGCTTTTAGTAGATTTATTGCATCAGGAGACATTGATTTAAATACTTGTACTCACTTCTTGTAATTGATCTAATCCACAACCCATCCACAGATGCTAATTTTTAGAGAATAAAAAACTAAATTTCAAGTTATTAATAGCTATTTGCTGAAATTATGAGGAATTTTTTATTCCCGCAAGAAAAATCCCGGGAAAACGGGAAATAAAATAATTCCGTCCCGGGAATTCCCGGGAAAAATCCCTAATTGCCAAACAAAGCAAACAGGTTTTGTTTTTTTTAAATATGCAAGAAAAATATGCAATATTAACAATATATGTATGTGCAAAAATATGCATTCAAAGTAAAATATAAGATATTTAGTATATGGTAATCTCGGACTGACGATTAGAAATATGCATTTGCATAAAAATCCGGGCCTTGGTAATTATATTACAACGACTCAAAGAGTCGTAGTCCAATACTCGATGATTAAGAATCTCTGCATTAAACTTGTATTTAAAATGCAAACTAAATAAAACACCTAATTATTAGCTTAAGCATAAATAGTTTTTTTTATTCATACATACAATACAATTAAAAAAGAAAAAAGTTGAAATAAATGTTCTTTATATGCAAATTATCGTAACTAACAAATAAAAGAACAAATTTTTTGAAATTCTGCAAAATAAAAACTCACGATTTTAATTGTAGAAGGTCAATATTATTGTTTTAAAAGCAAAGCAAACAATTTAAAACTAAAAAAAAAATAACACATATCTAACTTAAGATAAGAAAAAAATAAATAAATAATTGCGGAATTATTAAACTAAAGAAATTGTTAAAAAAGCATTTTTTGTGCCCACAAAAAATTTTTGTTATTTAATTATTTTTTTTGCAATGGCAAATTAAAATCGTTTTTATGAAAATATTTAAAATGTTTCAAATAATTTCCATTAACTATTTTGACAGTAGGGTCACAGTTCATACATTGCATGTTTTATTTTTCTTTTCCCTCGTCTCTCTCGCCTATAAAGTAGCACAATATGACTTGCATTGTATGAATTGGGACTTACAGCACGCCTTTTTTAAGCCGAGATTGAATTTGGCAAATACTATTCGAAAAAACAGACACTTTACAGAAGCAATCAATTGTTTATAAAAAAACAAGCGGTTCTTGATCAGCAGCTAAGCTACTACTTAGGCCCCTCGTATTTCTGAAATTTAAAACTATTGAATTTATTTTGATTAAAACAAGATCAATATTACTTTAAATTTTTAGGTTTATCTGATAGTTAACGCATTTAAATGCTTTATTTTAAAATTTATCTAAGCTGAACACATCCAGCTCTACAACACTAAAGTGCTGTTGTTATTAAAGTAGAAGATTTTGCGCCTTTTAGGGTCCCAAATTATATTTACGGACAGCAAGGCTGCCATTGCAGCTCTGGCTGGTGTCTTTACGACATCTGGGTTAACTGTGAAATGCCGGATGCCTCTAAAAGAGATTGCAGTACATTTCAGGGCAACGCTGATGCTGGTACCAAGGCACAGTAGGTGCCCGGGGACCCAAATTGCAGACGGCGTAGCCATACATGGCTGTCTCTTGGACGGCATGTTCGCTGACGGCCTGATCGGCATTTCAATGGCTCGCTGTGAAATTCTTATTACTTGAGACCAGAATTGCTCTGTCTTGCGTAGGACTGAAATCATTATACAGGATGATTCGGGGTGGTTCGATGCTGCAGTGATGTCTGGGGAATAATATGGGGGATACTGGCTGACTCTGATCACTGGCTAAGGGTATAACAAAGGGAACGCCATAAGGACGCAAGTGAGCTATCCTCGTGTTGGCTTCCCATTGAACCTAACCCAACCTAACCTAGAGCTTGGAGTTTGTGTAAACATATGTATTGTGGACAAGAAAAGTAAATTTAAATGGGCTTAAAACCACCGAAAAGACTTAGGGCCTTATTGTGTAAAACGCAACGAAACGCCGACAATTTCATTGAAAGCAAAAACAAAATCAAAAATATTTTATAATTTTATTGTTGCTTCACGCAGAGAAAAAATGTGGTTGGGCATTGTTACGGCAACTACACTATGTTTATTGTAACAATATATTGCTGTCGTACACATATAATTGTTATTTTTACTTAATATCAGCAATATAATAGTTGTTGTAAACATATTAATGCTTATCGCAATTATAAATTTAAGTATTGTTGACTGAAAAATAATTATTTTTCTAACAACTAAATAATGATAACTTTCAAAAAATATTATTATTATTACCACAACCATATTATGGTATTTAATTGCCATAACATGATGACTTTCTATACATTTATCATAATATGTTACTCTAATGTGTTACTCTAATAATATTTTGTTATCGCCATTTGTAAAATAATTTTCCATCAGTTATGTCGTTTGTTTTACATATGTATGCCTATTCGAAGTATTTGTGGGTGGTTCAACAATTAAAAAAAAAATATAAACTAAAAAAATAATTTAAAATAAAATAAAGAAATTGTATTGACATTAAAACAATTTGTAAAGTGCCACTAAATAAAAAATCGATGATCGATGATGCAAAATAACGAATATTTTTGGTCATAATATGATTCAAGAATAATCGTAATATGTTTGCTACAATCATGAATCTAATCATAATGTGTTGTTCTTTTTCTTTGCGTGTTTCTACAGACATTCATATTGTTTTTAAAAATTGTCAACGCCACAAAATTTGAAGTGTTTAAAATTTAAAAATTTAATATGAATTTCAATAGAAAGCAACAACAACGTTGCGTTGCGTCAAACATCAGAGTCCTAGGCCGATATAATTTGACGCTGCAAGTGTTTGGTTGCAAAAATTGTTAGCCGCAGGTTAAATTCGGATATAAGCCGGTTAAAACTATACCATCAACGACGACGGCTACAAAAACTAATGCTGATCGGCTCGGCCGCTCAGCGCAGGTCTCTGCTGATTAATAACGACAGCGCAATAAACATAGCAAGCAAAATTCTATTAATTTAAGACACTTTTTGTTAACAAAGCAACGACAATATTTTTAAACCATTGTAAAATGTTAGAACATTATGACAATATAACATGATAGCACACCTTGTGAATACCCCAATTATACGTAACATCCCAGCTAGCATTTGGATGACAAAATTCTGCAAAAATCACCAAAGTGAGTCTTCTCAGATCACTTTTGATGATTAAAATCTGATTTATCACTTTTGCGATTGAAAAAGAGTTCACATATGATTCATTCAATTCTCAAATGATTTTTCGGGATGATTCATCGGTACGGTACTGATTTCTCACAACGAGAGTATCATTTATGGTCGAAAAATGAGATCATATCCTGTTATTTTGCTCTTGAAGCTATTTCCGAAAAGATTCGATTATGATGCTAAATGCTGGCTGTGCCAGTATCATATATGAATTCTCCTTTAATCGCTCAAGTGATAAGTCAGTTTTTATCATCAAAATTTATCTTCAAATACTCATTTAGGTGATTTTTACAAACAATTATTACCCAATTGTTAGCTGGGAAATGCTGAAAATCAATCGATAATTAAATTCAAATTTAAAAATATCTCAGCAACGCAGAACTTTAAATTAATGAAACTCGATTAAAACCAAATTTTTAATTAAAGTTTTATTTGAATTTGAAGTGAAAATTCTCTTTCATTAACTAAGATTCCAAATACTCTTGGAAAACTATTAATAAGCTAAACCCTCATCGTCGACATCTCCTTCATCAACACGAAAATGGAAAACTAACTGTTGAAATAGAAATTATTTTAAATAAAACAAAATAAAGTGAAATTAAGTGAAATGTTCTTGCTATTGTTCGCATACTGACATAAAGTACGAATGTAATGAGAACAAAACGATTTTTCATAATTTTAAGATTTTAAGTCTTTGGTTTCCCATAGCGCAGAAATCACAACAACTTTTGACATTGTGTGCACTAACCGACCGACCTACCGACAGCCAATGCCAATAACCCCTCCCCTGTTTACGTTCATTCATATCCATACCCGAGCTCATGCTCATGCCCCGATAAACAGTGCAATTGTTTTCCATTATTCCCAATAGTTGGTCGTTAGTTGGTGGCTTCTGATTGTTTTCATATGGCCGCGGGTGGGCTCTTCTTTAAAACTGCTAATATAAATGATTGTTTTAACTTCTTCTTCTTCGTCGTCTTCAGCCTCCTCGCCAACATTTCCATTCTGTTTTTCCCATTCATTCCTTTTGACTTTTGATGGTTTTCAATTACAACTTGCACTTTTTCTACTCACTCGTAACAAAATAATTATTTTTAGTGTTCGAACAGCAAAAGTGGCAATAGCAGCAGAAACAGCAGCAGTTGTGCATCATTGTGTTATAGATTTTTTTTATTAAATGCTGTTTTAGTTGTTGCTGGCTGGCATTAGCACCCTTTTAATTTTAATTAAATGAAAATGTTTTTTTAATCTTTCATTCATGCAAAAGTACAAGTACTCGTTTTTTATATGGAAGAGTGTGTATTGAAATTAATGATCATTTAATATTTTATAAAAATAAAATTTTTATTTGGCTTAAGATTTCATTAATTATTTGAAACCTCTAAAGCCTGCCTATATTGAGTGTATTTATTAGCAGATTGTTTTCATACCCCTATTTAAGAGTATGATCAGAAAGTAATTTTATCCGTAAATTGGAGTTGGAAGTCTTTTGTCAGTATTTATTAAAATATGTTAAATTAAAAAAAACAAGTTAGAGTGCTAATTCGGCTGTGCCGAATCTTTGATACCCTCCACCGACAGTTCGAATATTTCAGGAGTGATATCAATATGATGTCTATTTATTATTAATTTATTTTTATAAAAACAGACATCAGTAGTGCGATTCACTAACTTTTAACGATCCGACAATCGTTATGTTTGTCGACATAAATATTCGCTTGCAGTAACGATAGTGTGATTCAGTAACTTATTTTTAACGATTGTTTACAGCTGTTTTTTCTGTAACATCTCTGTCTACAAAAGGTTAAAAATAACGAAAAGCACAAAAGAAAATAAAATAAAAACAAAGGCAATTGTTATTAACCACCCGTGTTACACATGTTTTTTCATTCAAAATGCATTGAAAAAGGTCTGGACGGACTCATGAGTAAGACGAAGGGTTAATTTGGGGTTTTTATATTTTTTTTTTGTGAACTTTTTGCTGGATACACACAGTGCAATCTACATCAATGCAATCTCAAAATATCAATACCTTTTGATGTTGATGCAATCTGGAATGAATGAAAATGAATTTAATTTGCTAGATTGCTTAAATGCATTGCATTTTGTGTTCCCAGCATTAAATTTAGGATTTTGTTTTTGTTCTTTATCTTTGTATGTATGTAAGCTATTTTAAACATAAAATACATTTTATCGATTAAATAAACACAACCAAAATTATTGTCGCTAAAATAACGACAAAACAATTGCTTAAGTAAACAGCTGACTTTAAACGAAAGCGAATATCGTTAAAAATGTTACTGAATAGCATATTCGATAGATGTTCGTTATATTTATATTCACGATTCGATTATCGTTATAAAAGTTAGTGAATCACACTACAGCATTACAATTGGTTGCTGCTTATACCTATATTAAATTATTGACCGACAATCTTGAGTAAAATATCTTGATTCGTAACAGTTTAAGCCGAATTTAAATGATTTTCAGGAGGGGGATTTATATTGGAGCCATGGTAAGTTATGAACCAATCATCCCAAAATTCCGCAGAGGTATTTCTGGTAAAAAAAAACATAAATTAGTTTTTGCGTTTACAGTGAATTTCAGAAGGCTGCAAAATATGGACCTTATATCACAAAATTGCACGACATTTTTTCTGGCCATATGAAACTAATTTGGAAGAAATTATACTGCAATAAATATATCTGCTATGATTTTATGCGTATTTAATTAATTTACCAGAGTGGGCTTTAGTAAATTATGGACCGATCATCACGAAATTTTTGAGTGCTATTTATAGTCCTATAAAACTGTGAAGTATTCAATTTTATTCTGATACCATTATAAATTACGGTTTTAGGCGTACTAAGCTGTTTTTCGGTAGTAAGATAATTTATTGTACGATCTTCACGAAATTTTACGGAATCATTTCTAGTCCTATAAAACTGTGACTAGCCAACTTTTGTTATGATAGCTTTATTAATTATGGTTTTAGGCGTACTAAACTGTTTTCCGGGAGAAGGGTTTATATGGGGCCTAGGGTAAATTATGGCCCGATCTTCATGAAATTTCACAGTGTCATTTCTAATCCCAAAAAACTGTGGCGTGTCAAATTTTGTTCTAATAGCATTAATAATTACGGTTTTAGGCGTACTAAGCTGTTTTACACTAAGTTTGTTTATTTCTTTTGAGTTTTTCGAAAGTGAGCGTGTTTTCAACAGACAGACGGGCATGGCTAAATAGACTTTGAATTACTCAAGGAGCCAGAATATATATTTTTTATGGGGTCTGAGATGAATAATAAACAAGTAAGAGTGCTATATTCGGCTAGCCGATTCTTATATACCCTTCACCATTGTGAGGTAAGAACAAAAATGTATATAAATAATGTTCTTTAGATATAAATAAATATTAATTGAGCCACGCCAACTTTTCATTTCGTCATACCGAAAAATATGACAAAATCACAAAAAGGTATATATGTACCTAAGTCCGTTTCCTCTTTTGCCAAAGTTGCTGTTTCGTTTTATAATTTTATAATCTTTAAATCGTTTTTAGAATAAAAAAAAATTAAATAAAAATTAAAAAAATTAATTTTTCAGACTCGAACTCGCAACCTCATGAGTTTCAGGCGAAAAGTTAGACATCTCGGCTACAAACGCTTTTATCGAAGAAGCGTTAAATTAAAATATATTGAGTCTGCGAGTTTGTTTTTTTATTTGAGCGGCATATCATGTACATTAGGGTGGTCGTTAACTGTATGGAGCATATTTTTCCATGCTCTCATCCCCCAATTCGGTAACCAATTTTTCTTACACACGTCAATTCAACTTCAATATTTGCGTTTGTGTGCGTTTGCTTTCAAAAAAAAGTCAAACGGATATTATTTGTTTCTACCATACCTACACGCTTTCTTCATATCTTAAGATGGCTCCCATACAAAATTGTCAATATATACTAGAAACATATTGAAGAAAAGGCCCATAACTGCCAAGGAATCGCCCATAGGGATATGAAATGTATGACGGACCTTCATTAGTTTTTTTGTGCTTAACATTTTCTTAAAAAATACTTGCCATATATCTCCAACCCTTAGAGGGGCTCCTTTACAAATAATTTATTTTTTATCCCTATCATTTGTTTTAAACAGCTATCTCTATTCCTTAAGGGGGCTCACATACAAAATTTTCAATACAGACTAGGAATATATTGAAGAAAAAGCCCCATAACTGCCAAGAAGGATAAAATATATGACCGACCTCCATAAGTTTTTAGTTTTTAACATTTTCCAAAAACAAACTTGCGCTTTATCCCTACTTTTTAGGGAGGCTCCCATACAAATATTGCATTTTATGAAATTCTAAAATTTAATGGAAATTTTTCGTCTTTTGTGAATAAAATTAAAAGTTGTGAACAGATTTTAATCACTTATGGCTTTTTTTGTTTGCAAATTTCGTTTTTTATATGTCTAAAAAAATTATAAGCACAGCTGCATCTTCCATTTTGTTATGATTTTTTAAAGAACAAAAATTTTGAAATTTTGCTTAAAAAAAAATAAGTTTCTAAAATGACTGCGCATATAAGAAAAACCTTTAGGCTTTTTTTATAGGTAATTTTATTGCGGAATTTCGAATTTTTAATTTATTCTATAAACTTAACCGTTTTTTAGAAACGCGAATATATGTTGTGCAACCTCCTCCATTTTCGAAATAAGGGTTATCTCCAAAACAAAAGCTAACATAAAAAAACTGATACCACCACTGGATTCAGCGTAACCGAATTAGGTTAAAACACCAGGTGTCCGGCTGGTTTGTTTTTTTTTTTTAAATAAATAATAAAAATGGTTTTCAACAAAATTAAAGATGCGTGATTGATAGAAAATGCTTTTCATTAATATTAAAAATTTTATTTTTTATATTCGATATTTTTCAGTTTATTTTGTTTAATAAGAGACTAAAGAAAAACTTTTTAAGAACTATTCTACAAAATTAATATTTTTTTAATTATGAAACATAAAAGCCAGATTTCATGTAAAATATAATTTTTCTCAAACTTTAATGGGCTTGAGGGACGACTTAGCCTTCGCCGATCGTCCTAAATTTTTTTTTGCGTTGATTTTTTTTATCAATACCCACTAAATTGGTGGGTGAGACCTAAAAAATTTAAATTTAATTTTAACGGTCACCCTAATGTACATAACTTCATACATAAATGTGTACGTGCATGCGTAAAATTAAACACATTAAAATAAAATCCACCACTTGTGGTGAGGGGTATAAAAACCACAACCAAGAAAAATGCAAGAGATCAACGTAGCAACAGCTTCTAAAACACAACAATTACAATTACGAAAGCAATGCCTACATACATAAATAGCTTTTGCCCATACATACATTAATAGGACCAGTCCAAACACGCGTGTAAAGAGTAGCCCACAAGGGACTAGGAGTAGTTCAAAAGTAACCCAAACGTATGGAAAAAACATGGTCTATTTAACATTACGATGTCAGGACCATATAACCTAGATTTGGAGTACAAAGGAGTAGTCTTAAAACTACTCCATTGTATACACAAGAGGATTAGTTTTAACTTAGTTTAAAAACGAAAACATGTCGTTAAAAACGAAGACATGTCGTCTCACTACAAACACTTTTTAACAATGACATGGTCCATGCTAGCATTACATCGGACCAGTCCATGGAGTAATCCATTGTATCAAAATGGATCAGGTGGTCCAATATTATTTGCAGGGTACTTCACAGATAATATGGGGCTACGTGGTCCATTGTGGCTTAAATGGACTACTTACAACATGGTCCAATGTACTGTAGTATGGACCATGTTATAAGAAATTAACATGCAGTGCTGCCAACAACTGTATGATGTATACTTTTCTATAGTTTACAGGTTTACACATTGGTAGCCCTGATGGTGTCCATTATTAATTGTTTATTGTAAAGTGAAAGAGGAAAGTTTGTAAAATTTGTGAAAAAAGGTATGACATATGATTCTATATTTAAAAAAAAATTGAACACTAATTTATTTATTAAATAAACATTTTCTTCAAAATAACACTACATGCAAACTTAAGTCCTTCACCGTATACATACATATATAAATATATTATATGGGTGAGAAAAGGATTGTTTTTATTATTATGTTATTTTTAATAAACAAAAATAAAAAAGCTTAATCGTAAAGTTATTTTTAGTTTTTCATTCAGTAGTGGCATAAAGTAGTTTTCAAACGACCCCTTTTGTCCAATCCATTCCGTAGTGGCATGGAGTAGTTTTAAAACTAACCCTATTAGTTAATCCATGGACTAGTGACATGGAGTAGGTCTGAAACTACCCCTTTAGTGCACTCCATTCAGTAGTGACGTTGAGTACTTTTGAAACTACCCCTTTAGTGTACTCCATACTGTAGTGACATGGAGTACTTTTAAAACTAACCCACTTTAGTACTCCATGGAGTAGCTTAGGGACTACTTCGGTGGGTTATATGGTCCCTTACTAGGACATCGTAATGTTAAATGGACCACCTTTTACCCATATATTTGGAGTTGTTTTGCAGTACTCCTACTCCTTTATGGACTACTCTTTACGGGCATATATGGACTAGTCTCGTTATCTGCAGGGTATACATGTACATACATATGTGTTTGCAATACGTATGGATTTAATTTAATAACATAAAATTTTTAATGTATGTATGTACCTATATGTTTGCCGAAATAAAATAAAACATTGCCAATAAAATGAAAATATCGAAAAGCTTTATAGGTAATTTTAATATCGTTTTTTAGGACATAAACAAATTAAATAAAAATCACCTGTGGTGAAGGGTATAATAAAAAAAGTTTATTAAACTGGGGCAACCAAGACTCGAACTTGAAACCACAAGAGTCTTAGGCGGCAAGCTACACAACTTAGCTACGAACGCTTTTACTGAGGAAGCGTTAAACTAAAATATATTGAGTTTGTTTCTTTATTTGAGCGGCATGTCATGTGCAGACATAAATGTTAATGGGTTTGTGTGCATAAAATTAAACGCATTAAAGTAAAACAACCACAACCACAAGGGATTTTTTTTGGAAAAATAAGAGACAGTCGTGGTTTTTTGGTCATATTTCAGCCATTTGTGGACCGATCTTGCTGAATTTGAATAGCAAGAAATGGTGGACTATATGTGACATAAATGTAAAACAACCTAGCCGTTATCATGTCTGGAGTCTTCGGAAAACACGAAAGACGGACAGACGGACATCGTTAAATGATTTTTTTAGATACGCAGGGATTTCTTAAAATTTCTTCTAGCACCACAGCATGTGACACTGACTTATAGTTGTGCAGTATAAGCTACACATAAATTTAGGTTTAGTCCAACTAAGCCAGCGATTAAACATTCACTAATTTTTTTGCCATAAGTCACAAAGGGAAAGGACTCTTTCTTGGCACGAGCAACAAATTGGACATTAGGGGGAACGATCGTAGATGGCGTACGAGGCGCCCAGAATTTGATGTCGGATTAAAAACGTGTTAATTGAGCAAACTGAAAAAACTTAATGAAAAAAAAAACAAATAATACAAAATAATTTAATAGTTATTGAACTAAGCAAACTAGTAGGGGCAGTTATACACTATCTCACAAAATCTTAAGTATTTAACGAAAATGCTTCTCTGATATAATTATTGTTTGAAAATTTTAAAAAAACAACAACAACTTCTCATGACAGGTTTCTATTTTTTTTTTTTCAAAATACATAAGACTTGTGTGATAGTGTAAAGCAGCTTTTATTGAATAGATTAAAATGTTAAATTGAAATTTGAATTACAAATTAATTAATTAAGTTTTGTAAATCTAGACATAACACCATGTAATTTTGTGATGATCGGTCCATATTTTATCGCAGGTCCCATATAAATTCAACTAATGGAAATTCCTAAATACGTCTAAGACTAAAAATTATGTTGTGGTGAAGTTAGATCCAATTTAGTTTCCTAAGACTATAAATCACACTAAAAGGCCTTTGTCATAGTCAATTCAGAGTCGCCGAGGAACGAATCGAGGAACGCGTAGCAGAAAACGAATATGTTTGATATCAACTATCACGTTTCCGAAAAAAATCACACAGTAACAACGCGAAATACGAAAAGAAGAACAACATCTAAGAAGAAGACAAGCAACAACAGCTTTTTATAACTCTCACGGAAAAATGTTATTATTATAGCATCAATACGAAAATTTCACCCAGTTCAGTTATAATTACCCAGGAAAAACTTTTTGATTTTTAGTAATAGGTGGTAGTTATTTCATACGTTACCTGGTAAGTAGTTGTCATTACAATTGTCATTATTTTGAAAACTTTAATAAGTACTTACTAGTAATGACCACAACAACTACTTATTACTTCTATTATTTACACTACTGAATATTTGCTTACTAATAATCAGCTCAATAACTACTTATTACTTGTGTTGTTATTAACTAGTGATTTTTTGGCTTCTGGTAAGTATATTGTAAGTACTTACAATTCAACTTACTAGTAGTTAAATAATAACTAGATATTTTTTGACTTCCAGTAAGTGTATTGTAAGTACTGAATTCTGTGGACACCTCGAACAAAAATAAATAGTTATTCAGCCGAAAAATAAGTAGTGTTTATTTTCTCCAACATTATTTGCTAACTTACTTGGTAAGTTAAGTTTTTGCTGGGTAACTATAAGTTATAACATATTGTCAACTGGAAGTTAACTTGGTGAAAGTAGCAGTAAATATTTTTTGTTTTTAAAACACAATTGTTAAAATGTTTAAACCAGGATTTAAAAAACTGCAGTCGAAACCAAAAACTGTCGAACTAAAAACGAAAACTTGTGTTCAACTTTTCGCTTTTTGAGCTGGTTTGACAGCGACTGTTTACATTTAACAAATCAGAAGTAAAAGCAACAGTTTTTTTTTGGTCAATGACAAATGAAGATGTGGAAGAAGTGGCAGTTTTTCTTCTTTGGCTGCGGTTTTTTAAATGCTGGAAAATACATATTATACAAATTTTGAAAGTGTATTTTCACTGTCCCTGTGTATGAATCAATTATAAAAAAACTTGGAGGCTTGAAAAACCATCGAAAATCGAAGTGAATATTTAAATATTATTTTTTTGTAAATTTTTTTCACCTTTATTTAATGTTAAAAGACATGTGCAATTTTCGTTTATCTTTAAAATCTTTTAATTTTTATAAATATTTTTAAAATTCATCTGCATTTAATAAAAGATTGATAAAAATAAAACAGAAAATCTCATATTACACATGTGATTTCTGAAAAGGCATAAGAAAGTATTTAGTTTTTCCTAAATGATACATATTTTTTGTTGTACATTTTCTATCTTGAAAATCGCTTCAAAGGAAAGAACGTGCCATATTAATGGTATCTAAGATTTAGAGGAAGAAATAAAAACTAAGGGTTGCATTCAAATAGACGTGAATGTGCCTGTTTTTTTACTTCATACTCAATCATATACATAAAAACGAGTATACGAATTGCTAATGTTATTACAGCAAATTGCAAATCATCATATGATGCGGTTGTTTTTGTTGTTATATCTATCGATTCAACGCTATGTTGTTGTTATTACACAGTCATTATCCTTCATTTTGCATGTCCTGTTTGTCTGCTCCAGTTTTATTTGTTTTCAAATTGGTTTTTATCTTAAAAATTGCATCTACATACGAATGTTTAGATTGTTGTATTCCTCAAAGAATCTAAAGAAGGATGTTCAAAGGATGACAGCATTTCAGTTATTTTTGTTATTGTTGTTACTTTGATTGGTTTTTGCTGTATACGAACTGTGTCAGTGAGTCAGCTTGTCTTTGGTTTATTAGTGTTTGTTTGAATTTTGTTTCAGTTTCTAGTCGAATTATTTTATTATTTTTTTTTTTTTTGGCATATATGCATGTTTGTACAAATATGCCACGTTCTTTGTTTTAGCGTACGTCGTCTGTCAGTCTTCGTTTTCGCCAGCTTGTGTTTTCTTCATGAGGCGTATGATTGAGTTCATTTGAGATCAAGTAGAAGGCGTAACAGTTGATGTGCCAGATGATTTTTAATATTATAAAAATTTTAAAAATTATACAAAACAAACATATGACGGTGCTGCGGATGGTGGTGATTGCATAATAGATATTTCATAATCTGTTCAGTGGATCAAATTTCTATTACTAATGTATTGCAATTTTTAAGATTTTTTTTACTTAAAAGGTGACTTAAAAATAAAGTCGATCATGTATCACATCACAAGCAGAAAAAATATATTTTTCTATATGGTCAACTCTAACAAAACTATTTTAAACGAACAGTTTTTAAACATATTATGGTTACAAATTGATTGTGGATATAATTTCTTTTTCATAAATTATTTTTGTTATATTTAGCATTTTTTTGATTGTTAGCCAAGTGTTTGCTTCAGCAAAAAGTATGTGAAATATTGAATGAACAGGACTATTGTAAAAAGCTTTATGAATCTAATTTTAACTCATAGAAGCACATTCGAAAAAATGTTTATGGTAAAAATGGTTATGCAATAAACTTGCATTGCCATTGATTTGGTTTAATGCATTTGTCCCACGTCGGATTAGCTGACGACAGTTGAAAATGAAATTTCTACTCAATCTAGTGATCTTTCATCAACCAATGTGTTATGAAGTTACCGAATTTTTTTGAAAATATGTCCAAGGTTTTGGCTTAGCCAAATCGACAAATGTCCTCTCAAACTAAAGGATGTGGTACAATAGGACCAATACATATAGAATTCTTTGATTTTAAACAAGACCGTTAGCAATATAAATTCCGAATTTATGAGTGACTTTCAAACTAAAATTGTGAATTTATTTTTGGATTATTTTGCTAGGAACTTTATTTTTTATAAGTGTACAAAAATTAAAAACATTGCTGTATTTTTCAATTTTTAATGCTCAAATAAACATTTCCACTTGTTTAACATTTATTTTTTACAATATTAACAAAATCCTTTAACTTTTTGATCCTTTTTAGTTTTACCTTCTTTGCATTTTTTTTAGTTTTATTTGAATTTAAATAATACTAAAAAATATTTAAGTGTGTCTTATGAATGTTAAACACGAATTAAAACTAATCTTGATTGTAAAGTTCATGTTAAACACGACCATAACATATTTACGAGCAGAACCTTGACATTCATAATAATTTATTCACTTTAAAAATGCAAATAACAATTGAAAGCGTACAATGCATCATTAGAAAATTCAATAGAAAAAAATGTATCTACATACATACATATGTATGAATGTACATATCGTAAGCTAAAATGCAAAAAGGCGTAACTAACAAAAAATTCAAAAGCAACTTTTTGATTGATTACTATAAATGCCATTAAACTACATGTCTTGACAGAATTTAACACTTCTGCGATCAAAAATTACGCTTTTATTAAAAAAACCAAAGGACGTTACTACAAAACGACGTAACTACACATTTTTTCTAAAAAAATATAATGAAATGGTTTTCTTTCAAAATTGTTTGAAGAACTCCATGGACGAGTTCAACGCATGTTTTTCTGACGTTGGTTGGTACAATATTATTTCCACATTAAGAAAATTTGGCTTAAACGACTTTAATATCAAATTGAGTAATTCAATTTCTTTGTACGACTAGTATCCCTTTGAGACCGACTTGACTAGCAAAAATTGCATGCTTTTTCAACTTTAAAGAAAATAATGGGCATAATTATGAGTGTCGTTTTTTGCTTCTCCTGTAAAATTATATTTTTGTTAGTTACGCCTTTTTGCATTTAAGCTAACGATATATAAATCCCACAAATTAATGCAACCAAATGATTTGTAAATGGATTTTTTCGTTTGTATGCATCCTGCATGTCATTTAAATGTCTTCTTTTTTTAATATTTTTGAGGGTAAACATCCATTATTTAGGAAGAATTTTTTTTTTAAATATTGTAAGTATTCGTATTTGTTTTTTGGTGAAAAGAAAATTGTATTGTATACAGACATAAATCCTTAAAGGTTACATATTTTGTTGTCTAGGAATTTTGTTAGGGAAAGCACGTGTCAAAGCATACATTTTCCGGATATTGGCTGTGTGTTCTTACAGCTCACAAAAAAAAAAACATGTTGTCTGTAATAATTAATAATTTTCTTTTCGAACGAATTTCATCAAACTATTGTAGATCGACAGAAACATCATTGTCAAATTGGATTGTATTGAAAACCAAGGTGGTAAGCATGGACAAAGTTATGTGGCTATCAACTATGAAAGTAAAATATTGTATTGTTATGAGTTAATGGATTTTTTCTATTAGTTTTCTAAAATATTTTACGATTAAAAAGTGCTTATCAAATATGCACCAGTGTAAGTGGACGTCTACGTTAAAATTTTCTTCAATTCATTTCGTCCCTTCCCCAAATTACTTGCATTATTGTTCGAATTTTCAATTGCCATTCAATAGATTTTATATGGGTGTGTTGGAGGGAATTGGTATTCGTGAATTGTAACGATAAATAAGTATGCACATGTTTACATACATTTCCCTCCGAATATAGCCATATGTATGCATAGCATAGTTAAGGGTTTGCTTGCCGATTAAAATCGTAGCAGAAATCCCACCATTTTCATTGTAATTAGAAATGTTATAAAACATTGCTACAATCAAAACGTTATTTAAAATTGTTTCTTATTAACGACGACTTTAAGTGACACATCACTGGGTCAGGCTATGTTGTAGTGAGCTAGTCTATCATTGCAAGGATTGCAGGTTTGATTCCCGCCAGACACTCTTGTAATTTTAACTACGACGGGCTGAAGGTCTAACCCAATAAAAAATGGAGCTTCCAACTTAACAGGTTTGTAAGGGAGAAACGTAAAAATTTCCCTTACCGAAGACATCATTTTATATGGCGAGTTTCTATTTTGAAGGAATAAATTTTTGACACATAAAGCGCTTTTTTCAGCGCATATAAAAATTGTTGGATGTAACGATCAGCTTTACACACTAATGGCCATTTTCTCAATGTATCGATATACTGTCTGCTACTTAATGTCAACAAAAATTTATAAGAGCGAATTTATCTGAACGTCAAATTAAAAAAATAATTGCCAGATGAGTGCTTGTTAGCTTTGCGACAAAATAGAAGCAAATAAGACATTGAGAAAACCAAATTTCTTTAATGTGCAGTTTTTCGTTGGGAAAAAAGATAAAAGATGATGAGAAAACGGCTATTAATGTTTTGTTACAGTTATTTTTTAGTATTCTCCCTTACAAACCTGCTTCATAGTAAAGGAATGCCCTGTCACTTGAAATGTATTTTTTTTATATAAGTTGTTTGGAGTTCTTTCACTTACGCATAATTGTGCGCTTATTTTTTTAAATGTACCATTAGTGCTTCGCAATATAATAAAATTTTTTGTTGGGAAGCTATAATTGCTCGGTAAATAATGGTAGAATATAATTTATTACATTTTTGTAATAAATGGTGTTGTTTTAAAGCCCGATAAAATATTTTTTTAATTAGAGACTTCAGTACAGGGCATTAACATTTAAACATGATTTTGGGCATATGAGCACGGTAGTTGTTTTCGACAAATCGCATTATGGACGTCCAGTTTAGGGAATTAAAAAAAAAGATAATTTTTCGCGCATTGCTGGCCGTATGCGCCTAATAACTTAAGCAATGTTGGTCTTAAAGGCGTCAAGTGTTGCAGATTTTTTAGCATATAACAGTAACTTGACAGTGGTGCAAAATCTCATAACCTTCGAGGCTAATAAACAGATTATCGCCAAATTTTGAATTAGTCAATAGCACGTAGCGCCATCCTGTTAAAACCACATCTCGGCCGAATCAATGTCATCCATACTTTCAAAAACAAATCCCTAATCTTGATGCGTAAGCTAGCTGCACTGACCGCAAATCGTGTGTAAACCACACATAATGGTATATTTTCCCAGGTGTTATGGGGTCCGTAGGATCTGTTGTTGATTGATCTCACTCCATATGCAGCAATAAGAAAACCCAATCGCTTAGCACAACTTTGCGTCTTGAAGTTGCACGAATCGATAACTTATTCTCAAAATAATTTGAATAGTTTGGTAGCGTTGTTGAAGCGTGAATCTATTCATGATGTTTCGCCAGAGTATACTGTTCGTGTGACAGCTACTCACAATCAGTGTTCGAAAATAAACAGAACATTATTTAGCGTACGGCTCAAACACACAGAAACGATATCTATTTTTTTTAGTGTTTGTGTAGAGAAACACAACCCTTTTACCGTTCGTAACTTTTTTCAAGAACGTAACGACCATTATATACTGTTCGGTATTTCGTTATAAAACAAAACAATTTAAGTGCACTGAAAGAAAAATCATATATTAAATTAATCATTTTCATAAAAAATTTTCATTGGTTAAATGAAAATTTTCATTGTCTAAATGGAATTTCATAGTTATAATGAAGTCTTTTCGGTAAAATCGCTTCATTGGATTTCGTAATTACGTTAAAAATTTTCATTGGTTATATGAAAACATAAGTTTGTCCAAGTTAAACAAAAGATTTTAATCGGGAACATAAAAAAACAATATACAAACATAACTATATTCATAAATTAATACAAAATTATAGTTTCCTTAAAAAAATGTTTAATTGTTAATTAAAAAATGTAAGATTTAATTATTTCATACATTTAATGATATATGCCATTAAATTTATAAAATCAAAAATTTTTTTATAAAAGCAACATATTTCAATAATTGCCATCATAAATATAAATTTTCATTATGACAATAAAAATGTCATCATAGTAATGAAACAAAAACTTTCAATCAACTTTGTTATTGTTGTTATGGACAATTTAATCTCATATTTACGCTCTTAATTGAGTAAAAAACGTAGCTAGTCTATTAGCGCCGAGGTTGCGCGATCGATTCCGCCAGAGACAGAAAAAAATAAAATAAAATAAAAAAAATAAAAAAAAAATAACAAAAATAAATAAAAAAAAAAATAAAATAAAATAAGAAAAAAATTTTTTTTTCTTTATTGAAAGTATTCATCCAATGAATAATATTCATAGAACTAATGTAATGTTTCATTAAATAGATTTTAATGAAACAGGTTTCATTGATTCAACGAAGCGCTGCATAGGTTCCTTTTAAATGCAATTTTTCATAGGATTAATGTCAGAATTCATTGGTATTGCGAAGAAAATTCTTTCAGTGTGGTTCTGTAGGCAACCATTATATTTTAATGTTCTGTAGTGTTTCTTTTTTACATTGATAAGGACCCAACAAAAACGAAGTCAAACCTTTAATATGAAATGGCTTTATCATTTGACATCAAACACAATTCTCAAACGTTTTTCAATTGTTTGATTTTACTATTTAAATTCAAATTGATAATGATTTGAAAATAAACAAATTAAATTCTTATCAAAACTAAACCTAGCAATGCTAAAGCAAAAAATAAATGTAAACATTAAAATGGCAATTAAAGTAAAATTTTACTTCGTGGTTGAATGTATTTTAAAATTGAACGATTTATTTCTTGTAAAAATAAAAATTATTTGTGAGTAATTACAATGATTAAGAATACGAATTAAAAAAAAATAAAACAGGAAAGCGAAGAAATAATGAGTTTGTTGTATGATCGCGGTGCTACAATCCTCAAAAAAAAGGAAGCCAAGTATTTCGTCTCCAAGAATTAGAGGACGGAAAGAATATTATTTAATATTTTACCTATGGTGCCGAATGTTTATCTCACAGTTTATTTAAATAAATAATGAATTTAAATTAAAAACAAATATTGTTATTTGTGTTCCACATTGTTTTATAATCCACATTTGAAAAACATTTGAGAATTACGTTTAAGAGCAGGTTGAAAATAAAGGCATTTTTCGATTTGAAAATAATTTCCCATTTTTGTTGAGAATGCTATCATTTTCAAATAATTTTCAAATCATTATCAAACGTTTAATTTTAATTAATTTTCAATTTGAAATTAAACCTTCGTGTTTGTTGGGGATATGAGCAAACAAAAAATTTTATATGTATTTTGTTTTTGTAAAAAATTTTTGGTTTTTTTTACCAGCCAAAACTGAAACAACCGAACCTTAATGCGCTGAACTAAACTAAACGATGTTTGTGGTTAAAAAAAACAGGGGAATGTAAAGGCCCAAATACACTGATCAAAATACTCATCAAGCATTGTGGTAGTATTAGTGAAAATGTGTTTGTATGTGTCACACCGACGATGCTGGATGAAAAATCTAAAATTTTAGATATGACGGCGAATATTCATCCAATACACGTACACGTTGAATTCGCCGGCTGGACAAGCATTTGACAAGTGTATTTGGCCCTTAAGAAAAGATAAACTCACCGTATTGTTGACGTTTTCTTTAAGCTTTGATATTGTTACAGGTAAAACTTTGAGTGTTTATAATTCTTATTCGCTTAACAGTTTAATGTGTATAATATTTTTAGCCTTTCTAAAATCTTTGGTTAAAGGTTTCTTGATGATCTGGCTTAAGCAACCATTGAAATGTGCTAGAAACTAGCTTTTCCTCAACAATAAATTTCAGTGTATAATAATATAGATATATATAATATTCTTATCTTTTTGTTGAGTTGGCTAAGTACAGTATTATTTTTGTGTTCGAGGATCACAAACAGAGAAACGTTATTTTTTTTAATGATTTACTACACAAACACTATTAGCGTCTGTGTTTTCCACAAATCTACCGAACCGAACACTAAGGAACGATATTTAATATTTGTTTTCGAACACTGCTCACAACTCACAAAGCTATCCAGCAAAAACTTTACTTACCTGGTAAGTTAGCAAGTAATGTTGGAGAAAATAAAGACAACCCCCCGTATTTATAAACGATTATTAAATTTAACAAACGTTTATTAAGGAGAATTTTCGTACAAAATTTATTTTGTAAAACTTTATTAAATTTAAAAGTTTTTTATAAATACAGGCGTACATGCCTATTTTTGTTCGAGGTGTCCACAGAATTCAGTATGTACTTACAATACACTTACTTGAAGTCGAAATATATTTAGCTATTATTTAACTATGAGTAATTTGAATTGTAAGTACTTACAATATACTTTCTAGAAGCCAAATATTACTAGTTAATAAAACTAATAAGTAGTTATTGAGTACGTTACCAGTATGTTAATATTCATTACTGAAAATAACACAAATAATAAGTAGTTATTGAGTTGATAGTTAGTAAGAAAATGACAACTACTTACCAGGTAACGTATGAAATAACTACCACATCTTACTAAAAATTAAAAAGTTTTTCCTGGGTACTGACATACTGTAGGAATGATAGGATAGAGATTTTCATGGGTTGCAGTTTTTTTCGGGAATTTGGCCGAAAGAGACACTGTGCAAAATTAAAATTCTTGCTAAAGATCTCAGCTAAATCCTCGATTAATGATAATATGTGAATTATACGCGCCTTAAAAATCAAATACGTCAGCATTTTAATACTTTATTTCGATTTTTTTGTTCGAGTACGATTAAATGCAAACCCTGGTACAGTGTAGTACTTACACTTATTGACTAATGTTTTCATTTAATTTTAGCTAATCATTGCAAACATTTAATATAATACACGACAAATTTACTCATTTTATACCATTTTCAGTGCAAAATGTCTGTCATTCATTTTACGTGTATTGCGTTTCGTTAAATAGCCAACCGACTACGGGGCTGTTTGTGAACATATTGAGGAGTTTTTAAAATTTTTATTTTTCACTTCACAATAAAAATGCGTATTATAAAAAGTTCTCCCCCCTTGATTGCTAAAGTAAAAGATGCCATGAACATACAACAAACAAATTAAATGGTTATCATTCCATTGGGCTTTAATGCATATTGGTTTATGATTTAGAGATGGCACGATTTAGTCCTTGTTGGCTAAGTACGAAAGACTGTCCTTAAATATACGGTGAAATCTCCAACTTGCTGGAAAATCCCCTTATTTAACAACAATGCTTATATTGTGACAAGAAACAAAATATATTGACCGATCATGAATATACTTTGTATTTACTAAAATCTTTTTATGCATAATTTAAATTTAATTTTACAACCATTTAATAAATATTTAAACCGTAATCGGCGTCTAAGTTTGAACAAAGTTACTGAATTGTCTTAACATATTGGTACGATTATTTTAAGACTGCCATCACTAAAACACAGTAGTACCAGAACCTCTTTAGAGTCTCCCAAACCGACTGCAGATACATGATAACTAGGGATTTAGGGTTCCTATTGTAGAAATTACACAAACTGAGCCAATTTTTCTTAAGTTCCTTTATTAAAATTTAAGATTTCTGTTATTATAGTTGTAGATATAAAAAAAGATTTTCAAGACCAAAAATTTGAACCAGAACATATGTCAACCCAAACTTAATGAAAGAATTTTTAAAATTTGGCGGCAAAAAGTAAATTTGTATAATAAAGATTAAATTTTATTTATGCTTGCTGACTAACAGTATAACAAATAATAAGTAAAAGTGATATATTGGGCTGTGCCGAATCATTGATACCATACACGTATTAAAGTTTATTTCAAAAGTACGCTCTTTATGAGGCCTATGGTTAATTAATGACCGTAATTTGTCAGAGTGATTTCTAGTCTTATAAATTTAATTTGTAAGCATTATTCGTTACAGCTTAGAGCTTACCGAAGTGTTTTCCGAGAGGAGGCCTACGATTTACTATAAACAGGCCATTATGAAATTTGGCAGAATGGTTTCCAGTGTCACTGAACTATGAGAGACCAGATTTTACTACAATACCTTTATACGTTTCGAGTGTTGTTATCAAAGGTTTTCTTGGCAGTCAAAAAATTTATTAATAAGATTTAGTTTTAATATGCTAAATTCCCAATTCTTACTATGATGACCGGCCTAAGCAACCGGCGAAATGCGCATAGGAATAGCTTTTACCACCAACAATAAATTTCAGTTTCTCAATAGTAAGAATTTGGAATTTAGCACATTAAAAGTAAATCTTATACTACTTTTTATTTGATCAGGGTTGCATTTTAACAAAAGCATGTTCATGTGTGATAGCGTGACTACAAACTGTAATGTTACATTCGATTTTTTGACAGTCGCAACAAAACTCATTAGATTTCTATCTCACAAATCACTTTGGAAAACGTAACACTTGTGTGATAGTGTAAACTAGCCTTAAACAGTGGTTGAATCTAGCTTTAGCTAATATTAAAAAAAGTTTCACACGAAATGGCAAACTTAGTATACCTTCGTTCACCACTAGTGGTGGAGGGTATAAAAATATTAAAATAATATTATTGAAGTTGGCAACTCTGGTTTTTTTTCAAGTAAGTCATCGTCCAGATATTCAATTTTCGTTGCAACAATTTTTGAGTTTATTGGTGAGAGTAATGAGAAGATTGGATAGGAGTACTTAGATTCATGTATTTTGCAATTCTGTTTTGCTTTATAATTCTCATACCTTTTAAAATATAAAAAGGAGAAAAGGAAAGTCAAGATGAAAATACAAAAATTGCAAAGCTCAAATTTCATAATCTGGAAACAAGTGCAATTTCAAAGCCGAATTTTAAAAAAATGCAGCAACAGAAATTGCAAGTCTGGACGGTTACTAACGAAAAATGTACTGAGAGATTTTCCTTAAAAACAAAACATACTTTTATAAAAATTATTGATAAAAACAATCGTTTTGGTGCCACTGTGCGATGTTAGCACACACATCGCATTGTAATTTGCTTTAGTGGTTTTTACAATTCAACTCCAATTACTTATTCACTCACTCATATTGGAATTTGTCCATTCGACATGTACAGCATCACGTTTATAATTCCTTTTTATTTGATTTCCTAATTTCTTTTTTGCGATACTTTTCTGTTTTATTATTATTTGATTTTTTCGTATTTCGTTGTAGTCTAAGTCGCAGCCGACTGTTGTGGATTTGGATGTTGGATGTTAATGTGGTTGTTGCTGCCGTCGTAATAGCTCTATTTACATTTTCTAGGCATGCCGCTGTTTGCCTATTGTAGTTTGACTTTGACATAATGATTTGAGAGGATTATAGCGCTATTAAATCCTCTTAAATTGTAAATGTTCGTACATCTGTTAGTATACATTTTTATACAAAATATTTTCAATATGTACACAACCGAACTCACACATATCCTTGCATATTAAATTGTATGAGTTGGTGTAAGTGTGTGTATATGTGTGATTATGCCATTATCAGGATTGTGTTTAATGTAATCATTTGGATGTGGTTGATTTTAAAACCCATTTCAAAAATTACTTTTAATGTCTGACCCTAAAAGGACTAAACAAAAGCCGACTCCCCATAGTTTAAATACACAATATACAAATTATATGTTTGTTTAAATAAATTTATTCGCTCACATCCTTTCCACATTTATTCAATATAATTTAATGTTCTTCTTTTTCTTCTTCTTGTTATATACATACAAACGTATGTATGTTGAAATGACAAAGCAGAAGAAACAGAATTCATTGGTGAACGGCAAATAAATTATATTTACTTGTTAAAGACCGATTAAATGGCGCTCTGCTGAAACTGTTTTCCAAGAAACAAGACGTAAATAATTGCAAAAGAATCGTTGTTTGAATACTGTGCACTGAAAAACAACAATAATTTGCGAAATATTATTTTTCCTTTTTTTGATTAAATTTGATATGAGGTTCTTTTAAACTTTATAAAAACAAGATTATTGGGGATTTTATTTGTTCAGTTAAATTTGGTCATCAAATCTGCATAGATTTTCGATTGATAACTACAGTCTTTGTAGTTTGTGAATATTAAATTAACATAAATTTTTTTTATCCCAAGGAAGAAAAAATTATTTTTTTTTGTCCCAAGGACGAAATCAGTTTCAAATAGTAAACATTTGTGTAATTTTAACCTGGCACTTCAACCTTACGAAATAAAAGTTTATATTCGTTAAAAAATTTTGAAGGTTTATAAAGTAATTAGTATTGTGGTTATTTTGTTCAACTATTTATGGTTTTTAATCCAAATTTTTAATATTTTTAATAAGGCTTAAGTTCATTACATTTAATTTTCATTAAATTATTTTTATGAAGAAAGGAATTTTACAACATGAAAATTAATTAAAATTGTTATTGATAATCTTTCATTCTTGACCGTGGCCGGGATTCGAACCTATTGACTATTGACGTTAGCAGTCGTCGATGGCTGCGAGTGTAAAACGGCAAATCCATTTGAGAAGATCGAGTGGTTGCGATCGAAACATGTCATGGTAACCTGCCGGCCGTGGTTCGAATCCCGGCCACGGTCAAGAATGAAAGATTAGCCATAACAATTTTACTTAATTTTCATGTTGTAAAATTCCACAGTTTAATCAATTCAAAGCAGCTTCTATTGAATAGCAACAACATCCAAGAGTGATGTAAGCATCGCAGCTGGTGACCACTCCAAAGGACTTTTCTACAAATAATGAAATCAACCACTGCCACCACGTGCTCCACGAAAATATTCCCTCAAAGGACAAGAAAATCTTCCGAGTCCTCGGGATTCAGGACACATTTTTTGGAAAGCATACTAAAGGAGACTCCACCAATAGACAGACCGGCGTGTTACCACCGGAGCTACAGACTCCCACGGCACAAGATAACAATGAGGTGCTCTGGTGTGCAACCCAGACTCAAGAAATACAAAAACTTTAAGAACCCGGTCATTCGGATGTTTATTGCATACTAAGTATGCAATCTCCGAGGAAAGAATATCGACACAATGGTAAACTGTCATGCTCCTCTAGCCCGCTACCATATCTCTGTTTCGAGGAACTTCATGGAAGTAAGACCATAAAACAGAAAAGATAAATCTTCCGATTCCTTTCGACGGCTTCTCTATGTGCGCGTCAACTGTTGCCAGTTATTCATTTATGGTCAAACTGAATACTTGCAAATCCCTGGAATGAGCTAGTCCTGTATTGCTCCGGATGATGTAAGACCAAAAGGTACCACCATCCCTAAGATCATCCCTTAAACCCCCCGGGGGTTGAAATTTGATGTATTTAATTAAAAAACTTAAACAAAAAGAATATGGGAATTTTTGCTTCGACCTTTTATTTTTACGTTGGAAAATAACTGTTAAAGATGGAGTTTTTTTTTAATTCATAAAATAACTGTTATAAAATAACTTTTTTAATATCACTAATAACCGTTACGGTCCCTGCAAAATGTGGCATCGAACTAATGCCACGGTATTTATAGCATTGATGACGCATAAAATATGAAAATTGGATTGACGTCACTTTTTGCTTCATTGATGCCATTTGTAATAACAATAATGTTACCATTCTGATGTAAAGCTTCATCAATATATATATGCATTTTTCTATGAGTTCAGCACCAGTTTGGATTTAAGATAAAGTTTTTATTTATTTATTTTATTTATTAATTGAATTGCTCCATACACAAGACTAAGAGTCTTATTTTGCAGTATGGAACTGAGAATATGTTAAACTTAAAATCATTAATTAATTAATAACTTAATAACTAACTACAATTTTTATATAAGTAAACAAAAAACAATTAAAAAAAAAAAAAATTAAGATAATTTAATTTAAATATTTAAAAAAAGCATAAAACAATATATTTTAATAATCAAAAATTTAGATAATTTTATATTTTTTTAATCTCAAGTAATTATGTTTCAAAGTGCTATGCTGAAAACAGTTTAAAAATATTTTCCCTGAATAGAATTCCAGAGAGATACTGCGAATATGTAGAAATGCCACTCAGAAATTAAACTTTTATATCCGAACGATCTAATTCTTTTCCCCCTGCTTATGTCAGAAATACAAAGTTTACCGTACAGGTGCTCAGGTTTGTGGGTATATATTATCTTATGTAAAAAAATTAAAACTCTCATGTTCAGAAGATTATCTAAGGAAATACCATAAAGCCGAGATGAAAACAAAGAAACACTAGAGCGCCTTTTAAGTCCATACACGTACCGTACAATATTGTTAAACGCAACGTTTAATTTCGCCTTACTAATCGTATCAGATTTAGCAAATAGCTCACAGCCATACAGTAAAACTGGCATCATATAAGTTTTAGCAAGAAGCATTCTTATTCCTAAAGGTGTACAATGCTGGGTCCGCCAAAGAGTTCTAATCATTGAAAAGGTGTTAGTCAGGACAGAATTTCTTCCAATAAGCCAATTTATTTGCATTGCTTTTAGTTTAATTGGAGTTAATTTTGCCTCTACAGGGCATTTCCATATTTTACGTCGATCATACAGAGATATTTAACATGCAAAAGTTATGATTTTATTATTAATAAGGGAGCATGATTTCATACGCAAAGTGAAGCGAATTGCAATTTTACACAAAAATAAACTTTTGAGTTAATTGATTAATTGAAATATTGGAAATACTTACATATGTATGTTTGTTTTTTCTGCCTCCGACATTAGAACCACATGTTCAACATTTTAATGAAATCATATTTTTGTTATTGTATGTGTTTTTCGATCCTTCCAATTTTGTTCTTTACTATTTCTTTTTTTTTTTGCTTCCCTAACTTGTGTGGATTTGCAACATAACCAACAAAAGTGCCCCACAAATACAGCCTTTTTATATTGTTGGTTTTTCTATGTATTGTTTTTATAAAGAAAATTGCATAAAAAAAGAAATTAAAAAATAAAAAATTAAAAATAAAGCAACGTGCAATACGACACCGGAACAAGTGGTACATACATCTGGAGTGTGTACACAGAAACAAAACATGGCCTGCATACACTTGCTCACATATGAATCAGGAGCAAATTTTATGCTAGAAATTCATGTATTGGAGTATGTGTTGGATGGAATAAGCTGTGTTCTTGCTGCTGCATTAGAGCATAAACTGCAATTGTTTAGTGGCAGGCAGGCAGCACTTTATTATGTAATTTATGAAAAGGTAAATGCCACTTACACATTATTTTTGCTAAAGAGCGTGTTTTAAGGATTCAAGGATGGCGGCTGATGATGATGTGCTGTTGCATGAAAAATCTGACTTAGTTATTCGAATAACTCGGGTAATATTTAAAAAATCTGTAAAATCGATGGAATGAAGCAATTTTTCTACATGTTAAGATTTGGATTTTGTTAAACGAATATTATTTTTAAAGGATTTAAGAATATAAAATCAGTTGTGTACTTTTTACAACAATGATCATCTAGAAATCCAAAAAAACAAAAAGATTTCTTTATTTAAAATTACCTTAAAGAAAGTATTTGCAAATGCATTAAAAGCAAACTTTTAGATAATTTTCCCATACATTTTATTGAATGAGGGTATGGTTTGCTAATCGATTATAAATGTAATCATGGTGAATCCACATTTGAATCGTAATCGCACAAAAATTCCCTTTTTACAATGCATTTTATTTTTTTTTAATTTTTTAAAAATATAATTTTTTTAGAACGATTCTAAGAAAAAAAAAAAAAAAAAATCTTGCTAAAAGAAAATTTGTGGTTTATTTCTAGAAACAAAGAAAAACCTTAAGAGAAATGAGAGAAATTTATGGACAGCACGATTTTTAGAGTAATCAAAACTCACAAGGAAATTGGACTTCTCATATCTAAACCACGTTGGAGGTCCCTCAAAATAAAACAGACAATTATTAAATACAGTTTCTAAATATAATTAAATCTATTTTGTGACACGGTCACTTCTCCCCTCCACCCAAATTTTGTCGGCTGTTGTGTATAGAGAACCAAATGCCTCTACCTAATTTTGAAACTTTAAGAGGTTGTGTATTGTTAACCCAGCTATGTGTCTTTAGTTATAAACAGTGTTCGAAAATAAACACTAAATATTGCTCCTTAGTGTTCGGTTCGGTAGATTTGGGGAAAACACAAACGCTAGTAGTGTTTGTGTAGAAAATCATTAAAACAAAATAACGTTTTCCTGTTAGGCATCTTTCGAACACAACTATAATACTGTTTTTATCAAACTCAACAATAGATGACAACATTTAATTCCGTTCGGTTTTTTTTAAAAGCCACAAACTTCATTGTGTTCCGTTCAGTTCATTAATGTTCGACGCTTTTGGCTGGTAAAAAAAACCAACACTTTTTATAAAAACAAAATACTCATACGAAAAAAAAAACAAAAAGCCAGCATAATTGTACACAAACAAAACATATACACAATCCACACACAAGCTGTTTGTGCTGCGGTCGTTGCTAAAATTTTTTGTTTGTTCATTTCTTTATCAGTGTAAAAATAAAACTTTATAGAACATTAAAATATAATGTTTGTCTACAGTATCACTACTTTTGTTCTGTTTTTGGACAAAGAACAGAACATTATATAACGTTCGGCTCTTTCTTGAAAATAGTTACAAACGGTATTAAGAGTTGTGTTCGTCTACACTATCAATAAAAAAGTAAGTATTTCTTTTTGGGTGTGTTAGCCGATCGCTAAATAATGTACTGTTTATTTTCGGACAATGGTCACAAATAAATCTATTTTTTGTTACGCCCACTTAACTACTTCCGCCTACATTTTGTCGGATGTTGTCTCTTGATAACCAAGATGCTTGTACCTAGTTTGGAATAATTGCCTGTTGCCGTTCTTCAGCTACACAGAAAATTATAAAGTGCCACGCCCACTTTAGCAAACCAACCCACATTTTTTCAGATATTGTGTTTTGATAACCAAGATGATTGGACAGATGGACATCGTTAAATCAACTGCGCTACTCATAATGGCTCAGAATATCAAAATTTGCTATTTAAGATTTCATGTTATATCAGTTCAAGTAAAAATTTGTATTATAATTGATATTTTTATTGTGTAAGAAGTGCGATTAATCGATAATCGCGACTAACGAAAAATGTTTTAATCGTAGCGCGATTATAAAACAATGAAAGTTGATGAGAGGGTTACAAAAACTTAACGTTCATTGAATTTTTTGTTTTATTCCACTTTAATTTAGAAGGACTTGTGATGGTTGGGGCTTGGCATACAAAAGTTGAGGTTAAAGCGATTTTAATTCAGGTTGAAACAAACGACAAAATGAGATAAATAATACAAAAATACAACTACGGCAATTGTTATAATATAGTAGCAGGGATAATGGTAAACCGTTAAATGTTAAAAAGATTTACACATGCACAATGTTTGTTTTTAAGCTTTTGTTTCTTTATGTCAATGCGACCAACTATAAGCAGGCAGTTGTACCCGTTTGATTCTCAACTCCTCGTATATATAAGTTTGTCATAACGTTTGTAATATCTACAAAATTGATTTAAGATCCTAAAAGGTTATGTATTCCGAATCCTTATCAGCAGCGGAATTGATTTAAGGATTTCCGTGTGTTGGCAGATATGATGGGTACTAAGTTGTTATATATTTATAGCTAGATCGGCTCACAAATGTCTGTGACATAAGCAAAACACCACGACTACCTCTAATTTTTACTTACAATACTTTGGTTTTTAAATTTACCATTCGCCAAAGGTAAAAGTTCATTTCGTTTGTAATTTCTACAACATTAATCTTAGACCATACGAAGTGTATATAATCTGTGTCCTTTTGAGGAGCGAAGTTGATTTAACAATATCCGTCTGTCCGTTGAAATGTAATTGGTCCTTTGTTGCTATATATTAATGACACATATACTTCGTAAAATTTTGGTATTGAAATTTAACCAGGTTTTTCGGTCAATGAATGACAGATAAGAGCAAAAAACCACGACTGCCTCTAATTTTACCCCTAAATCCCTTGTTGTTTTTTATACCCTTCATCAAAGTTAAAAAGGTACATATAATTATGTCATTCCATGTGTAATTTCTACAATATTGATCTAAGATATACGATGGCCGTCTGCCCATCTAACGGGAGTCTGTTGAAATGGGTTTTCCGAAGAACCCAGATATGATGGAGACTTGGTTGTCATATATTTCTGTCATAGCTGTTCCGTTAAATTATGCTATTGAAATTCAATAATCGCTGAGGTTTGAGAAAAATCACGACTACCTCTAATTTTTTTATTAAAATTTCATGTTGTTGTTGTTTTTATTTTATTTTTTTTAATGTCGCAGTTGAATGAATGATGTCAGTCTGTTTTCCTGTATGTCGGTATCAGACAGATATATACACAGATATATATAGGCGGGATTGGTGAAGTGGGCGTGGTACCTGCCGTACAAAGACATTGGAGATTTCTGTATATCTGAAAAACAACAGGATAATTTATTAACGACCAAGTTTACATTACACAAATTAAAATAATGTCGATTGCAGATTTAATAATTAAAAATTATTTAGTTAACTTAAATTTTATTTAATGTAATATATACACACTTTAAAAATATTCCCCTGAAGAAGTCAACAAGAAATTGACGAAACGTTGGGAAAAAAATGTAATTAAATGTGTTTTAATTTACAATGAAAAAATTTAGGCCCTATTAGCTTACTAAAATCTCAACTTCAAATATAACACCTTGGCCAAAAAATAAATAAATAAAATATATACAAGTGCCAAAATCAATACATAACGTTCGACAAAATGTGGGCGGGTTTGGAGATGTGAACGTGAAACAACATTCGTTACTTTATACATAAATAACGGTATTGACATAACTTTGTGTTCTTATCGCACCATGGTGAAGGGTATATAAGATTTGGCATAGCCGAAAATAACATTCTTGTTTACTTTCACACTCAGCCATTTTCAGCAAAAACATCCAACAATAGGAGCGGACTTTAAAGGTCAATGCTTACTTTTTTTGATTTCTAATTTTGATCGATTCCATACATTCTTTCTAAAGTTAATGAAATTTTATTTAAGGGTAGCAAAAATTTGCTTTCGAGGGCAAATTCTTTAAAACGTTTATTATTGGTCCCGTTAATGCCTTATTGCCCTGTAAACAAACTCATGTCAACAATCTCTCCTTTTTTAACAGTGTGTGATTTTTTTCGCTCATTCTTCCTGCAGTTGTATGCGGTAGGTATAAGAATAGAGTAACTTATATACACCGATATCATTATTATAATGAAAAACTCTATAAAGACAACGTTGTAGTTATTAATTATTCATTTAGTCATACATCAACATCTCTTTGTATGTATGATATCACTTTGACTTAAGGCTAAAACAATTAAAATAAAATGCATATTTTCGTTTAATTTATTAAATTATTTATTTACACAGAATTCAATGTATTCGATGTTGAAAAACTCATACACACTTGCATTTCTTAAAATTTTAGGCTCTTTTAGTTGTACTAAATTAACCTCAATGACCCCAGGCTCATTAAATTTTACAGGAATGTATTCAATTGAATTGATTAGAGGAAGAAGACATAAAACACATTGTCACGGCGTTTTAATGATTGAAGTTGTAAATCCTGTTGTATACAAACAAGACAAGGTGCAATATTTAGTTTGTTTCAAATATTTATAAGTAAATTCGCGTGCCACATGCGGCACAAGCACACAACAAATAAGCACAAGCAGCATACGAAACAAACAAATAATCACAATAAGAAATCAGGATAATAAGAAAAATGAAACATCCGGAAATAGGATAAAACTATTCTTATAAACAGAGTAAATGTGCCTGACGATTATACAATATGAAAATGTTAATGGATGATGAAGAAGTAGACTAAAATACAACTGCTGGAATTTGATATTCAAAAGATGTCTTTTCAGATTTCTACTAAGACATTCTGTTACGTAGAGAAGAGTAGGAAAGTGAGTGTTGGAGTGATAATACTGGTGTCTGCATTAGTGGTGGTGGTAAAGGAACTAAGGAACAAAAACACACATCCATGCATTCCTCACATATCCGGCATGTGCAAAAATGTTCCACTTCCACTACACTTATGTGCATGTAAGTATGCGCTAAGTGTATGAGGATAATGATAATGAAGATGTCGATGATGAGGATGATAGCACATGCTGCTTTAGATGACAACAAGATTTTTTATTTCAATATTGTTTGATAAGGTTGTTTGTGCATTCACTCATGCTTTTATCACGAGCTAAGTCTTTAATAAAATGAAATCTTAAAAAAATCCACCTTGTGTTTCACGAAAGATACATACATATTCGACTAGAATTTGCTAAGGATGTAATACAAACGAACATTATTAATAATTCTGTATTACTTTTTGTAAGTGATTCTTGATTATTACGTACAAAAAATATATTTCTTTGTAAATGTTTTAATAGATTTTAATACATTTCGATTATAGCAGTCTTTACTTTAGTTATTGAACGATTTTAAAATTTGAACCTTTAAGACAGATATATCTATATAGAGTTATTATTATGAATTTTGGAAGAAGTTTATTTTAGAGCCTTTGAATTTTAATATTAGAGGCCATAAATAAATACCGTAGTGCCAGATTGGCCTTGAAGTAGAAGTGTGCAATTAAGACTCAGAACAGAATTTCTACAAAAGAGCAAATTAGTTTTTAATAGCTTTTAAGTTAATTTTGTCTCTATATGGCATTTCCGCGATTAACGCCGATCTAGATTTAAACATCAATTTCTCTTAGTTAAGGCTTTAATCATGTAAAATGCAACGCAACGCCAAAGAATTACATTAAAAGCAAAAACAAAGTCATAAATATTTTGTAATTTTGTTGCTGCTTTCTACAGAAATTCATGTACCGTTTTAAAATTTTTATCGCCACAACCTATTCAGCATTTGCAATGTGAATTTCTGTGGAAAGCAACAACAAAATTACAAAATATTTAGGACTTTGTTTTTGCTTTTAATGTAATGCTTTGGAGTTGCGTTGTGTTTTAAATGATTAGAGCCTAAATTTCTGTTGAAAATTACAATCAAACCTTGGCTATGTTGGGTGCCTGTGTTTTTAATATGTTCTAAAAAAAGTATTTTTAAATCATTATAAAAATTGAGATATTTTCATCTTTTCTAGCACCTACCTCTAGGCGTTGTGAACTAACGCGAAATAGGTGCAACAAATATAGCGACCTTAAGACAACAATGTTCTATTTACACCTAAACAACATCTAAGATATAACCTTTTATCAAGCTTATTTGGGGCTCAACATTGGCAGATCTCCCAAAATCGCAGCTGAGCAGAGATTTGGTATTATGGACGGTAGCCAGGCCCCGGGGTTAGAGGCCTATGTAATTGGTGAGGACATTTCGGGAATCATATGGTGGCTGTGGCTTAATCGCCGGGAGGGAGTACTTAGAATTGCAGTGATAGGGGTTTCGCCTGCAACCTTGGGTGAAGTTCATCCTTTCAGTGGATCTCCTTGTGTTCTGATGCAATACAAGAGAAACGGCTTTGCAATGCATTAGCGCAGGGATAGAGTCATTGTGAAAATTTTCTCACTGAGCTAGGTACTCACGTTATTCTAGAACATACTCCGAAGACTACCAATATCCTGGGGGTTTTGCGTAAATGTTTTGACCACTTATCTCTTTACGTTATGCTTTCGAGGTAAAAAGATATTGCAAATACCTGAAGCTTATAGGTGGTTTGAAATTTGTAGATCTTCCAAGAACGCAGCTTACCATTTCTTGGTGTTACACTCTCAGTACCTGAAACTCGGGTTTGACAGATCTCTCTTATAACTCGGCTGACAAGAGAATCTAACTGGAACCACGGATACCAGTATCCCCGACGGATTGGGTCCTGGACTGGTTATTATAGAGGCTTCTTCGAAATTTACATGATGGCTAAGGTTTCAACACGAAAACTTTGGGGGAGCTGATATCCATCCTTGTTTCGGACACTTCGGCTTGCTGGAAAATTTCCGTGTGTTGCTACAAAACTAAAACTGCATTTGCAGTGGAGTTTTGATAGATTCAGTTTCTAAGCAAGAGGTGAGGGTACTGGTTCTGCCGAAAGACTTAATTAAATTGCAGCCTGTGTGTCTTATGTCATGTCCCACTTTCAAACATGGACCGTAGTAGACGCATTATATTTACAGAGCACCATGTAGAAAGATCATCCGCGTTGTTGCCAACGATTCACTACTAAAAATAGCTAAATTTGTAGTAAAAAATGGCTTTATAAGCATCTATTCATCAATATTAATAAAAACTAAACTTACTAAATATATTTATTACTCACGAGTTGCACATATGTAAGAAAGTATTGGGGTATTTATCCGTGGAATACTGTAGCTAAATTGCTTTTTTTCGTGGCTGAATGAAATAAAAAATGACTAAATTAGCAACACTGTAGGCCATGTTGCGCAAAGAAAAGCTTAATCTAGAATGTTTCTGTTGACTACCTAATATGGATTTGCTGCGTTTTTTTACTTATATCAATTTTGAAAGAACTCAAGTTTCTAAAAAAAATATGCGTAAAACGGCGGAATATATACACAGAAAAAAATAAAAATTGATTTCAATTAAAAAATTTGTGATATTAATTAAAAAATTTATTAAATTTGCACCAGTAAACAAATTAATAGTATCAATTAAACCAGTTAATAGTATTAATTAAAAGTTTAATTCACTTGATTAAACGTGTAATTCACTTGATTAAATTTTTAATTAAAACTGGTTATATTTTTGATTAATGCTTTAATTGGTGAAAAATTTTGGATAATTTTTTTTGTGTATATGGTACACCGACAGTTGCTGTGTTTTTTATATGGGACCTATGGTATATTATAAACCGATTTTCACGAATTTAACAATGTAATTTCTTATAAAACTTTGACTGACCAAATTTCATTTAAAAATAGCATCATTCGATACCTTCTTAAAGGAGCTAAGTCCAATTTAATAAATTTTACGGGAGAGGGAAAAAACTTGCTAAAATCTTTTGTTCTCAATAGTTTTAAAATCTATAAATGCAGTTTTGTTTTGTTGTCGACTATTTTTTGACATACTTAGATTATCTTTGTTTTTGTGACTTAGCATTTTTTCTGCTCAATATTTTGTACTTTTAATGTTGTTAAGTCCACATTGAGTCCACTTTTTCTATTACTTGTTTTGATTTTATATAACATAAATTATGAGTTTAACGAAGAAAAAAGTATTCCAAAGAGGTAGAGCAGTAGTGCAATGGCTATATACATTGTTCGTGAGACCCATTCTTGGTATGGATGCTGTGCAAAAAGGCTAGCAAGTCAGAGGAACTTTCTGTCTAAGGCTAAGAGGTGGGCTACGATCGGCGTGACAGGGGCCATAAGAAGTACTTCTCAAGCGACTTTAGATGTTATTCTACATCTTCGGCCTATTGAGCAGTAAGTAATGCGAATGGCAGCCAGAAGTCTTCTTAGACTTTGGGAACTAGGACTTTTAGGCGATAGGTCGCTTTTGGATCTCGAATGAGATTGGCACTGATGGTTGTTGCCTGGGCCCGCCCGGGTTCACGGATTACGTATGAGCTAGGGTCGACTTAGGGCATTTGCCAAGGGTGCACTTACCGTCTAGCAGTGCCGGTAGGGTCAGGGCAGGCTGTATGATGGATTAAAGACTTTTAGGGGAATACGCAGTGAGACTTTGCTGAGTACCGGTCATGAATGGACAGAAATGTGGCATACTAACTATGAGGAGACAGTCAGACAGGCTTTTATTAAGGAAGATTAGGTAATGTGTTCTTATCCTCACATATGGCCATATAGATAGCGGAGACATTAAATTGTTTGTGATTCATGGCCCTTTATTTGACGTTTGGCCAACTTTAAGAATCTCTTGCTTAATAATTACTTTGTGCTCGACTAATACTTTAAGCAAAGCATTGTTCATTATACATCGCTAGAAAATATGATTTTAAAAGGGGTGCTTTTTTCCGAAAAGTTTTTTTTTCGATAGAGTAAGTCCAATCGCGAATTCATGAGCACTTAATAAACAACAAGTGTTAATATTTTGTTATAAAATTTCATATTTCGGACTTTGCACTTTTAATTACCATTGCAAAACAATAATTAAAGCATGTAAAATACTACTTTTTCTGGAAACTATCAGCCATGTCACAGAGTACAATTCCGTTCGGAAACGGAATTCATTCCGTATTCTGGTGCTTCAGAAAATGACGAAAAAATGTTTCGGAATGAAACCATTTTTGTTTTCATGAACGGTATGGGAGTTGTCTGTATCTGAAAGGCGATAAAACTATCAAAATACACTTTCCATCAACAAACAAATATGTTTTCTTCTCTGTGACATGGCCCTATGTATTGTTGTGTACTCTATTTAACTACATCAAAAACTGATTTTAATAATGATACATATGTACCATAGATGGGGGTAGTGCACTCATTTTGCAGTTTCAACTCACACTTAGTGCTAGTGCAAAAATATTGCAATCATTTTGTTGATGTTGAGTGATGAATGGAAAATTTGCAGCCTCACTAAACATGAGTGATAGTGATGTTAAAAAATTTTGCACTTAATTTAAAATTAAAAACTTGTTTTTTCATGATTAAAGTTAAAATTTATAACGTTATTGACAAAATTTCATTTTGTTTAATGTTTTTTACTTATGCATATCCTCAAAAGAAATCAAAAACCATGCACATACAAAGTTACATTTTTCAAATTTTAGTGAGACAATATTGGTATGCAGCTTTTTTGATTGCATGTCCACATTTTGCACTATTTGATTTGAGTGCAGATTTTTGCATTCAAATCTGCGTTTAGTGATAGTGAAAATATTTGCAATATCACTCAAATTTTTTTAAGTGGTAGCTAAAAAATAACAATCATCACTAAAGCTGGTAAAAAAGAGTGCAAACTAATTTCTTTGCAGTTTTATTAAGTGATAGTGCAATGCTGATTTAAATCAATATTTAGTGCACTACCACCAACTATGATATGTACTTAGCTCCTTTACTATTAAAGGTAGCGATGCATTTTTCCTTTTGGTGAATGGCTTAAAAAAACCGCAACAACATGCGATTTTATGACAAAGACTAGAAGAAGTCGAAGTTTTTTGCTCATATCTCTATACTTAATGTGATATAATTATACAACAGTCGATTCCCAATAATATCTAAAAGCCCCATTTCAACGGACACGCGGACAGACGGACATCGTTAAATCAAGTTCGCTACTCATAAATATTCTTTAAAGGGTCTTAGCTAAAAAAAAAATAGAAAGGAGAATGTGTGTATTTTTTGATCCGACTTACATGGCAGCGTGTATTTTTCATTCCCTTGTTAATATTTGAAAGTATTTCCTATACCCTCACTTTTGTTAAGCATTTGTTTTTTACTTCTATACGTTCTTCTTCCATACACAATAATACCATGTTCACACGGACAGCAATATTCGTGTTTCGCTCTCTTATTCCTGTTTCGCGCACCAAACATGACTGAAACGACTTGTTTCCCCATACAAAATTTTGAGAGCGAAACCGGTCGTTTCATTTTGAAACATGCTACGAAACAGGAAAAATGTACTATCATCACCAATTTTGATAACATTAATCGTTAGTTTATCTGAACTAGTTCTCAAAAAAAATCAAAACAAAGAAAAAAACAAAATAAAAATTGATGTTTAATAAAATAAAGTGATAATTATACAATAATAATATTAATAAAAGTATTAAATTATATATTTTTAACTTTTAATTACTTTTTATCTATTTTAAATAAAATCACACTAACAACACACAAAAAAAATGTCAAAATTAAACAAGAATCATTCGTATGAACAGCATGTTTGGCAAACTTGTTTCAGAGAGCGAGACGAGTGGTTTATATCGTCGTATGAACATAGCATAAGGTAAATTTGTTGTAACTTTTCTCTTCAGTGCTTGTTAGTGACACAACCAAGGCGAATTGACTACAGGTAATGTCGAAACGACATCTGATTTTGACAGTTCGAGCTTATTTGTTTTGATTTGTAAGTGTTTTGCTAAGAATTGTTGACATCTCGAGCTATAAGCACTAACAATGCAATGCAAATAACCCTTTGTTGTTTCTTATTGCAGTTCCGACGCCACGTGTGGTTGAATTCGCCTTGTGACACAACAAAACAGTATAGTTTGAAAATTGTTTAAAATTAATGACGATTTCGATTTTGAAAACGAAACGAATAAAATTCTCTAAATATCTTTAAAAATTGATTTCTAGTACATTTTCCTCCTATTTTCTATATAAATTCTTATATTATGTATGTAAATTGAAATTAATTTTCAACAAAAAATGTATAGTTAACCTCAGAGAAGGATTTTTAAATCGGTCGGAATTCATCACACCTTTTGAAAACGATTGTTTTGAAATAGACAGATTTTCATCACAGATCTGAAGGATTTGAAAGCATGTTTAAATGGAACTGTGCAGGGCTCTACTACCTAAATAGCCGAAATTGTTCTTTTAATATGTATTTAAAATTATTTCCTTAAAACTATACATACTGATGTTTATAGATTTATGAGCAAAATATTTAAAATGCAAAACAGCTGTTTTTGGTTACATGGTGATTATCTTGATAATTTATTAAAAGAGAACAAACCATTAAACCATATTAAATAGATGAATAAAATTTTCGTCTCCAAACAAATTTAACTTTCATCAGTTGATTTTTTTTAAGTAAATACCTGGCACACGTTTGACCCTTCTCACTATTTAAATTGTTTTTAAAATCTTCTTTACTATCATTTAACGATTTATAAGACAAAAAAGACCGAATTATTTGTCACCTTGGCATCAAGCATTTCATTACTGGACGTGTGTGCAAAATTTAACCCCAAAATTTTAAATTGATGTACAGCATATGGAGGATTTGTATTGTCAGGAAATGTATAAAATGTTTTGCATTGTTATACAGGAAAATCCTTTATATCTTTGTTTTCTTATTTGAGTATAACTAAAAACGATCAGCTAAAGCAAAAAAATTTCCAAAAGAATCTGTTGTGTTTTTTTTGTTTTTGTTTTTTCATTTCAATAGTAATTATGCTGCACATGTTGTACGTTTTTCATTGATGTTGTTGTCTTTACTCCAAAACATCCTTTTAGTTTTATTGTAGAAACTAAACAAGGATAATTTCAATAGTTTTATACAGAAAAAGATACAAGCAGCATAAATACACATGCCAAATTTATTGATCGAAATAAAATCCTGTTTTTGTGCATGTGTGTGTATGTATATCTATCTAAATAGCAAAAGACTATTGCGTGCCCTTTTGAATATTCAAAGAGTGAATAAACCTTCGTAGGGGTTTAATGTACATACATATATTTAGTTTTTGTATCTTTTAAATATTGACTGTAGAAAAGATCAGAAACCGGCGCAGATGTTTAACAAAACCGCACGCGTGCACTTTGTCTTCTATAAGATCACATGTACAATTTGGTGAGTAGATATCTGCGTTGGAGGCAAAGAAGATGTTTTTGTAAAGATTTGCTTCCTCTCTTTGTTGACTGCGGGAGTATTAATTTATTATTCCTTTTTTACCTTGATAGTTGGAGGATGTTGAAGGTACAGTTGGAAATTAGTAAATTTTTTGAACTTAAATTTATATTTTTTTAAATCTTATTCCACTTATTTTCCAGTTTCCGACTCAACGCAGTTTTTTAAATCGAACGCGAACTTCGGTAGATTTTTCAGACCGAACCCAAACTTAAACCGAACCTGAAATTAAAATTTTTTATTGAATAGAAACAACTTCAACTTTTATGATTTATTAAATAAAGACACAATTAGTATATTCAAGGAATTTAAAATTATTTTTACTTTTAACGTACATAATTAATGGTGGCGCAGAATGCGCTATATGGTTTTAATGGCTTTTAACTTTTTTATTTATGCGATTATTATAATTTTTTTTTTTGGGAATTTTTCGCAATTAACTTTAAAAAATGATATCCTGTAAGTGATGTCCACTTTCTGCTTCGCACGTTCGTGCTCTTTATAGACTATTTTCCATATGTGTTTCGCAAAATTTCGCGGGTCATTATTTTTGTTAGATTGTATAGTTATTCATTAATAATTCCCCAAGCCTTCTTCACAAAATGCTGAAAAAAACAAAGAAAGAATAATAATTAAAAAAGTTATAAAGAATTCAAACCATGTAGCTCATTCTGCGCCACCCTGTATAAGGATTATAACACACAGTAGATCAATTAGGGCTCTCTAGTATTGTTGCCAAAACAATATTTGGATAAAAATATTTGGGTTTGCAAAGAATTAATTAAACGTATATATTATACTTACTGCAACAATAAAAAAAAAAAAAATTTTGCAGATTTAATTACGAGTATATGTAGAGCTCAATACCGTAGTACTGAAAATTTCTCGTGTGGAATTTCTTGAAGTACTTATCGAAACGGGCATGTGGGAGAAACTAAGATTTTTTACCGTCTTCCGGATCACAACACTACACTCACAATATTCTGTACGTAAAATTAACTGATAAATATAAAATAAATGAAAATTCAGTTAAAAATCGGTCTACTTATTTTTCATTTATTTTAACGATAAGTTCATTTAATTTTTACTGTCAAAAATTCAACCCTATGTTTCAAAAAAACAAATGAATTTTCAGTAATTTTATATAAATTAACTATCAAAAAATTATCTTTATATTCCGTAAAAAACAAAGGAATATTCAGTTATTTTGTTAAGTTTAGTAATTTTCGTTTACTCCACAAAAGAGCCGGATTTCTATAACATACCAGACAGACACCTGTCCGCTAGTTTTCCTAATAAGAGAGAGAGTATTTTATTGTTTACTTACCCCGTTACACACGTTTGTTTTGCATTTGTTGTACTGACCCCGTTGTTTACAGAAGAACTCTCAATTAATTTCGCAGTTATTTCACTTTAAAAATTCGATGTATGTATTTAACTAAATAATTTTAACAAATGGAAAATGGGAATTTTTTAAACAAAACAAGCAAATCGTTTTTATAGAAACCTAAAAATGTATTTTTGGAAGTTAAATTATATAAATTAACTGCGTATTTCTTTGTTTTTTACGGAATTTACGGTTGAATTTTTGACAGTAAAAATTAATTGAACTTTTCGTTACTTTAAATTACATTTTTATTTAATTTACATAAAAACAAATTTAACTTAATCAACGGACAAAATTAACTGCAAATGAAAATCCGTATTAATATACACTTAGTTTTTTGGATAAATGTTAGAATCAGTTAAAAATAAATTTGCTTGGAATTTAAATTTTTTATTTATTTAAAAATAACTGAACGGAATACTTCTTAAATAAATTACAGTCCGTTACTGTAATAATATTGTGAGTGTAGCTTCTAGGCGGTCCTTGCAATAACGGGATGTGTGAGGTGGATCAGGTCGAATATGGGGCGGGTAGATGCTTACATATTTTCCGATAGCCAAAGGGCAATTATGGCTTTATCAGTTAATAGGGTTAAGTCCAAGACCCTTTTGGACTGGAAGAAGGCCTTAACCCAATTTAATGGTAGGGTCCGTATCATATGGGTCCCACGTCACTCGGGAATAGTCGGTAACGAAAGAGCCAATATACGCACTACCAGGGGAAAAGTTTTGAGGCAACCAAAGATGAATTGAAAGCGTGGGCTAGATAAAAATGGAACTGTGGGTAGGACCACTAAGATTTTATGGAGTAACCCAAACGAAGGAGGAAAAGAAGCTTTCCCAATAGGAGTGTGTCCGTAGTAAGAACGATGATGCGTATCCTGACCGCTCATACAGGACTGCGGGTCCAACTGAACCTAATTGGACGGGCTAAATCTGACGAGTGTAGAGGGTGCGGTCGGGGGTCGACACTTTCTCTGCCACTGTCGGACCTTTGTTGAAATGAGATCGAGAGTGATGTCATATTGGACTAAAATCCCTAAAGAACGTTGACTGGGAAACTTTAGGGAATTACGTCCGGGAAACTGATTTTCTTAGCGCCGGACGACAACCCCTCTCTAATTCTTCATATTTCTAAGAAGCGCACAACAGGCCCGGTAGAGGCCGAGAAATATTTGGAAAATGTAGCAAAATGCATGAAATCGACTAATTTATTCATGATATTGGGTATTGCAATTTTAAGCAATATCTGATTTATCCTGACCTAAAGTTCTCTATTTTAGTTAAAGTCCCGAACTACATCGAAGTTACACAAACTTATCCAAAAGCTTTTTCGTCAGAACTGTGTAAAAGAGAAATTTATACTTTCAACAACTTACCCCAAACATTTTTTTATAAAAAAAAAATATACAGATATGCAATCTATTCTCGAGGAATTTCATGCCATGCATTTTCTCTTTCTGGAACCAACTGTAGGTTGTGTGTTTGACACTTCATTAATTGAGACGCCAATTTGCAGATTTTTGTCAAACACAAAACATCTTGCAAAATCTTTAAAAAAAAAACAGCAGATAAACATCGAATGGTGATTTTGCACATCGGAAATGCTACTTCAAGCAACAGTAATTTTAAATCTTAATAAAGTCATTTCTTTCGCTAACTTAAGCATCAGACATGCGGTTGTGCCGTGTAAACAATGAATGAAAACAAAATATATGCTCTTTTCATCAAAGTTAAGTTAAGTTTATTTGAGACTTTAAAACAATCACATAAGAAAAAAATTATGAGTCAAATTACAAAGAAAACTTAAAACTATAATGTTTTGTATTAATAAATATTATTGTTTAACAGCAACAAACTTATCAGGTTTTGATAAAAATCATTAACATTAAGGATTAATGTGCTTAAAAACTAAACTTAAAGCTAAAAATAATAATAGAAAGCAAAAAATAAAGTAACCCCTGTGGGCACATAACCTAAGGGCAGTGTTGGGCAAAATACATGGTTTGCGGTATTTAAAATACAAAATACAAAATACTTGCTGGTCATGTATTTAAAATACAAAATACAAAATACTTTCAGGTTATGTATTTAAAATACAAAATACTTACACATCCTGTATGTATTTAAAATACAAATTACAAAATACTTCCATTTATTGAACGTATTTCAAATACAAAATACAAAATACTTCCACGTCATGTACATTAAGGTTATAATTTTTTTTTGAGTGCAAAATACCACTCCAGCGCCATGTGGGGAATTTTGTTCTGATAATAAAAAACTGTTTTTTAAGCTGATTCGGTGCAAAAAGTTTCCGCACCGTAAGCGATTCCTAAAACTCCATATTATGTGTAAATTTTATTTTTGGAAATTGAAACCCTTTTGATTTTGCATTAGACTTATGAAAAATGGTTTAATGTTGAAGATTATATATGAATTTCAACAAAAACGAACTTATTTAAGACAAGAGCCACTAATTTAATGATGAAAATAAAAAATAAAAACAAAACTTCAACGCTTTCGGTGCGGAAACATTTTTCACGAAAGATGAAAAGTGACCCCATATTTTTTTATATTTTGGTAGATTAAAATGCAATCAACCATCAATAAACTGACTGAATATATTTTGTAAACTATGTTTTTAAAATACAAAATACTCCCATTTTTTTATGTATTTAAAATACAAAATACAAACTACTTATATATATTGTATGTATTTAAAATACAAAATACAAAATACTTGCACGTCATGTATTTAAAATACAAATACAAAATACGTATTTGTATTTTAAATACGTATTTCAAATACATGTATTTCAAATACTGCCCAGCCAGGTAGTAGTCGGTATTGAGCCAATTTAAACCTACTTGATCATTTAAGACATTTTGAATCAAAACATTATCGAGATTATGCAAAGAGTCAATAAAGCGTTTCATTAAATCAAAACCATACGAGGCTAAGGGCTTAACCTTTGTTAAATCATATATATATTCATTAGAAAACTTCTTATGAATCCGCTCAAAGTGTTTGTTAACGCAAAGTTTTAGAACTTTACGTTCAAAAATTTCAAATTCCTTCATAACTGAAGGTGAAAATGAAAACCATATCGAGAATGCATACATAAGAACCGGGCTTATGCTTAATTTATAAATTAACAATTTTGTCTTCTCTGGTAAACATCTGCTATTAAATAAATTTCCAAAAGAAATTTTAATTCCGCGGGCTTTGTTAAGACAAATTCTAGCATGACGGTTAAGCTTAAAAAGCTTATTGAAATGAATACCTAATTATTTAATATTGTCTACAAAAGGAATTGCCTGTCCATCAAGGAACAAACTAAGCTGCTTGCTCTCAGGTACAACAAAATATTTGCATTTTCCAGAAGCATTCCTTAAACAAATGGCTTCACTTTTAGACGCATTTATCTTTATACCCCATAATGTATAAAAATTATTTACCGAATTTAAATATGACGAAATAGAACTCAATGTATTTTTTGGTGAAGTTTCAAAAATAACATAATATACGAATTTATATTCAATTTTAAGAATTATATAACAAAAAATGCATTAACGATAAAATATGCACAAACAAAGCGATATTATATTTTAGTAAAAATTGTAATTCGGATAAAGCATTTATTCACTTAATATTATTAATTACATTATTTTTCATTTTGTCATTACCTTCTTTTTCATTTAATTAAAAATGCATTATAATTAAAACCCAAAGAAGTACTAAATTTGCATTAAATTTATTCTGTAATGTCTTTAAAGCATCTGCAATACCAATTGTTTTTGAAGCATTTAAAGAATCACTAAATATTACGTAAAAATCATTGCCAACAATGATTTGATGTTTTTTCATTTGTGTTCTCTTAATCATTTTTGATAAGTTTTTTAAGGTACTTGCTTTTCTCTAAGTTGTCCGAACTTAATCAAAAAATTAAAAAAAAGTAGAGCTTTTGTTTATCACTTCCTTCAAAAACCCTGAAAAAAACTTTTCATTTATGTTTTTTCTTTTCCAAATTTACACATTTTTATTTTCTACATAATAAAAAAAAAGATTATAGCCGCATTAAACCTTTCTAAGGGTTGATTTATTTTAAATTTAGGGTCATTTGCCTAAATATTTATTTTAATACAAGTCATGATAACAAGAAATCATTCGTGTTTATTTCACTTCCTTTCAGTCTGCTTGAAAGTATTTAACTTAAACTTATTCTCGAAGTTACTTAAAAAAGGTTAAAGTTATCAATGTTTCGTACTTTAGTTCGCCTCAAATCTGCTACAAATACATATTAAAGTAATATTTCAGCCACCCAGGAAATCCGTAAAACATATTTTTCCTACAGTCAGTAATTTCGTCTGCTTTAAAAAAAAAGGAAACTTTTCCTAACAAGTGAAGCAACAAAGACACCTACAAATACCTTCAATGATTTTTACTTTTTCCAGTACTTTTTCAGCACGCAAACTAAAATTCTTTTAAGTTCTGGCCGCTTTTATTAACCTTATTTTGGTTTGAAAATAAGATTATATGTACAGTTACTTTAGTGAAAACAAAAGGTATTAAACTTTAAAGTTATTTTAGGTATATTCCTTTATACTACAAAAAAAGAAAGGGAGAATACCGTAACCTAAAACGCAAAAGGCCCTAACTTTGCAAGTTTTACAAGAGAAACAAAAACTATTAAAGGCTTATAAATCAGAGCAAGTTAGACTCTTTTTTTAACTTAAACTTTGTTTAAACCAACCAATCTAATAATCTGTAAACATACAAACCATATTTTTGATATTTTCATTAGGCTAAAGTTCATAAATTTTAATTTTTATTAAATTATTTTCATGAAGCAATGAATTTTGCAACATTAAATTAATTAAAATGTATTGATTATTTTTCATTCTTGACTGAGCTGGGTACCGAACCCAGGCTTTCACGGACAGGTTACCCTTACATGTTTCGATTGCAATTAAAATATCAAAAATTTGTATTAAAAACCCATAAACAGTTCAACAAAATAACTACAATACTAATTATTGGTAAAAGCTAAGGCACAAACTCTATGTTTGCATTTGTCCTTCAAGTTGTGATGAAAAAGGACAACAAGGAAAAAGAAAGACAAAAATATGAAAAACAGAAAAATGTACTTTGGACTTCAGGAAGAATTCGTGACAAAAAGCAGAAGTAAGGAAGAATATGTAAATTAATTAAAGTAGATAATTATTCAACGCAAATTTCGATCTACCAAAGGTTAAATACGATTTGGTTTAAAGATTGATGTTTGACTATTGACTGCCAGCCGTCGTCAATGGCGGTGAGTGTTAAACGGCAAAACCTGGAAAACATTGAAAACCTGGGTTCGGTTCCCAGCTCAATCAGGAATGAAAAATTATCAATAAATTTTAATTAATTTCATGTTGTAAAATTCCTTTCTTCATAAAAATAATTAAAAATGTCCACAATTTGGATTAAAAACCATAAACAGTTCAACAAAACAACCACAATACTTATATCACATAAACCATCTGTAAGCGCATTAAATTGGGCGTTTAAACTACCAATACAGACCATATGAATTCGACAACATTTATGGTAGTGCTGCCATATGATATTTTTTAAGTTACATATAAAACATGGGACACTGATTTACAGCTGTCGAGTTTAAACTACATATACATTTAAGTTTAGTTCATTCAGCGTTCAAACATTCGCTGTTTTTTTTAGCCATTAAAATGATAGACTAGTAAATCACATTAAACTGTTTATAATTTAATTAATAAGATTTTGTTGTCGTGCTTAATTCCCAATGTTTATTCTTGATAAAAACACTGAAATTTATTGTTGATAGGATTAGCTATTCCCATGCGCATTTAACTGGTTGCTAAGGTCAGAACATCAGGAAACTTCATGCAAAGATTTTAGAAATCTTTAGTTTTTATAGTTATTTAGTTATTATACAAATAAAACTGTTAAGCGAATAGGAATTCTAAGCACCAGTTTTACTTGTAACAATATCAAAGCTTAAACAAAAACAACAACAATAAACAGTGAGTTTATCTTTTCTTACATTCCTCACTACAATTGGTTGGAATTCTCCCAACATTAATTGAAGTTGTAAGTAGGTTAAGAAAAAAACAAAATAAAAACAATAACAACTTGCTTTATTGGTTTTAAATAAAGCAAGTTGCCAGTTCAGTCTTTTATGCCGTGCACTTGCCAGTTTATTATCCAAGTAGTTTTTGGGAATACAAAATTTTCAATTAACAAGATTTTGTTTCTTGTGCTTAATTCCCAATTTTTATTCTTGATAAAAACACTGAAATTTAATGCTGATTAAATTTATTCTATTTTCATGTAGAACCTCCCAGCTGTTTTGACCAGGGACCGTAACAGTTATTCCTTTTTTCCTAAACGTCAGAACAGTTATTTTTTGATTTTTATTTTTTCGATCAAAAATTAAAGTTTTTTTATTATTGGCTTTGGAGCAAAAATAAAAGTAATTCTTTAAAGAATTGTACGTGTTTTAGTTGATTTAAAATATTTATTTTAATGTGCATAAAGGCGCAACCATAATGTGCTTAAGTTGGCTTAAGCAAATGTGCGAATAAATGTTAATCATATGAGGCAAACCATATTGAACATTAAGAAAATTTTTGTTAAGTTTTATGAAACTGTAATTTGTTTAGGAAAGATGCGAAACTGATCGCACATTCCGTACGGAATCAAATGTTTTTTGATTTTGTTTTTTTAAATACATTTAAGAGACTTTTTGTTAATTTTTGACAGTAGGTTAAGCAAGGCTATGCATATTATGGTTGGGCCTTAAGAAACCCATAAAATTTAAATAAATATTTAAAGTCAACTGAATTATTATAACACGTACCATTCTTTAGAGAATTACTTTAATTTTTGCACCAAAACAATAAAAATCCAAAAAATTTTTTTTTTAATCGAAAAAAAAAACAATAAAACAAACTGTTCTTTTTGTTCAAAAAAATAAAAATCAAGAAGTAACTGTTATTTTTGTTAATAAAATCAGAATCAAAAAATAACTGTTATTTTTGATCGCAAAAGTATAAATCAAAATTCTAAAAATCAATTATCATAGAAAAGTTCATAAGAATAATTATCGTATATTTGGATAAATTTTTCGATATTTACTTCCATATGATTTTTTTTTTGTTTTAGAATTTCAAAATAACTGGTTTTCTCGGTCACTGCTTTTGACAATTGACAATGTTTCATATAATGCAAACTGTTTGCTAGGCCTTTTAGCGTTTGTCATATAATCTTTTGAAGATAGGGCCGTTTGTTTTTTGTAAATAAAATCGCTTATGTTGATTCCAAAATTATTTTGTGGTCATTTGGGTTGATTCAATACATCAGAATCAATGAAAAAGTCGATTTTTATTTGTTGGTTAGTTTGGGCCTATTGCGTTTTATGTAACAATATGTTTACATATGTACATTTAAGAAAAATATGAATTATACGTTGATAACTGATTAATCCTCACAATCATTTATTACGCCAACGCCGCAAGTGGTTGGTTGCCTGCGAGCACCGTTGCTTAAAACAACACGCAAGTCAAACTTAGTTTTCAATAATTTGCTTGTATCGTCGTACGTTCAATGACATGGTGCGCTGCCCTGTTGGAATCAGATATTATCCGATATTATGGCTGGTCGCCATTTTAGACGCGCTGTTTTCATTAAAAGACTAAAACGGGCCATAGACATATTCAGAATGAAAACCGCACCAAGCAAGCTAATAGTTTAAGATAAGGTTGCATCACTTAAGACTACGCACCACTTTTAAAAACCGAAATTAAAAGTATAGACAGACGAGTCAAACCATAAAAAAATTGAGATTCCAAATTTTCTTTTATTCGAGAAATATCAAAAAACTAAATGCTTCGTACCTACTTAAGCTGTAGGTAAACACGACGCGTGATATGCGTTTGATACTTTTTTTATTTTTTTCCAGAGGCATGCAAAGGTAGAAACTAAACTTTGAGTTCATGCGTTCGATACGTTTGCTATGTAACTTCTTAATATAATTACATTGATTTCTACTTACATATGCTTAAAGCGCATCAACGCGTTATACGCGTGGTGTGGACCTCTAGCTTTAAAGCCCGATATCAACTATGAATAGCTATTATGAACTTGAATACAAATTGTACGCATGATTATAGATGGGATTCTACCGGTTAAATTCCTTTTTGGGAATTTATTTTGGTATTTATAAAACGCAAATTCATATGGCAATCTTTAACTGTCAATAAACTCAATTTAATTTTAAATGAGTTTCGTTTTTCCCTATTTACCGGTTATTTACCAATATTTAAGTTGTGATACCTTGTTTTTGTTAACAGGGGCTAACATCGACTTTAGTTGCACTAGCTCCTTGCGGAATATTTCTCTTTTCTGCGGAACCGGAATTGTCTTTTTGTAATAAAATGTTTAATTATCGGAAGACACCACTAATTTTCAACGATGTTTACTTTATTAATATGTCTTTGAAGAACTAGATAATACAAACCGTTTTATATTTTCTGTAAACTAAACAAAAATTATATATTTTTTCGCGCTTCTCTAAAAAAGTAACGGACCCCTAGTTATAATTTAAGCAACTTAAGTAGTCCGTGCCCTGTTCAGGAAGTTGCGAGAATAATTTGTTTGTGTTGGTGTTTGAAAAGTTCAATAACGAATAAATTGCACAGCACAACAAAATTGAGATTTTTTAAAGTTGCTTGAATAAAAAATTGCTGATCCTTCTGTATTTTCATCTGCTGATGACGATGGCGTCATTAGTTTTCCTCTAACAATTCTAGTTTAAATGATAAGGTGACAATTATTAATTGCCTAATTTACAAAATTTTTTGTATTATTCGGTCAGTATTTCGCGAACGGTCCTCCAAACCTTTAAATACTTTTAGGTTTATTAGAAAAATCTCTTTCAGTGTATAATATACTATAATATTATTTTTTATACCACCTCTTGTTTTAGAGATATTGTGCATTTATTTAAAAAAAAACTTTAAGTTTTCCTGTTTTAACTCAATCCAAAATATTTTTATGTCAAATATATCATTAATAACATAATGGCTACGAAGAAAAGACGTTGCACATTGGGGTCAATCACAAAAAAAGTGGTAATATATATATAAATCCCTCAAACAAGTTAAAGACGAGGACATATGCTTTTAGAAAATGGAGTTTGTGACCACCTCGGGCTATCTTTGTGACTTGTGCATATATTGACAGATTTCAATGAATAAAAAAATTATACTTATGGCCAATTTTCCGGATTGATATTAAAACACTTTTATGTTTAAAATCGTTTTTAATACAAAATTCTCTTCTTCACTAAATACTTAAATCAAACTTAATTTCGACTTAAGTTTCTATTGTAATATTTTAGCAAGGTGGCCTCAATATCACGACAATACAACAAAAAGATGCAAAGCAATAACAATCAGCGGTTTTTTGAGACCACCTTGTCAATTATTATACTTTTTTATGATATTTTTTTGTATTTAGTAGTGCTACCATACTTTTATCTTATTTAAATAAGACTTTTCAAATAAAACTCAAAAAATCAATCTGTATTTAAATACAATTTAAGTTTTAATGAAAATTAACTTGATTTAGATTTAATTACTATCCTGAAAATTGGGCATTAGAATCACTTTTTCATAATTATTTGTTCTATAACTCATTAAAACATAGAAGTCTTATAAAATATCAAAAATCAATTGGGGGATTCACAAGGTGTCATAAAGTCATATGTCTTAAAAAATTAACATGAACAAATAAGACTGCTGTGAACAACCCCTAATAATTTAGTGTGCTATTTTGAATTTAAATCAGCTGATTTAAAACAAATATAAAAAATAAATATTGACCTAAAATCAAAATGTTTTTTAATTCTAATCCATGAATTAATAAATATAATTAGCTTTTTCCTGACTATTTGTCATTTTTCAGACGCAAACCACAAATCAAACATCAGAGTCCTAAGCCGATCTAATTTGACGCCCCAAGTTTTTTGTTGAAATAAATGCTAGCCGCAGGTTAAATTCGGATGTTAAATTCGGATGTTAGCCGGATAAAACTATACCATCAACGGCGACTGCCACAAAACCATAGCCGCTCGGCGCAGGTCTCTTCTGATTAATTACGACAGCACAATAAACATAGCAAGAAAAGTTTTGTTAATTTAATACACCTTTTGTTTACAAAGCAACAAAAATATTTTTAAACCATTGTAAAATGTTAGAACATTATGACAATACAACATGATAGCACACCTTGTGAATACCCCAAATATCTTGAACTCATACAAGGCGAATTAACTACAGGTGGTGCCGAAACGGCATCTAATTTTGACAGTTCGAGCTTATTTGTTTTGATTTGTTAGTGTTTTGCTAAGAATGGTTGACATTTCGAGCTATAAGTACTAACAATGCAATGCAAAAAACCCTATGTTGTTTTTGTATTGTGAATTCGCCTTGAACTCATATTTTTTTATGAACTTTCAAATCCAAAAAATTAAGTATAAATAAAAAACGGAAAACAAATTCTTATACATACATATTGTTACGAAAGTAACTTTAGTTAAGAATTAGTTGTAATTATTAGTTAAGAATTAGTTTAATTTATTAGTTATCTTGTATTTATTAGTTAACTTGTATTTATTAGTAATTTTACTAGTTTACATTGTTATTAAAAATTGTTATAATTTAGTACACTTCAAGCCCAATGTGCAGAAAGACCTAGAAATGACCGTTAAAAAAGCTTCAGTATAAGAGGTAAAATTATGTAAACATTAGCTCTGCCATACATCAAATTAAAGTGTGGTGAATAAGTAAAGCCTCGAACCTTCGAAAAACATTTCGAATGTTCTAGACAACCAAATTGCTGTATAAATACTAGCGGCGACTAGCGTAATTAGATCATTCTTAGTTCAGACTTTGTCAATAACGTATAACGCGGAAGAAATTATAGTTCGTAATAAATAAAAGCTATTACGGTTTGTTAGAGTGACTTTGTACTAAATAAAGTTGTGTAAATTGTAAACAGTGTTTAAAGTGTTTGTGTTTTATTTATTTTATTAAAGTTGCAATAAAGAACTCGAAACGGTTTATTATAAAGGAAATAAACCAAAACGTTATTGAAAGGCAGTAACGTAACAATATTTTCTCAATAAAACCCCATAGTTTTTTCCAGCCCAACTTTAATTTAGATAAAATATAAGTAAAGTCATACATATTTACCGATCCATTGATATACATATAACATGTCTATATAGTATTTTCAAAAAGTATATGAAATGGCCACAACGCAGACACCTCAGGTCAAATATATCAATGGAGTGCCATAGAGTCCCTCGTAGAGCGGTCAAATGTATGACTGACCCTACTTTGTTTTTCATTCCCAACATTTGTTTTAACAATCATACATACTTGCCTGCTATCTCTATTCCTTAAAGGCGTTCTCATACTTCTGATATATATTCTGAATAATTTACACGTTGAAATAGCCTTAATGACGATTTTCACAAATTTCAAAGCCATTTTATCATCATCCCTTTTTATCTTTGATGATATAGAGGTAAGTTAAATCCATTTTTAAAGTTTTATATTTCCTCTTCAAAAAATTAATAGATATTTACGCCAACATATGCAATCAAGCATACTTCATGAAAAAGGCAGCCACCAAAACCCGCCAGACAATTTACATTTAAAAGAAAAAAAAAAAAAGGAAAACTAGAATGCGATATTACACATACGCCTACGAAACACCCTTCTAAATAAAGTGGGTGGGATGGTTGTGTGCATTGAAGTTAAGTACAAAATGCACTTGCAGTCATCATACCCTGAATTACATCACATACATGCAGCCATGCAATTCACAGACTGCCAAGACGATTGATGGTTTAATGTCATGTAGAGAACAAAGTCATGCTTCCTCTCTGTATCTCGCCAAACCCACATGACAGTAAATGTTACTTAAGGAAATGACAAACAGTGCAGAACAACAGTTACATTAACCAAATAAAGAAAAGTTGCAGTAGAAGTGATTGAATGAATCGTCAATCTTGGCTCCATTAGGCTGCCTGCAATGTAAATGAAAACTTATTTCCATCCATCTACTTTCAGAAAATTATGATGGTTGAGTCAATGATAATAGACACACACATACTGAAATACAAGTACAATCTTAGTAAATTTTTAAAGCTAACAATATTATAATGAAATGGCGATCGATTCCACCTCCTGCAATTTGAATAGTGTTCAGTTGAGCACAGCTTGAAACCCAATCGTTACACAGCGTTTACATTTGTCAGTACTGGCAAGACAGTAAGCATATACATACCCAGCGGGAAAAAGAAGGAGTATGGAGGCCTTCTAGAAGGCCTCTGTACCCCTTCTTTTGGATGTACAAGGCCTTCATGCTCCATTCCATACTCATATCTTTTTTACACACGTTGTCATTGCGGAGAAGGCCTTCCGCTCTCGCTTCTTCAGCAGGTACATAAGAAGGGCAACGGGACCAAAAAAAATTGATTTTGCTTTTGCTTGTGCAAAAAAATAATACAAAAAATGTTGCTCCTTTTCTACTCCCTTCTCATAGAAGCAAGTGTGGAAGGTGTATCTTATCTTTTATACGAAAGAGCCGAGGCCTTCTATGAGGTATTCTTTAGCAGTTAGATAAGAATAGTAATTGAATCAAAAAATCTTTTAAGCAGGCCTTTAAAAAGGCCTGAAGTAAGAAGGTCTTCTGAGTTTTCCCGCTGGGTATTAGTTGGCAAAACAATGCAAAAACAAAATAGCTGTAAAAGTGTTTATGTATTAGTGAAATAGTTTGAATGAATTGCTACTGTCTTGCCAGTACTGGCAAATGTAAACGCCATGTTAGTTTAATGAAATTTAAAAGATTATTTACTTATTATGATATGCATTATCCATTGTTAAATTTGTATTATGAGTTGACAGCACTGTCAAAAAATTTCCATGTCCTTTGAAAAAATCTTTTTTGTTTTTGGAAAGTTTTTTCTTATAGCCAATTTACACTACAACGATATCTAGTTCTTACGAGATTTCAAGCAAAATCTAGTTGTTTTTGACTAGATTTCCCATACAAAACAAAATCTACTTCGTGACCAGATTTCAACGAAATCTATTTCAAATCTAGTTGCACTAAGTAATGCAACAATGGTTTTCTCCATAAAGTACCGAAAAATACTTCCCTGTACAAGAAAAAATGACATTTTAACAAAAAACAAAACAAAAACTATTAAAAATGGTAAAAATTTAAAAAAAGACAAAAATATTGGTAAAATAAGTGATGTTGATTATAAATAGAAGGTACCCTGCAAATAATAGGACCAGTCCAAACACGCGTGTAAAGAGAAGCCCACAAGGGACTAGGACTAGTCCAAAAGTAACCCAAACGTATGGAAAAAACATGGTCTATTTAACATTATAATGTCCTAGGGCAGGACCATATCACCCAGCTTTGGACTACAAAGGAGTAGTTTTAAGACTACTCCATGGTATACTCAAGAGGATTAGTTTTGAAATCGTTTAAAAACGAAGACATGTCGTCTCACTACAAACACTTTTTAACAATGACGTGGTCCATGCTTGCATTACATCGGACCAGCCCATGAAGTAGTCCATTTTATCAAAATGGATGAGTTGGTCCAATAATATTTGTAGGGTAATGCAAATTTTTTAATGTCTATTTCTTTTTGTGTTTGTATGTGTTACGCAAAACACTTTTAGTCAGTTGTTTTGTTATAAAAACAAGATCTCGCTGATGTCAAAAAAGTATAATGTAAACGCACTAGATTTTGAGGAAGATTTCAAATGAAATCTACGAGATTTCGTTGTAATGTAAATGGCCTATTATGTTCTTACATAAAGACATCTATTGTCGTAACAATTTCAAACATTTTGAAAGCAAAGAAAAAAAAGAAACGAGAGAGAATTTCAAGTCAATGCTGACGATTTTCCATGTCTATACAATTTGTATGTAGCATGCCGAATGCTACATATGTATACTGGCAACAAAGCGTTTTTATGGTAAGATAGCGGATTTATCAACAATCTTTTATTTCTATTATGTTGGTTTTATTAACGAGACATAACGTTGACGTTATTTATAACGTTCCGCTCTTGTTTAGGTATGGCTGTTAGGATTTTTGGCTGAAGTTGAAGCTGAATTCTGTTTAAAACTTACTCATAAACAAACACAAAATTTGTTTTGTAAATTTTTGTATAAAATTTAATTTTGATTCCGGCAATACGGCAAAATAGGCACCTTTGTCTCGTGAATACGACGTTAACAGTTTCATTCAAAACTTAAAAACGGCGTTGATTTTCGCTGTTTTCTAGAGGTAATATTGGCGTCTAGGGAGAGCTGGGCAGTTCAGAGCAGATTGAATAGGGGATTTGCTATTTTCACTGACGGCTAGATGATGAAGGCCACGGGTGCTTGGGTCTACATTGAGGATCTGGACATCAGAAGGTCATATAGACATCCTGGCAACGGCAGTGTATTTCATGCGGAGGGTCTGGGGATTCTTATGGCCGTGGAATTGGTAGGGAGCAACATGGCCAAGGGCTCGGAGGTCACTATCTATATATGTGGACAGCCAGGCGGCTCTTAGGGCCTTGATGTTATATATATATGTTAGGTTTTTGAATAGTGTGGAGATGGAGAATTTTTTGAAATATGATGACAGATTAGCAGATAAATTAATGAAGAAAGAAAAACAGGTACATAAGAAAGAGTTTGATTGTCTTATTAATTTTTAGAGAAAAGAATTAGGAATAAGATTTAATATGAACTGGTTTGCAAATAAAACAGATAGGGATATACCAGAGGATGTACAATGGATTTTATCTTTAGGGAAAAAACACGCACTTCCAGTAAATAAAAGCGAATTTCCATTGATGAAAGTTATATGTGATGGTGAAGATTTTATTGAAAATGTAGAAAATAAGGAACAACAGGAAATTGAAAGGTCAAATTTTGTAACGGTAATAGATAATCATTTAAATAAAATGTCATTAGATTGTAGAGATAGATTTACAATGAATAAAGTGAGATTGAGTGAAAAATTTCTTAGAAATAATAGGGAAACAATGATTTTAAAAGCGGTTACAGGCAACGCAACGGTGGCTATTAATAAAGGAGATTATATGTCAAGAATTGAAAACATTTTAAGCGACGATACTACTTTTCACACATTAGAAAAAGATCCAACAAGCAGATTTGAGAAAATTAACAAAAAATTTATTGAAGAACTTTTTAAATTAAATGTGATAACATTAGTGGAAAGACACAAACTAAAAACTCTCATATCTGTACACCAAGATTATATGGATTACCAAAAATTCATAAGGACAATTTTCCTTGAGAACCTATTTGTTCGTCCATAAATTCACCCTCACATAATCTTTGTAAATATATTACTAAGTTACTTAAGAAGATAACGGAGAATTCTAAGTATAATTGTTGGAAAATTTAACTATTCTGGATAACGAAAAATTAATATCACTTGATGTTGTTTCATTATTTCCTGGTATTTCAGTTGACTTGGCAATTAGAGTTATTGAGGAAAATTGGGACACAATTTCAGGACTAACGAATATTAATAAGGATTTATATTTGAGAATTATAAAGTTCTGTGTAGTAGATAATAGATATTTTCAATTTGCTAAGAAAATATATGCACAAAAAAGGGGCTACCTATGGGTTCTCCAGCTTCTTCAATAGTTGCTGATATTGTTATGGAGAAATTATTAGATAGATGTTTAGGAAAATTGACAATTAAACCGAAGATAACAACGAAATATGTAGATTACTAATTTGTTATAGCTAATGAGAATCAGACAGATACTCTGTTATCAACATTTGATTCATTTGATCAGAATATTAAGTTCACTGTTGAAAGGGAATTGAATTTTTCAATTCCATATTTGGAAACATTGGTGATAAGGAAAGGAAGTAGATAATTGATAGATTGGTAACAAAAAACAACCGCATCAGGTAGAATTTTAAATTATTATTCTAAACACCCGAGGAGAATTATCATTAACACAGCTAGGAATCTAATAGATAGGATATTACCAATTACCAATCTATTGTGATTTCATAAGGAAATTATTGGAAATATTTTCAAGAATAATAGTTTTCCTAACAAGCTGATTTGCAAATTGGTAATACAATATAATATAGGGAGATCTCGTAATATTGATGAGATTTCGGAAGCACGTGTTTATAAGTCATTAACTTATGGGCCTGGGTTTTCAGAAAGATTAGAACACTCGAATATATATGATAAAGGGAAATACAGAATGGCATATAAGGTGAATAATAATGTTGGGAGATTATTCACAAAAACTAAGGAAAGATTACAAAAGTCAGATATGTCGAATTTAGTTTATAAGATTCATTGTGGTGGAAATGATAATGAACAATGTAGGAAAATATATGGAATTATAATTCGGCCCATGGAACGGCATTATCAACCCATTGTAGGGATTTTAATGTTTATCCATTTTGAATACGGAAAGTTTTAAGAAACGTAGATATATGTTAGAAATGTTGCAGATAAATAATGTTCCATTTGAGAAATGGATTAATTTTAAGAAAGATACTGAGGGCTTAGCTCAGATTTATAGACATTTATTGAATAAAAATAAATAGGTTTATGGAAGAGATAATTATAAATAGTTATTTTTCCTTGATTGTTTGTAAAATGAATTTCTGATGGCATAGCTCAGTTGGTGAACATTTATTAAGGGAAAATAACTAGTGACGGAAAGGGATATTAGAATAGGTTTTAGGCTTTGAATATATTTAAAATTTTGTTTTTTCCTTTTTGTTTGTTTGTTTGTATTTTTGTTTAAAGTTTGTAGAATGGAATTTTTAAATGTATTATGATAATTTTGTTAATTGAAATTTTAAAATTTATTTTTCCATTTTTTTTTCATTTATTGTCAAACACAATTTTGTTATTTTATTTTATTTAAAAAAATTTCCTGAAGAAGATTTCCAACGGAAATCGAAATATCGAAATAAATATTTTAATTAATTTTATAAAAAAGAGACCTCAAGCTTGAAATATCGAAATAAATATTTTAATTAATTTCAAAAGATTTCGTTATTCGTGCTTAATTCCCAGTTTTTATTACTGATAAAAACACTTGAAATTTATTGTTGATGGGATAAGCTATTCCTATGCGCATTTCACTGGTTGCTTAGGCCAGATCATCAGGAAACTTCATCCATAACGTTTTAGAAAAACTAAAGATATTAAACCAAATAAAACTGTTAAGCGTATAAGACTTATAGCAACAGTTCTACTTGTAATAATATCAAAGCTTAAACAAAACACATCAACAATAAACAGTGGGTTTATCTCATCTTACATTCCCCACTACAATTAGTTGAAATTCTCTCAACATTAATTGTAGTTGTAAGTAGGTTAAGAAAAACAAAATAAAAACAACAACAACAACTTTACAAAAGATGTTGACAATTTAGTGTTTTTTTAGGCCGTGCACTGCCCGTTTATTATCAAAAAGTAATTTCAATTTTTGGGAATACAAAATTTTAATTTCAAAAGATTTCGTTATTCGTGCTTAATTCCCAGTTTTTATTACTGATAATTTTAATTAATTTTATAAAAAAGAGACCTCAAGCTTGAAAAATTTATTAAAGTCTAATATTTAATAAAAAAGGTCGAAGAGAAAAAGGATTATAATTTACTAAAAATAATCTAGGTAATTCTACCAAGGCTTGCATAGGTAATTTATTTTTATATAAAAACAAAAAACTAAGTTTAATTACCTAATATATATATTGTAATTTATCAAAAAAGTATTGCCTGACTTTTTTGTAAATATTACTAATTAAGTTAGGTATCTTCTTCGAATTTTTTAATATAGTTTTTTTTTATTTTACTGTCAACTGAATTTTAGTTTTTCGTGAAAAAAGTTCAAATTTAAATAAAATTTAATTAAAAGAAAGATATGAATATAAAACAAACTACGTACATAAAAACATAAAAGGTATGTATAAATATACATTTCTTAATTTCAAATCACATACATACATACTTATATATTTTAAATAAAAAATCACACTTGTTGTGGTTGGCGAATTTATAATAAGCCTGCAACTTTTTGGTAGTAGATTAAAGGAAAGAAGTTCACGTTATTTTCAGATTTCAATTTCATATAGATAATGATATCTAAATAATATTCGGCACAAAGAACTTTTATATGAAACTTAAACTCAATAACAAAATTTTGTTCTAGAGGGTACATGATTGCTAATGGGTCCCAAATATGCAAAAATTTGTTCTTATAAACTGTGGCGTAGGGTCTCATATGGTCGGTCTAGGCCGACTATAATTTCTTACTTGTACTATTTATTATTTTTAGTGATCATTTAGAGCTGAGAACTCTTATAAACAAATTAAGTATGCAAAGTAGAAAGCAGCAATAAAATTACAAAATATTTATGACTTTGTTTTTGCTTTCATTGTAATTCTTTGGCATTGCGTTGCGTTTTACATAATTTTGTAGTATTTAAGAAAATAATTCGTTACTTTCATAAAATTAAAAAATGCTACAGTAAAGTTTTTTGTATTATAAACGAAACTTTTCTAAATAGTACAAAAAAGTAGCTTCGTAAGTTTCTTTCGTAAAATGTGGCGTAAATTTTTTCAGTGTATGAAAATTAAAAATAAAATTGTCGCCCAACAACAATATTGAAACGTATGTGTACACATGCTGATTTATTAATAAAATATTTTTAATAATCAAAAGGTATTTTTAAGAAGCATCCCCTAAAAATATCCACTAAGTGCATAAGAATTTAAGGGAATTACTAACAAGACATTCCCTTGAATTACGGTTTATTAAAAGGTAAAACAATTTAAAATATTCATTTTATTTTTTAAGTAGAACGAATGCACATCATTTATTATGGCGTTAATTCATGTTAATTATAACGCATTTAAATGATTTATGAACTCATCTGGTGGATAATAATTTTATTCTCTTTATTCGATACTTCTGTGAACTTGTAAGTGGCGTTGGCGTTAATAGAAACCACCCCTTGTGTTTAATGTTTTTTTTGTGCAACTTAAATGATTTATCTTCTTTCGGATACTTGCAACAACATTTTGTTTTTTGTTTTTAACGCATTGGTTTTTAAGTTATCAACACTTTAATGGTTTTTATTAAATAAAAAAAATACCAAATGTATAGATACTTTTGATTGTAGTTTTTCTTGATGATGATATAATTCTGTTGTTTAAATATTTTTAAACAAAAATATCTTAATATTTTTATGGAGATTTTGTATTTTTAAGATTAAAATAAATTAAGTTTCCTTTGACTGAAGTACTAGCTTTATTTCAAATAGAATTTATCTAGATGCTGGCATATTTTTTGAGAGATTTATGCGAGTAAAATTTATTTGTATTAAAAAGATTACAGATGATGCCTATTAAATTGAATATAGGTAATGCCATTTTAACTTGCTCTGCTACTAAAGTATTTACGTTAAATAGACGTTTATGAATGGATTCAATACAGGACCTATTCAGTAGAATTTTATGCACTCTTTTCACCACTATCAAATTTGGCTTGAATACTATTTTCTTATAAAAAAATATATGCAAGTTAAACTGCTCATTAAAAATTTTTTGTAAATAGGTGCATTTAAAAAATAATCCTATTACAGGTCTTAATTTGCACAGCATCAAGGGGAAACCATCAAAAATTTTTGCAAGGTATAAACAGGCTTCGTCTTTGTTCCAGGACAACGTAAAAAATTTAACAGAAGAGCTACGATATATTGCATTTGCCCTTTTGCAAGATTAATACTGAACTCCGCTAATAAAAGCATATGACATAAAATAAAAATTAAGCCAATAAAATGCAAAATTTTGAGAATCATGGCTCCTGCTGTCTAATATTGATCTTAAGTCTATAGGCCCAACTATAATTTGCTTAAGCTCCTGTCAAAAAATAACAAAAATCATTTCAAATGCATTTAAAAACACAAAAACAAAACCAAAAAACATTTGATTCCGTACGGAAAGTGCGATTTGTTTCGCTTCTTGCTTAAGCAAATGACAGATTCATAAAATTTAACAAAAAGTTTCCTTAAGTTCAATATGGTTTGACATATATGATTTACATGTATTCGCCCATTTGCTTAAGCCAACTTAAGCATATTATAGTTGGGCCTTATGTTGAAATTTTCAAACAATCTCACTTTTCCAACTTCAAAGAGTTGTCGGTAGAAATATTTCGTGAATTCGCCGTAGTTTTATGACGGATATTTTTTTAAATAAATTTTAGTTTAAAAAGCTTGGAACAGAATGAATGTCAATTTACGGTCACATTTATTAAATATTTGATCAAATAAGCATAACCACCAGAGCTGTAAATGTTTCATTCATTTTTGAATCAATTCGCGAATCATTAATTCACTGTATTAGTTCTTTTCACGCAAAAAAATGAATTGAATGAAATTTTAGTCAATCCAAAAGAATTTAGTAAAAACAAGATTGATTGAAATTTGAATTGATTTTGTATTGGAATGGAATTGTCAAGTGGCGGCAGAATAGGATTTTAATTATTAGGTATAGGCGAAAATTTGCTAAAAGAAATTTTTTTTTATATTAAACAGTGCGAAATATTATTAAAAGTGTGTTTAACAATAATTATATCCGCACCACAACAGTGAAGAGTGTTGATTTGTGTAACACCTTAAAATATTGGTCCCACCTTAAAGTATACCGATCGACTCAGAATCACTTTCTGAGTTGATCTAACGATGTCCGTCCGGCTGGCTGGCTGTCCATGTAACCTTGTGCGCAAAGTACAGGTCTCAATTTTGGAGATAATTTAATACAATTTGGCACATAGGTTCCTATTGGCACAGGGACCCAGCCTATTAAATCGTAGTACCACGAGGGGAGATAGGGGGCAATTTCTTCCTCTCAGAAACTATCAAACCGATTTTAATGAAATTTAAAACATAGATAGATCCATACTTGTAAGGACACATAAGCTATACATTTTTAAGAAAATAGGACCACGAGGGGAGATGGGGGCAATATCTGCCTCTCAGAAACTATTAAACCGATTTTAATGAAATTTAAAACATAGATAGATCCCTATTCATATAGCCGTACACTCTCGCAAAATTTGTTTTAAAATACTGTGGTGTATCATATGGTCGGGCTTGTTCGACTATACTTTCTTACTTGTGTTTTGTTTAAATAATCTCATATATGTATATTGTAGAAAATTTCTTTTTTTTTCAATCGAATTTTAAAGATTTTAACAATTTTGAATCTCAATAACATTTTTTGCTGTTAAAGCTGTGTTCGTTTACATACTACTTTTACTACAATTAAAAAATTTGTTTATTTTGTATTGAAAACTTCCAACTGCAATAAAAGTAGCAAATTTTAGTTATTCCCCCTAGATCTGCTCTTGAATTTGATTGATTGCAACTCATTTATGATTTCATTCATTTCAATTGCGATTCATTGCTCTAATTCATTTAAATGAATTTAAAATCAATTTAATTCAAATGAATCTGTAAAATTAATTGAAATTCACTTTAACAAATTCATTTGAATTGGAAAACGAATTGAAATTCATTTCTGCCTAATTCATTTGAATTAATTCAAATTCCATTCAATTCGTTTTTGCTGTGAAAAGAATTAATTCAAAATTTAGCTAATTCGTAACGAATTTAAATCAAAAAAGAATGATTCATTTACAGCTCTGATAACCACTACTTTTATTAATAGTTTTTGAGATATAACATGGTCTTAATATCAAAAAATAAAACTAATTATACTGCCAGCCAAAGCAAAAAACTGTTTTTTGTAAGATGTATTATTATAATCAAAATAAATATGTATTGCAATTAAAGGAAATTATATTTTACTATGCCTGTTGGTTATGTCTTTTTCGTAAAATATTTGTTAAGTGTGACCGTAGCTCCAGCGTTATTTGTTAGCTGAAATTAAATTTGAAGTTCGTTTGCCAAACTGATTTTAGTTATTGCATCATTTTAAAAAGCTAATTGGAACTTTCTTAAGATTTAAATGCAATTGAAAAACGAAGTCAACGTTTCTGCGATAAACAATTCTCGGATTTCAAACAAGTTGCAAAATTTCCGTAAAATATTTGCTTTCGTGTTCTTCAGTTCACTGAATAATAGTGACCCATAAACAGGCCTGCCAGAAGAATTTAAATTAAATCGACAAAAAAGAGTGCTAAATTGTTCTACAGTGAAAAACAAAATTGCTAGTTTTGTAACATTGATTTTTATGAATATAATAAAAAATTTACATTTGGAATTTTTTTTACATATTCATTTTGTTTAATATAAACACTTATTATAATGTAACATTATAAAATATTTTATGACGATTTCTTTTCTGAGAAATATGTTGCATTAATATAACATTTTCTACATTTCAAGTTCTTTTATGAATAAGTGGATGAAAAACATTTTTTTTTAAATTCCCTAAACTAAACCCCGCGAAGTTCTGCGCTTGTCGGCAGGAAAGAAACCAGAGTCTCTGGCAGGAATCGAATCAATAATTTTGTAAAAAGATTGTTTTAAAACAAAATATAAAAATATTTACATATTTAAATGAAAAAAAGTCAATGTATATAATATACAGTATATTATAATCGTTTTAATTTTTCTAAGCAATTAGTGATGTCAATATTTGTTGCCAAACCGTAATAGTAGTGTAATAGTTGTAAATAAAATCAGCTTATTTTGTTCTATTGAAGTTGCACAATATGTTACACTTCGAGTGATTATTGGTAACATTAGAAAGTGTTACATGTATATACTGTAACATATTTTTCTCAGAAAATAAATCGCCATTAAATAAAGTTGTTACAATTGTTTAAAATTTTAATTATGTATGTCATTTTCATCTTCCTCTTATACCAACTCATTTTGGGACTTTTCAGATGAACCGATTTTTAACAATATCGTCCGAAATGTTTAAAAGTGGCAACAAACGTTGTCTGATTTTGCACCTACTCTTATACGTATAACTGAACATAACAGTTCTGTTTTCATTCTAGTTCTTAGCAAGGTCTATTCAAAAGGGTTTTGGTCCAATAGGAGGTTGCCTCGCTGAACTTTCTGAATAGCTGATTATTTTTTGGACCAGTATCTGAGAAAACATTCATTTGCTTCTCGAAACCCGGACAATGACTTTTGTAGTGTGGCAAAATTATTTTTGTTGATATGATCAGAAAACCAAACTTCGCTCTAAGCATCACATGCAAATTGCAATTGATATTCCTGAATAAGTATAAAAGACAAAAGTGCCAGAATTCCAACGAGCATTACTGAGTGCTGGCATTGCTCCTATTTAATTATAGGGAAAATAATAATTTAAAAAGGTATTTTAAAGCTTTGGCCAATTCAGAAAAGTATTGCATGTCACACTTATATCACTTTTTTAAACATTTTTTCATAAATAAAATTTAATGACAAATTAAATGGCTATATGATCTTATAAAAAAAGTAATCGCGTTTGATTCGAAAACTTTTATGTGATTTAAAAAAAAGCTCTATGACTATGACTATGCCATGCCATTTTTCCTATTTGCAAAAATTGTAAAATATTATATGCCTAATATGTATGGATTTTTCTTGATACACTTAAAGAATTAATACTTTACTTGAATTGATTATGTGAGTTTTTAAGTGGTTTTGGGATCTAAAAAATTGCCAAAAATGCTAAATAATTATTAAAACTAGCACCTTGCACTTTTTTTAAAATTCTAATTTAGAAAAAAATGTGCTAAATCTAGCACTTAAAGTGCTAAACTGGAAAGCCTGCCCATGAAGCGATTTTTTTTTTAGAGGGAATTTCTCTCTTTGTCTTTCTCGCTTTCTCACTTTCAAAGATGTAGATGTTGAAGAGTCTGTTTTCTATGAACAATTTGGTTCAATACTGACTAAAGACAAAAAAATTTTGCACAATAAGTGGAGTTATGCGTCTGAGTATATTCTTTCATCTAAAAGTATTAGTTAGAATATCTTTGGGAAATTAGATTATGAAATTGGATGACATATAAACAGAAGCCGAAAGATATCGTTTCCGTATTTCAGATATTTAACCTGCTGCTTCGTTGACACAAGAAGAAGTGTTTTTTACTGGGTTGAAAAACCCATTACAATTTTTCAAAGTGTAAATCGGAATATTAGGCACGAGTCCACAGAGCAAAACTGCTCATAAATTAAATGTCATAAGCTCTAGGATATTATTATGTTTATGTTACTAATGCAATTACAAGTTATATTGTAACTAATTTACCGAGCAATCATAACGTGGACCTTAAGCCCGTTATAGTGAAATGTAGCAAAGACTTAAAGCGCGAATCGAGAACTCAACCCTAACACTAATAGACTAGAGCTCAGTACAAACTAGCCTACCGGGACAGATGTATGAGTCAGTGTTGCCACTTTGTGGGTAATAACCCGAATTTAGTATAATTTTTACTGTCGGAGGTAGAGCGTGGGTAATTGCTCTTAGGTGTAATTCAGATGTAATTTGAAATTCTTACTTCAGATACCCAAATAAAATCAAGATTCGATATCATTGATGACATTTATTTCCTTTTAAATATTGTGGATACAAAATGCACAGTCTTCTAAACGGTATTTTTCTTAAAACCATGAAACTTAAAGTGGTAGACAATCGTAGATTAACAGACGGCATTACCAATGGAAACTGATTTCAAACAAATAGGCACCGCCCCTGTCGTTAACGAAATGCATTGCCGACGTCCAATTTTGTTCCTCTTTTTCGAGCACGAATAAAATGAACAATGTAGACATCCAAGACGTCAATTGTTGCTGGCTTTTCTGCACAAACCTGTGACTATACAGCCCTACGGAAAAACAATCAAGAGGTGTCACATCGCACGGCCTTGAAGTCTAATTGACAGTTTATATTTTCTAAATCAACCCATTGCCTTCATTTGTGAAGTTGAGTCATTTAAATCATGAAGTTGCGACATTTAAATCATGAAGTCGCCTAAAGTTGCGAAAATCGATGGTTGATTTTCAAAGTCAATGTGGATAATTTTGGGGGCGTTGTTCAAGCATGAATCTATTCATGATGATGTGCCTGAGCAAAAAGTGAGAGCAGTATGACAGTTCGTTTGACAGCTAACCTTTCGTAAGCTCTATCGGGCTTAAAGAAAACCCATTATAAAGGACTGACAATGAGTATTTTGAACCTTCCCTAGATATATGCAACCAAATTTTTAAGTTTAACTCATTATTTTAGGAGTTTTATTTTATGTTTAATAAATTGTTTTTAAGCTTTAACAATTCGCCTAATATTGATCTTTTTTCAATGAGTTTGTTGTGTTTTTGTTTCTTTGTAAATGTCTTTTTATTAAATAAAACTTAAATTTTATATCAGGTGTAATTTTATTTAAATCGGGTTATTTTGCTGGTGGTAACACTGGTATAAGCCAGTACCCCAAGGTACTCTTAAAACTGATAGAAAACAGTGCTTTTAAGTGGGAGCGCAACGAGCACACAAAGATGGCAATTTGAGCGTATGATCCGGCAGAATTATAAATTTACTCCTTGCTTAGAAGCTTGAGGTATCTAACCTCCAATGCTTAAAGGAAAGCAGTATTTGCTTATTAGCAACAACACCTAGGGAGATCCGCCAGTAGGCCCAACTTGCAGTCTTCAGTGATAACTGTTAACCAAATAACTGGTATCACCAGTATTTGTATCCCCGGTAGATTTTACACCACAAGGTGAATTAATCTAAGGATGTAGCCATACACAGCCCGGTGGGAGCCTACCGGGACAACCAAGAACTAAGATTATGGGCCTGTTTTTAGAAAACGTAAACAAGTGAGTGAGTGAGAAATTATATTGAAAACAAAAACAAATTTTCGTATTTTATTGTTGTGTTCAATATAATTTCTCACTCACTCACTTGTTTACGTTTTCTAAAAACAGGCAGTATGTTAATAATTAAGTAGAATTTTAAGTAAACTTTGAGTAGTAAGCAAAGGATTTCAAAAGAGCCTTTTAAAGGCTAAATTTAAATATGCATTACTTAATGGAAAACGCTTTACATGCGAACATAATCAAGACAATAATCTGTCAGCGTTTATTTTAATTGTACACAATTAGAACAACCAACAAGAAACACTAAAAATATTATCGCAAATTTTCAAATTTATTTCCTTCATTTTTATTGCAATTTTTTTAAAAAATTAGGATGTTGTCCATGTTTTGTATTTATTATTTATGTGATATTCCTCCGAAATTTAATATAAATTTAAAATTTAATTTCAAAATTTCTCGATTGTGTACAAAAGTTAACAAAGTTGCCTATCATTATAAGTAGATATTGGACAATCAAAGCACCATTTTAGATTCGTATCTCAGAGAAAAGATTTCCAGAATAAAGAATCTGCATATGTCTGCACTTCTACTCCCTTCACCCTTTATCTTGGTTATCTTGGTTCTATGGCGGTACAAGGGAAGTCATATGTAGGGTGTTTATTCTAGAGATAACTTTTTTTAGACAATTTTAAAAATTTTTTTTTTAAATTCACTTAAATATAAACTTAATTTTTGCTTTTAAAATATTTTTGTGTATTTTTCTTTTTATTTATAGAAACATTCCAAACAACTTTTTAATTTCTTCTGACTTCCTTTTTCGGCAGTTGTTGTATTTATTTCCACTTTGATTTGTAAATGTAATTTTTATTGGTTTCATTAGTTTAAGAAGTACTTGCGTTACATTCATTTCTTCATTTACTCATTCATTAGTTTAGTTACTTTTGAGTTCACTCTATGTTTTTGTAGTTTATTTGAAAATAGATATTATTTTTATTTTGTATTCAAAATAAAAAATGTAACATAAAAACTTGTAGATGTTTAAGAACTCATCATAATTTTATTAATGTTTTTTGTTTGAAATCTTGAGTTTTGTTTTGAATGCGATCTTTGAACTGTTGACGAAACCTCTCAAGTGGTAGGGCGCTTAACAGCAATTAGACAAATAAATAAATAAAATATTTTTGTAAATATGATTTGTTTTCTATTTAATCACTATCATTGTTATTGTTCTTTGTGAAACCGACAACAAAAAGGGTACAATTGTTTTAGGCGATTTAGAATTTTCTGCTTTTGTGGTTCCACTTGAGGTAATTTTTGTGGTATTCAACAACCTTATTGATTTCTTTTTCTAATTGGTAACACGTGCACTAGTTTTGGGGTTTAACATTAAATTTAAAAATATATTAACTTCCTAAAAAATTTAATATGATTACAACTAATTTTTATTTAAATTTCTTAATCCTTAATGTTCTGCACGTACTAATCGCAATAAGAAAACTTCCTTCTTAGCATTTTTAAATATCCTGTTCCGAAATTGTTTTGTCAACATTTTTCTGTTACAACATTTTTACACGTTTATAACAATTAAAATGTTGTAAGTAAACATACAAATAAGAACCTCTACGAATACTGTCACGGGTTCCAGTTGGCCAAATCACCGTTGACGAATCGTCATCGTCATTTAATGAAAATGTATTTAATGTTGTCTTCTAATTAACTTTATGACGACAAAATGTGGGGATAGTTATATATATAGCAAATTTTACTAAATTTAAGTTTATTTATATTTATATATAAAAAGAAGTATACACGTAGTGGAGTGGCCAAGAATGTTTTAGTAATGAAAACACCGTCGTTTTGCAAAAAATAATTTCACACAGGGAAGCAAATTTCTAAAACCTTGCAATAAATTTTGAACCGCGATTAATCGTAAACCGTAGGAAAATTTTTATATCTAAAGCAGTGGATAAATTCCAAAATAGCATTTAAGTGATACATATAGGAAGGAATATATAGAAATATTAAAAATTTCCGTTAGATAAAAATTGTTGTTTTCAAACTTCAAACCGATCCCTGCGGAACTTTTTTAACAATCCGAAAAAATTATCATATGTTTTATTAATAACTTTTAATGTTCTACACGACTATACTTTGCCGTTTTTGATATTCGCAAAAAGTTTGAAAAAGTTATAGCCCGAGTGTACACTTTGATCTCAGGGTACGTTGGGGTACGAAGTTTGCGCGAAATCGGCGCAGTGGTTCCGGATATATGGCATTTAAATTTTCCTATATCTATATAATATATATATTAAATTCTCGTGTCACGGTGTTTGAAACTGAACTCCTCCAAAACGGCTTAACCGAATTTTATGAATTTTGATGAGAATAGCTCGTTAAGTATAAACATACCATACAAACCAATTCAATTTTGGTTTCTACGGTCATACAGTGGCTATGGTAATACAGTGTTGGTATTGTGGCTTTTTTTGTTGTTTTTTTTTAATACCCTTCACTACAAGTGGTGTATTTTATTTGTAATGTGTTTAAAACTACGCATCCACATACACATTAATGCATGTATATGATATGCCGCTCAAATAAAGAAACAAACTCATAGACTCAATATATTTTGATTTAACGCTTCTTTAGTAAAAGCATTCGTAGCCGAGTTGTTAAGTTCTCTTTTGAGACTGATGATATTGCCAGTTCGAATCCCAAAAATATTTTTTTTTTATATTTTTTATTTAATTTTTTTATGTTAAAAAAAAACGATTTTAAGATTATAAAACGAATTTCAAACATCAACTTTGCAAAAGGGGAAACGGGCTTAGGTACATATATACATTTTTTGTTTTTTTTATATTCTTCGGCACGGCGAAATGAAAAGTTGACGTGGCTCAATTAATATTTATTTATACCCCAGCAAAAATTTTCAATAATTAGAAGCAATAAAATTAGAAACAGCATCCAAAGTGCTTCGTCTGTTGCTTCTTAAAATTATTGACGTTCACAACTGCAATGTGGAAGGCATATATTCAGCAATATATTTGTCGTTGACTTTACTGCAGCGCAGAAGCACTAAAGTATGGCAAATAGTTATTTGCACATATTTCATGTAGTGAATTCACATAAAGAATAACTGTGTGAATGAAGCATACATTGGATTCCGACGGCAGAGCTTCTACGTGAGGAATCCCATACAAAAATCATGTAATATTTAACAGAAATGGAAGCGATTCACAACTGATCTCTGCCTTACAAACCTGCTTCCGAGTAAGCACAAATTTTTGCTGGGACCTATCTAAAGAACGTTATTTATGTATATAACTTTTTGTTCTTATCTCATCATGGTGAAGGGTATATAAGATTCGGCATAGCCGAATATAGCACTCTTACTTGTTTTTTAATAAATATATAATTTGAATTATTTTATTGTCTGGTCTTTTTAGTTCAAGTATTGTTATGTGTTGTTTTTTTTTTGCTAATGGTGTTTTCTTTTGTACAAAAAAATGTGACATTTTATTAAAAAAAATGCAATTTGGTGTCTGTTTCTTAAAAAGTTTGCTCCCGAAAAGGATGGCTTGTTTTATTCTAAAATACTCATCCTTTTCGGGAGCAAAATTTTTAAGAAACAGAAACCAAATTTCATTTTTTAAAATAAAATGTCACATTTTTTTTGTAGAAAAGAAAACACCATAATAAACTTCAAAAAATAAATAATTTATGCATTTTTTTTTATTGAAATATAAGAAAGAAATGTTCTTGCCGACATCGTGGGCCGGCAGTTAATTTATAAAAAAAACTAAATTAATCGGTTAACCGATCAATAACAAAATTAACCGATTAAACCAAAACCTCAGTTAATTAATCGAGCGGTTAACTGATTAAAGCAAAAGCCCCATTAAATGAATCTCCTAATACTTACAGATTATAAACTTATGTGTAGTTTATAGAACACGAGGGGCTTTAGGCTCAGTTAGTCTTTACATTCTGTTCTGTTACGAACCAGCTGATTTGCTTTTCTTTTTAAAAAAAAACCTGTGAAATTGATTAGTTTTTCTGTTCTGTTCAGTTTGTTAAAATCAAAAACTTGTTAAGTAATTGTAAGTGACATCAAAATTAATAATAAAAAATACATATTTATACTGAAATAAACTATTTTTGATTTTAAGAATTCATAAAATTTAATTTCTAAAAATGTATGTGCATTAAAGCTATTGAAATAAAACAACCCTACAAGAAGTGAATGAGCGAGTAGTCACTTTTTTCACGTTGGTGTTAAGAAAGTGACAACTCGCTCATTCTCTTCTTGTAGGGAATGGACGGTGCAAAACTAAAAAATTTGTCATAAATGGCTGATAAGTTGCTACAATTTCGTAACGGAACGGCACGGAACAGAACAGAAACAGAAAGTAAAGACTAACTTGAGGGTTACACGATCAAGTTTTGCCTATCAAGTTTTAATACTCTCACACTTTTCTACCAATACACTCATACTTTTAAAAATTGAAACGAACTTGCCTTTAACATTCTCTTTCCAGAGAGTGCTTTAATTTACGTTCAAGAAAACAGCTGATTTCAAGGTTAGTGAGCAAATTTTTCGTTTGCCTTTATAAATTGTTTTCTTGATGACATCTTGAATGTAAATTGCTCAAAAAATAGTATATGTAAAAGACTATCAAGAAAATCTTGATCATGTGGCTGCACTGTAACTGAGCCTTTACTCGTCCGTTCAAATTTCGAAATTTTAGTTTTGTTTTAAATGTAAGTTGAACGGACGAGTAAGGCCGAGGCCACGCAATGAGCGGCTAAGCGTCAAGCGTCTGAGCGATGAGCGTCAAAGCGTCAATTTTGAGCGGCAAGTGGCTTATTACTGAGCGTCAGTTCTGAGCGGTTAGTTGTTAACATGCTATTGTAAAGAGTGGATTGTTTAATGTTATTACGCGAAAATCGTATTCATATGAATTTAATGCGTTTATTAAGAAAAAAAAAAACAATTTGCGGCCTGTTCGTCGATTTCGAGCGAAGACTTCGTTCGCTTAACTTACATTTAAAACAAAAACAAATTATAATAACAAATTATAATATATATATGTATATTAATCGAAATCGACGAACAGCCCTTGGTGTTCATCATTAACCATATATATACAAATCTACCCAAATGTGAAATCCATTGATTTGCTGTTGCAAGCAGATAACACTAGATTGGCAAAACCAAAAAATTAATTTTCGGTTTTATTTTTATTTTTAAAATTTGGTAATCTGTCTTGCCATAATAGCGGTCGGCTTTGTACAGATGAAATTGTAACCTCCACATTCACTTTTGCCATGTTTATTTTTTGACGTTCAGAAAACAACTAAAAATTAGAACAAGTTTTATTCCTGAGCGACGACGCTTAGCCGCTCAAAAATTTCGCTCGCTTGCCGCTCATTTCGTGGCCACTTCGATAGTATTTCATATGTTTTAATTTTTTGACGCTCATCGCTCAGACGCTTGACGCTTAGCCGCTCATTGCGTGGCCTCGGCCTAAGGCGCTCGTGTTCTATAAACCACACATAATTCTTATGGGGATCGATGCACGCAATAACACAATTTGGAAAAGTATTATTTTAATATTTGTTTTGTTTGGCTTAGAAGTCTATTTTAGTAAATGGGTAATTTTAACCTATGTTAGACAAAATGGTTAATTTTATTAAACGAGTTTTGAAAGAAATGCTAAAATGTTACAAGCTCCATATTTGAAAACTTCAGTTCTCATATCCACATTAAAAAATAGCGTTTTATTTAATTTAGGCTTAAATTTAGTAAAAACTACAATATTTGAACTTTGACCTCAAAGGGGCACGCCTTCAAAATCTCATATTTGGCTTACCATGCGTAGTATGCTCTAAACCTCGGAATAATAATTCATGCAGGTTTTACATAAATTTATAAAAGATAAAAATTCCATATCGTTACCTAAAACGCAAAATGCCCTAACAAACCAAAAACTTAAAATCGACTTTTTCATTGATGTTGATGTATTGCCTCAACTCAATTGGAATCTTTCGACCAAAATAAGCGATTTTAATAACCAAAAAAAAAAACAAACGGCCTAATCTACAAAAGATTAATTAATGCTAAGTTCACACTTAGGTTTTTAAAGCGTTTAAGCAAAATGTTGATTTAGCTAATCCAAGCCGTTCACATTACATTTGAGATGATTAAGATGACAGATGATTAAGAAAAAAACACAACAAACAAATTTTTTGTGAGAATTTATGAATTATTTAAGGAAAAAAATAAAAACATTAAGCAGAAATCTTGGCCGGTTGTACACGATCATTTTGGCGATTCTACATTTGAAGTATGTTCAGTGGATTCTATGTGATTTATGAAGTGATTTAGTTGTAATCATGTCAATTTGAAGTGATTAACAAATCACTTCAACGTATTCAACGTTCCAACTGCTTAAACGCGTTTAAGAAGCCAAATGTGAACATACTATAAGATAATAATGGTCGTTTCACTAGTATGGTCATTGGCGATGAAATAAATGATATTTTGGGCCATTTAACACACATTGTCATGCACCCATCCTCGATGATGTCTTGAAGTAGTGGCCAACTGGGATACATTAAATGTGTAAAAAGACATTGATAAACTACTAAACTCTCTACGTATTTGAATGTCTAATTTTTAAAATTACTAGTATTTGCCCTTCCACTTGTCCTTGTAAATAATTGTACCTGAAAAACCATCTTCTGATGTGGAAGTTACATCCATACAAACATACACGTATACCAATTGTAATGACTATTATGAATTCCTGCCACAAAACCGCAAAAAGTTGTGAAAAGAAATTAAAAAGTTCGTTTCTTTCGTTTATTCTGACAGTTTGAATTTAACATTTTAAGTTTTTGTTTTATTGTAAGGATTTGGAGGGGTGATCAAAAAGTTTTGAAGTAATTTTCCTGAAGAATAATATGAAAGAAATTAATATAAATTTTAGGTTGATTCCAGCTGGCATTTTCCTGATTATTTTTTCTAAATCACTCAAATGAGTCTTCTCAGAACAGTTTTGATGATTAAAAACGGATTTATCACTTGAGCGATTGAAAAAGGATTTACATATGATTAATTTTAATGCTCAAAAATGAATCAGCAAATTGTATCACAAATGATTTTTTGAGGTGATTTATCGGTAGGGTACCATTTTCTCACAACGAGAGTTTTTCTAAATGATTCGATTATGATACAAAATACTAGCTGGGATATTATCAATAAACATGTTTAACTACATACATCCAGGTTAACTGTAGAATGTCGGATGTCTTTGAATGAGATTGCGAAGCATTCAAGGGTAACGTTTATATGGATACCAAGGCACTCGGAATGCCCGGACAACCAGATAGCAGATGAGCGTTAATTGATCAATTCATTGGCCTTCCAATGGCTCACTGTAAGTCAGCTATCAAGCGTGAGTCTTACGCAGATGAGGTGGACCTGTGAGTCCACCTGCTTCATGTCCAGGACACTATGGCCTGGATATGATAAACGAGGAATAAGCTTTCTACTTAGTTTCAATAGGGACCAAATCAGAACAGTGGTATCAGTTGTAACTGGGCACTGGCCGGTGGAGACGCATGCTAGAAGAATGGGTCTAAAATTCAATGACTACTGTATTAGTTGTCATGATGAGGAGGAAGAAGAAACTCTGCTTCACTTTCTTTGTCAATGCCCTGGTATACGGGAAAATACCCGGGGGAACAGGTCTTTGCCTTTTTAGAGGATCTAGTTGGGAAAGAATTTAGATCGCTTCTTCTCTTCATTAGGAAGACGAATTGGTTAAACGCAGCAGTGACGCCATCAGAGTAATTTCTCTGTAGGATGGGCATTGATGCTGGGTATTACAAAGGGACCACTGAAGGACCCAAGTGAGCTGTCTCTCGATTGCTGCCCATGGAACCTAACCTAACCTAAATTCATAAATATCGATCGAAATAAGAATACAATTTAAATGGAAATTACGATAGATCTTGAATGCCTTAATTTTCCCCTTCATCGGACTCGGCATCAACAATAGAAGAAGATTATCTGATTCAGGTTGTTATTTTTCCTGGAAAACTGCAAAGTTTAAACCAGCGCTTAAGAAACTATCTTCCATTTCTTAATTTTTCATTGGCAAAAAAAAACTGTTGCTCTTACTTCTGATTTATTAAATGTAAACAGTCGATGTGAAACCAACTCAAAAAGCGGAAAGTTGTACAAAGTTTCGACTGCAGTTTTTTAAACCCTGGTTTAAACATTGTAACAATTGTGTTATAAGAATAAAAAATTTTTACGGCCAATTTCAACAAGTTCAGTTAAAATTAACTATTACTTTAACTTCCAGTTAATAATTATTTAGCAATTACATATAACTGAACTTGGGAAAATTTTCGTATTGATACTGTGTTTGGTGAGGCAGGCAAGTCAGACTTACCTTCTGTCTAAGAGGTGTGTTGCGATCAGCATGTCAGGAATAATGAGAAGAACTTCTCAAGCGACTTTGGATGGTATTCGACTATAGAGCAGTAAGTGATGGGAATGGCTGCTGAAAGTCTTTTTAAGCTGAGGGAACGGGTACTGCTAGAAAATTTCGCGATTGGTCACTTGCGAATCTGGAACGAAATTGGCATTGCTCGTTATTGCCTGGGCCCGCTCGGTTCCACGGATTACATGGGCAAAAGGGTCGTATTGATTTTCTGCAGTGTTTTTTTGCAGTGTGTTTTTCGAAGGGGACTGTATGTATCAACAGCTATATGGCTTTTAGGGCCTTGATGGGCTGTTTTGTTAATTGAAAACTAGTGGATGATTGTACAAGAGAAAAATCTTAGGGAGTATAACGTGAGGCTATGCTGTGTATTTTTGTGAACTCTTTTAAACTTCATCAAAAACATTATTTAGCGTTTGGCTCACACACCTAGGAACGATATCTATTTCTTCAGTGTTTGTGTTGACGAGCACAACCCTTAATACCGTTCGTAACTATTTTCAAGAAAGAGCCGAACATTATATAGTGTTCTGTTCTTAGTTAAAAAACAGAACAATTGTAGTGATACTTCAGACAAACATTATATTTAAATATTCTATAATGTTTCTTTTATTTACATTGATAAAGAAATTAACAAACAAAAAATGTTAGCAACGACCGCACCACGAACAGTTTGCGAGTGTATTGTGTATAAGCTTCGTTTGGTTAAATTATTTTGCTGGCTTTGTGTTTTTTTTTGCGTATGAGTATTTTGTTTTTGTAAAATATATTTGGTTTTTATTCCAGCCAAAAGGGCGCTAAGTACAACCGAAACGAGCGAACACTAATGAGCTGAACCGAACACAATGAAGTTTGTGGTTTAAAAAAAACCGAACGGAATTAAATGTTCTCACCTTTTTCTTACGTTGGATAAAAACAGTATTATTTTTGTGTTCGGAAGATGACAAACAGGGAAACGTTATTTTTTTAATGATTTACTACACAAACACTATTAGCGTTTGTGTTTTCCACAAATCTACCAATTTTACCGAACACAAAGGAGCGATACTAAGTGTTTATTTTCGAACACAGGTATTACCATTTATGCATGCCTTTTTGTTCGTAGATCTTTATTTTCTATTTCCATTCAAAATACATATTTGGTCCTGTAGGTATCGAAATGCATCAAATCACTTTTTGTGGACGCTTAGAAAACTGTATCGTCAGCAAAGGTTGATATCTGGCTGTAGTTGTTGGTTGTCATGTCTAAAGTTTATATCAGATGGAAAAGAAGTTTATTTTTTTTGTGTTTTACGAAATTTTAATAGGGATTATGTGCTTCCTTGCTTCCCTCTGGGACTCTAGCATTAATCGGTTCCGCAAAACATAAGAAATTTCCATATTAAATAACAAATTGTCGACAAATGAAAAAGGTTTCCAATAGTTTACAAGTGTTAAAGGGTAAATTTAGTATCAGTTTATGTATTAGGCATTCATGTCACACTCGATCAAGGCTTGAAAAATATCAATGAAGAGTACAGGGCAAAATATATTTTTCTTCCAACGTTTTTCTGCTGTTCCCTGTGCTTGTTAAATTTTGCTATGTTTTCTTCTTGATCCAAGTTTAAGACTTTTAAGCATTTAATAACATAAAACATCTATATTTTATATTTGGATATCGACCTGACCCTCTTATTTTTATTAAGAAAACATTTAAAAAATCGTAAGATGCCAACATATTTAAATAAACAGATGTACAAAAGTTGTATGTACTGTAAAATAATGATATAATCATGAGCTTTTTCCTATTTTTTCTCCATTTTTTTGAGCAACCGCATTTTCATTCATTTATTCATTTTAAGTATCCCAACTATTTTCACCTTTTTCTCTTTTTTTTTTGTTTTAATATTCAGAGGTAACAAGAACATTTAAATGTGAAGTTTGAAAGACATTGTAAAAGTAGAAACATTTAATCTGACCTGAATAATTCATGTTGTATTTTAAAATTAGCATACGACCTTATCTCTGTGTAAGTGTGTTTGTATGAGTGGATGAATATTTGTATAGGTACGTTACTAAAAGTGTACGAATACAACTTTTGCACTTAAAATCAAAAGTTACGTACAAAGACTTTTGGCTATTAAGTGAACTTAACCAGGCAATAAATATATTTAAGTAAAAAACTGGATAACATTTAACTTCACCCAGCTAGTCCGCACTGATAGAAAGGGAGTCCGTTAGTTAGCCACTCACCACCTCAATAATTAACTACGCAAGAATTTTAAAGCTAAACTCTCGATAGCATTATTTGAAATGGCTGCCAGACTATTTGAAATTAGCAACTCTGTTTAAATAACAAGTCGGGTGTTTCTGGTGTTTGAATTAAAAATTTGGGCACATTTACGTATATAAGGCCAGATTCACAGTGTCAGAAACATTTTCACTTGGTGTTCACAATAAATCCACAATCTTTTTCACAATCACACAAATTTTCCTTTAAATTTTACCCAGAACAATGTTACTAAATAATTATTATTTTTTAAAACATATTGTTTAAATTTTCCTTCAAAACTAAATAAAAATTAATATAAACGTCATTTACAATTTGCGGCTTAGGACAACAGGCTTATATTTGCACCTTAACTACATGTAGGGTTGCCATCCGTCCTCTTTTCCCCGGACACCATCCTCTTTTTTTGGGTATCCGGGGCAGTCCTACTTCTTTTTCATCAAGTGTCCGGGGTTGTCCGGCTTTTTACACCTTCATTGTAAATTTGTTCCTGGATTTAAATCGCAGTTCACAAAATTCATTAAAAAAAAAGATTTAGGTGCTTTTTAAGATAGGTATGATTTAATTTTTGGGGACGTAACGTGACAAAAAGAGTACTTTTCTTTGAATGTGCCCAAAATGGAGCTCCCAAAAAAAAAAATGGAACAAATAAGCAAAAGCAACCTTATCAATGCCGTTACTTTTGTTCAAATAAATACTTATTGCTCAAATGATTATATTAAAATTTTATTTTAAGATTCTTTTTGGAAAGAAAAAAAAATCATATCTTAAAAAAAGCACATCCCTCAAAGTTTAAGGATTTTTAAAAAACAGTTTGAAGTATTATATAAAAAAAAAATCAGAAAAAAGGGTTTTGACTTAGTCCATTTTTAAAATTTGATATATTGCATATACATTTGTTTCAATATATTTATTGTAGCCTCAAGTATTCTCTTTAAACTGACAAAAATCATCTTCGTATGTAAAGTAGTTTTCGAGATATTAAAAGAATAAACTCAACACATTCGGCTTATTCGGCGATATTATGACAATTTGAATATGACATAACTTTTGAAAAAAAAATTAAAAAATTGTTTTTCGTTGATATGTGTTCTTTATGGGATCAAATAAACCCTCTCGCCAAATTGCATTCAAATCGAAAGGGGTCGAGTCCCACTCTTGGTTGACTTGACATGGAATTACCCAAATTAAGTTTTTGTGTGCCGTCGTTAATTTTATTAATATTAACTTGTTTAGAAAGTGTCCTCTTTTTTCGAACAAATGTCCTACATTTTTTATGCTGGCGTCCTCTTTTTCTCAAAAAATATCGATATATCAAAATATCGATATTTAAAAAAAACATAATCGATATATATCGCCGATATTTAAAATACCGATATATCCATATTGAAATATGACTATCGAATTCGATATTTTTAAAAGTTAGTCTTCACTAAAAACTCAAAATTGAAGTCGTTTTTTCAAACAGAATATTTTTTAAGAGTTGGCATCACTGCATCATATCATCTTTTTTTAAACAAATATGAAGATCTTAAATGATTTATAAGAAGCAGTGCCGGATACAAGAAGCAGATTGACAGGAGAGCACATAAAACAGAGAGTGCTCCTGATGTCCATATCTCATGATTACTGGTTTGACTCAAACAATCAAAAACATTTTTAGTTAAAGTTGGTACTTTTGGGGTGCAATTCAAAATAAAGGTAAGTTGGTACCTCCATGTTTACTTCGTAATTTACTTATTTTTAGATTTCATATGGTTTTTTTGTATTCTTCCCTTTTGGTTTTTGTTATAATTGATTTTTTTGTTTTGATTGAATTTTTTGTTTATATTAATTTTTTGAAATAAAATGAACCAATAAAAAGTAACAATGTCATTACATATAATATGTTTGTACAAAGGTATATTAAATTTTTTAATTTGGTAATAGTTTCAGCAAAATACGTTCGATATATCGATTAATCGATATTTTTGAAATAATAAATATCGATACTCTTAAAAAATATCGATTCGATATATATCGATAAATTTTTTCAATTTGCCCATCCCTAGTAGAAATAGACTGAATTTTTAAAAAATTTAAGTTATATTTTTAATCAAAAAATTAAAGGAAAATATATAAAAAACATTGGAAAAAAGGAGAAAAAAGTTTAATAACCGATAAAACAATTTATTTTCTTTACAAGCATTTCTAAATTCTATTGTCATAGTCTGGCAACATCTGGCTTCAGTATGACTCAGTTAAAGTGTTGACTAGATGTTGGTAAAATGTTTAATGTACCAGTAACATGCTACATTAGCGTTGGAACTTTGAAATTGTTTGATTTTTCTTTTTTCCCTGTTTGAATATGAGGAGAATATTTAAAGGAAATTAACATGAACTACATGGAACATGAAGACATCCTGATATTTGTGCATTTTATAACTTTGTGCTCTGCTAACAGACAATTACTAGGGATGGACAATTTAATATTGACATCAAATTTAAGTAAAAGAATAAACATTATTGAAAGGGGTATTTTCCCATACCGTATCGGTCAGTTCGGGAAAATTCTCCGGAATGAAGGCATCTATTTACGTACTAATTTAATGAGATCTATATTAAATAACAGATCGAAGATCATAAAAGTTGGTTTTTAGTTATAACCACTAATTTTATGCTAATTTTTGATATTTTGTCGCGTAAATACGAAAAATTCAAATGCTTTTTCTCGAACGACAGTATATCGTTCGGATACATTAAAAAATTCAAAATAGTAATGTGTAAAAAGAAAAGAAATATTAAATTTTTAGGGAAGTTGGTCCATATTTGCACCCAGAGAAAAAACATGTTTAAATATGGGCACCTCCAACAACACTTTTTTTAAAGGTAAGTTTAAGTTTCAAATTTAAGTTATTTTTTTTTTAATTTAACCATATTGTTGTCACCGACAACCATATTATAATTAAATTAGTCCTCAATCAACAAGCCACAACCATATTTTGGTTGCCTCCGAACATATGTTTAACACTTAAAATAGCATGGTTGGTCTGGGTGCCCCGGTAGGATGGTCTGGGTGTAAGCTAGTCTATCAGCGCCGGGGCTGCGGGTTCGATTCCCGCCAGAGACTCTGGTTTCTTTCCTGCAGACAAGCGTGGAGCATCGCGGATTAGCTTAGGGAATTAAAAAAAAAACCATAACATGTTGCTCTTAGAAAGAGGAATTTACTACACAGAAAAAAATAACAACAGTAATTAAGTAATAAAGGAACATTTTTTAAAGTTTTTCAAATATATTTAACAATTTTCCTCATTAACATGTTTGTAAATTAACATATTGACAATTTGTTTCAGCTGAAAAATAAATACATACAATAAAATTAATTTTGTGCCAAAAAAAAAAAAAAAAAAATTAATTCGACTTCATATCATCTACGATATCTTGGCGCACTTCAAACAAAAGTGAACCAGCGAGTTTTGTTATAGAAAAAGCAAAGAGATAGTTTTGAAAATGTCGGTGAGTGGAACGAACCAGTTTTGTTACCAACTGCAATTTTAGGTCAAATCAAAATATAGAAAAAGACATGGTTCAATACAATTTATTTATTTATTCTCTTAAAGTGCTAGAAGATCTGTCAATATCAATTGTTATCTCAATTTTTAAAAGAACGAACGAGTTTTGCAACTTACCTACTTATATGTAAAGTAGACTGAACCTTATTTGCTGACTTGAAAATATTTGAAGAGGATCCTCTTCATTTTTTTATGTTTTCTTCACAATAAATCTTCAAGCTCAAGGTCACTTTTATATAAAAAATATTTATTATTAATCAAAATTCAGAAATTTTATAAGAATAAGATAGGAAATACAATTAGTTTATAAAAATGGAATAGAACAATTTTTGTTTTTAGTGCCAGATTATTTACTCTAATTTTACTCTAGGTGTACTAGTTACTCTCACACTCGGGGCGGCTCTTAGCAAGCGCATTGTTTGTCACCCAGCGGTTAAGATCCAACTTGGAGTAGGCCCAGGGCAGGTATCCATGTAAATCTTTTCCACAGTGGTAATTATGTGACTGCCCCGGCAGTCTAGCTGGTAGTGAGCTAGTCTATCAGTACCGTGGTTGGGGGTTCGATTCCCGCCAAAGACTCTGGTCTCCTGCAGACAAGCGTAAAGCTTTGCGGGATTAGTTGAGGGGAAAAAATTAATGACAATTAAGCTATTTTTAGTTTAATCTAGCTCTTTTATCTCCATTTTGTATTAATTTCACAACGTTGACTTTTGCTTAATTTTTATTTTTCAGAGTTAAATAAAGGCGTTATTGATTTTTATAATATCCGCGCGGATTTCAGTAACCTGTTAACTTAACTTGAAGAAAATCATGAAAAATGATGTGATTATGTAGCAAAAATTTTCTTATTTTGCAAAATTCCAGACATTTTTAGGTGCTTTTATTTGTGGCCTACCGTTGTATATGTAAGTGCCTTCATACTTGTTCATGTAAAATGCTTAAGTAACGTACATATGTATGTAATCAAAATTTCTTGTCTTTCGATTATACTTTTTGGGAAAATATGTAGTGCCTATATTAAGGCTTTTTATAATATTTGCTCTCTTGTCGGTAAATATACAAGCGAGTGTATTTGTAAAAGTAGTTTAATCCCAGCGGGAAAACTCAGAAGACCTTCTTACTTCAGGCCTTTTTAAAGGCCTGCTCAAAAGATTTTTTGATTCAATTACTATTCTTATCTAACTGCTAAAGAAGGCCTAATAGAAGGCCTCGGCTCTTTCGTATAAAAGATAAGATACACCTTCCACACTCGCTTCTTTGAGAAGGGAGTAGAAAAGGAGTAACATTGTTTGTATTGTTTTTTTGCACAAGCAAAAGCAAAATCAATTTTTTTGGTCCCGTTGCCCTTCTTATGTACCTGCTAAAGAAGCGAGAGCGGAAGGCCTTCTCCGCAATGACAACGTGTGTAAAAAATACATGAGTATAGAATGGAGCAAGAAGGCCTTGTACATCCAAAAGAAGGGGTACAGAGGCCTTCTAGAAGGCCTTCCTACTCCTTCTTTTTCCCGCTGGGATGTAAGCAGAAATTAAACTTACAACTACTTGCGCACATACAAACTATTACATTTATTCATTTATACACACACACTTGTTAAAACATTCTACTAACACTTTAAATTATTTACTTAAATATTTTTGTTGCTGCCGTTTGCTTTTTAGTCTTCCTCTCTGAAACTAGACGACCAAGTTGTTTCCTACAACAATTAGACGTCAACTCAAAGTCAAATAAAACTTTAAATATTTACTTTAGCTCATGGAAAAGTGCCTTAAGGGGTAAAAAGTTTATAAAGTCTACTTGTATGAAAACAAACTTCTGCATTGCACATCTCGTTGTGAATATGAGTAAAGTGACTGTGAGGAGTATCTATGTAAAGGATTCACACAAACTTGAGAGTATGAATACTGAGTAACATGCATGTATCGATAGGATTTGTGCATGTGTAAATGCGCCTTTGTATGAGGTTGCAATGTTGAACTCCTTGATTTCAAAAGGTTTCTTTTGACTTTGAAATAAAGATTTGTGCACATTTTTTGTCTATATGTTTGCAATTTTTCCTGCATCTCAAAGTATTTATGAATTTAAAATTTTATCTCTTCATAAAGAAACACAAAAGCTCATGATTTAAGAAATTTTATTATGAAACAAAGTCATAGAAAATGTTGATTTTAAAAATTCCTAAATGGAACTACAGCTACTCATACTATAAGTGGGACGTAAAATAAAATCCTGGGTTTAATTTGAAAATTTCTATTAAATATTGCTTATTTTATAAAAATTAAATTTTCGCAATTTAAATTATAGCTACATAAAATAATTAACATAAAGTATAGTAACTAAGGATTTTTATGAGGTGTCCCACTTACATTCTGAGTGGCTGTACATACTGAAACGGTTAATTAAAACTAACAAGGAGTTATAGGCGGGCCAAGCGAGAGATACACAGGGTTGTCAACTTTAAAATATCAAAAAGCACCAGAACCGATAAAAAAGCGCGTAATTTTCAAAAAAAAGCACTAGATTTTCAAAATTTTATTTTTGATTTTTATTTATTTAAATAATTTTTTTTTTAATAATTCAAATACAGTTTTAAACTGTAAAAAGTAACAAAAAATAAAATTCAATAACATAAAACTAAAAAAACATTACAGTTAAATATTCTTTGTATTATATACAAAGCATTTTAAATTTTTAATTTAAAATATCACATAATTAAATTAAAGTCTATTGTTTCCTCATCATCATCTGGCCATAGAACGGTTTTAATTTCAAATTCCGATGTTTTATAAACATCATTACTGTTAATTAAAATATTTACTTGATCCGGTATTTCATATCCATCGCAACAGCAATTTTCTCTTTTTAATCCATTTTTAATGTTAAGTAAAGCATTAACTGAATTTAATGACATTCGATTTCTTATTTTAAATTTGTAAAGATTCATGTCACTAAAAACCCTTTCAACTTCAGCGTTTGAATAAGTAAGTGACAAAAGTTTAATGGCAAGATTAGCTAAAGCTTCAAAAGGGTTTAAATCAGTTGCATCCTTATATGATTTCACTTCAATCCAGAATTCAATTGTGGATTCGACATTTTGCCATTTCATCAGGTGGATCATTCGCCATCCATTTTCAATACCTGACAAAATTTCAATATTAGATTCGACATGTGTGGCTAACGGCATAATGTCATCTTTTATATGAGATTAAAGATTTGGTGTCACTGATGTTAAAAAAGAAGCACTAAAAAAAGCACTAAGCACTAACTCGAAAAATTTCCGCGTCGAAATTTTTAAAAAGCACTAAAAACAGTGCTAAAAGCACTGAGTTGACAACGCTGGAGATACATTATATCACAAGTAAATCGTATTAGACTTACTTACTGTCAATTATGGTCTAACTACGAAAAAATGTTGTTACGTTTTAACTTACATAAAACATCTTTTGGACATGATACTTATTGTAACTGTTGCTGCAGGATTCTGTAATAAATATTCAGGCCCCAGTTAGCTGACAGTGAGAGTAATGCAAACGTACAGTTTACTAAACGTTAGCTGTTAAAACGATTATGGAACAGTAAAAACGTGTCATGATTATACAATGAGCAAACAATTTTTTTTTAAGTGCGTGCTACATGTGTAGTTTAGTAATTAAAGTTAAGAAGTTGTAGAACTAAATTTGCTAAAAGTTATCAAAAATTAAAATCTAAAAGAAAACGTCGATAGCTGCCCGTATATACCAGAGATAAAAAATAAGCCAAAAATAAAACTCAAAAATAATTTTTATTTCCTGGGGAATAAACAAAAAACTCAAAAATAATTTTTATTTCCTGGGGAATAAAAAAAAACTCAAAAATAATTTTAATTTCCTAAATATATCATGAAATAACTTTTATTTCTGAGGAATAAATAAAACTCAAAAACTTAATTTTTTTTAAGCAAAAAGTTAAATTCAATTTGGATGAAGTTTCCCGACGATCTGGCCTAAGCAACCAGTGAAATGCGCATAGGAATAGCTTGTCCCTTCAACAATAAATTTCGGTTTGCCAATAGTATGAAATGGGAATTTAGCACATCTAAACGAAACCTTGTTAATTAATTTTTTGAATCCCAAGAAAAACTTTGATAACTAATATGCATGTGGCAGTGTAAATAAAACTGAACTGGCAAAATAAAATAAAGTAATTTGTTTTTATTTTTTTTTTCTTTACCCAATTGTAGTTGGGACTGTAAGAAAAGATAAACTCACTTTTTATTGTTGTTGTTTTTGTTTAAGCTTTGATATTGTTACAAGTAAAACTGGGGTTTATAATTCTTATTCGCTTAACAGTTTTATTTCTATAGTATCTTTAGTTTTTCTAAAATCTTTGGATAAAGTTTCCTGACGATCTGGCCTAAGCAACCAGTGAAATGCGCATAGGACTAGCTTGTCCCTTCAACAATTAATTTCAGTGTTTTTATCAAGAACAAAAATGTTCTTAAAGGACAAGTTTTAGAACTACAAACGAACTAAAACAAGTGCTGGATAATAAACTCCTATGCAGCGTTGCCATTTGTCACGATTTCCCTTTTTTGCAAGTTTTTTGAAATGCCAAAAAGTTTTTAATGTACTTAAAATTTTTTCAAGTTTTTTATAAATATATAAAGTTTTTCAAGTTTTTATAAATACATACAGTTTTTGCAGTTTTTTATAAATACATAACTTAAAATTTTCAGTTTATTGGATAAAAATATTACATAAATGATGTTTTTATATTTTCTCACTCCCTTATTAGTACAACAGTGTTTAATTGTGTATACTCCCTGTAGTGAGGAAGACGTTAAAAAACATGGATAAATATTTAACAAATAATGGTAAGAATATAAAATATTTATGCCAATTTTTAAATAAAATTTTTTATATTGTTTTAGTCCCAAGAAAAGAAAGATCTCCTAAATGAATTTTATTTTATGTATTGTTATTATAAGTTTTTTTTTTTTTAATATGTATGTATGTATGTAGTTCCTTGTAAACTATTTTATATTTAATTTTTTTATATCTTTAGATAAAATGAATTCCTAATACAATTTGGTATTTTCTTTGAAAGATTTGGCACTTTTGAAAAAAAAGAAAACAATTTTTTTTTCTGAGATAACAAGATTTTTTTTAAAAATATATGGTAACGCTGCTCCTATGCTACAAAACATTTTGTGCTCTTTTAATAATCAAATTTATTTTAAAAGAAATGTTGCTACATTTTCGTTCACTGAAAACGAACGACTGCTGTCAAAATCGTTATCACATATCCTTTTTTCTTTTAATCCTATTTTCCTCTTTGGGAATCGCCTAACAGAAAATTTTTTATATGGAGTCAAAATGTATGAGTGTCAAATTTACATATATGTATGTATATCATATATGTAAGAAAACTGAAGAAAACTTAACGGAATGGAAATTCATTATAAGGAGATCCATATATACTAATTTTTAAAATTTGTTCATTATATAGAAGACTTCGTTGTATAGAAATTCACTATAGAGAACTTCGAATGTATATATACACAGTGAAAATACACTTATTGTTTGCAAGTTAACGTGTATTAACTGATTATTAGACCCTATAAGTATATATATTATGGATCCTTATGAGGAGCGGAGTTGATTTAATAATGTTCGTCTGTAGGTTTGTCTGTCGATGTATATGTTGAAATTTGTTTTCCAAAGACCCCAGAAATGATTGTTATAAATTTAAATAACATATTGGTAGCCTAAAATAGTTTTCTGTTCAAATTCAACTAGATCTGTCCACAAATGGCTGAGATATGAGCAAATAAATTTTTACCCAAAAACCTGTACACACAGAAAAAAATCAAGGTAAAATCGTCGAAAACAAGGTTGATTTTACCGTTTTCGGTGGTAATTTTGCTTTACAATAACTTGCGAACATAATTTTTTTCTTTTAAATTAACTATAATTCATGTTAATTTAACATTGCAGAAATTTACTATTATTCTCAATCAACATTTCGCCATGTTAATTTAACATTGGTATTTTTTCAGTTTGTACTTATTGATGTCCTACTTAAACCTATACGGACATGTTCTGGTAATCGAAATCAATTGCATTTTTGTGAAAATTAACGTAGCTTTCCTGATTTCAAAAGAAATTTAGGTAGAGGAAAGTGGTGCTCAGAGTATGAGGTATATAAAAGGAAATATTTTTACACACTTTTAACATGGGAGAGTTTTAAAATTTTGTTCGATTTCAATTTCACGTAATTTCGATTTTCAGAACATGCCCAATAATTTTTATTTTTCACTTTTACCTTAAATTACCTTTGGTGGAATAGTGAAAATTATCAAAATCGTTTGCTAACAGACTTAGTAATAGACTTAAAAAAACCGTATTCTTCCCAAAAAAGGGTTTTGGCACAATAGCGCCTATATCATGAGAGATAGATGGACCAAATTTAGATCAAATATTTCTTATTAGGTGCAGTTAGTAGTGGTACGATTTTTATTAATACTATGGTGAATGGTATATTAGATTCGATACAGCCGAATAAAGCGATATTTCTTATATTTTTTTAAATCAATAATACAAAAACACTTACTAAATTCTTGTTAAAAGGACAAGCTTAAAAGTAATAGTTTAACATTACTAATAAAAAGAAAAAAAAAATAATTAATATAGTTTGACTTTTTTACCAAAAAAAAAAAAAAAAATTATATTACAAAAAAACATTGAGGAAAAAACATTAAAAGTTTTGATTGAACTGAACGTTTAATTTTTAGGAGGATAATTATAACGAAAGGTCAAATTGGGCAAAAAGGGGCACAAAAATATACAAAATGATACAAAAGGTTAAAATAAAGGGGCAAAGAAAGTGGCAAGGCAGGCAAAAAAGGGGTAACGCTGAGCACGACAAAGAAAATCTTGTTTATTGTAAATTTTGTATTCCCAAAAATTACTTTGATAATTTCATTAAACTTTTTAATTAAATGAACTTGCTTAAAGATTTTTGTTTTGAAAAATAATTTTCTCAATTGTTTCGTGTTATGAAAGAACAGAAACAGAATAAATGTCTTTATTTCGTAGTAACCATTGTTTTTAATAACTGGTGGGAGGGTCTTAGACCAACAAAAATATCCAAAGCAGATCACGGCAGCATCAATATTTTTCAAGAGATGGTTGCAAACGCACAAAGGTCATTTTGAAAAGCCAGTTTGTGGTCGTCAGTCAGTTGCTCAACCAGTTTTCATCCAATCAAACAGCATCTGAATGAAAAGATCTGCAAAACAGGTAGTCAAACTAACAGTTATGGTAACTGGGATGGTCAAATGTGGGATGATACGTTGTTTGTAGCATTAAAAATGGCAAAACTAAAAACATTCACTTTTTAGTCAAGAGATTTCCAAAAAAAATTTATTAATTTGAAATAATTAATTATAAATTCCTACTTGAATTAACAGCGATCAGTAGCAAGATAAGATAATAGAACTTTTAACAAATTACCCCTTTTTTATTTGTTTAAAATGCTAATGAGATCGATCGTTCACACTGAAATGTAGTGGAAAATGGGAAAAATTATGTGTTTGAAATGTGTTTTCACTACCAACTTCTAAAAAATTACTTGCGTGAATGTGTGTTGCGATGGGAAATTATGTAAAATTACAAAAGGAATTACATTTGTTTAAATCTCTATTTTGTCTCCCCGGGTTTCTTTTGTATATTTTTTATAATTTGATTGTGAAAAGGATTTTAAGAAATTACTCAGCATAAGTTTTCTTTGTGCAAGCATGTGTGTGTTTGACTGTTCATGGTTAAAGGGGTGAAATATTGTTCTAGATCGGGGACACAATGAATTTAAATGCTTAATTACGTTGTTTTTGTTTTTTTATTTGTTTTGTTAATGATTTTTTTTGCCGGGTTTACAGCAAACAGGTTTAACATGATTTCATTTTGTTGAAAGTGAAATTTTAGTACGACTGTGGTTTTAGTATTAATAAAGTTTTGTTATAATTAATTAAAAGTTTTGTTTAAAGCATTTTTTATACCTTTTGAGTTTTTTTTTTTTTTTTTTTGTTTTGATTTAAGAAATTGTTTTATGATAACACATCGAAAATTTCTTAAACGATTTTATTTAGGTTTTTACAATTTCAGTTTATTTGATTTTTTTATTAGAAATTAAAATTATTTCGCTTATATTATTAAAAGCTAAGTAAATTTTTTCAATTTCTGCTGGGTGTCCAGTACCCATGTTCTGTAACTTTGATGAGAACTTCTCGCATCGAAAAGATGTGAAACAAAATATATCATCGTTTCTCGAAAAGTAAGAAGTAAGTGAGTCTGTAACTCATGTCAAAAACTGTCAAAAGATATTACGTCGTTACGTTATTAATATCAAATTATATTCCACTCGATGCCGATGTGGCATTGCAGGCGTTGAAAACGCCAGTCACACATTGACCGCGACCAAAATTTACTAAACTTGAAAAATTTTCAACGACGGCGGTGAAAATACAACCGTCGGCAACACCAAATTATGTAAAGTGCGACTTTAATGTTTGTTGTTTGCAAACGAGCTTTGAAAAAATTCGTATTATTTTATAAGAATGTTAAAGGCAAAATAATTAAGCAATGAATAATGTGCCAAGAACAAAATGTTATTTTTATTAATTTTCGCATTTTGCATTTTTAATTGATTCTTAGTGTTAAAATTTTTCCACGACCCATTTTTATTCATGAGTTTATTTGACAGTTTAAAGCGGGAACTTTCTCACAGAAATTTTACAGACACACTTTTTCTGTGAATTGGCTAGTAGTTTCCTTACGTGACAGCTAGTACTCGCCAAAAAAAAGTTACAGACACAGTTTAGTGAGAAAAACAGCTATCGAAAAGTTTCTCGACGGGAGAGTTACAGAGCATGGGTACAGATTATGAAATTCTAAGGTTGCAATTTTTGTATATTTATCTTGTTCTTTTTATATTTTATATATAAATACAAATATGTACACTAAAGCCTTCAAGTTGAAAAGTGTGAGAATAACGAAGCAAAACAGAAAAGCAGAGTACCTATCTGTCCCATAAACTCAAGAATTGCTGCAACCAGCGCTGCCAGAAGTAAGATTTTACCTTATTTTTTAAGATTTTTTAACCGAAAAAAGATTTTATCCTCAAAAACAAGATTTTTTGTTTTGTCTAGACGAAAATTTTGAAAATTTTTAAACTTAATAATGGAACCTTGCGGTTTACTGGACAAAAAAAAAGGCCCAACCATTATGTGTTTAAGTTGGCTTAAGCAAATATACGAATACATGCTAATCATATGAGGCTAGCCATATTGAACTTACGGAAACTTTTTGTTCAATTTTATGAAACTGTCATTTGCTTAAGCAAGGTGCTAAACTGATCGCACATTCCGTACGGAATCAAATGTTTGTTGATTTTATTTTTGTTTTTTTTTTTAATACATTTGAGAGACTTTTTCTAAATTTTTGACAGTAGGTTTAGCAACGCTATGCATATTATGGTTGGGTCTTTAAAAAGCAACCTCTGTTTGGCGTTCAAGCGTGATTAATCAGGTGTAAGTTTTGCGCGTTTTATTCTGAATAACAGAAAATATTGCAAGTCAGACTAAAGCGGCCCATACACTTGCAATATTATTGTATGTGATATTCGCCATATTATTTCCATTTTGTCCTATATTATGCAATAGGTCGCACAATGGTTTCAGTCATTCAATAAAATGGTAGACATAACCTATAGGAATAACATAAGCAGCATTGTACAATGTTGCAACACATTTCACTTTCTTTTAGTTGTGCAATAAAAATCAAAAGTCTTTTGATTGATGCCAATATATTGTGCCACCATCGAAAATTACATACACATTGGCGATATAATTGTACACTACGTAAAATTGAACAATTTTATTGCAAGTGTATGAGCCGCTTAAGGTTCGCAAAAATTAAATAATAGCAAAAACATTTAATGGAAAAATATTTAATCCGAAGAGGTAATTTTAAGTGCATCGAAACACCTTTGAAAAAGCAGCTTAACAGGGGTGTCATGGAAATCGAAAACGTAAAACGAAAGAATTTGCCAGTTCTTTTTATTAAACTTTTAATCTAATTTTTACAATTTTTGCTAAAAAATTCTGTTTAATAGAGCATTATTTGTATAATAATTGTCATAAAATTTTTTTATTACAGAAATCTTATTAAAAAACGACTCTTAAAATTCTTTCGTTTTACGTTTTCGATTTCCAGGACACCCCTGTATATCTAGATTTATATAAATAAACTTTTAAAAATGTTTAGATTTTAGAGGTATTTTTAAAAAAAATCCCGCTAAATTGAATATTTAGCGGTTTTGAAGGTCGATTTGGCGGGAAATCTTCAAAAAAAAGTTGGCAACAGTGGAAATATATATTGATATGTTTTAAAGTTAATTTTAATTAAAAAAACCACTTTTTCCAAAAATAAGATTTTTTTCCAAAATAAGATTTTTTTTTTTTGTAAAATTAAGATTTTTGCTGAAAATTTCTGGCAGCCCAGTAGTGCGATTCACTAACTTTTAACACTTTAAAAAGTGTTAACTTAAACCACACATTTTGATGTTTGCACTAACCACTATGTGATTCACTAACTTATTTATAACAATGGTAAACAGTTTTATTTTTCTCTCTATGCAAATTGATATATCGTGGCAACTCTGCCAAGAGAAACATCAAAATAGGATAAAATAACAAAGAGAAAATAAAAAAAAACAAACAAAAACCTTTTAATTTATAGATTTTAAATGATATTGTGCAAAGTGCGTAAAACATTACTAATTTTTATCATTTTATTAATTATTTTATTTTAGTATTTTAATTTTAATTAAATTAAATTTTTAGTTTTATTTGAGTTAAATTGTTGGTTTTAGGATAAATAAATAAGAGGCTCCACGGAAAATTGGTGTGTGACAAGAAGTGGATAAATTTTAGGCTAAGTACCCCAAAGCCATAATATTCATCGACTTTATAGGTACAACGAAAAATAAACTTTTTGCTTAGCGGATTTAACCACACCAAAAATGTTGGTGTTAATAAACCACAATTTGTTTTGTTAAAAATAACAGCTGACTGAAACAGCTGGCTTTAAACAACAGCAGATGTCGTTAAAAGTGTTAGTGAATAGCAAAATGGTTAATTTTGTGGTTAACATTTTTAAACGAAACAATTGTGGCTTAAAAAGCATAGTGAATCGCACTACAGGTTGCAACAAAAATGGCAAGTCTTGACAATGACTAGGCAGATAAACAATATGTGCGTTCGTTTACTTTTCCAGATAAGTCCCAGTAAAATCCAGTAGGTGAGTAATATGAAAATTTTACAAATTTGTGTGTACGCGAACGCATTTCAGTAAAATCCAGTACAAATTTGTACAAATTTTGGGGTAAACGAACGCAGCTAATGTTTTAATGTTACTCCAAAAATATAAAAATTTTTGTTGAAACTGTTAAAGCCAAAATTCGTTCCAAATAAGATGCTATTGAAATTTTAGATTGTACATGGTCTTGTTTGTCATATTTTTATACCGCCAAAACATGCTTTTCAATTTCTCCAAGTTCAGTTTTAATAAACTATCTGTCAAAAACATATTGTTAACTGGAGGTAAAAGTAATAGTTAGTTTTAACTGAAATTGGTCAAATTGGGCGTAAGTCAAGTTTGTATGCAGCTAAAACTAAAGCCTTGCTGAACTGATCCCATTTTATATAAATATTTTTCCTTTTCCACAGTGTTGCCAGATTAGGGAATTTGTGCTCAAATTAGGGATTTCAACATTAATTTGGGGGCTGATTTTCGAAAGCGGGGATTTGGAATATACGAATACATATTACATTATATTTAGATAAATTACTTTGAAAAATAAAATATTCATTCTCTTAAATCTAAGGAACTTAACATAAAGAAAAATGTGCAAAATTATTTTGGTCAGGTTTAGGTGGATTACGGTGGAACTTTGTTTAACGTAGTCAGAAGCTCGAATTTACTTCCGCAGCTTGCACATAATTAATTCGACATGAATAAGTTCTGGACAATAGTCTCAATAGTAGTTACACTCCCGAAAATAATTTTTATCCACAAGTGGAAATCGAAAAAATCGTATATGGGTACTTACACTGAAGTTTTTTATTCAAGTTTTTCCCCTCTGTCACAGTTTCGCTATACACCAAAACTTTTTTAAAGTAATTATGTACATAATATAAACATTTTACTTTGATTACTAATTTTAATTGCTTGCTTGCCGCTTGTGGAAAAAAGTATACTCTTCTGTGGAAATTTCCATACAAGTTAAGCCTGCTCTTAAAGTATCCTAAACATGTTCACACCGGGATAAAAACAATTTTTACGAGCTTAAACTTTTAACATAATTTCGTTGTAGTACCCCTTAATAGACCACAATTACGGGAAGTTAGTATTAAGACGAAAATCTTCTATATAAGTTTAACTTCGAAAAATAACACTATGCTAGTTGAAAAAACTGACAAGCCGGGCACATGGCGTTTTAACATAATTCGGGGACGCTGAATCCAGTGGTGCCCGCGGTTTTTTCAGATTGGCTCTGGTTTTCGAGATATACCGTTATTTCGAAAATGGAGGAGGTTGCACAACATATATTCGCGTAACTCAAAAACGGTTTAGTTTATTGAAATTACTAAAAAAACCGAAATTCCGCAATAAAATTTCATTTCAGAAAAGTAAAACTCTTTTTCTAATATGAGTAGTCGTTATTGAAACATAATTTTTTTTTTAAAAAAAAATTAATTTTTCTATCAAAATTTCGAAATTTTTGTTTTTTAAAAACTCATACAAAATTAAAAAATGCAGTTAGGCTTCTAATTTTTTGCAGACTTATAAAAAACGAAGCTACAAACAAAACCAGCCATAAATGATTAAAATCTGCTTTCTCTCTCTTTTGATTTTATTCACAAAAGTCGACAAATTTTAATTAATTTAAGAATTTCATAAAACGCAATATTTGTATGGGAGCCCCCTAAGGGAAATTCTTAAATTAATGAAAAATTTGTCGACTTTTGTGAATAAAATCAAAAGTTGCAAACAGATTTTAATCATTTATGGCTTATGGCAATCTGAAAAAACCGCGGGCACCACTGGATTCACCGTCCCCGAATTATGTTAAAACGCCATGTGCCCGGCTTGTCACGAAAAAAAAGTGTCAATTTCATGCACAGTGTAATTTTTATGCCAAAATTCTCATACTCATTTTGGCACCGCTTTTAAATTGCAGGGTGTCGCATAATGGACGTTATGATTTAACAAGTTTTTCCAGAATTAACTTTGAAAAACCTGGGAATTTAAGATGGGAGTTAGGACAGAACAAAGAACTAAAGTTGTTCAATTTTATTTTGAAAGTTTGCACTAGATTCTTTAAACGCAAAGATCATGATCGGATCATATTTTTTTAGAAAACGACAAACAAGTTGCAGTTAATGTAAAGGGCATTTAAGACCAAGCAAGAATTGAAAATTTTTTTTAGGCTCGAGGTTGACAGCAATCCAGAATTGGGTTTCCAATAACACAGAAAACATAAAAGTTTTAAATTTGTGATATTAATTAAAAAATTAATTAAATTTGCACCAGTAAACAAATTAATAGTATCATTAAACGTTTAATTCACTTGATTTAACTTTTAATTCACTTGATAAAATTTGTAATTAAAACTGAGTTTATTTTTGATTAATGCTTTAGTTGGTGATACATACATTTTAGAGAATTTTTCTGTGCAGATGGTGTGGCTCCATCTCATTAAACTATGGCTTTTTTTTGGCGATCATAACGTTTTTTATGCGCCACCCTTTACTTAAATTTCTAAAGGATTAGTTGGTGTTATAAAACCACTATTATTATGTTATTAAGAGCTAAAAAATCAGAGCATGTTGAACTCTGTTTTTGGTTTAAAATGTGCTTAAGCCAACAAATCTATAAATTACTAAACATATAAACCATCTTTAGCTGCAATTTGCTAGGTGATTCTTTCCTGCTTTTGTTTACAGATGGACCTAGACGATGTGGGGACAACCGCCATGCGTTTTAGACGCAAGAGTCAATAAGTATATAAGAATAAAATTTGAAAAACATTTAGAAAGCGTCCAAACATCCAGTCAACTTTGTATTTACTCTTTAAATTTGCCTTTAGTATCGATACCGAAAGAAAGATAGTCCGTCAAAAACAAAACTGTCTATAGTTGTTTGGTTGGTCAAGGTGGTAGCGCGCCCAAAACTAGGCGTGCTGCAAGTAGAGTCGACAGTGACCCCGTATTGACACCACACAACTCGTCAAGAGTATGACCCCGGATCAAGCGTGACACCAGGGCAATACTGAGGTTGCAAGAGCCAGTCCGTTGCGTTCAGATATTTCACCAAATTGTATTACTTGTAGAAAGTAATTCCCAAACAATCCATGTCTTGTTGAATTAAGCACTGTGCAATGAGATAAATCGGTGACATGTCATAACATCCAAATACACAGTGTCCATGGACGTTATGACGCTTAAAAAAGTGTCATAGTGTCCATGGACAATCCTTGCGCCCGGCCGAAGGCCGTTTGTTTAGAGAAGCTTTAGTTAGCGAAGCCGGTACTTGTTTTACCATAGAGGAGAAAATCTTTGCACCCGGCCAAAGGCCATCTATGAAAAGAAGCTTTAGTTAGCGAAGCTGGTATTTGTTATACCATAGAAGAGAAAATTCTTGCTCCCAAAAGTGTTTTCGTTATATATTTAATAAAAACACCCAAAGAAAAAACAACAAAACAATTTTTAAAGAAAATTTTAAACATATTATGTTTAATTTAACCAAATTATTGTCACCGACAATCATTTTATGGTTAAACTAGTTTCTTTAAAAAAGTTTTGATGGTTGTAAGTAACCATAATAAAACATGTGTTTTCTCTGCGTGTATGTATATCTTTTTTTGTATTTAACTTCATTAGTAAAGTGTCTTAATGCCCATGGACACTATGACGCTTTTTGGTGCGTCACAGTGTCCTTGGGCACTGTGTCACTGGACATTATGACATGCCACCGATAAATCACTGTTTCCTGTGACAAGTAAGTACGTATAAAAGTATGTCCCTACGACAGAAGTTGAGAAGTCGCTCAGAGCGACCTTTGTCGTATGTTTTTCACGTAACTTTGGTAGCTCTGCTGCCATCCAATTTCCCTAATTTATCTTTAGCCATACCCAGTAAGTGTCTGGAGATTTCGCTTCTGATACTTCGGTAGGGGTGTTGCGACTAGCACACCCTCTAAAATATCAAAAGCAACTCCAGTTTTGGCCAGCCCATCATGTTCATTAATGTTCATTGCCATAATTGTTCCTATGCGCAGGGATCCAAATTAAGGTAATTTCAGTTAGGCTTCCTAGTCTGGATAGTTTTTCCTTACACTGGTTAACGAAATTAGACATTGTTTTATGCGACTTTACTGACATCAGAGCAGCCAGGCTATCGACACAAAAATGCCAATTTTGCCGCTAATGTTCATTTTATTCAGTGTTTTACATGCCTCTCTTTTTGCCAGTATGTATTTCAGCTTGAAATACGCTTGCTTCATCCGGAAGACGGAAAGAGAGATACACTTGCAGCTCTTCTGAGAAACTCCTAGAGCCAACACTTAAGTACGGTCGATTGTTTTGCAGCTCTCAAAAAATAAAAAAGCGTACAGAAATTTTGGTAGTTTTTAATTGTCAAGAGTTCTTTTCAAAATCAACATTTTTTGTTAGTGAATGTTAAGAATTTTGCAAATTTAAATTTTGACAAGCCTACAAAAGGTAAATTTTATAACATCATTTTTTGTGTGCAGGAAAAATGTTTGACCTCTAACCTTCCTGTTGTATTCGTCTGTAAACACTTTAGTGGTTTTTATTGAAATTAGCAAAATATATTTTTCAATGTCATAAAAACTATTTCATAATAAATATTCAAAAAGCTAAAAAAAATATTAGAAAAAAATCAAATTATTATTTGTCGTAAGTACAAACTATTTACAATTGCATTAATATAATTTCCATATTCAATTTGAAATTTCCTACTTGAGGGCAAACTAAATTTTTTAAATCAAAATTCTAATTAATTTTGAATGCAAAAGCGAAGAGGTACAATTTAATTTAAATTCAACAACAACAATAAAATGTTTTTTTTTTTTATTAAAATAATTTCAAAGAAATTGAATGAAAATAATTAAAATTTAACATTGAATTAAACTATAAAAAATACTAAAAGTCTATATAAAACAACAACAAAAAATGTAGTGGTGGTTGCATTGTTTGATACTAACCACAAAGTGTTGGGTTTGATGGTTAATACAACAACAATAACACTTTACAATTTTTTTGGGACAAATGTCATGCAACTCTAATACATACAACTCCAACATAGGACGTGTATGATAGCAAACTCTTATATCTAACATCAAACTAAAATAAGTTGCAGTTCCATATAAACATGCTGTACAGCTACATGTTTTCGTATGAGCTGCAACAAAAATGTTTGCTTCAGTCTTGTTGATGAAAACAAAAGCACTTGCTTGTTTGTTGTTGCTGATAGATAGACTTGATTATTTAATATATTTTTTCGTTTTATTATTTATTTATTGTGAAAATCAAATTGGTTCGCTACGAATACAAAAGTGTGATTTTGTCCCGATCAATGAATTTGTTACTAATAACGACGATGTCTAAGACTACGTTAAGGTCTTTCGCAGTGATAGGATTGTCAGGCACGTAGTATCTAGATACTCGCTCGTACTAAACAATTTGAGCTCATGCCTACTGCATAGAGTTTTGATAAAACAAAAAACGAAATACAAAAAATGTTATCCTCGTATACTTTTAAAATTTGTTGTTTTACTTTTTTGCTCATTGTATCTTGTATCTGCTAGTGGTTGTTTTGAGTATCGATGGCTCTCTGCATATTTGGTGGCAGTATCTTATGAGTGACTCATATGTTGTTTTTGAAAACATTTTTTTTTGCGACACCAAAAGCAGCGCCAGCAACAGCACATGCAATTATCAAAAACAAAAACAAATAAAAACAAAATAGCGTGAAACCTAAGGAGAGTTTTGAAATTGTTCTTGTTCAAGAAAAAAAAGACAACGTAAATTTTAGGAGTTACAATTTTAAAGTTTTTTTTTTTTTTATTTTGTATCTGCTGCCAAAAGTAAATACCTTTTGCTTTTTAAGTTCACTCTTTAAGGTTTATTATAGTTGGGCAATTCAGAAAGTGTTCTATTTTTTGTAATTGTTTGTATTTCCTTTAATTTTATGAATGTCACATTCCCTATTATTTTGTATGTTAAAGCAAAAAATCTCACAAAGTTTTTTGTTTTAAGAAATATATTTTTCTATTATTTAATAATATTCTAAGTAAGGCGAATTCGTTTTTCAGGTGGCTTTAACGCTGTGCTACTTATTTTTTCTTATTTAGAGAGAGGAATGTCAAAAATTGCTTGTGTTTTTGACATATCGACCAACGAAATCAAAAAATAATATACAATGTTGTATTTTTGATGTTGTACTTGTTGTAGTATCACCATCGCCGTCTACATGAACTAGCCTTTATTCTAAGTATTGTCGCCAAAATTGACGTTGGTCGATTTTTACCTTAAATTTCTTATTTTTTTTTTGCATTTTTTTCGAAATTTTATTCATTGATTTCGGAAGAAAACTTCGTTCGCGTAACTTAAATTTAAAACAAAAACTAATTTTGAAATTTTGTTTTAAATGTCAGTTAATCGAACGACATTTTCGTTCAAAAATAAAAACATTTCCAAAAAATATAATCTTCAAATCACTATCTTCTTTTCTGGCAAAGTACTCGAAACAGGCTATTTATTATAACTAGGATCGCCCGGTGGCCAAAATTCGACCACTTGACATTTACTTTCGAGAGAACCTGTGCGTTGTACAATAAAAACGTACACATTTTAAGAAATATTAAGTGTGACTGCAAAATAAATTAAAACTATTTTCAAACCCTTTAATCCTAAAAATTTAGAAAAATACCTTTAAAACGATATATGTTTCATTAAAATCGGTGGACGATAAGATACCTAAAAATCAACCACAAAAAAAATGGTCCCGTATTTATGTATACATACATACATAAGATTTCCTGAAAATTTTGTTCCTAACTGTATCTTTACCTCATTTTATTTTATTTAAAAAATTTCCTGAAGAAGATTTCCAACGGAAATCGAAATATCGAAATAAGTATTTTAATTAATTTTATAAAAAAGAGACCTTAAGCTTGAAAAATTTATTAAAGTCTAATATTTACCTCATAACATAATTTAACTTTGGACTGTTTATAATTGCCCATATGGTTCCCAAATGGGGGACACCCTCAGAAGTCTTTTGATTTTAAGTAAAATTCTGTTTTGCAAAGAAATTATTGAAATGTCGACAAACATAAATTTTTCATTCATAATTTCTGACTTTTATTTTTTAAACAGGCAGAACGGTTTCATTTTGGCCATTACAATTATAGTGTTTCCCTTAACTTATAACTACAAGATATTTTCGATGTGCAATTTATAAACTCGTACGCTATTTATGGAAAAAGAAGTTTTCAATTTAAGTTGGTTCTTTTCTTTTCGTTTTATTTTCATTCTATTTATTATTTAATACGAATGTTCAGAAGATACAACTTCATTATTATGCGTCAGACATCGCCAATGAATTCTTTTATCGTTGTAATTCTTTTTCCTTTCGATTGTTTCATTTTTATTTTATTTTTTTTTTCATTTGGTGTTTCTGGTAGAAAGACAAGTTTTATTTTTATTTGGGTTCTTTTGTTTCCTTATTTTTGTTTTTATTTTTTTTTTCAAACACCACAAAAATCAGGGTTTCAAAGTTCTCGCTGTCTGTTACGTCGTTCGATAGGTTTTTTCTTCTTTAGGTTGATTTTTCGATATGGCCGTGGTAGGAAACACAATTAAAAGGATTTATTCTATATGTTTAAAGCGTGTGTTTATTAAGAAAAAAAAATACGTTTGTGGGTTTGAACTTTTTAAAGAATTTTCCTGACTGCCAATTAGGCGCTGCCACGCCCATGCAAAGGCAATATACATTTCTGTATATCTGGAGAACGAAGACAGTAAAATTATCCAAATTTGCTGCAAATAACATCGTTATCAATACAAGAGATCTGTTTTAAAAAGATTTTGCTTATTTTATGTCCATGAGGTCAGCGCAGCACACTGGGTAAAGCTAGTGAAATATACAGAAATTTGCCACTGACCTCATCTTCATCTCTTCTAAAACTTTATTTAAGTCCATTATTGACTTTAGCTGCTGTAAAAACATCTCTTCCTTTTAATCATTTAAAAAGTTTGGTTTCGAGATACAATTCGTTACATAAAAATTGGTTAAATTCACCACTAAGATTGTGTAAACTTATAGATCTAGTTCTTTTTAAACTCTGACAAATAATCATATGTAGTTATAACTTAAGTGCTGTAATATAAACATTTCTTTGAGCTTGCACTAATATAGCAACCCTGCAGATCGTGAAACAAGTTCATATAGGCGAATTTTGGGATGTCTTGGCAACACAGAAAACATTTTCCAAAATGTTTCACTAATTTAAGCATTAATCAAAAATAAAATCAGTTTCAATTACAAATTTTATCAAATGAATTAAACTTTTAATCAAGTTAATTAAACGTTTAATTGATACTATAAATTTGTTTACTGGTGCAATTTTAATTTATTTTTTATTAATTTTTTTCTGTGAAGTGAACAATTGACACAATTGTAAGGCATAACAATTCACTAGGAATTTGAACAGGTCATCTTAAGACCTGTCACAAGATCCGGGTAAATCCCGGCTAGGACACTCCTGGGATTCGCAAGGATTCAATTTAACCATAAATTGCAAAACTGGCAGCAATTGGCGCGCATAGTATTATGCTTTTTAGCTCTATTTCCATGGAGTTCTTCGGAACAAAGATATAGTAGCGGGCTAGAGGAGCATGACAGTTTACAGTTGTGTCGTATTCTCTCCTCGGATGTTGAAAATCTATGCTGGGGCAATCAGGTGTATGCATAACTAGGATGCGACAATGACAGGGCTCTTGAAGTTTTCAGATTTCTTGAGTCTGGGGGTGCTAAACGGAGCACCTCAGTATCATCTGATGCCACGGGTCTTAGTAGCCCTCTGGGAGTAGCATTTCGATCTGACTATTGATGAGGTCTCCATTAGTATGCTTTTCCAAGAAAAGCTTCTTGAATCCTGTGGTTAAAAAGAGTGTCATTATTCGCGCAACAGAAGTTGCCCTGAATCGATATAGCAGTGGAGATAAGATAGCTTCAGCTTCTAAACAAGGGACGAGAGTATAATGTTTGTCAGGTTATACACTCAAATTGCAACTTGTGCGAGAAAAATGGTTCTGGCTTACACAGGGGCACTTGGTAAATGCATATTTAAATCACCAAGTGATTGAGCTCCACCATCGGATTGGCCATAGTGCAAGTGCTCATGTAAATTGAAACCATATTTATTAGTAAAAAAAAATATATTATGGTTAAAAATGACAATAATATAGTTAAAATTAAGCATAATATGTCAAACTTAACCCTAACTTGTTTAAAAATACCCATAGTGTGTACAAGATTTATAGTAATCAGTAAAAAATTTGCCATATTATGGTCAACATTAATCGTAATAGTGTCCAAATTTTTAATAATTTGGTCAAAGGTAACCAAATTATGGTCGGAATTAACGACAATATGGTCAATGTTAACCATATTATGAATTTTTATTTCAGTCATTTTTTCAATTTGTTTATTGAGTCAAGTTTTAATTTTGTTTCGTAGAGATACGATCAAGTTATATTTTTATATTTTTATATTTTTTTTTTATTCCATACCATTTATGTTCCACTTTCATAAGCTATGCGTTAATTAATTTTTTACTTCGCGACGACCTTCATCCGCATTCTTTCTGTTTTCTGTTTGTAGTCCGACGCTAATTTATGTATTGAAATCAATAATTAAAAGAAAAAGAATGTGGAAATTAATTAGTATTGTGGTTATTTTGTCGAACTATTTGTGGTTTTAATCCAAATTTTAATATTTTCAATCAGGCTCAAGTTCATCAAATTTAATTTTTCATTAAATTATTTTTTTGAAGAAAGGAATTTTACAACATGAAAATTAATTAAAATTGTTATTGATAATTCTTCTTTCTTGAGTGACCTGAGATTCGAACCCAGGCGGCTGGTTACCCTGACATATTTCGATCACAACCACTAACACTCAATTTACATGATGAATTTTATGACGTCCAATTTTGGACGTCATTTTTTGTTTGGTAGCAAGCGGTGTAGAGAAGAAAGAGGAAGAGAAAACAGAAATCATGTCTATTTTTCTACCCCACTCTCTTCTCTACACCGCTTGCTACCAAACAAAAAAATGACGTCCAAAATTGGACGTCATAAAATTCATCATGTAAATTGAGTGTTAATCTCCTCAGAGGGATTTGCCGTCTTACACTCGCAGCCATCGATGACTGCTGACGTCAATAGTCAAACATCAATCCTTAAACCAAATTGTATTTTAAACTTTGGTAGATCGAAGTTTGCTTTTTTCGAAAGATTATCCATTTTCAATTGATTTTACATGTTTTTCCTTACTTCTGTTTTTTTTCCGTACTTTTGTCAAGAATTCTTCTTTAAGTCCAAAGTTCATTTTTGTTTTTCCATGTTTGTCTTTCTTTTTCTTGTTGACCTTTTTCAGCACAACTTGAAGGACAAATGTACACATAGAGCTCGTGCCTTAGCTTTAACAATAATTAGCTTTGAAAATATTAAAATTTGGATTAGAATGTGGAAATTTTTAAGCAAACCAAGCCAGTGATTGAAAAGCATTCAACTACTGTAGAGAACAAAGCAGCCATAATTTTGTTATTTTTAAACAAATTTTTTTTGAATTTAAACAAACAATGTTTTAGAATATTATAATATTAAACATTTTATTGTTGTTACTTACCATAAAATGTTCGAGAACAACTATAATATAGTTGTGGCTTTTGGATGAATGCCTTATTCAACCATAATTGCGTTGCCGGTGACAATAATATGGTTAGACTAATCATTATCTGTTTCAGTGTATGGTTCTAGCTAAACTTTATTTGTTAAATTCAACCATATCTGAACTTTCAAGGGAGGTAAATATGTTATTGTTCAATAGATTTTTAGTAATCGTGGCAAAAGTAGGTAAAATTAAGAATATTATTGTTTATTGTTAACCATGCTTCATCTATGTATTATTCTGCGTGTAAACGCATACTGAATTAACAGCACGTTCGAAATCGACGAACAGGCTGTAAAACTACCCTACAAGCAGGATTTTATTCTAGTTCAATTTTGCTTTAAGTCATCATTTATTTTATTGACAAAATGCAATTCTTTGATGAGATTGTTTAAGCACCACTTTTATTGCCACTGTTATGTTGTAGAAGTGGTAATTATAACTTTTTTCAAGAATCCAATTTTCACTTTGAATACTGCAGGGAATAGCACGAGTATTCCAATCCATTGTATGAGTAACATGTTGTATTTTAGTATTTCCTTCGCTTTCCGTTTTCCGTAGGTATGTATGTGTGAATCTTGTATTTGGCATGTCTGAACCTGTTCATTTATTTTTTTTTTTTTTAATATGAATGTTAAATTATAATATAGTAAATATACGACAAGGTTTGCTATTGACTCTCTCTCTCTCTCTATCTCTGTTTTCCAACTGCAAAACAAAATGCACGAACTTTTAAAAATACTCTTCACGAACAGTCTGGTGTTTTTATGCCTTTTTTTATGCAGTTTGTAATAAGAAGAGCCTAAAATTAAAAAATAATAATAAGAAGAAGCAACATTAAAAAGACGATAAAATAGTGGTTTGCGCTTAAGCGATATTTGCCGTTTGCAGCTGCTTCTTTTGTCAACAATTGTGTAGAAAACGGCTCGTTCCTTTATTAAGATATACTTTTGGCGTTTTTGTTCGTGTGTACGAGTATTTTATTGTTTATATTTATGCATGAATGTGCGTGTATATATTTGTTAATAGTATTTGTTTTTTTCTTTAAAATTTGGTTTCTTTTACTTGTTCGCCTTGTTGCAGTTGTTTCCGCTTTAACCACAACAGAGGCAGAAAAAAAGATCTTATTAATTATGAAATAAACCCCCAAATTCTGTGTTTACGAAAAATAGCAAGAAACAGGAATAATAACAAAACAAACAAAAAAATTAAAATAAGAAGTAAAGCAGCAGAAAAAAATTTGCAACAGTAAGACAACACCTGAGTAATTTGAGCTGTAAACAAATAAATACGGCTACGACTATATACAATATTTTACACGGTGTGTGTATTTTTATTTGTATGTGTAAATTTGTTAATGTATTTATAAGCTAGAGATGAAAGGATCTCACTCTCTTTAAAAGTCTGCAGCACATTTTAATACATAGTTTGTTTTTCGTTTATTTTAAAAATGTTTGTTTTTTTTTGCTTTTGTTCACTCACGTCTTTATTGCAATTAGGGAGCACGCGTTGCAACGGAACTGTGTCTTACCTTGAACTGATCATATTGATGGTCATGCTTTAAATTTCTGTCACATGGTCTTTTCTTAGCGAAAAATTAATCTTAGACGCATTTAAAAACTAGTGACATTATTTGAAATACGCGCAGAGAAAGAACATGGTCAAAGAATCGCCACGGAAATTATGTGTAATATTTTCTTTGTAATGATAAAAAAAATTTAAGTTGAATTTAGAAAAGAATGTTGGGGATGAAAAATTAAGTAAGGTCAGTGAAACATTTGACCTGTTTTGGGGCATCCTATGAGCTGTGTGGGCAAATTTTTACAATTGCATAAAATTCTAAAATTTGTATGGAGCCCCTTTAACAAATGTAATAGGTGTTAAGTATGCTCGGAAGAAATGTCAGCAAAAAAAAAATTAATGGGGTTGCTTACCCCTCTAGGAGTAATTCTGTGAAGTTATTGCGTTTTTTTTTGTCATTTTTCTCCTTTTTTCACGAACTTTAAGTTCTTCTTCCGAACCATGGGGTCCAGTGCATCAATATCCTGTAACTAAGAAACTTCATACACCACTATCCCATATCTAATGTACATACATTTGTATAACTTTTAAACTTACCGATATAATATTTCCAAACTTTTACAGTATAATAAGGACAACGTAGGCGAATTTCGGTAAAAAAAATTGGGTCTTAGTTGGAAAATTTTTATTGAAATTGTTACTTCCAGTTTCGCAGTACCACATCCATGAGCAATTATTTACGTATCTATTAAATTATATATATTCAAAAGTATACTTGAGGCAAATTTCGGATTTAAAAAATATAGGAAAATTTTTAATATAAAATGATCTCTTCCGAAATTTGCATAGCTCTTATGGAGATCCCATTCTTAAATATCCACAGTAAAATGAGGAAATTCTAGGCTAATTTTGGTAAAAGAAAAAATAATAAAAAAATGGCCCGAAAAGATTTTAATTTAAATTTGTCATTTTCGGTTTTGCGGATGAACAATTTTTTTCTAATTTTTTTTTTTTTTTTTTTTTTTTTTTTTTTTTTTTTGGGAAAAGATCAAACAATTTCTTATTAAAGTCATTTATCTGAATTTTTATACCCTCCACCACCATTAGTTGTGAAGCGGGTATACTAAGTTTGTCATTCCGTGTGAAACTTTTTTATTATTCATCTCAGACCCCATAAAGTATATATATTCTGGCTGCTTGTGTAATTCTAAGTCGATTTAGCCATGTCCGTATGTCTGTCCGTCTGTCCGTCTGTTGAAAACACGCTCACTTTCGAAAAACTCAAAAGAAATAAACAAACTAGGTGTCAAATTGCTTGTAGTTATCCTAAGCAGTTTCAGCAAAATCGGTTCAGTAGGACCAGAGCTATGAATCAAAATGTGGAAACACCACCTTCAAAAACTTGATAATTTTGTTACAAAAACTAACATAAATGATGCAAAAATGCACGGAAAGACTTAAGATTTTGCACAAGTCCGTTTTATTCGACTAGAAATGACACTGTAAAATTTCGCGAAGGTCGGTCCATAATTTACCCTAAGCCCCATATAAACACTACTCCCGGAAAACAGTTTAGTACGCCTAAAACCGTAAAAAATAATGCAATCATAACAAATTTTGGCTCGTCACAATTTTATAGGACTATAAATGATACTGTGAAATTTCGTGAAGATCGGTACATAATTTACCCTAGGCCCCATATATGCCCTACTCCCGGAAAACAGTTTAGTCTCCTAAAACCATAATTAATAACAAATCGTCACAGTTTAAGATAATAATAATAAAAAGACATCATACAGATATTACTCCTTAAACATTCGAACTGTCGGTGGAGGGTATCAAAGATTCGGCACAGCACTCTAACTTGTTTTTGTTCTTTTTGTTTTTTAGTTCGAAACAAAATTTAAAAAAAAAAAAAAAATTATAAAACGGCAACACTTAATCATCCCATAGCTTTACAAATAAACATTATACAACAAAATATTTGGCACACACATTCATATCTACTAGATATGAGTGCCCCGGTAGGCTAGCTGGTAGCGAGCTAGTATAGGAAAAGGAATTTCGGCAAAATATCTTTTTTGTATCGTATGGACACTTCCACAGAAGTATCACGTTTGTCTTGTATTTTTCTCCCATGTTTCTTCTCCTTTACTAAATTGCGCTTTACACCAAAAATTAAAACTATTAAATAATATATAATTTATTCTTTGAGAAACAATTTGAAATGTAGACAAAAAGAAGACTTTTCTGTGGAAACACCCATTTACAATAGTTTTTTAAAACTTAGAGCAATATATAATTTTTAATTTGACTACAAATATATAATCCAACCATAATATGTTGCTATATATAGTAAATTCAGTACAAAAAAATTTAAATCTTTCCCATCGCCGTTATGCCCTCAAGTGGTGTTGCGTTTTACATCCCTGACCGACTATACTTTCTTCTTTCTTTATAATAACCAATAGAAATAAAATGTGGTTTTTGTGGTGAGTTTGTAAACAAATGCATTCTAATTCACACTTTATTTGTACTATAAAAATATAATTAAATTATTACTTTTTATTATTTTTTTTTTGGCTAGTTACATACTTAGACATATTTTTGTAAAACAAAAATCTATTTTGCTATTTGATAAATTTTACAACCGCAAAAATCGATAACCATTCATTATCATTTTATCCTTAACTTTTATACAAAAAGAATTTAATTTCTTAAATTACCACAGCAAGGTTCAGACTGTATTTCACTGTATTGTAAGCATTTACGTCTGTATGCAGTGGATGGAAAAAGTTATAAACAAAAATAATAAAAAAGTTTATGTAATTTAATTATTTATAAAATTTATTTAAGCTTAAAAACACATTGGGTAATACAAAAATCCTATTTATTATTCTTAAAAAGTAAATGAAAATATTGTTGTAAAAAAGTGAAAAAATTATTTGTGTATGTGTGAATTTTTCGTTAGATACACAAAGTTACATACATACATACTACACATTCTAACTAAATCTATTCCACTTTCTAATCGATTTTGCATTTTGTTGTCTTTCTACTTAGTTGTCTCTTTTATTGGTTGGTTTTTAAAAAGAAAAACAAAAGTTACAATAAATACAGTCAAATACAAATATTGAAAATTTAAACAAACACTCAGTTACACATTCAATTTAACTTACAAAGAAAAAAAAAATAAAGAAAAATAAAAAGCACATGATACCACTTCAATAATACAATCAATAAAAACAACAAATAAAAAAAACAAAAACAATCCCCAAGGATAACAAAAAAAAAAAAAAATTATACAGGAAAAAACGAATAAAAAAAAATTTAATCAAAACATGAAGGATGAAAAAAGGACACTCGCATTTACAAAACAAAACAAATAAGAAATTATAGTCGGTTAAGCCCGATCACATCAACCGTTTCAATAATAGCTGCGTTCGAGAACAAAAAAGTTTTTACTATTTTTTACTGAACTTTGCTGCATTTTATTAAATTGCGTTCGCGTACACAAAATACAGTAACTGAGAACACGAATTGAGAGCGTAAAGTGACAGTTCTTGTCTGAGTTTTTACAAATTTTTTCTGCAGAAATTTTTGCAGTAAAACAAAAAAACATACGTTTCAAAAAGGTAAACAAACAAAAAGCATACAAATTGTGAAAAAATTGTTTAATAAAAGAAAAGTTGAAATAAAAATGAAACAATGACAAAAAATAAATTAATTAATTAGTTGTTGAACTGTTTATGGTTTTTAATCCAAATTTTGATATTTTCTATTAGGCTAAAGTTCGTCAAATTTAATTTTCATTAAATTATTTTTATGAAGAATGGAATTTTACAACATGGAATTAATTAAAATTTATTGATAATTTTTCATTCTTGACCACTGCTGGGCTCGAACCCAGGCTTTCACTGACAGGTTACACTTACATGTTTCAATTGTAACCACTCAATCTCTTCAAAAATTAATTAAACTTGTTTTTGAAGCATTTAATGTCTAAAGGGCGATTCCGCTATAGATGATTTCCGGAATGATTTTTTCAATCACGCTATTAGTTGTTTTTTTTTGCTATTAGTGCAAAGAAGAAAGTCTAAATGTAATAAACAATTTATTTTTATTTGATTTTATACCATATCTTCTTTTTTGGCGACTTTGAAAATATTACCCTCTGAAGAATTGGTATAAACTGTAAACTCATAAGTAGCAACACTGACGCGAAACAGTTGTTCTTGACAGTTTGAGGTTATGCTTTGCCGGCTAAACGTGAAGTGACAATATTCATTTATCTTCGTGTTGCAAAAAATGTGAGTATATGTTGTTATTTATTAAGAATTATTGACTGCTAATATACACTTTTAACTTGTTGCACCCGCGATGCAAAAGATATAAAAAGTTTACTTTTTTAATAGAAATAAAGAGCTAACGTTTTGAATCTTTGCAAAAGTAAGAAGAAATCAAAAGCAAACCTATATTTTTTTTTTTTAAGAGTGTAATGATTGTTAGGTAAAAATAAACGACAAGTTAAATTGGTTGCACCCGCGATCCCGTTGTGAGATCGCGGCTGCAACTTTTTTTCACGTAACCTTTTTGTGTGATTAATAAAAATTTTTACAGAAATATCGGTTAAAATGACAACAGAGCAACATAAGGAGACTGCTTCGCAGAAATATAGGCGAACATTAAAAGAAAATCCTGAGCGTCATGCTGAACACCTTCAACGGGAAAGGTCTCGTGATTCCAAACGGAGAGAAGTAATGAAAATTAATATGGAGGCAGATGTAGATTTGAAAATATTGACTAGAATTAGATCCAAACAAAGAATGCAGGCAACTAGAAAGCGACGTAAGGAAGAACAATTTAAACAAACATCTTCTAGATACTCAAGTTCTCGCACACTAGGGAAGGCTGTGGCAAAAATAAAACGTAATCTACCAGCCAGCCCCACCAAAGCAGTCGAAGTTGTAAAAAAAATAGCTTCTGAATTCAACATTGCTGCATTTGACAAAAATGAGGCCCCTAAAGCAGCGCCTCGAAAGCTAACGGATGAAGGGAATAAGCTGATTTGTGATTTTTATAATAGGGATGACATTAGCAGACAAATGCCTGGCATAAAAGATGTGAAAACGGTCAAGTCCAATACAGGAACGAAAATGCGAATCCAGAAAAGAACAATGATTATGATCATTCGAGAAGCCTTCGAAATTTTTAAAGAAACTCATCCTCAAATATCTATAGGCAAGACTGTTTTTTATAATGAGAGACCACCTCACATTCTGCCAATTAATGATACTCCTCATAATGTTTGCGTATGTACAACGCACTCAAATTATATTAATCTTCTTCTGGCTATTTCGAAACATGCGACAGGCTTTCCCAAAACTCACCAAGAGCTTCTCAAACAGGTATCATGTAGTGTCGACAATGAAGACTGCATGTCCAGTTGTTGCGATGCATGTAAAGAATCCAACATTTGGAATTTTACTCTAGATTCCAATCCCTGTGTTAACTGGAAGGCCTGGGTCTTTCAGAATCAGAGACCAAAACAGATCGTAATTAGCAAACCTTTCAATCAAGCCCTAGACGAACTACATGGCAGCACCGGTAAATTCAAGCTACATTCTTTTGTTAAAAATGTACAATCCGATTACTTCCAAAACGCAAAAAAAGGCCTGACCAGTGAGAAAGCTGTCATACAAATAGATTTTGCCGAGAACTACGCGCTAATTAGTCAAGACGAAATACAATCGGCACATTGGTCTCATGCACAAGTCACACTTTTCACGTGTTGTATTTGGACTACCGACAAACTTCATTCATTGGTTATAGTAAGTGATGAACTAAGCCACAATAAATATACTGTGCATTTCTTTCTGCAAAAAATATTTGAGTACATCAAGTCAGTCTCTGATAACATTACATATTTGTATATCTTCAGCGACAATTGCGCCGCTCAATTTAAGAATCGATATGTAATGGCAAGTATGAATTCACTCAAAGCAGAATATGGATTCGATCACCTCGAATGGAACTTTTTTGCTGCCTCACACGGAAAAGGTGCCGTTGATGGGATTGGTGGAAGTGTCAAAAGATCAGTGGGCTGAAAAATATACCAGGTATTCAATCCAAACATTTGTATTTAAATACAAACTTTTGATTTTTTTTTTTTTTTTGTTATGTTAATTTTTTAGAGTTGTAAAAGTGTGAAATATTTGGGTACTTAGAACTGCACTTGTTTTTAAAGTTATCAATAGCAAACAAATTATTTATGTTATTTTCAATAAACTTACCCAAACACAAATTAGCAACATCAAATTAAATAAAAAAAGCAAAAAAGATAACATAAAATAATTTGTTTGTATTTGCCAAAAATGTTCGTGTTATACATACAAAGTATTTAATCGAGTACCGATAAGAAAATGAGTAAAGCGGCCCGGCCCATACACTTGCAATATTATTGTATATGATATTTGCCATATTATTTCCGTTTTGTCCTATTATATGCAATAAGTCGCAAAATGGTTTCATTTATTCAATAAAAAGGTAAACATAACCTTTAGGAATAACATAAACAGCATTGTACAATGTTGCCAACACACTTCACTTTCTTTTCGTTGTGCAACAAAAATCAAAAGTCTTTTGATTGTTGCCAATATATTGTGCCACCTTCGAATATCACATACACATTGGCGATATAATTGTACAATACGTAATATTTAACGATTTTATTGCAAGTGTATGAGCCGCTTTAAGTAGTCAGAAGTGTAATCATTTTTCAACACTTTTGTTACTTGCCATCATCTGTTGCTTTCATTTTACGAATTATTAAAAATTTTGCGTCCGCGTACTTTTTTAGACAACAGTTTTTTGTGAGAGCAAATTTTCCAGTTTACTCATTTACTGCATTTTACTGTAAAATTACTCAAACGCATCTAATAAAGTAAAATGTATAAAAAAAATACTTTAAAAAATCTGAGATTTTCAGTTTTGCTTTTGCTGTTTCCTGTGATAAGCCAAAATTATATTTTTAAGAATAAATTTAGAAACTTTGATAGACATTTGTTATAAATATTATATTGAAATTAATTTTTTATTAATTAAAAGCATTAATACTGTAAGTTTTTTTTTTTTTGCCTTATGAAAACCAAACTATCACAATTTTAATTTATAAATCATTCAGCGCATTTATGAATACAAATTCCCCGGGAGTTTTTCCCTTTTCCCATTTTCACAATAAAATTTACATAGGAAAAATGGGAGAAGGGAGAAAACTCTCAGGGAATTGCGGGCTGATTATGTTTTTGTAACCCAAACAAAACAAATATTATTTGAATGAATAAATAAACGTGCTGCAGCTTTCTTAACATTTTATTTAAAGGGGTAATTTTAACGATGCTGGAGCCAAAAGCTTATATTTTAAATATTTAAGTTAATCTTACTGCAAATATAAATCAGTAAATCAGATTTGTGAGCGTGTCCTTTACCAGGTATGGTTTTAATGGGGTCTTAGTAAAATAAATGACAATTGAAAATAAGCGTATATGCCAAATTTCTTTAATTAATACTCAAATAAAGACCTTGATAATAAACTTTACTTGGACGAACAGAAGGCCATGTTACGGAATCACTTAAAGGTGGGTCTACGACAATTTTTTACTTGTGTTACAAATATCCAGACAAACGCATTATACCTTCATCTTCTATATTTTTGTAGATTATAAAAAGATGATGAATTTAGTCAAAGATGTGCATGCAGTATTTAATTTGCAATGAAATCTATGTGAACAGACATATCGAGAATTATAAGGACAGTAGAAGAAATTGTTTTTTAAAATAAAAACTGTTATGAGTACCAAAAAATCTCTGTATATTCTTACAAAAATGGTAATTTTTTGGCTGAGTTTTAACTCAAACCTCAACTTAATTAAAAAAAAAATATTTTTATTTATAAGATTATTACCATGAATGTTGTTTGCCTAAAGAATAGTTTGTTCATTTCATTTGAAGTACATTTTACAAATCTAAAGTCTATAAAGCATTTTTTCAGAAACAAAAACAAATTATTTTTGTTTCCTTTATTGTTGTTGAACGAATTATTTTTTTTTTAATACTAAGTTTTGAAATAACCAAGAAATCTGCTCAGGAATGTGCAAAAAATGCATATCGATTATTTTAAGTAAGCGATTGTAAGTTAAAGTAATGAAATGAATTTAATATGCAGTACTATTTCGATTATCTTCAAGCATTTCCGCCTGGAAAACACTACTGTAACCTGAAAGCCTCCGCGTATCATAGAGATAGAGTTACTTCGAGTATACTCCGAAACCAACAACCATTCGTGCAGAAATTCAAACCGTTTCTCTAAGAATTACTATTTGGTATCAGTATTTTAAACTGACGATCAAAAATTAAAAGTATGATCCAGTTCAAGATTGTCGTGTTTTTAACCTTAAAGTACCTGCAGCTATTTTTTCCCTGTCTGGTACATTTTAGGCGAATTGCAGAGTTCACCGCCATCTCTTTACCAATCAAATCTAAGGGCATTAATCGAAGTAGTGCAAAGAACCCCTGTAGTGCCCAGCGATACCAATCTTTGCACTGTTCTTAGCCTTCCCAAAAAGTTCTCCTCTTTCAAATTGGCCACCATACAAGTATGTCGTATAGCAGATTTGGACGAACTATGCCTCTCTATTGAGCTAACTCCTACTTTTTTCTAATGACTTTTTTACATCAATACAAGGGACCTTCGCTTTTCTGTCTTAAGCTTTATAACCGTCCAGAATGACTCAAATATGTTTTGCGCTTTTTGTAAATTATTCAAGGTAACAGGAGGTCAGATGGTAGCTCAGACAAGGGGAACTATATGTAACATCTGGCCGGAGAATATAAGTGCCATATCAGTCTGGGACAATCGGAAGTGCAACTCACAACCTCCTCCGTGGCTGCCTCTGGAAGCGTAACCAGAGCAAATTCTGTGCAGCCCGTCTGAGGTCGCAGCCAGCAGCCCTGATCCCAAAATCCGATGCAGTGGACCAATCACCCACTCATCCCAAACTGTAAAGATTAACGAAATCGTAACAAATAGAAACAAACGGAATGATAAATTGATGACCACATTTAGCATGAAAACAGGATAACAAATAGGAACATAGAGCTTGCGTTCACTACTGGGACCATGCAAATTAGCACAACTTTGCACTGTATTTTGCAAAAAAGATCTCATCGCACTCGGTACGACCTACGCTCACACATCTTCATGTTAATCCCGCCCTAACATTAGAATTGTGACACCAATGTTATTACAAATGTGACACCAATTTAATGACGAACGTCATCATAAAATTTTGTCATATTTTATGCGTCATCTATGATATTAATACAGTGACATTAGTTCAATACCAGATGTTGTATATTAATATTAACTTCATGTTTAAAAAGTAAAATAAGACGCAAAAATTCCTATATTCTATTTGTTTAATTGATTTAGTTAAATACATCAAATTTTCAAAGTATAATGATTACGAAAACCATATCGGGCATGCTGCTAGTGTCTCAAAATTCAATTCTGTAAACAAAGGGCGGAATGCAACAAAAGTGAAACAAGCATTTGTAATAAGTAGGGTAACCAAAAAAGCACTAAAGAAACAGTTTTAAGCTCTTAAAAAAAGCGTTTAAAAACATGAAAATAAGCTGTTAAAATTAAAAAAAAGCAATTTTAACTTGTTTATTTTCCACTTAATTCGTTCAATACGTTGATGCAAAACATTTTCGAACAGAAAACTATGTCTGTTTGGAGTCAGCAAGTTCTTGTACATAGAAAAAGTTCTTTCTACGTCTACAGATGTTAAGGGAGCATATTAAAAATTAAGTATTTGCTCTGAAGTATATTTTTTACGATTGGAATCATAATTCCGCTTGCCTCCCAAAATATCCCCAATATCTTTTAATGCCGAAAATCCTTCATTTTTTAATGAAACTGATTTAAATTTTGCATTAACTTTGTCTCCTATATCTCCTGGAACGCGGGACATTTTTCTTACGGTCCACAACTATGTTCACTTAGAAAGCCGATGAAAGATTTTTTGTTTCCAAATTTGTTACAACTTCGTGTAAAACCCCAAAAATTGCAGAAATTAACAATATTTGATATAAAGAAAAAATTCTAAATAGCTAAAACTCAATAAGTGATTATTACTTTAGGAACAATATTTTATGGTGTTTCTCACATCAGCACAAATGCATAATACCCTCTCCACTCTTTAGTGTAGCTATAATAAGATTCAGAGATAATATAGGTTTTTGGGATGATATTGTTCAAGGGAAGCACAAAATATTGAAAAATTTGAAAAAAAAATAATAATAACGATATATGCAAAATTTTATAAAATAAGTTTTTTTTTTCATATGAATCTTACTTGGTGGCCACACGATCAAGTTTTGCCTTTCAATTCCATTCAATTTGCAATACACTCTTACTTTTTTACTAATAATCTCACACTTTTTAAATTGACCACGAGATGTCTTTCAATTTCACCTTTCCATTTGTTTGCCAATTTTACTTTCAATTTAACAGCTGATTACATGTTTGTCTTTATAAATGGTAAATTACTTACAAATTGAGTGCAGTCAACGTCATAGCTTTCAATTTATGTAAATTTTGACAAGAAGTATATGTAAAAGACTATCAAGAACAACTTGATCGTGTGGCCGCAGGGTTAAAAATGGCAAAATAAGTAAAAAAAGCCGATATCGAAAAAATAACTAAAAAAAAGCCGATATTGCCAAAATAAGCAAAAAAAGTTCTAACAAATATAGCTCATTTTCTTTGTTTTTTTGTGATCGGAATTTGTGTTCAATCAAAATCTTTCTATCTTGTAAAGCAAAAAATAAGCATTTGCTTTATTTTGGTTGCCCTAGTAATAAGTAAGAAAATAATAATATTCTCTCACTTTGAATTAAGTCAATCTCAATGACTCAGTTTAATGACTGTTTGTCATTAAATTAAGCCTAATGAGTCCTTTCTCCGATGTTACTGAGTCATCGCACTGATGGCATTTTTTATTAAGCTGACTCGGATTTGCCATTTCTGTGATGCCAATATATCATGCCATTGATGACATTATTGAACCTGATGACAATTTGGACAAGTTATGTTAAGGCCGAAAACACAATAATGAAGAGTATCATGGGGTCAAACACGAAGACACTTGTCATTACTAGTACTGATGTCAAAATACATCAGCGTTATGACGCCTTTTCTATTAGCATACGTTCCAACTTGGAACTACGGGAAAATATATAAATTAAGGTTAACAGGCGGGAAATCATGAATCATATACTTCCCAGTAAATGGTATCAGTTTAGTTTTTCCACGATTGACAGCAAAAGCCCGCTTCAGATTTGCATTTTCTTGTTAAGTAGTCAAGCCATATGTTTTCGAATCTTCTTTGTGAGAAAGTGTAGCATTGACAACAGATTTTGCAGACAATTTTTTATGTCGCATAAGATTCTGTCAGATTTTCGTGTAAATAAATCGTTCGATTGTGTAGGATAGTAAAATCCAGCTTTAAGCACCATCATAAGCTTTTCTTTCGACTTTATAATTTAATTCCACACTCAGCTTGAAAACGCTGTAGGTTTATTATTAAAATTTTCTTCGATATTTTTCGAGTGTAACATTCTATAATGTACGTACTCCTAAATATTATGACTATTATTTTTTTTTATTATTACGACTACTCCATTCATTCATTTATTCATTCATACATTTAATATGGTTTATGATAAATAAAATGTAAGACTCCATATATAAAATAAGAATGTTCAGAAAGCCCCGTACATCTATCTGTACGTATGTATTTAGATGGAATACAGAATGTTGTACGTAGAAATATTTAAAGACAGGGAGATGTAAGTTAATATGTCTATTGTATAGATGTTTGGATGTAAGTAAATATAGAATGCTGCACAGATCTAAACAGCAGACATATGAGTGTTTGAGTTTGTATTAAGTATTTTATATCATGTTTATTTTATTTATATCAATGTCTGAATTTTTTTTAAGTTTATTCTTTATTTTTGAATATTTTTTTATTTTGTTGAATTTTGCAGAAATATTGTGTTGGTAAATGTATGAAAAACGAGTGTATTTTTAGCAAATAACACAAGCAACAATCAACGACGAGACAATAAAAACAATAACAAATTATAATTGTACGAATACATATAGAGTGTACTGTATTCAGAATTTACCAGCAACTAGGGATGCATTGCAGAAAGATTCTCCTTGTTTTAAGAGTCTTAATTCAATCTGCTAAAATTTTCTTTGAAAATATCTAAAAAGTGACGAATTTCTAAACAGGGAAATAACAAATTTCAGGCAATAAAAAAAGTTTTTCTTGAGCAATTAAACATTTGATAAGTTTTTTGGGATTTGGCGAATGTAAAGCGATTACTTCAGATTTTGAATAACGAAAAAAAATGTTTACTGTTTGTTTAAATGTTTGCTCTCAACTAAAAATTAAAAATTATTTTTGCAGAGCAGACTCAAAAGCAAGGCGAATTGATTTCTAGATCTCTTGAGATTGTGGCTGACGCCCCTGAGACTTCGGTCCCAGCTGAATTTTCTTCGGGAATGAAGTATTGGTTGTGGCTTCGCACCAAAGTCGCGGGAAGAGAGGTCTTAAAAATTGGCTTCAGGGTCTGATTTTTCACAACTTGTGGGGAACTACGACCTGGTAGCATACCTCCCTAGCTGCTATTGTTATTCGTTAACTCTCGCATTGTTCTTAGCTTATTGACGTGCACTTTTTCTTTTAAATATCCCCAAACAAAGAAACCAAATACGGTGTCAAACCACAAGATCGTGACGGCCAATTAACATCACCACGACGTGAGATAACACTGCCATTGAATTTCTCACATAAAAGAGCAATTGTTTTGTTATCTCTGTGGCAAGTGGCACCAACTTGTTGGAACCACGCATCGCTCCGGTCCATATCCTCAATTTTTGACCACAAGAAGTCCCATATCATCTCGTGATATCGAACACCATTCACGGTAATTGCTTGGCCGACCTCATTTTCGAAAAAGTACGGCCCGATGACGCCGCCAGCGCTGGGCGAGCATGCACAGGTGTTTTCACATTTCCTATAGACCCGATTTGCTAAAATTTGCGCACAATTTACTCGATTGTGGGCATTGGTTTGCCATTTTGTCAAACACTGAAACAAATAAATGTCAAATTGAGTTACGAAAAAAACTTGAGGTTAAGGGGAGACCCACAATTGACATCGTGCCATATGGTTGGACCACTATCTGTGTGTGTTTACACCCAAGGGAGTGGGGGTAGAGGTTTGGTATACGCATTGTCACCCAGTGATGAAATCACGATGAGATAAGACCAACACGGCAAGTGCTCATGTAAATATATCTATTAATTATTGGGAAATTAGTTATTTAAGGGATATTTTACAAAATTATAAAACCCCAATTTTTATGCAATTTTTGTTTATTACGGTATTCACCCATTTTGATGCATAAAAATACACATTTTTTAATTTTTATTTCTCTCTTTTTAATTAAACGAGTATCCCTGATGAAAATCACGGAATTTCTGAATGAGAAACTCGGGATTTAAAAACCAGTTGGTATCCCTATCAGCAACATTAACAACAAAAGCAACAAAGAAAATATCAACAGTTTTTGTCCTCTGTTGGCGGATGACGATAAAATAAGACAACAAGTCAAACCGAAATAAGAATAAAATCGAAAATAAAAAAAACTTAAAACAAAAAAAAAAAAAAATATTGGTAGACGTGGAGACTGCCGGACAGACCGATATTGATGAGTAGAATACATCGACGCTGTTTCGTATTTTTTCTTTGGCTGTTGCCATTGCTGTGGCACATTAACGCATGGAGATCAAATGGACTGACTGACTTGCTCTTTGGATGTTTGCTGGGTTTGTCATAATCATACTGAAACAGATGTTCAAGCCTTAAAAAAAACAAAATTACGACGCATGTATTTATTATTGAATTGAATATAAATTTTACAAAATGCAATTGAAATGAAAGTGTTAAGATGTGCTTTTGTCTGCAACTGAAGTTTCGCAGGGTCTTAATTTGGAAATTTATTTATTGTTGAAGAAAAAACATTATAGAATTACCTGCATTCTAAAATTATACAATATCCAGTATTTGGGTAAAGTCATAGTATAATAAGTACCAGGTAGGTAAATTAAGCTGGCCACACACTAGTGATTTGTGCGAGCTCGACGTCTTGTTACTTGTTAAAGGGGCTGTGAGTGCACAAATCAAAAGCAATTGAAAATTTTCAATTTCTTGTGATTTGTTCCATTTGTTAGTGGGCTTGAGCCATAACTTTTTTGTATCTGAAAAATATGTTCTACTAAAGATTTCCGATCTTTTGGTATATAAGGCGTATCCATAGGTCATATGACAGCCCAAAAATTCAAGAATTTATAAAATTTTTCATGTTTTCAGTACAGGACGTACGACGCCCACTTCTTCAATCCCGCCCACATTTTATGTGATGCTGTGTATTGATGACCTAAATGTTTGTATCTAATTTGAGAACTTTGGCTCTTGCCGTTCTCCAGATATACAGAAAAAATAAATTAAAGAACAACAACAAGGGATTTTTGGGGAAAATTAGAGGTAGTCGTGGTTTTTTGCTCATATCTCAGCCATTTGTGTACCGATCTTGCTGAATTTCAATAGCAAGAAATGGTGGACTATATGTGACATAAATGTAAAACAACCTAAACTCTATCACGTCTGGGGTCTTCGCAAAACACATATCAAACGTAAGACGGACAGACGGACATCGTTAAATCAACTTCGCTTTTCATAAGGACCCAGAATATATATACTTTATAGAATCTACTTATATATACACCCTTTTCCCACATTTGGTGAAGGGCATAACAAAACTTTGAATTGTATCCATTGCGGAGTTGTTTAGCATACAAAAATTTTTTTATTCTTCTTCGTATTTCTTCTTTTTTTTAAATTGTTTTTTGTTGTGTAAACAAATAAATTATCAAAAATGTAATTGCATCACCCGCTTCACAATTCATGTTGTCTTTTTGAAGTTTAAGGTAATTGTGATTGGTTTGTCGTGTGCGGAGAAATGGTACGCTAACAAATCACAAGCACAAATTACTAGTGTGTGGCCAGCTTTAGGGAGATTTATCATTATTTTTCATATTTTCTTTTATTTGACGTTATATGGGTTTTAAAGTTGAGAGCAAAATTTCTAATGACTATACCTTGTACTTATTCTACCATGAGTAAAGTCAAACATTTATTTTATTTTAAAGATTATTGATTGATACTTTCGACGGAATTAGCAGCAACGTAGTTTCGGCATTGACTAGGATTCGCTTTCTTTTGGTAATATTGAAACATTTTTGCGAATTTTGCTTCAATAAACAAACAACCGATTCTCGAATATCATTATTCTGATAATATTTAAGACTAGTAATCTGAGTGGATTCAATATGAACTGAAGCCGGAAGACATCAAAGGCAGACGTTGCTACTTAACCGCTTAAATTCAGTCAGAGGTATTAAAACTTGGTTTGATAACTTACAAGCTTAAAATGATAAGAAGTTCCTTTGGCTTGGAATCATGTTGCATGTACAGAGGAACTGAGAGAAATATAAAATAACATTGGGAAATGCTATTTTTTTTAATGACATTACAAAGGTACTTTTCTTTAAATAAGCATGTTGCATTATACTAATTGCAAAAAATTTTGTTAATCCTTGATTATCCTTGCTGGTTTGATTTTCAAAAAAATTTTTAATTTTATTATAATTTACATAACCAGGAAAAAACCAATAAGCGGATCAATTTCTACACAATTGTAATCAAACGTTTTTTTGCGTTCTTTTCACAGCTAAACAGACACATTTTCTAAATTGAATAATTGCTTTGTTCCATTTTGAATTCAAGTTCCGCAATATGAAAACAAAAAAAAAGAATTGTAAATATGCAAAGAAAATTCTTGTTGAAAATTGAATTGAACAGATGTGATTAAACTTTCTTGAACTACATTGAAATCGTTAAGTGAATTCCAATAATTTATAATCGATTGTTGTTGTTGCTGCTGTTGTGTATAACAGTCTTGGCAGCAACAGGCCATAGTAACAATGGCAGCAACAGCCAACATTTATTGCAATATGCAGCCCCATTGCCACCAATAGCAATCAATGGCAACAGCATCGGGGCAACAGTTTTAGCAACATTAGCAAACAAATAACGGAGTATCGCAGAAATTCCACTATAAAATATTTATGTACAAGTGATTACATCACTTGATTAATCCAATGTATAAATAAAATACAACAATAAAGAAAATGCAGAAATAACAATAACAACAATCAAGGCAAATAAAAACAATGGAAAGAATAAAGCAAAAAAAAAAAAAAGAAAAAAAAACAAAACGTGTTATTGAAACAGCTGCTGCTCAAACTGCTTACACTTACACAAACTACTTGCCACTTTATCCGTTTGCAATGCAATGAATATTATTATACTACTTGCAACAAATTTTCACACACACACATACACACATGCTTATTTATCCACTAAAACTTCTATTGGTACAGTTTATTGCAGGTTGTTGTTGCTGCTGCAAAGCAACGTTTCTTTTGCAACAATTGCTGATAGCAGTCCAATGATTGCTGCAAGTTCCTTGCATATTTTTGTGCAACATTAGATATCTTATTTTTTTATGTCAATTTTGCATCTTAATATATTTTTTTTTGTCACTGTTAAGGGATTTAATTTGCGAATTTGTTGAATATTCTGTGTTTTTAGAAATTCAATATAAAGTTGTTGATTGGCTGCCTAAACATTCAAGTTCAGATTGATGAAATATTTGGCAGCAAACATTTCACAAACGCAGTCTGAACACAAAATAGTTTTGAGTTTTTTTTTGCAAACAAAAGTATTTGCCAGCAAACAAATATTTGACCATAGTGTGAACACAAAAAAATCAAATATTTAGTATTTATTGAATAAACATTTATTTGATATTACAAAAAAAAAATTGGAAGAGCAAACAACGACAAATAAAATAAAGATTTAAAACTTAAACCATTAAGTTCCTTGTGATATCATCTAATACAATTAAAATGTGAGTAAAAAACACTAAAATAATACAATATATATTATGTCGCTATTAGCAAATTTTTGCGAATTTTCGATTAGTAAGCAATATTTACCAAATTTTTGTCGTTCCTTATACTTTTAGGGACTTTTAATCAATGTTATGGCTTCTTTGAGTTGTTAAATTTTTTTTTGCGAATTTTCGCTATTTTTGCAAATTTTTTTTGTTTGTTCTAACATTTTGTTTTTTAACTGATGGAGCGATTTGAAATAAAATTTAGGGGTTGTTTCCAAGTTTGCAATTTTTCGCAAATTTTAGCCATGTTCGCGATAGAAGCGATTTTTTACTGTGATTATTTACAGCAAACTTCAAACTTTACAGGAAACTTCAGGAACAAATACTGAAATAGTATTAAAAGAAATATGAAAAATATATTTAAGTGAACTGTAACTTTCGGCAGTTGTCAAGTAACGAAGAGTTACAGCTTAACATTCTAAGCCAGAAGTTGGCTCACGAAGGACCGTTGATCTCTTTGTTATAATCAGAGAAGACTAAAATGCTTTTTTTGCTTTTTTTTAGCTGTTTTTTATAAGCTTCCCATTTTTGTATTAAAAACTTCGTATGCTACTACCAAGGCGAATTCCTCTATAAAAGTGAATTCGCCTTCGTTACTACCTTTTTGCAACTCTGTTTTCATTTTAAAAACAATCAACTGAAATCATAGTAGGCTGTTAAAAATAGAAATAAATGAAAAAGTTTAAAAAATGCCGAAAGAGAAAAGTAATAGAAATTTATTATTAAAAATGGTAAAAACATATGAAGGTGTCTTTAAAATTTAAGAAAATTGGCTCTTTTGCAATATATGCTGCTGCAAAATAATTTGTTCGAAAAAGTCTAATGTGGATCAACATATAAGATGTGGGAAACACCAATTGGCGTCTTCTAAACAAGAGAACCATCCACAGATACTTATTACGGAATATCCAGTGACTCCAACTGCCACAACATTTCAAAAGGATATTTGTAAAGCATTGTTATAATCCAATATACCAATAAAAAAAGTTAGTTCTCCCAGTTTCAAAAATTTCATTGAGAAATATTCTCAAATGTCGGTTCCGTCCGAAACTTGCTCCGCCAGAAATACATACCAGAATTGTATAGGGAATCTATAGAAAAAATGCGTCAAGCAGCCAAAGACAAATATATATGGATTTCTGTAGATGAAACTACGGACAGCGAACAGAGATATGTTGCAAATTTTATTTTTGGAGTCTTAGAAGAATTGAAAGACAATAAATCTTATTTATTGAACATGCAAGTACTTGAAACGGCAAATGGCGCATCTATTGCAGCATTTTGTAATGATTCGTTACAAATATTGTGGCCAGATGGTAAAGTAGAAAAGAAATCGAGTTTAGATTTAGGCATAAAATATAACAAAGTGTTACTTGTAGTAACGGATGCAGCTGCATATATGCTAAGTTGAATATCTTCTCTAAAGGCAATATATCCGAAAATGCTTCATTTAACATGTTTTGCACATGGTATCCATCGATTAGCTGAATTCATTATTGAAAATGTCAATAAATTGATTTCCAATGTTAAAAATATTTTCTTAAAGGTAAATATAACTATTAATCAGAGGTGTTCTGGAAATCGAAAACGCAAGAATTTAAAAGTCGTTTTTTTAATATGATTTTTGTAGTAAAAGAATTTTATGACAAATATTTCTCTATTAAACAGAATTCTATAAGAAAATTATATAAAATGGAATAAGAGTGTATTAAAAAGAACTTGAAAGTTCTTGCGTTTTTTTAATATAAACATACATATGTATGTTAAAAATATATGTTACAAAAACAAAATTTTTACAGGCACCGCGAAGAAAACAACTCTTTCTAAAAATGACATCTTGAAGAAGTTAAAGCCGTTGTTTTAGAACTTGACAGTCAAGATGCCGACTCAATTGTGCAATCCAAAAAAATATTTGAAAACTCCGAACTAAGTTCTCAACTTGCATTTCTAAAATACAATTTTGCAAACATTTTGGTTGCTATAAAAAAATTGCAAACTGCGGGTTTATTAATTTCAGAGAGCACTAATGCTTTATCGGCAGTTTTTGACGGACTATGCAAGATCGAGGACCAACAATATAAAAAGAAATTTGAGAAAATATTAAAAAGAAATCCCGGATATCAGCAGTTTTTGGAAATAAAATATATTTTAGAGTCTGGTACTGTTCCAAAAGATGAATATGTAAAAAGTTTGTCCTCTAATGAAATTCTCAAATTTAAATATGCACCGTCAACCTCCGTTGATGTAGAAAGAAGCTTCTCTTTATACAAAACGCTTTTAAGAGATCGACGTAGAAAATTAAAATTTGAAAACATAAAAGCCCACATGATAGTATATTGTAATAATTTTGATGATGTGGAAGAATTAGAATAAAACATTTTTTAGTGTTTTTTTTTGCTCTTTTATCAATTTTTTGTTGCTTTTTTTATAATTTCTTTTTGCTGTAAAAGTATTGAATATTGCTTTTTTTGTCTTCTCTGGTTATAATAAATAGGTGAAACTAATTTAGAAAACAGATATAAAAAAATATACATATATAAAATTCCCTTAAATCAAAAGTTCTACTTACCAAATATTCGAGATCATCAGCATTCATTCGAAGAAAGTTTTCATACAGCTCAGGGATTTCTGACTGAAGTTCTTTTAACAATTTTGCGCAACATCCTTATTGATCAAAGTAATCTTTTGGGGAATACAAAATTTTTAATATACAAGATTTTGCTTATCGTGCTGGATTTTTATTCTTGACAAAAACACTGAAATTTATTGTTGAAGGGATAAGCTATTCCTATGCGCATTTCACTGGTTGCCCAGGCCAGATCGTCAGGAAACTTAATCCAAAGATTTTAGAAAAACTAAAAATATTAAACAAATAAACCTGTTAAGCTAATACAAATTATAAGCAACAGTTTTACTTGTAACAACCCAGCAAAAACTTACATTGCAAAGTAATGCGTTAAAAAGCTAATATAACTACTCTTCACTACTTCTACATTGGCATTTTAACTAATTATTTTAACACGGTGATGTAATTGGAGACAAGTACTTACCACCCTCGCTTACAAATAGGGAGATAAATAAGTCATTAAGTTTATGATACAATATCGATATCACATGTTATAATTTATATCACCTAGACGATATCGTTATAATGTTGTTTGGTTGAGACCATACCAAGTTTTTAATATTAAAATATATATAAAAATCAATTAGGTATTTAAATTTTTAATATTAAAATTTTTTAAAAATTGTTCTTCATTTCGTACAAATAAAATCAGTTTGTATTAGATTTGAATAAATAAAACCTTAGATGCATTTTATTATGAATTAATATTAAATTTCGTTAATCAATTCATAAACAAGTACTTATGTATCAGATTATATGCCAGCCATTTCTAAGCTACTTCTATGTAATGCAGATGGTATGAAGTAGGCATTGAAAAGTAAGTTGTTCAGTAATTGCAAGTCATTACCAAGGTTTTTGCTGGGAATATCAAAGTTTTAACAAAAACAACAACAATAAACAGTAAGTTTATCTTTTCTTACATTCCCCAATACAATTGGTTGGAATTCTTCCAACATTAATTGTAGTTGTAAGTAGGTTAAGAAAAAACAAAATGAAAACGAAAACAACTTGCAAAAAATAAAGTATGTTGCCAGCTTAGTTTTTTTTAGCCGTGCACTTGCTTGCCAGTTTATCCCAACTGTTTGAACAAACAAAAATTGTCAAATATTTATGCTTAGTTTGAACATAAAAAAAATTTTTTTTTTGTTTAACACAGCAGAACAAATATTTTCGTCAAATATTTCATTAATCTGAAATTCTAAATTGGTTTTTGACAGAGAACTTGAAAATTATAAATGTGGGCCTACTTAAGGTTCTAGTTTTTGGTTTTTCGTGATTTTAAGTTACCACCTCAACAGCAAAGTCACTAGAAAGGAATTATTTGTCCTCCAAAGTCAGCTTCTTCTTATAAATCAAAAAATAAAATTATCTGTTCTTACTTTAGTTGGCCAGTTTAAAAATTATAAATTACTTAAGCTTGTAAATAGAACATCAATTTTTTTTACAGTTTTTCCCAACGTTTCGTAAATTATTTTTCTACTTCTTCAGGGGGGCGTAAATATTTTTGATTCTTTTACATGCTTAATAAATTTGGATTTTCTTCTAAAAATTTTTTGAAACACGAAAACAATTAACAAAAATACCGCCCAAAACTTATCTCTGCCAAAAAAAATCAAAAGTAACAATTATATCTCAGAGAATGAACAAGATAGCACAAGGGTTAAACATTTATTTTAAAGGAATTTGGTAGGGCTTTCATACGACACATCAGGTTTAATAAGTAAAGATGAGTTCGAGCGGTTATAACGTCTAGAATAGGGTGAAAAACAAGTTTTTTTTTTAATTTTATGCTAAGATATCTCGAAAACAGGATGTGATGATGAAATTCTGAGTACAGATTCGGATTCAGCGTAACTTAAACCCAGATAAAAGTATGCTCTAGTTCCAAGGGTTTTGACTTTTTCAAAATGTTACAGGCCTGTATTATTTTGTGTCCCTGAATTAAACCCAAACAAATCTTGTAAAATCAATAGAAGTAGTACATCTGGCGTTATTAATTTAATAGCATTGAAATATATTTGAAAGCACAAACAAAACGCCGACTGTGCATACCGGAAACCATAACCCCACGAAAAAAAGAAGGATTTATATATCGCATTGTGTCGGCGTGGGAAGAATCTATTTCAACAAACCGAGGTGCTTATCGTAATATTTAAGGCGTGTCAATGGAGCAAACTTTACACCAAAATATAGGGTGTCCAAATTTGAGGCATCAATAGTCAATGTGAATCGCTACAGGGAGATCATCCGAAGCTTTTTGTGGCGGAAGATTGCTGATTTAGATGTAGAGAACATGTTGGTTCAGCAGTATGGCGCCGAAAATCGCATTATTTCCCGTAGAGGAGGATCGAACTGGCCACCAAGATCGTCCAATTGTGTCCAATTTAGATAATTTTTTGTTGGATTTTTTGAAATCGAAAGTGTTCTGCAATAATTGCCGAACGGTTTATGGAAAAAGTTTGGGAGCCACTAGGGGGCTCACTTGACCGACATAATTTTTAAATTTTTACCGGAACATATTTTTAATAAACTGAAATAAAAATATTTTTAAAACAATAACAATAGAAACTAAAATTCAATTGATTTGTATGGTTATGGTAATGGCGCTTTTTTAAATCACCTTTAACACAAGGGAACAAAATTGAACTTTTTTTTGTGTAGATTGGAAGTTTGCTGCAAGTTTTTACTAATTTGAGGTCGCTGATTTCAAGTCTAATCTGATCAGTTTTTCTCCATTAGCTCGCATTTTTAAGTTACAGATACTAATCGTATTTTTGACTTTTTTCTAAAAATTAAAAGTTAAAAATCATAACTTTGCATATCATTAAGCGATTTTCTTTTTTTTTTAAAGATGTAATTGATAAAATAATAAAATTTTTGAAAATCACAAAAAAAAAAAAAAATGGCATGTAATGGCAAAAATTACAAATTTTGTATTGAAAAAATTATGAAAAATCCAAAACGGGAAAAATTTTAAGTCTTTTTATTTTCACGTAAAGTAATATAAACTATAAACAAAATGAGATTAAGATTATAAAAATCGATGAACACGTTTCGTTTTTATTAACAATTAAGTGAAGGTACCTCATTTTTAAGTGAATGAAAAAGCGACCATAAATAGAACAACGCAAACACACTCATAAAAAAACGTTATTTTTGTATGAAAACCGCGATTTTTATCCATTGAGTTTTCTCCGTAAATTGTAAAAAAAAAATCAAAAGATGTGCACCGATTACAATAAAAAAAGCTCATTTGATTCGAAGTATCTCTGACTAAATGTTTTTAAACCTGGGGCCAGATTCTGGCAGTCGTGATCGAGTACTTTCTCGATTCGAAAGCAATTTAATATCTAATTATTTCAGTCAATACTGAACGAATCGGAATTATTGTTTCGTTATTGTACAGCATTTATTTGAGTTTTACAATACTGAAAAAATAATTTCGATTCGTTCAGTATCGACTGAAATAAAATTGCTTTCGAATCGAGAAAGTACTCGATCACGAATTAGACCCCTGAACTGTGATTTGTGTCGCATTTTTTTATGAATTTTTAATAACAAAAATTTTTTTTTTTAAATTATTCTTTTTTTTCAAAACTTCAACGATATCTCTGAATCTACTGGGCAAATTTAAAACCAATATAAGCACGTCTTAAAGATAATCGTTGACGAGCTTTAAATATTTTTTTAATGGAATACCGTTTTCAAGTTATTCCAACATATGTAGCGGAAGAGCCTTAATTTTGGACATAACGGTACATCTCGAAAAGTCGAGCTGATAGAAAAACTTAGTGCAGATTTGGATTCAGCGCCCCAAATTACCTTAAAAACAAAATTCAGTTCTTAATCAACAAAAACCTTATTCCCTTGTGTAATCAAATACAGGTTGGTTCAAACTGTTTTCTATTATGTCAATGTCACGTCTAATTGAACTTTAACCCAGTGAAAAATATGGTTCAATACGTAACAGATTTGTAAGCGAGGCATGAATTTCATATGGCAAGGCATACACTTTGAATTCAAAAGGCCTTTTTTCAAAACTTTTAAACACTTGTATATATATTAGGGTGGAAAGTCGGTGTATGAAGGGAAATCAAGTCATCTAATAAAATTCAAATACCTTTATAATGTTCAATCTATCTAAATTATATACAAAAACAATTGTTTTTTTAATTTTTCCGACATTTAATTGAAGCATATCTTTTATTTGCTTAATTAATATGGACAATTTTATCACTTATTTCTAACCCTGCGGCCACACGATCAAGTTGTTCTTGATAGTCTTTTACATATACTGCTTGTCAAAATTTACATAAATTGAAAGCTGTGACGTAGGCTGCACTCAATTTGTAAGCAATCTACTTTCAAGATTTCATCAAAAAAACAATTTATAAAGACAAACATGTAATCAGCTGTTAAATTGAAAGTTAAATTGCCAAACAAATGGAAAGGTGAAATTGAAAGCCATCTCGTGGTCAATTCAAAAGGTGTGAGTGTGTTAGTAAAAAAGTGAGAGTGTATTGCTAATTGAATGGAAACTTGATCGTGTGGCCACCAAGTAAAGAATAAAGAAACTTAAAGGAGAACTCACAAAAAAAAAATAAAAAATAAGAAAGTAATATTTAGAAGTCCTGTTCTAGTGCTTCAAAAAAAATGGTTTAAAAAAAGATCTGTTGCCAGAATCCAAAACGTCAAATAAAGTTAAATAAGCCCCAAAGAGAATAAAGCGTATTTTCTATTATGAACTGCTAAAGTATAAAAGTTACCGCCATCCAAATAAACGAAAGTATTCAATAAGTTATTCAAGAATATGAAATAATGCATACTAATAAAAACCTTGTAAATTAGTGCACAAGATGCCTGTTGAAAAATCGTCGTATTTAAAAATTTTGGACACCAAAATCGTAAAAATGGCGATAAATCGTCAAATCTGTCAAATGGAGCACTAATTTAACATATTATGGTTGCCGTGGTGGCACGTCAAGCAGTCCCATGTCTTACAAACACGTACGACATAAAACTCTTTATAAAATAAAAAGTTAGCAGCAGAAAGGATTAGGGAAATTTCGTTTTATATTAAAAATATACTCATTTTATAATAAATGTGATTGACCCTCTTGAAAGGGTTTTTATCAAAAATGCCCGGCACTCAATGTTTTAAATTAATCATAATACGTTTAAAAATGTTCGCCTATAATAGTTTTGCTGGAGGTGACCATAATGAAAAATGTTTACATACATATAAACATATCGCACTTCAACAATAGGTTATTAGCTCAAGATTTTTATTTTTTACTTTTTGGAAAAAATCAACACGTTGTATTCATATCTGCAAAATACTCTGCAAAAATATCGTGCTATTTCGTCTTCTTTTTGTAATAAAACGTTTGTTTTAAAAAATCTTTTTAATATGCCGTTAATGTAAAATTAAAAATGGTTTTGCTTCTATTGAAAATTTTTAAATTTTGAGTTAATAAAAAAAAAAATTAGGAAAATGGAATTTTTATTCTATAAAATTTGAAAGCAAAGTCCTTCCTTGTGACTCACTGTAAAAAAAATGGAAAATCTTTTTATGTCTGTTATCTCGCTTAAAGCGACAGACCCATTTAAAGAATTCCATTTAATACTACCACCGATTTGAATGCAAAAAATACAAAAGCTTTCGTTTTCATTTCAAGTATTGTGTAATAAAATGCGCTTAAAGGTGAATGGCGCTGGTGCTTGGTGATGGCTTAAGCAGTGATATGGTCACTTGCAGTCGACGGTTTCGTCGTTGCTGGCGCTGTGTTATAATTTGTTCGACTACTTATTTATGTATGTGCCGTGCCGTTCAGGTGTATTTAATGGTAAATGTGGGACGGTGGAAGAGGTGGTTGTGGAAGTGGTGGTACTGATGGGTTTCAGGTGTTGGTGTGTTCGATTCAGTGTGCTTCAAACATGTTGGCCTTGTTGCAATGGCAACAGAATTTTTACCTTTTGGGGCGAAACAAACAATAAAGCAAAACAAATGGGAGTCGCAAAACAACAAAAAAAAAAACAGACACAATTGCCGTGCAGACAGGAACAACAACATCAACAGTACAAAAAATTCACTACCAACAATACGAAAAATGAAATAACAACAAAATGCACAAGTGCCAGTTGGAAACTTGGCAAATCTATAAAACTATCTGTTCGCCTAAAAAACGAGCTCAGTTGCGAACGGTACTTTGAAAAAAGCGTATTTATGGCAATAAATGTAACGTAACGTTTGCAAATTTCGTCTTTAAAGAAAATTTAAAAAAAAATTTTAAGAACTCATCTGCGAAATACAACAATAAAAAGCACATGGTTGGTTAAAATGTTTTGTAAACAAAAATAAATAAATTCAAGATGCAAGATACGAAGTAATGCATGGAAGTGAATTGATTAAATTATGCACGTTTCATTTTAATTACCCTTATACCGCTATCTCTCTTACTCCAACTATTTAACTTTTCCCTTTATTTTCTTTTTTTTCTAACAGTAAAGTCTTAAATTTCTTCAAGTGTTTTTAATCTTTACGCAAGAGTTCCAAAAGTATCTGTATCTGACTTACTGGCGGATGTAAATAATTGTGATTGTGTGAGTGCATTTAATAATGAGTGACTGCGTAAGTTTCTTTGTGTATGTGTGTGTGCTAGTGAATTACGAGAACAAAGTTTTTTTTTTAATTTTAGTTAAAATACTTTTTTTTTTGTTGTTGCGATCAAGACATCTGATGATTTATTTTTAGCAAATTGTTAAGACATGTAAAAAAGTGTGCCTGCCAGAACTTAAACCAAAAAAATTTAAAAAAGAAAAAATATTTGAAACCATCTGTCATCACAAATTTGAAAAAAGAAAAACAACTACATCTAAAAAAAATTGCACATGTGTGTTTGTCCCTGCATAACCCAACAAGCATTTAGGATGTTTTGAAATCAAATTCTTGCTTAAACGACAAACGCTTGAAAATGATTTATAAAAATTATTTACAAATTGAGAAATCATTTATTTTCAACTTGTTTTCAATCATTAGTCTAAAATATTTTTAAAATTTTATACAATGTGAAATCTAAATGTAAAAGAACTTTTGTTTTGTAAATTCATATTGTTTTTATTTCATTTCAAACTCACTACTTAATAAAATTCCCGTAAATTCATGGTAATTATTTTTTTTTAGTTTTTTATTAATTGTAAATTACATTTGACTATTATTGTCGTTTTAAAAGATTTATATGTTTTTCGCTTAAAACAAATTGATAAAACATTGTTTGTCAAATGTTTATATTCAAATCAGACCATTGAATAAGGTTTGAGATTTGAGTTTGATATCAAATGACATGCATTTGATATCTGAGGCTTGATTTCGTGTTTGCTGGGATGCTAAAAATGAATACATTCAAACATTAGTTTTTTTTTTTTTTTGGCAAATTGCAATTTTTTGTAGGTCATTTGTTTTTGTTCTTCATTAAAAGTTACAAGGAAAACACATGCATTAGATGCATGAACTGTCTTCTACAAGACTTTAAGGCGCTTTTCATTGGCAGTGTCTTGCTGATTTTTTAATTTTCTAAACTTATGGATATGAAATAAATGGTGAAACCAAATACTTTTTTTGAATTATATTAAAAAAGAGAACAACAATTTTGAAATAATAATATCAACTGTTAATGTCAACCTTCGTTATGCCGAAAACATCAACTAAAAACCAGCACTTGAAACACGGTAAGTAAAAAATAAAACATTAAATAACTTTTAAAGTTGTTGCAGATATTTTATATCGCTTGACTTGATAACAAAAGAATATGTATACCAACGATAATATAATTTATTATCCACTATGAAAATCCAGTAGTTCACAATCGTCAGTTAGTTGCAGAAACCATAGAGTGATTCTGTATTTTTGTATTCATTTAACTTAATGTCATTTAATATCGAAATCCAAATACTCAAATGCAATTTAAAACACTGCGTAAATTATTATCGCTTAAATAACGAAAATATACTGCTTTAAGTAACAGCTGGCTTTAACCAAAAGCGAATATCGTTCAAAATGTTACTGTATCGCAAATTCGATAAATTTTCGTTATATTTATTTTAACGATACACAGAAAAAAATAATTTTCATATTTGCGTACGAAAATCGCATATTTGATTACAAAAATTTTTGAATTTTCTGCGATGACGATTTTTGCGGTATTGATAAAAAAGTTTGTATGTATAATTGTTAAATTTTTAGTCAACAACCAAGTTTATTGAGCCAATAAAAAAAGTTGTTGCCCAAAATATTTTTGTTAAAATAAATTGTTGAAAATGTTGAATAAATCAAACAAAATGTTAATCCAATCTTTATTTTTTTATTTATTAATGATGATGTCAGAAATTTTCAATTTTTATATTTTTATAAAAACACTAAAATTTATTATGCGGGGATAAGTAAGTTCCTATGGATAAGTAAGTTCCTATCCTGATGACCTGGCCTAACCACTGGTTGATTAGGCCAGATCATCAGGAAACCTTTTCCAAAGACTGGCAAAACTAAATATATCATTCAAATAAAACTGTAAAACAATGGACAAGAGTTGTTAAAATACTGTCTTTACTTTGATTCAAATATTTTTTTTATTGAATATGAAGAAATATTTAATTATTTCATTATTAAATATGTTTTATTGAGTGCTATTTTGCAAAGTTTAAATTTGATATATTTTTCCTTTGAATCAAACAAAAAGTTTGTTGACCTAAAATTTTATTTTTAACAAACTGTGTTGTTAAAAATTTTCTTGAGATATTTTTTTCTGTGTATATTTATTTATCTTAATATATCAAAACGTTGTTTCCGGGTACGTGTTACTTAAACTCGACAACCGCTGGACCGATAGACACCAAACTTTAACAATAAATTTGTTTATTCTGGAACCAGGATACTCTTAAGTTTAATCCCAAAAAGTAGCGCTGTTGTCGTGATATTTAAATTTTTTTAATTCATGGTGCGATTTGCCTGAAATTCACAAAATATATTTCGCACACCTAGTTCAAGAGTGATTCAACTCAAAATTTTCATTTTTCGGATTTATACGCTTAAACTTTACACAATGCACTTTTTTCTATAAAAAAAACAATATTAAAAAAGCAGTTGGTGCAAAGTTGCAATTCATAAAAGTGACTTATTTTAGTTGTGTCAAAAAACTTTAAAGGTAGTAGATAGATCCCTTCTGCACTTTTAATAAAATAATCTTATAATAATAAATTGACTGTGTTAGATTAGAATTTTGTAATAGTGTCAAAACTTGAAAAGAGTTCAGCTAAAGTGATATAAATAATTCGGTAACTTGTAAAAATAATACATCAAAAATTACAAAAAAAAAATTTGTCCATTATCTAGTGTATAAACATTTAAAAAAAAAAAACTTTTTAGATCATAATCTGTATCGGCTTTCTATTAAACGGTCCAAACATTTGTTTTTAACTATTTTTTAGGTCAAAAACTTTTTTTTTTTGATTTCTGAAAAATAAAATTTGTTTTGTTGAGTCACTTTTGAACAAGGTGTGTAATTTATTATACTTAAATCAGTTTTCTGGTAAAATTTTGACCCGGTAGATAGCGCTGGGGTCAAGTTATTACCGAAATTCTCCAGTATTTAAATGCTATTGCAAAATCCCGGGCAGCGCCGGGATCAAACAACTAGTAAGTACATAAATGATAACCATATTTTTTTATATTTCATCACAAGCTTTTTCATTTGTTATACCCACCACATTTAAATGTTAAGAGGGTACACTAAATTTGCCATTCCGTATGAAACTTTTTAAATATTCCCCTAAGACCGCATAAAGTATATATCGATGGTTTTCTTCCGCAACCACGTAACTCGATTTTTTCCGATTTTTTGTTTTAACCGGAGAAGTAATCAGTAAATACCGCCTTACAATTTTGCAATTTTTTTGATTGGCGGAATATCTGAATTTTTCCTAATTCTTGGATTATAAAAGAATATATAGCAAAAAGTTTCAAATATTTGGTAAAAAAAAAAGTATTTTGTCTCTCCTGAAAAGTAGTGGTTTTTGAGTTACGAGGTTGCGGAAGAAAACCATCGATATATTCTGGATCACTGAGTAATTAAAAGTCGATTTAGCCTCATCCGTCTACCTATCCGTCTATTTACGCTCACATTTGAACGACTCAAAAGAAAATAACTATATTTGTCTTAAGCATGTTTCTACTTCTCCCAAGCAGTTTTGGATTGAAATCACGCAGAATGGGCGCAGTAGGAAATGAGTAATGATTCCAAATGTGAACCAACCAACATTAAAAATTTATATTTCTGTTAAAAAATCACCAATTACACAGTGCAACACGACAAAAAAATAACCATATACGGACACCACTACGTGATAAAAGACCAAAAAAAAAAAGACCAGTTTTGCCCAAAAAAATACACTTTTTTTATGGGCCCCCAAAAATTTGGGGCCTCGGTGTCATTTTTGCATAAAGTGATAATTTTCTCAGGCTCATATCTTGTAAACCGCTTGGAATTTTTAATCTACCCTCTGAGACAAAGTTGTAGCTCTTGACACAAAGAACAAAAATGATGAACATATACTTAAATCAAAAAAACTTCATCTTCAAGACCAAAATCGCAAAAAACGATTTTTGTACCTTTTTTTCCCCTGTTCAGATCCATAGGTTGCAAACCGTTTAAAATTCACTTACAAAAATGTACCTAAGATCTCAGTTAACAACTTCTTAGAACATTTGAACTTCCTAGGAATGATTCTTAGCACCGTTTAGGTAGCCGCAAAAGTGAAAAATTTCCCGAAAATTCGATTTTTTTACTTTTTTCCCCTGTTTAGGTCCATAGGTAGCAAACCGTTAAAAATTTAAGAAACAATAAACTACAAACATGAACCTAAGATCTCAATAAACAACTTTCTAGAACATATAAACCTCCTAGGAATGATTCTTAACACCGGTTTGGTAGCGCTTATGTAGTCGCAAAAGTGAAATATTTTCCGACAATTTTTGCTCTTTGTGTCAAGAGCTACAAATTTATCTCAGAATGAAAAGCAAAATTCCGAGCGGCTTACAAGATATAAGCCTGACAAAATTATCACTTTATGCAAAAATGACACCGAGGCCCCAAATCTTTGGGGGCCCATAAAAAAAGTGCACGTAGTGGTGTCCGTACATGGTTATTTTTTTTGTGTTGCACTGTGTTATTAAAGTTATTTATTATAACGGTCATCTTACAATAGTCGCAAAAATAACAAAGTGATTTCAAAAAGTTATTTACGTAGCTGAACGTTTTGAAATCACAAAATAATATGCCCATAACACCTTTCTTGTGATTTCAAATCACTTTAAAAAATGTGATTTTCAGAACAGGCCTGTATATTACAAAAAAAATATAAAGCCCATATTTTTATTTTCTTTCTGTGCACTTAAAGTTTAAAAATATAGTTTTCTTTCAGTGCAATTATGTATATTAAAGTGCCAGCACTGATATTTAACCCATTACTCAATACTTGTAAATTTAAAACATTGAACAGCTGATTTGCAATACGCATGTACATTTAAGTGAATTTTTATTGTTATTTACTTTTAAAAGCGTTATATTGGCCAAGGCCATTATGACACTTTGTTAAGCGTCATAACATCCATGGACACTATATCAGTGGACGCCACCTTATAAGCCCACCTTTACTATACTCATCGACTTAAAATCCCTTTTAGATCTTACGATGTCCGTCCATCCGTAAGGCTGGCTGGCTGTCCATGTAAAGTTTGTGCGCAAGGGGTACAAGTCGCAATTTTAAAGATATTTCAATCAGATTTAATCAAATGTTACAAAGGTTCTAATTGTCACAAGGATCAACCCTGTTAAAATGGTGAAAATGAATCTAGTATATTTAAACACAGCCTCCATACAAACATCTTTTCCGAATATAGTCCTTTTGCGAATAAATCATCTTGTTACGTTAATATTAAGGTACAATTAAGTTAAACTTATTTTAAAAATTTTAAAATTTTTTGGAATATTTGACCGTAAACTTATACAAATATTACTCCAGAAATTAGATTTTAATACTATAACGCACTTAAGAATGTTTGCATTGACATACAATTTATAGCCACTATTACATGACAAAATCTTGTGCGGGTAGGTCCAAAATTGACCAAAAACCCCCTTCATAGAATAACTTAAAGGCCAACATATCTCAAAGAAAAGAAGATATCTAAAAAATATTCGGCACAAGGAACATTAACATCAATCTTCACCTTGTAAAATAATTTTATTCTGTGGGGTCTATGATTCCCCCAATTGGAAAATTTGTTTTACTGTGACATAGGGTATCATTTAATCGGGCTTGACCGATGATATTTTCTTACTTGTTTTTATTTATGAATGAATTGAAAAAAATGTAATTGCTTTGTCGTTCTCAAACATGTTATTTCATGTTTATTGAATGAAGCTGGTGTTTTGTTTTGAATTTCTTTGAAATGTTCAATTCATAGCAAACATGTTTGATCGTGTTAAGTTTTTGCTAAGCTTGTGTGATATACATACATACTACATATACATACAAAATGAAAAATACAATTTTATTCGCACATAAAAACCAAATTATTTTGTAAAAAAAGCATTTTAATAAAGGCAAAAATTTTACAGTAGAAACAATGGATTTTTGATGTTTCTAGACGTAAGAAAGTATAAGAGAATTTTGAGATTGTTGTTATACATACATACATATACTTCAAAAACATATACATATGTGTATCTTCTAGGGTGTTCAGTTATTCGGGTTTTATTTTTGTTCGATTAAACGATTAATCGACATTTGGCATTTTTAGCTTAATCGATTAAACGATTAAAATTTTAAAATTAATCGATTAATCAAATAACTCTAAATCCAGAATTTTTATATTACGAGATTTTTTTCGATAATTTTAGAAAAAATTGGTATTTGAGGAAGTAAATATTCTTTTTTAAATAAAACTTGTGAATGTAGCTCCAAATTGTTGCTTCACTTTCAGGCATTTAGATTTTAAAAGAGTCAATATAACTTTGGATTTTTTGAAACTTTTCACGGACATTCATTCCGTCCTCTGCTATGCTTTTGCAAATAATTTCCTCTAGAGAATCGATCAAAGTATCTTGCTTAAAATATTTATTGATTGGACCGCTTGTAGCCCTCTTTGTTTGATTTTGTTGGTGGAGCATCTTCTTCAAGTACTATGTTATAGTCACTATGTAAGTGGTAAATAAGTGAAGTTGTGGAAGAACATTTACGTTAATACATTTTTCGACACTTGTTTCATTAATACCATGTTCACACGGACATCAATATTCGTGTTACACTCTCTTATTCCTGTTTCGCGCCCCAAACATGATTGAAACGACTTGTTTCCCCATACAAAATTTTGAGAGCGAAACTCAACCTTTGTCATTTTTTCTTTTGTAAATTGAATTATTAAATTGTGTTGAAAATTTTAACAAAAATATAACCTAAATTACTCACAAAACATTACTGTTTTGAGTTCTGCTTCTGTGATACTTAGTTTAATACAATTTAATTATACTGTGATATTTTTTATTTTTATTTATATTTTTGCATTTGTTTTGTTTAATTAAATTTATGTTTTATGTTGTGTTTATGTAATATAAAAACAGAATGTGTGTTAAATATTCAAAATGCAGAACTATTGACGAAAGATTATATATCTAATAAAATATTCCTGATGATGTTGGGAATCTCCAACGAAGCGTCGGAAAGAAAATTCTGAAATAATCTTTTATTTGCATAGAATACATGACCTTAATAAGCCCGATTTAGAATTTTCTAAACAAATCAATAATAAAACATTCATTTGGTTTGTTTATTCGACTTAAAACTTTAAAAAAATAATACATACATATAACAGAAATACTGTTCTACAAATTTGGAAAAAATTGACTGCAGAAACGAAGCATGTTTTTAAACTAATCTGGGTGCGCTGAATTGGAATCTGGCATCAATATTGGACTATCACAGGGTTTTTTAATTTTTTATGGCATGCTGGCTGGCAATACTGTAAGACAGTCAATACTAACCAGTGTTCAAAAATAAACACTAAAAATCGCTCCTTAGCGTTCGGTTCGGTAGATTTGTGGAAAACGCAAACGCTAATAGTGTTTGAGAAGAAAATCATTAACAAAATTACATTTCCTTGTTTGTCATCTTTCGAACACAAAAATGATACTGTTTTTATCTAACTTAACAAAAGATGAGAACATTTAATTCGCTTGGGTTTTTTTTTTAAACCACAAACTTCATTGTGTTCGGTTCGGTTCATTACTCTTCGTCGCTTTTTACTGGTAAAAAAACCAAAAAATTTTTCCAAGAAAAAAATACACATACGATAAAAAAAAACAAAAAGCCAGCAAAATAATTTTACACGAAAATACAGAAGTAAGGAAGAACATGTAAATCAATTAAAATAGATTATCATTCAAAGCAAATTTCGATCTACTAAATGTTAAATACAATTCGGTTTAAAGATTGATGTTTGACTATTGACTGCCAGCAGTCGTCGATGGCTGTGAGTGTCAAACGGCAAACCCCTCTGAAGAGATTGAGTGGTTACAATTGAAACATTTAAGGGCAACCTTTCCGCGAAAGCCCGGGTTCGGGCCCCGCGGCAGTCAGGAATGAAAAGCTATCAATAGAATTTTAATTAATTTCATGTTGTAAAATTATTTTCTTCATAATAATAATTTAATGAAAATTAAATTCGATAAACCTTAGTATAATTAAGAATATCAAAATTTGGATTAAAAACATAAACAGTTTAACAAAAATAACCACAATACTACCCAACAAACCAAAACGATTTAGAAAGAACTTGTAGCAAGCTTACTAACAAAAGCCTTAAGCTTAGAAAAGTGTAGTGATTACTATTATAAAAGGCTTATTAACAATTGTTTAATAATGAAAACTGAACCCTTGCGATAATGTTACTAGTCTATAATATAATGTAAGCTAAGAATTTTAACTATAGAATAAGCTTAGAGAAAAATACTTTTTCTAATCATGTTAATTAACAATGAACACTGAACTACAGTAGTGATTTTATTTATTAGAATTAGTTGTTCTATTATTTTACATAATATATTTAGTAATATTTTTAGTAATTATTTTTGTTTTGTTTACCCACATATTTCTTGCGGGACTCTTGTCTTTCTTTGGCAAACTGAAAGAAAGATTTTGTGCTTTTTACAAATTCGTTCCTCCTACTCCAATAGAAATTGCAGAATCTGTAAAAATTAAAAAGTAAATGAATATGTTAATGCATACAATATATGAAATACTTTACTTCGTATAGCTCTAGCTACACTCAGGTTACGCGCACTATTGTTTTCAGCCGTTCCCTTCCAGCATAAATGCTCTGCCAGCTCAGCTGTCAATAATTTTCGCCAACAGTTTTTGATATAATTTGGGTTTTTTGCTACCGTAAGCAGCTCAAAATCTTCATCATTTGAAGAACCAATCTCAATAGAGCTGGCTGCAAATTCCCTTGCATTGCTTCTCTTTCTTTTATAAGTATTTAAAAGTAATTCAACAACTTCTTTCGATTCTTTACGAACACTCTGTTTAAATTTATATGGCATATTAACAAAATGTTTTTTTAATTATATATTATTTAATTACTTTTTTTTAAATTGGGCACTGTTTAAAACACTTTAAATCACTTCACTCTTTAAGCAAAACACAAAGACTGAAAACTTTAACTTATTATACAAAATGTATGCACGCATCAAATAACGGGACATCATTCTCAAAAACACTTACAAAACTATAGCGAGAATAAGTCATTTGCAATCATATTGGTTGTCACGATGTAGGAAATCTCTTATGATAAACTTATTCTACAACTTATTTAAATTTTGCTCTGTTTTGGTTTGTTGGGTAATTACAAAACATATACACAATACACACAAGCTATTCGTGCTGCGGTCGTTGCTAAAATTTTTTGTTTGTTCATTTCTTTATCAATGTAAAAAAGAAACATTCAAATATAAGGTTTGTCTACAGTATCACTACAATTGTTCTGTTTTTAACAAAGCACAGAACATTATATAATGTTCGGCTCTTTCTTGAAAATAGTTTAGAACGGTATTAAGGGTTTTGTTCGTCTACACAATCACTAAAAAACTAGATATCGTTCTTGGGTGTGTGTGGCGAACGCTAAATAATGTACTGTTTATTTTCGAACACTGATACTGACACTACATTTTCACAATTATTTATTGACAGAAGCCCACATTCATTCTAAATCTTTTAAAATTGGCGTTTAAGCATGTCAGGGAGATCGTGTGTTACTGATTCAAGCTACTTTTGCTTTGTGTGTGGTGAATATTTGGTTGGAAAAAGGATATGCAATATCAGAATCGTTAAAATATGAATTTTTTTATTATAATATATTTGGTTGCTCCAGTCCAAAACCTTGTTGGCTAGTGTTATTCGATTCATCGGTATAAATTCTTCGATTAATCCTTTAATCGAAATTAGCAATTTTAACTTATTCGAACAATTAATCGTCTGCAAAAGTTCGATTAACCGAACAAGAATTAAACGACTAAACACCCTAGTATCTACACAAGTACATCACTTTTACTTCAATATTCTAAAAAAAATCTTTTAAACTTGTTTTTTTAATTTATGATAATTTTCAATATTGTCACACTTTTTTAGGAATTTGATTTTTGTATTGATTCGTCATTGCCCGATGAATTTTTTTTTCGTAATCTGCAATCCGGTTAGAAACCGTTAAAAATACATTTAGAATTTGTTTCTAATAACTGTTGTTATGGGAATGCAAATTTGCCTATGACTAAAATCTATGTGTGTATATTTAGGCTATTCACAGAAACATGGAATATATTGCAAATAAACTCTGATACAGGGTGGCGCAGAAAGAGCTAGTATATGGTTTGAATTCCTAATAATTTTTTTAATAATTATTTTTTCTTTGTTTTTTTTTTTTGCAGCATTTTGTGAAGAAGACTTGGGGAACTAATTATACATACATAACTAAACAATCGAACAACGAACAAAAATAATTAAGTGTAATTTATCAAACCAATAACCATTTTGTTGACAAAGCTTGTAACTCGTAGTCATTTTAATTTGCTCATTGCATCCACAGCGCCAGCAACAAGCCATTTGATTCGTACCGTGAAAGGTGCTCAAAATATTGAACGGGATAGCGTTCAGCAGAGGCACAGGGATGCTAAGATTCGGTTAGCTTAACCGCGAGATTAACTTTTACGCGAGTTAGCTTTTGCGCAATTCTACTGTACTATGCTTGTTAAACCGTTACTTGTGCTACTTTTGCATTAAATATTAGACGTTTAAAATATAGATCGACTCATCACTTCACTTCCTTAATCGATCTGTGAATGTTTGTCCATCCGTCCACCTGGCTGATTGGTTGTATGCCTTTGTAAAGTACAGGTCAACATTTTTATACCCTCCACCACAATTAGTTGTGAAGAGGGTATACTAAGTTTGTCATTCCGTGTGAAACTTTTTTATTATTCATCTCAGACCCCATAAAGTATATATATTCTGGCTGCTTGAGTAATTCTAAGTCGATTTAGCCATGTCCGTCTGTCTGTCCGTCTGTCCGTCTGTCCGTCTGTCCGTCTGTCCGTCTGTCCGTCTGTTGAAAACACGCTCACTTTCGAAAAACTCAAAAGAAATAAACAAACTAGGTGTCAAATTGCTTGTAGTTATCCTAAGCAGTTTGGGATTGAATTTCAGCAAAATCGGTTCAGTAGGACCAGAGCTATGAATCAAAATGTGGAACCACCACCTTCAAAAACTTGATAATTTTGTTACAAAAACTAACATAAATGATGCAAAAATGCACGGAATGACATAAGATTTTGCACAAGTCCGTTTTATTCGACTAGAAATGACACTGTAAAATTTCGCGAAGGTCGGTCCATAATTTACCCTAAGCCCCATATAAACACTACTCCCGGAAAACAGTTTAGTACGCCTAAAACCGTAAAAAATAATGCAATCATAACAAATTTTGGCTCGTCACAATTTTATAGGACTATAAATGATACTGTGAAATTTCGTGAAGATCCGTACATAATTTACCCTAGGCCCCATATATGCCCAACCCCCGGAAAACAGTTTAGTCTCCTAAAACCATAATTAATAACAAATCGTCACAGTTTAAGATAATAATAATAAAAAGACATCATACAGATATTACTCCTTAAACATTCGAACTGTCGGTGGAGGGTATCAAAGATTCGGCACAGCCGAATATAGCACTCTAACTTGTTTTTTAGATAATTTGATGCAATTGTATAGACGAAGCCCTTTGAAATGATAATTGGTTTGAACTTTCAAATAGGCCAAATAAAAACTTTTTCCCGGAATAAAGTCTTTGTGCCCATAAACCATTGCAGTGTTTGGTATAAAAATCAAGTTCGGCCCAATAATTTTTTATTGCAACCTTAATTACCGACAATTTTTTTTTTTTTTCATTATTTATTTATTGAATCTTCATATATTTAATATGAACTAACAATAATTAATCAAATCTTAGCCTAATACTTTATTTCATGTCCTGCCAGTGCCAGACAAAAATTTTCTCATCACGGGTTCTGTTCACTTATATAGGTGTTTATCGCTTATCTAATTGGATAAGTGCTGCAGTGTCTCTTCTTCTTAAGCGAGAGTGGCCGCTATCATTTAAAATATTTCGAGCAAGTGGGTTCGGATGCAATTCGAGCCTTTTCAAGTATTTTACTGCATATTTCGTAATCATAGTTTTAACTAATGGAACATTGAGATCCTTGTGAATATTTGAGTTTTTAACATACCAAGGGGCAGCTGTGATTATTCGAAGAATTTTATTTTGGCGCCTTTGAATTTTTTCTTTATTAGAGGCCGAGGCAGTGCCCCATAACTGAATACCATAGCACCAGATTGGCTTTAAGATGGAGTTGTAAAGTAGAAGTTTGCAGTCGAGACTAAGGACAGAGTTGCTTCCAATAAGCCAATGAATTTGGATGGCTTTTAGTTTCATTTGAGTTAATTTTGCCTCTATATTGCTTTTCCACGTTAAACGGCGATCTAAATGTATACCGAGATATTTAACATGCGACTTTTGAGGTATTATTTGATTATTGATTTTAATAGGGGGGCATGATTCCCGACGCAAGGTGAATGTTATATGTACGCATTTTTGTTCATTGACCTTTATCCTCCATAGCTTTAACCAAATTTCTAGGTGAAATATTATCCTGTAAGTAACGTGATGCTTCATGACGGTTTTCGTGCACGCTTAGAAAGGCTGTGTCATACGCAAATGTTGAAGTTTGTGTGCAGTTGTTTATTGGCATGTCCGAAGTATAAATTAAGTATAATAGAGGGCCCAGAATGCTGCCTTGTGGGACTCCAGCGCCAATTGGCTGAGGTGAACTTAAGAAGTTTCCTTCTTTAATAATAAATTGACGACCGACTAAGTAGCTTTCCAATAGCTTGAGTGTGTTTGCTGGTAAATTTTGTTTCAATTTATGTAATAAGCCCTCATGCCAGACTTTATCAAAAGCTTGATAAACATCGATGAAGAGAGCGGAACAATATTTTCTTTCTTCAAAGGCTTTTCTTATGGCGTTTACTATACGATGGGTTTGTTCAATTGTGCTGTGCTCTCTTCTAAAGCCGAATTGGTGGTTAGGAATACATCTATTTTCACTTAAAATTGGAGTTAATTTTGACACTAACAGCCTCTCAAACATCTTTGATATATAAGAAAGTAAGCTTATAGGTCTATATGACTCAACTTTTGTGTGATCCTTTCCTGGTTTAGGTATCATGATGACTAAGGAAACCTTCCACTTTTGAGGATAGTATTGAAGAGGTAAAATTGCATTAAAAATTAAAAGAATAATTCTCCTTGCTATGCTGGGAAGCTCCAAAAGCATTTTGTTGCTGATCTTATCAAAACCACACCCAGAGAAAAAATATGTTTAAATATGGTCACCTCCAACAATACTATCTTTAAAGAAAATTTTAACCATATTATGTTTATTTTAACCATATTATTGTCAACGTCAACCATATTATGGTTAAAATAGTCCTAGATCAAGAAGCCACAACCATATTATGGTTGCCTCCGAACATATTATGGTTAATAATAACTAAAATATGTTCAACACTTATAATAGCATGGTTGGTTTTCAACCATAGTATGTTGCTCTTGAAAAAGAGGAAAATACTATTGTTAATTTAAAAACAAATTATTGTCATATTTAACCATAACATGTTAAGAGGCAACCATAATATGGTTGTGGCTTCATGATGGGGGACTAATTTAACCATAATATGGTTGTCGTTGACAAAAATATGGTTAAATTAAACATAATATGGTTTAAATTTTCTTTAAACATAATATTTTTGGAGGTGACCATATTTAAACATGTTTTTTCTCTGCGTGCAGGAGCCTTTTTGGGGTTTAACTCACAAATAGCCTTTTCGATTTCTCTTATCTTAAATATTAGGGCAACAGCTGCTCTAGCAGCAACAGGTGGTAACTCGACCGCAATATCGTGCGATATGTATGGGGCAAATACCGACAATAGCTTTCATAATATTAACTATGTTATGGTAGATCTAGCATTGACCATAGGAACTAAATAAAGCCCCTTCCCAAGATCTTTATAAAACAAAAAAAAATATCGTACAGATGCTGATATCTAGATAATATCAGGAACAAATAACTCTTATATAAATGTAACCCTTATAACAATAATGTTTTTCTGGCGGGTTCATGATTTTTCATGAGTTCCAAATAAGTTACACCTTTGAAAATTTGTTTGCAAACACCATGGTATATGTCGTGGGCTTGACCATAAATAAGTAAATAAAAAAGTTAAAAACCTACTGTCCCAATTTTCATCTGTTCTGTTTTTCGTAGAAAATGTTTTACAGATTCTATTAAAATAATCCATTTACGAACGTTTTACAGTTTTTGATTTACATTTTATTGAAAAAAAAACAGAAAAATTTAATTTATGGGTATTTTTTTCAAATCCATGGTAATTACACTAGCCAACAAGGTTTTGGACTGGAGCAACCAAATATCTTTCCTAGGGTTAGTTGGTGGCCTGAATTCGTATCTGTAATTGGCTTTTCTCTATCACGTCTGGTTTTCGAGATACAAAACAATGTTTTTATTCGTTCCTTACATAAAAAATCACTAGTTAATTTAAAAATCAATGAATTTTCAAAAGTGAATGGCGTTATTTGAACGTCGTTTGTATTTTGTTGGTTCGGTTTCACGTATTACAGTCCAGCAATAGTCTCCCAGCATGCTTTTGTCTCAAAATCTTTGATAAATTCTTTCAATTTTCATTAAATCTTGGTGAGCACGCTCCCCTTGTTCGCGCTCACTGCACCTAGTTTTTTTTGGAAAAAAATCTAAATGCGAATGAAGAATATGCAAAACATTGTCGGTGTCCACGGTTTGCCCAAGTTTCTGACTGCAAGACCAAAATAATGTAAATATGCATATTTTAATGATTCTTATATTGCATATCCTTTTTTCCAACCAAAAATATTCACCACACGCAAAGCAGAAATAGCTTGAATCAGTAACACACTATCTCCCTGACACTATTATGAAGATTTAGAATGAATGTGGGCTTCTGTCAAATAAATAATTGTGAAATTGTTGTGTCAGTATTGACTGTTTTACAGAGTTGCCAGCAATGAACAAGACGTGATACCCCAATTTTGATGCCAGATTCAGTGTACCCAGATTTGTTAAAAAACATTTTCGTTTCTGCAGTCAATTTTTTTTTTCAAATTTGTGGACCAGTAGACTTCTGATAGGTCTTATAACGGGTCAGTGTTGGGTGGCAGTAAACGCCAAAAGGGAGGAGCAAGTAACGAGTGACAACTGACAACTGTACTGAGGTACCAGGTACCATACGCTCCAGAGCGAACTGTCTGGGAGATAATGAAGAAATCTCTTGAATTGGACTAATGATACGCCTAGCATTTGTCAAAAGAGTGTGAAGTACTCTAGGTATCATCACATCGAACCAACCTTTTCATTTACGGGTTTCGAATATCGTGGTTACGCTAGGAGCCAACAAGGTCTATGCGGGGTCTCTATGACCGGCCATTTTAACCTAAACTATTTACCCACTACGCTTAAAGATAGATTCACAACAAATCTAAGGCCGTATAAAATATAAATATATATTCAAGGACCCTGCAAAATTCTATGACGACGTAGTCTGATAGATCTCGCGAAGGAAGGAATAAAGGTTACTTGTATTTACTTAGTTTGAAAATGTTAATAGTTAAAATCAAGTTATTAATTTACTTGTTTTTCTGCACAAGTAAATCTGTCGACAAGCTTTTATATCATATAAAATGTGTAATGTCGTTATAAGCCGTTTGGTATGATGGACTGAGCCATTTAAATAGGGGTTTCTTGTTGCCATGTCGATTATTCGCTAAAAATCCAGCGACTTTTTAGGGGATCAAAAGACACTGATGAGAAAGATTGTCTTTAGGATTATTTCTTAAATTGAAGCCCTGGTGCACAGATTAGGATTCCAGCCCCTTCAAATGCAGTATCTTAATAGCGTTACTACTATCTCTTTAAACGTCTATAGTTATAGCCTAAAGGCCCTTTAAGGTATTTAAGTTTACATTATAAATATTTTGCAAATTTGTGGTTAGCTTAATATATAAAATATTTATTTAATCTAAACGTTAGTCATTTAAAATTGTATTTCATTGTATTAAATTTGTGGTAACAATTTATAGCGAGGAATGTTAATTAACGTAAACAATTTGCTTATTGCAATAAAATTTCTGATAATTTAAATAAATTATAAAATATTTAGGAAGTCTATAATGAGTAATACCTGCATTGTTAGCAAAAAAAAAACCAAAAACACAGACAGCAGCAGATTTAACGAATAAATGACAATGCAAGGTCAATAAATAAATAATAAACCTCAACATCTCTTATTTAAAAATAACTTTTCTTAGAAAATAAATAAATCAAAAAAAAAAAAAAAATTACAACAATTTATAATTAAATATTACGTATTACGTCTCTCAAAATTCCGTTATGTCTACATATTTATTTTAAAATTCTAATGCTTGAAATAAACCTAAAATATTCAAAATTTATTTATAGAAACAAATGTATCTGTTTGTATATCTGTTTGTGAATGAATATTTTGCTTAATATTTGTCACCTAAAATTCTACGCTGTTAACTAGTCATTTTTCACATTTAACTGGCTAAATAAACGCCGATGGGTATTTCTTCTTTTATGCTTTTAAACGTCCAATTTAATCACTACAATAGTCAGCTAAACAGCTTAAAGCAATTTTGCAATATAAAACTATTAAATTTGTATTTATGAGTGTTTCAATGCAGCCATAGATAAAATGTGATTGTGTGAAAATATTTAGAAGTACCGCGCACAATGAACTTTGAAAGAATTAGTTGCTATTGTTGTTGTTGTAAGTTGGTAACAATTTATAACCATTTAATGGATTTTATTGACATCTGATTATTACGGTTTTTATTATCAAAAACAAATTTAAAGAATTCCAGCAAAAAAAAGCTTAAATAAAACAAGTGAAAGTGCCAAATACGACTTTTCCGAATTTCATTTTACTTTTCTAACTTTTTTGAAATTGGGTTGTAAAATTAGACTGCGAGTCGTGTGTGCAGCTGAAATCTGAGATTTTGGTACCAACTTTCTGGTTTTTTTTTTTTTTTTTGCTTAAACTTTTAAATTATTTTGGTTTGTAAACCCTTCACCGAAGATAAAATGGTAAATATAAGTCTGGGACAGTGTTGCCAGTGAAATTTCGAGAAAGATACATTTTAGTTTCCAAAAAGATACACTTTTTCCCAAAAAGATACGTTTTGAAAGAAATTTGAAAATCCATTTTTAACGTTTAATATTTATTAACATAACATTTTTATTTCATATTTAAATGAATATTGTAAATAAAATGATTTCGTGTGAATTCATTCTTATATTTATTTAAGTCATAAATATTAGGTACATATGTTATTTTTAAAAATACAGTAAGCAAACTTTAAAATTAATTATATGTAATTATCTTTGAATGTTATCAAAACAAATTCAATTTTGTAAAAATAAATATACGATAAAATACTAAGGCGATTATATCAACGTTCATATAAATTTCCTGCAAATAAAAAAGATGTTCATATTTCCTCAGAACGACTTTGCACTACTAGTAATCATCGATTTAGGTCTTTTGCAACCCCTTAATGTTTTCTTTCACCATTATTAAAGCTGCTATCAAGGCGAATTCACTGGAAGGTGGGGTCAAGTCAACATATGGATTTTTTTTCGGTGGTCGACTTGTCAAAGTGTGTATGCAAACTAATTGTTTATGTAAACTAACCTTTTTTACTAGCAATATTTTTGACAATCCGACCACAGAAGCAGTGTTGTTGTAGAGTTGACCTCACCTTTTAGTCAATGCGCCTTGTATTAGTATTGAGTCGGTTACGATGACCAGTCTTAATAAGTTTTAGTTGGCTAAAAATTTTCGAATGTTTTGTTTCTGTACATTTTGCGTACAGATTCAAAAGATACGAAAAATGTCAGGATTATACATGATACCTGAAGTAGTCAAAAGATACGAAAAATGTATCTTTCGTATCCTAACGGCAACACTGGTCTGGGATCACACTATGAAAGTTTTCTTTCAGAAAGTCTGAGTTTATTGGTGAGTTTATCTCCTCTCCCCTCTCTCACCCATAAACTCAGATTTTCTGAAAGAAAACTTTCAAAGTGTGAACCCAGACTAACATTGTTATAGACAATAATATTATATACCTTTTTTTTATAGTCCCTAAGCAGACCGAAAAAAATCCCTATTTTTCCCTATGCGCTCAAAAAATTGTCCCTACAAAAATCCCTTAAGCCTTTAAATCATAATAAAGGGTGTTTTTTATAGTCACACAAGTTTAACTCTTAATAAAAGAAGGCAATATATTTTTAATATCAATTAAACGAGGGTACGTTCGTAAATGCATCACTGCGCTGCATCAGTGATTTCAAATGGTTATATATTTATCAGTAAAAAAATTGTAAAATACTCCCCAAAATAATAGTCAAACAATAAAAAAATTATAATTATTTTTTTATCGGCATTAAAAAAGTTAGCTTTTCTGATGCACGCTCTGGTGTAAGTTGATTCATACCCTACAGATAATATTGGACTACATGGTCCATTGTGGCTTAAATGGACTACTAACAACATGGTCCAATCTACTGTAATATGGACCATGTTATAAGAAATTAACATGCAGTGCTGCCAACAACTGCATGATGTATACTTTTCTATAGTTTACAGTATTACACAATGGTAGCCCTGATGGTGTCCATTATTAATTGTTTATTTAAAAGTGAAAGCTTGTGAAATTTGTGAAAAAAAGGTAAACAAATTAAAAATACCAAGTAAATATATTTAATAATAGCAATAATAGACTACAGGGCACGCCATAAAAGGCGATTAGTAAAAAATGAAAAATGCTTAAACTACCCCTTTAGTGTACTCCATGCTGTAGTGACATGGAGTACTTTTAAAACAAACCCAATTTAGTACTCCATGGAGTAGTTTAGGGACTACTTCGGTGGGTAATATGGTCCCCTCCTACGACATCGTAATGTTAAATGGACCACCTTTTACCCATATATTTGGAGTACTCCTACTCCTTTATGGACTACTCTTTACATGCATGTATGGACTAGTCTCGTTATCTGCAGGGTAGTAAAATTCCAAAGCAAACTTAACAAAAAGCAACTACCAGCTGTTAAATGAGTGCGCAAATAAAGCTGTGATGCCAACTCAAAGTTGTGATACTCTAAAAACCCCTTTATATCAATGCAAATAAAACCGTTGGTGTTAATGTAAGTAAAGGGCGTCCAAACTTTAATTTGCTGTCATTTGCTTCTACGTGTAATTCTTATTCTAAATTTTTATTTTGAGACTCTTAATACATTCCGGTTATTTAATATGGTACGTTACACGAAGGAATAACGTGTTTTTATTATTAAAACATATTTTGCAAATGGCAAAAGTTTTCAAGATTTAATTTAGAACAATATTCGGTAGAGAAAATGCTACAACTAAGCGTGCCATCAAACTGATGTTTAAGAAATTTGAAGAAACTGAATCTGTTCATGATAACCGAATCAGAATTTATCAATGTAGTGGTTGTTCAACCGAGAATGTGGCAGCTGTGAGCGGAAGTGTTGAAGAAGATCCAAAAACATCCTTTCGTCATCGTTGGCAGCAATTAAACATCATACGATTCACATGCTTCAACATCTTGCATCGTGATCTCCATTTAAAGGCGTAGATAATATGTGGTTTCAAAATGTTGGTGCAACTTGCCACACATCATGCGATTAAACATCTAAAGACTATTTTTTGTGGAATTTTTTGAAATCGAAAGTGTTCAGTAATAGTCCCACAACCGTTTAAGAGTTGAAAACCCACACTATCGAGCAGTTATCAATTATTGCCGATAGTTTATTGAAAAACGTGATTGAGAAATTTGGTAAAAGATTGGTAGCTGCGGGTTACTTGCCCGAGATAATTTTTCATTTTTAACCGGAACCTATTTGTAATAAACTAAAATCAAAATATTTTTTATATCTCAAAAAAAAACACCCTTTATATGCATTTTATTTAAAGTTGAAATATCCATACATTCTATTAAATCCGCTATTTTTAAAAACTTAAAACTAAATAAAAAAAACCTAAAAAGTAAGTGATATATACTAAAGGCCCAACTATAATATGCATAAGCCGGCTTACGCTACTGTCAAAAATTAACAAAAAGTATTTAAAAAACAAGTTAGAGTGTTATATTCGGCTGTACCGAATCTTTGATACCCTCCACCGACAATTTGAATATTTCAGGAGTGATATCTATATGATGTCTATTTATTATTAATTTATCTTTATAAAAACAGACATCAGCATTAAAATTGGTTGCGGCTTAGACCTGTAGTAAATTATTGACCGACTAATGCTATTATGATAGCATTATTTATTACGGTTTTAGGCGTACTTAACTGTTTTCCGGGAGAAGGGTTTATATGGGGCCTAGGGTAAATTATTGACCGATCTTCATGAAATTTTTCAGCGTCATTTCTAGTTCTAAAAAACTGTGACGTGCCAAATTCTGTTTTCCGGGCATTCATATTGCAATAATTGTAAATCAGTTTTCGTTGACAATTATTGCTAACATAAAACGTCAAATCTTCGTTGTTAAATGAAAAAAATAAAATCAAATTGTGTGGGAAAAAATTAAGTTTGTGAAATGGTAGCATATTATTATTAAAGTAATAGAATAAAATAATTAAAAATAAACACTTAAATTATTATTTTTTTTAATAAACACTAAAATTAATTATTTTTGTCAATATAATTTTTTTTCTTATTTTAATAAAATTAATATTTTTATATAAAAAAAAGACCTTAAGTTTTAACAAATTAATATAGTACATTTAAATAATAAAGTCGAATAAGAAGAAATTTATATTAATAAAAAAAATTTTTGAAAACAGCGTCAGTTTTTACACTGCACCTTCTTCCTTGATTTTCAAATTATGAGTTAACATAAGCTGAGCAATAAGAAATATTGCTCTGTTATTCTGCCGACGGTTTTGCCATATTGCTGAGATATTTATCTTTGGTGTAGACCTGGGGTAAGAAAACGAATCACGAATATTGCTGTCCGTGTGAACATGGAAAACAGATCAGCATACTCAATTTAAACTTCAGTGTCATCTATAGGTTATACTAAATATTAACTTTATATATATAAATTGCAATATAATTGATTAAGCTTAAGATATTCTTTTTTATATAAAAAATTTGATAACATTTATTTTATAATTCAAATATTTACAATTAAAAAAAATTTTATACAAATCTGTGGCATTTTGACAAAACATCTCAAGTCGAGGTAAGATAGCAAAAAAAGTTTTAAAAAACTCGGTGAAAAATTATTTTTATCAAATAATAAAATAAACCGAAATTAAAGAAAAATTTCGTTTATAATACATAATTTTAAAATCGTTAACAAAAAGGTTTTTTTAAGGAAAATTCGTATAATTTACAGCATTTTTCTCAACTTTTTAAATTTGACTTAAGATGTTTGTGAAAAGGCCACAGAAATAATCTATTACATCCAAAATTTTTTTTTAATTTCTTGTTTTGCTTTTCTAAACTAAATGTCTATAATTTTGTGAAACATTCTTAACAGTTCTGGCACTTTAATGATTTGCAACATTTCTATAGATAAAGAGACGGTTTATTTGCAGCAGTTTTTACCTTCAACTTCAAAATACTTACCTTTAGTCTAGAAATTTATAAGGTTATTTTGTATCCCTTGCGTTAAAAATTTTTTCTTACAAAATTTTGTGATTTTTAAAAATTTTTTTTTATTTTTTAGAAAAAAATGACAACCCCTATTTTTTTTAGTTGAATAAACAAGATAATAATTTTTGAAATAATTTAGTTTATATAAGTTAGGTACGATAAACATTATTTTAATATGTAAATTAATACATAATTCTGTGGCAATACGGGAAAGTCTATCTTTTAGGCCCGTTTTCACAACTTAACGATAGCTAAATGTAGGAAGTTATCGAACAGATAATGAGTTTTTAATTATCACAAGTTCTCTTTAATCTAAAAGTGAAGGATAAGCTAGAGAGTGGAACGTTCTACCCTTAACTTTTGTCGTAAGGCTTAGATTTGAGATTGCCATATTATATTCGCATATTTTTTATATATGGCAACTCCAATTATACGTATATCTTGTAAATGTAAAAAAAGTACGTAGCTGCTAGTTCGTATTTTTATTTTGGCAAAAATAATCAGTATTTTCTTTAGTATTGCCACATTTTCAAAAATTTTAAGTTTACTTTATACAGAAGCTGTGAAAACGAAAAATAGTTGAAGGTAACTTTATTCCTCACTAGTGCTAAAAGTACCGTTAACTATTTCGAACTTTATAGGTAAGTGAAAACGGGCCTTAAAGTTTCAAAGCCGATTTTTGAAAATTTACTCCTAATGGAATGTATTTATCACTAATCTACGATTATATATTTTTTAAAGTTTTTGTGCCTAAACATTCCTAATGTCACAGATCGGAAGTGAAATTTAGTTTTTATTCCATATATGTACTACTTCCAATCAACTTTGTAGTTTCCGATAGCATCGATAGTGATAAGAACTATCGATAGTCCGACAAAAATAAAACTATTGATAGTATCGATTGTTTTGCAGCTCAAGTGCGAGCATCATTGATAGAAAAAGCCTTTCGCTATCTGTATTGACATGCGGCAGTGGTAAAAATTATATCCACGTAAGAGAAAATGGCGGCAAGCGACCCACTCAAAGAAATTTAACAATTTGTGATGTTGCCTTTTCAACAATTTTATTAGTATATATGTTGTCAAAAATCGAAAAAGTATGCAAAGTATACATACATAGGAATTTTTCATACGTATAACAACACTGATTCTAGACCCTAAAAAATGTGTACATATATGTTTTGGATCTTTATAAGAAGAAAAGTTCAAATCACGATGTCCTTCCGTCCGGCTGCAATAGGCTTTTCGTAGACCCCAGATATGACGTGGACTAGGTAGTTATATTTTTATGACACATACAGTCCAGAATGGTTTGCTGTTGAAATTTCGCCTGACCGGTCCCCAAATGGCTGAGATATCAGCAAAAACCACGGCCGCCTCTAATTTTACCCATGAATCCCTTGTTGTTGTTTTTTTTATTTTTTTTCTGTATATCTGGAGAACGGCAAAAGCTAAAGTTTCCAAATAAATGACAAGCATCTTGGTTTTAAATATCCAACATCCGACAAAATGTGATCAGGATTGGATAGGTGGGCGTGGCATAAAATAGAATTAATTATATCGAAAGAACTATCTTTATATAACTTTCTGTTCTTGTCGCTTCATGGTAAAGGCTATACAGTACTTAAAAGATTCTAAAATTTAACATTTTCCTTTATCCAGTATTTCCTTACTGGCTCTACTCCCAGATTAATACGAAATTTTAGTCTTTGCTATTTTAAAAATTAATTGAATTTAAAACCAGTTTTATTACTTTTGTATTAAGTTTCTATCGTAAATTTTTATGATACTAAATCTGGGATGACTACAGACACAAATTCTTTCTAACTTCCATAAGACCTTGTTATGCAGTTTTAAGAGTATGTATGTAAAGGGTGCTTTTTTAAGACCGATAGAACTTGAAATTGTAAAAGTAGAACAGAAAATTTTATTTGTGGCAAAAAATATTAAAATTGGCTGTTCTTGACGAAGCACATTCTCGACGTCCATTTATCTTAATTTTTGAAGATATAAGGTCCGATAATGCCACCCGCTTGTTAACCGCAACAAACGGTACATTTTTCTGATATTGTGGATCTGTACTGGATTGGTCTCACTCCATATGCGGCAATGTTGTTTATTAAGTTAAACCAAATTGAGCCTTTTCGTTAAGCGTACACTTATGCATCATACAAAGCGCGAAGTCTTCTTTACGTTGTGCCAATTGATCACTTTCAAAGTTTATTTCGATTTACTGTTTAAGCGTCAATCTATTTGTCTCAGTGTACTGATCATAAAAGGGAGTGCAGTATGACAGTTCGTTTGACAGCCAACGCTTTTGTAAGCTTTTTCGGCCTTAAAAAACGCCCTTTACATTGTAAAATACCTGTGTATATTTGTTCGTAGTTAGACATACTTAAAATAAGTACAAGTAGTTAATGTACTTGTACATGTATCCAATATCGAGCAAAAGTCTGTCTAACATTTTTTAAACTCATGTATTAGTTTGACACACTGCAAATAGAACAAACAGTGCAAACTACTAGACAAGTTAGCATTGATTAACCTCTGTTTTGTTCTTGTGTCTTCTACGTTTTCCGTATTCATGCACGTCTGTTGCAGATGAGTACGAGTAGACATAATTTCTAAAGTTTTAACCAAGTGGCTTTTGTTTTTGTCTTGTCTTAAACACTAGAAATATTTTCAGTTATTTTTAATATTATTTGAAAATTGTTGTTGTTCTTGCTTTAAAATACAAAATAAAACTGTCTTGTTGTAGTTGATGTTGTTGGTTTAGTTGTTGCTGTGTAATTGCTACTTACTGCCATTGGAGTTGGTTGGATTGTTTGTTCGCTTGGCCGTGTGGCAATTATTCACGCTCAGCTGATTATAAGCTGTGCTTTATGTCTGTCTATTTGTGCTGTTAGGAAGCTAAACTACGAGTATCACATCTTAATGTCGGTATTTAATTGTTGTTTTTGTTGGCCCATAAGCTTCAGTGAATTTTTGTTTCAAGTCAAGTTAAATTTTTATCTAGAGAAAGGAATAAATTTTCATATGCTTATATTTTTTTAGCTGTAAATAAACTAAATCATTTTAAATTTAAGTTTAAAAATTAGGAATTTTACGAAAACTGAATTTGTAACCCTTAAGCCTAATCGTGCCAAAGAAAAGGACTAATTTCGAGTCAATATTTTTGTAGGGGCTTTGTAAAATAATGGATGCATATTCAGGAAATGCTTTTTAAAATCGCAAACCGTTTTCTAGTGGTCTCATATAATTTTTAATTAATTATAATATAGGTCAGGAGGGTATTTTTCTGTGGAATTGATTGTGCTCAAAATTCAGATTGCAGCTTGGAGTTAATTTGATAAATATTGGTACGTTTGTTTTTGTTGTTATAAGGACGAAGTGTATTTAAAATAATGAGCCTCGGTTCACGATTACACCTAGCCTCAAGTGTCCTCCCGGAAAAGAGTCCTAGTGTCGATAAATCTTCTAAATGTAACCGGTATTTGAACTTAACTCAGTCCAAAATGATTTATTGCTAATTTTGTCATGTTGCCAAAATCTACGGAAATTAGTGTATATTTGGCTATAGCTCACGTAAATAAATATAGTGTTATATATAGTTACCAATTGAAAAACAAAAAAAGACCCAAAAAGGTTTTTTGTACTTTCTCAATCACTATGGACCCTGCAATTTGCATTTTATGTTTCTAGGTGCGGTAAAAAAAAAAAACTAAAAAGTACCAGTTGAAGAACTAAAAGGTACAAAAAAGTTTCTCCTTCACTCAGGATATTACATGTTTAATTTTAAGTTTATAGGTCCAATATTAACGAAAATTCAAAAGATACCAGTTGAAGAACAAAAAAGTACCATCATTTTTCATCTTAAAGGTTCTGATTCACTCAGCACCCTGCACCAAAATTTTATGTTTCTTTGTTCAATATTTTAGAAATTTCAAAAATTATCACATGCAGCACGGAAAAGTAAAAGAGTAGATTTAAATTTTTCGTATTCCCCTTTTTGATAGTTTTTTTTTCTGCCCATTGAAGTATCAAAAATTTGGAAATTGTAGAAGAATAATAACCAAGAATAAGTTCAATTAAACATTAGAATTTTAAAAAAAGTACCAAATTTATATATGTAATAAGATAGGGTGACAAAGAAGTTCCAAAATACAGGTTATTACCGTCTAATTCCCAAAAGGGTCGAATTTCAAAAAAGGGATGCAAGCCCGTCCGACTATTTTTCTAGTGAACAACGATAAGTATTACATTTTTTCTTGTATCGAATTCACCCGTTTTTACCATTTTTAACCCCCCAAAGTTTTAATAAAATATATATCATGCACTTCCGTAAGTAAAAAGATTTCAAATGGTGTATTTGTTACGCAAATAGGTTGCCAAACAAAAGAGGAAGGGTTCTTAACTATTTTTCCCTTGCCGATTTATTTATAAGATATTGTAACATTTTTGATCTACGTTCTATTGACAAAAACCGGGATCTTAGTCGCAGAACTATTTAGTGCAAGTTTTGTAGAAAACTTAAATATCTTCTTAATAAGAATTCATATTTAAGATGAAATGCTTTGAGAGCTCTGACCTACAAAGTGTTAGAATTTTTAAACAGAATAAAAGTGTTCTCTTATCCAGTGCATTTTACAATGAATAGTTTCATTCAAATCTCTTTGATTTCAGCCATGGTTAAAAAATAAATATCAAGCAGATTCGCTTCTGTAAAATGAGAATGTGTGTGCGTGAATATGTATTTGTTGGATAAGTGGCGTTTTAGTGTTTTTTATTTATTTGTCGGTTCTATGTGTGCATTTGTATCTATTAGATACTAACTAAAGCTTAAGCTTTGCAGGTCTTTTGTTTTCGATTTTTTTTTTATTTTTTCCCCATTTCAAGAACAATTGTTGCTCTTGGTGTTGATGTTGTTCGCATATTACACATTTTGTTGAAGTTAATTGAATTAACTGTAAATTTTTAAGTTCCAATAAAGGTTATATTTGTATACGCTGTAATAAAAGGTTTTGTTTAAAGTTATTCTTTACAATATGAATGGATTATTGTAGATAATTTCAATGCCAGATATTGAAATATTTTTTAATAAAAAATTTTTATAAGCTGATTTGAATTAAAAAACTGGTGTTCATAATAAAAAAAATCATAACTTGGGTGTTTTCCTTAGAACAATTGTTGTATAAATGGTTTGTGTCTTAAAACCCTTTTATGTCATTTTGGAGGCTAAACATCTGTCATTTATATCCACTAAGTAAGTGAACAAATTAATATAAACAACAAATTATTATTTTTTGTTTGTTTCGAAAATGTTGAGTTTTAAGCTTCGTTCACAATCAAAAAAACATTTTCACTTGGTGTTCATAATAGAGCAACAATTTCTTTTGCAACCACACACATTTTGCATTAAGAAACCGATTGCAAATTTTAGCCACAACAATATTATGCATTTATTATTATGTTTTACAACATTTTGTTTAAATTTTCATTTAAAACTAAACAAAATTATTTTAAACGTCAGAAACAATTTCATACAAATTGTTGCTGAAGTTCTAGTTGACTAAACTTTAGTTAAATTATTAAAAAAATTGTAGTAACATTTTTGTTCTAAAAATTAAAGGAAAATATATGAAATACTTTGGGAAGAAAAAAGATAGAAGTAAAAACGAAATTGTTTCTCTGATTGTGAACGAAGCTTTACGCAAATAAAGCGGGAAATTTTGCTTGATACTTTTTAATTTTTCAAAAAAAATTGCAATGGAAGAACATCAATTGCATACTGAAAATTATTCTGAATATGTTTCGCATTTGTCAATGTGCGAGAGAAGTGGTAATTTCGAAAATGCTAACTTTGACACGGAAGGCAGAGATCAGTTAGATCAGCCTACAGGTATCAGAGGTCCGTGATTTATGAAAATTGTTGTTGATATTTTAAAAAACAAGAAAATTGGCAGCCACACGAGCTAAAGCCGTCACACGTTTTAAGGAGATTTTGCATGTCCGAAATGCTGCTTGAACGTTACAAATAGAAATAATTGTTTAATAAACTTATTTCTGCCAACGAAAAATGGATCCATTACGACAAATCGAAGCGTAAGAAACAATACATAAAAATCCATTATGACAATTATAAAAAGTTAGGAAGTAGAAGTTGTCTCACACACTTTAAATCCGACTACTATTTATGTTGATAGAATACGCTTTAACAGAAATACGCTCAATTTTAGAACTAGGTGCCCGACTTTGACTGCATTCGATTCTGGCCCTAAAAAAATTAGGAAAGTTGGAAATAAGAAAAAGCTATCAATGGCAAAAGCTTTAAAAAATATATATAATGTACCACTGTAGAGGCCCCCATGAGTTTGTAGGAATCATCTAAAGGATATTTCACCTTCTGGTGTTACATCCTCCTGAGGAATCAGGTGCAGTCAATATCTGAAACTTGGCAAAAATCCAAAATTCACAGATACTTTGAGATAAAGTACGATCTCTGCAGATCGCGGCTGAGTAGAGATCCTATCTGGTACCATGGGAGGCAGTAGACCCTATTGGCACGGCACGAAAACTATTTGCGGAAAATGCTTTGTCTTTCAGGAATATTTTCCTTGCGAGGAGTTTAACTTTTTCGTTGAAAATATATGTACTTTTGGGGATCACTGGGATCGTTATAAAAGCAGCAGTAAGTACTGATTATTACCTTCTTGTGGGAGAGTTCGGCCTGCGGGACAGATCATACCTAGATGCTGCTGCTACAGTAAGAGAAAAAGGACGATTTTAATTTAAGAACAAAATTCTTGAATTAAGATTTTAATCTTGAAGTTTGGTCAGTAAGATTGAAATTTTCAAATTTAAGCATAACTTCTAAATTTTTAGAATGAATTCTAAAAATCAAGAACGTAATATTAATTTTAAGATCGTTTTCTTGAAATTAAGAATATATTTTTAAAGCTAAGATTTAATACTTGTTTTTTTTTCAAAATTAAACATCAATGAAAGCGTGTTGTGTAATAAATTGTAAGACGCTGAACGAAGAAGACTTATTTAGAAAAAAAAGTTAAAAAGTAATATTAAATTATTGTGAAAGGCAATTAAAAATGGAAAATCATACACAGATTAAATGGTGTTTATAACCATACCAATGAGTGACGATTTATTACTGCTGGCCATGGGACAATATGATGTAATCAGCATGCCGTAGGAAATTGCATCGGAGTTTTTAGTCAACACATTGCTAAAAAACTTTCTTCAAGAGTTTCAAATGGAGTCTGTTTTCAAGTATTTCAAGGGTAAGTACTCCTTCTTATTTATATGTGCAATTAAAAAATTGTTTTAATTCATAGATTTATTTCACCGCCTGTTTTGATTTGACATTAAATTTATTTGTTTCAGACTCAAAAGTGACTTTTTAAAGTTTGCAGTACACGAAGAAGGAAGTCATAAAAGAAGCGATTCCTCCTCTGGAGCTAAGAATGGAGTTCCAAAGATTCCAGAAATATATTAGACCTAAGTTAATATAAGTATTTATGTACTTGTAAGTATGTATTACATTGCGGGGCCCTTTTTTTAATACATAAGTATACATATGTTAATATTTGAATAAATAAAAATTAAAATAAATAAAAACCTGTGTTTCATTTCAACATTTGAATGCGGATAACGAATAAGACTATTTTCAAGAATACATTCTCTAAATCGATTTTAAAATAAGAATTTCATTAAGAATTAATTCTTGATTTAAGATTTTTAATAAGAACAAAATCTTGAATTCGATTGTGAAATGAGAATTCATTCAAGATTACAATTTTAAATGCGATCTTAAAAAAAATTAAGATCTTGTTCTTGAATTAAGAATTTTCGCATTTAACAGACTATTAAGATTGAAATTGAACGATTGATTTTGAATGTAAAATCTTGATTTTAGCAAGTTTTTTCTCTTAGTGTACTCCACATATTCTGCTGGTATAATTCCAAAAGCAGCAGGGGCTAGATAGCAAGGGACGAGCGTATATTTTTGACGAATTATACACTCAAATTTCTACCTGTGCGTGCTAGTTGCTCTCACGAATAGAGGCGGTTGATAAATAAATTGTTTGTCGCTCAGTGGTCTCGATCCACCCATCATGGCAAATTTCAATGTAAATCTTTTTACGGGTGCAGCTCCTACCTGATATTTGGCAAAAGCAAAATTGGCAGCTATTCCTTTTTTCTAAGGGGTTGATGTCGGCTGACTAGAGATCCTTATCTGGGACGGGAACCTGAATTTTCAGCGACTCCAACATGGTTTGGTAATTGGTAACTGTGGTATATATCGAAAGGAAGCGAGATCTTAAAGTTCAGTTTAATGAGCTGATTTTTCGCCACTTGAGGGAAAGTTCGACCTGCTGGCCGATCTTCCTAGGTGCTGTTGCTAGTTAACAGAAACTGCTTGTATGCTTCTTTCTGCCCGATAAAACACACAAACTGCCACCTGTGTGTATTCGTTTCGATCACACATGGGGGCGTTAGTAAGACGATTGTTGTCCACCAGTGCTAAGAAAACCGAAATCGAAATAAAAAATCGACCACATTTTGAAGTTACAAAAACATTCTTGTAAGAAAAGGACTTGGAACCATAGGCCCCGTACAAGGTCCACTCTCGGAAAACACTTAAGAACGGCTTAAACCCTAGCAAATTACGCTATTGTATTATTAGACTAGAAACCACGCTGCAAAAAGTTCGTAAGGAATTGTCCATAATCAACCGTAGGTCCCATATAATGCGTACTTCGGGAATAGGCTGGGGGCCAGTGTTATAAATCCTACTGTTGAAATATTCTTACTCTCAGTGGATTGTATTGACGTAACATTTGAAAGACAAAATGTAAAAAAATTAAATGACAAGTGAAAAGGTAAATATTTTCAAAGTAATAAAGTAGAGCTATATTCAGAATAATAAATTAAAACAATCGACCCTTAGGATTTGAAGAACAGAAGTGGGTTTTGACTTGCGAAATAACGTTATATGACGTTGCGACATGTATATCGTCATAAAAGATGCAAAAGGGGTTATCACCATTTAAAAAAGTTTTCAGGAGAGATAAAAAACTAAATAAACTAAAAACTAAATACACTTAAAACTAAATTTCTTAAAAATAATTTTAGGCTCTTGTTCATTTTATTAGACAATATGTATTATTTGGCGATAGGTTTAAGGCCTTATTCATAAAAAGTATTTCAGGTTAATAACAGGTTTATTAAACGAATTTCCTATGGAAATCTGTTTAATAAACCTCTTATAAATCAGTTATATTTTTTATAAAAAAGGGGAAAAAAATGTATGGGGAAAAAGTACACTGAAAGAATTATGCTTCATAAATCTAATGAATCAATTTCATTAAATTTTTTTCTTTAATCCAATGAAAAATTTCATTACGGCGATGAAATTTTACAAAACCAATGAAGCAATTTCATTACCACTACGAAATTGAGTTTCGTAATTTGGTAAAATTTTTCATTAAATTAATGACAACTTAATATCTCTTTCAAAAGAAAAATTCAACTTATTGTTATACATTATTTCAATAGGTTTTTTAAGATTAAAATGAACTATTAATTAATGTATTTAAAAATTTTTCAGTTAATGAAAAAAAGTGTAACTTCATATTTTCCATGAAAAATGTCACTAAATCAATGAAAACAAGATAAAGTTCTCTAACTTCAAAATACTTATAACTAGAAAATATTTTCTTCCTATAACTGCTGTAAAACGTATTTTTAATTCGATTTTAAGCGATAGACATGAAAATATATGACAAAAATTGTAAATTTCAATGTTTCATAACATCAATGAAAAAATTCATAACGATAACGAAAGACAGAATTTAGCTAAGTGTTAGTAATAGGTTCAAAAACATACAACGAGAAAGAGCAAACAATTCTCACATTCTTTTTTCTTTAATTGTTAATTTAAATACACAAAACTTACGTAGTAGTACAAGCCAGCAAAATGGAAAGAAGCAAGATGAAGGCCGTCCCGGGCTGGAAAATTAATTAAATTCAATATACTAAAAGGTATAAAAAAAAAATTTACAACAACTCAAAACGCACATTGAAAAATGGCTTAAATAAATAAACATAAATATATAACCATAACAATCCTTAAACTAATAAAAGACTGTCATAAAAATTACCAAATTTATCCAGTAATTTAATGAATTTATGTCATTGAATAAATTAACATTTTTATCGATTTTATGAAACATTTCATTAACGGGAGGCTAATGTTACAGTCTTCATTAATCCAATGAATCGTTACATAGGTTGAATTTTAATGTAATTTTTCATTGGATCAATGTCAAAATCCATTGGATCTGTGAAGAAAATTCTTTCAGTGTAGCAAAATAACAAGTGTTTTGCAAAACTAGTTTTGTGACCCAAAACACGTAAGTGGAAACGTTAGACGATTGGACAAGGAATGAGACGTTAATGCTAGCTTGTGAATTGGACAAATATATATCGTCTTATAATCTTATCTATTAAAAAAAATATAGTATTTTCTATAATATTAAAGATTTTTTAAATGTGCTTTTTAAATTAATTGCTAACCAAAGGTTGACTAAAGCAAAAAGTATTGAACAATTCGGACTTAACACAAAAGCTTGATAAGTTTAAATTTAAATCAAAAAGCTCATTTACAAAAAGTTCAGAATAATAAAATACTTTATAAACCAAAACCAAGTTGAGATGGCGAAATGTCGAGCTAAACAATTGAGGTTTAAGTTTTTGTCAGTCTTGTGTTACTTATTCTTTTTTTTATAATTTACTTTTTTAATAGTATGTAATTGTGCAGTTGCACAAACTTTTGCTTCAGCAACAACAAACCCTTTACTAATTGCAAATGTTTAAAGAAATAATAATTAACGGCTTAATTTTGATTTGCTTTAGTTGATATTTTAAGATAACATCACCTCAGACAAACAGGTATTTATTTTTATTATTTCTACGCTGATGATCGCAAGTGCCTGAAACTACTTAAAAAAATTTCGGTTATTAAATAAAATGTTTAATTGTTTTATGTTAGTTTTAAATTTACATACATTTAATTAAATTTTTTGCAGATGGAACCCTCGATTAAAAGTAAAACATTAAAATTAAAAAAAAAAAAAAAAAATAAATAAATAAGTTTTTACACAAATATTGTTTTTTCAAAATTTTTGTAAATATTCGATTTCTTTGGTAAATTTGTAAAAAGATGTTTAGAATGTGATAACTAACACACTAAATTTAATTCTTCTTATTGATTATTTGATTCAATTTATTTTTTAAACTATTTTGATTAAAATTGCTTATCAGTTAATATTTATTGCCAATTTAACTCAAATGATGGATTGTGTACAATCAGGTATGTGCTTTATCTAACCCTAAAGTTTTACATTGATTTTAATTACTTACTAGTTTTTTTTGCCCTTAATGGTTAATCTCTACAAATGCAAAAAAAACACATAGTCTTATATCAGAAAGGTTTTAAACTATTTCTGTTCATTTCTGAGCTTAAAGTTTGATAGTATTTTGCAGAATATACCCTCCAGAAATTTAAAAAGCAAAAACAGCCACCCCAATTCACCTCTAAATTTTTAGCGATTTTTTTAGTACATGGGCTTTGAAAACAAGGTTAATCAAGAACTTCAATAAAATGTAATTTTTTTATTTCAAAATTTCGAGACCAACTAGGCTTATTGGTGGACATACCTAAGGCAACACTAATGATGGGAATACCAGTCGCCGCTTTTTTGAAGAATATGAAAGATCAGCAGAGATATCTGGGATTAACAAAAATTCAGTATACCGGTTAAAAATAATACTAGACGCCATGTGCTTTGGTATTAAAATAAACACCGAAAAATACATGGTTTACTGTAAGGAAACTGCTGAATTGTATGTTTCCCTTTGTCAATTTCGCCCTATGGCACCGACATTGCACAAGGTGTTGCGCCATGAAGCAGCCGTAATAAGGGAGGCGACTCTGCCAATGGGTCAACTCTCCGAAGAAGCGACAGGAACCCGTAATAAACATGTTCGCACATACAGGCTGGATCATTCTAAAAGATTTTCAAGAATAAAATTCATCCAAGATGTGCTAAACAGGTTGCTTTTGACGTCAGACCCTCTTCTGACAGGAATGAGGAAGACCAGATCGAAAAAGAAGAAACCCCTTTTGATTGAAGTCTTAAATTTACTTGAGGAAAACGACATTTGTAACGTTAATATTGAAAATGAGGACTATACGGCAGAAAATGACGAATAAATAAGATTTATAAATTTGTTTTTGCTTTTTTCTACACTCAAATACCCTAACCTACCTTTAAATCCAATAAAATACTAATACAAAATAATAAATCAAAAAAATACTAATATAAAATTTTAAATGAAACAAAAATATTTTTGACCGACTTTTATCATTATCAAGGAATGAGTTACAAATATATTCAATACTGAGTAATACATTCAGTTCAGTATTGAACTTGCTACAAAGTAATACGAGCTCGAAAAAACTATTTATTTTTATTAAATAAAAAAATCTTATTTTTTAAACGATAAGCCATGCAACTGAACTTGTGAATTGGATTATTGTTATTTACAGATGCTATCTAAATTTTAAATTGGGCGTAAAAGCTTCATTTAGTACAAAAAAATTTATGTAATTTTCTCAAAAACACTCCATAGAATGTTTCTAACATTAATTTTCGCTTTAAAGATTAATATTATAAATTCCAAGAAAATATTATATTATATTATAAGATAAAATTATATTATAATATTATAAATTTCAAGAAAATATACATACATTTGTTCTAAAATAAATTTTATTTTTAATAATTCGGTTAAAGTTTTAATGAAATAGCCATAAAATGACTAGAAATTAAAACAAATATGCCACATAAATATATTAAGATAAAATTTATTAGCTTAAGTGTCTGGCCATAAAAATCACCCACAATAAACCATTAAGACATTTAAAAATTTACCCGCTATGGCAACGGAAAACAAGTCTACAACAAATGATCACTGCCAGAGATGAAAGAATTGTCAAGCGGACAGACAGTTGTCTTAATAGATATAACCAACTAAATAGATAGATAGATACGGACACAGACGGACGGATACTAATTTAATAGCCCAATTCTTTTTTCGACCAACAAACAAACCATGTCATTTTATTTGTCGTGTTTGACTTGGCCCACACACGAACAGAAAATGGATCATAAACAATATAACAACAATGTGAAGAAGTTGTCGAAAATGAGAGAAGGCAATAAACAAAAAATTATATGTATTTAAAATTTCTTTTGTTGTTAACAAAATTACTAAATTATGAAAATATTTTGTTTTCTTTTCGATACATAATTTAGAGATATAAATATTAAAAAATATGAACCGAATAATGGAGAGACAAAATAAACACCTACTTGTTAAAAAAAAACATGTGAATATTTTTCTACTTCTATTGATTTGGGAAACATTTTTGTACTATGGGCCGAGAGAAGCCCAATATTTTTAAAATCGTTTTTATTTTAAAATCAAAGTACATCCGTACTTGACAAAAAGTATCATTCTCGAAAAAATTTCTATATCATAAGTTCAGAAATTTTATAGCGGTTGTATTTCTGTATTTCTAATATTATTCACCTCAATTTGAATAAATCCTTTTAAAATGTTCCCATATAAAATAAATAAATATTTTTACTAGTACTTAAGAAACTACACTAACAGAAGCAGTAGCAACGAAAATTTACAAAATAGTCTAGTTATAAAATATTGAGAAATTAAAGCCACATATTTGCTACCAATACTAAGGCCTTCATAGTTTCTTAGCAATAGCTGTTGTCGTATATGAAAATTTAATTTTAAGAGTAGCAAAGTTTTAAGTTTTGTTTGCTACTCTTATTTATACAATTTGGAAGCAATAGTTGTAAAAATAGTCTAAAAAGACAGTAGAAGAAACAGCAAAGAGAAGCATATGTTGTTAAAAAAAAATATTTCCATTGCAATCGTATTAGAAACCTCGATTATTTTAAGAGGGTCTGATATGGATGATTTTTTTTAACATTTGATAGCCGACTTTAAGCACTCAAGACGATTTTGTTTCTTGACTTCTGTATTACTACATCAAAAACTTTATTTTATTGCTACAAAGCCTACTACATACTTAGAAAAAAATTTCTTAAAGTAGAAATAATATAAAAACAAACTATAAATGAAGAAGTAGCAATTGATTTGATTTTAAATCTACAGCTCTATTGGTAGTTTGTTTTATTATTTTTATTGCTCCATTTCGACTTAAATTTTTCAAAATACAATACATTTTATGCTTTTGCAACCGCTACAAAATATTTCTAAAAGCTGTAATTATAGAATCTTAAGCATTGATTTTATCCATTTCTTTCTATGGATCTAAATCGGAAAAGTTTGTTTTCAAAATAGAACTCGGCACTAATAACAGCAATGTAAGCCCAAAAATGTATCTACACATTTTAAGTAATTACTAGAGTATTCAATTAATCGATGCTTTGTATTAATCGTTTAATCGCGCGAATATTTATTCGAGGTAAAAATTTAATCGAAGAATAATCGAACAATTTAATATTATTCGGTTAATCAAATAATTTTAATTTTAGAAGTTTTTTAAGGCCAACAATTATATTTTTTAACATAAAATTTTCATTAAAAAAGTAGCAACACTTTAACAAAAAAAACATCAAAATTTAAGTTTATCTTCTAAAATAATCTTCCAAAAAGAGTATACAAAAAAGATTCTTTCACTTATTGCTGACGTTGGAGAGATTGAAAGTAAAGCGTTATAAAGCATATCAAATTTCTCCATTCTTTTTCTTGTCTTTTCTAAAAATTGGTAGTCTTCTTTTTGATTTTTAAACCATTTAAATACTGTTAATAGTCTTGTTAAGGTCTGGTAAGAGGTTGTTTTCATTGGTTTCAAAAATCATCTTCTGAAAACATTCTTAAAACTAAATTATTCATAAACTCTTTAATTTTAGTCTTTCTACTATACTATATTTTAAAAAATTGTTTCTTTACATAAAATAAAAAAACTAATACTGTAAAAAAACCAATTTTCGATTAATCGATATAGATGATTCGAATTATTCGTTAATGGAAAATAAGCGATTTTAAATTCTTCGAACAGTTAATCGCCCAAAATTTATCGATTAATCGAACAACGGTTAATCGTTTGAATACCCTAGCAATAGCTGATGACTGCATGCATTATAAGCTTGTTCATTAAAACCAGGTTGGAAGAGAGTAAGAAAGCATAGTTGGCCAAGCCCGTCCTTTAGATATTCCAGACTACAGTATATTAAGACACATTTTCGAGATTGAGCACTATTTGGGTCCCTTGGCCAATCACAGACCCGATAAAAGAAAGTAATGTTGCGAGGCTAATATTTCTATAGCAGTTCTTTGTTCAGAATACGAATATACACATTAAGTTTAAAATTTGAAAGCGATTCTCTAGACGGCATTAATATGTGAACTATAGTAAATTTTGGACCTAACATTACAAAATTTTACAGTGACAAAGCTATTATCGGGAGTAGCATTTGTATGCGAACTATGATCAAATACGTACTGATTTAAAAAAAATTGATAAGACGAGTTACAAAGAGATATTTTCGGAACAAATTTAATCTAGATAGCAACATAATAAGTTGGTCTATGGGACCAATGACTCTATTCCGCAAATAAGCCTGTAAAGGGCCTATGTGATATTATTGATCGATTCTAACCGTTTTCAATAGGATGGGTCATATTGGCAATTGGAACCTACCTACCAAATTTCATCAAAATAGCTCCAAAATTGGCACCCTGCCGGACGGACGGAAAGATATCGATCGATCTTACGGTTCAAAAAGTGATTCTAAGTCGATCGGTATATTTAATTCATAAGTGTGGTGTGGCTATAATTATTCGCTAATAAAAAACGGTTAAAACCTTGTTCAGAATAGCCATTCTATCTCTCCAGTATTAAGTGATCAAGCTTTTTTTGAAACATTTTTTATGCTCGAATCCACATATACTTCTGAACTTACAATGGGGGTTCCATGTGGGACACCTCACATTGAACAGCCTATAAGGAGAATAAAACTATAGTTATTTTCGCTTATAGGTAGTCACATCCTTTAGTTGCAAACAAATCGTGAACAATATCGCTAATGTGATGTGAATAAGCATATTTCACATATATGCCACTATGAGATACATAACCGACTTCGAATATAATCAGGTTATGTGAATAAAGAAAATAAAAGATTCATTTAAATTACACTGACAGCAGGCTTATGGCTTTGCATCAGAATTGCATACTGTAGAAAAAAATAGTTAAAATAATAATAAGATATTTCATCCCTGATACCAACAAATACAAAAACTTATTTTTTTTCGAGTGGAGAATTGATGACAAAAACTAAACGATATAATTTTTGAGCTTCGTACAGAGGGTGGTCAGATCTTACAATGTTGTCAATAAAATTGCCTTAAAATGTCTTGCAACTGTATGAACATTGTAAGCTCATTTTCATTTGCAGATATGTGAAATTAATGCATCTGACAATGGCACCATTGTCAGAAAAATGACAATATTGAAAGATCTGACTACCTTTAGTTCTTATATATGGTTTGTTGCTTTGGAAACTAAAAACGACTTTGTACAGTTTGCTAGTGTGTCTTTAACGCTAACAATTTGCCTTATCTTTGCCTTTAGAAGCCGCTGATAGATGACAGATAAAATGGACTATATAGCCAATGTGAGTAAAAATTGTAGTGGCTATAAACGAAAAGTACTGTATAGCTTGAATTTTCTTCATTTTGAATACTTTGTCCTCAATTTTTAAATATGAAATTACAACTAATTTCATTTTGTGAACAAAAATATCAAACACTTCAGAATTCATTGCATCTCAAATTGGTGCGTCTAAGTTTTTATTGCAAACTGCCTCTATAATTTCTTCTTCAGTAAAATCAGACATCAGAAATTAAGAACAGAAAACATAAAATTTAATGTTTTCATTTGAAAAATTCAAAATTTAAAAATAAACAAAATAAAATCAGTTCAAAAAATAGAAGCATACTCAAAAGAAGACATTTGATTAAATTTGCATAGCTTGTATATAATTAGGATTTTTTCACCACATTTAGGTGGCGTATAAGCGAAAATCGACTATAGCGCTAATGAGATTATAACAAATATTTTGCATTTTATTTAATTAACAGATGACAGAAAATTTAACATATCGGAATATATGGCCTATCCTGCTGAAAGCAGTGTGCCTAAACGAATGTTACTGTATATTAGGGTATTCATTAATCGTGTTTTGCATTAATCGGTTAATCGCTCGATTAATTAACCGAGGTTTTGGTTTAATCGGCTAGTAATGGGTTAATTTTGTTTATGATCGGTTAACCGATTAATAAAGTTTTTTCAATAAATTAAGTAATTTCAAAAAAGCAACCCATAATACATAATATCTAATTTCTCAGTCCTTTTCCAAATTTCTCGAAACATATAAAATCTTCCATTAAGCTTTGTTCACAACCAGAGCAATAATTTCGTTTTTTCTGCTATCTTATTTCTTCCCAAAGTATTTCATATATGTATTTTCCTTTAATTTTTCAAACAAAAATGTAGCTAAAGTATTTTTAAAAAGTTGAGTCAACTTCTATTTCGGCAACAATTTGTATGCAATTGTTTATGACGTTTATATTAATTTTATTTAGTTTTGAATAAAAATTTTAACAAAATGTTTAAACAAATAATAATTAATCCGTTATATTGTTCTGCGCAAAATTTGTAAACGGTTTCTTTATTTAAAATGTGTGTGTTCGCTATCGAGAGTTTCTGTTGTTGTTACGCCATAATCTGACTGACCTGACAAAGCTCAGCACCAAACATTCTGCAAAAAGGTTTATGTCCCAATTCCTTAGTATCTGTTTTTGTACTGTATTTTAAGAATGTATTGCTAGAAGGAAATCTATTGTATGAAAAAATATTTCTAAACATATACCTTTTGTATATGAGACGAAACAAATAATAAAAAAATTCAAAAAATATTTTATAATACTGTTCAATTATAATACTACTAAAAATTAAAAACTGTGTTACATCGGTTAATCGATTGAAATTAACCGGTTTAATCGTTAATCGAAAAAATAAAATTTTAAATCAACCGATCAGTTAATCGGGTAGTAATTAATCGGTTAACCGATTGCAATACAATTCTCATGTGTGGGGCGGTGCTTTAAGGTCTATTTGGAACTATTTCTCGACCTCGTGTAGGCCAAGTGACATTCTATTGACCCCATTCAGTGAATTCTATTGACTCCATTGAAAACCGTCGCAATTTGGGTTGTATTTGCCTGTTTTACCGTTAAACAATTGGATGTGTTGTGATGAAATGAGGGATCTGGTTCCCGAAATACACCTTTTTTCTCAGGAGCCCATTCTTTTGTGGTCCTTTTTCAGGTGCATCGTACAACGCATTACAAGGAAAATTCGTTTTTTGGCCGGACTGTCCTGTCCGTATGTTGAATAACGTTCTTGCTTACTTTTAACATGAATAAGTTCAAATCGAATGTTCACAAGCACTACTCTCCTATACACCTTCCAATAACCTATTTTCCTTTCTCCAACACAATTCAATGCATCAGTAGGGATCATCCCCTAAGTACTGGCTTTAACAAAAAAAAATATTTTGTGTAGATCATTTTTAAAATTTAGAAAAATCTTAAGTACCTTGCAAACTCGAAGAGACTTAAAATTTTTATTCAAAAATATTATTGCTAATTGTATTCGATTTAATTTTTTTTATTATTTATTAATTTGAAAGATCTACCGATCAAAAACTTTTCTTCTTTATTCCATAATATTTTAGTGCAAATATTTTAAAAATTCACATTCAGTGATTAAAAAAATTGGAAGCATCACATTTTAAAAATTCTGTTGCAAAAATACATATTTATTTTTAAGGCAGAAATAATTTTCTTATGGCCAATTTTCAGGATTGATATTAAAATACATTTATGTTTAAATTCGTTTTAAATACAAAATTCTCTTCTTCACTAAATACTTAAATCAAACTTAATTCACCGATGTGGTACACTTAATTTCAACTCAAGTTTCTATTGTAATATTTTAGCAAGGTGGCTTCAATATCACGACAATACAACAACAAGAGGCAAAGCAATAACAATCAGCTGTTTTTTGAGACCTACTTTTTATGATATTTTTTTGTATTGAGTAGTGCTACCATACTTTTATCTTATTTAAATAAGACTTTTAAAATAAAACTCAAAAAATCAATCTGTATTTAAATACGATTTAAGTTTTTATGAAAATTAACTTAATTTAGATTTAATTACTATCCTGAAAATTGGGCATTAGACTTTCAAAGTTCAACCAAAAAATGTGAAGGCGTGAAATTTAAGAGTGCATATTTTGTTATTGTATGTAGAAAACTGACGATGAACTTAAAAATAAAATGTGATGAAATAACTGCAAAACATGCAAGAACTTGCTTCAGAAATCTTATAATTTATTGCCAACTATCAGACTCCATTTTGAAACAATTACGGTCATTTAATGAAATTTAAACAAATTTCTATACAATTTGCAACGTTGCATGTCAAGAGCATTAATTTAAGGGTAAATAATGTCCACTTACAAGGCGACTGACATGATGAGTGTGATGCCTATTTATAACAAAAATAATTTATTTGCAAATATTTGAATTTTTTTTTTTTTGGTTTTTGCTATTTTAGCCAGAACTGACTAAAAACTAACAAATGATATCGGATGTTTCTCCCCAACACTTGGCTACAGTTCAAAATTTTTTATCAGACGATCAATGACGTACACGAAATTTAATTTAAGAACTTGTGTACTAATTTTTCTTTATTTTTAACGTAACGCCTTACCGGCGGACCGCCCCTAACCTCTTCCCAAAAGCAAAAAAAAAAAAAATTTAAAGACATTTAAAATAAATTAAAAGCAAAAAATGTTTCAAATATCACAACAGTCTGCTGTGTCTGCCTGCACGGTGTTAACATGACAGGAATTTGGTGGGGACCGACGAATGTTGGACTAACTATTAGGACATGTATGAAGGTGGCGTGACATTTGTGGTCTTAAACTGGCGCTGCCGTGTAAAACATAATTCATATTATTTAGGTGTGCTTAATATACACGTTTTTAACGGATTTTAATGACGTCTTTCGTTCAGTTTTTAATATGTTTATTTTTTTTGCATTTAATTTGTGTTGGCTAAATAAAAAAATAAAAAAAAACATGTTACTGTGGGCAGCATGAATGACTTGCCGGCCACATGTGAATGCCGGTTTGGTGTGAACATTTTCAGCTTTTCGCCTTCGTTTGCCCCTCCAATCTTTTGTTAATAAATGTTGTTGTCTGAATAATAAAATTTTTATCTGTTCACAGATATTGGAATGTAGCGACACAAATAGTTTCATTAAATGTAACACTTAAAAACCTCGGCACTAAGACACATTGTAGTTTTATGTATTTCTGGTATTTATTATATTTATTCACCAACAACAAAAAACAGAAAAAACAGAAAAAAAAACTATCTGTCTGTATAGCACAAAATCTACATACAATTTAATAAATATTAAGTCATACAATTTGTTTGCATTTGCATTGCTCACAATGCAATAACAATAAAATAAAATGTACAAATAAAATAAAAATATACTTTTGCCATGAGTACAACATTATATTAGATACATCCATATTTTATTTTTTTGTATTCTGATACACTTGTAAATATGTACAGTGTCTTTGCGTATGTACATTATTATACAGTATCATTTGGCAAAGTGAAGGTTTTGTATCTCTCTGTGCTGCTCTGCTTTTGACTTATAATACCCAAACGCTCAAACATTCACACCAAAAGTTAGATATTTCTTAGTTTTATTACTTTTATATTTATGTAGGTTTCAAAAAAGTAACTTAAAGTTTTTTTTTATCTAATTATAACCAACCACAGTGCTGCCATGTACTTTTTCCTTGTCCCCAAAAAAGGAAAAATAAACCCCCAAAAATCCCCAAATTAAAATACAAAACATAAAAATGTTACTATGTTTTTTTTGTTTTTGTTTCTGACGAAATTTATTTTTTTTTTGTTTCTGACGAAATTTATTTATTTTATATAATAAGAAATTCCCAAAAATCACCAAATAAAAATTTTTAGCAAAAAAATTATTTTATTTGGTTTGTTGCGATTCCAGTAAGGAGTTACAAGCAGAGCAATATGCTGTTTTTAAAGACGAATGAGCCAATTTATATGAACTTGGAGCTTGTTCAATCGGTTTTAGCCATCCTTTATGTAAATTAACCAAAAAAAATAATACATTTATCCACCATTTATTTAATACTTCGATGCATCATAAGTACTTATCAATAGCCCAGCAATCTTTGTCCCAAACTTTATAATATTGTCTTCGCATTTACTTATTTTTGTGGAAAATTGTCTTTGAAAAATCAAAAATTTTTTATGTGTTATCAACGGTTTTTTTTTAATTCTTCTTTTTTAAAACACTCACTCAAGAATAATAACAAAAGTTTATTAAGTGCCTTTTAAACACTTATCTTAATTACACGGTATTAATTGTTGATGAGAGCAAGATAAAAGTTTTGCTCCTTTTTTTGATATTTAATATACGAAACAAATAAAAATAGGCGTAAAAATAAAAAATGGAAAATATATTAAAATTGTTTTTTAAATCCCCAATCCCCAAATAATTTTCTTTGTCCTTTTTGCTAGTATGAAATCCCCAAGTCTGGCGGCCCTGACCAACCATGTGTATTTTTGTTCCATAATATTTTTAACAAAAAAAAAAAAACAAAGTTTTACTTGCAAGAGTATGATTTTCTCAACGTTTCTGTTCCTAATGATGGTATCGGCGTTTTTATTTTTAGTTTATAGCTTTTTGTTTAAGTTTCCCTCCCAGTTTTTTTAAGTATGCTGTAAGTAAAAGTAAATTGCACAGTGGCGGCTAAAACATTTACATATTTATTTGTCTTAAAATAATTAAGCCGGCAAGAAATTTTAGTCGGGCAATCTCTTTAATATCATTGTTTACACCACGAACCAGTCGCTATTTGTGATATTTGAGCAACTAGGTGCCATTACCGCAAAATGGTGTTATGAGACACAGATTTGTACCGATTTTACTAAACTAATTTAATCTAAATGTATCAAACGTACATTCGTGTGATGTGATTGCAGGCGGAGCCCATGTGAGACTAAATAGGTTAAATTCAGGATCTACAATTAAATTTTTTAATGGGAGTTAAAGCTTTCTGCAGTCGTACTTGTGTAGGAACTATGCTTGAATATAGATCGGTTCACATAAATTTTCTTAACATGATTACGATTAAAATTTAAAACAATTAAGGCCACCGTACACGACATGTTTTTGTTATCTGACATGTCAAATTTCCCAATGCAAAATACATACATGTCGTGTGTCACCTTTTTAACTTTGCTTCTGTAAAAGTCAGATGCAAAGTCATCTGACAAAATTTCAATTAGAGCGTGCTCTATTTTCTTCTGACAAAACATCTGACATCAGAAATCTATGCCGAGAAGAAACCGGCAGCGGCGTCCACTATTGACGGAATCATTAGCCGGCTGAAGCTTATATTTAACAATACCGAGAAATAAATGATCATCCCACCATTGAATAGAATTTATGTAAATATATATATAAAACCCGTTTCATTATAATATCATAATTTGGTATCTTTGAAATAAAAGAAAAATATGTTAAGACGGATTAACTATTTTACGGCGTAAATAAAAATTTTCGTGGCGGCATTTTTTGTTTTGTTTTTGCAATAAATATGCGAAAAATACAGAGACAATGTCAGAAGCAAATTATATGTACGTTTGTGACCGAATATTATAAACCTTCTGTAAAACAGCAATTTTGACAGACATGCACAATTGTGACTTGAAAAGCTGACAAGTCAGATGTAAAAAACATGTCGTCTACATCCACCTTTAAGAAAGTTTGTCTTATTTACACGGCCTCAAATGCCTTCGTCAGCACTCCTCTTTTAGTCACCATACTGCCGAGACAATTGAAGGTTCCTACACATAGTTTTGGATCCATTGATTTCCAGCCTAATTGCTCTAAAGCTATTCGAGCGATTCTCCCTGAACCTTAACTGATTCTCTCGACTTAGTATCTTGCTCGGTATTGGAAGTAGTGTTATTCCACGGAAGCTATTGTAGTCTTGAGGGTCATTTTTTTTGGTATTTCTACCAGTATAACCTCATGTCAAGAGGCTGGCCACGCTTCTTCTTCCCATGTTCTGCATTAGAATGGGTGCCACGATGTCATTCATTGCCTTGTTGCGCTTAAGAGTTTTAACCCTACACGGTTACTCTTCGTCGATTCGACGAAGCTCATTTACATTTTATCATATAACTTTTTTAGGTGTATTGAAATAACGCCCTTTTTTCAACAACGTTAAAAAAGTGATTAATTTGAAAACACAAATTTTGAGATAGATGAAAAACTTTTAATTTTTATGGTTCATTTTATTTTCTTTTTTTATAAAATGCTTAACTAAAGAAGTTTTTGTTAATTTTTTACTTTAAAAATTGTTCCGCTAGAACTTTTTTTTAAAGTTCGTCGATTCGACGAAAAGTAACGAAGTTAAATGTACTACAATGAAAAGTAACATTTCAGGGTTAATGGAGCTCTTTGCCTCCTGTATTGTTTGTGGGTTGTCTATGATTACAGCGAATGTGATGTCGCTGTTGGTTATATTACGCACTTCCATCGGTGGTGCAAGTCCGATTGGATTGTTGAGAGTTGACTTGAAGTGCTCCGTCCAGCGTAAAAGCTGATCGCAAGGTTTTGCAAGATGGGGCTATTTGTGAAAGTGGCTTCGTTATACAACGGTCTTGATATGTTGTACAAGATTTCATGTCACGCTTCCCTGCAGCTTCTTCAGCTTGACTCGCTCGGTCGTCAATACATATTATCTTGCCCCTCCTTGCAGACATTTTATTTCTCTTGTACAGGTAACGATAGTTTGCACGAAGCACTACAGCATCTTCATTACCAATGTTTACTAACAAACTTCCCCGTATGTTTGTGTGACATATCAGGAAATTTCGTTAACACTAGCATCGCTGTTATTTATAACATCTGGAAGTCGACTACCAATGTTGTATATAAAGGCACTAAGGTGTCTTTCCACTTCTAGTTTTCCATCATCAAATTTGAAATTGGCTTTTGGTGTATCAGATCCCAAAGCTACAATTTTCAATCGCACACTGCTCATAACCAAATAGTGGTTATTTATTTCCGCATCTCGCTTCGAGCGAAAATCAAGTAAAGAAGATCGCCGTGAGTGCCCCGGTAGGCTAGCTGGTAGTGAGCTAGTCTATTTGTGCCGGGGTTGAGGGTTCGATTCCCGCTAGAGACTTCAGATAGAGTTTCCGTTGGAGCGTAGGCTCTAATAATTATGAATTTGCGGGCTCTTGGCTCAAGCTTTAATGCAATAAGTCTTTAACTGATGGGATACCGTAATATCACAGCCTTTGCAATCTTTTTTGCCACCAGGAAGGCTGCTTCTTTCATATGCTCCACGCAATCAGCACGACCGGAATTATGAAAAACAGTATCCTCGTCTCGTATCTCCCCCTGTCCTGTGCATCTTGATTCTTGCACCGCCATCCCGTCATTTAAAATAGCATTTAACGTCTAAGTTGTTCCAGTTTGCTAGTTTCGTATCACGTGCGTACGTGCCATGTTGCAGGCTCAGGCACAATAAAATCTTATACAAAATTATTATTGACTTTATACTTTGTAGATAATGTTCACTTGGATACGCAGACAACCAGCCAGACGAACGGAAGGACAGACTAAGTGGATCAGTGTAATAAAATTTGGGTTTGGATTTCAACTTATCGTCGCCCAATCGCTGTCTAGTTCTATTAATTTGGAAGATTATTTTAGTTTAATAATGATGCAAGTAGAAATGATTTATGACAGCTTTACGAGTCTTTGAAAATAAATTTCGGAATGTTATTTTAAACATTATTTTAGGTATATATGATAGTCTGAATGATATTTATTATGCTGATGATATCTGTTTGATCGGCCACCGCTTCAGAGATATTGAGAAATATCTACGAAAACTCTTTATCAACGCAGGTAAAATAGGTCTTAAGATCAATTTCAAGATGACCAAAAAAATGCGAATTAAGCTCAAATTAGACGTGACAAAACCATAACCATATAAAACAGCTGTTAGAAACAACCTTATAAGCAACACTGTATTCGATTAAAGGTGACTTACTATTAATCCATTACCATTACCATACAAACCATTGGTTTCTATGGTCATGATTACGGCAATAGCATTATGGTTATGTCACGTCTAATTGGAGTTGTAATAACATTAGCAGAATAACAGAACTCCTTTTTTTCCACTAAAACAACAACTTTGGGCTGAACACAGACAAGTAAATATAAACCAACTCCAAACGTTTATCAATCGGTGCTTGCCTAGAATCCTATGCATCTTCTGTCCAAACACTATCAGTAATGCCCCTCTTCTGAACCTGACTTACAACACCAAAGTTGAGTATGAAATTAAAAGCGCAAGTCGACCTGGATTGGCCATATCCTCCGATGAAGCGACGACGACATTTAAAATGCAGTTTTGAAGTGGATTCCCCAAGACAGAGAAGACCAGGTGACCTTGCACCATATGTTTAAGACGGGTAAGGGGAGAGTGTGCAGATCTCAATGTATAATTAAAAAATTGTGATATACTCTTCAAAATCTACCTAAATAGCTTGCTTTTCTTATTTTATGTTTAAAATTCGTTATTATTTATTCCGATTTTTAAATTTTTTGGCATCGAAAATGAGCAAAATTCAATGTCCATGAACCACCGTAAATTAATGTCAAACCCTTTACTCGAGAATTTTTCAAATACATTTGAGTAATAAGAGAACCCCATTATTGATTACAACTTTTGCTTTTAAATATATCTAAATTAATTGTAACGAAACTTGGAATACTATTTATTTCTATATATTTTCTAATTTCAATTCGCCGCGTAGTCAAATGTTTTGGTATGTGAAAAATTGCCAACATGTGATATATGAATTGTCGGGAATTAAAAATAAAATTAAATCATCCAACCTTAAAACTTCTGCTTTCCTAGAGTCAATAAGATTCAATTTTACTTTTATACTATGTCCACACTTGGGTTCTTAAACACGCTTAAGTAGCTCGTACGTGGTTGACCTCTAATCATTTCAAAATCGAGATGATTACCCATACATTGAAGTGATTTGTTAATCCCCAACAAACAAGGAGGTTTGATTTCTCAAACGTTTGACAATGATTTGAAAATCATAGCGTTCTCAACAAAAAGGGGAAATTATTTTCAAATTGAAAAATGCCTTTATTTTCAACTTGCTTTCAAACGTAGTTCTCTGTGGAACATAAATAAAAATATTTTATTTTTTTAATTTACATTCATTATTTATTTAAATAATCTGTGAGATAAACAATCAACACCATAGCTAAAATATGAAATAATGTTCTTTCCGTCCACTAATTCTTGCAAAGACGAAATAATTGGCACTCTTTTATTTTGAGGATTGTAGCACCGCGATCATACAACAAACTTATAATTTCTTCACGTTTTATTTTATTACTTCGTATTTGTAATCATTGTAATTACTCACAAATATTTTTTATTTTTCACAAGAAATAAATCGTTCACTTGTAAAACACATTAACCACGAAGTAAAATTTTAACTTTAATCGTTTTTCGCTTTAGTATTGCCAAGTTTAGTTTTGATTTGAATTTAACATTTGATACCAATTTGACATCAAATTGATAAAACATTTGATGTCAAACATTTATTTTCAAATCATTATAAATTTGAGTTTAAATGTAAAAATCAAACATTTGAAAAACGTTTGAGAATTGTGTTTGATGTCAAATGATAAAGTAATTTCATATCAAAGGTTTGACTTCGTGTTTGTTGGGCACTTCAAATTGACATGATTACAACTTAATCACTTCATTAATCACATAGAATCGACTGAACATACCTCAAATGTAGAATCGGCCAACATGAACGTGTACAACCGATCACGATTTCTGCTTGATGTTTTTATTTTTCTCCTTAAATAATTCATAAATTTTCCCAATTTTATCATTCAAATGATTTAAATAATCTTCTGATAACTTTATAAAAGTATTTTTATCCATTTTTAATATTTTAAATAAATATAAATTTATTTGTTGTGTTTTTTTTCTTAATTATCTGTAATGTTATTCATCTATCAACATTTTGCTTAGGCGCGTTTAAAAACCCAAGTGTGAAAATAGCATTAAACTCACTTTTTTCATGTTGAGTATCGACCTAAAATTTTATTTTTTCCTAAACAAAAATAAAAAAAGTCGGTTAAGCCCGACCATATGATATTCTACACTACAGTATATAAAAACAATTTTTTCTAGTGCAGCCTACACTCAAAGAAAAACGCTTCGTTGCTGGAATGAAACCATTTCATTTATGCAATAAAAAATCTTCATTACTGGTGCTAAATAGTTCATTGCAGCTATGCAATTTTCATTAATACTATGTAACTTCCAAAACTTGAATTTTCCTTAATTCGGGATACAGTAAAGTAATACAAATTAATATTCCCATTAAAAAAGTTATTAAATTATATTTTAAAAATAAAATAAAATTAAGAACAATTTTAATTTTTAGTTGAACTGTTAATTTTTAATTTTTTGATATTCTTTAATTAGGCTCGAGTTCATCAAATTTAATTTTCATTAAATTATTTTCACTGAGGGAAGGAATTTTACAACTTTGAATTTTCATTAAAATTTATTGATAATTTTTCTTGGCTGAGCTGGGAGCTGGGAGCTCAGCCAAGAAAAATTATCAATAAATTTTAATGAAAATTCAAAGTTGTAAAATTCCTTCCCTCAGTGAAAATAATTTAATGAAAATTAAATTTGATGAACTCGAGCCTAATTAAAGAATATAAAAAAAAAAAAAAAAATAAAATAAAATTTTTATTTATCATACAATATTTGTGGAAATTACAGCACCCTTCAAAATTTAATGATATTTTTACGTAGCCCGAATGATATTTTGCGTTTACAAAAAATATATTATTTTTCTATTTTTTTTAAGAAGTAAATAAAAAGCATTTATTGGTTATTGATTATAATATTAATTATGTGAAAAGGAGTTCGTTAAATGCATTTTTGGGGGTTTTGAAGCCCAATGTCTGATTTTTTATAAACGTAATATTTTCATAAATAATTTCATAAATTCTTAACTCTTTTTAAACATTTTTCTTGAAATAACGTTTCTGGAATGAAAAGAAATCACAAAGTTTCCTACTATTTACGAAAACTTTCATTCTGAATTTTAGCACAACATTCGTAGCGGGAATGACACGCTACGTTGGCTCAATAATAATGACAAAATTCATTGCAGGAATGCAAAAAATCGTAACATTTCGAAGGTTTTTCTTTTAGTGTATTTAGGTCCCTTGGGCAATTATGGATCCGCCTTCCTTGTGATAATTAGAACTTATGTATCAAATGTAATCAACTTATCTCTAAAATTGCGACCTGTACTTTGCGCACAAAGTTTACATGGACAGCCAGCGGGATGGACGTCGTTAATTCAACTTAGAAAATGATTCTGAGTCAATCCGTATACTTAAAGTTGGCTCTAGGACCAATATTTTAAGGTGTTACCCTTAACGAATACATAATACCCTCTTCACTATTGTGGTGTGGGTATAATTATTATTTAGTAGCAAAATAAAGTAAAAATTTTATTTTTGTTTTTTGTTCTTGTTGGGTCAATGTGACCCAGCTGCATATTATGCATATATGGCCTTAATACTTGGCCTACAAGAATGCTCTCATATATTTCTTATTTTGCTATTATGTACATACATATATTCATATGGTAACCTCAAATAACAGATATTGATGTGGCAATATCAATTATACTAGAATTAACAGTACAATAAAAATGTGAGTCCTCTCACTACTCATATCTGAGAAATTTCTTTCGCAAATATCAAAACTTAAGCTTCGTACAGACTTTGGTCAGATCTAACAATATTGCAGCAAAATGTGCTTAAAATAGCTTGCAACCGTGTGAACTGGAAATCTTTGTTTGACAACGTTATCAGAAAAAGCATTGTTAAATATCTGACAATCGTGTGAACACCCTTCGTTGTCATTGGCAGATTATTGTTGGACATTGCAAGCTTATTTTTTATTGCCAGATAAGCAAAGTTTATTAATCTGACAATGGCATCATTGTCGATACCTTTTTCTTTTGGCAGTGTTGCAAATGCATCTGACAATCGTGTGAACACCCTTCGATGCCATTGGCAGATCATTGTTGGACATTGCAAGCTTATTTTTTATTGCCAGATAAGCAAAGGTTATTAATCTGACAATGGCATCATTGTCGATACCTTTTTCTTTTGGCAGTGCTGCAAATGCATCTGACAATCGTGTGAACACCCTTCGTTGCCATTGGCAGATCATTGTTGGACATTGCAAGCTTATTTTTTATTGTCAGATAAGCAAAGTTTGTTAATCTGACAATGGCATCATTGTCGATACCTTTTTCTTTTGGCAGTGCTGCAAATGCATCTGACAATCGTGTGAACACCCTTCGTTGCCATTGGCAGATCATTGTTGGACATTGAAAGCTTATTTTTTATTGCCAGATAAGCAAAGGTTATTAATCTGATAATGGCATCATTGTCGATACCTTTTTCTATTGGCAGTGCTGCAAATGCATCTGACAATCGTGTGAACACCCTTCGTTGCCATTGGCAGATCATTGTTGGACATTGCAAGCTTGTTTTTTATTGCCAGATAAGCAAAGGTTATTAATCTGACAATGGCATCATTGTCGATACCTTTTTCTTTTGGCAGTGCTGCAAATGCATCTGACAATCGTGTGAACACCCTTCGTTGCCATTGGCAGATCATTGTTGGACATTGCAAGCTTATTTTTTATTGTCAGATAAGCAAAGTTTGTTAATCTGACAATGGCATCATTGTCGATACCTTTTTCTTTTGGCAGTGCTGCAAATGCATCTGACAATCGTGTGAACACCCTTCGTTGCCATTGGCAGATCATTGTTGGACATTGCAAGCTTATTTTTTATTGCCAGATAAGCAAAGGCTATTAATCTGACAATGGCATCATTGTCGATACCTTTTTCTTTTGGCAGTGCTGCAAATGCATCTGACAATCGTGTGAACACCCTTCGTTGCCATTGGCAGATCATTGTTGGACATTGCAAGCTTATTTTTTATTGTCAGATAAGCAAAGTTTGTTAATCTGACAATGGCATCATTGTCGATACCTTTTTCTTTTGGCAGTGCTGCAAATGCATCTGACAATCGTGTGAACACCCTTCGTTGCCATTGGCAGATCATTGTTGGACATTGCAAGCTTATTTTTTATTGCCAGATAAGCAAAGGTTATTAATCTGACAATGGCATCATTGTCGATACCTTTTTGTTTTGGCAGTGCTGCAAATGCATCTGACAATCGTGTGAACACCCTTCGTTGCCATTGGCAGATCATTGTTGGACATTGCAAGCTTATTTTTTATTGCCAGATAAGCAAAGGTTATTAATCTGACAATGGCATCATTGTCGATACCTTTTTCTTTTGGCAGTGCTGCAAATGCATCTGACAATCGTGTGAACACCCTTCGTTGCCATTGGCAGATCATTGTTGGACATTGCAAGCTTATTTTTTATTGTCAGATAAGCAAAGTTTTTTAATCTGACAATGGCATCATTGTCGATACCTTTTTCTTTTGGCAGTGCTGCAAATGCATCTGACAATCGTGTGAACACCCTTCGTTGCCATTGGCAGATCATTGTTGGACATGGCAAGCTTATTTTTTATTGCCAGATAAGCAAAGGTTATTAATCTGACAATGGCATCATTGTCGATACCTTTTTCTTTTGGCAGTGCTGCAAATGCATCTGACAATCGTGTGAACACCCTTCGTTGCCATTGGCAGATCATTGTTGGACATTGCAAGCTTATTTTTTATTGTCAGATAAGCAAAGTTTATTAATCTGACAATGGCATCATTGTCGATACCTTTTTCTTTTGGCAGTGCTGCAAATGCATCTGACAATCGTGTGAACACCCTTCGTTGCCATTGGCAGATCATTGTTGGACATTGCAAGCTTATTTTTTATTGCCAGATAAGCAAAGTTTATTAATATGACAATGGCATCATTGTCGATACCTTTTTCTTTTGGCAGTGCTGCAAATGCATCTGACAATCGTGTGAACACCCTTCGTTGCCATTGGCAGATCATTGTTGGACATGGCAAGCTTATTTTTTATTGCCAGATAAGCAAAGGTTATTAATCTGACAATGGCATCATTGTCGATACCTTTTTCTTTTGGCAGTGCTGCAAATGCATCTGACAATCGTGTGAACACCCTTCGTTGCCATTGGCAGATCATTGTTGGACATTGCAAGCTTATTTTTTATTGTCAGATAAGCAAAGTTTATTAATCTGACAATGGCATCATTGTCGATACCTTTTTCTTTTGGCAGTGCTGCAAATGCATCTGACAATCGTGTGAACACCCTTCGTTGCCATTGGCAGATCATTGTTGGACATTGCAAGCTTTTTTTTTATTGCCAGATAAGCAAAGTTTATTAATATGACAATGGCATCATTGTCGATACCTTTTTCTTTTGGCAGTGCTGCAAATGCATCTGACAATCGTGTGAACACCCTTCGATGCCATTGGCAGATCATTGTTGGACATTGCAAGCTTAGTTTTTATTGCCAGATAAGCAAAGGTTATTAATCTGACAATGGCATCATTGTCGATACCTTTTTCTTTTGGCAGTGCTGCAAATGCATCTGACAATCGTGTGAACACCCTTCGTTGCCATTGGCAGATCATTGTTGGACATTGCAAGCTTATTTTTTATTGCCAGATAAGCAAAGTTTATTAATATGACAATGGCATCATTGTCGATACCTTTTTCTTTTGGCAGTGCTGCAAATGCATCTGACAATCGTGTGAACACCCTTCGATGCCATTGGCAGATCATTGTTGGACATTGCAAGCTTATTTTTTATTGCCAGATAAACAAAGGTTATTAATCTGACAATGGCATCATTGTCGATACCTTTTTCTTTTGGCAGTGCTGCAAATGCATCTGACAATCGTGTGAACACCCTTCGTTGCCATTGGCAGATCATTGTTGGACATTGCAAGCTTATTTTTTATTGTCAGATAAGCAAAGTTTGTTAATCTGACAATGGCATCATTGTCGATACCTTTTTCTTTTGGCAGAATAAAAATTGGGAACGAGGCACGACAAACAAAATCTTGTTAATTAAAAATTTTGTAATCCCAAAAATTACCTTGATAAGATAGCCAACAATGTTTTAAAAAAAGACACCTCCACCTCTCCCTGATTTGCATGAGTTTTGTTAAATCTTTGATATTGTTACAAGTAAGACTTTGAGTGCTTATAATTCCCATTCGCTTTAAGGTTTTATTTGTATAATATTTTAAGCTTTTCTAAAATCTTTGGAAAAGGTTTCCTGATCATCTGTCTTAAGTAACCAGTGAAATGCACACAGAACCTAGCCTTCCCTCAACAATAAATTTTAGTGTATTTATCAAATACAAAAAATCTTTTAATGATAAATTTTGTATTCCCAAAAATAACTTTGATAAAAAACTTTAATTGAGCAAAATTTTAATTTATTCTGATGAAACCAATTTAAAACGAAATAAAATGGTATAAATACATACTTGCAAATGCTATTTCCCTTCGATAACAATTTTTCCAATTTGTAAAAATACACGAAATTTAAATTTTTTGACAACGTCTAAAAACAGATCTGTCAATACTTGCATTGCAATTATCAGTCAACCGTGTGAACTGCCAATTTTTGTTGACAATTTACTTTTTGGTGCGATTTTTCTTTGCCAACAAAGTGTCAGCACATTGCCATCGTCTATACGAAGCTCAATATAAACTCTCATTGCCTTTTGTAAAATTTTAAAGCTGAAAAGTTTGTATGTTTCTATGTTTGTAAGAGGTAATCTCCGGAACTGTCATTCCAATTTTAAAAATATCTTCAATAAAATAAAGAATGGAACCTTCTTACGTACATGGTCTATATAAGGTTCCATTAAAGTGCATAGAATAGGGTCCAGGGACGCTAAACCTCCTAACCTAACCTCACTTATATCTCCAAAACTTAAAGAGACAGGAAAAAAGTTGAACACTTATCGTTTTTCTTTAAAAAAATAAGAGGACAGATGACTGGTACTTTTTGAAATTCGGCCCTTTTAGGGAGTAAACCGGTAAAACCTGAAATTTAGTACTTTTTTGTCACCTCGTCTATCTATTAAAGAAATAAACTTAAAAGTAAACATTATTTCACGTTCAAAACTTATCTAAAAACCACAAATACAAATTGGTACTTTTTAGATTTTCGAACGTTTAAGGGGTAAAATTCGTAACTATTGATGGTACAGTGATTTCCGCATAATTGAGTTTCTAGAAATACACGACTTTTGACGCAATTAAACTAAATTGAGTAAGATGTGCAATAAAGCGAAACACCCATGTGTAGATAGAAAATAAAACTCATTTCTTTATTAATTATGTTAAAAAATTGCAAAATAATTTTTTTTTTACGTTTGTGGAGCAAAAACACATTAAGTTGACGGAAACAATTATCCGAAACATTTGCTCTTGTTGTTCGCAATGCGGTCTTATTTTCCGAAATATTTAAGCTGGTGACGCAATTAAACGGAACTCCACTAAACGGGCAATTTTACATAGACAGTTATACTGAATGATTTTGTTCCATGATTTCAAGTGCAATAAAATAACTGTAATTTTTTAACAATGTATTTTTCCCAAATTTTTGACATAAACGCAATAAACGGGCTTCCACTACACTACTAAAATTTTTGATACTTCAATGGGGAGAAAAAAGTACCAAAAAGGGAAATACGGAAAATTAAATTTCTTTCTTTAGCCTTTTGGTTATACAACTGGTACTTTTTTTTAATTACCGTTAATATTGGACCTAGAAACATAAAATTCAACATGCAATATACTGAGTGATAAGACTCTATGGGGAACTTTTTGGTCTTTGACTGGTATTTTTGAATTTCTGCAGAATTTTACTTAAAACATAAAATTAAACATGCAAGGTCCTGAGTGGATGAGAATCTGTTTCAGGGCTTTTCGGTAATTATACTTTCTTTAACTGGTAATTTTTGTAATTTTCATTAGTACTGGACCTATAAACATAAAATTAAACATCTAATGTCCTGAGTAAGTGAGAATCTGTAAAAGGGGATGTTTGATACTTTTTTGTTAAACTGGTACTTTTTAAATTACGGTTAATATTGGACCTAGAAACATTAAACTGAACATGCAATGTCCTGAGTGAATACGAGTCTGTAAGAGAGACTTTTTGGTACTTGTTTTTTTGTTAACTGGTACTTTTTGAATTTCCGTTAATATTGGACCTAGAAACATCCAATTGAATGAGAGTGAATGAGAATCTGTAAGAGGGATTTTTTTGGTACTTTGTATTTTTCTAACTGGTACTACCTTAGGATAGGGTTCAGGGCCGCTAATCCTCCAATATTCAAAACAATTAATTAACGTTTTAGAATAGATCTATTAAGCAATAGTTGCCATACTCAACAGAAAAAGAAAGTCATTTTAACGTGAGTACGCTGTTCAGTGAATTCATTTTTTCTGATTGTTTCATGTAAAGTGCCAAAAGTTGTGATTTTTGAAATTTTTGTGTGGGGACTTCCCCAGGGGGTTCCAGCGGGTGTCCCACTATGGGTGGGTCTGCCCTCCAAAATTAGTGGGGGTCGGTCATACATTTCGACTCGATTAGGGCACTTTAAAAGTGGGATTTGTCAAAATTTGGCCTTTGGGTAAAACTCATCTTGATCCCTAGAATACAATTTTCCTTGTCACTTGGACAATTTTTTTGCGTTCCTACAAATCGACCCGGTGAACAGTAACCCTACTTTCCGCCTCCAATCGACCGTCCCCTGACCGTATGCGAAAGCGACCAAGAGGGGACATACGAAGAATTGCTGCCACTCCGAAAATATATTATTTGATGATATTTTAATAGAAAGATCAGCGTAATTTAAACATACAGGGTTCTTATGTTTTTTAAAAGCTAGGAAAATGATGGGACAAATGGGCAATTGCAATGTTGATGAAATGTAAAACTTATGTAGATCGATATACACAATAAAACACACAGGCTTTATATTTCTTAATAGTTAGTCAAAAATTCATTCTCGGTATTAAGGAATATTAAATCGGCCATTGAAAATATTAATGCACTGTCAAACGAAAAAGCAATCACAAAAAGGGAAAAAGTAAGGTTGGGCAGAAAGAGGTCTGGGTGGGGTTTGCCTACCCCTCTATCTACTAGAATGTAGACAGGGAAAGTTACCAAGGAATGCAGAAGGGTTAATCTAAAAGTTAAAGTCTTTAGTTTTGTTCGTGACTGTAGAATTTGCCAGACAGACGGAACATACAATTTAATATGTATGCAAATTGTATGCAGTGACAGTAAGATAAGATTATGTTTAACATTTAAAAGACATAACACGTTCATACAGACATTAAATATTTATTTAAACAACAAAAATTTTTTAAATATTTTAGATAACTACTCCTCGTACTTGTACATTTAGACTGTTTCGTTATTTAATTTTTTTCGCTTTTTTGTTTGGTCGGGGTTTCCTATGACGCTTTAGACGCTTTTAGCCATGAATATTTTAAAAGCGTTTAATATCTAAGAAATGAAATTAGTGAACGGGCGAATGAAAAAAGAAAAAAAAATGAATCATTAACAAACAATTTCAAAATTCGTTGTAATAAAAAAAACACCTGAGTAATTTTTAGCAGCTGCTTAAGGAATTAACGCGTAGCTTTCTGGTTCCCCCGTTCTTCTGTGCATCTCCTCCATATATTCTTTATCTTTGGGTTTGTTTGTAGTCTGAAATTCCTCTAGAGTTTTAGTTGCTGTTGGTGCTGTTTGTTGAATTTAGTTGTTTCTGGTCAAAATAAAAGCGCTTTTCCAGCATTCTTTCATTTATTTGTTTTTTTTCGCTACTAGTTTTTCTTTTCTGTGAGATTTTCATCAAAGAAGAAAAGTTTCTTTTTTATGATTTTATTTATTTCATTCTTTCGTTTACAGTTGCAACATTTCCGCTGGAATTTTTCTCATATTTTTTTCCACTGCTTCCATTAATTTGCATATAAAGTGCGTTGTAAAGTGTTTTTGGTGTATTTTGAATTTTATTTATATTTTCTTTGGGTTCTGTAGCATGTAACACATAAAGAAATATTGCTGTTGTACAATATTTTCATTGAGAGAGACAAGGTTAAGTCGAATTATTCTTATTTCTATGACAAAAGGTGTACTAGAGTTTCTGTGTAAAGCCACTAAAACAAGTAATAATGTTTATTTTCCTCGGCCCTTTACAATTCGATCGAAGCGCTCCCATCATCATCTCAGATCTGACTTATGAAATTTCCTACTGCAAAATACATACATGTCGTGTGTTACCTTTAAAACATTGCTTCTGTAAAAGTCTGACGAATTTTCCATTAGAGCTCTATTTTCTTCTGACAAACCACCTGGCATCAGCTGTCTTCATTTTGAAAAGATATGTTGTCAAAAATCTATGAAGTGAGCAAACAGGCTGCGGCGGTCCACTATTAACTGATCGTTAGCCGCCTGAAGTTAATTTTTTAAAATGCCGATAAATTGACTTCAAAGAAAAAATCTTAAAGATGGCTGAACTCTTTTACGGCGCAAACAAACATTTTTGAAAACAGAAACTATGTCAGAAATAGGAACTAGCTTATCCTCCAACAAAAGATATCAGTGTATTTTCCAAGAATGAAAATTGAGAATTAGCACACCGAACAAAATCTAATAATAAAAATTAAGTATCCCCGAAATTTACATGTTCGTTGTTGTTTCGAACATTATAAACCTTCTGAAAAACAATAATTTTGAAAGCCATACCGAATAAGTTGGATGTAACCCCCCGTTTCCACATGTAAGTGCAAGTTCGAAAAACTCAATACACTCACATTTTTTTACTGACATTCACACAATTTTTGTACTTTCAGCCAATCGGCTTTTTCCTCGTGTATGAGAGACTTAAGCAGTTGTGTTGAAACTAATGTCGATACCTTTTATGTAGATTTCACGGTTCTCATTTATTATTCTAAATCTTTTTTGAATTTGTATATTATGAAAATTTTTAATAATTGGTTTGTAAGGATTTATTCCGTACACCTAAAATAAATAAATATACTCACACAGCAATCACATTATGATTCAGTTCATTCTCAAAATTGTTTTAATATTTGGTAATCTGCGATCCGTTAAAATTTTTTTCTTCTGATTGTATTTCGATTGCATGTATTCTGCATTACGATCGTAGCCACAATTTATCAAGTTGTTTGTTTACCCACGGCAAGTTTTTAGATTTTTGGCTTATTTCTTTTAAAAAAGTGTGTAAATAAAAAATCATAATGGACGATGTTTACTTTACGAAAATGGGCGTTGAAATTAAAATGCAAATCGTCCACTTCGTGATTTTTTTGGTCAGTATAATCGATCAAATGTGACCTCAGTTGGCAAAATTGTGTGCAAATTTCAGCAAACCGGGTCTGTAGGAAATGTGAAAACACTGCTTTGTGCGGTTTATGGGCTGGCGGCGCCATCGTGCCGTACTTTTTCGAAAATGAGGTCGGCCAAGCAGTTACCGTAAATGGTGTTCGAGATGATAAATACTTCTTGTGGCCAGGAATTGAACCATATGTGGTTCCAACAAGATGGTGCCACTTGCCTGCTCAGCCAAAAAAAAAAAACAATGTATTTTTTACGCGAGAAATTCAATGGCCTTGTTAATAGACCGTTAGGATCATGTGATTTGACACCGTTGGTCTTCTTTCTTTAGGGATATCTAAAAGAAAACGTCAATAAGCCAACAACAATTCAAGAGCTAAAGGATGAGATATTTTGGCATTCAGTTTATCAGTAGTAGAAATTGGGAATTTAACACATTAAAACTTAATCTTATTAGTGAAATTTTTTGACTCCCAAGAAAACATTCGATAACAAATATGCAAGTGGCAGTGCAAAAAACGGAACTGGCAACAATGAAATAAAGTAATTTGTTTTTATTTAGAGTTGGCAAAAGATCAACCAATTGTAGTCGGGACTGTAAGAAAAGATAAACTCACTGTTTATTGTCGTCGTTTTTGTTTAAGCTTTGATATTGTTTAAATTGTAGTAAAACTGGGGCTTTTAATTCTTATTCGCTTAACAGTTTTATTTGTAAGATGTTAGTTTTTCTTAAATCTTTGGATGAAGTTTCCTGACGATGACGATGCGCATAGCAATAGCTTATCCCATCAACAATAATTTTCAGTTTATTAATAGTATGAAATGGGAATTTAGCACATTTAAACGAAATCTTGTTAATTAAGTTCTTGAATCCAAAGAAAAACTTTGATAAAATATCAACCAATTGTAGTCGGGATTGTAAGAAAAGATAAACTCACTGTTTGTTGGTTGTTGTTGTTGTTTTGTTTAAGCTTTGATATTATTATTAAGACTTTTGAGTGTTTATAACTCCATTCGCTTAATAGTTTTATTTGAATAATATCTTTATCTTTTCTAAAATCTTTGGATGAAGTTTCCTGATGATCTAGCCTAAGCAACAAGTGAAATGCGCAAAGGAATATACCACCAACAATAAATTTCAGTTTATCAATAGGAAGAATTGGTAATTTAGCACATTAAAACGTGATCTTATTATTGAACCTCAATTATGTCTCAGAGTCATTGAAAATATGGATCATAGGATGGAAGCCGTGGCGGGCATTTGACCGATATTTTGTTTCACACATAATTGTCATAGATACTTCTATAATTATAAAAAATATTAAGATAATTCTCTGAAAATTTTTTGTTTTATTCACAATTAATATTTTATTGGTTGGACCACCCTTTATTGTTTATATTAATAACGGTTTTTTGCACTAAATTTTACATTTCAATAACATGTTTAAAAAATTGCTTATGTTTTCTGTTCTAATTTGGGAATACGTTTTTGGAATTGAAGGGTAGGTGAATGCGGGAACGAAATCGAAATGCAGAATATTTTTGAACAGCATGTTATTATTATACATGCAATCATACAATTATTTGTGGTAAGCATATAAATGGTTAAGACAACTATAAAATTGCTTGTTAAATCACAATTATGTTGCATTAACAAACATTGTTTAGTTTTCCGTGATTATATCGAAACTATTTAATAACAAATGATGCCCACGACTGTCGGCATCTTTTACTTATCTCGATGCTTGGAAGTTGAAGCTATCTAAAGCGATCAGGAGGTTAACGGTAAAAATGCCAATTAAGATCTCTCTCTCTCTTCGATTTTTGGTTCACAACAGATTTTACGCCATTTCTAAAGTATTTATTGCAGATCTGTGACTTTTAAGTCCAAGACATTCTGGATTGATGTATTAACTGCATCTTCATTACAAATCGATTTTTATTTTTTTCAGTGTACTTTTTTGTCAACAATTTACAAAATTATACCTTTCATGATACGCGTTTAACTGTTTTTCTTGTTGTGTGTGCTTTTTTGTAAATTAACCAGTGCTTTTGTGTTCAATTCAGTTACAAACATTCATTTCAAATTTATTGTTAGAACAAAAACTCTGTATTGTTGTTGTTCCCTTCTTCTATCCTTTACTATTGTGCACACACAAACACCCCCACACATTCACTCCAACGGATACATTGAGTTTTCACATAATTTTCTTATTTTTCTTTAAGAACTTTTCCAAAAGTATTCATTCGCTTTGTTGCTACACTCACACATTCATTAAAATACGGGCAAAAGTGAAAATTGTAGCGAAAATACTTGCAGTAAATAGATGTACGTTTCTAAGTAAATCTATGGAGATGTAGCTCCCAAAAAAAAATTTAATATGTAGATAGATATAAAAAAGAAGGTAAATTCTGTTTGCTAAGAATTTTCTCACATAATTTTGCTTTAAGAAAAATATTTCACAAATTTAGAAATGTTTTACGGCATCCGTCCGTCCGTCTGGTGGCTGCTTTTTTCTTGCTCAAGTATGACTGAAAAATTGTATGAATTCTGCTGTTTTTTTTATTGCATTTCCTGCAATCTCAACATCAAAATACATTTTCGTACCCAAAGTAGCTTTTTTTATTGCTAATATCTGTATCAGAGTCTGAATTTATGTTTATATCTTGTTTAACAATGAAAAGAATGTAATTTTATTTTATTTCGCGCTCATTTTTTATCGTAAACACATCTCCAGGTGGTAAAAGTTTATTTTCTTTTTTTATTGGTTTTTCGGCGATACCAGATTAAGTTTTGGAGAAATTGTTTCAGTTGCAAGCAATTGATTAAAGATTTACAATATATGGAATTTTAAAGCTACCTTGTTTAACATTTTCAATATTATTTTAATGCATTTTTATTGTCAAATATTCTGCAATGTCCTATTAGTTACTAAAAAAATATTTTTAAACCAAAAAAAGAATTCATTCAAAATCAATTTAAAAATTGCTTATACAAACAGTTTGGATCCTAAAGTAAAACTTTTGAATGTCTACTCGCAATATCACCCAATATCTATCCAAACCTGAAACTTTATAACGCCTTATAATATTTGGTTTTCTAACAAACTAATAAATCTACCAATTTGTATAATAATAATTTTTTGTAATCGCTTCATATCAAACCAATAAACCTTTAAAATATCCATTTTAAGCAATTACTTTTAATCGAATAATTCCGAGCATCGTAGTCGTTATTTATATATTTTTTTATTTTCATTATAATTGTCGTACGGCCCTTTTTACCAAGTTTAGTTTAAACTAACTATAACTTTAACTTCCATTTAACAGTACATTTTGACAGTTATAACTGGTAGTTAATTATAAAAGAACTTGGTGAAATTGGCCGCTAATGACACGAATACATTAAAGTGGTTTTTGTTAGGTCACTTTATTGGAACTTATGGTAAACTATGCACCAATTATCACAAAATTGCATTGCGTTATTTTTAGTAGGGACGTAACGATACGTATTTTTGCCGATACGATACCGATACTTAAAAAGGAATATATTTTTATTATACAAAATTTTAGCGTATAAGATTACACTGGTTCACAAATTTTTAACTTTTTGCCATAACCTCAAAAATGAGATGATTGCTAAGATAAATCGGGTTTGCTGCTGATCACGAATATGGCATTCATTTATTTTTCACAAGAAGCGTTTTCGATATATACGAGAAAATCGTGTTTTTCTGCAGTTGTTTTAGGTGTTTCGAAAAATCTCGAGAACTGTTCAACTGAATTGTACAAGATTTTACATTAGATGTCTCTTTTCTTTTTCAGAACATGTCCAAACTGTGTCGATCGGATAAAGATTTACTGAGTTTCAGGACCTTAGACTTAAAAAAAGAGATTTTTTATGTTTTTTCAAAATTCACCATTTTAATTCGCTCCATTGAGGCAATAAAAAAAATTTTAAAATTTTTTTAACATGTATCTTAAATACAACAGTAAGTTTGCGGTCTGGAATTTTGAATTTTTACTAATTCGACGTCGTTGATTTCAAATCTTATCTCCATTTTTCTCTATCAGCTCTAGTTTTCGAGATATATCGTTATGTCCGTTTTTAAGTTATTCCAATATATGTAGTGAAAGTGCCTTTATTTTGGACATAACGGTATATCTCGAAAACTAGAGCTGATAGAGAAAAATGGAGATTAGATTTGAAATCAGCGATCTCAAATCAAATTAAAATGGTGAATTTAAAAAAAAAACATAAAAAATCCCTTTTTTCAAGTTTAGCTAAAGTAAATCAGTAAATCTTTATCCGATCGACACATGGACATGTTCTGAAAGAGAAAAGAGACATCTAATGTAAAATCTTGTACAATTCAGTTGAACAGTTCTCGAGATTTTTCGAAACACCTAAAACAACTGCAGAAAAACACGATTTTCTCGTATATCTCGAAAACGCTTCTTGTGAAAAATAAATGAATGCCATATTCGTGATCAGCAGCCCCAATTTAGCTTACACAGAAAAAATTATTGCTGAATTATTTTCAAACAAACGCTTGTTTGAAATTTTTTTTAATTTCTACAAATTTTTTTACTGATTCAATTAATATTTTTGTTTGATTTTTATTTTAGCCAACAGAAATGTTGACAACTATTCAAAAATATAATAAACGCGTTATTGGCTTCTAGTTTTCATAATTTTGTATGAAATATTTAACGCTATTTGACCGTAGGCAACACTTCTTTATGTGAAATATAAGAACAACAAAAAAAAAACACATACAGTCTATTTTTGGACGCTTTGAAAAGGTACAACTATAAGAAAGATGATAAAATAGCGTGGCGAGGTTTGTAGTAAAAAACAACAAAAACAATAATAGGTAAAAAAAACGTTTCACTCTTTTTAAACAACAACAACATTAGAAGAAACAAAATAAATTTTTTTTTGGTTTCAAAGTTGGTAAAAAAGAATGAAAAACAAAATCCCGTATTCAATTTTTTAAAAATGTTTAGTTAAATACCTACATCAAATAAAAAAAATATAATGATGACGAAAAACATGTCGAGTCAAAACAAAACAGTGAGTGAAGAAGAAAAACATTGTGTGAACAAACAAGACTTGGTGCAAAAATTATTCCAACAAAAAAATGTGTCTCAAAGCCAGCCGGCGCCGCTCTGCTCTGCCTTCATCTACTTCTACAGTGCGCGTCATTGCTTGTGCAAAAACTTTTTTGTTTGATTCAGCAAAATTATTTGTTTGAAATTTATATGATTTTCAGTAAACTATTTGTTTGATTCAGTTAAATTATTTGTTTGAAAAAATCAGTGTTTTTTTTCAATAAACGAAATGCAAATAAATTGTTTGAATATGCAAATTTGTTCGTAGGACCGATTTCAGACAAAAAATGTTTTGATTCTACAAATTTTTTGTTTGAATTGCAAAAATAATTTTTTCTGTGTAGCAAATATCAATTTTTTTGTGGCGTAGTGTTATTAATAATTAAAATTTATACATATTAATACGAAATATTGTTTTAAATAATTCAAATTAATAGAATTTTTGTTAAAAATATACAAGTATTGCGTAGATCGCAAATCTTTTTGAACCAAAACTCATTTGAAAAAATAAGTATTTCTGCACCAAGCGGATCTGAGTCTATAGAAATATTAGGAGATCTAAGGTATATCTCGACTTCTTCTTTAGCAGAACCACAGCACAGCTTCGATCCGATTGTAGCCGATAGGTTTCATTATTCTCTAAACCTCAAATCTTTCATTCAGAACTAATGCTAAGTAAGTTGCCAATTTTTGGCTCTCTGAACTCTGAACTCTCTGAAGCCTCGTCGATGTAGCCCAATACTTTCAGCAAAATGATTTTTATTCTCACAAACATCATTAAAAACAAGTAAGAGTGCTATATTCGGCTGTGCCGAATCTTATATACCCTTCACCATTGTGCGAGCAGAATACAGAGCAACTAGACAAAACCTAAATAATTTCTACATAAATATACATATATACAATACATAAAACTTCATTATAAATTTAATTTAAAAAGTTAAAACTGGTAAATATTTTTTTAAATCGTTTCAAAACATAAAAAAATTAAAAAAAAAATTTTCTTTTTGAAAAAAAACAAGATTCGAACCAGGGACTCACAGTTTCTAACCTAAGCAAACCCCCTAGACAACTGGACCATGAAGGAACGTTTCATGAATATCATTAAAAGTAAATATGATCAGTTTACAGTTCACAACTCAACACAGTTGACACAGAAACGGACAACTGGATTTGAACTTCGGTTTTCATAAGGACCCAGAATACCCAGAACTTTATAGGGTATAGGACTTTCGGTAAAGGGTATAAAAAACAAACTTAATTATAAAAAGAGTAATTTTTGGGATTTCAGTATTTTGGTCATAACTCTGCTATTTCTTAACCGATTTGACAGATTTATATACCGACGTGTTAAAGAAGAAATTTGCCAGTTATTTTGGTTATAAAACTTGGACTCGGGAAGATCTATGGTTCCCGAAAATGGGTATTTTTCAAAAAAAAAATTAATATTTTGGTCATAACTTTTTCGTATCTGAACCGATTTTCCCGAGTTTTTCAGAAAATATTTTATATTAAAAATTTCCGATATTTTGATATATAAGGCGTAACCATAGGTCATATGACAGTCCAAAAAATCAGATTTTTTATAAAATTTTTAATATTTTTTGTACGGGAGGTACCACGCCCACTTGTTCAATCCCGCCCACATTTTGTGGGATGCTGTGTACTGATAACGTTAATGTGTGTACCCAATTTGGAAACTTTGGCTCTTGCCGTTCTCAAGATATACAGAAATAAAAAAATACAACAACAACAAGGGATTTTTGGAAAAAATTGGAGGTAGTCGTCGTTTTTTGCTCATATCTCAGCCATTTTTGGACCGCTAATCATGTCTGGAGTCTCCGGAAAACACATATCAAACGTAAGACGGACAGACGGACGGACAGACGGACGGATATCGTTAAATCAACTTCTCTCCTCATAAGGACCCAAAATATATATACTTTACAGGGCCTAAGATCAATATTGTAGAAATTACAAACGGAATGACAAACTTATATATACCCTTTTCCACCTGTGGTGAAGGGTATAATAAGCATAAAAATCTAAAAACGTACAAAATTTATAGGCTTTTTGTACTACGAATACAAAAAAGATTTGCCATTAAGAGAACATTTCACTGCTATGGTGCAAAGCGAAACGGCTAAAGCTAGAGGTCCACATTACGCGATCTGTTCGTTGATGCGTTTAAGTCCGTTTAGAGTTTGAATTCTACTGGTGATTAAAATGTTGAACTAATGAGTCGAAGTGAGCTTAATAATATATGTTGTGACCTTAACATGTCAACAGAGAACCCCGGTTCACGCTTGGAACAAACTTGTCTTTAAGATATGGGTTAAAAAATTTAAAAATGGACGGACTTAAAATATTAAATTTTGAAAAAATCTATTTTTTTTTTAAATCGAAAGGCGGGTAACTCAGTGAATTTTGATCCAATAAACACGATTTAAATATTGGCTGAAAGAGGAAAACTATATTTTTGCAACAGTGTGAAATCTAATATCACTTCTTTGGATTTTTTGAAATAGCCATATGAACTACAAAAACCGTGGTTTCACGAATATCTCGAAAAAGCTTCTTTAGAGTTATAAATTAATGCCATATTCGTGTTTACAGCCCTAACTTAGCTTAGAAAACACAATTTTCAGGTTATGGCAAAAAGTTAAAAATGTGTGAACCAGTGCTATTTTTTATTTTGAATACTTTTCTTTCACTGTAAAGCTTATATTTGTTGAAATCTGGCGCCATTCGTTGTTAAGCTTTTGCAAATCTTCGAGGATACTAAACGATGGAAATCTTTCCTTAAAAAAAAACTGTCAGTTTGGGATCAACAATAATATTGTATGTATATTATTTATCTTATTAATAAATTTCATCACTTAAAATAAATCTGGCTATTTGGGTAACTAATTGAAAAGTTCTCTACAGGATATTTCAATTGCACGTTTTGTTTAAATAAAAATTTTTAAGAGAGACATTATCCATTCACTTTTTCTATCTGAAATCTTTCGGAGGGTCCACAGAGTAAAAAAAACAATGCATAAGATACTATGCGTTTGCAAATGACTGTAATTTTTTTCTTTGTATTATCTCATATTTCGATGTCACTTGCGACATCAAAGAACAAAATTTTCTATCAGTGCGTCGAAAGTTAATGCAAAGAGCTCATCAAATATCGGGAACAAACAGAGATTTTTTATAAAATTAAAATAAAAGAAACCTTTCTGAAAAAAGAAGGATTGTGATCTTGGTACTTATATAAAGTTGGTCACGTGCGACATAGTAAGTGTGAAAATTAAAAATTGGATTTTTTTTTTTTATATTAAATTATTTTTATGTAAATACATACATTTACTTGCAAAAACACATGTACACACCTGTATAAATGCACTGGCTCTCTCGAAATATATTGTTTTACTGCAGCTGGTTGAAGTCATTTATCTTATTTTTAATTAATATTTTTTTATTAAGCTTGAGGTCTGTTATTTTTTATACAACTATTTATTTTATTTTATTCGATATTTCGTCATGGCTTTGTGTGACTTCTTCACGGAAAATTAACTATGTAAAATATTAAATAATTTGTGATGAATTACTACAAGATTTTATAGCGAAATGAAAGTAACGAATAAAAGGATATGTTTATGAAAAGCCATTTGTTATTTTTTTCGTAAATTTTAGAAGCCCTAATTTGAAGAAAGAATCAAAAATACATTTGAACATATATACGTACATAGTATGTAGGTATAAAGATTTATTTTTGCACTGATTGTCAAGTGGCCGAGATTCGGCCACCGGGCGAACCTAGTACATTGAGTTCTTCTGTTCATTTAAAAAAAATTTAACTAAGCTCGTTTATATATAATTTTGTATAAATAGGAATAGAAACAACATAAATATAGGTATAATGATGGCAAAAAATGTCACGTGAAACAAGTCACATGCGACAATGATTAAAACTAACTTATAAAAGTATAAATCATTTATCGGTAAAATAAAAACCATTTTTAAGAGACATTAGTGCATAACAATCATGAAGTTTGTCACATTAAAATATTGTGACAGGTTTTGCTGAATGCTTTGATTTTTTGCATTTGTCTTGAAAACGAAAAAATGTTTTCAATATGAACAATAGCACTAATTATAGGGCTAATTAAGAGCTACAAGTTAAATCTATTGTTAAAAACAAAAATCTGTTTTATTTTGACTTTTTTCACTTTAAATTTGTACGGCGGTCACGTTCGACATGACGGAAATGCCCATATTTCATTTACGTTAAAAATAGTGTATTTGCATTAAAAGCAAAAGAATTCCAAATAACACCAGATTCACACTTAAAAGAAATTACCCACACTAGCCAACAAGGTTTTCAACTGGAGCAATTAAATATCTTTCCTCTTTGCTGGGCTGAGTTCGAATATGTAGTTGGTTTTTCTCTATCACGTCAGGTTTTCGAGATACAAAAAATGTTTTTATTCGTTTCTTACATAAAAAATCACTAGTTAATTTAAAAATCAATGAGTTTTTAAAAGTGAATGGCGTTATTTGAACGTCGTTTGTTTGGTTTTACGTATTAGAGTCCAGCAATATTTTCCCAGCATGCCTTTCGCGCAAAATCCTTGAAAATTTCTTTCAGTTTTCATTTAATATTGGTGAGCACGCTCCCCTTGTTCGCGCTCACTGCACCTAGTTTTTTTTTTTTTTTGGAAAAAATTCTAAATGCGAATGAAGAATATGCAAAATATTGTCGGTGTCCACGGTTTTTCCCAGTTTCTGACTGCAAAACCAAAAAAAATGTAAATATGCATATTTTAATGATTCTGATATTGCATATCATTTTTTCCAACCAAATATTCACCACACACAAAACTAAAATAGCTTTGTGTGTGGTGTGGTGTGCTTAAACGCTACTATTATGAAGATTTAGAATGAATGTGGGCTTCTGTCAAATAAATAATTGTGAAATTAAAGTATTGAGTGTTTTAAAGTATTGCCAGCATGTGATAAAAAATTATCAAGACGTGATAGCCCAATTTTTATGCCAGATTCGAATTCAGCGCACCCAGATTAGTTAAAAAACATGCTGTGGTTCTGCAGTCATTTTTTTTCCAAATTTGTAGACCAGTGTAATTATTCATTCCCCTACCTGCTTTGTTATTAGCTCTTTTACCAACACACTTAAGAACAGTTGCCATACATCACATAAGAAATTATTATAGCGTGAAAGCAGTACACTGAACCAAAAATCCAATGAAAATGTACGTTAAGCAAATGAATTACGTTTATTAATATATCTTCGTTGGCTCAACGAATAATTCTTTAATATAATAAAATGTAGGTATTATTTTCAATATATTAACGAATATTTCGTTGAGCCAACGAAAATATTTTAATAAACGTAATTTCGTTTGCTTAACGTACATTTTCATTGGATATTTGGTTCAGTGTATATCGCTTGCAGCGACGACTGTGACCTTAGCCCGAATCAACCCAGAACTTTTTTTTCGATTTTTTCAGAAATATTTAATAGGGCGGATATATAGGTCCTGTGGATTACAAACTTGCAATTTCTTTTCTCCTCGTTGTTTTGTATCTCGAGATATAGGGTGTGACCATATGGTCACTTTGGTTACGATTAAGAATAATTTTGTTCGTTCAAACATGAAAAAATAAAGCAAAATTTTTTATACATTTTATTATTTATTTATTTATTTATATGTATATCAAATTGGGTATGATAATTAATAAATCATTTGACGCATTTTGAGCATTCAGTGCGTCCAACAGAAGTACAGTTGTCGGCTGCACAACGTCTTCTTTTTGCACATGGGCTAACCAGGTGATCTTTTCTATCATAGCGCAAAGTTTCTTGTGAAGATTCCTGGCCAAGAGATTTTGGATTTTCTCCAAAATGTTTGTGGTAATATAGAGCAATCTGTCGTCTAAACTGTAGTTGTGGCATATCAGGATTAGCCGAGCGGTGTAGTTGCCATGCGTTATGTCGCGAAACATCAACCAGCCATGTGAATATGCTGCTCCACCACTTTTTTCCTCTGACTCCAATTCTGTACATGTTGACGTTATGATCTTTTCGGTCTACACCACCCATAAAGTTATTATATTCTTTAACTACGCATGGTTGTTCAACATTAATTTTTTCTTTCGTTCTCTACAATACCGTTGAACATTCCAAATAGGACTTCTTCCATATACACTCGATGCTATATTTACAACAGCGTTGTCATTCCACTTTGTTAACTCAATATCGGTCTCCTTCACTTTAATGGTTTCTACGTAGCCTCGTGCTTTCTTCTGTATGATTTTTTTTGTCTGCAATGGGGCAATTTCTAGGTATACGATTTTCACGGATTGTTCCTGTTGCAGTGTATCCACGGCTTTTTAAATAATGCAGTACAGGAAATCCGGTAAACAAATTGTCAAAAAAAACGAAAAAGGCATTCTTTGAACCTCCGGAGAGAAATCGTCGATCATATTTATAAGAGGTGCGTTGCATTTGCCAAATCTTTTTTCATAGATGGACTTTGAACGAGGATTTTTTCCTTGCTAAATTTCCAAATTTACCAGATACCCAGAAGTCGTACACAATGACCACACTTTATCCATCAAGCGTATCAATGCGTCTGCCATTGTACATAACCAGTTCACAAGATGATTTTAGTTGGCCAACAGAAATGTCAACTGTCATTCCAACATCATCCTCATCAGCATCATCCGTACCACTTAGTACGCCACTTTCAACTTCAGGGGGTCGATTCTGGTTCTGTGAAACTGTGAAATGAAAACTTTTTTCACATTTTCATAGAGTTTCTGATTCTCGTTTAGTGAAAAAATAATAAATAAATTCGAATGTTTTCATATGAGAAGAACAAATGGAATGAAACAAATTGTTTTCACATTTTCACAGTAATGTGATTCTTGTTCTGTGTAACAGTGCAAAGAAGTGTCACAAACTTTTCATTTATGTCATATTTTTACACTTTCATTTTAACGGTGAAAAATAATTTTAAATAAATTATTTAGAGGAAAATATGGACATTGCGAACGATAAATAATTATTTAAACAAATAAAAATAATAATCTTCTAAAAAGATACATATTTACAGATTTTTAACTTAATATATTCACATAAAATGCCAATTTTTGATAAAATACAGAACATTACTGACGAAAACGTTCATAAAGTTTTCTTATCTTGGCTCATTCCGATTTTCTTGCGATAATTCAATTAAAACCTATAATCGTAACATTATTTGAATTAATTATATTTTTTGTGTATTTGTATAATTTTACACTTGATTAAATGACAAAGTAGATATGTAATTATCATCGGCGGTGAAGAATTTAGGATTAGCGACGGCTTAAAGTAAATTTAGAGCCGCTTATTATATTTTTATGTTATATAATAACATATTAATAAATTAATCTTTATTTGTCCTTTTATTTGTTAATGATTTAACCATTTTTGGGCTTATGGTCGTATTTTACAACTTTTATTTAACTTGCAATGCATGTATGTTTGGGTGAAACCTTGACACTCAATTTGAAGCAGATATCTTCAATTGATTGAGCTGAAATTTTGTACACACGTTCAGTTTAGATGACAATGCATTGTTAACTATGTGACGTCATTCTATATCCAACATAGCGGCACAGCCAAGATGGCGGTCTTGCAATGCATTCCAACAATATGGGTATCAAATGAAAGGACATACTGAGAATACAAATGCGAGTTTAAAATCAATTAGAAGAAAAAAGGTTTTATTTCAATGCGCTAAAAAGAAAAAATAAATTAAGAGTAAAAAATCTTTTTGAAAACAAGTTTTTATTTAAATGCGCTAAAACGAAAGAAATTTACTTTTACTTTAAACTTTTACTAGCAACTTATAGATAGCGTCTACCTAATTTATAAGTCATTGTCCACATTTGCAATTTTTGTTGCAGAAATTCTTGATTTTATTGCTGAGAAGAGTACCCCTCCCAAAATTTCTCACCCCTCTCAACAATAAACTCAAGAATTGCTGCAACAAAAATTGCAAGTCTGGACCGGCACTATAATATAAAAGCTTTTCAATTGTCATTACACAATTAACACGATATAAAAACTTGTCTCGAAATTTACTAGTGTAGAAAAACATGTAAATTAAATAATTTGATGTTATTGAATTTAACTATTAAAAAATAAATTATAAGTAAAAAACCTTTTTAAAAAACAAGCTTTAATAAAAATATTTACCCTTAAAGGAAACTTTTAGTCAATAACAACATTATTTTCGTTGATGTCATTTTTATGCCAAAACTATTATGTTACTCAAAGTTTACTGCAATAAATATTTTGTGGAAATCGCGCGGGCAAGATGTTTGCCCAAAAAACTCATTTGTCAACTCATTGATTGATCGATTTTACATTTTTATGACCGCTCTTGTTTTTAGAATTATAATTTTTTCAGTTAAGGTATTGCATTTTATGTAAAATTTTTTCCTTAACTATTTTTTGTGCGCACTTGGACAGGGCATTGGCGCCAACCTCTTTCAGATGCAATATCGTTCATGAAAAAAATGCAACAAATTCGCAGAAAATTAAGGAATTTTCGGTCACTCATTATTTATTTTAAGTTAAAAATATTAACCATGTATGTATGAATATAAAAAAAAAACAATAACAATTCTTTTACATAAAAAATTTATGTTGTATAAAACAAGAGGAGTCATAAAAATTTGTTTTTTTCTTTCTTCAAATAAACTCGAAGAACAGCGCACAAAAACAATTTTAATTTACCACCTACAAATGTGGACAAACAATTATACATAGATATGTACATATAAAGTTAAAAATCTTTTAGCAAAAATAAATACATGCGGCGCAGGCAGTTAAAAACTCGTTTGCGGCTTAGCGCCGATTCAAAAATCCTAGCTTAGATATCAGCATTTGACTTTTACATTTTATTAATAAAGTTACAAAAGTTTCACGGCTACAACGGAATGAAACACTTTTTCATTGAAAGAACGGGAATCGCAATTTGTGTAAATGTGAAGTGATAATTTGAAAAGTGCGTATGAAAACGAAAATGAAAAGTTTTTTTTCAATTCACAGTTTCACAGAACCAGAATCGACCCCCAGGTAGGAGTATATATGTATAAGGCAGCAACAGGCTCGTTTTCCTCTTCATCGAACAATTCATTTATGAAATCTATGGCTTCTTCTGTACTTAGCGCCCTAAAAAGTAATAATAAAGTATTTTTTTTTTTTTTTTGAAATATTACCCAGCGTGACCATACGGTCACAATGGTAAAAACTGTTCAAACTAACATGCAATATGTTTGAAAACTTACAAATCACATTTTTCAATCATTAGTTTAATTCATTGGCAAACAAAATATATTTGTTTTAAACCAAGAAACCCTTATTTCATAAAAAATATTGCTTACTTACTTTTTGTAGTAATGCGTTTTCACGTTTTTTTACATTTTTTTTTACACCAAGTTTTAACATCCAATTCCTCTAACAATAATACTCTTACTGATAGAAAAATGCATTTTGCAGCTGCACACATATTTTATGAAGCGAATAAGCGTAAACTTATTAAAATCGGGGAATCACACGAATTTATAGATTTATTTTGCTATGCCTATTATGTGTGTGACCATATGGTTACGTTGGGTTGATTCGGGTTAGTCTAAGCTTTAGAGAAATTAATTAAACTTTATTCTGCGAGGGTAGAGCAAAATCGGTAATATTTTAGGGTTTTAATATTGTAGAAAATTTCGCATCAAAATATATTTTTATTTCCTAGCTTTGAAATAATATTAACTGAACATATTGCTGAGAAAGTGCTCCCTAATACAGACATATGAAACCCTTTAATTTGAATCTTTCGATAATATGAACTGTTCTCCAGGTCCATTAAAAAACATTTGATTAATTGAAAAAAAAACACATGGAATTTGGTCATCTCGTTAATTTGAAATTATTAGAATGCCATTTTGCACGCCGCACTCTTTAATTTGTAATTTAGGTTGTCTACGCTCTATAATTTAAACTGTTAACGTATTGATTGCTACGAATTTTATTTTATGAACAAAAAATCGTAATCGTTTGCTTTAGTTCTATGCAATGTTTTAAAAAAGGAAGTTTTTACTTTAAAAAACCAGGATTTAAAAAACTGCAGTCGAAACCAAAAACTGTCGAACAAAAATCGAAAATTTGTGTTACATTTTTCGCTTATTAGTTGGTTTGAGAGCGAATGTTTATATATAATGAATCGGAAGTAAAAGCAACAGTTTTTTTTAAGCCAATGACAAATGACGAAGTGGAAGATTCTCTAATTTAACTGCAGTTTTTTAAGCGCTGAAGTAAACAACTTTTCGTTTAAATGTGCTAAATTCCATTTCATACTATTGATAAACGGATATTTAGTTAGTTTAACTTTGTTTGCTTTTGCTATTCGGGAAAAAAGTTATACAAAAATTCCTTGCTATTTTCATTCAGTTGTTGTAATCTAACTTTTGTTAATTTGAATTTTGTCCTATCTTCCTCTTGAGAATTTAAACCTTTAGTTTTAAAAATTAACTCTCGATTATTTGAAGTTTTTCTCTAGTCCCTTGCATTTCGAATTATCGAGAGTCGACTGTATGTAAAGTTATTGTGAAATAAACAACGTTACCAAACCACACTTTTTTAATTCATTCAAAAAATCATTCTCCTTTAAAAAAAATTTTTTATATTCATAATTATGGCCAGTTAGTGCAGTAATCTTATTAAAATATGTATATTTTAAAGAGTTAGTTATATTTTTCGTAATTAGTTTTTATTTCATAAATAAATTTCTTTGTTTTTATGATTTTCCATGTGCCATAAAAAAAACTTGCGCACTCAAAATTCACACTGTTAATTACTGAAGTGTAAAGTAAAATTAAACATTTTACATGTAAATTAAAACAAGATACAAAAAACCAGTAAAAACACACAAAAACATAAACAAACCGTATAAATCATGAGCAAATAGCAATAATTCATTTATTTAAATTAAAACAAAAAAAAACAATAAGAAAATAAATTTAGTTTTTAATCTGTTTAAAACAGAGAAGTAAACAAAATGATGGCATTAAGAGTTTAGGGGTTTGGTAAACTTTTTTAAGCTTATAAGTCTATTAAATTCATAATTACTTTTATCTAATATTGTTTAAATTTACTCAATCTAAACACTGAGCTAAGATGAACCGAAAACAGAAATTGCTGACGAATTTAGTTTTTATATTATGAATGTTAAGACTCTATAAATGCTCTACTAATAAAGTAAAGGCTGCAAAGAAAGAAATTTAGACCGAATAAACCTCCAAAGTAAAGCTAAAAAAAGTTTTGCATACATTTAAATTTAAATCTCAACAAAAACAAGAAAAAACAAGTTAGAAAGTAATATCGGGTAATTCCGACAAGTTGATACCCTTTTTAAGAATGTAGCATGTGTGGGACCCATGGGCAATCATGGACCCAGCGAAAACAACTTAATGAATCAGGTAAAGATTCTCAAAACAATTTTCTTTGAGCCGAATACGATCTACAAAGTGGCCGAAATAAGAACTATTAACGCTAAATTATTCGTTGTTGGAGGTCTTGCGGTAGCAGTGGTAGTACAATTCGAATTTTGTATGGATGCATCTTAAAATCCAACTTTAAAATATTCTGCAATGCAATGTTCTAAATATGACCAGTTGGCCGACCCAATGGCGAGCTAAGAAAGATGGAAAATTTTGAACTCTCGGCCGCACAGCTTCCACATTTCCCTCAGAGCAAATATTTCGATGAGCACCTCTTTCAGGAAGGTCGATCACTCAGCTTGGATCCTCAAGATTGCCGACGAAATTCCTAATCAAGGCTGGAGAAGCTGATCTTAACTGAGAATTTTGCAGTCAGAAACTTGGACAAACCGTGGACACCGACAATGTTTTGCATATTCTTCATTCGCATTTAGACTTTATTCCAAACAAAAAAATATGTGCAGTAAGCGCGAACAAGGGAAGCGTGCTCACCAAGATTTCATGAAAATTTATCAAGGATTTGCCATTCACTTTTGAAAATTCATTGATTTTTAAATTGACTAGTGATTTTTTATGTAAGAAACGAATAAAAACATTTTTTTGTGTTTCAAAAACCTGACGTGATAGAGAAAAACCAATTACTGATTTTTGGTTGATCCAGTCCAAAACCTTGTTGGCTAATGTAATTTTAAATGATTGCGACTTACGACAAACGATAACAACGATATTATAATAACCTAAGATTATAATATGATTACAGTAATCATAATATCATTTTTTCATATATGTTATGATTACTTTTAACTTATTATGATTAACATGAAAGGAATATGATTAAGGAAAAAATATTATGATGTAATATTAGGAATATATTTGGTCACAATATGATTCAAGAATAATCGTAATATGTTTACTACAATCATGAATCTTATCATAATATGTTGCTATTAGAATATGTTTACCACAACCATGTTTTTTCTTGGCTTGTACTGCAGAAGTTGTCATGACGAGGTGGAGGAGAAAACTGTAAATCCTAGAAGTCTGGAAATTAAGAAGTGATACTTGGGAGAACCAGTGTTTGTCTATTTGGATTTTCTATCTGAAATAGAAATAAGGTTTCATCTCTTTTCTTTTTATTTCGAAAACGAATTTGTTGAAAACTGCAGCGACTGTAGGATGGTCATTGGCGCTGGGCTTCCCGACTTAAGGAGCCATGTGAGCTGTCTTCATATTTATTTAAAAAAAAATTTATTATTACTCTTTAAAAGATACAAGTGAAGTTCATTTGATGCTTAAGCAAAAAATGGTTGTGAAATATTGAGGGAATAGGACTATTGCAAGAAAGCTGTATAGATTGAAATTTGATTCTTTGAACTCATTCAAAAATGGTTAATATAATTGGGGGATTCACAAGGTGTCATAAAGTCATAAGTCTTAAAATAATAACATGAAAAATTACGACTGTTGTGAACAACCCCTCATAAATTAGCAAATCACAAATAATTTTTTTTTTAGTTTGTTTACCAAACATCAGAGTCCTGAGCCGATATAATTTGACGCCGCAAGTGTTTTGTTGCAAAAATTGCTAGCCGCAGGTTCAATTCGGATATTAGACGGATAAAACTATACCATTAACGGCGACGGCTACAAAAACTAATGCGGCTCGGCTCAGCCGCTCAGCGCATGTCTCTTCTGATTAATAACGACAGCACAATAAACATAGCAAGCAAAGTTCTATTAATTTAAGACATTTTTTGTTAACAAAGCAACAACAGCATTTTTAAACCATTGTAAAATGTTAGAACATAATGAAAATACAACATTATAGCACACCTTGTGAATACCCCAAATATAAATAATATAAATAACTTTTTAAGAGAAATAATTCTCACATAACATTTCTTTTATATGTCTTATCTATTAAACGATGTAACAAACAACTAAACTATGAGCCAAAAAAAACTAATTAAAACATTCATCAACATTTTGTTAATTTTTTTAGGGTTAAAATTTGTTAAAAAAAAAAAAAACCAAAAAAGTGTTAAAGTTTAGTTAATTGTTTGTTAAATGAATATTTAAATTTTTTTTTATATTTTTTTGATGTTGAACTTTTTTGTTACAAATGTTAGTTTTGTTGTTGTTGTTGCTGTTGCTAGTTGCCAGTACAAAGTTGTTGTTATAACAACCGAAAACTATTTAAATTGTTGTGGTCATTTGCTATTTGTATGAGTTTAGAATTTTTCTCTATTCTTTCTCTTTTTTTAAGGTATTTTACCAGCCAACCTTATAATTAAAGAATTTAACAAATAAACTAAAAGAAGATAAAACAATAGCCCTATTCACAATCTTGTGCATTTGAGATTGCAAATTTAATCAATTGTAAATTTTTTCTAATTATTGTGAATGACCTTGTTGGCTTAGTTTACAGCGCTTGTTGCAAAGCACGGAATTTAGAGCTGATTTAGAAATGTGTACACTGAGTATTAGCTTTTGCTTTGCAACTGAGTGTTGTATAACTCGAGTAAATATAAACTACTGGTTTTAAGTGCTGCATATTAACAAAAGAGTAGCAAGTGCAATGCTGTATACTTTGTTATTGTAGAGTAAAAATATACTGTACCATTTTGCAAATACTATGATGCAAGACCATTTGCACAAGATTCTGAATAGGCCTAATAACTTTTTAATAATTAATACGGATGTTGTATATTCGTAATGGAATTTATATAATAGGCATTTTGTATGCAAATTTTCCAACAGTGCGTAGCTGGTTGGTAACTTTTAAATTCAGGGAGTTCGAGAAAAAATAGAATAACAAAAACTTTAAACAAAATATGACGATTTAAATAATTATGTTTATATTTGAGGTCAAAACAGTTTATTTATTGATTTATTGTTATTACTCTGCTTTAAATTAATTCAGTTTGACGCTGATTTTAGATAAAGAAAGTAATTTGTATAATTAAAATATTAATTTTTTATCAGTGACTGTTATTTTTGTTTGAATTTGCATTTGTAAAGTTAGTGGAGGAAAAAGGGAATTAATTAATTGGAACTTTTTAAGTAAATTAAATTTTTTCACAGTGGTGGAGAAGAAATGAACAAACGTTTAAGAGAAAACAAACTTTTTTTTTAATAATTTAATGATTTAATGAATGATATCAATCTAATCAAATTAGGACTTGATAAATTAAAATGTCAAAATTTAAAGATACTTCTATTTGTAATATATCACTGGACCAGTAATTTGGGAAAAAATATGATAATGTCTCTTATAACTTTATGAATTGAAAATTTGTAGACGTTTATTCGTCATTTTTTTAAAAGATTATGTATTTATAGAAATATATATGTTAATATTATTTGAGATTCAAAAGACCAAAGAAGGCGTGACTAACAGTAATGGTGTTTTCTTTTCTACAAAAAAAATACCACATTTTAAAAGGTGCATGTATAAAATGTCTTGCCTAACATTTAATAATGCAATTTTTTAATTGACGAGAACAAAACACAAAATTGGATCGCCCTGTTTTTAACAGCTGACAAAAAGTTTGTTCTTCAATATATAAAAAAATATGTACATAAATCAAAAAGGATGTTCTTCAAAATATAAAAAAAATACACATAAACCCAAATTTGTTAATATATTAATATTAAATAAATAAATAAATGAACAAAATGAATGACCAAATTCCAATTTCTTTAGTTTGTTTTTCATAAAAAATGTAAACAAGAAAATACCTTTGCCAGATTGCGAATTTATTAACACCAAGTTTTTAACGATTTCTTGATTTGACGTTTTTTTTTCAAAAACAATTTTTTAACACCGAATCCATTTAAATTTTATATCACTGACAACCTACCATTAACAATTTAATTCTTTCTTTTGTTTTTACTATAAAATAATAAAAAAAATTACTATTAACACTTAAAATTTTTATTGTCCTGATTAGAGGCGATTTTTTCCCAAATTCGTCTGGTAACCCTATATATAAACAGAAGCCATCTTTTTACAGGGCATTATTACCACTCTCGATTTATACGGGGCGTAAAGCATTTTTAAGAAACGAACACAAAATTGCATTTTTTTTAATTAAAATGTGACATTTTTTGTAGAAAAGAAAACACCATAAATTTTTACCCTTCACCACCAAAGCTAGAAACTATGCGTTTCTGCTGTTGTATGTAACACATATTCTTAAATATTGTTTTAAACACACCTTTTAATATACAAATTGACCCAAAATCCTTTTCTAAATTGATTTGACGATGCCCATCCGTCTGACTTATTGTCCATGTAAACACTTTGCGTACAGTACAAGTTGAAATTTTAGAGTTTATTAAATAAAAATTGGTACATATTTATGTAATAATTAGTTAAGGGTACACAGAAAAAAATTTTGCACCAGTAAACGCATTAATCAAAAATAAAATCAGTTTCAATTAAAAATTGAATCAAGTGAATTAAACGTTTAATTGATGATACTTAATTGTTTACTGGTACAAATGAACATTGTCAATTAAACGTTTAATACACTTGATTTAACGTTTATTTCACTTTATTAAACGTTTAATTTACTTGATTAAATTTTTAATAAAAACTGATTTTATTTTTGATTTATGCGCTTACTGGTGCAAATTTTTTTTTTTGTGCGAAACCATTTCATAATTTTGATAATCGGTTCATTATTTTTCATAGCCCCCATTAAAACTTCTCTTCGATATTGAGTGTTAGGACCAAAAATATTCTATTTCAGCCTAATCTCTTCTTTAATGACTGATGACATCATCACAAAAGTTTTTTATCAGTGTAAGACGAAGAAATTTTTGTCTTAACCTCATAACATAGTTTTGTTCGGATTTCCTATGGACAGTACGTACGCCTCAACATATGTCTGTAAATACTGAAGTGTAGGTTATTATTTGACCGGCCATTTCTTTCTTAATTTCTGTCTTTGCTTTTGGTCATTCCAAATAATTATTTGCTTTTGTACCATCCACCGCCACTAAATGGTGAATGAGGTTATATTTTTTGTCACTCCGTGCGAAACGTTTTTATTATTCATCTAAGACCCCATAAAGTATATATACATACATATATTCTGGCTCCTTGAGTAATTCTAAGTCGATATAGCCATGTCCGTCTTTTGGAAACACGCTCACTTTCGAAAAACTCAAAAGTAAAGAACAAACTTGGTGTCAAGATGCTTCTAGAAATCTACCAGTTAGGGATTGAAATCCAGCAAAATCGGTTGAGTAGCATAGTACTTATTAATCCAAATGTGGAATGACCACCCTAAAAAATTGATAATTTTGTTGCAAAAGCTTACATAAATATGGGTAAAATGCACGAATTGATATAACTTTTATATGAAATTATACTGTTAAATTTCGTGAAGATCGGTCCATAACTTAACTTAGGTCCCATATAAAGCCTACTCTAGGAAAACAGTTTAGTACACCTAAAACCTTCTTTAAGTCACAGTAGAAAATGTCGTGAAGTTCGGTCCATAAATTAAAATATTCCCCACATAATGCCCACTCTGGGAAATAATTTTATTACGCCTAAAACCGTAGCAGATACACATAGATATTGTGGTAAAATTTGGTCTAATTTAGCTTTATATGGCCAGAAATAATACTATACAATTTTGTCTCATATTAAGCAGCCTTCTAAAAACCACTTTGAAACTATTAAGAGTTATAACAAATTTCACTTCTATATAGAAATACGTTCTTATTAAGGTTATTTAATACCAGAAATCACTCTACAGAGTCTTGTGATGAAGATTTAAGTTCGGCTAAAACTGTTGCGAATGATGATATTTTAATCGAATTTGTTCAAATTAAGCAAAAAACTTTTAATATACTTCTAATCTGTGTTGAAAATTTTGTATACGTCTTACTTTTGAGAGAGAGAGAGAGAGAGAAATTATTTTGCTTGGCAACTTTTTTCTTAAATTGGTTTAATTTGAATTTTTTGTTCAGAACAAAATAAACTGAGATGCCACTTTTTCAATTTGCACATAAAAGTTGCATTGAGCTGCCTCATCATATAGTTTTTTTTGCTTTTATATTACAAAAATTGCCTCTTTGGCTGAATAAATAAATAAAAAAATGTATATAATTAAAAATAATATCAACCACTTTCCTTTTTTCGTCCATTTTCTTTAACACACTTTTAGAAAACAGTTTAATATAAGTAGTTTGCTAGTTGTGCTGTCATTTTGTATAATAGTTTATATCTGTAAGCCATATGGTAGCTTTGTTTTTACCAGGGCTGTGGAGTCGTTAAGAAATAGTTATAACTCCGACTCCTTTTGCTGAAATTTTTTAAGTACGACTCCGACTCCAACTCCGACTCCTACTCTAACCTAGCATTATTTAACCCTAGAAAGATAATCTGCGTAAATTTTACGCACACACTTTCGAAATATTGCTATATCTTTTTATTAAGCTTGAATAAGTTGCTGTGCACTTCAGACATTTCATATATAAACATGTTTTAAATTTTGTATTTGTATTTTTTAAAAATGTAAAAATAAAATTCATATGAGTTTTTTCTTAATTAATCAATTAATACAACCCTATAGCAGGTTAAAATAATGCGTTATTTTTACGTATGATTATCTTTAACGTTTGTCATGATATGTTTATCTTTTTAGGGTTAAGAGACTTGTTTTTATTTGACTTTAAACTCTTTTTTTAATTTATTACCTGTTAAATGGTTAAATATAGCAAGAAAATGATTCTGTAAAAATTTCAAATCGATATTTTAATTCTAACGTGCCGCGCATTGAGCTTTAACCTACTAGTTACTAACATATGAGTAGGAAAGCTGCAAAATATTTTATTTGGATTTTGGAAAAAATGTAAAAAACATATACCGCCCGATTCAATAGACCAAATGAGTTGAACTTTTTTAATTCTAAAGTGTTATGGCTTTCTTGACTTATAACTCAACAGTTTAGAAATTTAAACCAACTGAAATATAGAAAAATCATTGAACTTTAGTATATTTTAAAGGTTATATTAATTTATTAAAATTATGCAAACAGTGCTAAAAAATTTAGAAATAGTTCTATAGGGGAGAGATAAACTACACCAATTCACTTCTTTTTCAAAAAACGTTTTTTATACTGTTGGAATTTATTGATGCGTGAATTTCCATAAGTCCTATCTAATGTAGCTTTCGAGATAGAAAAGTTGAAAACAACACCAAGTCCAATTGGCTTGGACGTTAAAGGCATCAAGAACTCGCCATTGCATTTTTCCGTTCCTAATTCAATATTATTATTGTCCAAGACCGAAATTTAAAATTGCAAGTCTTTATTATCTCTCCAATTTTCCCTAAAGTGAGTAGATAAAAGTATTCTCAAATCATTTTTCGGGTTAACCCCCACATTGATGGGAATTATATCTGGAACAATGTCATGTATTTTTCCGAGTTCCTTTTCCTTTTATTCTATTATAATTCACCTTGAAGGTTGGAACTTAAAATGTAGTTAACTTAATGCTTTCACCACAGGAGCTACAGCTGATTTCAAGTCATATTCATGAACATGGCTGCAAAAATATTTGTTAATATACGATTAATAAAAAACAACATCCTTACAAATTTAATTTTTAAATTCCTTAATTCGGCTCTATTTCATTAACGATATCTTGGCGAAATTCAAATAGTGAACCCGCTGGTTTTTGTTACAGAAATTTGAGGTCACATTAAAACATAGAAAAGGACATGCTTCGATACAATCTATAAATTGCAAAAATAAGATGTTATCTCAATTTTTTAATTTTTGATATGAAAAGTATACTGGTCCTTATTTTATGACTTCACAATTTCAAAAAGCAGACCCTCTTATGGCCAATTCCACTAATTTATTTAAATATCAATTTATGTTTAAAATTTGTTTTTTTATGTCAAATTAAAATAAAATTATAAGAAAAATTATATTTAAATATGAATTGATATTTAAAAAGAATTGGAGAAATTGGTCATTGAAATTTTTTTATTTTGAAAAATATTGGAAAAATTTTAATGCTAGTTTTTGTGGGTACTTCGACTCCGACTCCGGTACAAAAAACCTCAACTCCGACTCTTCAACTCCGACTCCGACACCACAGCCCTGGTTTTTACGGACATATTTTCCGAAATGGGCGAATTGTTCTGCAGAACACTCTCAGTAAAAAAATTATTTTCCGGACAAAAATATTGTTTGAAAAGCATGGATAGATAAACCCACCTTTACTGCCCGTTTTTCAAACTAAAATAAAAATTTTCGATTAGAAATTTATATTGAAAACAAAAAAAAGAAATAGAGTTTTGTTTTATTGTTGTTTCAATATATTTTGCCAAGCGAAAATTTTTATTTTATTTTGAAATCCAGGCAGATAATATGTAATAAGCTTAAGATTTTTTAGGAACTTTAATACCAACTCAAATTTTTCAATTTAGTTTATATAAATGAAATTACAAAATTTAAATTATAAAGCAAAAAGTACTATGAATTATATTAGACATTTTAAAAAGGACACAAAGTGCATTGAAAAAAATAAATTTTGTTGTATCAAAATTTCGCAATCTGTAAATACATTAACATGATTTACTAGTAGAATATTTTTATTTCTGTGTATAATTTTTTATTTATTTCAAAAAATATATTTTGAACAAATTTAAACAAGTGCAGTATTTGGTGAGAAATTTTTATTTGTATGTTTATTTTACGGTTCAGCGATTATTGAAACTCGCAACTGAGATACACAGACTAAACTTGTACTTGTAAAATGTGGTGTTCGAAAAGGCCAAAAAGGAAAACACAAAAAAGTTAAATAACAAAAAATACTAACTAACACTCTATTGTTTTTGTAATAAAAAACCCAAAAGGAAATAAAACAACAGCAACACAAAAATATATAGAAAAGTTCGGATTTGTGTTTTGAATGTTGTTGCCATGTACTGAACTAACTCATTGGCAGTACATGTTGACTGAATCAATTGTGTAACTGAAATGGAAACTAAAATTCAACCACCCAAAATATTTATAGTCGAGTTTGTATATTAAATTTTATTTATTTAGGTTTGTTTAGATGTGTAAGACGTGTTAAATATTGTATGTGTGTGTAGTCGTTATATAAAATATTTTATTCGTTTTTTTAAATACACAGACTCTAGGCTGTCCCCAAAATTTATTTGTTTCGATTTAAGTCTTTGTTTTTCTGCATAATTTTCGATTAAGAATATTAATTACATGTGTGAATTTAACGCAGCAGCGGAAGGAATTTCACAAGTTATTTAAAATAGTCAGTCGTCCAAGACGACCATTTGATACCCAACACGAAAGTATTTACACAATAATTTTTGATAGGGTATCCTATTGGACCATTGACAACCATGGACTAATCAGAACAAAATTTTGTAAGGAATTTAGGAATTATATAAGAGTTTAAAGTTGTCTTATCATAAATCGCTTATTTGCTGCAACGTCGTTTTTAAAGTTTTGGATTTGCTGGCACCACTGAGAAAAAAAAAACTGTAAGAGTACAAAAGATAAAAAGATGAATTTTATACACAATCGAGCATTTTCTATAAATCGAAATAAAGTGGATTTAAAATCACACAAATTTTGAAAACGAGCCTGAAAAGAAAGTTTAAAAAAAATCCTTTTTCTTTACTTCATACTTTAAGCACCATTTATCTTTACAAGAACCACTGTTAAAAATTGGAAAAACTACAGTCAATTTGTAAAAAATTAAGATCGAAATCTCGTTCGATTTTAATTTCACTTCATATTGATTTCTAGGACATGCCCCAATATAAAGAAATACATACATAGCGAACAATTCTGCATCACTTACTCCAAAATATTAATTTTTGAGTTATGAAGACGCATAGGAGTTTTTTGTCAATCTGGCCGGACCTTAGGCAAAAAATAAAATTTAAATACGCAGCTCGACAGACAACAATCGTATAGTGAATTTTCAAGTCTTTTGCTAGAGATTTCTGGTTTTGGGACACTGTTAAGGTCAGGAAAGTTGAGTAAATTGCATGCGTGTTCATTGACTTTTTACGGTTTTAAGAGGTTTACAATATATTTTTTATGGGTAAACGAAAAATATTGTACATTGATTTTTTTTTCTGTGAATATTATTTTTAGAAAAATTTTATTTTAATTTTTATGATAAAAAAATTCGTTCGAAATTAAAAAAAAAAAAAAATCAGGGGTGTCATGGAAATCGAAAACGTAAAACGAAAAAATTTGGAAGTTCTTTTTAATAAACTTTTAATCTAATTTTTACAATTTTTGTTAAAGAATTATGTTTAATGGAGCAATATCTGTATAATAATTGACATAAAATTTTTTTATTACAGAAATCTTATTGAAAAACGACCTTTAAAATTCTTTCGTTTTTCGTTTTCGATTTCCATGACACCCCTGAATAAAAGGTTTTAGAAAGTGAATTAAAATGCATTTTTAAAAATGTTATACAACACGGTTTTGCGCCATTTTTATGATTTTTTGAAAATTTCACCTTTTTTCTGTTTTTGCTCATCTTGCATTGGTTATTATGATAGAAATCCTTTCGTCAGTCATAAATTGTTTTGGTTGTCTTTAATTAAATTATTACATCTAAGACTAATAAAAGGAATGTCGGAAACCGTAAGTATTGGTTTTTAATAACCTGTGCAGCCAGATTTCGTCTATTTGAGAGCATATGACACCTGTCGTATAAACTCACAGTGAGAAAGTGGCAATTAAGATCGGATGAGGATAAAACTATTGTTAAAGAGAGGAAAAAAACTATCCATGAAAAATTTAGAAGTGAATTACGGTTAATAGTGGATGTACCAAAGACTGGATTTGGAAACAGCAACGATGGTAACACCAGCAGAAGACTTTTTCCAATCCTGAATTAGCTTCAGAAATAACAGCAATGCATTTGATCAAAGTTATTGTTATGGTAATTACAAGTGGTTACAAAATCCACTTGCACGAGTTTGAAAAATTATTGCTTAGACACTGCAAAACTTTACGTTACTCTATATCCCTGGCATACTATGACACCTACATTGCAGAAGCATTGTTGTCTATCGGGCTATTATCAGAAAAAGCGTCTAAGGCACGAAATAAATATTTTCGCCGTAACGGGTAGAATTTTGCAACAAAGTGTAACAAAGATATTATAAATAGACTTTTTCTCAGTTCTCCACTGATTACTGACATAAGACCAACTTCAAAAAAAGTCCTTACCCTTTACGAAAGAAGAAATTTCTTTAATGCTTCCACCTGTACTTGGCTCTGAAGAGAATTCAGATTCAGAAGAGGACTTTGAAGAAACAGAGGAAGAAGAACCATCATCATCTTAGTGCAAAAGAGAAGTTGTTTTAAATAAATAAGTTGTTATTATTTTAAATACAATTTATTGTTACTATTATAAATAAGTTATAATTACGAAAAACTTCATTATTTTCGGATAAATTAAATACTACTATGAAATACATGAAAGCATAAAAATAAATATTTTGTGGAATTTAAATTAAATTAATGCAAAAATTAAAAAAAAAAATTTTTGACAGGGTCGTTCCGGGGGGTTTAAAAATGTTGTTCTTATGGTATTAAGGCACTTTTTTAAAAATATTATTTTATGTAACCGCCGCAAAAGGGGGCGGGAACGAATGGTGTAATTTTACGATCTCCTGGGTCCAATTTTAGGTTTTTTAACTTTCGCCGACGTTAAAAGTTGCATTTGCTAAACAAAAGTATGGGAAAATTTAAAAAAAGTTTAATTTTTCAGAGGTTAGATTAGTTCTTCTAGGGGAAACTTTTTCCTCCTTAATCCGATTTTATTTATATTTGAGCTTTACCTGACTAGGACCAGAACTCATATATCTGCCAAGTTTCATCGATCTAGGGGCACTCAATAACTTTTAAAAAGCAATATAAACTAAAACAAAAAGTAATGTCCGGCTAGATTGGCAAAATACCCCTATGTGCATTTTCCAGATATACAAAAAAATAAACAGCAAAAATGGGTGAAATTTCAGTCATTTGTAAACCGATGATGATTAATGAACAAGGTTTCGTTTAAATGTGCCATTTCATACTATTGATAAACTGAAATTTATTGTCGAAGGGATACGCTATTCCTATGCGCATTTCACTGGTTGCTTAAGCCAGATCGTCAGGAAACTTCAACCAAAGATTTAAGAAAAACTAGAGATATTACACATATAAAACTGCTAAGCGAATAAGAATTATAAGCCACAGTTTTACTTGTAACAATATCAAAGCTTAAACAAAAACAACAACAATAAACAGTGAGTTTTTCTTTTCTTACAAAAATAAAAACAAATTACTTTATTTTATTTTGCCAGTTCAGTTTTATTTACACTGCCACATGCATATTAGTTATCAAAGTTTTTCTTGGGATTCAAAAATTTAATGAACAAGGTTTCGTTTAAATGTGCTACATTCCCATTTCATACTATTGATAAACTGAAATTTATTGTTGAATGACTTTCAATAGCAAACTTTAACGGAGTATATCTGACATAATACAATCTCATTTCTGGGGTTTTCAGAGAACCCCTCCCATCATACACACGGATATCGTTAAAACAATTTCGCTACTCATAAGGACCCAGAATTTATACACTTTATAGTTAGACCCTATCAATTTTGTTGAAAAGAAATATTTTATTTAATTCTGAAGTGTAATTTTTACTTTTTGTGTATCAAAGCCACCTCAAATGAAACTCTTACATGAGTTTGTGTTATTATATGAATATTTTTTACTTTTTCACTTAAAAAGCCCAACGACGAATTTTCAATCAATTTGACAAAGAAACTAAATAAAATACATGGAGCAAAAAATAGACTCCTGAACTCTAATGTCCACTGGTTATGAATTTGGCACCTTCCTTTTTGAGACTTAATTTTGTTTTGGAAATGGAGCAAAGCAAGATTGAAATTTATTTTGTCCGTTTTTGTATGAAGATTTTGGTGCAATCGCCAAAGAGTGGCGTCTAAAGCAAAACAATACTTATTAATCCCTTGAATAGTTATTATGGAGCAAAGTGAATGCTTAGAATCTATAAAAAATTTCGCGAAACAGGCTTAGGATTCAAAAAAGCGGCATTCGAAATATATATACTCCATATTGTTGGATTGCACTTGTCACGGAAATACTTTGATTAGATTTATGAGAAAAATTCCTGTCTCAGTATGCTATCCTTCTGACTTAGTACCCTATGTAGCTTGTCAATATGGTTGTCGTTGATTGTTGTGTCACCACGTTCAATTAGGGATGCAACATCGTTCTTAAAAACATCGATGTTTAAAAACGTCGTTGTTTCCACGATAAGCATCGATACTACAAAACATCGGTTATTTATAAATCATCTGATGTTATAAACTACTTTGCAGTTATACTTTCGGGCTGCTCAAATTCGTCTTTGGTACTGAAAATTTTAAGGCCCAACTATGATATGCATAAGCTTGCTGAAGCTTTCGTTAAAAATTAACAAAAAACATGACAAAAGCATTTAAAAACACAAAAACAAAATAAAAAACATTTAAGTTCATACAGAATGTGCAATCAGTTTCACACCTTGCTATAGCAAATTACAGATTTATATAACTTAACAGAAAGTTTTCTTCAGTACAATATGATATGACGCATATTATAGTTGGGGCTTCACACTTGCTTCAAATTATAAAAGGGGCTACCCCTTATTACATATAGCTATGCAATGCATATGTTTTCTAAACATCGATGTATCGTTCGCATCCCTACGTTCAATAGATAACATCGGACGTGTTGGCAAGTTATAAATAAGTTAAAAAATCAGAAGTGGGATATTGAAAAAAAATTTATTTTAAATGTCACAAGGAAAAAAGGTAATTGTACGTTCCTGAATCAACGGTAGAATATATTACAGTCATTCCTAGCCCAACGGGAGTATGATTGTGTGGCATAGAAGAATGTAAACGTGTGTGATGCTAGTGCACTCACAATATTATTACAGTAACGGACTGTAGTTTATTTAAGAAATATTCCGTTCAGTAATTTTTAAATAAATAAACATTTAAAATTCCAAGCAAATTTATTTTTAACTGATTCTAACAGTTATTCAAAAAACTAAGTGCATATTAATACGGATTTTCAGTTGCAGTTAATATTGTCCGTTGATTGAGTTAAATTCTTCTTTATGTTAAAGTAAATAAAAATTTTAATTTCAAAAGATTTTGTTATTCGTGCTTAATTCCCAGTTTTTATTATTGATAAAAACACTTGAAATTTATTGTTGATGGGATAAGCTATTCCTATGCGCATTTCACTGGTTGCTTAGGCCAGATCATCAGGAAACTTCATCCATAAAGATTTTGGAAAAACTAAAGATATTAAACCAAATAAAACTATTAAGCGTATGAGACTCATAGCAACAGTTCTACTTGTAACAATATCAAAGTTTAAACAAAACACATCAACAATAAACAGTGGGTTTATCTCATCTTACATTAAAATTTTGTATTCCCAAAAATTGAAATTACTTTTTGGTAAATAAAAATGTAATTTAAAGCAACGAAAAGTTCATTTAATTTTTACTGTCAAAAATTCAACCGCGAATTCCGTAAAAACAAATAAATATTCAGTTATTTTATAAAATTTTACTGTCAAAAATTCAACACCATATTCAGTAAAAACAATTAAATATTCAGTTATTTTATATAATTTTACTACCAAAAATTAATTTTTACTTATCTATAAAAAATGAATTGCTTGTTTTGTGTAAGCAATTCCCATTTTCTATTTTTTAAAATAATTTAGTTAAATACATCAAATTTTAAAAGTAAAATAATTGAGAAGCCATATCGGTCATGCTGCTGGTGTCTTATAATTGAGAGTTCTTCTGTAAACAACGTGGTCAGTACAAAGGTAGACCGGTTTTTAATTGAACTTTCATTTATTTTATATTACAATTTCAGTTAATTATACGTACAGAATATTGTGAGTGTGGTTTTCATATATTAAGAAGGAAAGTTTGTCTGGGGAATTTTTTAAGGATTTATTTAAAAACGCCTATCCGTCAATATTTATTATGCCAATTTAAGTCCCATATGTTTATTATGCAGCAACAATGAATGATCTAAGGATGAAACAAATTTAGAACACTATTTTCGAACGGTAAATGAAGAATTGAGCAGTATGACGGAAAATGATCGTGGCAGAGATTAGGATTACCATGTGTTAGCTTTATAGTGGGGAAACCAGTTAAGTTTAGATCTGCATGAAGAGATTGAAGATAAAGAAGATGATAAACCATTGAACGAATTAAAAGAGATCGTTAAAAAGCGCATCAATGATGAGGGAAAGAAGGTATCTAATAAATTTAACAAAAAAACATCATTTACCAAAGAAGTTATCTGAGGAGGACTTTTTATTAATTAAATCAAAACATGCGTCTACTTGGTTCGAAGGGCCTCATGTAATTAAGAAGATTTTAGTTCAAAAGCCGATAAAATAAAATCTTGGTGTGACCTTAATGAATTTGTTGAAGCTCAAGAGGAGAGAGATGGTATATTTTTATCCGACAATGATAAGGAAAATTTATAGGAAGTGTCTTTAAATTAAGACAGTTTTTGGTATGTATGATTTATGCGACTTGTGGAATTATTAATGTTCCGTGGTGTGTGGGATTCCCACGTTGGGCGTTTAGTTGTGGTTCCGTGGTGAGTGTGATTTTCGACGTTGATGGATTAGTTATTGTTTTTTGGTGGTGAGTGTTATTTCCCACGTTGATTGTTGTTGTCTTTCTGTGGTGAGTGTCATTTCCCACGTTGAGCTTTTGAAATGTGCTATCACTGAGGGCAGTGATACAGCAGGATGGCCGCGTTGTTTGATGGCACTTGTTATGGAAAATGAGAAACATTTCGTCTCAGTATCTTAAAAATATCTTACTCCATTTTTTATAAAAATTGCGGTTGTTCCAATCACAATAAGCTGACGATATGTAGCTCCAAGAAATCGCATGGTCCAAATATCACCGCAACTTTGCATATTGAAACTAGTTTGCAGCTTTACTTTAAAGTGACTTTTTCCGAGTTTTTAAAAAAATTAGTAAGAAATTGCTGCAGAAATGTAAAAAGATGTTCGTTCATATGTATGTTTATGCTTTGAAACTTGCAGATAAGAACACTTAACGCTCTATTTGAACATGAATAAAAACATAGACTCACTAAGAGCAAAGTTCTGGTGAAGACCAAATAAGAAAATAACTTTTTAGCATAACCTATTCCTAAGCAGGTCGATATCTTTAGGTATTTGGTACTTATTTTTAAAGTCCGGTGTTTATTGGGGGAAAAAATGCCATAATTTGGTACTATTTTGGACGAACGCGTTAAACTAGAGATATGAAATTTGGCACGCATATAGCTAAATGAATCTAACAGAAAGAGATTCGCGAGAGTTTAAAAAAAGTGGTTGCAATTGTTAAGATGGACACATTGAAAAATTCAATAAATATGTCCATCTTAAAGGAATGCAGATTTCAATGTTTCATCATTATCATATTATCAAGAGAAATAAATGATTTTGGCGTCCAAAAATTTTAAGTTCTCATAGAAACCTTCAGATAAAATTATTTCAAGCATAAATAACTAAAAGTATAAGGCGAGAATTTGATACTTTTTAATTTACATCCTACTTAATTTTTTAGATTTCATGGTAATTTTTGGGAAACCCTAACTTTAATGTTGCACTTGTTTGTTCAGAATATGTATTTTATTGCTGGTTTTTGCTGCAACTACTAATTTTTTGTAGTTTTACTTATTTATAATACCAATAATTTTGACATATTAAAAAAAAGGAGGAAACCCACCACACATCGCCATGGACAACCAATTCCACTAAATACTGAGAAAAGAGGTTTTTCTTCATAAAGTTCATTGCAAACAAAGTTTACAGAAATACCTGCTTTACTCGTCACAAGGTCTCGTTCCTTCTCTACCATTTAAGTTAAATACTAGTATGCAGTAGACAGTCAGTCGTTTGAACAAATTTGAATATTTTTGTTTGTTTTATTTTTTTTTATAGACAAATTACAGTTTTACATACAATAAAACATGATTTTTATTGTTTGAATTTAGAATTTTGATTCGTAATATTTTGTATGAGTTTTATTGTTTATAAGTGTATGAGTTGTGTGGCATAGTGCACATGCATTTACGTGGGGGGTTTTCCACACTCACCATAATGTTTCAGGTGCAACGACACTCTCCAACTATAAACGGAAATTCACACGGAAATAATGCAGAAATGTTGAATAAAAACCAATAAATTCTCCACCACGTTTTTACAACATTTTCAAATACATAGAAACTTCTTTTTCTAGTTGTGCCGTAAATTGGTTGTAGGAGATGTGTTTTTTAAGTTAAATAATGTACTTGGACTCAATCATAAAAACTTTTTATTACCACCTTTTTGATTTAAATCATAATTTATAACAGTAAATTTTAATAGTCTTATAAAGTACTTTTGTAAAGAACTCAATGTTAAAATTTTTTTAAGAAATATATGTAAATATTCCTGGCTTTTTGATACGGAGCCATTATTAGCATGTGTGCTATAGTAATGCGTAAAATTATAATAATATTTTTTAGTATACTGATCAGTAATCACTTTCCGTCCGCCTGGCAAGCTGGATGCTTATATAAACCTTGTGCACAAAATACAATTTTGTAGCAATTTTTGCTAGTTGTAATTTAATGAAATCTTTTTATCTTACAAGTCAAAGCCTGTAAAAATTCTATTAAGTCAACTGTCATAAATGAAATATTACCTTCATATTATATTTAAATTCCTTTAAAACAAGTAAGAAGTATAGTCGGTCAAGCCCCACCATATGATACCCTAAACTAGAGCCAAATTTTTAAAATTATACCGTATCTAGGAACCATGGCCAATCATGGACACGGCGGAACAAAATTATGTTATGAGGTTAAGATTCCTAAATTCAATTCTGGACCTACTAATTAAAAATTTTTCTCAACATATCGTCAATACTACTGTTGCCAAATTTTCATCGTAGACTAAATATGAGTGTTTGTTGTAAAAAATGTAAGACACACACAAATGATAAAATAACGGAGCTGCGCAATGCGCAATCTTGTTTCTTTGATTCGTGGCTATTTTTGGAACTGGTATTTGCATGGGAGCTGCAATCAAATATGGTAAAATTTGACTATTTAGGTAGCAATAAAATATTTTTGGACAAGCTTACTCTAAATATCAGAATAATAAAATGGCTTATGAGCATAAAGATTATTTCCCGTGAGGACCAATTTATGCCATTTTCAATAGACTTGGTCCTTGTGATAATAAGAGCCCGTTTTCCAAATTCCATCAAATTATATTGAAATTTGCGACCTGTGCTTTGCGCACGAGGTCTACATGAACAGCCTGCCTACCAACCGGAAGTGCGGATATCGTTAGATCGATTTAAAAAATGATTCTAAGTCAACCGGTGTACTTAAAGATCTAGGTCCAATATTTTAAGCTGTTATACATATCCGTACAAATTCCTAAGTAGTAAAAATTTTATATATGACATAATAAAAATAATAAAATCTCCTAATATTTACAAACAATTTTGCCACGATATGTTCGATGAGACAGAAAATTTTTGTGAAGATCGGTATTAAATTGATCATGGTCGCAATTTATTCGTATGTATAAGTTGGCAAGCCTTTCAAACGAACAATAAATTCATTTCGTGCAACTTTTATCTAAACTTAAGTTGTTATTTTGAATAAATTTTTTTTTAAAAAAAATGAGTTTTGGAGAAAAGGATTTTTAAGTTAACAAGTTATTTTCTTTTCAAAGGTGTATTTTTAAGCTTAATTATGACAAAAGTAATGATGTTATAAAACTACGGCGTGCTGCATTGGAAAGAGCGTATTGTCTATTTTAAGAATCACCAAAAAAGTAGAAATCGATTTTTTCATCCATGTCCCTTTTAACTGAAATTGTCACATATAGTCTTCGTATAGGGTGCCAAACCCGCCAAACCAGCAGTCTTCTTTTTGGCAGTTGTCGTTTATGGATACTTAAGTTTTTTGTAGTAAATTTGGAAACCTTGACTTTTAGCGTCCTCCTAATATACATAAATCTATTTTGTCTTCGTATGGGAGGTTCCATGCCCAAGTTCCGCCAAGTTTTCGTCAGATGTAGAGTATAATTACCGAAGCTTTTTGCAGAAAATTTGGACAACTTTTCTCTTACCGTTTTTCAGAAAAATAAAATATATTTTGTCGTTGTATGAGAGTTGTGAGCACAAGTCAACGTCAGTCAGATTTTTTTTGAGCTCCATCGCCAAACCGAATGTCAGAAATCGCCAAAAATCGTCAAACGTCAATTTTGTTCAGTTTTCGTAATTTTTTTTTTTTTTTATTAAATTTTGCATACAAAAAAAGGCAGTATAATATTTCAATACAAAATCGTCAAAAACTGAGAAAAAATACAAAAAAGTCACCGAAAGTAAATTTTGTTTAGTTTCTGTTATTTTTTTAAAAAACATAAAATGATAATCATATATTTAGTTGAGTTTTAACCTGCATACATACTATTGTAACTAAAAAGTAACGAAATATAAAATTCACTTAAAATGATAGTGTTCAAAATCGATCAGACGTTAGCAAAGACGATCTTATCGATCTTAAAGACGATTTTATCGAAATCGATGACGGCCTTATTGACTTTGACGGACAACCTCCAAACACCCCCAAAATGGAGCATGGGGCAGCTACTCCTTCTTCCAAAAAATTAAAATAAAATTAATAAAAAACAAAACCAAGTGCAAAAAAAATATTGTGAACTCCAAGCCAAAAATAAAGAACGACTTAAGTTTTAAAATGAACAAACCCCCAGTGTTTCATAGAGGAAAAAAAAACCAATAAGTAGGAATCAAAAAGAATTTCTCTTGTTTTATTTGTGCGTTATTCAACGCTGTTGTTGAAATACCACAAGTCCCAAAATAATAAGTTGGAATTTTTTAGATAACAAAACAAAAATCATGTGAAGAAAAGTTTCCAGATTTTTTTAATTAGTAATAATAACCAAAAATGACAAACTGTTAAAAAATCGCTGAAATAAAATAAATGGTAAAAATAGCCAAGTAAATCGCCAGTTATATAAAAAGTCGCCAGTCGCCGAATGGAAAATCCCACCGCCAAACTCGTTTCAAAATTGCCACGATTGGCGAGAAATCGCCATATCTGACAGCCCTGATGTCGATGGATTGATGACAGATGATATCTCAATTTCTAAAGAAGTGAGAAAATGCTGTTTACTGCCCCCACTTTTATTTAATACCTTCACCGAAAGAATTTTCCAAGAATCCATCAGCAATATTAGAACAAATTTCAAGTATATATAGACGGCATATATCTCAACAATATAAGATAAAAGCTGTTTTCCTAAACGTATGTTCACAATGTGCAAGGAGAATTCATACAAGGTGGTCTTATTTTGAAAACGTTTTACAGCACTATAAAATATTTTAACGTTGTGTTAAAAATTCAAGCAAATATTTCATTTTGTTTTCAATTTTAAATTGTGTGTTTTGAAATGTAATAACTTAAAAAAGTTTTCAATTTCATAATTTTAAGCGAAAATTATAGAATTTAGTAAAGATTCCCCAGAACCACTAGAACGGTATACCATTTTGACACAAGGTTAGTTATCAGCTGTTGCTTACGTAGCAAGATAAGTTCACCTGGTGTAAATTCGCCTTGACAATGTGTTAATACAGTATTGACACCGTATTGATGCATTGTTTACTAACGCTTTTACCTACATTGTATTGCATGTGTATAGGTTTTGCATCTGCATTTTTTAAACTGCTTGATTTGCTTTTCCCTGCGCACTGACAACTTCGAATTCTAAAAATACCTTTGACTCATTTGTTATCTAACAGCGAAATTTTGATGAAAATACACCGCAGTAGAGCCATTATAAAAAACCGAATAACTGCATAATTGGGTCACACTATGACGAATCCAAACTACTACAAATGATTACGCGAGCAAATATTGAAGGAAGACCAGCTAAAGGAAGAAAAGAAATAACATGGCTTAAAAATATACAGATGTGGACTGGTATCCGTGAAGTAGGCAGTCTTTTGAGTGAGGCGAGGTGGTGAAAAATGTATGAAATTATATCAAGAGTAAAATAAAATATAACTAAAGGTAATTCTGTTGATCGCTAACGCTCGGAAATCGAATTGGCAAATCGAAGAAGAAGTTGGGCGTTGTCACTCCCACTTATGCAATTGCACCCACTTATTTTCAGTTGTTATGTTTTGATATCCAAGCTATTTGTACCGAATGAGGATAATTTTGCTCTCCTTGCTCTCCAGATATAAAGAAATTTATTTTGTGCAAAGGCCCCTTCTCCGAACTCGCCCACTTTTTGTCAGATGTTGTGCATTAATCAATTAGCTATTTGTACTAAATATGGGCAATTTTACTCTAGCCGTTCTCCAGATATAAATAAATTTATTTTGTGCAACACCCACTTCTTTTTTTCGATATTTCAATAATCATAAAAATCGGGGCGACCGTTCTCGAGTTTTTAGTGGTGTAACCAGGGTTACCGTTAGGAATTTAAGAAATGTCACACAAAAGATCGCTTTATAAAAATATAGTCGCAGAAAAAAGTCGTTTGAGAAAATATCTTTTTTGTTATCATTTTTTATTAATAAAAAGCATAGCGAAACAAAAAAAAACAATTGAAATAAAGCAGTCAGTTGAATTTTTTTAATTTCAGAAGCCTTTTTTATATTATTAATATGTTTTTCTATGTCGCTGAAGATGATTGTTTAGTTCACTAAAAGCTGTTTACAAACACTGCATAAGACCGCTTTGACTCCATGTCTTGGTTGTCATTTATACTGCAGTTCCAAATATAACGTTTCTTGGAAGGACCTGCAGCGATGTTAACAGTATCTTCTTTCATTGACTCGGCAGCTTAAAATAATTTTGCAAAATAAGCACCGCAAACACCACAATTTCTTATTTTTAAGATCTTTTTTCTAAGACTATTCTTTGAAACTTTTGTTAAAAATTTGAGAAAAATTTCTTACAGAAAAAGTTTGTTGGAAAGGGGCCGAATCTGTATGCGTGACATACGCTGTACTTTTTGCCTCTCTCGCCAACAAACTTTTTCTGTCCATAGTAGAGCTGGCAAACAATCGATAGTATCGATTACAAATCTATGTACCAGGTTTCTCAAATTATTTTTCACCTGAATCGCCAAATAGTATATCGAAAATCGCCAACATTAAATATCTTTAGATTTTAGGTTAAAAAGATTCGCCAAAAACGAGTTTATGTATATAAAAAAAGTATACTAAAGTAATTTTACCATTATTAAAGTTTTCTATATTAACCAACTGTTTTTACAAGAACTTCCCTTAAAATCAGGACTACGGTGAATTTAAAAAAAATCAACTGCGAATCTCCATCAACTTTAATTCCATTTCACTAGATTTCCAGGAATAATAAATTTATTTAAAATGTTTTTCATAACTGGCTGGCACTTCTCACCTCTCTTTTTCTGTTTGTTAATAAATAAAAGTTTGAGTTCAAATAGGTTTTTGCTATTGGAAAAAATTATTTGAATTTTTCGAGTAATTCGAACAACTTAAAACCTTTATTCGATTAAGCCAGCAATTTTAAAATTCAAAAATCTATTTATTTCTTACTCGAACATAACCAAAAGTCGAATAATTGGAAACTCTAATATTTTCCAGTCATTTAGTAGAAGGTAAAACTTTATAAAAAATACAAAAGTTGACTTTACTTAATATGTATTATTAGTTTTTTTTAGTAAGTTTTTACTTTGTTTTATGTACTAAAGATGTAGTCCCAACTGCCGTGTGATTGATTATTTATCTTATATAACTTGACTTGTAAATAGATCTATTTTTTCGGACCAACACTATTAAAATGTTTAAAATATAAAACGGATGTTGATGTAAGATTCCTTTAAATAAAAAAAATTTTTATGGAAGTTGTATAAACTCCATTAAAATATTGCGACAAAAAATGTGGGTCAAAGAAATACTAAAGTTTTCCAAATCCATACGACTTAAGTTCCAATTTTTTTTAATTTACACTCTTTGCCATTTCATTTTAAACCAGATCTTTTGCATTTTGATTAATTTTTTATAAAATAATGCATTTTGTCAAGTTAATTATGGCTTAACACAATTTCACTTTTGTTACAATTTCTCTTATGAACTTAACAAATTATTATACAGATAAATCAATTAAAGTGAAACTACTAACACAAATTCATTCACTAACAGATTTTTTTATTTAGCAAAATACAAAAGTCTTAAATAATTTTGGCTAATTAGTACCTGTCAATCATTGAGGTCGTAGACCTTGACTTTAGAAACCCAGACTTCATTTAAAACTTGAATTTCGATACACAAATCTGAGGTAAATGCACTTTCGTTAATTATCTGCAATTAAGACCAACCAAACGTTTGTTGAATCGAAAATGCTAAGCTTTTTATTGAAGAACAACTAAGTTAAATTGATCCGAAGTTATCATTATAATTACAAGTAATATTTATTTTGAGAATTCGAATTAATTATTTTCGTAATTTCGGTAAGTAAGATGTCTCTAAATAAAATTTTCAAGGATTTTTTAACAGCAATCTAAAGATTTCAAGAAACCACAGACAACTAAAATTATTATTATTTTTATTATCTTCAACATTTTTGATTTTTCGAATTTATTCTATGAGTTACATTTCAGTTATGTATTTTATAAAGCTTTTTTGTAATAGTTCTATTCCTTAAATTTTAAGGAATTACTTTTATACACTACCAGACTATTATATTGTATTTTTTTTAATTGCGCTGTTTTAAGAACATTTTAATCTACATAACTACCAAATTTCATTATGATTTCTTTATTCATGTTATAGAATGTCAAAACTTAAAATTACCATTTTTACGCATATTGAAAGCCCTTTCATTTATTTAAACTATATAAAAATAATATATTTAATGTTTGACATTTCATGAATCAGACATAGATAAAAATATCACAATGAAATTTTGAAGTTATGTAGATCGAAGAGATCTTAAAACAGTGGACTTAAAAGCATTCCCATTTTTGATTAAAAGTACCCCAAATTCCCAATCCCGGCAAAACGCTTTTAAAAAAATATTTTTTTTTTTTACAAAAATGGCAAAACTGACACTATTTACAACTCGATATTTATCAGAATTTTCCAGAAAATCATGGACATATTAGAAAACATTACTGTTCTAATTTTATTAAAATGGGTGTGTTTCATTACTAGAATCTTTTACTTCAATAAATTTTTTTTGTTTGAAAAATTTGATTTTTTTTTTTGATGGGGCATGTGGGAGAAACAAATGCAAACCCACTATTGATAACAGGTCGATATTAAACATAATCCACCCGATTAAAAAACTAGAAAAATCGTAAAAAATCAGCCCAAAAAATTCCTTTTATCTTATTCTTTTGCAATCCATAAATACATATATTTTTGGCTAATTTTTTAAAAACTTGAGTATCCGAGGCTACCAAATTTAGAGGACCACAAGTAACTCTCCAACGCAAGTAGCTCAAAAGCTGCCCGGCCATGGTAGTTTCAAGAATTGCATCAGTTGCAGAATTATTTAAAAAAAAAAAACGTTTGTAAACCGTTGTGTTATATTTTAAATAAATAAAAAGAGCCAAAAAAAAATGGTGCGAGTAATTTTATTAAAATGAAAATAGTGTTCAAAAGACAGTTCCAGACAGTTGAAAAAGTATATATGGGGTTAAAGAGGACACTTTCAGCATTATAACGTTACCAAAATTTCTTTAACCCCTTTGGCCCTAACGAGTTCTATTCCCTTGAATTTCGGATTAAACTAAAATATAGAACCTGGGGAAACTTTTAATAACACATCATGTAAAAATGATACAAAAATGTGACGAACCATTTCTTAAAGACTACTATCCCACTAATATAACAAACCCATTATTGATAACAGTTTACGAGAAATCATAATTTTGTTCTGATCAAATTTACAAAAATTTTTTTTTTCTAAAACAACATAAAATAACTGTTTCCAGCAGCATAAAATTCCAAAAAAAATGGACTTTTGGCCGATGAAATTCAATTTTTAACCACAGTGCGCCGGGAGTATATTCCACATAAGGCTAGTTTGACCGAGAAACGATACATCGTAGTGCAATACATCGACAGTCGACAACGAACGAATACTATCTGTTGGAAAGGCGAGAACTACGGGCATCCACCCGCGTCTCAGCAATAAGTTCGTCCATCTTAGATGAACACTTACCGTGGTAATATCTACAGAACGATGACGCACAACCTACATTCCGACGATGCTCCAATGCGCTGACTGCTTTGCTCCCGATCCAGTAGCTTCAAGATATACATACCTTAAAGCACCTGCCTATTTTTGGAGATGTGTTCCACGTTCAGTCGAATGTAGGCGGTAAAAATAGTGAGGAGATCAGACGGAGTGAAGTAATTTTTGCACCGGTTTAAGAAACCAACACAATTAAATGGTTTGCTTGACACTTTTAAAATTCGTTGGTTCCAACGAACACCACATTGGACTTTCATACCTAGAACATCAATAGTGTCTGATTCCTTAATAGCTATACCATCGAAATGACGCTGAAACCACAAGACGTTTGTAAGTCAACATACAACATTGGGTTTTACGAGCATTAAAATCGACCCTTATCGCAGGAACTCACTCGAAGATTGTCGTAAGGTCATGACTGAGTGTATCGTTTGTGTTCTGCTTTATAGCTTTTTTTACGAAACAGAAGATAGAATTAGAAGTTATACCCAGTTAGACCAGTCACGCTAACAGGTTTCCTTTACTGTCTATCTTACAAAAGTAAATTAGACTATAGATAATTTACCAAGTGATGATTAAGCATGCTCTCCATGTTCTTTGAGTTGAGAGCGCAGAGCAAATTGCTATTGGGCGGTAGTTGTTAAGGATTGAAGCTTCACCCTTTTTGGGATTTTCTGTACTTGGCCATTCAATCAAAAAGGAAGAACTCCTACTCGGTACGAGTAGCTAAATAATTTTGCCAAAGGTCGCAACAACAACAATGCACCCTTCTTCAGGACAACAGCTGTAACACCATCTTTGTGCCCATAAACTATGCATATTTATGTTAGTAAAGGGTCCGCCAAATAACTTTTTTTTTTTGAAAATGCTATAAAAAAACTACTGAATATTTTCTAAAATTTCTTTTTTTATTTGAAAGTACAATCCTTCATTAAAATGGCTGCCTCGGCTGGCCACGCAGTAGCCTACAAGATCGGTCCAATTTTTAAGCACATTATCGATTGTGTGCAGCTGTATTCCTTTAAAGCGTCAATTGTCTCTGGCTTGTCGGCGTAACTTTTATCTTTGACGGCACCCCACAAATAATAATCCAACGGTGTCAAATCGCAGCTCCGAGGTGGCCAAACGACATCAGCTCTGCGGCTGATAATGCGATCTTCAAAATCAGTGCGCAAAACATCGAGTGTAGCTTCGGCTGTGTGGCACGTAGCGCCGTCCTGTTGAAACCAAATGTGGCCAATATCCTCCTCTTCAATCCTTGTGAACAAAAATTCGTTCAACATGGCCCGATAACGATCGCCATTGACTGTAACGGCCTCTCCTTGCTCATTTTTGAAGACAAATTGCCGAATTATGCCTCTGGACCAAAATCCGCACCAAACAGTGACTCGTTTTGGGTGCAACGGCTTTTCAATGTATGCGTGCGGGTTCTCTGTGCCCCAAAAGATGAAAAAAAAAACGTTAGATGGCGGACCCGTTATTAAGATTTAACTTGGTACAAAAATATCCTGTTGCAACATAAATTGGTAAGACAAATTTTTTTTAAATCGTTCCATATTGAACCATGGCAAATACCACTCACGAAAATAGAGCTAAATGCCACAACTTCCTTATAAATGTTGGTATTGATATAAAATTTAGCAGCGATAACTTTTATAGCTACTATGTCATGGCATAACAAAAATCTTATACAGATGTTAGATAATATTTGGCACAAATAAATCTTAAACTCATGTCATAATTTTGTTTTTCCGGTTCCATTTTTTTTGGATATATATATGGGATATACTTTTTTACATGTTTTAAATTGAGAGATTTTACCGAACAACTTTTTTCCTAAAACATAAAAAGTTTCTTTGCCCATCAAAACGTTACTAACTTAGTAATCTATCAAGTAACTTTTGAGTAAAAAGCTCATTATTATATTCACACTACAAAAGTGGAGAAAGTATTATAAGTTTAAACAGACTTAACAGACTTGTAACACTTTAAAATATTGGTACTTTTAGTTAACCGATCACTTTTTGAATCGAACTTACAATGTCCTTTCGTCCGTCCGGCTGACTGGCTAGCTGTTATAGTTTGATAGGAGATAGTTTGATAAATACCGGTGCAGAGGTTCTAATTAGGACCAACTAACTGACTTTACGTATTCCAGATCTCTATTAACCTTTCAGTGTAGAGTGACCAGATCTAGTGAAAAAGGTAAGAATCGGTCCATAATTTCATATAACCCCCACAAAACATTTTTTTTTTTTTGGAATAGGGTCTTTAATCCCATTAGCCATTTTATTATTATGTTATTTAGATTAAGTTTGATCCAAACTTATTTTATTGCAAGCTAAATCATCTTACCAAATTTTGTTGAAAGCGGTCAATTTTTGACCATAGCTCCAATACATATATTACTCCCAAAAGTATCCATGATTGCCCATGGGTCCCAAGTAGGGTTTATTCAAAAAAAATTTGTTTTTTATTACTGTGGTGTAGGGTATTATTTAGAGTCTAATAAAGGGCTGCATGAACAACTTCATTCATAAACATACTGAAATGCTTATTCACTGAAAGTCGTGTTCGAATAAAATTGTGATTACCGAACAAACTGTTGTTTTATTCATGCTGCTATGAACACATTTCGTTTCATATCGTAAACACACAGAGGTTGTTCAATGAAACGGGCTTTGTTTCATAGTTTTCATTCTCTCTCATTTATTTTTATTAATACTCAATAGCAATGTTGCCACTTCAGTAAATTCATATAATTATTTGCATGCGTTGCCCATGTGTAATTTAAATTTTAACAAATATGTAGATATACCTATACACATATATGTATAGTATACATATTTGGAATATAAACAATAAATAAAATGCAAAATATGTTTTTTTTTTTGTTTGTCATTTGCATTTTTGAATAATACAAATCTTTGAAACATGGCAAGATTTAATTGTCTTGTAATGTACTGTACACGGCCCTGAAATGAAACGAACTCATAAAAAACACACACATTTTTAGGTGAAAGATGAAAAACAAAAGGAGGAATAAGTTTATGAGAAATTTAATTGTTAGTTTTGTAAGTGTCTTAGGAGTCTGACCACGTGGTTGTTTTCCATGAAGTATTTCATGATAGCTTTGATTTGTTACTATGGTGGGAAATAAATAAATCAAAATTTCCTCTTTTATACCAGGTAAGCTGCAAAATTTTCGCCACACCAGCCTCTTCAGAACGGGTGTTTTCGTCAGCAAGAAATTTACTTTGCGAAAAACGTTGCATCATTGGGTGGAATACAACGTCAGTCGAACATATTATGTTTTTACAACATAATATGAAAACGATGGATGTTGATCGTGCTGGATGATGTATATGACACTTTTTTGCCTAGAATTTATCACTTTTATTTTAACCATGAATTATCTCATTTTTTAGTTCTCATTATAATAAGTCCCAATTTCCACAATGCAAGTCTTATTGATCAGCTTGCTACTTTGTAGGCGAGAGTGACGAGGGGAAAAGAAACGAGTACTCAGCTTGCTGTACTCGTCATATGCGCTTTGTTTTCTCATTCGTAATTTTCAGCAGGTCTATTTTGACAATTATCTTTCATTTTTAATTTCGTTGTACAAAGTTAATTTCGTAGCGTGTGTGAATTTTTGTGTGTAAAATTTTTTGAATATTTTTTATTTTAACAAAACAAAAGAAATATACATACATGTTTAATAAATATTAAAAATTAACACGAATTTGAATTTAAATATATTTTAATAAGAAATATGTTTTAAGCGAAATGTCAAAACGCACATATACATTCATACAAATGGAATAACAGCTAAATAATAAGACTTGACTCGTGGAAACACCGAAGCTGATTCAAAGAAGAAAATGTGATAAGTTTATTAATAAGACTTGCATTGTGGAAATTGGGACTAATATCTGTAGATTGTGAAGCATTTTGAATTTATTAGCTATCTACTTTTTTCTGTTTAAGACAAAAATATTGCCGAACATTTTTTAATGTTAGTGAATGTTTTTGAAAATAAAATTAAAAATATTTAATTTTATTGAAAATTTACATTGAAAACAAAAATAAATTTGAGTTTTTATTTCAATATTAATGTATCTCTTAAACATGTTGCATTTACCCCTCATGGTTATTTCTATTTTTTTTTTTTAAACTTTCTTATGTTTTATTTTTCTACAACTGGCAACACTGACATTTAAATCATACTGTTTTTTCATGAACTTATTCGAGATTTGTTCAATGGTTGTTCTGTTTCATGGTTGTTAATGTTCATATTCTCTTGTATAAGCAAATAAACTAATTTCATCTTATTCGTCTCTTAAATATCGAGTGTTCATTGCTTTCATTTCATAGTATTTCATCTTACTGAATACGAATGAAGCGAACACAAAATTATAATGAAGGTTTCATGAACATCATTATTAAGTTTCATGCAGATGTTTAGAGTCTAAATCCATTAGGAAGTAAATCATCATTTGCATCATAACGAAAACAAAATCATTAGAATTAAAAACTGTTTTTTTTTTGTGTTTTGCTTGCAATTTGTGACGTTTAGGTAGTTGCTGTAGACGATTTGTTGCCGTTTTTACTGTAGATTTGTTGTGTGGATTAGTTTGGAAATCAGTATCGTGGGGAACGTGCTGATCATTGATCTTAATTTTTACTGGTTTATGTCATTTACATGTTCGCTCTAATTTCTTTTTGTTCTGTGTGTTTTTGTTGTGGTTATCTTTTGTTTTGCTCTTTTTATTAAATGTTTAATTTCATATTTTAATGTTCGGCCATAAATTGCAAGAATTAAAGTAGATCAAGTTGAAAGCAGGTTAATTAATGGCTTCACGTTAGTGTTAAACGTTTTGTTTTTTTTATAGTTATTGTTTTAAAAATTAGAATTATTTTAAGATCAAATGATAATTAAATTGATCGCCATCTGTTTATCTGTATCGTTGTTTATTTGCGCGATATGCCTGTATGTGATTGTATAAGAGAAATTTTTTAATTACTTTAAGTGTTCTACTTTTAATAACATGTTAAATAATTAATATAATTTATTTAAATGTTTTTTAATATAATGTTAATAGTTTTTTAAGAAAATTATAACTTATTTCTTGTTTTTAACGCTGGGAGTAAAAAATAACATTTCAACTTCTGAAACTGTTAAATAAAATGTGTAAGTGATTACAATTACAAATAATAAAATTGCTTATAATGCCGTTTTCTTTCCTGGCATACATGTTGCCTTAATTATGCCTTTTGTCCTTCGTTTTGTTTCTTTTTTCTAAAAAAAATATAATACTTAAGGTGCATAAAGTGTTCTTTTCTTATAATGTTGCCGCCGAACAAAATCAAAATATGTTGCATGTTTGACCCTCAATTTTAAAGGGCTAATTTTTTTTACGAAAATGCGCAATCGTGCACTTGAAGATATTAATTACTTTACAACTTCGCCACACGGGGAAAGGAATATGTTCCACCAGTACTTTTGACGATATAAATAACCAATAAAGTATATGAATTATGGATCTCAACTGCATATTCCGTTTTTTGTGATCACATTTTTTTAAGATCTTTGAATTTTTAAAAATTTAGCAAATGAAAAAAACCAGGGGCCTTCGTATGGCAGTTGTGATTGTTTTTATTAAATGAAACTATTATTAAATTGTTGAATATTTTGTTTTCAAATATGCATTTTCTTAATTTTCTGGGGTATATTTTTACTGAATATCTAAAGCTAAAGATCCACACCATGCGTTCATGCGTAGATGCGTATGATACTTTTTGTGCATTTGATGCGTTTCTAAATGCAAGTTACATGCAATGCGTTTTATGCACCATATTGTTTTTTTTTTATCAGCTGTTGTGAGAACATTTTTATTAAATAAAAACAATTTTGGCAAAAATGGAGAGTGTTATTGATATTTTAATAGAATTTCTTTAAAAGAATTCAAAGAGGAGAAAGCTTTTATTATATTACAAATATTCGTGATTTTCCACGGTATCAATAACTTTCCAGTTTATGGCATTTGTTAAAAAAAAATTAACACAACAAAGATGACACTCAGAACATAAAAGTAATCGATAACTAGAATGGCAAATTTTGTTCGTGGTAAAATTATGCTAAAAATTAATTTTAATGTTTTTTCTTCTTTAACGTTTATGCAATTTTTGTTACGAAAACATTTTCTTTTATTAAAAACCTTTTTTAATGCAAAAAAATAGTAAAAAGTAATCCACCACACAAACATATTTATCGATAACATTGAAAATAAAATATGATTTGTCATCCATGGCCATCAATAACAGCTGACTTTTATTCACCACACATGCGACGGATACAAAAGTAGAAAGTAAACCTACCCTGTCGGACATTCAGTTAACTTTAAATTAACTGAAAGCTAACTATTTTTCAACTAGTGGTGGTTGACACTTGGATTTATTTTATATGTAATTTACTAACTATTTTAACATTGCGATGTCCTAGGAAGTAGTCAATTGTCCGACTCTGCATTACTTTTAATTAACTTTAAGTTAACTTTTTGTAGCTAGCTATAAACTTACTACTTTAAGTTAGCTTTAAGTTAAGTTAGTTTAAGTTAAGGCCGATCTATGAATGTTATTCATTGGATGAATACTTTCAAAAAAATAAAAAAATTTTATTTTTTTATTTTATTTTCTTTTATTTCTTTTATTTTATTTTATTAATCAAAGTTGTTTTATTAAACTTTTTTTTAACCAGAGTCGCTGGCGGGAATCGATCCCGCAACCTCGGGGCTGATAGACTTGCTCACTACCAGCTAGCCTACTGGGGCAGTCTAGTTTTTGAATAAAAAAACTATGTTTTTTGCCATTACTCAATTAAGAGCGTAAATATGAGATTAAATTGTCATAACATAACATCAATAACAACGTTGATTTTTTTGGTAACGACTTGGCTCTCTCTACTTAAAATATACAACACAGTGTTTGTATACACTTTGGTTAATGTAAATTTTGCATTGCGTAGTAGTTGGCTTTAAGCTAGTCTATACAAGCTAACTTAAAGTTGGGTTTTTTTGTAGTTAGCTACTCATTTGACGGCAGGGTACTTTGATGCGTTCATACGTCTATGCATTCTATGCATTTTGGTGTGTAACTTGTCATATGCAATTACACTGATTCAATTTTTTTGTCAAATGCATAAAAAGGACAGACGCATAAACGCATGGTGTGGACCTTCAGCTTAATTCGCTTAAAATGCGCTCTTTGAGAGCATAATTCTGATTTCCAATTACAATTTAAAAATGAGAAATGAATCCCATTTCGTATTAATTAGCTACGTCGACAAAAAAAATGCAGGTTTTGGACTACGGAGAGGAGTTCATCAGCGAGTACTATATGCACTTAAGTCTACTTTGTGGTGCGAAGTATCGTCTGAAAGGATAATGGACTCATATTTGTTTGAAAATTAAATTTGTGCTTTACTCTGTCATATCGCATGCAGCATTGTAGTTTCCACAAGATGGAGCCACAACACATACTGTAGGTTTCTTAATTAAAGAGACATATTTATGGCCAATTTTCAGGATTGATATTAAAACACATTTATGTTTAAAATCGTTTTAAATACAAAATTATCTTCTTCACTTAACAATTAAATAAAACTTAATTCACCGATGCCGTACATTTAAATTCAACTTAAGTTTCCATTGGAATAAGTTAAGCTGAATGTACACGACATGTTTTTTACATCTAAAGCCTAGTACTCTGTTCAAATTTGTGAAAAATGATGAGCAACATTTATTATTTCACACGAAAATTTTTACACGTATCAATGTTACCTATCTAACGAGTTTGTACAATTTGACGTTTTAATTCCTGTAAAGTATGCGACATTGTTTCGGAACTTTTTCACAAAATGAACAGAGTACAACTCTATCAACATTTTTTCATACATATTCCGCACAAGTTTTTTTTCATATGCGTTTTGACAGCATTTCACGAGAAATGTTGAACAGAGTACCAGGCTTAACTTGTCAAATTTTCCACTGCAAATTAAATAAATGTCGTGTGTTACCTTTATAACATGGCTTCTGTAAAAGTCATCCGACAATATTTCAATTAGAACAGGCTCTATTTTCTTCTGACAAACCATCTGACATCAGCTGTGTTAGAAATCTAAGCCGGGAAGAAAACGGCTTCGGTAAACTATGACCGGAATCATTAGCCGGCTGAAGTTAATACTTTACAATACCGATATATGCATGATTATTTCACCATTGAATAGAAATTGTTTACATTCATTCATAAAAAATATTTCATTATAATATCCTAAATTAAGAACAATTGTGATTTAAAGTTGAACTGTTAATTTTGATATTTTTAGTCATAGCCTTTTCACACTTGTCAACACTTAACATTAAACATCAATTTGCGAAGATGTTGGAATTTTCCCATAAGAAATACATAGAGCTAAAAATCAAAATTTTTCAACATCTTTACAGAATGTAATACCATGTTCACACGGACAGCAATATTCGTGTTTCGCTCTCTTATTCCTGTTTCGCGCACCAAACATGACTGAAACGACTTGTTTCCCCATACAAAATTTTGAGAGCGAAACCGAACGTTTCATTTTGAAACATGCTGCGAAACAGGAAAAATGTACTATCATCTCCAATTTTGATAACATTTATCGTTGATTTATCTGAACTAGCTCTCAAAAAAATCAAAACAAAGAAAAAAACAAAATTGATGTTTAATAAAATAAAGTGATAATTATACAATAATAATATTAATAAAAGTATTAAATTATATATTTTTAACTTTTAATTACTTTTTTATCTATTTTAAATAAAATCACACTAACAACACACAAACAAATATCAAAATGAAACAAGAATCATTTGTATGAACAGCATGTTTGGCAAACTAGTTTCAGAGAGCGAAACGAGTGGTTTATATCGTCGTATGAACATAGCATTACTATCTAATTTTGTTCCCTTTTACATTTTTCGATTCTTTTAGTGTCATCACTAGAAAAGTGGCAATAAATTCTCTTATTATTGTGGCATCACTGACAAAATGGAAGTTGCTTTGAAAGCAACGCTACCACTTCTCAAGTTTTTCCTTTTTTGCAAGCCTTATTTTGCTCAAATTATTAAACTAAATGAATAAGAAAAACATTTTTGTGTTATCTTTTAAAATTTTGGCACTTTTGTAGAAAAAAAGTATTTAAAAAAAATAAAAGTTTTTTTCAGAAATGGCGACATTTTTTATTGATAGTAGATGTTTCAAGTGTGAACGCGCTTTTCACATTTTCAACATCTTCCATGCGTTCCTCCGAAATGTATGCAAGTGTACAAAGGGTATTAGGCTTGAGTTCATTAAATTTAATTTTCATTAAATTATTTTTACTGATGGAAGGAATTTTACAACATGAAATTTTTATTAAAATTTATTGATAATTTTCTTGGATGAGCTGGGGCTCGAACCTGGGTTGAATTTACATGTTTCAAAATCACCACATTCTTTCATCAGAATTCTTTGAGTTCTAACCTCTGCACCACTGCGGAGCCAGCCAGCCAAAAGTCAAACATTAATCTTTAACCAGTGGTACTGGTGGTTCGAAATTTGCTGTAATTATCATTTTCAATTTTATATTACATGTTGCTTCCTTTCTTCTGTTTTTTGTATCTTCAAATTTAAAGAAAGAATTTTAAGACGGCTGAAGTCTTTTACGGCGGAAATAAAAATTCTGTGACGACAGTACGCTATTTTGAAACCAAGAACTACTTTGGTTTCTGCAATAACTACGCGAAAAAAAAACAGAGACAATGTCAGAAGCAACCCTGCAGGCAATTCAGTTAACTTTCAATTAATTTAAAGCTAACTATTTCTCAAGTAGTGGTGGTTGACAATTGGATTACTTTTATATGTAATTAACTAACTTTTTTAACATTGCGATGTCCTAGGAAGTAGTCAATTGTCCGACCCTGCATTACTTTCAGTTAACTTTAAGTTAACTTTTTGTAGCTAGCTATAAACTCAATACTTTAAGTTAGCTTTAAGTTAAGTTAGTTTAAGTTAAGGCCGATCTATGAATGTTATTCATTGGATGAATACTTTCAAAAAAATAAAAAATTTTTATTTTTTTATTTTATTTTCTTTTATTTTATTAATCAAAGTTGTTTTTATTCAACTTTTTTTTAACCAGAGTCGCTGGCGGGAATCGATCCCGCAACCTCGGCGCTGATAGACTTGCTCACTACCAGCTAGCCTACTGGGCAGTCTAGTTTTTGAATAAAAAAACTATGTTTTTTGCCATTACTCAATTAAGAGCGTAAATATGAGATTAAATTGTCATAACATAACAACAATAACAACGTTGATTTTTTTGCTAACGACTTGGCTCTCACTACTTAAAATATACAACACAGTGTTTGTATACACTTTGGTTAATGTAAATTTTGCATTGCGTAGTAGTTGGCTTTAAGTTAGTCTATACAAGCTAACTTAAAGTTGGGTTTTTTTGTAGTTAGCTACTCATTTGACGGCAGGGAAATTACATGTACGTTTGTGACCGAATGTTATAAACCTTATGTAAAACGACAATTTTGACAGACATGCACAAGTACATGTGACTTGCAAAGATGACAAGACAGATGAAAAAACATGCCGTGTGTATGGTCCTTTAGCAAGATGGCCTCAACATGAAAACAATTCAACAACAACAGGCAAAGCAATAACAATCAACTGTTAAGACCACCTTGCAAATAAATAAACTATTTTATGATATTTTTTTGTATTTAGTAGTGCTACCATACTTTTATCTTAATTAAATAAGACTTTTCAAATAAAACTAAAAAAATCAATCTGTATTTAAATAAGATTTAAGTTTATATAAAAATTAACTTAATAATTAATTAACATTAACATTCGTTTACTTTTCCAGTAAAATTCCAGTAAAATCCAGTAAGTGAGTTATATGAAAATTTTACAAATTTATGTGTACGCGAACGCATTTCAGTAATATCCAGTACAAATTTTGGGGTAAACGAACGCAGCGAATGATTTAAATAAAATTGGGCATTAGTGAACGTATTACTTCCCGCTCAAGTGATTTTGTCTTTTCACCACGTTCACCGGTTTAACTGCTGCTGAGAATTTTCTTTGATGAATGATAACATGACACGAGCCATACCCCATTACATACAAAATTTTCTGAAAAGCTTTGACTCACCTAAGCTGGAAAAATTAATAGTAAAGAGGTCTTCTACAAGAGCTTTTTTGCAGACATAAGCCCTCCCAGTCCACCCGTATTTATTCCAACTTTGTTTATAATTTACACGGTGTTTCATTGGATACCCAGGCCTGGATTTTTCGCATCTTCCTTAAAGGATTCTAGAAGGCCTTCTTAAAATAAGTAAGAATTAAACTTTATCCCAACATTGTTGTTTTTGTTTTTAATGCGAAGTGAGTAAAAATAAATTACTATTGATGTTGAGTATTTTTTTTGAAAATTTTCAAATTATTTTCTACACATTCCCACTTAACCACTAGGAGAACAATTTTGACAAACCTTATCTTAGAATGGAGATTTGAGTTTGTAAAACATTTTATAAAAGACATTCTTAGCAACCTTTTTAAAGAAAGTATAGTAGGACGAGTAAAAGTTTAAACAAAGGTGTTTAAAGAGCTTCTTCAAGGCTTGAAAAGTGAACGCTCTAGCAATTTTTCCGTAGGTTTTACACAAACAAAATGCTTGTTATTTTTTGTTGTAGTAGAGCTGCGTATACCTACTAAAATATGCATTCAAAAAAGTATAATCGCGTGAGTAAAAATATTATGAACGGTTTAAACCTCAGTTTAATTTGTTTCCTGTTTCAGGGATGGCAAAGTAAGTTTTTAAATTGTGCAAACTTACATCTAAAGTTTGATTGTAAAAAGTTTAATTTCTTTGTATAATGCCTTGTGATACTTACGATATCTAGTCAATGTATGCTTAATTTTAGTTTCACATCAAACCTTCACCGACCTATATCCATTGCATTTGAAAAAAGCTTGGGCTTTTGCTTACTTTTGCACAATAAAATATTGCACGAACAATGTTCAACTGTCAGTGCATATAGATCGGATGTAGGCTTGCCAGATCGAAGTCGACAAAATGCCTTACCTTCAAAAAAAAGCTTGATTTTCTTGACAATTAAATTTCGGTTTAATTAACAAAAAAGTTAATAATATTTATACCCTTCACCACTGTTGGAAAACTTCGTTTTTTATAAAAGTTTGTCACTCAGCTTGTATTATGAGTACCCGAGTTGATTTAACGATGTTTGTCTATCCGTTTGTCTATTCTTGTGTATGTTGAGATGTGTTTTCTGAAGACCTAGATATTTAGGACCAGGTCCCACATAGTCCGCAATTATTTGCAATCAGTAAACAATTACGACCGCCACTAATGTTTTCAATAACTCGACAATTTTTACCCATATATTTTTACTTTTGGAGCCTTGCTATAACTTATGAACTTTTTTTTCAGCTTTAACATAAAAAAAACTTCGTAAAATACGGATAATAACAAATTCGGTCTATAAATGACGTAGCAAATGAAAAACAACTACCTCTTTCCATATGAGATAGAGAAACATAGTTTTGCTCAGATATTTCGTATATAAATAGTATTTAATTAATATAGAAAATGAGCCAAATCGGACCATATGATCTAGGGAACAATTCGCTTTTAAGTATTATTGCGAAGGAAATATAAGATTCGGCAACTTTTATTTGTTTTTCGTCTGGTTTTTATTTGTACAAATTTGTTAAATTGTTGACAATTTGCAGCATTTGACACGCATTGAAAAAGCTTGAGACTCAAGCCAAATTAAGTTCGTCTGGTATTCCTTGTCGGATGTCAAGTTGGTCGTATTCTGATCTACACCTAAAATAAATTACCCATGTTCAACCCACGACAGTAAAAATTACAACCAGTTCGGGTAACTTTTACAAATTGAGTTGTATCAAAAAGTACAGTTGTCCCAGGCTTGTCAACCCTGATGCACGTAATAAAGGCAAGTAAATGACAATTCGTTTTGAATTTATTAGAACTAAATAAGAGAGTTTTACCTAATAATTCAAATATTATGTAACTGCCTGTGGCTGGGTCGTTAAAAAAATGAATGTGATTTGTTCAAAAGACGTGCAAGCCACAGAAGAAAAAACATAAATAATAGAAAAAATGTAAGCTCTATATTTTTTTTTTTATTTTAATTTTTTTATTAACTTTTTCCCGCGACCAACTTCATTTGAAATGAAACGTGCGCATTTTTGTTAAAAAGAATCAAACTAAATCAACATAAAGTCAGATTTCTATTTGATGTTTTCTTCCGTAAAAATTAAATTCTTTTTCGTTTTCTTTTTTTTTTTTCTTGTTTTATGATGTGACAGTTTTTTATGTTTATCATCTCAACTCTATTTAATTCCAAAGTATATTTTTAACTTTGGTTTTGTTTGTTATAATTTAGATTTTTATTATTTTAGACTTTTATGGTTATAAAATGAAATTGAAGTTTCTTTTTTCGTTTTATTGTCTTAAGAAAGAAGCGAGTTAAGTTGTTGATCATTGTGCAATTACGGCAAACAAAAGCAAGTGGCAGCCAACAATTTAAAATTAAAATTTTAAGTCTTCCGACTTTATTCACAGTGGGTTTCTCTCAGCCTGCAATACAAGAAGACACTTAGTTCATATACAGTTTTAAATTGTGTGAAATGTTTTCCCACTCGCTGCAGCTTTTACTGACTGACTGATTACTGGTTGCTGTTCTTAAATTTCTTTGGGGAGGTAAGTGTAAAAATTGTTTGTAGAAATTGAGGAACCAAGAAAAAGTGAAAATTACAGGTTTTTTATTTGCATTAATGGTGCTTTTGTTAGATGTTTTGTGATGATTTAGTTTCATTCATGTTAAGTTTTAGATTGTTATTTAAATTGCAATTTAAAACACTTTCTTTTCTAATTGTTTGTTGATGTGCCATTCAGAAACAGCTCGACAATTGTTTGAATGTAATTCAAGTATTAGATTTATAGGGAATCTGCAGTTTATTGTGTGCTTATAAAAACTGCTCTTTGTATGAATCTTAATAAAAAAACTTATCTAAAAAGGCAACATAACCATTTCTCTAATTAAATTTGCTTTCTCTAAAGCTTCGTACAGACGGTGGTCAGATCTTACAATAATGTAAGATCTGGCAATGTGCCGACAGTATACTTGGAAAGAAAAATTGTTACCAAAAGTAAATTGTCAGTTCAGACGATTGTAAGAAAACGATACAATTTCATTGGCAGACAACTTTATGAAAAAATATTCATCTGCCAACAAAAATCGTCAGTTCACACGGCTGTCAAATTATTGCATGTCAAGAATTTCCAGATCTGTTTTTAGACATTATATGTAAATGTAAATTGCGTGTATTTTTATCAACTGGAAAAGTGGAAATATTGTTATTGAAGAGAAAAAGCAATAGCTAAAATCATTGATGTTTATTAAAATTAGTTTTGATTTTGCACATTAAACTTTTTTGTTTTTTCTTTTAGGTTAGGTTAGGTTAGAGTGGCCGGTCACAAAGACCCCGCATAGACCAAAGAGGTCCCTAGCGTTACCACGTTGTACGATAGTCCACAGAAGAATGTTAGAGAAAGGTCATTCCGATGTAATGGTACTCAGAGTACCCCACACTCTCTTGACGAATGCTAGGAGTCTCATTAACCCAATTCCGGAGACTTCCCCGAGACTTTGGAAGTAATGATCTCCCAGACAATTTGCCCTGGAGCGCACGAGTGCCGGACAGTAGCAGAGTAAATGCTCCACTGTCTCCTTTTCCCCTGGTACCCTACAGAATCTACAATTGTCACTATTCAACCGCCCCGCCCTCTGGGATATACCGCAGTCCAACAATGACCCGTCTTAAAACCTACCAGAAGTCTACAGTCCCTTCTCGATAGCGACAGAAGAATTTTTGTCGACTCTGGATCATAGGATCCCCACATTACCTTGGAAACCCTGCACGTTCTGGTGTTTTCCCAAATCGCCTCTGATCTCCTCCGTATAGCAGAGTCTGTATCTCTCCTTATATTCTGAATTGGAGTCGGAATGGCCATCCCCCTATCGTATCGTAATTGAACCCCCAATTCGTCCGCCTCCTCGTTGCCTTCTATGCCCTGGTGTCCGCGAACCCAATAGATGTGAACTCTCCTATTCGCACAGAGTCTATCCATCGAGTCCCTACACTCCTGGACGATCGAAGAGTATGAATAATCAGCGGTTATCGCCCTGAACGCCGCCTGACTATCGATGAAAAAATTCACGTTTTTTCTTTTCACTCAGGGATGAAACTTTGGTGCAGTTGTACTTTTTTTTTGGCTTTCTTTAATAACAAAAACCGTAATTAATTTAAAGTTCTTCACTAAATACATATATAAAGAGATGAGCCTAAACATATAAAATTGGTATCGCTATAGTTTAAAAACTACGTTTTGTTATTGAAGTTAGTACAAAAATCAAAACCCTATTTTCCATCCCTGATGCGTAATATTTAAACTTTGCAGATATGACAATAAAAATGTTCTGACGTCTGTCAGTGATCTGGCAATGGCAACGAAGAGTGTTTACACGATTGTCAGACATCTAACAATATTGTTGTCTTACAATGGTCTGTCAATGGTTTTGCTGACAACGTTTTCAAACAAAAATTGGCAAGTTCACACGGCTGTAAGACATTTTTAAGCATATCTTGCTAACAATATTGTTTGATTTCACCACCGTCTGTACGAAGCTTAAGTCGTCGGTTATGTATAAAATTTGTTTTTGTTTTAAATGTAGTTTTCTATGCGCACGTTAACGTCCGAATTCGTTGAACAGGCTGTTAGACTAGAATCGATTATATTAAAATAATATTGCTGAAAGTTTTTTTTATATTTATTTTTTAAAGAACAATTGTGATTTTTATTTGAACTGTTAATTTTAATTTCGATATTTCTTAGATAGGATTGAGTTCATCGAATTTAATTTTCATTAAATTATTTTTACTGAAGGTAGGAATTTTACAACATGAAAGTTTATTAAAATTCATTGATAATTTTCTTGGCTGAGCTGGGGCTCGAACCTGGGTTGAATTTACATGTTTCAAGAATCACGACATTTTTTCATCAGAATTCTTTGAGTTCTAACCTCTGCACCACTGCGAAAGTGGACAAATCGTTAATTCAACTCAGAAAGTAATTCTATGCCGATCGGTATACTTAAAGGCGGGCTTAGGACCAATTTTTAAAGGTGTTACAAACATCAGGCATAATTCATAATACCCTCTTCACTATTGTAGTTTGGATATTACAATTGAAATAAATTGGCTCATTGGAAGAAATTCTGAACTTAGTCTATGTAGGTTTTAATTGGCATAAGGACCAAGCCTATTGAAAATGGGACGAGTCGTTCCATTATTTCACATAGCCCCCGTACAAGCTTCTATCCGGAAAGGGTCTTTTTATAGTTTTTTTCGATGAAATTTGTTGCATTAAAAATCATCTTACCAATTTTATTGGAATCGGTCCATATTTGACCAAAATCCCGGGATCCCGCATATTTTTCCGGAAATTGGCTTTAATTAAATTTTTTTTCTCTTTTGTTTGGTTTAAATCACTTTAGTCTAGCACAACTCCTTCTAATCGTTATCATCTGCTCTTAGAAAAATAGTCTATAAAATATATATATTTTTTCATTTTACATAACGAAAAACTACAGTTTCTGACTTGAGACAGTTTTGCCAAAAGCCAAGCAAATTTTTAATTTGCTTAAAGACCCAAATTTATTTTATAAAAACGAAAAAGAGTTGTTCCCACTTCATTCAAAACATTTAATGATTTTATATGCAGAGCAGCTGCATAAAAGATTTTTCAGATTAGATTCTGTAAGAGATGATTAATAATTAATAAAGAAAACGTTAATTAGATTCGAAGAAAAGCATTTTTTTTTTTAATAAAAGAAATACAAGTTTTGAAGGAAGTGCTAAAGTAACTAAAGGGGTCTAGAGATAATATGATGTTCCTTTGACTTTAAAGTGTGCTCTGTGCTATAAGGGCAAACATCCGTAGAAAGGAAACGTTTTTTTCTCATTGAAATCTTCTTGATAAAAATTACAAATAGCTTTTTAAAAGGCTTCTGTAAATGCATATTCTGAACAAAAATCCTATTTTAAAAGAAATATTTTCTAGTAATTGGTTTAAATAATTTAGCTTTTTTGGTGTTATATAAATGCTGTTGGCTTTAAATTAATTCTGTGGCAAAAAGTGCATAAGTCTATTTGTTTAGATTTATAGGAGAACAATTTAAATCTTTAAAGGTGACTATTGGAAATTTCCTCAGTTCTCTGCGGTTATAATAGTTTTTAAGTTTTTATTCCTTAACACTCCTAATGTCACAGATCGGAAGTTTTAATTATTCCAAATGCTATTGCACATTGAAAAAAGATAACCAAAAAGTAATTTTACTATAACTTCCTCAAAAATCCTTCAAAATAATTGAAATTTTGCCCATGAGTACTTTTGAGCATGAAGATCTTAAGATGCCATTAAGCACTTTCCTTTTTGCCACAGAAATAAAAAAGTTGAATGCATTTATAAACTTATTAAATTGATCTCAGGAAATGTTATTTGTCAAATAAATTAAATTAAATAACATTTTGCATCAATTTGTAATGAACGGGAATTCCCGGAATCCCGGGAAATTGAAAAATAAATCCTGCTTTCCCTGGAAATGAAAAAGTCCGGGAAAAGAAAAACTCTAGTATTAAAATACAAATTGAAGCTAATAACTTTTACTGTAGCTACTATTTCATGGCAAAATATTGTCCTGGTTGGTACAAAATTAACCAAAGGTGCCATATTATTCGGCACAAAGAACTTTTACATGAATCTTAATTTCATTACATTATTTTGTTTAGGTGGGTCCATGATTGCCCATGGGGCCCAAATAGGGTACACTTGCAAAAATGGTTTTTATATACTATGGTGTAAGGTATCATATCTAACTTGTTTTTAGTTTCATTTGAGTAAATTTTGCCTCCATATAGCATATCCATATTAAGCTTAAGTCTAACGGTCTAATTTATAAAAAATAAAACCGGTTAATAAAGGCTTTATGAAACGGATTTTCATACAAAATCCGTTTAATAAACCCTTTATTAACATGTTTTAATTTTTATAAATAAGGCAGTAAATGTATAACGATATATTTTACATGCGAGTGTTAAGGTATTATTTGATTAATGATTTTAATGGGTGGCATGATTTTTAACGCAAAGTTAATGTTATATGAACGCATTTTGGTTCATTAGGCTTTATTATCCTTTGTTTTATCCATTTTTCAAGTTCAAATATAGATGCTTCATAGCGGTTTTCGTGGATGATTAGAAAAGCTGTATCATCAGCAAATGTTGATGTTTCGGTGAAGTTCTTTTTAGACATGTCTAAAGTACATATTAGATAGAAGAGAGGTCCTAGATAGCTTCTCTGTGAGCCTCCAGCATAAAACGGTTTAGGAGTACTCATTCCCTCACTAGTAACAAAACTGCCGTCTTTAATAATTAATAATATTCTAATAGCTTGAAAAGCTTGTGTGTGTCACCGGCAAATTAAGCTCAAAAAGCTTCAGAAACATCAATTTATGTTGCAGAGCGATATTTTTTTCAAAAGTTTTTCTTTTAATGGTTACTGGTCTACGCATTTGTTCGATTGTGCAAGGATTTTTTTTAATTCATATTGATGATTTGGAATATGTTGATTTACGTCTTCTATCGTCCAGTATATTAGATAATAAACGAATGGGCCTATATGAATCATTTTTTGTGCGGTCTTTTACTGGCTAAGGCGACCAATAAAGTAAAAGATTTCATAAAAAAATTGCACTTAGAAATATTATAAGACCCCAATAATTAAAGAAATTACTCTTAACACACAAAGGCAGCTATCAAAGTGGCTGCTAGAAGTGAAGCGAGAATAAAAGCGATATTATTTTGTCCCATATTAATGCAAGAACGTGTCAGAGTGAACACTATATTGAAAAGCTCTCTTTTGTTTATATACATTTTTTGGGTTTTATACCCACACCACAATAGTAGAGAGGGTATTATGCATTATTTGTGCTGATGTATGCATCGCCCTAAAATATGGGTCCTGGACCCAACTTAATGTATACTGATCGACACAGAATCACTTTCTGAGTCGATCTAACGATGTTCTTCCGGCTGGCTGGCTGTCCATGTAACCTTGTGCGCAAAGTACAACTTTGCAGTTTTGGAGATAATCAAATTTGCCAGATAGGTTCTTATTGGCACAAGGACCAAGCCTATTGACAATGGGCCAAATCGTAGGACCACGAGCGAAGAAAGGGGGCAATTTCTGCCTCTCAGAAACTGTTAAACCGATTTCAATGAAATTTAAAACATAGATGGATCCATATTTATATGGAGACATTTTCCAAGGTTTATGATTTTAAGTTATTTTGTTCGTATTTAGTAAAATTTTCTTCAATAAAGACACACGGTATATGATCAAAAATTTCTTTAAACAAGAAATACAAAAGTAGCTTTCTTTAATGCCGGAGGCCTAAAGAGAAGCAGTCTAGGACCTGTCTTGTATCTTATATTTACTTGAGACATTTCTAAAAACAACTTCCCCGAAACATCAACCTTGGCTGATGGTACAGCTTTTCTAATCATTCACGTTCATTAACTTTTATTTGAATCGACATGTTAAGCAAATCAATAAAAAGTTTCTAATTTCAATTTATAAAGTTTTATTAAACTAACAAATGCTACACGTTTTTATGTTAAAAACTCAGGTTTTCCTTTTAATTTAAATATCAATTTATCTTTAAAATTCGTTTATCATGTCAAATAAAAATAAAATTCAATGAAAAACTATGTTTAAACATGAATTGATGTTAAAACAGAATTGGTGAAATTGGCCATAAGCAACGAAAACTTGATTTAAGCAACTATAAAAATTAAATTATTTTTTATTTAGCTGCATTTAAGTAAATTTTAGTTCACTTGAGTCATAACTTTTGGCTTAAACCAAGCCACACATTTCTTTACAATAAGAAATTTTTGCCTTGGACGAGAATGGTGCAAAATTGTTTTGGTTCATGCCGTATTTTCTGGTGATTACGTGAATAATTACTTCTAAATTTAAGGGTTAAATGTTTTTTTATAATCTATATATCTGTGGCTTGGAGCTAAAAGGGCCAATTTCACTTTTTTGCTCTTTTGAGTTAATCATTGCATTATATTTGTTTTCTTGCTCTGTTTCATTATGGTAAAACAACTAAAGTCATACTTAACCCAGAACAGCTTCATAAATCAAATGCTGGCCAATGTCACTATGAAAGCATCTATAAAAGCATCTATAATAGCCTTCAATTCAAATTTTCTCAAAAGTGAATATTTTGACATTGGCCCTTTTAGCTCCAAGCCACAGATATAATCTCATATCCTCATTGTCTTCTGTAACCAAATCGAAATTAATTTTGATTGAAACTGGGGAGGGGAAAATATGTTTGGATTTACCCGAAGACGTTCCAAAATTTTCTCTCACATAGGGCTTTTAATCTACTTTTGATTCCAACAAACAAACAATTGCTTTAAAGGTAAAAAACGTATTTCTGCACTACCTTAATGTGTACAAAAATAAAAAATCTGTTTTAATTTAACGTTCGCAAAAAGATTAAATCTACAACCACCACCCACAATGGACACACGATACGGAAACTCACTTGCACAAAAGAAAAAATATAAAACGAAAGAAAAAACACTTTACAACTTTTCATGGCCACTTCACAATTTTCTTTTTGAATTTGTAAAAAAGCAAAACTATTTATTCTTAATTCAGTTAAAACGAAACAAAAGTACTTTTACCAACCAAGTACGAATGAGTAAATTTACAATTTCATTTTAGTCATTAAATATTCATGTTTTGTTGTAAAAACATTTTGTATTTTTGTGGTTAAATTAAAAAAAAAAAATTATACAGTTAACAGTTTTCGTGCATATTAATTTCAATTCCCAGCATGGAATTGTGGTAAAAAATACAACTTTTTGTAATTCTTAAAATTGTATTTTAAATATTAAAATCTCTCCATATAGAGCAAAAAAAATGTCAGTAATTTTTTTTAATTTAAATTGACAACTGTAATCCATGTGGGTTCAAAAGTGCTACTAAATCTGAAAAAGTCTTCAGCTTCATAAGAAAATCATCCAAAGTCCCTTTATTAGTTTCGAAAAACAAAAAAAAAAAAAAATCCTTTGATTGTAGTCAGTCACTTGTAGAAAATGTATAGTCGCATAGATAAATGTGCAACACTTATTGCATGGATGCACACCGGTTATAAGCATTAACCGCTATTATGCATTCCAAACGGAGACATAATAGCTTAGTAGTTGCAATAGACGAAATCAATTTGTAAACATTGCGCCAATTTTAGGCTCTCAAATGATGAAATGACAAAGAGTGAGCTGTCATCTTTAGGCATTTATTTAGTTAGATGACTTGGAAAGTTTTAACCATGTAACGGTTAACTGTTGAACAACGAATTTAAATCGTAAAAATTAACTATCAAAATGGTGTAAATTAAATTTATCATTTCGTTAAATTTCAGCCTTTTTCCTCGTAATCAGCGTTCTTCTGAGACCGATTGTTTGTGGTCGCAATTGGCTAAAAAAGCCCCAAGTTATCAAAAATTCAAAATCGAAACTTTGATTGATAATGATTCACCGTATCAAAATACTTGTCTCTTGAAAATAATACACACCTGCCATGGAAAATAGCGTTCTTATCAACAAAATTCTAAGTCCAATAGAACATACGAAGGTGTCATCTGTCAAACGACCAGTCATACTGCTCTTATTTATTGACATTTATGATCAGTATACTCTGAGAAATCAACATCATTCAAGCTTGAAAAACGTTACAAAATTATGCAATTCTGGTAGGTAACATATCGCTCATTTGCTACAAGACCGCCATAACTCAAAAAATGAAATTTTGGAGTTAGAGATGAAGAATTGTTTGCTTTGTTTTTCTTTATATCTTTATTGTGTATTAAATTCATCTTTATATCTTTTATACTTTCCGAGTTTGAAGAGAATGTGTCTCCTTTTTTTCTAAGTAGTTAGAGCAAATCAAAAACTTTAAATCACGAAATGGTTTTTTTGAGTTATGCCGGTCTTGCGGCAAATGAGCGATATGTGCATCTTCAAACATTAAGAAAACTGCGCTTCGTAGCGAGCAAACGCGGTGTTCTATTAGCATTAGACAGCAGCCTTTTCTTGAAGAGTAAATGCAACAGGCTAAATAAACATTTTATCTATTCCTGATAAGCATAATTGGTGTTAAATTGCTTAATTACGCTTTTGATATTTGGATAGCTATATATAATGGTAAGCTCTTTATCATTTAGGAAGCTGACAAGCTTTCACTCAAAATTTTAAATTATAGTTAATCAGTGTCCCCGTCAGGGTTATCAGATTTGTTTGAGCTCCATCGCCAAACCGGTTGTCAGAAATCGCCAAACGTCAAATTCGTTCAGTTTTCGTAACATTTTTTTCTTTTTCTTAAATTAAATTTTGCAAACAAAAAAAGTAAGTATATATTACAGTCAAAATTGCCAAAAACTGAGAAAAAATACAGAAAGGTCGCCGAAAGTATATTTTGTTTCTCTTATTTTTTTTTTTTTTTTAATAACATAAAATGTAGATCATATATGTAAGTATTCTGTTCAGCGTTCTCATTTTTGGGGAAAAGCAGTTTTTTCGCTGGGGATTTTTGGGGATAATATATTACTGTAAATTCCTTTTTTAAAATGGCAACACCGATTTGGTCAAGATGTGGGTACACATTTAAGTCTTTTTGCGGCTTAAAGAAATTGGTGAGATAGTTTTAAATATGCTTTTTGTACCTACAAGCGTTACTTCTGTTGAACGAGTCTTTTTTCTATAATTAATACAACCAAAATCAATATTTGCAACAGAATGCAATATGAGCTATTAGGAGCTCTTTTTAGAATAAATACACACTTTAAAATAATGCAGGTTTCTGTGACAAATTTATTCAATCATCTTAAATGAACTTTTTAAACAAACAGCATGTAAAACAAAATTGCATTGGCTGATGAATAAGAAGATTTTGATTCCCTTGTTTTTGAAATGATAAATATTGACGCATAATTATTTTTCTTTCGCGTTTTTACGTTACCCTTGTTACATACTATACATGAGTTTTAATAATATTTCCCAAACAGATTTATTAAAATAAATCAATGTATGCATATTTTTCCATTGGCATCATATTATGTATTCTTTTTTTAGTTTTAAGGCAATGTGGGGATTTTTGGGGATACGAAAACAGCTTTTTTGGGGATGAGATATCGCAAATTGGGGATAAGGCTTAAAATAAAACTGGGAACCCTGATTCAGTTAAAAAAAAAACTTAAATTAAGTACAAAGGCTATAAGATCGTACGTACACTTCAGCATCATCGATTTCATTACTGGTTTTCTGACTTGCATACATACCTACTATTAGAATTGAATAGTGGCTAAAAAAAAATTCACTTAAACAAAAAAAGTTGGCAGATTTTTTTTAAATTAGTAATGATAATAAAAAATTAAAAACTGTTAAACGAAATCGCAAAAATAATAATATTTGTAAAAATAGCGAAGTAAATCGCCAGTTGTATCTAAAATCGCCAAATGGAAAGTCCCACCACCAAACACGTTTCAAAATTGCCACGTTTGGCGAGAAATCGCAATATCTGGTCCCCGTTAACATAAACAATAAAATCATCATCTTCTTTGCTACTACACAGAAAAAAATTACGACAAATCAAATTAAATAGGGAACACTTTTTAAACTTTGTTTTTAAAATTTGTGGTGTGGGGTATCATATGGTTGGGATTGACCGACTACACTTTCTAACATGTTTTTTGTTATTTTCGAATGGTTTGTTACTAAAATTTGCACAAGTAAGTTTGACAGAACTTTTCCAGCCTAACTTGTATTCAAAAACAATAAAATATTAAAAAAAAACTATGCCACTTTTATGCAAAACATTTATGTCTATATAAATGAAAATATAATTGACTTAAATATTAAAAAAGAAAATATAAACGAGGATACGTGAGCATACAAATGTGCAACTATTTTATAAAATTTAATAACTTTAAGCAAATAAAAATTTTGGAGCGTCCTTTAGAAAGTGCTTCATCATGGTAGTTCGTACTTCTTAAGCCAAAAGCTACATTCCAAACAATAATATGCAAACCAATTTCTAGGGTACCCCTGTACACTGATATAATATTTAACGATTTTCGGCTTTCTAGAAAATTATATTTTATTAAAAACTTGTTAATGAAATAATTTAATACGCTGAATGAAATCGTTTCTATTGTTTATTCTTAGGCTGCTGGTTGCAACTCCCGTGATATGAGAAAACTTACAACTACGTATAATAACATTGTCCGTTACGTTTTTGGTCTAAAAAAATTCGATAGAATAAGTTCGTATTCCTGCCGTTTACTTCATTTACCATTTAAATTTAGGAACATTCTCTTCGTACTCAGGATTATAATAACTAGGGAACCAAAGTACCTGTACGATCGTTTGCGGTTCGCAAGATCGCTTAGGGGGGAATCTATTATACAATTTCGTCATCGAAGTCAAGCATCAGAATGCCAATTTTTATGTTTAGTATACGTCTCTGGAAGCAACTTCTAAATCACTTGCAAACAACTTGCAGCGCAATAAAATTTAAAATTTAATAAAAATAAAAAATAATGCCAATAACTTTAAATAAGAGTTTTAGGATAGGATTTATCCTCAAATTACGGATTTTATTTTGGAAGCGCGGATGAACAATTTAATTGGCGAATCGGTGATTGTGTTTTTTGGATTTCTGTTCCAATTTTGGGGATTTTTGGGTACTTTTTTAAAAATTCGATCTATCAAAGGTTAAATACAATTTGGTTTAAAGATTGATGTTTGACTATTGACTGCCAGCAGTCGTCGATGGCTGCGAGTGAAGAAATTAAGTGGTTGCAATTGAAACATGTAAGGGTAATCTGTCCGTAAAAGCCTGGGTTCGAGCCCAGCAGCAGTTAAGAATGAAAAATTATCAATTAATATTATGAATTTTCATGTTGTAAAATTCCTTCTTCATAAAAATAATTTAATGAAAATTAAATTTGATGAACGTTAGCCTAATTAAAATATCAAAATTTAGATTAAAAACCATAAATAGTTCAACAAAATAACCACAATACTAATTAAATTCTTTGTTTTTAATGGCACTTAAGGCTAATTATTTAACTCGCTTTGACAAAAATAAATTTTTTTTATATCTAAAAAGCTTATTGCAAGAAATCTTAAAACATTTTCCACCGAATCTGAGCTTTTTGAACAATTATAAACATTGGAACAGCTTAATATCAGCTTAATTAAAAAATTTTGGAATCACATGGAAGAAAAGTGCTGTTTGTTTGTTTAATGGAAAGACTTATTTGACGTACGAAAATTTTTATTTAGGTTGCTCAGTTAGTTGTTATGCCAAAAATAAGCATTGAAAGTTATTTAAATTTAGAACGAATCGACAGTTAAATATCGCCGATATCGATACATCGGCAAAGCTTTACTATCTCTGATATATCCGGTAATGGTATTCGTCAAATCCCTATTTATAACTTTACCCACACCACAACAGTGGAGAGGGCATTATGCGTTCTTGAAAATGTGTGTTACACTAAAAACTATTAGTCCCACACCTACCTATAGGTATAACAATCGAATCAGAATCACTTTCTGAGTCGATCTGGGTGTCTGTCCATGTAACCTTGTGCGCAAAGTACAGGTCGCCATTTTCTATTGGTATATTAATTTTGTATCTACAGACGTGTATAGTCGCCAGTGGGCATACAGGTATCTGGTTACGCATTCGAATCTTTAAAAAATTGAAATTTTTTGTTTTTCCTACGACTCCGTACCATATTTTAGTTCATAGAATTACCCCAAAGAAATTTTTCATGTTTTTGCGCAGCACTAAAGGTACAATTAAATAAGCGCACAGTTATGCGCTACGCAATAAGAAATACAAATATGCAGTAAAGTAAGCGAACGAACTCTTAACAAGTTTTATAAAAAGAAAAACATTTCAAGTACCACGGCATTCCCTTACTACGAAGCCAGTTCGTAAGGGAGAATACTTAAAAATAACTGTAACAAAACATTCAGTGTGTAAATTTGATAGCTAAACTCACCAGTTTTTATACGCGTTGAATAACGCGCTTTTTGTGTCAAAAATGTATTGCTTCAAAGTGGGAACTCACCATATAAAATTCATGCCTTCTGTAAGCGAGATGGTAAGCGAAACTCTTATATTTCTCCCATACAAAACGGCTTCGTTTGAAGCGTAATTTTTTATTGGGATGTAAGTATATAGATATAAAATCTGCTAATCCAAATTACTTAATAAAAAATTAATTGTGCAGTAAAATATTGGCAACCCTAAACAAAATTCGCTGTCGAGTTTTTAAAAATGCAGCGTTACACGAAAGAACAACGTGTCTTAAAAAAATATCGGAATAGTGTTTTATCTTTGCCAACTGTGAAGAGATTAATTAAAAAATTTAGGGAGAATGGATCTGTTGGAAACGCCAAACACACTGGTCGTCCAAAAACAAGCCACTTACATGTCAATATCGAAGCCAATCCAGGTCTCCCTAAATGTTTCAATTTTTTAATAAGACGACTTATACGTAAATGAAATAAGAGTTTTGACGTCAGTCGGTAGCAAACCCATTGGTGAGGCCATTGTCTTAAAAAATCGAGCACTACTTACACTGTCAACTAATTCTTTTTGATCCAAATTTTTGCTTCAATTATTGTAGCCACATGGGATAGATAAAAGAGACAAATGATATATTCGTAGGCAAAATAGTGTGTTCTTTTCAAAAAAATTAGGTTTTAATTGTAATTTTATGTGTTGAATTTTTCGTTACACTTTAAACAAGTGAGAAACTGGATGAATTTGACCATAAGTTACCCACCACTTTTAACAAGCATAGATACTTCTAGAAGCCATCTTTGTAATTGACATTTATAAATGTGGTAACACATTTTCACCCACAAGATGACAGAGGAGTGGATTATATGTGTTTGTGCTGATATGTGTAACACATACAAATATTTGTTTTGACTCACCTTCTAGTATACCGATCGACAAAGAATCATTTTCTGGGTCGATCTAATAATGTCCGTCCGGTTAGCTGTCTGTCCATGTGAAACTTGTACGCAATGTAAATGTCATAATTATTAAGATAATTTGATAAAGTATGTACCAAACGCCTTAAATATCGTAAAACCGAAGCCTACTAAAAGTAGTGAAAAAATGTTCATAATTTCACATAGCATACAAACTTTTTCCGGAACAGAGTCTCTGTTCCCGTCAACAATCGAATTAAGTTTACCCAAATATCGGTCCTCAAACAAACAAATACCACTTCCAAAATAGTTTTTAATGCCATGACATTTAACAAGTTGGTTTTAATATAAAATTTGACGACAATAACTTTTGTAACAGCTATTTTGTTTCATAGGTTCCATATAAGCCACGCCCTTAAAATCTCTTTAAATCAAAACAATTTCTTATGGATGTTGATGTCTAAATAATATTCGTCGCATAGAACTCGTTCATGAATGTTAAACTAATAACATAACCCTACAAGAACAATGACAGTAATTTGATGCATCATCTGACGGGCATTGCTGATGGGTATATACATCAGAAGGTTCTATCATTTTATTTAGGACAATATAAAAAAACTGATGTAAACATTCGTGTACGTGTGACATTTTTTCCCACTCATACTTGTGAACTTTTACATTTATATAAGTGAATTAAATACAAAATTGCAATTGCAAGTCCGAAAAACTTTTTCGGAAGGTTTTAATGCTTCGGTCAAATAAGTTTCTTTGCGACAGAGTAATGAACGGACATCGTTTTTTAGTTTAAAAAAGTGAATAAAAGTGGTATTTGCCTTTAACCCCCAATTTCACCAAGTTCAGTTAAAACCAACTATAACTTTAACTTCCAGTTAACAATATGTTTTGACAGCTGTAACTGATAGTTAATTATAACTGAACTTGGTGAAATTGGGGGTAAGGCTGAAATATTGCAGAAAAAAAAAATTGCTAAACATTTTTAATTTTGTTACTGAATTTTATTTTAAACATTTAATTATTTTGTTTTGCAATTGAATTAGTAATTGTTAATAAATAAATCTTAAGATTAAACCATTTAAAATAAAGAAAAATAACACAATTATCATCTTAAAAACTCTTTGTTACAAATTGTTTCTATGTCGAAAATCGTGTTTTTAATTCGGAAACAGATCAAAAATAACCACAAACACCCCTCAACAAAATAAAAATTAATTTGTAAATTCATTAAAAATAGCAATTTTGGAAAAATAAAAACACACACAAACAAAAATAAACAACAAACATCTTAAAAATGTCGTTTAGATATTTTGTTTATTTATTTTTAAATCGTAAAATCGCTTTTATAACAAAGGAAATTATTCAACTCTCACACACAAGGGTCCCCCAGTAGCTCCAGACAATCAGCCAACCCTCGCAGAATAAAAGCAAAATTTTCTTCAAGAAGAAAAAAAAAACACAAACAAATTTGAAAATCAAAAAGAAAAAAGACTCATCCATCCATCCACCCATCCATGCACATTGAAATAATTTTATTACACTTTGCATAGTCAGATGGATGAATGCAATGGCATGATTTAATCTAAAGTGGAGAGGGAATTAAAAAGATTACGATGATATTTGACGAAATCATTTTAAAATCACAGCACATCAAACCAACAGCAATATTGTGGAAAAAAATATCCAAAATTAAACCAGCAGACAAAAAAATAATGGCACTCACTCACCGAAATGGTGGAAAACAATTAAAACGCGAAAAGCAGACGAAACAATAAAAATAAATAAATAGAAAAAATTTTGTCTGGAAAGCGTAACGACGAATTAAATAGTTGGGGGACCTGGCTGGGTGATTTGAATGTTTGTTTTTCATGTTTTTTTTTTTTTTTTTGTTTTTGGCAATAAGATAAGGACTTTGATCCAATTGTTATTGATTTTGTTGATGTAATTTAATAGGCGTCGAGTAACAAGTTATTTCGGGCCACATTATCTTTTTTAACTAAATTTAACGTAAAATTATCAATAAATTTTAATTAACACCATGTTGTAAAATTCCTTTTTTCATAAAAATAATTTAATAAAAATTAAATTTCATGAACTTTAGCCCAATTAAAATATCAAAATTTGGAGTAAAACTTTAGTTAAAAATTTCAATTCAAAGAATTTGGAGCCTTCTCAAAACGTACTACAGTACTTTTCGCTTATAGTCACTACCGTTTTTAGTCACATTAGTCCTTAGTCCATTTTATCTCTATTTTCTGCCGCTTTAAGTAAATTAAAAAGAAAGTATTTACTGTATAGTCCATTTAGCGATTAAAGCACATTTGCCATATATTCCGTCTATCAGCGGCTAGCAAAGGCGAAAGCAAAGCCAATTACTACTTTGTTCTTTTTGTTTAGCTTAGCTTAGTTTTCGTGTAAATAGAAAATTAAATCGTTTAATTTTTTTCATCAACTCTCCACTTGAGACAAATTAGTTTTCTTCTTTGGTATGATGGCTGAAATATCTTGTTTTTATTATAATTATTTTTTATACAATATGCACCTCTGTTGCAAAACCATAAGCCTTATGTCAGTATAATAAAAATACATTTTAATTTTCTATGTTCACATAAAGTAACATATATGTATGTGAATTGGGCTTATAGTCACATTAGCGATACAATCCACGATTTGTCTGCAACTAAAAGAGGTGACTATAAGCGAAAAGTACTGTATATTATTATTAAGAATCCCGGTTGAACACGCGAGGTTTCCGACTAGCTTCCCTTTTTTTTTATTGTGACTCTCAGGTGGTTCCAACCCTTCTCGCCTGACGCGTACCCGAACACGAAAAAAATACAAAAATAAACACATCAAAACTGAAACTACAAAAAAAAACACCTGGTGTAAATTCGCCTTGATTAAGAACAACTGAAATGACAAAAAATTCAAATACTTTTAAAAAACAAATCAAAAAAATTATGTCCCTAAAAATTCGCCTAAACATATCCCTTACAAATTGTCCAATTGCCAAATTGAACTTTTTATACCAATTATTAATTTTTGAAAATGTCCCCTCATCTGGCCACACTGTTTAGGAAATTTGAACTAAAAGTATATTTTGCTCCGACATACAAATTATTGAAAAGTTTGTTTAAATTGTAGTACAATATTTTTTCTCTTACCCACTACATCCATTGAAATATTTATACGAAAATATTCATAAATAAAGTATCAAATGAATACTTACGATATTATGAGCAGATAGTTTTGAGATTCATAACAAAAATAACAAATAAAAGCAAGACAAATAAAAAAAATATATATATTTTAAAAGCTTTTTATGGCGAAATCGTTCACATAAAAATAATTTCATAAAGTGCCTTAATTTGGTTAATGAGTTTTTCTTTGTTGAAATTACGAATGTAAAAATATCTCACAGGTTAAAATCTGGGTTTGTTAAAAATTTGTCTAGTAATTTCAAAATTGGATTTGAATGTAAGTTATCATTAAAAAAAATGTATTATATAAAATCTGAAGAATATTGTTTAAATATTTTGTCTTTAATGTAAATTTCTATGCGAACGTTAACAATCGAAATCGATGAACAGGCTGTTAATTTTATCTCATTACTCACATTTTAAACGGATTTTCGAAAGTGATCTTCGAAAGTGGGATTGTACAAGGTGGCGCGAAATTAATCATCTAACTTGGTTTTTGAATATTAATTATACTTAATAAGAACAATTTGCTAGTAATGGAAATCTTTATTTGGACCTTTACAATTTTTTTTGTTAAGAGAAAAAGATGATATCTGCCAAGTGGCTGCTGATACATATTTGTGACCGTTTTATCATTTTATCCGCAGATTTCCGGTTATAACTGTTTGCATTCCTATCGAATATTCTTTTAAAGAGCTGTGATTGCCTGGGGCTTAAATGAAAATGCGCCTCGTCGTTCATGATACTCTTAAACACAAAATTGTCCTCGTCAATGGCTTGTTTGTTTTATACTGCGGCTTTCTACTTCACAAATGTCAAACATAATTGACGTCCAACGCCATTTGCAAATATGGTTAATTTTGCGCCATCTTGTAAAAGACCTACCTAATGCTTATTGTGCATTTTATTTCTTTAATAGAATATTTAATTACTAACGCCCGTAATTTCTACAAAAAGAAATCCAAAGTGTAAAAGTTGCCATTTTTACAAGAAAACTGGAGGTAAAAACAAAGTAAAAACAACGAAGATAACTGGATTGAATTTCGCATTTTTGTTTAATTTCTCACATTTCAATCAAAAAGTATTTGGAGGCGAGAGTTACAGAACATGGGCACAGCTTTCTTTTTGTAGAAATTATGGGCATAAATAAAAATAAAATGCAGTTAAATTTTTATAAGAAATTATTCTACACGGCAATGCTGTATTTGCTTACACAAATATCCACAATCTTAATCTATTTTTATGTTAAACCAAAAAAGCATAATAAGAATATATGAATGATTTTTCGTGAAATCCAAACAATTTTTATCTTCGTGAAACCTTATGATCTTCTTATACCCGTTATGTACTTTTTTGGCTTGGAATGTGTTTTAATCAACAAATCTATAAATCAGTAAACATAAATAATGGGCGTTTAAACTACCAATACAGACCATATGAATTTGACAAAATGGGTCATGGGACTCTGATTACAGATGTTGAGCTTAACACAGCGTTTACATTTGTCAGTACTGGCAAGACAGTAAGCATAAACATATTAGTTGGCAAAACAATGCAAAAACAAAATAGCTGTAAAAGTGTTTATGCATTAGTGAAAAAGTTTGAATGAATTGCTACTGTCTTGCCAGTACTGGCAAATGTAAACGCCATGTAAACTTCATAAAAATTCAAGTTTAGTTCAACTAAACATGCGTTTAAACAATCGCTGATGTATTAGCCATAAGTCGATTTATAAATCGATTTTTCGTTATTATTTTATTGAACAAATTTTATTCACCTATTCAAAATTGCGAACTAAAGTTTTTTAACATGTTTTACATGTTCGTATAGACATGTGGCGATAAGTTAAGAACCCATGTTTAAAGACGTTACAACAATGAATCGAAACATTTGCTAATTGTTCATTCACAAGTGAGTGTTAGTGAAATAACGCTGCTTATTTTTATTCATAAGTATGAAGAATAAAAGAAATTGTTACTCACTCATAAGCAATTTTATAATGGCCACTAATTTAACCCTTGTGTCAATACCCGGGTACCATGGTACCCACCTAGGTATATTTACAAGAAAACAATTTATTAAGAATTAAAAATTTTAAGCAAGCTTCTGGATCGTCGTTATTTAAAACAAAACGAATGCAGATTCTAGATTAATTTTTTTGCTCCTTTAATACTCAAAAAATTTGTTTAAACTTTAACAAACGAAACATGCGCAACCTAGTACCCAATACAATACACTCAGGTCTCGTTTTATGCGATAGATGCGTTCCAAAAAAAAATCGCATTAATTGAATTCGCATAAAACGATACTCTAGTTTCATATAAAAACTAATGATTCGTTTCAAAATTCTGAAAAACCGCATAAATTCAAATTTGAATTAAAAAATCAAAACAAAATCGCATAAAAAAAATCAACAAATATGTATGTATATGTGAAGCGGACAACCCAATAAAAATATTTTGTTGGACTTCCTTTATATTTGGCATAACTATAGTTCTGGTAAATATGAATAAGTGTGCGAAATATTTTGTCGAGTTACGGGGTGTTAAAGTGTTGTTGTTTTCAAAAAAATGTTTTTTAAATTATTTTTTCAAACTAAAAACTAAACAAACGAAAAAAATTTTAGGTGATTCTTATAGAAAATCGATTGATCTCTAAATAAAAAAAAATTAAAAATCGCATAAATTTGAATTCGCATAAAAAAAATCCGCATAAAACGAGACCTGAGTGTACAATACACTTTATGGGATAACACAAACACGTTTGAACTGCTCAAAAAATTCAATAAACTAAATTCTGTATCATACAATTACATCAGTTTAGTTTCCAAATTGTTAGTGTTATAATACGGGGGAGTCTCATTCATATATAATGTATGACCAAAGATGTTCAACAATTATTCTTAAAAATACTGTCCTGTAAAAAAAAATTAAAATTTTAGCCGTTATGCAATACAAAGCTAAAAAATCATATTTTTACATTAATATAATTTAATACGCTTTTAAAAAGATTAAAAATTTAATTTTATTTCATAAAAATATTGATTATTAATACATTATAGTATATGGGTACCCGGGTACCTCGGGTGCTAAACAATGTGGATAAAGTTGGGTATTAACACAAGGGTTAAGCACAAATGCATAACTAATATTTAAGTATGCAATATTAAATGTTAACCCTTAAAGTTCTAATTTTTGGTTATTGTTACACATTGTTTTATTTTCCTGATGATGCTTACCGATGGTAGGCGAAATATTGAAAAATAAATAAATAAATAAAATAATAAGTTATAACACAGACCTCGAGCCTGATTATTAACTTGATTTTTTTACTAATATTTAAATTTAATAGTTACAAGAGGTGCTGCCAAGCTTCTAGAAAGCTCAACAATATCGGGCAGTGTGTCTAATAGTCGTTGAAATAGTTTTTAGATTTTTTAAAAACTGTGCGGTTTCCTTTTTATGCCCTCCAAAACTAGTTGTAATAATTTTTAAGTATTAATCTTAGACCCCATAAACTTTATATCGGGTGTCTTTTTAGCTGTATGAGAACTTTTGATATCGAGAATGTCAAACTGTGCTGACATTTCTATCCAGTAAGTTTTGGCAAGTCATCATGAATCTTTCAACTTAAGAAAAACGCTTTCTTATTTCTAAAATTTGTTCACGAAGTTCATAGAGCCCTTCGTCTATTTTGTGAAGCTTATTTCTGGTAAAAAAAAAGCTACATCAATAAGCAAAATTCCCGTAATTGGAGCGAAGACAATCCCCAAGCTGTTAACGAATAAAATTCATTAAAATTAACTGTTTTGTGCGGCTACAGTTACCTGTGAATGGCGAGCGCTATCGACCCATGCTGACTGAGTTTTTGTTTCCAAAAACTAATCAGCTTGACATCAACGACATTTGGTTCCAACAAGATGGCCCAACTTGCCATACAGCGCGCTTTATAATCGATTTATTGCAAAAACAATTTGGCGACAAGTTTATTTCCAGAAGGTGTCCTGTTTACTGGCCCCCACGTACGTGCGATTTAACGCGTCTGAACTACTTTTTATGGGACTTATGCTAAGTCGCACAGTGGCTGAAAATCGTTTTTCATTGGCCAAAATTCTGTAACTTTTGAACCGAAGGAGATATTTTAGTGAAATTTTTTTTAATCGACAGATAGATTCTTAAACTTTTCTCCACTTTAAATTTCATTAAAATCGGTTGAGTACTTATTGGGGAATTTAAGGGCAAAGTGGAACTTTAGATTCTTTTAACTTTAGCGTGAAATATGGTTTTTTTTATTTTTATTTTAACTATGTATTTCAAAATGTCATTTTTAGATTTAAATAATAATCATTCCCATTTTTTGTAATAATGGGACACTCAAAAAATTAAATGTTTACACTATTAAAAAAAATTTTAACATTAAAAAAAATAATAAAATCAACTGGATATTTTGCTATTATTACTGAAAAATGAACAATTTTTTGCTTTAAATTTTGTTTACACTTAAGAAAACTTTAGAAATATTATCTTAAATCTTGCTATTACTACAGAAGAATCTATTATTTTTTGCTGTAAAATTTGTTAATATTAGCAAAATAAATCCGCTGAATTCTGATTTTTTTTTTAAATTTTGATACGAAAATATACTAAGTATTTGGCTGACTTCCAAAACTTCAATTGCTTTGTATTAGAACAAAGTATAATGTTTCATAACGCCGCAGTACAATATATATACAATGCAAACCCTTCCAAAACGTCACTGCTAAGTATTAGTAACGCATAAAAAAAGCAATCAGAGCATCGGTTTTAAAGTTGATGCTTTGTGACATTTAACATTTTATTTGCAAGCAATACAGATTTATTTTAAAAGTATTATGCATTGCATCACTTACATTTAAAAACGTTTTAATAAACAAAACACATAGTTGCATTGTTTCGGTACTTTTTACGTGTACATGGTTGAAATACAGTAGTAAAATTGTGTACGAACTTTGTATTAGTACGTTTTGGAAGTCAGCCTTTATTTTTTGAATATTTCTTATTTATTAAAACATTTCATACATATGTGGATAGAAAAACCTTTTAAAAATAAAAGCAGCAATATATTTTAATAGCTTTTGTAACAATGTGAGGTTCTGTTTATTATTATTTTTTACTAATACAATGTCTGTCTTGGATCTAATGAATTATAATTATTGTTCATTTAATTGAAAGATTGATTGCAAATATTCCATATTCTGTTCTGTGTTATTTCTGTTCTTTAGTAGTTTTTTGACTTCTTCATCTAAATCCCGATGTTCCACTTTCCATTGATTTCGAATACTGAAGATGAACGGATCTGACGTTGCCAATAATATATTAAATAGATCTTCATTAGTGGAATTTCGTGAAATTTTTCTAGTATTGTGCTCTCTATAAAATCTGTTACCCTTATTCCTTTTTTCCTGAGCTTCCTCTGATAAATCTCCAAGTGGCACCAACTGATATTTAATGACATCTTTTCCATGATAAAGGATTTTGTGAACTGTAGCAGACATATTTCTCCATGGGTACTTGGTTGTATATATTTTTCCAGTTTCCTTAGCAAAATCTCCAAATTTTCTAGAGTCAATTTCTTCATTGCACGCAAGTACTTCTAGGATTATTTTAAATCTAAAAATTAGGTTAAAATCAACACCTGTTATTTCAGATGCTGTTTCTGGATCTGAAAAGAATCTTCTTGCGGTATTGCCTGACCCTTGTTTCGGCTGATCTATAATCAACCCAAATTTGCGATATTCATCTTGAACATGTTTCCTTTTTGAACTTCTTAACTCCTTGTTGGTTTCGTTGTTTCTTATTGATCCTGAAGATCTGAAATCCAAATCATAACTTATTTTAAGTATGTGTTCCATAAGTCGTATTCTTGCATGTAGTGGTGATAATCCAAATTCATATGCATCAGTATTATCTAATGATTTTGTCGGGACTTGGTTTAATTGGCTTGATGTTGCATGGCATATGATGCAGCTGGATGCAGCCTTAGTCAAAGCCTGGCCTACTTTTCCATCTATCATTGTTAGCACTAATTGGTAGCTAACTTCAATTTGCTGCCCATCTTAATCTAACTGTAATGGCTGTAGTATTGCAATTTGGGCCTTGATATCACTAACTTCTTTGTTAATGGCATCATGAGTTTCCTTTTTGAATTCAAATTTAGTAGGTCTGCAATATTTCGTAGAATATGGTGTCTCGTTTTTCCAAATATCCTTTGTTTGCGTTGTACTAGTCGAAGGCTCTGAATCTTCCAAAATCTTTTTTAATCGCAATGGTACAAATGATACCATGAACATATCTGAGTCCGAAATATTTTCACATACTACTTGCTTGTATTGTTTTTGTCCGGAAGAACCATCACATCCCCATTTACAAAAAAGAATTAACTTTGTGTTTCCATATTTCTTTAACTCATTTCCTTTTATTGATTGTAGCAAGCGTTCGGCTGTGTGATCAGGTAGAGATTGTAGTTGTACCTCTGCCGAAATTGATGTGATTGTAATAGTGTCCTTTAATGACAAACAGTCCATTTTAGCAGCTGTTATGTGATGATATGCTGGATACAGATTTGAGCCTTTTTCAATCGCACGCACTCTGAGCTGAATATATTGCTGTTTTGTTAATTTCAAATCCAGAAATAATGCTAATGCCTCTTCATTTGTGAATTGTTTTGCATCGCTCGGAGTTGGTATACTTTTAAGAATCCGTTTTGTTCTCAATGGACTAGCTTTAACAACTTTTTCAATGATATCCACTTTTGTCAATTGTTTCTGTGATCGTAATTGATGTAGGAAAGTATCTTGAATATTTTCATATCCGATTTCTTCATTTATATCCTTAAGCTTCCGCCTCTTAGAACTATCGCTAAAGTTGTCCAGCGATTTTTGTGGTCTCCCACGTGTGTTTTGATTTGAAGTTTCTGAAGCGATCTGGACAGAAAGTTCGTTCTCTTACCAGTTTGCAAAGCTCTTATAAAATCTATATTTGCTGTAATCAACTTTCCTGTATCGCTGTTTTAAATTTTTTATGAAAACAGATAATTTATTTTCTAAGTCCAATTGTGCTATAGGAATTTAAGTTTCCTTTTTTTCGAATGTAATTTTTAACATCTTCCTCGTTTTTGTTTCTAAAATACTCTCCGGCCAATTTTTTATAGCAGAAGCTCTCCATGTTTATGAAAAACGTTGTTATTGCTAAGATATAAATATTATATCCACTGAGTTTGCATCCGAATGTCACTTGCTTTTAAACCTTTTCATACCTTTTTTTTAACCAAATACAGGTAGAATAAAAAGAATTTAAAAACTTAAAATTCTTTTTTTTATATGCTATAAAATACCTGTCACAAATTTAACAACGCATTGTGTAACAATAATACAAATTTTTATATGTACTACCTGTATTCTGTTCGATCACGATCAATTTTACCTATATCATAAAATTTTTTTTGAAGGCAATAGCACATGATTTCTGTTACTTCTGCAAACATTTTTGCGGAATAAAAAAAATTGTAAAAAAAAATTTTTTTGAGTAATTTCATAAGAATCAAATAAGTGTTAAACAGACGGGTACAAGAGTATATACAGAGTTGAAGAAAACACTTTCACCTTTCTATCGGTGGTTTTAGCTTCTTAATCCCTTTTGATCCGCAAAAGTTCTATTCTACTAAAGTTGAAATTTGACAAAAATATAGTAGTTTAGAAATTTTTTTTTGAGTAATATCATTAAAATTAAAAAAGTTTTAAACAGACGGGTCCAAACGGGTACAAGAGTATATACAGGGTTAAAGAACACACTTTCACCTTTCCCATAGTGGTTTTACCTTCTTAATTCCTTTTGATCCGCAAAATTTCTATTCTACTACAGTTGAAATTTGACAAAAATATAGTAGTTTAGAAAATATGTCTTAACATCTCAAATATACATAAATTACACAATAGTCGCACATATTACCTTTTTTAAGATAACAAGACTACCAACCTAGCAAAAAAGCTAGCAGGTCATTACCGCTGATAGTTTTTGTGCAATTATAATTTCTTTCGGATTAAATATAAAAAAAACACTTTTTTCTGAATTAAAAAAAAAGTTGTGTTTAACAACATGGCACAACCACAATTATTAATATTTTGACCTAATTTTTTGGCTACCTTAGTTTTAATATGTTAATTATTAAATAAAATTAAAATTTTTGAAATCGGTGACAAACAAAAATTGGACTTTTGGCCAATGAAATAAAATTTTCAGCCACTGTGAGTCGGTCGTTGTTGCCGACAAACCAGCAACACTTCAAACGTTGAAAACCAATATTTTAGCCACCATTGACGCTAAACGGCCAGATTTTTTGGAAAAAGTATTAAAAAAATTTAACTTATCGAATGGAGTATGTAACTCGTAGAACTGGCATCTTCTTTGCCTTAAATCATCTTTAAAAAAACAAATGCCATGAAATTATTTAACAAATTAAAATAAAAAAATTTCATTCCATCAATATTTCTGTCTTGCATTATCATTTTAATTTTTAATGCCGCTAATAAAACACCCATTAAATACTGGGTCGTTGAGCAGTTCTAAGTCGATTAAGCCATGTCCGTCTGTTAAAAATACACGCTCACTTTCGAAAAACTAAAGAAAAAATAAAAGTATGTTTTGAAATTGTTTCTACTTCTCCTAAGCAGTTTGGGATTACAGTAGGAAAAGAGTTATAAAATCAAATAAGGAACAGCCTCCATAAATTTATACTTTCATTACATAAACTAACATCAATTGGTTCCAGAATGCACCGAATCTTATTAAATTTTGCAAACATTCGTTTCATTAGACTAGAGATACTAAATCTTGTGAAGACGCCTGAAACTGTAAAGAATAATGCTTTTGTAGTAAAATTTCGTTTGTCATAGACTATTCGATTATAAGTCATCAGCCGTATATAGCGCATATTGTTGAAAAAATAGTCTTTAATACGCCTAAAACCTCAACGAATCATAACACTACGAGGTCAGTTTTTATAAATATTGGTTTGCAATTTTTAGATCCTGATCCCAATCCGACGAAACAAAAGTAGGAACAAAAACAAGAATCGATGATAGCAATTACTTAACGGCTAAACCTATTACTCGAACGCGTTCCCTCTCACCCTCTTTGTTTACAAATACGGTCGATCGTAATACAATAACAAGTTTGTTAACTGCAAGCGCTGCCGCAGAGCCTTTAATAAGTGATGATACGGTTATCCCCAAAACAGCCGCTATGGACAACTCAGTAACTCAAGTAAAAATTTCTCAAAAGCCTACAGTACAAGTTGGTATGGACAGGTACATAACAGTGCTCAAACGGGGACGCAGCCCTACCTCTGCAGCAGTTGCTTCGGCCTCAAAAGTACCAACTTTTGATAAAATAAATACTCAAAATCGTTTTGCAATTCTGGAGGATGAATCCTCTGAAGCACCAAACGTCATAAAATCGTCAAAGCCTCCCCCGATATATCTGAGGGAGCAAAATTCTAATGCGCTCATAAAGAGTTTGATATCGGTTATAGGTGAAAATTCGTTTTACGTAGCGGCTATCAAGCGTGGTAGTATAAACGAGACAAAAATACAAGTCAATCATGAGAATGATTTTCGCAAAGTAATAAACAACTTTGAAGCACAAAAAAAAAAACTTTTATACATACCAACTGAAAAGCAGTAAAGGTCTTCAGGTAGTGATTAAGGGTATTGACTCATGTGTGGACCCAGAAGAGGTCAAAACATTCCTAGAAGATAAAGGCTTCAAGGTAAAACATGTAGTAAACATTAAAAATAGAGAAAAAATTCCCCAACCACTTTTTCGAGTAGATTTTGAACCCGGCGACGATAAGCTTAAAAAAAAGGAAACCCATCCCATCTATGATTTAAAATACATTCTGTACAGAAAAGTAACTATAGAGGAGCCGCACAAAAGAGGTGGTCCCGTTCAATGTTTGAACTGCCAAGAATTTGGCCATACTATGGCATACTGCTATTTACCCCCTGTTTGCGTAGTATGTGGTGAGCTACACGGTACAGTTCTTTGCGATAAGTCAAAAACCGACCCCAACGTAAAAAAATGCAGCAACTGTGGTGGTAATCACACTGCCAATTATAGAGGATGCCCTGTATATACTATCGTCAAGCAGTCGGTTGGACCGAAAACTAATCCCCCTCAAATGCAGGTAGCGAATCAAGTAAACAGTAATGATCTTCAGGCTCCGCAGCCTAGTAGTAACAGAACCTCTTATGCTAACGTTTTAAAATCAAACAATGTACCAATGCAAGGCGCTTCGTCAAGTAATGACGAAACTCCAGTTTCTAATCTAAGTCGTCTAGAAAAAACCATGGAAACATTAGTGCAAACAGTAAATAATTTTACAAACACAATGGGTAATATGATGCAGGAAATTCTTAGAATGCAATCGATGTTATTGCAAGCTATTCTTAACAAGCCATGAACTGTTTAAAAATTTGTTTTTGGAACGCAAACGGCATCCGCCAACATAAAAATGAATTAGAATACTTTCTTAAAAATAAACAAATTGATGTCATGATGGTTTCTGAAACTCATTTGACCTCAAGAAATACGTTTAAAATTAATGGTTATACTCTATATGATACCAAGGACCCTCGAGATAGAGCTTGTGGAGGTTCTGCTATATTAATAAAAAACCGAATTAAACACTACCCAATGTGTGATCATCGTGAAGATTATCTCCAAGCTACGAACATTTGTGTCGAAGAGCTAAATCGAAGCATAGTTATTTCATCTCTATATTCACCACCTAGATTTGCAATATCAGAAAGCCAATATTACAAATATTATAAGTCACTGGGGCCCTGTTTCCTGGCTGCTGGCGATTACAACGCAAAACATACCTTCTGGGGGTCACGACTTATAACACCAAAGGGTCGTGTTTTGTTTAAAACAATCTCTAAAATAAATTTAAATGTTGTCGCGAGCGGCCAACCAACATATTGGCCTGCTGATCCGCAAAAAATTCCAGATGTCATCGATTTTGGCGTGGTTAAAAACATCCCCACAGAAACGATTTACGTTGAAGCTTCCATAGAATTATCCTCTGATCACACACCTACAATTGTTACTATAAAAAACACCAATAGAATTGAATCTCCCTCTGGTCACATAGCGACGTCAGCTACACATATAAATTGGTTAAAATATAAAAAATATCTCAGTACATATTGCACAGAAAATATTCCGCTTAGCACACCGGAGTATATAGATCGCTCTATTGTCAATTTTGACAGTTTTCTAAAACTAGCTGTTCAACATTCCAGTATTGCCCCCAAAAATACCAAAAATAATAAAATATATTCCTCAGATGTCGAGCGTCTCTTGTGTGAAAAAAGGAGAGCTCGTAGAGAGTGGCAATTGCACAGATCCCCTCAACTTAAGAACTTACTAAAAGACTGTACAAAAAGGCTGAGAAAGTTACTGCAGACTCAGAAAACGGCTTCTCTGGAAAAATATCTTAAGGAACTTTCAATTTTTGGGAATACAAAATTTTAATTTCAAAAGATTTTGTTATTCGTGCTTAATTCCCAGTTTTTATTATTGATAAAAACACTTGAAATTTATTGTTGATGGGATAAGCTATTCCCATGCGCATTTCACTGGTTGCTTAGGCCAGATCATCAGGAAACTTCATCCATAACGTTTTAGAAAAACTAAAGATATTAAACCAAATAAAACTGTTAAGCGTATAAGACTTATAGCAACAGTTCTACTTGTTACAATATCAAAGCTTAAACAAAACACATCAACAATAAACAGTGGGTTTATCTCATCTTACATTCCCCACTACAATTAGTTGAAATTCTCTCAACATTAATTGTAGTTGTAAGTAGGTTAAGAAAAACAAAATAAAAACAACAACAACAACTTTACAAAAGATGTTGACAATTAAGTGTTTTTTTTAGGCCGTGCACTGCCTGTTTATTATCAAAAAGTAATTTCAATTTTTGGGAATACAAAATTTTAATTTCAAAAGATTTTGTTATTCGTGCTTAATTCCCAGTTTTTATTATTGATAAAAACACTTGAAATTTATTGTTGATGGGATAAGCTATTCCCATGCGCATTTCACTGGTTGCTTAGGCCAGATCATCAGGAAACTTCATCCATAACGTTTTAGAAAAACTAAAGATATTAAACCAAATAAAACTGTTAAGCGTATAAGACTTATAGCAACAGTTCTACTTGTTACAATATCAAAGCTTAAACAAAACACATCAACAATAAACAGTGGGTTTATCTCATCTTACATTCCCCACTACAATTAGTTGAAATTCTCTCAACATTAATTGTAGTTGTAAGTAGGTTAAGAAAAACAAAATAAAAACAACAACAACAACTTTACAAAAGATGTTGACAATTAAGTGTTTTTTTTAGGCCGTGCACTGCCTGTTTATTATCAAAAAGTAATTTCAATTTTTGGGAATACAAAATTTTAATTTCAAAAGATTTTGTTATTCGTGCTTAATTCCCAGTTTTTATTATTGATAAAAACACTTGAAATTTATTGTTGATGGGATAAGCTATTCCCATGCGCATTTCACTGGTTGCTTAGGCCAGATCATCAGGAAACTTCATCCATAACGTTTTAGAAAAACTAAAGATATTAAACCAAATAAAACTGTTAAGCGTATAAGACTTATAGCAACAGTTCTACTTGTTACAATATCAAAGCTTAAACAAAACACATCAACAATAAACAGTGGGTTTATCTCATCTTACATTCCCCACTACAATTAGTTGAAATTCTCTCAACATTAATTGTAGTTGTAAGTAGGTTAAGAAAAACAAAATAAAAACAACAACAACAACTTTACAAAAGATGTTGACAATTAAGTGTTTTTTTTAGGCCGTGCACTGCCTGTTTATTATCAAAAAGTAATTTCAATTTTTGGGAATACAAAATTTTAATTTCAAAAGATTTTGTTATTCGTGCTTAATTCCCAGTTTTTATTATTGATAAAAACACTTGAAATTTATTGTTGATGGGATAAGCTATTCCCATGCGCATTTCACTGGTTGCTTAGGCCAGATCATCAGGAAACTTCATCCATAACGTTTTAGAAAAACTAAAGATATTAAACCAAATAAAACTGTTAAGCGTATAAGACTTATAGCAACAGTTCTACTTGTTACAATATCAAAGCTTAAACAAAACACATCAACAATAAACAGTGGGTTTATCTCATCTTACATTCCCCACTACAATTAGTTGAAATTCTCTCAACATTAATTGTAGTTGTAAGTAGGTTAAGAAAAACAAAATAAAAACAACAACAACAACTTTACAAAAGATGTTGACAATTAAGTGTTTTTTTTAGGCCGTGCACTGCCTGTTTATTATCAAAAAGTAATTTCAATTTTTGGGAATACAAAATTTTAATTTCAAAAGATTTTGTTATTCGTGCTTAATTCCCAGTTTTTATTATTGATAAAAACACTTGAAATTTATTGTTGATGGGATAAGCTATTCCCATGCGCATTTCACTGGTTGCTTAGGCCAGATCATCAGGAAACTTCATCCATAACGTTTTAGAAAAACTAAAGATATTAAACCAAATAAAACTGTTAAGCGTATAAGACTTATAGCAACAGTTCTACTTGTTACAATATCAAAGCTTAAACAAAACACATCAACAATAAACAGTGGGTTTATCTCATCTTACATTCCCCACTACAATTAGTTGAAATTCTCTCAACATTAATTGTAGTTGTAAGTAGGTTAAGAAAAACAAAATAAAAACAACAACAACAACTTTACAAAAGATGTTGACAATTAAGTGTTTTTTTTAGGCCGTGCACTGCCTGTTTATTATCAAAAAGTAATTTCAATTTTTGGGAATACAAAATTTTAATTTCAAAAGATTTTGTTATTCGTGCTTAATTCCCAGTTTTTATTATTGATAAAAACACTTGAAATTTATTGTTGATGGGATAAGCTATTCCCATGCGCATTTCACTGGTTGCTTAGGCCAGATCATCAGGAAACTTCATCCATAACGTTTTAGAAAAACTAAAGATATTAAACCAAATAAAACTGTTAAGCGTATAAGACTTATAGCAACCTACTTACAACTACAATTAATGTTGAGAGAATTTCAACTAATTGTAGTGGGGAATGTAAGATGAGATAAACCCACTGTTTATTGTTGATGTGTTTTGTTTAAGCTTTGATATTGTAACAAGTAGAACTGTTGCTATAAGTCTTATACGCTTAACAGTTTTATTTGGTTTAATATCTTTAGTTTTTCTAAAACGTTATGGATGAAGTTTCCTGATGATCTGGCCTAAGCAACCAGTGAAATGCGCATGGGAATAGCTTATCCCATCAACAATAAATTTCAAGTGTTTTTATCAATAATAAAAACTGGGAATTAAGCACGAATAACAAAATCTTTTGAAATTAAAATTTTGTATTCCCAAAAATTGAAATTACTTTTTGATAATAAACAGGCAGTGCACGGCCTAAAAAAAACACTTAATTGTCAACATCTTTTGTAAAGTTGTTGTTGTTGTTTTTATTTTGTTTTTCTTAACCTACTTACAACTACAATTAATGTTGAGAGAATTTCAACTAATTGTAGTGGGGAATGTAAGATGAGATAAACCCACTGTTTATTGTTGATGTGTTTTGTTTAAGCTTTGATATTGTAACAAGTAGAACTGTTGCTATAAGTCTTATACGCTTAACAGTTTTATTTGGTTTAATATCTTTAGTTTTTCTAAAACGTTATGGATGAAGTTTCCTGATGATCTGGCCTAAGCAACCAGTGAAATGCGCATGGGAATAGCTTATCCCATCAACAATAAATTTCAAGTGTTTTTATCAATAATAAAAACTGGGAATTAAGCACGAATAACAAAATCTTTTGAAATTAAAATTTTGTATTCCCAAAAATTGAAATTACTTTTTGATAATAAACAGGCAGTGCACGGCCTAAAAAAAACACTTAATTGTCAACATCTTTTGTAAAGTTGTTGTTGTTGTTTTTATTTTGTTTTTCTTAACCTACTTACAACTACAATTAATGTTGAGAGAATTTCAACTAATTGTAGTGGGGAATGTAAGATGAGATAAACCCACTGTTTATTGTTGATGTGTTTTGTTTAAGCTTTGATATTGTAACAAGTAGAACTGTTGCTATAAGTCTTATACGCTTAACAGTTTTATTTGGTTTAATATCTTTAGTTTTTCTAAAACGTTATGGATGAAGTTTCCTGATGATCTGGCCTAAGCAACCAGTGAAATGCGCATGGGAATAGCTTATCCCATCAACAATAAATTTCAAGTGTTTTTATCAATAATAAAAACTGGGAATTAAGCACGAATAACAAAATCTTTTGAAATTAAAATTTTGTATTCCCAAAAATTGAAATTACTTTTTGATAATAAACAGGCAGTGCACGGCCTAAAAAAACACTTAATTGTCAACATCTTTTGTAAAGTTGTTGTTGTTGTTTTTATTTTGTTTTTCTTAACCTACTTACAACTACAATTAATGTTGAGAGAATTTCAACTAATTGTAGTGGGGAATGTAAGATGAGATAAACCCACTGTTTATTGTTGATGTGTTTTGTTTAAGCTTTGATATTGTAACAAGTAGAACTGTTGCTATAAGTCTTATACGCTTAACAGTTTTATTTGGTTTAATATCTTTAGTTTTTCTAAAACGTTATGGATGAAGTTTCCTGATGATCTGGCCTAAGCAACCAGTGAAATGCGCATGGGAATAGCTTATCCCATCAACAATAAATTTCAAGTGTTTTTATCAATAATAAAAACTGGGAATTAAGCACGAATAACAAAATCTTTTGAAATTATCTTAAGGAACTTGATGCAACTCCACAATCAGACTACTCATTATGGCGTGCAGCTAGAAATCTCAAAAGGCCAGTTGTCGCTAATCCGCCATTAAGAAAATTGAATGGAAGTTGGGCAAGAAATGATGTTGAATAAGGAAATCTGTTTGTCAATCATTTAAAAAACGTCTTTACCCCAAATATATCTCACGATATTGCGGTCGAGTTACCACCTGTTGCTGCTAGAGCAGCTGTTCCCCTAAGATTTGAGATGAGAGAAATCGAAAAGGCTATTTGTGATTTAAACCCCAAGAAGGCTCCTGGTTTTGATAAGATCAGCAACAAAATGCTTTTGGAGCTACCCAGCATAGCAAGGAGAATTATTCTTTTAATTTTTAATGCTATTTTACGCGTGGAATACTATCCTGAAAAGTGGAAGGTTTCCTTAGTCATCATGATACCTAAACCAGGAAAGGATCACACAAAAGTTGAGTCATATAGGCCTATAAGTTTACTTTCAAATATATCAAAGCTGTTTGAGAAGCTGTTAGCGTCAAAATTAACCCCAATTCTAAATGAAAACAGATGTATTCCTAACCACCAATTCGGCTTTAGAAGAGAACACAGCACAATTGAGCAAACCCATCGTATAGTAAACGCAATAAGAAAAGCCTTTGAAGAAAGAACATATTGTTCCGCTCTCTTCATCGATGTTTCTCAAGCTTTTGACAAAGTCTGGCATGAAGGCTTATTACATAAATTGAAGCTAAACTTACCAGTAAACACACACAAGCTGTTAGAAAGCTACTTGGTCGGTCGAAAGTTTATTATTAAAGAAGGTGATTATTTAAGCTCTCCTCAACCAATTGAAGCTGGAGTCCCTCAGGGAAGCATCCTAGGCCCACTTTTATACTTAATATATACTTCGGATATGCCAATAAACAACTACACCCAAACTTCAACATTTGCTGATGACACAGTTTTTCTAAGCGTGCACGAAAACAGTCAAGAAGCATCTCGATACCTACAGGATCATATATTTCAACTCGAACTGTGGCTAAGGCAATGGATGATAAAGGTCAATGAGCAAAAATGCGTACATGTAACATTTACCTTGCGTCGGGAAACATGCCCCCCTATTAAAATCAATAATCATTTAGTGCCTCAAAATTCGCATGTAAAATACCTCGGTATTCATCTAGATCGCCGTTTAACGTGGAAAAGCCATATAGAGGCAAAATTATCTCAAATGAAACTAAAAGCCATCCAAATTCATTGGCTTATTGGAAGAAACTCTGTCCTAAGTCTCGACTGCAAAGTTTTACTTTACAACTCCATCTTAAAGCCAATCTGGTGCTACGGTATTCAACTATGGGGCACTGCCTCGGCCTCTAATATCGAAAAAATTCAAAGGCGCCAAAATAAACTTCTTCGAATAATCACAGCTGCCCCTTGGTATGTTAAAAACTCAAATATTCACAAGGATCTCAATGTTCCATTAGTAAAAACTATGATTACAAAATACATATGCAGTAAAATATTTAAAAAGGCTTGAACAACACCCAAATCCACTAGCTCGTAATATTTTAAACCATGGCGGCCACACTCGCTTAAGAAGAAGAGACACTGCAGAACTTACCCAATTAGATGAGCAACAAACACCTATATAAGTGAACAGAACCCGTGATGAAGAAAATTTTTGTCTGGCACTGGCAGGACATAAAATAACGTATTAGGTTAAGATTTGATTAATTATTGTTAGTTCATATTTAATATATGAAGATTCAATAAAAAATAATTAGAAAAAAAAAAAAAAAAAAAAAATCATAACACTACGAGGTCAGTTTTTATAAATATTGGTTTGCAATTTTTAGATCCTGATCCCAATCCTGAAATATTCTTACTCTGTGTGGAGGGCACTTTTACTTGTTTCATTCTTAAATTGCTGATAAACTGCAAGAAGTTGAAGAATTTTCCAAATGATGCTAGAATCTGACTTCATAAATTAATCAAATTTTGGGTCCTTAAATTGCGTAGTTTTCCGTCTAACGTTTCCTGGGAATTTCAAAACTATTCCCAGGAATTTTAACCAAATAGAAACACTAAATTTAAAAAAAAAATCATATAAAATTCTATGCGAACGTTAACGTTCGAAATTGGGAATTAGGCAGTTCGACTTATTCACATCTGTTGCAAATATGTATTTTTTTTTTTTTGTTTCGATTCGATTGCTCATGAGAAATCCATTCGATATGATTAAGCTGAATGTTAAAACGAAATTGATTCATTTTGGAAATGTCCGGCATTTGAAAGAGTTTTTATGGCAATTAATATGAAGATGTATCTTGAAGTAAGTGTTTAAAGTGCTCTTAAGTATTTGTCATATTAATAATATTTTTTTTATATATTTCAGTTTTGTTTTTTTTTTTTTTTGGCGAATCTTTACTTTGTTTATATTTCAGTTGGACTTTTTGCCTTTTTTCAACAATGTCTTTTTTTATTGTTTAATTAAATTATAAGTATATTTTTTTTAATAAATTGGTATTGTTTTTTCGTTTTGTCATCTTCTTTGTGTCTCTGCTACAAAAATAAATATATTTAAGTATTTGTGGCATACATATAAATACTTAAACAATGTCTTCAGAATAAAACAATTCAAAATACTTGATTCAATTCACACGCATTGAAAGTACTCAAACTGATAGTAGTAGCAATAAGTGTTCATACATATTTAACTTTACTCAATAAAACTTGGAGATGCACTTACAAAACAAACGTTGAATGAATAAATTAATTAAATGGATAATAAAAAATTAAAAAATGTGATGTAAAAATATGAATTAAAAAAATATGATTTTGTTTAAAAATCAATAGAAAATAGTAGACTGGCCGACAGACAGACAGAAGGACAGGCGATAAGTCAGTAAGTTGATCATTATTAAGTTCAGTTTGTCAGTCAGTGTACCCATGTGTTTTATTATTCATTTCATTTTATGTCACGCAGCACATGCTGTTTGTTACAGTTCTCTGATCTCTGTCTGACTGTTTTTTGGCAGCATGGAATGTTTGTTTTTTTTTTTTTTTTGTTTATTTAACAGAATACACACGCTTCATTCTAAAGGCTTAATGAAATTATAAAGTCCCAGCTTTAACTTGTTAAATTAAAACAAGTGAGAACATTTCAAAGTTTTCAGATCAAATACGACTTAAAGTGACATGCTTAACCAAATTCTATTTACTCTATTTAAAAACTCTACACTCTTCTACGTTCCCTAAAAGTTGTAAAGTATCCTTTAGTCATCGGTCAGACTTGCAATTTTTGTTGTGTCAATTTTTAAAATTCTGCTTTGCACTAGTGTGCAGATTATGAAATTCTATTCCTACAATTTTTAATTTTTATCTTTACCCTCTTCTCTTTTTTATATTTCATATATAAATACAAATACACCTACTGCCAACTTCAAGTTAAAAGGTGAGAGAATTTCAAAAAGAAAACAAAATTGCAGAGTACATGAACCTGGTACCCCTTCCCAATCTTCTCACCTCTCACACCAATAAGTCAAGAATTGCTGCAACTAAATTAATCACATAGAATCTTCTGTAGAATGCACCAAGCATTATAGCTTAAAATTTTTGTAATCAAGTAGAGACTATACAATAAATTTAAAACACTGTTGATTTTGTAAACTAGACAAGCTAGGAAAATTAAATTGGTTAAAAAACATTGGCCCATATTCATAGTCAAAAATAAAGTCGACTTTTTCTAAAGTCGACTTTAAAACAATGTTATTGACATCCATTTAAAGCCGATTTTAACTTAAAGTCGACTTTATTTTGACTATGAATATGGGCCATTGTTTCTAATGTTAAAAAGTAGACAATTCTGCTAAATGTATTTAAAACAAGCTGGACAGGCAGTTTATCAATTGCCTCAGCCCCAAAAAATAACATTTAATAAAATGTAACACTATACATTCTATGCTACAAATATTCGATCCTACGACCACTGCCAATGCGTGTAGGGTACCACAAAATAAAGAAAATTAATTTAATTAAGCAAGTTAATTTTATGTCAATTTTATAAACAATATAAAACAAAAGCAAAAGCAACAGACAAAACAATGAAAATATTATAAGCAACTTAAGTAAGTGAAATTAAAATTTTCAACAAAAACGAAAATAAAAAAATCATTATTGTCATCATTATTATCATCAAAAGCTATTAACTTTTGTTAACTGTTTGCGACATGCATTTACTTGCTACATATTGAAGAAGACATACAGACGGACTCATTGGAATACCGACAGTCAAAAATACATAAATAAAAATGTACGAAAGGGAATGTGGCCGGTTTTGTTGCGGCATGATGTGATACTATCACTGATGTTCTACTTTAATAATTGTAGTCAGCTGCACGAGTAGTTGGTAGATGTACTAAATATTTTTTAATGCTGTAGATTGTTCTTTTTTTTGGGGCTTTTAAAACGTATTTTTTTGTAATTAAATAAATTGTTAGAAGTGAAATTTTTCTTTTTTCAAAAACGGTTGCATATAAATTTAATAAAAACTAAAATTCTTACTGAAGCGTTTTTCATTAATGGTTTTAAATAACTAAAAAGCTATTTTTGTCCAATTTAATTTTGACAATAAAGCGAGTTACTAAAATGTATAGAAACTTAGGCCCACTATCAATCAGCCAACATTTTAATGTTCCTAACAAAAAAAGGCAACAATTTTCTCTTGTAATTCACTATTTTTCCGGGAAAAATATACTCCAATTCCACTTCTTTTGTAGCCCCCACTAAAAAAAAAAAAATTAACTATAACTTGGTTCAAAATTTACCAAATAACAATACCCTTTGGCAACCACCTTGGACGGCGGCATGAAATAACTCCTTAAAATATAACTCACCAAAAGAATAATGAAATAACCCCCGAAAGTTTGTATAGAGCACAACAACAGCGATTTTTGGGGAGTTATTTCTTTTTGTTTGGGGTGTTATTTCATTTTTTTAATTGGGGGATTGTTTCATATGAAATAATTAAAAAATAAAAAAAATCATTATGAAATAAAGCCCCAACATTTTTTTTGGGGGATTATTTAATTTTTAAATTTATTACGGAAACGTTTTTTTGGCGCAAGGACTTTCTCCTCTATGATATAACAAACACCGCCTTCGTTAATAAAAGCTTCGCTAAGTAAAGCTCCTAAATTTGGGCTTGCGCTAGGCCTAAGGCCGATTACGCAGAAAAGCTTTAATTAGCGAAGCCGGTATTTGTTATACCATAGAGGAGGAAATCCTTGCGCACGGCCGAAGGCCGGCTATGCAAAAGAGCTTTAGTTATCGAAGCCGATGATTGGCATATCATAGAGGAGAAAATCCTTGCGCTTGGCCGAAGTCTCAACCATGCTATATATCGCATGATTCTTTAAATCAAAACAGTACAATTAATGTGTTATACATATTGGGGTCTTATTTTATATGAAATTAGGGTATTATTTCATTTTCAAAATTGGGGGGGGGGGGACCTATATTGTTTTTGCTTTTCTTAAATGATTTGCCTGGTTGACAAAAGTTCAAATGTATGTTGACGATGTTAAGATTTTTTAACTTACAACCATGTGCTAGATCATCAACGTCTTCAATTTGATCTAAATGATTTTCATGACGGGTGTGAAGCAAACTTAATGGATCTAAATGTAAAAAAGTGTAAAGTAATGCGTTTTTCGAGAAATAATCTAACTACATTAAGTTGATATAGTTGAAAACTTCCTTGATCTTGGAACATTATTTGACCCTAAACTAAGCTTTAATTCGTATATTAAGTTTTTGAAAAATAAAGCTAGAGGAACACTTGGATATATAAAACGCTGTGCAAAAGAGTTCGATGACCCGGTGATTACAAAAACCTTATATATGTCACTTGTTAAGGCCCAACCATAATGTGGTTAAGTTGGCTTAAGCAAATGTTCGAATACATGTTAAATGTATGAGGCAAACCAAATTGAACTTAAGGAAACTTTTTGCTAAATTTAATGAAACTGTCATTTGCTTAAGCAAGGTGCGTATATAATCGCACATTCCGTACGGAATCACATGTTTTTTTATTTTTTTTAAAACATTTGCGGGACTTTTTGTTAATTTTTGATAGTAGGTTAAGCCAGGCTATGCATATTTTGGTAAGCCTTTAAGGTCCAATTACACGTGACATAACCACAATGCCACAGCCGTAACGGCGAATTAAGAAACCAAAATCGAATTGGTTTGTATGGTATATTTATGTAATTTTGGTAATACAGTGGTGATGGTAATACAGTTTTGGTATGGTTATGTCACGTCTACTTGGACCTTTAAGCCGATTCTTGAATATGGATCGATTATAAGGGACTCCATTTACCAAACGTATTCTAATTCAATCCAATCAGACAAAAACAATTCCGGCTCTTCTGTCTTCGCGGATTACGTTTCAACCCACTTACCTTGCCTTCATACACAGCTCGACTGGCTCTGATAAAGCTCCCCACGTTAAAGAGTAGTAAAACAATGTTAAATATATGTGCGGGATTTTTAGTTAATGAGATTTCATTTAATATACATCAACGATCATCCCAAAATTTCATACCGTTATCCGTTCAATTCTTCAGAGCTTATTATGGTGATGCCGACCCTCTTAGAAGGATGTGTAATACTTTCAATCAATTATATAGATTTATTGATTATTCATTGGATCCAAAGTCAATAAGTAGATTAATAATTTCTCTTAAATGGTAGTTATTAAAAAATTAATGTAATGTAATCAAATATTAGTTATAGTCTATTTAATTTAAATGTGTTAAATGTCTGAAAGGAAAAATCTATAGACAATTAATAATAAAATAAAATAAAAAAATACCGATAATTCGTTAAACGAATTGATATCGCCAGTAAATGCACTTTGGATAATGACCAGCCAGCTAAGGTTAATGCTTTCTATTCGGCAGAGTGGAATACTATAAAACTCCCAGCCGGTATATTGCAAGGTCACATCTTTAACGGTGACCGTCTTAAATTTATAATATTTGCTTATATGGCCAAGATGTAATTTAATTTAATTTTTTAACTCCACAGAAGAAAATTACATGAATTAGTATATTATTGTATTTTACAATAAAATTGTGAAATAAAATATAAAAGAAGTGAAGAAAAGTGAAAACGGATTATTTATATCGCAATCTAATTTTTAGCGAGTGCCATTGAAAAAAGAATTGTCGAAAAACTTAGTTTGATCTCATTAAAATACCATGATCCGAGACTGCTGGTAGAACGAATAAAATAAATACTATCAGCAATAAAGGTGGTCTAATGTAAAAACAATATACATATAATTATAATTTAATAAAAAAAAACCCGCATAAAAAATTGTTACTCACTTAACCAGGAAAATTTATTTTCAAGAATGCTCCCGGTCCCGTACATTTAGTTCTTACTGTAGTATAAATTTCAGCTGCAAATTCGTACCATCCTACACTGAAAGGATTTTCTTCAGAATACCAATGAATTTTGACATTAATCCCATGAAAAATTGCATTAAAAAGGAACCTATGTAGCGCTTCGTTGGATCAATGAAACCTGTTCATTAAAATGTATTTAATGAAACATTACATTATATCTATGAATGTTATTCATTGAGAAAAGTAAAAAAAAAATTTTTGAATTTTTTTTTTTAATCAAAGTTGTTCTTATTCAACTTTTTTTTTTTAACCAGAGTCGATGGCGGGAATTGATCACGTAACCTCGGCGCTGATAGACTTTTTATTTATTTATTTATTTATTTATTTATTTAATTTTAAGTTTTACAATCCAATACAAAGATTAAATCTTATATTTAGTACTGGATAATATACTGGGTATACAAAAAGTGGTTACACATAAGAAAGTATAAAACTATAAAAAATTTAAATTTATAAAAAATAAAAAATACAATTTTTGAGTTATATATAAAACTTTGAAAAACTTTTTAAAAAACTTTTTTAAAAAAACTTTTAAAAAAAATATAAAAAAAATAAAATACATTAAAAATGACTCAAAATAACAAAGTTATAAATAAAAGAATTTTGTTATTTAAAACATTTTACACTTGCCTAAAATGTTTAAATATTTCAGTTTTGAATTGCGTTGCATTGTTGATTTTTTGCAAACGAAAGGGTAATTTATTCCAAATTTTAATGGCATTTATATAGAAATGTTGATCAGATATATGAGTTCTGTGTCTAAGTTGCTTAATACGGTTTCCTCTATTTGATCTAAGAAAAGTGATTCTGTTAAAAAGATATTGCGGACTTTGCAAATATATAATCTTGTGTAAGTACAATAACAATTTACATTTCAAAAGATTCTCAAAAGAAACATCAAATATTTGCCGTGTATAAAAAGATATTCTATCGAATCGTCTTAAGCCAAATACGTATCTGGCTATGTTATTGTATGCTACTTTGAGTTTTTTCAAACTGGTAGAATCACAATTTATAAAAAGATCGCATCCATATAGCAAAGTCGGAATTAAATATGTTTTCGCAAGCAGCATTCGAATATTCTGTGGTATGAACCATTGCGTACACCATAAATTTCTTAACATCGCATACAACCTTCCCGTAATTACATTAATATGATCACTCCAATCAAGATGATTGTTAAAAGTAATACCAAGGTTTTTAACCGATTCGACTACGGTAATTTTTGAGTCTCCCAGAACCAAATCAGGAAAACAAACATTATTCTGAGTCTTCTTGGTAATAAGTAGACATTTCGACTTTTTCGGATTAAGACATAAACCGTTAGTTGTAGCCCAGTCATATATTCGCTTTAGATCAATATTTATTTTGCGGGTGCAATCGTCAATTTCCGTTGCTTTGCAACTAAGGTATAGTTGAACATCGTCAGCATACATATGTACATTGCAATATCCTAGTTGTTCTGGAAGATCGTTTGAGTAGATTGAGTACAACAAAGGACCTAAGATGGAACCTTGCGGTACACCTCTAGTTAACTCAATTTTATTCGAAATCAAATTCCCATAAAAAACAGATTGAGATCTACCAGTTAGATATGATCGCATTAATTTCGTTGCCGAGGAGGAAAATTGGAAGCTATTTCTTAATTTAAATGTTAGAATTTCAGTATTGACGGAATCGAATGCCTTCGAGTGATCAAGAAGAATTAAAAAAGTTATTTGATTAGCATCAATTTTTGACCTAATTTCCTCGGTTACATCAATTAGTGCGGAGACACAACTATGCTGAGGACGGAAACCGGACTGCCTAGCAGTAAGCATGTTATTATCATGTATAAATTTACTTATTTGGGAGTGCATTATACGTTCAAGTATTTTCGACAAATATGGGAGAATAGCTATTGGACGAAAATCGTCCTTAGTTTTTGGTATTGGGATAACTTTTGCATGCTTCCAGAGCGTAGGGAAAATTGATGTAGTAAGAATCATGTTGTAGAGATTGGTTATATAAGGTAGAATCACCGGTAGTACTATTCTTACGAATTTGGGATCTATTCCGTCAAAGCTCGTTGCATTTGATTTAATACTAAGAAGGTTTTCCAATACATCAGCCTGCGTTACACAACTAAAAGTAAATCCAAAAGAGTTATGGGTATCAGGAAAACTCCTAAGGTTAGTAATATCGGCAGATGGGGCAGGTAGTACTGCGAATTTCTGATTAAGTTCATTGACATCTACATCTCTACTACACACATGGGTATCATTTACCAGGCCAATATTTCGTATTTCCTTCCACTTACTTTTACTATCTAAGCAGTTTGAAAATTTTGTGTTAAAAAAAGAACATTTTGCTGTTCTTATTTCAGCAGTAACCCTATTACGCAAAGAACGAAAAGATGCCAAAAGCTCAGGAGTCTTAAACCTTTTCCATCTTGTATATGCTAAGTTTCTACTTTCAATAAGACTTTGTATATTAGGCGTAAACCAAGGGTTGGTAATTGATTTTCTTCTTATCGTCTTTAAAGGAACAAATTCTTCAAATAACTGTGTGAGATTTGACTGTATAAAATTAAGTTTTTCGTCAACAGTTTCCATATAAAAGATGCAGTCCCAATCAATTCGAAGAAGTTGCTCATTTAATGATTGTGTATTTATGTTCTTAAAATCTCTATAGCTATAATTTTCATCTACTTTGTTAGGTACAAAGTTATAACATGTGAAAATCAGATCATGTTTTGAAAAAACCGGTGCTGATATTTGATCAAACGTAAGAATTTTCGATAAAGAACTGGTAAAAAATACATCCAGAAGAGAATTAGCACTATGTGTATAGTGTGTTGGTAAAGTACTGTTAACAGGATACAGTCCAATGCATTTCATTTCATTTGTAAAAGTAGATTCCACCATGATGTTGTCATTAAAATCACCCGATATAATTATATTTGTAAAACCAACAGTTATATGAGACAATGTTGAAAAGAAGTCTTCAAACTTTACTCCCCTATGAGGTCTATAGACATTACCAATCAACATCTTCTCATTACCACTTTGTAGTTCCAAAAATATAAATTCTATCTTGTCACTTATTTTAGATTCTGTGTGTAATTTACATTTAAAACAATTTTTGACGTATATCGCTACACCACCTGCTTTTTTCCACTGTTCCTGTCATTTCTGAAAAGCTTATAACCGCGTAAGCTATAACAATTGTCTTTGACCTTAGGTATAAACCAAGTTTCAGAGACGCATATTATATCAACATTAGAAGACTCAAATATATAACGAAACTCATCTATTTTACAAAGCAAACTTTGAGCGTTTATGTGAACAATATTTAGGCCCTTATTAAGTTTAGTAAAAATACGAACCATATTGTGTGTATTAAATTTGGAATTTACCCTGTTATCAGATAAATTTATCATAATGTTTTACAAAAATAGCAACGCAAAAAATATTTTTGTTTGAGGCAAGTTTAAAGATTTTCGATTTAATATTGATTCTAAATTTGACATTAAAAGAATTTGTACAACATAAGCACAATTTTGTAAAAAAGTAAAATAGTATACTATAAAATATAAAACAGTACAATGATGAAAATTATTGATTATTCTTCATGTTGCGGACGAAATAAATTAAAAATATCATTAATGCTTTCCATTGGAGTTGGTTGATCAGAACGATTAACCTTGACAAATACAATACCATGTCTAGTGTAGACAGAAGCAACTTTATTATCTTTCCATAAACGCACAGCTTCAATATAGATTTTAAAATTTTTTGGAGTTAAATTTTCCTTAACATTGAAGACAACATCAGAATTAAATCCAATATCATATAGTGTTAACGGACCTTTTCGCGTTTGCATTAAATTTGAAATTGATTTTAGCACAAAATTTCTATCATATGGCTTTTTAAGCCTAGCGATAATAGCAGGATCCGCGTTGTTCACCCCCACTTTAGTTTTTTTTAAGCGAAAAATAGATTGTACTGGTGGTGGGTTAATTTTTATAGCATTGCATAATTTATTAAAAATATCGTTAACATCGTCGTTTTCGTACACAGAAAAAAATTTTGCCCCAGTAAACGGATTAATCAAAAATAAAATCAGTTTTAATTAAAAGTTTAATCAAGTGAATTAAACGTTTAATCAAGTGAATTAAACGTTTAATCAGGTGAATTAAACGTTTAATTGATATTATTAATTTGTTTGCTGTTGCAAATTAATCTTGTCAATTAAACGTTTAATACACTTGATTAAACGTTTAATTCACTTGATTAAACGTTTAATTCACTTGATTAAACTTTTAATTAAAACTGATTTTATTTTTGATTAATCCGTTTACTGGGGCAAAATTTTTTTCTGTGTATAGAGGTACTCCATTAATACGTAAATCAGTTGCAACAGTAACATTTTCTTGTTTAGATAATTCTTTTTTTATTTCATCAACTTCTTTCCTTAGACTTAATACATCTGCCGCGACTGTTTCTAATTCACGTACTCTTTCTTTGACACCATTTATTTCTCTTTTAATCTCATCAAAGGTTTTATCAACTCTTTCTATAATTCGTATCTCACTGTTTTTTACTAGCTCGCATATATCAGAAAAACGTTCATTTATGTATTCGTTTTGTTTATTCATTGATCTCATCTAACCATTGCAATGAAAGTGAAGGAGAATCAGTACTCAGTACTTTTGATGGATTGTTTGCCAAATTATCCATTTCAGCTTCATTCGCATTTCTTTTTGATGTTTGGCGCGTATTAATAGACATAATGTTGTTGAAGTTTTCTCTTAATTTTCTATTTAACTAAAGAGCTTGTTTTTAATTTTTCGTTGTTTTTATTATTTTAATCTATACTTGTTGTTTGTGTTTTTTTATTTAGTCCTTTTTTGTTTGTTTCGTATTTTTTTTAAACACGACACTTGCACTGCAAGTCTTGCACTTGTTGTTAGTGTTTGTTAATAAAGATTTTTTGTTCAAGATTTGTTTATATTAAAATACTTGTTATCTTTCATTTATTTTCTTTGATTTAATTTTGTTAATTGTTTATATTTTTGTAACAAAATTACCACAGGTGTAAAGTGATTATTTATTTTTTTTTTTAAATTTTTTTTTTTTATAATCAAAGTTGTGAAAATTTTTAACGTAATTACGAAATCCAATGAATCAATTTTAACGAAAATACTTCTTTATAACTACGAAATTCCATTTGGACAATGAAAATTTTTATTTAACCAGTGAAATTTTTTTTATGAAAACGATTCATTAAATATATGAAGCATTTTTCTTTCAGTGTAGTAATCAGAGCAGTTAAGTGACTCTATCTAAGGTTGGTCCAACCAAAATGCACGATAGTTATTGTCACACCTTAACGTCGGGTCTGTAGGAAATGTGAAAACACGTGTTCATGCCCGCCCAGTTCGTTCTGCGGAAAACATTGCTGTTGTTCGCGATAGTTTGGCAGAAGATCCGTCAAACAGTCACCGTAAATGGTGTTCGTTATCGCGAGATGATAACGGACTTCTTTTGGCCAGAAATTGAGGATGTTGACCTGGACGATATGTGACTCCAACGAAACAGTGCCTCTTTTGCGCGATAAGGTCAATGAGCGTGTTATCTCACGTCGCGGCGGTGTTAATTGGCCGCCACGATCATGTGCTTTGACACCGTTGGACTTCTTTCTTTAAGGATATTTAAAAGAAAAAGTGTACGTCCATAAGCCAAGAACATTTCAAGAGCTAAAGGATAAGATAATTTGGCACATTAACGTCATTGAACCCAAAATATGTATGTATCATTGAAAATATGAACCATCGGATAGAGGTATGCCACCAAAGCCGTGGTGAGCATTTGGCAGATAATTTGTTTCACGCATAATTGTCATAGATCCTTCTTTAATAAGAAAAATATAAAGATAGTTCTCTGAGACGTTTTTGTTTATTTACAATTAACATAGTTTTGGTTGGAACGCCGTTTAGAGAGATGATAGGTGCATCAAAATTTCCTAATATGATCTTTACAAGACGTGTATCGATACAAAGTTCATAAATGTGCCTCTAAGAGCCGTACCTAAACAAGAGCGGAAAATGTTTTCTAGCTGTCAAAAATTCTCATGCCTATACAATTTGTATAAAGCGTCAACGCTTTGCAATTGGAAAATTCGATTTTGACAGCGCGTTTAATAGTGAAGTTGGCCGCTTTTTAATAAAAATTTCAATGTTTCACGTTTTATTAAACAAGAAAGTTAACACTACTATTTATGACACAACGTTGACGCTCCTGTTAAGGTATGAGATATCAGTCTAAAAGCTAAGCGGAAGAAAACGTTCCGTTTTCCACTCTTATTTAGGTACGGCTGTTAATCACACATCGAACACCCATTTGGTTTTTTTCTTCTGTTTTTTTCGATACATTTGGCACGGTAACGTGCTTGTGTATGTGCAACATTATACTAAGGAAAAATATACGTTATTCTTAAATAAAAAGCCAGAAATTCAGCTTTTTACTTAACGAAATAAAGAAGTTGTGGATTTATAGCCGGAATTGACCACTGTGCAATGGAGTATTAAATGTTTAATTTCTCTTGTATATAGGGTGGCTCAAAATGAGGTTTAAATCTCTTATAACTTTTTTATTTATGTGATTATTATACCTTTTTTTATATGCAAAAATTATATTTTGAAAGTGATTTTTAACATATTTTCCATAACTTTTCGCGAAATTTCGTTTGCAATTATTTTTGTTCGATTGTATAGTTATTTAGTTCACCAAATATTCTTCACAAAATTGTTAAACCAATAAAAAAATAATTAAAATTTTTTTAAAGAATTCATGCCAAATAGCCACCCTGTACATTGCAAATAAGAAGATCAGATTAAACTCATTATCGAAATTCACAATTTACTCCACCTGCTATTCTTGTTGAAATATTCCTTTGAGCAGTTAAAATTAACTTAATATTTAACAGAAATCCATTAACTTTACGGATACGGTACACGAACTGGACGTACATACATTCGGATGTGTGATTATAAACGTATTTGTTTCCATTTTGATTTACGGTTGGACGGTTATCTTTAGTGCTTGTTCCAACGAATGTCTCAAAAGTAGAGTTCGACATACTCGTAGTTGCTTAATATATCCTTTTTTAAATGCTGCTAGCACACGCTACATGAGCACTACAATGTTATTTGAGGAACTTGCATTAAAACGAGTATTATACACACTAAGCAAACGAATGCCAAATGAAACAAACCTTGTTGTCCTTTGCAAAAATTAAAACTGGTTTTTTTAAATCATTTATTTTTTCACATTTCCAGACGACAACGATGACGACGCACACGACAATTCCCGGTAGGAAACAAACATTTCCGTTAGTTATGACCAGGGGAACCGAAAATATGCAATTGCATGTTTGTCCTTGAGCGACCTATGAAGGGAGAAAAAATATGTTTAGTGCATATTTTAACCTTTGCAGCCTTTTTTCCGCATAATATATTAAAAGAGCATTTTGCAACATATTTTATGTTTACAGTGCATATTTTACCGTTTTAAAGCATATTTTGATACATGTTAAAGTTTATTTTTCAATGCCTACAAGTGCTTTCGCAGCAAATCTTAGTTTTAAATTTGTTCTGTATACCAAACGAGTTGCTTGAATTTCGCCATCTACTTTTAATTTTAACTCTACAAATATCAGCTAATTTAGGTTTTTATTAAAGATAAATGTTATTTTAAACTGTAAAATTGTATCCATTAGCAAAAATAAAGAAAAAAGCAATTGTATATGTTTGTTATAATGTGTGTAATACATAGAAATCTAGACCCATCTTTTGGTATACCGATCAAATCATAATCACTTTTTAAAGTGATCTAATAATGTCGATCAGTCCGTCTGGCTGGTTGTCTGTCTATGTAAACCTTGTACGCATAGTACAATTTGCAATTTTGTAGATTATTATATAATTATTTGATTAATTTTAGTAAATACGTTTAAATTGTACTAAGATCGAGGCATGTAGTGAGAATTGGTCTATTACTTCACAAATACCAATAAAATATTCTTTCCGAAAATGACCCGTACAGGCAATTTAGCTGAGGGCGTCGTTTTTTTCTTCATTCCCTTTTGCAGAAACTTCCAAAAATCTTTTGCATTCATACGATGATTTTTGGGTGCATATCTTTTTTTTATTTACAGTAAGGACTTAATTATCTACAATTCGATTAACCGGCAGCATCAATTTACCGGGAAATAAGAAGATTTTTTACATTGATTTATTTTTGCAATGATAACCTCTATTTTCCGTAATTACCTCAATTATCCGAAAATATAAACAAATTACCCTTTTTTCGTTTACTTTTGAACAATCAAAAAAAAAAAATTTAAATAATCGAATAAAGGGAATTTCCCAACGTACTTGAAGCATTTTCTGCCAATATTACTTTTTTCCTCATATTATTTATATATATTTACATAAAAAAAGAAACCAACAAAAAAAATGATAACCCGGAATGCTACCGGTCCCGTCTGTTATTGATAATCGAGCTCTCGCTGTATTTTCAACCTGGCACTTCAAACTAAGGAAAAGAATAAAACGTAACAAGAAGAAGTTTAAAGACAAATATATAAATTAACAAGTAAGAGTGTTATATTCGGCTCTGCCGAATCTTTGATACCCTCCTCCGACAATTTGAATATTTCAGGAGTGATATCTGTAAGATGTATATTTATCATTAATTTATCTTTATAAAAACAGACATCAGCATTAAAATTGGTTTCCGCTTAAAGCCAGTTTACACGGTAATACAATGTATTACGACTTTGTAGAATCAAAATATTATGAAATTCTCTCCGTGTTTAAAAGAAAAAAATAAAAATCTTTTGTAAGTATAATTCATGTTTACACGGATGGTATAAGTAAAATCAAAAATAATAACAAAAAAACAGATGGTTGCAGTTGTTTTTGGAATTGTATGAAAATGCTACCACCTTCCATACACTCCGGTAAAATACACCTCTGGTGTGATGAGAATACATAAGTTTCTAAAATGGTTTAGAAAAAAAGCATTTACCGACCGGTTGTCAGATTTTGTATTCGTATTCTCTCTTACTCAATACATTTTGCTTTTAAATGATAAGACTTTTCTCATTCTACATAATTTTTTGCAATGTCGTAATACATTGTATTACCGAGTAAATTGGCCTTTAGACCTATATTAAATTATTGACCGACAAATTCTATTATAATAGCATTATTTATTACGGTTTTAGGCGTAATAAACTATTTTCCGGGAGTAGGGTTTATATGGGTCCTAGGGTAAACCATGGACCGATCTTCATGAAATTTCACAGTATCATTTTAAGCCTTGCAAAACTGTGACGTTACAAATTTTGTTATGATAGCATTAATAATTACGGTTTGAGGCGTACTAAACTGTTTTCCGGGAGAATTGTTTATATGGTGCCTAAGGTAAATTATGGACGGATCTTCATGAAATTTCACAGTATGATTTCCAGTCAAATGAAACGAACATCTGCGAAATTTCGTATAATTTCGTGCATTGTTCAATCATTTTTTTTAGTTTTTGTAACAAAATTATCAATTTTTTAAAGTGGTGGTTCCACATTTGGCTTTGGCTGGATTCCAATCCCAAACTGCTTAGGATAACTACAAGCAATTTGGCACCCAGTTTTTTATTTCTTTTGAGTTTTTCTAAAGTGAGCGTGTTTTCAACAGACGGACAGACAGACGGACATGTCTTAATCGACTTAGAATTACTCAAGGAGCCAGAATATATATACTTTATGGGATCTGAGGTGAATAATAAAAAAGTTTCACACGGAATGACAAACTTAGTATACCCTCTTCACAACTTATTGTGTTGGAGGGTATAAAAACACAAGCCGAGTCTTTTGGTTTTCCCCTTCTTTCTTCTCTACATCGATCGCTCCCAAACAAAAAGAGACGACGAAAAAGCGACGTCGTAAAAGCGCCGTGTTTATTGGCTGTTAATGTCCATATACCCTCTTATTATGATTGTATTTAGATTACATTTGCCCCAAAAGTATTTGATTGCGAATTATATTCTATTTAGAATCGGTGTATTTAGATAGTCATTACGAAAGTCGTTGTCGTCGTCGATTTTAAAGTCGTAGCCGTTTGAAATGATTGGCGTTATCATTAAAACACATAGAAAACTTGTCGTATTTATGTCTCTTACGTCAATATATATAAATTTCTAAAAGCGACTGGTTTTCGACTACGATACTCATAATAACGCCGAATATTCAGAACAAAAAACTCGTATATGAATTTTAAACTCATAACACAGCTTTGTTGTGCTGAGCACCTGTTCGAAGTAGGGTGCAATCTCGAAAATTCGTCTGTAAATTCTATGGAGTATGGGCTTTGCCGATTATAATTTAAGGCTTGGCGCCAAATTACGGCATTCGATATTGATCGGAATTCTGATTTAATTGTATTGTGATTTTATTCGATATCGAATACACGTTCCTTCTGCATATTTAATGAGCATTAACACTTTTTCAGAGCACGTTTCCGGTTTCCCTGGCTATAACCCTGTCAGTTTGCTTGTTATTTGACTTGGTCTGCTTTATTTTCGCTTTTCGGTTGCATGGTTTTGTTTATTAGCAGAGGAGTGGATAAAGAAGCATAAGTTACCATTTTCGTTAACTGGAATTCAACGTGCCATTTTAGGACATGCTCATATTTTGTTGCTGTTTGATTCTTTTCCTGCTTTTATTTTGATATCCTTTGTGGAAGCAGCAATAGTTGTCGCTGTTTTTGCTTTAATAATTTTATATATAGCAGTGAGTTTCACTCAAAACATAAACATACATATCTTATTACAAATTTACTTCATTTAGCTTTTTTATGTCTTGCTTTTGGAGTAACAGTTTTGCGGTTAAATATATTCTTTTTCGTTGTTTTCCTTTCCCTACTACTGGTTATTGTTTGGTTATTGTCATTGTCTAGTCAACGTTGTTATATGTATCCTGAACTTGACTAAAACTGTAGTCATCATTATGAAGTTAAAACTTATTACCAAGGGCAACATATTGACAAACAAGCCAACCAGAAATATTATACTCACCCTCAAAAGTCTCCAAGAAAATATTATCCTTTTGTGCATTTATTACACCGGCTTTAATTATCTAGTCTAGTGCTGTCGGGTTATTGAATGTCAAATGTCGAATTATAAGTCTACTTTGAAATATTAGTTTCCATTTTAATACATATGTACATATTTTTTTCGAATTTTAAAATTAGAGCTTTAGTGAAATATATCATATAGAGCTTTAAAAATTAAAAAAAAAGCCAGAAACATATTATGAGAAGACGTTACGTAATACAACTTGTAGAAGTTTGAGAAACTATGGACTGAAAAACTAAGTGACCAGTGTGATTTTTAGGCGTGTTTCCGAAAACGTCAAGTTCAAACAAATTTGTTGAAATTTTTAAGGTTTTATATATAAAATTAAATGGCGGCCATTGTTGGGTTTTGTTTTTTTTTCGCCGTGGTGACATGATTCTTTTTTTTTACCAATGTGATTAGTGTTAACAGAAATTGAGAAAAATCCCTAAAGGTAAGTTTTGTTCCATTCATTATTTTGGAAAACAATTGGTAGATATTCCCAAGTCGTTCGACCGAGCTTAGCATGGTACACTCTTGTAAAAACTTGTTACATTAGATGTCATCGATAACTTTTCTAGATTTATGTCGAGCTTTTTCAATTGGCACTATACGAGTTGTTATAGATGGGGTTTCATTCCACGTATTTAAGATCCATACAGGGATGACGCAAGGTTTCATTTTTTCTCCTACTCTATTTTATAATTTTCTGAATGTCTTTCTGTGTAAAATTTTAAACCAAATCTACTCTTTTGCAGATGACAGAAACATTTGCCATTCGTATTCATTTAATTATAGACCAAGCGTTGCAGATGTTGGTGCTATGAGGAAAAACATGAATAATACCCTTGGTTGAGACCTAGACATAATCTAGGAATGGGGTCGTGAGAATAGGATCGATTTGAATACCCGAAAGACCCAATGTTGCATGCTTACGCATAAACGCGCGACTCATCATGGTGCCTTACTTGTATATTTGGGTGGTATAATTATTGAAGAATCGAAGTCTCCTGATTTTCTGGGCATGAAAATGCAACGTAATGTCCAATGGACAAAAAATATATTCAAGGTTTCGAAAGAAGCATTTAAGTGCCTCAGTTTTTTCAAACGGTGTATTTTATACCACCTATATCCGACCGCGAATGGAATACAACTCTAATGGGCCGCAGTGTTGCCATTTGAGCCACTAAAACGCCTTTAATTTAAATCACAACTTTTACAAATCGTTCAAAATAAAGGAACAGTATTCCAATTTTAAATTTATAAAATGAATCAACACAAATAACGCTGTTTTTTTTCTGGTTGCAAGTATTTCAATAAAGATATGCAGGAGGCAACAACATTTTTTTAGAAATTTCAGAATTGACTATAAAGTTGCTCTCACTTCCATGGTCTAATGCTGACGTAGAGAGGGTATTTAGTCAAGTTAACATCGTTAAAAGTAATTTGGGAAATATGTTATATTTTGCAACCGATAATTCGATTTTATCAATTAGGTAAATATTTTTACCATAACAATAAAATATTTATACCAACACCACAATAGTGGGGAGGGTACTATGCGTTTGTGCTGGTGTTTGTAACACCTTAAAATATTAGTCATAAGCCCACCTTTACGTATACCCAGAATCACTTTCTGAGTCAAGTTAACTATGTTTGCCCGGCTGTCTTGCTGGCTGGATGAACATGTAAACCTTGTGCGCAAAGTACAGGTCGCAATTTTGGAGATTATTTTATAAAATTTGGTACATAGGTCCTAATGTGGTGTTATTCGTTTTTTATTGTAAATCTGGACTAAAAATGTTGGGTAAATGTTATCGTGATTATGATTTACCTTCAAATTATTTAAAACTTATATGCACGAGTGATTCCTATGAGATGAACAATAACGACATCGAATTTATCGATGATTTAATTTTTTAAATATCTATCAAAATATAAACTTACGTTTATTCTTATTTAACGTAAACAACTTTAAATTAATTATTTCTGCTTTGGTATTAAATTTTAATGTTTTTTTAATTAAAAAATTTTTAAGCCATTTTTTCCGTAAATTTAGCCATTTTTGGTCACCAAGTTTTGGCAACACTGATGGGCTGGGGCTTCAAAGTCTATTTTGGAGCTTCTAGACCGTGTGCAAGAAAGGTGACAGAAGGGTTTCCAATTTTATTGACATCCTTGAGCACCGTCGCAATGTGGGTTGTATTTGCCTGTTTTATCGTTACTACAATGGGATGTGTTCTGATGAAATTAGGCATCTAGTGCCCGAAACCCGTACGTTTGTTCGTAAAACACGTTTTTCCTCAAGAGCCCATCCTTTTGTGGTCGATTAGCCGGTGTATCGTACAACGCATTACAGGGAAAATTCGTTATTTGGCCGGACTGTTCGTATGTGGAATAACTTTTCTGCTGATGTCACTTTCAGCATGAATAAGTTGAAGTCGAATGTCCACAGGAATTTCTCCCGCTATCCTCCTTCTCATAACCAATTTTCCTAGCTCCAAGCCAAAGCAAAGCATTGGTAGGGGTCATACACACACTGAGTGCTGGTCCTAACAAAAAAAAAAAACTTTAACCGCTGTGCTTATTGTTTTGTCATAACTACATATTAGAAATCTAAATATTGAGGGGTTGCTCACAGCAGTCATACATTTTCTTGTTATGATTTTATTTATTTTTGTATTTATAATTATTAATGCCGTCCAAAATTTCTGATCAATCATGTAGTAGACACTTTTTGCCATGTGGAAAAAAGTTATTATTGGTTACTGCGTAGGTATTTTTGATAAAATCTTTTGGAACACTGAATTTGATGAAATATTCTTCAGTTAACCTTTTTTGTGGCGTCTTTTCAAAGTATCAGGTCTATGTCGCCAAGCCTCCCTAGACAAAGTTACAGCCGTAACTCTGTGACAAAGTTATATAAAATTAAAACTTACGGATCCGTGGCAAGCTATTGTTGAACCCTGATACTTTTACTGCTTAGTTGTAAAAAAAACTTTTTAATTGTAAAACACTTTCCAAACGCTCCGAATATTATGCTTTTATATTATATTAATACCATGATATTATTATTAATTAATACCGTTAATAAAATTAACGTCGAAGTTTGTTAACTTTTCCCTAAAGAAAATATTGTTGACTTCAAAAATTTTAGTTTTGGCTATATATCGAGCCTTCTTACCTTTTACAGTTTATAAGTTATATACAGCCATGTCACAGAGTACAATTCCGTTCGGAATCAAAGAAACCATATTTGTTTATTGATTGAAAGTGTATTTTGATAGTTTTTTGGCCTTGCAGATACAGAAAACTCCCATTCCAAAAATGGATTCATTCCGATAAATTCTTTCGTCATTTTCTGAAGCACCGAAATACGAAATGAATTCCGTTTCCGAACGGAATTTTACTCTGTGACGTGGCTGATAGTTCGCCAATTTGATAATTTTTTCTAAATATCTCAAAAGGAAATGAAAAAGAAAGAAATGCAAAATTTATAAGAAAATGTAAAACAAATTTTGAGCGTTGGCAATATTTAGTGTTTACAGGTGCTTTTTGACGTTTAGCATTTATTTCACTTTTTTAACCATAAACATTTTTTTTTAGAATATTTTGTCACTTGGACTAAACTAGTGTTGATGACAGTGACTTCAAATTTTTTCTTAGCGAAAAATGGAACTAACTCGTGAATATTTTCGTAAAATGTTTTTTTAGCACATTCGAAGTGGATTGTCAAGACAGCATAGCATAGATCAACTCAATTCGAATTTAGTGCATTAAAAATATAGTTATTGACCTCAAACTGATAAATCAAGTCACATGCTGCAACAAATCGCGACAAAGAGAAATCCTTGGGCATTAGTTTGACGAGCATCAATAAGATATTGCATGAATATTTAGCTGTAAAAAATTTTGTTCGCATTGAATTTAGCATAATTTGGCAAAAGTTCGTATAGCTGTACGTGTGTTACTCAATTGGAGTGGAAAATCATTTTTTTTTTACGTAATGGGCCAAGTGTAAGCTTTTTGGACATATTAAAAACTTTCATATTGTTGTCTCATCCACTTATATCTCTTATGGCTAATAAATCACTAATGGCTTAAACGCTCGTTTAGTTGAACTAAACTTGAATTTATATGTAGTTTAAACTCACCGCTATGTACAAATCATTGACCCATGTATTATATGTTGTTAAAAAAATAACATGAGGCAGCACTACGATAAATCTTATCAAATTCATATGGTCTGTATTGGTAGTTTAAACGCCCAATTTGGCTTATATGTTTAGTGATATATAGATTTGTTGGTTTAACACATTTTAAACCAAAAAGAGAATTTAACTTTTTAGCCCTTACTGATCAAGAAACGTCTAATAATTTGTTCATTAAGAGTTACAAATTATATTCATACTTAATTATCCAAGCAATAGTAACTTAAACCATTGTATTAAAACAGACAGGGGTCTCTGGCATGAATCGAACCCGCAACCCCTGCACTGATAGACTAGCTTACTAGCATACCGGAGCACTTAAGATCAGCAAAATACATTCGTATGAAAACTTAAATTTGAATAAAAAAAATATTCACTAATTTTCACAACCAAATAATTTTTACAAAAAAAATATTTAAAATCAAGTGTAAAATCAATTATAGAAGTTTTTGCGAGTGAGTGTTCTTTATGGCAACTGCAATTTTGGTAGGTGACGAAAATTTCTTTGTTGTTGACAAGATTCCAACAAAATTGCAGTGAGCAAAATGTATTTGTTGGCAAGTAAATATTGCCAATAAAAAAAAAAATCGCCAGACAAAATTACAACATGCGAAGTACGACGACAAAAAAATCTGATTCTGTCCGACAATGTCGGCGTCAAAAACTGGCGACGTTGATGATAAACTCGTGTGTCTACTCCAAAAGACATTTTGTCTCTCAAATGCTCATGAACTTACATTTAAATTTTCATTTCTTGTTCCAAGGAAATTTTGTTTTATTCATTTAAAAATAAATTTTTAAAAAGGAAATTGTCTATTATTATTTATGTAGGTTAATATCAAGAGTCATCTTCTTTACAATGACAAGTGCATAAGTTCTTAGTAATTTTGTGCACAAGGTGCTAAATTGTTCAAGTCGATTTGCATTTTATTTTAAATTAACCTTGAGCCAATTACTGCAAAGACATTTTCATTTGTAAATTGTTTACAAAATGTATTTAAAGATTTGTTTTCGTTTTTTTTAATTTACTTTTCCCCCCTATCGCTCGCAAAGAAAAAATATCTTGTAATTTGTAGTTGTTTCTTATTTGCAGCCAAAGTGAAATGTTGCCAACGGGCTTAAGTCGTATACGCCACATGCTGTAGAGGTGACATGCAACATGATTTTAGCGTAGCACAGTAGTACTACTTAGCGCCGCCGCTGCCATAAAATAACAGTGTCACTGTCACAAAATCAACGCCAACTGACAGCCAGCATCGCCACCCCAAGTGTGCCCAATGTAAATCAAAGTTCCTACAATTTAAAATTTAAAGAAAAGAAAAAAACTAACCAAAAGCATAAGAAGACCGAAACAGAAAATCTCTCGTTCAAAACAGAAAAAAAGAGTTGTAATTCATTCTATGGATGTACACAAGTCAGCAATAAAAGAAAATATAAATGAAAGAAAGAAAAGAACATCATCGTCATCCTCTTCAGCAGCAACAGAACATCATGTCTCTGTTGTATTTAGTAAAGTATTAAATAAGGGATTTGTTCCAACTCTTACAGGCAACATTTACTTAATTCTTTAGCTTTTGCTGTTACATCTGCAGTTGGTGTGGTTGTTCCACTACTATCGCTGACGCTGTGTTGCAAGCGCAATGATATCCCACAAACAACAAGCGGAAATGCTTGTTTTATCAAAGTCAAAAAAATCAGAAAATATCCAAACATCCACAGACATCACTATTAACAATTTAACGAATCTGCAGCCATCATCAACAACGTTGGACTTAAGAACAGCAAGAAAGTCACAACAACAACGAAAACAACAACAGACAGCAAGTCAAACATTGAAGAAGAAACCAAATCTAGATGCTGCAGTTGTATTAAATGTAAAATGTCATTGTGATATTGAAAATTCTCGTTGTATTTCATCAAATTCGTTTGGATTTTATCATCATCATTGCATGAATTCGGTTTATTTGTATGAATTGCCAACAAAGTTTTCATTGTTGCCAAGTGTGATTAGTGGTGCTGGTGGCTGTGGCACTACTGCCGCTGGAGTTGGCGATAGCAGCGAACGTAATAAAAAGCGACTTTATTTGGCCGATAGAAAACGCTTTTGGCCTCCGCCAATATTCATTATTTTTATTTCGCTGTTGGAGGTAAGTAACGAACGATTCTTTATTGTTAAAGGAAAGTGTATAGAAAAGTATTCATCTATCTATTTTTTTTTTAATTAATGGCATTACAATAGTGCCTGGGCTTAGGATTCGTACCACATTATTTGTACTGTTTGTCTAGGGAGACGTTATAGCTGCACTTTTTATGAGCGATTCTCTAAAGCAATACTTTGCAAATGGGACTCTGCGGACTCCTGGCGGTCCGTATCAAGTCGCAAAGGTATCGCCACAATTTAATTTGTGCTCAATTTTACCACATTTCTGATAGGTATTCCTTGACCGATTAAATGCTTGGTTTTGGATTTTTTTGCGTTAATTCTTGATGCTTGCTTTTTATATAGTGGTCACCTAAGTAAGCTATTTCGCTAAGTTTTAACCTAAAACTGCGCAGGAGAAACGTTTTGACTAGGGCTCACCAGAGGTGAATTATATTACGAGTTATTCGTGCCGAACATCTAGAAACTGCGGGAAAATCAGGTGCAGTCAATACCTGGGATTCGACAATAATCCGAAATTGATAGATCTCAGGATATTTTTGAAATATCTGGTACCACGGGAGTCAGTACTATTGGTTCAGGCCTTTGTTAGTATGCTTCTTTCGGGAATTGCTTACTGTTTTTCAGGAAGATTGTCTTTGCGGAAGTTTCGCTTTTCCTTTAAAAAGATATTTTGGCGGATCACGTGGTGGTTGTGGTTTACTATCTAAAGTCGAGAGAAGGGTTGCCCTAAAAATTCCACTAAAGGTCTAATTTTTCAGCACTTGTGGGAGAGTCCGGCCTGAGGAAGAGTTATTTCTAGGTACTGTTGCAAATAAACAGATGCAACTAGCATTTTTGCAAAAGCAGAAAAACAAGGAGCGAATGTATAATCTTGCACTAAAATTGCTACCTGGATGTGTGGTTGCGCTCACTTTCGAGGGTAAGTTAACTTATAGTTTGTGACCAAGTGGTTCCGATCCACCATGAAGTAGATCCAAGGACGGGTAACCATGTAAATCTTTTCCATCTCTGCCGTCGAATTGTAAATAAATAAAAGCATGGTTATTTGGTTAAATATAGAACGATTTTAACAAAATTATGTTTGAATAAAATATTTTGGGGCGAATTTACAAGCAGTTGGAAAGATTTTGCTAATATTTGGGCTATGAGAAATTATGGATTAATTCCAACTGTTCGACCTTTTGTCAATCAAAACGAATCTATGATGTGATTTGGTCAAATTTTTTTTTCAAAATTGAGACCTGAACTTTGCCCAAATAAGGTTCAATAGGACAGACAAGCGGTCAGTCGAACGGACGGCTAAGACGATACGTATACGAAAAAGTGGGTGTTGAAGCACTACTTGCTTTCTAATGTGCGTCGCATGATTCAAATCATTCACACGCACTGCTTGAGAAAACACAAGTAGGTCTGTGTTCATACGGCTCTTTTCTTATTGAAAAGATTGCTACTTTATTGGCGAGAGGGGCGAGGGGAAAAGAAACGAGTACACAAATGCCTGTACTGTCTTTACGTTTTGCTTTTTCATTCGTTGTTTAATTTTGTTATTGTTTTCAATATCAAAAAAGCACACATGCAAACGCACGACTATACAAAATAAAAAACATGGCGTAAACATGACATGAATAATTTGAACGCCAATTCATGTTCAAAGAAGAAAAAGGAAGAATCTTTTCAATAAGAAAAGAGCCGTATGAACTCAGACTAGAAAACACAATACGATTTGTTAAGAGAAAATGACTCGTATGACTATGCAAATTATTAAGTGGTCTTGAAAGTTATCAATGCTTTCTGTTAATTTCAATATATAAATGTGTACAAATAGAAAACGAAATGCTGAAAGAGAGAGACATAAAACTATTTAGTTGAGATCTTAACAAAAATAATATTTAAAGTGAGTTTCGTCAACATTTGTACTGGTGTGTGAAAATAACGAAAAGTGATCGGCCCCTGGGGGCATAGAGTGGTTTATTATACATGCAACAGAAAGATTGTTAGATATAATTTTTTTTTTTAGGTTTTCATATGATTCAGAATCACTGAAGTCTTCATCTTTACTAGAATAATCCGTTTTTATTTTCAAAAAAAAATTTTTCTTTTGTGTAGGTATTTTCATTCAATGTATTTTAAAAGTAGATTTTGTTATACATGAGTATGTGTTGACATTTGTTGATTAAGTTTAAGCCAGCAACATTGGCCGCTTAAGCTGGCAAATAAAAGTAATTAATCCTCACCTTAAAAACTAAAACAAAGATTAAAGAAGACTAAATCTCTAATCTCCATGTTAAAAAACCACCCTAAGTATCTAAATTGACAACAATAAATTTGATTCGAAACTATTTTTCCTTTTATTCCAAAAAAATCTTAAATCACATACTTACAATTTTGCGTGTGCAGTAAATAAAAAAATCACTTTATTCTAGTGTTGCATCGATTATAAAAAAATGTTTCTCAATTCTATCGCTGTAATTTCGGTACTAATGAACATCAGACATTATTATGGTTAATGTCAACAAGAATCGCATATTAAATTATACGCACAAGCAAAAAACCCAAAACAAATGATAAAATTAACAAAAAAAAAAAAATATACTGTTAAACTTTGTCCAAATGACCACCAAAATTTAATTAAGAAAACAAGCAGACATTCAACCAAATAACAAGCCAAACAGCCAACATTTCAATGACCACTTGGGTGGTTTTAAAAGGGTATTAGTATTATTTAGTGTTGGATCAGACGCCGTCACCACCAACAGCAGACGCACTGCTTTGTTGTGCACATGTGCCTTATAAAGAATGAACTAAAATTATGCTTGCAAAAACATGATCTACAACTTATTTCAAAACACATGTATTAATGTCGACAAAAAAAGAGCACTTTGGAACAAAAATATGTCATCACACAAACATACGTATGAACGCAATAAAGTGACATGTGGGAGATTTTTTTTATTTATTTTTTCTTCAGTAGGTTCAATGAATTCTGTTTATGTCAAAAAAAGGAATGAAGAGAAAAATGTAATAAAAAAAGTTTGCCATGGCCAGGCTTGAATAAATTAGGTTGCATACCCAATCCTCTTCATACTGCCCTCTTTACACTTTTGTTTTTGAATAAAAAGAAAAAAATCAAATACAATACGCCACTGAGGCAAAAAAAAATCGTCCACACTTTACTTGAACTTCAACCAAAAAAAAAAAAAAAAATTAATTTAGTTTTATCCCTTAAGTATTGTATGTGTTGTGGGCTTTTAACGCCACTATGGCAACACTTTGAATGAAAACAAGTGGCGTGCAGACATACGTCGTTTAACGTGGGTGGTAAACTTAAATAAGCCCCAAAATGTATTTATGAGGAGCCAAATACGTATCGGAGTACGGGACAAAATATAAAAACTACTTAAGAGTTGTACGCATTCAAATATTTTTTATTTATTTAACTCGAAGCCAAGTATTATTAGTCAAAAGTTTTCTATTATTATTTTTATCACGTTTAAATGAAAGTTATTCTTACGTATTGCAGCCTTCTCCTTTTGCTTTCTCCTTCCCATGACAGAAAAGTATGTGCACGTTTTAACACAAGTTGGAATAGAAATTATCATCAGCTTTTGTTGACATTAACAAAATCTATAGTAGAACACTTAGATTTTTATATGACCTTAATTAACATTATGCCAAATATGTAACTTGAGTTTTAATGTGAATATGTATATGCATTTGAAACTTAGTTTTTTGAACAGCAAAGTTTTCAGAAATGTGTTTTTGGAAGCTAGAAGCGGAACCAATGTCGAAAAAGGCATTTTAAGCCAACGGCCTAAAATTTAAATAAAAATCAATCTATTATTTTGGAAAAATCACCACAACTTTGGACGACTATATTATATCAAATTATAAAAAATAAACTTTTGTAAATAGGCGTTTGCGATCTACAAAAAAAAACAAATTTTGTATTAGAAATTTAAATTTTTCTTAAAAACCGTCCCTTCGTCCACTCACTAAATTCAAAATAAAAAGTTGTGCTCCCAATTTGAATGAAAAAAAAATAATTTTATTGGAAATGTGTCCTTTGTGGTGCATTTTTGTTTTTCTGAATTAAAAAAAAATAAACAAATAATTCAAATTTTTTTATAATTTATATTTTCTTTGTTTAAAAAATTCAATTATATCCCTAGAGGGAAGCGAAGTGACACCAAGGTAGTCCCGTGATAGCTCTTTGGTGGTAGAGACCCCGGTTCTAGTTTTAACACTTTCTATGAATAAGACCTACCACTTTTTCATGGGGTTGTCATTGGAGGGGGTCAATTGACACCATTTGACCAGTCACACATATATTCTCAATCGACGTGTGTAGTGTCAGTTACTACAATGTAGTTTTATTTCAATAAAATATAATATTTTTTTAATTAAATTCAAGACCAAAATTTTAGAAAGTCCCTAAAAATATGTCACACCACCGGTAAAGACTGTACTGTAATTCATTACTTTTTCTACCTTTTTGTTCTTGATAAACCAGTTACATGATTGGTTCTCCTTTTACTGGTCATGAGTTCTTTCTTTTTGTACCTGTTCTATTTTCACAACTCTTAGGACCAGTCTGTTGGACCAATTGACACGAATTTCCCGCAGGGATCTTTGAAACTACGAGGCAGATTTAAACACGATGTAAACAAGGCCTGAAGTCAATTTTGTTAACGAATTTTGTATTCTTTTTTAACTGAATAAAGCAAACTGTTCTTAGGTTATTCTAATAGTATGTCGTGCAAGTGCCTTCATTTTTGACATAACGGTATATCTCACCAATAAGAGCTGATTTAGTCAAACGGAGTCCAGTACCCGTGTTCTGTTACTCTGGTGAGAACTTCTCGCATCGAAAAGATGTGAAACAAAATATTCCATCGTTTCTTGCAAAGTGAGAAAAAAGTGTGTCTGTAACTCATGTCGAAAACTATCAAAAGAAATAACGACGTTACGTTATAAATGCCATAATATTACACTCGAAGCCGATGAGTAATTGCAGACGTTGAGAGCGCCAATTACATATATAGTAGACGGCGATCAAAATTTACTAAAATCTAAACATTTTCAACGACATTCGTATATATCAAAAATGTTAAAAGCAAAATAATTAAACAATGAAAAAATCAACCAAGAACAAAATACTTATCTCTTTCGTGTAGAGTTTTTTTCACCGGACTTTTTCGATTTAAAAAAATTTCCCGGGATCCCGGGATCCCGCTCCATATAAATAATACAAAGTAAATTTTGGTATTAATTAATGAAAAAAAACTTTTATAAAAAAAAACGTAAGGGAACTTGTTCACAAAGAAAGTAAAAGACATGGTTCAATACTAAAAAATTAATTGAAGATTGACATAGAAACTTGAATTATTATTACCTCACGCCTTTCTTCCCTATTATTATGCTTTTATTCAGTATTATTATGCTCTAGATACAAGATAAAAAGATAACATAAACATAACAATTTAATTCATAAAACAATAATAAAAACAAAATAAAAATTGAGATCAAAAAGTTTATTAATAAAATAGATAAAATATTTTAAAGAAATATATACAGTACTTTTCGCTTATAGTCACATCCTTTAGTTGCAGACAAAACGTGGACTATATCGCTAATGTGACTATAAGGCTAATTCACATATATGCCACTATGAGGCATATAACTGAATTCGAATGTAATCAAGTTCTGTGAATATAGAAAATAAAAAAATCATATAAATTGCACCGACATCAGGCTTATGGTTTTGCAACAGAGTTGCATAATGTATAAAAAATAGCTAAAATAAAACCAAGATATTTCATAACTGATACCAAAGGCATAAACTAATTTTTTACTAGTAGAGCCTTGATGACAAAAATTAAACAATTTAATTCTTTTTTTCTTTGGATGAGTTGGGGTTTCGAAAACTAAATAGAACTTAGTAAATATTGCTAATGTGACTATAACGCCATTAATTTGCTTTACTTTTGCATTTGATGACTGTTGATAGATGGCATATATGGCAAATGTGCTTATATCGCTAAATGGACTATAACGTTAATAATTTATATTAAATTAACTTATAGCGGCAAAATAACCAGATTAAATGGACTATATCGCTAATGTGACTATAAGCGTTGTGACTATAAACGAAAAGTACTGTAACATTTTTTAATGGCTTAGGAAATAACTTTCTGACACACTCAAAACGCTTCGTAAGTCGTCAAAAAGTATATTCCCGATTTTATTTACTAATTATCATGTTTCCAAAAAATTTCGTTAATTTTTTACCGAGGTTGGACAAATAGTTAAAAGTGCACCGTTGTAGCATGCTTCGGATTCACAATCAGAAGCAATTTTTTCTTTTTTATAAACAACGTCTATATCAGTCAAATGTATGTCAAGTTTGATGCAAAAATAGCATGAACCGGACTGCTTCTTCCAAACCTTTTCATTTCAATAGGTACATTTGTAATCTTTAGGACAATGTGTTTTTCAAGTTGTATGTTGTAGTATCTTACACGAGTTTCCGAAATGTTATTTTATTTCGGTTTCCCCGCACTTCACGGTTATATAAACCAACACAAATTGTATCATAGTCATATCTCAAAATTTTAAGTAACTTTAGCAAAGTTTTCCTTCATACCTTTTCGTATTATATCTCAAACTGAACCGAAGTTATAGCAAAATATATCTTTAAATCGGTACATTTTGAAAATTTTTATCGCATTTTGCCAAGATCGTTTTTTTTTGTAGATATGAATATGTTGCAATAAAGGAGCGATATGTTTAGGTATCTCCTATTTTTAAGATTTGTTCATGAACAATGAAACTTTACTGCCTGCATCTTATTTTGAATTATAGTACTTTATTAACTCTTCACTTCACTAAATGTAATAATTATCAACTGTTGCACTGCCCATTCTGCTTTTAGTAGATTTATTGCATCAGGAGACATTGATTTAAATACATGTACTCACTTCTTGTAATTGATCTAATCCACAACCCATCCACAGATGCTAATTTTTAGAGAATAGAAAACTAAATTTCAAAGTATAAATAGCTATTTTCTGAAATTATGAGGAATTTTTTACGGGAAATAAAATAATGGAAATTCCCGCGAGTTATTTCCTCACGTGACAGCTTTTTTTTAGAAGCAGTTATGGGTGAAAAACAGTTGTGTTTCTTTTCTCACGTTTCAATCGAAAAGTGTCTTGACGCGGGAGTTATAGTACATGTGCACAAATTCGAGTTCAGTATTTAAAATAACCAAAAATATCACTTTCAGTTTTTCGGCAACAAAAAGTGTAAATTGTGTCATCAACTTCATTTTTTTCATCAATATTATTTATCTGTTTCATTTTTTTTTTCACTATATTCCTAAAATTTTTTATTTGGTTCTTATTTTTACACAATGCAAGCCTCCATTTTTGCTTTGCATTTAAATGTAATTTTTTTCTTGTACAGGGAGGTAATTTTTATTTACGTGTAAAACGTTAAAAGCTCACCCCCGAGTGCTTCTGTAATTAACCAAGTCTCGCAGCCGTACAACACAACAAATTTTGGGTTAGAGTTGAATAACCGTATTTTTGTACGAGTTAATAAAGAGGATGATCTCTTGATTTTCCAGAGCTATAGATATCCTGCTTAGAATATCGCTGGCAGCACCGTTGTCTGCTCAAATAACACTATCAAGGTTATTGAAAGAGTTGACAATTTTAATTTAATCAACGCCCACTTTAAAGTTAATGCTTGGGTCGAGTCAAAAAGAAAATAGATTTTGCTCGAAAACTCATATGTACTAGATTTTGTTGCAGTATAAACGGGCTTTAATTTAGTAGAACATTTTATTTTGATTAATTTCAAACTTTAATTTTATAAACAAAAAAAAGTTTGACTGTGTGTTTCACAATTTGGAACGTTAATGCTCGCATAGAAAATTTGTATGAAATATTTATGTAACAGACAGTTAACGATTCTAAAATAAAATGTAGCGTATAAGTATCGAAAAATCCTCATATTTATTTGAGAAACCGTATGCTGTTGAAGTTGTCTAGACAAATTTATTTTTTTTTTTAAAGTATAATTTTTTTTAACTGGTCATTAATCATTGAGGATGTTATAAAAATGTAATAAAACCGCAACAAATCTAAAGTAATTTATTTTTTTTTTTTCGGAAATAAAAGTACATACTTCCTTCCTACTAGAAGTTATTTTGAAATAAAAGATGTAAAAAATGTACAGAAATACAAAAAGTTTTTCGCTTAAATGAATATTTTATGTACGACTGGTATAAAAATAAAAAAATCAGCAAATGGGAGTTCCATATCTAATGTTAAATATGTATGTCGAAGAATGTATACTTATATGTATGTATATGTACAATATTAAAGTTTTTATATCCGTATAAATAATTTACAAGCGTTCTGAGTTCTGCAATGTATTGTTTGAAAAAGTATTTGGAGGGAAAATAAGTTTACTTCAGTATTTTAATTTTCTTTTTCTAAAAAAAATTTAATTAAAATATAAATTTTAATTAAAAGAAATTTCATTAACGATATTCTAATAAAAATACATTTGTCAAATGCATAAGCTCGTAATAACGTCGTATTCGTTGCATAATCGTATAATTATACAATATTTGGGGGACACAGCATTAAAATGTTTATTTTGTTTGAAACCCAACAGTATTTTTTTTTAAACAATAGTAAAGTATTATTTAGGACATTATGAAGATATGACTTAATAGCACACCTTGTGAATCCCCCAATTGTATATTTGTTGTAAGTAATTTTCATACAATAGTTTGTTAAGGCTAGTTTACACTATTATTCTTTGTGAGAAAGTGTGATAGTGCATTCACACTTTAAGACTTTTTTTAATTTTTTTTTTAGCGGGAATGTTTTTTTTTTTTTTTTTTTTTGCTGAAAAGAAAGCTTATATCTTTTCCAATAGGTAATAAGTTTCATGGATGAGAAAGAACACCTGTAAGGCCAAAATGTCAAACTTGACCCCCTCTAACTCAGAAACTGACTGACCTTGTTGAAAATTGTGTCTAAACTACTATCCAATAGGACTAACCTTAGTGCAAATTTCATCCAAATCGGAAGACCGATTTAAAAATTGGGTCACTTGACATGAAATCCCCCATATGTTTAATTAATTTCAAATAATTTTTTTAAACAGTTTTAATTGAAATTGCTTATCAATTAATATTTATTACCATTTCATCAAATTAAAACTCCCATACCTGGTTTATTTTTATGATATCGAATAATCTGAATGTTAACTTTTGTTAAAGAAGAAGAAAACAAAAATCGTATTTTCTTAAGCTTCGTTCACAATCAAAGAAACATTTTCACTTTGTGTTCATAATAGAGCAACAATTTTTTTCGCAACCACACACATTTTGCACTAAGGAACTGTTTGCAAATTTTGCCCACAACAATATTATGCATTTATTATTATTTGTTGGAACATTTTGTTAAAATTTTCATTCAAAACTTAATAAAATTATTTTAAACGTCAGAAACAATTTCATACAAATTGTTGCTGAAGTTCTAGTTGAATCATATTTTTAAAAAACTTTAGTTACATTTTTGTTTATAAAATGAAAGGAAAATATATGAAATACTTTGGGAAGAAATAAGATAGAAGAAAAACGAAATTGTTGCTGTGATTGTGAACGAAGCTTTAAACGATAAGCCGTACGACAGAGCTTGTGAATTGGACAATTTTTTCTTCAAGATAATCATACGAGGTTGAACCTCCAGCGGTCTAAATGTGGAATTTTCGTAAGTGATTATCTGCCGTTATGTGTTCCCCCATGTTTCAACTTTACAATAGATATACACGATATGAAAAGAATATAACAAAACAATGTTTCTTTATGACTAGCACAAAGCTTTGCAGTTTGGTAAAAAGGTCTGAGGTCAAAAATTGCAGTTTTTCGTAATGTTCAATTGAAATTATTGATTTGCCTTATTTAGTTTGCGTATTTTCTAAGAAGCAAATGATTACGGTTGGAAGTAGTTGTGCTAAACTAAAGCCATTGACACCAAACGAAAAAGGAAAAAAATTTACTTAACCCAATCAAAAATTTGACATTATTTTTTTTGACTTAATACCTTTTTGTTCAGCATTAAAGGAATATATTACTATTGATCATATATGTAGAATAATACGAAATTAGATTTAGTAGTGAACACAGTTTTACAGACACAGGCAAAGAAAAAACAATTTTCTATATAGTCACCTCATTTTCTACCAAACTATTTTTAACGAAAAATTTTTAAACATTTTGTGGTTACATACATTTTCATAGTATTCGAATGTGTATTCTAAGGCAAATTACATTCCTCAAAAGCCTTTATACTTTAATAGTCTTTGTATATAATATATAATTTATATAATAAATGTTACTCACCATGAGAAATTTATTCCCTGTTTGTATTAGTTATATTATGGTTACTTTAACCATATTGTTTTCGCCGGCAACCATATGGTTGCCTCGAAACATGTTATGGTAAGTGATAACAGTAATATGATTATCAGTTGTTTAAAAACAGCATTAACATATTCCTCTGTTGCAAGAGCAACATGTTTGGTTGAAAAAATAACACGCTATTATTAGTTGCATTATATAAGCATTAACAACACTGTTTATATTAACTAAAGAAGTTTTGCAGGGTTGTCAGATTTCTTTAAGTAAGAAATCGCCAAAAGTCAATTTTGTCCAGTTTTCGTAAATTTTTTATTTTTTTTTTTTTTAATTAATATAATTTCAGACAAAAATCGCCGAAAACTTTGAAGAATACAAAAAAGTCGCCGAAAGCAAATTTTGTTTAGTTTCTGTTATTTTTTTTAAATAACAGAAAATAGAGATCATATATTGAGTTAGAAAAACTAAAGTTAAGTACACAAGTCTATAAGAGCATACACTTCAGCCTCATCGATTTCATTTCTGGTGTTTTGACCTGCATACATACTTTTAGAATTCAATAGTGACTGAATATAAAATTTACTTAAAATAATAACAAATCAAAAATCATGTGAAAAAGTTGCCAGATTTTTTTTTTCAAATAAAAATAACAAACTGTTAAAAAAAATCGCTGAAATAATATAAATGGTAAAAATAGCCAAGTAAATCGCCAGTTATATCAAAATCGCAGAAAAAGTCGCCAGTCGACAAATGGAAAACCCCACCGCGAAACACGTTTTAAATTCGGCACCTTTGACGAGAAATCTCCATATCTGACAGCCCTGAAGTTGTGAGAAATAAAAATATAGTGGGTAATTGCAAGTAACTTAGCAAAGGTGAATTTGAAGTATAAATTCGGCTTAAACATGTCCTGTGTTTGTTTACGAGCCTCTGAAAAAATTTGTTTTTCTAAGACGTACCCCTAAAATTTTTTTCTTTACAGATTACAAAGAAACACACATACTATTTACTACATTCTGCCTTAGTTTATTTGGCTTTTAGCGACAAAGCATTATAAGTTATCATATTTTTGGAGTTTTTTTTTTAAAATTCAAATATAGAAGCTTACGAGAATTTCATCGGGAATAAATTTGATATTCTAGTCCGCCCACCTCTAAAATAGTGTTAACAATTTCACGGGAACTTTTATACTAGTAGTAACACTGGTTCACAAATTTTTAACTTTTTGCCATAACCTCAAAAATTAAATGTTTTCTCAGATAAATCGGGGCTACTGAAATATTTCACCTTGTTCGTTACAATAAAATGAGTATAAAAAATGTTAAAGAAAACGCATTTCCAATGACACCTGTAATTACAGGAAACCCTGATTACTGATTTTTTTATGATCGTGTAAATTCGGTAATCCGGACTCCACTAATCCGGAATATTCGGTAACCCGGACAGAATTTTGCAGCTCATTGCGTATTCTATAATCCGGATTGATTGCATCTCTATAGTCCAGATTGAATAACACCCATTTTTATTTATTTTTTTATTCAAATCACAGCATGCTTTGAAAAATACAGTCATTGCGTATTCTATAATCCGGATTGCTTGCAACTCTATAGTCCGGATTGAATAACGAAATTGTCAAACGAAATTAATATTATTTATTGTTAAGTATGTATGTGCGTAAATGTGTATTTTTTTATTTTAGCTGAACTGTACAAAGTAATTTTTATGTTTAATTTTGCTATGAATTATTATTATTTTTGATAAATACATACATGCGGTAATCCGGATAATTCGCTAATCCGGATTGGGGATTATCGAATTTTTACTGTATTTGATATAAACCCATGTCATAAAAGTCTTTCATCATATTTGGAATAGAAAACCCACTTGCTACTTTCTGAAATGAATTTTATATATCTTGGAGCGATTGCGATAGTAAAAAAACGCATGTCTCTGTGCCCGAAAATCCACTTTCTTTCAAACATGAAGCGAATAATTTCGAGTTCTCTTTTGACAAGTTTAAGTCACGATGTAAATCATTAAGTGCGCTTTGACTCATAGTTTAATATGTATTCGTATCATTACATAGAATTAAAACTCAGATTTAAATCTCTGATGTTACTTGTAATGCCTCCAGGTTTTCGCTTTGGGAATGGAGATCAATTGATTTATATCCGGATAACTAACATAACCATTTATTCCGCTGTGCACTTTGGTCATGGAGAAATAGCAATCAGTTATTTGATCAATTGGATCCCTCCATTCAACTAGCTCAGCTAATGACAAATACTCCTCCATGCCCTTTCCAAATTTAGCTAAAATTCGTGTCCATGGTTTATAGTCAGACAGACTTCAAACAAACTAAGAGTTATCAATATTTACATAATTTAATATAAAATGCAATTTGGAAATCTTAAAAGTTATTAAAACAACAAAAGCGGGCCGGGCCAGTGGCTGACTTCATAAACTCGGTGTTGCAATGAAACACTGAAAGGCATAGAATTCATAGACAACTTTTCTAAAAGTAATGCCTTGAGTTCATTATTGAATGCTAAACTTTTTCACTGCACAACGGCTGCAAAATTTGTGTATTGTTTTTATTTGTGATGCTTTGTCAACGGATTCGTGAAATAAACCGATAAGTAGTGTTTTCATACGGGATTTCCCGGGACAAAAATCCCGGTATCCCCCATATTTTTCGGGAAAAAAAATTCCGGAAAATTTGTGTGGGAATTCCCGGGATTTGTTTTTATTTTATTATGGCAATTTTACTGCTGATAATGTGTAATTGTAAATAAGTTGTGTCATGAAATAAATCTTAGCCAATAGGAAAAAAGGGGTTAAGTAAAAAAAACGCATTTTGAGTCTTTGATTGGCTTTAGTTGATTTTTTCTCTCTTTTGTTTGGTTTAATTCACTTTAGTGTAGCACAATTGCTTCTAATAGTTATCAAGCTTTAAGGAAAAAAAGTCTATGAAATACACCAAATAAATAGTTTTCAATTTAACATAACGAAAAAATACAGTTTCTGACTTAAGAAATTTTTGCCAAACGCCAAAGAGATGTCAAATCATATTCGATAAGTAAGGCAATGTTTAAAGACCCACATTTATTTCATAAAAACGAAAAAAAGTAGTTCCCACTTACTTCAAAAATTTTAATGATTTTATATGCAGAGCATCTGCATAAAAAATTTTTCGAATTAGGTTTTGTAAGAAATGATGACAAAAGTTAATAATAAAGAAAACGCTTATTCGATTCGAAGAAAATAATTTGATTTAAAAAAGAAGTACAAGTTTTGAAAAAAGTGCTAAGAAAACTAAAAGTGTCTAGAGATTATATAATGGTCCTTTGGCTATTCGTAGAAAGGAAACGATTTTTATCATTGAAATCTTCTTGATAAAAACTAAAAAATTAAAAATGGTTATTCTGAACTGAAATCCTATTTGAACAGAAATATTATGTAATAATTTGTTTGAATAATTTAACTTTTTTGGTTTTATATAAATGCTGTTGTCTTTGAATTTATTCTATGGCAATAAGTGCTTAAGTCTATTTGTTAAGTTTTATAGGAGAACAACTTAAAACTTTAAAGGTAGCTTTTCATCAGTTTTCAATCAGTTGTCTGCGGTTATAATTTTTTTAAGTTTTTATACCTAAACACTCATAATGTCACAGATCGGAAGTTTTTATTATTCCAAATATTATTGCACATTGAAAAAAGATAGCCAAAAAGACATTTTGCTTTAACTTTCTCAAAAATCGTACATAATAATTGAAATTTTACCCATGTGTACTTTTGAACATGAAGATTTTAAGGTGGCATTAAGAACTTTTTGCCACAGAAATAAAAAATTTTAATGCATTTATAAACTTATTAAATTGATCTCAGGAAATGTTATTTGAGATGTAATTGCATCAATTTGTATTGAGCGGAATTCCCGGAATCCCGGGAAATTGAAAAAATAAATCCCGCTTTCCCGGGAAATGAAAATGAACGGGAAAAGAAAAACTCTACCTAAATAAGGTACATAAATATAATAGTATCGCGTATATCTCGAAAACGCTTCTTGAGAAAAAAAATTAATGCCATATTCGTGTTCAGCAGCCCCAATTCAGCTTGGAAAATATATAATTTTTGAGGTCTAAGACTCCATATTTTGGCTCCTTGAGTAATTCTAAGTAGATTGAGCCATATCAGTCTGTCTGTTGAAAGCAAGCTCACTTTCGAAAAACTCAGAAGAAAAGAACAAACTCGGTGTCAAATTCTGTCAAATGCGTGAAGATCGGTCCATAGTTAATTACTATAACGAATAATGATATTTTACTCAAGATTGTTAAAATTGCTTAAAAAAAAGCATAAAACTTCCTGATTGTCGGTCAATAATTTAATATACAGTGGCCGACAAAAGTCTACATACGACCCTCATTTCTTTCACCTGACGAGACCAAAAGCATTATGAAGAAAAGTAATGATGCAGGTTTGTTTGAAATCTGGTTTTATTAATAAAAAACGAAAAAAACAACTTACTTCAATATACACTTTAAAAAATATTTACAAAAAACGAAAAAATAGCATTGACAAAAGTCTAAATACGGCTTGTAAGCTAACATAAAAAACATTATTGAAACATTAAATAATATTTTAATTATTAAATTTAGTATTTGGTTGGGCCACCATTGGCATCCTTAACAGCCTGTAAGCGTCTGGGCATTGAATTAACTAAATGATTCAATCGGCGTAATTCTTAGCCATTTTTCTTTCAGCATCTTTGTCAACATTGGAGCGCTAGTAATATGATGCTTTCTGATTTTACGTTCCAAAATCTCTCAAACGTGTTCAATGACATTTAAGTCCGGGCTTTGAGGTGGTGTGTGCAATTGTCGGGGGGCATAGTAAAGCAGTCATTCTTTTACAACTTGAGCGTTGTGTGTCGGGTCGTTATCTTGTTGGAAAATCCAACTCTTACCAAGATCTAATTTATTGACCGATGCTCCCAGATTTTGTTCTAAAATAGACTTATATTGAAACCGATCCATATTACCTTCGACAAATACAAGATTTCCTACACCAGATGCAGCGACAGCACCCCAAACCATCACGTTGCTACCCCCATGCTTAACAGTAGGTACTAAGTGCTTCGGATTCATCGCTGTATTAGCTTTTCTCCAAGCTTTCGCTTTCCTACCACTTCCAAAAATATTGTATTTTGACTCATCTCTAAACAAAACTCGTTTCCTGATGTCAAATCCTTTGTCAAATGAATTTTGGCAAATTCCAAGCGAAGTTTTCGGTTTTTTTGCTTAAAATGGGTTTTTTGCGCGGAGTTCTGCTGTGGAAACCATTATTATTTAGGGTTCTTTGAATTGTTCGTGGATGCAGAACCGTATTTGATCTTATTTTTAGCTCTTGGGCCAGCGTTGTGGCATTCACTCTTGGAATTTTTTCCACTTCTTTCATTATAAAGCTGACATCTCTGCGACTAAGCTTTTTAGGGCGACCACTACGAGGTTTATTTTCAATAGAACCAGTGTTTTTAAAATTATTAAATACAGTTTGAACTGTTGCTTTACTTAAACTCAACAGTTTTGATATTTCCCGGAACGATTTTTTCTCGTTTCTATATTTTACGACTAAGTTTCTCACATCAGTTGAAATTTCTTTTCGCGAGGCCATTGTTACAATTGAATTATGCTGGAAACTGTCCAGAATGCAACCGAATGCAATTGATTTGAAATGTAAAACATGCAAAAAAGTAAATTTAAAAAATATAAAGGTACTTAGCCGTCATCATCCAGCAGCAAGCAAAACACAAAGCATGACATGTTGGCCGTATGTTGACTTTTGTCAATGCTATTTTTTCGTTTTTTGTAAATATTTTTTAAAGTGTATATTGAAGTATGTTATTTTTTTCGTTTTCTATTAATAAAACCAGATTTCAAACAAACCTGCATCATTACTTTTTTTCATAATGCTTTTGGTCTCGTCAGGTGGAAGAAATGAGGGTCGTGTGTAGACTTTTGTCGGCCACTGTATATCTAAAGCGCAATCAATTTTAATACTGAAGTCCGTTTTTATAAAGATTAATAATCAGCCTAATTCCGGTTGCGGTTGTCGTCATCGACAGTGTCGTTTTTTGTAGAAGATTAAAAAACGACACTGTCGATGATGATAACGACAACCGGAATAAGGAATAAATATATAGATATCAAGTAGAGCCTACTTTTGAATTGTTCGAACTGTCGGTGGAGGGTATCAAAGATTCGGCATACCCGAATATAGCACTCTTACTTATTATATTTTAATAACCTGTAAAGCCAACTTTTCTCTCAAAGTCAAGTGAAACACTGGAATCAAGTCACTTGCTTATTCCCACATTTCCTTGTTATTTGTTATTTCAGATTTATATCATTAAATATACATAAGGAAGCTTACAGAAAAAACAGGGCAAAACTCCACAAAACACAACTACATAAACATATAGCACACGCACACATACATATTTGTGCGACTTCAAGTTAGAAGTTGTAACAAACAACGAAAGGAATAGAAAAAATAAAAATATTCTTTAGTCGAGACACCATGTCAGACAGTCAAGATTGCCTTGGAGTTTCCATAATGGCTTTTGGAGTTTGAAAATACCGATGAAACGTACACAAACAAATATATTAAAACGGAAAAACTAATATACGTTGTTGTAAGTTTTATATTTCTTTATTCAAGTACATAAATATATACATATTTTATTGAATGTGGCATTTTGTAAAACAAAGTAACAATTATATAGCAAAATGCTGCAAACATTCACACTCCAAGAAAAGAACGTGCTAAACTTATACTACGTTTAATAGAATAGTATATACGAGGGTAAACTGAAAAATTGTTTGCTACCCCGATTGCTGTTTTTTTTTTTTTTTTTTTTTTTTCAATATTTATTTATTGAATCTTCATATATTTAATATGAACTAACAATAATTAATCAAATCTTATCCTAATACTTTATTTATGTCCTGCCATTGCCAGACAAAAATGTTCTTCATCACGGGTTCTGTTCACATATATAAGTGTTTATCGCTCATCTAACTGGGTAAGTGCTGCAGTGTCTCTTCTTCTTAAGCGAGTGTGGCCGCCATGATTTAAGATATTTCGAGCTAGTGGATTTGGGTGTTGTTCAAGCCTTTTTAAATATTTTACCGCATATTTTGTAATCATAGTTTTGACTAATGGAACATTGAGATCCTTGTGAATATTTGAGTTTTTAACATACCAAGGGGCAGCTGTGATTATTCGAAGAATTTTATTTTGGCGCCTTTGAATTTTTTCTATATTAGAGGCCGAGGCAGTGCCCCATAACTGAATACCATAGCACCAGATTGGCTTTAAGATGGAGTTGTAAAGAAGAAGTTTGCAGTCGAGACTAAGGACAGAGTTTCTACCAATAAGCCAATGAATTTGAATGGCTTTTAGTTTCATTTGAGTTAATTTTGCCTCTATATGGCATTTCCACGTTAATCGCCGATCCAGATGTATACCGAGATATTTTACATGCGAATGTTGAGGAATTATTTGATTGTTGATTGTAATATGGGGGCAAGATTCCCGGCGCAAGGTGAATGTTATATGCACACATTTTTGCTCATTGACCGTTATTCTCCACTGTCTTAACCATATTTCTAGTTGAAATATATGATGCTGTAAGTAACGAGATGCTTCATAACGGTTTTCGTGGATGCTTAGAAAAGCTGTATCGTCTGCAAATGTTGAAGTTTGTGTATAGTTGCTGGTTGGCATGTCCGAAGTATAAATTAAGTATAATAGGGGGCCCAGGATGCTGCCTTGTGGGACTCCAGCGTCAATGGGCTGAGGTGAACTTAAGAAATTTCCTTCTTTAATAATAAATTGACGACCGACTAAGTAGCTTTCTAGCAGCTTGTGTGTGTTAGCTGGTAAATTTTGCTTCAATTTATGTAATAAGCCTTCATGCCAGACTTTATCAAAAGCTTGCGAAACATCGATGAAGAGTGCTGAGCAATATTTCTTTTCTTCAAATGCTTTTCTTATGACATTTACTATTCGATGAGTCTGTTCGATTGTGCTGTGTTTTCTTCTAAATCCGAACTGATGGTTTGGAATACATCTATTTTCACTTAAAATCGGTGTTAATTTTGAAACTAATAATTTCTCAAACAGCTTTGACATATTTGATAATAAGCTAATAGGCCTATAAGACTCAACTTTTGTATGATCTTTACCTGGCTTTGGTATCATGGTAACTAAGGAAACCTTCCATTTTTGAGGATAGTATTCAAGGCGTAAGATAGCATTAAAAATAAAAAGAATAATTTTCTTTGCTATGCGAGGTAGCTCTAAAAGCATTTTATTACTGATCTTATCAATACCAGGTGCCTTCTTAGTGTTTAAGTCACAAATAGCCTTTTCGATTTCTCTTATCTCAAATCTGAAGGGTATAGCTGCTCTAGCAGCAACAGGTGGTAACTCGACCGCAATATTGTGAGATATATTTGGTGTAAATACGTTTTTTAAATGATCGACAAACAGGTTTCCTTTTTCAACATCATTTCTTGCCCAACTTCCATTTAAGTTTCTTAATGGTGGCTTAGATATAACTGGCCTTTTTAGATTTCTAGCTGCACGCCATAATGAGTAGTCTGATTGTGGAGTTGCATCAAGTTCCTTGAGATATTTGTCCAGTGAAGCCGTTTTCTGAGTCTGCAGTAACATTCTCAACCTTTTTGTACAGTCTTTTAGTAAGTTCTTAAGTTGAGGGGATCTGTGCAATTGCCACTCTCTACGAGCTCTCCTTTTTTCAGACAAAAGACGCTCGACATCTGAGGAATATATTTTATTATTTTTGGTTTTTTTAGGGGCAATACTGGAATGTTGAACAGCTAGTTTTAGAAAACTGTCAAAATTGACAATAGAGCGATCTATATACTCCGGTGTGCTAAGCGGAATATTTTCTGTGCAATGGGTACTGAGATATTTTTTATATTTTAACCAATTTATATGTGTAGCTGACGTCGCTATGTATCCAGAGGGAGATTCAATTCTACTGGTGTTTATTATAGTAACTATTGTAGGTGTGTGATCAGAGGATAATTCTAAGGAAGCTTCAACGTGAATCATTTTTGTGGGGATGTTTTTAACAACGCCAAAATCAATGACATCTGGAATTTTTTGCGCATCAGCAGGCCAATATGTTGGTTGGCCACTCGCGACAACATTTAAATTCATTTTAGAAATTGTATTAAATAAAACACGACCCTTTGGTGTTATTAGTCGTGACCCCCAGAAGGTATGTTTAGCATTATAATCGCCAGCAGCCAGGAAACAGGGCCCCAATGACTTATAATATTTGTAATATTGGCTTTCTGATATTGCAAATCTAGGTGGTGAATATAGAGATGAAATTACTATGCTTCGATTTAGCTCTTCGACACAAATGTTCGTAGCTTGGAGATAATCTTCACGATGATCACACATTGGGTAGTGTTTAATTCGGTTTTTTATTAATATAGCAGAACCTCCACAAGCTCTATCTCGAGGGTCCTTGGTATCATATAGAGTATAACCATTAATTTTAAACGTATTTCTTGAGGTCAAATGAGTTTCAGAAACCATCATGACATCAATTTGTTTATTTTTAAGAAAGTATTCTAATTCATTTTTATGTTGGCGGATGCCGTTTGCGTTCCAAAAACAAATTTTTAAACAGTTCATGGCTTGTTAAGAATGGCTTGCAATAACATCGATTGCATTCTAAGAATTTCCTGCATCATATTACCCATTGTGTTTGTAAAATTATTTACTGTTTGCACTAATGTTTCCATGGTTTTTTCTAGACGACTTAGATTAGAAACTGGGGTTTCGTCATTACTTGACGAAGCGCCTTGCATTGGTACATTGTTTGATTTTAAGACGTTAGCATAAGAGGTTCTGTTACTACTAGGCTGCGGAGCCTGAAGGTTATTACTGTTTACTTGATTTGTTACCTGCATTTGAGGGGGATTAGTTTTCGGTCCAACCGACTGCTTGACGATAGTATATACAGGGCATCCTCTATAATTGGCAGTGTGATTACCACCACAGTTGCTGCATTTTTTTACGTTGGGGTCGGTTTTAGACTTATCGCAAAGAACTGTACCGTGTAGCTCACCACATACTACGCAAACAGGGGGTAAATAGCAGTATGCCTTAGTATGGCCAAATTCTTGGCAGTTCAAACATTGAACGGGACCACCTCTCTTGTGCGGCTCCTCTATAGTTACTTTTCTGTACAGAATGTATTTTAAATCATAGATGGGATGCGTTTCATTTTTTTTAAGCTTAACGTCGCCGGGTTCAAACTCCACTCGAAAAAGTGGTTGGGGAATTTTTTCTCTATTTTTAATGTTTACTACATGCTTTACTTTGAAGCCTTTTTCTTCTAGAAATGTTTTTACCTCTTCTGGGTCCACACATGAGTCAATACCCTTAATCACAACTTGAAGACCTTTACTGCTTTTCAGTTGGTATGTATAAAAGTTTTTTTTAAGTGCCTCAAAGTTGCTTATAATTTTGCGAAAATCACTCTCATGATTGACTTGTATTTTTGTTTCGTTTATACTACCACGCTTGATAGCAGCTACGTAAAACGAATTTTCACCTATAACCGCTATCAAACTCTTTATGAGCTCAGTAGAATTTTGCTCCCTCAGATATATGGGGGGAGGCTTGGACGATTTTATGACGTTTTGTGCTTCAGAGGATTCATCCTCCAGAATTGCAAAACGATTTTGGGAATTTATTTTATTAAAAGATGGTACTTTTGAGGCCGAAGCAACTGCTGCAGAGGTAGGGCTGCGCCCCCGTTTAAGCACTGTTATGTACCTGTCCATACCAACTTGTACTGTAGGCTTTTGAGAAATTTTTACTTGAGTTATTGAGTTGTCCATAGCGGCTGTTTTGGGGTTAACCGTTTCATCACTTGTTAAAGTTTTTTTTTGCTCTGTGGCAACACTTGCAGTTAATAAATTTGTTATTGTATTACGATCGACCGTATTTGTAAACAAAGAGGGCGAGAGGGAACGAGTTCGAGTAATAGGTTTAGCCGTTAAATAATTGCTATCATCGATTCTTTTTTCTACGTTTGTTTCGTCAACACTCAATGTAACATATGCATTTCTTTCGTTTTGTTTTATTGTTTTTGCATTATATGCATTCATAAGAGTTTTTTTTTTATATATTACTGTTTGTTAATTGCTGTTTGCTACAGTTTCATGTTTGTTGTTGAAGCTTAAAAAACCATAGTTGAACAAATCCGAACATTTAATTACATAAAGTACATGCGAATGTGGTCAGTTTAATTTTCGATAGTAGGACTTATACGTATATCTGTGGTTTTCATGGGCAACCGCGTATGTCCACTTTTTCGATTTTGAAATGTTGATGCCATATTGCTTAATTTTAAACTCTTTTTACATGATTCTAAAAATTTTTTAAAACAGATAGACCCATTCCGATTTTTTAACCCAATTACAAAGTTCGAAAGGTGCAATACCTATCCCATAGTTTGACCTAGAATGGTTTCTTCGGCTCTCCTAAAAAAATTTATTTTAAGATATACGCGGTTGTCAATGAAAACCACAAATATATTAGATTTAGGACCCTTTATATACTAGAGGCCTGCACAATTCCATTTTAACACACATTCAAACAGAGTTCTCAAAACAGTTTCGAATTATAAGAAAAACTGCTGTTTTTTCTAATTTTCGGGGTTTTAAGAACTAATTTTTAAAAAAGTACGGTTTTCGAGTTATTTGACAAATCGATTTTTTTTGTCCCGAAATATTCAACAGAATCGAATATTTTTGTTTTTTATAAAGTGTTCTTATATTTTTTTATTGTAATAAAAATTGCAAAAATTCATACATACTTTAAAAAGTGTACGTTACATATCTAAATATTAGAAAGTTTATTGAAAATAAATTTTAAAACACACATAAAGTAAAGCAAGGCTCAATTCTTAAAATGTCCAAGTCTTAAAAATGTATGTACATAAAACAGGCGTTAAAGTTAAAGAAACGCTTTCGAACTTAAAATCTAAAGCTGCAAGTAACTTCAATCTCTCTGTAAAAGGTTTTTGAAACATAAAACATTGTGTTATGTTTTATCCTAGTGCGTGACATAAGATGATATTTCAATAAATGCTATTCAAAAATCTAAGATGGCGTTAATCAAATCAATGAATATAAAAATGTCATCGAGTGCCACAACAATTTGGAAGTTGATTTTTGATTTTAATAGAGAAAGGAAACATTGATGTATTTAAATATTTAAAACAAAAAAGTAAGATTTAAGAAAATCAAGTATCAGTTCTATATTCGGCTATGCCGAATCTAATAAACCCTTCACTAAAATAGCAACAAAAATAACCGAAAGTTATTTAGATACCGTTCTTAAGATATAAATAAATCAACTTTGAGCCACGCCCACTTGTTTAATCCCGCCCACATTTTGCGGGATCATGTGTATTGATAACCAAGATGCTTGCACCTAATTTAAAAAATTTTAGCGCTTGCTGTTCTCCAGATTTCCTGTCCACTTGTCCACTTCCGACCACATTTTTTTGGATATCGTGAATTGAGAACCAAGATGCCGTTCCCCAGATATACATAAAAATAATATTAAGAAACAACAACAAGGGATTTTTGGGTAAAATTATAGGCAGTCGTGGTTTTTTGCTCATATCTCAGCCATTTGGCCGATCAGGCTGAATTTTAATAGCAAAAAATTCCGGACTATGTGTGAAGTAAATATATAACTACCAAGTCCCCATCGTATCTGGGGTCTTTGGAAAACCCTGAACAGAAGTGTAAACGATGAATTAACGGAAGTGTGTAAACGTGTAGAATCAAAAAACAAATGCTAAACTATAGTGAAAGTGCGGGTATAAAAAATACACTCAACAATTAACAAGGGCATGAAAAACACAAGCAGCAATGAGAGTGGGAACAAAAAAACACACATTTGTTGTTTTTTTAATGTAAGTTTTGTAAACAAATGTACGTGTGAAAAATTTTGTATGTTTATTTATTTTATATTTCAACAACAATTCTTTGCAAAATAAATTCTTTATATGCGAAAGCCACATACGACATCCAAGTAGGCATCACATATTTTTTGTATATGTCCGCTACGTACGAGATAAGTAACTATTAAAAATTCTTGCAAGCTGCACCAGGTAATTTTTAAATACTAGCAGTATATGCAAAAATAGTTTACTGCTTTGAAAGGTTTTAAAATAATAAGAGTTCTTTAAACTCTTGTGCCCCCACAATACTATTGAATATTGTCCGAACAGTATCGCAAAGCATATGTAATTGTGGGCAATTTCGATCGGTATCGAAAACAGTAATTTTCCACTAGATAATTATATGATAAAAAAAACCTAAAATTAATTCCCATTTCATACTATTGATTAACTGAAATTAATTATTGATGCGATAAGCTATTCCTATGCGCATTTCACTGGCTGCCAGATCGTCAGAAAGCTTCATCCAAACATTTTAGAAAAACTAAAGATATAACACAAATAAAACTGTTAAGTGAATTAGAATTATAAGCCACAGTTTTACTTGTAACAATATCAAAGCTTCAACAAAAACTTTTGATACTGCCTTCTCAAAGACCTATAAAACAATGCATGCAATTGTATACGCACAAAACGATTTTAGGTATAATAAATATATTTGTTCTTTTTATATCCTCAAAGAGTTGTGAAGGAGGATATTACAACTTTCATATTCATCTAAGACCCCATAACGTGGGTTCTTATGAATTTTCAAGTCGATTTAGATATGTCTATTTGTCTGACACTTTCAGATGACTTTGTAAAAATTTTATATTTTTACAGCAAAGTCTTTCTAGTGCTACTAAGGAGTTTGGGACTAAAGTCCAGAAAAACCGGTCCTGCAGAAAACAAATTTTTGAACAAAATGTGGACCTATAGAATGAATGTGAATTATATTTTATATGTCTCTTGGCAATATATTTTTAATCATGCCCACTAAAGTGGGTGTTAAATTATAAGAAGTGTTGTTTTTATGTAATTAGCATATGTTCGGATCATTAAAACATCGAAATATAAAATTTTGCTAAGACAGTTCTATAATTAACTCCTCCCTAAAAACAGTTTAATATTTTTAGGCATTTTATATTGTTTATAGAGATTTTTGATATTACAATCATTTGATACCATTACACTGCGGCCGGGAACCTTATTGCCAATTTTTACTAACGATATCTCTGAAACAGCTAGGCAAATTTAAAAACAATGTAATTACGGCTTAGAGATAATATTGTTGCCGAGCATCGGATTTTTTTTAACTGAATAAATATGTTGAACCGTTTTCAAGTTATTCTAAAATATGTAGAAGTGCCTTTATTTTGGACATAACGGTTTATCTCGAAAAGACGAGCTGATAGAAAAAAATTGAGAATAGATTTGAAATCAGCGACCTCAAATTAGTAAAAAATTGGAGCCTGAAGAGAAATATACAGCGAAATACACGGATGTAACGTTATCTGATGACTATGACGTGGTGGGAGAAAAACGAGCTCATATTTGGCTTGAACATGCCAAAAAAACATAAGAATCAGTTGGAATAGTTAAGAAAAAAACATTTTAAAAAGATTTAAAATTATTACCTGCGTAATTTGTTTCAAAACATCAAGAAAAAAGCTTTAAGAGATATAAAGGTATATTTGTTTCATTTGATATCCAAATTGGTATAAAAAAATGCAAATTTTGTTTGAGTCCGTGTGATCAAAAAAATCGAACGCGCGTTCTAAATTCAAGCCTATAGCAATTTGTCCATGTGTCAATAAGTTTTTGTGTTGTACAATTACGATTTACAAAATCAATTTTCAGAAGAAACCAGAATTATGGGCCGATCCGGTTTTCCTGAAAATACTTAAAATTTCCTAAATTATATTAAATTCATCACCATAAACTTTGCACCTTCGCTTCGAACAAATAGTTTTCGTATCCAAACATTTTAACTATTTTTAAAGAGTATCAAATATTCGTCTCGGCAGAATATAATATTTCTACGTCTATATATTAAAACTCTTAACATGAAACCTCTGTGTATGTCTGACATGAAGAAAAAATATTCTGGATTTCAAAAAGACCACGAATGTGCCGTAGAATGAGTAAAATTTATTGTTGGTATCGAATGCTCGACCACATTAAGTATCCAGACGAAAAGACAGACACGTACATGGAACTAAATATTTTGTAAATAAATGACAACCCCGACTAGACGAAATTTAAAAGACCAGGGGAAACTTACCCCAGACAGTTAGTTTTTAAATGACACCACCCACATCCCTCACTCCTGCTCCATATTCGTTTGGACACTCACGCATTAATATTGTGACAAATATACACACATTAAAGACAATTTAGACGCAAACACTCCCACGTTATTTCGCATTTATGTTTGGAGCCGTATGATTTTTTTTTGCTTTAATACAAATATGTGCTCTTATTTTTAGTGGTATGTTGCCCTAACGGAAAAGAAGATTTCTTTTTTGGTTCTTACTTCAATTTATCTGATATATTTGTTAATATTTACAATATAACAACTAGAAAATATTACTAAAACCCTTTTAAATTATAAGAGCTCTGTTGTTCTAGCCGTTGATAAAAATAAAATTAATCGTTACACAGAAAAAAATAAAAATTGATTTCAATTAAAAAATTTGTGATATTAATTAAACAATTAATTAAATTTGCACCAGTAAACAAATTAATAGTATTAATTAAACCAGTTACTATTAATTAAACGTTTAATTCCCTTGATTAAACGTTTAATTTACTTGATTAAATTTTTAATTAAAACTGATTATATTTTTGATTATTGCTTTAATTGGTGACAAATTTTGGAGAATTTTTTCTGTGTATATTTTAAATGCAGTAAAAATGGAATTGAAATGGTATCGATATATCGGCCAATTTTTAAAGTAAATACAAAGTTGATAAGATGCATTCAACGTCAAGTATATTTGGTAGAATTTAGGATTACGCCATGCGCATGATTTCGAGTCAAATGACGTAGTTAGTCTCTGACAAGAGCTGCCAAGTCTTAAAGTCCCTTATGTTGTGAATTTTTTTTTAATGAAATGTTTGCACTTTATAAAAGCAGACCCGCAATTAAACAAGAACTATTTTGAGCAGAGTATAAAAAACTGCAGTCAAAAACAAAAACTGTCAAACAAAAAACGAAAATTAATGTACAACTTTTCGCTTTTTGAGTTGGTTTGACATCGACTGTTTAAATTTAATGAATCCGAAGTGACAGCAACAGTTTTTTTTTTTTTGTTACTGACAAATGAAGAGTTTGAGTTTGCCAGCTTAAAATTATAAGCCAATAGAAATGCAGTCCACGTTTTATTTTTGGGATGTCGTTATTTTTAATTTATATCATTGCTTCTACAGAAAATTTTGAGTAAATACAGTATTGTTGAACAAGTGTGATATGTATTATTATACCCTTCACCACAGGTGGAAAAGGGTATATATAAGTTTGTCATTCCGTGTGTAATTTCTATAATATTGATCTCAAACCCTATAAAGTATATATATTCTGGGTCCTTACGAGGAGAGATGTTGATTTAACGATGTCCGTCTGTCCGTCCGTCCGTCTGTCCGTCTTACGTTTGATATGTGTTTTCCGGATACTCCAGACATGATAGCGACTAGGTTGTTTTACATTTATATCTTATATAGTCTACCACTTGTTGCTATTGAAATTCAGCAATATTGGTTCACAAATGGCTGAGATATGACCAAAAAACCACGACTGCCTCTGATTTTGCCAAAAAATCCCTTGTTGTTGTTGTATTTTTTTATTTCTGTATATCTTGAGAACGGCAAGAGCCAAAGTTTCCAAATTAGGTACACACATTAACGTTATCAATACACAGCATCCCACAAAATGTGGGTGGGATTGAACAAGTGGGCGTGGTACCTCCCGTACAAAAAATATCAAAAATTGTATAAAAACCTGATTTTTTGGACTGACATTTGACCTATGGTTACGCCATATATATTAAATGATCGGAAATTTTTAATAGAAAATATTTTCTGAAAAACTCGGGAAAATCGGTTCAGATACGAAAAAGTTATGACCAAAATATTATTTTTTTTTTGAAAAATACCCATTTTCGGGAACACGTCGGTGTATAAATCTGTCAAATCGGTTAAGAAATAGCAGAGTTATGACCAAAATACTGAAATCCCAAAAATTACTCTTTTTATAATTAAGTTAGTTTTTTATACCCTTCACCAAAGGTCCTAATACCCTATTAAGTTCTGGGTATTCTGGGTCCTTATGAAAAGCGAAGTTCAAATCCAGTTGTCCAGTTGTCTTGGCAATATATTTTTAATCATGCCCACTAAAGTGGGTGTTAAATTATAAGAAGTGTTGTTTTTATGTAATTAGCATATGTTCGGATCATTAAAACATCGAAATATAAAATTTTGCTAAGACAGTTCTATAATTAACTCCTCCCTAAAAACAGTTTAATATTTTTAGGCATTTTATATTGTTTATAGAGATTTTTGATATTACAATCATTTGATACCATTACACTGCGGCCGGGAACCTTATTGCCAATTTTTACTAACGATATCTCTGAAACAGCTAGGCAAATTTAAAAACAATGTAATTACGGCTTAGAGATAATATTGTTGCCGAGCATCGGATTTTTTTTAACTGAATAAATATGTTGAACCGTTTTCAAGTTATTCTAAAATATGTAGAAGTGCCTTTATTTTGGACATAACGGTTTATCTCGAAAAGACGAGCTGATAGAAAAAAATTGAGAATAGATTTGAAATCAGCGACCTCAAATTAGTAAAAAATTGGAGCCTGAAGAGAAATATACAGCGAAATACACGGATGTAACGTTATCTGATGACTATGACGTGGTGGGAGAAAAACGAGCTCATATTTGGCTTGAACATGCCAAAAAAACATAAGAATCAGTTGGAATAGTTAAGAAAAAAACATTTTAAAAAGATTTAAAATTATTACCTGCGTAATTTGTTTCAAAACATCAAGAAAAAAGCTTTAAGAGATATAAAGGTATATTTGTTTCATTTGATATCCAAATTGGTATAAAAAAATGCAAATTTTGTTTGAGTCCGTGTGATCAAAAAAATCGAACGCGCGTTCTAAATTCAAGCCTATAGCAATTTGTCCATGTGTCAATAAGTTTTTGTGTTGTACAATTACGATTTACAAAATCAATTTTCAGAAGAAACCAGAATTATGGGCCGATCCGGTTTTCCTGAAAATACTTAAAATTTCCTAAATTATATTAAATTCATCACCATAAACTTTGCACCTTCGCTTCGAACAAATAGTTTTCGTATCCAAACATTTTAACTATTTTTAAAGAGTATCAAATATTCGTCTCGGCAGAATATAATATTTCTACGTCTATATATTAAAACTCTTAACATGAAACCTCTGTGTATGTCTGACATGAAGAAAAAATATTCTGGATTTCAAAAAGACCACGAATGTGCCGTAGAATGAGTAAAATTTATTGTTGGTATCGAATGCTCGACCACATTAAGTATCCAGACGAAAAGACAGACACGTACATGGAACTAAATATTTTGTAAATAAATGACAACCCCGACTAGACGAAATTTAAAAGACCAGGGGAAACTTACCCCAGACAGTTAGTTTTTAAATGACACCACCCACATCCCTCACTCCTGCTCCATATTCGTTTGGACACTCACGCATTAATATTGTGACAAATATACACACATTAAAGACAATTTAGACGCAAACACTCCCACGTTATTTCGCATTTATGTTTGGAGCCGTATGATTTTTTTTTGCTTTAATACAAATATGTGCTCTTATTTTTAGTGGTATGTTGCCCTAACGGAAAAGAAGATTTCTTTTTTGGTTCTTACTTCAATTTATCTGATATATTTGTTAATATTTACAATATAACAACTAGAAAATATTACTAAAACCCTTTTAAATTATAAGAGCTCTGTTGTTCTAGCCGTTGATAAAAATAAAATTAATCGTTACACAGAAAAAAATAAAAATTGATTTCAATTAAAAAATTTGTGATATTAATTAAACAATTAATTAAATTTGCACCAGTAAACAAATTAATAGTATTAATTAAACCAGTTACTATTAATTAAACGTTTAATTCCCTTGATTAAACGTTTAATTTACTTGATTAAATTTTTAATTAAAACTGATTATATTTTTGATTATTGCTTTAATTGGTGACAAATTTTGGAGAATTTTTTCTGTGTATATTTTAAATGCAGTAAAAATGGAATTGAAATGGTATCGATATATCGGCCAATTTTTAAAGTAAATACAAAGTTGATAAGATGCATTCAACGTCAAGTATATTTGGTAGAATTTAGGATTACGCCATGCGCATGATTTCGAGTCAAATGACGTAGTTAGTCTCTGACAAGAGCTGCCAAGTCTTAAAGTCCCTTATGTTGTGAATTTTTTTTTAATGAAATGTTTGCACTTTATAAAAGCAGACCCGCAATTAAACAAGAACTATTTTGAGCAGAGTATAAAAAACTGCAGTCAAAAACAAAAACTGTCAAACAAAAAACGAAAATTAATGTACAACTTTTCGCTTTTTGAGTTGGTTTGACATCGACTGTTTAAATTTAATGAATCCGAAGTGACAGCAACAGTTTTTTTTTTTTTGTTACTGACAAATGAAGAGTTTGAGTTTGCCAGCTTAAAATTATAAGCCAATAGAAATGCAGTCCACGTTTTATTTTTGGGATGTCGTTATTTTTAATTTATATCATTGCTTCTACAGAAAATTTTGAGTAAATACAGTATTGTTGAACAAGTGTGATATGTATTATTATACCCTTCACCACAGGTGGAAAAGGGTATATATAAGTTTGTCATTCCGTGTGTAATTTCTATAATATTGATCTCAAACCCTATAAAGTATATATATTCTGGGTCCTTACGAGGAGAGATGTTGATTTAACGATGTCCGTCTGTCCGTCCGTCCGTCTGTCCGTCTTACGTTTGATATGTGTTTTCCGGATACTCCAGACATGATAGCGACTAGGTTGTTTTACATTTATATCTTATATAGTCTACCACTTGTTGCTATTGAAATTCAGCAATATTGGTTCACAAATGGCTGAGATATGACCAAAAAACCACGACTGCCTCTGATTTTGCCAAAAAATCCCTTGTTGTTGTTGTATTTTTTTATTTCTGTATATCTTGAGAACGGCAAGAGCCAAAGTTTCCAAATTAGGTACACACATTAACGTTATCAATACACAGCATCCCACAAAATGTGGGTGGGATTGAACAAGTGGGCGTACAAAAAATATCAAAAATTGTATAAAAACCTGATTTTTTGGACTGACATTTGACCTATGGTTACGCCATATATATTAAATGATCGGAAATTTTTAATAGAAAATATTTTCTGAAAAACTCGGGAAAATCGGTTCAGATACGAAAAAGTTATGACCAAAATATTATTTTTTTTTTGAAAAATACCCATTTTCGGGAACACGTCGGTGTATAAATCTGTCAAATCGGTTAAGAAATAGCAGAGTTATGACCAAAATACTGAAATCCCAAAAATTACTCTTTTTATAATTAAGTTAGTTTTTTATACCCTTCACCAAAGGTCCTAATACCCTATTAAGTTCTGGGTATTCTGGGTCCTTATGAAAAGCGAAGTTCAAATCCAGTTGTCCAGTTGTCATTTAATTAAATTTTTAAAAGTACATAAATATCGTACCACTTTTTGGAAAACATTCACAGGTATTATTCCAATCTACCCGCTGTAAAAATATCCAGCTATTTTGTGTAACTTTTGATAAAGAAACGGTTGGTTTAAAAATAAGTTTTTATATGCCTTTCATATTTAATTAAAAATTGTTTTGCTTCTAGTGAAAATTTTGAGTTAATACAGTATTGTTGAAGAAGTGTAATATGTATTATTTTTAAGTTTTGTACTTAATATTTGTCAAAGCTTTAATATACATATTCAAATAAAATTTATTTTTTATAACTAATGTGTTTTCTTCTATTTTAATGACAATAATGCGTAGGGATTTTTGTAGGGGAAATTTTTTCAACGTGTAGGGAAAAATCATATTTTTTTTTTATCATGTGTAGGTATTTTTTCGAAAAATACACTGGTAACACTGATTTTAAGTCTCTTCGGAAATGTTTCGCTCTCATTTATACTTAAGGCGTAACTAGAATATGCATAAGTTGGAGGAAAGGATATATTTAATGGCAATACTTTTAATTTTCTTACCGTCTATACGAAACAAACCTTAAGAACACGATTTCAACACCACCTTGCTATCAAACCTTATTTGACAGATCGCTAGTTTTGTTTCATTGAAAATGTATTGGAAATAAAATTTTCATCAAAAAAATTTTCAACAAAGTCGTGACCAAAGAATCTGACACCTATGTAAAATTGTCCGCTGAATCCGAATGTGAAGTCAGAATGGTCAAAGAAAGAACAGTTTTCGAGATATTCCAAAATAACCGTTATTGGCGGTCTTTAAAAAGATGATGTCACTTTATTAAATGTATCTTCGAAAATATTTGACGGATTTTTTATTCCCTTATTTTTATTCAAAGATAATGAAATTACTAAAACAACCACAGACACACTTTTTTCTCACTTTTCAAAAAACGATGATATATTTTGTTTCACATCTTTCGATGCGAGAAGTTCTCACAAAAGTTGCAGAACATTGCTACAGGAAAGACATTTTTAGTAGTTAATGAAAAAACCCATGGTTGCATCACCAAGCGTAACTGGATTTTGGGTAGATTTCGTCAAAACATACGCGCGAAGTGAATTTTATTTTGTATGGGAAATTAAGTCAAAGACAACTAGATTGTGCTCGAAAGCTCGTACGTACCAGATTTCGTTGCAGTTTAAACGGGTTATTAGCTTGGTAAGAAAACGAACCAGCTGTTCCGCCACGTACACGTTTACGTAAGATTATATATATATATCCTTTTGTTTATATAAATGAATTGATATTGTATATATCGCTTAATTATATTAAAGTACATTTTGAACACAGGCGTCACGTAAGAGTAACGAGGCTTTAATTTTGGAAATGATTCGTTAGTAAGACTCTTACGATCAAGCACGGTCATAAACAATATTGTTTTATTTCCTCGTACATGAGCGTTTATGTGAGCATGCTTGACTGTGAGTGAAATATGCCGCGGACATCTCTATATAAAATTTAATGGGAACTAGATTTGATTTGTTAATAGTAAAATAAGCAAGTGGAAAGAAGTTTGTATGGAGGCCATGTGTAATTATAGACCAATCCTTTTCAATAGGCTTCGGCTCTACGAAAATTTCAATTATATACACAATTTCATAAATTTTTTTTAAATTGCTTTGCGCATAAGGTTACATGGACTGACAAGCAGCCAGTCTGCCTGCTGGACGTACATCGCTAGATCTGTATACATAAAGGTGGGTCTTGGAACAATTTTTCAAGTGTTTTACATCAGCACAAACGCATAAAAAATAGCCTCTTCTTATTAAAAGTTGCAAACATTTTTAGTCGATTGTTTGTGCAGTAGATTGATTTTAGGAAGTGGATAATAAATATAACCTAAAACTGTTATGTATTAAATACAACAGAGAAATTATTTTGTGAATATACAAAAATTTGTTCGTATTATGTTTAAAGTCCATCTAGACCTACTTTCTCAAAATTTAAAGATAAATGTCGGTTTACATTAAATTTATATGTAGCGAATTTATTAATAACGCAAACATTTACAAAAGTTTATTGAACAGAATTTCCATACAAAAACTGGTTTATAAACAATCTATAACTGTAAAAACTTATTATGAATATGGGGATTACATAATATTTATGGCAAATCAAGTGATTTTTAGAATAACTAGGACTTATTTGTGTAAATGGTCCACAACACATTTTTGTAGAATAGCTTATGTTTCACATGACTGCATATTTATGGCGATAACAGTCTTACATGTGTAAAGGGGCAAAGAATTTGCGATGTAAGTTCCAAAAATAAATCAATTGAATAATCAATCTTTGAGTTGAAAGTTGTTTAGAGTCGACTCCATTCAATAAAGAAAAAGCTCATAGTAAGGAATTTTTGTAAGGTGTATGCATCCGAGAGAGTAAATTTTTTTACATGAAATTTCGACATTAATTATTCTTCTTATAGTGTACCCTGATTAATATCAACTTTTATGTACAAATACAATTAGCAACGTTTTTTGTATTGTGAACAAATCTACATTCATAACATTTTATATTATATATTATTGATAGATAAACAAACGACTCTGCAACTTTTGCAGTGAAAATCACAAACTTTAATCGCAACCAACCCATCTTTTTGTCCACTCGGTTTTATGTGTCTAAGGTCGCCGTCATAATGTCTGAATCAATCGATATTTATTTTATGTCATTTAGGTTTCTTTTTTTTAATTTTGTTGCCACAATCGTAATAAAACTATTTTATATCTGAAATTCAGGTCAATAGCTTACAGCTTTTTTTTTTGCTAAACTAAAGTCAGTGGCATGGGCGGAGGAGGAAAGGAAATGTTTCCCCTTTCTAAAAAATAATAAAACTATATTTTCTTATTTTGCTAGCAAACGATTTGCAAAAGGTATGCATTTTTCTTATACAAAAATTTTTTGCAAGTACAAATATGTGTCGTCTATGTACATATATGCGAAAAGCTTGATGGAAATATACTTTTTTAATAGAAAAATAACCACATAAAACCAGTTTTATAATTCGGGTGGCTTAAGTTCTTACAATAAGCCCTTCAATTGATATTTTCTGGTTTTTATTTTATTTTTGCCAAAGATAATTAATATTATCTTTCTGAAATTAACTTTTGACATTCGCACGCCACCAAGTAAATAATTTACTAAAACTTTTTTAATGTTATTAATTAGGCTTAATTTCATCAAATTTAATTTTCATTAAATTATTTTTATGAAGAAAGGAATTTTACAACATGAAAATTAATTAAAATTGTTATTGATAATCTTTCATTCTTGACCGTGGCCGGGGCTCGAACCCTGGCCGGCAGGTAACCATGACATGTTTCGATCGCAACCACTCGATCTCCTCAGATGGATTTGCCGTCTTACACTCGCAGCCATCGACGACTGCTGACGTCAATAGTCAAACATCAATCCTTAAACCAAATTGTATTTTAACCTTTGGTAGATCGAAATTTGCTTTTTTGAATGATTATCCATTTTAATTTATTTTACATGTTTTTCCTTACTTCTGTTTTTTGGTACTTTTGTCAAGAATTCTTCTTGAAGTCCAAAGTACATTTTTTTTTGTTTTTTCATTTTTGTCTTTCTTTTTCTTGCTTGACCTTTTTCAGCACAACTTGAAGGACAAATGTTCACAGAGGAACACATAGAGCCCCGGCCACGGTCAAAAATGAAAGATTATCAATAACAATTTTAATTAATTTTCATGTTGTAAAATTCCTTTCTTCATAAAAATAATTTAATAAAAATTAAATTTAATGAAATTAAGCCTAATTAAAAATATTAAAAAATTTGGATTAAAAACCATAAATAGTTCAACAAAATAACCACAATACAAATTAATTTACTAAAACTTAAAACGAATTTAATAAAAAAAATAAATAAATAAAAGGAGAATTAAACAAATAAGTTTTATCTGCAAAAACAATAAAATTCTGAAAATGCGGGTAGTTTCTAAAAAAAATTACATTCTAATAATTTTTTTTTATTTTCTGTATTTATTCTGTTAAATTTTACCCATTGCATACAGCCATCGTTGTTAATATACCAACGAGCACGAGCAACGAGCACAGGCATCTCCGTACCAACCTCCTTTCTTCTTTCACCTAAAAACATAAGAGTTTAGCAGACTAAGAAAAACCGCTATGTCTCTCAATGTAAGAACAAATATATCATCTAAGAGCTTTAAACAATTGTGGCAAAGCTTACAAAGTGCCGTAGAAATTACAAGTGTTGTTTTTAAAATTATTAATTACATTATATTATCAAAGTAATTTTTGGGAACAATGATTAAAATTTGGTTTACTTTCTTGATTTAAATTTTGTTATTTTTTGTGATTTTAAAGTCATTTAGTAAAAGAAAATGTTTAACATTTTATTATGTATAAGGTATGATTTTGTAAAGCTGTCTCCAGTTTGAGACAATGGGCTTTACTAATAGCATAGATTGTTTTGTTTTAGATCTTTCAATTTATTTCATAAATTAAGCTTTTGTCTAGACCAAAAACATAATTCTAGTTTAGATTAGAATGACAGTGATGATGAACCACTTTCTAATTTTTACAAGGCAGAAATTATCTTTAGAAACGTAAAAAGATGGGGTAAGACTCGAAAAGAAAATGCTGACTTAACTACACAACGATTATTTGTAAATTACGACCATTGATTGCGACGTTTCGACAATTTCAGTTATGGAAATGAAGCGTTGGTAGTGTATTTTTACCTATCTTGTGGACTTGGCAATAAGAAACGCTTTGCGGCTATATGTTTTGTTAAATAGTGTTAATATTACATCTTCTATGGACCAATTGTATTTTTAAAGAAATATAACTAGGGACCATTTGCAAACTTCCCTCGTGAAAACAAACTTCCCTCGTGAAAACAATATCCATGGATAAACATGGATAGCAAATCAGTTGCAATGTGTTGTTTATTATTATATTATAATATTCAAAGTTACATGTTTTTTAAATATAATATGAATTAAGTATATTGTCGTCTTATATCACAGTAGCACATTTTTCAACTTCAAAATCTTGAACCAACTGAGACCCCCAAAATCTGAAAGCTTATGATGGTAGAGAGGTTTTGAATTATTAGCTAAGGTTTTTCTTTAATTCGCTTTTGAAGTTTTCGACTAGGGGTGGATTTTAGTACAATTTTAAAAAAACATGTACTGATTCTTAAGTCTATATCTCACGAACTATTCGAAATATTGCTTGTCTCTCTTAGGGAAATTTTTAGCTCTTAATCAGATCTAAAAATTTTACCTTGATATGAAATCAAAAAACAACAACATCTTACTCAAAACAGCAAAACTGTCAAAAAACGTAAAATTTCGTCATATATTTTTATTTTTGATGATGGAAAATATAAGGACATTTCAAATATTCACTTCAGACCATATTGCACTTAAGAAAATTTTTTGATTAATTTTATGAAACTGGCATTTGCTTAAGCAAAGTGCGAAAGAGATGGCATTTTCCGTACGGAATAAAATATTGTTTGATTTTATTTTTGTTTTTTTAAAGGCTTTTGAGAGGATTTTTGTTAATTTTTGAAAGTAGCTTAAGCCAGCTTATGCATATTATAGTTGGGCCTTTAGAAAAATTGATGCTTTTAAACTTTAAAATTTTGAAATTTTAGGTTTTTTTTATTTTATTTTAAGGTAAAATTTTTAGATCTGATTAGGAGCTAACAATTTGCCGTACAGAGACAAGCAATATTTGGAATAGTTTGCGAGATAAAGACTTAAGAATCAGTACATGTTTTTTAAAAATTGTACTTAAAGCCACCCCCAGTTAAAAACTTCAAAAGCGAATTAAAGAAAAACCTTAGATAATAATTTAAAACCCAGCTAAGGTTTTTCTTCTAATATTATAAGCTTTCAGTTTTTGGGGGTCTCAATTGGTTCAAGATTTTGGTGCTGCACTGTGTATTTAATGTTATCTTAATTTATATTTTACCATAATAAAATAAGCTGCTCATAGGAAAATTTTAATTTTTTTTGTTGAAATAAATTTTTGAAAATATTCCCTTCAAACGGTAAGACTGGATCCGCGCCTGGTCAGTGGTAAAAGTATAATTTAAAATATTGTATTTTTATATTTGAGAAACCAATTGTACATGGCACAGTACAAGTCCTTTTGTACAGTAATAACATAAATAATTCTTAAACATTGGTTTTTACATACTCACAGAATTACATATAATTAATTACATTTTACAAATTTTTTTTTTAATTTTTATTGCTCTATTTACAGATCGGCGTGTTTATGTACGATTACCTAACAGTAAGACCCCAAACGGAATTGAACAGCACAAGCATACCAAGTGAGTCACTCTTGATTTATCGCCCAGATCGTCGCCTACAGATATGGCGTTTTCTAACGTACATGGCTCTGCATGCAAATTGGTTTCATTTGACTTTCAATGTCATCGTTCAACTGCTCTACGGTTTGCCATTGGAAATGGTACATGGCTCCGCACGTATTGCGGCAATTTATTTAGCCGGTGTTTTAGCCGGCTCTCTAGGCACCAGTGTCATTGATTCCTCAGTGTATTTGGTGGGAGCGAGTGGCGGTGTGTATGCGCTGCTGGCAGCACAATTGGCAAATGTCATGATTAATTTTGGCCAAATGCGATACGGGGTTTCACAACTATTGGCCGTATTAATATTTGGTAAGATGCATAACAAAAAAAGAGTGAAAAGATTATTTGCAATAAATTTATTTTCAAATTCTAGTGTTTTGTGATACGGGCTATGCATTCTATAGTAAATTTATAATCGAAGACTCTTTAGATATAATACCCTCGGTGTCGTACGTTGCACATTTGACTGGATCTTTAGCCGGTTTCACAATTGGACTTTTAGTACTAACGAATTTTGAACACAAAACCGAATCGAATTTAATACGCTGGCTTGCGTTTGGCGTCTATGCATCCTTTACTGTATTCGCCATTGCATTTAATCTGATTAATACTGTCATTGCTCAAAAACTTGAAGAGGAGGGCGAAGTTGTAAAACAACATTTGTTTCATGATTTGGGTATTTCCTAAAAAAAATTTAAGGAATTGACATTCTATTTAATATGTTCTTTAAATACTTAAGGCCTTATTCATAAAAAAAACTCAGGTTAATAGCAGGCTTAGACAACAAAGGTTCTATTTAAAATTTGTTTAATAAACCTTTTTAATCATTAAGATTTTTTATGAATAAGGAGGTAGATATGTACTCGCAATAGTTTTATAACTGTTTTTAATTTATGTAACTTTTAAAATTTACTTAAAGTTTTTAGCCCAAAACATGAATCTAATCGTTGTGATAAAGCCAAAGACTGAACGTATTTGTAAATCAGTTAATTAATTTGTTTATATATTTATTTATTTAATTGTTTTTGTTTACATTAAGTTGGTTTAAAATATTGTTTAAATACATATAGTAAATAATGTTTTTTTTTTTATTTTAAAGCAAAAGAGTAAGACGTAGTTCATACGGTGTCTTTCCAGACATGTGTGTTTTTGACATTCTCTTTTGAACATGCTACCAAAAACCTTTTGTCTTTTCACGATGTCTTTCCAAACATGTCTGTTTTCATATCTAATAGAAAACATGGAAATTCATATAAACAATCATGAAAGTTCATTTCGTGTCTGTTTGGCAACCCCTCTTTCTTCTCTACCTTGATCGCCTACAAACAAAACAGACATGTTTGTTAGACATGTCTGAAAAGACACCGTGTAAACTCCCTCTTATAATAATACTAGCTTAACCCGGTGCGCTTCGCTACACTGCTTAAACCACTTCTTCAGTTGAGAGATATTTAATATATGCATCCTATGGAAGGTTTTCCCCCCTGCGCCTTCCCGCTTTATTTTTATTTTCAAAAGTGTAGTATACCATAGGAGTGACTTCTACTAAGTTTGAACATTCTTACTATAACAGTTCTTAAGATATGTGATATTAAACATTGGTGTCCTATGGGGGGTAACATTTCCCGCTGCTATTTTATTTCAAATTTGGGGTTCAGAAGATCATACTACAAAAAGTTAAAAAAAAAGAGTGCAGCGGCTCTAAATTATATTTCTATCTATGAGGGGTACTGCTCCTCCTCTGTCCATTTCTATATTGAAATTTAAAGTTTGCCATAATAGTAGCTTTAACCACGTTTGAAGACTCTCCCTTTAATAGTTCTTAAGTTGAGCGATATTTAATATATGCATCCTATGGGAGGTGTTTCCCCTATGCACCTACTCGCTTTATTTTTATTGTCAAAAGTGAAGTATACCATAAGAGTGACTTCCACAAAGTTTGAACATTCTCACTATAACAGTTCTTAAGATATGCGATATTAAACATTGGCGTCCTATGGTGGGTACCACTACCCCCGCCGCTATTTTGTTTTAATTTTGGGGCTCAGAAGATCCTACTACCAAAAGTTCAACAAAATGCGTGCAGTGGCTCTTATTAATATTTCTATATATGAGGGGTACTGCTCCTCCCCCGTCTACCCCGCCCATTTGTATATTGAAATTTATAGTTTACTATAATAATAGCTTTAACCACTTTTGAAGACTCTCCCTTTAATAATTCTTCAGTTGAGCGATATTTAATATATGCATCCTATGGGAGGTATTTCCCCCCCCTGCGCCTACCCGCTTTATTGTTATTTTCAAAAGTGTTGTATACCATAAGAGTGACTTCTAGAAAGTTTGAACATTCTCACTATTACAGTTCTTTAGATATGCGATGTTAAACATTGGCGTCCTATGGGGGATTCCACTTCCCCCGCTGCTATTTTATTTTAATTTTGGGGCTCAGAAGATCTTACTACCAAAAGTTCTGCATAATGCGTGCAGCGGATCTTAATATATGCGATTATTAATATTGGCATCCTATGGGGGATACCAATTCCCCTGCCCCTATCGAAAAAATAAGTAGCCTATTTTATTTTTAGGGCTCACGTGATGTATCTGTAAAAATTTCAGGAAAATCGGTTCAGTAGTTTAGGAGTCTATAAGCCAACAAACAAACAAACACACATACAAACATTTTTCATTTTTATAAAGGGTGGTTAAATTGTAAGATCCGATGTTGAATGTGAACCACACCTAAACGCCAAGTTTTTTTCCGAATTTTATTTGACATTTCTCTATTTCAGACTCACTCAATTTGAACCATGGAGAGATACACAATCCAACAACGTGTTAAAGTTATCCAGACTTATTATGAAAATGGATGATAAATTTCGAAGAAAATCATCTTCAGTGATGAGGCACATTTTCACCTCAGTGGATTTGTCGATAAGCAGAATTTCCGCATTTGGGCGAATAATAATCCAAGAGTGATTGTCGAAAAACCAATGCACCCACAAAGAGTGACTGTTTGGTGCGGTTTATGGGCTGGCGGCATCATCGGGCCGTATTTTTTCCAAAATGAGGCCGGTCAGGCAGTTACTGTGAATGGTGTTCGCTATCGTGAGATGATAACGAACTTTTTATGGCCCGAATTGGAAGATATGGATGTGGACGATATGTGGTTTCAGCAGGACGGTGCCACTTGCCACACAGCTAACGAAACAATGGCTCTTTTGCGCAACAAATTCAATGGCCGTGTTATCTCACGTAATGGCGATGTCAATCGGCCGCCAAGATCATGTGATTTGACACCGTTGGACTTTTTTCTTTGGGGTTATTTGAAAGAAAAGGTGTACGTCGATAAGCCAGCAACAATTCAAGAGCTAAAGGATGAGATAATTCGGCACATGAACGGCATGGAACCTCCATTATGCCTCAGGGTCATCGAAAATTTGGACCATCGGATGGTGGTGTGCCGCCGTGGTCGCGGCGCCCATTTGGCCGATATTTTGTTCCATACATAATTGAGTAATACCAATATATCATAATAAAATAAAATTACAATAATTTCCTAAATAGTTTGTGTTTTATTCAAAATCAACATCGGCCCTTGAAATTTAACCACCCTTTATATATAGATTGAGTTGTTGTTATTACCTTAAACACTTTTGGCAAATAAATGAATAACCCCTCTAAAAATATGTTATTTGTTATTTGCTAAAAGTGTTGATTGTGCCAGTTCTCAATAAAAACACAACTGCCCTCTTTATCTCATATTATGGAATAATTCTCTAAATTAAAGATTTAGCGGAAGTTTTTTTAATAATTTTAATAATGTCCATGGCTAGTAAGTTCCAAAGAACCTTTTTTAAGCCACAACACACTCAAAGTCAAAAACATATAGTGATTCTGAGATCAGATGAGGGTGGTATTATTACCATTCTGTATTTATTATATATTTCATTACGTTCCTAAGTCTAAATCCAGAAATTTGACACAGTTCAGTAAAGGTGGTTTTACACGATATGTTTTAGCAATGTGTGTACTTGTCTAATTTTTCAATTAGAGCGTGTTCTAATTTGATCTGACAAACCATCTAACATCAGCTGTTTTTCAAATCATTTGTTTGTGGCGGCATATGTCATTATTTATTTATTTGTTTACATATATTCTTTAAAAAACAACCCTTTTAATTAACTAAAATACAATTAACGGCCAATTTCACCGAGTTCAATTACAATTAACTACCATTTATAACTGCCTATTTTGAATTTTTAATGGTTTTATACGTCTTACAAACCCACTACAAAATACATATCATATAAAACCACCTTAAGTATCTACATAAGTTGCACCCCAGGACAAATTAAAATTTTAAGCGCCTACGTACAGTTTTTGTGCTTACTGATTTTCCAAAAATTTTTTCTAAACTACATCCATGGATTTCAAGTAAGAAAGCAATGAAAGGGCCCTTAAAGCCTTAAAGAGAAATAATTTGTCGAAAATTCAAAAACAACTCAACAAAGTTGCTATAATGGGTTTTTGTATATTTCGCTAAAAAAATGCTTGTTTTGCTTATTTGAGAATATTTTCGATATCTTTTATTCTAAAAATGCGATATAAAGAATTTAACAAATTTCGTCCTTTCTACCATAACCTTTACCAAAAAAATTTTAAATTGTACTTCCATTCCATATACTTCTGACAACATAGACAAATATTCTTAAACACTTTCTTTTTTAAAATTGTTTAAACGTCCATTTTGTGTAAAAACACAGCATTTACATTTGACAGTACTGGCAAGACAGTTAGAAAATACATATTAGTTGCCAAAAACACCACTTACTGTCTTTGTGACGTAGGCGTCCAGACAGTAGTTAAGACAGTTCACTCTTAAAAATATGGCAAACGTGAATGTTGCAGTGCAAGCCAATCTAAACGTGTTTTATATGAACTAAACAAATTTAAAAATAGCTCAAAATGGCGATATTGTGTGAACAAATATAATACTTAACTAAAACATAAAGAACCAAAGCAGAATATATTTATTTTTTTTACTTTTTGGTTTTTCCTTTTGCGAACAAAATTTCAAATTACTGTTAGCAAATGTCAAATCACTGTCCAGTTTTAATGTCTGCAAAATTTGCTAGACAAGACAGTTGGAAAAGTGTGCATGTATGTATTAATGAAAAAGTTTGCACATATTGCTGCTGTCTTGCCAGTACTGGCAAATGTAAACGCCATGTTAATGGGGGCATTTACACGATGTCTTTCCAGACATGTCTGTTTTTGAAAACCTTTTGTCTTTTCACGATGTCTTTTCAAACATGTCTGTTTTTATATCTAATAGTCTAACATACATACAAATTAAAAACATGGAAACTGGTTTCGTGTCTGTTTGACAACCCCTTTTCTTCTCTAACCCGATCGCCTATAAACAAAACAGACGTGTTTGTTAGACATGGCTGGAAAGACATCGTGTAAACTTGGCCCTTCTCACATTTCAATCGAAAAGTTTCTCGACGCAGGAGTTACAGAACATGGGCACAGATCGTTTTTAACAGGCAAGAGTTCGTTAGAATTCGTGTGGATGACGTTGTCATAAATGAATATTTAATTAGCTTAAAGGATCTCCTTTGCAAAACTGCCTGGTAGAAATCTAAAGTCAAAAGTTAATTAATCAAAAATTTCCTTTAATTAATGCAATATAGGTTGAGTTCCAATACATAAAAATACTTTGCAGTTAAAGTCATTGAATGAATCATCAAGTTTAACGATGCACAAATTGCTAATTGCATACGCATCATTAACTTGTTGGTGCACTTTGTAAAATTACACAGTGCTTTTAAAAATGCGGGTTACCAAAACAATGATTTTCTAATTCGATTTCAAATTCAGAAATTATCCCTATATTTAATTTTATTTCAAAACATATTTGCTTTAATTTTTTTTAACAATATCTTATTATAATTTTACTTTTTTAATAATAATTACAACAATAATATAAAAAAAATTATTTAAAACACACAGATTACCAAAAAAAATTAATATGTATATGTAATAAAAAACCATAACAGAAACCAAAAAAAAAAAAACAAAAAATAAATAACAACAAAAAAAAAAAACATGATTATGTACTACCAAATAATTTATTTTTAAATTTAATTTTAATTCCAAAAAAAAAAAACTTCAACGTTATCAAAAAATACAAAACAACAAAGAAAAAAAAATACAAACAAAATTTTGCTCAATGAATGAATAAATAAATTTTACTATAAAACTATTAAGTAATTGTATAATGAGTTAATACAATTTAACAAACAACATATGTAATTTAATATTTAAGTTACCAAAACTGCAGAAAATGCAATATATTCGGCATATATGAATTATAAAACAGCTACATTGCCAACATTGGAGAAGATCCGTATAAGTTTATAAATTATATATTGCAGACATTTGAAATTTGATTTCTTTTCCTTAGAAAATCAATATATCTATTATCGATATATCAGTAAACAGTGTAAAAAACTAGTTTTAGAGTAGCAGTATCGACGAAAATATACTAAGGCCCGTTTTTACGACTTAACGATATCTAAATGTAGGAAGTTATCGAACAGATAATGAGTTTTTAGTTATCACAAGTTCTCTTTAACCTAAAAGTGAAGGATAAGCTAAAGAGAGGAACCAAGGCGAATTCAACTACAGGTGGTGTCGCAACTACAACAATCCAAAAACAACAGAAACAACATAGGGGTTTTTACATTGCATTGTTAGTGCCATTAGCTCGAAATGTCAACCATTTTTAGCAAAACACTAACAAATCAAAACAAATAAGCTCGAACTGTCAAAATCAGATGCCGTTTCGACACCACCTGTAGTTGAATTCGCCTTGAGAGTAACGTTCTACCTTTAACTTTTGTCGTAAGGTTTAGATTTGAGATTGCCATATTATATTCACATATTTTTTATATATGGCAACTCCAATTATACGTATATTTTCTAAATGTAAAAAAAAGTACGTAGTTGCCAGTTCGTATTTTTATTTTGGCAAAAATAATCGGTATTTTCTTTAGTATTGCCACTTTTTTAAAAATTTTAATTTTATTTTATACAGAAGTTGTGAAAACGAAAAATAGTTGAAGGTTACTTTATTCCTCACTAGTGCTAAAGGTACCATTAACTATATCGAACTTTAAAGGTAAGTCGTGAAAATGGGCCTAAAAAGTTTAGTTGAAAAAATCAAACAACTTGGAGCAATATTTTCACTACTACATCTGAATTGTCCATTTTCATACGCAGCATAAAAATATTATACAATTAGCCCTCAATTGGCAATCTTGAATTTGACTGGTTTTTGGTATTTGAGTTAAGTTTCGGGCTTTGGTGTGTTCAGACATAAGTTGTTGCAAGTGGTTGCAATTGAAACAATTAAGGGTAACTAACCTGTCTGTAAAAGCCTGGGTTCGAGCCCAGCGGCAGTCAAGAATGAAAAATTATTAAACAAATTTACATGAATTTCATGTTGTAAAATTCCTTTCTTTATAAAAATCATTTAATGAAACTTAAATTTGATGAACTATATGATTAAAAATATAAAAATTTGAATTAAAACCCATAAACGTTGAAAAAAATAACCACAATTCTAATTGTTGTAGTAAAATGTTATGGCCAACATTTTTGTAGAATATTTCATCCCCGTCCTCCCCCTTCTTTGGGGTTTTTTTACGATTTTTCAGAATAAAGCTAAAAATGACTTTATCTGGGCGAGTTGGTGGAATACAACAAAGGTAAAACAAACAACGAAAGGCTGGAAGAAAGTAAAAAAAATTATAATATATTAACTCTCTCTCTCTCCCTAGTGCTCTGGAGTTGTTGTTAACACTGCCTTTACACATGAAAGTTCTTTCATGAAATTTCTGTATTCGTATTATAAATAAAAATTTCAATGAAATAGACGACTTTCTTGAAAATTTCTTGTTCGATTACACAGGAAAGCGAAAGTTCATTTGAATAATGTCGTCAAAGGGCAAACTTCTAACAAAAATGTCTTTTCTTCTTCTTTTATTATTTTACTTTTTTGAAGTTTCAGAGTTGCCAAGACAATTACTCACGCCGAACATCAGGCATTCGTTCAAATTAATATTTTTTTTCATGATATTTATATATTTCAGATAGAATAATTGTGTTCTTAATATTTAGTTGAAAATATATATTAAATTCTTTATATATACGCGAAAAACAAGTTGCTTTTGTAACTGCTATTTCACACAATCCTGAAATTTCAAGTGAAAAATTTTATATTGGCAGCACTGGCTAGTTTAATGTTATTTGCTTTCATGAAATTGTCAAAAAAATCGCTTTCTTGAAATTTTCATTGAAAGTTGGGTTGAAAGTAAAAAATTGTAAATGTGCTAGAGAAAAAGTGTGAGTGTATTGCGACCAGCGTTGCCGTTTTGTTTACTTTTAACCAAAATTGGTTACTTTTTTTTCCAATGTGTACTTGTGTACTTTTTTTCCATTTTGGTTACTTTTTTTCAACACAAAAATAACCAATTTTTTGTTTTGGAAGAGGATTTACCCGCTCCGCTTTTTTGACTCTTAAAAATTGTGTGTGGTATTTGTGCAACCAATACCAATACTTTTTTCATCTACTTAAAAAAGCTTAAACTTAAACAAACTGTCAACTTAACCATATGTATATATTTACTTTGAAGTGAAGATGGCCATTATCTGATACTTTTAATTCTTCATAGGTCTAACTGAAACACTTTTCTAGACAAACGATAAGGTCAAAGTGAACGGAACTTTAAATAGGATTCTATTTCCACCGGGCATAAAGCATCTACATATATGTGGCATTTTGACAAAACATCTTAAGTCGAGATAAGATAGCAAAAAAGTTTTTAAAAAAACTCTGCGAAAACATAATTTTTGTTAAATGTTAAAATAAACCAAAATTAAAGAAAAATTTCGCTTATAATACAAAATTTTAAAAACGTAAACAAAAATGTTTTTGAATGAAAATTCGTATGATTAACGACATTTTTTTTCAACTTTTAAAATTTGACTGAAGATGTTTTGTAGATGCAACAGATATAAATAAAAGATTTACCGCATAATTTAGTTAAATTTTGTACTTTGATACCTTAATAACACAGCAAGACCTAAAAAATTTTACTTGCAAGAGCTCTTTATATAAAAAGGTTGAAGTGTTAACTTTGTAAAGGAAGCGCACGTCAACTAAAAATTTCGAAAAATTATATAGCCTTTTATTCTTTCCAGACCATCGGTAATACAACATTAAAATTTATATAAAATTAGTCCAGCGGTTTTTGAGCCTACTAGATACAAACAAACACAATTCCTTCTTTAGACATATTTTTCAACTGAAGTGCGGATAAAATAGTATGTACATTTGATAATAAAAATTTTGGTTACTTTTTTTTGCTTTTGGTTACTTTATTTTAACATTTTGGTTACAAATTTTTTTTGGTTGTGGCAACGCTGATTGCGACTTTAATGAAATTACTTTCACGTGTAAATGCTATGTAAGATAAGAATTTTTCGGCAGCGTGCACATTGCGATGATGTACAGGTCGTTTCACATCGTAACGCTTCCAGTCTCTTCAAATTTTTTATAGACTTGCCAATGCCTTGCACAATAGGTACAATATGACGACCATAATCACCCTGTAGTGCAAGAAAATTGGCCGAATTTGAACTACTACTTTTGTAAAAAGTTCTAATTATTATTACGCGTTCTTTGGCAACTAAATTATCTATATTCGTAAATGGCAAAACTTTCACTGAATAAATGGCACTTTAAATGATAGATCTTGCACAGTCATGCCTGCTCTGAAACTCTTCTTTCAAATCTTGTCAATTCCTTGCATAGTAGGTCGATTATGACGTCCATAATACCCAATAAAAAATGGAGCTTCCAACGAAGCAGGTTTGTAAGGAAGAAACATAAAAGTTTCGCTTGCCATTGCGCTTACGGAAGACATGAATTTTATATGGCGAGTTCCCACTTTGAAGCAATACATTTTTGACACATAAAGCGCATTATTCAGCGCATAAAAAAATGTTGGATGTAACAATCAGCTTTACACATTGAATGTTTTGATAAAGTTATTTTTAAGTATTCTCCCTTACAAACCTGCTTCGTAGTAAGGGAATGCCGTAGCACTTGAAATGTTATTTTTTTTATAAAAGTTGTTGAGAGTTCTTTCACTTACTTTACTGCATTTCTGTATGTCATAATTGTGCGCTTATTTTTTTAAATGTACCTTTAGTGCTTCGCAAAATGATACAATTTTTTATAGGGTACGGTCAACTATCTTTCTTTGTAAATAGTAAACCTTTCACTAAATAAATGACTCTTCAGATGACAGATATTTAACAGCTGGCAACATTCCGGTTTTGAAACTACTAAATTCTCCAAATTTAATTTGAGTTACAAGAAAGATTCACCTTATTATTGTACTGTAAATTCTAATATAATTGATATTTCCAAATCAATATCAGTTTGTTTCAGGATGTCACATGAATATAAAAGCGAAATGAGAGATTAACGACAAAAATTTTTAGTGTAGGCCGAAAAATTAAGCTGGGCCCAACATTGGCCCAACAAGACTCCAAATGTATGTTAAACATTTTTTACATTATTTTGCTATTAAATAGATATTTCCATACCAATTTGGGATAAAATAAAATTATAGGTCGATACTGTATCGTCAACATGTGAAAAAAGTGAGTTGAAAAGTAAAATTTTGTCATATTGTCCCATGGAATGCAGAAGGGTTAAACATTATGATCTTATGTACATTAAGTTCGTTACAATTAAATCTATTTGTTTCAAAATATCTAGGCGTAAAATGTTGGTAAATAAAATGAGTTTTAGCTTTCATTTTATATAAATATTAATATAAAAAAGTTATTTTTTAACTTTACTCTTCGTACATCGGTAACCAATACCCACTCGGGAGGTACTGTACATATCGCACTGGTTCCTCTAAGGGGGAAACAATTGGATTTTTTTTTTTTTTTTTTGCAAAATACTGGAGAAATGGATCTAAGGTTTTTTACATTGCGTAGATATGACCACTGTTCATTTTGAGTTGACTCTCCTTAAAGGAAGAAGTGCGATATGTTTATTTTCGTCACACAAATTTTTTTTTAGTTTTTTTAAGGATCTTAAGAATATCGTTAGCTAAAATGCAAAAAGGCGTAATTAACAAAAAACAAAGGGACGTAACTACAAGTGTGTTTATTTTATAAATGCAAAATTACGTAAAAACCCATTTTTATTTCTAACAAAATATAATGATATGGTTTCCTTTTAAAATTGTTTGAAGAATTCCATGGACGAATTATTAATGCATGTTTTTTGACACGCTTATATTTTTCATTTTATAAAGTTTTTTGCTTCTGCAGTAATTTTTTTTTTTTGTTCGTAACGCCTTTCTGCATTTTAGCTAACGATTTGTAAAAAACTCATTTTAACTGAAGCAAATTAAAGAAAGTTATTAAAGAAATAAAACCGAAATGGTCACCCGGGTAGAAATTGGTAAAAATATATCCTATGTGATTGTGTAAGCTCAACAATGTTCGTTTGCGTATGTTGTCTAGTTTCAAGCGTATGTCAAATTGTCCGTGTGCATAAACTTTTCGGGAAATTAAAATATTTCAAAATTAAACTTTATTAAAGTTAAGCATTATTAACTCAAACCAAATTTACAATTTGGTCCGTACTTGCCGCAATGTCTACTATTATATCGAAACTGCAATTGGTTTTTACCAAATCACATAACAAACTTAATATAAAGATTATAGCTCCAATGTTGGTATGCATGGTATTAATTATTATTATATATTTAAAAAATTTCTCAAAAAAAAAAAATGCATATTTAATAAAAAAAAAATTGCATTGCAGTCATAATTTTATTAAATTTATAGTGAAAAACCACTGAATATCGTATGTTCAGTTCAACATGTGCAGTTCACTTGCAGAAATGACATAAACAATAAAATAAACTTTTTCAATGAAAATTAACATTTACTCAGACATATTTTTAAAATACTAGTGTAATAAGATCTACTTATTAAATTTATTTAGAGACAAACTCATTTAGCAATAAATTAAAAAAAACCAAAAAATAAAGAAATCAAAACAATTACGAAAAAAATATAAGAAATAAATATGCGCTTAAAAAAATATAACTTGTAGTTGTGGTTTAGTATTGAATATTTATACAAATATTAAATTTTACAAGTAAGTACTTAATAGTAATGGGCCATAATCATAGTCAAAAATAAAGTCGACTTTTTCTAAAGTATACTTTAGAGCAATGGTGTTCTCCTTCATTTAAAGCCGGTTTTAGTTTAAGGGGCAATTACTTTATTTATATTAACTGACTCAAAAATTGTTAGAAAAATTACAGGTTTGCAAAAGAATTTCGTATCTAAAGATGTATGGAGTGATACATATAATCTTAGTGCTATAATTTTAGGCTCAAAAAAGCGTGAAATAACCAAAAGCATAAACAACAACTGTTTGAACTTCGAACCAACCTTAGAAACCATAGAAACCACTATGGAGGCCCTGTTAAATAAAGAAGAAGGTGTGGTTGTGTAACTTGATGTATCGATATTCTGATTGGTGGAAAGACGTCTCAAGAGATGTTGGAGCGAACAAAAGCTGCTAATATTGAAGAGGAGCAAATATAGTTTCGCAGTAAAAGAGTTACCGTCTTTCGCATTCAAGATAAATCGGTATGAAATTCAACCGACAGATGATAAAATCAGGGCAATTTCTCAAGCACCTCAACCAACCGACAAAAAACAGCTACAAGCATTTTTGGGCTTAATAACATATTATGAACGTTTTTTTTTTCGGAATAAAGCCAACGTGCTGAAGCCAATGTATAGACTTTTGAAGAATAATGCAAAACTCAACCGGCTGAAAAAAAGTATTAAAAGTATATAAATGGATCATAAACCGCTTCCGGAAATATTTAATCAAATATAGAGAGGAGACATCAGAATGCAGACGCTTTGGGTCGATTGACAATGAAGGAGTTAGGCGGTAAAATATGCAAATATCTATGAAAAAATATACTGTGGAGATGGTAAAACCAAATTCCTAAAAATATCGCGAGAGATTGCTAAAGCCACGGGTCTGGAACTAATACTATCGGAAGTCATATGGCATATTAACCGGAAAGACACAGATTTTACTGATGAATCTAAGTAGATCAAGTCATACACTACCAGGGCCCTGTTTCTCAAAACTTTAATTACAAATCTACAAGTAAAATACGTTAAAAAAAGCACCCAATTTTATCATTTTTGTTTTTGTTTCAAATGTATTTTACTTTTAGATTTGTAACTTGTAGTTTTGAGAAACAGGGCCCAGATTGAATGATTTAAGTGTAAAAGGCCAATGTTTACTCTGAGGCATTAGGGTAATAATACCGGAGACTTTCCGTTCTCGTATGTTTGATATGTTGCACGAGGTACACCAGGGCATGTCAGTCATGAAATCGACTGCCAGAAGTAGTTTTTGGTGGCCACCTGGCCAAAAAGACATCGAGATGACGGCGAGAAGTTGTGGATAATTTTCCCAGCATATTAAAAAACCATGACCTGCAACATCTAGACCGTGCAGAGAAAAAATAAAAGTTGATTTCAATTAAAAAATTTGTGATATTAATTAAATTTGCACCAGTATACCAATTAATAGTATCAATTTAACCATTTAATAGTATTTATTAAACGTTTAATTCACTTGATTAATTTTTTATCTCTCTTTTCTTTTTATCGTCGATTGGAGATACCAGTTCAAGAAGGACTTTAGAGCTAATGGGAGATGTATTTGAAGGCCATTGAATACCAGACACCATTATATCCGATAATGGGCAAACTTTTGCTAATAAGCAAAACCAAACAAAAAAATTCTTTAACATCTAAGACGTAAAAACGAAGAAAAGTTTTAATTGTATCACGTTTATATGTACATTAGCTTGGTAAAGAGAATGAAACAGCCGCCTGATTATCTGACATCGTAAAAAGCCTTACACGTCTTGAGTACTCCCCAAGCATTTGAGGATGGCGAAAATTTTTCCTGAATCATGAAATAATGATTCATCTGGCATCTCTTCCCACCAAGACTGTTCATTCAATTTTAGCTGTCAAAAAACCTATTTTCTATAATTGTGCGGGTTCGAAAAGTGTTTATTTTGTAATTTTTTTTTGGAAAACGTTGTTTTTATGATTTCTCTCCTTCTATGGGCTAATTCAAGTTACAATACTCTGCCAGGTAAGTGCAAAACAACAAAAAAAAAAAAAAAAAAAAAATAGCAGGGCTTTTTATTGTTGTTTTATAATGTACTGTCAAATAAGAACAATTTTTGATTTTTACTGTCAAATATTTAACATATGTTATTAATGCTATTATATAGTTTGTGTGTGTGTGTAAAAAACATCCCAGCGGAAAAATTCAAAAGATCTTCTTACTTCAGGCCTTTTTAAAGGCCTGCTCAAAATTTTTTTTCATTCAATTACTATTCTTGTCTAACTGTTAAAGAAGGCCTCATAGAAGGGAAAGATAAGATACACCTTCCACACACGCTTTTATGAGAAGGGAGTGGAGAAGGAGCAACATATTTTGTATTGTTTTTTTGCACAAACAGAACAAAAAATTTTTGATCCCGTTACCATTCTTATGTGCCTGCTAAAGGAGCATATAGACGACATGTTTTTATCATCTGACATGTCAAATTTTCAAGTCACATGTAATTGTGCATGTCTGTCAAAATCGCTGTTTTACATAAGCTTTATAATATTCGGTCACAAACGTACATGTAATTTGCTTCTGATATTGTCTCTGTTTTTTCGCATTGTTATTGCAGAAACCAAAGTAGTGCTCGGTTTCAAAATAACTTGCTACCGCCATGAAAAGTTTTATTTGCGCCGTAAAATAGTTCAGCCATCTTAACATTTTTTTCTTTTAATTCAAAGATACCAATTTAGCATTTTATAATAAAACAGACATTTTTTATAAAATATTGTCGAAATTTATTACCTTTCCACTTTTTTGTTTACATTAAATATATATGAATATATGTAATTTATTTTAGAAATTAAATTTATTGTAAATAAAGAAACTACTACTACTACAATGTCAATAAAACGGTTTTTATATATATTCACATAAATTCTATTCAATGGTAAGATGATCAAACATATCTCGGTATTGTAAAAAATTAACTTCAGCCGGCTAATGATTCCGTCAATAGTGGACGCCGCTGCCGGTTTCTTGCCGGCATAGCTTTCTGATGTCAGATGGTTTGTCAGAAGAAAATAGAGCACGCTCTAATTGAAATTTTGTCAGATGACTTTGCGTCTGACTTTTACAGAAGCAAAGTTAAAAAGGTAACACACGACATGTATGTGTTTTGCAGTGGAAAATTTGACATGTCAGATGACAAAAACATGTCGTGTACGGGCGCCTTAAAGAAGCGAGAGCGGGAGGCCTACTCCGCAATGACAACGTGTGTAAAAAAGATATGAGTATGGAATGGAGCGAGCAGGCCTTGTACATCCAAAATAAAGGGTACAGAGGCCTTCTAAAAGGCCTCGGTACTTCTTCTTTTTCCCGCTGGGATTTGGCAGTTTCTATTACAAAACAACAATAAAACGTCCTGACAAAAACAATGCAAAAATAATCAGTTGGCGCTTCGAGTGTACCTGGTAAATTATTATACCATAGACTAAAAAGACTTTTTTTTATTAAAATACAGTTGGAAATTGTGTAAATTAATGCTGACTTTTTGAATCAATAACATTTTAAACCACAAAATATTTTCTACACATACATATGTGTATACACATATGTATACATTTATAAAAAATCATTGACGTGTAGTGTGAGTAAAAATGGTAAATAATTGATAAAGTTTTGTGGTCATTTAAGTAATTGGAAATAAATACAACAAACACATTTTCTCTTCCATTCGTTTTTGTGTATCTGTGTTATTATTTTTAAACATCTGCAATCTGCAAGTTGTAGATCAAAAAGTTAAAGAATTACGCTTAATTTAATGCCACTGCAGCATATAATGGGCAGACAGACAGACAGACGCAGAGGAGAAGAAAAAAGGCAACATTATCGAAGCATGCACTAAATTACGTACTGGAACAAAAATTGGCAACATTTTCACAATTTACAACAACATTTAATGTTTAAACGAATTGATATAATTTTCATAATCAACAACAGACAAAACCGAAAAAAGAAGATAATCATCGGTCAACAAAATTCCATAAAAAACGAGATAAAAAAACACATTATGTTGCCGGTCGGGTTTACACTAGCAGTAAAATTTTGTAAAATTTAAATTAAAGAAATTGGACAGAGACTTAAGGCCCAACCAGAATGTGCATAAACAAACTTAAGCTACTGTCAAAAAGAAAACAAAAATCCTCTCCAATGCATTTAAAATAACAAAAAGAAAATAAAAAAACATTGATTCCGTACGGAATGAGCGATTAGTTTCGCACCTTGCTTAAGCAAATGTCAGTTTTATAAAACTTAACATAAAGTTTCCTTAAGCTTAATGTGGTTTTACACATATGATTAACATGTATTTGCTCAGTTGCTTAAGTGGCGTTATTAACATTCTGGTTGGGCCTTTAAATTTTACATAACAGATAGTTATCGGTTGCAGTCATTTCAAAATCCCTTCTGGTTATTTTTAAATATTTCAAATCTTTATGGAACTTTTCCAAAATTTTATATTAAATTTTTCTATTTTATGAGCGTTTTGGAAATTTTGAAAATTTTTGTACATTTTTGTAGCAAACAACAAAACTAATTTAAAAATCCTGACAAACAATTGTAGCGTAGACAAATCAGCAAACAAATGTATGTAAATTACAGCCTGCGTTTTTTCTTGCGATCATCACATTCAGACGCAAAATTAAAATTAAAAACTACAAAAAAATTCGCAAGAAGTTAAAAAAGTACATCAAATATCACACAAACTCATAACAAAGTATAACTTTCAATGTTAATCCGCTCACACAAAGTGATTCAAGTAAAAAACTTTGCAAAAACAAAAACCCAACTGTTTTAACCACCATGGACACTTTGGTCATAAAATGGTCCAAAGAAAAAAAAATAACCTAAATGTATGCAGCGAAATAGAATAACAATGCGGTAATGTTGCATGTTAGTTTGTTGCTACTCATACAGCAGCAAATGCGACAAAAAAGTTGTTTTCAAAGTGGCAGCAACATTAACAACAACCCTAAAAAAATCAAGCCACAAACGCAATCAGTAATTTGGTTAATTTAATGTTGCACAGCTACATTTTATGTATTTTTTGTTATTTTTCGAATGCACACATTCGCATGTCGTATAAAGAGGCTGTAAAATTTTAGAACACAGTGGGTAAAAAAGCTTAAATTGTTAAAGGCTTCAAAAATCATCAGACCATTTCTGGCAACTGCTGTAGATACTGTGGCTAAGCCACCTTAAAATAAATAAGTATTTTCCTTATGTTTTTTCTGACTTTATACCATGTTCACGAGTTTCGCTCTCTTATTCCTGTTTCGCGCCCCAAACCTGATTGAAACGACTTGTTATCCCATACAAAATTTTGTGAGCGAATCGGGTCGTTTCATTTTGAAACAGGCTGCGAAACAGGAAAAATGTACTATCATCTCCAATTTTGATAACATTTATCGTTAGTTTATCTGAACTAGCTCTCAAAAAAAATCAAAACAAAGAAAAAAACAAAGTAAAAATTGATGTTTAATAAAATAAAGTGATAATTATAATATAATAATATTAATAAAAGTATTAAATAATATATTTTTAAGTTTTATTTACTTTTTTATCTATTTAAAAAAAATCACACTAACAACACAAAAAAAAGTGTCAATATGAAACAAGAATGAACAGCATGTTTGCAAACTAGTTTCAGAGAGCGAAACGAAATTTAGAAGAACTTTTAATGCTCGTCAAGAATCAAGAAGAAATATGTTTGTCAAGATTTTTTTTGCTCATATAAATATTTCATCGTTCTATTTTAATGTGTTTGTTCAAAAATCTATTAAGACTACGTTTCACATATACAATACTAATGCGATTTTCATGCTAATGCATGTTTTTTGTCGATAGTCTAAGATCGATGTCGACCAATTATCTTTTCGAATCATTAAATTTGCGTTAAAATTGCTCGATTTGTTTTTGCATATTTTTGTGAAAATGCATATTTTGGTTTTAAATGCATATTTTTGCATATTTTAACATTTATGAGTGATATATTTTTTAAATTTCTAATTATAAAATAAATTTCTACAAAAAATTTCCAAATACACAAAAAAAGTCTTCTAAAAAAAACTTTAAGATCAATAAATGAATTTTTTTTTGGAAAAAGATTTTCAAAATTTAGACAGAAGATCCTTCTATTTTTAACCGAGGCATTTTCTACACAAACACAATTAGCGTTTGTGTTTTCCACAAATCTACTGAACACTTAGGAGCGATATTAATGTTTATTTTCGAACACTGGTATATCATAATGACTTACATTAAAATGCGTTCATTTTGGGACATCCCTTGTAAAATTCATCGGTTCTTTCATTAGAATTGGAAGTATTATTTTAACTTTATCCTGATAACGTAACACATTATTTTGTAGGCGAAGTTTTTACTGGGTACTTATTTTTAAAACCTGATATTTCGTCTGAAAGTCCTACCAATTACCCTTAAAATAAGAGTTTAAGCTTAGCAGTATATTGTTCGTTCTTTGAAATATCTTAACCTAAAATTTTAAAATTCCGGGTTTTCGATATTTTTATTTTTAATTTGAACTATATTTTTGTATTTTTTGCAAGATATTTTTACTTTTTTTTATTTGCAAGTTATTAAAAAAAATCCTAAAAAAAATTATGAATAAAGTCAAATTCTTAAATACAGATTCGTATGCGGCGCAACTTCAACCTTTAGAAAAGAATAATCCGTTCTATGGGTTTTACATTTGTTGGCCTGTGTAATTCAGAAATTCAATTTGAACTCTATTACAATATTTTGCGATAACTAAAGATTCCTATACCACTGTGCGGTAAAATGTTTTGGCTTCTGCTCAGCACGAGGCAGCTTCATTTTTTCCAATACATGTTTGAAAGTAAATTACTGTATCTCACTTTTGGCAACACACAACACAAAAATACGTATGAAACACAATTGTGTACATTTTTGATGACTTAGTAGAATGGCTTAAATGCTTAGTCAAGTTTGGTTGGTTTTGACTGTTAAATTTTTGTCCCCCTCTTTCGCATTTACGCAGTTTTGTACTTTTTTACTATTCCTGCCTTTTTCACTCTATTGATGCTGTTAAGGGATGCCATAAACAAGAAATTAGGGATTTCGGGATTGACAAAATAGCGGTTCCTGTGATTTTTGTTTTAATTACTAGCGAAGTTTTCGGGTTGTAATTAAAAAGAATGTACAGAAGGATTCTACAGTTGTTAAGTGTGTTAATTCAATTAGTAACACAATTTTAAACAAAAATATTCGAATAATATAAAATTGTTCAGACATTTGATAATTTTATAAAGCAGGTGTCCAAATCACGTCTTCTACGCTTTTTCGCATCAAAAGGATCATTCAAAAAAAGTAGAATATATGACCTTGTGTAAGGGTTGCCGGACACGTCGTTTCGAACTCCAGATTAAATGTTGTAAATGTTCGTTTAGCGAAATCAAAAACTTTAAATTTTTGATAATCGAAACAAATCCATTGCATATTTTTAACAGTTTAATAACGTAAACTATTCTTATTTTTAGCATATTTTATTATTAACCAGGGGAAGTTTTTGTATGCAAGATTGTATTTTGATTGAAAATTTAGCAAAATTACTTTTTCGAGTTTTTGAATTTTATTAACCACTTGTTGGACAAATCAATAGAATATATAAATAAAATCAAATGTGTGTACAAAATCATTGCGTACACACACAATGACAAATGTTATGCACTACTGTTCGTCGCACAATTTAAATAGTGTTATGAGGGTACAGGAATTCAAAGAAATACAATCCAGACACTACTTGTTTTTTTTTAAACTTTGAAAAGAGTAAAAACATTTTGCCCAAGCAATATTACCTCGTGCTGTGTTTCATATGTAGTTGACACATGCAAAGAATTTGTTGTACTTGGGTCTCGTATGTTCCGTTCTCATAAAAATTATAGTTTCTTGCAAAGAATTGTTGTTGCAATATTATCAAAGAAATAAACATACAAAATATTTCAAATACACATATCCCAAACAAACAGTAAGAAATGAAGGATGTGTATATTTTTTGTTCCCGTTATCATTGCTGCGTGTATTTTTCGTTCCTTTGTTAATTTTTGAGAGTACTTTTTATACCAGCAACTTTGCTATAGCATTTTTTGTTTGCTCCCCACATTCACACACTTACGTAAACGTCCTCTACACTTCTCTTCAGTGTTTGTAGTGTTTAGTAGTGGGGAAAACTTTTATAGTAATAAAGCCGGCGATTCACTATCCTATTTTGTTGTACGATTTGTCAAAAAAATCGTGTGAGTTTCAGAACTATTTTTGGAAAAGTTTGTCCGACTTGCAAATGTTTATAAAAACTTTTAATAATATTGAAAATTCTATGCGATCAGAGTTGCATTTTCTTGTAAAGTAGCTAAGGCTGATTTAACATCCTTTTTGTGTAATTGTGTGGCATACAAAACAGATGGAATTCTATTAGATTTTTGATTGAATGATTTTTACGATTGTATAGGAGATCCAAATCTTAATCATACTTTGTTCAAGATATCTCACATATTTTTATTAGGAAATTGATTGAAAAATAGCAAAATATTCTAAAACTTAAAAAAAATAAAAGAAAATGTTTCCAAATCTTCGCATCTTCCATTTGGGAACATTATTTGCTACCAAAACCCTAAAAGCCGCACCTTAATTTAAGCAATTCAGGTAATAATTACTATGAGCAATTTTGGGCTTAAAAGTTTTACTCTTTTTTATATCTGTGGTTTTCACGAATAATCGCGTAAGTTATAAAACCAAACTTTTCAGGAGAGCAAACAATTATTTTTTTCAATTGCGGCTTCTGTAGATGCTTTTTTAAACTTTTTTCTTTACTATCCTATTAACAGTGACTTTCTACGTATTATACATAGTTTTCATGAAAAAATCCTCACAGGATCACAATCTGTAAAAGGATTAAAAATGCATATGTTTGATTGACTCATTAAGTGTGTGCAATATAACATCATATCTCCACATAAGTTCTTTTTTGTGAAAATAAATGTTATCATTTTAATCACACATGACGACTTACGTTGTTATTTTTAGCACACAATTTGGCGACATATTCAGAGTTTTTGATACTTATAGCACAACGTATGGACTTAAAATTACAAACAACCGCTCATCTGCTGTTGTTGCAACTAAAGAAGTCAACAATAAACGCACATGTACATATAAGTTGTTATTAATAGAAAAATTTTCAAAAAATACTTTCATATTTTTTGCACGAATAACAACATAACATAACATATGCTTTTTATCTGGAAACATATTCAGCAATTTTACAATTTTTGGCGATGTATGTCGACATAAATCGTTATAATAGCAAAATATTTTATCAAACAGGTAACTTAAGTTGTTTTTAGCAGAAAAAAATTAATAATACTACATTATACTCTAAAAAGCTTAATACTTATAAAAACCTAATGCAAAATGTAGCACTTTGACATCATTATCTCATTTTCGGTAAAAACCGACTTACGCGATTATTCGTGAAAACCACAGATATATTTTCTATAAAACCGGTCATCGGTGCGACGCAGAGTAGTTTGTTAAAAAATAGCTTTACTTAATAAAGGATCTCTATATAATCTGGCAAAGCGTTTTTCCTAACGAAATATTTTAATAGTTTTCCAGGGCAATTTTTGACAGCAGAAGAAAACATTATGGGTAATTTTGGTTAACCTTTTTGTTTTTTTTGCGTTGTTTTGAAAAATGATAAAACGCCAAAAAATGTAAGCAAACGTTATCTTTTTCCTGCTATTAGGCGATTATTTTTGTGGAGATTTTTTTGCACCCATTTCATCCATAAACAAATAAATATATTTATATTTATTTTCTAGTTTTGGTTTTAGTTTTGCAAACTTTTTTTTGAAGGGAATTAAAGATCCTAAATTATGGAGCCCATGACTTTTTTAAAACTCCCGATTCCGGGTATTTTTAAAAACTAGACCGATTGGCATCCCCAATGCTGATGATTGACAGTCACAACAGATTTTTTTATTTTGGCTTATAATTTTGGTAAAATTTGCAGACGACATAAAAACCACAAAGTCTTTATGCTAAGAATTCGTACAAAAATTTTACACATATTTAGGAATATTTAACCACATACTCGTACACAGCCTTTATATTTCATTCTTCTTCAACATTCATTTATTCGTTTTTTGTGTGTGTGGTTTCCAAGTGTTTTGGCTGCATTTATGTTGTCGATTGCGTACTGAATGATGTTTCAATAACTGACCACCGCCACCACCACATTTGATATAATTTATACCCTGCGGCTTTATTTTTTGTGGTATTTTAAGTATCCAAAGATTAAAATAAACTGGTGAAATGATGCGTTTTTTGTAGTGGTAGACGTTTTAATACATACATATGGTCTGCCTTTAAATCTTCCATCAATGGGCGAATTTATAACAGCCACCTGATCCATAAATTGAACATTTGTTCTTTTGGTGCTTTCGTTTTTTTTTTTTTCAGAAATTGTATGTTTGCGGCAATAGTAATTTAATATTGAATTTTTTTTAACTTTTGTTATTGTTTTTCTTTATTCTAAAAATTAAAACTTTGGGTTTAATTATTCAATTATTTTGGACAAAAACACAGAAAAACATGTTCAATAATTATATGATCTGAAGTAGTCAGAATAATATTTAGCTTAGTGGACAATTATGGGGTTAAAGAAATTAGTTTTCTAAGAGTTTTTACTTGGCTTTTTCCAAGTAAAGTATGCATTACCAAACGAAATGGTTTTTAGTAAAAAAATACGAATTTGGGAACACGTAGAGTTTGGGTAAGCTTTGAATAGAAAAAAGCTAAGAGATTCACAATGATTCTTAAAAGATTATCAGGATTCCTTTGTCCTAATTAATCAGAATTGAATAATTATCAAAATATTTTCTTCCAATTCTCCAAAAACTGGAAAAGTTTGTTGTTCATCTTTAAGTTTTTAAACTTTGTTTTAAACTAAAGTCAAACTGAAAAAATTACCCGAATTCCAAAAACTGTCTTTCTGCAATAAAAGCTTTTGGACGAAGGTCTAAGCATTTTATAGCAACACTGAACTACAAAATGTATTTTTAATCTTAGGGATACCACAATAACAAATGATATATACCAGCGGATGGGACTAATAATAAAATTATTTGCATCACATCTTTGTCATACAAAATAACCTCCAAAAATTTGCTTCTTTGCGATATTTTAACATCGATTGTGAAAAAGTATGAAACAAACTAACTAACACTTTTAAATCCTGCTAATTTCTGGCATTCAAGTTCAATTTTGAGCTTTGGTCTATTAAGAGACTTGAATTACATTATCGTGGAACGTTTAACCCGTTTTATCCCTTTTTTAAAATACTTTTTTGTACCTATTTAAAAATATACTTTCAAAATGCTGTTAGATGTTTATATTGTTTTTTCCTCTCTACCAGTTTTACACATTTTAACCTTGCCATTTTTTTTAACTCTATTAAGCATAAGAAAGTCCAATATATATATGTTTGTAAAATTGCGTAATCACAACACATTCGTTTGTGGTGATATTTGCACCACCGAACAATATTGGTCCTAGACCTTTTAGTATACCAATCGACTCAGAATCACTTTCCGGAATAGGGTACTTGTGCCTATAAACCATATTTTTATGTTGGTATTTATATTAAATTTGGTCTCAACTAATATTATTGCAATATAACTCATCTTACCAAATTTTATTGGAATTGGTCCATATTTGACTACAGCTTCCATACAAATACTACTGCCAAAAATAGCTTTTAATGCCATTACTTTCGTATTAAATAAATATAAAATTTAGCGAAGATAACTTTAATAATAGCTGCTATGTCATGGCAACGTTTTGTAGTGGAAGGTCCAAAATTTACCATAGGTCTCTAATAAGCCCCCTCTCTTCAATCGCTTTAAGATGAACGAATTTCATTTGGATGTAAATTTATAAGTATATAATATTCGGCAAAAAAGAGTTCTTATATGATTCTTGAACTCATAAGATAATAATGTCCATGATATCCCGTGGGTCCCTGATATGATAAGCTCTCTAAAATGTTCAGGCCTGACCGACTATACTTTCTTACTTGTTTTTTTTTTTTTTTTGGTGTTTAATTTAGAGTCAATTTTTTAAAAATACCTATGTATTTAACCTGCGCACTAATGAAAGACCAACTCTCAAAGATGCCGCGGCATGCCGTCTCTCCTGATTACTGCTTTCAAATCGAAATTCACGGAACGTAGTAATGAACCAAAGTTTCAGGTTAATGTGTTTATATTAAGGCATTCTAAATAATAGAAGTCTTTACCACAAATTAAAACTTCATATTATTCTCAACTTATCGTCAACATCCCAAAAAAGAAGACATTACGGAATTTAAAAATAAGAAAGGTATAATCATTCTTAGTGCACATTGTACACAAGCAATATTGCCGGAACTCCGAGATGAGCAAGCTAAATTTCGTCCGCAGAAGTCCTGCACCGATCAGATCAACACCTTGCGGATGATTGCGAAATATTCTTACGAGTGGCAAACACCTTTGTAAATGGTCTTTATTGACTTCGAGAAAGCTTTAGATACCTTAAGGCATGATGTGATATGGAGCACTCTTGCTTTTAAGACTATTCCACCAAAAGTTAGAAGTCATATCCAATCACTCTATAAGGATGTTTACTGCCGAGTCGCGCCTTCGAAGTACTTACGGGAATTAGGAAAGAATGTGTATTATTGCTGCTGTTGTTGAATATTGTGTTCGACGTTTTCATACGTAAAGCAACTCAAGCTAGCAGAGAAATAAGATGGAGCCTAAATGAACGCCTTGAGTGTCTCGAATATGCAGACGACAGCAGCTTGCTGTCACATAGCCACAGGGATATGTAATCGAAACTAGGGCTGTGGAGTAGGAGTTGGGATTTTTTAACCGAAGTTGAAGTACCCACAAAAACTAGCGACTCCGACTCCAAAATGTTTTGGCACCAAAAATTTTAAAACAATTTTTTATATTTTTCAAAATAAAAAAAATTTAAGAGGGTCTGCTTTAAAAATTTTGATGTCAGGGAAAAGGACCAGTCTTCTTTACATATATAAATAACTAAAGGGTGTTTTTTATAGAGTGATACAAGTTTAAATCATAATAAAACATAGTAATATATTTTTGATATCAATGAAACGGTCTTTATTTTATGACATTAATGTTTAAATATATTTCGGCCATGTGGCAGCCACGGCTGGCGCGTAGAAGGCGCAATCTGGAACACCAACTTTCAACAATTTTTAGCATTCTAACCATCATTGTTTTTGAAGCAGTATGACCCAATGACTCCGCCAGCCCATAAAGCGCACCAAGCTGTAATTTTCCGAGGATGTAATGGTGTTTCGACAAAACCTTGTGGACTCTTCTCACTCCAAATGCAAAAATTCTGCTTATTCACCTACCAATTCAACCAGAAATGGGCTTCATCGGAAAATAAAATTTTGAATGGAAATACAAAATCAATATCAATTTGCCGCCGAATTATTTTGATTAAAAATTTCCACAAATGTGAAAGCAAACTAAGCAAAAATCTACTATCAGCTGTTAAATGGGTGGTCAAATAAAGCAGTGAAGCAAACTCAAAGTTTTATCACTTCAAAAAAAAAACACCCTTTATATTAAAGCTCAATGCGGAACGTGTTAGAATTAAAATATCGATTTAAAACTTTTACAGAATCATTTGCCTGCTATATTAAAGCATATTAAAGATACTGCAATAACAAAAGAGTTTAAAGCAGTGTTGCCAGAAGTAGGGGAAAATCCCTACATGTAGGTATTTTTGATACTAAAATAGCAAAGTAGGGAAAATCGGAAAGATTTTTTATAATCTACAAAATGTAGGGATTTTTCGTCATATCGCATTATTTATGAAATAAATGAAGAAAAAAATGTTTTTTTAGTGATATTTTCTTGTCCAAAAAGGTTGATTTTTTTTCCTCAATCGCATTAAAATATACTCGTGTTGCCAGAGTTGTTTGTGGCTCAAAAAGTTGGTGACACCAATATGTATGAATGTATTTATATGTTTTTTCTAAGATCTCATTCAATGTTAAAAGATTTAATTGAATTTAATTAAAAGTACGTACATATGTACATTAGGGCGGTAACTGTTTTACATTTTTGGCGAATATCAAAACGATCCTAGCATATTCGAATAGACCACTGAAAATTATTTAAAAAAATGGTATTTCTTTTTCGCGGTTGTCAAAAAGTTCACCCACAAAACGCGGTAAAGTTTGGAAATGAAATTTTTTAGTTTTTTATTTATTTATCCTAAAAATCAAATATTTTTTTTTAATCAATATGTTATAATTAAACAACATTTTTAAGTTTACTTTTTTAGTTATCGATATGTAATAATCAAACAATATTTTTCACTTTTAGTAATTAATAAAATTTTTTATTGTGGGTGAGGTTTTTATGCCAAAATTACCCGATTTTTTTTTTTTTTTTTTTTTGTAAAAAGCACGAAATTCGCAATTATGTGGTACTGGGGCCGAAATTTGGTTATAGCATTATGGTACATATGTATTATTTTTTTGGTCAAAGCTTTAATATGCATACATATTCGAACAAAATTTATTTTTTAAAACTATGTTTTTCCTTCTATTTTAATGACAATAATGCGTAGGGATTTTTGTAGGGGAAATCTTTTCAACGTGTAGGGAAAAGTCGGATTTTTCTTAGCATATGTAGGTATTTTTCCGAAAAATCCACTGGCAACACTGGTTTAAAGTAAAATAAGGACCGGTCTCATATGCATTTAGCATTAAGGTTAGAGTAGGAGTCGGAGTTGGATTCGGTCTTAACAAATTTCAGCGGTTGGAGTCGGAGTCAGAACAATTTTTTGCTTTTTCACAGCCCTGATCGCAACTCTATATAGTCTATTGAGATTGAAGCCGCAAAGGTAGGTTTTCAGATAAACACCACCAAGAACATGTGATGTAACATGTTGAACGCCATCAGGTTAAAAATACGCAACGTCGACCTAGATAATGTAACATAATGTAAAAACACTTGCGGCTCTAGCAATGATGTAGGATACCGAATATCATCATAAGTGATGTGCAGGTGCTAGTCAACCACTGAATCAAAGAGTTCTTCGAATATACTGGCCTGCAACAATATCACACATACTTCTATGGAGAAGAACTAATCAATGACGATGGATTGGTCTCAGGAGACACAAAAAAGCCGCCATCCACTGGACAACCCAGGGTAGTGCATGAAGAAGACGCAGTCCAGTGCACACATGGATACGCCAACTGCAGTGCGAGATTACGCAAAGTGGTCTTAGTTGGCACGAATCATCTAATAGAACTGAACGAAAATAGTTTGTGGTGGCTCTCTATTCAAATACTAGTCCCATTTTAATTAAAATGTGGAAAAGCCACTTTTCAATTGAAACGCCCCTAATCTACTGGCAGAAAATATTTATATCCGCATAAATTCGGATTATCAATCACCCATTGTATTAAAGGTATAAAAAAACATTTTAGGATTTTCTCAATTTAATTAATAATGTTGAAGGCGGTCGATTGGCGAACGATCAATCACGAAAATTGATTCGTAGGTACTTTTCAAAATCATTTTAATGTGTATTTATTTTTTTTTTGTTATTTTGTACGGAATAGTTGTATACGCTGATTGCTTGATTTAATGTCACCGAAAACAATGTCAAATGTATCAGCTTCGACAGGACCATACCTAAACGCAAATCGAGACTGTTATTTACTTAAATGTACAGAAAACGATTGTTGTTCGAGAAAAAAATGATCACAAAAAGGAGGGAGCGATTAATGACAGTAACGATTTAAGAAGATGTCTAAGTAAAAACCAAATCAATTCTAAACTTAAGCCACCAACAATTCAATAACATACAGCCAAGAAGTAACATTAAGGAGAAATTGTTATATGGGTTACACTCCGGAAACTTACATAAGGTATAAAATAAAAAGTAAATGGTTATTAATAAGAGATTAATAATATGTTGTAGATTCACTTTTACTCAGAATCTCTTTTCAAGACAATCTTGCGAAATCCGTCCGTCCGGAAGGCTTGTTGTATGTTCATGTAAACTTTGCTGGCAAAGTACAGCTTGCAATTGTTTAGATAATTTGATAAAATTTGGTATGTGCTTTTTAATTTTAATAGGGACTCTCATCATCCTAAGCAATTTTTCTGAAATGTCATAACTTCCTTTTAAATGTTGGTGTTTTACAATAGCTTCTATTTCATGGCAAAATGTTGTCCTGCTAGGCCATGAATTAACCAAAGGTCCCTAAAATCACTTTAAGTTGGAAAAATCTCATATAGATGTAGATATCTAGATAATACTTTTTGTGGTAAAACGTAAAAAATTTATTATATTAATATTAACGAAACACTAGAATATAAACGAATTCGTGAATTTCGAAGCTATTTTCGCATTATATACGAGACTTTTGTAAATACAGTTCACCCGCGATAATATAAACTTAATAAATTCACATTTACAAGATTGTTCATATTTGCAAATGGTATCTACTATAATTTCTCTTTAAAAAGGGTTTTCCACAAAAATGCTTCTTTTGAAAATTTTTTTGTTTATTGGATTTAAAAAACAAAAATTCCTTAAAATATAGCATGGAATATAGTCAATTTGGTTGGTGAAATTATATTTTCAACAAATTTATAGTTTTGTTAAATTCAGACGATCGTTTTACCAATTTACAAAAAAAAAACTTTTACTAAGCTTTAACGAACTACGTAAAATTATAAAATTATAAAGCTAAAATTTTAAAACTCGTAAGCTACAATAGTGTTTTTCTTAAATCCAAGGGACTTTGAGCCAATGTTCGAAAATAAACTGAATATTATTAAGCGTACGGTTCTCACACCCAGAAACGATAGTTACTTTAAGTGTTTGTGTATTAGTACACAACTCTTAATACCGTTCATCACCATTTTGATGAAAGTAGCAAACATTATGTAGTAATCTGTACAATTATAATGGTTATGTAGACATTAATTATATTTTAATGTTCTGTAGTGTTTTTTTGGTATTGATGAAGGAGTGTGCGAATAAAAAAATTTTAGCAACGCTTTTCATTAGTATTGTTGCTGGTTGGCAATTTGCACGACGAGAACGAAAAGCCTGTGTGTGTATTGTGAACATGTTTCGTTTTTTTTATACCCTTCACCACAGGTGGTGAATAGGGTATATATAAGTTTGTCATTCTATAATATTGTAATTTCTATAATATTGATGTTAGACCCTATAAAGTATATATATTCTGGGTCCTTATGAGGGGCGACGTTGATTTAACGATGTCCGTCTGGCCGTCTATCCGTTGAAATGGATTTTCCGAAGACCTCATATACGATGGGGGCCAGGTTATTATACATTTATGTCACATATGGTCCGGAATTGTTTGCTATTGAAATTCAGCAAGATCGGTCCACAAATGGCTGAGATATGAGTAAAAACCCCGACTGCCTCAAATTTTTTCCTTTAAAGGTCCAATTAGACGTGACATTACCATACCAACACTGTATTAGCAAAATGACATAAACATGCCATACAAAAAAATTTTACAAAACTGAACAATATTGACGTTTCGCGATTTCTGACATCCGGTTTGGCGATGGAGCTCAAACAAATCTGACAACCCTGGGACTAGTACAGTATTTTTATTGTGTACGAAGATCGCAAAAAGAGAAACGTTTCGTTGTTTAGTTATTTTATTTTTTACGCATTTGTCAGATATCGTTGTTCAAATAATTTTTCCGAAAGTAACAATAACTACTAAAGAATTTTATTTTTTAACAATTTGCAAATTTAATTCTTCATAAGTTATAATTAAAACAATGCGAGTGTATCATCTTAATTTTGTCATTATTATTGTTGATTCAATTGAATTCGCTCTTGTTTCACATGTTCATGCATAAAAATCACATTTCGTTTGTTGTTTTACGTTTCAAATTGTTGCAAGATTAAAGCATCAATGTCTCATCGAACGCGTAACTTTAGCTGTTGATACGAGCAGCGATGAATGAAGAAAATAAAAGTCATTATTACAGAGTTTTGCTGAACTATTGTGTTTGATTGACGATTTGGGATACAATGTTTGTGGCATGCCACCATGTTGAATGTAAGTTTACTCGTTTTGTACGTAGCAATTATAAGCGCAATGTAGTATATTTCTTGTATTTCGTTAAAGTTGTCCTTTTTCATCTGTTCAAAAGGACAACTCAATAAAATGCCTTGACTGCTTCTTCATTAGGGCTTCTGTGCCAGTTACTTGCTTGATTGACGTTTTTTACTTACTTGCGACTGGGTACATTGTTTTGGAATTTCAATATTTGTTGGGCTTTGTGGGCCCATTAATGTCTTTTTTACTTGTTCGCTTCAGTTGCTTTTTCACGACAATAAAATTTTTAAATACCAACTGTTTTAGTTACACTGATAGAAAAGTTTTTGGTTCTTAACGTTTATATTTGATTTTGTAGGCTTAATCAAATTTTGCGAAATACATAAATAAATTAGTTAAAATATTTTTTTCTATTTAATTAAAAAATAATGATTTTAATTTTATTCTTTAAGTGCATTTGAAATTAAATGATTAACCTTCGCCTTACCAAGCTTTTTTATGTCCATCGTTTACCAATAACCACGCGGGTGGTAGGATTATAGAAGGTGAACAAGTGTTTGGCACACAGTTTTTGTTTTTGTTGTTTTTAATTTTCCTAAAGAACTAAACAATTTGTTCAGTGACCATAAAATTTTCTTTTAACTGAGGCAAAGTTAAGTAAGTTAAAAAAAAATTAAACCGAAAAAGTCACCCGGGTGGGTATTGGTATGGCAAACGTTAAAGAAAACATGTATGTTTATTGACATTTAATTGGGAATTGGGGTGGTCTCACTCTCTACCTGTAAAATATCTGCAGGGTTGCCCAACACGGTCTTTTCCGACCAAATTTGATCGGATATTTTTGGTTTGGCCGGATGGTAGGCCAAACCTAATTTTGGTCGGTTTTAGAAAATGTGTAACATATACTTATTTTAAAGAATTGAGGATATTGGCGGAAAGCAGACAATTGCAAATCTCCTAGCTTTTTTACCAAACACAAAAATTGTTTTTGATTGTTGTTGAAATGTATTACGTTAGTAGCAAGTTACTTTGACGGTGTTAGTTAAATAAAGGATAGTTTTGTCATCTTATTCGAAATTACCAAGTCAGATGCCGTTTTAATTTTTCTTCTTATAAAAAACTTTTTATCAACAAACAATATTCCTGTAAAAAATTTGATCGGATTGGCAACAAACGGCGCTCATGCCATGACTGGAACTGTTGGTAAGCTTATAACCTGTTCGTCGATTTCGAACGAAGACTTAGTTCGCTTAAATTACATGTAAAACATAAACAATATTGTATAATTTGTTTTCGTTTTAAATGTAAGTTAAGCGAACGAAGTCTTCGTTCAGAAATAGATGAACAGGCAGTAATCTTTTTTAGCAATGCAAAAAATATTAAGGTTCTTTGCGCTAATATTTAAAGTTTTTTCATATAGCCCTAAAAGAATAACATAAATAAAAGAATTATAGGAATTCTTTTCTGTATTAAGTGTTTCTTATACAAGATGGACTTCTTATCAATGGTATAATAGCCGCAGATCTTGCAGAAAGTATGGGTGAGTTCCAAAACGTCAGTTGCAGAGCAAGTTATTAACGCATAAACAACAAGCCAACTATGCATTGCTAAACTCTTTAATACATTTTTACGTTGTCTGCAAAGTATTAGGATGTACTAGATCTCATATAAAATGCAAAAGGGTCTATCTTTATTTAAAAAAAATTCAGGAGAAATAAAAACTTAATAAAAAGGCAGCTACGGGTTTTTTTGTTAATATCTTTGACACATTACGCATGATTGACACTATCCTGAAAAAAACTGTTTTTGTAATCTCAATAGTTTGCTTTTTATTAAACTTCGTATCGCTACTGAAAAATTTTTAAAAATTATGATAGGCCATTTTGCATTTTTATGGCGATATAATTGCTTTTAAATATTTTAAAAATTTGGTCAGTTTCAAAGGATTTTGGTAGGTATTGCAGACAATTTTGGTCGGGTAAAAATTTTTTAAACGGCCACCCTGAATATCTGTTTCTATCAAGAGATCTATGTATAATCATTTGGAGCTGAATTTAATAATCGACTTTTAGTTTAACATTAAGATTCCAATAAAATAATGATTAAGAAAACAAAGAAACAATTGAACCAAAGTCGCTCAAGAACACAATCACATGTCGGCCTATTATAAATCGTTGTTATCATCAGTAAACATGCACTTGCATGCTTTTCCTTGTGCGACCAATGAAGGTGGCCTTTTACGTACTTTGCCATCGATTTGTTAATGTATACTTTTTTTGCATATTTTGATACCATTTGCTTATAGTTTAACCAATATGCGTGTACCTAATTTGGAAACCTTGGCCGTTGCTGTTCTCCATATACAGTGAGCAAAAAAACAACTTGTACACTTGTTAAATTATAATAAAAGAAGACACAGGGATTAAAGTAAAATCATATTATAACTTTTATTTCACATTAATTAAATTTGAAGATCTATATTTTAATTTAAATAAAACTTCTTTTTTTATTTTGTATATTTTAACGTAAAAAAAAAACAACAAAAACATAAATATGCTAAAACTCATAAACAAAAAATAGTTATACAGGACAAAAAACTTAACGTAACTTTAAAAAAAAAATAAAATATTTAGGTTTTTAGTATTTTGTATGGTGTCCTTTAGCTTGTTTAACAGATAAAAGTCTTCTTGGCATCGAATGGACTAGATTTTTTGCAACTTTTTAAGGAATAGAACTCCAGATATCTTTGAGAGTGTTTTTTAATTTTGTTTAATTTTGTTTTCATATGAGCCGACAAATGCTCAATCGGGTTTAAATCTGGGCTCTGTAAGGACTAGGCAACACTTTTTTGGTGTTATAAAGCAACCATTCCCTTACGATAACGGCCGAATGCTTTGGATCATTATCTTGCATGAAAACAAAATCAATCCCTAAACCCATTTTTTGGGCGGATTGTGGCAAATTATTTTTCAGGATATTTAAATAAACTATTTTATTCATGATTCCCTCGATTAACACAAGGTTACCTACTCCAATAGCACTCATACACCCCCAAACCATAACATTGCCGCCACCGTGCTTAACAGCATGAGAAATAATTCGTGGATTAAGGGAGGTACCACGCCCGCTTTCCCAATCCCACCCATATTTTTAGAGAGGTTGTGTTGAAATAATACACAGCTATTTGGGCAATATTTATCTTACCGTTATTTAGATATAAAAAAAACTACTTTGTGCCACTTCCACTTTTCCAATCCCGCCCCCACATTTTGTAGGATATATGTGTCAAATTGCTTCTAGCTATTCCAAGCAGTTTGGGATTGAAATCCAGCGAAATCGGTTTAGTAGGATCAGAGCTATGAATCATAAATGGTGGAATAATAAACGGAATGATATACGATTTCGCACAATTGGATTGGAGATCACACTTGTAAATTTCGTGAAGATCGGTCCATAATTTACCCTAGGCCTACTCTGGGAAATTAATTAAATGCGCCTAAAACTGTAGCAGATATAGGTATTGCGGTAAAATTTGTTTCAACTTAGCTCATATGGCTTAACCCATTAGAAGTCTCTGTACTTAAATGAGTACAGCTGGCATTTTACAAGTTTCTAAGCAACAACAAAGAATTTTTAATCAATGTACCATGATTTCTGTTCACAACAATAATACCAACAGCAGCTAAAAAAGAATTTGTGTTTCTTTTTAATTTTTCTGTACAAAAGAATAAGTCCGATTTGTATTACAAAAGCAGTGGCACCAAAGAAAACTCGGCAAGACTTTGCAAAGCAAATAATTCATATTTGGCGCAAATAATTTCCATCGCAGAGCTCAACCCTTCAGCAGAACTCGGAAATTTGTAAAAGATGAAAAAGTGTATGTGACGAAATATTTAAAAAATCTTTGATCCCAATGTCTTTGATGTTATAGCCTTCAATTGTTGAAGTCGACTCGAACTGGCTTTCTTCGAATAAAATGCTTAGCGATGGCCAAAATATTCCCAAAGACGAGTCAATACTTAAATATTCTGGCTACCATCCCGCTAAGCAATTCATTCGAGGAAAGCCCGTTCGTTTCGGCTTCAAAAACTGGGTTGCGGCTATTGCTACAAGCTTTTGCTGCCAGTTAGATTTTTACTCCGGAAAATTGTATTTGGAATCTTCTGATCCGTTTGCTTCATGTGTTGTTAAACATTTGTTGGTGTTTTTTATAGCTTTTTACTAGATACAATCTTTATGTTGATCTTTGATATTTAGAGTAACGTCTGGGTCAATGTTTGCAGATGAATCTCAAGTTGGGGCTGGACACTATCCTAATAAACTACAAAACCATCTGCGGTACATTTTTTGCTATATAAGAGTTTGTTGGCAGAATAAGAAGTGCTTAAAAACACTTTGCACTGAAAACAATTTTCTGAAAATTTTCATACGTAAGAGGTCAGTGTACTCAGTTGAGTACACCCCAAAAACTCAGTTAAAAAATTTTTTTTTTCATTTTTTCCATTTTAGGTTTTTTTTAATACTTATTTTAATCAATAAATAAAGTTGAAATTAAAAAATTATGGCCAGTTTTGGTTTGACCTCTAATGGGTTAAACTGCAACGAATCATGATATTTTACTCAAGCTAGGTAAAATTACTAAAAAAAAAAGCATACAACTTTCTGATTGTCGGTCAAAAATTTAATATATGTCTAAACCGCAACCAACTTTAATGGTGATGCATGTTTTTTTAAAAGATAAATTAATAATACATTGATATCATATAGACCCCACTCCAGAAATATTCGAACTGTCGGTGGAGGGTGTCAAAGATTCGGCACAGCCGAATATAGCACTCTAACTTGTTTTTTCTCATATTTCAGTCATTCATGGACCGATATGGCTGAGCTTCAAAAGCAAACTTGAGCAGACCGATAAATATAAAAATATTATACCCATTATTTTTCTTTATATAACATTCGCTCAGAATATATGGCTCGTTTATTGCAACATAGCCACATCTCAAAAAATTCAAAAATTTCAAGTTACTTAACCAAAAGTGTTCCTTCATACCTTCTTTATATGTAAAAAAAATCAGTATTATATCTCAAACTGAACTGAAGTTATAACAAAATATATTTCAATATAAAGGTTCATTTTGAAAACTTTTATCGCATTTTGCCAAGTTTGATTTCTTTTGAGATATGACTTTGTTGCAATAAAGGAGCGATATAAACTTCATAGGGTCTAAGATCAATATGGAAGAAATTATAAACGAAATGACAAACTTATATTAACCTTTTTACCTTCGGTGAAGGGTGGAATAATTTATTTTTTTAAATATTTTAATGATTTTGAAGGTTTTTGGTAATTTAAAACATATTTGGATTACAAGATTCTAACTCTCTGTTGACGCACTTCCAAAGTATATAGGATGGGTCTACGTTGTATCAAAAGTGAGTTAAGCGTGTTTTCAAATATGGTGTGCAAGGTGAAAGACAATCGTAGTTAGATTTTTTGTTTCGACCGAAGTTAGAAGATTGTTGAGGAAAGAGTGCTGACCCAAAAAATTGCATACAGGGTAAATATGTTTAAAATTATTTTATTGTAAACACAAACTTAGTTAGATCCAAAATGACACTAGCCAACAAAGTTTTGGATTGGAACAACCAAATATTTTTCCTAGGGTAATTTGGCAGGCTGAATTCGAATCTGTTATTGCTTTTTCTCTATCGCGTCAGGTTTTCAAGATACACAAAATGTTTTTATTCGTCTCTTACATAAAAGATCACTGGTTTATTTAAAAATCAATGAATTTTCAAAAGTGAATGACGTTATTTGAACGTCGTCTGTATTTTGTTTATTCGGTTTCAGGTATTAGAGTCCAGCAATAGTCTCCCAAAATCTTTGATAAATTCTTTCAACTTTCATTATATCTTGGTGAGCACGCTCCCCTTGTTCGTCGCTCACTGCATCTGGTTTTGTGGAAAAAAATCTAAATGCGAATGAAGAAATGCAAATCATAGTCGATGTCCACGGTGTGTCCAAGTTTCTGACTGCAAAACCAAAAGCATGTAAATATGCATATTTTAATGATTCTGATATTGCATATGGGCATTTCCCCAGAATAGTCTACCAGGATGAAAAAATAAAATGTTGATAATCATCGTCTTTTATTGTTTATTGTTATAAAAAAGATTATGTTTTTATAAAAGAATGGTATCTTAGCATATCTCAGCTGTTTTACTTGAGGAAATTGGGCTGGAAACTGGAAAATGTAATTTTTTCTTTTTAAGTTACTTCTAAAGACATTTTTATATACTTATTTTACATGCAAAAAATAAGTTATGTTTGCACTCTTTCTTCACAATCGCTCAATTACAATCAATTGTAAATTGAGTATTAAGTTGTTTGTTAAGGAAATTTGAAGGTATTTATGGGAACCTGCATGGTGTTAATAAAAAAAAAACATATGGGCATTTCCTGGGGTCGCGAACGTACGTTCGTACGCTTTTCATGTACAAATAATATAGAAAACAAATCTTTTCCTAGCATTTGTTTTGCGATTCGATAGCATTTAGGTAGATGTATGTTTAGTGCAAAATATGGATTTCATCGAGTTTAAGTTTTCATAATGATGGTTATAAAAATGTGGTCACGAACGTACGCAAAATAGAAGCCAACTTTGGCTGACGTAGTGAAATGTAAAAATCTGCGTAATGGAACGGAATATTCAAAAGTGATTAATTTATTTCAAAAGTGTATTAATGAAGGTCTCCATACAGTATTTACAAAACAAAATATCTCTTTTGGTTTTTGTTTAATTGGCTTATGTACCGGTCGCGAACGTACGGGTCGCGAACGTACGATTTTATTTTGTAAATACTGTATGGAGACCTTCATTAATACACTTTTGAAATAAATTAATCACTTTTGAATATTTCGTTCCATTACGCAGATTTTTACATTTCACTACTGTCAGCCAAAGTTGACTTCTATTTTGCGTACGTTCGTGACAACATGTTTATAACTATTAATATGAAAACTTAAACCCGATGAAATCCATCTTTTGCACTAAACATAGAACTACCCAAATGCTATCGAATCACAAAAAAAATGCTAGGAAAAGTTTTGTTTTCTATATTATTTGTACATCAAAAGCGTACGAACGTACGTTCGTGACCCCTGGAAATGCCCATACCCTTTTTCCAACCAAATATTCACCATACACAAAGCAAAAATAGCTTGAATCAGTAGCACACGATCTCCCTGACATGCTTAAACGCTACTATTATGAAGATTTAGAATGAAAGTGGGCTTCTGTCAAATAAATAATTGTGAAATTGTAGTGTCAGTTTTGACTGTTTTAAAGTATTGCCAGCATAAAAAATGAACAAGACGTGATTTTTATGCCAGATTCGATTTCGGCGCACCCAGATTAGCTAAAAAACATGTTTCGTTTCTGCAGTAATTTTTTTTTCAAATTTGTTGTAGACCAGTGTGATCAGCGATTTTAAAATTTGGGTGTGTTCTAATATTTTTGATACATTAAAAACATTTTTTTAAATTTATAAATAAATGTGAGCACATAAACTACGTAGTATTTAAACTGGTTGGGCTTATCAGTAAAATATTAAATATCGATAAAATACTTTTTGTCTGAATTTGTAAGTGAAATAAAATAATTTTTCCCCATTTTCTTAATTGACAAATTAAGTAACACATTTTTTTTCGGATATTTGATGTTAGATATCTTAAAAATTTAAAGATCATAACATTTCCTTAAAATTCAATTATATAAAATACGTTTTAGATAACTTAATATACAAGTTCTTAATTTGAATCGTAGGATTTTTTTTATCCGACTTTGATAAAAACGTTCCAGTATGTTTGCGATTATGTTTGTGTTCTTAATCGACTTTAAATATTTTGCTGATAGAAATATGAAAGTTACCCCAATTTCACCAAGTTTAGTTATAATTAACTATCAGTTATAGCTGTGAAAACATATTGTTAACTGAAAGTTAATGTAATAGTTAGTTTTAACTGAACTTGGTGTAATTAGGGGTTAGACTTATAAATATGGTTTTAGGCTTTTAGGCGCTTTCTTTTAATGTGAACAATTTTGTTGTCTATTAAATTAATTACAAACCGAAGGAACGTACAGCCAAACCGATTCTAATAGGACGGCAAGAGTATAGATCCGACATTTTCATGTTCTAATTGAGATCCGATCCAATTTATTGTACAAAAGTCTTAAGTAAAGCTTTATTATAAAGAATATTGTACATTTATTTCTAAACAAGTTTTAACGTCAAAATCTGCACCAATTTCAGAGAGACTTAAAAATTTAACTTCACAATCGGCGCCAGCAATAACTCTTCAACATTATTATTTGGCTCCGGATTATATTCTGTGTTTTTTAAAATAAAAAATACTATTAAGTAAAAATGCTATATTCGGCTATGACGAATCTTTGGTACCCTCCCGGCTCTGTTCTCCTTACATAATCGACGGGAACATGCATATAACTAAATAGAGCCTACTAACCCATTTTTGCAAGTGGGCTTTCTAGAGGACCCATAACAAACTAGAGACCGATGCGGGCAAAACGGGCGTTCTACATGGTTTTGGTAGGAACAAGATTTGGACAGTGATATCGGTCATGACGGCTCAATGGGTGATAGGGACCCAGGCGAGGAGCATGGGTCTAAGTAAAAATTACGAAGTTGTCATGATGAAGAGAAGAAGGAAACGGTGTTTAATTTTCTCTGTCAATGCCCCGGTCTCGGGGTTAATACCATGTTTGGACATTGTATCTAGTGTATGACTGAGATCAATCCCTCTGTTTTACAGAAAGCCGAGGTGGTTCGAGACTGCAGTGAAGTCTGGGGCCACTAAAAGGACCAAAGTGAGTCGTTCTCGTGTCATATGCCCATTGAAACTAACGTAACCTAACAAGGTTGCCCAGTTGATAGAATAAGTGTCTATATGTGAGAGCAAAAGTAAAAACGTTGCCAAAATAAAAAAGACTCTGGTTCACTACGGCTTTTTACGGCAAATTTTTAAGTCAAATTGTATGGAAAAGCTGGTGTCAACCATGTTATATTTAAGCACTTATTTTAATTCTTAAGTTCATGTCCCGCCAATGCCGGATTAAAAATTCTCCTGATCAAGGTTCCCGTTCACATACGTGCAGTATCTCTTCTCCTTAAGCGAATGTGGCCGTCATTGTATAAAATTTTTCGAGCTAATGGATTTGGGTGCTTCAAACCTTCTTAGATATTTTATTGAATATTTTGTGATCATAGTTTATACACTGATAGAAAAGGCATCATAACGCTGATGTATTTTGACATCAGTACTATGACAAGTTTCTTCGTTTTTGACCCCATGACACTTGTCATCATTGTGATGTCAACCTTAACATCACTTGGCCAAAGTGTCATCAGGGTCAAAATGAAATTATGTCATCAGTCATTAATGGAATGACACATCGGCATCACAAAAATGACGAACATGTCCTCAGTGCGATGACGCACTAACATCGGAGAAAGGACACATTAGCATCAATTTAATGACAGTTTGTCATTAAGTCAAAGTCATTGGAATTGACTTAAGTCAAAGTGAGAGAATATTATTATTTACTTACCCGTTGCATATGTTTGTTTCACGTTTGTTGAATTACGGCCTTTGTTTACAGCAGAACTCACAATTATAAGACACCAGCCCCATATGGTTTCCGTCATCATTCTACTTTAAAAATTTTATGTATTTAACTAAATAATTTAAAAAAATAGAATATAGGAATTTTTGCTTATTATAATACATTGTAATCATGAAAATAATGTTAATAATATACAAAATGTGGCATCGAATTTATGTCACTATAGTCATAAACTAGATGACACGCAAAAAATTACAAAATTGTACGAAGACGTTAGTCATTGGATTGATGTTATCTTTTGCATCATTGATGTCACAATTCTTATGTAAGGGCATCATCAATATGAAGATGCATTTTTCTATCAGTGTACTGATGGCACATTAAGGTCCTTGTGAATTTTTGAGTTTTTACATACCAGGTGGGATGATTCTAAGAATATTTTTTGTCGCCGTTGGTTTTTCTCAATGTTGAAGGTTGAGGTCGTGCCCCATATCACCAGATTTAACACCAATTTATAATTTTCTTCTAAGTATGTATTTCGGAAGTGAGCAGTTGGTACACAAACAGGAAACTAAATCGACTTTATTTACAAGGATCCAAAGTATATACATATTTTATAAGTCTTTGATGAATAGGCCTTAATGTTACACACGGCATAGGAAATTTAATATACGCTTATTCAACACTTGGAAGTGGTGGAGGGTATAAAAAGTGCGTGTCTAGTTAATTCTAACACCCACACATTTTCCCAGAGCTTTTGTAAGTTACAAGAACATCTCTGACAGCAGCATATTATTTTCTTACAACGAATACTTTTTTCTGATTTCTCTTAAAAATTATTGCCAGTCAGCCAGACAGACAAACTGACGACCAGAGCGACACACAATCATGTAGGTAACTGAGATTTAATCTTAATCTCAATGCATTCATTCTATTATGGAATTGCGTCTATTCTTGGAAAAGGGATACAAGTTTGAAGACATATTTGTACAAACTTCACATTCATGAGCATGAGTGTAATAAAACTAAAAGTTAAACAATTTTGCGCATCGTTTACGAGTACAGAATGTTGCGTAAGTATTAAAACCATATTAAAATTTCCATTGAATCTAATAAATATTATTTTTAAATAAAACGACTTAAACTATGAAATATTAATAGTTGTACTTGTGTTTAAAGCCTATGACGATTTAAATCCTTATAAACTTTTATATTACACTGTAAATCATTTATATTATTGCAATTTATAAGTAGTTCATTATAACATTAATGATTTTTATTATTTGTAAAGAAAATGCTAAAACCGAAACATGAAACACTTTAAAAACCAAAATAATAAAGACATACATTCAGAGAACATGCATTTAATATTAAATACAACAAAGGACATAAACATTATTTCAATGGACTTGATGACAATATAAGATTGCCACTTTACGAACAGTTTTCTCCCCCCAAAAGCTTTTCAAAATTATCATTGTTTGTAATTATACTGTTTGAACTCGAACTCAGAACGAAAAAAATCCAATGAACCACGAAAATCAAGCTGAACAAGCTTAATTTATGATCACATGCTAATGATTTTGTTGATGTGGTTAAATGCTTAGTCAGTTTCAATTCCGTATGCTAAATGGTCTAAAGACATGATCATCATCGTTCTTGTCATCATCATTATCATGCGTTCTGATTATACAAACAATGCCAGAAGGGTACAAAACGCATAATTGAATTCGTTGCAGTTGTTGTTGCAGGACTGCATGTCGCAGATAGCGTTGCCAGCTTTATTTATTATTTTATAAAATTTCTTCATTAATAAAATTTAAAACATAAAAGAAAACAAATTGAAGAATTCTTAAATCTAGCTAAAAATCGAGTGAAGAGCAGATCAGCTTGCTATATTTTTAGCTATTTTGTAAAATATAACATTTACAAACTTCATCTGTTATTTTATATTAAAATAATTAGACTTAAACTTAACGACAAATTTATTAACGCAAATCTGACTATATTTATCAAGGTTGGATTCCGAAACGAATTTCGGTATCGGCATTTAATTATATTGGTATACCGGTATAGCAACTTTTATATCGGTATTACAGTTAAATTAGCCAAACCAAACCAAACCAAACCAAAAAAAAAATATTTATATACATATGTATCTGTGGCATTTTAACAAAACATCTTAAGTCGAGATAAGAAAGCAAAAAATTTTTAAAAAAATCTTGGTGAAAAAATCATTTTAATTTAATAATCACCCTTATTCCATTTAACGTCGTCGTCATCGGCATCAATTAAATATCAATTTTAATCGACCTCATTATCAATTCGATACAAAACTCGTATTCCATAACAGCAATGTAACGATGTCGATTGTTTATCGTTTTTTAAAGCACATCTCTAATAAGTTTTTATTAACAATATGCAATTTGGTGTTCGTTTCATAATATGTTGTGCTCTCAAAGAGGGTGTCATGTTTTATTTTAAAAAATTCACCCTTACTAATGCCATAATGCATTAAATACACTAGTGCCCTGTAAAATAAAGACTTCGGTTTATATATAGGGCTATCTTTATAACGGCGACGATTGCCTAAAAAAACAACAAAAAGTTACGCAAAAATTGCAAACATTCGAAAAATTTGCAAAAATAGCGAAAATTCGCGAACATTTTTAATATTTCAAGCAAGCCATCAAATTGATTAAAAGTCGCCAAAAAACATAAAAATGGCTAAATTATGATTATGATTTGATAGCAAAGTTTAATATTTATTAAAAATCGTTAAGGCTTTAAAGAATCACATTAAAAAGCACTTCTATCGCGAACATGGCTAAAATTCGCTAAAAATTAATCTTACTAAATCGGTAAAAAAAACCAAAAAAAAATTGCAAATTTCGTGAAAATGTTTTTAATATTTCAAACAAGCCATAAAATTGATTACAAATTTCTAAGACTATAAGAAATGGCAAAAATTTGATAAAAAAAAAATGGCAAAATTAGCGGAAATTCGCAAAAATTTGCTTATAGCGGCATAAAAGAAAAATTTAATATTTAATATATATTAAAAATCGTTAAATCTGTAAAGAATCAGAAAACTTACAGGAAAAATTGCTTATATCGCGAACATGCTAAAAATTTGCGAATTTCTGGTAATTTAGCCATTTTTATGAAATTTTTGCTATTCCTTATAGTTTTAGGGACTTTTAATAATTTTTTTTTGTTTGGAATATTAAAAATTTTCGCGAATTTTTGAATATTATTATTATTGAAAAATTAAAAAAAAAACTGTTTCGACACCAAAAAGACTGACGACAAAGTCAGAGTCAATTTATATCGATGCCAACGTTAACGTTGCGTACGGCATACCAAATATACATCGGCGCTTATCGATAAAACTTTATTTTGACAATGGGCATACCGATTTACCACAATCGACACAAAACGATATCGTTTCGTATTGATGAAGCTAAATGGAACAAGGGTGAATAAAATAAACCAAATTAAAGAAAAATTTCGTTAATAATACAAAAATACCTTAAAAACGTAAACAAAAATGCTTTTCGAATGAAAACTCGAATGATTTACAACATATACAGATACATATGTGGATGTATTTTATTATTCATATATACGTGTGTTTATATATTATATTTTATTTATTTTTATACATTCTATAGTCAATCGGCACGGAGGAATTTTAGATATTAAAGTCATAAACCAGAAGTTGGACAAAACGTTTTCTTTTTTTTGTATATATATTGCCTATCTATATATAATAATTATCTAAATAAAATTTAGTTTTTCTAGCTCAAATTATGCCAAGCCATTATTGCAGAGTTTCATGGGTAAAAATGAGACGCACTTCTGTGTTTTTGCTTATATCTCAGTAATTTGTAAACGTAGATAAAATTAAATAGCGAACTTTTCCGGAGTTTGCCTTTTCATACACACGAAAAAGCAGGTTGGAACGAGGATTTATATACCTAATGCGGTCTAAATCATTATTGTAAAAATTAAAAACATAATGGCACTTTTTTATCTGTAGTTCAGGTGATAATTATTTCATTTTACTTGCATATATCATTCATTAGCTGCAACGTCGTCAAAATAGAGATACATTTTATACACAATACAAAGAAAAACATAGCGTACAATTCTGCGTCACTAACTACAAAATTCTATTATTTTAAATTATGACGACGATGCAGAAATATTCAGATAAAGGATTCTTAGTAAGCAGTTAGCTCACATTTACAATTGATTTTAAATACTTTACAGAATTCAATTTCAATATTTTTAGTTAGGCTTCAGCTAATCAAATTTAATTTTCATTAAATTATTTTTTACTGAAGGAAGGAATTTAACAACATGAACTTTTTATTAAAATTTATTGATAATTTTCTTGGCTGAGCTGGGGCTCGAACCTGGGTTGAATTTACACCTCAGCCAAGAAAATTATCAATAAATTTTAATAAAAATTTCATGTTGTTAAATTCCTTCTTTTAGTAAAAAATAATTTAATGAAAATTAAATTTGATGAAGCCTAACTAAAAATATTGAAATTGAAAATTAAGAGTTCAACTAAAATCACAATTGTACTTTACAGAACTTGTAAAAAAAAAATCAACAAAGGGAAACATATTTATATTCATAAAAAGCAAACAAAAAGAGACTTTCATGCTTAAACTTACATATTAAAAACCACACATTTTTATTTCAAAGTTTCTAATGATATTATGCCCGACCATAGTGATCTGAAACTATTTTAGTAAAATATAGGAAAGGGTTCAAAGATTTGGGATTGACAATGATATTATTGCATATTTTCCTTTGAGGACTTCTTTCGAAATAAATCTGGCAACGCTTTTTTATGTTTGAACAGACATTCAGTCAGATGCATAAATCTTTTGTTAAACAACATGCAAATTGACTTTTAATGGACCGCATAAAGTTAAGTTCTCCTTTAATAAGAACATGCAAAAAAAGTACAAATGTAAGTAAACGATAAAAAAAAACAGGAGCATCTGCTCCCCATTTGGGAATATTTTCAATTCATACTCTTGTACATAAAAACTTCAAATCGGTACATATTTAAATTTAAATACAATAATGTCAGCAAAAGGTGTATGTTTTCAGTTTTTTAATTAACGAACAAATTTAAATGTTAAAGTTCGTTAACATTTAAGCATTTTATTTACAAAAAATGCGCGATCAAAAATTCTATATCTAGCCATAATTTTGTAATAATACGAACTGTTCTTTCTATACCTTTTACCATACACTGAAAGAATTCTCTTCACAGATCCAATGGATTTGGACATTAATCCAATGAAAAATTACATAAAAAGTCAACCTATTGAACCCTTCAGCGGATTAATGAAGAATGTTACATTAGCCCCCCGTTAATGAAATGTTTCATAAAATCGATGAAAATTTTGCATTATTTTAATGTAAAACGTTAAAAAAAATTTTTTTTTAATTATTTTTGTATAAATGTTTTTATATTTGAATGAAATTTTTAATATGTTCTCAATGATATTTTTTGTAGTTTTTACTAGTTTAATGATTGTTATGGTTATACATTTATTTTTATTTATTTTATCCATTTTTTCAATGTGCGTTTTGAGTTGTTGTGAATTTTTTTTTTTTATTCCCGTTTCAAATCATCAAGTCTTATTAATCTTATTTTGTTTTTATATTTATTTTACATCATATTATGTTCTACTTTCATAAGCTTACCTTTTAGGAAAGTGTACTAAATTAGTTTTTCAGCCCGCCACGACCTTCATCCATTTTTCTGGCTTGTACTACAACGTAAATTTTGTGTATTTTAACTAAAAGTTAAAGAAAAAAGAATGTGAGAATTTTTTGCTCTGGTTTTCTCTTTTGCTTTGTTTGTTTTTGAACCTAAATATTTCTTACATTTAGCTAAAATCAGTATTTCGTTATCGTTATGAATGTAATGAAACATTAAAATTTACAATTTTGTTCATATATTTTCATGTTTATCGCTAAAAATTTAATTAAAAAAAAACAACAGTTATAGGCAGAACATTTTTTAGTTATAACTATTTTAAAGTTAAAGAATCTTATCTTGTTTTCATTGATTTACTGACAGTTATCATGGAAATCATAAAGTTACAAAAGATTCCTTTTTTTATTAAATTAAAAATATTTGAATATTTTGATTAATATTTCATTTTAATCTCAAAAAAAATATTGAAATTATTTATAACAATATGTTGAATTTTTCTTTTGAAAGAAGTTGTCATTAATTTAATGAAAAATGTTAACGAACTTACAAAACTCAATTTCGTAGTGTTAATGAAATCGCTTCTTTATATTTGTAAAATTTCATTCCCGTATTGAAAGTTTTTATTGGATTAATGAAAAAAATTTAATGAAATTGATTCATTAGATTTATGAATCAAAATTGTTTCAGTGTATGCAAAGAAGTATAAGATTTGTCATTACTTTTGTTATTTTAACAATATTGATCGTAGACCCTATGAAGAATATTTATTGTGGTTCACTATGAGTAGCGAAGTTAATTTAATGATATCTGTCTGTCGGTGTGTATGTTGAAATGTGTTTTCCGTAGACCCCATATATGATGGAGAATATTGCGTTACAAATTTATGTCACTCATAGCCCGGAATATTTTGCTATTGAAACTCAGGCAGATCTGTCAACAAATTGCGACTGCCTCTAATTTTTACCCAGAGATCTCTCTTAAAGTATCGAATATTGAGAATAAGCCAAATCGGTCGATAATTGCTCCTCGCCATCAAACAAGTGCCTTTCCGAATTTAGGGTTTTAATACAATAGCATTCGTACCATATAAGCTAGGGAACAATTGTCCTTTCAATAATATTGCGAAGGGTAAATAAGATTCGGCATTGACTAATATAGGACTCTCACCTGTTATTTACCTAAGTAAAAAAGTTACCACTAGCACAGGCGAGCAAACGAATAGCCTATTTACATCAAATGAAAATAATTTTAAGTTTAAAGAAATAATTTTGCTTTAATATTACTACGACAGTAAGGAGCAGAACAAAAGGAACATATTTGCAAGAATACTTCTGTTAAGCGTAACAAATTGTAGGTAAACACTTAAAGTGTTTAACATTTAAAAAGTTAATTGGCCAAGACACAAGAACTGCAAGTTTTTTTTTTGGCCTTTTGTGTTGCATGCGCACAATGACTTCAACAATCGCTTTCGTCACAGTGGCGTCTAGTCGAAATTGACGTCATCGTTTGCTAGGCGGCAATAGGGTTTGAATTAATAAGTTATAAGCAAATGCATACATAGATGAATAGAAGTTACACAAATTTATGCACGCAATATTAGTTGTGACCACTATGCAGCATCTCTAGTCCAAACAGCAAACAAAACACACACTGCTTTACTTTTACAATAGCAGAGTTAAGTGTTTGGAGCAAATTGGACTTGCAAAAGTGCAAATTCAAAATATAGTAGCTTTTGCTTGCAATCTAACAGCAAAATACATAGAATTGCGATTGTCGTATTATTGCTTTTGCGTAGTAGGTAAAATTTCTTGCGAAGTGTATTGCGTTTGCATCCCTGATACTCGAACAGCTGACGTTTATAAAAAATAATTTAGAATCGTCAAACAAATCTACTATTGCTTTGTTAATATTTTCTCTTGCACAGCTTCTTAAAACAATTTCACAAAATAATCAAACATCCATTTTTTAATTTTGATGGCCAATGAATAATTCTATATATCAGCTGTTACATAGTTTGCATACAGCATTGCAAAAGTTGCTTTAAATCCCGTTCACTGTCAATGACAAAATGATGGCAATAACAAACAATTGCAACCTAAACGCACCAACACTGAATACCGCTAATATTCAAAAAGGCCTGGCACTATTTTAACGCATACAAACGAAAATGCTCACACTTTTGCCTGCACAAACGCAAAAACTGTCGATTAGTTGCGCAGATCGACAGTCGACCAAAGAGCCTGCCAGCCAGCCAGTCGCTTAATCTGAAGCAGAACTAACATGGAAAATACTTATCCTTGTTTTTTTTTTGCTAATGTTTGTTTGTCTGGGATTTTTTACGCCAATTTTTTATTATTTATTTTAGTTTTTGGGCGCGACCAATTGGCAGTTTAAATATTAAAGTAGAGAGAAAAAAATGGAAAAAGGAACAAACTACAACAAACAATTTTAAGGCGAAAAAAGTTATATATCAGGATAATAGCAATGATACTAAGACGAAGTAGGTGCAGTTAAAAGGATTATCCTTTTTTGCAGTTAAGAAAAATTAGTGCTTTAATTAAATCCCATTAAAATGAATGATGGATGTTTCATTGGTGTTACTTGTTCTAACCAAAAGATTGGCTGTCATAAAAATCATCTACAACTTTTTAATTATATAAAAGATGAATTTCTATAAATAAGTTCAATATAAATTCCAATAAATATTTCTTTATGCACCCTCCAACACGAGTGGGAAATGCGAGTATACTAAGTTTGTCAATCTCTGTGATACTTTTCATACGCATAAGCAGCGTTATGTATTTTTTTATTAACAACTTTTCCTTTCTGATTTTATTAAATGTTTATTTAAATTATATTTTAAAGAAAGTAAATTTCATGTGGTGTCCATTATTTCCTTCGGCCTGACATACTCGTTTAAGAGCATTTCCAAAAACTTTTCCTAATATTTCAAGCGGCTTCACTTCTTCTCAGATATTCGCCTTAGGTTGTTGGATGGCTCTTAGCTTATTGCACTCAAAAATAAAAATCAGAAGATTGATTCAAGTACGGATTTTCAATCGCGAAATTCTTATCCATATTCAATCCCAAATTCGTACTTGAGATAATCCGAAAATGAGATTCATTTAATTAAAACTAAGATTGAACCAATCTAAAAATGCGCTTGATTCAAGAATTATAAAGTTAATTTAATCCCGAATTTGTAATTGAAACTAACAAAGGTAAAATTAGAAGGATAACTTTATTATGATTGATTTACTAACCCGTTTTACACCTTACATTGCAGTTATAAATCACCATTTTGGATATCCCGATTCCGGGATTTCGGGATTTTTCGGGATCAATTTGTTTCTTTACTATACAAGTTTTTTTTAAAAAAACAGCAACACTTTATTTAATTATGTTTGAATTTTTTTAAAAAAAAAAACTTAACAAAACAATTCATAAACAACTTTTTTTTAATTAACTAAATTTTATTTATTTTTGAATTTTTAAAAAAGAAAAATTAACAGAACAATTCTTTTACAACTTTTTCTTATAAACAAAAGTTAATACATATATATATATTTTTTATTTTTAAAAAGAAAACTTAACAAAACAATTCATTTTATATAAAAATTTTATTATTTCTTTATTTCTTAATTTTTTGTGCGACAATAACAATTTTACGCTTACTACGTTTAAAACAAAATATTATTTAAGATACATGTTAAAAAAAATTTTTTATTGCATTACTGGAGCGAATTAAAAATGTTAATTTTGAAAAAACATAAAAAAATCAAATTTTTTCAAGCTTAAAGTCCTGTAGCTCAGTAAATTTTTATCCGACCGACACGGTATAGATATATGCTATAAGAGATATCTATGCTAAATGTTAAATGTTAAACAGTTCTCGAGATTTTTTGAAATACCTAAAACAACTGCAGAAAAACACGATTTTCGCGTAAATCTCGAAAACGCATCTTGGGGAAAATAAATGAATGCCATATTCGTGTTTAGCAGCACCAATTTAGCATAGAAAATCTCCAATTTTTGAGGTTAATTTTTTTGTGGAATAGTGTAATTGCCAGATGAGTGCTGGGTAGCTTTGCGACAGAATATAAAACAAATGAGACATTGAGAAAACCAAATTTCTTTAATGTGCAGTTTTTCGTTGGGAAAAAAGATAATCGCGTAATGAGACAACGGCCATCAAATAATGACTAATTAGAAAGTGTAACAATGCAATTAAACAAATATTTTTATAGATATAAAAATTTTTGATACACAAAAGTAGTTAAATTGAAAAATTTGTCAGTCCCGAAAAATCCCGGGATTTCGGGATTCGGAATTTCCCATTTGGCATCCCTACTATCAACCAAACATCTACATTTTTGTCTGCCTTTGATAAAAAAACGATTAAATCTAAAAAATTATTCGATTAATCGATGAGAACGACGAATAAAAATATTATTTAAAAAAAAAAAATTACTATGGAAAATCTTCCATTCCATCCGCTATGGCTTCTTCTTTTTTTGATGCATAACATTTTTCTATTAATTCCATATCGTTGTATTACTTAAAGACATCGTAAAACCCTTAATTCCCTAATAATCCTAAATAATAATAATAAGGGTGGTTAAATTGTAAGGGCCGATGTTGAATGTGAACCACACCTAAACGCCAAGTTTTTTTTGCTTTTATTTGACATTTCTCTATTTCAGACTTACTCAATTTGAACCATGGAGAGATACACAATCCAACAACGTGTTAAGTTATGCAGACTTATTATGAAAATGGATGATAAATTTCGAAGAAAATCATCTTCAGTGATGAGGCACATTTTCACCTCAGTGGATTTGTCGATAAGCAGAATTTCCGCATTTGGGCGAATAATAATCCAAGAGTGATTGTCAAAAAACCAATGCACCCACAAAGAGTGACTGTTTGGTGCGGTTTATGGGCTGGCGGCATCATCGGGCCGTATTTTTTCCAAAATGAGGCCGGTCAGGCAGTTACTGTGAATGGTGTTCGCTATCGTGAGATGATAACGAACTTTTTATGGCCCGAATTGGAAGATATGGATGTGGACGATATGTGGTTTCAGCAGGGCGGTGCCACTTGCCACACAGCTAACGAAACAATGGCTCTTTTGCGCAACAAATTCAATGGCCGTGTTATCTCACGTAATGGCGATGTCAATTGGCCGCCAAGATCATGTGATTTGACACCGTTGGACTTTTTTCTTTGGGGTTATTTGAAAGAAAAGGTGTACGTCGATAAGCCAGCAACAATTCAAGAGCTAAAGGATGAGATAATTCGGCACATTAACGGCATAGAACCTCCATTATGCCTCAGGGTCATCGAAAATTTGGACCATCGGATGGAGGTGTGCCGCCGTGGTCGCGGCGCCCATTTGGCCGATATTTTGTTCCATACATAATTGAGTAATACCAATATATCATAATAAAATAAAATTACAATAATTTCCTAAATAGTTTGTATTTTATTCAAAAGCAACATCGGCCCTTGAAATTTAACCACCCTTTATATTACTTTGGATTTTCGAAAGGCGTTGGCAGACCTACCATCTTCAGCCAAACTTCTGTATACAATTTCTTCTATAGAACAGCCGCTGACTCTCTTAATGTATTTTTCCATTGGACCAAGTTCGGCATTTCTGGATGTCGTTGGATTATCTTCCACTACATCGTTTTCAATGGTAACGTTGTGACACTTACGCAAATGGTAAAAAAAAATATGTAATAAAATGACAACATTTTCTACTTTCAAGATATGATTTTTATAAATCAATTCTTTATTTTAAGCTTTTTGTTTATTTCGAAATTTTTCGCCGGAAATTGAAAAATCCCCTTTCTTGAAAATTTTTTAACGTTTGATTTAAAAATAAAACAGCTGAAACAATTGCGAAGGCGAGTTGTAAAACTCGTTCGGTACGAAATTAAAAACACGAGATGGCAATTGATTCTAACAGTTCTTTTGGCGCTTTATTAGACGAAATATTCTGATTGCATCGATGCATGTCCGTGCTTAAAACATCAAAGAGGACATGCATTGATACAATTAGTATGTTTCTTTTCTTTTTCAACACGGTTTTGCTTCCTAAACATGGAGATTTATTACAACCAGGGCTATGTCAACAATATTTTTAAACTTTCCCACATTTTGTAAAAAATTACTAAAAAAGTATGAGAATAAATCAAATTCTAAGCTTTTATTCAGGGTTGTCATAGAAACCAATATTGTCAGAATTGGTTTTAAAACCGACAAGAAAAAATGCGTTGGTGTCATAGAAACCAATGTTATTGGTTTTATGTACGAACTAAAATTAGTGTCGGTTTTAGGTGTCACAGAAACCAATGTTATCGGTTTTTTATGGGAAACAAACCAAGCAGCTCACAGCTCTTGTTTTTTTATTGGAAATAAATATAGTTGCTAAAAACTTAATTTTTATTTAACAGTAAGATTCTTTCCACAGATAGAAGTAAATAAAATTGATAAATTGGTAAAATAGTATTTTTTGCATGTTTCCGGTAGTCTCCGGCTGCGGGCTGCTGCAAATTTGCAAAAGTCTTCTTCTCACTTTTTCTGCTTACAACAAATATGCTACAACAGAAGTGGTCACTTTACTTTTTTATAACGTTAAACAACAAATTAGCAAATGCAATGCAATATCATCTTCCAAAAAACAAAAATGCTACAACTACTGATGCCATTTTATTTTCTTTATAAGCACTTATCACCTTTTAATTATTTGATATAAATTATTTTCACAAAAAACACTTTTACTGATATTTTAATGAAAAAAATATAATATTTTGTAAATTTTCTGCAAAAAAGTAAAAGAAAAAATAATAAAAATGTAAACAACAGCTGTTTCGATATTGGTTTTATTTACATTCGAAATTAACAAAACCAACTTAGTTCCGTGTCACCAAATGAAACCAATATTGGTTTCAAAACCGACAATTAGCAAAACCAATATTGGTTTCTATGACAACCCTGATTAAATTAATTTTTTTAATTAAAAAATAATTGTTCGATTAATCGACATTAATTTATCGATTTATTCGTTATTCGAAAATCGTCATTTTAAAATTATTCAAGAAAGAGTTTAGTTTTGTTTGATCGATTAATCGAGTTATTCTTAATCGGTTGACAACTCTAGTGAACACTAAAAAATATAAATATTATACCTACCCATCGACTCAGAATCAATTTATGAGTCGATTTAATTATGTCCCTCCATCCAGCTGGATGTCTGTCCATGTAACCTTGTGCTCAAGGTACAGGTTGCAATCTTAAAGGTAAATCGGTGAAATTTTGTACATAGGTTTCAATTTATAAGGACAAAGTCTTCTGAAAATAGCGAGAATCGGTTTATAATAGCACATGGCCCCCATACAAACTTCTTTTCGGAACAGTGTTTGAGCCTTTAAACTATCTTATTACGTTGGTATTTAAATCAAATTTGTACCAGACTTACTTCCTTATAAATGTTGGTATTGATGTAAAAATTGGCGACGATAACTTTTGTTATAGCTGCTATGTCATATTAAAATGTTGTGCTGGTAGGTTCAAAATTTACCATAGATCCCATATTAGCCCTCTTTCTAAAATCACTTAAGGGAAAACAAATCTCATATAGATGAAGATATATTAATAGTGTCTGGCACAATCAACTTTAACATGAATCTTAACGCCCTAACATAATTTTGTTCTGGCGGGTTCATGATTGTCCATGGGTTCCAAATAGGGTACACTATCGAAAATTTGTCTTTATATGTGACGCGCAAAATAGAGAGGGACCTAAGGGTTTTGTTCAGGAAAGCCATTTTAAAGATTTAAATACGTGTATCTTTGGTGTACCATCCCTGAGCGTGTTGGTATTGGTCTCATTTAAAAGCGACACATCTCATGACGTCAGGAACGTGTTGTTAACCTTGAAAACGCGCGTAGGTCGTCCCTACCTGTTGTTTTGTGGTTGGTTTTTGGTTTTTACTGTTCCTTTTACCTTACTGGTCCCTTTCTCTATGCGCTGTCACATATACTGTGGTAGGGCTTGACCGACTTTACTTACTTGTTTTGTTTTTGTTATCATTAAATAAAAAATTTTAATGAATCGTTACTATGTAGGTTTGCTCTTTTATTTAATAGCGATTGGTACAATTTACGTCAATTTGGTAAAATTTTGCCATTGAGACGGTACAATTTAAAAATTTCCAGATCCCAACAGTGCCCTACACCACAATATACAGGTTGTCTGGCGACAAATTTATATTTTTAAATACGATTATCTAAAAAAGTAATAAACGGTGCGGAGGGAGGGTGGCGCCGTTGGAATTATCGATTGTGCGGATTTGTCAGGCACGATGTTGCAGTGGTCGAGTGAGCATCGCGCGTTTGCTGTGGAGACATTTTTTAAGAGTAATGATTCTTACGTAATTGCTCGTCGACAATTTTGTTCAAAGTTCATTTTTACTTTAACGGCTACGTCAACAAGCAAAACTGCCGTTACTGGTCTCCAAGAACCCGCAACCCTCGATTGAAACATCAAAAATTTCATTGCCCCAGGGTAACTGTTTGATGTGCCTTAGCCACGCATGAAATAATTGAACCATTTTTTTTTCGAAAATTCTCGAAAAACAAGGCTCCTTTTTGAACAGTATGTTCAGCTCGACGGAAGACATCTGGATGACATACTCTTTAAAAAATTAGATCCGCATTTCCATTCTACCGTTCAATGCTCTTAATAAAACTTTGTGTCAATTATTATGTTTTTTTATTAAAATTTAAAAATATAAATCTGCTACCAGACACCCTGTATAAAGACACATTTTTGTGATTGTACCCTATTTGGTAACTATAGCCCATTATATTATGAGGTTAAGATTTAAATAAGAGTTGTATGGTCCATTTTGAACCTACCAGCACACGGCGAAGTTAATACATTATAAGCTAAAAAAAAATCGGTAAGACGATTTATATTGCAATAAGATATTTTTTGACCAAATTTAATGCAAATACCAACATATTGAGTTTATAGGCACAAAGTAGGGATGGGCAAATTGAAGAAATATATTGATATATATCGAGTCGATATTTTTTAAGAGTATCGATATTTATTAATTAAACATATCGATGTTTCGTAATTCCATTGTAACTTTAACATTTAACATTTTATTTAAAATTTAAAAAAAAAAAAACAAAAAACAGGGAAGGATGCAAAAAGCAGCTCGTTTATTTCCAAGAACACAGTTTTTTAATCGCCATATAATTTTATCAAAAAATAAATTATGAAAAATATAAATGGGATTTAGTCACGGAAGTACCAGCTTTAGATTTAAGTTGCATGTTTTAGTCAAACCAATGCTCATCAGATATGGACATCAGGAGCACTCTATGTTTTATGTGTTCTTCTGTTAATCTTCTTTTACCCGGCTTTGAAAAATCTAAAGCAACCCTTCGGACGATACTAGGAAAGCCGCAGATCAAATAATTTCAAGCAATTTTCGAGGGAACAGCCCTGTTTTTTATCTCCACACACAAAAAAATAATTTAGGTAATTTTACCAAGGCGTGAATAGGCAATTTATTTTTATATAAAAAGAAAAAACTAAGTTTTATTGTCTTAAATAATTGGTAATTTATACAATAAGTATTGCCTAAAATTTTTGTTAAAATTACTAATTGGGTTAGGTATCTTCTTCGAATTTTTTTATAATATGTATGTATGTTTATTTTATTTTTCAATTGTGAAAAAAACATTCAAATATAAATTTTAACATAAAATTAAAAAAATTAAATTAAAAACTTTTCAATAAAGGATAAAAATAAAACGTATGTAAGTGAGTATTATTAACAATAGATAAAAACTCCGCTGAACTTTTTAAAAACAAGACTACTTTTATTGAAGATTATTAATTTGGACGACACGATGCTGGATCAATATGGATTTTAAAGACAAGATTAGTTTTAATCCTTTGACCTCAAATGGGCACTAAAATCCGCCCGGAACTTTAAGAAACCTCAAAACAATTTTTTCAATGTTTTTAAGAATGCAATCAAATAAGTTTGAACCAAATTTCTTCTTAATACCAATACAGTACTTTTCGCTTATAGTCACATATAACCGAATTCGAATATAATCAAGTTATGTGAATAGAGAAAATAAAAAATTCATATAAATTACACCGACATCAGGCTTATTGTTTTGCAACAGAGTTGCATACTGTATAAAAAATAATTACAATTCTAACAAGATATTTCATAGCTGATACCAAAGGCAGAAACTAATTTTTTACGAGTAGAGGGTTGATGACCAAAATTAAACAATTTAATTCTTTATATCTCTGGATGGATTGGGGTTTCGAAAACTAAAGAGAACTTAGTAAATATTGCTAATTTGACTATAACCCCATTAATTTGCTTCACCTTTCCCTTTGATGACTGCTGATAGATGGCATATATGGGAAATTGTGCTTATATAGCTAAATGGACTATAACGTTAATACTTTATATTAAATTAACTTATAGCGGCAAAATATACAGATAAAATGGACCATATCGCTAATGTGACTATAAACGAAAAGTACTGTATAATGAGATCGTTTATGGTAGGGATGCCAATGGTTTTCGCAAATCCCGGGATTCGAAGAATGTTTTGTGCATTTCAAAAGACATTTTTTTCTTTAATTATTTTCAGCACTTCTCACGTTAAAATTTATTTATAATTCTTAGACACGCTTAAAAATAATAACAAAGTTTAACTTTTTTCTTTCCTTTTCAATGACAGTATTAACAGAGTTGATCAAATAAATATTAAAGATCAATATTGTGTTCCCTATCATTTCATGATGAGTTTCTTTTTATAAAAAAGGAAAAAAAAAAAAATAAGTTAACGGTTTTAGGATTGACTTAATCCCAAAATTCCCAGGATTAAAAAACTTAGATCCCGGGATGCGGTATTCGCTGAATACCGAAAATTCCGGGATTTTTTGGATCGGGATTTCGAGATTGGCATCCCTAGTTTGTGGGCACAACGACTCTATTCCGAACAGAATCATGTATAGGGGCTATGTTAGTAATATTATGGACCGATTCTTACCATTTTCAATGTTTCAATTTTCATCAAATTATCTCCAAAATTGCAAAGTGTGTTTTGTGTTTTGCGGGTTGTCCAGGTTTTTACAAACATCAGAACAAACGCATAATACCCTCTCCACTACTATGGTGTGGGTATAAATATCTTAATCTTGCAACTAAATGGCTAAATTGACACTCTGGCATGCACTGAGAAATCAACTACAAATTCACTTTCAATTTCGCACATTCATAGGATATATTATTTTCCATAGAAGGAACCTGATATCTTAAGCACATTTTACAGATCTGCTAACAAAAATAAAAACATTTTATTTTCTTTGAACATTTTCAAAAAGAGCTGCTGCGATCTTGAAATTAAAAATAAAGTCTAGCGACACAAAATTCACATGTGTAGCAGCAACTAACGCCCACAAGTTTATTAATGCGCCCACAACCTATTAAATATTATATCTATCAAAGTGGAAATTTTTGAATGGTTGTTTGTTGATATTTTTATTTAATATTATGATACATACAAGACATACAAACATGCTTACATACATTTAAAAGAAGAAACAAGAAAAACAAATATCTAGATGTCTAGCCAAAATGATGGTGTGAACAAAAATTTATGTGTCTAGTTGTATGTATGTGCAGTGCACGTACGAACCAAATACAAAAAGTGTGTTTTTATTAATATGGCATTTCCAAAAATGTTTATTCTGATCAGTATTGCCAAAAGTAGGGAAAAATCTTAATGTTTGGTTTTTCTCTTTTAAATAAAAAAGTGTCGTCCTTTAAAAAAACGTTGCTGCAATTTTTCGAGAAAAAAATTTTAATTTTTTATCCGTGTCTAAATTGTTCTTGTACAAACACAATTTTTGTATGAGTATTTTAAATATTTCCAAAAAATCTGTGGAAAATTATAAATTTTCTTGCAAGGCGAATTTATTACAGATGAATTTAGCAGCCCTGCTGATCATTTTTTTGTTAGCGTCATAATTTTTGGATGCCAAAATTGTGTTTATTATCTTGGATTCTGCTTTTGACATTGTACAATGTTGGAGCTGCATTTGTTGTAGTACCGAGATTACCTGTAATGAATTCGCCTTGTTTTCTTAATTAAAATTTTCAGTTTTTAAAAAAGTCTTTGGAAAATTATAAATTATCTTGTTTTCAATAAAATTTTTTTTATACAACATTTTTAGGAATTTCTGATGGGGAAAACGTTTTTCTCGTGCGTTTGTGTTTTGAAAAATTTTTCTGACAACACTGATTCTGGGGTATTAAAATTGACCAAATATATTTCTGTATATGTAAGCCTACGCTAAGAATCGAGTAACATAAAATACAGTAACATACAGTTAAGCTAAAAAGTGCACTTATTTATTTAATTACAAAATAGAGTATGCAATAAAGCGGGTCGGCCTTCATACTAAATAAAAGATCCAATTTTTACCCGTGCCAATGAAGTCCTTTGTATGTCTAGGTTTTAATATACTCACTTTTATAAGAAGCCTCAAAATTTAGCTTCTTTTGTATTTTGCACATACATGTGACATTAAATTAAACCAGATCGATCGAATTCATCAAAAAGAACATTTGAAACAGTTACGCCTTAGAATGAAAGATATATCAATGAAGTTCTTAGAAGTTTAAAAAAAAAATAGTTTTGCCACGCCCCACATCTGGATTGGCTTCATACATTTTTGTGGAAAAACCATAAGGAGTGGCCGTAGATCATTGAAATTTGGCACTGAGCATTTTATTGCCAAAATTTAGCAAAAAAATTAAACTCCATCAAAATCGACCACTTCCAACATGCAATCTAAATGGATGTTTTTCACATAAAATTTTTCCTATCCAACACAAAGTTAACGCACACTTTCTACAACATTATACATGTTATGTCGTTCACAACTTACCTTCCAGCCATATTTCATATTTCTTACAAAGAATCTTATTTTTTTACTTGAGAGCGTAAATATTCTTTGTTGACTTGGCGTTATATATAAACGCAGACAGTTTCCGCTAAACCAAATTGCCACCATCAGTATCAATAAATATTTGGACTTTTCAAAATACTTTCAAGTGCATTTCATAAATATTTAGAAAAAGGTCAAACGTATAAATTTTATGGTCTGCTTGATATAATTTAACAAACTGCGATGGACTCATGATTTTAAAGGTATTCTTATTAGTCGAATTATTAAATTATATTCCCACACCACAATAGTCGGTATTATACGTTTGAGCTCATGTGTTCAACACATTAAAATATTAATTCTAGATCCACCTTTCAGCATACCGGCTGGATGGCTCAAAGTACAGGTCGAAATTTTAATGAAATTTGGTACATACATTTCAATTACCATAAGGACGAAGCCTATTGAAATTTGAGAGAATCGCTTCTTAATTTGACATAGCTCATATAAACTTTTATATTTATATTTATATTTATATTAAATTTATATTAAACTTGACTAAAAAACATCCTTTAGCAACATAAATCGTCCGACCAAACTTTTTTAAAATCCATTCATATTTGACCATAACTCACACTCCCAAAAACAGCACAACCTCCAAAAAAATTTGGTATTAATATATAAAACTTAGCATTGATAACTATTGTAAAAGCTACTATGTTAAGAAAAATTTTCTACTGGTACTACCAGTATTGACCATAAGTCCCATATAAATTTCAGGATCAAAATTACTTTAAAATAAACAAATCTCTTATATGAATTATAACCTCATAACATAATTTTATTTTGCGAGGTCCATGATTGGCCTTGGATTCCAAATAGGGAACAACCTCCAAAATTTTCTGTATATACTGTGATCGGGCTTGACCGACAGTACTTATTTAATTGTTCAATTCCATCTTGAGGCAATATTTTTTCTTAGCTGTTCAGACAATCAAAATAAGGGTTATGTGCCAAAGGGCACACTTGCACTCGGAGACCAATGCGGTCCATTGTGAATCCCTTAAATGAAAAGGTAGAAAAAGAGAAAAGTGAAGAAAAGAAATAAGAGACAGATAGAATTAAGAAAGTTAGTAGGTACCACGTAGAACTATTACCCCCTCTACAGTCCCCTCAACAGAAATAACCGCACTATTTCCCTGACAAACTCCAGTAAATCAACTGGATTACATCTAGCGGAACACCCCGGTTCGTCGTGAAATCTGGATTACATCCAGCGATACACCCCAGTTCGTCGTGAAATCTATCTCCTAGCCATTTCTGTCTGAGACCTGCAACCTAGGACAGTGGCACAGCACATGCTCAATCGTCTCTAGCTCCTCAGAATCATCGAATAATCTTTAGAAGTACAGTATGGTATTGCCCCATTTGCCGGTAAAAGCTAACAGGACAATGACCCATGAAGAACCCTATAATTGTCCTAAGACCACCCCTATCCAATCCCAGTAGAACGCTGGTTGCCCCTGCGTCCAATCCGGGCCATAGTGACCTAGACACCCTGCAATCCGTTCTATACCTCCAGGACTGGTAACATGAATAAGATCCATTAGGAAAGACCAAATATTTAGTTCGATTAGCGGTTTATTTTTTGGTTTTTTTTGGAAGCTATTCTTATGTCACGTACGTGGTGCAAAAACATCTTTTGTCTTTGTCATTTGTATTTGGTCAGTCTTAGGTGTTTCAAATTAAAAGTTCAAAGCAAGATATTTGTTGCAAAAAAATATTGATCGGAATTTTTTTTTAAATTGGTATTATAAAAATTTTATAAGCTTTTCAAGGTCGTCACGTACGATATTGTAAGTACTAAAATGCAACTAAATGCATCATCTTATTATGTTATTATTAAGTTAAATTTTGTCCAAACTTATTTTATTGCGATCTAAATCATCTCACAAAATTTTTTTGGAATCGGTCCATATTTGACCATAGCACCCATACATATACTACTACCGAAAATAGCTTTTAATGCCATAACTTCCTTATAAGTTTGTTAACTAGTGTTCAAGCCTTTGATGATAAATCTAAATTTTCCAATAGCACTGACAATAATAATTCATAGTTTTCTCACTTCTCGTTCTTTTAAAGTTCACATTGGTTCACACCATTCTGAAAGTCATTTTATAACGGCAGGTTGCCCCCAAGGGTCATGTTTATCCCCTATCCTTTATAACTTATATACATCTGATTTTCCTCAATTAGACTACTGTACTTTGACAATATTCGCCGATGACACAGCAATCCTATGCTCTGAAATCATGGTTGTCGATGTTATAGCTAATATTCATAGAGTATTATCTGATATTTTATCTAATTTCAATAAATGGAAAATTATGATAAACTGAGATAAAACGCAGGCGATATATTTTACAAGAAATCGGAAAGAATGTTTATATCACAGACCAATATCATTATAAATAACTATTCTATACAATGGGAACAAAAGGTTAAATATCTGGGTATTATCCTCGATCCGAAAATGAAGTTTAGAGATCACATACCTTATATAATAAATAAAGTTAACTTATTAACCCGTATCCTATACCCGTTACTAAACCGGAAATCTAGACTTAATATAAATAATAAAAAACTAATTCTGAGGTCCTTTTTCCATGCTGTAATACTGGTCTACTAGCGCATCCTGCCGTATTAAAAAAATTCAAATTGCTCAAAATAAATTACTAAAGCTCATTTATAATCTACCTTGGTATTTTTCAACCACACGCCTTCATGATATCGCGGGCCTGGAATTAGTTCCAGATAGGATAAATAGGATTACACAAAATTTCAACACCAGATGTGTAAATCTGACTTCATTCATATTAATGAGCTAGTCTTATCATATATTTTATACATATAGTCTTTTGTTAAGTAGTATAAGTTTTAGATTAAACTTAAAATCAAAAAGGTTTTCTTTTGCCAATTTTCTTCTCCATATAAAATATTGTAAAATGTTTATAGAAATTTGTAAATATAAATCTATGTATTATTAAGCTGAAAAAGAAAAAATCTTGAACACTTAAATATGTATATAATTTTATTAAAATGAAGATGTAAATATTATGGCTAAATAAATTGAATTGAATTAATGCCATAACTTCCTTACAAATGTTGGTATTTACATAAAAATTTGTCACAATGACTTTTACGATATGTACTGTGCCATGACAAACTGGAAGGTGCTGGTAGGTCCAAAATTAACCATAGGTCCTATATAAACCCCCTTCATTTAAACGGTTAGAGGCAAACAATTTTCATATTGATGAATACATAATATTCGGCACAAATAATTTTTATAAAATTCTTAACCTCATCGCATAATTCTGTTCTGGCGACCTTGGTTGGCCATGGGTACCAAAAAGGGTACACTATTAAACATTTTTTTTTTTAATATAATGGTATAGGGTATCATATGGTCGGGCTTGACCGACTATAATATCTTTTTTTGTTTTAAGTTTTTGTAAACATTTATTTACAAAAAATATATTTCATTCCTTGTAAATACTATAAGAGACAAATCTGTCACTTACGGTATGTCACGAACGATATTATATTTTTTCATTATAAAGGAAAAATTGTAGTTTAATGTAAAAAAATAAAAAAAGGAAAAAAAACTTCCACAATTCGCAGAATATCGTATTTTTTACACTCACCCCAAAATCACTTCCATTTTATGTCACGTACGATGTTTTGGAAAACAAGGTTCCGAATTTGATAATTTTTTTTTCATATATAGTACATACCCTCTAAATGAAACATAATGATAAAAAAGTTTTGTTCTTACTATTTTTTTTTTTTTTTGCAAAATCTATATATCTCTGAAGGCGTAATAATGTCACATACGATGACATGGAAAAGCCCATATGCTTCGTTAAGTGTATGAAAACTTATATTTTTAACTGTATTTTAAAATTTATATTAATATTATATTAATATTAGGGCTATAACTTTTGATAGTATCAACTACTAAATTTAAAACTTATATATGCAATATTTAAATAGTTCTCAGGTTAATTTTTAAAGATCTCTTCAAAATTTCAGTCAAAATTTGGTTATTTAACAGAGATAAGTGGTATCAGCATGTATTGCCTAATCCATATACACTTTTGCTTTTTATTGATTTTATTTTGTTTAAAATCACGTTTAACATGCAGACTTTAATATTGTAATAACCCTAAAATTCATAAATGATTCATACATACATACATTTGTCAATGTTTCTGAAAAATACAACAAAACATGGAAACATTAAAAGCAGTAATAAATTAATTAATTTGCCGATCTAAAATAAATATATATTATGATAAAAAAAATCTTTACGATGACATTAATTATCACATCGTACATAAAATTCTGTCAACAAATTGTAAGCGCTCACTCATGTCTGCGTCTGTAAGTTTAAAATTATTTGTGGCTGTGGGTATGTGTGTCATGTTACTTTAAATTTCACACCGCAACAAAATAATTAAATTTTGTTAACGCCTCAAATAAAATCAGAACATAAATGTGCATAATGTACACTGAAAATAATTAATGCGACATTTTACGAATAAAACTTTCATAGCAACTTTTTCTTATCACCTAAAATGTTTCGTAAATATACATATGTATGATTAAAAAAATTTACTCCAGCCCAAGGCGAATTCATACAGGTGATCGCATCCGAGAAAGTAATGCTAGTTGCAGCGCTGCCACCTGTAAAACAAAAAATTATGCAGAATTTGGACAAAAATAGTAGAAAATCAAATGAAATATGTTACAGAAAAAATATTGATCTTCTCATAAATAAAGCTTGCGCATTATTTAAGAGCAATCCGTACATTCTTTCATCAATTTATTGTAGTCTTTGTAGCAGTTATATACATTTTTTAGAGTGGATGTTCAACCTTTGGATTCATAAATCTTTTCCTGCTGAGCCGATTTTGCTGGATTTCATTCCAAAAATGCTTAGGATAACTTGAAACAATTTGACACCTATGCAGTTCTTTTCTTTTGAGTTGGTCGATAGTGAGCGTGTTTTCCATAGAATTTCTCAAGGCACCAGCATAAACATATGTATATACTGTATGAAGTTTTAGTAAAAAGTAGAAAAATAACACATTTTTACCACCATCGATAAATTTCCAACAAAATTCTTTAATTTGGCCCCTGCAGCGCGTAAGTCTCCTAGATGGGTCAAATGTATGACCAACCCCACTTTATTATTTATTGCGGAACTTCTGTTTTTTAGTACTTTCAATAAACTAAACCGCTTTTCTTATTGTTCTGTTGAGTTACGTGAATATATGCAGTGCAACATCCTCCATTTTCGAAATAACGGTATATCTTGAAAACAAGAGCTAACCTAAAAAAAAACGGTTAGCACCACTGGATTCAGCGTGCCCCAATTAGGTTAAAATGCCAGGTGCCCGGCTTGTCTGTTTTTTGCAACTAGCACAGTGTACTTATTGCTCAAAATTATTATATTAAAATTCTTTTTTAAGATTACTTTTTTAAAAGTCGCGAAAGAAAAAAAATCATATCTTAAAAAAGAAAAAAACACCTCCTCCAAAGTTTCAGGATGTTTAAAGAAGGTTTTTGACTTAGTCCGTTTTTAAAATTTAATATTTTGCAAATATTTTTCAAAACCAATTTTGTTTTTAATATGTATATGGGTAATTCCAAAGTGTTGAACCTGACAGTCGTACGCATCAAAAATGCAACAACATTTTAAACAACAAATATTTTTACGTTCTTTTAACCCTTAAATTATAGCACTAAGAAAGCACTATTATCTATGCTAAAGTTTATGGGGGGCGCGATTCTAGGTCAAAGATAATGGCAAAAGAAGTAGCGGTTCGAACGTGAAAAAAATAGAAGTAGTTTTTGTGGCCATGTATAAAAAGTTGTAATTCAGCGTAACCTGGCACAATTTTGTAGTCAAACTACTTTCAGAATTTTACATAGCAATGTAACATTAAAATGTCTTTGGTTTGGTTCCAAAATCGTCTGTACTATTTTTTGTTTAAGCCAAAATCTGGTTCGATACGTGACAATTCGAACGTGAAATTTTTTCCACAATAATTTAACTGAATAATGATTAATACAAAATAAAAATTTACCGTTAATTCGAATAACATATTTCTCTTCGAACTCTTCCTTAGATTACAGACCATGTAAGAAATTTTTTTTGGAATAATTTTCATCAAATATCACCTCTTTTAAGGAAGATAATATTAAAGAAAATATACAATAAAACATACTCACAAATAAGAAATTACGTTTGCACAACTTTGCAGTCTGATTGTTCATCTAAGTGAACAAATTTATGGGTAAACTTATAAAATTAGTAAAATCTAAATATTTCTCCATAACAATATCGTAAAATAATCAGATTTTAATAACTTTTAAATTTTCGGTCACGGTGGACCATTTGGCGGAAATGCCCATATGGTTTGTAGCCCCAAGTATTCTTTTTAAAATAACATTAAAATCATCTTCGTATGTAAAGTAGTTTTCGAGATATTGAAGAAATAAGCTCAAAACATTTGGCTAATTCGGCGACATTATGACATTTTAAATATGACATAGCTTTTGAAAGAAATATTTAAAAAATTTTTTTCGTTCATATATGTTCCTTATAAGATAAATAGAACCTTCTCACCAAATTTCATTAAAATCGGAAGGGGTCGTGTCCCACTCTTGGTCGTTTTGACATGGAATTACTCATATGTGATATTTCTTCATAATTAAGTGCCAAATGAACGGCATAAGCAGTTTGCCGAATATAAAAAATGGTAATATTCACACAAACATGCTCTATATTTGCTCATATGTTTGTTCGGTTTATTTGGCGCTTTAGCTAAACAAGTCGTGCTTTTTATTAAATAAATGAGCGATGTGTATACTTTTTTCAAAAAACTCGTTTCGTAAAATAAAACAAAATTTTTTGTTATTGGCAAAATTTATTCCATATCGTTACTTTAGAATGTCATGGTCCAGACTTGCAATTTGTAAAATTTCTGCTTTAAATTTGCATTAGTATCCAGATTATGAAATGTTAGTGCTGCAATTTTTTATCTTGTCTTTCCTCTTTGCCTTTTACACCTACAGTCGACTTAAAGGAAAAAAGAGTATGAATAACAGAACAAAACAGAATTGCAAAGTTCACGAAACTGAGTACCCCTTTTCCTATCTTCTCACCTCTATCACCAATAAACTCATGAATTGCGCCAACAAAAATTGCAAGTCTTGACGTTGACAATTCAAAACTACTTAAGCCTTATGACACTACATTTTTTATTCATTAATTGATATAGAATTGATAGAAAGAAACAGTAAATGTTAGAAAGAGCCAACTATAAAAAAATGTAAACAAAGTTTTTTAGTTTTTTTTTTCTCTTGTTATGGTTTTGTTTCAGGGATGGCGTTGAGAATTTTTAATATTGTACCAACAACCTTTAAAAATTTTACTTTTTTACCCTAATTGTACTAAAAGATTTTTTTAGTTGAAATTTATTTTATTTATGTTTATAAAAAATACAACAAAAAGGTATTATACATCTTTGTTTAAAAAGTATCAACAAAAAAGTACAATTGAAACAACTTAGCCATCCCTGTTTTGTTTATTTTATAAAATGTTGCCAACTTTTTGTTTATGAGAAACCTAAAAACAAAAAGCGGTAAATCGCTGAATTTGCCCATAAACCGCTGATTCAGCAACACTTTTAATATTTCAAGCTTGAAATGTCAATTTTAAGTTAAACAATTTTACATTTTTTTTGACATAACTTCATTTTTTATCGATAACTTTTTAAAAATTGTTGACAGTTTGCCATTTATCTTAATACAGCTGAACTCTTTGCACTTGGTAAATTTTTCTATTACATTATATTTGTACTGTTCACCAAAACTTGAACAATGCATTAAAAATGTAGTGTCATATGGGCTTTAGCCTATTTTACATTTTTTTTTTTTAAAGGACAAAGTTTTTTGTCCATTTTTTTTGTTTTAAAGGTATATTTTTTTATGGTTAACGTAAAGTTTTTATCAAAAATATCAACCATAAAACAATAAAAAAAATATTTTATTGAAGACTTAATTCATCTTTAAGGAGTCAGTACATTTGTTGATTATAATTTAATTTCTTTTGTATTTTTAATATGGTCTTATCACATTTTCTTGCAGTGTGATTTTGAAATTTTATGCCACCATTTACCTAAAGTTTTCAACGCTAAAAACTAATAAACATGCCTGTTGCTTAAAAAAAAAGAACCAGAATATATATTTAAGTATGTATATTTGAGGAGCTCCATAACAAAACGGAACAATTCCACTTTTACAACAAAAGATGAATTGAAGCCAGTACGATGTATGTATGTATGTGAATTACATAGTTGCGTTTTGATTTGCTTCAAAGTAAATAAATTCGCTAAAACAATGCCTTAAAGGATTTAATTATGTACAATATTTTTCAGTAAAAAAAACATTAAACTTAAAAAGTGGAATTGTTGCGTTTTGTTATGGACCTCCTCATTTTTGTATACATATGTAGATTCGTCCATTCAAAATATATGATCAAAATACAGATCACAATTTTTTAAGATTTTTTTTTTAAATTTTAAATAAAAGATTTTTTTTATCCCAACTATTCAGTATTTTAGTTAGCCTCCACACAAACGGCCTACTGGAACAGTGCTCTAATGTTCATAAATGTTGTTGCAATTAATTCGGTTCACACAGACGTAAGTCCTTTACCCAAACATTTTCAAGCCAGGACATAAAACGCACTCATACAGCATAGCTTAAACTAGCGCGCCATGTGTAGCTTTTTTTTAGCGCCTAGCATAAACGCTGAAATTAAATACAATTAAATAAGAGTGCAAGCGTTGTGTTAAGAACAAGAACCCAAAAAATAGAAATAAAATCGCTAGATTGAACTTAAGGCAGCTGTTATTACTTTGCATACAATAGCAGCCAACTTCACGGATTATCCAATTACAAAGCGTTGAAAGTTGGTCGAGAAATGTTTAATGGTAGTAATGATCTACTTTCAAAAATCTCACAAAAAATCTAATAATCCCTTTAGTAATACTTATCGTAATCGCAATGATAATATTATTAAATTCATACACAACAGGTTTATCGCTAGCGATGAAATCGATTCGTTTAAACCAGACCTGTAGTGGAAAACAGTTCTTTAGATGCGACAGAACTTATTTAAAGATTTTATATTTCTAATCACAGAAAAAATAAAAAATTGTCTCTAATCACCGAATTCATAGAATCAAGCATACAATTGGTTGATTTTGCACCTCTTACCATTAAAATTATAAATATTTAAAATTGTGATTATATTTTTTTTTTTTTTTTTCAATAAATGATATTTTTAATTTAATTTAAAAAAAAATTATCAAAATGTCCTGATGAAAAATGACACGTATGAACCAAATTTCATCAAAGTTTCTGTACTTTGCGCACAAGATTACATGGGCAGATAACCAGCTAGCCTGTGTCCGTCCGGACATCGTTATATCGGCTCAGAAAGTGGAACAATGGGACGATTTGATTTATTTTCAATATTTAGTAAGCCTTCTATAAAATATTGATATAAGAGAATTTCCTAGCAATATCTTGCCTGCAAAATGACGTTGTAAAATATATAAAGGTTGTGAAAAGTCTTGGTTTTGTTATTATTTCTGAACTTATTTAATTGCAAAGACCATGTTTGCCACTCCATTACAAGAATGTATAATGTTCTTCAAAAACTATGGTGTGCATTTATTTCGACCAATATAAAACTTAAACTGGTAATTACTCTTTTAGTTCCCATTATAACATACAGTGCTATTGTTTTTGCCGAACTTGATGCAGCTTCAAAACATAAATGCAAAAAGTTTTCAATAACTGCGCCAGATATGTGTTTAACAAAAGGAAATACGATAGAATATCTTAGTAGGGGAAAATCCCTACATGTAGGTATTTTTGATACTTTAATAGAACCGTAGGGACGGAATTTTCATAATCTTTAAAGTGTAGGGATTTTTCGTCATAAAATAAAATAAAAGAACAAATGCTGAAAAAAAATGTTTTTTAATGATATTTTATTGTACAAAACGGTTGAAAAAAATGTTTTCCCCTAAAATAGTTTCAAAATATATTTCCAGAGTTGTGTGTGGTTTATAAAGTTGGCTACATTAATATGTATGTATATGTTTTTTCTAAGTTATCATTCAATAGGTGTGATGCCGTACTTTTTGGGTAAAGTAAACAACAATTTCTCTCACTAATAGACAAAAATGTACAAAAGTACGGAAAGAAACAATAAAAACCAAAATTCCGATCCAAAAGAAAACGTTAAATGACTCAATAACGTGTTTAAACTTAAAATTCAAGCTTTAACTTATTATGTACATATTCCAACATTTTCTATTGTTCATTTTATAAATATTTCTTATGTTAGTTTTTTATTTATTTTTGACACAGCTGATTGTTTAACAATTTTATAAATTTGCTCAAAAAAAGTACGGGCTACTTCGTGCAAGAAGAAGACAATTTTTTTCTCTTTAAAGCTCCACCTTACCAAACTTTGAGTACGGAAACAGTTTTCGGTAAGACTGGGATCCCGCGGACTCCCAACGTTGAGTACGGGATCACACCTAATGTTGAAAGACTTAATTGAATTTAATTAAAAGTACATGCACATGTATTATTTTTTTTTAGTTTTGTATTTATTTTATGTCAATTCTTTAACAGCCTGTTCATCGATTTCGAACGGCATCGTTCGCATAGAAAATTACATTTAAAACAAAAACAAAATTCGAACATTGTACGAACTTTGTTTTTGTTTTAAATGTAATTTTCTATGCGAACGATGACGTTCGAAATCGTTAAACAGGCAGTAAGATACATATTCGAATAAAATTTATTTTTTGCAACTAATGTTTTTTCTTCTATATTAATGATAATAGTGCGTAGGGATTTTTGTAGGGGAAATTTTTTCAACGTGTAGGAAAAAAACGGATTTTTATTAACATGTGTAGGTTTTTTTTTCGAAAAATCCACTGGCAACACTGCTCAATACAGATTCTGGCAGTGATGCCAACTTAGCTATTATGGGGCTAGATTTAACTCTTTTTAATTACTCCTGGCTCTTAATTTTTTTCCGTTAGCTCTTTTCAAACGTGATTTTGGAACGTTTGACACTTTTAACATCTATCAGTAAATATTTCTGTTTTTATCCTCTTGTTTCGTCTTTGGTTCAAGTTTATATGTGTATAAATTTTTTGCTTCGGTCAAAAGTATAGAAAGGCTTGGGAATCAAATCCTCTGTTTAAAAAATGGATTAAACCAACAAAAAAACTGTCAAAGCTTTATGCAAATATTACAATTCAATAAAAAAAAGCTTAACAGTTTTATTTAGTACGCCATTAGGAGGCTCAAAGGCATAAAAGTGTGGCGCCATTTAACGATGTTGTATATCCCAACCAGATATATAATTACTGCCAGAAGTTCCGACAGAGACGTAAATTGCACACGCAAATCTTGCTTTATATACACAATTTTAAGCAATGAATAACTTTTGCAAGCGTGTTTGTAAAAATAAATTCAATTGAAACATATAAAAAGTCAAAGTCTTATAAAAAACAAACATATGGGCAGAAGAAAGAATTTTACACTTTTTGAAAATGAATGTTCATGTTTTTAATTCTATTTATTGAAATGTTACATATTGTAGTGTAAATATTTGTATACAATTTTTAAGTAGTAATTTTATAAAACATTAATATTTATGAATATTACATTTTTTTTAATATAAATGAGTTTGAAGTACAAAAATGAATAATAAATGGATTTAAAACAGAACAATCTTTGATTTTTAAATTTAGCACTTTTTAGCTCTTTTTGACTGCTCGGTCGGCACGTTTTGCCATTGAATAGTTGGCATCTCTGGGTTCTGGGATGCTCTTTGACTTCGTACTTAAATATTCGTAACTTAGTTTTTCTTCGAAAGGTTATCTATTCGCGAGAGCCTGATATATTTTCGAAAAATTATGCTTCTCTAGATCTAAACGCACTTTCTTTCTTCATATAAGTAATTTTGTTTATATTACTTAAAATTTTAATCTTAAGTTCATTAAAAATCGAATAAATAATTATAAAAATTATGCAAAAAAGTATCTATATATAAATCGGCAAAGGCAAAACAGTTAAGAACACTTTCCTCCTCTGTATGTCAACCGATTTGAAAAAACCCCACACCATTTGAAAGATATTTACTTAGTCTGGGATCACACTATGAAAGTTTTCTTTCAGAAAGTCTGAGTTTATTGGTGAGAGGGGAAGAGAACATGCTTTTCATCTCTCCTCTCTCACCCATTAACTCAGACTTTCTGAAAGAAAACTTTCATAGTGTGAACCCAGACTTACAGAAGTGCACAATATATATTTTATTTAAATCTGTTTAATAATTTCAGAGTTATAAGCGTTCGATTATTCAACATTTTTTAGAAACCGGTTTTGCAATATTTCGACTATATAAATACGAGGAAATACGGAAAATTAAATTTCTTTCTTTTATTTTTCCGTGCATCATGTAATAATTTTTAAATTTTCTATAGTATTGAACTTAGAAACGTAATATTATCGGTGCAGGGTCCTGAGTAAATGAAAACCTGGAATATTCGACCTATAAAGATAAACTTAAAAATGCATGGTCCTGAGTGAATAAGAATATGTAAGGGGAGCTTTTCGGTACTTTTTTGTTCCAGATGGTACTGTGATTAATTTTCGTTAATATTAGACATTGAAAAATAAAATTAAACATGCAATGTCCTGAGTGACAATCTATTAAGGAGATTTTTTGAACTTATAAAATAAAATTTACTCACGCGGAAGTTAAAATATGATCCGGAGGTTAGTTCCTCGCCAAATAGTACATCTATGTTTTCTTCATATGAACATGAAAATTTATGGTCTAATTTTGACCATTAGGCGAACACTAGTATAAATAAATAAATAAAACATAAAATATAGGGGCTAAGTTTTATTTTCCTAACTCATATTGGCGCTATCTGAAAATAAAGTACATAGTTCCTACAACTCGAATATATATGAATATATTTTGCTAATTTCCACCTCCTACTAAGTTTCTGTAAGGATAAAGTGGACAAATAAAGTTCATTATTAAATTATTATTATTAAATTTAACAAACGTTATTAAGGACAATTTTCATAGTAAATTTGTTCTTTAAACGTTTATTAAATTTAAAATTTTTTATGAATACAGGCATAAATGTTTAACGGTAAAAATCTGGGACACATGGGTAAGAAAAAGATGCAGTCGTTATTTTTTTTTCTCATATCTGAGTCATCTGTGCACCAATCTGACCGATTCTGGAGCATGTGCGATATAAATATGTAACAACATAATCCGCTCCACATCAGGAGTGTTCAGAAAACCCATTTCAACATACACACGGACAGACAAACTTACGGACGTCGTTAAATCAACCCCTCTTCGTCCAAAATATTTATTTTATTTTACATAAACATTTTGTACATCGTAGCAGGAATTTCGCACTGCGAATCGACGAAATATTTCAAACAGTTTTTGTATAAAGAAGGCATTATTTTTTTTTTTCAGTGTACATCTGGATTAAATGTTTGCAGTTACTTTCTGTGTAAGTGTGTGATTATTTTTTATTTCATTTTATTATTAGAAGTTTTTTTGTTTTTGATCATCAACATTGATTGCTTTTATGAAATTATATTGATATTAGTCAATTTATATCATATTTAAATTACAGCTTTTTATTGGCATCACTTTTGATAAATATGTAAATCCTTTAGCCTACTTTTTGAGAGCCATAATAATAATTTGTAAATTTTTTTAATCATCTTGGAAAAAAATAATTGACTGATTACGGCATTTGAATTAAAACCACATACATTGCAGTCAGCCGGGCAACCAGCCAGTTGTGTGGTACTAATTATGCTACAGAGTTAATAAAACTCTGTTTTTGACTTCAGATAATCAGTAGTGTTGCAAATCAGCAAATACAATTACAAAATATTCATTCGTGTAAATATTTGTTTAAATTGAAATTAAAAATAGACATTCTTAATTGAACTCGTTTAATGAACTTACATGTTCAAAGTCTCGCATCGATATCAAGAAGAGTTCACATGAACAATTTTTGTAAATTTGTTTACAAAATATGGCTAAACAATAAACAATTTCAACTATAAATTCATGTTTGCAACGAATCTTTTTAACACTTCTTTTGAGACTTTTTTTCTTTCTTTGAAATAAGATAAAAGTGGATAAAAGGCTTTAGATGCAGTTTTTTATAGTTTAAGGTAAATAGCGAGAAAGGTCAAGTGTGATTTCTTAATAGGACTAAAGGCCCAACCGTAATGTGCTTAAGTTGGCTTAAGCAAATGTACGAACACATGTAAATCATATGATTCAGACCATAATGAAATTAAGGAAACTTTTTGTTAAACTTTATGAAACTGTCATTTGCTTAAGCAAAGTGTGAAACTGATCGCACATTCCGTACGGAATCAAATGTTTGTTGCTTTTATTTATGTTTTTTAAATACATTTTTTTTTCTCATTATTTTTTATTGAATCTTCATATATTAAATATGAACTAACAATAATTAATCAAATCTTAGCCTAATACTTTATTTATGTCCTGCCAGTGCCAGACAAAAATTTTCTTCATCACGGGTTCTGTTCACATACTATATGGGTGTTTATCGCTCATCTAATTGGGTAAGTGCTGCAGTGTCTCTTCTTCTTAAGCGAGTGTGGCCGCCATGGTTTAAAATATTTCGTGCTAGTGGGTTCGGATGCAATTCGAGCCTTTTTAAGTATTTTACTGCATATTTCGTAATCATAGTTTTCACTAATGGAACATTGAGATCCTTGTGAATATTTGAGTTTTTTACATACCAAGGGGCAGCTGTGATTATTCGAAGAATTTTTTTTTGGCGCCTTTGAATTTTTTCTATATTAGAGGCCGAGGCAGTGCCCCATAACTGAATACCATAGCACCAGATTGGCTTTAATAAGCCAATAAGTTTGAATGGCTTTTAGTTTCATTTGAGTTAATTTTGCCTCTATATGGCATTTCCACGTTAATCGCCGATCCAGATATGTACCGAGATATTTTACATGCGAATGTTGAGGAATTATTTGATTATTGATTGTAATAGGGGGGCATGATTCCCGACGCAAGGTGAATGTTATATGTACGCATTTTTGCTCATTGACCTTTATCCTCCATTGCTTTAGCCACAGTTCGAGTTGAAATATATGATCCTGTAGGTATCGAGATGCTTCTTGACTGTTTTCGTGCACGCATAGAAAAGCTGTGTCATCAGCAAATGTTGAAGTTTGGGTGTAGTTGTTTGTTGGCATATCCGAGGTATATATTAAGTATAAAAGTGGGCCCAGGATGCTTCCCTGAGGGACTCCAGCTTCAATTGGCTGAGGAGAGCTTAAATAATCACATTTTTTAATAATGAACTTTCGACCGACTAAGTAGCTTTCTAACAGCTTGTGTGTGTTTACTGGTAAGTTTAGCTTCAATTTATGTAATAAGCCTTCATGCCAGACTTTGTCAAAAGCTTGAGAAACATCGATGAAGAGAGCGGAAAAATATTTTCTTTCTTTAAAGGCTTTTCTTATTGCGTTTACTATACGATGGGTTTGCTCAATTGTGCTGTGTTCTCTTCTAAAGCCGAATTGGTTGTTAGGAATACATCTGTTTTCATTTAGAATAATCTAGTTTCTTTGGGCATTTTTTTTTTTTTTTTTTTTTTCTCATTATTTTTTTATTGAATCTTCATATTTTAAATATGAACTAACAATAATTAATCAAATCTTAACCTAATACGTTATTTTACGTCCTGCCAGTGCCAGACAAAAATTTTCTTCATCACGGGTTCTGTTCACTTATATAGGTGTTTATCGCTCATCTAATTGGGTAAGTGCTGCAGTATCTCTTCTTCTTAAGCGAGTGTGGCCGCCATGGTTTAAAATATTTCGAGCTAGTGGATTTGGGTGTTGTTCAAGCCTTTTTAAATATTTTACCGCATATTTTGTAATCATAATTTTTACTAATGGCACATTGAGATCCTTATGAATGTTTGAGTTTTTAACATACCAAGGGGCAGCTGTGATTATTCGAAGAAGTTTATTTTGGCGCCTTTGAATTTTTTCGATATTAGAGGCCGAGGCAGTGCCCCATAGTTGAATACCGTAGCACCAGATTGGCTTTAAGATGGAGTTGTATAGTAAAAGTTTGCAGTCGAGACTTAGGACAGAGTTTCTTCCAATAAGCCAATGAATTTGGATGGCTTTTAGTTTCATTTGAGATAATTTTGCCTCTATATGGCTTTTCCACGTTAAACGGCGATCTAGATGAATACCGAGGTATTTTACATGCGAATTTTGAGGCACTAAATGATTATTGATTTTAATAGGGGGGCATGTTTCCCGACGCAAGGTAAATGTTACATGTACGCATTTTTGCTCATTGACCTTTATCCTCCATTGCTTCAGCCACAGTTCGAGTTGAAATATATGATCCTGTAGGTATCGAGATACTTCTTGACTGTTTTCGTGCACGCTTAGAAAAGCTGTGTCATCAGCAAATGTTGAAGTTTGGGTGTAGTTGTTTATTGGCATATCCGAAGTATATATTAAGTATAAAAGTGGGCCTAGGATGCTTCCCTGAGGGACTCCAGCTTCAATTGGTTGAGGAGAGCTTAAATAATCACCTTCTTTAATAATAAACTTTCGACCGACTAAGTAGCTTTCTAACAGCTTGTGTGTGTTTACTGGTAAGTTTAGCTTCAATTTATGTAATAAGCCTTCATGCCAGACTTTGTCAAAAGCTTGAGAAACATCGATGAAGAGAGCGGAACAATATTTTCTTTCTTCAAAGGCTTTTCTTATTGCGTTTACTATACGATGGGTTTGCTCAATTGTGCTGTGTTCTCTTCTAAAGCCGAATTGGTGGTTAGGAATACATCTGTTTTCATTTAGAATTGGGGTTAATTTTGACGCTAACAGCTTCTCAAACAGCTTTGATATATTTGAAAGTAAACTTATAGGCCTATATGACTCAACTTTTGTGTGATCCTTTCCTGGTTTAGGTATCATGATGACTAAGGAAACCTTCCACTTTTGAGGATAGTATTCCAGGCGTAAAATAGCATTAAAAATTAAAAGAATAATTCTCCTTGCTATGCTGGGTAGCTCCAAAAGCATTTTGTTGCTGATCTTATCAAAACCAGGAGCCTTCTTGGGGTTTAAATCACAAATAGCCTTTTCGATTTCTCTTATCTCAAATCTTAGGGGAACAGCTGCTCTAGCAGCAACAGGTGGTAACTCGACCGCCATATCGTGAGATATGTTAGGGGTAAATACGTGTTTTAAATGATTAACAAACAGATTTCCTTTTTCAACATCATTTCTTGCCCAACTTCCATTCAAGTTTCTTAATGGCGGATTAGCGACAACTGGCCTTTTGAGGTTTCTAGCTGCACGCCATAATGAGTAGTCTGATTGTGGAGTTGCATCAAGTTCCTTAAGATATTTTTCCAGAGAAGCCGTTTTCTGAGTCTGCAGTAACTTTCTCAGCCTTTTTGTACAGTCTTTTAGTAGGTTCTTAAGTTGAGGGGATCTGTGCAATTGCCACTCTCTACGAGCTCTCCTTTTTTCAGACAAGAGACGCTCGACATCTGAGGAATATATTTTATTATTTTTGGTTTTTTTGGGGGCAATGCTGGAATGTTGAACAGCTAGTTTTAGAAAACTGTCAAAATTGACAATAGAGCGATCTATATACTCCGGTGTGCTAAGCGGAATATTTTCTGTGCAATGGGTACTGAGATATTTTTTATATTTTATCCAATTTATATGTGTAGCTGACGTCGCTATGTGACCAGAGGGAGATTCAATTCTATTGGTGTTTTTTATAGTAACAATTGTAGGTGTGTGATCAGAGGATAATTCTATGGAAGCTTCAACGTAAATCGTTTCTGTGGGGATGTTTTTAACCACGCCAAAATCGATGACATCTGGAATTTTTTGCGGATCAGCAGGCCAATATGTTGGTTGGCCGCTCGCGACAACATTTAAATTCATTTTAGAGATTGTATTAAACAAAACACGACCCTTTGGTGTTATAAGTCGTGACCCCCAGAAGGTATGTTTTGCGTTGTAATCGCCAGCAGCCAGGAAACAGGGCCCCAGTGACTTATAATATTTGTAATATTGGATTTCTGATATTGCAAATCTAGGCGGTGAATATAGAGATGAAATAACTATGCTTCGATTTAGCTCTTCGACACAAATGTTCGTAGCTTGGAGATAATCTTCACGATGATCACACATTGGGTAGTGTTTAATTCGGTTTTTTATTAATATAGCAGAACCTCCACAAGCTCTATCTCGAGGGTCCTTGGTATCATATAGAGTATAACCATTAATTTTAAACGTATTTCTTGAGGTCAAATGAGTTTCAGAAACCATCATGACATCAATTTGTTTATTTTTAAGAAAGTATTCTAATTCATTTTTATGTTGGCGGATGCCGTTTGCGTTCCAAAAACAAATTTTTAAACAGTTCATGGCTTGTTAAGAATAGCTTGCAATAACATCGATTGCATTCTAAGAATTTCCTGCATCATATTACCCATTGTGTTTGTAAAATTATTTACTGTTTGCACTAATGTTTCCATGGTTTTTTCTAGACGACTTAGATTAGAAACTGGAGTTTCGTCATTACTTGACGAAGCGCCTTGCATTGGTACATTGTTTGATTTTAAAACGTTAGCATAAGAGGTTCTGTTACTACTAGGCTGCGGAGCCTGAAGATCATTACTGTTTACTTGATTCGTTACCTGCATTTGAGGGGGATTAGTTTTCGGTCCAACCGACTGCTTGACGATAGTATATACAGGGCATCCTCTATAATTGGCAGTGTGATTACCACCACAGTTGCTGCATTTTTTTACGTTGGGGTCGGTTTTAGACTTATCGCAAAGAACTGTACCGTGTAGCTCACCACATACTACGCAAACAGGGGGTAAATAGCAGTATGCCTTAGTATGGCCAAATTCTTGGCAGTTCAAACATTGAACGGGACCACCTCTTTTGTGCGGCTCCTCTATAGTTACCTTTCTGTACAGAATGTATTTTAAATCATAGATGGGATGCGTTTCATTTTTTTTAAGCTTAACGTCGCCGGGTTCAAACTCTACTCGAAAAAGTGGTTGGGGAATTTTTTCTCTATTTTTAATGTTTACTACGTGTTTTACCTTGAAGCCTTTTTCTTCTAGGAATGTTTTGACCTCTTCTGGGTCCACACATGAGTCAATACCCTTAATCACTACCTGAAGACCTTTACTGCTTTTCAGTTGGTATGTATAAAAGTTTTTTTTTAGTGCTTCAAAGTTGTTTATTACTTTGCGAAAGTCATTCTCATGATTGACTTGTATTTTAGTCTCGTTTATACTACCACGCTTGATAGCCGCTACGTAAAACGAATTTTCACCTATCACTGATATCAAACTCTTTATGAGCTCATTTGAATTTTGTTCCCTAAGATATATCGGGGGAGGCTTTGACGATTTTATGACGTTTGGTGCTTCAGAGGATTCATCCTCCAGAATTGCAAAACGATTTTGAGTATTTATTTTATCAAAAGTTGGTACTTTTGAGGCCGAAGCAACTGCTGCAGAGGTAGGGCTGCGTCCCCGTTTGAGCACTGTTATGTACCTGTCCATACCAACTTGTACTGTAGGCTTTTGAGAAATTTTTCCTTGAGTTACTGAGTTGTCCATAGCGGCTGTTTTGGGGTTAACCGTATCATCACTTATTAAAGTTTTTTTTGGCTCTGCGGCAGCGCCTGCAGTTAACAAACTTGTTATTGTAATACGATCGACCGTATTTGTAAACAAAGAAGGTGAGAGGGAACGCGTTCGAGTAATAGGTTTAGCCGTTAGGTAATTGCTATCATCGATTCTTTTTTTTGTTTCTACTTTTGTTTCGTCAACACTCACTGTAACATATGCATTTCTTTCATTATGTTTAATTGTTTTTGCATTGTACGCATTCATAAGTTTTTTTTTTTATTTTACAGTTTGTTTAATTGTGCTCTTCTTGTTATTTGTTGTTAAAAACCCCGATAATAAAAAAGAAGAATAAACAAAAACAAGAAATGTTTTTGCTTAAAATGTATGTTTGTATGTTTATGTATGTATGTTCATACATACATTTTTTTATTAAATTATAACTTTTATTATTTTAATTATTGACGTTTATGTTCACAAATTAAAAATTATTTTTAAGCGTCCAATTCGCTGATATTATATTATTTATTTAATAAATAATATTATGATTTTATAACAACTTATTTAAGTATGTTAAAAGAAAACAAAAACCGTATGCCGAGTTAAAAAAAAACACGTCTGCATTCAACGAGCACTGTGATGCATTCTCTATGGGCATTTGACTGGTTGTTTAGGCCAGATCATCAGGAAACATTCTCCCAAAAATTTTAAAAAAAGCCAAAGATATTTGCCAACAAAACTTCAGAGTGAATAAGAATTACAAAAATATAAAAAGTCTTATTTGCAACGATAGCAAAGCTTAAACAAAATGCCCCACTACAATTGGTTGGAATTCTCCCAACATTAATTGTAGTTGTGAGTTAAGAAAAAAAACAATATAAAGCAGTTTGCTAGTTTAGCTTTTTATGCCGTGCACTTGCAACTAAAGCCAATTACATGTTTAGAAAAAGTCAAATATACGACTAGTACCTGTAACTTAAAAATGCGAGCTGATTGAGAAAACGGAAATTAGATTTGATATCAGCGTCCTCAAATAAGTAAGAAATTTAATCAAACTTCCAATCAACACAAAAAAATTTCAATTTTGTTCCCTTGTAAATGAATTAAGTAAACACGTAATAAAAAATGGAGCTTCCAAAGAAGCAGGTTTGTAAGGGAGAAACATAAAAGTTTCGCTTACCATTGCTCTTACGGAAGACATGAGTTTTATATGGCAAGTTCCCACTCTGAAGCAATACATTTTTGACACATAAAGCGCTTTGTTCAGCGCATATAAAAATTGTTGGATGTAATGATCAGCTTTACACACTGAATGTTTAGATACAGTTATTTTGTATTCTCCCTTACAAACCTGCTTGGTAGTAAGGGAATACCGTGGCACTTGAAATGTTATTTTTTTATAAAAAATTTTGAGAGTTCTTTCACTTTCTTTACTGCATTTCTGTATGTCTTATTGCGTAGCGCATAATTGTGAGCTTATTTTTTAAATTTACCATTAGTGCTTCGCGAAATGATAAAAATTTTTATTGAGTAAGCCTTGTGCTATAACCCATAGACCTTTAGTTTTTAAAGTCTTATAATAATCTGTGAACTTTATTTTTCCATTAAATAAACTAACTAGAATATAAGGAGTGAAAATAAACAAAGTCGGCAAATACGAAATACGAAATGAATTAGGAGGACTACATTTGACTCAGATATTTCTTATGTTTAAGGATTATTAATTTACCTGACCCCAATACAAGTGTATCTTGTTATCTTGTATTCCAATGTACTCATCTATGCAGATGATGTCAAAATATTCTAGAGCTTTAACGACTCTTATCAAAAACTTTTACTACAGCCTGATATTGATCAATTTTCCCAATGGTGTACAATTAATTTAACGGACCTTAATATTAAAAAATGTAAACATATGACATTCTACAGAACTAACAAATTAGATTCTCGATATTATGTTAATGGAATAATACTTGAAAAAGTGGACAGCATAACTGATCTGGACTTTTTGTTGGATCATAGGCTAAATTTCCGTAATCATATCGCGTTTACTGTTTACAAGGCTAACGGTGTTCTTGGTTTTATGAAAAGGTGGTCTAGAGAATTTTCTGACCCCTATGTCACGAAACAACTTTACACTCAAAAGAAAAATCAATCCATCCGGTGAGTCACTGTGTCACTGTTGGGATCTGACAATTCTTAAATTGTACCGTCATGATGGCAAAATTGTACCTAATTGACATAAATTGTATGAAATAAAAAAACATACACAGTAAGAATTCATTACAATTTTTTATTTAACAAAATCCAAAACAAAACAAGTAAGAAATTATAGTCCGTCAAGCCCGAGCATTTGATATTCTACACCAATGTATATACAGACAAATTTTTCGAGATTGAGTGCCATGGGAAATAATGGACCCGCCAGCAAAAATTATGTTATGAGGTTAAGATTTATGTAAAAGTTGTTGTGTCGACTATTATTAAGATATCTTCATATATATGAGATTTCTTTAGCTTTTATGGTGTTTTATGGTTAATTTTGGACCCGCCAGCGGTATTTTGCCTTGGAAAAGTGGCTATCGCAAAATTTACTGTCGCCAATTTTTATATCGATACCAACATTAATAAGGTAGTCGTATATGGGCCGATTCAAATAAAAAATGGTAAGATGAATAAGATTGCAATAAAAAATATCTGGTCCAAATCTAATCTAAATACCAGCGTAATAGGATGGTTTATAGGCATTAACATTATTCCAGGAAGAAGTTTATATAGAAACATGTGAAATAATAGATCGATTTTCACAATTTTTAGTAGGATTTGTCCTTATGAATTGAAACCTATGTTCAAAACTTCATCGAATTACCATAAAAATTGCGACCTGTACTTTACGCACAAGGTTACATGGAAAGGCAACCAGTCAGCCAGCCGGACGGAGGGACATCCTTAAATCGACTCAGATAGTATTATTTTGTAGTTTTACACACATCAGCACAATTGCATAGTACCCTTTCCACTATTGTGGTGTGGGTATAAAAATTAAGAAGAAGCAAAAATTTGTCTATTTCTATTTTTCTCAAAGGCAGCGAAAAATGTAGACACAAAAGACAAAAGTGGCGATTTGGAGACACTTAATTCAAGGCTTCTACAGGGATATGAGTACATATACTTATGTATGTATGTTTATACTTTATATGTTAGTATAATATACGAACATTAATTAACAATAATACAAAAAGAAAAGAAAAGTGTAACTCCTTAATCCACCTCAAAGAAATGATAAAACTTTGTGGGTATTGTTTTTTTTTTAATTGTACCAAAAAAGGATGAATTGTACCAGTGTACCATTGAAGTTTCGATTGTACCAAATTTGGTACAATTGTACCACAAATCCCATCAGTGCGGTGAGTGCGGATTTTCTTGAATCTAGTACAGAAAGATTGATTAAAGTACGGATTTTCAATCGCAAAATACTTAAATTATCCATATTCAAACCCGTTTCGTACTTGAAATAATTCGAAAATGAGATTGAGTAAAGTAAACTAAGATTGAATCAATCTGAAAATACGCTTGATTAAGAATTATAACATTGTTTTAATCCGAACTCGTACTTAAAATAATCCGAAATTAGATTGATTTATGTAAAACTGAGATTGAATCAATCTCTAAATGCGATTGATTCAAGTATTATAAAGTTCATTTTATCAATAAATTATAAATTAGAAAGAAAAAGTTATAATTATTGATTTACTTACCGGTATTACACCTTAACTAAAAATATAAACTAAATGAGAATCAAGAGTTCAAATATACTTTTTAAACCTTAGTGGTGCACATGAGTCTCGCCAGACCTTTTTTCAATGTGTATAGAAAATTAAAACATGCGTAGGCCGGAGGGTTAAACTAAACAAAAAGTTTAATCTTTTTTTTTACTTGATTTAAGAATTTAATACTTATTTCAAGAAATTCCGGGATTGATTTTCGAAAGTAGTCCCATTTAGGATTGTTTTGAGTACGTTTAAGTATTATTCGTACTTGAATTTTTAAGCACGACTCGTACTTGAAGTAAATAAAAAACTTGATTTATCCCGAGTGTTTTTCTTTCTGTGTATACATCTTTGGTTCACAACTATTTTGCATATGAAATATTCCATGTGATTAAAACTAATCCGCACTTTAAATGACCGTTAAATTTATAAGAAGTGCATAGATTTTTTTCGTATTAAGGTGTTACAACCATTTGCCATAAACTAATCATACTTACCCGCCGCGTTTATTGTAATACGATGAGAAGCGTGAAAATATATAAATTCAACATAAACAGTCGTTGCCACACTTACCACATATGAGGCATCCAGTGCTGGCTACCATCGCCATCATCACCACGACTAGAACCACTGCTACCACAAGCAATAACAAAAACAAAATCCAATAACAGCAACAACACCACGCACAGAAGAGGAACAACATCATCAGCTTTTCATCGCGTAGCATTTTGTTTATTTTGAATAATTATGATTTTAGTACTGATGGGGAGGGGATCATTAAACGCTGGAGTGCGTAAACTAATAAATGAATGATACAACCAACAGCATTCCTGGAGTAAAACGGATTGTGTTGTTTTGTTTCCAAGTTGTAAATGTTTGTAAACAAATCGTTAAGAAAACAGTTCGGATTTTTTTTATTATAAGTATACCCTACACAACCATAGGTGGGTTGTGTATTATGATTTTGTGGGGATGTTTGTAACACATACATTTATTAAAACAATGTGGCGCAAAACTTGCATCCGATGTTCTTTGACAGTAATTTTTTGCAATAAATAAGGAACTTTCGTTTTGTGTTTGGATTATGTTTATTTGAAGCCAAATTTTCTATTTTTATAATACATAATTTTTTTTTTTTATAAAGTGGAAAATATGATATCTTCCAAGTAGTCGTCCCCAAAATGCCCGATCTATGGCATTTTCTCACAAACTTGCTAGAAAGGTTCCCACATTCCTTACGGATTTTCGCTTTGAGGACTTCAACAGTCTGAAACTTGTTGACATAGAAAAGCTACAAAAAAAAATGTCCAACGCTTAAGTCTGGCGATCTTGCCGGCCACTGCAAATCAACGAAACTACAGATTAGGGACCCGAAAACGCAACTTCAGAAATCTGTAGTTTTCGTGGGCAACCGCGTTTGTATATTTTTTAGGAGAGCCGATCAAACTTTGTGCTAAGTATTGACATATTTTAACTTTGTTATTATGTCAATAATCTGAATTGGTCCATCTTTTTTTCAGAATTTTTAAGAACCTGTGTTTTTAAGAACCTGTGTATTAAGTCCTCTGCTTTTTACCATATATATAAACGATTTGCTAAAACAGTAATCACATTGCATAATTCATATTTACGCCGATGATGCTCAGGTTTATATATGTAGTGAACCTGATAAGACTGATGAGTATATTTCAAGATTAAACTTTGATCTATCGAAAATTGAAGCCTGGTTAGAGGCAAATAGTCTTTGTCTGAATCCTGCTAACTCTTAAATGCCTTGTAATTTCCAGGAACAATACACAACAATGCACAAATAACGAATAGAAATTGTCAAGAAGACTAAAAACCTTGGCATTATTTTTAATTCTTCACTTACTTGGTCCGATCATATACACGCTGCTGCAGGAAAAGTATTTGCGATGCTTCGTTCGCTTTGGGCAACTAAACACTCAACATACGTATGCTTTTGGCTAAGACATATCTCATGTTACACCCTATGAAAGTAAACTTTATTGAGTGCATTTTTCTGACATGTTAAATATTGGATGCCTAAGTCTTTTGCATAAAACTATCTACACTGGCGAGCCGACGTATCTATTTAAACGTGTTACTTTTACGCAGTCAAGAAGTTAGTATCTGAATGGCAGCTTTTCGTTCACAGTATATGTCTTTGGAACACACTACCAGCAGCTGTTCATTTTACTAGTAATGCAACGCAGTTTAGGAAATGTATTTTTAATTTTTATTCCCGTACTTAAACCGCTTTTAAATGTCTTTATGTTTAAAATTTTTGATCCATGCCCTCAAAAATTGCTTTAATGTATTAATTTCATTTTTTTTAATGTTTATTGTTAAAATCTTTCACACAATAACACATAAGAAATTGTTTCAAATTGTTTATCCTATACTATAATTATAAGACTTTTGTATATGTAGGAATTTAAATAAATAAATAAATAAATAAACCATGTAAAGAGTATTTAAAATCAAGCAATATAGCACCAACATCTCAAAGTTTAGCTAAAAGCCTAGTTGATATAGTTTATACATAATTGTACATACATTAATGTATTTACAAAATTTTTAATAAATAAATAGATCTCAAAATTTAATTTACTGCCATTTGCAGTAAATGTTGGGCAGCGCGCAGTATGACCCCAGGAAATATTGCCCAAAAAAGAAAATGAAGAATGGCCCCGAAAAATTTACATGAAACACAACGACACGCAATTTTGGGGCATTTTTCGTTGTTGTGTTTTTGTATTTTAAGCGAATTGGAAAATGACGCCATTATCAAGAAAAAAACTTTAACAATATTTTATTTTGTCATTTTACAAAAATTTAAAAATTTTTTGTGTATACAAATTTCTAGATGTATCAAAATCCCGAATTCGTATCCCATGGAGGGAAAAAGTATTGCGTCCGGGCGCAGGTCCAGCCATCTATCTTGCCATTTTAAAAACCAAAACTGTACAATTATTCGAGAAATTAGAATTCAGGATATTGAAATTCGGGATTTTGAATTTGGGATCTTAAGTTTCGGGCATTTGAATTTTTTTTTAAATTTCAACTTTTTTGTGCTAAAAATTCATCAACAAATATAAGATGATTTTTCATAATGAAGAATAAGCCCAACCTAAATATTAATTATTTTTTTAATTCCCTAAGCTAATCCTGCGAAGCTCAACGCTTGTCTGCAGAAACGAAGCCAGAGTCTCTGGCGGGAATCGAATCCGCAACCCCGGCTCTGATAGACTAGCTCATTACCACCTATCCTACCGGGCCACACCATCATATCTCATTTTATTTTAAGGGCTATTTTTTTTTTTGGGTAACATATTATTAAAAAAAATGGGATCATACAGCATTATATAAATTTGCTCTCAATTTGGGGTCAATTTTCATTTTCTTTTTAAGGCCAAATTTCCTGGGGCCATACATAATTCGTAGCGACAAATTTCAGCATCTTCCAAGAGATTGATGACTTTTGTGTCACCTTGTTTGAATGCCACCTTTCGTACTTCCTGAATAACTAACTTCATCAGCTCATTCGGCTACTAGTCGGTGCACAGTGTTCGATTTTTAAGTTGAGATGACCAAAATCAATTACTCAAAATTTTTTTTAGCACAGTGTTTTCTCACATATTACAGAAGTGTGTGCTAAAAATAACTTTTATATAGACATAAATTTATTTTGTGAAACCTTATAAATTCTTAAAAAAAAACCCGCTGTCATACCCTTAAATGTTTTAGGGTATTTTATGGTCGGCTTTGGCCTATACTATACTTTTTCACTTGGTCTTAAGATATTATTTTTGTTTATATTGATTGTGTTTAGGTTTAAGTCTTTTTGTTTTAAATAACTCAATTTATCGCAAGTATTAGTTAATATCATCATAGACGAACACAAATAAAGACACGATATGACCATATGAAATTAAAAATTCATTCATTTACACGATCAGTTTATGATGACCATAAAAAGAGTAAGAAGCCGAATCGAAATAATTGTAGGCCGAAACATGTTGCCATAAATGTTAAAGTAATAAAAGAATATAAGAAGTTGTTTGATTTTTATACAGTATCACTAGTAGTATTAGAAACAAATATTTATATTTTCTACATTCGACTTAAGGTTTCAAAAGAGGTCTTATTCCCGCAAAATATATTTAAGCGGCTTAATTTTTTTTTTTTTAAGCTTAAGCTTTAAGATTTCATGATTCTATTAAATTCCGATTTCTAAATTGTATGAAAAACTTGTGGTTAATCTATATTTTCTATTATTTGACTTTATTACGATTTAATTTAGTTCTTTTACTTTGCATAAATCTTCTCAAATTTGGTAGTTGTTTTAAATAGACCTACGTCTATTTAAAAATAATCATTAAAGACTCGTTTTGTAACTGTCAAAGTAAAACAAATCAGAGAGCTTTATTTGGCCTTGTCGGGTTTTTGATACTCGCTACTATCAATTCTAAAAGAAATGGTCGAATAAAACATTTAGATAATACAATCAATTTGTCCAACACCATTGGCTTGGCGCATATGCCAGAAAGTCGTAATGGAGAAAAACGGCAATGAAGGTTTACGTAAAGTTTTCTGAAAATAAAGCCGATAGAATTTTATTTGTACATATATTCAACACTGCTTCCGGCATATGTCTTGAAGAAAAATGTTAATTTTTGAGAACGGTCATGAATAGTATTTTATTGAAAGTGACCATGTTTGTTTTGTGCCGCAAATGCCAGCTTTCTAACTTTACTTTTTAAAAATAGCTTTTTGTGCTGCATACGTACCTATTCTTACTGCTGTGTATTAAATCGTGGATATTTTATTTTGTTTTTGCTTTAACTACTTTGTTTCTTACGGAAAATAAGCAAAGCAAAAGTGATATTTATTATGTACGTTTTTGTATAAAGAATTTGCTGCATTCACCAAAGAGTGGCGTGTTGTGCAATACAATAATTAATACATTTTCAACACGTTGATATAGAGCAATTTTAATGCTTAGTATTTCAGAAACCATAAAAAATTTTGTGAAACAGGTTTTGAATTCAGAAAAGGGTATTCCAAATATATATACTCCTTACCTAACTCAATTTGTTTAAAAGTTTTCGGTGGATCAAACCAATAATGAGCTGATGATATGCCAGGTAAAATAACAGAATGAATAAAGTGCCTTATATCCGCTTTCGTTCTCTTAATGTCGCATTGTCGCTTTCTCGCTATTAAATTTGCCAGTATAAGATAGTTAAATTTAAATAAAAAACCGAAACATACAAACATGCATAGAGCGGAAAAAGACGCAAAAAACCATCAACTATAGTATTGTACTATTATAATAGAATTAAGACGATAACGAAGTGTTGTCAATCTTTTGACAACATCTGTTGTAAACTTTTTTTTAAAACGTTGTTGATTTGAAACCAAAGATGTAAAAAATACCATTATTGTCAAATTGACAACTATCTGTTGTCGAAAAGAAAACGACCAGCTACCATAGCGTTCATATGTTGTCATACTAACAAGTTTCGTATTCGCAGCTAAACAAATTAAAAGTGAAAATAATAAGAATGACGACGATAAAGAATTAACAAATTTATTGTATCTTTAAACATGAATGGAATGATTATAATAATTAAAAAATACAATAACATGGAACATGAAGTTAATTTTACAATTTTTAAGATGTTGATGTTGCATTTAGTAGCGGCACAGCTTTACATAAGGTAATTGCTAAGTTTTCTTATTAAAAAAACTCAAAAATGGCTTATTCTAAATTAAAACGTTTAACAATTTTATAATATTTGCATATAAAAAAAACAATTCGAAAATAACAAACCTTAAAGCCCATACACCATAGAATTTATTGCGAGTTTCAGAGATTTTATTTTATATTTTAATTTTAACGTATTTAAACGAAAATGCTTCCCAGATCTTATTATTATTTGAAAATTTTCAAGAAACCATAACAACTTATCATGACTAAAAATATTTACGACTTGTGTGATCGTATAAACTACCCTTAAGGAAGTTAAGGTGATTTCCGGAATTTCCAAAAATTTAATATACTTTTTCCTTAATTTTTGATTATGTATTAAATTTTACAGTTTTAATAAACATTTATCTTTAATAACTACCTGCTTTGGCTTGTACTGTAAAAATTAATTGAAGATGGCGAAATTAAAGCAACAATATTTAAAACAGAAAAGCCAGAATTTGAAAAAAACAATTTTTGTTCGATTTGTTGAGGAAGCACACACAGTCTACACTGATAGAAAAGGCGTCATAAAACTGATATATTTTGACATCAGTACTATGTCAAGTGTCTTCGTTGTTTACCCCATGACACTTTTAAAATTGAAGTTATGTCATCAATGGGATGACATATCGGCATCACAGAAATTACGAATCGGATACAGTTTAATAAAAAAATGTAATCAGTGCGATGACACAGTAACATTGGAGAAAGGACTCATTACACTCAATTTAATGACATTACACATGATTGTTGCACTTTTGTTGTATTCCACCGTTTTTACAGAAGAACTCTCAATTATAAAATACCAGCACCATGCGCGATATGGTTTTCGTAATCGTGTTCTAGTTTGAAATAAATTTAAACAAATAGAATATGGAAATTTTTGCTTCTTATTTTACTTTTTAAACATGAAAATAATGTTAATAATACATAAAATGTGGCATCGAATTGATGTCACTGTAGTCATAGCGTAGATGACACCTTAAATATGAAAAAATTATTAATGGCGTCCGCCATTGGATTGATGTCACCTTTTGCCTCATTGATGCCATTTAATTTTTAAGTTTATAGCACTTAAATTATACTCATAGCAAAATGCATCTTCAAATTGATGATGCCCTAGCATCAGAATTGTGGCATCAGTGTTATTAAAAACGACATCAATTTTGTCATATTTTAAGTGTCATAGTGTAGTCATAGCGCTACAGTGACATCAATTCGATGCCATATTTTGTGTATTATTAACATTATTTTCAAGTTTAAAAAGTAAAATAAGGAGCAAAAATTCCTAAAAATTGACGGAAAAGGACTATTACAAAAAGCTTTATAAAATACATAATTGAAATTAGTCTTGAAAAATATTTTAGTTCCAACGAACATCACATTGGATAGGAGAAAGAACAGAGCCTTGCAGTACCCCCGAATTCAAATGAAACTCCTTCGATAAGAACTCTAGAGCGGTCCTTGAGAAAGCTCAATATAAATTGAGAGAAATCACAACCGACACCTTAATGTTAGAGCGGTCCTTGAGAAAGCTCAATATAAATTGAGAGAAATCACAACCGACACCTTAATGTTATAAGCTTTAAAACGAGTGCACCGTGCCACACACGATCAAATGCTTTCGAAATATCTAGAGCAACCACTTTGCTTTCACCAAATCGGAGAATAGAACGACTAGAAAAGAAACGCTTACGGGTCTCCCGTAGAACGGTTTATACGAAAGCCATTCTGCATATCACTCAAAACTTAATTAGACTTCAGATAATTTACCAAGTGGTGAGCATGACCTGCGAGAGCGTACAGCCAATTGCTTGTGGGCGGTAGTTTTTACGGCTTGTAGCCTCACTTTTTTTGGGATTGACTGGACGTTGGCCGCCTTCCAGCAAGAAGAAAATTTTCCAACCCGGTACAAGTACCTAAATAATGTTGCCAAAGGTCGAGACAACGACAATGTACGGTTCTTCAGGACTACATCCGTAACACCATTCGGACCCGGGGACTGCTTGTGTTGAGATCTTCAAGGACCCTTTTAACTGCACGCGCTCGAAAAAACATCTAGGACATAGTAACGGATATATATTCGAGTTCGGACGGCGAACTGTGGCTGAAAACTTAATTTCATCGGTCAAAGTCCAATTTTTTGTTATCGCCGATTTCAAAAATTTTAATGCCAATTCATAGCAAATATATTAACACTAAAGTATCCAAAAAAACTGCATCATAAAATCGAAAAATAGCAAATGTTGAAAGGAAATAATACCCAGATTAAATTAGTTGAATACATGCAAAATTATGCCATAACAAATCGATGCCAAAATTCATCGAAAGCTCTAAAAAGGATAAATACGTTGTATCTGCCTTTAATGATCGCTTAAGAAAAAACATGAAATGGCATACTTATGCCTTCCCTAGTGATAACATATTTACAGTTTGTTGTCAGAATGAAGTTCTTTGTGTGTAGCAAAAACCTTATTTTTAGTTGTAGTTTTTATGTGGGGAAGGTCATTTCCCATACCAAATGGTAGTACCCATATACTAGTGATTTACGAACTTCAGCACATACGCATAATATAGGGGGCCTTACGTCATAAATCGTGACATATTCATAAAATTGACACCACTACCTCAAACGTAGTTTGTAAAGAAGAAGAAATAGATGGCATTTATAAACATTTAGGAATGACAGTATTTGCTTTCATTTTCTACGAAGTGTGTTGATAAAGTTTGTTTATGCCTGTTATATTCTCAATATAAAAATCAATGAATTAATTTTTTGTTTTTTAGAAAAATTTTTAAATAAAGTTATAAGTTGTATGAAAGAAAAATCGACATTGTCTTGAAGTAGCCATAAAATTAACACGTGTTTATTAAATTAATGTCTTAATCTTTAATTAAGAAGTGTTTTGAAATATTAAAAATGTCAAATATTTCTTTCAACTTAAACCAAAATCCATAAATAGGCAAATGAAAAAAGTCTATTTTAGTATAAAAAAAACTAAAATTAATGGCAAAGAGTTAATTTAAAACTTAACAGAAATAAGGAACGATTTAAAAATAGTATACATAATTTCATATAATTAATCAAGCGGTTAAGTGTCTCCCACATTCACTATTAAAAATATTTGTCTCCGTTGTATCGTTGCAAAATGATTGATATACCAGAAATGAAATATTTCTTTCTAATTCAACTTTTGGACAAATTCCAAGAAAGTTTTCACATTGAAGGATATCGTACAAACATATACATATATTATTTAGATATTGTACATATTACTATTTTGTATAAAAATTAGTGATAAAAAACACTTAAATTACAGTAGTTATACGAAAAATACAACTGACATGACAAAGAACGATTAAGAGTGCTGTATTTGGCTATACCAAATTTTATAAACTCTTCACCGTGGTGCGATAAGAACAGAAAGTTATATACATGCCGTTCTATGGATATAAAATCAGAAATCTATTTATTATAAAAACGAACAAATTAAATTTAAGTATTCAGTCAAATCTAATTTTGTCTATGATTGATGGAAAAGTTTGAAACGCTCTATCTGAGAACAGTTCTACACAATATTGTTATATATGCAAAGCAAAACCAAGCGAAATGAATAATGAAAAAGCTTTATCACAAAAAATTATTAATCAACAAGCTCATTTGGAATTTCTCAACTTCATTCCTGGATAAAGTTCATGGAGTGCCTGTTGCATATATCTTACAAGCTGGAGGTAAGGAAGTGGCGCGTCACAGAACGGGTGATATAATTTAAGTTGTACAAAAGAAACGCCTAATTTAAAGTAAATTTAAGTCCGAAGCAGGACTCTCAATTGATGTGCCAAGTTCATAAGGTGGTAATACGAATGACAGTAACACCGCTAGACGATCTTTTAGAGACTTTGAAATAACGGCACGGATAATTTAGAAGTTATAAAGCGTTTTCACATTTTATTTGAGTCTATGGGACTATCTGAATATCTGTTGTACTGTATGCCGGTGACTGTGTATAAAGTTTTATACCATTCAAAACAAATTATTGACACATGCATCCTTCCCATTGGACAATTGTCGGAGGAGGCCTCAGAAGCTAGAAATTTACACCAATAAAACTATTGGGAATACTTCACTCGTTAAACTTCTAGAACTGACACTAATAGAGATTTAGTGAATAGACTTTTGATAACGTCTCGTCCATATATAAACAGTTTGAGCAGACCACCTGGAATTAAAAAAGTAGCATTGACCCCTGAAGTACTATATATATTGGAATAACAGTTTATTATTACTTTAATTTTGATGTACATATGAAATATATTTTTATTTTAAATAGAATCTGGAAATTTATTTCTCATGGTGAGCAACATTTATTATATAAATTCTAATAGTGCATAGAAAATATTCCCGGAAAATATTGAAGGAATAAGACTTTTAAAAATTGTACTTTGACTTAGAATACACATTCGAATTAATATAAACATTTTTATTTTAAAATTAATAAAAATTAGTGAAGAAAAATTAAACACTTATTGTTACTTTTAAAAACATTGATTTTTTAAAAACAGATCCAGAAAATTGGGAAGCTAACAAGTCTTTTCAAGATGCAAAGAGCAAAGTTCAACATTTACAAGTGGTAAATGATGTCGCAGAACGAGGTGTGGTTTTGGCTAACACTAAATTTTAATGCCACAAATTCTGAAACAGATTTTCAGAACCCTAATTTGTTTATTGGGTAATAATATCATAAACTGGGAACAAAGCTGAAAACCGGTATAACTCAGGAACGATAAGAGTAAATTCAAAAATATTTGTTTCTAAATTTTTTAAATTTAATTGACCTTCCAAACTGCTTTGTTAGTTTGTTTAATTTTCATAAAAATTTTAAAAATTATAAAGATTTATTTACAAAAAGTATGGAAAACTTACGAAAAGTTGTAATCGAGGGTGCCAAATGAGCAAATGGATTGCAAAAACTTATAGCCTTTGCACACAAAAATAAAGCTTGCACATTTTGTTTTAAATCATTTCTTTAAAAGTGAAGAAAATCGTGCTTTTTGGCAAAGTTATGAAGAAAACTGAAAAAAGACCAGCAAAACCGATTTCTGGTAAAAAATCGACTTGAGCGAACTCTAAACCTCTTTCGAAAAATCTGAAAAAAATCAAAAAATACTTAACCCTATAAGCTTTTAAATTAAGCGTGAGCACCCATGAAAATAAAAAAAAAAATTTTTTGGGACACACTAATGTACATATTAGGGTATTCATTCGGTTAACCGTTAATCGGTTAACCGATTAATTACTACCCGATTAACTGATCGGTTAATTTCAAATTGGCTTTTTTTGATTAAAGATTAAACCGGTTAATTTCAGTCGATTAACTGATGTAACAAAATTTTGAATTTTTTGTAGTATTCAACAATATTTTTATAATTATGGGAAGTTCCAAAACGTCAGTTGCAAAGCAACCCGCTTTTTTAAATGCATTCTACAATGCAATGTGGAATTTAACAATATTATTTATACCAAAGTTTGCCAAAAAAGTTACCAAAGTGCACCAAAAAAGTTGTGTTTAGAAATATTTGTTCATAGAATGTTTGTTGCTGAGCTCATCCTGACAAAGAGTTAGATGATGATCTGACAACAGAAGAAACTCTCGATAGAAACTCAACAACAGAATTAACGGAAACAATTAAAAGTGTTAAACATTTAAAAAAATTAAAACAGAACTCTAATGGCATAATGGATGATTTTATATGTTTAGAGAAATTCAGGAAAAAGAACTGGGAAGTTAGAAATTTCGAGTTCTCTAACATTTAAGATATGTGAAAATGTTTATTCCAAGTCAAGTTTTATCAAAACTAAAGAAAAGAATCGCTCAAATCCTAAATATTTAATCCAATTTATTTTTCTAAAACATTATTTTATAATATATCTTTAAACTATTGAAGTAATTAATAATATGATCTTACCGTTTATTTTTTAATAAATACAAAACATATATTATTATTTTTTGTTTGCTCGTTTTAGTTCAAGAATTATGTTATTGTTTTTTTTTTTTATAATAAACTCCAAATTATAATTAATTTTTAATTTTTATTTATTAAAATTACTTAATTTATAAAAAAACCTTATTAACTAACCGGTTAACCGATCAATAACAAAATTACCCGATTAGTAAGCGATTAAACCAAAACCTCGATTAATTAATCGAGCGATAAACCGATTAAAGCAAAAGCGCGATTAAATGTATACCCTAGTACATATGAAATATATTTTTATTTTTATATTAATAAAAATTAATGAAGAATAATTGAACACTTATTGTTACTTATTATTTATTTTAAACATTCTCATGCATACACAGAAAAAATTCTCCAAAATTTTTCACCAATTAAAGCATTATTCAAAACATAATCAGTTTTAATTAAAAATTTAATCAAGTGAATTAAACTTTTAATCAAGTGAATTAAACGTTTAATTAATACTATTAACTGGTTTAATTGATACTATTAATTTGTTAACTGGTGCAAATTTAATTAATTTTTTAATTAATATCACAAATTTTTTAATTGAAATCAATTTTTATTTTTTTCTGTGTACTTGCTTGCCGCTTTTTTACTTTTTGATTATCCAACGCAAATAATATCAGATATACATTTTTACAGTTTTATGGGAGGTGGGCGTGGCAGTGTTCAATTATGCCAATTTTTTGGACACATGATACATATTGGCCTAGTAACAACTTGTACTAAAATTCATAAGTCTAGCTTCATTATTTTCCAAGATATTTAATTTTGTCTCCCTAGAATGGCTAAATCTTACACTGTGGCATGCTTAACGAACTCAATGTTTGTAACGATCGGCGCATAAGTGTACCATGGGTCCATATTAAGTTTGATTTTAGAATTGCCTTTAACACGCCTAAGTTCTCAACCAATTATAATATTATGAGGTAAGTTTTATATAATACCCTCTCCACTATGCTAATGTGGGTATAATTAGCTGAAGAAATGTACTAAAGACCCTAATTGTAATTAAGAAAACTAAATTTTATGGCGATTTCTTTTCTGAGAAAAATGTTGCATTAATGTTACATGTTCTACATTTTGTGTTCGTTTGTACAAAAAATACAACTGTGGGAAAAATTTTCAAGTTCTATTGTGAAAATGTTGATGAAAAACATACAAAACATGTTACATGTTTTACCCTTACTTTTACTTAAGGGTTCATACTGCCCTGTTTTACAACTTTGGTACTTTCTACTTTGTTTGTACAACCAATATTTTATTTTGTTTGTCATAATATTTTAAAAGTTTTGTCCAAAGAATTCTAAATCTAAATATTCTTTGACGGCATACTCCATTTTGAATTAAATCGTTTTTTTTATTTTGGTGGAAAATTCTATGTATTTATTATCGTTTTAAATTTGTTCAAGCAATAAGTGATGTCAATGTCTGTTTCCAAACCGTAAAGTAAGTGTGCAGCAAATAGTCGAATAGTTTTAAAAATTGTAAATAAAGGCAGCTAATTCTGTTCGATTGAAGTTGTACAACATGTAATACTTCGAGTGATTATAGGTAACATGAAAAAGTATTACATGCATATACTGTAGCATTTTTTTCTCAGAATAGAAATCGCCATTAGTATGCACCACCTTCTCGCATTGTCGTTTTGCTGACATTAAAGATTTATGTATTCCTTATGATCCAAATGCATGTTGTGAAACTATTTTTTATTCGTCTGTTAAGTATTTAAAACTATTAATACCTTTTGACAGTGCAACAAAAATATTTTATATTTTTTGTTCTTTGGCTTGCCGAAATTAATGAGGTGCCTCATTAACATCATCCCATTTTGTCTGCCACAAATAAAATATTTTATTTCCTCTAATTTATTTGTATGCTCGTGTGCAGCATCGATTTTATGATATTAAAAAGGAATTTAAGACTTTTTACATCGATTGTAAACCAAAAGACATTTCCGAAAGATTAGTGGGCCTTTATTTAAATTGAACATAAACTTTATGTCTACATATACACAAGAACACAGGCAAACAAAGGCGAAGAAAAGAAGGGAAAAGTTTATTAGTTCTATTCTATTTTAATAAAGACGTAATTTTAAAATCTTAATTTATTAAAACAATCAACAAATAGTTTCACTAGACTATTTTATGTGTTATGAGTTGGGTATGAATCAATTTTCAATCAGTTTAATACTACAATATTGTAATTGCTGATACTTTAATGGGGGAAAAAGTTCCAAAAAGGGGGAAAAACGGGAAACTAAATTCCTTTCCTTAGCTTTTTGTTTTACAAGTGAAACTTTCTTTGAATATATGCAGTTAATATTTTACATATAAACATAAAATTCAACATGCAACGTCCTGAGTGAATAAGAACCTGTGAGTGAATTTTTTGGTACTCTTTGTTTTTTAACTAGTATTTTTTTAATGTCCGTTAGTATTGTACCTAAAAAAATAAAAATAAGACACGAAGTAGCGGAATTAGGCAAAAAAATATTTTTTGGAAAAACTGGGTAACTTAATTTTTCAAAAAAAAAAGGGTAAATTACAGTGCTGAGTCAAATAGTTAATGTTTTTCCACAAATCATTTCTTAAGTTGTCTTAATTCCGTAAAACTTTAAACAAAATTGAAAAAAAAAGTTTTTTCGGAAAAACTAGACAACTCCATTTTTCGAAAAAACAAGATAAGTGGCATTGGTTCTCGGTTTTAGTGCCCAAAAATTAGTTGAATGGAACCAGAAATCTTTAACACTATTTAAAATGATGTTCTGTTTAATGCGCATGCAAAGTAACATAAATTCATATTAAATAATAACCGAAATATGTTTAAAACTTCAAGTGTGTTTTTCCCGTGTTTTCAAAAAATGGAGTTATCTAGTTTTTCCATGCGGCCACAGATATATAGATAACGAGGAACATTTTTTGAAATCAAAAAAACTTAAAAAAATGTCACAGTAATGCCACCCAAACTTGCGCTCTTTTGCTTTAGTACGTTGCAATTTTAAGTCTTATCTAAAATGTTTTAATATTAAAAACTTCATTAAAAAATATACTTTTGATTCTTGAAATGTGTTTTCTTCTTCTTTTATGTCATAATAAAACAGAGTTTTTAATTTATAAACAAGTGGCGCCAGTTTAACATTAAAGCAATTTATGTGTCAAATAATTAAATACTTTGTTTTATTATTATGATCATGATTCCCTATATGTTTATGATTTTTTGAAGGACAATGAAAAGGTTAATACAAGTATGCAAGTAATTGTGTTTGCTGGTGTATGTGAGTTCTTTAAATAAATATCCTGCATAACACACAATAGTAAAATAACAAAGTCTCCATGTGCTACTGCATTTGCAGGACAACAGAATAATCTACTCAACAACAAAAGCCATAAACAATTTCTTAACCGCAAAAAGGACAATTGGATGCAGTCACAGCTCGAAAACACAACAAATTCATACACTCACACATACATACGTTTACATGCACATCAATATCCTTTTCAGTGTTATTGTTTTGACATACAAAATACAAGGACACACACTCATTTTAATTCAGTATCTGCTGTTGTTGACTGAGTGACTGACTGTTACTGTTGTTCGCTTGTATTAAGGATGAGATGAGTAAATGTTGGTGTCGCCAAAGAAAAAGAACTGCAGTGAGAAGACCTCGCTCTAGACGAGGTCAAGCACCTTGAAAATTGACATTACAAATAAATTTTTTTCTCAAGTTTCCTCCTTTTGTCTTCTCTATAAAATGTTGTGTTAATTGTTTGCCCAGTTTGAAGTGAGGGGCAGGAAGAAGATTTCCAACATCACATAACTACTTATACTACTATTGCTACATTCAGGATAAGCGACCATAACGAACATGTCCAAATGATACTTTCATTGGTGTATCTATCAAATACAAGGATTGTGTGTGAGAGCGGGAGGCAGGTTAAAAAGAGTAAATAAATTAGCAAAGACCACTTGGTAAAAGTCTTTTACACCACGTGATATCGTCGTTTGTTCTTTTGTTAACTTAATTGAACTGTGTATGGGTTTATGTGTGTGTTGGTGCATTTGGTTGGTTTTGTCAGCAAGTGATTGGATTGGATAGTGATTGTTGTTTATCCTTATTGAATATCCTTCAAACTCACAGTTAGCATTCTACTTTTGTGTCATTTAGCTGACAATTTTATTTTGACAACAAAGTTCACGCTTCTATTTGAGTGTCTCTTGTTGTAATTACATTTTATTTTCCTATTTTTTTGCTTGTGCAGTCGATTTGCGATCAACAGCAAACAAAAACTTGTGTTTATTATTGATGCTAAAACAGGATGATGACGATGGTCACAGTGTCGGCTTGTTTTTGTTGTGCGTTTGCATGCGACGTCGAATTAAATAAACAACAATTACTACTGGCCTTGTACGGCATTTTGATGTAATGATCGGCTACAGTAGACACTTTTTTAATTTTAGCAATTGGTTACGCTACCTGGAAACGGCGATTAATCGTTTAATAAAAATGTGGATTTATCAAAATATTGATAAATCAATTAGTCGATTAATTAACATTTCCAATTAATTGGTCTGATGCGGTCATGAATTCACCTTGAATTGAACATTTCAGTTTTGTTTAATAAATAAATAAATAATAAATAAATAGTTATATTTTTAAATTCTTAAATTCGAAAAATACCAAATCAAAGAATTTACAAATAAAACTGTAAAGCGAATGAGAATTACATGCACTCAAGTCTTACGCACCGTCATCAAAGCTATCACAAGATGGACAAGAGTTGTAAAAATTATGTCTTTTCTTCGACTCAAATATTTTTTTTTTAGTGTGAAGAAATATTTAACTATTTCATTATTAAATATGTTTTATTGAGTGCTATTTTGCAAAATGAAATTTTGATATATTTTTTCATTGAATCAAATAAAAAGTTTGTTTACCTAATTTTTTTTTTTTAACAAACAAGACAACTAATTTGACTAGTAATGGACACAATTGACTGCAATCTAGAAATAAAGACTTTGTTAAATGTATGCCAGCCAGCCAAACGGTATAAGTCGGTTGGTACACTTAAAGGTGGGTCCAGAACCAAAAATTGTTTCTGTTATATACATCGGTGCAATCGCATTATATCCTCTGCACCTATGGTAATGTGTGTATCATAACAGAGAGATTTTAATAATTATAAGTCTTCCTTTTGGAAGCTTTATTTTTCTACCCACACCACCAAAGGTAGAGAGGATATTTAGCGTTTGTGCTGAGCAACAATGGTGCTTATTAAAAATTGTACAAATCGGAATATAATTTTCGGCACATTAATCATCTTATTGGTATTTACATTAAATTTTACTTGAAAATATTTTATTGCAACCTCATCTTACCAAATCTCATTGGAAGCGGTATATGTATGAACATAGGTCCTTTACAAATACCACTATGGAAAAAAGCATTTAATGCCATAACTTCCATAAAAATTTGAATACACAATTTGGCGACGATAACTTTTATAGCAGCTACTATGTGAATTTTGTGCAGGTACGTCCAGATTTAACCATGGGTACCATATAAACCCCCTCCCTATAATCACTTTAAGATGAAAAGATTCTTTATAAATAATATTCGGCACAAAGAACTTTTACAAGACACTTAACCTTATTACTTAATATTGTGACCGTCTATTACACAAGGCAACAAAATCGAAAAAATTTTAAAGGCTTGAAAAACCACTATACAATTTTGATGTAATGTGTAGAGTTTTTTTTTCCCGGACTTTTTCGATTCCCGGGAAAGCGGGAAATTTTTTTAAATTTCCCGGGATCCCGCTCCATATAAATAATGCAAAGTAAATTTTGGTATTAATTAATGAAAAAAAACTTTTATAAAAAAAACGTAAGGGAACTTGTTTACAAAGAAAGGAAATGAAATGGTTCAATACTAAAAAATTAATTGAAGATTGAAATAGAAACTTGAATTATTATTACCTCACGCCTTTATTCCCTATTATTATGCTTTTATTCAGTATTATTATGCTCTGGATAATTCATAAAACAATAATAAAAACAAAATAAAAATTGAGGTACTCAAGATATGAAATCAAAAAGTTAATTAATAAAAAAGATAAAATATTTTAAAGAAATATATAACATTTTTTAATCGCTTAGGAAATAACTTTCTGACACACTCAAAGCGCTTTGTATATATATATATTTAATCCTAGGGTTCCATGGAGGAACATAGGGCCACAACAAACTTCTTCCATTCTGATCTGTCTTCTGCCAAATTTTTTATTTCACGCCAGCTTTTTCGAGTTGATTGTATTTCACTTTCAAGCATCCTTCTCCAAGTATGAGATGGCCTTCCTGGTCGCCTACTGCCTTGTGGATTCCAGTCAATTGCCATTCGTGCAATATCTTCTTGTGGTCTTCTTAAGATATGACCCAACCAATTCCATTTTCTCTTGAGGATTTCACTTTGAACAGGTATCTGGTTTGTCCTTCTCCACAGCTCAGTGTTTGATATTGTTGCTGGCCAAAAAATGTGAAGGATTCTTCTTAGGGATTTATTGACAAAAACCTGCAGGTTGTTAATCTGGCGTTGAGAAGTGTTCCAGGATTCACAACCATATAGAAGGGTGGATGTTACATTTGAGGAAAAAAGCCGTAATTTTGTTTTTATTGAGTAATGAGAGGATCTCCATACGGGTTGTAGAGCTCCAAATGCCTGCTTAGCCTTATTTATACGACTTTTGATATCGTCATCAGATCCTCCAGAGGTAGAAATTATGCTTCCTAAGTAACAAAAGCTGCTTACATCTTCTAATTCATTTTCATTTATTTTGAGCTTTGTTGCATTGTTGGTGTTAATTCGCATTACTTTTGTTTTTGCAAAGTTGATCTTTAAACCGACTTTCATTCCCAGTTCATGAATCATGTTGAGTTTGGTCGACATATCCTCAAAGTTATGTGAGAGTAAGCATATGTCGTCTGCAAAGTCTAAATCCTCTAATCTGCCCTGTAAGCCCCACGTAATACCTCTTCTCATAGTCGTTACCTGCCGCATCACTGTGTCTAGAACGATATTAAATAGGAGTGGTGATAAAATGCAGCCTTGTCGTACACCAACGTTTATGGGAAGATTTTCACCCAGTTGACCTTCGTGCAAGACTCGACAACAGGCAATATCATAAAGCTCTTTGATGAGTTCAATTATCTTTTCCGGCACACCTCTACACTTAAGTATTTTCCATATAGCATGATGGTTAAGGGTGTCAAAGGCTCTTTCAAAATCTATGAAGGCTAAGTATAGTGGTGAGCGCCATTCAACAGATTGCTCTACGATTACCCGGAGACTATTTAGTTGGTCCACACAGGAGCGGCCAGGTCTAAAGCCAGCTTGTTCACATCTTAGGTCGTTCATAAATGTAGGTGACAACCTCGTGTAGATGATGCGTGTTATGGTTTTGTTGATCAGACTTAAAAGCGTTATTCCTCTCCAGTTTCTGCATTTTGAAAGGTCCCCTTTTTTGGGAAGTTTGATAATAACACCTTCTTTAAGCTCGGATGGCAAACACTTTAGGTTCCAAAAGTCATCAACGATCGGTTTAATGATAAGTGCACTAGTGGAAGGGTCGACTTTTAGAAGTTCTGGAGATATAGAGTCAATACCAGCTGCTTTATTGTTCTTGAGGGACTTTATTGCATTTTCAACTTCTGTAATGTTGGGACAACTCACATCTATATAAGTGCTTTCTTCATGATTTTCGCATTGGCAGTTCCATTCAGAGGCTGTAGGTGTTGTTGAGAGCATATTGCTATAGTAATCAGTCCAAATTTTCAGTTGCTCTTCCTTAGACGTAACCGGTACGCCATTATTGTCTTTTAAAAGGTGACCAGCGATATATGATCGGCTAGTAAGCTGTTTTGTTATTCTATAAAGATCCCTTGATCTATGTGTTTCAGCTGCAGATTGAGCTTCAGTGGCTAAGTTTTCCGCCCATTTTCGTTTATCCTGTCGAGCACTTTTCTTTACTTGTCGATCTATAGTACTATACTGGCTTTGCAAATTTTGTTTTGCAGATCGAGTTTTAGCGTTGTTTAATTTTGATTTTAGTTCTTTTCTTTCCTCAATTATACTCCAAGTTCGATCAGACATCCAAACTTTTCTATCTCTGTTTTTGTAACCTACATGTTGCCTAGCAGCGCTTAGAAATACTTCCTTTATTTCCTTCCAATCTCTTAAGTTGTGTGCGTTAAGGTTTTGATAAGCACTTCGTAATGAGTTAGTATAGTCATCCCTTACATTTTCTAAATGAAGCTTCTCAATTGCAAATTTTCTCTGTGGTGTGCGATTTCGATCTCTTGTTATGGCAGCAACCTTGAGTCTTATCTCACCAGTCAAAAGATGGTGGTCTGTAGAGCCATCGGCTCCTCTTCTATTTCGTACATCGGTAAGGGAACCTCTCCATTTCCTACTAATTGAAATGTGGTCAATTTGGTTTTCTGTACGATGGTCTGGCGAGACCCAAGATATCTTATGCACCCTTTTGTGTGGAAAAAGTGTTCCCCCAATAACGAGGTTGTTTTTACAGCACAACTCTGTAAACAATTCGCCATTTATGTTCATGGTGCCAACGCCGTGTTTTCCCATAACCTTCTCCAAATTGGTATTATCACTGCCAACCTGCGCGTTCATATCTCCCATCAATATGACTATATCACCTCTTTTTGTGGCTGCTACAACCTTTTCCAACAAACTATAAAAGGCTTCTTTATCTGATATATCGGCCATCTCTGTTGGTGCATAACATTGAATGCAGGTTATGTTTCTGGCCCTTGAGCGCAATCGAATAGAAATTATCCTATCTGAATAAGGCTGCCATTCAATTAGAGCTTTCTTCGCATCTTCGGATAGTAAGAACCCAACACCACTCGCCCTTGGTAATCCGCTTTGTCTTCAAGAGTATATAAATGTGTAGCCATCATCTGTTCTTACTTCACCATAATCTGGCCATCTTGTTTCACAAAGACCAGTAAATAAGAGATTATATTCTTTGCAAACTTTTGAAATCTGTTCTAATCGTGATGCTTCTAATAACGTTCTAATATTCCAAGTTCCAAATCGAGTCCGGGTTTTAAAGCTGAAAGTCGTCAACGGTGTGTTATCATTTTGGTTTTCATTTTCTGTGGTTTCAGTAATCAGTTTAAGTTTAGGTTGTATCGATGATTAGCCGATAGCAACCGAGTCTGGTACCGGGACTGCCGGTTGGAGCCTCCAGACATGCTTTTGGGATTGGTTATTTAATGGCGCCAATTACTCGCCATGACATCACAAGGATCATTGGCAACTCGGTATTTGCTGGGAACTCGAAAGTCCCACCGAGACTCTCCTCTTGTAACCGCTGACTGTCCGCGACTGCTAATAGCAGCTACCCCGCATATCTACGGGCCGTACCACTATCCGCAACCTGTGACGCGTCCGGTAGCACTCAGCTATGCTTCCCAAAAGTGGATAATATTTCACGCAGTATCATAAAGATGATATTGTTTGACTTATTATCCACAAGGGCGGAGCGCTTTGTAAGTCGTCAAAAATTATATTCCCGATTTTATTTACTAATTATCATGTTTCCGAAAAATTTCGTTAATTTTTTACCGAGGTTGGACAAATAGTTAAAAGTGCACCGTTATAGCATGCTTCGGATTCACAATCATGCTTCTTACAAACCTTTTTATTCAATAGGTCCATTTGTAATTGTAGTATCTTACACGAGTTTCCAAAATGTTATTTTATTTCGGTTTCCCCGCACTTCACGAGTATATAAACCAACACAAATTGAAATTGAAAATTTGTGTTTATCACCTAATAAACATATCGCTCCTTCATTGCATCATAGTCATATCTCAAAATTTGAAGTAACTTTAGCAAAGTTTTCCTTCATACCTTCTTGTATTATATCTCAAACTGAACCGAAGTTATAGCAAAATATATCTTTAAATCGGTACATTTTTAAAACTTTAATCGCATTTTGCCAAGATCGTTTGTTTTTGTAGATATGACTATGTTGCAATAAAGGAGCGATATGTTTAGGTATCTCCAATTTTTAAGACTTGTTCATGGACAATGAAACTTTACTGCCTGCATCTTATTTTGAATTAATGTACTTTATTAACTCTTCACTTCACTAAATGTAATAATTATCAACTGTTGCACTGCCCATTCTGCTTTTAGTAGATTTATTGCATCAGGAGACATTGATTAAAATACATGAACTCACTTCTTGTAATTGATCTAATCCACAACCCATCCACAGATCCTAATTTTTAGAGAATAGAAAACTAAATTTCAAAGTATAAATAGCTATTTTCTGACATTATGAGGAATTTTTTATTTCCCGGGATCCCGCAAGAAAAATCCCGGGAAAACGGGAAACAAAATAAGGGAAAAAACCCTAGTAATGTTCCAGTAACACAACTCTATTTAAAATTACCATTGTTAAAATGTCAAAATAACATTGTTCAATATTGAAACCATAAAAACCTGTTTTAAAAAAAAAAATTTTTGTTTTCATGTTTAAAATATGTTATAAAAAGGAGACAACTCCCGTATTCTTTTAGTTAAAATTATTTAGTTAAATAGTTCATCAAGTTTTCAAAGTAGAATGATGACGACAACCATATCGGGCGATTCTGCTGATGCTTTTGTTAACAAAGGAGAATACAAAATAAGCGAAACATGTGTTACATACAGGGGTAAGTGTCTTGAATTATTCTTAAATAAATGCATATGTTGTCTCTGAAGCTTCTTCACACTGTTATAACACACTTAAACCAATTTGATTCTACATGAAATTCACGTTGTTTCAACTTGAAATAACTTTCGTTCAACGTGATTCGGATTGTTATTTCAATATAAATGACATTTTGCTCTAACTTTACTGCAATGTTAAATTAACATGAATTAAAGTTATTTTAAAAGAAGAAAATGTAGTTCTCAGTTATTGTAAAATCAGGTGGAATCAACATGAAAACCGTATGAAGCAAAATCACCACCGAAAAATTTTAAATCAACCTTGTTTTCTACGTTTTTAACTTGATAACATTGAAAAAAAGCAAACATTTTACAATTTTTGTTTTATATTTGCAGATTTGTAACTTGTAATTTCGAGAAACAAGGCCCTGGTCTCAAAATACATTTTCACAAAAACATCTGCTATTAATAAATAAAAGATACCCCTACTAGCATTGCGAGTCATTACCGCAAAAAAAGGTTAAGCGACAAAAACAAAATTTTAAAGCAGAAGTTTTTTTATTTTGTTGCTTAATAATAAATTGTTTTTGCCATAAAATCAAAACGGTACCTTAGATGGGGTCTTTTTCTAACAGTTTTTTGTTTTACCAAAGATCAAAGTCTATAAAAAAAAACTCTAAAATATTTGTCAGCGTTTTTTTAATATGAATTTTGACGTTCCGTGCAAATAATAGGACCAGTCCAAACACGCGTGTAAAGAGTAGCACACAAGGGACTAGGACTAGTCCAAAAGTAACCAAAACGTATGGAAAAAACATGGTATATTTAAGATTACGATGTCCTAGGGCAGGACCATATAACCCAGCTTTGGACTACAAGAAGTAGTTTTAAAACTACTTAATGGTATACTCAAGAGGATTAGTTTTGAAGTCGTTTAAAAACGAAAGCACGTCGTTAAAAAACTCACTACAAACACTTTTTAACAATGACTTGGCCATGCTTCATTACATCGGACCAGTCCATGGAGTAGTCCATTTTATTCAAATGGATCAGGTGGTCCAATATTATTTGCAGGGTTTATACAAAAAATTGTCAGGTGAAGGCAGGGCTGCCAGGTACTTTTATCCCTCTCCCCAAAAAATTGAAAAAAAATCCCCAAAATCCCCATATTATAAAAAAATAACATTAAAAAGTTAATATTCTTTTATTGATTTTTTTTCTGACCAAATTTAAAATTTTTTTAAAAAATCCCACATAAAAATTTTTGGTAAAAAACATTTTTTTATTTCGTTTTATGCGATTCCAGTTAGGAATTACAAGCAGAACTGTTTTTGAAGACGAATGAGTCAATTAATAAGAATTTGGAGCTTGTTCCACACACAGAAAAAAATACCAATGTAAAATTAACATGGAAAAATGTTGATGGAGAATCATAGTAAATTTCGCAAAAGTATGCCCTTTATTTAAATTTATCATTATTTCATATTAATTTTAAATAAAATAACCTTAAATCACGTTTATTTAATATTATTCACTGCTAAAATAAAAAAAAAAATATATTAAAATATAAACAAATATGGATTCAATATTGAATCCATAAAAACCAGTTTTATATTAAAATCAAAAGTGTATCTTGTTAAATTAACATGCATACATACTTTAGTATGTACATTTTTTTATTTTCATTTTTAAAATATGTTATAAAAAGAAGACAATTCCCGTATTCTTTTAATTAAAATTAGTTAGTTAAATTGTACATCAAGTTTTCAAAGTAGAATGATGACGAAAACCATACCGGGCCATTTTGCTGATGCTTCTGTTAACAAAGGGGAATAAAAATAAGTGAAACATTTGTTACTGGTTTAAGTGTTTTGAATTATTCTTAAATAAATGCATTTGTTGTCTCTGAAGCTTCTTCACACTTTTATAACACACTCAAACCAATTTGATTCTACATGAAATTCAAGTTGTTTCAACTTGAAATAACTTTCGTTCAACGTGATTCGGATTGTTATTTCAATATAAATGACATTTTGCTCTAACTTTTCTGCAATGCTAAATTAACATGAATTATAGTTATTTTAAAAGAAAAAAATGTTTTTCGCAAGTTATTGTAAAATCATGATTAATTAACATTAAGTAACTATGAAGCAAATTCACTACCGAAAACGGTAAAATCAACCTTGATTTTTTTCTATGTGCACTTATGTTGTATTGTCCCTTAATTCATCTGACCAAATTTTCTTAAAATCGGTCCATATGTGACCATAACTTTTAACGCAGAAACAAGTAAAAATTTAAGCCAAACTAAAAAAAAATACCTAAAATGTCAATATCATCATTCGAATTGTTGAGGCATGCATTATTTGGTTATATTGTGGAATTTTTTCTTCGCAGGCTATCAACTTTCTTCGTCCAGTTACCACGGCGAGGCATTTTTTAAGAATTTTAGATTTTTGTAAATCACTATGTCCACATATCAAAAAAAACATTAGTAGAAGAGTATTATAATTTAATGCATATTTGTAAAATATATTAAAGTCAAATATATAAGCAAACTAGGATTGCCAGATCGACATCGGCAAAAAGGTTGGCACTGACAAAAAAAAGTTTATATTATTAAGTTCGTTTTTTATATAAGTTTATAATTTTTACAATATTGAACTACTAAGTGCGGAGTTGATTTAACGATCCCCGTCTATTCTTTCGTTGAAATGGGTTTTCTGAAGAAGATGTATTTATAAAGTCCGGAATAGCTTGCAATTGAAATTCGGCCAGATCGGTCCACAAATGTCTGAGATAATTTTACCCATAAAACTTAAATTTTAAAAGTATAAACGTTATTTTCCAACTTTTGCATCAAAAAAACGGTCTATAAATGATCTTGTTATAGACAAATAACTACTTTATTCCTCTAGAAATCACGGGTTTGGAACAGGAACTCCCACACAATATGAGATAGGACTTAATTTTACTCCGATACTTCATTTAAAATATCTGTAAATCTAAAATTTCTTTCTAAAGACGATATTGATGTTTCAAATGAAAAGATTATGGTATAAATGAAAAGCAAAATAGAGTCTGATAGTCTTGCTTTACATTCTTCTTTTAACAATTCAAAATTCCTTAGGATACAAATTCCCACAGCTCTTTCGGACAAAAAACATTGTAACTGCAGCCCAAAAATTCCAAATAAATCAATAATTGTTATTGTTTCTTGATTTTCTTAACAATTTAATGGAACATTTTTTAAAATTCCGGTTTAGCATGGCAAATGATATTTTTTTTTTTTGATTCTTGACACTCATTAACCCATTAGAGGTCAAACCAAAACTGGCCATAATTTTTAAATTTCAACTTTATTTATTGATTAAAATAAGTATTAAGAAAAACATAAAATGGAAGAAATGAAAAAAAAAATTTTTTTTAACTGAGTTTTTGGGGTGTACTCAACTGAGTACACTGACCTCTTACGGATGAAAATTTTCAGTGCAAAGTGTTTTTAAGCACTTCTTATTCTGCCAACAAACTCTTAAATATCAAAAAATGTACCGCAAATGGTTTTGTAGTTTATTAGGATAGTGTCCAGCCCAACTTGAGATTCATCTGCAAACATTGACCCAGACGTTACTCTAAATGTCAAAGATCAACATAAAGATTGGATCTAGTAGAAAGCTATAAAAAACACCAACAAATGCTTAACAACACATGAAGCAAACGGATAAGAAGATTCCAAATGCGATTTTCCGGAGTACAAATCTAACTGGCAGCAAAAGCTTATAGCAACAGCCGCAACCCAGTTTTTGAAGCCGAATCGAACGGGCTTTCCTCGAATGAATTGATTAGCGGGATGGTATCCAGAATATTTGAGTATTGACTCGTCTTTAGGAATATTTTGGCCACCGCTAAGCATTTCATTCGAAGAAAGCCAGTTCGATTCGACTTCAACAATTGAAGGCTATTACATCAAAGACATTGGGATCAAAGATTTTTTAAATATTTCGTCACATACACTATTTCATCTTTTACAAATTTCCGAGTTCTGCTGAGGGGTTGAGCTCTGCGATGGAAAGTTTTTGCGCCAAATATGAATTATTTGCTTTGCAAAGTCTTGCTGAGTTTTCGTTGGTGCCAACTGTTCATTATCACTATCGTCACTGACGTCGTTGTCAATAATTTCAACATTTACGAAAACTTTAATAGTACCAGGTTTGTCTTTTGATATAGTATCGACGCATGACACCTTTGGTGAAGGGTTTAAAAATAAGGGGTGATTTTTTAAGAGCTATAGGAAAGTTAAAAAAAAAAACACACATAAAATTCAGAAAAATGCATGAATTCTTTATTTGAACCGATAGAACGGTCCATATAATTTAATGTTTGAAGATTATTTCATGCAAATGTTGACCGTGACTGCGCCTCAAATGGTCCATCCGCTTAGTCCAATTTTGGCATACTCTTGAATAAATGCTTCAATGTTGTCTTCCAATGCGTCAATTGAAGCGGGCATGTGTTTACAGACATGAGCTTTAAAATAGCCCCACAAAAAATAGTCTTAAGGCGTTAAATCGCACGATCTAAGCGGCCAATTGACCGGTCCCGAACGTGAAATAAAATGTTCACCGAACTCGCCTCTCAATAAGTCCATTGTTAAGCGTGCTGTGTGGCATGTGGCACCGTTTTGTTGAAACCACATGTCATGCAAGTCAAGCTCTTGCATTTTGGGCAAACAAAAGTTGGATATCATCTCACAGTAGCGCTCACCATTCACAGTTACGTTACGATTCGCATCATCTTTGAAGAAGTACGGTCCAATGATGCCACCAGCCCATAAACCGCACCAAGCTGTGACTTTTTCTGGATGCATTGGTAGCTCTTGCAATGCTTCAGGCTGATCTTCACTCCAAAATCGACAATTCGGCTTATTAACGTACCCATTGAGCCAAAAATGAGCTTAGTCGCTGAACACAATTTTTCGATAAATTGTTTGATAATTTTTGGTAATAAAATTTAATAATTTGCAAGCGTTGTTCGTTTGTAAGACGATTCATGGTTAAATTATAGCCCAAACTGAAGATTTTTGACAGTGAAACAAATCACGAAACGTGCGTCAGCTGTTTAAACTAGTGTTGCCAAAAAGATAATAGCTAAAAAGTCACCCATTATAAAACAATGATTTAAAAAAAATAGTTTAATACATATTTCTTCATCAAGTGCTGCTTTTAATAAGTGTGCTCCTTAAAAATTTATTAAGCCTGATGTAAACGACATCTTTACTGCGGTATTCAATAAAAATAAAACAAGTTTGAAATGGGGTTTAAGGCAAAACTTTCATACAAATTAAATACTTTTCAAATCTATTTTAATTTTTTATGAATACGGTAAAAAAAAACAAATTTATATTATAATACAAATTTTAATATTTTTAATCAGACTAAAGTTCATCAAATTTAATTTCCATTAAGTTATTTTATTGAAGAAAGGAAAGGCAAGCCCCTCTGAAGAGATAGTGTGGCTACTATCGAAACATGTCAGGGCAACCTGTCCGTGACAACCTGGGTTCGATTCCCAGGTCAGTCAAGAATGAAAAATTATTAATAAATTTTAATTAATTTGCGATCAATTTCACTGAATTCAGTTATAATTAACTACCAGTTAAAACTGTCAAAAACATACTGAAAACTGGAAGTTAAAGTAATAGTTTATTTTAACTGAATTTAATTTGGATTAAAAACCATTAACAGTTCAATACTAATTATTAAAATTTAATATGTATGTGTTTTTAGTTTTTCTGGGTTTCATAAATGTTTCCAGTTTGTTTTAGGCTGAGTGTAAATTTTTTTTAATGCTTAAGCAAAAATTTCGTAGAATTCTAATCCAATTGTCACATTGTTTATTTAACTCAACCCGTAGTTTATGGTGTTTACTACGAATTGCACTTGTTCGGTTGTTCTTGTAGATACTAAATTCTAAACTGTTTTGTTGGTTGCATATAAAATTATTGGAAGTTTCGGAACTCTGTTGTAGGTTTGTTAGTTAAAAAAAAGAAATATATGAAAAAAAACAAAACACAAAAACAAAATTAAGTGCGAGACGTATGACGCGTCACAACAATTGTTACATGTATCTGGGATCTAACAAATACTGTATCTACAAGGTACTTACGCCGCATATGCTTCGGTATGATGTGGTGTGGCATTGTTTATTTATTAGTTTTTATTACTTTGGGAACAAAATATTTAATGAGTAAATTTTTCTCCTGAACACAAATAGTTTATCTAACTCGTGTATATATTTTTTGAAATATTCGTAAATGCATTTGAGTATTTAATATGGAATCGTTGTCTGCATTTTATAAAATTTCCCTAGAAATTTAACGTTTAGGTCAATATTAATAATTTTGTTTGATATGATTTTATAATGAAAACTTATTTGAAAAGGAAACACAAGTTAATAATGTCTAATAAAATATTTATGTCTTGATTGATTTTTAACTAAATTCTTTAGAATTTCAAAATGAATAAAAAGTTATAATTTCTAGTTGTCATTTCCTAATTTTTTTTCCAATTTGCTCATACTTAATTATTTTATTCCTTTACTGTTTTTAATTAAACAAAAGTTTTAATTTTTGTTTAGATTTGTAGAGATTTTTCAATAAACATCAATTAGTTTTCAATTATATTTATTTTGCACAAAATTGATTTGTTAAATGAAATGAAAGTGTTTTACTTTTTCTAAATTGCTTCCGTTGATAAAATGACAACTAGACTTTTGATTTTCAAATTAATGCTAATTTTCTATCGTTCAATTAAATCCTTTGAAATTGCAGATAATTTAGTGAAAAAGAATAATGTGCGAAATTCTTTTTGGTATTTTATCTATCCCATTACACTGGAAGAAATTCTGATCTGTAGAAAAATTTTAAACATTTAAAGGCTGTTTTATTTTTAGGAATAGCTGGCTCTTGGTAAAAATGAGTCGATTATTTATTTAAAATTTTCGCCAAGTTTTTGTTTTTTTTTCAAAACTAAATATTCCCTGAGTATGACATACAATGTCTCTTAAGGTCAAGAATAATTATTTAAGAGTTAAAATAATGTACGTAATTCCTATAATATATATATTCTGGGTACTTATAAGGATTGTTCGTGTGTCCGTTGAAATCGATTTGCCGAAGACCGCAGATGTGATGGGGACTTAGTTGTTATAATGGGTGATTTTTAAGCGTAGTATTTTTAAAAATCTAACAAAACACTCAAATTTGCATCATATATTCAAAATTTTTATTGGAATCGATAAATTCGTCATTGCCATTTACATTTTAAAAAATAACTTCATGTCAATGTTGCCCACGGCTCCGGTTCAAATGGTCCATTCGTAAGGTCCAATTTTGCACCACTTTTTCGAGCATGTCTGCCTGTATTCCATGAATAAGACATGTTTTGTTATACACCAAGGCTTCAATCGTTTTTGGCTTGTCCACATAGACCAACGACTTCACATAACCCCACAACAAATAGTCAAGAGGCGTCAAATCATATGATCTTGGCGGCCAACTCACAGGGCCAATTCGAGAGATAAACTGCTCACCAAATTCATCCTTCAATATGTCCATTGTTTCAAGAGCTGTGGCACCGTCTTGTTAAAACCACATATCAACCAAGTGCAACTAAGCCAATTGGGGCAAAAAAAAGTCGCGTATCATGGCTCGATATCCTTCGCCGTTGACGGTAACGTTTCTTCCGCGGTCGTCTTTGAAGAAAAATGGACCGATGATGCCCATAAACCACACCAAACTGTCGTTTTTTCGGGATGCATCGGTAACTCTTGTATGGCATGTGGCTGTTCTTCACCCCAGATGCGGCAGTTTTGCTTGTTTACGTATCCATTTAGCCAGAAATGAGCCTCATTGCTGAACACAATTTTTTCCATTCAATTTTTCACAGAGCACGAATTTTGATAATAAATTTCAACGATTTGCAGTCGTTTCTCGTTTGTGAGTTTCTCCATTATGAAATGGCAGAGTATACTGAACACTTTTTTCTCTCACAGATGTAGTTTGGACACAATTACCAACCAGTAATGCCAGCCCGAAAAACTTAATTCATAAAAAAAACACCTTTTATAATTATATCACACATAGTCTGGAATTGATTGCTATTGAAATATATCTGGAGAACGGCAAGAGCCAAAGATTCCGGTGTTCAGACAACTGACATTTTTGAATAAGCTTCGCCTCTCCTAGATGTGCAAAAAATATATGTATTTTATAGGGTTTAAGACCCATGCTGTAGGAATTACAATCGGAATGGCAATCTTATATAGTCGGGTAAGAGTGTAAACCTGCTAAATCCGTTGTTTACCTTATATGACATTGTGATTCCGTTCGAACGATTAAGAGCCGCCACATCAACACAGATAAACTTTTTTTTTCAATTTGGGACTCTCTAGAATATTAGAAAATAAACCAAATGTATACATATAAAGGTTTGCTTCTTAAGCTACACGGAAAGAATTATTTTCTAAATCACCAGAAAATTTGGCTTGAACCAAGAAAATTGTACATGATCCCGTCCAAGCCAAAAATTACTTATTAATATATATATATATATATATATAGTATGTATGTGTGGCTTGGTTAAAGAAAAATTGTGTAATTCACAAGCTTATCGTTTAAAAAATACGATTTTTGTTTTCTTCTTCTTTAATAAAACGAATACGACATTGATACGAGCTTGTTAATTGGCCTTATGTTTCAGTCTGCCTGATTTTCAACTGAAAACTTGTCTGTATTATAAATTCTTATAACATCGGGGCTCTTCTGAAAGCCATCTCAACAATAACAGAAATAGACAAACTGGCGATCGGACAACGGACATTGTTGAATAAGATCCATATTGAAGAAATCACAAACGGAATGACAAACTTATATAAAAAACGAAAAAGCGTCAGCTTAGAGTGTAAGCCAGCTATATTTTTTTTTACATTATATGACATTTTCATTGTATTTAATGCGTAACATTCCTGTTGTACTATTTTAAAACTACCATCTGTCAAGTGGGTTTTTTATTTTTGCCAATGCAAGAAAGGCGGTAAATTTAAGCTTGCGTTAATTTTGGAACAAACATTATCTGTAATGATTTTTAGATCAATCGCCAAACCAAACTGACCCCAAAATGTGAGCTATTGCTCTTGAAACGATTTCGTGTTAGTCGTGATAGTCAGGGGCCAAATCGTCGCTTTCGTGATCGAATAAGGTTTCCTATTGAATAAACTTTTGTGACGTATCGAAAACCGAATTGCAGCATCCGATATCGTTCGAACAAAATTGCTTAAAAATTTTATAGATTTTTAAATTATTAGTAAATAAAACTATTTGATTCTTTTAAAACGTAAACAAAGAAATAAAAAAAAAAAAAATAATAGCATAAAAGTAAACTGAGGGCCTAATTCAAATATATTTTATAATTTTGTTGTTGCTTTCTACATAAATCGATATTGTTTTATACGATTTCACACGCCACAAAATATGAAGTGTTTGAAACTTAAAAATTCAATATGAATTCCTGTAGAGAGCAACAACAAAATTATAAAATATTTTTGAATTTGTTTTTACTTTAAATGAAATTTTTTGGAGTTTCGTTGCGTTTTACACAATTAGGCCCTGAGTAAATAAATTACCTATAAGTACGTCCCTGAATACTTTTGGATTTCATAAGCGATCTAGTTTCCAAAGGATGCGTTTAACGTTGTATTGTCTCCACTTGACTTAATAAGCGGCATGCCAACAGTTGTGCCCCCCACCAAAGCTACAGGCGGCAGCCTCACTGTTACTTTTACACGATGGCAGTTTCTATCACATCGTTGAAAATTATTATTTTCGTTTGCTTATTAACGACAACTTCTTCTATTCATACCCAATAAAAGATGGAGCTTCCAACGAAGCAGGTTTGTAAGGGAGAAACATAAAAGTTTCGCTTACCATTGCGCTTACGGAAGACATGAATTTTATATGGCGAGTTCCCACTTTGAAGCAATACATTTTTGACACATAAAGCGCATTATTCAGCGCATAAAAAAAATGTTGGATGTAACAATCAGCTTTACATATTGAATGTTTTGATACAGTTATTTTTAAGTACCCTCCCTGACAAACCTGCTTCGTAGTTATTTTTATGTTATTTTTTTTTATAAAAGTTGTTGAGAGTTCTTTCATTTACTTTACTGCATTTCTGTATGTCTTATTGCGTAGCGCATAATTGTGCGCTTATTTTTTTAAATGTACCATTAGTGCTTCGCAAAATGATACAATTTTTTATTGGGTATACAAAAATACATATACAAAAATAAGATTTTTGTTCCGGAGTCGGAGCCAAAGTACCCACAAAAACTCACGACTCCGACTCCAAAATTTTCCAGAACAAAAATTCCTAGAAATAGGCGATGCAATATTTAAAATATCGATTTGAAATGCTTACAGAATAATTTTCTTGCTATATTTAACTATTGAAAAGTACCAGTACATTTAGCATCAATGTAAGAGTAGGAGTCGGAGTCGGACTTGAAAAATTTCGTCGTAATCGGAGTTTAAACTATTTTTTTATGACTATACAACTCTGCTTTATAGATTCATGTATAAAAAATCTCTATCTTTATAAAAAATAAAACATAAGATTTAGTTTGTCTTGCTTAATTCCCAATTTTTATTCTTGATAAGAACACTGAAGTTTATTGTTGGTATTTTGTTTTAGCAAATAAGACTTTTTGAGTGTTTGTAATTCTCATTCACTCTGCAGTTTTGTTTGCTAATATCTAAAAAATTGTTGGGAGATTTTTTGCACAGAAACAAGTTTATCCCCCAACAATAAATTTCAGTGTTTTTATCAAGAAGAAAAATTGGGATTTAAGCACGACAAACAAAATCTTATAAATTCAAAATGTTGTATTCCTAAAAATTACTTTGATAATTTATTATAAAACATTTTAGAAAATGTTTCTGCAGGTGTATTTTTGACTAAGCGACGACTTAATTCAGCTTAATTGAATTCGATTCGATAGAATTGATGATGTTCATATGCTAATAAACTTATATTTGGCAATATTTTGGTAATAAAATTAATTAATTTCATTGACTGAACTCGAATAGTGTAATAAATGTACGCAGATGTATAAAATAAAGATTTTGTGCAAACATTTGAAATATGCATTTGTAAAAAAAATGTTTAAATTTGTTAGGAGCATTTAAATTAACAAAAAAGAAGAGATTTGAAATTTTGTTTTTGTTTTATATGTAAGTTAAACGAACGAACTTTTCGCTTGTTATCTAAAAACAGGCAGTTAGTCTATAAAACTATACAGAAGTTCTATTTAATTCAATTATAATAAAATCTTTCACATAACATAATACAAATATGCAAATAAAATAGTTACGTATGAAGTATATTTTATTACAGAAAATTATAATTTCTTTTAGCAACATGATAAATTTTTATTACTTTTGGAAAATACACATTTAAGTTTGGGCATTTCACAGGCTCCCTCTTAATAAGCTTGATATAACAAATCATTTCTATGAAACTTTAACATTTAACGACATTTTTACAAAACTGTGACTACTCCTAATCAGCATCGTTTAAAATTGTCAGTAGTTTTGCTGCCAGCAACGCACACTTAAAAATAGTTTTGCTCATTCAAGTATTTTGGCTGAGTTGTTACATGTAGTAATGAAAAAGAAAAAAAAAATACATTAAAAGTACCATAAAATAGTAAAATATCTCATAAATTGCATTTAATTCACACCATCAGTTATAATAAATTTTTATCATTTTGCAAATCGTATTCCATAAATATTTTTTTCATTTCAAATATTTTGCAAACGATGATTTCGACATCAGCGAAAATAATAAAAAAAAGTAAAACAAATGAATTATGTCTTTGTAGTAAATAGTACTTTTTGCAAGTCCAGTTAAATTTTTATACATATTTGTGTCTTTTATCATATTTTAAGCGCTCCTCTAGTTTTTGGTGAAAGAAATCGTCAGCATTAAAAAGTATCTAGCCATTTTTTTTACTCGTACTTTAAAGATAAAACTGCATGCATTGCAATTCTTGTTTATGTCTGTGTTTTTTTTTTTTTTTTTGTTGGGGGGGGGGGGGGGGGGGGAAGTAAAATAAATGAAAAATTCTTATAACTTTTTTAATGTCAAATAAAAATTTATATTACCAACAAAGTTTTGTATTCTTTAATAAAACTCATTCCGTTTATTATTATTTTTTCTTTATACTTAAGTAAAAATTGCAGTCTGTAAAACTTTTAAAATCATAATTCCTACGAAAAATTTTACATAATGTGCATTGTAACTTTGGTAGACAACCCATACAATAATTAATACTGATACCGTTTAAAATTAAATACCGGTATTGATACCGAAACCGAAATTATTTTTTACGTATAGAACCGATATAACGTATGCGGAATAAAATATGGACTGACTCATTAGCAGTAATAAAAAATGTATATCAGGTATTAAAAAATCAAAGTAAATATGCAATTGTTAAAATACACAACTTAAACTTGTTTTACTAAAAGATATCTATTCACATAGATGGGCTTCTTTCATATTTTGAGGCACCCTACGGAGAGCCTCTTTAATTACCTTTGTGTGCATTTACTACAACATCCATTTAATTTGAGTGATAAAACAGTCTAGGTTTCTTGGTTCCTATCCCTATTTATAGAAATTTCTTTTCAAATTCGCCTCAAAAGTTTGAATATGTGTCCATTCATGAGCGTCCATTGTAAAGAAGCTCCCATATTCCATGATACGATTCATGGCCAGCCAGCAGCAAAAACATTTTGTAACAAAGCCCGTATTAGATGTTTGATGACAGCTGACTCTTTTCTGGGACTGCTGGAACGGGTTTCTTTGCATATTTGACTAATCTGACAGGCTACGTACTTCTAATTTTTAACTCTTCATTTATTTGCCAACGCGTGGTAAGATTTTGAAGTATATCCGGCAATTTCTACCTTCAATACAGCTCGAGTTTGGTTGCATTTTATCAAAAATTTTTACCGGCCCATCGTTTTCTATTAAACGGATTTTTACTTTCGAAAGCTTTTACTGTCTTATAAACAAAAGATTTTTCAGAAAAGTGACGAAAAAATTCAAATTTTCTTTAATGAGGATTTTTTTCACAAAATTTATAAATCAATTTACGACCTTCTAATTCGTTTTATGATATTTTTTCTACTTATTATCAATTTATTAAACTGATCTCAAGCCAAATAGTTCTAGGGATAGTGCCGTTACCATATTTTGTTTTTATATTACATTTTGTTTTATTTTTGCACTGATGGTTGAAAAGCATTCCATATTTCATTCCGCATACGTTATTTACGTAAATACTACATCGTTTCCCTTAATACCGGTATTACCGTCTAAGTATTACAAAAAAATAAATATAGATTTAGCAAGAAATCAAATCAATTAGAAATTAAAATAATTTCACCACTTTTGCTATTAATATACATTTGTTAACTGCTTCTGCAACCCCGCTTACGTAGAAGTATAGGCGCTGTACGATTCTGCCAAAAATGACAATGAGAGAATGTAACTTAAACAAATTTTTGAATCATGGAGGAAAAACATATTAAAGAGGTTTAAAAACATACAGTATTGTACAAAACTAAGAGAAGCCTACAAAAAAAAATATATATATATATTTCCAAGTGCATATTTCAATAAAAAATAAGTAAACAAACAACGGCTGACAGAAAAGGCTTTATAAAGGGTGGTTAAATTTAAAGGGCCGATGTTGATTTTGAATAAAACGCAAATTATTTAGGAAATTATTGTCATTTCTTTTTATTATGATAATATTGGTATTGTTCAATTATGTATGGAACAAAATATCAGCCAAATGGCCGCCGCGACTTCGGCGGCACACCTCCATCCGACGGTCCAAATGTTCGATGACGCTGAGGCATAATTGAGGTTCTATGCCGTTAATGTGCCGAATTATTTCATCCTTTAGCTCTTGAATTGTTGCTGGCTCATCGACGTACACGTTTTCTTTTATATAACCCCAAAGAAAGAAGTCCGACGGTGTCAAATCACATGATATTGGGGGCCAATTGACATCGCCACCACGTGAGATAACACGGCCATCATTTTTTGAAAAAATACGGCCCGATGGTGCCGCCAGCCTTTAAACCGCACCAAACAGTCACTCTTTGTGGGTGCATTGGTTTTTTGACAATCACTCTTGGATTATCATTCGCCCAATTCTGCTTATTGACGAATCCACTGAGATGAAAATGTGCCTCATCACTGAAGATGATATTCTTCGAAAATTGATCATTCATTGTTGCCATTTCTTGCCACCATTCTGACCATTAACAACGTTTGGAAAGGTCAAGAGGCTTAAGTTCTTGAGTCAGTTGCACCTTGTAAGCGTGTAAATGCAAGTCTTTATGCAAAATGTTAATCAACGACGAGCGTAAGAGGTGCAATTGTTAGGCACCACGACGAGTTGAGGTGGACGGCCTTCAGCCACACTATTGCGAGCAGCAGCAATATTTTCTGCAGTACGAGCTGTACGAGCATTTTGTACCATTTTTCCGATTGTACGCACAATTGGACGATTAAATTGACCGAAAAAATCACGAAGTGCACGATATGCGTTTTGATTTCAACGCCCATTTTCATAAGAAGCCTGCATAACTTTAACGCGTTGCTAAGCAGAAAAACACTTGACGTTAAGGTGTGGCTCACATTCAACATCGGCCCTTAAAATTGAACCACCCGTTATAACTTTTCCCATTTACCATTTTTCATGCGCTAAAGTTTTTAAATGCACGATACTCGTCGGCGAATTAACGCATGGCAAATCCCCAAGACGGGACAGCAGCAGAGCAGATGTTTAGACGTTTCGTCATCATTCTCAGAAAATCTACACAGACTGGTATGAACATTACCCATTTTAAAGTGGCGGTGTCTGAGCCCACAGTGCCCGTTAATAGGCCAGTAAGCTACCTAAGTTTTCAATAAGTAGCCTTACTGCCTTACCACGGGGCAGGGTCACAAATCTCTAAGACTGTCTCAAGCCGGATATGAACCTTGAAATAATTCACCCTAATTGCACCGTACCCTCAATGTGACCAATAGGGACGCCAAGAAAGACTCAGGCCTATAAATATACGGCTCACGCTTCTGTTTGCCAAACAGTCAGATTTTAATCTGCTCCTATGGCGGGGTAACCAATACAAATTTAAATCATTGTGTTTCTCAATAGTCCATAACTAACCTGGACTTCAACTATAAGAAGATACCGATCTAAGAGCGGACTGGCTATCTGAAATTGTAAAAAAATTAAGCATTTTGCCCTACTCCTCAGACGTTCCCCAGCACTCATTAAGAGATTTAAGAGAGGTATCATACCTACTATGCTTGCAGACCATCGAGCTGTAGGAGCTTGGGAAGCCGGTCATCAATAGTGGAATGGCTGTAAACTTCGGTGGTTAGACCCATTCTTAGTTATGGATGCTGTGTTTGGTGGGAGTCATTGAGATTGGCTAGTCGAAGGAACCTTCTGTCTAAGGCTTAGAGTTGTGCTGCAATCGGCATGACTGGTGCCATGAGAAGTACTCCTCCCAGAATACATGCCTCAGCATTACCATTTGTCTGTTTTATAGCGTCGGTAAACTGAACTTGGCCTGTGTGTAACAGCCACCAGGACTGATCCGCCATTAGTTCCTATCGGGTATAAGGACATTGAAATATCTATCTAATAACAGACCAAGCAAAATAGATGTATCGCTCTGAAGAATTCAAAGGATCCGCATGCGACCAACAAGGTCACCTGCCTTAAACTCAGCAATGCGCGGCATCATGCTAGCACACCTGCAGGCCTACTCCTTTTTGGACATTTGCAACGGAGGAATGTGCAAGATAGCTTCTATAGCAAGAGTCGAACAGATATTCATGGCGCCCGTTATATGCAGATCAGGCGATAAACCTTATAAGTATTACTCTAGCCTTGACTTGTTCAGTCTTAGTCTACCACGCTAGGGCGATATATGTCAAGATTGTTCTGACTAACGTAACAAAAGACCAGTAGATCATTGTGGCCTTCAGTCCTAATGTTTTCCCGAAAAGTCTTTGTCAGGAATTTATTTTTATTGTTGCCCTGTTGGTGACATGGGATATTTGAGCGTTCTAGTTAACGGCTTTATCCAGCATGAACCCAAGTATTTCATCTCGTTTAAAAGTCAGTCTCAGAGCTCTACATCTGGTGAATGGTAAGAGTAGTTGTTGCTTGTGTAATATAAACTCCCTCTCCCTGCACAAATTAAGTGTCAAATTCAAAGTCTGCTTTATTCCTTCCGAAATAGTTGTGTCATCAAATCAAGTCACAGATATCATTTATCGTCAGCATAGCCATAAGTGCGGAAGCCCGTAGACTTGCCCGACTGATAGGCAAACTAAAGGCGATGTATCGGGTTTTCCAATAGATATTTAGCTCTTATTATTTGTCTGTCTCCATGGTCTTCAAGAAAAACGGACTGCGGCCTATTGCTCTGTAAGACTAAGGAAATTGTACGGTTTAGCCACCTACCTTAGGTATTAAGACCACTTTAATCTCCCGCCATGTCACCGGCACAGAGGGCGACCATGTGGACATTCTTGGTGTTGAAAAGGTAGAGATCCTGGAAAGTAAGTCGCTAGTAGCAGCTCACAGATATCCTCTGGCGACTCAGTAAACGTGCCGCCTGGCTGGTTAGTGTGCAAAGACCATTTTAGGTCACTGGGTTGTTAATTATAAAATAATCTACTTAATTTCTATGAACTTTTGTTATTAAAGAAAAGTTCCTTTTGCAAGATAAAAAATAATTGATTTTAAACTTTATTTTCTGTCAATTTTATATTAAAAACTATAAAACTATTTATAAGAGATGCCCTTCTGTGGATTGTAAATACAAATATTCAAATGAATTTTTCTAACATTTTCCATATTTCTCAATACCCCTTGGACAATAGATAATTGCATCTTGGTGGTGTGAAATGTTAATGAAAATGTTTAAAACTTAATTTGAATTGAAGCACAGACATAATTCAATGCGCTTCAGGGGTCTGTTTGAATGCCAGCACATCTGTCTGAAATAGACGAAGAAACAATAAGATGGGAAAAAATTTAATTAAATCAACACTTTTCACTGTGTTTTAAAACGAGTTCAATGAGAGTAAAATAGCTTTTTCCTTGAATTTCATTACATTTGTTGTTTTGTTTTGTTTCGCTTTCGTTAAAAATGGAAAGCGTATGAAATATTCAATTAAGTTTTCAAATAATTGGCTTGCATCGAACCTGGTGGTATTCAAATACATACACAGAACACATACATACGTTCATCAATCAATATCAATAAATTAGAAATAATCTCACATTAACACACAAAACATTTTATTCTCTTGTCATAAAGAATTTTAAGTTTTGATAGAATTGATGATGGAAGGAACGATTGTAATTAAAAAATCCTTTAGAGTGGTCCAAAAACATTTTTTGTAGCGTCCATATCGAAACCCTTAATCAAAACAATGTTAACTCAAAAACATTTAAAAATATATATTTTTGTACATGGTCACCTCTTACAAAACTGGCCCAAATAAGATCTACCAATGTTAAAAATTTATAACACTAATTAGTATTGTGGTTATTTTGTTGAACTATTTATGGTTTTTAATCCAAATTTTTTTTAATAATTTTAATTAGGCTTAAGTTCATTAAATTTAACCCTTAAATGCATACTGTTGCCAATTGTCTACATACCAGTTCTAGCTAATTTTCTCTATGTTCCTATGTGTGTGCATTCATAAAAGTTCGTTTCTAAGCACACACAAGCAATATTAATAAAAAACAAACGTTACTTTGTTTTTAGTTGGTTTGATTTGTATTAAATTGGTATTTCATTGAGGTGGGTGATAAAGATCACTTTCTTAGTAAAAATCAAATTTTGTATTTTTGGCTTTTCTGTGAATCGTGTATTATTACAATGGAAAAAAATAATTTTGCATCTGTTGACAGGTTAGCTATGGCCTTGTCATCTTGTTTTTAATAATGTTATTGAATAAATGCAATATTTTTGAAAAATACTGTATGTTGCCAAATGTCTACAACATGCGTTTGTGACATAAATAATTATAGACGGTTACAACTTGTTTGGTTAGACTGTGGTTAGACTGTGCCGTTAAAATTCCCCGATAAGTTAACCAAGTAATTTATTTTCGGCCAATCAGGCCGTCGACGAACATGTCGTCCGGTACCAGGGCACAGTGGATGCCTGGGTAACCAAATCGCGGACGGTCTGGCCGAACGGGGCTGTCTCTTGGACGACATGTTCGTCGACGGCCTGATTGGCACTTCAATGGCCCGCTGCAAGACTCTCATCAGAAGGGAGTCGAACAGAAGGCCTCAGGGCAGATGGCAGGGGGAGCATACCTGCTTGATGGCCAGGGATCTATGGCCTGGCTATGACGCGTTGAGAACGCGTGTACTACTCGGTCTCGGTAGGGACCGGATGAGAACGGTGATATTGGTCATTACGGGTCACTGGGTGATAGGGACTCATGCTAGGAGGATGGGTCTTGCGTATAATGACTACTGTAGGAGTTGTCATGATGCGGAGGAGGAGGAGACGGTGTTTCACTTTCTCTGCCAATGCCCCGGTCTGGGGAGCATTAGGTTTAGGCATTTTGGGAGACCAGAATTGCCATGTCTGGACGATTTGTCCAATGTGGGGCTAAAATCGATCTCCCTGTTCTGCAGGGAGTCGGGGTGGTTCGAGGATGCAGTGACCTCTGGGGAATAGTCTGGTGGGTACTGGCTGACTCCTGTCACTGGCTGGGGGTATCACAAAGGGACCGCTATAAGGACCCAAGTGAGTCGTCGTCGTGACGGCTGCCCATTTAACCTAACCTAACTTATACGTCTGTTCCATAAATGTATTACCTATGTACTCAGGGAATCTACTCACAATTCAAAGAAATAGGCTCGAAAACTGCAAATTACCTGCCGCAAAATAATTTATGAAACGGTCTGTTGCACGGGGTTTCCATGAGGAATTTGTTACAAATTATGAAAGTATGGCTATGCCTGTGACATGCTAAAAGGAGAATAAGCTTGCTACGTAAACTTCAAATTACGTAGGCGCGGAACCGTTTGAAGCTTCCAATAGATTTGGCGAAACGCAAAAAACACAAACTTCAATAGCATGTCCGAAAACGGTTAAACAATTTAACGCCTATATTGGAGGAGTTGAGCTTATGATAGCTTTTTTGGCAGGTATACATTAAGAATGAAAAGTGGTAAGTGGTATTTTAGATTATTTTACCATTTAACAGATATGGACGTAATAATTTCATGGATACTCTAAAAAACAAACCACCCAAATAGTACATTGTCAGATTCTAAATCAGACCTGGCGGAAATATTGTGCTCCTATAAAACATATGAAAACAAACGAGGAAGATCTTTAGCCAGAAAGGCAGATGGAGGTAAAGGCCCCGAGGACCGACAAAACCTATACCGACACAAGATATACGGACCGATGGTATAGGGCATAATGAAAATAGATGTTCTACTAAAAACAGGTGCAAAATACCAGGTTGCAATGGATTTCCACGGACTTAGTGCACTAAATGTAAGGCTGCTTTGTGCCAGATCAAAAATCGCATTTGTTTGGCATTGTTTCATAAATAGAAACTGTTTTCTAAATACCTTTATGCAATATAAATATGTATATGACTATTGTTCACGCCTTAATAATTTAAGAACCAAACGCATATTGTTGCCAAAAGTCTACATACCGTTTTTTTCTAAATAAACACTCAAAACTATTTTTTAAATTTTTTTTAATATTTTTTACGTAATCTACGCCTAATTTTCTATTAAAAAACATTTTTTTCAATCCAAAAGAAAAAATCATGCATTTAAGGGTTAATTTTCATTAAACAGAAAAACAGAAGTAAGGAAGAACATGTAAAATCAATTAAAATGGATAATCATTCAAAAAAGCAAACTTCGATCTACCAAAGGTTAGACTACAATTTGGTTTAAGGATTGATGTTTGACTATTGACGTCAGCAGTCGTCGATGGCTGCGAGTGTAAAACGGCAAATCCATCTGAGGAGATCGAGTGGTTGCGATCGAAACATGTCATGGTAACCTGCCGGCCTGGGTTCGAGCCCCGGCCACGGTCAATAATGAAAGATTATCAATAACAATTTTAATTAATTTTCATCTTGTAAAATTCCTTTCCTCATAAAAATAATTTAATGAAAATTAAATTTAATGAACTTAAGCCTAATTAAAATTATTAAAAAAATTTATAACACTTGTAATAATTATTAGTTAAAAAACTTTTTCGTTTTATTGACAGCTAATTTCCAAAACATGCTAAGTCGAAAAAGTGAGTTTTGCTGGATACGTTCCTAAAGTTTACGGGCGATACAATATTCAGTTGTATGGTAAGTAACCTTTTTGTGCATAACTCTGGATTGGATAAGCCGATCAACACCAGAAATTTACAGAATTTAAACAATACTCAATTCAAAAACGTCAAAAAATAGGTCGACTTGTTTGAGCGTTGACAAAATTAAACAAATTTAAGCACATTTCTGTGTACTGTATGCATGATTCTTAGTTTTCAAGAATTTAATTATAACCTACAAAAAGAAAGAAAATAAAGAAAAGAAAGAAAGTTTTGCATGTACAGTAGTTCCCGCTTAAATGCACACCGCTTAAATGATTTCCGCTCTTAAATGCGCAAAATGTGCTGGCAAGCAAAATTTTCACATCATTACATGAACAAAATCCCGCTTAAATGACCTCGCTAAAATGCGTTCCCCGTTTTAATGATTCATTATTTTTGTCCGAAATTACATAAATTTGAACAAAATAAATCGCTTAACTGCGTTTTTTTTTAATATCCGGCAAGGCATTTATAAAGTTAGTGAAAGTACTTGTATACTTATGTATCCATATTAGTGTGACCGCAAGTTATATGGACAATTTTTTTTTTCGTTTTTTCACTTGGGAAACCCCTTAGATTGATTCCAAATTAGAAAAAAACAATATATATAAAATTTTAGATCGTTTGCATAGTTATTAGGCGTGCCTTGAGCCCACAAAGTTTGCTAAAAATGCTATTTTTTTTACTATGGGTCGCTTTAATTGTTGATAACTTCAGTAATATTTATTTTAGAGAAAAACCTTATTCACAAATATTCTAGGGCTATATCTTATGAACAATGTTGCTCTGTATTAGTTTTCTTTAACATTAATATTTAATCCAGAAAAAACCAAATTAAAAAATAACACCGAAATTTTCACATATCTTCGCATTCTTTGCCTGGTGATTACACTACGTGACAAATTTTCAACAAAGGCGTGACCAAATGAATCTGGCAACTAATCTTTATGTAAAACTTTCCCCTGAATCCGAATATGAAGACAGAATTGTCAAAAGTGAAACAGTTTTTGAGATATTCCAAAATAACCGTTATTTGTGTTTTTAAAAAAGATAATGTGACTGAAATGCAATATCTTCAAAAATTTTAAACGGACTATGTATTTCTTTCTTTTTATTGAGAGGTTATAAAATTTCTTAAATAACCATGAGTCGTTTGTGAAGATGAGTCATTAAATGGCAGAGTTATAGTGGACAAAAGTACATAGAGCTGCAATCCTATTTGGAAATCACAAATATGACAGAATTAGGTTATATATTCAAAGCTAGATGTGATTAATTGAGTTGAATAGTACAAGGTTTCAGCAAAACAGACCCCGTATATGCTCCTTATGTAATCTAAACGAAACCGAAAACATTCTGCATTTTATAGCCAAATACCCTATATTAGGACAAATAAGATTCCAAAACTTAAAAAAAAAACTATCGTAACAGAAAATGAGTTGATTCTTAATGGTAAGGACAATTTTAAATATTTATCCCGCTATATTATAAATGCGATAGGCTACAGGAAGATATTAATAACTGAATTTAATTATTAATTTTTATGTAATATAAAACAATATTTGTAATATATATAACAACCTTTTCCGATAGACGACGTCATGTCATAGTCGTATGTTAAATTTTGATTACTTAAAATGAATTCAAAATAAAGAACAATTAACTAACTAACTACTAACTAGTGGACAAAACTTCAAACTTCATTAAAATTTTATGATTTTGTTCAATTTTGCTCTTTTCAAGTTATTGTTTTTTAAACCAAAAAATAAAATTTTTTTAAGTTTTATCACTTACGACATTAGCCTATTCAATTCGAACATTTGTGTCCAATAGGATCCAGATCGGTAAAAAAATTACAAGGTTACAGAAGATTAATTGATTAACCCACTTTACGATTTGTATCAAACCAAAGAAAAACACAACAAATGCATATACAAAACTAAATTTTTAGTAAAGTAAATATTAAAAATAGCTTTAAGCTATTGAATTTCTATGTGGGTAAATTTACTAACAGCCTGTTTTTGTAAAACATAAGCCTTCTCACTTGAAGTTTTCGTATTAATACGTTTATGTTCAAAATTTGGTTTTTATAAAACATTTAAAAGCTTTCGTCTATTTATAGTTGACAAAAATAAAGCTTTTTTCTTTCGTGAATCAACATTATTGCCAATGCATTAATATTCGTATATTTATTTTATTTTTTCATATTAAGGTCTTGTGTTTGTGGATAACCCTGGCTTTTGTTTACAAAAATTAAAATTAAATTTCAAAAACCAAATATTTTATAAAAAGTGTTACTAAATTAGTAAAAATAAAAGTGTTGAATGAAAATGTTAACAATAATGGCAATAAATAAAAGAAATACATAAAGAAGATCTTTTTCTGCACATCAACATATAGATATGTAGAAGATATTTGCGAAGATATAATTTTTTGGAACATTCGGAAGAACCGTGGTATTTTACACTACACTGTATGAACAGTCACACAGATAATAGAACGCACGCCTTAACAATTCCTTTACTTCCCAAAAATTAGAGATATTTAAAATAATAAATAAATCAAAAATTTTTAAATGAAAGCAAATATTTATTTAATTATTTAAATTTAAGACCATTCTTTTGTCCGCATATGCGAAGTCGAGTCGCTTTTATCTGTTTATTTCCCCAATTAATGATTGTTTTTTCTTGGTACGCGGCTATGTAATCCTCTTTTTCGCAGATCACTTCGCACTGTTTCTGTATGAACATTAATATTGTGGTAATTTTCCAAAGTGTTTCGAATTTGCACGGCTGTTATTTTGGGATTTTCACTAACACTTTGGGTGGACTTCCAGTTTTTGGCTTGCTTAATATAAATTGAGACTCAGACAAGTGCTTTATTACAGTCTGCACAATTTTAAAATTTGAACTAAAGGAATTCCCATCGTTCCTTTTTTTAAAAAAATATATGCACGCATTTCATTACAAATGTCCTTTGTTTTCTTGTCTATTTTAACAAAACAGTAATATTTTTTTTCTAAAATTACTACAGTCCTTAAGAATTTGCTTGCAAGTTTAGCTTGGGCCACTTTCCGTATATTATTTCTCCTTTAAATCTTCTTAATTTAAAGAGGACAGTTTTCTATTTGGCATCGTACGTATAATTATCTGTGCTGTCAGATTAACTTAAAAGTGTAAAAGTATAATTAGCGGAAATTGACCCAAACTTTTTGGAGATTGATTTTGACAGTGTGTCGATGCCTTGCAAATGCCAAAAAATATCAATCAGCAATCCAGAGTTATTCATAAGCTCCAATTTTAGAGGGAGTACGTACTATGCCATAAACAACGGTACGGAACATGATGTGATCGGACTTTAAATGGCAGCGCTATATTTAAAAAACTAAATGGGCTGCATATGGAGGCGTGCCTATAAAATTTAACCGTTTTAGAAACATCTTTGACATAACATTCATTCAAGGGGGTGACTGGCACAAACCTTTTTTTGTAATGTACATGTACATACATATGTTCATATTTTTGAGCGTATGTAGTTCCATTGTTTCTAGAATTTTTGAACCTGTAAATACATATTTATGCAATTATAAGTGAACCTTTAAAGAATATTTTACAATAGTATTAGCTTATTAAGTTTCCTTTTTTAAAATATCGTAGTTATTTTCCATTTTGCGGTGATTTGTTTTTTAAACGAATGCCTTTTACTTATCGTATACTTTTCACTTTTGTTTTCATTTATTACGAAGATGTTCATTTTATAAGAACCAAAAATATGTAGAAAAAAATTAAAGCTTTTTTTGTCACTCACATGAAATGTTTTTTAATTTTATGAAAACCTAAATCTGATTTCGTTCGTTTTTTTTACGAACGAACAAATATTTTCATTTTCTAAAAACAGGCTGTTAATCTTCTGTAGCTTTGTCATTTTTGTACCAATCTACATATGTCTAAAATAATCTAATGTCGCATGCAATAAAACATTAGGATTTTTAAATCATTAGATTAAAAAGAAAAACTTGAAAAGAGCAAAATTGAACAGAATCATAAAATTTTCAATGAAGCTTAAATTTTGTCCCCTATAGCTCTGTCATTTCTTGACCAAACTTCTCTAGCAACCCATTCTTATTTTAGTAATTTTATAACCTCTCAATAAAAAGAAAGAAATACATAGTCCGTTCAAAATTTTTAAAGATATTTGCATTTCAGTCACATCATCTTTTTTAAAAACACAAATAACGGTTATTTTGGAATATCTCAAAAACTGTTCCACTTTTGACAATTCTGACTTCATATTTAGATTCAGGGGAACATTTTAGATAAAAATTAGCTGTTAGATTCTTTTGGTCACGACTTTTTTGAAAATTTGTCAAGTAGTGTAATCACCAGGCAAAGAATGCGAAGATATGTGAAAATTTCGGTGTTATTTTTTAATTTGGTTTTTTCTGGATTAAATATTAATGTTAAAGAAAACTAATACAGAGCAACATTGTTCATAAGATATAGCCCTAGAATATTTGTGAATAAGGTTTTTCTCTAAAATAAATATTACTGAAGTTATGAACACTTAAAGCCACCCATAGTGAGAAAAATAGCATTTTTAGCAAACTTTGTGGGCTCAAGGCACGCCTAATAACTATGCAAACGATCTAAAATTTTATATATATTGTTTTTTTCTAATTTGGAATCAATCTAAGGGGTTTCCCAAGTGAAAATACGAAAAATAAAAATAACGGTCACCCTAATCCATATGTATGGCAACACAAATATTTAAAACGGCAGTTGAAGTAAAAAAAGAAAATTTCTTTTAAATTTCAAAAATCAGAGAATTATTTTAAAGAGTTATCGGAATCTTCCGATGATGAAGAGGAAATAATTGAAGCTCCAACTAGTGCCATTAGTTTTATCCGTAGAAACCTTGTGCAACAAAATAAATGCACAAATGAAATTGAAACCATGGAAGGAAGACATAATAAATGGTTTTAATAATATAAACACGGCGTTAACATTTTCCTAAATATTGGTTCGAATAAACATTTACTGCCTTATTTATAAAAAATAAAACATGTTAATAAAGGGTTTATTAAACGGATTTTGTATGAAAATCCATTTTATTAACCCTTAATTAACCGGTTTTATTTTTTATAAATTAGGCCGTTAAAGTTTAAAAAAAAGACCTAAAGCTCGACAATTTATTAATACATACTTGAAAATAATAAAGGTCGAATAAAATACATACATATTACATACAAAACATAATTATATTTTTAATAAATATGTATGTGCATTTGAATTTATGTAAGAATGTTTGTTGAATTAGTTTTAGTTTTATTTTTATATATTATTTCGTATGAGAACTAGGTATAATAATTTTATTTTCCCTTATAACTAAAGAAGTACTTTTAAATGAATATTGAGTTTTAAGCGAGGCTTTTATAAATGCGTTGATTGCGCATTTATCTGGGTTATCGGTTAAATGATTCCCCGTTTAAATGCGTAGAAAACTGAACATTTTTCGATGCGCACTTAAGCGGGAACTACTGTATATTATTAGTAGCTCTTATTCGGGCCACCTTGTAGTTAGGTAATTAAACCATGTTATTGTCATTGCCTACTAAATTTTAAATTAATTAGTCGTCTATAAGAAAGCCACAACCATATTATGGTTATCTCCGACCTTGTTATGGTTTAAAATAACCTATTTATGTTTACCACACTAACACTTTCCTCCTTTTAAAGGGCAACACAATAAAAACTGTGTGTCTATATTTGAGTCAATTATGTGGTGGAATGAGTGAAGAGGAGGTTTTTATTAAAACAGTACCCAACTCTTGAAATCTTCTTATCACACTGCAGTTGAAAAATGCACACCTCAAAAGAACCTTCACTTTAAAACCCACCCATTTTAAGAATCATTTATTTTACTTTTATACACATCGATATTTGAAAGTCAGTGTGGTCTTATCGGCACATTACAATTTTATTTATTTGTTGTAAAAAGTAGGGCTACTCTTAATTAATATCTTCCACATACTATTTAAACAACATGCTTCACATACAGAAAAGAAATCCATACATTTATTTAGATGCGGCAGAACATTCGTTTATTTAAATCAAATCGAAAGGTACCCATCATCTGATGATCATAAATTCTTATTTTAAAAGCTGGGAAAAAGGTAAAATCGCATAGACCATTTGATTGACTATGAAATTGACGATGATGCGCAATACTCCAGAAATATAAAATATTTAAAACTGTGTGTTGATTATTGATCGGGGTTGCTATTTTCGTTTGATGGATGTATTATTAAAACATTTAAAACTTTAAGATACTGGGGATTCCCCACGGGGTGGACGCCATTAGTCTGTAGGTTCCCATATGATGCAACTATCCATGTACGAACATGTAACGAAAGAGTAAGTGAGTGCAGGCATTTTATAAGCATGAGTGTATGCATGTGATGTTGAGAATCGGTAATTATAACTTTGATGTTTATTACCCACCATGTTGAGTTGCTTAACGCCCATTTTCATCGTTCATTTCAATTTAAACAATCATCTGCCTATTTTCAACATTCAAAATAAGCTTAAGATCAATTCATAGATGAGAAGATGTAGAATGTTGAATGTTACTGACTACAGCACGAGTAGAACTTGCTGCAACTGTGTCAAAAGTATGTATATTTTTTTAAAATAAGAATATGAATACATAAATGTTAAACCAGGGAAACCGTAAATATCCACATTCATGTTATCCTTGCGCGACCAATAAATGCAGAAATAATATTGTTTTGCACTTTATAGTTTTTTGTGTATTTTTCATATTTGAATATTTTACTCTTTTTTTTGTATATATTAGTAATGCTATTGCAGCATATTTGTAATTTTATAGGGCACATTTTACACTATTAAAGCTATTGGTGAACTTCGGCATCGATTTGTTTGTGGATATTTTACCTTTTGAAGCATTTTTTGCACATTTTAATCTAAAGAGCATATTTAAGTTTATGGTGAATATTTTACCTTTTTTAAGATATTTTAAAACTTGTTGAATTTTTGTATGCTTATAAGTGCGGAACAAAAAAAAAAAGGAGAACATTTTGTTTATATTTAAACCCACACAACTAAAAAGATAATCATATGTTAAACTGAAGCATTATTTAAACCTGCTTTATTGTTGTATTTTTTGATTTAGTAAGAACAAGCTAATATGGATTTTATTTTTACATTTATATTAAATAAAAATAGCAAAATTTAAAATATGTTTTCTGTATGACGTGCTAAATTCCCAATTTTTCATACTTGATAAATACACTGAAATTTATTGTTGAGGGAAAGGTAGCTTCTATGGCCATTTCACTGGTTGCTTAGGCCAGATCGCCAGGAAACCTTTTCCAAAGATTTTAGAAAAGCTTAAAATATTATACAAATAAAACCTTAAAGCGAATAAGAATTATAAATACTCAAAGTCTTACAATAAACAATAAACAGTGAGTCTATCTTTTCTTACATTCCCCTACAATTGGTTGGCTTTTTTCCGACTCGAATTGTAGTTGTATGTGGGTAAAAAGAAAAAAATATGTTTATATTTTTGTGTCTTTTATGGGAAGGCAATGAACCCTTAAAAAACTAAAAGCTTAAGTTATTTTTCTAAATGACTGTTTTGGCATAACCGCCTTAGTCAATTCAGGATTACAACATATATAAACATTATTTTTTCAATATTTCGTAAATCAACTTAAGTTTAACTTTATGTATTATTATAAAGGAATAACATCCTAACTCAACATAAGAGATCGAATCTGAAAAATTTTGGAATAGAATAATAATTTATATCAGTTTGCGCGCACTGCAAGTGTTTTATTTTATCTGGAATAATAGCCTAACTCAACTTTAACTTTTTGACTTTCTTTCGTTCTACAATTCATAAGAGCCTAAGTGTCTTTTTCGGTAATATCTTTTGACTACGAAAAAAAACAACTATTTTTTTTTAACAACTAAGTAAAGAAATTCGTTTCTTTGGAATCTGTAGCAAAGTTTTCCAAAAAAAGTCGTCTCCTGATTTTCAGTGAAGATTCTAAACTTAATACTGTGCTGTACTGAAAATATTGAAAAACAGACTTAAGCTGTAATGACTTGTGATCACAGATATATGAAATGTCTGAAGTGCATAGCAATTTATTCACGCTAAGAAATAGCAATATTTCGAAAGTGCATGTGTAAAATTTACGCAGATTATCTTTCTAGGGTTAAGTACATTGATTGACTTTGGAATCGTTCTAACGACCCTGCGGGAAATTTGTGTCAATTGGTCCCACAGGCTGGTCCTGTGATTTGTGAAAATAGAACAAGTACAAAAGGAAAGGACTCATGACCAGTGAAAGAAGAACCAATCCCTTAATTGGCTTATGAAGAACAAAAAAGTAGAAAAAGTAATGAATTTCTTTACAGTCTTCACCGGTGTTGTGACACATTTTTTGGTACTTTCTAAAATTCGGTTCTTGAATTTAATTTTAGGACTTATTTTATTGAAATAATACTGCATTAAGCACGTTCATGGAGAATAGATCTGTGACTGGTCCAATGGTGTCAATTGACCCCCTCCAATGACAACCCCATGTAAAAGTGATAGGTCTTATTCATATAAAGTGTTGGAACTAGAACCGGTCTCTACCACCTACTACTTCGGTGTCAGTTGGCTTCCCTCTAGCGGATTTATGTCCGTCCAGAAAAACAATTTAAAATTAAATGTGTCATAAGTACGGACGAAGTCCCTACATAAACCTTTTTCCGTATTAGTGATCATTAATAATATAATTATGGTAGCCTTTAAATTGAATTCAGCCCAAAAATATTTCATTTTAAAATCCCAAATTTCACCGCAGCTCTCATATCAATTACGACCTTAGGACAACAAGGTTCTGTTTGCACCTTTACAACATGTAAAATAAAACCTTGTTGTCCTAAGGTCGCAAAATTCTTCTTTTATTGATTTATTTGGCAGAAATTACACGGACAATAGCAACTTTGTCATGGCAAAATCTTGAATTGGTTGGTTCAGAATTGACACTTACAAACCGAGTCTGACTACGCTGGGTGTCACAAAAGGACCACTGAAGGACCCAAGTGAGCTGACTCTCGATGACTGCCCAGGGAAGCTAGGAACCTATCCGTGTCTGCCTAAAACACTTTAAGACATAAAATCTCATAATTTTATAACAAAATTGTGTTATTTTTGGTTAATTTCTTTCTTTGGGTTCCAAAACGGAAACACTCGGATATTTGTCTGTTAATATTCTGGTCTAGGGTATCATATCGTCGAACTTGACGGAATATAGTTTTTTTTTGTTTATTATATGAAAATCTATATATAAATCGGCAAAGGCAAAGCAGTTAAGAACACTTCCTTTCTCTGATTGTCAGCCGATTTGAACAAAACATACACAATTTCAACTCACACTTAGTGATAGTGCAAAAATATTGCAATCATTTTGTTGATGTTGAGTGATGAATTGAAAATTTGCAGCCTCACTAGACATGAGTGATAGTGATGTTAAAAAATTTTGCATTAAAAAAAAATAGCTTGATTTAAAAACAAGTAAGAGTGCTATATTCGGCTGTGACGACAACCGGATTGGAACTTCGCTTTTCATAAGGCCCCGGAATATATACACTTTATAGGGTGTAGGACCTTTGGTGAAGGGTATAAAAACAAACTTAAATATAAAAAAAAGAGTAATTTTTGGGATTTCCGTATTTTGGTCATAACTCTGCTATTTCTTAACCGATTTGACAGATTTATATACCGACCAGTTATTTTGGTTATAAAACTTGGACTCGGGGAGATCTATGGTTCCCGAAAATGGGTATTTTTCAAAAAAAAATTTATATTTTGGTCATAACTTTTTCGTATTTGAACCGATTTTCCCGAGTTTTTCAGAAAATATTGTCTATCTATTGATATATAAGGCGTAACCATAGGTCATATTACAGTCAAAAAATTCAGGTTTTTATACGCCCACATTTTGTGGGATGGTGTGTATTTATAACCTAAATGTTTGTACGTAATTTGAAAACTTTTGCTCTTGTCGTTCTCAAGATATACAGAAAAAAGTAATAAAAATACAACAACCACAAGGGACTTTCTTGGAAAAATTAGAGGCAGTCGTGGTTTTTTGGTCATATCTCAGCCATTGTTGGCTTGCAATAGCAAGAAATGGTGGACTATATGTGACATAAATGTAAAACAACATAGCCGCTATCATGTCTGGAGTCTCCGGAAAACACATATCAAACGTAAGACGGACAGACGGACGGACGGATATCGTTAAATCAACTTCTCTCCTCATAAGGACCCAGAATATATATACTTTATAGGGTCTAAGATCAATATTGTAGAAATTACAAACGGAATGACAAACTTATATATACCCTTTTCCACCTGTGGTGAAGGGTATAAAAACAATCATTAGCTTATTGCAACTTTTTTTTCTTCACTCATTTGAGTGTACTGTAATGTTGCACTAAATTTAAAATCTAAAACTTGTTTTTTCATGATTAAAGCCAATTATTATATCGTTATTGACAAAATTTCATTTTGTTTAATGATCTTTGCTTATGCATATCCTCTAAAAAAAAATCAAAAACCATGCACATACAAAGTTAAATTTTTTAAATTTTAGTGAGACAATATTCGTATGCAGATTTTTTGATTGCAAATTCAAGTTTTGCACTATTTAAATTAAGTGCAGATTTTTGCATTCAATCTGCGTTTAAATTTTTTTAGTGGTAGTTAAAAAAATAACAATCATCACTAAGCTGGTAATAAAGAGTGCAAACTATTTTTTTTGCGGTTTTATTTAGTGGTACTGCACTGCTGATTTAAATCAATATTTAGTGCACTATCCCCAATTTATATGTATTTTATTAAAGTCTGAGTGGGTCAAACGGGTAAAGATGCTCCAAAAAAATTTAATGCATATTGCTGTTCATTAGAAAAATAAGCGGACAGGTGTCTGGTACTATTTTGAAATTTGTTTGTTTTTGGCGAGTTGACGGCTATAACCTGTATTTTGGAACTTCTTTGTCACTCTATTTATATTTTAAACCAATAAACATAGAAATAAAGATTATAGCAAATTCGTAACTTATCGTTTTTGAAGTTCAAATGTTTAAGGGGTGAAAATCGTATAAATTTTTGGTACTTTTTTACAATACATTTTTCTCTATGTATTGACATTTAACTATTAAATATGGGCTCATACAACAATATTGAACTTTTGGGTACTTCAGAATTATCAAAAAGGGGAAATTCAGGAAATAAATTTCTTTCTTTTACTTTTCCTTGGTGCATGTGGTAATTTTTGAAATTTCTATTGCATTAAACTTAGAAACTTAACATTTTTGGTGCAAGGTCCTGAGTAAGTTAGAACCTATAAGATGCAACATTTTGGCACTTTTTGCTGATCCTTTTTGAAATTTCGTTAAAATTTGACCTATAAACATAAAATTAAACATGCGTGGATCTGAGTGAATAAGAACCTGTAAGGTGGAGCTTTTGGTACTTTTTCGTTTTTCAGCTGATACTTTTTGAAGTGTTATTAATACTAAACCTAGAAACGTAAAATTCAACAGAGCAGACAGAGTCCAGAGTGGTTGAAAACCTAATTTTAGGGAAGACTTTTTGGTACTTTTTGGTTTTTTTTATATCATTGAAATTGCATAGCTAAATTATACATTCACGGCCAAATCGATCCACTATGACGAGTTCATATTTACTTATATGTATATTTTCTTCATATTTGCATAAAGAATTATGATCGAAATTCGAACAGTCGGCAAACATTGGTTTTAATATACTGTTGAATGATTTGTATCTAAATTAGCCATTTTTGTTTTAGGGCAAACTTATTTTTTTTTTTTAAATTGTGGGGCATATTTTCAAGATTTTAATGCATATTCAATACGAATAAAACACTTCTCTAGAGCATATTTCCGGTTTCCCTGCCTTTAACACAGATAGATGGCTGGCTACAAATGTGATGATAGATAGACATAATGTTGTTGATAGATTAGTTTTCAACACACTACACATTTGAACTTAATTCAATCAATAAATCCACACCGATACTAATACAAAATATCTTTCGAATACAAGGGCTTATAAAGCAATAAAAAAATATTAAACATAAAATAAAAAAAACAAAACAACAATTCAATTATTTTAATACTTACTTACAATACTTACGTAAAGAAAGAAGTTATAGAATAGAATGCAGTAGAATTGAACTGATAATAGAGAAGAAATAGTGCGGCTTTCTTTGTGTGTGGCTTTTTAATTTCAATATCTTTGAAATCCATTGCTAATGCTTGATACTTGACAGTAAATTATAACGATAGGAAAAATTGGGTTTGGTCAATTCAACATCAACAACATCATTATGACCACCATCATTTCTATTGCTCCTATAAATAGTTGCATGAAATTTATTTCGCTTTATTTGTTGCCTACAATCTCCAACACTTTTATGTGCGTTTTGGTTTTTTCTTTAATGCATTTTCGTTGATTCGATGTAAGAAGAAAAGGTGTGTTTGTTGCATTTGTGTGTTTACATTATGAAATGTACAATGAGGCCGGAATGCTTCTGTTTTTGACCACTCATCACATGTGTAATAAAAATAATTATTTTTTTGCCTCTTGAAATGCTTTTTTTTTATTAATGAATTGCTTTAATTAATCTGTTATTTGTTATAAAAATGGCCATTGACTTACTTGCATATTCAAAATGTATTCTCTATATAATTGATATGGTCAATGAACTAAAGATCTTTAGTGCATTGGGTGAGGGTGGCAATCTGAGTGGCAAATATTTGCTAATTGTTTAACCACTTTGCTTGGAGTCTTTATTTTGAGAATTTTTTGCAATTACATATGAATTAACCCATTTCGTCCCAGCGATTTTTTTTGAGTGACTTTATATAACTTGGTGGTAAATAGACAATTTGGGACTAGAAAACACGAATCTGAAGTCCAAATTTTTTAGATTTTTTGTTTTTGAGAAAAATGGTGTTCGATTAATCGAACATTGGGCACTATATAGCATTTTGGTATTATCGCTCCTATAGATTGTAAATATAAAAAACCTAAGTTTTTTATAATCTGAAACAAATTCATTTTATTTAATTAAAGAAAAATATAACAAGGGATTTAATTAAATTAAAAGTATACAGTTGAACATCGATTATCCGGCTCGCACAAGACTGGGCGACCCATTCGAGCATAGCGACTGGTATTTTGCGAATAACACGAGTAATGTTAGCTTCCAAGGCGTCAATCGTAGCTGACTTATTTCTGAAGACCCCAGACATTATATATCAAACGATCTCGGTGGCCAATTTACCATAGCAAAACATGAAATTAAGGGCTCACCAAAGTGATTTCTCAACAAACTTATTGTTTCACGCGGTGTATGGCTCGTAGCGCCGTCTTGTTGAAACCAAATCTCACCGAGACCATGCACTTGATTTTCATGTTGGTCTCCTGGAGGCCTACTGGTCTGGTCCTGTTAGCGCAAAAATGGTGCTGTTTCATTAACCATTTTGGCGAAAGTAAGGTAATTGCTTAAGATTTTCCAAGGCGTTTGACAGAGCCTGGCATGGTGCACTCTTGTCAAACTTGTTGCATTTGGTGTCGGTGATAATTTCTCTCGATTTATATCGAGTTTTCTCAGAGATCGCACTGTACGAGGTGTTATAGATGGGGTTTCGTCAAACCATATCTACTCTTTTGAAAATGACAGTAACCTTTGCGATTCGTTATCATCTGATTATAGACCAAGCGTATCCGATGTTGGTGCCATGAGTCAGAATATGAATGATACGCTTGGCCGAGACCAAAACCCGTACTTTTGTTCGTAATACACGTTTGTCCTTAAGCGCCAATCCTTTTGTGGTCAATTAGCAGGCAAATCGTACAAAAAATTACAGGAAAAATTCGATTTTTGGCCGGACGGTTCCCTCTCACTGTCAACATGAATAAATTCAAGTCGAATATCCACAGGCACTGCTCCCACTTCTCACTTTCCCATAACCTATTTTCCTAGTTCCAACCCAATGCAATGCATTTTGGTCCTAAGAAAAAAAAAAACATAGTGCGAGGTTACCATTGACGGTAAGATTCTGATTTTCTCAATTTTAAAGAAATATTGACCAATGATTAGCTGTAGCTGTAAGTGTAAACTGGACTCAAATTTGCGAATTATGTTGGCAATAGTGGTTTCAGTAAGCCGATTATGCGCACCGTAAGTTCCTCGAATCGCACGAAAAACAGTTCTCACAGAACGCTGGTTGTGCATAAACTTTTTATTGATCAGCAAAAACAGAAAAAATTTATTTCCGTTTATTCAAATGCGTGAAAAATTTATATTATTATATTAAATCATGGACTGCATGACATCGACTATGGAGATGAGATATATTTACTGTCACATATGCTGGAAGGCATTTAACAAAAGCTGGAAAGACATGCAACAGCATGGCTCGTGAGTCGGTCTTAAGATAAATACAGTTGAACTTCTATAACTCGAAACTCCATTATCCCGAGAAAATAGTTCGACTTACAGAAACTTCAAGTTAGAGAATTTTGTAATAAATGCACAACAAAAAATTAAATTCGTACGGTATTCATGTTATTTACTTTTAAAGATTTCATTTAATGAAATATTGTGTGATTTGATAAGTGTTTACATGCAAAATTTGAAAAACTAAGAATTATTGAATTTTTATATACCTAAAGATAAATGTCATATTTTAAATGCTAATTAGTTTTAAATAAAACAAAAATTTAAGATGGCAAAAAATTTTTGGAAAAAAATTCGACTTGTGGAAGTGTGGCCACGCGTGGTGCAAATATTTTACTTTGAGTTATAGAAAAATTCAAGATAAAGAAGTTCAAGAATTCAAGTTATAGAAACAAAATTATGTGAATTGGCCTGTCCACCGCTATTGCCAAGAGATTCTCTTCGACTTAAAGAATTTTCAACTTACAGAAGTTCGACTTATAGAAGTTCAACTGTATATCCAAAACTAAAAAGATTAGAATCGGCACCTTAAACACAGACCCCATCCTTTGAGATGGTACACAAATAGAAGAAGTAATAAATTTACTAATCTACGCAGCATAATTAACAAAGAACGGTGCAGATGGATATGAAGATGTCGCGAACAGAATAAGCCGCGCACGAAGTCCACTTGCAACTTTAGACAAAGTGTGAAACTCTTTGCAAATATCAAACAGGCATGAAATGAATATATTCAAACCCAGCTTGAAATCAGTCCTTCTGGGAAAGACACTCAATTTATATATCTATATATTGTTACGCAACAACCAAACTCTTATTGCCCTTTATATTCGCCGTCGCACATGGACATGCATAGGCCACACGCTTCCAAAGGACATCACATTCATAACAAAGGCCAGCCAACAGTGGAACCCTAGGGTAGACGCATTATTGGAAGCCAAACAACAACTTGGAGATGATCGGAGGAAGCGAAGCACCTACAACGAGAGCTTACTTGGCCACAAATACGCCCAATAGCACAAGGCAGTATTAGAAGGAGAGCTTTTATGAACACATTCCTTAAAATTCCTAAACTGGAATCTAACATTTCTGAATATAGAAGTTATTTTTTTGGAGCAGCATTTCCCACTTCTGTGCTTATTAAATAAAAAAAAGCATTTATATGGGCACATAAGCTTTGCGCTTTTCTATGAATAGGGGCGATAAGAAACTCTTAACTAGTTTTGATGAAACGTCCCTAATAATGTTTCCTGGAGTTATTTGCTAATTGGAAAATGGATTTTTTTCACTATCGAGAGCCGGGAATCATCTAGTATTTTTATAAACGCAATTAAAAAAAAAACTTTAAATAAATTAATCAGCCTCATCACGAGAGTTGTTGTCGTGGCCGAAGTCGTTGTTGTTGTAAAATGCTGACAATATCATTTTAAATTTTCAACAATGTAAAACAGATAGAAAGTTCCTATTTGTGTCGTTTACGACAATCATAGTGCAAACCAATTTTTAAAAAAGACCGACTGCCTGTTTAACGATTTCGAGCGTCAACGTTCGCATAGAAAATTATATTTAAAACAAAAACAAAATTCTAAAATTTGTGTTTGTTTTAAATGTTATTTTCTATGCGAACGTTAACGTTCGAAATCGATGAACAGGGTGTGACTTTCGACTATAACAATGACACTTATAATTAAGCCGAATTCTTTTTTTTATTTAGAAACGTAGATGTATGCCAAGTTGGCTAAAAAATCCTGGTTTTTAAGTTGACTTTAATGATTAAATTCTTGAAAATTCGTTTTAAGTCGACTTAAATTCTGTTGTTAATAGTCCGCAGATGCGTAAAATATTATTTAAATACAAATCGATAATTTTTTTTTTTTTTTTTTGTTATTTTCCATTTTGTTTATACGCACACGTATATTAAAGTATGTATTTAATATTTATTGTATTATCTGATGGTATTTTGCATATTTTCATTACTTAACCACTGACTAATTTAAATTAAAAACTTTTGCCAGTGTCAACATAATCTCACGTACATAAAACACATACAAACTATGATTTATATATGGGGCATTCCACGCCAACTTGGATCGTTCAAAAGACACTTTTTTAGTTTTTGTTTCCTTAATAATGGTCCAAATTGAAATAAAATAATAGTTTTTAGATGCTTTTTACAGCCAAAAAAGGGAAAAATATTCCAAAGATTTTTCATTACGGTTTTTGAATTCGAAATTTTAAATCGTGTTTTCCAACAATCCATCCAACAATTTTTAAGCCCGGTCCGGTAATGGGTTTCTATTTTTAAAATTAAATAAAAAAATCCTATAAATCATTTTAGTTACCGATGTTTCACACTCTTAACTCTTCCTTTACGTCCCAGCGGTAAACTTTTGGAGGCCTTCATTAATAAGGAATTCTGTAACACCTGCCTAGACCTTTTTTAAAATCCAGTACTCATGCTCGCCTACTCAGGAAGGTCTTATGGAAGGCCTACCTACTCCCTTCTACATACATAGACCTACAATGAGAGCTGCCGAAGAAGGACTCTAATCAGGCCTGCTAAAGAAGGTAACGCAGAAGGCCTTGGCTGGCTAGGATATCGTGTGTAAAAAATGTATGAGTATGGAATAGGGTAGTTACCCAGCGGGAAAACTCAGAAGACCTTCTTACTTCAGGCCTTTTTAAAGGCATGCTTAAAAGATTTTTTGATTCAATTACTATTCTTATCTTACTGCTAAAGAAGGCCTCATAGAAGGCCTCGGCTCTTTCGTATAAAAGATAAGATACACCTTCCACACTCGCTTCTATGAGAAGGGAGAAGAAAAGGAGTAACATTTTTTGTATTGTTTTTTTGCACAAGCAAAAGCAAAATCAATTTTTTTTGGTCCCGTTACCCTTCTTATGTACCTGCTGAAGAAGCGAGAGCGGAAGGCCTTCTCCGTAATGACAACGTGTGTAAAAAAGATATGAGTATGGAATGGAGCAAGAAGGCCTTGTACATCCAAAAGAAGGGGTACAGAGGCCTTCTAGAAGGCCTTCCTACTCCTTCTCGGAGAAATAAGGCCTTCCAGAACGCCTGTTTACTACTTCTTTTTACCGCTGGGGTATTTTAAATAAGTTTTGATATTTTTAAGTTATTAATATGTGTTTTTTAAGAGAGTTATAAGCAAAAGACTAAAAAAAACTTTCATTTATACGAGTAATCAAAAAATATCAAAATTTTCCAGGAGGCTGTCTTGAAGTCTACTAAAAAATTAAACTGTCCGATTGGGCGTGGAATGCCCAATATTTACAAAGCATGTACTGCATAATATTATGTATGTATGTAAGTACATGTGTATTTAAATAACTGAATGTTTAGGTCCTTAAAATTAAAAACATGCATTTAAATTAAATACAAATTCACGTAGTAAATGTGCACAGACTATCAGTTAAATAGATGGCCGATTATAACGAAGTGATTATTTAATTATTTGCGTTTTGAATGAATGTTAATTAAACAAATATTTCCACGCAATACAAGTAAATAAACTAAAATATTGGAATTTGAGTGCAAATATTCCTTGATGGATTTTAAATATCTACGATAATTACACTGTGCATGAAATTGACACTTTTTTTTCGTGACAAGCCGGGCACATGACGTTTTAATATAATTCGGGGACTCTGAATCCAGTGGTGCCCGCGGTTTTTTCAGATTGGCTCTGGTTTTCGAGATATACCGTTATTTCGAAAATGGAGGAGGTTGCTCAACATATATTCGCGTAACTCAAAAATGGTTTAGTTTATTGAAATTACTAAAAAAACCGAAATTCCGCAATAAAATTTCATTTCAGAAAAGTAAAACTCTTTTTCTAATATGAGTAGTCGTTATTGAAACATAATTTTTTTTTTTAAAAAAAAAAATTAATTTTTTTATCAAAATTTCGAAATTTTTGTTTTTTAAAAATTCACAAAAAATTAAAAAATGCAGCTAGGCTTCTAATTTACTTATAAAAACCGAAGCTACAAACAAAATAAGCTATAAATGATTAAAATCTGTTTGCAACTTTTGATTTTATTCACAAAAGTCGACAAATTTTTCATTAATTTAAGAATTTCCCTTAGGGAGCTCCCATACAAATATTGCGTTTTATGAAATTCTTAAATTAATTAAAATTGGTCGACTTTTGTGAATAAAATCAAATGAAATGAAATTTTATTGCGGAATTTCGGTTTTTTTAGTAATTTCAATAAACTAAACCGTTTTTGAGTTACGCGAATATATGTTGTGCAACCTCCTCCATTTTCGAAATAACGGTATATCTCGAAAACCAGAGCCAATCTGAAAAAACCGCGGGCACCACTGGATTCAGCGTCCCCGAATTATGTTAAAACGCCATGTGCCCGGCTTGTCAGTTTTTTCAACTAGCATAGTGTTATTAATACGGAGTTAATAAACATTAAATGCGTACATATTTGAATAACTATTTTTTGAGCGAAGCATGACGCATCATTTATTTGAATTTTTTTTAATAATATGTTTTGTTTAAATAAATTTTTTCAATATTTAAATAGCCTGTATGTAATTTAATAATATTTTTACAAATCCGATTATTTAAAAGTATCAATTTTAATAATAATAATGTTTTCTTTGTTGCAGTAAACAATTGCAGAGATATATAATAAAGATAAGTTAAAAAGTCTTGGTGTTAGTTAAAAGCTGGCAAATCTTACTCCATATCAAAAATTGTGTCTAATGACCTTTTAGACCAATAACTTTATCCCCATTACTCTTGAGAACACTGGATAGAATTATATGCAATTCATTTAGAGATATGAACTCAAAAGTGTTCCGAAGCCTATTCTGAATATATTCCATTGCTTTTAATGTACAAGAGGTGGTTTATTTGATTGTGAGGCAGTTATTCTAAAACGAAAGGCAACCCCCCCGATATGTCAGCCCAGAACATTTTAAGATGAGAAATTGTCAGCTTTACTCTATTAAGGTTGTTGTCAAACTCAAGACGAACTGTATAATTATTGGTTTCAAAACGTTTGCAAGTAGCAGGATTCATACAAATTAGGTAAGACGATCACAAAAGACCTGTACGGAACACTGATGATTCTTTTTTTTATTTTATTTATTTGATTTCCAATACAACAAGATTTAAAATCTTATAAAAAAAACACGTTTTATGCGCAATAAAAATATGCTCTGAAAATTGTTAAAAATATGCCCCAAAAAATTCAAAAATTGCTCATTTGAAAACAAAATATTCAACAATTTGTTTACACTTCCATTAAAGAAAAACAATCCTAAAATTATAATTGGTAAAGCCCATACACCAAAGTATTTACAGACGAATTTTCGAGATTTTACCCTATTTGCAAACGATGACCAGTCATGTGCTTACAAAAACAAAGTAATGCTCAGAGGTTTGAATTCATTTGTAGCTTTTTTGGCTTAAAGAGATTGTGGGGACGGTCGCTAAATTGTTAATTAATGTTAACTTTTAAACGGAAGTTTAAGCTATTTTTATATGGGAGCTTTGGGCAAATATGAACCGATTCTAAAAGAATTTAATTTGCAGTAAAATATTTTTGGGGCGAACGCAATATAAATACCAACATTATTAAGTAAATGGTTTATGGATACAAAGAGTCTAATTTGGAAAGAAGTTGTTATGGGGAATATGTTGAATTATATACCGATTCTCACCGTTTAGATAGAATTCGTCCCTAATACAATTAAAATGTATTTACTAGGGTATTCATTCGGTTAACCGTTAATCGGTTAACCGATTAATTACTACCCGATTAACTGATCGGTTAATTTAAAATTGGCAATTTTCGAATAACGATTAAACCGGTTAATTTTAGTCGATTAACCGATGTTACAAATTTTTTTAGTTTTTTGTAGTATTATAACATATTTTTTATTGTTTTTAATTATTTGTTTCGTCTCATATAAAAAAGATATATGTATTCCAGCAATGCATTCTTAAAATACAGTACAAAAACAGAAACTAGGGGTTTGGAAATACATTTTTTGCTTTGCCAGGATGAGTCAGATGATGACCTAGCAATAGAAGAAACTCTCGATTGTAACACAAACTATTTTTAACAAAATTAGCCGAAATAATGGCATAATGGAAAATGTTATATGTTGAGAGAAATCCTGGAAAAGGACTGAGAAAAGATAATCTGTATCATGATACAAAGAAACCAAGATAACGCATTCAGCTTTTAAAAATGAAATGTTTCTGCTCATCTGCTTGACATCAGCGCATAAGTACAGCTAAAATATAGAAACACAAGAAACCAAAAATGTGTATAATAGGCTTAAGTGACGTCACATCAAACAGTTGAATTTTGTAAACATGTGCAATGCGTAATCTTGTTTTTATCATTCTTGAATCTGTATTATGGGTTGCATTCAATTTCTCCAACATCTTCGATAATTCAAAGAATTTTTTCCGAGTCAAGTTGTATCAACACTAAAGAGAAGAATCCTAAATCCTACACATTTAAACCAAATTATTTTTCCAAAATATCATTTTATAAGATTTTAAACTATTGAAATAATTAATGAAAAAATCTCAGCTAATTTTTTAATAAATGCATAAAAATATTATGTATTAATTATAAAATATGTTTTTTATATTTATGAATTACTTTTTTGTTTGCTCCTTTTAGTTCAAGAATTGTTTTGTTCGTTATATTATCGTGTTTTTTACTAATAGACTCCAATAATAAATAATTTTTGCATTTTTATTAATTGAAATTACTTAATTTATAACAAAACTTTATTAATCGGACAACCGATGAATAAAAAAATTAACCGATTAAACCAAAACCTCGGTTAATTAATCAAGCGATTAACCGATTAAAGCGAAAGCCCGATTAAATGAATACCCTAGTATTCATCAAATTTTATAAAATTATCTACATGATTGTATGTTGTACTTTGCGCACAAGGTTAACATGGACGGGCAACCAACCAGATGGAGGGATGGACATCGTTAGATCACTTTAATAGATTGATGCATCGCCAAAAACGTATATAATTGATTTTTCCTTAATTTGTGTGTATATGTAAAATTTTGAAGTTTAATATAACATTTATACTTAATGACAACCTGAAATTGAATCAACACGTTGGGCATACAGATAGATATTTAAAACAGAAAATCCAAAATATTGCAAAAAAAATTTTTTTTTTATATGTTGCGAAAGCTCTTGTAGACATCAAAAAAAAATTTAACATGTACCAAAATATGCCTCAAAAAGGCATAACATGCGCTAAACACTTAAAAACTGCTGCAAAAAGGCTCTTTTAACCAAAGTATGCAAAAAAAAATGCTCCAAACGTTAAAATATGCATAAATATGCACAAACAAATATATCGTTACCTTAATATAAAAAGGCCCCAACTCATCAAAAACACTTTTTACAGGAGAAGGAAAAAACTTAATAAAAGCTGAAATAATATAGCTACACAAACATTGTCAATATAACATAACTTCTTTATTTTTAATCTAATTTGCTTGAAATTTTAATAGAATGTGTATTAGCAACCATTCTACAAGAATCAATAAAAAAACGGATTTCCAAAAATAATGAGTTGGGGCCTTTTTATATTAAGGTAACGATATATATGTGTTCCTCTAACTCCCATTGGAGCATAGGGCGCCAAACAAATCGTTGCCAAAATTCATAAAAAGCTCTAAAATGGATAAATATATTGTTTCATACTTCATGCAAAAAACATGCAACTGCATATTTTTGGTTATTAATAAGATTTCTGTATGACGTGCTAAATTCCCAATATTTCATATTTGATAAATACACTGAAATTTATTGTTGAGGGAAAGCTAGCTTCTATGCGTATTTTACTGGTTGCTTAGGCCAGATCGTTAGGAAACCTATTCAAAAGATTTTAGAAAAGCTAAAAGTTTTATATAAATAAAACCATAAAGCGAATAAGAATTATAAACACTCAAAGTCTTACTTGTAACTATATCAAAGCTTAACAAAACATCAACAATAAACAGTGAGTTTATCTTTTCTTACATTCCCCTACAATTGGTTGGGTTTTTTCCGAATCGAATTGTAGTTGTAAGTGGGTGAAAAGAAAAAACAAAATTAAAAAACAAATTGCTTCATTTTATTGTTTTCGTAATAAAACAACAAAAAAAAAAAAAAAAAAAAAAAAAAAAAAAAAAAAAAAAAACACATTTGCCAGTTCAGTAAGTTGTGTTTCCCTCCTTATAATTATAGTAATGAAATTTAAAGTGTATAGAAACATGACGTAACCCAGCGGTAAATATTGAAAGGACCGCAAGTGGCAGGCCTTTTTGAACGCCTCATACTCCTTTCCAAAAGATTCGCTTCGTATGATAAATTTCATAAATAAATTTCCTTTTGCAAGACTTTCCAAAATATTCAGTGCACATTCGCTACTCCCTTCTTAGAGAAGGGAGAAAGGAAGTGGTTCAGTTTTATTTATTTTTTATTTTTCGTGAGCTTTCTTACTCCCTTCTTTGGAAAGGCAGTGCGGAAGGGTTTGCTCCCATTGATAACCTGTGTAAAAAATAAATAAGTATGGAATGCGGCGAGAAGGGCTTGTGAATGATAAATAAGGCCTTCTATTAGGCCTCTTTACTTATTCTAGTTACCGCTGGGAAAATATCTAGTATTTATTTAAATTTGTAACATAAAACAGAAATACCAAAAATTATTCTTTTTCAAAATTAAGTAATAAAAAAACACAATAGTAATATCTAATTTGACAGATTGAATCATCTATAATGCTTTTGCAGTTCTTTTTTAAAGCGCCTTTAAAGCAAACATTGATTGGAAAACGCCCGGATAATGGGACCAGACGTTATGTTATCATATTTTATCATGACACCGCTTGGCTACATGTTGCAAGCCCAGCAATAAACTATGTGTTTGAAAGAAGTAGTAAGAAACTTTTGCCTCATACGCCTACTAGTCCACATATTGCCCTGTCCGACTAACTGGATTACACTTCACTTCATAACAGGTCTAAATTTGTTTGCTTGGTTTGAATACGTATTTTTTTCTGCATTTACTGCGAAAATCATATACTGTTAGGACAGAGGGAAATGGTCATATCTAAAGATGTACAGTGAAAATTGGACCCACTCTAAAGCGAGAGCCATTTTCTTCGAGACCAAAAAATTTACTTGAAAGTTTGCTTAAATTTTAATAAACATTGTTTGTATGATATGAAAGGTCTAACCATAATGCCTGATGTTATTTGGGAGTCACACCTTCACGTCAAGTCTTTTTTTTGGCCAACTTAATTTGGGCAAATATACACCAATTTCAGGGAAGTGGCACACTTTCACTTTCAGAATATCAACATTTGTTCAAATGTGAATCCACGAGAGATTATTGAAAAGCCGATGCATCCACAAGTAGTGACTGTTTGGTGCGGTTTCATCCGGCCGTACACAGAAAGAAAAACACTCGGGATAAATTAAGTTTTTTATACTTACTTAAAGTACGAGTCGTACTCAAAAATTCTTGTACGAATAATACTAAGACGGACTTAAAACAATTCTAAATGGGATAACTTTCGAAAATCTTTCCCGGAATTTCTTAAAATAAGTACAAAATTCTTGCATCAGGTAAAAAAAAAAGATTAAACTTTTCGGTGGTAGTCAGTGTTACCGTCGGATATTTTCAAAAAGTACCAAAAAAAGGGGATATCTACAAAAAAAGTGGCACCAAAAAGTGGATTTTTTTAAAAAAAGGGGCACATGTTTTAAAATTAAAATAAGTACACCACATTATGTATTTTTTACGTTTTTTTTTTTTATTTATTACAACTTTAAGTGGTATAAAAACTAAAATAAATATTTTGTAAATATTTCTCTCGAGAAGTAACTTTTATTAAATATTTACTTTAATGTTTTGGTAATTCAAAAACTTTAAACTCGTTTTATGCCAAACATGTTTTTTGGATTATGACACTGTTGCAGCAAATAGAAGATATTAATGAATTGTGTTTTATATATACATTTAGTAATATATTTTTTGTACAATTCCTTTTGAATACATTTTCTTTAATTTATTTAAGACACTTTATTGCACAGGTATACTTTTTAAACTTTTTTGAAATTTATTTGCCCATTCCACCAGATTCGTATGTTTTTTGGAATGCTATGGCCGAATATGAGCACAGTTTTCTCATATCACGTCACATTTATCAGATACACCAATTGTCGTAAATTCGGATGATGTTTTGTACCACAATTAATAACAAAATCCATAGTTTTATAAGTTAATTCTACAGTCAACCTAATTACAAAAGTTGTAGGCCCAGGCCCACGATGTCGACAATAAAATTTCTTTCGTATATTTGTTATGAAAACAAAAACAAATTTTAGTTTTTATTATTGTTTTTAATATAACTATGCGAAAGAAATGTCTTGTCGACACCGTGGGCCTGGCAGCTAAGCTATAATCGGATGAAAACAAGAAATACTATGACAAAAAAACGAAAATATCACTTTTTCAAATACTTTATATATAATCAGTTTCACACTTTAATACAAATAAATGCACGGCATGCATGCATGCTACTTAATTTAAGTGCTAGTGTTTTAATTTCTTTACTATAGCATATTTAGTTTTTATCCAATTTCGTCTATTATTGCTTCAAATTTTTGTAATCAGGTTTATAGAACAAAACTATAAAACTGGATTTTGTTATTAATTGTGGTACAAAACATCTTCCGAAATTACAATAATTGGTGTATCTGATAAATGTGACGTGATGGGGGAAAACTGTGTTCATATTCGTCTTTAGCATTCCAAAAACTTTTTCAATGTCGTCCTGTGCTACATATTTATTAATAATCAGTTTCATACAAATTTTACAATTAATTGTTCTTAAAACGACTTCCATACTTTCGTAAAATGTCTTTAGCTTATTTGTTACTTTTTTTGACTAAAGCTAACTTAGTAAAAACACTATGTCGCAATGTAAAAATATGAGAGATCAATTTGTAGAAATTTAAATTCATGTATAAATGCATCTGGGTCAGTTAGTATCTTTAAACTCTGAAGCTAATTCGAAATAGTTTATATCTGTATTAGACACTATAAATATTTAAACTCTGAAGCTAATTCGAAATAGTTTATATCTGTATTAGACACTATAAATATTGGGTCTAAATACTTCAATATATTGGGTATTTGTTTTTTATATCAATTCTTATTATAAATTCATTACACAATTTTTGGTAAAAACTTAGATTTTACTTTTAATGTCAATTACACAAATTTTAGACAAGTTTTCGGAACACAACAGTTCGGTTTCTGCTTCATGACTTCTAAGGAGAGACAAATTACTTTTTATTGCCAAATATTTGAAACTTTTTGCTCTATATTCTTTTAAATATTTATATACATATATAGCAAGAAGTTTCAAATATTTGGTAAAAAAAAAGTATTTTGTCTCTCCTGAAAAGTAGTTGTTTTTGAGTTACGAGGTTGCGGAAGAAAACCATCGATATGTGAGATATCTTTATCCCCTTGTTCATAACAAATAAAATAGGTTAATAGAAAGTTTATTAAACCGATTTTCAGCTTACCACGCATGACAAGAAACAAATTTCATATAAACTTGCTTAAATATACAAATATTAAAGCAGTTTTACATATATTAAAGCTAGGGGTTATAATAAAACAGAAAGAAAAAAAGTATATGTTCCTAGTGTAAAAAGTATCAAAAAAGTGGCAAAAATCGCAAAAAGTACCACATTTGGGTGCATTTTGTAAAAGTGGCCAAATAGTATCCAAGCAGTCGAAAAAGTGGCAAATTGCCACTTTAGTGGCACCAACGGTAACGCTGGTGGTAGTGCCACTCTGAGAGTAAAATTACAAAGTGAGAGCTTAAATCTCATTAAACTTATTAAAGTAAATTATAGACATTACAACCACACAAGTAGTTAAAAACGATTTGCTTGTTATGCGAAGAAACAACAAGAACAACAGAACAAAACGAAAACACATTATTTTCATGTTTAAAAAGTAAAATTGAGAACTTTTGCTTCTCATTTAGTTCATATTTTCAGTTGAATATGTACATTAAGTTTTTAAATGAAAAAACCATATCGGGAATGATAATGGGGTTTTATAATTCAAATTCTGTAAGGTGTACTGCGCATCTAAGTCATCATAGACTTAATATGAGTGTTTGATGTAAAAAATGTAAGACACACACAAATGCACATACGTAAAGTCTATTTCTTCATCACACACAAAAATTACGGACCTGCGCAATCTTGTTTCTTTGATTCATGTGTGAAACTGGTAACTAAATCATTCATAATAAAACTCTCCTTCTAATTCCACTTTCGTTTTATTTCAAGTATGAATTCGGGATGAATCAATTTTATAATTCTTAAATCAAGCGCATTTTGAGATTGATTCAATCTTAGCTTTACTTAAATCCATCTCATTTTCGGATTATTTCAAGTATGAATTCGGGATTAAATATGGATAAGTTAAGTATTTCGATGAAAATCCGTACTTAAATCAATCTTTCTGTATTTTGTCCAAGAAAATACGTACTCACCGCAGGGTCGTTATGCTTTTTTCTTAAAAAATCGTCAAAAGTTTTAACAAAATTTTACGAAAATTTAACAAAATCAGCAAATATTTAAATTTTATTGCACTGATTTTTTATTGATTGGTTCAAAAATATAAATTTTTGGCAGGAAATTCTAAAAAGTGATATGGTAACGTTTTATTCTATTTATTTCAGCAAGTTGGCTTAGATATTATAACAAATAAGTAAAAATATATTTAAAATTTGAAAAGAAATAAATAAAGAAATACATACATATGTAACAAAAAAAATATTTTTTCATAAAAAAACTAACAAAAATTTACATTTATTTCATTCATCTATATTCTTAGACATAAATTAAAAAATAGAATCTCATTTGCAATTAACGCAAGCTATTTGTTGCAAATTGTTTTTACTGTTGAAGGTGCTAAGCCCAGGGTTCTGTCTATATTAACAGCCTTTTCACCCGACTTAAAGCATTTTATTACGTCCAATTTTAGTTCCAAACTAATGCATTTTCCTTTTTCTTTGCACTCATTTATCTTCGCAAATCGCAAATCCTTACTTCCAAACAAGCAACTTAATATGCTTAGAATTACTAACCTAACAGAATTAGATAGGAATTCCCCTCTTTACACCCAAAAAGTTTTGGTTGGCAGGACTCCGATCAGGCCAAGGGACCTTAAGATTCTACACTGATGGTTCCAAAATGGAGGACGAAGTTGGAGCTGCAGTCTACTGCCGATAACTGGGTATTCGGGAATCGTATAAGCTTCCCGATTACTGCAGCGTTTTCCAGGCGGATGTTTTTGCAGCCAAAATGGCTGCTGATTTGGCACGTGTTCCCGGCACCGATAACTCGCAGGTAAACTTTTTCATTGATAGTCAGGCGGCGATCAAGGCTATAACCGCGGAATACTCATACTCATCTGTCGTCCAGGAGTGTAGGGACTCGATAGATAGACTCTGTGTCAATAGGAGAGTGCATATCTACTGGGTTCGCGGTCACCAGGGCATAGAGGGCAACGAAGAGGTGGACGAATTGGCAAAACGGGGGGCCCGTTTACCACGCGATAGGATGGTGGTCATTCCGGCTCCAATTCAGAATATAAGGAGAGATACGGACTCTGCTATACGGAGGAGATCGGAGGCGTTTTGGGAAAACACAGAAACGTGCAGGGTTTCCAAGGTTATGTGGGGATCCTATGATCCGGAGTCGTCGAAAATTCTTCTGTCGCTATCGAGAAGGGACTGTAGAATTCTGATAGGTTTTATAACGGGTCATTGTTGGACTGCGGTATACGCCTATAGGGCGGGCCGGTTGAATAGTGACAATTGTAGATTTTGTGGGGTACCAGGGGAAAAGGAGACGGTAGAGCACTTGCTATGCTACTGTCCGGCACTCGTGCGCTCCAGAGCGAACTGTCTGGGAGATCATTATCTCCAAGATCTCGGGGAAGTCTCTGGAATTGGGTTAATGAGACTCCTTGCATTCGTCAAGAGAGTGTGGGGTACCTTGGATACCATCACATCTGACTGACCTTTTTACTTTCTTCTGTTATCTGTTATCTGTTATCGTACAATTGTGGTAACGCTAGGGACCTATTTGGTCTATGCGGGGTCTTTGTGACCGGCCACTCTAACCTAACCTAACCTAACACCCAAAAAGAAAAATTCTCCACATGTGATAATGACTTCAGTGAAAAAATCCAATTGCATGTAGAGACGAAAATCGGAATCATAACGACGCAAAGCGGATTTAACCAATTTTAAAAAAGCATCGCAAATCAAAACGATTGATGGCATTCATATAATTGTAGTATTCGAATTACTAATGCTTCTAATGAAAGCCACATGGTTTGGGATGGGAAAATAATTTTTTTTTTTTTTTGTTTAATTTCCAATAATTTTTGTATTTCGAAAAATTGATTGTTATGTTTTGGACAGTTCCCAATATAATTGTAAATATTTTTTGTAAGTGTTTTATTGGTGCCAGAAAATCCTCATAACACTATTATTTATAGTAAAAAAAAATCGTCAATCGTCATTTTACTGTATTTTCTCAAAAAATCACCAAAATTACGAAAAATTGTCACATCTAACAACCCTGACTCACCGTACTATTAATACCGCCTCGGATTGATTTGAGCACCGATGGATTAATTTTTTTTTTTTTTTTTTTAAATGTATTTCTTCGAAAATAACGTCGGCCAAGCAGTGACCGTGAATGGTGTTCGCTATCTCGAGATGATAACGGCCTTATTGTGGCCAAAAATTGAGGAAGAGATAACTCGCCACATTAACGACATTGAACCTCAATTATGTCTCAGAGTCATTGAAAATATGGACCATCGGATAGAGTAATGCCACCGCAGCCGTGGCGAGAATGTGCCCGATATTTTGTTTCACACATAATTGTCATAGATCCTTCTATAATAATAAAAAATATACATATAGATAATTTTCTGAAAGCTTTTTGTTATATTTACAATTAACCTCGTGCCTTTTGGTTCATTATCCCAAAAAAAATTAAAGCTTAATTTTTATTGTAAAATAATGGTTTCATTGGAACATTTTTTTAGAATTTTCCGCTGATTATGTATTTGATATACCCTGAGTTTAAAAAAAAAGTAACCCACATTAAAATTTTAGTACTTACATATATATATGTGTGTACATACGTACACAATGGCCATTTTGCAATTCTGAAGTTTTTTTATAATTTTTTTGTTAACTCTTTTAAAGACAATTTAATTTCATAGCTTTATCATTTCATCTTAATAATTTAAAATGTTTGTGAAAGCACCAAAAAAAAAAAAAAATATATAAAATTTACTTTAAAACCCCCCGACAATTAATCCTGTGAAAGAAGGAAACATTGTTGGATCCATCCATGCATGCAATTTTCCTCCAGCGACAATTTAATCACATATTTTTTGCAAAAAAATTAAATAAATAAATTTTGGAAAAATAAAACCCTTAAAAGCTGTGGCCGTAACTCAATAAGAAGATACAATCCAGCCATTATTTGCCCAAACAAAAGGGGGAAAAGGCTTGGAAAAAAACGAGAATATTTTGTTGGCAAATGACGACAATTTGTTATTTTTTTAAATTTTTGGTGTTGAGGTTATTTAATTTCGTTTCTCTAAATGTTGCACATTATTTTTGTGTTTATTTGTTGTTGCTTTTTTACTTTAATAATATAAATTTTTTTTTATTGTGGCACTTTTATCTGACAATGGGTAATATTTCAACATGGGCAGGTGCCACTTACCACCACAGCCGCCACGTTTACACAAATGTGTTGAATGTTTCGCACAGTTGCGCACTTTGTTCGCTTTTTTTCTTTGGCTTTTTTATATTTTATGTAACCATTCATTTGCAATTTTTTTTCCTTATTTTTAAATATCTTTACATTGTTTTAAAAACGTCTGATAAAAACATAATGTTTGCACAAGAATGGTAATGAGCCAGTCGCATACCAGCAACCACATCAAAAGTTTAATAAATTTACAAAAAACCATGTACTTTTAGCACCCACCATTAAAATAATTACGAGCGTTTTACCATTTATGTGTGCTAAAAATCGTTAATAGAAACACTATAAGCTAATTGCTTTTTTTTTTGTCAAGAAATTTTGAAATAATTTTCAAAATGTTGCCAAAACATTTTTCATAATTTTTGCTTTAATTTGGGAAGAAGATATCTAGCTTAAACTAATCTTGAAACGGGATTTTGAAAAATGGTTTCTCTAATTTTGGATTTTGTTCCAACGGTAAAAGTCTTTAAATTTTTTTTTTTAGCAATTTGTGATTTTTGACACCGAAAACAATGACAAATGGGAAATAAAGAGATTTCCTGGCGGATCTCCACGAAACTCTTTATTCATTAGGGAAACTTTAACCTACTAACACAACACATTTAATTATTTATTTTATATTTGAAGTTTCACAACACCGCACAGTGTCAGATTATGCATTTTAGGGGAACTGAAGTCTGTATTTTAAAAACTATCAAAGTTAAAGCTGCGAATTTTTTCAAAAATTGGGCAAAATCGGAGAACTGGTACGCCCACCCCCATATAACAGTAACAATAAATATGCATAGGGTGTCCCACTTAAAGATGCAAAATGGTCGCCAGGGGATTCCTAACGCAAAAACAATAATGTGAAGTTATTCGGACGTTACTACACTGACAAAAATGTGACACCTGTGCCCATGTTCTGTAACTCTCGCGTCGAGAAACTTTTCGATTGAATTGTGTGAAATGAAACAAAAATGCCATATATTGAAACAAACAGCTAATTTTTTTACTAAACTGTGTCTGTAACATTTTTGACGAGTACTAGCTGTCACGAAAGGAAATTACTCGCCAATTTACAGAAAAAGTGTGTCTGTAACATTTTTGTGAGAAAAGTTCCCGTTTTAAACTGTCAAATTAACTCACGAAAAAAAAAATGGGACGAGAAACAATTTTAAGACTAAAAAACGATTAAAAATGCGAAATGCATAGAATAATAATAATAGTATTTTGTTCTTGGCACATTTTTTCATTGTTTAATAATTTAGCTTTTAACATTTTTATGAAATATATGAATTTGTTCAATGCTCATTTGCAAACAACAAACATTTAAGTCGCACTTTACATTATTTGGTATAGCCGACGGTTGTATTTTCGCCGCCGTCGTTGTAAAGATTTCAATTGTAGTAAATTTTGATCGCCGTCAACGCTATGGGTGACTGGCGCTCTCAACGTCTGCAATTTCACATGGGCTTCAAGTGTAATATTATGTCATTTATAACGTCACGACGTTATCTCTTTTAATATTTTTCGACATGAGTTACTGTACAGACACACTTTTTTCTGACTTTTCGAGAAACGATGGAATATTTAATTATATAATGCATGGTAGGTAAGTATATGAAAGTTTTAATGTTTTATTTAAATTATTTATTCCAAATCAGACCGATTAGAGTCATTGTTATATTCAGCCATGTCACTGAATGCAATTTCGTTCGGAAATGGAATTCAATCCACAAAACCGAAACCGAAAAACGAATTGAAATCATCTTTAGTTTCATGAACGGAATTAAAATTTTTTGTATCTTAAAGTTAAAAAAAACCCTTTCAAACTACTTTTTTCAATAAAGAATATTGCTTTTTATTAATTTATTCAAGGTATGCTTATAATTATTTAACTTTTATTTATTTATTTTGTAAATTTCTTATTCATTGTATTCATAAAAATTTTTAAATTTAAACAAATTAATTGTACCGGATGCCCAAAATAAAGAGTAAAAACATTAGTTACAAAATGTATGTACATTCATATACATAAATATATTCTCATTTTTTTTTTCTAAATAATTTAAAGTTTTTATATTAAAAGGGGAAAACATCGAAGCTCCGGTCAGGACAAATTCTTCATTGATTTAATGGAGCAACATCAAGATATTGCCAGGGGTTACACGAAAGACTATCGAGTTGTTGTTGATGCACATTGGCTGGAATTGGCAAAGGATTTAAATGTATCTGGGCCACCTATCAAGGATGTTATGGGCTGGAAAAAACATGGGCAGATTGTAAGACTAACGTAAAAAAGTAAGATGTGCCACAACTAGATGGAAAACCAAAAAAACTGGGGGTGGTGAGTACAATAAGTACGTGTTGACAGATATCGAGGAGGCCATTGCCAGAATCTGCGGCTTTCATAAAAGCATTGAAGGTATTAGCGGTGCCAAAAGTTTTGCTTATAACGATGCAGTTTTATGATTCTGAAAACGAGAACGATGAAATTAATGAAAGCCCTTTAACATCAAAACGTAAAAACTTTGATTCCAACTTTTCGCAAAAGCAACCAACACAAGAATCCACTGCTAAAAATGAGGCCAAACCTGATTCAAATGTATCGCCACCATGTACTCCATGTGAAGGGAGTTCTTTATTACGTGACAGTAAGCAAATTAAAAGAAGCACGCCACAGACTTCTTCAAAACTTGATGTCAACAGTCTTTTATCCGAGGAAAACCAACATTTAGAAAATTTGGTAAAACTTATGGAAGACAAGTCAAATGAAGAAAAAAGACTTGCCAATTTAATGGAAGAACAACGAGACCAAATGATAGCTCAAAACCAAAACATTAATAGGCTTTGCAACATTTTGGAGAAGTATTTTGAAGATATGCCAAAAGCCAAATAAGAAGTTCCTTAAAATACAAACCGCCGTGTTCATTAACGCTTGTTAAATTTAAATTACATTTATTACAAATTTGTTCTGTAATCCTTTTCTAAATAAAAATGTTTTTTTTGAATACAGGTAAAATTAAATTAGTTTTTGTTTTACTTTTTTGTACAAAAATTTTGTTTAAAAAATTTATTAACTGCCAGGCCCACAATATCGACAAGAACATTTCTTTTGCATATTTATATTAAAAACAATAATAAAAAACTAAAATTAGTTTTTTGTTTTCAATATAAATATACGAAAGAAATGTTCTTGTCGACATTGTGGGCCAGGCTGTAAATTAAAAAAAAAAATTTAAGTAAAGCGATTTTTTTTAAATGTAATATATTCTTTTTTATTAAATAAAATAATTTATTTGTGATGCAATTTCACTTTTTAGGCGCTGGGCAACGTTATAATAAAGTCGTTCAAGTACTTCATCTTCATCAATTTCAACTATATGCTCGTTTTTCATAGCCATGGTATCTTCTTCAAGATGTATGTTGTTTTCTCTACATATTAGAGTATCCACTCGATTAATCGTTGTTCGACTAATCGAAGAATTTTTCCGCCGTTATTTGATCGAATAATAAAAATACCCAATTTCTAATAACGAATAACTCGAACAATTCATGTCAATTAATCGATTAAGATTAATATCTTTTAAAATTCTAAATACTTTTTTAATATAAAAATATTTGTTTTTTAGATTTTTAACTATTTAAGATAATTTAAAACTAAATTAAATGTGATAACATTACATTGATAAAATTAAAGGAGATTACAAAAGTTGATATAAGTTATCAGTGAATTTTAAATCAAAGTAAAAAAATACGGAGATTTTTAAAAAAATTTTAACTGAGATTGTCCAACGACTTCAATTTCACTTGATTTGTAAGAATATTAAATTGGTTTTAACAGTTTTTCATAACTGGCTGGCACCTCTTACAAAAAGTGCCATGAATAAAAAGACAACCAAATAATAAATAAATAAAAAATGATTTTAAAAAAATATGAGCTAGGTCCCGAATTAAACAGGCGGGACACAATTGGAAATTATAAACCGAAAAAAATAATGGTTCCCGCCTGCTTCTAAGCATAACTGTACTAAACCTTGGCTTTCATATCTCGAATTATTCGAGTAATTCGAACAATTTAAAACCCTTACTCGATTAATCGAGCAATTTTAAAATTATAAAATCGATTAATTCCTTACTCGAACAAAACCAAAAGTCGAATCATTGGATACTCTACTACATACATATATTGTGTAGAGCAAAACAGATGTTTGTTTTCTCAACCACTTTCTCGGGTGTGGAACGTGATGTACCTTGTTAACACCTTAAACGACTTTTTAATACGCCTATTGTGCGTTCTATAATGTTACGACAAGACGCGTGTTTTTTATTAAACTGGTGCTCAATTTTTTCCGCCGTAACATTTTTGAAAGGAATAATTAAAAACGGTTCCAGGCCTTAACCAGAATCGCCCAACAGCCATGAATTTTTATTTCCATTCGAATACACTGTATGTTATTTTTTAAGTCATAAAAAAATAACCATATACGGACAATAAATAACCATAAAGGACCAAAAAAATAAAAGACCCGTGTCTCCCAGTTTTGCCCAAAGTCATGCACTTTTTTCATGGGCCCCAAAGATTTGGGGCCTCGGTGTAATTTTTGCAAAAAAGTGATAATTTTCTCAGGCTCATATCTTGCAAGCCGTTCGGAATTTTGATTAATCTTCTGAGACAAAGTTGTAGCTCTCTAAGGCCGTCAGCCAGATGGAGACACAGGGGGACTAACACGCATCTTTGTGATCGTGCCGTAACTGTGACTCACTTCTGGAAGTGCGACTATACCCTCCACGTGGGGACGGCTGGTAACAGATCCTCAGCACGGTCATGTCTCTGCTGTGGATGCTGGCTAATGGTAGTCGGGCGGAGAGAAGACAACTCTACAAAAAATCACCCCAATCCAAGGTGGAACAGCTTACGCCGATGGATGCATGGCCAGAGGGGAGTTTGGTCGTTAGTAAGCGGACTCTGGATACAGGTCGACCTCCAGTTTAAACTTAGACTTCCCATGGTACACGGGCTCTGCCATGGGTGACCATATCCATCCCTTCATTAAAACAAGAAAAATTATGGATACAACTTTTAACGAAAAAAATGAGTTGGATGAGACTCTAAAACCATCAACCACCAACATTAGCGGAGCCATTGGGCACGTTAACGCTGGTACCAAACTTCAAGAAGCGAACAGATGGTTCGTGAATGAAGGAGCTGAGGAAATGACCTCAGCAGTTGGAAATCCGCAGCAAGGGGTACTGTCTTCTAGCTCGGTGAACCCAACAAGTAACCTGACAACCGACAACAATGGCAGCGCCACTGGGCAAGCAGTTGAAGGTACCAACCTGGAGGCGGAGGACAAAAGGTCCAAGGAGGCGGCAACTTGTGCCACGACCGAAATGCCTAGAACAACACTAGAGGAGATAATGTCCTCTAGCTCTGACACCGAAGTCGCTGAGCAGGATGATGCTTGCAGCTTGAACTCGGTGAAGTCTGGCAGCACAGTGCGAGGCGTAAATTTACAGGGGCTCAGCCTGGAATCCGGAATGGGATTCGTTAAGCTCAACTCTAGGGAGCGGCGGTTATTTAAAGCTGCTTTAAAAAAAGGACTGTCGAGGGAAGACGCCTTAAGGGACGCCACAAGGGCTCCGGCAGTCGCAACACTAAAGAGGGAACGATCAGAAAACTCTCCCTCTACTGGAGCTCCGGCAAAGCGTGCATGTGCGAGACAGACATATGCCCAAAAGGTCCAGACGCCAAAGGGCGTTAGACTGGGTTTTGTCTCAGCAACTGAGGCTCCGTCACTAACTGCCGACCAGATTGAAAGAATCAAAAATACGATTCTTCAGGCGGTTATTGAAAAAGCGGGAACTTTCAAACCACAGTTTGAAAGCTGTCTACGGCGCACCGACTGGTTGATGCTTGTGTGCGTCAACAATGAGACGGCGGAATGGACTAAGTCCAACCTTGCTTACATCAAGGAAAAATCAGGGGTGGAATGTAAGATCGTCCTTGAAGAAGAATTCCCCCGCACGCACTTTGTGAGAGGATACTTCCCACATAGTCTCGAGCTGCCTAATGAAAGGGTCCTGGCCTTCATAGCAGCTCAGAATGACTTGGCTGCAACTCATTGGGCAGTGGCTCAGAGACAAGTACATGGCGAATTCCTCCATCTTCGTCTGGCAGTGGATACTTGCTCCTACCAGAAGCTTGTGAAGATGGGAGGCAAGGTCAGCTACTGCTTTGGGCAGGTGAGACTGCACCTTAAGAACAATGGTTCAAAGGATGGTGGCAAGGAAAAAGACGAAAAGCCGGCGGAGGATGCGGCGAAAAAAGCTGGCAAATCGTCGCCAATCAGAGGAAAGGAACCCGCCCTTGATGATGGCCCGTCTACCAGCAGGGCAGCTTATGCTCGCGGGAATAAACGGGCAGACAAGGGAAGTGTGGCGAAAATCGTCCGAAGGCCTCAACCCCCGGCCAAAAGCAGCACACCCAACCCTGGGGAAAGATTAGAGAAACCGACCAAAGGGTCGCGAGGGAAGGGACCCCGACGTAACCGGTTGGGGGATTTAGTGCAGCGGTCCATTAGGGATAGCGATGGGCACCATTAGGGTGCTACAGGCAAACCTGCACCACGCCAAAGGGGCGTCGGCCACGCTGTGCAGGATCTTTGCCGAAGAAAACATCGGTCTTGCGCTTTTGCAGGAGCCATGGATCAATAGTGGCCGGATCCGGGGACTACAATCCCAATCAAGTAAGCTGATTTATGATCGGTCAGTGGACAAGCCGCGCGCAGCGTTGCTTGTCGACAATTGTGTTGACATAATTCCATTGACTAATTTTATTTTCAGAGATCTAGTGGCAGCACAGATGATTATACCCACTGAACGGGGGTCGTCGGAAATCGTCGTTGCGACGGCCTATTTCCCCGGCGAAGAAGATCTAGCCCCACCAAAAGAGGTGGCGGACCTGGTGATGTACTGCGGTGTGCATGGAAAGCAGCTTATCCTGGGCTGCGATGCCAATGCCCATCACACCGTTTGGGGTAGCAGCAACATCAACAAAAGAGGTGAGTTACTACTGGAATATCTGGTAGGTACGAACTTAGACATAGCCAATGTCGGCTGTAAGCCGACCTTTATTAATGCGATCAGGGAGGAGGTATTAGACCTTACACTGGTTAGCGGCGCTTTGCGCGATTCAATTCGTAACTGGAGGGTTACGGATGAGGCCTCGCTGTCGGACCATCAACATATTAGGTTTGACATACCGGGGGGGGAGGATTTGCGTAGAGGCGCTTACAATCCCAGACGAACGGACTGGAATGAGTTCAGGTCCCTTGTGAATCGGAAGGCTGGGCTCCTTATGACAGATATCAGGTCTGTTGATGATATTGAGCTAGCAGCCAACCTTGTTGAAGAAACATTGCTCTCCTCCTTTCGAGGGAGTACGACATTGCGACCCTTAAGCTCCAGCCGTAGGACTCCATGGTGGAATGAGACGCTCGAGCAGAAGCGGAGGCATGTCAGAAGGTTATTCAACAAGGCAAAACGGACCAAAAACTGGCAGGAGTACAAAGGTGCCCTAACGGAATATAACAAATCCTTACGTAAATCTAAACGGGATTCATGGAGGAACTTTTGCAGTAGTGTCGCGGGCCTTCCTAGCGCGGCAAGACTTCACAGGGTAATGACCAAGGGACACTCAAATGGAGTGGGTCTGGTGGAGGGAACAGATGGTTCCTTCACGACAAACCGCAGGGAGACATTGGAAACCTTGCTAAAAGTACACTTTCCGGGCTCGACTATTGTGGATGATACTGGACCTACAAATGTCGAGGCGGCAATTCCGGGGACTCGCCGGGCTAATGGGTTAGCCGGTAGGATTTTCGATGAGGATAGGGTACGGTGGGCAGTTGGCTCGTTCGGCCCATTCAAATCACCAGGAGGTGACGGAATCTTTCCTGTATTATTACAGGAGAGTCTTGATATGATAGTAGGGCCTCTGATTGGTCTTTTTAGGGCAAGCTTCACCTGGGGATATATTCCGACCACTTGGCGCACGGTCAGGGTTGTATTTATTCCCAAAGCTGGCAACAGGCCGCTGGAGAAGCCGAAATCCTATCGACCTATCAGCCTTACTTCATTTTTGCTCAAGACTGTTGAGCGGCTACTGGACCTGCACATCAGGGAGAAACTGCAGGCTTCCACGCCACTGCACCGAACGCAGTTTGCTTATCAAAAGGGTAAGTCAACTGAGGTGGCATTGCATCATTTGGTTGCGCAGATAGAAAAGGCACAACGTAATGGGGAGATCGCATTGTGTGCATTTCTTGACGTGGAGGGTGCCTTTGACAACACGAGCTACGGTTCTATCACGGATGCTCTGGCGCGGAAGCGGATAGACGAGCTCACGATCAACTGGATCGGGGCGATGTTGAGGGGAAGAAAAATCACTGCCTCCTGGAATGACACTAGTGTCAGCATCAGTGCTGTTAAGGGTTGTCCACAGGGGGGGGTGCTATCACCTTTATTATGGTGCCTGGTGATTGATGATCTGCTGGTCCAGCTCGAGGGATATGGCCTTCGGGCCATTGGCTATGCGGACGACCTGGCAATAGTGGTGACTGGAAAATTTGAGAGCACCATCACGGAGGTGATGCAGGGTGCTCTCAATAGGGTTCTTGGATGGTGCCATGAAAGGGGGTTGAATATCAACCCTAACAAGGCGGTCGTGATACCGTTCACGAGGAGGTACAACTACAGGCTTGAGAAGCTAGTAGTGGACGGAATTGAGGTTGAGTATTCCAATGAGGTCAAATATCTGGGAATAATTCTGGACAGACGGCTCAATTGGAACTCGCACTTGGATCAAACCCTCGGAAAGGCGGTAAGGGCCTTCTGGGCATGCAGGGGCTTCTTTGGGAGAACTTGGGGCTTTAGTCCAAGTATGGTAAGGTGGCTATACTTTATGATGGTTAGACCTATAATTACCTACGGATCATTGGTATGGTGGCCTAAGATTCGGCAGGAGACTGCAAGGAGGAAGTGCAACAGGCTGCAGCGGATGGTGTGTCTTGCCCTGACGGGGGTAATGCGCACATGTCCCACAGCAGCACTTGAGGTTATAGTGGGCATATTGCCACTACACATCCATATAAGGAAGACTGCGATGTCCGGTCTCCTTAGGATCAAGCTAACTTCGGGACTTGCTGAGGTCCAGGGGCATGCTGGCTTGATGGACATGGCTCCGGGTCTATCTGTCTGTACGAGGGCAGACATAATGACCACGGAACTGGTCTTCAACAGACGGTTCAAGGCAATCGTTCCGGACGAAAGGTCCTGGAGTGATGGGAATCCATGTCGGGGAAACCATGAATTGCACTGGTATACTGACGGGTCAAAATCGGAGCACGGAGTGGGTGCAGGGGTTTTTGGACCTAATACACGACTCTCGATGGCAATGGGCGAATCGCCGAGTGTTTTTCAGGCCGAGATTTGCGCCATTGATGTGTGTTGCGGCAACATTCTGAATACGGGAATGGTTGGCGGCAGTAATGTGATTTTCACTGATAGCCAAGCGGCCATTAAAGCACTCTCTTCTTGGAGAATGTCCTCGAGGCTGGTGGCGGAGTGCCGTGAAAAGCTACAGGAGCTGGGAACAAGGGGCAGATTGACGCTCTGCTGGGTGCCAGGGCACTCAGGGATCCCGGGTAACAAAATGGCTGATGAGCTGGCCAGGGCTGGTTCCAACGCGCGGATGATAGGTCCCGAGCCCTTCTGTGGACTAAGTTGGGCAGGGGTCCAGTCCGTCATGGAGGACTGGGCTCTGGACGAACATAGGGGATACTGGGTATCGCTTCCGGGAATGCGTCAGGCAAGAAGATTTATCTCTCCCGGGAATGTAATGAGGACGAATGGTCTCGGCAGACGGGATCTGCGACTGCTGGTGGCCTATTTGACTGGTCACCATACGATCAAATACCATCTTTATCGGATGGGCCTGGCTGAGGATCAGGAATGCAGACTATGTCTGGACGGGGACGAGACGACGGAGCATGTACTGTGTGACTGCCCGGCGCTGGCATGGGCCAGGAGGAGGCACTTGGGGCATGGTATAATGTGTGCGTCCCGAATCGGTAAGATATCGGCAAAGGCCCTGGTTGGGTTCCTATGGGAAGCGGAGGGACTTTTGGCCAGCTAGGGGGAGTGGGTACAATAGACCTGACTTGGTCGCGGTACCTGTCACTGTGGGGAAACCTCCCCGCTCTAATGTGGAAAAAAAAAAAAAAAAAAAAAAAAAGTTGTAGCTCTTGCATTAAACAAAAATTGTAAAAATTGTGAAAATCAAAAAAACTTTATCTTCAAGATCAAAATGGCAAAAAACTTTTAAAAATTAGATTTTTTATCTTTTTTCCGCTATTCAGGTCCACAGGACTTTGGGCAAAACTGGGAGACACGGGTATTTTTGTTTTTGGTTCTTTATGGTTATTTATTGTCGGTATATGGTTATTTTTTTTCGTGTTGCACTGTGATATTCATTTGAAAAATACGTTCTTGCGCTGCTCATATTCCAAATGAAGTAGTCATGGCAAGATCCAGGTCTGCAACTGTCCACAGCTCGTACTTTCATTTTGTAAGCATATATCTGAAACAAACTTTACATATGCAAGTTAAATTGCAATCAAAATACTGCACATATTAATTAAAATACAAAATATTCTTACAATCATTGCGTTAATGCTGTAAGTTCCCTTGCGGTTCAAAAAAAGTGATTCATCTTCAGATGGCTTACTGAGCTTGATGTGTGTGCCACCGATGCAGCCAACTATGCCAGCAATTTGGTATTTCTCAAAAAAAAAGATTTGGATCTATGTCTTTCTTCATAAGGCATTTCTAGTTTTATCCATTGTGGGCATAACACGTTTTCAGCTGCTTTTATCACTCGCCATATTATTGTGGACACGGTCTCGCTAAACTTATATCGACAACTTTTCCTTTAATATTAATAAAACCAAATTATAGAAAGTTTTAGAAAAGTTCATTTGTGCTTACCAATAACATTTTGAAATGAGCCAGTTGCTAAGAATCTGATTGTTGTGGCTAATTGTAGAGTTGCAGGTATACTTGATCTCTGAAGCTGACTTGAAATTTGTTCCAACACCATTACAAATGCTTCTTTATTGACACGGTAATAGCTTATAAGTCTGCAATTTTTTTTTTGGATACCAATATGTGTTGTTTTAGATTTTATATTAAAAAAAAACTTGCATTTCACTTGGGTATGACAAAGGATCAGAAGCATCACTTAAAGCTCGACGACGTCACTTTTCTGCCGCATATTGATTTCTTCTATTTTACAATGCAGCAAGAATAGATACGCCTGACCAGGGTTACCGTTGGAAATTTTCGAAAAGGGTCACAAAAAGGGGATTTTAAAGAAAAAGAGGTCAACTAAAGGGTATTTCAATAAAAAAAGGGTCAAGTTTTTTATGAGCAGTATTTCCCATTTTAACGAACATAATAATAATACAAACAAACAAAAAATATTTATTTCAGTAAGGAAGTGCTCAAAAAACTTAATTTTTTATGGAATGCCCTATCCTGTTTTTAACGGTGCAGTGAAATAACGCCGGGAGAAATAACACCGGTGGGTGTAATTTCCCAATGAAAAGGAAATAACGCCGGCCGGCCTTATTTCCTATTGCGAAAAGAAATAAGACCCCCGGGGTGTTATTTCCTCTTTAAAGCAGACTTTATTTCTTTTTGCAAGAGGAAATAAAGCCGACCGGCGTTATTTCCTTTTCATTGGGAAATAACGCCTGCGAATGTAACTAATCAAAGCATTTTATATTTACAATAAACATAAGTATGCAGAAATAAAATTTTAACTAAAGCTTGTCTGTATAGCCGGCCTTCGGCCGGGCGCAAGGATTTTCTCCTCCATGGTATAACAAACGCTGAAGTGAAATAACGCCGGCTTTATTTCCTCTTGCAAAAAGAAGTAAGACCCCCGGGGTCTTATTTCCTCTTTGGAGCCGGCGTTATTTCTTTTTGCAATAGGAAATAAGGCCGGCCGGCGTTATTTCCTTTTCATCGGGAAATTACACCCACCGGTGTTATTTCTCCCGGCGTTATTTCACTTCACCGTTTTTAACACCTGAAATAAAGTTTGTTCATTATTATTATAGCTAATTTTTTTAAGCTTTTTATGTTTTTTCCGATATTTTCTTTTTTTTAACCGAATTAAATTGCAATCGTTCCCGAATTATTGCCATGTTCGCGTTGAAGCGATTTATTCATGTACGTTTTTACGATTTTTAATAAATGTTAGACTTTGCTAACATACCGCTGTTACCAAATATTTGGGAATTTCCGCTTATTTAGCAATTTTTACCGAATGTTTTCATTTCTGTTAGTTTTAGGGGCTTTTAATCAATTTTATGGCGCTAATTTTGCAAAGTTTTCCAAATATTAAAATTTTGAGTGGCTTTGTTTCTCTTTGAGGCAATCGTCGCCGTTTTAAAAATAGCCGCATACATAAACTAAAGTCACCTTTTTTACAGCGCACTCTCAACACTGTCGATTCAAAAAAGGGCGAAAAGTTCAATACCTTATGCCATTATTAAGGTTGAATTTTTTAGAATAAATCATGCTACTCTTTAAGAGATCAAAAAAATTATAAGAAACGAACACCAAATTGCATTTTTTTAAATAAAATGCCACATATTTTCTTTTTTTTTTAAGAAACCACCATAAAAAAAATAACAAATATGTATATGAATTATGTTTGCTTTAAGGGAAATTGTACTTTACCATCAAAAATCTAATTTAGAAGTCGTGAAAAATCTTTTAACACAAACTTTTAAGGAATGTGCGTTCTATATTTTGTTATTAAATCTTCACTTGAAGTCCATTCCTACATCTCCGCTTCAAACAAATTAGGAGAAGAAAGCATGGAATTGAAAGTTTCTACTTTGAGTCTGTTCCATATCAAGCTATGATTATTTCGAAAACATTTGTTTAGCACTACTGTTCCGAAGTGTTGTCAAAAAACAAAATGGGAGTGATGTTTCCAAAAAATGGTCAAAAAGTGTCACAAAATAGGTGAAAATGATACAAAGGTATAATTTAAAAAAAGGGTCATAAAAGGTATCAAGACTGTCAAAAAAGGGACAAATTGATACTTAAGTATCACAACGGTAACGCTGCGCCTGACATTTTAATGGTTTTTTATAATGTTTTCTTATTAAAACTTTTAAATTTGTAACTCTTTTTTTTTTTTTTTTTTTTTGCTTGAAAATAAAAGTTTTTGGCGAACTATTTAAGTTGTAATGCTAGGGTATCACACAATTTTTGGAGCATCAACCACAAAACCTCGTTCGACCTAAACATTCGTATAGGAAGGCGAAAGCTTCCAGAATCCGCTCCAGAGTATTTAAGTCTCCACCAGTAAACGTCTGAGTTATTTCCTTGGTACTCCACCAGTAAAACGTCTGAGTTATATATGGTTCTCCACCAGTCACATTGAGTTAATTTTGGTTCTCCACTAGACAACACACAAAAACATTGAGCTTAAAAACGATTGCATAAAGTTAATGTAGACACCACAAAAACTGTAACTCGGTACAGTTATACGACGCCGAACCACTAACCAATGCGGGGTGACAACGCAAAACGCACGAAAAGCAGACAAACAAGAACGACCTGTTTGTCCTTAAGAAATAATGACAAAAAGCCCGAGCTGCTTCTCCACTCAGAGCAGTTTTACGAGTGTTGTAACTCTTTAAAATTTTTGTTTGGTTTTTAACAATTTTGTACAGCTGTTTTCTGTTTTGCTACGTTAATACATTGCCACATTATGCTTTTATAGAAACTTATATTGCTTACATTTTTAACAAAAATAACGTTTTAAACTTTTTTTCGGATTGATCAAAACGAACGGAATCCAGAGCACCAAAAATTAACTCTTTCGGAATGGCAAATACGGAATCAAATCCAATCCGAACGGAATCTTTGACACGGCTGAATATACCATCCGCGTAGCATAAATCGGTATCAATTATCATTGCCAGGTCCTGGTCAGGAGAAAGAGTTGTTGGCCTTTCACTACACATTCTAGCCATTTTTATAGCGACACCTCTTTTTGGCGATGCATTTTCAAGCTCAGTTACGATTGCCGCTGAAGATAGAGTTGTAAGGCAGCTGCCATTAACAACCCATTCGGATTGGTCACTTTCAGAAGCTCCTTAGCTTTTTTTGCTTTTATTTTATGACAGTCATCGAAATTTGTTTTTTGTCTACCACCACTGGGCTCTGAATCAGAAGTTTTACATAAGTATAATAAGAAATCAATTTTATGTACGAGCCAATTGCTGTTGCATTTTAAAAACTTCAATTTTGATCTTTGAGACTTCCTCCACTTTTCCAGTATTTCATTTTTTACTGAACTAATATTTCCTAAAATAAAATCCAAGACGCGCTCATATTAATTATTTGACACAGATGAACACCAAACATCGAAAATTTGTTGATGCGACATTTGCGAGTTCATGCTGAAGTTTTAAAAAAGATATTTTGTTACCCCAATATGTTACAGTCAAATCCCGATAATTCGTACCCCGATAAATCGTAATTCCCGATAATTCGTAATAAACTGTCGGTCCCTTGAAAAAATTTCGTTAATTCGTAAAATTTCCATACATTTTGGTCCCTCGATAATTCGTAATTATTTTTTTCAAATAAAATCTTCTTTACCTCTTATAAATCGTAATTGTTTGCTAACTACCACTTATAACTCGTAATGAAAACAACAGAAACATGGAAAGAATGATTATTTGCTTACCGCTATTTTGTTTGCGTGGGTTTTTGCTTGTGTGTGTTTATTTTCTTAACAGTGTAGCCACACGATCAAGATTTTCTTGATAGTCTTTTACATATACTATTTGTTAAAATTTTCAAAAATTTAAAGTTGTGACGTAGGCTGCATTCAATTTTTGTGCAATTTACTTTCAAGATGTCATCAAGAAAACAATTTATAAAGGCAAACGAAAAATTTGCTCACTAACCTTGAAATCAGCTGTTTTCTTGAACGTAAATTGAAACACTCACTGGAAAGAGAATTTTAAAGGCAAGTTCGTTTCAATTTTTAAAAGTATGAGTGTATTGGTAAAAAAGTGTGAGTGTATTAAAACTTGATAGGCAGGTAAGATAAGTTTGTTACATAATAAAAAAAAATGTCAAAGCGCACTCATAAAACTCTGTCGGTGGTACAAAAACAACAAATTTTTGCAGCCATTGACAATGGAGAGAAAAAAATAGACGTTGCTAAGCGATTTTAAATTCCTCCATCAACTCTTACTTCAGTCCTTCAAAAAAGAGAATTTATTATGCAAAAATCTTCCGGCAGTAAGCTTAAGCGCAAAAACCACCTGAATATCCAGAGCTTGAAGTCTTTAGTTTTATGGTTTACACAGTATCGCTTTTTTATTGTTTTAGTAAATAAATTAATAAAACCCGTTAATTCGTATTTATTTTATTTTAGCCCCGTTAAATCGAAACCCCGCTAAATCGAAAACCCTTATAATTCGTAAGAAATGGTTGGTCCCTTGCGAATACGAGTTATCGGGAGTCCACTGTATATGTATATCAATTTATCATTTGGTGGCAAAAGAACCCTGAAAAGAAATGATATTCTATATTTTTGAGTCCATGAAAAATTTTTAGATATACTTACAATAAAACGATTTATCTAAACCGGCACGGAAAATTAATCATCAGCTATTTATTACTTTTATTAAAAAGAATAAAAACTAAAAAAAATAAACAAAAAATGTCAAAAAATATTAAAAAAAAAAAGTTATAATGGTTTGAATTTAGTGCACACGCACAAGGCAGAACTAACATTCTTATTGTCTGTAATAAATTCGACATTCTGAGCACCGTTACTTTGTTTTGTTTCACATTTTTTAACTTTGATATACATTTATTAATTATTTGGACAGTTTTCTTTCATACTGAATCAAACTTGAGGAAAAAAAAAAAAATTTGGAGTTTAGTCCCCCTAAATTTGTAATTTCTGACACTGTGCACCGGTTGGAGGACAGTATTGAGTATTTGTTGGCTGTATGGTTAGTCTACCACAAAAAAGACTGTGCCAAAAGTTGTTTTGGAAAATTTTGCCGAGTGTAGTTTTAATTATTTAAAACAAGCAGGATAGTAAATTCAGGGAGACCCACAGTTTAATATTAAAAAATAAGTACGAGTGCTTGCCGAATCTTTTATATCCTTCACAATAGTGTGAGGAGAACAAAAAGTTATATAAAGCCGGTTCTTTTAATTAACAAGATTTTGTTTGTGGTGCTTAATTCCTAATTTTTATTCTTGATAAAAACACTGAAATTTATTGTTGAAGGGATAAGCTATTCCTATGCGCATTTCACTGGTTGCTTAGGCCAGATCATCAGGAAACTTCATCCAAAGATCTTAGAAAAACTAAAGCAAAGTTATATATACCCTTTTACCTTCGGTGAAGGGCAAGCACCACTGGATTCAGCGTACCCGAATTAGGTCAAAACGCTATGTGCCCAGCATGTCTAAAAAAATTGTCAGTTTCTAGCACAGTGTTATTTATTAAATTTTTTTAAAAATACTTTTGACCAGTGCACAGTGTATCTGTAACTTTTGAATGGATGAGTAGTTTTGTAAAATTCTTTTTTTGTTGAATAGTTGGGACTTTAAGCTTTAATTTGTATCAATCATAAAAATCGTATAATAGAAAAAAAGTTATGAACGGTTAAAAACACATTTAATATTTTTTTTTTTGAGTTTTTGTATAAAAGTTACATGTTAAGTCAAGTAAAAGAGGTGTTTTTATGTATTTTCTCATCAGTTTGAATGCCATTCATTAATAGCTTTTGAGCAGAATTTTTTTGTAGAAATTGACAACCTTCGGCCCGAAGACTTTTAAGCCCCAATATTTGCAAGGGCCAAAAGTTACATTTTTTTAAAACATATTCAGCTGCAGTAGAGTAACAAAAAATTTCATTGGCAGCAAATGTAAGATACTTAAAAAACTGGTTATGAATTTTAAAATTTTGTTATTTTTTTGGTGTCATTTTTATCACAGAATACTAACAGAACTGTAAAAAGTGACGTGTGAAAAAGGCCAAAATCAGTTGCGAGGGCAGCTTTCGAAGAAAAAGACAGAAAGCTTTTTTTTGGTAGTGAAGTAGCAATGTGTAAAAACAGGCAGCAACAATCAACACAAATGACATGATCAAAGCAAAAATAACAAAACACAAACCACGTTAAACAAATGCATTAGTTCAACAAACGTTGTGCTTTGTGCAAAAAAAAATTAATTTATTAATATTTTTTGTTATTAGAAGTAATTTTTGGGAATACAAAATTTTAATTTAAAAGATTTTGTTATTCGTGCTTAATTCCCAGTTTTTATTCTTGATAAAAACACTTGAAATTTATTGTTGATGGGATAAGCTATTCCTATGCGCATTTCACTGGTTGCTTAGGCCAGATCATCAGGAAACTTCATCCAAAGATTTTAGAAAAACTAAAGATATTAAACCAAATAAAACTGTTAAGCGTATAGGAATCATAAGCAATAGCTATACTTGTAACAATATCAAAGTTTAAAAAAAAACATCAACAATAAACAGTGAGTTTATCTCTTCTCTTTTTAATATTTTTTTGTTTTATAATGTTATTTATTTCCTTAATTATTATTTACTCGTGTTGTGGTAAACTTAAAAGTTAATTTTTACAACAGCTTTGCAAATAAATCTCGACTAAATAAATTTGTGTTCATTGTATTGCGGCATAAAAGATGATGCAAAGAGAAATGCAAAAAGGGCAGCTTTCTTAGAAAGAGGCGAAAAAAAACGCAAAATCTTCCGTCTCGTGACAGTTCTGTTAGTATTCTGTGATTTTTATTATTATGTTCGATTTGGCCAAACTGTATAGCCTGTATCTTCATCTACAAGTTTAATATAAATTATATAAGGTTCCTCTGGAAATGGTTCTTTTTATTCACTTGACCCACCACCACACCCCCATTTACAGTTCAGAGTTAATCTTTAAAGATTGTTAATTTCCACAGACTCTATCATTACAATCCTGGCTGTTGTGTGATCAAATAGATCTTGTAAAGATGAATATGGTGGAAATGCAGGACATTTTCTTTCCAAAAAGATTTTTGCATGCATTTTGTTTAAAAGAACGAAAAGGCAGCCAATTTTGATACATCTTTCAGATAGAAGTTAAACTTTAATTTTATGTTAAAATTAGATCGGCGGCAAGCGGCGCCTACAGTTAAAATCTTAGTCCAAGTTGCGTGGGGAAGCCAAAAAAACATTATTTATTTCAAATGAATAAATTTCAAATCTGCTAACAATATATTCAAAAAATAGAATCTGGACAAGAAACCCTTTCCAACAAGGTATAACAATCCTAGAAAAAATAATTATAAATATTAAAAATACAGCCTTGAATATGGTATAATTTTATCTCCCCAAATCTTTAATGCCGAAAGTAGAGTGTTCTGTCGCCATTTTCGAATACTTCTGTTGACATAATAACTATAATTTCTGCAAATAATAATTGCTTGGTATCTAAACTTTATGATATAATTTGATTTATGGTTAATTTCAGACATTTGCAAAAATCAATTATGGGATGCATACACACTGTGCAGTGTTTTAATTCCTTTTGATGCATGTGGCAGCAAAGTTAAAATAATGTTTTATTCAATCCAAACAACCAAAGCCATAAAATAAGATATTTATAGTTTAATTAATTTTAAACCAACTAAAGACCATAAAATAAATTTTAAATTAAATTATAAATAACGATGTTAAACGACAGAAAAACTCTCATGTGTCATCTTATTGTCTAAAATCATCATTCAATTGACTCTAAACTTAAAATTCTAAAGTCAAAACTTTTCTTATATTTCAATCAATAAAGCGTTCATTGACAGCTAACGTTTGTTTTCAACATTCGTTTGTATTTCGTAACCCTACCATTTGACCAGTCATTAGACGACATTTTACATTTAAATTATTTTAAAAACTTTCCTTAGAGTTCTTTCATTCAACTTTTGTTCTACGAGTACAACATGAACACAAACAACAGAATTAATAAACACAAAAAACCAGATATAAAGATAGATGATATAAACCTTTTTTTTTGGTCCGACAAGATGCCCACCCAAATACCAAAACTAAAAGTGTTTAAAAGTACAACAACATATAAAAAGAAAAGAAATGATAACTAGTGTTTTTCGTGTTACTTGTTCTGTTAACGTTCTTGTCAAAAACGGTGTTAGAGGGTCAAAGGTTTTCTCAGTTTTAAGTTTGTTTAAGATATTTTTCACGCAAAGCCCGCATCGCCTTAAATCTAAAGACTGGGATCGAACGACAGTTTTAAAGTGCAATACTTGTCCGAAAAAACACTTTGCCTAATAGAGGAACGTAAACTTTTGTTAACAATAATTTTTTATGGTGAGAAAATTATGCTCAACATGAGACAGACCATTTATTTTATTTTCGATAAAGCTGTTTTCTTGCATTCTGTGCCAGTTAAGTCTAATTTAGTTATCCGCTTAATAATTTTGATAAAAACAACAACAAGTGAAAACGTAAAGTCGGTCAAACCCGAACGTATAATATCCTACAAAGCTGTTTTTACAGACAAATTCTCGAAAGTTTATTAGCCACAAAATTCTCTACCTAAAACTTATAATATAATTTTTTTTTGTTTGGCAGGTCCATGATTACCCTTGGCTGGCTAAATGTCTATGCAAACCTCTTTTTTAATTTTTTTTTGTTTTGTTTAAATAAAAACCTTTTTTATTAATTTATTGTGTTTCTAACTATGAACTTTTAAACATGCTTTTAATTTTCCGTCAAAAAACAAGTGGTCCCAGCCAAACCGAAGTGGCAGCTAGGTGTCTACTTAAGGGTTAATTTGAATTCAGCTGTTTTCTTGACTTTAAATTGAAACACATATTTGAAAATAGAATTTGGAGACAAATGTTCATCAATTATGAATATATTAGTGTAAAAGTGTGAGTGTGTTGAAAATAAACTTGATTGTGTGACCCACAAGTAAAGTTTATTTTACCCAGCGTTTACATTTCACCGCACTGGCATGACAGTATGAAATTACGTATTCAGGTATGTGATGAAAATCGATCGATTTCAAAGTTTAAAACCCATTTCTGAATTATAGTCTTAAATTTTCGTTTAGAATACACAGCAGTTTAAGTATATATATTATATATTATTCTTAATAAATTACTCAAGCTTAAGGTCACTTTTTTAAAAAAATTAATTAAAATATTTTAATTTTTATTTTCAATATTTCGATTTCAAAAGAATAAAGACTGAAAATAAAATGAATATGTATATAAAATCCATTTTAAAACATACTGAAAACAATATATTCGGTTTCAAATCGTTTCGTTTTTAAAATCGATTTCTGTTACATACCTAATTAGTTGCCAAAAACACTACCAACTAAAGCTGGGATGCTATCGATATTTTCCACTATCGATATTTATTTAAGTAGGAAAACTTTACCTAATTTTTTATCAGGCTACCCTACAGATAATTTTGGACTACGTGGTCCATTGTGGCTTAAATGGACTACTTACAACATGGTCCAATGTACTGTAGTATGGACCATGTTATAAGAAGTTAACATGCAGTACTGCCAACAACTGCATGATGTATACTTTTCTATAGTTTACAGTATTACACATTGGTAGCCCTGATGGTGTCCATTTTTAATTGTTTATTTAAAAGTGAAAGAGGAAAGTTTGTGAAATTTGTGAAAAAATGCATGACATATGACACTATATTTTAGTTATTAGGTTTTTTTTTCTAAAACGACTTGGGTTTTTTTATAAGGATAATTAAAAAAAAATGGAACACTAATTTTTTTATTAAATAAACATTTTCTTCAAAATAACACTACATGCAAACTTAAGTCCTTCACCGTATACATATATAAATATATTATGTGGGTGAGAAAAGGATTGTTTTTATTATTATTTTTTCTTTAATAAACAAAATAAAAAAGCTTAATCGTAAAGTTATTTTTAGTCTTTCATTCAGTAGTGGCATGAAGTAGTTTTCAAACTACCCTATTTGTCCACCCCATTCCGTAGTGGCATGGAGTAGTTTTAAAACTAACCCTATTAGTTAATCCATGGAGTAGGTCTGAAACTACCCCTTTAGTGCACTCCATTCATTAGTGACATGGAGTACTTTTAAAACTAACCCACTTTAGTACTCCATAGATTAGTTTAGGGACTACTTCGTTAGGTTATGTGGTCCCCTCCTAGGACATCGTAATGTTAAATGGACCACCTTTTACCCATATACTTATTTGGAGTAGTTTTGCAGTACTCCTACTGCTTTATGGACTACTCTTTACATGCATGTATGGACTAGTCTCGTTATCTGCAGGGTATATACAGTTCGTTGTTTTATCATTTTATTGAAAGTATATAACATTATATTTTCTTTCTGTCAATCTGTATACGCACGTTATTTTAGATGACAGTTTTTGAAAATTAACTTTTTCCTTTTTTCTAAAGTATAACATTTTTATAACAACTAAAATTTATTTCAATAACTGAATAAACAACGAAATAAAGCCCGATAAGGAACTTGATTCTATTTGCAACATACATATCGTTACCTAAAATGCAAAACGTCCTATCTTATATTTTGGAAATTTTACAGGAGAAACAAAAAAAGTATTTAAAGTGATAAATTGATAAATCGCTTTAAACTGTTTATAATTAAGTTTTCTTGAAAATTGAAAATGTTGCGTATTATGCAAATTGTTAGTTACGTCTTATGTAAAGTTAATAAAATCTTGTTAAAGACATTTTTGTTGATGCAAAACATTAGAATCAATTGAAAAGTGGATTTTTATTTTTGGTAAGTTAAGGCCTTTTGCGTTTAAGGTAACGATATGTAGCACGTAGGTTCAAATAAAATACGTAAACATTTCTTTGAAAACAGGGTTTAAAAAACTGCAGTCGAAACCCAAAACTGTAGAACAAAAATCGAAAATGCAATTGCAATTTTTTGTCGATTTAAGCACAGCTAAGCTATCGATACGACCTGCTATTCTTCTTGTTTGTAGTCATTACTGTAATTTAGCGCCAATTAATAATGTAAGCTTGCAGCGAAAAACTGTGATTAAAGCTGCTGTTACTTGTTTTCATAGCAGTATTTTAAATAAAAATATCGATATCGTTATTTTTTCTTTGGTTATTTCGATATTTTAAGACTATCGATAGTACTATCGATAGTTTCCCAGCACTACTACCAACTGTCTTCGTGAAGTAGGCGTCCAGACAGTAGTTAAGACTTTCTTGCCAGTACTGGCATATGTAAACGCCATGTTAACAGCCGAGTCTACTTCTAAACACTTCAGCAGCAATCTATATGAAATTGTAAGTTAACGTTTATAATAATTTCTTAAAGTCTTAAATGAAAATTTTAGTATTAGGCTTTGAAACTAAATTAATAAGTAAAATTTTTCGTTCTAAATTTAGACATGTTTTTTTTCCTTACTGAAAAAGAGTGGGATTGTGGAAAAAACAATTGCCTTCATTGTGAGCACTTAGTGAAAATGTTGCTTCTATTGTGAGTCTGGCTTTAATTTAAATTTTTTATCCCTTTTGATACTAAATATTTAAACTAAAAACATTTTTATAACATTTAATCAAATCATAATATGTTGAAACATTGTAACGCTGCAACATTAAGCAATTTAACCAGCTTTGCTGTGTGCAACAAAATGATTAGAATTTATAGTCCATCCATTTTATGCTGCATTAGGTTTTTTTTACGAGCATCAGTTAAATTTGGGGAAAAGTACAGAGTTTTATTAATGTTTCATGAGATTATTTCTAAGATACTCGACCATTTCCAAGTTGACATTTAATAGAAATGTGTGGTGGCTTTTATTTGAAACACTTTGTTCGTTTTGTGACTGCTCGTACATTGTTGATTAATATCTTTTAGTTTTTTTTATTTAGTTGTTTTAATTTTATTTTTTTCTCTGTTCAGCTTTTCGTGTGGTCATAAAAAGCCAAATCATGTTTGTAGCACGAAAACATTTATTAATTAAGAGAAAAATCACGGTGTTGCATTTGATGTTAGTTTGTTTTTTTTTTTAATTTTTATTATTTTTTTATTTTATTTCGTTTTCAGTTACTTACTGGTATTATAAAAACGCATGTGTGGCATGTAGTTGGTAAATGAAAAATTGTACATGTTTCATATGTAACATTTTTTTTATTTTTTAATTTTATAGTGTTTAAATACTAATAACAATTTAATGGATTCATTCACACGACCGCAAAGTAGCGCTGAAGTTGAACAGTATATGGAGGAGAGGAGAGTTTGTTATAACTAAGAAATATCGTTCAGGATATTATTTCAGAAACATACCCAGCAAAAACTTGGTAATGACTTGCAATTACTGAACAACTTAATTTTCAATGACTACTTTATACCATCTGCATTACATAGAAGTATTTTAGTAATGGCTGACATATTATCTGATGCATTAGTACTTGCTTATGAGTAAATTAACGAATTTTATAATTAATTCATAATAAAATGCTTCTAAAGCTTCGTACAGACGATGGTCAGATCTTACAATATTGGTAAGCAGCGTTGCTAAAATTGCATTAAAATTGGCTAAAATGTCTTACAACTGTGTGAACATTGTAAGCTCATTTGTATTTGCAGAAGTGCAAAATTAATGCATCTGACAATCGCACCATTGTCAGAAAAATATTGCTGTTGGCAACGCCTGCTTACAATATTGTAAAATCTGACCATCGTCTGTACGAAGCTTAAGGTTTTATTTATTAAAATCTAATACAAATTGATAGTGCATAGAAAATATTCCTGGAAAATATTGAGGGAATAAGCCCATTAAAGTATAAAAGCTTTAGAGGATTGTAATTTGCCTTAGAATACACATTTGAATAATATGAAAATTTATATAATGAATGTTACTCACCATGAGAAATAAATTCCCAGATTCTTAAAATTTAAATACTTAATTGATTTTGATATATTTTGTTATGTATTTTAAAATTAAAAATTTTAATAAGAACTTAACAGTCAACCAAACGATATAATAACGATATCGTCTAGGTGACATAAATTATAATATATTGTATCATAAACGAAAATATCATATCGAACGATATGATGTTCTCTGTTTTATTGAGTATGTTCTTAATGCAGGGTAGTTCAATTTTGCATTAGAAGGTAAATTAAATTAAAAACACAATTTTTTTGACAGCTTCAGTTCTGGTGATACCAATGTGAAGTACCTATTTATAAGCGAATGTGGTAATGACTTATTTAACCATCTATTTTTAAGCGAGGGTGGTAAGTATTTACTTGCCTCCAATGACATCAACGTGTTAAGCGTGTTATATAATGAGTTAAAATGACACTGTATACATAGTGAAGAGTAGTTATATAAGCTTTTTAACTCATTACTTTGCAATGTAAGTATTTGCACGAAAAGTTATATGGTTTATGGAACATAGACCCTTACTTGAAAAAAGAAGCTTGCATGAGGGCTATGTGAATGTTCACCGATTTTTACCATTTCCAATTGTCTTCGTCCTTATGAGAATTTAAAAGTACAAAAAATTCGATTGAAATATTGCCAAAATTGCGGACGGACACCGTTATATCGATTAAGAAAGTGATCGGTATATTACACACACATTAGCACAAACACGTTATACTCTGCCCAAATACGTATGATGGTATGGGTGGGTATGAAATGATACGCTTTTTTGCCGATACGACACCGATACTCAAAAAGAAATATTAGCGATACCGATACGCATATTGAATTTGAGTTAAAATAAACAAAACTCAAGTATACTTAAAGGTGGGACCTTTAAGTATACCAATTAACTCTGAATCATGGTCTGAGTCGAGCTAACGATGTCCATCCGTCCGGCTGGCCGACTGGCTGTCCGTGTAAACCTTGTGCTCAAAGTACAGGCAATTTTGGAGATAGTTTGATGAAATTTGGAGCATAACTTCAAGGTTTCGAAAGGACCAAGAATATGAAAAATGTTGAGAAATGTAGCCCCCACACAAGTTCTTTCCGAAATAGAGTTGGTATTAAGTTGGTATTAAGATTAAGTTCGTCCGAAATTATTTGATTGCAATCTAAATCATCTTACCGAATTCTATTGGAATCGGTCAATTTTTGACACCATAATAGTTGCCATACAAATTCTACTCCCGAAAATAACTTTAAGTGCCATAACTAACTTATAAATGTTGGGTTTGGCATAACAATTTCCGACAATAACTTTTACGATAGCTGGTATCTTATAATAAAATTCCGGTAGGTCCAAAATGAACCATATGTCTCATAAAAATCTCCATTCATAAATTATTTCAAGCCAAACAAATCTCATATAGATGAAGATACCTAAATACTATTCGGCACAAAGAACATGTAATGAATCTTACTGCCAATTTAAAGGTTTGATATTGTATCACATTTATATTTAAAATTGTTTTAAATACAAAATTCTGTTCTTCACTAAGCACATAAATGTAACTTAATTCACCTAGCTGGTACATTTAACTTTAACTTAAGTTTGCAATGTAATACCTTAGCAAGGTGACCTCAATTTCACAACAATACAACAACAACAGGCAAAGCAATAACAGACAGCAGTTTTTTGAGACCACCTTGCAAATAAATACACCTTTTTATGATATATTTGTTTGTATTTAGTAGTGCTACCATACTTTTATCTTATTTAAATAAGACTTTTCAAACTCAAAAAATCCATCAATATTTAAATACGATTTAAGTTTATATGAAAATTAACTTAATATATTTTAATACTATTCTGAAAAATGTGTATTAATAATTTTGTTCTAGCGGTTGCATGATTGGCCATTGGTTTCAAATAAGGTAAACTTAAAAAAACTTGTTCTTCTATACTATCGTGTAGGGTTCCAGTGCTCGTCAAATCTTAAGAAAAGATATGTTTTGATAAGATTTTTATGGCCTAACACAAAACGCGTTTTTATTATTATTTTATATTTGTTAAAAGTTTTCCTTAAACAAAGCTGTGTTAAATACAAATAAATATTTGCTTTCTGTATCTATTTAAAGATTTATTAAAACTTCGTTTTCTTTATTCAACACTTAACAAATTGACAATACTGAGATTCTGATTTGAAACAGAAATCCATAGCAACACTTGTATATATTTCCCTCTATACTCAACACAAATAACACAGTGATAGTTCAAAAATGTTGTGATGGTATAAAAATTAATAAATGGCAGAGAACTGAAAATATAACGGGTATAGGTACTTTTAATCATAATATTAAATCTTTATTACTTTTAAAACTAGAGCTTACCTTTAAAAAAACGGTTGGCACCACTAGATTCAGCGAAATCATATTGGTATACACTCCAGATGCCCCGCTTGTTTTAAAAAAGAAGTTTTCGAGCACAATGTAATAAAAACCTTAAACAGCTGATTCAAAACAAAAGCGTATAGAAATTTTTGGTGCAAATAGCGAGTTCATTTGCTTGTATTTTTTGCTTTTATCTGGCTTGAACAATTGTGTTATTCTTATTAAAGATTAAGATTTCCCTTAGTGCAAATTTTAATCTGGCAAGCCCACTGCCCACCCACGTATGATATTGTGGGTGGGGTATTAATACCGTTTCTTATGTTTAGTCAAATTAATTAAAAAATATTGATTGTATTTTGTTTAAAGTAAATATGTAATAAAATAATTTTCATTATTTAAAATAAAAACTAGGTAAAATTCTAATTAAATGAAACACACACATATTTGATATATGAATTGTTGTATAATTAAACTAGTACATATATGTTCCAATATGGAACAGTAGCTTATGTCTAATATTGTAGATTCGAGATATGCTCAGTTGTGCTTAAGTTTTGTTCCAGGAGTTGTTAGCTTTAAGTCTGAATATTATCGTAGAAGTAACTACTTTAAAAAATTGTTTTTGGAAATATTAAAGATTTTGCACCTATTCTTATTGTAATAACTCAATTTTGTCTTATGGCGACTTAAGCTACTCTTCCATATGACCACAGATATTATTATATATATAACATATTTATATAAAATATATTTTTATTGGGTGTGAATTGGAATTACCATTGTATTCGTTTTACCACTAATTAAAACCTTTTAAATGATAAAAAAAACTATAGATTAGTATTACAAACTAAAATGCAAATTCGAAATTTGTACAAAATCATGTAAACAGATACGTATTGTTTAAACATTTTATTGTACGAATTTTAATTTTACACTGTAGCTTACTAGCACCAAAAAACAATTTGTTTAAACGACACAGAAATTAAGAAACAGCACATCAAGGGTTTGCATTAAACCGCAATTTTTCATAATCACAATTGCTATAAAAAATTGTGCGTTAATCGCCATAATCGGTTTACCTATCGCTTTCCTTTACTACATTTCGCATTTTCATTTGAAATTAAAATAAAAATTTAGGTAAGATTAAGGAAACAGCAAAGAAAAGTACAAAAAACATTTAGACAAAAAACTTTTTAAAGTCAATTTTGATTTTTTTGTCAATCTATATATATAAAAAGAAGTGTACACTTTGATGTCACCACTAACTGCGAAAACGGGTCAACCGATTTAAACGAAAACTAACACGGTACTTTGGGGATAGTCTGTAGATGGATTATGTGAAGTTTGGACGAAATCGGCCCATTGGTTCCGGAAATATTGCATTTAGATTTTCCTATATATTATTCCCATATAAATATGAACAAAATGGGTTTCATTATCCATATTATGATTTTTTATTGTTACTTGAAAAGTTACCAAACCATGCCTTATGTGTACAATGACATTCAGAAGAGATCTTAATGTATATTTCATATCGCCAGAAGGCGTATCATAGGGCAAAACGGGTAAAAGCTCCCCCTTCCAATATTTTCTTAACTAATCAACCAATTTTCTTGAAATTTTGCAGGCAAATAGTATAACATCTAGAAGGAACTATAGCCTATAATTTTTATTATTCAGGGCATGAAATTGGGTAAGAGGGGCAAACACTCCCCCTCCCTATATCTTATTAACTGATCAACCGGTATTCTTTAAATTTGGCATGCAGATACTGTAATATCTAAAGGAACTTTAAGATATACATGTTTTTGAAATTCCAACAATAAGGGCGTAAAATAGGGCAAAAGTTGTAAAAGCTCAATCTCCCCATGTCTTCTTAATTAATTATCCGATGATAGTTTCAAGTCTTGAAGGAACTAAGGGCTATAAATTTTAACATTTACGGCGTAAAATAAAAGTAAACGGGTAAAAGCACCCACATCCAATACCTTCATAATTAATTTGAAAAGTTTATGTATTTTTTTTAACATTTTTTTCTCCGGTTATTCTACTTCGGCTTTGCAATGGTACACGATTGGTCGTTAAAAAATTTATGAAAAACGTTATAGGAGCTACCATTTTGAATGGTAAATTCCGAGACGAAAATGTTTTGCTGCCACGAACTCCGATGATTGCCACAGACGTCCCAATTGAATTCAAACGCGTTTAATTTCCAAATAGATTAAAATTTGCAATAACAATCCATATGTCGCAAGGCCAAACGATGTATGTTTGCGGCTTAGATTTGAGCACACCATGTTTTTCACACGGACAATTATACGTGGCATGTTCTCGCGTCGGCAAGCCATCGAGCTTATTTGTGTTGGCTGAAGACGGAATGACAAAAAATATCGTACACGCAATTGCTCTTCGTAATACAAATTGACTATATCTGTTTGATTTTTATACTTCAGGATAACAAATACATTACTTTTTTATGTTTAACTTTTAAATATGTAACGAAAAGAAATAAATAACTATTGTTTTTTTATATCGCCGATCATGGTATAAGGTGCTTTATTCCTCTTTCTTTCACTAGAAATATGTTATATGGCAAAACGACGTTTGCCGGGACAGCTAGTAAAATCATAATTTAACTAAAACCGTATTTGGTTTTATTCCTTCAGGCTTGTAAGTAAAGAAAGCAGAATACAAATAAAGACGAATTCACGTATCCGAAAACAAAATTGTAGTCTTAGTAATGCATTTAGCAAGCGGTCCACACCACGCGTTCTATGCGTTCAATGCTATGTTCACACTTGGGTTTTTAAACGCGTTTTAGCAACTCGAACGTGATTAAGCTCTAATCACATAAAAATCGAGATGATTCACCATACATTGAAGGCATTTGTTAATCACTACAAATTGACATGATTAAAACTAAATCATTTCATTGGTCACATAGAAACCTCTGAACGTACCAAAAACTGAGTATGATGTAGCATCGGCCACATTAAACGAACCTCTCACGTGTACAACCGACCACGATTTGTTCTTAATGGTTTTATTTTGTTTTTCAATAATCCTTAAATTTTAACAATTTCATCATAAAAAGGTTTAAAATAATCTTCTGATTACTTTAGTGAAGTATTTTTTATCCATTTTTAATACTTTAAATAAATATAAATTTGTTTGTTGTGTTTTTTTCTTAATCATCTCAAATGTAATGTGAACAGCTTTGATTAACTTAATCAACATTTTGCTTAAACGCGTTTAAAAACGTAAGTGTGAACATAGCATAATACTTTCTTGGCCTTTTTTAAAACTTATGCGATGCATGCATGTGAACATAGCATTAATCAACATAGCAGATTCATAAAACGCACTGTTCGAGTGGTGTGGACGTCCAGCTTAAGTTGGTCGATACGTAAAAACATAAGCAACTTTTAACAGTTCTTTCTCTAAACGGCCAAACAAACTACACAAGCAGTTTGACAACAACAATTTTAAAATATTTTAATATTCACACAAACTGCTTCAGATATTTTTCATATGTTTGCGTACTGGTTTATTTGGCATTAAGTAAGAAAAAATTGATATCAGCTGTGTTTTCAACGCCACCAGAAAAATTAAGTCTAATCAAAATTTTTTTTGTCTGTTCTAATCTACGGCATAAATCAAAAACTCTTTGAAATATTTAAAAGAATTTGAAAGAAGTTGTCGAAAATATTGAAAAGCTGTGGACTTGAAAGCCGCCTATAATTCAAAAATTAAAAGTATAATATCTAAGTAATATTTTTGAGAAAATTTATTTTCAAATCGACCAATAAGCCGAAAAAATTTTGCTAAGTTTATTTTTAAGCATAAAACATTTTTTTTTTGTTTTTTGTTTTGTTCGAAATCGACGAACAGGACATACATTTACAAGTTTTGAAAATTTTTGCTAGGGAAGTAATAAAAGATCGGATTTTTGATCATGATGAAGATTATCCGATATTCTCCATCTTCGGAGCAAACGACCTCAATTAGAAATGTATTTCCGGTTCTGTCTTGTGCTGTTATTACTGCATCGTTTTACTTTAATAATAACTAAAAGTGATTAGCTGCTTTAGGGTAGCTCTCCGCCAAGCAGTTTAACGAGGACCGAGTTGCCGAGTACCCTGTTGGTTGCATGTAAGAGCAGTTTTAGCGATATTATTAACTGACCTTGACGTGTGAACGACCAATCCATCCAAAATGCCTTCGTATGAAGACATGGTAAATCGTGGATTATACATCAATCCGCAAAAGGTTTAGTCTCTGGCCAAAGGCAGTGGTTAGAAAAAGTCTGCAGTTTTCTGGTTACTTTTGCGTTTAGAGCCCATATTTCGCATTTATAAGGAAGGGTTGGCTTTTTTTTCTAAGCTAATCCCGCAAAGCTCTACGCCTGTCTGCAGGAGACCAGAGTCTCTGACGAGAATCGAACCCTCAGCCAACGCACTGATAGACTAGCTCGCTACCAGCGAGACATTGAGACAAGTCACGGGACATCCAATTTTTTTTTAGGGAGTTCATAGCTTTACGATGTTTATCTACTCGCTTTGTAACAGCTTCATCCCAAGCAATAAAAGACTGGACATCCTCTATGAATACTTCATTTCATACAAAAGCGTTGATGTTTTTATAATTAATTATTATTATCTTTGTTTTTCTGGTACTTAACCGTAATCCGACCTTCAAAGCGTTTTGATAAAGTGTTTAATATTTCTTGCTTGCGTTCAAAACTACGGCAAGTAGTCATAAGTCATCAGCGTTATTCAGGTCGTTTAGTTTAGTAAATTTTTAATCATAATCGCAAGAATTTTTCAGCGATAGAATTCGACTTGCAAACCCTACGCACAGCACAACCCACCCACAACTAAGCGGTAACATTAAATCATCAGTTGACAGTATTTAAAGGTATGATAAGAATACAACAATAACAAAAACAACATTAAATTTAACAATAGCAAACAAAAATTAAAAAAAATTTTCATGTTGGTAAATATTGAAGTTGAAGTAACTTTGTTATATTTTTTTTTTATTACAAAATAATATGAAAACAAAATACTATAAAAACAATGCGTGGGAAAGAAATCAACAGAAAATAATAAAAAAATTTCTTCATTTTCATATTTCATAAATATCGTAACTACAATACAACGAAAAGAACTTCAGAGAACAAACGAAATTCAACGCTCCAATTTCAAATCCAACCTTTTGGTTTGAAATGCAAGGTTGACTAAGGCAACTGAAATTTGCCATGATTGCGCATCAAAACGACAACAACAATGAAGAGTGGAAAAAGTGCGACACTAGTTATGTCTTGCATCAGAATGTGCTGCATGACATGCAACATTGTTGCAGAGTTAAACTCTTCCATTGAAAAAGTTAAAATAAAAAGTTCTTTTAAGTTTTTACACCCTTAATCGCAGGTGGAAAGTTTGTCATTCCTTTTGTAATTTCTTCAATATCGATCTAAGAGTCTAGGGGCAGGGCAGTTGATTTAACGATGACCTTCTGTCAGCGTGAGTTTTTATGCGTTTATTTGTTACAAAAAAAGTTGAATTTTTTTTTTTTTGCAGATATTCTAGTATTTTATTTTATTTTATTTAGAGATTTCTTACTTCAGAACTGTTACAAAACCTTTATTCTAAAGTTAAGCATTAACCCTTAAGCAAACACCAAAGTGTACTCACACAAATGAACTCCAGGGCCTGGCTGGAACTACTTGTAATTTGTATGGGGTTTTATGGCTACCACAAAAAAATTTTGTTGTCAACTGGCATAATTCTTCGAAATAAAAGTTAAGAAAAATTCGTTAGTGTTGCGTGAGCTTTTTTACACGTTTTCTTTTGATTTTGTTTAATCCAGTCTACATATGTATAATATTGCAGGGCATGACCTGGCCTTGTTGATAAACACATGAATAACAATTTCTTGACAAAACAAAAAATTTTGTTTCCCCAAACTTTTCCACGCAAAACACCTTAATTGAGGAATTTATGATTCATTACGAGTGTCTGTCGATGATATCTGGCTGAAAAATTAAAATAAAGTTCAAAAATACCTGGCTGGGACTTGGTATCGACTTAAGGGTTAAATTTCAGGCATCTGTTAAAATTTAACAACACGCTTACAAAATTAAAACGCTTAACGGAATTTCGAATTTATTACTTTTAAATGTCGTTTACGACTTAAATTGCTTGACTTTTTATCTATTTAATTTTTACAAACTTAAACTTTCTACAAAATAAAAGTGACATTTTCCCACAGAAAATTATGAAATGTATCTTTTTTAGACAACTACAATGAAAAACGACTAGTGTCTCCAAATTTGCCGAAAAGCATAAAAAACCTTAAAAAAAATATTTATATAAAACTACAAACTTGAAAATTTTGATTGTGTCTTAACGCCAAAACAAGTTAAAAATATAACAACAAAGTTTTTGCCTTGATAACAACTTGTTTTTTTATAAACTTTATTATTTAAAAACAAATAAATAAATGTACTTGACGTTGTAAAAGTGTCCCCTTATTAGGGTGTTCAGTTTGATAAGTAAAGAGTAGTCAGCTAGTATTCACAGTTTATGACACTTTTTGATCTGTCTATGGACATGATGACATGCCAACGGATAAACACTTATTAAAAAGGTTTCGAGAAATCTTAATATTTAAAGGAGAAAAACAAGAGCAACGATCAAATTAAAATAACGATCTTAAGGAACAATAAGTTGACAAATAAAAAAAAAAAAAATGCACGGATTTATGAGACTGCTCTGTAGTAGTATAATTTATAGTGGAAAGAGGTTTCTCTTGGTTGAAAATAACTTTCATAGGAGACACCCTATTCTCAGACAAAACTTCAGAGTGTCATAAAATTAAGAAAGTCAGACTGAATGAACGTTAACAAGAATGACTGACTGAATTGCTGAACAAACCGTTTTCAGTACCTAAACAATGAACAACAACAAAATACACAAAATTAAAACAAAATACAAGTTGTACAATTCGTTCTTATGGGACTCTAAGGTATTTTACGTACTTTTGTTTCAGTTTTCATTTATTTTAAAAATTTAAAAAAAATCGTTTTTTCTTACGCTTGCGGTATAGTAATTGTTGATGTCATGCTGATGACTGTCATTGTCAAGTTTTAATGGTCACAGTCTTCTTTAAGATTTTCTTCATTCAAAAAAAAAGTTGTTAACATTTCTGCTGTAACCAAAAGTATATAAATTACATTTTTAAGGCACTCTGCAGTAAATGACCAATGAATTGAAGGATTTAATTAAATTCCACAAAGATTTTGTAATCTTAAAAGAAATTGGCAAATTACTGTGTTCGTTGATTTGAAATAGAGATTATTCATAAGCGCTACTAGAAATATGGGGCATTTAAAATTCGTCTTTATCTGAAGTAAAGTATTTTTAACCTACATCGCAATATGTACCTAAGATATTGTATGGGTTCTAGACCCAACTTGTCGTTTTCCGATCTACTCAGAATTACTTTCAGAATCGATTTAACAGTGTCCGTCCTTCTATATTACAGGTTGGTACTCCATGTAAACCTGGTATGCAAAGTAAAGGTCGTAGTTGCGGAACTAATTTGATGAAATTAAGTAAGTCTAGCCTTATTGTCATAAGCCTGTTAAACATCTTTATGTAATAGAGTGTCTTTGCGTCTAGAAACCACCTAATTGTTGTGGTATTAATATTAAATTTAGCCCAAAAATATTTAATTGCAACTTTAATTTCTCCCATTTAAATTCTTTCAATGACATAGCAACCTTATGAATTCTGGTATTGATATAAAATTAAGCCAAACTAACTTGTTTATACTTGTAGCATCTATGAAAAAACTTTGTAATGGTTGGTCCCAAATTGACCATAAGTCCCGTATGGACGTTGTACCTAAACTAAAACTTAGCGAAAAAAATCTTCCAAAGATGCTGACATCAAGATTATATTCAGCGCAAACTACTCTTATATGAATCTTATGGTTCGATTGCGGATAGCAAGACAACTGAAGTTGAGTTGCCAGCAGCGAAATTAGGCAACGCCGCTCATGTTAAAATGTACAATTTTGTTTTTTTTTTTATTTTATATTTTAACATAAATTCAAAAATTTCAAGGCCCGGAATTTCGAAAATTAGTTTTGCATACATTGCACAATTTTTTTTGTCTTCAAAGACCCCTAGTGAAATTTGATGCAGAAAATATTTGTCGAACATTTTAACCCTCTAAAGTACCATTTTAGCATACTTTTGTGGGGAAGTTTATAAAAAGGACAAAAATGACCCCTTCAAATAAGAGTTAGAGTGTTAATATATTCTAAGAAAAGAATCGCCATACAATTCTTCTGAAGACATCTGAAATAGTCTTTTAGCTCAGAAGAACATTAAGTATATTTTTCCCGAATGCAACTCAACTATAGTTGTGTTGCTATCCGTAATCGACCCATAAGGTTTATATAAGAGTAGCTTGTGCTGAATATAATATTGATGTCAACATCTTTGGAGATATATAAAAAACATAATTTTTTTTTTCTGGTAGATCCAGGATTGCCCATTGCTCCCAAAAGAATAATAGGGTAACTTTCGGTTTGGGTTGACCGACTTTAGTTTCTAATTCTACTTTTTTTTCTTTCCTTCTTGTATTCTTCTTGCTAAAATTTTGTTATTGTTACAGAAAAACACAAATCGAGATCATGTTTTTATATTAATTTAATGTTTATGTTTTTAGCGCCAAGTACATTTAAATGTGAATATTGTTGTTCAAATTTCTGTGGGAATTTGAAAAAGTTTTGTTTTCTTTTTTTTTGGGAGTAATTAAATAAAATAAACTTTAACATGTTAATTACAAAAGCATTTAAAACAACAAGAAAATACTTGCTGTAGTCAGTTTGTTCGTTTGAAATGTCAAATGTCACACAGTTCTCACGACATTTACAGGTAGGATTCGTATTATTTTTAATTATTTATTTTTTTTTAAATTTAAATATATGTATGTTCATAATGGCTTTAAACAGTGATCAATGTTGCTATTATATATAATTATATATAGGATGCTTCTTCAGCTGCATGAAACTTAAAATGATAATAGAAGACAGAAATATTGTTGGAATGAAATTTTTGTATTACAATCTGGTAGATTATTTTGTGGCATTTATTTTTTTAATATGATTTATGCCGGCCGCCGCGGCTACATGGTTCATTTGATCAGTTAATTTTTGACTACTTTTTCCAATTAACCCTACTGTTAGGTGAAGAAAAACTTACGGTTCTTAGGTATAGGACCATTTTGGTCCATATTGGTTTTTTTTTAATAAGTGCACAATTTTTTTTTTACTTTTTTTAATAGTCTGCAAACAAATAGAGTTAATTTTCATATCTTCTAGACTTACTTTATTTTATAGGCTGTGTTTGACTGATTTCTTTTCTAAAATAATGAAAAATCGACGATTTAACTGCAATGATATTGGTTACATTCTAAATAAAAGCTTCTCTGATATTTCAACTTGTAATAGCGTGGACGAGGATATTGAATGTGAAATCGGAATGTTATAAAATTCGTCTCCATTGCACAGTGTTATAAGAACTTCAGCTGAAAATATCACATCCACACATTCGGGGCCAACATGATTTGCCGTTTCCAGATGCCATGATATATTGTGCGTACGTTTTTATTAATGGTGGTGTAGGGTGTATAAAAACAAGTATTGCAAGGTAAAATTCGATAAGATCTAGAAACTTCTACTTTGCGTGCGTACATTCCTGTAATAATTCTTGCAGGAGTTTACCGCGAAAAAAATGAAGATCTGCATTATCATATGGCAACAAATTAATATTCAAGTTGCAACGGAAAATAATTTGCTCATCGTACACTGAGAAAACTGTATTTTTTCATATCAATAAATCTATAAACAAGAACGGGCCAAAATGGTCCTTAACCTAAGATTCGTAATTTTTCATTTTCCTAATTTCTTTTACATCATTCATAATTAAAATTTTTACAGAAGTAATAAAATATAAAAACACCACATTAGCTAACGTTTTAGGTTGACATATTAAGAAGTTCCGTAGATAAAGCGAAAAGAAAACAAAAAATGGCCAAAATGGTCCAAAGCTAACAGCAGGGTTAATCTGGCCATATTGGGTCAATGAAGTCTTGAATATTGGCTTCCAATGCTTCAAGAGTTGCTAGAACGAGGGTGCCAGTGAACAGGGCCACTACCGCAAATAAAGTGGTCACCAAATTAATATGTATTAGAACTAAGGTATCCAAAAATCTGAATTAAAATATTTGTAATTGTGTGGGTGCAATATAATGGTAAAAACAAGCATTTTAAGTTGTTTTATAAAAAATTTAGTTTTTTAAATTTGATCAGAAGTAAATTATGATTTCTCGAAAACTGTTATCAATAATAGGCCGAATTTTTTTTTATTATATAAGGGGTATAGTAGTCTTTAAGAAATGGTTCGTTACATCACTGTTTCATTAATACTTACTGTGTTATTAAATGTTTCTCTAGGTTCTATACTTTAGTTAAATCCGAATTTAAGAGGAATAGTACTTGTAAGGCTCAAAAGGGGTTAAAGAGATTTTAGTACCATCTAAAAGCTGTGTCGTCTTTAACCCCATATATAAAGGGTGGTTAAATTTTAAGGGCCGATGTTGAATTTGAACCATTCCTAAACGTCAAGTTTTTTCTGCATTTCATTTGAAATTTGAGCAAACCGGGTCTGTAGGAGATGTAAAAACACCAGTGCACCCTAGTCCAGCTCGTACTGCAGAAAACATTGCTGCTGTTCGCGATAGTGTTGCTGAAGAGCCGTCCACCTCAACTCGTAGTCGTGCCCAACAATTGCACCTCTCACGCTCGTCGTTGATGAACACTATGCATAAAGACTTGCATTTACACGCTTACAAGGTGCAATTGACTCAAGAACTAAAGCCTCTGGACCTTTCTAAACGTCGTCAATGGTCAGAATGGTGGCAAGAAATGGCAACAGTGGATGTTCAATTTTCGAAGAAAATCACCTTCAGTGATGAGGCACATTTTCACCTCAGTGGATTCGTCAATAAGCAGAATTGCCGCATTTGGGCGAATGATAATCAAATAGTGATTGTCGAAAAAGCAATGCACCCACAAAGAGTGACTGTTTGGTGCGGTTTATAAGGCCGGTCAGTCAGTTACTGTGAATGGTGTTTGCTATCGTGAAATGATAACGAACTTTTTATGGCCCGAGCATCGGATGGAGGCCGATATTTTTTTCCATACATAATTGAACCATACCAATATTATAATAAAAAAAAGAAATGAATATAATTTCCCAAATAATTGGTGTTTTATTCAAAATCAACATCGGCCCTTAAAATTGCACCACCCTTTACTTTTGCAACTGTTTGGAACTGTCTCTTGAACACTTTATTGATTTTAATGAAATTACTCGCAAAATTTTTTTTTTTTTTGCTCTTTTTATTTTACTGAAATATAAGACAATGGTTTTCGACAAATAATTCTGCAACTGATGCAATTCTTGAAACTGTCATAGCCTTTGAGTTGATTTGAAAAACACGTGTCCATAAAGGGTCGGGAGAGTGACTTGTGAACATATTAAATTGGTAACATTGGATATTCAAACTTTAGAAAAGTTCGCGAAAAATATATGTATTTATATATATGTTTAAATGAATTTAAGCTGGGTATCTCCTTTGCCTTAAGATATATTCGGATAAAACGGTTTTTTCGATTGATTTTTTAACGATTTTTCTAGTTTTTTAATCGGGTGGGTTTAATATCAAACTGCTATCAATAGTGGGTTAAACAGGCGAATTTATATGCGTATAAAGGGAATACATATCGCACATCTAGCTCAAAAGTGACTCAGCTTAAAATTGGCATTTATCGGGCTTTTATGCGTGTGTGGTTTATATTATATGGCTATATTGTTTATAACTGTTTTTAAACAGTTAACAACCAAAAAATACACAAATAATTCGTTAAATATAAACGAGTGTATTGTACATAGTTTTAGCATATAAACCCGAGAAGTTTAAATTTTGAGTTGAGTCACTTTTGAGGTGTGTGAGATGAATACTCATTTTTACTATTTCACCAAACGATGGTTATCTTCTTTCGGTGATAAACCAATATTTCCTCCAGAAATATATAAAATGTTTATATATTTCGTAAAGAAACTTTATGAGTATGCTTGTAGAACAATTTCAAGTCAATTTGATATGACATGCCTATCCAAAAAAAAAAAAAAAATCAAATTTTTCAAACAAAAAGAAAATTAATTTTAGAAAAAAATTCTTATAATTCAGCACACCCATTTTAATAAAATTGGAACAGCAATGTTTTCTAATATGTCCATGATTTTCTGAAATATTCTGATCAATATCGAGTTGTAAATAGTGGTAGCTTTGCAATTTTTGTAAAAAAAAATCCTTTTTTAAAAGCGTTTTTCCGGAACTGGGCATTTGGGGTATTTCTTAATCAAAAATGTGGATGCGTTTGAGTCCCCTGTTCAAAGATTTGTTCGGTCTACTATTTTTTGCTGGTTACTGGTTGTTTTGATGTTTTTGTTTTGTAAGTCTTCGCATTGAATGTAAAATATGTATGAAATTCAAATTGAAATGTAAAACTTCTTATTAATAAGAACCAATTAAATGTTTTATACATATTTAATTATTTCGAATTTTTGATAACCCAACCTGGAACTAGATTTTTTGAACAGCTTACTTGAAATGAGACTCAATTCTAAGCTTGAGTTTTACTCGGTAAGGTTTAGCACCTCATCACGAGCGCTTTGACAGCCAGGCTTTTTGAAGAACGAATACGAATTACGCTGTTCACACGGCATCTTCTAAATTCAAGAACTCTTCTTCTTGCATTTATGAAAAAAGCAAGCAGCAATTTAAAATGTCTCTTTTTTAACAATTCCTATTTTGTTTCTTTATTTGTTGTTTAAAATTTTACAAAAAACTAATTTTTACAATTTTTTGCAAGGCAAATTATTTGTTTTTTACAGCCTTCGATAAAAATTGAAATGACAATGATTTGTTTGTAGTTGGGATGGTAATTCAAAATTAATTACGTACACTCCAAATATTATGTAGTTAAATTCAAACGAAAATTCATTTTAAACAACTTAAAAATCATTTAAAAAACGGATCATTTACATTGCATTTAAAACGAATGATTTTTACATTAATTTTGAAATTTTTTATTTATTAAACAACATTTTCCTTAAAATTGAATAGTTTTTACTTTTAAAAAATATATTTTAACTGACAAAAATCAAACTACATAACAAAATAAATACGGAGAAACATTATATTTTGGTAGTTTGTTTTTTGAATAACAAACAAAAATGTTGAAAACTAAAATTATTCGTAAAATAACTATATTTTTATTAAATTTTAACAGTACGGAAAACGAATTTAATAACCTACAATCAGTAACTGTAATAATTGTATGAGTGTACAAATGAGATAGTTCGCTCTTAAAATTTTGTATGACGAATTATGTAATTTTGAACATATTTGGGCGGTGAATTACAAATGGAGATCGAATTGCGAAAAAACGTTGTCTTGCGGACAGGACTGTTTGGTGCGGCTTACACGCCTTTTCAAACTAAGCAAAAGGCTGCCGTTACGGTGAAAAGCGAGCGCTATCAATCAATGCTGATTTAAATATTGCTTTCTAAAATTAATCAGCTAAACATGAACGGTATAATTGGACACTAAGAATTAGATTTAAATGGTATGGGGATGTGTTTCCAGGGGCCTAATTCTGGCATTCGTGATCGAGTACTTTCTCGATTCGAAAGCAATTTAGTATCTAAATATTTCAGTCAATACTGAACGAATCGGAATTATTTTTTCAGTGTTGTAAAGAATTAATTTAAGTTTCACAATACTGAAAACATAATTTCGATTCGTTCAGTATCGACTGAAATAAAATTGCTTTCGAATCGAGAAAGTACTCGATCACGACTGCCAGAATTAGGCCCCAGAGCAAAAGGCAAAATTAATCGATGGCAATATTTGCCCATTTTAAATCAAAATGTAAACCAGAGTGCCGAAGAATTAAACACATTGATCACATTTTCTTTCTTTCAAGGTCACAAACCGAAGCACGCTTCACACGTTGTGAAAATAAGACCCGTTCAAAATTGTCCAAAATTACTGCAAACACCGTGACATTTCCCAAACGTCAAAATTATAGAGCATGTTTGGGAAGAACTTGCCCGTAAGCTCTATAAATCCACTTTCAATACAGTGGGGCAGTTGAAGCAAGGAATAAGACGAGTGGAACAACATAACTTTGGAATTTTGCACAAATCCTGTGAAGTCGATGCCTCGACGTTGGAAAGCAGTGATAAACCAAAAGATTTTTCTTCCAAGTACTTAAACTGTATAGTATATATGACTGTCCAATTATGCGTTTGACATGAAACTTGTGAGCTTTATTTTCTTTCTTTATTTTAAAAATGGTTTTGAATAAAAAATGCTGGCGGCATGAAATAACCCCCCAAAATATAAGCCCCCAAAAAATAATGAAATAACCCCCCAAAGTGTGGGGCCTTATTTCATATGCAATAAGCCCCCAAATTTTGAAAATGAAATAAGCTCCCAATGAAATGAAATAACACCCCAAACAGAAATGAAATAATCCCTAATTTTTTGGGGCTTAGTTCATAAGAAATAAGACCCCAAATTCTGGAATGAAATAAGACCCCAATATGTATAATTCATTAATCTGCATAACTAAATCTTCTCTCTAACGAAGGCGGTGTTTGTTATATTATATAGGAGAAAGTCCTTGCGCCAAAAAACGTTTCCGCAATAAATTTAAAAATGAAATAATCCCCAAAAAAATATATTGGGGCTTTATTTCATAATGATTTCTTGAAAGTTATTTCATATGAAATAGTCCCCCAATTAAGAAAATGAAATAACATCCCAAACAAAAAGAAATAACCCCCCAAAAATCTTTGTTGTTGTGCTCTGTACAAACTTTTGGGGGGTTATTTCATTATTTTTTTGGGGGGTTATATTTTGGGGGGTTATTTCATGCCGCCAAAAATGCTAAGTATTATAAATTTTTTTTTAAAGATTTTTTAATAATCTTCAACTTTGCATCAAAGTTTTTTACAATTTTTTTGTTGAAGTGAAAAACGGCATTTATATAATCGAATACCTAGTGTCCAATTATACGTGTGAGCCACTGTATGCTACCAACAAGATTGGCAAACAGCTCGCTCAACATTCGATTCGATTTATTGCAAAATTTATTTGATGACAACCTTTTTTCCAGATTACTGCTTATGTTAAGTCACTTACTCTTGAAGCATTGGAAGCTGTTATCCAAGCCACCATTGATGCCATATGGCCACATTTAGTGGAAAAAGTAGTCAAAAAATTAACTGATCGAATGGATCATGCGGAAATCGTATATACAAAATAAATGACATGAAATTATCCACCATCAGCCCAATTTTAAATAAAAACTCCCCGGGATTCCCATTTTTGCTATGTTAATTTAATTATAAAAAAGGGAGAAGGGAAACAACTCCTGGGGAATTTTTATTCATAATTGGGCTGCACATGTTTTGTAAATGAAAGCAATTTCATTCCAACAATATTTCTGTCTTGTATTATCTTCTAAGTTCTCATGCCGCTTAGAAAACTCCATATATTATTTAATGTGAGTTGTTTTTAAAAACACATTCATGGATTTGTGTATATTATAAAAGTTTTTGAATGCAAAATAAAAGCAAAATCTAGATGAAGACTAAATAAAAAATTATTAATTGATGAACTTAAAATTCTTATTAATGCGATGATTATTTAAGTAATTCAACAACTATGAATGTTAGTTTAATACAATAATTACATTTAAATTTAAGTTTAGGTTTCTTTCATACATAAATTATGTAACAATCTTTTAATGAAATATACCTTTTTTGCTATTTATTTCCGCATTAGACCACCAAAAAGACTTTTTTTTATAAAGTTTAATAATTAAAATATGACATCTGAGCTATCAAATTTCAAAAAAAAAAAAAATCTTACCTACCGCCCGCAAGGAGTTGTTTATATAAAAATACTGACAGACTTTTGTTTTTATTTTTACTTTCAAAATATGACGTTTTTGGCAGACGGTTAAATGATCTTATCACCTTTTTATACCCTCCACCACAATTAGTTGTGAAGAGGGTATACTAAGTTTGTCATTCCGTGTGAAACTTTTTTATTATTCATCTCAGACCCCATAAAGTATATATATTCTGGCTGCTTGAGTAATTCTAAGTCGATTTAGCCATGTCCGTCTGTCTGTCCGTCTGTCCGTCTGTCCGTCTGTCCGTCTGTCCGTCTGTCCGTCTGTTGAAAACACGCTCACTTTCGAAAAACTCAAAAGAAATAAACAAACTAGGTGTCAAATTGCTTGTAGTTATCCTAAGCAGTTTGGGATTGAATTTCAGCAAAATCGGTTCAGTAGGACCAGAGCTATGAATCAAAATGTGGAACCACCACCTTCAAAAACTTGATAATTTTGTTACAAAAACTAACATAAATGATGCAAAAATGCACGGAATGACATAAGATTTTGCACAAGTCCGTTTTATTCGACTAGAAATGACACTGTAAAATTTCGCGAAGGTCGGTCCATAATTTACCCTAAGCCCCATATAAGCACTACTCCCGGAAAACAGTTTAGTACGCCTAAAACCGTAAAAAATAATGCAATCATAACAAATTTTGGCTCGTCACAATTTTATAGGACTATAAATGATACTGTGAAATTTCGTGAAGATCGGTACATAATTTACCTTAGGCCCCATATATGCCCTACTCCCGGAAAACAGTTTAGCCTCCTAAAACCATAATTAATAACAAATTGTCACAGTTTAAGATAATAATAATAAAAAGACATCATACAGATATTACTCCTTAAACATTCGAACTGTCGGTGGAGGGTATCAAAGATTCGGCACAGCCGAATATAGCACTCTAACTTGTTTATTATACGTACGACCTTTAGAAAGTCAATCAAGTTTGCAACAAAATGTTGTACATACAATATGATGTGATGCCTGAATATGATCAAAGTCATGTATCATGTCATCCACTTGTTACTACAGGTACCTAATTGATGTGTTTTATTGTGCTTTTAATATGCATATTTAAATATTTAAGGGAGTCCCTTAAAAAATAAATTAGGATGTTTGAGATTTGTTTGCATCATTGACCCCATTAAAGTCGAAACCTGGGAGTTAAAACAGATCTTCAAAAGAGAAAAAATTCTCTTTTGTTCGTCAACATCGAAGGTTTTGTTGCCAATTCTTCACAACAAAGAATGTGAATCTTTTATAGCCTATTTCCGATGTGCGAAAGATTTCTCTCTTTCGAACAATTACATTAAAAACAAAAACAAATTCTTAAAACTTTTTTTTGTTTTCGGGAAATAGGCAGTTTATAATAAAAAATTATTATCTTGAATATAATTATTTTTATTTGTTGTATGTATAAATTTAAAAACTGTATACGTTTATACATAATTATAACAAAATTAATACATTCTTTGGCCAAAATTGTTTACAACCTAAAGGAAATTTTGCTTAATAAAAATGGCTTACAGCTAAGGCGGCCTTGGTCAGTCATCTTTTTTGGAGGAAAGCCTTCTTTTATTTTGCTCGATGCCATCTTTTTAATAATCAGTCAATTTTTGTCATCTTTAATATTAAAAACATGATCAGTATTTGTGTTTAACCCTAGATGGTAATTGTTCGTCGAATCGACGACGCTTTTCTTTGCAACAACGTTAGCTGATGACGAAAGCTTTAAAAATTTTATAAATTTGAAAACACAAACAAAATTAAATTGTGTATCGAATTTTGAGAGAAAAATATCTTTTTATGCCTTCTTATATTTTATTTTTCAATAATATGCTTAACTAACAAAAATTGTTTTTGATTTTTGCTTTGAAAATCGTTCTACTTGATCTTCCAGGGTTAATGATCTTACTGAGCTTTTAGCTTTTGAAAACAAATGGCAACACTTATATTCTTTTCGTAACTTTTAAGGGCCAATTACACTTGTCATGCAGGCGAATTCACTCGTGTACATGTTCTGTGAAGTGAAACATATTTTCACTTATGCTAACACAACCCAGCGGGAAAAAAAGGAGTACGGATGCCTTCTTGATGGCCTCTGTAATCCTTCTTTTGGATATACAAGGCCTGCTCGCTGCATTCCATACTCATGTCTTTTTTACACACGTTCTCAATGCGCCTTCCGCTCTCGCTTCTTTAGCAGTTACAAAAAAATAAACAAAAAATGTTACTCTCTTCTGATAGAAGCGAATGTGGAATGTGTATCTTTACTTTTATACGAAAGAGCCGAGGCTTTCTTCAGCAGTTAGGTAAGAAAAGTTATTACATCAAAAACCCGCTGGGAATGCTTGATGAGTATTTTGATAAGTGTATTTGGGCCTTTATGTATAGACTCTATATACTAAAGAGGGTTGTGACCAAGGCGCATTAAATAAAGTGGTGTTACAGCGTATTCAATTCGCCGTACTCGATTAGCCTGAAACGTGTTACTAATACCCAGCGGGAAAATTCAGAAGACCCTCTTTTCCTCTTCTTTTTAAAGGCATGCTTAAAAATGTTGTTGATTCAATTATTATTCTTATCTAACTGCTAAAGAATAGAAGGCTTCGGCTCTTTCGTATAAAAGATAAGATACAAATTCAACATTCTCTTCAACGAGAAGAGAGCAGAGAAGTAGTTACATTTTTTTTTTTTTTTTTTTGCCAAAGCAAAAGCAAACTAATAATTTTTTTTTTCCAATTACCATTCTTATGTAATTGCTTAAGAAGAGAGGAAGGCCAATCCTCCAATGACAACGTGTGTAAAAAAGATATGAGTATGGAATGGAGCGAGCAGTCCTTCTATATCCAAAAGAAGGAGTACAAAGGCCTTCTAGAAGGCATCCGTACTCCTTCGTTTTCCCACTGGGTAGTTTCTAGTTACTAACTATCAAACTCCATTTAAAAAAAATTTTTACCAAATTTGTTGAATATGTGATAATATTAGTTGGTAAAAATAAAAAAAATTAAACCAAAAAAATGGAAAATGAAGATATATTAATTTTTGCGGAAAAGTTGTATGTATTCGTACCAAGGATCGAAATTTAAATGGAGCTTTAGGGCCCATTTTTGCACTGCACTGGGTAATTTAGTTTGTTTCTTAGCTAAATAAATATTTCGAAATGCTGTCCTCATAATTTTTGCCTTTCTGGTATTTAAGGAGCTCCCTATGTGCACATGTATGACTATCAATTTACATGTTTAATAAAGTACTTTTTAATACCCTTTACCACTACTGGTGAATGACGGTATATTAAGTTCGTCATTCTGTTTAAAACTTTTTTAATATTCGTCTCTAAAGTATATATTTTTATATTCTGGGTTCTTGAGTAATTGTAAGTCGATCTAGCCATGTCCGTCTGGTTGAAATCACGCTAATTTCCGAACGACTTAAAAGAAAAGGCTAGTATTGGTGTCAAATTCTAAACAGTTTGGAATTGTAATTCAGCACAATCCGTTCAGTAGAAAAAGAGTTATGAATCCAAATGTGGACCAATTATCCTAAAAAAACTAACATTAATTTGTGGCGAAATTCACCAATTGTTATTAAATCTTACACAAACACTTTCTATATTGGCAGAAATAATACTACCAATTTCGTGATAATGGTTCAATAATTTACTGGCTCCATATAAAGTAACGAATATCGCTATTGTACATTATAAAATTTTTTGAAGATTAGTCTCTATCTAAACTACAATAGGTCCCATAAAAAGCCCACTCTTTAAATATTGTAACTTTCGGTGTGGGGAACCAAAAATTCGGCACAGCCGATTATAGCACTTTAACTTGTTTCTTTCTTTTATCCATTAGCAAATGGACCGCCTATAATGATTATCACTGACTGTAACTTGAACCTTATTTAGTTGTTGTTGTTATTGTGAGCGTATTTAACAGATAAAGCACGAAAGGTAATTTAATATATCAAACGCGTGGCTAACTAAAGTATTAGAGATGTGCAAAAGACAACAAAAAGTTGACAGCAGCAGAAGCTACTAGGGCTCGATGAAGCAGAATGCTTTAGAAATCTGCTTTGAGTTTGTAGAACACATACGGAGGAATCCTTGATTATTAAAAAACATTGTAAGCAGGTGTTTTATGTGTCAAAATAAAAAAATGCTCATGTAACCAGATACAACTTTTTACGGTCAAACGTATCCATAAGATGTTGCAAAGCGCTCAGAGAAGGAGCACTTATGTAGACGATGTTGAACTTAGGGTCAATCAGAAAAAATATTTAAGTTGTGCCACCCATAATGACACATTAATTATTGTAGGTGTATATTTTTTTTATCCGATAAAAGGACATCGACACGCAAATTAAAAAAAGTTTTTTTTTATATAAAATATGTGTCATTATAGTAGATGTGTGGTCCTTTTAAAAGGGAATCTAAAAAAGAGAGGAAATCCTTAAATAAATAATTCAAACGTATTAGAGCATTAGTACTAGTATATCTTCATATTGATGTTGGCTTTTAACTATTTCGTAATTTATTTAGGCCAGATCGTCAGGAAACTTTATCCAATAAGATTTTAGAAAAACTAAAGATATTAAACCAAATAAAACTATTAAGCGTATAAGAATTATAAGCAACAGTTCTACTTGTAACAATATCAAAGTTTAAACAAAAACATCAACAATTAACAGTAAGTTTATCTCTTCTTACATTCCGCACTACAGTTTATTATCGATCTTTCTACTTGTAGTTGAAAATGTTACACTATCCGCGTCTCCTCCTGATGAGTAAGTTATGACTCGTTTTTCTTATTAGTTGAGAATCATTTTCGGCTCTTTTCTAATGGAATTTGTTTTTGCATTTTTAATCAAACTCCTTTAAATCATAGGCGCAAATCAGTTTTGTTAGCGTTTTACTAATAAGTCAGTTTTTGATCACCAAAAGTATTCAAAAAAGCCTCACCAAGATACTTTTTGAAAAAACGATCTTGCAAACGCTAGCAGGGTATGGTCTCAAAATACATTTACATTCCAATAATAAATAAAATATGAGTTGTCTCACACTTGAAGTTCTTTAGACACTATGAGAAAAAAAATTTCATAAAAGTTCTCGTATTAGAAAGTTTCACTATTTAGCCTTTGCTAAATGTACTTTTCTATGCAATATGTTCAGCAGACCCAAATCGGCCGAAGTTATAAAAGAAAACAAGTAAACTGTAAGTCTTGCTTGAAACATAAATGCATACTAAATAAATTATTTGTTAAGTAAAGTAAGAGCAACACTCGGCTATAGAACTGGATTATTTAGAGGAATAAAATGTCGGTAAAAAGCGGATAAGATCGACTCTGGGAAAAAAAGGTTCGGTATTTATTTGTGTGATACGACAATTATAAAAGGACTTTAAAATAATATTCGGCAAGTAAAATAATAATAGCTAATTTTGGGACACCTGAGTTACAAATTGCGCTGGTTCTCAGAAAGCCATTATAGACAACTCAGTACCCATAGAACGATTTTTTTTGCCAGTTTCATTAATTTTCCAAGAAAAGTCTGCTTTTCTGATGCTAAAGTGTGTTTTTAAAGCCCGATGGAACTTAAAACTTTCTACGAAGCGCATTTTGAACTTTTAATTTTTAAGAAATAAGATGCGATGATGCTACCAGCGTGTCAGCCCATTAAACTGTGCATTTCTCTGGTTGTTATGGTGCCTATATGGTCTGTTGTGGATTAGTCTGAGTCCATATGCGGCGATTTGGTTAATAAGCAAAGTCGTTAAGCTAAATTTAAGCCATACAAATAACGAAGTCATCTATAAGTTGAGCAAATGATGATTTGCAAAGAAACACTGATCATGAAAGTGATAGCGATATGAAAGTTCGTTTGATAGCTAAATACGGCACTTGAATGATTTTTGCACAACCCTGACTCTTAAACAGATTGCTGAAAAGCCAGTTGTTCCCTAGGTCATATGGTGTAAGCACTATCCTTCCAAAGTCCTTATTCCAAATCCATATTTGTATGGGGGTTAAGTAAAATAATGGAGCGCTTCAACTCATTTCATAAAGGGAATTGTGGAGCCCCTATTTGTTTTTTGACGCTCTTCAAAAAAGTATTGGCAAAAGTTTCGGCAGATGGATTTTTATGTGATTTCTGGTTGACTGGACAACTGAATATTTTGCAATAACCAATTTTATTCATAATAAAAAAAGTAATACATGAAAAATCTAAAGGTATCTTTGAGGCAGAAAATGACATCAATCTAATGGCGAAAGTCATAACATTTTGTCTATGCTATGACTACAGTAAAATAAGAAAAAAAATTCCCATATTCTATTCGTTTAAATTATTCTTTGAAATACATCAAATTTTCAAAGTATAATGATTACGAAAACTATATCGGGCATGCTGCTGGTGTCGTATAATTGAGAGTTCTGTGTAACGGGTAAGTTAATAATAATACTCTCCCACATTGACTTAAGTCAATCTCAATGACAAACTTTCATTAAATTGAGCCTAATGGGTCCGTTCTCCGATGTTCCTGAGTCATCGTACTGATGAAATTTTTTATTAAACTGAGGTACGTTCAGTGTGGCCGATTCTACATCATACTCAGTTTAAGCTATATTCAGAGTATTTTATGTGATTAATGAAGTGATTAATTTGTAAACATGTAAATTTCAAGTGATTGACAAATCACTTCAATATATGGTTAGTAGGGCGGGTTAATTTTTTTTTTTATTTTTAGTAGAGATATTAGGAATGTTTTGTCGAAAAATAGCCTAAAATGAACTTTTAACTAATAAATTCTGAATTTTCTTCGATTTTTTCGAGATTTTTTTTTTCAGATTATAAAAGTTCAGATAATTTCCAACAACTTTTATCACGATAAATTTGTTTGTTTTCGAACTCCTTTTTGCAGGAAAATCGATCTGAAAAAATCAACATTTTCAAGGTTTCATAAAAAAAAAAAAAAAACTATTTTTACATTTTTAATTCAATTTATTTTTAAATATTATTCTCGACCTACAATTTAATGTTTTAACTTGGTAATATTATTTTTTAAGGTCGTTTTTACTTTCCATTCGAGGAGTTTTCTAAAAAAAAAAATCTCGAAGAAAATTCAGAATTTATTAGTTAAAAGTTAATTTTAGGCTATTTTTCGACAAAACATTCCTAAAAATTATTGGTATCAATACAGATTCTGAAATACCCTTCAAACAAGCCCAGATTGAGAAATCTACTATAATGCTATCCAATTTTATGACGAATTTAATTAAATTATTCTGTGTATATATGGAAAAATATCTATTTTGAAATTTTAGGGGGCTCCAAACCCGGCTTAGAGCTATGGTCTCTTGAGCAAAATTTCTCAGAATCACCTATATATTACGTTGTTGCTATATGCTTCATAAAAAAAATAGTTCCATACAATTTGACCCGCCCTAAAAAATAGATCTATACAATTTGACCCGCCCTAATGGTTAGCCATCTCGATTTTGGTATAATTAAAGCTTAATCATGTTCGAGGTGCTTAAACGCGTTTAAAACCCCAAGTGTGAACAAGGTATCAAATCGACTGATGATATATTTTGGTTAATTACATCATGATCAATCAGATATATGTACCTATTTTGTATTGTAATTTGTAGAATTTACCAGCCAAGAATAAAAATTATCAATAAATTTTAATAAATTTCATGTTGTAAAATTCCTTCCTCCAATTAAAATAGTTTAATGAAAATTAAATTTGATGTACTCAAGCTTTACTTAAAATATCCAAAATTAAAAGTTAACAAATCACAATTGTTCTAAAAATGTTTAATAGTAATGGAAACTTTCTTCAAAATTTAATCGTATTAAAATTCCAAAAGAACATTCTTTACCTTGTTTATTATTATTATTTAAAGTACTTTCACAGAAAGGTATCGAAAGAATAAACGAAATCAATCTATCTATGGGTATGTTGTTTGTTACTTATATTTAGTATATATTTAATGAAAAAATTATCTAAAATTCAAGACATTTTTTTACTGGACAAATTGTGTTTGAACTGTTAACTAGACAACACCCAAAAAAAAACTGGACAATCAAGGCCATTCCAGGCTGTCTGGCAACCCTACTTGTCATAGTACCGATGTCAAATTCAGCGTTATGACGCCTTTCCAATCAGTGTAATCCCTATCATATTTGTGGCCCTTAGAAAACCTTTTTTAACATACACACGGCCAGACGAGCATCGTTAAATCTACTTTGCTTCTTATAAGGACCCAGTATCTAAGATCAATATGTAGAAATTACAAAAATAATGTCAATCCTAATTTTCCAATGCTATATAAAAAGTTTCCCAAGCATATTCACAGACAAATTCTTAAAAAGGTTTAAATTTTTGTAGGACATGTTTTATGGTTATTCATGTGACTCGGTCTTTATTTTGTTTTTTGTTTACATAGTCACAGTCACATAAAAACAATTTTGTTTTAATATAAATTTTATGTTTAAAAAAATTGTTTTCTTTAATCAAATATTCACCTACATTTGAATGGGGCAAATAAAATCTCTATGTTATTTATCAGAACCAAGCCAAAGAATTTCAAATTTAAATCTAAAAGTAAATTAGTTTTCAACGACTATAACGGATTGCCTTGATAGTTAAACATTTGTCTATTTTTTTTTTTTTTAGAAATATTTATTAGAAAATTAGTTTAATTGAAAAATTGCAACCTCTTTTTCAACAAATAGTAAATAAATTGTTGTTAGCAAATGAGTTAATTTAAACAATAGTGTTTCATAAAATAGTCAATTTAAGAAGAAAAATAAGAAAAAACTCCAAAGCCGTACAGTGTCATGCAATGCAATGCAAAGTGCAGCACTTAAATCGAATGCAACTTGCAAAACACAATTACGAATGTATGTCACGTCACAAGCGGTTGTTAAAAGATGCACAAAACTAAACGCAGAAACGTTTAACAATTTTACAGTAGTTAAAACATTTTTATTATTATTTAATACCCTACACTGAATTAGCAAGAAACAAGATATGTATGTTAAACGAAATTTATCTACGCCACAAAATTTCGTATATGTATTTAAGAAAAAGTTTCTGAGCTGTCTCTTCTTATGATAGTACATCATATAATTGTGCACCCTCCTTTTATCAGCAATCAGCAAATTCTTAGTTATTTAAACCTTCACGCTAAGAAAAACCATGGTTGAAGCATGGTTAAAAAACATACTATGATCCCTGCAATGGCAACAAACAAACTATTGGTATTTTCAACATAACTTTTTTCACGACTAATAATATTTTTTTTTATTTAACATTCAATTTTCTCCTGCCTTGAAAATTCAAATGTGATTGAATTTAACAATATAATAAGGGTTTTTATGATATCGCTTAAAAGTCTTGCAATCTGTGCAAACTGTGCATTTTCACGCCCTCGCAAATGAACTGTCATGAATTGTATGAGAATTTATTTACACAAACTTCGTAAATTTTCCCAACAATTTTGACTCGTAAACTTGCGCTGTTCAATTGTGCATTTATACAAACAGATATTTTAGTGCATTTAACGTCGTTTTCAATGAAAAATCCAAGTGCTTATAAATCAGAAACAATAAATTCTTTGAACAAATTAGTCTTTTGGCTTACTTTGTGCATTTTAAAAACAAATTTTACATCCCTACAAGAAATTCCTGATTGAAACTAACACATGCAAAACTACTAAACTAACAAACACACTTGCAATTTTGTATTAAATTCATGTATGCCCAGCGGGAAAAGTCAGAAGACCTTCTTATTATAATTAAAATCTTAAAATCTAACTGCTAAAGAATGCCTCATAGAAGGCCTCGGCTCTTTCGTATAAAGATAAGATACACCTTCCACACTCGCTTCTATGAGAAGGGAGTAAGGAAGGAGTAACATTTTTTGTATAGTTTTTTTGCACAAGCAAACAAAATTAAAACTGAACAACTTCGTTTTTTCCTTCTTAAAGAAGGGGTTAGCGAATGTGAAATGAATATTTTGGAAGGACTTTTTAAAAAAAAATGTATACCTTTTAGAAGACATAATTTTGAAGGCAGGTTAGCAGAAGAAACGAATCTTTTTGAACGACGTATAGAGGTATTAAAAAGCCCTCCACTTGGCGTTCTCTCAATATGTTTATCGCTGGGAAACATAAAGTATATATGTATGCAAGAATGATAGAAATAACGATTACGCTATGCCGAAAATATTAAATTCAACTTAAATCTGCCACGCAGGTTCCCAAATGACGTCACGCCAACTGCGTTCCTATTGGCTGGTAATTTAATTGCAAGGTTAACATCTCTTATATGATGCTTGCATCATATATGAGATTAAAATATAACAGTACACACAGAAAAAAATACCAATGTAAAATTAACATGGAAAAATGTTGATTGATAATCATAGTAATTTTCTGCAAAAGTATGCCCTTTATATAAATTTATCATTATTTCATATTAATTTTAAATAAAATAACCTTAAATCACGTTTATTTAATATTATTCACTGTTAAAATAAAAAAAAAATATATTAAAATATAAATAAATATGGATTCAATATTGAATCCATAAAAGCCTGTTTTATATTAAAATCAAAAGTTTATCTTGTTAAATTAACATGCATACATACTTAAGTATGTAAATTTTTTTATTTTCATTTTTAAAATATGTTATAAAAAGAAGACAATTCCCGTATTCTTTTAATTAAAATTATTTAGTTAAATAGTACATCAAGATTTCAAAGTAGAATGATGACGAAAACCATATCGGGCCATTCTGCTGATGCTTCTGTTAACAAAGAAGAATACAAAATAAGTGAAACATGTGTTACAGGAGGGGTAAGTGTTTTGAATTATTCTTAAAAAAATGCATATGTTGTCTCTGAAGCTTCTTCACACTGTTATAACACACTCAAACCAATTTGATTCTACATGAAATTCACGTTGTTTCAACTTGAAATAACTTTCATTCAACGTGATTCGGATTGTTATTTCAATATAAATTACATTTTGCTCTAACTTTACTGCAATGTTAAATTAACATGAATTAAAGTTATTTTAAAAGAAAAAAATATTGTTCGAAGTTATTGTAAAATCAGGTTGAATTAACATGAAAAACGTATAAAGCGTTTTTAACTTGATTTTTTTCTGTGTGTATCACTACAATTGTTCTGTTTTTTAACAAAGAACAGAACACTATATAATGTTCGGCTTCTTCTTGAAAATAGTTACGAATGGTATTAAGGGTTGTGTTCGTCTACACAAGCACCAAAAAATATATATCGTTCCTCGGTGTGTGCGCCGAATGCTAAATAATGTTCTGTTAATTTTTGAACAATGATTTTACACTGCTACACTCAAAAGACAAATCAATCCATCCGTACACAAATCAGTCCAAAGCTGTATTAATAGTACGGTGAGTACGGATTTTCTTGCATCAAGTACAGAAAGATTGATTCAAGAACGGATTTTCAATCGCAAAATACTTAACTTACTTATCCATATTCAATTCCGAATTCGTACTTGAAATAATCCGAAAATTAGATTGATTTAAGTAAAACTAAGATTTAATCAACCTCAAAACACGCTTGATTCAAGTATTATAAAGATGATTCCATCCCGAATTTATCGCAAAATCTTGTTAAGATATTAAAAAATATCTGTCGAACAAAATTGGCTTAGTTTATCACATGGCACATTATTAGAAGTAAGACATACAGTCGACTTGGTTCGCAAAATTATTTTTATTTTACATTTATTAACATTTAAAATAATAAAACAAGTCAAGCAAATGTTTGCACTAGACTTAATAATGATTTAATGATAAAATGATTGATTACACTGGGAGCTACATCAAGAAAAGTTTTTTTAATTTTTTAGTAAATTTATGTTCATGAGAAATTCATAAAATAAAAATTGCCCATAAGCTGATTAATTTTAATAATTTTTTAGCGCTTTTGTTTTATTTTTAATAGCAAAACACATCCTTTGTTTTAAAAACAATCAAACAAACAAACATTTTTGAATGCGAGAAATTTAAATAAGAATTATTAAATAAAATTCATAGTAAATATTAAATAAATATGATTTTGAAAATATTACCTTGATTTAAATAAAAAATCGACATATTGAGTCTGTTTTTTTTTTTTAATTTAAATTAACTTGGCGCCATACATTTTATTCTCATAATACTCATTATCATCAATTTAGGTACTAAATTTTTAGTACAATATGTATCATGCAAAATGTCACAACTCGTATAATGTATGAAAGTAAAATCATCACAACATTTTGATGACGGCATATTAATAAATTTATAAATTCAATTTAATGTACATTCGTATGTTTGTATTTTTCTACAGAACAATAATCCAAGTGAACATGAAATTTTTTTTTGAATACATGTTGAAAATCATTTGTTACGACACTAACAGCCAGGCCCACGAAGTCGATCGGTTTTTTTCCTTTAAATTTTCAACCACACACAGCACAATTTGCGTCCGAATAAAAATGTTCAGCACGACATTTCGATAGACAATACAAGCGAACGATAATGTAACAGTTTTCATACAAATTTGCGGCCCACGAAGAAATATTTGGCTACCGAAAATGCCGAAATCAGTCACTTGTGTTGTGGTTGTCGACAGAAGAATTTTTTGGAATAATTAACAAAATTATTTCTTTACACACCAACACTGACGATCTGACCTAAGCAACCAGTGAAATGCGCCTAGGAATAGCTTATCCCTTCAACAATAAATTTCAGTTTATCAATAGTATGAAATGGGAATTTTTAGCACATTTTAACGAAACCTTGTTAATTAATTTTTGAATCCCAAGAAAAACTTTGATAACTTATGTTTTTAATTTTTTTTTTTTTTTTAACACCACTAACATAATTATATAGGGTGTGCTGGAAATCGAAAAGGCAAGACGCAAGACTTTGGAAGTTGTTCTTCATACACTTTTAATCAAATTTTTATAACGTTTGTTATAAAATTCAGTTAAATAGAGAAATATTTGTCATAAAATTGTTTTTCTACAAAAATCTTATTAAAAAATAACTTTTTAAATTCTTGCGTTTTCCGTTTTCGATTTTAAGCCCACCCCTAATAGTGTTTTATTACATTTTTTTACAGACTTGTATTTTTATGGCTAAATAAGCATGTTTTGCCGATTTTTATTTTCAATCTAGCTTTTAATTTTTGTAATAATTGATGTGGCAATATTGCCATTCGACAATGAATAAATTAATTACGTTAAGCTTAGTCTAGACGATATGCTTACACTCATATGCTTAAAAATAATAACAAATGCCTCTATCAGCAAATTTCATATGTCAGGTGTCTAGACGATATGCTCAAAATACCAAATTTTTCAAATTCAACAAATGCCAGCAAATGATATTTCAACATACAAGTTAGCATACAATTTTTGCGTCTACACGATATGTTGAATTGTGTATGTTGTTATGTATGTTGAGTAAGGAGAACATTTGTTTAAAAATTAAAAATTAATTTGACAATTCTCTTTTTTATTATTCAATTAAAATTTTTTTATCAGTTGTCGCTTTAGTGCAAAAATGAATAGTTTTAGTGCATATTAATACTTAATAAGTAAGAGTGATTTATTGGGCTGGGTCAAGTCCGCAAAAAATTAAAATATTTAACGACTGGATTGATCTAAAAATTATTAATAAAGCCTCACAGTTAATTAATTTATAGCAGTTGTACCTCTATGGTATATTATGTGCCGCCCAGCAGAATGTTTTATGGATTCGTTTGATACTCACGCCACCATAGTGTCTGTAACACCTTAAAATATTGGTCCTATAACCATCGTTAAGTATACCGATCGACTCAATCACTATCTGAGTATATGTAAGGATGTCCGTCCGGGAGGCTGGCTGGCTGTCCAGCTTGTAGTGCGCAAATTACAGATCGCAATTATTTGATGAAATTTGGTTCATAATTTCTCAAAACTTGCTTGTATATTCTGTGGTATAGGGTATTAAATGATCGGACTAAACCGACTTGTTTATCATATATAACTTAATTTGACCAAATTTGAATAAACTATCATGATTTGTATAATTTTAGCCGTATTAAAGAGATATTTGGGATTTTTGATCGGTTGATTAATTTTTAGTATTAAAAACATAAATTAGATCAAATTTCAATAAAATTATACAAGTTTTTTAACCGTTTTAAAGTCCCGCTATCTACGGGACCTTTAGTGAGTTGTATGCCGATTATCACAAAATTTCATCGTGTTATTTTTAGCCATTTAAAGCTAAATTGGACTATATTTTATCACAATATCGATATTTTTACGGTTTTAGGCCTTTTTAAATGATTTCCAGATTAGGCTTTATATGGAGCATATGGTAAATTGTGGGCGGATCTTCTTCAAATTTAGTTCTGTGATTTCTAGTCTTATGAAACTATGACAGACCAAATTTTACTATAATAACGTTGTTCGGTACGTCTTAGGCATATTTAAGTATTTCCGAGAATAGGGTTTGCATGGGGCCTATTGTAAATTATGGAGCTATCATCTTAATGTAATATCTACACGCAGAGAAAAAATATGGTTGGGCATGGTTACGGCAACAACACTATGTTTAATGTAACAATATATTGTTGTCGTACACAAATAATTGTTATTTTTATTTAATATCAACAATATTATAGTTACTGTAAACATATCAATGTTTATCGCAATTATGAATTTGAGTATTATGATTGCTTCTAAATTTATTATGATTAACATGATGATAATATGATTGATTACTTCTTAGCTTATTATGATTAACATGACAATAATTTGATTACTTCTTAACTTAGTATGATTAACAGAATAATAATATGATTAAGGGAAAAATATTATGATGACATATTACGAGTATATTGAGTCATAATATGTTTCAATAATAATCTTAATATGGTGACTACAATCATAATTCTTATTATAACATGTTGCTCTTAGAATATGTTTACCACAACCATGTTTTTTCTTTGCGTGTAGTCGTAGAAAACGAGTTCTTGCAAAATTAAATAACAATCAGTTCATTTTGTCACCAATTTTTGTTAGTTTCTTTAACAGAAACATCAATTTGTAAGGGCGTTGGGGTTCTCGTTTAAAAGAAAATTAACTCAGCTAAGCGAAGTCGGTGCTTGATAGACCATTGAATTAAGAACCCTTATGCCTAGTCAAAGACCGGCAATAAAGAAAAAATTTATTAAGCAAAGCTGGTGTTTGTCATACCACATAGTTAAATAATACCCATATTGCAACAATTGCATAAAGTATATAAATTATTACCACATGTAAACTAAAAACTACATATTAAACAATAACATTTATTAGAATTAACATTTTTAACTTTAATAACTTCAGAATTCTATACGCCACCGTACCATGCATTCTATTATATGAAAGCTTGAAGCGTTCTCTTAAGAGATTGGAGCCATTTTGATAAACTACATTAGTTACTAAAAATATTTTTTGAAATTGGTTATTAATGGGTTAATATTTTGGCATGTTTTATATACCACGTGAAAGGTATTTGGAAACACCGTTCAGCGATACCCATATTGCTGAGATCAAATTTATACTTGAAGAGATATTGGTTAAGAATTTATCAACTTTTATGGTCTATAACTCAAAAACAAAGTTCGTTAGCCAACATTTTTATTTTCAAAGCACTTCTAAATGCATTTTTTTTGTTTCTTGCTTGCCGATGAGCTAGAAATCTTGATAAGTTCCGGGGTTATATACAAAATTAAACAAGTAATTAAAAGAATACAAATTTTTATATATTTTATATGCTACCAAATTTGCCGTATGCTGAAAAGCTTGCATACGACTTTCAACAAATAACATATTTGTCAACATACGTAGAAAATTTGTTGAAAAGTAAAAATATTGTGTCTAGACGATATGCTATAATTGTGAACAAACGTTTGCTGACTTCGTTAACAAATGCCTGTCATATGTTGGTAAGCTTACGTTTGTTGAAAAAATTTGGTGTCTACACGATATGTTGGTGCTGAAAGCAAATTTTTCAACATAAATTTGGTGATTCAACATATCGTCTAGACTAAGCTTAAAGCTTAGTCTAAAAAAAAAATTATTTTTTTTTTTAAATTTATTTTTTCAATTTTCTGTAAAATATTCATCACAGTTCGTAAGAGAAGGTATATCTAAAAGACTAACCATTTCTAAACTATAATTATTTTCTAACTCTATTCGTGACTTCACATGCCTGCAGGAAGAAATAAGTGGATCGGAAGATGCTGCCAACATGTTGAATAAATAGGTCCTCATTTTGCCTTACCCTTGATGTGGTGGGTTTATCTACTGCCAATAAATACAGGATAGTGTCTTCATTAAGCCAGTCCTCGTATTTGGAGTTGAAGTTCTGAATGGTTCGATTAGATTTCACCCATTTTGCCTTAATATTTGCATATATCAAATAAAAATTATTTTTTATAATTTCGCTTCTCTCAATATTTCCGTATAAGCTATCAAGTTCTTCTAAAGCAGCTTCCGTGAAAAACTTTGGTGTGGTTGACTTTCTAAACAGTTCAAAAAATTTTAAATTGTTCAACGCCATGTTTTCAGTACTTAAATTGTTTAATGGTTTCAGTAATTGTTGCGCCAACTTTCAGTCGTAGACTAATCCAGGCATTATGCTTATTTTGCAATATATAGGCTTATGCTACCATGCCTAAAAACTTACCTGTTCCCTGCATACATATGGATTTAGGCTTAATAATGCAATTTTGATATTATGCACGTGTCCAAATAAGATTTGTGCCTACCTGTAGGGACCATAAGTCAATATTGTTCTTGACCATTTGTACGCCAAAGTATTGTTTAAGTGAGGTACGTACCTGCTAATTTCAATTAGTAGTTTTTTCAAACTATTAGATCAAACTACTGTCAGTCAAAACATATAAGGGATGGACGCCATACAATTTCTGCAACCATGTCTTTTTAACTTTTTTTACCTCTAGAAGCCAAACGGGCACGTACGGGCAGATAAAACCTTTTGAATTATGTAAAGAAATAATCAAAGAACAGGTTTTGCAAATATGGCAAATATAGAAAAATATAGATTTTTTTTATTTTCCGTCAAAGTTGAAAAATAGTGAAAAAACGGATAGTTTTTAAATAGTGATTTACCAGGAGAAACACAAAGCAAACAGTTAATTTTTTTTTTATCATTATACATTTAATAAATACATCAATCAATACAAACAAAAAATAAGGCGATTCGTTACCTATTTTTCGTGATATTACACCTGAAATCGCAACAAATTGACTAAAAATTGTGTGTTTTTTTGAAAACCGAAAGTCGGTCAACTTTGAACGGCTATATCTTCTTAACTAAAAATGTGATATTATTAAGAGTGGCAGATTTGAAATCGATGAAAAGTTTCCTATAACATGGGTTTATTCAAAACTTCGTCGGCGCTCATGAAAATTTTGATTTTTGCAACCTCGTTTGCTCTACGGGCGCTACGTGATCTATTTTGATGAAATGCACTACTCCCTGGACTGGTGCAATGTTATGCAAGCATGGACCATGTCATTGTTAAAAAGAGTTTGTAGTGAAACGACATGTCTTCGTTTTTAAACGAAATGTTTTCGTTTTTAAACGAAGTTAAAACTAATCCTCTGGAGTATACCATGGAGTAGTTTCAAAACTAATCCACTAGGAGTATGTATGAACATGGAGTAGTTTTAAGACTTCATCGTTGTAATGCAAAACTGGGTTATATGGCCCAGCCTAGCGCTAGGACATCGTAATGTTAAATAGACCATGTTTTTTGAATACATTTGGGTTACCCTTGGACTAGTCCTAGTCCCTTATGAGCTACATTTTACATGCGTGTATGGACTAGTCGTATTATCTGCAGGGTAGGCTAAGGTTCCAAAAAAACCCAAATTTCCATTCTGTTATAATAGTTATATAATTAATACATAAAACGGTTTATTAAAAAGTCCGTTCATGACATCTGTAACTGGGATATTTTCACTTTAAATTAAATTTGTTGGATCATATACGAATATCATGATAGATTATTATAATGTTAAATTTAATTGAGATTTGTGTCTTTTTTGACTAAACAGTTTCTATGGAGCCATGACAATAATCTTTTTAAAAGTGTATCACTCAGATTATTATATTTACGAATTTGATTTGCCATATTTGATACAAGTAAATGGCATTCGTGCCTGGCAGTGATACACAAATATGTATCTTTTTCAACGTCTCCAGATTCGAATAGAAAGTGTTTGACTCTCATTATCATTTACAATTAAGCAGTACTCATTGCCATTATTTGACTGGCCGATCAGTAAATTCTTTATTTACTTCGTACTCAGCGGTGCTGGAGATGTTTACGTTGATGTCATCACTTTTTCGAAATGATGTCAAATTAAATTGTAGTATCAGTGAACTATTTTTTCATGTATGCTTTTAGAAATTTATATTTTGGGTTTAGTTAAACACATAACAAAAAAAAAGTATTTTGCAATAATTTTCATTGATTAAAAAAATCTAACTGCCATTGTTCAATTATGTAAATAAACTCAATGTTAGTCTAATGTTTACGAGAATTTCTGTTGATTCCAATTTATTTTAAATAATAATTCCGGATGCAATCAATTGAAGTTGTGGTCAGTTGACACACATGAACAATTACAGGCAAACTAAAATATTTTGTAAACAATTCAAAGGTCATTTTCTTATATTTGTTAAGTTAAGATCTAAATGATTCATAGAGCAAATATTAGGTAAGTTGACTAGTTTGATGTTGCTTAATAGGATCTGTAATATAATCCAAATATATTAGTGAAAAAATCTTTCATAAATCTTAGAGCTAGTAAAACGTTTGTTCCTTTCCAAAAAGAATGAAAGAATTTTCTTCATAGTCTAACAAATATATTAACTTTGCTTGTTATTGAGGTTTCCCCACTTTCAAAACCTAAACTCGACTACACCTTTGCTATTAAGGCTGCCAACTCTTCACGACCATAAAAAGCATAATTTTGGGCGTGTGTGAAACGGAAGCAAAGTACTCATTATAGCAAAATTTTGACACTGTTGAGGTAAATAAAATTCACTAGCCGTGGGAGCTATACATTTTGACATAAGCGTGGAAATTCTTTACAATCTTAATTCACCATAGAATTTTGCTACCGTTTCACATACACCCTTTTTGACGGAATCATTTTAATCAAAAAGCGATAAAATTAAGTTTTTTAACAATAAAATTCTAGAAAAGGAAATATTTCCTTATTAAAAGGAACATTTGTAAGCCTCTGTATCTAAATAGAAGCATCATTTTCAAAAAGCCCAAAACGCAGAACTTCGACAGTGTTACCTCTGCGAAATATTTGTTGAAATTTTCTAAAAACATGCGGAAAGTTTTGCAAAATTAAAACGACAAACAAACTAGTTATGGCAAAATTTATTATTTCATTCATAGCCAAGATAAGAACTTGTAATTTTTAGCCACTAAATAACTAAATTGGCAACACTCTCTGCTATGGATATGTAAAAGTACGAAACATATTATCAATTCAGACAGTGAAATTATTTCACAATATTCAAAAAATCGCTTAATGATCGGACATTGCAAAACCGACTAATAATTATTCAAAGACCCAGAAGTTACATACCTTGTGACGAGTTAAAGTCGAAGCTCTCGTTTTTGTGGCACACACCCTAGTCTATACTACCACTCCATGCCATTCCGGCCCTAGAAGTAGACGAGGCCACCCCCGGTCGGTTTTTATTTAAATTTCCCCGTTCCATTCTTATCTTTTTATTGAAATCTATTATTATTAATTATAGTATTTTATAAATGTGATTATTATTTTTATTGTAAGTATTGTTATTTTTATATTTACTTTTGTTTTCCGTTATTAAACATGAAATATTATTTTTGTTATTCGTATGTGTATAAATATTTTGTATTATTCTCTATTATGCCATATTTCCTTTCCATTTTTGTTGACGTTATTAATTTAGATTTAAAAGAAAAGATAACGCCATCTGTGGCCGAGTGGAAACAACGGCGTAGTGTATATGTAGGCTAGGAAATATAAAACAATAAGCAGCTGTGATCGTATGCGTGTATGAAAACTCCTATAAAAGCAGAGTGGTTGATCACAGGCAAGGAGTCAGCTCACCGCTGCCGACTAGGTAAGAACTTATTTAATTGCTAGAGAGTAATACTCTTTTAATTAAATAAAGTTAGCAAAGATACTCTGGGTTATACCCGTTCTCCTAGCATTGCCTTAAAGTGGCTTAAGAGGCCTCCGCGTCTGATTGCCTTGATGATACTCCGTCAGAGAGTTGGTCACTGAGAATGTGGGAGCTCTAGGGTTATACTCGTTCTCCCAACGCCACCCAGTTCTCTTGCACACTCCGGTCGCACCGCTGATAAGTGTTTGTTTTGTAAAGTTTAAGAATAATTTTTAAATAAAGTACGGCTTGTAACGTTTCACGAAGAACTGTGTTTTCTTGTGGGGAAAAGTGAACCCTGGGACCGAGAGTATACCCTAACATCCAGTGAAAAATCTCGTCGTTACAACCTTATAGGGTCTTACATGAATATGGAAAAGTTTCACACTGAATGGCAAATTTAGTATACCCTCTTCACAATTAGTTGCCAAGAGTATAAAAACTGTAACCATTATTTCTGCGCGCTGGAATTTAATTCGACAATTTTTGGCGACTAAAATCTAGTAAAGAAAAAAACGTTCTATTGCTTGGAACATATCGAGCCCTAACCGCGAAAATAGCGTAAGCGCCAAAAATCAAATTTTACAGCAGAGAGTTTTTTTATTCGATTTCATTGTATGGAATTTGTCGCTTACGATACAATTGCTCGTGCTATAAAATCGTAAAGGTACCTTATGTGACCATGACATTTTAGGAGATGATGCAAGTGTTGCCAACAAAGTCATTTATTGAAAAAAAAACGAAAATTGAAAATGATGTCGCTTATGTTATTTTCTCGGTTAGGGCTCGATATATTTATGATTTATCAATAGGCTCTATAACATACTTTTAAATAAAGGTTGCAGCATTAAAGCATTAACCTTCTATATAAACTGGCATAGCAAACAGTTAAGAACACTTTCTTCCTCTGTTTGTCAACCAATTTGTCCAAAAAAAAAAAAAAAACACACAATTTGAAGTGCTTAATACCTATATATTTTTATAAAATCGGAGGGGTTAATAAAGGGTACTTAGAAACATGATATTATAATGCAGGGGGTCCTAAGTGAATAAGAACTTGTATGGGGAAACTTTTCAGTACTTTTTCGTTCTACAACTGGTACTTTTTTAATTTTCGTTAATTAGGAGCTAGAATAATAAAATTAAACACGCACCCCTGTATTTATAAAAAAATTTAAATTTAAGGTTTACAAAACAAATTTTCCTTAATAAACGTTTGTTAAATTTAATAAACGTTTATAAATACGGGGGCAGTGTCCTGAATGGATGAGAATCTGTAAGAGGGATCTTTTTAGTACTTTTTCCCTCTTTGGTACTTTTTGGATTTTTCTTAAAACTGAAGCTAGAAACATAAAATTCAACATATGAATGAGAAACCACAAAGGAGAATTTTTGGTACTCTTTGGTTTTTCAATTGGTACTTTCTTATTTTTTATTTTTTTTTGTATTATAGAGCTTACAAAATCAAATCAAACATTCATGGACTTGATTAGAAAATAATGTTTGGTTATTCCCTGGCCAAGTCCATCTACGAAGACGAAAAAAAATGCTAGATGTAAATTAATTTACACTTATATGAATCTATGTTTTCTTTATATTTCATAAATAATTATGGTCGAATTTTGAACACTGGGAAAACACTAGTTAAGTTAAATTCTTTATATAAGTCCAAAAAAAAACTTTTAGAAAGTATTCTTTCAAAAAGAATTAATATACGCCACTTAAGATTTTGCAAATTTTTGCGGTTGAGAAAACATTTATTCGTTTGTATGTTGTAGACAAAAAGTGACCTCGTAAATATTTTAATCTTGTGCAGTTAAAGCTGTTTTAATGAATTTTAATGGATTTCTTAAATAAAATTGAAATTCCATTGAGAATATGGGGGCGTTACCGCAATGAAGAAAATGCAATAAATATGCATATGAGAATCCAAAACAGAAAATAAAATGAAAAAAAAGCACCAAAACGAAAAGCTAAATTAAAGATTTGCAACAATCCTTTAAGACTCCTGTGTTCTTCTCAGGTTGACTTTTAAAAGCAGCTCAAAACTCTCTTTCTTTTGTTTGGTATGATTTGAATAATTCAGTTCCCACACTATACTACGCAATGCAATGTCTGTCAGCCAATATTTTTTTTTTTTTTTGTAAATACTTGTGTCTGTTTGTCTACCATGTCTGGTCAAAAACAGATTCCTTCTTCATAAAGTTCTGTATTTTCGATTGCGGTTTGTTCAGAGGTATCAGAGTGTGCCTTTATGTGCAACATATTTTATGCCTTCTGATGTTCTTACAAGTTTGTTAAAAGGATTTATTTTTTTATATATATTTTTGTTGTTGTGTTAATGCTGTTGAGTTTAACAAAAAAGGGTTTATTTTTGTTAATTAAAGTTATTAATAGGAATCGCTCAGGTAATTTATTATTATCGTTGTTGTTATTATGTTGGACTAAAGCTCAAGTTAAGATTAATATGGCACCGATATGTAAATTTAAAATTAAATGGAATGTTTCAAATGTCTTTGGTTGGTCGAAGACTAAAAAGAACAGTTTGTATTCATCTAAAATTTACTTTTCTTTGTAGACTTATTAATTTGTATAAAATATTTTAAATCTTTTAAAGCCTTAAGGCTAAATTTATGCTGAGGGCAATTTAGAAATCTATTTTTGTACGTTTGTTTGATTTATCTTTATTTTAGATTTAATTTGCAGGACCCCGTCTATGAGTTTTAAACTTTAAATTTAAATGCAAAATTTGTAACTTTTGATATATAAAAGTGAATAACACTACGCCACAAAAAAAATTAACCTCAAAAATTAGATATTTTCTAAGCTCAATTGGTGCTGCTGATCACGAATATGGCATTCACTTATTTTTCACAAGATATTATTTTTCGAGATAAACGCGAAAATCGTGTTTTTCTGCAGTTGTTTTAGGTATTTCGAAAAATCTCGAGAACTGTTCAACTCAGTTGTACGATATCTCTGAAACTACAGGGCCGAGTTTCGGATTTTTTTTTAACTGAATATGGTCAACCGTTTTTAAGTTATTCCAATATATGCGAATATTCGTCGCCAAAAATAAAACATTTTGTGTATATGAAAATACACACAATCATGGCATCGGCCGAAATTCGTCATACGCGGCGACTTTGCCATAGATTTATTTCTTTACTGTTCCGCAGTGTAACAAAAAGTTTTTATGAAAATTCAAATTCGGATGTTTTCACTAAATATGCCGTTATTTCTTAACTCTCTGTCCGACGATAACAATTTTACGCTTAATACATTGAAACAAAATATTATTTAAGATACATGTTAAAAAAAAAATTACAAATATTTTTATTGCCTTAATTGGGCGAATTAAAATGGTGAATTTTGAAAAAACATAAAAAATTTGTTCAAGTTTAAAGTCCTGTAACTCAGTAAATCTTTATCCGATCGGCACAGTTTGGACATGTTCTGAAAGAGAAAAAAAATATCTAAATGTTGAATCTTGTACAATTCAATTGAACAGTTCTCAAGATTATACCTAAACAACAACATTCTAAAACAACTGCAGAAAAACACGATTTTCGCGTAAAACTAAATGAATGCCATATTCGTGATCAGCAGCCCCGATTTATCTTAGAAAACATCTCATTTTTGAGATTATGGCAAAAAGTTAAAAATTTTTAAACAACTGTAATGAGCCCTACATAGAATCGCCTTTGCAGGATTTTTTGTGCAGATAAATCAAAAGTGCTGTACTTATTTACTTAATAATATTGCAATTATGATTGCTAAACAGAAACACTATTTACTTCAATATAAATGTATTTATCTGCCTTAATGTGCAGGTACACAATTGTGGTAACTTGCATAAAAGTGCAACTCAAGTAATTTTTTTAAAAGAAGAATTAAAAATGTGTTTATTAATTAATTGATATGTTATTAAAATTTTATAAAGTTGAATAGTTATATGAAAAAGTGGCCACCAAATTTTTCATATTTTATAGTTGTCCACAAATATGATAAATATACGGGAATACAAAATGCACGTAAGCAAGGATTTCGAAGAATAATTCCAAAAAATATTTATTTTGGGCAGTTAAGTCAAAGTGCAGCTAGCATTGATTGTTTTTAAGAAAATATTTTTAAAATTCCCAAAATGTTGGGCATTTATCTGAAATGTGCAGGTATAGAAAGTTCACTTAAAAAAGAAATTTGTATGGGATTTTAAAGAAGATTGACCAAAATAAATTATTTTGTGCAGTTAAGTCAAAAGTGCACTTAAACAAAAAGCAGCGTGCACTTAAAGCAGTGGAATACTAGCATGTTTTTAAAAAACTTTTATGCATTTTGGTAAAGAAAGATGCCAAATCTAGCACTAAAAATACTTAAACTACATAACTGCTTATATTTTTTTTAAATAAAATTGAAACCCATATACCTATAATTGAAAGCTATTAGATTTTTGGAAACAATAAAATATAAACCAAAATGGTTAAATTCCCAACATTGGAAGATGGAGTTTTGTTTTGAAGTTTATGGATATAATTTAGATATAATTTTCCAATAATATATTTTTTGACGCGTTAGGCCGAGGCCACGCAATGAGCGGCTAAGCGTCAAGCGTCTGAGCGATGAGCGTCAAAGCGTCAAGTTTGAGCGGCAAGTGGCTTATTACTGAGCGTCAGTTCTGAGCGGTTGGTTGTTAAAATGCTATTGTAAAGAGTGGATTGTTTAATGTTATTACGCGAAAATCGTATTCATATGAATTTAATGCGTTTATTAAGAAGAAAAAAAACAATTTACGGCCTGTTCGTCGATTTCGAGCGAAGACTTCGTTCGCTTAACTTACATTTAAAACAAAAACAAATTATAATAACGAATTATAATATATATATGTATATTAATCGAAATCGACAAACAGGCCTTGGTGTTCATCATTAACCATATATATACAAATCTACCCAAATGTGAAATCCATTGATTTGCTGTTGCAAGCAGATAACACTAGATTGACAAAACCAAAAAATTAATTTTCGGTTTTATTTTTATTTTTAAAATTTGGTAATCTGTCTTGCCATAATAGCGGTCGGCTTTGTACAGATGAAATTGTAACCTCCACATTCACTTTTGCCATGTTTATTTTTTGACGCTCAGAAAACAACTAAAAATTAGAACAAGTTTTATTCCTGAGCGACGACGCTTAGCCGCTCAAAAATTTCGCTCGCATGCCGCTCATTTCGTGGCCACTTCGATAGTATTTCATATGTTTTAATTTTTTGACGCTCATCGCTCAGCCGCTTGACGCTTAGCCGCTCATTGCGTGGCCTCGGCCTAAGATTGTAGAGAATAAGATATATTTGTAATATAAAATGTTAAATCGACGCTTTAGGTATAATTGTAATTTGTGCAGCGCCAATATTATTACTCAGAAACTTGTTCAACATTCATGTATGTATCGATCAACAATGTCCTTTTTTTGGAAGGTCAGGAAAAATCTAGAAATAGTTATGAAAAATAAAAAAGGGTGACTCATGAATAGTTAGTTCAGTTTGCTTGGAGACATTAAACGGTTCGGGTCGAAACTAACAATATTGGATAAAATTGTGAACGTTGTAATAAATTTCAATAAAGTTTGTTAAGTTTAATAAGTGTGTCTATTTATTTTGATTTGCAATTAAAAATTCTCAACGGTTTACTATAAAGGGAGTTAACCGAAACGCACGTAACAGTACAATGCTTCTTACCGCTTGTCCATGGAATACTCATACTAAAATATTTTTTACCTCTATTAAATGCGATTTCTTTTCAAAGAACCCAGCAGCAAAATCAACAGCTGAACCTAGTAACGCCAAGAAAGGATTGGCAATAAAAGAAGCAAATAAAGGCGATAACTAAGGAGGATGGATGAAAGACTGAGTTTTCAATAATTTACAAAACTAAAACACTTTATCAGCTTCAATAACTTAAGTGTAACAATTAGTTATGTAAAGAATACCAACACTTCGGATTTGCCGATATATCGTTATCGGCGTTATTTGATACGACGATACTTTTTTTTGTAGTTTTTTAGAACAAACAATTTATTTTTCAATGCTTATTTTTTGAATAACAATTTGGAGCAATAACACATTCAATAGCAGAGCAAAAAATCCAACAGAATAATAAATTGGCCTTTAATTCTTAAACTGGAGGTCGGTTCACACCACGCATTTTATGCGTATGTATCTTTTTTAACCTTTTTTCAAGACGCATGCTAAAATAGAACGTAATCCTACTTCACGCTTTCGATACATACATTCCACGCGTTTGCTGCGTAATTTGTCAATACAATTTTACTCTCCTACTTTTTGGACAGATGCATGAACGGATTGAACGCTTGGTGTTGTCCTGCGATAAATCTTGTAATTATTTTTACATATTCTAATAATTTTTAATTATTTTTATGATTTTAATGAAAATAAAAATCATTTTGCTACACATTTTAGGTTACTTCGAAGAGACCACAAAATTCACAAGCAAAGCCACTGTTGCATTTTCTGACGATATTTCGCCAGTTAACAGTCTTCGAACATTTTTAGAAAATACAGAAAACGGAGATGCAAAATAGTTCAGTGTCCCAAAAATTGGCGACTTACTTAGTCGCCATTTTCAATAAATAAAAGACAATAGATTGAAAAATCGTCTAATTGATCACTCTGCATTCTGAAAATGTTGAAGACGCGGTCCGCCCTTTACCTAGGAAAAGTTCTGACAAGTCTCCAAGAAAATTTCGAGAAGGATCCTTAGTCCATCCTACGCTGTGCTAAAGAAGAATTCTAGAAGTCTAGTCTTAGATCTTTTTATTTTTCTAGAGAGGCATATCCGGTTGTTTACTGACGGAATAAAATTCTGTATCCAAAATTTAAGAACATGGCGCAGAAATACTTAAGATTTCAAATAAGTTCTATCGCTTCTTATGGACTCTTTCCACCGCAGGTCTGCTTCAAACTGATTTGCAAAATCGCCTATCTCTGTAAAAGTTAAGAATACTTTGTTTGATATTTAATTAATAATCTCTAAAACCTTTTTTTGATGTAAGAAATAATTTGTCTTTTGTTAATTTTACCATTAATTCAAATTCAATTCGTTGTTTTTAAAATCTTATTAATATCAATTTTAAATACATATCTATAATCTCTTATACAGTAACTTGTATATTAAAAAAAATACTCCATATATTTTATATTCGTATCGGTATCGCCGATATATCCTTTGGAGTATTGGTATCGCATCGGCATATCGTTACCTCCCCAGTATAAATTGTTATGATATAAATAGATCTAGTGTGATTTTATAAAATTATTTATCTTTTTATTTTTATAATTGCTTTAATTATATATCGCACCCTAAATACTAAAGGGTATTAACTCAAAATTTTTATTTTTTCACTTTTTTGAAGAAATCGACACATAATATTCATATTATGATTTTCTGTCTACTTTTTAGTAATGAAAAGCTTGGCTTAATAATTCTTTTTCATATACATTTAATGTAAAATTTAAAATTGTCTTGCTTCTACTGAAAATTTTAAAATTTTAGTATTTAGGGTGCGATATTAGTTTAATATTATTAAAAATAAAAAGTGATTTTATTCCTGAGGGTAACATATTGTGGGTATTACAGTATCGAGGACATGAAATTTAAGTTAGGTTTGTTACATACTGTCGGAGAGGTTCATTTGTCTAGTTTCTCAGTATAAGTTTTATTTTTAAGTTTTAAGAAGCACTAACACAAAAATAGGAAAAAAATTCAAAATAGTGCATAAGCTAAAAATTAAAACACCTTTATCTGCTTTTCAAAACGTTTATTTTGATGAATGTCCCACTCGCATCCCACATAAGGCTAGTTTACACGGTAATACAATGTATTACGACATTGCAAAAAATGATGTAGAATGAGAAAAATCTTATCATGTAAAAGCAAAGTGTATTGAGTAAGAGAGAATACGAATACGAAATCTGACAAACGGTCGGTAAATGTTTTTTTTTCTAAGCCATTTTAGAAACTTATGTATTTTCATTACACCAGAAGTGTATTTTAACAAAGTATATTGAAGGTGGTAGGTAACATTTATATACAATTACAAAAACAACTAAAATCAACTCAGGAAATTTTCATGTTGTTTTTTTAAAAAGTGTAAAACTGTAACCATCTGCTTTTTTGTTATTATTTTTTATTTTACTTGTACCATCCGTGTAAACGTGATATATACTTACAACAGACTTTCATTTTTTTCTTGTAAACACGGAGAGAATTTCATATTATTTGGATTCTACAAAGTCGTACAACATTGTATTACCGTGTAAACGAGTCTTAAGCGATAAGAAAGCTCTTAACCCTGAAAGGTTACTCTTCATTTTGGTACATTAAGGTTACTCTTCTTCGAATAGACGAACTTTTTTAAAAAAATTAACAAAAACTTCTTTAGTTAAGCGTTTATTAAAAAATTAACTAAAATAAGACAAAAAATAAAAGTTTTTCATCTATCTCAAAATTTGATACAATTTTTAGCTCTTTTTTGTGTTTTCACATTAAATGTTTTTTTAAAGCTTTAAAGCATCAGCTAACGTTGTTGAAAAAAGAGCGTAATTTGAGTATGTACACATAAAAAAGTAATATGATGAAATGTAAATGAGCTTAGTCGATTCGTCGAAGAGTAACAGTGCAGGGTGAGAGGAAAAGACGTGAGCTTTCTTTTGAGCAAAAAAAAAGCCCATTTAAAAAAAAAATATAAAATTTTATATTGCAAAAACAAAGTAAAAAATTGATTTTTTAAATTTTTTTCTTCAAAATATTGAAGAAATACCTATCTAAACTATTTGGGACAAATTTTGCTAAGAACAATAGGTATTATGTAACATGGATGAAAAAAACACCGGTTTGGCCAAAATGTCAAATTTTTGACCCACTGAAAAAAATATTTCTTAAAAATCAACCATTTTCAACCAATTATAAAACTTTAGTTTCATGCCCGACATGATGTATTTAACTCAATATAAACTAAATGGGAACTTTTTATTTGCTTTTTATTTTACTTTTTAAACATGAAAATAATGTGTTTTTCTTCTTGTCCTTCTTTCTACACAAAACAAGCAAATCGTTTTTATCCTATTTGTGCGATGTTAAAGAATTCTTAATATGAATTAAAAAACTTTTTATTGATTTTCTTGATATGTCGATACAAATAAAAATTAATTGGTTCAAACCAAGTTTTCTTGAGTATTTTCTAAAAAAAAATTTAAAAAATCCCTAGCATTTGATTCTTGATGAACGAAATTCGATTCTATTTAAAAATCAAGAAAACCAGACTAATTTTAAATAAAAGCAGCTTGAACTCTAAGGCCCGTTTTCACGACTTACCTTTAAAGTTCGATATAGTTAACGCTACCTTTAGCACTAGTGAGGAATAAAGTTACCTTCAACTATTTTTCGTTTTCACAACTTCTGTATATAATAAACTTAACATTTTTAAAAAAGTGGCAATACTAAAGAAAATACCGATTATTTTTGCCAAAATAAAAATACGAACTGGCAACTACGTACTTTTTTTACATTTACAAAATATACGTATAATTGGAGTTGCCATATATCAAAAATATGTGAATATAATATGACAATCTCAAATCTAAACCTTACGACAAAAGTTAAAGGTAGAACGTTCCTCTCTTTAGCTTATCCTTCACTTTTAGGTTAAAGAGCACTTGTGATAATTAAAAACTCGTTATCTGTTCGATAACTTCCTACACTTAGCTATCGTTAAGTCGTGAAAACGGGCCTCAGAAATCTTTCTTATATTTAATAAAACCTAGCAACTTTTAAATTTCTTGTTAATTTTTTGAACATGAGAAAATGTTTCTTTATATAAGAAAATTTTACTTAAACGAACAAAATAAGTTTAAAGGCCTAACTAAAATATGCTTATGCTAGCTTAAGCTTTTGTCAAAAATTAACGAAAAGGCTGTCAAATGCTTAAGCAAATTATTGTGGACTTTTGGGTGACTATATTGTACTTTTTCAACGTAAATAAATTTAACGCTTAGTTGCAAACATTTGTACTTTTGCAAAAATGATTTTCTTCGTATATTTCCTTAAAATATCAATTCTTTGACAAAATTTTTTTTAGTGTCGACAATTGAAAAATATACTTCCATGAGCATGTTTACTTTTATCAATTTTAAAAACAAGAAAGCACAAAAATAAAATAGTACTAAAATATGCAATTGTGTTTTTTTTTAAATATTTTTCAATATGTAACCAAGAAACAGCTGATTGCTTAGCAAAGTACGATAAGTTTCGCTCTTTGCTTAAGCAAATGACATTTGACGAAACTTAACGAAAAGTTGCTTAAGTACATTATAGTTGTGTACACTTGATTATATGTATTTGTACATTTGCGTATGCAAACTTAAGCACATTGTAGTTAGCCCTTAAATCAAGGAATTATTTTTGAATTTTGAATTTGGACACAAGTCCGAACAAATTTGTTTTAGATTCCTTAAAACAAATTTTTGTTTTTTTGGGAAGCAAAATACAAAATAACTTCCACTTTCGATCGCAATTGATTTCTATAACAGGACTGATAGAAAACAATAATAATAATATAGAATACAAAAATTTACGAACGACGAAAAGAAGACTTGCAAGAAGTCTAAAAGAAATATTTAAGCAAATGTTATTTACGAATAAATTTATTTAAAAACTGCAATTTGGAACCAACGGAATATTTTTCCTAATTTTTACGGCGTTTAAAACTTCTCAAAACTTTTACTTTCTAAATAAACAACATCAATATTCCAGAAATAATCTTTTAATAAAAATTTGTTCATCTGGCTTTCCATTGTTGAACAAGTCAAGTGTTTTCGTTGTTATTCTGGTTACTATTTGTCAGTTAAAAAAGTATGATTTAATAATGCCTTGTCCTACTCCATATTCCGTATTTTTGAGCGAAAACTGACTATGAATTACAATGGCAATTGAGTTCACAGAGTGAAATCAAAAACTCTGCAAGTACAAATGTGTGTCAATGTGAATTATGTTCTTATTTAATTTTTTATAGTTTTTTTTTTTTTTTTGCCCAAAGCACTTGAAGTCAGTCACACACAATACAAATTGTTTTTTATATTTATTGGTGAATTTGGTTTGCTCTGGTCCAGTCTGCTGTGATGTACTGTGTGGTATATTGTGGAATAGTTTGTGTTGTGGCCTTGCATACAAATTTAATTTAAAACCCACAAATAAAGAGAAATAATTGTAACACTCTTCGAACAGTGTCCGAACGAAATTTAAGTGGGTGACTCATATTTCACAGCCATTGAGTATTGAAAACGATAAACAAATTATTTAATAAAATTATTTTGTTTATCTTGCTGTTTTTTGTCTCTTTATTGTTTTTTTTAATACACCTTTTTGTGGATTTTCACGCACGCACACGATGAAATAAAAAAAACACCCGCAAACGCACACGCTGCTTAACCAAAATGATGGTTAAATGTAGGGGTATAAAATAACAAACATGATCATAAAACGATGATGCCGACAAAGAGACAACCGCAATCAGCCATCTAGTAAGCCACACACAACAGCAATATCACATGAGAGATTCCGTGTACAAACAATTAAAGAAGAGAGCCACGAAGGACCAACCAACAGACCATCAACATCATTTATATCGGGCAATTAAGTTAATGAGAAGGTCCCTAGATAACACTTAATTAGGGTGTTAAATCGTCGCCTTTAGTAAAATCATCTAAAGACGTTTGCTTTCTTAGCGCCACATCTTGTTAAAATTAAAATGTGTTGCAACATAAAAAAAAAAATTAATGCAACATAAAACAAGTTCTGGACCCACCAGAACAAAATTGTGTTACAAACTTAAGATTTTTACTGGAGATTTTTGAGCCAAATATTATCTAAGTGTCAACATTTTTATGAGATTTAATGTTTGGGTACGGGGTTAATATGAGACCCATTGTGTATTTTGAAACCTTTCATCACAAATTTTTGCAATAACTTATGCTTACCCCGCAATGACAACGTATGTAAAAAGATATGATTATGAAAAGGCTCCACATCCAAAAGAAGGAGTACAGAGGCCTTGTTTTTCTCGCTAGGTAATAATGCCTATAACTCCTAAAAACTAACCCGATTGTAATGAAATGTACATTGTGCACTACGAAAAAATATCTTTCTAATGATGTACCGTTTGTTAAAATACGACTTATTCTGTAGGCGTAAAAGGGTTTTGAAAAAAGCATTGCCTTTTTTACTATAGATATCAATCTAAGTGGGTTCTTATGACATACTACACATACATATGTACACATAACGGCTACAGGGGGATATGTGACGTCTATCTGAAACCTAAATTCAAATACTCTTCTTAAACGGTCTTGAGGTATGAAATAGCAGATTTAATTCCAAAAAATTTTGTTTCCGCTCCACTGTGGAGTATTACAAAGAGAAAGAGTACCTAAATAAAGACGAAGGCGGAAATTTTACGCTGATATGGCAGACATAAACAAGAGCGTCAACGTTGTGTCACGAACAGTAGTGTTATCTTTATTGTATAATAAAACTGGGGAAGTAACGAATACCGATACCGATATATCGGCGATACTTCAGGTTTGCCGATATATCGTTATCGGCGATATTATACTGTCGATAAGCCGATACTTTTAAGAGTTTTTTTGAAAAAAACATTTAATTTTGGATGCTTGTTTTTGCATAACAACAAATTTGAAAGCAGAACATAAAATCAAAACACAATAATAAATTGTTTGCTTTTATTCTCTAGCCAATGGTTCTATGCGTTCCACGCGTTCTATGCGTTTGATGAACTCTTTTCAAGACACATGCAAATGTATCCCACCTAATGCGTTCTATATATATATGCATTATTCGCTTTTGCTGATAGATGCTCAAACGCATCAACGAATCCAGCTTTAGCCGTTTTGCGTTGCACCATAGCAGTGAAATGTTCTCTCACTACCTAATCTTTTTGTATTTGTAGTACAAAAAACCTACGAATTTTGTACGTTTTTAGATTTTTATGATTATTTTTAATCCAAATTTTGATTTTTTTATGATTTATATTTAAAGATGATTGTGGGAATAAATATCATTTGGCTGAAAATTTTTGGTTACTTCGAAAAGGCTGCAAAATCCATAAGCAAGGCCACTGCAACACTATCTTACGTTATTCCGCTTGTTAACAGTCTTCGATCATTATTAGAAAGTATAATGAACGAATGAACTTTAATAGAGACTAGTTGAGAGAGGTTTGAGGGCTTAAACAATAATGAAACCTATGGTTTATCTAAAATTCTTCGAATATTTTTAAGACAATCGGCCTCAATAGTATCGTAAAAGCGTCTTACTGAACTACAATGACTTTGCATTCTGAAATTGTGCAGGACCTTTGGCCTTTGGAGCGTCTGTGAATTATAAGAAAATCCTAGAAAGATGAGCCTCTGCCCATCCCAAGCTGTGGTTTTGCTAAAGAAAAAGTTGAGAATTATCTTAGATCTCGTAATATTTCTAGATACGCAAATACGCTTGGTGCAGAAATACTTAAGTTTTCAAATGAGTTCTGTCGCGTCTGAAAGACAATTTTCCACTGCAGCTCTGGTTCAAACAGATTTGCGATCTCCACAAAAGTTGAGATTACCTTGTATTTTTAACAAAAATTTTTAAATTTTAAATATTTCTATTCTCTTACACTGTTTTTTTCTATAAAAACATTTTTTTGTTGTTAATACAGTAGAATCTCACAAATTAGAACCACTTTGTGCACCGGGCAGTTCGAATTTCTGAAAAGTTCGAATTTCTGGCCATTTTTTTTTTGCAGAAAATGATAAAATTATAATGAAATTGTGATGGATAATGACTAGTTGTGTAAGCTTTATTTTAACTCAAAACAGTTTTTATTTAATAACATTTAATTATACATATTTTTTTAATCTTTCACACGTATGAACGCTTCACTTGGACCTTCAGTTATCAACTGGCCCAAATTTGTACAAGCATATAAAATTTCATACGCATATGACCGAAGTATGTACACCACCAATAACTCGGTGATTCCCCGTTTTATTTTTACTTTAAAAAGCGAAAAAAATAATTTGTAGTGAAAATACAAAAAAAGAAATAAAAAATAAATCCAGAAATTAGAACCCCCTGTTCTAAATTTAGAGCGTTTAATTTGGTTCTTCGCCTATTAAGTTCAAAATCATAAAAAAAAATTTCCTAGTATGTAGAAATAAAAACAAAAAAAAAATTAATCACTTCCAGAAATTAGAACCACAGGTTCTAATTTCAGAACGTCCAATACATTGAAATGGCCGGTTCTAATTTCTGGACTGTTCGAATTTGTGACGGTTCGAATTTGTGAGATTCTACTGTATTACCAAAAAAACAAATTGGTTGTTTTTTTTTTAGATTAATATTAATAATAATTTTCTACACTATAATTTTGTATAATAAAAAATTTTTCTTGAGTTTTTTTTTCAGTTTTACCTTGAATTCAAATTTAATACTCGTATCTGTATCGGTATCACCTATATTGCTTTTGGTATATCGGTATATCTTTACTTCCCTAAATAAAACACATATAAAAGACACAAACAAGTTTAGATTCAACCTCTAGATTGACCAAAAATAGCTGGATTGCCGTTATGAATCAACAATAGCGCCCAACTTCAATATTAAACGCGCTGTCCAAATCATATTTTCCAATTGAAAAGTCTCGATGCCGCGCTATTTAGGGATGCTTAATTCAAAGTGTATGGGAATGACAATTTTTGACAATTAGAAAACGCTTGCCGGTTTTTCTAGGTATGGCTGTAAGAAAGTCGGCGCGTTAAAATCATACTTTAAGTTGCATTTTTAAAAGAACTTATGCAGAAATTATTTTTTTAATTATTTATAAAGCTAAGATTTCTAAAAAATCAACTCAAAGTCTTCCAAAAGCAAAATTTTCTCTTTTCCTACGATCCATGTTTATAAATTAAGTGCGGGTGGTCAAGCGGCATAGTTAAGAACAATAAAGAACTTAGACTACGACGTTGATGATAGACTTAAAGAATAAACGCTCACGCATCTTTTTTAGTTTTATTTTCTTAATCAGCTTATAGTTTGATTAAAGCGAAGTCTGTTTTGGGTTTTGAGCAGATTCAGTACCAGCAGCAGCACCAACAGCATCGTCATCATCTTCTTAGCCCTGTAGTGACACACCTTAAATTGTAGTAAATGAGTGATGCATGCAACACGCAACTTTACAGGCCAATTTATTGAGTGTAAAGCAAATCAAATATGTAGGAGAGAGTGTTTGTGTGTATGTCTGTTCATTGCCTGGGTAAGTATACGACGCACCTCCTTAAGGGCTAATTTAAGGTGTTCTTAACGAGTTTGTTTTTGGTTGGGTGTCGCCGACAATTCGTTGCGTTTCATTTTGTGATTAAAAACTACAAGAACATCATCGCAGTGTATTGAATGTGCAAAAAAAGGACAGCCTGTTAAATATATTAAGTGGTTCAAAGAATAATTAAAAGAATTATTTGTTTGATTGATTTTTTTTTAAAATTTGCATAACCACACCACAATGGTGAAGTGGGTATTATGTGCTTGTGCTGATGTTTGTAACACATAAAACATTTGGTTCAAGACCTTCCTTTTAGTATACAGATCGACTCAGAATTACTTTCAGGGTCGGTCTCACAAAATCTGTCTATCCATCCGTTCATCTGGCTGGTCGTCTGTCTATGTCAACCTTGTGCGCAAAGTACTGGCCGCAATTTTAGAGGTAATTTGATGAAATTTGGTAAATGCATTTTAACTATCATTAAGACGAAGCCTTTAAAAACGTAAGAATCGGCCCATAATTTCAACCAGACCCCATACAAACTTCTTTTCGTCTTTTTTGTTGATATTTTGATAAAAATTAGCAAAAATAAATTTTATTGCCCCCTAAATCATTCTACCAAATTTTATTGGAATCCCTCCATATTGGATCATAGCTCCAGAAAATAGCTTTTAAAGCCTTAACTTCGTAATTAATGTTGGTATTGAAATAAAAATTTGCAATGATAACTCTAAAAAAACTCATTTCTTTATTTATTTCGTTAAAAAATGGTTTAGGTTTTTTAAAACAAAATAAAAATCAGGTGCGATTATCGTACAATCTTTCATGCTGCAAAATATCTTTTTTGCGTTTGTGGAGAAAAAACACATTAAGTAAACGGAAACAATTAACCGAAACATTCGCTCTTGTTTTTCGCAATGCGGTCTTATTTTTCGAAATAATAAAGCGGGTGACGCAATTAAACGGAACTCAACTCAACGGGTATTTTTATTATTTGTGCCATGATTTTTAGTGCGACAAAACGGGAAAATCAATTAAGCGGGGCTCAATTAACCGAAAACAACTGTTTCTAATGAAAAAATTTTGTGCTGTTAGGTCCAGCATTGGCCAAAGGTTACATATAAACCACATCTTTCAAATCGTTTTAAGAAGAAAAAATCTCATTAAGATGTACACAGAAAGAAAAAACTCGTTCTTAATTTAAGTTGTTTCTACATATAAAATTTAAGAGCGAATAACACTTAAAGGTACTTAAAACAATCCAAAATGGGATAACATTCGAAAACCTATATGCGTGCATACGCGTGTGTTTGTTAAAGTTTGTTGTACACAAACAACAAAACTACATTTGCATTTTGAGATTGATTTAATCTTAGTTTTACTTATATCAATCTTATTTTCGGATTATTTTAAGTACGAATCCGGGATATTATATGGGTAAGTCTAGTATTTCGCACTTGAATAAAGAATTTTGTACTTGATTTTAAGAAATCCGTACTTACCATACTGTTGACACCGCTTAGGCTTGATTTAAGTACGGATGGATTCATTTCTTTTTTCAGTGTAGATATCTAGATAATTGTTGGCACAGAGAATTGTTATGCAAATCTTCAACTCAAAATATAATTTTGATTTGCCCATGGGTCCTTAGGTGGTTACACTTTAGAAAATTTGTGTGTATAAACTGTTGTGTAGGGTATCAAATGTTCGGGCTTGACGGACTTAACTTTCTTTCTTGTTAATAACACTATGCTAGTTGAAAAAACAGACAAGCCGAGCACCTGGCGTTTTAACCAAATTCAAGAAAGCTTAATCCAGTGTCGCTTACCGTTTTTTTTAGGTTAGCTCTTGTTTTCGAGATACACCGTTCTTTCGAAAATTAAGGCGGTTGCACAACATATATTCTCAAAAACCGTTTAGTTTATTGAAAACACTAAAAAACCGAAATCTCGCAATAAAAATACCTCTAAGTAAAATTAAACTTTTTTTCTAATATATGCAGTTTTATAAACATAATCTTTTGTTGGCAAAAAAAATAATTTTTTAGGAAAATTTGGAAATTGTTGTGTCTTAAAAATTCATAAAATGCAGCAGCTATGCTCCTAATTTTCCGGACATATAAAAAACAAGGCATAAATGATTAAAATCTGTTTTCAACTTTTGATTTTATTCATAAACGATGAAAAATTTAGATGAAACTTAAGAATTTCATAAAACGCCATATTTGTATTGGAAACCCTAAGATAAAGGGCATATATGTCTCGAGAAAATGTTAAGAACAAACAACTAATGGATGCCTCTCATACATTTTATTCGCCTAGGGGCGACTTCCTGGTCTGTATTTAATATTCTATATGGGAACCCCTTATTGTACAGCCTCCTCCATTTTCAAAATAACGGAATATCTCGAAAACAAGAGCTTACCTAAAAAAAGCACCACTGCATTCAGCGTACCCGAATGAGGTCAAAGCGCCAGGTGCCCTGCTTGCCTAAAAAAGTGTCAAATTCTAGCACAGTGGAATTAATGGCGTTTTTTTTTTTTTTTTTTTGTTGCTAAAACTGATTTTTAAGCACACGTACAAAATGAAAATTACTTTCCCCAGGTGTTTGCAATGTTTAAAAACTGTATTGCGCGCATGCATTAATGCACAGAATTTTGAGTTTAAAGTTGCTGTTACTGATTAAAAGAGCACGGCTCAGTCTCTTAATTTGTTTATTACTTAACGAAATAATTAAAGAATAATATTTTTAATATAAGTGGCATCACACAAAATTTTTAAAACGGAGTATTAGAGTATTGGACAGGGCAGGGCGTCCCCCGAGATAAGCTTAATAGCTGCGATCGATAATATATAACATTTTGCGATTGTATGCGTTGTATGAATTTTACATGTGTTGTTGTTAATGTTGTTAAATTCTCTATAATATGTGTGCACACGGACGGAATGGCAAAATTAGGGCGCCTCAATTTTGCCGATCGCAGCTTTATCGTAAGAAACAATTTATTTTATATTTAAATAACGCATTGCATTATTTCAACTCATTCTTCTGAAATTAATTAATTTATTACTTTAGAACTCTGTCCTTCTGACTGTCTGTACCCCAAATCCTTAAGAAGTTGTTGGTCAATGAACGTTTGCTAGACTTAATATAATATTTAAGCCAATATGTGATTGTTCATATGTGTAAGTTACGAGATATTTGTATAGGTATAAGTAATATTCGTATTTAAAAGAAGGTGTCTTAAATACAGAAAAAACTGAGATAATTACATGTTAATTTTAGTCAGCCAGTCAGTCAGTCCTTCATGGTTTTTTCTTTTGGTTCATGTTATTAAATTTATTTTGTTTTATTTTTTTTTTTTATATAAATTTCTTTATTTTGGTTTTTTGCTTATAGTGTTTGATTGTTGTTTTTTTATTTTGTTCATGTTTGGTGTGTTTCTGTTTCTCTTAATTGTATGTGTTAATCCTTGACAGCGCTCCTTTTTTTTCTTGTATATCTGGTTGAGGTAATTGAGTTGACTTAAGTTGTGGCGTCAGTGGCGGTATTCTTTAATTCAGTTTGTTGTTGGTGCAGTTGTGTCTTAACCCGGTGTTCGAATTTTGTATACATTTTGTTTGTTGCACGGATAATTAAAGGGAACAAATGTATGAGTTGTAGATGGAAGACTGTTGTTTCTCACTGTGTGGGGCATTTAATTTTTTAATTGTTTCGCACACGTAAACATCTTGTCGATAAGGTTTTTTTATTAGAGTCTGGTTAACTTAAGTAGCCTGCCTTTAGGTGAGTAATAATTTTAACTACTTAAATTTTTTACTTTACGTACCGCTAGAAATGTCAATCTTGAAAAACACACTCTTTGTTAGAAGCAATAAAGTTAAAGTAAAACAAATTTCTAAGATCCTGAAATATTTTATTACCGTAAAATTACAATTATAAAGTCACAAAATTTTTATTTATTGAAAAAAGTAGGCCACAAAAATTGAAAACATTGTGACTTTGTTGGTGAAAAATTTTGGTTGATTGAAGGTGGATTCATTCATGTTTTCCGAACAATATTTTTGCCGGAGAATATTTTTTTTACTGAGAGTATTCTGCCGAACGATTCACCCATTTCAGAAAATTAAGCTACCATATAGTTTACAGTAGTGCTGCGATACTATCGATATTTTCTACTATCGATATTTATCGATAGTTCAGATTTCACTATCAATACTATCGATATTACTATCGACTAAATGTTTGTACTTGTGCAGGAAAACTTTAACTAGTTTTTATCAGTCTGCAGTTCGTTGTTTTTATCACTTTTTTGAACGTGTGAGACGTATGTATGTACGTACGTTATTTTAGATGACAGTTTTTGAAAAATTGATAAGTACCTTTCTGAAGGAACCGAAGTAGCAGGCACGATAAGATATTTTATTGCATCTTTAGATAATTTTCGGTTTTGATTCTCAACCCGAAAGATAATCAATCTAACGGACTTATCCTCTAATGGTCGTTTATTGTTTCGTTCTATGCTCGCAATTGCAATTGCAATTGCATTTGGATATGCATTTTTTTTTACAACATTACAAAAATATTTGACATTTCAGTCCCTATGTAAACACGTACAAATTTCGACTTAAAGGCCTTTAATAAGCACTAAAAAAGCAAAGCTAAGCAATCCATACACCTGCCATTCTTGTTGTTTGTATTCATTCCTGTAATTCAGCGCAAATTAATAATAGCAAGTAAAAACTTGCAGCAAAAAACTGTGTGTGTATAGCTGCTTTTACATGTCTTCATAGCTGTATTTTAAATAATATTAATATCGATATTTATATTCTTCCTATCGATATTTTAAGACTATCGATATTATCGATAGTACTATCGATAGTTTCCCAGCACTAGTTTACAGATGTAAACAATTATACAAAATGGCAACTAGAACACAACTTATTTTAAATTGTTTTCTAAAAGCGTGTTAAAGAAAATGGACGAAAAATTATTTTTAATTATATGGGGGATTTCATGTCAAGTGACCCAATTTTGAAATCGATGTCTTCCGATTTGGATGAAATTTACACCAAGGTTAGTCCTATTGGATAGTAGTTTAGACACAAATTTTCAACAAGATCGGTGTAAAAGTTTCTGAGTTAGTGGGGGTCAAAATTTGACATTTTGGCCATACAGGTGTTCTTTCTTATCCATGTAACTTATTACCTATTGGTGTTAGCAAAATTTGTCCCAAGTAGCTTCGATAGCTATTTGATCCATCTTTTGAAAAAAATTTTTTTTGTTTTTTTTTTAAATTTTTTTTATTTTTTTTTTTAAATTTAAAACTTTTTTTTATTTTTTTTTTAGCGGGTATGTTTTTTTTTTTTTTTTTTGGTTCAAAAGAAAGCTTATGTCTTTTCCTTTAAGGTAGTTTTGGTCCCTTTTTGGGATGCGAGCGGCTTATGTATAAAAAAAAATAATTTCTAACTCTAGACAAGGGTTTTTCAATTTTTAGCATATGCAGTGTTCTTTCTCATCCATTTAACTTATTACCTATTAGTGTAAGCAGAATTTGTCCCAAGTAGCTTCGATAGCTATTTGATCAATATTCTGAAAAATTTTTTTTTTGTTTTTTTAAAACTTTTTTTTTTTAATTTTAAATTTTTTTTTTAAATGTAAAATTTTTTTTTTATATTTTTTTTTATCCGGAATGTTTTTTTTTTTTTTTTTTTGTTCAAAAGAAAGCTTATGTCTTTTCCTTTAAGGTAGTTTTGGTCCCTTTTTGGGATGCGAGCGGCTTATGTATAAAAAAAAATAATTTCTAACTCTAGACGAGGGTTTTTAAATTTTTAGCATATGCACTATTTTGAATTTTTTCCTATTTGTGTTTAAGTGTTTCTAAAGCCTTAAAAATAAAACGTTTGCAAAGAAACTAGACAAATTAACCTTTCCGACGGTATGTTACAAACCCAATTATTATTTTATACCTTCGATACTATAATGCCCACAATATGTTAATCCCAGGAATAAAATCACTTTTTTCTGTAGAAATGTTGACAAATAATTCTTTTTTTAATTTTTCCTACATAAATTTTATTAAATTATTTATCTTTATCTTTTTATTATTATAATTAGAAATTATTATTATTATATATTAATTTAATTATTATTACAAATTAATAAAAAGAATTTAATTTGTCAACATTTCTACAGAAAAAAAGTGATTTTATTCCTGGGATTAACATATTGTGGGCATTATAGTATCGAAGGTATAAAATAATAATTGGGTTTGTAACATACCGTCGGAAAGGTTAATTTGTCTAGTTTCTTTGCAAACGTTTTATTTTTAAGGCTTTAGAAACACTTAAACACAAATAGGAAAAAATTCAAAATAGTGCATATGCTAAAAATTGAAAAACCCTTGTCTAGAGTTAGAAATTATTTTTTTTTATACATAAGCCGCTCGCATCCCAAAAAGGGACCAAAACTACCTTAAAGGAAAAGACATAAGCTTTCTTTTGAACCAAAAAAAAAAAAAAAAAAACATACCCGCTAAAAAAAAAATAAAAAAAAGTTTTAAATTTAAAAAAAAAAAATAAAAAAAATTTAAAAAAAAAACAAAAAAAATTTTTTTCAAAAGATGGATCAAATAGCTATCGAAGCTACTTGGGACAAATTTTGCTAACACCAATAGGTAATAAGTTACATGGATAAGAAAGAACACCTGTATGGCCAAAATGTCAAATTTTGACCCCCACTAACTCAGAAACTTTTACACCGATCTTGTTGAAAATTTGTGTCTAAACTACTATCCAATAGGACTAACCTTGGTGCAAATTTCATCCAAATCGGAAGACATCGATTTCAAAATTGGGTCACTTGACATGAAATCCCCCATATATATTTTTTTTTTAAATTATTTGGCAAAAAAAGCAATAATTTCAACTTTTATGTTCAAATTAAAGAAGTGGCAACTCAGCTGATTTTGTTCTGAACAAAAATTAAAATTAATCCAATTCCATAGTATAATTAGTACCAGGTATGTTCATTAGGGAGAGTTTTCATTATTTACCCATGTAATGTCAAAATAATTTATTTGATTTCTGACGCTTGTTTTAATTTTTTTCCATATTTCCTTTTGTTTGACGTTATATGGGTTTTGAAATTGAGAACAAAATTTCTAATGACTATACCTTGTACTTATTCTACCATGATCCAATTCAAGAAAAACTTGCAGAGCAAAATAATTTCTCTCTCTCTCAAAAGTAAGACGGCAAACTCAATATAAAACAAATTTTGTCCGGAAAAAAATATTGTTCGGAACGCATGGGTGAATCGAGCGATCTTAAAACCAAGTTTATTTTAAAGGTCCTTAAAGAAAAATTGTCCGATTTCTCTTTGTTGTGTATTTTTTTTAAAATACATTCACAGGTTATTCAAAAACTTCAAATATTTCTAAACATAGACGACAGTTCAATCCATAAAGTTACATAAATTTCGCAGACTTAATATTACAAGGTTGTAAGTAAAGAAGCAATGATATGAAGAAAATCCATTTTATAATTTTGAATTTTTGCTTCCAAATAAAGTTTTTTTTTTTTTTTAAATTGACTTTTAAAATTTTTAAAAAACAGAGTGAATTGAACATTTTCCCATTTTACGAAGTAAACAAAAAAAAAAAAAAGATTATTAATTGTGATCTGCAAGAATGTTTAAAATTATAAGTAAGAATTGTACACGGAAAGAAGTTTATTTTCTAAAGTAATCAATTTCGTTTCTTAAAAAAGAAAATCTAAAATCTTAAAATAATTTCTTGATTTTAACTTATTTTGTTCGTATTTAGTAAAATTTTCTTAAATAAAGAAACATTTGGCTTTTACCAAGCAAAACATGTATTTAGAATAAGTAATTTTTGGCTTGGACGAGAATCATGCAACATTTTCTTGGTTCAGGCAATTTTATGTAAATAATTCTTTTCGTATAACTAGATAAGTCAAATAAAATCACTGAAAACTGAAAACGGAATTGAACTTAGCGCTTTTAAGTCTTTATGAAGGCGTTTTTTGCTAAAGTCCAGTGCTATTTATTTTACTTTATTTTATTTTACATGAATTTTAAATAAATGAAAAGTGTAAGAAATTTTTGATTTCGCATAACAAAATTTTTCTTTTTCATCGAAAATTACTTGAAATCCTTTAAGCATATAAAAAATAACTTTAAAGTAACTTAAATACGACTAAAATTCTCATCATTTAAATTAAAAAAAATTTAAATTAATTTTTAACCAAATTTGACGAATCTGTCTCAAGTAAAAAAAACTCATAACTAAATTTTTGCTAAAATCAGGATATTTCACTTTATTGTGAAAAAAAACAATATTTTTCTGTCGTTTTTCATGAAATAAAACTTGTTTTATTTGTCTTAAGTAAATTTTATTTAAATAGTAAGTTTTTATAAGTTTTGAAAAAATAAACACTTTCAAATTTTGCAAAAAATAAATAAATAAGATATTGTTCATCATTGCAGTCTGAATTATTTCGAAACCAAATAAAAGCTGGACTTAGACAATTTTATTTCAAGTTATCTAACGTTTCTTGTATAGTGGGGATAAAATCGGTGGAACAGTCTGTTTAAAAACCGCAAATTTAAGAAAGAAATTAGAAAAAAATTTATCCATAGAATTTTAAACTTTGGCTGTTTTTGTAGTTAGTTTTAGAAGTTCATAACACGCGTTAGTGCGCGCGTGCTCTGTAGACTTCTGTCAAAAAAAGTTAAACTAGTGTATTTTCATAACACAAGCTACATGCAAAATATTTTAACGCGTTTGCGCCAGAAAGTTGGTTAACTTTGAACTTTTTAACGCGTTGTGTATTTTTGACAAGTAATCAGCTGACAATAAAAAAAATAATTTAACAAATTAGTGAATCATGAAAGAAAAACTTATTGAAGAGCTTACAAAACATAAAATATTAATATAAAAAGAAAAAATCAATTAAATAATAAAATTTTGATATACTTTCGAATTCGTTTCAATGCACAAATAAATAAATAAACAAATAAAAAACATCTGGCAGGAATTGCTTTTGTAACGCGTGTTGTGTAACTTGCAATTTTTCATGCGACACTCGACGACGAATTAAAGCGTGCTATGTAGAAGTACATTAACGGATTGCAAAAAATGACTTGCAAAAAAGCTGATGTCAGATGGTTAGCCAATTCAAAACAGAACACGCTCTTATTAAAATATTTTACACCGTGTTCGAAAATAAACATTATATATTGGTTCGGTAGATTTGTGAAAACACAAACGCTAATAGTGTTTGTGTAGTAAATTATTTAAAAAAAACATTGTTCTTATCCAACTCAACAAAAAGATGAGAACACTTAATTCCGTTCGGGTTTTTTAAAAAAAGCCACAAATTTCATTGTGTTCGGTTCAGCTCATTAGTGATCGTTCATTTCAAAAGGGCGCTAACTTTTGGCTGGTAAAAAAAACCAACAAAATTTTACAAAAACAAGATGCACATACGAAAAAAAAACAAAAAGCCAGCAAAAAATTTCACACTAACAAAACACATACAGAATACACTAACAAGCTATTTGTGCTGCGGTCTTTGCTAAAACAGTTTGTTTGTTGTTTTTTTCATCAATGTAAAATAAAATAACATTATAGAACATTAAAATATAATGTTTGTCTACAGAACCACTACAATTGTTCTTTTTTTTAACGAAGAACAGAACACTCTATAATGTTCGGCACCGTCTTGAAAGTAGTTAAGAACGGTATTAAGGGTTATGTTCGTCTACAAAAGCATTAAAAAATAGATATCGTTTTTCAAGTGTGTGAGCCGAATGCTAAATAATGTTCTGTTTATTTTCGAACAATGATTTTACACTGCTAACTCGAGCTGATATTTGCAATAGCAATTTTTGTTAATAAATAATGGCAATTTTGGTATTTTTAGATCAATCTAGTGGGGTTTCATTTCTATTATGTGAGTTTTATTAAACAAGAAAGATAGCAAGCACTACTGTTCGTGATGTGGTAGGCCAAATCGAAGTAAAAGCTAAACGGAATAAAACGTTTCGCTTCCCGCTCTTGTTAGGTGGCTATTAGGGGCATTGTAAAGATTAAAATTTTTTGAGTAATTGAACTTATACAGAAATTATACCAAATTTCAAATGCTTGTTATTTTGTTCTCATTATCTCATTATCTGATTTTTAATAGATATATTCTTAAAGAATTCGCTTAGCTCTTAAGTTACCTATAGCAATCGACGAAGCGCTTTATGAATAGGAGATTCTTACTTTTATGGTCTGAATCATAGATGGGGGTAGTGCATTCATTTTGCAGTTTCAACTCACAATTAGTGATAGTGCAAAAATATTGCAATCATTTTGTTGATGTTGAGTGATGAATTGAAAATTTGCAGCCTCACTAAACATGAGTGATAGTGATGTTAAAAAATTTTGCACTCAAAAAAAAGTAGTTTGATTTAAAATAAAGCAATCATCAGCTTATTGCAACTTTTTTTTTCTTCACTCATTTGAGTGCAACTTAAATTGGTGCACTAATTTTTAAATTAAAAACTTGTTTTTTCATGACTAAAGCCAATAATTATACCGTTATTGACAAAATATCATTTAGTTTAATGTTTTTTACTTATGTATATCCTCAAAAGAAATCAAAAAACATTCACATACAAAGTTACATTTTTTAAATTTTAGTGAGACAATATTTGTATGCAGCTTTTTTGACTGCATGTCCGAATTTTGCACTATTTGATTTGAGTGCAGATTTTTGCATTCAAATCTGCGTTTAGTGATAGTGAAAGAATTTGCAATATCACTCAAAATTTTTTAGTGGTAGTTAAAAAATAACAATCATCACTAAAGCTGGTAAAAAAGAGTGCAAACTAATTTCTTTGCAGTTTTATTTAGTGATAGTGCAATGCTGATTTAAATCAATATTTAGTGCACTACCCCCAACTATGGTCTGAATGATCCAAGCAACAAATTCAATTTGTCCCATAATTTCTTATAGCCTATTTGACTTTTCAAGTATTTCTCTCAGACATTTGATCAAATTTTACATCTTGTTTTAATGAAATTTAACAAAATATTTAGATAATCAAATAACAAACGCCTAATAAAAAGAAGAATAAAAAGAATAATAGTAAATAATAAATAATAAAAAAGTAACACAAGTAACATAACAAATAAAATTAACTAAACATACAGACGGACGGACAAACAAACAAACTGAAATTGTCATGGGAAAATTAAAAATACATAGTTGTATTTACTGTTCGCGAGTTCCCTATAAAAAAATATAATTCTCTCATTTATTTACAGTTGCTTTGATGGGTTTTCTTTTAACATTTTGTTATTTTCGATTTTCAGCCGTCTCGTCGTGCGTCTCTTATTTGAACGTCTTTAGAAGGAATTTACAAATATTTCTTCTTTTACATCTATGTATGTATACAGACCAAGTTTAGTTTACGAATGTTGACGATGATGACACAAATATTTTAAAGTTAAATAGTTTATTAAACAATATCTCAAGCCTGAAAGTTTTAAATTTAACATACACAGCCATACAAATATATAACCTACCGAAATTTTATAGGAAAGTTCCTACAAATTATTACGAAGATGTGATAATGAATGTCTGAAGAAAAGAGAGTGTTGGTGAAATATCACCTCAAGATAAAACACATAGACACTTGCTCCACATACGATGCACTCATACAGTTGCACACAGTTTAAATATATTTAAATATACATACAAAGTGCTGCGGTGTTCTTTTCATATGATTCTTTGACGAATAAGATATAAATAGTTATTAAGAGGTCATACTTTTGAAAGAATGTCATCTTTTAGCAGGAAATTATAACAGTTTAATTATGAAATGCATACAACACAAATGTGCATGCACACACTAGAATAATAACGCTGCCATAAAATGGTAGTGTGTTTCCAAACGAGGCGAAGGGAATGGGTTTTCGTTGCCGTAAAGTTTCGGGTACATGACAAGAGTAAGTCGTAGAAGAAGTTTCATACAAATGGCGGCGAGGTCACACACGAGATGACAATTTCGTCGGCGACTATATAAAAGGCAAGATCTCATATAAAATATATTCTTTACTAAATATATGCAAGACAATATCTCCCGATTTGTCGTCAAAGACTCTATGCATGACAATGTCGTCTTATTTATTTAAGACAACTTTTCCATGTTCATTTTAAGTATAGTTGCAATTTTATTTCTGCTACATTTTATAAGCAATTCGTAAATTGACAGTGAAATACAAGCTGCATGTAATCCATTTTCCATCCCGCGACTACCTCCATCAGCATGTTTTTGGTTTTTCAGGCTAATTCATAAATTATATGTGGATATTTAAATCAACAATTAAAAAACCATGTGAGAATTTTAAGCAAACCACACCAAGTGATTGAAAAACATTCAACTACGACAGAAGAAAACTTTGTTGTCAATGGCTTTTTGATGGCAACAAAATGGCATTCATACTGTTTATCCATATAGAGTTTAATAAGAGACAACTTATAAAAAATGTCGCTCATATTGCCCCACAAATAGTTTGATAAAAGACTACTTACAAGACAATATCGCTCATACTGTGGTACACGACGCTTTCCTCTAAATTGACCTTGACAATAACGATAGGGGACAAGTTGTGCATACATCATTGACAACGACGTTGACAAAAATAATCTGGTCAATTTTCATTATTTCTATTCTATTCTCTACTCTACTCTATTGCTTATTTTTCTAAATGACCTCCTATGTCACACTTCCAATCCTATCTACTCTTTTGCAACTTTTTGCCATTCTTATTTGTTTGATTATAGACCAAGCGTATCCGATGTTGGTGCTGTGTGGGAAACAAGGAATAATACGCTTGACCTTGACAACATCTCAGAAGCGGGTCAAGGATCAAGGTGCCTCATCTCTATTAACATTTTTGAGGAATCAGAGTCTAATGATGTTTTGAGTATGAAGATACAATCTGATACCTGAAGGAAGAGACATATACATATTCAAGGTGTCGCAAGCAGCATTCAAGTGCCTCTTTTTTGAAAACGGTGTAAAATTTACTCTCATGTGTGGGCAGGTGCTTCAAAGTCTATTTTGATGCTTCTCGACCGCGTGCAGGAGAGGGCAAAGGTTCTCATTGGTGACAGAAGTGTATCCAATTCTTTTGCAGGGGGGTGAAATTTGGGATCTGGTTTCGGAACCCCCTGCGTTTGTTCGTAATTCATTTTTCCTCAAAGGCCCATCCTTTTGTGATCGCTGCATCGTACACACAACAGGTAAAATTCGTTTTTGTGGACCGAAGTGTTCGTATGTGGAATAACGTTCATGCTAAAGTCTTCCCTCTCACTTTCAACATGAGTAAGTTCAAGTCGAATGTTCACAAGCACTACTCTCCCTATCCTCCCTCCCATAACCTATTTTCCTAGTTTCAACACAATGCAATGTATTAGTAAGGGTCATTCCCTGAGTGCTGATCCTAACAAAAAAAAAACTGGGAATGCAAAAAACGCTAATAAATACAAAGCTGTGTGCACGTACACATTTTATTACCCTGTGCGATTGATATTGCCATTTGAATAATTTACCAGCAATTATTGGAAGGATGTGAGAAAAAGCGTTTCTGTTGCAATATCTACATGTATTGCGAAAAGTTTCTTACAAGAACTGTCAAAATAAGTCACATTTCAAATTGGTGCGAGAAAAACAAAATTTTCAAAAGGTATGTAGATTAGGGTAATAACTTTTTAGAAAAAATTTCTTCATCCCACCACGCGATGGGCCATTTAGTTTTGATAGTAAAAATAATTTTTTAGGCCATTTTGGAAAAAAATCTTGTGCAACTTTTACCTACAAATGTATTTTTTTTATGAAAACTATAAATTTTTCATATTAAATCCGCCAAGCAAAACTCATCTATCACAAGAGTCATAATATCGCGATTTTTTTTTGCGTCCTTCTTCCGTACAAATGGTAAGATCTTGTTATATTCTTGAAATTATTAAAAAATACTTAAAATTTTGTTATTAAATGTTAATTTTGTATACTTAGGAGAAAAATTGCAATTCAAAACTTCATCGCGTTTGGTGCGGAAACTTTTTTAACGATCGCGAAAAAGTAATATATCATTTCATAATAATTTTTCATGGTCTTTGCGGCTATGCGATGAAGAATTTGATATTCGCAAAAATTGCAAAAAGTTATTACCTAATGTAGATATTTTAAATATAAAATTTTTTTAATTTGAAAAAAAAAAATAGATAGAATTGAAATGATAAATGAATAATTTAAATGATGAAAATAAATGATTTTAATAAGTCGATGGTTGCGTTCGCCGTATGGCACGTAGCGCCATCCTGTTGAAACCACATCTCCTCCGGATCAATGTCATTCATATTTTCAAACAAAAAATCATTGATCATGGTGCGGTAACGATCTCCATTGACCGTAACGCGAGCTCCGGCCTCATTTTTGAAGAAATAAGGTCCGATGATGCCACCAGCGTGAAAACCGCACCAAACGGTGCATTTTTCTGGATGTAATGGAGTCTGTAGGGTCTCTTGTGGATTGGTCTCGCTCCATATGCGGCAATTTTGCTTATTAACAAACCCGTTAAGCCAAAAAGGCGCCTCATCGCTGAACACAATTTTGCGATTTAAATTTGGATTAAATTTTTAAATTTTTCAAAGTAAATTTGGATAATTTCGTAGCGTTGTTCAAGCGTGAGTCTATTCATGATGATTTGTCAGAGTATACTGAAACGATAAAAAAAAATATTTCATCAAAATTTAATTTTTTTGTGTTACTTTTTACAATTTAAAGTTCTATCTAGCTTAAAAAACACCCTTTATTTTGGTATTATTATTTTTTTAATTTTTCATTGTTTTGATTTTATGATTTATTTTTTTTTTTTCGTTGACGTTTCGCTTGAATGTGACAATTAATTACTGAAAATATCCCAGTTAAAACAGAATCAGTGTTGTCTGTTATCGCGTTTATATAAAGAAACACTTTTTTTCTTAAAGTTTCTCCTTTTGGACTGTTTGTGCAGCATATACTTATGTATATAAATATGTATTTTCGAATTCACAATTCGATTTTTGTTTACGCGCTTGTTTACATTGTCAATTTAAGAAGCTTCACAAATTTTTTGTTTTTGCTACATAATAAAAAAAATATATGAAAAAGAAACTCTTGGTTTTTATTTATTTCTTCTTTTTTAATATTTATCATTCACATTATTCGATACCCTGAAATCAAACCAATTATGGAAGTTTTAATTTCGTGTGAAATAGTAATAAATATTAATTGATACAAAATTTTAATTTAAATAGTTGAAAAAAAATCAATTGAAATAAATTAATCATTAAGAAGAATTTGTAGTGTAAGGTAAAACATTCTAAAATGATTTTTACAAATGCGCCAAACAAATCGAACAATTCCAGGCCTAATTTAATTACAACATTTTTCAAAACATATAAAAATCAATCGCATAATTATCATAGTAGGGGGTAGTGCACTAAATGTTAATTTAAATCAGCAGTGCACTATCAATTAATAAAAATGCAAAAAAAAAATTAGTTTGCACGTTTTGTTATTTTTTTAACTACCACTAAAAAATTTAGTGATATTGCAAATTTTTTCACCGTCACTAAACGCACATTGAATGCATTCAATTCAAATAGTGCAAAATTTAAACTTGCAATCAAAAAAGCTGCATAAAAACGTTGTCTCACTAAAATTTTAAAAAATGTGGCGTTGTGCATGGTTTTTGATTTTTTTTGAAGGATATGCATAAGCAAAGAACATTAAACAAAATGAAATTTTGTCAATAACGGTATAATTGTTAGCTTTAATCATGAAAAAACAAGTTTTAGATTTTGAATTTTGTGCACACAGAAAAAAATCAAGTTAAAAACGTAGAAAGCAAGGTTGATTTAAAATTTTTCGGTGGTGATTTTGCTTTATACGTTTTTCATGTTAATTCAACCTGGTTTTACAATAACTGCGAACAACATTTTTTTTCTTTTAAAATAACTATAATTCATGTTAATTTAACATTGCAGTAAAGTTAGAGCAAAATGTAATTTATATTGAAATAACAATCCGAATCACGTTGAATGAAAGTTATTTCAAGTTGAAACAACGTGAATTTCATGTAGAATCAAATTGGTTTGAGTGTGTTATAACAGTGTGAAGAAGCCTCAGAGACAACATATGCATTTATTTAAGAATAATTCAATACACTTACCCCCGTAACACACGTTTCACTTATTTTGAGTTATCCTTTGTCAACAGAAGCATCAGCATCGCCCGATATGGATTTCGTCATCAATATACTTTGAAAACTTGATGCACTATTTAAGTAACTAATTTTAATTAAAAGAATACGGGAATTGTCCTCTTTTTATAACATATTTTAAGAATGAAAATAAAAAATGTACATACTTAAGTATGAATGCATGTTAATTTAACAAGATACACTTTTGATTTTAATACAAAACTGGTTTTTATGGATTCAATATTGAATCCATATTTATTTATATTTTAATATTTTTTTTTTTTTTTATTTTAACAGTGAATAATATTAAATAAACTTGATTTAAGGTTATTTTATTTAAAATTAATATGAAATAATGATAAATTTAAATAAAGGGCATACTTTTGCAGAAATTTACTATGATTCTCAATCAACATTTTTCCATGTTAATTTTACATTGGTATTTTTTTCTGTGTGTGCAACTAAAAATGTTGCACTTTTTTTTCATGAAGGACAAAAAGTTGCAATAAACTGATGATTGCTTTTTTTAAATAAAAAAAAAATAATTATTTTTGAGTGCAAAATTTTTTAACATCTCTATCACTCATATTTAGTGAGGCTTTACATTTGCAATTCATCACTCAACATCAACAAAATGATTGCAATATTTTTGCACTTTCACTAACTGTGAGTTGAAACTGCAAGATGAGTGCACTACCCCCATATATGATAATTAGGCAACACGTTTGTTCAAAAATTACGAACAATAAAGAAAACATTATAAGATTAGACAACGACTACGACGATAATGCAAGCTTGTGAATTGGACATACATATGTATATGACATATTAGGGTGGTCGTTAACTGTATGGAGCATATTTTTCCATGCTCTTACCCCCCAATTCGGTGGGTATTAAAACCATACGACGCCAAAATTTTAGGACAATCGGCAAAGGCTTAACCGTCCCTCACGTCCGCAAAAGTTTGAGAAAAATCGGTAAGTCCGACTTTTATGCCTCATAACTTGGAAAACATAAATTTTACATAAACATCGTTTACAAAGAAGATGTTATTAGTGAAGTTTCCAACGTCTTTTGTCTGAACAAGTTTTCCCTAAATCTCATATTTAACAAAAAGTAACCAAAAAAAAAGAGCAAACAGCAGCATTAATGCGAATTTCTTCTTTAGAACAATTTGTTCTCACACACGTCAATTCGACTTCAATATTTGCGTTTGTGTGCGTTTGCTTACAAAAAAAAAGTCAAACGCATATCATTTGTTTCTACCATACCTACCCGCTTTCTTCATATCTTAAGGGGGCTCCCAAACAAAATTGTCAATTCATACTAGAAATATATTGAAGAAAAAGGCCCAGAACTGCCAAGGAATTGATATAAATATAAAATGTATGACGGACCTTCATTCGTTTTTTGTGCTTTACATTTTCTTAAAAAATATATCTCCAACCCTTAGGGCGGTTTAATGAAAATCTTAAATTTGGCCTCTGCAGCATCTGGGATGCCCCTAGATGAGTAAAATTTATTACCGATCCCACTTTATTTTTTATCCCCATCATTTGTTTTTAACATACCTAACAGCTATCTCTATTCCTTAAGGGGGCTCACATACACAATTTTCAATACAAACTAGGAATATATATTGAAAAAAATCCCCATAACTGCCAAGAAGGATAAAATATATATAAAAAAAAACTTGCCCATTATCCCCACCATACAAATATTGCATTTTATGAATACAAATATTGCATTTTATGAAATTCTTAAATTTAATGAAAATTTTTCGACTTTTGTGAATAAAATTAAAAGTTGTGAACAGATTTTTATCACTTATGGCTTTTTTTTGTTTTCAAATTTCGGTTTTTATATGTTTATAAGCGCAGCTGCATCTTCCATTTTTTTATGATTTTTTAAAGAACAAAAATTTTGAAATTTTGCTAAAAAATTATGTATTTTTTGCTAAAAAAAAATAAGTTTCTAAAATGACGGCGCATATAAGAAAAACCTTTTCTTTTAACGGTAATTTTATTGCGGAATTTCGGTTGTGTTTCAGCTTAGTTTGTTTAATAAGAGATTAAGGAAAAACTTGTTAAGAACTATTCTACAAAATTAATATTTTATAAGTTATGAAACATAAATGTCAGATTTCATGTAAAATATAATTTTTCTCAAACTTTGGTGGGCGTGAGGGACGGCTTAGCCTTCGCCGATCGTCTTAAAATTTGTTTGCGTTGTCTTTTTTTTGTCAATACCCACCAAATTGGCGGGTGAGACCTAAAGAAATCCAACTTTTGATTTTAACGGTCACCCTAATGACATATACATGCACAGTACATATACTATATGTACTTTACATTTGATGTATAAGGTATATTCAGCTGCTTGTAGAAAATGTTACGGCAACAATTTTTCTGGAACATATTTACCACCTAATTCCAGTTTATAACTGTTATTTTTGGCTCTGTTCTAAAAAATCGTAAAAAAAACCTTTAAGTAGGGGGTTTAATGACTCCGCACTAGAGTTTTTCTTTTCCCGGCCTTTTTCATTTCTCAGCAAGGCAGGATTTATTTTTCAATTTCCCGGGATCCCGGGAATTCCCGCTCAATATAAATGGATGCAAAATATTTCGAATTTAATTTATTTGAACAGATAACATATCCTGAGATCAATCAAAAAAGTTTATTAATGCATTCAACTTTTTTATTTCTGTGGCAAAGAGGAAAAAGGGTTACATGGCACCTTAAGATCTTCATGTTCAAATGATGATAAAATAATGAAAACTTCCGATCTGTGACATTGGGAGTGCTTAGGAATAAAAACTTAAAAAAAACTTTAACCGCAAAGAACTGATGATTTTATTAAATTCGGATTAAATATCCAAAAGTTTTGAATTATCTATATATATAAAATTGTAACGTTACTGACTGACTGACTGACTGACTGACTGACTCACTGATTCATCATCGCACAGCCTAAACGCCTGAAGCTAAACACTTGAAATTTGGACCAGAGATTGGTCACACCCCAAATCGATCCACTAAGATGGGATTTTTGGAAATTCGAATGCTTAGGGGGTAAAAAAGGGTAAAAACGGGAAAATTCGGTAATCTTATATCTCCAAAACTAAAAGAGATACAAACAAAATGTAATACTTATCGGTGTTATTTAAAAAAATTAGCGGACAGGTGTCTGGTACTTTTTTGAAATTTTGCCCTTTTAGGGAGTAAACGGGTAAAACCTGAATTTTGGTACTTTTTTGACACCCCATCTATCTTTTGATCCAATAAACATAGAAACAAAGTTTATACCACATTTGAAACTTATCAAAAAAATACGAATATAAATTTGGTACTTTTTCGAAATTCGAACATTTAAGGGGTGAAAATCGTAACTATTTTTGGTACTTTTTTACAAAACATTTTTCTACATTCATTGAAATATTCGTACCGAATTATGGGCTCCCACTACAATACTGAAATTTTTAAAACTTTAATGGGGGGAACAAATAGTACCAAAAAAAGGAAATACGGGAAATTTTATATTTTTCTTTAGCTTTTTGGTTCTATAACTGGTATTTTTTTAATTATCGTTAATATTGGACCCAAAAACATAAGATTCAACATGCAATGTCCTGAGGGGATAAGAATCTATTGCGGAACTTTTTGGTACTTTTTTGTTCTATAACTAGTACTTTTTGAATTTCCGTTTATATTGGACCTAGAAACATAAAATTTAAAATGCAATGTCCTGAGTGAACGAGAATCTGAAAGAGGGATCTTTTTGGTACTTTTTTATTTTTTGACTGGTACTTTTTGAATTTCGGTTGGTATTGGACCCAGAGAGATAAAATTAAACATGCAAGGTCCTGAGTGAATAAGAAACTGTAAGAGGGGTTTTTGGTACTTTTTTGTTCTTTAAGTGGTACTTTTTGAATTTCCGTCATTATTGGACCTAGAAACATTAAATTCAACATGTAATGTGCTGAGTGGATAAGAATCTATAAGTGGGAAGTTTTTGGTACTTTTTTGTTCATTAACTGGTACTTTTTGAATTTCCGTTATTATTGGACCTAGAAATATAAAATTCAATATGTGTAATGATTGGATAGGAATCTTAAAGAGGGAAGTTTTTGGTACTTTTGTGTTCTTTGGCTGGTACTTATTTAATTTCCGTTAATATTGGACCTAGAAACATAAAATTAAACATGCAAGGTACTGAGTGAAAGAGAATCTGTAAGAGGGATTTTTGGTACTTTTTTGTTCAATAACTGGTACTTTTTGAATTTCCGTTAGTATTGGACCTAGAAACATAAAATTAAACATAAAAGGTCCGGAGAAAATTTGAATCTGTAAGAGGGCTTTTTGGCATTTTTTGTTCTTTAACTGGTAATTTTTGAATTGCCGTTAATATTGCACCTAGAATCATAAAGTTCAACATGCAATGTCCTGAGTGGATGAGAATCTATAAGAGGGAACTTTTTGGTACTTTTTTTATTTATTTACTGGTACTTTTTAAATTTCCGTTAGTATTGAACTTAGAAAGATAAAATTAAACATGCAAGGTCCTTAGTGAATGAGAATCTGTAAGATAGGCTTTTTAGTACTTTGTTGTTCTTTAACTGGTCCTTTTTGAATATCCGTTTTTATTGGACTTAGAAACATAAAATTAAACATGCAAGATCCTAAGTGAATAAGAATCTGTAAGAGGGCATTTTGGTACTGTTTTTTGTTCATTAACTGGAATTTTTTGAATTTACGTTAATATTGAACCTAGAATAATAAAATTCAACATGCAATGTCCTGAGTGGTGGAGTGGAGAATCTATAGGAGAATCTATAGGAGGGAAATTTTTGGTACTTTTTTATTCACTAACTGGTACTTTTTGAATTTTCGTTAGTATTGGACCTAGAAAGATAAGATTAAACATGCAAGGTTCTGAGTGAATGAGAATCTGCAAGAGGGTTTTTGGAACTTTTTTGTTCTTTAACTTGTCCCTTTTCAATTTCGCTATTTGTTGGACCTAGAAACATAAAATTAAACAAGCAAGTTCCTGAGTGAATGAAAATCTGTAAAGAGGATATTTTGGTTCTTTTTCGTTCTCTAACTGGAAATTGTTTTAAATAAACTGGTACTTTTATTTAATTTAATATTAATTTTTGTGCATTAAATAAAAAAAAGCTAATAGCTGTCTGGTACTTTTACGAAATTCGGCCCTTTTAGGTAGCAAACGGGTAAAACCTGTATTTTGGGTCTTTTTTCCACCATCTAGCTTTTAAATCAATACACATAGAAATAAAAATTATATAACATTTGTAACTTATCTAAAAAATTAAAATGTATATTTGGTACTTTATGGAAATTCGAACGTTTAAGGGTTAAAATTGTACCAACATATGTTTGTTACTTTTAACAAAAGATTTTGTCTCCATCTATTTATCTTTCATCGCAGAGCCTAAACGTCTGAAGCTAAAAGGTTGACATTTGGACCAGAGGCTCTCCTCTCGCCCAATTGATCCTGCTAACCTCATACCTCCTAAGATATGTTTGTTACTTTTTCCAAAATATTTTTTTCAATATATTTATCTTTCATCGCAGATCCTAAACGTCTAAAGCTAAAAGGTTGACATTAGGACCGGGGTCTGTCTTCTCGCTAAATCGATCCTGCTAGCCTCATACCTCCTAAGCTAAAGGAAAACATTAACATTTATTGTTGTTCATTAGAAAAATTCGCTAACCTCATATCTCCTAAACTAAAAGAGATACAAAATTAAAAAAATTAACAGACTGGTGTTTGGTACTTTTTTGAAGTATGGCCTGTTTGTGGAGTAAAAGGGTAAATACAAATTATATTACATTCGTACCTTATCTTAAAAAATACAAAACAGATTTGGATTTTTTTTGAATCCAAATGTTTAAGGTGTGAAAATCGTTCCAAACTTTGTTATTTTTTCACAAAATTTTTCTTCATCTATCTATCTATATATATATAAAATTGTAACGTTACTGAATGACTGACTCACTAATTCATCATCGCACAGCCTAAACTCCTGTAGCTAAAAACTTGACATTTGGAGCAGAGATAGGTGACTCCCCAAATCGCTCCACTAAGATGGGATTTTTGGAAATTCGAATGTTTAGGGGGTAAAAAAGGGGAAAAACGTAATACTTATCGTTGTTCTTTAGAAAAATAAGCAGACAGGTGTCTGATACTTTTTTAAATTTGGTCCTATTAGGAAGCAAACGGGTAAAACCTTAATTTTGGTACTTTTTTGGCACCCCATCTTTCTTTTGAACCAATCAACATAGGAACAAAGTTTATACAACATTCGAAACTTATCAAAAAAATACGAATATGAATTTGGTACTTTTTCGAATTTCGAACATTTAAAGGTTAAAAATCGTAACTATTTTTGGTACTTTTTTATACAAAACATTTTTCTCCATTCATTGACATATTCGTACCTAATTATGAGCTCTCACTACAATACTGAAATTTTTGATAACTAAATGGTACCAAAAGGGGGAGATACGGGAAATTTATGTTTTTCTTTAGCTTTTTGTTTCTGCAACTGGTATTTTTTTATTGTCCTTTATATTTGACCTTAAAACATAAGATTCAACATGCAATGCCCTGAGTGGATAAGAATTTATAAGAGGGAACTTTTTGGTACTTTTTTATTCTTTGATTGGTACTTTTTTTAAGTACCACCTGAAAGAGGGCTTTTAGGTACTTTTTTGTTCATTAATCGGTACTTTTTGAATTTCCGTTATTATTGGACCTAGAAACATAAAATCCAACATGCAAGGTCATGTGGTCCTTTTTTACAAAATATTTGTCTCCATTCATTGGCATATTCGTACTTAATTATGGGCTCCCACCACAACACTGAAATGTTTCATACATAAATGGGGTGAAACAAGTATCAAAAATTAGAAACATAAAATTAAACATGCAAGATCCTAAGTGAATAAGAATCTGTAAGAGGGCATTTTGGTACTGTTTTTTGTTCATTAACTGGAATTTTTTGAATTTACGTTAATATTGAACCTAGAATAATAAAATTCAACATGCAATGTCCTGAGTGGTTGAGAATCTATAGGAGGGAAATTTTTGGTACTTTTTTATTCACTAACTGGTACTTTTTGAATTTCCGTTATTATTGGACCTAGAAACATAAAATTCAACATGCAAGGTCATGTGGTCCTTTTTTACAAAATATTTGTCTCCATTCATTGGCATATTCGTACTTAATTATGGGCTCCCACCACAACACTGAAATATTTCATACATAAATGGGGTGAAACAAGTATCAAAACGGATAATACGGGAAATTAACTTAATTTCATTTGCTTTTGTGTTATACGAGTGGTACTTTTTGAATTTTCTATAATATTGAACTTAGAAACACAAAATAATAGGTGCAAAGTCCTGTGTAAATATCAATCTATGAGATAAAAATTTTGGAACTTTTTTGCTAAAACATAGATACATATTCTTTGGCATATAAATATGTTCATGAAAGAAAAAGCCCGATTAAAAAGTAGCGGGTTAAATGCTTGAATTTAAACAAGTTTAAGCCTAGAAAAGTAAACTTTGGCATAAAAATATGTCCACGAATAAAAGGAGACGCTAACGAAGTAGCGGGTTAAATGCTAGTTCTCCTATAAAACTAAACAAAAAGACTTCAGCACTTATTGCCACAGAATTAATGCAAAGCGAACAGCATTGATATAAAACCAAAAAAGTTAAACTATTTAAACAAATTATAACAAAACATTTCTTTTAATATAGGATTTTAGTTCAGAATAAGCCTTTACAGAATTGTTAGAAAGCCTATTTCTAATCTGTATCAAGAAGATTTCAATGATAAAACACGTTTCCTTTCTACGGATGTTTGTCTTTAAAGTCAAAGGAACATTATATAATCTCTAGACGCTTTCAATTTTCTTAGCACTTCCTTCAAAACTTTGTAATTCCTTTTTAAGAAACAATTATTTTCTTCGAATCGAATAAGCGTTTTCTTTATTAATAACTTTTGTCATAATTCGAAAAATCTGCATATAAAATCACTACATTTTTTTGAAGCACGTGGGAACAACTTTTTTTCGTTTTTATAATATAAAACTGGGTCTTTAAACAAATTAAGAGTTCTGTACATTTTTAATCTTCTTCTTTCGAAATTTCAGAGCATTTAACATTGCCTTACTTATCAGATATGAATTGACATCTCTTTGGCGTTTGGAAATTTCAGAAACTATAGTTTTCGTTATGTTTAATTGAAAAATATTTATTTGGAGTTTTTCATAGACTTTTTTCCTAAGAGGAGATGATAACGATTAGAAGCAGTTGTGCTAGACTGAAGTGATTTAAACCAAAAAAAGAGAAAAAAAATTGAGTTTTTTTGACTTAAGACCTTTTTGCCTTACAGCTAAGACCTATTTCACGACACAACTTATTTACAGCAGTAAAGTTGCCACAATTAAATTAAACAAAATCCCGGGAATTCCCGCATAAATTTCCATGGGAATCCCGTATGAAAAACACTACTCCGCACCGAACACACTGCGTTTCACATTAAATAATTCTTCTACGGATCTGGCATAAATATCATAATAAATACGTATTAAAAAAATAAAATAAAAATTAAAAAATGTTTGAAGAAAATGTTCTCATGGTAGTTTTTGTTTACATTTGATGTTAATATTGAAATAATATTGTTATTTTTATTACCATTGTTATTATATTTCACTGTTGTTGTTATTGTATTACATAGCTGTTACCAAAGAAAAATACCTGATGAAAGACAAAAACACAGAAAAAAACATCAAACAACAAACAAACAAAACACAAGCAACAATCAGAAAAACTTTATCGCCCAGAAAAGTGTGGGTACAACATCATTTTGTATCTGAGTATTAAAATTTTGTTTGTAGTTTATTGTTTGGGCTTTTCGGAAAATTTCCCACAATCATTATTCATAATGTAATCACACTCGTACAAGAACTAGAAAATACTCAGCCCTTCATACTCTGCCAGACAAACAGAAGTCGTGAGATGTAATGAATTTGTTTAAATTATTGATTAGAAAGCTTTAGAAAAAAAAAATTGTAAATTTACGAGCAAACAAAGTAATAAAAACAACATCCAACAATTTAAATTAATTTTCTCTTGTACAAAAAAATTTGAAACTGCATTGTGAGGAAACAAATACCAAAATTCTATTAGAATAGATAAGTGGGAAAACAATTATTTGAATAGAAAACAACAGGTCCAATTAACTGATATTTAATAAAACATTTACACATATGTTACTTAAGCTATGGTCAGTCACACTTTACAAATATTTAAAGCTCTACTCGAAACCACTATTTTTACTAACCATTGGCTTGATATCGCAAAACGTTTGCTACAGACTATTAAACAGTTTATTAAATGTATTCGACTATGATTTTTTATTAGAAATAAGTTTAAATAAATCAAAATAAATTGTCAAGGAGAATGTCAAAAATATATATGTATGTATAAATTTTATGGGGCAACAAAGCGGACTTAATTTGAGCTTGTTTTTTTTTTTGTTTGTTTTCCCCTATGATCTTTTCAACTACTAAACGGATTTTCCTAAAATTCTTACATTATTTTTCTATCTTCCTGGCGCTTAAGAAAGACCATAAATTATTAGATTCTTAGTTAATACATATTATGTGTCTTTCAGCCTTAAAATTGAACGAGAGAAAAAGTGAATGATAGGGCATGCAAACTTTTTGAAGACTAATATAATGTTAATTGAAGTATAATGTTTAAAACTGCCTAGCTGTGGCACACAAAGTTAAAACTTAATATGATTTATTTAGTAAGCTATAAAAATGTAAAAGAGTACTTATGTGCATTACGATGTTAAAAACAGCCTTAATACAAAGAAAAAATTTTCAGTAGTTTTTTTATCAATTAAAAAAATTGTTTTAAAAGTATTTCAGTTCAATTAATGTGATAATTAAATCAATTATTTTTTTGTTGAAAGAAAATTTAAAATATAATTTTGATTTAATAAACATTTTAGTTGTTTTGAAATAAATTTTTAACTAAAATATTTGTTAAATAGCAAATATTTTTTCGCTTAAAATAAAAAAATTTAAACTTGTAGAATTGTTGTTGGGAATTGTCAAAACCTGAGCTATATGTAATTATATCAATTAACACATTGTTTAGAGCGGCAAAGTTTTTTGATAATTTTTTAAATTAAAATTAAAAATATCATTTACTGAAGAAAGAAATACAATTTTTACAATTTTTAGTAATCTATATAATTATTTTGGTAATAGGTGCAAAATCAACAAATTGTTTGCTTGATTCTATGAATTTGGTGATTAGAGACCATTTTTATTTTTTCTGTGTAGAAGCAAAATAAAAGTTAATCCCAAAACAATGTAAATATTATTTATTTATTGAATCTTTATACAGTAGACGCTCACAAATTAGAGCTTTCAGTAATTCGAACGTCCAGAAATTAGAATCAGTGTTTGCAATACATTAAACGCCTTAAAATTCGAATTTATAGTTCTAATTTCAGAGCGTTTTTTTTTTTTTTTTGTTATTTGAACACAAGAAATCCGCAATTTATTTTTATTCTGTTTGAACATGTAAAACTAAAAAGGGGAATAACCAAATTTTATATGTGTTTCCTTATTTGTTGTTTTTTGTCGCATTTATATATATTTGTGGCTAGTTTATTTGTGAAATTCGAAACATGTGTACATATTTTGGAAGTCTCTATTAAAAAGTGAAAGTGTATCATTCGAAATGTCAAATAAACGTAAAAAAAAACACTTTATCATTGGAAACGAAGGTTAAAATATTAGAAAAGCTTGACAAAGGGTTTGAAGGGAATATTAATGTTACGAGATCTTCAATCAGCTATATCAAATCACGTAGAACAGCAATATTAAATGCTGTTTTCAACACATATCAGGAAGCAAGCAATAAATCTTTGCACAGCGCTGAATACCCAAATATGGTAAGTCGTCTGTATGAGTGGTTTAAAGAGAAAGCTAAAAAAATATTTAGAGAGGAATATCCCTATAAAGATGAAAATGCATTCCGTGGAAGCAATGGATAGTTTTCCAAATATAAGAAACGACACGGTATTTTTAATTTTAAAAAATACATTTAATGTATGAATGAATTACGTTTTGTTTTCTTGTTTTTATCAAATAAAATTGAATTAAAAAAAATTTAAGTAATTTTTATTTTTATTCGAAATTAGAACGTCCAAAAATTAGAATAATTCAGAAGTTAGAATTGCCTCAAAAACAAAGCGGTTCTAATTTGCGAGCGTCTACTGTATATTGAATTTTATTTAATACTAGCATTTAACCCGCTACTTCGTTAGTGTCTCCTTTTCCTTCGTGGATATATTTTTATGCCAAAGTTTTTCTAGGTTTAAACTTGCATAAATTCTAGCATTGAACCCGCTACTTCTTAATCGGGCCTTTTTTTTCATGAACATATTTATATGCCAAGGTATATGTAGCAAAAAAGTTCCAACATTTTTTTTATCTCATAGGTTGATATTCACACAGGACCTTGCACCTATAATTTTGTGTTTTTAAGTTCAATATTATAGAAAATTCAAAAAGTACCACTCGTAGAACACAAAAGCAAATAAAAGAAAGTTAATTTCCCGTATTATCCTTTTTGATAATTTTTTCCCCCATTTATGTATCAAAAATTTCAATGTTTTAGCGGGAGCCTATAATTTTTTTTTCATAGAATGTAGAAAAATAGATGGCGTGACAAAAAGGTTCCAAAATATGTACAGGTTTTACGCGTTTACTCCCCAAAAGGACCAAATTTCAAAAAAGTACCAGACACCCCCTAAACATTCGAATTTCCAAAAATCCCGTCTTAGTGGATCGATTTGGGGAGTGACCAATCTCTGGTCCAATTTTCAAGTTTTAAACTCGAGGCGTTTAGGCTGTGCCATGATAAATCAGTCAGTTGGGTTTTTTTGGTTTTTTTCTCATTATTTATTTATTTAATCTTCATATACTAAATATGAACTAACAATAATTAATCAAATCTTAACCTAATACGTTATTTTATGTCCTACCAGTGCCAGACAAAAATTTTCTTCGTCACGGGTTCTGTTCACTTATATAGATGTTTATCGCTCATCTAATTGGATAAGTGCTGCAGTGTCTCTTCTCCTTAAGCGAGTGTGGCCGCTGTCATTTAAAATATTTCGAGCTAGTGGATTTGGGTGCAACTCTAGCCTTTTTAAATATTTTACCGCATACTTCGTAATAATAGTCCTTACCAGTGGCACATTGAGATCCTTGTGGAAATTTGAGTTTTTAACATACCAAGGGGCTGCTGTGATTATTCGAAGAAGTTTATTTTGGCGCCTTTGAATTTTTTCGATATTTGAGGCCGAGGTAGTGCCCCATAGTTGAATACCGTAGCACCAGATTGGCTTTAAAATAGAGTTATAAAGTAGTAGTTTGCAATCGAGACTAAGGACAGAGTTTCTTCCAATAAGCCAGTTAATTTGAATTGCTTTCAGTTTCATTTGAGTTAATTTTGCCTCCATATGGCATTTCCACGTTAATCGCCGATCCAGATGTATACCGAGATATTTTACATGGGAATGTTGAGGAATTATTTGATTATTGATTGTAATAGGGGGGCATGATTCCTCCATTGCTTAAATCATAGTTCGAGTTGAAATATATGATCCTGTAGGTATCGAGATGCTTCTTGACTGTTTTCGTGCACGCTTAGAAAAGCTGTATCATCAGCAAATGTTGAATTTTGGGTGTAGTTGTTTGTTGGCATATCCGAGGTATATATTAAGTATAAAAGTGGGCCCAGGGTGCTTTCCTGAGGGAATTCAGCGTCAATTAGCTGAGGAGAGCTTAAATAATCACCTTCTTTAATAATAAACTTTTGACCGACTAAGTAGCTTTCTAACAGCTTGTGTGTGTTTACTGGTAAGTTTAGCTTCAATTTGTATAATAAGCCTTCATGCCAGACTTTATCAAAAGCTTGAGAAACATCGATGAAGATAGCGGAACAATATTTTCTTTCTTCAAAGGCTTTTCTTATTGCGTTTACTATACGATGGGTTTGCTCAATTGTGCTGTGTTCTCTTCTAAAGCCGAATTGGTGGTTAGGAATACATCTATTATCATTTAAAATTGGGGTTAATTTTGACGCTAACAGCTTCTCAAACAGCTTTGATATATTAGAAAGTAAGCTTATAAGTCTATATGACCCAACTTTTGTGTGATCCTTTCCTGGTTTAGGTATCATGATGACTAAGGAAACCTTCCACTTTTGAGGATAGTATTCTAGGCGTAAAATAGCATTAAAAATTAAAAGAATAATTCTCCTTGCTATGCTGGGTAGCTCCAAGAGCATTTTGTTGCTGATCTTATCAAAACCAGGAGCCTTCTTGGGGTTTAAATCACAAATAGCCTTTTCGATTTCTCTTATCTCAAATCTTAGGGGAACTGCTGCTCTAGCAGCAACAGGTGGTAACTCGACCGCAATATCGTGAGATATATTTGGGGTAAAGACGTTTTTTAAATGATTGACAAACAGATTTCCTTTTTCAACATCATTTCTTGCCCAACTTCCATTTAAGTTTCTTAATGGCGGATTAGCGACAACTGGCCTTTTTAGATTTCTAGCTGCACGCCATAATGAGTAGTCTGATTGTGGGGTTGCATCAAGTTCCTTAAGATATTTTTCCAGAAAAGGCGTTTTCTGAGTCTGCAATAACTTTCTTAGTCTTTTTGTACACTCTTTTAGTAATTTCTTAAGTTGAGGGGATCTGTGCAATTGCCACTCTCTTCAAGCCCTCTTTTTTTCAGACAAGAGACGCTCGACATCTGTGGAATATATTTTAATAGTTTTTGTTTTTTTGGGGGCAAAATTGGAATGGTGAACAGCTAGTTTCAAAAAAGTCAGTCAGTGAATTAACAATAATTATCCAAATCTTATTCAATTACTTTATTATATGTCCCGCTAATGCCTGGGAAATATTCTCCTGATCACGGTTCCCGTTCACAAGGGTCTTTAGTAGGAATGCCAAATGGGACCAGGTTTTTTGAAACCCGGGATTCGGGATTTTTAATTAAAAAAAAACCGGGATCCCCGGACGGATCGGGATTTTTCGGGATTTTATATATAACAGTCAATTCTTAAAACTCATATAATTATAATTAATTCATGAAGAAAAAACTCATAACAAAATAAAACGGTTTAATGCATTCTTTTAAAGTAATATGGAAGAGTTATGTATTAAAACGTATATGATAAAAAGTTCTAAAACATTTTAATGACGTCTGATAATCGATACATACCTTATTTCATTGCAAACTTCTGGGTGGTATCGTAAATAAATAGCTACATATATGCTTTATGACAATATTTAATTTATTTTATCTCAAACATATATGCAAGTATTAATCTAATAAAATAAACGATAACAAATATGTATGTGTAAAAAGACCTTTGGTAGAACCCCCTAAAGTTTTAAACACCTTTTTGCACAACTTGCATTTTGCGTGCTCAGTTCTATTATCATTCACTTAGAAAAAAGTCCACACCGAACTTTATCTTCTGTTTTGGTTTTCTGTGGTACAAAATGCATTGCATGTAACATTTATTCACTTGCGACTTCTTTTTGTAACCAGTTAAAAATTAGATCCATTGCCAGTATGATCTAGTATTAAATTTTTGAAGTTATTTTTAACAGGGTGACTCACGTAGATTTAAATATAGTTGTATGTATTTGATAAAAAAAATTGCACATTTTTACTAAGCCTAAAATTTGGAACTGAAATTTTTAGAATAATCCCGGGATTTCGGTATTCGGAATTTCGGAATTGGCATCCCTAGTCTTAAGAGCTCCTATCATTCAATAGGTGCGTTTGAGTACTTCTACAGTAAAATGCAGTAAATGAGAAAATTGTAAAATTTGCTCTCACAAAAAGCTGTTGTCCAAAAAAGTACCCGAACGCAAATTTTGTAAGAATTCGTAAAATAAAGGCAACAGCTGATGACAAATAATTGAAGTGTTGAAAAATGTTTACACTTTTGACTACTTAACTCGTTTTCTTATCGGTACTCGATTAAATACTTTTTATAACACAAAATTTTTTGGAAAATTCAAACGAATTATTTTATGTAATCTTTCATATTTGTTTGTTTTTTATTTTATTTGATGTTACTAATTTGCGGCGGGTTAATTTATTCAAAAGAACATGAATAGTTTCTTGCTATTGATTACTTAAGTACCCAAGTACTTAGCACTTTACAACTCTAAAAAATTAACATAACAAAAAAAGTTTCAAATGTTGGCATTTAGCCCAGTAAATGATTCACAAACAAGTTTAATTAATTATTATTTATTCACATTTTGTTTTTGTTTAATTTTTATTTCAACTTTTCGTTTATTTAACAATTTTTTCACAATTTGTAAGCATTTTGTTTGTTACTTTTGTTTGTTTACCTTTTGAAACATATGTTTTTTTGTTTTACTAAATTTTACTGCAAAAATTTCTGCAGTAAAAATTTGTAAATACTCAGACAAGAACTGTCACTTTTCGCTCTCAATTTGTGTTCTCATTTACTGCATTTTGTGTACTCGAACGCAATTTCGTAAAATGCAGTAAAGTTCAGTAAAAAATAGTAAAAACTTTTGTGTTCTCGAACGCAGCTAATAACTGCAGCAGTGTTTCTTTTCCTAAAGCGAATGTGGTCGCCATCATTAAAACTATTGTGGATTTGGGTGCAATTCAAGACTTTTAAATATTTTAATGAATATTTCGTTATTGTAGTTTTTAACAATCGCGCGATGAAATATCCATACAAAATATTTGAGTTTTTAACATATCAGGGGTCAGCTGTAATCGTTCGAAGCACTTACGGTTGGTGTCGTTGAATTGTTTCAATAATCGAGGCCGAAGCAGTGCCCCATAACTTTAAGATAGATTTGGAAGCTAATTATTTGGAATTGCTTTTAGTTTCATTTGAGTTAATTTTGCTTCCATTTGGCAGTTTCACGTTAAACGCCGATCTAGATGTATACTGAGATATTTAACATGCAAGTGTTGAATATTTTGAATATTCGGCTGTGCCGAATCTTTGATACCCTCCACCGACAATTTGAATATTTCAGGAGTGATATCTATAAGATGTCTATTAATTATTAATTTATCTTTATAAAAACAGACCTGTAGTAAATTATTGACCGACAAATGCTATTATGATAGCATTATTTATTACGGTTTTAGGCGTACTAAACTGTTTTCCGGGAGTAGGGTTTATATGAGGCCTAGTGTAAATTATGGACCGACCTTCCTAAAATTTCACAGTATGATTTCCAGTCGAATTAAACGAACATTTGCAAAATCATATCATTCGTGCATTGTTCAATCATTTATGTAGTTTTTGTAACAAAATTATCAATTTTTTAAAGTGGTGGTTCCACATTTTGATTCATAACTCTGATCCGACTGAACCGATTTGGCTGTTTTTGTTTAAACTTTGATATTGTTAAAAGTAGAGCTGTTGCTTATGATTCTTATACGCTTGACAGTTTTATTTGGTTTAATATCTTTAGTTTTTCTAAAATCTTTATGGATGAAGTTTCCTGATGATCTGGTCTAAGCAACCAGTGAAATGCGCATAGGAATGGCTTATCCCATCAACAATAAATTTCAAGTGTTTTTATTTAGAATAAAAACTGGGAATTAAGCACGAATAACAAAATCTTTTAAATTAAAAAAATTAAGCAAAAACTAGTCTTTTTAAGCATTCACTCGTTTTTATTCACACATTTTTTGAGTCAACACCGGAAAAACTAGTTTCTATAAAGTACTAGCTTTAACTCAAATTTTTATTCACCTAAAAGCTAGTTTAAACTTCAAAATTTCAAGTATTAGCTATAGCTACCTTTTCACGCGGCCCATTGTATCAATTTTCAACATTAAATTTTCTTTGAATTTTAATAATGCGTTAACAATATTGATTTTTAATAATTAAAGTCAGCTGTTGTTAAAAATTTTGCGCAAAAAAAGAATAGCTCTGGGTTCTTTCCTGCAGACAAGCATAGAGCTTCGCGGGATTAGCTTAGGAAATTAAACAAAAAAATGTGCTAAATTCCCATTTCATACTTTTGATAAACTGAAGTTTATTGTTGATAGGATAAGCTATTCCTATGCGCATTTCACTGGTTGCTTAGGCCAGATCGTCAGGAAACTTCATTAAATAACACTAATACGATTTATGTTTATATGAAAATTATTTGGGTTTAAATATTCTCCATAAAATGGATAATTACTGTGTTATTTACGAACAAGTAGATTGGTGAAATGTATTGCGTCTATTAATGGTATTACAGGCAACTTAGTAATTATGTTATATAAAAATTTACTGGGATGGATAAAAACAACACATTACTTTGTAACCAGTTAAGCAATAATTATAGAAAAATTTAGTGGGGAAGTAAATTCAACGATAATTTTCGATTGATTTACCTCTATAGTAAAACAATCCACAAAGCCGATTTCTCGAGGTGATTTAAGCTCTTTTCCAGCCCCATCTGCACTTGTTTGTAACATGCATTTGCATATAAATCCAACCCATAGTAATAACTTAGTGAAATATATTTTAAAGTGTCCAATTAGAAAGATGCGTTATATTTAAGTAGATACCACAATATCCACTTCAATCTGGAACGTTTAATACCAGCTTTATGATTTGTTTAAAATATGCACACTTCTAATGAAAAAAAAAAATATTGTAAACAAAGCCAACAGCTCAAAATGTATTAAAAAAAATGCTACCAAAAGCTGCATTTACGAATTTTATGCAAAAAAACAAAAAAAAAAGACTTCACATAACAAAAACAAATACAAGCCGACAAAATTCCAAAGAACTATAACGCAAATTTAACATTCAAACCGCTTGATTATAGGAATCAAAGCCAGGCAATTATCAGGATTCAAAAGGCATCGGATCTTGTCAGAATTCATATACAAAATAAACGTTCAAGTCGCAAATCAAATCTTCAAATAGTTGTATAAATACGCACACAAATAAATTCGCATACGAATTTAATGATTTCTTGTCTTGTGTCCCTTCCATCATTTCTTTGTTTTCTAACATCTCTCGTCTTTGGATGGTCTCCGATACATTTTTATTCGATTTGCGGTATGAGATGTCTGTTTGGAATTCATCTAATGCGTTGTTGCTTGTTGTATCTTTTGTTTTTGATTTTAAACAATCACTGATATGTGGTTTACTACCTGTCCATTTGGCATTTATTCCTATCAAAAAAAAAAAAAAAAAAATAAAAACGTTTTTAAAGGATTCCAAAATGACCATCAAAAGAAAAACGTTTTCTTGGCTTAACTAAAATTTCGCGCTATAGCGCCGTTATTATAGTCATATATTCGGACAGACATGCTCGTATAACAATGATAAATTCATGTATATTTTGTATCGTCTTGTCGTCATCATCATCATCTGTTGGCAGTTGGGGTTAAATGTTTGCATTCTGAAAAAAAGGAGTTGAGTTGATTCCAGAAAAGAAACAACAAAGTCATCACTTTTATTTTAAAGAGATCACTGGCCTTGTGATTTTGTTTTATAATTTATTGTTTGATCGAGTGTCTGTAAAATATTTAATAGCATGTTTTCTTTTAAGTAGTTTTGTTGTTTTATCAAAAATTCCTGCTACATACAGTACGTCTTTGACCTGGACAGACAAAAACTGGAATTAAAAAAAAAACGTATACATCGATGTTTACTTTCTGGAGAACCGATTTTCGATGTGGTAGCAAAATTGTTAACCCATTATTATCTTCTCAAATCAAAACTTAAAACGAACATCGGGGTATGTATATGAAAGCAATTATGATTTGGCACAGGCCGAATACCCAGCGGGAAAACTCAGAAGGCCCTCTTACTTTATTGGAGGTTTAACCTCCTTAACGTTGACACTTAAAAATATTCTGCAGTTCGGCAAGTCCCAGTGATCGCATGCGCATCTGGAGAGATAAACGCAAGGAAAATTAATGACCTGAAGAAGTTGACCAAGTATACTACAGGCTGTGGATATTGTATGCCGATGAGTAGTAACAAGTAGGCTGGGCTATATTTTATGTTATTTTGTTTGATTTTAAAAAGTAATTTCAATTTTGGGAATACAAAATTTTAATTTCAAAAGATTTTGTTATTCGTGCTTAATTCCCAGTTTTTATTATTGATAAAAACACTTGAAATTTATTGTTGATGGGATAAGCTATTCCTATGCGCATTTCACTGGTTGCTTAGGCCAGATCATCAGGAAACTTCATCCATAAAGATTTTGGAAAAACTAAAGATATTAAACCAAATAAAACTGTTAAGCGTATAAGACTTATAGCAACAGTTCTATTTGTAACAATATCAAAGCTTAAACAAAACACATCAACAATAAACAGTGGGTTTATCTCATCTTACATTCCCCACTACAATTAGTTGAAATTCTCTCAACATTAACTGTAGTTGTAAGTAGGTTAAGAAAAACAAAATAAAAACAAACAACAACTTACAAAAAGATGTTGTCAATTAAGTGTTTTTTTAGGCGGTGCACTTGCCTGTTTATTATCAAAAAGTAATTTCAATTTTGGGAATACAAAATTTTAATTTCAAAAGATTTTGTTATTCGTGCTTAATTCCCAGTTTTTATTATTGATAAAAACACTTGAAATTTATTGTTGATGGGATAAGCTATTCCTATGCGCATTTCACTGGTTGCTTAGGCCAGATCATCAGGACACTTCATCCATAAAGATTTTGGAAAAACTAAAGATATTAAACCAAATAAAACTGTTAAGCGTATAAGACTTATAGCAACAGTTCTATTTGTAACAATATCAAAGCTTAAACAAAACACATCAACAATAAACAGTGGGTTTATCTCATCTTACATTCCCCACTACAATTAGTTGAAATTCTCTCAACATTAACTGTAGTTGTAAGTAGGTTAAGAAAAACAAAATAAAAACAAACAACAACTTACAAAAAGATGTTGTCAATTAAGTGTTTTTTTAGGCGGTGCACTTGCCTGTTTATTATCAAAAAGTAATTTCAATTTTGGGAATACAAAATTTTAATTTCAAAAGATTTTGTTATTCGTGCTTAATTCCCAGTTTTTATTATTGATAAAAACACTTGAAATTTATTGTTGATGGGATAAGCTATTCCTATGCGCATTTCACTGGTTGCTTAGGCCAGATCATCAGGAAACTTCATCCATAAAGATTTTGGAAAAACTAAAGATATTAAACCAAATAAAACTGTTAAGCGTATAAGACTTATAGCAACAGTTCTATTTGTAACAATATCAAAGCTTAAACAAAACACATCAACAATAAACAGTGGGTTTATCTCATCTTACATTCCCCACTACAATTAGTTGAAATTCTCTCAACATTAACTGTAGTTGTAAGTAGGTTAAGAAAAACAAAATAAAAACAAACAACAACTTACAAAAAGATGTTGTCAATTAAGTGTTTTTTTAGGCGGTGCACTTGCCTGTTTATTATCAAAAAGTAATTTCAATTTTGGGAATACAAAATTTTAATTTCAAAAGATTTTGTTATTCGTGCTTAATTCCCAGTTTTTATTATTGATAAAAACACTTGAAATTTATTGTTGATGGGATAAGCTATTCCTATGCGCATTTCACTGGTTGCTTAGGCCAGATCATCAGGAAACTTCATCCATAAAGATTTTGGAAAAACTAAAGATATTAAACCAAATAAAACTGTTAAGCGTATAAGACTTATAGCAACAGTTCTATTTGTAACAATATCAAAGCTTAAACAAAACACATCAACAATAAACAGTGGGTTTATCTCATCTTACATTCCCCACTACAATTAGTTGAAATTCTCTCAACATTAACTGTAGTTGTAAGTAGGTTAAGAAAAACAAAATAAAAACAAACAACAACTTACAAAAAGATGTTGTCAATTAAGTGTTTTTTTAGGCGGTGCACTTGCCTGTTTATTATCAAAAAGTAATTTCAATTTTGGGAATACAAAATTTTAATTTCAAAAGATTTTGTTATTCGTGCTTAATTCCCAGTTTTTATTATTGATAAAAACACTTGAAATTTATTGTTGATGGGATAAGCTATTCCTATGCGCATTTCACTGGTTGCTTAGGCCAGATCATCAGGAAACTTCATCCATAAAGATTTTGGAAAAACTAAAGATATTAAACCAAATAAAACTGTTAAGCGTATAAGACTTATAGCAACAGTTCTATTTGTAACAATATCAAAGCTTAAACAAAACACATCAACAATAAACAGTGGGTTTATCTCATCTTACATTCCCCACTACAATTAGTTGAAATTCTCTCAACATTAACTGTAGTTGTAAGTAGGTTAAGAAAAACAAAATAAAAACAAACAACAACTTACAAAAAGATGTTGTCAATTAAGTGTTTTTTTAGGCGGTGCACTTGCCTGTTTATTATCAAAAAGTAATTTCAATTTTGGGAATACAAAATTTTAATTTCAAAAGATTTTGTTATTCGTGCTTAATTCCCAGTTTTTATTATTGATAAAAACACTTGAAATTTATTGTTGATGGGATAAGCTATTCCTATGCGCATTTCACTGGTTGCTTAGGCCAGATCATCAGGACACTTCATCCATAAAGATTTTGGAAAAACTAAAGATATTAAACCAAATAAAACTGTTAAGCGTATAAGACTTATAGCAACAGTTCTATTTGTAACAATATCAAAGCTTAAACAAAACACATCAACAATAAACAGTGGGTTTATCTCATCTTACATTCCCCACTACAATTAGTTGAAATTCTCTCAACATTAACTGTAGTTGTAAGTAGGTTAAGAAAAACAAAATAAAAACAAACAACAACTTACAAAAAGATGTTGTCAATTAAGTGTTTTTTTAGGCGGTGCACTTGCCTGTTTATTATCAAAAAGTAATTTCAATTTTGGGAATACAAAATTTTAATTTCAAAAGATTTTGTTATTCGTGCTTAATTCCCAGTTTTTATTATTGATAAAAACACTTGAAATTTATTGTTGATGGGATAAGCTATTCCTATGCGCATTTCACTGGTTGCTTATGCCAGATCATCAGGAAACTTCATCCATAAAGATTTTGGAAAAACTAAAGATATTAAACCAAATAAAACTGTTAAGCGTATAAGACTTATAGCAACAGTTCTATTTGTAACAATATCAAAGCTTAAACAAAACACATCAACAATAAACAGTGGGTTTATCTCATCTTACATTCCCCACTACAATTAGTTGAAATTCTCTCAACATTAACTGTAGTTGTAAGTAGGTTAAGAAAAACAAAATAAAAACAAACAACAACTTACAAAAAGATGTTGTCAATTAAGTGTTTTTTTAGGCGGTGCACTTGCCTGTTTATTATCAAAAAGTAATTTCAATTTTGGGAATACAAAATTTTAATTTCAAAAGATTTTGTTATTCGTGCTTAATTCCCAGTTTTTATTATTGATAAAAACACTTGAAATTTATTGTTGATGGGATAAGAATGTAAAATGAGATAAACCCACTGTTTATTGTTGATGTGTTTTGTTTAAGCTTTGATATTGTTACAAATAGAACTGTTGCTATAAGTCTTATACGCTTAACAGTTTTATTTGGTTTAATATCTTTAGTTTTTCCAAAATCTTTATGGATGAAGTTTCCTGATGATCTGGCCTAAGCAACCAGTGAAATGCGCATAGGAATAGCTTATCCCATCAACAATAAATTTCAAGTGTTTTTATCAATAATAAAAACTGGGAATTAAGCACGAATAACAAAATCTTTTGAAATTAAAATTTTGTATTCCCAAAATTGAAATTACTTTTTGATAATAAACAGGCAAGTGCACCGCCTAAAAAAACACTTAATTGACAACATCTTTTTGTAAGTTGTTGTTTGTTTTTATTTTGTTTTTCTTAACCTACTTACAACTACAGTTAATGTTGAGAGAATTTCAACTAATTGTAGTGGGGAATGTAAGATGAGATAAACCCACTGTTTATTGTTGATGTGTTTTGTTTAAGCTTTGATATTGTTACAAATAGAACTGTTGCTATAAGTCTTATACGCTTAACAGTTTTATTTGGTTTAATATCTTTAGTTTTTCCAAAATCTTTATGGATGAAGTTTCCTGATGATCTGGCCTAAGCAACCAGTGAAATGCGCATAGGAATAGCTTATCCCATCAACAATAAATTTCAAGTGTTTTTATCAATAATAAAAACTGGGAATTAAGCACGAATAACAAAATCTTTTGAAATTGTTTGATTTTATCTCCTTTTTCTTAGATTATTTCTTTATTTTCGGTCCCTTTTTAAACGGATATTTCAACTTTTTTCATCGATTTTTAATAAATTTAACCATAAAGATAATAAGGGAAATCACGATGGATAGTGCAAAGTGTGCAAACACACACATTTGCACAACACAACAACAAAATGTACATACAGTTTTACGTGAACTTAAGTGTTTTCCGTAAGTGGTCTTTTCATTGGGCCTGTGGTAAATTATGGACCGATAATAACGAAATTTAGTAGTATGATTTCTAGTCATTAAGAACGGGTACATTTCGCCACCAATTAGAATTATTTTTTCCAACAAAAATATTAAGTTTTAAGGCTGGCTGGACAACATTTGAATTCATAACTTTTTTGATACTAAACTGATTCTGCTAGGTTTTAATCCCAAACTTGTTAGGAGAACTAGAAAGAGTTTGACCCCTTAATTGTTCTTTTTAGATCTGCCGTTCGAAAATAAGCACGATTTTAACAGACGGACATGGCTTAATTGACTTAGAATTACACAAGAACCCAGAAGTTATATACTTTATTGGGTCTTAGATGAATATTTAATAAGTTTCTGACGGAATGACAGACTTAGTATACAATCTTCACAACTAGTTGTGGAGGGTATTAAAAGAACAAATCGTTATTTGATTATAATTGGACCATATATTATAAAACATCATTATTATTCATCAAAGTTTTTCTTGGGATTCAAAAAATTAATTAACAAGGTTTCGTTTAAATGTGCTAGATTCCCATTTCATACTATAGATAAACAAATTAATTGTTGAAGGGATAAGCTATTCCTAAGGCATAGGCCAGATCATCAGGAAACTTCATCCAAAGATTTTAGAAAAAATAAAGATATTATACAAATAAAACTGTTAAGCGAATAAGAATTATTAGCCCTAGTTTTACTTGTAACAACATCAAAGCTTAAACAAAAACTACAACAATAAAAAGTGAGTTTATCTTTTCTTACAGTCCAGACTACAATTGGTTGATTTTTTGTCAACTTTAAATGTAGTTGTATTATTCAAAGTTTCCAACGTTTTCCGAGAGTGGCCTATAGCACTTATGGTAAATTATGGTCTCATTATCACAAAATTTAACTGTGTTATTTCTAGTTTTATAAAAGTAAATTAAACCAAATTTCAGCAGGTTATCATTAGTTATTAAGATATCGGTCTTAATAAAGTGTTTTTCAAGAATACGCTTAATAAAGGGCATATAGTAAATTATGGACCAGCTCTCCTGAAATTTGTAGTATTATAAGACTAAATACGTATAAAACTATAATTTCTTTACGTTTAAAGCGATTTAAAGGGATGCTCGCAAGACAGCTTTAACTGGACCCGAGTTAAATTATCGACCGATTAAAAATTGTGTTTCTTCTACTGAAAAATTTGAAATTTTGTTGATTAAGTGCGATATGTATGTACATTAGCGTGGCCGTTAGTTGTATGGAGAACTTTTTTTTTTGATTTCTTTTACTCTCCCCCTCCAAATCGGTTCAGTTTTATGTAAAAAAAATTACAAAAAAATTTCGTAGCGATAAGTTGTGTTTTAGGGAGGGCGTCCGCCCCTCAAAGTTTGCCATCAAGCCATTTATTCAAATGTAATTTGTTTGCGTATGACTATCTTCTAAAAACAACATTTTACAAGAATATGATATATGGCAATATTTTAGCTTTTCTAGTCAACAACATAAGCCTCCCAGAAAGTTTTTTGCTAAGACTAATATCTTAGAAAATAATTAAGAAAATAACAACAAAATACCAAACATTTTATATACGTTTTATATATATAAAAAGGCGATTTAATGTCAAGTGACACAATTTTGAAATCGATGTCTTCCGATTTGTATGAAATTTACACCAAGGTTAGTCCTATTAGATAGTAGTTTACACACAAATTTTCAACAAGATCGGTCAAAATGTTTCAGAGGTAGAGGGGGTCAAAGTTTGCCATACAGGTGTTCTTTCTCATCCATGTAATTTATTACCTATTGGTGTTAGCAAAATTTGTCCCAAGAAGCTTAGATAGCTATTTAATCAATCTTTTTTAAAAATATTTTTTTGTTTTTTTTTTAAATTTTTAAATATTTTTTTTTTTAAATTTAAAACTTTTTTTTTATTTTTTTTAGCCAAGTGTTTAATTTAAAAAAAAAAATATTTTAAAAATGTCAATACAGATTATAAATATATTGGATTCAGCGTACCCGAATTATGTTAAAACGCCATGTGCCTGGCTTGTCTGTTTTTTCAACTAGCATAGTGTAATTATCTGCTTCAGGGATTTTTCGTTTTTTTAATTAAAAAAAAAATTTGTTTAAAATTAAAACGAAAAATTCTTGAAAAAGCTATCCATTGAGATAGAGAAATAATGGATTAAAAATAAATATTTTTTATATAAAAGTGACCCTGAGCTTAAAGATTTATTACGAAGAAATGTTAATATTCTTTGTTTTTAAAATCTTATTAGTATCAATTTTAAATACAGTGTAAATTCGATAATCCGAACTCCACTAATTCGAAATATTCGGTAATCCGGACATAATTTTGCAGCTCATTGCGTATTCTATAATCCGGATTGATTGCAACTCTATAGTCCGGATTAAATAATACCCGTTTTTATCTATTTTTTTTTATTAAAATCACAGCATGCTTTGAAAAATACAGTTACAATAGTGTGATATGAGTATGCCCAGCTAGCCAAGAGTTGTTTAATAGACGATTGTGACTAAAATACAATTCCCAAACGAAACTCCTGATGATTATTTGACGAGTTACAATAACATTACAATAACATTTTCATGCAATTAACCGTTAGGATTTTTATTTTTTCTTCTTTTGTTCGTTGATATTTGCATTAATGTTTTGATTAAGACACGTGTCGGTTGTGTAAAGTGGTTTTTTTAAGAATCAAAGGTATCATTAATTAAATGTGTTTGTTAATTAATTTTTTGTTTTCTTTATTAATTTTTTTCGTTTCATGAAATATTCTATGTTAATTTTTTTATAAAGTACTTTATATGACTCATATAATAATAACATGAAGAGCAGTTCAGAAGTTGTAAAATAATCTCTGCATGAGCCTCAGGCGATTCTTCATGTTCTTAATAAAATATTTGTAAGATAATCTGTAAATAAATCTTCAATGATTCTATCTACGATTAATACAAGTGTCTTTCGCTGCGTTGTGGAAGACTCTCGCAGACGAATCATCTACATGTAACAGTTTCTCCCGTACGCTGTATCTTCCACGATTAAAAAATGCGCTCGTCGACGATTAAAAACGCTCTGCATAAGATTCGCAGTAGACTCTTCAGTGATTCAAAAGGCTAGCTGGGTGTTTGCACATGCGTTTCTAGTTTAGTATTGATGCAAGATGCCTTCAGTGAAGAGAGCACACAAGACTTTATCTATTTTAGATAAAGTAAAAATTGTTGAAATTTAATTTTTTTTATTTTAACTGAACTGTACAAATTAATATTTATGTTTTTATGTTTAATTTTGCTATGAATTATTATAATTTTTAATAAATACATTCATGCGGTAATCCGGATAATTCGCTACTCCGGATTGGGGTCTGCAATAAATTATACGGATTATCGAATTTTGACTGTATTAACAATCTCTTGCACAGTAATTTTGTATAATAATAAAATTACACTACTTGAGTTTTGTTAATTTTACCTTGAATTAAAATTTTATATTCTTAGGGGTATCGGTTTTGCCGATACATATTTCCTTTTGAGTATCGGTATCGTATCGGCAAAAAGGCGCATCGTTACGTCACCAGCTAGCATTTTCAATCGTCTAGGATTCAACTGGGAATCTCATAAAGAGTGCCTTTGATCGTCGACGAGCTCGTTTTTTTAATTGTAGACGATTCCTCGCACGGGAGAAACTGTTACACGTGCTGATTCACATGAAAGATTCTTCCATAACACAGGGAAAGACGCTTATATAAATCATAAAGGGAGTCGTTTATGATGTATGTAGAGATTATCTAACGAGTCTTTCAAAAAGCATGCCAAGAGTCGTATGAGACTCACGTAGGGATTATTTTACAACTCGTGAAATGCTCAGCCGTATAACTGAGCTACCTAAAAAGGGGCATCAAGCGTCTTTTTCATGTCATAGCTTCTAATTTGCATACAATTTATATGAAACAAACCTTAAGGTCGCGAAATCAACACCATCCTATCGAAAAATCGTTTTTTACAGATGCTTAGGTAGGTTAGTTTTATTGAAATTGTATTGGCAATATAATTTTCATGTTTCAAAAACGCTCATATTTAGGTAGCTCAGTAATTGTTATATGACCCTTACAGAGAATTGCAAAAGGTTCGTTCCAAGATTAAAAGACGAGCGTGTCAAAAAATGAATAAAAAGTAATAAAAAAAATGTTTGATGTTTTTGTTACTTGTCAGATAATCATCAGAAGATTCTGTTAGGAATTGTATATTAACCCTTTCACTACCATGGGGATAGTGAATCCCAAGCGAAATTTAAAAAATCATTAAAAATACAGTTTCCGTTCTATTTAAATTAAATAAATATACAATTGGTAGTTTTATGTGTTTTCTGCACATAATTCGCTCTTTTGAGTGTGCTTAGTGAGTAAATTTTTTTTTTATTAAAATTATTTGGCGAAAACCTCCATTGGATGCGCACGTGGCTTTCAATATTTCAGTGTGAATAGTGTTTTTCGTTTTTATGTTATTTTGAGCAAATTAAGTGTTTTATGTTATGCTGAAGCGAGTAAGCAACAATATGCTCTAAATATATTATTTTATGAGGGTGTTTTTACAATTTGGGATAATAGAACCCATTGGTCTTGTTTGATCCACATAAATAAGATATATTATACCTTTGGTATACATATGTAAGCCAATTTGTATGTTTGCAGAATAAATAAAAACAAATCTGGTGGAAGACTGAGGGCAGAAGAAATCCCTGAGATAATTATTTCCAGTGACTCTGATCTTCAGGATTTTAGGGCTTTCTGATTGAGAATATATTCTCAAAGAAAATATTATTGTCATAGAAAAACTACCGATTAGTCCCAATTTATGAAGTTTAAAAACCCCAGTGGGACATATGATCCCAGGACTTTTCTTAATTCTGAAGGACACGAGATTTTTTTCAAATTTAGTGTAGTGTATAAAAGTCATTCCTAAAAATTTAAGGAATAGAACCAAGGTATATTTACACAAGGTAGACTCATTTGGGAGTGTAGACATGCTGCTCTATAAAAGGAACCATGTTGTCAAAATTGTCTTCATATAAAACAAAAACAATTTAACGCACACATGTACAAATTTTGGCTCATATACACACAATTTGACGTTGTGGTTCCAACTATGGGTAAACAGCTGACAAACATATGGGCCAACGAGTTTACCTTGTGTAAATATACCTTGAATAGAACTATTACAAAAAAGCTTTATAAAATACATAACTGAAATTTAGCTCATAGAATAAATTCGAAAAATAAAAAATGTTGAATATAATAATATTTTGACTTAAAATTTTTCTGATTTTGTTATAAATTAAATAAAAATTTTATTAATATAAAAAACTTTTTCTTAAATAATGACAACTATATCCCAACCATTAAAGTATCCGCATCATAAGCATGACCCTTATGCCTGTGCAGAACCGATATCTCATGATCCGCTCTTTATGGAAAATGTTAATGACATAGCCAATGCAATGTCTAAGGTAATATATTTGATTAAGAATCTAAAAATATCAAAATTAACAAAATTGCAGATCATGATTGTGTGTGGCATTCATCCTTCCAAAGCTCAATCAACAAAATCTATAATAATTGAAGCATTTCAATTCTACGACGTCAAACGACATCAGTTTAATGTAACTGAGAGGGAAGGCATTTGTAGAATGGATATTGTATGTGAATTTCAAAATAAATGCGTGATGACCTATATGGAAGCTCTTTTAGCATATGAAATCATTAAGAGGTCAGTAAAAGCTTTTTACCATGGAGCACCAGCCAACAGTATTAGAAATTCTATTATTGAGGCCGTCATGTTAAAGGAACAAGAATATATTTGGCAGCATGCCGCTTTCAGGACCAAACAGTTGTTTGAACGCTACGAGCATCTATTTTATGAGGCTAAACAAAATTATGCACAACAAATTTCTAAAATATACAAAAAACTACACGAACGTTTAAGAAGTCGTGCTGATCCTGTTATAGTCGAAAATAGTCTTCTCAGAGGTTGTGTTAAAAAAGTGATTATAGGCACCAAATCACCACCCAAATTGGACAACAAAAATCTAAAATGTGTTTAAAAATGCAGAAAGATAGAAGACATGAAAACTTTTATCAAAAATAGGCCAGAAAAGGAATTTCCTTTGAAAAGTGATCCTGATTTATCGAATTCTTGTGAAATTCTTTTCGGTACTAAGAAAACACGTCAAACATTTCTTTCTATTAATTCCAAAGAAAAACGAGAAGAGAAATCGAGAAATATTGATCTTAATTTGCAACGCTGTTATCAATGCAATTGTCCACAGCTGCTTTGCGATTGTCAAATAGAACGGGATACGGGCTTATTGTCAATTGATTGCTCTCAGGGTCCTTACGAATGTCAATGGTTTAGAATTGATTAAGATGTTGATCCCGATCCGTGTAAAGAAGAAGCTGAGTTACATCAATGTCCAGTTGATTGTCCCACTTCGGATAGTTCCAGTGATTTAGACGAATATGAATATTGTAAATGCTCTGAAGAAGATTTGTCTTAAGGAAGTGCTGGTGCAGTAAGTAAAACTAAATTAAAGAAATTTAAAATTAATTAAATATTTATTGGGAATTTATAAAGATAAATCTGGAAGATCAGCTTTTTTTTTATTTAATTTAGGTTAACATGATTATGAAAATACTAAACGCACCAGCATAAATCAGGCGATGCAGGGTATTTAAACTGGAGCCAAGTTACGGCATTCGATATCGATTGAAATTGAATTTGAATTGTTTCAAAATTTCGATCGATATCGAATGGGGTAATTTGACCCCTGTAATTTTCTTCAAGAGTCATCTGTTACTGAGCTACCTAAATAAGAGCGGCAACCGTTTTTTATGTCAAAATCTTTCTCTTTTTCACACAGTTTATCCAAAACCAAACATTAGAATGCGAACTCAAGGCTACCCGGCAGGAAAATCTTACTTAGCTGATCCTAGGTCGGTTTGTTTTATTGAAAATGTATTGGCAATTTGGCGCATGACACACTTATTTAGGCAGCTTAACTCAACTGAGAGTATGTACAAAATTATGAACAAAGTTTTAAAATTTTGTTCCAATATCGACTAAAATATTTATGTCCTAGTAAATTTTGTTACAATATGGAAAAGTGCTTACTCTTTTTTTTTGAACCTTGTATTTTTCTAACTGGTACTTGGGATAGGTTTCAGGAAGGGCAATTTCGATTTTGATGAAACTTGGAAGTTTGTTGATCGATATACACATAATAAAACACACAGGCTTTTTTATAGTTAGTCAAAAATTCATTTTGGGCTGGCAACGCCGCAGGAACAGCTAGTAAACTATAAACTTTATTTTTTCGCTTTCACCTACACTAAACTAAGTAGAATATTACTAAGGAATCGGTTTATAAATGACTTTCTTTTAGAAAAATAACTACCCTTTTCTGCCTGAAATAATGGTTTTGGCACAATAGCGCCCATACCATATGAGCCAAATCGGTTTATTATTTTACACACTTACGATTTTTTCCACTTTTCTCAATTCCTTATGCATTAAATGAATCGGACGCTTCTTTTTGCACTATTGATGTGTCTTCGGGAAGTCCTCGTCATCTAGAGCCTAAGGGTTTCCATTGCATTACTTCGTAGACTACATCCGTCATTGGTTTCCTTAGATAATGCCAAATTTAACCGTATTTCCATCTTAAAATTTCCCGATTAATCGTTCTTTTGAGATGGTTCGGGGCCACCGTATTCCCAGTATGTGATGCAAGCACCTGTTAACGAATATCTGGATGCGAGAAGTAATCGATGCGGTAACTAACCATGTTTAGCAGCTATTTTCCAGTACATCATCTCTCGCGCCACCATCTGTTGTTACTATACTCAACTTTTATGTATGTAGATTAAAACCTCTTCATAAAATTTTTTAAAATATGTTCCTTCGAAGCTGACTTTATTGCATATTGCGACAGACACTTAAGATATTTAAAAAATACTGGAGCTTGCAATATCGAAAACTAGATTCCCGAATTCGGCGGAATTTGAGCCACTTTATTAAACAAACAACAAACAACCAACAATTTTTAATTTGATACTTTATACATTTATTTTTGTTCATAAAACTACCTTAAAATGTAGTGCTTCACTTAAAGAAAAACACATTTCCGGAAAACTCAATTATTTCATTTAGAATATATTTAAAATTCTACATAAATACGAGCACTTAATGACGGAACTGACGTTCTTTCATTGACGTACTTCTAAAATATTTATAAATATTTTTAAAAACATTTTTCATTTTTTCGAATTTATTCTATGAGCTAAATTTCAGTTATGTATTTTATAAAGCTTTTTTGTAATAGTTCTATTCCTTCAATTTTTCAGAAATGACTTTATACACTACCAGACTATTATATATATTCCGAAATATTCAAAAATTGTAGGAATTTTAAATTTGTCAAAGAAATACACAGAAAGAAAAACACTCGGGATAAATCAAATTTTTTATAATTACTTCAAGTACGAGTCGTACTCAAAAATTCAAGTACGAATAACACTTAAACGTACTCAAAACAATCCTAAATGGGATTACTTTCGAAAATCAATCCCGGAATTTCTTGAAATAAGTATAAAATTCTTAAATCATTTAAAAAAAGGTTAAACTTTTCGTTGTGTTTTACCCTCCTGCTCACGCATGTTTTGATATTCTATACACATTAAAAAAAGGTCTGGCCAGACTCATCTATACCACGAAGGGTCAAAAAGTAAATTTGAACTCTTGATTCTCATTTAGTTTTTATTTTTAGTTAAATATGTACATAAGATTTCTAAAATAAAAACCATATCGGGCATGATAATGGTGTTTTATCATTCTGTAAGGTGTAATTCGGGTAAGTAAACCAATCATTATAACTTTTTCTTTCTAATTTCTTGATAAAATCAACTTTATAATACTTGAATCAATCGCATTTTGAGATTGATTCAATCTCAGTTTTACATAAATCAATCTAAATTTCGGATTATTTTAAGTACGAATTCGGATTAAAACAATTTTATAAATCTTTATCCAGCGCATTTTGAGATTTATTCAATCTTAGTTTTACTTAACTCAATCTCATTTTCGGATTATTTCAAGTACGAAACGGGATTGAATATGAATAATTTAAGTATTTTGCAATTGAAAATCCGTACTTGAATCAATCTTTATGTACTTGATTCAAGAAAATCCGTACTCACCGTACTATTAATACCGTTTCGGATTGGTTTGAGTACGGATGGATTGATTTTTTTTTTTGACTGTAGAAAAATATCTTATTTCTATATTCAACCTGTATTGACCCTGAATAAGAAATGTCTGTCCAGTTACTGGATTGAAAATGTTTCAGTCAAAATTGCAATAACCAATTACACAAATACCTCGGTTTGCGTCGGAAAAACTCGACGCAAATCGAAACGACGCAAACCGTAGCCCGATTTTCGATATATTTGTATTGATTTTTATTTAATTGGTTCCGAGTTTCATAATTTTAGCTGAAAAAATAAATTTTGATTTGATATACTTTATAAAGGAAAATTTTATTTAAGATCTTCAAATTAATACCGTGTTCAGATATGTACCATAATTGAGTTTTACGCAATAATTGACATTATTGAGCTCAATTATCCATATAAAATTGCAATTTAGTTATTGCTCAATTAATACGAAATTGTTATAAATATTGAGTAAAATTAAAATGCGACACTGTCACAAGTGTGTTTAGTGAGCAAAACACAAATCAATAAACAAAGTGCTTTGACATTTGAAAACTGACACTACAACAAAACAAAGGCCCATCTATTAGGTCTGCGCTAAAGCCAGATGTTTATTCTTAAAAATGTCAAAAGTTGTTTACATGTTGCTTATACATGTACATTTTTGTTTACGTTGAATGTTGTATGTAGTGGTAATATAAATTGAGTTAGCTAATTGTGTATATGTGAACAGAAAGATAATTGTGTCAATAAACCGAATATTGACTTAATAAAAAAGGTATATCTTAACACGGTATAAGTTAAAGCTTTCTTTTGAATAGCCACTTGTTGTAAGGGCATTCATCGCTGATTTTGATATTCAAACCAAATAGTAAGAAGTGGCTCCATTTTTTTTATTAAGAGACTTTCCATTTTTGTAACCTGTTTTTGTTCTTGTTTCAACAAATTTCTTAATTTTATCAGCGTCACTGGAATAGCAAATGGATTTTATTGTAGAAGGGGTTAGTTCAAGGTTTCTTTCAGTATCAAAAGCCTTTTCCCCTGATCTAGAACGCGTCAAAATGACCAGTTTTTGTTCTAAGCTTATTTGCTTCTTTTGGCTCGATGCTGCAAAATTTTTAAATTTAAATTTACTTCAGCAATTGTAATTGAAACCCAGTTGCAATCAGCAGACAACCTACACGTTAATATTTGCATTATACTTCAACGGGAAATCACCTTTTTCTGTTTAAGCTTTCTACACACATTTTTATATTAACGACGCAAATCGAAGCCCGAGCGACGAAACTTTTAAGCCATGCGACGCAAAGTGAAACAAAAACGATGCAACTACGAAATCACAGAGATTTTAAAAAGACGCAACTTCGAATACGACGCAAACCGAAGCGACGCAAACCGGTGTATTGTTGTAGTTTCAAATGCCAAAGAAATTTAAGGTTAATTTAAAGGTATTTGTAAAGTTTTTTTTATAGTTTTTTGAATTAATTCTAAAATGTTGCTATTTTAAAAATAATTGAAATACCTTTTTTCCAAGGCCGGCTTTGTATTGCAAATCCTATAATTACAAGATCACTTAAAATCAGGAATCCAAAATTTGTTCAGCCATTCACTTATTAAGCCAGGTACTCTGTCAACATGCATATGAAAAACACTTGTGCGGAATATCTATGAAATAATGTTGATATAGTTGTACTGTGTTCATTTTGTGAAAAAGTTCCGAAAAGTTTCTGGCAACATTTTTCTACAACTGCGAAATAATATAAGCTGCACTTATTTCACGTGGAATTTTAAGCAAAAGCAAAAAAATAGGAACTGATTATTTAATAAGAAATACAAAATTAAAATAACACGACCGGTAACAGTTTTTTATCCATGTTTTTTTTTCTTTTTTATTAAAAAAAAAAATAAATTTTAGTAAAATACATGTGGGGTTTGTTTACATACGCAAAACAATGTCGCATACTTTGAAGGAATAAAAACGTCAAATTGTGCAAACTCGCAAGATAGGTAACATTGATACATGTCAAAATTTTCGTGTGAATAATCAATGTTGATCAACATTTTTCACAAATTTGAACAGAGTACTAGGCTTTAAACTGTAAATACAAAATCAACAGATGCCACTGCTGGAATTTTTAAACTAATAAACAAATTAAACGAACTTCAATTTTATTTGCTGGCGGTTGTTTATTGTCCGCCTTTTTAATAGTCGCAGGTATTTTGTTAATATTACAGGTGAGAAATAGTTAACATATTATTGATTATTGCAGCGGTCTAAACTTAATAGACATCACAGCATTTCAATGCAAACAAATATTAATAACACCTCTTAAACGCTTTGAACTAATGAAGAAGTTTTCACAAGTCACAAGTACTTCACATTTTATGTACTGCACAAACGTAAGCACACATTTACATACCTACAAATACCTTGCAGTTCTGAAGTTGCAATTGAAAAACAACAAAAATAATTTTTTAATGAGTTTATTCTTATGTAAGTGCTTATATTGGGTGTCTAACTTTGAAGTGGGGGATTTTTGGATTTGAAAGGTTTATGATGGAACATTGATGCAATATGTGTGTTTTTAAATTCTAGTTTGGGATTTTAAAAAAAGTAGTGTAAAAAAATGTAATAAAAAAATGTTAATAAAAAAAGCATATCAAAATTCTTTGACGTTCAACTTTGTGTTAACATGTTTTTTTTTTTTTTTTTTTTTTGTTCCCGTACTTTTGTCTAGTTATGCGAGAAATTCATTATTTTTCTTATATTCACGAACTATACCCGAAAAGTAATATTCATTTATTGAACGTATTTGGCAGTTATGACCTTCCTCTTTTGATCTTTCTGGCAACAAACGTATGGATTTCGTGCTAAAAACTGCTAAATTGCTTACACCTAAAACAAATAAAGGATAGCCTGTTCTAAAGTAAAGCATATTCCAGCATGAGTATTCTGCATTGCAGTAAACAAACCGATCTTAAGATCGGTAAGGGAAAACTTTCTAAGCTCTTTTTTCTTCATAGTCTACAGCTGTTCTTGAAACATGTGGCCAATGCCCACCCTCGACGTTTCAAATGTGATAAGGTTCACCTTGATCGTCTGCCCCAATTTTAGCAGCTTCTTATCCACTCTTACTTTGGCGCCATGCTCAAGCGGCTTTGGCTGGCTGGCCGCGCTTAACATACAATTTCGAGTTGTAGTGGATTCTTTTTTCAACCTCCAGCAATGGTTCGTAGTAGACGAAGCAACAATCTTATTGGAGTAATGTCTCTAATTCACAATCTTAGAATTTTTTGGCTGACCTGAATGATTTTTGTCTTCGGTTTTTAAGTTCCTACTTTTAAGCCGCCTAAACCATCTTTCGAATTTTGAAGTAGGTAGAACATATTTGGATGCTAAATAATCGATGTTATTGCTTTGTTCGGCAATCCATATGAGTAAAAGAAGGGAAATAAATCATTTTACACTATGTCCAATAACTAAGTGCGATTAAATAACAGGTGTTGACCCTCTTAAATACCATATAAGTTATTAACAGTACAAATCATGCTCAAAAAAAAAATTTTGCACCAGTAAAAGCATTGATCAAAAATAAAATCAGTTTTGATTAAAAATTTAATCAAGTGAATTAAAGGATTAATCAAGGTTATTACACTTTTCATCAAGTGTATTAAACGTTTAATTGACAATATTAATTTGCACTAGTAAACAAATTAATAATATTAATTAAACGTTTAATTCACTTGATTAAACGTTCAACTCACTTGATTAAACGTGTAACTCACTTAATTAAATTTTGTAATAATCTTGTTTCGAAGATTATATGAGCTGTTCATTTAAGTGAACAAATCGACGATCAAAACGCAAACGTTTAATTTACTGATACTTTTCTTCAAGAACTTCAAAAAAATTTACAACTCGTCCGGTAAACTAGTACTAAACAAAGTTGTTGATTGGTTGAAGGCAGAAAGCAAAGTGACTTTATTCATGCACTTGGTGCCGCTTTTATACTAATTTCTAACATGAGTGTAAAAATAAGTACTTAACAATAAACATAAACAAAGTTGTAAAAAAAGGTATTAATAATATTTGACAGAGTTGTATTTAACTAAAATACGTTGAATTTCCGTTAAGTTTAAAAAGAAATAAAAATAGTAAAATTCAAAACCAACACTGTATAATAAAGAAAAGGAAAAGTAAATGCATAAAGAAATAAATAAATAAAGAAATAAATAAATAATGAACTGCTTCAGTCTCCCCCTTTGATGTCGAAATCGTCCCGATGAGACATCAAAAATATTCATTTTTTGGGTCGACCTCTAGTTCTCATCTTGCCTACGGGTTGTACAGATTCATTTGTTGACCCCACTACTGGTGTTAGGGCTGAAGCATGGTAAGTTCCCAGAGGTAGATTTAAATCATCTTCATGAGCTATGGTGTATGAAGTTGTACCCTTCTTCTCTATGACAGTATAGGGGCCATCTCGCTTTGGAACAAATTTTGACGTAACTCCTTTGTTGCTGTTGCTTAAAACGTGTGTGGTTACTAACACCCTTGAGCCAATTTCCAACGGAGGTTGATTACGTCTGTGTTTATTGCTGTTTTGTTTATTGTGGTCTTGTTGCTTGTAGACATTTTCTTTGACGTCCTTAAGAACATTAACTAGATTTTGCAGAAATGGTGTTATTTCGGCTATAAAATTTTCAGACTGAATTATAGTTTTTAAATCCTGTTGTACATCATCGAGTGTACGTAGCTCTCTACCACATGTCAAGAAAGCTGCTGTGTATTTCGTGCTTTGGCATACCGTCGTATTCATTGCGAAGCGAATGCTGTGTAATTTTCCATCCCAGGCCTTGTGATCATTTCCAACTAAAATGGCAAGTTGGGCTTTCATATCCCGATTCTTACGTTCAACTGGATTAGCCTCAGGATGATAAACAGGAGTCAGTGTATGTTCAATTTTCAAGCAGTAAACGACTTTCTGCATTACAGCTGAAACAAATTGAACGCCGTTGTCGCTGATAACTTTCCTAGGTATACCATAACGTAAAAATACCTCGTTGATTAAAGTTTTAGCACATTCTTCAGCTGTAGCAATTTTTAAGGGAAACAGTTCAACCCACCTGCTAGCAATGTCTTCTATTATAAGAATCCACTGAAACCCATTTGGAGTGATAGGCAAGGGGCCAAAGAGGTCGATTGCAATTACCTCAAATCTTTGGTTACATGATACCGTTTGGTAAAGGCCTGCAGGTCTTAGGTTTGTTGCCTTGTATCTCTGGCATTCTATACATTCCTTTACATGTTTCTCAATATCTTTTCTTATTCCAGGCCAGTAGTATCTAGAGGTTATTTTACGTGTGGTTCTCTCAATGCCATAGTGGCCGGCGGTTTCATCGTTATGGTAGTAATTAAGGATGTCGGATCTCTCTTCACTAGGAATGACGAGTTGGGCATCTTCAGAATCGTCATTACTGTAGCAATAAAGGACGCCATTATTTATAACGTATCCTCTTTTTGACCAGTAGACTAGGTCCTCAGTGTTATCCTCAAGGCATTTTATGATTGTCATCAGTTGAGGATCATTAAGTTGGCTTTATCTAATTTCGCTTGAGTTTTTTCTTGGCATCTCAATAGAAAATGAGCAAATTTCACAAGCGTCTGCTTTACTATGATCGTCTTCACACGGTGGTCTTGAAAGAATGTCGGCAATAACGTTTGTCTTACCTGGCTTATACCCAATTTGGATATCAAAGGGTTGTAGCTGTAGAGCCCAGCGTGCTAAACGTCCCGTAGGTGTTCTGAGTTTCATCAACCACTTCAAGGGCTGGTGGTCAGTGACGAGTTTTATGGGGGCTCCCTCAATGTACCCACGATATTTTTGTACAGCCCAAACAATTGCGAGCGCTTCACGTTCAATAGTAGAATAATTCCGTTCTGCATCCGATAATAGTCTGCTTGCGTATTCTATTGGATGTTCATTGTGACCCTCCCCCTGGAGCAAAACTGCCCCTGGTGCGTAACCACTAGCATCCGTTTTTAGAATAAATGGCTCACCATCAATAGCTTGTTTGAGTATTGGCGCTGATGTTAATAAGGTTTTGAGATAATCAAAGGATGTTTGTTGTTCCGGACACCAGCGCCATACAGCATTCTTTTTTGACAGGGCTGATAAAGGCTTCGACACATCAGCAAATGAGAGTATAAATCGGCGATACCAGGAACACGCTTGCAGAAATGATAATAATTCCTTGATATTTCGGGGCACTTTGCGGTTATACAATGCTGACACTTTTTCTGGGTCTGTTTTTATTCCCTGTGGAGTAAGCACATGCCCTAGGTATTTTACCTCATCACATGCAAAACGGCATTTTCCCAGGTTTGCTTTAAGACCAAACTCCTTAAGTCGCTGAAAAATACTATGTAGATCACGAAGATGCTGCTCTAGACTAGAAGAGCATGCAATTATGTCATCTAAATATGCCAGTAATACGGTTTCGCCCAGAGAGGTCCTTAGGCGATCAATTAACCTCTGAAAAGTTACAGGAGCATTCCGTAAGCCAAATGGCATACGGGTAAATTTGTACATACCAAAGGGTGTGACGAAAGCGGTTTTGTCTTGATCTGAAGTGTGAACTCCTATTTGCCAGTAACCACTTTGTAGATCAATTGTTGACATATAACTAGTTACTTTAGCCTCATGCAATATGTCATCCACCCGTGGTAAGGGGTAACGATCTGGTTTCGTGATTGCGTTAAGTTCACGGTAGTCTATGCACACACGAACTCCACCAGTTTTCTTGGGTACTATAACTACGGGAGCAGCCCATGGAGATTGGCATTCAACAATTACTCCTGAATTTAACATTTTATTAACTTCGCTTTTGAGAACAGTTTTCCTAGCTGGAGACAAACGATAAGGAGAAATTGCAATAGGATCATGATCATCAGTGTGTATACGATGGATAGCATACGGTGTAACGCCGGTAGATTCTTCAAATACGGATTTATTTAATAGTAAAACTTTGTCTAGCTCGGCTTTTTGGTTAGCATTTAGATTTATACCATCCGATTCTTTTAATATTTTTATATCCAGGGAAAATAAAGGTGTAAAATAATCATCCGTGTCTTCTACTTTGCGTGTCTTGATTGGTGATGTAACGGTGCCGGAAAAGTTTTCATTCATATGCGTTTTTCTTCTAAATATTGGTTGAATGTATTGTGGGGAGTAATCGGAACGAACTGGCGATTTTTGTTGCGTTATTAAACCACTTGCCTTAAATTTTTCCTGCAATAATTTTTCAATAGCATATGTTGGGTCATCTTGGTAACAAAAAGTTGGAGTCTTTGGTAAGGGTGGGGAATATATCCTTGGTTTGTTGAATTTCGGAGTTCCATGGGTAGGTGAAAGAACGTTTTTACCTTCGGTGAATGCTATGAATGCCGACATCTCTTTTACCGCTTTTGTACATGGAGAAGCCTCCTCGTTAACCTGCATTGAACAAATTGGTGTTGATTTTGAATTTACGAATGCGAACTTTTGTTTGGGTTGATCCTCAAAATACCAATATTTCTGAGCCATGTTGAGCACAATACCAGCTTGTTCGAGAAAATCGGCACCAAGAAGTGTTCTGTTTTTGGTAGCATTCGGTAAGCATATAAGCCTTATTTTACGTACCCTTTTACCAATTGATACATCGCAAATTGTGGACATCACTTTGTTCGTAGAAACGGAACCATCGGCAAGGGTGACTTCAGCATTAACATCCTGAAAAATGCACTTATTTAAAGTGAGTATATTTTTTAGTTCCAAGCTGGCAACGCTGGTTTTAGCTCCGCTATCAAATATAACTTCCCCTTTAAGACCGTAGAACTCCACATAAGCTGCTGGTAGTGAATGTCCAATAATAGTAGACGAAATTGAGTTAAAGGACAAATACTGCGGGCTCTCCTTACCATCAGAATTACAAGAAGGGCAGTTTGACCTACATACACCAGGTGATCCACATCCGTAGCAAGAAAATGAAGGTTTTCTCATCATATCAGATTTTGGTTGTTGTTGCTGGATATTTGAAAATATTCCATCCTTTTGTTGTGTTTTCTGTTGAACATTTTGTCGCTCATCGCGATTTTTCTTTTTGAAACACGTTTCAATGGAATGACCTTTAACTCGGCAAAAACTACAGCGGTTTGTTTGAACTTCCTTCTTATATTCGTTAATACTCGCCCTCATAGGTCGGGCTTCGGCAAAAAACATTTCTGCTTCACGGCTGGCAGAAATAAGAGCTTCAAATGATGTTATATTTTCACGCCGTACACGCTCCCTTATATTAAGATTAAGGAGTCCATACAAAAGGTTTAATTGTATACTTTCGCTCGGAGGTGTTTTAAGCTGGGCGAGAAGCAGTCTCTTCTTGCATATAAAACTGTCAGTTGGCTCATTCCGTTGTTGTTTTGTTTCAAACAAATTGGAAAATATGCGCCAGTCGGGAACAGGAGGAGTAAAGGTACTTCGAATGAGTGCGGAAGCCTGCTCAAACGTATTTACGGTATCCTTAACTCCAATCCACCATGATGCAGCATAATCCTCTAATAGAAGTGGCATTCCACGTAAGGAATCAGCGTCAGAAATCCTCTCAATGTCTTTAAAGACACTAATTGCTGCTAAAAATTCCTCTACTGCGGCGGGATCTCTCTGCCCTTTAAACGAGCGGTGCCACTAGTAAATGATCCACCCTTGCCATTTCCACCCATTGCAGCTAGTATTTGCTGGAACTGTTCAGCAGAAAAAGTAGCCATTTCTTCAACGTTTATGTCCACAGGTAGGCTGTCAGCTTCAATTTTAAATTTTGGCGGCGTTACGTTTTCTTCGTCAACTCGGTTGTCTTCTGGTGTGGTTTTTTTTGTAGCCACTAAGTTGGGCGCCAATGTAATAATCTTGTTTCGAAGATTATATGAGCTGTTCATTTAATTGAACAAATCGACGATCAAAACGCAAACGTTTAATTTACTGATACTTTTCTTCAAGAACTTCAAAAAAATTTACAACTCGTCCGGTAAACTAGTACTAAACAAAGTTGTTGATTGGTTGAAGGCAGAAAGCAAAGTGACTTTATTCATGCACTTGGTGCGGCTTTTATACTAATTTCTAACATGAGTGTAAAAATAAGTACTTAACAATAAACATAAACAAAGTTGTAAAAAAGGTATTAATAATATTTGACAGAGTTGTATTTAACTAAAATACGTTGAATTTCCGTTAAGTTTAAAAAGAAATAAAAATAGTAAAATTCAAAACCAACACTGTATAATAAAGAAAAGGAAAAGTAAATGCATAAAGAAATAAATAAATAATGAACTGCTTCAATTTTTAATTAAAATTGATTTTATTTTTGATTAATGCTTTTACTGGTGCAAACATTTTTTCTGTGTGTGTAAACGATCCATCATATTTTGTGAATCCTAAATTTTTCTAAAAACAAAAATAGTCAGTTGCCTCTACTAAAGACCTAAAGGCAAAAGCAAGCACTTGGTTTTTTCAGAACTACAGGGTATATGGTGGTGACTTTAAAGCTGTATTAGGAAATTAAGTAAGTGCACATAACTTTCCTTTGGTTGCTGTCAATACACACATCATCTAACACTTTGTATTACAAATTCAAATAGCATGTAGTGTAAACAACACAATGCTTTGGCATCAGCAGCAACGTCATCATGCATTCATCCAGACCATTCTAAGCATAAAAAATAAAAAGACTGAACAGAAGAAAATTCTCAATATGTATAATGCTAAAGGCAGACCATTCAAACAAATCAATAGAAGCTATAAAAACAGAATCCATAGACGAAAGAAGAAACGTTGCACGTACTCGCACATGGAATAGGATCTAATGCATGCAGATACTTATGGGCGGACTTCGGGACAGTCGATATGGTTAACAGTAATAGAACTTTTATGCATTTACATACAAAGTTATTGGTAGCAGGCATCATCTTATACACGTACGTCCACAATCGTATTAAGTTGTACAAATATTCTTGAAAACGTTTCTGTATTAAGTAAAATGGATTTAATGTGTTGCAGTTGTGCAGTTGTATTGTAAGCAACAATGTTTTATAAAGTTGAACTACACCATTTCCATGTTGGGTGTTTGGCTTTGTAAATGTTTGGAATTTTTTTTATTATTGTTAAAGGTGGATGAAAATAAACAAATTAGAACTTTTCGGAAATCAAATACCCTCCACTTAAGAAAATCTTTTTACATTAAAACTCTCATCAAAATTTAAATTTCCTAAATTTCGACTCAACCAACTCTTTTAACACATTGACTGCCACGTCGGACACATATGTGTGACAATGCACTATGTGGTTTACGCCAAGTCGGACACATATGTCCGACGCGATAAATAAAATTTTATTGCAGTAATAAGATGTACGGCCTCCCATGAAATTTCTGTAAAAATGGTTTCGGCGCAGCTCAAAAATTAATTAAAAATTAAAAAAAAAAATTTTTTATTTATTTTATTATACATTTTATTATATTATAAGAAAAAATATTGAGCGATATAGAGTGTTTTTTGTCGTGCATATATGTCCGACATGGCCTTGTAAAAAAAAAATCGGGAGGAACATGCGTGCGACACTCTTATTTGTAAAACACTCTCTGTGTGTTAGCAATATCTATTACTGGTATCCTTAATTCCAATATTGACGTTTTCGAAGATTGGCAGTCAATGTGTTAAGATTTAGGATATTTTACGTAGAAATGCCGTTTACCAAATTTGTATATCGTATTTATTGCTGGGCCAAAATAAACCTTCGGATAAAAAAGAAACATTTCCAAATTTATTATTTTGATAACTTAAAAATTGATTTCCAAAAAAACGAATTTATTTAAGATTTCTTTAGTACCTAGACATTTTTTTCCCACAGTAAATTTATTAAACAAAATGTTTAATATACATATTTGCCTGTATTATGCAAGTCGACGTAAGAAATTGTGCTTTCTTAGTCATTATGGACAATAATTGATTACTATGGACAGTCACTTGATATTTTTAAATGTGCTTTAAAGTCCACATCGAGTAGAATTGCCTTTGTTTTAGTCAACAGAAAATTTTGCAAGGACTCAAATAAAAGTAAATTACATTTTACTTGGAATGTAAACATATTTATTTAATACGCTGAAAATAAAAATTGCAAATTTAAAAGAAGTTATGGAAACAAGTTCATTTAAGAACTTAATTAAGATTTCGGCCAAATGCCCACTATTGAATAACTAAACCGTCTGGGTGAATAACTTACGCTTTTAAAGCAGCGTTCGAAAATAAACATTAAATATCGCTCCTTAGGGTTCGGTTCGGTAGATTTGTGGAAAACACAAACGCTAATAGTGTTTTTTTTTTTTTTAGTAAATCATTAAAAAATAGAGTTTCAATGTTTGTCATCCAACTCAACAAAAAGAAGAGAACATTTTTTAAACAACCACAAACTTCATTTTGTTCGGTTCAGCTCATTAGTGTTTTTTCGTTTCAGTTGTGCTTAGCGCCCTTTTGGCTGGTTAAAAAACAAAATACATATACTAAAAAAACAAAAAGCCAGCAAAAAAATTTTACAAAAACAAACACATACACACACACACGCTGTTCGTAGTGTGCTCGTTGTTAAAATTTTTTCATTAATAAGATTTCTGTATGACGTGCTAAATTCCCAATTTTTCCATATTTGAGAAATACACTGAAATTTATTGTTGAGGGAAAGCTAGCTTCTATGCGCATTTCACTGGTTGCTTAGGCCAGCTCATCAGGAAACCTTTTCCTAAGATTTTAGAAAAGCTAAAAATATTATGTTTGTCTACAGGATCACTACAATTGTTCTGTTTTTTTTACAAAGCACAGAACAATATATAATGTTCGGCTCTTTCTTAAAAATAGTTACGAACGGTATTAAGGGCTGTATTCGTCTACACAAACGCTAAAAAAATAGATATCGTTACTGGGTGTGTGAGCCGAACGCTAAATAATGTTCTGTTTATTTTCGAACACTGATTAAAATATAATATTTGTCTACAGTATCACTGGTTAACGTGGTAGCACGCACAGATCTAGGCGTGCTGCAAGTAGAGTCTACAGTGACTCCGTTTTGACACTACAGTATCACTACAATTGTTCTGTTTTTAACAAAGAAGAGAACACTTTATAATTTTCGGTTCTTTTTTGAATAGTAGCGAGCGGTATTAAGGGTTGTGTTCGTCTCCACAAACGCTAAAAATCGTTCCTGGGCGTGTGAGCGAAAACTTGCGAAAGCATAGTTTGCTAAAATGGCTAAAATTTTTAATGTTGTTAAAAAGCCAAAAAATTGACTAAAAGTTTCTAAAACTATAAACAATGGCAAAAATTCGGTAAAAATTGCTATATTAGCGGAAATTCGAAAACTTGCTAACAACCGAATGATAGAAAGGTCTTAGATTTATAAAAAATTGCCAAAGCTGTAAAGAATTAGAAAATTTACAGGAATAAATCGCTTCTATGAAGAACATGGCTTAAATTCGTGAAAAATTGCAAAATTGGAAACAAACTTTAAATTTTATATAAAATCGCGAATTGGTTAAAAAAAAAACATAAGTAGTGCTAAAAAAGTATCTATAATGATTAAGAACAATAATAATAGAGCAATAATTAGAACTGGGATTTTTTTGTCAGACATTCGATAAATTGTCGACATCAATACAACATTCTTATAAAATGCCAAATTAAGGTCGAGGTGATGTAGCCGTCGAATTGATGTGATAACAATTTAAATTTGACGTAGACATCAACAAGAACTTACATAATGGGCGTGATGAGACATCTACAAAAACTTACATAATGGGCGTGATTATCTTCTTCAATTGATAAAATATGTTTAACTAGCTGATATAACTTAATTCTAGTGAATATTTTGATTTTTAATTATAAAATAACGAACGTATTGTAAGTGTGCTGGGATGAGATGTATATTAGAAAGAGGAATAAAGAGCTTAATACCATGATCGGCGATGAGAAAACCCAGAAGCCATTTATTTCTGTTTGTTACATATTCAAAAGTTAAACATAAAAAAGTGATGTAATTTTTATCCTGAAGTATGAAAATCAATCGAAGATGCTTTACGAAAAGCAATTGAGAGCACGATATTTTTTGTAAGTTCGTCTTTAGCTTTGCCGCAGTATAACGAACTATTTATGTTGCTCTTACGAAGTCATTTGCAAGCGTTAATTGAAAGTAAGAATAAACTTCAGGAATTGGTTTTAATCTTGATCCGTGCCTATGAGCAAGCCGTTAAATGGTTCTGTTGGTGTTTTAATTTATGGTAGTTGCACTTTTCCTGATGCGCAACACAACCCGGCTGGCTCATATTTCATTTGAACGCATGGGACCATTCTTTATCCATAGCACCAATTCTCACACTCGAATAAGCGGAATATTCAACATCTGGCGCGTGCCTGAATGCGAGACGAAGGACCGGAGGGGATGTAAATGCTCGATGTAATTGTTGGCGTTGTTGTTCATTTGCTCTTTGTGTGCCAACTACGAACTGAATCGATAGTCTCCGTTCAAGTTGTTGATTGCGTTCAGTTCGTTCCTCTTCTGATTGAGATTCACGCAATACCGCCATGCTCCCACGCACGTTTTCGTTACCTTGTTGGGTTTGTTAGTCTGTTCCTGCTGCTCTAAAATGTCGTACGTTTGCTGCATTGTGCGTTCGACGGCTCAAATTTGCTCCCTTGCGTATTCCTGGCATTGTGCAATACTCACAGGAAAACAGACAAAATTTGTGTGCTTACTGATTTATTATTTGGATATTGATACTACAAAATTGTTAAAATCGCGATTAAAAATATGCGAGAGTGATGTGATGTTGTTCCTTCAAGGCTTGAAACTATTATCGAATAATTAATTAAGAAGATATGGGTAGGGGGAGATTTTACCCGTTTGCCCTACTTTACGCCCTAAGTGTTGAAATTTCCCAAAAATGTATATCTTTAATGCCTGTATTTATAAAAAAAATTTAAATTAAATAAAGGTTTACAAAACAAATTTTGTATTAAAATTTGGCTTAATAAACGTTTGTTAAATTTAATAATCGTTTATAAATACGGGGGTAAGTCTCTTTCATATGAATTTAAAGAAAACCGATTGATTAGTTAAGAAGATATAGGGAGGGAGAGTTTTTGCCCATCTTGCCCTATTTCACACCCTAAATAATTAAAACTATAGGCCTTCCATATGTTACACTATTTGATATATAGGAGGGAGAGCTTATACCTCTTTTGTCCTATTTAACGCCCTCTAGCGATATGAAATATACTTTACGACCTATTCTCATACCCAACAAATACACATCCAACATTTCATAAAAATCGGTCAAGCCGTTTCGGAGGAGTTCAATTACAAACACCGTGACACGAGAATTTTAATATTTTATAAGTTTTTAATCCAAATTTTTAATAATTTTAATTAGGCTTAAGTTCATTAAATTTAATTTTTATTAAATTATTTTTATGAAGAAAGGAAATTATGAAACATGAAAATTAATTAAAATTGTTATTGATAATCTTTCATTATTGACCGTGGCCGGGGCTCGAACCCAGGCCGGCAGGTTACCATGACATGTTTCGATCGCAACCACTCGATCTCCTCAGATGGATTTGCCGTTTTACACTCGCAGCCATCGACGACTGCTGACGTCAATAGTCAAACATCAATCCTTAAACCAAATTGTATTTTAACCTTTGGTAGATCGAAGTCTGCTTTTTTGAATGATTATCCATTTTAATTGATTTTACATGTTCTTCCTTACTTCTGTTTTTTCGTACTTTTGTCAAGAATTTTTCTTGAAGTCCAAAGTACATTTTTTGTTTTTTTCATTTTTTGTCTTTCTTTTTCTTGTTGACCTTTTTCAGTACAACTTGAAGGACAAATGAATACATAGAGCTCGTGCCTTAGCTTTTAACAATAATTAGTATTGTGGTTATTCTGTTGAACTATTTATGGTTTTTAATCCAAATTTTTAATAATTTTAATTAGGCTTAAGTTCATTAAATTTAATTTTTATTAAATTATTTTTATGAAGAAAGGAATTTAACAACATGAAAATTAATTAATTAATTGTTATTGATAATCTTTCATTATTGACCGTGGCCGGGGCTCGAACCCAGGCCGGCAGGTTACCATGACATGTTTCGATCGCAACCACTCGATCTCCTCAGATGGATTTGCCGTTAAATTTAATGAACTTAAGCCTAATTAAAATTATTAAAAATTTGGATTAAAAACCAGAAATAGTTCAACAGAATAACCACAATACTAATTATTTTATAAGTATTAAATATTTATTTGATTTTTATTTATTATATTTCCTATATCTTTAGTTTAGAAACTAATCTTACTCCATTTGATTTTGCTGAAGGAGAATCTGAATTAGTTTCGGGGTTTAATGCATATAGATATAGATTACACAAGGGAACAAGGTTTTTGTTGATTTAGAACTGAATGTTGTTTTTAAGGTAATTCGGAAAGCTGAATTCAAATCTGCTCTTAGTTTTTTTTTCTATCAACTCGACTTTTGGAGATAAACCGTTATGTCCAAAATTAAGGCACTTCCACTACGTATATTGGACCACTTTGTACACGGGTCACCATACTCAGTTAAAAAAATAATCAAAATTCTTCAACGATATTATCTTTAAGCTGAGCTTACATTGGTTTTTAATTTGCATATTCAGCGATATCGTTTAAGTTTTGAAAAAAAAAAAACATTTTACTTCTTTAAAAATTCATAAAAAATAAAAATGGGACAAACATGGACACAGCTTAATTTCATTGTAATCGGTGCACAACTTTTGATTTTGTTCACAATTTACTAAATTGATAAAAATCGCGATTTTCATACAAAAATAAAATATTTTTATTTATGTGTATTTTGTGCTGTTCTTTTTATGGACGTTTTTTGCTTCATTAAAAACGAAGTACATTCACTTAATTGTGAATAAAAGCAAAACGCGTTCATCGAACTTTATGATCTACGTCTCATTTTATTCACAGGTTATGTGACTTTACGTAAAGGTAATAAGACTTTAACTTTTTACCGTTTTGGATTTTTCATGATTTCTTAAATTACAAAATTTGCAATTGTTTTACGTAAATCATCATTACTCAGTCATTTTTTTGGTAATTTCCAAAAATGTTATTGTTTTTCAAAGCTACCCAGCAAAAACTTACATAGCAAAGTAATGCGTTAAAAACCTCATATAACTACTATTCACTACTTCTTCATTGGCATTTTAACTTATTATTTTAACACGGTAATGTCATTGGAGGCAAGTACTTACCACCCTCGCTTACAAATAGGGAGTTAAATAAGTCATTACCACATTCGCTTACAAATAGGGAGTTAAGTAAGTCATTAAGTTTATGATACAATATCGATATCATGTGTTATAATTTATATCACCTACACGATATCGCTATAATATCGTTTGTTTGAGACCACAATACCAAGTTTTTAATATTAAAATATATATCAAAATTAATTAGGTATTTAAATTTTTCATATTCAAATGTATTACAAATTGTTTCAATTTAGTACAGGTTAGGTTAGGTTCCATTGGCAGCCGTGATCAAGCACAGCTCACGTGGGTTCATTAATTAGTTCCCGTTGTGTTACCATGTCACACCGTCTCCCATGGGTCCTAAGTTATCTGGCTGCTAGTTTTACCACGCAGCCATCCGGTCGATTCAGTAAAGGAGTGGATCCTGTTTACATCAACATCAGAGAGACAAGTTTTGTCCCCAAGGGCTCTTCGACCAAACATTTCGAGTCTTAGATCTCCGAATGCCGGGCAATTACAGAGAAGATGTTCCGTTGACTCTTCCTCCTCCTCCTCGCCGCAACTTCTACATAAGTCACTGTAATGGAGCCCCAGCCTCTGGGCGTGCCTCCCAATGGGCCAGTGGCCAGTTATAACCGCAATCAGGTTTCTAAGATGATGTCTGGACAGCTGTAATGCCCGCCGTGTCCTTTTCTCATCTATGATGAGCCAGATTTTCCTGGTTTCCGCACAGGTAGTTTCATCGTGCCACCTCTGACTGGCGATAATATGAAACTTGTGCGCTATAAGTTGCTTACTCCTTGGGAGTGAAGCACCCACATTATATGTTGAACCGTCTCGATTCAAGGTGGTGCCTGCATACGCCAACGAATCCGCCATGCAGTTCCCCAGTATGTCCCTGTGTCCGGGGACCCAATTAAGGATGACCAGTGAATGTCTCGCTATCTCCTCCAGAGACATCCGGTATTCTCGGACAATTCTCGATGTGATGAACACATTCTCCAGGGATCTTCAATGTAGTACAAATAAAATCAGTTTGTATTAGATTTGAATAAATAAAACCTTAGATGCATTTTATTATGAATTAATTATAAATTTCGTTAATCAACTCATAAACAAGTACTTATGTATCAGATTATATGCCAGCCATTACTAAACTACTTCTATGTAATGCAGATGGTATGAAGTAGGCATTGAAAAGTAAGTTGTTCAGCAATTGCAAGTCATTACCAAGTTTTTGCTGGGTAACAATAACATCTTTAAAAAAATGGCTTAAGCTACGGTCACACTTATTAAATATTTGATCAAATAAGCGTAACCCCTACTTTTGTTAATAGTTAGTGAGATTTAAAATGGTCTTAATATTACAAAAAAACTAATTATATTACTAGACATAGCAAAAAACAGTTTTTTGTAAAATGTGGTATTTTAATCAAAATAAATATTGATATTAAGCGAAATGATTTTTTAGTTTGGTTGTTGGTCCCGTTTTTTTCGTCAAATATTTGATAAGTCTGACCGTAGCTTTAATGAAAAGAAGAGTTATGATTTTTTGAACCTTATATTTTTGGGAAGAGTGAAAAATATAATTAGTACCTACAACTTAAATATGCGAGCTGATGGTGAAAAACGGAGATAAAATTTTAAATCAGCGACCTCAAATTAGTAAAAAAATTGAGTTACGTTTTCAATCAACACGAAAAAGTTCAACTTTGTTCCCTTGTGTTAACAAAAAAAAATTCTATTGCAATTATATTGTTTTTTAAAACCTTTTCTTTAGCTTCACTTCGGAAAATCAAATCTTGTAACGTAAATTTAACCGCCTTATACTCAATGCAAATGGATGAAACTTTGCAGGCATACATATTCCCGATGACAATACACGAATACATGGTCGTAGCCAGGATAAAATCTAGGGGGGGGGGACAGGCAAAAAAAATTTTTTCTTTGGTAAAATGCTTTTTTGACCGCCTTTTACTCAATGCAAATGGATGAAACTTTACAGGCATACATATTCCCGATGACAGTACACGAATACATGGGCGAAGCCAGGATAAAATCTAGGGGGGGCGGGCAAAATTTTTAAAACCTTTTCTTTAGCTTCACTTCGGAAAATCAAATCTTGTAACGTTAATTTAACCGCCTTATACTCAATGCAAATGGATGAAACTTTGCAGGCATACATATTCCCGATGACAATACACGAATACATGGGCGTATCCAGGATAAAATCTAGGGGGGGTGGAGGAGGCAACAATTTTTTGACCGCCTTTTACTCGATGCAAATGGATGAAACTTTGCAGGCATACATATTACCGATGACAGTACTCGAATACATGGGCGTAGCCAGGATAAAATCTAGGGGGGCGGGCAAAATTTTTTAAAAATGTTCTTTTTTTAGAAAAGCGTTTCTTAAAAAAATTTTTTTTAAATGTTCTTATTTTATTAGTAATGGAAACTGTGTAGTACTTAATTTGCTTCTATTTATTTGATGAACAACAAATATCGATCTGTCTGTGAATGGTGCAAATACACATTTAAGTAGCTTAAACATCAAAGCAAAAACTACCGCTGACAACATCTATCAATTGTTAATTTTCTATTTTCCAAATAGTGTTGAATGCATATAAAACATGACTACAACTTCTTTTATGGGTATTTATTATATAAACAGAATTACAGTGGGAATAAGAAATATGTAAAAACATAAACGTTTTTTCGACAATTAGTTTTAGACAAATATCAATTAAATTTTCGCAAAATTGGTCTTTGCAAATCATGTCAATAGTTTTAAAGTAAAATATATTTGATTGCTTTCTAAAAGATCCACTTATGCATTAAAATACTGCATAATTTAAGTAATAGAAAATAATTTGTTTAAATTTGTAATCCAACTTTTGATATATTAATTAGGCTAAAGTTCATCAAATTTAATTTTCATTAAATTATTTTTATGAAGAAACGAATTTTACAACATGAAATTAATTAAAATTTATTGATAACTTTTTTAAAATTTTACAAAAGTTATAGGAACTATTTGTTAAATCCTCGACAAAAATCAAACATGATTGATTCAGTTCTTATTCCACTGTTTGGATCGTAGGCCAATCAATTTGTTTGTGTTATTATTAGACTGCTACAAAAAACATTCCTTTGTAGATCTCTTGCAAAAGGCAAAATACTTCTTTTTTCTAATTACGTTTGATAATGATAACTATTATTAATGGAAAGTGTGACAAAAATGGAATGTAAACAAACAAATGTCACGACCACTGTCAAAATGTTGTCAATAATGTCATAACACTGAAAGCTAGAAAGAAATAAGTGTCACTCTTATGCGAAATAAAAATATGCAGGTATTTAAACAAAAGTATAACTTTAAGCCACCACTATAAATATTTTTATTATTTATATATGTATGTAAGATATTTTTATGTACGTAAAGGGTGGTTTTTTAAGCCTAATAAAACATGAGTTGTTAAAAATAACAAAAAAAAAAAAAAATTTAAATAAAGTACATATGTATATTAAAAACATTTTTTATTTGAAAGATTGTGGCATTAAAATTTCAAAATTATTTTGGGCATATGGGCACGACGACGGCAGTTCTTGAAGAAGCGTATTTTGGACGTCCAATTTTGGGCTACGTTTTTGACCATTTCTGGCCGTATGTCACGAATAACACGAACAGTGTTGGCCGTTAAGGCGGCAGTTGTTGGAGGTTTATTAGCATAACCCAGAGAGTTAACGTAGTCCCACAGGAAATAATCGATAAGTGGTAAATCAAATGACCTTGAGGGCCAATTAGCAGGTACATTTCTTGAAATCAACTTATCGGTCGTCTTATGACACGTAGCTTAATGTTGTTAAAACCAAATCTCACCCGGATCAATATTTTCAAACAAAAAAATCTTTGATCATGTTGCGATAGAGATCTTTATTGAGTGTACCGTGATCTCTTTATTTTTTTTTGAAATAAGGTCTGATGCGCCTCTAGTGTGTTAATCGCAACAAACGGACCATTTTTCTGGATGTAATAGAGTCTCTAAGGCATGTTGTTTTCATATGCGTCAATTTTGTTAATTAACAAAGACGTTAAGCAAAAAATTAGCATTATCGCCAAAAGCAACTTATAAAATAAATTGTTTTGATTGGTACCATTGCTTAAGCGAGAATCTATTGATTATGATTTGCCAGAGTATTTTGAACATAACTGTCAAAAAGTGAACGCAGTTTGACAGCTAAACCTTTCGTAATTTTTAGCGCTCTGAAAAACACCCTCTATATTTAACTTGTTTCTAACTTACAATTTAATAGAGTTTATGTGGTGCGAAATTATTTAAAGTAAAATATTTCAGCCGAGAAATCGGTATATAACACTAGTTTACAAAATGAAATTTTTTTCATGTACATTTGATGAGATGTGATTTTTCTTATGTATTTTCTTCCGCTGAATTCAAAAATCAAGGTTAAAATTTATGGTCATTTTCTCAGTTTTTCGACCTTTTTCCACTTGACAAATTATATCTCGAGCTAGATATGTCCTATTGGGCCGCTTTACCAATCAAAGATCCAGTTATACATATTTGTTCGTCATCTCAATACCTTCCATTTGGTACCAATAACGACCCAATAGGACATATCTAGCTCGAGATATAATTTGTCAAGTGGAAAAAGGTCGAAAAACTGAGAAAATGACCATATCTCAAAAACTGTTCCATTAAAAAAAATTTAACCTTGATTTTTGAATTCAGCGGAAGAAAATACATAAGAAAAATCACATCTCATCAAATGTACATTTTCAGTGTAAACCAGTGTAATTTTTATATATATTAAATTATAGGAGATTTTCAAAATTTTTTTGCTTCATATTGACAATTTCGCAACAACTTCGTTACACAAACATTTATTTTCTACCTTTGGATTTAATCAAAATCAAAATGTTACTCTCACAGTTTGCTGCTAATAATAAGCTCATTAAAACATTTTTTTTTATATAGAATGCCTTTCTTATAGCATCTTGCTTGGCAGTGCAACAATGTCACGTATTCCCAAACGCAACCGTGTAAACTTTGTGAAAGTATGGCATTCCCACGGTGGCCATTTGTCCTTTTTTACTTTTACTCACTTATATTCAGAGAAAAAATAAAAATTGATTTCAATTAAAAAATTTGTGAGATGAATTATAATGTTAATTAAATTGGCACCAGTAAACAATTTTATGGTATCCATTAAATTTTTTCGATATTTACACCCTTTTCTGCAGTAATGTTGCTGACATAAGTAAATGTTTAATTCACTTGATTCAATTTTTAATTAAAACTGATTTTATTTTTGATTAAAGCCTGCTACTCTGTTCAACATTTCACATGAAATGCTGTCAAAACTCATATGAAAAAAACTTGTGCGAAATATCTTTGAAATAATGTTGATATAGTTGTACTCTTTTCATTTTGTGAAAAAGTTCCGAAATGTTTCTGGCAACATTATTTCACAACTGCGAAACAATAGATTCGTTCGTTTATCCCAAAATTTGTAAAAATTTGTACTGGATTTTACTGAAATGCGTTCGCGTACACATAAATTTGTAATATTTTCATATTACTCACCTACAGGATTTTACTGGGATTTTACTGGAAAAGTAAACCAACGCACATATTGTAAGCTGCACTTATTTCTCGTGGAATTTAAAAAAAGCAAAAAAGTATGAGCTGATTATTAAATAAATTAAAACAACACAGCCAGCCGGTAGCAGTTTTTTTTTTATCCATATTTACTTTCTATTTTATTTTTTTTTTTGGATTTTGCTTAAAACTAAAAATTTTTGGCGAACTATTTAAGTTATAATGCCAGGGTATCACACAATTTTTTGGAGCTTCAAACACAAAAACCTCGTTCGACCTAAACCTTCGTATAGGAAGGCGAGAGCTTCCAGAATCCGCTCCAGAGTATTTTGGTCTCCACCAGTAATCTTCTGAGTTATTTCCTTGGTACTCCACCAGTAAAACGTCTGAGTTATATATGGTTCTCCACCAGTCACATTGAGTTAATTTTGGTTCTCCACCAGACAACACATTAAAACATTGAGGTTAAAAACGAATGCATATAGTTAATGCAGAAACCGCAAAAACTGTAACTCGGTACAGTTATACGACGCCGAAACATTAACCAATGCGGGGTGACAACGCAAAACGCACGAAAAGCAGACAAACAAGAACGACCTGTTTGTCCATAAAAAATAATGACGCTTTCTATTTTATAAAATTTTGTGGGGTTTGTTTACATACGCAAAACAATGTCGCATACTTTGCAGGAATAAAAACGTCGAATCGTACAAACTCGCAAGACAGGTACCATTGATACATGTCAGAATTTTCGTGTGAAATAATCAATGTTGCTCAACATTTTTCACAAATTTGAACAGAGTACTAGGCTTTATGGTTTAATTGAAAACAAATGGCGAGAATGTTTTCTGTGTTATATTGTTTAAATTATCTTATCCAACCATTTAATACTACTTAATTTTTTTTTACATTTCAACATGTTGTTTTAGTTGTGCTTATTAATGATTTAGTGTGCGATATGTTTTTTATTTCTATTTAATTAAAAAACTCGATAAAATATTTTTCTGTATTTTTGTCAAGAGATTTTATCAAAAAATAAGACTTTCTTTACATCGCACAGAAATATTTCATGAAACAGACGATTTTGGCAAAGGCTGTAAAGCCGCTTGGGGGGTAAACAATGTAAAATCAAGCAACGAAATGTTAAATCAAGAAACAGTTTGATGTTCCTCTTTAATATGTTCCGCTTAATATTTTTATTTATTAATACAATTTAAATTAAATTTAATAGTTAAACGTCAAATTGAAGGTGGTTTTATGCACTAAGAACGTAACGTCTAAAGAGTAGCTTACAGTACGTTTCCACTTGCATGTTTTGGGCCACAAAACTAGTTTTCCAGCAAAACAAGTGTTTTGCTACTTGTTTTCCCACACATTTTGTATGTTCGAAAAACTCAAACAAAAACTAATTTTGCTCCAAAACATGTAGAAAATCATGAATACGACTCTGGGTTATCCATTATTGGTGATTGACAATTTCGAAAAAGTGAGATACTTACCAAAATATCAAGACTTATTCGGGTATGTTCTGTAAATCGAAGTGAAGTGGATTTAAATCCGAACAAATTTTAAAAAAGAAGCCTGTAAAAAAGTTCATAAAAATATTCCTTTTTATATACTTCATACTTTGAGTACCAATTATATTTACAAGAACAGAGCTTTATAAAAGAAAAACTACAGTAATTTTGTCAATAATTGAAATCTAAATCTCGGTAGATTTCAATTCCACTTCATTTCGATTTGTAGAACATGCCCGATTAATTAGGTTTATGCAGCATAAAAATAATAAATTAATATAATAAAAAGGTAGTAAACTATGGGGGAGAGGGGGGCACCTTTGAACGTGGGGCACCTTTGAACAATGTTAATAAAATCTCTGTTAAAAATTAAGGAGAGTTCTATAATAATTATGTAAACAAAAATATTTATTATAATTTTTCTGTGAAATAGCACGCGGGTTCAGCTTTGAACAAAAAGTAGGGGGCACCTTTGAACATGTTCAAAGGATATTTCATGTTAAAGAAAAATTTCAACACACATTTTTTTGCTTTCATGTTTGTTTACAACATAAATGTCAAGCTGATTTCGAAAATTCGAAAACCAAAACCAGTTTTACATAATGGAAATACTTTGACAAGTTTTGCTCAAAACAAGTTGTTTTACTCATAGTGGAAACATAATATTAGACGACCACTCAAGTCGTACGTATTTTGAGAAAAATACAACCCTGTCATGGTAAAATCTTTTTGTTTTTGAAAATGTTCAAACAACAATTTGATCAGAGAGGCATTTTGGCAAAACACGTAAGACTTGTGCTACCGTATAAGCCCTCCTTAAACGTATACGAGTTTTCAAAGGACGCCAAAAGAAAAAACGAATATTGTTGCGGGGTTATGTCGCATAGTCTGAAGCAGTAACTTTTTATTATTTGGCTTTTCTTGCATATTTTTGAAATTTTTATTTTTGTGGTAATAAGGAAACTGTGCTGGGGTCTGATTTTTTGGATTTTTTTTTTATTAAGAAATACAAGTGGCCCGTTTCTCAAAACTTCAAGTTACTAATCTACGAGTAAAATACATCTGAAACAAAAACAAAAATGTTAAAATTGTTGTTTTTTTTAAGTATTTGACTTGTAGATTTGTAAATTGTTATTTTGAGAAACAGGGCCATATTCATTCACTTTTTCCTTTTTGTCACATATTTGTAATTTTGAGTTTTTTTTTTCTAGCCTTTTCTAAAATTGTTTGAGTATATAAAAATTTTAAGGCTGGATATTTCAGAACGCAGTTAAACCAAGTTAAGTTAATCTGAAAACATATTCGTGCCGCCAAGTTTACCAAGTTTGTATAAAAAATTTGGGCGGAGCAGCTTAGTTAGTAGTTCAAGTTTCCGACTTCGTTAAACTAAGTTTAAACTTAATCTGCATCTCAAAACCCCGGCCTCAGTGGATTGAGAGATATCCGTCTGTTGAAAACACGTTAATTTTCGAACAACTTTAAAGAAAAGAATAATCAGGCATGGCATGAAAATCGTTTTCTAAAGCCCATATGACACTACATTTTTAATGCATTGTTAAAGTTTTGGTGAACAGTTCAAATATAATGTAATAGAAAAATTTACCAAGTGCAAAGAGTTCAGCTGTATTAAGATAAATGGCAAACTGTCAACAATTTTTAAAAAGTTATCGATAAAAAATGAAGTAATGTCAAAAAAAAATGTAAAATTGTTTAACTTAAAATTGACATTTCAAGCCTGAAATATTAAAAGTGTTGTTGAATCAGCGGTTTATGGGCAAATTCAGCGATTTACCGCTTTTTGTTTTTAGGTTTCTCATAAACAAAAAGTTGGCAACATTTAATAAAATAAACAAAACAGGGATGGCTAAGTTGTTTCAATTGTACTTTTTTGTTGATACTTTTTAAACTAAGATTTATAATACCTTTTTGTGGTGTTTTTTATGAACAAAAATAAAATTAATTTCAACTAAAAAAATCTTTTAGTACAATTAGGGTAAAAAAGTACAATTTTTAATGGTTGTTGGTACAATTTTAAAAATTCTCAACGCCATCCCTGAAACAAAACCATAACAAGAGAAAAAAAAACTATAACTATAAAAACTATAATAATTGGCTTGCTAAATATCAATGCAGAATCTTGCCGACATAAATTTAACTACCAATATTAAAGGAGATAATAATAACCTCTTAAAAATCCAGCAAGTATAATTAATTGATCGCTTAAACAAAATTATCCTCTTAATAGTTAAAAATTTTTATTTTTGTCAGATTTAAAAATTTCCAATAAATCTTTATTACAATTATTTGCAGACAAATTTGTATTTTATAGAAATATTTCACACAATTTTACAGCAAATTTATAAAACTGACACTAAATCTGTGAGACAGACAAACAGAAATTCTAAAAAAAAACCTGCGCCTACACATTTACATTTAGTCGTATCTATATTCTTATATTTCCTAGATTATCTGTAGTTTTAACATTGTCCCTTCCTAGCAACTGCACGCACATACGCAGTTTAACATTAGGCTAAATATGGAGTTAACCGGAGTGCCAGTTTAAAAAATACTCCTTCTGATACTACAAAATGTTTATTACTCCGAAAGTATAGTAGCAGTACTTTGTTGCTCTTTGTTAGTACTATTTTCCGCTACTAAAAACATGAGCCACTCATTAGGTTTGTTCTACCATTTGAACTTTGAATTTTTTTTTTGAAAATTTTGCTATTACCGTCTTAAATTTACTTTCTGATTCGATGTTGGCTCTAAGTCTATCCTCGAAACTTTTTGTTCCATTGCAAATCAAAATTTTCGTACTAATTTCACCGTTGGGGCGAATTTAATAACAAATGGAAACACAGTCAAAGTTGGTCTACGTTTTAACAAAAAAAAAAAATCAATAGTTTTCATATTAGAGGTTCTCTTTAACTCAAGACCCTGCACCTATAATTTTATGTTTCCAAGTTCAATATCTTAAAAATTTCAAAAAGTACTACATGTAGACCGGAAACATAAAATAATGAAATTTCATTTCCCGTATTTCCCCTTTTTGATACTTTTTTTCTTGCCATTAAAAATTTCAATATTTTAGTGGGAGCCCGTAATGTAGTACGTATTCGCTTTAATTTTTTTATAAATAACAAAAAGTATTACTCCTCATTCAAGTACATTAACCCTTTCAGACCCATGCTTTAAATTGCTTTCAAATTAACCTAAATCATAAAAATCAAACAATATATTTTTGTATTTTGTATAATATAGACCCATAAAATATTCTTACATGGTCCTTTTTGGCAAACAGGACATCGCACAATTGTGCGGTCTAGGTCAATATCTGCAAAGTTACTTCGAACTGATAAAACACATTTTGGAACTTTTCTAACGTTTATTAAACTTAAAAAATACAGATACTTCACTACCTTATAAGAAATAAAGAATATAATCAGCGGAGTTTCAATTTTTTGTACCATCTTCTAATTTTTCCTACAGGATCGGTTTTACATTTCCTTGTTTCCCTTCTGTGCTAATCTCGTGAAGCTCTACGCTTATCTGCAGAAGACCAGAGTCTCTGGCGAAAATCGAACCAGCAACACCCGCACTGATAGTCTTGCTCACTTCCAGCTAGCCTACTTGCTATCACTGCCTATATGTCCTTCCATTTCACAACAGCTACAATTTCGATATTGGTAAATTGGGAAATAACGCCCCGCTTCATTTCTTTGTCCAAAGGAAATTTTACACTCTATTTGCCATATTTGTACCTGTTGCTACCAACCCATCTGGTGTAATGCTTCTAGCAGTGGCATTTGTTAAAAAAAAAATCGGTCCGAAATATACATCTTGATATTTATGGATATAAACGGTCCATGACCAATACCACAATTTTTAATTAACAATATTTTAAAGTTCACTACAACACCTCTATAAGTAGCACAGACAAGATTTATCAGCTAAACGGGTTGTGGTTTGGCCTTATTACTTCACGTCCAAGACATCTTCCCGTAAAGAGTATAAACTGCCCATCAATTGAGTAATTCGTGATTTCTGTTGCCAATTCATAACACCGTTTTTTTGTTGAACTCTCCAAAACTTATTTTTCTAGTGAGATGAAGAGTTATCTTCAAAATGTGTATTTGGACGTAGCTGAAAAAACTTTTCGCGGGACTTGGAGTTATAAACGGCAGTAACTTTGCTTCCACTCGCAAAGTACATTCTTATCGTAGGGCAAAATTGAGGCATCCCACCATGATCGCGCACCCGTCAAATCTTTTTATTTCTGCTAATACGTAACGCACTTTTTGACCACGTTTACTCAATACATACATACATTTTAGTTTATTTCACAACTTCCTCGATGTATTTCTGGAAAGTAGCTTTTAAAATATTGAATGAAGTTTTATCATATGTTTCATTTTGCAACTAGGTGGAATTAGAAGTTCTGTGTTCGGAAATGATAAACTTTTTAATATAACGTGCCTGTTTGGTATTTTGGATCTAAAATCTGATGGTAGTTGTGCTGTATCTGGGTGGTCCGAGGAGTATGATTGTTCAACTGATGTACTTGTTTGGTCATTCGTGTTAGCAAAAGTGTTTTTATTACATGAGGTTTCATAACTTTCTTGTGCATCTGCACTCACAATATTATTACAGTAACGGACTGTAGTTTATTTAAGAAATATTCCGTTCAGTCATTTTTAAATAAATAAACATTTAAGATTCCAAGCAAATTTATTTTTAACTGATTCTAACAGTTATTCAAAAAACTAAGTGCATATTAATACGGATTTTCAGTTGCAGTTAATATTGTCCGTTGATTGAGTTAAATTCTTCTTTATGTTAAAGTAAATAAAAATGTAATTTAAAGCAACGAAAAGTTCATTTAATTTTTACTGTCAAAAATTCAACCGCGAATTCCGTAAAAACAAATCAATATTCAGTTATCTTATATAAATTAATTGTCAAAAAATTAACTCCATATTCCGTAAAAACAAATAAATATGCAGTTATTTTATAAAATTTTACTGTCAAAAATTCAACACCATATTCAGTAAAAACAATTAAATATTCAGTTATTTTATATAATTTTACTACCAAAAATTAATTTTTACTTATCTATAAAAAATGAATTGCTTGTTTTGTGTAAGCAATTCCCATTTTCTATTTGTTAAAATAATTTAGTTAAATACATAAAATTTTAAAAGTAAAATAATTGCGAAGCCATATCGGTCATGCTGCTAGTGTCTTATAATTGAGAGTTCTTCTGTAAACAACGTGGTCAGTACAACAAAAGTAAAACAAACGTGTGTAACTGGGTAAGTAAATAAAAATATTCTCCCTCTCTCGCTTATAAGAAAAACAAGCGGACAGGTGTCTGTCTGGTATTTTTTAGAAATTCGGCTCTTTTGTGGAGTAAACGAAAATTTAATAAAATAACTGAATATTTAATTGTTTTTACTAAATATGGGGTCAATTTTTTGACAGTAAAATTTTACAAAATAACTGAATATTTATTTGATTTTACGGAATATGGTGTTGCATTTTTGACAGTAAAAATTAAATGAACTTTTTGTTAAAAATAAATGAAAAATAGGTAGACCGGTTTTTAATTGAACTTTCATTTATTTTATATTACAATTTCAGTTAATTTTACGTACAGAATATTGTGAGTGTGTATTTAGATTACAACATTATTGTTAAGAATGTTTAAAACTGCCTGAATATTATAATTTTCATTCAAATCAAAAATTTCCCTGTAAAAATATTAGATAGCACAAACGTGAGCATAAAACAAAATGTTATATTGTGTCTGATCAACACAATTGTGCTATCTGAATTTTCTTGAGCACTGACTCCTTGTTACTATGCACAATATCAACACTAACGAGCATAATTGTTGCAAAAACTCATTTTACAGTTACCACTACTAAGCCTAAAAACGTATTTCAATATTACTTTACAAAAACACTTTCCATGTGGACGCTTGTTTACACTTGTGGAAAGACAAAATCAAACTTAAGCTGTAGTTTTTTAATTTCTGCTGGTTAGTTGTTTTTTTTATTTTTTTTTAAACAGAAACAAGAACTCACAATCATTGCTTGCCGGTTAATAGACAAAAAATTATTATTTCATATAATTTGAGGCAAACAAAGGCAGATCGCACAATCGATTCAGCTAGGTCTGAAAGGGTTAAAGGCTAGTTTACACTATTATACTTTGTATTAATACATGTCAAAAACTCAAGGAATATGACAAAGTGTGATAGTGTGAATGCAATGTGTCACGAAAATGACAAGTATTATGAAAAAAAGTTTGACATCCCATACGACTTCATCGTTTTTTGAAAAATTTCTAAACAATAATACTTTTCATTAGATCAGGGTTGCATTTTATTTCATGTGTGAGTGTTTATACTTTGTATGATGGTGTGAACACAAACTGTCATGTTAAATTAGATTTTTTGACAGTCGCAACAGAACTCATTAGATCGATTTGGCGAGAGACCAGCCTCCGGAACTAATTTCAACATTTTAGCTTTATTCGTTTAGGCTGTGCGATGATGAGTCAGTCAGTAACCTTACAATTTTATATATCGTCACTTTAAATGCAAACGGACGTAACTACACTTTAATTTTTTTTTCGCAGGGGTCAATAAATTTGCGTCCGCTTGTAGCTTTATAAAACGAAGAACAAACAATTAAAAACCGACTTAAGTACTCAAAAATTCAAAATGGAGTGAATTTTTGAGTACTTAAGTCGGTTTGCATTTAAGATGACGATATATAGATTTACAATTTTTGCTTCTTCGAAATTCAAAAAAAAAAAAAAATCCACCACAAAGGACATTTTTGGTAAGGCAGTATGTAAAAAAATATATTTCAAATGAAATATCGAAGAATTTTTAATTTTTCTTGCTTATTTTTAGTTCTCCAAATAGTCCGCCATCACATGGGCATCCCAGCAACCCTAGAAGTGCTCCTCGGTAATACGAATATCTTAAAGAAATCGTACCTGTAATTTAAAAATGTTAGCGGATGGGAAAAAATTGAGCTTAGATTTAAAATCAGCGACATAAAATTTGTAAACAACAGCTATCAAGTTCCATGCAACAGAAAAAAGATTGAATTTTGTTTCGTTATGTAAAAAATGCTGGACAAAAGTTCATTAAAAAATAGTTATTCGTAAATAGTAATTTTAAGTTGGAAAACATTTTTAATACCTTTTTCTTTTTAAACCCTTCACCACAGGTGGTGAATAGGGTATATATAAGATTGTCATTCCGTTTGTAATTTCTATAATATTGATGTTAGACCCTATAAAGTATATATATCCTGGGTCCTTATGAGGAGCGAAGTTGATTTAATGATGTCCGTCTGTCCGTTGAAAAGGATTTTCTGAAGACCCCATATATGATGGGGGCCAAGTTATTATACATTTATGTCACATATGGTCCGGAATTGTTTGCTATTAAAATTCAGCAAGATCGGTCCACAAATGGCTGAGATATGAGTAAAAAACCACGACTGCCTCAAATTGTTTCCTTTAAAGGTTCAATTAGACGTGACATTACCATAACAACACTGTATTACCAAAACACATAAGCATACCATACAAACCAATTCAATTTTGGTTTCTACGGTCATACAGTGGCTATGGTAATACAGTGTTGGTAATGTGGTTTTTTGTTGTTTTTTTATACCCTTCACTACAAGTGGTGGATTTTATTTGTAATGTGTTTAATTTTACGCATACACATACACATTAATGCATGCATATGATATGCCGCTCAAATAAAGAAACAAACTCATAGACTCAATATATTTTAATTTAAAGCTTCTTCAGTAAAAGCATTCGTAGCCGAGTTGCTAAGTTCTCTCCTGAGACTGATGATTTTGCCAGTTTGAATCCCAAAAATAATTTTTTTTCATTTTTTTTATTTAATTTTTTTATGTTCTGAAAAACGATTTGAAGATTATAAAACGAATTTCAAACATCAACTTTGGCAAAAGAGGAAACGGGCTTAGGTACATATATAAATTTTTTGTTTTTTTTATATACTTCGGCATGGCGAAATGAAAAGTTGGCGTGGCTCAATTAATATTTATTTATACCTATCTAAAGAACGTTATTTATGTATGTAACTTTTTGTTCTTATCTCATCATGGTGAAGGGTATATCAGATTCGGCATAGCCGAATATAGCACTCTTACTTGTTTTTTTTTTTCAAATAAATATGGAGAAATTTATCAAATTATTATAATTACCCAAATCCTGATACATACTTATTTTAAAATCAAAATTAGTTCGGACCGAAGTACGATTTTATTGCTGTACCTTTTGTTACAAAATAACGTGTGGTGGTCCTTAAATAAAATACTGCTAAACGGAGTCATGAAACAAAAGCCCTGAGTGACCATTAAAAGAAATTAAACATTTTTTTCAGAACAACACCCACATAACGATACACAGGGGAATAAATTTTTTTTATATCGAGCTCTTACTGCAAAAATGCTTAAGCGACATAATTTTCAATTTACTTTTTTTTACAAATGAATTTATTGGCAACACTTGCATCATCTCCTAAAATGTCATGGTCACATAAGGTATCGTTACGATTTTAAAGCAAAAACAATTTTTAGCTTAAGCGCCAACCTTCATATAAAATTTTTATGAAATATTATAAAAAAAAGAGCTTCTCCTGTAAAATTTTGCTTCTCTCGCTTAAGCTTTTTTGCGGTAAGAGCACGAAATATATCTGCAAATATGGTAAAGTAGCTTATGTACAAAATTCGTACAAAATTTATTTGTAATAAAATAAAAAAAACTCTCTCCTAAGATTTGATTTTTGGTGCTTACGTTATTTCGCGGTTGGGCTCGATACATACCAAATATGAATAAGAGACAATTTTAGAGTTCAAAACTGTACACTTTATCTCAAACCTTGATTTGTGTATCATGTGATCGGTCTTGTCTGCCTATACTTCCTTATTCGTTGTATTTCCAGTTGATGTCACCCGTTTTGAGGTAAACGCCATCTACACACCCCGAGGCGTGCGACATTGATGTACAACCACAATGGCCATTTAAAATGCCATTGAGCATGTAATCGCTCTTAAATTGCAACAATAACAGCACAGTAATGAATGACAACAACAACAACAGAAGCAGCACCAACAATTGCAGTCGAAGCAACAGCAATAACGACAACAACATGGCAATGTCGTTGATGTGTCTGGTCGTTATATGAGATTGAGTTGATGGTTACGCGTTGTCGTCGTTGTTATTGTTGTTGTTCCATTACGAAATTTTGTATTACGCGTATTCACCATAAATTCAGTGACTTTATCTGTAACTTTTTATCGAAACACTGGCAATGACAATGAAGCTTTACAACAGTAACGATACAACAACAACAGCAAGCAGCGAACGACAGTAGTAAGTTTACTACAACAATAGCCAACCTTAAAAACGATTGTTACCCAGTTGCTCCTAAATGGTCTGTACTTCTATTTTAGAATGTTATTTTTGTTTTCGTAACACTTATTTGTCTGTCACTTAAATTCTGAATGAGTTAAATCACGAGTTCCTCCATATGGATAGAAGATTGTGTCTACAGGTATGTATATACCCAGCGGGAAAATGAGGAATTGATTACATAAATAATTAAAAAAATAATGCATTATTTTCGAAAGAATAATAATGCATTCATTGGAATCGAGAAGGTTATTTCATCAGACACAAAAATTATGCATTGATTACCACGTAGATTCCCACATTTGCAGAACAAGTAATGTATTGTTTCTGTTAGTAACAATTATTCGTGTTTTTTCTTAACATATGTACATACATATTTCCTTAATAAAAATCCGTTATTTTTTGCTGCCTTTATGTCGCCTACTTATAATTTTTATTTTAGTCGCAGTTTGTGTTTGAAAGCGTACGGTCAAAGTTATTTAAAGTAAAAAGGTAAGTACTTTATGTTTTATATTTTAATAATTTTTAAAATTTTTATTATTAAATGTATAATTACAGATAAATGTGATGAATGCTTAAATTTATTTATTTATTTATTTATTAATTTAGATTTTATTCATCCTTATTATAAATGTATGAATAATATAATTTATTCTAAAGAATGAATTATTTAATTCATTCGCAGGATACATTTAAATAATTTATTACAATCCTAGGACATGGGGTGTGTTAAGAATAATGAATTCTGGAATCAAATATTATACAATATATGTATTACTTTCTCGATTTCTATTAATTCCATTTTCCCGCTGGGTAGAAATAAATATGATGCGTAAACATTAAGCAACAACAAAAACAATAAGTAAATCAACATTGACTTGACTTCACACTTTTATCAGTATCACGTCATCTGTTGGCAAAAATTCATTTGACACTCACATGCTCAATGGCTCTGAAAATGCATTTGCAACTCGGTTTGGCGTAGTGTTTTCCGCGCATACTCGTAGACAGAAGAATATCATGCAACATAAACATCAACAACTGTTCTTCAACTAGCGTTCACGAAAATAACCAACAATTCTCGTAACTTGTAGCTGATTGTGGTCATTTATTTATTTTGTTGTTTTAATTTTGGACGAGATGACGATTACACAGAATGTGTGTAACAATTTAGTGGATGTGTGATATCACATTTCTACATTCCATGCAAATGAAGTATATTTTGTTTGTGTGTGCTGCATCTGCTAATCCTTTGTCCCTCGGCTGCCCTCAGGCGGTATGTAGGGAAAAATCCTACAATATCGCCTTTAAAGTCACATCCTATGGTGAAATCAGATGCAGTAAATATTTGAAAATCGGCAGGGTTCAAAATTGCGAGATCTCTTGAGATCGCAGTTGAACAGAGATCCTCATCTAGTATTACGTTAGTCAGTAGCACCTGCGACTTCTGTCCTGGCTCACTATAATTTGAGGCTCCTTCGGTGATCACGTGGTAGTTTTGGTTTGGTTATAAAGTCGCTATAAAGTCTACTTCTTCTACTACTAATTTTGTGGGAAAGTGTCGCCTATTTGCGGATTAAATTGATGCTGATTATTTGCTTCAAAACTGCAGCGGAGGTTAGGGCCCAATCTTCTAAACAAGAGGTGAGTGTATAATTCTGCCGAGGTATACACTTAACTTGCTACCTGTGTGTGTGGTGGTTCGCACACATAGGGGCGGTTGGTAAACGCATTGTTTGTTACCCAGTGGTTAAGGCCATCAAGAAATAAGGCCTATACGGCAGGTGCTTATGTAAATATTGTCCACAAATGTCCCTCGGCTGCATTAAAACTGCTGCATAAAATGATGTAAAATTTATTTGGATACTTCATTATCTGACAGAAAAACTACCAAGCACTACATATTCACCCTTATTCCATTTAACGTCGTCGTCATCGTCATCAATTGAATATCAAAATCAATTTTTATCGACATCGTCATCAATTCGATACAAAACTGGTATGCCATAACAGCAATGTAACGATGTCGATTGTTTATCGTTTTTTTAAGAACATCTCTAATAAGTTTTTATTAAAAATGTGCAATTTGATGTTCGTTTCTTATTAATGTTGTGCTCTCAAAGAGGGTAGCTTGATTTATTCTAAAAAAATCACCCTTACTAATGCCATAAGGTATTGATTACACTTTTCGCCCCGTATAAATCGACAGTGTTAATAGTGCCCTGTAAAAAAGAGAACGGTACGACGATTGCCGAAAAGAGCAACAAAAAGTTACGCGAAAATTGCAAACATTCGGAAAATTTGCAAAAATAGCGAAAATTCGCGAAATTCTTTTTTATTTGAAACAAGCCATAAAATTGACTTATAGTCCCCAAAAACATAAGAATGGCAAAAATTCCATAAAAGTGGCAAAATTAGTGGAAATTCGCAAAAATTTGATAAAAGCGGCATGAAAAAAAAATTTAATATGTATTAAAAATCGTTAAAACTGTAAAGAATCAGAAAACTTACAGGAAAAATTGCTTCTATCGCGAACGTGGCTAAAATTCGGGAATTTACGGTAATTTAGCGATTTTCATGGAATTTTTGCTATTCCTTATAGTTTTAGGGAGTTTTAATCAATTTTTTGGCTTGTTTGAAATATTTAAAATTTTCGCGAATTTTCGCTGTTTTTGCAAATTTTAACAATTTTCCTGAAGCTTTGTTGCTATTTTTCCATTTTTTTAATTCAACATTATTATTATTGAAAAATTAAAAAGAAATAAAACTGTTTCGACACCAAGAAGACTGACGACAAAATCAGAGTCAATTCATATCGATGCCAACGTTAACGTTGCGTACGGCATACCAAAAATACATCGACGCTTATCGATAAAACTTGATATTGACAATGGGCATACCGATTTGCAACAATCGACACAAAACGATATCGTTTCGTATTGATAACGCTAAATGGAATAAGGGTGATTAAATACTAAAATGACTCACAAAAGGATTGGAGTTGTAGTATATCAAGGCTAATTCATACAAGGTGGTCTTATTTTGAAAACGTTTTACAGCACTGTAAAATATTTTAACGTTGTGTCAAAAATTCAACCAAATATTTCATTTTGTTTTCAATTTCAAATTGTGTGTTTTGAAATGTATTTACTTAAAAAAGTTTTAAATTTCATAATTTTAAGCGAAAACTATTGAATTTAGTAAAGATTCCCCAGAACCACTAGAACGGTATAGCATTTTGACACAAGGTTAATTATCAGCTGTTACTTACGTAGCAAAATAAGTTCACCTGCTGTAAATTCGCCTTGTAGTATATTTTTATGTTCTACAAGTTTCCAGTATTTTCATTATCTGTTCTTTTTTTAGCAAAAATTTGCCAGAACTAAAATTAAAAACCCCGAATCTTAGTGGGTATATTTTAAATGACAAAAGAGCGGAATTATACCTTAAATGAGTTTGGCCCTATAGTTGACTGTAGGTCTGAAGCCCCAGAATTTTTTGCTAAGGCACAGTGAAAAATTTTGCTAATTTTCAGATCAAACATCTATAACTTTTGAATGGATGAGTATTTATGTAAGATTCTTTTTTTGTTGAATAGGTGGGACTTTAAGCTTTAATTGGTTTTTTCAATCTTAACAAAAAAAGTTATGAACGGTTTAAAATACATTGTTGTTTTTTTTTTGAGTTTTTGTATAAAAGTTATATCGAGCCCTTTCCGCAAAAATAGCTTAAGCGACATCATTTTAAATTTTCGTTTTTTTTATAAATAAATAAAAAAAATTCTCCTTTAAAATTGTGTTGTTGTCGCTTAAGCTTTTTTGCGGTTAAGACTCGATATTTTAAGACAAGTAAAAGAAGTTTTTTTATGTATTTCTCGCCAGTTTTAATTGTATTAACAGCTGACATTTGTTAATAGCCTTTAAGCTTAGATTTTTTTTAGAAATTGCCAACCTTCGTCAAGCTCGCACAAATCACATGCAGAAATCCCTTGAGTAATACTAATTCGATTTAGCCATGTCCATCTGTCCGTTGAAATCACCCTCACTTTTGAACGACACAAAAGAAAAGAACAATATTGGTGTCAAATTGTTTCTAGTTCTCCTAGACAGCGTAACTGACACAAATATTGAACGACTATCGTAAAAATTTATGGGGGGTGTGCTGGAAATCGCAAACGCAAAACGCAAGAATTTGGAGGCTGTTTTTAATACACTTTCAATCTAATGTTTATATTTTTTGTTAAACAATTCTGTTTAATAGAGAAATGTTTGTATAATATTTGTCATAAAATTCTTTTATTACAGAAATTTTACTAAAAAAAGACTTTTAAAATTCTTGCGTTTTGCGTTTGTTTGTTAAATTTTCGTTTTGTACGACTAGAAATCATACTTCTGAATTTCGTGATGATCGGTCTATAATTTACCATATTCCCTTATATAAAGCCCACTATCGGAAAACACTTTAGTACGCCTTAAACGTAACTACTGTAGTAAATAATTTACAGACGCCACAAAAAAAGCCCGCTTTGGGAATTAATTTGAATACGCCTAAAATCGTCACATTTTTGAGCACTGTGGTAAAACTTGTCTCAATTTAGTTTTATATAGCAAGAAATAGCACCCTGCAATTTTGTGATAATCTTGATAACTTGCAATATTTCGCATATCAAGCGACCTTCAGAAAGGCCCCTGAAAACGTAAAAAAATTGCACTGCCGCTTTCAAATTTGGTCCAATTTAGGTTTTTAGCCCTAATGGTTAGTGTTCGTCGAATCGACGAAGCTCATTTACACTTATTAATAAAACTTTTTTATATGTATTCAAATTGCGCTCTTTTTCAACAGGGTTAGCTGATGACGAAAGCTTAAAAAAAAAATAATAAATTTGAAAAAACAAAAAAGTGTTCAAATTCGTCCCAGTAAAAACTGCGCCTACAAAATAATGTGTTGTGTAATCAGAAAAACATAAAAGCACTACTTACAATTCTACTGAAAGAACCAATGAATTTTACAGGGGATGTCCCAAAATGAACGCATTTAAAAGTAAGTCATTATTTTTTTACCAACATACATCCAGGAAGAAGTAGTTATAGAAGCGGTTGTAGAAGTAGTTAAAGAAGAAAGCTACTAAATAATGAGTGGAAGAAGCTATTTATTTTGAAAAAGTAAGCGAAGTTTTTACTGGGTAAGTAATCAGGAAAAAGTAAAAATACTACTTCCAATTCTACTGAAAGAACCAATGAATTTTACAAGGGACGCATTTAAATGTAAGATATTATTTTTTACCTACTTAGATCTGAAAAATAAGTAGTTATAGAAGTAATAGAAGTAATGAGTGAAAAAAGCAATTCATTAACAAAAAGTAGGCGAAATTTGTGCTGGGGTATACAATTTTGAGAGAGAGAAGAAGAAATTTAAATTTTTATATTCTTGTTTAATAAAATGCTTAGCTAAAAAAATTTGTCGATATTTTACTTTAAACATTTTTTTTTCGACGAAGAGTAACCTTAATGTACTAAAATGAAGAGTAATCTTTCAGGGTTAAAGAGCAGTAACCCTTCTTCGGATTTCGTGATGATCCATCCATAATTTAAAATAGGTCCAATGAAAAATTCCCTCCTGAAAATCAATTAAATAAGATATTTAATTAAAATTAGAAATTAAAATTATTAAATCAAGCGGCTATTAAAGCTCTGACATGGTGTTTCTGCCATACTTTCTTAAAAGCTTTTTTTTTCTTATTTAAGAGTTTTTTTATCCATTTCAAATCTAATTCTCCATGAAACTATTGAAACTGAATACTTTTTAAGTCAAAGAGTTCTTTGAAAAAAAGAAATTTTCTATCATCATTAAAAATAAATTTTCCAGCGCATATTTATGCATCTTTAAGCAACAAATATTTACATAATGTTGAATTAAAGATCATAAAAATTTCTATAAATTTAAAAAACCTAATTGCAATTAAATAACATCTATTCTAAATAATTAAATTTGTTTAATCAAGCCATAAAAACCCATATTAGAAGATGACAATCGAAGTTTATAACAAACTGTAACTGTAAAATCGTATTTGTAATTTAATATTTTTTATTCATGTGACGGATGTCAGAAGATCATGTGCAGTGATCACGGATAAAATAAATTGTATTGATTTTAAGAACTGGATTTTTAAGATACATTAAGTTTAATTTCAACAAAATAAAAATGCTATTTAATCTCATAATTAGTTGAATGATATTGATAATTTATTTAAATAAAATGCATATCGATTACATACAGCTTAAGCAGCCAGCATTTTTGTTTGTTTATTGAATTCTTCGGCACGAGTATTGAATCGTCTTTCTATATTTTAGGTTAACTGGCGGCGGTACATCTACATATAAGATGTAAGTTCATGTAAGTTCATGTAAACAAATATTTACAATGCAGTTATTTAATCAATTGTTTATAAATAGCACAAACAAACAAACTAAAAAACTAAATACCAGCAACCAATATTTACAAATTTTTAATGTTTTCTTTTATTCTTTTGTAATTTGATCTTTGAGCAACTTTCTAAAATACCTTATTATGTCGTATTACGAAAATCTTATAAAATTAGATAATAGAATTAAGAAGTTAGATTGCTGTATGCGGCTGAGCCGAATCTTTAATACCCTTAGCCAAGAATTGTGATTTTTAAGGAGTTGAGTTTAGAGGTTAAGAGTTTTTCGGGAGTGGGATTTATATGAAATCTATTGTATATTTTAAACTCTATCAAAGTGGTGTAATTTTAAGTCAACTTAAAAAAAATATTGCCTACCTTGAAGCAATTTTGTAAAGGAGACGATCTTACGGAATCACTTACCAATGCGCTTTTTTAATATGCCTGACAGACATATAGTTTCAATACCATGGTATGCATACTACAGTAGTATATAAACCATCAATATACCACTTTGTTTCATGATTTAATTGTAGTTTAGGTTGACACACATGTAGCATACCATGATAGTATAGTTTACAAATCTTATGTCTGTCAGGAGTATAAGGCATGATTTTTGTTCGAAATGAGCTGCAATAGTTTCTGTTTATTCTAGAAAGCAAGTTTGTCCAAATCTTGCTAATTTTTTACTTTTTTACAAATTTTAGCACAATGACTTTAGTCGTTCGAGTTAAAGAAGAAGGTAAGTGAGAAGAAGGCACGTATGATAAAGCTGGCGATTTACTATCCTATTTAGTCGTGCGATTTGTCAAGTCGTGCGATTTGTATATGCCCAAAATTGAGGCCCTTCCGCTACATATATCAGATTTAAAATTCCTCAACAATATTATATTTAAGCCGTGCTTACATTGGTTTTAAATATGTCCAGTAGTTTCCGAGATATCAATGAAGTTTTGAAAAAAAGAACAAATTTTATTATCGCACCATGGTGAATGGTATACAGTGTTCGAAACAAAACACTAAATATCGCTCCTTAGTGTTCGGTTTGGTGGATTTGTGGAAAACACAAACGCTTATAATGTGTGGGTAGAAAATCATTAAAAAAATAACGTTTCCCTGTTTGTCATCTTTCGAACACAAAAATAATACTGTTTTTATTCAACTCAACAAAAGATGAGAACATTTAATTCCGTTCGGTTATTTTTAAACCACAAACTTAATTGTGTTCAGTTCGGCTCATTAATGTTCGTCCCTTCTGGCTGGTAATAAAAACCAAACATTTTTCACAAAAACAAAATACACATTCGAAAAAAACAAAAAGCCGGCAAAATAATTTTACACAAACAAAACGTATACACAAGCTGTCGTTGTTAAAATTTTTTGCTTGTTCATTTCTTTATCAATGTAAAAAAAGAAACATTATAGAACATTAAAATATAATGATTGTCTACAGTATCATTGCAATTGTTCTGTTTTGAGGGAAGAACAGAACACTATATAATATGTTCGACTCTTTCTTAAAAATAGTTACGAACTGTATTGAGGGTTTTGTTCGTCTACAAAAATGCTTAAAAAAGACATCGTTCCTGGGCGTGTGAGCCGAACCCTAAATAACACAGCCCGACAAAATTAAAAAAAATTCAAAAAATTTTTTTCATCAAAATTTCTTATTTACAGTTATGGTAGTTGCCAAAAAAAAACATTTTTTCCGTAAAAAAATTTTTTGTGTAATTGCTAGCTAATTAACGGGAATTTTATATGTACAATATTATTGAGAACGTAATTTTTTCTTGTTGCACTCCAATTGAATATCGGAAGTTAGTTGCTTGTAAGAAGTGGTTTATTGCAATTGGCAAAGTTTATTAAAAAAGTGTTGATCTATGGCAACTACCATAACTGTAAATAAGAAATTTTGATGAAAAAATTTTTTTGAAAAAACTAACAGACGGTCATAAATGGAGGTCATAAGTGAAGGGTATAAAAAAGCTATATCATGAAAACTAGAGCTGATAGGGACAAACTGATTACAGATTTGAATTCAGCGCACCAAAATTAACTAGAATCAGTTGATAAATTCAAAGAAGCAAATTGAGTGTTGGCCTGTGTAATGATCCGTTTATTTTTGATGACTGATGGTATATAAGATTCGGCACATCCGAATAAAGCACTCTTACTTATTTTTATATTATAATAATTTTGACTTAACTGCACATTCTCCTTTGCAAGATTTTGGGTGTATGAAAATCAAAAATGCTGTTATCTTAAATGCATTTTCCTGCCTTAATGTGATGGTATACAATTGTGGTTACCTGTACAAAAGTGCAGCTAAAGAAAAGTGTTTGATTTAAAAGTAGAATTAAAAAAATAGTTTTATTAATACATAAATTGATATTTTATTAAAATTTTATTTAATCAAAGTTATTTACGGGAATACAAAATTTATCATTAATACGATTTCTGTATGACGTGCTAAATTCCCAATTTTCCATATTTGATAAATACACTGAAATTTATTGTTGAGGGAAAGCTAGCTTCTATGCGCATTTCACTGGTTGCTTAGGCCAGCTCATCAGGAAACCTTTTCCTAAGATTTTAGAAAAGCTAAAAATATTATACAAATAAAACCCTAAAGCGAATAAGAATTTTAAACACTCAAAGTCTTACTTGTAAGTAACAATATCAAAGCTTAAACAAAACACCAACAATAAACAGTGAGTTTATCTTTTCTTACATCCCTCTACAATTGGTTGGGTTCTTTCCGACTCGAATTGTAGTTATAAGTGGGTAAAAAGAAAAAACAAAATTAAAAAATTAATTGTTTCATTCTATTGTCTTCGTAAGAAAACAACAAAAAAACCAATTTGCCAATTCAGTTTTCTGCATGGGCACATGCGAGTATATTATCAAAGTTATTTACGGGAATACAAAATTTATCATTAATACGATTTCTGTATGACGTGCTAAATTCCCAATTTTCCATATTTGATAAATACACTGAAATTTATTGTTGAGGGAAAGCTAGCTTCTATGCGCATTTCACTGGTTGCTTAGGCCAGCTCATCAGGAAACCTTTTCCTAAGATTTTAGAAAAGCTAAAAATATTATACAAATAAAACCCTAAAGCGAATAAGAATTTTAAACACTCAAAGTCTTACTTGTAAGTAACAATATCAAAGCTTAAACAAAACACCAACAATAAACAGTGAGTTTATCTTTTCTTACATCCCTCTACAATTGGTTGGGTTCTTTCCGACTCGAATTGTAGTTATAAGTGGGTAAAAAGAAAAAACAAAATTAAAAAACAAATTGTTTCATTCTATTGTCTTCGTAAGAAAACAACAAAAAAACCAATTTGCCAATTCAGTTTTCTGCACGGGCACATGCGAGTATATTATCAAAGTTATTTACGGGAATACAAAATTTATCATTAATACGATTTCTGTATGACGTGCTAAATTCCCAATTTTCCATATTTGATAAATACACTGAAATTTATTGTTGAGGGAAAGCTAGCTTCTATGCGCATTTCACTGGTTGCTTAGGCCAGCTCATCAGGAAACCTTTTCCTAAGATTTTAGAAAAGCTAAAAATATTATACAAATAAAACCCTAAAGCGAATAAGAATTTTAAACACTCAAAGTCTTACTTGTAAGTAACAATATCAAAGCTTAAACAAAACACCAACAATAAACAGTGAGTTTATCTTTTCTTACAGATAAACTCACATGTATACATGTATGTATGTATATTTAATATAAAAGTAACATTAACAAAAACAACGAGAATTCACAAAGAAAACAAAGATTTATGAAAAAAAAACAAAATAATTCCGATTTACATATATTTTTATAAACAGCTTAAATTGGATATCTATGTGAAAAAATGGCCACCATATTTTTTTCATGTGTGCAGCTAACTTTGATGTTTTAAATGAAAATATTTTAAAGCAGCTCAAAAATATGATAAACAAATGTATACAAAATGCACGTTAACAAGGCTTTTGAAGAATAATTCCAGAAAATATATATTTTGGGCAGTTAAGTCAAAGTGCAGCTAACTTAAATTTTTTGTATGAAAATAATTTTTAGATTCCAAAAATGTTGGGCACTTATCTTAAATGTATAGGTATAGAAAGCGCACTTAAAAAAGGAATGTGTATGGAATTATAATGAATAATGCCAAAAATTATCAATTTTGTGCAGTTAAGTCAAAAGTGCACGCAAACAAAAGGCAATTAAGTCAAAACAACTTTATTAGTGTTTTTTTTTATGTTTTATCAAAAGTAACTTATCTTCGACTACACTGAAAAAATGCTTCATATATTTAATGAATTCTTTTCATTAAAAATTTTCATTGGTTAAATGAAAATTTTCATTGTCTAAATGAAATTTCATATAATGAAGTATTTTCGTTGAAATCGCTTCATTGGATTTCGTAATTAAAAAATTAAAAATTTTCATTGGATATATGAAAACTCAAGTTTGTCCAAGTTAAACAAAAAATTTTAATTGGGAACATAAAAAACATAACTATATTCATAAATTAATACAAAATTATAGTTTCCTTAAAAAAAATGTTAAATTGTTAATTAAAAAATGTAATTTTTTTTAACTATTTCATACATCTTATGTAATATGCCATTAAATTTATGAAATCAAAACTTTTTTTAATAAAAGCAACATATTTCAATAATTGAAAAAAAAAATAATTTTTAACATTCAAATAACTCTATAGTCTCAATATTTAAAAGCATAAAAATATTTCGAAAAAGCACGCTTTCATAAATTTAAATTTTCATTATGACAATGAAAAATGTCATTATAGTAATGAAACAAAAACTTTCAATCCATAAATATGTATGTTTTTAGTTTTTTTAATATGTACATAACTACCTACATATAGTATGTAATAAGTAATGAACAAACAAATGTTCTCCTTTAAAAAAAACACACCCTTATTTTAAACTGTTGTTGACAAATGATGTATACGAAAAAGCTTGTTCTCTCTCTTTATGTGGTCTTTTTTTATTATGCGTTAGCAAAAAATATCAACGTTGTTATTGTTGTTATGGACAATTTAATCTCATATTTACGCTTTTAATTGAGTAATGGCAAAAAACATGGTTTTTTTTATTCAAAAACTACACTACCCCGGTAGGCTAGCTGGTAGTGAGCTAGTCTATCAGCGCCGAGGTTGCGGGATCGATTCCCGCCAGTGAGTCTGGTTCCTGCAGACAAACGTAAAGCTACGAGGGATTAGTTAAAAAAAAATAAATAAATTTAAAAAAAAAAACAAAATAAAAAAAAAAAAATTTTAAAAAATAAAGTAAAAAATTGGTTTTTTTTTGTTTCTCGCGCTGTATGGCATGTTGAGCCGTCTTGATGGAACAATTTCTCCAACAAAAAATTATCAATATTTTACGATTGGAAATGTTTTTTGTTAGTGGCCTTTATAATGTAGACCGATCATCATGAAATGTGGCAGCGTAGTTTATTGTCATATAAAATTTTGCTACGATTTTAGTCGAAATAAATTTGTAAAATATTAGCCGATTATCACAAAATTCAAATTTCATTGCGTTATCTTGTTCGGGCATTTGCTTGAAATCTAGTATGGGGGAGGCTGGCTTAGAGTATAAAATTGTTAGATGATTATTCTTCCACCATTCCTGGGTTGCACATTATTGCGACAAATCAATTATTTCTGAGAAATAATGGATACATATGTCTATAGCTCGACTTATGAACGGATCTTGCTTAATTTATGTAGATAAATTTCTATTGCTATCTGGATAGAAATATGTTACATCCTAGCTCCCATCTTATTAGGATGTTCGATAAATTCATTTCAGCAACAAATATTAAAACAACTCCTTTTAGTCATGAAAATCCAGTTCTTAAATGAATATTGAAAATATGTATTACAAACGTTACGAAAAGCTCATATAAACCCATTCTACATGTCAATACGAAACTGTATATAAATTATTCAGTTTTTTGTGTACTTAGCTGTTTTGAAAAGCTTCATTAAAGTACTTTTCCATTCAAAAAGAAAGATAGTGTTGCTTATTTTGTAACTCAAACGCCATGTTTGCAGCCAGGTTCCACCCGGTTTAAATAACAAAAAATATTACAAAAAACATATTACAAAAATAAAACTTGCATCTCGAAAAAAAACTGAATTGCTGTATGAGAACCTCTGCATAATTCTTACGTATTTCAGTGATAAATATTAAAATATTCATATTAAAATTTTTTATTATTCATTTATGTCCAATTCCAAGTTATTCTAATTATAAATTGGGCGTAAGTTTAAATATACATACATAAGTATGTTTAGATGACAAAATATCTTTAAAACCTAAGATAAAAAAAATTATGAATTATAAGATTGATGTTTATTTTTTTTTTACTCTTTTTTGTTATTTTAGAGCTGTAATAGTACCAATGAACACGTTAAATACATTAAAAGATCAGAAATCTTTAGTAAAACATATTTTCTGAGCGTCAAGTGTACAAACATATTTTTCATTTGCACAAGTGTTGAAACGTTTAAATTTTTTTTCTATTTGAAAAATTATATTATTTTTAAATACCGAAACGATTGTACCGGTATAATACCGGTATTAAGGAATTTTATGCAAAAAACTAATTTCGATATCGGTATCAATACCAGTGTTCAATTTAAACGGCATTGGTACTGGGATCGGTATCGGTTACCAGCCTTGGTATTTACAAAATATTAACAATTAGTATTTATTTGTAATAGAAAAGGTGTTACCGCCATTTTAAAACTATTTCTAATATTTTTTTGGTATTCATTAATCTTTTTTGTCTTACTAACCTACTAAATAATCCCAACCCGCTCAATTTTTGACAGATAATGTATTTATAAGAGATGCCAGACACTTATCAAAAACTTTTTAATCAACTGATATACATGCATATGTTTTTATAAACCCGTTTTGTTTTCCTTTATTTAGGAACATAAGTCGATAGGAGTTTAAGGACGAATACAACGATACCTTTAAAGTCGACATCCATCCAGGCACTTGGAAGAAATTAACATACCTACATACACACAAGATATGCGCGCAAAACATAACACTTCCTTGACAGTCGACTAAAATAGCAAAAGAATTATTTCTTATCTAAGCGTTAACTTTTGAACAAACTTTTGTAAAGGCAGGCATCATATCCTTTCCCATATCCCTTGTCCCTAACATATTTTATACTAAATTCAGTTCATCATAAATCTTTCTTATAGAAACCCAAACCAATTTTTATTCGGACACTAAAAAATATTTAAAACCTTTTTAGTAAAATTAACTTTTTACAACGAATACAAAACAACAATTGCCTTTCTAATAAATAACTACACCTGTCTAGTGCTCTACTTTCCACAAAATTAACTTAATGAATTTACAACAGAAATCCGTTCAATTGAAATGTTGGAAAATAATTAAATTGAAAATTTATTTCAAGTGTCACATGAAAATAGAAAACCACAAAATACAATGACTAATTAGTATTGCACAGCCAAAAATTGTTTAAGCACATACAAACATTAACAGCAACTTAAAGCATGCACACCAAACACACACATACAGAAGTATAGATGACCAATAAAAAGAACAACACAGATGGCCAAGTGGTCAAGATGCGATGACTGCAAGTATTCGTATCGGCTCCACTGCAAACGTAATAGATTCATGTACATTTTTATAAAAATGGTTTACCAAAAAGGTCACCACACAAATAAGTTTTGTTTGACTGCAACATATGGGCCATCAATATCTGCAACACATGCAACAACAGCAACCATGAGCCATCTAATTGACATAGAAAAGGACAACACAAGATACTACAAAAGAATAAACTGAGAAATTAATTAAAAACTCAATTGGTCAATATGTAACATGTCGAGTGGCTCGGTACCAATATTAAATTTCTATATTTATTGTAATACACACTAGATGTATGTATGTTTGTAAGTCAGTCACTGGTGGTGGTGCATCATTGGTAGGATATTTTCACACAAACAAGTGCAAGTGAGAAATAAAAGTAAAAAGGAAAAAATTGTTTGTTTACTTTATTTGGTAACTGAACCTATTTAAAGATATTTTTATTCTTTAAAAGCAGAAGAGTAAAAGAGTCTATTCATCGGCATTAGTCTTCATATTCGTTCTTTGGATATCGTATATAAAATCAAAATGTTTCTAATGAGCAAAGTAAAGGTTCGTCTCTTCAAAATTAGGCTTTCCATTATTTCACAAGCACAGGACACCACGGCACTTAGAAATAAATTTTCGAGAATGAACACAATTTAAGAGCCATGGGCAATCATGGACCCGCCAAAACAAAATTATGTTGTGAGCTTATGATTCATATAAAACTTCTTTTTATTAAATATATATATATATGTATGAGGGCTAACATTTTTTGGGGTTATCGACCTTAGAATTTAAAAAAATATTTAAAATAGGTCGTTACTTACTGGATCGTATAAAATTTAAGTGTGCATAATTGTATCTGTATACAACCACTTTACAATAAGGTTCAAATCGACAAGTCACTACCAAAACTTATGAATTGATTAATGTTTGCACTTTACTTTATCTGAACCGAATCACGTAAAAATATTGCAAGAGATATGTACATAAGGAGGGCTCACAGCTAAGCCGAACCAAGTCATGAAATATCATACTATTTCAAAACGGATGCGAGATTCTCCACAAAGTTTAACTCTTTTCAATTCTGTTACAGACTTAATCAAAAAGAGTTTCGATCCTTAGCTAACGGTAGTTAGCCCAAGTCAGCGGCTACAGAAATTACTCTCCACCTAAAATTATTTTCGGCTTGTCTTTATTAATTTGGCTCGCTTCAGCTCTGAGTCCTCCATATATAAGTTATACTGTCATATTATGGACTGTCGTTGATCTAGGGGGTCAGGTTAAGTCGTGGACCGATTTTAATTAATTTTTATTGCCTTGGTGCCTGACATATGAAATGCATTTAAATGCAGAGAAAAACATGTTTCAATATGGCCACCTCCAACAAAACTTTTTTTTAAGAAAACTGTAAACATATTATGTTTAATTTAAATAGATTATTGTCACCGGCAACCATATATGGTTAAATTAGTCCTCCATCAAGAAGCCACAACTTATTTTTAAATGCTTCAAATACAATTGCTCATAAAAGTCTCTGGCGGGAGTTTAACCGGCCATTGTTGTTTTTATATTTACAGAATTAAAATTCGACATTTAAAAATGTAAAATGTAATACAAAAAGTTAGTTTCTGCTTAATTCGAAACTTTTCCTGAAATACCAAGTGAACACCTCTTTAACATCCGGAGAATAAATTATTTTAAAGTGTGCCTACAAACACTCGCACATAACTTTGCAAAACAATGCCCTGACACTTCGACGTTTTTTTTTTAGATTCACTATCCGTTTGAGAACGTAATTCATTGTATTTGAGTGTCAATATGTCATAGAGGAATTAATAAAATTCCAACATTATAGTACGTGTTTTTCATGAGAATTATAACTTTTTTTTCATGTAGATTCAATACTTCTACAGCAATTTGGTATTTGTTTGTATGCGACAACAACATATGGTTGGTGCTTCCGACTATGTATTGTTTTACATGTCAGTGCTTCACATAGGAAGTTCAAATTATTTTCAATTTTTATTTTATTAGTTTCGTAGACAAATTCATATAAAAATCCACCAAATTTTATGAAACCATTAAAACGTGAGCCAAAATAGCGTAACTGTCATTGGCTATTTGTTGATGTTAACACACTGAGAAAATAATAAAAATCACAATTTTATTATGTGGAAATTATCTATACGACTGGAAACTTGTTCACACATACCAGATACAACATTCAATGATGTATTTATTTTAATAAAAACCCTGAAGGAAACCTGGGTGCAAGTGTCTCCAAGTCACCAGTTTTGTCGACTATTTTGGTGAAATTGTTAACGAAGTGTCTACACTACACTACATTTGTGTTTTATCAAAAACAACTGAGAAGTACAATTCTTATAAAAGCTAAAGAAATATTAAAAAATAAATATAAAATAAACTTTTAAATCAAAATGGAAAAAATCTCACACATCCTTTAAAGAAAAGCGTGGGGCGCCCATACCAACCTGAACTTAAAAAAACATGACTGTGTTTCATAACAAAGCGCCCCACGCTTTTCTTTAAAGGATGTGTGAGATTTTGTCCATTTTGATTTAAAAGTTTATGGTTAAAAGGCGGTTAAATTAAAGTTACAAGATTTGATGCTCCGAAGTGGATGTAAAGAAAACTATTTTACAAAAAAAAAACTTCTGCCCCCCCCCCCTAAATTCATCCTGGCTACGACCATGTATTCGCGTATTGTCACCGGGAGTAAGAATGCCTGCAAAGTTTCATCCATTTGCACTGAGTAAAAGGCGGTTAAATTAACGTTACAAGATTTGATGCTCCGAAGTGAAGCTAAAGAAAAGCACTTTGCAAAAAAAAATTTTGCCCCCCCCCCTAGATTTCATCCTGGCTACGCCCATGTATTCGTGTATTGTCATCGGGAGTATGAACGCCTGCAAAGTTTCATCCATTTGCATTGAGTAAAAGGCGGTTAAATTAACGTTACAAGATTTGATGCTCCGAAGTGAAGCTAAAGAAAAGCACTTTGCAAAAAAAAATTTTGCCCCCCCCCTAGATTTCATCCTGGATACGCCCATGTATTCGTGTACTGTCATCGGGAGTATGAACGCCTGCAAAGTTTCATCCATTTGCTATGAATAAAAGGCGGTTAAATTAACGCTACAAGATTTGATTTTCCGAAGTGAAGCTAAAGAAAAGCATTTAAAAAGATTGTTATGATTTCGTATTCGTACCAAAAGCTTAGACTACATTCACTAAAATGTACTAGAGATTCTCTGGTTCCAATGTGGTCATATGTTCCCAAAGAAACTACCTATTCAGTAGTAGATTTCCAATGACATACACATGTTAAATGTCTATAGTAAATTACATTGTCTGGGGTATAATAAGTCACTAGTACTGGTGACTGTGTCAATAGTGAATCAGTACAGATTCACTAGTGACATTTCCTGCAGGGTATAAACTAAATAAACGCAATTTATAAAAAAATTCTTTATTTATGCACACACACACACACACACACGTATATTTTCGTATACTTATGCTGCATTTTTCCATCAATTAACTTTAGACTAAAGGCCTCTGCCAATTCTATTTAAACACAAATTTAAATCGTTGAAAATTGTTTATACTCAATACTGTAGTATCGCAGTCACAAACAATCACTATGTGAACGTGAAGAAGCCAAAAACGGATGCTTCACTTTGACAGCGGATACACAAAATACTCCCAGAAAATTTCAAGGGGACTACGACCAGTATTCTAAGGTGTTACACACACCGGCACAAATGCAATTTACCCTCTCCACAATTGTGGTATGGTTATAAAAATATTTCAAGTGAATAAATGGTGCTGTGATCTATGTACTTAGTACCCTTCACAACTATAAAGGCGTTTGATCTGATAGTTCTTTCTCAAAAAATTATTTCGGTTTTCTTATATAATTTGATAACAGAAACCGTTTTTGAGTTACGCGAATATATGATATGCATCCTCCTTAATTTTCGAAACAAAGGTACACTCAAAAGAAAAATCAATCCATCCGTACTCAAATCAATCCCAAGCGGTATTAATAGTACGGTGAGTACGGATTTTCTTGAATCAAGTACAGAAAGATTGATTCAGGTTCGGATTTTCAATCGCAAAATACTTAAATTATCCATATTCAATCCGGATTTCGTACTTGAAATAATCCGAAAATGAGATTGATTAAAGTAAAGCTAAGATTGAATCAATCTCAAAATGCGCTTGATTCAAGTCGAATTCGTGTTTGAAAAAAACCAAAAAAGAAACTAGAAAGAAAAAATTATGATGATTGATTTACTTACTCGTGCAACACCTTACAGAATGATAAAACACCAACATCATGCCCAATATGGATTTTTTTTTAACTAGAGAGAGGAGAGGAGTTCAAATTAACTTTTTAATCTCTCGTGGTATACATGAGTCTGGCCAGAACTTTTTTCAATGTGTATGGAAAATCAAAACATGCGTGAGCCGGAGGGTAAAACACAACGAAAAGTTTAACCTTTTTTTTAATTGATTTAAGAATTTTATACTTATTTCAAGAAATTCCGGGATTGATTTTCGAAAGTAATCCCATTTAGGATTGTTTTGAGTACGTTTAAGTGTTATTTGTACTTGAATTTTTGAGTACGACTCGTACTTAAAGTAATCATAAAAATCTTGATTTATCCCGAGTATTTTTCTTTCTGTGTATATCTTTAAAACCACAGTTAATCTAAAAACCGGTTAGCACCACTGGATTCAACGCAGTGATGCATTTTAAATTTTTTGTTTTGGGCAAACTTGGCGATGTAAAAGGGCCAAAATACCTTTGAAAGGGCCAAACAATTTTTTTAATATACATACATACATCCATATGTGATTATTATGTTTGTATTTAAATAAAACCAATAGTAAAACATAGATTTTATTCATTTTTGTTTTACTTTGATATTACACACTTTATGTTTCACAAATACCATTGCTCAGAAGCAACATGAAATTTAATTTTTCAATACAAAATTTAATTTATGTATGAAGCATTTTTATCATTTGACGGTCCACTTTGATTTTTTGAAATTTACCTACTTAATATAATTCTAATTTAAAGCAAGACTGATTTGCACATAAAAGTTACATTTCTTACTTTAAAGGGCCAAGTATGCAAAACAATTGGTTTGACAAAAACAACAGGATGTTTTTATGAATATTTAAAATTTTTGATTTTTATACTAACAACCGCTTGTGTGGTTTAAAAAGCAATGTAATAGTAAGAAAATAACTTTGAAAAAGGTATTAACCGATTTGTTTCGTTAACTAATCCCGCGAAACTCTACGCTTGTCTGCGTGAGGCCACACTCCGACACTGATAGACCAGCTCACTACCAGATAGTTTAATTTTTACCTGAAAGAGCCAAAATAGAGTTCTACAGGGCCATCAAACGTTCAAAAGTGCCGAAAATAGCCCAATTGTGCCACGTTTTGCATCACTGATTCAACGTACACCATTTTTTGTTGAATTTTCCTATTTCAAAGTCGCAATATTTTGCGAAACAGTATTCAAGTATTAAAATCGCCAGGTCGGTATTTTTTCCAAATTTTATAAAAACCGGACATTTAACAGAATAGTGTGCACATTTTCTGTACTACACAGCAAAATTAAAAATTGATTTGAATTAAAAAATGTATGATGCTAATTAAAAAATTCATTAAACTTGCAAAATTAAACAAATTAATCGTATCAATTAAATCTCTACGTATATAAAAATTACGTGTATGTTCGTGATCGCTAAACTCAAAAACTACTGGACCGATTTTGACCAAATTTTATATGCAAGCTCTACGGGCCGTGAGTAGTGTTTCTGTGTAGTTTGATGGAGCAATCTTCTTATCTAATCAACCGGTTTTCTTAAAATTTGACATGCAGACACCGTAACATCTAATCATTAAATTTGTGATTTGAAGGGAAATAGGGCAAAAGGGATAAAGGGGGTAAAAGCTCCTCCTTCCTATATCTTCTTAACCAATCAACCGGTTTTAATTTTGACATGCAGATACTGTAACATCAGAGAAGAAATAAGTAATAGGGCGTGAAATAGGACAAACGGGGTAAAATCTCCCTCTCCTTATATCGTGTTTTGTTTTACTGTCAAACATCTTCAGTTTGGGCTATAATTTAACCATGAATCGTCTTACAAACGAACAACGCTTGCAAATTATTGAATTTTATTATCAAAAAATTTATCGAAAAATTGTGTTCAGCGACGAAACTCATTTTTGGCTCAATGGGTACATTAGTAAGCAGAATTGTCGATTTTGGAGTGAAGATCCGCCAGAAGCATTGCAAGAGCTACCAATGCATCCAGAAAAAGTCACAGGTTGGTGCGGTTTATGGGCTGGTGGCATCATTGGACCGTACTTCTTCAAAGATGATGCGAATCGTAACGTAACTGTGAATGGTGAGCGCTACCGTGAGATGATATCCAACTTTTTTTTGCCCAAAATGCAAGAGCTTGACTTGCATGACATGTGGTTTTAATAAGACGGTGTCACATGCCACACAGCACGCTTAACAATGGACTTATTGAGAGGCGAGTTCGGTGAACATTTTATTTCACGTTCGGGACCGGTCAATTGGCCGCCTAGATAGTGCGATTTAACGCCTTTAGACTATTTTTTGTGGGGCTATGTTAAAGCTCATACACACATGCCCGCTTCAATTTACGCATTGGAAGACAACATTGAAGCATTTATTTATGAGATACCGGCCGAAATGTTGGAAAGAGTATGCCAAAATTGGACTAAGCGGATGGACCATTTGAGGCGCAGTCACGGTCAACATTTGCATGAAATAATCTTCAAACATTAAATTATATGAACCGTACTATCGATTCATATAAAGATTTCATGCATTCTTCTGAATTTTATGTGTTTTTTTTTAAACTTTCCGATAGCTCTTAAAAAATCACCCAATATCTTCTTAAATAATCAACCAATTTTCTTGAAATTAGGCAGGCAAATAGTGGAACATCTGGAAGGAATTATAACCTATATGTTTAATTATTTAGGCCGTGAAATATGGCAAAAGCGGTAAAAGCTCCACCTCCCAATATCTTTTTAACTTATCAACCGGTTTTCTTTAAATTTGGCATGCAGACACTGTAACATCTAATCATTAAATTTGTGATTTGAAAGGAAATAGGGCAAAAGGCATAAAGGGGGTAAAAGCTCCTCCTTCCTATATCTTCTTAGCTAATCAACCGGTTTTCTTAAAATTTGACATGTAGATACTGTAATTTTGCATTCTTATTTGGGATAAAACCGGCTTAAATTTGTATTTTTTTTAATATGTGGACAGAGAACTAACAATGTTCAAATTAACAAATACTTTTTAACAACCTAAAAATTATTTCGTTATTTAATTTAATGCTTAATTCCTTGGACCACACAAATTCAGGACTCTTTTCCGCATTCCCGGGAAATGAAAAACTTATTACTTTTAAAAATAACTTTGGTGTTTTTTGTGATATTGTTGTTTAAGCTTAAAGTTAAATGGGCCGTATGACAATTAAAGTCTAGAAAATATGATGAATATTTATTTATTTTCCACTTTGTAAGTGGCATGGAAATATTAAGAAAAACTAAAACTAATAACAAACCCTCGAAAAAAAGATGGCAATAAAATATAAAATTGTATCCTGTTTATTATATAAAAAAAGGAAATAAAACAGAAATTGCAATAAATCTCTGCGATGAGGGCATGTGTCATTTGTTGCATACTTATTAACATGCGTCAAAGACATAACATCAGTGCCAGCAACCAACCAGTTGTCCAAAGACATCAACAACTAAAGCAGCATCAGTTGTAACGTTAGTAGGAGAGTTAACAATAAAAATGCCAATAAATACAAGCAACAACAAACAACAGTAAAATACCAAATGCAGCATTAAAAATATTTACTCGAACAATAAAAACTCCCTCCAAAACAGCAAATAAAAGCGATTAAAATAAAAAACCAGCACATTCGTATTTGAGCAGTAAGAAAAACAAATTAAATTTTTTATGAAAGAACAAATATTTCCAATGACAACGCTTTTGAATATATTAACGCCTCCACAAAAAAAAAAAAATATGTTAGCCAAGGGAAGCAGCAACAATCAAGTAGTCACTCTCACTCATACTCTACATCATCCTTAGAGGGCATAGCGGACATTACAAGAAGGATCTTTATTGGGAGTGTTTGTGAGTTTTTGAGTACTCATCAAGTTGAACTGCTGTGCACCACTTTGGTCACAGTTGTTGTCATGATGTTGTGACATGTTGCTCGTAAAAAATCACAAAATGTTTGTGTCTTCAAAATGATTAATTGCTTAAAATAGTGATGACAGAGAATTAAACACAATAAAATTTCAAGAAAAAACTCATGAAATGTATAAAAGAGGAAACAAAAAATCAGCAGGGCCTTTTGTGAAATCGGCTTAAATATTGGAGGGAAATATGCATTGAAAATTGGCTAGAAGGGAAAGAGAGCGAAAAAAACCTAACTCAGCTGTCAAAAAACACTAACTATCAGGCCTGCTCTGAAAATCACGTGATTTCAAATCTTTTAAAATCACACCTGTGATTTTGTGGTTTTCGAAAATCACACCATTTTTGTGTTTCTCGGTGCGCTTTCGACAATTAAAAATCGCACCGAAAAACACAAAAACGGAACACCACAATTTTACATGTGTGTTTTAAAAAGGCAAATGTGAATCAAAATCACGTGATTTGAATTTAGGTGATTTTCAAAGCAGGCCTGTATATGATTGTGTAACGAAATGTGTTTGTTATTGTATTTTTACACGAACGGAAATTTTAAAGATACATATTTTTTTATTTTGTTTTGAGAGAGTTTCCGTTCTAGTCAATCTTCTATGGCAATATGCTGACAATAGTACTTGAAAAAATTCAGATTAGTAAACAGAGATGGTCAAGACATTATCAAGGAGCAGAAGTTCAAATTTATTAGTTTTATTAAGTTAAAAGGTTTTGTACTTGAAGTAATAACCAAATTAACCCTTAAAGGGCGATCTTGAGTTTGGCTGTCTTTTGCTTTTTGTGTTAAATTTTGACGTATGTCGTGAGATTTTATGCCCCACAATTTTTTAGAACATTTCGTCTTCACCTTTTTTTTCCTATAGGTGGTTCTTACGATAAGTTAGAATAGGGCCAAAAAGTTACAGTCTTAAGGGCAGTAGAGGGTTAGTCTGAACCCAAAAAATATTTGCCATAATAATTTATACTACGTTGCTGAACTACCCTAAGTCCCAGATGTAAGGAGCACAGAGTTGTTTATACAGGCCAAAAGGGGGGAAACCTTAACCCCAATAAAATAAAACTTCGATATAATCTTTTAAACGCCGCACATAGGGATAGAATAACTTGTATTCTTGGATCACTTGCAGTTAAAATAAATGTCAAAAGTGCTCTAGTGTTTTTGTAGGGAATCTTTAATGGGATACTTTATTGACATTTTTGTGCAAAAAATGGCTCAAGTTCGGGTTATTTTGCTTATTTGGCCCAATACTGCAAGGTTGTATGTAACATTTTTTTCCGATTTTCAGGAAGTAATATTTTTGGGTTGTATGGGGCAATTTTAAACTTTTACCCCCGCATTCATAAAGGTGTATTACCAAGTAATGCTGGTTTTTAATGTGTTTTTTTTTCGCAAGTAAACTTAATTTAAGCCAATATATTTTTACGAAAGTAACTTTAGTTAAGAATTAGTTGTAATTATTAGTTAATAATTAGTTGAATTTATTAGTTATCTTGTATTTATTAGTTAACTTGTATTCATAAGTAATTTTATTAGTTTACATCGTTTTTGTTATAATTTAGTACACTTCAATCCCAATGTGCAGAAAGCCCTAGAAATGACCGTTAAAAAAGCTTCTTCAGTATAAGAGGTAAAATTATGTAAACATAAGTGCTACCATAAATCAAAGTGTGGTGAATAAAAAAAGCCTCGAATCTTCGAAAAACATTTCGAATATTCTAGACAACCAAATTGCAGTATAAATACTAGCGGCGAGTAGCAGAACGAGATCATTCTTAGTTCAGACTTTGTCAATAACGCATAACGCTGAGAAAATTATAGTTGGTTGTGAATAAAAGCTATAAATTACGGTTGTTAAAAAGACTTAGTACTAAATAGAGTTGAATAAATTGTAAATAGTGTTTAAAGTGTTTGTGTTTTATTTATTTTATTAAAGTTGCAATAAAGAACTCGAAACGGTTTATTATAAAGGAAATAAACCAAAACGTTATTGAAAGGCAGTAACGTAACAATTGGTGTCAGAAGTGAAATTGCATAAATAAAATAAATAGATTAATAAAAGTAAAAAAAAAAAAAAAAATTATAAAATAAAAAAAAAATAACAAGAAGACAGCAATGAAATTTGAAGAGCTTAAAGTAGAACAGCTCAAGAAAGAATTGGGCAAGTTGGATCTGCCAACTGCAGGTAATAAAGCAGAGCTGCAGAAGAGACTAATAGATGAATTCGAGCGACGCAATATGGACATTGTGAGCTACGAATTTGAGGATAAAGAAGACATAGAGGTATGTACTCGTACAGTTGCTAGCGGTATGGACTTAAATACAATGTTTACCGCTATGATGGAGCAAATGAAGAAAATGTCAGAAGAAAATTCTAGAAAAATTGACGAAAATTCTAGAAGCATGGTATTGATGATAAAAGAAAATTCGAGCGATATCTTGGCTGAAACTTCTAGAAAGATTGATGAAACTTCTAGAATAATGAATGAAAATGTGGAAAAAATGGTAAAGGAGAATTCAGTTACCATATTAGCCGAAATTCAAGAGAATTCTAGAATAACAAACGAGAAACTTCAAGAGATTTCCAGTGAAATGAACGAAAGAGTAAATGAAATGGAAATAGAATTTAACCAGAAGCTGACTGAAGTAACAACAAAGGTAACAGATATGGATGAAAAGTTTCATCATCTTGAAGCAAAAGTAAATAGTCTACAATGCCAAGAGGGACCAGTGCGTGTTATTCCAGAAGTTTCTAGTAGAATAAAGGCCCCTTGCTTTGACGGTAGTGTTCCATTAAATGTTTTCAAGTTCCAGTTCGATACAGTTGCTAACAGAAATGCATGGAACAGTGAGGAAAAAGCAATCGAGCTAATTCTTGCTTTAAAGGGGACTGCGGCTGAAGTGCTTGAAAGTGTACCAGTAAGTAGCAGAAACAATTATGATGAAATTATGGTAGCACTGCAACGTAAGTATGGAGGTGAACACAAAAAGGAAATCTACAAAATGGAGTTGCGCGGCAGAGTGCAAAAGGCAAACGAAACCTTACAAGATTTTGCTCTCGAGATAGAGCGCTTGATGCAGCTTACATACCCTGGTGAGAATCATCCATTTTTGGATCATTTTAAAACTGAGGCTTTTGTTAACGGTATTCGTGATGCAGATATAAAACTTGCGGTATGTGCATCACAAAAACCAACATTTGCAGAGACGGTTTCATTCGCCCTGGCCCAGGAAACCGCAAGAATTATTTCAAGACCTCAAGTGGGCAAGGTGCGAAAGATCGATGTGACCAGCGATGCCGAAAGAGATATTGTGCAGTATTTAAAAGAGGCATTTATAGAAGCTTTAAGTGAGAAGCAACCTAAATCTAAAGTAAAATGCTATAACTGCGGAAAGATTGGTCACATACAACGTTACTGCAAAGCACCAAGAAAACGTTCAAGATCTGCTTCACCGCCAAGAAACAACCAGCGGGGTAATCACCAGTCTTCACAAGAATCCCCGTTAAACTAAAAAGAGCTAGCACTGCGGGGCATGAGCTAGCTCCCACATCTAAGGGCCCCACAATCTCCATCTCAGTAATGCAACAGAGTAATAGAAACCTTACTGCTTGTGGTTATATTAACGGTCAAAAACGGGTTTTGACTGTGGACACTGGGGCATCACATTCGATAATTAGGCCTGATTTAATACAACAGCCCATTGAACCACTAAGGGGTGTGAGTCTGCGAACAGCTACGGGTGAGCCTGCCACCGTCTATGGGAAAGTAAAAGTAAAATTAAGTATAGGCAATACAAGCGCTCACCATGTATTTATTGTGGCTGATATTGTAGACGAAGTAATTATTGGCTCAGATTTTATGATTGGCCAAGGTGTTCATCTGGATATGGGACAACAAATTATGACTTGGCGTAATGTTGAAATTCCCCTTGATATTGGATACGAAAACAAGGCCCATGTAAGACAATTACACGCCTTTACACGTGAAAAATTGCCACCAAAGTCAGAAACAATAGTGTGGGCGCGAATGGAGGGAGATTGTGAGGACAACAGTAGTTTATGGGTGGTAGAGCCAGCAGCAGTAACAGGTGATATAGTAACAGCGAATGCCCTCGTTAAAACCAGCAACAGCTTAGTTCCTGTAAGAGTTTTAAATTTATCCAACAGCGAAAAGGTCCTTACGCAGAACTTTAAGATTGGACAATGTGCTTCAACAGAGGCAATAATAAGTTGCGAGGAACATCCAGACGCAGCTAAAAAGGGTACCAAGGACCAGGAATTACTAGAGGAACATGTGCGGAAATGGACCGAAAAACTGAGGCCGCCCGAGAGAAATAAGGCTAAGCAATTACTAAAGAAATATGCCTTTATTTTTGCCTCGAAAGGTAAAAACCAGGGCAGGACGTCAATAGTGAAACACGAAATTAACACCGGCGACGCTAAGCCAATAAAACAGGCCCCAAGAAGCATTCCTCTAGCAAAACGAAATGAAGTTAGAGACCTGGTTAATGAAATGGAACAGGACGGCATAATTAAACCATCATCAAGTCCCTGGAGTTCACCGGTGGTTCTGGTAAAGAAAAAAGATGGAAGTACTAGGTTCTGCGTAGATTACAGGAAACTTAATGACGTCACCAAAAAGGACAGTTATCCATTGCCTAGGATTGATGACACCTTGGACACGTTAGCTGGAACAGAATGGTTTACCACATTAGATCTGCAGAGCGGCTATTGGCAAGTAGAAATTGCAGACAAGGATAAAGAGAAAACTGCTTTTAGTGCAAGTGATGGCTTATGGCAGTTTAATGTAATGCCATTTGGGCTCTGTAATGCTCCAGCTACATTCGAGCGTTTGATGGAACAGGTGTTGAAAGGTCTCCACCGAAAGACATGTTTGGTGTACCTTGCTGACATAATCGTCATGGGAAAAACATTTGATGAACACCTGAAAAACCTCGAAGAGGTGTTAAAACGTATATCTACAGCCGGACTCAAGTTAAGTGTCAAGAAATGTTCACTGTTCCAGAAGGAAGTAAAATACCTAGGGCATCGTGTAACATCTGATGGCATTTCAACAGACGAAGAAAAAATACGAGCAGTTATGGATTGGCCTCGCCCTAAAAATCTACATGAGCTACGCAGTTTTCTAGGTTTATGTACATACAGGCGTTTTGTACCGAATTTTGCAAATATTGCTGCAAGTCTGCATGAATTGACCAAAAAGTCAAGACGACCCTGTAAGCTGGAATGCAAGCACTGCGTAAGGGCTGAAGGAAAAGAAAACATCTGTTACGTTCGTCTATTGCAGATAGAGTCCAACGAAGATTGGTCAATTGCGCAGAGAAATGACCCCATTTTAGCAAAAATTTTACAAGCCAAGGAAGATGGCAAAAGACCCACCCGAAACGAAATCTCTCCTGAAAGTCCCCTGATGAAAGCATACTGGGCCCTGTGGAACAGCCTTCAAGTAGTAAATGGCTGCTTATACCGGACGTGGGAAAGTGCTGACGGAAAATCTGTTAAAAACCTTATGGTAGTGCCGTCGGCGAAAGTAAAAGAAGTTCTGAGTGAATTTCATAACGGTCCTAGCGGTGGTCATCTGGGTGTGACAAAAACCCTAGAAAAATTAAAACAACGCTTCTACTGGGTTGGCTGCCAACAAGCTGTAGCTGATTGGATAGCAAATTGCGCACAATGCATTGCCGCTAAAAGTCCAGTAAGGAGAAGTCGTGGGCCGCTACAGCAGTATAATTCTGGTGCCCCATTTGAGCGAATTGCAATGGATATAGCTGGGCCATTTCCTGTAAGTAATGCCGGTAACAAATATGTGCTAGTAGTCATCGATTACTTTAGTAAATGACCGGAGGTATATGCCATCCCAAATCAAGAGGCTAGGACAGTTGTAGACGTCTTCGTGAACAATTGGGTGTGCCGCTATGGTGTTCCATTAGAAGTACATTCTGACCAGGGCAGAAATTTTGAATCTGCTATATTTAAGGAAATGTGTGAATTGTACGGAATAAAGAAAACAAGAACAACCCCATTGCATCCGCAATCTGACGGCATGGTTGAAAGATTTAACCGTACATTAGAGGAACATTTACGAAAAGTAGTCAGCACACAACAAAAAGACTGGGATGAGCACATTTCAAAATTCCTGTTGGCGTATAGGTCAGCTGTTCACGACTCCACCTCTCGTACACCCGCTAAAATTGTGTTTGGAACAGAACTCAGACTACCAGGAGATCTAGAGTTTGGTGTTAAGCCCATACTAACGGGAGAAAACAATGAAGACTCCACCTCACAAGAACAAGAAACTCTTCATGAACTTCATGAATTTGTACGAAACCGTATTAAGTTGTCTAGTGACAAGATGAAAGCCAGATACGATCGAGCGGCAAATTCTGAAGGATTTAAGGAGGGCCAGTTAGTTTTGCTTTTTAATCCCCAACGAAAGAAAGGGTTATCTCCCAAATTACAGACCCATTGGGATGGGCCATATAAGGTGATAAAGAAATTAAATGATGTGGTATACCGAATACAGAAATACAAAAGTCCAAGAGCCAAAATGAAAGTTGTTCATTTAGAACGATTAGCCCCTTATGGAAGAGGTGATTCTGAGCCTATTCGGGACGAACAGGCTTAAGTGGGGGGCAGTGTTACGAAAGTAACTTTAGTTAAGAATTAGTTGTAATTATTAGCTAATAATTAGTTGAATTTATTAGTTATCTTGTATTTATTAGTTAACTTGTATTCATAAGTAATTTTATTAGTTTACGTCGTTTTTGTTATAATTTAGTACACTTCAATCCCAATGTGCAGAAAGCCCTAGAAATGACCGTTAAAAAAGCTTCTTCAGTATAAGAGGTAAAATTATGTAAACATAAGTGCTACCATAAATCAAAGTGTGGTGAATAAAAAAAGCCTCGAATCTTCGAAAAACATTTCGAATATTCTAGACAACCAAATTGCAGTATAAATACTAGCGGCGAGTAGCAGAACGAGATCATTCTTAGTTCAGACTTTGTCAATAACGCATAACGCTGAGAAAATTATAGTTGGTTGTGAATAAAAGCTATAAATTACGGTTGTTAAAAAGACTTAGTACTAAATAGAGTTGAATAAATTGTAAATAGTGTTTAAAGTGTTTGTGTTTTATTTATTTTATTAAAGTTGCAATAAAGAACTCGAAACGGTTTATTATAAAGGAAATAAACCAAAACGTTATTGAAAGGCAGTAACGTAACAATATATATAAATACACATTCAAAAGTAATTAAACTTCTTGCGACACGATTGAACCATCCCCAAAAATGAAAAAGCTGTTTAATTCAAGAGAAAACTGCCAAAAAATTGAGATAAATTTGATTGTGCACTTTTTAACTTTTTTTTATCAAATTAACATTTTGCATTTGATGTATAATTCTAATGTCAAATGAAAAACAATAAATTTCAGTATATTTATCAAACATAAAAAGTTGGGGATTTAGCACGCCATACAAAAATCTTTTAATGATAAATTTTGTATTCCCAAAAATAACTTTGATAACACTGCTTTACAAATTTTTAATTTGGAAAAATACCAAGAAAGCCAAATGCCTAGACAATGAACTTGGGACCTCCTGAACACGAAAAACGCTGCAATTTTTTTTCTAAGTACCGTTTTTTAGATAACGGTACTTTTGTGTTTTTCGGTGTATGGTCCCACTTAAACCCTTGCGAAGCCCAACCGAAAAGTCCGATCGAGCTAAATAGCATATCGTTGGAAAGGTAATTGAGTGCCTTTTCAGTCGATATGCTGCAAATTTCTATCTGATAAGATAAATAAGATAAAATTTGCCTATTTTTACGTTTTTTTCAAAATTTTTCATTTTTATTTCGTTTTTTTTTTCTACGTTATAGTAAAGATCTGGAATGTTTTATTTTTTTACCAAATAGTTTATTTAGTTTAGTTATGAGGTTCCTCATTCGCGAAAATCCATCCGAAAAAAAACGCAAAAGTTCAAGACGCTCGTCATTTTAATTAAAATTTTTTGAATTTACGCCGAATATAGTGTGTGAGCAATGAAGATGAAAATATTGTCGTTTCACAAAATCCTTAATAAAAACTTTATTTTTCATCCGTTTCATAAAAACGATTTTTTTGCTATCTTAGCTGAACTTAAGATGTTTTGTCAAAATGCCACAGAATTGATTTTAACCCTATTTTATTGTTGTCTTTATAAAGAAGGTTTTTATTTTTTCTTACGATTTAAGACAAAACTAAGAAAAACCTGAGAGCTTTCCCGGATAGTGAAACTGAATTAATTATCTTTCATATACACAGCCTTACCATTGGTGCCACTAAAGTGGCAATTTTCCACTTTTTCGACTGCTTGGATACTATTTGGCCACTTTTACAAAATGCACCCAAATGTGGTACTTTTTGCGATTCTTGCCACTTTTTTGATACTTTTTACGCAAGGAAAATATACTTTTTTCTTTCTGTTTTATTTTAACCCCCAGCTTTGATATATGTAAAACTGTTTTAATATATGTATATTTAAGCAAGTTTATATGAAATTTTTTTCTTGTCATGCGTGGTTAGCTGAAAATCGGTCTAATAAACTTTCTATTAACCTGTTTTATTTATTATGAATAAGGGGATACAGATATCTCTATCCCGCAAATCGATGGTTTTCTTCCTCAACCTCGTAACCCAAAAACAACTACTTTTCAGGAGAGACAAAATACTTTTTTTTTACCAAATATTTGAAACTTTTTGCTATATATTCTATTATAAATCAAGAATTAGGAAAAATTCCTATAAATATTTAAAAGAATTTATAGCAAAAAGTTTCAAACATTTGGTAAAAAAAAGTATTTTGTCTCTCCTTAGAAGTCATGAAGCAGAAACCGAAAACTTGTCTAAAATTTGTGTAATTGACATTAAAAGTAAAATGTAAGTTTTTACCAAAAATTGTGTAATGGATTGATAATAAGAATTGATATAAAAAACAAAAAGCTCAATATATTGAAGTATTTAGACCCAATATTTATAGTGTCTAATGAAGACATAAACTATTTCGAATTAGTTTCAGAGTTTAAAGATATTATAACTGACCCAGATGCATTCATACATGAATTTAAACTTCTAGAGAGCAAAGTAAATGACACGAATTATGAACACGTATTTAAAATTTCGAATGCTGAAGATTTTTGGCGTGAAATAGGAACATTGAAAAAAAGATTTGATGAATATACCTGTATATATATTCAAACTTGTACAAATTGATCTCTCAAATTTTTACATTGTCACATAGTAGTGCTTCTGCTGAGCGTGTTGTTACTAAGTTAGCTTTAATCAAAAATAAAGTAACAAATAGGCTAAAGACATTTTAAGAAAGTATGGAGGTCGTTTTAAGAACAATTAATTGTAAAATTTGTATGAAACTGACCATTGATAAATATGTAGCACAGGACGACATTGAAAAAGTTTGTTTAACCATTCCAACTGATTCTTATGTTTTTGGAATGCTAAAGACGTCACATTTATCAGATACACCAATTATTGTTATTTCGGAAGATGTTTTGTACCATAATTAATAACAAAATCCAGTTTTATAGTTTTGTTCTATAAACCTGATTACAAAAATTTGAAGCAATAATAGACGAAATTGGATAAAAACTAAATATGCTATAGTAAAGAAATTAAAACACTAGCACTTAAATTTAGTAGCATGTATGCATGCCGTGCATTTATTTGTATTAAAGTGAGGAACTGATTATATATAAAGTATTTGAAAAAGTGATACAGTAGTTTTGACTTAACTGCCTTTTGTTTACATGCACTTTTGACTTTACTGCACAAAATTGATAATTTTTGGAATTATTTTTTATAATTATTATACGATTATGTTTAATATACAACTCCTAAAAGAATCTTCCGATGATTATCTGACGAGTAACAAAAACAAAAACATCTGAATCTTTTTTTTATTTATTATTTGATACGCTCCTCTTTAAATCTTGGAATGAACCTTTTGGGACAATCTGTAAGAGTCGTAGTATAACAATTACTGAGCTACCTAAATAAGACCATATTTGAAGTATGAAAATGCTATTGCCAATACAATTTTAATAAAACAAACCGGCCAAAGGATCTGTAAAAAAGGATTTCCCGACAAGATAGTGTTCATTTCGCGACCTTAAGGTTTGTTTTATATAAATTGTATGAAAAAGTTTTGGCATGAAAAATACGCCTGATGCCCTTATTTAGGTAGCTCTGTCATACGGCTTACCATTTCACGAGTTGTGAAATAATCCCTACATGAGTCTCATACGACTCTTGGCATGCTTTTTGAAAGACTCGTTAGATAATCTCTACATACATCATAAACGATTCCCTTTATAATATAAGCGTTTTTCGCTGCGTTATGAAAGAATCTCTCATACGCACCAGCACGTGTAACAGTTTGTCCCGTGCGAGGAATCGTCTACAATTAAAAAATGAGCTCGCCGACGATCAAAAACACTCTTTGTGAGATTCCCAGTAGACTCCTAGTCGAAAATATAAATTTAGCTAAGTCAAAACTACTGTATTTTCGTTTTTTTGTTATAGGATTTCTTGTTTTCATCCGATTATAACTTAGCTGCCAGGCCCACGGTGTCGATAAGAACATTTCTTTCGCATATCTATATCGAAAACAATAATAAAAACTAAAATTTGTTTTTGTTTTCAAAACAAATATACGAAAGAAATTTTACTGTCGACATCGTAGGCCTGGGCCTACAATTTTTGTAATTAGGTTGGCTATAGAATAAAATTATTAAACTATGGATTTTGTTATTAATTGTGGTACAAAACATCATCCGAAATTACAATAATTGGTGTATCTGATAAATGTGACGTGATGGGAGAAAACTGTGCTCATATTCGGCCATAGCATTACAAAAAACATAAGAATCTGATGGAATGGGCAAATAAATTTCTAAAAAGTTTTAAAATGTCTACCTGTGCAATACAGTGTCTTAAATAAATCAAAGAAAATGTATTCAGAAGGAATAGTACAAGAAGTATATTACTAAATGTATATATAAAACACATTACATCAATATCTTCTATTTGCTGCAACATATCATAATCTAAAAAAACATGTTTGGCAGAAAACAAGTTCAACTTTTTTGAATTACCAAAACATTAAAGTAAATATGTATTTTATAAAAATTATTTCTCGAGAGAAATATTTACAAAATATTTATTTTAGTTTTTATACCATTTAAAATTATAATAAATAGAAAAAAAAAATGTAAAAAATACAAAATGTGGTGTACTTATTTTAATTTTAAAAAATGTGCCCCTTTTTTTAAAAAAATCCACTTTTTGGTGCCACTTTTTTTGTAGATATCCCCCTTTTTTGGTACTTTTTGAAAATATCCGACAGTAACACTGCATATACAAATTTTCATAAACTTAATCCTTAAAATGTATTTTCCTTACAATCTTTAACAATACAAAATGTATAATTTCAATTAGTTGAATTTTCTTGTTTTATACTTAAACATCTGTCCTGGTTGTAGAGTGAAATCAATACAAGTTTTAAATTAGAAAGTGGAAGTGTTAAGCACTAAATTATATTTGGTGACAGCCATGTACTAATTTTAACCCAGATTTAATACACATTTTCAATATTAAATGCGTATAGAGAGAGAGAGAGTGAGAGTGAGAATGCTTGCAGCTTGCAATACCAACTCACATAACTTTACTTATTTTGAATGGCAGCCACCAAAAAGAAAAACATAAAATGACTCCCAAGTGGACGTAATAAAATTTTAAATTGACACGCGTAACAAGCACTTGAGCACTATAATGCCAAGGAAGGAGCACTAATAACGTTTAATAGGGAGCACAAAAGGTGCAAGAGCACGACATCAGTGACAGTGGTAGGGGCAGCAAAGCAATTTCAATCATCTTTAAACTCATAAGTAAGAAAAAAAAATCTTATGAAAATAATTAAACATCCTTAAGAACATTGTAATGGATTAAGCAACGTAAAGAAATTGTCAACGCCGTGTAATTTATGATATTGAAAATATTAATAAATAAACGGATTTACATACACCCGAACACACACTCTGCTGCAGCTGCACTAAAAGGACTCGCGTGGGCACTGATTTGTGTTCGTGTGTGTTAAAGATGTGTGTATGTTGGCATATTGTATCCTTCCTGTTTTGGCTTCCCTGCGAACAAACATCTTTAGTAGTGGCACCTCTTAAGTCAACCCTACAAACAAATGCTTCTTACAAGAAGATCGTAGAGTTCAGTGGAACGCGTGGCGACAACTTGACACATGGCTTTGTTGACACAAAACGTAGTCAACGGTAAGTCAGTCAGTCATTCCTTCTGCTACTATTTGAGGTACAATTTATGGTGTTTGTTCTAGTTTTTGTGTGTTTTCTGTCTCTTCTACTGTTGTCACAATTAAGATTTAGTGTTTTAGTTGAACATAAAGGAGGTACTATGATTCGTTTAGCCTGCAGATGTCAATTAATGCCGTAAGGACACTTTGACTACCTAAAAGTAGTAGTAGAAGTCATGTAAAATGCTTATTACAAGGATTAAATTACTCGACGACATGTAATTTCTTAAACAAACTTCATTTAGGCGGCACATTTGTTAAAAAAAGACATACACACACGCAATATAGAACTCCTTTGTAAACAAGTATTCAAAATATCAAGAAAAAAAAAACATGTGTTATACTGTCAACAACTGTGATTTTTTGTTTTTTTTTTTTTTTTTTTTTAAACGAATACAAATTGATTTCTGACTGACACTTACATCACACAGCTACAAATTGACAAATTTGTCAATCTCATTCAAATTTCAAGATAAATTAAAATGTGATTTGGCAAAAAGTTGGCTTGAATTCACTTTTGTTTGTATTGACGTGTTACATTTGTTTCAGTATGTTTTACATAATTTTAAATACAATCACCTCCAGTTTGGTGTGTCAAATTGCCTTTGATTTTGACAATTACTGTTTGTCTACCAAACGGTGAAGGTTAAAGAGTACTAGGGCTGTATTTACATATCTACATATTCGTTTTAATCTTTAACCCAAGGGGGTTCAAGGATTTTTTGGCGCTAAATGGTACAACTATGTCTGACCAGACATACATGGGACCAAACAGGTCTGTACAGTACGTTTGTAAAAGTCATTTCATTTGTAATGGCGAATAAGCCCGAACCGATACACTTTAGCGGTCTGATTTTGTACTTATTGTGTCTTATATGCAAAAGGTCTGCAAAGACCTGGTGGAACCTTGTACGGTTAAAACTAGTATTTAATTCAATCAAAATTGGCACAGTGAATATGTTTCAAGGTCATGCCATAATACGAATTTAAGATGTGAATTTTTATAATGAAATCGGTTTGGTTATTCAAAAGGTTTTAGACCCAAATATGGAACAAATACCTTAAAGCATATTTCTGTTAAAAAACTAACATAAAATCTGTTCACCGATTTCTATTAGATTTTACGGCGCATAGTGTGGCTTTTTGTTTTTGTTTTAAAGGTGTCTTATTTATCTTTATTTTGGTATATTAGTTTTTATATTAGGGTGCGGCAGAATGTAGTTATGATGTATAGAAAATTGATAGTTATTTTCTTAAGAATAATCAGCCTTAATTTGAGTAAGAATTTTTGTATTGGAATATGTATATTAAATTTAGGCTTAAATCTAGCTTACCGACGCACTTCCAAATAAAAAAAAGTACCTAAGGTGATAGAAAATTGAAAAATAAGAAGAAAATATTAAATTACAAAATTGGCGTAAACGCTTAGTTTTCGAGTTATAGACGTTTTATTTTTCAATTTCTATCACCCTGCGTCCTTTTTTTTATTTGGAGCTGCGTCGGTAAACTAGATCTGTTCCGAAATTTATAGCAAAAAATTGAGTATTTTTTGTATTGTATAACATAAAAGCCTTTCTGAGTCCATTTTTAAAAATGAAATATGTTTGTATGTTTGTTTGTTGGCTTATAGATTCCTAAATTACTGAACCGATTTTCCTACTTGTTTTTTCGAAAGGGGCAGGGGAAGTGGTACCCTTTATAGGATGCCAACGCTGCACACACTTCCCTTAAATTTTTGCAGTAAGCACCGAAATTGAAAAAAGATATTAGCAGGGGAAGTGTTACCCCCATTGGACGCCAATGTTAAATATCGCATATCTTAAGAACTGTTATATTAATAATGTTCTAACTTGGTAGGAGACAATCTTATAGTCAACTACACATTCGAAAATAAAAATTAAGGGGGTAGAGGTAAAGCGACTAAAGAACTATTATAGCTAGATTTTTCAAAAGTTATTAAAATTATGGTAAACTTTAAATTTAAAAATAAAAATGGGCGGGGGCGACCTGTACTTTGTTTACAAGAATGCATTTTTAATATAAATATACGTAAATGGATTTTTAAACTTCGGATTTTAAATTTGGGATTTTAAGTTTCGGGCATCACATCGTTAAATCAACTTCTCTCCTCATAAGGACCCAAATATATATACTTTATAGGGTCTATGGTCAATATTGTAGAAATTACAAACGGAATGAAAAACTTCTATATACATACCCTTTTCCACCTGTGGTGAAGGGTATAAAAAGAGTAATGTTTGGAATTTCAGTATTTTGATTATAACTCAGCCATTTTTTAACCGATTTGACAGATTTATATACCGACGTGCTTAAGAAGAATTTTGCCAGTTATTTGGGTTATAAATCTTGTAGTCAGGAAGATCTATGATTCCCGAAAGTGGGTATATAAAAAAAAATTTAATATAAATATCTTTGATTTTTTGTCATTTTTTTTTTTTTTTTTTGAGTAATTTTTTATTATGAAAAAGAGCCCCAAATTTGGGGTCAATTTATTTTCTGTTTGAGCCGTATTTCCTAGAGCCATATTTCGCAGCTCCAAATTTTATAAATTTGTACGCCTTAAAACGTTACAAATAATGCTGTTGCAGTAAAATTTGGGCTGTCATATTTTCATAAGACTAAAAATCACAACACCAAATTTTAAGAAGTTTCTTCCTAATTTACCATATAAAGCCCACTCTCGAAAAGCGTTTGAATACTAATGAAAACGTAACGATTAATTCTATTGTAGTTCCATCCTAGTTCCATAGGAGTTGCCTTGCAAAATTCCCTCTCCGAAAATACTTTAATACACCTAAAACCGAAACAAGTATATAATGCTATTGTCGTTAATTTGGGTATGTTGTAATTTTATAAAACTGGAAAACACACGACCAAATTTATTGAAGATCTCTCAAAAATTTACCATAGGCATCATTAGTGATAGAAATTAAAAAAAACATTGATGTTTTTTTCGATGCAAAATTCATCGATGTTTTCTATACATCGATTCTTTTTTGTAGCATAATAGATATGAATGTGGCTTAAATAGTATAATAACAAAAAAGCTTTGCCGCTTTCTTAGGAAACTAATGTTCCCACCATCGTCAGATATTAAAAGGCGATTTTATTTAGTTTTGGAAACTGATTTTTATATTCCTTCCAAAACTCCAACAAATTTTCTTTCAGTCTTCAAATAAAACGAAAATTCATTAGACAATATTTTTTCTAATTTATTTCTCTACCTTTCCGATGTACCAGTTTGTAATAGTTAGTTCATGATTTAAAGGTGTCTTCTCTTTAATTAGGCTTTTCAGGATTTTTGCTCTCTATTTTTAAACCAATATAACCTTAAAGAAAATAAGGAAAACAATTTAAGCAAGCTTCAAAAATCAAATAAATTAATTTGATATTACATGGGTAAATAATGACAACTCTCCCTAATGAACATACCTGGTACTTATTATACTATGGATTCCATATAAATCCCACTTCTGAAACCTTTTTACTCTCAGTGGAGGATATCAAGGATTTGGCATAGCCGAATTTTGCACATTTACTAGTTTTTGATTATAAATGTTTTTATATTTGAAAATTCACACACATTTCACAGGCATTTGAAAAATCGTTCAAAAATAAATTATTTTTAATCTATTATTTTGGAATTTATGATAGTTTACTGCCAGGCGAATTCATTACAGATGATCTTAAAAACCCTGCTGTTAACTTTTTTTAACTTTACAATTGTTGGATGTCAAAATGTTACTTTTTATCTGTGTTTCTGTTTTTGACATTGTGGAATTATTTTACAAAAACAAATAGCTTGTGGTTTTTGTTATGAGTTCGCCTTGGCTTACTGTAAGAAAATGTTTTCGAATTTAAAAAAAAAATTATTTAACGTCTTATTTTTAATAATAATCTTAATATAATTTAATTTAATAATTTAAAATAAATATGTTTAATTCGTCATCAAAAACTAATCTTCATATTATCACTCATAAGCATTATTTTTCGATGAGAGTACTATCCGCATCGCGAATTTATTCACCTATGCTATAATATTAAACAATTGCTTACAAAAACAATAATTTTTAAACAGTAATAAAAAAAAGAAAAATTTGAAAGTAAAGTAAAAAAAATTACACTGTTTTTTATAATACTTTAGAGAGAACTAAAGCTTCGTACAGACGATGGTCAGATCTTACAATATTGTAAGCAGGAGTTGCCAACAGCAATATTTTTATGACAATGGTGGGATTGTCAGATGCATTAATTATGCACTTCTGCAAATACAAATGAGCTTACAATGTTCACACAGTTGTAAGACATTTTAGCCAATTTAAGCAACGCTGCTAACCAATATTGTAAGTTCTGACCATCGTCTGTACGAAGCTTAAGAAAATATCTTTCATATCGTCAAAATAATCGCTAACCATTTTATATATTACCCAATGCGTTAAAAAACGTTGACAAGAATTCGCCACATCTGGCCGCCCTGCTTACGAGAAATACTTATTAAGAAAATATTGCATAAATTAGTCTGCTAAAATGTTAATTATATACTAATTTAAGGACATTTAATGGAAAAATACATTAAAGTTCATATATTTCGTACAATTTAAATTTCACTTCAAAAGGAAAAGTAGGGTTTATGTAATTTTTACATATTTGCATATGTTGCCAAAATTAAGACTGAAACGCTTTTTTATGTCAAACATGTGTCTCTTAACAAGACCGAAAAAGAAACCGAAAAATTAAAAAAAAAACAAAGTTTTTGTTGCATTCACAAATACAACATATGGCCCACCGAAAAAAACTGATCTTAATTGTTGATCTTTTTCGATTGTAAAAAAAAACCCAATAAGAAAAGAACTCCTTTTTTTTGTTAATATATTCCTGAAGTGTGCAAAAGCACCAAATGTAAAAGAAAAAAAAAAATAAGAATAAAGTGGTTAACAAGATGCAATAAATTATAACCTTTAAGAAAGGGCCACGTAAATAAGAGCAAAAAAAAAAAACGAAAATAAATATGAAAGCAGCCCTTATTTTCACGCTAATTCGAGTCTGATTACGCACAATTGTAGTTTTTGGTGAAAAAAAAACAAAAAAGTGAACTAAAGGAGTCATGATGAGGATTGTACATAAATTGTGGCATGTGTATGATGCGATATGATCAAACAAAGAATGCCACAGATGGGCAAAAAGTGATGATGCATGCACCACTTTCATACACAACTCATGCACTCACTCTGCCAGCCAGTTAGTCAGTTACTGTTATTGTACGCTTAAATACGAATCAGCTACGAATAAGTATTGCAAACCTTCGAAAAAAGGAGGCGCACGTTCTTATTTGATCATTTATCTTAAATAGTTAACGGGCACAATATCTATAAGAAACGGTGAAAAAGGTACAGTAATCATCATCTTTAATCGTGGTTTTGTACCGCTTAACAAGTTGTGGTTTAACAAGATCAGTTAACACCTTCAGATATTTTGTGTTTTGTTATTATTGTATTTTGTTGGCCATAATGCAGGAATTGTTTATCTGGCGCTGGCTGTTGCAACTGTTTTTGTTAATTCTTGTATTCATTTTACATTTTAGTTTAGATGGTGTTTTAGTGGAACCCCTTTTAAAATTTAATATTAAACATATGACTATCATAAGTTGAATATTTTTATTTTTATTTTTTGTCTGTGTATTGAAGTTGCAGCCACGTGGCAATTGATTCATATCGAATTTCACGCCACACAAATTTAAAATGTTTTGTTTTTTACAATTTTTTGTCATATTTTTTGGGATCTAGTTAATGTATATTAAGTTTTATTTTTTGCAACATTTTACAGTTGTTTGAACAACAGTTGTGCAATTTTTTTAATTTCCGTTTGAAAGGATAGTCTTTCTTTATTTTATTCGAAATTTCTTTGACTTTCATACATGAGTATAAGTTTCTAAGAATTTGTTTTGTTTTTTACATAATTTTATTATATTCAAGTTAGCGTTTATTCAGATACATTTATACACTCCACCGCTACAAAGTAGAAAAAGCGAAACATTCCGCATAAAATTTCGATGGGTTCTAATACAATTCAAAGTCATTTTGGTAAATTCCGTCGATCTGGAATCGTTGAACGAATCATTTCTTGCTTTTTCTAAGTAAAAGAAATCAAAGATCAATCCACCTTTACGAAGGACACTATTCTTCAAGCTTCTTTATCGCAGCTACCTTCCTAAGTAAGCCCATATCCACAAGGACCTATTATGTTATTATGTTTTAAAGTTATTCTACAAGGCTGAAACCCCCTTAAACAAATGACTTCTTTAAAATTAAATGTAATCAAAGTTATTTGCTAATTATAAATAGCTTCCAGACGAGTATCTTATTATTACAGTCATTTAAAAAAAATAATCTAATTGATTAATTATCGTAATTGCAAGTAAACAGAAATGCTACTTAATTTATTGGCAAAATGTGCTTAAGTGGACTTAAGCAAAATTGCGATAATAATATATTTGTAATCCCCATGTTTAAAAGTAGCCATGGACAAAGTTTCAATAGTTTTACTTAGTTTTTACTTTTTGCTTATTTTTTTCTCAATGTACAATACCATTTGGAATAACAACTTAAGTTAACCGCCGATCGGTCACGTTGGGAGTATAAAGGAATTAGAACTTAAAAAATAAAAATATTCGAATAGAAGTGATAATTTTATTAGAATAAAAATATATTTTCAAAAATAGCCTTCAAAGTTCAAAATGGCTTTCCTACAAAACTAAAAAAATAGACTTCAGCACTTTTTTTTTATTGCCATAGAACTAATTATAACACATATCCGAAACAATTATTACTAATGAAGACTTACTTAGTTGGCCATTTATAGCAACCCATGTGTGTCATTGGCCGAACTACACTGAAAGAATTTTTTTCACAGATCCAATGGATTATGACTTTAATCCAATGAAAAATTCCATTAAAAGTCAACCTATGTAACCCTTCATTGGATTAATGAAGAATGTTACATTAGCCCCCGTCTTTTTAAATAAACAAAAACCTGTGTTTTACTTCAACATTTGAATTTGGATAAAAACCAATAAGACTATTTTCAAGAATACATTCTTAAAATCGATCTTAAAAGAAGAATTTCATTAAAAATTAATTCTTGATTTAAGATTTCTAATAAGAACAACATCTTGAATTCGATCTTAAAATGAGAATTTATTTATGATTACAATCTTAAATGCGATCTGAAAAAAATTAAGATTTTGTTCTTAAATTAAGAATTTTCGCATTTAACAGACTATAAAGATTGAAATGTTTTGATTTTGAACTTGATTTTAGCACGTTTTTTCCCTTAGTGTATTTTATTATTATTTGATAATTGAGTGGTAGCAAATTTGAACGCTTAAAGCTCCGAAAATATTGTGCTTAACTGTTTTGCCTTTGCCGATTTATATATAGATGATTCATAGAAAAATTTCATAATAATAACAAGAAAAATATTTTAAAAATAAATTAATTGAAGAGGTGTTTTTTTTATGGATAAAGAGACATTGAAATAAAAACTACGACTTATATTAAAAGATTAATTGAAAAATTGTCCCAACTTCATTTTTTCTATTTATTTATTATATTAACTGCCGCGTCATGTACGACCTTATCTAATAAAATATTGAAGAGGCCGCATAACAGACTGCGGCTTTGCTTGTTTGTTGGGTGGTGAATGACTCTAAAGCGGCCAATACACTTGCAATATAATTGTTCAATTGTTCGTATTATACAATTATATAGCCAATGTGTATGTGATATTCGAAGATGGTACAATATATTGGCAAGAATCAAAATCCTTTTAATTTTTTTTTTTTTTTTTTTTTTTCACAACGCAAAGAAATGTATTGGCAACAATATACGATGTTGGCATGCTTTAAAAGTTATTTTTATTTTAATAAGAGTTGCGCCATATTTTTATTGAAACCATTGTGCCATTTATTGAATAATATAGAGAAATAATAAAGCGAATAACATAATCAATCATATTGTAAATGGATGGGGCGCTTAAGATATACCTTTAAATTTTCACTGATGATTTTGTATAAGATCAGCTTTAGTATTCGCTAAATCCAGACATGGCTTCAAACACCTTTACACGTGCCGCACTGCCAAAAACGGCCTTGCAATCGACGAATAGATGGTAACTGTCATTCTGATGGGTTTTCTCCAAAATTTGACGTAATGTGAATATCTGGTCGGTGGTTAATATGCCGATTATATAAAGCCACACTGATAAGGGCGAATTATTTCGTCGGCTTCACACGGTGTACGTGACAGTACCTTGTACGAAAAGCGTTGGAGGCTTATTCCTCTATAGTTGACGCAAATTATTTTATATCATTTTTTGTGGACAGGACATATGTAGCTCACTAAGGTTCCAATCTTCGAACATGCATTCTTCCAGCCAAATTGTTTAGAAACGTTGATGCATGCTCCTTACCAACTTACCGCCCCCGGTCTTAAATAGCTCCGCCGGTAATCCACCAGCTGCTGCCGCTTTACTATAATGAATATTTAGGTTTAAATAAAACAAATAGATCGATACCTTAATTCGAGTTTGACAGACGTTAAAGGGGAAGCCAACTAGTTGGTGGTTGCATTTTTAAAAATTTTCACTGGACATGTGATTTCTGCAACTGCAATAAAAGGTGTTTTACAAAAAATTCTAACTTTTAGAGTATTTGTAACTGGACACTATTCCTTTCGTTTCATTTGCAGCCAAAGACCAGCCAGTATTGAATGGCATGTGCTATTTATGCACCCAAATAGTAATTCTTATAAATAAAGTCAGAAGGCCACTACTTAAATTACAATTTGGGTAAACAAAAATTTCAGTTATCTGCATACAAATACATGTACACAATCTATAAAGCCTCACCAACATACAGGCAATACTAATAGTACTGGTATGCCAGTGCCTGCTTCCTTCCTTTAAATTCATTCATTGCAAAAATTTGCCACCTTGTAGCTTATACGGTAATGGAAACAAAATAATGTATCAAATGAATCGTTGGAATGAATAAACAAATGAATGAATAAATGAAAATGTTTAAAAATAGCCGGCCGGCCGGCCGTCCAGTCAGTTTAGCCGGGTGTTAGAGGTCATGTTCCCCATTGTGTTAAAAGTCTCGTTTAGGTCATGTACATACACACATAAAATACATTACACATGTAATGAAATGAAATTGTATCCTTTGACACACGCTGTCCCTTAAAAACAACGAAAAAAGACAGACGCAAGACATAAGAAACCACCTTGATTTCAATTGTGAAGTCGGGGGCAATTTGTATTTTGTTAAAAAAAAAAAATAAACAAATTTTGTGAATGTGTTAATGTGTGAGTGAAACAATTCCTGGTAAACGAAATTTGACCCGATTGAGTAGCATAATGGAACTAAATTTTGGTTTAATTGTCAGTTTCATTTCCAAACCTTAGAAATGAAACGACATCTGTTCTTCATTTAACTAAAATTAAAAACATTTTTTTAAGCGAATAAATAAAGTTTTATCTTTTTTTTAATTTTTATATTTAATATATTTAATTTTTTTTCTGCACTTGTTTCCAGTTTGCAATTAAATTTCGAGATTTTTTTAGTTTAAACCTTTTGGGAAATTAATGGAATAAAGGATTTTTGCTTGTAGTTTAAAAACTCCACTCAACTTTATTTGTTTTGTACTTGGCAGTATGATTCTCTTTACAACTGGTAATTAAAATTGCAGAAATTGCAATTTCAGTACACAGTTTTTTGCAAAAAGTACTAAACAACTACAAAAACTATTAAAAGTACTTTTCAATACAGTGAGAAAAATATTTGAAGTTTCTATAATAGTTTAAAAGGCTTCATAAAAGATTTTCATTCCGTTTGTAATGTATATAATACTGATCTTACACCCTATTAAATATATATTTATATTCTGGGTGCTAATGAGTAGAAACATTGATTGAACTATGTCCAACTGTCCGTCAAAATGGGTTTTTGCAAAGACCTCAGATATGATAGGGACTAGCTTTTTATATATTTATGTCACATATAGTCTCAGATGGGAACAAAAACCATGACTGCCTTTAATTTTTCCCAAAGTCCTTTGTCGTTGTTGTTTTTTTATGCATACCTGGAGAACGGCAAGAGTCAAGGTTTTCAAATAAGGTACAACCATATTGGTTAAGGCCGTTACACACTATCCCACAAAGTCTTACGTATTTTTCAAAAATGCTTCCCTGCTACTTTTATTCTTTGAACATTTTTAAAAAACAATAACAAATTATCATGACAGGGTTGCATTTTCGTAAACTACTAAAGACTTTGTGGGATAGTGTAAAACGGTCTTTAGTAGTGGGCTTGGCAAAAATAGATTTATTTATGGCTGCAGAACAGCATTTTTATAATTTCCTGTTCTTATCGCTCCATGGTGAAGGTTATATAAGATTCGAAAAGGCCGAACTAGCTCTGTTATTTGTTTTACTTCTTTTTCTACTGGATATAAACTGGGACTTTCGGTGTGCTAAATTTTCCGAAATCGAAACGGAATATATTTCTATGTTTATATAATCTTTCTATTGTTTAAAAACGCTGTAAGTATTTAGAGTTTAGTGTTTGTTTTAGTATTCATTGGTTGGAACCACCAGGCTCCGGGAGTTAAAAATGAATAATTTATATGTGTGTTTGTATGGTGGCGTTTTTTGTTGTTCTTTTAGTTAATTTTTTGGATATGGCGCGTAGAGTTCGTGATTTTCGAACACATGCGGAACTTTTCGAGTACGTTAACACAATGGCGTGGTCAGATAGCGAAGATAATGGGAATTTTTCCAGTGATAATTCGGAACTCGACCCAGGTTTCGACTTTGAAGCTGCGTTTAGAAATGAAAGTCGTCTTGAAGATGAAGGGGGAGATGAAGTAATTGAAGCAGCAGATGCTGAGAACATTGAAAATGATGCAGCAGATGATATGGCTAATGTAGAAATCGGTAATAATGTTGCAAGCAGTCCACATATTGGGGTAAACGTAGAACCAAATTCAGGTAATTACTAATATTATTATTCCCAGCGTGACCTGAGGGATTTTTATTTGCTATTGATGTTGCAGTACCCCCAACCATTGTTGGTGATCGTTCGCGATGGCTAGAGTATGCAACAATGTTTGAAGGCATAACTAAAGATAAAGACTCTAATGTCTTCAAAAACCATTGTGGCTGAAGAAACATCTGCAAATGTCTGAGAACGTTGTTCAGTGTCGAGTGGATGACACTTTGACACCGGAAATACTGGAATTAAAATCTCCACTTCAGTTTTTTTCGTTTTTTGTTTCAAACGATTTTATTTCAAATATCGTTGTACAGAGCAAGTTATACGCCATACAGGAAGATATCGCAAAACATTAAATACCACGTCCGATGAAATCAAGCGGTTCATGGGAATAAAATTTTATATGTCGGTATTCAAAAATCCAAGTGTTCGATCATATTGGGGAGAATATGGTTTCTGCCCTATTATGGAATCAATGACTAGCAATCGTCATGACAAAATTAGACAGTTTCTACATTTTAATAGCAACGATTCTAGCTACGATCGGCTTTACAAAGTACGTCCTATTATCACCGCCCTGAACAATAATTTTAAGAAAGTACCAAAGCGAGCACGATTGTGTGTTGATAAGCAAAGCCGTGCAACAAAAATTCAACACTATTTGAAACAGTATATGCCAGACAAACCACACCCATGGGGTGACAAACTGTTTCTTCTGTGCGATGATTCTGGTTTTTGGTACAGTTTTGAAATTTATTCCGGTAACGACGACCATCGTGAAGATAATGAGCCTAATCCGGGTGCGTCTGCCAATGTTGTAGTGAGATTGGCACGTTCGATTTCTCGATTCGTCAATCACGCTCTGTATTTCGATAATTAATAAACATCTTTTCCCTTGATGGTATATTTGCGAACACAAGAAATATATACACACTATTCGTCGTGCACGGGTTCCACTGTGCAAATTACCACAGAAATTTAAAAATCGAGGTGAATACGAAGAATTCGTCGCAACGTCGCAACGTTTCACGGAATCGACGTTACCACAGTCGCATGGAATAATAATAAAGTAGTGAACATGGCATCGCCTTTGGCCGGAGTGGCTGATTTACCAACTCCCGAGCATGCACCAACTATTAAACAACAAAAAATAATAAAAATATGGAAAGTGTTCAGTGTCCGCATGAGTACAATAAGTATATGAGCGGCGTCAACCTTTTGGATTCATCTCTCGGTCGTAGTCATATGCGAATAAAGTCAAGGAAATGGACAAATGTTTATTTTACCACATGTGTGATATGGCCACAATAAACGCCTGGATTTTTTACAAGCGACATCATGCAGCGTCTAATCTAACAGAGCCAAAGATGATGTTGCATGAATTTGTTTCGGAAGTTGCTCATTGCTTGACAAAATCTGGTAATGCAATGAGAGTAGGGAAAGGTCGACCAAGTAATCTTGAGGCTGAAATTGCAGCAAAACGTCAGCGTCCAATGTCTGCTGCTATACCACCGCTTGATAAACGTTTGGATAATGTCGGCCACTTAACTGAATTTGCGGCCCTTTGTTCCTACTAGGAACCACAGGACATAATATATATATATATACTTAACTGAATTTGTTCAAGAAGGCAAACCCTGGTGCAAAAATCCTAAATGCACATCCCGAACAAAAGTTCGATGCCAAAAATGTAATGTACATTTATGTTTATCGGCAGAAAAAAATTGTTTTGCTAATGGCGTTTTCTTTTCTAAAAAAAATGTTGCATTAGTGTTACATGTGACTTGACAAAATTTTTAAATGCCCCCCTAATTTTTAAGAAGTGTTTCATATTTTACAAAAGAACACAAATTTTGGCAATAAACAATAAAGTACAATTAGCGCAAGGTTAATTCAATTACAGGTGGTGGCAAGACTAAAACAATCCAAAGCCAACAGAAACAACAGATGTTTTTAGTATTGTGTTGTTAGTGTTTACGGCTCGAAACTTGCCACCCCCTTGTACTGAATTCGCCTTGATCTAGTGCTGTATTCATGCCCCTTTAATTAAAATGAGTGTTGAACATGTAGCATTTTTTTTTAATTTTATAGGGAACATCATCAGAAAAGAACGCTTTACACTTTTAAAATAACACATGTTTTTCAGAAAAGAACTTAAAAAAAATGTAAAAGGCGGAATAAGTGCAGAATTTTACTAAGAAAAGAAAACGCCATAAGTTTCATCAAGACTAAATTTCTGATAGCTTTATATTATTATTATTAGAAAATGTTTCGTTATATTTTGTTATTTTCTTGAATTAAACTTATTTATTTTTGTTTAAAGAACATTGTATGCTATAATATATAGTATGTAGTATAGTGTGTGTGGTTCCTCCAGGAAACGTTGTTTAGAAGTTTTATAACATTAATTTTTTTTAGCAAAAAAAAAACAAAATAAATCAGGCTATTAAGGGTTAATTGCAGCGTTTAAAAAGCTGCAGTTGAGATAGTAAAAGTCATAAGATTATGCTGTAACCCAGCAAAAACTTTACTTACAATCCTACTTTTAATGACTTCAAGAATTCATTACTTTGTAGCTTTATTCGCCACTTTTTGGATTATTAGTTATATATTAAATAATAACTTTATTATTATATCTTAAATATACAGAAAAATTTCAAAAGATTTTGTTATTCGTGCTTAATTCCCAGTTTTTATTATTGATAAAAACACTTGAAATTTATTGTTGATGGGATAAGCTATTCCTATGCGCATTTCACTGGTTGCTTAGGCCAGATCATCAGGAAACTTCATCCATAAAGATTTTGGAAAAACTAAAGATATTAAACCAAATAAAACTGTTAAGCGTATAAGACTTATAGCAACAGTTCTACTTGTAACAATATCAAAGTTTAAACAAAACACATCAACAATAAACAGTGGGTTTATCTCATCTTACATTCCCCACTACAATTAGTTGAAATTCTCTCAACATTAACTGTAGTTGTAAGTAGGTTAAGAAAAACAAAATAAAAAACAAACAACAACTTACAAAAGATGTTGTCAATTAAGTGTTTTTTTAGGCGGTGCACTTGCCTGTTTATTATCAAAAAGTAATTTCAATTTTTGGGAATACAATGCGTGAAATGCGCATAGGAATAGCTTATCCCATCAACAATAAATTTCAAGTGTTTTTATCAATAATAAAAACTGGGAATTAAGCACGAATAACAAAATCTTTTGAAATTAAAATTTTGTATTCCCAAAAATTGAAATTACTTTTTGATAATATACAGAAAAATTTGTATTTTCATTATGACAATAAAAATGTCATTATAGTCATAAAACATAGTTTTTTAATGCAAAAACTACACTGCCCCGGTAGACTAGCTGGTAGAGAGCTAGTCTATCAACACCGAGGTTGCGGGATCAAATCCCGCCAGAGACAGAAAAAAAAAATAAAAAATAAAATAAAGTAAAATAGAATAAGAAAAAATAAAAATAAAATAATTAAAAAAAAAAACAAAAAAAAAAAAAATTTAAAAAAAATAAAAAAATTTTTACTTTATTGACTTTGTGTAACTATATATTTTTATAAAAATTTTAAGTATAAAAAAAACATATTATTTTTTAGATTATAATAGGCTAAATTATAAAGGATTACTTTTGGGACATCTCGAACAAAAATAAGTACTTCTTCTAGTAGAAAAATAAGTAGTCTGTTCGTCAAGTTCTCATTATTTTTCTGCTTATTTTGTAAGCAAAGTTTTTGCTGGGAACTTCGACATCTTCATTTGTCATTGGACAAAAATAAACTGTTGGCTTTACTTCTGATTCATTAAATGAACACAGTCGCAGTGAAGGCAAAAGCAAAACACGAAATGTTGTACACGACAAAGAACATCGGCAGTCGACATGTTCGGAAGTGTTTGGTTTGACAGACCAAAACTTTTAAAAAATCCCGTAGTTATCGAAGATGGGACGTTGTGTTTGTGTTTTTATTTTCCATATTTTTTTTAATAATACATGCGTTCATAAAAACATAAATATGTAAATAAGTACATATTTATTATTTTTAAGCTTAACAAATCTTTTTAATTTTTTGAAATTAAATAAAACTGTAAATAACATCATCGCTTTCATATATATACAATGAACACAACGTCCCATCTTCGTTAACTTCGGGATTTATTAAAAGTTTCAATCTGTCAAACCAAACACTTTCTAACATGACGACTGCCAATGTTCTTTGTTGTGTACAACATTTCGTTTTTTGCTTTTGCCTTCACTGCGACTGTTTTCATTTAATGAATCAGAAGTAAAAGCAACGGTTTATTTTTGTTCAATGAAAAATCAAAAAGTGGAAGAAAAAGCAATTTTTTCATTTTGACTGTAGTTTTTTAAACCCTGGTTAATTGCTTAAAAATAAATATGTAATTAAAATAATAATTAATTTAGTTTTCGTTTGAAATAAAATAATTTAAAATTCTAAAATTTGATATTATTGATATTGTTTATTGTCAAAACATATTTATCAAAAATAATTTTTAAAAAGGTGCAAATCTTCGATTGCCAATAAAGCTCCCAATAAAGTTTTATAAAAGAAATAACTAGAACGGCAGTAATATTGGAGTTTATTATACACAAATAGTATTGTTAAGAAAAATCTATGAAATAAAATCGTATCATTCATTTTTGTTTAAAATAAATTAAAGTGCTTTTAGGAATGATGCTTTGTGTGTGACCTGTGACAAATTCTGGTATGGGCAAACCACCCTAAGCCCCTTTTTTAATTACTGTTTTTGTTCGACTTTTTTTGTAAGTGTATTGATATTTTAAATAGCTGATTAAATATAACTTTATAAATTTCTTTTACATAAGTGTTTTCTTTGCATTTAACAAAATTTTTTCTCAGCGTATAAAACACAATTAATCATCCATCCTACAGTGGTGATTGCCATTTATAAAAAAGAAGAGTAAAACAAAGTTAACAAAAAACCAATAAATTTAACCAGCTTTATGGTCTTAGAATATTGACTTTAATTAAGAGACCTGATTTCATTGTGAATTTGTTTATCTTTAATTTTTCTCTTCGAACGATAAACCTTTTGAACAAGTTTTTTCAAAAGAAAATTTCGACACTTGGACTAGCTCACCATACAATAGCCTCCACTAAATTTGGAGCGCTGTTAAAAACTTTTAAAAAGAAAATAATATATCATTGAAAGCAATGCAAGTTACGAAAAGAAAAAAAGGAAACTCTTTTAATAAAAATTTTTATATTGAATCAACTTTAGGTAAAAGAAAGTTTCAGGATCTGCATGATGATATTCCAGCCCATAAAGCGCACCAAACAGTAATTTTCTGTGGATGTAATGGTGTTTCGACAAAAGCTTGTGGATTCTCCGCACTCCAAATGCGATAATTCTTCTTATTTACGTACCCATTCAACCAGAAATGGGCTACATCTGAAAATTACATTTTTAATGAAAATTTAAAATCAATATCAATTTGTGCTTCAGCCCATTCGCCGAACGTAATGTTACGGTGCCCAAATTTTAACAATTTGCACGCGTTGCTCTGGTGTAAGTCTATTCATAATGAGATTTCAAAGCAAACTAAACAAAAAGCAACTATCAGCTGTTAAATGGGTACTCAAATAAAGCAGTGATGCCAACTCAAGAGTGTTTTATATGGGCACAAACCTAATGATTGTATAAAAATGTGTCTTGTGTACAAGTTAAAAACTCCTTTTGCCATCCCTGTTTTGGAATCTAAGATAACAGTTGAATGGTGGATACTTGAAAATTTTAACAATATTTTTATTGCTCTAAGACAGTAATAAAATATTTGAAAAGAATAAATTATAAAAAAAACATATTGGGTTTTTCAGTACAGTTTTCGACATTTATCTTTCACAGTTTGAAATGTTAGTCTATGCTTTTTATATAATATATATAATATAATTGTATAACGAAGCACACTTCATCGGCCGATTTTTATATCGGCATTTGTTACAGCGCCATGTTATCGTAGAATTAGGACTACCTTATGAACTTGTGCGATATGTGACTCTAACAGGTCACATATAGGCGTCAATACCCTCTTTATGACCCCCCCCCCCCCCCCCTCCCCAAGTATAATGATTTTTTGAGAGCGTTCGTTTTCTGACTTTAGGGTTGTACATTAGGTGGTAGAAACAGATATCTGGTGGATAAATACTGGAACGGGATACTTGATACTTGGTCAAATTTTAGAGCAAAACTCGAGACAAAAACTTTGAAATATCATGTTTACACCTATTATATATTTGACATCCTACACGTAACCATTAGCTTAATTAAAGAATTATTTGCTTTTGCAAAACTTTTGGCTCGATGAAAAATCATAAAACAGTTTCTAAATTACATTTTACAATTTTCTTCTTGCAAATAAAGTTTAGAAAGTCAATAATAATTGTTAAAAATAAAGCTTAAATTTTTCAATTTACTGGTCACGCTTTTTTGGATTTTGTTCGTTAAATATTTGTTAGGTCTGAACATACCTTAAGATCCGCCAAGAAATGCCAAAAATATAAAAATTAAAAAGGGCCTACCCCTACATTCAACAAAAAAATGTTTTTTCAATACAGCCTTGCAAAAATACTTTATGTTATGGCGCGTTTTTTTTTTTTTGCTTGTATTATAATAAAAAAGTGCCAATTGTATCAACAAATCTTATTCACTCTGTTTATTATGTGAAAAGTATACACAAAATTCTCATATATTTTTAGTGTTTGCCATAAGAAATAGAATGAAGGGATACAAAGCGAAAATTAAATCCTACTTAAGATGCTCTGTTGTAAGGAAACTTAAGGTCGATTCACCCATGCGTTCCGAACAATATTTTTGACCGGACAATAATTTTTTTACAGAGAGTGTTCTGCAGAACGATTCACCCATCTCGGAAAATTTGTCCGGACAAACAAAGCTACCATATGGTTTACAGATGTAAACGATTATACAAAGTGGCAGCACAGTTAGCAAACTATTAGTTTTTTTTATAAAAGTGTGTTAAAGAAAATGGACGAAAGAAGAAAATTAATTTTATTATTTTTAATTGAATTGCATAAAACCCATTTACTAGCAAAACAAATTTATCAAAAAAAGTTGAAAGTGAAAAGAATAGCAGTAAGAAAAATATTACAGAAAAGAAGAACAAACGGTGTTTTCCACACACTTGTTCCTGAGATGCGCCTTCATGACGTGGAATCGTTTATAAATTTTCACCGTATGGACCCCAATACGTTCAATGAAATCCTTGCAATTTTAGGGCCGGATTTGCGTGGTATACCTATTCGTAAACAAGAGCATATTACGCCGGCAGAAAAGTTGTCCTTAACATTAAGGTATGTATGTTCATATACATATACAGAAATGACATATTAAAAAGGAACAAAACTTAATTTTCGTAGATATTTGGCTAGCGGCGATTCAATGAAGTCAATAGGATATTATGGCTTTCGTATTGGTGCATCGACTACATCACAAATAATAAAAGAAACGACAGAAAAAATATGGCAAAAAATGCAATTTGTGTTTCAGAAGCCATCAAGAAATATGTGGGAAAACATTGCCTGCAATTTTTACACGCGTTGGGGTTTTCCCAACTGTTTAGGAGCAATTGATGGAAAACACGTAGTAATACAAGTGTGTATTGATACCAATAAATAAATAAAAACAAATAAATAATAAAAATTTATGTATATGTAAATATATTTATCTTTCTTAGGCACTACCGAATCACAATTCACTGACGTTTAATTATAAACATACGCACAGTTTAGTTTTAATGGCTGTAGCTGATGCAGATTACAAATTTGTGTTGGTTGACATTGGAGCTTTAGGCCACAATAGTGATGGCGGTATTTTTCGAAATTGCAAGTTTGGAAAAGCAATAATTGATAAGTCTGAAGAAATGCAATTTCCAGGCCCAAGAAATTTACCTAACACCAATATATTAGCGGACTACGTATTTCTTGGCGATGAAGCTTTCCCGCTAAGAACAAATTTGTTACGTCCTTATCCCGGACGCAGTTGTGGTAATCTGCCCCCTGAACAGGAAACTTTCAATAAAAACCTATCCAGGTCTAGACGTGTTGTAGAGAATGCGTTTGGAATATTGGCAAATCGTTTTCGAATTTATCGCAAACCAATAATTGCTAGCAAGGAAACAGTGATAAACATTATAAAATCTACGGTTTGTTTACATAATTTTTTGCGGGAAAGGGCACCATCAAAGTATGTGCAGCCTGACCTTATTGACAGAGAAGGTGCAGATGGGGCCGTCGTTCCTGGACTATGGCGAGAGGAAAATCACGATGGCCTGAGATCCTTAGGTCGGATGGGTTCAAATAGAGCTTCTAAGGACGCCGTAGAAGTAAGACAATTGTATACACAATACTTTTCCAATTGTAGTAACAACTAAATTGTGATTTTTAATTAATAAAATTAAGTATTTTAACAAAACAATAAATATTATTTTTATTACTCATAGCACAATATTTTAAAATTCCCGATTTGAACTATAAAAATATAAACTTTTAAAAAATAGCCCATAACAGTTTCGCTTTAATATTCTATATACGCAACAAATTGCATCAAAATCTGCTTAGCTTAGATTGTTAATAAAGAAAAAAAACATTTCATATGTATATTACTATTTGTACGATATTATCACATAAAAAACAGTTTTATTTTATTCAACATTTTTATTTTTCAAATTTTATTCTCTGAGGTAAATTTCAATTATTTTAATAAAGCTTTTTTATAATATCTTTATTAAAATAACTGAAATTTATCTCAGAAAATAAAATTCGAAAAATAATAATTTCGAATATAACAAAAATAATAACTTATAATAAGAAATAATTCACAGATTCAAAACATTTTTATTTTTCAAATGTCGTCGTTGAATCAAATTTCAATTTCTAAAGCTTACTTGCAAAAGTCATATTCCCTCAATATTTAACATAATTTTTTGTTAAGCCAACTTTTGGTTAGCATTTAAGCTATAGCTACCTATGTACATATACTTAGGAATGATTCTATACACTACCAGACTATCTTTGCTGTGTACCAAATACACAACACAAATATTGAGAGAATAGGACTATTGCAAGAAAACTTTATAAATTGAAATTTGAATAAATGAACACATCACAAAAATAAAAATGGTAATTAAAATAATATATAAAAATAAAAAATTCACATTCTAATTTAAAAAAACATTATTTTGCTGCACTTGTTCTTCAACTATTAGCGCCATTAGTTTTAATTTTAATTGACTTTTGCGGTTATCCGGAACTTTCGAAAATTCTTCTTCCATGGCTAGAAAGAATGGATCTCGTTTTTCGGTTGTGGCCTCAAACACTTTTTCCGCCAAATTGTTAAGAGTCTTTAAAGACTCTTTATATTCACTTTCAGGATCATCTACTCTTACACGTTTTCTTTTTTCCTTTTGTCGTTGCGTAGCAGAACTCGAACTCGAACTCGGTAACGTAGACTGAGTGCTGTCCCCTCCCCAATCATTGCATTCATTGGATAGGTTAATGACATCAGGATCACTGGCCATTTCTTCAAAAAGGCTTTGAAAACTTGCCGTATTTGAGTCGGTATAATTCGTTATGGTACAACTAAAAAAATGGTACTTTATGAATACAAAGTAGATAATGTGTAACAATATGCTTAAAAGATCTTACTCTTTATCTTCGCAGAAATTTTGGAAAAAATCCATTTCTGTCATTAGGATCCTAGAGAAGCCTTTTACTGCCACCCGTTCACTTCCACTTTTCCCATTATTTTTGGTTAAAGCTGCTTTGTAGCGTCTTCGCAGACTTTTCCATAATATTTGGCATTCACTTCCTACAATAATTGGTAAACATTATGTTAAAAAATATTAAAATTTACCATTTAAAATTTACTTACGACCAATTCCAATAGATTTTTCTATTTCCGTCCATATATTTTGTTTAAGGTAAGTATTTTTATATGAACGATTGCCCATATCATAAATACATTCTCTTCCTGGTTTTTTTAGTTCCTCAATAAGTTTCAGGGCAATATTTTCTTTTACATCCATTTTTGTTTAATTTTTTTATTTTATTATTCAGCACAAAACGAAAAATGTAATAACACTACATATGTGGCAGCTCAATTCAACTTTAATATGTACAAATTGAAAAAAAGTGGCATCTCAGTTCATTTTGTTCGGCACAAGAATTAAAATTAAACCAATTCAAGAAAAAACGTGCAGAACAAAATCTTTGCTCTCTCTCTCAAAAGTAAAACGTCAAACTCAATATAAAAAAAATTTTGTCCGGACAAAAATTTTGTTCGGAACGCATGGGTGAATCGAGCTTTACGAAACAAAATTAGTTCATGGTCTTTGCATTGCAATATTGTTGACATTGGGGAGGTGTATTAAAGTCAACCAGTCACTGCCAGAAAGGATACTGATGTCAATTAGAAAAAAATATTTTCTTATTCGCAATGCTTATTGCAAAATATTATAACTTCGAGGGTAAGTTTCACCATACGATACCCTACACCAATAACGTGAACATAAGAGTGGTCAAACAAAAAATATAAAAAGGGACATCAATGGGAATATATTGCTCAATTTTTATTTATGCAATGGTAGAGTATTTCTTGTTAAAAAAAGATAATATTAACGGTATTGCAGTCATTTCATCCTTAAGCAAGTAAGAAAGCCCGACCATATGACGTCCTTCACCACTGTATTGATAAGCAATTTTCGAGGTTACTCCCATTAATTCTGAAGTTATTCCTAACCTAGATACTGGATATTTTCAAAATTTTAATATTTTTAAGCACAAAAATAAAAATGTTTGGTTTTTTGGCTCCTAATGGATTTAAAAAATTTTCACGCAATCAGAATGAAATTAAGAAAAAGAAAAATTTTTTTTTTTTTGTTGTTTTATTTTCATTTTTCTTTTTTTGTAAGGACCAGTGGCTCCCGCATTTACATTTACATTTTCTCCAATTGCAACACAAAAAATTTTTTTATTTTACAAAGTCCTCGTCCAGACTTGCAATTTTTGGTTGCAGCAATTCCATGAGTTTATTAGTGAGAGAGATGAATAGATTGGGGAGGGTACCCAGTTACATGTTCACTGTTCTGTTTTGTAATTCTCACACTTTTCAACTTGAAGCTAGCAGTAGGTGTACTTGTGTTTATATATAATATATAAAAAGGAGAGGGGGAAAGACAAGACACAAATACAAAATTGGCAAAACCAGAATTTCATAATCTGTACATTAATGTCCAGACTATGAAATTTATTAAATTTTAACTTGAAAAGTAACTTACTTATAAAATTTGTTAAAAGAATGTCAAGGGCAAAGTTTCTGTCTACTTAATTTTCCTAGGAACATCTAACCAATTTAGAATGTTAGACTTTCAAACTTTTTCTATTAGTAATGACATTCGCGTGTTGTTATAATTTCTTGTTGTTTTCCATTACATTTTGCCATTTACACTTCCACTTGGTCCACCTCTTTCATTTTGCACATGTCGCATTCTATGAAATTATTTTTAATAAAATTTGCGTTTCTTATGCAAGTTGTAATTATTTGAATGTTTAGCAAATAATGTGATGAGTTTAACTTACAATTTAATGGAAAATTTATTAAGGAGACAATTAATTGTAGGAAAAATAAACTAGTATTTAATAATTGTAACCAGTCACGCTAAAAGTCAATTTTGCAAATTATTGCTTAGAAATATAATTTTTATGAAGGGAAAATTACATGTTGACGTGTTTTGCAAATAATTTGGTTAACTTTTTTACACAATGAACGTCTTTAGTGTCAATGAACTTATTGAAATTTAATTTAACAAATAATTGACGACGTACACGTAATCACTTTTTACTTTAACAAACAGTTGTTTGATGTTAAATCATGCTTGTTAGAGGAAACATCAATTCACATTTTATTTTTAAAAAGTTTGTAAGTAATTTTTGGAAATAGGAACTGTTAAAAAGAACAAAGTGGTTCATAAAGTTAGTGGTCAGGTTTTTGGTTTTTTTTTTTTTTTGTCAAATATTTGTTAAGAACACTAGGATTAAGGCTCAGTTAGCCGGGAGTAACAGTAACTTAACCTTACCGTAAAAAATTAAAACAGTAGTTTTGACTAAACTGCCTTTTATTTACGTGCACTTTTGACTTAATTTTTGGAATTATGTATTCTTTATAATTCTATACAAATTCCTTTTTTAAGTGCACTTTCTATACCTGCACATTTAAGATAAATGCAAAAAATTTTTGGCATATTAAAATTATTTTCATACAACAAATTCAAGTTAGCTGCACTTTGACTTAACTGCCCAAAATACATATTTTCTGTAATTATTCTTTAAAATCCTTGTTTACGTGCATTTTGTACACCTGCATATTTTTTATATTTTTGAGCAGCTTTTAAATATTTTCATACAAAACATCAAAGTTAGCTGCACCCATGACAAAATTTGGCCACTTTTTCACATAAATATCCAATTTAAGCTGTTTTTTTAAATATAAATCGCGATTATTTTGTTTTTTTTATAAATTTTTATGTTCTCTGTGAATTATCATTGTTTTTGTTAATGTTTCTTTTATATTAAATATACATACATACATGTTGTTATTTTTTTTTTCAAGGTCATGGAACGAAATCATTCAGTATAACTGTCAATGTAAAAATACCCGTTTAGTTGAGTTCCGTTGAATTGCGTCACCCGCTTAATTATTTCGCAAAATAATGTTTCGGTTAATTGTTTCCGTCTACTAATGTGTTTTTGCTCCACAAACGTAAACAAATTATTTTGCGGCAAGAAAGATTGTACGATGGACGGTACCTGATTTTTATTTTGTTTTAAAAAACCTAAATCATTTTTTAACTTAATAAATAAAGAAAAGAGTTTTATTTTCTTTCGACACATAGGTGTTTCGCTTTATTGCACATCTTGCTCAATTAAGCGATTTTCGTTTTAATTGCGTCGGCGATTCATTGAGTTCCCGTTTAATTGCGTTAAAAGTCGTGAATTTTTAGTATTATTAAAAATATTTTTTATTGCACTTTTAAATCAAACACTTTACTTTAGCTGCACTTTTGTGCAGGTAACCACAATTGTGTACCTGAACATTTAGGCAGGTAAATGCATTTAAGATAGCTGCATTTTTGATTTACCTGCACAAAAAATCGTGAAAAGGATATTGTGCAGCTGAGTCAAAATTACTGTACAATCTATTTTTTACAGATTGAGATGTTACATCTTACTGCTAACTAGAATCGTTGTAATTGCTTTACATTCAACAAAATTAAGCAGCTGATTTGCAACGTTACTGTCACTCCCGGCTAACTGAGCCTTTACTTGGGTGCTTATAGTGTTACCCTGAGCCAGCGACCAGTGTTCAGCCACTTTTCAATAGACTACTCTACAGACATTACTGCAGCCTGCACGCTTTTCGATTTCCTGTTTAATAAAGAGATCGATCTTAATCCTACTTAGATAGAACATCTAAACAGGGTAACTCTGGTTTCCTAACATACCTCACCCTGATATCCCTAAGATCAGGGCATTGATAGAAAAAGTGAAACACTTCTACTCTTCCTCGTACGGACAACTACAACTTTAATCCAGGCCCATGCTCATTGCATGTGTCCCTATCAGTCAGTGACCCGTAATGACACACATATATGACTGTTCTAATCTGGCCCCCCACTGAGGTGGGATGCTATCTTTGTACTTGAGATAAGTTCTGTGGGAGGCACCTTTATTTAAATAATCAAAATGGGGTTTGCGTTGGTATAATAAATATCCAATAGTTTGTTAGTAGAGCGTAAGGTCGAGGGACTAGTTGAACTAGTTGAAGACTTGAAATTGAAAGCAGATGAAAGGTAGAGACATTAAGATGCGTTGGTGTTTGCTACAACTCTCATGAGATTTTTTCGGGACTGCGGCGGTTCTAAGGTGATGTAGCTATTAAATATATGCTCGTGGCTATTCTGAAAGTGCGTAGATCAGATAACTCAGGTTCTTAAAAAAGGCGAGTGCACAATTTTAGTCAGATAATACACTTAAAATTGCAACCTGGGTATAATGGTGCCTCTTACACTGGGGCGGTTGTTAAGATCATAGTTTGTCACCCAGTAGTTACCAAACACGAGTAGTGCGTGGGTCTTTCCCTCGTCATAGCTAGGATAAAGAATTCTGCCCAAAGGTGTTCAGGTGTTCTCACCTTGAACACCTGTATGTTTGTCAAACAACTGTATAAAATTTAAATTGTTTTATTAAATAATCTAAAATTAGTGGAAGAACACACACACTCAAACACAAACACATGCATGTAAAAAGAATCCTTTGTCACTAATTTTAAATATTCTGGTGGTAATTTTAATATGCTCTTGTCAATTTCTCTAGGTATGCTGGTATGTTTGTATGTACGTCTATCTGTCTTTCTATTACTACAAATAAACATACATTTAAAAGTATCAGTGTGACCACAGCATACAAATTTTTACAACTATATCAGTCGATAGAAAACGGTAGAAAAGCTGAATAGACTTAAAATAAATGTCTAAAATAAAAACTTTTTTTGAATTGTCGTTAAGAATTTGAATTACATTTTATTTAAAATATAATAACCCGTATGGCCAATTATGTTTAAAATTCCTTTTTCATGTCAAATAAAAATAAAATTATATGAAAAACTAATAAGATTTCGTTTGATGTGCTTAATTCCCGATTTTCATTCTTGATAAATACACTGAAATTTATTGTTGGAGGATAAGCTGGTTCCTATGCGCATCTCACTGGTTGCTGAGACCAGATCATCAGGAAACCTCTTCCCGAAAACTTTAGAAAAGCAAAATATATTAGATATGCAAATAAGTTTCTTTTAATTAAGTTCTACTAAATTTTCATGAAAAAGGCACTATTTGTCAATAAACTTAATTTTGCTCAAAACACATCCCAATAAAAAATGGATCTTCCAACGAAGCAGATTTGTAAGGGAGAAACGTAAAAGTATCGCTTACCATATCGCTTACGGAAGTCATGAATTTTTTATGGCGAGTTCTCACTTTGAAGCAATACATTTTTGACACATAAAGCGCTTTACTCAGCGCATAAAAAAATTATTGAATGTAACGATCAAGCTTACACACGGAATGTTTTTTTTACAGTTATTTTTTAGTATTCTCCCTTACAAGCCTGCTTCGTAGTAAAGGAATGCTGTGGCACTTGAAATGTTATTCTTTTTTTATAAAAGTTGTATCGAATTCTTTCACTTACTTTACTGAATCTCTGTATGTCTTATTGCGTAGCGCAAAATGTTGCGCTTATTTTTTTAAAGTACTATAAGTGCTTCGCAAAATAATAAAATTTTTTATTGGGATTCTATGTGAGTAGACAACGCCCTACCACCACTACACACACTCCGACACAACACCAACCCACATCCAGTACTTCAGACTTTTTACCAACCTTTCGATTTCAAGACGATGCTGTCGTGCTCGCGCCAACGCACTCAAACACAACCAGCAGCATCGACTCTACTCTCTACTAAGAATACTACTAAGTACTCACTTCAACACCAACGCACAACACTCTCACTCCACAAAGTATTTATTTATTACAGAAGTTATCTTAAAGCCAAAGACACCTCAACTCAATATACTCGCTCAATAGAAAGCAATCTTTTCGTGGCAAAACGCATTCTCTTAAGAGAAGAAATTATGGAAAAGGGGATCTTAACCAAAAGTCTGACCGGTGCCGTGTCGGCGTGTTACCAGATAACCTCGGGTACTCTGGTGGGTACCACAGACTCATTAAATCCGAAAACTTTTAGAGCCCTAGCATTCGATTGTTTGCCGCAATCTTGGTATGCATCACCAATTTTCTCCAGTGAATGTGACACCAAGATGTCTGACTCTTCGCCACTTAAGAGGTGCAGCACATCCCCCGGGGGTTATCTGCACGGGCAATTAAAAATCGACCAAATGAGTCGGGACTACATTTAAACAAAATATTAAGAAGCGTTTGCGGTTTATAAGGGAAATCCTTTAGAATAAATCCACGATACTGGAATCCAAGTTCAACTTATTTCAATCTGATGTTATTAGTTTTAATATGTTGAACTAAGTTTTTTTTTTTAAATAAAGATATACATATAGGCATTTCTCCAATGTCGAATGCGACACTCGTACGCATTAACAGTGAAAAAAACATACACCAAAACACTATTTTTTTTTTTTTTTTTTTTTTTTTGACAAAAGGCGAAACTTATAGCTCTTGATTAGCACTATAATTTGTGCTAAGGTTGACTTTGAGCAGTTGTTCGTTTTCAAGATAATTAAAAAAAAAAAACCAAGGCATTTGCATGCGACAAAAACAGAAGTCGCCTTTAAGGCAAACAGTTCAAACACTGATTTCAGCGAAACCTGATGAAATATATAAATGCGACCAATTTTAAAATGTTATGCGTTGATGTATCTTAATAATGCTTTTTATTTGATTCAAAAATACTGTGTAGTTTGTTTTTAATTTAATTTAATTTTAATCACTGTCGCACGCTACATGTTGCATGCGACATTTTGTTCAATCATACTTTTATGTTTATGTTTTTACTTTTTATGTAATAAGACATGCGTAAGATGATTCTACATTATTTTAAATACATTCAATATATTTATTTTCCGAACAAAAATTATAAACTTAAAAAACTATCTTCAATAAAGAAAAATACAAATATAAAACAAAAGCTAACTGAAAATAGTATTGCTAGTCTCAAATAAAGTTTTTTTAATAGAATAAGCTGTCCTTGCTGCTTGTAGTTGTTGGCTATCGCAAATAAAGATATATTAGATAAAAAAAATTTTTGAGTTTATGAATTTTACACTTACGATGTCGCACGCTACTAATTTAAATAAGTACCAAGAGAAAAGCACTGATTATTTTCCAGCAAGATTTTTTTTATTAAATTTGCAAGAAAAATATCTGTTTGTTACTAATATTTGATGCGCATTATACAAATACCCTCGACGCACTGATAACAAATGTTCTTTTTCAATGTCGCACGCTACATCGAAATATACAGTAAAGCAAAGAAAAAAATTGCCGTAACTGGCAATCGCATCGTTCCGTTTACATTTTTCTTATATTGTTTGAATATAAACCGAGATTTAAAAAGCAATTGTCAATGCATAATGTTTCTCATTAAGATCATTTAGAAAAACAAAACGTGCAATAGAAATGTTCAAAACAGAACTTTTGCACTTGTTCGACTTTGCATTTGAATATTTCGAAGTGTGTTATGAATAAATGTAAAATTTGTTTACATACTTTTATAGACTTTGAATTTTTTAGCTGCGGTTGACATTTCTGTGGAAATGCCCATATATATATTTTATGATGCAAAGTCGTTTCTAATTATGTGGCCATTATAGTTATCACCTTTTATGAATATCATAAATAAATTGATATACTTGCTGGTCAATTTTTAAGTTATTTAGTAGGAAAATGTGGGATTGTTGCTTTTTGATTCGATCCATGGTAAATAAATTTCTTTTTATATGAACCCAATAGAAACGTTGCGTTTTGGCATGAACTAATGGTGTTTTCTTTTCTACAAAAAAATGTGACATTTTATTTAAAAAAAATGCAATTTGGTGTCTGATTCTTAAAAATTTTGCTCCCGGAAAGGGTGGCTTGTTTTATTTAAAAAAACTCATCCTTTACGATAGCAAAATTTTTAAGAATCAGACACCAAATTGAATTTTTTGTTAAGTTTAGATTTATGACCTTTTTTATTTCAATTATATGTTTCCTCTTTTTTAGTTTTATAAGTTTTTTAGAATATAATAAACACTTAGCCCCGTATTCATAAACGATTTTTAAATTTAACAAACCTTTATTAAGTACAAATTTTATACAAAATTTGTATTGTAAGCCATTATTAAACTAAAAACATTTTAACGTATATGGAAGATATTTACTTCAGGTCTAAACTAAAAATAAATATCTCAGCAAGCAGGGCTTAAAAAACTGCAGTCGAAACAAAAAACGAGAATTTGTGTACAATTTTTCGTTTTTTGAGTTGGACTGGCAGCGACTGTTTACATTTAATGAATCAGAATTAAAAGCAACAGTTTTTTTTGGCTGGCGAAAAATGAAGAAGTTAAAGAAGTTCATATTTAATATATAAAGATTCAATAAATAAATAATGAAAAAAAACTGCAGTTTTTTAGACGCTGTCAGCAAGCTGGCAATAACGTCGGCAGAAAAACAGTGCAATATTTCTTATTACACAGCTTTTGTTAAAGGCATGGGAAAACTTATTTTTATTATTTTATAATTTGAAAAAAATCAAGGAAGAAGCTGCAGTGTAAAAACTGGCGCCATCTTGCAAAAATAATTTTTATTAATATAAATTCTTTCTTAATTTCTTTCCCACACAATTTGCTTCTTTTTTTCAATTGGCAACCAAATTTGACGTTTTATGTTAGCAATAATTGTCAACTTACAATTATTTCAACATAAATTGCCGGCAATAAATACCCTACCAGAAATGCATAACCAAAACTAAAAAAAAAAATTTTTTACTTACACACTTGCAACAATTTTACATTAGTGTTTCTACTCTAACACACATGTTAGAGTAGAACAAAAAAAAACACTTTCTAAAAATGCCAATTTTTTAATATATTTTTGTCATACGCTTGATGAAACTTGTGAATTGCTTTAATTTAATATTTACCATTGGTGTTAAAGAAAAAAAATTATATTTGTAACTAGATTGTATATTAAATTAGACAGCTAAAAAAATGTCTTGAAGAAAAAGTAGCACCGCCAAACAGCGGTAATCAGAATGCTAGTGGTAAAGGAGGACGTGCTGATGGTGGCTTCAGAGGATGCGGTGGTGGATTCTCTTTAAACAACAGTGGTCATGTTCGAAGCGGTCGTTTTGAAAGGTGGTGGCTTTGGCCAGGACAGTCGCTTAAGATTTGTCCTGATGGCTTTTCAAGTATGTATTTGATTTTTTGGTCTCAATCTGTTAACAAAATCTATAATAAATTAATTGGTCACACGTACGTTCACCTCCATTTCCAGTCCCACGCAAGAAGTGAAACGTTACCAAGCATCCACAGAAAAAGCGTAACGTGGTACTTACTTTTCTGAAGCCTTATTTCCTGACTTTTAATTGGATTATAATTTTTTCAATAAAAAAATTTTTTATTAAAAATGAAAAATAAAATAATATATTTTTTTATACAGGTTAGTAGTAACCAATTTTTACGTTATGAATAACTAGTTAGTGCTAACCAATATTTACGTTATGACTAACTAGTTAGCATTAACCATTATTTAGGTAATCATTGACTAATAAAAAGCAGTAGAGTAAGCAGTACAGATATATGTTCCGTAGGTGAGTGAAACTAATTAGTTAGAGCGAAAGGCAAAATCACATGTACACAAGAGTTTCGGTTAGTTTTTTCATTTTGCTCTTAATAAACTAATAGAAACTTTTACCAATATATTGGTCACCACTACCAGTCATATAACTAGTAAAATGACCGGTAGTCTTCTTGTAGGGTATGTATTTACAAAAAAAGCGCTGTCTACACTAAAGATAATTTAGCTTTGATATTTACTGTAATATTTGTCGCAATATTTATTTCTGGTATAGACGGGCAGTTATTTTTGTTACTTCACTTTTCAGTAATATGTATTCCGAAGTTTTTTATTGGAAAGATGAGAAATTGTTTCATTTTGTTAAGAATTGTAATATTTTTTTTATTTAATAACAACATTATCATTGGCATTTGCTAAGTTTTATTTGTTATATAGACTTTAATATGTCGAAAAATATATAAAAAAAAAAAATTAAAAAGTGGAATTGTTGCTTTTTGTTATGGAGCTCCTCAAGTTATGAAATATTCAAAAGAAAGTTTAAAGATGCGAAATATATATTATTAAAAATACTTAATAAAATGCTCAACAAAGCTGAATTCCATTTTAAAATGCTAAATTTAGCAGCAAAAATGCGAAAATGGTCACACTGGCAGTTACATACATATTCTCAATTTTTTTTTTCTTTTTTTGGTTTACCACAGCATCCAGTTGGCAATTTGTTTATAAAATTCTTAAAACAAATTGTATAAAATTAAGAATTTCAATTTAACAGAACTTTGTTAAATTTAAAAAAAAGTAATACAAACACAATTTCTTATCATTCAGACAGACATTTTAAGCAAACATGGTTGTGGTTGTTGGTTTATTGCTCAGTATATGTGTGTGTATCTGTGTGTTTTTCTTTGTTTGTGTTCAATTCGGATTTCTTTGAATATTTTTTGAATGTGTGATTTCAGTTATTAAAAAGAGACAAGAAAATTACATAAAAGACCGTACTGAAAAACAAATGCAACTAAAAAAGTTACTTTAAATAAATCAAAAGAAATTACATTTTTAACCAACAACAAAACCAATTCAATTTAAACCAATTAAGTTTCATGAAATCCAACAAAATTTCAATTAAGACAAAAACCTTATATTAACATCTATCTATACACACATGCATATTAGTGTGTCCCAAAAACATGTTTTTTTTTTTTAGATTTTCATGGGTGCTCAAGCATAATTTAGGAGCTTTTCTTTTGCGATTTTTTTCAAATTTTTCGGAATTTTTAAGTTTTCTTCATAACTTTGTCAAAAACCACGATTCTCTTCAATTTTAACGAAATAATTTAAAAGAAAAATGTCCAAGCTTTATTTTGGTGTACAAGGACTATAAGGTTTTGCAATACATTTGCTCATTTATGCACCCTACAGTAAAATTTTTCGTAATTTCCATAAATTTTGTAAATAACGCTTTATAACTTTTAAAATTTTAATGAAAATGAAACAAACCAACAATGCAGTTTAAAAGATCAATTTATTCTAAATAACTTAGAAATTAATATTTTTAAATTCGCTCTTACCGTACCTGAGTTATACCGGTTTTCAGATTTGTACCCAGTTTATGATATTATTACTCATACCCAACAAACAAATTAAAATCAAACGTTTTGCTTATGCTTTGTTTACAAATCATTAATTACAGTTCTTATGATGTAGTTCTATGCTCTGCAATAAATTTTTAAAGTCAGTTTCAGAAGTAGAGACATTGATGAAAGTTGTATCCCTTATCAATACATGGCGCTTTGAGGATTTTATTTTCTAAGTTATTAAGAATAAATTGATCTTTCAAAGTGCATTGTTGGTTTGTTTCATTTTCATACAAATTTTAAAAGTTTTTAAGCATTATTTACAAAATTTATGGAAAAATTACGAAAAATTTTAAATAAGCATTGCAAAAACTTATAGTCTTTGTACACCAAAATAAAGCTTGGAAATTTTTCTTTTAAATTTTTTCCTTAAAAGTAAAGAAAATCGTGGTTTTTGACAAAGTTATGAAAAAAACTTAAAAAAGTCCGGCAGACCTGGTTTTTGGCAAAAATTCGACTTGAGCGACTTTTAAACCTCTTCCGAAAAACCAGAAAAAAATCTCAAAAATACTTTACCCTATAAGCTTTTAAATTATGCTTGAGTCCGAAAAAAAAATTTTTTTTTTGGGACACACTAATGCATATGTGTTGTAAAAAACAGGACTTGGCACAAATAAAACTTTTCTATCTTTAACATCACAATGATTGCTAAGAAATTGTATTCGTCGTAACTTCTAAAAAACATGGATAAATAAGCAAAACGATTGAAAAGCCGAACACCAACAAGAAAGCCATTAAAATTTCAAGTCTATAAGTTTTTTGATTGAAAAATCCCACAATGAAATTAATGAAATGAAAAACTTTTATTTAAAACTGCTTTTATGCACAAGTTTTGTATTGTAGAATTAAGATTTTTGTTGGTAGTTCTATATTGTAAGAATCTCAGTTCTCAGTCTTTGGGAATTCTCCCCAAATAGGGTATTTTTTTTTGTAATTGGGGATAAAAATTTCGGGAAAATCCAAACCCAATTTTTTATGGTCACCGGCAACCATATTATGGGTAAATTAGTCCTTTATCAAGAAGTCACACTTGGGATTTTCTAAATGATAGAATTCATATATAATTAAGTATATTAAATTAAAATTAGAATCTGGGAATTTATTTTTTATGAATTAAGTTTTTCGGGCTGGCATCACTGGTTGGTAATTGTGTCCAAAATACATTTGTGAAAGTGAAAAGTGTTCAGTATACTCTGCCATTTCATCATGGAGAAACTCACAAACGAGCAACGACTGCAAATCTTTGAAATTTATTATCAAAATTCTGCTCGATGGAAATCCACTGTTTTATCGTTATCGAAATTGTGTTCAGCGATGAGGCTCAAAACTGCCGCAACTGGGGTGAAGAACAGCCACATGCCGTACAAGAGTTACCGATGCATCCCGAATAAACGACAGTTTGGTGTGGTTTATGGGCTAGTGGCATCATCGGTCCAGTTTTCTTCAAAGACGACCGTGGAAGAAACGTTACCGTCAACGGCGAGTTGGACTTGGTTGATATGTGGTTTCAAAAGACGGTGCCACATGCCACACAGCTCGTGAAACAATGGACATATTGAGTGATGAATTTGGTGAGCAGTTTATCTCTCGATATAGCCCTGTGAATTGGCCGCCAAGATCATGTGAAGTCGTTGGTCTATGTGGACAAGCCAAATACGTTTGAAGCCTTAGAGTACAACATAACACGTGTTATTTATGGAATACAGGCCGGAATGCTCGAAAAAGTGGTGCAAAATTGGACTTTACGAATGGACCATTTTAGCCGGAGTCGCGGGCAACATTAACATAAAGTTATTTTTAAACAGTTAATGGCAAAGACCAATTTATCGATTCCAATAAAAATTTTGAATATATGATGCAAATTTAAGTGTTTTATTCGATTTTTTTAAAAACCTACGCTTAAAAAATCACCCATTACAAAATCCGAAACACCATTTTCCATCATGTACACGTTTGTATGTCTTTGTAGCGTTGCCAATAGAAAAGGCCATTGTCAGGTGCATAAACTTTGCACATCTGACAATAAAAAATGAGCTTACAATGTCTGACAATGATCGGCCAATAACAACGACGAGTTTTAACCCCATAATCAAATATCTAACAATATTGTTGTCTTACAATGCTTTTTACTGACAATGTTATAAGAACTGCCAACCGTCTGTACGAAGCTTTAGGCTTTGTAGTTTATTAGAGTTGTATTTTTACAAAGGGACAAGAATTGATATTTTGTTAAAAAATTTTAAGTAATGCTTTTTAAATTAAATAAATATTAAATAAATAGAAAGATAGAAAAAGTATAAAATTTTTTTGGCAAATCACACATATTTGTTGTAAATCACGCTAAAATTTAAGTTGTATTCAAATGTTTTAATGGTGAACCCCTTTTTAATGTCTACAAATATGTTTCTTTTAATTCAATTTGATTTTTGAACAATCAGCCTAAAATTCATTCTATTTTGTGGGAGCAAAATCTTAAGACTTGTAAAATAATTTGAAAGGGTTTCACTCTCCAAAATAGCTCTCTATATATTCTGTGGTGTAGGGTATTATAAGTTTAGGCTTAATCGCCTATAGTTTCCTTCTTGATGTGTCCGGCAGGTTAGCTGGATGTCTGTTCATATAACTTTGTGCGCAAAGTACAGTTCGAAATTTTGAAGAAAATGTATTGAAATTTGGTACGTACTGACGGAGCCTATTGAAAATGGTGAGAATCGGTCCATAATTGCATATGGTCCTCATACAAACTTAAATGCGGAATAGAGTATGTGTGCCCACAAGCCATCTTGGTTGGTATTTAGATTTAATTTGGTACAAACTTATTTTATTCGTCTTACCAAACTTATTGGAATAGGAGCATATTTGATCATAGCACCCATTAAGATTATACTACCGAATATAACTTTTAACACCACAACTTCCTTGCAAATGTAGGTGTTGACATAAAAAAAATCGTGCATATAGCTACTATGACATGACAAAATGTTGTGCTGGTAGGTCCCAAATTAACCAAAGGTCCCATATAAGCCCCGTATTTTCAATTGCTTGAAGGCAAACAAATCTCATATATGTAGATGAAGATATCTAAATAAGATGTGGCAAAACGGACGTTGATATGTACCTTAGCCTATGTAACTATTTTGTTTAACAGCAAAATAAACGTCATCTAAAGAAGCTAAATGAAAGTAACTTAAAAGTGTGAACACGGAATTTAAAGCATTTCGAATGAATCTCACTGAATTAAAACTAAAAAAAAAATATTTTAATGTTGACCATAATTATTAATTAATCCCAGACATTCTTTTAACTGCGTCTCCACATGTTAAAAATGAACGTCAAACAAGCCGAGTACAAAATAACAGCGGTACAAGATCTAAAGGATGTTAAATAGTGGGATTTAACAATATTGTTGTAACTTTATGCTTCTTCTTTTTACCACTATCAAACAAGAACAACACAATGCACATTGTTAATTTTAACAAGGCCAATATTATCAGGACCAAAGGCTAAACACAAAAATAAATAACGAAAATCTGATGATGGTTTTATATGATTAGTGCTTGTTATTCGACACAATAGAAACTCAAAATCGACTCGTCCGAAAGACTCTGTTTGCACTTACGGGCAAAATAAACAATTTGTTTAGTAGGTACGAGGATTGTGGTGTGTGATCGAGCATGTCTGCTGGAATATGTTGTTGACTCGTTAAATAAATATTTATATTAGTTATCGCACGCGATCGTATCTTTATTTAAAATCTCAAGAATACTCGAACAAATACTCTCAAATCACTTGTACACATCAGTATTTAACTTCAGTTTGTGGTCTAAACGAAATGCATTCATCATGTTGATAATCTGGTGCTGATCATTTAGCGGCAAAAAACAGAAGATGAAATAAAAAAATAATTTGTTGCAATTTAACTAAACTACAAATCTAAATCTAATTGACCGATCAGCCGACTGGTGGAACCCAAAAATTTTAAATGACTTGCAGCTTTTGTTTCAAAAAGTATTTGAATCTAATTTAATGACGTTGTATGATTTTATTTCTTTTTTTATTTATCTCGTCTAAATATTATTTTGTTTTCAAACGCTTGTTAATTTAATTTAACAATTAAAACTGGTTGAAATTCATTAATTGATTGTACTTATTCCAACTCATTGATAACTGCTTGAATTTAAAAATTCGTAATTATTTTAATATTGAGTCTTTGAATAAGGAACGAATTGTAGTGATAAAAGGTTTTTTTTGCATATTACTATTAGGATAACCAGGTCAAGTTTATTAAGCTTTTTGCATATTTCTCAGAAGTTTGCCAAAAATATAGTTTTTAAATGTTTATGCATATTTTGTCATTTAATAAGCAATTTCTTGACAGAAATATTATATCATTATTTTTGCGACTGGAGTCTTTAAGAAAATAAAATCTTTCTGGCAAAGTTTGCTTCAATTAAAACGCTTAATGAGTCCACACGTAATAAAAAGATATGGTCACCTTAAACAACACTTCAGTACATACGACATTAATAAAAACTTCAAATCTAGAAAACCAAAATTTTTTGATTTAACGAACTCTACCAAGACTAAATAGACCGCTAGACATCAAATATATACCAAGTTCAGTGACGTTGTCGTTCATCCGAAGTTTTCATAGTGGCAAATAAGCTTTTGGATGACACTTTCTCCAACATTAATTGCTCGACCTATATTTGATCCTTTACTTGTGTAAATCTCAAGGCTAAGCTGATAAAGTGAGTTTCCATCACATGCGGGTTTAAACGAAATGAACTGCGAAAATCTAGTTCATCATCTATTGTTATTTCTCCAAATGGCTGATAATATCTGCGAAGATTTCTGTTCATTTGGTTTCATAGTTTTCAGCAGTCGATCTGGTCTAGTACGCCAAAAATTCAAGCGAATAAATCGAAGAATTTTGAATTTGAAAAATCAAATGACATTTTAGGAGATGGTACAAGTACTACCAATAAAGTCATTTATTAAGAAAAACGAAAATTGAAAATGATTTCGCTCAAGCTCGTAATGACTCGATATGTATGTCACAATATTTCATACTCTTTCCTTTGCAAAAAAAAGTTTTCTTCGTTCCAATTCTTGTTTGTTTCATCAGCCGCCGCCGCTAAAACATGATCGCTTTGTTCTCTAGAAAATACACAACTCAAAATTTCTCAAAATCGTATAGTTTTTCATAAACCTGTACCCATGTTCAGTAACTTTAGTGAGAACTTCTCGCATCGAAAAGATGTGAAACAAAATATTCCATCGTTGCTCAAAAAATGAGGAAAAAGTGTGTCTGTAACTCATGTCGAAAACTATCAACAGAGATTACGTCGTTACGTTATAAATGTCATCATATTTTACTCGTAGCCGATGTGACATTGCAGACGTTGAGAACACCAGTAACACATATCGTTGACAGCGAACAAGATTTACAAAAATTGAAAATGTTTCAACGACGGCGGCGTAAAGCCGACGCTATACCAAATAATGTAAATTGCGACTTTAATGTTGTTGTTTGCAAACGAGCTTTGAAAACATGCGTACATATATCTTATAAAAATGTTAAAAGCAAAATAATTAAGCAATAAAGAAATGTGCCAAGAACAAAATATTATTATTATTATTATTTGCATTTTTAATTGTTTTTTAGTGTTAACATTTTTTCTCGCCCCATTTTTATTCGTGAGTTTATTTGACAGTTCAAAGCGGGAACTTTTTGTACAAAAATTTTACAGACACACGTGACAGCTAGTACTCGCCAAAAAAAGTTACAGACACAGTTTAGTGAGAAAAACCGATGTTTGTTTCAATATATGGCATTTTTGTTTCATTTCACACATTTCAATCGAAAAGTTTCTCGACTCGAGAGTTACCGAACATGGGCACAGTTCAAAAGTTAAATCTATAGCAACCACGAAAATTTCGTTTGCGTCACTCTCATCTTTAACTTTTCTTCTTTAACGTTTGTGAAACTTTATTTGTTAAAAAAATTGCAACCCTGTTTTTGGCTCTCCCGAACAATTTTGAATTTTAAGTTGGTCCGACTGCTTATTATTTTGGGTTAAGTAAAAAAAAAGAGTAAGAGTGCTATATTCGGATATGCCGGATCTTATGTACCCTTAACAATGGTTTGATATGAACATATAAACGGTGACCGTCCGTTCCGTATTATACAGATCAGTACTTTATTCAGATGTTTGTTTTATTTATTGTTCTCTATTTGAAGCTTTGACTCTTGCTGCTCTCAAGATATACAAAAAAAGCATTAAAAAACAATAACATCAAGGGATTTATGGGACAATCAGAGGTATTATTATCTCAAGATTATGATATCCATTTATAGACCCCTCGGGCTGAATTTCAATAGCAAAATTAAAAATGAGCATATCGGACATAAATATAAACCAACCACGTCCCCATCATATCTGGGGTCTTCGGAAATCCAGTAGACGGACGGAAAGGCGGTCAACTAAATTTGAACTTCTACTTAATAGGGTCTAGGGGTTAGTACTGTAAAAGTTACAAAAGAAATGACAAACTTTTATATATATACCCTTTTAAATTCGGTGAAGAATATAAAAAATATAACAATAACAAATTGAGATCAGTAAAAATATCAGTTTTCGGACTAATTGTATGGTGACTTCATTTGTAGAAAACCGGCCATGGCCATGGGTCATTTTAATACACTTATTTTTTACAGTATGCTCGTCAAAACTCCTTAACGAGTTTCTGGGAAGCCACTGAAAAACGTAAGCTTATTAACCATTGTCAGCAAAAATATTACATATGGGCCATTTATAAACCGATTTCATTAAATTTCACTGCCAGTACTCTAGAAAGCTTATTTCAGATTGAAGTAACAAATAAAGATCATCAATTAAAAGTAGAATTGAAAAAGTGAAAGCTTATGGGTAAAAATAAAATTTGTTTGAGTAAAAATAAGAGCAGTCATATTTCCCATCATATCTACAAAACCGCATTTCAACATACACTGGGACAGATGGACATCGTTAAATCAACTTCTCTACTTATAAGGACCCAGAATATATGTATTACTTTATAGGTTATAAGATCAATATCGTAGAAATTACTAACGTAATGACAAACTGTTCCACCTGTGGTGAAGGGTATAAAAAAAATTTATGGTTTTTTTATAAGGTTGAAACATTAAGACCTATTAAAAGTTTTTTTAACCATTCCAACTAATTCTTATTTAATTTTTGTATGCTAAAGCCGAATATGAGCTCAGCAATCTCCCACCACTTTATCAGATTTATCAGATAACGGTAAATTTGTCTTTATCGCTGTATACTTCTCCTTCAGCTGCCTTCCAGAGTCAAAGTCTGGTTCCATTAAAAATAATTATATTTATCTTGTTTAAAAGTTTACTTAATTCAAATAGTAATTTATTGACTTTCAGCGGATAAAAAATGCCTGAGTTATAATGGATCAAAGCTATGATTCTCTGATGTAGGTGCGGTGACGAAGAAAGAAGTTATTGACGTAAACTTAGATTATTTTACGAAAAGCATGATCGAGGCTATTGAAATTGCAACTCCTAAAGTAAATAATGATTTGAACAAACGGGTACTACCACCCTACATTAAGCATCTAATAAGTACTCGTAACTTTTATCGACGTAATTGGTTAAGATATAGAAATGTATCTGATTTCGAATTTTTGAACAACTATAATAGAATAATTCGCTGTGAAATATCGAAATTTAGAAATAAAATGTGGAACACCGAAATTCAAAATTAAGATAAAGCCTCAAAACCGTTTTGGAAAATAGCTAAGTGTTTAAGAAAGAAGCCTATATTTATACCACCTCTGAAAGAAAGCTCTACAACTTATTATACTGATGAGGAAAAAGTGAATCAACTTTCCAATAGTTTCTTAGAAAATCATTGCGTTCCTGAAAATTTAAGTAACCAGTCCCACATTTCTCTAATTGACACTGTCAACGAACGATTTTCTCAACTTAACATTAAAACAGACTCATGCGAATATGTAAATAATAATGAAATTGCTACAATTATAAAAGATTTAAAAACCAGGAAAGCATCAGGTTTGGATGGCGTTAAAAACATCATGCTTAGGCAATTGCCTATTTCCGCCCTTACATATTTATCTTTTTTTATCAATTGTTGCCTGAAATTACAATATTTTCCCCAAAGATGGAAATTGGCAAAGGTATACCTATTTTGAAACCCAATAAACTTCCTAATTCAGTACAGAGTTATCGCCCGATAAGTCTTCTCAGTAGTCTGAGTAAGATTTTAGAAAAGGTTCTAAAAATAAAACTCAATAAGTTTATGGATCTGAATAAAATATAACCACTAACTCAGTTTGGCTTCACCCCTTTTCACAGTCCAGTTCACCAAATTAAACGTATTTATAATCATATAAATTCCGAGTTTATAGATGGAAACTCAACCGTATTGGTTACGTTGGATATTGAGAAAGCTTTTGACTCCGTTTGGTATAACGGCCTATTATATAAAATGATTCAATATAATTTTCCACTGTACATTATTAAAATCATTGAGTCATTTTTGAAAAATAGATATTATTGTGTAAGTCTGAATGATATATGTTCGGATCTAGTTGAAATTCCAGCTGGAGTTCCACAGGGCTCGGTTTTAGGACCATTGCTCTATAATTTGTACTGTTCTGATATGCCTCAACCTAGGGGAGTAGAATGTGCAGCATATGCTGACGACACTTGTTTATATGCATCACACCAGTATGGTCAAAATATAGTTGCAGACTTACAACCAGCTTTGGATCAACTTGTGGCTTATTTCCACAGATGGAAAATCAAAACTAACGAAAGCAAGACAAATGCAATATTTTTTACTCGTAGAAGAAACTTGTGTTTTTATCCATCAAGTCAACTCAAAATCAATGGCACTAATGTACAATGGAGTGATAATGATAAATATTTAGGTGTTTTACTGGACAAAAAACTAATATTTGAACTACATATCAAAAAACAGATTGAAAAATTCAACTTAGCAAAATCAATGTTATATCCTCTAATCGGGCGTAACTCATTTTTAAGTCATGATAACTAAATAATCTTGGCTAAAGTAATTTTTCAATCTATAATTTTGTAGGCTTGTCCAGTTTGGGGAGCTTGCGCAAAATCCCACATTAAAAAAATTCAAATCTGTCAAAATAAGCTATTAAAAATGATGCTTAATTTACCATGGCATTTCTCCACCACAGATCTTCACGAAGAAAATAATATAAAATTAATTATCGAAAAAATAAGTTTTTTAACAGAACGCTTCAAGGTTTCTTGTATATAGTATGTCTAGTAACCCACTAATTTCCAGCCTTTATTAAAGAAGACCAATTTATTTATCTGATTGTGTCTCCATGCATGCATATATGTATTGCGTATATACTCAAATGTGTATATATGACTTACAATTATATAGGTATTCATGGGGTATATGATTATTACATACATTTTTCATTTATATTAATTTGTCTAAAATATCAAATCAGAGGTTTTTATAATGATACTTTCCTCTGAAGTAAAATATTTCTTTATAATAAACATCCTCTTATAAACTAAATTTTATTTTATAGATGAAAAGTTAGTATAATGACTAAAACTCTGTAAATTGTGTGATAACTTTAGGTTAAGTGTTAAATGTTTAAATCAATAAAAAAAAAAAACAAAAAAAAAAAAAAAAGCTATGATTCTATGAAAATTTTAACGTTTTTTTAACCATTAATTGTCATTTTGGAGATAGAAAAAGAGTTCTAGTTCTTACCTTTTTTCACTGCTGCTCAGTTTATTTACCAAATTTTATCAAAATATCTTTTAGTCTGGAAATTATATAAGATAATTACGACCGACAACCACCAGGCCAACAAGATCGAATCAGAAAATTATTCTGCGTCGATCTGCTTACTAAAGTTGAAACATATTTGATAAGGGACTAAATATGGAATCTAAAGGGTGGTACAATTTCAAGGGCCGATGTTGATTTTGAATAAAACACAAACTATTTAGGAGATTATTGTAATTTTATTTTATTATGATATATTGGTATTACTCAATTATGTATGGAACAAAATATCGGCCAAATGGGCGCCGCGACCACGGCGGCACACCTCCATCCGATGGTCCAAATTTTCGATGACCCTGAGGCATAATGGAGGTTCTATGCCGTTAATGTGTTGCTGGCTTATCGACGTACACCTTTTCTTTCAAATAACCCCAAAGAAAAAAGTCCAACGGTGTCAAATCACATGATCTTGGCGGCCAATTGACATCGCCATTACGTGAGATAGCACGGCCATTGAATTTGTTGCGCAAAAGAGCCATTGTTTCGTTAGCTGTGTGGCAAGTGGCACCGTCCTGCTGAAACCACATATCGTCCACATCCATATCTTCCAATTCGGGCCATAAAAAGTTCGTTATCATCTCACGATAGCGAACACCATTCACAGTAACTGCCTGACTGGCCTCATTTTGGAAAAAATACGGCCCGATGATGCCGCCAGCCCATTAACCGCACCAAACAGTCACTCTTTGTGGGTGCATTGGTTTTTCGACAATCACTCTTGGATTATTATTCGCCCAAATGCGGAAATTCTGCTTATCGACAAATCCACTGAGGTGAAAATGTGCCTCATCACTGAAGATGATTTTCTTCGAAATTTATCATCCATTTTCATAATAAGTCTGGATAACTTTAACACGTTGTTGGATTGTGTATCTCTCCATGGTTCAAATTGAGTAAGTCTGAAATAGAGAAATGTCAAATAAAATTCGGAAAAAAACTTGGCGTTTAGGTGTGGTTCACATTCAACATCGGCCCTTACAATTTAACCACCCTTTAGTTAAATTTTCAGTATTACAAACTCTAAGAAAAGTGCATAAGATATCTTACCAATATTGATACAAACAGAGGTTCTGATTTTAACTAAAAGTGATAAATAATAATACATATTATCTGTTTACTGATTGAAACTTTTTAATAAAAATATTTTTTAGTTCTTGTTTTATTTGAAACTCTGCACTCATTTCTTAAATCCTTTTTCGAAAACGCAGATGTTTTTTAAAGTTAATTTTTGATATGGATCTAAATTTTATATACACAATTTGAACATGGAGTTGATTATAACAGTAGTTATTCATTCACCTTTCGCCATGGTCATTCGTTCGTTAAATTTTCCTTTTCTTTGTCTTTCAACCTCTTTGTTTTTGATTTGTTAAGATATTCATGAAGTGTTTTTCTTTTTTAATATAAATGCAACTTCCTTCACGGATTCTTGCTGCATTTTACATGTTTTGTTTTATAGAATCTACAAATAGCCCGGCTTAATGGCCACTTATGCAGATGGTTTTCGATCATATCACGCGTCAGTGGTTGTCAAAACGCGTGCTCTCCGCTCAAATCAATACAGTTGTTTGCTTAGCAAACTGATCGTTTTTAATTGTTGCAGTCTGATAAGCATTCCGTCAATAAGTATTGATCACTTTTTGTTTAACTGTATTGTCCGTACTGAATAGAATTAATGGAGTTGTTTTTTTAACATTATCTCTGCATATGCTTTTGATTTTTTTTTGTTGCCATTGTTACTTATTCGAAAAGGAATTAGCCGGCCAGCCAATTCGACATTGACTTAGACAGCCAGTCGGTAAGTAAGTTACTGTGTCTGTTCCACAGTTCAATACGTCATGGCTCACACCTGCACATTATGTGGGTTATTTTTAAAACAAACACACAAACGAACAAACGCTGGAACAATTGAACGAACGGGGCTCACAAACAAATATATGAATATTAATGGAAATAAGTAGTTAGTTGAAGCGGTAACAGCCGTTTAGGGGTTCAATTTAAATTGCACGTATTTTTCTGGTTTAAACGGATGTCATTGAAGTTAATGCTTACGAATATCACATGAAATTCCCCAACTTTAGTCTGGTTAAAGATCCGTAAACATAAAATGACATTTTAAATTAAATTGTACTTTTTTCTGCGATTTGAATAAACATATCATTTTTTAAATAAAAGGGGTTACTAATAGTTTGTTTTGATTGTGGTCAAATCTGTTAGTTTAATAAGCGGCTTGGAATCAATAAGCGGCTGCCATCGAAATCACCCAAAGCAAAATCGCCTAAGGCAATATATGAAAAATCGCCCAAACATTTTCCATTTTGCATAGAAAATATCACCCATTTTTTTGGGATTTTTCGTAATTATTGTGTAATAATTCGTTTTTAGCAGAGTTAACAGCATTTTTGTGCGATTTTTCGTTTTCTTATTGTCACACAATCTTTAAAGAGATACTAAATAAAAGCGTCTGTAAGATCTAGTGAAACAACTTTTGCTTCTCTGCACAGACGGCCTTCGCCCGTACGCAAAGCTTATCTTCTCTATGATTTCGCTTACTAAAGCTTATCTAAATAGCCGACTTTTGGCTGGGCGTAAAAATTTTCTGCACCGGCTTCGCTATAGAGGGCAAAATCGTTGCGCCCGGTCAAGGGCCGGATATGCACATAAGCTTTAGTCGGCAAGTCTGCACTTGGAAATTCGGAGTTTTGGATTCGGGATTTTAAGTTTCGGGCATATCGAGCCATTACCGCTAAAAAAAGCTTAAGCGACATCATTTTAAATTTTCGTTTCTTTTAATAAATTACTTTATTGGCAACACTTGCATTATCCCCTAAAATATCATAGTCAGGTACCGTTACGATTTTATAGCAAAAACAATTTCATATAAACCGACAACCTTCATACAAAATAATATGAAGTAAAAAAAAACCTTCTCCTGCAAAAGTTGGGTGATTTTTCATTATTTTTGAGCCTTTTTTCACTTTTGGATACAATTTCCATTTTTATTTATCCGGGCCATTTTTTGCTTGATTTTTATATTGCCTTGTGTGATTCTGCTGGCAGCCCCAACAAACACAAATTTACAATGCTTTTTTTTTCGAACTGTCTAACAACTTTCTAACAATTTATTAATTGAATTATTTCTTTAAAAATTAATTGCAGTTAGAAAATTTGGATGGAACTACATATAAATAAACAAGTAAGGAAGAATAGTCGGCGAGTCCTATTAAATAATATAAACCCTACACAACTTGAGAGTGAATCGTTTTTCTGAACTTTAGGAATTTATCATCCTGGTTGTGCGATGAAGCTTTTTAAGGAGTTATTTGTATCTTATTTTTGACTTATGGTCAATTCTGGACCAGTAGCCCGTTTCTGTATATCTCACATCGTAAAACTCTTCGCATGAAACGTGTGAATTGCAACAAAAATAGTGTGAAATGAAACAAAAAATGGTTTTTCTCACACAAGTGTTTCTGTATCTTTTTTTTGCGAGAATTATCTGTCATTAAAATAATTTTCCAGCAATTATTGGAAAGATGCGAGAAAAATTTGAAATTGGTGGCGAGAAAAACAAAATGTAGATATTTTGAATTTAAAAAAAATAGAAGGAATATAAATGATAAATGTATAATTTATATGATGAAAATAAACAAAAAACAATTGTTATATTTTGTTAGTTTAAATTTTTGTTAGCCTTTTCTTGTTTTGGTTTTAATCAGTGCTGCCAGATAAATTTGTGTCAAAATCGTCAATTTCCTGAGAAAAAAATAAAGAAGATCGTCTTTTTTGTTTTAAAAATCGTGCAATTTAAAATCAATTTTAAACAAATTTGTTTCGACTTTTATTAAAAAATAATCAAACAAAAACATAGTTAAAGTTCATGGGTATTTAATAATTATTATTTAATATTTCAGATATAAATCTTTAATTTACCTATTCCTATAATCTTTTTCTTTTTTACCTGAAATAGACTTAGTAGAATACCTTCTAGTTAAAATTAAAAAAATCGGTTCATAAATAAACGGGTTAAAGACCCAGTAAAATCTTCGCCTACAAAATAATATGTTAAGTAATCAGAAACACATAAAAGCACTAAAGGGTGTTTTTTTAAGCTAGATAGAACTTTAAATTGTAAAAAGTAACACAAAAAATTAAATTTTGATGAAATATTTTTTTTTATCGTTTCAGTATACTCTGACAAATCATCGTGAATAGACTCACGCTTGAACAACGCTACGAAATTATCCAAATTTACTTTGAAAATCAGTCGTCGATTCGCGCAACTTATAGACGACTTCGTCATTTTTATGGCGTACATAATCGTCTATCTGAACAAGCCATTCGTCGAACTGTGGATAGATTTCGTACCACATACTCTCTAGAGGATGCAATAACACCAACACGTCGAAGGAATGTGCGTACTGAAGAGAATATCGCCGCTGTAAACGAAAGTGTGGAAGAAGATCCAAATTTATCGATTCGTCGTCGGTCGCAGGAATTGGGGCTCTGTCCGTCCACTACGTGGAAAATTTTGCGCAAAGATCTCGGCCTACACCCGTATAAGATCCAGCTGGTGCAGGAATTGAAGCCACGAGACCATTATATGCGTCGTTCTTTCGCCGATTGGGCTCTAGAGCAGTTGGCAACTGACCCGTTGTTTTATCGCAAAATTGTGTTCAGCGATGAGGCGCATTTTTGGCTTAACGGGTTTGTTAATAAGCAAAATTGCCGCATATGGAGCGAGACCAATCCACAAGAGACCCTACAGACTCCATTACATCCAGAAAAATGTACCGTTTGGTGCGGTTTTCACGCTGGTGGCATCATCGGACCTTATTCCTTAACAAATGTGGCCGGAGCTCGCGTTACCGCAACATGATCAATGATTTTTTGTTTGAAAATATGGATGACATTGATCCGGAGGAGATGTGGTTTCAACAGGATGGCGCTACGTGCCATACGGCGAACGCAACCATCGACTTATTGAAATCAAAATTTGGCGATAAGTTGATTTCGAGAAATGGACCTGTCAATTGGCCTCCAAGGTCGTGCGATTTGACACCTCTCGATTATTTCCTGTGGGGCTACGTGTAGTCACTGGTTTATGCTGATAAACCAGCAACAATTGACGCCTTGGAGGCCAGCATTGTTCGTGTTATTCGTGACATACGGCCAGCAGTGCTCGAAAAAGTGGACCAAAATTGGACGTCCAGAATGCGCTTCGTCAAGAACAGACGCGGTGCCCATATGCCCGAAATCATTTTCAAATGTTAATGTCACGTATTGATCTTTCGAATAAAAAATAAAAAATTTGATTACAATTTAATTTTTTGTGTTATTTTTTACAATTTAAAGTTCTATCGGGCTTAAAAAAACACCCTTTACATACAATTCTACTGAAAAACTAATGAATTTTACAAGGGTTGTGCCAAAAAGAACAAATTCAAAAGTAATTCATTTTTTTTATCTTAATACATCCAGAAAAAAGTAGTTATCGAAGTTCTTATGGAAGAAAGCTACTTAATAACGAGTGAAAGAAGCTATCCATTTTGAAAAAGTTTTCACTGGGAGACAAACAAATTTCTTTTTTGCCGGAATAATGGTTTTGGAACAAAAGTGTACATATAAGATAAGAATATCAAATATCAATCATATTTTGTATGTGTATATAAGAAGTATTAAATGTTCAAAATAAGCCAAGTCGGTCCATTACTTTCCCTCGAAATTTTGCTTTTGCCGATACATTTTTTAGGAAAGAAACAAACAATTTCGAGGACAATTTTCACAATAGTGATAAATATAAAAATTTAAGCAGCCTTGTTTCTAAAGATATCTTTTTTCTAATAAACAAACATATAAAAATATTTACAATTATCTTATTTCGAAGACTAAGGGGCTTATAGTGTAAAACACAACGCCAACAATTTCATTAAAAGCAAAAATAAAATCAAAAATATTTTATAAATTTGTTGTTGCTTTCTACAGACATTCATATTGTTTTTTTTTTCAATTTTCAACGCCACAAAATAGAAGTGTTTGAAATTTAAAAATTCAAGATGAATTTCTATAGAAAGTAACAACAAAATTATAAAATATTTTTGATTTTGTTTTTGCTTTCGTCACTTTTTTAGAAAAAATTATCAAAACGTCACTTTGTTAATATCGGAACAAAAAATCGTCAAGATGACGATAACTCGTCAAATCTGGCAGCCCTGTTTTATTATATTTATTTCTTTTGTTGACGTTTCGCTTTTATTTGACACTTAATTACTGGAAATATTCCAGTATAAACAGAATTTGTTGTGTCTGTTTTCGCATTCAAATACAGAAACACTTTTATCTCATAAATCGAGAAACGATGGAATTTTTTGTTTCACACTTCATGTAAGAAATTTTACGATGCGAGAAATACAGAAACGAGCTACAGATTTTGCAATGACTAGCTATTTTCAAATTTATTTCTGTTAAATTTAAACCAACTAGAAGCATCAGCCTCAAAACAATCCATTAGCAATATATTTAATCTTGTTGTTTACGATGTACTTAATATTTGGAACCATCATTAATAATTTCTATAAATGTTAACTGGCGATATATTATTATTTCAGTAGAAAAATTTTTTCCCACTTATTTGAACAATATAACAGAAATATCTTGTTTTAATGCCAATATACCAAAAATTAGCATAAAATCGTTGTATTCACAAAATTTGACAAAACTTTGATTTATGTAACTAGAAATGTATGCCTTTACATTTGTATACCAGACATTATTCAGATTTGATCTTAATTCATTGCAGATCTCTTATTAGGGCCACTCTCGAAAAAAAATGTTATTAAAATAAAATGCAATATACAAATTTGACATAACATATTAAAATTACAATTCAAACAAAAGTTTCCCGAAGTGCATAGACTTGCTTTTTAGTTGTAGAGAGTGTGGAATTATGCTACAAAGGCGTGTCTCTTTTAGCATGAACTGCACTCAAAAGAAAAATCAATACATCCGTACTCAAATCAATCCTAAACGGTATTAATAGTACGGTGAGTATGGATTTTCTTGAATCAAGTACAGAAAGATTGATTCAAGTACGGATTATCCATCGCAAAATACTTAAATTATCCATATCCGTTTCGTACTTTAAATAATCCGAAAATGAGATTGAGCTAAGCAAAACTAAGATTGAATAACTCTCAAAATGCGCTGGATAAAGAATTATAAAATTGTTTCAATCCGAATTCGTACTTAAAATAATCCGAAATTTTGATTTATTTATGTAAAACTAAGATTGAATAAATCTCAAAATGCGATTGATTTAAGTATTATAAAGTTGATTTTATCAAGAAATTAGAACTTAGAAAGAAAAATTTATAATGACTGGTTAACTTACCCGAATTACACCTTACAGAATGATAAAACACCAACATCATGCCCGATAAAAATATAAACTAAATGAGAATCAAGAGTTCAAATTTACTTTTTAATCCTTAGTGGTGCACATGAGTCTGGCCAGATCTTTTTTCAATGTGTATAGAAAATTAAAACATGCATAGGGTTAAACACAACAAAAAGTTTAAACTTTTTTTTACTTGATTTAAGAATTTCATACGTATTTCAAGAAATTCCGGCATTGATTTTCAAAAGTAATCCCATTTATGATTGTCTTGAGTACGTTTAAGTGTTATTCGTACTTTGATTTTTGAGTACGACTCGTACTTAAAGTAATCATAAAAAACTTGATTTATTCCGAGTGTTTTTCTTTCTGTGTGCCATTCAGATACTAAGCTCTGATGCTTTGATACAATCATGTTCCTTCCTTTTGAAGATATTGCATATTGAATGAGATCAGATAACTATTTGGGTTGCTGGGTGTATATGATTTTATTTACAAGTAAGAGAACTCTGATTTTCAGGAAGTTTTCAAAAGGTGCTCCAAGAACTAGTTTACAATATGGCGAAATGGGATCAGACCACTTCAAAAGATAACTGGCCATATTGTTGAACAGAATATTAAGTTTAGCTATACTTTCTGAATCACAGTTAGCAAAAATTTTACAGCCAAGCACGTTTGTAATGAACTACAGACTTTTGTTTTAATGGTTGATCTTAATTTCATAAGAAAAGTTGGGCGTAATAGATCTTTTATGGATTACTAGACATTTTGATTTTTTTGGATTCAAACAGAGGTCATTACTTAACGCCCTATATGTATATTATCAAGGTCGTAATTAATTTTATCTTTATTTTTCGGAATGGAGCTTACCGTAAAACTATGATACAATTGTACGTCATCAGCATACATATGAACTTTGCAGTGCGATAGTGGCTGATGTTAATCATTCAACTAATTTTTGGGAATACAAAATTTTAATTTAAAAGATTTTAGTAAATTATAATCCTTTTTCTTCGACCTTTTTTATTAAATTTTATACTTTATTAAATTATTTAAGCTTAAGGTCACTTTTTTAAAAAATTAATTAAAATGTTTTTCTTCGATATTTCGATTTCCGTTGGAAATCTTCTTCAGGAAATTTTTTAAAATAAAATAAAATTTGACAATAAATGGAAAAATAAAATATGGAAAAATAAATTTTAAAATTTCAAAAAACAAAATTATCATAATAAATTTAAAATTCCATTCTACAAAATTTAAACAAAAAGGCAAACAAACAAAAAAGGAAAACAAAATTTTAAATTTATTAAAAGCCTAAAACCTATTTTAATATCCCTTTCCGTCAATAATAAGCTATGCCATCTGAAATTTTTTTCATAAACAATCAAGGACAAATACCTATTTATAATTATCCCTTACATCAACCTATTTATTTTTATTCAATAAATGTCTATAAATTTGAGCTAAGCCCTCAGTATCTTTTTTAAAATTAATCCTTTTCTCAAATGGAACATTATTTATCTGCAACATTTCTAACACATATCTACGTTTCTTAAAACTTTCTGTATTCAAAATTGATGTGTTTTCAAAATCAGGATAATGATTAAAATCCCTCAATGAGTTGATAACGCCGTTCCATGGGATGAATTATAATTCCTATATTTTTGGTCATGTTTATGTCCAGCTAATCTAATTTGCAGTTTTGTCCCAGTTGTTCCTACATATATTTTCCTACATTGTTCATTATCATTGCCACCACAATGAATCTTATAAACTAAATTCGACCTATCTGACTTTAGTAATCTATCCTTAGTTTTTGTGAATAGTCTCCCTACATTATTAATCACCTTATGTGCCATTCTGTATTTCCCTTTATCATATATATTCGAGTTTTCTAATCTTTCTGAAAACCCAGGTACATAAGTTAATGACTTATAAATACGTGGTGCCGAAATCTCATCAATATTAGGAGATCTATCTATATTGTATTGTCTTATTAATTTGCAAATCAATTTGTTGGGAAAACTATTATTCTTCAAAATATTCCCAATAATTTCCTTATTTTTCCTATGAAATCTATTGTCACTAATTGTTAATATCCTGTCTATTAGATTCCTAGCTGTGTTAATGATAATTCTCTTCGGGTGTTTAGAATAATAATTTAAAATTCTTCCCGATGAGGTTGGTTTTTGATACAAATCTACCAATAATCTACTTCCTTTCCTATAACTTATGTACCTGGGTTTTCAGAAAGATTAGAAAACTCGAATATATATGATAAAGGGAAATACAGAATGGCACATAAGGTGATTAATAATGTAGGGAGACTATTCACAAAAACTAAGGATAGATTACTAAAGTCAGATAGGTCGAATTTAGTTTATAAGATTCATTGTGGTGGCAATGATAATGAACAATGTAGGAAAATATATGTAGGAACAACTGGGACAAAACTGAAAATTAGATTAGCTGGACATAAACATGACCAAAAATATAGGAATTATAATTCAGCCCATGGAACGGCGTTATCAACTCAATGTAGGGATTTTAATCATTATCCTGATTTTGAAAACACATCAATTTTGAATACAGAAAGTTTTAAGAAACGTAGATATGTGTTAGAAATGTTGCAGATAAATAATGTTCCATTTGAGAAAAGGATTAATATTAAAAAAAGATACTGAGAGCTTAGCTCAAATTTATAGACATTTATTGAATAAAAATAAATAGGTCGATGTAAGGGATAATTATAAATAGGTATTTGTCCTTGATTGTTTATGAAATAAATTTCAGATGGCATAGCTTATTATTGACGGAAAGGGATATTAAAATAGGTTTTAGGCTTTTAATAAATTTAAAATTTTGTTTTCCTTTTTTGTTTGTTTGTCTTTTTGTTTAAATTTTGTAGAATGGAATTTTAAATTTATTATGATAATTTTGTTTTTTGAAATTTTAAAATTTATTTTTCCATATTTTATTTTTCCATTTATTGTCAAATTTTATTTTATTTTAAAAAATTTCCTGAAGAAGATTTCCAACGGAAATCGAAATATCGAATAAAAACATTTTAATTAATTTTTTAAAAAAGTGACCTTAAGCTTAAATAATTTAAAAAAGTATAAAATTTAAAAGATTTTGTTATTCGTGCTTAATTCCTAATTTTTATTCTTGATAAAAACACTGAAATTTATTGTTGATGGGATAAGCTATTCCTATGCGCATTTCACTGGTTGCTTAGGCTTGAAAAACTAAAGATTTTAAACCAAATAAAACTGTTAAGCGTATAAGAATCATAAGCAACAGTTCTACTTGTAACAATATCAAAGTTAAAACAAAATCATCAACAATAAACAGTGAGTTATCTCTTCTTATATTCCCCACTACAATTGATTGGATTCCAACCGCTAAAATCTTTTAAGTCCGACTCCGACTCACTCCTATATTGATGCTAAATATATATGAGACTGGTCCTTATTTGAATTTAAACTCTTTTTTTAATGCAGTACCTTTTAAATGAATATATATAGCAAGAAAATTATTCTGTAAAAATTTAAAATCGATATTTTAAATATTGCATTACCTATTTCGAAGAATTTTTATTTTGGAAAATATTGGAAAATTTTTTATGACAAAACATTTTGAAGTCGGAGTCGCGAATTTTTGCGGCTTCTTCGCCTCCGACTTCGGTACAAAAACCTCAGCTCCGGCTTCGACTCCGGTTACATATCTCTCGTAATAATAGTAGTTATTAAAAAAGTTGGTTATATAAGGCGGTAGGAGTGGTAAAATTATTTTTAAAAACTTAGGATGCATTTTGTCGTACCCGGCATCATTTGATTCCATGGCGCGAAAAGAGAGCGTACAACATCGATCTTCAACAAATCGTCAATCCTGCACCAAAATAGCCCTATTGTTAAATAACGGTATACTGCTGGTGTTTTCGGAGGTATCGGTATTTCAGAGGACATATGTAGGTATGCCAGCTATGTAGGGGAAATAATATTAGACAAACTGTAATTATCAGGTAACCCACATAAAAGACAAGTAAGTGAACTATATTAGGTTGTGCTGAATCTTATATATTCTTAACCATGGTATTAAGAAGCCGATCGTATGTACCACAACCATAAATTTGGGAGGACAGCTGTATTGGGGCAAGGTTAAATAAAGGACTGATTTAGGTCCTTTTGTAATATTAAATACTCTCTGTATTTACGAAATATATCGCACTGATTCCTCTAAAGGGGGTTAACTCAAAATTTTTAAATTTTCAGTAAGGACAAAAAACTGTTTTCTTTCTATATGTACTACAAAGGGAGATACAATTGTTTTTTTTTTTTTTTTTTGCAAAACGACTAGAAAAATTGATCTACGATTTGTACAGTGCGTAGGTATGACCACTGTATATTGATTTCTTGCAAAAAGTGAAAGTTGAAAAATTTTGAGTTCACTCTCTTTAGAGAAACCAGTGCGATGTGTTCAAAATTAAAAGAAGACTTAAAAAATTAATCGTTTATGTGTAACAATCAGTGTTCGAACAGAACTGAGTCTTAAACTCTAGGCAAAAATTGACGAGCCTATATTTAAAGGCCCAACCAGAATGTGCATAAACAAACTTAAGCTACTGTCAAAAAGAAAACAAAAAGCGTCTCAAATGCTTTTAAAACAACAAAAAGAAAATAAAAAAACATTGATTCCGTACGGAATGAGCGATTAGTTTCGCACCTTGCTTAAGCAAATTACAGTTTTATAAAACTTAGCATAAAGTTTCCTTTAGTTCAATATGGTTTTACACATATGATTAACATTTATTTGCTCAGTTGCTTAAGTCACGTTATTCACATTCTGGTTGGGCCTTAAATTGTCGGCAGTAAATTGAAGTTCTCTCTCATTTAACTTTTTATTTGCTTTTGTTTTTCAGTTTCTCGTTCGTTATCAACACAAAAGCACACAAAGCAACAATGTTCAATAATTCTCGGGAACTGAGGTTTTTTTTTTTAAATAAATATTTTATACTAGCTGGCCCGGGTACCCGGCGTTGCACGGGATCCAATAATTTCATTAAAAAAAAATATATATATTTAAATCAAACAAAAATAATTGACAAAAAAACTTATATAAAAAAAATGTATGGGAGGTACCACGCCCCTTTGTCCAATCTTGACCTAATATAATCCTTCTTGGTCGACAGTAATATACTGTGAAAATTTTATGAAGATCGGGTCGGTAGTTTAGACGCCTATACGGAACAAATAATGCTACCATTGAGCGAATGAGTATCTGTATGTGAGAGCATAAAGTACCAACCAGAATGTGCATAACGTGGGTTCAGCAACTGAACTTAAGAAATCTTTTGTTAAGTTTTATGATATTTTTTAAAGTGCGAAACGATCTAAAAATTCCGTACGGAATCAAATGTTTTTTTATTTTGTTTTTTAAATGCTTTTTTAATTTTTGACAGTAGCATAAGCTTGTTGCTCTTGTTCGGCCTTTAGTAAAATCCTTTTTAAAATAAAATAGATTCTATGTGTGATGTGGATACAGTTTTGTTTAAACACAGAGAGACAAATGTATTAAAACATTTCAACATACACAGGGAGAGAAGAACATCGTTAACTAACACACAAAAAGAAAAATACTCGGGATAAATCAAGTTTTTTATGATTACTTTAAGTAAACTAAAGCGCTCTTAAAACAATCCTGAATGGGATTACTTTCGAAAATCAATCGCGGAATTTCTTAAAATTAATACAAAATTCTTAAAACAAGTAAAAAAAGTTAAAACTATTCGTTGGTACTGCCACTCTGAAAGTAAAATTACAAAGCGAGCGTTTTAATCTCATTTAACTTATCAAAGTGTGTTGCATACCCTACAACAACAACACACAATTAGTTAAAAAACGATTAGCTTGTTGTGTGTAGATGTTTGAAAAGTAAAATTGAAAGCAAGAGTTCTCATTTAGTTTATATTTTTAGTTAAATATGTACAACCTTATCGGGAATAATGGTGAAATTCTGTAAGGTATAAAACAGGTAAGTAAATCAATCATAATAAAATTCACCTTCTAGTTTTGCTTTGGTTTATTTTAAGTACGAATTTGGGATAAAATCAACTTTATAATACTTGAATCAAGCGCATTTTTTACATAAATTAATCTCATTTTCGAATTATTTAAAGTACAAAATCGGGATTGAATATGAATAATTTCAGTATTTTGCGATTGAAAATCCGTACTTGAATCAATCTTTCTGTACTTGATTCAAGAAAATCCGTACTCACCGTACTATTAATACCGCTTTGGATTGATTTGAGTACGGATTAATTGATTTTTCTTTTGAGTGCACATTTAGCATATTTATACCCTTCACCACAGGTGGAAAAGGGTATATATAAGTTTGTCATTCCGTTTGTAATTTCTACAATATTGATCTTAGGCCCTGTAAAGTATATATATTTTGGGTCCTTATGAGGAGAGAAGTTGATTTAACGATATCCGTCCGTCTGTCCGTCCATCCGTCTGTCCGTCTGTCCGTCTTACGTTTGATATGTGTTTTCCGGAGACGCCAGACATGATAGCGGCTAGGTTGTTTTAGACTTATGTCACATATAGTCCACCATTTCTTGCTATTGAAATTCAGCCAGAACAGTCCAAAAATGGCTGAGATATGAGCAAAAAACGACGACTACCTCCAATTTTTTCCATAAATCCCTTGTTGTTGTTGTTGTATTTTTTTATTTCTGTATATCTTGAGAACGGCAAGAGCCAAAGTTTCCAAATTGGGTACACACATTAACGTTATCAATACACAGCATCCCACAAAATGTGGGCGGGATTGAACAAGTGGGCGTGGTACCTCCCGTACAAAAAATATCAAAAATTGTATAAAAACCTGATTTTTTGGACTGTCATATGACCTATGGTTACGCCTTATATATCAAAAGATCGGAAATTTTTAATATAAAATATTTTCTGAAAAACTCGGGAAAATCGGTTCAGATACGAAAAAGTTATGACCAAAATATTAATTTTTTTTTGAAAAATACCCATTTTAGGGAACCATAGATCTTCCCGAGTCCAAGTTTTATAACCAAAATAACTGGAAAATTTCTTCTTTAACACGTCGGTATATAAATCTGTCAAATCGGTTAAGAAATAGCATATTATGACCAAAATACTGAAATCCCAAAAATTACTCTTTTTATAATTAAGTTTGTTTTTTATACCCTTCACCGAAAGTCCTATACCCTATAAAGTTCTGGGTATTCTGGGTCCTTATGAAAACCGAAGTTCAAATCCAGTTGTCCGTTTCTGTGTCAACTGTGTTGAGTTGTGAACTGTAAACTGATCATATTTACTTTTAATGATATTCATAAAACGTTCCTTCATGGTCCAGTTGTCTAGGGGGTTTGCTTAGGTTAGAAACTGTGAGTCCCTGGTTCGAATCTTGTTTTTTTTTTTCAAAAAGAAATTTTTTTTTTTTTTCTTGTGTATAGTTGACCTGTTGTTTATGTTGATTTATTATTTTGGCTTGAGGTCTTATATAAATAATAAATAAAATTCAAAAACTTTTAATTTTATTTTTATTTATTTATTTTTATATTTTTCCAATATTTCGGTCAAAATCTTTGACCATCATCAGGGGGATCTGGTGTTTTTTTTAAAATACAAAACAAAAATAACATTAAAAATACAAAATATTTTACACAAACAAATTTAATATTTACATTTAAATAAATAAACAATAAAAGTTTTAAAAAACTCGGACGAATTTAACACTTCACTAATAAACCTTTCTTTGGTTTGTGTTTGTCTATTGCATGTTTATAAATTTTTGCACATCTTTCTGTGTCTTTCTTAAAATTTAATGTCTTTTCTGTCTCTTGATCAATTATATGCAGCATCTCAAGTGTAAATCTCTTCTTGTAGTTGCACTCTCCCACCAATATGTCTACATTATTAAAATTTGGTTTATGTCCAGTTACAGTACAGTGGGCCGCTAATGCAGTTTTCTGTTCTAATGGTTTATTAGTAGCCTTTTCATCTGACTTATGCGCTGCAAGTCTGGTTTTTAATTTGTTTTTTGTCGTGCCAACATATACTTTCCCGCATGCGTCAGTTTTGTCTCCATTACAGTGTATTCTGTACACTAAATGCGATTTTTCTTCTTTTTCAAACATGAAATCTAAGATTGAAAAAGAAGAAAAATCGCATTTAGTGTACAGAATACACTGTAATGGAGACAAAACTGACGCATGCGGGAAAGTATATGTTGGCACGACAAAAAACAAATTAAAAACCAGACTTGCAGCGCATAAGTCAGATGAAAAGGCTACTAATAAACCATTAGAACAGAAAACTGCATTAGCGGCCCACTGTACTGTAACTGGACATAAACCAAATTTTAATAATGTAGACATATTGGTGGGAGAGTGCAACTACAAGAAGAGATTTACACTTGAGATGCTGCATATAATTGATCAAGAGACAGAAAAGACATTAAATTTTAAGAAAGACACAGAAAGATGTGCAAAAATTTATAAACATGCAATAGACAAACACAAACCAAAGAAAGGTTTATTAGTGAAGTGTTAAATTCGTCCGAGTTTTTTAAAACTTTTATTGTTTATTTATTTAAATGTAAATATTAAATTTTTTTGTTTAAAATATTTTGTATTTTTAATGTTATTTTTGTTTTGTATTTTAAAAAAACACCAGATCCCCCTGATGATGGTCAAAGATTTTGACCGAAATATTGGAAAAATATAAAAATAAATAAATAAAAATAAAATTAAAAGTTTTTGAATTTTATTTATTATTTATATAAGACCTCAAGCCAAAATAATAAATCAACAAGAAATTTTTTTTTTAATTTTTTTATGTTCTGAAACGATTTAAAAAAATATTTACCAGTTTTAACATTTTAAATTTAATTTATAATGAAGTTTTATGTATTGTATATATGTATGTTTATGTAGAAAATATTTAGGTTTTGTCTAGTTGCTCTGTATTCTGCTCGCACAATGGTGAAGGATATATAAGATTCGGCACAGCCGAATATAGCACTCTTACTTGTTTTATTTAAAGGCGCCCAGAAATTTAAAAAATTTTATTTGTTCACTGAAATCGGGCTTGAGCTTATAACGCTGTTTCGAGAACAACCTAATTCTCATAATCAGAGTTCTTTGCATGTTTCACCTAACCGCTAAAGCGACGGCTGTCAGTCTATAGTCAAACATCAATATTTTTACCAATGGTGTTTTTGGGGCATCGAAATAAGCTGTTAAATATTGTCTATTTTTAATTTTTACATGTTTCTTCCTCACTTCTTGTTTTTCCTACTTTTGTCAAGTATTTTTCTTGAATACCTCAGTACATTGGTTTTTAGAATATTTTAAAACAAAAAAATTAAAATTAAAGAACTTTTCACTACCAAAAATGGTCATGCCACGTTCCAATGTACGCAAATGCACAGAGCCAACATTAACAAACAATTTCGCTTGGAAACCTACGTACAACAAAAATTTCTATTTCCTGTCATGGACCTCCTACATTGTCACAATCATAAAGCTTTTCCCTCACGAAAGAGGTCATCTGTGTCTTGTTTATGGAAAAGTTAAAACAAAAAAAAATTATAACTACGAGTAAATAATAATTAATAACAACAACCAACTACAATCCAGCAATTCAAACGCACATTATACAATTGCGTGAACAATGAATTGAATTTATTTACATAAAAAGTACGTTTGTTCTTTCACTAAAGTGACAAACATACAATTAATCAAATCAAAATAGACATTAAATAAACCGACAAAAATAAAAAAAAAACAAAAAGTATACATTTCACTGCACATCATGTCAATAACTCAATATCGAATTTTTGATATTAGATAAGGGAATAACCTAATTCGTGGATAACACTTTAAGAACTTAATCAAGATGAGACTAATTTAATAAGTTCTGACTACAAATATCAGTTCAATTCCAAAAAATGTTAAGTCTCTGGTTTTTTTTATTTTAAAATAAGCTTAAACTATTTATTTTACACCACTTGACCATAATGCGATAAGAAAATAAGGTTTTATAAACACCGTTCTTTATATCTAAACTAGCATTTAACCCGCTAGTTCGTTAGCGTCTCCCTTTTCTTCGTGGACATATCAGTATGCCTAGGTTTATTTTTCTAGGTTTTAACTTGCTTATGTTCTAGCATTTAACTCGCTACTTTGTAATCGGGCCTTTTCTTTCATAAACAAATTGAAATGCCAAAGTTTATGTTCCTAGGTTTTAACAAAAAAGTTCCAACATTTTTCATCTCATATTTTGTTCGAATATCGAAAAAGTACCAAATCTGTATTTGTATTTTTTTTTTAGACAAGCTACGGCATTTGTTTTCTTTGCTTCACAAAATTTTTTATAAAAACAAAACCAGTGTATATTGAACAATTTTTTATAGTATTCACTAACATCTAAATTAACTTTAAATAGAAATAAAAATTAAGTTCGCAACATTTTTTTTTTTTTTGTAGAAGCTATAACCTTTTGCAAAAATTGTGTAAGGTTGTCTTATTCATGTTGCAGGGAGTGTATATAGAAAAAGTGTGTATAAAAAAAACAACCTTGTCGTAAAATTTGACGACAGTAACTTTGAAGATAGCTACTACTTTGTGTCAAAATATTGTGGTTGTAAGTCCAGAATTGAACATGAAGATGTAGATTTCTAAATAATATTCGGCGCAAAGAACTATTACATAATTCTAAAGCTCATAATATAATTTTGCTCTGATACACTTTCGAAACATTTTTTAATAACTGTACGCATGTTTACTTGTTCGTTAGTTTGTTTGTACCTTATAGCCGCCTAAACCGCTGAACCGATTTTTATAAATCTAGTACAGTATATTGGGAGTGAACGGAAGGACCAAAGGTTTGCAAATTTGGTACAAGCATCTTGGTTATCAATACAGAACTTCGGACAAAATATGGGCGGGATTGTATAAGTGGACGTGGCACAAAAAAGATTTATTTATATCTTAAGGACGGTAAGAGAAAAATTGTTCAAACTTGGTAAACATAGCTGGGTTATAAATACACAGCATCTCTTGAAAAACAGACGGGATTGGATAAGTGGGCGTGGCACCATCTATACAAAGACATTATATATATAAAACTACTGCCTGGCCCACAATGTCTACAATAACATTTCTTTCATTTATTTATTTTGAAAACAAAAACAAATTTAAGTTTTTTTATTATTGTATTCAATACAAAAATACACAAGAAAGATCTTCATATGAATGCAAAATTGTCATTAAAGTATGATAGATTTTCAAAAAAAAAAAAAAAATAATAATAATTGTTTAATCTTGGAATGGTGTCCCAAAATAAAAGGGAAATTGTCATATATTTGCAATTTTGTTAAAAACAAACGAGTTTGCCGCTTTATTTATATCAATATGTGTTGGTACCTTATGTAATAAAATTGTGTTTAGCATTTTTCAAACACTTCACATAGAGATAGACCATACAGTTTTTCGGCAAATAGTCTAAAGTTCAAACTGCGTTAAAAAAGATTTAATAGACAGCATTTCGCTGAGCTGAACTTAATTTTTTTTTTTAATTATTTCTTATCCAGCCAGCATTATATTCGCTTTCAAAGTTAGAGTCATTTTCAGACAGAAAATTTTAAAGTACTTTTGAGTTTTTATTTATAAAAGGATTATCTGGAGACAGGTACATAAATTGATTTTTTCCCAATTGATTTTTTCATGGCCAAACGAGATGAAAAACGGCTAAAACTTGCATTAAATGCCTAAATTGGCAGCACTGGTTTCGTGGATTTTTTTATAACCAGAAAGAAAAGTAAACGAGCATCTCTTGTGCGACACTTTAGAGGCAATTGTAATCCACTATAATCACCGTCTGTATAATCAAATTTTCTTGCCTTACCCTGCGGCCACACGATCAAATTGTCAAAATTTACATAAAATGAAAGCTGTGACGTAGGCTGCATTCAATTTTTAAGCAATTTACTTTCAAGATTTCATCAAGAAAACAATTTATAAAGACAAACATGTATTTAGCTGTTAAATTAAAAGTCAAATTGCCAAACAAATGGAAATGTGAAATTGAAAGCCATCTCCTGGCCAATTTAAAAAGTGTGAGTGTGTTAGTAAAAAAATGAGAGTGTATTGGAAATTGAATGGAATTTAGAGGCAAAACTTGATCGTGTGGCCACCAAGTTAGGGCATATTGTTTCTATCAAAGATGCTTTGGCTTATTAAATAGATACTTTTTATACTGAACACGAATTCATCGGTCAACAGCAACATATCCACTGTTTCAAGGTTTTAATATGTTCGTGGATTCAATTTCAATTGTTTGGCTAGTAAGTCAGGTTGTTGCCTCCTGATGACACTGTGCTCTAAATTGACACTTTTTTTTAGACAACCGGGCACTTGGCGTTTTAGCATAATTCGGGTACGCTGAACTCAATGGTGCCCACCGTTTTTTTAGGTTAGCTCTTGTTTTCGAAATATACCGTTATTTCGAAAATGGAGGAGGTTGCACAACATCTATTCGCGTAACTCAAAAACGGTTTAGTTTATTGAAATCTAATATAAGCAGTCGTTTTCGATTCGATTCACTGTTCGATTTACTGTTTTTTTTTTTTTGTTTGTAAAGCTTCGTCAGATCTTACAATGTTGCATTTGGCAGATCCATTGACCATCGTCTGTACGAAGCTTTAGACTTTTACTAACTCATTTCATATTGTAAATTATCCGATTACAAGTTTTAAAAAAAAAATTCAATTATTCGAAATTCTATATTTTTCACTTTTTCCCCCCAACGAAAAACTGCGCATTAAAGAAATTTGGGTTTCTTAATGTCTCATTTGCTTTTATTCTGTCGCAAAGCTTACCAGTACTCATCTGCCAATTATTTATTTGGCGTACAGATAAATTTAATCAGCAGACTCCCAATTTTGACATGTATTTTGAGAGGTGTTGCGAACTGAAAACAATGCTTTTGTCGGTATATTGAGAAAATCGAAATCGTTAACGGACAGTTTATTTTTTTAACAAATTTATGTCGACATTAAGTAACAGTCAGTTTGTCGATACATTGAGAAAATGGCCAAAAATTTTACAACTTTAAAGAAGTAATTTGTATTAGGAATATAAAATATCCTACAATAAGTATACTTATATATGTCCCTAGGGGAAAAAGAACTATCACCAAACTTGTCACGTAACAGTTCTCAAGAGGTAGGGACTGGTTCTAGTTCTAACACTTTATGTCAAGAACTCGTCATTTAAACATGGCGATGTCCTATGTCCTATGAGAGGTTAATTGGCACCTTTTTAACACTTTGTTACATGTCACTGAAATAATTTAAATGGACACATTCAATTTCGGTTGAAATAATGCCAGTCGGTCCCGAGTGAACCAAATTAAAATGATATATTAAAATGATATATATCATTAATTATTAATTATTATTATTATTAATTATCTGTTATTTTACAAGTTAAGTGATATCTGTTGTTCTCACCTACCACAATTAGTTTTTTTTTTTTTATTATAATATTGTGTTCACTAGTCACGGAATAAGTGCTTAAAGAACAATTGTCACAAATTTCCCGCAGGGATAGTGCATTAATTTTAACATTTCCATGTTTAGAATACTGTTTTTTATAAAATATTTAAGTATAAATCTCTGGCTTGGTGCTAAAGGGGCCAATGTCAATATTTTATTGTTTTGAGTTAATAACTAGTTACATAAGGTGTCTTTTATTACTCGCTTTTATTTTGCTTAAACAGTCAAGTTTTAATTTAACCCAGAACAGCTTCATAAAGGCTTTGCTAGCCAATTTCACTAAGAACTCTTCTATAAAAAAAAAACTTTAATTTCAATTTTCTCAAAAGTTAATATTTTGACATTGGCTCTTTTAGCACCAAGCCACAGAAATATACTTATAAATGTTTGTAGAGAAACAGAAAAGGAAGGCTTAATAACTTTTATTTTAAACAAATAAAAAAAATATATAATACTACGAGTATAATACGTACATATTAAAATTAATTATCAGTGCATAAGTATCACATATAGTTTTATTAAAAATATTAAATACATACAAATATGTACATAATAGTGATTTCTTGAACCAAAATAAAAGTACACAAAATACTTATTCGATTTATGAGTTTGATACATGTCAGTAACTACCGACAAGTTCCGCCGCCGACACATTTTTCTTAAATCATGGCTAAATCTTGGGTTAAATCTTAATGAAATGGTAAAACAAACAAAAATAGAGTGTTACACAAGTAAATAATTAAAATCAGCAATTCAAACACCAACAATAAAATCACAAAAAAGGAAAAAAACTGTCATTAATTCACATAAATGACTACTGGTAGCAAAGAAACATGTGCAGTTAGGCAACTTCAAATGTCCGAGACCCTACACTGATTCCTAAAATATGTGTGTAAAATTCAATGGTAATCCTTCAGTGTATAAATTGTTAACATTGTCACCAGTATTAAGTTTTGACCCAATTTAGCATAGAATTTGTCTGATTAAATCATCTTTTTTCCAAGAAAATACTTTTCTGTTTGTAATAATCCATTTTGCGGTTACAAAAGTAAACGTAAATAAAACACATATGAAATATTTTTTTTTCATAATATTTCTTTTTTATTATAAAGTTTGAACGTTGACATTATGTGTGAAACACTTTATCATTTAAATGACCACCACGCGAAGTGTTGCAAGCATACTAGAAAAATTGTGATTCTGGCACAGCCACATATCGTGCTTTAAGAGGAGATTATGGTTTACATAATCGTCCAACTACGCAAGCAATTGGCAAAATTGTGAAGAAATTTGAAGAGACTGGAGCGGTTACAGATATTTTAAGGCCAGTGCATCATCGTTTCGCTCGTTCCGCTGAAAATATCGGTGCTGTAAGTGAAAGTGTTGCCGAAGCCCCGAATGTGTCGATTCCTCGTCGTTCTCAGGAATTAGGACTGTATGGTCGTATGATAACCGACTTTTTTTTTGCCTGCTATTGAAGAATACGACTTGGAGAATAAGTGGTTTCAACCAGACGGTGCCACATGCCACACAACTCGAGCGAATATGGCTTTATTGCAAGAGACATTTCCTGGCCTTGTAATTTCTCGTCGTGGCGACATCAACTGGCCACACTGGATCATGCGATTTGACACCATTAGACTTTTTTTGTGTCAAAAAGTGGTTCAAAATTAACTCAAAATAATCAATGCTTGCAACATTTTGTGTTTCACACATAATGTCAACGTTCAAACTTTATTATGAAAAAAAAATATTTTATAAGAAAAAAAAATATTTTATATGTGTTTTATTTACGTTTACTTTTGAAGCCGGCAAAATGGATAACCCGTTATATTGGATATTAGACTTTTCAAACACAGTATAATAGAGTTTTAACGAATTATATCTTTAGCATACACTCTTCCCGATCCGCAAGCAATTTTTTTAATTCTGTGCAATTAAGTGCTAGTATCTTGGCTAGCAATACACAACATTCGACAAGAAAATAGAAACTTGTCCAAATTTGGTATACGTAGTTTGATTATCAATATACAACGTCTTTAAAAATGGGTGGCCCCCATACAAAGACATTATAGATCCGAAGTTTTCAAATATGGTACACACAAGCATCTTGGTTATCAATACACAACATCCGACAAAAAGAAGTTGGGAGTAGATATGTGGGTTTGGTACCTCACATCGAAAGGCAAAAAAATCTTTGTATATCAAGAGCACGGTAGCAGTAAAAGTTTAAAATTTGTTTACATATAGCTTGGCAATCAATACATTAGTCCAAAAGTGGGCGCGATTAGATAAGTGGGCATAGCACAAAATGAATTCTGTTTATCGAGATAACGGCAACAGCTACGATACACGAATTTGGTACAAATTGCTTCGTAATAAAAGCAAAAAATCTATTAAAAAAAAGTGGTCCCTTTTGTAAACATAGGCGGGGCACCTTCAATACAAATCCCATATAGATTTCTATGCAACTGGTGAATGGTAACAGTAAGAGTATTCAAACTTGGTACAAATAGCTTCGAAAATAATGTACGAGATCTGTATTAAAAAAAAATTTCTTATTTTAATTAGTGTTGCGAACCGAAGGCTAGTTTTTTATAAATTTGACTTAATTTTTCCATTTTTCATCAATCACAAAATAAAATGTACCACAAATAAAAAAAATTATAAAAAATAAAAAAATACAAAAATTAAAAAAAAAATACAAAAATTAAGTCAAATTTCCTTGAAAAAATTACTAGAAAATTAAAAAAAAATTGTGGAAAAACCGGATTTTTTCAAACTTCAAGTAAAGATATCTCAGAGAAGGAACAAAGCATTAGGGTGCGTACGGAGTGGCCCCTTGTAGCTGAGCCGAGCCGACTGACGCTTTTTGCGAGAACCAGTGCGAGAAAACTGGTACTATACAAATTAGTACAAACAAGCGCGAGCAGGTCATAGTAGGCGCCGAGCTGTTATGATTTCAACTTGTTCAACATTTAAACAAACAAAAAACATGCTAATAAAAAATAATAAAAATTAAAAGAAAATAAAAATTATAACAATTATAAAAAAATTAAAACAAACTCAAAAGCACACAAACATACATAAAACACAAAAAATAGATAAAATACCAGCGCTGATTCTCGCATCCACTATGCACACTCAAACTTGTTTCTGGCCCCAGGAAAAACTTTTTGATTTTTAGTAAAAGGTGGTAGTTATTTCATACGTTACCTGGTAAGTAGTTGTCATTGCAATTGCCATTATTTTGAAAACTTTAATAAGTACTTACTAGTAATGACCACAGCAACTACTGATTACTTCTATTATTTTCACTACTGAATATTTGCTTACTAATAATCAGCTCAATAACTACTTATTACTTGTGTTGTTTTTAGTACTGAATATTTAGTTACTGGTAACGTACTTAATAACTACTTATTAGGTCTATTAACTAGTGATTTTTTGGCTTCTGGTAAGTATATTGTAAGTACTTACAATTCAACTTACTAGTAGTTAAATAATAACTAGATATTTTTTGACTTCTAGTAAGTGTTTTGTAAGTACTGAATTCTGTGGACACCTCGAACAAAAATAAGTAGTTTTTCAGCCGAAAAATAAGTAGTGTTTATTTTCTCCAACATTATTTGCTAACTTACCTGGTAAGTAAAGTTTTTGATGGGGCATAAACAAGTACTCGCAATAAGCGTTAGTCGGCTTGGCTCGGCTCGGCAACAAGCGGCCACTCTGTACGCACCTTAATGTTCCATGTATGCTACCATTCGCGCGGGGTTTTGTTCTATTCTAAAAAAATATGCAAAAGTATGAGGAGTTGTCGTTTTGTTTTCTGAATATGTTGCAAACATAAATGGCAAATTTGGTTCATTTCTTACCCCTAGTCATAATTAAGTGTGTTATAATATCCTTTTTGCATCTGTGTTAAGTACTTATTATGCAAGCAAGTATTTTTCTTATTAACGTTTTTCTTGTGTTTGCGTACAATATGTATTGTATTGTGTTTTTGGTTATATTGTGATGGATATAAAAACTTTTGTTTTTCGTTTGTTCTACTCAAGGTATATTTACACAAGGTAGACTCATTTGGGAGTGTATACATTTTGCTCTATAAAAAGAACCGAGTTGTCAAAATTGTCTTCATATAAAACAAAAACAATTTAACGCACACATGTACAAATTTTGTCTCATATACACGAAATTTGATGTTTGGGTTCCAACTATGGGTAAACAGCTGACAAACATATGGGCCAACGAGTTTACCTTGTGTAAATATACCTTGGTTCTACTTTTATTTTATAATAATTTTTTTTTGCACAGAATTTTTAACAATATATTTGAAAATCAGTGCTGTTAACGCTTATTTGAATTCTAAGAAAATTTAATGTTCAAAATCGCTACAATTGTGGTGAATATCGCTAATTAGTACAAACTTTGCATTAAATATTTAACACGCTAAATACACATTAGTGTTGAGTGTAAAACGTAGCTATTATTTTGTTCCATTGCAATTTAGAATAATATATCACTTTGTAAGGGTGCGTGTCATTATTATTTTTTAGAAAAGAAAACACTATTTGTTTGGGAAATAAAAAGGGGTTCCACATTGCACACCTATTCTACAATACCCGAAGTTACTCTATTTGGTCTCTCCGGGCTTGGTTTTTCGCATTTTACTGTACTAATACAAACGCCATTTCACCCAACTGTTAATAAAAATGCAAGTATTTTTTTATTGTAGGATAACACGTACCTCGCATCCGTTATATTTATTACGTTCAAATACAAATACAACTTCAACTTAATTTCCCTTTAAATTGGACTTCTGTTACAAACTGTGTGACAAACTTAAAATGAATATCCATCCACACTTTTTTCAATCTACATTATACAGAAACTTTGAACGTGTGGGTGCCAACTGAGACAAACGGGCAACCGTTCAAAGTCTAAAAGACCCGTGCTACAAGTACAACTCGCGTGTAATTTATAAAATATACGACTCTATACATATATAAGAAACACAGGCACATAGATAATGCCAGCAATTATACGAGAAAGGAATAGAGGTGTGCACGTGACGTGAATTTTTCTTGTCACGCCCGATTAAAGCTTAAATCATTCGAGACTGTGATTACATTAAATATTAATCGCGCGTAAGAGAGGAAACCTGATTGCAAAAAAAAAGCATTTACGACTTAATTTCTCTCGCACTTAAAAATTCAAAATATTTAAATAAAGGCTGAGTTCCAAAACATCATATTAGATTGCAGTCAAACTCAAAAATGTAGCATTACCCTAGGGGAAAGGCGAACTAGGACCAAACCGGTTCTAGTTCTAATACTTTGTGTGAGGGGACTTGTCACTTTAACCTGGCGATTTCCTAGGACGGGGTTAACTGTCACCTTTTTTACACTTTGTAACAGGTCACTGAAGTAACCTAAATGAACACACTCAACTTCGTTAAAACAATGCCTGTCGCAGATATTGTCCCGAGATATGGTCCCGAATGAATATAATAGATATGCTTCATATAAAGTAATATAAACAGAAAGCATCAACCTGCACAAAATACAGTTACATGACTAGTCTTATGTCAATAACCTTTCCTCTGGTGTAACTACACTTTATCACCAGTACAGCCTTGTCTTGTTTTCACCTATCACAATTTTGTTATAATATTCTGTTCACTGGTCACAGGATTAGTGCTTTAAGAACAATTTTACACAAATTTCCTGCAGGCTAAGTTTAACGATGCACAATTTGCAATTACATTGTAGAATTCTACACGGTTGCATTGTAGATTACATTTTAAGAAGCGAGTTGCTTTGAAACTGTTGTTTTGGAACTCACCAATACGTACGATGTATGTATGGTATTCATTTAATCGGTATTTTCTCGATTAATTAACCGAGGTTTTGGTTTAATCGGTTAATTTTGTTCCTGATCGGTTAACCGATTAACAAAGTTGTTTTATAAATAAGGTAATTTCAATAAATAAAAATGCATAAATTAATTATTATTTTATATGAGTAAAAAAAAATTGTTAACCAATTCTTGATCTAAAATGAGCAAACAAATAAATAATTCATAAATATTTTTTAATTAACTGTGAGATCATTTTATTAGTTATTTCAATTGTTGAAAGAGATCTGAAAAAATAATTTTTTTGAAAAATAATTTGCTAAATATTTAGCATTTCATCGATTCGTTTCATTTGTTTTGACAAAACTTGACTTGGAAAAAATTCTTTCACTTATCGTGAATGGTGGAGAAATCGAAAGCAACCCATAATACAGAACGAAGTCCTTTACCTGTATTTTTCTAACCATATAAAATCTTCCATTATGCCATTAGAATCCTGCTTTAATTTTTAAAAATGTTTAACACTTTTAATTACTTCGGTTAATTCTTTTCAAAGATTGTTTGTGTTACTATCGAGAGTTTTTTCTGTTTTTTGTACTGTATTTTAATAATGTATTGCTAGAAGGAAATATATTGTATGAAAAAATAATTTATAAACACACAATTAAAAACACAAAACAAAAAATTAAAAACACAAATGAGGTTGCGTGAATTTAAGACTTTGGAAATAATTCGTGAGAAGAAGGCATAATCGTGAATGATAACCCGCTCACGCGCACAGCTTTAGCAATGATGTTTTTCAGTTGTGTTTAAAAATAAAGCGCAGGAAGCATAATTAATATTGTTGTTTTTAACAACTTACTGCTGCAAACAAAACACAACAACACAGTAGGTATAAGAAAAACGTACAACATACTACTCCCATGACTCTCCATGACGGCAACTGCAGCGACAACAGCAGCAGCAGCAACAATATGTTGCTTGCTGTTAAATCATTTATTTGATTCGGCAAAAAGTTGTTGAACCCAACTAAGTCAACTTGCACCAGACATTTATTAGTTGGCGTTGAATTGTAGAAAAAAATCAATTGCAAGAAATTAAATTTCCACTTCTGCGTCGGCGTAAATGCAGCCCAATATGTTTGTATGCATCTGTATGTGTCTAGTGAGTACATTTATGAATGAATATAGATTTGAAGTACATAAATGTGTACTTTTATTTGTTTCAAGTTATACTTTGGCTTCAGGGTTTCAATTTTATTTTATGGTTCATTCATAAAATGCAAAATTGTAGAGAACCGGTTTAAACAATTTTTATGTTGCTTGAAAATTTTTTAGAAATGTTTGTGTGTTTTTTTCATTAACGGTCAATATATGGAAAAGATCCAGAATGCAGTGTGGGAAATTTGGAAAAAATGGAAATTAATCTATATTTTGTAAGCGGTTGGTCCGATTGAAATGTAATTTGGGGTAACAATTAAGGAGTGTTAATCGAGTTTTGGTTTTGGATTTCAGGTCTATAGACTTATAAGGAGAGGTTCTTAAAGTAGGACATCTCAGATATTACAAAAACTAAATATTCTTAATTCTTAACTTTAGCTCGATGTTAAAAACAATTTTTAAATAAAAAATGCTCTTGTCGAGTTCTTCATAATATCTCTTACAGCCGTACCTAATCAAGAGCGGAAAACGGAAAATTTTCTTCCGCTTACCTTTTACGCTCATATACCCTACCCAAACAAGGGCTTCAACATTGTGTCACAAACAGAAGTGTGAACTTTCTTGTTAAATAAAACCCAAAGTCCTATAATAATATGACGACGGTTTATGCTGTGTTTTTGTTTTGTCAAAACTAGTCAGTAGAAATGTAAATTATGAGTGTTGCTTACAGCTATCATGAAAGTAACTTTGGCTATCTAAACACTTTCTTTTAAAAACTCGAATGGTCAAACGCCATTGCAAAAGTTTAGTTTGTTCCCGATTTTATCATTAAATTTCATGGCTTATTTAAGTATGTCTGCTGTAGACTTTAGTCTACATATATCTCCACAACTTTCAACACTATCTAAACAAAAAACCATCAAAAATTCTTTGTTCGGCTAAGCCCTTGACACCGTTCACCGAGAGTTCGAATATTTCAGAAATGGGACTAATAAACACAGAAATCAAATTAGTTGGGAAACGGTTGCATTAATAAAATATTGATCAAGTAACATAATTTATTATTGCAACTATTAAAAATGTATAATTCTAACTGAATTTTAATACTAATGATTATTAAAACGTAATTCTAACTGAAATATGATTCTTTTAATTCTTTTATTAGTTATGATAACTAATTTAATTGAATACTAAAAATTAGTACAAATGATGTCAACACAACCAAATTTAATGAAGTACAATACTGAATATTAGTAATTACAATCAATTATTTGCTCGTCAATCAATTTGTAATACAAAATGTTAATTCATTTATTGCAGCTAATTATTGATTGTTGGAATAGTTTCAATTCGAGTACAACAAATGAAAACATTATTATTTGGAATTCACAACCAAAAAAAAAGCCAAAAGTCCCAATTGTTTACTAAATTTTCTGTCAAAATGTTTAATATAATAAAATAATTTTTAATTTTATATTTCAAAAATATCTTTGCGGTAACAAAAGGAAAATGTGCAAAAACTTAATTAAAAGGGGTAAGTAATTTACGTATTTTTATAAGTACATATGTATGTATTATTTTTTTTATAAATACATACAAACATATGAACCCAGCAAGCATTTTTAATCGTGCAAGAATCTACTGGGACTTTCATGAAGAGCGTTTTTGATTGTCGACAAGCACAATTTTTAATCGCAGAAAATTCCTCGCACGGGAGAAACTGTTACACATGCTGATTCCTCTGTGAGATACATCTACAACAAACCGAATGATGCTGATATTAATCGTATAGGGATTCGTTTGAGATTTGTGTAAAGATTATCTAATGAGTCTCAGAAAGCACATCAAGAATCGTATGTTGGAATTCTCTTACAACTCGTCAAATGCTTAGCCATATACATATGTAACTGAGCCAACTAAACAAGAGCATTAAGCTTCTTTTTCATGACAAAACTTTTAATTTTCATACAACTTTTACGAAACGAACCTTAAGATCAGTAATTCAACGCCATTCCGTTGGAAAATCTTATTTGGCAGATCCCTTCAGCACTTACAACCGATTTTATTACCACAAAAAGCATATATTTTTGCAGGAAACGCGTTTTAAGGTTCAGTTAGCCGGGAGTAACAGTAACTTAACCTTACCGTAAACAATTAAGACCAATCTATTTCTTACAGATTGAGACGTAACATCTTACTGCTAACTATAATCGCTATAATTGCTTTACATCCAACAAAATAAAGGAGCTGATTTACAACGTTACTGTTACTCCCAGCTAACTGAGCCTTTATTAACATATTTAGCTTAACGCGTTCATGACCAACATTTTGGATATTTTACAAGCCATTTTTCTTCCAGTGTACACCATGGTATTTTTGCTCAAGATGACGTTGAAAAAAACAAGTACGAGTGTTACAGTCGGCTGTGCCGAATCTTTGATACCCTCCACCGACAATTTGAATATTTCAGGAGTGATATCTAAATGATGTATATTTATTATTAATTTATCTTTATAAAAAGAGACATCAGCATTAAAATTGGTTGCGGCTAAAGCTACGGTCACATTTATTAAATATTTGATCAAATAAGCGTAACCCCTACTTTTGTTGATAGTTAGTGAGATTTAAAATGGTCATAATATTATAAAATAAACTAATTATTCTACTAGACATAGCAAAAAACAGTTTTTTGTAAGATGTGGTATTTTAATCAAAATAAATATTGATATTAAGCGAAATGATTTTTTAGTTTGGTTGTTGGTCCCATTTTTTTCGTCAAATATTTGATAAGTCTGACCGTAGCTTAAGACCTATATTAAATTATTGACCGACAAATGCTATTATAATAGCATTATATATTACGGTTTTAGGCGTACTGAACCGTTTTCCGGGAGTAGGGTTTATATTGGGCCTAGGGTAAATTATGGAGCGATCTTCATGAAATTTCACAGTATGATTTCCAGTCGAATAAAACGAACATTTTCAAAATTTCATATCATTTCGTGCATTGTTCAATTATTTATGTTAGTTTTTGTAACAAAATTATAAATTTTTTAAAGTGGTGGTTCCACATTTTGATTCATAGCTCTGATCCTACTGAACCGATTTGGTTGGATTTCAATCCCAAACTGCTTAGGATAACTACAAGCAATTTCACACCCAGTTTGTTTATTTCCTTTGAGTTTTTCGAAAGTGAGCGTGTTTTCAACAGACGGACAGACGGAAAGGCAGACGGACATGGCTAAATCGACTTAGAATCACTCAAGGAGCCAGAATATATATATAATTCATGGGGTCTGAGGTGAACAATAAAAAAGTTTCACACGGAATGACAAACTTAGTATACCCTCTTCACAAATTATTGCGGTGGAGGGTATAACAATTGTGAAGGCACAGCAAGTACCGATGAAATTCATAGGGATGGTATATGTAAAGATCCAAAAATTCTACTTTCAAGGGCTAGTTTTTGGGATCCCAATAATCTTAATTCTTTGTATTAACCTGGCTTAAATAGTGGAATCATGTTACTTCGAATATCCTTTCTTTGCGTACAGAATAAACAGTCAAACTAAAGTGTTTAACTTGTAAACATTAAACAAATAAAACTTAAACATATTTCTTATATAGTTACTTCAGCTAATGGAGACGAACTTGCAATATGGAATTGTTAATTGGGGGATTCACAAGGTGTCATAAAATCATATGTCTTAAAATAATAACATGAAAAAATACAACTGTTGTGAACAACCCCTCATAATTTAGTGTGATATTTTAAATTTAAGTCAACTGATTTAAAACAAATATAATAAATATTTACCTAAAATCAAAATGTTTTTTTAATTCTAATCCATGAATTAATAAATTAAATTAGATCTTTCCTGACTATTTTCCATTTCTCAGACGCAAACTACAAATATTTTATTTTGTTTGTTTACCAAACATCAGAGTCCAATTTGACGCCGCAAGTGTTTTGTTGCAAAAAATGCTAGCCGCAGGTTAAATTCGGATGTTAGCCGGATAAAACTATACCATCAACGGCGACGGCTACAAAATCATAGCCGCTCGACTCAGTTGCTCGGCTCAGGTTTCTTCTGAATAATTACGATAGCACAATAAACATAGCAAGCAAAGTTTTATTAATTTAAGACACTTTTTGTTTATGTATTTTACCAGCAATTTCAAAGATTATAGCAAAAATAATACTCAATCGCATAAAGGAACACCTTGAACACACAATTACCTCGGCCCAAGCCGGCTTCCGTAGTGGTTTCTCGTGCGCAGATCACATAAACACCATTCGAATTATCATTGAACAGTGTGTCGAACATAATTCAACTCTTAATCTGCTTTTCATTGATTTTGAAAAAGCGTTCGACAGCATCAATCGTAATTGCATTTGGAACGCTCTTCGTAAGAGAGGTATCCCGTCAAAACTAATAGCATTAATAAAGGAGAGCTATAATGATGCTAACTGCTATGTGTTACATAAGGGGAAGTTGTCTGAACCTTTCCAGGTACTAAGTGGAGTGCGGCAAGGATGCATACTATCGCCACTTCTGTTCTTGCTTGTCATTGAGGACGTATTGACATCAACCTCATTTCAGCGTAGGGGTGTCCAATGGCGTATAGATAACTCCTTTTTGAACTACCTTGCATATGCAGACGACATATGCCTTCTTTTGCATAGAGTTCGTGACCTGGAGATGTCGATGGTTGACCTCCAGTCAAAGTTGGATGGTACAGGTCTAAAAATAAACACAACAAAAACAAAAGGTCTCTCCATACAAGAAAACTCTCCGGCATCAATAAATGTAGGTAATAACAACTATGCCATTGTCAACGAATTTTGTTATTTGGGTAGCATGATTACCGCTGATGGAGGTACTGAGATTGACGTGGAAGCAAAAATCAGTAGAGCTAGAGCAGCATTTGGAATTCTAGCACCAATATGGCAAAACAACAGCATTAGTCTTCGAACAAAACTGCGAATTTTTGAATCCAATGTAAAATCAGTTCTTTTGTACGGATGCACAACATGGAAGGTGACCAGCACAATTACAAGTCGTTTGCAAACATTCGTCAATCGCTGCCTCAGACGAATACTTCGAATCTTTTGGCCAAATGTTATATCGAATATTGAGCTACTTCGTAAATCAAATCAGATAGATGTGGCTACTGAGATTCGAAAACGAAAATGGCAATGGATTGGTCACACACTTCGACGTCCAGATGAGAGTATCGCCAAGCATGCGTTACGTTGGAACCCGTTTCATCAAGCAGGACGAAGTGTTGGAAGGCCTAAAATTACTTGGAGACGTTCCACCGAAGCCGAAATGAGATCTGTGGGTTTAACATGGAACGAAGCTAGAAATGTAGCCCAAAACCGAGTACGGTGGAGAACGACTATTGTTGGCGCCCTATGCTCCAATGGGAGTTAAAGGAACATATATATATATATATATTTGTATACAAAGCAACAACAATATTTTTAAACCATTGTAAAATGTAAGAACATTATGACAATACAACATGATAGCACACCTTGTGAATACCCCAAATATGTATTGTGTAGTGTAATAACACAAATTTATCTTTTACATTTAGCTCAAAATGTAGGCATTAACAAATTTGTAAATATTAAAAATAAACTAACTTTAAAATGCAATACTTACATACATATACATATGTATATATGTAGGTATGTATATATGTATGTGATTGTATAAAAATAATGCATAAAAATAACTTAGTAAATATAATGACAAAAATATATTGATAAAGTCATTCAAATCTTTTGTTATGAACACCAATTATGTGTTAATTCAGTTGCATCTATCATATATTCGGGTATAAAGGAGCATATAGACGACATGTTTTTGTCATCTGACATGTCAAATTTTCAAGTCACATGTAATTGTGCATGTCTGTCAAAATCGCTGTTTTACATAAGCTTTATAATATTCGGTCACAAACGTACATGTAATTTGCTTCTGACATTGTCTCTGTTTTTTTCGCATTGTTATTGCAGAAACCAAAGTAGTGCTCGGTTTCAAAATAGCTTGCTGCCGCCATGAAAAGTTTTATTTGCGCCGTAAAATAGTTTAGCCATCTTAACATTTTTTTTCTTTTAATTCAAAGATACCAATTTAGGATTTTATAATAAAACGGTTTTTATATATATATTCACATATATTCTATTCAATGGTAAGATGATCAAACATATCTCGGTATTGTAAAAAATTTACTTCAGCCGGCTAATAATTTCGTCAATAGTGGACGCCGCTGCCGGTTTCTTCCCGGCATAGCTTTCTGATGTCAGATGGCTTGTCAGAAGAAAATAGAGTACGCTCTAATTGAAATTTTGTCAGATGACTTTGCGTCTGACTTTTACAGAAGCAAAGTTAAAAAGGTAACACACGATATGTATGTATTTTGCAGTGGAAAATTTGACATGTCAGATGACAAAAACATGTCGTGTACGGGCGCCTTAAGCAGATTTTTGTTTTCTAAAAACCATCCTAGCAACTAACAATATCTGTTGTTATAACTGATAGTGTACTAAAGTTCAAATGTTACTTTCAAAAATATTATGCTAAGCAACGAAATTTTCAGTAACTGTAAACGAATTGTGTTCGATTGGCGACAAATTCGGTTGTGATCACGAATCTGTTTTCTCTGTGTATGGAATTAACAAGTAGTGAATCAATCTTAATTAAAACTGACCGCACAGTATTAAAATTGATTGTGTTTTTCGACGGATTCCAATAAATACGTTTTCGAAAATCATTGTTTCGCAAATTTGTTTAAATAATTCATTTTTATTGTCAGCTAATAACACAGAGTTTAAAATTTTTCTGCCGCATGCCCGTCAAAATGTTTTTTAAAAAAACACTACCTTTAGATTTGGCGTCACTGATTGTAAATCACCTCGTCAGTCAATTCGCCTTGTACTTGACATTGTATTTTAGCGTTGTCAACAGTAGTAACAGTTAATTGGATTATGGAGATTGAAGTTGAAGTGCGAGTCAACTTACTGTAAATTCATTAATAATAAATGTATTAGCAGACCATACAAATTGATATACTTGTTGATATATAATTATTACTTATACTTGAGCGACAGGTATTTAAATAACCAAATAAATTTTGAGAATGTTACTGACATACAAATACAAAATACTTATTTGTGTTTCAAATACAGGTATTTGAAATATTGCCTAACCCTGATTGCTATTTTAAAATTTTTGTCAGCACTTGCCATAATAAATCTCGAATGTTTTAGATAAACTTTAAACTCTATTTAGAATTAGAATTGAAATGGTTGTAATTTTTTTGTTTTAAAAATCTCCCATTTTGCCCAATAATATTATTATTATTTTTGTTCAACAAAGTATTACTGAGCTCATTTTCTTATTTTTTGTTTTTTAATTATGTAAAACCAAAAAGACATGTCTATTTAATTTATTGCAATGATATAAAGAATTTTTTGATAAAAATGTCTTGATCAGGTTACAAAACCTAAATAGCAGAAATAATTGCAAAATGCATCTGTCAACAATTTTAATTTATATCACTGTAATTTGTAGCGTTCTTCTTTTATAGTGCTTCAACGGAGGGGGACAGAAAGTTGTGTAAAAATGTTTAAAACTCGGCTGTATTCCGATGGTGTTAATGAAGTAAAACCACAAAAGACGCGTTCATTCATTAAATTTGGTTTGGGCTTGTTTCTCGTACCATAGCTAAAAAAGAAACAGAAAAATTTGCACATGCTCACATTACACATGTTAATTTGCGGTGACGCAGTGGCGTCGTCTCGCATCAATGTTGCTTAAACGTGTTTTCAAAACCTCTGCCCGTCTTTTGCTCCATTCATTCATTCAACAGTCAATAGAAATTCCTCGTGAATTGGTACACAAGTACTTGAGTATGATTACTTTTCTTTTTAATAGTTGGCGCTAGCAGCAACCAGTAAAGTACCAAACTACAACAAACACCTTTTCAACCAGTCAGCCGAGCTATCCAACCACTCAACTAAAAAAAACTTGGTGATGATGACGACGATGAAGATGATGAGTCATCTTTTCGACCTTTGGAGCATTAGCAAAAATCGACACATGGCGTAAAAACTTACTTACCAACTTTTATTGCTGCGGAAAGAAGTGTCGAGCTAACATATCTACACCTAAACACGTTTTTCGGAAGTGTATGTACGTACACAGATGCAAAAAACTTTAATATGTCTACATAGTCATACATCTGTACGTGTCAATGTATAAAAGTTTTTAACTTGGGACGGATGTTGCGGGAGGTAGAGCGTTTGGTGGAAGGTCTAACAAATTTTCACATTTATGAATGAATTTTTTTTTTAACTTAAACGTTGAAGGCGCGTTTACAATTTTATGCTAAATACAGGTTTATTTTCTTCTTCTTACCTTCATTTATTCATTGAGTCGGTCGTTCGCTCATTCATTCATTTAGTATTTATTCATTCAAACAGTTTACTCTTCCAAAGACAAGTTTTACAATGTTTTATCGTAAATCGTGCTTGGCATAGTAAAGTGGGTTGTTTGCATAAATGAGTTGAGCACTCGTACCCACAATAGCAAACACAAATAAAACAAATAAAATAATAAAAATTTGATTTTTAACATAGAACCATAATTTAAAGGAACCAAATTGCTTTAAATATTAAAAATCTCACTAACTGCCAATTTCACCAACTATTACTTAAACTTTAAGTTAACAGTATGTTCTTGCAAGTTATCACTGATAGTTAATTAACCCTGAACTTGGTGAAACTGGCCGTAAAGAATTAAAACTTCTGCGAGATAATTCTTCTTTCTGATTTATGTCACAAATGTCACATGGCAATGCCCAAAGGACTTAATCTTAAGAAGAACCCATATATCTTAGTTTCTAAATATTCTGTTACCTAAAGACCAGACAAAAAGTTCAAAAAGCTGTAATACATTCTTGAAATAATCTGTACTCTAGATTTTCTTTTTAGTCACAAAGAGGGTGTTAAATCTCTGCTCTTCTCTTTTACAGTCTCAGCAATGTCCACCACACAGCATAGCCACTTTCTGTACAGTTATTAAAAAATTTTCAAACATGTTTACGGATCATTTTTGAGCCCTTACATTTTTGTATAACTCTTATGTTATTTCTAAAAAAAATCAATACCAATACCTTTTATTTTAAGGTCATACTGAAACAAAATGTTGTAAGTTAAAAAACGATTATGTAGAATAGCAAAATTTCCCAAAAAAAAGCCCATTTACGAGACGGTTTCTTATGAAAACTGCATGAAATCATGCACAGATCATCTTGGATGATATCCAAGGGCCAAACTTTACAAATGGTTTGATGCAACATGTGTTCGCAAATCAAAAATTATTGATATTCAAACAAACATCTTGATGTTGATGTTGTCAATGCGCTTGTGTAGTTTATATGGAACTTAAGCCACATCTTTGGTTAAAAAAAAAAAAAAATACTTCTAATTATAAAGTTTACTTGAACATGATGAGCACTTAGATGAATATTATTTGATTGGATTATAAGATGATTCTTATTTTGTGTGATCTCTTAACTAATGCGGGAATCATTAATACTGGATCTAACTTATCAGTGTAAACGAAAAGATTGGTAACTTAGTGACAGGGGTATCAGCTGGATTTTTTCGTGATGGCAGAATCTTCTGCAGCAGTTGTTGCAACTAACTCTTTTCAATATTCATTGTGTAATATCAAATGGCTTTGAAAAATTTTGGACCAAGAGCTAAGTAAACTTTTGTTTCACTGGCGGCAAAACTGCCTCCACCGCACAATGGGAGATTTTAGAAAAAAAGGAAATAATTCTGGATATCTTAGAATGTAAATTTAATTGGAATAAAACTGCTCGACATTCAAGGTCCATAAAAAACTAAACAATTAGACCGAAAAAATTGAGCTCGAATAGTTTAAAAAATATAGTTTTCTTTAAGGGCCTAATTCTGGCAGTCGTGATCGAGTACTTTCTCGATTCAAAGCAATTTTATTTCAGTCGATACTGAACGAATCGAAATAATTTTTTCAGTATTGTGAAACTCAAATTAATGCTTTACAACACTGCAAAAATAATTCCGATTCGTTCAGTATTGATTGAAATAATTAATTTTAAATTGCTTTAACCCATTATGCTTTGTTCACACTTGGGGTCTTGAAGCTGTAATATCAAGATGATTAACCATACAATGAAGTGATTTGTTAATCACTTGAAATTGACATGATTACAACTAAATCACTCCATTAATCGCATAGAATCCTCTGAACGTAGCCCAAACTGAACGTACTCCTCACGTGTACAACCGACCACGATTTCTTAACGTTTTTATTTCGTCCTTAAATCTATATATATAAATTTCTCGCGTCACGGTGTTTGTAATTGAACTCCTCCGAAACGGCTTGACCGATTTCTATGAAATTTTGTGTGTGTATTTGTTAGGGATGAGAATAGTTCGTAAGGTATATTTCATAAAAAAGCTCCCTCTCCCTATATCTTATTAACTAATCAACCGGTTTTAAAATTTGGTACGCAGACACTGTAACACCTTAAAGGAAATAGGGAATAGGGCGTGAAGTAGGGCAAGAAGTGTTAAAGCTCCCGCTCCCTATATCTTCTTAACTAATCAGCCTATTTTTTTGAAATTTGGCAGGCAAATAGTGTAACATCTGGAAGGAACCATAGCCCATAACTTTTATTAGTAAGGGCGTGAAATATGGCAAGAAGGGTAAAAGCTTATTCTCTCTATATATTCTTAATTAATCAAGCGGTTTTCTTAAAATTTGGCATACAGAAATTGTAACATCTGAAAGGAAATAAGGAATATGGCGGGAATAGGGCAAGGTAAAAGCTCCCCCTCCCTATATCTTCTTAGCTACTCAACCGTTTTTTTTTTTAATTTGCCATGCAGATACTGCGGCATATGATAGAAGAGAGAAATAAGCAAAACAACGTTTGCCAGGTCAGCTAGTAATTCATAAAATTTCACAATTTCATCATGAATATGTTTAAAATAATCTTCTGATAACTTGATTAAAGTATTTTTATACATTTTTAATACTTTAAAGAAATATAAATTAGTTTGTTGCATTTTTTTTTTTTCTTAATCAAATGTCATCCTAATTATCTCAAATGTATATGAACGACTTCGATTAGCTTTATCAACTTTTTGCTTAAACGTGTTTAAAAAGCCAAGTGTGAACATACCCAGTAAAAACTTCGCCTACAAAATAATGTGTTGAGTAATCAGAAAAACATAAGAGCACTTCTTACAATTCTACTGAAAGAACCAATGAATTTTACAAGGGATGTCCCAAAATGAACGCATTCAAAAGCAAGTCATTACTTTTTTACTTTATTACATCCAGAAAAAAGTAGTTATTGAAGTTGTTATAGATGAAGTTATAGAAGAGAGCTACTTAATAATGAGTTAAAGAAGCTATTCATTTTGAAAAAGTAAGCAAAGTTTTTACTGGGTAGCATTACTCAATACTAGTATATTGACAACACTGAACAGCTGAATTGCAATACGTACATTTAAGTGAATTTTTATTGTTAGATTTTTTGTTGTTTTTATTTATATTGCTTCTGTTATTTTTACTTTTTATGATATTTTTGTTTGTTATCTAATAATTTTTATGAAAAAAGATAAATAAAAAAAGCAATAGTATGAGTGTCAAGTTTTTTTTTCAAAATCAGGTTTTTTTTGTCACTGTCAAGCTTTTTGGCAAATTGGATCTGGCAGGTATATCAAGAACCCAAATTTCTTGATATTATCGTTTTTTTTAATTTAATTACCTTGCTTCTTTTTGGGGCTTAAAATTATTATACATTTAACATAACTGGGTAGAGCGGAGATCTGAAAATATCAATAGAGAGGTTCAAAATCAAATCTTTACTAAACTTAAAGCAGCGAGTACGATTTAAGACTTCAGCTTCGTTCACAATAGGCGCAAAATTTTCACTAGTGTTCAAAATACAGCAACATTTTTTTTACAAATTCACACATTTTGCATTAAGAAAACGTTTGCAAATTTTGCCCACAACAATATTACTCCTTTATTATTACTAGTGTTCGCCTAATGGTCAAAATTTTTATGTAAATATGAAGAAAACATGGTTCATCTAAAGCCTTTAGTACACGGAATGTAAAAAGCCACATTTGTATGTGGTTCTGACGTAATTTTGTCGTCATCACACATCACGAACTTGCTATTGTGGTTTTTAGTGACGTCAAAATTAGGTCAGAACCACATGCGCATGTGGCTTTTAACATTCCGTGTACTGTAGGCTTAAGTATATATGAATTTACATGTTTCGAGCATTGATTTTTTCGTCTTAGTGGATCGATTTGACGAGAGACCAACCTCAGGTTCATATTTTATCTTGTACGTGAGTTAATTTAATTTTGTAATATGAATATAAAAAATATCAGAAAATAGCAATTGAAAAACAAAAGAGTATCAAAAAGTCTCCTTTATAGATTGTCATCCACTCAGGACATTCCATGTTTAATTTTATGTTTCTATGTCTAATATAAACGAAAATTAATTAAAGTACCAGATGCAGAACGAAAAAGTACCAAAAAGCTCCCTCTTAGACATTCTTATTCACTAAGGAACATCCATGTTTATTTTTATCTCTGTAGGTCGAATATTACCAAAAATTAAAATGTACCAGATGAAAAACAAAAAGTACCAACATTTTTCGTCTTATTTTAAAATTATCACATGAAGCACGGAAAAGTAAAAGAAAGAAATTTAATTTCCCGTATTTTCCCTTTTTGATACTTTTTTCCTCATAGAGGTTCGATTGAAAAACAAAGAAAGAAAGCGTTCTTAACTGTTATGCCTGTTCCGATTTATACCTAAGATTTATATAGTCAAAATATTCGAAAACCGGTTTCTGAAAAATGTCGAATAATCGACCACCCTTTTTTTTATTATTTGATAATTTAAAAAAACAAATTTTTTGTATTTGTGTTAGTAGCAAATTTTAACGCTTATAACTCTAAAATTATTGAACAGATTTTAATAATAATTTATATTGTGTACTTCTGGTAGTAAATACTTTTCAAATGGTGTATATTTTGTTCAAATTGGTTGACATACAGAGGAGGAAAGTGTTCTTAACTGTTTTGCCTTTGTCGATTTATATATAGATTTTTTAAAACATTTTGTTTAAATTTTCATTCAAAACTAAATAATAAATAAAAACGTCATTTTTATTTCATACAAATTGTTGCTGAAGTAGAAGTAGACTCAACTTTAAATGAATGGCAAATGTATGAAATACTTTGGGAAGAAATAAGATAGAAGAAAAAACGAAATAGTTTCTCCCATTATGAACTAAGCTTTAAGCTTTGCAAACGTTTTCTTTATTAAAAATGTGTGGTTGCGAAAAAAACTGTTGCTTGAACACCAAGTGAAAATGTTGCTGCAGTTGTGAACGAAGCTTAACAGGTGTAGAGTAGGGTGTCCCAAAAAATTGTTTTTTTATTTTTATAACTGCTCAAGCATAATTAAAAAGCTTATAGGGTAAAGAATTTTTAAAAATTTTTTCGGAACAGGGTTTAAGGTCGCACAAGTAGAGTTTTTGCCAAAAACCGGGTTTTCAGCCGTTTTTTAAGTTTTCTTCCTAACAAGTAAAGTTTGGACCTTTTCCTCTAAAAACAAAATATAATATAAACTTTTGAATTGCGCTTAAGCTTAAGACACACTAGTATAGAGGTTGCTTGTGTAGCCTGAATTTGAATATCAGCTCAGTTATTTCTTTACGTAAATGTTTCTTCTTTTAAACGTTACATAATTATGCGTTCAATTTGGGACATCCCTTATATAAAAAAAAAAATTTTCACACTTAAAAATATGTTAGTGGAAAGCTTTTTACTGGCTTCCACTGTGAAGTAAATCTATTGTTAAATTATATACTTATATAGCTAATTGATCTTTTTACTTATTACTAATGCTGCGATACAAGATGAAAAATTTACCTCGTGTCGTGCTCCTCGCGAATGAATTCATTTATAGTCTGCCCATCAGAAAATGCCGTCTGGTCTTTTTTATTAGAGATTCCTTCATAGAAGTCTGTTTGCACAATAAGGAAGCAGAAAATTCAGAGGGGGTGTTGTATTTTTTACGTAGTCGTAGTAGTTTGCAGCAGTAGCGTGGCAGCGGTAACAGAAGTTGAAGTTGTTTGAGTAGAAAACAATTAAGTTTTGTCAGCAAACTCTTTGATTCATTCAATAGTTTATTTAATTCATTCACAAAAAAGGCAACATTTTCTGCAACATGTCTAACAAGTTCCTCATTTTTTTGTTGGTGTTTCTCTACTCGTTTTGCATAATATTAGAGAAGTTTTGTTGGCCTTCTTATTTTAGTTCTTGCTAAAACAATTGTTATTAGGCTTAGGTCTAAAATTAACAACGGAAATAATGGTTTTTTTTTTTAATTTTCTTGTTACCAAATGCATTCTGGTTTTATTTATAAAACGACTAATTTTATCCCTGCAGGTCATGTAACACATATTTTTATATTGGTGAATACGTTGTAGATAGAAATGGATGGTGGATAGGTAAATCGTTTTCCTTATTTCGTAAAAAAAAGAATAATAAAGTCTCTACACCTTTGGAACTGCTGGGCTATCAATAAACAGTATTAAATGTGTATGTATGTGTTTTGCGGATTGAATGTGTGCATACAAACTGATTGAAAAGATCGTCGTCGCATAAAAAATCCGTTTCTAATTTGACAAAAATGATAAATGATTATTACTCCGGATGTATGTGACGCGTCGTAAAAATCAACATTTTATATTTATTGTCCGTATGAATTAACAAGATGAAACTACACAAAGGAAAAAAGGCAGTAAGAAAAACCAAAATTGGCACACCAACCGCTGTCGCAACCACTTACCACGTTTGAGCTCAATTTAATAAACAAACGGTGTCAAAATTTCGATAACGCCTGTTATCTGTTCAACGCGCCGTTTATATTTTGACAACCAATTGTTATAATTTTGCCAACGTACCGTTGTTGTATTGACAAGACGTTGTTGACGTTTGGACCATACAAATTAAGTTCCCAAGTGTAATTTTGTTACGTATAAAACTGCGTAAAAACACATCTGCACTATTTCCAATTGTTTTCATAATTTTATAATATATATGTGTATTATTTCTGAAGATTCTAAATTTATTTAATTAACTTTCACTACCTCAATTCTCTATTGAGTTACCGTTATCATTAAGTAACGAGAAACCTCGGTTACTTTACCGAATTTGTGATTCGCTGTTTCAAATAAACAAATATTTTCAATTGGAAATATTAACGACAAATATCGGGAAAAATGTAAGAAGGTCATTCGGATAAGCCTTACGGTATCTCTTCTTCTTAGCTGGAGTTTTTGGGTGGCATTAAAGCCTTTTATGTATTCTATTAAATGCTTTATGGCCATAGCTTTTGCAGATGGCACATTGAGAGGCAGCTGTGCTGAATAGAAAAAATTTATTTTGTCGCGTTTAGATTTTTCTATGTTGTAAGTTAAGGGAGTGCATACACTGCTATAACACTGTGCAACAAAAAAAAAGAAAAAAGCCACAATACTTGTAGCGCGAAATGACACTAGAATATTGGTAGAGCAAATCTGCCAAATGGTTTTGAAAAGTTAGCTCGGGTTACCGAAATATGGGCCACTAAAGTTCAAAAAAATATACTAAATGTACTTCTGAGCTAAAAAATAATTTCAACTGTTTTCAGTAGAATCGTATGGCGATTCTTTTCTTAGAATATATTAATCCTCTAACACTCATTTTAAGGGGTCATTTTTGTCCTTTGTGTTACTTCCACACTAAATCCGCACTTTATGGGGTTAAAATGTTCTATCAATTTTCACTAGGGGTCTTCTAAGACCAAAAGTTCGTGTAATGTATATAAAACGGGGTTTCAAGAAATTCAAACATTTCAAGGCACGGAATTTCGAAAATCCGTTTTACATACTTTGCACGACCTTTTTGTCTTTGAAGACCCCTAGTGAAATTTGATGCAGAAAATATTCGTAGAACATTTTAACCCCCTAAAGTACCGTTTTAGTGTGGAAGTTAAAAATAGGACAAGAATGACCCCTTACAGTGAGTTTTAGAGGGTTAAAATATTCTAAGAAAAGAATCGCCATACGATTCTACTGAAGACATCTGAAATAGTATTTTAGCTCAGAAGTACATTTAGTATATTTTTTTGACTTATACCAAACGCCTTTTCAAAAAATTCAAAAACTTTGGAGGCCCATATTTCGGGAACTCGAGCTACTTTTCGAAACCCTTTGGCAGATTTGCTCTACTTGTAGTCTACTTTCATTTCGCGTTGCACTGTGTAAGTTGTTTATAAATGATAAGAAATAAAATATGAGAAAAATAACGTTTAATAAATACAAAAGTACATCATGCAACATACATGCTGATGCAAAATTGAACAAAAATTCTAAATGGATCGGTCCAATCCAGAAAATCACATTAAAACGAATAAATCGCACACCAGTTTTTGTTGTGAGATAAAATTCGGCACAAATAACTCTTTTATAAATCTAAACGACATAAAAAAAGGGTACGTTCGTAAATGCATCACTGCGCTGCATAGAATAATTATAATTTTTTTTATTGTGTGACTATTATTTTTGTGGAGTATTTCACAATTTTGTGATCCACATTGACTTCACTGATAAATATATAACCATTTGAAATCACTGATGCAGCGCAGTGATGCATTTACGAACGCACCCAAAATTGTATGCTTTAAATATGTCTCAAATACGATCCAGCCACTTGTGTAGGATATTATATGATCGGGCTTGCCCGATTATAGTTTCTAGCTTGTTATAACCTAAGAAAATAATTAAATTCTTCAGGAATTTCTGCGCAAGAAGGGGACAAAATGCTTAAGGATTATTTAAATTATATAAACATATATTTCATTAAAGTGTTTTAATAAAGAAATTCCATTTTTGTGACTTCATACTCGTATTAAATTAAGCCGTTCAGAGAAAATTTCATTGATTGATGAACCTGCCACAAGACCCACTAACCCACATATTAACAAAAAATACCATAAATACAAAATTAATTTATTCGAAATCATATAAATGAATGAATTTGTGGTTTTCAAAATTAAATCATCAAAATTACAAGGAAAATTTCTCAGTTGTTTTAAACGGATTTGTAATAAAACAAAACAAAATAACTTTATGGCCTTAAACGAACTACGAAGTTGGTTTTTAATTATTTTTAACTTATGAACCATAATCGCCCTACTTTTCGGCTGTTGGTTGTTGTTAAATGTGTTTGTGTTTTTTTATAATCTTAGCAAGTTTAAATTGTTGTGCAACAAAATAAACGTTTTTACCTTTTCAAGTATGTATGTATTTAAAACACATAACATTCTCATACACCTCTCCCTGTACAATACAATAGATTTTTATTTAATATTTTATTAACAACAATGTTCGTTGTTGGTGGCCTTGTTAAAATGCAATAAAAAAATGTTAAGAGAACTCTGAATAATAAAAAAAAAAATATAAAGATTATAAATAAAAATTAATAATACCAGCAGCATCAATGAAGAAGCCAAGCCACCTTTAAAAATATGCAGCTAATAAGCTCTAGAATGACAAAAGAACGTAACATTCATTCATTTATTTCTTGATTCAATCGTTTACACAATAATTCTAGAGATGACATGAACTAAAAAATTTGTTTCTTTTAGTTAAATTAAATACAACAAAGAAAAAAGAAATATGGAAAATGTCTTAAGTGTATATTACTGACCATGCAGAGGAAAGTCCAGCTAAAAAATTTTTCAATTGGAAAAACAATTTATACAAAAAGAACATGACAAAGCCTTAAAACAAGTCCCAAAGCACAAAAAAGTTTAAAAAGGAAAAAGCAAAATTACAATACCCATGATTTTAAATAGTCAGTGGTCACGAAGAGTCACAAATTTATTCACAAGCAGAAACTTCACAGGGTCTCTAGAAAGCTAAAATTTGAAAAAGTCATTAAACTAAGTATTTGAAGCCTGCACAACTCCATTTGAACACACATTTAAATTATTGAAAAATGTTCAAACACTATACTGTAGTGTCGATAGCACAAACAAATACTGAAGCAAAAGTAGACGACGAATTAACGTAAGTGTGTGAACATGTACTGAGCTACAGAAATAACCCCCCGTTTCTACATGCAAGTGCAAGTTCGAAAAACTCAATGCATTCACACTTTTTCACAAACATTCTCACAATTTTTGTACATTCAGCCAATCGGCTTGCAAGTAGTTATTTACATGTGGAAACGTAGGGGAAGAGCGTCAAGCGTTTTCTTTATGTCAAAACTTCTCATTTTCATACAGTTTCTGTTCACATATGTGCTGAGCGCTCTTATAATCGGATGAGTCCTGCAGTAACTCTTCTCCTTAAGCAAGTGTGGCCGCCATGATTTCAAATATTTCCAGCTAGTGGATTTGGATGCAATTGAAGCCATTTTAAATATTTTAGTGCATATTTCGTAATCATAGTTTTAACTAATGGCTTATTATAATCCTTATGAATCTTTGAAGAAGATGAAGTTTATTTCGGCGTTTTTGAATTTTTTCGATATTAGAGGCCGAGACAGTGCCCCATAAATAAATGCCTTGACACCAGATTGGCTTTATGATACAGTTGTAAAGTAGCTTTTTACAATTGAGACTAAGTCTTGGTTCACACTATGAAAGTTTTCTTTCAGAAAGTCTGAGTTTATTGGTGATAGGCCTTTCGATTTCACTTAACTGCAGCTATTCAATACAATTTATATTTTTTTATTAATCTAATACCACAAAGCTCTACGCTTGTCTGCAGGAGACCAGAGTCTCTAGCGGGAATCGAACCCGTAACCCCCGCACTGATAGACTAGCTCACGCAGCTGCTAAACTATCTATACAATTTTTATGTTCTTAATAATAATTTAAGCATTCTTTCTTCTTTTTTCAAAATTCCCAACAAAAGTTTTCAGATCATTATCGATTAATTTATTTAATTACCAACAACAGTGTCGCATATAATCGCATCGTATTGTTTGTCTCAAATTCTTTGATATTTAACTTATTTCTTCGTTTTTAATAATAAGATTCAGAGGATTGGATTGCCACAACTTTAACAACTGACCAGAGCTCCCATATGTTTTTCAAGCCGAATACCCACTTTTACCTAAATGGCGGATTGTACTATTATCTATATAAAAAAAAACCCTACTACAAATTATGTTTTTTAAATTTTTAAAATATAAAATTAATAGTAGTAATATAAGGGGCCAAATTACGGCATTCGATATCGATCGAAATTACAATACAATTTAAATGGGAATTTCGATCGATATCGAATGCCGTAATTTGGCCCCAGGCATTTTACAATATTAAACTGAGTTTTACGACTTGCCAAAAAATCAAATAAATTCAAAATGTTAAAATAGTGTAAAAATTAAGCGCCAAAAATAAAAGAAATAGTTTGACATTACATTGGTAAATAATGAAAACCCTCTCTAACACTGAGTCTTCACCTGAGATAATATCTTATACATATAATATGTGAGAAAACGTTGGCAGAATGAGAGAACAAATTTTTCATGTTAATCTTAATCTTTAGCAAGGGTAACGCGTATCTTATAAGATTTCATAATCGATTGATTCTTGCACAGTAAACTTGTGTCGTTTTTATTCTTTTTTTCTTTCTTTTGCTAAAACTATTGTTTTTTTAAAAACTTATCACAAGATTTTCAGTATTTGCACTAAGAAATTAAACATTTAAATGAATGTGTCTTATTATTGTTTTATATGTTCATATGTATGTATGTGTATTTTTGACAGCTCATATTATAAGATAGTTGTTATAAGATTTCTTACAACTGTCTAATAACATTAATTATAATATTAATACTAACACTATTTGAGAGTCCACACGCAAGATAATACTCTCTGCGATTGAGTTTGACGTTTGCTGATATAAAAATCTTATATCTTATCTCAGGTGGAGACTCTGTGTTATGAACATACCTTGTATTGCTAACACCAATAGGTAATAAGTTACATGGATGAGAAAGAACACCTTCTTGGCCAAAATGTCAAACTTTTACGTCCACTAACTCAGAAACTTTTTGACCGATCTCGTTGAAAATTTGTGTCCATAGAACTAACTTGGTGCAAATTTCATCCAAATCGAAAGACATCGATTTCAAAAGTTGGGTCACTTGACACAAAACCCCTCATATGTATATTAAAAAGTCAAAAAATACGTTAAGATTTCAAGATCTCACCTTTTTTTAAAATTTTCTAAACGATATTTTAGAATTGTATTTTTATGGAAGCACAAAAACAAAATCAGGGATGGAAAAATGAAATGTTCTTTAAATGTTTTTACTATTAATTAAAAAAAAATGTAATAAATCTGAAGTGCTCTCTTTTGAAATATAAATAAATCACACAAATTTTTTGTAAAAAATAATGAGATACGGTACACAGACGAAAAATATATGATCGTATCAACATTTCCGCTATTGAAAAAAACAAAAACAATTTAATATCAGAGAATATTTCTCTTTTTATGTGTTTGGCTTTAGCAAATATTAAAAGCATAAATAACAGTATGCTTTTAATATCTGTTAATAAAGGGTGGTTTAATTTCAAGGGCCGATGTTGATTTTGAATAAAACACAAACTATTTAGGAAATTATTGTAATTTTATTTTATTATGATATATTGGTATTACTCAATTATGTATGCAACAAAATATCGGCCAAATGGGCGCCGCGACCACGGCGGCACACCTCCATCCGATGGTCCAAATTTTCGATGACCCTGAGGCATAATGGAGGTTCTATGCCGTTAATGTGCCGAATTATCTCATCCTTTAGCTCTTGAATTGTTGCTGGCTTATCGACGTACACCTTTTCTTTCAAATAACCCCAAAGAAAAAAGTCCAACGGTGTCAAATCACATGATCTTGGCGGCCAATTGACATCGCCATTACGTGAGATAACACGGCCATTGAATTTGTTGCGCAAAAGAGCCATTGTTTCGTTAGCTGTGTGGCAAGTGGCACCGTCCTGCTGAAACCACATATCGTCCACATCCATATCTTCCAATTCGGGCCATAAAAAGTTCGTTATCATCTCACGATAGCGAACACCATTCACAGTAACTGCCTGACCGGCCTCATTTTGGAAAAAATACGGCCCGATGATGCCGCCAGCCCATAAACCGCACCAAACAGTCACTCTTTGTGGGTGCATTGGTTTGTCGACACTCAATATTGGATTATCATTCGCCCAAATGCGGCAATTCTGCTTATTGACGAATCCACTGAGGTGAAAAAGTGCCTCATCACTGAAGATCATTTTCTTCGAAAATTGATCATCCATTTTCATAATAAGTCTGGATTACTTTAACACGTTGTTGGATTGTGTATCTCTCCATGGTTCAAATTGAGTAAGTCTGAAATAGAGAAATGTCAAATAAAATTCGAAAAAAAACTTGGCGTTAAGGTGTGGTTCACATTCAACATCGGCCCTTACAATTTAACCACCCTTTATTACGCCAAAATTAACAACGACTTTAAAAAAAAAAAGTTAAATGTTTTTATGCAGAACAGTTGTTTATGTTCTACAAAGATATTTCTTTCAAACCAAAGCAGATCATCATTGAATTTTGTGAGAGCAAAATTCTTTAGACTTGTAGAATTGTGTGAAAGGGGCTTAAGCAATATTAATTTCTACTAACACTGCAGTCATACGTTCAAGTTTTGCCTTAAGGTATTTTACACATCAACAATTTTAAGCTTTGACGTATACTGCACGCAATTTTGAAGCAATTTTCCTTTAAGATTTCATTAAGAAAACAAGTTATAAAGACAAACGAAAAATTTGCTCTTTGAAATTGCAATCAGCTGGTTTCTTGACAATAAATTAAAACACACAATTGGAAAAAAATTTTGAAAGCAACTTCGCATCCAATATTACAAGTATGAATGTATTAGTGAAAAAGTTTGAGAGTATTAATACTAGAAACAAACCCAGCGGGAAAACTCAGAAGACCTTCTTACTTCAGGCCTGCTTAAAAGATTTTTTGATTCAATTACTATTCTTATCTAACTGCTAAAGGCCTTCTCTCTTTCGTATAAAATATAAGATACACCTTCCACACTCGCTTCTATGAGAAGGGAGTAACATTTTTTGTATTGTTTTTTTGCACTTGCAAAAGCAAAATCTATTTTTTTTTTGGTCCCGTTACCCTTCTTATGTACCTGCTGAAGAAGCGAGAGCGGCCTTCTCCGCAATGACAACGTGTTAAAAAAGATATGAGCATGGAATGGAGCAAGAAGGCCTTGTACATCCAAAAGAAGGTGTACAGACCCCTTCTAGAAGGCCTTCCTACTCCTTCTTTTTCCCGCTGGGAAACTTTAAGCAAAACGTGCAACCCTTAATTAAGTCTGGCGGCAAATTGTCTTTACTAATCATGGAAAATGTGCTTTTAACTTAATTAATCCGTCTAAATGGAGCTTTTGGATTCAAGAAGGCATTTAAATTATCTGGAATGACAAGTAAATACACATGAAAAGTAAATCACCAAAAAGTATTCAAAATGTCCCTCGAAAATTCTCCACTTCCCAACTCAAAACTTTCTCATTCTGATTTATCCAACAAAATCCCCAATTCGGGGATAAATTGCCTAATCTGACAGCACTGCAATTGAAAGCAGAGAGTAACGTTAACAAAGGGACAGTGGATAAAGAGAAGGTCGAACGAGAGATGCCGACTGGTTTTTGATTTCATTGCCATTGTCATCAACATGCAGTGTGTTGATGCTGGTCGCTTAACGCGGTGGTGGTGTCAGATTAAAGTGTAAAGTCCCGCTGTTGAGTGCTGCTGTTAAATAACAATATATATTTTTTTTTGGTTCCTATCGTTTATCAGTGTGTTTGTGCGCTGCTTAATTTTTTATTTATTGCCAGCAAGAATGTCCCGGCTAATACAGAAAAAGAAGAAGGAAAAAATTATAAGATGACGATAAAGACCAAAAAACAGAATATATCGTTTGTTAATGGCTTATTATAGTGACGATTTACTGCGCGTCACATTTTATCGCATTAATGGTACCAAACATGGTACCTACGTATTAACCAGCACGGTGTTCATGGTGGCGGTTGAACATGCCGCGCAGTCTCCGTGTGTGGGACACTCACATTTTTTCCTCTCTTTTTTAATATATTTCTGTTTTTTAAACAAGACAAGTTAATTCTTTTCGGTTTTTATTGGTGTTTAAATATTGGTGATATAAATTTAAGCTGCGGTACAAATCTCACACTATCGTGATTCTACTATGCCATCATCAATATTTTTTTTAAATGTTTCAATTAAGTCACTGTGGCGTAAACATAAGCATTTCTTCTTTCCAAAATTAGTTAGTCAGTGTTTCACAAGGGATTTACTCTAAAGTTGTGTATTACCTATAACGAATTAAAATTTTCCCTGCATTTTAAGCCAATTTTATTTTTTTTTAAACGAATTTAATATTTTAAGAGTATCGTCAGTAAATAGAAGTAGTAGAGGAGAAATGTGTTATCGAAGGAGTCACTACTAGTTAAACAGTTTCGTCTTTAAGTGATTGAAGGGATAGAGTTCACTTGGAGCCTATGGTCAATTCTGGACATACCAAAACAACATTTTGACTTTACATTGTAGCTGTTATGGAAGATATTGTGATTAAATCTGGTTTAAGTTGAAACATAATATTTTGTTAAATTTAGTAAAATTCAGTAAAAAATAGTAAAAACTTATGGTTTCTTGAACACAGCTTCTGTCATTGTTTGGTAAATCGCAACGTCCATGTACTCTATAACACTTTTTGTTGTGGCATTATGTCTATGGACATTATTTCATTGGACTTTATGACATTGCATCATATGCTTAACGCTCACGGCGTATATATTCAGGTGCAATACATTTAAGGTCAGATAAATAAAGTTTAACAAGGAAAAATTCTAAAGGTCGATTCACCCATGTTGTCCATGTGTATTTTGGTAATCTTTTTTTAATCCATTTTTAACGCACCATCTTTGAAAGTAATTTAAAATTTGTAGTTTGGCACCAAGCAAATTATAACAAGTTAGAGTGCTATATTCGGCTGTGCCGAATCTTTGATACCCTCCACCGAAAGTTCGAATATTTTAGATGTGATATCTATTTAGTATTAATTTATCTTTATAAAAACAGACATCTGCATTATAATTGGTTGCGGTTTAGACCTATATAAAATTATTGACCGAAAATCTTAAGTAATATATCATGACTCGCAGCAAAAAATTTCAATACAGTGGTGAAATTAGTTTTAGCGTTTACAGTGAATTTCAGAAGGCTGCTAAATATGGGATCTAAGGTAAATTATGGATCGTATATCACAAAATTGCATGACATTTTTTCTGGCCATATAAAGCTTAGTTGGAAGAAATTTTACCGTTATATCTATATATGCTACGGTTTTAGGCGTATTTAATTAATTTACCAGAGTGGGCTTTATATGTGGCGTGTGGAGAAACACTTGTTTTAAATTTAGTTGTAAAAAATTATTTTTTAAATTTTTGTATTTTTTATTTTTAATCAAACTTTCATTGATTTAATTATTTAAATTTTTCAGTTTTTGATTATTCTAATTTTTATTTTTGTGAATAAAAGAAATAATTTTATTAAAATATCTTTATATAAATAAATGTGTTTAATTATCATCACATTTAATTGGTGACCTCGCGTTTTTTGTAACTGTTTTTAAATTAAATCTAAAATGTCACCTCCGCAAAGAACATTGAATCAAACTCAAACAACTAGTGCTGAAGGTGCTCGTAGTCTACAGGTTGCTGCTTCAAGTATACACAGTATACCCCAAGCTCTAGTTTATTCAGATTGAATCAATATTCAGTATTTCTGGAACTACTCGAGATGACACAAAATTTCAGTACGTTGTTGCTAATATGGATTCGAATTTTTTGCCATACGTTTCAGATATATTGGAATTCCCACCCACTGATGGTATCAGCAAGTACCAAGCTTATAAAGATTGTCTAATTCAAACATTTTCGGGATCTCAAGAGTCTAAGCTCCGTCGACTTTTGAAAAGTCATCAGTTAGGCGACCAAAAGCCTTCACATTTTCTTCAAGTGATGAGAAATCTTGCTTCTGGCCAACTTAATGATTCGTTACTCAAAATTCTTTTTTTGGAACAACTTCCTGAAGATGTCAGATATATTTTGGTTATAATCCAAGTACGTGACTTTTCCGATAAAATGCCGATAAAATTATGAGCTTTCGGCCACCCCAAATTTTTTAAAACAGTTACGTACCTGGTAATGCTAATTTATCTATGATTAGTCAAAAGATCGATGTATTAGAGAAGAAATTTACCAATTTTTCACGTAGTCGCAGAACTGAGCAAAATGTTAACCAAAACACTTCTGATAAGTCAAGAAACCGTAGTAAATTCCGCAATAAAGAATGGTGTTGGTACCACAATAGATTTGCCGAGAAAGCATTAAAATGTATCAAACCATGTACTTTTTGAAAAAACTAAAGAGTCATTTGAATACTGCGACAGTTTCGGATGTGCAAGTTTCCTCATGTCGCTTATTTGCAAAAGATAATAACTCAAATAAATGTTTCCTTGTTGATACTGGTGCAGACGTATCAGTCATATAAAACTGTGAAGTATAAAATTTTATTCTGATAGCATTATTAATTACGGTTTTAGGCGTACTATACTGTTTTCCGGGAGTAGTGCTTATATGGGGCCTAGGGTAAATTACGGACAGATCTTCATGAAATTTTACAGTGTGATTTGCAGTCGAATAAAACGAACTTTTGCAAAATCTTATATGTATCATTCCGTGCATTGCATAGCTCTGATCCCACTGAACCAATTTTGCTGGATCCCAAACTGCTTAGGATAACTACAAGCAATTTGACACCAAGTTTTTTAATTTCTTTTCAGTTTTTCAAAAGTGAGCGTGTTTTCAGCAGACGGACGGATGGTCAGACAGGCGGACAGACGGACTTAAAATTACTCAAGGAGCCAGAATATATATACGTTATGGGGTCTGAGATGAATAATAAAAAAGTTTAACACGGAATGACGAACTAAGTATGTCCTCTTCACAACTAATTGTGGTGGAGGGTATAATTAGTCGCTGAAGTTCTACCACATTGTAAAATTTATAATTATTTCTACATACGATAGCTTTGAATTTGCAGACAAACTTTTCGAAATGAGCGGAATCGTGCTGCAGAAAACTTTAGTAAAAAATGTTTATCACAAAAGTTAATCCACCTTAAGTATTTCCCAACTTGTTCAAGTGATTTGCTCTTCAATATTGTTGTTTAGTATTAAGACCTTAATTTTTTCTTTTATTAAATACTAAATATATATAAATAGAGTGCAAAATCTATATAAATACATAGATAATTAATTTCGTTTGTTTTCTTTCCATACCAATTAGAAATACTTTTTGAACAAGTACTGTAAATATTTTAAGAAATCTTTACTCACAAGTAAGGAATATAATGTCCTTCCGAAATTTTGATGAAAGTCTTGTAGGCATCTAATAAAATTTAACTAGTATCCAAATATGCTTCAAAAAGGTGAAATATGTGTTATAAACTTGAGAAATGCTGCAAAAATGCTCTTTTAATTACATTATGCAAAAGATAAAATATGCAAACATGTGCTCGAGAAAATCTAATTTTTATAATTTTGTTTAATAGAGTTATTTGTATAATATATATAAAATCACAAAATTCTTGTACTACAGAAATCTTATTTAAAAACGACATGAAAACTCTTGCGTTTTCGATTTCCAGCACACCTCTGCTTGATTCTGCCTTGTTTGGTTGCACAAGGATAAACATGCAACTGCATATTTACGGTTTTTCTAATGATGTAATTGACCAAAATACAAACATCATAACCAATAAAAAAGTAGATTTTTAATCTTTTTGTTATTTATGGCACTTAAGATTTTAGCTTACGATATCTAATATGAATTTTAATTATTACGTGTAAAAAATTAAATATGTATTTTTAAATTGTCCAGTTTTTTTTTTAAATCCAAGTGAATTGTTTACATTGTCCAGTTATTTGAACTTTGGTTTTTGGCAACCCTAGGTGGCATACAATTGTGTTGTCTATGCCGCTGTTTGACCACTTTTATGTCATTTGTTAAATGTCATCATTTATTTGTTGGCTGTTGGCTTAATCCCCACGTCTTGTCTGCCAAGTCACGCTCTCTCACCCATCTAACTTAACTAGTTAATGAAAAAAATTTATAAATATATCGACCATAACAAACTCTAGGCCGAAAACATTTATTGGTCTATTCTTTGTGGTGCAAATGAAGATGTGTGTGTTCTTCATGCACCGTCATACTCGTAAATAAAGACATTAAATGAATTCTGGTCTAAACATCGTTCTTTGTTCGGAGATCTTTTGTGAACATAAAATGATGCTTTACAGCATACATTTTAGGGTTTTTTTTCGTTGTGCGCTTGTGTGTCCATTGTCCAACTGCATGAATTAATGTCCATACGTTAGTGGACGCTTAACTTGTAGAATGTCGCGGCAACACTGAGGTGGAGTGGTCAAGTCTTCTTTTTCCATTTTACGTTGTTTTAATTTAATGACCCTCATAAATACTGGGAAAATAATATTATTTGGTATGTTGGTTTGTTAAATTAATTTCTATGCAGTCATGGGCTTTTTATTTGTCTTAGACAGCAGATTAATAAACAAATAGAAATACAAAAGATGCGTAGATAATTTAGTTTACATAATTTATTTAATTAAATTATTTACGCTGCCGAAGAATCAAAACAAATCCATAAAAAGATTGGTCAATTATATGTATTTAAATTTAACATTTGGGGGCAGCCACAAAATGTTAACCCTTAAATTAAGTTATTCAATTTTAGAAAGTGTTTTTTCTATCCTTAACCACATGCAGGAAGGGTATATACAAAATCTTGTTTTACAAAAGTTTGTCTTACGATGTTGGTCTGTTTGTATAATAACACTGTGCAAAAAAAAACCAGCCTCAATACTTGCAACGCGAAATAAAAGTAGACTACTAGTAGAGCAAATCTGCCAAAGGGTTCTAAAATGTTGTACGAATATTTTCTGCATCAAATTTCATTAGGGGTCTTTTAAGACCAAAAGTTCGTGCAATGTATGTTAAACGGTTTTTCGAAAAATTTAAAATTTCAAGGCCCGGAATTTCGAAAATCCGTTTCACATACATTGCACGAACTTTTGGTCTTAAAAGACCCCCTTGATGCAGAAAATATTCGTAGAACATTTTAACCCTCTAAAGTGCCGTCTTAGTGTGGAGGTTAAAAAAGGAGAAAAATTACCCCTTAAAATGAGTGTTATGGGGTTAATATATCCTAATCGACAATTCTACTGCAGATGTCTGAAAAAGTCTTTTAGCTCAGAAGTACATTTAGTATACATATTTTTGTGACTTGTACCAAACGCCTTTTCAAGAAATTCAAAAATTTCAATTCCCGAAATTACGAAAATCCGTTTTACTCACAGTGCACGTTGTTTTGGTCTTAGAAACCCCTAGTAAAATTTGATGCAAAAAATATTCGTGGAACATTTTAACCCTCTAAAGTGCCGTTTTAGTATACTTTTGTGAGTAAGTTAAAAAAAAGACAAAAATTACCCCTTAAAATGAATGTTAGAGTGTTAATTTATTCTAAGAAAAGAATCCCCATACGATTCTTCTGAAGACATCTGAAATTATTTTTTAGCTCAGAAGTACATTTAGTAATTTTTTTTTGACATATATGCATTTCCATGTCATCGTACGTGACATTTGTACGCTTTCAGAGAGATAGAAATTTTGCCAAAATAGTATTAACTGTAAATTTTTTTTATCAAAATGTTTCATTTAGAGGGTACTATATTTGAAAAAAAAAATTATTAAATTCGGAACCTTGTTGTTTAAAATATCGAGCAAAGTAAGTGCATATCGTACGTGACATAAAACGGAAGTGATTTTGGGGTGAATATACAAAAATAAGAAAATCTGCGAATTGTGGGAGGTTTTTCTTCTTTATATTGTTTCTGGGCTTTTTTACCGTAGGACGTAGATACGTTTTCATATTAAAATATATACTATTTTATACTAAAACACACAATAGCCTGAGCAAACCTAAGAGCGTATCTGCGTCGTACGTAGACTAAGATCTAATAATTTTTAATATACTGGTCGCACATTGCCATTGAAACAGAAAAATACAAAATATACATATGTAAACAGGGCTACAGTTGGGATTTTTTTAAAAATGGCACAAAAGGTCGCAAACCTTTTTAAATCACTTTGTTATTTATAAAAAACATAAAATGAATTAAACTAAACAACAACAAAAAAAAAAACATATCGTGACCATTTCTTAAAAAAATTCGTTCAAACCAAAAACTTCCGAACACGTCGCGACTATTCGTCGCCAATTTTGTCCCAAAACGAATAACAAAACACCTCTTGTATGTTGCAGTTGTAAGAAATCTATATGCAAACAGCACTCTAAAACAATTACTTTGTGTACATAAATGCGTTACAATTCGTCACACGAGTTTACGTAACGTAATGTCCAACTAACGTTAAGAAATTTAATATGTACGTTATTTATGGGTTTTTTTTAAATTTTGGCTCGTTTTGCTTTAATACTGGGAAAAAATGCTTCACTTAGATATGCATACACATATACATTCCTCAATCGAGTTTATTAAGGATGTTGCTTTTTTGTTTTATTGTAAGTAGTTAAACGGCCTAAGTCATAAAAAATAAAGGGTTAATGAAACAGATTTTCTACAAAAATTTGTTTGATAAACCTTTTAAAAACCTATTTTATTTTTTTTTTAACTAAGGCCATTAATAATTTGTTACTCCCTTTTTTTATATGTATAACGGCAAAACTGTTGTAAAAATTACCTTTTAAGTTTACCACAACACAAGTAAATAATACTTAGGTAAAGTTGTTTAATACAAGTTAAAATTTTGTTATTTTGATCGTCTATTCTTTAAAGCTTTACTGTATTGTAAATCATAAATATCGTATACTTTAACACCCGTATTCATAAACGATTATTAAATTTAAGAAACGTTTATTAATTAAAATTTTCAGAGAAAATTTGTTTTGTAAATCTTTTTTAAATTAAAAATATTTTTAAAAATACGACAGGAATTTATTTCTGTTATTTAGACAACATCGAAAACATATTTTTAAATTGATTAATTATTTCCTCAAAAAATTGCCCTAGAACTTTTTAATTATTGGTTTTTCAAATTCAGTAGACTCAAAACCATATAGACTGACCATCAGCTAGATTTGAGATTCTTCCCACTGTGCGTGGTCCCAACAAAATTAAAAAAGTTGCATAATAAGATGAAATTTAAATAAAAAAAAAATAGAAAGTCGCATCGAGAAAAAGGGATTAAATTGCGACTTTAGTCGACGAGCGATAACCCTGGATGCAAAATAGCTTCCCAGCTACAAAAATGACAAACTGTCATTAAGTTCAGTCTAATGAGTCCTCTCTTCAGTGTTACTGAGTCGTCGCACTGATGGCATTATTTATTGAACTGACTCCGATTCGTCATTTCTGTGATGCCGATTTGTCATCCCATGGCATTATTTCACCTGATGACAATTTATCCACGTAATGTTAAGGCTGACATCATAATGATGGAAAGTGTCATAGGTTCAAAACCGAAGACACTTGTCATAGTAATGATGTCAAAATACATCAGCGTTATGACACCTTTTCTCTCAGTGTAGCTGTATATTGCAGATAAAGCTACTCTTAGACGACATGTATTTTGAAGTGGCTTTAACAGATGTAAAATTTGTATATAATTGTACGTCTGCTAAAAAAGGCTGATGTCAGATGGTTTGTCAGTTCAAAATAGAACAAGGTCTAACTGAAAAATTTTACACTTCCAAACTCAAACTGACATTTAAACAAGTAAATTTTTTTTTGCTTTTTCGCGATATGTATGGATTTTTCAGTATGACAAGCACACTGCTTAAGACATGTCGTCTAAAACCACCTTTTGTCGAATTGCTGGCTTACCACCTTCAGGTAACTCTTTTGGCTCACATAATTGCGAATCTAAGCGAATTTCCGCCTAAACATTAAAAGAAAATTAAATTTTTATCATATAGATTCTAAAACAAATATTCGATAAGAATCTCTTTAAATGGATAAATTATTGAAATGATATTTAATAGGAGACGACATCCACCTTAACCCGAATTCTCCTAGCGTCGTCATATGAAGACAAAAACATTGGCAGCTTAAACTTGCTGGTGAACCGTTATTATTGCATAGAAACAAATAAAGCAACAACAATTGTGTTGTGTGTTAATTACTTTTCCATAAAAAAAATTGTTCAGCTTTGTGATTCAAAGAGTTCGTGTGTGGTAAATGGTTTTTTGTGAGAGTTTTTTGAAAAAGTTCAGAATTATGAGTTTGGCTAGAAAGTAAGTGTCAAAAACTTAATAAATTTTATAAATGTGCCCTAAAGTAATATAAAATAATAACTAATACTAGTTTACAAGATTCTTGCTAAAAATCTTTATTCAAGTGGTAGAAGAAATATAATTTTTATGAGAATATATCTGGTTGTCGTCAAATGACGACACTATGATACAACGAGTACTATCTGATTTAAACTTTTTTTTTGTTTTCGGTTTTTTATCAGTAAATTTCTTAGTGTCGCGGGTATTTTGGATATTTAAGATAAAAAAAATGTATCAAACGAGTTTTACTTCGTGCCTCCATATGTTGACGCCTTGACTGATGAAGGCTCAGATGAGGAAATCGAAGGAAATATTAATACTTCGTCTCGTAATCAACTTCTGGCACCTCCTGAAATACGAAGAAACAATGGAGAGCTTCCCACAAACACCAAACCACAAGACAAATTAAAAAAAATAAATACATGAGAAAAAGCAAAACGAAATCATTTGGATGGTAGGAGGAAAAACATAGCAAATCACTGAAATTTTTGTACCTTTATTTTAATAGCGTCGTTATATGACGACATCTATTTTCTCGAAAACTAGACCCGATATGCCAGTTCTCTTTGCAGATATATACGAAAGGTATCATAGAGATGCAGTGGATCAAATAATATAACAATCGGACGATTATTTCATAAACCGGGAGAATTCGGGTTAAAGACAAAAAAAAACTATCAATACAAACAATAAAATTTAGTATAAAAATAAATCCTACTAAAAGAGTTATTAACACTTGATAGTACAAATATTTTTAGACAAATGCTCAGGTAAAATAAAAAAAAATATGAAAGTTTCACAGGAAAATACAAATTATGACACCAACATCCTTTGACCAACCAACATTCTCTACATTTCCTGCAACTTGCTAAAAACGAAACTCTGTATCATTTCAAACAAAAGGATTATACTGAATTAATAGATTATGATCATTTATGAAATTAACTGAGGATGAGAAAGGAGTTTGTACAGAACTGCTTTGTTATAAAAGGGTTTCCTTTTAACAAATTATCCTTTTACTTTTTATCCTTATCGACAAATGCAACATTGAAACTGGACATTTGGTCAAATGAAACGGAATGGTAAAAATTTAAAATAAACAAATTTTTAAAAATTCTTGCTACAAAGAACAGAAGCAACACAAAAAGTAATCTACTTTCCTTTTTATTGAAAGGATCAAAATACAACAAAGATATTGCAAAATTAGATGTATCTGGGTATGAATAATTCACAAAGAATAATTTCATTCTGGGTAGTTGTGATTAAAAGATTAAAATTCATGAGAAACAAATTTCGAAAACTCAATTCAGTTTTTAAAGAATGCCTATTTTTGAAGGAAAGTTAGGTCTTTGTGAGAGAAATTTGTATTTTACATATTAAATACTTGCTTAGCATTTTTATTAATTGTTTTTCCAAAAGTGACACAAAGTCCGTAAATCTGTTTCTTTTGAAAAATATTTGAAAAAGTATTTAACGATTAATAAACAATTCATATTTTAATAAAGTTTAAGACTAAAATGAAAACAATTTTTAATCTCTAACAACTTTCTACCTTCCAACACTTTTATTTGTTTAGCATTTCATGTTTTTTTTTTTTTTGAAGATCATAAATGTCAAAATATTTAACCAAAAACTAACAAATGAACGACCACAGCTCCCGTTGTTGTTCGTAATTTTTTTTTTATTTACTAGTCCAAATTTTGTATTTCAACAAACAAGAAATGATCTGTGGAAATCTTTTCAAAAAAAAAAAGTTTTACAGTTTTTTCCCATAGAGCTTTAAGAAATTTTATTATTGGATTACAATTGTCTGCACATCAAACATTTAGTGGAATGCAACTCAAGTGCAGTCAACAGTGATGACAAACATTTTCAATTTTTGTGTACGCCCCTTGGTTAGTGATAGCTAGAGTGCTAAATTCGGCTGCAGAGTGATATCTGGTATTAAAAAACATAAAATTCAATAAATTTCAAATCAGCGTGAAATTAGTTTTAGCATTTACATTGAATTTCAGAAGGCTGCTAAATATAGGATCTAAGGTAAATTATGGACCGTTTACACAAAATTCATAAAATTTTTTCTAGCCATATGAAACTAAGTTGGAAGAAATTTTACCACAATAAATATATCTGCTACGGTTTGAGGCGCATTTAATTAACTTACCAGAGTGGAATTTATATGAGGCCTATAGTAAATTATGGACCGATCATCACGAAATTAATTATTGCTATTTCTAGTCCTATAAAACTGTGAAAAATTCAATTTTATTCTGATACCATTATAAATTACGGTTTTAGGCGTAATAAACTGTTTTCCGGGAGTTGTATTTATATGGGGCCTAGGGTAAACTATATAAACTATATATTCACGAAATTTGACTGTGTCATTACTAGTCTTATAAAACTGTGACGTGCCAAATTTTGTTATGATAGAATTATAAAATGGTTTTAGGCGTACTAAGCTGTTTTTAGAGACTAGGGCTTATAAGGCGCCTAATGTAAATTATGGACCGATCTTCACGAAATTTTACAGTGTTATTGCTAGACCTATTAAGCTATGAAGTGCCAAATTTTGTTATGATAGCATTATTAATTACGGTTTAAGGCGTAATAAACTGTTATGGACCGATCTTCACGAAATTTCACAGTGTCATTCTTAGTTCTATAAAACTATGACGTGCCAAATTTTCTATTATACATTATTTAACGTTCTTACATATAGCACCAGAGTTCGAAAATTTATTTATTTATTTACTTAATTCGTCAATGAAACTAACATTTCTTACTGGCTAGTATGCTTAAACAAAATAAATCTAGATACTTTAGTACATTACATAAAAGAAAAATTTTGCATTAAATTTATCTTAAGACATTTAAGAGGTTATTTTTAACGCCAATAGGATCAGTGAAATCAATATACGTATAAAACTTGTTAAATTCGGAGCTCATTCTGCGGATAGACCGAAAGTATTGAAGTCTAAGAGGAATATAACTTCTGGTAGGATGAATAGGAATTTAAAACCCAACTTTCCGAAATAGGAATTCTCAGATAATTTCACCGATTAAAAAATTAAGCATGAAGGAGAGATGTTCATATATAGCCTCCGATTTTGTAAGGTATTTGGATTCTAGGGCAGTTTTCGAAGACAGAATAAAAGAAATTGCTTTTGTACGGACTCTAATTTTTTAGCATGTACCTCATACTCGGTGTCCCAAACGACCGAGAATAGGTCTCACTAATGAAATATATAACTCTCTTATGACATAGGGCTCACCAAACTCCTTCCCCTTACGTTTGATAAATCCAAAGACACCTTTGGCCTTGTTGATAGTCTAACACTAAATTTAACTATACCTCTATAGTTCGAAATATTGGATCTACATCCGGATTTAAACAAAGATATATCAAAAGATTTTTTCAAGTATTCGGGGAAATATCCATTTAAAAGTGAAACGTTATATAAATATGTTAAAGGCGAAATTAAGCAACATAAAGATTTCTGAAGTACACAACTGGGAACTCCATCAGGGCCATAACTTTTATAGTATTTGATTCCTTTGACAGCATCCATAACAGTTGTTTCACGTAATATTGAACAATTTATTATTGAAGATTCAGGTATGCGATATAGATAATCGAATGAAAGATTAATTTCCTTATTGGAATATTTCAAATATATTTGGATCATTGGAGGATTCTATGTCACCAAGTATCATCATAGGGGATAACCGGATACTCGCCGCTTTGAATTCACAAAGTTATAAAAAGATCTTTGATAGCTAAATAAAAGAACTTTTTTTCCTTTGAGCTCGTGGTCCTGGTTTTATTGATAAGTATTCTAATTTTACAATTTTTAATTTACCAATATTTCGTTTTTCATTGAAAAACATCTTCTGGGTTATAATCTAGAAATTGCAAGTAACCAAAAAGAACAAATAAATGTATAAGTACAATATTTTTTTATAAACACGAATTTTAAGTTTAATAAAGGTTTACAAAACAAATTTTGTATGAAAATTCTCCTTAATAAACGTTTGTTAAATTTAATAATCGTTTATAAATACCGGGGTATGTATACAAAAAACAGCAAAAAACTCTTACATAGAAAATATTATTAACGTACAAAAATCAGAAAAAAATAATTCATGTTATGTTGTGTCAACAGCGTCTAATTATGAACTGAGCTTAAAATAAATAAACAAATAAATATTGCACTATGTTCGTTTGTTAACTAGATGTCTGTATACTCTCGCAGAATTCTCATCAACATCGGCTTTAAAATTCATTCTTGTTGTTCTTTTAATTATATGTAACATTTCTAATGTGAAACGTCTTTTGTAATTATTTTCACTCTGTAATACTTGTCCATTGTCAAAACCAGGAGAGTGCTTTGTGGTTCACAGTGGGTTAACAGTGCGGTTTTTTGTGTTGGAATTTTATTTCGTTTGTTTTTAGTGGTGCCTATATAAAACTTGTCACATATTCCAAATTCGTTGCCATTGCATGGTATTTTATAAATTACGTTTGATTTATCTAATTTATCTACTTTATCTTTGGTTTTACTGTATAATTTTGCCAATGTGTTAGATTTAGATTTTTCAAATCTCTCAGATAGTACTGGAACTATCATACAGATTCTTTGTTTTGTATTTGTCGTAATCAAAAAGTAATTTAATAATTAGATTTGCCGGAAAATTATTGTCGCTAAGTATTTTTCTGATCTTCTTATAGTTGTTTTTGTGGAACTCTGTGTCACTTATGGTTAACACCCTTCTTATTAAATTGTTCGGCGTGTTGATTATTATTCTTTTAGGGTGTTTGGAGTAGAAATTAATATTTCAAATCTCTCAGATAATACTGGAACAAATATAAGGGATTTATATTTGATCTTTGATAGCTTCTAAAGTTTAACTTAAGTTCAGAGTGATAATCATTGTAACATTGGATATTGCTAAATTGTAAGCTGATCTTTACATATATGATCCTTAGTATAATTTATCGATAGAGATGACTTTTTACATTTCATATAGTGCTTATTTTTCAGATTTTTTTAAACTAGCAAGTCTTCATGTATTCCAAGGTGGACCACTGAATGTTTTTTTTTACTTTTGACTGGAATAGATTTTCTAAGCATATTAAATAAACCATCGTAAAACTGTTCTAAAATAGAATCAATTTTAGTCGGAGATAAATTATTGGGTGGATTCAATTTACTTTAGTCAAAAACCATGTCATCGTTGGTACTAGTGTTCACAATTGTCGAACAGTTCCCGAAATTATTGGTATACAGTTAATTTGTAATATAAGACGCGAAGGGACTAGCTGTAAAACGAACTGTCATACTGCGCTCATTTTTTTCAATTTATGATCAGTATACTCTGGCAAATCATCATCATTCAAGCTTGAAAAACGTTGCCAGATTAACTAATTTTACTTTGAAAATCAGTCATCGGTTCGCGTTCATGTTTTACTAAATTGCCGCATCTGGAGTGAGGCCAATTCACAAAAAAACCCACGGTCTCTATTATATCCACAAAAGTACTACTCTCAGACGTTTCTTTACGTTTTATGTATTATTACCCTTAGGTATTAATTTCTGGATTTTGACGTCTTTGCCACTTATCTGTTGCAATGCTGTTGTGTAACTAGGGTGATGCCAAAATAGCTATATTTATTTCAGGAGAGAGTTAAGAAAATCTGTCCAATATTTTTTCAAAGCTTTTCAAAGGAGTCAACTGAATCGCTTATGAATCTTGTAACTAAGAATTGTTGTTGAATACAAACTAAATGCCTCAAACTGTTATCCTGAAGTCGATATAATCTGGTTTTTACTGACATAAGAGTACGCAGAAACTTTTATAATAACAAATGTTGCTCTGAATGGTATTTAAAGATGTAGAAATATGAATTTCTTTTAATAATCCAGATTTACAACCAAGAAATTGTTGTTCTTACCCCACCTATCCAAAAAGAGTTTCATATTGTGGGACACGGAAATAACAACTTGTGCTCAAGACCTTTTGAAAATATCCCATAAAAAAGTACACTTAACAAATGCTAATTGAAGAATCTTTCTAATACGAGAATTTTTATGAAATTATCAATGACCGTAGTGGCCAAAAAACATATGTGCTGTTTTCACAACACAAGTGATTGAACTTGTAGTAAAATTTATATGGAAAACATTAAAAAAACTGAGTGCTTTTCATATACATTTTACTACAGTTCAGTCACTTGTGTTGTAAAAACAGCACATTAATGTTTGAGACAACTTAAGTTGTCGAAGTTGTCCCAAAAGACTCATTAATCGGATTTTTGAAAAAACAATATTCCAAATCGAGGCATTACCGCAAAAAAGCGACATCATTTTCAATTTAATTTTTTTTTATTAAATGACTTTATTGGCAACACTTGCATCATCTCCTAAAATATCATGGTCACGTAACATGCGGTCTTCACCCAGGGCTGCCAGACTTGGGGATTTATCCCCAAAGTTGGGGATTTCATGCAAGCAAAAAGGACATTTGGGGATAGGCGATTTTTTTTGGGGGATTTATTAAAAACAATGGGGGGTTTTACACATTTTTAATATATTTTCCCTTCTTTTATTGTTTACGCTTATTTTTCTTTATTTCGTATATAAAATATAAAAAAAATTAGCAAAACTTTTATCTTACTCTTATCAACAACTTATACGGTGTAAAAGGTACTAATTAAGATTAATATTTTTGTAAAGTGTGTAAAAGGTACTAAATAAACTTATGTTATTATTCTTGAGTGAGTGTTTTAAAAAAGAAACATTAAAAAAAAATCTAGTCCATTGAAAACACATACAATTTTAGATTTTTTAGAGACAATATTTTTTTTTTTAATTCCCTAAGCTAATCCCGCGAAGCTCTACGCTTGTCTGCAGGAAAGAAACCAGAGTCTCTGGTGGGAATCGAACCCGAAACTCCGCCGCTGATAGACTAGCTCACTACCAGCTAGAATACCGGGGCACTCGTTAAAATAATATAATATTAAAGTAAATATGTCTCCAAAAATAAGTAAATATGAAAGACAATATAATAAAGTTTGGGAAATATGTATTTTTATTGTTGACTTTAAGGATGGCTAAAACCGATGGAACAAGCTCTAAATTCTTATCAATTGACGCATTCGTCTTCAAAAACAGTTCTGCCTGCAATTCCTCACTGGAATCTCATAAAAGGATTTAAAAAACATGCCGAAACCAGTCGCTACAAACGAAATAAAATAATGTATTTTACCAAAAATTTTTATGTGGGATTTTTGGGGATTTCTCATTAAAAAGTTTATTTTTATTTTTTAAAAAAATTTTAAATTTGATCAGAAAAAAAATCAATAAAAGAATATTAACTTTGTAAGGTTATTTTTTTGAAATTTGGGGATTTTTTTAAATTTTTTGGGTACAAGGAAAAAAGTACCTGGCAGCCCTGTCTTCACCTGACAATTTTTTGTATATACCCTGCAAAAAATATTGGACCACCTGATCCATTTGGATAAAATGGACTACTTCATGGACTGGTCCGATGTAATGAAGCATGGACCAAGTCATTGTTAAAAAGTGTTTGTAGTGAGTTTTTTAACGACGTGCTTTCGTTTTTAAACGACTTCAAAACTAATCCTCTTGAGTATACCATGGAGTAGTTTTAAAACTACTTCTTGTAGTCCAAAGCTGGGTTATATGGTCCTGCCCTAGGACATCGTTATCTTAAATAGACCATGTTTTTTCCTTACGTTTTGGTTACTTTTTTACTAGTCCCTTGTGTGCTCCTCTTACACGCGTGTTTGATTCATATTCAAAAAACCCTGACAAATTTTTAGAGTTTTTTTTTTATAGACTTTGATGTTTGGTAAAACAAAAAACTGTCAGAAAAAGACCCCATCTAAGGTACCGTTATGATTTTATGGCAAAAACAATTTATTATTAAGCAACAAAATAAAAAAACTTCTGCTTTAAAATTTTGTTTTTGTCGCTTAAGCTTTTTTTGCGGTAATGACTCGCAATGCTAGTAGGGGTATCTTTTATTTATTAATAGCAGATGTTTTTGTGAAAATGTATTTTGAGACCAGGGCCTTGTTTCTCGAAATTACAAGTTACAAATCTGCAAGTAAAAAACAAAAATTGTAAAATGTTTGCTTTTTTTGACAGCTCCTTTAATATAAGTTTGCCGCTTTTGTTAATTAGTAATGGCAATCTACCTATTTTTCAGCCAATCTAACGTTTTTTCTTAATTTGTATTTATAATTTGTGGGTTTTATTAAACAAGAAAGCTATCACTACTGTTCGTGACACAACGTTGACGCTCTTGCTTTGGTATGGCATATCAGCGTAAAAGCTAAGCGAAAGAAAACGTTCCGCCTTCCGCTCTTGTTAAGGTACGGCTGTTAAGCATTCCAAGACTAAAAGACGAACGTTTTAGAAAATTTAATATTTCATTCAGACTTTGGAGACTGAAAAAATCTTCACTTTTTAGAAAAAAATCAGCAAATCGGCACTTTGCTATTTTCGGAACAAAAAATCGTCAAAATGACAATAAATCGTCAAATCTGGCAGCCCTGGCCCAGAAGTATTTGAAAGACAAAATAAAAAAGAAATACTTGAGCCACAGGTATTTAAAATACGAACTACAAAATACATTTTGGGAATGTATTTAATATACAAATACAAAATACGTATTTGTATTTCAAATACAAGTTTTTGAAATACTGCCTGCCCAACCCTGAAAATTGCAAAGACTCTGTTAATGCATAATGGGGCAATGCGTGTCCCATTAAAATTTTTTGCAAAAAGTATTCTGCTTTTTTGTAAACAAATTTTAATAACTAATATTTTGAGGAAAATACAACGCTGTCATGATACGTTATTATTAGCTGCGTTCGTTTACCCCAAAATTTGTACTGGATTATACTGAAATGCGTTCGCGTACACATAAATTTGTAAAATTTTCATATTACTCACCTACTGGATTTTACTGCGATTTAACTGGAAAAGTAAACGAACGCACATATTGTGTTTTATACATTTTTAAACGTTAATTAGTTCAGGGAAGCATTTTCATCAAAATACGTACAACTTGTATTACCGCCAAAGGCTCCATCAAAAAGCACATAATACTTGCGTAGGAATACCCTGCAAATAATAGGACTAGTCCAAACACGCGTGTAAAGTGAAGCCCATAAGGGTCTAGGACTAGTACAAAAGTAACCGAAACGTATGAAAAAAACATGGTCTATTTAACATTACGATGTCCTAGGGCAGGACCATATAACCCAGTTTTGGATTACAAAGGAGTAGTCTTAAAACTACTCCATTGTATACACAAGAGGATTAGTTTTAACTTCGTTTAAAAACGAGAACATGTCGTTTAAAAACGAAGACATGTCGTCTCACTACAAGCATTTTTTAACAATGACATGGTCCATGCTTGCATTACATCGACCAGTCCATGGAGTAGTCCATTTAATCAAAATGGATCAGGTGGTCCAACATTACTTGCAGGGTATAATTAAACACACACATTAAAAATATTACAAATTCATAGATGAAGTAAGAAAATAAATAAAATAACCCAATTGGACAACTTTGCGTCTAAGTTTTCTCTCTCTACACCAACTGTTTTATTGTTTCCAAGTTTAAATCAAAGCCTTCTGTTGAAAATATTATTTGTTACTAACTTACATTCATAAAAAAGTTTAGCTTAAGTCCTTTTTAGGTGACGAGAATGGCTTAAATCTCCTTTGCCCTTTAAGACTTCTGCAATGTGTGTTGGCATGGTCCTTAATAGGATTAACCATATCCCGTTTGGAATGTCGACCTTAGTACCTGTCCTCCTTTTCAAATTTAAACATTTCATTTCAGGTTCTTTTACAACTTCTCGGTCATTGTTTAATATTTAATCTTTTAATTTCGTTTAATATTTCGGTTTGGCCTCATCACTCTATAAAAACTTTGTCTGTTAAGGTTGTTTCTCCTGAATAATTTCAAACACAAATTTCTTACGTGCCAAACGTTGTTCTTGACTGAAATAAACTCCTTAAGAAAATAAATGCCTTTGTTACGAATTGATTTCCAAATAAAATGACAAATGCATTCGAGTTGTCTCATAAAAGGGGCCAAATGAAGCGCCCACACAAATTAAGATATTCACACGGAATCTAAAAGATTTCTAACGTTACAAATGTTAATGATTCCAGTAGAGAAAACCATTCGTAAAACACAGATCAAAAGACAATGTAAAACTATTTCCATTTAAATATACAAGAATAATTTCAAACAAACTTATGGACAAAACACTAAAAACGACAAAAGATTTCAAGAAATATGTATATAGAAAATCCACAAAAACTTACCGAAATCTGTTTATTGTTTGTTTGTATTAAGACATGATCACCCAGACAAAAAAATCGGTAGGCACAAACAAATAATTTAAATAAATTCTCATGATCACCTGTAAATTTACCAAACAAAAATGGTTTTATGCGTGTGATATATTTACATTTATTTTACTGACATATGTGTGTGTGTGTAGCGTTGTATCTGAAAATATAACAAAGCCGATTTAAAAAATTTATTTTTATTACATGCAACATACTCCAAAATGTAAATATGTAAATATAGAAGAGTGAGTGAATCTGTAACTAGTTGCAGCATCAAAAAGCATTTACATTAAATGAATGACACCTTAAGTGTTGTGTAAATACATGCTCGAACATGGTCAGTAAGAGAAGCCAAAAGCTGAAAATGAGAAAAAGAGGAAAACAGTTTAAATGAATAAATTAGTGACACACCGTTGGACATTGTTGGTTAGTTGGTCGGAGTGGATAGATGCTTGGATGTGAGTTAAAATCTTTAACTGGGATTAGTAAAGTTGCACCCAGAAGTCATATTGCTTATTTCACACACACACACACACACATACACAAACATATAACAAACAAGTGGCATGAAGTGAAAAAAAGAAAAAACCTGGGAATAATTTAAAATACTTATTTTCTCAAAGTGTCATAATCTAAACAAATAAACGATTTTGATATGATTTTGATTTTTTTGTACTTTTTGGCGTGGGAAACTTTAATTTTGTTTTCTAGTTATAAACTTTTTTTTACAATTTTAAGTGCCTTTTTGACTTCAAAGAAGTAAATTTTTTTTTAAACCACAATTTATTTTAAGAATTCCTTTTTTACAGAAATTTGTTAGTAAAAATTTTAGTTGGATGTGATTGGTATTATCCGAGCGTGAAATTATTTTTCCAACTTTTATTTTGTATCATTCAATATCTGTAGTGTTGGAGACAGAACAGCAACGGAAATATTTGCAAACATAAACCGCATTTGTATGAAAATTGCCTAAAAGTCGTAAAATAAATATTTTACATTAAGATACACTCCAAGTAAAAGATATAAGTACATTGTCTATTAAATTTCCATTTTTTTAAAGTTTTAGGTTAAAATACATATGGGCATTTCCCCAGAATGGTCTACCAGGATGAAAAAATAAAATGTTGATAATCATCGTCTTTTATTGTTTATTATTATAAAAAAATCTATGTTGTTATAAAAGAATGGTTTCATAGCATATCTCAGCTGTTTTACTTGACGAAATTGCGCTGGAAACTGGAAAATTTTATATTTTCTTATATTTTCTACTTCTGAAGACATTTTTATGTACTTATTTTACATGCAAAAAATATGTTATGTTTACACTCTTTCTTCATAATCTCTCCATTACAATCAATTGTAAATTGAGTATTAAGTTGCTTGTTAAGGAAATTTGAAGATATTTATGGGAATCTGCATGGTGATAATAATAAAAAAACATATGGAAAAATCGTACGTTCGCGACCGGTACATAAGCCAATTAAACAAAAACCAAAAGCGATATTTTATTTTGTAAATACTGTATGAACACCTTCATTAATACACTTTTGAAATAACTTAATCACTTTTGAATATTCCGTTCCCTTACGCAGATTTTTGCATTTCACTACGTCAGCCAAAGTTGACTTCTATTTTGCGTACGTTCGTGACCACATGTTTATAACTATTATTATGAAAGCTTAAACTCGATGAAATCCATCTTTTGCACTAAACATACATCTACCCAAATGCTATCGAATCGCAAAAAAAATGCTAGGAAAAGTTTTGTTTTCTATATTATTTGTACATCAAAAGCGTACGAACGTACGTTCGCGACCCCAGGAAATGCCCATATGTATTTTGCTGTTCCTATAAGTTTTTTAAAATAAACATTATTTAGCGTGCGGTACACATCCAGTATCTATATCTTAAAGTGTTTGCGTTCATAATTTTTTTCACGAAAGCAAGAACCTTTGTGTAGTGTTCTGTTTTTCGTTATAAAACAGAACAATTGTAGTGATTCTGTAGACATGCATTATATTTTTTTTGTGTTTTTTTACATTGATGAAGGAATGAGCAACCAAAAATCTTGGCATGCATTGATTTCCTGTTGTGTATTGTATACATGATTTGTTTTTGTAAAAATACTTTTTGTGTTTATTAGCCAAAAAGAGCGCTGAGCACAACTGAAACAAATAAATTTTAACGAACAACGAAATTGTGGTTTTTTACAAAAAACCTAACGCCATGAAATGTTCTCATCTCTATTTGGAGTCGGATTAGACAAACGTTTTTTCTTACATGTTTTTTGTGTTTTCCATATTTCTACCATACCGAACACTAAAGAACATTATATATTGTTTATTTTCGAACACTTCTGGGAGTTTCTTTGACTTATTAAAACATTAAAGTTTTTATTCGTCAATTGTAATTAAATATTCGGTTTAAATAGAAAATTCAGCGGTTTGAATCAATAGAAGTGTTGCGAACTCTTACTTAGTCTTAAGGCTCAACCAGATTGTGCATAAACAAACTTAAGCTACTGTCAAAAAGAAAACAAAAAGCCTCTTAAATGCAATTAAAATAACAAAAATAAAATAGAAAAACTTTGATTCCGTACGGAATGAGCGATTAGTTTCGCACCTTGCTTAAGCAAATGACAATTTTATAAAACTTAACATAAAGTTTCCTTAAGCTCAATATGGTTTTACACATATGATTTACATGCATTTGCTAAGTTGCTTAAGTCACGTTATTCACATTCTGGTTGGGCCTTTATTGTTTTTTGACGTTCAAAATACTTCACAACCAAATAAACAAAAAGAGTCTTTAATACAACAACAGAATACACATTACAGAAAAATAGAATCTTAGATAAAATATAAATAAAGGCATAACTTATAGTTATTAAATGCAATATATAAATACCCAGTAAAAAATTTTCGGACTTTTGGAAGCTAAAAAGGTATAATACTGCTGCTGTATTCGCTTACTATTAAGCGAAAGGGTTTTGTAATAATGTAAGCTGAACAAAAGATAAAAAGCTTACTACCATCCCTTACATAGAAGCAGGTTGTAAGCGAAAATTTTAAAGATAGTTGCGCTTACCCCTATCCCTTACGTGGAAGCAGGTTATATTGCAAAGACTTTGAAATCGGCATATATATCGAGTCTTTTCCGAAAACAAATTATTTCAAATTACATAATAAAACGAGCTCAGTCATCTAAGTGCATTTGAGCAGACAACGTATATAAAGAAAAGCGCAAAGAAATTGTTAATTAAATATATTTAATTAAAAACAAAAAAATTGAAGAAAACAATCTTAAAATTAATTAGTAGGTAGGTACATAAAGTTTTACTTATTAAATTTAAAATATTAATTGAAGTGTGTGAAACTTTTATAAGGAATATTTTTAAGATTTTGTTCTTGTTTTTCCTGTGTGTGTTTTTTTGTTTGTAATATTTATATTGCGCATATACCTACATACATACATATGTATGTATGTAGTCTGTTTGTTTTGTGTTTACTTCCCAACAAACCAAAACGATTTAGAAATAACTTGTAGCAAGCTTACTAACATAAGCCTTTTTTTCATTCTTCATTTATTGAATCTTCATATAATTAATATGAGCTAACAATAATTAATCAAATCTTATCCTAATACTTTATTTATGTCCTGCCAGTGCCAGACAAAAATTTTCTACAACACGGGTTCTGTTCACAAATATGGGTGTTTATCGCTGATCTAATTGGGTAAGTGCTGCAGTGTCTCTTCTTCTTAAGCGAGTGTGGCCGCTATCATTTAAAATATTTCGTGCTAGTGGGTTTGGATGCAATTCGAGCCTTTTTAAGTATTTTACTGCATATTTCGTAATCATAGTTTTGACTAATGGAACATTGAGATCCCTGTGAATATTTGAGTTTTTAACATACCAAGGGGCAGCTGTGATTATTCGAAGAAGTTTATTTTGGCACCTTTGCATTTTTCGATATTAGAGGCCGAGGCAGTGCCCCATAACTGAATACCATAGCACCAGATTGGCTTTAAGATGGAGTTGTAAAGAAGAAGTTTGCAGTCGAGACTAAGGACAGAGTTTCTTCTAATAAGCCAACGAATTTGGACTCATTGACCATTATCTTCCATTGTCTTAACCATGTTTCAATTTGAAGTATATGATGCTGTAAGTAACGAGATGCTTCATAACCGTTTTCGTTGACACTAAGAAAAGCTGTATCGTCTGCAAATGTTGAAGTTTGGGTGTAGTTGTTTGTTGGCATGTCCGAAGTATAAATTAGGTATAATAGAGGGCTTAGAAAAGTGTTGTGATCACTATTATGCAAGGCTTTTTAACAATTATTTAATAATGAAAACGGATCCCTTACAATAATATTACTTGTCTATAATATAATGTAAGCTAAAAAGTCTAATTGTAGAATAAACTTACAGTAAAATACTTTTTTAATCTATAATAAGATTATATTCTTTACGAACACTCTGTTTAAATTTATATGGCATATTTACAAACAGTTATTTTTACTAATATATCTAATATTTTATTACTTTTTTTTAAATTGTGCACTGCTTAAAACACTTCACTCTTCGAACAAAGCAAAAAGACTGAAAACTTTAATAAATAATACAAAATTTATTCTCGTGTCAAAAAACGGGACATCATTCTCAAAAACACATACAAAACTATAGCGAGAATAAAATCTCTTACGATAAGCTTAAGGCCCAACTATAATATGCTTAAGTTGGCTTAAGCAAATGGGCGAATACATGTAAATCATATATGTCAAACCATATTGAACTTAAGGAAACTTTTTGTTAAATTTTAAGAATCTTTCATTTGCTTTAGCAAGGTGCGAAACAAATCGCACTTTCCGTACGGAATCAAATGTTTTTTGGTTTTGTTTTTGTGTTTTTAAATGTATTTGAATATATTTTTGTTATTTTTGACAGGAGCTTAAGCATATTATAGTTGGGCCTTTATTCAGCAACTCATTAACATTTTGCTCTGCTTTGGTCTGTTGGGAAACAATGAAACAAATTTTGCAATGTTAAAGCTTCGTACAGACGGTGGTCAGATCTTACAATGCTGTCATTACAATTGACTAAAAATGTCTTGCAACTGTGTAAACATTGTACGCTATTTTCATTTGGCAGATGTGTTAAATTAATGCATCTGACAATGGCACCATTGTCAGAAAAACGACACCATTGTAAGATCTGATCATCGTCTGTACGAAGCATAAGTTAGCTAGCTATTTAATTATTTATAATTCCTACAAATATTATTTTTAATTTATTTTGATAGGTTGCAACAATAAAAAGCTTTTTAAGTATGGAGGGATTAAACAAAAATCTTTCAAATTTATTAGATATGAAGATGTTGCTAGATTTTAATGTTGATGGAAAGCAGGATAAAATGCGTTTATTAGATTTTCCAAAGTTTGTTAATGCAATTTATGGTAAGTAATTTTTATGTCTTTAACAAATTCGTATTATAAAACCGCCATTCTTATAATTAGAGAATCTCCAAAGATTGATGGTCCCTCTAAATTTTAGAGTCTAAAACCAAATTCCTACGAGAAAAAATTTTTAAAAAATTCTTAATCTGATTCCGAAAATATTGATCCTAGTACAAACAGTATAAAGTATTAAACATTTCAAAATTTCCAATTTCTTTTTTTTTATTTCATAACTTTTTGGAGTCAAAATCTGAATTATTTAATTTTTTTAACTTTGATTTTCTTTTAATCTATACATATATATAAAAATAAGTTGTCCTATGTTCATCATTTTATAACACGGGAACCACTCATCCGATTTTTAAACGAGTACATGCGTTGGAAAGGTGTACTTTCACTTATGGTTTACAAAAAAAACATCGAAAAATTTCTACGAATATGCGTTATACGCGCACTTTTATGATGGTGTATTTTTCCTATATAAAATGTATTTTTTTCCTTATGAGCATTACATTTTGTCTAGAAAATTAAATTTTTAATACAAAGACTTAAACGTATGTTATTGAATTGTCCAGCAACGCGGGCAGGGTTACTCTAGTATTGAATAAAAATTTAAACAAAAATATCAAACTGAAGTTATTATTTCACAAATTCTTAAGAAGCATGAAGAAAGGATTCCATGTAAAGCCCTTATGACACTACATTTTTTATTCATTAATTGATATAGAATTGATAGAAAGAAACAGTAAATGTAAGAAAGAGCAAACTATATGTATGTTATGTTTTTGTTTCAGGGATGGCGTTGAGAATTTTTAATATTGTACCAACAACCTTTAAAAATTATAGTTTTTTACCCTAATTGTACTAAAAGATTTTTTTTAGTTGAAATTAATTTTAATTATGTTCATAAAAACACCACAAAAAGGTATTATAAATCTTAGTTAAAAAAGTATCAACAAAAAAGAACAATTGAAACAACTTAGCCATCCCTGTTTTGTTTATTTAATCGGTTAACCGATTAATTACTACCCGATTAACTGATCGGTTAATTTAAAATTGCCTATTTACGATTAACGATTAAAGCGGTTAATTTCAGTCGATTAACCGATTAACCGATGTTACATAATTTTTAATTTTTTGTAATATAGCAAATTTTTTGTGTTTTAATTAATTGTTTCGTCTTATATACATGTTTAGAAAATATTTTTTTATACAATATCAGCCCAATTATGAATAAAAATTCCCCGGGAGTTTGTTCCCTTCTCCCATTTTTATTCCTATGTTAATTTCTATTGTAAAAATGGGAAATTTTAATCATAATTGGGATGTATATTTCTTTCTAGCAAAACATTCTTAACAGAATTACCCGAAACAATTAGTGTTAAAAGTTTTTTAAAATTAATTCAGGACTCTAATGGCATAATGGAAGATTTTATATGTTAAGAGAAATCCAGGAAATAAGATATTCTTTATTATGGCTGCTTCTGATTCCTCCAGCATCCACGATAAGAGAAAAAAAATTTTACAAGTCAAGTGTTGTCAAAACTAAAGAAAATGATCGCTTTAATCCTAAACATTTAAACAAAAATTTTTTTTTTCAAAATTTATTTAATCAGATCTCTTTAAAATATTGAAATAACTAATAAATAATAATAATCTAATTTTTTAATTTGTCAATAAAATTATTTAACTACAGAAATCTTATTAAAAAACGACGTTTAAAATTCTTGCGTTTTGCGTTTTCGATTTCCAGAACACCCCTGATGATTAAAAATACATATCACATATTTATGAATTATTATTTTTGTTTGCTCGTTTTAAATCAAGAATTGTTATTTTTGTTTTTTTTAATAATAAACTCCAAAAAATAAATAATTTATGCATTTTTAATTATTGAAATTACCTTATTTATTAAAAAAACTTTATTAATCGGTTAACCGATCAAAACCCAAATTAACCGATTATTAACCGATTAAACCAAAACCTCGGTTAATTAATCGAGCGATTAACCGATTAAAGCAAAAGCCCGATTAAATGAATACCCTAGTTCCAAGTGAAGACATTTTACGAAAGTATAGAAGTCGTTAAGGAAAAATTAATTGTAAAAAATATGTATAAAACTGACCATTAATAAATAACACAGGACGACATTGAAAAAGTTTGTAAACCATTCCAGCTGATTCTTATATTTTTTGGATTTTAACAATTTGAAAAAACTATCATATTTTTTATTAATAACTTAAAATGTTCTACACGACTATACTATGCCGTTTTTAATATTCGCAAAAAGTGTGAAAAGGTTAAAGCCCTAATGAACATACTAATTTTTAATTTTTCCTAGGTTAAAATAGAAAAGAAATTGTTAACTTAAAGTTTTAAATATACCCTGCATCGTTCTTAGTGGGAAGTAAATATTAGGTCTAGTTCAGTTTTTATTCTACCGATCGAAAAAAATCACTTTCTCAATCGAATTAGCGATAACCCGCTGTAATATCTTCAATTTCAGACCCTATAAAGTATATATATTATATGATTAGCGGAGTTGATTTAACGAAATCCTTATGTCCACATGTATGTTGAAATAGGTTTTCAGAAGACCCCAGATATGATGGGGCTTGGTGTTATATTTAAATGTCTCATATACTCCGTTAAAGTTTGCTATTGAAATTCAGCCAGATCGGTCCATAAATGACTGAGATTTGAGCAAACTGTCTCTAATTTGATCCATATCTGGAGAATAGCAAGAGCCAAAGTTTCCAAATTAGGCTTAAACGCCTTGGTTTCTTATATCTAGAAAATGGTAAGAGAAGCATTGTCCAAGTTCGTTACACATAGCTGGATTATTATCTCTCTTATAGTATGTGCGTAGACATTATAGATTTCTTTTTATTTGGAGATCTGCAAGAGAAAAAGTTTTAAAATTAGGTACACGCATTTTAGCTAGGTAAAGATGCACAACATCCGATAAAATTGTATAACTTTCTATCTATAATGTTTTCTTTTACAAAGACATTATAGATTTTTGTATATCTTTAGAACGGTAAGAGTGAAAGTTTCCAAATTAAGTACAACATCCGACAAAATATGGTCTTGATAGGAGAAGCGAGCGTGGCACAAAAACGATTTTTAAAGTCAAAAAAACGGTATTTATATATAACTTGCTGTACTTATCGCACTATGGTGAATGGTATATATGATACGAATTTAGCACTCTTACTTTTTCTTCTCTTTCATTTGGTATCATTAATTTAAGTCTACCACAACTGCTTCTAATCGAAGTTAGCTGCTCTTTAGAAAAAAAGTCTGTGAAATACACCAAAAAAATATTTTTCAATTTAACATTAAGAAAAATACAGTTTCTGACTTAAGGCAAAAAGGCCTTACGCCAAGGAATTAAGGGTAGAAAAAGTATGAAAGTAAAGTCCGTCAAGCACGTCGATATTACAGAATTTACAGACAAAGTGATCCTTATTGGCAACCCATGGGCAACTATTGGCACGCAAACAAAGTTATAAATTTAATATTTAAACAAGTGTTCTTCGTGCCGAATATTATATAGATGGCGGCACCTACATCGGATTTTTTCATCTTTAAGTGTTTTCGCAGGCGCGGATAATTATCACAACGCAGAAAAAATTCTACAAAACTTTCTACCAATTAAAGCATTTTAATAAAAAAAAAAAAAAAAAATTGTAATTAAAAATTTAATCAAGTAAAAGAAACGTTTAGTCAAGTGAATTAAACGTTTAATCGAGTGAATTTAACGCTTAATTAAATGAATTAAACGTTTAATTGATATTATTAATACGTTTCCTTGTGCAAATTTAATTAATTTTTTAATTCATATCACAAATTTTTTGTTTGATATTTTTGCTGTGAAACAAAGTTTTATACATAAACCATGGACTGTAAGTGCTGGTTCACACACATCAAGTATGTCTCGTCAACAAAAAAAATTAGTTTTCTTTTTAAGAACTTAACAATTAAGGAAAATTTAAGGAAGTTATTAAAGAAATAAACCGAAATGGTCATCACTGTTGGAAATGATAAGGCAAAGGTTAATTTCGTCATCAGCGTAAACTAGAACTATTAAGGTTGCATCGATAATGAAAGTACTCATTCAAACTTTAATGTGATTATGATTATGTATATGAGAATTTTTTTAAGCCAATTTATTAAAAAGTGTATTAAACTGTGATGCATAAATTAATGCGAGATATGCATATAAGAGAAGCCCTTAAGAAGCAACAACTTCGGCTATTTTAAATAACAAACTTTAAATGCCCCTGTTGGAATGCATAAAAGCCATAAATCCATATACCCGGTGTGCAGATATGCGATAAAAACTTTAATTGTTATTGTTTATTTTAACTTTTTTTGCAAACTAAAACATTTGTACCAAATTATCTCTAAAAGTGCGTACGCGCTTAAACGACAGTTTTTTACGCAGACAAATGTTATTATGTATGATGTTTTTGTTTTTTGACATTTCTCTCGCGGTCAAATGCATTATGCACATTGAAACAACTGTCAAATGGCAAGAGGTCCACACTACTCGTTCTATGCGTTTTATTCTTTCTTGACATTTATTATCCCATTTCATGGGTTCGATGCGTAAATGCGTTCTACGCGTGTGCTGTGTAACTTGTCAATACAATTTAAAACCGATTATTTATATCGACTGAACACCAGGTGGGGACTTGTCAATCCAATTTAAAAACGATTTTATGTTTTGACCGCTGCATAAACGCATCAATGCATTAAACGCGTGGTAGGGACCACCTGCTTTACGTAACTTGCAAAAGTAAAGACTGATGTTTGCGATCTACAAGCTCAATAATGATCATTATCATGATTTTTACTTTGCTTTAATTTTGTGTTACTTAACAAAGTAATTAATATGTAAATAATATTCGTTTATTATATTATTCCATGCAAATAACTGAAGCAAATAGTTGGAGTTTTTTCCAAATTAAAATATAAGTTTTCTTTTATCTTTCTTTTTATATAGAGAAATATTTTTTTTACAGATTGGAACCTACCGCAGTTCTTTAATGAGTTTCTGACCTTTTCATTGAATCAAAATAAATCATTAAATAAAATTTATAAGGAGAAACAAAATACAGACAGTTGTGTTAAAAATAATAGCAATGAGAGTTAAGTCAAGGTGTTGTTGAGAGAAAACAATGAACACTTAGATAAATTAGCAAGCATGCATCTTCTTACGTACTCGTATATTTTATTTTCATATTTTCAAAAATTTCTCTTGCATTTAATGCTCCAATTTTTATGCTCACCAATGCGTGGTTATTTTTAACAGATCTGAGAAGTACCTTTTAATTAAGTGGAAACTTTTTCAAACAATAACTCAATAACAATGCAACAATTAACATGCAATTATCACAGTTTGCCATTTAAAAATGACTTCAATAAACAACTCACTTTACCAACAAAAATATAAAAACTGTAGGATGAAAGACACACACAAAAGATTCACAGGATAAATTGAAACAATAAAAGATTCAAGCATTAAATCTTATTAATGTGAACAAGAATCGACAACAAACTGACTTGTTAAAACGCCTCCTTTAGGGAAGAAGAAAATAAATACGAAATAAATACAAGAGCAACTACAAAACTGAAACTTTGATATCCAAGTCCAAAATCAAATGATAACCAGTGCGGGCGTTATAAGATTTCGAAATGAATACGATGTTTGGGAAAAAAGCAACACTATTTTGGACGGTTTAACGAAGGAGAAAACCGCAGGCGTGTCGTTAACAATATTTTTCCCTCGCCTTGATTCACATCGCAGAATCATGCAACAGGAGACAAAGGATATTTGTTTTTTTTTGGTTTTCTTTAACCATTATAATGGGTTGTTTACACGATAAGTCACAGTCCGTCATCGAGCTTGTGAGTATCTGTGGAGAGACCTCCCTGATTTGTGAAATTGTTAAACATGTTGTCGATAGGGGTTTTTTTTAATCGTTCCTTTATACGCGTTCATGCCTCCCCTATAAACGACTTCAAATGATAATAAAATAATATAAAGTGGTTGTTTAAAAGGCGCCATAATCACAACTTAAAATTTAATATCACTCTGCTTTAATAGCAGACAAATGGACAGACAAGCCGAAAGGCATTTACTTATAATTTCACTCTACGCGATGGTATTTGTGTTCTGCCGCCAACGCTTCCTGCCATTCCCGTAACATGGTTTCTGCCTAATTCTAACACTTGGTGTCGATTTATTCTAATATTCCACACAACTAGACATACGCACATACTTATATACATTTTAGCGCTTGCATTAATTCAGTTAAATGGACAACAGCAACAACAAACATGTATACCAAGCATTTAGTTGTGGTCAACAACCAATTATGTTGTTAGCAATAATTGGTGTGGTTGATGATGATGATACTTCAAATACGTATTGCCGCTTCTTCGAAAAAAAGTGATTTTGAAAAATCATAATTAATTCTACTTGATGTACAAAACGATTGTGAAATTTAAAATTTTATAGAACAATTAGTTGTATTAAAAATTTATCATACATTTTAAATAGTTTTTATCAAATGATTAATATAATCGAAAAAAAAATGATATTCATAGTACGATTTAAAATTTCCTTAGCTCTAAATTACTTTTTTAGTTCTCAAGTAGTTCTATACAGTTCAAGGTCAAAAGAAATGTTAAAGAATTCCATGGAATTTTGCTAGTGCAAAGTCATATTAAGAACAAGTAAGAAGGTATAGTCGGTTAAGCTCGACTTCACCACAGTAATTAAAAACAAATTTTCGAGAATGTACCCTATTTAGAGCCCATATCATGGACCCGCCATAACAAATCTATTGTATGAAGTTAAGATTCATGTGGAAGCTCTTTGTTCAGAATATAAATTAGATATCTTTGTGGTGTACTTATTTCATATACATTAGGGTGGCAGCGAAATGTATGGAGCAATTTTTTTGTATTAATATTGATGTCTCCCGGGCGGAGTATTGTGCCACATGGTCTAAAATTGATGTCGAATTTCAGCCAAATCGGATAACTTTAACTCGTGCCCCTTTGAGGTCAAAGTTCAAATGAAAAAAAAATTTCCATACAAGCAAAAAATTTTTTTTTCGATTTTTTTTATTTTTATTTTTAAATATTAGTAAGCTTTATTTGCTTATTAACAACAAAAAATTTCATTTCGATCGGACAAGATTTTCAGTTTCAAAAGTGACTCTGAAAAAAAATTTTCAGGCTTGTTAGGGGCTTAAGCTACGGTCACACTTATTAAAAATTTTATCAAATAAGCGTAACCCCTACTTTTGTTAATAGTTAGTGAGATTTAAAATGGTCTTAATATTACAAAATAAACTAATTATACTACTAGACATAGCAAAAAACTGTTTTTTGTTAGATGTGGTATTTTAATCAAAATAAATACTGATATTAAGCGAAATCATTTTTTAGTTTGGTTGTTGGTCCCGTTTTTTTCGTCAAATATTTGATAAGTCTGACCGTAGCTTTACTCTAAAAAATTTTCAAATTTTTTTTTTTTTAGTTTTGACAAGCATACATTAAAGATATTTTGTCGGTCTTAATAATAGGTTTTTTAAACCTTTTTTGTGACGTCGTAATTTTGTTTTTTAATAGGGCCAAAAACTGCATTTTTCCAGTTTTTTACCCCAATTTAGAACAAAAATGCGATGTCGAAAAAAAATTTAAAAAACCTGGTATTAAGAGAAACAAAAAATCTTTAATGTGTGCTTATCAAAACTAAAAAAAAATTTTTTGTGAAAATTTTTTAGAGTAAGCCTCTAACAAGCCTCAAATTTTTTTTCGGAGTCACTTTAGAAACTGAAAATCTTGTCCGATCGAAATGAGATTTTTTTCGTTAATAAGCTAATAAATTAAACTAATATTAAAAAAAAAAAAAACGACATTTTTTTTTTGCTTGTATGGAAAATTTTTTTTTATCATTTGAACTTTGACCTCAAAGGGGCACAAGTTAGAGTTATCCGATTTGGCTGAAATTTCCACATCAGTTTAAGACCATGTGGCACAATATGCCGCCCGGGAGATGTTGAAAATCCAAAGTTGTAGTTTAGCTGCCACCCTAATATACATATTATAAAATACGACTTTGTAAAAAAACTAGTTTGTTATTTTAAAATATTTCCAAGTTTAATTTTTCTTTAGTTTTTAAAATATTTTTTATTCTTGTTCAAGTTTTTGAATTAATAAAACCATTTTATTTTTGTATATAAAAATTACTTTTTATTATTTGGAATTTAGTGCTTGAGCTAAATTAGTTTTATTTGACTTCAATAATCACAAAAAATTGGCCCCGAGAATTGAAACCATGTCTGTAAACAGCTCTGGAGATGATTTTGCATCACTTTCACCACAAAGCAATGAAATAGCACGAGTTTCCATTAAGGTTCCGCCGTTTTTGAAGATGAATCCAGCTTTATGGTTCAAGCAAGTCGAAAGTCAATTCATCACCGCTGGGATTACGTCAGATTCAACAAAATTCCATACGATTGTAGGTTCAATTGAGGCTAATGTTGTCTGTGAGGTAAGCGATATAATTTTGCAACCTCCGCAAAATAACATGTATGTTACTCTTAAGCAACGGTTGCAAGAACGCTTCACCGATTCTGAAGAAAAACAGTTGAAAGTTGAAAGCTCTTGCGCGATATTGAGTTGGGAGACAAGAAGCCATCAATCAACACTTCTTCGTGAGATGTCTACACTATCTTCGGGTAAAGTATCAGATGATTTTTATTTATTTATTTATTTATTAATTGAATTGCTTCATACACAAGACTAAGAGTCTTTTTTTGCAGTATGGAACTGAGAATATGTTGAACTTAAAATCATTAATTAATTAATAACTTAATAACTAACTACAATTTTTATATAAGTAAACAAAAAACAATTAAATGTAAACAATAAAAAAAAATTAAGATAATTTAATTTAAATATTTAAAAAAAGCATAAAACAATATATTTTAATAATCAAAAATTTAGATAATTTTATATTTTTTTTATCTCAAGTAATTATGTTTCAAAGTGCTATGCTGAAAACAGTTTAAAAATATTTTCCCTGAATTTCCGTGCGTTACTTAAAAGTTGAAGGCTATAGGGTATAGAATTCCAGAGAGAAATGCCACTCAGAAATTAAACTTTTATATCCGAACGATCTAATTCTTTTCCCCCTGCTTATGTCAGAAATACAAAGTTTACCGTATAGGTGCTCAGGTTTGTGGGTATGTATATATTATCTTATGTAAAAAAATTAAAACTCTCATGTTCAGCAGATTATCTAAGGAAAGGCCATAAAGCCGAGATGAAAACAAAGAAACACTAGAACGCCTTTTAAGTCCATACACGTACCGTACAATATTGTTAAACGCAACGTTCAATTTCGCCTTAATAATCGTATCAGATTTAGCAAATAGCTCACAGCCATACAGTAAAACTGGCATCAGATAAGTTTTAGCAAGAAGCATTCTTATTCCTAAAGGTGTACAATGCTGGGTCCGCCAAAGAGTTCTAATCATTGAAAAGGTGCGACCACAAGCATAGTTAATGTGGTTCGACCACGTAAGAGTGTCATTGAAAAATATTCCTAGATTCTTAGCAGATTTTACTATTGCAATCCGCTGATTATTTACATATATATGGGCATTTCCTGGGGTCCCGAACGTACGTTCGTACGCTTTTGATGTACAAATAATATAGAAAACAAAACTTTTCCTAGCTTTTTTTTTTGCGATTCGATAGCATTTGGGTAGCTGTATGTTTAGTGCAAAAGATGAGTTTCATCGAGTTTAAGTTTTCATAATAATAGTTATAAACATGTGGTCACGAACGTACGCAAAATAGAAGTCAACTTTGGCTGACAGCAGTTAAATGTAAAAATCTGCGTAATGGAACGGAATATTCAAAAGTGATTAATTTATTTTAAAAGTGTATTAATGTAGGTCTCCATGCAGTATTTACCAAAAAAAATATCTCTTTTGGTTTTTGTTTAATTGGCTTAAGTACCGGTCGCGAACGTACGGGTCGCGAACGTACGATTTTTCCATATGTTTTTTTATTATTATCACATTGCAGTTTCCCATTAATGTCTTCAAATTTCCTTAACAAACAACTAAATACTCAATTTACAATTGATTGTAATGAAAAGATTATGAAGAAAGAGTGTAAACATAACATATTTTTGCATGTAAAATAAGCATATAAAAATGTGTTTAGAAGTAGAAAATATAAGAAAATATAAAATTTTCCAGTTTCCAGTGCAATTTCCTCAAGTAAAACAGCTGAGACATGCTATGAAACCATTCTTTTATAACAACATAGACTTTTTTAATAATAATAAACAATAAAAGACGATGATTATTAACATTCTATTTTTTCATCCTGGTAGACCATTCTGGGGAAATGCCCATATATATTAGGTATAATATTGAGTTTATTTAGTCGCCTTTGAATAACTATGCATTTAGATTTTTTTGGATTTAAAAATCTATGGATGCAACGTTTACCAAAACAAATGCAAGGCTATTTTGGCAGTAAGTAATGAATCGCTTAGTAAGTTAGCGCTAAAGGTAGACAAAATTGCCGACACTTCGGAATCATGGGAAGTAAATGCAGTTTCCACATTGTCAACGAATAGTTCCTTAGAGAAAAAGGTGGTTGCTCTTACTAAGCAAGTTCAAGCTTTAGCTCGTGGGCGCTTTCGTTCAAAAAGCCGTTCGCGTAACGTTGAACAGTCGCGGATGGATGATCCATCCTCGAGTAACAAAAATATGCCATATTGTTGGTACCATTTTAAATTTGGGGACATAGCCATGAAATGTGTCCAGCCGTGCACATTTCCCAATACGAATTCGGAAAACCACTAGGCTCCTCGTCAAGGATAACAGACGGTGCTAGCCGAGAAATTTGTCGCCTTTTTCTTTAAGACAAATTTTCTAATTTAAAATTTCTTGTCGATACAGGCGCTGACGTTTCTGTATTTCCTGCCAGTTCGTCTCAACTTCAACAAAACCTTTCACCATTCAAACTATTTGCTGCAAACCAATGTGGAAAGAAAACTATTACATTACATTTAGGCCTGAAGAGAAACTTTCGGTGTACTTTTATAATAATTGAAAAAGTTAAAAAGAATTCAAACAATATCTACATGTAGCTCATTTTGCTCCACTCTTTATTTTCAAAAAAGAACAAATAAATCCTTTCATGATTTTTCAAATGTACTTAATCCTTAATTTATAAGTACAAACAACAATTTTAAAATTAAATGTTTTCAAAGTTATAAATTATTTGTGTGTTTTGACTCTTGTTCAATAAATAACATTTAAAAACAATAAAACCATCATCACACATGAATTATGAATTACAATAAAAGTTTATTATCCTTATTTAAATCTCAAATGCTGAAAGACAAAACATTTAAATAGTTTTTAACAAAATTTATGCTTCAGAAAATTATTTATTCCAGCTACAAGTAAATAAATAATGAAATCCTTGTGACTTCCTTGAAATAAATCATGACCATTTTTGTTTTATGATTTGAAAACCTGCACTTGTTTAATTATGAAACAGGTAAAAAAGAAAACATTGCTACCAACAACAATAAATCTCGAACACAGATACATTCATTCACAGACACAGCGAATAATTATTTAAGGAAATGTGTTTGTAATTGTATGTGACAAATACATTTCCTTGTATTCGGAGTAGAGTTTTCTTCCGGGATTCTTGTCAATTCAATTGCTTTAAATTCCCGAGAAAATTTAACACCTAAAAATAAAAGAAAAAGTAGGGAAAAATATATTCAGACAATAGCTTTTTAGTTTCGAACTTTAATTATAATTAGACAAAAGCATAATTTGGTAGTTTTTGTCAGTTGCTGAAACCATTCGACCAGACTTCTTCGAAAGTTAAGTCTACATAAATGAAGTTGTGAAAGCAAATGGCATTTTAGAATTTTTAAAATATTTTGCAAAATTGTAACAATTACATTTAGTGCAATAAGCCTTATCTTCCTCTTTGGGGGGCTACGTAAAGTATGTAAAGTTTACACCAATGACATATTACGTATTTTCAAAGAAAGTTTAAAAATAAATCTTACATATTAAAATATAGAAATTTGAATTTCAAAATCTTTAGTGATTTTGGATAAGAATTGATTTTTGTTACAAAATACAATGATCACTTTGGAATCTTTATACATTTGCTTTTATATTTTCTCCAACTCTATTCAATAGAGTTAGAATTATTATTGAGAAGAATAAAATATTCTCAAAAATATAATCCCAACTTGAAAACACAGGCAACTATATGAGAGTCATTCATAAATTTTAGACAAAAAGAATAATGAATTTAAGATGAGAGAAAAATTGTAGTATTATTAATGATTTCACGGACATCAAATGGAACTAAAATATTTTACAAGTATGTTAACACCATCCTAAGTATTTATTACACCGTGGTAAAAAATGACAAAAAATGATAAGTGCTATTTTATTCGGCTCAGCGGCATCTTTGATACTATCCACCAGTAATGATGGAAAATTGAAAAAGTGAGATAGCGCTGACCACCACGCAAAAGAGTACTCATCATTTTAGTATTTTTTATAGAACATATTTTTCATTGAAAAATAAGATTAAAAAGCAAACAAAAATATATCTTATATATAAATCGGAAAAGGCAAAACAGCTAAGAACACTTTCCTCCTCTGTTCCTCAACCGATTTAAACAAAAAATAAACCATTTGAAAAGTGAATGATATATATTTTATTAAGATCTAAAGGGGTAAAAATACGTTAAATCGGGCAAATTCGGTAACCTCATTCATTAGACAAATAAGCGGACAGATATATGGTACTTTTTAAAAATTAGGCTCTTTTGGAAAGTAAACGGGTAAAACATGTATTTTGGAACTTCTTTGTCACCCCGTTTATCTTTTAAAACCAAGAAACATACACAGAAAAAATTATTTTTTCAATTCAAACAAAAAATTTGCCGGATCAAAACGTTTTTTGTTTAAAACAGGACCTACAAACAAATTTGCATATTCAAACCATTTATTTTGCATTTCGTTTATTGAAAAAAAAACCTGATTTTTTTAAACAAATAATTTAGCTGAGTCAAACAAATAGTTTACTGAAAATCACATAAATTTCAAACAAATAATTTTGCTGAATCAAACAAAAAAGTTTTTGCACAAGCAATGACGCGCACACAAGCAAGCACTGTAGAAGTAGATGATGGCAGAGCAGAGCAGAGCGGCGCGGCTGGCTTTGAGACACATTTTTTTGTTGGAATAATTTTTGAACAAAGTCTTGTTTATACACAATGTTTTTCTTCTTCACTCACTGTTGCTGTATCCTTTCCTTAGCAGCAGACCGACTCGACATGTTTTTCGTCATCATTTTATTTTTGCATTTGATGTAGGTATTTAACTGAACATTTTTAAAAAATTGAATACGGGATTTTGTTTTTCCTTTTTTTTTTATCAACTTTGAAACCAACCAAAAATTTATTCTGTTTCTTCTAATGTTGTTGTTGTTTAAAAAGAGTGAAACGTTTTTTTACCTAATATTGTTTTTGTTCTTTTTTTACTACAAACCTCGCCACGCTATTTTATCATCTTTCTTATTGTTCTACCTTTTGAAAGCGTCCAAAAATAGACTGTATGTGTTTTTTGTTGTTATTCTTATATTTCTCATAAAGTAGTGTGGCTTACGATCAAATAAAAAATTGCAAAAAAACGACTACATTAAAGAGCGTTAAATATTTCATACAAAATTATGAAAACTTGAAACCAATAAAGCGTATATTTTATGTTTTAACAGTTGTCAACATTTTTGTAGATACAATAAAAAATCAAGCAAAAATATTAATTGAAACAGTTAAAAAAATTTGTAGAAATTAAAAAATTTTTGAAACCAGCGTTTGTTTGAAAATATTTTAGGAATAATTTTTTCTGTGTATAACAATAAAGATTATACTAAATTCGTAACTTATCCACAAAAAACCAAATCTTAATTTGGTTCTTTTTCGAAATTCAAACGTTTAAGAGGTGAAAATTGTACCTATTTTGGTACTCTTTTATTTTTCTCTACTCATTGACATTCATTTCATTTAAGGGCTGATGTTGCTTTTGAATAAAGCACATACATATTATTTAGGAAATTATTGTAATTTTTTTATTATGATAATATTGGTATGGTTCAATTATGTATGGAACGAAATATCGGCCGCCGCGACCTCGATGGTCCAAATTTCCGATGACGTTGAGGCATAATTGAGGTTCTAAGCCTTAAATGTGCCGAATTATCTCAGCCTTAGCTCATGAATTGTCGCTGGCTTATCGACATACACCTCTTCTTTCAAATAACCCCAAAGAAAGAAGTCCAACGGTGTCAAATCACATGATCTTGTCCGACAATTGACATCGACACCACGTAAGATAACATGGCCATTGAATTTGTTGCGCAAAAGATGCATTGTTTCGTTAGCTGTGTGGCATGTGACACTGTCCTGTTGAAACCACATATCGTTCACATCCATATCTTCCAATGTGGGCCATAAAAAGTTCATTATCATCTCACGATAGCGAACACCATTCACAGTAACTGCCTGACCGGCCTCATTTTGGAAAAAATACGGCCCGATGATGCCGCCAGCCCATAAACCGCACCAAACAGTTACTCTTTGTGGGTGCATTGATTTGCGGCAATGCGGCAATTCTGCTTTATGACGAATCCAGTGAAGTGAAAATGTGCCTCATCACTGAAAATGATTTTCTTCGAAAATTGATCATCCATTGTTGCCATTTCTTGCCACCATTCTGACCATTGACGACGTTTGGATTGGCAAGAAGCTTTAGTTCTTGAGTCAATTGCACCTTGTAAGCGTGTAAATGCGTCTTTATGCATAATGTTTATCAATGACGAGCGTGAGCGGTGTAATTGTTGGGCACGACGACGAGTTGAGGTGGACGGCTCTTGCAGTACGAGCTGTACGAGCACGCACTGGTGTTTTCACATCTCCTACAGGCCCGATTTGCTTAAATTTTTGCACGATTTTTCCGATTGTACGCACATTTGGTCGATTAAATTGACCGAACAAATCACGAAGTGCACGATATGCATTTGGATTTGAACGCCCATTTTCATAATAAACCTGAATAACTTTAACGCGTTGCTTGATTGTGTATCTTTCCATGGTTCAAATTAAGTTAGTCTGAAATTGGGAAATGTCAAATGAAATGCAGAAAAAAAATATAAAAACTAAAATAGATTTGAAATGTATTTTAAGAAAAATTTGTATGAAAATTTTGCCTTAAAACACATTTCAAACATGTTTTATTTTTTATGAATACGGCAGTACCAGTGGTTAATAAATAATTGGCTCCCACTACATTAATAAAATTTCTGATAGGTACTTCAATGGGAAAAAATATTATCAAAAATGGGGAAATACGGGAAATTAAATTTCTTTCTTTTACTTTTCCATACTGCATGTGGTAACTTTTGAATTTTCTATAAAATTGAACTTAGAAACATAAAATTATAGAACAGGGTCCTGAGTGAATGAGAACCAATAAGATGGAAAATTTTGGTACTCTGTTCTTCAACTGGCACTTGTTGCGTTTTCGATAATATTGCACCTAAAAAATTAAACATGCATGGTCCTGAGTAAATAAGAATCTGTAAGGCGGAGCTTTTTGGTACTTTTTTGTTCTTCAACTGATACTTTTTGAATTTCTGTTATATAAAATTAAACATGCAAGGTCCTGAGTGAACGAGAATCTGTAAGAAGGATCGTTTTGGTACTTTTTCGTTCTGAATCCGGTACTTTTTGAATTTGCATTAATACTGAACCTAGAAACATATAAATCAAGATGCAGAGTTCAGAGTGATTGAGAAACTATAAGAGAAGACTTTTTGGTACTTTTTTGTTTTTCAATTGGTACTTTCTGATTTTTTTTTATTATATTATTGAACTTACAAAATTAAATTAAACATAAACGGATTGCAGTAGAAGATAACAAATGGATTGGAGGTTGGTCTAATTGATTCAAACGAAAACAACAAATTCTCCAAACATGTTAATTTATATTGTACTTATATGTATGTTTTCTTTATATTTGCATATATAATTATGGCTGAATTTCTGCCACTGGGAGTAACTTGCATACGTACTTAAGGCCGTTACACAATATCCCACAAAGTCTTAAGTACTTTTCAAAAATGCTTCCCTGATCTAATTATTCTCTGAACATTTTTAAAAGACAATAACAACTTTGTGAGATAGTGTATAGCGGCTTTTAAAGAGAGTTTTTATTAAATTTGAAAGAGTTTTAACGTGCGCTCAACTTCTGCAACCTCAACTTGACTAAATTCCGATAGCAATACGTGAAATATCAGGAAACATAGGTTCGTCCATTTCGTTTTCCATTTGGCTAACTTATCTTCAAAGAGTTTTATTTCTGGGAGATCCGACAACGCACGAAATTGGAAATTGATCCATTTAAATTTTTTTTTGCTCATTTGGAAACAAATTCAATAATTATGGCAATATGCCATTACAAGCAATAAAATCGTAAACCACAATTAAAGTTTTATTATCGAAATTAAATTTCTTTCAAAGTTTATCACAAAATTTCAAGTAAAATGATTTGCCGGTACCTTAAAACTACTTTATGCTAAGTTCACACTTAGATTTTTAAACGCGTTTAAGCAAAATGTTGATTAAGCTAATCAAAGCCGTTCACATTACATTTGAGATGATTAAGATGACAGATGATTAAGAAAAAAAACACAACAAACAAATTTATATTTCTTTAAAGTATTAAAAACGGATAAAAACACTTTTATAAAATTATCAGAAGATTATTATTATTATTATTTTAATCATTTTAATGATGAAATTGTGAAAATGTATGAATTATTTAAGGAAAAAAATAAAAACATTAAGCAGAAATCGAGGCCGGTTGTACACGATCATGTTGGCGATTCTACATTTGAGGTATGTTCAGTGGATTCTATGTGAGTTATGAAGTGATTTAGTTGTAATCATGTCAGTTTGAAGTGATAGACATACCACTTCAATGTATGGGTAATCATCTCGTGATTAGAGCTTAATCACGTTCGAACTGCTTAAGCGCGTTTAAGAAGCCAAATGTGAACATACTATTAGACTCTTACCGAACCCATGAAGATAAAAGACATTAAAAATTATATTGTTGCAAGATCATTAAGGCCCAACCAGAAAGTGAGTAACGTGGCTTAAGCAACTGAGCGAATACATGCAAATCATTTGTGTCAAACCATATTAAACTTCAGGAAACTTTTTGTTAAGTTTTATGAAACTGTAATTTGCTTAAGCAAAGTGCGAAACTGATCTTATGGAATCAATTGTTTTTTATTTAGTTTTTTTTTTCAAATGTATTTGAGATGCTTTTCGTTAAATTTTGACAGTAACTTAAGTTTGTTTATGCACATTCTGGTTGGGCCTTAGAGTTTTTAATTTCTGAATGCCTTATCATGAATTGGTTCACGTCTAACACGTTGGTTCAAAATATTTAATTAAACGCTGCAAAAAGACCCAAAGGAGGGAATGCATTACAGCTGTACCTAAACGAGAGCGTACGGCGGTACGTTTTCATCCGCTAAGCTTTTAAGCTAATGTGCCATACCTAAACAAAAGCGTCAAGGTTGTGTCACGAACAGTCGTGTTAACTTTCTTGTTTTCTAAAACCAATCAAATAGAAATAAAGAATAGAAATGAAACCGCTATATTAACCAAAAAGAAGCTAAATTTCTATTATTTATTAACAATTTTCCAACTGCAAAGCGTTGACGCCGCGCTAGTAATGGATGCTTCATACATACTGGGCATTTGGTATGGCATAGTGGACGACTTTTCGATTTCGACATGCAAGAACACCTCATTTTGTGAGGTCCGGAAAACACTATATGAGCCAAAAAAATGGTGGCGGTCAGATGGGGGCAAAGGTTGTCTCATCGTGCTCAAAGTTGAGGGTTAAAGCAAATAAAATTACAAAAAACCCAATAATTTTCCAGGATTCACCGCTAGAAGGGCCAAATGTATGACCAGCCCCCATTAGTTTTCTCTGCCCAGCCTAGAAAAGAAAGTTACATCCAACACATGCCAAAAATAAATAAGTGATTTAACAAAGAATCCTTTTTTTTGTATGGGGACAACCTTAATGGTTGAAGATAGACGATAAGTATGTTTAGTGAAAATCTTGGTATTGAAAAAATATCGGAGGTCGGTGATACATATGACGTCGATAGGTATGCCCTAGCCCTTAGAGTAAATTTTATAAAAATTTCCCATTTGTATAGGAGCACCATTAAGCAGAGGATTTAGGATGTCGGTGTGTTCCGAAATGATGTTGGGCAAAGAAAATTATATTTGACTCTTCTAGCAGTGAACCCTGGAAAGTTAATTGCTTTTTTGTAATTTTTTTTACTTTTAGCCTCAACTTCGAGCACGTTGAGACAACCTTTGCCCCCATCTGGCCGCCACTATTTTTTGGCTCATATAGTGTTTTCCGGACCTCACAAAATGAGGTGTTCTTGCACGTCTTAATCTTATTACTAATGATTCGCATATATTACTATGCCATAGCTAATGGGCATGCACATTTTTGACAACACGAAAACGCGTGCCGCTTTTGTTTTGGTATGACTGTTACATAATCTCATTTTATCTCTTTTTGAATGTACATAGTTGTCAAAAAATTAAGGACATATTGCTTAATTCCAACTAATTTTCAAAGATGGTAGCACGTAAATGCTACGAATAGTTGAATGTTAAAATTTTATGCTGGTAGCCAGCTTGTAGTATATTGCTAGTTAGTCTTACGCACTCATTAGTTCAAGCTGGGATCCTTTGCGTCCAAGTAAGTGCTTACAAGCATTTAGACGTTGTTGCCATTATAATTGTGACATAAAAAAAGGCTGGTGGTTGTGATGTTAACAACGACCGTTTAAACCTGCATTTGAACTTGAGTTTGTAAATCAACGACATCTAGAAAACAAATTATAACTGTTGTTTGTACTAAATTAACACACGATATTAAGGGATTTTATTTTCGACAGTTGTTCTTTTAACATCAACAAGCAATAACTCACAGAGATTGAGAACACTGTTACTAGAAAACATTTGGCTTATGTTTTGAATTTATAGTTGAAAGTCTCCACAATTCCCAAAATTAAAATCAAAACTATCACACCAATAGTGACATTAAAATTAGATTTACTGATTTCCAGTTTTAAAATTTATGTTTATTGTTTTTAGATTGTCCTGTCTCTTCTAAAGCATCTTGTTTCATCACAGGCAGGGCTGTGGAGTCGTCAAGAAATAGTGATAACTCCGACTCCATCTGCTGAAATTTTTTATCCACGACTCCGACTCCTACTCTAACCTTGATGCTAAAGGTCTATGAGACCGGTCCTTATTTGACCTTAAACCTTTTTTGAATGCAGTACATAGTTAAATATAGCAAGAAAATGATTCTGTAAAAATTCCAAATCGATTGAGCTTTAATATATGAGGAGAATAGCTGCAAAGACTGCAATCTCCACATTTATAGTTTTCGTATTAAATAGTAAAAACCTGTAGCACAAAGTATATTCATATTTATGTATTGTATGTTATGCTCTTCCTGCTCGCCTGGTTATCAATTGGCCTTGATACATATTTTTTAAAATTCCTTTTCCATTTGTTGGTGTCTCTTGCCTTTTTTCTTGATTTATTTGGAGGACCTTCATAACAACTCAGCTCCATAATAACGACTAATGACAAAGTTATAAAATGAACCATAAAACTAACTGTTTCATATAAAAAAGAAATTGTTATTTTTTTCATTTCTTTTAGTTTTGTTTGCAAAAAAAAAACAGAATAAAAAAATGGCATACATTTTCGAAAATAATATATAATATATATTCTACAGATGTCGAGCGCCTCTTGAATGAAAAAAGGAGAGTGAGAAGGGAGTGGCAATTGCACAGATCCCCCCAACTTAAGAACTTATTAACTTATTAACTTATTAACACCACAATCAGAATACTCATTATGGCGTGCAGCCAGAAATCTAAAAAGGCCAGTTATCATGAAACCACCATTAAGAAACCTGAATGGAAGTTGGGCAAGAAATGATAATGAGAAAGGAAACCTGTTTGTAAATCATTTGAAAAACGTATTTACCCCAAACATATCTGACGACATAGCGGACGAGTTACCACCTGTTGCTGCTAGAGCAGCTGTTCCCCTTAGATTTGAGATGAGAGAAATCGAAAAGGCTATTTGTAACTTAAACCCCAAGAAAGCCCCTGGTTTTGATAAGATAAGCAACAAAATGCTTTTGGAGCTACCTCGCATAGCAAAGAAAATTATTCTTTATATTTTTAATGCTATTTTACGCCTTGAATACTACCCTCAAGAATGGAAGGTCTCCTTAGTAAAGATGATACCAAAGCCAGGAAAAGATCACACAAAAGTTGAGTCATATAGACCTATTAGCTTATTGTCTAATATATCAAAGCTATTTGAGAAGCTCTTAGCGTCAAAATAACCCCAATTCTAAATGATAATGGGTGTATACCTAACCATCAATTCGGCTTCAGAAGAGAACATAGCACAATTGAACAAACCCATCGAATAGTAAACGCCATAAGAAAAGCCTTTGAAGAAAGAAAATATTGCTCCGCTCTCTTCATCGATGTTTCTCAAGCTTTTGATAAAGTCTGGCATGTAGGCTTGTTACATAAATTGAAGCTAAACCTACCGGTTACCACACACAAGCTGCTAGAAAGCTACTTGGTCGGTCGAAAATTTATTATTAAAGAAGGTGATTTTTTAAGTTCTCCTCAGCCAATTGAAGCTGGAGTGCCTCAGGGAAGCATCCTGGGCCCACTGTTTTACCTTATATATACCTCGGACATGCCAACAAATAATTACACCCTAACCTCAACTTTTGCTGATGATACAGCTTTTCTAAGCGTACACGAGAACAGTCGAGAAGCATCTCGATACCTGCAGGATCATATATTGCAACTAGAACTGTGGTTAAAACAATGGAGAATAAAGGTCAATGAGCAAAAATGCGTACATATAACATTCACCTTGCGTCGGGAAACTTGCCCCCCTATTAAAATCAATAATCAACTAGTGCCTCAACAATCGCATGTCAAATATCTCGGTATTCATCTAGATCGTCGTTTAACATGGAAATGCCATATAGAAGCAAAATTAACCCAAATGAAACTAACAGCAATTCAAATTAACTGGCTTATTGGAAGAAATTCTGTTCTTAGTCTCGATTGCAAACTACTACTTTACAACTCTATTTTAAAGCCAATATGGTGCTACGGTATTCAACTTTGGGGCACTGCCTCGGCTTCAAATATCGAAAAAATTCAAAGGCGCCAAAATAAACTTCTTCGAATAATTACAGCTGCCCCTTGGTATGTTAAAAACTCAAATATCCACAAGGATCTCAATGTGCCACTGGTAAGGACTATTATTACGAAGTATGCGGTAAAATATTTAAAAAGGCTAGAGTTGCACCCTAATCCACTAGCTCGAAATATTTTAAATGATAGTGGCCACACTCGCTTAAGAAGAAGAGACACTGCAGCACTTACCCATTAAGATGTGCGATAGACACCTACATATGTGAACAGAACCCGTATGAAGAAAATTTTTGTCTGGCACTGGCAGGACATAAAATAAATTATTAGGATAAGATTTGATTAATTATTGTTAGTTCATATTTAATATATGAAGATTCAATAAATAAATAATGAAAAAAAAAAAAAAAAAAAAAAGTTGCGAAAAAGATCATGTGAAAATGGCAAAAAGTACAATCTCCAATGGACATTGCCGTTTTTGCAATAATTTTGAATATTTGAAGATCATTTTTTATTTTTTATTGTATAAAGTGTATCTGGTAACGTCATATTCACTAATCGGAAGCATTCATTGAATACAACTAAAAGGTATTATTAGTTACGTTTATGAAAAAAGTGGATATTGCAGCCTTTGCAACTATACCCCTCATATGTAGTTATTAACATATGAGTAGGTGACATGCAAAACTCGTTCTATATATTATATTCGAAAATGCAAAAAACATATAGCGCCCGCTTTAATGGAGCAAATTATTTGACCTTTTTGATTTTGAAGTGTAATGCCATTCTTGATTCAGAATTTTTCCTCTATCGATGTGTGAATTCCCATAAGTATTATCTAATGTAGTTTTCGAGATAGTAAAGTTGAAAACAATACCAAGTCTAACTTGCTTAGACGTAAAGGGCATCAGGTGTACTTAGCGTTGATTACCACTGAATTTGTAGAGGCAAAGAACATCAGGAGCCCTTTTTTGTAAATTGTGAATATTTGTTTTATTTTATTTGATTGGTCCAATATTTCGACCAACTTTGTTAATCATTCTCAGGAAAATTAAATACATATATTTTTATTTAAACATTTAGGTTAGGTTAGGTTCCTTGGGCAGCCATCAGAAGACGGCTCACTCGGGTCCTCAATTGGTCCCTTTGTGATACCCGGCGCCAATGCCCATCCATTGGAGCAGTTACTCAGATGGTGTCACTGCAAGTTCCAACCACTTCGTCTTCCTAGTGAAGAGAAGGAGCGATTTTAGTTCCATCCCAGACAGATCCCCCAAGCAGGAAAACACCGGTCTCCCCAGGTATTCTTCCCTTATGCCCCGCAGTCCAGGGCAGTGACAAAGGAAGTGAAGCACAGTCTCCTCTTCCTCCTCGTTCTGACAACTCCTACAATAGTCGTTGAATTCCAGACCCATTCTTCCAGCATGGGTCCCCACCGGCCAGTGTCCAGTCAAAACCGATATCACCAACCTAATTTGGTTCCTGCTGAACCCAAGTAGAGAGCCAGTTCTCCGTTTGTCATATCCAGGCCAGAGGATCCTGGATATCAAGCAGGTGGACTCACAAGTCCACCGCATCTGCGCTATTCTATAAGACTCGCGCTCGATGAGTAATTTACAGTGGGCTATTGGAAGACCAACAAATTGATCGATGAATACGTCATCCATGCGACCACCCTGTCTAGCCAGCCCATCTGCCACTAGATTGCCTGGGCACTCCGAGTGACCAGGTATCCATATAAGCGTTACCCTTGAATGTTTCGCAATCTCATTCAAAGACATCCGACATTCTGCAGTCAACTTAGATGTCGAGTAGACACCCGCCAAAGAAGCAAGGGCAGCCTTGCTGTCAGTAAATATACGTATATCTCCCGATATGCGATGATACCTCAGCCAGTTTGCCGCCCGCCTTATAGCCGAGATTTCCGCCTGCAGGACACTACATCCATCCGGCAGACGAAAGGAAACCTTCACATCCAGTTCCTCTATGAAGAAACCTCCGCCAGCCAATTATTTAAACATACAAATGAGCCTTCTGTTGTTTTGTTGCCAGCCGCAATTTTAGGTCTCATAAAAACAATCCATATATTTATTCTCATAAAGTGCTTAAAGCTCTGTCAAAATTAATTGTTATCTCAATTTTTTAATTTTTAAAAGGAACGAGTTTTGCAACACACCTACTCATATGTAAAGTAGACTGGACCTTATTTTCTGCCATAAAAATTTTTAAAACAGATTCTCTTAAAATTTTCTTATTTTTACTTCACAATAAATCTTCAAGCTTAAGGTCAGCTTGAAGACTTATTGTAAAGAAATAATAGAAACTGGGAATTATTTCCTTTCGCAGGTAACTTTATATTATATTCAACATTTTTTATTTTTCGAATTTATTCTATGAGTTACATTTCAGTTATGTATTTTATAAAGCTTTTTTGTAATAGTTCTATTCCTTAAATTTTAAGGAATTAATTTTATACACTACCAGACTATTATATTGTATTTTCTTGTTACATTTTACCTTAGCTATCCTTTGGATAGCAATGAAGTATATTGTATGTATAGAAAAATTTACAATTATTAGACACCAGCAGAATGTAATGCATTTTCTGGCCCGCTACGGCCTTCGTCAGCATTCTTTGTGTCACACTGGATAGTGATACTTTATAAATTGAATGTATTTAACTCAACTATTTTAACAAATAGAAACTGGGAATTATTTCCTTTCGCAGGTAACTTTATATTATATTCAACATTTTTTATTTTTCGAATTTATTCTATGAGTTACATTTCAGTTATGTATTTTATAAAGCTTTTTTGTAATAGTTCTATTCCTTAAATTTTAAGGAATTAATTTTATACACTACCAGACTATTATATTGTATTTTCTTGTTACATTTTACCTTAGCTATCCTTTGGATAGCAATGAAGTATATTGTATGTATAGAACAATTTACAATTATTAGACACCAGCAGAATGTAATGCATTTTCTGGCCCGCTACGGCCTTCGTCAGCATTCTTTGTGTCACACTGGATAGTGATACTTTATAAATTGAATGTATTTAACTCAACTATTTTAACAAATAGAAACTGGGAATTATTTCCTTTCGCAGGTAACTTTATATTATATTCAACATTTTTTATTTTTCGAATTTATAGTTGAGTTAAATACATTCAATTTATAAAGTATCACTATCCAGTGTGACACAAAGAATGCTGACGAAGGCCGTAGCGGGCCAGAAAATGCATTACATTCTGCTGGTGTCTAATAATTGTAAATTTTTCTATACATACAATATTCTTCATTGCTATCCAAAGGATAGCTAAGGTAAAATGTAACAAGAAAATACAATATAATAGTCTGGTAGTGTATAAAATTAATTCCTTAAAATTTAAGGAATAGAACTATTACAAAAAAGCTTTATAAAATACATAACTGAAATGTAACTCATAGAATAAATTCGAAAAATAAAAAATGTTGTAAAGAAATAATATTAAAAAAATCGAAGAAATTAAACCAGATAATTTTTTTATTTAGAAAAATATTAGAAAAATTTTTTTGTTGAAAAATTTTGGAGTCGGAGTCGCGAGTTTTATGGGTACTTCGACTCCGACTCTAGTACAAAAAGCCCAACTCCGACTCCACAGCCCTGATCACAGGTAATCGATATAATACGATAATACAGTTAAGATTTATTTAAAATTTATATTAATAAGATTTAGAAAACAACGAATTACATTTGAATTAATGGTAAAATTAACAAAATGTTAATTATTTTTTTAAACAAAAATCAGTGTAAGTGATGTTATAAATCTTTAGAATATAAAAATTGGTCCCAACATAATGCACGATGTCAATTGAGAGTCACACCTTAACGTCAAGGTTTTTACCCAACTTAAGATGATAATGGATTTCTTGTGGCCAGAAATTGAGATTATGCACATGGGCAATAAGTGGCTCCAACAGGATGGTGCCACAGAGCCAACGTGTTATCTCACGTCGTGGCAATGTTAATTGCCGTCACGATCAAAAAAAGTATACGTCAATAAGCCAAGAACAATTCAAGAGCTTAAGAATGATATAATTTGGCACATTAAACCTCAATTATGTCTCAGAGTCATTGAAAATATAGACCAATGGATAGAGTTATGCCACCGAAGCCGTGGCAAGAATTTTGCCGATATTTTGTTTCACTCATAATTGTCAAAGATCTTTCTATCATAATAAAAAATATTAAGATAGTTCTCTGAAAACTTTTCATTTTATTTGCAATTAACCTCGTGCGTTTTGGTGTAAGTTATATTTTATGTTTAAATACAAAGTATTCACAACGTTTTAGGATAAAGACGATTTCGCAAATCCATTTGAACCAGATTTGGAGTGGAAAATAGTCTCTCAGATGCAACAGTACTCATTTAAAAACTTAGGTATTTCTGCACCATTTTCTTCAAGATTTGGTCAAACATGTCATTGCGCCAATAAAGAATTGGATCTGCGTCTGTAGAAATATAAGGAGATCTAGTTTATCTCTCGATTGCCTAATTAGCAGAGCCACAGCTTGTAATTCGCCTTGCCAATACCTACCCGGGTGACCTTTTCCATTTGATTTTTTTTTTTTTTTTTTTTTGCAATATTATTTATTGAATCTTCATACATTAAATATGAACTAACAATAATTAATCAAATCTTAACCTAAAACTTTATTTTATGTCCTGCCAGTGCCAGACAAAAATTTTCTTCTTCACGGGTTCTGTTCACTTATCTAGGTGTTTATCGCTCATCTAATTGGATAAGTGCTGCAGTGTCTCTTCTTTTTAAGCGAGTGTGGCCGCTATCATATAAAATATTTCGAGCTAGTGGGTTCGGATGCGATTCGAGCCTTTTTAAGTATTTTACTGCATATTTCGTAATCATAGTTTTTACTAAAGGAACATTAAGATCCTGGTGAATATATGAATTTTTAACATACCAAGGGGCAGCTGTGATAATTCGAAGAAGTTTATTTTGGCGCCTTTGAATTTTTTCGATATTAGAAGGCGAGGCAGTGCCCCATAACTGAATACCATAGCACCAGATTGGCTTTAGAATAGAGTTGTAAATTAGGAGTTTGCAGTCGAGACTAAGAACAGAGTTTCTAGAACCAGAATTAATCACTCAGGGAAAATTTAAAACCGTAAAATTGTAAAAATTATACAAAATCTTCTTAGAGAACCAAAATGATAAAAAAAAATCACACATTTCTTATATATTTGTGGTTTTCAGAAATAAGAGGCATTACAAAAAAATCCCCACATTCCTCCCCACGAAAAATAAATGCTTAAAACCCCGATTAGTAGACATCTCATCTGGCAACACTCATATCTGATATCACTGAGACAAAATTTACTTTCATTACCAAAATGTTTTACATGGAATTCGATTAGTTTTCCTATTTTGGTAACAGATTTATGATCTTAACCAATTGTTTTATGTGTGTGCATGTTCAGCCAGTTGTCCTTCTCAATTGTTGTTGGTGTTGTTACTTGTGTGTGTTTTGTTTTGCAATAGATATTAAATTCACGTTTGCTTTCTCTAGAAGGGATTTAATTCCACAGCTAGTTCTCCTTACTTGAGTGTGAGCTTATCTTCCGATCTAACCATCCATCCATCTATCACCAGCATACACTCGTTTATTGGTCGTATCTCTTACACGTGTATTGATTTTATTAAATAGTGTCTTATCGATCGTATGGATCATGTTTGTGTTTTTCTTTTCTTCTTTTTCTCCTGTTTTCCTCCCTTTTGTTTTTCTGGTTGGAGTCAGTTGACATTAACGATTATGTCTCAATTGTTGGTTCAACTCTTGGAAAAATATTTGAAACTAATTTAATATTACAGTAGCGTTTAGGAGTTGTTTGTTTGGCTCAATTTCATTTTGTAAGACGATGGTGTTAAACCATCCTAAATAGTCGTTGTAGGAAGTTGTTAAACAGTTAGGTAAAGTGAGATTACCAGGAAAAGGAATTTTATTTAAATTATGATTCCTGAGAAAATAAAAAAATACTCTTTACCTACTTTACCATATTTCTGTGTTTAGTTTAAATAATTTTTTAGTATTTATAACATCAGAAACGACTATTTTAAAGATTGAATGAGTTCCATCAATGCGTGAAGCATTGCAAACCAGTCATGAATATGAATGAAATTAAAAAACTCATATATCGTAGACACTACAGATCTTTAGATAAACTACAGAAAATTTATAAAAAAAAAATATGTGTAGAAATTACAAGCATAGATTTTTGAAAAATTGTTGCTTGGATTAAAGAAATTTGCGAAGATAGGGGAGGGCTGGGTGGTGAAAATAAATTTAGTAAATATTAGTTCCGATATTGAACAGTGTTTGTCACCATAGTAAACTGTAAATTGTTTCGTAAAATGTTTTTTAAGCTTATTTTTGGTTTCGGAAGGTGAATTGTAAAACCGATATACATATACCGTTGTAAAAGTATATATTACAGTATACCGATAAAATTAAAATGCTGTGCCGATACCGAAATAACTAACCGTTTTATACCGAAACCGAAATTCTTTGCGGTTGTCAACTTTGCTTAAAAGCTGACATCTAGTAGGACAATGATTTTATATTCTGATTTGTAGACAACAAATGTTTTAAAAATATATGTATGTACCATAAGGAGTGTTCTTATTTTGAATTGTAAAATTTTTATAAGCCGTCGAGCATACAAATCAAATTTTGAGTAAATCCGATCACTTCTAATGGACCAGGAAACGACTTCAATATACCACTCACTATACAGTATTTTTTTTAAAAATTCGACGCAAAATCAAGAGTTTAAGTTTTAACCATCTCAGATTTTAATGAAGTTCAACATTTATATACAACTCTCACGCAGGGTTGTCAGATTTTTTTTCACCTTCATCGCCAAATAGTATACCGAAAATCGCCAAAAATTTATTTTTTTAGATTTTTGGTAAAAAAAAATTCACTAAACGCTTAAAATTTGCGATTCTGACTTGAATTCTGTAATCTGTAAATCATAAATCGCAAGAAGTTTGGCGACTTCAAATTGCAAAAGTATGCTGAAGGGAACTAGAATTTGTATAACCATAAGAAGGCTGATTATCTTAAAACCTAGAACTTGTGAGATCAGTTAATTGAAATTTATCTAAATTAGTAGCATTTGATTCAAAAAAATTAGTTTTTATACGCGTTATTATTATGTGAATGTAAGTCAGAATATGGTAAAATTTTGTATTTATTTGAAGCAAAGGATCAAGATCTTAAAAGGTGTATCAAATACCTTAAGTCAACTCAATCTTCTAAACAAATTACATGAATTATTTTTAAAAATTATCTTCTACGATTCTATATAAAATCAGGGTTTTCAATAATTTCAAGTGAATATTTAATTTTTTTTTTTAAATATTTTAAGGTTTAAAAGAAATATTTGATTTTATTTCGTAAAAAACAGAGTCAAAATGTGGAAACAACTGCGCATTTTTTCGCTTTGCACTACACATTGAAAAATACGAAAAATCTGATATCAATGCAACTTTTTTTTTAAATTTTCTGATTTTCTTTCGCTATTAATTCAACTATTTTTGCATACTTCCCAGTATACATTATTATTTATTTATTTAAAAAAAACCCATTTCATATGCAATCGAAAACGATTGCGTTTTTAAAATTTATTTTGCAAAATAAGATTTTCGGTAAAGATCCGATTATTGATAACTTCTGATCAGGAAAATGTGCGAAAATCCAAGAAAGCTAAAGCTTTATTCCAAATTTCTATGGCAACAATTCGTTAATGTTTTCAATGTAATTATCTGGCAATATTATCAATTTATCATTTAAAGCAATCGCATTCGTATTGCGTTTTTTAATTTGTTAAAAATTCAAAGAAAAAACTTAGACCGTACTTATAAATTTGTTCATATAAATATGGAAAAAAAGAAAACAATGTGATTTAGAAATCGCCAAGTAATCGCCAACTTTTTTTAATTTCGCCAAAAAAAAATCGCCACATCTGACAGCCCTGCTCTCACGTAGGCAACACATTGCGTACGTCTTAAAGTTTCTATTGTATTATCGTCTGAACTTGGGCATCTCGGCCAGTTTTTCTAAATATTCATATGGCTATATTTTTGGACCAGACTCCATTCCATATGAGTACATATCACCTACATGAAATTTCTTGTGGATATTTTAGTAGTTAAAATAGTAGTAAAACTTCAAAAGTACATGAGATTTATAAAAGTAATACTTTTGTTGCTGGTGATAACGGGACATTTTTGCAAACATTACCGCTCAAACGTCAAATGACATTGTTGTAAAAACCATGGTTTAGTTTTCATTCAATTGTCTTTAACCATGCACTGTCCTCCTTTGTCAAAACGAATTATAAGCTGTTTTTCTATTTGTTTATGAAACATGTATAAATAATTAAAAAATTGATTAAAAAACAGCGAAATATATAATAATAAATCAGATTTGAAATAGGTCGTAGTCAGAATGACAAAGGATGGCGTTAGTGTAAAGTTCCAGGGTTAAGTATTGATCGGAGTTAAGAGAATTCTTAACAGTGAAATTAATTATTTTTTAATTCAAATGGCGTTCTAAATTTAAAAATAATATTCATAAACAACAAATTAGATGTCCAAACATTCGACGAAATCGACCGCCTTGACTATTCCGCACTACACGAAAAGCAATTGGAAACTAAAAAAAATCAATTAAGTTTGAAATATTTTTCACCATCCGGTCTTACAACCCCTGTTCTTCAATATTCGTTTTGTTAATCTTTTAGCAAAGCAAAGTGCGAAATATACAATCGAAGCAGTTCAAATATCGTCGTGCCGAAGTTGTCTTTATCAGAGTAATCTATATCACAAATTTTTTTTTTTGGGAAATCGAATCTTAAGGTTCAAAAATTAATACACAAAAATGTACGTAAAAAATTGGTCCAATATTTTTGTCAGATATTGTGTTTGAAGTTTTTTTTTATCGATTTATGTAAAAATAGCCAAAGTCATGGAAAACATTTTTTAAGTTATAGCCATTGTCACGTCCGAAAAATTTCTGCAAATTGGTCGTATACGCCATTTTTTGCGAAATATTTTTAAGTTTGTTGAATATAAGTCAAAATAAGGTATTAAAAACCTTCATTCACGTGTTTCAGAAATATTGAAAGTTAAATTATAATAATTTTCGACCCGAAAATTTATGCTAGTGACAAATATATTTGCGTATAGTTCTTATGTGTGAATACTTTTTAGGTTTATTTTTACTACACAGAAAAAATTATTAGTAGTTTTTTATCAATTAAAAAAATTATTTAAAAAGTATTTAAATTTAATTAATGTGATAATTGAATCAATTATTTTTTTTTATTGAACGAAAATTAAAAATATAATTTTGATTTAATTAACATTTTTATGTTTTGAAATAAATTTTGAATTAAAATAATAATCAAATAACAAAAAATTATTTCGTTAAAAATAAAATAATTTAAACTTGTGAAATTGTTGTTGGAAATTGTCAAAATCAATCAACACATTGTTTGAAACGGCAAAGTTTTTTGATATTTTTTTTTTAATAAAAATTAAAAATATCATTTATTGAAAAAATAATGTTCAAAATATTAAATTTTTACAATTTTAAGTAATTAATATAATCATTTTGGTGATAGGTGCAAAATCAACAAATGGGTTGCCTGATTCTATGAATTTGGTATAAAATTGGTGATTAGAGAAAATTTTTAATTTTTTCTGTGTAAAGGGTGGTCCAACCATAATGCACGTTAACGGGTTTGTCCAACATGATTTGACATTTCTTTGTATCAGTGTCAAATTCAACCATGCAGAGGTACAGAATTGAGCAGCGCGGTAAGATTGTTGAAGCCTTTTACGAAAATAGGTGCTCCAATCAAAAATACATTTCGTGCACTTCGTGGTTTTTGGGTCAGCATAATCGAATCGTTCAAATGTGTCCACAACCTGATTAGGCGAGCTGATAACGGACTTCTTGTGGCCGTTGGCCTTCTTTCTTTGGGGATAATTGAAATAAAAAGTGTACGTCAATATGCCAAGAACAATTCAAGAGCTAAAGGATTAGATAAATCGGCATATTAACGACCATCGGATAAAGGTATGTCTCACACATATGTAGCTTTCATAGATCCTTCTATAAAAATAAAAAAAAAAATTTTTTTAATAATTCTATGAAAACATTTTGTTTTTTTACAATTAACACCGTGCATTATGGTTCGACCACTCTGAATAATTAACCTTTCATTGATTAACGATAAAATTAATTTAACCAATATAGCAATAATTCCATCAATATAAATAACCGTTGTGTACTACATCCGAAAGAACTCTCTACATGTAAAACGAAAAATGTTAAAATAACAGTAATATTAATAAGAAAGTCACTCTTTTGTAACATGCCTGATATTCTTTGTTTACATACAACAAGATAACGCAAGATATTTTTGTTGAAAATTTTCATACGCTTTTTTTGTTGTATACCCACAATTATGTTACATACGATATATTATAACGCTTAAAATTTTTCGAAAAAGGGATATACAACAAAATGGCTTCGTAATATCTCATTAACCATTAGAGATAGAGACATGAGGATTGCGCAGATCAATAGACCTGTTAAATTTACCACAGGAAACGGTCTTATATTATTTTTTTTTTTAATTTTGTGATATACGACAAGATAACTCCGGCACAACGATACGTTGGCATCAAGCACGTATACCGATTGCAAAAGGGCAATATTGTGTTGACAAGTTTTGAAATTGATAAGAAAAGTGGAAAAAAGAAAGTAGTGAAACATTTCATGAACATCTGGACGAGTTATTTGATACTGCCACCATGGAGACAAAATTTGGACTATAGAAGATAGACTGATAAACTGATAGAAATGCAAAAACAAAAAGGACGTCCTAGTTGCATGGCTGTTGTCGATATGGCTTTGTGCGATGAAGAAAGAAATCATAGGAACGAAAAGCTTAAGAGGCTGCAAGTAAAATAAAGCATAAAATGGAAAAGTTGAGCCAAGCAGGTAAGATTTGTATATTAATAAATTTAAGATTCTAAAGATGTTTCTCAGCTTATGTCCACTACAAATTGAGATGTCGACTTACCAATTAACAACACGACTATCACAAAAGTATTAAAAGTCGTATAAAACACTGTTTTCTTCAATCGGTTTAGTTTTTCTCTCGAATTTCTAGAGTTGAATCTTTTAGCTTAGAAACATCGTTGGAAACTCTTAAATGTTGGACATTCTGTAAGAACTAATTTGTTTAAAATTATACTGCTGAGAATAGTAAAATTCATTCAAGACTTTAAAAGAATATTAACTAATAATAAAGAGGAAAAAACAATTGATGCTTCAGGTTGCTTAACGATAGAAATATCCATCGTATAAAAAATATGAAGTAATAAGTGTTTTCCTGACAACTTTTTGTTGGCTCTTTTCCAACGTCGTTGACTTGTTCGCAAAAATTGTTAAGATGCCCAAGTTTACACGACTATACAATTGGAACCATAAGTCGTATCGAACTAATCGGAGATGGTAAAAAAATAAACTCTCGATTTTGTACTGAAAATTGAAATTGTTTCCGGGTCCATTAGGAGTTATCGAATTTGCTCCAAATTTTACCTAATTATCTTCTTGTACTAATTAGATACATTGCTACTAGGGAGATCGAACGAATAGTATTCGACATGTTTTAACCGGTTAATTTAATTTTGCCCAAGTCGAATATTTTAAAATGCCCATTTTTCGAATATCGAATAAACCGGTTATTTTGGTAAAATAAACCGGTTATTTTTGTAATGTGTAATTTATATACGTTTTCCTTACTTTTGCTATAAATGTACCCCTAATTGAAGTGTTTTTCTAATTGAATATTGGGCAAGCTTAAACTTCTTATGATGAATGTCAAAACAAAATATAACAAAAGTCAAAAAACGTTATGAGCTTATATAAGCGTGTGTTCTTGCAAAAAACAACCAAAAACAATTCAAAATACTACAAAAAAGAGTTCAGCTTAAAGAGTAATTAGCAATTGGACAGCATTCTAAATATACATATATATTTTTATAAAGATGTAATTTCTGGTGATATTTTGAACTGATTTAAAAGACAATGGTGCTGAAAGGTTCTTCAACGTCACGACTAAGTAATCACCTTTTATTAGTCCACAAGCTTGACATAAATATAAGCCAAGTAAAACTTGAGTCACTTCCAAGTAGTTCTTAAGAGACTGCAAATAATACTTTACTAAATTATGCTGCCAAAAATGAATCATTGGGTAAAATATTAGCCTGTTGGGTTGCCGAGGACAGAATGTCCGTTAAGGCAATAAAAACTCTTAGAGCCACTTTTTGGGTTTGAGATTAAAGTTAATTAAATTCTATAATTAGCTTATGATGAATTTCATGTAAAAATCGAGATGCATTGAACCCGACCCCCTCAGATATCGATGAAATTTTGTTCATAGCTAAATTTGATCAATACAAACAAACTCTCATTTTTAGAAATGACTGTTTTGCGATTTTTTGGGCGTGACACAGTGGGAACGTTTTCGAAAAAACGCGAAAATGGTCGAAAAAAGCTCCATTTAAACTACAATAACTCAGAATCGGCTGAACCGATTTCCATGATCTTGGTATCATTAAAAAGATATTTTAACAAGCTTTATGACACGTTTAAAAAAAAAAAAAAGAAATACACTGTAAAAAAATTTATAACAAAAAAAAATTTTAACTGACGAAAAAACCAAAAAGATCAAGGGTTTTTTTACAGTGTATTAATTTTTTAGAAAGGTTTATCCTTCATCTATACCATATCCAAAAATAAAAATGGGTTCTTTTTTAGTTTTTTTTATATAATTTTTTAAGTAGTGTCACTTCTAGTAATTGCCCTTATATTTTATAACAAAAAAAAATTTTAGGTAACGAAAAACCAAAAAAGATCAAGGATTTTTTTACAGTGTATTACTTTTTTAGAAAGGTATTTCCTTCACCTATAACATATCCAAAAAGTAAAATGGGTTCTTTTTTATTTTTTTTTTAAATAATTTTTTAAGTAGTGTCACTTCTAGTAATTGCCCTTATATTTAATAAAAAAAAAAAAAAATTAGGTAACGAAAAACCAAAAAAGATCAAGGATTTTTTACAGTGTATTACTTTTTTAGAAAGGTATTTCCTTCACCTATAACATATCCAAAAAGTAAAATGGGTTCTTTTTATTTTTTTTTTAAATAATTTTTTAAGTAGTGTCACTTCTAGTAATTCCGCAAAATTCTGAATAAAAAAATCAATGTATTCTTCATAATAATTTTCTATTTTGTCATAAACATTTATTAATTTACCCATAAAAAAGAGAAATATATATAGAACAAAAAATTCATAATTCATAATTATAAACAGTTTCGAGAAGCCAAGATATCCCATTACAATTTTTACGCGTATATTTTAAAAATTTGAGTGAATATGAATTCAAACAATAAGTACAGATGCATAAAAATATCTAATAAGTGTTGCGCTTCGCTTCGTAAAATAAGTGAAAACGAGGCTGCAAATATAATTGAATATTTTCCAGCTGTCGCCAACATTCATTGTAGCCGTATTTGCGAAACTTGCCGGAATACACTGAGAAAAGCGCGCAGTCGTAATGAATCCAACGTGGAGCAGAATGAAGTCTCAAATTATTTACCAACAACGCCTAGCGATGAAGTTAGCGAAGAATTGAATGAACTTCCAACTTGTAATGCAAACATCGAAAGGACGGAAGTCATTGAAAATATAAATGATCATATTATTCCTCATCTACCAAACCAAATGTCGCCTCTTAAAAGGAAATATATGAAACAAGATGCATACAGAAATAGAAAATCACTGCAAATTTTCGAAAATATAGCAGATTCACTTGGAGCTGATCCATTATCTGATTTTTCAGCGCAACTTGAAAACGTCAAAGCCATTTATGAAGAAATTTTGGAAAACATCAAATATCAAATAGAGAACAGCTCAAATCTTTTGGAAACGCAAAAACTTTTATCTCTCTTACCAATCAATATGAGTCACGAAGAAATTAAAGATCGTTTTGGGGATGATATATCTCACGATTGTATCAAAAAAAGTAAAGATATCCAAAGGAATAAAACGAAGTTTGCAGATATCAATCTTTTTAAAATGTGCAGACGTAGTTTACCAACCGAAACTCTAAGCACAGTCAAGTTATTTTATGAAGATGATGAAATTAGCCGAATGATGCCTGGATCGCAAGATTCAATTACTGTTAAACAAGGAAACTTACGTGAAAAAGTTCAAAAAAGACTTTCGGTACGTATTACTAGAAGTGACACCACTTAAAAAATTATTTAAGAAAAAATAAAAAAGAACCCATTTTACTTTTTGGATATGTTATAGGTGAAGGAAATACCTTTATAAAAAAGTAAGTAACTGTAAAAAATCCTTGATCTTTTTTGGTTTTTCGTTACCAAAATTTTTTTTTGTTATAAAATATAAGGGCAATTACTAGAAGTGACACTACTTAAAAAATTATTTAAAAAAAAAATAAAAAAGAACCCATTTTACTTTTTGGATATGTTATAGGTGAAGGAAATACCTTTCTAAAAAAGTAATACACTGTTAAAAATCCTTGATCTTTTTTGGTTTTTCGTTACCAAAATTTTTTTTTGTTATAAAATATAAGGGCAATTACTAGAAGTGACACTACTTAAAAAATTATTTAAAAAAAAAAATAAAAAAGAACCCATTTTACTTTTTGGATATGTTATAGGTGAAGGAAATACCTTTATAAAAAAGTAAGTAACTGTAAAAAATCCTTGATCTTTTTTGGTTTTTCGTTACCAAAATTTTTTTTTTTTATAAAATATAAGGGCAATTACTAGAAGTGACACTACTTAAAAAATTATATAAAAAAAACTAAAAAAGAACCCATTTTAATTTTTGGATATGGTATAGATGAAGGATAAACCTTTCTAAAAAATTAATACACTGTAAAAAAACCCTTGATCTTTTTGGTTTTTTCGTCAGTTAAAATTTTTTTTGTTATAAATTTTTTTACAGTGTATTTCTTTTTTTTTTTTTTTTAACGTGTCGTAAAGCCTGTTAAAATATCTTTTTAATGATACCAAGATCATGGAAATCGGTTTAGTCGATTCTGAGTTATTGTAGTTTAAATGGAGCTCTTTTCGACCATTTTCGCGTTTTTTCGAAAACGTTCCCACTGTGTCACGCCCAAAAAATCGCAAAACAGTCATTTCTAAAAATGAGAGTTTGTTTGTATTGATCAAATTTAGCTATGAACAAAATTTCATCGATATCTGAGGGGGTCGGGTTCAAAATTTCAGTTTTATCTCGATTTTTAAATGAAATTCATCTTATCTGAAAATTAAGTTAATCTAGTATCAATTGAATTTGATTTTTTTGGGTGGTGGCTTAAACCATGTAGCGCTACCATACTGAGCACAAATAAATGGCAACTTTTTTTTGCAAATGGCAACTTTTTATCAAAGCAATATTGATGTTTTCAAAGAAGAAGAAAATGCGCGAATTAAACATTGTTTACAAGGTAGAAATTTTTTCAGCCTTATTTATAAAAAATAAAACATGTTAATAAAGGGTTTATTAAACGGATTTTGTATGAAAATCCATTTTATTAACCCTTTATTAACCGGTTTTATTTTTTATAAATTAGGCCGTTTGTGTTTAAAGAAAAAATATATTAAAGAAAAAATATATGTAGAATGGAAAAATTATAAAGAAGTGCTAAGCAATGTATCGTGTTTTAAAATGTTTTTTTGTTTATATATTTGCAAAAGTTCTTTATGTTAAACATGTGTTTGTTGACAGTTTAAGTTTAGGTTTAAACCACCACCGTTGGCCGCTTAAACTAGCAAAAAAAGTTTAAAAAAATACAACTCAAAAAGTAAATACGGAGATTAAAGTTAATTTAATCGCTAATCTCTAACCCAAAAAGTGGCTCTTAATGATATGGGAAAATTCATTAGTTTTATTTATTAAAATTCCAACTTAAAACAAAATTGAAGGAATCAAACAATGTGATGGAAGGATTTAAATTGTGATCGACGAATTGACAGATATTTCATTTACTATTCGTTTCTATAATGCTGAAACAAAATAATTTGAAATATATATAATCCTGGCTATGAGGTCTTGTTTGCAACTTGTCAAAGATATGGTAGAAGTCTACTGATTCATATAGACACGCTTAACTACCAATAAAATAAATTTGGGAGAATACCTCAAATAATAAATTTATTAAATTCCTACAATTTTTTAAACCCAAGTTCTTCAAAAATTCTAAAGCTATGTTCATTCCTATTAAATATTTGATGTCCTACTCAGTTGAGTTGTAATTACGACAACTGGTTGTGATTTTTGTTTTAATTTTGTTCACCGCATTATAGCAAAGTTGTAAACCATCATACAAAAATTAAGAAATTACAACTCAACTGAGCTGAGTTGTGAACCGTAATAGGGGCCTAAGTTTGATCAATTTACTGGTAACGGTTTTTTTGAATTTTATTGTCAAATATTTGTTAGGTCTGAACGTAGTCATATCTATGTATTTTGTTGGTTCTTTACCTTCGTGAATTGTGTTGTTTTTATTTTCAAAATGCTTAACCAAAAACCGGGTTTTTTAAAATAGCAACTATTCAAAATATTCGAAAACCGGTTATTAAAAAAAGTCGAATAAACTATCTCCCTAATTGCTACGTTTTCGATTATAAAACGCGTTTTAATTTAGTCTCTTAATAATAAACCTTTGAGTACTTTACATTGCAAATCAAAAGGAATATACGCTAGGGAAGGGTAAATTGAAAAATGTATCTAATCGATATTTTTTAAGAGTATCGATATTTCTTCATTTAAAATATTGATATGTTACATGTAACTCCATTGTAACTTGTTTTTACCTAAAATTTAATAAAAACAAAAAAAAGGTAATGATATAAAAAACCAGTTCGTTAATTTCCAAGAGCTTATTTTATTTATTGGCCATATAAAATTAAAAATAGTAAATTACGAAAAACTTAAATGGGAAGTACCAATTTATCTTAAATAAGTAGTAACAAGTTTGACTAGCAATGTATTAGTTAATCCAGTGCTTATTATATATGGACATCAGGAGCACTCCATGTTTTTCATCTAATGTTCGGGACTGATAAATGTACAGCCGAAGCAACCCTTCGGATGATACTAGTAAAGCTGGCAAATCAAATATTTTAAAGGAATTTTCTAAAAAACACGAAATGTCGACCATTCATATACAACTTTAAAGGATCTGAATTTCTTTTTTAAGGTTTTGTATGCTTATCTATATAAATTATAGAAGAAGTTCTTTGTTTGCTTCCACAAGAAAGACAAAATTCTTTACACAATTATTGTTCACCAAAACCGCATAAACCTATTTTTTTTAAGTTTTTTCGTCTTGACTGTGTAAACTATGAAATGTATAATGGAAGAATAACGTTTTTTTTTTCTCTTTTTGTTATTTAAAAAACATATAATTCAATTTTTAAAAAACAACAACTAGTATTGTGGAAGCAGTTGAAAAACGGCTAAAATATTTTTCCCATAAAGAGTTCTTAAATATACTTCTATAGTCGTAATTTAAAATCGGTTGTTACGTTTGCTAGTTGAAAATAAAAAATAATTTTTTATCCTTGGTTATCAAAATAGCTGACTTTTTTAAAACCCAAGCGACGCATACAAAAGTAGATAGTTAACCTACGTTATTCGTTCAATACGTTTTTGCATTCTACACTGAAAGAAAAATGCTTCATATATTAAATGAATCATTTTCATAAAAAAAATTTCATTGGTTAAATGAAAATTTTCATTGTCTAAATGGAATTTCATAGTTATAATGAAGTCTTTTCGTTAAAATCGCTTCATTGGATTTCGTAATTACGTTAAAAAGTTTCATTGGATATATGAAAACTTAAGTTTGTCCAAGTTAAACAAAAAATTTTAATTGGGAATATAAAAAAACAATATACAAACATAACTATATTCATAAATTAATACAAAATTATAGTTTCCTTAATAAAATGTTTAATTGTTAATTAAAAATTGTAAGATTTAATTATTTCATACATCTTATGTTACATGCCATTAAATTTATGAAATCAAAAATATTTTTATAAAAGCAACATATTTCAATAATTGCCTTCATAAATTTAAATTTTCATTATGACAATAAAAATGTCATTATAGTAATGAAATAAAACTTTCCATCAACGTTGTTATTGTTGTTATGGACAATTTAATCTCATATTTACGCTCTTAATTGAGTAAAAAACATAGTTTTTTTTATCCAAAAACTAAACTGCCCCTGTAGGATAGCTGGTAGTGAGCTAGTCTATCAGCACCGAGGTTGCGCGATCGATTCCCTCCAGAGACAGAAAAAAATAAAATAAAAAAACAAAAATAAATAAAAAAAAAAAATAAGAAAAACTATTTTTTACTTTATTGAAAGTATTCATCCAATGAATAATATTCATAGATCTAATGTAATGTTTCATTAAATACATTTTAATGAAACAGGTTTTATTGATCCAACGAAGCGCTGCATAGGTTCCTTTTTAATGCAATTTTTCATGGGATTAATGTCAAAATTCATTGGTATTGCGAAGAAAATTCTTTCAGTGTACTTTGTAGTTTTAGGCAGAAGCATAAAACGCAACAACATATAGAACGCGTGGTGTAGAACAGAAATGTACATAAATAGATTCGCTTTTGCTGTCTTCTACTATTTTCAATGCTCTTGTTTTGTCGTTTAAGAACAACCTGTTCTAATAATATTACTAGCATTTATTTCCTTTCAGAATTGATTGTTATTTGTCCATTTCTTTTTTAAGTGCCGTTAGCAATAACTTATCAAAAATTATTGCTGTGGTTGTATTTTTTTTGCAAACCATTCAAATCATTCGTAAAGTTCAATGAAAAAGTGCCAATTACTTGACAATGAATACCCTTAAAACTATTTGTGAATACAAGTGTAGGTATGTCGACAACACAAGCCAACAAATTTTCAGCCCATGGGCCAGACTATACTTTTCTAAAGGTTTGAATTGCTCCAAAATCCGAATCTGTAATGAGAACTCTTTCATCACATCAGATGTTTCCATATCTACGCTTAACTTTTAAAAGCCCTGTTTTTCGTGCCGTAACATCAGGTCTATGACAAGTGTCTTCGATTTTGACCCCATGCCACTTTTCATCATTGGGATTTCAGCGTTAACATCGCTTGGCCAAATTGTCATCAGATGAAATCATGTAATCAATGGGATGACACATCGGCATCACAGAAATTACGAATTGGAGTCAGTTAACTAAAAAATGTCATCACTGTTATGACTCCGTATTATCAGAGAAAGGACTTATGAGGCATACAGTTTGTCATTAAATTGAGTCATTGCGATTGACTTAAGTCGAAGTAAGAGAAAATTATGTTTACTTACCTTTGCTATATCTTGTTCCTTCTCTGAGCTATCTTCACTTAAAATTTGAAAAATCCAATTTTTCGCTATATTAATAGTATTTTTTACATTTTTTTATGATTTTGACTTAATTTGTTTGGTATTCGAAAACATCTTTATTTACTATTGAAAACTATATTTCATTCAAATAAATCATTTTGAGAGTAATTCTTACTCAAATACATTTTGTCAAGATATAAAACAAATTATTTTTACTCACATTCATTCTTGTTTTTTAACCAAAATTAAACATCACAGATGCCGCTTTAAGACAATTTTGGACATATAAGAAGATAAAAACATAATTATTGTGGTTAAACCGGATCAAATATAATTGCTGGAAAATAATTCTTTTTTTTATCCGTTCACAAGCCGAAAACATATTGAGAAAAATACAACTAAGAAAGAAAGAATAATGAAATTTTAGAGGAAATACAACTGAAACGGTGGTGTATTTGAAAATCAAAACAAACAAGAGGTAAAATGTTTTAAAACAATGGGTTAGAGTGTAAATGTGTTGGTGTGAGTATGAGTTTAAATTCTAGTGCATTAGAAAATATAGAACAATTAGAGCACGGATTAATTGCTAAATTGTCCTTTACATTGTCTGGCTTTGTTGGGTTCTGATTGTTTTCCGGCTATTTTTTTTTGCGTGCAACTTTGTTTGGATACAACATGTATCACGCACATAAGATTATCCTTAGATTTAAAATAACAACACATACTAACAAACAAACAGTTAACAAAAGAAGAAAGAAAAAACAACAAAATAAATTGTATCACTCCTCTCTGATATATTTGAAAATGCCGCATGTATGTTGTGGTACTCCATGAGGCCTGACAATTGTCCTTTCAATAGAGGACGGTCGTTATGTTATTCCATAAGTTTGAGTAGTTTTTCTTTTTTTTGCTTTAAGATTTGCATAAATTTGAAGCAGCATTTTGTTTTTCTAAACGTTTTACGTCGCTAATTCCAGTGCTTAAAGTGTACTTTTTCTAGTTGTTTGTTCTTTGGTGTTTTGTCATATCGAAAATATTTAATCTACTTAAAAATAATACAATAAATCAGATTTGTGCATTAAAAAGATTTTCTACTTGCAACTTAAGTAATACAAAACAGCAAATTAAGTTAAACAATTTAGTTTAAGGTCTTATGTATTCGTATAAGTTGTTTGTGTTTGGTTATTATCCTCTACACATTTGATTCAATTACTCAGCCTTTGGTCATGCAACGAGTGCAAGCAGGATTTGTTACTTAGTATTTATGTATTTAGCTGTATTTAGTTTAAGTTTCTTAACTAATTAGTAGGATAATTAGAACTTTATTTACGTCCAGTTCGAAATCGAAAAGAAAGAACACAAAAGTAGTTTGTTGGTCTTGACGAAACGCACGAGTCTATTTTATAATGCGATTTTCTTCTTTATAGATTTGTGTTTTCTATTTCATTTAGTTTTTAATAGCATTATTTAAGATTAGATTAGATGACATCGTTATTACGAGAATAAAGGACAAGCAGGAATGTTTGAGTTCGTAAAGGCGCCCTAAAAACAATGCAAATCTTATCTGGGCCATCAATTTGAATAACAATTTTCAAGAATATTATTAATTGCAAAAAAAAACCATGGAAAGTAGCAGAAAAACATTTGGTTAACTAGGTTTATTATAACTTAATCGTCGGGTTTGTTTGAAATTACAACTGGGCAAAATTTAATACATATAAGCTTTTTTACGAAAACGTCTTGGCTTTACATTTTTTGGACTTACACACATGCCACGATTCTAAAACATTATTATCTAGAGCTTTTGAATCTCTACTATAAAAGCAAAATAGCAATAGCACAAAAAATTATTCTTTCGCAATTCCTAAATCGATATCTTTAAACTCTCCTTTCCCGCAAGAGTGTTACACATTTGATAAAAAATCTAAGTTATACAAAAAGCCCAGAGATAATGCGAAAACGAGCTCTAATCTCTTCCCATGAAAGTTTTATAAAAAAAGCCTTATCTCTTTTAACTTTGTAGTAACATGGCAACATATAAAGACATGTCCAATCATAATGCACAATGTTACACAAATCACACCTTTACGTCAAGATTTTTTGCCCAACTTAATTTTACATTTCTTTTCCAAAAGTTAACTTTGTCAAAAATCGGTGGAATAAACTAAAAAACGTGTGCTATAAGCCTAGAAGTTAGTTGTCATTAGGTTTACCTTAGGTAACCATTCGTTTTGTATTATGCAGAACAGTACTGCATTTTAGAGCTTTGTTTTATGTGAATTATATTCTAGCCAAAAACCTTAATTATACCCACACCACAATAGTGGAGAGGGTATGATGCATTTGTGCTGATGTGTGTAACGCCTTAACTAACGATGTCCGTCCGGCTGGCAGGCAGGCTGGCTGGCTGGCTGTCCATGTAACCTTGTGCGCAAAGTACAGGTCGCAATTTAAGAGATAATTTGATAAAATTTGGGCAAGGACCAAGCCTATTGAAAATGGGCCGAATCGTAGGACCACGAGGGAAGATAGGGGGATATTTCTTCCTCTCAGAAACTATCAAACCGATTTTAATGAAATTTAAAACATGGATAGATCCATATCTATATGGACACATAAGCTATATAGTTTTAAAAAAATAGGACCACAACGGGTGATAAGGGCAATTTTTGTCTCTCAAACCGATTTTAATGAAATTTAAAACATAGATAGATCCGTATCTAAATATATGGACACATAAGCTAAACAGTTTTAAAAAATATAGGAACAGAAGGGGAGAAAGGGGCAGTTTTTGCCTCTCAAACTGATTTTAATGAAATTTAAAACATAGGTAGATCCATATCTATATGGACACATAAGCTATACAGTTTTTCAAAAATAGGACCACAAGGGGATGTAGGAGGCAATTTCTGCCTCGCACAAACTTTCAAACCGATTTTAATGAAGTTTTTAAACATAGAGAAATCCATATTTATATGGACACATAAGCATGATATGTTTTTAAGTACTGTGGTGCTGGGTTTCATATGGTCGGGCTTGACCGACTATACTTCCTTACTTGTTTTTTTTTTGTATTGGTGTACTCTGCAATTCGGTTTTGTTTTGTAATTCTCACATTTTTATACCCTTCACCACAGGTGGAAAAGGGTATATACAGTAGTTCCCCCTTAAATGCTCCCCGCTTAAATGATTTCCCCTCTTAAATGCGCAAAAACATAGTTACATGAACAAAATCCTTAAATGACCTCGATTAAATGCGTTCCCCGTTTTAATGATTCACTATTTTTGTCCAAAATTACATAAATATGAACAAAATAAATCGCTTAAATACGTAACCAAAAAACTTGGGTTTTTTTAAATATCCGGCAAGGCATTTATAAAGTTAGTAAAAGTATTTTTGTACTTATATGTATAACAACACAAATATTTAAAACGGCAGTTGAAGTAAAAAAGTAAATTTCTCTTGAATTTCGAAAATCATTGAGAATTATTTGAAAGAGTTATCGGAATCTTCCGATGATGAATAAGAGGAAATAATTGAAGCTCCAACTAAGTGCCATTAGTTTTATCCGTAGATCCTTCGTGCAACAAAATAAATGCAGCAATGAAATTAAAACCATGGAAGGAAGACATAACAAATGGTTTTAATAATATTAGCACGGCGTTAACAGTTGCCGAAATATTGGCTCGACAATTTATTAATACTTGAAAATAATAAAGGTCGAATAAAATACATACATATAACATACAAAACATAATTATATTTTTAATAAATATGCATGTGTAATGAATTTATGTAAGAATGTTTATTGAATTAATTTTAGTTTAAATATTATATTTAATTTCGTATGAGAACTAGGTTTAATACATTTTATTTTCTCTTATAACTAAAAAAGTACTTTTAAATGAATATTGAGTTTTTTTAGCGAGGTTTTTTTAAATGCGTTGATTGCGCATTTATCCGGGTTATCGGTCAAATGATTCCCCGTTTTAATGTGTAGAAAACTGAACATTTTTCGATGCGCACTTAAGCGGGAACTACTGTATAAGTTTGTCATTCCGCTTGTTATTTCTACAATATTTATCTTAGCCCCTATAAAGTATATATAGTCCTTATGAGGACAGAAGTTGATTTAACGATGTCCGTCTGTCCGTCCATCTGTCCGTCTTACGTTTAATATGTGTTTTCCGGAGACTCCAGACATGATAGCGGCAAGGTTGTTTTACATTTATGTCACATATAGTCCACCATTTCTTGCCATTAAAATTCAGCCAGATCGGCCCAAAAGTGGCTGAGATATGAGCAAAAAACCCCAATTACCTCTATTTTTTTCCAAAAATCCCTTGCTGTTGTATTTTTTGTATTATGGTTTACAACTTTGCTATTTTGTGGTGAATAAGAACTTCAAAAATAATTACAACTCAAATGAGTTGAGTTGTGAACCATAAAAAGGGCCATATTTCATTTTAATGATATTCAAACAATGTTCCTTCATGGTTCAGTTGTCTAGGTGGTTTGTTAAGGTTAGAAAATGTGAGTCTACTGGTTCGAATCTTTATTTTAAATTTAAAAAATATATTTACCAGTTTCGCTTTTTAAATTTAATTTATAATGAAGTTTTTATTATTTTAAATATGTATGCATATGTAAAAATTATTAAGTTTTTGTCTAGTTGCTCTGTATTCTGCTCGCACAATGGTGAAAGGTATATAAGATTCGGAACAGCCGAATATAGCACTCTTACTTGTTTAACTAAAAGTTGGCTGTAGGATTAATTTTTATTTATATATAAAAAAGAAAAAGCGAACCCGGGGGGCTACTCTCTATTGCGATGCGAAAACAATTTTGATGCGAAAGCTAAATGCCAACTTGGTACTCGCTATCACTTTCGCAAAATATTTTGAAAATGGAGCAATACTGGCAACAAAAATGAAAGATGGCGCAGATTGACAGTAATGAAATGCTAAAATATGTAAAAATATTTGAAATTGGAAAATTTAAATAAAATAGAGAGTAGCCCCCCAGAGAGACAACATGAAAACACAAAAATTTTTAAAACTAGAATTTCATAATCTGGACACTACTGCAATTTCAAAACAAAATTTTAAAACATGGCAGCAACAAAAAATGCAGCTCTGGACTATGACTAAATAAAGAAACAAAAATGTTCATTGCAAAAATTACTTCGCTTTGTTTTTTTTTTATATTTGAAGAGATGCCACTTCGTTTGTTTTTGTTACAGATTGTACGAAAATATTTTCAATATTTGATGAGCTGGATTAACTTAAATCTTACTTTTTTATTGAATGAATTACAAGTTAAGAAGGTTTCGTATTTAAAGCTGTTTTTAAACGCAAGCGACCGTATTGCTTAACTATGACTAGGGTCCAATATCTTTTTTAAGATGCCAATCTTTCAGAGTGTTTCTCTCAACTTCTCTTATAATTTATGCTCTCAGGGCCCTCACTTCTTTTCGGGTATGGTTCTTAAGTCGGTGGATGGTTGTTGGCTTATAATTTTTTCTTTTGGAAGCTTCAGGAAAAATAAAAGGGAGCAGTTAACTCTGGACCAGTAAAAGTACAAACATTTGTATTAATGTTGAAATGTGTTTTCACTTTTAAGCTTGACTGCCAAAATACTGAAATTTGTAAGAGTTTTAAGCTGAAGCCTTATGTCCTTTATTGAAAATCTCGTTTTTCATACTTACATATTGTAAAAGTTGATTGCCCATATTATTAAGGGATTTAATTAAAAATTCTAAACTAAGCACCATATGCCCCACCATATGAATGATATGCCATGCAAAATAATTCTACAAACGTATTTTCATTATTTTATAAACGATTTATAAATAACAAGTACAAGTGTGGCAGACACGAGCCTCAAACAAACAACAGATGCACAAACAAAGATCCTTTGAGTTTCTTAATTAGGACTATCATAATCAAAATAAGTAAAAAATTACTCATCATTATGCAAGTCAAAACTAATTTTCTTCTATACAAATTGCAAAGACCCAAAGTATCCTTTAAGTGAAAGTGAACATGTGCCACTGACCAGAAACTAGACACACAAACTAACCACAACTAAATGAAACAAAGAGAAGAGCAAGATGAATAACAAAACCAATACACAACATCGTTTACACAATATGATGCAACATCAGAACCTAATTGAACACAATGCAACAATTGCTTACAATTTAGTCATGCCATCTATGTTGGTTTGGTTTTTCGTCGACTTTCAATTTATAAAATTATTTAAAATTAAAGAATTTACAAATTATTGAAATTTTTTTCATATTTCGTTTTCTATAAATTCCTTCGATTTCCTACATTTTATTTCCCAGCTTAGATACAGATGAGTTGCACTAACGACGAAACAAAAGTGAAATTTGTTTGTTTCCAGAAAACGTGGCAGGTCGAGGGAAGCAATGCGTTGCAGTGTTAAACAACTGTTGTTATTTTAGCATAGAAATCTGACAGCGTGTCATTAGTTAACTAAATGGGTGAGTGAGTGACTCAACGCTTAAAAATGAAAAGCGAAATTTCTTTAAATGTTGCAACACGCTTTCAGACAACTGACACACTTTGTGTGGCTGCAGCAAAGGAGATAGTTGACGCGGTGAAGTTGAGGAAGATGATGGTGTATGATTAACATAACAGCTTCTCCAAATTATAATGTTTTTGTATTTCGTTGTCTCTTGTTCCCTTAAAATAAATTGCGATAAATGATCCTTGGAAATGATATGAAAAATAATGAACACAAACTGGCTGACTTCTTTTGAAGCTGTTACGTCTTGAGGATTCATTTAGAAACTATTTTCACTTTTTTATTTTGGGGCAACAGCTGTTGCATAAAGACCTCAACTTATTCTTACTTTCAGTTTCGTTTATATTAAATATTGCTGGTATTTAGTTTTTTTTTTTGTTCTTTGAAAAAAAAGAAAAGTGAAGAATCGAAAAACAAACAATATGGTTGCTAATAGTTTTGGTTAGAGTTGGATGTGTTTTTTTTTAATGTTTCTACAGACATGACATGCGTTCTGCGTCAAACATGTGACATGACAACATCAAATATTGAGCATCATGGTGCTGCCTTTTTGAGCAAATTTCCGAGGTTTAATAAAATTCATAATTTATCGCCTTTGCACCGTGTCACGATATGTTTGTGACAGGTTGTATCCTTGTTTGTAGAAAGAACATTTTGTGGCAATAGTAAATGAATTTTAATTAGAATCGGATGCGTGCTTAGCTAAGATGCAGAAATTCACAACAATAACAATAGAGTTTTTAACATTTCTGCTTCAATATGGTGTAAAATAGCAATGCATTTCAAATGCGGCTCGCTTTGTTAACATAAGTATTATTTTGACATAGTTCCAATACATTATTGTCTTCCAAATGTTGCTATCAAAACAAGAAATCTGCTGAAGAAACAATTTTGTCATCGACATTTTTAAGAGATTTAAGTGAATTTAAGTGATTTCAAGAAAAATTTTCTGAACCTACCAATATAAAAAAAACATTGTAGAGTTTTTACGATTAATACTTTTGCAAAAATTTTAAAATTGAAATAAGTTATTTAAAATTTTCTCTAGGTACTATTTAAAAGGTTAAAGTTATGTGTCAAAATTCGGTAAATTATCTTCAAAATGGCACACTGTTTATATGGAAAGCCAGCAAATTTTTTGTCTCAGTGTAACGTTGGGTTAGGTGAGGTAGAGGTGGCAGACAGTGTTAGATGATACATTGGGGCTTATTTATCCATTGTGATACCACGGAAGCCAGTCAAACCTGAATACTCACCGTATAATCAACCAGAACTTCATGGAAAATTTAAAATATACTCCCACTCGATGGCTGATATTCCTTAAAGTAGCATATCTCATGATGGCTGGTCATTAACCACTACCACAGGACAGGTACTTTATGTTTTTATACTCTTTTGTAATTTTTTTCTCGTTTGTCATTTCATGTGAAACTTTTTTTATATTCATCTAAGTCCCCAATAAGTATAAATATTCCGAGTCCTTGAGTAATTATGAGTCGATTAAGTCATGTTCTTCTATCTATTGAAAACACGCTCACTTCCGAAAGACTCAACAGAAAATAACAACTTTAGAAAGTTTCCATTATGGTTAGTATTTTCTGTCCTAAAAATCAGTGATCAGTGTTTACATTAAACAGATTGTCACCATAGCGTTAGTTAATCATTAAAACCCCCGTAACATTTTTGCTCACTCTCATTTAATAAGTCATACTATTAAACTCTGTAAATTTGACTTTTTTCATCTTGCGTTTTATTAGAATTCTTTGCGGTATTTTCCATTAAGTTTTTTAAGCTTAGTTAGAGTTAGTTTAAATTTGAAGATTCTTTTTACTTTTAAACGTTCACCTTGCTGAGAATAAAATAAGTGCTCAATTTTAATACTGAATTTGAACAAAGTCAAAGAGTGTTTAGATATTAAAACATAATTAATCCTCTAATTTGTTTTATCCTGAAAATCAAAATTTAAGGGAATTGGTCCAATAGGTTAATAACCTCCTTGTGATCACGCGAAGGTCGCCCTTAAACAGCTCCTTAAAATTTAATTTATACCAAGGTAATGACAGAGTAGATGTTATATTTGGGGTCTTATGATGGAATTTTAGCCTGTAAGACCATGGTTGGGTAGGGTAAAGATAGGCCTAGGGCCCCGCAATACCTGGAGCTCCTTGTAGTTTCCTATATATAAACATGTAATGATAAATTTCAATTTCTTATTTCTATCTGGCCAACGGGTAATTTTTTTATTGTAGTGCCTTGCCAATAATATACGGTAAAATCAGTATTCGCTTTGTAAAACTATCATTTACTAAACCGGAGCATGTAATAAAACTTTTGTGTGGCCAGAGTGTTTACAAGATAATAGAACAAAAAGGACCCGAACCCCCCGGGGCTTTTTAAGTTAAAAAAAAACTCGGTGATAAAATCATTTTTAGCAAATAACAAAATAAACCAAAATTAACGAAAAATTTTGTTTATAATACAAAATTTGAAAACGTAAACAAAAATGTTTTTTGAATGATTAACAACATATTTTTGAACTTTTTAAATATGACTTAAGATGTTTTGTCAAAATGCCACAGAGTTAAATTAACATTTATAATATCAAATATAAAGAAATATATACAGGAAAATGTATTAGAAATCCATTTTTCAAGATACTGAAAACGACAAAATTGAATTTACAAATACCATATAATGACCACTCCTGAAATATTCAAACTCCCAAACTCCAAAATTAAACTTATTTTTTATTATTTTCATTTTCGCAACTGCGGCAGCAACCCTAATTAATGGCTCCTCCACAATGTGCATAAACATTTTTCTGAAACGGAAAATGAATTTTTAAAATTGATCGTCCTTAAAATTTATACATTTTTCTCTTTAAGATTTATAAAGTTGAAAAAAATGATATCGGTAAAAAGTGCATGCAATAAAGACGCATTCTTCTTGCTCATTGAAAGTAGAGACAGGTTTTGCTTGTCATCTATTTAAAACCAAAGTTGCCTAGTTATTCTACGCATGTATTTTTAGTTCTTTTTTTGAAGAACCGAACTTTGAGTTAACAAGAAAAAACCCAACGCCTGCAAAATTTAGTAAAACCCGTAAAGTGGTGACGAAGCTAGCAAGCTCAACTGCGCTTATGTTTACCACTACGCCCCTCACAACCAAGTGATTCATATGATAAATTGCAGTTCTTCGGAAAGCAGCTCTTGTTTAGATATGAGTAGCAGTCATGGGCACGATGAATTCTGGGCTATAAAGGAAGTATGGCTTTATTTGCCTCTCCTTTTGCCTAAAATACCGTTTCTTACCGATCTGCAGTAACCACCGTTCTGTAGTGACAATCATTCATTTCTACTGGAAAAGTGTGATCAATCTTACAGTTTGAGTAGAACCCGTACAATGGTGCCAAGTCTAGCAAACCCATCCGTCATAATGTTTCGTTGCATGTCCTGCCCTGGCACACAGAAAATATACAATGGAGGATTTCAAGGCCAAAATAGCGGTACGGATGCTAGTGCTAGAATTCACAGGAGTTGAGGATACAGAATACTAACAGAACTGTAAAAAGTGATGTGTGAAAAAGGCCCAAATCAGTTGCGAGGGCAGCTTTCGAAGAAAAAGACAGAAAGCTTTTTTTGGTAGTGAAGTGGCAATGTGTTAAAACAGGCAGCAACAGTCAACACAAATGGCGTGATCAAAACCAAAATAACAAAACACAAGCCACGTTAAACAAATGCATTAGTTCAACAAACGTTGTGTTTTGTGCAAAAAAAAATTATTTCAAAATTTTTTTTTTATTTAATAATGTTATTTATTTACTTAAATATTATTTATTCGTGTTGTGTTAAACTTAAGAGTTAATTTTTACAACAGCTTTGCAAATAAATCTCAACTAAATAAATTTGTCTTCATTGTATTGCAGCATAAAAGATGATGCAAAGAGAAATGCAAAAAGGGCAGCTTTCTTAGTAAGAGACAAAAAGAAAAACGCAAAATCTTCCGTTTCGTGACAGTTCTGTTTGTATTCTGTGGTTGAGGAAAAACCGCTAATTTAAGCTTATCGGCATCGTCTTTAATTACAAGTATCTTCCACTGTTGAAACAGCAGCTGATTGAAGCCAGTGGACAGCTTCGTTAAACACAGGTACATATATCTAAATCTAATTTATCGTTTCTCCATCAATCCCGGAACGGCATCAGCGTTTTTTAAGACGGTTTTTTATTCACACTGGGGAAATATTATCATTCTTCAATTGCGAAATTACCTTACAGTGTGCGAATAAGAAACTTTAAAACACATAATAAGAACGAGGTCGGTAAAAACTAATCATTATAGTTTTTAACAGATGCGATATATTGGAATTGTTTTGAACTTATACTCTAATTAATACTCGGGCTTATGCAAACTATAGGCCTAATTTATTCCCCCTATCATTCAAAAGTCTTATACCCGAATTTTCAACGTTATAACATCATAAAATTTCATTGAAAAACACTTTTGATCATAATCTTGAAAGCTGTTTTGGCAGAAGTTCATGTCCGGGTTGACTTTATATATTTATATAACATAAAGCATTCATTACATATTAAATACGTGTGTATCTAAATACCAGGGTTCGAAAATAAACAGAACATTATTTAGCGGACGATTCCAAACCCAGAAACGAAATCTTTTTTCTTAGTGTTTGTCTATTTGAACACAACCCTTAATACCAGGGACATAACAGTTATAACCAATATTTGAAAAAATCCTGAAATAATAATTTATCACGAATTTTTAAAACCTGCTCTCTGAATAATTGTTACAAATAACCAATATTTTTTTGGTCTTCGATAACCGTTATAGTTTGTTTTTGTTTTTTTTGGGCTTCCATAACCATTACAAAAGATTTTAATTTTTTTTTGGTCTTCCGTAACCATTACAAAAGACTTTTATTTTTTTTGGTCTTCCGTAACCATTACAAAAGATTTTTATTTTTTTTCGGTCTTCCATATCGAATTTCACACAAGTTTTATGAAAATATTCGTTGGAGTTCAGCCAATGACACTCCTAATAAAATCTATGAAACAGGTTTCTTTACAGTCAATGTTTATGAAAAGCTTCATAGAATTAATGAAACTCTTTACAGAAACAATAAATCGTCAGGTAATGAAGCATTTTATAGAATCTATGAAGCAGTTTCATAAAAGTCATTCCTAAAAAGACCTTCATTAAATTATCATTTTTATTAACATTTGTATTACTAGCAATATTTGCATTTGAAATTACTTTAATTAGTTCGCTCAGGCCAACCGATAGTTGAGAATGTTAAGAAATAATTATTTCTTTCTGGCTCGAGCCAGGAATCGAATCCGGGTCCTATCGGTTTCAGAGTCCACATCTTAGCTACTACACCAACAGCACTAACTACTCAATGGTATATAAATACAATTTTAGTGCGAAATTTCTTGTAAAAAAAAAATCGGGAAAATATGTCTAAAACTGGAGCGATTTTATTTAAACTCAGCACCATGATTGTGTGGCATAATTGGTTTCTATTTACCTAATATGAGAAAGATATCAAAAAATTTGCGGATCCTTACCAAAATCATTAAAAAAAAGTTCGTCCTTGTGCAAATATAAGTGCGAAATTTTATAAAAATAACTTAAGATTTAGCGTGGTTATAGAAGACAGAAAAAATAAAAATCTTTTATGATGGCTATAGAAGACCAATAAGAATAAACATCTTTCATAATGGTTACCAAAGACCAAAAAAATTAATAATCTTTCATAATGTTTATGGCAGAACTATAATTTTCTGGGTAATTTATAATTATTATTACAGGACCAATTTTTTTTCAGTTATTTTTTCCATAACCTATTGGATATTTAAAAAATCATAACAGTTATTTCGGGTCCCTGCTTAATACCGATCGTAACTATTTTCAAAAATAAAGGGAACATTATTTAGTGTTCTGTCCTTAGTGGTTATGTAAGCATACATTATATTTAAATGTTCTATAGTGTTTTCTTTTTCATTGATAAAAGAATTAGAAAACAACAATTTTTAGCAACGACCACAGTACAAATAGTTTGTGATCACAAACAGAGAACGTTATTTTTTTAATGATTTACTACACAAACACTATAAGCGTTTGCATTTTCCACCAATCTGCCGAACGTAACACTAAAGAAAAACGTTTAATGTTAATTTTCGAACACTGCAACATACTCGTACATACGAAATATAAAATGTTCCCATACATACATGCGCATTAGGGTGGTCATTAAAAAACTGTTTAAACTCACGGTCTCTCCCCCTAGAAATATACAAGAAACTATGAAATACAAAATTTTGGGCGAATTAAAAAAGAATTAGAGGTGTTTCAAAGCGACTGAAATTATGAATAGTAAATACAAGGCGAAAAATCACTTTTTTTACTCTAGATGATAAATTAATCGAATTGTATGCGATACAATTATTTTTCCAATTTTTACTTGACCGAAAAGTTCGAGCACACACCTAAAATATTTTTAAAATTGATATCTGTAATATAATGTTTTATTCAAAAGAGTCAAAATTTTGAGATATAGAAAATTTTTTTTGTTTTGGATGCTCCTCAGGTGATGTCAAAAACGAAAAACAGTTTTGGTGTGTTTTTCAAATCTCCAATTTCAAATTTAAAAAAAATTTTCTTTAACAAAATCGAAAAAATGGAGATCTGTGACTTGTTTAAAACACCTTAGAGAATGCAAATAAAAAATTTTACAAATATCACAGGGTACTCTTGGGTAGGGCAACGTTTTTATTTTTACGGATTTCGAAGAAAATGCTTTTTTGACACAAAATTGGTCAATGGGTTAAAGTTCATATAGTCTTATTTAATTCTAATTAAGAATATTCAGAGTTCTATGGCATAAACTATATAAGCTATTCTGAGTATGCGGTCAAAAGTGAACCACGGCAAAGGTCAAAGGTACATTTTTGGAAACTTTGAATACTTCATGAAATTATAAATAGAAAAAATAACAGATTTACTGCTTTACCTATGCGAAGATAATGAAGAACCACTCTAATGCGCATCTTTTACTACAATCTCATGTTCGTGGTTTTAAAAAAATTTTAACTTACAACAATAAATACAATAACATAAAATTGTTAATACCACAATTGCCACATAAAGTGGATTTTTTTTTCTTTTTGCAATTGCTAACGCTTTTGGTGATGTTAACGACTATTGTATGAATTGTATATTTTTACGAATAAACAAATGAATTGTTGTTGCAGTTGTTGCAGCAGAAGTTGTAGTCATATGCAAATTGTCACCCCATTTAAAATTGTGGTTTTATTATAGTGTTTTTTCACCTTCCAACGGCACGATTTATCTTAAAGTTTTTTTTTTTTGGAAACTATCAAACGCATTTGAATGCTGAGAATTTTTACCATAGTTGTGGTTTTATTAACGCTACTGTAAATACACTTACTCCGTTTATTTTATTTGTAATATTCGTAGCAAGTTGCGCAAATTTGGTACAGATGTACTTTTTTAATAATAATCACTATTCACAAATGGAAATTTTAGTACAATTAGAGGAAAATTCCTCTAACCCTTCACCGGACTTAAACGATTATATATGAGTTTGTCATTCCGTTTGTAATTTCTACAATATTGGATTTAGACCCTATAAGGTATATTTATTCTATGAGTAGCTATTTCCTAAGACCCCAGATATTAGGGGGACTAGGTTGTTATACATTTATGTTGTTTTTACTCCTAGTTTTATACACAAATGGTTCACAAAAGGCTGAGATATGAGCCAAACACCAGAACTACCTAATTTTACAAACAAATCCTTTGTGGTTGTTCTTTATGTATATCTGGAGAACGGCAAGAGCCAAAGTTTTCAAATTAGGTAGAAGCATCTTGGTTATTAATACACAAAATCAGACAAAATGTGGGCGGTTTGGGAAGTGGGCGTGGTTCTTCTCATACAAAGACATTATAGATCTCTGTACAGCTGGAGAACAGCAAGAGCCAAAATGTACAAAATAACTTATCAATACACAGAGAAAAATTATTTTTAATATTATCACCTCCAATCAAACGACTTTTAACAAAAATTTTTTAACATATTATGAGTAGTTTTACCATATTATTGTCAGCGGCAGTAATATTAAGGGAAATTACTCCTAATTTAGAAGCCACAACCATACAATGCTTGTCTCCGAACAGGCCATGGTGAATAATAACAAAAATGTGGTTAACACATTTAATAGCATGGTTGTTTTTCAACCAAAGCATACTATTTTTTTTTTTTTTTTTAACCAAACAATTATTAGTGGTAAACAAGTTATTGTCCTCCATCAAGAAGCCACAGCCATAATATGGTTAAGGCTTTTTTATCCAGGACTAATATAACCATAATATCAATGCCAGGGTCAATATTAACCATTGGTTACACTGAAAAAGGTTAATTAACCAAGCAATAGCTGCTTGGACTCAATATATGAAATATAGAAAAAGGAATATTTTTATGGGCTTTCTGTACAGGCTCGTTTTAAAAATTTGTTCGGTCTTAAATCCACTTCATTTCAATTTACAGAGCATTTCCCGAATATAATGATTTTATGAATTTTGATAATTATTCGAATCAATTTACAATATATTTCGTTAATATTAAAAATAATTCGAAGTGAGTGTTAGAGCTATAAATTATTTTGTACAGCCAAAACACTTTAATTAATGTTTTTGCTAACATTTCGAAAAAATTATTATTGTGTACACTTTTTCAACAAAAATTCCATAAGATTTCTTATGCATATAAAAGCAATTTTAATGAGTGTGTTTAAACCTGTTTAAAAGTTAATATGTAACTACTTATTTGTTGTCTCTTTTTGTAACTACATGTTTTTATAACACTTTTAAGTATAAAAGAAAGATATTATGTATTTTTTAGGTTATAATTAGCCAAATTATAAAGGATTACTTTTGGGACAACGCGAACAGAAATAAGTACTTTTTCTAGTAGAAAAATAAGAAGCCTTCTCTTCAAGTTCTCATTATTTTTCTGCTTTTTTTGTAAGCAAAGTTTTTGCTGGGTAGTTTTGTTAAAAATAACCCAAATAAAAGCCAATTCGTACAATTTTAAAACTCTTTTTGCCATCCCTGATTTGCTGCAGCGCATAATCTCTAAATTCAAGTACTTTAAATGCGAGTAATAAAATGCAGTCTACTCGTACGTAAATTTCAAATGGCAGACACACAGTCCTTACAGTACGGCCATATTTGTTGTCGAGAGACAGCAAAATGACAAAATAGTGTTTAAAAAGGTACCCGTGTAACTGTATCTCTGTGTTTACTGCATATCTAGGTGAAATATGACGACGACACCATCCATGTGTGTGTGAACAATTTTAATTTGCTAAAATGTCGAATCAGGTACATTTCCGCTGCTAAAAGCTTTCTACAGAAGTTTCTCATTTTTACTTTTTGGGTTTTTGTGGATAAAAAACCAAAAACATACACACTATATGCATTAAAGTTGATCGAATTTTTTGGTCACAGAAATAAAAGAACTCGAAAAAAGTTTAATAAATAAAACCAATTCAAATGAAACCAATGAAAATGAAAAACAAATTGCAATAAATATCCAATAAATAGAGTTTGCAAATAACAATAAAATTAAACAACCATTTGCAGTTTATAGCAACGAGTTGTTTTATGGAAAATATTCATTATTTTAAAATGTTGCTTCATTAATTTTCCACATACAAGTCATGGTACACACAAGCACATGTGAAATGTTCTTACTTTTTAAATTAACATACAATTAAAATTTAAATCAAATTTGCTATGGGATAAAAAAAACAAAGACCATTTGGAAGATTCTTTATTTCCATGACATGCGTAGAAAAAAATTCGGGACGCAACATGTATATCTGTCATTTTAATCAGTTCAGTTAAAAAATTGTTTTGTTGGCCCATTCACAATGTAAGCAATAGTTATGCCATGACTAGTTTTTCTTTAAAGAAACAGAAATTTGTAAAGAAATTTTCGTTGCTGACAAAAATTGTGAGCCGATTTTATCTTGCAATTAAGTTGATTTAGCTGCACGCAGAGAAAAAATATGGTTGGGCATGGTTACGGCAACAACACTATGTTTAATGTAACAATATATTGTTGTCGTACACAAATAATTGTTATTTTTATTTAATATCAACAATATTATAGTTACTGTAAACATATCAATGTTTATCGCAATTATGAATTTGAGTATTGTTGACCGAAAAATAATTATTTTTCCAACAACTTAATTATGATAACTTTCTAAACATATTATATTTCTCACAACCTTATTATGATATTTAATAGCCATAACATGATAACTTTCTATACATTTATCATATAATGTTTAAGATGCAATCAAACTATTTTTACTCTAATCATATTATGTTAGCGCCATTTGTAAAATAATTTTGAAGAAGTTGTGTCGTTTTTTTTATTTGTGAGCGGTTAAACAATTAAAAGATAAAATTCCATAAAAAAAATAAGTTTAAAGAAATTAAAAAATTAAAATAATAGCGGAGTTCATTCAAGTATTAGTGATGTAATAGTGCAAATGCAAAATATCATAGTTTTTTGTAAAATCTAACAACAAAACACACAGAGATTTCGTTATATTTTATGAAAGTGCTACGATATTTCTGTGGTTTTCATAGGCAACCGCGTATGTCTTAAAACAAATTGTTCAGGAAAGCCGAAAACCCATTCTAGATCAAACTATGGGCTAGGTATTGCACATTTTAAACATTGTCATTACGTTACCAAACGGAATTGATCCATCTTTTTTCAAAAAAATATAAAGAGCGTTCAAAATTAGGCAATATGGCATCAACATCTTACAATCAAAAAAATGGACACACGCGGTTGCCCATGAAAACCACAGATTTTTCATTTGCTCTTTTGCAAGCCTTATATTGAACTCCGCTATTTGATTAACATTAAGAAAAATTGTAAGAAGCCACAAAATAAAAAATCGATTCAAAAATATTTAAATTTATTTTGTATTTTTATGACAGCTATGAAAGGTGCTGTATCATAATATGATTGCTTCTAAATTAATTATGATTAACATGATGATAATATGATTACTTCTTAGCTTATTATGACATGACAATAATATGATTAATTTCTTAGCTTATTATGATTAACATGACAATAATATGATTAATTTCTTAGCTTATTATGATTAACATGACAATAATTTGATTACTTCTTAACTTAGTATGATTAACAGAATAATAATATGATTAAGGGAAAAATATTATGATGACATATTACGAGTATATTGAGTCATAATATGTTTCAATAATAATCTTAATATGGTGACTACAATCATAATTCTTATCATAATATGTTGCTCTTAGAATATGCTTACCACAACCATGTTTTTTCTTTGCGTGTGTTTAACACGTAAAAAAATCATCAAGAATTCTAAAGTTATGTTCACATTTAACAAATATTTGACGAAAAAATCCAAAAATGCGTGACCGCTAAACTGATCTACTTTAAACTTTCTTTTTAATGATTTTTCTTGATCTACTTAACTTTATAACTGAAAAAAGTAAACAAAAATATAGTACACATAATGTCAAATGTTTGTTTAATGTTACAGTAGCTTAAAACTAGGTTCGACTGGTAAAGCTAGTAAAACTCCCGGCAGAAGTCTTCCCAGTCGACTATAATTTGAAAAAATTCAAATTATGTATAAATGTCAACAAACACTACTCCCTCTATCCTTCTTCACATAACGGACTGCATAATAAGGCGGAAAACTTACAACGGCACTCTTTATCAATAGAAATGTCCATTTAAATCGTGTTGTAACTTCGATTGATATCGAATGCCGTAGTTTTCCCCCTGATAATCTTATTCAATCGCTTTTCCTGATCAAAATACGGTAAAATTATATTGTGGAAAAAAATTGGCAGTTAGTCGCCTGCTTGTTATCTACATTTTTATTTAGACATCGTTATCTATATGTGATTTTATTTTGTTAGGATCAGCACTCGGGGGATGACCCCTACTCATGCATTTCATTTTGTTGGAACGGAGAAAATAGGTTATGGGAAGAAGGATAGAGGTAATTAAAGAGATTTTAGGATGGGAGTTTTTATGAGACAGGCGCGGATCAAGGTTAGTTCCCCCCACCCCAAAATGATAAAAATATGTTTTCTTCATATCGCTAAAAAGCGATTTGCCAATAATAAAAGATATATTTCATACAAAATTTTTTTTCAAATCCAAATATGAGCCATCTATGTATATGCCAAGGACAAAAGTTTGCCGTTGCTAGTTTCTTATTAACTACTTTTTTTTGCAGAAATAAAAGTTAAAGATGGATTTTTTTTTAAATCGTTTTAAAGATTTTAATATTCACTAAAATAGAAAAAAAAATCAAAGTAAAATTTTTGTTATGGACCTCCTCAGTTAATTGCTCTGTGTTTTTAACAAAAAACTTTTAATGCAACTTTTAATGCAAAGTAAATTTTAAAACCGCTTGAAATTTTATCACATTTTAAGAACGGTCGTTTTGAAATCGATTGCGAATAATATAACAATTATTTCTGCCAAAAAAATCAAGAATGATTTTATAAAAATAAAGTTAAAAACAATCAAAATATGGGTTATGACTTTATTTCCGGTACCTGAATATAATTATAGCTTTGTTATCAGGATTGATAGTTCTTTCAGGGCTTGAAAATAAAACGTTCATGAAATTTGTCTTGCTTTTTAGATAATAAGGAACTCGTTTCCAAATACATTTTCACAAATGTCAATTTTAAGCAAATGTATGTGGACAGGTATTGTTTTATTTAAAAAAAATTATAATTTGGTAAAATGATTTAAATCAGTGCTCGAGAACATTTTTTAGCGTACGGTACACACACACCCAGAATAGAAAGCTATATATTTTTTAGAGTTTGTGTATTAGTAACCAACCCTTAATGCGGTTCATAATTATTTTCACGAAAGTAACAAAGATTATGTAGTGTTCTGTTTCTTGTTAAAAACAGAACAATTGTAGTAATTCTTTAGAACAGTGCTTCCAGGGGGGAAAAAAAACCTACGCTTTTCTTAAAAAAAAGTTACGTTTTATTGCATGAAAATTAAAAAAAGGTTAAAACTATTGAGTGCAACTATTTGTAGTCAAAATGTTTGATAATTTATTAAAAACATTTCGGTTAATCAATAAAACTATTTTTCACTTTAGAGATATTTTTATCTAAGTTTGCTCAAAATCTTGTTTGTACTCGAAAAATTCTTTATGGTCACATTATAGCATAGAAATATTTCATGTTTTTTGTCAAATGTTTTTCAAGCCGTAGCCGTAACTTTAAACTCATAATATAATTTTGTTCTGGTATGTACACTTTGTGTTCACACCATCACACAAACTATAAACACTCACACATAAAATAAAATGGTACCCTGATCCAATGAAAAGTATTATTGTTTAGAAAAATTTCAAAAAACGATGAAGTCGTATGGGATGTCAAAATTTGTTCATAATACTTGTAATTTTCGTGACACATTGCATTCACACTATCACACTATTCACACTATCACACGGACTTGAGTTTTTGACTTGTATTAATACAAAGTATAATAGTGAAAACTAGCCTCTATTAATTAAATCTTCTTATATAAAAAAATACGAACTAACAAAACTAATAAACATGTTTTCTAATATAAATTCCCTTATTGCGGGCTTTGATTTACTTTGAGGAATATTCTCTCTGATATTTCAGTGCAAAAATTGGATTTATTAATTACCATTAATACTGAATACCAAGTTTAAAAAAGTTGCCGCATTAAATAACCATGGTCAGAATTTGGTCAGCTCACGTTATTTTTACACTTTCTCTTAATTCATAAATGTTGTAATTTAAATTCAGTTAGAAAAAATGACACGCATGGATGTAAGGGACCTGCCCAAAAACTTTTAAGATTTAAAAAAGTCTTTATCTTTTTCGACATACAAAGTTAAATAAAAAAACTCAAGAAATTCTTAATTAAAAAAAATTGCTTTAAATTCAAACGTTCGGCCACTTCAATAGAAAAAATACAATACTAAATCTTTTTTCCGACTTCATTTAAATTTTTATAACAATTTCACACCTTTTTAATTTTTTCATTTTTTGGTCTATTTCTTCTTGCCAAATACGAACGAATTCTTGATTTTGTAGCAGTTTTAGGTAAATTACACGAAACTTTTTTTCTATCCACTTTTCTTTTAGTTCGTGTCATTGTCTTGAATGTCATCTTGACAAATGCCATTTAATTGCACGAATCGTTTTGTAAGTGTAGTAAAATGTTACATTTTATTTTAAGTTGTTAATTTCTCTTCTGGTGCCCTACACTAGCTCTTAGAAAAATTTTTGTGAGTGATAACGTCAGCAATTTTGTTGAAATAAGAACATGGCTTATACCCCTTTTACAAAGTGACAGACAGAAGGCAGACAGACGAAGTTTATAGGCGAGAGAGGAAAAAAGTAAAGTGTGTCACGCATACAGCGTCGCCCCCTTACCAGCAAACTTCGTCTGTCTGCCTTTCACTTGCGATATTGTAAATTGGGACTTAGGAATCTGTAACTTTTGTTAAGAATTTTTGACAGTTTTTGATTAATATATACATATATAATATTTATTTGAGAATAACTAGAAAATCCATTAAAATTCTTCTTCAGGTAGCAATTTGAGTGGATAATCCGGCAAAATTTTACACTCACCTCTTGCTTAGGTGCGGGAGCTAATTAACGACCACTGCTTTTGTTGAATAGCAACAGAAACTAAGAATCGTCGTCTCAAAGGCCGAACTCTTCCACAAGTGGTAAAAAATCTGCCATTTATTGGACTTTTAAGTACTATTACTTTCCGCGTCTTTGGGTTTGCATCAAAACCACCACGTGATCCCCGAAAGTATGTTGTCAGCGGAAAGATGAAGCTTCCGAAAAGACAATCTCATAGCCAGATTGTTGGCATGTCACTGGAGGAAACTAACTCATCCAAACTAAAAAATTTAATATCGTTGAGATGATCACTACAACACCCGGGGGGACTAGGTGTTAACCAGTGGTGGACCTTAACCAAGAGTTTTTGATGGGACCATTTGTGGCCAAAAACCCGACAGAGATATCTGCAAGACTAACAGTCATACTGCTGCCAGACTTGGGAACTTATTTCCAAAGTTGGGGGATTTCAAAGAAAGACATTTGGGAATTTTTTGGGAATTTCGAAATAAAATTCTGCTTTTTTTTTGGGGATTTTGCACATTTTTAATATGTTTTCCATTCTTTTATTATTTTTCTTTGTTTCGTATATAAAATATGGAAAAAAAAGAACCAAAACTTTTATCTTACTCTTATCAACAACTTATACGGTGTTAAGGGTCCTAATTAAGATTACCATTTTTGTTAAGTGTGATAAAGGTACTTAATAAAATTATGTTATTTTTCTTGAGTGAGTGTTTTTTTAAAAAAATAATCTAAAACGAAAACACATTCAAATTTTTATTTTTTAGAGACAATTTTCAAGCAAATCTGTCTACCCCAAAAATTACTTATGATGCATCGAAGTATTAAATAAATGACGGATATATGTATTTTTATTATTGGTTTTAAGGATGGCTAAAACCGATTGAACAAGCTCCAAATTCTTATAAATTGGCTTATTCGTCTTCAAAAACAGCATATTGTTCTGCTTGTAATTCCTTACTGGAATCGCATAAAAAGGATTTTAACTAGTCGCTACAAGCAAAATAAAATACCGTTTTTATTTAGAGATTTTTGGGGATTTCTTATTAAAATTGTTCTTACTATTTTAAAAAAAAATTAAAATTTGATCAGAAAAAAACATAAAACAAATATTAGCGTGTTTTAATTTGGGGATTTTTTTATTTTTATTGGGGACAAGGAAAAAAGTACCTGGCAGCCCTGTTATAAAGTGTGTTTGGTTTTTTTTAGTATACTTTGGCAAATCACCATTCAAAGACTTACTCTAGAACAACATTACAAAGCGGGGAACTTTATTTTCAAAGTTCACGCTCTGTTCGCCAAACTTCTAGAACACTTCGTTAATCGTCTATCTGAGCAGCTAATACACAATGCTTTTAATCGATTTATCACCACATTTATTGCTTTTGATTATATTCACTTACATCGAGTCCCTACAGTGCGTACAGAAGTAGCAATCGCTGCTGTTAACCTGAGTTTGAAAGAGGACTAAAATTTATCAATAAGACGCGGTTCTCAGCAACTCGTCTCTGCCCGTCCACTACTTGAAATTTTGAGGTGAGATCTTGGCCTACACTTATATTTTATCTTACTGGTACAAGAATTAAGGCCAGCGGATCATCAATTACGTCGTGTGTTCAGTGAATCTTCAGCGAAAAGGCTTATTTCTGGCTAAACGGGTATCTATACAAACATAATTGTTCTAGGCAGGTATGGGACTTTTTTTAAATATATATGAAGAATATAATTCATAAAAAATTCGAATAACTGCCTAGGAGCCACCCCTAGGTAGACAAAGTGCATGACCGACATCCATTCGTTTTTTGTCCATAACATTTTCTCAAAACATACTTGCACCTTATCACCATCCATTAGCGGCGCTTCCATTAAATATGGCGGTTTAATGAAATTCTTAAATTTGGCCTTTGCAGCATTAGGATGCCCTTAAACGAGCCAAATGTATGACCAACCCCACTTTATGTTTCTTCTCCATCATTTGCTTCTAACATTCCTAGCCGCCATCTCCGTTTCTTAAGAAATTTTTAACACATGCTAGAAATATATTGAAGAAAAAGTCCCATAACTGCCTAGGAGTCGCCCCTAGAGGATTATGTGTATGACTGACCTACAGTGATGCCAATTTGTGGCTAGATTAAGCCATTTTTCATCTCGTTTTGTCATGAAAAAATCAATTAAGGCTTAATTATTAAGCCATTAGCCATTTTTAACAAGATTTCTGTATGACGTGCTAAAATCCCAATTTTTCATATTTGATAAATACACTGAAATTTATTGTTGAGGGAAAGCGCATTTCACTGGTTTCTTGGGCCAGATCATCAGGAAACTTCATTTAAAAATTTTAGAAAAACTTAAGATATTATACAAATAAAACTGTTAAGCAAATAAGAATTATAAACAACAGTTAGACTTGTAACAATATCAAAGCTTAAACAAAACACCAACAATAAACAGTGAGTTTATCTTTTCCTACATTTCCCTTCAATTGGTTGGCTTTTTCCGACTCGAATTGTAGTTGTAAGTGGGTAAAAAGAAAAAACAAAATTAAAAAACAAATTGCTTCATTTTATTGTCTTCGTAAGAAAACAATAAAAAAAACCAATTTGCCAGTTCAGTTTTTTGCACAGGCAAAGCTATTTTTGGGAATTCAAAATTTATTTTTAATAAATTTTAATTTAACCAAATTTTCTTCAAGTTTTTAAAATTTTTAGACCAAAAAATGCTGCATTAGTTGTGTTGCAACGTAAAAAAAAATTTTATAGATATTTCAAGCTTTTTATTTATTAAAGATTTTTCTTATGTTTAGTTTAGTGTTACTAAAAATTTATTGAAAAAATCCCTTCCCAACAGACCAAAACACAGCAAAATGTAAATGAGTTGTAGAATAAGCTTTTTATAAGAGATTTCCTACAACATGACAACCAATATGATTGCAAATGGCTTGGTCTCGCAATAGTTTTGTAAGTGTTTTTGAGAATGATGTCCCGTTATTTGAATTTTGTATTATTAGTTTCAGTAATTGTGTTTTGTTCAAAGAGTGAAATGATTTAAAGAGTTTTAAGCAGTGCACAATTTAAAAAAAGTTATTAAGTATAAATGATGAAACAGAACTGGGGCTGAACGATGTTTTTCATACAGTTTGACATAAAATTATGCTAGAGAATGCGGTCGGGAAATAAAATCAATTTTATTTTGGGGACGTTTTTCCTAATGCTCTCACATAAAGACACTTATTCTCTTAACAATGCTACCATACTTTCATTCAATTTCATACAATTTGTAAACAAAGAAAAATAAGAACAAAAGAAAAAGAAAGAAATGAGAGTGATTTTGAAGTTACTGCCGACGTTTTAATTATGCAGGGGTGTGCTGGAAATCGCAAACGCAAAACGCAAGAATTTTAAAAGTAGGTTTTTTAGTAAGATTTTTGTAAAAAAAAGAATTTTATGACAAATATTATACAAAAATTTCTCTATTAAACAGAATTTTATTACAAAAATTAGAAAAATTAGAAAAAACGTGTATTAAAAACAGCCTCTAAATTCTTGCGTTTTGCGTTTGCGATTTCCAGCACACCCCCCATGGGCTTTAGAATTTTTGCCTGAAGTTGAAGACTCAATTCCGTTTCATCATTTATATAAGTAAAAACTTTTTGTAAATTAGAACAGAGTGTTCGTAAAAAAGTTTATCTGGAACCACCACTTTAAAAAATTGATAATTTTGTTACAAAAACTAACATAAATGTTGAAACAATGCACGGAATGATATGAGATTTTGCAAATGTTCGTTTCATTCGACTGTAAACTACACTGTGAAATTTCATAAAGAACCGTCTATAATTTACCCTATGACCAATATAAACCCTACTCCCAGAAAACAGTTTAGTACGCCTAAACACGTCACAGTTTTTTACGACTAGAAATGCCACTGTGAAATTTCGTGAAGATTGGTCCATAGTTTACCCTAGGCCCCATATAACAGTTTATCGTAACAAAATTTGGCATGTCACAGTTTTTTAAGACTATAAATATCACAAAAAATTTTCGTGTAGATCGGTCCATAATTTACCCTAGGCCCCATATAAACCCTACTCCCGAAAAACAGTTTATCGTAACACAATTTGGCACGTCACAGTTTTTTAGGACTAGAAATGCCACTGTGAAAATTCGTAAAGATTAGTCAATAATTTACCGTAGACCCGATGTAAACCCTTCTCCCGAAAAACAGTTTAGTACGCCTAAAACCGTAATTATAATGGTATCAGAATAAAATTGAATACTTCACAGTTTTATAGGACTAGAAATAGCATTAAAAAATTTCGAGATGATCGGTCCATAATTTACTATATGCCCCATATAAAACCCAATCTTGTAAATTAATTAAATACGCCTTAAATCGTAGCAGATAAACTTATTGTGGTTTAATTTCTTCCAACTAATAGGATGTTCACATTTGGCTTCTTAAACGCGTTTAAGCAGTTCGAACGTGATTAAGCTCTAATCACTTCAAAATCGAGATGATTACCCATACATTGAAGTGATTTGTTAATCACTTCAAATTGACATGATTACAACTAAATCACTTCATAAATAACATAGAATCCACTGAACATACCTCAAATGTAGAATCGCCAACATGATCGTGTACAACCGGCCAAGATTTCTGCTTAATGTTTTTATTTTTTTCCTTAAATAATTGAAATGATTAAAATAAACTTCTAATAACTTTATAAAAGTGTTTTTATCCATTTTTAATACTTTAAAGAAATATAAATTTGTTTGTTGTTTTTTTGTGTGTTTGTTGTGTGTTTTTTTCTTAATCATCTGTCATCTTAATCATCTCAAATGTAATGTGAACGGCTTTGATTAGCTAAATCAATATTTTGCTTAAACGCGTTTAAAAACCTAAGTGTGAACTTAGCATTAGCCTGCAGCCTTTTGAAATTCACTGTAAACGCTAAAACTAATTTCACCACTGTATTGAAATTTATGTTTTTTAATACCAGAAATACCTCTGTGGAATTTTGGGATGATTGGTTCATACAATGGCTCCAATATAAATCCCCTTCTAAAAATCATTCAAGTTCGGCTTAAGCTGTTATGAATCAAGATATTTTACTCAAGATTGTCGGTCAATAATTTAATATAATTTAATATATATGTCTGTTTTTGTAAAGATAAATTAATAATATAAAGACATCATATAGATATCACTCCGGAAAAATTCGAAATGTCGGTGGAAGGTATCAAAGATTCGGCACAGCCGAATATAGCACTCTAACTTGTTTTTATTAATATTGATGGGTTTCTTGTAATAAAATATTTAGCCATTTTAAGAAGTGAAGAGTTGGCATCACTGCTGATCTCCATTAGTTTTTCGTCCTAAACATTTTCTCAAAACATACTTGGCTTTTATCACCACCCCTTAGGGGGCTCTATACAATTATTGAAATTCTATGAAATGCTAAAAACAATTAAAATTTTTCATCTTTTGTGAATAAAATCAAAAGTTATTAAAATATTTTAATTATTTATGGCTTGTTTTGTTTGGAACTTTGTTTTCTACACGTGTAAAAAATTTGAAACATAGCTGCATGTTCCAATTCTTTATGCCGTTAAAAAAAATTATATATCTTGCTAATAACTTATTTTTTTTTTTGCCAAATAAAATTATGTTTCTATGCTCCAAAAGGAGCAGGTTTTATGTATGAATTCATGCCTGAAATCGCTTCAAACCTGCTGATAGGATGGCTGATTTTTGTATGGGGTGTTCCCGGTTTGAAGGACTATTTTTTGCTGACAATAAATGCTTTTTTTAACATGCAAACATCCTTAAGTGGTTTTTTATAAGCTAACTTTATTAAAGTATTCATTAATTTTTCGCTTTTACCTGATTAAATGCATTTTTTAGTCACTTTCGTAAACCTAAAATAACAGCTTTTTTGTATATTTTATTCATTATCACTTACTGCTGTATAAAAGCTCTCTTATTGAAGCGCTCGATTATGCGCTTTTTCTCTTAAGTGCTTTAAAAAACCCAAATTTTTTTTACTGGGTAGTTACTTCAATAAACTACCGTTTTTGAGTTACGCGAATAAATGTTGTGCTACCTCCTCCATTTTCGAAAAACGGTCTTTCTCGAAAACTAGAGCTAACCTTAAAAACGGTAAGAGCCACTTGATTCAGCGTACTCGAATTAGCATACCCCGACAACAAATTTTTTTTGCTCGGTCCATTGTTGCCAATAGATCCCTAATAAGATCTACCAAAAAAATCTTTCCAATACTCACAAGTCTTGTAAGGTATTTTATGATCGATCTTGCTTGACTACACTTTATTAATTGTCTTTCGTCTTTCGCACTAATTTGTTGCTCGTTTCTTTCGCTTTAGGTGTGAGCAATTTGGAAAATAATATTGTAAGTAACAGCATCATCAACATCTTTAAAAGAAGAGACACTAATTAATTGCAATGCCACTTGATATTAGTGTTAGTTATATGTAAATAGTGCCACCTGTGCTGTGCACCCGAGAAACACGTTTTCTATAAAACTTCATTTCAAATGAAACAAAATTTAATTGTTTTTAGTTGAAAGTGGAATTGATAGTGACCAGCCTAATTTTTTTGATGGAGGTAAAAACCAAATTTAATTTAGGCAAAATTCACATAAAAAGGAAATGAAGTTGTAATTAAAAGATAAGAAATGATACTGTGTTAATTTTAAGATGAATTTCATACCAGTCTTATTTAATAAAAATCTCTGATAGTTTCGTAAATAATCAAAATAGAACCTGCAAAAGAAAATTGTGTGAAGTGACTTAGAATTAATAGGGAAATAATCTTTTACCCCCTGATATAAAAAAAATTTAAAACCCTTATGTCTACACACACATACCTGGATATGTTTTTTTATACCCTTCACAGGTGGAGGGTATATGGATATTTCCAGCGAAATGTCTACTTTTTGTAACGTAACGCCAGCAAGTAACAAAAATTGTTTTATTTTTATAACTTACTTTTTTGTATTTTGGTGTCAAACGTAACTTGCTCTACATTTAGCAACAAAAGGGATAACATTTGAAAACATGGGCCCAAAATACAAGCTTATTTACTTGCTGGCGTTACGTTACAAAATGTAGACTATCGCTGGAAAAAGCCATATATCGAGCCGTATTTGGGATTAAGTATAACGTAAGCGACAAAAGGCAATTTTTTTTTTTTTTTTTTTTTTAGCAGTTCAATTTATTTTTTTATTTATTTATTTATTGTCTATGGATTAATCCTTACAGACATTTTAGACATTAAAAATTACACTTAAATAAAATAGACTGTTCACGTCTGAACCGAAGGTAGCAGATTTCCCATCCCTGGTTTCTATTTTGAATGACGATATGCCCTAAGACAAATTGACAAAGGGAGGCGCCACTATCATCATGTATTATATTTTAAATTTTTCCTTAATTTCTATGTTTTTTTTATTGTTGTAACTTAAAATTGGTTCTAAGTCGAGTCGTTTTTTGAAAGCCATATTGGACGGCTGTTTGTTTTGTACTCGGTTTGTTTAATATATGTTATTAGTAAATTCAATTTTTTTTGGTAGTTTAATTAACTATTGTGCGAACTTTGTATTTTGGCAATAAATAAATGGAAGTTTATAACGTGTTTGGAAAAAACGGGAAAGTGTTTTTATATGGTTAAAGGTGCTTTTCTTTCGTTTTAAATATCTGTGCCTTCTTCTAGTTCTCTTTTTAGCCTTTATAATACCACCAAGTTGCTTGGATACTTGGTTGATATTTTAGCGCTGAATCCCGAAGCCACCCAATGCACTCCACGAAACGTATTGGCGTTTCGCCCGGACCACGCAATCGGCGTTCTCTCGGGGAATATACCAAGGTGTTTGGATCCTTGGCTGGTATTCTGGAGCTGTAGCCCTAATCCACCCCTATATACAGTCCACACTCCACGAAACGTATTGGCGTTTCGTCCGGACCATTACAAGACGTAATCGGCGTTTTTAAGACTATAACTAACATTTGATTACATTACATTACATTTTATTATCAATTAAGAAAAGCAATTATTAATCTACTTATTAACTTTGGATCCAACGAATAATCAATAAATCTATATAATTGATTGAAAGTGTTACACATTCTTCTAAGAGGGTCAGCATCACCATAATTAGCTCTAAAGAATTTAATGGATAATGGTATGAAATTTCGAGATGGTCGTTGAGGAATATTAAATGAAATCTCATTAATTAAAAATCCAGCGCAGGTATCACCATTAATAATGTTCAGAATAAACGATACATTCAGCATTGTTCTACGACTTTTTAAAGTAGGGAGCTTTATCAGAGCCTGTCGAGATGTGTATGAGGGCAAGGTTAGTGGGTTAAAGGGTAAACCGCGAAGACAGAAGAGCAGAAATTGTTTCTGTACAGATTCAATTAAATTTGAATAAGTTTGGTAAATGGGGTCCCATATAATCGATCCATATTCAAGAATCGGCCTTACAAGTGCCATATATAAGGTTTTTGTAATATACGGATCATCGAACTCTCTTGCCCAGCGTTTTATGTATTCAAGTGTTCCTCTAGCTTTATTTATCATAAACGTAATATGCGAATTAAATCTAAGTTTAGGGTCAAGTAGTATTCCAAGGTCAAGGAAATTTTCAACTGCATCAACTTGAATACCACCTAGGAAGTAATATACTATAGCTGGATTATTTCTTGAAAAACGCATTAGTTTACACTTCTTTAAATTAAACTCCATTAAGTTTACTTTACACCATTCATAAAAACAACTTAGATCATCTTGTAGACGTTGGTGATCTAACACATGGTTGTAAGTTAAAAATATCTTAACATCGTCAGCATACATCAGAACATTTGAAAACTTAATAACTCCAGGTAAATCGTTTATAAAAAGCAAGAATAATACGAGCCAAGGTGGCTGCCTTGGGGTACACCTGATGGCACATTTATTTTTCTTGAAAACGTTTTATTAAAAAGGACAGTTTGGACCCTATTCGATAAATAAGAGTAAATCCACTTTAAGGTAAGATCAGTAAATCCCATTATTTGAAGCTTCTTAACCAAGAGAGCATGATTGACTTTGTCAAAAGCTTTGCTGAAATCGGTGTAGATAACATCTGTTTGATTCCACGATTGATAGCAATTGTGAGCTGAAGAAGGTTTGTAGTGGTAGAGCAACCTTTTTTAAATCCGTGTTGATATGGAGATATTAGTGGGATTCACACCGAGCTTGTTCGTTTGTTAGTCGTTAATCGTTACTTTTTTACACGCATTTTGTTTTTGTATATTTAACGCGCTACCGGATTAACCTTTAACAAATTAACGACACGGCACTCCTGATAAAATAGTTGTTAGTTGGTAACGCACAATCAGCTGTTGCAGTTTCTAAATAAATATAATAAAAAAGTCATTTTTGCTACATTTCTAAAAACATATTTATGTTTTGGCAATTTTCGTGTACATTGAGAGTAAGTATGTTAATTAAATGCTGTTTTACTACGAAAGTTACCAGACTAACAAAGTTTTAAAAAGGGGACCGTTCACAGTTGGTAACTTTAACAAATTAACAATCTACCGAGTAACAAATTAACAAGTTCGGTGTGAATACCACTATTATGTTTGAGATTTGGTAATATAAATTTTCCGATATTAATTTTTCAAAAAATTTAGGTATGATACTAAGTTTTGCAATACCACGGTAATTTTTAATATCAGATCTAGTGCCAGACTTAAACAAAGGAACAATAAAAGATTCCTTCCAAATTTTCTGAAAATACCCAAATTTAATTGACGTATTGAACAATATCAGCACACATAATCAAAATATTACTCGGGATCTTATCAGGACCATATTTGTAAGAGAATTTAAGCTTTTTTGGACCATTTGCGACAGTTTGGGTATCAAAAAACGAAATTGATATAGCTGGATTTTCTGCTATCGGAAACGGATAGTTATCATTTTTATCATAGGTAGCATCTGAATAAGTGGTAGAAAAAAAAAATCAGCGAACAAATCACTTAAGGTGTTATGATACTTGCTATTTTTTGTATTTTTTCTATATTGGAGAATAGTCCAAATATATTTGCATAGGAAAACTGGCTAAGTGTAAAGAGTATGATTATATCATAAAAAATCTTGAAATTTCAAACAAATATACGTGTGTTATCGATAAATAATCTAAGACTGTCAAAAAAAATATAAAAATTTTTAACTTAAAATTGAAATTTCCAGATTAAATGTTAGCACTGTTGCCAATTTTTTTAGTTTTTGATCGAAAGTAGCGGTTTTTAACTTCTTTTTGCGATTTTTAGCTTTTTTGAGCGGTTTTTGTGGGAACAAAAAGTGGGCAATATTGTTTGTTTTGTTTACATTTTATTTTGGTTTCACAAACAATTTTTTTTAATACAACAAAATTTAATGCAAATAATGAAAAATATTACGAATTACATCGGGGTATATTCTTTAATTGAAAATTTATGATTTAGAATCCCATATGAAGGGCACCTGCTTCATTTCATTTATCAAAAACAAAATATTTTCATCTGCCCCAGCTTTTACTATTTTTTTTTTTTTTCAGTCAAAGAAAAAATATACATGAGAAATGTCAATCAGAAAAAAGGGTTTGTTTACATATTGTATTTCTTGTTCTCTCTCGCATTTGTTGTTTCATTCAGTCAATCCTAAAAAAATCCAATACAAAAAATAGCAAGTATCATAAGGGTTTTATACAGGTTGCATCACATGATTCATTTTGATTAAATTTCATCACTGTAGGATAACCAGGGGGCAAATTACGGCATTCGATATCGATCGAAATTACAATACAATTCAAATGGAAATTTCGATCGATATCGAATGCCGTGATTTGGCCCCAGTTGTTCTTTTTTTTTTTGAATTTATAAAATTGTAGAATGATTTCGGATCATATTTTATATTATTTTGGATTTTATTTAAGTAAAGTGTATGCAATACTTAATTTGGATTTAGATGGGCTATTTCTCCGTCATTATAACGAGTACTTATAACCTCTTTGCAAGAAAAAACCAAATTTCGATAAATTTTCATTTACGATATTATCGCAAATAGGGTTGTTTTAACTTTGTCATTCCGTTTGTAACTTCCACAATATTGATTTTAGACCCTGGATCCTAATGAGAAGAGAAGTTCAAATCTGGTTGATTTGTCCGTCCGTCTGTTGCAATGGGTTTTCCGAAGATCCCAGATATGATAGGGTCTTGGTTGATATATATTTATGTCAGATATGCTCATTTAAATTTTGCTTTTGAAATTCAGCCATAAATAACTGACAAATGCGCAAAAAACCACGACTGCCTCTAATGTTGTCCATAAATCCCTTGTTTTTGCTGTTTTTTATTTCTTTTTTCTATCTGAATAACAGCAAGAGCCAAAGCTTCCAAATTAGGTACAAGCTCTCGATTTTCAATACATTCCACAAAATGTAGGCGTGATTGGAGAAGTGGGTGTGGAAAAAATTGTATATAAATTGTTTTTTTGCTCATATCTGAGCCATTTATGCACCGATCTGGCTGAATTTCAATAGTAAACTTTAATGGAGTATATGTGACACAAATGATTACAGTATAATTTGTTTATAAGCTACATCGCTTATAGTAGATTTAGCGATATATTCCAAATTTTAAATTTTCTGGCATCTGTAAATAAAACACTTGCAAAATATTTGTTATAATGTCCATTAGCGCAATAGTCATTTTCGTTTATAAGCTACCTAAACGTGTTGTGAAAAATCTAGATTATATGCAACTTGCTGTAAGCATGATACATACAATAATTTTTTTGAAGTTTCGGAATTATTTAAAGTTATTTTTTTTTTTTGTAAACATTAAAAAACCATATCCACATACAAAAAATACAATAAATTCCTTTTGAAAAGTATTAGTTAAAATGTGTAATTTGTATTACAAACTATTCATATCTAATTTAGATTTAAGTTTAATTGTGTTAACTTCCCTGCGGGAAATTTGTGCCAATTGGTCCAATAGACTGGTCCTGGGACTTGTAAAAATAGAACAAGTACAAAAAGAAAGGACTCATGACCAGTGAAAAAAGAACCAATCCCTTAACTGGTTTATGAAGAACAAAAAGTTAGAGAAAGTAATGAATTACAGTACAGCCTTCACCGGTGCTGTGACACATTTTTTGGTACTTTCTTAAGTTTGGTTCTTGAACTTAATTCTAGGACTTGTTTTATTGAAATAATACTACAATTTAGTAATAGACACTAAAGAACGTTCATTGGGAATAGATCTGTGACTGGTCAAACGGTGTCAATTGACCCCCTCCAATGACAACCCCATGTAAAAGTGATAGGTCTTATTCATATAAAGTGTTAGAACTAGAACCGGTCTCTACCACCAAAGACCTATCACGGGACTACTTTGGTGTCAGTTCGCTTTCCTCTAGGGTTATTACTAAATAAATTTTAAACATATAAGAATGTATACTTCTTTATTTCTTCTTTATTCTTTCAACGTGGCGGATAATTGTGTACTTTGCACGTCAATTGTTCGCACAACCGATAGCCAGCCGGACATCGTTAGATCGATTGACAAAGTGATTATGGGTCTAGAGCTAATATTTTTTTTGTTACACACATAAGCACAATTCCATTTATTTATTATTGTTATGTATTTTAAATACATACATTCATATATATATTTTAAGGCTCATTCAGTAGAAAAATAGGCTTTTGAGTTCAAATATTTTTAATTCATTTATGGCATCAAATGCATCTTGCTTATGATCACTAACATTGTGTCTAGTCTCATATTTACAGATTGTACCACCAATATTAAATTATTAAATGTCTTATCATCGCCAAAATTTGAAAGAAAATGTAAAGATAAGCGATAAACTGATAAAAATGTCACCAGTTTTGGGGAATATACAATTTCGGCTTGACAGTCTCTTGATAATTCAAGTTCTTGGACCGCTTTAGCCCGAACGTCATCAAAAGTCATGGCGTGAGAATAGCCGTGGGGCATTTTTGTCAAAACGGACATACTTATGTACATAGGTATGTAGCTGCACTTGCGAAATTCCGAGCTTTACAATATTTATAAATAAATTCTTCGGTGGCTGATATTTATAAATCCATTTTACTTCAAGCTGCACTTTTTTTATCTTATTAACTGGATCTAGAAACATTCCCACACCGGGTTTTTTCGTATGAACTGAGGGAACCGGTTCTAAAATCGGTTTTAAACCCAGCTCTGCTTCACAAACCAGTTCCAGAACCGGTTAGGGAAAAGGTTTCATTCGAACTGATTTTGAAAAATGTTTCTTGAGTATATTTTAATTTTTGTCTTTTTTTATTGAAACTATTTATATGAACTAGTGTTCGCCTAATGGTCAAAATTCGACCATGAATTTTAATGGACATATGAAGAAAACAAAGTACATCTTAGTATATAAGATTTACATGTTTCGAGCATTTATTTTTTCATCTTAGTGGATCGATTTGGTAAGGGACCAATCTGCGATTCATACTTTATCTTCCACGTGAGTTAATTTAATTTTGTTCTGTATAAAAAACATCAGAAAATATCAATTGAAAAACAAAATAGTATCAAAAAATCTCCTTTTTAGATTGTCATCTACACAGGACATTGCATGTTTAATTTTATTTTTCTATATTAACGAATATTAATAAGACTACCAGATCTTGAACGAAAAAGTACCAAAAAGCTCCCCTTTCCTATTCTTATTCACTCAGTTTAATGTATAATTTTATCTTTATAGGTCGAATATTAACTAAGTCCAATATTATAGAAAATTTAAAAATTATCACATGCAGCACGGAAACGTAAAATAAACCAATTTAATTTCCCTAAGTTATATAGTCGAAATAGTCAAAAACCGGTTTCTCAAAAATGTCGAATAATCGAGTACCATATTTTGTTTATTCTGCACAATTATGAATAAAAATTCCCCGGGAGTTTTCTCCCTTCTCCCATTTTTCCTATGTAAATTAAATTGTAAAAATGGGAAAAGGGAAAAAACTCCCGGGGAATTTTTATTTATAATTAGGCTGATTATTTGATAATTGAAAAAAACAAATTTTGTATTTACATGTGTTAGTAGCAATTTTGAACGCTTATTACTCCGAAAATATTAAACAGATTTTAATAAAAAATAAATTGTGCACTTCTGTAAGTAAATATCTTTCAAATGATGTACATTTTGTTTAAATAAGTTGACATAGAGAGGAGGAAAGTGTTCTTAACTCTTTTGCCTTTGCCGATTTATATATAGATTTTAGGTTTATAATTTTAAGTTTGATTATGTAAATTTATTTTGTGTGATGTTACTACTTTAATAAATAAATTTATTTAAAACTCAATTATAAAAAAAGATAATACACTAGCATTTTTCTTTACCATAACCGAAATATGTATTCATATGGAAACAGTTCAAAAAACACATTTAAATTAAATTTTTCCCAAAAGTGAGTATTGATTGTTGTATCATGGTTGTAAGAGGGTAAAGAAAAAACAAAAATAAGAACTTTGTTTGATTTTATTTTTTTTAAATTTTTTTATCAAAGTAATTTCTGTGAATACATAATTTTTAATTAAACAGCACAATTATGAATACAAATTCCCCGGGAGTTTTTCCATTTTCCCATTTTTGCAATTTTACATATAGGGAGAAAGGCTGAATAAGAATTTGCTCGTCGTGCTTAATTTCCAAATTTCATTCTTTATTAATGCACTGAAATTTATTGTTGGAGGATAAGCTAGTTCCTATTCGCGTTTCGTTGGTTGCTTTGTTCACAATCACATTTAATATCCTGTTCATTTTTACACATATTACATATTTCTTGAACTAAACAGCTTAATCATTACTGGGAATGGTCAAACATGTCGCAACAACTTGAATTACTTTTAAAATGAGTATTTATTAGTAATAATGATTTTATCATTTCGTATTGCATTTTATTTATTTATTTTTTTATTTTTTATTTTAGTTTTGTTAACTGTCCATTTTTTGTTAAAAGTCCATTGAATCTAATGCTAAGTGGGATGAATCTGTTTCTATCGCCTCAATTATTTTTGTTATGCCTTCACTTAATACACTTAACATCACCAAAGGCCATTTTTAAGATGCTATCTGACAGATACATGGTTTTTGGTTATTACAAGTCAACATTAACCCAAAAAGTTACTGATTAGCTAATATCAGGCTTATCCTAATGGCGACTTTAAAAGTGAACTTTAAGAATTTAAAGCTGCCATATTTTCCGCTGAAGATTATTCAAAACACAACCCTACAAGAAGTGAATGAGCGAGTAGTCACTTTTTTCACGTTGGTGTTAAGAAAATGATAGAAAGAAATGACAGAAAACTTGATTTCGGTCATTTTATTCTATAATTTTCTTAACACCAACGTGAAAAAAGTGACAACTCGCTCATTCTCTTCTTGTAGGGAAGTTAACAAAAAAAAAAAAACCAAACAATTTACTATTAAACAAAAATAAAGCACAAAAATTAACTTTTGTTTTAAATAATAAAATAAGCCAAAGTAAGTCGTTGCCACTACGTATTTTAAACAACCATAGGTATCCGGAACAAAAAAACAAACTAACATCTCATTTTTATAATAATATAGAAATATTTGTTTTGTTCCGATCTTAATTTCAGTTATGTTCACACTTTTCACATGAAAGTTTTCTTCAAATCCGGTGGTCTTAATTTGAAAAATAGTTAATCCATAATACCAGACGGCAAATCAAATAAACATTTTCTCCGAAGATAAACCGATTTAAATTTATTAGCCCTGAAAATCATATTTACAAAATGTTTGCCACAATAAGAGGCAACAAACACAAACAATAAAAACAGAAATTACTGAAATTGTGCAACAATGAAAATCACCCATTTCGTTTAGGCGTTTGTTTTTTTTTTTTTTTTTTTGAATTAGTCTGTAGGTATATGTTGTATCTGCCTGTGTGTCAGCCAAACAGTCATTTACTCATTGATTTAGGCATCAAACGTGAGACAATGCCTTATAAACCCATTTAATGCGACAACAACAAAATCGGTTTGGTTTTGTTTTTATTATTTTTGTTTTATAAAAGTAACAATTGCTACACATGGTGTCATACAATTCTAGTTCGATTTTAAAGGTTGTTTTTGTGCCTTTTAACATAATCGGGTTTTCGTATTGTTTTGTCCTCAATTCATTTATTCTTTCATTCATTCATTCATTCATTCATTCATTGTCCTGAGTTACGTGCCAATTTGTTGCATTTAATGCGTAACACAGAATTACAGAATTATGTGCATACGTGTGTGCATCTCACAATCCGCATAATCGGTTAATTTCACAAATGTCCGTTTTACACATTCGTTCATCCATTTATTTATTTGTTGTTTTGCAATTTCACATTTTGGTTCTACGTGATTTTAATAATAAAGATAATTTTCTTTTTTTTAGTTTGTCCAATTGTAAAATTTTTAATTTTACATTAAAAAATGTTCGTATGAGAATTTTTGTGTGAAAGTTTGGCTTTTCCAAAGGCTGGTAAAATTTTCCTTTTAGGACACACGTATGTGCGAACATTGAACAAAAATGTTCAAAAATAAACATGATTTTCCTGAAAAGTAAACGTCCTGCTGGGTCAAGGCAATTTTAGGGACATGTTTATTTATTAAATCTATTTTCTCAAGATATTAAAAATTGTAACCACCAATCGTTATCATTGCAAATTCTTAGTATTGAATTTTGTAGAGTTGAAATTTTAAACAAGCGCCTTTAAAAAGATCGATAGTTGTTAAGTTTGCCGTTTTAAATATTTTCTATTAAATTGACCGTGTAGACACAATTTGTTACAACTACACAAATGCACGTGCTTTTAAGTGCATTTGTTTGGTTGATAAAAATTCGTGTCCCGAAAACATTCTATTGAATCAGCCATGTGTGACCTATTCTCCTAAACATGACAAAAAATAAACAGCCACAAAACAAACTGTTGTTTTTGTCACCATTTGCGTATAGTGAGTGAATGAGTATGTGTATTCGGTTTGATAATGATGATGGCGATGATGTGACTGGCTTTGAAATGTCTGCTATGTATATTCTGTACTCCGTGAAAAAAAAAATATACAGTTGTGGTTAAAAGTTTTCAAAATACTTACTTATGTGTAGCTTAAATTTATTTTTCGTCCTCCTAAAACTTAAAAAAAAATTCCCCAAAAATCCCCCGATAAAAGAAAAAATGCCCAAAATAAGCCTTTGTAAAAAATTCACCATTTTTAACGGATAATTTGAACATTTTTTGAGTTTTACTCGAAGCTGTTCTTTAGGAAATAATTTTCATCGCTATGAAACACTTAGTTGTTTTTTAAATATATATACAGTACACTCGGGAAAACGTCAACGCTTGTTTACGTCAACATCCCAAAACGTCAACCCTTCTTTTTTTAGATTGCCTACTCTAAAACGTCAACCCAACCACAGAGCTCTAAAACGTCAACTCTGAATAAAACAAAATTTAGAATTAAGCAGCAGTTAAAATACACACATTTGTACACATACACACTTATTTTATGAAATAGTTTCAGATATTGGGGATTCCCCTTATAAGTAGAGTAGAAAATAACTTACAACTGTATGTACTTTGGTATTGTCGTTTTATTTATGTTCAGTTGCTTTTTTGTTCTCGTAAGTATCACATTACCAAAATATGTTTAAAACAACCGAAAGTGCTTAAATTACAAGAAAAGGCAAATATTTTGGACTTATTAGAAAAGGGTACAAGTGCGGTAGCTTTAGCGAAGCAATATGGTGTAACAAAGTCAACAATTAGCGAGATAAGTTTTTTTTAAATTCATATGTGTGCATGTAAAATTAAAAGTATGATCTCATTTAAAATTTATTCTTTTGGTTCTAGTTGCCTTCTATGGTTCTAGTCAGGTTGAATGACATTTTTGTTTCCTTTTTGAATTTGTTTAAGTTTGGTTTTAGTTTTTTAGTTTATAATCAATAAAAACCCTTAAAAGCACATTATCGATATGTTTTTTATTCAAAAAGTTTACATTCGTAAACGTCAACAATTTGTTAAACGTCAACACCCGCGGTTTGAATTAGTTGGCGTTTTCCCGAGTGCACTGTATATATATTATATACACTCGAAATTCCCTATAATGAATCTCCATGGGACAATAAAATCATTCATTTGTAAGAATCTTTATTACACAGAATTAATTTTATTTCCACTTTTGTTAAAAAAAATCAGGCAATTTTGGTTTGGATTACACTCCCACGTGCGGCGGCTATCGCTTTATTAATTTCCCTAAAAATACAGGTGGGAAGCCTTTTGCGTTTAGTGCTAAATTGCTTGCATTCTACATTATAAGATTTAAGGTTGGTTTAGCCGACCGTAAATGCAATGCAATGCAATGTAACGTACCGTTACGTACTATATATTCAGTAACACTATGCTAGTTGAAAAAACAGACAAGCCGGGCACATGGCGTTTTAACCTGAATCCAGTGGTGCTCGCCGTTTTTTCAAATTGGCTCTGGTTTTCGAGGTTTTCGTAACCAAAATTCCGCAATAAAATTTCCTTTAAGCAATGTAAAACTTTTTCCAATATGAGCTTCGTTTTTATATGTCTGCAAAAATTAGAAAGAAGCCTGCCTAGCAGCATTTTTGTATTTTTTATGAATTTTAAAAAAACAAAAATTTCGAAGTTTTGATAAAAAAGTTAATTTATTTTTTTCACAAAAAAAAAAATATGTTTCAAAAACGACAGCTCATATTAGAAAAAAGTTTCATTTTTCTTAAAGGAAATTTTATTGCGGAATTTTAAGGAATTTCAATAAACTAAGCCGTTTTTGATTTACGCGAATATATGTTGTGCAACCTCCTCCATTTTCAAAATAACGGTATATCTTGAAAACCAGAGCTAATCTAAAAAAACGGCTAGCACCGCTGGATTCAGCGTGCCCGAATTATGTTAACGCCATGTGCCCGGCTTGTCTGTTTTTTCAACTAGCATAGTGTAATTTATATCTCACAATTTTGTGTCTTTTGTTATTCAGTTATAATGGATCAATTTGAAAAATGTAGTGCTTGCACTTCTCGGTCAAGTAAAAATTGGCACATTAATGGTCTGGGGCATTATTTATTACTGGGATAGTTCTGAGCCGATTTTGGGTTTTTGTACCTTTTTGATATCATAATTGAATCTATATTTTGATTAATTTATTTAACATATCAATCTACTTTTCTTTGCCCAGTTGTCACCAAACTTCATTTTAAATGTTTTTATACACAAAAAGGAACAAAATTATCTTATTCATTTACTTAAAATTTTTTGAATCCCTCTAATATACATGAACTTGTCTAGGAAAATACAAATTTGGACTTCAAACTTTTCAGATATTCTTTAGATAAAAAATAAACATTTTTTGTCCGGTGCTCTTTGATGTTAAGTGATGGTGCAAAAAGGCCCATCCTAATGTATTTGTGTGCATGGAACTTGACTGTCTTTTATAGAAGAACTAACCCATATTGTTTTATTTCCCCAAAAAATTCTTATTTTGTTTTTAATATACCCAATACAAACCCTAAACCCAAAATAAAATTTTTTGTCCCTTTTAGCAACAAGAAAACCCATAATTTGGGGTCAAAACCCCAAAACTGGCCGCCCTGACTAAATATGCCAAGTAAAATCGTGATTAAGCTCAAGAATGCAAGTGTACCCATTTTTATTTTAATTATATTTTAATAAATATCAATTGAACTAAAATATTTATTTTCTACAGTATAATAAAAATATGTATGAAACAAGTAAGAAAGAATAGTCAGTTAAGCCCGACCATATTATACCCTATGCCACAGAATTTAGCGATTAATTTTCGAGAGTGTAACCTATTTTGGACAATCATGGACCCATGGACAATCATGGACCCGCCAGAACATAATTATGGGGAGAGGTTAAGATTCATTTCAAAGCTCTTTGTGCCGAATATTATTTTGATATCTTCATCTACATCGTACATTTATTAGATTTGTTTGCTTTCAGGTGATTTTAGCAGTGAAGTATTTATAAAGTTAGTACCTATGTTCACTTCTGGACGTACCAACACATAATTGACCCTTAAAGTTCCTACTAATGTCGCCAAATTTTAACTCAGTACCAATATTTATAAGGAAGTTATGGCACTAAAAGCTATTTCCGTTAGTAGTATTTGTATGGCAGCTATAGTCATATATTGACCGATTCCAATAAAATTTGGTAATGTGATTAATGTGTTGTTTCCAGGTGACAAGCAATTGAATGAGAAAAATTTAAATCACTCAGTTTTAAAGTTCTTTTCATATAAATTTTACTACACAACCAATTGCCTGTCACCTGGAAACAGCACAATGATTGCAACAAAATAAGTTTCTAACAAATTTAATCTAAACACCAACGTAATCAGATGATTTATAGGCACAAAGGTACTATTCCGGAAAGAAACTTTAATAGGGGCTTTCTGAAATAATGGACCGCTTCTCACAATTTTCCAAAGGCTTGGACCTGGTATCAATTAGAACATATGTACCAAATTTGTTCAATATACCTCCAAGATTGGGACTTGTACTCTGCGCACAAGATTAACTTGGACAGCCGGACGGACAACATTAGATCGACTCAAATGGAGCTAAGAACTATGTGTCTAATGGACTAAGCCACGAAAACAAAAATGAACTAAGACCTTGAAATTGGGGCATTAGTTCATTATGAATTAAAGCCCCAATTTAGAAATGAAACAAAATGAAAATGAAACAAATCCCCAAATATATGAAATAACCCATAACTAAAAGGACCAAAACCCCATAAATGTAAACTTATTTCACAATGATAAAAGTCACACTAAATGAAACAGAGAAGCTTAAGCTAGCGAAGCCGGTGTTTGTTATACCATAGAGGAAAAGAACCTTGCGCCGGGCCGAATTCCAGCTATGAATGGAGGCTTGAGTTAGCAAAGCCGGTGTTTGTTTAGCACAGAAGAGGAAATCCTTGCGCTTGGTCGATGGCCGGCTATGCAGAGCAGGTTTAGTTAGCGATTCGGTATTTTTAAATTTGGGATCTTCGAATTGGGGTTTTTAAGCTTCCCAAACATTAAACAATTACATATCAATTTTCGAAATTTTAAACGCAATTTGAATGGAATATATTATAACAACCTTAACAAAGTTAAAAATCATTTCATAAAAACTAAAAAAATCCCTTAAAATCATTGCTGCTATTCTCTGTATAAAAAATTAGGGAAGCAATTAATTTTTTTCTTTCGGGGCTTTGTTCATTAGGGACTTAGTTCGTATAGCCGTTACAAACATTAGCACAAACGTATAATACCCCCTCCACTATTGTAGTGTGTGCATAATTATAACTTGGAGTACCAATAATTAGCCCACTGTGTTTGACGACTACCTTTCGTTTGACACCATCTAATGACGTTCCAGATTTCAATGGTTTCGAACCACAATATTAGTAAAGACACTGATTACAAGGCGCGTGGTTGTTGTTACGCTTCAAAGTTTTTCGTAAAAAACATCGAAAATCTTCCAGCAACAACAAACCTTAATTTAATGATGAGTGAGCGGTGTTGCATTCAAGTCTTCGTTGACTTGATTTCTTACCACTACCAGATGTTAAAATTTGGTTGGCGTAACGAAAACTATTAAAATTACTTTAAAACACATACACACAGTTTTCATTTTGAGTGGAAAAAATAAATTAAAAAAAAGATAATAATCGTTAAAACATGCAAAGAGCACCTGCCGTCAAAAAAAGACAGTATTTTATAAAGCCTCATCTATTTTTGAGCACATCGAAATCGTCATTACGATGATCGCACTCATCGTCATTATCATTGTCGTCAAATACAGGTAAATACAATTAACAATCTCCCAATATGCCGGGCTTAAAAAAATTTCAAAAGATACACAACAGCAAACGAAATTGTCATTGTAATTATAATAAAAACTTATAATAATTAAGTTAATTTGATTTTTGTCAAATAAAAGAACAACTCATGAAATTGTAATTTGCTATTAAATGGGAATAAGAACAACGACAAGAAGCTAGCGACCGCAATGTGCAGTCAAAAATAGCAAATTTTAAAGTGTTTCTACAGCACCGTGTTATTTGTTCGTTCGTTGGTGAAATGTTATTTTCACTTAAAGATCGTCTCTATGACTAAAAGTGGAGTCATGTTAAACAGAATTAAACAAAATCTCGGTTGGTTAACATTGCGTTAAATTTGTTTTGCTCAAACATTTTTTCTATTCTGTGAAGAAAAAAATATAATTAAAGTTTATTTTCGGTTTTCTATTTAAGTTTTATTTTAATGAAAATCTCAACTTTAATTATTTTTATTGTGGATTTATTTTTCTTTTTAAGAATAAATTTAATTCTTTTTTTAAGCAATTTGAATTATTTTTTGCAAGTCATCAAATTACATGGGAATCTCTTTTATATCTTTGACGTGGTTGCGAGAATGTTTCGTATTATTCTCACCCTACAAATGCTACAAGTATCAGGGGTTTTTAAGAGGCAGATAACATAAAATTGGCAGCACTGTTTCCGGTGACAGCTGATTTGACAGTTCGCAGTTCTTTTGAGGAAGGTTTGGTTGGGCAACTCATAATTAATAGATTGACGCCAAAGCAACGTTTTGCGATGATAATTCTCAAGCCATTATAAAACATCTTTTCATGCCAGCGAAAACTTACTGTTTGTTAAATATTTCTTTACAAATAACGATAATAAAAATGTTGTATTCAACGGTAAGCGTCAATTAACCCATTAATCCAAAATAATATCAGTTTTTATTAAAAATTTAATGAAGTGAATCAATCAAACGTTTACTTGTGCTAAAAATATTGCTGCAGGAAATGTTGCTATTATTAAATTAATACTACAGTAGTTTTGACTTAACTGCACATTTGAGATAAATGCCAAAAATTTTTGGCATTTTAAAATTATTTTCATACAAAAAATTCAATTTAGCTGCACTTTGACTTAACTGCCCACAACACATATTTTCTGTAATTATTCTTTAAAATCCTTGCTAACGTGCCTTTTGTATAACTGAATATTTATCATATTTTTGGGCAGTTTTAAAATATTTTCATACAAAAAATCAAAGTTAGCTGAACACATAAAAAAATATCGTGTCCACTTTTCACATAAATGTTCAATTTAAGCTGTTTATAAAAACAAAAATCGCAAAAAAATCAAGTTGGCATCACTGTAATTCATTTATTTTGTTTGCATGTACCTACATTTATGCATTTGGTTTGTGGTTACAGCAACTTTACCACGATTATATGGAAGGAATATCAAATCTTAAGCCTAGAACAGAATAAAGTAGTTGTAGTAGTATTTGAAGCTGACGAATGCTTTGGAGCGCAACAAAGTTCAAATCTTCGAATTTCGTGATTCAACTTCAACGACCGCTACAACTACGTATTCTGTTGATACTACTTTGAAACTGGCGTTTTTAACTTTTGACAGCTTGCAGCGCTATTCTTAAGGCTCAGTTAGCCGAGAGTAACAGTAACGTTGCAAATCAGCTGCTACATTTTGATGTTTTTAAAGCAATTAGAACGATTATAGTTAGCAGTAAGATGTTACGTCTCCATCTGTACGAAATAGATTGGTCTTACTTTTACGGCAAGGTTACTGTTACTCCCGGCTAACTGAGCCTTTAACGTTGTACTACTGCGACTATTCTGTTTCCCACTTTGTTGTTACCAATTTGGCTACCTCGTTCATTATAAAAATGCAAAACAAATGACTACAGATTGTTTGACCGTCATTGTTATTTTCAATTTCAAACACTTTACTTTAGCTGCACTTTTGTGCAGGTAACCACAATTGCGTACCTGCACATTAAGGCAGCTAACTACATTTAAGATAGCTGCAAAGAGATTGTGCAGCTGCAAAGGAGATTGTGCAGCTAAGTCAGAATTACTGTATTAATTTGTCTACTGGTGCAAATTTAATTAATTTTCTTAAGTAATATCACAAATTTTTAAATTGAAATCAATTTTTATTTTTTTCTGCGTACTTATTAACTTTTGGAAGGCATTAGTATTACACACATGTTATTTCAGCTGAATTCTACCACATGTTACAGAGCGCTGTTTATCAGTCACTTCGTTTTTTTTTTTTTTTCATTTGACGCTAGTTAACTATTTTCCCTCAGATAAACCAAAAACGATCCAGCACTTACAAGCGAATATAATACGTGTTATTGCCGAAATACAGACTAATACATGTGTGTGAAAATTTAACCTCAAGGTTACGCCATCCATATACGCTCTAGCCGCAGCGGCCACATGGACCAAATCATATTTTAATGTTTACCCCATAAAGTTTTCTTTTTCATTTTAAGTTCCCCGTAGTAGTTCCAATAGTGCTAACCGTTTTTTTTTTTTTTTTTTTTTTTGATTAGCTCTTGCTTGCGATACACTCCGTTATTTCGCGTAACTTTAAAATACCTTTAAGTAATGTTAACCTTTGTTTAATATGCGCAGTCGTTTAAGAAACGTATTTTTTAAAACAAAAATTCCGATATTTTTGTTTTTTAAAAAACATAAAAAATTGGAAAATACAGCTACGCTTCTAAATTAACCGGTTTAATGAAATTTTTTAATTTGGCCCCCGCAGTGCCTAGAAGGTCCTAGATGGGTTAAATGTATGACCGACCCAACTTTATTTTTTATCTCCATCATTAATCTCTCACATACCTACCCGCTATCTCCATTCCTCCAATACTAGGGTATTCATTTAACCGTTTATCGGTTAACCGATTAATTACTACCCGATTAACTGATCGGTTAATTTAAAATTGGCAATTTTCGATTAACGATTAAACCGGTTAATTTAAGTCGATTAACCGATGTAAAAAAAACTTTTTAGTTTTTCGTAGTATTATAACATATTTTTTTGTGTTTTTAATTATTTGTTTCGTCTCATATAAAAAAGGTATTTGTTTGGACAATATTTTTCCTACAATATATTTCCTTCGAGAAATACATTCTGAAAATACAGTACAAAAGCAGAAACTAGGGGTTCGGAAATACATTTTTTGCAGAATGTTCGGTAAGCTTTGCCAGGATGTGTCAGATAATGACCTGACAATAGAAGAAACTCATGATTGTAACACGATTGTAACAATACAAGCAAACAAACATGTGCATAATTAGCTGAAGTGACTCCATATTAAACAGTTGAATTTTATAAACATGTGCAATGCTTAATCTTGTTTTTATCATTCTTGAATCTCTTCCGATTTCTCCAACATCTTCGCTAAGTGAAAGAATTTTTTCCAAGTCAAGTTTTATCAAAACTAAAGAAAAGAATTGCTTAAGTCCTAAACTTTTTAACCAAATTATTTTTTTCAAAAGATTATTTCATAAGATCTTAAGCTATTGAAATAATTAATAAACAATCTCACAGTTTATTTTTTAATAAATACATAAAAATATGATGTATAAATTAGAAAATATGTTTTTCATATTTATGAATAACTTTTTTGTTTGCTCGTTTTAATTCAAGAATTGTTTTGTTCGTAATGTAATGGTTTTTTTACTAATAGACTCCAATAATAAATAATTTTTGCATTTTTATTAATTGAAATTACTTAATTTATAACAAAACATTATTAATCGGTTAACCAACCGATCAATAACAAAATTAACCGATTATTAACCGATTAAATTAAAACCTCGGTTAATTAATCGAGCGATTAACCGATTAAAGCAAAAGCCCGATTAAATTAATACCCTATCCAATACAAAAAGTGCAATAGAATAGAAATATATTGAAGAAAAAGCCCGATAACTACCAAGGAGTCGCCGTTAATGAAATAAAATGTATGACGGAGCTCGATTAGTTTTTCGTTCTTACACCCAGGCTACAACTGACATCAAATGGTTAACATTAACACTAACATCATGTTAGTGTTAGGTATAGCCTCCTCATGTTAGTGTTTTGTTTGTGTTTTAACAGCTTTGTTAAGCAATCTGTCTTGAAAGCTATTTTATAACATAACTTGACGTTTAAGTTTGACAGACAGCTTTTTTTGTTGCTTTTTATTAACTTTTTTATACAACATGTCAATAATACGCGCGTGGCTGATAAATAATTAAAATTAAAGCGCAAAATAAAGTTCAAAATAAGTTTTCCGAAAATAAATTCATTTTTAAAATTGTTATTTTTAGCGATGTATACTATGTTTAAGCGCTAAACTTTTTCTTCGCTATGAATATAACACACAACCTGTCTTTAGCTTGTTTTTAAACTTATGTTGTAAGATATTTACGTGTTCTCCACCTAAAACACATTGGCAATTTGACGCCGGCGTTATTGCTTGTGCTAAGACATCAGAAATTGCACGTATGGCCGTAGGGTTAAGATTTTCTCAAAACATACTTACCATATAACGTATGCGGAATGAAATATAGACTGATTTTCAATCATCAGTGCAAAAATTTAACAAAATGTATTTAATATAAAAACAAAATATGGAAAAAGTAACGGCACTTTCCCTTTAACTATTTGGCTAGATATCAGTTTAATAAATTGATAATAAGTAGAATAATTATCATAAAACGAATTAGAAGGTAAGTTGGTTTTTAAATTTTGTGAAAATATCCTCATTAAAGAAAATTTTAATTTTTTCGTCACTTTTCTGGAATCCAAATTGAAAAATCTTTTGTTTATAAGCCAGTAGAAGCTTTCGAAAATAAAAAACCGTTTAAAAGAAAACGACGATCCGGTAAAAATGTTTGATGCAATGCAACCAAATTCAAGCTATGCTGAAGGTAGAAATTGCCGGATATACTTCAAAATCTTACCATGCGTTGGCAAATAAATGAAGAGTTAAAAATTAGAAGTACGTAGCACGGCGTACGGTTATATCACCCAACGTCATATCGCCCAAAATCGAAAATGTCATAACACCCAAAAAAGTTTCATGTAAGTTGTTGTTGGAGAATTTTTCGTGTTTTTGGGTTATATGACATTGAGTTTGGATGATATGTCAATTGTTATTGCTTAAAAATTTTTGCGGAAAAGTCATTATGCCCAAATTCTAAAAAGTCATTACACCCAAAACATTCGGGAGTAAACCAAATTTGTAGTATTTTCCTGATTTCTGTAAAGAACAGTATGTAAAAAAAATTGTTGCACCTAGCTGCTGATTTTAGAAGTAATACCCCCTCCCCCTCCCCACGGCGCGACGCATCGCGTCGCGTTGCGCCGTTTGGACGGGTTATTATAGCACTTACTCTTCGCATTCTTTTTTAAAAACTTTTCTTATTTCACTTGCAGCATTACTATCTCGTAAAAGAACTTTTGGGTTCAGGCATTGTCTTTTCATTCTTTCAATAGATTTTAATTCATTATATAAAACTTCCTGATTTTGGTGAGTGGAATGTTCACTACTTCTTTGACACTTTACGCAAATTTTATTTGCCAAAATTATAACACGTGCCTTACAATTATCAACATAACACGTATAGAAGGTTTTCTCTTTATATTTGGATTTTTTCTTATATAATTGTTTATCATTTATTAAATAAATTAATTTGGAATCAAACCTTTTACCGGTAACAAACTCAAAACCCTCTGATTCCATTTCGTACAACTGTACTCTATGAATGAATACACAAGAATGTGTAAACAGTAGTTAGAATAAAAAAAACACAGAAAAAAATATCAGCAAAAATAACTGTTTCATTATGTTGTGTTTTTGAGAATTGATTATTTTTAGAAAATGTCATTTCGCCCAAAAAAAAATGTCTGGGTAAAATGACATTGCGTTTGGGCGGTATAACATTTTTCTATTCTACTTTTGGGCGATACGTCGGAATTTGGGTGTTATGACATTTTTGGTTTTGGACGATATGACGTTGGGTGATATAACCGTACGCCCGTAGCACATATCAGAGAAGTCAAATATGCAAAGAAACCCACCCGTTCCACCAGTCTCAGAAAAGAGTAAGCCATCATCAAACATCTCATACGGGCTTTGTTACAAATTTTTTTGCTGCAGGCTGGTCATGAATCGTATCATGGATGATGGGAGCTTCTTTTCAATGGACGCTCATGATAGACACAAATTCAAACTTTTTAAGCGAATTTGAAAATAAATTTCTATAAATAGGACTAGGAACCAAGAAACCTAGATTGTTTTATCATTGAAATTAAATGGATGTTATAGAAAATGCACACAAAGGTGATTCCAGAAGCTATCCGTTGGGCGTCCAAAATATGAAAAAACTCATCGTGTGGCTAGATACCTTTTTGTAAAATAAGTTTATGTTGTGTATTTTAACAATTGCATATTATCTTTGATTTTTTATACCTGATATAAATTTTTTTATAACTGCTAATGTGTCAGTCCACGGCCGAGGAGTCACCCCTAGGGGTATATCATGTATGATCGACCTCAATTAGTTGTTTGTCCTTAACATTTTCTTGAGACATACTTGCCCTTTATCACTACTTTTTAGGGGGCTCTCACAAAAAATTGCGTTTTATGAAATTCTAGCAGATATTAATCATTTATGGATTAACTTAATTTTTTATATGTCCGGAAAAAAATAGAAGCATAGCTGCATTTTCCAATTTTTTATGAATTTTTAACAAACAATAATTTCGAAATATTGTTAACAAAATTATTTTTTTTTCGCTAAAAAATATTATATTTCTAAAACGACTACACACATTTTTTTTAGAAATTTCAATAAACTTAACCGTTTTTGAGAGCTAACCTAAAAAAACAGTCAGCAACACTGGATTCAGCTTATCCGAATTAGGTTAAAACGCCAGGCGCCCGGCTTGTCTGTTTTTTCAACTAGCACATATATATATGAAGATTTAAGAAATAAATACTGAGAAAAAAATTTCGTGAGGTGTCAAACAAACCGTATGTGCTTAAAAATAATGAAAGGGTGTCCTAAAAATCAACTGTGTGGAATTGACAGCAGAATTTGCGGCCTTTTTTCATGTCGGACAGAATTCTGTCAGACTTTCGTGTAAATGAATCGTACGATTGTGTAGGATAGTAAATCACGGTCTTTAATTTTTTCTAAAAACATTCCCAAAGATATTATAATAAATTCCACCAAGTCAATTTTACAAAAAAAAAAAAACTCAGCAAGCACCAACCGATAAGTGTTACCACATCTAAAGATCAAATAATTGTTAAAATCTTGCATAGAATATTTTAAATTACAAAATGCTTGCAATACTTCATTTTACTTTACTTACAAAATGCACATTATTGTTTTTATTATTTAGAAACCGCTTATTTGATAAAATAAAATAAAGCTAAACTTCTCCTAAAATATTGCATAACAAAGTACGTGTTTCTACTTAAGAACAAATTATGATCTCTTCATTAAATCGCTTAAAACCGTAAGTCAGGCGTTAATGTAAAAATTACTGTTAAATGGACAACACGCCAAGATACTCATCAACATGTAACTAATGACTAATTATTTCTCAATAGTGCCACAACTGCAACTGCACAAGGAATTAAAGCTTTACCCACCAACAAAACATGCATTCGTATCCGTACTTAAGGCCGTTTAACACTATCACACAAGTCTAACGAATTTTTACAAAAATACTTCCCTGATCTTATTATTTTCGGAAATTCTTAAAAAAAGCATAACAACTTATCACGACAGGGCTGTATTTTCCTTTAAAATACGTAAGACTTGTCTGATAGTGTAAAGTTCCTTTTAGTATGATGAACAGAATATTTTCAAACTATTGCAATGTTGCATTAATTGTACAACATTGCAATCTCTAACATGGTTTTAATAAGTATATTCAGTATTTATTGTTCATAAATGCAGAACGGTCAATGTATTACAGCACAGACAGCACTTGTGGTCAAAACAACATCTTTAGGTGTGTGTTTGACTTTGTGTATACATTAAGTATCATAAATAGATAGATTATAATTCTCTATTAGGTTTACAACCCCAATAGAAGTAATTGTACTTTAAATGATGATCGTACAAACGCTGTATTGTTAAATTTGTTATAAAATGTTAAATTTAAATTAATACACGCTTTTAAATGAAACACTTCCGCGAATTCCTCACACGAATTTATAAAGAATTAGATGCAAGTTTGTATGTACTTTGAGATTTTTTGCAATTTTTTTACAAGTGCTCATTAGTTCAGCATTAGCGGTTTTTTTACTTTTGCTGTAAATAATTTTTATTACGTTAATATGTTTCACAGAATAATCAACAGTCTGCGGCAGGCAAAAATGTTTCACTAGCCCAATCAACAAGCTCCGTCGTATTGCTTATCGTTTAAAAAAAATACGATTTTTGTTTACGCACTTGTGAATAGTCAAATTTTTCGTATTGCTAAATGTCAAAACCGAAAAATAAAACTTCAATGTACATAGTGAATTCACTTTTCATTAACTATTGAAAAAAATTAATAAATTTATTTTTTCCAAATATTAAAAAAAATATGAAAAATAATACTAAAAAAATGTAAAATTGTTTACTTCACCCTTTGTTATACCCTTCACCACAGGTGGAAAATGGTATATATAAGTTTGTCATTCCGTTTGTAATTTCTACAATATTGATCTTAGACCCTATAAAGTATATATATTCTGGGTCCTTATGAGGAGAGAAGTTGATTTACGTTTGATATGTGTTTTCCGGAGACTCCAGACATGATAGCGGTTATGTTGTTTTACATTTATGTCACATATAGTCCACCATTTCTTGCTATTGAAATTCAGCCAGATCGGTCCAACAATGGCTGAGATATGACCAAAAAACCACGACTGCCTCTAATTTTTTCAAAAAAATCCCTTGTGGTTGTTGTATTTTTATTACTTTTTTCTGTATATCTGGAGAACGGCAAGAGACAAAGTTTTCAAATTAGATACAAACATTTAGGTTATAAATACACACCATCCCACAAAATGTGGGCGGGATCAAAATGTAGATCTTCCTGAGTCCAAGTTTTATAACCAAAATAACTGGCAAATTTCTTCTTTAACACGTCGGTATATAAATCGGTTAAGAAATAGTAGAGTTATGACCAAAATACTGAAATCCCAAAAATGACTCTTTTTTATAATTAAGTTTGTTTTTTATACCCTTCACCGAAGGTCCTACACCCTATAAAGTATATATATTCTGGGTCCCTTTGAAAATCGAAGTTCCAATCCGGTTGTCGTCTCTTTGACGCGAGAGTTACAGAACATGGGCACTGGTTAAAGCAATCCTTTTGTTTACTATGCTGCAGCCGTATTCTGTAATTCGCTTAGCTGAAGCTAAATCTCGATCGCTAAAATGCATAAGTGAATACAAAATTTAAAGACATTTACAGCTAAAATTGCGGCGAATTAAATTTGTATGGCATTGCCAAATTTAGCAATGCAAGTTAGAGAATTGCATTCGTAGCCAAAAATCGCTAAATGAACTTTAAAGATTTTTAGCGCTAGAGATTTAGCTTTAGCAAATTATAGAATACGGCTGTTGGGCAGTTATTCCAAAGCTTAGTTGCAATATACAGTACATTTATTGTGCGGACTGGAACTGCAAGCAAATATACTTCTAAATATGAGCCAATGGCCATAGAAAGTGCTGAAAATTTCAACATTCTTCTGGTGACCCTTTCACACATGAATATGCTTTTGTTGAAATGAAACTCTGATCAAATTTAAAGTATTATTGTTTAAACAAATTTTGAAAAACGATGAAGTCGTACGGGATGTCAACTTTTTTTCGTAATACTTGTCATTTTCATAACACATTATATTCCCACCATCACACTTTTACTTGAGTTTTTGACATATGTGTGCCTTAAGTTAGATTCGGTGATAAGGCTGTTCCTTTTATTCTGCAGGTCGGCACGCTTTGATGTTAACAGGCATATCTCATCTGAATATGCCGAATCTTTCAATTGGCTTTGGAGATTCCATGTTATACAATGGTTTTTTCCGTCTATAGACCGAGTTAAAACATCTTCCAGTTCTCTCAGGATTTGTATTTTTGGATTCTCTGTGATTTAGATATTTTATAGCCTATTTCCGATATGCAAAAGAATTCTTTCTTTCGTACAAATGTAATTGTAATATAAATAGGCAGTTAGTATCGGATTATAGATTATTTTGCTATATTATGGAACCCATTACTAATTCATAACTATTTCACATTTATCATGGTTGGTGAAATAGTTCTGTACTTCTTTTTGGCTTCTGTTTCTTTGGTTTTATGTTTATGAAATTTTCAAGTGAATCTGAACTTAAAAATACAATTTTCTATATTTATATTACTTTATATAAATTGTGAATGTTTAACGACCATCGAAAACCTTTGCTCAAGTGCCACATTACATTGAAAACTTTTCCAATATCTTCCACCTTGGAATACAACAACTTCAAATATATTAAAGCACTTAAATCGTCATTTATTTATTAAGTTTTTGTTTTGTTCAATGCCAAAATCATTTCATTTTTCATTTCGCATAATGAAATCTTAAAGTGGAATTAGCTTCAATATTTCGCACTTGGTTGAGTTTTAGCTCAAGCTATTTTGTACTCCAACATTCAAAACAAAACGAAATTTACAAAAGCCGTTTTAAAAATATTTAAACAACAACTTTGATATACAATAAAAAAATTTGTTAATTCGCTTATAAGATGATAACACCAAAGATGATATTAAATGAATTTGTTTAAATTAAGAAAAACTAAACACTCAAAATAAAAGACCTTAAGAGTGACCATCACGCGTTCATTTTCCTCTAAAGTATCGTTTCACACAAAATCATGTTAATAAAATCATTTTGTTGCTAAAATAAACAAATTTTTATTAGAAAAAGCAGAAGCAGCTAGAAAAGCAGGAACTTTGAATTTAAACTTAACTTGAAAAACACTCGCTTTGCTGTTTTAAAGCTAAAACAATTTTCCGCTTGTGAATTTATTAAGTACTTTTATCTTCTTCCTTGTGGTTTTAATATATTTTCTACTATGATTTCACCTTGTTATTTTTTTTTTTTTTATTTTTACCCTACAGCCCAGTTCATACACTTATGGCCAATTTTACCAAATTATTTAAATATCAATTTATGTTTAAAATTCGTTTTTCATGTCAAATAAAGATAAAATTATATGAAAACTATATTTAAGTATGAATTGATGTTTAACTAGGATTGTTGAAATTGGCCATTAGTTAATAATTTGTAATTAATATATTTTTTATTTATACTTACATTCATATAATAAAACATTTAATTCAAATATTTAACATAAAAGGTTTCTAATGCTTAAAGTTTATCAAAAACCTCTAACGATAAAATTTCAGATTCACCGTTAATATAATGAAAATTAAGGTATTATTTTCATTATATTAACAAATAATTCGTTGAGCCAACGAAAATATTTTAATAAACGTATTTTCGTTTGCTTAACGTACATTTTCATTGGATTTTTGGTTCAGTGTTAGAAGAAAAGGCATACAAAGGTCAATTTCGAATTCCCGGTAATTTTCATTATTTTAAGCTAAAAAAGGTTGTCAGTCGTGCATTTTTAAGACAACGAAGCAATTAGCCCAAATAATTCCAAAAAAAAGGTCACAGAATTAATCCATTCCAACCTTTTTCATAAGTCTTTTTCCGCAGATCACGCGGAACTGGTGTCACACTGTAAAAGGTTTGGCAAAAAATAAAAAGAAGTTACGAGCAAGAACTTTGTTATGGGATTTTAATTGACTTTCGTTGAATCTAAATCTGTTTCCAGATTAATTTTATCACGTCTATTTTTTGAGATTTTCTTATTTAAAATAAAATACTGATATCGAAATACTTAATACATATTTATAATGAAAAAAGCAAAAAATCTTACGTAAAATCAATTCTATTTTATATATACATAAAACTACAAGTCCTGACTTATTCATTCACGGACTCATCCACGCCCATCCCAAACCTCTTTTTATGAGCAGATCCGCTAAGAAAGGATTTTTGAAATTCGATCATTAAAAGGGTAAAGACGGGTAAAAACGGCTAAAGTCTGTAAAGTAATATCTCCGAAGTTACGACAGAAAAAATTAAAAATTCAAAACGCGTGAGTGCCGAAAAAAACATCCTGAATATGTTTTGGTACTTCTTTGAAAACTGACTAATAAGGCAACAATATTTAATAGATTTGTGGTACTTTCCTGAAGTATTTTACAAATAGGAGAAGAACTGAAAACGAATGTGGTTAAGGACTTCAATGTGTTTTGGTACTTTTCTGAAATTCGGACTGATAAAGGAACAAAGCCCAGCTGATTTTTGGACTTTTTCTAACCAAAAATTTTTTAATTCACAACTAAGCTTAAAATAAAATGAAAATCAGGTTCCGTCTTTGAAAACAGCTGGAATTGATAAAAGAGGGTATTCTACGGGAGTTTTAGAGAGTTATCACACCAGGCAGAACATCTAACGTGGTATATAAACAGGTACTTTAAGTACAAAATAAGTTGATTAAAAAATAAAACAGGAAAAGGGAAAAAGGGAAAAAGGGTGACCCAACCATAATGTACGATTCTAATTGAGAGTCACACTTTAACGTCAAGTTTTTTGCCCAACTTAATTTGACATTTCTTTGTTTCAGTGTTTGACAAGTTCAACCATGGAGAGGTACACAATTGAGCAGCGCGTTAAGATTATTGAAACCTTTTACGAAAATGGGCGTTCAAATCAAAATGCACTTCGTGTTTTTTTACCTCAGTGGATTCGTTAATAAGCCAAATTGCCGCATTTGGACAAATGAAAATCCACGAGTTATTGTTGAAAAGCCGAAGCATCCACAAAGAGTGATGGCTTGCGGTCGACCAAGCAGTTACCGTAAACGGTGTTCGTTATCGCGAGAGGTTAACAGGCTTCTTGTGGCCAGAAATTGAGGATATAGACCTGGGCGATACAGGATGGTGCCACTTGCCACACAATCAACGAAACAGTAGCTCTTTTGCGCGAGAAATTCGATGCCGTCTTATCTCATGTCGAGGCGATGTAAATTGGCCGTCACCATCATGTGATTTGATACCGTTGGACTTCTTTTTTGGGGATATTAAAAGAAAGAAGTATACGTCAATAAGCCAAGAACAAGAGCTAAAAGATGAGATAATTCGGCAAATTAACGACATTGAACCTCAATTATGTTTGAGAGTCATTAGAAACATGGACCATAGATAGAGGTATGCCACCGAAGCCGTTGCGAGTATTTGTCCGATATTTTGCTTAACACATAAAAAAATATTAAGATAATTCTCTGAAAACTGTTTGTTTTATTTACAATAAACATCGTGCGTTTTGGTTGGACCACCCTTTATAACAAAACAAATTTCAGTTAATCAATAGTATGAAATGGGAATTTAGCACATTTAAACGAAACCTTGTTAATTAATTTTTTGAATCCCAAGAAAAACTTTGATAACTAATATGTATGTGGCAGTGTAAATAAAACTGAACTGGCAAAATAAAATAAAGTAATTTGTTTTTATTTTTGTTTTCTTCTTTACCCAGTTACAACTACATTTAGAGTTGACAAAAAATCAACCCATTGTAGTGGGGACTATAAGAAAAGATAAACTCACTGTTTATTGTTGTTGTTTTTGTTTAAGCTTTGATATTGTTACAAGTAAAACTGGTGCTTATAATTCTTATTCGCTTAACAGTTTTTTGTTGTTTAAGATCTTTAGTTTTTCTAAAATCTTTGGATAAAGTTTTCTGACGATCTGGCCTAAGCAACCAGTGAAATGCGCATACGCAACAATAAATTTCAGTCTATCAATATGTAGTATGAATTGGGAATTCGGCACATTTAAACGAAACCTTTCAAATTTAGAATAATTTTGTACTTTGCTTTCTGTGAAGAGTGTGGGTGATGATCGTGATTGAACATAACCGTTAATGGCGGACGCGTCCACACAACAATATGGATCAACTTTTATTTGTAAATATTGAGTGACTGACGTACGTAACAACTTTTTAAGCTTGATGATGAAGATGCTATGAAGATATCATTTTCCAATTTGTTCGTGCGAATTATTTTAGAACTACTCGAGCAATATGTCGTTTCAGCAGGGCCAGGCCGCCTACTTGCCTAAAAATGGCGCTATATCCTCTATCGTCCTCTTTCGCTTTACTTCATAAACTTTTGTGTTGCTTAGATTTTCTTAACTTGCATTAGTAAAAGAATGAAATTAATTTCACTTAGAGCACAATACGAACAACCATGACTGAGTACAACCATCTTGGTCTGAATTCAATTTTGTTTTTCTTTCATCTTTTTAAATTAGACTTTGCAGTTTAATGTGGCATATTAAGAGTTGCTCTGTGATCGCTACAATCAATTAAGAAAAAAAGCAACAAAAACTAAAACAACATTTAAGCCAAGCAAGGGGTAAAGACCGTTGGCCATTATTTGTTTGCTTTAATACATCCACTGCAACCCCACACAAGGTTCCACCTAAGCAGACTTTGTAAAAATTGTGTTAATTTCAAGTTATAAAATTTTTTTAAACACAAAATATGTATACCCAACAAACAAAAATTTAAAATATGATGATGGTTTTATTGCAAATTTTTCATCTCAAATTGTTTAAACCTAAACGTTAGTTTGAATGTTAACTCTGAATTTAGGAGTCCATATTTTCTTAGTTTGATTTCTAAGGTCCCCTATAATCTGAGAATAAATTGCGAGAATATATTGTGGAAAAATACTAGTGGGGAATGTAAGATGAGATAAACCCACTGTTTATTGTTGATGTGTTTTGTTTAAACTTTGATATTATTACAAGTTGCTATAAGTCTTATACGCTTAACAGTTTTATTTGGTTTAATATCTTTAGTTTTTCTAAAATCTTTATGGATGAAGTTTCCTGATGATCTGGCCTAAGCAACCAGTGAAATGCGCATAGGAATAGCTTATCCCATCAACAATGAATTTCAAGTGTTTTTATCAATAATAAAAACTGGGAATTAAGAACGAATAACAAAATCTTTTGAAATTAAAATTTTGTATTCCCAAAAATTGAAATTACTTTTTGATAAAAATACTTTTGTCAGAAATTTAACTGCCTGTTTTTAGAAAACGTAGACAAGTGAGTTAGTTGAAATTATATTGAAAACAACAATAAAAAACGAAAATTTGTTTTTGTTTTCAATATAATTTCTCACTCACTTACTTGTTTACGTTTTCTAAAAACAGGCAGTTAAATTTCTGACAAAAGTATTTTTCCACAATATATTCTCGCAAGTTATTCTCAGATTATAGGGGACCTTAGAAATCAAACTAAGAAAATATGGATTCCTAAATTCAGAGTTAAAATTCAAACTAACGTTTAGGTCAAACATTTGAAAACAAAAGTTGGACTTCAAATCTTTCTCAATTTACTTGTTTGCTGGGTGCATCCTTCTTTGGATTGTATTTATGCCTGTGTACGTGTGTTTTTTTTTTTTTTTTTTTTTTTGTTGTTTGTGTATAGTTTTAGCTTACCAACGCTTAACTAGACTTTGTTGAACTTTTCCAGACACTTGAAGTTTTTCTCAATTTTTTGTTTGTTTTGCATTGTTTGGCTGTGTGTTTAACGCTATAATTAAAATTTAATTTTTGCTTTATTTTGCTTCAAAATTCATTAAAATCAGACAAGTAATAAAGCTAAATAATATATAATTAAAATTAAGATTTAAGATGTTTTATATGGGCTTTTTTTGTAATTGTATAATAATTTTTTCATATTGTGAAATTAATTTAAATTCAATTAATTTTTAGTCGTTTTAATTTTTAAACCCTGTAATGAAAATACAGTCTTAAACTTACGCGTGACCCATGTGTTTCTTAAATGCAGAATGTTGTAGGAGGAATTTAATGGTAATTAAAATGAGAAAAATATAGATATGTCCTTATATCTAGGACTTGTTTCACTGCAGGCAATGTAAAAAATGTTTCTTTTATTTAACGGGATTACCTGGGTTATAATGCAAAAAGTAAGACTTTTACCATAAATAATAATTATTTTTTGCATTTAAACGTTTGTAAAATATTACAAGTTTCCGTTTGTTTCCAAATCATTGTATCGTAGTTGCTTTCGTTATCCACGCTAAACAGATAAGATCCATTTCTCTAGAATTTTGCAAAAAAGAAAACAATGTTGTATTTCCCCTTTGTGGTATAAGAGTACATATCGCCCATTTGCTGTAACGTCAAAAAATACATTTCGAAACAAACCCGCTTAAAGTTTTTGATTTGATCGCATCACTTAGAAATAATACCGACACAGCCTTTTGAAACGTTGCAGCGAATGAGCCATATTAAAGAAATAGTTTTTGTTACTGTATTTATTTTTATTTCATGAAGTAATTTTGCCTCTACACGACATTTACGCGTCAAACGCCAATCTAAATGTATTCCAAGATATTTTATATGCCAGTGTTTATTTATTTACTAGCTGGACCCGGTCCGCTTTGCTGGCCCTTAGTAAATATTTAAAGTTTTATAAAATATGAACGTGTTTAATTGATTTTCAAAACAATTAAAAAAAAATAAAATAATAAATGTTTTACTACCAGCAAATGCTATTAGATTCTTCATGTTTGTTTAAAATTATTGGATACCCTAACCGCGTATTTGAAAAATATTTATGGAAGTGAAAATAGACTTTTGTAAACTAAAATTAACATAAATGTTTGGAATAAAACTGGCTATTAAACCATATAAATTTTTTTTTCATTTTGGTGATTTTAGCGTATTTTAGTGAATTACCGCTGAATTGATAAATGTAGATTGATAAAGATTTAATGACATACCATGCATCTAAATTTTAAAACATTATGTTTAGCGATTACGACGAAAATGACAAAAATATAAAAACGTGGTGCCATCTATCGGATAAATACGAAACTCCACAGAAACACTCCTCATACCTAGGGTTGCCATCCGTCCTCTTTTCCCCGGACACCGTCCTCTTTTTTTGGGTATCCGGGGCAGTCCTACTTCTTTTTCATCAAGTGTCCGGGGTTGTCCGGCTTTTTACACCTTCATTGTAAATTTGTTCCTGGATTTAAATCACAGTTCACAAAATTCATTAAAAAAAAGATTTTGGTGCTCGGGTTTTTTTAAGATAGGTATGATTTAATTTTTGGGGACGTAACGTGACAAAAAGAGTACTTTTCTTTGAATGTGCCCAAAATGGAGCTTCCAAAAAAAAAAAAATGGAACAAATAAGCAAAAGCAACCTTATCAATGTCGTTACTTTTGTTCAAATAAATACTTATTGCTCAAATGATTATATTAAAATTTTATTTTAAGATTCTTTTTGGAAAAAAAAAAAAAATCATATCTTAAAAAAAGCACATCCCTCAAAGTTTTAGGATTTTTAAAAAACAATTTGAAGTATTATATAAAAAAAAAAATCAGCAAAAAAATAGGGTTTTGACTTAGTCCATTTTTAAAATTTGATATTTTGCATATACATTTTTTTCAATATATTTATTGTAGACTCAAGTATTCTCTTTAAACTGACAAAAATCATCTTCGTATGTAAAGTAGTTTTCGAGATATTAAAAGAATAAACTCAACACATTCGGCTTATTCGGCGATATTATGACAATTTGAATATGACATAACTTTTGAAAAAAACATTAAAAAATTGTTTTTCGTTGATATGTGTTCTTTATGGGATCAAATAAACCCTCTCGCCAAATTGCATTCAAATCGAAAGGGGTCGAGTCCCACTCTTGGTCGACTTGACATGGAATTACCCAAATTAAGTTTTTGTGTGCCGTCGTTAATTTTATTAATATTAAGTTGTTTAGAAAGTGTCCTCTTTTTTCGAAGAAATGTCCTACATTTTTTATGCTGGCGTCCTCTTTTTCTCAAAATAGAAATGGCAAGCCTACTCATACCTCATACATCAAACACACAAATTTTGGTCAAAGTCGGTGCAGTAGTTTTTGAGTTTAGCGATTACAAACAAACACGTCTCTTTTATATATATAGATTATTATGTGTCTATGGATTTTTCTTTACAGACATTTTACAATTTTAAATTTAAACTTTAATAAAATAGACTATAAACTAATATTTGATTACATAACATTCATTTTACTATCAATAATTAATCTACTTATTGAATTCAGATCCAATGAAAAATCAATAAATCTATATAATTGATAAAAAATGTTAGACATTCTTCTAAGAGGACCATCATCACCATAATTATCTCTAAATAATTTGACGGACAACGGTATTAAATATCGGGATTAATTAAAAATCCAGCGCAAATATCACCATAAATTATGTTCAAAATAAACGACGGATTCATCATTGTACTATAACTTTTCATAGTAGGGAGTTTTTTATCAGAGCCAGTCGAGCTGTGTATAAAGGCAATGTTAGTGGGTTAAAATGTAATCCGCGAAGACAGAAGAGCATAAACCGTGCCTGTACCGATTCCATTGAATTAGAGTACATTCGGTAAATGAGGTCCCATATAATCGATCCATATTCTAGAATCGGCCTAAGCAGTGACATATATAAGGTTTTTGTAATATACTTTTGCCCAGCGTTTTAAATATCCAAGTGTTACTCTAGCTTTATTTATCATAAACGTAATATGCGAATTAAAGCTATGTTTAGGGTCAAGTAGTATTCCGAAATCAAGGAAGCTTTCAACTATATCAGCTTAAATAACACCTAGGAAGTAATAAACTGTAGCTGGGTTATTTCTTGAAAAACGCTTTAGTTTAAACTTCTTTAAATTAAGATCCATTAAGTTTGATTCACACCATTCATAAAAACAATTTTTATTTAAATCATTTTGAAGAAGTTGATACATAAGAACATTTGAAAACTTTATAACTCCTGGCAAATCATTTACAAAAATCAAGAACAATGGAGGTCCAAGGTTGCTGGCTGCCTTGGGGTACATTTATTTTTCTAGAAAACGGTTCGATAAAAAAGATTAACTCAACTTTAAGCTAAGATCTGTTAGCCCCATTAATTGAAGTTTCTTTACCAAAAGAAAATCATTAACTCTACCAAAAGCTTTGCTGAAATCCTCAAAGATAACATCTGTTTGATTCCTTACGTAAAAACCACGATTGATTGCAATTGTGAGGTAAAGAAGGTTTGTTGTGGTGGTACAGACTTTTTCAAGTCCGTGTTGATATGCAGATATTATATTTGAGAGTTGATCATATAAATTTTCTGTTATTAATTTTTCAAAAAGTTAAGGTATAAGTACACTCAAAAGAAAAATCAACCCATCCGTACTTAAATCAATCCGAAGCGGTATTACCAGTACGGTGAGTAAGGATTTTCTTGAAACGAGTTCGGATTTTCAATCGAAAATATCTAAATTATTCATATTCAATCCCGATTTCGTACTTGAAATAATCCGAAAATAAGATTGATTTAACTAAAACTAAGATTGAATCGATCTCAAAATGCGCTTGATTCAAGTATTATAAAGTTGATTTTATTCCGAATTCATGCTTGAAAACCCAAAAAAAGAAATTAGAAAGAAAAAGTTATTATGATTGATTTACTTACCCGTATTACACCTAACAGAATGATAAAAACACTAACATCATGCCCGATATGGTTTTTACTTTAGAAATCTTATGTACATATTTAACCAAAAATATAAACTAAATGAGAATCAAGAGTTGAAATTTCCTTTTTAACCCTTCGTGGTACACAAGAGTCTGGACAGACCTTTTTTCAATGTGTATAAAAAATCAAAACATGCGTAAGCCGGAGGGTTAAACACAACGAAAAGTTTAATCTCTTTTTTACTTGATTTAAGAATTTTATAATTATTTCAAGAAATTCCGGGATTCATTTTCGAAAGTAATCCCATTTAGGATTGCTTTGAGAACGTTTAAGTGTTATTCGTACTTGAATTTTTGAGTACGACTCGTACTTAAAGTAATCATAAAAACTTGATTTATGCCGAGTGTTTTTCTTTCTGTGTATTACTAAGTTTTGCAATAACATGGTAATTTTCAATATCACCTCTAGTGCCTGATTTAAACAATGGGACATTAAAAAATTCCTCCAAATTTAATTATTGTATTAAACAATATTGGTAAAGAACTAGATAGGGCTTCTTCACATGTGATCAAAATGCTACTCGGATTTAAGACCATTGGCAACCGTATGGTTATCGAAAAACGGTATTGATATAGCCTGATTTTCTGCTAGCAGAAACGGATAACTACTAGTTTTATTAAAGGCAGCATTCGAATATTGGTAAAAAAATAATCAGTGAACATATTACTTATACAGGTTACATCACATGATTCATTTTGATTTAATTTCATCACTGTTCAGGTACTATTTAGTAATTGATTACATATAAGTATCCTGAAAGTATCGAGATGCTTCATAAGGTTTTGTTGTATCCTTAGAGCAGCTGTATCAACAGCAAAACCTGAAGTTTGGGTGTGGTGATTTGTTGGCATACCCGAAGAATATATTGAGTATAATAGAGGGCCAACGATGCTTCCTTGTGGGAGTCCAACGTTAATTGACTGAAGAGAGCTAAAGAAATGTTGTTCTTTAATCATAAATTTTCGATAGACTAAGGGCCATTATTACAACTAGCCGTTAGTTAAAGGTACGATTTTGTCCTACATATAAAAGGTTTTGCACTACTACAAGTTTGCTTCAAACTACAGGGAGCAATATGTTAAGGGCAGGTTCAACCTACCTGGTAGGTTAAAGTCAAGTTGAAAGAATAATGACTTGTTATACGTCTGACAAAGTCCTTTAACTAACGCCAATTTGTAATAATGGCCCTAAGTAACTTAAGTGATACAGGTAAATTAAGTTTCAATTTATATATTAAACATTCATTCCAGACTTTACCAAAAGTTTGAGAAACATCAATAAAGAGTGCAAAGCAATTTTTTCTTATGACGTTTACTTTTCTATGGGTTTGTTCAATCGTTCTTTGTTTTCTTCTTAATCCGAATTGATGGTTTGGAATAGAACTATTTTCATTTGAAATCGGGGTTAATTTTGGCACTTATAGTTTCTCTAATAGCTTTGATATATTAGGTAAGAAACTAATAGGCCTGTATGACTCAGCGTTTGTCTGATCATTTCCTGGCTTTGGTATCATGGTAACTAAAGAAACCTTTAATTTTGAGGGAAGTATTCAAGGCGTTATTTTACGCATCAAAATTAAAAAGAATTTTTCGCATTGCTTTGTAGGTTAGCTCTTTAAGCATTTTATTAGTTATTTTATCAACACCAGATGCTTTTTTGGGGCTTAAATCACCAATAGCCTGTTCAATTGCCCATTCTCAGATCTTAGTGGTACAGCGGTTCTGGCAACGACAGTTGGCAACTCAACTGTTGTATCGTTTGGAAAATAAGGTTCAAGGCGAATTTTCTTCAGGTGGCGGCGAAAAGACAGCGGGCCATTTTTTTTTGGTCATGCCAGATATGTCAAAAGTTTTGTTTACATGTGCTTTTTAAAATTGTGTTTTTAAATAAACATTTTGTTTAACAACTTATTAATGAAAAAATAAAACAATAAAGAGATGATTATAGAAACTATGTATAAAAATTAAATATAAATCGTTTGTAGATCACAAAAACTAATTTGTACCGTCATCACTATATCTTAATGGTATTTTTATGTTTATGTTCAGTTTTAATATTAAAATTAGAGTTTCTACGCGGGAAAGAATTCCCGGAAATCCCTGGACACATTTTTAAAACTAATCCCGGGAAATTTTTTTCGGGAATTTAAAATTTAATTTTTTGAAATTTGTTAGCATCGTTAAATTACTACAAACTACCTACAAATCGGACTATTTGTCATACGCCAATAAACCAACGGTCTCTTTAATTGCTGATGAAATGTCTAAAAAGCTTCTTGAAGTAGAAAATGAAAATGGTCACGATACACCATCACTAACACTAGATGAACCATCTACTATCTTTAAAGAACACCTTGAAAAGGCTATATCAAATTCTAAAAATAAATGTAAAGAAAATACAAAAGCATGAAAATATTTTAAAAAAGAATTTGACGTCTATGAAGTCACGGGCCAGCAAATTTAAAATCTTTGTATGATGCGCTGTAGAAAGCGAGATTACGTTTTCGGTAACAGGCAATATACATATCAACAAGGATTAGAAATAGGATCTAAAATATTTTTTCTTAAAAGAAAATTAATTTTACCTAGTTGCTACATACATATATAATATGTATGTACATAAGTATGTAAATATGAATGTTACAATTTCTTTAATTTTGTTTTGGTTTTCTGTAGTTTTAATTAAATTAATTTGTTTAGACTGTTGTGTATATAAATATTCTTTTAAAAAAGAAAAACCTGTGTCTTGAACTCATTTAGTGAAATCATTGTTTTATTCTAAAAATCCCGGGATTCCCGGGAATAAGATTTTTTTATTTCGTTTCCCGGGAATAGAAAATGTCCGGGAAATTAGAAACCCCAATTAAAATGCATAAACTGGAAGCAGAAAAAAAACGGTTTAGATTATTTTTAATACAAGATTCAATTCAACCGAATTTGTAATTTAATGCTCACAAAATTCTCACAAGTTTATGTTATAAAAACTGTGTTTTTCTTAATTTAAAAAAAATTTAATTTTTTTTATATTTTTACTCAAATGTTTTTATTAATTTTTAGCCTAGTGATGCCACATAAATTTCTTATAATATCCCCTTCAAAAATAAAAAGCCCACAAATACATTATTTTTAAGAAACTATTTAGTTTTAAAGTATGTATTTTAAAGTAGTTTTAAAGTGGGGATTAATAATTATCTTATAAATTTGTCATTTAAATTTTTATAAGTAGGTATAGATAAGTAAACTAAAACAATAATGTAATTTTACCAATTTTACAATTTGGTAATTATCTTTCAAATGTTGACCAAAAATGTACGTTTTTAAGGGAGAGGGAAAGTTGATCATTCAGTTAATCTTAAATATTATTAATACATTTTTAATTTCTTGTATGACTACTGGTTAATATTTAAAACTTAAAGCATCATGTACATATAAACAAACATTCTTCTAGCATTAATGGAGTACCAGCCTGAAAATTCCCGTTTAACCATTCAATATCGTTTACGAACATTTTAAGTTTTGACATTTCAAATATGGAGAATTAGGGTTATAATAACGACCCCATAAATACATCCATTGAATGCGTAAAATATCCATTGGCTAAGCCATTATATTGGTGGACACACGCTTGAAAGTATTTTTACTTATTAGAGTATTAACAGGTCAACCTAAACATAAGGAGAAAATGTTTTTTATATAAGAAAAATTCTGCTGCTGACACATTTTAAATAAAACACTATATTGCTTTCAGTAAATCCGATTTTTCAGCCGTCCGAAATTGAATTTGCTCTATAATTTGTTTATCTTTTATACATAAATTGTATTAATATAAGTTTTGTACATGAAAACTCTTACAGATCTTATATATGTTGGACTGTAAAAGAAACAAAACGATCAATAATTTTCCCAAAAAGAAAAATAGTTTATTTTTACATTCTCAATTAAGACCCGAAATTAATTTTTGTTATCTAATTTGAGATTAGAACCGCAAATCTCGTAGCACTGCTTTAGTCAACTGTTTTATACAAGGCGAATTCCTATCTATATATATATTAATTCGCCTTGTTTTTGACATTACATGACCGAAAAATAAAAACAAAGTACATGTTGTTTTTTGTGTTGTTGACTTGTTGTAGTCTCGCCGCCACCTGAAGTTAATTCGCCTTGATAAGGTTTAATTAAGTTTTTCACATGTTTAAAAAATCGGATTCCTTTTTCAACATCATTTATTGCCCAACTACTATTCAAGTTTCGCATATGGGGTTTGAAAGTTACCGGCCTTTTAAGATTTTAAGTTGCTCGCACTAATGAGTAGACAGATTGTGGAGTTGCATCATGTTCTTCAAGATAACCTTCCAGGGATGCAGTTTTTGAGCCTGGAGTAACTTTCTCGAAACATATATCTCCGATCCGAGTTCAATGAGTTCAACTGAACGGGGGCAGTCCAGAATAAAAATAAAAAAAATATCAAAAATTTTGATTCATTTCATAATTTTCATTTACATAATTTTATGGAAATAAAATTGGATAAAGTTGAACCTGATATAAAATAAAATCAAAATTTCCTTAGTTGAGGTGCTTTTACACGATCTGTGTTTAGCAGTGTACTTGTCAAATTTTCCACTGCAAAATGCATACATGTCGTGTAAACACAAAAAAAAATTGGCTTCTGTAAATGTCAGATGGAATAAGCAGTGTGAAATTTTTCAATTAGAACGTGTTTTATTTTGATCTGACAAACCATCTGGCTGGCATCAGCTGTTTTGCAGGTTATTTGTTTGTAGCGGCAAATATTATTTTTTATTTACTTACACAAATTCTTTAAAAAAAAACACATTTTTACACATATTCTTTAAAAAACAATATTTTTATTTAACTGAAATACAATTAAACCCAATAAGTACTTAAAATTAAACTGGAAATAAACTTGTTCAAACGTATTTCTAAATGCTATTCAAGTTTCAAAATATTTTACTAATATTCACTGGATTTCAAATTCCCATTTTACTGGAGAATGCTATTGAAAAACAGTGGTTTCCCGATTTAACGAACTCTCGATTTACCTTAGGTACTGTGTATAACGAACTAAAATCGAATTTGGTACTTGATGTAACGAACAAATAAAAATAATATCCAAAAAATTTGTAAAACTTATTTAAATACATAGATGGATGGTCAGGCGAACACTGCTCTTTAAACACAGTGATGTAATCAAAAGCTTTGATTTATGTATCCAGTGGGGGACAGGAAAATAATATCGATATATCCAAGACATTAAGGGTCTTCCTGATATCGCTTAAAAGTCTCGCAATCTGTGCATATTTACTCCCTCGCAAATGAATTGTCAAACATTTTATGAGAATTAATTTACACAAATTTCGTAAATTTGCAGTTCAATTGTGCATTTATAAAACCAAATTTTTTTAACTGCTTACCGCCATTTCCGTTGAATAATTCAAGTGATTATAAATCACAAACAATAAATTTTTCCAATAATTTTAGCACTTTAGTCTTTTGGCTTTCTTGATGCGTTTTTAAAAACAAATTTCACATTTTAATCACAAATTTCACAAATTTAAATATTTTTTTTAATTTATTTTTCTATTGACGTTTCTTACAAATTGCATTTATTGCTTAAAATTACATACAAATTAAATAGGGTCTTCAAAAAAGAACTCTCGCAAGTTTGCCCATTTGCACAAAGGGCAATTTTAAGCGATATCATGAAAACCGGTATTAATTTTACGTGAGCTTTGAGAGAAAGCAATTAAAAACAGTTTAAAAAAATTTCAAAAACAAACGTCAATAACAAGTTTCTTTAAATAATGATGTACTTTTTCTTATTTTTTTTTTTAAATAATTAATTTTTTCATTAATTTTATTTTATAAAATCCATTTACTTGAAATACGATATGATATAAATGGTTCTTTTAATTTGTTGTTACATGAATAAATATTTTTTTTAGTACTGGATATAACGAATTTTTCAATTTAACGAACAGGGCTGACAATCAATTGTTCGTTAAATCGGGAAACTACTGTAGAGTGTAACAAAAGTATATCTCAACCCTTGGGACTTGAAATTCGAACTTAAATACCAATGTTTTTGTACTTAATTTCCAACAAAATTGCTTATTGGGAAAGAGAATAAAAATAGCTGCGTCCGAGAACACAAAAGTTTTTACTATTTTTTACTGAACCTTACTGCATTTTACGAAATTACGTTCGAGTGCACAAAATGCAGTAAATGAGAACACAAATTGAGAGCGAAAAGTGACAGTTCTGGTCTGAGTATTTACAAATTTTTACTGCAGAAATTTTTGCAGTAAAATTAAGTTAAACAAAAAAACATATGTTTCAAAAGGTAAACAAACAAAAGTAACAAACAAAATGCTTACAAATGGTGAACAAATTGTTAAATAAACGAAAAGTTGAAATAAAAATTAAACAAAAACTTGTTTGTGAATCATTTACTTGGCTAAATACCAACATTTGAAACTTTTTTTGTTATGTTAATTTTTTAGAGGTGTAAAAGTACTAAGTACTTGGGTACTTAAGTAATCAATAGCAAAAAACTATTCATGTTCTTTTGAATAAATTAACCCGCCACAAATTAGTAACATCAAATAAAAAAAATAACAAACAAATATGAAAGATGACATTAAATAATTGGTTTGTATTTTCCAAAAATGTTTGTGTTATAAAAAGTATTTAATCGAGTACCGATAAGAAAACGAGTTTAGTAGTCAAAAGTGTAAACATTTTTCAAAACTTCAACTATTTGTCATCAGCTGTTGCCTTTATTTTACGAATTTTTACAAAATTTGCGTTCGCGTACTTTTTTGGACAACAGCTTTTTGTGAGAGCAAATTTTACAATTTTCTCATTTACTGCATTTACTGTAAAAGTACTCAAACGCACCTAATATGTAAATAATTTGCTGTTATGAACGTTTTTAGGTTATGTCAGATGAAACCAAAAAAGAACGTGTGAAGCAACAATTATCAACCTTCTGTATTTGTCAATTTTGACAGACATGTGCAATTACATATGGGTTTTACATCTGAGAAACCCACTGCAAAATACAGATCGTGTAAAAGCACTTTTAGTTTAAATAAAATAGACTAGTTAATTTATTAGAAATTTCTTAAATTTATTTTATTTTTTTTTTTTTTATTTTTTTTTTTGGTTAAACATTTAATTAAATACATTGTATTGTAAAATGGCATGACTAAAGCAAATCATTTCCCACAGTTAAAAATTGAATTAATATGAAGCATTGTCTGAATACTACGTGGCAACAAAAAATATAAAAACAAAATCTTAAAATGTTTGAAAAGCATGTAATTACTCTTCATATTTAACTACCAATAACGACTATTTACAAAAAATGGATACACAAATCGAAATCCTAGCAAATTTCTGCTTCAGACGCGTACAACACAACCTTAACATATCCTTGCCACAGTACAAAATCTCGTTGGATGGGTGAAAACCAAATGAAAAGCAGGAATTGAATTTGCACCCGCAGGGCTTAAAAAAATGTTTACCTGTTACCAGCCGATGCATTTGAAATATTTCACAAGTATGTAGAGTAACAACGCTAACAATTGGATTTCAGCTGGCCAACATCATGTCATCATTGGTATTTATGGAGCTGCTAAAGATTCTATGAAATATAATAGTTTTTTTTAATATTACGTCTGTATTTAACAATGCAAAAGCCTGACATGAATCCACTTTACCAAATATGTATATGTAAGTGCATAAGTGCGATTGTGAATATTTATTTCATAAATAAACCCAGTTTCCCATGAAAGAAATTCAACATTCACTGGCATAGTTAACTAAAGTATTAATAAAGGTACAACAAACCCCCAAAGATCTTGGTTTGGTTCTGTTAAGGCCAATGTTTTGTTTAGCATTTAAGCCTGTCTGCCTGACCAGTCATCATCGTTGTAGTCCAGTGTTCATGGTTGGCATGGGAATTGCTCTAATTTAATGTAATTGTCTTAGAATTCCAATTTTCATTTTCATTTAAATATCGGTCTAAACTGAAAATTGCTATAAAAAATAAACGACAAGCGCACAATGTGTATTTATATTTTAAATACTGCATCAAATAAAATATCTGAAAAAATTAAACATTTAACAAACAACACCAACAAGAACAATTTCAATTCAAAGAATTTTAATCGATTTGGGTTTAGGAACGTATGGTTCTGTATTTTGCAGAAATATTCACATTTAAGGCGAAGGTAGAACTATATGAAACCCTACATTGAATGAAAAAGATGTTACTCTATATCTGCGATCGGCAAAATCAGGGCGCCGCGTTTTCTCTTTTATTCTCTATTAAACTCTTTTATTAAGTACGTGTGCACACACATTGAAGAGAATTTAACAACATTAATAACAACATATGTAAAATACATACAACGCATACAATCGCAAAATGTATCAGTATAGGTTGCCGATCGCAGTTCTATATTTAAAGGTGGACCGTAACGTTTAAAATTTATATCAAAATAGTTCTTTTGTATTTTAATATTTTGTGAATCTAAAACAGTTGATCTTCAACGCAAAAATAAGAGGTCGGAAATACTCTTAGAGGAGGGTTTATTTTTCCGTCAAAAAATAAAACTCTTTTAAGGAAATTTATTTTTTTTTTGTTGATTTTAATCCATTAGTATATAACAGAATAGGTCTCCGTTGACTTTAACATGTTGACTTTTTATGTTTTAATTTCCGTGGCTTAATTTAGAATCCCTGATCGATTTATAATTAAAGAAAATTTTGAGCTAAAAAAGATATGAAGAAAGCTGAATTCCATAAAGTTTTTCCAGTATGAATATGATGTATGTATAAGCAAAATTGTTTTTAAGGCACCCTGAAAAAAAATCCAAAAGCGACCTACGTTTTCAAGAATACCACTCTTACGGCCTTAAGGCATGGTAGTCGAAACACTGGATGACAAACAATGCGTTTACCGTTCCTGTGTGTGAGCGTCACCAAACAACAAAGGTAACAATTTTAGGTGTATAATTCGGTAGATTTATACCTCGCCCCTGGCTTAGGAGCCAGAGCTATTTAACCTCCACTACTTTGGGAATAGCCAGCAGCATCTGTTAAAGAGCAAAAGTTTGGCCTACAGGCCTAACATTTTCACAAGTTGTGAAAAATCCGCCTTCAAAGTAGGCGTATCAAGATCTTCCTTACCGCGACTGAAGGTATATACAACAACCACCACGTGATCCCCGAAAATATCTTTTCGGGAGAAAAGTAAAACTCATTTTAAAAGCTATCTTTCGAAAGGCGTAAAGCATTTTCTTGCATAGAGTATACTTCCGGGGCATAATCCAATACCAAATACAATCTCTGGTCAGCCGCGATCTCAATTGTCAATTTGGAATTCTGCTGAACTGTTAATTTTGAATATCGTCCACATCCATATCTTCCAATTCGGGCCATAAAAAGTTCGTTATCATCTCACGATAGCGAACACCATTCACAGTAACTGCCTGAGCGGCCTCATTTTGGAAAAAATACGGCCCGATGATGCCGCCAGCCCATAAACCGCACCAAACAGTCACTCTTTGTGGGTGCATTGGTTTTTCGACAATCACTCTTGGATTATTATTCGCCCAAATGCGGAAATTCTGCTTATCGACAAATCCACTGAGGTGAAAATGTGCCTCATCACTGAAGATGATTTTCTTCGAAATTTATCATCCATTTTCATAATAAGTCTGGATAACTTTAACACGTTGTTGGATTGTGTATCGCTCCATGGTTCAAATTGAGTAAGTCTGGCGTTTAGGTGTGGTTCACATTCAACATCGGCCCTTACAATTTAACCACCCTTTAGAAGTTGTTATAGATGGAGTTATAGAACAAAGCTACTAAATAATGAGTTGACGAAGCTATTAATTTTGAAAAAGTAATCGAAGTTTTTACTGGGTAGTAAGGGAATGCCGTGGTACTTGAAATTTTTTTTTTTATAAAACTTGTTAGGAGTTCGTTCTCTTACTTTACTGCATCTCTGTATGTATTTTTGCGTAGTGCATAATTACGCGCTTATTTTTTTTAATGTACCATTAGTGCTTCGCAACATGATACATATTTTTAATGGGTATATAGATGAAAGCTACTAAATAATGAGTGAAAGAAGCTATTAATTTTAAAAAAGTAGGCGACGTTTTTACTGGGATGTAACACCATGAAATATCCTTAAAATGTGTTTCTACATATGCCTGGGGGAGGTCTTGGAAGGGCATACAGGTTAAGTCCTTGGTTCATCTGTTTCTACAAAAAATTTGTTTAGCCGAAGACATTTACATAAGTTGAAGTTCCAATGCACGCCAGAGATATCGACTGCTTTGGATTCTTGGATTCGTTCACAATTTTTACTTAATTTAATACTCAACAAGTTATATTAATTACTAATTAATCAATGAATGCTTAAACGTTGGTTTAGTTGAACTAAACTGAAATTTATATGTAGCTTAAGCTTAAAAGCTGTAAATCATTGCCCCATATATTATTTGTAGTGCAAAAATAATAATGTGGCAGCACTACGGTAAATGATGTCAAATTCATGTGGTTTGTATTGGTAGTTTAAACGCCCGATTTTATGCTTTTAGAGATGGTTAAAATGTTTACTGAATTATAGATTTGCTGGCTTAAACACATTTTAAACCAAAAAGAGAGTTAAACTTGCATTGATTTATTAGCTCTTAGTCTGACCAACACACGTTTAAAGTTTCAGCTTATGTCCAATACTTGTGCTGGATTTTTGAGATGTAGATTAAGTTTAACTTAGTCTGAAACTCGGATTTTTTTGGCGAAATGTGATTTTTTTATTATTTCATTAAAGACAAACATTTAAAGCAAAATAAAGTCTGTTTTTAGCTTAACTAAACCTATCTTAAATGAGATCTCAAAAACCCAGCCTTAGTCGTGTTGTAAAGACATTCGCATTCCGCCAGTGAAAATGCCCATATCGGTTGCATCAGTGACTATAGATTACTTTGCCTGTTTTAACACGGTACATGTTAGAATTTTTATATCGATAAAAATTAGAATTTATGGCAAAATAAGTGACATCGGAAGAGGTTCAAAGGTGAAATTTATTCCTTAAGACAATGTTTTTATTTTCAAATACCAAAAGTTTATCTACACAAGTATTTTTCGGGTTAAGAAGAAAAATCTTTAAAGTTAAGAGAAATTAGCTAACAGGACAAAAAATCCAGACTCAAAATATGATCCCTTTTCGTGACCAAATTAATATGACAAAATATGTTTTAATTTTCGGGAATATATCATGTTTTAAATAACCAAATCTGACTCGAGAACATATAAAGTTCTCATCCGATAGTCCATATGTGTAGGGTACCGAACAGACAAACAAAGCGTAGAAATATTTTACAAATGAAGCCGCAATTTATACGTACGTCACCCGAAAAATGTTCACCCAAAAGTGGGCGTTGCTGAAATCGAAATGGAAAATGAGCATGTGTGTTGTATTCAGCAACGACATGGGATGAAGAAGTCAAGAAGAAAAAGTTAATGGTAAGCAAATTGGTTAAAACAATAAGCCAAAAAGTCTACATATGAGAAGAAACATAGTCCAAACGTACAAAGTCGTCGTCAGGGACGATGATGATGATCACGATGACGATGTTACTGATGACGCTTTTGATAGTTTAGCTTGAAGCAAAACTAATTAAAATTGGCCCAAAACAATGCCAAAGTCACAATTTTATACGTATGGAAAACCAGGCAGTCATTTAAGGCAATTTGAATTATTATTATTCTTTCTTTTTCTGTCTTTTTGCTGATGTTAGTGTACAAGGATCACTTCACCAAAAAAATAAAAGAAAAAAGTCCGTTAGTGGCGCATCTGTAGCAAAACTCTTACTGCGAATCGTGTATTTAAACACACAGGCATGCAGATTTTTTTGTTGTCCTAAAAGCATCCTTATGTTATGGCCAGTTGTTCATTCTACAGTACGGTTGAGCTGTTAAGGTTATACATATTACTTTTTTTTTAAGCGACGGTTGCGGTTTCAGTTTTTCGTGTTGGAGTTTTAAGTGTTTTTCTTTTCTTTAGCAGATTTCTTGTGGCTGATGTTTCTAAGGCCACTAAAATTAATAACAAGTGATCTGCTTGACCATAGTTTATCAGTTTCGGCATAAACTGTAGTCAAGTTTGTATGTGCACTCCAAACAAGTCTCATTTTAAACCTCATCTTCATCTTTTTTTTCACTTTGGTTTTTTTTTCTTTATTTTTAATTCTGATTTCAGAGTTTGTTTGGCACTTTTAGCTCCAGGCGAGACAACAAAATTATTTCGCCTTTTGTTTGATTTGGTATTTAGCCGTTTATTTGTAGACCAAAAAATTAAATTATTTTGTGTGCTAAAATATTTTTCCCTTAGATGCAGAAGAACAGCATGCATACCTTGTCATCAGTAAAATGATCTCGCGCTGCGCGTGCTTACTACTGATCATCAGTGGTAGTGGCAATACAGCCCCAATTCAGATCCTTCTGTTCGGCTGCTGTTAGAATAATAATGATCGTGGCATGTAAACTTTTTTCGTGTGCACTAAATTATAGGAAGAAAAAAAATTTTTAATTTTATGAAATTATTGCAGTAATTTAAGGATAAGAAGATTTTTATTTGATACTTTATAAAAGGAGTGTTTCTTATCATTATAGCACAAGGGTAAGAAGCTGTTGACTAGCTACTTTATAGATCGATCTATAGATTTAAAATTTCAAGTCGGCCTAATTGTATATTCCTGTGTTTCAAGATGTGCGGACATGTTCTGACAATCGCACGATTTGAAATCGCTTGCGGTGTCCCTTGAGGATTCTTTTGCAATTTGAAGTCGCCAAACTTCTAGCTTTTGTGCTTTACAAATTACCTATTTTGCGATTTCAAAAATCTGTTCAAGGAAATGTTTAACTTATTGACATCTATTTACATGAAAATCTATATTCTGCAAGGGGTATTCTGTGCCCATGTTTTGTTACTCTCGCGTCGAAAAACTTTTCGATTTAAATGTGTGAAATGAAACAAACAGCTGTTTTTCTCACTAAACTGTGTCTGTAATTTTTTTGGCGATTATTAGTTGTCACGTAAGCAAATTACTCGCCAATTTACAGAAAAAGTGTGTCTGTATCATTTTTGCTAGTAAAATTCCCGCTTTGAACTGCCAAATAAACTCACGAATAAAACGGGCCGAGGAAAAATTATAACATTAAAAAACAGTTAAAAATGCAAAATACATAATAATATTTTGTTCTTGGCTCATTGTTTTATTGTTTAATTCTTTTACTTTTAACATTTTTATACGAATATTTTCAAAGCTCGTTTGCAAAGAACAAACATTAAAGTCGCTCTTTACATTATTTGGTATACCCGCGGGATGTATTTTCGCCGCCGTCGTTGAAAAATTATCTATTTTAGTAATTTTTGGTCGCCGTCAGCGATATGTGTTACTGGCGTTCTCAACGTCTGAAATGTCGCATCGTCTTCGAGTGCAATGTTATGACATTTATAACGTAACGACGTAAACTCTTTTGATAGTTTTCGACATAAGTTACAGACACACGTTTTTCTCACTTTTCGAGAAACGATGGAATATTTTGTTTCACATTTTTTCGATGCAAGAAGTTCTCACTAAAATTACAGAACATGGGCGCTGGTCGTGATCATTCATATGATTAAGTTTAAGCAAAACATATTTATCTCTTCTTACCGTATTTTACGATCAACATGTTATGGTTGTGCAGACAACGGAACAATTAAATGGGCCTCAAAAACATAAAATGTCTGTAGGTAACCATGTTATGGCCATGGTGGACATAAAGAGGACTGATTTAGTCATGCAACTATTTACACGTACAACAACATAGTTTAAAAAATCATATTATAAAGGGTGTTTTTTTAAGCTAGATAGAACTTTAAATTGTAAAAAGTAACACAAAAAATTAAATTTTGATGAAATATTTTTTTTTATCGTATACTCTGACAAATCATCATGAATAGACTCACGCTTGAACAACGCTACGAAATTATCCAAATTTACTTTGAAAATCAGTCGTCGATTCGCGCAACTTATAGACGACTTCGTCATTTTTATGGCGTACATAATCGTCCATCTGAACAAGCCATTTGTCGAACTGTGGATAGATTTCGTACCACATACTCTCTAGAGGATGCAATAACACCAACACGTCGAAGGAATGTGCGTACTGAAGAGAATATCGCCGCTGTAAACGAAAGTGTGGAAGAAGATCCAAATTTATCGATTCGTCGTCGGTCGCAGGAATTGGGGCTCTGTCCGTCCACTACGTGGAAAATTTTGCGCAAAGATCTCGGCCTACACCCGTATAAGATCTAGCTGGTGCAGGAATTGAAGCCACGAGACGATTATATGCGTCGTTCTTTCGCCGATTAGGCTCTAAAGCAGTTGGCAACTGACCCGTTGTTTTATCGCAAAATTGTGTTCAGCGATGAGGCGCATTTTTGGCTTAACGGGTTTGTTAATAAGCAAAATTGCCGCATATGGAGCGAGACCAATCCACAAGAGACCCTACAGACTCCATTACATCCAGAAAAATGCACCGTTTGGTGCGGTTTTCACGCTGGTAGCATCATCGGACCTTATTTCTTTAAAAATGAGGCCGGAGCTCGCGTTACGGTCAATGGAAATCGTTACCGCACCATGATCAATGATTTTTTGTTTGAAAATATGGATGACATTGATCCGGAGGAGATGTGGTTTCAACAGGATGGCGCTACGTGCCATACGGCGAACGCAACCATCGACTTATTGAAATCAAAATTTGGCGATAAGTTGATTTCGAGAAATGGACCTGTCAATTGGCCTCCAAGGTCGTGCGATTTGACACCTCTCGATTATTTCCTGTGGGGCTACGTGAAGTCACTGGTTTATGCTGATAAACCAGCAACAATTGACGCCTTGGAGGCCAGCATTGTTCGTGTTATTCGTGACATACGGCCAGCAGTGCTCGAAAAAGTGGCCCAAAATTGGACGTCCAGAATGAGCTTCGTCAAGAACAGCCCCGAAATCATTTTCAAATGTTAATGTCACGTATTGATCTTTCGAATAAAAATTTTGATTACAATTTAATTTTTTGTGTTATTTTTTACAATTTCAAGTTCTATCGGGCTTAAAAAAACACCCTTTATATGAAAATGTTCATTTAAAATCACTTAAGTTATCCGTGTCCATAGAGAAGAATATTTTTTTCCTCATTGTACTTGGCAGACACCTGCTAGCAACGACTACACTCAAAAGAAAAATCAATCCAAAGCGGTATCAATAGTACGGTGAGTACGGATTTTCTTGAATCAAGTACAGAAAGATTGATTCAAGTACGGGTTTCGTACTTTAAATAATCCGAAAATGAGATTGATTTAAGTAAAACTAAGATTGAATCAATCTCAAAATGCGCTTGATTTAAGAATTATAAGTTTATTCAATCCCGGATTCGTACTTGAAATAAACCAAAAGTAAATTAAAAGGAGAATTTTATTATGATTGATTTACTTACCCGTTTTACACCTTACAGAATATAAATTATAAAACACCAGCATCATTTCCGATATGGTTTTTACTTTAAAAACTTTATGTTCATATATAACTGAAAATATAAACTAAATGAAAAGCCAGAGTTCTCAATTTTACTTTTTTAACATGGAAATTATGTGGCACTACCAACGAAAAGTTTAATCTTTTTTTTTTTAACGGCAAACCCCTCTGAAGAGATTGAGTGGTTGCAATCGAAACATGTAAGGGTAACCTGTCCGTAAAAGCCTGGGCTCGAGCCCAGCAGCAGTTAAGAATGAAAAATTACCAATCAATTTTAATTAATTTTCATGTTGTAAAACTCCTGCTTCATAAAAATAATTTAATAAAAATTAAATTTGATGAACTTTATCCTAATTAAAATATCAAAATTTGGATTTAAAACCATGAATAGTTCAACAAAATAACCACAATACTAATTATTGGTTTAGGAATTTTATACTTATTTAAAGAAATTCCGGGATTGATTTTCGTAAGTAATCCCATTTAGGATTGTTTTGAGTACGTTTAAGTGTTATTCGTACTTAAAGTAAGTATAAAAAACTTTATTTATACCCAGTGTATTTCTCTCTGTGTAGAGTATTAATGTCGGTTTTTGGTGAGTTCTAGGTTTTGCAGAGGAGAACGGATTTCACATTGGAGTTGTTTGGGCAGATAAAAATCCCACAGTGTTCAAAGCTACATACGCAGCGAGATTTTTTTGTTTCTTCCTTGGATTTAGCCTTGTTATTAATAATGCTGCAAAGGTACTACGGGTAAAACAAGTTCACGAATTTCATCAGACAGCCGTTTGTTGTTAGATTTAAAAAAATGGGGGCGTTAATATACATTATTTTCGTTTTCCTCTTATTTATGCTCATTCCAGCTTTATTTGCATACCGATTGATAGTATTTGGGTTTTAAGGCATGTGAGAATTGTTATAAGTGAGTAGGCTGATATGATCTGCGTTATTAAGGTCAGCAAGTTGTCCCTGTAGGCTCCAATGTATTCCGCTTTAAGACAGCTTATAATTAATCGAATAAATATCGATATACTTCCGATATGGGCTCCTTAAGAATTGTCGGAATGTTAAAAACAACCAATTGTATATTAATTTCTTGTCATTCATAAAAATAAACGCCATTTTCATTTCTGCTCTATTTAATTACACTCCAATAAAACCAACTCTCTCACAGGAGCTATAATTACCTTTATAAATCATTGTACTTGCTTGGGAATTTAGTGACCATTAAATTTCCAACAATTAAAATTGTACCATTCTACCAGACATTGCAACAACACAATTGCATGTGTCGTAAACATTTAAAATTCCTCTAGGCGCATAAACTGTTGAATACTAAATTATATAAGTATTTATTTACAAACAAGAACAACGAAGGTGAAATTATTAAATGCAAGTGGCCTGTTAAAAGTTATTCCCACCATTCATTAAAAAATACCCTCACAATTATGCAACTTCTGTAACACATTCACATGTGCATTAATTTTTGTATTCGTGAGTGCACTAAATATGGTTTTTGGGATCTAATACATGGTATTCAGTTGTAGGTGCAATTGTATTGAAAAAGTTATTTGATATTTAAAACGTATGTACAAATACAATTATTTTTATTCTTGTGTGTTTCTTTTTTTGCAAAAGTACTTGAATAAGCCGTACTAGTGATGTAACTAATATTAATTTTTAATATTCGCGAATACGAATATCTGCGCCGATATTTGACGACTACGAATATCCAACCTGAAATTTAGCGCCATATTTTAAATTTAAATTTGTGTGACGCTTTTAGTGCTTTTTCTTACAACTATGTTATTTCGGTTTTTTGCAATTTAAGGTCTTTTTTGCAACAAAATGTCTCGTTCTCGAATGAAAAGGTAAACTTTCTTTAAATTTTAAATTGCTGCAAAAACATCTATTTAAGTGTGGATAATATTTGAAAAAAAAAAAAAAACGAAGCAGATATTGGATTCATACAAAACTTTATTGACATTTACTAAATGAAGATTTTTATTTTGCGTTAAAGTCAAAGGTTTTTTTAATAAAAGTTATTAATAGCTAATATTTTTTGCTTCTTTTTATCTTTTTTTTTACACTTTTGTGTTCGTTCACTTGAATTTGGCGAATACGGATGTCATCCAATAGGCGAATACTCGGAACGAATATTCGTAACATCACTAATCCATATACTTCACGATTTTATTCCTATTCTTAATAATTCTGGCTGAACATTTAAGCTAGAGTTGATAAATAATGTCAATGGAAAACCGCATAATATAATAATACGACCCAGTCACCCCATAGAATGAGTGATATGGGCAAATCCCAGAAACAGTCCACCAACCAAAAATTTTTCAAATGAATTTTTTTTATGGAATATAAAACTAGATGTTTAATTTCATTTTTATATTAAAAAATATCTATTTTGATGATCATTAATACAATAACTTTTACCAAATACTACCCCACCCCTGATTTATTAATGTTATACGTGAATTTAGCATTATTTTAGGTGATTTTTGTGCTTAAAATAGCACTTACAGCAGACTCATCAAAATATAAATTTCGTTAAAATAAAAGTTGATATTCATTAGTTAAGAAATTAGTTTAAGAAATGCAATTCATAAAAATATAATTTGTTTTGTTAAAATAAATAAAATATAACAATAAAATACTACTGGAAAAACTGTAGCGTGCGTTATGTAGCGTGCGTCACAAAGGGGTCACGGCTTTTGTGAGAAAATCACAACATTTTTTGGCTGCGAATAAGTGCATTTAGAATTCTCTTATAGTCATCTTTGTTTTAGGAATTAGATTTTGTATTCCTTATTATGCAAAATTCGCCAAAAAATAGGAAAACACACTTCAAACTTTGAAGTTACTTCCACTTTTTGTAGCGTGCGTCACAAAACTTTGTGATAGATTATTTCGCAACAAATACTTGCTAAGAAATTATGATATATGCTATTCGTAAGTACATATTAATGCCACTAAATACTATACATAAGTTGAATCTATCTCTTTTGAAAGACCAAAAAATGTTTATATATCAATCAGAGAACGCGTACCAATGTAGCGTTCGTCACGCAGGATTAGCCCATATGTAAATGATGTTTCTAAGACCGGAAAAATATTTTTGCCACGCCCCAAAATACAGCACTTTGTTTTCCGTATATAGCAGTGCCATTTAAAGTTTGGTCTCATAATATCACATGTGGTTGTTCCAGGCTTGACTATGGCTTTTATCCTTGCGTAACTTTTTAATCCAACATCAAATTCTGGACGCCACTAATTATGTAAAACGCAACGCAATGCCAAAGAATTACATTGAAAGCAAAAACAAAATCATAAATATTTTGTAATTTTGTTGTTGCTTTCTACAGAAATTTACATTTCCTTTTTAAATTTGTGGCGTTGAAAATTTTAAAACGGTACATAAATTTCTGTAGAAAGCAACAACAAAATTACAAAATATTTATGACTTTGTTTTTGCTTCAAATGTAATTCTTTGGCGTTGCGTTGTGTTTTATATAATAAGGGCTTAAGCCTTTTTTGGCATATCATTTATTCTAGGGAGTGACTGGACCAACTTTTTTTCGATCCAGCCTAATGATTATATAGTTTTTATAAGTTTGTTGTTCAGGTTGTTCAAATTACCTTAAGTGCTACTAAAAAAAGTCTTCATGTATGGACACTACTACAGTTTCTAGAAAAATATTTAAAACAGTTTCGGCAGCAAAAGATTCAATTTGTAATCAGTGGCTAATATCTGACAGTTTATTAAAGGATATAAAAAAAAATTCGGTGCCCACTCTTTTGGTAATTCGTTAAATCTAATTTCTTCATGCTTCAAAACAATTCAACTCTGTCAGCTCAGTTGGCCAGAGCGCATTAGTAGCGATGGTTGCTATCGGTATTTTGAGGTTAGGAATCTGAATTGTAAATTCGGCTATGGCTTTGATGCTCTAACGTGATCTTTTTAGATTTTTCGTTTAAAAGTACGTTTTCCAGTTTCTATCGATTTTTCAATTTAAAACCAAAAAAAAAAAAAAAAAACATTGCAAATGACAAAACATTGCATATGCGGAAAAGTTTTGGATCAAGGTTCATAATTATTGAAACTTTTTATGATAACTATAAATACATATTTCGATTTATTCGTATTCAAACACAGAAATTGAAAAGAATTTCAGTTACATGAATTTCTTAAAAACAAAATTTAGTCTCAAAAGAGACAGTCGTTATCGTACAAGCTACAAAATACCTGACGAGTTATGCTTAAAGGCCTAACCATAATATGCATAGCCTTGTTTAACCTACTGTCAAAAATTAACAAAAAGTCTCTCAAATGTATTTAAAAAAACAAAAACAAAACAAAAAAACATTTGATTCCGTACTGAAAGTGCGATTAGATTCGCACCTTGCTTAAAAGCAAATGACAGTTTCATTAAACTTAGAAAAAAGTTGCCTTAAGTGCAGTATGGTTTGCCTCATATATTTAACATGTATTCGCACATTTGCTTAAGCCAACTTAAGCACATTTATAGAATGAAAACAAGGATGACGATGAACTGCAAGTTTCGTTAAACGAGGACTAATTTTAAAAAGGATATAAATGACACTTTAAGCTACAGTTGCATCTTAATTCAGTTGAATGTGAAATGATCTCATATTCGATAATATTTTTTAACAAGTAAGAGTGCTATATCCGGCTTTGCCGAATCTTATATAGCCTTAGCCATGGTGAGAGAAAAACAAAAAGTTATGTAAATATTGTTCTTTGGATATAAACAAATCTATTTTGTGCCACAACTTCTTTAAACGGGAGGTGACATGGTACTTCTTCTATCCCGCTCATTTTTTAGAGAGGTTGTGTATAGATAACCCAGCAATGTGTACCAAATTTGGACATTTTATCTCTTAACGTTTTTAGATTGAAATAAATAAATTTCTTGCCACGACAATTTCTCCAATCCCGCTTGCATTTTGTCGAATGTTGTTAAAAAGACCGGTCTTTCTTTTCATTAGGAAGACGAATTAGATGAATTCTGCGTTGACGCCTACTGAGTCATTGGATGGATATCACGAAGGGACCACTAAAGGACCCAAGTGAGCTTTTTAAAGAGGTTGCGTATTGATAACCAAGACTAGTAAGATAAGTAACTTGAAATCTTTGGCTATTCCCGTTCTCCAGATTTATAGAAAAAAGAAATAAGAAAACAACAATAAGGGACTTATGGTTCAAATAAGAGAAAGTCGTGGTTTTTTGCTTATATCACAATCATTTATGGTCCGAAATGGCTAAGTCTCAATAGCATTCTTTAACTGAGTAAATATGACATAAATATATAATAACCTAGTCCATTTCGTTCTTGAGGTCTTTGGAAAACCCATTTTACCATATTTACGAGCTGACGGATATCGTTAAATAAAATTCGCTCGACATATGGATGCAGAACATATATACCTTATGGGGTCTAACATCACCTTTAATGCAAACGGACGTAGCTACGATTCAATTTCTTTTACAGAAGCAGCAAAAAACATTGCAACATCAAAAACAAGTAAGAGTGCTATATTCGGCTATGCCAAATGAGATAAGAACAAAAAGTTATATACATAAATAACGTTCTTTAGATAGGTATAATTAAATATTAATTGAGCCACGCCAACTTTTCATTTCGCCATGCCGAAGAATATAAAAAAAAAACAAAAAATTTATATACGTACCTAAGCCCATTTCCTCTTTTACCAAAGTTGATGTTTGAAATTCGTTTTATAATCTTAAAATCGTTTTTTAGAGCATAAAAAAAATTAAACAAAAAAATTGAAAAAAAAATTCTTTTTGGGATTCGAACTGGCAATATCATCAGTCTCAGGAGAGAACTTAACAACTCTGCTACGAATGCTTTTACTGAAGAAGCGTTAAATAAAAATATATTGAGTCTATGAGTTTGTTTCTTTATTTGAGCGGCATATCATATACATGCATTAATGTGTATGTGTATGCGTTAAATTAAACTCATTACAAATAAAATCCACCACTTGTAGTGAAGGGTATACAAAAAGCAACAACAAAAACCCACATTACCAACACTGTATTACCATAGCCACTGTATGAACGTATGGTATGTTTATGTCGTTTTTGTAATAAAGTGTTGGTATGGTAATGTCACGTCTAATTGGACCTTTAAAGGAACAAATTTGAGGCAGTCGCGTTTTTTGACTCATATCTCAGCCATTTGTGGACCGATCTTGCTGAATTTCAATAGCAAACAATTCCGGACCATATGTGACATAAATGTATAATAACCTGGCCCCCATCATATATGGGGTCTTCGGAAAATCCCTTTCAACGGACAGACGGACATCGGTAAATCAGCTTCGCTCCTCAAAGGGACCCAGAATATATATACTTTATAGGGTCCAACATCAATATTATAGAAATTGCAAACGGAATGACAAACTTATATATACCCTATTCACCACCTGTGGTGAAGGGTGTCATAATAAAGTATTCTTGGAGTTTGACTTTCTTTAATAAAGTCGCCATTTTTTATCGGAGGCATCAGCATGTAGTTTGATGAAACGAACCACAATCAATTAAAAACTCCACTTTGAGTTTTTTTGTGTAGTTACGTCCTTTTGCATTTAAGATGACGATATATAAATTGTCAAATGATTTTAAAAAAAGCTCTAAGGTACAAAAGCTTCAAAATCTTTTTCTTTTTTACAAATCTAATTTTTTTCACTTTACACATGTAAACCACAATTCAATTTGTCTTGCCCACCAATGGTCTGACGCTATAGGCACACTAAACAAATATTTGATGCATCACACGTAACCACTCAGACAAAACAAATTGATTTATATTAAAAAAATTGTGATATTTTTTAAATTTGAAGGCCCGACGTAACATGTATAATTTTGTTTGTTATATTTGGCCATATTTTCGTATCTTTTTGTGCCTGGCACAGAACGCAGAAATATTTTTAAAAAAGTACTTGACTCATTAATAAAAATAAGAACTGCCCATCTCTGAAAGCAGTTTTGAATTTTTGAAACTCGATTACTTTTTATGTATTGAAAAAATTTATCTAAGAATCTTAAATCAAACAAGTTCCGGATGCTTTTTATTTATATATGTATTAAAGTTAAAACAAGGTTAAAAACAAATTAGATTCAAATTTGACTTTAAAAAAAATATCTTTTAAATCATTAGAGTAGACCATCCTTTTAAAACCCAATATTTCAATCAAAAAGATTTAACTAATTTTTCAATGCGTATGTGGAGAGAATATACAACAAACAAAGCTATAATCGATTGAATACTTCAGCTATTCAAGATGTTTCAAAAGTAAGACGTCAAACTCAGCTTGGCTTAAACTGAGGCCTCATTAGTTTTCACTTTCTGTTGCCGTTCTGTATCATTATTTTATGTAGCAAATATTTTGTAATTACTTTTTCTGTCAAAGGAATCAGCTGTTTTAACAAAGAAAAACATTGAAATTGTAGCCAAAACTTTTCGTAAATTATTTCAAGTAATCCTACGCAGTTTGGAAATGAAATCCAGCAAAATCGGTTCTGTAGGTGAAACTACCTCCTTAAAATATGTACAATTTTGTAACAAAAACTTAAATAAATGGTAGCATAGTGCACGGATTGATATTTGATTTGGCACAAGCTCGTCTACATGACTAAAAATCATACTAAAGGGTGTTTTTTATAGAGTGACACAAGTTAAAATCATAATGAAACAAGGAAATATATTTAATAAAACGAACGGGCTTTATTGGAAAGCAATTTTTATGTAATTATTGTTTAAATATGATTTCTGCCATGTGGCCGCTACGGCTGGTGCGTAGAAGGAACACCAATTTTCAATTTTCAACAATTTTTTGCATTCTGACCATTATCGTTTTTGAAGACATATGGGCGAATGACTCCGCCGGCACATAAAGCGTACCAAACAGTAATTTTCAGTGGATGTAGTGGTGTTTCGAAAAAGCTTGTGGATTCTCCTCACTCCAAATGCGACAATTCTGCTTATTTACGTAACCATTCAATCAGAAATGGGCTAAATTGGAAAATAAAATTTTTAATGGAAATTCAAAATCAATATCAATTTATGCTTCAGCCCATTCGCCGAATTATTTTAATTAAAAATTTCAACAATTTGCACGGTTTGCTCTGGTGTAAGTCGATTCATAATGAAATTTCAAAGCAAACTAAACAAAAAGCAACTATAAGCTATTAAATGGGTGCTCAAATAAGGCAGTGATGCCAACTCAAAGATGTTACACTCTAAAAAACACCCTTTACTTAATTTCGTACTCTCGGAAAACAGTTTAGTGTGCATAGGACAGTAACGAATAATGCTATTGTAATAAGTTTCGGTCTGTCACATTTTCATATGTCAGAAATCACATTGTCATAATTCGGGACCATGATAAGTCCAATTTATGCTATGTTCACACTTGGGTTTTTAAACGAGTTTAAGCAAAATGTTGATAAAGTTCATCACAGCCGTTCACATTACATTTGAGATGTTTAAGATGACATTTTTAAAGTATTAAAAATGGAAAAATACTTTTATAAAGTTATCAGAAGATTATTTTAATAATTTTTATGACGAAATTGTGAAAATGTATGAATTATTTAAGGAAAAAAAATAAAAACTTTAAGCAGAAATCGTGATCGGTTGTACACGTTCAGGTTGGCCGATTCTACATTATACTCAGTTTGAGGTATGTTCAGTGTATTCTATGGGATTAATGAAGTGATTTAGTTGTAATCATGTCAATTTGAAGTGATTAACAAATCCGCTAGTAAATCACATAAATTGACTATTTATTCAAGAAATATTCAAAATTTAACTTTTGACAAGCACGTAACTATTTTAAAAGAAAGGCGTAACTTTTTATTATTCCCCTTGTAACACTGGCATACACAGCTTAAAAAGTGTTGCATGCTAATGCAAATACGGTTCATATTAGCGCTTTTGCATACAACAATTCGCCAATTTCTTTGTTTAATTTAAAAAAAAACTGCAGTTTTTTTTAAATCTTTTGATATTAACAACATTTTCTGTAGTTATGTTGTTGTTAAAACTGATTTATTTTTTTTATAAATGATTTAATTGAAAAACAAATCGGCGAGAATTTTTTGTGTGCACTATAGGGAGATCGAACGGTTATTATTCGACCGGTTTTAACCGGTTGTTTTAGTTTTGCCTAAGCCGGTTATTTTAAAATGTCCATTTTCTGAATATCGAATAAACCGATTATTTTGTTATTATAAACCGGGTATTTTAATAATGTGTAATTTATATACATTTACCTTCCTTCTGCTATTTGCATGAAAAATATGCTTTTGCTATACAAATTTTCCCAAAAAAATAGTTTTGGATATATTTTTAACAAAATAATTGCTTTACGATATATTAACGATTATTAACTTATGACGTTGTTGCAGCAAATGAGCGATATAAGCATTTAAACTACATTTTCAATAATGGCATTGTGAACGCAATTAAGAGAGAATTATGTTTAATGCGCTAGTAACGCAATAAACCAAGATTCGTTTCTCGCTTAAACGCGTTTGATTTTAGGAATTTTTCATGAACGCATTTATCCGTGAATTACTGTATTGGGCAAACTTAAACTTTTAATGACGCTTGAAGTGCCCTAAAATGATAAGTGGCAAGTTGTTATAATGGCCCTTAGAAGTTCTAGTATATCTTCATGCTAAGAACTTCAACAATGATATGGGAGAAATTCACCAGATTTATTTATTAAAACAACAAAAACTAAAAAGCAAATTTGAAGAAATCAAACAATTCCATGAAAATTTTAAATTGTGTTCGACGAATGGACAGTTAGTTTATACGAAAAACATGTTCATATTTCTATTCGTTTCTATAACGCTGAAACAAAATCATTTGAAATATTTAATCCTGGCTAATAGTTTTTTCAATAATATGGCTGAAGTCCACTGCTTCATATGGATATGCTTAACCACCAACAAATTAAAACTTATTTATTAAAAAAAAAATGGGAGAATTTTTCAAATAATAAATTTATTTATTAAATTCCTATGTATATAAACCGAAAACCGGTTTTTTAAAATACCAACTATTTGGAATATTCGAAAACCGGGTTTTAAAATAGTCGAATAATCAATCTCCTTGGTGCATTATGTTCATTAAACATTTGTTTGATTTTGCAATTTGGGAATAGTTGTTCTCAGTATTTTAGAAGATTAAAGAGATTAAACCCAAAAAAAAAGTAGTTTTCAAACCTGAAAAATATAAATTGTTAATGGAATTAAGAACAACTTTAAAACAAAATAGAGGGTGCTCCAACCAAAACGCAATTGTAAATACAAAAAGTTTTTAGAGAATTATCTTAATATTTTTTGTTATAATAGAAGGATCTATGACAATTATGTGTGAAACAAAATATCAGCCAAATGCTCGCCACGTCTTCGGTGGCATACCTCTATTCGATGGTCCGTATTTTCAATTACTCTTTGACATAATTGCGGTTCAATGTCGTTAATGTGGCGAATTATTTCATCCTTTAGCATTTGAATTGTTCTTGCTTATTGAGGCACACTTTTCTTTTAAATATTCCCAAAGAAAGAAGTCCCACGGTGTGAGATAACTTAGCCATTTCGTTGGCTGTGTGGCAAGTGGCAGCATCCTGTTTGCCACAAGAATTCCGTTATCATCTCGCAATAGCGAATACCATTAACGATAACTGCTTGGCCGACCAAAGTTTCGAACAAGTACGGCCCGATGACGCCGCCAGCCAGAACGAACTGGGCGAGCATGCACTGGTGTTTTCACATTTTCTACAGACCCGGTTTGCTGAAATCTACGCACAATTTTCCAGATTGTGGACACATTTGGTCGATTATGCTGACCAAAAAAATATTGAAGTGCACAAAATGCATTTGAACGCCAATTTTCGTAAAAGGCTTCAACAGTCTTAACGCGCTGCTTAATTGTTTACCTCTCCATGGTTGAATTTGTCAAAAACTGAAACAAAAAAATGTCAAATTTAGTTGGGAAAAAAACTTGACGTTAAGGTGTGACTCACAATTAACATCGTGCATTATGGTTGCACCACCTTTTATAAAACATTCATGTTGGTACACTAAAATGTTTGTCGGTTGATGTTAGTGGAATGGATTTAAACGAAAAATTCATTTTTTCACCGACACATTTTAATTCAGCATATAAAATATTTTTTGAAGCATAAACTCGCAAAGTTGTTTGTAGCAACGAGAATGCGATATTTATAATGGTTCATTTCTGGTGAACAGTGCTGACTTTTAAAGGTGACTATTAACGTTAAAAGTAAATAAACCAATGAGTTAAGTTATAAAAATACCCTGGCATGTATTTAAACTGACCAGAATCAAGAGGGTTTTTTAGTTTTTGAATTTCGAAGTCTTAACCATCGACAAAATTTCGATTGCGATTCTATCTATACCAGTTGAATTTTTAACTCCATTCAAGCTTTTACTGTTTGTTGTTTTATATTTATTTTTCGTATGTGTGTGTATGAACTCTAAACTTTATATTTGAGCTTTTTTCGTTTTTTATAAAAAAAATCATAGAGTTGTTTTATCCATGTGAAATTTTTGTTAGCGACCGGTGGTCGGTCGCTTAGTTGCCTGACTGACAGTTGTTTTGAGGGAAAAAAATGTGCGTTTTTAATTAAATGTGTGTTGAGTTTTCAACGATTCGTACACATACATTTGGTTTCTGTATTAATTAGTTAAAAGCTAGCTCTCAAAGATTCGCATAACAGACAACACTCTCGCAAACACAAATCCTCGCTCAACCCATATTGAACTGATGCCACTCGTGGGTCCAGATGGATACAAACACTCACACACACATGGCAAGTAGATTAGTTTATTTCACAAAGTAAAACTGAGCTGATTTGTGCTCGAGTCAAGTCTCTTCTACTATTCGAACTAAAAGCTAAAAGGGTGGTTTTATAGGTGGTACTTAGGAGGGTCAGTTGTGTGTGTAGTATTATCAGAATATAAAAAAGGCGTTTGCTGAATGGCCATACAGACCTCTTGTAGCATGGCGTTTATTTGTACAAATTAAGTGCTAAATTAAGTTCATTATGACTTGTTTTCTCTTCTCAGTTTTGTTTGCCACAAGTTTATTAAATTAATTACCATGTTTCATAGAGAGGTTTTTTTGAATCGTTCATCGCATTGAAGTGACTGACTGTGTTTGTTTAAATGATGACTCAAAACACTAGTAAAAGCGCTAATTAAGGACACAATTTCATGCATTAAAATTATTTACTTTTTTCGTTAATATTTTTTTAACATTTGCACGAAGTATTATTTAATGATTTATTGATAAAATAACATTTCGCAAAGTATCAGGGGGGAAAACAACTCTTTAACGTTATTTTTACAGACATTATTTTCATTTTATATAAACTGGTTCGTAATTATTAAACGCAAACAACATTTTACACCTGCTCCTTTTAACCGCTTTTTGTTTGAGATTCTGTATGTTGGTTTGTGTGTGTGTGTGTGTGTGTGTGTGTGTGTGTGTTTTATAAATTTCACTTAAAGAAAAAGCTTGGAAAGGATTAATTTTGTTTAAAAAAAAAATTGTTTTCTGTAAAAGATGAAACACGGGAAACATCAGCAGCCAAATAAAAGTCGGTAAAATTATTTTTATTTTATTTCACCTGCCGTTAATGAAGCGCGTGCCACCTGTAAAATGAATTTAACCTCGGGCTTTATTAACTGTTACTTAACTTATACACATGTCATAACGATAAAGAATCTTAATTGATTTTTTTTTGTATTAATGACTCTTTAAATTGAACATTTTAATGTAAATGGAGAAATGAATGTTGTACACTTTTTTTACAATAAAGAAGAACTTGATATACATAACTGGAATATGAAAATTTAAATTAAACAGAAAAAGGTTTGAATATTAAAATAGTTTGCGCAATTATATTTATTTTTGTTGTAGTGCCTTAATAGACACTATAAAGTCATAATTCGATGTTTCCACTCAATATTACCTTAACAGATTGAAAAACTTCATATTAAGCTTATTTTAAGAAATTTAACAAACGAAAGATTGCTTAATTGTTTTATTAGCTCGAAAACATTTTAAAGTACACGAATTATAGCATATAAGACTACGCCATGCACATGATTTCCCATTGGATGACGTAGTTTGTCCGTGGAAATCCCTAGGATTAGCAAATTTTTTAAAGATATATATCAGAGTTTAAAAATAAACATTATATTTTGTACTTTAGTGTTCTGTACGAATAAAATATGAAAAATATATACTCTTGTAGTGTTTGTGTATCAAATAAACATTATATGCTGTACTTTAGTGTTCTGTACGATTAAAATATGAAAAATATATACTCTTGTAGTGTTTGTGTATCAAATACCTTAAAAAACAACGTTTCTCAGTTTGTGGCCTTTATACACAATAAAAATACTGTACTAATGCAACTTAACATAAAAATGAGTAAATGTCATTGCGTTCGGTTTTTCGCACAAAACTACAAACTTCTTTGTGTTCGGTTCAGCACTTAAATCCTCGTTCGTTTCAGTTGTGCTCAGCGCCCTTTTTCCGGTAAAGACAACAAAAATTTTTTTCAAAAACATACCTTCGTTCTAAGAAAATGCAAAGGCGATATTGTGACAGGTTTTAGAATCACGAATCAAACAGCTATATTAAGAACATTTAAAATTATTTATAAAGTTTTTTTAAGCTAGATAGAACTTTAAATTGTAAAAAGTAACACAAAAAATTAAATTTTGATGAAATATTTTTTTTTATCGTTTCAGTATACTCTGACAAATCATCATGAATAGACTCACGCTTGAACAACGCTACGAAATTATCCAAATTTACTTTGAAAATCAGTCGTCGATTCGCGCAACTTATAGACGACTTCGTCATTTTTATGGCGTACATAATCGTCCATCTGAACAAGCCATTCGTCGAACTGTGGATAGATTTCGTACCACATACTCTCTAGAGGATGCAATAACACCAACACGTCGAAGGAATGTGCGTACTGAAGAGAGTATCGCCGCTGTAAACGAAAGTGTGGAAGAAGATCCAAATTTATCGATTCGTCGTCGGTCGCAGGAATTGGGGCTCTGTCCGTACACTACGTGGAAAATTTTGCGCAAAGATCTCGGCCTACACCCGTATAAGATCCAGCTGGTGCAGGAATTGAAGCCACGAGACCATTATATGCGTCGTTCTTTCGCCGATTGGGCACTAGAGCAGTTGGCAACTGACCCGTTGTTTTATCGCAAAATTGTGTTCAGCGATGAGGCGCATTTTTGGCTTAACGGGTTTGTTAATAAGCAAAATTGCCGCATATGGAGCGAGACCAATCCACAAGAGACCCTACAGACTCCATTACATCCAGAAAAATGCACTGTTTGGTGCGGTTTTCACGCTGGTGGCATCATCGGACCTTATTTCTTCAAAAATTAGGCCGGAGCTCGCGTTACGGTCAATGGAGATCGTTACCGCACCATGATCAATGATTTTTTGTTTGAAAATATGGATGACATTGATCCGGAGAAGATGTGGCGCTACGTGCCATACGGCGAACGCAACCATCGACTTATTGAAATCAAAATTTGGCGATAAGTTGATTTCGAGAAATGGACCTGTCAATTGGCCTCCAAGGTCGTGCGATTTGACACCTCTCGATTATTTCCTGTGGGGCTACGTGAAGTCACTGGTTTATGCTGATAAACCAGCAACAATTGACGCCTTGGAGGCCAGCATTGTTCGTGTTATTCGTGACATACGGCCAGCAGTGCTCGAAAAAGTGGCCCAAAATTGGACGTCCAGAATGCGCTTCGTCAAGAACAGCCGCGGTGCCCATATGCCCGAAATCATTTTCAAATGTTAATGTCACGTATTGATCTTTGGAATAAAAAAAAAATTTTGATTACAATTTAATTTTTTGTGTTATTTTTTACAATTTCAAGTTCTATCGGGCTTAAAAAAACACCCTTTATATATATTGAATATTGGTAAACAAATAGCGGCGTAGTGCGCAGTAACTCATAAGTACCGTTACATATCGATGGTTTTCTTCCGCAACCACGTAACTCGATTTTCTCCAATTTTTTGTTTTAATCGGAAAAGTAATCAGAAAATACCGCCTTACAATTTTGCAATGTTTTTGTTTGGCGGAATATCGGAATTTTTCATAATTATTGGATTATAAAAGAATATATAGCAAAAAGTTTCAAATATTTGGTAAAAAAAGTATTTTGTCTCTCCTGAAAAGTAGTTGCTTTTGGAGTTAGGAGGTTGCGGAAGAAAACCATCGATATATACAATAGGCGTTAGCTACTTCAACCCCCCAACCTCTTCTCGTTACAGGGTTTTGCCCGATATCTCCCACTGTGCAGTGCACCAAATTTATTTTACCGAAAATTAGATATCTTAGGTCCTTAACACTCTGCAAAGCCCCATTGCATATTTATTATTAAATGAAAAAAATAAGATAAATATCTCCGTAAAGCATCTAAATTTAACTAGTGAAAAGTCTTTATACGACCGTGCCAAATCTATAACACGCACCACAATATGTTCAAATAAAACGACGTAAAACTATAAAGCACAATGAAAATATTAACAGGTTGATTCAACCATGCTGTATATAGGGCAGGGGACCTGGTGGGTCACATGCGGATCCTGGAAATCATTAGGAATGATCCATCTATTATGGTGAGTGATCATATGCTGCCTACTTTGGCATTATATAGGAATTTTAATGTCCTTATACCTGACAGGGACCAATGGGCGGACCAATCCTGGTGGCGTGCATGCGCGGACCAGGTCTGGTTCACGGATGGTTCGAAACAGGTAAACGGTGATACTGGTGCGGGCATCATGGGCCCGGGTTTCCAAAGGGGCTTGCCAATGGGCAAACAGCCGTCTATATTCCAGGCGGAACTCTACGCCATCATTATATGCGCTAGGGAATGTCTAAGGAGGAGGGCTAGGGGCCTGAGACTTTATATAATGTCGGATAGCCAGGCTGCTCTTAGGGCACTCTCTTCTTTGGAGCTGAAGTCAAGGCTGGTCTTGGACTGTTTTGAGTCTCTGAATGAGCTAGGGAAACACAATGACTTGAATTTGTGTTGGGTTCCCGGCCATGAGGGCCATGCGGGCAATGAAAGGGCTGATTGCTTGGCAAATAGGGGCGCTCGTCGTCCATTTATAGGTCCTGAGCCTTTCTTCGGCGTCCCGGTGGGTCACATCAGGGGGACGCTACAAAAATGGTCCGAGCGTGAATTCCTTCACGCATGGACGTCCACTTCTGGATTGAGACAGTCCAAAAGATTTGTGACGTTGTCCCGGCACAGGGCAGGAAGGTTTCTGCTGCTTGATAAAGCGGACCTTAGACTGCTTGTTGGCCTATTCACGGGGCACTGTGGTTTCAGGTACCACCAGTTTAAGTTGGGTAATTCATCTACCAAAATGTGCAGATTCTGTGGGATGGATGATGAAACGTCAGAACATCTGCTCTGCTGCTGTCCCGCCTTGGGGACTTCTAGGCGGAAATTTTTCGGGGGGCTAACAGTGGGCCCCACTGATATCTTTGATCTCCCACCGAGCGGGGTAATAGGCTTTATACGCAGCCTAAACTTGACGTGGTGAGACATATGGGCTGCACAAAAGATCCTTTGGGTCGCGGTGCACATGGCCTTCACGTATACATACATACATACATTCAACCATGTTGTCCGGACAAAATTTTTTTTAAATATATTTTGACGTCTTTCTTTTTGAGAGAGAGAGAGAGAGAGAGAACATATAATTGACGAACAACTTCCAGTTTGAACTAATTTATTTTTATACTTTGTCACAAACTTGAAACCTCCTGAAGTTTGGCCTAGGCAACCAGTGAAATGCGCATAGGAATAGCTTACCCTACCAACAATAAATTTCAGTTTATCAATAGTAAGAATTGGGAATTTAGCACATTAAAACTATATCCTATTAATAAAATTTTTTTACTCCCAGGAAAACCTCTGAACTAAGTTATATTTTTTTTATACAAATTTTCTGTTTGTTAAATAAAATTGTGAGTGATAATCTTTTTTAATCCATTATTAATAAACAATCTTTGAAAATAATTTTAAATATGTATATAGTTTGGCACCAAACAAAGCATAACATACCGAACATTTTCGTCAGTAGTGACATAACTAAAAAAAAAAGACATTTCAAGATATATTCAAGTGTAACTTGGTACAATTGTACTTTTTCGGTACATTTTTGTACCGTACAATTTAAAAATTTGTCATAGTCCCCCTTTTTGAATTTTTACAATACTATTTTACCTTAGAAAATTTTGAGGCGGATGCCAGAAACAAAAAAATTATTATTTCTTTCATAAGGATTTAAGTATCCTTCTTTTAAATTGCATTTTTTATTTATGCAATATGAACTTAAAATTATTAACATTTTATTTAAACTAATTCGGAAATGCATTCAATAGATGCTCGAATGCATGTACTTTTACAAAGGCTAACTTTTTTGTTCCGCCAAATAGTACGTAATTTCATGAATTAAAAATGTTTTGGATGAATGTGATGTATCGATCGTAAGCCTATACAAAAATCACATGCCCTTTGAAGAAATTTATTGCGGAACAGAAGTGGATTTACATATTTCTACAAATAATATCAATATTGATATTGTTTCAGAAATTAAAAAAAATGCAAAACAATTTTATATAAAATTTTTCGAATTTTCGAGAACCAACTTTCAGCAAATAAGACGCTGCGGGTCACAGCATTTTTTTGCGTTTTATCTTCGAAAACGTCAATATTGGAACTTAGAATACTACCAGTAATATTTACTGCTTAAAAACAGAGAGTGTTTTACAAAAGCCTTCCGCTTTTTTTAATGCAATTTCATGTCGGACATATATGCACGAAAAAAAAAACACTCTATATCGCTCTATATTTTTCCTAATTTCGTGTTAATTTGTGTCTTTGCATTATAAGAATAATATGTAAAATTATTTTCCCTTTTTTGATTCAATCAATAATCAAATATTTTCAGTTTTAAATCCTTAAAAGAATGAACGAATTGGCGCTTTTTCTATAGTTTTACCAATCTATACGGTCAGTTTAATTATCATTAAATTATTTATTAAAAAAATTTTAACAGGTTTTCTATAAATTCTTGTTTTCCAAAAAATACTATAAAGATGGATTCCGTTTTGTGTCGATGTCAGAAACTCATAGTGCATTGCATGCAGGTCTATATTTGTTCCTTAATCAGTTATAATGTTTCTGTGATGTAATTTTTAATAAATTTTACTAAAATGTTAATAAAAACAACTTTTAAATGCATGTTTTTTTTTTTTTTTTAATTCCCTAAGCTAAACCCCGCGAAGCTCTGCGCTTGTCTGCAGGAAAGAAACCAGAGTCTCTGGCGGGAATCGATCCCGAAACCCCGGCGCTGATAGACTAGCTCACTACCAGCTAGCCTACCGGGGCACTCAAATTAATTTCAATATAGTTAGTAACAAAATATTTTGTGTGACAATATGACAATTTAGTAATAAAAACTTATATTTAACTGTTAACAAATATATTATTCAATATTACAAACTCATTGTTAAAAATATTTGTTGGGTTTTAACAATTTTCATTAACCAAATAGTTTTTTGTATTTACAAATTCAGTTGTTGGTGCCTTTTCAATTAAAAATTGGCGAATATGCTATTCAATATGACAATTGATTTGTCTCAATTTTTTTCTGCGAAGGAAAGAAACAGACTACGTGTGCCAACATTATCAAATCTCATACAAACAAAGGATTGGCTAAGATCGACAAATTCATGCTGCTATGATGTAATAATTCCAAATAGTTTGTTAACTAAACAAATAAGTGCCTGTTTTTAATTTCATATATTTATAAGAGTTTTATGTACCGTATGTTATTCATACATATAATGTATGTTAATGTTAAATTTTGTTTTATTTTTGTGTACAATTGAATTTTTTTGGACCGTGAAGGTCCACAAAGTAAATTTTTTTTGGAAGCTGGTAACCCATTTAACATCCCTGATTAACGAGACATTCTCTTCAAACCGGGAAAGTATAAAGTCATAAAGATGCACTTTATGCACAATATCAAGAAAAACATACCGAACAATTCTGCATTGCTAACGTTAAAGTTTTATTTTTTGACTTAAGGCACTATTGAAGTAAATAAGCAATATGTAATTCATCACTGAAGTACTACCACCATTAATAGATTTTGTGTACCATGACAGCTTTAATTTTCCAGAAAACTCACAATGAAAAAAATGTGTCCAGACATCATTAGTAAAGGTAGATTACTCTTAATAATTTAAATAAAAACAAGTAAGAAAGTAATGTCAATAAAGCCCGACTATATTATACACTACACCTTAGTTTTAAAAAACAAATTTTCGATGAGACCCATGAGCAATCATTAACCCGCAAGGCCAAAATTATGACATGAGGTCAAGATTCGTGTAAAAGTTCTTTGTGATGAATATTATTTAGATATTTTTATATATATATGAGATTTTTTGCCTTTAAGTGATTTTAGGAGGGGGCTTTATAAGGGGCCAATGATTGATTTTGGACCTTCTAGCAAAACATTTTATCATACCATTTTTTTGCTTTGCCATTTAGAACTATTTTCGGGAGTGATATTTACATGGAAGCTTCGTTCAAATATAGACCGATTCCAATACAATTTGGTAAGTTTCTTTAGATTGCAATCAAATAAGTTTGGACAAAGTCTTATCTAATGTAGGCTAGATGGAATAGTGGATCGAATTGAAAATCGTTTGTGCTAAATTTTGTTGCCTAAGCACACCCTGTATGAACGTTATAATGCCAAAAGTCTTAACCTGCGGGGTTCTTGGTATCAAAGATTGGAAAAAAATAATACCAAGCGAATCATTATTACCAAATTTTATTTTCCTATAGTGCGTTTAATAGCCTAATGGACATAGCTGTATTTCACAAGGATCCATTTCATATTTATGGGGTCTCCAATACTTATTATTATATCTATGCCTTGAATTCGGGACGATAAAGTCAAAACAACCCTTATCTATTTGGTGGTGGGTGTAATAAAAACGAGAAGGTACTGTGTAATTTAGTAACAAGAATCTGTGTTATAGAAACCAAAGTAAGTTAGTCCCAACAAACAAAAACAACTTCTATTTAAAGTAAAAGTTAATGTTAAACACAATTTAAAAACGGAAACATACGGAAACATTGTGGTATTTAAAATGTGACAAACATATATTATTTAGTTGCTTAAAGATCCGAACATGCATATCACAAATAGACAAACAGCTATTGAATTTCTATGCATTGACTTGTATGCATTAAACAATGTGCTAATAAAGGCGTTAAGGGAATAATAAAGTGAGAGAAACCAATCGACTTGTGGAAATTCCTGTCAACATGTGGCAAACACATGCACTTACATACATATTTCAGGTTCAGCGTCGGAATTTCCATAATCAAAGTGAATTTGTAGAAAAAACTTCCTAAGGAAGCAGTGCAATGCTACGCGCAGACAGTGCAAAACTGTGAAAAATCCACCAAAAACTATAAATCTTTAGGGTTTTTTTTTGATTTTGAGGTCAACGCATACACACTCTTATGCTCGCAGGTCACAGGTGTGTTTTGAAAAGGCGCGACAAATATTTTTTATGCGCTTCACTGTTATTTGGTATTCTGAGCAATAACACACATTCTTATGTCGACGTTTTAATGAACAAAATGTTATGGATGCTTGGAAAATACTTAGCTGGCTGTAGACATCAATAAATAAATATTTTTGTAGGCAAACTTAAAAGTTTCATGTTTAACAAATAAATATCTGAGAGTACTTTTGTTAACTTGATATACAGTTGCTAGTATTTTAGTTAGTCAAGGTAAATTAAATATATTTAAATAAGATAATAAATATTAATAAAAAAGAAACTTCAGTCAATAGAAAATATCATGAACTGTTTAAAAATCAGACTTAACCAAAATTAAAACTCATATAACTTTGAATACTAAAGTGTAAACAAACCACCCCCCTCCCCCTATGCCAAGCATTGCTGTCATCAAAGTTCTTCTTCCGAAAAACGATTTATGTTACTCAATTACTTTTGAAATTATAGTGATTTTGTTTAATAAAGTGCCCAGCCAAAAATTGTCTTAAACTATCTTTCAAATGTCCTTACAGAGGTCATTAAGGATATTTCCCCTCATGATGTTACATCCTCTGGGTCAATCAAGTGCATTCATTACCCTCCAAATCCAAAATCGATAGATCTTATTCACGATCTACAGATCTCCTATCCGGTACGCCGATAGTCACTATGCCCCTGGTGGCACGTTGCCGGGCTAACTATTGGTTGAGGAATTTTTTTCTTATTAGAACCAGTACTCAGGGGATGACCCCTTCTAATGCACTGCATTGTGTTACAACAAGGAAAATAGGTTATGGAGAGGAGGTAAGAGAGGTAGAAATTGTTAACATTCAACTTGAATTTATTAATGTTGATAGTGAAAGGGAAAACTTCAGCAGGAAGATTATACGACATACGAACAGTCTGGCCGAAAAGCGTATTTTCCCTGTAATGCGTTGTACGATTCACCACAAAAGGGTGGGTTCTTGAGGAAAAACGAGTTAAACGGGTTTCGGAAGCCAGATCCCTAATCTTATTAGAACACATCCCATTGTAGTAACCATAAAACAGGCAAATACAACCCACATTGCGACGGTGCTCAAGAGAATTAATAGAATTGGATACACTACTGTTACCAACAAGAACCTTCGCCATCTCCTGCAAGCGGTCGAGAAGCTCCGAAATAGACTTTGAAACACCGGCCCACACATGAGAGTTGTATTCCATGCGCGGTCGGTTATATGTGGAATGAAGTATATTTTACACCGTTTTAAAAAACCGAGGATTTTGAATGCTTCTTTTGACACCTTAAATATATGTCTTGTTTCTTTATGCCCAGAACATCAACAGATTCTGATTCTTCAATAACACTTTGCAACAAAAAAACCTTGCAACGCGAAATGAAACTAGACTATTGGTAGAGCAAATCTGCCAAAGGGTTTTAAAGAAAAGTTAGCTAGGGTTCCTGATATATTGGCACCTTTAGTTTTTGAATTTGTTTAAAAAATATTCTAAATGTACTTTTGAGCTAAAATTCTATTTCAGATGGTTTCAGTAGAATTGTATGGCGATTCTTTGCTTAGAATATATTAACCCTCTGACACTCATTTTAAGGGGTCATTTTTTTTCTTTTTTTAACTTCCCCACAAAAGTGGACTTTCGAATTTATCGAAAACCCCTAGACCCTTAGTAAAATTTAATGTAGCACCAATATGTGATACGCTTGGTCTAAAATCAAATGAATACGAATGGCAAAGGTTGCTGTCATCTGCAAAAGAGTTGATAGGTTTGGAAGTTTGACATAGGAGGTCATTTAAAATAAGAAAAAGAGTAGTCGCGGGAAGGGATATTCCGAAATACCATAAATCGGCTAATTTTTCACCACTTGGCCTAAGGGAAGATAAACCCTAGATGTGGATAGCTTTTTACAGCGGAGGTGATACAGCTTCTACAAGGGACGAGTGTATAGTCTCGTCGGATTATGCACTTTAATTGCTGCCTGGGTGAATTGGTTGGGCGGGGGCGGTGTCACCCAGAGGTATAGATCCGCAATGGAATAGGCCCTAAGTCTGAAATCCATCTAAGTCTTTTCCACAGCTGTCCTAACCGAAATACAACATGCTCTTATAAAAACATCAATACTCTTTTAGGATCGTGCAATGTTTAGCCAAAGCTCCTAAAAGGGAAAATCACGTCCAACATTTAAAATATCTTTTTTTCATGCTTATTGAAATATGTATTAATTATTTGAGGATTCATTTCAATACTAAGGGAAATCACGATGGGTAGTGCAAAGTGTGCAAACGATGCAAATGCGTGCAAAAATACACACATTTGCACAAAACAACAACAAAAATGTACGTATTTGCAATTTGCTCTATTTTACTTCGTTTGCACTAAAAAAACCATGAGCAAAATTAGTAGTGCATATTTGCTCAGTTGCAAACAAATGTAAACAAAAACGTTTGACATATAAAGCGCCATATTGTTTTTTGAGGAAAGTTATAAATTGAACATTGTCGTGGGTTTTAATATAAAATAGAGAATTAAATTTAAATAATTTAAAAAGAAAAAATTTATTTTATTTTGCTTGTGTATAATTGTAAACAAATGCAGATTTTTAACAGTGCTGCCAGAAGTTTTTTGTGTTGCCAGAATAAATTTTTAGAAAAATAGCACATTTGCACAAAAAATAAAATTGGTGTGCTCACGATCAATCATAATATGCACTTCAATTTACAAATTGCAAATTTGCACAATGACCATCGTGATTACCCTTAATGTTTTCTTTTATCAAGAAAAAATTAACATCAGTTTTGAGTAAGGTCCCAAAAGCAGACTTAGTCCTTTAATCTAAAGTAAAGTAATATAAAACACCTCAAAGAAGTGTATAGTAAAAAGTAATTCCAAGATCGACCTCGCATTCTTACACTTCGTGCTTTGTATAAAAAAGAAATACATGAAAGGAAGTGTCTGCAACAAATCCAAAAATAAAGTCATTGACACACACAAACATAAAAGCACAATTCATACAGGATCAAAATAAAATCATTCAGACGTCCGACTAAAGACGAAGAAAAGAACAAATTTGACGAAAAAGTAACACAGAACAACAACTTCAACTAACAGAAATCATAAAGTGATTGCACGCCTTAATGCACAACACATGTGAACGCATCAGAAGGTGCGCATCTCGGAATATTGTCTGTGTGTCCTGCGTCTATGTTTAATGTCGTGGCAAGTCATCGGGGAAAATACGGAAAAATCACGTTTATTGCAATATTATTGTTGTTATTATCAGTTGGTCGTTGTTTGTGTTTGTTATTGTCTACAACACGTAAGTATCTGCTTATTTACCTGTTGTTTTATTGGCTAACAATTTTACAAAGGTATGAATGTGTGCATTTGTGTTGGGATCTTCCACGTTTTGTCCAAAATAAAATCAGTGATTAATATGCCAGTAATGCTTGATGCAAAGTTTCCCAACAGGACTTCTAGTAAAGTGCGTGAGGACAACAAAGAATATTTTATTTATTATTGTGTACACATGTTTAATGTTTTGTTTTTTCTTTAAATTTTTCATTTTTATGGCTCGTTGGTAAAAGACACAAACAGCAAATATTCACTAGTATAATATATTCCTACCTGATATAACGTGGGAAAAAAGGATTTATAAGAATTAAAATTTTCAAATATGTTTAACTAAAAATGTTTAAAATAAAAGAAAACATGTCGTAGTGTTAGAAAATTAGAAAATTACTTTCGAAATGTTTTAATAATTTTTCCAAATCATGTACATATATTCATTTAAAATCTCAAAAATATTTTCCTAAAATCCAATAAATTAATTATTTGTGGAAAACTTTAAAAATTTATGTAATATGTAGGCTGACTTCCAAAACGTCAATTGCTTTGTATTAGAACAAAGTATAATGTTTCATAACGCCGCAGTACAATATATAGCAATGCAAACCCTTCCAAAACGTCACTGCTAACTATAAGTAACGCATCAAAAAAGCAATCAGAGCATCGGTTTTAAAGTTGATGCTTTGTGACATTTAACATTTAATTTGCAAGCAATACAGATTTATTTTAAAAGTATTATGCATTGCATCACTTACATTTCAAAACGTTTTAATAAACAAAACACATAGTTGCGTTGTTTCGGTACTTTGTACATGTACATTGTTAAAACACAGTAGTAAAATTGTGTACGAACTTTGTATTAGTACGTTTTGGAAGTCAGCCGTACAATAGACCGTACCTTAAAAAAAGTCTTCCCCTACCCCCTCTAATATAAAGTATTTTTGCAAGGAGGTTTCGAAAAAAAATTTTTACCGTACGTAGGGGTCGCCTTTTCACATTTTTCATTATATCTTTGGCAATTACAGACCGATCTTGAAGTATGATAAATCAGTGTTTTTGTCTAGAGAAGACCAATGGTTTGCCCTCAGGGGCCATTGACCTTTAATATCTCGTTCTAGTATTTATCCACCAGAAACATTTTTGAATTTAATTATACAAAAAAATCAGTCGGGCCTCGATTATCCGTGATGGTTGGGACCAGAAGCTTTACGGATAATCGATTTTTACGGTTAATCGAATAACAATTTTGATTATACAGTTTTTTTAATATTTTTATTATTTAACTAGTGAACATTGGTGTACATTCATATTTACATTAAACAAATTAATTCAAGAAGTTTATGTGCATTTCTAAATTAAATAAGTATGTATACATAAAATTTTCTACTGAAAACATGAGGCAAAAAAAATGACATTAAGCAAAAAAAGAATACAATTTCTTTTTTTTAACTGCCATCACGGATATTAGAGGTAATCACGGTTAATCGAAGCAAACAATTTGAAAACATTGCAAACAAAACACAATAGACTGATCTTTGGCCATCACGGTTAATCGGGGTTACCGGTTAACCGGATCAAGGATAATTGAGGTCCGACTGTATACAGTTATTTCGAAAATTCGCGAACTCAAAAGTTAAGTTTATTATAATTAGCAAAAGTAATTTTTAGTTTATTCAATACACTGAACCGTTTTTGAGTTACGCGAATTTATGTTCTGCAACCTCCTCCATTTTCGAAATAAGGGTATGCATATTTTTTTGTATAATTAAATTAAAAACATTTGCTAATGTTAAAAAGTTTCTTGCGAGCTTTAATTTTCTGACAATAGGGTGGGACCAGCAGAAATCTGCTGAATAAATACTAGAACGAGATACTTGAGGTCAATGGCTCCTGGGGCAAAACATTGGTCTTCTCGGAACAAAAACATAGATATATAATTCTTTAAAATCGAAAACATTTAAAAAGGCGACGTTAAGCAAAAAAACTGGTTTTTTCGAAACCTCCTTGCAAAAATACTATATTTATTGTACCGTAGATTTTGTTATAAAAGAAAACTTGAAAAAATTTTTTTAAAAACTGAAATTTGACATAAAATATTATTTTATTTATATTAATATATCTTCTTTAAAATTAAATCGTTCGAACATTAGATAAAGTTTTGAATCCCAACAACTTAAATTACATAAAATTAATTATTTTTTTCGTAAAAGTAATTTGCTTAATCTATTAAGAAAAAAATTCTTGCCTACACAAGACGAAAATTTGCTTACCTAGCCACTAAATAGCTAAATTGGCAACACTGACTTTGGTTAATGTTTCACATTCCGTAAACGTTTCATATTCGGTTGAGCCGAATCTAAAGTTTTGTTACACCACCATTACCTGAACGAGTTTAATGTACCACACAAAGAACAAATCGAGTTTTATCAATCAATCAACAATATTAAAAGTATATGCGCTTTTCACAATCTTGTACAAATGATTATTTTTTACTCTACCCTACTAATAAGCAAATATACAAAATATACGAAAATAAAAAAAATCAAGTAATAAAGTATAATTGGTCAAATCCGACCTTATGATACCCAACACCACAGTATTTAGAGACAAGTTTTCGATTGTGTACCTGATTTGTGACCCATAAGCAATCATGCATTCCCCAGAACCAAATTGTGTTATAAGGTAAGGATTTATGTTAAAAATCTTTGTACCGAATGTAATTTAGATATCTTCATCTATATAAGCCCTTTTGTGTCTTTAAGAGATTTCAGGGAGGAAGTTTATATGAAATCTTGGTCAATTCTGGACCTGCACAAACACAAATTTTTAACATGTTTCTAACCATTTTCAATAGGCTTGATCCATGTTACAATTACAACTCGTGTACTAAATATCAAAAAATTATCTTAAAAATTGCCACCTGTACTTTGAACACAAGGTTAAATGGACAGCGCACCAACATGACACTGTGAGATCGATAAAAAAAATTGATTCAGAGTCGATCGGTATACTAAAAGCTGGGTCTAGGACCAATATATTAAGGTGTTACACAAATCAGTACACATACATAATACCCTCTCTACTTCATGGATTGGGTATAATAACAATATTAAAGAAAGAAAATACTCTATAATAAAATGCATAAAAAGAGATAGAGCTTAGACTTAGAACGACATTAAAATTATAAGTCATCTTCGAGATGTTCCGGAAGTGGTTTTTGGGGATTTTCTTTCTATTTTTTAGGGACAAGGAAACAAAGTACCTGGTAGCCCTGATTATGTATATGAATAAGCTTGTTCTCTCTTTATGTGGTCTTTTTTTACTATGCGTAAGCAAAAAAAATCAACCTAGGGCAACAAAAAAAAGCACTAAAAAAACAGTTTTAAGCTCTTAAAAAAAGCGTTTTAAAACATAAAAATAAGCTGCTAAAATTAAAAAAAATGCAATTTAAACTTGTTTATTTTCCACTTAATTCGTTTAATACGTTGTTATAGTAAATTATAAGTTGATGGAATATACTTTCTAAAAGAAAACTATATCTGTTTGGAGTCAGCAAGTTCTCGTAAAAAAAAAAAGTTCTTCCTACGTCTACAGATGGTAAGAGAGCATATTTAAAATTGAGTATTCGCTCTGAAGTATATTTTTTACGATTGGACTCATAATTCCGCTTGCCTCCCAAAATATCCCCAATATATTTTGATACCGAAAATCCTTAATTTTTTAATGAAACTGATTTAAATTTTGTATTAACTTTGTCTTCTATATCTCCTGGAACGCGGGACATTTTTCTTACGGTCCACAACTATGTTCACTTAGAAAGCCGATGAAAGATTTTTTGTTTCCAAATTTGTTACAACTTCGTGTAAAACCCCAAAATTTGCAGAAATTAACAATATTTGATATACAGAGAAATTCTTAATAGCTAAAACTATATTAAAAAGCAAAAAATAAGACGTTACTATACCACAGAGAGAAGGGGAACTAACAGACGTTACTTTATACAAAAACTATATTTAAAAAGACGTTACAAAGTATGTTTACCATCATAGTTGACGTTACAGACTGAGGAATTTGATCGTAAGAATACAGCTATGGAACTTAAACAAGGAAATAATAAAATAAGTTGATAAAAAGGCTTAGTACTAAAAACATAAACACATAAAAATTATACACAACACTATGAAAAGTACTTTACAGTACCGCTAAGACAGAGTTGCATAAAAATCAAGTAAGAAAGTATAGTCGGTCAAGCCCGACCGTATAATACCCAACACCACAGTATTTAAAAACAAGTTTCGAGAGTGTATGGCTATATGAATAAGGATCAATCTTTGTTTTAAATTTCATTAAATCGGTTAAATAGTTACTGAATATAAATAGCAGAAATTTACCCTATCTCCCCTCGTGGTCCTATTTTAAAAAAAAATTTAAAACCTTACGTGTCCATATAAATATGGATCTATCTACATATGTCTTAAATTGTATTAAAATTGGTTTGATGGTAGGCACAAAGACCCTCTTCCGAATAGCAGCTTGAATGGGGCCACAAAGACCCTCTTCCGGATAGCAGCTTGTATGTGGGCTATATTAAATTATGGACCGATTCACCCTTGTGCCAATTAGAACCCACGTACCAAATTTCATTAAATAATCTTTAAAATTGCGACCTGCACTTTGCGCTCGAGGTTACATGGACAGCCAGCCAGCCTGACGGACATCGTTAGATCGACTCAATAAATGATTATGAGTTGATCGATATACTTTAGGAACAATATTTTATGGTGTTTCTCACATCAGCACAAATGCATAATACCCTCTCCACTCTTTAGTGTAGCTATAATAACATTCAGAGATAATATAGGTTTTTGGGATGATATTGTTCAAGGGAAGCACAAAATATTGAAAAATTTGAAAAAAAAAGTTGCACATAAAAAAATAATAATAACGATTTTTGCAAAATTTTATTAAATTTTCATATGAAAAAAATGAAAAATTATCTTAAATGGCAAAATAAGTAAAAAAAAAACCGATATCAAAAAATAACTAAAAAAAAAGCCGATATTGCCAAAATAAGCAAAAAAAAGCTCTTACAAATACAGCTCATTTTCTTTGTTTTTTAATGATCGGAATTTGTGTTCAATCAAAATATTTCTATCTTGTAAAGCAAAAAATAAGCATTTGCTTTTTTTTTTTTTGTTGCCCTAGTTATGACAATTTAATCTCATATTTACGCTCTTAATTGAGTAATGGCAAAAAACATGGTTTTTTTATTCAAAAACTACACTGCCCCAGTAGGCTAGTTGGAAGTGAGCTAGTCTATCAGCGCCGAGGTTGCGGGATCGATTCCCGCCAGCGACTCTGGTAAAAAAAAAAGTTGAATAAGAACAACTCTGATTATAAAAAAAAAACTTCAGAAAAAATTAAAAAAAAATAAAATAAAAAAAGTCTATCAGCGCCGAGGTGCGGGATCGATTCCCGCCAGCGACTCTGGTAAAAAAAAGAGTTGAATAAGAACAACTTTGATTAAAAAAAAAAAATTCAAAAAGAAAAATAAAAAAAAATTTTTTTTTTACTTTTTTGAAAGTAATCATCCAATGTATAACATTCATAGATCTAATGTAATATTTCATTAAATACATTTTAATGAAACAGGTTTCATTGTTCCGACGAAGCGCTGCATAGGTTCCTTTTTAATGCAATTTTTCATGGGATTAATGTCAAAATTCATTGGTATTCTGAAGAAAATTCTTTCAGTGTAGTCCTAGACCCTTGTGGGCTAAATTTAACACCCGTGCTTGGACTAGTCCTATTATTTGCAGGGTAACTTTTGTTATTTTTTTCTGTGTATGTTGAATGTATTTATAAAAAACGAACTTAATTTAATGAAGAAAATTACAAACTATTTTGGAAACATTGAAGTTTTGACTAGCGCGTCAAATTTCATGTTTTTATTATTGTAAAATATGAGCATAAAACATGCTTCAAAATATTCAAAATATGTTCTAAAAATTTATAAAATATGCATTTATTATTTAAAGAATGACAGATAAAACGAAGAATGTAATTTATATATTGTACCAACATTGTAATAGATACCGACTAGTTTTGGCTGTTTAAAATACGTAGTGGCAACGACTTTTATTTACAGTCAAAGCCCGGTATAACGAATACGCAGTTTAACGAATATCCGATATAACGAATGGCCCAATTTTTACATTAACTACCTTGTATAGCGAATGGCAGAAAAAAAATAGTACCGATTTAACGAATGACAAAGCAAAATAAAAAAATCTTAACAGAACCGTTACATTTTTATGTTTGTATTGAAAGAACACGTGTGATGCGTTGCTTTTTTCGTTAAAGTTTTTGTAGTTTGGTTTGGTTCATTGTGAAAACGAGATGTCAAATCGAAAAAGAATTACTTTTGATAAAAAAATTAAAGATTTTAGAAGAGTATAAGAAAGGTGTTAATCTTTCAGTAATATCCAAAAGTATGGAATACCAAAATCTTATTAAAGTTCTATTTCGACACTAAATTGTAGACCACCGTTTTTTTATAAAATTTTTAGGTAAAAATTACTGATCGATATAACGAATATCTCGGTATAACAAAAGGTCTGAACATTATATCATTCGTTAAACCGGGCTTTGACTGTATTTCTTTAATTAAAGCAGGAGTGAATTTTCTTTGCGCTTTTTTAGGGTTTTTCATTTTTAAATGTTTTGTTTTTTGTGTTAAATTGTGTATTTTTGACGAACTTAAATTGACATAAAACTGTCATTAAAGTTACCATATCTTCAGTAGAAAATATGTCAGCCTTGAATTCTTAAAGTTCTCTTGTAAAGTTACCATGGGGATAAAGCTGCCGGTAGCTTTTAGGTTGACTTGTTATCACAAAAAATGTTTAAGGTTAACCTTTAACTGTGGAGGTGAAATTTTTGGTCATACCTTAGGACGTGGTGGTTAATTTTACCCCTCTAAATTTTAATAAAAAAAATTAGTAAGAAATATTTTTTGATAATTATTTGTTTTTGAAAATTAAACTACTACATTTTTAATTACAAAAAATAAAGAAACCAAAAATTATTTTTATTTGTTTAAACATTTATTATTTGTTTTTAATATAAAAAAACGATACATCAAAAACTTATCAAAAAAATATGAATATAAAAACAAAAAAACTTAAAAACTTAAAGGGCATTTTTGCACAGATAAACATATACATTTAAAGTTATAAAAGAGATCATGAAAAAAATAATTATGTGTAGAAACTACAGCTCAACAACTTTGGAGGTTTCTTACTCATCAAAACCTGCATCCCATACACATTGGCCTACTACATTGCAGACAAATCGGCAAGAACTAAAGTGTACAACTTTGGTTGATATATCTTGGTTATCAATACACAACATCTGGGCGGGACTGGAGAATGGGCGTGGCTCCTCCCAAACAGAGACCTTATAGATATTTGTGTATCTGAAGAATGCCAAGAGCCAAAGATTCGAAATAAGGTACAAGCATCTTGGTTAGCAACACACATCCCACCAAATGTGGGTGGGATTTGAGAATTGGGCGTGGCACAAAATACATTTTTAATATCCAATGAACGGTAAGAGATTTGTTCAAATTTGGTACGCATAGCTGGGTTATTAATGCGCAACCTCTCTACAAAAATGGCCGGGATTGGAGAAGTGGGCGTGGCACTAAGCACATTAGTTTATATCTAAAGAACGGCAAGAGAAAGTTATAAAATTCCCCAAGCGGTAACAGCTTAAGTTTTGGAACAAATAGCTTTGCTACCAATATGCAACATCAGTCAAAAATTGGGCGGGATTAGATAAGTGGGCATGGCACAAAATACAATTCTTTATATCTAAATAATGATAAGTGTAAAATTTTCCAAATTTGGTACAAATAGAATGGTTAATAATACCCATCATCTGTCAAAAAGAACAAGAAAACGGACGAGCGGTAAAAATAATTCCATGACATATTACGTTTATTTTGATGTGGGGTAAATTTTTTTCTACTAAAAACTTACGCTACCGCTGACGTGGTGGTAAAATATTTTCAAAGAAAAAATTACGTAAATGATGACGAGTGGTTATTTTTACACCAGCATGTGCGTAGCTCCGTTTGTGCTAAGTCGAGCTCAGCCCAAACACAAGTGAATAACAAGGATCACGATATAAGAAGATACTAAGAGAATTAAATTGATTGAGCGCAACGGAAGAGAGTATGCTAGAAAAATGTAAAGAGAGGGTAAAATTTACCACCACCTCCACTGTTAAAGGTTAACGATAAAGTTTAAGTCTCCTAGTACATACTGTTGCCATTAAACAGAGCTGTATTTGCAGTGGTGAATAGAAAAATCCTTAGAAATTAATAGTATTGTACTTGTGCTTAAATTATACTATGCTATATACATGCTATAAATTAACACTTATGTGCGCTAATGGTGAGCTGTGTATAACCTTTATGCAGTAGATTATAGATTAAAGATACATTTTTACCAAACGATAACGCGTGCTCAACTTCCATATAATATAAAAATAGGCAAAAACTATACGTCTAAAATGACAATCCGTCATCTCATTATTGTTTTGGGGCATGTTCCAACAAGCCCTAATGGAGAAAAACGACAATGAATGTTTACATGAACTTTTCTGAAAATTTACCCGATAGATTTTTCATTGTATTTTCACCACTGCTCCCGGCATATATTTTGAGAAAAATGTAAATTTTTGTGAAAGTTCATTAACAAACTTAGATGTTAATACGCCACTTTTCAGGTTTTGTTTTCAAGTAGCGTTTTGTGCTGCATACGGATAACTTATTGCTGTGTATTGAGTTGTTGACATTTTATGTTACCTTAACATGTTTTCGTATGGCAATAAAGTAAAGCAAGTGTGAAATTTATGTTGTACGCTTTTCTGCATTCGCAAAAGGAATGTTGAATATCTCAGAAACCATAAAAAATTTCGTGAAACCGGGTTTGGATACTGAAAAAGGGTATTCAAAATATATATACCTCATACCCCACTCATTTTTTTTAAAAATGGGCGGTAGGTCAAACCAATAATGAGCTGACGATTTAACTATCTCTAGTTTTTTTTTTAGTTTGTCATTAAGTGTGAAACTTTTTTAATTTTTATCAAATACCCAATAAGATATGTATATTATGGGTCAATGCGTAATATTAAGCCGATTTAGTCAGGTCAGTCTGCTAAAAACACGCACAATTTCGAAAAACCCAAAAGAAACGGACAATATTGGTGTACAATTTCTTCTGATTCTGGTTATCCTTAGCAGTTTGGTATCCAGGAAAATAGATTCATAAGGATAAGAGTAATGAAACCAGATGTGGAACCACCACCCTTAAACAATTGATAATTTTATTACAAAAACTAACATTAATAGTTCTAAAGGGTGGTCCAATAGTGTGACCGCAAGTTATATGGACAATTTTTTTTTCGTTTTTTCACTTGGGAAACCCCTTAGATTGATTCCAAATTAGAAAAAAATAATATATATAAAATTTAAGATCGTTTGCATAGTTATTAGGCGTGCCTTGAGCCCACAAAGTTTGCTAAAAATGCTATTTTTCTCACTATGGGTGGCTTTAAGTGTTCATAACTTCAGTAATATTTATTTTAGAGAAAAACCTTATTCACAAATATTCTAGGGCTATATCTTATGAACAATGTTGCTCTGTATTAGTTTTCTTTAACATTAATATTTAATCCAGAAAAAACCAAATTAAAAAATAACACCGAAATTTTCACATATCTTCGCATTCTTTGCCTGGTGATTACACTACGTGACAAATTTTCAAAAAAGTCGTGACCAAATGAATCTGGCAACTAATCTTTATGTAAAACTTTCCCCTGAATCCGAATATGAAGACAGAATTGTCAAAAGTGGAACAGTTTTTGAGATATTCCAAAATAACCGTTATTTGTGTTTTTAAAAAAGATGATGTGACTGAAATGCAATATCTTCAAAAATTTTAAACGGACTATGTATTTCTTTCTTTTTATTGAGAGGTTATAAAATTTCTTAAATAATATCAAAATATCTTCAAAAATTTTAAACGGACTATGTATTTCTTTCTTTTTATAGAGAGGTTATAAAATTTCTTAAATAACCATGAGTCGTTTGTAAAGATGAGTCATTAAATGGCAGAGTTATAGTGGACAAAAGTACATAGAGCCGCAATCCTATTTGGAAATCACAAATATGACAGAATTAGGTTATATATTCAAAGCTAGATGTGATTAATTGAGTTGAATAGTACAAGGTTTCAGCAAAACAGACCCCGTATATGCTCCTTATGTAATCTAAACGAAACCGAAAACATTCTGCATTTTATAGCCAAATGCCCTATATTAGGACAAATAAGATTCCAAAACTTAAAAAAAACTATCGTAACAGAAAATGAGTTGATTCTTAATGGTAAGGACAATTTTAAATATTTATCCCGCTGTATTATAAATGCGATAGGCTACAGGAAGATATTAATAACTGAATTTAATTATTAATTTTTATGTAATATAAAACAATATTTGTAATATATATAACAACCTTTTCCGACAGACGACGTCATGTCATAGTCGTATGTTCAATTTTGATTACTTAAAATGAATTCAAAATAAAGAACAATTAACTAACTAACTACTAACTAGTGGACAAAACTTCAAACTTCATTAAAATTTTATGATTTTGTTCAATTTTGCTCTTTTCAAGTTATTGTTTTTTAAACCAAAAAATAAAATTTTTTTAAGTTTTATCACTTACGACATTAGCCTATTCAATTCGAACATTTGTGTCCAATAGGATCCAGATCGCTAAAAAAATTACAAGGTTACAGAAGATTAATTGAATTAACCCACTTAACGATTTGTATCAAACCAAAGAAAAACACAACAAATGCATATACAAAACTAAATTTTTAGTAAAATAAATATTAAAAAAGCTTAAAGCTATTGAATATCTATGTGGGTAAATTTACTAAATCTTCTGTAGCTTTGTCATTTTTGTACCAATCTACATATGTCTAAGATAATCTAATGTCGCATGCAATAAAACATTAGAATTTTTAAATCATTAGATTAAAAAGAAAAACTTGAAAAGAGCAAAATTGAACAGAATCATAAAATTTTCAATGAAGCTTGAATTTTGTCCCCTATAACTCTGTAATTTCTTGACCAACCAAACCAAACTTCTGTAGCAACCCATTCTTATTTTAGTAATTTTATAACCTCTCAATAAAAAGAAAGAAATACATAGTCCGTTCAAAATTTTTAAAGATATTTGCATTTCAGTCACATCATCTTTTTTAAAAACACAAATAACCGTTATTTTGGAATATCTCAAAAACTGTTCCACTTTTGACAATTCTGACTTCATATTTAGATTCAGGGGAAAATTCTAGATAAAAATTAGCTGTTAGATTCATTTGGTCACGACTTTTTTGAAAATTTGTCACGTAGTGTAATCACCAGGCAAAGAATGCGAAGATATGTGAAAATTTCGGTGTTATTTTTTAATTTGGTTTTTTCTGGATTAAATATTAATGTTAAAGAAAACTAATACAGAGCAACATTGTTCATAAGATATAGCCCTAGAATATTTGTGAATAAGGTTTTTCTCTAAAATAAATATTACTGAAGTTATGAACACTTAAAGCCAACCATATTGAGAAAAATAGCATTTTTAGCAAACTTTGTGGGCTCAAGGCACGCCTAATAACTATGCAAACGATCTAAAATTTTACATATATTGTTTTTTTCCAATTTGGAATCAATCTAAGGGGTTTCCCAAGTGAAAATACGAAAAAAAAATAACGGTCACCCTAGTGGTCCAACCATAATGCACTAGGTTAATTGTGAGTCACACCTTAATTTAGTTTGACATTTCTTTGTTTCAGTGTTTGACAAATTCAACCATAGAAAGGTTCACAGTTGAGCAGCGCGTTTAGATTTTTGAAGCCTTCTACGAAATTTGGCGTTCAATGCAAAATGCATTTCGTGCACTTCGTGATTTTTTTGGTCAGCACAATCGACCAAATGCGTCTACAATCGGGAGAATTGTACGCAAATCTCGGCAAACCGGATCTGAAGGAAATGCGAAAACACCTGTGCATGCTCGTCCAGTTCATTTAGGGGCAGGCGGCGTCATCGGGCCGTACTTCTTCGAAAATGAGGTCGGCCAGGCAGTTACCGTGAATGTTAATTGGCCGCATTGGCACAGCCGAATCTGGCACTCTTACCTTTTTTAACATAGTAAAAATAAACGAAGTCCATTGGACACAAATTGGTCGCAAGATGAAAAAAAATTGCATTTAAAGATTCGGTATTATCTATTATCTATCTATCTATATATATAAAAATGAAAAATGTTTGTATGTGTGTTTGTTTGTTTGTTTGTTTGTTGGCTTATAGACTCCTAAACTACTGAACCGATTTTCCTGAAATTTTTACAGATACATCACGTGAGCACTAAAAATAAAATAGGCTACTTATTTTTTCGATAGGGGCAGGGGAATTGGTATCCCCCATAGGATGCCAATATTAATTATCGCATATATTAAGATCCGCTGCACGCATTATGCAGAACTTTTGGTAGTAAGATCTTCTGAGCCCCAAAATTAAAATAAAATAGCAGCGGGGGAAGTGGAATCCCCCATAGGACGCCAATGTTTAACATCGCATATCTAAAGAACTGTAATAGTGAGAATGTTCAAACTTTCTAGAAGTCACTCTTATGGTATACAACACTTTTGAAAATAACAATAAAGCGGGTAGGCGCAGGGGGGGAAATACCTCCCATAGGATGCATATATTAAATATCGCTCAACTAAAGAATTATTAAATGGAGAGTCTTCAAAAGTGGTTGAAGCTATTATTATAGTAAACTATAAATTTCAATATACGAATGGGCGGGGTAGACGGGGTAGACGGGGGAGGAGCAGTACCCCTCATAGATAGAAATATAATTAAGAGCCGCTGCACGCATTTTGTTGAACTTTTGGTAGTAGGATCTTCAGAGCCCCAAAATTGAAATAAAATAGCAGCGGGGGAAGTGGTACCCACCATAGGACGCCAATGGTTAATATCGCATATCTTAAGAACTTTTATAGTGAGAATGTTCAAACTTTGCAGAAGTCTCTCTTATGGTATACAACACTTTTGAAAATAAAAATAAAGCGGGAAGGCGCAGGGGGGATATACCTTCCATAGGATGCATAAATTAAATATCGCTCAACAGAAGAACTATTAAAGGGAGAGTCTTCAAACATGGTTACAGCTACTACTATGGTAAACTATAAATTTCAATATAAAAATGGGCGGGGTAGACAGAGGAGGAGCAGTACCCCTCATAGATAGCAATATTAATAAGAGCCGCTGCAAGCAATTTGTTGAACTTTTGGTAGTAGGGTGTTCTGAGCCCCAAAATTTAAACACAATAGCAGCGGGGGAAGTGTTACCCCCCATAGGACGCCAATGTTTAATATCGGATATCTTAAAAACTATTAAAGTTAGAATGTTCAAACTTTGTAGAAGTCACACTTATGGTATACTACACTTTTGAAAAAAAAAAATAAAGCGGAAAGGCGCAGGGGGGAAATACCTTCCATAGGATGCATATATTAAATATCTCTCAACTCAAGAACTATTAAAGGGAGAGCCTTCAAACGTGGTTAAAGCTACTATTATGGCAAACTTAAATTTTCAATATAGAAATGGACAGAGGAGGAGCAGTACCCCTCCTAGATAGAAATATAATTTAGAGCCGCTGCACTCTTTTTATTAAACTTTTTGTAGTATGATCTTCTGAACCCCAAAATTGAAATAAAATAGCAGCGGGGAAATGTTACCCCCCATAGGACGCCAATGTTTAATATCACATATCTTAAGAACTGTTATAGTAAGAATGTTCAAACTTAGTAGAAGTCACTCCTATGGTATACTACACTTTTGAAAATAAAAATAAAGCGGGAAGGCGCAGGGGGGAAAACCTTCCATAGGATGCATATATTAAATATCTCTCAACTGAAGAAGTGGTTTAAGCAGTGTAGCGAAGCGCACCGGGTTAAGCTAGTAATATAAAAAAATCAATCAGCTGTTCGCCGAGTGTTTAATTTAGTTAACAATTAGTAACAGGCTTACCCATATATGGGTAACCAGAGTCGCTGGCAGGAATCGATCCCGCAACCTCGGCGCTGATAGACCAGCTAGCCTACTGGGGCAGTGTAGTTTTTGAATAAAAAAACTATGTTTTATCCATTACTCAATTAAGAGCCTAAATATGAGATTAAATTGTTTAACATAACAACAATAACAATGTTGATTTTTTTGGCTAAAGCATAATAAAAAAAGACCACATAAAGAGAGAACAAGCTTTTTTGTATACATCATTTGGTTGACAACAGTTTAAAATAAGGGTGTGTTTTTTTAAAGGAGAACATTTATTTGTTCATTACTTCTGGTGTTTTCTTTTCTACAAAAAAATGTGACATTTTATTAAAAAAAAATGCAATTTGGTGTGGGTTTTTTAATAATTTTGCTCCCGAAAGGATGAGTTATTTAGAATTAAACAAGCCACCCTTTTCGGGAGCAACATTTTTAAGAAACAGACACAAAATTGCATATTTTAAAATAAAATGTCACATTTTTTTGTAGAAAAGAAAACACCATTAGTACATACTGTATGTATTTAGGTATGTACATTGTACATATTAAAGAAAACTAAAAACATACGTATTTATGGATTGAAAGTTTTTGTTTCATTACTATAATGACATTTTTCATTGTCATAATGAAAATTTAAATTTATGAAGGCATGCTTTTTCGAAATATTTCTATACTTTTGTTTATTGAGACTATAGAGTTATTTGAATGTTAAAAATAATTTTTTTTTTCAATTATTGAAATATGTTGCTTTTATAAAAAAATTTTTGATTTCATAAATTTAATGGCATATTACATTAGATGTATGAAATAATTATCAAAAGTAATTTTTGGGAATACAAAATTTTAATTTAAAAGATTTTGTTATCTTGTTATATTATCCCATCAACAATAAATTTCAAGTGTTCAATTAAAACTGGGAATTAAGCACGAATAACAAAATCTTTTAAATTAAAATTTTGTATTCCCAAAAATTACTTTTGATAATAAACTGGCAAGTGCACGGCCTAAAAAAAACTACCTTGCAACATGCTTTTGCAAGTTGTTTTTTGCATTTTGTTTTTTCGTAGCCTACTTACAACTACAATTGATGTGGGAAGAATTCCAATCAATTGTAGTGGGGAACAGTGATGTTAACCGTACGGTAATTACCCTTTTTACGGTAATTTTGGGCCGCAAAAGGTAGCAAGGTAATTTTCTTCAAAATACGGTAATTGAAAGAAATTTGGATTTTTAAAATACATCTTTATAACTTTTTAACAATTTTTAAAAATATCAAAATTGGTATAGCACAGTCCGATAGAGCATAAAAAACTATAAGAGAACGTATATCTATTTGTTCGCTAAGTTCAAAAAAGTTGACACACCAACCGCGAGGAAGTTTTGAAAATTTTTAATTTTATTTTTGGTTAAGAAAAATTAATAATATGTGTTTTTAAAACAAAAAATAGCTCAAGTATGAAATTTCATTAATATTTAGAGATGGTAAGAGATTTTTCCGCAAACCAAAACGTATCTTTAACCTTTTTTAAGGAAAAAAAATTTAAAATGAATAAAAAACACCGTATTAAATTATGAATAAACAATATTACATTGGTTTAGAAAAACCAATTGGTGCGTGAACTTTTTTGAGAAAAATTACAAAAGGTTATAATTTTTGTGGTTACTAGGACATGGTTGACCTCATGGTACTATGCCAAAAAATTGGTTATACCCCTAATATACATACTTACATAAATATATAGGTTTTTATAATTTTAGCTTTTGAGAGGTGACGCCATATTTATTATATGGTGTTCTTAAACTCGAGCGTTTAGCTTCCGATCTGCCATAGTTTTTTACAAATACTCTAGTTCTTTTTGCAATTTGAACTCGCCAAACTTCTTGCTTTTGCGATTTACAGAGCACCAAATTTGCAATTTTAAGTCAGAATCGCCAATGTTAAGGGTTTTGCGATTGTCCGAACATGGTCGTATAACAATTTAAAAATTATTTTTTTAAATTCAACATTTTTTATTTTTCGAATTTATTCTATGGGCACTGCTACACGTTCAATAAATATCGTGATATTTCTAGTATCACGATATTTATTGAACGTGTAGCACGCAATATTGATGGATCGCGATCCATATCGCAGAATGGCCTAAAATATGAAATCCAGAAATCCAGATCGCGGATCGTGGATCACGTGATAAATATTGAACGTGTAGCATTTTCATGATATTAAATAATATTAATCAAAATTAATACGTCAGTAAAAAGTATCAAAATAAAAGAAATAAAATACGCAGTAAAAAAAATTAAAGAAATAAAAAGTAAAAAGTGTCAAAATAAAAGAAATAAAATACGCAGTGGAAAAAATTAAACAAATAAAAAGTAAAAAGTGTCAAAATAAAAGAAGTGGAAAAAATTAAATTAAGCAAAATAGCTAAACAGGCTTTCTTTTGGTTTTCTCGCGACATTGATAAACGACCCGCACAGCACAAAATAACATTAATACTGACGCGATAAATATTGAACATGTAGCATACGCTCGTGATCCATCAATATTTTAAAATGGATCGCGATCCAAATATCACGATATTTATTGAACGTGTAGCAGTGCCCTATGAGTTACATTTCAGTTATGTATTTTATAAAGCTTTTTTGTAATAGTTCTATAAAATACATAACTGAAATGTAACTCATAGAATAAATTCGAAAAATAAAAAATGTTGAATATAATATAAAGTAACCTACGAAAGGAGATAATTCCCAGTTTCTATTATTTTTTTAATGTATAAGTTTAAATGAATTAAACAAATCATTATTTTTTTAATGTTCTTCACATACATATGTACGCTAAGCCTATTAAATAAAAACATTTTGAGTTGAATGAATATATGTATGTACCTATTTTAATAAGAATTATTTTACTGCCGTATTCATAAAATATATAATAATTTTGGTTAAAATTGTATTTTAAAACAACAGTTTCCATTTAAATTTTTCATAAAACACATTTAAATTTTAAATAAATTGTTTATGACTGCTCTAATCTGTTGTTTCCAAATGAAAGGCGATGGACAGAGTGCTTCTCATATAAATTTAACTACACATTCAATCGCCTGTCATTTGGAAACAGCATGCTTTTATTAAAAACATTTGCGTACGGTAATTTTGTCTCAAAAACAGTAATTTTTAGAGGTCCGTAAGGTAATGAAAAAATAAAAGTTAACATCACTGGTGGGGAATGTAAGAAGGGATAAACTCGCTGTTTATTGTTGATGTTTTTGTTTAAACTTTGATATTGTTAAAAGTAGAGTTGTTGCTTATGATTCTTATACGCTTAACAGTTTTATTTGGTTTAATATCTTTAGTTTTTCTAAAATCTTTATGGATGAGGTTCCTGATGATCTGGCCTAAGCAACCAGTGAAATGCGCATAGGAATAGCTTATCCCATCAACAATAAATTGCAAGTGTTTTTATCAAGAATAAAAACTGGGAATTAAGCACGAATAATAAAATCTTTTTTTTCTGTATGAAATAATTAAATCTTACATTTTTTAATTAACAATTAAACATATTTTTAATGAAACTATAATTTTGTATTAATTTATGAATATAGTTATGTTTGTATATTGATTTTTTATGTTCCCAATTAAAATTTTTTGTTTAACTTTTAGACAAACTTTAGTTTTCATATATCCAATGAAAATTTTTTAGGTAATTACGAAATCCCATGAATCGATTTTAACGAAAATACTTCATTATTACTACGAAACTCCATTTGGACAATGAAAATTTTGATTTAACCAGTGAAATATATGAAGCATTTTTCTTTCAGTGCAATATTTTCGTAATGAAAGTAACTTACTGGTAATAAATAAGTTCAAGCTAAGTGATAATTTCTGAATATGCGTCTATATCGACGTTATTGACCCAGTTTTATAATTTTATATAGTTAATTCAATTTTTTTTTAACTCAGCCTACAGACTTGAATCGGTTTACAACTTTCTAGTTAATAAATTCTCATCCCTAAGATGAAAGATAAACAATATCTAAGTCCAATATGAAATGAAAATGGGATAATTCAATGCCACCTGTTATTTAGAAATTGATTTTGCCAATGCCGTGACATAAAAAAACAACCAAAGGATTTCTCGAAGTAAACTTTATCGAGATTTATCCGAAGACATTAACGTAACGTGTAACAGAGTGAAGAACAAATTTAAATTATTACCATTTTTGTGAATGCAGAAAGTTGTCATAAATACTTTAACGACAAGGATTTCAAAAGCAAGTCAGCAGCATTACCAATACGGGTCTATGTAAGTATGAGTTAATATTAAAGGGTTTTGTTGCCATCCCATCCGACTTTTCTATTTCCCTTTTTCAGTTTTTAAAAATATGTGTCCATGCAGTGACATTCAACGTATTTAACACATCAGAAGTAACAAATGAATAACAATCCCAAACCTCACACTAAACACAGCCCTTAATATTTATGATATCCTTTGCTTTACCAGCCACCCAGACATAAGTTCTTCATTGATGCTCACAGAACATCCTTCATCGTTTTGGGTTTGTGTATCTGTTTTGGATTTAGTAAGTATTTGTATGCATGATGTGTCGTATGTGATTATCTTGAAATTTTGTTAAAAATCCTGGTCTGTTATGCAAATCACGTGCTTGATCCTTTTTCTTCCTTATTTGTAACGTTCCAATGTAACTGCAAGAGTTTCTGTGCATGTGTTACTATTTTGATGAATTTATCTTTTGAGTTGGAAAATCCATTATAGTTTTCTGTAATATTTCATATTATCTTTACTTTTATTGTTTTTTATTTTAATAATAATTTTTGTTTGCCTTTACCTTTTTTACAACACCCTTTTGGCTTTATATCTTTTGCTTTTTTTGCCATTGTGAACTAGTTTGTTATCCTTTTTTTTTTTTTGATAGTTAAATATCTTTGTAAACACATATATTTATTCTGGCTACTGATTTGTATCCTTTGTGTTTTTTTACTCTTGTGGCATCATGTTTTGGTTAAAGGTGTGAAATTTCATATTTTTGTTTATAAATCTGTTGCTACTTAAATCGCTCACTCTTCCCTTGTTTATCTGTTAATCCTTTAAGTTGTAACATTTAAGTAAAACATAGAAATTTATGTTTTGTACAAAAAACTATTTATAAAATCTTTTGAATCTTTCACTCATAGAGATACAAATACACACACTTTTACTTATACACAGATACCAATATCCTATTTTATTTCGCAAACTGTTTAAGAAATCTTGTAATATTTTTTTTATGAAAATTGATTGAAAGGAGACTAAAAACGTGACTGTGCAAAATTTTAAATAGTTTTTGGTTTTCCTTAAAATTCTTAAGGAAAGGTGTAAAGTTTAGTGAAAGTAAAAAAAAAATTAAACTACTCAGAAGGGAGACTGGCATCATTTAACCTCTCAAAATGTTGTTATCCTATAGGATTAATATCTTCTGAAAATGAAAAAGGTAGTAGTATTTAAGTTCATACCAAGGTATTATTGACAAGATTTAACATCTAAGAACTCGGTGTGTTAATCGGGACTGTTTTTAAAAATAACTCAGTAATCGGGACTTTTTATAAAATCAAGAAATGTTTTTGTTATTCACATCAAATAACTATCCCGCAGAGAGAAGCTCAAGTTCATGAAGTTATCATTTTAAAGTACTGTAAAATCTCTCTTTAAGGACACCTTCCACCAGTGTTGCCGTTAGGATACGAAAGATACATTTTTCGTATCTTTTGACTACTTCATGTATCATGTATAATCCTGACATTTTTCGTATCTTTTGAATCTTACGCAAAATGTACAGAAAAAAAATATTCGAAAATGTTAGTCAACTAAAACTTATTAAGACTGATCATCGTAGCCGACTCAATACTAATACAATAGCAGCAAAGGCGCATTGAGTAAAAGGTGAGGCAACTATACAACAACACTGCTTCTGTGGTCGGATTGTCAAAAATATTGCTAGTAAAAAAGGTTAGTTAACTTGGTGGCCACACGATCAAGTTTTGCCTTTCAATTCCATTCAATTTACTCAACTCTCTCATTTTTTTACTAACACACTCACACTTTTTAAATTGACCACGAGATGGCTTTCAATTTCACCTTTCCATTTGTTTGGCAATTTACTTTCAATTTAACAGCTGATTACATTTTTGTCTTTATAAATTGTTTTTTTTATGGCATCTTGAAAATAAATTGAGTGTCACCTACGTCCCAGCTCTCAATTTTTGTATATTTTGACAAGCAGTATATGTAAAAGACTATCAAGAACAACTTGATCGTGTGGCCGCAGGGTAACATAAAAAATTAGTTTGCATACACACTTTGACAAGTCGACCACCGAAAAATCACCATATGTTGACTTAACCCTACCTTCTACTGAATTCGCCTTGATAGCATGTGCCAGATTCTGGCAGTCGTGATCGAGTAATTTCTCGATTCGAAAGCAATTTAATATCTAATTATTCAGTCAATACTGAACGAATTGGAATTATTTTTTCGTTATTGTAAAGCATTCATTTGAGTTTCACAATACTGAAAAAATAATTTCGATTTGTTCAGTATTGACTGAAATAAAATTGCTTTCGAATCGAGAAAGTACTCGATCACGAATGCCAGAATTGGGCCCCAGGGTTAATAATGGTGAAAGAAAACATTAAGGGGTTGCAACATACGATCCACCTAAATCGATGATTACTAGAAGTGCGAAGTTGTTCTGAGGAAATATGAACATCTTTTTTATTTTCAGGAAATTTATATAAACGTTGATATAATCGCCTTAGTATAAACGCCTTAACTTGTATATTAATTTTTACAAAAATGAATCAAAACAAATTCAACATTCAAAGATAGTTACATATAATTAATTTTAAAGTTTGCTTACAACAGTCTAAAGAAATTAGCGCTATTAATTCCACAGACCACCAAAACAAAACCGAATAAATTGTTACATTCATATGTAAATGCCTATATTTACTTATTTTTTTTTTGAGATCACGAATTATTAAAACTTATTAATATTTAGTAGTTGTTATTAATAGCAACTTGGTAAAATTAATTTTCTTTTGAAAAATTCTATTCTATTTCTTATCCTTGCTGATATGTTTATTGCTTTCTACCGAAAACGTGCTATCGCTTTCTACAGACGTTGGTTTTATAGTAAGAAGCTCATCATGCAAAGATTATAAATTTGTTGGCCTGTTACCCCTGACATCATAGACATCAAATTCTTTTTTAAGATATTTTTTGAGGCTTTTGTATTTTTTTTTACATTTATTTTTTTAGAATTGATATAGCGTTTTCAAGGTGTTCTTTAAATATAGTAGATGGTTCAATATCTGGTGTTGGTGATGGTGTATCGTGAACATTTTTCTTTTTTACTTCAAGAAGCTTTTTAGACATTTCATCAGCAATTAAAAAGACCGTTGATTTAATTTGAAACTCCCGAAAATCCCCGGAAGAAATTTCCCGGGACTAATTTTAAAAAAATGTCCCGGGATTCCAGGGAATTCTTTACCGCGTAGAAACTCTAATTAAATGTTAAAAATGGATTTTCAAATTTTTTTCAAAACGTATCTTTTTGTGGAAAAGTGTATCTTTTTGGAAACTAAAATGTGTCTTTCTCGAAATTTCACTGGCAACACTGCCTTCACCGCCTCTCGACGGACACTATTGCATTGTCCCGCCAGCATTCTATAATGACTGAATTGAGTTCTTTTTAAAGGACGTTCCCCTTGTTTATTTCAGTTGTTGTAGTGTTCGCTCACTAAAGATTCCACTGTATATACAAAATGGCTTTATGGTGCATTTCGCTACACATAGAGGTGAAATAGATGTTCTGTTCACCCGACTAATAAATCGCCATGTTTGATTATTCGCAAAAATTTTACATAAAAGAAAATATAGAAATAAATTCTAAAAACACTATAATCAAATTTACTAATGGCCCCACCCACTGTGCCTTTATTCCCCGCTAGGATTTGGGTGATTTTTACTAAAAAAAAAAATTCTAAAAAAAACACCTCAATGAGTCTTTGCAGATCACTTTTGATGATAAAAGGTTGATATATCAATTGAGCGACTGATTCGTTTTTATGCCAACAAAAGTATCATTAATGATCGAAAAATTACCTCATTAGGTGCAAGCCCTTCCATACTCTCTTTGATAACAACTTCGTTCCAGTGTTGCCACCTCACGTGTAATTACACATATCATGTGTAATATTTTTTTCCATGTGTAGCCCATGTGTAATTGACTGCATGTGTAATTCACGTGTAATTTAATATTTTAACGTTTTGTAGCACTGATTTTTGTTATTATTTTTTCGCAAGAAGTAAAAAGGTTTATTATTCTTAGCAGAACTTAAAAATTTAATTAAAAGAATGAAAGCGTTAAGAGAGCTGAACTAAAAATGGTTGGATCATTTACTACTTACCATTTGGCATTAAGATATCTTTTGCCACAATTTATTATAACGACGAAACATCCTGGGTACATTATTCTTTTTTTTCAAAGAGAGTGGATCATCGACTGCAAAGGAAATGTTTGAGCTTCTCAAAAACACGATTATAGAAAAAGAGATTCCTTTTGAAAATCTTGTTGGATTTGCATCAGATACATCTCATGTTATGTTTAGACAGTATTATTCAGAAGTTAAGTTGCTAAAAGACGAAAAGCCAGTTTTTATTTTGATAAAATGCTCGTGCCACCTAATACATTTGGTAACGTCGAAGGCCTGCCTGTCTGAACCTTCCAACATATTTGGAAGATTTAATTTGTAATATTAAATCTTGTTTTATTAGAAGTAATGCTTGGCGGATAAGACTTAAGGAATTTTAAGAATATTTTCGCGAAACAAGTTTTTGATATAAAAAATTCCTTTGGAGACAGATTATTTCCTACTTTGCAAATAGTTATCTTTGTTTTAATCTTTTAAAAGGTAAAATAAAAATATTATTTTTTTGCATTAAATATAGCAACGATACGATTGTTGTAAACAAAAAGCAAATAAAGAGACATTTGAAAAATATTTTTGTGTTGGATAAGTAAAAAATATAAAAATGTCCGGCATATCCAATGTTGCAGCGATAGAGGAACTGAATTAACATTCTGTTGAAAAATTGCGTCGATGACATTTGAGAGATGCATCAGAACCTTTATCACACCAAAATGAAATGTAAGTTACATATCTTCATCTTCGAATTCAAAGGGCTTAACAACAACAAAAAAAGTCGAAATAAGGGTTTTTGATTGAGTTTTCTTCGTTTTATTAAAATTAATGTTCACAAACAATTTTAGATCAAAAATGGCGATTTTTTTAAAGACATTCAAACGCCAATTACACCTTGTTGTTATTGATTTTGTAAAGTTTTTTGCTTCTCCTGTAAAAAAAAAAGAGTTGTAACGCCCTTTAGCATTTTAGGTGACGATATTTGTTTATTTGTTTGCAAACAGAAATTGAAATTGGTTTACGTTTTCTGAAAAAGTCAAATACTGTTTTAATTCCACTTTTGATCGAAATTTGTTTCTGTGACATGCGTAAAAAGATAGCATGTGTAATTCGTATTTTCATGTGTAATTTTGGCATGATCCATGTGTAATTTACCATTTCGTTGGTGGCAACACTGCTTCGTTCTCTTCCCAAAGAAGGGAGTAAGGAAGGTCACAAAAGAACATACAAAAATTAGAGAAAAGTTCCGTTATGCACGTGTATTTATGTGCATTTTTTTATATTTTTATTGTTTATTCTTTTTTAAAGCGTCCCGTTCATGAAAGAAGTTAATCGTGCTTTATTCTATGTTCATACGACAATATAAACCACTCGTTTCGCTCTCTGAAACTAGATTCATTCTTGTTTCATTTTTACGTTTTGTGATGTTAGTGTGATTTTATTTAAAATAGATAAAAAAAAAGTAAGTAAAAATTTTAAATATACCCCCTTTTGCAAAAAAAATTAAAGTTCACATTAGTAAGCCAACACATAAAAAACCATTCACTTTAGCTGGGCTTGGTCAACTAATGTGCAATTTAACTTTTTTTGCATTATGGGGGATATTATTTCATGCTTTTATTAACCCATTACCGCCCACTGTCCCCATATGAGGACACTTGTTCAACTGATGGAAACGCTAGGAAAACCCTTTATGTCTCTCGATGTAAAAACTTATATCTCACCTAAAGGCCTTAATCAAATTGTGACAAAGCGTACAAAGTACCGTAGAAAATACAAATGTGGTTTTTAAAACTTTTATTTACAGATTTAAATTTGGTTTACTTTGTACATTTAAAATTTGTTATTTTTTGTGCTAAGTGGCTTAAAATAAAAAAAATACAAATTATTTGTTATCTGAGAAGGGTATTGATGATTTTAAAATCATTTAGTAAAAGAAAAATTGTAACATTTTATTGGAAGCTATGATTTTGTATAGCTGTCCCCATTTGGGGACAATGGGCGTTACAAATAAAAAAAAAATTTATTTTTTAGATTTTTCAATATGTGAAATGTGACTTATCTCAATATTTTTAGAGGCCAAAATTATTTTTTGCGACTTCACGAGGCTGTTAAGTACAAAAAGGAAAACGATGACGTTGATACTGAATATAATATTTTAGTTGTGCCACCTGATGCCGATTTTATAAGTGACGTAGATGAAGGAAATGAATAAGACTTATTCACCCCTATCGTGAAAAAAGTGAAGAGTTTTTTCCCTGAAAGTTTTGTTTTTCCCCATACATTTTATGTCGAACGATGTGCTGGAAAATGAAGATTGTGTGTTTAAAAAAAAAATGATGATTTTAGTTTAGATTGGAATGACAGTAACGATGAGCCACTTTCAAGTTTTTAAAAAAAAAAGTAACAAGGTAGAAATATCCGGGTATCCTTAGGAACGTGAAGATACGGTGCACGACTCGAAAAGGAAATGCCGACTTTACTATACAATGATTATTTGTATCGGGAAAATAAACTAAAACAAGTCTGAAGTCGCTTCGACACAACCAGGGATTGCGAGGTTTCGACCAATCCATTTTATCAATAAAGCGTTGGTGGTTCATTTTTACGTTTCTTGTTGATTTGTCAATAAGTAACGCTTTGCGGTTTTATAGGTTTTGTTAAATAGAGCTGATAATACAACTTCTATTGACCAATTGTCGTTTTAAACAAATATTACTAGGGCCTCTTTTCAGCCTTCAATTTCTAGAAAACGTTCAACTTGTGCTGCAGTAGCTGATGCTGATCGTTAAAACTATAACCATAATCCAGAAAGGATAGCAAATCAGTTGCAATGTGTTGTTTGACGTTGTAAGTCCCGACGGAGATGTGAAATATGCACAAAAATACTTTGTGTAGAGCGAAATTAGTTTGGTAAATTGTATAGCTAAAACGCCCATTGTCCCCATGTGAGGACACCCATTTTTCTCAAAAACCAGCAAAAAATTTAAAATTTTTTCAATGAATTCCTTTTATTCTAGTCACACTTAAGAAATAAATAACAAAAAAAAAAAGTTTTTACTAGCAGTTTCTTCTTGGGCGTTAATGGGTTAATATTATTATTTTATAATTTTCACTTTATTTGATTTAACATCAATTTTTATTTTTATTTTGCTTTTTTTTCTTTGATTTGATTGTTTTTAAAAGCTAGTTAAGATAAGCTAACGATAATTGTTTTCAAAATTGGATACATACATGATAGTACATTTTTCCTGATTCGCAGCTTGTTTCAGAATGAAACGACCTGTTTCGCTCTCAAAATTTTGTATGGAAAAACATCCCTAGAGGGAAGCGAACTGACACCAAAGTAGTCCCGTGATAGGTCTTTGGTGGTAGAGACCGGTTCTAGTTCTAACACTTTATATGAATAAGACCTATCACTTTTACATGGGGTTGTCATTGGAAGGGGTCAATTGACACCATTTGACCAGTCACAGATCTATTCTCAATGAACGCGCTTAGTGTCAATTACTTAAATGTAGTATTATTTCAATATAATGTAGTATTATTTCAATACAAGTCCTAGAATTAAATTCAAGAACCAAATTTAAGAAAGTACCAAAAAATGTGTCACAGCACCGGTGATGACTGTACTTCATTATTCATTACTTTTTCTACCTTTTTGTTCTTTATAAACCAGTTAAGGGATTGGTTCTTCTTTCACTGGTCATGAGTCCTTTCTTTTTGTACTTGTTCTATTTTCACAAATCCCAGTACTAGTCTGTTGGACCAATTGACACAAATTTCCCGCAGGGATGTTGTTTCAATCATGTTTGGGGCGCGAAAAAGGAATGGAAGAGCGAAACACGAATATTGTTGTCCGTGTGAACATGGTTCAATTGTATGTGAGAGTTTTGTAAAAGGTTAATTTTTTTAAATATTGTGCAATGGAAAGAAAAGTGTAAGTAAATAATTTACATTCAGTGGTCTGTATTTTATTTTTTAAATTTAATAAGAGAAACAACAAATAAATTGAAAGCGTGCGTAATGCTGTATTGCAGCGCTTCGGTCATGTTTGCCACTGTGTACTGTTAAAAGGACAGTGGCCAAAAATACTACATATTTTATGATTTTCATTACATATTACTTAAGTGTTATTTATACAGTAAGTCATACCGAAAGGTATTGAAAGGCAAACGATATCCGAATTTCCATCTACATAAACATATATATATTTTACTTTACAAATCCCTTTCTGTTTTATTATATATATATATATATATAAAAGCAAAGTACAAATTAAAAAAAGATAAGTAGGGTATTTAGCTACCGTTCTTATACAAGGACACCCGATATCGGCTTAACTATAGATTTTAAGAAAAATAGTTATTTAATAAAAAATGTTTAGATACAGATGAAAATTTAAGTTTCGAACTAAAAGTTAAAGTTTAAAAAAACAGAAAAAATATTTCCGGCGCTATCTGAAGGGAATAGCGAATGTATACTGAATAGTTTGGAAGGTCTTTCAAGAAAAAAAATTTACTTTCTAGAAGTCATACTTCTTTCTGAAGGCAGGATATTATACGAAGCGAGTATGGAGACCTTCAAAAAGCCGACCCTTTCAAAATATCAAAATATATATGATATTACACTACGTAACAATTTTTTGACCAAATGCATTTGAAACGTAATCCTTATGTAAAATTTTCCGCTGAATCCGAATATGAAGTCAGAATTGTCAAAAGTAGAACAGTTTTTGAGATATTCCAAAATAACCGTTATTTGTGTTTTTAAAAAAGATGATGTGACTGATATGCAAATATCCAAAAAATAAAATTTTAGCCTATTTCAATACGAACATTTTGTGCCCAATAGGATCCAGATCGGTGCAAAAATGACAAAGTTACAGAAGATTAATTGAATTAACCCACAACAAATAAATATACAAAGCTAAATTTTTAGTAACAATAAATATTAAAAGTTGCTTGAAAGTTTTGAATTTCTATGTGGGTTAATTTACTAAATCTTCTGTAGCTTTGTCATTTTTGTACCAATCTATGTCTTGTTGGGCGCAAAATGTTCATATTAAAATAATCTAACGTCGCATGCAATAAAACATTAGGATTTTTAAATGATTGGTTTAAAAAAAATAACTTTAAAAGAGCAAAATTGAACAAAATCATAAAATTTTCAATGAAGCTTGAACTTTTGTCCCCTGTAACTCTGTCATTTCTTGACCAATCTTCACAAGCAATCCATGGTTATTTTATAAATTTTATAACCTTTTACTAAAAAGAAAGAAATACATAATTCGCTTAAAATTTTTTAAGATATTTGCATTTCAGTCACATCATCTTTTTTAAAAACACAAATAACGGTTATTTTGGAATATCTGAAAAACTGTTCTACTTTTGACAATTCTGAGTTCATATTCGGATTCAGCGGAAAATTTTACATAAAGATTAGCTGTCAGATTCATTTGGTCACGACTTTGTTGAAATTTTGTCACGTAGTGTTATTATTGTTATTTAAAAAAACAAATATGTATGTATGTATGTACATTGGGAGCTACTTTCAGCCGTCTACCGCAGTTTCAAAATTTTAAAACAAGATCATGTCGATCAATTTGTAAAGGTTCGATTTCAGATAATATTCATTAATTCATATGCTTTTATTAATTCGCGTTTTGGCGATACTCGCGAAAGATAAGCTATTTTTTGATTTTTGAGTTTTTTTTAGGTGTTTATTGGAAAAATTTCCAGATGGGTTCATCGTAATAAAATAATTTTTACAATGTTAAAATAGATGTCTCTCTATTCCTTTAGCTAATATAATAATTGTGCTGATCGACTACAAATTTATTTAGTTACAGCCCTTAAAAAGTCAAAAAAAATTTTTAGACGTTTTGTAAAAAACTAACATTTTAAATTGCTCCATCAAGTTGACAAAATATACTGAGTAAATTTTTTTAGGAAGTATTTCAGAAATAATTTGTCACGATCACACGATGTATAACATTTGCAAAAACATATACAAAAACTAATAAAGTTATAAGCCATTAATGCCCAATTTTCAGGATAATATTTAAATATATATTATGTTAATTTTTATATAAACTTTAATCGTATTTAAATACAGATTGATTTTTGAGTTTTATTGGAAAAGTCTTATCTAAGTAAAAAAAAAAAATATGGTAGCACTACTCAATACAAAAAAATATCATAAAAAAGTATAATTATTTACAAGGTGGTCTCAAAAAACAGCTGATTGTTATTGCTTTGCCTGTTTTATTTGTATTGCTGTGATATTGAGGCCACCTTGCTAAAATATTACAATGAAAACTTAAGTTGAAATTAAGTGTACCACATCGGTTAATTAAGTTTCAGTTAAGTATTACATTAAGTATGGCGTATAACTTTCCTTTTTTTTTGTCAGAGCTCCTCGATTTCAAGTTTCTTGTATTTAGCAGAAATAGTTAACAAAATTGTCCATGCAAATTAAGCAAATTAAAATAAAACTCATAAATTTACTGCAACTTCCCAGGAAATAGTAGTACCCTTCACCGAAAGTAATAGGGTTAATATAAGTTTGTCATTCTGTTTCTATTTTCTTAAACCCTATAAAGTATATATATATTCTGGGTCCTTATGAGGAGCGAAGTTAATTTAACGATATCCGTCTGTCCTTGGTCCGTTGAAATAGGTTTTCCGAAGACCCTGGATATGATAGGGACTTGATAGTTATATTTTTATGTCGCATATAGTCTGGATTTGTTTGCTATTGAAATTCAGCCTAATAGGTCTACAAATGGCTGAGAAATGAGCAAAAAAAACCACGACTGCCTCTTATTTTACCCAAAAATCCCTTGTTGTTGTTATTTTAATTTTATTTTATCTCTGGCTCTGTTCTGGAGAACGGCAGCAGCCAAAGTTTCCAAATAAGGAACAAGCTTCTTGGTTACCAAATCACAACATCTGACAAAATATTGCCGGGATTGGACAAGTAGGTATAGCACTTCTCTCAAAGACATTATAGATTTCTGTATATCTGAAGAACGACATTAGCCAAAGTTCTAAAATAACTTGTTGGCTTTCCAGTTTTCTGGGTATGTTTTTAAAAAATCGATTGAAATATTGCAAGCTTTAAAAAGAAATAAGACTGGTTTTGGAAATGAGTCCTTGAATTTCTTTATTTTTAAGGATGTCTTCTGATATAGTTTACTAAGTTTTTAGCGTGGCACGTGCAACTTCTACAGTAATACTTTTGTAGTTATCCAACCGATTTAATAGACAAAGATCATTGAGAGGAGTGCTTCGAGGTTTTTTATTCTTTAAATAAATGAACTAAATTCTAGCAAGGCATCAATTTTTGAATTGTCCATGTAAGATTGCAGCTGGTTTCGGAAACTGCATATTTTTAAAAAATATATATTTTTCTTCATCCAGCGAGACCGATAAATAGCTCCTGAAGCTTCCACTGTTGAATATGGCTTAAATCTATCGCCAAAAAAGATAAGACTCGGTTAAAGCGATTCTGTATTTTCCTCCCTTGGATGCATGTATTCAAGCTGGACTTTAATAAAATTGCTCAAATCTTCACGATTTGTAATGGATAAGACTTACTTACATCCAATGTCACAACTCCTGAAACTGATTTTCAGACTTTATTGCAAGGCATAGGCTACATCTTTAGAATCCCAATAAATAATTTTTTAAAAACAAAAGCAAAACAAAACGTTTAATTTGTATTTCTAAGCAATAATATCATAAACTGGGTACAAAGCTGAAAACCGCTATAACTCAGGAACGGTTAGAGCAAATTCAAAAATATTTTTTTCTTAATTATAATTTTGAAAGATCATTTTCATTTTCACAAAAATGTTAAAAGTTATATACCGTTTTTTTTTTACAAAATTTATGGAAAAATTACGAAAATTTTAATGTAGGGTGCAAAAAGTAAAGAAAATTGTGGTTTTTGACAAAATTATGAAGAAAACTCAAAGCAAAAAATCCTGCTTGAGCGACCTCTTAACCTATTCGAAAAACCTTAAAAATACTTAACCCAATAAGCTTTTTAATTATGCTTAAGCTACATTTTTTTTTTTTTTTTTTTTTTGGGACACACTATATATATATACATATCTAACAATATTTTACACACATGGACATTTACAATAAACTTTAAACAATTGTATTTGACAATTTTTTTTTTTATAAATCTTCCAAATAGATTTTGAATGGTTTAAGATTATTTGCAGTCAATTAAGAAGAAGAAATAGAAATGTCTCTTTGTTTTAAGATAAAAAATATCTTAATATTTCTTTTGCTGAACTAAATTTTGATAGACAAATATTTACTTTCAATTTATTTTACAAAAAATATCTTAACAATAAGGAAATATTTAAAGTACTATAAAGATTCTTTAATATACAAAATGACAATTGTTAAATAAAGTAAGTACACTGTAGAATCTGCTTGCAAAACTATTCTATTTTCCATGAACAAGAAAATAAAATGCCCAAACAATCGCATAATGGAAAGAAAGAAAGGAGACCCAAAAAACATTCTTGACAAAACAAGGAAACCAAACCAAAATGAATATATTTATTTTAAATAGTGTTAGAGTTTTTACTTACACATACATATATACATATTAAAGGAAGTAAAACGGGAAGTGGAAATATGCACTGAGAAAATTGAAGTGATATTTTAATGCTTACAAGCACACACATTCACCTAAAGATGAGAAATGAAAGAATTCAGTTTGAATAAGAACTTTTTGTTATATTTTCAACATTTGTTTTTATATTATTCACACACTCTCATACATTCATAGATACACCCTCTCTTTTACTATTGAATGGCATTTGTTACAATAAGCCAAATAGCCAACTAAAGCCATTTATATCAAACATACATACATACGTCCCATACACTTTAGATACACATAAACAGACACACTAACTTGTAGTGTCTTGACCACTTATCTGCAAAGGATATTGACGCTCAATTGAAGCCACAATTTATCGATATTTGCACTGCATGTAGATTTAAGTGCATCAGAATGTTTATGTGAATCTTTTAAGGTATTTTCTTTTTATATATTTTATTTTTTTTTTTTTTTTGAAAAATGCTCAAATGCATAAAAATTTCTCAGAAGAATAAACCCAACGACAAATAAAAATAACATAAAATATAAAAACAAATATGTGCACTAAATAATATCTGTGCCATTCAATTAGAAAATAATGTTTATGTTCAATTATTTCGACATATTTCACCCATCTCCAGTCATTCGTCCCTTTTTGCATAAAAAAGATAAACAGCCCAGTAGTAGACTTTGTTTCTACATTTAATCGTTGTCATTTTGGGAATTTGAATAGTTCTTAAATTTTTGTTGTATGTGACAGCAACTCTGCATTCAAATGTGCATACCGAATCGGCCGATAAGCAAAAACCATTCAACTAAAATGTTTGAGTTTAAAAAAAAAAATTTGTGAATAATAAAAAATAAAATACTTGTGTTCTATTCAACTGATAGTTGATGCCATAAAGTCGAAAATTGATGGTGAACCCATGACAAAAAACAAATAAAACTGAATAAAAAGATTAAATAGAATAAAATACTGCAATGAATGAATGCATGACTGGAAAACTCAGTAATCGAGAAAATGTGGATATATTTTTTATAAAATATAGAATTTGTTTTTTTTTTTTTTTTTGTCTATACAAAGAGTAATTTAAAAATCGTTGTTTTCTACTCTACCCTACAGACTATCTGATGCGTTTCTATTGATGTTCGTTAATGAAAAAATTTATGGATATTTTTATACCCTCCAAAACCACGAGTGATAAATTGGATGTGCTAAGTTTTCTTTTCCGTGTGTTATACCAAGAAATGATCATCATTCGAAGTCGATTTCGTCTTGCCCATTTACTTGTCACTCACTTCTGAGCGTCTAACTAGAAAAAAGATTAAAATTCAGCACAATCGGTGCAGTAGAAAAATACAAGCTAATGGTATAAACACAACTGGGACGAACGACGAACTTCGCATAGTACGACGAACTTGTCGGCAAGAATTCGTTGCGTAAATTCGTCAAATGAGACACAATAAGGGCGTGAATTTCAGCTTTGAATGTGACTTAAATTTTTTTAATTTATAAAAATAAATACCTTGGATGCTAAAGAAAAAACATGTTGTGGTAAACATATTCTAAGAGTAACATATTATGATAAGATTCATGATTGTAGTCACTATATTACGATTATTATTGAATTATATTATGACCAAATATATTCGTAATATTACATCAAAATATTTTTCCCTTAATTTTATTCTTGTCCTCCTAATCATATTTCTGTCACGGTAACCACAAAAGGTACTTTCACAAAAAAAAAAAATTATTTTGCATCGATTTTTTATTTTGAGGCACATTACAATTTTTTTTTTTAAGTAAATACAATTTCCTTATTTTTTTTAATTTCTTAAACTTGTTTTTTTTTTTTCTTTTAATACTTAAAAATAATTTGATAGATATACAGTTGAACTTCAATAACTCGAAACTCCATTATCCCGACAAAAAAGTTCGACTTACAGAAACTTCAAGTTAGAGAATTTTGTAATAAATGCACAACAAAATATTAAATTCGTTCGGTATTCGTGTTATTTTAATTTTATTTTGCCAAGAGATTCCCTTCTACTTAAAGAATTTTCGACCTACAGAAGTTCGACTTATAGAAGTTCAACTGTATTTAAAACAAACGACACAACTTATTCAAAATTATTTTACAAATGGCGATAACAAAATATTATTATAGTAAAGATATTTTGTTTGCATCTTAAACATATTATGATTACACGTATAGAAAGTTATCATTTTATGGCTATTAGATATCTTGAAATGGTTGTGAGTAATATAACATGTTTTCAAGGTTATCATTATTTAGTTGTTAGAAAAATAATTATTTTTCACTCAACAATACTCAAATCTATAATTGCAATAAACATTGAAATGTTTACAGTAACCGTAATATTGCTGATATTAAATAAAAAATAAGAATTTAGTGTTTGTTTAAAAGTTTGACATTTTTCACGAATTTTAGCCAAGTTTGCAATAGAAGCGATTTTTCCCAGTGATTCTTTACAGACTTCACAACTTTTAATAAATATTAGACTTTGATTTAGTTACGCACGACGGATTTCGGTCTACGCATTGTACATACCACTGTGTTCTATTTTAGACGACGAATATTCGTTGCGAATAATTCGTCGGTGGTCCCAGTTGTGTTTATTGCATAATTTACATTTTATTTGACATCGATTGAATAAAAACCAAGAATATTATTTGAAATCTTTTAAGATAGAGGTCGCTAACGAAAGTCGCTCTCCTTTAATTGTATTCTAATTATTAGAAAAATATAAAAGTCAATATGAGAGGCCCATATCTTCCACTATTTGGTTGATATAATATAGAACAATTTTTAACAGCCTTGGGTACAAGAGCGGGTAGCGTTTTCTTACTATCAATAATGCTCATGCCCATACAATTTGTCTGAAGCATTTCTGAATAGCGCGACGTCAACGCCTTGCAATTGGAAATTCCGATTTTGATAGCGCGTTTAATAGTAATTCTGGAGGTCCACACCATGCATTCTAAGCTTTTTCGCTGCATACGCAGCTAGAGTAGACGTAGAATATTTGTTGTTTTGTATTAAGCAAGTTACATGCACAAAAACGTTGGTCGTCTTGCAGCGTTGAATGCGAAAAAAAGGTTTACTTTCTACTTTTCTAAGCGTCAGAAGCAGCAATCGAGCAAATTAGCTGATCTTAACAAATATTAATTAATATTATTAATATTATTTTTACTTGTGGCGATGCCGCATAAAAAGCATTGCATGTAACTTGAAACGTAGAACGCAAGTAAGGCCTGAAAAACATGCAAGGCATACAGGCGAAATCGCGCGATGTGGACCTACAGCTGAAAGTTGGCCGCTATTGCTAATAAATAACGCCAATTTAGCCATTTTCTAGCGGTTTATCTCCATGTTTTATTTCTATTATGGGGGTTTAATTAAAAAGAAAGTTAACACTACTGTTTGTGACACAACATTGAAGCTTTTTTTTAGGTATGGAATATCAACTTAAAAGCTAAGCGGAAGAAAACGTTTCGCCTTCCGATCTTGCTTTGGTACGGCTCACAGTGGCTGAAAATTTTATTTCATTGGCCAAAAGTCCAATTTTTGTTCGTCACCGATTTCAAAAATTTTAATTTTATTTAATAGTAAACATATTAAAACTAAGGTAGCCAAAAAATTAGGTCAAAATATTGGTAATTGTGGTTGTGCCATGTTGTTAAGCACAACTTTTTTTTAATTCAAAAAAAGTGTTTTTTTTTATATTTAATCCGAAAGAAATTATAATTGCACAAAAACTATCAGCGATAATGACCTGCTAGCTTTTTCGCTAGGTTGGTAGTCTTGTTACCTTTAAAAAGGTAATATTTGCGACCGTTGTGTTATTTATATTTGAGATGTTAGGACATATTTTCTAAACTACTATATTTTTGTCAAATTTCAACTTTAGTAGAATAGAATTTTTGCGGATCAAAAGGGATTAAGAAGCTAAAACCACTGATAGAAAGGTAATTTTAATGAAATTACTCAAAAAAATTTTATTTTGAAATTGTTTTTTTTACAATTTTTTTATTTCGCAAAAATGTTTGCAGAAGTAACAAAAATCATGTGCTATTGTCTTCAAAAAAAAATTATGATATAGGGAAAATTGATCGTGATCGAAAATAATACAGGTAGTACATATAAAAAATTTTATTGATATTACACAATCAGAAAAACGTATAGCTACCACTATTCATCCTTATCCGTTACACTACGTTCACACTAGCGTATTTTATAGTAGAATAAAGAGCTTAGACACGCGTTTACGCTAAACAGGTATATTGTGAATCCCACCTTAGAAGGGATTTTTAGATTTTGTTTGGACTTTTTCTTTTATCTGTTTTTATGACTCTAATAATATTCCATGACCCTATAGCTATGCAATGCGTTGTTAAATTTGTGTCAGGTATTTTATAGCATATAAATAAAAGGATTTTAAGTTTTTTAATTCTTTTTATTCTACCTGTATTTGGTTAAAAAAAGGTATGAAAAGGTTTAAAAGCAAGTGACATTCGGATGCAAACTCAGTGGATATAATATATCTGAGAAATAACAACGTTTTTCATAAACATGGAGAGCTTCAGCTCTTGGACTTAGAAAATAAATTATCTGTTTTCATAAAAAATTTAAAACAGCGATACAGGAAAGTTGATTACAGCAGAGATAGATTTTATAAGAGCTTTGCAAACTGGTTAGAGAACGAACTTTCTGTCCAGATCGCTTCAGAAACTTCAAATCAAAACACACGTGGGAAACCACAAAAATCGCTGGACAACTGTAGCGATAGTTCTAAGAGGCGGAAGCTGAAGGATATAAATGAAGAAATCGGATATGAAAATATTCAAGATACTTTCCTACATCAATTACGATCACAGAAACAATTGACAAAAGTGGATATCATTGCAAAAGTTGTTAAAGCTAGTCCATTGAGAACAAAACGGATTCTTAAAAGTATACCAACTCTGAGCGATGCAAAACAATTCACAAATGAGGAGGCATTAGCATTATTTCTGGATTTGAAATTAACAAAACAGCAATATATTCAGCTCAGATTGCGTGCGATTGAAAAAGGCTCAAATCTGTATCCAGCATATCATCACATAACAGCTGCTAAAATGGACTGTTTGCCATTAAATGACACTATTACAATCACATCAATTTCGGCAGAGGAACAACTACAATCTCTACTTGATCACACAGCCGAACGCTTGCTACAATCAATAAAAGGAAATGAGTTAAAGAAATATGGAAACACAAAGTTCAATCTTTTTTGTAAATGGGGATGTGATGGTTCTTCCGGGCAAAAACAATACAAACAAGTAGTATGTGAAAATATTTCGTACTCAGATATGTTCATGGTATCATTTGTACCATTGCGATTAAAAAAGATTTTGGAAGATTCAGAGCCTTCGACTAGTACAACGCAAACAAAGGATATTTGGAAAAATGAGACACCATCTTCTACGAAATACTGCAGACCTACTAAATTTGAATTCAAAAAAGAAACTCATGATGCCATTAACAAAGAAGTTAGTGATATCAAGGCCCAAATTGAAATCCTACAGCCATTACAGTTAGATTTAGATGGGCAGCAAATTGAAGTTAGCTACCAATTAGTGCTAACAATGATAGATGGAAAAGTAGGCCAGGCTTTGACTAACACGAAGGCTGCATCCAGTTGCATCATATGCCATGCAACATCAAGCCAATTAAACCAAGTCCCGACAAAATCATTAGATAATACTGATGCTGATACTGAATACGACTTATGGAACACATACTTAAAATCAGTTATGATTTGCATTTCGGATCTTCAGAATCAATAAGAAACAACGAAACCAACAAGGGGTTAAGATGTTCAAAAAGAAAACATGGTCAAGATGAATATCGCAAATTTTGGTTGAGAATAGATCAGCCGAAACAAGGGTCAGGCAATACAAATGACGGCAATACCGCAAGAAGATTCTTTTCAGATCCAGAAATAACAGGTGTTGATTTTAACCTTATTTTTAGATTTAAAATAATCCTAGAAGTACTTGCGTGTAATGAAGAAATTGACTCTAGAAAATTTGGAGATTGTGCTAAGGAAACTGCAAAAATATATACAACCAAGTACCCATGGAGAAATATGTCTGCTACAGTTCACAAAATCCTTTATCATGGAGAAGATGTCATTAAATATCAGTTGGTGCCACTTGGAGATTTATCAGAGGAAGCTCAGAAAAAAGGAATAAAGATTACAGATTTTATAGAGAGCACAATACTAGAAGAATTTCACGAAATTCCACTAATGAAGATCTATTTAATATATTATTGGCAACGTCAGATCCGTTCATCTCCAGTATTCGAAATCAATGGAAAGTATAACATCGAGATTTAGATGAAGAAGTCAAAAAATTACTAAAGAACAGAAATAACACAGAACAGAATATGGAGTATTTGCAATCAATCTTTCAATTAAATGATCAATAATTATAATTCATTAGATCCAAGACAGACATTGTATTAGTAAAAAATAATAATAAACAGAAACTCACATTGTTACAAAAGCTATTAAAATCTATTGCTGCTATTATTTTTAAAAGGTTTTTTTATCCACTTATCTCTGAAATGTTTTAATAAATAAATAAGTGTAAACAAATTTGAAAGCAAAAAATTGTTTATTTTTTAGCAATAATAGCAAAATTTCCAGTGGATTTTACTTTTTTTTAAGGTTAAAATTTTTTTTAAAGTTTAAACATTTAATTTTTTTGAGTGTCCCATTATTACAAAAAATATTAATGATTATTATTTGAATCTAAAAATTACATTTTTAAATAATTAAAAGAAATAAAAAAAACCATATTGCACGCTAAAGTTCCACTTTGCCCTTAAATTCCCCAATAACTACTCAACCGATTTTATTGAAATTTAAAGTGGAGAAAGTTTAAGAATCTATCTGAATCCTTTTTGAGTACTTCATGACTTTTTCATCATTGTATACTTTCTGTCGATATTATTTAACTTTTTTTTTTATTTTGAAAATGTCATTTTCATTAAGTGATTGACATGAACATTGAACACTATACAATGAATTATTTATTAACTACATAGATACAATTTGTTGAAGGCTATTAAAAATTTCAAAACATTTTTATAAAATTGAAAATACAAGTAAATAAAATATTTGTTATTTTAAAAAATAAGTCAAAAACTCCATTATAATCTGTTAAAAATATTACTTTACAAAAGGATTGCTAATTACCAGGACTTTTTCTATTCCCGGGAACATTAGAAATGTTTTTTTAAGGTTTTGGATTTTTATCTATGTAATATTTAGGTTTTGTTAATGAAAGCAAGGCCGTGAGTAACTTTGTAAAAGCCACTCTTAGCAAAACCTGTTGTTTGCAGAATTATGTTAACACAACTCTCTTACATTGTTTTAACATCAAATCACCCAAAATTATGCACCTTAACGCCGTGAAAATGCGAAACAAAAGTCAGCCAGTAGAAGAACATTGTAAGTTGCTAACAAAATGATACAAACGAAATGGGTTTGCGACGTGAAATAACGTTTTAAAAGCCGCTTGCTTGGTGGAAAAACGTTTTAACTGACATGTGGATATGAAACGTTTTCCAACTAAAAAAAAAAAAAATAATAAACTCTTAATTTGCATATACAGTAGTTTTCCGATTTAACGAACCTTCGATTTCGTGAACATCGCATTTAACGAACACTCAAATTTTTTCTAATGAGTACCTTATATAACGAACAAAACTCGGTATAACGAACAAATGTAAAATTAAATATAAAACATAGTTGCTACCACAAAAATAACTAAAAAAGAATGTAAATAAAAATGTACCGTTAATTTTCTTCTTTTGACGGATTTGTTTAATAGCATTTCAGAGTCAGGTGTGTGAAGTAATTTGTGTTAGAAACATCAAAATGGGTAAAAGAAATAGATTGTTCTTAACGGATAAAGTTAAAAACCAGTAATTTTGGGTATCGCAATAGAAGAGCTATAAAGCAAGGTGAGTTCCCAAGAATGGAAAACTAACTTTTTCAATGGTTCCTTCCTCATGCAACGCAATTGTCATATTCTTTGTATTAACTATTAATTTTTATTAAATGGGATTAACAAAACAAAATAAGTAGCTCAAATTTAATACTCTTGAGAGAGCTTCAAGAAGAAGCCATTAAGAGAAAGTATTAAATTACTTTATGAATTTTTCTTTTACTTATATGTATATTAATAAAATATGTTTGTTTTCTTTTGATAAAATATTAAAAATACTACGTATACTTTGAGTTTTGAATAAAATAGAGGACGTTATTAATTTTTAACTTAGTACTGGATATAACGAACAATTCACTTTAACGAACAGGCCTGACAACAATTAGGTTCGTTAAATCGGAAAACTACTGTAATTTTAAATTCAAATTTCTTGATATTTTGCATCAAAGTTTTTTATTATCCATATTTTAAATAATCTAAAAGAAAAATTGAAAAATTGATAATCCTGCCTTTTAAAAAGTTTTATTTTTGCTCCCCTGAAAAATTATTATTTTAAATTTTCGTTTTAAGTAGGGATGTAACGATACGCTTTTTTGCGCATACGATACCAATACCGATACTCAAAAGGAAATATTGGCGATACAGATACTGATACAAATATATAATTTAAATTCAAGGTAAAATGAGCAAAACTCAAGTAGAGTAATTTTTTTATTACCCAAATTACTGTGTAAGAGATTAATAATATATAAAATTGATTTTTACAAGATTTTAACAACAACGAATTGAATTCATGGTAAAATTAACAAAAACTTAAAAAGGTTCTTAATAAATCTTCAAGCTCAAGGTCACTTTTATATAAAAAATTTGTATTTTTAATTTATTATTTTTCTATCTCAATGGATACCTTCTTCAGGAATTTTTCGTTTTTAATTCTAAACAATTTTTTTTTCTTTTTAATCAAAAAACGAAAAATCCCTGAAGAAGCCAGGAAACAGATAATTACACTGTGCTCGAAATTGGCACTTGTTTTAAGACAAGCCGGGCACATGGCGATTTAGCATAGTTCGGGAACGCTGAATCCAATGGTGCCCACCGTTTTTGTAGGTTAGCTCTTGTTTTCGGGATATACCGTTATTTCTAATTTTGCATCTAGCGCAGTGTTATTTAACAGATTTATTTAATTTAAATATTTACCTTTTGCAGAATGTTTGAGAACTATTTTTTTAGATTTAATAATTTGATTAATTTTTATTTTTTGTTATTTATGACGTACATACTAGGGTATTCATTTAATCGGGCTTTTGCTTTAATCGGTTAATCGCTCGATTAATTAACCGAGGTTTTGGTTTAATCGGTTAATAATCGGTTAATTTTGTTATTGATCGGTTAACCGATTAATAAAGTTTTGTTAAAAATTACATAAGTAATTTCAATAAATAAAAATGCAAAAATTATTTATTATTAGAATTAGTAAAAAAAAAACAATAACATAACGAACAAAACAATTCTTGAACTAAAACGAGGAAACAAAAAAGTAATAATATGAAAAACACATTTTATAAATTATACATAAATGCCTGTATTTATAAAAAATTTTTAGATTTAATAAAGGTTTACAAAACAAATTTTGTATGAAAATTTGGCTTAATAAACGTTTGTTAAATTTAATAATCGTTTATAAATACGGGGGAATAATTGTATGTATTTATTAAAAGAAAAAACTGAGATTTTTTTATTTATTATTTCAATAGTTTGAAATTTTATAAAATAATCTTTTGGAAAAATAATTTGGTTTAAATGTTTAGAATTTAAGCGATTCTTTTCTTTAGTTTTGATAAAACTTGATTTAGAACCAATTCTTTCACTTATCGAAGATGTTTGAGAAATCGGAAGCAACCCATAATACAGATTCAAGATTACGCATTGCACATTGAAAAGGTTACAAAATTGAACTGTTTCATATGACGTCACTTTAGCATTTTATACACATGTTTGTTTGCTTGTGTTTCTATATTTTAGCTGTACTTATACGCTGATGTGACGTATATGCGCAGAAACATTTCATTTTTAAAAGCTGAATGCGATATCTTGGTTTCTTTGTCCTTTTTCAGGATTTCTCTCAACATATAAAATCTTCCATTATGCCATTATTTCGGCTAATTTTGTTAAATATTGTTTGTGTTACAATCGAGAGCTTCTTCTATTGTCAGGTCATCATCTGACTCATCCTGGCAAAGCTTAGCACCGAACATTCTGCAAAAAATTAAATACGAACCCCTAGTTTCTGTTTTTGTACTGTATTTTGAGAATGTATTTCTCGAAAGAAATATATTGTAGGAAAAAATATTTTCCAAACATTTACCTTTTTTATAAGAGACGAAACAAATTATTAAAAACGGGAAAAATATGTTATAATACTACAAAAAACTAAAAATATTTGTTACATCGGTTAATCGACTGAAATTAACCGGTTTAATCGTTAATCGAAAATTGCCAATTTTAAATTAACCGATCAGTTAATCGGGTAGTAATTAATCGGTTAACCGATTAACGGTTAACCGAATGAATACCCTAGTACATACATATCGCACTTAATCAAGAAGATTAAAATTTTCAGTAGAAGCTATTTCTAATTTTACAATTCAGGCATATCAAAAATAATTTTAAAACCAAACTTTTCATTACCAAAAAGTAGACAAAATAGCATGATATTTTTACAGCGGGTAGATATGAATATTACGTATCGATTTCTTCCAAAAAGTGAAAAAATAAAAATTTTGAGTTTATTTCCTTCTTTTTGACCAAGTGCGATATGTATTCTAATTTAATTACTTTTCTGTCTATATTGGTTGATTTTTGTTAAAAATTATAAAAGGTGTCTTTGCTAAACCATTGCCTTAGGAGATATCTTCCATTTGTTATAATGGGTGATTTTTTAAGAGCTATGGGAAAGTTTAAAAAAAACACAGATACAATTCAGAAAAATGCATGAAATCTTTATTTGTATCGATGACTGCGCCTCAAATGGTCCATCCCCCTTAGTCCAATTTTGGCATACTCTTTCCAACATTTCGGCCATGTCATGTCATGCAAGGCAAGCTCTTGCATTTTGGGCAAAAAAAAGTTGGATATCATCTCACAGTAGCGCTCACCATTCACAGTTACGTTACGATTCGCATCATCTTTGCAGAAGTACGGTCCAATGATGCCACCAGCCCATAAACCGCACCAAGCTGTGACTTTTTCTGGATGCATTGGTAGCTCTTGCAATGCTCCTGGCTGATCTTCACTCCAAAATCGACAATTCTGCTTATTAACGTACCCATTGAGCCAAAAATGAGATGCGTCGCTGAACACAATTTTTCGATAAAAAAGTGGATCGCATTTTGATAATAAAATTCAATAATTTGTAAGCGTTGTTCGTTTGTAAGACGATTCATGGTTAAATTATAGACCAAACTGAAGATGTTTGACAGTGAAACAAAACACGAAACGTGCGTCAGCTGTTTAACCCAATATTGCCAAAAAGATAATAGCTAAAAAATCATCCTATATTAATGTTAATAAGATTTTTGTATTTTGCAAATCCCTTTGAAGCAGACCTGCATTGGCAAAATAGTCTCTTAGATGCGACAGAACTCATTTTTGCGCCATATTCTTAAATTTTGGGTACAACATTTCATTCCGTCAATAAACTAGCGTAAATGCCTCTCTAGAAAAATAAGAAAATTTAAGGTATCGTTAGACTTATTTTTCAGCTAAACCTCAGCGTGGGATGGATGGAGCATAATCCTTCCCAAGGTCAGTTTTTGTAGACTAATCAGAACTTTTACTAGGTGTAGGGGTGACCGTGTCTGTAATACTTCCGGAATTCGGAGTCATGTTAAGTAGCTCAATAAGACGTTTTTTGGCTCTATTGTCTTTGAAATTTTCTAGCTTTGTGTCTCAGATTGTTCATTCATAGAAATTGGCGACTAAATGAGTTGCCTCTGAACTATTCTGCATCTCAGTTTGTTCATGGATTGTATTTTCCAGGGACCGTAAATAACAGTTATCCAGAAAGTTTAAACATAAAAACTCTTCATGTTCGAGTCAACGGAGAGCTATAGTGAACTCTTCAGAATCTGTGGTGATCTTAAAAAAAGAGTTCTATGTTTTCCATCTTAAATAAAACTCATTTGAGGAGTTTAATTTTTCCGTCTAAAATAAAACTCATTTTAGGAGTTTTATTTTTTTCGTCTAAAGTAAAACTCATTTTACGAGTTTTTTTTTTCTACTAAAATAAAACTTATTTCGCCTTCATAAAATTAAAATCTTTTCAAGAGATTTATTTTTTTGTCTTAATTAAAATTCATTTGTTTATTTTCTTCTTTTTTAACAGACTCTGTTTTTTATTTGTTTAATTAAACAAAAATGATTTTTTTCAAATTTTCTGGTGAAAGATTTGACCGCAGGTCGCTCAATACCAACATAAGAGCAGATAATGCTCTTTCCACGCTTACTTGGGTTGCAGGAACACATTGCACAGTTTTTGCCGATTTATACAAGTAAGGATGACATATTTTTTTTTGCCTCACAGTATTCAAGAAGAGGCTTATCAATGGATAACTGCCTTGGAAAGAAATTATCGATTTCATAGAACGCTTTTTTCATCCTCATTGTCACTTTCTTCCTCTTCTCGTTCCCTATCTACATTTAGGGAGTTCAAATACTGACCCAAAAGCGATGTTTGAGATTGGGATGTATCACAAACATACGGCGAAGATGGGCAAACATCCGGTGAAGATCGTAAAGTTTCTTCGCTTGTCGACGGTCGATCATCGCATTGGTTATTTTTTGTCAGCAAAAATAAAAAAAAAATAAAAACCATTTTAAACAAAGATTAAAAAAATATTTTAAAAAACTTACTTGCTTCTCCAACCTTAAAATCCGGACGATCACTTCTTTATGATGGCTTCGAGCACACATTAATTGTAAAGGCTCCTTTGCAATCATAATTTTTCTAAAAATGCAGAGCTGTCGGGCTTCGTCTGAATTTCAAGCTTCATTTCTGCTTGAAGCTTTTGTGTGGCGATGTATACAGGTTCCAAGACGGTTAATAAGGCTTCCACATTTTCCCATTCTGACTGATGTAAAAAAAGAGCGGCATCGACATTTTTCAAGCAAAATGATTTGTAGCCCATTAAACTTGTTATCATAATGTATGTTGAATTCCATCGTGTCTGTACATCCATTGTAGCTTGCGGTAGATTAAGATTACTAGTCTTGCTCCTAGAATTGTTTTAAGCTCATTGTGTAAAAAGTTCAATTAAATCTTGTGTACAAAAAACCTATAAGTAGGAGTCCGTAGGCCCTTTGATAAATTTCGGACGCGCTTCAGTAAGTCCTTATTAATTGTATCTAAATAGTCCTTAACAACCAGTTGCAGTTATACCCATTATGCTTCGTTGAAGTCTTGTGGCCATGTCGATTTTCAAAGACAGCAACTTATTTATTAGTTTCTCTTTTAAACAGCTTCTTTCTTTTTCGTAGGCTTCATTAACTTGCTCAGTTATATTTCTAAGTTTTTTTTAATGGAACGTCACATTTGGTCTCCTCATTATTCAGTTCCATATTGTATTGCTGTTTATGCGTTTTGATTAAATGAGGTGCTCACATGATCACCTGAAAAAACTTTATTACACAGCCGGCATACGGTGTATTATCAAGTTTTTCAAAACATTTACGACTTGTAATATCGGAACTACGACCCATATTCACAATTTTAACTTATTGAAACGTAAAATTAAAACACAGAAAAAATTATTGCTAAAATACTTTCAAACAAACTTATTTGTTTTAAATTTTCTATAAATTTTTTTACAGTTTCTATTAATATTTTTATTTAAGCAACAAAAATGTTGAAAACTATACAAAAAATGATGAACGCGTTATTGGTTTCAACTTTTAATAGCTTTTGTATAAAATATTTAACGCACTTTAATGTGGTCTCTTTTTTGCAAATTTTTTTTATCGTTAAGGAACGGTCACATTTGACAAACAGTTGACGAAAAAAGCGGAACCATGACGTTTGCTTAGTATTAGTGTAATTTAATTGGTATTCCAGTGTTGCAAAATTGAAATTTTGAAATGGTACTGAACTTCAACTAAAAGAGTATTTTTCCCACCAAATGGTACTTTTTGTTAAAAAAAAACAATAATTTATGAAAATAAAAGGAGCAAAAAATATTTTATTGGAATTAATTTATCTAAAGCTTCGTACAGACGATGGTCAGATCTTACAATGTTTTCTTTATCGTTTGTAAATAACATAAATAACAACAGTATTATGCTATTGGTTTTTCCGGAAACAATATTTTCTGGAGTGAAGCTGATTATCACTTTTAGTGATATATTTTCAAAGAAAAATTTAGTTCTTAATGTTTCGCAAATTAACGAATAAAATGATTTCGCAGTTTCTTTTACTTTATAAACCATTTCCTTAACACTGCATGTTTCTATAAATATGGTTTTCATTTAAATTTTCCACTAACATAACTATGATTGGATGCATCCCTTTTTATACATTTTTTTGCCACTTGTAAGAACAAATATCCCATTCTGGAAAGCAAAATATGAATCCTGGCGTCCCCGCTTTGCATTTCAATATTAACGTCGTTAATTATTTTCAAAATACAACAACATAAATATTGCAACAAACACATGATTACCAAAGCCTGCTAAAGAAATGATCATATCACGGGTACTGAATTTTTCAACACTGTGGTATTCTATATTACAAAACATGATTACTTATGCTGCAAAAGACTACTTTTACATGAGTTTTAATAAATGCGAATACACATTAAAAAAAATATATTAGAATCTAAGAAAATAAACTAAGTTTGTCTGTTGGTTAAGCTTTTTTCGTCCAATGTTTGCTATATGTGACCATACCTTAAGCAATACTACCCTGCAAATAGTATTGGACCACCCGATCCATTTTGATAAAATGGACTACTCCATGGACTGGTCCGATGTAATGCAAGCATGGATCATGTCATTGTTAAAAAGTGTTTGTAGTGAGACGACATGTCTTCGTTTTTTAACGACGTGCTTTCGTTTTTAAACGATTCAAAACTAATCCTCTTGAGTATACCATGGGGTAGTTTTTAAACTATTCCTTTGTAGTCCAAAGCTGGGTTATATGGTCTTTCCCTAGGACATCCTTATGTTAAATAGACCATGTTTTTTCCATACGTTTGGGGTTACTTTTGGACTAGTCCTAGTCCCTTGTGGGCTACTCTTTATACGCGTGTTTGGACTTGTCCTATTATTTGCAGGGTACTTCATGAGATAATTACGAGCAACAATAAAAACACTTACACAAAGTACACCCAATCCTGTTTTAACACGGTATTTTTAACATTTATATTTAGGGGTTTTTTAGTAGCACTTCTTTTTATATTTTATTTCCTATTGATATTTAAACGTGGTCAGTGCAACGCAAAATAATTTATAGTGAAAAAAATATCACATACACACGTACATATATATGTATATTATAAGTGTCTTTTTTTACATGACTTTTTACACGGTATCCTTTGGAACATATCTAACGTGTAAAAACAGGATTGGGTGTACAACAATTAGAAAGATGACGAAGCAAAAATCACACATTTATGTTAATTAAAGCCAAAGTGCACTAGTAAAGTTTTTTTTTTACCTCAGTACTACAACAATGCAGCAATACAAAAAACAACACGCATTTTGCAAATATCAAAATGACTTTACAAAAAATATAAATAAACAAACATAAAGAAACCCCAAACGACACACCACGAAGAAAAACACTGCGAACAGCTGGCCTTCTGAGCCCACCACCTTATTGCATCATGATTAAAACCATGGCAGAATAAATACAAGGAAAGTCATTATCGGGGCAAGTTTAAAATGGCACGAAAAATTATCAAAAATGGCTGGCCAAATGGCATGAAAAAGTATAAAAATTGGCACGAAAAATGGCAAAACTGGCAAAAATAAACATGTTGTTATTAAGAAACATTTATTTTATTAAGTTGTGTAGTACAATAGCATGTTTCTTAAAATTTTCAAAAATAAATTATCCTGTTATCGCATAAAACAGTATTTTGTTCTCAATTTTAAAACAATATGTGCGTTCGTTTACTTTTTCAGTAAAATCGCAGTAAAATCCAGTAGGTGAGTAATATGAAAATTTTACAAATTTATGTGTACGCGAACGCATTTCAGTAAAATCCAATACAAATTTGTACAAATTTTGGGGTAAACGAACGCAGCTAATATTACAACAAGCGTATATTATGACAACTCTTCCCAGCAGGCGCGGATTCAGGGGGGGGGAAGGAATAAGGAAATTCCCCTCGCCCTAAATTATAAAAATATGTTTTGTTTATTTCGATAATACAAGAACTCCCAATAATAATATTTTTTTAAATGTACAGAATTTTTTTAAATCCCAGCAGGGTTTTTTTATGTTTTTTTATTGAATCTCTAACGAAATTTTTAATAAGTACCCAAATCTTAATCCTAATAGTTATTTATTAGATATTTTCAATGAAACATCTAGTTTACCGTATTCAAATACTTATTATTCTACATTCAATCCCAGCAGGTGCCATCTGTATCCAAAGACTAAATGTTTGACTTCATAGTGCGTGCGGTTGAATTTTTAATAAGCAATATTTATGAATAAATCTGTTATATGAATCAAAATTCTATTCGATAATTTTTGAAGAAAGCACGAATTTGTCGATGAAAGGCCAGATTTCCTTATCTTTAAAATATTTCAACATACAACAAAAAGTTGTAAGGGAAGAATTTATTGGCTTTGTTGTAAACGCATTTGAAGAGGTATTGATGACGTCAATAGTTCTTAAAGCTTTAACAAATTTTGGTCTTCACCTAAAAATTGTGTAGGAGCTGGAACAGATTGGTGTCCTCTGATGTCAGCAGAAAATAGAGCTGTTAAGAAGTTCTAGAAACCGCGACAAATGCGAAACAAACGCCTTGCTATTCCCATAAATTTATTAATACAAAAAGTTGTATTATTTGCTAAAGAAACGACTAAATTTTTTAAATATAATCATCCCAAGCGAAACGCAGTTTTAGCAAAGTATTTGGGAGCCAAACTCTCTACATTATGCGAGACAAGATGGGTAAACCGCCACGACTCAATTTTACACTTTGCAACAAGTGTACATCATATAGTAAAAACTTTGAAATAGAGGTAATTCATCAAAAGCCTTATATTAAGGAACTCACTTAGTACTTTTGAATTCAAAAATGAAGTCAAAAAACTATACTAAATGTACTTCTGAGCTAAAAAACTATTTCAGATGTCTTCAGTAGAACTGTATGGCGATTCTTTTCTTAGAATATATTAACCCTCTAACACTCATTTTAAGGGGCCATTTTTTAACTTCCACACAAAAATATATTAAACGGAACTTTAGAGGGTGCAATGTATGTAAAACGTATATTCGAAATTCAGGGCGTTGAAGTTTTTGAATTTTTCGAAAACCCAATTTTACATACATTGCACGAATTTTTGGTCTTAGAAGACCCCTAGTGAAATTTAATTTAACCCTCTAAAGTGCCGTTTTAGTATATTTTTGTGTGAAAGTTAAAAAATACCCTTTAAAATGAGTGTTAGAGGGTTAACATATTCTAAGAAAAGAATCGCCATACAATTCTACTGAAGACATCTGAAAAAGTCTTTAAGCTCAGAAGTACCTTAAGTATATTTTTGTGACTTGTACCAAACGCCTTCTCAAGAAATTCAAAAATTTCAATGCCCGAAATTTCGAAAACTCGTTTTAAATACATCACACGAACTTTTGGTCTTAAAAGACCCCTAGCGAAATTTGATGCAGAAAATTTTCGTAGAACATTTTATTTAAGGGTTTTAGTATACTTTTGTGTAAGAGTTGGGTAAAAGGACAAAAATGGACAGAAATGAAATGAAAAAGAGTCGCCATACTATTCTACTGAAGACATCTAAAATAATTTTTTAGCTCAGAAGTACATTTATTATATATTTTTTTTTTTTTTTGTTTACTTATACCAAACGCCTTTTCAAAAAGTTCAAAAACTTTACGGGCCCATATTTCGGGAACCCGAGCTAACTTTTCAAAACCCTTTGGCGGATTTGCTACGAGTAGTCTACTTTCATTTCGCATTGCAAGTGTTGATGCTGTTTTTTTTTTTTTGTTGCACAGTGTAATTAGTCGGAATATTAAGCTTAGGAATTTGTTCATGATGAAGTCGCGTCTCTTTAAAGTTTACATACGCAAAACAAACAAATAGAACGTCAAGGGTAAATGTTTTGTTGCATACAGCTTAATACTTTTTCTCCTCTTAAACGGATACTTACTGACTTTTAAATTCCTTTAAACATTATTATAATATATCCTTAATATGTAAACCCTGCGGTTATACCACATAAAAGGGAATCAAACTTATTGGATTATAATTTGTATGAAAATTCTATTAGGAAAAACTGAACATTATTGTAAAAAAAATAAGTCTGAAAACGGAATATGAATTCAAATTATTAAAAAATGTTGTATTAAAATTGCAATTGAATTTTCTTTTAAGCTGATTTGCATAAATGTTGCAACATTAAGACACATTCGAAATTTTTCTAAAATTACTAAATGTTAGTCTTGTAGCAACTTTGTGCATGAATACACAATAAATTTTAAAAGAAGGGGTTAATTTTTATAACCAGCCCAAGTAATAGATGACCGCAAAAAGGGAGTAAACACCAAAAAAATCTCACGACTTTTTGTTACGTCTTTGTTACTGTAACTTTAACACTTAATCCTTCTCATTTTTCCTAAATCTTCCCCTGTTGTCTATAAGTCATAAACATTGTATGCAGACACTCGATGACAAAAAAAAGGATAATTGATTTGGTTCAATATATCAGCAAAAAGTTTTAAAATAGAGTTTTAAAAATGTAAAAAACTGTAAGAATAAGAGTTTTGCACAAATCCGTCAATGATTGACTATTTCTCTCGTACAAAACATGAAAGCTATTCTTACTAAATCTTTTTTTAAAAGCTTATATAAAAAGCCAAAAATAAAAATACCTTACATATTCAGCTCTCAATCCAAAACTCAGCACAAATTTACTTTAATACAAACAAAAATTGTAATAATGCCCGTAATTTCTACAATAGATGTATAGATTTAGAGTTGTCAGCAGAATAATTCGATTAATCGATCAAACAAAAACAAACTCTTGTTCGATTAATTTTAAAATGGCGATTTTCGAATGACGAATAAATTAAATTATGTCGATTAATCGAACAATTTTTTTAACGAATTAAATGTTCTTATTAAACAAATCTTTGACAAACGATTGTGACAGCTTTTTTCTTTTTAAATCAAACGTTAAACAATTTTCAAGAAATGGGACCTTTCACTCTCGGGTGAAAAACTTGGAAATAAACAAAAAGCTAAAAAATAAAGAATTGATTTATAGAAATTATATCATGAAAGTAGAAAATATTAAGGGTAATCACGATGGTCATTGTGCAAATTTGCAATTTGTAAATTTGAGTGCATATTATGATTGATCGTGAGCACACCAATTTTATTTTTTGTGCAAATGTGCTATTTTTCTAAAAATGTATTCTGGCAACACAAAAAACTTCTGGCAGCACTGTTAAAAATCTGCATTTGTTTCTTTTTAAATTATTTAAATTTAATTCTCTATTTTATATTAAAACCCACGACAATGTTCAATTTATAAGTTTCCTTAAACAACAATATGGCGCTTTATATGTCAAACGTTTTTGTTTACATTTGTTTGCAACTGAGCAAATATGCACTACTAATTTTGCTCATGGTTTTTTTAGTGCAAACGAAGTAAAATAGAGCAAATTGCAAATACGTACATTTTGTTGTTGTTTTGTGCAAATGTGTGTATTTTTGCACGCATTTGCATCGCTTGCACACTTTGCACTACCCATCGTGATTTCCCTTATTGTTATTATATTATACACGTATATATATTTATTTTCTTAATTATATATATCTTTGTCATTTGCGTAATACTATGTTCACACTTGGGTTTTAAACGCGTTTAAGCAAAATGTTGATTAAGTTAATCAGAGCCGTTCACATTACATTTGAGATAATTAAAAATACTTTAATACCTTTATCAGAATATTATTTTAAACATATTAATGATGAAATTGTGAAAATTTATGAATTATTTAAGGAAAAATAAGAACATTAAGAAGAAATCGTGGTCGGTTGTACACGTGAAGGGTACGTTTGATGATTCGATGTGATAAATGAAGTGATTTAGTTGAATAAATCAAACAAAATGCTTATCGAATATACCTAGATAGTAAAGGAATTGTCAAAAATGATAATGAAACCCCCATATTATACCACAACTATCGACGGGCCAATATAAAAAAAATTCAATGCAATTTAAAACAACTGGATATGAGATACAATACAAGCATTTCAGAAAAAGACCTAAAATTAGCACAAAAATATAATTCCAAAAAATTTTGGTGGTTATCAAAATAAAGTTTTTCTATTTCTTATTTTACCCTTTTGACTATAACCTTTGAAAACCTATGATATGTAAATAATGTTTTTTTTGTATTTTTTCATTATATTCTACACTAAAAATTATAACAAAATCTTATAAGTATGTAAATTAGTATTTTTGTAAAAAGCAAATTATTACCTTGTCATATTATAATACTAGAGAGCTCGTTCTAAAGACATTGTATAAATTAACTTATTACTGTTAACTAGTGTTTATTATAGTTTAAATTTAAGTATTTGAATAAAGAAATAAACGATTAAAAAAAAAAAAAAAAAAAAATGCTTATCGAATATTTATTTATTTATTTATTATGATGTGCTAAATTCCCAATTTGTATTCTTTGATAAATACACTAAAATTTATTGTGGAGGGAAAAGCTAGGCCAGATCATCAGCAAACCTTTTTAGAAAGACTTTGGAAAAACTAAAGATATTATACAAATAAAACTGTAAAGCGAATGAGAATTATGTGCTAAAAATGGACAAAAGTTGTCAAAATACTGTCTTTACTTTGATTCAAATATTTTTTTTATTAAATATGAAAAAATATTTAATTATTTCATTATAAAGTGTTTTTTTGCAAAGTGTAATTTTGATAAATTTTTTCATTGAATCAAATAAAAAGTTTGTTGAACTAAAATTTTATTTTTAACAAACTGTGTTGTGTCTAACTTTAAGAGCCCGTCCGTCGGGAAATGTCAAATTAAAATTTTTGCATAAGCTAATGAATGGAAGTGTCAATTCTCACATACTTCTGCGAAAAGTTAAAAAAATATTACAAAAAATTTTAGTGCATATTTCCAGAGTCTACTGGGAATCCCATGAAGCGCGTTTTTTGAAAAGAAGATTCCTGGCACGGAAGAAAATGCGGTTGAGATGTGTGTTAAGATTATCTTAGGAGTCTTTTAAAAAGCAGGTCAAGAATCGTATGTGACTCATGAACGGATTATCTAGCAACTCTTGAAATTCTTAACCGTATAACTGAGCTACTGAAATGAGAGCGTCAAGCGTTTTTTCATTTCAAAACTTCTCATTTTCATACAATTTAGAATGCGAATGCGAATTCTCAACACCACCCGGTTGGATAATCTAATTTTATTGAAAATGTATTTGCAAATTTAAAAAAACGCTCTTATTTGGTAGCCTAGTAATTGTTATAAGATTCATACAGAGAGTCGCAAAAGGTTCATTCGATGATGGTTGGACGAAAGTGTAACATTGTTGTTTTTGTATTCTTGAAAAAACCTTTAAAAAGGCGAACATAATGAATGAGTTGTTTAGAAATAGAACTTTATTTAATAAAATTTTTCAGAGAAGACTTTAAAAAATGTAAAATTTAAAATATAAAAGGAGGTTTTAAAATCCGTCGTTGTCAATTTCCAATTTTACCCTGCACAATTTGTTACGACGTGTATGAAATTTCAAGAAGTAAATAAAAAAAACAAAAAGAATCCGGACAAGTGTGGCTGGTAAGTTGGCTGGCAGTCATAGTTTGGTAACTTTTGGTCTTCTTGGCTTCGTATAAGTGTGTGTGTGTGTCAGTAAGTGTATTTTCTATTATCAATTCATAATTTTCCTAACCATTACTTAATGATTTTCTCTTCAAATTTACTTCTTTTTCGGCAATGTAAAGTTTTGGACTTCTTTGTAAAATTAAAATTCAATATAAATATATTTTTTATTTTAAATTGCAAAAAGTTGGCAAAGCCACACTTTACTTACCAACCATCCAACCAACTTGGAAAAGTAATAAAACTTATATTAAAATAAGTCTGTGTAAAAGAGGAAATACAGTTTCATTTAAAACTTTTATAATAAAATGCTCATTAGTGGCACAACTCTTCACCACTATAATGATTTTTAGATGACGTAATACATGAATTTTTGCTGCAATAAATTGCGAACTATTAAACAACTTAAGTATGGAGTCAGTTACGTTACATACTTAATTATGTATTTGAGTTAATGCATCAAATTTAAGGAACTGTTAAGAATCATTTCATTTAATTTTTTTTTTTTTTTTTTTCAAAAATCTTTAAGAAGTTACTGAGAAAATATTATTTCTATAATTTAAAGCATTTTGACAAAAATAATTGATGTTATAATTTTTAATATGTTTTGTAGAAGGATTATAAAACAAGCGTTTATATATATCACACACATAAACACTAGTTATATTGATGTATGTACTCAGAGAAAAAACATGTTTAAATATTGTCAACTCCAACAACACTATGTTTAAAGACAATTTTAACCATATTATTGTCAACGACAACCATATTATCGTAAAAACACATCCATATTATGGTTGGTTTTCAAACATAGCATGTTGCTCTTTAAAAACAAATTATTGTAATATTTAGCCATAACATGTTTAGAAGCAACCAGTAGCTCGTTTCTGTATTTCTCGCATCGTAAAATTTCTTGCATGAAGTGTGAAACAAAAAATTCCATCGTTTCTCGATTTATGAGATAAAAGTGTTTCTGTATTTGAATGCGAAAACAGACACAACAAATTCTGTTTATACTGGAATATTTCCAGTTCTTACCTGGGGTTTACACATGAAAGAACTTTCTTGCAAGTTGCGTATACGTATTATCAACGAAAAATCGAAGCAGCAGCCGATTGGCTGAAAGTACAAAAATTATGTGTGTGTTAATGAAATAGTGTGAGCGTATTGCAACTTTCAAGAAATTCACTTTCATGTGTAAATGCTAGGTTAAGTGTCAAATAAAAGCGAAACGTCAACAAAAGAAATAAATATAATAAAAACAGGGCTGCCAGATTTGACGAGTTATCGTCATCTTGACGATTTTTTGTTCCGATATTAACAAAGTGACGTTTTGATGATTTTTTCTAAAAAAGTGACGAAAGCAAAAACAAAATCAAAAATATTTTATAATTTTGTTGTTACTTACTATAGAAATTCATCTTGAATTTTTAAATTTCAAACACTTCTATTTTGTGGCGTTGAAAATTGAAAAAAAAAAAAAATAATATGAATGTCTGTAGAAAGCAAAAACAAATTTATAAAATATTTTTGATTTTATTTTTGCTTTTAAAGAAATTGTTGGCGTTGCGTTTTACACTATAAGCCCCTTAGTCTTCCAAATAAGATAATTGTAAATATTTTTATATGTTTGTTTATTAGAAAAAAAGATATCTTTAGAAACAAGGCTGCTTAAATTTTTATATTTATCCCTATTGTGAAAATTGTCCTCGAAAATTGTTTGTTTCTTCCCTAAAAAATGTATCGGCAAAAGCAAAATTTCGAGGGAAAGTAATGGACCGACTTGGCTTATTTTGAACATTTAATACTTTTTATATACATATACAAAATATGATTGACTTTTTTCTGGATGTATTAAGATAAAACAAATGACTTACTTTTGAATTTGTTCTTTTTGGCACAACCCTTGTAAAATTCATTAGTTTTTCAGTAGAATTGTATGTAGTGCTTTTATGTGTTTCTGATTACTTAACATATTATTTTGTAGGCGAAGATTTTACTGGGTCTTTAACCCGTTTATTTATGAACCGATTTTTTTAATTTTAACTACAAGGTATTCTACTAAGTCTATTTCAGGTAAAAAAGGAAAAGATTATAGGAATAGGTAAATTAAAGATTTATATCTCAATTATTAAAAAAAAAAATTATTAAATACCCATGAACTTTAACTATGTTTTTGTTTGATTATTTTTTAATAAAAGTCGAAACAAATTTGTTTAAAATTGATTTTAAATTGCACGATTTTTAAAACAAAAAAGACGATATTTTTTATTTTTTTCTCAGGAAATTGACGATTTTGACACAAATTTATCTGGCAGCACTGATTAAAACCAAAACAAGAAAAAGCTAAAAAAAATTTAAACTAACAAAATATAACAATTGTTTTTTGTTTATTTTCATCATATAAATTATGCATTTATCATTTATATTCCTTCTATTTTTTTATTTATTTAAAAAAAATAGTATATAAACATATTTTAAATTCAAAATATCTATATTTTGTTTTTCTCGCCACTAATTTCAAATGTGACTTATTTTGATAGTTCTTGAAAGAAACTTTTCGCAAAATATTGTTATAGAAACACTTTTTCTCGCATCCTTCCAATAATTGCTGGAAAATTATTTAAATGACAGATAATTCTCGCAAAAAAAAGATACAGCAACACTTGTGTGAGAAAAACCATTTTTTGTTTCATTTCACACCATTTTTGTTGCAATTCACACGTTTCATGCGAAGAGTTTTACGATGCGAGATATACAGAAACGGGCTACAGAATATGGTTCTGGCTTTTTGATAAGGGACTAATTTAACCAAAATATGGTTGTCGGTGACAAAAATAAAGTTAAATTATACATAATATGGTTAAAATTTTCTTTAAACATAGTATTGTTGAAGGTGACAATATTTAAACATGTTGTGCAACCTCCTCCTTTTTCAAAATAACGGCATATATCCAAAACAAAAGCTAACCTTAAAAAAAACGGTGGGCACCATTGGATTCAGCGTACCCGAATTATGCAAAACGCCATGTGCCCGGCGTGTCTAACTTTGCAACTAGCACAGTGTTATTAATGAAAAATAATATCTGTCAAATGTCCGCACGAGCACACTGACAGATGTCGATTGTTTCATCAAAGTTTTAAATCACTTTTTGGCAAAATGGCGGGTCTATTTCGTTAATCACATCACGGATTTTGAGTTTAAAAGCTGATTCGATTGGCTCCGTATGGATTCGATCCTTAACACACGATCTGGCTGGCCACTTAACAGCTGATATTCGTGAAATTATGCTATCGGGAAATTTGGTTTGTAATAAATTGATCGTGTCATTGGCTGTGTGACATGTGGCACCATCCTGTTGGTGTTGACACATTTTCTATCGAGCCTGTTGACTCAAATTTAACGACCAAATTCTTAATAGCGGTTTAAAGGAAGATAATGTTGTCCGAAAATAGCACGAACTTTACGAAATGTTACTTTAACAGAACCACCATTTTCATAGTGGATTTTAATTATTTTAATGCAATTTTTGAGCGAAATTGAATTGATTGCAACAATCGCCAATGCATCTACTACAAAAAAGTCAAAAAACTAAATGTTAAAACTATCATGTTGGTGTTGCCACAATTAAAAAACAAAGTTGTTGTTGAAAAACCCGATATATTAAAGGCTAGTTTACATGGTCACACAATGTACTACGACTTTGTAGAATCAAAATAACATGAAATTCTCTCCATGTTTAAAAGAAAAAAATAAAAGTCTGTTGTAAGTATATTTCATGTTTACACGGATGGTATAAGTAAAATCAAAAATAGTAACAAAAAAGCAGATGGTTGTAGTTTAAAAATTTTTACAAAAACAATATGAAAATTTCCTGAGTTGAATTTTGTTGTTTATGTTATTGTATAAAAATATTACCACCTTTAATATACTCTGTTAAAAAACACCTCTGGTGTGATGAAAATACATTAGTTTCTAAAATGGTTTAAAAAACATTTACCGACCGCTTGTAAGGTTTTTATTCTCTCTTATGCCCAATTTTCAGGATAGTAATTAAATCTAAATTAAGTTAATTTTTATAAAAACTTAAATCGTAGTTAAAAAACAAAAAACAGCTGATTGTTATTGCTTTGCCTGTTGTTGTTGTATTGTCGTGATATTGAGGCCACCTTGCTAAAATATTACAATAGAAACTTAAGTTGACATCAAGTGTACCACATTAATTTATTAAGTTTGATTTAAGTGTTTAGTGAGGAAGAGAATTTTGTATTTAAAACGATTGTAAACATAAATGTGTTGTAATATCAATCCTGAAAATTGGCCATTAGTCAATACATTTTGCTTCTACATGATATTATTTTTTATTTATTTAGTATTACCGTGTAAACTAGCCTTAAGGAAGACAATACTGAAAATTTTTTCCCAAAAATCCCGGCAGTAAAAATTCTTCAATTCAGAATTTAGAAAAAATGGTCTTTAAAACAAAGTCTTGATATTTTTTTTTATTTTAAGATTATTAATGTTCAGTTTCTTTTGGCACTTCTAAAAAGCCATTTTATACAAATGCATATATAAATTATATTATAATCTTACACATTGGGGTGTCCCTTATAATCCGACTTTAATATTTTTGTACGCATACTCCCCAATTTTTTTCTATTTGGGGTAAAACTGGTTCATACACTATTTTTTAAGTTTGGACAACGTTAACCCGTGCCGAATTGCTGTCGAAAAATGTTGTATACAAACATTTCGTATTGGTTTAAGAAATCATAAGCAACATTGTCACACCGATTTGAATACAACTTTGTAGACTTCACCCACCACTTTTTATCAGTTTCGAATCATATTTCTTAGACTAAGGGGAAAAATTGACCCATAAACCTAAAAAAATGTATCACCCACTGATTCGAATGCAACTTGGTTATGGTCCGTATAAAGGACATCCTAAGTTACATATGTACAAAGATCCACTCATACACGTATACAACACTCTTTGACCCTTGAAAAAATCAGTTACGGCCTTAGTGTATGGCCTCGATTTGCGTCATAAACGAAGACCAAACCTAAATGACGCAAACCAAAGCATTTTTCCCCATATATTTGCTCTGATTTGTAGTTAGTTGGTTTCAGAATTTCCTATACATTCTACCTTGGGCAAAGCGATGTGCACATTTGTCCAGATTTAACGAATATGCCAACAATTTATGAGCAAGCTTTTATGCAACTCTCATATCTGAACAGATTCCAAACAGCATAAACCACTTAATGTCATCTGAATAAGCATATTTTATAATTTTTGACAATTAAACGGGTAGATTAGAACGTGAGTCCATTAATTAGTTCCGGTTGTGTTACCATGCTACACCGTCTCCAAAGGGTCATATGTTACCTGGCTGGAGTGGATCCTGTACAAATCATAGCGACGCTAAGACCAACTTGTGCCACACCTTCTCAAACGGCTTAGAAATATGAAGATCAAACCTTCTACGTTCGCTCAAAATTATATACGGAGCTACGCCATTTTTCCGAGAAGAACTAGAAAGTCACCTATAGAGCGACCCTTATGTATGCATACTGGCGGACCCTTAGTAGGTTGTTTGTTTGGAAATATTTCACATTTCGCAAGTGCAGAACAAATTACTTTTGGATGGTAATTATCAGGGTAGGTTGCCCTTTCTTTTTGGAGATTAACATAAAGTTAGCAACCTTCCAGCGGAAATTAACCATCATAACTAACAGACACGAAAACGCCAAAGAGCACTGCTTTAAAAACTACTTCTGGTATGTCATCCAGTCCAGGGAATTATTCATGTCAAGGTCAGCTGGAACACTTTTGCTACAGTTAAAGCTTTAAAACTCTATGGAAACCACTTAGAATTAAAGTTAACGGAATTATTAGGAAAAATTGCAAAATTAATTAAACTATGGACCACCCAACCATAATGCACGATGTTGATTGTGCATCACACCTTAACGTCAAGTTTTTTGCCCAACTTAATTTGAAATTTCTTTGCTGCAGTGTTTGACAAATTTATCCCCACAATTAAGCAGTGCGTTAGGATTATTGAAGGTTTTTACGAAAATTGGCGTTCAAATCAAAATGCATATCCTGCACTTTGTGATTTTTTTGGTCAGCAGTATTAACCAAATGTGTCCACAATCGGGAGAATTATGCGGAAGTTTCAGCAAGCCGGGTCTGTAGGAAATGTGAAAACACCTGTGAATGCTCGCGCAGTTCGTTCTGCGTCATCGGGCCGTACTTTTTCGAAAATGAGGTCGGCCAAGCAGTTACCGTGCATGTTGTTTGCAATCGCGAAAGGATAATTGATTTCTTGTGGCCAGAAATAGGGGATATGGACCTGAACGATATGTGGTTCCAACATAATGGCACCATCTTGCCAGAGAGCCAAAGAAATACTAGAAATTCAATGGTCGTGTTATCTCACGTCGTTGCGATGTTAATTGGCTGCCACGATCATGTGATTTGATACCGTTGCACTTCTTTTTTTGGGACATGTGAAAGAAAAACAGTACGTCAATAAGCCAAGAACAATTCAAGAGCTAAAAGATGAGATAATTCGGCACATTAACGACATTGAACCTCAATCATGTCTCAGAATTTTGAGTTGAGAGTTTTGGCTGAACCACCCTTTAGTAAGATCCAACCATAGCAAAGTGGGTATAGTAAGTGTTTTATAAGAACAAGTTTTGTTTTTTCCTTCTTTATGATCGAACCATGTTGAAATAAACAGGTGGCATTACTACGCCAGATGACTACTTTTTGCTCTTGCATTGTTTGTTAAAGTTTTGTTTATGTTAACAAAAAGTCCACGTTTCTTGTTGTGACAATTTTATTCAAAAATAAATAAGGTATTGACCATATTGAATAAAAATTGGCTAAAAATTAATTTTTGTTTCCATCCCGTTAAATGGCACGCTTTGATTTTTGTTTTAAATAATTATTGACATAAGCTGGGACTAATTTCCATTTTTGTTGTAATGTTATACCTGTTGCCACCTGCATTATTTCAGCATGGATCGAACAAATGTTGACCCAAATTTTTTACGTTTCAGGCAATGTTACAAACGAAAAGACAAATTCATAATAATTACCACTTTTTTTTGACGGTGGGTATAAAAATTTTCCTTGTTTAGATTATTTTTGTATGAAGCAGACCATAAATATATCTGTGGCATTTTGACAAAACATCTTAAGTCGAGATAAGATAACAAAAAAGTTTTTAACAAAAGCTCGGTGAAGCAAACATTTTTATTAAATAATAAAATAAACCAAAAAAGATGTTTTTCAAAATGACAAAGATATAATGTGAAAGTTTTTTGAGACCTTTTGTAATTTTTATTTACGTATAGGTATAAAGTACACAAGGCTACAAGTAAGACTCAAATGAGTTTTTAAATAATTATAAAAATTGTAAATTTAAATATATTTTTACATACATATATACAAATTTAAGGACTATGTAGGTTATAAGAAGATACATTGATGACATAAAAAGTCTGGTAGTAGTGACATTTCCAAAACTTACACTATCTGGACATTTGCCAACATCGTTTATTCATTTTGCAGATTATCATGTATGTGTATCCTTTTATCTATTACAGCAAACGGACAAACACATGTACATATGTACTCAAACTATAAAACATCTAACGTTTGTTTTATTATGTTTGACAATCAAGTGCAGAGCCTCAAGCTAAAACTTTAATGGCTTTTATAAAAATCTTCCCATACACATGAACCCTTGGATACCTTCACACATATTCATTCATATTTATAAGCATTAAAACTTTTTACCCCCACTTTTATTATTTTAGTATACAAAAATGCACAGTAGAGTCGTCGATTAAAAAATAGATAGCAAAAAATTCGGTCATAACAAAAATTAAAATATGTATAAATAACTTAAGAGTAAAGTCGTTGAATTTTCTTTGATAGAATAGAAAAATGCACATTTCGAATTTTTTTGTTATTAACCGCTTGATCACTACAGACGAAACTAGTATCGCTTTCGAACAATTGGCAAATGTTTTTCTGATAAAACATTCGAGAACGACTTTTGGCAGAGAAACGAAAAAGAACTGGTAGAGTTCAAAGGGTTCAATAAGTTAGTTAGTTAGTTAGTTGTTCTTTATTTTTTCAAAAATAAAATAAGTACTATAATTTTATAATTTATGTGAAAAAGAACTTACGACAAGACATATTGTCGTCAGTCTAAAGGTACGGTCACATATGGCAAACAATTGTCAAATTTTGTTTGCCGGCATTTTTAAAAAATTTGTTTAAAAAAATAAAAATTTTATTTGCTGGTCACACTACGCACATTTATTTGCCCATTTTTGTTTGTTCAAACAGATATTAAATAGCTTCAAATAAAAAATGGGAGAACATGTTTGCCCTGTGTTCACATATAAAAATATTTGCCTAAAAATAAATATTTGAACAAATTGTCAAAAATAAAAAATTAAATCAATAAAATTCCTTTTTATTAAAAGTAAAAATTAACATTTTGATGCAAAATATTGAAACTTTTATGGTTTTGTGGTACAGAAGAGAGAGAACAGCAGTTTTAAAAGTATAGAGGATTAAGATAACAAATAAAGGGATAAAGGCAATTTGGCGAAGTAATTTCAATCTCTTATAAAACTAAATTATGAAACTAAAGCATTATTCGATACGGTTTTAGAAGCAAGCAATAAAGTGTTTTTAGACAGTGGATCTATTGTAAATTATAGACCGATCTTCGCGAAATTTAGTTATATGATTTCTAGGCATATAAATTGAGTTAGTGCAAAATTTAACGATAAAAGGTGCATTCCGCCACCAATTATGTTGGTTTTGTAACAGAAATATCGATTTTTTTGGGAGGTTGTTTCACATTTCGGTCCATAACTCTTCTCTACTGAACCAAAAGTTCTGAATTTCAAACTGCTTGGAAGAACTTGAATGAACTTGCCACTAAAATTTTAATTTTTCGTCAGCATCCTTTTCTTAATCGATGTAACAATGTTTTTCCGTCCGGCCAGCTGTCCATGTAAACCTTATTCGGAAAGTACATGTCGCAATTTTTGAGATAATCGGGTGTGTTCTAGATTTCGAATTTACTCAAAAGTGGATTACTTCAGCATTTTTTGAGTTCTGCAATTCACCTCCACATGTTTTTATTCGTTTTCAAGTAGAGTAGTAAGGGGTTAGTGAAACGAATCGACTTTTATTCTTTTATTTAAGAACATTTTTAGCAGACATAATTTTGGTTTTTAATTTAAAATGTTCTTCATTCAATTTAATGAAAACAATATGTATTTTCACACGAACATTGCGAATTTTTGCAAATTTCCACTGATTTAACAATTTTTACAGAATTTTTGCCATTCCTTATGGGGACTTTTAATTAATGTTATTTATGGCTTGTTTGAAATATTAAAACTTTTTGCGAATTTTCTTAAATTTTTTTTTTGTTTATTCCCGACATATTGTTTTTTAACCATTTAGCCATCTCAATAAATTTTTGGGTTTGCTTCCAAGTTTGCAATTTCTCGTGAATTTTTGCGATAGATGCAATTGTTTGCAGCTTTAAAGATTTTTAATAAATATTAAACTTAGCTATCATGCTGCCATTGGCAAATTTTTGCAAATATCAGCTAATTTAGCCATTTTTATCGAATTTTTGCCATTCCTTATAGTTTTAGGGACTTTTAATCAATTTTATGACTTATTTGAAATATTAAAAATGATCGCTATTTTTGCAAATTTTTTGCAAATTTCGCGTATCTTTGTTGATCTTTTCGGCAATCGTCACCATTATTAAGATAGCCCTATATAAAAACCGTAGTCACCTATTTTACTGGGCACTATCAAAGAAAATATCATTAAATCTTTTTTTTTTTTTTTTGAACAAGAACTTCGAATACACAAAAAAAGCGGATTTCAGAACACCAATTTCTGAATTATGCGGATTCAAAAACTTTTTCGTTTTCAACACGAGTCGATACCTAGAACACACCTGATATTAATGAAATTTGGTGTTTACGTTTTTATTGTCGTAAGAGGTGAAAAGAATCGATCAATAATTTCACATAGCCTAAAAACTTATTTCTAGAGAAGAGTCCTTGTACCCATAGACAATCTATTATCACCTTACCAAATGTTATTGTAATCGATCCATATTTTACCAAAGCTCTTATATAAATACCACTTCTGTTAATAACTTTTAATGTCATAATAATCTTAAAAATTTTGGTTTTGGCAATAATTTCTATAATAGCTTGTATATCGGTCAAAATTTTGTCTTGGTAGGCCAAGAATTGGTTCTAGGATACTTGCTACAATCACTTCAAGACGAAAAAATCTCATAAAGATTTCGATGTCGGTAAAGTATTGGGCACAAATAAGTTTTATATAAATCTTAAATTCATTATATAATTTTATTTTGGCGGGTCCATGATTGTCCACTGACCCCAAACTGGCACACTCTCGAAAATTGATCTATTTATATAGATACGCCATGCTTGCAATACATAATTCGTAACATAGGCTCTTATGTTATACCCATTTTAAATAAATTACCTATTTACTTAAGAAAAATGTATTTTGTAACATCTTGGATCCTACTTACCGCGGCAACTCTTTGGTAAAAACAGAACACAGGAACATTTTTATACATATGAAAATAAGTTTTTTCGTCATTAAAAAAATTATTTAATATTGTTAATTTTTTCAATTTTATTCAATAATTTTTATTTTAAAGCTTTTTATTTGCCGCTGTTTGGTCTTACAAAATTTTTGTAAGAACAAATATTTATTTGCCTAAAAATGAGGAAAATATTTGACGTTAAATGGTCACATTAGGAGCCTTTTTGTTTGCTAGCAAATAATTTTGTTTGCCCAAAATCAGCTGTTTTTCTGTTTGCCCCTCAAAAATATTTTGTGGTCAGATTAGGGCAAACAAATATTTGATATTTTTTGTCAAATGTTTGCCATATGTGACCGTACCTTAAGAGTTCAATAATAAGCAACTTTAATGATATCATTAAATATTAACTAAAAATAGTTCTAAAGCTCGAACAAAATTGGTTTGGCGCATATTCTAAATAGTCTTATGGCCATTTTCTCAATGTACCGACAAACTGTCTGTTACTTAATGTCAACATAAATTTATTAGACCGATAAACTGTCTATTAACAATTTTTGGTTTCTCAATATACCGACAAAAAACATTGTTTTCAGTTGGCAACACCTCTCAAAATACATGTAAAAGTTGGGAGTCAGCTGATTGAATTTATCTGTACGGCAAATAAAAGGAAAATAAATAATTGGCAGATGAGTGCCGGTTAGTTTTGCGACAGGATAGAAGCAAATGAGACATTGAGAAAATCGAATTTCTTTAATGTGCAGTTTTTCGTTGGGAAAAAAGATAATCATGTAATGAGAAAACGGCCATTAGTGGAGAAAAAAATATACCAGATAGAATTTTTTTCACCACTGCTTCTGGCATATTTTTCGAAGAAAAATCTAAATTTTTGTAAACATCCATAAACGAACTTTGAAGATAATTAAGAGTAAAAATTTTTCAGCATACGCTACTTTTCTAAATTTGTTTTTCAAAAGTAGCTTTTTGGGCTGCATACCTATACTAATTACTGTGTATTGACTTGTAAACATTTTATTTTGATTTTACTACTTGTTTTTCTTACTGCAATGAAGCAAAGCAAGAGTGAAATTTATTTTGTAGGTTTTTGTATGAGGAATTTGCAGATTTCGCAAACAGTGGCGTGTAGAGCAAAGCAATACCAAATGAGCTATAAAATAGTTGATATGGAGCAAAATTAGTGCTCCGTATCTCAGAAACGATAAAAAATTTTAATTGAGTATTTAAAATATATATATAAAAAGACAAAAATGAGAAAACAAAAAATGTACTTTGGACTTCAAGAAGAGTTCTTGACAAAAGTACGGAAAAAACGGAAGTAAGGAAAAACATGTTAAATGAATTAAAATGGATAATCATTCAAAAAAGCAAACTTCGATCTACCAAGGGTTAAAATACAATTTGGTTTAAGGATTGATGTTTGACTACTGACGTCAGCAGTCGTCGATGGCTGCGAGTGTAAGACGTCAAATCCATCTGAAGAGATCAAGTGGTTGCGATCGAAACATGTCATGGTAACCTGCCGGTCAGGGTTCGACCCCCAGCCAAGGTCAAGAATGAAAGATTATCAATAACAATTTTCATGTTGTAAAATTCCTTTCTTCATAAAAATAATTTAATGAAAATTATATTTGATGAACTTAAGCCTAATTTAAAATATTAAAAATTTGAATTAAAAACCATAAATAGTTCAACAAAATAACCACAATACTAATTATACCCCATATCTTACCCAATTTTTTTTAAATGGTCGATAGGTCAAGCCAAATAGGCTTAATTTAACTTCTTGTCAGCACAGAATTTACTTGTGGAAAAAAATTACATATATACAATATTTTGGCGTAATTTTCCTTAAAATAAAAATAAATCCAAATGGAAAAAATTATATGTGGGGTTTAATGAAACTATAGCTTCCCAGCAAAAACTTGGTAATGACTTGCCATTACTGAACAACTTAGTTTTCAATGACTACTTCATACCATCTGCATTACATAGAAGTAGTTTAGTAATGGCTGACATATAATCTGATACCTACGTACTTGTGTATGAGTTGATTAGCGCTCTTAATTGAGTAAAAAACATAGTTTTTTTATACAAAAACTACACTGCCCCAGTAGACAAGCTGGTAGTGAGCTACGCGATCGAATCCTGCCAGAGACAGAAAAAAAAATAAAAAATAAAATAAGAAAAAATAGAAAAAAAAATAAAATAAGAAAAAATAGAAAAAAAAATAGTTAAAAAAAAATAAAAAAAAATTTTTTTTTTACTTTATTGAAAGTATTCATCCAATGAATAACACTACATGTTAGTTGTAATTTTGGTGACATCGGAGTAATAAGTTATTTAAGTCCCTACTTGTAAGCGAATGTGGTAATGACTTATTTAACTCCCCATTTGTAAGCGAGGGTGGTAAGTACTTGCCTCCAATGACATCACCGTGTTAAAATAATGAGTTAAAATGCCAATGTATAAGTAGTGAAGAGTGGTTATATTAGCTTTTCAACTTATTACTTTGCAATGTAAGTTTTTGCTGGGTTATTTCAAAAATAATCTAAAAGCTATTAGAAGAAGCACTTTACTATTATAATTTTATATTTTATTTAGAATTAGTTTCTTAAACAATTAAAAATATATTCCTGACAACAAGAATACAGCAAATTGCAAGATTTTTTTCCTGCTGCCATCTTATTAACCCTGAAATGTAACTCTTCATATTAGTACATTAAGGTTACTCTTCATCGAATCGACGAAAAAATTCTAGCGGAAAGATTTTTAAAGTAAAAAATTAACAAACATTTTTTTAGTTAGGCATATTATTAAAAACTAAAATAAAACATAAAAAAGTAAAAGATCTTCTTCTCAAAATTTGATACGGATTTTAACACTTTTTTGTGTTTTCAAATTTATCATTTTTTTTAAAGAGCGAAAAAGTTATATGATTCTACGAACAGTAACCGTCCAGGGTTAAATTAATCCGCCTCGTTTACTGAGGTATTTAATACGCTAGCTTTTTTCCAGACAAATTTTTCGAAAAAGCTGAATGGTGTTGGAAAAACTCTTAGTAAAAAAAATTGTGTCCGCAAAAAATTTGTTCGGAAGCAATAGGTGAATCCAGCTTAATAAATTGATATTAATATCGCTGAACATTCCCTTTTAATAGTTTGACAATATGTATTTCGCAAGAAGATTTTGCAACTTCTCTCTTAATTTGTTGTTCTTGCTTTTTCCCCAAATAAAAAAACGTACGTTATGCCATTTTGGAAAAAAACGTTACTTTCAGTTTTGATTTACTTTATAAAGATTTGGTCAGTTAATGGAAATAATGTTTTTTAATTTACTCAAAATTTAGTTCGCAAAATCTGAGAGTTGAGTGTTGGCTTTGTTGGGTAGTTAATGGCAATATCCCACTGTACCAGCATTTTTCTGTTGACAAAACTGGAAGAAGTCTTGTTAAAGCTAATATTAAAAAAATTTTTTGCCAGCAAAAATGATGAAACTAGAAAAAAGACAATCTAAATTATATTACTGTGGCAATTTAAAATTATTTGTGGCTAAAATTTTGTTACTTTTTGTTGTTTTGAGTACTTTTGTCTATTGAAGTACTAAAACTCAAACATTAATCCACATACAAACATTCATGCATTGAAATATTTACAAAATTGAAAGTTTGAGATCGTTTTTGCCAAATTATGTCAAAATAAAGTCATCTACGGATATTAGAAAAGTTTATCGTACTTTTTTTATTTGTATTATTTTAAATTCATTTTAGTTTTTATTAGAAGTTACACTGTCCGTTTTATCATTGTTGACTAAAATTAAAATGAATATATTTTTATCCCTGTTCCCCCAGCAAACTGATTGTTGCTCAATGACATTGTTGCCACTTCAGCCATTAAGAAAATAAATAAGGCAGTTTTAAGATTACTTGTCATTCTTTATTTGGGAACTTCTTAATTTACAAACTATTAGCAGTCTAAGGAATAAGTGAGATCTCTTAGAATAATAGTTAAACTTTTCCTTTTCCTTTCTAATTCCTGTTTATAGTCGTGATGAGTTGGCAACACTCTCTCACTCCATCCTGTGCACCATAATAAGTAACATGTTGAAAATTGTCCTTTTTGCACAATTTGTGTGTTAAAGTTGTGTTAATTAAAATTAAGCAAATGTTTAAATTTCAATTTGTTTGCTTCATTTTTTAATTTTGTTTCTAAAAATAAAATATGTTTAATTTTATAACTTGATGGTTTTTTTTTGGAATCAGGGGGGGTGGGCGGTGTAGGTTATGGTGATAAACCGATTTTTCAGTGCATAAGTATATTACGAACTTTTTCAAAAAAGTAATTAAATACTGTTGACTAATAATTGTGGAACTAATATTTTATTGCTTTAGATAAAGAGAAAATTATCTTTTAATGAATTAAACAAAGTTTCCAAATATTATTTTTTAAACATTTTTCGAATGTACTTCTTGGGGTAAAAGTTAAGCTTGTAAAGCTGTTTTTGTAATAGTCATATTCTCTCAATATTTCACGTTCTTTTTTCTTAAGCCAACCTTTAGAATTAAATGATTATCGGTGCATTCTGTTAACAATTTATGCTACTTCTTGTAACAAAAATATAAATTTGTTTAAGGTTGTTGTTCCACATTTGGGCCTATCACTCTTTTTTACCAAACCGATTGTGTTGGATTTCAGTTCCAAACTGCTTTTGATGATTAGAAACAATCTGACACAACAACTTTTCTGTTCTGTTGATCCTTTCGCAAGTGCAGGTGTTTTTAACAGACGGTTATGGCTAAACTTACTGAGAATTACTCAAGGGCTCAGAATATAAATTTCGCACTTGATCAACAAGAGGGTATAACCTCGAAATTTAAAAATTCATTAGCAACGCAATTTTTAATTTAATATCAAAGGCACATATCTGTGGCATTTTGAAAAAACAGCTTAAGTCTAATTTTAAAAGTGGAAAATTTTGTTTATATTCAAAAAACATATTTGTTTGTTTATTAAAATTTTGTTTTAATAAACATCTGTGGATGGGTAGTGGATTAGATTATTTACAAGAAGTGAGTACATGTATTTAAATCAATGCCTCCTGATGCAATAAATCTACTAAAAGCAGAATAGGCAGTGCAACAGTTGATAATTATTACATTTAGTGAAGTGAAGATTTAATAAAGTATGTACATTAATTCAAAATAAGATGCAGGCAGTAAAGTTTCACTGTCCATGAACAAGTCTTAAAAATAGGAGATACCTTAACATATCGCTCCTTAATTGCAACAAAGTCATATCTACAAAAACAAGCGATCTTGGCAAAATGCGATTAAAGTTTTCAAAATGTACCGATTTAAAGATATATTTTGCTATAACTTCGGTTCAGTTGGAGATATAATACGAGAAGGCATGAAGGAAAACTTTGCTAAAGTTACTTCAAATTTTGAAATATGACTATGATGCAATGAAGGAGCGATATGTTTATCAGGTGATAAACACAAATTTTTAATTTCAATTTCAATTTGTGTTGGTTTATATACCCGTGAAATGCGGGGAAACCGAAATTAAATAACATTTTGGAAACTCGTGTAATATACTACAACATACAACTTGAAAAACACATTGTCCTAAAGATTACAAATGGACCTATTGAAATGAAAAGGTTTGTAAGAAGCAGTCCGGTTGATGCTATTTTTGCATCAACCTTGACATAGATTTGACTGATATAGACGTTGTTTATAAAAAAGAAAACATTGCTTCTGATTGTGAATCCGAAGCATGCTACAACGGTGCACTTTTAACTATTTGTCCAACCTCGGTAAAAAATGAATGAAATTTTTCGGAAACATGGTATTAGTTAATAAAATCAAGAATATACTTTTTGACGACTTGCAAAGCGCTTTAAGTGTGTCAGAAAGTTATTTCCTAAGCCAGTAAAAAATGTGATATATATTTCTTTAAAGTATTTTATTAATTAACTTTTTGATCTTATATCTTGAGTACCTCAATTTTTATTTTGTTTTTATAATTGTTTTATGAATTAAATTGCTATGTTATCTTTTTATCTTGTATCCAGAGCATAATAGTACTGAATAAAAGCATAATAATAGGGAATAAAGGCGTGAGTTCCCTTACGTTTTTTTATAAAAGTTTTTTTCATTTATTAATAACAAAATTTACTTTGTATTAATTATATGGAGCGGGATCCCGGGATCCCGGGAAATTTTAAAAAATTTCCCGCTTTTCCGGGAATCGAAAAAGTCCGGGAAAAAAACTCTACCAAAAACACTCGCCAAAACCTAATCAAATATTAATTGTCTGGTAATAGGATTCAAGTCTTGGATTGGCCAGCTCAACCACCAAACTAAAATCCCATAGAGAACATTTTCGGCATTCTAAAGCGCCGGTGGGAGCTTGTCGTCTCAAAAATAAGCAGGAGCTGTTAGATTGCTTAAAATTAGGGTGGGAATCAATGTCATCAACAATTTCAACAAATCTTATTGATTCTATGTCAAAACAATGTGCGGCGGCATAAGAAAGAAAGGCTATTATACGAAGTACTGAAAGTTGCTTAAGTTTCGAACAGTTGTTCGAAGAGTTGACTTAATTTTTACTTGTTTATTTCTTGCAAGGGAATAAAATTAAATTTTTGTAGTTACTGTTAGATAGTAGTTGCATAATATATTAAAAATTAACTGTGTTATTTTTTTTTAAATCTACTTAAAAATAAAATGTAAGACTTTAATTATAATGTCACGAAAAGTGGCTTAGGGTTCGAACAATACTGTATATGAAATTAAATTTTTAAACCAACCGTTTCATTACCAAAATATAGACAAAATATCGATTTTTGTCCAAAAAGTGAACGAATGAAATTTTTGAGTTACTACCCTCTTAATGTACAAGTGCAATATTTGTATATTTATTGGGTCTTAGATAAATATTAAAAAAGTTTAGAGATGAGAAAGTTAACTTCTGTTACGAGCTACTGACATCGAGCATCACAATCATTCGTGGAATATACGACCAGGCATGAAGCCGAAATCTTACATCGTGGCAACTCTCAGCCACATGTTGCAAGACATGTCAAAAACTGTTAAGAAATACTATCTAGTTCAGATCTTGCCCCGTCCGACAACCATTTGTTTCGATCCATGCAGAAAGGAAACCGAAATGACCTTAATTCGTTTTAGGACTCAAAAATTATCATCTCTTTAGGCGCAAATTTTATATTTTGCTAGAAAGATGGGAAAAGGTCATACCAAACGAAAGAAAATAGTTTAAATAAAATTTTTAATAAACTAAAGTTCACCAAATTTAATTTTCATTAAATTATTTTTATGAAGAAAGGAGAAAAATTCTTGACAAAAAGTACGAAAAAACAGAAGTAAGGAAGAACATGTAAGTCAATTAAAATAGATAATCATTCAAAGTCAATTTCGATCTACCAAGGGTTAAATACAATTTGGTTTAAAGATTTATGTTTGACTATTGACTGCCAGCAGTCGTCGATGGCTGTGAGTGTTAAACGGCAAAGCCCTCTGAAGAGATTGAGTAGATACAATTGAAACATGTAAGGGTAACCTGTCCGTGAAAGCCTGGGTTCGAGCCCCGCGGCAGTCAAGAATGAAAAATTATCAATAAATTTTAATTAATGTCATGTTGTAAAATTCCTTTCTTCATAATGAAAATTAAATTTGGTGAACTTTAGCCTGATTAAAAAATATCAAAATTTGGACTAAGAACCATAAACAGTTCATCAAAAAAAACACAATACTAATTATTCTTAATAAACGCTAAAAGTTTACCAGTTATTTAGTTATTATTTATTTATTATTTAGTTATTATTAAGTTTAGTTAATTATTAATTTATTGCAACAAATATAAATCATTGAGTGCGAGGTTTGCGATTCTTGCCGGTGACTTTGGTCTGTTGTACGGTACTATTGCTCCGTAAATTAAGTTAAATTATCATTTGTAATATAATACCCTTTCCACTATTGTGCTGATTTGTGTGTAACACTAAAAAATATTAAATCCTCCGATCATCTCAGAACCAGATATAACGATGCCCGTCCGTCCGGTTGTCTGGCTCGTTGTCCGTCTTTCTATGTAACATTATGCCAGTTTTGGAGATAATTTGATAAAATTTGATACACACGTATTAATTATTATCAGGACGAAGCATATTCAAAATTCTGACAATCGGCTGTAGAGTCTCGGAAGAGTCTTTGTGTCCATAAACTTATTACTTATTATGATGGTATTTAGATTAAATGTGGATCTTACATACATTTTTTTTTTGAAACATAAATCGTGCAACCAAATATTTTCAAACCGGGCCATATTTGACCATTGCTCCCATACAAACACCACTCCCGAAAATAGCTTAAATTCAATATTTTCCTTATAAACGTTGATATTGATATAAAATTACGCCTATAGTAGCTGCTATGTCATGACTGCTAGGTCCAGAATGGACCATGAGTCCTATAAAAAACCCTCTATCTTAAAACGCTTTATTACGAAACTACTTCATAAGGATTTGGATATCAAAAATATATTTGGCAAAAATAATTCTTATATGAATTTAACCTCATGGCATAATTTTGTTTTGCCGGGTTCATTATTATCCATGGGTCCCATATAGGGCGGCCCTATGCTCCTTGCAGGAGTAAAAGGAACAAATTTATATACATTCAAACTCCATAACTCAAATCGCCATTATCCCAAAAAAAACTTCGACTAATGGAGACTTCGAGTTACAGAATTTTCTTGTTGAAAAAAGAATAAATTGCAAACTTGTGTACATTTTGTATTTTTTGTTTAAAACAGGCACTATTTGAAAGCTTCATACCTAAGCATGTAGGTATGTATTTGTAATAAACAAGTTACAATGAAGTAAAATATCGGCATGGTTTGACTTCTAGCTGCTGTAAACCAATTGAGGACTGCTATGTCGATAATTTTGTATATTTGGGTCTTAATCATTTTACTAAAGAGATGAGATACTGACTCAAACGCTCAAACGAGTTGATAATTAATTCTTTATTTTTAAAAATCTATGAGACCGTACTATGGTGTCCCAGATATTTATTGTCTGCTTCCTTTTTCTTGAATCCACCCTCGACTTCTTTTATAAACTTATATTTCTCTCCATCGACAAACATTATAAAACACGTTTACTTGCCATGAAATAAACACATACAAATAGTTTTAACATATTTAGGCAAACCAAAAGACACACGTAATGTACAAAAAGGGATTTCCCCGAAAAAAAGAGCAAAGTAAAATATACAAACCTGCTAAACAAGCAAAAGAAAGCGAAATAAATAAACAAAACAAGCAAAAAACTTCGAGCTATAGAATACAAATTTGAGTAATTGGTTCGAGTTATGGAAGTTCGAGTTACGGAAGGAGAATTGTATGTAGTTTATTGTTTTAGAGCTACTGCCAATCAAATTGGTTCGAGTAAGAGAAAATTCGAGTTAGAGAAGTTCGAGTTATGGGAGTTCGACTGTATATATATAGGGCACACTCTGGAAAATTCGTCTGTATATTGTACTGTGGCGTGAGACACTAAATGGCCGGGTTTAACCCTTTCGACCCGGACGGTACATATGTGTACCACTGTAAGCTTAAATACCCCTAACAGCTTCAAATTAAATATTGCTGGGTTGCGAAATGAAACTTATAGTCTTTAAAGTCTCCTGACCGTTTTTTGTAAGTTCCAACGCTACCAAAGTGAATTGCATAGCATGGTTTTTGCATGATATTGTGCGCGAAAGTTAATTTTACCGGACGGTTGGTACTTATTTGTACCACATAACATTCCGAATGGTACACCGATGTACCACAACCCCGACAGGCCCAAATTATTGTTTTTCCGATTTTCTTTCACCGATAAGTTATATATTGCTTAAATAATCGGTTCCAATCAAAAATTTTGTTTTACTATTGCTATTCGAAAGTTAAATGACTATACTTTTTAACCGTTTTTTTTTGTTTGTTAACTTTTGGAATTTTTTTTTAAACCTCTCACTCAATTGCATTTATTTATTTAAAATTTCGATCACATTGGTTGAGATTTTTGTCGGTCGGTTTATACACCAAATACTTTAAAAAGTTTTTAATTTTTTCACCAGAGCAATTTCTTTTAAATCGATCATTGAGGATAAGTGATCTTTGTAGAGAAAACGTAGAAAATCATTTAAACTGGGAAGATCAGTTACGATTGCAACAATCGATATATAAACTTAAGGGAAATGTATAAATTTATCGAAAATATTAGTATTCAAATTATTAAATTTCTTAATTTTAATTAATTATTTTTAATAAATAAACAACCTTTTAAGAAATTTCATTTTGGAATCATAAGATTAAAAAAGATATTACCTCACCTTTGTGAAATTCAATAATTTTTTTACGAATAATTAGCATCAGGGGTATAATCATAAATGTTCAAAGAAAGTAGGCGTAAAAGTTTTTAAGAACTTTAAATTTGCCGAAAAAACGTTACATTTTTGAACATTTTTAAAGTTTTAAACATAAAACAGGGAGAAAAGCTAAATAAAAGCATTTTCGATTTTGAATGGATTAATTTATCATTTCACGAACAAAAATCGCAAATTTGCGACAAAATTTGTTTGTTTTTTATTTTTTTCTAGACTACGAAATAATTCCATTACTTCGAATTTTTTTTTAAAGGTGAATGAAATCCTTTATCCAATTTTTAAACCTATTTTTAAAAATAATAAGTTGATTGGAGAGAATCCATTCGAATTTAATAATTCTAAGATGAATAAAAATTAAAATTTTTTAAAAATTTTAATTTCAATAAAAATGATATTTTTACTTTATTTTGTATTTTGTTAATATGATGAAATTCTTCATTGCTCAGACAAACACAAAAATTATCTAAATAAACAATTGTGGATATGTGAAGTTTGATTTAACAGATCTTATCGACAGCAACTGGTTTGAAGATAAATATTTTTAACGATTTTAATTGTTAAATTCGTATCCACTGAATCGTTTTTTTTTCTCCGTAATTAATACGTAAAAATAAAATATATGTTCGTTTTTCGACATTATTTTATTTAAGTGTTTATTTCTACTGCTTTACTCCTCTGCAGTTCACTGACATCTAAAACCAATTTGAAAATATTTAATTCTTTCAGCCCATTCATAAGCAAAATCAATAATCATAAAATTTAAACAGTTTGGGACATGAATCAAACTCTTATACTAACAACTCAAACTAGATAAAAACAAGTTGTCTAAAGTCAATAAAAAAGATATCAAACCAACTGTATCCAACATGTCTGAGATTGAGCAGTAAGTTAAGTGTTTTTTATTTTTATTATTTGTTTTTTCTTTAAAATTCGAAATTTATTAATTGATTTTTGTTTTACGCTTTTTTTAATTAATTTCTTTAAAATATTTGCTTGCTTAGCTTTAAACTTGTTTGAGTTAATGGCACGTACCATTTTTGTTTAAGAACATTATTTTAAAGAAAGAAGAAAAAAAAGATTTCCTGTATGACACACAGCTGCAGGTAAAAATGTTATGCTTAATTTTTTTGTAGGCGCAACATTAAACTATAAAAAGGTTTCATACATTTGTATGCTTTAAATACGTTTTAAGTGCTCATTCATTCAAACCAACACGGCACATACAACAACTTAATTCCGCTTCCGTTTTTCCTTAAGCAGTTAAATGTAACAACAATTATGTTGTGCTCTCACTTACTTTACCATACAAAAAAACCTCACACAAACTTATTTAGAGTCCCTTTTAAGGAATTTGTGTGTGGTTTTTTTCTTACAACATGTTTGATGAAGTATTTTTTAACAGCTGCTTTTGTTGTTTTGAGTATTTGCCCCCTAAACACACACAAAAACCACACAAATAGCAAAAATAACAACAACATTTGTTGTAATAAGATAAAACATGTTGTTATGTGCTTTAAAACACACACACCAAAGGAGAAGATAGAAAACGTTCTATAAGATATTAAACAGCTGTTTCTTAAAATATTGTTGTTGTTGTTGTTGTTGTTGTTGTTGTTGTTGTTATTCTGTTCATACGTATCTTTGAAGTGCATAGCTGATTTAGACATGTTGTATGTTGCAAACATTAATAAGATACATTTTTTTAAGTTTTTGGCTTTTTCAAACAAGTATTTCAAGACCGGCAGTTTTATATTCCGTGTTAGTTGCGTGCGGAACGCGAACGTTGTAGGATGTTTAAGCAAATCAAACGTTAGTTGTAGTAGCTAAAAGATATTTAATAAATTTTTCATATTTTAAATACACACACTCAAACCAAACACACATATTTAAATAATTAACGAAGAGAAAAGCGTATTGGATTAAAAGAATAACAACAAACATTTATTAATGTTTTAAATTAAAATAGAAAATTATATAAAAATTAAAGTGAATGAAAAAGTGAAATATTACATTATAAAATAAAAAAAAAATAAAAATTTGGATTACTTTACAACAACAGGAAAAATTATATACAACTTATCACTTAGCAACCCAATTTCAAACCAAACAAAAACGCACAATTTGAACAAATTAATACAATAAAAATAAAATCAATTTTTCAATCAATAAAAAAAATTTGGTGGAAAAAAGTGCAAAATAAAACAAAAAGGTTAGTTTTAGCAAAAACGTCTTATGCTCAAAATGAATTTTAAGTCAAAAACAAAAAATATCAATCAACCACAGCAGCATAATTCCAATTTATTGCAATTAAAAAATCTCTTTAAACGAACCAACTTCTTGCCTCTAAGCAAAACTAATGTAGTGCAACAATCAAAAAAATCAACAACATTTAATAAATTTCGCAAATTGTGTGAAATTAAAACATAAATTTCCTAAAGAATAAATTAAATAAAATTTTATCAAGCAAAAAAAAAATTGAGAACAAACACTCGTCTTCAAGTTTTTAATGAAACAGACGGCAGAATAAGTGAAATAACTGGGCTTAAAAAAAGTCATAATAGTTATAGCCAGCCTTTAGCAGTCACAACAAGTTGTAACGAATCAACTTTAAAAGAAATATTTGTGGATTATTATTATTGCCAACAACAAACGCACAAAAAAAACTTGACTTTTTTTTGTTACCAAAACAGTCGCAACAACAACAGAAAATTTTAAAAGCAGCAGCTGTTTCTGTTAAACGACAAGTGAACACGACTTTTACTGCCAACAAACTTAGCAACTTTATACTCTACCCAAACAACAACACACACTCAACTCATTTCTACACTATTCTACTCTACTGTAGCTAAATAAGGTAAGCTTGCAATAAAATAAATATTCAATATTATTTTAAATATGTAGAAGGTTTTGAAATAGAACTTGAATGTGAAACACTATGAATAGAAAGAAATTCGAAAATTTTGATATGAAACTGTTTGAAAGTTATTTTCTTGCATTCATAAACGATTTTAAAATTTTAAAAAAGTTTATTAAGTAAAATTTTCATAGAAAATTTATTTTGTAAAGCCTTTTTAAATAAGAAATATTTTTATGAATACGGCAGTTAAAGTTTAAAGCAAAAACTGTAAAAAAAGAAATATTCAAATGAAATGCAAAAGTTTGTGCTGATGTTGGTAATACCTTCAAATATTGGTAAATAGCCAGCCAGAACCACCTTTTAGAGAATCGTTCTCCAAATCCACATAGCTCCCATACAATCTGCTCTCCGGAATAGAATCTTTGTGCCCATACCTCCTCATCTTATTATTAAGTGTTTAAGTTAGATTTGGTCCAAACTTATTTTATTGCATTTTTTAATATCTTTACGTTTTAGTGGAATCGGTCCATATAAGAGCTCCCAAAAAAAAAACTACTTCCGAAAAATGCTTTTAATTCCATGACTTCCTTATATATGTTGCTATAGAGACAAAAAAAATGGCGATATCCACTAAATCATGACAAAATGTCGTGCTGGTATGTCCAAAATTATCAACAGGGGCCTTATAATCACTTCGAAAGATAAATAAGTAAAATTCGGCACAAAGAACATTTACCTATGTATATCTATTCCCACAAGCATAACCAACTTAGCTCGATTTCGGCAAGGGCTCAGCAAAGCATTTCTAAAATGGAAAAACCGTTGCCCAACATCAGTGCATTGAAATTAAGCTTATATTTGCAGATATTTCAAGTTTTTTTAATGAAACCAAAAGTAAAATTTGTCATAACTCGACTAAAGTTGTTAAAGCTTGTACATACATATATTTGAATCTTAACCCCCTAAAATAATTTTGTTCTGGCGGTTCTATGATTGTCCATGGGTCCCAAGTTTGTTTTTAAATACTGTGGGGTAGATTATGACTATTCCTTTTAACTTATTTTATTTATTTTTTTATAATCTTTTTTCAGTTAATGCACTTATTCTTGTAAATATCTTTCGTATAGAATCTTTTATTGGAAATTTTTTGTAACCAGTTAATTGGATTTTGCGTACGTGAAAATGATTTCTTACGAAACATTTTTTGTAGGGTTAAATAGTGCAAAAATAACTTAGTGCAACTTGCCAGTTATTTTTCTATCTTTATTTTTTACAATTGAGCAATTATTTGCTTAAAGAGGTGTTTGTGGATTTCTCTTTATTATTATTATTTAGACCCAAAAATTTTCAAACCATAACGTCTAATATGTTTAATATCTTGTTTATTAAGCAAAAATGTATAAATTATTTTTTAAAAGATATTTTTTTTAGCAGTTGAACATGCAACATGCAATATTTTTTATGGTTACTGAGTTTTTGCTTTTCAACAATTTGAATAGTTTTTTTTATATTAGACTTTGTGCAAATAACTAATAAAGTTATTAACATTTTTTAATTAATTGAAAATTATATAAAAAACGATTGAGCAAGAAATTAAAAATAAAAATAAATAAATATTAAAAAAAAATAAAGTAAAAGTATCTTTTAAAAGAAAAACTGAAATTATTTTGCAAACTTTAACTGCACCGTATTCATAAAAAATTAAAATGGATTGGAAATGCATTTAAAAAAAAAAAAAATGTTATGAAAATTTTGTCTTAAAACATATTTCAAGAATACAACAATTTAAAATGGATATTGTTGAATTTTAAATTTACTTTCCTTAAATAGTGTTCAATGTAAACTTAACGTCATTTTATATTTTTATGAAAAAAATAAAAAATAGTTCAATGTCTTTTAGTAATTTTTTTTTCTCAACACGTTTTGTATGACTTTTAATTTATCTAAAAAGGCATTAATAATTTTCCCAAGCTTTTAAAAATCTGGCTGACATAAAAAAAATTAAGTCAATTTCACAAAAGTATGGCATAAACTGTTTTTACAATTATTGAAAATTTCGCAAAAATTGTGAAATGAAACATTATTTTTAGAGAGTTTTAAAAAGCAAAAAAAAAAAATAACAATAATTTGTTCTGTTAGATGTTAAAGCAATTTAAGCGATTATGATAAAAATATATTTTTAAATGATTAGTTAGGTTAAGTTGAATAGACGCCAGCTAAGGCTAAGACGGCTCACTTGGGTCCTTATAGCGATACCTTTGTGATACCCTGAACCAGTGATCAATGTAAAAACAAGATTACTCCACAGTCATCCCTGCAGCCTCTAACCATTTCGATTCCTTGATGAAAATTTAGATCGATTCTAGTCCAACCTTGACCCTTAAGCAAACACCAAAGAACTCCTGGGCCTGGCTATTTCTTCTTGTATTTTGCATGGAGTTACTTGGCTACAGCAAGAACATTTTACTGTCAACTAGCATAATTCTTGGAAATAAGGCTAAAGAAAGAATTCGTATATGTTGCGTGTGCTTACAATCTATATCGTTGTTATAGTGGTGGTACAAACATGAATAAAAATTTCTTGTCATAAATTGCCACGACAACAGATACAAAAAATTTAGTTTTTCTAAACTTTTAGATAGATCTGTCGATTTTATCTGGCTAGAATATTAAGAGAAAGTACAAAACTGCCTGGCTAGGACCTGGTTGCCTTTTAAGGGTTAAACAAAAAACATCCAAAAAGGGCAATAATACAAAAGAGACAATTTTTACTTAAGCCAATGAAATAAAAAACATAAAATATTTGGTAAACAAAAACTGAATTTACCTTAATTGTTTAGAATTTACATACTTCCGAATTTTAAAATTCTCTACAAGAAACTTTAAATAAAATTTTTGTTTGGAAACCTAAAAATTGGGTTATTTATATAAGTAAACAATTTTTTTAAATTTTTTCCAAATTTTTACCAATTTAATCTGTAAATAAACTATTTTTTTTTTCTAAATATAAATGTTTTTTTTTTCTTCTTACCTTAAAAAAACAAAAGAAAAAACACTTTATCATTTACATAAACAAAAAAAAAAATGTTGTACTTTACGAAACTAAACATGAAAATCAAACAAAAATAATAATTCATGGGGAGGGGGAGAGGGGTAAGGGAGTAAACCAGTAAAAGTGCATACGACTTGGCACAAGAAAACCAAACATTTAAAAGAATTTATGTTTTTCTGTTATAAACAAACAGACACTTAGTTTTATTTTTTCTTTTATTGTTTATGGAAATAAATTTAATTGAATTTTTGTTTTTAATCATCTATTTTATTGCAGTTTATCAACTACAAAAGACTTTAAATTAGAACAACTACAAAACTAAGAAAATAAAAGCAGAAAATGGCTCAAAATAACGAAGAAGAAAGAACAACAACAACAACAAAATCTTTAGATTCAACATTTGAATCGATTATTATAGACATTCCGCAAACTGTAACATTCTCATCGGCATCATCATCGTCTTATGATACTGATAGTAGTGTAAATAGTACAACATGTTGTACGAAACATAATGAACACATTTATATGCAGAAACCACTACCGCACCAACATCATCTGCATCAGCATCAGCACCATCAAACGCAAACAAGTGATTCGAAATCATCAGCAAATACAGATATGGAAGCGGTATATTTTAAAGCCGATCATCGGAAAAGTTGGCCCATATTCATTTTATTGATTTCGCTTTTAGAAGTAAGTTTCTAATGCAAATTCCCAAAAAATAACAACAATAACACCGATTCGGCCTTTCTAATAGAGTCGTTGTCGTAGTCAAAAGTGTATTATGATTTTCCTAAACGACATACATAAATACGACAACTATAAATGATATCGACAAAAATTTCAAACGACTTGGATTTCGATCACGACAATGACTCTCGTTATAAGGCTGAGATCCATTTTCACAACTTTCATGTAAAGAAGTTTATTTTCTAAAGTAATCCAAAATTCAAAATAATATCTTAATTTTAACTTATTTCGTTCGTATTTAATAAAATTTTCTTAAATAAAGAAACATTTTGCTTTAACCAAGCCACACATATGTTTAGAACAAGTTATTTTTGGCTTGTACGAGATTGTGCAAAACTTTCTGGTGATTTAGTAAATAATTCTTTGCGTGTACCGATAGCTAAAGGTAGGATTTTATCGGCCGCTTAAAAAGTTTTCCACTATTACAACTTTACTTTAACCTTAAGTGAGCGATGAGCTAAAGGAAGGTTCATCCTAGTTGGTATGTTAAAGTAAAGTTGTAATAATGGAACACGTTTTATACGGCCGATAAAATCCTATCTTTAGCTTTCGGTAAGTTATGAAAACAGGGGTGACTACACGCACTCTACATACATACATTTTTAATACATAGATAACTAATTTCGATTATCCATTTTTTTCTCTTTTTTTAGATCGCAGTTTTTGTCTATGACATTTGGACAATACAAAAGTTTCCCCCAAGACTTCAGACTTTATTTTTGGCTGTACCTACCGATTCCGTGTTTATTTATAGACCCGATCGCCGTTTGGAAGTATGGCGTTTTATCTCGTACATGTTTCTGCATGCCAACTGGTTCCATTTGGGTTTTAACGTAGTCATACAATTGTTCTATGGCATACCCTTGGAGGTGATGCATGGTTCGATACGTGTGGCGATCATTTATTTTGCTGGTGTATTTGCTGGTTCACTGGGGACCAGTGTGGTGGACTCAGAGGTGTATTTGGTGGGTGCCAGTGGTGGTGTTTATGCCTTATTAGCAGCTCATTTGGCCAATATAACACTAAACTATGGTCAAATGAAATATGCTACTGCCCAGCTGGTTTCGGTGGTGATATTTGGTAAGTTTCAAAAAAATCAATAGAACAAAAAACTAAAAAGACAAACTGAAATTATTCGTTAAATAATTTGAATTGTTTCTATTTTTGTCTAAAAATTTAATTTATTTTTTATTTTTTTTACTAACCGTTTTTTTTTTTGCTTTTCCTTTTATCTCTCTTTTAGTATTTTGCGATCTGGGATATGCATTTTATACACAATATCTATCCACTGAGGTTACTATAAGTGAAGCTCCACCAGTTTCGTATATAGCTCATTTAACTGGATCTTTAGCTGGTCTCACCATCGGCCTTTTAGTATTAAAAAATTTCGAGCATAGAGCCTATGAAAATTTAATATGGTGGCTGGCTTTGGGCGTCTATTGTGCCTTCACTGTCTTTGCCATTGTGTTCAATTTAATCAATACAGTGACGGCTCAATTCATGGAAGAACAGGGTGAAGTTATTACACAGCATTTGCTGCACGATTTGGGCGTTTCATAAATGTTTTTTAATTGCTAACGCCAATTCAAATAAAACTGTCCAAATTATTTTGACATGTTTCTTAAATTTTTTTTAATATTTTTTAATAATTTTTTATTGTTTTGTTCAAAACATTTTTTTTTTAAATTTTGCTTTTTTAAAAAAAAATGCAAATTAATTTTACTGAAACCATAAAGAAAAAAAATATGAAACAAAAAAAACCCAAATTGTGTAAAACAAATGTTGTGATAATACCAAAGACTGAATTTACTTCATTATATAATATTAATAAAAATTAAATTTTATTACTGAAATAATTATTGTATAAAAAAAGAAATCATATTAAGAAAACTACACAAAAAACTATTAATTTATTTTAATTTATATTTATAAAAAAAAGGAAAAAGAAAAAATTGTATTTTTGTTAATTATTTTTTATTATTTATTTTACAACTCTTAAACCTTGCATGAAAAACAAAAAGAGACAAAAACAACAATAACAACAACAACAAATTTCTCAAAGAAACCATTAAATGAAATTTGAAATAAAAAAACGAAAGAAAAACTCAAAATAATTGCACACTAGTCATCCCTCCCTCGCCCCCCCCCGCCCTCCCTTTTTTTTTGTTTTTGAAAAAGTTGTTAAATTTATGAATTATTACAAATAATCCAAAATCCAATTAAAACAAACAAAAATAAATTAAGAAAAATCTTAATATATTTATTATTATAAAAAAAAAAACTCATTAAAAAATCATTAAAATTTAAAACAAAAACTACTACAACTCATACAAACCCTCACTCACACACACACACAAGTATTATTATTTAATTATTATTATTTTGTTTTATCTTATTGTTTTTTTAATAATAATTTATTTATTTTTATTATTTTGTTTTTTTTAACTCATACAAATCTGTAAATCATAAACCAACAAAAATCATACAAAAAATCACACAAAAGTATATTACATTTAAACCAAAGATAAAATAAAAAAAAAATAAATAAAAAATTAACTTAAAATTAAACATATTTAATGTTAAATCAATAATCAATACAACCAATCAAAACCGTCTATCTAAATAACTAAAGGAATCTCTAGATCCTCTCCTCCTCCTCTTGACGTAAGTTATTTTTTTTTTTTTTTTTGGTTAAAACTAAATTATTTGCCACTCCAATATGTAAAATAAATCTTTTCCAATCCAATATTCAAAACTGTATTCAACTCAAATCAATCTAATCTTAAACTAAATGCCAAAAATTGTAATCAAATCCTGTTTGTATTTAAAAAAAGAAAACGAAAACAAATTTCACATTCATATTGCAAAAAAAAAAATAATAATAATAATAAATAAACTCTTGTATAAAAAACATGAGAATTAATATTGTATATGTATGTATGTGTCTAACTAAATGAAAAAAAGAAAAAAAAATAATAAATATAAAAAAGAAGTGTTAAAAGAAAGAAAAAATTTAAATAAAGTCTTTTATTTTATTAACCGGTTAACACAGGAAATTAACGCAACAACAAAAAAAGGTTTTGTTGCAGGCAAAGTGTTCTGATTCTAAAGGGTTTTCTCAATAGTCCCCTTTCGATATTTCCCACGAAATTCTATTGTTTTCAACTCCAACTTTTTCTAAAGAAAAAAGTAAGCAACATGAGAGATAATTCACTTGCAGTAGAATCGGGACAAATTTCCTAAAGCTAATAACCTTTTTTAAAAAATATAATCTTTTCTAGGTTAGGTAAGTTTTTTTGGGCAGACATCGAAAAGACAGCTGACTTGGGTTCTTCGGTGATCTACTTGTGATACCCACTGCCAATGCCCATCCTTCAATGCAGTTACTTAATAGGCGTAACTGAAAAATTCAACCACTTCGTCTTCCTAGTGAAGAGTAAAAGCTCTGTCTTAGGTTGATCATCCAAACAGGCAAACACTGGTTTTCACAGATAACACACCCTGATGTCCCGAATTCCAGGATGTTGGCAAAGAAAATGAAGCACAGGTCCCTTCTCTTCAAGACAACTTCTGCAGTATTTATTAAATTCTAGACCCATTCTTCTCGCATGAGTCCCCACTGACCAGTGCCCAGTTATAACTGTTCTAATCTGCTCCCTTTTCTCTGTTCATCATAGACGGGCCCTGATTGTTACTTTTTACTTGCATAATTTGTATAACACATTTTTGTAATCCTTGTATTATTTTTGAGAACTAGCAGATCTTTTGTTGTTGGACTTGGTGCTGCTTGCCTCGATGGAGATAATCGACACAAAAAACTTATTAGAGTCATATAAAAAATTCGGAAAAAGGCAAATTTTTAATACAGAAATAGAAGCATTTGTGATTTTCAACATGTTTTAGCGGTCTGCTGTTAAGTTTTTAAAATGTGGCTTGCTGTATGTAGTTTATCTGCCACCTGCAGAATTAAAAAATAAGACTTTTTCAACAAATAAATTTAAATCTTTTTCTTCAGTGTACTCGACATGCTTTTTCCCGTTCCATAATCAATATTATTATTATCCAAGACCGAAAGTCTATATTTTCTCTCTAATTTTGCCATTGGTTAACCTATACATTAATGGGAATTATCAAGGAACAGGGTCATGAATTTTTTCCGAGTTCCTTTTCTTTTCTATTAACATTCGCTTTGAAGCGTGGCCGGGTCAAGAATGAATGATTGATTATCAATAACAATTTTAATTAATTTTCATGTTGTAAAATTCCTATCTTCATTAAAATAATTTAATGAAAATTAAATTTAATGAACTTAAGCCTAATTAAAATTAATAAAAATTTGGATTAAAAACCATAAATAGTTCAACAAAATAACCACAATACTAATTATTTTTTTAATTTTGAAAAATATTAAACAAATTTTTATGCCGAACAATTTTGGAGTCGGAGCCGCGAGTTTTTGTGGTTACTGCGACTCCGACTCCGTTATAAAAACCTCAACTCCGACTCCGCAGCCCTGTGTTAAACTTTGGAATGTTCGAATTGTTCAGACTTCTCTACGTTACGTCGATTGCCACTTAAGGCTTTGATTGCGGCGATATTATCTACATCAGTGATGCCGTTTCGTTATATTTGTTTAATTTTTAGTAACTTTTGAAGGTCCGACGTAACATGTATAATTATCTAAATATATATTAAATTGTAACGTTACTGACTACTGATTCATCATCGTACAGCTTAGTGGACCGAATCGATCCACTAAGACGGGATTTTGGGAAATTCGAATGTTTAGGTGGTAAAAAAGGGTAAAACGGTTAAATTCGGTAACTTTATATCTCCAAAACTAAAAGAGATACAATAAAAAATTAATACTTATCCATTTTGCTTAGAAAAATAAGCGAATAGGTGTCTGGTACTTTTTTGAAATTCGGCCCTTTGAGGGAGTAAACGTATAATACCCGTATTTTGGTACTTTTTTGTCACTCTATCTTTTAAACCAATTGATATAGAAATAAGGGCTATATCACATTCGAAACTAATCTAAAAAATACAAAAATAAGTTTGGTACTTTTTCGAAATTTGAACGTTTAAGGGGTAAAAATCGTAACTATTTTTGGTACTTTTTTACAAATTATTTTTCTCCATTCATTCATATATAAGTATTTAATTATGGGCTTCTACTACAATATTGAAATTTTTGATACTTCAGTGGGGATAAAAAAAAGTACCAAAAACGGAAAATACGGGAAATTAAATTTCTTTCCTTAGCTTTTTTGTTCCACAACTTGTACTTTTTTTAACTTTGGCTAATATTGGACCCAGAAACATAAAATTTAATATGCAATGACCTGAGTATATAAAGCATAGCACTCTGTTCAAAGTTGTGAAAAATGTTGAGCAGCATTAATTATTTCACACGAAACTTCTGACATGTATCAATGTTACCTATCATGCGAGTTTGTACAATGTGACGTTTTTATTCCGGCAAAGTATGCGACATTGTTTTGCGTATGTAAATAAAACCCACATATATTTTACTAAAAATAATTTTTTTAATATAAAAGAAGGTAAATATGGATAAAAAACTGTTACCGGTTGTGTTATTTTAATTTTTTATTTCTTATTTAATAATCACTTCATACTTTTTTTGCATTTGCTTAAAATTCCACGTGAAGTAAGTGCAGCTTACATTATTTCGCAGTTGTAGAAAAATGTTGCCAGAAACATTTCGGAACTTTTTCACAAAATGAACAGAGTACAACTCTAGCATTTTTTCATAGATATTCCGCACAAGATTTTTTCATATGCGTTTTGACAGCATTTCACGTGAAATGTTTAACAGAGTACCAGGCTTAAGGCTCTATGAGGGAACTTTTCGGTACTTTTTTGATCTTTAACTGTTACTTTTTGAATAGCCGTTAGTATTGGACCTAGAAACATGAAATTTAACATGCAATGTCCTGACTGAATGTGCAATTGTAACGGGTACTTTTTGAATTTCCGTTAATATTGGACCTAGCTAGAAACATGAAATTTAACATTCAAGGCCCTGAGTGAATTAGAATCTTTAAGAGAGTTTTTGTTACTTTTTTTCTTTGGCTGGTACATTTTAAATTTCCGTTAGTATTGGGCTCAGAAACATAAAATTATGCAGGTGCAGAAAAATGTAGAAACAGAAACTTTGGCATATAAACATTTCCATGAAAGAAAGGCAGGCGCTAACGCAGTAGCGGGATAAATGCTAGTGTTTACAAATGTATATGGTAAACCTTTCGTAACTTTTAGTTTTTTTTCTTGTAGTCTTGTCTCTTACATCGCTTTTAGATTTAAAGCAAGTTCCGGATGAAATATTTTTATATATGTATGTATAAAGAAAAAACTGTCAATCATTTTATGTTGAAATTTTAACACAATTAAAGCTTACATTTTTAAAATGATATACATACATAGAAGATCCTATCGAATCCCAATCTTTCAACCAAAGCAATTAAACTGATTTATTAAAAATATTTTCTAGTTTAATTAATTTTGTTGAAAAGCGCGCCTTACACAAAGAATGGCATATGCACGCACTTCTTAATAAGTAAAATAGGCAATATGTGTAATTTTTGTACTTCCATTTTCCAATGCGTGTGTGGAGAGAATATTTATTGTTATCTTGTTATTTTCACTGAATTATGGAATAAAAATAGTTATTTTTTATAAATTAGTTACATAAATTAACTATTTATACACGGAATATTTCAAAGTGTAACTTTTGACGAAAAATTTTACTTTTTTTTAAGAAAAGCGTAACTTTTTTCATTCTTGCCCTGGCAACACTGATCCACATAGAGGTCTTTTTTAGGCAATCGTGGTTAAAATTCGAAAATTCTTCTAGCAGCTACATTTGTATGTATATTGATAGCTGAAATTTCCGACTTATTATTAAAAAATATTAGTATATTGCCGTAGTCTGCCAAAAAATATCTATCGAATGATGAACCATTTGTTATACAATGTAAAGTGCTAGCGTTAAAGGTACCGAAATAAATCAACTTGCTTATTAATATATAAGGTGATGATACTTCAGATCCCATATAGGGTCCACGCCTGAAACATTCTAAGTGTCAGTGGAGGGTATCAAAGATTCGACACGGCCCTTTCGCACTTTTGTGGCACTTGTAAATAAGGACTACCTCAATGTACATACGTACATACATACATACATATATCATAATTTTTACCTTTCGAGTGATGAAATATTTTATTCAAAAATACATAATTATTATGTTAAAAAGTGCAAAACATCTACAAATACATTGTTATTTCTTTTTGTGCAGTGGTCAAAAAGAAAATTAAATCAATTCTTTTGGCAACAAATAAATTTATCTTTAGGCATTTACAATTGACTAAATGTAGAGAATTTATAAGATTTTACAGTCTATAGTTGTGATTAATAATTATGAAATTAGCAGTTAATTGAAATGAGATTTTAATATTCATATGTACATTGTATGTATGCAGCGTTACCAAAATTAAGATTTTACCTTATTTTTGAAGATTTTTTGACTAAAATAAGATATGAAGATCTTTTTTCTCAAATTAAGATTTTTTATTTTTAGAAATAAAAATTCTTAACTTTAAGTTTGTACAACTTACATAATTTTTTGCAGTTTTTTAAACAGTCAGTTTTTAAAACAATGAGGTTTTGTATCAGCTTGTTGTCTATTGGATATGCATACTTTTGTACCCATTGTCTAGCATACACAAAAATTAGCGGTTGTTCATTTTGGGAATATTGATGAAAAAAAAACTATTTGAAAAAAGAAAACCCGTATTTTTATAAAGTTTAATATATTAAAGAACAAAAAAGTTCATGTATTTAGTTCCAAAAGCTAAAACTAATGGAACTTAACCCTAGGATTACCGTCTTGGTCTGGCCAGACTAAATTTGTGTTTTGCAATTATTGCAATTTTTCGAATATAACAAAAACACATTTATAGACGCCCCTGTTGTCTATAAATGTGTGTGTCTATAAATGATGAGCAAGATTAGTGGGGTGAAATTCTATTTTTATGTAAAAGTCTATGAAATTACCCTCTGGGACGGACCAAATTTTTTTTTTTTTTTTTTTGCAATATTTTGCATATAGAACAATATATCAAAAAAACAGAAAGGTAAATTCTATAAATGATATGTTGTGAATTGAATGAATCAAGTTCGAATTAAATCAGAAAACTACGGCCCGTTATGAGCTAAGTATAATTTAACTACAAAAACCAAGCGAAAAACTCGTTTCACTCAGTTGCGAAAAAGCAATGTGAAAAATAAGGGACTACATATTCGATGACTTGCATGTAAAATAAAATTAAATAATAAATTTAAATCGAAAAGGCAAACATTTTAAACGTCGTTTTTTAATAAGATTTCTGTGATAAATGAATTTTATGACAAATATTTTACAAATATTTCTCTATTAAACAGAATTTAATAACAAGCATTAGAAAAATTTGATTAAAAGTGTATTAAAAACAACTTCCAAATTCTTGTGTTTTCGATTTCCAGAACACCCCTGCCTTTCTAAAAAAAAAAAAAAATATCTAAAATAATAATTTAATAAAAAATATATTTATTTACTTTTTATTTAATTGGGGGGTTTTTTAGCTGTTCTAATTGGGGTCAGGCCTGACCAAGAGGAGACCTAAGTGGTAAAAAGTTACCTAGGGTTAAGAAGCTTTTCGTGTGAAAATTCCACATTCCATGTTTTTGATAATTATTAAATAAAGTGTATATACATTAGTGCTTGCTTAACAATGTCTTTTCAAAGGTGTACATTATTTTAATAACAATTCCATTAGGAATATATTTAGGGAAATCCATATATTTTCAAATGCCTTCGATACAACAACGGTATCAAATATAATACTAAATTGAGAATCCTTAAAACTTCATATGATGTATGATCTTCTTGCCCAAAATTTATATAACTCTAATTTTAGAATTTAATTACTTCCAAAGAAACTTCTTTATTTATATGAACTTTTTTACGTTCTTATTTATTCGAAAACAATATGGATTTAAAGTATATTTTTAGAAAGAATTTTATGGAAAATATAACTTAAAACACAATTTAAGCCTACAATTTAATTTTGTATAAATAACGCAATTATGTATTTCAATTTAAATAGTTTCCATAATAAGAAGTATTTCCTTTTAAAAAATTAATAATTTTTACTTCTTTGCCCTTGTTATTAAAAATTTTAAGATTTCAAAATAAGATTTTTTTTTTGGCCATATGAAGATTTTCCTTCCAAATCTTCTGGCAACGCTGTATGTATGTATTATATTTGAACATAAGGTGTGTTCAGTAACTTAAAATTGAAGCTTAATTGCAACCATTGTTGCTACCCAATTACAAATTGAGCTTCAAACGTAGAAATGTAAAAGCTTGGCCTACCATCTCCCTTACAGAAAGCATGAATTTTATATGGCAAGTTTCCATTTTAAAGCAATAAATTTTTGACATAAAAGCGATTTGTTTGTTCAACGCCTATTGAAACTGGTTAGTTAACGATCAGCTTTATATACTAAATATTTTGTGGTTACAGTTGCTTTTTAATAGTATCCGTTATAAATTTGTATCGCAGTAAGGGAATGCCTCGGCCCTTTAAGAAAATATTTTTTATAAAATTTTTAAAGGGTTCGTTCAATTACGTAAGTCCGTAGCACATAAATGTGCGCTTACTTTTTAAAATGTACCATTAGTGATTCGCAAAATAAGAAAATATTTTATTGGGGCACTGCTTGATCATAGAAATTAGATATTTTCAAAAGGACAACTTTCAGTTAATTATTATTATACCCTCCACCACAATTAGTTGTGAAGAGGGTATACTAAGTTTGTCATTCCGTGTGAAACTTTTTTATTATTCATCTCAGACCCCATAAAGTATATATATTCTGGCTGCTTGAGTAATTCTAAGTCGATTTAGCCATGTCCGTCTGTCCGTCTGTTGAAAACACGCTCACTTTCGAAAAACTCAAAAGAAATAAACAAACTAGGTGTCAAATTGCTTGTAGTTATCCTAAGCAGTTTGGGATTGAATTTCAGCAAAATCGGTTCAGTAGGACCAGAGCTATGAATCAAAATGTGGAACCACCACCTTCAAAAACTTGATAATTTTGTTACAAAAACTAACATAAATGATGCAAAAATGCACGGAATGACATAAGATTTTGCACAAGTCCGTTTTATTCGACTAGAAATGACACTGTAAAATTTCGCGAAGGTCGGTCCATAATTTACCCTAAGCCCCATATAAACACTACTCCCGGAAAACAGTTTAGTACGCCTAAAACCGTAAAAAATAATGCAATCATAACAAATTTTGGCTCGTCACAATTTTATAGGACTATAAATGATACTGTGAAATTCCGTGAAGATCGGTACATAATTTACCCTAGGCCCCATATATGCCCTACTCCCGGAAAACAGTTTAGTCTCCTAAAACCATAATTAATAACAAATCGTCACAGTTTAAGATAATAATAATAAAAAGACATCATACAGATATTACTCCTTAAACATTCGAACTGTCGGTGGAGGGTATCAAAGATTCGGCACAGCCGAATATAGCACTCTAACTTGTTTTTTTTTTTTTTTAATAAAAACAAAAATATATTTTGACAATTTTTAGCTTTTACATCCCAGTTGGCCAGATTGCCGTTGACGACATCGTAGTCAATGATGTATGCAAGACTTGTCTCCTGTAGTTTAGGTTTTCTAGAAGACAAGTTACAGGAAATCGTCATGCACGACATTTTAAGCGACATTGTCCTATAAGTTGTCTTATATAAAACTCTATTTACGACAGTATGAGCGACACTGTCTTATAAGTTGTCTTGTATAAATGCTATTGACGACAAAGTTTTCTTGGATACTATTCAATCACTTGCTTGGTTTTCTTAAAATTCTCATATTCTTTTTTATAGTGGTTCATTTAAATATATACCTACAAAAAATTTACAAATTAGCTCTTACCAGTAACACCGAAAAATGCTGATGAAGTTATTCCCGGGCTGGAAAATGGATTACATGCAGTTAATACTTCACTTTCAACTTTAGGATTTCTTATAAAAGTCGAATATAAAACATATAACAGAAATTAAAATTCCAACTATACTACAAAACTGTCTGCAATATATAACCATATAATAATTTTTGTAGTGGACGTCAAAATAGAAGACATTGTCATGCATGTAGTCGTTGACGACAAAGTAAGCGACATTGTCTTTCTTTGTGTTGTGCACGATTTTCGCGACACTTATTCGAAAATGTCTCTGACGATTCGTTCCCGCTGTCCCTCACATGTCGTGCAGGAATTAACTTTGTCGTGCATCCGTCTTCGAGGATGTTCTAAAGACGTGGCCAACTGGGATTATACACATACGTACCTACATACTTACATATACATATGTATATGTATATTATAATTTTACTTTTAGAGACAGAGAATATTTTATTCAAATAAACATAACATTTATGTTACACTCAGAGTAAAAATATGGTTGGCCATGGTTACGGCAACTGCACTATGTTAATTGTAATAATATATTGTTGTCGTACACAAAAAATTGTTATTTATATTTAACATCAGCAATATTATATTTCAATATTTATCGCAATTATAAATATGAGTATTGTTGACCGAAAAAGAATCATTATTCTAACGACTCAAAAATGATAACCTTGAAAACATACTATATTACTCACAACCATTTCATGATATTTAATAGCCATAACATGATAACTTTCTATACGTGTACTCATAATATGTTTGAGTTACAAACAAAATATCTTTGCTCTAATAATATTTTGTTATTGCAATTTGTAAAATAATTTTGAATCAGTTGTGCCGTTTGTTTTAAATATGCCTATCGAAATATTTGTTAGTTAGTAATTAAACAATTAAAAAAAAATGCCCATTAAAAAAACAAGTTTAAAGAAATACAATAAACACAATTTCTTCAGTATTTACATTAAAAAAAAATTTTAAGTGCCACAAAGTAAAAAATCGATAATAATATGATTGTATACTTTTCAACTTATTATGATGAACATGACAATAATAGGATTACTTCTTAAATTATTATGATTAAACTGATAAGAATATGATTAAGGGAAAAATATTATGCTGTAATATTGTGAATATTTTTGGTCAGAATATGATTCAATAATAATCGTAATATGGTGACTACAATCATAATTCTTATCACAATATGTTGCTCTTAGAATATGTTTACCACAACTATGTTTTTTCTTTGCGTGTAAGAAGTGTAAAATATATACATATACAAAATAATTTAACTTTGTGCAGTGATCAAAAGGAAAATTAAATTAATTCTTTTGGCAACAAATAAATTTATCTTGAGGCATTTACAATTGGCTGCATGTAGAGAATGTATTAGAATTTACTGTCTTTAATTTTGATTTATGATTATGAGTTTGGCAGTTTATTGAAATGAAGTTTTTTAATTTCATATTATACTAACTGTTTGGTCCCGGCGCTGCTCGGGATTTTCCCGGTAGGTTAGCTGGTAGTGAGCTATTTTTGAACATAAGGTCTGTTCAGTTACCGAACATTATTTATTGCAACAATTGTTGCTAGTTAGTGTTGACGTACTCGAAAAACTTGCAACAAGAGGGTAAAACCAGTAAAAAGTATAGCCGGTCAAGCTCGACCATTTGATGCTCTACACCACAGTATAAACAGCTTATTTTTCGAGAGGGTTAGTGGAAATCGTTCCACATTTTCAGCCTGCATTTGCGTCAAGTACGTACAAAATGTACATAGAGCAAAATAAAATTCGGTAGCATGATACATATTAATAAAGCTCCCATAAAAATAATACTCCCGAAAATCAGATTCACTGACATCAATTTTGTAAAGATGTTTGTATTAAGATTAAATTCGGCAAATATATATCGGTCAGCTCATTATTGGTTTGGTGCAAATGCCACAAAGTCGTAGTGGAGAAAAACTACAATGAAGGTGTACATAAAGTTTTCTGAAAATATACCCGATAGAATTTTTTTGTATTTTCATCACTGCTCCCGGCATATATTTTGAAGAAAAATGTACATTTTTGTGAAAGTTCATTAACAAACTTAGATGTTAATACGCCACTTTTCAAAATTTTTGTTTTTTTTTTAAGTAGCGTTTTGTGCTGCATACGGATAACTTATTGCTGTGTATTTTGTACGCTTTTCTGCATTTGCAAAATTAATGCTGAATATCTCAGAAACCATAAAAAATTTCGTGAAACCGGGTTTGGATACAGAAAAAGAGTATTCAAAACCTCATACCCAACTCAATTTTTTTAAAAATTTGCGGTAGGTCAAACCAATAATGAGCTGACGATATGTTACTCTTATTTAAATCTTAATTTCATAACAAAATTGTGTGTTGTTAGTTTATAATTGCCTTTAAGTCCCAAATAATAATCACTGTCGTAAATCTTTATTCAATAACCATGTAGGATATCATATGCTAGGGCGATAATCTTATTAGATATAATTTATTGCATACTCAAAACAAACCGAATAAATACATTATTTCACCCTGTATGCTCATAATGTATTCCCGGAACAACAAATTCCTTTTAAAGTTGTTCCATCGTGCCATTATAACAAAAAATTTGGCACAGCTAATAGAGTTCGTAAACTTGGAGATTGCTATCTTCCATGTCTTAGAGTTTTTTTTAAGAAAATGTTTCCTTTCATATTTTAATTTTGCAATTTAAACCAAAACTTTGAACGAAATTCTATTTAAAGTTCGCAACAGTTCATGCAAACCTTTTGAGATATTTTACAAAATATTGCAAATACTTCCTCGTATCTAATTGATAAAAATACATGGAATTGGTAAAAATTTACACAAAAACACATGCAATAGGAAAATCGTTTTAATACTTTCGCACAATAAATTCCCAATTATTTATGAGTGCATTCACTGTACTTTATCACACATACATACACATGTGTGTACGTTTAATTACATAAGAACGTATGTACTCGTACTGATATGAGTATTGTTCAATTATGCACATTATTACTTTTATTGATGCAACAAAGTTTTGGTTAATTATTTCATGAACACATTTTATGCTGTTGCCATAGAACTCATATTAAAATTAAGTTTATTTAAATTTCTAATCAGAAGGGAAAATTGCAGCCAAATGGTAAAAAGCAAATAACTTTGTACATTCTTAACACACACGCAGAGAAAAAGTATTGTTAAAGCATGGTAAAAAATAATTCAAATATTTATGTGCTCTGAAATGGCCTCAAATAAATTATAGATTATTTTAGTATAACTTGTGTCATTATAAAAGTTACCTCGTTTATGTCATTATTAAATGTTTTCCTTCAATAGAAATCACCAATTAAAAAACTGCAGTCAAAGTAGAAAAACTGAAATTTCTTTCACTTTTTCAATAATCCTAAGCCATAAAAAACTATTTCTTTTACTTTGGATTCATTAAATGTAAACACTCGCAGTAAAAACATAAGCAGACTGCAGTTTTTTAAACCCTGGAAATCACAATATGTTTAAACGCAAAAACGTACCGATACACAGTGCGGCAGATTGCCAAAAAGCTGGTCGAAACTCGAAAAATAAAAGTGTCTAGATATGATTTTTTAGCATGCAGTTGGCTAGAGGGATCCTATAAGAAGTTAAAATTGTTAAGAGTAACGTCCTATACCCCAAAATCTTTCTTTATTTTCAGTTTTTTCAAGCGCAATATTGGTGTGGTTATTCGGCAAAACCTTTAAACGTGTGAAAGCGCGTGCAGCAAAGAAAATCTAATAAAACCAAATGGAATGTACGTTTGAAGGTTAGTAAAATACGTAAAAAATTTTGTAAATGTCAGTTTTTTGACAGAAAATTTTTAGCAGCACAATCATAAGGGTACGTTTTTTTCGTTTTTTCCCAATAAAATTTGAGTTTTCAAATCAAATGGCAATGAAACGCATTCAAGTGCTGTCTTCTTACCTTTTAGAGGTTACTTGGAAAAATATTTACTATCGATTAAGATAAAATTTAGCTGCCCTCTCCTGCCCCTTGAATGGTTATGGGTTTTTTTCTAAGGATGCTTTGTCAAAACCTCGCAATTAAAAAATGTAATCTTATTAAAATTTCCGTACTTCAAAAAATTCAGAAACATTTAGCATGCCTTAAACAACAATTATCAATAATAATATTGCCCAAAAGTTATTAATAAATTGTTTAAACTAAAAATTTTTCAACAAATTTTGCGATATGCTATTATTATCTTTATTAAACCAATCGAATTCGTTAATTTTTAAAAAAACCCATATGAATTTTTTCCGAATTTTCTCTCAACTATAAAAATAATCTTATTTTTAGGTTGCAGTATGTCTACTACTGGTGATTTACCAAGGTTACAATTATTCCAAGTAATAAAAGATATTTTGAAGGATGATATCAACGTGATTTATGAAAGGATTGAAAAATTTTTGCCTGAAAACCAAAATGCGACTTATTATTTATCAGAAAACGAGCAACAGCAACTGTCAGATTTGGTGTATAAGATAAAAACAAGATGGGATTCAAGTAAGAAAAAATTATGATTGGTTGAGTAAGACTGTTGAGTTAAAAATAGATGAAAAAAAAGCAAGGCTCTGACATATGTGAGGTTGGTCCGTTTGGGGTTTAAATGCCCTGGGTGACGCCATCTTTTATTTTCCATTTCGAATTTTATAATTCTGACAGAAAATTCATAATCAGCGACCCCGAACCCCTCAAAAACGGTATGTTACTTGATTATGATAAATAATACACGATATTATACCCCAGGGGGTGGTCGATTAGGGGTTAAAGGGGTGAATTTCCGCAGATTTGACGTAACATTTTTATCAGCGACCCTAAAAACCCCTAAGATTCCATTTTGGAGTGAATTCCTTGAATTTTCCAATTTTGGCCAGCTTTTTGGCAACCGGCCGCACTGTGCGAAGTGTATTTTGTATTTGATATGATATGATATGGAATGATCAGTCTATCATGAGTAGCATCGCGTTTGAACAATGATACTAAATTTAATAAATTTACTTTGAAAATCAGCAATCAATTCGCGCAACTTAAAGACAACCTTCGTTTTGTTTGGCTTAATGGGCTTGTTACTAATCCACCACAGGCCGTACCGAGTTGATAACATCTAGAAACAATGCACCGTTTGGGGAAGTTTACACGCTTGTGGCATCTTAATAGCTTATTTCTTTAAAAATGAAAAAATTCAACAAGCTTTTTACAATTTTAAGTTCTATTGTGCTTAAAAAAGACAAGCAGCATCTTCTTGAAGAATAAATGAAACCCGCTAAAAAAAAAACAATCTATCTACAGTTCCTGATAGACACAACCTAGTGTTATATTGTACAAATACGTTATTTGATTCTAAACTTTAGAATGGCAAACTCTTTTATTTTGTTATTTGGGAAAGTGAATAGCTCTGACTCCAAATTTGATGTTCTAGGTAGATCAGTGTCCCTTAGAGGTGCCCAACGTTGTATGGCCATTATAGCATACCACCTTACAAGGAATAAAAAGTGCGCAGTACACCCTCTAATATAAAGTATTTTTGCAAGGAGGTTTCGAAAAAAACCTTTTTTTACCGAACGCCTTTTTAAATTTTTCGTTTTATCTTAGGCATTAGCAGTCCGATCTCTAAGTATGATTTATCAATGTTTTTGTCGCGAGAAGACCAATGTTTTGCCCTCAGGGGCCATTGACCTCAAGTATCTCGTTCTAGTATTTTAACTTTTTTTTGAGGTACGCTCTAATGGCCATTTTTTAAGGTGAGTTCTAAACTCAATGAATTAATATGAAATTTGGTGCCGAATGGATAAAGACTGAAAATTAAAGCCGAAAATTTTACTTTTTCAGTTTTTCTCAAATTTTTTATGTGTCGTAAAAGTTTTAGTCTAAATAATAAATTAATCGAACTGTCGACGCAATTATGTTTTCAAAACGGTATAAAACCCCAAGCCCAGTAATAAATAATGCCCCAGACCACTAATGTTCAATTATTACTTGACCGATAAATTCATGCACACACCGTAAAGATGTTTGAAATTGATATCTGTAATATAATTCTTTTTATTCAAAAGAGTCAAAATTTTGATATATGGAAAAATATTTTTTTTTTTTTTTGATGGCCTGTCCTCAGGTGATGTCAAAAACGGACAACATTTTTTGGGGTGTTTTTCAAATCTCCAATTTCAAATTTTAAAAAATTTACTTTAAGTAGATCGGAAAAATTGAGATTTTCTCACCAGGGTCATGCTTGAAACATCTTATGGCGATTTCTTTTCTGAGAAATTTGTAGCATTAATGTTACATGTTCTACATTTTTGTGTTCGTTTGTACAAAAAATACAACTGTGGGAAAAATGTTCAATTTCTTTTGGGAATATGTTGAGGAAAAACATACAAAACATGTTGCTTATTTTACCCTTACGTTTACTTAATGTGTTCATTCTGCCCTGTTTTACAACTTTGGTACTTACTACTTTGTTTGTACAAGCAATGTTTTATTTTGTTTGATTTAAAACAAAATATAACAATATTAACACATTAAAATCAAAAAAAGTCTATTCATATTATAATCGTTTAAATTTTTCTAAGCCATTAGTGATGTCAATATATGCTTCCAAAACGTAATAGTGTGCACAAACCGCTCACCCAGTTTTTAAAATCGCTTATGAATTACATTTATGATAAAAGTGTAATAGTAGTAAATAAAAGCATTTAATTTTTTTCTATTGAAATTGCACAACATGTAACACTTCGAGTAATTCTAGGTGACATTAGAAAATGTTACATGTATATACTGTAACATATTTTTCTCAGAAAAGAAATCGCCATTAGAGAATGAAAATAAAAAACTTTTAAAAATATTCCCCGATACACTTGGGTAGGCAACAGTTTGATTTTTAGGGATTTCAAAAAAAGCATTTTCTTTGTCATGGAGAGACTCCGTCTCTAGTGGGAGGGTCAACTCCGGCGAAACATCAGCCGAAGATATGTGAAGATGGTGAGGAAAGAAATGGTTTTTGTTTTTTTTTTGCTTTCTGGTTTTTCTTTTAGCTACTTCGAGCCCCAGTAATTTTTTTTTATTCCAACTCATAGCTGGTATGAAGTTTTTGTACCCGGGTTTTGTGTCAGTTGGTCGGCAAGAACCACCCCCATCCAGCGAGCTCTAGCCGCGCGAACCGCCAGCATACCAGCGCCGCCGACAATCTGGCCACACTCACTGGTTGTTGTTGAACAGCAACCAGCTGGTAATTTAAAACGCCCCGTCAAAGTAGCAACTCACCATATAAAATTCATGCCTTCCGTAAGCACGATGGTAAGCGAAACTCTTACATTCCTCCCTTACAAACCTGCTTCACTCGAAGCACAATTTTTAATTGGGTCATTTAAATTCTTGAAGTTGGTTAGTGTAACCAGTGAAACACAAAAATACTAGGGAGATCGAACGGTTATTATTCAACCGGGTTTTAATGGTTTTTTTTTGAGTTTTGGTCAAGCCGGTTATATGTAAATGTAAATTTTTCTAATATCGAACAATCCGGTTATTTTGGTATATAAACCGGTTATTTATTTGAACAAAACCGTTTATTTTTTAAATGCTTCGACGAAAACCGGGTTTTAAAATAGCAACTATTCGGATTATTCAAAAACCGGTTTTGTAAAAGTCGAAAAATCGATCTCTCTAAAAAATACCGACGCAGGTACTCGTGGGCCAGAACTGCAATGCTTACAAGTTACAGACTTCTTTGGCAAGCAAAAAATTGTTTATAAAAGTGAAACTTGTTGCAGGAAGATACAAAACATTCTTGTAGGTCTAGCGCGAATAATTATTTGAGGTAAAATTTTAATCGAATAATAATCGAGCAATTTAACATTGCTGGGTTAATCGAATAATTTTAATTTTGTCTTGTTTAGAAGTTTAAAAATAAGACAAAAATTATATTTTTTAACTTTAAAACTTTTATTTAAAAATTAACAACAATTAAACAAAAGGTACTTAATGTAATGAAAGAGGAAATCTTTTTAAATTAAAAACAAAATCAAAATTCAAGCTAATCTTCTAAAATAATCTTTCAAAAAGAGTATACAGTTCATATGTTTATGTTTTAAAAGATTTCTTTCTTAAGCTTTGATGAAACTTGATTTATAATTTTATTTTGGTTTCATTCCATTCAAAAAAATCATCTGCATCATTGTGGTAAAAGTCTGTACTAAACATTCGACTTATAAACAGAAGTTTTTATAAAATTACACATCTACTCAAAATGAACATTTGAAAAATGTCCGCCATTATTTGGTTGTGGAAAATCTTTAATGAGCTTCTGACTTTAACAAGCTTCAATACAACCATAATATGGTTCTGTGATATTATGTTATGTTAATGTGGAACGGAGGCATGGTATATTTATTTTAACAATAGTATATTGCTCTTAGAATATGGTTTCCCAAAAACATATTTTTCCTACGCGCATAGACTAAATAATTTTTATTTAGAAAGTTTGTGTGAAAGCTTTGTGAAATCCTGAACCATTGTGGCTGTGGGATCTATACTTAAACAGTCAGTAACTATTTTAACAAATATTATATATTTGAGAAAAAAAAATAAAAATTGTAAAATTTTCTTAAAATATATCACATAATGTTTTTACGGTGTATCATACGTATTTATGTTATTGTTTTTTTTTTTGCTATAAATGAGTATTTGCTTAATTATAATTTGTTCAATTATTAAATTACCACATTGGCCATTATATTAGGCATATTTTATACATACATGTATACCAGGTATGTACGATTCTACATGGAAAAAAATTTCTGAAAATTTCCGGGAAAAATTGTTTTGAAAACTATGGAAATTTTTAAACTTAAAACTTATGGAATTTGACCAAAAATGGCACTAAATGCAAGTTTTTTTGTGCCATAAAAAAGAAAAATTCTCGATTAAAGGAAGTCATAACGTATTCGACCGCAACTTAGGAAGCAAAATAAATTTTCAGTTTTCAACATTATTTCAAAACTTCTAAGATTTTAACCAATTTTTTAAGAATATAAAAGGTAAATGATGAATATTATGCAACAGTTGTATTTTTTAGCTACATTTTGCTACCGCAGTACTAAAGCGATTAATTTGGTACAATTTAAAATGTTGAAATTTTCATCAAAAAAAAACTCTTATTAAATAAAATGGTAAAAAGTTGTGTGTTTAATTAAGGAAAATTTTAAGAGCCGACATATACTTTAATTATAAAGTAACTTTCAAATATCAAAACTTTTAAATCTTGGTTTATGATTTTAAGCCAATGCTGGAAGATAACAGCTTGAAAGTTTCCCATTATAAATTCCCACAATTTTTTATCAATCTTTGTTTTCTGAAATTGTTTGTGATGCAATGAGGAGGACCTTGGAAGACTATGCCAATAATTTTTAACCAAAAATCAAGCTCAGAGAATTCTTTTGGACTCTGAAACATATTTGAAATTACCCCAGGATTCCCTGGATTAAGTGTATTTTATTCTTCAAATATACAATTAACTGTCACACATAACTGATTATATCTTATATACCTTTTCATATCCATATACAGAAAACATTTTCTGAAATTCACGGGAATGAAAGAAAAATTTTTTTTGCGAAACCTTAAAGCCATTTTTAGAATAAAATATATATAACAACAATGTTAATTGTAAATAAAACAAAAAGTTTTTAGAGAATTACCCAAATATTTTTTATTATGATAGAAGGTTCCACGAAAATCATGTGTGAAACAAATTATCGGCAAAATGCTCGCCTCAGCTTCGGTGGCATACGTTGGTTTCAATGACTCTGAGACATAATTCAGGTTCAATATCGTCTACATATCGTCTACGTCCATATCCTCAACTTCTGGCCACTAAAAGTCCGTAATCATCTCGCGATAGCGAACACCATTCACGGTAACTGCTTGGCCGACAGCATTTTCAAAGAAGTACGGCCCACGATGCCGACAGCCCATTAACCCTACCAAACACTGAGCAAGCATTCACATGTGTTTTCGCATTTCCTACAGACCCGGTTTGCTGAAGTTTGCACACAATTCTCCCGATTGTGGACACATTTGGTCGATTATGCTGACCAAAAAAATCACGAAGTGCACGAAATTTTGTTTGATTTGAACGCCCATTTTCGTAAAAGGCTTCAACAATCTTAACGCGCTGCTCAATTGTGTGACTCACAATTAACAATTACTGTACAATCTTAATGAACATTTTGCGGTTTAAAATGATTTTGATGGGAGGGGGTTTAAATTTGGACCTGCCTTAATATAGTGGCTGTTATAAAATTAAAAAATTGTATATCAATAGTGGCATTTAGGGTTTTTTCTTATGATATATGTGCATTTGTGCTAAGTTTCATTAAAGTATCTCCAAAATGGCTACCTGCACCCTGCGCACAAGGTTTACATGGGCAGACTATGGTGGAGAATTGAGTAGCTCTTTTCTTACACCCCCAATATTATCAAGGAATCCATTCTCGTGACTCTGTATCATCCTTTAAACATTTTGAGTTCGGCCTTAAGTCTTTCAAAAATCAAAAATAAACTGTTTTTGTAAAATCGCCAAACGAACGTTTTGAAAACTTTAAGAATTTTAAAATACATATCTAATTCTGTTCAGCTGAACTTTCAGTCTTTTCTGTAAGAATTTCTTTGTCCCTCCGATATTTGGCGGGCTTTAATCATTTGAATTTTAAATTTTATTTCGGTAACTATAGGAAAGAATATGCTCGAATATTATTCAAAATCCCTTTTAATATTTGAGCTCCTTTATTTTTGATTTATGTAAATATATTTTAAGCCAATTTAAAATATCTTTGATTTGTTGGCATTTAAGAGATAAAGCGTACACAGTAATTGAATATTAATCCAACAGTAAAACTGCACAGATGCAAAGAAACATAATTCCTTTATAAAACTTCATTTACCAATGATAATAATTGTGTGCTGCTTATTTTGCATTTAAACTAACGAATAATTTTAAATATTAATAAAGAACTACACCCTGCAAATATTATTGGACCACCTGATCCATTTTGATTAAATGGACTACTCCATGGACTGGTCCGGTGTATGCAAGCATGGACCATGTCATTGCTAAAAAGTGGTTGTAGTGAGTCTTTGTTTTTAACGACATGTTTTCTTTTTTAAACGAAGTTTAAACTAATCCTCTTGTGTATACAATGGAGTAGTTTTAAGACTACTCCTTTGTACTCCAAAGCTGGGCTATATGGTCCTGCCCTAGGATATCGTAATGTTAAATAGACCATGTTTTTACATACGTTTGGGTTACTTTTGGACTAGTCCTAGTCCCTTGTGGGCTACTCTTTATACGCGTGTTTGGACTAATCCTATTATTTGCAGGGCATATACTGACACATACATTTGCGCTCATAAATGTATAATTGTTTGCATTGTTACTAATTGTGGATTTATTGGTAGAATATCCAGAATATCCATATTCAATCGATGCAGCTTATAAACAAATGCACCTACAAACATGGATGTATTTCGTTAGAAAACGATTAAATGCATGATTGGAATACAAATTTTGTAAATGTATTTGGAAATTATACAACTAACAAAATAACAAATTTGTAAAAACCAATAAAAAAAACTCAAAATTAAATGTTTGCTCACTTCGGAGCAAACCCTAGCCAAAAATATTGCAATTTTCTTATTTGTTAACTGCAGCATTATGATAAGATGCGATTAGTTAGATTTACATGAAATTATCTGTGGGCAGAAAAAAGCATTCTTGAAGTATGGTCAGCGTTGCCAGAATGAAGATTTTATCTAATTTTTGAAGATTTTTTTATCAAAATAAGATTTGAAGATTATTTTTCTCAAATAAAGAGATTTTTAACTTAAAGTTTGTACAACATACGTAATTTTTTTAAGTTTTTTAAACAAGCAATTTTTAAAACAATGAGGTTTTGTATCAGCTTGTTTTCTATTGGTTTTGCACACTTGTGTACCCACCGTCTAGCATACAAAAAATGCATTACTATATCTGGGCATAAAAAATATTAAAAAATGCATTTTAGGTTAGCTGTTGTTAAGTTTGAGAATATTGATGAAAAATAATTATTTGTGAAAAGAAAAAACGGATGTTTATCAGCCCAATCACAAATATTCTCACGGAATTTCTTTCTCTCGGAAAATACTTTTCTCGAGAAAAAATTCCTCCAATCATAAATTCCGAGGGAACAAAAATAGTGAATAAGTGGCAACATCGAATTTCGAAGACAGCTATTTTGTTTATTTTATTGACGTTCCATTTATTTTTTGTACGCATTTCAGTGTAAAGTTAAAATTTTTTATTTAAATTAGATAAAAAAAATAATTTAAAATGCATAGTGTGGCTTTTCGTTTACTTGTGGAGGATATTTTGCATACTGCTGACGTCGAAAACCAACAGCAAAATCAACAAAAGATTGCTAGACGGATGTTGCGCGATGGATCAAATCCTCTTGACTTACCCCAATCTTTGTAAGTATTTAATGATTTTACTATATTGAAATTGTTAATTTTTGTATTATGTTTGTTTGTTTCTACGGATTCAGGTTTGAAAAATATTATAGAGTAAATAAACCGGCTTTTATTTATTTATTAAAAGTTCTGACAACAAGCTCCGAACCAGCGAAGAAGCAGTTTGCAATCACTCCAGTTACTAAACTTAGTGCATGTTTGCGTTTTTTCTTGAAGTTCATCTTTGCCACAAGTGGATAAATGTACCTAAAACAGCAGAGGAAAAAAGACAAATTGCACTGTCATTTTACGTAAAGCACAATATTCCAGGAGTTTTTGGATGTATCGATGGAACTCATGTTCAAATAATAGCTCCTGAACATGATAAACACCTTTACTATAATAGAAAAGGAAAATTTAGTTTGAATGTTTTGCTGGTAAGTTGTGACGAACTGTGATATTAATTTATTTTTATTTGTTTACATTTTTACAGCTCTGTGACAACGAACTCAAAATTCGCATCTACATCACATCCAAGGGGAATGCCATGATTCCTTCATATGGAATACAAGCGACCTGCGAGCTCACCTTGAGCAGAAATATTTGCAAGGGGAAAACAACTTTTGGCTTTTAGGTAAACTTTTTTTCTAATAAATGTAAAACAGAATATGTATGTATATTAAATATTTTTTACTGAATTAGGAGATGGGGGATACCGCTTAGAGCTATGGCTGATAACTCCGCATACAGTTCCGGAGGATGGTTCATCAGAAATGAGTTTTAATGAAGTACACTCGAAATGCCGCAACATTATTGAACGCACAAACGGTGTGCTAAAAAACCGGTGGAGATGTCTCCTTGGTGCTAGGGAGTTGCACTACAGCCCCGAAAAATCGGCCAAAATTGTAAACGTAGGTATGTTGTGCCCTTCATAACATATGTTTACATTTTAAGGTAAAAGATATAACCATAGATTTTGAACATATAAGCATACCGGAGGACGACATAGTGCACCCAATTTATAATCATTATTTAACCGCCGGCCAGGCTTTAAGGAATAATATTGGAAGAACTTTTTTATAAATAAAAAACTACTCATGTAAATTCATTTTGTAAATATTTTGTATTTTTTTAAAGTAAAATTTAATAAAATAAAATAAACAATTCATCAAAAACATAAAAATCAATTAATCTTAAAACTTAAAAACTCTTAAAAATAGAAGTTAACTTAAAAATCACATTTCAATAAAAATATATACATACATAGCTTAATTACTTTAACCCTTTAATGCCTAAGAGTGCCTCAAGGCAGGCTTTACGAAATTTCTACTGACGTCCAATATATAACTAATTTTTATTAATTTCCATTTTTTTACAATTGCTTAAAGATCTAGAAAAATATTTGTAGAAGCTTCGAAAGCTTTTAAAGGCTCTTAAAGCATTGTAAACAAGCTCGAACACAATGCTTTTGTTCAAAGTGCAAACTGCATTTATGATAGTCAAATAATAATATTGTTTTTTTTTATTATCATAAACAAAACCAAATATTTTTAATTTGTTTCATTACTTTTTATTTTCAATACAAACTAACAAACAGAATTCTCAAAAATTAAGTGTGTTTTTATTACTAGATACCCAAGGGGGCCTCATTGTACTCCTAGATGTTTGCTCACCTGGAACGTAAACGACTCATCGTACGGGCTTAAAAATATTTTTTTTGAATAAAGTGGCCCAAAAATACCCTAAAAAAATTATTTTCATAATAAATTCCCATTTATTCTAAAAGTTGGCATTAGAGGGTTAAGCACCACTAATTTGTGTACTCTGAAGTTTGCATTTCCAGCCTGTTCTCTTCCAATTTGTATTCCACTTCTCTCACTCTAACTTTCTCCATAAATGCATTATGCCGTTTTATTTCCTTTAACTCTTCCCGCTTTAGATTTTCAATTTCTTTAAAAAAAAATAAAATATTTACGTCGTATATCTTGTCCAGTGACCGATATATTCTCTTTGTTGCTTGCTCCTGTTCGTTTTGATTTTTCGCAGCTAATTTCATCTGCTCCAACATCTCTCGTTGAATTGAAATTTCTGCTTGAAGAGTATCTTGTGCAGTTGTTGACATCTCCTTTTGAATATTTACTGTTCGTGTATGTAAGTTCTTGGCACGATATGGGGCAGTAGGTGTCGCATCTGCTAATGTTGCATTAAACAACACTTCGTTCGTCTCTTCCAGTTCTTCATCGGACACAGTAACATCTAATGTGCTTCCCTTTTTTGGAGAATAAAGTTCAAAAACTTTTGAAAGTTTCATTCCTACTAGTTTAAAAATCGCTTCTTCTGTAGGTGAAAACTTCTGATCTTTATTTGGACGTCCTCCAGTGCATTTTTTATTTTTTAAATTTTGTGCAGCTTTCTGGCGCACATATTTTTGTTGGTCTGCCCACACCTAAAATTGAAAGACACATTCACATACATATGTACATACACAGGTATAAAGTAAATAATAAATTAAAACTGATATTGATAACGAACCTTTTCCATTCCGCAACACATTTGGTTGGAGGGTCCATTGAATTAAATTCTACTGCCGCGCTTCTCCAAAAGCGTGCAATCATCTCCTTGTTGCCTTTAAAAACCTGCAGGCAATGTCTGTGTTTGCTTCCATCAGTGTCAACAGATGCTGTGTTTGCTGCTTGTTTGTACTTTTTGACCTACAATGAAAAATAAAACCTTTTTTTATTTTTTTTATTAAATTTTAAGATTAATAGTATGTTCACATTTGGCTTCTTAAACGCGTTTAAGCAGTTCAAACGTGATTAAGCTCTAATCACTTTAAAATCGAGATGATTACCCATACATTGAAGTGATTAGTTAATCACTTCAAATTGACATGATTACAACTAAATCACTTCATAAATCACATAGAATCCACTTAACATACCTCAAATGTAGAATCGCCAACATGATCGTGTACAACCGGCCTCGATTTCTGCTTAATGTTTTTATTTTTTTCCTTAAATAATTTATAAATTTTCACAATTTCATCATTAAAATGATTAAAATAATAATAATAATAATAATCTTCTGATAATTTTATAAAAGTGTTTTTATCCATTTTTAATACTTTAAAGAAATATTAATTTGTTTGTTGTGTTTTTTTTTTTTTTCTTAATCATCTGTCATCTTAATCATCTCAAATGTAATGTGAACGGCTTTGATTAGCTAAATCAACATTTTGCTTAAACGCGTTTAAAAAAATAAGTGTGAACTTAGCATAATACTTACATGACGTTCAAAATTCCCTTTCAAATTGCAGGTGAAAGAAAAGTAAAAAAATTTACTCCCTTTTTGCATTTAGAAGGCCTACTTTTTTCCCGCCGAATTTTTTTCTCTTCCCGCAGTTGATAAAAAAAAAGGGAAAAACAAATTCATAATAGGAGAAAAGGGAAAAGTGAAAAAACTCCCAAGGAATTTTTGTTTGTGATTGGGCTGTATAAAGTTTCATATATTAAAGAACAAAAAAGTTCATGTATTGAGTACCAAAAGGTAAAACTAATGGAACTTAAAGCTAAGATCCCACTATCGGCTCAAATAGCACAATCTGTGACGATTTTTATCGTGCTATATCGGCGCACATTTAAAAACATTGCACAATTTATTCTTGGGTAATCCCATTATCGTTGCACATTGTGAAAATTTTTTTCGGTTCATATCGGCCAAAACTCGATTGCTTCTGCTTGTTGGCAGACTTAATTTTAATTTAGAAATTCGCAAAATTCTCCGTCTGAATGTTCCATTATGTTTCCTAACAATTTTATATTTATATATAATCACCCCTATTCTGCGTTTCGATTCGGATCGAAATTTTCTCCGTTTTTGGCAACTTTGGTTTTTTGTGCCAATGTTCTGTAACTCCCGCGTTGAGAAACTTTTCGATTGAAATGTGAGAACTGAAACAAAAATACCATAAATTGTAACAAACATGTTTTTCTCACTTAACTGTTACTGAAACATTTTTGGCGAGTAATTTCCTTACGTTACAGCTATTACACACCAAAAATGATACAGTAACAGTTTAGTGAGAAAAACATGTTTGTTTCAATTTATGGTATTTTTGTTTCAGTTCTCACATTTCAATCGAAAAGTTTTTCAACGCGGGAGTTACAGAATATGGGCACAGAATACCAAAGTTGCCAAAAACGGAGAAAATTTCGATCCGAATCGAAACGCAGAATAGGGGTCAATATAAAAAAAATTATTCAATTTTATTCAAACTAACTGCACTTGTTCTATTGTTTTGTAATTGTTGTTTTGTAAATAGTAGTTTACAAACCAGGGATGGCAACAACGATACAACCGCAATGTTTTGGTTAACGAATTGTTTTCTTTTATTTAACAGTACACTTGCACTATTTAACGTTTAATTACATAAATAATAGATAAAACAAATGTAATCTTGGTACAATTAAGCTCAAAAAAGTAAAATTTTAGTAGCCAGTTGGTGCAATTTAAAAATTTCGTTTTGCCATCCCTTGTATCGGCGCTGATTGGCGACTGTGATCGGCGCACAACTGGCCGATACAAATCGGTCCATATTAAACAATTTGATTGCTCCACATTGTGCAAAAGAGTGTTCACATTATCACAGATTGTCGAAAATTAAAAATTTTTCACACTATCGGCACATGAAATGCGACAAAAATTGGTACATTGCGCTGATAGTGGGATCTTAGCTTAAGAAGCTTTTAGTTTGAAAATTCCACATTCTTAGGTGCTTTAGAATATCCTTTAAAAGGTGTACCAACATTATTTTTATAACTATTCCCTTAGGAATATATTAGGAAAATCCATATATTTTCAATGAGCTTTTTTTAAATTAATTTTTAACAAAATGCTTTCAATATAACAACGGTATCAAAAAAATATAATATTAAATGGAGAACCCTTAAGATTTCATTTGATGTACGAGCTTCATAGCTCGCAAACTAAAATCTTCTTGCCCAAAATTTATATATCTCTAATTCAAGCATTAAATTACTTTCAATGAAACTTCTTTATTTAGATGGACTTTTTAATGATCTTATTTATTAAAAATTAATTGGACTTTAAAGCTATTTTTAGAAAACATTTTATGGAAAACCAACAATCAAATTTTGTATAAATACCTCAATTATATGTTTATATATGTACATATTTTAATTTAAATAGTTTTTATAAAAAGTTAATAATTTTACTTTTTTGCCCTTGTTATAAAAAATTTGAAGGTTTTTTTCCGCCAAATGAAGATTTTTCTCCCAAATCCTCTGCCGTATAAAAAGTTAGAGTTGCCAAAGCCCATTTCCGTAGTATTCGAAAAATCCATTTTTTCCGTTTCTTAAAACCTGTTTTTTTATAAACGCCGGTTTTCGAAGTATTCAAGAAATTTTTCTTTATTTAATTTTTTAATTATTTTGCATTCGATGACATTTTTTAGTAACCACTTTCGTTATTCACAACAGTATTTTAATTGTTGTCACCATACATAACCTATTAATCACAGTACCATGCTATTGAACTTGCAGAAGAATTCTACAACACTGACTTTTTTGTTATTGCCAGCAGTATGAGTTAAGCGACAGTTCTGACTTTGGCTTTATTATTCTGGTGTACAACTCAACTCAGTTGAGTTGAAATTAAAACAACTCCTAGTGATGAGTTGTAAATTGTTGATGTTTTTGTAAACTGCACTAGAAAGGAGTTGTTAACCATACCACAAAAACTGCAAAATTTTAACTGAACTAGAGCTGAGTTGTAAACCGTAATAGAAGAGCCGCTTAATACTACCTTAGAAAAATTTTAAAACCAGCTAAAAGGTCAAAAACAATTATTACCAGTGACTTAAAAGAGGATTTTAAATACAGAGATAAATTTTCAAAAATTTATTTCCAATTAGATCTGCTTTACATGACATTACTGACAATTAACCCAATCTCAACGATTAGTGAACGTGGTTTTCAGTATTTCAGAATGCCCCTTAATCATTTAAGACGATTTATGTTGCAATAAATTATTTTTTGATCAACTTTAAACTATTAACAACATAATTAGATAGTTTATGGGCACAAAGACTATTCCGGAAACAAGTCACCATTTTCAATAGGATTCGCCCTTGTTACAATTGAAATGTATGTAATAAATTTTATCAAAATTGGGACCTGTACTTAACATGGACAGACCACCAGCATATCGGCATACTAAGAGGCGGGCTTAGGACCAATATTTTTTAGTGTTCCACACATCAGAACAAAAGCATGAAAAAGTTATGTATCTTCACTATTGTGGTGTGTGTATAAAAACAAATAATTTTTTGTTTTATTAAACTGATCTCTATTTACATTTAACTTACATTTAGGCCCGTTTTCACAACTTACCGATAGATAAAGGAAGGATTTTATCGGCCGTATAAAAACTGTTCCATTATTACAACTTTATTTTAACCTACCAGGTAGGATAAAACTTAATTTACTTAATCGTTTACTTTAGGTTTAAGTAAAGTTTTAAAAATGAAACACTTTTTATAAGGCCGGTTAAAGTCTACTTTTAGCTATCGGTAAGCTGTGAAAAAGGGCCTCAATGTGGTAATATACCTAACAAATATTATACATTTTAGTTCTGAAGTACATATGTACGTACAAATTGCTTGTTCTATTTTACTTTTTTATTAAATAAATAATTTAAAAAAACCGAAAAACTGTTCATTAGAAACCGGTTGTAGTTACAAAACCGAAAATCCGATTTGTTCAGAAGTCGGATTTTCTAAGTATTCGAAACCCGATCTTTAAAAATATACGAATATTTGACAGCTTTAATAAAAAGTGTTACATTATTAAATCCCTAATTAATACAATGTTCAGCAACATTCGTGTTTCGCTCTCCCATTCCTGTTTCGCGCTCCAAACATGATTGAAACAACATGTTTTGCCAAGGCGAACTCATGTAAGCGGTGGTGTCGATACTACAAGAAGTGACAACACCAAAAGCACAACAATGTATTTTTTTGTTGCTTTCGTTGATCCATATGTCAAAACACAAGGAACTTTTGACATTTCTCTCTCTAATTAAGAAAAAAAGTAGCACAGCTGTGCTTTCAACGCCACCCGAAAAATGAATTCGCCTTGTGTTTTGCCATACAAAATTTTGAGAGCGAAACAGGTCGTTTAATTTTGAAACATGCCGCGAAACAGGAAAAATGTACTATCATCTCCAATTTTGATAACAATTATCGTTAGTTTATCTGAACTAGCTCTCAAAAAAAAAATCAAAACAGAGAAAAAAACAAAATAAAAATTGATGTTAAATAAAATAAAGTAAATATTATAAAATAATAATAATAAAAGTATTAAATAATATATTTTTAACATTAAATTACTTTTTTTTATCTATTTTAAATAAAATTACACTAACAACACAAAAAAAATGTCAAAATGAAACCAGAATAAATCGTATGAACATCATGTTTGGCAATCTTGTTTCAGAGAGCGAAGCGAGTGGTTTATATCGTCGTATGAACATTAGAGAAACTCAAGTTGTATGTAAGCAAAATTCGTGCTCGATGTTCCCTCCTAAAAATCAACCTTGGACTTTTTTTTAAGATTACATTTGAAATATTTCGGCTCCAGCTTTGACCTTACATTGTGAACTGGACCATTTTGAAAAAGGTTCTATTTTTGCATGTTTTGTTAATTTGAGAATCTGTTTCCTTAAAAATTGGGTATCGTAAGAAAGGTTTCTTTAAGGCGCGTCCAACTGTATATACAAGGACGATCATCCATGTCCTTTTTTTAAAGATTTTCTGTAAAAACGGGTTTTGAATTTTTTGTTCGGGGTTGTTTGTAATAAAAATGCCAAATTAATAATTTTAATCTTTGATCGATTTAATGAAATACGTGTCTCAGCTTTTTTGGAAATTCGTGCTAGTTCGCCTTTTGATAAAAATGCAATGGGGCGGTAAGTTGTGAAAATGGGGCACAGTGGGACGAATCCTGAATCTGAATCTGGACAAAATTATTTTATGGTCAGTCTAACGTAGCTAACGCCGGATATCCGCTAGGTGTTTGATATAACATTATTATTCGGGGATTTACATGTTGCTTGTTAAATACATGCTTATGTAAATTTACATTGTGTGGTCATCGACCACACTTGCGATTTTTGTTGCTGCAATTTTTTGCTTTTGTGGACAGTTTATGAAATTTTAGTCTTGCAATTTGTGTGTCTTTCCTATAAATACAAATTCACCTACAGCCAACTTTTAATTGAAAATTGTGAGAATTACAAAACAATAAATTTTTTTAAAATTTAAAACAAGTTTTAAGCAAATATTCTTTAGAGTTACAATATTTTTATGTAGTATTATAATCAATATTGTTACTTCTGATATCTTAGATTATAATAAATGTGTTAGGAAAACAATGATGATGTCGTTATGTTTGGCCGGTACTTGTTTTTAAACACACACCACAATAATTGAGAGGGCATTATGAGTTTGTGCTGATGTTTGATACACCTTAAAATATTGATCCTTTAAGTATACCAATTGACCCAGAATAACTTTCCGAGTCGATCTAACAATGTCCGTCCATCCAGCTGGCTGGATGTCCATTTAAACTTTGTTCGCAAAGTTCAGGTCGCAATTTTGGAGGTAATTTGATGAATTTGACATACACATTGGCGATAACAACATTTGTATGCCATGCCAATTTGTGCTGGTAGTCCTAAAATTACTTAAAGGCAAACAAATCCCATGAAGATGATGATATTTGAATAATATTCGGACCATTCGGCGGGCCAATGGAAATTGTTTTTAAATACTGTTGTGTAGGGTATCTTTCATACTTGTTTAATATTGATGTTAAAATTTTTGTTGCTGTCGTTAAAGTCTGCAGTATAGTGCCGCACAGTTGATGGATGTAACATAAATTAACCAACAACAGCAACAGCATGAAGCAACATCATAAAAAGCGTACAAAAACATCGCAGTAAATACTTTTTGATATAAACCCCTTTTTATTTGCACAATGTTTCTTTGAGAAGCAGGTGCAATATGTATGAATTTTATTCTTGCTCTTCATGGTGTTTTGTTATTGTTCCTCCTGTTGTTGATGTTGTGATTGTTGTTGTCACCATTAAACAAAATATTTGTAACAAATGTTGTTGTACACAACTTAACACAGACTGTCCCAATAAGTGGCTGACTGGCTGACTTACTAACTGAATGACGTGCTGTGGCTTTTTGGACATCACCCGTATATGAGAATACTTGTGTGCGTGTTTGTTTTTTTCCCCCGAAAAACATACTCTCTATCATTTTCAGAATCAGTCAGCGTTTAGTGTGCGCCACCTGCCCCAAATGTGTTCAAAGTTAAGTTTGTCTCGAAATACATAAAATCAGACATAAAACAATGTGTTGCATATTATTTCCTTTATTATTCAAGAACGGGTTAACCGATTTTTTGTTAAAAGAAACGAATCGGTTAACCGGTTTTAAGGGTGGGTGAGTTTCAAAGCATCAAAACATTGCAGTGATGCGGTTTTGTTACCAACTGTATGGTTTACTTTGTAAATTGTTTACGTTTAGAAGCACTTCTTTCAATCAGTTGCTGAAAAACCGAAATTAGAGCAAATGTCGATAAAGTATTCGAATTTGTTATAGCGTTTTATAGTTTTAAAGTGGTTTCCAGAAGGCTGCTTAATATGAGATATATGGTAAATTATGGACCGGTAATTATAAAGTTGCATGGTATTATTCGTAGCGACTTTAGCTCAGGGAATAAAAAAAATACGGTTTAAGGCCTACTAGACCCCTTTCCGAGAGCTGGCTTTATATTAGGCCTATAGTAAATTATAAATCGATTTTCACAAAACTTTGCAAAATGATTTCTAGCCATATAGAACGAATTTGTGCCAAATCTAATATCAAACCGTGCATTATACCACCATTAATGTTAGTTTTTGTAGCAAAATGATCAGGTTTTTAGGGTAGTCGTTCCACATTTGGACTCATAACTCTCATCCTACTGAAGCGGTTATACTAGATTTCAATCCAAAACTGCTAAGCATAACAAGAAACAATTTAAGACGAACTTTGATGTTTTCTTTTGAGTTTTTGAAAGTGAGCGTCAACAGACGGACAGGGATAAATCGACTTAGAATTACTCAAGGAGCCAGAATATATATGTATGTATGTATTAAAAAACTGCAGTCAAAACCAAAAACAACTGTCGAACAAAAAACAAAAATTTGTGTACAACTTTTCGCTTTTTGAGTTGGTTTGACAGCGACTGTTTACATTTAATGAATCAGAAGTAAAAACAACAGTTTTTTTTGTTCAATCAAAAATTAAGAAGTGGCTTTTTAAACGCTGATATGCTTTATGGGGTCGGAGAGAATAAAAAAAAGTTTCACGCGGAATGACAAACTGAGTATACCCTTATTCACCACAGGTGGTGGTGGAAGGTATAAAAACTACAAAATTTACGATTGAAAAATATGCCGGAACATGGGTACATGAAAAATCGATAAATATGTGTATGGCATTTTTGAGAGAAAAATAATTTGTAAAATTCATTGGCCCATATTCTTTGATATAGAGTATGTACGACCAATGAATGAATCATTAGTTGTATGAGATTTATACCATTATGAACATTGTTACACGCATGAAGATACAACGATTGCGCTGGCAGGGACACATCGGAAAGATGAATGTGAATACTCTGGAATGGAAATCAATATGAAAGAAAGCGTAGACGAGGAAAACCTAAAAATCCCTGGTCAACCAAACTGGAGACAACGCACAAAAGAAACTGCTTGTTTTCTACGCATTTTCCATATAGCTACTCGGATAACTTTCTGCGCAATATAAGGTGTTTTTTGTCGCGCACACAAGGGTTATAAGAAAATATTATTTTTACATACATAATTCTTTTTTTTTTTTTGTCGCAAATGTGATACTTTTCCTGTTCGTTTCTCCTTTACTGTTGCGATAACGTTTAATGAATTTGCTACAGCAGTAGTCACCCATCATGCCCTGATCCAATGACTTCTCATTAACGAAAGATCTTGGTGCAATCTTTCACCTTTTCGTCACTCTTTGCTCCTACATTTGGAGAAAATGAGGCTAAATGGTTGTAAAGAAAATACAAGAAACCCGTTTGAACTTCAAACATTACTAATTTAATTAGTATTGCGGTTATTTTGTTGAACCATTTGTTGAACCGGTTCGAATCCCGGCCACGGTCAAAAATGAAAGATTATCAATAACAATTTTAATTAATTTTCATATTGTAAAACACCTTTCTTCATAAAAATAATTTAATGAAAATTAAATTTAATGAACTTAAGCCTAATTAAAAATATTGAAAAAAAAAATTACTAATTTATTTGTATATTTTAATGGCATGAAAGTCTTCCATTATTCTGTTTTTTTTTCCTAAAACTAACGTATCTATCACTTTCTAAAAAGAGTTCCATATGGGTAAAAACATATGAAATCAACCGAAAATATTAACATTTCTGACCTCAACACCTCCAAATTTGATAAGATTTTGTACACATGATCTATGGATCGGCACAATAATATCTGCCAACTTTCAGACATATAGCCTTCCAACTTTCAGAATTATGGCCATTGCAAGTTGGCAAAAATCAATAAAAATGCACTCAGATGCCTTAACACAATTTTTAATATCTCGAAAAGTATTCATTGTACGTTAATAATAAATGGCTCATTTTACAGATAAAAACATGCGCCATTCCAAAAAATTTTTTTTTTAATTTTCGATCAAGGATAATGTAAATAAAAAAAGGACTAAAATTTCCAAAGGATATATCTCGAAAATCAATATTTTTAAAAATTTCAAAAAAACATATGTTAATTCTTATTATGTTTTGTACAAGTCTGCCAAATTTCAATGTGGAGTCTTTATTACAACATGAGTTATTAAGAAAAAAGCAGGCGAAGGTTTATGTATTTCATGAAATGTACCAAAATACAAAAAGGTGACAAATTACAAAAAGAAGGACAAATCAAATGTAACGGAACTTTTTCGACTTTTCTTTGCTTAAACTCTTTTTCTCCATTGCTAAGCCTTTAATAAAAAGTACAACATAATGTTTTATCATTATTAAACACTTTATTACAGCATATTTATTTATTTCTGAAGGATTCCTATTAAAAAATCTGCATCTGCCGAGTAACGCTTGACTTTATTTTTTTTTATCTACAGGTTCAATAGAATGCAGCTTTTGAGTTCCAGGAATAGTACGCAAATCTTTAAAACGAATTTGAAGGAACCGTGCTTCTTCTTCGTGGTCTTTTGGAGTTAAAAACTCGAAATTACAGTTCAAAAGATTTTGCAGGCACCATTCATATAATTGTTTTGGAGTGGTTATTTGACCTTGTAATGGACGCTGTAAACTAGCTCGACGTGCCTCTCTCTTTACGGTACCTCCAAGACCGTCACTTGGGCCTTTTCCATGCCTTGTTGCAAAAAAATGCCACTCAGCATTACATCCAAAATCTTCCATATGATAACATAAATTGATAAAGTTCTTTTTATTTTTAAACTGGGCAGCACTACCGTCTGAAAAATACGTGATTTTCTTCGGGGTTGTTTTAAACTTTTTTCTCAAAAATACATTCAGGTGGCGATGGAACAGGTGAACAGCTACAGGATCGTGTACAAGACAATCAGATATTATTATGAAGTTTGTATGTTGTGTTTTTCCATCTGATTTAAAATAAATAGCAATTGGGTATAAAGTGGCCTGAGAGTTGTTCCAGTGAAATTCCTGGACTGCATCCTGAATAGTAAAAGAAGCATTTTCTGAAAAATCGCAAACTGCTATATACTCATTTTCATTCAAATTTGATTTTCTTTCGCTCAGATATGCTGCCTGCTGTTTTGCAATAAATTAATGAGGTAATAGAATTTGAAGCTTTTCACACAGGGAATCCACAAAAACGTCGGCTTGGCCAATCATTGTCTCCAAATTATCCCTATCTACACTAACCCATTGTTTATATGTTATTTCAACTATATCATTTTGCTCTAGTAATTGATTTAGTTTTGCTTTTAAATTTTTAATTCCTGGACACTTGTTACATTTACGTAGGTGACACTTTGAAGAAGATGGAATGCATGTCATTTGTTTCAAACAATCTTTGTAACATTTAAGCTGATAATTCGGAACACCAGCAGTTAATTTTTTTAAATTTATAGCATCAATCATCAGCTTTACATTTTGATGCTTTGTACAAACACACACGTTATGAGACCCACTCGCATTTGCTAGAATTATATTCCTCGGACGAAGTTGGCAAAACTTGGAAATACCTATTTTTATTCCATCATGTCGTTCCTTGAATAAGGCGTACATTTCTCTTAAGTTTCCAAGCAAAAGTCTTTTATTTTTCCAGACTTTTGTACCATTTTCAAAAACAGACACGAAATCTTTCTGTCCGGGCATACACCTGCTGACGTCATCGGATTCATAAAATGATTTTACTAAACTGCTTGTCACTGGTGAAATTTGACTTCCCAGTTTTGCGTTAGGAGTACTCATCACACCCTTTGTTTCAACCAAATGCTTAACTTTTCGCGCGATATAGTTTGTAACCAGGAATTCTTCCTCAATTTTATGTATTGTCCAGCTTTTTGGTAAAATTGTTAGCAGTTGGATTTTCTCACTATTTTTTGTTAATGTTTTAAACTTTTCTTTTAATTGTTCTATTATTTCGGATTGTGGGCACATATGCGAAGTTGATTGTGCTGAACCGTGGAAAATTTTGTTTTGAATCGAATCACTTATTTTCCTGAATTTTGCATCTCCGTACCGTTTTTCATGTGACTTCTTCTTCTTTATCGGAGATTGTTCCAGATACGGTAAAGATTGGTTTAATTTTGAAATAGCAACTTCTTCCGTGCCTGACGCAATGTCATCGAAAGTATCTACATTTTCGTTTATGTCTGAACCTTCTTCCAAATTAGATTTCTTCACATGCGAAAATTTTATTCTACATGTCCCACAAATTTTATTTGAGATCGTAATGTTTTTATCCTTAGTATACTGTAGCATCCATTCTTGGACTTGTCTTAAACTTTTATTGCACCCAGTGTGACCGGATTTTTTAAAAGGATTACAGCAAAATGTTGAATTGAATGGCATATTTTTTATTTAAATACCACAACCGAATGAATTGTGCACGACTTTTTTGTATTGACAATAGTTATAATTTATTTAAATATTTAGTCTCTTTTTTTTGCCTTTTCAAACGATCAAGTCACTTAAACACTATAACACTTTGACGTTTAGCACTTATGAAATCTAGTATTCAACTGAAGTTTGACTTAGAGTCTCTGAACTATTTATACTGTTTTTTTTTTGGTACAAAAAAATAGATATCAGGTAAAAAAATAAACGCCTTGCTTTTCTTGAATTGGAAAATTTGCGTGAACTACGGGTCATAAAATGTTTTTTAAATAGGGACTGAATTTGCTACTGCCAATAAGCCGGCCACAGGTCATAAAATATTTGTACATTTTTTGTGTGAGCAGGCAATAAATATTTCGCCTAGGTTATAAAGTCGAAAAAGTTCCGTTACATTTGATTTGTCCTTCTTTTTGTAATTTGTCACCTTTTTGTATTTTGGTACATTTCATGAAATACATAAACCTTCGCCTGCTTTTTTCTTAATAACTCATGTTGTAATAAAGACTCCACATTGAAATTTGGCAGACTTGTACAAAACATAATAAGAATTAACATATGTTTTTTTGAAATTTTTAAAAATATTGATTTTCGAGATATATCCTTTGGAAATTTTAGTCCTTTTTTTATTTACATTATCCTTGATCGAAAATTAAAAAAAAAATTTTTTGGAATGGCGCATGTTTTTATCTGTAAAATGAGCCATTTATTATTAACGTACAATGAATACTTTTCGAGATATTAAAAATAGTGTTTAGGCATCTGAGTGCATTTTTATTGATTTCTTCCAACTTGGAATGGCCATAATTCTGAAAGTAGGAGAGCTATGACACTGAAAGTTTGCAAACGCTATTATTATGTTTAACTTTCCCTTCGTACCAAATTTCATCCAATTCGAAATCGGTGCGGTCAACTCATTGGTTGATTTCATATGTTTTTACCCATATAACTTAAAGCAATTGCGATAGTAAAACCTCCCGTGTCTCTGGGTCCAAAAGTTTTGTTTCTTTCAAACGTGGAGCGAGTAATTCCGAGTTCTATTTTGACAAGTTTGGCTTACGGCATAAATCATTCAGGTCGCTTCTACTCATTAGTTTAATATTTGAATCACCAGTATAATTAAAACTCAGATCTAAATCTTCATTATCTGATGTTATAAAAGTGCTGTATGTTTATGTGTTGGTTACAGAAAAGAGTGTGGAAAATACACTACTTGCACTTGATTCTTGAACATTTCTGAAGCTACGGTCACATTATTAAATATTTGACCAAATAAGGATAACCACTACTCTTGTTAAAAGTTATTGAAATTTAACATGGGGTTAATATCACAAAATAAAACAAATTATACTGCTAGACATAGCAAAAATCGGTTTTATGTAAGATTTTGTATTGTAACCCAAATAAATTAAAGGAAATTATATTTCGTTTGTTGGTCCCGTTTTCTCGTCATATATTTTCCAAGTGTGACCGTGGCTTAAAAATTTCACTGCTCGTCGCTCTGCTAATTAACGGTTAATAAAAGTTCATTAAAACAAAATTAAATTTTTTCCGATTTGAAGTGTTTCTTTTTCTTATCATAATAATAAACATGTGAAAAAAAATGAGAAAAATTGCATTTTGCCCAGAAAAATTGGGTTTTGTAGCATGGTGCAATGAATTAAACAGAGATGTATTTGAAACGTATTTTCGTGTGTGGCTTTTATTACTGGTCTACTTTTGTGTGACTTTAACAAATATTTAAAATACTGTTCTGTATTTTGGTTTTAAAAACTTTGTGACAGTAACTATAGAACACCTCTGTGAAAAATCTTATTCAAATTTATAACTTCAATGAGAAAAAATAAGAAAACAAAAATGAAAGTTGCTTTCATTCATTTCTTTACTTATCTTTTTTGTGTATTTTTTGGTATGAGTGTGTGATTCAATAAACTCTGCAGGCGATCGTTTTTAACACAAAAGTAAACTTCAATGGATTTTCCAAAGAAACTGAAATGCAAACGCTTAAAGACACTGCGGCAAAACGAATTAAAGAAAAGAGTGACAACTGTTTTAGTTTGTGTTTGTAGTGATGTAAATTTGTAATTACAGAGAACAACATGTTTCTATTGTTTAGTCATATTTAAATTATTATTTTTATTACTATTATTGCCCTTATTGTTGTTATTTTTTTTATAAATTCTGTGCAGCCTTAACAAAATAACTGAGGGTACAAAAAAAATATCTCGTTGTTTTTTAATTTGACTTTTTTATTTCAAACTAATTAGAAAGATAACTACTGAGAGGGTACAAATGTGGAAAAGATCTACAGGGATAAATGCCCTAGAGTATACTCTATGGTGGATCTTAATACATTGTATTACCGTGTAAACTAGCCCTTGGATTTCAAAAAATCAGTTTTGTACCTCGCCCACATCACGAATCCCGCTCATATTTTGTTGGATGTTTTGTTTGAATAACCAAGATGATTGTACCGAATTTGAAACCCTTGTCTCTTTCCGTTTCCAAGATATGCAGAAATCTATAATGTCTTTGTACGAGAGATTCCACGTCCACTCCTCCAAACACTCCCATAAGTTTAGAGAGTTTGTTTAGTAATAACCAGTGTTCGAAAATAAATACTAAATATCGCTTCTTAGTGTTCGGTTCGGTATCTAGAAAATCATTAAAAAAAAAAACGTTTCCCTGTTTGTAATCTTTCGAACACAAAAATAATACTGTTTTTATTTAACTCAACAAAAGATGAGCACTTCTAATTCCGTTCGGTTCGGCTCATTAATGTTCTTCCCTTTTGGCTGGTGAAAAAAAAACCAAACATTTTTTTAAAAACAAAATACACATACGAAAGAAAAACCAACACCCAGCAAAATTATTTTACACAAACAAAACATATACACAATACACACACAAGCTGTTCGTGCTGCGGTCGTTACTAAATTTTTTTTTTTTTTGTTCATTTATTTATCAATGTAAAAAACGAAACACTATAAAACATAAAAATATAATGTTTGTCTACAGTAACAATTGTTCTGTTTTTAACGAAGAACAGAACACTATATTATGTTCGGCTCTTTCTTAAAAATAGTTGCGAACGGTATTAAGGGTTGTGTTCGTCTATACAAACAGTAAAAAATAGATACCGTCTCTGGGTGTGTGAGCCGAACGCTAAATAATGTACTGTTTATTTTCGAACACTGTTAAAAACCCAGCTATGTGTACCAAATGTGTACCGTTCTTAACAAATAAATCAGTCTATTTAATGCCACGCCCACTTCTCCTGCCCGCATTTTTCTAGATGTTGTCTATTAATAACTTAGATGCTTTAACCTTTTCGTTCGCAAAAAATACAAAAAAAAACACAAGAAATTTATGGGTAGAATTAGAGGTAGTCGTGGGGTTTTGCTCATACTTGTGGACCGTTCAAACTAAATTTCAATAGCAAAATTAAACGGAGTATATGTAACATAAACACATAATAACCTGGTCCCCATTGTCTTAAAAAAAATCCATTTCAACAGACAGGCTCACAAGATCTCAGAACATATGTACTGTATAGGGTCTAAGATTAATATTGTAGAAACTTCAAACGGAATAAAAAACTTATGAATACCCCTTCGACTTGGTAAAGGACATAATAATAAAATAAGTTTGTAATCAGAAAAAGTACTTAAGTTTTTTTTCCTTCTGAAAAATACCAAAAAAATAGTAAATAGTACAATATTTCTATACCTGAGTCTGATTTTTTTTTATCACTGGAGCAAAAGGTAAAGAAAGAGCATAAGTTATAAAATAAAGAGGGTAAGAGTTGGTATGTTTGTTGTTGCTGTTGAGATTGTAAATATGTATGTAGAATATAAAAGTAGACTTCCCAAGTAGCAAAGTGGCAACAATCAATGATAATTGCACCATACAGAATTGAGTATAACTGATAGTGGTTGTTGATATTTCTGCTACGATTCCTGCTGCTCATGTTGATATTTTTGTCTTTGGCCAAATTAAAGGATATAATTGTTTTACTTCATCAACCCAACCTGGTCTTCAAAAATAGCGTAACGAATTGAAGAAATACGGGAGAAAGAAGAAATAAAGCAATTTCCATTAAGGATAGATGCCATTAGGTGTAACAATTTGGGAAAATTGAAGTCAACAATTTAGCAATAGATTGCATATTCCTAACTGAGTTTCTTTAGTGGTGGTAACTGATTGAGTTTAATCCCGTATTGCTGGGAAATTTATTAAAATGTGTTTATTTTTAAGTGAGTCATTACTCATAGATTTTTTTCTTTAATTTAAATAATATTTAGGGGGCGTAACGAAACTCAGCAGCAAAGAATTTCTTAGGTGCCAGTTAAATGGTTATTTCAAGTAGCAAACAATTGTGTTTAAATAAAATTATCCATTGAACTGTCATATATTTTATCGTACACTGAATTTTGATTTTAAATTGAAAATAACAGCTAAAAACTCTAATGTTGAAATATTACAACGATACCAGTCTAAAACCATGCGATTTATTACTCAAGCGCCTTGGTTTATAACAAATACGGTTATATATAATGATCTCAATAGTTAACAGTTAAGGAAACCATGCAAAAGTTTAGCTCCAGATACCTTTCTAGACTGAGCAATTATACCAACATATTAGCCATTACCTTACTCGATGAAACAGAAGAAGTACGTAGACTTAAAAGATTTAATATTTTAGATTTGCCGTTTACATAATTTACAATATAATATACTAACATACACATATACTGAAAAGATATTTTAAATATAAGAAAATATGTTTGAGAGTTATTGAATTATAGTTCAATAAAAGCTGTTATTTTTTTAATTATTATAAAATTTGCTTATTGTTGTATAAACAGATTGTAAATATAGAAATTAATACAAAAAAAAATTTTTCTAAAATGACAAACGTTTGGTAACGATTTGAAAATCATAGCATTCTCAACAAAAAAGGGAAATTGTTTTCAAATTGGAAAAAAACATTAATTTTAAACTTGGTTTCAATCGTTATTCTCAAATGTTTTCTAAATGTTTATATTAAAATTATATATGTGGCATTTTGCCAAAACATCTTAAGTCGAGATAAGATAGCAAAAAAAGTTTTAAAAAAACTCGATGAACTAATTATTTTTTTCAAAAAATTTCGTTTATAAAACAAAATTTTAAAATGTTTCTGAAGGAAAATTCGTAAAATTAACAGCATTTTTTTCAACTTTTTAAATTTGACTTAAGATGTTTTGTGAAAAGGCCACAGATATATATATTTATTTAAATATACTTTGAATAAATTTTTTACTCACAAAAAATTCATATTTTTACTCAAGAAACTAAAGTTTTCTAAAGGTGAGTTCACTTCACGTAATATGTAATTTTTCTTTTATTGTAAAACACATTTAACTTTAATCGCCATTTTTAATGATTACACTAATTTTTCGGTTTAGTGCTGCCAAGCTTATTTTTGATTTGAAAATAACATTTGATATCAATTTGAAATCAAATTAATAAAACATTGTGTTTCAAATATTTATATTCAAATCATTATCAATTTGTATTCAATTGTTTATATCGAATAATTGAAAGAGACTTATGTTTGATGTTAAATGATAAAGTCATTTCACATCAAAGGTTTGGCTTCGTTGTTTGTTGGGACGGTGCTTATACTCTTTGTACACTTGCATACATTTAGGTGGAATGCATGAAAGATGTTGAAAATGTGAAACATGCGTTCATACTTGCAACATCTAACATCTACTATCAATAAAAAATATCACCATTTCTGAGAAAAAAAACTTTTATTTATTTTAAATACTTTTTTTCTTGTTTTAAAAATGTATATGGTATTCATTTTGATTAAGAATATAAAAAAAATTAAGCAAAAAAAGACTTGCAAAAAAGTAAAAACTTGACATATGGCAACACTGCTTTCAAAACAAATGCCATTTTGTTGCCACTTTTGTACTGATGGCACTAAAAAAATCAAAAGATGTAAAAGGGAATTTCTTATGTGAAAATAGCAACATCTTTGCAAATTTATGGTAGATGTTAGATGTCGACCAATGTAAAAAGGCTATTATGCAACTATCGCACAGTATATATATGTTATTCATATATTTCAAATCATTTTGAACTTAAGGAATCTTTTTGTTAAGTTTTATGAAACTGCCATTAGCTTAAGCAAAGTGCGAAACTGATCGCACATTCCGTACGGAATCAAAGGTTTTTTATTTTGTTTTTAAATGCATTGCTTATGCACATTCTGGTTGGGCCTACTTTACTGGTAACTATGTACTTTAGTAATTGCTTCATAAAATACAAAAAATCACTCAGTAAAGCCCTCTAATATTAAAATTATACTTTCTGATTTACTGTTTCTAAAGCATTATATTATATATAATTACATTAATCGTTTAAAAAATTCACATAACAAAAAAACATCGTTATTTTTAAAATTTAAAACGTTTGAAAATCGCTTAAATTACTACAGTAGGAAACAAAAAAACACTTACGTAAAATTAAATTTCTTTCAGTTACTTATCCCTTCTACATGTGCTACTTTTTGAATTTTCTATAATATTGAACTTAGAAACATAAAATTAAAGGTGCAAGGTCCTGTGTGAATGAGAACCTATAAGAAGAAAAATGTTGGTAATTTTTTTGATAAACCTAGACACATAAAATTTGTCACAGAAAGAAAGGGATAATGGTAATTTAACCATGATATGCGCCAAACCATTTCTAAGCTGACGATATATATTTTTTATATTTGAACTCGTAATTGAATTTATGGCACAAAATTTGCAAACATTTATGAAGGGAATACATTTTAGTCGCGTTTTTCTGGAAACACGGATTGGAAACCATATATTAACTTATTCTTGTTACACCCTCCACTGTGAAACTGTTTTACAAGGAAAGAAGTTTATTTTCTAAAGTAATCAATTTCGTTTCTTAAAACAAGATAATCCATTATAATTTCTTGATTTTAACTTGTTTCGTTCGTATTTAGTAAAACTTTCTTAAATAAAGAAACATTTTAATTAAACCAAGGCACACATAAGTTCATATATGTAAAATATGTAAGTAATTTTTGGCTTGAACGTGATCATGCAAAATTTTCTAAATAATAAAATTTAGTAAATAATTCTTTCCGTGTAATAGCCATTTAAGACCACATAAAGTATATATATTCTGGGTCCTTGAGTAATTTTAAGTCGATTTTGCCATGTCCGTCTGACTATTCATCTGTTGGAAACACGCTCTCTTTCGAAAGAACAACTTTCCCCAACAAATAATTTTTTGTCACAAAAACTAACATAGATAGGAGACAGAATGTACCGATTCAAATTAAATTTTGCCCAAATTCCCTTTATACCACTGAAAATTATACTACATAGAAGAAGATAGGCCCATAATTTACCATGGGCCCCATTTAAAATCCAAGCTCGGAATATACTTTAGTACACCTAAAGCCGTAACGAATCATGTTTTTGGGAGTAAAACTTGGTCTGTTATCATAGGCCCAATACAATGGTCACAATGGCAAGTAAGAAATATATTGTGGTAAAATTTGGTGCAATTTAGTCTTAAATGGCTGGAAACAACACCGTGTAAATTTGTGACAATCGGTCCATAATTTACCATACGTCCCATGTAAAGCTGCTTTTCGAAAAGCAATTTAAGAAGAATTAAATTCTAAAAAAATTGTATCACTATATTGTTCTTATTCAGGTCTTTAAATGCTTAAAAATAACTCAAACGAACTTTGTGATAACCGATATATAATTAACGATAGGTACAGTATACATTTTCCTTCTGAAAGTCACAATAATAAGCCTAATAATATTTTTGAAAAAAAATTAATATTTTTTTTTTTTAATTAGGCAAGTGTGAAGTCAGGTTTTATAAAGATTGGCTTATAATGTACATAAACCGCCGTGCTTAGGAAACAGTCAGTAAAATTCATTTAATGAATTCTTCAATTTGATGCCAATAAATTCCTTTGATAATTTTCTACTCATAAATTATAAATAGCAAGTAAGAAAGAATAGTCGGTCAAGGCCGATCATATAAAACACATCATGCTTATGTGTACATATTAATATTGATTTATCTATGTTTGTAAAGTTCGTTAAAATCGGTTTGAAAGTTTGTGAGAGACAGAAATAGCCCCCTACCTCCCCTTGCGGCCCTATTAAAACTACATAGCTTATGTGTCCATATAAATATATTTCTATATATAATTTAAATTTCATTAAAATCGATTTGATAGTTTCTGAGAGGCAGAAATTCGTGGCCAATAAGAAATCAAATTATCTCAAAAATTGCGCCCTGTACTTTGCGCACAAGGTTACAGGGACAGCCAGCCAGCCAGCCAGCCGGATGGACATCGTTGGTTCGACTCAGAAAGTGAGTCTAAGTCGATCGGTATACTTTAAGATGGGTCTAGGGACCAATATTTTAAGGCGTTAAACACATCAGCATAAATGCATAATACCCTCTCCACTATTGTGGTGTGGATATAAAAACATAAAAAAGTTATTTCAAAGTAAGAGAAATTATTAAACTTTGTCTAATATTGAAAAATTCACAACAAAATACAAAAAAAAATAATTAGAATTCTAGAGTTAAAGACTACAAAGAGTTAAGTTGTAAGAACAGACTTATCTTTAAAAGTCAGTAAAATATTTATTTTCAGTTAAAATAACACTCCGCTTATATTTTTAGCTATTAATAGCACATTTATCCTCGAGTGTGATAAGAAAAACTTAAAACATTTGTGTCTTTCGTATTCACTTAAACCAAAAACCCCAGTTAGTGATTTTATAATACAATTAAACATTTTCTTACATTTCAAAACAAATGGGTTAATCCGTCTTCCAACTACTACACACTTAAAATCCTTAATTTATACGTGAAGAAGCTTTTAATAGTCTAAAAAGAACATATACAATATTATTCTAAAGTTACAACGACATGCAATTAGGGGTTCTCTTTGAAAAAAAATTAAGGAATACATTTTTGTAATTCCCTGATTTTTTTATTTTTTTTTTTTTGCGGGAATTTTTTCAAAGTGTACAACCTAAATTTAAGTTTTGTGACATTAAATGGTACTAACTGCCAATTTTTTTAGGCCGAAAGATATGAAAGAGCAAATGATAACAAATTCAAGTGAATTTTAAGAATTTGTATCTGCCTGTCAAGTTTTTACCATTTATAAAGAATATAAGGTTGAAAAAAGAAAAAAAGAAACGCGTAATTTTGACAGAAATCTTTAAACTTATCAACGATTTTATGGTGGAGAGAGACATGATATTCGAGTTATTTTTCGACAAATCCTTATACAATTTTAACAAAGCAAAACAGGCGTCAAATCTTCCCATTCCGAGTCAATACTGGAAGATATCCATCCGCTCAAGTATTTGCCTTACTGCTATCACGATTTTTTTCTGAAATGTTTTTTTTTTTTTTTTTTTTTTGAAAACCAGGGCAAGTTTAAATACGCGCAAAATTGTTAAAATATATACACGCAAAGAAAAAACATTGTGGTGGTAAACATATTCTAAGAGCAACATATTATGATAAGATTCATGATTGTAGTCACCATATTACGATTATTATTGAATCATATTATGACCAAATATATTCCGAATATTACATCATAATATTTTTCCCTTAATCTTCTTATCGTGTAAATCATAATTAGTTACGAAGTAATCACATTTGTATCATTTTATTCATAATAAGTTAAGAAGTAATCATATTATCGTCGTATTAATCATTATACGTTTAGATGTAATCATATTATTATACAGTGGTGCTGTACCAACAATAAAATAAATTAAAATGTTTATTTTGTGACACTTTACAATTTTCTTAATGCATGTAAATACAATTTTTTATATTCTTATAAACTTGTTTTTTTTAATGGATATTTTTTTTTAATTGTTAACATGTTTAGAGGCAACCATAATATGGTTGTGGTTGATATGTTTACAGTAGCTATACTATTGCTTATATTTAATAAAAATAAAATTTTTTGAGTACCACAACAATAAATTGTTGCAATAAACATAGTGTAGTTGCCTTAACCATGCCCAACCATATTTTTTCTCTGCGTGTATGCAAATACATATAACGAAAAAAAGTTCAAAATGTGCACTCGAAAAAAAACTAAAAACATTGTGCTAGAATTTGACACTTTTTTTAGACTGGCGTTTTAACATAATTCGGGACCGCGATTTTAAGGTATGAGGTTGCACAACATATATTTACGAAACTCAAAAAGGGTTTAGTTTTTTGAAATTTCACAATAAAACTACCTTTAAGCAAAAATAAACTTTTTTCCAATATGCGCAGTCGTTTTATAAGCATATTAATTTTTTTCTTTTTTTGGGAAACAAAACAATTTTTTAGCAATATTTCGAAATTTTTGTTTGTCAATTGCTTCTAATTTTTTTCCAGACACATAAAAAACGAAGTTTCAAACAAAACAAGGCATAAATGATTAAAATCAATTAACACTTTCTGATTTTATTCACAAAAAACGAAAAATTTTAATTGATTTAAGGAAAGTTAAGGAAAAAACCTAATTGGGGTCGGCCATACATTGTATCCACGTATGAGCGACTCCTGGGCAGTTATGGGACTTTTTCTTCCATAAATTTCTAGTCTGTATTGAACATTTTTCATGGGAGCTCCCTTAAGAAATGGAGATAGCGGGTATGTGTGTTCAAAACACATGATTAAGATGAAAAATAAAGTGGGGTTGGTCATACATTTGACCCTTCAAGGGGCATCCTAGCCACTGCAGGGGCGAAATGTAAGAATTTTAATCATTTATGGCATCTTCGTTTTTTATGTCTTTATGAAAAAATTAAAAGCATAGCTGCATTTTTCAATTTTTTATGAATTTTTAACAAACAAAAAATTCCAAATATTGCTAAAAAAAAATTATTTTTCTAAAACAACTGCGCATATTTGAAAAAAGTTTAACTTTGCTTAATGGTAATTTTATTGTGGAATTTCGTCTTTTTAGCAATTTCAATAAACTAAACAGTTTTTGAGTTACAGGAATATATGTTATGCCGAAATAACGGTATATCTCGAAAACAAGAGCTAACCTAAAAGTCGATTTGCACTGTTTTTTCAACTAGCACAGGTATCAAGCGTTTGTGGTGTTGTTTGTAACACCTTAACATTATTATGACCCCTATTAAGGTATACCGATCAACGTAACCTACAGAAAATACTGACAATCCGTCCAAAATTTTCAAAAGTATCCATACAAGCTTCTTTCCGGAATAGAGTTTTTGTAGTCATAAACCATTTAATTATGTTTATCTTTAGATTTAATACAATACAATTGTATTGTATTTTCAAATTCTGCTTGCGTGCTCGTTGAATGCAGACGTGTTTTTTTTTTTTTTAACTCGGCTTACGGTATTTTTTTTTAACATAAATAAGTGTATATTTATGATTTAATAATTATATTATTTTTATTAAATAATATAAGATCAGCGAATGAATAGACGCTTTAAAATAATTTTTAACAAGTGAACATAAAATTTTTAATACAAATATTAAAAATTACAATTAACAAAAATATATGTATGTACACACATACATATACATACATTTTAAGCAAAAACATTTCTTGTTTTCTTTATTCCTTTTTTTTTATTCTCAACAACAAATAAAAAGAAGAGCACAAATTAACAAACAGTAATATATAAAAAAAAAACTCTTATGAATGCATATAATGCAAAAACAATAAAACAAAACGAAAGAAATGCATATGTTACATTGAGTGTTGACGAAACAAACGTAGAAAAAAGAATCGATGATAGCAATTATTTAACGGCTAAACCTATTACTCGAACTCGTTCCCTCTCGCCCTCTTTGTTTACAAATACGGTCGATCGTAATACAATAACAAATTTATTAACTGCAAGTGTTGCCACAGAGCAAAAAAAAACTTTAATAAGTGATGAAACGGTTAACCCCAAAACAGCCGCTATGGACAACTCAATAACTCAAGTAAAAACTTCTCAAAAACCTACAGTACAAGTTGGTATGGACAGGTACATAACAGTGCTTAAACGGGGGCGCAGCCCTACCTCTGCAGCAGTTGCTTCGGCCTCAAAAGTACCATCTTTTAATAAAATAAATTCCCAAAATCGTTTTGCAATTCTGGAGGATGAATCCTCTGAAGCACAAAACGTCATAAAATCGTCCAAGCCTCCCCCCATATATCTGAGGGAGCAAAATTCTACTGAGCTCATAAAGAGTTTGATAGCGGTTATAGGTGAAAATTCGTTTTACGTAGCTGCTATCAAGCGTGGTAGTATAAACGAAACAAAAATACAAGTCAATCATGAGAATGATTTTCGCAAAATTATAAGCAACTTTGAGGCACTTAAAAAAAACTTTTATACATACCAACTGAAAAGCAGTAAAGGTCTTCAAGTTGTGATTAAGGGTATTGACTCATGTGTGGACCCAGAAGAGGTAAAAACATTTCTAGAAGAAAAAGGCTTCAAAGTGAAGCATGTAGTAAACATTAAAAATAGAGAAAAAATTCCCCAACCACTTTTTCGAGTGGAGTTTGAACCCGGTGACGTTAAGCTTAAAAAAAATGAAACGCATCCCATCTATGATTTAAAATACATTCTGTACAGAAAAGTAACTATAGAGGAGCCGCACAAGAGAGGTGGTCCCGTTCAATGTTTGAACTGCCAAGAATTTGGCCATACTAAGGCATACTGCTATTTACCCCCTGTTTGCGTAGTATGTGGTGAGCTACACGGTACAGTTCTTTGCGATAAGTCTAAAACCGACCCCAACGTAAAAAAATGCAGCAACTGTGGTGGTAATCACACTGCCAATTATAGAGGATGCCCTGTATATACTATCGTCAAGCAGTCGGTTGGACCGAAAACTAATCCCCCTCAAATGCAGGTAACAAATCAAGTAAACAGTAATAACCTTCAGGCTCCGCAGCCTAGTAGTAACAGAACCTCTTATGCTAACGTCTTAAAATCAAACAATGTACCAATGCAAGGCGCTTCGTCAAGTAATGACGAAACCCCAGTTTCTAATCTAAGTCGTCTAGAAAAAACCATGGAAACATTAGTGCAAACAGTAAATAATTTTACAAACACAATGGGTAATATGATGCAGGAAATTCTTAGAATGCAATCGATGTTATTGCAAGCTATTCTTAACAAGCCATGAACTGTTTAAAAATTTGTTTTTGGAACGCAAACGGCATCCGCCAACATAAAAATGAATTAGAATACTTTCTTAAAAATAAACAAATTGATGTCATGATGGTTTCTGAAACTCATTTGACCTCAAGAAATACGTTTAAAATTAATGGTTATACTCTATATGATACCAAGGACCCTCGAGATAGAGCTTGTGGAGGTTCTGCTATATTAATAAAAAACCGAATTAAACACTACCCAATGTGTGATCATCGTGAAGATTATCTCCAAGCTACGAACATTTGTGTCGAAGAGCTAAATCGAAGCATAGTAATTTCATCTCTATATTCACCACCTAGATTTTCAATATCAGAAAGCCAATATTACAAATATTATAAGTCATTGGGGCCCTGTTTCCTGGCTGCTGGCGATTATAATGCTAAACATACCTTCTGGTGGTCACGACTAATAACACCAAAGGGTCGTGTTTTATTTAATACAATTTCTAAAATGAATTTAAATGTTGTCGCGAGTGGCCAACCAACATATTGGCCTGCTGATGCGCAAAAAATTCCAGATGTCATTGATTTTGGCGTTGTTAAAAACATCCCCACAAAAATGATTCACGTTGAAGCTTCCTTAGAATTATCCTCTGATCACACACCTACAATAGTTACTATAATAAACACCAGTAGAATTGAATCTCCCTCTGGATACATAGCGACGTCAGCTACACATATAAATTGGTTAAAATATAAAAAATATCTCAGTACCCATTGCACAGAAAATATTCCGCTTAGCACACCGGAGTATATAGATCGCTCTATTGTCAATTTTGACAGTTTTCTAAAACTAGCTGTTCAACATTCCAGTATTGCCCCTAAAAAAACCAAAAATAATAAAATATATTCCTCAGATGTCGAGCGTCTTTTGTCTGAAAAAAGGAGAGCTCGTAGAGAGTGGCAATTGCACAGATCCCCTCAACTTAAGAACTTACTAAAAGACTGTACAAAAAGGTTGAGAATGTTACTGCAGACTCAGAAAACGGCTTCACTGGAAAAATATCTCAAGGAACTTGATGCAACTCCACAATCAGACTACTCATTATGGCGTGCAGCTAGAAATCTAAAAAGGCCAGTTATATCTAAGCCACCATTAAGAAACTTAAATGGAAGTTGGGCAAGAAATGATGTTGAAAAAGGAAACCTGTTTGTCGATCATTTAAAAAACGTATTTACACCAAATATATCTCACAATATTGCGGTCGAGTTACCACCTGTTGCTGCTAGAGCAGCTATACCCTTCAGATTTGAGATAAGAGAAATCGAAAAGGCTATTTGTGACTTAAACACTAAGAAGACACCTGGTATTGATAAGATCAGTAATAAAATGCTTTTAGAGCTACCTCGCATAGCAAAGAAAATTATTCTTTTTATTTTTAATGCTATCTTACGCCTTGAATACTATCCTCAAAAATGGAAGGTTTCCTTAGTTACCATGATACCAAAGCCAGGTAAAGATCATACAAAAGTTGAGTCTTATAGGCCTATTAGCTTATTATCAAATATGTCAAAGCTGTTTGAGAAATTATTAGTTTCAAAATTAACACCGATCTTAAGTGAAAATAGATGTATTCCAAACCATCAGTTCGGATTTAGAAGAAAACACAGCACAATCGAACAGACTCATCGAATAGTAAATGTCATAAGAACAGCATTTGAAGAAAAGAAATATTGCTCAGCACTCTTCATCGATGTTTCGCAAGCTTTTGATAAAGTCTGGCATGAAGGCTTATTACATAAATTGAAACAAAATTTACCAGCTAACACACACAAGCTGCTAGAAAGCTACTTAGTCGGTCGTCAATTTATTATTAAAGAAGGAAATTTCTTAAGTTCACCTCAGCCCATTGACGCTGGAGTCCCACAAGGCAGCATCCTGGGCCCCCTATTATACTTAATTTATACTTCGGACATGCCAACCAGCAACTATACACAAACTTCAACATTTGCAGACGATACAGCTTTTCTAAGCATCCACGAAAACCGTTATGAAGCATCTCGTTACTTACAGCATCATATATTTCAACTAGAAATATGGTTAAGACAGTGGAGAATAACGGTCAATGAGCAAAAATGTGTGCATATAACATTCACCTTGCGCCGGGAATCTTGCCCCCATATTACAATCAACAATCAAATAATTCCTCAACATTCGCATGTAAAATATCTCGGTATACATCTGGATCGGCGATTAACGTGGAAATGCCATATAGAGGCAAAATTAACTCAAATGAAACTAAAAGCCATTCAAATTCATTGGCTTATTGGTAGAAACTCTGTCCTTAGTCTCGACTGCAAACTTCTTCTTTACAACTCCATCTTAAAGCCAATCTGGTGCTATGGTATTCAGTTATGGGGCACTGCCTCGGCCTCTAATATAGAAAAAATTCAAAGGCGCCAAAATAAAATTCTTCGAATAATCACAGCTGCCCCTTGGTATGTTAAAAACTCAAATATTCACAAGGATCTCAATGTTCCATTAGTCAAAACTATGATTACAAAATATGCGGTAAAATATTTAAAAAGGCTTGAACAACACCCAAATCCACTAGCTCGAAATATCTTAAATCATGGCGGCCACACTCGCTTAAGAAGAAGAGACACTGCAGCACTTACCCAGTTAGATGAGCGATAAACACTTATATATGTGAACAGAACCCGTGATGAAGAACATTTTTGTCTGGCAATGGCAGGACATAAATAAAGTATTAGGATAAGATTTGATTAATTATTGTTAGTTCATATTAAATATATGAAGATTCAATAAATAAATATTGAAAAAAAAAAAAAAAAAAAAAAAAAAAAAAAAAAAAAGTTTATTTAAGACCAAAATGAATCAAATAAAAATAGCCCATTTTCCAATTACCAAAGCAATTTTTTTTTTGCTTTTTGAAGATTGCGAGTGAAGGTGGAGTTAGTGGTCGAAAGAACGAAGTAGAGAAAAAAAAAACCCAACCTAAATTGAATTTTTAAAATTTTTATTGTTGCTAAAAAAAATTAATTAAAATTAAATAAGTAAATGAAGTTCACAAAGATACTATAAAATAAATAAATCCAGCCGAGCCACACCATCGCCAACTCCATCCAGCGTGGGAGAAGCGGAGCAGCACCACCGCTCCTGGGGTGCATAGGTATTTCAGGTTTTCCGACCTGTACTCAACATTAACATGAACTAGTAAGACGTACGTGTGTGTAGACAGTTCCTTTTTTTATATTTTCTAACAAAAGAAAGAAAAAAATATAATTTTTAAACAAAATAAATAAGTAAAGGTAAAATACACAAAGATTGCGCTGAAAACGTTTTTTTTTGTTACGTGGAGAAAGTTTTTGCAGCCACGACTAGTTAGGGAGAGCTCTCGCGAACTAGGATTAGTACCGGCGGCAATTGTTAAGTTCCCGGTTATTCTCTGTAGTTTCCCTTAAAGCTAGAAAAAAAAGAAAGTAAAGGAATTTATATTTAAATAAAAGAAAAAGGAATCGTTGAGTGAAATTGGATTTAATACTGGGAATTACGCGGACTCCAGGACACATTACGGACGGACAGGAAAACCCCCTTCCATCTCCGCTTTGTGCAGGAAAAGCCGGAAAGTGTCCCGCTTAAATTAATGGCTTAGGAGAGGGAGAGTCAATTAGTGAGCAAGATCTGTCCTGACTGGAAAATTAGAACTCAACCATTTATGTTTCAAAGTAAAAAAAAAGAGAATTTATTGCTCAGAAAAGAAAATTAAAAGTAAAATTATAAAATAAAGCTAGAGTTAAATATTTTGATTTTAAAATTAAAGTAAAATTTAAATTCAATACTGTGGAATTGGAATGAAACCGAAATTAAATGATTTGCATTTAAATTAAAACTTTGAAATTTGAACTAAAAATAATATAAAATTAAGTCAGAATTTAATAATGCAAATTTAAATAAAAATTGAAATTGAATTAAAGTTTAATAATCAGAATTTACATTGAAATAAAATAATACCACTTAATAGTGTAAAGTTAAATTAAGTCGAGATTAAGAATTTTAACAATTTGAATTTGAAAATTAAAGTAAATTTCTTAAAACTAGTAATTAAAGTTTAAAAGCTTGTTGTGTTAACTGAAACATTGTACTTTGGTTTTTTTTTATACCAGTTGTATTTAAATTAAATGAGTTTTTATTATATATATAGGCAAAACTAAGCAGTAAAAAAATGAAATATATAAATTTAAAATTAATTTTATAGCGTGTTATAATTAAAAATATGGACGGATAATTTGAATATCGGCAGTAAGTAGGGAAGGTAAGAATTTGCAGGGAACGTTTGGGGCATCCTTAAGCCTGGATGTCATGGCGGGATCATTCATCCCGAGTGGGAGGGTAACCGCTGGCGCAACACCAGCCAGTCAAATTGTTCGCTGGGTAATTTAGCAGGGAGATTAGAATTAACCTACTCGGTGCCCCTTTCTTTTTTTAATTTTCAGAAAATTGCTGATATGATTTTTTTTGTGTGTGTGAGTAGGTATGCACAGAGTGGTAGCAAGAACCACCCCATATCCGGCGAGCTCCTAGCCCGGCAAACGCGAGCATATCAGCGCCGCTTCCCCTCTGGCAACACTCGTTTTGTCATGTTTCGTAGTACCATAAACCACCACCGTACCGCACACTACAAAATGGCTTTGCAGTGGACAGAAGAAGAAATGCTCTAGCTCCAATCTCAAACTGAAACGGACACCTGTATGTTTATGGCCATGCACGGGATGTAAGTAAAAAGCGTTTGCACACTCGATGTTAGGTGTACCGTGAGGCTATGTTCGTTTTATTACAGGTAATCGCAGAAGTATTAAATACCCAGCAAAAACTTCGCCTACAAAATAATGTGTTGAGTAATCAGAAGAATATAAAAGCACTACTTACAATTCTACTGAAAGACCCAATGAATTTTACAAGGGATATCCCAAAATGAACGCATTCAAAAGTAAGTCATTATTTTTTTTACTTGAATACATCCAGAAAAAAGTAGTTATAGAAGTTGTTATAGAAGTGTTAATGAAAAAAGGTACTAAATTATAAATGAAAGAAGCTATTCATTTTGAAAAAGTAGCCGAAGTTTTTACTGGGTACAGCTGTAAAAGTACGATCTTTTGTTAACAGCTAGTACCAAGTAAAAACTTCGCTTACTTTTTCAAAATGAATAGCTTCTTTAACTCATTATTTAGCAGCTTTCTTCTATAACTACATCTATAACAGCTTCTATTACTACTTTTTTCTGAATATATTTAAGTAAAAAAATAATGACTTACTTTTGAATTCGTTCATTTTGGGACATCCCATGTAAAAATCATTGGTTCTTTCAGTAGAACTGTAAGTAGTGCTCTTATGTTTTTCTGTTTACTCAACACATTATTTTGTAGGCGCAGTTTTAACTGGGTAATACAAAACAAGAAAAACACAATATTTTCTTAACGCCATAGATATTCTGTTTCAGAATTGATTTGGCTTATGAATAATTGTTTTAAGTTTTGAATTGTTACACATTTCGACAAAGTTTTTCTGTTTGTACTATTGATTAACTTGCTATACATTGGCATTTTACAAAATCATGTCACATTTTTTAAGACTTTTGGCTGAGTTATAACTCTTTGCCAATAAAAATGGTACATTTATAAAAATAAGCGCACAATTATGCGCTACGCAATAAGACAGAGATGCAGTAAGTAAAGGAACTCAACAAGTTTTTGAAAAGAAAAAATAACATTTCAAGTGCTACGGCTTTCTCTTAATACGAAGCAGGTTTGTAAGGGAGAATACTTTTTGCGTCAAAAATTTATTGCTTCAAAGTGGGAACTCACCATATAAAATGCATGCCTTCCGTCAGCGGGATGGTAAGCGAAACTCTTACCTTTCTCCCTTACAAACCTGCTTTCATTATTTTGTTATAAAGTACATGAAATTATTCCCATACCACAATATTGGAGAGGGTATCATAAATATGCGCCTAAAAATATTATTTCTTAAGTCTATGGAACAAAAATCCTTACAGACTCTGAATTTATTATTCTTTAAATAATTACATATGTACATATATTTGATATAATAAAATAAAAACTCTTAAATTTGATTTTGATGCAACAAACTCAACAATGGCCCCCCCAAAAAAAAAAATGAAAATTTATCCCAAATTCTGGGCTATTTTTCATAATGCATATGACCCCATTTTTATACCCCACCACCACCGCTAATTCAATTGTGAAACTTTTTTATTATACATCTACGACCCCATTTAGTATATATATTCCGGCTCCTTGAGTAATTCTAAGTCGATTTAGCCATGTCCGTCTGTTTGTCCGTTTGTCCGACTGTCTGTCTGTTGAAAACACGCTCTCTTTCGAAAAACTCAAAACAAATGTACAAACTTGGTGTCAAATTGCTTGTTGTTATTCTTAGCAGTTTTTGGATTGAATTCAACTAAATCGGTTCAGTGGGATCAAAGTTACGAATTAAAATGTGGAACCACCACCCTAAAAAATTTATAATTTGGTAACATAAATGGTGGACTAATGCACGGAATGATATAAGACTTTGCACAAATTCATTTTATACGACTCGATGTTATGCTGGTAAATTTCGTAAAGATCGATTCATAATTTACGGTTGGCCCCATATAAACCATTCCCCCGGAAAACAGTTTAGTAAGCCTAAAACCGTAACATATAATGCTCTCATAATACAATGTGGTACGTCACAGTTTCATAGCACTAGAAATCACACTGTCGGATTTCGTGAAGATCGGTCCATAATTTACTAAGGGCTCTACATAAGCCATACTCCCGGAAAACCTTTAAATGCGCTTAAGACCGTAATTAATAATGCTAACACAATAAAATTCAATACTTCACAGTTTCATAGGACTAGAAATCAGACTAATAAATTTCGTGATGATTGGTCGGTCTATAATTTATCATATACCCCATATAATGCCCACTCTGGGAAATTAATTAAATACGCCTAAAACCGTAGCAGATATATTTATTGTGGTAAAATTTGTTCCAGCTTAGCTTCTTTTAGCCAAAGAAAAATGGCATGCAATTTTGTGATATACGGGTTATAATTTAGCTGAGATCCCACAATAAGCAGCCTTCTGAAATTTCACTATAAATGATAAAACTAAATTGCCCACTGTATTGATATTTATTGAAATTTATGTTTAATAATTCTAGAAATCACTCTACAGAATTTAGAAATGATTTATAATTCACAATGGGTCCAATATAAATTCTACTCCTGAAAACCATTTAATCATGATATTTTACTGAAGCTAGTTCAAATTTCTAAAAAGAAAAGCATAAAACTTTCTGATTATCGGTCAATAATTAAATAAAAGTCTAAACAGCCCACTCCTGAAATATTCGAACTGTCGGTGAAGGGTTTCAAAGATTCGGCACAGCGGAATATATCAGTCTTACTTGTTTTAATAAAAAATTACCCCAAAAAAATGCAAAATACCCCAAAAAAATGCAAAAAAAATCGCACGATAGATAGCATGGTTGTGCCTTCGGTCATGCGCACTGGCTTCGCTAACTAAATTACCTCTGCATAGCCAGCAAGGATTTTCTCCACCGTGGTATAAGAATTCAGATTTGTGAGACTAACCCTAGAAATTTTTACATAAAATTTTATAACATTTGTGTAAAATTGTGTAAATCAAAAAAATTGCCCCAAAATTGCGTTTTTTTTTGTCTTATGTAAAGTTTTGGGGACATTCTGCATTTCTTTTTGGGGCAACATTTCCTGTGGTCATTTTGCCCTCCATTCCAAAATGAACAATAGGTCCCTGGTAAGCCGCCATCTTAAAATCTTATATAGATGCAGATATATATCTAAATATGTAATATTTAGTTCTGGCCATTATTGCCCATGGGTCACAAATGGGGTACACTTGCGAAAAAAATTAAGGATTGTAAGGAATATAGAACGCTCTTGTGAACGCCGAGAAAATATATTTCTTAATATGGCCACCGCAAACAAATCTATTTTAAACGAAGAGTTTTTAAACATGTTTATTTAAATTATAATATTATCAAATATAACAATATTATGGTTAAATTAATCCTCCTTAAGAAAGCCGCAACCATATTATAGTTGCCTTCAATCCTGTTGTGATCAATAATAACACTATTACGTTTACCACAAACAAGAATTGGATGCTTATAATTGGTAAACAATTGTGGTTATTTTAAACCATAACATGTGTAGAGACAACCATAATATGATTGTGACTTTTATATGCCACTTCTGAAAAACACTTAAACAGGGCTAAAGTCTTAATAAAAAATAATATTGCAATAAATTTTGTCCAATTTAGTTTTTAATAACTAAAAATTAGACAGTTTTAGTTTTCTATACTTCATTAATATCTGTTCACAAGAGTAAGTATTTTTTACAAAAAAAAAAAAAAAAAAAAAATGTGGCAATACTTCGATTGAAAAATTAGACAGTACAGCAATTCTGTTAGTCCCCTTTTACAAAGTGACAGACGAAGTTTGTTGGTAAGGGGGCGACGCTGTATGCGTGACACACTTTACTTTTTTCCTCTCTCGCCTACAAACTTCGTCTGTCTGCCTTCTGTTTGTCACATTGTAAAAGGGGACTAACATGTACCGGAATTCTGTAACTTTTATTTCGTCAAAGGGTACAAAAAACTATAAACAACTTATCATGCACACTACCTAGCAAGCGAAAATTTGAGCAAAACAGTCTGATAGCCTGAACACCACTTATGTATTCAGCTGTGTCACAGAATTTGTACGAAATTGAAAATTTACATATTTTTTAATTTGTAACGTTTTTCTTTTGCTTTTTCAGACTTTATACGTTTTCATAAATCCGAAAAATCAAAACATTGCATTGCAGGAACATTTTCCTTTTTTTAGGTAAAAATTTTTAGCCAAACAACTGCACCAAATTAAATGATTTTTTTAGATTCAATGATGAAACAGAATTGAGTCTTCAACTTCAGGCAAAAATTCTAAAGCCCATAATTAAAACGTAGGCAGTAACTTATAGGGTATTCATTTAATCGGGGTTTTGCTTTAATCGGTTAATCGCTAGATTAATTAACCGATGTTTTGGTTTAATCGGTTAATTTTGTTTTTGATAGATTAACCGATTAATAAAGTTTTTTTACAAATTAAGTAATTTTAATTAATGAAAATGCATAGATTATTTATTATTTAGAGTTTATTAGTAAAAAAACAATACCAAAAAAAGGCAATTCTTGAACTAAAACAAGCAAATAAAAAAATAATTCATAAATATATAATACATATTTGTTAACTAATAGATATTTAGGATATTCACAATGTGTGCTACTAAGTCATATTTTTATAATATCCTAATATTTTACAATAGTTTAAAAAAATTATTGTTGTCTTTAGTAAAAATATCCTAAAATAATAAGACTTCTTATGCTTTGTTTATTGTTTTGTCATAACTACTCAGTAGAGACCTAAATTATGAGGGTTACTGACAGCACTCATATTTAAGACTACCTTGTGAATCCCCCAATTATGTTTTAATTTAGAAAAAAGTGTGTGTAATCATGTTGAGTCACACCACTCTTTTCCCCCCGTTTGACCTACACAGCTGTTGGCTTTACAATGCTTTTATGCAAAATAATTCACAATTATAATCTGTTTGCTTGGGTTACAAAAAAATCAGTTTAAGGTGATCTTATAAAATAATCATTTAAAAAAATTATTTGGTTAAATGTTTAGCATATAAGGGATACTTTTCTTTAGTTTTGATACAACTTGAGTTAGAAAAAATTCTTTTACCTATCGTAGATGTTGTAGAAATCGAAAATAACCCACAATAAGGAATATCTAATTTCTCAGTCCTTTTAGTAGATTTCTATAAACATAAATTCTTCCATTAAGCAATTAGAGTCCTGTTTTATTTTTTTTTAAATTTTTAGCACTTCTATCGGGTGATTTTTTAGATATTATCTTTTTGGCAACACTGGTTTAAACAGCTGACGCACGTTTCGTGTTTTGTTTCACTGTCAAACATCTTCAGTTTGGTCTATAATTTAACCATGAATCGTCTTACAAACGAACAACGCTTGCAAATTATTGAATTTTATTATCAAAATGCGATCCACTTTTTTATCGAAAAATTGTGTTCAGCGACGAAGCTCATTTTTGGCTCAATGGGTACGTTAATAAGCAGAATTGTCGATTTTGGAGTGAAGATCAGCCAGAAGCATTGCAAGAGCTACCAATGCATCAGAAAAAATCACAGCTTGGTGCGGTTTATGGGCTGGTGGCATCATTGGACCGTACTTCTTCAAACATGATGCGAATCGTAACGTAACTGTGAATGGTGAGCGCTAATGTGAGATGATATCCAACTTTTTTTTGCCCAAAATGCAAGAGCTTGACTTGCATGACATGTGGTTTCAATAAGACGGTGCCACATGCCACACAGCACGCTTAACAATGGACTTATTGAGAGGCGAGTTCGGTGAACATTTTATTTCACGTTCGGGACCGGTCAATTGGCCGCCTAGATCGTGCGATTTAACGCCTTTAGACTTTTTTTTGTGGGGCTATGTTGAAGCTCATTTCTATACACACATGCCCGCTTCAATTGACGCATTGGAAGACAACATTGAAGCATTTATTCATGAGATACCGGCTGAAATGTTGGAAAGAGTATGCCAAAAATGGACTAAGCGGATGGACCATTTGAGGCGCAGTCACGGTCAACATTTGTATGAAATAATCTTCAAACATTAAATTATATGGACCGTACTATCGATTCAAATAAAGATTTCATGCATTTTTCTGAATTGTATGTGTTTTTTTTAACTTTCCTATAGCTCTAAAAAATCAAATAGTTATTTCAGGTTATTCTGTTAAAAGGTTGTTTGTGTTACTATCGAGAGTTTCTTCTGTTGTCAGGTCATCATCCGACTCATCCTGACAAAGCTCAGCACCGAACATTCTGCAAAAAAGTTTATTTCCGAACTCCTTAGTTTCTGTTTTGAACTGTATTTTAAAAATGTATTACAAGAAGGAAATATATTTCATGCAAAAATATTTTCTAAACACATATCTTTTGTATATGAGACGAAATAGATAATTAAAAACACAAATATGTTAAAACACCACAAAAAATTAAAAAATTTTGTTACATCGGTTAATCGCCTGAAATTAACCGATCAGTTAATCAGGTGGTAATTAATCGGTTAACCGATTAACGGTTAACCGAATGAATACCCTAGTAACTTCTTATTCTCTCTCATTTTTTCTTTTGTTCTTAATTTTCTTTGTTTACAAAATGTATGAAATTGAATGAAAGTTTGTATGGTAGCATTGCTAAGAGAATAAGTGCCGGTTCACACACGTCAAGTTTGACTGGTCAAGTCTTGAGTTTTTGGCAGAGAAATGAAAAGAGAATGCCACTTCTTTTCCCTTCTCTCCTTAAAGATCAAGACTTAAAGAGACAAACTTGACGTGTGTGAACCGGTACTAAGTGTTTATATGTGAGAGCATTAAAAAAAGTCCCCAAAATAAAATTGATTGATCTGGCAAAATTTTATGTCAAACTGTATGGAAAACATCGTTCAGCCCCAGTTCTGTTTCATCATTCAGTCTTAAAAACTTGTTCTAGTTTTAAATTATCAATTAAATAAAAAAACATGATTCTCCATCTTCGCTCCCAGTATATACTTCGTCGTTTAACGACTCTTACGCCAACTATTACTGAGATTTGAACAAATTACTCCAGGCTGCTCTTTTAAATGTTGTTATAAATGTTAGGAATACTTGTCTTTAGCCACATATTTTAGCAGATGGGCATAAACTGCGACCCGTTTGTCAGATTTAATACATTGTACTCGCTCAAAAATTATAAACTCTGAATTTAGAACGCAGTAGTCACCTGGAAAATGCAGTTTTAAAAAAAGTCTACAGATACACATATGCATATGAAATATGTATATTATTACTATTATGGATTTATGTCTATCATTTTTGTGTAAGCCTATATAAAATTCCAATTCTTTATTCCATAGTTCATCTTAAGGTCACTCCTACAATTTAATCGGACTCATAATGAGTTCACCAAAATTTCACGACATTATTTTTAATTTTCTAATTTTCAAAAGCTATAAATTTTTATTATGACAACTTTTATTATAAACAGTCACAAAATTCACTTATGATGATGATAAAAATTATTTGATAAATAAATTTTGTCGAAAATTAAAAAAGAAATCTTAACTTTGTATTTTTTTTAAGTAAAATAGAATTAACAGAAAAGGTGATAAGTCACAAAAACCTTTGTAAAAACAAAGATCCAAAATTTTTGGTTGCATTTACAGACTTAAAGCTGGAGGTCCGCACCACGCGTTACTCGCTTTATCGCTGCATACGGAGCTGTCCAAAAATTAGAATTTGTGTAGTTAAACGTTGTAAGTGACATGTACAAAAGCGTAGATGCCTTGAGGCGAACAAATCAGCTGATTTTGACAAATAAAATTTTATTTTTACTTGTGCTGCTGCTGGTTAGAAAAGCATGTTAGAAAAGCATGCACTGCGTGGTTAGCATGCATTGCGTGGGGGAAAAAACGCGTGGTATGGACCTCCAGCTTAAGAAATATTGAGAACTGAAGATTTTAGCAAGTTTTTCCCTCTCTTTTAAAATTTATTAACATTGACTTAGCTCCTTTACAAGCGATGGTGATGATATATTTATCCGTTTTAGAGCTTTTATTTATTTTGCTATCGATTTGTTAGTGCGTGCATTTGTTTGCATATTTAACCCTTTGTTGCATATTTTAGTTAAATGAGCATTTTTAGAAGTTTTAATGAATATTCCGCGTTTTCAGAGCATATTTTAATAGTTAAAAAAATTTGTTGTTGCTTACAATGGCTTTCAAAGCGAAACAAAAAAAACTATTGCAAATTCTGGTTAAGAGATATATGTATTTGTATACAATACGCGTTGCTTCGGAGTCGCCACCTACTTCTTATTTACACTGCACATGTATAAAGCCCAAGCAAGAAGTGTTAAAAGATAAATGTCATTCATAAAACTGTTCTGGGTGGGACAGCAGCTAGCGCGTCATTGTCATTATTTTTTATACACAACCAAAACGTTTGCGCTGATGTGTATTACACATAGAATTATGGGTTCTATATCTATATTTAAGTATTTCGATCAGTGCTGCCAAAACTATTGGTTGAAAATATGACAAAACTTCAAAAAAAATCTGATAAAATCGTAAAATAAAGAAAAAACGCTAAAAACTGCTAAGATTAAAACCTTAAAATTTTTAATATTTTAAATTTGCTAAAAAAAATGCTCAATTTTTACAAAAAAATATATGTAAGCTAAAACTCTGCAGAATTAAAAAAAAAAACAATATGCTAAAAATCTGCTAAAAAAAAAGCAAATTTAATATACATACATTTGTATAAAAACTTTTATTTTTTTAATCGGTTTTTTGACGAGGAAATATGCTCAAAAGCAGTAAGCATATTTTTTAAACAAAAAATTATGCAATTCCCCAACTCAATCTGCTAAATCTAGCAGAAAATGTGCTAAAATCTTAGCACTGATACCGATCGACTTAGTATTACTTTCTTAATTGAACTTATGATGTCCGATGGTAGGTATTAGGGATGGGCAAATTGAAAAAATACATCGATATTTTTTAAGAGTATCGATATTTATTATTTAAAAAATATCGATTAATCGATATATCGAACGTATTTTGCTGAAACTATTACCAAATTAAAAAATTTAATATACCTTTGTACAAACATATTATATGTAATTACATTGTAACTTTTTATTGTTTCATTTTATTTTAAAAAATTAATAAGAACAAAAAATTCAATCAAAACAAAAAATTCAATTATAACAAAAACAATAGGGAAGAATGCAAAAAACCTATATGAAATCTAAAAAAAAAGTATATTACGAAAAATTTAAATGGAAGTACCCAACTTACCTTAAAACTTGAATTACACCCCAACAGTACCAACTTTAACTAAAAATGTTTTTGATTGTTTTAGTCAAACCAGTAATCATTAGTAGGAATGCGATTTCCATGCAAATGCATGTTTCTTGTCGATAGTCTAAAATCGATGTCGACCAATTATCTTTCCGAATCATTAAATTTGCGTTAAAATGGCATCGATTGTTTTTGCATATTATTACATATTTTGGTTTTAAATGCATATTTTTGCATATTTTAACAATTTTTGAGTGATATATTTTTTTAAATTTCTATATTATAAAAAAGCTCTTCAAAAAATTTCCAAATTGTATACAAAAAAAAAAATTTATTTTAAATCAATTAATAAATTTGTTTGAGCTCTGCTTAAAATACAAGATAAAAAAATATTTTTAAAGGCTCCATCACCAGTTGCAATTTTGAATGATATGTATTTTGTTTACTGTCACCACCGCAGCCAGTATTAACAAGGAGGGGAACTTGGATAGATGCTTCAGAATTCTATTCAAAAAACTTTGAGCAATTTAAGAATGGTATTGAAGAGCTTGTTGCTACCGCAATAAAAATGCAATAAAAAAAGTAAAAGAAATATTAAATTTGAATAACATCAAAAATCAATTACAATTTGTATTTTCAACTCAAATTAATTGATATGGCAGAAAGTAAAATTAACATGTGGAAGGAAAAATAGCCCGACAAATTGAAAAAAAATCCAAAAAAAAATACAGGAGTTCAAAAAATTAAACAAATTTCAACTATTTTTGATCTGGAATTTAATGTGGGATCTGAATTAGAAAATTAATATTCTCCAAATAAATTGGCATCCTTCAATTATGCTTCAACTTCGGTTGACGTTGAGAGATCATTTTCCATGTACAAAAGCTTTTTAACAGACAAAGGCTTACTTTTGTTAATATAAAAAAGTATTTGTTTGATTATGCAAACAAAAATTTAAATTATGTAGTTATTTAAATTAAGTTTTAAAAAATATACCTTTGAATAACTAAAGAATAAAATCAACAATAGAATTTTTTTTGTTTTGTTTTAAATAAAACAAACGTTTTTTTGAAAATGGTCAAGTTGTTAGTGCATATTTTTTATTTTTTTAATGCATATTTTGGAGTTTTTAGTGCATATTTTATGCGCATATTTTCAATTTTTTAGTGCATGAAAATCTCATCCCTAATCATTAGATATGGACATCAGGAGTACTCTCTGTTTATGTGCTCTCCTGTCAATCTTCTTCTTGTATACGGCACTGCTTCTTATAAATGCCAATCATTTTAGATCTTTATATTAGTTTAAAAAACATATGATGCATGCAGTGATGCCTATTCTTAAAAAAACATATTGTTTGGAAAACGGATAAAATTTTGAGTTTTTAATGAAGACTGACTTTAAAAAATATCGAATTCGATAGTCGTATTTTAATATCGACATATCGATACATCGGTATTTTAAATATCGGCGATATATATCGATTATTTTTTTCTTAAATATCGATATTTTTATATATCGATATTTTTTGCCCATTCCTAGTAGGTATTACATGGTCAAGCTTCACCGACTATATTGTCGTAATGCGGTTTCCTTTATGTCGGAAAATTCAAGTGGATATTTAAATAGTTGTAAGACTTTTTTTTATATACAAAGAATCCTTGCAATAAATTTAAAAATTTTTATTATGACATCGGTTTATATAGACAAAGTAAAGCTTGCCATCTCTGAACTAACACATTAAATGTATTTGAAAGAATTTGTACTTAATCTCAGTATATTGTTGGATACATTTTTATTTAAGCCAAAAAAAAAAAAAACTAAAAAAACATGAGGTCATTGACAATAAACTGAGTTTGTCAGCACTTGTGACTACGATACAGTATTTATATGTAAGTAGCACATTGTACATGCCATTAAACTAATTTATTGTTGGTTTTCATAATTTTCTAATTTTATCTAGAGCTTGGACTTGGGTCTCTAAGTTTTTAAAAATTACACATAAATAAAGAATCCACTTTTATTATTAAGTTTATTGTAGGTAAAGTTACTTTATTTTTAATGTATCTTGGCTTTAGTGTTAATAATTTTAACATACATAATTATAATAAAGTTGGGTTATTATTAAATTTCATCACCTAACAAAATTATACTAATCACTCAAGTAAAAAATATGAATTATAATTAAATATTTAAGCTATGGGCACTTAAGACATAAGTCGGCAAAATACTGAAATAAAACAAAAATTTTCGCATAATGCAAAATTTGGGATACGTATTTTAAAAACTTTAGCTTAAAAATTTTATCATCACTTCTTTCTTGCGTTTCAATTTGAATCGAAATTTATGTTTCTCCGTTGGGTTACTTTGGTATTTTGAGTTTCGTTTCAATTTTTTTTTCGATTGTATGTATGTATTTCGATTGTGCATTCACTAAAGAAAAGTTCTTCCATTTTCTTTTATTTTGTTTAAAAAATTGTGAAATTATTTTTATTTTTTTTTATTTTGCTTAAAAATAAAGTTTTTGGCGAACTATTTAAGTTATAATGCCGGGGTATCACACAATTTTTGGAGCTTCAACCACAAGTCCTCGTTCGACCAGAGTATTTTGGTTTCCATTAATAACGTCTGAGTTATTTCCTTGGTACTCCACAAGTAAATCGTGTGAGTTATATATGGTTCTCCACCAGTCATTTTGAGTTATTTTTGGTTCTCCAACAGACAAACACATTAAAACATTGAAGTTAAAAACGATTGCATATAACTAATTTTGAACAACCGCAAAAACTTTAACTCGGTGTAGTTATACGACGCCGAACGATTAACCAATGCGGGGTGACAACGAAAAACGCACGAAAAGCAGACAAACAAGAAATCCCTGTATGTTCTTAAGAAATAAGGACAAAAAGCGCGAGCTGCTTCTCCACTCAGGGCAGTTTTACGAGTGATTGTGAAATTAAAAAAAAATTAAGTTTATAAATATATAAATAAATATTGTTTTAAATAACCATTTTTATTTTTCGAATGTGTTCAATGATCCTAATTTCAATTTATAAAGCTTAATTGGCAATAGTCATTTTCCCTGAATATTTCACATACTTTTTTTCTCAAGACTTAGAAATAATTATATAGACTACCAGAATATCTTGTTTTATAATATTTCCACATTATTCTGAAATATCATGAAAAAGCCTTTCTCTGAAAGAACTTACGAAAGTTTGACAGTTTGAAGATTTTGATATGTATATGTGTTTGAGACAAAAAATCTTCAGGCAGGAAAATAAAGGGTGGTCCAGCCAAAACACACAATGTTAATTGTAAATATAACAAAAAGTTTTCATCCTTACCTCTATAATTATTCTAAGCTTATTGACGTATACTTTTCCTTTCAAATACCCCCAAGGAAATAAGTCCAACGGTGTCAAATCACATGATCATAGCGGCCAACAAACATCGCCACGACTTGAGATTACACGGCCATTGAATTTCTTTATTTAAAATCAGCATAACCCTAAAGGAAACCTGGATGCAAGTGTCTCCAAGTCACCAGTTTAGTCGACTATTTTGGTGACTTTTTGGCGACATGGCAACAAAGTGTCTTCACTTTTATACTTGCCTTTAATACGAAAAAAAAATTTTATGAATTTGTATTTTAATACAATAATAACCTGTTAAAAAACAATTTTCATTTAGACATCTACTTTTAAAAATTACCAAAAGTGTTGACTAGATTCTCTGGTTTGAATATCTGCATATGGTCCCAAAAGAACTACCTAGTTAAAATTACCAGCTTAGTACATTTCCAATAACACGCACATGTTAAATGTTGCTAAAACTTATTGAGGAAAAAATGCTAGATTTTGTTAAAAAAAAATACTAAAAAATGCTCAATAAATGCAAGAATAAATGCTAAAAAAAATTATATAAAAAAGGTAGACAGATCTTCATTAAAGTAACACAGAAAAAATTCTCCAAAATTGTTCACCAATTAAAGCATTAATCAAAAATATAATCACTTTTAATTAAAAACTTAATCAAGTGAATTAAACGTCTAACATCTAACATTAATTTGCAAAGATGTTGACATTTTCCCATAAGAAATACATAGGACTAAAAATAGGGTTTCTAATTTCCGGGACTTTTTCTATTCCCGGGAAACGAAACAAAAAAATCTTATTCCCGGGAATCTTAGAATAAAACAATGATTTCATTAAACGAGTTCAAGACATACATATATACAACAGTCTAAAATTAAATTAAAATTAGCTTTATTAATTCTACAGAAAACCAAAACAACACCAAATAAATTGCTACATTCATATGTACATTAGGGCTATAACTTTTTCACACTTTTTGCGAATATCAAAAACGAAGTCTTGTAGAACATTAAAAGTTATTAATAAAAAATATGATCATTTTTTCGGATGGTTAAAAAAGTTCACGCAGGGATCGGGTTGAAGTTTGATAACAACCATTTTTATCTCACGGAAATTTTAAAAAATATACACCTGATATTTGTATATATATCTATACGTATCACTTAAATGCTATTTTGGAATTTATTCACTGCTTTAGATTTAAAAATTTTCCTTCGGTTTACAATTCATTGCGGTTCAAACTTTCTTGGAAGGTTTTAGAAATTTGCTTCCCTGCGTGGGGTTTGTTTTTGCAAAACGACGGGACACAGATGTTTTCATTAGTAAAACATTCTTGGCCACTCCGTGGTACTATGCCCAAAAATTGGTTATACCCCTAATGTACATACATACATATTATATATGTATGTATATATTTATTTATTTTTTTTTTTTTGGGAGATCACGAATTATTAATACTTAGTAGTTACTATTAATAGCAACTTGGTAAAATTAATTTTCTTTTCATAGATGTCAAACTTTTTTTTAGATATTTTCAGGCTTTTTTATTTTCTTTTCATTTATTTCTTTCTCAAGGTGTTCTTTAAAGATAGTAGATAGTTCATCTGGTGTTGGTGATGTTGTATCATGTACATACATTTTGTATCATTGTTGTATCATGTACATACATTTTCTACTTCAAGATGCTTTTTCGACATTTCATAAGCAAAATAAAATTTACCGGGATTAATTTAAAAAAAATGTCCCGAGATTCCCGGGAATTCTTTCCTGAGTAGAAACTCTACCTAAAAATCAAATTTTTTCAACATCTTTACAAAATTTTGTTCTCTTTTACATCTTTAAATTTTTTTTTAATGTCATCACTAGAAAAGTGGCACCAATTCTAATATGACTGTGGCTGCACTGGCAAAATGGCATTTTTTTGAAAGCAGCGTTACCATTTGTCAAGTTTTTACTTTTGTCGAAGGCTTTTGTTGTTTATATTTGTATTTTATTAAACAAAATGAATTCTAAATACATTTTGGTGTTATCTTGTAAAATGTTGGCACTTTTGTAGAAAAAAGTATTTAAAGAAAATAAAAGTTTTTTTCAGATATGGTGACATTTTTTATTGATTTTTATTGATTCAATCTTCCATGCGTTCCTCCGAAATGTATGCAAGTGTACAAAGGGTATTACTGGATACGAATGACGTATTTAGCAGTGTTGCCAATTTAACCATTTAGTTTTCAGATTTAAGGCTCAGTTAGCCGGGAGAAAAAGTAACGTTGCAAATCAGGTGCTTCCTTTTGTTGTATGTATAGCAATTAGGAAGATTATAGTCAGCAGTTAGATGTTACGTCTCAATCTGTAAGAAATAGATTGGTCTTACTTTTTTATGGTAAGGTTAAGTTACTGTTACTCCCGGCTAACTGGGCCTTTAGCCGTGTATTTTAGGAATTATTACTTAGTAAAATTTTCTTAAAGTTTTTTTTTATAATTTTAGCGAGTAAATAAAAAAATTCCAGGTATGATTCAAATTTAAGATATTTTTCTAAATTAACCCAGTAAAAACTTCGCCTACAAAATAATGTATTGAGTAATCAGAAAAACATAAGAGCACTACTTACAATTCTACTGAAAGAACCAATGAATTGTACAAGGGATGTCCCAAAATGAACGAATTCAAAAGCCAGTCATTATTTTTTTACTTTAATACATCCCTTAAAAAGTAGTTATAGAAGTTGTTATAGATGTAGTTATAGAAGAAAGCTACTGAATAATGAGTTAAAGAAGCTATTCATTTTGAAAAAGTAGGCGAAGTTTTTACTGGGAATTTATGCAAAGAATAAATTGTTGAAAAAATCAATTCTGTCAAAGATTCCTTTTTTCGGGTATTAAAAAATACAGTTTTGGTTTACAAAACTTTTATTAGAAAAAGGTTAATTTATGGTTCATTTTTAAGACGAATTTTTTTCCGTTAAGCTATATTCTTATCTACATTAAGCCATTGTTATAGTGAATGAAGGTATACTAAGTTTGTAATTCAGTGTAAAACGTTTTTAATATTCATCTACACTGATAGAAAAGGATTCATAACGCTGATGTATTATGACATCAGTGCTATGACAAGTGTCTTCGTTTTTGAATCCATGACACTTTTCGTCATTGTGATGTCAGCCTTAACATCACTTGGCCAAATTGTCACCAGGTGAAATGGCGTCATCAATTGGATGACGCATCGGCATCACAGAAATGACGATTCAGAGTCAGTTTAATAAAAAATGAAATCAGTGCAATGACTCAGTAGCATCGGAGAGAGGACTCATTGGACTCAATAAAATGCCAAACTATCATTAAATTGAGTCATTGGGATTGACTAAAGTCAAAGTGAGAGTATATTATTATTAACTTACCCGTTACAGATGATTGTTTCACTTTTGTTTTATTCCGTCCTTTTTTACAGAAGAACTCACAATAATAAGACTGGTGTAATCATTCTACTTTGCAAATTATAACAGCCGTATTCATAACAAAAAGTTAGCCACAGTTTGTACACTACGTACAACGAGCTGCTAACTAGAATTCCGATTAAGCTTAGCAGCAAGGTATATTTACACAAGGTAAACTCGTTGGCCCATATGTTTGTCAGCTGTTTACCACTAGTTGGAACCCAAACGTCAAATTTCGTGTATATTAGCCAAAATTTGTACATGTGTGCGTTAAATTGTTTTTGTTTTATATGAAGACAATTTTGACAACTCGGTTCCTTTTATAGAGCAGCATGTCTACACTTCCAAATTAGTCTACCTTGTGTAAATATATCTTGCTTAGCAGCTTGTTGGCACTAGTGCTGGGATAATATCGATAATTTCTTCTATCGATATTTATCAATAGTTCAGATTTCAAAATCGATATATCGATATTACTATCGACTGAATGTTTGTACTTGTGCAGGAAAAGTTTAACTAGTTTTTTATCAGGCTACAAGTTTGTTGTTCTTATCACTTTATTGAACGTATGAGACTTATGTATGTACGCACGTTATTTTAGATGACAGTTTTTTAAAAATCGATAAGTACCTTTCTGAAGGAGCCGAAGTAGCAGGGACTATAAGATATTCTATTGCAACTTTAAATAATTTTCTAAATTGGTTTTGATTCTCAGCCCAAAAAGGTAATCAATATATGCTCGCAATTGCAATTGCATTTGGATTTGCAGTTTTTTACATTACAAACATATTTGACATTTCAGGCCCTAATTAAACATGTACAAATTTCGACTTAAAGGCCTTTAATTAGCAGTAAAAAGCACAGCTAAGCAATCCGTACCACTTGCCATTTTTATTGTTTGTATTCATTGCTGTAATTCAGCGCGAATTAATAATAGCTGTATTTTAAATAATAATAATATCGATAGTACTATCGATAGTTTCCCAGCTTTAGTTGGCACAGAGTTAATTCATAACGAACTTTTCTCCATCTGCCAACTTTTAATAAATCAACTCTGAACTTTTATGATGCCACATTGTATTATTCAAAAATGCAACACGTTTTGCATTAATACCCTTTGTACACTTGCATACATTTCGGAGGAACGCATGGAAGATGTTGAAAATGTGAAATACGTGTTCACACTTGAAACATCTAACATCTACTTCCAAAAAAAAATGTCACCATTTCTGAAAAAAAAACTTATATTCTTTTAAAATACTTTTTTTCTACAAAAGTGCCAACATTTTAAAAGATAACACCAAAATGTATTTCTAATTCATTTTGTTTAATAATTTTAGCAAAATAAGGCTTGCAAGAAAGGAAAAACTTGAGAAATGGTAACGCTGCTTTCAAAGCAACATCCATTTTGTCAGTGATGCCACAATAATAATAGAATTTATTGCCACTTTTCTAGTGATGACACTAAAAGAATTCAAAAATGTAAAAGGGAGCAAAATGAGATAGAAACATTCTGTAAAGATGTTGAAAAATTTTGATTTTTAGCCATATGTGTTTCTTATGGCAAAATTACAACATCTTCGCAAATTGATGTTAAATGTTGACATGTTGTTGATAAACCGCTGAATTTGTCATTTTTTCCCTTTTTTTTTTTTGTTTTTCCCTTCACATATAAAAATTTTAAAAAGTTTTTTAAATTAAAATAAATTAATTTAAAGGCAGTTAATTAAAAAAAAAAAGTTAATTTAAAAAAAAACAACAAAATTGTTTGACATTAAACGGCTGTTTTTCACAAGTTGGCAAACGTTTGGCAGCTCGTTAACACGAGACTAGCAAATCGTTAGCCAGAGTTTGGTTAGTGTATTATGAATAAACTTTTTGCTTATTTTATGCCAAAATTTCATTATGAATAAGACTGTAAGTTTCTAACAAAATAATTTAAGTAAAATAGATTATAGGAATTTTTGCTCCTTAGTTTACTTTATAAACATGAAAATAATGTTAATAATACACAAAATGTGGCATCGAATTGATGTTGCTGTATATATTGCATAGATGATGCATAAAATATGACAAAATTTTATGATGATGTTTGTCAGGGGATTGATGTCACTTTCTGCCTCATTGATTCCTTTTGTATAAACATTGATGTCACAATTCTGGTGTTAAGCCTAGTACTCTGTTCAAATTTGTGAAAAATGTTGAGCAACATTAATTATTTGACACCAAAATTTTGACATGTATCAATGTTACCTATTATGCGAGTTTGTACAATTTGACGTTTTTATTCCTGCAAAGTATGCAACATTGTTTTGTGTATGTAAATAAACCCCACATGTATTTTACTAAAAATTATTTTTTTTAATAAGAAATTTAATAAAAAAGAATGTAAATATAGATAGAAAATGGTTACCGGTTGTGTTGCTTGAATTTTTATATTTTTAAATTAAAAATCAGTTCATACTTTTTTGCTTTTCCTTAAAATTCCACGTGAAATAAGTGCAGCTCACATTGTTTCGCAGTTGTGAAAAAATGTTGCCAGAAACATTTCGGAACTTTTTTACAAAATGAACAGAGTACAACTCTATCGAATTATTTCATAGATATTCCGCACAAGTTTTTTTAATATGCGTTTTGACAGCATTTCGCGTGAAATGTTGAACAGAGTACCAGGCTTTAGGCAGGGCAACATCAATATGAAGATGCATCATTCTTTGAGTGTAAGACTCCATAAAGTATACATATTCTAGTTTATCGTATCTAGTTTATATAGGAAAGAGCATGTAATGTTATGGTTTCAGTCGCCACATAAAGCGGCCTTCCGAAAAACACTTTATGACGCATTGAATGCTGAAAAAAATTTATTAACGAATTAAAATTCTATAATTTTTAACAGGTCTAATATAAAATCCCCTCCCGAAAGACACGTTAATACGCCTTATAGTATTTCTGAAACAACCCTATAAAAAGTGGAGCTTCCAACGAAGCATGTTTAAGTAAGAGTTTCGCTTACCATCTCGCTTACGTAAGGCATGAATTATACATGGTGAGTTCATTTTTGACACAAAAAGCGTTTTGTTCAACGCATTAAAAAACTGGTGATTGTAGCTATCAGCTTTACACACTAAATGTTTTTTAGAGTTTTTTTTTTGCATTCTCCCTTACAAACCTGCTTCGTAGTAAGGGAATATCGTGGCACTTGAAATGTTATTTTTTTATAAAACTTGTTAAGAGTTCGTTCACTTGCTTTACTGATTTTTTTTTTTTTTTTTTTGCTAAAAATTAATTCATTTTTGGAAAAAAGTAGTTGACAACACTGCTGATTAGATAAGGCAAGAAATTCAAAAAGATTTTCGTTACCTTTTACTCACGCTCTGTTAATTTTTGTTAATAAGAAAACTATTTAAGTTGTTTTTTATAACTTTAAGGTTTGTCTGTTTTGCATGAAATAAGATGGTACGACAAATTATGTTTAGCAAATGCCAAATGTGAGCCAAGGACGAATTTTTTGTGTAAAAATTAAAGACTGATGCGTGTTTCTAATTTGATTTTTGAAATTACATACCTTTAACAAATATTTGTTTAATTCAATTTCATAATTGTATTTTAATAATATTTATACCCACACCACCATAGTGGAAAGGGTATTATGCGATTGTGCTGATGTATGTAACACTAAAGTATATTGGGCTTAGACCCATCTTTAAGCATACCGATCGACTCAGAATTACAGTTTGGTAACTTTTATAAAAGCTACAATGTCTTGGCAGCTTTGTACTGGTAGGTCAAGAATTGTCTTTTGGTCCCATATTAATCGCTTTAACACGAACAAATTTCATATAAATGTCGATAGATATGATATGTAGATAATATTCGGCACAAATACCTCTTAAATAAATCTTAACCTCATAATTTTGTTCTGCCGCGTCCATGATTGCCAATACTTACAGGAATCTAAAATTTAATGAAAATACCTTGGTGTAGATTGTACTTCACCGACTATACTTTCTTAGCAAGCTTATTAATTAAATAGCTCTAATCTAAATTATTTCACATTGCTCGTACTTAAGAATAATTTTAGTTTTTATTGAGATAAATAATTAAAAAACTAGCACAGAATTTAATCTTCTTACTGACGATGGTCAGATCTTACAATGTTGTCATTAAAATTGCCTAAAAATGTCTTAGCCTTTTTAGTCTACATCTAACGTAAATCAATGAATTCAATACCATCCTATTTCTAATCTTGGTTTTTATAAGGTTCACACCGCTAAAAATTCTTTCAACTTCCGCGTTACTAAATGGCAAAACCAAAAACTTTATAACAAAAGAAGCCAACTCGTTAAAAGCATTTTCTTTTCAAGCGTTTCTGTACTCATAAACACCTATCCAGAATTCTATAGTAGATCTTTGGTTCGTCCATTCACATACATTCAGCTTTTGCCATTGCTGTTCCGAAACCGTTATTTCTTCTTGGTGTTTACAGGGTTGCTATTATTATACATTTGTTTGAACGTATAAATTACAAAATACAATGATTGAGATTGACAGAAATGTTAAGTTCAAGTTTGCACGAAAAAAAATATTCTGTTACGCAGTATTCACTTAGCAGCATAAATAGTGCTTGATTCGGCTGCGCCGAATCACTGATACCCTCCACCGAAAGTTCGAATATTTCGAGAGTGCGCTCTATATGACAAATAGATATTGTTACGTTTTTCCTTTAATAAGCGCGTTTGAGTTCTTTTAATTGCAAATCCGAATAAAAACCCACACTTATTTAACTTAACAAACTTTATTAATTATTTTGTTCACAATTATTAGTTACGAACAGAACCGTTTCCCAAAACAAACTAAACTAATTATTCATGAGTCACCCCTTTTTATATTTCATAACTATTTCTTGAAATTTCCTGAACCTTCCTCTAAAACTACTTATTATGTTCTAAAACCATTTCTAGAAATGACTGGGAAATTCATGTAATAATTATTTTAAAATAACAGTTGTGTTCAAAATTATACATGACAATTTTAAGTAACTACTATAACTTAAAAGATAACTTATTACTATAACTATAAATAATGCTTAAGCCCTTATGACACTACATTTTTAATGCATTGTTCAAGTTTTGGTGAGCAGTACAAATATAATGTAATACAAAAATTTACCAAGTGCAAAGAGTTAAGCTGTATTAAGATAAATGGCAAACCGTCAAAAATTTTACTAAAGTTATCGATAAAAAATGAAGTTATGTCAAAAAAAATGTAAAATTGTTTAACTTAAAATTGACATTTCCAGCTTGAAATATTAAAAGTGTTGCTGAATCAGCGGTTTATGGGCAAATTCAGCGATTTACCGCTTTCTGTTTTTAGGTTTCTCATAAACAAAAAGTTGGCAACATTTAATAAAATAAACAAAACAGGGATGGCTAAGTTGTTTCAATTGTACTTTTTTGTTGATAGTTTTTAAACTAAGATTTATAATACCTTTTTTTGGTGTTTTTTATGAACATAAATAAAATTAATTTCAACTAAAAAAAATCTTTTAGTACAATTAGGGTAAAAAAGTAAAAGTTTTAAAGGTTGTTGGTACAATTTTAAAAATTCTCAACGCCATCCCTGAAACAAAACCATAACAAGAGAAAAAAAAAACAAAAATCTTTATTTACATTATGTATAGTTAGCTCTTTCTAACATTTACTGTTTCTTTCTATCAATTCTGTATCAATTAATGAATAAAAAATGATGATCTGGCCTAAGCAACCAGTGAAATGCGCATAGGAATAGCTTATCCCATCAACAATAAATTTCAAGTGTTTTTATCAATAATAAAAACAGGGAATTAAGCACGAATAACAAAATCTTTTGAAATTAAAAAATGTAGTGTCATAAGGGCTTTAGATAATTTTACTTTCGCAACAATATTATTAATTAAAAAAATTTAATTTAATTGAAAAAACGGCGTCAGCATTAACATTGGTAGCGGTTTAGACCTATATTAAAATATTGACCGGCAAACAGAAAGTTTTATGCTTTTTTTTAGAAATTTGAACTAGCTTGAGTAAAATATCGTGATTTGTAACAGTTTTAACCGAACTAACATGATTTTCAGGAGGGGAATTTGTATTGGACCTATTTTAAATTATGAACAAATCATTCCAAAATTCTGTAGAGTGATTTCTGGCGATAAAAACATAAACTAGAATATATTTCAATACAGCAGTGAAATTAGTTTTCGAGTTTACAGTGAATTTCAGAGGGCTACTTAGTTGTATACCCCTGATAGACATATAGTTTCAATACCATGGTATGCATACTACAGTAGTATATAAACCATCAATATACCACTTTGTTTCATGATTTAATTGTAGTTTAGGTTGACACACATGTAGTATACCATGATAGTATACAATACAAATCCTATGTCTGTCAGGGGTACTAGGCACATTTAATTAATTTCCCAGAGAAGGCTTTATATGCGGCCTTCACGAAATTTATCAGTATAATTTTCAGTCGTATAAAACGAATTTGTGCAAAATCTTATATTATTCCGTGCATTATTCCACCATATTTAATAGTTTTTGTAACAAAATTATCATCCTTTTAGGGTGGTGGTTTCACATTTTGATTGACAGCTCTGATCCTACTGAATCAATTTTCCTGGATTTCAATACTAAACTGCTTACAAAGAAAAAATAATAATAGCTTACAAAGAAAAAATAATAATAGTTTTTTATCAATAAAAAAATTGTTTAAAAAGTATTTCAATTTAATTAATGTGATAATTGAATCAATTATTTTTTTGTTGAAAGAATATTTAAAATATAATTTTGATTTAATTAACATTTTAGTTGTTTTAAAATTAATTTTTAATTATAATATCATTTAAATAACGAATAATGTTTATTGATTTTTTCGTCTTCAATAAAATAACTTAAAAATTTTAGAATTGATGTTAGGAATTTTCAAAACCTGTGCTATACTTAATTAAATCAATTAACACATTGTTTGAAACAGCAAAGTTTTTTGATAATTTTTTTAATTAAAATTAAAAATATCATCTATTAAAAAAAAATTCACAATTTTAAATTTTTAGTAATCTATATAATCATTTTGGTAATAGGTGCAAAATCCACAAATTGTTTGCTTGATTTTTTCTGTGTAGGATAACTACAAGCAATTTTACACCAAGTTTATTCTTTTCTTTTGAGCTTTTCGAACGTGAGCGTGTTTTCAACAGACGTACAGACAGACGGACATGGCTAAATCGAGTTAGAATTACTTAAGGAGCCAGAATATATATTTATAATAAAAAAGTTTACACGGAATGACAAACTTAGTATGTATAACCTCATTCACCACTAGTGGTCGTGGAGGATATAACAAGCTTTTAGTAGAACATGTATGTTTTTAATGTTTATATGTGTACACAATCACAGATGCCAGATCAAATGAATTTTTAATTCAACGATTCGTGTTATCATATTTGCAAAGTAAAATTTTTTGCCTATCTTTTCAATAAAATACTGATTGATACAATTATGTTTTTTTATGAGGCACTTAAAAATAATATTTTGTATTAAAAATAAACATTGTTGACCAAAAATCGAATGCTGTTATCAGCAATATGCACTTAAGCAAAATGCATGTACAAGATTGTTTTTCTAACAAAATTTAGCCATCGTACACAATGCTTTGTATTTTGTGCAGATAGGCAAAAAATGCAGTTAAGTGAAATGCAGCTAAACGAAAAATACTGTATTGTGAAATAGCAATATATAAAATTTGTAAGATTAAAAAATGCTAAAGAATGCTAATAAAATATTAGAAAAATGCTAAAAAAGGTTGCTAAATGCAATTTGAAAAATTCGCTGCTAACTCAAAATAAATAATTCTAAATTTAGCAGTGAAAATGCTAAAAGGGAAAAATAAAAAGAGCAAAAAAAATTTTGCGAGCAGAATTGATAAAGTTGATACAATTGTACTTTTTTGGTACAATTCAAAACTAAAAAGTACGCTGGTACCCCCCTGACTCATTTGGTACTATTTCCAAATTTTTTAAACCTGCATATTTATAATTGATATAAAATGGCAACTCGTATTTACTGTCCAATGAATATAAGCGGAGTTTAGTGTTTGGTGCAAATAGTCTTGAGAAAATGCAAAATGTCGTAGCTTTAATATTTTGCATTGGCTCTTTTGCAAGACCATTTACACCAAACACTGAACTCCGCTACTGTAAATGGATTTTTTCACTTGTTCATTGAACGATTGCTTATGCCACATTCTAAATTAAGTATCAGCGGCAGCATATAAGCGTGCATTTTCTGATGATGTTAACAAGTTTTAAAAATATATAGGAAGCCACTTCTGCAAAAGTTCTAGTAGAAGAGACGACTTCCTCTCAATTCAAGATTATTTTGGAACGAATTCATAATATTTTCAAATATTTGTTAACAAGATGGTTGTCAAGTCAAGAAGTAATAAACAGAATTTTGGAACAGAAGGAACCCACTCTATTATTATTTTACTCGGAATTATTTAAAAGGAGATTTTACAAGCGCTGAATTAAATTTTATTATATTCTGACTTTCTTCTCCCTTTCTGTTTCTGCAGTACATATTAAAAATTGTAAACACAATAAATTTGGAAATGCAATCCGAAGATGCTCGTATGCACATATTTTTAGAACGCTTAAAAATTTTATTTTCGTTTAAAATTCGAGATTGCATTTTGTGAAATATTCGTCAATTTTCCACGAAAAAGACGATAAATTCTAAAAAGTGTATGAAAACGCTCTCTGGCGGCAATCAAAAATAAAAATAAATGGATTTCTCGGCCCTAAAAACCGCATGATACAGGCCTGGCTAGACCAAATACAATTTGTTTGCTGCTCTTGAATATTTTGGAAAAGTAACTTTTTTGAAAAATATGGAGCTCGAAATTCATTGTTGGCCTATGTTTTCTTTGGCAAAGTTTCTTGGAATAACTTATAGAACAAGAATCGCGAATGTGCTTTTGAAAATTTTACCCACCCTATTATTATGTATAAATTATTAATTGTTTTTGTTGCATTAAATTTTTGTTTTAAAAAAAAATAAAAAACAATGATTTAGTACTTGGTTTTCTCATTTATCATCCCTGGTTGCGAGTAATTTCATATAAAAAAATAAAAAAACTGTTCAACAGACAGCTCCAAACAGGTGCAAAGAGGGCAATTAAAGAGGGCACTTTCAGCTTTATAATGGTACCAAAATATCTTTAACCCCTTTTAACCCTAACAAGTTCTATTCTCCTGAATTTCTGATTTAACTCACATATAGAACTTAGGGAAACTTTTAATTACACATCAGGTATAAATGATACAGAGATGTAACGAACCGTTTCTTAAAGACAACTATCCCACTAATATAACAAAATTAAATTTTTTCGAAAACAACATTAAAATTTTGTTTCCAACAGCATGCCACACTCACAACTACCAATATTTTCAGGCAGTTTTTTGAATGCTTAGTTCTAATATGTTTTCTATCGAATGGCATTAAAATTTTTAAAATCGATGATAGCAAAAAATTGGACTTTTGGCCGATCAAATTCAATTTTCAGGCACAGTCCGACGATACTTTTTATATTTTTTTTTTCTATTTTCTATGCTTATTTTTGCATAGTAATTTAGAGAAATAACACAGAGCATAAATCAAAACAGAATAATGAAATTGTTTCATATAATAAATGAATCAACGGAGATTGAGAATAGTCCCAAAATTTCGCCTTAGTATTAGATATAAATAAAAGGAAATAAAAAAACCTATTGTTTATCTACAATTCTTGACCCTCGATACAATGCTCAAATATTTCAAAAACAATCGACTTCAATCATATCGAAAAATTTCTTATTGAACTACTTAACACGTCTCTGCATTCCGAAAGTGTTGAAAACACGATCACCCCTACAATTGGCAGATGTTCTGATAAGTCTTGAAGAACTGGCCTTTGCAGTGTTTGTGAAAAATGTATAAGAGAATCCGAGGAGGATGCGCCTCTTTGCATTCTTTGCTGTTATTTTGCTAGAGAAGAAGTTGATAGATACCTTAGATCTTCTTATATTTCTAGAGACGGAGATCCACTTGCTTACGGTCGCAATGACATGTTATAACCAAACTTAGGGCAGAAATTCTTAAGTTTTAAAATTGGTTCTGTCGCATCTATTTGAAAGACTATTTTCCACTGCAGGTCTGGTCCAAACGGTCTTGTGAAATCGACTGTCTTCATAAAAGTTGAGAATACTTTGTTTTTTTAAACAAAATCTTATAAATATCAAATTAAGTATTAATTATTAAATTCCTACGCCGCTATTTTTGTAAAAAAATTTTCATTTTCTGGTGAATTTTATCTTGAATCAAAATTTTTTTCTTTGTTTTTTAAATCTTATTAAATTTGTATACTAATAACCTCTTACATTGTAATTTTGTGAAATAAAAACAATTACTCTACTTGAGTTTTTTTTTATAACTTGAATTCGATATTCAATGTTCGTATCGGTATCGGCGATATTTTAGTTTGAGTACCGGTATCGTATCGTTTTGGGACCTCCCTATTTTAAATATATTTTATTATGCTTCCTTAAAATAATTTTAAATTTTTTGTTCTTTAAATTAAACAAAAATTGCTTATTTCCTGGTACAAAATAACGAAATGGTCATTAAAAATAGATTAATTACAAAAGTTTCTATGTAACTTCTTGTATGCCGCATAAATCTACAGAAAAAAAGAAGTTGAAGAAAAAAGACCAAGTGTCAACTAGTTCATGATCATAATTCAATTTAAGTTTACAAAATTCATTAATATTCATTACGAAAACAAAACTGTTAAAACAAAAAACTAACAACAAGCAACATTTAAAAAGTCTGTAAAAACAATTTGTATCTAAACAAAAAGGAAAAACATGTACAAAATGCCGCAACTACAAAATACACAAGAAATTTTATGCAAAAAATGCCAAAAGATGGAAAATAAATTTTAAGTTAGATGAGATAAATATTTAAAAAAAAAAATTGAAATAGATATTTCAAAAAACATAAAAAAATTGTCCTAACTGTTTTTTTAAAGAAATAATCAAGTAGATTACTTTATTTTAAATAATTGCAATGATTAAAAAATGGTGTAGAAAGACTTTATTACAAATAATCTATAATAAATAATCACGATAAATTCGTAAAATAATCAAAAATTATCCTCATGTCCAATTTTAAGGATTGTATTTAAATCTATATTTTGTTAATAAATCGTATTTAAATACAGTTTAATAGTGTTATTTGAAAAGTCTTATTTAATTAATAACACTGTGCTAGTTGAAAAACAGACAAGGTGGCCACCTGGCGTTTTAACCTAATTCGGTAACGTATTTAAAACAAAAAAAAAAACAAATTTTCAAATTTAAAACAAAAACAAATTTTCAAATTTTCTTTTTGTTTTAAATATAATTTTCTATGCGAACGTTAACTTTCGAAATCGACGAACAGGCTGTTTTTTTTGTTGTTAATTAAAGTTAAAGTTTTTATTTAGAATTTTATTCTTGTTCCTCCTGCAGATTCCAACAAATATCCCCTAATAGCTATACCAGTGTTCGAGCCTGGCTGTTACTTGGTGAAATCTCTCGCCATGTTCATCAGACTTAGCTGGTGATTGTTCATAAAATTTTTCTGCATGGTAATGCAGAAAATGTATTTTTAATGACACTCTAACGTTTAAGTTTTTAAATGCGGCTAGCATATTTTAAATTAAAATTCGCCAATTTTTAGACCGACGATTTCCTAATACATTTTCTGTTACTGATTTCACACAATTCCAGGCCAATAGCTCAATATCATTCAATGCAACTTCAAATTTATGGTCCTTCTTAAGACGACGAAAGTCTGGTCCATTAATGATTCCTGCAAAATAAAATCATTATGATATGAAATATAAATCTAATAAAATAAAGTAGTTAGAGTTCATATCTTCTTTTACTTTCATGCCGCTTAATTATAGAAATATTCGGCGCAATTCGGTTAAGGCAACACCATCTGTTCTCTATGCTTTTATACAATTTTTTACAATACCCAGTTTTATGTGGAGTGGAAGGAAGCAAAATCTTTTCATACGGCATAAGTGGTAATTCAATAACATTATTTCTGTGCAATCTGCTTTCCTCACGTAAAGCCCAATCCCGTGTATTGTACTGGTCGCCATCGAAAAGCGTATTCCATAAGCACATGAAGCACATATTTTTAGTATAGCCCTCTTAAAAGACACTTTTAAATCTGCACATATTTTCCACTTGTGGTTTGCATATTTAATTAACTGTATTATTTGTTTTATTGATGCGTATGTCTCTTTAGTATATGTGCTTGGTGCTACCGGAATAGTACTATTTAAATTAGTGGCATGTAGCAAAACTGCTTTAAGCTACTTTTGGAAGAATCAATGAATAAGCGCCAATCTCCATGATTATATTAATTTTGCATTGTTAAAACCAAGCCGCGGATATCAGTACAATACGCGATAGAATTATTCTTAACAGATTTAAAAAAATTCGTAAATAGACTAGGGTGATTGATAGCCCCGTATATTTGTACATCTGGTGCTAAAATATTAGCTAGTTTTAACTCGTTTGTCCAGAGAATGCTCTGTCTTTGAGGCATTTGTAGGCGCCGTACCATTATATCATGGTGACTGCATGCAACCGTGATGCATGATGGTTGATACATTGAAGTAGCAGGTCTACACTCTCAGCAGAGTGAATTATTGAGGGAATATCTTCTGTTTTTTATCACAATGTGGCAGCGGAAATCGAGCATATGCTGTTGCATGGAGTCGGAGTTGAAGAGTCGGAATTGAGGTTTTTGTACCGGAGTCGGAGTCGAAGTCGAAGTACTCACAAAAACTAGCGACTCCGACTCCGACTTTTTTGCATTAAAATTTTTCAAAATAAAAAATTTTAATGACCAATTTCTCCAATTCTTTTTCAATATCAATTCATATTTAAATATAATTTTTCTTATAATTTAATTTTAATTTGACATAAAAAAAAAATTTTTAAACATAAATTGATATTTAAATAAATTAGTGGAATTGGCCATAAGAGGGTCTGCTTTTCATATCAAAAATTAAAAAAATTGAGATAACATCTTATTTTGACAATTTGTAAGAATAGTTATATAGATTGTATCGAAGCATGTCCTTTTCTATGTTTTAATGTGACCTCAAATTTCTCAAGATATTGTTAATGAAATAGAGCCGAATTAAGGAATTTAAAAATTAAATTTGTAAAGATGTTGTTTTTTATTTATCGTATATTAACAAATATTTTTGTAGCCATGTTCATGAATATGACTTGAAATCAGCTGTAGCTCCTGTGGTGAAAGCATTAAGTGAACTACATTTTAAGTTCCAACCTTCAAGGTGAATTATAATAGAATAAAAGAAAAAGGAACTCGGAAAAATACATGACATTGTTCCAGATATAATTCCCATCAATGTGGGGGTTAACCCGAAAAATGATTTGAGAATACTTTTATCTACTCACTGTAGGGAAAATTGGAGAGATAATAAAGACTTGCAATTTCAAATTTCGGTCTTGGACAATAATAATATTGAATTAGGAACGAAAAAATGCAATGGCGAGTACACTAAAGAAAAAGATTTAAATTAAGTTGTTTAAAAATTCACATTTTTTTTAACTCTGCAGGTGGGAGATAAACTACATCACGCCACATTTTGAAAACTTTACAGCAGACCGCGAAAATATGTTGATAATCGCAAATGATGTTTATGTAATAAAAATGTGCATTTGTACGAATATTTTATATGATCCTAACATATTTTTTTTATGTCAATGATATACTTAAAAAATTACGTCATAAAAGGTTCGTTACCTTCTATGGTACTGTTCCATGCCTTGAGACAAACAGCACCAAGTCCAACAACAAAAGGGGTGCTATTTCCCAAAAATAATAGAAGGCTAACAACATTTTTTTACGTTACGTTTCTCTTCAAAATGTGTTATATAAATTGTAGAACTAACAACTGAAGGCGCATCTGTATGTTTTAATAAACTATATTAAATTTTCCTAAGAATGATTTGACTTAATAAATGAAACAAGACCAAAATGGCAGTGTCTGAATTTATGTATGTACTGTGAGCGTCAAAATAAAGTGTACAGCTTGTTTTCCAATGTAAAAAGTTTTATAAGTTGTAAAAAAGTAATATATCTACTTTGTCAAATTTGATCAGACTTCAAGCTTGCTGTCATCTGTGAAAAATACGTTGCTCCAAAAATTGAAAGCAAGTTGGACAAAAAAAAAACGTGATAAAAGGTGGAAATAAGAAATTCAACGGAAAAAATACAGTATCTATAGTAAAGCTTGATAGTGTTGGCTTTTGTAATATGTTATAAAACAGATGGATCAGCCCAATAGTCGCTCGATATCAACTCAACTAAACATTTGGGAACATTTGGACAGACAAAAAAAAAAAACATAAGCAGCAAGCTCTCTCTGAAGAAAATTCTGCAGGAAGAGTAGCCAAAATTGTCTACTGCGCTATCTTTAAAATGGGTGGAATCAATGCCAAAGAAACTAGAAGCCGCCCTAAAAGCAAAAAAAAATCAAACAAAGTATTAGCCACTTCACTTTTCTTAGTATTTTGAAACTGTACACTTTTTTTTTGACGCCTTAAAAACGGAGTAAATTTGTTTTTTATTGTACTGGTTTTGTTGTTTTTGAAGTATTTTCAATTTTTAATTTTAATTTGTAATAACATTGTCCAAAGTTTTGTAAATGATAAAAAACTTCTAAAAATTTGAATTCTTTTTTACTAAAATAACACTTTTTATATTGGAAAACCAGTTGTACACTTTATTTTGACGCTGACAGTATATTAAAAACAAAAGACCTCACTTCACAATTTACAAAAAAGGACTGTCCTTTGCCTCTATTAATATTGTGGTAAACAACACTTAGTAATCTTGATGCCTTTAACGTCCAAGCCAATTGGACTTGGTGTTGTTTTCAACTTTTCTATCTCGAAAGCTACATTAGATAGGACTTATGGAAATTCACACATCTATAAATTCCAACAGTTTAAAAAACGTTATTTGAAAAAGATGTGAATTGGTGTAGTTTATCTCTCCCCTATAGAACTATTTTTACATTTTTTAGCACTGTTTGCATAATTTTAATAAATTAATATAACTTTTAAAGTATACTAAAGTTCAATGATCCCATACGGATTGAAGCAAAACTCGTTTCTTTCGAAAGTTCGTAACAAAACTCGTTCGTTCCAAAATTAAATCCATTATTTTTCTATATTTCAGTTGGTTTAAATTTCTCAACTGTTGAGTTATAAGTCAAGAATGTCATAACACTTTAGAATTAAAAAAGTTCAACTCATTTGGTCTATTGAATCGGGCGGTATATGTTTTTACATTTTTTTTAAAAATCCAAATAAAATAATTTGCAGCTTTCCTACTCATATGTTAGTAACTAGTAGGTTAAAGCTCAATGCGCGGCACGTTAGAATTAAAATATGGATTTGAAATTTTTACAGAATCATTTTCTTGCTATATTTAACCATTTAACAGATACTAAATTAAAAAAGTGTTTAAAGTCAAATAAAAACTAGTCTCTTTAATAATGCTAGGTTAGAGTAGGAGTCGGAGTTGGAGTCGGAGTCGTACTTAAAAAATATCAGCCAAAGAATTCGGAGTCGGAGTTATAACTATTTCTTAACGACTCCACAGCCCTGATAAGAAGTCATTTTTCTTGTGTTAATACCGGCTGTAAAATTTATGCACGCATAACACTCATCTTCAACATGACGTATGGGATCTGTCATAACCATTCAAACACCAAATGCATTGTGTATACACTATTGATGGTGTCCAACTCTTGCCATATATAACACTTAAAGAAAACTTTATTAATACAAGTTATTTGTTTCAATAGTGATTTTACGGGCGACTTGGCATATTTGTATATTTCCCACACACACACACACACAATAATAATAATAAATAAAATAAAATAATAAATAACGTCACTAATCACTTTCGCAAGCACTTGCCATTTGACAATAAAGGGGTTGAGGAACTCTTATTTATACTGAAATTGTTTTAATCAAAGTACCTGTAGAGACCTTCATGACCATGTTTTGTAAAAAAAAAACAAAGCCGGGACGATTTAGTGCGGTTTTTTCCGCACAATAAAATACCGATTTGTGCGGTTTTGTCCGCACAATAACAATAACAAAGATGTAAATATTTTTGACTTTATGTCTTAATTCTAAGAATTTTTTAATCGGTAACTGTGCATTTTACAAAATTCCTCCCCCAAAGTGAAAGCGTGGTTAAGTTGTATGCACAATTCTTTGGAATAACATAAATTCGTAATATTTGTTCTTTTGTTTTGTAAATGGCAAAAAACCGCATTTAAAAAATTTAACGTCAAAATATCATTGAAAATACATTTTTTGCTTTGCCACATTCTTCATATATACATAATGTTGAATAAAAAATTTAATAATTAATAAAGTCCTATGAAAAGCTCCATACATATTAATTATATTCTTCATATATATTAAAGAAAAGGTTTCACAACGGCCAAGGAGTCACTCCTAGGGGGATAAAATGTATGACGGACCTCCATTAGTTTTTCGTCCTTAACATTTTTTCAAATCATACTTTCCCTTTATCACCACCGTTTATAAGGGCTCCCATACATATTGCGTTTTATAAAATTATTAGATTTAATTAACATTTTTCGTCTTTTGTGAATAAAATCAAAAGTTGTAAGCAGATTATATGGCCAATTTTCAGGATTGATATTAAAACACATTTATGATTAAAATCGTTTTTAACACAAAATTCTCTTCTTCACTAAATACTTAAATCAAACTTAATTCACCGATGTGGTACACTTAATTTCAACTTAAGTTTCTATTGTAATATTTTAGCAAGGTGGCCTCAATATCACGACAATACAACAACAAGAGGCAAAGTATTAACAATCAGCTGTTTTTTGAGACCACCTTGTATTTATTTTTGTATTTAGTAGTGCTACCATACTTTTATCTTATTTAAATAAGACTTTTAAAATAAAACTCAAAAAATCAATCTGTATTTAAATACGATTTAAGTTTTTATGAAAATTAACTTAATTTTGATTTAATTACTATCCTGAAAATTGGGCATTAATCATTTATGACTTGTTTTGTTTGCAATTTCTATTTTTATATGTCTGGAAGCCTAGCTGCATTTTCCAGTTTTTTATGAATTTTTAAAAAACAAAAATTTCGAAATTGTAAAAAAAAAAATTATTTTTTTTGCAAAAAAAAAAAAATTATGTTTCTAAAACGACTGCGCATATTTGAAAAAAGTTTTACCTTTCTTAAAGGAAATTTCGGTTTTTTAGTTTTCTCAATATATGTCGAAAACCAGAGCTAACCTAAAAAAACAGCTAGCACCACTGGATTCAGCGTACGCGAATTAGGTTAAAACGCCAAGTGCCCAGCTTGTCTCAAAAAAAGTGCTAATTTCTAGCACAGTGTAATTAGTAGTGTGGTTTTTTTTTTTTTTTTTTTTTTTTTGAACTGTACCCATGTTCTGTAAATATAGTGAGAACTTCTCGCATCGAAAAGATGTGAAACAAAATATTCCATCGTTTCTCGAAAAGTGAGAAAAAAGTGTGTCTGTAACTCATGTCGAAAACTATCAAAAGAGATTACGTCGTAACGTTATAAATGTCATAACATTGCACTCGAAGCCGATGCGACATTGCAGACGTTCGAAACGCCAGTCACACATACCGTTGACGGCGACCAAAATTTAGTAAAATTGAAAATTTTTAAACGACGTCGGCGAAAATCACACCGTCAGCTATACCAAATAATTTAAAGTGCGACTTTAATGTTTGTTGTATGCAAACGAGCTTTGATAGAGCGCATGTAAAGTATAAAAATTCTGCAATGCGTGGAGGCGATGGCGTGTGATGTGTTCCTCCAGCTTTAGTGCTGGTTAACACTCTTCAAGATGTAGCCTTCAACTCTTGAGTTTTTGGGAGAGAGAGGAAAAGAAATGGCATTTTCATTTCCCTTCTTTCCTTAAAGCTCAAGACTTGACGGCTTAAACTTGAAGTGTGCGAACCAGCACTTAAATTTAATTTATATGTATCAGTTAAGTTTCATTGAAGTGTTTAGTGAGGAAAAGAATTTTGCATTTAAAACGATTTTTATTATAAATGTGATTTAATATTAAACCTTAAAATTGACCGTATGTGTTCAAACAGAACTGCGTCTGCACCACATTTTCCATACAAATTTGCCATAGAAAGCCGTCGTGAAATAGAATCTATTTAATTTTGAGAACGTTTTTTCTTATGTTCTCACATATATTTATAGCTACTTACTTTTCGGTTGTTCATATGTATGTACTATGTAGGTATAAAAAAAATAATAAATTATTAAATTTCAAGTACCATTTAAGGGCGTTGTACGCTATCATACAAGGCCTGAGTATTTTGATAAAAATGCTTCCCTGATCTTATTATTGCTTTAAAATTTTCAAAAAATAATAACAACTTATCATGACAGGGTTTTGTTTTCCTTAAAATACGTAAGATAGTGTAAGGTACCCTTTAGTTAAATGAGCATTTTAGGGTATGTATAACTTATAAAATTCATTGGTTCTTTCAGTAGCATTGTAAGTATCGGATGATTTTTTAGCTATTATCTTTTTAGCAACACTGGTTTAAACAGCTGACGCACGTTTCGTGTTTTGTTTCACTGTCAAACATCTTCAGTTTGGTCTATAATTTAAACATGAATCGTCTTACAAACGAACAACGCTTGCAAATTATTGAATTTTATTATCAAAATGCTGTTAAGAAAGTTCATCGCGCGCTTGTTCCAGTTTATGGTCAGTTTAATCGAAGCGGCTATTCGGGCTATTGTGATTAAATTTCGCACAAAATTTACATTGTTGGACATTAAACCACCAACACGCTTACGTAGAGTGCGAAGTGAAGAAAATATCGCAGCTGTATCGGCCAGTGTTAATGATGACCATCAATTATCGATTCGTCGCCGTTCGCAGCAATTGGGCATCTGTTACTTAACAACGTGGAAAATTTTGCGGAAGGATTTAGGTGTGAAGCCTTTAAAAATACAGCTGGTGCAAGAATTAAAGCCGAACGACTTACCACAACGAGAATTTTTGGTAAATGGGCTCTTGGAAAGTTGACCGAAGATCCACTTTTTTATCGAAAAATTGTGCTCAGCGACGAAGCTCATTTTTGGCTTAATACGTACGTTAATAAGCAGAATTGTCGATTTTGGAGTGAAGATCAGCTAGAAGCATTGCAAGAGCTACCAATGCATCCAGAAAAAGTCACAGCTTGGTGCGGTTTATGAGCTGGTGGCATCATTGGACCGTACTTCTTCAAAGATGATGCGAATCGTAACGTAACTGTGAATGGTGAGCGCTACTGTGAGATGAAATCCAACTTTTTTTTGCTCAAAATGCAAGAGCTTGACTTGCATGACATGTGGTTTCAACAAGACGGTGCCACATGCCACACAGCACGCCTAACAATGGACTTATTGAGAGGCGAGTTCGGTGAACATTTTATTTCACGTTCGGGACTGGTAGATTGGCCGCTAGATCATGCGATTTAACGCCTTTAGACTATTTTTTGTGGGGCTATGTTAAAGCTCATGTATATACACACATGCCAGCTTCAATTGACGCATTGGAAGACAACATTGAAGCATTTATTCATGAGATACCGGCCGAAATGTTGGAAAGAGTATGACAAAATTGGACTAAGCGGATGAACCATTTGAGGCGCAGTCACGGTCAACATTTGCATGAAATAATCTTCAAAAATTAAATTATATGAACCGTACTATCGATTCAAATAAAGATTTCATGCATTTTTCTGAATTGTATGTGTTTTTTTTTAAACTTTCTTATAGCTCTTAAAAAATCACCCATTACTACTTACTAAGTAGTATTGATTTTCTTTAGCTCTTATTCCAAATGTTATTGCACATTGAATAATGATAAGCAAATAATGATTTCGCTATATCTTTTTAAAATTCGTACAAAATAATTGAAACTTTTCCCATGTGTACTTTTGAATTTTAGGATTTCTAAGATAACCTAAGCGCTTTTTACCACAGAAATAAAAATTCATAAGATCAGCCCATATGGTTTTAAATTTTTTGAAGAACTTAATTCATTTTAAGTGACAAAGCTTTTTCAGTTGTTATTAGTGTTGTATTCCTATTTAAAAATATGTCTAGAAAATTCACTTAAACATATTTCTAGAAAATTCACTAAGCTATAGTTGTACAAAATATAGTTATAATTATTACCTCACAGTATTAAAGTTATTAATCAATATCATAACAGTTAGATAGTCTGTGAAATGGAATTGGTTGGTAATAATTAACAATTTATTTCATTTACAAAATGTTAATGACCATATAGCTGCCATTTCGACAACTTGTCATGTATACTTTTACACAATACGGCTTTGCATATGCAATTTTCAATAATTTAACAGAAAGTTACATGTATAGCAAATAATTATGGGTTGATAATTATAGAGTTGACGGTACGAATCCGTTGAAGTTACTGTTGGATTCATAAAGACAACCATTAAGACATTAAGAGGTGGCCACACAAACTTACAATTGGAGCCGATAATAAATGGCTCAAATAACTGCAAAGAAATGTAATCAAAAAGTTATTTACAAAAAAAAGGCCATCTATCTGTAGTATTGTATTCTTTTATGTGTCGTTTTCATACAGATGTGTTAACAAATGTAGTAGTAGTAATTAAACAAGTCCAATGTTACTTTGGAAAATGTAAGTATATTTTCTTTTAAATTAATAGTTTACGATAAGTTGTTTTACTTTAAATTGCAAATTAATAAAAACAGAATCAATTTAACATTAGCACATTAAAAGGGGCTTTCATCATATTTCTTCAATTAAAAGACTTGTGGGAAAGTAATAAAAATGGATTTTATTTGAAGCCGCTTCTCGCACAAAATTCAGTCAAAAGTCAAGATTAGTTTCAGTTACCTTTTCTCTGAAGTACCAGTTAAATTATATGTGTTGTTTTAACCCATCACAATTCGTTTCTTAATTAAAGAAAAGAAGGTTAATAACACTGTGTAAGTCGCAAAATTTATCGTTGAATCGTTTTTCGAAGTTAGTGCTCGCATTCGCAATATTCGCTATTAAAAATTTCAATAGTAATGTAGCATTACCCGATATTTTTTAAGCTTTTCAAATCATTGTTTAATTTTTATCAATGAAAATCTTTTAAATTTAATTTTTCGTTGTTTTTTTGCGCTTCAATCAATAATGCAAATTACCAACATCTTTTCGTCATATTGAAGAGCATTCGTTAATTGTATCTTAAATATTTTTTTTAATTTATTCTTGTGTATAGTTGACCTGTTGTTTATGTTGATTTATTATTTTGGCTTGAGGTCTTATATAAATAATAAATAAAATTCAAAAACTTTTAATTTTATTTTTATTTATTTATTTTTATATTTTTCCAATATTTCGGTCAAAATCTTTGACCATCATCAGGGGGATCTGGTGTTTTTTTTTTTTAAAAATACAAAACAAAAATAACATTAAAAATACAAAATATTTTACACAAACAAATTTAATATTTACATTTAAATAAATAAACAATAAAAGTTTTAAAAAACTCGGACGAATTTAAAACTTCACTTATAAACCTTTCTTTGGTTTGTGTTTGTCTATTGCATGTTTATAAATTTTTGCACATCTTTCTGTGTCTTTCTTAAAATTTAATGTCTTTTCTGTCTCTTGATCAATTATATGCAGCATCTCAAGTGTAAATCTCTTCTTGTAGTTGCACTCTCCCACCAATATGTCTACATTATTAAAATTTGGTTTATGTCCAGTTACAGTACAGTGGGCCGCTAATGCAGTTTTCTGTTCTAATGGTTTATTAGTAGCCTTTTCATCTGACTTATGCGCTGCAAGTCTGGTTTTTAATTTGTTTTTTGTCGTGCCAACATATACTTTCCCGCATGCGTCAGTTTTGTCTCCATTACAGTGTATTCTGTACACTAAATGCGATTTTTCTTCTTTTTCAATCTTAGATTTCATGTTGCTAAAAAGTTTTTTTGTAGTATTTTCAGTTTTAAATGCTAATTCATATTTTTCCCGATTATAAATGTTGGAATGTTTAATTCTTTCGGAAAAGTCTTTTACATATGTCATAGTCTTATATATTATTGGTGGTCGTTCTTCTTTTGTTGTTCCTTTTGCTATCGTAGTTTTTACTCTGTTAATTAGTTCATTAATGGTTTTATTTGGAAAATCGTTTTTACTGAAAATGTTCCTTATTTTGCAGATATTGATTGGGTGGAAAACTTTGTCACTTATTTCCAGAACTCTCTTAATAAAGTTGGTCGCTGTATTTATAATTGTTCTTCTTGGATGTTTTGAGTAAAAATTTATTAATCTACCAGACGCCATCGGTTTTTGGTACCAATCTAGCTTAAGTATGTCTCCGTGTCTAACTATAACTGAATCTAAATAGGCTAGTTTGTTATCTGTTTCCTTTTCCAACGTAAATTGTATTTGTCTATTAAATTCGTTCAATGTATTCAGGGTTTCTTCAATACCATCTCTCTTAACGATTCCAAACAAATCATCCACATATTTTGTAAAAATCCTTGGCTTTCTCTTCATCCTCCCTATTGATACATTTAATAGTTCTTCCATAATTATGTCCGCAATGACTGGTGAAGCTGGAGATCCCATGGGCATTCCTTTATTTTGTTCATAGTATTTGTCCTCATACTTAAAATATCGTGTTTCTTTAATACAAAACGTTAATAGTTCTAAGAATAAATCTTTAGGTATTCGTGTATGTTCTTTCAGTAAATGCCATTTTTGTTCAATAGTTTTTAACGCCATGTTTACTGGAATACTTGGGAAGAGTGAAACTACGTCAAAGGAAACAAGTACTTCATCTTCATATATATAGGTATTATTTACTCTGTTCTTAAATTCTATAGAGTCTTTTACATTGTATGTAGAGTCCATTGTCAAGTTTTTTAAAATTGTAGTCAAATATTTGCATAATTCGTAGGACGGTGAATTGATAGACGAACAAATAGGGCGTAGCGGAATTCCTGTTTTGTGGATCTTTGGTAGACCGTATATTCTTGGTGCAGTCGCTATGCTGGTTATCATCTTATTCCTATCAAAAATACTAATTAAATTCATATTATAAAGTTTTTCAATTAACGTGTTGTTCTTGTTTTGTAATACTGATGTTGGATCCTTTTTTAACCGTCTGTAGGTAATCATATCTGCTAAAATAGTTTTCATTTTCAAATCGTAATCTTGTTTAGTCATAGCAACCGTTTTATTACCCTTATCCGAGTTCAACACTAAAATATTTTTATTTTCATTCAGAAAACGTTTTGATTGTCCCACTGTATCAAGAATGATTTTATCTCTATAATTAAGTTTTCTCTTACATAAATGTTCGTCTAGTAATGTTACAAGCTTAATTCTTAATGTCTCTTGTTGTTCTCTGTTCTCAATTGTTTGGATGCACTCTTCACTATCAGCAATACATTTAAACAAAGGGAATGTTGTTTTTGTATTTGGTAATGCAAATTTTGGTCCAAGAGAAAGCAGCCACTGTATCTCTGTTGGAATGTCAATATTCGTGTTGTTTATAAACCAATCAGTATTATGTTTGATATTTATTTTTCTGTTGGTTTCTTTTCTCAATTTTTCCAGTTTACCTAAATGTGTTATTTTATTGTTGTTTTTGATATTATCGTAAATAATATTTTCACTTTGTAAAAATAATTCTTTGTCTTGTTCGTCTAAAAGTTCTTCAATTTTTCTCTTTGTCTTATTTAACATTTTTGTATTATTACTGAGTAGTTTGTGTTTTTGTTGTATAAGTAGTTTCAAAATTATAATATGAAAATTATATATGTGCTTTTGTAAAACTTTTTCTAGATTTCGCGGTATTTTATTATATATTTTAAATGGATTACATATATTCTTAGTTGCATCTTTTATGAAGTTTGGAATCATGCCTAACGTTCTGCATTTTATGAGGAATGTTGTTGATGATTTCATATTAGCAATTTGTTTGTTTTGTTTAGAATACTTCTTAACAATTATATTTGTAGGTTTGTTGTATTTTTGTTTGATTTTGGAGTATAGAGTCATAATAATTCTATGTTGCGGTGTGCCTGCCGTGTAGTTATTTATTCTTGTGTATAGTTGACCTGTTGTTTATGTTGATTTATTATTTTGGCTTGAGGTCTTATATAAATAATAAATAAAATTCAAAAACTTTTAATTTTATTTTTATTTATTTATTTTTATATTTTTCCAATATTTCGGTCAAAATCTTTGACCATCATCAGGGGGATCTGGTGTTTTTTTTTTTTAAAAATACAAAACAAAAATAACATTAAAAATACAAAATATTTTACACAAACAAATTTAATATTTACATTTAAATAAATAAACAATAAAAGTTTTAAAAAACTCGGACGAATTTAAAACTTCACTTATAAACCTTTCTTTGGTTTGTGTTTGTCTATTGCATGTTTATAAATTTTTGCACATCTTTCTGTGTCTTTCTTAAAATTTAATGTCTTTTCTGTCTCTTGATCAATTATATGCAGCATCTCAAGTGTAAATCTCTTCTTGTAGTTGCACTCTCCCACCAATATGTCTACATTATTAAAATTTGGTTTATGTCCAGTTACAGTACAGTGGGCCGCTAATGCAGTTTTCTGTTCTAATGGTTTATTAGTAGCCTTTTCATCTGACTTATGCGCTGCAAGTCTGGTTTTTAATTTGTTTTTTGTCGTGCCAACATATACTTTCCCGCATGCGTCAGTTTTGTCTCCATTACAGTGTATTCTGTACACTAAATGCGATTTTTCTTCTTTTTCAATCTTAGATTTCATGTTGCTAAAAAGTTTTTTTGTAGTATTTTCAGTTTTAAATGCTAATTCATATTTTTCCCGATTATAAATGTTGGAATGTTTAATTCTTTCGGAAAAGTCTTTTACATATGTCATAGTCTTATATATTATTGGTGGTCGTTCTTCTTTTGTTGTTCCTTTTGCTATCGTAGTTTTTACTCTGTTAATTAGTTCATTAATGGTTTTATTTGGAAAATCGTTTTTACTGAAAATGTTCCTTATTTTGCAGATATTGATTGGGTGGAAAACTTTGTCACTTATTTCCAGAACTCTCTTAATAAAGTTGGTCGCTGTATTTATAATTGTTCTTCTTGGATGTTTTGAGTAAAAATTTATTAATCTACCAGACGCCATCGGTTTTTGGTACCAATCTAGCTTAAGTATGTCTCCGTGTCTAACTATAACTGAATCTAAATAGGCTAGTTTGTTATCTGTTTCCTTTTCCAACGTAAATTGTATTTGTCTATTAAATTCGTTCAATGTATTCAGGGTTTCTTCAATACCATCTCTCTTAACGATTCCAAACAAATCATCCACATATTTTGTAAAAATCCTTGGCTTTCTCTTCATCCTCCCTATTGATACATTTAATAGTTCTTCCATAATTATGTCCGCAATGACTGGTGAAGCTGGAGATCCCATGGGCATTCCTTTATTTTGTTCATAGTATTTGTCCTCATACTTAAAATATCGTGTTTCTTTAATACAAAACGTTAATAGTTCTAAGAATAAATCTTTAGGTATTCGTGTATGTTCTTTCAGTAAATGCCATTTTTGTTCAATAGTTTTTAACGCCATGTTTACTGGAATACTTGGGAAGAGTGAAACTACGTCAAAGGAAACAAGTACTTCATCTTCATATATATAGGTATTATTTACTCTGTTCTTAAATTCTATAGAGTCTTTTACATTGTATGTAGAGTCCATTGTCAAGTTTTTTAAAATTGTAGTCAAATATTTGCATAATTCGTAGGACGGTGAATTGATAGACGAACAAATAGGGCGTAGCGGAATTCCTGTTTTGTGGATCTTTGGTAGACCGTATATTCTTGGTGCAGTCGCTATGCTGGTTATCATCTTATTCCTATCAAAAATACTAATTAAATTCATATTATAAAGTTTTTCAATTAACGTGTTGTTCTTGTTTTGTAATACTGATGTTGGATCCTTTTTTAACCGTCTGTAGGTAATCATATCTGCTAAAATAGTTTTCATTTTCAAATCGTAATCTTGTTTAGTCATAGCAACCGTTTTATTACCCTTATCCGAGTTCAACACTAAAATATTTTTATTTTCATTCAGAAAACGTTTTGATTGTCCCACTGTATCAAGAATGATTTTATCTCTATAATTAAGTTTTCTCTTACATAAATGTTCGTCTAGTAATGTTACAAGCTTAATTCTTAATGTCTCTTGTTGTTCTCTGTTCTCAATTGTTTGGATGCACTCTTCACTATCAGCAATACATTTAAACAAAGGGAATGTTGTTTTTGTATTTGGTAATGCAAATTTTGGTCCAAGAGAAAGCAGCCACTGTATCTCTGTTGGAATGTCAATATTCGTGTTGTTTATAAACCAATCAGTATTATGTTTGATATTTATTTTTCTGTTGGTTTCTTTTCTCAATTTTTCCAGTTTACCTAAATGTGTTATTTTATTGTTGTTTTTGATATTATCGTAAATAATATTTTCACTTTGTAAAAATAATTCTTTGTCTTGTTCGTCTAAAAGTTCTTCAATTTTTCTCTTTGTCTTATTTAACATTTTTGTATTATTACTGAGTAGTTTGTGTTTTTGTTGTATAAGTAGTTTCAAAATTATAATATGAAAATTATATATGTGCTTTTGTAAAACTTTTTCTAGATTTCGCGGTATTTTATTATATATTTTAAATGGATTACATATATTCTTAGTTGCATCTTTTATGAAGTTTGGAATCATGCCTAACGTTCTGCATTTTATGAGGAATGTTGTTGATGATTTCATATTAGCAATTTGTTTGTTTTGTTTAGAATACTTCTTAACAATTATATTTGTAGGTTTGTTGTATTTTTGTTTGATTTTGGAGTATAGAGTCATAATAATTCTATGTTGCGGTGTGCCTGCCGTGTAGTTATTTATTCTTGTGTATAGTTGACCTGTTGTTTATGTTGATTTATTATTTTGGCTTGAGGTCTTATATAAATAATAAATAAAATTCAAAAACTTTTAATTTTATTTTTATTTATTTATTTTTATATTTTTCCAATATTTCGGTCAAAATCTTTGACCATCATCAGGGGGATCTGGTGTTTTTTTTTTTTTAAAAATACAAAACAAAAATAACATTAAAAATACAAAATATTTTACACAAACAAATTTAATATTTACATTTAAATAAATAAACAATAAAAGTTTTAAAAAACTCGGACGAATTTAAAACTTCACTTATAAACCTTTCTTTGGTTTGTGTTTGTCTATTGCATGTTTATAAATTTTTGCACATCTTTCTGTGTCTTTCTTAAAATTTAATGTCTTTTCTGTCTCTTGATCAATTATATGCAGCATCTCAAGTGTAAATCTCTTCTTGTAGTTGCACTCTCCCACCAATATGTCTACATTATTAAAATTTGGTTTATGTCCAGTTACAGTACAGAGTAAAAACTACGATAGCAAAAGGAACAACAAAAGAAGAACGACCACCAATAATATATAAGACTATGACATATGTAAAAGACTTTTCCGAAAGAATTAAACATTCCAACATTTATAATCGGGAAAAATATGAATTAGCATTTAAAACTGAAAATACTACAAAAAAACTTTTTAGCAACATGAAATCTAAGATTGAAAAAGAAGAAAAATCGCATTTAGTGTACAGAATACACTGTAATGGAGACAAAACTGACGCATGCGGGAAAGTATATGTTGGCACGACAAAAAACAAATTAAAAACCAGACTTGCAGCGCATAAGTCAGATGAAAAGGCTACTAATAAACCATTAGAACAGAAAACTGCATTAGCGGCCCACTGTACTGTAACTGGACATAAACCAAATTTTAATAATGTAGACATATTGGTGGGAGAGTGCAACTACAAGAAGAGATTTACACTTGAGATGCTGCATATAATTGATCAAGAGACAGAAAAGACATTAAATTTTAAGAAAGACACAGAAAGATGTGCAAAAATTTATAAACATGCAATAGACAAACACAAACCAAAGAAAGGTTTATAAGTGAAGTTTTAAATTCGTCCGAGTTTTTTAAAACTTTTATTGTTTATTTATTTAAATGTAAATATTAAATTTGTTTGTGTAAAATATTTTGTATTTTTAATGTTATTTTTGTTTTGTATTTTTAAAAAAAAAAACACCAGATCCCCCTGATGATGGTCAAAGATTTTGACCGAAATATTGGAAAAATATAAAAATAAATAAATAAAAATAAAATTAAAAGTTTTTGAATTTTATTTATTATTTATATAAGACCTCAAGCCAAAATAATAAATCAACATAAACAACAGGTCAACTATACACAAGAATAAATAACTACACGGCAGGCACACCGCAACATAGAATTATTATGACTCTATACTCCAAAATCAAACAAAAATACAACAAACCTACAAATATAATTGTTAAGAAGTATTCTAAACAAAACAAACAAATTGCTAATATGAAATCATCAACAACATTCCTCATAAAATGCAGAACGTTAGGCATGATTCCAAACTTCATAAAAGATGCAACTAAGAATATATGTAATCCATTTAAAATATATAATAAAATACCGCGAAATCTAGAAAAAGTTTTACAAAAGCACATATATAATTTTCATATTATAATTTTGAAACTACTTATACAACAAAAACACAAACTACTCAGTAATAATACAAAAATGTTAAATAAGACAAAGAGAAAAATTGAAGAACTTTTAGACGAACAAGACAAAGAATTATTTTTACAAAGTGAAAATATTATTTACGATAATATCAAAAACAACAATAAAATAACACATTTAGGTAAACTGGAAAAATTGAGAAAAGAAACCAACAGAAAAATAAATATCAAACATAATACTGATTGGTTTATAAACAACACGAATATTGACATTCCAACAGAGATACAGTGGCTGCTTTCTCTTGGACCAAAATTTGCATTACCAAATACAAAAACAACATTCCCTTTGTTTAAATGTATTGCTGATAGTGAAGAGTGCATCCAAACAATTGAGAACAGAGAACAACAAGAGACATTAAGAATTAAGCTTGTAACATTACTAGACGAACATTTATGTAAGAGAAAACTTAATTATAGAGATAAAATCATTCTTGATACAGTGGGACAATCAAAACGTTTTCTGAATGAAAATAAAAATATTTTAGTGTTGAACTCGGATAAGGGTAATAAAACGGTTGCTATGACTAAACAAGATTACGATTTGAAAATGAAAACTATTTTAGCAGATATGATTACCTACAGACGGTTAAAAAAGGATCCAACATCAGTATTACAAAACAAGAACAACACGTTAATTGAAAAACTTTATAATATGAATTTAATTAGTATTTTTGATAGGAATAAGATGATAACCAGCATAGCGACTGCACCAAGAATATACGGTCTACCAAAGATCCACAAAACAGGAATTCCGCTACGCCCTATTTGTTCGTCTATCAATTCACCGTCCTACGAATTATGCAAATATTTGACTACAATTTTAAAAAACTTGACAATGGACTCTACATACAATGTAAAAGACTCTATAGAATTTAAGAACAGAGTAAATAATACCTATATATATGAAGATGAAGTACTTGTTTCCTTTGACGTAGTTTCACTCTTCCCAAGTATTCCAGTAAACATGGCGTTAAAAACTATTGAACAAAAATGGCATTTACTGAAAGAACATACACGAATACCTAAAGATTTATTCTTAGAACTATTAACGTTTTGTATTAAAGAAACACGATATTTTAAGTATGAGGACAAATACTATGAACAAAATAAAGGAATGCCCATGGGATCTCCAGCTTCACCAGTCATTGCGGACATAATTATGGAAGAACTATTAAATGTATCAATAGGGAGGATGAAGAGAAAGCCAAGGATTTTTACAAAATATGTGGATGATTTGTTTGGAATCGTTAAGAGAGATGGTATTGAAGAAACCCTGAATACATTGAACGAATTTAATAGACAAATACAATTTACGTTGGAAAAGGAAACAGATAACAAACTAGCCTATTTAGATTCAGTTATAGTTAGACACGGAGACATACTTAAGCTAGATTGGTACCAAAAACCGATGGCGTCTGGTAGATTAATAAATTTTTACTCAAAACATCCAAGAAGAACAATTATAAATACAGCGACCAACTTTATTAAGAGAGTTCTGGAAATAAGTGACAAAGTTTTCCACCCAATCAATATCTGCAAAATAAGGAACATTTTCAGTAAAAACGATTTTCCAAATAAAACCATTAATGAACTAATTAACAGAGTAAAAACTACGATAGCAAAAGGAACAACAAAAGAAGAACGACCACCAATAATATATAAGACTATGACATATGTAAAAGACTTTTCCGAAAGAATTAAACATTCCAACATTTATAATCGGGAAAAATATGAATTAGCATTTAAAACTGAAAATACTACAAAAAAACTTTTTAGCAACATGAAATCTAAGATTGAAAAAGAAGAAAAATCGCATTTAGTGTACAGAATACACTGTAATGGAGACAAAACTGACGCATGCGGGAAAGTATATGTTGGCACGACAAAAAACAAATTAAAAACCAGACTTGCAGCGCATAAGTCAGATGAAAAGGCTACTAATAAACCATTAGAACAGAAAACTGCATTAGCGGCCCACTGTACTGTAACTGGACATAAACCAAATTTTAATAATGTAGACATATTGGTGGGAGAGTGCAACTACAAGAAGAGATTTACACTTGAGATGCTGCATATAATTGATCAAGAGACAGAAAAGACATTAAATTTTAAGAAAGACACAGAAAGATGTGCAAAAATTTATAAACATGCAATAGACAAACACAAACCAAAGAAAGGTTTATAAGTGAAGTTTTAAATTCGTCCGAGTTTTTTAAAACTTTTATTGTTTATTTATTTAAATGTAAATATTAAATTTGTTTGTGTAAAATATTTTGTATTTTTAATGTTATTTTTGTTTTGTATTTTTAAAAAAAAAACACCAGATCCCCCTGATGATGGTCAAAGATTTTGACCGAAATATTGGAAAAATATAAAAATAAATAAATAAAAATAAAATTAAAAGTTTTTGAATTTTATTTATTATTTATATAAGACCTCAAGCCAAAATAATAAATCAACATAAACAACAGGTCAACTATACACAAGAATAAATAACTACACGGCAGGCACACCGCAACATAGAATTATTATGACTCTATACTCCAAAATCAAACAAAAATACAACAAACCTACAAATATAATTGTTAAGAAGTATTCTAAACAAAACAAACAAATTGCTAATATGAAATCATCAACAACATTCCTCATAAAATGCAGAACGTTAGGCATGATTCCAAACTTCATAAAAGATGCAACTAAGAATATATGTAATCCATTTAAAATATATAATAAAATACCGCGAAATCTAGAAAAAGTTTTACAAAAGCACATATATAATTTTCATATTATAATTTTGAAACTACTTATACAACAAAAACACAAACTACTCAGTAATAATACAAAAATGTTAAATAAGACAAAGAGAAAAATTGAAGAACTTTTAGACGAACAAGACAAAGAATTATTTTTACAAAGTGAAAATATTATTTACGATAATATCAAAAACAACAATAAAATAACACATTTAGGTAAACTGGAAAAATTGAGAAAAGAAACCAACAGAAAAATAAATATCAAACATAATACTGATTGGTTTATAAACAACACGAATATTGACATTCCAACAGAGATACAGTGGCTGCTTTCTCTTGGACCAAAATTTGCATTACCAAATACAAAAACAACATTCCCTTTGTTTAAATGTATTGCTGATAGTGAAGAGTGCATCCAAACAATTGAGAACAGAGAACAACAAGAGACATTAAGAATTAAGCTTGTAACATTACTAGACGAACATTTATGTAAGAGAAAACTTAATTATAGAGATAAAATCATTCTTGATACAGTGGGACAATCAAAACGTTTTCTGAATGAAAATAAAAATATTTTAGTGTTGAACTCGGATAAGGGTAATAAAACGGTTGCTATGACTAAACAAGATTACGATTTGAAAATGAAAACTATTTTAGCAGATATGATTACCTACAGACGGTTAAAAAAGGATCCAACATCAGTATTACAAAACAAGAACAACACGTTAATTGAAAAACTTTATAATATGAATTTAATTAGTATTTTTGATAGGAATAAGATGATAACCAGCATAGCGACTGCACCAAGAATATACGGTCTACCAAAGATCCACAAAACAGGAATTCCGCTACGCCCTATTTGTTCGTCTATCAATTCACCGTCCTACGAATTATGCAAATATTTGACTACAATTTTAAAAAACTTGACAATGGACTCTACATACAATGTAAAAGACTCTATAGAATTTAAGAACAGAGTAAATAATACCTATATATATGAAGATGAAGTACTTGTTTCCTTTGACGTAGTTTCACTCTTCCCAAGTATTCCAGTAAACATGGCGTTAAAAACTATTGAACAAAAATGGCATTTACTGAAAGAACATACACGAATACCTAAAGATTTATTCTTAGAACTATTAACGTTTTGTATTAAAGAAACACGATATTTTAAGTATGAGGACAAATACTATGAACAAAATAAAGGAATGCCCATGGGATCTCCAGCTTCACCAGTCATTGCGGACATAATTATGGAAGAACTATTAAATGTATCAATAGGGAGGATGAAGAGAAAGCCAAGGATTTTTACAAAATATGTGGATGATTTGTTTGGAATCGTTAAGAGAGATGGTATTGAAGAAACCCTGAATACATTGAACGAATTTAATAGACAAATACAATTTACGTTGGAAAAGGAAACAGATAACAAACTAGCCTATTTAGATTCAGTTATAGTTAGACACGGAGACATACTTAAGCTAGATTGGTACCAAAAACCGATGGCGTCTGGTAGATTAATAAATTTTTACTCAAAACATCCAAGAAGAACAATTATAAATACAGCGACCAACTTTATTAAGAGAGTTCTGGAAATAAGTGACAAAGTTTTCCACCCAATCAATATCTGCAAAATAAGGAACATTTTCAGTAAAAACGATTTTCCAAATAAAACCATTAATGAACTAATTAACAGAGTAAAAACTACGATAGCAAAAGGAACAACAAAAGAAGAACGACCACCAATAATATATAAGACTATGACATATGTAAAAGACTTTTCCGAAAGAATTAAACATTCCAACATTTATAATCGGGAAAAATATGAATTAGCATTTAAAACTGAAAATACTACAAAAAAACTTTTTAGCAACATGAAATCTAAGATTGAAAAAGAAGAAAAATCGCATTTAGTGTACAGAATACACTGTAATGGAGACAAAACTGACGCATGCGGGAAAGTATATGTTGGCACGACAAAAAACAAATTAAAAACCAGACTTGCAGCGCATAAGTCAGATGAAAAGGCTACTAATAAACCATTAGAACAGAAAACTGCATTAGCGGCCCACTGTACTGTAACTGGACATAAACCAAATTTTAATAATGTAGACATATTGGTGGGAGAGTGCAACTACAAGAAGAGATTTACACTTGAGATGCTGCATATAATTGATCAAGAGACAGAAAAGACATTAAATTTTAAGAAAGACACAGAAAGATGTGCAAAAATTTATAAACATGCAATAGACAAACACAAACCAAAGAAAGGTTTATAAGTGAAGTTTTAAATTCGTCCGAGTTTTTTAAAACTTTTATTGTTTATTTATTTAAATGTAAATATTAAATTTGTTTGTGTAAAATATTTTGTATTTTTAATGTTATTTTTGTTTTGTATTTTTAAAAAAAAAAAACACCAGATCCCCCTGATGATGGTCAAAGATTTTGACCGAAATATTGGAAAAATATAAAAATAAATAAATAAAAATAAAATTAAAAGTTTTTGAATTTTATTTATTATTTATATAAGACCTCAAGCCAAAATAATAAATCAACATTTTTTTTAATTCTTAAATTTTAGTACGTTTTCTGGGCCAAACATTGAAAATCAATTTCCTGTATAGAGAAAAGTGCTGCTGTTATTTCGCCCTCCATTATAGCACATATGAGTACCATGTACATAAAGTATCTATTTTAATGGACAATAATAGTTACAAGAACTAAATAAATTACATATTTATGAGTTGTGAACATGTTCAAGTAAAAAACTTTGAGCATCAATATCATTTTATTATTGTTTTTTTTTTTTTCTTTGGTCATCATCTACATATGAATGTTTCATCTTCACATTAAACACAAATGAAGAATAAATAATAAACTCTTGATCAAGAAGTAAAAAAAAGACGTGTATTGTCCAGTATTAAATCTTAACATCCAAGAATTCGTTAACATTGAAAAACAAAATTGTGTGTAAGAATAGAACAGATCAAAAAAAGTAATCGAAAAAAGAAGAAATAAAACAAACAGAAAATAATATCCCATGATATAATCACATACATACATAATGGAAATAACTTTGGATGACATGTTTTTAATGTGGACAATCTGCAAATAATTCCAATGAAATGCACTACAATCGACCCACGCGTAAATCTTTACATAACAAACATGTTCGTACTACAAAGTCTTGGTTGCGAAATATTTTTGTAGCACTTACAACCTGTGTATGTAATTCTTTTCCAATTGCAATGTCAGTTTTTGAATCTGAAAATATTTTTTAGAAATTCCTTGAGATTTAGTTACAATAATCCTGTTTGTTTGAAAATAAAATCTCTTTTGATTGAAAGGCGCTTCAAACTATTGCAGAACACTGTTATTATTTGAGCTTACACACACTCAAAAAAGTCGGGAGTCTTAAAATACGAACATGTAAAAAGTTTTTAAGCCCGATCATCGTGAATAGATTTAAGGCCGCTTTAGCCGACCGTAAATGAAATGAAATGCAATGTAACATACCGTAACGTACTGTAAGCTCGTTTGTGCACTTATAGAACATGAAAGAACGTGTCAGCTGTTTTTCAAAAACATTAGAAAGCATTAGTATATGTGAACTTTTTTGACCTTAACGAAAAATAAATAAACGTTCCTTTAAAGTTTATTATGCTCTATCGGACTGTGGTATGCCAATTTTGATATTTTAAAATATTGTTAAAAAGTTATTTCCCTAATGTGCATACACAAGCCAAAGTCTTGATACCATTAAAAACTAGACTTTTTATTGCTTGTGTATATGTATGCATCTGTTTATTTCCCTGCAGATAACGAGACTAGTCCACACATGCATGTAAAGAGTAGTCCATAAAGGAGTAGGAGTACTCCAAAACTACTCCAAATATTTAGTTAAAAGGTGCTCGATTTAACCGTACGATGTCCTAGGAGTGGAAAATATAACCCAGCTTTGCAGTACAACGGAGTAGTCTTAAAACTACTCCATGTTCATACATACTCTAGTGGACTAGTTTTGAAACTACTCCATGGTTTACTACAGAGGTCTAGTTTAAGCTTTGCTTAAAAACGAAAACATTTCGTTTCAAAACAGGGAGTAGTCCATTTCATCAAAATGGATCACGTAGTCCAATCCCAGCAAACATGGAGGTTTGATTTTAAATTGAAAATGATTTGATATCAAATGTTTTCTCAAACGACAAACGTTTGATAATGATTTGAAAATCATAGATTGAATTCTCAACAAAAAGGGGAAATTATTTTCAAATTGAAAAATGCTTTATTTTCAAACGTTAATCTCAAATGTTTTTCGAATGTGGAATACACAAGGGAACAAATTTAAGCTTTTTTTGTGCGGCCTCGAATTTGATTGCAAATTTTAACTAATTTGAATTCGCTGATATCAAATCTAATCATAATTTTTCTCTATCAGCTCTACTTTTCAAGATATACCGTTATGTCCAAAATTAAGGCACTTTCACTACATATATTGGAATAAATTGAAAACAGTGGAACATATTCAGTTAACAAAAAAATCCGAAACTCGGCAACAGTATTATCTTTAATCCATGCTTACATTGTTTTTAAATTTGCCCTGTAGTTACAGAGATATGGTTGCATTTTTAAAGAAAAAAAGGAACATTTTGAAAAAAAACTGAAGAAATATAGTAGTTTATTCTACAACTTACAAATTTTTTATTCAAGTCTACAGACGTTTTTCGTAAATACAGAAAAATTTTGTAAATATGTAGTTATAAAAAGAAATTTCTTCGATTTAACTTTAACCTTTTTAATGCAAATGTTGATATTCTTATTAGGCTAATTTTCATTAAATTATTTTTATGAAGAAAGTCGTCAATGGCTGTGAGTGTTAAACGGCAAAACCCTCTGAAGAGATTGAGTGGTTGCAATTGAAACAAGCAAGGGTAACCTGTCCGTGAAAGCCTGGGTTCGATTCTCGCGGCAGTCAAGAATGAAAAATTATCAATAAATTTTAATTAATTTTATGTTGTAAAATTCTTTTCTTCATAAAAATAATTTAATGAAAATTAAACTTGATAAACTTTAGCCTAATTAAAAAATATAAAAAATTGTATTAAAAACCATAAACAGTTCAGCAAAATAACCACAACACTAATTATTTAAACTTTTAATTAAATTGATTACAAAATTAGTCAAATTTACTAATAATGGTAGTTAAATATTATTAAGTTTGAAGAATTATTATTAATTTTAACTAATAAATATATTTATTTTTAATATCTTTTTGATTTAAATTGACGAATCATTATTCAAATTAACTAATAAAATTAGTATGTATGAATAAGATATTACGGATTTACTGACCGCATTGGATATCCAATGAAACCCTTTAGAATCAGGCACATTGCTGCCCTATTGAAACTGGCATACGACGTCCATCAACTGATATTGCAAGATCTGCCATAGACTGGAATCCTCGAGGTCAAAGTCAGCCTTATCGACCACATAATTGCTGGATCCGGTCCATCAGAAAAGAACATGAAGTAGCTCGTCTTACATTAACGATAGAAATATATCGAGAGAATTCGTTAACGCTTATGTTCTCCGTGAACATTTAATTTAATTATTTTATTTTGCATTTAATGATTTATATCAGTTTTAGATAAATTAAGGAAAAATTCATAAATATACTTATGTTTAGAATCATAAGAATTATTTGTATTTTCATTTAATTTCATTTTTTACTTTAACAAAATTTTAACGAATTTGTATTCAAAATAACACCCTTGAGGAATTAAATTAACCAAATTTTGTTAAATAAACTGATTAAGTATTCAAATTAACTTCCTTTAGGATGCTAATTCAAATTTTTTTATATGTTGTTTCCAAAACATTGTGTTACTACTGGTTTACTACTATTTTAACAAAATTTTAGTGTACATAACAGAATTTTACCTTTACTTTTAACAAAATTTTATTCATATACACAGATTTCAATAACATAATAATTTAACGAAAACTATTGTGTTAATTTGAAGAAAATTTGTGTAGTTAAATAAATTTTGATTATATTTGAGGAAAAATTGAGTTGATTTAACAATTTTTTTTTAGTTGAGGGTTTACTAATTTTTTTAGTTAATATTACCAATGATATTTGGTTCTGTGTAATACTGCATTTTAATGAATTGATAGATCGCACGCGTTTGCTACATGTTTCAAATTTATCGCGACAGTATTTTCATTAGTTTTGTGATGTGCAGTTCGGTCGGAGATAAATAAAAATCCGCGAGAAAACCACATACGGCCTGTTTAACTAGCTTGCTGGGTTTTTCGTTAAAGCTCAAACTATACAAAAATGTTTTGAACGAAGTATGCAAAACGTTGAATATTTGTCATGGGATCTACGATCCAGATCATATAAAACTATGCTATTCCGCGATATAAATCACCATCCATCAATACTGCATGCTACACATTCAATAAATATCGCGATACTGGATCGAGGTCAATATATATTAAACGTGTGTACTATAAAAGTACACCAATTGAGATATTTGAAATAGACGCAATAAACGCAGAAAAAATATGAGGGTAACCATATTCTAATGGAACATAATATGTTCCATTTTAACAATACTAACGTGAGTGGGTAACCATATTATGTTTAAATATGACTATAATACGCTTTAAATAAACCATAATACGGACACAAATACCCGTTAGTGGTTAATCATAAACCATATTGTAGTCAAAATTAACAATAGTATGTTGTCATTATTAACCTATTATAGTCATTATTTTATGTCAACATTATACATATTGTAAAATCGAATCTTATGTTTTTGAAGTGTCAAAGAAGGTAAACATTTTATGGTCAAAAACAAACAACATTTGATTAATCGTGAAAATAGTATTGTTGAAAATTAAAAGACATTGATGGAACCATAATATGGCTATTTTAACTATACTTTAACCATTTTTTTTCTGCGTATTCAATATTCAACACTATTGTAATTTTCTTAAATCTTGCTTTTTTTCAAACTGTGCCTATAAGTGCAACATTGTTCGAAAAACTCTTTTAACAGTGTTGAAATTAAGTCAAAAATATAAAACTTTATTACAATTTTCAGGTTAAAATCTAAGAACATTTAGATCCTATTGAAGAACAGGACCCTGTTTTTCAAAACTACAAGTTTCAAATCTACAAGTAAAATACGTTCAAAAAAGCAACAATTTTACAATTTTTGTTTTTGTTTCAAATATATTTTACTTATTGATTTGTAACTTGTAACTTTAAGAAACAGGGCCCAGATAAGACATTGGAAAAATATGAATACTAAAAGTGTGTGCAGAGAAAATTACCAAACCAATTGACTTGTCGTTGGTCCTTGTAGGGAAGCTCTAACTCGATTTTTTTCTAAATTGAGTGTCTTAGCAGTTTTCGAAAATAAACAGAACATTTTTTAGCGTTCGGTTCCCACACCCACGAACGTTATCTAATTTTTTACTGATTGTGTAGACAAACACAACCCTTTATACCGTTCGTAACTATTTTCAAGAAAGAGACGAACATTATAAAGTGTTCTGTTTTCGTTAAAAAAACAGAACAATTGTAGTGATACTGTAGACACAAATTATATTTTAATGTTCTATAATGTTTTTTTTTTAACATTGATGAAGAAATGAACAAACAAAATATTTTAGCAACAACTACAGCACGAACAGCTTGTGCGTGTATTGTGTAAAATTATTTAGCTGGCTTTTCGGGTTTTGTAAAAAATGTTTGGTTTTTTTACCAGCCAAAAGGGACGAATATTAATGAGCCGAACCGAACACAATGAAGTTTGTGGATTAAAAAAACCGAACGGAATTAAATGTTCTCATTTTTGGTTGAGTTTGATAAAAAAAAAAGTATTATTTTTGTGTTCGAAAGATGACTAATGATTTTTAATGATTTTCTACACAAACATTACTTATTAGCGTTTGTGTTTTCTACAAATCTGTCGAGCCGAACACTAAGGAGCGATATTTAGTGTTTATTTTCGCATAGTGGATTTTAGTGATTCCAGTACATTTTACACAGAAACACTTCGTCAAAAAAATTTAAATCAATAGTATCAGACATAATGGTTGTATGTACAAACAATTGTTCCAGCAATTTTACATTATGGAGAGCATACTTTGGAATGAAGATTCCATATAAATCATAAAACTTAATTTCACTTCCAAACTAAATCAAATTTAAGGCTCTTCTAAAATTTTACTTTTTTAAAAAATAGAACAACTTTGGTAAACCTTTTGTTTGCGCAATAGTTTGATTTCATTAACGATTATTTTTTTGTACACAGTGTGTTAAATAATTTTTTAATATTCAAATTACAGTTTTCATTTTTCATAATTATGCATATAAAACTTATGGTACATATAACTAAATTTTGCAAATATTTTGTTTTTAATTGGAATTTTAAAACTAAAATGCTGCATAGTTTTCTATGTATTTAAGAATTTATTGGGAAAAAAAAGTAAAACAAACCTATGAACTGCACTTTTTCCAATTTTTTGGCCACAAATTAATAAATCTACTTCCACATTAAAAAAAAATGCTATAAAAACAACAGCACCACAAAAAAATACAAAATCGCATGTTTGTAACTAAGTTTGTATATTTGTAGTTTATGAAGTGCTGCAGAACTTTGTCTACATTTTTTATGTCATCTTAAAATCATAAATTGAAATTTATCTAGCTTTTCACTAACTGCACAGTTTTCGCATAATTCTTGTTATTTTTTCTCTTGCTAACAAACTCTCCATACAAACTTTTAGATATTTTAGTAATTTTACGACAATTTGTGTGTTTTTAATGCAGTGGCAGTTTTGTAGTACACAGTGGGGGATTTTTGAATGAGGAGAATACAAATAGGCAAGGCTTTAGGCGAATTGTCAATTTTTTCTCTTTTGCCGCCACTTTGAGCTCGATGAGCGTTCACTTTTCCTCGTCCTATCGCTTACCGCCCATTTTTTGGCTCATGCAAAACCCTACAGCTTCTAATGTTAAGTATTTTTGCAAAGCGTTTTATAATACTAGAACGGGATACTTGAGGTCAATGGGCTTAAGAGCTAAACTTTAAAATCTGACTGTAAATGCCAAAGATATAACGAAAAATTTAAAAAGGCGACCCCTACGTTCTTAAAAAAACGAAACCTCCTTGCAATTATACTTTATATTAGGGGGTGTACGGCGCAATCTTTTTGCTTGTAAGGTTTTTTTTTTGATCAATATTTTTAAACAATCACCCCTATTATGAAAGTCGACGTCGACACGAGTCGACGGAACCAGAGCAGTAATTGTATTTTCTGAGTCGTTATGGACAATAATCGATTACTACTGATAGTCACTTGATATTTTCTAAGGCGCTTTTAAGTCGACGTCGAGTAATTTTGCGAAGACTCAAATGAAAGTTAAAGAAATTTTAAATAGAATGTAAACATATTAATTAAATACGTTTGAAATAAAAATGCAAATTTGAGAGAAGTTATGGGCACAAATTTTTTTAGTAAATTAAACGCGAAAATTCGGAAAAGTTTGCTTAAATAGCGAAATTTTTTAATATTTCAAACAAGGCATAAAATTAATTAAAATTTCTTAAAATAATGGCAAATGGCAAAAATTCGATAAAAAATTGCAATATTAGCTTAAATTCGCTAACAGCGGCATGATAGCCAAGTTTAATATTTATTAAAAATCTTCAAAGCTGTAAAGGATCAGTAAACTTATAGGAAGAAATCGCTTCTACTGCGAACATGGCTAAAATTCGCAAAAAATTGCAAGCTTGGCAACAAGCTCTAACATTTATTTGAAATCGCAAAATCGGCTAAAAAATGTCGGAAAATAAAAAAAAAATTTTGCAAAAATAGCGAAAATTCACGAAAATTTTTTATATATCAAACAAGTCTTAGAATTGATTTAAAGTCCCTAAAACTATAAGGAATGACAAAAGTTAGGCCAAAATTGTTAAATTAACAGAAATTCTCAAAAATTTGCTAACAAAGGCATGATAACGAAGTTTTATACTTATTAATAATCATTAAAGCATTAAGACCGTTAAAAAAGGGCTATAATAAATGGTGAAGAACAAAAATAAGAGAAAAATAAATAGAGATGGGATTCGTTTTGTTAGATTTGCGATAACTAGTCGACGTCGACACAACTTTCTTATAAAATACCATATTAACGTGGAAGTGATATAGTCGTCGACTTGATGTGACAAAAATTAAAAACTAATGCCGACGTTGACAACGACTAACATAATAGGGGTGAATATTTTGTTTGTCAATTTTATTCTTTTAAATCGTAATTTTATTGTGTTTCAAAAATTGAGTTTATTTTTACCAACAGGAATGCATATGGCCCAATCAAAGCGCACGATGCTAATTATAAATAAAACAAAACGTTTTCAGAAAAATATTTTAATATTTTTTATTATTGTAGAAGGTTGGCCAAATGCTCGCCACGGGTTCGATGGCATACCTCTCTGAGACATAACTGAGATTCAATGTCGTTAATGTGCCGAATTATTTCATCCTTTAGCTCTTAAATTGTTCTTGGCTTATTGACGTACTCTTTTTCTTCAATATACTACACACATACATATAGATTCCAAAAGAAAGAAGTCCAACTGTGTCAAATCAAATGATCGTGACGGCCAATTAACATCCCTAAGAGCCATTGTTTCGTTGGCTGTGGGGCAAGTGGCACCATCCTGTATCGTACAGGTCCATATCCTCATTTCATTCACGGTAACTGCTTGGCCGACCTTATTTTCGAAGAAGTGACGCCGCCATCCCATAAACCGCACCAAACAGTCACTCTTTGATGACGCATCGACCAAAAAAATCACGAAGTGCACGAAATGCATTTTGGTTTGAACGTAAAATTGATTTTCGTAAAAGGCTTCAACAATCTTAACGCGCTGCTTAATTGTGAAGCTCTCCATGGTTAAATTTTTCAAACACTAAAACAAATAAATGTCAAAGGTGTTAAGGTGTAACTCACAATTAACATCGTGCATTATGGTTGGACCACCCTAAGATACACATCAAAAAACTGTAACGAGATACAGCTCTGCGATGCTTCAGGATCAAACTAATCCAAAAAAGATTGTTTAACACCTGAAGGCTAATTTATGTTAGGTCTGGTTAGCCCTAAATGATAGAGACAACGAAGCGCGAGATGCTTCTCAGCCAAGCGCAAGTTTACGTCTCTACGGAAAATTTTGTTAAGTATGAGTTCTTCTTTTAATAATTTTAACCGAAGACCTAGAATTTAAGATTCTTTTATATCGTTCTTACAATAAATTAGCTTTTTTAAAATTTATTTTTCAAAAATCTCCCACTATGCAGCAGTTTGTCTGTTAATTTCCTTCTAGTGCCATGTTAACTTAACTGCTTCATTTAATACTTCTGTAGTCTGATGTCCTAGTTTGGGGATTCATTTTTTTTTTATATTTCGTTTTTTACTTCATTTTTTGTATACTTTTGTCAAGGTTTTGCACGTGTTAGTGTGGAGGTTGCGTTCATATACCTTTTTTTTATTTCTGTCCTTGCCGTATATCCTTATGGAATTATTAATTTCGCTAGCAACGTTACTAAAAAAAAAGTTATAAAATACGTAAAATATTTAACTTTGACGTTGCAAGTCCTAACAATATGGTTTGTTGACCACAGAATTCGTTTTAATTTCTGCTGAAAAGTTTTATTGTTCTAATAGTGAAATATTTTTTATTGTTACTGCGTCATTATGACATTTGCCCCTAAGCACTGTTGAAAAGGGGATTTTTTAAAAAAGATTTTTGTATGTTTTGCTTTGTGGATACGTAAAATTTAACGTAACATAACATAACATAGATTAAAAAAAATCAGGGGCCTAATTCTGGCAGTCGTGATCGAGAAATTTCTCGATTCGAACGCAATTTTATCTCAGTTGATACTGAACGAATTAAAATTATTTTTTCAGTGTTGTGAAACTCAAATTAATGCTTAACAACACTGAAAAAATAATTCCAATTCGTTCAGTATTGACTGAAATAATTAGATTTTAAATTGCTTTCGAATCGAGAAATTACTCGATCACGACTGCCAGAATCAGGCCCCAGGTGAAAATATGACTTTTTTTAAGGGATCCTAAAAGACTTTTTGACATTTCTGTAAATCATTGAAACGTTAACATTAAAATTATTTTAATTTCGTATAAATAGCTTGGTTATACATACAAACCACCTGTCTGTACATTAAGTTTATTTCATTGCTAACAAAAGGATCAAGCTTAAGGGAAATATGTACGTAACAGGAAGATACAAGATATTTTAGTAGTGTTTAGAATTATTCCTAAGAGTATGAACATGTCTGAAACTTCATTGTTACCCAAAGGTTGGCTAAAGCAAAAAGTATGTGAAATATTAACGGAATGGGACTTATACGAAACAAGTAAGAGTGCTATATTCGGCTGTGCCGAATCTTATATACCCTTCACCATTGTGCGAGCAGAATACAGAGCAACTAAACAAAACCTAAATAATTTCTACATAAACATACATATATACAATACATAAAACTTCATTATAAATTAAATTTAAAAAGTTAAAACTGGTAAATATTTTTTTAAATCGTTTCAGAACAATTAAAAAAATTAAAAAAATAATTTCTTTTTGAAAAAAACAAGATTCGAACCAGGGACTCACAGTTTCTAACCTAAGCAAACCCCCTAGACAACTGGACCATGACGGAACGTTTTATGAATATCATTAAAAGTAAATATGATCAGTTTACAGTTCACAACTCAACACAGTTGAGTTGTAATTATTTTTGATGTTTTAGTTCACCACAATAAAGCAAAGTTTTAAACCATAATACCAAAATTATAAATCAACTACATATTTGAGTTGTGAACCATAATAGGTGGCCTATAATCATCAAAATAGTTTGTACCATGTATGTGTGTTTGTTTGGTTTCTTTTTGTATAGGCACTGTTGTCATACCGTAGACTTATCTTTTTTGGCGAGTTTTTAAGAAGCAAAACGAAACAAAAATTCCTAGTTTCTATTTGTTAAAATTATTTCCTTAAATAGATGAAATAATAAGGAAGGCTGATAACGAAAATCATATTGACCATTATGCTAGTATATATAAACAAATGCAAAAAGGGGGGGGGGGGGGGTGGCGCGGAGAAACGGACCACTGGATTTGAATTTCGCTTTTCATAAGGACCCAGAATACCCAGAACTTTATAGGGTATTGAACCTTCGGTGAAGGGTATAAAAAACAAACTTAATTATAAAGAAAGAGTAATTTTTTGGATCTCAGTATTTTGGTCATAACTCTGCTACTTCTTAACCGATTTGACAGATTTATATACCGACATGTTAAAGAAGAAATTTGGTTATAAAACTTGGACTCGGGAAGATCTATGGTTCCCGAAAATGGGTATTTTTCAAAAAAAATTAATATTTTGGTCATAACTTTTTCGTATCTGAACCGATTTTCCCGAGTTTTTCAGAAAATATTTTCTATTAAAAATTTCCGATCTTTTGATATATAAAACATAACCATAGGTCATATGACAGTCCAAAAAATCAGGTTTTTATACAATTTTTGATATTTTTTGTATGGGAGGTACCACGCCCACTTGTTTAATCCCGCCCACATTTTGTGGGATGCTGCGTATTGATAACGTTACTGTGTGTACCTAATTTGGAAACTTTGGCTCTTGCCGTTCTCAAGATATACAGAAATAAAAAAATACAACAACAACAAGGGATTTATGGGCAAAATCAGAGGCAGTCGTGGTGTTTTGGTCATATCTCAGCCATTTGTGGACCGATCTGGCTGAATTTTAATAGCAAGAAATGGTGGACTATATGTGACATAAGTCTAAAACAACCTAGCCGCTATCATGTCTGGAGTCTCCGGAAAACACATATCAAACGTAAGACGGACAGACGGACGGACAGACGGACGGATATCGTTAAATCAACTTCTCTCCTCATAAGGACCCAAAATATATATACTTTACAGGGCCTAAGATCAATATTGTAGAAATTACAAACGGAATGACAAACTTATATATGGGCATTTCCTGGGGTCGCGAACGTACGTTCGTACGCTTTTGATGTACAAATAATATAGAAAACAAAACTTTTCCTAGCATTTTTTCTTGCGATTCGATAGCATTTGGGTAGATGTATGTTTAGTGCAAAGGATGGATTTCATCGAGTTTAAGTTTTCATAATAAGAGTTATAAACATGTGGTCGCGAACGTACGCAAAATAGAAGTCAACTTTGGCTGACAGCAGTTAAATGTAAAAATCTGCGTAATGGAACGGAATATTCGAAAGTGATTAATTTATTTTAAAAGTGTATTAATGTAGGTCTCCATGCAGTATTTACCAAAAAAAAATATCTCTTTTGGTTTTTGTTTAATTGGCTTATGTACCGGTCGCGAACGTACGGGTCGCGAACGTACGATTTTTCCATATGTTTTTTTATTATTATCACCATGCAGTTTCCCATTAATGTCTTCAAATTTCCTTAACAAACAACTAAATACTCAATTTACAATTGATTGTAATGAAAAGATTATGAAGAAAGAGTGTAAACATAACATATTTTTGCATGTAAAATAAGCATATAAAAATGTGTTTAGAAGTAGAAAATATAAGAAAATATAAAATTTTCCAGTTTCCAGTGCAATTTCTTCGAGTAAAACAGCTGAGACATGCTATGAAGCCATTCTTTTATTACAACATAGACTTTTTTTATAATAATAAACAATAAAAGACGATGATTATCAACATTTTATTTTTTCATCCTGGTAGACCATTCTGGGGAAATGCCCATATACCCTTTTCCACCTGTGGTGAAGGGTATAAAAAGAGTCATTTTTGGGATCTCAGTATTTTGGTCATAACTCTGCTACTTCTTAACCGATTTGACAGATTTATATACCGACATGTTAAAGAAGAAATTTGCCAGTCATTTTGGTTATAAAACTTGGAGTCGGGAAGATCTATGGTTCCCGAAAATGGGTATTTTTCAAAAAAAATTAATATTTTGGTCATAACTTTTTCGTATCTGAACCGATTTTCCCGAGTTTTTCAGAAAATATTTTCTATTAAAAATTTCCGATCTTTTGATATATAAAACATAACCATAGGTCATATGACAGTCCAAAAAATCAGGTTTTTATACAATTTTTGATATTTTTTGTATGGGAGGTACCACGCCCACTTCTCCAATCCCGCCCACATTTTGTGGGATGCTGTGTATTGATAACGTTACTGTGTGTACCTAATTTGGAAACTTTGGCTCTTGCCGTTCTCAAGATATACAGAAATAAAAAAATACAACAACAACAAGGGATTTATGGGCAAAATCAGAGGCAGTCGTGGTATTTTGGTCATATCTCAGCCATTTGTGGACCGATCTGGCTGAATTTTAATAGCAAGAAATGGAGGACTATATGTGACATAAGTCTAAAACAACCTAGCCGCTATCATGTCTGGAGTCTCCGGAAAACACATATCAAACGTAAGACGGACAGACGGACTGACGGACGGACAGACGGACGGACAGACGGACGGATATCGTTAAATCAACTTCTCTCCTCATAAGGACCCAAAATATATATACTTTACAGGGCCTAAGATCAATATTGTAGAAATTACAAACGGAATGACAAACTTATATATACCCTTTTCCACTTGTGGTGAAGGGTATAATAATAGAAATGTACGAATATTAATGCATTGGCAATAATGTTGATTCACGAAAGAAAAAAGCTCTTTTTATGTCAACTATGAATAGACGAAAGCTTTTAAATGTTTTTTAAAAACCAAATTTTGAACATAAACGTATTAATACGAAAACTTCAAGTGAGAAGACTTATGTTTTACAAAAACAGGCTGTTAATACATAAAAATACATAAAAACTTACATACCACCATTACGTTCATACTGCGCTTTAATTTTCCGTGTAAAAATCCTTTTTTAATTTCGTTTTCTTCTTCCGCAGTTACCTCAAATTTGATGTGCTTGGGACAGGGTGTTCGCTCAATCACCATGCAAACTTCTTGTAAGCAACGCAACGTAGGTTGCTGCGATAATCCTAAAAGATAGTCTTGGCCAATTTGGCGTTGATATCCACCTTCCCAAGCAATTTTACAGCACTTTTATTGCGGCCGTGTTTGATGGCGTTTAATACATACCTACACATAAACGCATCTTTATTCAGTCGAAAATTTTGTATAAAGCTATAAGCATGGAATGTTTAAAAACATTTTGCTCAAGATACCTACTCCTTTTCTCTTACCTGTGGTCATTTAGGCGGAGTATATCTGATCTATCTCTCAAAATTCTTCTTGTAATACGTTCCACATGTTCATTTTCTTCTTCAAACCATAACGCCACCTAATCCATCACTATTCATTTTTGTTATCAAATTGTTTTAAAAAAATCGTACCGCACAAAAAATATGTTTAAAATGTCTTTATTTACAAGTTTTGACATTTCATTTTGTCATTCTTCGCCATTGTTTATTTTGTGCTGCCAGTGTTGTTTCTCTTTCAACATATTTTGCAAAAGCGTTTGCGTAAGCGATACAGAGTACCAAATTGTACTCTTATCGCATTTACCTTTCCCATCGAACTTGCTTTCGCATCGCAATACAGAGTAACCCACCTGCTCCTGAATTAAAGATTTGAGGGCCTAGAGAACAATGAAAGCTATTGTTTATTTATAATTCTTGAGCCTCGATAAAAAGCTTAAATATTTCAACTAAAAGGGTTGAAGACACGGTCACCCCTACACCTAGAAAAAGTTCTAATTAGTCCACGAGAACTGGGGTCTGCATACGATATCGAGCAAAGTTGATCGAAATTTTTATTTTGGTATCAGACAACCGATATCGAATGAAATGTATCGTTATTTGAGATGATAGTATTCGACATCGAGTAACCAAAGACATTACATCTTTCGAGATGCGGTGATTAAGCCCCTGACCTTTAGAGCGTTTGTGAAAAAATTATAACAGAATCCAAAGACGATGAGCCTGTATCCATCATAAGCTCTAATTCTGCCTTTGATCTCAAAAGTAAATTTTCCATTTTTAAATTATTGTAAATTAAAAAATTTAAAATTTCTACGTTACTGTTCAACTTTTACCTTAAAATGATCTCAATTCTTTGTTTTTCATTGAGCGCCCATTTGTTTGGTTTTGTTTTATATAAGTAAAAAATCGCGTATGTTTGTCAAATAAATAAAAGTTATGTAACTTTTTGCTGTTGTGCGTGTTAAAAGATAAATATTCAAGTAATAATTTAAACAACCTTCTAAAGCAGTGTTTCTTAATTCCCTGAATAAAAGTTTTGGCTTGTTTAAATGTGATAAGCTGATTTTTTCCTTTAACGATTTAAGTTTCTTTTTAAGAACCACTGTTTAAAATACAAACTAATCACGCTATATTTATTTATGTCATTGAACCATTTCTCCCACCATTTAATCAATTTTTCACTTAAGGCCCCAAAGACTTTTCTCTTTTAACCTCTTTCATTCTTTTTCTCTTGTTTTTTTTTTTCTTATTCCTTTAAGTTTCCACTTTGCTCCACTATTTTAAAATTATATTTGACACTCACGCAATCATCGATTTTTTCCAACTATGCATATCCTTTTTGAATAACCGTTATCCTTTTACCTTAGCATTTGATTTTCAGTGAAATGCAAAAACAAGAACGTTGCGTACATACATATCGCTCCTTTATTGCAACGTAGTCATACATATCTCCAAAAATCAAAAGTTTGAAGTTACTTAAGCAAAACTGCTTCTTCATAACTTCTCTATATCGAGCCCTAATCACTAATGTCGCCTTCATTATTTTCGAGGTTAGGGGTGGATATGTATGTGAAACAAAAATCAGTGTAAAATCTCAAACTGAACCGAAGTTATAGCAAAATATATAAAATATATTTATGTTGCAATAAAGGAGCGATATGTATGTAGATAAAACAAATCAATGTTAACATTAAATGTAAAACTCCGGATTAAGTGTTACAATATATATTTAAAAACGCAAAACTATCATTGAGAGTAAAAGTAAAAACTGGGAACACAATTGAGTCGTACATCGATGAACGTAGGATATAACGCCATAAATTTTTAGAAAAACGTTTCACTTACCCATAATTCCGTCGTAATATTATTTTGTTTCTTTTTTAAAATATTTAAAAATTCCGAATTTATTCAAACGAGTGTTCGCCTAATGGTCAAAATTCGACGATACATTTTTAGGTTCATATGAAGATACTACATCTAAGTATATACGAATTTACATGTTTTGAACATTAATTTATTCCATCTTACTGGATCGATTGGCAAGGGACCAACCTCTGGCTCATATTCTATCCTCTACTATAAAAAATATCAGAAAAAATCAATTGAAAAACAAAAAAGTATCATAAAATCTCCTTTGTAAATTGTATTCCACTCAGGACATTGCATTTTATTTTTTTTTTTCTATTCTAATATTAACGAAAATTAATCAAAAAATCAGATGTTGAACGAAAAAGTAGCAAAAAGCTCCCCTTACATGGTCTTATTAATTTTTCATCTTATAGGTTTTAATTCACTCAGGACCCTGCACCTATAATATCATGTTTCTAAGTTAAATAAATCACCACATGCAGCACAGAAAAGTATAATAAAGAAATTTAATTTCCCGTATTTATATAGTCGATATATTCGAAAACCGGTTTCTTAAAAATGTCGAATAATCGAGCACCATATTTTTTTTATTATTTGATAATTGAAAAAATCTAAATTTGTATTTTGTACATATGTGTAAGTAGCTTATTTAAACGCTTATTACTCCGAAAATATTGAACAGATTTTAATAAAATATATATTGTGCACTTCTGTAAGTATATATCAAATTTTTTATTTTAAGGAAAATGTGGAGAATTTTCCACTATTATCTCATTTTCAATAAATTGGCGAAAAAATACGTAAATATTCGACTTATTTTCGTTTAAAAATTAAAATTTTTCATATGGGAATTTCCATGTCAAATCGACCAAGAGTGAGACACGACCCCTTTCGATTTTAATGAAATTTGGTGGGAAGGTTCCTTTTATCCTATTAGGAACATATATGAACGAAAAAAATTTTCTTTTTTCAAAAGTTCTGTCAAATTCAAAATGTCATAATTTTGAGGTTATTTCTTCAATATCTCGAAAACTACTTTAAATACGAAGATGATTTTTATGTAATTTTAAAGAGAATTCTTGGGACTTAAAAAAATATATTGAAAAAAAAATTTTTTTTTTTAAATGTAATATCTGCAAAATATTAAATTTTAAAAACGGACTAAGTCAAAAACGTATTTTTTATTTGGCTGATTTTTTTTATATAACACCTGAAACTGTTCTTTAAAAATCCTGAAACTTTGAAGGAGGTGTTTTTTTTTTCTTTTTTAAGATATGATTTTTTTTCTTTCGCAGCCTTTAAAAAAAATAATCTTGAAATAGAATTTCAATATTGTAAATTTGAGCAATAAGTACTCTGTGCTAGTTGCAAAAACATAATTCGGGCATGCTAAATCCAGTGGTGCTAACCGTTTTCTTAGGTTTGCTCTTATTTTCAAGATAAACCGTTATTTCGAAAATGGAGGAGGCTGCCCAACATATATTAGCGTAACTCAAAAACGGCTTAGCTTATTGAAATTACTAAACAACAAGTTAGAGTGCTATATTCGGCTGTGCCGAATCTTATTTACCCTTCACCATTGTGCGAGCAGAATACAGAGCAACTAAATAATTTTTACATATACATACATATTTACAATACTTAAAACTTCATTATAAATAAAATTTAAAAAGCGAAAACTGGTAAATATTTTTTTAAAATCGATTTTAGAACATAAAAATATTAAAAAAAAAATTATTTTTAAAAAACCAAGATTCGAACCAGGGAACTCACAGTTTCTAACTTAACACACCCCCTAGACAACTGAACCATGAAGGAACGCCGTTTAAATATCATTAAAATGAAATATGGACCGTTTACTGTTTACAACTCAACACAGTTTTTTGTTTGTTTTCTTTTTGTAAAGGCACTGTAGTAGCAAAAAAAACACAAAAATTCCTAGTTTCTATTTGTTAAAATTATTTCGTTAAATAGATGAAATAATAAAGAAGGGTGATAACGAAAATCATATTGGGCATTATGCTAGTATATGTAAACAAATGCGAAGGGGGGGAGAGACGAGACGACAACTGGATTGAAACTTCACTTTTCATAAGGACCCAGAATATATATACTTTATAGGGTGTAGGACCTTCGGTGAAGGGAATAAAAAACAAACTTAATTATAAAAAAGAGTAATTTTTGGGATTTCAGTATTTTGGTCATAACTCTGCTATTTCTTAACCGATTTGACAGATTTTTATACCGACGTGTTATTTTGGTTATAAAACTTGGACTCGGGAAGATCTATGGTTCCCGAAAATGGGTATTTATTCAAAAAAAAATTAATATTTTGGTCATAACATCATCAATAAATTCAGGTTTTTATACAATTTTTAATACTTTTTGTATGGGAGGTACCACGCCCACTTTTCCAATCCCGCCCACATTTTGTGGGATGGTGTGTATTTATAGCCTTAATGTTTTAACCTAATTTGAAAACTTTGGCTCTTGCCGTTCTCCAGATATACAGAAAAAAGTAATAAAAATACAACAACAAGGGATTTTTGGGCAAAATCAGAGGCAGTCGTGGTTTTTTGGTCATATCTCAGCCATTTGTGGACCGATCTTGCTGAATTTCAATAGCAAGAAATGGTAGACTATATGTGACATAAATGTAAACAACCTAGTCGCTATCATGTCTGAAGTATCCGAAAAACACATATCAAACGTAAGACGGACAGACGGATGGACAAATTTTCGATCTTTTGATATATAAGTCGTAACCATAGGTCATATTACAGTCAAAAAATTCAGGTTTTTATACATTTTTTAATACTTTTTGTATGGGAGGTACCACGCTCACTTCTCCAATCCCGCCCACATTTTGTGGGATGGTGTGTATTTATAACCTAAATGTTTGTACCTAATTTGAAAACTTTGGCTCTTGCCGTTCTCCAGATATACAGAAAAAAGTAATAAAAATACAACAACCACAAGGGATTTTTTTGGAAAAATTAGAAGCAGTCGGGTTTTTTTGGTCATATCTCAGCCATTGTTATACCGATCTGGCTGAATTTTAATAGAAAGAAATGGTGGACTATATGTGACATAAATGTTAAACAACCTAGGTGCTATCATGTCTGGAGTCTCCGGAAAACACATATCAAACGTAAGACGGACAGACGGATAGACGGACAGACGGACGGATATCGTTAAATCAACTTCTCTCCTCATAAGGACCCAGAATATATATACTTTATAGGGTCTAATATCAATATTGTAGAAATAACAAACGGAATGACAAACTTATATATACCCTTTTCCACCTGTGGTGAAGGGTATAAAATAACCGAAATCCCGCAATAAATAATAAAGTGGGGTTGGTCATACATTTGGCCCAACTAGGACCATTTTTTTTCAATATACTGTTTGTAGCCCCAAGTATTCTCTATAAAATGACATAAAAATCATCTTCGTATGTTAAGTAGTTTTCGAGATATTGAAGAAATAAGCTCAACAAATTTGGCTAATTCGGCGAAATTATGGCATTTTGAATATGACATAACTTTTAAAAAAAAAAATTAAAAAATATTTTTTTGTTCATATATGTATGTTTCTAATGGGATAAAACGAAATTTCACCAAATTTCATTAAAGTCGAAAGGGGTCGTGTCCCACTCTTGTTCGATTTGACATGGAATTAGCCATATACAATAGCACTTAAGTACAAATGTTGTATTTTTTAACTGAATACCTATGCGATGAGTTCTAACAGCCTGGCAATCGTCGAAAATTGAAGCACAGTCGCGAATAACGTTGTAAGTGACAAAATAAATATTTTTCGGGAGAGCAAAAAAACGTTTTTAAACGGCAGGATTACGAATATTAAAAGCGAATATCAAATGAATGAAATTTCTACATAGAAATTAATTTATAAAAAAACCATCCCACCTTCCAAACTAAAAGAAATAAGACCATACAATTTCAAATTTTTAAAAAATGTTCAATGAAAACTCTTTAGGAAGGATTTTTTAAAAAAAAAATTTTTTTTATTTATTTATTTAAGTTTAAAGAACTAAAGAAAATATTTTTTAAAATTTTTGTTCCCTCCCTTTTTTTTTTGTTATGTTACCAACCACTAGTTTTCTTAAAGAATTGTTTGCTTTTGCAAAACTTTTGGCTGGAGCAAACATTTTTTAACAGTTTCTTAATTTTGTTATACAATTATCATTTTAGAAATAAAGTTTAGTAAATAAATAGAAATTGTTAAAAATAAAGCATTAGTTTGATCAATTTACTGGTCACGCTTATTTTTGGATTTTGTCTTCAAATATTTCTTAGGTCTGAACATACTACCTTAAGGCCGAGGCCACGCAATGAGCGGCTAAGCGTCAAGCGTCTGAGCGATGAGCGTCAAAGCGTCAAGTTTGAGCGGCAAGTGGCTTATTACTGAGCGTCATTTCTGAGCGGTTAGTTGTTAAAATGCTATTGTAAAGAGTGGATTGTTTAATGTTATTACGCGAAAATCGTATTCATATGAATTTGATGCGTTTATTAAGAAAAAAAAAACAATTTGCGGCCTGTTCGTCGATTTCGAGCGAAGACTTCGTTCGCTTAACTTACATTTAAAACAAAAACAAATTATAATATATATATATATATGTTAATCGAAATCGACGAACAGGCCTTGGCGTTCATCATTAACCATATATATACAAATCTACCCAAATGTGAAATCCATTGATTTGCTGTTGCAAGCAGTTAACACTAGATTGCCAAAACAAAAAAATAAATTTTCGGTTATATTTTTATTTTTAAAATTTGGTAATCTGTCTTGCCATAATAGCGGTCGGATTTGTACAGATGAAATTGTAAGCTCCACATTCACTTTTGCCATGTTTATTCTTTGACGCTCAGAAAACAACTAAAAATTAGAACAAGTTTTATTCCTGAACGACGCCGCTTAGCCGCTCAAAAATTTCGCTCGCATGCCGCTCATTTCGTGGCCACTTCAATAGTATTTCATATGTTTTAATTTTTTGACGCTCATCGCTCAGCCGCTTAGCCGCTCATTGCGTGGCCTCGGCCTAAGTCATATTTTGTTAATTCCTAACCTTCGTATTAAATCGTAAATTGTTTTGTTTTTGTAATTTATGATAAACTAATTTGATTTTTGTATTTTTATGTATTCGAATTAAAACCGGTTAACCGGTCATTTTTAAAATGCTTAACCGAAACATGGTTTTTTTAAATAGCAACTATTTGGAGTATTCGAAAACCGGCTTTTGAAAAAAGTCGAATGATCGATCTCCCTATTACCAACTCATATTACCAATACTCGTACAATTTCAGTAAAAATAAAATGCGTTTTTTTTTTTTAATATAAAAAAATAATTTAATCGATGATATATTTTATCATTATTTTTTTTTTTCTTTTTTCTTTTTTGTACTTTAAAAACATTTATTACTATTTTTATCGTCTGCCAATATTAGAAATCAATTTAAATATTGTCCTATAACAATAAACAAAATCCCTCTCCATTTCTGTACCAAAAATTTCGATTTCTTTCCTAAATTAACACCTACAAGTGGACTGTTTCTAAATACATAAATATTTACATAAAACTTAAAAACACAAACATACAGACATTCGGACACATACATACCATATAAATGCATTTGTATGTCAGTATAAACTTACTATCTATTTACTACGTATTTATTATTTATATATTTATTATTTATATACTATGTAGTGGAGTTGTTGTATATAAATGCATTAAAATTGTTGTTATTGCACACAAATCAGTGTTTTTTGTGGTTTTAAAGTTGATTTTCGAAATAAAAAAAAAAAACAAAATAAAAACCTATAAAACAAAATAATTTAAATAAGTAACTTTTTTTATAAAAACGAATATATAAAAAAAAAAAAAACAAAATAATAAATTTCAATTGAATGACAAATTTATTGAAATATTTTTTTTTAGTTAAACAAATAACAAAAATCAAACTTAAAAATACATGGAAATGTAAATATTTTAATAATTCATTTAATTTTTTTTTAATAAAAAAAAATCAATAAGAAAAACAACTTAGAACAGAAAATTAAATGAATTCAATTAATAAAGGAAAATAAATACTTATAGATAAGTAGTTTAAGTTTTTTTTATATTAAAAATAAATTAAAGCTTTTTTACATCAAACTTGAAAATTATTGTAGTACGTTTCCGTTGCATAAATCGGCTTTGCTTTAAGACTTTGCAGTATCGCACTGTTGAGAATGTTAAAGATGATGGCAAATATGATGCAGGCAGCATAAATGCCCAATACAATCCACCACAACAATTGTTCGTGCAGCTTCTGTTCAAAATTCTTTAGAACTAATAGACCGATTGTAAGGCCAGCCAAAGCGCCAGTTAAATGGGCGATGAATGATACAGAGGGATAGTCATCAACAAAACGTCCATAAACTGCTAAACCCACATCACAGGAAGCTAAAAGAGTGCAGTTACAGGAGACAAGAAAAGATAAAGTAAAGATAAAGACAAAATGAAGAGTAAATAAATAACAAGAAAAGTTTTCAGTTAGTCAATTTAAGAGTCTAAAGTTTAAGATAAAAAAAGTTATAAATAAAATTGTGCACAGTGGGCTTTAGTGGGCTTTTGCAAGAAAATTAAGGTGAACTTGATACGTATGACAAAATCATACCTTTAACTATCGGCAAGTTGTAATAATGGCCTTATGAAGTTTTTTATACCTCTAAATAATTTGTTAAATGCATTCGTTTACTTTCAACATTTTTTTTTATATGAATCCAGAAAATATTTTAAATCAGTGTTTTTCGATATATGTATGTACTTTTACAAATAGTACTTTTACAAAAAGTACTTACAATAGAAGTTAGGGTATTATGAGCTTGTGCTGACGTGTTAACCGATCGGCACACGTGGCCCCATAAAATTTAAAAAATGTCCCCAATAATCCCCAAACAAAAATTTTTAGTCAAAAAAATCATTTTATTTTGTTTGTAGCGACTGGTTTTGGCATGTTTTCTTAAATCCTTTTTATGCGATTCCAGCGAGGAATAACAAGCAGAACAACATGCTGTTATTGAAGACGAATGAGCTAATTTATAAGAATTTGGAGCTTGTTCAGTTGTCTTAAGCCATCCTTATAATCAACAATAAAAATACATATATCCGTCATTTATTTAGTACTTCGATGCATCATAACTACTAACCAATAGCCTGGCATTTTTTCCCAATCTTTATTATATTGTTTTTCATATTAACTTATTTTTTTGGGGAATACATACATATTTGCTTTGTCTTTAAAAAAATCAAACATTTTATTTGTTGTCAACGGTTGTAGATTCTATTCTTAAATTCTTTTTTTTTGAACACTCACTCAAGAAAAATAACAAGTTTATAAAGTACCTTTTACACACTTAACAAAAATGGTAATCTTAATTAGGACCCTTTACACTATATGAGAGTAAGATAAAAGTTTTGCTAATTTTTTTCATATTTTATATACGACACAAAGAAAAATAAGCGTAAATAATAAAAAAGTGTAAACTCCCCAAAAAATCTCCGAAATTCGTAATAAATTCGTAATATTACATCATAATATTTTTCCCTTAATCATATTCTTATCGTGTTAATAAGATTAAGTTAAGAAGTACATAATTATATTATTATCATGTTAATCATAACAAATCTAGAAGTATTCATATTATGATGCAGTGGTGCTGTCACAGCAATAAAAAAAAATTTTTTGCAAAGATTTTTTATTTTTTAATTTCTTTAAACTTGTTTTTAACCACTCACTAACAAATAATTCGATAAGCATATTTAAAACAAACGACACAACTTATTCAATATTATTTTACAAATGGCGATAGCAAAAAATTGTTACAGTAAAAATATTTCGTTTGCATCTTAAACATATTATGATTACACGTAGAGTGAGTAATATAATATGTTTTTTAAGTTATCATTATTTAGTTGTTAGAAAAATAATTATTTTTCAGTCACCAATACTTAAATTTATAATTGCGATAAACATTGATATGTTTACAGTAGCTATAATATTGCTGATATTTAATTAAAAAAAAAAAATTTGTTGTGTACCACAACAACATATTTTTACAATAAACATAGTGTAGTTGCCGTAACCATGCCCTGCCATATTTTTTCTCTGCGTGTAAAGTAACCTTGTAGGTTTAAGTTGTTAAAATGAAACACTTTCTATACGGCCGATAAAATGCTAACTTTACCTATCGGTAAGTTGTGAAAACCGTTGCAAGTTGTTTGCGACATCGACAACCGTAACAAGGCAGAATATTCGGCACAAAGAACTCTTATATGAATCTTAACCTCATAACATTATTTTGCTTTGCCGGTTCCATGATTGGCCATTTGTCTGTATAAACTGTTGTGTAGGGTATTAAATAGTTGGGCTTGACCGACGATATTTTCTTACATATTTTAATAATAAAATTTATTTCAAACAATAACATAATCAATTCTTTTCACGAAGTCTATGTTCGAACAGATTCCTGATAAAACTGAATATGCTCACAGTTTCTTTCAATAGTAACGTTTTTTACATATAAATTCGCATGAATGAAGAAAAAATTTAAAACGTTTCCAGGAATGGGAAAAGTCCGGAAGATAAGAAACCCACCCATTTGCTCTAACAGATTTGCTTTTGCAGCAATTGTATTTATTACATTCACATTATGTGAATAAGAAATACCTACCCCAAGAACCGTTTTTTTCAAAGAACTAAACCCTCACTATATTAAAACACATTTGGTTCACAATGCCTGCATGGAAGATAATATTATAATTGGAAGAAAAAAAGATGTTTTACTCACTGTGCACAAGATTTAAAGATTTTAAACTTTAAAGCATAATAATAAAACAAAACTTTTACCAAAAAATAGAATGGCTGCCAAACGTAAAATTCCATAACGCATTTGATGATAGTTTATCATAACGTTAGCCAAATGGGCAGCTAGTAAAGCGTAAACACCACCACTGGCGCCAACCAAATAAACATCCGGATCAATTATGCTGGTGCCTGCAACAATAACAAAGAACGAAACAAACAAAAAAAACTTCGATTACATGCCACACATACTACATAATATTTTTGCCTTATTTCCTTCCTTCCTTCATTTCATGTTTCCTCTACCTTTTAGCCATGCACACACATGAACAGGAACAGGAAGCGAAACAAGACGTATGAGCAACACATAATCAAACTGTGATAAATGCATTACAAATCACATTGAGAAAATGTGCAAAAGATATGATGATTGGACAAAAACTTACCTAATGAACCTGCCAAAACACCAGCAAAATATATACAAGCAATACGACCGGAACCATGTACCATCTCCAGTGGTAGACCAAACACGAGTTGTATCAGCAAATTGAAACCCAAATGAAACCAACCTGCATGCAGGAACATGTACGACATAAAACGCCATAACTCATGACGTTTATCGGGACGGTAGATAAACAAAGAATCAATGGGCACCGGACCCACAGGATCAGCTTCCCCTGTATTTAAGGTGTGATACGTAAACAAAGATAACTAAAAAAGAATCAATCATGCAGAAAAAAAAACAATTAATTCAATTCGTATTCGCCGCATGTGAAAAATATGAATTTTTTGTTTGTGTTTTCACAAAAAAAAAAAATTGTTAAAAAATTATTGTTATTTTTTTTTTTTTTGCCACCGCCTTTGACGACGAGACTTTGCGTCTCGTCTGGGTTTAAAATAAATTCATAGAAGATAATAAGAACAACAACGAAAAATAAATAGGAAAAAAATCATAAAATTATACATAAATCTTAATTTGCATCCATAAATATTTTACAAGCAGTTCGGATTTCTATTTTCTATAAACGCAATTCACTTGAATGTATTTAAGAGATTAAGATAAGACACTCGCTGCGCTGCGCTGTGGTGGCCACGTCTGACAATTTCACTTGATTGAATTTGAAACATAAAGTCAGAGTTGTCAGATAAGGGGATAAAAAATTTGATTCGAGGATTTTGTTGGGAATTTTTGCTTTTAGAGATTTTTATTATTATAAATTTTCATTTTTTAACAACAAAAACAATGTTTGAAATAAAACTTTATGTTTGGCAAGTCTTTCATGAAATAATTTAAGGCAAAAACATTAAGTATGCAGATGATGTTATGTCTTCCTTTCTCTAAGATGATCTGAACAGTTATAACTAGGGATGAGATTTTCATGCACCAAAAATCAAAGATATGCGCTTAAAATATGCACTAAAAAATCCAAAATATGCCCTAAAAAATAAATAATATGCACTAAAAACTAAAAAAATTTCCATAAAAAATCGTTTTTTAATTTTACTAAAAACAAAAAAATATAAAAAATCAGTCTATTGCTGTCAAAATATCTTTAAAAAACTTAAACAACTATTTTACATTTTTGTTTGTTTGCATTTTAAAAAAATTTATTTTCAGATCCCACTTTGATTCCAGATCAGATCCAAAAATATTTGAAATTTATTTTATTTTTCGAAAAACTTAATTTTTTTTTTTTTTTTTTTTTTTTGAAAACGTTTCAGATTTTCCGGTTTAAAAAAAGGATCTTTTGTCGAAATCTAGAAAATCTTGTATTTTAAGCACAGATCTAAAAGAATTTATTTGTTGATTTAAAAATTTTTTAAGGTTTTTTTGTGTATTTAAAAATTCTTGTAGGAACTGGTTTTTAATATGAAAATTGAAAAAGAAAATCACTCAAAAATTTCAAAATATGCAAAAATATCTATTTAAAACCAAAATATGCAAAAATATGCTTTTTCACCAAAATATGCAACAATATGCAAAAACAAACCAATGCCATTTTAATGCAAATTTATTGATTTGGAAAGATAATTGGTAGACATCGTTCTTAGACTTTCGACAAAAAACATGCATTTGCATGGAAATCGCATCCCTAGTTATAACTTATGACGTGATATAAATTTCATAGATTCGAAATCGACGAAATGTAAACATAAATATGTTATTCTACAGAAGAAAATCATTCATAACTCTGTAGCTATACCATAACGCCCATGTTTTGACAATCGCAAAACGCCAGATTATTTTATGGTGTTCTGAAATTCGATCGTTTTGCTTGCGGTTTGTTTCTTTATTTGAGCGGCATATCATATACATGCATTATTGTGTATGATTATGCGTAAAATTAAACACATTACAAATAAAATCCACCACTTGTAGTGAAGGGTATAAAAAAAATAGCAAAAACAAAACACATTACCAACACTGTATTACCATATCCACTGTATGACCGTAGAAACCAAAATTGAATTGGTTTGTATGGTATGTTTATGTTGTTTTGGTAATACAGTGTTGGTATGGTAATGTCACGTCTAATTGGACCTTTAAAGAAAAAAATTTGAGGCAGTTGTGGTTTTTTACTCATATCTCAGCCATTTGTGGACCGATCTTGCTGAATTTCAATAGCAAACAATTCCGAACCATATGTGACATAAATGTATAATAACCTGGCCCCCATCATATACGGGGTCTTCGGACAATCCATTTCAACGGACAGACGGACATCGTTAAATCAACTTCGCTCCTCATAAGGACCCAGGATATATATACTTTATAGGGTCTAACATTAATATTATAGAAATTACAAACGGAATGACAAACTTATATATACCCTATTCAGCACCTGTGGTGAAGGGTATAAAAACTAGATTTTGAAGAAGATTCCAAATCAAATCTGAAAGATTTCGGTTTAATGTGAACAGCCTACAGAAGACATTTTGAAAGTATTTGTTTACAGACACACTTAATTTTTAATTTATATAATTAAAATTTTAAATCCATTACAAAGTTTTTCCTACATGTCTGACAAAATTAAAAATAAAAATTTTTATTAATTCATTAGCGTTTTATTACAGCAATTATCGGGACACCCAGTTATGCATAATTTATTATTAAACAATATATACATTGTTTTTTAATAACGAAAAAAAAAACCAATAAACTAAAATGCAAAGTAAATTTTTTGTACGTAAATAATTCTAAATATTTATTTTATAGTTTCATGTGCGATTTTATGTTTAAATAATAAAATGTGTAATAAACACAATTAACTCAGTGATTTATTTACAAATTTTTTTTTTTAAATAAAAAAATTTAAATAAACAAAAGAAGAGTTAACCAAAAATATTTCGAGTGAACTGACTACATAAATTAATATTCCGTGGTTATTTGTGACATAAAAAACACATTGTTTTTCTAGCAGAACGAGAAGGAATTGGCGGCATTTGTGTTTGAAAAGAAAAAGTTGTTATTAAAAAATATTTAATATGAGTTTTTTTTATTATTTAAATATGTACAATTTAATAAACCCACAAATGAGATTTTAAATAGACTAATAATGAAGATCAAAACTATTTGTTTAGGTTTATGTGTGATAAATTTTTTTAGAAAAACTAGAAAAAAATATTTGTAATATTTTTAAAAATTTTTATACAAAACAATTTAATCGAATAGCTAACAAATCAATACAGTGGAAAATAATAATAATTGTTAACTAGAGCTTTTGTACAAATAGATATATTGGCAGTTAGATGACAACCGTGTATAATTCTGAAGAATGCAACGCTGCAGAAAGGTAAAAGTGTCTTATTGTGTATCCGCCTGGACCCGCCTGTAGAAAACTTTTTAATTTATATGAAAGAACTTCCAAAAAAATTGTTTTGCTTTCCACAATAGTGAAAATTGTTCAAGCAAAATTCAAAAGTATTTTTAAGATTTTTTAAGATTTTTGTTGGTTTTGACGGCAGTTTTTTACACCTGTTTTAAAACAAAGCAAAAGTAAGACGTTTGATTTTTACTTGTTTTTAGTGTATGTATGAGTAATAATATAATACAAACTGTGTACAAAGCTGAAAACCGGTATAACTCAGGAACGGTAAAAAGACCGTGAAAAAAATTGTTGTTCCTAAATTAGTTAGAATTAATTGATCTTTCAAACTGCGTTGTAAGTTTTTTTTAATTTTCATGAACATTTTAAAAGTTATAAACCGTTATTTACAAAATTTATGGAAAAATAACACAAAAATAAAGCTTGGACACGTTTTTTAAATTATTTCCTTTAAAGTGACAAAGTGATAAAGAAAACTCAAAAGAGGCCATCAAACATGATTTTTGGCAAAAAATCGACTTGAGCGAACTCTAAACCTCTTCCGAAAAATCTCAAAAATACTTAACTCTATAAGCTTTTAAATTATGCTTGAGCACCCATGAAAAATTGTTTTTAGGACACACTAGTGTATAACATATACAAATGTAAGTTATAAACCTACCTTTTGGTATACCGTTCACCTTAGAATCACTTTCTGATTTGATCTAACAATGTCCGTCAGTCCCGCCGGCTGGTTTTCTGTCTAGAAAACCTTGTGCGCAAAGTACAGGTCGACGTTTTGAAGATAAGTTGATGAAGTTTGGTACGTACGTTTCAATTGTCATAAGGTCGACACCTAATGACACAAATATTCTATTCCCGAAAGAAGAATGTATGTGTGTGGGCTATATATATTATGGACCGATTCTGACCATTTTCAATAGGCTTGGCCCTTGTGATAATTAGAACCTGTATACCAAATTTCATTACATTATCTCCCGAAATTACGAACTCTACTTTGCCAGTTATATTCAACCTCGTCGGACCATTAATAGCTAAGATATGAGCAAAAAAACGTGATTATCTAAATTGTCTACAGAAGAAACACCAAAGTGAAATATAATTAAGGAATAGAAAAATGTGCCGGAATTATGGAATAATTAAAAGCGATGAATACAAAAATAAATACATTTTAAGAAAAAGGCCAGAAATTCTAACAAGGTCCGAAGAAGTTTTTTTTAAATATTTGTACAAAAGATAATGAAAATTTTTAATTGTGTTATTTTTGATGATGTATTATTTGCACAAGTCACCGAATTATTCTAAGTTATGTCACTTTAGCTGAATTATTTTCAAGTTTTGACACTTTTTCCAAATTCTAAACTGACACAAGTGTTATTTATTAATCAAACTTTTCGTGGTTAGTGAATTTTAATGGTAATATGTTAACGTTCTCTTTAATCTATTACCAAACTGTCGCAGGCATATTTTAAATTCGCCAACCACGATAAGGGTGACTATAAACTCCAACAAAGATTTATTTTATCAAAAGTGACACAATTCGAAATAAGACTATTGAGTAGGGATTATATTTTCTGACACAATTAAAAATAAGCCACTTTTATGAATTGCAACTTTAACTGCCTGTTTAACGATTTCTAACGTCATCGTTCGCATAGAAAATTACATTTAAAACAAAAACAAAGTTCGTACAATGTTCGAATTTTGTTTTTGTTTTAAATGTAATTTTCTATGCGAACGATGACGTTCGAAATCGATGAACAGGCTGTAAATCTATTGAAACATAAAGAAAAACTTAAGTGCTTTTTAGCGACAGTAAGCAGCAACGAAATACATTGATATTTTCTTTATAGATAAACAAGTGTTTTGTGCATAGTTTAGGCACATAAACCTGAAAAATTAAAATTTCCAATTGAGTCGCTTTTGAACTAGGTGTGCGATATATTGACTTACAAAAATAATTTCTTAATGAAGTTTGATGTTAAGTGCAGCAAACGGTATACTGGTAAGTTTAACTCAGTTGTAAGAGCAACGTTTTATAATTTCCAGCTTCTCCCAAATAAGAAAAAAACACCACTGGGGACTCTCATACAAATATGACGGTTAAATGAAATTCATATATTTGGCCCATGCAGGGCCTAAAATGACCCTAGACGGAACAAATTTAAGACCGGCCCTACTTTTTTCATCCAACATTTGTTTCTAACAAAGCTAACCGCTATCTCCATTTCTTATGGGGGCTCCCATTAAAAATGTAAATTTTTTCGGAAAACTTTTGTATTTGTAAATTTTGCACAAATGTCTGACCTTGGGTCAGAAAAATTGTTGTGGTTTACACGATTCGTTGACTGTTTTTCACAGGAAGGGTTAAGTAGGAAATTTTCGGGCGATTGGGACCTTTTTTAAAATTTTTAAAAAAGTTACATAATTTTAAAATTTCTTACCGGCGTGTGTTAGAACACACGTTTATCATTTCCTAACTTTGAGTAAATATAAATCACAGATAAATATAAAAAACTGTATGTGGCGTTTATATTAAAGTTTGGTCTCTTACCAACAAAAAAATATTTTTGAAAATTTTTGCAAGATTCCCCCCTTTAACAAGAGAGGGTTTAAAAAGTGTCCAAAAATAGACTCTTTTTAAATCAATTATATTATATATATAAAAAAATCTGAAATATTATATATGTATTGCCGTGTGTTACCAAATCTCCAAAAGGCCACCAAAGGCCATTTGCCCATCACACTGGTAAATATATGTGCCGCTAGGTGGCAGTAAATACCAGCGTGTGTTTCACCACACGTTCATTTGTCCATAATACTTATTCTTCTAATTTGAAATTATTTAATTTGTTTTGTAACTAAGAGTCAGATAAACATGTCGATCTATGTGTTTTTTTGGATATGGCAGAAATCTTTCATACTGAACGAAGGGTACGGAATGTTTGGCTGACTTTAGAGAATCGGTAAGCTACATCCTTGCTATAATCACCTGCATTATTTACGATGCTGCCTAAGTAGCAAAATGATTTCGTCCAGTTCACTGTTCTCTATACGGAATCTACTTGTACTGACGGTGTGGCAACGCATTTCTTTACTCTTGCTTATGTTTATTTTTAAGCCAGCTTTGCAGCCTCTGTTTTGAGAGATTTTAATTTCGTTGCCATGTCTTTAGAGCTGTGTGGAAAGAGGCAGATATCATTCTCATACTCTAGGCTCTCTATCTGATGTTTAGGTACACATCTTATGCCTCTCCTTGTTTGAGTTGCATTGCAAACTACTAAATCTAAAACTATGGTTAAGAGCAATGGAGACAGTACGAAGCCCTCGCGGACACCAGCTACGACATCAAACCACGCAGAAGCTTTGTGGAAAACACGACATTTAACAGCACGATAAAAAGTTTGGATGAGGCTTATGATTTTGAATGGGACTCCTTTGCAAGCAAAATCATTCCATATTGCATTTTAATTTTGCACTTCAAAATCTTTGTCAAAGTCTATGAACAACAGGTGAAACTTTTAACGAAGTTCTGAAGACTGTTCTATGATTATTCGTAAGCTATCCTGTGTAGAACAGGATTTTCGGGCCGGAAAATAGAGCTGGCAAACAATCGATAGTACTATCGATAGTTCTTTTCATTTAACTATCGATATTTTATTTTAGAAAGCGATACTATCGTTGAAATTTTTTTTAAGAAAATTATCAATAATTTTTTGTTTCTATCTGGCAGCAACAAGCCAGCCGCCGTTTCCGCCCAGCTTAGCCAGGTGCGGCAGTTATCTAGTCGGCTTAAGGACCAACCAATTTTGTATAACCTTGCTTATCCTAATGTCGAAGCAAAAATTTTACAAATGTATGTACCAGGGCTCTCAGATTATTTTTCACCTGAAACGCCAAATTGTATATCAAAAATCGCCAACATTAAATATTTTTAGGTTTTAGGTAAAAAAGATTCGCCAAATACGAGTTAATATAATAAAAATTTTCGTTTAGAAATTTATGTATGTATATTGAAAGCAAAAACAAAGTTGAGTTGTTTTATTGTTGTTTCAGTATATTTTCCCAAACGAAATTTTTTATTTTATTTTGAAAACCAGGCAAGGCAGTTAGCCTTATTCTAGTAGTGTTTTAATATTAAAATATTTTTAAAGGCTCAGGTAGTCTTTACTTTCTGTTTCTGTTCTGTTCCGTGCCGTTCTGTTACGAAATTGTAATAGTTAGCTTTTCTGTAGCAACTTATCAGCCATTTATGACAAACTTATTAGTTTTGCACCGTCCATTGTTTTATTTCAATAACTTTAATGCATATAAATTTGAAGAAATTAAATTTTATGAATTCTTAAAATCAAAAAAAAGTTTATTTCAATATAAATATGTATTTTTTATTATTTATTTTGCTGTCACTTACAATTACTTAACAAGTTTTTGATTTTAACAAACTGAACCGCAACAGAACAGAAAAACTAATCAATTTCACAGGTTTTTTAATAACAAAAACATATCAGCTGATTCGTAACAGGTCAGAAAGTAAAGACTAACTGAGCCTTAACGTTTTAAAATAAATATCTTTCAACTTACAACTTGCGAGATCTGTAAATTGAAAATATTAATTTAACCAGTATGCAAAATGAGTAGAATTTGATTTTAAGCTTTTTATAAGCGTGATTTACTATGTATGTGAAAATTTCTTTGCATACTACCCAGTGCACATTATTATGCCTAAAATTTAAAAAAATTCACCTTCATATGCAATCGAAAATAAATTGATAAATTACAACTTTTTTATTGAAGATCCGAAGATTGTTATAAAAATGATAATAACCCGAATTATTGCATACTGTGTGTATATTTTAATACATATTTGAAAAAAATTATAGCTTGTGATAAGAAAAATGCCTGAAAATCTAAGAAAGATTAAACTTTTTTCAAAATTTGGAAAATTTTTTTTCTTTAAATTGCAACATGGAAACGTACGGTAATTCTTTACAAATTTAAATTAAGAATTCTACAAGGAATTCGATACTATCGATAGTATCGATAGCTTGTCAACAAACTATCAAAAATATCGAATGTTGCGACTATCGATAGTTTGCTAGCTCTACCGCAAAACAGCTTGTTCAGGTCTAAGATATTTTATTATAGGTATTGGCACAAATCATTAACAGGCTCCTGTTAATGATTTGTGCCAATACCTTTTTTCTGCGCTCAAGATGTTGATGGATTGGCAAATATTACTGTTCCAAACCTTCGCTTATGACTCTTAAGCCGCTTATTTGTATCCTTATTAGAACGGCTTTTAAATCTTGGTGTGTTATCTTTCAAAACCCGATCAAATGTTGAAAATATTTTCGTTAATTTTTTTGTAAAAAGGAACCACTGTTATGCATATTAATAGCATGCCAGTCATTGTACGTGCCATTGTATCTGTGATATTTATGTCTACTATTTAAAATTTTGCATAAAATAATATTTTTATAAATTTAAGATCGTTTATCTTTTTTATAGCTAAAATTGCTAATACATATGCCTTCTATTATATTGGTAAAGTAATAATTTTATAAAAAAATATACTATATAAAAAAATTTAGAAATTTTATTATCAATCATAACCACAGCAAATTATTTTATATAAATTCATTTTTTGTGATATAATTTAACGAGGGAATTGCTTAGATCATCAATTTTCATGTTGGGTACACAGAAGAATGTTGACAACCATTATGATTTATTATTTACGTTATAGGGAGAGCGAAAGAGAGAGAGGGAGAAACAAAAGAAAACTTACCTCAATAATAGTAATTAGGATTATAAACCATGGTGGTGGACAGCACGAGTAACGATCTGCATAATATTTGCGATCACGCTCTTCGGGCAGTATTTCCATTGCAATGACATGAACCATTTTTTTAAAGAAGGGCGGCTCTTCTAAAACCAATTGAAAATCATTCTCAGAACAAACTTCACGATCACGATGATGTACGGCACATTTAAAGCTGCGTGTGCGTTTACCACTCATCTGGAAAACAAACAAGAAAAAACAAAATTTACTCTTGTAATTACTGAACGCTCTAACTTAAAAAACTATTTAATTACTGTAGGATCTGTGATATAAAGTTTGTATTTTATAAATATAAAATTGTCGACACTTAAAAAATAAAAATATAACAATAAGTTGGTAAAACTTCTGTTTCTTAACTTTTTGGGCAAAATTAGTGAAAATAAGAACAAAAAGTAGACGTCAAAATGTGTTTTGATTGTTACAAAACAGTTTAAGTTTGCGAAACTTAAAATAAAGATAAAAAAAACCTTTAACCTTTTGTAGAAACACCACTTTTTTGCTTGCCACAATTTGCACGAGAAAAAAGTTTAGGCTGTTTCGTGCAAGAAGAAAAATTTTATTTTCTAAAAACTGCTCTCATTTACACAAAGTACAGGAACGCTTTTCGTGCAAATTGAGATTCCAAGGGATCCCACACTAGAGTAAAGAAGCATACCTAATATAGAAGAAAATAATTGTTAGCAATCAAATATTAATTTTAATAATGCCTACTAACAAAATATTTTGTTGTTAACTAATTTAAAAAAACTGAATACCATTCTTCAAAAAAATTAATGTTTAGTTTTGCGGAACTGCTCTTAATGTGGTATTATTGACCGATCATCGCAGAATTTATTAGTATAATTTCTAGTTCAAATGTGTTTTCCGAGAGTGGTCTCTATATGGGGCCTATGGTAAATTAAATACCGATCATCATTCGGTAGTCATATAAGACGAACTTGTGCTAAATTTAATGATTGAACGTACTGATTGTACGTTCCGTCATTCATTTAATGTTAGTTTTTGGTGTTTTTTGCGTATGTAACGGGTTTTCCAATAAGGATCTGACAATTTTTTTTTTTATACAACGTAAACCATTTGATATATTTCTAAAACTTTATGATCGACTTAAAATACAATCAAAACAACGACTCGGTCAGATATTTCGGCCGTAACGGCCGCTATTTCGCGTTCAATGTTGGCTCTGAGTTCTTCCTACGTCGTCGGCTTGTTGGCATAGACCATTGATTCGACGTAGCCCCAAAAAAAAAGTCTAAAGGCGTTTAATCGCACGAACGAGGCGGCCATTTCTTGAGATAACACGCTTACCAAACTTACTCTTCAATAAATCGATTGTAACGTGTGCTGTGTGGCTTGTGGCACCATCCTGTTGAAACCACATGTCGTCCAAGTCCATGTTTTCCAATTCGGGTCCAAAATAATCGGAAATCATGGCGCGATAACGATTGCTATTTACAGTAACGTGACGATCGTTATTGTCGACGAAAAAATATGGCCCAATGACGCCGCCGGTATGCAAGCCGCACCAAACAGTTTTTTTTGTGGATGAAGTGGTGCTTCATGAGGCACATGTGGATTTTCACTTAACCAATAACGCATATTTTCCTTATTGACGAACCCATTGAGCCAAAAATGAGCTTCGCACTGAAGATGATTTTGCGATGAAACTCATCATCTTGGCGCATCTTCTACAGAGCCCAATCGGAGAACGTACGTCGCGTGAAATGGTTCATCGGCTTCAATTCTTGAGTCAGGTTAAACTTGTATGGGTGTAAACTAAGATCTTTACGCAATATTCGCCATAAAGTGGTCTTGGCGATACCAAGTTTTTGAGAGCGTCGCGGAATCGACTGATTTGGATCGTTTGCTACGGACGCCTGAACGGCAGCGATGTTTTCGTCACTTTGACCAACCCGTTGTCGCACTGGCAGCTTCACACAATGAATATGTAGACTCAAATTTTTGCACGAAACTTGTCATTGCTTGTCTACTAGGGCGAGAATAACGACCGAAAATTGGAGCTAACGGTCTTAAAGTTGCGCTCACCGACTCCGAGTTTCGGTAGTACATTTTTATTATTTACATACGTTGTTCGTTCGTGTACTTTACCATGATGAAAATGTTGAGTGTATTGAAAAAAAGGAAAGTAACAGTGAAATAGTGCGTTCACAAATTAAATTCGAAGGTGTCAAGTACCTTTTGGAAAACCCGTTACATTAAATCAGGGCTTTTGTGATAAAGCGCCCACCTTAGTCAAGAAGGTTTTTATTTCAATAACAAAATATCGTTATTATACATTAATTATATAATAATTGTGGATTCTTAATAGTAGTTAGCGCTGATTACAAGTACAACTTCCCAAAATAGCCTTTGCCGATGATAACTTTTATAATAGTACTATGTATGCCATGCTTGCGCTTGCAGATCCCGAATTGACCATAGATCTTGTATAAACCCTCCGTCTAAAATCACTTTAGGACGAAAAAATCTCATACAGATGTAGATATTAAGATAATATTCGATTCAAAGAACTCTGAAACTCATAACCAAGGTTTGCAACCGATACCAATACGGTTGAAATACCGTACTGTGGTGTAGAGTATTATATGGTCGGGATCGACCGAATATAAATTCTTACTTTGCGTTGGAATCATTAAGATAAGTTCAATCCATATGAAAATTCTCACCTGCATTCAAAATTGTATACACATTTTTTTATTGCCCTAAAAATCCTATCACGCTCTTTTTAACAAATGATTTCACCAGTCTACTGTCATTTTTAACAAAACTGCATTTAATTTTTTTTTTAATTGCTAATCAAGAATGCAACTTGTTTTCCATTTAATTTTTTAAAATTTTTTTAGGGAGAAACAGAATAGAAAACTGGATCTGGAAAAATCTTCATAAATTTCCCACATACATTATTTGGTCATAAGTCTGTGATATCCACTAGAGAGTGAGTAAATGAGTGGAAGTCAATTAGGAATGTTAAAACAACGAAAAAACGAAAAACTTAAAAGGAAAAATTTCATGCAATGAGGTTTAACCCCTTTTAAAGATGCCAATTGCATGAATGTTGACGATGATGATTTGCTAAACATCAAAGTTTATGCAATCATGTTGCTGTTTTAGAAACATGGAAGCACACAGAGTATTTTTAAAAGATCTGAATTAAATTTTGTTATTATAAAATTGATTTAAATAACACATCTTTAAACAAAATTCTATACCTTGAGGTGAAATAACAAAATTATAAATTGTTATTTGCAATGCATTGTTGCATGTTGCTTCCATTAAACATTAATTTATTTTGTTGTTGCTTTTCAAAGAAAATTAGAAAAACGATTGTCCACATGTTGAAGAATCTATTTGCAGAATCGTATTGTCCGCGTTATAAAAAGACGATACTTTCACACTGAACAAAAATATGGTGACCATATTATGGTTATTTTTCAGAATATTATGCCGAATTTTGACCATGCTATGGTCAAAACAACCATAATATTGTCAAAAATCAACCATTATATGTTTAAAATTAACCATAATATTGTCAAAATTAGCAATAACCATATAAAGAAGGAAGCCCCTGCTACTGATCTTATCAAGATACTTACTTGAAAAGATTAGTAACAAAATGCTTTTGCAGCTAACTCGCATGTCAAAGAAAATTACTCTTTTTGTTTTTAATGCTATTTTACGCCTTGAATACTACCCTCAGGAACGGAAGGTTTTCTTAGTTACCATGATACCAAAGCCATGAAAAAATCAAACAAAAGTTGAGTCATGTAGGCCTATAACCTTATTATCTACCACATCAAAGCTATTTGACTTATGTGCTGTTTTCACAACACAAGTGATTGAACGTTTAGTAAAATTTCGTTTAATCATTATATGGGGCCTATGGTAAATTATGGACGATATTGACGAAATTTGACACTGTCATATAGTCATATGGAACGAATTTGTGTAAAATTTAATATCAATCTGTGCATTAGACGACCTTTTATGTTAGTGTTTTCAACAGACGGACGGTGGAGGGTATAAAAAGGCTCGAATTGCATCTGAATCTACTAGCTCGAAATATTTTAAATGATGGCGGCCACGTTCGCTTAAGGAGAAGAGACACTGCAGCATTCACTTAATCAGAAGAGCGATAAATACCTGCATATGTGAACAGAAGCCGTGGTGGGAAAAGTTTTCGTCCAGCACTGGCAAGACATTAAATAAATAATTAGAATAAGATTTGATTAATTATTGTTAGTTCACATTTAATATGTTGAGCCCTTTATTGTTTAAACATCATTTGTCTAAAAAAAAAAATTTTTTAAAATCGACTTTTAAATTAAAAATATATTAACAGCCTGTTAAACGATTTCGAAAGTTAACGTTCGCATAGAAAATTTCATTTAAAACAAAAACAAAATTCTAAAATTTGTTTTTAAATGTTATTTTCTATGCGAGCGTTAACGTTCGAAATCGATGAACAGGCTGTAAATGTAAAAAAATAAAATGTATGTGAGCTCTCATCTATCCCAGTGCATTTCCCTAAAAAATTCATCTGACATCCAAATAGCTGTCGACCGATTTACAGAAGCCTTGGATACTGCAGCAAGAACTGCAACCCCAATTGAGCAGACAATTAAACGTGCTCCTTACAATACATCGACGGACATAGAGACCCTTATCAGACTAAATAGGAAGTTAAGAAGACAATGGCAAACCAGTCGTTCCCCAAACAATAAGGCCCAACTACAATTATGCCTGACAAGTCATTGCAACAAATTGAGACGGAACCACGAGTCTGCAGTAGAAGGCTATTTAAACCATACATGTTAAGTAATGATTAGCTAATGCTAATGATTGCTAATTAACATTCTTTTGTGAAATTCTCTAATTGATCAAACAATTAGAATTAGTTCAACTAATTCCCATTAGCTAATTAAAATTTTTATTCTAATGGTAAAACTAATTGCAATTAGTTGCCATTAGCAAAAAAAATTGGTTAACCTTTACAATTAGAAATCTAATTGACTTCTGATAATGCAATTAGATATTCAATTATTCAATTCAATTGATTCTAATTCGAGCTAATTGAATATCTAATTGCATTATCAGAAGTCAATTAGATTTCTAATTGTAAAGGTTAACCAATTTTTTTTGCTAATGGCAACTAATTGCAATTAGTTTTACCATTAGAATAAAAATGTTAATTAGCTAATGGGAATTAGTTGAACTTATTCTAATTGTTTAATCAATTAGAAAATATAAACTAATTGCATCAATTGCTAATTCTAATTGGAATTTAACATGTATGATTTAAACAGCCTAGATGCCACAAAAAACTCGAATTACAGCTTATGGAAGGTTGTACGGCATATGAAACGCCCTATAACCCAAGAATCTCGATTAAGACTGGAAAACCGCACTTGGGTTAAAAACACAAATGAAAAATTAAACGCCTTAGCGGGCCACCTTGAGAAAGTTTTCACGCCACATGATGCACATACTTGTTCCTGTCATCCAATCATTCCTGATAAGGTAAACCATCCAATAAAATTTAACATAACTCAAGTAAAATCTGCAATAGAAAAAGTGAATACAAGAAAATCTCCCGGATCTGACCGCATCACAGGGTCAATGATAAGAAACTTACCATCGTCTGCTTCAAGAATCATGCTGCTCATTTTTAACGCGATATTACGAGTCGGATACTTCCCATCCTCATGGAAAATTCTATAATTGTTATGATTTCCAAGCCAGGAAAAGATGCTAGCCAGGTTGCGTCATACAGACCGATTAGCTTATTATCAATCCTATCGAAGCTTTTCGAAAAAATATTCGTTTTAAGTATAACTCCTCATCTAAATGAACACGACATCATCCCGGATCACCAGTTCGGATTCAGAGCGAAACATGGTACAATAGAACAAGTGCATAGAATTGCCACCCTAATTATATCGGCGTTTGAGAAAAAGCAATACTGCTCAGCCCTGTTTATAGACATTTCCTAAGCATTTGACAAAGTTTGGCATGATAAGCTCATCAAAATTACATGAATGCTTCGTCAAAACACTCACAAGCTTCTGGAGAGCTATCTAACAGGCAGAACATTCATAGTAAGGTCGCAAGATAAATACTCCCCCCTAAAAAAAAATTACTGCCGGTGTCCCCCCAGGCAGCATATTAGGACCGCTACTATATATAGTATACACAGCGGATATGCCATCAAACCTGAGCACGCATACCTCTACATTTGCAGACGACACAGCATTTATTAGCGTTAACCATGACCCAAAAGTCGCATCGCAAAATCTACAGTCTCACATTAACGAACTAGAGGCCTGGTTGGACAAATGGAAAGTAAAGGTTAATCCGGCTAAATGTGCTCAGTCAAAATAAATAACGTCAGGGTTCCGGTAGAAAATTGTGTAAAATACTTGGAATTTATATAGATAGACGATTGACGTGGTCACGTCATATTGAAGCGAAAATAACGGCTATGAAACTTAAAGCTACTCAACTACATTGGCTCCTAGCTCGAAACTCAAACTTGTCTTTAGACAATAAAATTCTCTTATACAAGTCCATCATAAAACCAATATGGACTTATGGCATCCAATTATGGGGTACTGCATGCGCATCAAGCATCCAAAAGCTTCAAAGAAGACAGTCTTGAATATTACGTCAAATTGTCCGCGCCCCATAGTATATACGTAATGATATTATCCACAGAGATCTCAACTTCCCACTATCCAGGAGGAAATTAAAAAATATTCAATTATCTACATAGATAAACTAATGGTCCACCCTAACTACCTCGCTCGGGGTCTGCTTCAGTTCGAAGGTCTGAAAAAAAAATGACTGCCAATTTCACGATGTCGAAATAACCCTTTCATTGTCACAAATACATTTGAAACAAAAACAAAGTTTTACGAATTTGTTTTTGTTATAAATGTAGTTGTGCGAAAGAAACAGTTAGTTCGCATTTCGTGAAAAAGGCAGTAAGCTGTATGCTCTTCTTGTTCGGTCAAACTTGGTACAGTAAAATCATTTAATCTTTGGAAACTAAAAACTTTACAGATATTTAAATACAAAAGTACCTGTTATTAAATTCTATTTCATTTAATGAATGCCGCAGAAAACTCATCTTGAAAAAATTTTGTCCAAACAAAACCTTTATCCACCTTTTGAAAACTTGTTGAGTTTTACTTCAAAAGTTTTACTCCCTTTTGAAGTTCGCGCACCTGTACACAGTGCATCGTACCAACTACGGAGTCATGAGTTCATAAAAATTCGCACGCATATTTTTTGTTATGTTGAAATATCTGTTATATTTTTTTTTTTTTTTTTTTATTTGTAAATTTAATTCTTTTGTGGTAAGGTCAACAATTTAATTGTGTAACTTTTTTACGTATGAATTTATATTTTATTTATTCATTCTCCTTTGCTTTATTTTTTTCATTTTTATAAATTGCACGAGGGTTTGTTTCAATTAGAGATTGTAATTCCTTTCCCATTCACGGGAGAAGATAAAATTTTTATTTCATTTGCGAGAATTATTTGTTTAAATTAACAAGTTTACAAGAGGTAAACAATTATTAGCAATTAATAGTCATTTTATGCTTTGAAACGTGCTTAACCAAAATAAAAAACTTAATCGTTTGTTTGGAATTTGTTTCATTAGAGTCCAACAGACGTCATTTTGCCTGACTTCTATTCCAAATGCCTGATATCGTTGTCGAATCTCCTCGTCGTATTACAAAAAATTTTAGAAAACAAATCGTGATAGTATGAGGGAAACTCGAGCTGATAACACTGTTGGGATCCGACAGTTTTTAAATTGAACTGTCTCAATGGCAAAATAGAACCAAATAGACATTAATTGTACCAAAAATTGCGCTATAAAATAAGAAGCAAAATAAAGCATACATAGAAATTCATAACACTTTTTTTTTAATAAAAATAAAAAAAAAACAAGTAGAAAAGTATAGTCAGTCAAGCCCCACCATTTGATACACTACACCACAGTACATAAAGACAAATTTCTATTTGGGACCCATGGGCAATCATAGGCCCGACCGAACAATGTTATGTTAGGAGGTTAAGATTCATGTAAAAGTTATTTGTGCCGAATACACTGTGCTAGTTGCAAAATTCCAGTAAAATTTGGTAGGATGATTAAAATTTTAATAAAATAAGTTTGGTCCAAATTTAATCTTAACACCAACATCATAAGATGTTTTAAAGGCACAAACACTATTCCGGAAAGAATTTTGTATGGGGCTATTTAAAATTATGAACCGATTCTTACCATTTTCAGTAGGCGTTGTTCTTACGAATTGAAACCAATGTACAGAACTTCATCAAATTGCTTTCAGAATTCCGACCTGTACTTTGCGTACAAGGTTACATGGACAGACAACCAGCCAGCCTGCCAGCTACACTGAGTCAGGGACATCGTTAAATCGACTCAGAAAGTGATATAGAGTCGATCGGTACACTAAAAAGTGGGTTTAGGGCCAATATTTTTTAGTGTTACACTAACGAACAATACGTTCTCCATTATTGTGGTGTGGTTATACAAAATAAAGAAGAAGCAAAAATGTCTCTATTATTCTTTTTTTTTTTTTTTTTTGTTAAAGGCAGACCAAACTGTCACCAAAACAATCGACAAAAGTGGCGTTTGGGAGACACTTGATCCCAGGCTTTGTACAGGGATACGAGTACATATGAACACAAATTAACAATAATGCAATTTTTGGTAGTTCTGGTCAGGGCTGGAGATATGTTATAAAAAATTGTATTATTGGAAAAAAGTGAGTTAATCCATCTCAAAGAAATGACAAAACTTCGTGCGTTTTTTTTTTAATTGTACCAAAAAAGGATAAATTGTACCAGTGTAGCAACAATGTTTCAATTGTACCAAAACACTTACTCCACAGAACCAGAAAGAATATTATTATTTTACTTGCCCGTTACACATTTAACTAAATAATTGTAACAAATAGAATATGGGAACTATTGCTCCTTATTTAACTTTTTAAACAAGAAAATAATCTATATTTATCTTCTTGTAGTGTTGTTGTTGTGTATGCACGCATATTGGTTTTCGAAAGTTTTACCATTTTGGATTGTTTTAAGTGTTATTCGTACTTAAATTTTTGAGTACGACTCGTTCTTAAGTAAGTAGAAAAAACTTTAATTTAGTACGAGTTGTTTTCTTTCTGTGCATATAAAAGAGAATATTTTTACGAACTTTAAAAAAAGGGTTTTTTAAATTTCAGTCGAATTTGGCTTCTAGAACATGGCTGATAGATTTGGTTCTATACAAAACATAAAAGGTTTGTTCATTTACTTTGCTAGCAGAATTTGCACCGAGAAAAATACTTTTAAAAATGTTTTCCCAATTACTCAGAAAAACAAAAAAGGAAATGCACACTTTACCAACTAGCAAAAAAATTTAAAGTCAGTCATAGTCACCAGATTTTTCAAAAGTATATTTTGTAAAAGAAAACAACAAACAGGTGCTTGAATAATTCTTTCCAGTAAAAATTTTACTAGTAGAATACTCAAATAACACTTAAATACGTTATCATTTGCTCCGATTCAAAAATTTAATTTTTATCATTTACTCCTTCATTGATAAACTATCAGTTGGGAACATTTAGGGCCATTATTACAACCTAATGATAAAGTTGCTGATAGTTAACGTGAACAATAGCTATCTTGAACGATAAAGTGACCAATAAGTTTTTTCCATTATTACAACTGTCCGATAAAATAAAAAATGTAATTTATATACTGTGGCAACATTGCAGTATATACCGACTACTTTTGGTTGTTTAAAATACGTAGTGGCAACGACTTAGTTTTGTTTTATTTATTAATTAAAAACAAAAGTAAATTGTTGTGCTTTATTTTTGGTTTTAATGGTAAATTGTTTTGTTTTTTGTGTTAAATTGTGTTTTTTGAAAAAGTTGAGTAATTTAAGGCTATCATTGAAGTTACCATATTTCAGCAGAAAATATGGCATCTTCAAGTTCTTAAAGGTCACTTGTAAAGTTACCATGAGGACAAACCTGATGTTAGCTTATCAGTCACTTTTTAGGTGAATGTTAACTTGTAATAACCAAAAACTATTTATCTGTCAGATAGCATCCTAAAAATAACTATTTGTAAGTTGTAATAATGGCCCTTAATGTTACAGAGGCTGAAATTTGGTCCGAAATCTTTAGAAAGAAATTATAAAACTTTCGGTCTAAAAACTCCCGCGAATTGTTACAATATTTTTTTTGTCTCTGGAAATAATGGGAATAGAAACCATACACAGAAAGAAAAACCTCGTACTAAAATTTAGTACGGATAACACTTAAAAGTACTTAAAACAATCCAAAATGGGAAAACTTTCGAAAACGAATATGCATGCATACGCGTGTATTTATAATACTTTGTTGTAGACACAACAACAATACTACAAGAAGAAAAATATAGATTATTTTCATGTTTAAAAATAAAAATTAGAAGCAATAATTCCCTTAATCTTTTTTATTTAATTATTTAGTTAAATACATCCAGTTTTTAAAGTAGAATGATTGCGGAAACCATTCTGTTTATGCTGCTGGTGTCTCATAATTAAGTATTATTCTGTAAATAAAGGGCGCAATACAACAAAAGTTAAATAAGCAAGTGTAACGAGTAAGTAAATAATAATATTTTTTCTCTGGTTCTGTAGGGTGGTAAGTGTTTAGTAGGGTATTCATTCGGTTAACCGTTAATCGAATAACCGATTAATTACTACCCGAAAGTAAAATAAAGTATTTCGCACTTGAATAATCCGTACTTGAATCAAGCGTTCTGTACTTGATTTAAGGAAATCCATACTTAACGTACTTTTGACCCCGCTTCGGCCTGATTGAAGTAGGATTTGAAAAAATACGCAAAAACACAAACGATAAAAAGTTTAGTCCGAAGAAAATACAATTGATGCTTTACACAGCGTAATGAAAATGCATAAAGTTTTTTGTTCTTATTGATAAAGTGTTTTTTTTTTCTTTTTTTTCATTATTTCACTGAAGACCCCTGCCAGAATCTGTAAATAATTTAATTAAATTTCACAATTAATTTACACAAAAGATATGACAATATTGAAATGACATCTTATTAAATTAAATGATTTCAGTGTGGGAGTTAAAAAATTTTAATAAAACATGCATGTCTATACATGAGACTTACGGCCATTTTCTCATTAGGCGATTATCTTTTCCCCAACGAAAAACTGCACATTAAAGAAATTGGGTTTTCTCAATGTCTCATTTGCTTCTATTTTATCGCAATGCTAACCGGCACTCATCTGCCAATTATTTATTTTCCTTTTATTTGACGTACAGATAAATTCAATCAGCTGACTCCCAACTTTTACATGTATTTTGAGTGATGTTGCCAACTCAAACCAATGTTTTTTGTCGGTATATTGAGAAACCCAAAATCGTTAACGGACAGTTTTTCGGTATAATAAATTTATGTTGACATTACGTAACAGACAGTTTTTCGATACATTTAGAAAATGGCCATTAGACTTCCAGCAGAAAGAAAATTAAAATGTCGTTTGGCGTATTAAGCATTAACTCTTTTATTAGTGTGCGGCAAGTGTTCAATACGAGATATTTATCATGCATACATAATCATCATGCCTATTTAAAAAAAATGTATGTATATTTTTTTAGAACAAAAAGCACTTCAATACGAGGGCGGGTCAAGAAGGCCGTCACTTTTTGAATATTCGTGAGCTTATTAAGCATTCCACGTTGTAAGGGAAAGGAATTCAGTAGTGGGTACCGAGTATGGAGAATTTGTGCTTTTTTATAAGTACTCAATATTCAAAAGTAGTAAATATTTCAGAGTTGTATTTTTTTCAAAAAGTTTAACGGCTCTGTTTCAAAGTACAACTCTGTTTAAAATACAATATTACGTACCGGTTCACACACGTTGTTTTTGTTCTTGACGTTTGTGAACTAGCACTAACTAACAAAAGATCCAACCAACAGTCAAAAGAAAAGAATTATGCTTTTTGTAAAAAAAATTACTTTAAAAGATATTAAAATCAAAAAAAAAAAGCATTGTTGGCATCGAAACATTGCTTGAAAATTAAAAAGAAACCCGTTGAAAGTATCGAGTACCCAAATGAAATGCATCAAGTATAAGTGAGTATTAAAAAGTAGTTGAATATGCCAGCACTAATTCCATGGCAAAGTTCCATGAATTAGGCTACGAATTTTTCCCTATTGCGTCCTATTCTCCGGGCTCATCACTTGTTCCAAGCCTAAAAAAATGACTTGGCGGAAACAGATTTGTTGTAACGCCGATACGAACAAGTACTAATGAAGTCCTTCACTTTTGTAAGAATAAATTCGACTTACACGAAATGCCAGATATCTCGCGAAGTTTGAATTAATTTTAGTTGGCCAGGAATATGGATCTCCCGGCAGCTAGGGTCGGGCATTCAGAGAGAAGGAGGAAAACCGGACTCTCTTTATCTCATTAACTCCACTGGAAATATGTAATTAAAATTCCTACACAGATTTAAAGTATTAAATTAAATCTACAATTCTTGTAAATATATCTACAGGAGGAAAGTAAGAATTACTGCTAATTAAAAGAACAAAAAAGAAAAAAAATTTAAAAGTAAATTAACGTTTTGTGTCATGACAACAATCTTTTTGTTGAGAAATGACCAGACACAAAGCACTGTGAACTATGGAATACAAATAGAAACTAAACTTTAAGCTTAAAAAAACTAAACGTAAGAAAAAAAGAATTAAACAAAATATTCGAGATAAATTGTTATTTCCTGTCGAAAGTTTTTCTATTTTAATTTTTTTTTTATTTATCTCGTCTAGAATTCTATTCATTTTCATGGCAAACTCGGGTTTATTAAAGATGATGATTTTATTTTGTCGTTATTTTAAATCTCTCTTTTTTTTGTATGTTTAATTATTTGTTTTATCCATGGCAATTCACAGCATTAACTAGCTTATACAATATGCAGACGTATCTTCTTCTCGCTTTCAGCAACTCCTCCCTCCTCTTCCTTGTGTTAATAAAAAATAATCTAAAGCAATTAGTCGCCAGCGACAATAATAAATAAATCTTACTTTTAAATTATTCCCGTTTAACAAAATCTGACTAGTTAGGAAACCGTAAATGGTTTGTAAACTATATGATATTATCACTGCTAGTTAGTATACATAACCAGCGGGAAAATTCAGAAGATTTTGTTACCTCGGGCCTTTTAAAAGGCCTGTTTAAAATATTTTTTAATTCAATTACTATTCTGTTAAAGAAGGCCTTGGCTCTTTCGTAAATAAAGATATGAGTATGGAATGGAGCGAGCAGGCCTCGTCCAAAAGAAGGGGTATGGAAAACCCCGTTTTCCCTAATATTAGTTTAAAAAAAAAAACAATAGTATTTCAAGCAGTAAAAATGGCTAATATGTTAATTTTCTTGTTAAAATATCGATTTCGATAGTCCTAAATAAATATCGATGTATGAGTATTTTACATGTCGATTTTTTTAAATATTGATTTTTTGATATGTATATCGATATTTATTACCCATCCCTATAATGATTGTTTATAAGTTTTATTTTTTGCATATCGCACTTGATCAACAATACTGTATTAACTCAAAATATAAAAATTTTTTGTAGAAGCAAAACAAATTTTTAAACCAACACTTTTTATAAGACCGGTTAAGGTCTACTTTTAGCTATCGTTAAGTTGTGAAAACGGGCCTATACATGTATGTATACCAGAGCTTTAAATAAATCATTATTATTTGATTTTAATTCGTTACGAAGTAGTTAAATTTTGAATGAACTCTTTTCACAGCAAAAAAGAATTGAATGGAATGTAAGAAAAGATAAACTCACTGTTTACTGTTGGTGTTTGGTTTAAGCTTTGATATTGTTATAAGCAGGGAAACCAGAAATATGCAATTGCATGTTTTTCCTTATAAGACTTATGAAGTCAAAACGAATATATTTATCCGTTTTAGAGCTTTTTATTAATTTTGGCATCGATTTGTTAGTGTATATTTTTGCATATTTTACCGTTTGCAGCATTTTTTTGCATAATTTAAAAGAGCCTTTTTGCAGCATTTTTCAAGTTTTTAGCACATATTTGACTTTTTAAGACATATTTTGATACATTTTAAAATTTTTAGATGCCTACAAGAGCTTTAGCAGCAAATAAAAAAAAATGTTTGCGAAATTATGATTTTCTCTTTTATATATGTGACCCGGTCTATGAAAAGGTGGCTAATGACTCAAAACAAAATTTCGAAAAATCAGCTGTTAAAGATAAACAATGCATTTCGTCAGTTTTTCAGTAGTTGTTCTCCTTCGTTCTGTTTCTGTTGGTCTTTTCCGTTATAAAGTTAACTTAAAAAAAAAAGTTTTGCTAATATAGCAAAACGATCTGCTGGCTTAATATTAGCAAATTTTCTGTAATAATTACACTTTTTCTGTACCTTTTACAGATTTTTTTATTTGAGTGTAGTGAAGTTTTGAGGAAAAAAACTGTGTACGGTTGTTGTTGTTAAAATGTCATTTATTTCCAATTTCTCCTTTTCCACTATAGGAAATTTTGACGTAAATACCTATGATGTCTGTCGAAGCAGAATTTGCGAGGTTTTTTAAAAATATTTTAGTGAAGTGAAGAAGAAGATGAAGAGAATGATGATTAATGATCACATCATCGATCATTCATCATCAATTACGATGAGGAACTACAATCATTATTTCAAGCTGAAGATCAAATGAAAGTGGAACAAATTTTTTTACAATGGACTTGTCTACACAATTCCACCATTTTATAATGGAGAACAACTCTTTAAAAACCAAAAAGTTTGCGGCCTCGCTGTTCAACATGTTGATGACAACATGCCCGAAATTATCAGTGGTACATTTATCAGAATCTCAGAAGCCTGGTTTCAGATCCCATGAATGCTGATATTTTGAGTCCATTGCCATCGAAAAAAATGCCATCAAAAAAATCTGAAGATGCTTTAGCAGCCACAAAAGTGGCATCGACGGAACCCAAGGCTTCATTGTCAAATCACGATTCAAAAATGAAAAAACTGAAGAAACCTGCGAATTCAACTCCAATAAAAAGTCAGGAAAACGTAAGGCCTCTTCTTCAGAAGAAGATTCAAAAAAAACGAGCAACTTCAAAGGTTTTAACAAGGATGGCGACGAAGAAAACTACTTAATATTGCTAAATAACTATTTTTTTGTGCAAAATAGCTTTTTTTCATTTTCAATTCCATTTTCAATAAAATTCTGTTTTTCTTTCATTTGTGCTCTTCTTTCTCTACATTTTAAGCACACTTCTTAAGCTGGGATCACACGATTGCCGCAAATGCACCAATATGACACAATTTTTATTGTGCTTTATTGACGCACAATAATGAAATTGGACCAATAAAATATTCTGAAATCACACGATTGCCCTGTTTTAAACAAATTTAATTGCCGCTAGTTGGTACAAAGCGAAATGGTTACAACAATTGCCGCAGCACAGTCACACGATTGTTCTTTCTTGACAACTGCGAAAACAGCTGTTGTGGTAGCTTTTTTATTTGTTTGAAAGTTCTTGTTGGTTTGTTAATTAAATAAAATTAAATATGTATCATATACATATGTATGTACTTAAACAAATTTTTGTTGAATAGGTATTTTTATTTAAATTTTTTAAGAAATTCTAAAAATTAAGTCTGTTCAACAATTTCGTATGTTAATGTTCGCTTAGAAACTTAAATAAAAATATTCACACTGAACAGCTAAATATGCTTGTGAACATACATACATACATATTTTGGTAATAGCAATAATTAAAAAAAAATTAAAATGCATAATAAATAAATAAATATTTATCTTCATTACCTACTAAAAGAAACACAAAAAAGTAAATTTATTAAAAAAAAGTCAAATATTGGTGCGTATTGTGTTGTTTGATTGCCGCACAAGAACACAATAAATATTGGTGCATTTTTGTTATTTTTATTGACGCGCGGTTGCATAGAAATCAGTCACACGATTGCCGCACCAGGGTTGCATTTGATAGGTAAAAGTAAGCACAATATTGTCCTTGATTGGTACATGAGCCAATTGGTTGTGCAGTCACACGATTGGGGTATTAAAAAGTATGAAAATTGGTGCATTGCGGCAATCGTGTGATCCCAGCTTTAGCAAGTTAGGACTTTCTGCTTTTCACCATGTTAAAGAGCGTCTCAACAACTATTCGAACCAAAAAAAAGTGAAAAATAATTTTTTGAGTCATAAGCCACCTTTTCATATACCGGGTCACAAATATATATGTGTCTGCATACCCAACGTGTTGCTATGTGTGTAATACATATAAATCTAGACCAATCTTTTAGTATACCGATAGATTCAGAATCATTTTTTTAAGGGATTTAACGATGTCCATCCTTCCGTCTGGCAAAGCGCAAGTTGCGGTCTATAATTTTACATATTAACCATAAAAACTTCTTTCCAAAGTAGATTCTTTGTGTCCGTGAACCTTCTAATCATATTGGTATTTAGATTAAATTCGCACAAAAAATATTTTACTGCAAATTAAATCCTTTTGGAATCAGTTGACATTTGCCCAAAGCTACCATCTATAAATAGCTTTAACTTCCTTTTAAATGTTAACATTAATAAAGAATTTAGCGACCGTCCCTAAAATCCCTTTAATGCAAAAAATCTCATATGGATGTTAATATCTGTTTAATATTCGGTAGAAATAACTCTTATATGATTTTTAACCTTTTAACATAACTTTGTTTTTGTGAGCCCATGACTGCCCATTGTTTCCATATAGGGTAACATCTCGAAAATTCAACTGTAAATACTATGGTGTTTAGGCTTTACCGATTACAGTTTTAGGATTTTTTTATTAAATGAAACTGTTGTTTTGGGTCATATTTTCAAGTTTTTACTAAATATTTTATGCGTATAAACGTGTTTTAAGAGCATATTTCTGGTTTCCCTGGTAATAAGTAAGTAAGAGTGTTTATAATTCTTATTCGCTTTAAGGTTTTATTTGTTTAATATTTTTAACTTTTCTAAAATCTTTGGAAGAGGTTTTCTGATGATCTGGTCTAAGCAACCAGTGAAATACGCATTGAAGCTAGTTTTACCTCAACAGCAAATTTCAATGTATTTATCAAAAATAAAAAAATTGGGAATTTAGCACGTCATACATGAATCTGATTAATGTGAAAATTGAATAAATTCAAACGAATTAGGCAGAAACAGGGTTGTTGATAAAGTTGGTACAATTGTACTTTTTTTTGTACAATTTAAAACTAAAAAGTACGTTGGTACCCCCGTGACTCATTTGGTACTATTTCCAAATTTTTCAAACCCATTTATTATTGATATAAAATGGCAACTCGTATTTACTGTCCAATGAATATAAGCGGAGTTTAGTGTTTGGTGCAAATAGTCTTGCGAAAATGCAAAATTTCGTAGCTTTTTTACGAAATCTAAGGGAAACTCTATTTTTTGTTGTTGAATTCAACAAAACAGCTATGATATTTGCATTTGCTCTTTTGCAAGACCATTTGCACCAAACACTGAACTCCGCTTTTGTGAAAAGATTTTTGCACTTGTTCATTGGACGACTGCTTATGCCCAGTGTTACCGTCGGATATTTCCAAAAAGTACCAAAAAAAGGGGATATCTACAAAAAAAGTGGCACCAAAAAGTGGATTTTTAAAAAAAAGGGGCACATCTTTTAAAATTAAAATAAGTACACCACATTCAGCCTTATTTCGGTTCTCGATGTCGAAAACGACTCAGTAGTAGATTAAAGTAAATTAAATTAAAGTTCTTTAATCTACTACAAAATTCGACTTACTGTGTTACCGACAACGAGAACCGTAATAAGGCTGATTATGTATTTTTTACATTTTTTTTTTTATGTATTATAATTTTAAATGGTATAAAAACTAAAATAAATATTTTTCTCGAGAAGTAATTTTTATAAAATATTTACTTTAATGTTTTGGTAATTCAAAAACGTTAAACTTGTTTTCTGCCAAACATGTTTTTTGGATTATGACATTGTTGCAGCAAATAGAAGATATTTATGTAATGTGTTTTATATATACATTTAGTAATATATTTCTTGTACTATTCCTTCCGAAAATACAATAATTGGTGTATCTGATAAATGTGACGTGATGGGAGAAAACTGTGTACATGTTCGTCTTTAGCATTCCAAAAACATAAGAATCAGTTGGAATGGTTAAACAAACTTTTTCAATGTCGTCCTGTGCTACATATTTATTAATGGTCAGTTTCATACAAATTTTACAATTAATTGTTCTTAAAACGACTTCCATACTTTCGTAAAATGTCTTTAGCCCATTTGTTACTTAATATTTTATTAAAGCTAACTTAGTAAAAACACGCTCAGCAGAGAAGCACTACTATGTGACAATGTAAAAATATGAGAGATCAATTTGTACAAGTTTGAATATATATACAGCTATATTCATCCAATCTATTTTACAATGTTCCTTTTTTACGCCAAATATCTTCAGCATTCGAAATTTTAAATATGTGTTTACAATTCGTGTCATTTACTTTACTCTCACAGAAAAAATTATTGCTGAATTATTTTCAAACAAACGCTTGTTTGAAATTTTTTTTAATTTCTACAAATTTTTTTACTGATTCAATTAATATTTTTGTTTGATTTTTATTTTAGCCAACAGAAATGTTGACAACTATTCAAAAATATAATAAACGCGTTATTGGCTTCTAGTTTTCATAATTTTGTATGAAATATTTAACGCTCTTTATTGTTGTCGTGTTTTTGCATTTTTTTATTTGACCGTAAGAAACACTTCTTTATGTGACATATAAGAACAACAAAAAAAAAAACACATAGTCTATTTTTGGACGCTTTGAAAAGGTACAACTATAAGAAAGATGATAAAATATTGTGGCGAGGTTTGTAGTAAAAAACAACAAAAACAATAATAGGTAATAAACGTTTCACTCTTTTTAAACAACAACAACATTAGAAGAAACAAAATGAATTTTTTGTTGGTTTCAAAGTTGGTAAAAAAGAATGAAAAACAAAATAACGTATTCAATTTTTCAAAAATGTTTAGTTAAATACCTACATCAAATAAAAGAAATAAAATGATGACGAAAAACATGTCGAGTCGGTCTGCTGCCAAGGAAAGGATACAGAACAGTGAGTGAAGAAGAAAAACATTGTGTGAACAAACAAGACTTGGTGCAAAAATTATTCCAACAAAAAAATGTGTCTCAAAGCCAGCCGGCGCCGTTCTGCTCTGCCTTCATCTACTTCTACAGTGCTTGCTTGTGTGCGCGTCATTGCTTGTGCAAAAACTTTTTTGTTTGGTTCAGCAAAATTATTTGTTTGAAATTTATATGATTTTCAGTAAACTATTTGTTTGATTCAGCTAAATTATTTGTTTGAAAAAATCAGTGTTTTTTTTCAATAAACGAAATGCAAATAAATTGTTTGAATATGCGAATTTGTTTGTAGGACAGATTTCAGACAAAAAATGTTTTGATTCTACAAATTTTTTGTTTGAATTGGAAAAATAATTTTTTCTGTGCTCTAGAAATTTAAATTCATGTATAACTGCATCTGGGTCAGTTACATTATCTTTAAACTCTGAAACTAATTCGAAATAGTTTATATATTCATTAGACACTATAAATATTGGGTCTAAATACTTCAATATATGGGTAATTCCAAAGTGTTGAACGTGACAGTCGTACGCATCAAAAATGCAATAACATTTTAAACAACAATTATTTTTACGTTCTTTTAACCCTTAAGATATAGCACTATGTAAGCACTAATATCTATGCTAAAGTTTATGGGGGGCGCGATTCAAGGTCAAAGATAATGGCAAAAGAAGTATCGGTTCGAACGTGAAAAAAATAGAAGTAGTTTTTGTGGCCATGTATAAAAAGGCGTAATTCAGCGAAACCTGGCACAATTTTTTAGTCAAACTTCTTTCAGATTTTTACGTAGCAATGTAACATTAAAATGACTTTGGCTTGATTCCCAAATCTTTTGTATTTTTTTTTGCTTAAGCCAAAATATGGTTCGATATGTGACATTTCGAACGTGACATTTTTTCCATAATAATTTTACTGAATAATGATTAAAAAAAATAAAAATTTACCGTTAATCCGAATAACATATTTCTCTTCGGACTCTTCTTTAGATTACAGAACATATAAGAAAATTTTTTTGGAATAATTTTCATTAAATATCACCTCTTTTAAGGAAGATAATATTAAAGAAAACATGCAATAAAACATTCTCACAAATAAGAAATTACGTTTGCACAAGTTTGCAGTCTGATTGTTCATCTAAGTGAACAAATTTAGGGGTAAATTTATAAAATTAGTAAAATCTAAATATTTCTCTATAACAATATCGTAAAATAATCAGCTTTTAATAACTTTTAAATTTTCGGTCACGGTGGACCTTTTTACGGAAATGCCCATATTAAGCTTTTTGTTTTTTATATCAATTCATTACACAATTTTTGGTAAAAACTTAGATTTTACTTTTAATGTCAATTACACAAATTTTAGACAAGTTTTCGGTACACGAAAGTTCGGCTTCTGCTTCATGACTTCTAAGGAGAGACAAAATAATTTTTTTTTACCAAATATTTGAAACTTTAAGCTATATATTCTTTTAAATATTTATAGGAATTTTTCCTAATTCTTGATTTATAAAAGAATATATAGCAAAAAGTTTAAAATATTTTGTAAAAAAAAGTATTTTGTCTCGTTTGAAAAGTAGTTGTTTTTGAGTTGCGAGGTTGCGGAAGAAAACCATCGATATGTGAGATATCTTTATCCCCTTATTCATACTAAATAAAACAGGTTAATAGAAAGTTTATTAAGCCGATTTTCAGCTAACCACGCATGACAAGAAACAAATTTCTTATGAACTTGCTTACATATACATATATTAAAACAGTTTTACATATATTAAAGCTGGGCGTTATAATAAAACAGAAAGAAAAAAAGTATATTTTCCTAGCGTAAAAAGTATCAAAAAAGTGGCAAGAATCGTAAAAAGTACCACATTTGGGTGCATTTCGTAAAAGTGGCCAAATAGTATCCAAGCAGTCGAAAAAGTGGCAAATTGCCACTTTAGTGGCACCAACGGTAACGCTGCTTATGCCACATACTAAATTTAGTATCAGCGGCAGCATATAAGCGTGCATTTTCTGGTGATGTTGACAAGTTTTAAAAAGATATAGGAAGCCACTTCTGCAAAAGTTCTAGTAGAAGAGACGACTTCCTCTCAATTCAAGATTATTTTGGAACTTACTCATAATATTTACAAATATTTGTCAACAAGATCGTTGTCACGTCAAGAAGTAATCAACAGAATTTTGGTACAGTGCACGCAGAAAAAAAACATGTTTAAATATGGTCACCTCCAACAAAACTATTTTTAAAGAAAATTTTAAACATATTATGTTTAATTTAACTATATTATTGTCACTGACAACCATATTATGGTTAAATAAATCCTCCATCAAGAAGCCACAACCATATTATGGTTGGCTCTAAACATGTTATTGTTAAATATGACAATGATTTGTTTAAAAAATAACAATTGTATTTTCCTCTTTTTAAAGAGCAACATGCTATGGTTGAAATCCAACCATGCTATTATAAGTGTTAAACATATATTAGTTATTTTTAACCATAACATGTTCGGAAGCAACCATATTATGGTTGTGGCTTCTTGACGGAGGACTAATTTAACCATAATATGGTTGTCAGTGACAATAATATGGTCAAATTAAACATAATATGTTTGAAATTCTCTTTAAACATAGTTTTGTTGGAGGTGATGATATTTAAACATGTTTTTTCTCTGGGTGTGGGAGCCCACTCTATTATTATTTTAATCGGAATTATTTTGAAGGAGATTGTACAAGCGCGAAATTAGATTTTATTATATCCGGATTGTCTACTCCTTTCCTGTTTCTGCAGTTCATATTGAAAATTGTAAACACAACAAATTTGGAAATGCAATCCGAAGATGCTCGCTTGCACATATTTTTAGAACGCTTAAAAATTTTATTTTCGTTTTAAATTTGAGATTGCATTTTGAGAAATATTCAATTTTCCACAAAAAAGACGATAAATTCTAAAAAGTGTATGAAAACGCTCTCTGGCGTCAATCAAAAATAAAAATAAATGGATTTCTTGACCCTAAAAACCGCATGATACAGGTCTGGCTAGACCAAATACAATTTGTTTGCCGCTATTCTTGAATATTTTGGAAAACTAACTATTTTGAAAAATCTGGGGCTGGAAATTCATTTCGGACCTATGGTTTCTTTGGCAAAGTTTCTTGGAATGACTTATAGAACAAGAATCGCGATGTGCTTTTGAAGCGAAAAAATTTGACCACCCTACTATTATTATGTATAATTAATGAACATGTATTTATTTGTTTTTGCTATCTATACTTTACATGTACAAATGAATTCTAAGTACCTTTTGGTGTTGTTGTATTAAATTTTCGTTTTTAAAAATAAAATAAAAAAAACATAAAAATGATTTAGTACTATTGAGGCCGAAAAAGTACGATTTCAAAAGTTCGTCGGTACGATATTGGTTTTCTCATTTAGCGTCCCTGGGCAGAAATGAATTTCAATTCGTTTCCAATTCAAATGAATTTGTAAAAGTGAATTGCAATTCATTTAACAGATTCATTTGAATCGAATTCATTCAAATGAATTAGAACAATGAATTACAATTCAAATGAATGGAATCAAAAATGAGTTGCAATCAATCAAATTCAAGAGCAGATCTTAGGGGAATTACTAAAATTTACTCTTTTTATTGCAGTTGGAAGTTTTCAATACAAAAAGTAAACAAATTTTCCAATTGTAGCAAAAGTAGCAAGAATTTCGAGTAAACGAACGCAGCTTTGACAGCAACAAATGATGTTGAGATTCAAAGTTGCTAAAATCTTTAAAATTCAATTAAAAATTTAAAAAAAAAAGAAATTTTCCACAATATATGTATAAATATGAGATTATTTAAACAAAATATTATTTTTTTCACTATTTTCACACTATTTGATAAAAATAAAAATTTAAGTTTTTTTTTTAGCAAATAAACAAAATTGTTCCATTTTGATAGGTTTCTCGCCTAAATTTAATAATTTAATTTATATTCTGCAGCTACCTGTCAATTCCATTCCAATACAAAATCAATTCATTCAATCAATTCCAGTCAAATGAGTTGGAAATGAATTGCTAAGTCTAAGTAATTCATTTGAATTGACTAAAATTTCATTCAATTCATGTTGTTGAGTGAAAAGAATTAATTTAAAATTTGCTAGTTCAGTGCATGCATGATTCGCGAATTAATTCAAAAATGAATGATTCATTTACAGCTCTGATGTATACATAACAATTAGTTCTTGATTTCTATATTTTTCATAAAAATAAACACTACTATTTTGGTATTTTATCTTAAGCCAAAGCTTAACGGGAATCTGCAAGTTTTGCTTTGACTCAAAATAATCGTAATTATCAAGCAAAATATAAAAATAATATTAGTACTAAGCAAAATACAAAAATGCAGAAATAGTAGTCATATATCAAGCAAAAACAAGTAAGAAAGTATAGTCGGTTAAGCCCGAACAAAGAAACCCTACACCACAGTATATAAAAACATTTTTTGCGTGTATACCCTTTTTTAGGCCCATGGGCAATCATAAAACGAGTCGCCATAACCATATTATGGTTGCCTCAAAACATGTTGTGGTTAAATATGACAATAATATGTTTTGAAATTAACAATAGTATTTTCTTTTTTTTATATTTACGTTATTATAAACCATAACATGTTTTGAAGCAACCATAATATGGTTGTGGCTTCTTGACGGTTGACTAATTTAACCATAAAAAGGTTGTCGGAGACAATAATATGGTTAAATTAAACATAATAAGTTCAAAATTTTCTTTAAAAATAGTTTTGTTGGAGGTGACCATATTTAAACATGTTTTTTCTCTGGGTGTACACACGTAGAAAAAAGTTTCACCTCCAACAAAAATATTTTAAACGATAATTTTAATACATGTTATGGTTAGTTTAACCATATTGTTGTAGTCACAAACATATTTTGATGTTATGGCTAAATATGACAATAATTTGTTTACCAATAATAGTTCGATTATAATTTAACAATAGTATTTTCCTGTTTTCCAAGTGCAACATGCTGTGGTTGAAATTACCCAAAACATGTTCGAAGGCAACCATAATGTGGTTGTGTCTTCTTGATGAAGGACTATTTTAACCGAAATAACCGGTGACAAAATTATTGTTAAATTAACCATATGATTAAGATTTTTCTTTTAAATAAATTTTGTTGGAGGCGGAGCTTTAAAAATCTGCAATCAAAATGATTTCAACCAAACTGATTTCATTCTTTTATTTTGAAATGATTTCAGATTCGTAGGATTGCAATACTTTGTAATTATCAGAGTTATGTTTATTTCTAGAAGAAGGAGTGTTTCATTTGAAGGAAACGAAGGTTTTGATTCTTATTTAATTTTTATTGCAGTTACTAAATTTGAGTTCAATATCTAAATTGCAATCAATTAATAAATAAATTGAATAAAAAAAGTTTATTGCGTTCAACATTGGAAAATTGATTGTTTGATTTCAAATTAAAATCTTACATATAGAAATTCAGCCATTGGAACTTGTCTTATCGCCATTAAATATTCTGGACGAATCATCTTAAATATTAACAGCTTTTTGTTCAACGAAATGGTTTTTAAATCAGCGAAACATTTGCTGATGCCGTCTTCAGGGACTATAGCTCGTCCTTTACTAATTGCCTCTGCTTTCTTAACAGCTGAGCTTAAATGCCGATTACAGGACGATCATTTTTAGATGGTGTGGTGCGTCCATCTTCCTTTACAATCGCTTACACATTGTCAGAATGTTATCAATTTTTACCGGAATTTTACATTTAGCAAGTGCCACCATTTTACTTAACTTTTTTTCTTTAGCATTTGACTAAACTTGTATTCTGTCCTGTAAAATGGAGCATGGAACGCAACATTTCTGGCTGGCACCTAGTATAGACATTAAAACTTTTTATTTGTAGGGTCGGGTCACTTCAGTAAACTTAAACATTTGCATTGTTTTCTTGCTTTTCATATTAACCTTTACTAAAATTAGTATGTAAAGGACATGTAAATAATTAAAAGTCCTTAAAAATTTTAAAAATTATTCTTTTTGGGACCCCATATACCTACCGTTAAACTAGAAATAAAAATGCTGCCTACTTTAGGAAACATTTATCCTATAGTCGGCAGGTCATTAGATACTCAAAAGAAATCATTTTCTGTTATCTCAGAGGCAAGAGGCACGATTGATGAACAACTTACTAAAATTTGAGTGTAATCAGAGAATAATACTGATTTGCCAGTGGTCGGCACCCAATGCCGACCAAAGGAAATTTCGTAAATTTTTGTTCCTAATGTCGGCACCCAACAAAATTATTAAAATATTTACTTTTTGTAATTTTTTTACTTTTACGGCAAAATTTAATACACTTTTTGCCTTTTAAAACTCTATTTATAGTAGAATTTAAATAAATAATATGACTATTTGCCTTTTTCAGTTAGCTCTAACACTAATTTTTTTTTTTTTTTTTTTTTAAACAAGGTTCTACCGCACAAGTTCAATAACTTGTCACTCAAGACCTCAAAATTTGGCAAAAATACTCATCTTACTCCAATTCAATTATTACAAATAGAAAGATGAGTAAATTTTCTTGACAAACTTGATGCTATTTATAAATGTTAAACCCGCATTTCTTATTTATCAACGTTTAAATGCAAAAAATGCCGACTACTGGAACATGCCGGAATTAGGTGCACCCTATGCTACTTTTCAAATTTCCTTTATTAAGCATTTTACATATGGGTATTTCCACAGAAAAGTCTACTTTTTATCACGTTACAAGACCAACAATTTTTAATTGTTTCTCAGAGAACAATGAAAATATTGTTTATTTTTTTGCATTTTGGTGTAAAGCGCAACTTGCTTTACATTTAGTAAAAGAGAGGAAAAATTTTAACAACATGTTTCTAAAATAGAAGACTAATTGCTTGGTGTCGTATCGTGCCAAAAAGGAGAATTTTCTTCGAAAATACCGATATATTACACGAACTTTTGGTATTAGAAGACCCCAAGTGAAATTTGTTGCGGAAAATATTCGTAGAACTTTTTAGCCCTCTAAAGTGCCGTTTTAGTATACTTTTGTGTGAAAATTGGAAATAAGGACAAAACGAACCCTTATAATAAGAGTTAAAGGGTTAACAATAATTAGTATTGTGGTTATTTTGTTGAACTGTTTATAGTTTTTAATCCAAATTTTGAGTTTTTAGAAGGTTAATATATTTTAAGAAAATAATCGCCATACTACATACATTCTACTGAAGACATCTAAAATAATTTTTTTGCTCAGAAGTAGGTACATTTAGTTAACGTTTCTTGACCTAATCTAAACGCCTTTTAACTGAGCGCCGAAATTTCAAAAGCCCGAGCTAATTTTTTTAAGCCTTTTGGCAGATTTTTTTGTTACACTGTGTAATCAAAGCAGTTACGTTCAGCTCACATGCCCAATGGGCAAGCTTTTACAAAAGGGCTTTTGTGCTTTCACACCGACGAGAGCACAACAGCCAATCAGATCGCGGTGACCAGTGATGCCAACTTAGCTATTATGGGGCTAGATTTAGATCTTTTTAATTACTCCCGGCTCGTAATTTTTCCGGTTAGCCCTAACACAGGCTCTTTTCAAACGTGATATTGAAACGTTTGACACTTTTAACATCTATCAGAAAATACTCCCGTTTTACCCCCTTGTTTCGTCTTTGGTTCAATTTTATATGTGTTTTTGCAAATATGTATAACAATTCAATAATAAAAGCTTAACATTTTCATTTAGTAATCATTGTAATTTCGGTTATACCTATGTATGTATTTAGAAAACTAATTTGGTGCGTAAAGTTTTTGTTTCCCAAATAACCTTAAATAAATGTTTTCGTTAATAAAACAGCATTGCCCAAATTGTGGTACATACTACGAAAAAAATTTGGTTATAGAACTAATGTACAAATATATGTTTGTATAGGTATATAGGTATAATAACATAACCACCCTGCAAATAATGCGACTAGTCCATACACGCATGTTAAATGTACTATGTTAAATGTACATACATGGTCTATTTAACATAACTATGTCCAAGGGCTGGACCATATAACTCAGTCTTAAAACTACTCCATGGTATACTCCAGAGGATTAGCTTTGAAATCATTTAAAAACGAAAACGTGTCGTTAAAAAACGAAGACATGTCGTTTCACTACAAACTCTTTTTAACAATGACATGGTCCATGCTTGCATTACATTGGACCAGTCAAGGGAGTAGTCCATTTGATCAAAATTGATCAGGTAGTCCAGTATTATTTGCAGGGAAAATAGGTACTGATATTTTTGTTGTTTTCAATAAAAAAAAAAGTTTAATAAAAAAATTTTACTATAGGTATTTCAAGAAATTTTGTTTCATTCAAAGGAAATAAAAATGTAAGTGGAAATGGCAAACATAAGTGATTTATAAGAAAAAGTTTATTAAAAAAGGGTTAAAATTAAATTTTAGCATTATGTTTTAGCACTTTAATTTAATTTTAGCAAAATTTTTTAGGATCTGGTCACACTGCTGGTAAAGACTGTTGTTGTCGATGTTTTGTTTTTGTTTTAACCAGCGTTACCGTTGTGATACTAAAGTATCAATTTGACCGTTTTTCCACGCTCTTGATACCTTTTATGACCCTTTTTTTAAATTACCCTTTTGTATCATTTTCACCTATTTCGTGCCACTTTTTGACCCTTTTTAGAAATAGAACTTACATTTTGTTTTTGGCAACACTACTTTGTCAGCTTTTGTAGGTAATGAAAACGTTTATATCGCTAGCAGCTTTTATATGCACAGTGTGCCCTTAGAGTGACAAATCTTAATCTTTTTAGAGGCCTTTGACACTTTTATGCATCTTTTTTAATCATTTTAAATCAATTTATGCTACTTTTTGACTATTTTAAAATTTGTATCAAGAGTAAAAAAAGATTCGAGAATTAATGTTTATAAGATTTTTAGAACCCGTATTTATAAAACCCAAACAATATACATTTTTACTATCTCGAAATTGTTTCCGAATTCAAGACATAATTTTTAAAGCAGAGGCTTTTGTCAACGAATATAAGTTTAAACAAAAAACAAAAAAAAATGGCAAAACGTATGAAGCCAAATGCGGAAAAGTTTTACGGGCATGTTCTGACAATCGCAAAATGTTTAAGGGCTGAAGGAAACTAGAATATTTTAAAGAAATTATAGCAGACAGATCGTATGCAAAACGCGCGAATGTCAGAAAACTATAAAATTATGTGGTGTTTATAGAACATGAGCGCCATACTCGTACGTTCAAATTACATTTAAAACAAAAACAAATTTGGAAATATTGTTTTTGTTTTAAATATAATTTGAACGGACGAGTATGGCGCTTGTGTTCTATAAACCACACCTTAAACTGTCGTATTGTGATTTCAAATCGTGCGATTGTCAGAACATGGCCGTTAGTTTGCGATCAAAAATGAAACCATAGATTTAACGAAAATATTTACTTGAATTTGAATAAATTCGTTGCATTTATATTTTCTTTACCACAAAGTAAGTGACTTCAGTCAAACGAGTGTTTTTGCAACAAGCATTGCTTAAAAATGAACTTTTAAACAGACTTTGGGCTCTAAATTTGTTCGAAGCGGATTTGGAAGAATGAGCTTCAGGTGAAGTTTTAATAACGAAATATAGAATGAACATTCCTAGAAAGAAGTTAGTACGCGTACAAAGTTTTTGTTAAATTTTTTTTTAAGATTTCCTAATTAATTTTTTGATAGTAAAGTAACAATTAAAAGTAAAATGTTCCTAATCACATAACTCATATATCGTAATTGTTCAACATTACTTTATTAACTCGAAATTTAAAAATTTTCAGTATAAACAAAACAATTTTTAATTAAGTATTAAAAAAATATGAAAAATAATTTCTAAGCCAACCTTTTTTTTACCAAGAAGTAGACAAAATATCACGATATTTTTATAGCGGTTAGATATGAAACAGTTTAACAATAAAAATTTTGAGTAAGTACACTATTGTTGAACAAGTGCGATATATATTTGCTATTTTGTATATACACATATTTGTTATTTATTGAATAACTTAAAATATTAATAAGGAAATAAAGTTAAGTTTTTGGAGCAATACTTGACTGAAATAAATATTTTTTGTTTGGATACAGAAAACTTGGTCGGGTTTTTTCAATGCCTTTTTTGCGACCGCTTTATTGGTAAATACTGGTTGCAAAATACCTGACCCTTTTTTACTTGGAAATACCCCTTTTGTGGCCCCTTTTTTTTTGAAATGCCCCTTTTTGTGACCCTTTTAGAAAAATTTCAACGGTAACCCTGGTTTTAACAGCGCTGTGGAAGCCAGGGTTACCGGGAGAAATTTTTAAAACGTGGCACAACTGGTTTTTATAAAAAAAGTCGCATAAAAAAGTCGCACGTATGACATGGCACAAAATGTTTTAAAAAAATAAAAGTTGCAAACCTTTTTTAATGATTTTTATTAAAAAAAAATAAAAGATTAGTTTCTAACATTTTTGATGATTTTAAATCAGTTTTTAAAAAAAAATTTTTGTAGAAATTCTCTAAAAAGCTTTAACAAAATTTTATCCATATGTGAAAAAATAAATAAGCCAATGTTGCAAAATTATTGTTAATTGCTTTAATGTTACGACGATGTCAGTCTAGTTCGCTGTTCGCTATTTTGACGATTTTTTGTTAAAAAGGTCGAAAAGGTCGCCACAAATTAAAAATAGTCGTAAAATTATATGGGTTTAAAAAGTCTCACAAAAAGTCGCAAGCCGTCAAAAAGTGGGTTAAATTGGGACTTTAGTCTTTAGCGGCAACCCTGATTGAAACATTTGTTATTACTACCAGTGATGCCAAGTCTTGGGATAAATTGAAAAACACACCAAAAACTTATATTTTCCGAGTTTTACCAGGAGTTTTAAATTTTTTTCTTTACAAACCATTTGCAGAAAATTTCGAATCGAATAATAAAAAAATCAGCCAAAGCGCTACAGCCTTTCTCACGTGAAGCAATTACATAAATTGAACGATTCTTTTTTATATATAAAGATTAGAAGATAAGATAGATAGACAGAAGAAAATGAGGCAGTGTCGTTTAAAATTTAGTTCTTCCAGTTTTTTCTATAATTTTCTCATACTTTGAAAAAACGAGAAGTGAACATAAGGTAATTTATTAAAAACGGATATTTTCCTAGTTTTTCCAGAAATTTTTTATTTATTTTTTTTCGTTACTAACCATCTAAAATTTTCGCATCGAATAAAAGTATCAGAAAAATCGCTCAAGCCGTTCTCAAGTTATGCGATTACAAACATGGACCGTTTCAATTATAAATATATATAGAGGAGGGGATTGTTTTTGTAAATGTTGAGGTAACACTGATAAGTGGAATAGGTATATGAAAAATGAAATTACTAATTGTATATTATTAATTTTATTTTTAAATTTTTGTTGTTTCGAAAATAAATAAAAATAATATTAAATATTTTACATATGTGAAATAGACGTAATGTGATGATTTAAAGTTTTCGAATTTTTTTAAAGCACGGATCAGGGATAAAATAAAGCTAAAGTGGATTTGGTACATATAAATGAATACTTGAATCAAGCTTTCTGTACTTGATTTGTACCTACCGTACTACATACATATATATTACAGTCTTATTTGGTGTATATAATTAAATGAATTGAACAATATATAATTTTATTTTGTTTAATGTTCATTAACTAAAAATATATTTTAAGTTGAATGAATATATGTGTAGCCATTTTATTCTAAATGATTTTACTGCCGTATTCATAAAATATACTTACGGACCTTAGCCCCCTTAAACTATATTTTTGGTGTTAATATCTTAAGTTTGGGTTAACAAGGTACATTTCAGCCAAAATTAAAGAAATGAGAAGAAATACATAACACCGTTGCATAGAGGGGTGAACAGTAGTACCAAAAACGAAGATTAATTCAAAAATAAAGTTAGTTTTTCGTAAAAGTATTTGGTACCATATACAAGAAGATATAATTCAACACGCCTACCTGTAAAAATTGTAGATCTATGTTGTTTACTTTTTTTGTTATACGCTGTTAAAGTTGAATAATATTTTATAATTGGGAAATATCTGTTAAAAAGTGAAAATCAAGATATTTTAATTGCGATTTGTGAGAATTGTTTCTTAGAAAATACGATTTTTTTAAATGGATCCATCAACTTCAGGTATATTACTTCAGGTAATTTATTAATAAACTTTGGTTAAGACAAATATTGAGGAAATATTTTTATTTATTTTTTTTTTTTTAATTGGTCAAAAAAATTAGTTTTTTTTTTAAAAATGTTGATTTTCAAAATGTTTGTGAGAATACTTGGGGAAAACTTTTTATATATTCTTCATACATATATAGTATTTCAACTTACATGATCAAAAAAAACCTTGCCCGTTTTTGCCCCATTTGAAAATATTTGAGATTTTGTGAAACACATTAACTTGTTTTTCTGTTTTGTTTCGTTTTAATGATTATTTTAGTTTTTGTTATTTTTCTGAAATGCAGAAGTTTGTGCAAAAATTACCGCAAATTTTTTTCGTAAAAATTTACCCATGGTTTTATATACCTCCCACTTTTCACAAGTTCTTAATTCATGTACCCGAAATAGTATCTTATGCTCTTTTGCCAATAGGCCAACTTTTTGAGGAGGCACAAGAAACTCGTTATAAAGATTTTAATAATTTTAAAGAACAATTTGCTCGTAAATGCAGTCGCATAAAATAGAATGAAGACATTTTTAATCGGTTTCTTATAACTTCAAATCTTTTCATTTAAAGAAAAAAAAAAAACAAATACCTATTATGATAAAAAACTACATAATTTAAATTTACCACAAACAGCACTTGATTTGCTTATTTTGGTAAATCTTTCCGATGTTGATAATGATAACATGAACATTATGATTTTGATGCAGGTGAAGATAATTACGAAGATGATTTTAAATTCCATATTTTAGCAATGAATGTGCATTGTTTCAAAAAAATATATATTGGTAGAATAAATTACATAGATATTTTTAAGTTTTTAGTTTTATTTAATAAAACAATATTAATATTCCACTATTCCAATTTTACAACAAAGTTTTTTTTTAGTAACAATATACACAGAATACAATAAAAATCCTCGTTTTTCAATGTTTTAACCCACTGTGCGTTGCTTGTATTTTTTCCCTAGATAATTATGTGTATGCAGATAGTTCTTTGTAAAATCAAGCCCTCGACATCTATTTTTTCTTTAACACATACCTACTTACATTCGCACTAAATATTACAAATTAAAAATACCCTAGAAAAATTACTTTTATACTAGACATGGCAACCACTTACAATTGTAGAGAACAACAAAAATATAACGGTAAAAGTTTCATTCAACAACTGCATAAAAACATCGTATACAGTAAAAATCAATGAACACAAAAATACTCACCCATCATTGATGAATCAATGCGTGTAAACTAACTGATGTAATACATTTCTCCATAGTTTAACTCGAATTAATAACAAAAGGATAGACACTAACTACAACAACAACACTCACTGAATCCAATTTTGCTCAACTATGAATTAAGATTTATTAAATGAGAATAAAAATTAAAAACACACAAAAACAACGAACGTACTTTCCCAGCTGATGAGCGCGATAAACTAAAAAACAATTTGAATTAAATTCTTATCACAGCTGCAAAATGTGGTACTTTTTCTATGTTTGTGTGTGGGATGAAGGGGTTAAAATGGGCAGAATTTAAATTAACAGTAGTGTACATAATTAAAGGACAGTTTCCCGAATATCTAAATTGTATTATATGAAATTAGTAGATTTTATAGGTTTTAAATGCATTTTAACGTAGTCCCGTTACAATTACTGAATTTATAATAATAAAATACAGTTATTTCAGTATGAGATTGTCTGTAAAGAAAATAAATTGATTATACATATGTACCTACTTATATTGAAACCATTTAACATAGGTTAACCTCTAATTATTCGAAATATGGCATATCTATAGCTTCATTGTTAACCAAAGGTTGACTTAAGCAAAAAGTTTGTGAAATATTCCAGGAATATTTATAATGCAAGAATGCCTTATAAATTGAAATTTGATTCATTACCCATTCGAAACCGTAAATATGCAATTGCATGTTTTTCCTTGTACGACAAATAAAGGCAGAAAGAAGAATATATTTAACCGTTTTAGAGCATTTTGTGAGTTTTGTCATCGATTTGTTAAAACAGAATTTTGCCGTATATTTTCAAGTTTATAGTGCATATTTCTCCTTCTTGAAGCATATTTGGATACCTGTTGATTTTTTTCAGTTCTTATAAGTGCTGAACAATCAACAAATGGATTAAATTTTGGTAACCAGATGGCTTTTTTATTTATATCCACATACATAACCAATAATGCTTAACACATAGAAATATTGGTTCTAGACGCATCATTTAGTATACCGATAATCTTAGAATAATTTTCGGAATCTATGTAACGATACTAATTGACGGATAGCTAGTTTGGTGTCTGTTCATGTCAACTACGTGCGCAAAGTACAGGGGCCTGATTCTGGCAGTCGTGAGACAATTTATAATTTTTTTTCTGTGAACCTTTAAATTGTCATAAGAATGAAGCCTATTAAAAAATGTAGAAAGTCGGTCTATAGATTCACATATTCCCCATACAAACTTCTTTCAGGAATAATGCACATTAACCATAATATTGTGTTAATATTAACGAACAAATTTCGAACGATAATTTCGTTCTCTTAACTAATATTTAAAACAAAAACAATATTTTTAGATTTAATTTTTTTTTTTTTGTTTTAAATTAAGCAATTTTTGTTTTTTAGAGCATATTTTCTACAATTTTAAGGGAATACTATCAAATTTTTACTGCACATATATTTCCGGTTTCCTTTAAAAAAAAGTTTACCCGTACACCCTCTAATACATATAAAGTGTTTTTGCAAAAACTGCCAAACGTATTGGTCGCTTTTTTACATTTTTCGTTTTATAATCGATTATTTGAATACCCTATGGAGATGAAAAATAAAGTTGCAGCGGCCAAATTTAAGAATTTCTAAATTTTTTTAATTCTTAAATTTGGCTACTGAAGTTCGTAGGTTGCTCTTAGACGGGTCAAATGTATGAACGACCCCACTTTGTTTTTCATCTTCATCATTTACTTCTAACGTAGCTACCTGCTATATCCATTCCGTAAGGGGGCTCCCATACAAAATTTTCCATACAGACTAGAATTTATTTTTAAGAAAAAGTCCCATAACTGCTATGGTGTCGCCCCTATGGGGATTGAATGTATCACCGGTCTCCATTTGTTTTTCGTCCTAAACATTTCTTCAAAACATACTTGCCCTTTATCTCCACCCCTTAGAGGGGCTCCCATACAAATATAAGGTTTTATGAAATTCTTAAATTTAATTAAAATTTGTTCGTCTTTTGTAAATAAAATCAAAAGTTCCAAACAGATTTAAATTATTTATGGCTTGTTTTATTTGAAACTTTATTTTCTATCCGTCTAATGACAATATGAAATAATGCCTTAATTTATATGGACTTATTTCATATAAAATAAGACCCCAATTTATTAAGTGAAATAAGACTCAATATAATACATTTAATTGTACAGTATTGATTTTAAAAATCGCGAGATAGATATCATGGTTGTGCCTTCAACCTGGCGCAAGGATTCTCTCCACTATAATGTAACAAATACCGGCTTCGCAAACTAAAACTGCTCTGCATAGCCTGCCTTCGGTGAGGCAAATTTAGGAGCTTAAGTAAGCGAAGCCGATATTTGTTATAACATAGAGGAGAACATTCTTGCATCCGATTGAAGTCCGGCTATGCAGGTAAGCTTTAGTTAGTAATTCCGGATTTTTAAATTCGGGCTTTTTGAATTCGGGAAAAAATGTTTGAAAGTTTAAAACAAAAATGGACGTTCGAAATAACGAAGTTTTTGCGATATTCTTTCTTCTAGCAGACGAAACGACTTCCCAAAATATACAAATTATCATAATTTAATTAGTCAAATATTGTTTAGTATTTCCGATTTTGCAAACAAAAAAATATTATTGTTCTTTGTATCAACGCCAATTAAATATAAACATGTCATTTACTTCCGCATTTAAGAAAATTCTTTTGAATTGAATTGTTAATTTCCAACAAAAGGACGAGAACAATTTGTATTGCCAACAATTAAACACCCAATACAAACTGTGTTTTTCCCTTCAGCTCTAATTTGACTTGTTTCCATTGTTAGTTGCCGTAATTGATCATTGATCGATCAATGGAAATCGGCAATATCAAATAAATTCAACAAACAATTAGAGACCAAGGCAGGGATCAAACGTCTAGACCGCATTAGAAAGGAGATAGTAATTGTTGCTGGCCAAATTTACCGCACACAGTCAACTCGAGCGCACAAGAATTTTTCAATTCCTTTTTGCCAAAAACTACAAACATAGCAACATAATTATTAGCTAAATGACCAGGCTGGTAGAAATTTAAGGTGAAATGCGATGGTGGTTAAAATCAGAAAGAATCAAATAGGGTTTTGTTTGTCCGTCCGTCTGTTTTGATTACCATTGATTATGTCACGCTCATTTTTGTACTCTTATGTTTGTATATGTTAAAATTTCTTTTAATTTTTCCAAAGATAAACACACATACATACATAAATTCCAAATAAATTTTATAAAAGACCAAAATAAAAATAAAAAAACACTTTAATTTTATATTTTGGGAGATAATGTGTTTTCTGTGTTTTAATTTTTACGTTGTCAACGTGTTTCTCCTTTGTTGGACTTTGGAATTGTACATTAAAACAAAAAGAAGTTTCCTTGTTTAATTTTCTTTATGGCCCAAAATAGTGTAAAATAAAAAAATCCTTTGTTTCGTTTTACTGTCTGTTTTATTTTTTTTTTTTTTAATGCAAAACACGCAAACATCACCACATGACGTCATTTGGGGTGGTTTTAAGCCGCCGTAACCTTGTCCTTTTTTTATTAAGTCAATATCTAAAAAGAAAAGTTATTTTAATCTGTTTATTTTTAACTAACTCTCAAAAAGGTGAAAGATTTTTTGCAAACTTTACTATTTGCCTTATTAATCCTTTAAATATTGAGATTTATTGGTAATGACTAGGGGCTGGATTTTTTTCAAAATTTATGTACGTAAAAATGTGTTTCTTAAACGTTATGCTACAGGGTGGAGCACAAGTAACGTTTAATAAGTGAATACATTTTTGTTTACGTTTTATTTTCATATTCTTTTAGATTTAACTTTGAAAAACTTGGGAAATTTACAAGAACCAAAATTGTTCAATTTAATTTTGAAAGTCAGCATTCGATTATTCAGACCCAAAAATCTTTTTTACTTCAATGACCAAGTAAATCAATAAAATTGCAGAGCATGGGGCACCCAAAATACAAGAATAACTCCCTTAAGGGTAGTTTAAAAGATCCTGTCATGATAAGTTGTTATTATTTTTGAACATTTTCAATATTGACATTTGTTTTAGGCCCGAGGTAAAAGATACTCCAGACCAAGATCGAGCCACAGCTCGTCCAATTATGACTTTCCTGTTCGAAATTTTTGGCAATGGAATAATATCGCGGTTTTCTTATTTTCACTGGCCACGGTGCACGCCCTCGAAACTTTGTTAAATTGTTACTTTTCACAACATCTGTTATATAGAAAGTATTGACTACATTTGCAGAATCTTATCCAAGAAGTTTTTAAGGCAGCTTTCACAATTAAATAAAAAATTTCCGGATAATTTTTGCAGTAGGAGGATCATATTATTAATTATATTTATTTATTTTTATTTATTTTATTTTATTTATTTAATTTTAAGTTTTACAATCCAATACAAAGATTAAATCTTATATTAAGTACTGGATAATATACTGGGTATACAAAAAGTGGTTACACATAAGAAAGTATAAAACTATAAAAAATTTAAATTTATAAAAAAAAAAAAAATACAATTTTTGAGTTAAAAAAAAACTTTAAAAAAAAATATAAAAAAATAAAATATATTAAAAATGACTCAAAATAACAAAGTTATAAATAAAAGAATTTTGTTATTTAAAACATTTTACACTTGCCTAAAATGTTTAAATATTTCAGTTTTGAATTGCGTTGCATTGTTTATTTTTTGCAAACGAAAGGGTAATTTATTCCAAATTTTAATGGCACTTATATAGAAATGTTGATCAGATATATGAGTTCTGTGTCTAAGTTGCTTAATACGGTTTCCTCTATTTGATCTAAGAAAAGTGATTCTGTTAAAAAGATATTGCGGACTTTGCAAACATATAATCTTGTGTAAGTACAATAACAATTTACATTTCAAAAGATTCTCAAAAGATACATCAAATATTTGCCGTGTATAAAAAGATATTCTATCGAATCGTCTTAAACCAAATACGTATCTGGCTATGTTAGTTTATGCTATTTTGAGTTTTTTCAAACTGGTAGAATCACAATTTATAAAAAGATCGCATCCATATAGCAAAGTCGGAATTAAATATGTTTTCGCAAGCAGCATTCGAATATTCTGTGGTATGAACCATTGCGTACACCATAAATTTCTTAATATCGCATACAACCTTCCCGTAATTACATTAATATGATCACTAAAATCAAGATGATTGTTAAAAGTAATACCAAGGTTTTTAACCGATTCGACTACGGTAATTTTTGAGTCTCCCAGAACCAAATCAGGAAAACAAACATTATTCTGAGTCTTCTTGGTAACAATATTCGTTTCTGAATATTGATAAACTTCTTCTGGAAAAGAGTGAAATGGCAACTAAATCGACCATCTTCTTCTGTCGGCAGCTGTTAAAAGAACTTAGAAACCCCTTCACTTAGAACTTTTTTTAAAATAAAACACAGATACCTCCCTTGAGAAAACTAAAGAAATATTAAGCCACCGGTAGAGGAAATCTAATGAAACTTGGATGCACAGTGTTGTAATGAAGGCTGGGGCCAAAATTACCGCATTCGATATCGATCGAAATTACAATACAATTTAAATGGGAATTTCGATCGATATCGAATGCCGTAATTTGGCCCCTGACGTTTTTGCTGAGTATTTTAGCGCTGTTTTTAAGCCAAATAGCCAAACAAATACATTAGGTAATACATATTGAAAAGCAAGATGTTAAAATAATTATCAAAAAAATATATAATAAAAAAATATAAATATATGTATATAAAAAAACCTTCTAATGTTGCAATAAATATACTAAGTTTATTATTTAATGGGATCTTTATAAAAGGATTTCCCAACAAAATATTAAATTTCTTAGAAAAAAATGGTACCAAATCCGTACTGTCTTCTTGAAATTCAATGTATTTAACTTAATAATTTTAATAAATAGAAAGCGGGAATTTTTGCTTCTTATTTTACTTTTTAAAATGCAAATAATGTATGTTTTTCTTCTTAAAGTGTTTTTGTTGTTTCTACACACAACAAGCGAATTGTTTTTTACCAAGGCGAATACAACTACAGGTGGTGTGGATACTACAACAATCCAAATACAACAGAAACAACATAGGTTTTTTGCATTGCATTGTTAGTGTTTATGGTTCGAAATGTCAACCATTCTTAAAAAAACACTAACATATCAAAACAAATTGGTTTGAAGTGACAAAATCAGATTGCATTTCAACACCACCTGTTGCTGAATTCGCCTTGTTTTTACCTAATTTAATAGTGTTGTTGTTGTTGTTTCTACAACAAACCCTGCAAATAATAGGACCAGTCTAAACACGCGTGTAAAGAGTTGCCCACAAGGGACTAGGACTAGTCCAAAAGTAACCCAAACGTATGGAAAAACATGGTCTATTTAACATTACGATGTCCTAGGGCAGGACCATATAACCCAGCTTTGGACTACAAAGGAGTAGTTTTAAAACTTCTTCATGGTATACTCAAGAGGATTAGTTTTAAAGTCGTTTAAAAGCGAAAGCACGTCGTTAATAAACGAAGACATGTCGTCTCACTACAAACACTTTTTAACAATGACATGGTCCATGTCCATTTTATCAAAACGGCTCAGGTACTCCATAATTATTTGCAGGGAACTTTTACAAACACACTCGTATAAACGCATATAGATAGCAACAAGGCGAATTCATACAAGGTGGTCTTGGCTTGCTACGTAAGCAACAGCTGTTAACTAACCATATGTCAAAATGATATGCTGTTACTTTTTTACATTTATATTTAAATATGTGCGTTCGTTTACTTTTCCAGTAAAACCCATTAGATGAGTAATATGAAAATTTTACAAAATGTATGTGTACGCGAACGCATTTCAGTAAAATCCAGTACAAATTTTGGGGTAAACGAACGCAGCTAATGTTTGTGTGTTAGTGCACAGCTAATTTGTTTACTTCAGTGTTGTATTATTTTGACACAACGTTAAAGTATTTTACAGTGTTGTATCCGTTTTCAAAATAATGATTTTCGAAAAAAACACAATTTTGGATTGTTTAAAGTACTTTTTGATGTTATTCGTACTTAAATTTAGTAGGAGGTTTTTCTTTCTGTGTAGATATTTAGAGCTTCCACTTGTAATAAAAGAATATAGCAAAGTCTATGGAAAATCCATACCTTTAAATGTATATAAAATCGTTTGTGTTTTTGTTAGTAACGCATGATCTCCGGAACTATAAGAGCACCCGTGCTGAAATTTTTAAAACAGGTTTGTATCAATTCAAGTCAGATTTTTGTTTTGTTTTTGACCCGATAAGGGGCCACTGTATTGAGTAATTTATAAAAAAAATTGATAGTAAATAGTAAAAGTTTCAATCATTGCCCAATATTGAATGACATTTACATTAACCGCAACTTGTTGTATGGTCCAAAAAATATATATGTCCATCTGAGTGGGTGCATTTGGTATATAAAAATTATTTTTGGATTTTGGCTGCCCATTTTCTGCAATTTTGTTTATTTGCGTGAACATTGAGTTGAAACTGGGCCTCGTCGCTCATTATTCGATATGATACTTCTGTTATAATATTCGATCTGCTGACTTTTAAAATAAAATTAAATAACATTGGTTCTTCGTTCTACAAGGAAAAAAGTTTATTTTCTAAAGTAATCAATTTCGTTTCTTAAAAACAGAAAATCCAGAAATAATTTCTTAATCTTAATTTATTTCGTTCGTATTAGTAAAATTTTCTTGCAAAAAGAACATTTTGCTTAAACCAAGCCAACTTATATTTAGAATAATTAATTTTTGGCTTGGTTCAAGTTATATTTAGTTTATAGTTCTTTCCGTGTTAGTTCATTTTTTCCCATCATAAATTTTCCAAGTTTTTAAAAAACGTTGACACACAGCGCGCAAAAGATATTTTTGCTTTACATACTCGTATTGCCAAATTTTCGAGAGCAGTTAAGTTTACATTTTTCAAGTGCAGTAAATATCTCTGCATGATATTTTTTTTTTTATTCCCTAAGCTAATCCCCGCGAATCTCTACGCTTGTCTGCAGGAAAGAAAAAAGAGTCTCTGGCGGGAATCGAACACGCAACCCCGTGCTGATAGACTAGCTCACTACTAGCTAGCCCACCGGGGCACTCAGTATATCAGATGTAAAAATAAACAAAATTGAGGCATAAAGATTTGTATCTCCTTTACAGAGTGTATATTTATTACTTTTTATATAAAAATTGTTAATCTTATAATCGTTAACCCGTCATTTGAAAAAGAGATCAAAATTATTTTAAGATAATATTTAAATAAAAAAAGTATGTATTGAAATATTATATAATTAAAGTTTTGCATCGCTTAACGGGTACTGCTAACAAAGAAACAAAGCAGTTTTTCAAACAGGATTCTGATAATAAAATCATTAAATAATTTAAGCCATTTGTTAGAATTAGGATAATTAATGACGGTACCTGTTGGAAATATCACATTTTTATGCTGGTACTGACTGTAAGTCATAAAACATGTTAATGTTTAAAATGTAATTTGTCCTGTTTACTTTTTGCTACTGGTGCTTTTTTTATTAAACGCTCCTTCTTGCATCATTTACGACGTTGTACAACTTGCTCCGTAAACAGCTAAATACACCTTTTAAATATGAACAACAACTCCAGCAGATACTTTGCGCCACAAAGCCACCAGTCAGTAAATTAATCATTTTGAGTCTCATCATTAACCACCAGGATAATTACAATGCATACCTACTTAAACTTACCACTAAGGCATTCTAAATTAAGTGTGTAGGAAAAAGAGAGGAAATCAGTGAAATGTTACAGCAAAAACATTACAAAAGAAGGTATTACGAAAGTCCTAAAAGGCATTCAAAGATGTGGTCATTACAATTGTAATTATTCATGATCAAAAAGTGAAGACCGCAGGAGAAGTAGACATAAAACATTAATTAAAAAAAGGTGTCCTTGATGAAAAATGTGTTGATTTATGTAATTAGAAAATTATTTGTGATAAGGTTCAGCGGTCAACGTTAAAATATTTCGTTTCCTTTTTCATCTTTTACGCAGACACAAACTAAATATTGGAATTCGGTGGCTTGAAAGGGGTGTAACTTTATGCCAAAAAAAATTTTTTGACTTTTTTTCTCATAGGTGAAACTGCAAGAAAAGTAAACAATTTAAAAGTCATTAAATGTAGTTACACATCCTAAAGAAGTCATTAGAAAATGTTTGAAAAGAAATTTCGATTAAATGGAGCTGGCTGCATTATTTTATTTGAGCTGCATTCTTTCATTGATAAACTCCTGCACATGTAGTACCACGAAATTGGGTAAATACCAAAATATCCAATTTAACAACTGATAACAATCTATGATTCGTTTTCTTTCGATTTTCTTTTTAGGAACTGCAGTAAATGAAAGCAATTTTAAATCCAATGCTTTGCTAGAATATCACGTACTTATTCCCACAAATAAAAATATTTAGAAAATGATAACTGGGAAAGAAAGAAGTAAAACCGTCAACACCAACTCTAACATCATCATGATTATAAAATGGTTAACGTTTGCAAACTTTAAAGGGAATAAAAAGCAAAACAATTCAAAAATATTTGGGTATTGGGTATTTGGGTATAAGTCCCAGGTGCAATAGGTCGCAGTGCAATAACTCCCAATGAAAATAATAGCAAAATAAATTAACTAAGTCCCAAAATGAAAAAAAGAAATTCATCCCAAAAAAAAAGAAATATTCCCAAATCAAAATTGGAACAAATCCCAACTAATTTTATAATGAAATAACTCCCAAGGAAATTAATAACATTATTCCCAAAAACAGTCTATGGAAAAGGAATTAAAAGCAGAACAGTTTACTATTTAGGTGTGCTGCAGATAAGCTCCGTGAAATAGGTCCCAAGTGCAATAAGTCCCAGGGCAATAACTCCCAATTAAATAAATCCCAAAATAAATGAAATAATTCCCAAATCAAAACAAATCCCAAATGCTGGGCGTCATTTTGTAATGAAATAACTCCCAAAGAAATTAGTGAAACAACTGTCCATCGAAAAGAAGGAAAAAACGCCATAAAATGAAAGAACTCCCGAAAAAATTTTTTTATAAATTATATTCGTTCGGCTGTTGACCCAGAGTAAAATCGTTCAAAGCAATGTGTGAAAAATCGGCCAAAATTTTTCCATAAGAAATTTAATTTGTTTTGGCGATATTTTGTAATTTTTGGGTAATAATTCACTTTTAACATAAGCTGTAGCTCGTTTCTGTATTTCTCGCAACGTAAAATTTCTTGCATGAAGTGTGAAACAAAAAATTCCATCGTTTCTCGATTTATGAGATAAAAGTGTTTCTGTATTTGAATGCGAAAACAGACACAACAAATTCTGTTTATACTGGAATATTTCCAGTACTTAAGTGTCAAATAAAAGCGAAACGTCAACAAAAGAAATAAATATAATAAAAACAGGGCTGCCAGATTTGACGAGTTATCGTCATCTTGACGATTTTTTGTTCCGATATTAACAAAGTGACGTTTTGATGATTTTTTCTAAAAAAGTGACGAAAGCAAAAACAAAATCAAAAATATTTTATAATTTTGTTGTTACTTCCTATAGAAATTCATCTTGAATTTTTAAATTTCAAACACTTCTATTTTGTGGCGTTGAAAATTGAAAAAAAAATAATATGAATGTCTGTAGAAAGCAACAACAAATTTATAAAATATTTTTGATTTTATTTTTGCTTTTAATGAAATTGTTGGCGTTGCGTTTTACACTTTAAGACCCTTAGTCTTCGAAAAAAGATAATTGTAAATATTTTTATATGTTTGTTTATTAGAAAAAAAGATATCTTTAGAAACAAGGCTGCTTAAATTTTTATATTTATCCCTATTGTGAAAATTGTCCTCGAAATTGTTTGTTTTTTCCCTAAAAAATGTATCGGCAAAAGCAAAATTTCGAGGGAAAGTAATGGACCGACTTGGCTTATTTTGAACATTTAATACTTCTTATATACATATACAAAATATGATTGATATTTGATATTCTTATCTTATATGTACACTTTTGTGCCAAAACCATTATTCCGGCAAGAAAGAAATTTGTTTGTCTCCCAGTAAAAACTTTTTCAAAATGGATAGCTTCTTTCACTCGTTATTAAGTAGCTTTCTTCTATAAGAACTTCGATAACTACTTTTTTCTGGATGTATTAAGATATAAAAAAATGACTTACTTTTGAATTTGTTCTTTTTGGCACAACCCTTGTAAAATTCATTAGTTTTTCAGTAGAATTGTATGTAGTGCTTTTATGTGTTTTTGATTACTTAACATATTATTTTGTAGGCGAAGATTTTACTGGGTCTTTAACCCGTTTATTTATGAACCGATTTTTTTAATTTTAACTACAAGGTATTCTACTAAGTCTATTTCAGGTAAAAAAGAAAAAGATTATAGGAATAGGTAAATTAAAGATTTATATCTCAATTATTAAATAATAATTATTAAATACCCATGAACTTTAACTATGTTTTTGTTTGATTATTTTTTAATAAAAGTCGAAACAAATTTGTTTAAAATTGATTTTAAATTGCACGATTTTTAAAACAAAAAAGACGATTTTTTTTATTTTTTCTCAGGAAATTGACGATTTTGACACAAATTTATCTGGCAGCACTGATTAAAACCAAAACAAGAAAAGGCTAACAAAAATTTAAACTAACAAAATATAACAATTGTTTTTTGTTTATTTTCATCATATATATTATGCATTTATCATTTATATTCCTTCTATTTTTTTATTTATTAAAAAAAAATAGTATATAAACATATTTTAAATTCAAAATATCTACATTTTGTTTTTCTCGCCACCAATTTCAAATGTGACTTATTTTGACAGTTCTTGAAAAAAACTTTTTGCAAAATATTGTTATAGAAACACTTTTTCTCGCATCCTTCCAATAATTGCTGGAAAATTATTTAAATGACAGATAATTCTCGCAAAAAAAAGATACAGAAACACTTGTGTGAGAAAAACCATTTTTTGTTTCATTTTTCACTGTTTCTGTCCCGATTCACTGGTTTCAGTCGGAAAATTTTACGATGCGAGAAATACAGAAACGGGCTACTGTGTTCATTTACTTAAAATTGTTACAAATTTGTAACAATTGTTACAGGAAAGTGTCCTTTAAACCAAAAAATTTGCAAGTAGAGAGCTTCAAAAGAGAGTAATTAATTGTTTAGAAAAAAAAATTCTTGCAATTATTTTCTGGTAACTGCATGAATTTTCGAAATAGCTGTTTTATTTGTTTGTTTTGATTTACCTTTAACCGATCAGGTGCAGCGTTGCCATTTTGGTTACTTTTAACCAAAATTTGTTCATTTTTTTTTAATGTGTACTTGTGTACTTTTTTTCCATTTTGGTTACTTTTTTTCAACAAAAAAATAACCAATTTTTGGTCTTGGAACAAGAACTACACGCTTCGCTTTTTTAACCCTTAAAAATTTTGAGTGGTGATTGTGCACTAAAACCAATACTTTTCTCATCTTAAGAAAAATGTTCGTAGAAAATTTGTTCTGTAAGCCTTTATTAAATTTAAAAAATTTTTTTGAATACAGGCATAGTCAATCAACTTAACCATATCAGGTATATAGTTTGAAGTGTAGAAGACATTATCTGCTACTCTTACTCCTTCATAGGTCTAACTGAAACACTTTTCCATATAAGCGATAAGGTAAGATAAGATACCATCCCTTTAAATATGTTTATATTTCCACCGGGCAAAAAGTGTGCACTTTGATACCATAACGCACAGCATGACTTTTTGAGTTTTACTTGTAAGAGCTCTTTATATACAAAAATGTTGAAAGCTCTTGTTCATAAAGTTTTTAAAATTGACGAAAATAAGTGTTAAATTTGTATAAGAGGTGCCGATTCCACTAAAAATTTCCAAAATTTATATAGCCTATGTTCTTTCCAGACCATCGGTTATATACTGTCAAAACTTTAAAAAAAGCGATCCAGCGGATTATGAGCCTACAAACACACACAATTTCTTCTTAAAACATAGGGTGCGTTCGTAAATGCATCACTGCGCTGCATCAGAAAAGCAAACTTTTTTAAAGCCGATAAAAAAATAATTATAATTTTTTTTTATTGTGTGACTATTATTTTTGTGGAGTTTTTCACGATTTTTTTGGTACACATTAACTTTACTGATAAATATATAAGCATTTGAAATCACTGATGCAGTGCAGTAATGAATGCATTTACGAACGCGCCCATATTTTTAAACTGAAGTGCGAATAAAATAGTTTGTAGTACTTTTGATACAAAATAATTTTGGTTACTTTTTTCGCTTTTGGTTACATTATTTTTACATTTTGGTTACAAATTTTTTTTGGTCGTGGCAACGCTGATCAGGTGTTGTTTTTAGTACTGCGAGTATTATGGTTACTTAGATACCCAATACTTAACAATATTGGAGTATGTAGCCCCATTCGTTTAAAATTAGTTTGCAAATTAAATGATTAACAAAATTAAAGATTCTTATTAGTTATAAAATAATTTAAGATGTTCTCATTGTTTACCTTACGACCGGCTTGTTTATTATGGTACAAATACCAAGGAAATGCATTTAGACATGCTCAATCCATACCAAATAAACCGGTCAGAAAGTAAATAATGAGAATATCCAAAATTATTTTATAATTAACTAGAATTTAGACTGCTACCGTCTCAATTTCCTTTGAGATATTCAAGTGGCAAAGTTTATGTTTCTAAGTTTCAACAAAAAAAGTACAAATATTTTTCATCTTATAGGTTCTCATTCACTCAGGACCCTGTACCGATAATTTTATGTTTCTAAGTTGAATACCTATTATAGAAAAATAAAAAAGTACCACAAGTAGAACGAAAAAGTAAAAGAAAGAGATTTATTTAATTCCCGTATTTCACCCTTTTCTATATTTTTTCTCTCCATTGAAGTATCAAAAAATTTATTATTGTACAAAGGCCATATACTAGTGTCAGAAACATTGTAAAATACCTAAGCAGATGTAAAGGTAATGGATCGATCTCTTTTGAAAGTCATGTTGTAAAATGTTAAAGAATGGAGAAAAATTTTTTTTAAGAAAGTACCAATAATTGGTACAATTTTCACCCCTTAAATGTTAAAATTTCGAAAAAGTACCATATATCTAATTTTTTGGGTAACAAAAGGTTTCAATGTTTTAATGAGCCACAATAAGTGTATCTTTTTTAGCTTATGAGATATGATGTTAGCGAATTTTCCCGTTTTTATAATTTTACCTTCTTAACATTCAAATTTCCACAAATCCCATCTAATCTAGCATTCACACATGAAAGTAGTTTCTTAAGAGTTGCAATACAATGAACAAGCACACCACTTTTATGCTTTTAGGCAATCAACAATTTCTTCGATTTTTCGTTGCTAATACGTATACTCTAAATTAGTAGGCAAAAACTTGGGTAGATTGTGCACACACTACGCAAATCGCCCACAACAGCATGTTGCCAAGCCCTTATGTACAATCCACAAGGCTGAAGGAGATCCGGGCGCCCAAACACAGCTTAGAGAAGAGCAACGCTGAACGAAATCAATAGTGTCTCCGAAAATAGGAGTTACAGCGTGAACTTCGGGAAGTAGCGTCAAGAAGGCAGTTCTTACAACAACAACAACAAAAATAAGGCTAATTACACTAGCCAACAAAGTTTTGGACGGCAGGGTAATTTGGTGGGCTGAATTCGAATCTGTTATTGGTTTTTTTCTATCACGTCGAGATTCAAAAAATGTTTTTATTCATAAAAAATCACTAGTTTATTTTAAAATCAATGAACTTTTAAAAGTGAATGGCGTTAAGCTACGTACATACGGTGGTCAGATCTTACAATGTTGTCATTAAAATTGCCTAAAAATGTCGTGCAGCTGTGTGAACATTGTAAGTCCAGTTTCATTTGGCAGATGTGTAAAATTAATGCATCTGACAATGGCCTCATTGTCAGAAAAATGACAACATTGTAAGATCTGACCACCGTCTGTACGAAGCTTTATTTGAACGTCATTTGTATTTTGTTGGTTTGTTTTGTTTTGTTACAGCCCAGCAATAGTCTCCCAAAATCCTTAAAATTCTTTCAATTTTCCTTCTATCTTGGTGAGCACGGTCCCCTTGTTCTCGCTCACTGCGCCTAGTTTTTTTTTTTTTTTTTTTTTTTTTTTTTTTTTTTTTGAAAAAAATTTAAATGCAAAACATTGTCGGTGTCCACGGTTTGTCCAAGTTTCAGACTGCAAAACCAAAATAATGTAAACATGCACATTTTAATGATTCGGATATTGCATATCCTTTTTTTCCAACCAAATATTCACCACACACAAAGCAAAAATAGCTTGAATCAGTAACACGATATCCCTGACATGCTTAAACGCTTCTTTTATGAAGATTTAAGCCGGAGGTCCACACCACGCGTTACATGCATTTTCGCTGTCTACGCAGCTGTCAAAAAAGTAGAATCTGTTGAATGCGAAAAGTAGGTTTACTTTTGTCACAAGCAGCATTCGAACAAATCAGCAGGTTTTGACAAATGACATATAATTTTTACTTGTGGTGATGCCGCATAAAAAGCGTTGCATGTAACTTAAAACATAAAAGGCATGGAAGGTATAAAAATCATACAATGCGTAGAGGCGCAAACGCGTGGTGTAGACCTCCAGCTTTAGAATGAATGCGGGCTTCTGTCAAATTAATAATTGTGAAATTGTAGTGTGGTATTGACTGCTTACAGTATTGCCAGCATGCGATAAAAAATTAACAAGACGGGATAGCCCAATTTGTATATCAGCTTCGAATTCAGGGCACACAGCATTCTTTTTATAATTCCTACAATATTGTCCTTAGACTGTTTAAAGTACATGGATGGTTTAAATGCATTTTCCGAAGGCCGTGGATAGATGGGCAATAGTCCAGAAAAGTTTGCGTTTCAAATTAAGCCAGATCGGTAAGATATGAAGAAGGCTAAAGATTAAAGCAAATTTATTTTAATCGTTTCAAAATCTTGTACTTCATGCTACTAGAAATAAAAAGGATTTTAAATGTAAAACAATGCTTATTTGAAAAACCTCAATATATGTCTGCAGGCAAAAGCATTTTATGGTTGGCTGCTTAGTTTAATGTTGCACTTTGCTTATCGTTCCAGATACAAGACAATCCCAATAAATGGCTACCAAATTAACCATTGACCATAAAATATTTGTACGTACTAGGGTGTTCAATAAATCAGGTTTTATTTTGGTTCGATTAAACGATTAATCGATATTTGGAATTTTTAGCTTATTCGATTAAACGAATAAAATTTTAAAATTAATCAAATAATTCTAGATCCAGAAATTTTATAAATTACGAGATTTTTTTCGATAATTTTAGAAAAAGTTAGTACTTGAGTAAATAAACATTCTTTTTTAAATTAAACTTGTTAATGTAACTCCAAATTTCGGGCACTTAGATTTTAAAAGAGTCAATATAACTTTGGACTTTTTAAACTTTTCACGGGCATTCCATGCAAATAATTTCCTCTACAGAATCGATCGAAGCATCTTGTTTAAAATATTTACTCATTGGACCACTTGTAGCCGCCTTTGATTTTGTTGGTGGAGTATTTTCTTCAATTACTGTGTTGTAGTCACTGTGTAAGTGGTAAATTAGTGAAGTTGTTGAAGAACATTTACGTTAATACATTTTTGGTCACCTGTTACATTAAGCATTATTACATTTATCTTTCGTACAATATTTTTACGCCGAACTCAGTCTAAAAAGAGAAACTCATAAACTATTTTGTTAAAAAATACGGGCTTGTTCTAGAAATCGAAATGACGTGGATTTAAAATCGAGCAAATTTTAAAAACGACCCTGTACTGAAAGTTCATAAAAATATTCCATTTTTTCTACTTCATTCTTTAAGTATCTGTTATTTTTGCAAGAACAACCCTTAAAACCATTGAAAACTACGGTCATTTTGTAAATAATTGAATTTAAATTATCGTTCGATTTCAATTTCACTTCATTTCGATTTCTAGAACATGCCCGATAAATTAATATAAATCCTTGAATTAACATACCTTTGTCGTTTTTACTTTTGTGAAATTAATAAATAAATTGTGTTGAAAAATTTAACTAAAATATAAGCTAAATAACTCAATAAACATGACTGTTTTTTTAATTCCAACGGACACATACATTTATTTTGTTCATTCGACTTAAAACTATCAAAAATTATACATTTAACAGAAATACTATATATTAATATCATTCAACTAATCGGTATAAATTCTTCGATTAATCCTTTAATCGCAATAAGCAATTTTAAATTATTTGAATAATTAATTGTCTAAAATTGTTCGTTTAATCAAACAAGAATTAATCGGCTGAACACCCTAGTACGTACCCATATTGAGCATGTAAGTTTAACATTTTCATTTTCCACATTATCATACCACACACATACACATCTCTCTTCCTATAAATATTTAGATAAAAACCAGCATCGAAATTCTCGAACATTTATAACTACGGTGACCATATTTTTAAATTACAATACAAAACAGTAGTTCATAATGAATTAAAGTCACACCAAAGGTCCCACATTAAAAGGCGTACCAAAAATCTCTTATAAACTATAAGAATTAATTCATTGGCATTATCTACAAAACGATTATGCCAACGACTTTATTTTAACTAAAGCTTATTTTGAAAACTCTTCTTAAAGTACTCGGGAATTTGCGACTTAAAGCAAGCATTCACGCTTGCAACATCCAACATTTAATATCAATCTGAAAAAAACATCAATTTTTAAAACTTTTTCTCTACAAAGGTGCCAAAATTTAAAAAAAAAACTCCAAAAAGTTTTTGGAAATTTTTGGAAAAATATATCAGTGAAAAGGTGTTGCTAATATAATAAAAAATGCAAAAACTTAGTGCTGACATAAAAGAACTAGCTTTAAACAAAATATAAATTCAACTCATTACTGAATTTGTATATACATACGTTAATAACTCTTTAGTATCCTCAAATGAAGTTCTCAAGAAAGATGAAGATGTAGTTAAAGTTTCAAGTTACTTTATCCATATCTCTTATATTGAATTTTAGCAATATGAGTATCATTAAAAAGTGTTCCAAATTGCCTTTGACATGGTGTTTAAAACGTACCGATACTATTGAGACAATTAGAAAAATTAATACTTCTTGCCTTGACTGTTTTTTTTTTTACAAAATTGGATTTATCATTAAATTATGTCGATATAACAATAACTATATAAACATCATATACCTTAGAAAACACTTCAAACTTTCGGATGATTAATAGGGCTTTACTTAATAAGGTTTTTCTGTATTGCGGATCTTCTGCCGTTCGGAGCAATTTTTAGTTACATATGTATGTCCATATAACAATATTTAAATATGTAACAAATACATTAATTATTAACAAACATATATTTTTAGTCAAACTTTTATATAAATTGAGTAATTTTCTGAAGAAAATTTGTTTTATTAGGTATAAAATATTTTCATACAAGCATAAATATTTATCATTTTATATGATGGAGTTTCCAAAAATATAGCATATAAAAGCTTGAAGTGTTCTTTATAACATGCATAAATAATATTATATCGACAAATTTGTACCACAAACTCCATTTTGTGAAAAAAGTCTTTCAAGAAATATGAATTTTTAAATTGACTGTTAAGATCAATTTCTACCTAAAGCCTAGTACTCTGTTCAAATATGTGAAAAATGTTAAGCAACATTAATTATTTCACACGAAAATTTTGACATGTACCAATGTTACCTATCATGCGAGTTTGTACAATTTGACGTTTTTATTCCTGCAAAGTATGCGACACTGTTTTGCGTATGTAAACAAACCCCACATGTATTTTACTAAAAATATTTTGTTTTAATAAAAAATTAAATAAAAAAGAAAGTAAATATGGATAAAAAACTGTTACCGGTTGTGTTGTTTTAATTTTTTATTTCGTATTTAATAATCACTTCAAACTTTTTTGCTTTTTTTTAAAATTCCACGTGAAATAAGTGCAGCTTACATTATTTCGCAGTTGTAAAAAAATGTTGCTAGAAACATTTCGGAACTATTTCACAAAATGAACAGAGTACAACTCTATCAACATTATTTCATAGATATTCCGCACAAGTTTTTTTCATATGCGTTTTGACAGCATTTCACGTGAAATGTTGAACAGAGTACCAGGCTTAAAAAAAAATAAATAAATAGTGAAACTTTGATAACTGAGACATCTAAGCATAAAACCCTGTGATGATGGGTTTTGTAGTTGCACCCTCCCTTCAATAACTTCTTCAAATATTTTTGTGGATCTAGTTAAAAATAGGGATGAAACGATACGAGTAAATACAAGTACATATTCGATACTTTTATACAAGTACCAACTATTTTTGTAATCGATACTTAGACACCGAATACCAAGTAGTATCGGTAAAAAAATACTCGGTATCGGTCAAAAGTAATCGCTTCACTTTAGCATTGAAATTATTCTTAAACTGAAGCAGTGTTTTTTAATAGTAAAAAAAATTATAAAATCTTTAAAAATAAAAAGGTGCAAAATAAAATTTATTTAAAATGGGACCACCAAAATCTCATGTCCCAAATTTTTAAGTACTCAAAAATTCCCATTCCAAAATTTAAAGCCCCTTTTATTAAATTTATTCATTAATTATAAAGTTAAATTAATTACATTTACTATTTTCAAGTGATGCCAATTTAGTGCTTTTGGCATTATTTATGGTGCTTTTTGATGCCTCAAAACGCCAAAATTTTATCCATAGTGCGAAACTAAGAAAAATTGTTATATAAAAATTTCATTTTTTTATTATTTAATTTTAAATAAAAACGGTCACCCATCAACGCCGTAGCCTTTTTTTAAATTTTGGAGTTATATAATATTCGGCACAGCCGAATGAAACTTTTTTGTGTTTAATTAAATTGTGAAAATGGTTTAGTGCTTTTTACGCTTTTGTTTGTTCGAAATAGTGCTTTTAAGTGCCTTTTTAAATTTTAAAGTGCTTTTTGCTCTCAAAAAGTTGACATCACTGATAGTGACTGACATTGTCGGAGTGCTAATTGAATTGTTTAGTACTAAACTAACTTATCTGCAAGAAAAGGATCAGTTATAAATGCTTGTATTTTATGTATTATTCATCATTCGAACCGATACAAGTAAGTTCCGATACAAGTAAGTATCGATACTTTTTTCCCGATACTAAGTAGGTATCGATGCTTTACGAGCGATACCACAACGAGTAAAAGTATCGATACCTTAGAGGTATCGTTTCATCCCTAGTTAAAAATATTATAAAAGTTTTGCAAATACCTTTTAAATTTAAGAGTTAACTAAATTAATTCTTTGGCTGATCGTTTAACTACGTAAGCTTTGTGCACAAGGTACTGGTCCCCTAAGGACAAAGTCTATTACAAATGCTGAATAACGACCGTTTATTAGACTACATATTCCCTTTATAAATAGTTGCCCGGAATGTGACTCTTAGGCCCAAATTTACAGTCATTAGTTAGTTAAGTTTAACAAATAAAATATTATATCTAGTTTTTTAACCATTTCTTAACCATTAGGTAAACCCTCAAATGTTATTGGTTAACTACTTTTATTTTTTTATTATTTACTATTTTAATAGACTTACCATTTTTTGGTCTGATTAAAATTTTTACTTAACCAATTATTGTAAATATGATACTTAAGTTAAGCAATAGTTATCATTTTAGTTTACTAATAATTAATTAATGACTTTAAATTTGTGCCTTAGTCAACCAAGAACATTCTTAATACGTCTCTGTGAATATAAATTCATATAAAATTTACACGTCAATAAGAAATTGAGGCTTAACTCCTCAAGAAAGCGGAAAAATTTTATCTTTTTTCTAAAAGCTGCATTTTCGGGGCGGCTTATCTCTCGTATTGGCGATTCGCACTGTCTGGCAAGATCGCCTGATTTATGCTTAGTTCACACTTAGGTTTTAAAACGCGTTTAATCAAAATGTTGATTTAGCTAGTCAAAGCCGTTCACATTACATTTGAGATGATTAAGATGACGGATGATTAAGAAAAAAAAAACAACAAACAAATTTATATTTCTTTAAAGTATTAAAAATGAATAAAAACACTTTTATAAAGTTATCAGAAGATTATTTTAATAATTTTAATGATGAAATTGTGAAAATTTATGAATTATTTAAGCAGAAATCTTGGCCGGTTGTACACGATCATGTTGGCGATTCTACATTTGAGGTATGTTCAGTGGGTTCTATGTGATTTATGAAGTGATTTAGATGTAATCATGTCAGTTTGAAGTTATTAACAAATCACTTCAATGTATGGGTAATCATCTCGATTTTGGAGTGATTAGAGCTTTATCACGTTCGAACTGCTTAAACGCGTTTAAAAAGCCAAATGTGAACATACTATTACCGCTTATATACTTCTTTTTTTTTTGGATTAATTGAAGTCTTGAGTCGATGTCAACAAGCCTTAGACTCGTGAAGTCCTCAAAGATATAATCTGTCAGGAATGCTTGAACTCATTGCCGGAAGTTCAAGCAAAAGTGATGGAAAATGCCATAAATCGGGTCCGTATGGTCATCAATTGTGGCAACGGCCACTTCATTTTTCATTGATTTCATTTTTTCTGCATAAAGAAACTGGTTATCAAGTAAATACAATCCAAAAGATAAACTATAGTTTTGCATTTATTAAAAAAAAATAGAGTTAAAGAACATCGGGTGACAACTTTTGCGCCACCTTCTACAAATAAATTTATATATGTATGTATGTATGTATGTATGTATGTATGTATGTATGTATGTATGTATGTATATAAAAATGAGATTGTGTTTATTTGTTTGTCCCTCCCTGCAAACCAATAGAAGATATCCCCTAAAGCTGGCCATACAATAGTGATTTGTGCTTGTGATTTGTTAGCGTACCATTTCTCCACACACGACGAACAAATCACAATTACCTTAAACTTCAAAAATACAACATGAATTGTGAAGCGGACGATGCAATACCATTTTTTGATAATTTATTTGTTTACACAACAAATATTTTAAAATGCTTCCACACAAGCCCACTAACAAACACATCAAACAAATCACAAGAAATGGAAAATTTTCAAATTCTTGTGATTTGTGTGCGCACAGCCCCATTAACAAGTAACACGACGTCGAGCTCGCACAAATCACTAGTGTGTGGCCAGCTTAAGGCAATAGTTTAGCAATATCCCCAAATTGTCATCTAAAAGAAAATAATCAAAGTTTTTTTTTTTTTTTTTTTTTTTTTCATTATTTATTTATTGAATCTTCATTTATTAAATATGAACTAACAATAATTAATCAAATCTTAACCTAATACGTTATTTTATGTCCTGCCAGTGCCAGACAAAAATTTTCTTCATCACGGGTTCTGTTCACTTATCTAGGTGTTTATCGCTCATCTAATTGGATAAGTGCTGCAGTGTCTCTTCTTCTTAAGCGAGTGTGGCCGCCATGATTTAAGATATTTCGAGCTAGTGGATTTGGGTGTTGTTCAAGCCTTTTTAAATATTTTACCGCATATTTTGTAATCATAGTTTTAACTAATGGAACATTGAGATCCTTGTGAATATTTGAGTTTTTTACATACCAAGGGGCAGCTGTGATTATTCGAAGAATTTTATTTTGGCGCCTTTGAATTTTTTCTATATTAGAGGCCGAGGCAGTGCCCCATAACTGAATACCATAGCACCAGATTGGCTTTAAGATGGAGTTGTAAAGAAGAAGTTTGCAGTCGAGACTAAGGACAGAGTTTCTACCAATAAGCCAATGAATTTGAATGGCTTTTAGTTTCATTTGAGTTAATTTTGCCTCTATATGGCATTTCCACGTTAATCGCCGATCCAGATGTATACCGAGATATTTTACATGCGAATGTTGAGGAATTATTTGATTATTGATTGTAATATGGGGGCAAGATTCCCGGCGCAAGGTGAATGTTATATGCACGCATTTTTGTTCATTGACCATTATCCTCCATTGTCTTAACCATATTTCTAGTTGAAATATATGATGCTGTAAGTAACGAGATGCTTCATAACGGTTTTCGTGGACGCTTAGAAAAGCAGTATCGTCTGCAAATGTTGATGTTTGTGTATAGTTGCTTGTTGGCATGTCCGAAGTATAAATTAAGTATAATAGGGGGCCCAGGATGCTGCCTTGTGGGACTCCAGCGTCAATGGGCTGAGGTGAACTTAAGAAATTTCCTTCTTTAATAATAAATTGACGACCGACTAAGTAGCTTTCTAGCAGCTTGTGTGTGTTTGCTGGTAAATTTTGCTTCAATTTATGTAATAAGCCTTCATGCCAGACTTTATCAAAAGCTTGCGAAACATCGATGAAGAGTGCTGAGCAATATTTTTTTTCTTCAAATGCTTTTCTTATGACATTTACTATTCGATGAGTCTGTTCGATTGTGCTGTGTTTTCTTCGAAATCCGAACTGATGGTTTGGAATACATCTATTTTCACTTAAAATCGGTGTTAATTTTGAAACTAATAATTTCTCAAACAGCTTTGACATATTTGATAATAAGCTAATAGGCCTATAAGACTCAACTTTTGTATGATCTTTACCTGGCTTTGGTATCATGGTAACTAAGGAAACCTTCCATTTTTGAGGATAGTATTCGAGACGTAAAATAGCATTAAAAATAAAAAGAATAATTTTCTTTGCTATGCGAGGTAGCTCTAAAAGCATTTTATTACTGATCTTATCAATACCAGGTGCCTTCTTAGTGTTTAAGTCACAAATAGCCTTTTCGATTTCTCTTATCTCAAATCTGAGGGGGATAGCTGCTCTAGCAGCAACAGGTGGTAACTCTGCCGCAATATTGTGAGATATATTTGGTGTAAATACGTTTTTCAAGTGACTAACAAACAGATTTCCTTTTTCAATATCGTTTCTTGCCCAACTACCATTCAAGTTTCTTAATGGTGGCTTTGATATAACTGGCCTTTTTAAATTTCTAGCTGCACGCCATAATGAGTAGTCAGATTGTGGAGTTGCATCAAGTTCCTTAAGATATTTTTCTAGAGAAGCCGTTTTCTGAGTCTGCAGTAACTTTCTTAGCCTTTTTGTGTACTCTTTTAATAAATTCTTAAGTTGCGGGGATCTGTACAGTTGCCACTCTCTTCGAACTCTCCTTTTTTCAGTCAAGAGCCGCTCGACATCTGAAGAATATATTTTAATGGTTTTTGTTTTTTTTGGGGCAAAATTGGAATGTTGAACAGCTAGTTTCAGAAAACTGTCAAAATTGTCAATAGAGCGATCTACGTACTCCGGTGTACTGAGCGGAATATTTTCTGTGCAATGGGCACTGAGAAATTTTTTATATTTTAACCAATTTATTTGTGTGGCTGACGTCGCTAAGTAACATGACGGAGATACAATTCTATTTGGGTTCGTTATAGTACCAATTGTAGGTGTGTGGTCGGATGATAATTCTAGGGAAGCTTCAACATGAATCGTTTCTGTGGGGATGTTTTTAACCACTCCAAAGTCGATAACATCTGGAATTTTTTGCTGATCAGTAGGCCAATATGTTGGTTGTCCGCTCGCGACCACGTTTAAACCCATTTTAGAGATTGTGTTAAACAAAACACGACCTTTAGGTGTTATAAGTCGTGACCCCCAGAAGGTATGTTTAGCGTTATAATCGCCAGCGGCGAGGAAACAGGGTCCTAATGATTTAAAATATTTATAATATTGGCTTTCTGATATGGCAAATCTAGGTGGAGAGTATAAAGAAGAAATTACTAAGTTTCGATTTAGCTCTTCAACACAAATAGTCGTTGCTTGCAGATAATCTTCACAATGATCAAACATTAAGTAGTGTTTGATTCGGGCTTTTATCAAAATGGCAGAGCCTCCACAAGCTCTATCTCGAGGGTCCTTAGTATCATATAGTATATAACCATTGATTTTAAACGTATTTCTTGAGGTCAAGTGAGTTTCAGAAATCAACATGACATCAATTTGTTTATTTTTTAGAAAGTATTCTAATTCATTTTTATGTTGGCGGATGCCGTTTGCGTTCCAAAAACAGATTTTTAAACAGTTCATGGCTTGTTAAGTACAGCTTGCAATAACATCGATTGCATTCTTAGAATTTCCTGCATCATATTACCCATTGTGTTCGTAAAATTATTAACTGTTTGCACTAATGTTTCCATGGTTTTTTCAAGACGACTTAAATTAGAAACTGGAGTTTCTTCATTAATTGGCGAAGCACCTTGCATTGTCACATGGTTTGATTTTAGAATGTTAGCGTAGGAGGTTCTGTTATTACTAGGCTGTGGAGCCTGAATGTCATTAGTGTTTAGCTGATTTGTTACCTGCATTTGAGGGGAATTAGTTTTCGGTCCAACCGACTGCTTGACGATAGTGTATACAGGGCATCCTCTATAATTGGCTGTGTGATTACCGCCACAATTGCTACATTTTTTAACGTTGGGGTCATTTTTAGATTTATCGCAAAGATTTGTACCATGTAATTCTCCACATACTACGCAAACAGGGGGTAAGTAGCAGTATGCCTTAGTATGGCCAAATTCTTGGCAGTTCAGACATTGAACTGGACCGCCTCTTTTGTGCGGCTCCTCTATAGTTACTTTTCTGTACAGAATGTATTTTAAGTGATAGATGGGATGCGTTTCATTTTTTTTAAGTTTAACGTCGCCGGGTTCAAACTCCACTCGAAAAAGTGGTTGGGGAATTTTTTTCTCTATTTTTAATGTTTAATACATGTTTTACCTTGAAGCCTTTTTCTTCAAGGAATGTTTTTACCTCTTCTGGGTCCACACATGAGTCAATACCCTTAATCACTACCTGAAGACCTTTACTGCTTTTCAGTTGGTATGTATAAAAATTTTTTTTGAGTGCCTCAAAGTTGCTTACAATTTTTCGAAAATCATTCTCATGATTGATTTGTATTTTTGTTTCGTTTATACTACCACGCTTGATAGCAGCTACGTAAAACGAATTTTCACCTATATTCGATATCAAACTCTTTATGAGCTCATTAGAATTTTGCTCCCTCAGATATATCGGGGGAGGCTTGGTCGATTTTATGACGTTTTGTGCTTCAGAGGATTCATCCTCCAGAATTGCAAAACGATTTTGAGAATTTATTTTATCAAAAGATGGTACTTTTGAGGCCGAAGCAACTGCTGCAGAGGTAGGGCTGCGTCCCCGTTTAAGCACTGTTATGTACCTGTCCATACCAACTTGTACTGTAGGCTTTTGAGAAGTTTTTACTTGCGTTATTGAGTTGTCCATAGCGGCTGTTTTGGGGTTAACCGTTTCATCACTTGTTAAAGTTATTTTTTGCTCTGTGGCAACGCTTGCAGTTAATAAATTTGTTATTGTATTACGATCGACCGTATTTTTAAACAAAGAGGGTGAGAGGGAACGAGTTCGAGTAATAGGTTTAGCCGTTAAATAATTGCTATCATCGATTCTTTTTTCTGCGTTTGTTTCGTCAACACTCAATGTAACATACGCATTTCTTTCATTATGTTTAATTGTTTTTGCATTATATGCATTCATAAGAGTTTTTTTTTTATATATTACTGTTTGTTTAATTGTGCTCTTCTTTTTATTTGTTGTTTAAAATAAACCCCGAGAATAAAAAAAAAGAATAAAGAAAACAAGAAATGTTTTTGCTTAAAATGTATGTATTTATATGTATGTGTGTACATACATATATTTTTGTTATTTGTAATTTTTAATATTTGTATTATAAATTTTATGTTCACTAATTTAAAAATTATTGTAAAGCGTCCATTCATTCGCTGATCTTATATTATTTAAAAAATAATATGATATTATAAATATACAATTGTTTATGTTAAAAAAAACCGTATGCCGAGTTAAAAGAAAAAAAAACACGTCTGCAATTAACGAGCACGCAAGCAAGACGATAATCAAAGTAATTTCTTATTTTCTAGACAGAAAAAAAATTATAACATACATACATATTTGACGTCATAAATAAAAAAAATAAAAATTATTAAATCTAAAATATTCTGCAAAGGGTTAAAATGTATGTATGTACATTAGACCGACTCACCTTGTATGGAGCCGAAAAAAGTGTTTTTGTTACCCTTCTGAAAATAAAGCTTGATATGTTTTATGATGATTCCCAAAATATTTTGGTTCTAGCGTTGACCATCCGTGAGCTTGACCATTTTTAAAAAATGTCTTTTTTTAATTTTTCGTATTTTTATGTGCTTTGCTCCAAGACAAAATAAATAAAATTTTGTCATGTACATTAATATATTAATAAAATAAATCAGGTAAATATTAACCTTTTCCTTTTTAACTTAATCAAAATTTACTCAACCCTCGTAATGTATTCAATTTTTAAGGAGTTGGTTGGAACATATGGTGTAAACTACAAAATTATTTCAGTTTACTTAATTTAATTATTAAATATTTTTTAATATTTTTAATTAGGCTTCAGTTTATTAAATTTAATTTTCATTAAATTATTTCTATGAAGAAAGGAATTTTACAACATGAAATTAAATGGATTAAAAACCATAAATTGTTCAACAAAATAACCACAATACTAATTATTGTTAAAGCTAAGGCACGAGCTCTATGTGTTCATTTGTCCTTCAAGTTATGCTGAGAAAGGTCAACAAGAAAAAGAAAGACAAAAATGAAAAAACAAAAAATGTACTTTGGACTTCAAGAAAAATTCTTGACAAAAGTACGAAAAAACTGAAGTAAGGAAAAACATGTAAAATCAATTAAAATGGATAATCATTCAAAAAAAAAAAAAGCAAACTTTGATCCACCAAAGGTTAAAATACAATTTGGTTTAAGGATTGATGTTTGACTATTGACGTCAGCAGTCGTCGATGGCTGCGAGTGTAAAACGGCAAATCCATCTGAGGAGATCGAGTGGTTGCGATCGAAACATGTCATGGTAACCTGCCGGCCGCGGTTCGAATCCCGGCCACGGTCAAAAAAAAATGAAAGATTATCAATAACAATTTTAATTAATTTTCATGTTGTAAAATTCCTTTCTTCATAGAAATAATTTAATGAAAATTAAATTTAATGAACTGAAGCCTAATTAAAAATATTAAAAATTTGGATTAAAAACCATAAATAGTTTAACAAAATAACCACAATACTAATTAATTATAAAATATATATTTTTTGTAAGTATAATGTATATTTATGTACATATGTAATTAAATTTTAAATAAAAAGCTGTTCTTATTTTTACAAAAATTGGCGATATCTTTCTATTTTCCTATAAGTGGTTATCTGGCAGCATTGCTAGTTTATCATCTAGAAGAATCGCTTTCGTATCGCTTAGGAGTATTGCTATCGAGACGCGTTTCTTCCCGAAGGAAGTATCTTCCGCAATACGAAATCTATTATTGCCGCAATAATATTTTTCATCCAGGCAATATGTTTGGCAATACATATGGAGTATTTCTGTGTTTGCTGGGCTATAGACTTCTTAACTACCGAATAGATTTCCCTGGCTTATCACCATTTTCCTGATAAACTGGTGCTTACAATTGGTAAGAAATATTTGCTAAATTCCAAGTGGGAATGGCACATTCCAAGCAAACACAATATTAATTACCGTATATTTGGAGAACGGTTACATTAAAAGTTTTCAAATTTAAAACGAATAGCTTGCTTATCCATAAAGTGGACTGGATTGGAAAAGTGGGCGTAGCACCTTCGATAACCACAAAATATAAATTTCTGTATATCTGGAGAACCGTTACAGTAAAAGTTTTAAAATTTGGTACAAATATCTTGTATCTTAAAACCCCACATCTTACAAAATGTAAATGTGATTTTTATTGCATTGTTATCATTACACCAGATCTGTTTTACAAAAAATATATTTCGTTGGGGTAGCAAAGCGCACCGGGTTAAGCAAGCAATGTATAAAAATCGGTGCCGAGTTAAAATTTCGAATTTCGTGGCAGAAAGTTCTAATTTAATTATGTACCAAATTGAAAACCAATTTTAATACGTAAGCCGGGGCCCATGTTCTTCAACTCTCGCGTCGAAAAACTTTTTGATTGAAATGTGTGAAATGAAAAAAAAATGCCTTATATTGAAACAAACAGCTGTTTTTCTCACTAAACTTTGTCTGTAACTTTTTTTGGCGAGTACTAGCTGTCACGTAAGGAAACTACTCGGCAACTTACAGAAAAAGTGTGTCTGTAACATTTTTGTGAGAAATGTTCCCGCTTTGAACTGTTAAAAAAACTCACGAATAAAAATGGGGCGAGAAAAAAAACGATTAAAAATGCAAAATGCAAAGAATAATAAGAATAATAATATTTTTTTCTTGACACATTTTTTCATTGTTAAATTATTTTGCTTTTTTTTTTTTATAAAATATACGAATTTTTTCAAAGCTCGTTTGCAAACAACAAACATTGAAGTCGCACCTTGCATTATTTGGTATAGCCGACCGTTTTATTTTCGGGGCCGTCGTAAAAAATTTTTCAATTTTGGTCGACGTCAACGATATGTGTTACTAGCGTTCTCAACGTCTGCAATGTCACATCGGCTTCGAGTACAATCTTATGACATTTATAACGTAACGATGTAATCTCTTGATAGTTTTCGACATGAGTTACAGACACACTTTTTTCTCACTTTTCGAGAAACGATGGAATATTTTGTTTCACAACTTTTCGATGCGAAAAGTTCTCACAAAAGTTACAGAACATGGGTACTGGTACTCTGTTCAACATTTCATGTGAAATTCTGTCAAAACGCATATGAAAAAAAATTGTGCGGAATAGCTATGAAGTAAGGTTGATAGAGTTGTACTCTTCATTTTGTGAAAAAGTTCCGAAATTTGTTGGCAACATTTTTTACAACTGCGAAACAGTTTAAGCTGCACTTATTTTGCGTGGAATTTTAAGCAAAAGAAAAAAATATGAACTTAATATTAAAAAAGCAATTGAAAATTTAAATAACAGTTTTTCAGCCATATTTACTTTCTTTTATATTTAATGTTTTATTAAATAAAATAATTGTCGCAAAATACATGTGGGGTTTGTTTACATATGTACGCAAAACAATGTCGCAAACTTTGAAGAAATAAAGATTTCAGATTGTGCAAACTCGCAAGAATGTTGCATTTCATTTCACATTTTTCACAAATTTGAATAGAGTACAAGGCCTAAACCAGGGTTAAAGAACTGCAGTCGAAACAAGACACTGTCGAACAAAAAACGAAAATTTGTGTACAACTTTTCGGTTTTTTGAGTTGGTTTGACAACGACTTTTTACATTTACATTTAATGAATCAGAAGTAAAAACAACAGTTTTTGTTGGCCAATGACAAATGAAGAAGTTAAAGAAATGGCAGTATATTTACTTTTACTTAAGTTTTTTAAACGCTGTACTAAATAATCTGGTGTTCATGTTTATGCGAATACCGCTAAATAATTCTTGTATAAACATATACATACTTGTTTTAACAAAGTTTTGTTGAGATAAGGCTTTTCTATACGTAGTTAAATAAAATCTTGAAACTAATCGTTACTTATTTTCTGTAATCCATATTTGTGCATGCAATTCATTCATAAACTTTTCCACAAGATTACGCTCTAGTTTCTTTATTTCTAAATTCTAGTGTAAAAAAATACAGGTACTCTGATTACAACTTGAATCGGCAATAGACATAAACGAGTTAATTTAATATTCCTTCATTTCGAAATCAGTTTGCAAATTATTATGTTTATTACAATTAATGCAATTGTTGCACTTCTACAACAATTGCTTATGGCTCAACCAGTGTAAACAGGAAGTTCGAGCTCAAGTTCTTTATTTATGTGTAATTCCTTTCCTTATTATTCGCAATTTGGTTTTTATGTAGAGATAAATAAGTAACAAAAGTGTTCAACGGTAAATAGACTTCCGCAAAAAAATCAAAGGACAAACATGTCAATCGTTTTTTATATTTTATTTTATTTTCAATAAGCCAAATGTCAATACGATGACAGCATCTGTATTTAACTTTTGTGAGTTAGCGCGTGTCCCGATACCAACAAATTCTTATTCACACAAACCCACATATGAGTAAATATCTACATTTGTATGGCTGTTGAATTATAACGTTTGATAAAATACACAAAAGACAACCAGGATATTTTTTTATTAAAGCAAGGATACGAGACATGTATTGCGTGTATTTTTATTTTTTTTTCTCTTGTAAAGGATACTTAAGGCGTTTGTGTTTGTACATTCGCTTCATTCATAATAATATTGACAACATCGAGAACGGCGTCGCGATGATAACGATATTGATTTGAACGGAAGTTCTTTTGCACCTTTGGATGACTTCCGCTTGTATCGTTATGCTCAACTATGAAAGGAATCAAATGTGACGTTAGACTTGTCCAAATTTATAAAAAAGTTTAAAAATATTGTATGCAGAATAGAAATTACAAAAGCTTCTAATATAATACAACTTTAAAAATTTTTTAAAATAAATTCGAAATTTCCAACTACAAACATTATTTCTTGAACCAGTCTAATAAAATTACGTAAATGTAGTCGCATAAAAGGTTTTTTATTGGAAATATACCTTTAAACGAATAGAAATATTAGCCGATATCAGCGATGAGAGAGTGAAATAGCGTGAATCTTGTTCTGTGGGCATTTACTTTATAAAATTATTTATAATTTTAATGTTTTTTTTATGATATTAGACGACCTGAGGAGTTTTATAACTACGCAATTTTTCATTTGACTTTTTGAGTTTTTGTTTCAATACCCTCCACTACAACAAATATTGTATGATGGTATATTAAGTTTTTTATTCCGTTTGTAACACCACAGGAGGAAAAAGGGGAATCGAGTTACAGTTTCTAAACAAGTACTTCGATTATAATGAAATTCCATATATCGATAGAAGAGATTGGAGCTTCAAAGCAACTATAACGATGTCAACCGGCACGTGAGACGAAGTGCAAGGCGTAATCAAGAAAAGTGAGCTGACAATTTAACCACCGAGGCTGAAAATGCTAGTAAAACGATGAGAACTAGAGATCTGTAAAAAAAATAAAATCATAGCGGATCGTAATCATGTCAACGCTAAGCCTCTTAAAAAAATTCAAATAACGAGCTGACTTCTCAAAAAAGATTGTATTGTATGCAGAATAGAAATTACAAGAGCTTCTAATATAATACAACTTTAAAAATTTTTTAAAAAAATTCGAAATTTCCAACTACAAACATTATTTCTTGAACCAGTCTAATAAAATAACGCAAATGTAGTCGCATAAAAGGTTTTTTTAGTGGAAATATACCTTTAAACGAATAGAAATATTAGCCGATATCAGCGATGAGAGAGTGAAATAGCGTGAATCTTGTTCTGTTGGGATTTATTTTATAAAATGATTTATAATTTTAATGTTTTTTTTATGATATTAGACGATCTGAGGAGTTTTATACCTACGCAATTTTGCATTCGACGTTTTGAGTTTTTGTTTTAATACCCTACACTACAACAAGTGTTGAATGACGGTATGTAGTTGTAAGTGGGTAAAAAGAAAAAACAAAATTAAAAAACAAGTTGTTTCATTCTATTGTCTTTCATTCTATTGTTTTCTTACGAAGACAATAGAATGAAACAATTTGTTTTTTAAATTTGTTTTTTCTTTTTACCCACTTACAACTACAATTCGAGTCGGAAAGAACCCAACCAATTGTAGGGGGATGTAAGAAAAGATAAACTCACTGTTTATTGTTGGTGTTTTGTTTAAGCTTTGATATTGTTACTTACGAGTAAGGCTTTGAGTGTTTAAAATTCTTGTTCGCTTTGGGGTTTTATTCGTATAATATTTTTAGCTTTTCTAAAATCTTAGGAAAAGGTTTCCTGATGAGCTGGCCTAAGCAACCAGTGAAATGCGCATAGAAGCTAGCTTTCCCTCAACAATAAATTTCAGTGTATTAATCAAATATGAAAAATTGGGAATTTAGTACGTCATACAGAAATCGTATTAATGATAAATTTTGTATTCCCGTAAATAACTTTGATAATTAAGCAGAAATCTTGGCCGGTTGTACACGATCATGTTGGCGATTCTACATTTGAGGTATGTTCAGTGGATTCTATGTGATTTATGAAGTGATTTAGTTGTAATCATGTCAATTTGAAGTGATTAACAAATCTCCTTTTATCTCCTTTTTTTTTTGTTGTTTTGTAGTGATTAGCAAAAGCGCTTATTCCAATTTATCACAACAAAAAGCTCTTCGTTCAAAAAAGCTTTTATCTCGGCAAATACTTAATTTTTATATTTTGCTTCTACGCACATAGAAAACAATAATAATTCAAAAATGTTTACGCAAAAAAAGTTTGATTGTTTTTTGTCTCTCCTGTAAAATTTTCAAACATGGACTTAGAGCCTATGCATGTTAAGCCAGCGATATAAGCTATATTATACAAAATTCAAAACAAATGAAGAAAATGCGAAGTCTACATTAAAAGTTCAAAATATTGATCGCCAGTCACAAAAACCGTTGTAAAACAAAGATCCATCATTTTAAGTTGTGTTATTTCCTGTATGTCAAAAAGGGTCGACAATTTATCTTAACTGTATATTGCGAACTAAAGATTTAAGCAAATTTTTTCCCTATCCAGGAAAATTTATTAAATTGAACTTAGCTCCTTAGACTGCAGGTAACCATACCTACACCACAATCACAGTGGTTAAGAAGGTTTTCATACGTTTGTGCTGATGTTTCAAGACCATTTGACGAAGCGTCTTTTTGAATCGAACTAAAAATGTTCGCTCGTCCCTATGGCTTGGCTGTCCAAGTAAACATTGTTCCTAAACTTCAAGACGCAATTAAAGTGACAACTTGATTAAATTTAGTGGAAAAGCTTCACTTGTCACAACGTTAAAGGCTTTTAATTATTGTGCGACTGGGTCTATTTTTTAACTTGTCCCCAAACAAATTTTAAATATTGGTACTAATAAATGTTTTAAATATGACTATAATCATGCAAATATCTTTTGTTATAAATTTTATGTAAAAAAAATCCTTTTCAGAAAATTTTTTTTTATATTCGGTCCATTTTTGGCTATAGTTTTCATAGCCACTCCAGAAAATTACTTTTAGTACCACAAATAGATTTTTGTAAATGTTGCGGCAATTTGTGGCAATTTCGTAGAGTTGCTTCCACATAAGGACAACTTTCGTAAATAACTTTACTGCTAAACTTCAGGACGTAGATGCCTCCGATTACTTTGATGTAAGGACCCCTGCTGCTCCTATCACAACTACACTTTCTTACTTGTATACTTCCTTGCTCGGAAAAAATATGCTTAAAATCTCTACTTAATAAGAAACGTTTCGCGTTCCCATCTCCATGGAATCGTAAAGCTTACAACTAGGGTTTCTATTCCGGAAAATATAAGCAAAAAATTTCCTTGGAAAAGTAACATCTTATCGAAATGTTAAGAGCTTAACTTTCAAATCGTTTATCTAAGCACTTAATTAATATAAACAAGTTAAGCTTCGGTCACAATCAGAGAAACAATTTCGTTTTCTCTTCTATCTTTTTTCTTCCCAAAGTATTTCATATATTTTCCTTTCATTTTTACTTGGTGGCCACACGATCAAGTTTTGCCTTTCAATTCCATTCAATTTACTCAACTCTCTCATATTTTTACTAACACACTCACACTTTTTAAATTGACCACGAGATGGCTTTCAATTTCACCTTTCCATTTGTTTGACAATTTACTTTCAATTTAACAGCTGAGTACATGTTTGTCTTTATAAATTGTTTTTTTAATGGCATCTTGAAAGTAAATTGAGTGCCACCTACGTCACGCCTCTCAATTTTTGTAAATTTTGACAAGCAGTATATGTAAAAGACTATCAAGAACAACTTGATCGTGTGGCCGCAGGGTTAGAACAAAAATGTAACTAAAAATGTAAAAAACTTCAGCAACAATTTTTATGAAATTGTTTCTGACGTTTAAAATAATTTTATTTTGTTTTAAATGAAAATTTTAACAAAATGTTGTAAAAAATAATAATAAATGCATAATATTGTTGTGGGTAAAATTTGCAAATGGGTTCTTAATGCAAAATGTGTGTGGTTGCAAAAGAAATTGTTGCTCTATTATGAACACCAAGTGAATATGTTTTTTTGATTGTGAACGAAGCTTAAAAGTGCTGTATTCGGCTATGCCGAATTTTATATACCCTGTACAATGATTTGATATGAATAAGTATATATAAGGTGATTTCGTCCATTTCGTATTATACAAATCAGTACTGTATTCAGATATTTCTTTTGTTTAATGTTCTATTTTTGTACTGGAATACCATTTCAAATGACTTTGACTATTCTCATTACTGGAAACTTGTAAAATTGTTTTTTCTAGCTTGAAAACTCGCTTATATGCAGATATACAGAAAAAAAAACCACAAAAGACAACAACAACAAGGGATTAATGAAAAAAAGTAGAGGTATTCGTGGTTTTTGCTCATATCTCAGCCATTTATAGACCGATCTGGATGAACTTCAATAGCAAAATTGAAATGAGCATATCTGACATAAACGACATACATAAATTGCTGGTAAATGCCACACATTGTGATATCTGACATAAATAGGGATGCGATTTCCATGCAAATGCATGTTTTTGTCGATAGTCTAAAAACGATGCCGACTAATTATCATTCCGAATCATTAAATTTGCGTTAAAATGGCATCGATTTGTTTTTGCATATTTTAGTGAAAATGCATATTTTTGCATATTTAGGTTTTAAGTGCATATATTTGCATATTTTGAGTGAGTTTTCCTTAATATAAAAAAAAATTTTATAAAAAAAATTCTTAAACAATTTTTCAAATACACAAAAATAAACTTCAAGAAAAATTTTAAAATCAAAAAATAAATTCTTGTAGAGCTTTGCTTTAAATACAAGATTTTCAAAATTTCGACAAAAGATCCTTCTATTTTAAACCGATGCAGCATTTAACATGTTAAAGGATTCCAATGGGTTCAAAATATTTGATCCAAAACTGTTACAAGATACTTGCTTGGCACATGAGTTATACCCGCGATGCAGAGGAAATTAAAAACCAATTCGAAAATTTTAAATGAAATGTATCCCTTTGGTTCCCCTTCCACCGCAGCCAGTAGTTTCAAAACATCGGGCCTGGCTATTTGCTTCAGAATTCTATTTAAAAAACTTTGAGTAATTTAAGAATGTTAGAAGAGTTTCTTGATATCGATGATTATGCAATTAAAAGATTTAAAACAAAATATTAAATTTAAATAACATCATTAATGCGATTCACTAACTTTTATAACGATAATCGAATCGTTAAAATAAATATAACGAAAATTTATCGAATATGCTATTCAGTAAAATTTTTAACGTCCGCCAAGATAGCAACGAACGTTAGCAACGGCGGAAATTAAAAATCAAGGGATTTAGTGGCAACGCCGGAAATGCATATGAAGGAATCTTTTGGAAATGATTTTAGAAATATTTATATAGATATAGATTAAAAACCATCAACCATCAACAAAAAATTATCCGAGCCGTTCCAGAGAAAAGTGGAATCCACTCCAAAATGGTCAGTAAAAATCGTTGCTGATTTATGCCAGCCAAACTAGGCAGTGCCAAGGCATAATCTCAATGGAATACTCAAGTCGAATTAATTGATATTGCAGAAAGTAAAATTAACAATGTGGAATAGCCCGACATATTCAAAATAAATCCAAAACGTTTTGCAAAAAACATTACAAAAATAAAATTAATTTAAAATATTTTTGATCTGGAATCAAAGTGGGATCTGAAAATTAATTTTTTCACTATGCATTAGCATTCTTTAAGTACAGGACACAGTTTTACATTTGATGAAACAGTACTTATTTATTAAAACAAACAATAATTTAAATTAGGTTTTTAAGTTCCTTAAAGATATTTGAATGACAATAGACTGAATTTTTTATATTTTTTTTTAATTAGGAAGCGATTTGTATGGAAATTTTTTTAAGTTTTTAGTGCATATTTTAGATTTTTTTTTTTTTTTTTTTGTGCGTATGTTTAAAGTCTCATCCCTAGACATAAATATATACCACCAAGTCCCCATCATACCTGGATTCTTCATTAAACCCATTTTAAAGGATACACGGACAAACGGGCAGACGGACATTGTGTCGAATGTTGTTTATATATCAACATGTATATGAGCATTGTTGGTCTTTAATCGATTTTGAAGAAAGGGTTTATATGTGACCTATGATAAATTTTGGACCTACTAGTACTAAATTTCGCAATGCCATAGAGGCTATCATAATAGTTAATGTTTATATCAACACCAAAATTTATAAGGATGTTAAAGCACTTAAAGCTATTTTAAGACGATTTCGTCGCTTATGGTTACAAAGACTATTCAGGAAAGAATTTTGTATGGTGGTCATGTGAAATTTTGGAACAATTTGCAATATGTATTTTTAAAAGGCACCGTCTTTATGAAAAATTGAAACTTTTGTACCAAATTTCATAAAAGTATCTTCAAAATTGCGACCTGCAGAAGTATTCCGTAATTCGCTAAAGCTAAATCTCTATCGCTAAAAATCTATAAAGTTGATTATGCAATTTTGGGCTACAAATGTAATTCAGTAACGTGCATTGCTAAATTTGGCAATGCAATACAAATTTAATTCGGCGCAATTTTAGCTTTTAATGTCATCGCTAAAATATTTAAATTTTGTATTCTCTAAGGAATTTTAGCGAACGATATTTAGCTTTAGCTAAGCGAATTACAGAATACGGCAGCTGTACTTTGCGCACAAAGTTATATGGCCAGACAACCTTCCAGCCGGACGGATGGACGACTCAGAAAGTGATTATAGGTCGGTCGGTATACCAAAAAATGTGTAAAAAAACACTTTTTTATTTGTTACTATTCCGGAAACCAAAAAAAAATCGGGTACAAAAGTATATATGTATGAGGTTAAAGCGGGCGGAAGTGCCTTTCAGCTCGCAGTTTCCTTTTGACTCTCAAAAGTTATATTCTTCTGAAACTCTAATTTTACTTAAATATAGTAAAGGGTCCGCCAAATAACTTTTTTTTTTGAAAATGCTATAAAAAAAAAACTACTGAATATTTTCTCAAATTTCTTCCGGTTAATAATTTCATTCAAATTGCCGCCTCGACTGGCCGCACAGTAGCCTACACGATCGGTCCAATTTTTAAGCACATTATCGATTGTGTGCAGCTGTGTTTCACCAATGGCTTCACGAATATTGTCCTTTAAAGCGTCAATTGTCTCTGGCTTGTCGGCGTAACACTTATCTTTGACGGCACCCCACAAATAATAGTCCAACGGTGTCAAATCGCAGCTCCGAGGTGGCCAAACGACATCAGTTCTGCGGCTGATAATGCGATCTTCAAAAACAGGGCGCAAAACATCGAGTGTAGCTTCGGCTGTGTGGCATGTAGCGTCGTCCTGTTGAAACCAAATGTTGCCAATATCCTCCTCTTCATTTTTTGTGAACACAAATTCGTTCAACATGGCCCGATAACGATCGCCATTGACTGTAACGGCGACTCCTTGCTATGCCTCTGGACCAAAATCAGCACCAAACAAACTCGTTTTGGGTGCATCGGCTTTTTAATGTATGCGTGCGGGTTTTCTGTGCGCCAAATGCGACAATATTGCTTGTTTACATACCCGCCAAAATCAAAATGAGCTTCATCTGAAAAGATGATTTTTTTTTGGCAAAATCGGCATCTTCTGTAAGTCGATCGCAGGCCCACTTAGCGAAGCGAAAACGCATTGGATGGTCAGTTGGCTTCAACTCCTGAACCAATTGGACTTTGTATGGCGTCATACCAAGGTCTTTATGCAAAATTCGTCTCAATGATGTCTCCGAAATGTTCAATTGTTGAGAACGACGGTGAATTAATGTTGATGGCGCTCCACGCACACTTTCTGCCACAGCAGCAATATTCTCGGGTGTACGCACTGCACTGTTTTTGGCTTTTTAAGCTTTGGTTTATCGATAAGGATGCCAGTTTCTATCACTTTTTTCACAAGATAACGAACATACGGAGCTGACGGTGCTTCTCTTCTTCCAAAATCCGTACGCAATTTTCGCACACATTGCAACATTACCATGATTTTCACAGTAATGTCGCAATATTTCCCAGCGTTGTTCAAGCGTATACACAACCATATTTGTTCAGCGAAGGATAAAACTAATTATCAGTCAAATCAGACACGAGGTAAGTGTTACCATTCACGAAATAAGCACTAGTTTAAAAAAACGTTAGATGGCGGACCCGTTACTTACATGGCGTTTACATTTGCCAGTACTGGCAAGACAGTATCAATACATGCAAATTTTTTCACTAATTCATGCACACTTTTCCAACTGTCTTATCTACTGTCTAGCAAATTTAGCAGACAGTAAAATTGGACAGTGATTTGACATTTGCTAACAGTAATTTGAAATTTTGTCCGCAAAAAAGAAAAAAACCAAACAGTTAATGAAAATAAAAATATTCTGCTTTGATTCTTTATGTTTTAGTTAAGTATTATATTTGTTCACACAATATAGCCATTTTAAGCTATTTTTAAATTTGTTAAGTTTATATAGGTTAGGTTAGGTTCCTTGGGCAGCCATCAGAAGACGGCTCACTTGGGTCCTCAATTGGTCCCTTTGTGATACCCGGCGCCAATGCCCATCCATTGGAGCAGTTACTCAGATGGTGTCACTGCAAGTTCCAACCACTTCGTCTTCCTAGTGAAGAGAAGGAGCGATTTTAGTTCCATCCCAGACAGATCCCCCAAGCAGGAAAACACCGGTCTCCCCAGGTATTTTTCCCTTATGCCCCGCAGTCCAGGGCAGTGACAGAGGAAGTGAAGCACAGTCTCCTCTTCCTCCTCGTTCTGACAACTCCTACAATAGTCGTTGAATTCCAGACCCATTCTTCCAGCATGGGTCCCCACCGGCCAGTGTCCAGTCAAAACCGATATCACCAACCTAATTTGGTTCCTGCTGAACCCAAGTAGAGAGCCAGTTCTCCGTTTGTCATATCCAGGCCAGAGGATCCTGGATATCAAGCAGGTGGACTCACAGGTCCACCGCATCTGCGCTATTCTATAAGACTCGCGCTCGATGAGTAATTTACAGTGGGCTATTGGAAGACCAACAAATTGATCGATGAATACGTCATCCATGCGACCACCCTGTCTAGCCAGCCCATCTGCCACTAGATTGCCTGGGCACTCCGAGTGACCAGGTATCCATATAAGCGTTACCCTTGAATGTTTCGCAATCTCATTCAAAGACATCCGACATTCTGCAGTCAACCTAGATGTCGAGTAGACACCCGCCAAAGAAGCAAGGGCAGCCTTGCTGTCAGTAAATATACGTATATCTCCCGATATGCGATGATACCTCAGCCAGTTTGCCGCCCGCCTTATAGCCGAGATTTCCGCCTGCAGGACACTACATCCATCCGGCAGACGAAAGGAAACCTTCACATCCAGTTCCTCTATGAAGAAACCTCCGCCAGCCCTCTCACCTTTCCTCGAACCATCGGTATAGACCCCCAGGGTCGGTTCCCGGAAAGTATCCAAGAGCACGTTTCCGTGCGCCACTCGTGTAACAAACCCCGCACCAAAGAACGGTACCGGAGTGCAGTAGTCCACTCCATCAGGGACAATCGTACTTCTGATTATCCCGGCGTGTCCATAGTCACGGGTCGACCAGCCGCCAGCCGCGTGCAGCCGTGTCGCCGAGCAAAGAGCCAACTGTTTGGCCGCTATATCCACCGGAAGCCAGTTCAAAATCGTGAACAGCGCCTTCGTGGGAGTAGATCGCATAGATCCCGTGATCATCAACGCGACAAGTCTGTATACTTTCTCAAGCATCCCGCGGTGTATGCCCTTTTCCAGTGCAGTCCACCATACAACGACCCCATAGTACAGGGTCGGCTTTACCACTGCCTCAAAGATCCAATTGACACACCTCGGGCTCATACCCCAGTTTCTGCCTATTGCACCCCTGCACGCATATATGGCAACTATTGCCTTCTCCACTCTCATCCGGACATTTAGTCCCCATGACAGCCTGCTATCCAGAACCACGCCCAGATACTTGGCACTGCGAGATATCTGAAGCTCAGTTCCGTTTAACCTCGGAAGCTTAAAGTCCTCGGTCCTATACTTCCTCGTAAAGAGTACCAGTTCCGTCTTAGACGGATTTACACCCAGACCGCATGATGCACTCCAGGTGCTTAGTACCCTCAGGGCAGCCTCCATACACTGGGACATTACGCCCAAATGCTTCCCTGTTATAGCTACTGACACATCATCAGCATACGCCACTGCCTTTATCCTCATATTGTCCAACTTTGTCAACATGGTGTTCATAGTCAGGTTCCACAATAGTGGGGATAGAACTCCCCCCTGGGGAGTACCCCTGTTCACCAGCCTCTGAACACTGGTTTCACCTATTGTAGAGCAAATGACCCTATTCCTCAGTAGATTGTCAACAAATCTACATATGCCAACGTCGATCCCCAGATTCCCCATGGACGTCACAATAGAGTCCGGGTTGACGTTGTTGAAGGCCCCCTCAATATCGAGGAAGGCCACAAGTGTGTACTCCTTGAATTCGAGCGATCTCTCAATTGTTCCAACCAGAGAGTGAAGAGCCGTCTCAACAGACCTGCCCTTCGTATAGGCATGTTGAGAGGCAGAAAGTAAACCCCTTGGGATGGTCATCCTCAAGTGCACATCGATAACCCTCTCAAGAGTCTTAAGAAGAAAGGATGCAAGACTGATCGGTCTGTAGTCCTTCGGCTCGGTGTGAGAAGCTTTACCCCCCTTGGGTATAAAGACCACTCTACACAGGGTCCATTTCACAGGGAGATACGAGAATCTAGCGCATCCCCTATATATGGCCAGCAACCAGGGTATTATCAGGGTCGAATTCCTCTGCAGGTCCGCCGGAATTATTCCATCCATACCCGGAGATTTATATGGGCTAAAGCTATCGATGGCCCATTTAATCCTGTCATAGTCCAGTGGAATGGACATTGGAGTGGAAGTCGCCTCCCACGCTGGATCCCGTGTACCCCATTGGGAGTTTCCAGGAAAGTGAGTATCAATTAACACCTCCAGTGTTTCTTGACTATTCGTAGTCCAACTACCATCCGATTTCCGGACGTATGTCGGAACAACCGGGCTCGAAGCCATTACCTTACGTAAACGGTTCGTCTCAGAGGATCCTTCCACGCCGCTACAGAAGTTCCTCCAAGCAGACCTTTTCGCAGATCTAACCAAGTTTCTAAACCTATTCAATGATGACTTATAGTCCGCCCAGTTGCCTCGGCGCTTTGCCACATTGAACAATCTACGACAGTCAATTCTCGCCTGCGCAATGTCAGGATCCCACCATGGTGGCCGGTTCCTGCCCCTACGCACCCTTGGCCTACACGCCAGGGAAGTCGCCAACTGCAGTGAGTTCGAAAGCAGATCCACTGCTGCATCGATCCCTCCGATATCGTCAACCCTAGGAGGGTCAGGTAGAGACCGGACCAGAGAGGAGTATTGAATCCCCCAGTTCGTCCGTCTCCTGTTCAATATAGACATCGATCCTGAAGACCTAAGCCCTAGACTGAATTCCACATATCTGTGATCAGAGAGCGAACAGTCATTCGACACCATCCAGCTCTCGATCATATCGATGTGGTTTATACTAACTAGCGTGACATCAAGAACCTCACACCTATTTGCAACAACAAACGTAGGCTCACAGCCCCTATTTACTACTCCTAAATTATAGTTAATAATAAAGGAAAATAGTGACTCACCTCTTACATTCGTGTCCGTACTACCCCATATAGTGTGGTGCGCATTAGCATCGGCACAGATGATAACCGGAGTTCCAGTGCCCGCGGCCTTTATAACTGCATCACGGATGAGCCCATTGGGTGGGTCCTGCCCGTGGTCGTGCGCCATGTACGCTGAGACCATCCAGACTATACCGTCCGGTGTCTCAAGAGCAGTTTATATAAAACAAGTGTAGCTTGACTTGCACGTTTGACATATTTTTAAAAGTGAACTGTCTTAACACCTACGTCACGAAGACAGTTAATAGTGTTTTTGGCAACTAATATGTATTTTCTTACTGTCATGCCAGCACTGTCAAATGTAAACGCTGTGTTAAGAAAATTGTTATTACACATCAGGTATAAACGGTACGGCAATCAATTTCAGGCCACTATCGATAGTAGTTTGCGAGGAACTTCTGATCAAATTTACAAAATATATTATTTCATTATTTCTAAAATAACATAAAATATTTCTTTTAATAGCTTGTTACAACCACGATTCGCATATTAAAATTATCTAATTTTTTGACTAACTTGTTTTAAAAAGGTTAACTATTAAAAGGATTAAAACTTTGAAAATCAGTGATAATATAAAATCGGACTTTTGGCCAATGAGATTAATTTCTGAGCCACTGGCCGACGTACAAAGCAGTTAAGAAGAAAAGGCAAACTGAACCAATTTTCTTGGTCTCTAATGTCTAAAACATATTTCAAAAAATACAAGCGATCCGGTACAAGGTATATTTACACAAGGTAGACTCATTTGGGAGTGTAGACATGCTGCTCTATAAAAGGAACCATGTTGTCAAAATTGTCTTCATATAAAACAAAAACAATTTAACGCACCCATGTATACATTTTGGCTCATATACACGCAATTTGACGTTGAGGTTCCAACTATGGGTAAACAGCTGACAAACATATGGGCCAACGAGTTTACCTTGTGTAAATATACCTTGATCCGGTATTTCTCTTTAATAAATTTTTATTACCTAAACATAACTATTGATTGTCAATAATTGACTAATCTTTTATTCTTTTTTATATTATTCTTTATAAAAATACTTTAGGGAATTGCCAAAAACTCTCTCTCGGAAACGGAAAAATTCCGGTTAATTAGAAACCCTACCTACAATCGTTAGCACTGATTGTATGCCAAAGAAAATAACTTATTGCGAATTTTCTTTTTCTTTGGAAAAGTGTAAAAAACGAAAGATAAATTCACTACAAATATCCATGACATAAACAATAAGAAGGAAGAGGGGGAAAGTCGCCTACAATAGTATAAAATATTAAATAAGTTTCCATGTAGTTTAATAAAGAAATATACACAAGACATAATCTGGATGTCGAATTCTTCTTATTGGCTTTATGATTTCTGTATTTTTATTAAGGAACAATGAAAACGTAGGCAAACATTTTGCAGCCCTTTTTAAATCCTTGAGGTATTTAAAATAAAAACTAAACGAATTTAAGGAACCAACATATAATTGTAGATTTCAATTCGCGTTTTTTGTTTGTTGAAGTTGTTAATAAACAAAAGATCTCCATTCATTGACAGCTGTTTTTCTCCTTCTTTAATGGTTCTTGTGGATTTCGGTTATTGCTTTTAAGTACTTCATGATTTAGGGAATTTATTTAGAAATGAATAGCAAACAAGCAAACAAACGTTAACCGGAAATTAAATGACACGAGTGTATTTCCGAAAGCAAACAATACAATATGAAATACTCGTAAAAAAGAAGGTTATTGAGTCGAGATTTTTTTGGGCAAATCGAATTTTATAACATGAATAGTTTGAAAACAAATAACGAAAATAAAATCATGCGTAGATATTTTTGCGTAAACTATCAGCTTTTGTGTTTCGATTTTTATTTTTTTTTTTTTATATAATTTTTTGTATTGAATCTAGAATTTTGAATAGTTTTGATTTTGTAATAAAAACGACATGTGCTTAAAAAGTAAAAAATCGCAAAAATAACACAAACATACATATGTTCATACATACGTATTTATATTTTAGTAAACATAAATGTGTAGGTATTAATAGGGTGTTTTGAAATTCAAAAGATATCGAAATTTGATATTTTTATTTTCATCTTTCTAAAAACATTTTCTTTCTATTATTCTCTTTTTAGTTTCTTTTTTTTTAAATTCAGCAAGATATAATAAAAGTACTTAAGGATTTATTTTCTGTTTTAAACTGACTTTAACAGCCTGGCTCACGATGTCGATTGACAACTTAAGCAACCTACAACAAGTCTCTCATTATCGTTCTCATACGCGCCCCACTCACTTTAGACTTGTCGGTCGTTAGGTTTTACGTTAATAACGTAATTCGTTAGTTCACTGTCAAATAATTGTATCAACTATTCCACAAATTCATCTTATTGTGTTGGTATTTAGATTAAATGTGGTCCAAACTTATTTTATTGCAATCTTACTAAATTTTATTGGAATTGTGAGCCAGATTGGCATTTTAAAGCTGATTTTAATTAAAAATAAGTATAAGCATATTTACTTTGGTTCTACCAAATTTTAAATTAATTATATAAAAAAGAATAAATAATTAGTATTGTGGTTATTTTGTTGAACTATTTATGGTTTTTAATCCAAATTTTCAATATTTTTAATTAGGCTTAAGTTCATTAAATTTAATTTTCATTAAATTATTTTTATGAAGAAAGGAATTCTACAACATGAAAATTAATTAAAATTGTTATTGATAATCTTTCATTATTGACCGTGGCCGGGGCTCATGACATGTTTCGATCGCAACCACTCGATCTCCTCAGATGGATTTGCCGTTTTACACTCGCAGCCATCGACGACTGCTGACGTCAATAGTCAAACATCAATCCTTAAACCAAATTGTACTTTAACCTTTGGTAGATCGAAGTTTGCCTTTTTGAATGATTATCCACTTTAATTGATTTTACATGTTTTCTCCTTACTTCCGTTTCTTCGTACTTTTGTCAAGAATTCCTCTTGAAGTCCAAAGTACATTTTTTGTTTTTTCCTTTTGTCTTTCCTTCTCCTGTTGACCTTTTTCAGCACAACTTGAAGGACAAATGAACATATAGAGCTCGTGCCTTAGCTTTAACAATAATTAGTATTGTGGTTATTTTGTTGAACTATTTATGGTTTTTAATCCAAATTTTCAATATTTTTAATTATGCTTAAGTTCATTAAATTTAATTTTCATTAAATTATTTTTATGAAGAAAGGAATTCTACAACATGAAAATTAATTAAAATTGTTATTGATAATCTTTCATTCTTGACCGTGGCCGGGGCTCGAACCCAGGCCGGCAGGTTACCATGACATGTTTCGATCGCAACCACTCGATCTCCTCAGATGGATTTGCCGTTTTACACTCGCAGCCATCGACGACTGCTGACGTCAATAGTCAAACATCAATCCTTAAACCAAATTGTACTTTAACCTTTGGTAGATCGAAGTTTGCCTTTTTGAATGATTATCCACTTTAATTGATTTTACATGTTTTCTCCTTACTTCCGTTTCTTCGTACTTTTGTCAAGAATTCCTCTTGAAGTCCAAAGTACATTTTTTGTTTTTTCCTTTTGTCTTTCCTTCTCCTGTTGACCTTTTTCAGCACAACTTGAAGGACAAATGAACATATAGAGCTCGTGCCTTAGCTTTAACAATAATTAGTATTGTGGTTATTTTGTTGAACTATTTATGGTTTTTAATCCAAATTTTCAATATTTTTAATTAGGCTTAAGTTCATTAAATTTAATTTTCATTAAATTATTTTTATGAAGAAAGGAATTCTACATCATGAAAATTAATTAAAATTGTTATTGATAATAAAAGAATAAATTGTACATTAAAATTAATAATAGATTTTAAAGGAATTTAATTGAATTAAGTATATTTAAAATTTACACATAATTTAGTACATAAGCCAACAGTATTACGTCTAAATGCTCTACTACTTAAATCAAGAAGACCGCTACGTGCTCTGATTAAAATAAAAATAGGATTTGTGCTATAAGTTAATTGCGGATACAAATCATGAAATTGTGAGCCTCTTGCATTAGATATAAGATCTTCTCTTTCCATTATTTTTAAAAGTTCAAGTATTAGTTTCCAGTATTCACACAGGGGTTAAGTAGCATTTTCAGGAACATATTGGATTTTTTTACATATATTTACCCACTCCTCAGCCCAAAAGGTTTTCATTGTAATAATTTTTTCAGCTAACATTCGTGGTAATCTATGTTCAGGCAGTTGTAGATCTCTGTTAATATAAGAAAAATGTAGCCTTAAGGTATCAATATACAGTGAGTTTAGACCAGTTTCTAAATAAAGCATGTAGTTTGGCGTATTATATAGTAAATGTAACATTTTCTTTATGAAATATCGAAATAATTTTTCTACTTCATCATATTTTTTAAAACCCAAAATTTGAGCACCGTAAAACATTATAGATCGGGAAGCAGCGACGAAAATTTTAAGTTTATTGTTATTCGATATCTTAGGATGACTTACATATTTTGACCATGTTGATGCAATCGCCATTTTCGCAGTTGTTAATTTGTTTCCTAAGTGCTTTGTAAAAGATAAGTTACAATTGATATCCATTCCCAGATATCTGTAGTTATTGACAATTTCTATATTACGTTCTCCAAAATTCCACTTAATATTATTGGATATTCTTACACCACTACGAAAAACAACAATCTTTGATTTTCCCAAATTGACCTTAAGACACCACATCAAGCAGTAAGAATGAAGAGCATCAATCATGGTTTGCAGTTCACTTGGGGAATCGGCCAAAATGACAATGCCATCTGCGTAAAGAAGAATTTGAACAGCAATGTCTGCAACTTTTACTCCGCCAGGAAGGAAATCAGCTAGGTCATTAAGATACAATGCAAACAAAATTGGACTAAGTATGCATCCTGTTTAACGCCAACATTAACATTAAAAGGTTCAGAAAACGGAATTACATACAGAACTTGATTAGACATGTTTTCGTATGAAAGCTGTAGAACACGAGCAATTTTTGATGATAATTTATAAAAAAGCATATTTCTGGGAACCATATCGAAAGCACAGGAAAAGTCCACAAAAAATGCGTATGTGTTTTTACTATTTATTTTGTTTAAGTGTACAATATTTGTCAGATTGAAGACGTTATTAACTGTAGAGTAATTTTTTCTGAATCCCGCTTGATATTCGTTTAATATGGAATATTTTTCGATCCAATTTATTATGCGATTTAAAATTATGTTGTTAAAGATTTTGCACAGGGTATCAATTAGTGATAAGCCACGGTAATTTGAAGCGCAATTGGGATCACCTTTTTTTAACAATGGTATTAATATGGCAGTTTTAAAGCTTGTTGGAACATTTTCGTGTAAAAATATATAATTGAGAACTGAAAGTATTTCCGTAACAAAACAGGCGGAAGCAAATTTATAGAATTCATAGCTTATGCCGTCGACTCCAGGAGATCTATTTAGTTTAACGATCTTAATACTGATGAATGCTCAAAAATCTCTATTGGCGAATCGAGAAAAGCATCAACATAATATGGCATACACCAGTGAATTTCATTTATTTTGTTTGTATTTTGCAATAAATTTCTAAAATGTATACGAAAATCATCTGGGTTTTCACCTCTCCTAAAAAATTGATTTTAAGACGTACCTAAGTTTTTTCTAAAGCTTTGTTTTGCTCACACTTAACAAATATTTGCCGCCTCACACTTACCCACTATTTTTATTAAGCATTTGTTTGATTAAAATGTGCTAGAAAATTACACTTTTTTAGACAAGCTGGACACTTGTCGTTTTAACCTAATTCGGGTACGCTGCATCCAGTGGTGCTAGCCATTTTTTTAGGTTAGCTCTGGTTTTCGAGATATACCGTTATTTCGAAAATGGAGGAGGTTGCACAACATATGTTCCCGTAACTCAAAAACGGTTTAGCTTATTGAAAAAACTAAAAAACCGAAATTCCGCTATAAAATTTCCTTTAAGAAAGGTTCAACTTTTTTCTAATATGCGCAGTCGTTTTAGAAACATAATAATTTTTTTTATCAAAATTTCGAAATTTTTGTTTTTTAAAAACTCATAAAAAATTGTAAAATGCAGCTAGGCTTCCAGACGTATAAAAAACGAAATTGCAAACAAAACAAGCCATAAATGATTAAAATCTGTTACCAACTTTTGATTTTATTCACAAAAGTCGAACAATTTTAATTAATTTAAGAATTCCATAAAACGCAATATTTGTATGCGAGTCCCCTAAGAAGTGGATATAAGGGGCAAATATGTCTCGAGAAAATGTTAACGACAAAAAACTAATTGGGGTCGGTCATACATTTTATCCCACTAGGCCATTTATGGGGCTTTTTCTTCAATATATTTCTAGTCTGCATTGGGGGAGCCCCCTTAAGGAATGGAGATAGCGGGTAGGTATGTTAGAAATTAATGATTGAGATAAAAAATAAAGTGGGGTTGATCATACATTTGACCCATCTAGGGGCATCATAGACCCTACAGGCGCCAAAGTTAAGAATTTTAATAAACCGCAATATTTGTATGGGAGCCCCCTTAAGGAGTGGTGATAAAGGGCAAGTATGTTTTGAGAAAATGTTAGGGACAAAAAACTTATTGCGGTCGGTCAAACATTTGATTGCCCTAGTGGCGCATATTAGAAAAAAGTTAAACCTTTCTTAAAGGAAATTTTATAGCGGAAAAAAACGGTTAGCACCATTGGATTCAGCGTACCCGAATTATGTTAAAACGCCATATGCCCGGCTTATCTATTTTTCCAACTAGCACGGTGTTAGATATTAAAACGTTGTTTGGATCAAAAAGATAATAATCTTTCTTTTGTAATTTAGAACTTGCTCGTATTATTATTTGTACACCCTTCACCCAAGGTAGGGGCGTTACACGCAGAAAAAACATACCTCCTATAAAGTATATATTAGGTATACAGTCATAGCCATATTTAGTTACACAATACGGAAAATATTTATTAAAAATTTCACAAAGAAGCGCAAAATTATTGTTGTTAAAAAAAAATAAAAAAAAAGGTTGCTGATTATTTATAAAATCAGCGGTAAAGGTTGTGGGAAAAAAGGACGAAAATGGTTTAAAACGTCATATTTGAAAAGTGTTTTCACAAGTTTGGTATTATTTTTATAAAGAAAGTTTGTTTCGTACCTGAATTTTAGGAATCTTAAAGAGCTAATATGGCGATTCTTAGTTTAAACATTCGCAAAAGGTTGAAAAAAATGCGGTAAAAACGTTACAAATATCCTGAATACCAAAGACAACGGTCTAGAGCGTTATATTTAAAATGTACTAAAATTAGATAGAAATCCCTGTATTATTACAAGGGAATATGTACAGCGTAATCTCTCTTAACAGACAAATTTTTTAAACGGGCATCATCTTTTGACGGACACTGTTTCATGATCCCAGCATTGTTCCATATGGAGGACAATCAGATCTGTTAAGAGGGTAGCAACGTCCCCCTCGGTGTCTTCATAGAGGAGCTTCCACTGTATTAATATACAAACGTAATTACTCGAACTAATTTCAAAAATAAACATAATTGTTACACTTTCATGACTACAAAAACAATTTTACAATAATGTTAGTAAAAAATAGTTAAACTACTAGTGATTATAGCAGTAATTATTTTAAACAAAACAACTATTGACACGTGTTTGATGGAGAGGGTTGCAGTCAATTTTATATGCTGTTTGTTGACTCGTGTCGTTATTTCAGACCATGGCCTTAATGTGTTGGTCGTTACATTTTTGATTAACTATTTTACATAGGAAATAGAATTATGTACATACGTACTTGTGTTTTTTTACACTCTAATTTCAGTTAGTAATAATAATAATAATGTCTTCTAGCGCTCTGATTAATATTAAATACTTAAACTGTGTGTATGGCCACAAAGGAAACATTAGAGAATTAAATTCTAGTACGTCTTTACCTTTTTTTCTCGTCTACGATACATAGTAAATACAATTATGAACTTAAATTCGGTTTATATGCAAATGTAAAGTGTTTTTAACATGAAATCACAAATACAAGTGCATAATACTCTTATACTTGTAGTTAAATACTTTCATGTACCGATATCCATATGATGGTCTGATAAGCAAACATTTAAAATACTCGCCATATTAATGGTTTTACTCATCTTAATTTTATTTAAAGGTAGATCGAACCACGACAACAAGCAACAACTACAACAGGAATTTACATAAATGTTTATATGGAACACTGAAATATGTTGTATCTATGTAAATATGGGCATTTGTGTTTGGTGCATGATAAACAATTATCTGAATTACTTATGCTTAACAGAAATCATGCCACCTGCCACACAACAAGATATTTTGAATTAAGTTAAATTTCAATATTAAATAAAGGCCTGATATCAACTTTTAATTGCATCCAACTCTATAACCACAGTAATTAAAAAATGTAGGCACAAGCAAGTACATGAACATTTAACTAGTGCCCAGTAGAAGTTATTTTCTCGAATTCTTCTCATTAATAAATGTTGTCTATCGAGGAACTTTTTTGGCAAGATCTGCGAAGAAGGCCTTTAGCATAAATGGATTTTTTTTAAATAAAACAAAACCTTAAAAGTGGTTTGGAATAATTTAAAAATTTTAGCTAAATATATTCTAAGAAAATTGATTTGAAATTTAGAATAAGCATATAAGCTAAAAATATTATGTCCGTTTTCTCAGTGTATCGATAAAACTGCCTGTTGCTAAATCTCGACATAAATTTATTAGACTGATGAACTGTCCGTTGACGATTTCGGTCGGTGCACTAACATTTACCCTTATCGTAGTTGGCGTGGTTTAAAACACGCCTGCGACTGTTTGGTATAAGATTAAAGAGAACGTGAATTTATTTTCTTTATTCTATTACCAAATAGTCGCAGGCGTTTTTTTAAATTAGCCAACCGCGGTAAGGGTGATTATTTTTAGTTGGAAATACCCCACAAAATATGTGTGAAAGTTGAGAGCCCTGTCTTTAAGTGACAACTTTTTGACATAAATCAGCTGTTTTTCAAATGTTAAGCAAATGAGACAAACAAAATTTCTTTAATCTGCAGTTTTTCTTTAGATAATCGCCTAAGGAGAAAACGGCTAATAGTTGGTTTGCAATTGGTCACAGTTTGTTTATGAGCTATTTCCCAAAACATATATTAACACATAATTATGACAAGCATCCACATAAAAGTCTCAGTTGCTAAACGTTTTTCCGATACTATACATTCTTTAAAGAGCTTATATCCGGAATGGCAGCTAAATGGGAGCTACAATCATTTAAGGGAATATAATAAGGAAATTAAAGAAAGTTTTTGTAGTTCTATGAGGACTTGCACTATTGTCAGATAAGGGGACTTGTCCTCAATTTGGGGACTTGAACAATAATTTGGAACAGATTTTCGTGAAAGGGGATTTAGGGGTTTTTAAAAAATCTTGGAATACATAAAGCACTTTCTTTGTGCTTATTATTACTCAAAAAAATAATTTGTTTTTGTTCTTTTGTTTCCGGGAAATCACATAACTTGGCATAATGGGAGATTTCGGTCAAAACCTTATAACTTTGTTATTTCTTTTCGTAAAGCAATAAAACTTGAAAATTTTTTGAAGTTTTGGCCGAAATTCGTTTCATAAGACTAAAAATTACCAAATTTCGGGAAGATCGGTACCTTTTTTTGACTGACCCCATGTAAAGCTTACTTGCAAAAAAAAAAACTTTAAACTATGACCAATAATGATACTGTGGTAAAATTTGTATAAATTTAGTTTTATGAGTCTAAAAGTCACACTCAAGAATTAACTGATGATCGATTCAGAATTTGCCATAGATGCCATATAAAGCTGCCTTTCGAAAATCCCCTAAAAAAACCTAGAACGATAATAAATTGTATAAAGTTCGATTCTATTAGCAGCCGTAATCAAGAATACCTACCGTTGTGTTATCATGTGTTACTGTCACGTCATATATATATCGTGGCTGCTAACATTAACCTTTATCCAACCGGTATATTAAATGATGGAATGAATACCAACCAAATCAATATCAAAGAAACTGGTTATGTCTGTAAGGGTTCACCGACAAAACAATTTGAATCTTAGGTCCCCGAAACATATTGGATAACTACGTTAAGATTTGGTCCGATTTCTAATGAATTTTTTGATGATCGGTGAATTATGATAATTCCCAAATAAAGTTAACTCCTTAACATTTTAACTCTCAGTGAATGATGTCAAAGATATGGCACAGCCGAAAAAAGAAATTTCATTTGTTTTCTTAAAGAAAAGTTGAAGAAATGAAATCTTACAGGGATTTTCACTAATTTTAATAGGTGTCATCTATGGACCAAAAAAACTAATTATTTAAGATTATCTTTTTTCGAAATAAATTTTTGGGCGCCGGGATTATGTGGAAAGCCGACCAGAGACGGACGGTCATCATGAATTGGACTTAGTAACTGGATTATTTTTTAGAAACATGTGTATTTCAGGCAGAAAGACTTATAGAAAATGCGATATACAGAATTCGCCGAATTATTGACGATACAGACTATTATTCAAAATAAACTAGATATAAATACAGCAAAGTGTATGATTTAAATTTCAATACCGTTTTTAAATGTGTATTTCCTAGTATTTTTTTTTTTAATTTTCAAAATTTACATTTCATATTCCAATTATCAATACAGCACTTTGCTGGCGCGTACTGGACAAATTCAATTCCATTAACTTCTTTATTATCTCTCGTTAGTTATTATTGAATAATAATAGAAATGGATAAAAAAAAAAATTAATGGACTTATGATTTGCAATTAATGTGATTTAAAAATGCACAATTAGAATATTTAATATAAAAAGCAAGATGAATTACATACACACATATTCATGCAAATAAAATTGTATGTACAATTTTATGCATTTTATGCTGTAGAACATTCTTATAGATACTTTACGTCCACATATAAATATATTGATTTACTATATGTTTGTGCGGTTTGGAATCAGGAACATTAAATGCATTTATGTATTTAAGTACATTAGGCATATGTGCGTGTTCAGTAGATGTAGACACGCTTTCATACATAATATTTCATTATAAAATTATTCAATATAATTGTAATGAAATTCATTCAGAATTCTTTTGGTTGCTTGTTGCAGTTGTTTGATGCAACAATTTCGAAAAAAAAGGATAAAAAAAGAAATAAACATTGCACAATGGGGCAGAATTGACATTTTTAAGAAATAAAATAAGTCTGGCTGGACCGATTGACATGGAATTTAAGATATAACTATCTGTGGAAGTTTCACAAAACATCCTTAATCGAGATAAGAGAGCAAAATAGTTTCAAAAAAAAGCTCGGCGAAAAAATCATTTTTATTAAATAATAAAATACCCAACCAAAATTCAAGAAAAATTTCGTTTATAATACAAAATTTTAAAAACGTAAACCAAAAAGTTTTTTTAATGAAAATTCGTATGATTAACCACATTTTTCAATTTTTTAAATTTGACTTAAGACAAGGGGAAAAATTAAATTTTTTTTAATTTTTGTAAAAATTTTGCCGTTAAATAATTATTTTTGCAATAAAATGTATAAGAAGCGAAATATGTACGTAATAATCGTTCTAATGAGCCATAAAATAAAAAATTTGGCTAAAAAATGTAAAAGTTGCTAAAATTTCTCCAGGCCGTTCACGTGTCTCAGCCCACTTGATCAAATTATTTTTAAAGCACTTGTGGTTTATATTTAAACTCTGAAATTATCGACATTAACATACATCAAATGAGCTGTAACACCATTTAAATTGACAGATTTTTCAATGTTTAAAAGTTTCGGGTAATTTTGACCCCAAGTGCATTTAATGGTTAATCTCGATTCTTACACTGTTTTGTCTTCGCATGTATGAGTGTTTAGAGTTCAATTCACGCCACAGAGTTTTGTCTTTTATATATGTAGTAAAACGCCTTAATTTTGGACATAACGGTATATCTCGAAAAGTAGAGCCGGTAAAGAAAAATGGAGATTTGATTTGAAATGAGCGACCTCAAACTAGTAAAAAATCAAAGTTCCAGGCCGCAAAATGACTATTCCGCAGTGTAATAGATAGAAAATAGCTACAGAGGAGTATGGAAGTATCAAAACATAAACTCGAATTTTTTCTCAGCTTTTGATTTTTTTTCAAAATTGATTGATGAATGATTTAATTTTGCTTCACTGTGCATTGGCAGAGAAGAATTTTAAAACACGAATATTTTCCATTTATGGCCATTCAGTTAATACCAGCATTGAAAATGTAATAAAAATAATATTTATGTTGTTATATCAGTAATACTCATTTACTATTGCAAGTATTCTTGATGTTACATGTCTGTGTTACGTTTACACCAGTTTGCAATAAAAAGTTCTTGCTATTTTTGAGTTGAGTTTTTAAGATTTTGAACTTTTCAACACTTGTAAAAATAAATAACTTAACAGTAGAATAACAATATACTTTTTAAATTTAACTTTTTATGTTATTTAAAAACAAAATGAGTTTTATATTAAAACTTAGTTTAAGATTCCTGTTTTTCTTAAAACAAAATTAGATTGCAAAACTCGCGACAGTCGACTCTTTGATCCATAATTTAACATAAGAACATTTTAAGAACCAGAAAGTATTAAAACCTTTAAGGTAGAAATAAATAACACACGTTAATGCCCGATCACGTTGTAGACTTCTGTCATAAATAGTTACACAAGTGTGTTTTCATAGAGCAAGGTACATAAAAAACATATTGACGCGTTTGCGGCAGAAAGTAGGTAAACTTTGAACTTTTTAACGCATTGTTTTTTTTGACAGGTTATTATCTGAGAGTAAAAAATAGTTTAAGCGAATTTGTGAATCATGGAGGAAAAACATATTAAAGAGGTTTAAAAACATAAAGTAGTTATTATATACAAAATGAAGCCAGGGAAACAACTTATGAAAACTAACAACGAAGCTGCCAGAAAAGGCTTTTATAACGCGCGTTGTGTAACACTTAATTCACATTAGGGTTTTTGCGACGTCAGTTTTTCCTGATTCGCTTTTGAAGCAACTTCCAAAATCCCTTTGTGTTCATACGATGCAAGGTATATTTATAGCAGGTAGCCGCGAGATTACAACAATTGTACAATAAAACAAACAACAGGGCTTTTTATTGTTGTTATGTGGTACGAACTGTCAAACAGCGAAGGGGTTGATAAGAGACAAAAAAGACAAAAGATAAAGACAAAAAACTTGTTTACTTGTTTTCTATACAACATTTGACAGTTCGTACACAGAAAAAATTATTTTTCCAATTCAAACAAAAAATTTGTAGAATCAAACAATTTTTTGTCTGAAATCGGTCCTACAAACAAATTTGCATATTCAAACAATTTATTTGCATTTTGTTTACTGAAAAAAAACACTAATTTTTTCAAACAAATAATTTAACTGAATCAAACAAAAAGTTTACTGAAATTCAAAATCAAAAAAAAAAAAGTTTTTGCACAAGCAATGACGCGCACACAAGTAAGCACTGTATGAGAAGGTGACGGCAAAGCAGAGCCGCCGACTGGCTTTGAAACACATTTTTTTGTTGGAATAAATTTTTGAACGAAGTCTTATTTATACACACAACACAATGTTTTTCTTTATCACTCTCTGTTGCTGTATCCTTTCCTTTGCTAAAGAAGAAATGTAACCAAAAACGGCAGCAGACCGACTCGATATGTTTTTCGTCATCATTCTATTTTTGTATTTGATGTATTTAACCAAACAGTTTTAAAAAATTGAATACGGGATTTTGTTTCTTATAATGTCGTGTCTGCTATTGTTTTTCTTATAGTTGCACTTTTTTAAAGCGTCCAAAAATAGACTGTGTGTGTTTTTTGTTGTTGCTCTTATATTTCACATAAAGAAGTGTTGCTTACGATCAAATAAAAAAATGCAAAAAGACGACAACATTAAAGAGCGTTAAATATTTCATACAAAATTATGAAAACTTGACACCAATAACGCGTTTATTTTATTTTTGAAGAGTTGTCCACATTTTTGTTGGTTAAATAAAAATCAAACAAAAATATTGATTGAATCAGTAAAAATATTTATAGAAATTAAAAAAATTTTCAAACAAGCGGTTGTTTGAAAATAATTCGGCAATAATTTTTTCTGTGTACCACAAAACAAGCAAATAAAAAATAAACAGCTGGATTTCCGAGATAAAAACAATTTTTTGCACTGATTTACATTTTTTTGCAACGATTACCTCTATTATCCGGCATTACCTTTTTATCCGAAACTATAAAGGAATTATCTTTTTTTCGTTTTCTTTTGGAACTTCTGTAATCGATAACCGAGGTCTCACTGTATTTTCAACCTGACACTTAAAAGTAAGCAAAAAATTAAAACAAAACAAGAAGAAGTTAAAAGAGACATTTAAAAAACGACATGAAAAACACAAGCCGAATCTTTTTGTTTACCCCTCTTTCTTCTCTACACCGATCGCCATCAAACAAAAAGAGACGTCGAAAAATCGACGTCGTAGAAGTCCCCGTTTAAATTCCGTGCAACTTGCTATTTTTTATGCGCTAAAGATTTTAAACTCACGATGCCGGTCGACGAATTAACGCATGCTATGAACATTTACCTTAGGCTTTTCTAATTTGGTCACTAACGAAGGCGACCATTATTTCAGAATGGGGATTGTTTAATAACAACCAATATTTCTATGTGCTACGCACATCAGTACAAACACATGACAGCCCTCCACCTATGGAAGTGTATTTTAAAATCTAATCAAAAATCCAGACAGTTATTATGAACTCTAACTTTTAAGGATAAAATATAACTTTCTTTCGATTATAGAAGAAGTATTTTGAAAAATATCCAATTTTAATATGCGAAAAGGACGAACATAGTACTCGTACTATCGTTAAGTATTTTTAAGTAAATAGTTCCTAAATCGAATTTCGGGATTATCATTAATATTTTTGCGATTTATATCGTAATGATAAACTTTTTATTGTCGTTAGCTGTAGATGCTGAGTTTTTTATAACACATACAGTTGTCTAAATAATATGGAAAATTATACATCAACACTAAATTAAATAAAACACACGCACATTGCTGCTCGTCATATCAGACCAACATTCTTAGCTTATCTATGACTTACGTCCCAGGAGTTGTAAGCGCGATGCATTTTGCACCTTGATCACGATCATGATGATGACGATGGCGCTGAACATTCAACAACCGAACGGTTGGGTTTTGCTTAACAAAAGTAGACATGGCACAAAGAGGTGCCAGCTTCAGTAGTATTTGTGCTCTTTTGCGCATTTTGATCGTACAGTGACTGATCTGATTCTGTTTATCATCACAGTATTTTAACATAGCGGCCTTTAATAGTCAGTTATTCATTCGTTCAGACAGACAGTCAGTCACTTAACAAATCATTCTATTCTTACACCTGATGCTCTTTGTACATTTTATTGGGAGCCTAAGAGGTCAATCTGATGTGCTTTGTAGGCCATCAGGTCGGCATCAGGTGCCCGTGTTCCACCTCCGCGTGGTGACTCCAGTTGGCTAAGGAACAGGGTTAATATCAAGAAACTATACTATCCTTCTCAGGAAGGGTAGAAAAATACTTAGAGAGCCGCTTTACCTCTTTGTAATTATAGCGAATGATGAGAGAAATACATAGGTCCAAGGACCGGGTTCAAATATTAAGAGGAATCCCCTTTTGGTAAAGACATGGTGCTTGGCCAACAATCAGAAATTGAGTCCCGCCTGGGTTCCGCAAAATACCAAAAGCTGGCCATATATCATGAAACACGGTGGCATGCTTGGGGCATAAATTCCCCTATCAAGGTCGTATATATGAAATTTTCTCCTTTTATATAGTGGCAATGAATGGAAATAATTAAACGAACTATGAATTGGCAACAATACGGCTAATCATAGAGAAGTCGTTTGGAGGTATCAGAAGAAAAGTATTTCTTTTCTGCAGTAGAATCGTTACCATGAAATCCTTCGGGACTAAAAAGTAGAAGTTGCTCGAGGGGCTGGACTAGGTCTGTCGTGTTGATATCTTCACTCGGTTGCCGACAACATCTGAAATGACAGGGCTCTTGAAGTTTACGGATTTCCTGAGTCTGGGGTGTGCACCAATGCACCCTCCAACTGTTATTTTGGCACCACGGGAAGTCATACAGCCCCCCAACCTGGCATGACTGTATGGTGAGGACTCTGCTTGCAGGGTACACGTGCTGGTTGTGGTGCATCCTTGTGATGCTTGATCTTAGGATCGTTGTTGTTTTTTTGACAATACCGAAAAGGTAGGTACCACGTAAAATCTAACCCCATCTGTACTTTTTGTTTTGTTAAGCAGAAAATATCATTTGTCAAAAGAGGAGGCGATGTAACAATCTTAATGCAACTTGTTGCTGTTGTTTGAGGTAATGATGTGTTGATGATGTCCAACGAGATGGATGGATGGATGCTTGATGGTCGCTTGGCTAGTCGGTGGTAGTTTTGAGTAATAAGTAAGTGGATGCCTGTAGCATTCTAGAAGTGGGCAATAAAAACATAAATATAATATTTCACAATGCAAAAAAAAATTGCACAAAAACAAACGAGATGTACATAAATAAATAATAAAGTTGGTTTAAAGAAAATTAAAAAAAAAAAAAACAAAGAAGAAATTCAACAAAAAGAGACTGAATAAGAAAATTTTATAGCGCGTGCTATACGCATAATCATCACAAGCTTGTTTAGCTGCTTAAGCAAAAAGTTGAATGTTATTTGCAATTATTTGCGCATGCGCCCCTTCACTCGAACTTCAACTGCATCTTGTATAAGGATCGTTGCACAGATGTACAAGCAAGGAAGCATTGTTAACTTCATCTAAAAAGCTGTAAAAGATTCTACTTTTTGCAGCATTTGTTGCGCGGTTTTTATACTTATATAATTTTTTTTTTTTCATTTCTTTGTTGTACTTAAAATATTTTGTAATGTTTATTCAATAAACCTGCCGCATTTTACCAACTCCAGCTGCTTGGTTGCTTGGATTTGTTTTTGTATTTTCGTATTTACAGTGGAGCAGAATTAAAGTAGGTATGTGGGTTTTTTGAGTAAATGAAAATTATACATCTTTTTTTTTCAATTATGGGATCTCAAAGTGGAGCACTGTGTAGATGCGGTAGGTCTATAACTTAACGCCATTAAACTCATGAGACTTGAGTCATGATAAGTCGGTGATTCGACTTTTGGAAAACATGCAAGCAGAATTTAACATAAATACGAAAAGTATCAAACAGCCTTTCTATGGGAAGACCTAATTTACTAGGCCTTGGTATGCCGACCAAGTCAGCAATGCAACAAGTTGGATCTTTTTATTTCTATAAAAAGATCCACGTAAATTCAAATAAAGTTAAACAGTTACAGACTAGAATTTCCTTTCACAGCTGCCAGTTACCAGGGAAGGATGATACTGTAATTAAGTCTAATAATTTCTTTAGCCAATCTTCGTTTTATTATGATTATTTAAAAAAAGTTAAACTTCTTTGTTGCAACCTGCAAGCTACGGTAACCAAAAATTTCAGGTTATTACAGACCTAGTTAAAGTTCTGAAAGTCAGACAACAACAACCTTTAAGTTTTTAAAATTGTTTCATGTCCTTGAATCCCAACATTGGGAAATCAGGCGCCTTCTGAAGAATTGCCTTCGCTGTTATTATGACCATTTTCTAATCAGCCCACTGTGGTATGTTTAAGTTAACAGCAGACGAAAGGACAGACAGACAGCAATGATCTTCAAAACAAAAACAACATAATTTTTGTGTTTTTCCTTCGTTTCACGTTCTGCTACCGTGTTTAAAAAGTTCTTATTGAATAGTAAGTTGTGTTATGTGTTGCATTCATTTTTTTTCTTTTCATCAATAAATGCACTTACTGCTGCCAGAACGTTGCATTGAACAGTTGCATTCTTTGTAGCATTTGTTGCATTTTTTCATTCAAAAACAAGACTGTGGAATTTTTGTTGGTGCGTGTTTGGCACATGTTACTTATTCGCAAAAAAAAAAAAAAACATTCACTGCAGCACACAGACACACTCCCAGTACATCTTGCATATCTTTTGAAAGGAGCAAGATGTATTGCATCAAAAGTTTTTGAGGTTTTCTTATGTTGTGTCGGTTACAAAAGTAGTTGGTCCACCACATGGGCCGCTAAATGCAGCATGTTTTGTGTTTCATTTATTTTTTTTTTAATTCCTGTTGCCGTGTTGTTTATAATGATGTTGATGATGAATATTGAGTGGCAGCACTTGATAAATTCACGCATTACAATTCATTTTTATTTTCGCTACACAAGTGCTACACTTTGGACATGCGTTTATAAAGTTTTTTGAAGTATATGTGACGGTATTAGGGAGATCGAACGGATAGTATTCGACCGGTTTTAACTGGTTAAAATGTCCATTTTTTAAATATCGAATAAACCGGTTATTTTGGTTAAATAAACCGGTTATTTTTGTAATGTGTAATTTATATACGTTTTCCTTACTTTTGCTATAAATGTACCCGTAATTTAAGTGCTTTTCTTATTGAATATTTGGCAAACTTAAACTTTTTATGAAGAATGGCACAACAAAATGTAACCAAAGTCAAAAAACGTTATGAGCATTTTAAATACAAATCGCTTATTAAAGCGTGTGTTATTGTTAAAAAAAACCAAAAACAATTCAAAATACTACCAAAAAATATGTTCAGCTTAAAAAGTAATTAGCAATTGGACAGTATTATAAGTATTATGCTATTTCGAACTGATTTTAAAGACAATGGTGCTAAATGGGCCGTAAAATGATAAGTTGCAAAGGTATTTCAACGTCACGACTTAATAATCGCCTTTAATTAGTTCACAAGTTTGACATAAATATACTCCAAGCAAAACTTGACTCTGTTCCAAGTAGTTCTTAAGAGACTGCAAATAATACTTTACTTAAATATGATGCCAAATATTATTGGGTGAAATATTAGCCTGCCGTGTTGCCAATAGGGTATTCATTTAATCGGGCTTTTGCTTAAATTAACCGAGGTTTTGGTTTAATCGGTTAATAATCGGTTAATTTTGTTATTGATCGGTTAACCAATTAATAAAGTTTTGTTATAAACTAAGTAATTTTTAATAATTAAAAATGCAAAAATTATTTATTATTGGAGTCTTTTAGTAAAAATTGAATTCTTGAATTAAAACGAGCAAACAAAAAAGTAATAGTATGAAAAACACATTTTATAATTTATTCATAATATTTGTATGTATTTATTAAAAAAAAACTGTGAGATTTTTTTATTAATTATTTCAATAGTTTCAGATTTTATAAAATAATCTTTTGGAAAAATAATTTGATTTAAATATTTAGAATTGAAGCGATTCTTTTCTTTAGTTTTGATAAAACTTGATTTGGAAACAAGCTTTCACTTATCGATGATGTTTGAGAAATCGGAAGCAACCCATAATACAGATTTAAGATTACGCATTGCACATGTTTACAAAATTCAACTGTTTCATATGACGTCACTTTAGCATTTTATACACATGTTTGTTTGCTTGTGTTTATATATTTAAGCGGTACTTATACGCTGATGTGACGTAGATGCGCAGAAACATTTCATTTTTAAAAGCTGAATGCGATATCTTGGTTTCTTTGTCCTTTTCCAGGATTTCTCTCAACATATAAAATCTTCCATTATGCCATTATTTCGGCTAATTTTGTTAAAGATTGTTTGTGTTACAATCGAGAGCTTCTTCTATTGTCAAGTCATCATCTGACTCATCCTGCAAAGCTTAGCACCGAACATTCTGCAAAAAAAATAAAAACGAACCCCTAGTTTCTGATTTTGTACTGTATTTTAAGAATGTATTTCTCGAAGGAAATATATTGTAGGAAAAAATATTTTCCAAACATATTCCTTTTTTATATAAGACGAAATAAATAATTAAAAACGCAAAAAATATGTTATAATACTACAAAAAACTAAAAATATTTGTTACATCTGTTAATCGGTTAATCGACTGGAATTAACCGGTTTAATCGTTAATCGAAAATTGCCAATTTTAAATTAACCGATCAGTTAATCGGGAATGAATACCCTAGTTGCTAATGACGGAATGCTTATTAAGGCACTAAAAAATCCTAGGAAGTTCTATCATATCGTCATGCTTAAAACTACAACCTATCGGCGGAATCAACGATATGGGGAAATACATCAGTTTTATTTATTAAAACACCTATAACTTAAAACAAAATTGAAGGAATCAAACCATGTCATTGAAGGTTTTAAATTGTGATCGACGAATTTATAGCATGCTCATATAACTATTCGTTTCTATAATGCTGCAACAAAATAATTTGAAATATATAATCCTGGCTAAGAGGTTTTGTTTGCAACTTTTTAAAAATATGGTTCAAGTCTACTGATTAGGGTTTTTTCCCGGGAATTCCCGGGAATTTCAATTATTTTATTTCCCGTTTTCCCGGGATTTTTCTTGCGGGATCCCGGGAAATAAAAAAATCCTCATAATTTCAGAAAATAGCTATTTATACTGTGAAATTTAGTTTTCTATTCTCTAAAAATTAGCAGCTGTGGATGGGTTGTGGATTAGATCAATTACAAGAAGTGAGTACATGTATTTAAATCAATGTCTCCTGATGCAATAAATCTACTAAAAGCAGAATGGGCAGTGCTACAATTGATAATTATTACATTTAGTGAAGTGAAGAGTAAATAAAGTACATTAATTCATAATAAGATGCAGGCAGTAAAGTTTCATTGTCCATGAACAAGTCTTAAAAATAGGAGATACCTAAACATATCGCTCCTTTATTGCAACATAGTCATATCTACAAAAACAAAAGATCTTGGAAAAATGCGATTAAAGTTTTCAAAATGTACCGATTTAAAGATATATTTTGCTATAACTTCGGTTCAGTTGGAGATATAATACGAGAAGGCATGAAGGAAAACTTTGCTTAAGTTACTTAAAATTTTGAGATATGACTATGATGCAATGAAGGAGCGATATGTTTATTAGGTGATAAACACAAATTACCCGTGAAGTGCGGGGAAACCGAAATAAAATAAAATTTTTGAAACTCGTGTAAGATACTACAACATACAACTTGAAAAACACATTGTCCTAAAGATTACAAATGGACCTATTGAAATGAAAAGGTTTGTAAGAAGCAGTCGGGTTGATGCTATTATTGCATCAACCTTGACATACATTTGACTGATATAGACGTTGCTTATAAAAAAGAAAAAATTGCTTCTGATTGTGAATCCGAAGCATGCACTTTTAACTATTTGTCCAACCTCGGTAAAAAATTAACGAAATCGGAAACATGATAATTAGTAAATAAAATCAGAAATATACTTTTTGACGACTTACTAAGCGCTTTGAGTGTGTCAGAAAGTTATTTCCTAAGCCGTTAAAAAATGTTATATATTTCTTTAAAATATTTTATCTATTTTATTAATAACCTTTTTGATTTCATATCTTGAGTATCTTAATTTTTATTTTGTTTTTATTTTTGTTTTATGAATTAAATTGTTATCTTTATGTTATCTTTTTATCTTGTATCCAGAGCATAATAATACTGAATAAAAGCATAATAATAGGGAATAAAGGCGTGAGGTGATAATAATTCAAGTTCCTATTTCAATCTTCAATTAATTTTTTAGTATTGAACCATTTCTTTAACTTTCTTTGTAAACAAGTTCCCTTACGTTTTTTTTTTTTAATAAAAGTTTTTTTCATTAATTAATAACAAAATATACTTTGTATTATTTATATGGAGCGGGATCCCGGGATCCCGGGAAATTTAAAAAAATTTCCCGCTTTCTCGGAATCGAAAAAGTCCGGGAAAAAAAAAACTCTACTACTGATTCATTTAGACGTGCTTAACCAGCAACAAATTAAAACTCATTTAAAATAAATTTGGGAGAATATCTCAAATAATAAATTTATTAAATTCCTATAATTTTTTAAAACCAAAGTTTTTCAAAAATTCTTAAGCTACCCTGCGGGAAATTTGGGTCAATTGGTTCAACGGACTGGTCCTGGGAGTTGTGAAAATAGAACAGGTACAAAAAGAAAGAACTCATGGCCAGTGAAAGAAGAACCAATCATGTATGAAGAACAAAAATGTAGAAAAAGTAATGAATTACTGTACAGTCTTTACCGGTGGTGTGACACATTTTTAGGGACTTTCTAAAATGTTGTTCTTGAATTTAATTCTAGGACTTGTTTTGTTGAAATAATTCTACATTGTATTGAAATAATACTACATTGTACTAACTGACACTAAACACGTTCATTGAGACTGGTCATATGGTGTCAATTGACCCCCTCCAATGATAACCCCATGTAAAAGTGATAGGTCTTATTCATATAAGGTGTTAGAACTAGAATCGGTCTCTACCACCAAATACCTATCACGGGACTACTTTGGTGTCAGTTCGCTTCCCTCTAGGGTATGTTCACACCTATGAAATATTTGACGTCCTACACGTAACCACTAGTTTTCTTAAAGAATTGTTTGCTTTTGCAAAACATTTGGCAGTTTCTAAATTACATTATACAATTATCATCTTAGGAATAAAGTTTAGTAAATAAATAGAAATTGTTATAAATAAATTTTATCGTCAAATATTTGTTACGTCTGAACATACCTTAAGCCATATCTATGCGTTTTGTTGGTCCTTTACTTTCGTGAATTGTTTTGTTTTTATTCAAATTAACTTTTTATTACAAAAACTAATTTGATTTTTTGTATTTTTATGTATTCGATTTAAAACCGGTTAACCAACTATTTTTAAAATGCTTAACCGAGAACCGGTTTTTTGAAAATCGCAGCTATTCGGAATATTCGAAAACCGGATATTGAAAAAAGTCGAATAATCGATCTCTATAGACTATATTAATTTGTTTTTTATAAAATTTTCTTTTATTAGAATAAAAATTAATTTCATTTTCATTAAACTGTGATTAACGACGATAAAGATTGAATTTAATAACATTGAGACAGTTTGATCGTTGTTAAACAAAATATAAAGTTGTTGTCGATTTTGACTCATTGTTGACGCTGTGTGTATATTTTAAAGTTTGTTCCTATAAATAATTTCTTGTATATTTCTTTTTAAACATCTCAACAAATAATGAAATCTAACCTTTGCCCTGATTCACTTATTTTCACGTTTGCAACATCTTGGCAAATTCAAAACTAAAAGACCCATAATTTTCCGAAATATATAATGATTAAATACTTTTTATTCGGGGCGTGCGATTAATTTATTTATCAAAAATTGGATTTAAAGGCCATGATACGCTATCGCACAAGTCGTACGTATATTGACAAAAATACATCCCTGATCTAATTATGTTTTAAAAAATTTTAAAAACCAATAACAACTAATCATGACAGGGCTGTATTTTCTTCAAAATACGTACGACTTGTGCGATAGTGTATCACGGCTTCAATCAATTACTTTATTAACTAAAAACTTGATTAATCGAATAATGTGTCTTATTGGGACTCTATCATATAGTTCGCTGTTAATATTCGTCTTTGACAAGATATTAATACACAGCGCGACACATAAAATGCGCACTCTATTTTGATTTCCGTTTCTGAGAGTACTAATCGAAACTAGTAAAAACCCATCTGGGTTTGGCCAAAAATTGTCAATTTAATTTAATAAGAGCTACAAATACAATTAAAAATTATATTCTAACTTAATTAACCAAGCAAAAGTAACGTAGACCTTCAGCCCGTTGTAGTAAAACAGACCAGAGTCTATGGCGGAAATCGAACCCGCAACCCTCCGACTGATAGACTAGCTCACTACCAACTAGCCTACCGGGGCACCCAAATTGTCAAGCACTGATGCCGTTTTTTCGAACTAATTTGTTTTACACTTATTCCATACCTACCTTAATGCTGGAGACAGTAGAGCAAAATTCCAATCGGTTTACAAGATAAAGCCGTACGATATTTAACGTTTTCTTTGAAAAAAAAAAAATCTAAGAATCTAGTTTGATAATGCAATAAAATATAAGTCGGAGCTAAGCCAGAAAAATTCAAACGTGGTTTTGCTACTTTCGATAAGTACAACCAGGAACCTAAATTAAAATTAAGTGCACATTTGATGACCTTGAAAATTGTGCACTGTGATATCTAATATGCTTTGCTATTTGGTTGTATCGTCTTCGATTGGCCATTTTCCTATTGCCATCAGCCTAAGGTGTGGCTAACGCTGCTTCATATTTGAACTGTATTTCATTTTAAGGCATTATTTACAATTGTAGTTATTTACAAATAATATAAGCAACATTAAAAAACCTTCAATTTAAATCGATCACATTTTAGAGGAACCCCAACAAAATGTTCCGTCTTAAAATTCTCGGGAATTTGAATATTGAACCCCAGTAGTGCTGCTGTGCAAAATTAACGTTTGCTAACTATACCAGACAAAGAGTAAAACAGACTTAAAAAAAGATAAAACAACGGACACGTCAAAACTAAAACGCTCAAATCAATCGAATGATCATTATATTCGTTTGTATCACTAAAATCAGATGCGGAATGTTGATCGTGTCGTTTTTTGTTTTATTTGCGTTTAACGCAAAAGAGAATAAAAGATTCCAATGTTATGCCAAATAAGGATTTGTCACGTGCGATTTGTTACTTTATATTCAGTAATCATACAAATGGCGGTATTGAAACTACAGGCAGCAGAATCAGAATCTGGCAGCAGCATCATCGTCATCTCATCAACTTCATCTGTAACTCATACATAAATAAATAATAGTTTGTATTGACGATCAGAAGTTCAAAGGAATTAAAACTCATTTTCTTACAAAAAATAATCAACTTTAACCCATTATTGGTCGCTATCATAACAAGCAGGAATTTTTTAAATCCCTTGCAGGGAGGTGCTTTTGAGACTTCAATTAAGAAATTGTATCTCCCGATTTGTAGTTGTCTTTATATGGACTGGTCGAAAAATCGACCAATGGCCGAAAACAGTAAAAAAAAATCATGTTATTTTTTTGTAAAAAAATATTGTTTTAGGCTTAATTTATGTAAATTTATTAAAAAATGTCTTTATTACAAATCTTAATGGTAGTCTTTGTAAATATATGTATTTTTGCATGTAAATATACATAGTATGTTTCTAATAATTGAATTGATTATGGCGGATAATAGATGATGAGTAAAAAAATTACATAAGCACCTACCGTGTTCGACCAATCTCATGGTGGTCCTAACCACTGGGTGACAAATAGTGCGTTTACCAGCCTTTGAAGCCGACTTCAAGTCGTGACTCCGGGGGCTACTGAATATCGTGTCATCAGAAAGGTCTCTGTTCAGCCACGATCTAATGAGATATGTCAATTTAGAACTATGCCGACTACCAAATTTGACCAGTGAAAGTAACACAACGAAGTGGCATATCCTTTTAATTCACATACCCTTGGGGATTTAGGAGTATGCTAAAATCCACTGTATGTAAATCCACTGTATTGTGACTTCAGTTCGAAATTCAATTTGTGAAAGAGGTCCATTGTGGTGAAAGCTGAAACCATCCATATCATGATTATACTCCAGAATTGCTTTCAGCTGGGCAACAGTTTTTACATTAGTCATTGATTCGGCTGAGTAGTTATTGATAATTACATTGGCTACAGCTGCATTCCCGCGCTCATTCAATAGACAGATGAGATGATAGGAAGAATTGTCAAAAAAAAACTATGTTTATGACAATCGGGATCGGGCACGTTAATTATCCAGTAAATCCAAAATAGTTTGAGCACCATATAAAATACTGTAGAATTAATCTCCACTTTCAGAGCATATGCAAAATGTTTTAAGTCCGAAACGTATTGGTTTTCTCTTAACGAACATTTTGCACGAGTGTCACTCAACATAGGAACTATTTGCATAAAATGCATACAATTTTTATTGCGAACATCAACAAGTGGGCAAACTTTAACAAAACAACATGTTGTATTTTAGCAACTAGTATATAATAGATGTAAATACCTTTTAGATGTTCTGAGCCGATTGCCAATATGAGGTAGTGATACTGTAGCGCTTCCGGCCAGTGGTCGATTTTTCGACCACCATGGATGATAGGCATTTATAAGTCACAAAACTGGTCAACTACAAACTGATTTTTGTCGATTCTAATAATATACTATTCATGCTTTAAAAATAATGAAAAATAAAATAAATTTTTTTATATACTTTTTAATCGGAAAAAGGTGTTAAGAATTGGCTTTTATTAATTTATCCTCTTACCAAAATATTTTATAAAGTCTTTAGAAAATGAATTTATTACTAATATATTAAAAATCATTCCAGATTTTATTTTTGTGAAAACAGATCATTATAGTAAACTTTAAAGATATACGTTACAAAAGGTACTGGTCGAAAAATCGACCAGTGGCAGAAAACGGGTTTTACTGGTACTCGAAGTAAATTTACGTTACAAAAGGTACTGGTCGAAAAATCGACCAGTGGCAGAAAACGGGTTTTACTGGTACTCGAAGTAAATTTAACGAAATTAAAAATATACATATATATACTCGAAGTAAATCCAATTGAGGACATGAGAGCCAGAGTGGCATAAATACTTAAACAATAGGAAAGTAAAGCGCTATCAAACTTTTCTACCCACACCACAATAGTGGAGAGGGTATTATGCATTTGTACTAAATAGTGCTTGTAACATCCTAAAATGTTGGTTCTTGGCCCATCTTAAGTATTTTCGTCAGCATTGGCAGGACGTAAAGTTAGAAATTAGAATAAGATTGATTACTTATTGTTAGTTTATATGAAATATGTATATGAAGATTCAATAAATAAATTTAAAAAAAAATTACCAGTAAATCGTTAAATATTCTATATCTACAATTGTGAAAAATTCTTTTAAAATAAGAAAGTAATATTCATTTGATGTATAAATTCTGACGTTTTTTTTCGACATTTTTAGCTTAAAGTTTTTTCCATTTCCCCCAAATCTAAAACACATATGTATACAAGTCTTAATTGACACCTAGAAATAATCCCTCAAAGATACCACCATGAGTATATTACTTTAAGAATCAGAGTTGCCAGAAACGCTGGTGTCAAAATATTGGTTGTCTAAGTTAATTCATGCGGGCAAACTTTTCTGCAAATCAAAAGGATAAACATTTTTGAGAATCTAGAACTTGAGACGTATTTTAATTAGGATCCAGAATCATTGGAATGAAAGAGGTTTAAAAATTAAGAAAACAGGTCGAACATGAGCTGAAGCCGAGAGACATCGAACCCCTTTTTGCACGTCGATAATCCTGTTTAAGCCCTTAACAAAAAAAAATGGATCAAATAAAACTGTAGCAACGAGCAAATTGAAACAAAATAAAGCGAATTTTATATTTTAAAATGCTAAGATATATAAATAAAAACAAAAAATTTTATTTAAAATTTTTGCAAAATATGTCATTTGAAAAATCCTCAAATTTTGGAGTATAAATCGTCAATAGTCCATCTTGTAACTCAAAAATTGTCAACATTTTTGTATGGATGGCTTTATGTTTATCGTTGTTGAACTGTTTTGGTACAACACTGATCACTTAGCAGTTTTTGTAACGGCTTTTACAATAAATGATATTTGTACTGTGACTAGAGGTCGATTTTGAATCGACTTTTGCAATATACATACATGCGGTGAGGACGAATTCTCTGTATGTTCTCATGTTTGTCTTCATCGACCGGATGTTTTCGTCTTATGTGAAACTCATGTATCTGATAATTCGGTTTCCATTGATTTTCTGATTCCTGGGTATCACCTTTGATTGCTATTTTATCTAGATATGTAGGGGTCAGGGTTGTCAGATTTGTTTGAGCCCCACCGCCAAACCAGATGTCAGAAATCGCCAAACGTCAAATTTGTTCAGTTTTCGTAACATTTTTTTTTTTTAATTAAATTTTGCATACAAAAAAAAGCTAGTATAATATTTAAGTCGAAAATCGCCAAAAACTGAAAAAAAAATACAAAAGTCACCGAAAGTAAATTTTGATTAGTTTCTGTTATTTTTTTTTTTATTAAATAAGATAAAATGGAGATCATATATTCAGTTAAAAAAAAAACTAAAATTAAGTACACAAATCTATAAGAATGTACACTTCAGCCATATCGACTTTATTCCTGGGGCCTAATTCTGGCATTCGTGATCGATTCGAAAGCAATTTTATTTCAGTCAATACTGAACGAATCGAAATTATTGTTTCAGTATTGTGAAACTCAAATGAATGCTTTACAATAACGAAAAAATATTTCCAATTCATTCAGTATTGACTGTAATAATTAGGAATTAAATTGCTTTCGAATCGAGAAATTACTCGATCACGACTGCCAGATTCTGGCCCCTGGTGTTTGACCTGCATACATTCATGCTTTGTGATACATTCTATTAGAATTAAATAGTAACAGAACATAGAATTCACTTTAAATGATAACAAAACAAAAATCATGTGAAAAAAAGTTGCCCGATTTTTTTAAGTTAGTAATGATAACAAAAAATGACAAACTGTTAAAAAATCGCTGAAATAATATAAATGAGGAAAATAGCCAAGTAAATCGCCAAAAAAAAAAGTCGCCAGTCGCCAAATGGAAAATCCCACCGCCAAACACGATTCAAATCGCCAAGTTTGGCGAGAAATCGCCATATCTGACAGCCCAGATAGGGGTCACAGATTGCTAAACAGATATGTAAAAAGTGATGTGTGGAAAAGGCACAAATCAGTTTTCGCAACTTTCGCAGCTTTCGAAGATAAGACAGTAAGCTTTTTTTGGTAGTGAAGTGGCAATGTGTAAGAACAGGCCGCAACAATCAACACAAAAAATAACAAAACACAAACCACGTTATGCAAATGCATTAGTATAAATAAATTTATGTAGTAATGTTGTTTTGTTTTATAATGTTATTTACTTACTTAAATATTATTTACTCGTGTTGTGGTAAACTTAAAAGTTAATTTTTACAGCAGTTTTGCAAATAAATCTCAACTTAACAAATGTTTGCTTAATGAATTGCGGCTTAAAAGATGATGCAAAGAGAAATGCAAAAAGGGCTGCTTTCGAAGAAAGAGACAAAAAAAACGCAAAATATTCCTGCTCGAGACGTATCTGTTTAGTAATCTGTGGTAGGGGTTTCGCTATGTACACACACAATGAAGCTGTGTACCAGCGCCAGCAATCAATGGTTCAATGCATACTATTTGCATTTCCGGTTTCTTTACAAAAGTCCAAATGCGGGAAGGGATATTACCTTATTAGGCATCGACTTCCTTTCCAACACAATATCGAAGATTCTTGAAAATTGTCTGGACAGTGAAATCGTTGTTACTGGAGATTTAAATGTCCACAATTCTTCTTGGCTTCAGCCATACAACTTATAAAGGCCAATATGTTGAGCTAGTTGCCGCGCACAACACACGTCGCATGTGTTGATGGGCATCAACACAACACCCTTGACCTCTTCCTCTCTTCGCACCATCAAAAGTACGAAGTTTAAATTCTAGCACCTCTCGTTAACTTGGATCATTGCACCATTTCCGCCTCTTTTTCGTTCTTCGAACTTCGGAACGTTTAACGACAGGCTACGAAACGCCGAATATTTGTAACGGAAAAGTACGTTGGGCTGAGCTCAATGCCATAGCGAAAATGGTTGAAAATGTTAAAATGCTAAAAAAGCTTCGAATAAACCTAGATCTAAGTCTAAGTTTAATCAGACGTGCTAATTAGCAGTCAGATTCAGAGAAAAAACATTAACAAAAACGCTGATACTGAATTGCTACCCAAAATAGAAAGGTCTTCCTGTTGAAGTCTTCCCTCACACTTTCAACATGAATAAGTTTAATTCGAATGTTCACAAGCACTACTCCCTCCATCCTCCTTCCCATAATCTATTTTCGTAGTTCCAACACAATGCAATGCATTAGAGTTCTGGTCCTAACAAAAAAATCTAAATCCGTGCATAAAAACATTTTTTTATTTTTCGAATAGATTTCAAAATAATTAGAAAAAAACCATTTCCTGTAAAATTCGTGTTTTGGCGCTTACGATCATTTCGCAAAAAAGGGCTGATGTGTTTATTTAACGTAAAGTTGGTGGCAATACTACAACAATCCAAAAACAACAGAGGTATTCTGCATTGCATTGTACGTTCTTACGGTTCGACATGCCAACCGTTTCTAACAAATACAAAACAAATTGTTTGTTTTACAAAAATCTTTGGTTGAAAAGATTCCGCAAAGGCTATTAAAAAGTACTCATTTGTTTCTACTTTGGCGACAATTTTGCATGAATTTGTTCCCCCATTTAAATTTAATTCTTTTAAAATCCTGCACGAGCATCATGGGCCATCCACATAGCGAAGGCGTTAAATGCCGTTGCATCGTTGATTTTTCAATGGTCTTCTGTTCGTTTCATTCAAGTGTATGCGGCATTTGTACTTTAAATCATTTATCCTCCTAATATGGATTTCTTTATTCAGCTCGGGCACAAGCCCGATATTTATTTCTCTGATTGTATGAATATGATCAAAATGTCAATAAATAAAATACGCCTATAAACAGAGACACAAACATATTCGTTACAGGAATGTTCATAACCCGGCAGGCGCCGTTTCCTAACCATATTAAAATAGTCGACATTGTACAGTTCCAATATTAATGACCAAGTCCATATGGCCCTCTATACACATACATGCACACACATACTAATGTCATGTAAGTCTGTTCTTGCATTTTCTACATGTGTAAACACAAATCATTATTACGAGTGTATGACTCCTCATTGGGATTCAATTTATCACTCCTGTACAACGTCTGGCTCTTCATAAAAACAAGAATTTCGAAATTAAACGATTGTTCAAGATAAACTGAGGGAAACTTTAATTACATGTTTAGCACATTTGTCGCAAATGAAACCAAATGTTGATACGAGAACTTTCAACAAAAACAAATACATTATTATATTGATGAAGATAATGAGACATATGTAAGCGAAATTTTTTTAATAAACCTTAAATATTTTTTCATTAATTTTATTGGAATTTTTATAAAGACTCATACAGTGCACAAGGAATTATATCAACTAGGCACGTGGCACTTTTTTAAAGAAATAGAAATACATTTAAAGTATTCACAAACAAATTTGAAGATATTTAGGATTAAGAAAGTTAAAGCGGAATTGGATAGTAGTCCCAATTGTTGTTGTTAATAACTTCTATATCTACATAAATACATAGGCGCATATTCATAAATTACAATTACAATTAAACTAGCCTCAATACTTGCAACGCGAAATGAAACTAGACTATTGGTAGAGCAAATCTTTCAAAGGGTTTTGAAAAGTTAGCTCGCGTTCCCGATATATCGGTCCTTGTAAACTAATGCGACAACCTTTTTCAGAAATGCCTAAGTGGAGTAGCCAAATATGTTTGTGGTGGCTTTAACCTTAGGATTCTCGGTAACTTTTAACCACTTAGTTCTCCTCTTGGTCTGGCCAGATCACAATTAGAAAAGCTAAAAAACCCAATTAAATAAAAAGTTAATAAATATATTTTTTAATTGAACGTACCTATGCTTATTATTTTGGATTATACGAATTTATTATATAAGTTTTTTATTTCATTATTTTATTCTACATGCAAGTCATGGAAAATGTAGTCTTTGATTTCGCTCATTGCTTTTTCGCATCTACCACATCTGAAACGAGTTTTGCGTTTTTTAACCCTCCACCGCAATAAGTTGTGAAGAGGGTATACTAAGTTTGTCATTCCGTGTGAAACTTTTTTATTATTCATCTCAGACCCCATAAAGTACATATATTCTGGCTCCTTGATAATTCTAAGTCGATTTAGCCATGTCCGTCTGTCCGTCTGTTAAAAACACGCTCACTTTCGAAAAACTCAAGAAAAACTCAAGCAGTTTGGGATTAAAATCCAGCAAAATCGGTTCAGTAGGATCAGAGCTATGAATCAAAATGTGGAACCACCACTTTAAAAAATTGATAATTTTGTTACGAAAACTAACAAAAATAGTGGAACAGTGCACGGAATGATATGAGATTTTGCAAAAGTTCGTTTTATTCGACTGAAAATCACACTGTAAAATTTCGTGAAGATCGGTCCATAATTTACCCTAGGCCCCATATAATATCTACTCCCGGAAAATAGTTTAGTACGCTTAAAACCGTAATTAATAATGCTATCATAACAGAAGTTGGCACGTAACAGTTTTATGGGACTAGAAATGGCACTGTAAAATTTCGTGATGATCGGTCCATAATTTACCCTAGGACCGATATAAGCCCTACTCCCGAAAAACAGTTTAGTACGTCGAAAAACGTAATTTATAATGGTATCAGAATAAAATTTAACACTTCACAGTTTTAAAGGACAAAAAATAGTATATAAAAATTTTTGGTATGATCGGTTCATAATTAACCTTAGATCCCATATTTAGCAGCCTTCTGAAATTTACTGTAAACGCTTAAACTTATTGTACTACTGTATTAAAAGTTATTGAGATTTATGTTTTTTAATACCAGAAATCACTCTGCGGAATTTTGAGAAGATTGGTTCATAGCTTACCATGGCTCCAATAAAAATCCCCCTCCTAAAAATCATTTAAGTTCGGCTTAAACTGTTACGAATCAAGATTGTCAGTCAATAATTAAATATAGGTCTAAACCGCAACCAATTTGAATGCTGATGTCTGTTTTAATAAAGATAAATAAATATCACTTCTGAAATATTCGAACTGTAGGTGGAGGGTATCAAAGATTCGGCACAGCTACTAACTCTAACTTAGTAGTAGCCGTAGTCCTGTTTGAAAGATATTGGAACCAAAAAAAAATTTGGTCTGGCCAGACCAAGAGGGTCATTTCATAGACTTTATATAAAAATGGAGTTTTAACACACTAATTGGCTCCTATCGAATCCAAATTAGTTTTTTTCGATTAAGCACATATCATTTATAGAATTCACGTCTCTGTTTTTTTGATTTTTTGTAATATTCGAAAAATATTGCAAGCAAAACACAAATTTGGTTTGGCCAGACCAAGACGGTAATCCTAGTGTCTATAGATTTTAAATGCTTTATGCTGATAAGTAGACTCTTAAAATCTGCATAGTGCAATAGGAAAAAGGGCATGGACCGCTTTCAGTTACGGAATAAACTCAAAACGGTTCAAAAATCAATTGAAAAAGAAAATTCAATTCACTCGATTTATTGCATGCTTAAATTAAAATGCTCTTTTACTAATAAAGCAAACCCAAACTCACTGAGCTATGATTTCCCAAAGACTTGGCTACTTTTTTTGCATGTGTTAACCAAACTTGAGGCTTAAACTTTTCAAGTTTTAGTCTGCGTTTACACTACGAATGTTTTTTTTTCAGAACGTAAGAATTTATTGGTGTGAGGGGAAGAGAACATGATATTTTTCTTACCACTCTTTAAAATAAACTCGAGACTTTCTGAAAGAAAGAATTCATAGTTTGAACCTAGACTTAATACAAATTGCGCTTAGGATTTTAACTGAAGCAAATAACCATAATATTCGTATGTTTAGTAAAATAGTGGATTTTCAAAAAGGTAAAATTTGTATGTCAGTACCAAAACATTTTAATGCAAACCACCTTATACAATGACATAAATCTAAAAAAAAATAAATAAATTTAATGTTTGAGTGCACGCGTATTTCTACTTAGTATCAATCAATTTATTGATCTGCATACATTATTTTATTGACACTGGAATTGTTTTTTGATTTTGTCTATAGTTGAGTGCATTTCACTTTATTTGCTGGTAAATTAAGACGTTTGTTCTACCCAGCTAACATTTGAAATATAATTTTTTATGAAATCCCTGACTCTTTTATGAGTATCTTCAATAACAAAAAAAAGTGATAAATTACTCTGTGCTTTTGAAAATCAACTCAAAAAAGATTCGTGCTTACTCTTAAAAATTGATAATGTGACACAAGCAAAATGTACAATAATCGCAAATGTATCAAGCAGGCGTATGAAATGTGAATTTTCTAAACGATTTTTCGCTCAGTTGGACAATAAAAATAAACTGATAATTGAGGTTGTCTTTTTGTTTGTAATATTATAAAATATACAGCAGACGCAAATGTGTAATGTAGCTGTTCGAAATGTGACTGTTTTCCATGTTTTTAAGGTGATATTTCGCAAGACTGGACGATAAAAAATCCTCTGGGTTTTTATTATTACGGGACACTTTTTTTGCTTAGTTTCAAAATATGTTGGCAAATTTTAAAAAATTAGCTACATTTACCATTAAATCGAGCTGTTTATGTTATTATATTCATGTTTATTAAACTTAATACGTAAGTACATATGTACGTGTTTACATATTGGGACAAATGATATTAAAACCATATTTTGTGTATGTAAAAAGTGGTTAAATTGTAAGGGCCGATGTTGAATGTGAACCACACCTAAACGCCAAGTTTTTTTCCGAATTTTATTTGACATTTCTCTATTTCAGACTTACTCAATTTGAACCATGGAGAGATACACAATCCAACAACGTGTTAAAGTTATCCAGACTTATTATGAAAATGTGCGTTTAAATCAAAATGCATATCGTGCATATCGAAGAAAATCATCTTCAGTGATGAGGCACATTTTCACCTCAGTGGATTCGTTAATAAGCAGAATTGCCGCATTTGGGCGAATGATAATCCAAGAGTGATTGTCGAAAAACCAATGCACCCTCAAAGAGTGACTGTTTGGTGCGGTTTATGGGCTGGCGGCATCATCGGGCCGTATTTTTTCCAAAATGAGGCCGGTCAGGCAGTTACTGTGAATGGTGTTCGCTATCGTGAGATGATAACGAACTTTTTATGGCCCGAATTGGAAGATATGGATGTGGACGATATGTGGTTTCAGCAGGACGGTGCCACTTGCCACACAGCTAACGAAACAATGGCTCTTTTGCGCAACAAATTCAATGGCCGTGTTATCTCACGTAATGGCGATGTCAATTGGCCGCCAAGATCATGTGATTTGACACCGTTGGACTTTTTTCTTTGGGGTTATTTGAAAGAAAAGGTGTACGTCGATAAGCCAGCAACAATTCAAGAGCTAAAGGATGAGATAATTCGGCACATTAACGGCATAGAACCTCCATTATGCCTCAGGGTCATCGAAAATTTGGACCATCGGATGGAGGTGTGCCGCCGTGGTCGCGGCGCCCATTTGGCCGATATTTTGTTCCATACATAATTTAGTAATACCAATATATCATAATAAAATAAAGTTACAATAATTTCCTAAATAGTTTGTGTTTTATTCAAAATCAACATCGGCCCTTGAAATTTAACCACCCTTTATATATATATAGATTTACAATAAACAAATTTGTATTTCAGCATATATATTTTTAGCAAACATATATTTTAAATGTGCATACACCAAACAAGGTTTTGATACCATTTAAAGCCTTTTATATATTTCACATTTCCATTGTATGTGCATATGCATTTGTTTATTTTATACATCTAAACATATGTATATATCGTTACCTTAATATAAAAAGGCCCCAACTCATTATTTTTGGAAATCCGTTTTTTTATTGATTCTTGTAGAATGGTTGCTAATACACATTCTATTAAAATTTCAAGCAAATTAGATTAAAAATAAAGAAGTTATAAGCAGAACACAAAAAGCCCTAACTCATACACACAATTTTTCGAATCTGTATTTCAATCTGAATTCCTCGTTTAATTTTAATAAAGATGTTTTTTGACAATGTTTGTGTAGCTATATTATTTCAGCTTTTATTAAGTTTTTTCCTTCTCCTGTAAAAAGTGTTTTTGATGAGTTGGGGCCTTTTTATATTAAGGTAACGATATGTATATTTGGAAATATGTTGTACTGTAAGTTGTTTTGTCGCAATTCCATAGCTATACTGAAAAAAATACCAAAAAAAAGAGAAAAATACCCGCATTCAATATAACATACAAGCCGCCCATCACTGTTTTACAAACGTCACGTTACAACGGTATGAAATTCTATTTTATACAGAATGGTACGTTGCAACTACGGTACATTACATTTCGGTAAGCTTTTGTATTGGTTTGCATATTACCAAAAGCTAACAGCTGATTGATACAGTACAGATACGGTACAGCAACGTTCGCCTAACTGAGCCTTTACACCTTTTTTACATTCTTCTAAAAAATTTTTTTTTTTACTGAATGATATTCTTTTTCTATTCACCATTTTGCTTCAACAACACTTCAAACAAAACTCTTTTGTTATGCTTAAAACTAATCTACAAGTTCTCTTAAGGCTAGATTACACTATTATACTTTGTATTAATACATGTCAAAAACTCAAGTAATATGACAAAGTGTGAATGTAATGTGTCACGAAAATGACAAGTGTTATGAAAAAAGTTTGACATCCCATACGAATTCATCGTTTTTTGAAAAATTTCTAAACAATAATACTTTTCATTGGATCAGGGTTGCATTTTATTTCATGTGTGAGTGTTTATACTTTGTGTGATGATGTGAACACAAACTGTCATGTTAAATTAGACTTGTGAGATAGTGTAATCTAGCCTTTACTTTGTAACAAACAAAAAAAAGCACATCCAAACCAACGGTATTGTAACAAATTTTTGGTTTTTCTTAACCATTCGTTAAACCGGGAGAAAAAAAAAGTTGATCGTTCGTTATATAAGGTAGCTAATCAAAAAACTTGCTCATTCGTTACATCGGATTTTAGTTAAAGTGAGTATTTGTTATATCGAGCTTTGCCTGTAATAATAAAAAGTTAATTAAAAAATTTAATTTTTATAATAAGTTGTTAATTTAGTCTAGTTTTTTTGATATAAAAGCAACTTTGTCATCATTTTAATATCTTTTAGAAGATTTTATTAGATCCATAGGTATCTTTTTAGTACTGTAGCATCTTTTTTCTAATTCCAGTTCTTCTCGAATTTTTAAATTTTTTTTTTTTTAATTTAAGCTAATCCCTGCGAAGATCTACGCTTGTCTGCAGGAAAGAAACCTGAGTCTCTGGTGGGAATCGAAACCGCAGCCCCGGCGCTGGTAGACTAGCTCACTACCAGCTAGCCTACCTGGGCAATAGAGCAACTCAGGTTTTTTTCTATTTCAAAATTTGTTTTTTATTAGAGCCATCACACTAAAAAGACGCTCAACGTCTGTGTTATAAAAGGGTAAAACTAGAAATGGCATTTCTAGTTTTGCCCTTTAAATACGTTTAAATGGATTAAACTGACTGAATTTTTTAAATAAAAACTTCAATCCAAAAAGACGTTGTATCTAATTTTGTTGTTTCACAATATACGACCATTGATTTTGAATAATATTTATATCTGACGTTTTTTAATTTTGGCGTTTCAGTTAGCTGTTTTTGTTATGCAAACAAAATTTTTCGAATGTCAATAAAGTACAATGTAAGCGCACAATATTTTCAGGAAGATTTCAAACCAAATCTACTAGAGTTCCTTGTAATGTAAACGTCCTATTATGCACAAACAAGGACTTAGCATACAATTGAATATTGTATCGCCCGTAAACTTTAAAAGTTTCTCCTGCAAAACTCACTTTTTCGACTTAGCATGATTTGGAATTGAGCTGTCGATATTGTTATAGGCTTTCTTTTATCCGATTTAAAGTACCGTATACTAAAAATGTTAAAATATTTTAAATATCAATAATTAGTATTGTTATTTTGTTGAACTATTTATGGTTTTTAATCCAGATTTTTAATATTTTTAATTAGGCTTTAGTTCATCAAATTTAATTTTCATTAAACTATTTTTATGAAGAAAGGAATTCTACAACATTAAAATTAATTAAAATTGTTATTGATAATCTTCCATTCCTGACCGTGGCCGGGGCTCGAACCGCGGCCGGCAGGTTACCATGACATGTTTCGATCGCAACCACTCGATCTCCTCAGATGGATTTGCCGCCTTACATTCGCAGCTGATTGATCTTACCCGCTATAAAGTATAAGTATATATTCTGGGTCCTTATGAGGAGAGAAGTTGATTTATCGATGTCCGTCTGTCCGTCTTGCGTTTGATATGTGTTTTCCGGAGATCCCAGACATGATAGCGGCTAGGTTGTTTTACATGTCTTTTCAGACGTGTTTGTTTTATTTATTTTTATATAATTAAATTTCACTTTTATATTTACACTAGCCGTTACGGCGGCGTTGCCCGCCCAGAATGAATTTTAAAATCGCTTTCTTTTTTACTTTGAGTGCGGAAACTATTCTAAAACGAAAATTAATATTTTCTGAATATAGAAGGTTTGGCGGCCCTGAACCCTATTCTGAGTAGGTTCCATTAGAGAAATACAAAGTACCAAACAAAATCCCTCTTACAGATTCTCATTCACTCAGGGCCTTGCATGTTTAATTTGATGTTTCTAGCTCCAATATTAACGGAAATTGAAAAAGAAGCAGTTAAAGAACAAAAAGTACCAAAAAGCCCCTCCTACAGATTCTTATTTACTCAGGACGATGCATTTTTAATTTTATGCTTTTAGATCAAATATTAATTGAAATTCAATAAGTACCAGTTAAAGAACAAAAAGTAACAAAAATCCCCTCTTACAGATTCTCATTCACTCAGTCCATCGCATGCTTAATTTTATGTTTCTAGATCTAATATTACCGAAAATAAAAAGAGTACCAGTTTAAGAACGAAAAAGTTCCAAATAGATCCCTTTAAAGATTCTCATTTACTCAGTCTTAGCACTCAGAATATTGTATGTTGAATTTTATGTTTCAAGGTCCAATATTAACGGTAATTAAAAAACGTAACAGTTGTAAAACCAAAAAGCTGAAGAAAGAAATTTTAATTTCCGTAATATCCCTTTTAGGTCGTTTTTTCTCCCAATTGAAGTATCAAAAATTGTAATATTGTAGTGCGAGCCCATTTAAAACGTATAAGCCAAAGAAAGGAGAAAAATACTTTGTAAAAAAAGTACCAACAATAGTTACGAATTTCACCTCTTTAACGTTCGAATTTCTAAAAAGTACCGAATTCGTATTTTTTAGATAAGTTTTTTTTACGTTTATAGATTTAAAAGATAGACGGGGTGACAAAAAAAGTACAAAAATTCGGGTTTTATCCGTTTAATCCCTAAAAGGGCCGAAACAAACATAAAAACATACATACTTTTCAGCTTTATAATATTTAGTAGTATAGATTACTTCCCTACAAGAAATGAATGAGCGAATAGCTACATTTTTCACGTTGGTGTTAAGAAAATTATAGAACGAAATGACCGAAATCAAGTTTTCTGTCATTTCTTTCTATAATTTTCATTTTCACAAAACCGACGTAAATTATGACAGTTTCGCTCATTCATTTCTTGTAGGGTTTATAAATTTATTTTATTTTACACATACGCAGCACCAATCTCATTACAATTTTAAATGAGCGAAACTGTCATAATTTACGTATTTTGCTTTTGTACTATTCACTATTTAACAGCAAATCGTTGCGAATAAGACAATATTATAGGGGAAATGTTCAATTATGCTATTGTGTGTTACAATTATTTGAACAACTTTTAAGATAGACGAAAAATTATAATTAAGGAACAAATAATTCGATTCTAACGTATTTTGCTGTTGTATTCAAAATCTACTGTATAACTATCAAATGTGACGAAGTAGTTCAAATTTCGTAGGCAATCGAAAAACACTCTATCAATTGCTTGGGGGGTGTCTATACAAAAACTCACGTTTACATCTCTTAAAACACACATGCCAATCAGAAAAGAACTTAAAGAATAGAATAAAGATTTCCCCCGTGTCGCAGGATTCTTTGTTGTAAACGAAAACCAATTTAAGATATTTATTTAATAGAAAAACAACAGTCTCATTATTAGATACATTTGAGAAACGCTTGCCATCAATTGATGGGGTAGTCATTGCCACTGTCTGTCAATTGTCATTCTTTTTAGGTGTCCTGATTGTATTTACTCACTCACATAACAGATTCATAATAAATAACTTGAGCAGAAATACAAATAAATGTTTTGCAAACAAATTTTATTCGCTCTTCTTTGTTTAATTTCCGACTCATTGTTAAATATTATTTTAATTTCGATAGATGCGTTTGTGTAAAAGTAGATATTTTGATTAACTAATATGGGCTTTATTTCAAAATTATTTGGATTCATACTAAAATTAGCAGTACGCGTTTGTCTCGTGTTTATATTGAAAATAATTCACTTTTTTATAAAAGTTTATCGATATTAAGTTCTGTTTAATATCGATACCAAGTGGTCACACTTTTATAGCATAAAATTTCCTAGTTTTAAGAGTAAATAATCGTTTGATTAATTTTGAAAGTTCCAAATTAAGGGTTGTGAACAACCTGTTCACAAGAGGTACCATAACCCCCAGTGGCAATAAGGTATAAAAAATAAACTTAATACTGTAAACATTATAAACGATTTTTAGTTACGAAACTGCAGACTTGTCAAACGATAACATCTTTATACTCTTCTATATTTTATAGAATACAAATCCCAGGAATTGTTTATCAGAACACACAGAAAAAATACCAATGTTAAATTAACATGACGAAATGTTGATTGAAAATCATAGTAAATTTCTGCAAAAGTATGCCCTTCATTTAAATTTATCATTATTTGTTCATATTAATTTTAAATGAAACATATTTAAATAACCTTAAATCACGTTTATTTAATATTATTCACTGTTAATATAACATGTTTCAATATTGAATCCATAAAATGTATCGACTCTATTTAAAATTATCTTGGTTTCATGTTTACTTTAAGTGAAAAATTTTAAAATAAAATTGATCAATATTAAAACAAAAAAAAACCTGTTTTACTTCTTTTGTAAAGGAAAAAAACAACACCATAAAAAGAAAAACACACATTTTTTATTTTCATGTTTAATATGTTATAAAAAGAATACAATTCCCGTAATCTTTTAGTTAAAATTATTTAATTAAATGGTACATCAAAGTAGAATGATGAGGAAAACCATATCGGGCCATTCTGTAGATGCTTCTGTTAACAAAGGGGAATACAAACTAAGTGAAACTTGTGTTGTTATATAGGGGAAAGTGTTTTAAATTATTCTGAAATAAATGCATATGTATGTTGTCTCTGAAGCTTCTTAACCAATTTGGTTCTACATGAAATTCACGTTGTTTCAACTTGAAATAACTTTTATTCCACGTGATTCGGAGTGTTATTTCAATATGAATGTAATTTTGTTCTTACTTTACGGGAATGTTAAATTAACATTAATTACAATATTTTTCGTTTAGCTGCATTACACTTTACTGCATTTTTTGCCTATCTGCACAAAATACAAAATGTGGCTACATTTTGTTAAAAAAAATCGTGTACGTGCATTTTGCTTAAGTGCATATTGTGGATAACAGCAGTCGAATTTTGGTCAACAAAGTTTATTCTTAATACAAAATATTATTTTTAAGTGCCTCATAAAAACAAAAAACATTATTGTATCAATCGCTATTTTATGAAAAAGATAGGCAAAAAATTTTAGTTTGCTGATATGGTAACACATATCGCTGAATTGAAAATTCATTTGATCTGGCAGCTGTGATTGTGTTTGCACATGTAAACATACATGCTCTGCTAAAAGCTTGATATATGCTATAAACACATTCGAGACAGCAGGCTACCGACTTCAATATGTCAAAAATAGCATACATGTGTCTTTATGATAATGATTATTTTCACGACGACACGAACACATGGCTGCAGGTTGTTGTATGTGCTTAGTTTGTCGGTAAAGTCAAATTAAACTAATTTCTATTTTTGTCCACTACAAAACAGAAAAAGTGTAGCCAATATTAAAAAAAAATTTAAAGAATGAGTGCTTAAAAAAAATTTTTTTTTTTTTTTTTTGTTTGACAGAAAAGAATCGGTTTGAAACTAGAATATTAACTCGGCTCAACACTAAATTAATATTTATATTAGTTTTTAGTATCCTTGAAAGAAGTTCTATAGGAAGATGTTGTTCGCTCCAACGCTCCTAGTTTAGGAGTTATATGTAGATCGTAAAAGTTGCAAAATACTTTATCCATATCTATTTAGGTATAAAATGAATCTATAAAATTTGGGAATCATTGAAAAATGCTTCAAAGTGTGTTTCACATGACGTTTAAAGCATACCGATTTACCAATTAATAGCTAACTTTATATATTCATACTCCGAGGCTGACTTTTTTTTACAAAATTTGCTTTATTTTTAAATTATGTCGATATAACAATAATTATTTAACCCTTAGATATTTGCTTAATAAAGTACACTTATTAATTATGCACATATTACAATAATTAAATATGTAACAAGTACATAAATTATTACCAAATACATATATATTTTTACTCAAAATTATAAATAAATTCAGAAATTTTCCAAAATATAATTTTTTAAAGCTTAATAAATTTAAAATTTTATATGATCGAGTTACTAAAAATATCGTATGTATATAAAAGCTTGAAGTGTTCTTCCCTAAACATATTTGCATGTATTCATAAAAATTTTTTAAATTTAATAAAGGTTTAAGGAACAACTTTACTATGAAAATTAACCTTAATAAACGTTTGTCAAATTTAATAATCGTTTATGAGTACGGGAATTATTTCTTTTTGAAATCGGCTCTTAACGGGCTAATAAATCAGAATTTTAAATACATCATGTGAAAGATATTTCGAAGTAGTTTCTAATAATACAAAATACCACTAGTGGTGAATGAGGGTATACTAAGTTTGTCAATCCGTGTGAAACTTTTTTATTAATGTACATCTAAGACCCTATAAAGTATATACATTCTGGCTCCTTGAGTTATTCTAAGTCGATTTAGCCATGTCCGTCTGTCTGTCAGTCTTTTATAAACACGCGCACTTTTAAAAAACTCAAAAAAACCAAATTGGTGTTAAATTGCTTGTAGTTATCCTACACAGAAAAAAAATCAAATAAACAATTTGTTGATTTTGCACCAAAATTATTAACTATAAACATTTTTAATATTTTTTTTTTTTTCATGTTGTAAAATTCCTTTCTTCATAAAAATAATTTAATGAAAATTAAGTTTGATGAACTTAAGCCTAATTAAAATATATTAAAAATTTGGATTAAAAACCATAAATTGTTCAACAAAATAACCACAATACTAATTATTGTTAAAGCTAAGGCACGAGCTCTATGTGTTCATTTGTCCTTCAAGTTGTGCTGAAAAGTGTCAACAAGAAAAAGAAGGACAAAAATGAGAAAACAGAGAAAAAAATGTGCTTTGGACTTCCAGAAGAATTCTTGACAAAAGTACGGAAAAAACAGAAGTAAGGAAAAACATGTTAAGCCAATTAAAATGGATAATCATTCAAAAAAAGCAAACTTCGATCTACCAAAATTTTAAAAACAATTTGGTTTAAGGATTGATGTTTGACTTTTGACGTCAGCAGTCGTCGATGGCTGCGAGTGTAAAACGGCAAATCCATCTGAGGAGATCGAGCGGTTGCGATCGAAACATGTCATCGTAACCTGCCGGCCAGGGTTCGAGCCCCAGCCACGGTCAAGAATGAAAGATTATCAATAACAATTTTGATTAATTTTGATGTTGTAAAATTCCTTTCTTCATAAAAATAATTTAATGAAAATTAAATTTGATGAACTTAAGCCTAATTAAAAAATATTAAAAATTTGGATTAAAAACCATAAATAGTTCAACAAAATAACCACAATACTAATTATTGATATTTAAAATATTTCAAAATTTTTAGTATACGGTACTTTAAATCGGATAAAAAAAGCCTATAACACATATCGACAGCTCAATTCTAAATCATACTAAGTCGAAAAAGTGAATTCGCAGGAGAAACTTTTAAAGTTTACGGGCGATACAATATTCAATTGTATGCTAAGTCCTTGTTTGTGCATAATAGGACGTTTGCATTACAAGGAACTCTAGTAGATTTGGTTTGAAATCTTCCTGAAAATCTAGTGCGCTTACATTGTACTTTATTGAAATCCGAAAAATTTTGTTTGCATAACAAAAACAGCTCACTGAAACGCCAAAATTAAAAAACGTCAGATATAAATATTATTCAAAATCAATGGTCGTATATTGTGAAACAACATTGATGCTTTAAACACATTCGAGACAGCAGGCTACCGACTTCAATATGTCAAAACTAGAATACATGTGTGCATATGGAAATGATTATTTTCACGACGACACGGATACATGGCTGCAGGTTGTTGTCTGTGCTTATTTTTTCGTTGTAGTCAAATTAAACTAATTTCTATTTTTGTCCACTACAAAACAGAAAAAGTGCTGCTAATATAAAAAAACATTTAAAAAATAAGTGCTTAAAATTTTTTTTTTTAACAGAAAAGAATCGGCTTGAAACAAGAATATTAACTCGGCTCAACACCAAATTGTTGTTTATATAATTTTTTTTATATCCTTGAAAGAAGTTCTATAGGAAGATGTTTTTCGCGCCAACGCTTCTAGTTCAGGAGTTATAGGTCGTAAAAGTTTCAAAATACTTTATCCATATCTCTTTAGGTATAAAATGAATCTATTAAATATGGGAATCATTGGAAAATTCTTTAAAGTGTGTTCCACATGGCGTTTATGGCACACCGATTAACCAATTAAGAGCCAATTTTATATATTTATACTCCGTGGCTGACTTTTTTTTTACAAAATTGGCTTTATCTTTAAATCATGTCGATATAACAATAATTATTTAACCCTAAGATATTTGCTTAATAAAGTTTTTCTGAATAATTATTTATGTACATATTACAATAATTCAATCAGCCCAATCATGAATAAAAATTCCCCGGCAGTTTTTTCCCTTTTCCTACTTTTACAATTGAATTAACACAGGAAAAATGAGAGAAGGGAGAAAACTCCCGGGGAATTTTCATTCATAATTGGGATGAATATGTAAGAAGTACATAAATTATTACCAGATATATATTTTTGATCAAACTTTTAAATAAATTGACTAATTTTCCAAAATAAAATGTTTTAAAGCTTAATAAATTTAAAATTTTATATGATGAATTTACTAATAAAATGGTATATAAACGATTAAGTGTTCTTTCCTGAAGATATTATGTTTTAATAAATATGTATATTGACAGAATTTTAAGTTTTGTAGAAAAATCTTTCAAGAAATTTTTATTTTTGAAATTGGCCCTTAACGGGCTAATAAATCGCAATTTTTAAAGATCAAGTGAGAGCCATTTCGAAGTAGTTTCTAATAATACCACTACTTCTTAGATCCAGTTTTTACCTAAAAAGTTAGGGTACGTTCGTAAATGCAGTTGTTGGGTATCACTTGCGCAGAAGTAAAGTTTAATGTTCGCAAAAGCATCACTTGTAAGAAACTTGGCATCACTCTCATATGTCAAAAGTTTTTATGCAGTAATGCCGCAGCTCTGCAGCAAACTTTGGCAACTATTGCTTCAGTTAATTTTCTGAAAAGAAATCGTTTAATCGTCATTTATAAGAAAACTGTTACTTTTTGGTTCAATATTTTCAATTAACTTTGTCATCTTTATTGTAAAAAGCATTTTTATTATTATTTAATTTTTGCTTATTAAACTTTTGAAATTTCAAAAATTTAAATCTTGCACAGCTGTTGTGCAAAGTATCAGCAACACAACTGGTAATCACGCATCAGCAACAACATTTTGCATAACTGCAGCAGTGATACATAGTTTTTATGCATTTATGTACGTACCCAAAGTGTTCTGAAACTTTTACGAACTATACCACGTGTGTTGAAGGAACAAATTTTCTTATTTTAAAAGCATTTTATATGTATTTTTTGTTTAATCTGCCGTTAAAATTATATTGTTTATTAGTTACAAAAACAACAAAATTAAAATATTTTAATTTTTTTTTAAATAAATTCATTTGTTGATAATCTTAAATTAAGTTTGAATAAGAGTCTCCAATTATGCATGTTTTTCCATTCTATAAAAGAAAAAAAAAATGATAGTGGCACCATTGAAATATAAAGACATAGTAAACAAAAACAGCTGTTTGCATTTTTTCAATTGTAGCTGCCGTCTTCAACATAATTCAGTAGCTGACTACACGACTAAAATTTCAGCCAGCAGCATTTGTAGTATTGTGTTCGTGTAGCCTGCTGTGGTGAATGTGTTTAATGCATGAGATGGAAAAAATTAGATACAACGTCTTTTTGGATTGAAGTTTTTATTTTAAAAATTCAGTCAGTTTAATCCATTTAAACGTATTTAAAGGGCAGAACTAGAAATGCCATTTCTAGTTTTACGCTTTTATAACACAGACGTTGAGCGTCTTTTTAGTGTGATGGGTCTGGCAATCGTCCCAAATATCCAAGAAACATAAGATCAGGATTTTCAACACTAGCGTAAAATCCGTTCTGCTATATGGAAGTGAAACGTGGAAAGTCACCAACACGATTTCCAAGAAATTACAAGTGTTTTTAAATAAATGTTTAAGGCGCATTCTAAAAATATTCTGGCCGTTACGAATAAATAACCAAGACCTGCTACAAACTTGTGGTATGGAAGCAATTGACTTTGAAATTCGGCGTAGAAAATGGAAATGGATCGGACATACGTTGAGGAAAGATAATAGAGACATTGCTAAGGTTTCCTTTCAATGGAATCCACAGGGATATCGAAGCAGGGGGCGCCCACGAGTAATTTGGCGAAGATCTGCTGAAGAGGAGTTTACAAGAAAGGGGCTTTTATGGGCACCATCTTATAAATATTGTAAGACACGTTAACTAAAATAAAAAAAAAAAAAGCCTAATTAAAAAATATTAAAAATTTGGATTAAAAACCATAAATAGTTCAACAAAATAACCACAATACTAATTATTTTAATTATAAAAATTTTAAATTGTTAATTTTTTTTTCAATAAATGATATTTTTAATTTTAATTAAAACAAGTAAGAGTGGTATATTCGGCTGTGCCGAATCTTATATACCCTTCACCATTGTGCGAGCAGAATGCAGAGCAACTAAATAATATTTACATATACATACATATTTACAATACTTAAAACTTCATTATAAATGAAATTTAAAAAGCGAAAACTGGTAAATATTTTTTTTAAATCGTTTTTAGAACATAAAAATATTAAAAAAAAATTTCTTTTTAAAAAACCAAGATTCGAACCAGGGAACTCACAGTTTCTAACTTAACACACCCCCTAGACAACTGAACCATGAAGGAACGCTGTTTATTTATTTTATTTTATTTTTATTTAAATATAATTAAAATGAAATATGGACTAGTCTTGGGCTTAATCGTTCGTTTAGGTGACCGGTCATTAACGTTCAATTCGAAACAGTGAACGAGTTCGTTCATTTCGTTCAGTCGGTCATTTCAGGTCACTTGTCTTTTGGGTCGGTTGATCGTTTGGATCAGTCGGTCTTTTGTATCAGTTGCTCTTTTGTGGTTTTCGTTCAGTCATTCACAATTGATTGAATACGGCAATGTGTTAAAAGAGTATAGCAATATTCATTTAAGAAATATGTATACAATAATAGAAAACAATAAACACAAAGCAAATTCGAAGAATCATTTTGCTTTGTGTTTTGCATTGTTTTTTGTGAATGACTGATTCAAACTGATTCAAAAGACCCAAGTGAACCATATTGAACGATGTATTATGAAAATGTGTAAAGCAATGTGACAATGAGTAAAAGAAACAAGTATATTATTCTGGCATAACAAACATATACACAAGAATAGTACTGTTGTTTCTTTTCAATCAGTTGTTCGGTAAGCAAGTGAATGACTGATTCAAAAGACCTGAAAAGACCCAAGTGAACCATATTGAACGATGAGACTGAACGGCCGTTCAACGTTCATTTGACTGATTCGTTCAATTGAACCGGGTCGTTCATGACCGACACAACTCTAATATGGACCGTTTACTGTTTACAACTAGAGAAGAGACGACAACCGGATTTGAACTTCGCTTTTCATAAGGACCCAGAATATATATACTTTATAGGGTGTAGGACCTTCGGTGAAGGGTATAAAAACAAACGTAATTATAAAAAAGAGTAATTTTTGGGATTTCAGTATTTTGGTCATAACTCTGCTATTTCTTAACCGATTTGACAGATTTATATACCGACGTGTTAAAGAAGAAATTTGCCAGTTATAAATCTTGGACTCGGGAAGATCTATGGTTCCCGAAAATGGGTATTTTCCAAAAACAAAATAATATTTTGGTCATAACTTTTTCGTATCTGAACCGATTTTCCCGAGTTTTTCAGAAAATATTTTCTATTAAAAATTTCCGATCTTTTGATATATATAAGGCGTAACCATAGGTCATACGACAGTCCAAAAAATCCGGTTTTTATACAATTTTTGATATTTTTTGTACGGGAGGTACCACGCCCACTTGTTCAATCCCGCCCACATTTTGTAGGATGCTGTGTATTGATAACGTTAATGTGTGTACCTAATTTGGAAACTTTGGCTCTTGCCGTTCTCAAGATATACAGAAATAAAAAACTACAACAATAACAAGGGATTTTTGTGCAAAATCAGAGGCAGTTGTGGTTTTTTGCTCATATCTCCGTCATTTTTGGACCGATCTGGCTGAATTTCAATAGCAAACTTAAACGGAGTATATGTGACATAAATATTTATCAACCTAGTCCACATCATTTCTGGGGTTTTCGGAAAACCCATTTCAACATACACACGGACAGACGGACAGACGGACATCGTTAAATCAACTATGCTTTTCATAAGAACCCAGAATATATATACTTTATAGGGTGTAGGATCAATATTTTGGAACATACAAACGGAATGACAAAGTTATATATACCCTCTTACCTTCGGTGAAGGGTATAAAAATTATCAAAGAACTTTGCCGTTTCAAGCAATGTGTTAATTGATTTAATTAAGTATAAGCAAAAAAATCAATTAAGATTATTTGTTATTTAAATGATATTTGAATTAAAAATTATTTTAAAACAACTAAAACGTTAAAGAAAAAAAATTACATAAGGGCACATTTATACAGGTAAGTGAATTCCCTAAGCAGCATTATTTATGCTGCAAAGTGAATACTGCGTAACAGAATATTTTGCGTACCTGCACGAATTTTCGTGCAAACTTGAATGTGCAGCTAAACGAAAAATACTGTATAGTTATTTTAAAAGAAAAAAATGTTGTTCGCAAGTTATTGTAAAATCATGTTAAATTAACATGAAGTAACTATGAAGAAAAATCACCACCGAAAACGGTAAAATCAACCTTGTTTCCGACGATATTACCTTGAATTTTTTCTGTGTGAAATTACATACTTACTCTATATCTATCAAAATTTTCATTTAAATTATCTTAACTTAAATAATATTTTCTTAAAATCTTTAATTAATTTAAGGGCTTTCTCTTCTCAGCAGTATCAAGCTTTAAAAATTTTAAATAATGTTTATTAAGCTGAAGAATTAATGTCTAGAAATTCAAGAGATAAACTTAGTCGGATTTTTGGGATTAAGCATGAACATTCGAATTTCTCAAGGAACCAGAATATATACCTTATGGGATCTTAGATGAATATTAAAAAAGTTTCACACAGAATGATAAACTAAGTGCATATACACTAGGGATGCCAAACGGGAAATCCCGAATCCTGAAATCCCGGGATTTTTCGGGACTGACAAATCCCGAATCCCGGGATTTATTTTTATGAATCCCGGGATTTTTCAATTTGACAACTTTTGTGTATCAAAAGTTTTTATATGTATAAAAATATTCGTTTAATTGAATTTTTATACTTTCTAATTATTCATTGTTTTATGGTCGTTTTCTCATTAGGCGATTATCCTTTTCCCAACGAAAAACTGCACATTAAAGAAATTTGGTTTTCTCAATGTCTCATTTGTTTTCTATTCTGTCGCAAAGCTAACCAATTACACTATGCCACAAAAAAATTAACCTCAGAAATGAGATATTGTCTAAGCTAAATTGGTGTTGCTGAACACGAATATGGCATTTATTTATTTTTCCCATGAACCGTTTTCGAGATATACGCGAAAATCGTGTTTTTCAGCAGTTGTTTAAGGTATTTCGAAAAATCTCGAGAACAGTTTAACTGAATTGTACAATATTTAACAGTTTTAATAGATATCTCTCCCCGTGTGGGTCGGATAAAGATTTACTGAGCTACAGGACTTTAAAGTTGAAAAAAATGTGATTTTTTTAATTTTTTCCAAATTGACATTTTTAATTCGCTCCAGTAATGCAATAAAAAAAATAAAATTTTTTTTTTTAACATGTATCTTAAATAATATTTTGTTTTAAACGTAGTAAGCGTAAAATTTTTATCGTGGCACAAAAAATTAAGAAATAACGACATAAAAATTTGTATATGAAATGAATTATTTTGTTAAGTTTTCTTTTTTATAAATAAAAAAATATATATATTTAAACTTTTGTTTATAAGAAAAAGTTGTAAAAGAATTGTTCTGTTAATTTTTCTTTTTTAAAAATTCAAAAATAAATAAAATTTAGTTAATTTAAAAAAATTTTCTTAATACAGGGGTGTGCTGGAAATCGCAAACGCAAAACGCAAGAATTTTAAAAGTCGTTTTTTAGTAAGATTTTTGTAATAAAAGAATTTTATGACAAATATTATACAAACATTTCTCTATTAAACAGAATTTTATAACAAAAATTATAAAAATTAGATTAAAAGTTTATTAAAAACAGCCTCTAAATTCTTGCGTTTTGCGTTTGCGATTTCCAGCACACCCCCCATAATTGTTTTGTTAAGTTTTCTTTTTTAAAAATTAAGACATTAATAAATAAAGTGTTGTTGTTTTTTAAAAAAAAAGTTGTATATTAAAGAAACAAATTGATCCCGAAAAATCCCGAAATCCCGGAAAATCCCGGGATCCCGAATTTCGGGATTTGTTAAAATCGATCCCGTTTGGCATCCCTAATATACACCTAATTACTACTAGTGGCTTAGGGTTTTTGTTTACATAGTAATTTAATTAGGGCTGGCAAAAACCCCAACCCAGCGGGTTTTTTCATGGGGTTTTTGGGTTTTTTGAGTTTAGTTGGGTTTTTTAGGTTTTGTTGATTTTTCGTGTAATGGTATATTAAAAATAGTCTTAGCAATGTTGTCAACTAGAAAATCTTCAATATTTTTTTATGGCACCATCATCAAATGCATGGATGGTTAAAAGAAAAGCTGGGACTAAAATAAGTCCTTAAATATATGCACCTCTCATTTCTTGCACCATGTTTGGCTTTTAAAATTTAAGTTGCAGAATATTTTTCACAATAACGATATTTAGTTCAGATTTTATTTGATTGAAAAAATGGGAAAATGCATTGTTTTACTACAGCAAACACAAGGAAAATTCTTTACACTAATTTACACTGCAATTTAAACAACTTTAAACTAAGTGTAAACAATCAGTTTTATAAGTTGAAATATTGCAGTTTTTAGAGCTTTTTCCCCATTTACCATTTACCATTATTTTCATATATATCATCCATTTCCATTGACAACGCAATAATAAGACGACAGGCTGCTTTACTTTTTTTGACACGACAAATATGTACAACATTACACTTTTAAATTATAATAAGACCACTTACTTCAACATGAGTGCAATTTTCCATTTTCCTTTTTTGCAATCAAAAAAATCTGAACTGAACAACAATCGCGAAAAATATTTAATGTCAAAAATTTAATATTTTTCCAGCAAACCTTTACGATTTTTTCACTTCAGTAATAAATTGCCCCGCTAGTTCGGCACCAATAGAAAACATCTTTCCCCTTATTTTTTAATATGGAATAACCATAGAAATCGTCTTGGATTGGAAAAAGCATTAGCTCTTTTTAAAATGTATCGACACTTAAAATCTGATCCACTTTATTTTAATTTCAATTTCGGCCTTTTCAAAATCAAATTCAGGTTTTTAAAAAACAAATTCGGAATTTTCGTAATTAAATTGAGTATTTTACAAATCATATTCGCCGTTTTCAAATCAAATTCATTTAAAAAAAGCCTGATTTTGATTTATAAAATGAATTAGATTTAGAAAAGGCCGAACTTAAAGTTAAATACATACTTTTAAGTGGTATACTATCTATGTTTCAATTAATAAATAGAGAAAAGCCCACTAACGTTAAATGAACATACGGACAGGACAAATGGCCATATAAACACATTGTATGCATTTTGTAATCATTTTCTTTTATTTTTCTGTAAATAAAATGTAAAAATTTTACCATCTTTGTTTAAATAAATATAAAGAAAAAAACCCACTTGGGTTTTTTAAACAAAATACCCATTAAAACCCGGGTGGGTTTTTCTGGGTTACCCAGTGGGCAGCCAACCCTGAATTTAATGGTTTATTGAAAAAGTTGAATTTATAAATTATGTACTTTTGAATTCAAATTTCAATTATTCAACTTACTTTATTTAATAAAAATTGTATCGACTACTTATGCGATCAATTAAATTACTATATTAATTGTTTTATAATTTATTTGCTATTAATATATAATTTTTTTGTTAATTATTTTTTAATTAAATCAAATAACACATTGATTGAAATCGCGCATTTTGTAATCAAAATAAAAAATATCATTTATTGAAAAAAACAAATTTCCAATTTTTAGTAACCAATATAATCATTTTGTCGAGAGGTGCAAAGTCAACAAATTGTTTGATTGATTCTACGAATTTGGTGATAGGAATCAATTGTTACTTTTTTTAAGATGAGTCTAGCAGTTTGAAGGTTGTGGGTGCGATGCCCATTAGAGACTCTAGTCTGTTTCACTTCAACGTGCTGAAAGTGTACGTTACGTTATTTATAACATTGAATCAATCAATAAAAAAGTGTGTATATTCTTTAGAAATTCTTAGTGGTCCAGGCACGGTCCATACAAACTAAATACATACTTATTATCGGTTTTTTAAAAAATCCGACAAATTCTGAGAATCTAATCTGTATAACCAGGTTTATTTAGAACTATAAAATGTCGAGCTTTCAAACTATGTATCACCAACGCAATGCACAGTATATGTGGTCCAGCAAAGCGGAACAGATAATGCTGATAAATTTTATGCAAATTTTTTTTTATAGGGGACACTTTGTATAGGAACTTTGGATGTAGTTAAGCGTCATATGAAACAGTATATGATTATCGCAAATATCGGCATTCGTTCTTTTTAATTTTATACGCATGAAAGTGATCTTTATATAACGACTACGTCAAAATCAAAACTTTTAAATGGATAAGACCTTCTTCTAAAACCTCTTCGTATACATTTTTCTCAAAAATAGTTTGACTTACGTTGGCAGCTTAAAGTAAAAATACATGAAGCTTTAACTATAAGTGGACGTCACAAAATGAAAATATATTTCCGAATACAAATTGCAATCATAATGTTAATAACTTTTATTTAATAATACACAGAAAATATCGTTAGTAATTAGTAAAAATATATTAAAGTTTAGCAAGCAGTAAAAATTGGATTCTTTTAATTACATTTTTGTTTTATTAAAAAGAATCCAATTTCCCATGAATATTTGCACAAATGTCGGCAACCTTACGACGAAGTGTTTTTCCCGAAACGGTGCGTGGTAGACTGTCAAAGAAATAAACACCCCCGCGCAGCTGTTCAAAATGCTCCATCTTACTTGCAACATGATCATAAACTTTTTTCTTATTTAAATAACTCTGTGGAGTTAACACGACTGCTGCTGCTGGTAAATGCGTAAATATTATGTCCGGTATGCCAACTACACAAACATCTATCACATCTGGCAATTCCATAATGACTCTTTCTATTGCGGTGGGATAAAAATGAAAATTGTTGTATTTCAAAATATCTTTTTTGCGATCCGCGATATATAAATTGCCATCATTATTGAAATAACCAATATCACCACTATGAATCCAACGATCTTCATCGCAAATTTGTCTAGTGGCTTCAGGATTATTATAATAACCAGACCAGGGATATAATGTACGAATACAAATCTCCCCGACTTCGTTTATGCCCAAACTTTTACTTTCATCATCGATAATTTTTACTTCAATATTGTTACCCAGTTTTCCAACTGAATTACTCGGTTCCATTTCGTGATATGCAACTATGTTGCAAACTTCACTCATGCCATATCCCGTGACAAATACCGCATTTGAAGCATACTGCTTGAATTTTTTAACCAGACTATACGGCACCGCGCTGCCACCAGCCATGTACAGCTCAATACTGGATAAATCGCAAGCGTGTATTCTGTCAGCTGTCATACTCATTGCAATCTGGGAAGGTGGGCTCAAAACTATATTTACTTTGTAACGTTCAACTATTTCAATGAAATCATCGGGGTTGTAAGGCCGATTCGAAATAATTCTGGTAACACTATTTACAGTACCACTGACAAGAGTTACTAGGCCCGTTAGCCAATAGAGTGTGCTAAAGCAAAGAAATCTATCTGTTGAAAGCATGTCACTAAAACAAAATCAATTTTTAAGAATATTTAAACATTGTCTTAAAAATACAATAGAAAACTCAAATTTGCTCTTCAATATAAATTCCAAAACGAAAATTTTTATTTTTTATTCAAAAACAGGCATGTAATCACTTACAATATCTTTGCATTCAAAACGCTAGCATGAGACATGGTTACACCTTTCGGCAAGCCCGTAGTACCTGATGAACACAAAATCATGGCTACTTGATTCCAGGTATCTTGCAACACTGGAGGTCTAATTTAAACAAACAAAACAAGTTAAACAAATGTAAAATGTCATTTGTAATAATTTATATAAAAAAGTTAAATTTACTTAAATTCGCTTTCCCCTACAATAGCCCTCATCAAATCCATTATTGACGGCACGTAGTCAATATTATTTCTTACGGTGTATATAATAGTATTTGAGAGATCACATTCTGCTAAAGCCGCTTTTACTTTATCGTAAACGTCACCATCACAGAACATTAGTTTTGGCCTTGTTATAGAAAATACATGAGCGATTCCAGCTTTATCAAAACTAGGATCAAGAGTACTAATGCTCAGACCACACAACAAGGCACCAAATGTCAAAGGCGCAACAAAATCACTATTAACTGCACACAGTCCAATAACATCCTTTTGCACTAGACGAAGTTTTTGCAAATGAAGGGCCACACGTATCGAGAGGGTAGCAATTTCCTGATTTCTATATTCTTTGCCACTTGGATAACAAATCTAGTTACAATTTTAGTTGTTTAGTGTGTAAGAAACACACACTTAGAATTTTCTTACTTGAGCGATCTGATTGGGATTTTTAAGCAAAGTCGCTATTGCAACTGATCCAATAGAGTCATGGGGTCCAAACACCGGCTTAACATTCTTGCCTCGCCAAATCTTCGATTCTTTATTGAAAGTGGTTGTTGTTAACTTCATACGAAAATTATTTGCCATTGTCGCAGTTGAAATTCGACTGTTCTACTTGACTGTCTTGCAGTCTACTGTTCATAATATATTTTTCTTTTCAAGTAATCGAAGTAAGTTGAATGCAGATTATCCCCGGCCAACATGCGATAAGAAAAAAACAACAATTAAACGAAACAAGACCAACGACACAAGATCTTTAACGTCATATAATCTCTAGTAATGACTTGTAGATTAAGAAAAGTGAGGATTATATTTAGCGCAAACATTATTGGTCTTATTGGTTGATTTACATTTTATTATTGATTGAAAACAACATTAACAAGTGAGAATGTTGGATCTTTTATACTTCACAAATTTTTTTTGGAAATAACACGCTAAATTTACTAATGGGCTTTATTCGTAGCCTGAACCTGACATGGTGAGATTCATGGGCTGTCGAAAGATCCTCTGGGTCGTGGTGGCCGTCTACGTACATACATACATACATTCGCTGTGCTGTGGAAGTATATCTCAGAGAAACCACCTTGTGTAACAGTTTCTCCTGTGCGAGGAATCTTCTGCGATTGAAAATTCCCAGTAAGCTTTTACACGATTGAAAATGCTAGTTGGGAAAATATGCTAAGTATAATATTTTAAATTAATTGGCTCTTTTTCGACCTTTACAAAATTTTTATTATTATTATTTAATTAAGCTTGAGGTGTCTTTTTTTAGAAAAAATATTTAATTTTATTTCAACAAATATTTCGGCACTCCGTTGTGTGCCTTCTTCAGGGTTTTTTTCTAATACATATTCTAATTTAAAGAAACATTTTTTTTTGAAGTAAAACATTTTAAACAAGTAAGAAAGTATAGTCGGTCAAGCCCGACCATATGATACCCAGCACCACAGTACTTAAAAACACATCATGCTTATGTGTCCATATAAATATGGATTTCTCTATGTTTAAAAACTTCATTAAAATCGGTTTGAAAGTTTGTGAGAGGCAGAAATTGCCCCCTACATCCCCTTGTGGTCCTATTTTTGAAAAACTGTATAGCTTATGTGTCCATATAGATATGGATCTACCTATATTTTAAATTTCATTAAAATCAGTTTGAGAGGCAAAAATTGCCCCTTTCTCCCATTGTGGTCCTATATTTTTTAAAACTGTATAGCTTATGTGTCCATATAGATATGGATCTATCTATGTTTTAAATTTCATTAAAATCGGTTTGAGAGACAAAAATTGCCCTTATCACCCCTTGTGGTCCTATTTTTTTAAAACTGTATAGCTTATGTGTCCATATAGATATGGATCTATCCATGTTTTAAATTTCATTTAAATCGGTTTGATAGTTTCTGAGAGGAAGAAATTTCCCCCTATCTTCCCTCGTGGTCCTACGATTTGGCCCATTTTTAATAGGCTTGGTCCTTGTGCCAATAAAAACCTATGACCCAAATTTTATCAAGTTATCTCCAAAGTTGCGACCTGTACTTATCGCACAAGGTTACATGGACAGCCAGCCAGCCGGATCGTTAGTTCGACTCAGAAAGTGATTCTGAGTAGATCGGTATACTTTAAGGTGGGTCTAGGACCACTATTTTAAGGCGTTACACACATCAGCACAAATAATACCCTCTCCACTATTGTGGTGTGGGTATAAAAACTTGTTTTCGTAAAACATAAAAAATTTCTTTAAATTTAAATTTAAAAAACTAGACTAAAACCGATGTTGTATTTTTGTAGAATTTTAACGGCTAGAGTATACTTTCTTTGTAATATTAACGAAAATGTTGTAAATAATAATAAAAAAGTAGCTACGAAAATTTCTTTCGTAAATTGTATCATGGATCGTGTTCCGTATATCATCTATATCATCATTCATATGGTATATATGAACATCCGATTATCAACTTTATATATATCACGGATTTTTGAAATCAAAAGTTTTACCCTTATGCAAAAAATTTAAAATTCACAATAGTTAACCAACACATTAAGCCTAGCAAAATGGTATGGGCTTAGACTTTACATCTTTCGCTTAAGTGTTCAAATCAAAGGTTTCAATATTTCAGCAAATGGATCAAAATTACTACTTTTTTTATATTACACACAAATGCCCTCACTCTTATAAACTTTACTTGGGACAGTATCAAAATGTAAAATTTCTCGTACAATTTCTTTTAAAAGTATCGACTTCAGTATATCTGTGGCCGTATGGAAAAACTAGTTAACTCCACTTTTTGGGAAAATTGAGATAACACCAAAAATAGAAAGCGTGTTTTATTTGCTATCACTCTGTTAGATCGAAATTTTGATATTGTATCTCATTTAAAAGTTATTTGAAAAACAAAAATCAGAAAAATACCAAATTTTTTAAAAAACTAGATAACTCCATGCATTTTTTGAAAAAACAAGTTAACTCCAAAATGTCTTAAAAAACAGAGAAATAAGAAGTTTAAAACGACGTTGTTTCGAAAACTAAGAGAAAAAGAGCGAAATAGAACAAATTCGGGTCACAAGCTCTTTGGGTCAAAATTTTGAACCCAAAAATTACAACTCCCGATAATATAAAGAATGCATTCTTTATATACATATTATATCAATTCTGAAGATCTTGATTTATAGAATACGACTGCCAAACACCCGAAATCTTTTTGAGTAATAGTATTTAACCCACATGGATCTACCGTACTATGTGTGGCACAGTAACTTTGAGAAAGGTTTCAACTTACCCATTAATATTTTTTTTTTTTTTGTTTCTGTTGCAAAGATTATATTAAGGTGTTTTTACGTACAAAAATAATAAAAACTTTTGTATCCAGTTTTTTTCTTGGAATAAATCTGGAAGGCAAACATTTATTAAAAAATGGAGTTACATAGTTTTTATATACGGCCACTGATTTCTTTAAATAAAAACAAATTAACTGCCCGGTCCACGATGTCGACAAGAACATTTCTTTTGTATATTTATATTGAAAGCATAAAAATTTAGTTTTTTATTATTGTTTTCAATATAAATATGTATGCGAAATGTTCTTGTCGACATTGTGGGCCTCGCAGTAAATTTCTTTATTTTTAAATTAAACTAAGAACATATTCATATTCTCAACACAATACGATATTTAATACTAATACAATTTTAATATTATAAAATTATTTTTTCTGGAACCTTGACGATCTTCTCAATGTTAAATGCTCATCAACCGGAGACACATTTAGGCTTTTGCCGAATTCCTGATTAAAACTTGTATTGAGCTTTTTCCGGCTTGATTTGATTTTGTTTTCTATTATTATTTCGAAATTTTCGAGATCTTCATCCGATTGCTCGATGACGTTTTGCTTCCTTTTATTTTGTTCCGTGCTGCCTTCTGGAATAATTTCCTCCAACTTAGTCTGCATTTGCATGAGGTGAAGGTCTGGATCAACGTTTATGTTAGTCGGATTGTAATTTGTTGGTAGGTTTTCATAAAAAGAATAAACGTCTGGCCGTAAAAGTGGCAGAATGCTGATCAAATCTTTCTTCTTTTCTTTCGTGATTGGAAGAGGGCTGTGATTGCACTGCACAAGGTAGTCACCTAATTTTGAGACCGTGTTTTGTCTCATGTCCAAATAAATAAAACGTTCCTCTTCAGAAAGTGTATTTTTATACATAACAATGCCTTGTTTCTCTTTAGTGTACCGCAGCCACTTTACATTGCTGATTTTAAAGGGTGTATTCTCATTAGAACGTTTCGGAACACCTTTTGTTTAAAATTTTAATATTTATTGAAATAAAATAAACCACAAACTCAATAGCTGTTTTTAATTTCAACCTATGTTAACCGAGTATAACGTTAATCCACGTCCTAAAAACATGCCTATGAATTTCATAAAATCAAGAAGGGTAAACTTTTTAATTAAGTATTTGCATAAAAACAGAGAAAAACTCGGCTTATTTTTTGATATATAAGCATAAAAAGAAAAAAAATAATTTTTGGAAAAACTGGATAACTCCATCTTTTCGTAAAAAAACGGGTAAATTAACGTGCTGAGCCAAATAGTTAATGTTTTTTCACAAATCATTACTTAAGTTGCCTTAATTCCGTAAAATATTAATATAATTTGAGAAAAAAAAAATTTTTCGAAAAAACTAGATAACTCCACTTTTCGAAAAAACAAGATAACTGACACTGATTTTCGGTTTTAATGTCCAAAAATTAGTTTAATGGAACCAGAAATCTTTAACATTATTATATAACATAAATTCATATGAAATAATTAGCGAACTATGTTTAAAACTTAAAGTGTGTTTTTCTCGTGTTTTAAAAAAATGGAGTTATCTAGTTTTTCCATACGGCCACAGATATACTGAAAGTATAAGAAATAAAATTGCTTTCGAATCGATGAAAGTATTCGATTACGACTGCCAGTATTATCCCCCAGGTGTATTTGTGTGAAATGTAAGAACTCAATATGCCGAATCTTATATACCCTTCACCATGGTTTGGAAAGAACATAACTTTATATATTTATCTAAATATATGTATATATATACATATATGTATATATATATGTATATGTACATGTATATTTCGTTAGGTTTATTTAATTGTTTGCACATGTTTGCGTGGTATTAAATACTTATATTAAAGGTTTAATTAATATATAGCAAGTTTTTTTTTTTATCGAATTTCAGTATTTGGTCATAACTCGGTTATTTTGTAACCGATTTGACACATTTTTATACCGACAACTTAAAAAATAAAATTACCTCTTTTGGCGAGTTTTTAAATAGCAAAAAAACACAAAAATTTCTAGTTTCTATTTGTTAAAATTATTTCGTTAAATAGATGAAATAATAAAGAAGGGTGATAACGAAAATCATATTGGGCATTATGCTAGTACATATATGTAAACAAATGCGAAGGGGGGAAGAAGAGACGACAACCGGATTTGAACTTCGCTTTTCATAAGGACCCAGAATATATATACTTTATAGGGTGTAGGACCTTCAGTGAAGGGTATAAAAAACAAACTTAATTATAAAAAGAGTAATTTTTGGGATTTCAGTGTTTTGGTCATAACTCTGCTCTTTCTTAACCGATTTGACAGATTTATATACCGACGTGTTAAAGAAGAAATTTGCCAGTTATTTTGGTTATAAAACTTGGGCTTGGGAAGATCTATGGTTCAAAAAAAATTAATATTTTGCTCATAACTTTTTGGTATCTGAACGGATTTTCCCGAGTTTTTCAGAAAATATTTTGATATATTTGAATATATTGATATATAAGGCGTAACCATAAGTCATATTACAGTCAAAAAATTCAGGTTTTTATACAATTTTTGATATTTTTTGAATGGGAGGAACCACGCCCACTTCTCCAATCCCGCCTACATTTTGTGGGATGGTGTGTATTTATAAACTAAATGTTTGTGCCTAACTTGGAAACTTTGGCTCTTGCCGTTCTCCAGATATACAGAAAAAAGTAATAAAAATACAACAACAAGGGATTTTTAGGAAAAATTAGAGGCAGTCGTGGTTTTTTGGTCCTATCTCTGAATTTCAATAGCAAGAAATGGTGGACTATATGTAACATAAATGTAAAACAACCTAGCTGCTATCATGTCTGGAGTCTCCGGAAAACACATATCAAACGTAAGACGGACGGACGGACATCGTTAAATCAACTTCTCTCCTCATAAGGACCCAGAATATATATACTTTGTATGGTCTAAGACTACTATTGTAGAAATTACAAACCGAATGACAAACTTATATATACCCTTTTCCACCTGTGGTGGAGGGTATAAAAATAAATGGATTTAGGGGATTTCTACATGAGACCAACGACATATTTGACATTGCCGAAAAACTTGGCTATAAGCAGGGTTGTCAGATGTGGCGATTTCTCGCCAAACGTGGCGATTTTCAAACTTGTTTGGCGACCTAATTTTTGATTTGGCTACGGATTTGTTTTAAAATTTAAATATTACTTTTATTCTAGTATTTTTATGTATGAAATTTGAGGCACTCATTTGTATGGCCAGTATTTGAAAGAATGTTTGTTCAAATGGCTGATAAAGATAATATAAATCTTCGAGGAAATTGTTTTTTTTTTAAGAGTGCTCTTGAAAGAATCAATAAATATAATTCATTAAATATGAATATATTAAAAGTCTATGAACATTTATCCACTATATGTATGTGGCAATTTATTATCACAGATAAAATACGTTGTTGTTAAAGATTTTTATGAATCCTAACGTACCTTTTGATGTTTACGAAGCACAATGGAAAAATTAGCGTTTGTTAATTATAAAAAGGGTTTTAATGATGACATTTCATCTAATTTATATAGGTTTAGCCCAAAATTGTATAGCTACATGGATACGACAGGTACGTACCATTTAAAGGAACTTGCTTTGGCTGTACTTTATATGCTGGTAATTACAAGAAGTATTGCCTGTGTTGAAATTATGAACTCCACAAGAACTCGCATTACGAACTTCTAGGCGCGTTATTACGAGGTTTAAATTATATGAAATGTTGCACTTCTTTTGTACCTTCATTGAATACATGAAATTGTCTCACAATGTATTCCAAAAAAGAAGACAAATAGGGAGTCTGACCAGTGAAGCGTTTTAGATAACTGCAACTTAAATACAAATGTATATCCAATTTTTGTTTAATACTAACTGCAAAAATTATTCTGTTGTTGCTTCAAGTAGACTACTATAAACTATTTTATAGTCAACATTCTACCACTCTCTTCTACTATTTTTACTTTGTTCTAAATAAATATTAAACAAAATAAATATATGACGACTTTTTTGAAATTTTTGGCGGATTTTAGCGATACTGAACAAATTTATTTTTTAGAATTTATAAAAAATATTTTTAATAATTCTTAAAATATGTTTTTTATTGTCAACAACTGAAAAACAAAGGCTTTGGCGATTTTGGCGATTTCTGACATTGAATTTGGCGAAAAATGTCAAAATCAATCTGGCAACCCTGGCTATAAGTAAGTACAGCTTCTTGGTGAGCAGTAAAAATACTTAAGGACAAAATAAACTATACAAGCAGTTTGACAACAATAGCAAGATGTATGTGTATACTTTTGTTATATATTTGTGTAACCGTTTGAATTGTATTGTATTTTTCTTTATTGCAATTCAAAAAGAAAATTAATAAAACTAAAAAATCATCAAATATATCCGCAACACATTCCCCATTCTTCTAATGTATTTTTTTTATTACCATTTTTCAAATTAAATCCCCCATTTAAGGATAAATTTCCTATACTAACTCATTTCAATTCGTTTAGCAAATATTATTCCTAAAAATCGCACGTTTGTATGTGTACATTTGATGCTTATAATGGATAAAAAATTACAAATTTGTTATGGGACAAATCCTTTTTGTTTAAAATAAACCATTTAAAACATTTGGGGGATTCACAAGGTGTCATAAAGTCATAAGCAGGGAAACCATAAATTTGCAATTGCATGTTTTTCCTCGTGCGACTAATGAAGGCAGAAACAATATATTTATCCGTTTTAGAGCTTTTTAAGAATTTTGGCACCGATGTGTTAGTGCATATTTTACCGTTTGGATCATTTTGTTGCATAATGAAGTTAAAAGAGCTTTATGCAGCATTTTTTCAGTTTATAGCGCATATTTTGCCTTTTTGAGGAATATTTTAATACGTGTTAAATTTTTTATATGAATAATTTGCAGCAAATTAAAAAACTTCACTTCCGACATTTTATTTTCACTCAAAACTTTAAAATTTTTTTTCTAAACAACAATTAAGGAAATATCAATTATATACGCTTTTGGCTTTGTGTGTAATGCATAGAAATCTGGACCAATCTTTTAGTATACCGATCGACTCAGAATCACTTTTAAAAGTGACCTGACAATGTCGATCCGTCCATCTGGCTGGTTGTCTGATCATGTTAACCTTGTGCGCAAAGTACAGGTAGCAATTTTGTAGATAATTTGATCAAATTTGTAAATACATTTTAATTGTGCTAAGGACGAAGTCTATGTAAATGGAGAGAATCGGTCTATAATTCACATATTCCCCATTAAAACTTCTTTCCAAATTAGACTCTTTTTGCCCGTAAACCATCTAATTATGTTGGCATTTAGATTAAATTCGCCCCAAAGATATTTTGCTGCAAATTAAATTCTTTTCAAATCAGTTCACATTTGCCCAAAGCTCCCATCTATAAATAGCTTTAACTTCCTTTTAAATGTTAACTTAATAAAAAAATCTAGCGACCGTCTTTTAAATCTCTTTAACGCAAAATCCAGTACTTACGAGATTTCGAGCCAAAAACAACTAGTTTTGACTAGATTTCCCAAACAAAACAAAATCTACTTCGTGACTAGATTTCGACGAAATCTACTCTAAATCTAGTAGTACTTAATGATGCAACTATGGTTTTTTCAATATAGAACTAAAAAATACTTCCCTGCACAAGAAAAAATGGCATTTAAAAAAAAAATTGTTAAAAAAAATATTAAAAAATTTTATAAAAATTGTAAAAAAATAAAAAAGAAGTATTGATAAAATAAATATCGTTGATTATAAATAAAAGGTAATGCAAATTGTTTAATGTATATTTCTTTTTGTGTTTGTATGTGTAACGAAAAAACTTTAAGTCAGTTGTTTTGTTATAAAAACAAAATCTCGCTAATGTCAAAAAAGTATAATGTAAACGCACTAGATTTCGAAGAAGATTTTAAATCAAATCTACAAGATTTCGGCCTAATGTAAATGTAGTATGTATAAGATAAAAAATCTCATATGGATGTAAATATCTAGACAATATTCTGCACAAATAAATTTTATATGAATTTAAACCTCTTAGCATAACTTTGTTTTTGTGAGCCGATGACTGTCCATCGTTTCCAAACAGGATAAAATCTTGAAAATTCGTCCGTAAATACAATGGTGGTAATTTAAGGATTGTTTTTATTAAATGGAACTGTTATTAAATTGTTGAATATTTTGTTTTTAAATTTAATTTTTTGGGGCATATTTTTAACAATTTTCAGGGCATATTTTACAGTTTTTACTGCATATTTAATGGGCATAAAGCGCGTTTTTAGAGCATATTTCTAGTTTCTCTGGTCATAAGTCTTAAAATAATAACATGAAAAAATACGACTGTTGTGAACAACCCCTCATAATTTAGTGTGCTTTTTTGAATTTAAAGCAGCTGATATAAAACAAATATAAAAAATAAATATTTACCTAACATCAAAATATTTTTGAATTCTAATCCACGAATTAATAAATTAAATTATATGTTATCTGACTATTTTCCATTTTTTAGACGCAAATCACAAATAAATTTTACTTTGTTCTTCTGATTAATTACGACAGCACAATAAACACAGCAAGCAAAATTCTATTAATTTAAGACACTTTTTGTTAACAAGTTTGTTTTAAACCATTGTAAAATGTTAGAACATTATGACAATATAACATGATAGCATCCCTTGTGAATACCCCAATTTTTTTCTTTGGCACGGAGACATTTTGTATGCCATCTAATCCCAAAAAAAATACAAATAACAAAGAGAACAAGGCATGTGCGCCCCATCGAGCACCTGTATTTGCATATTGACTGTCAATAGCATTTTTTGTTTTTAAAATAATAACAAATAACTTTTATTATAAAACAATATAATTGCACTCACCACATTTACAAAATCCTGGAATGTTATGTAGCCTGGTCCAGTGGGTAATTTAGCTTTTTTAGCTCTCTCCAATAAAAGTTCACGTTTATTCATAGGCACTTGTGATATAAATTCTGGTGATTTTAAAGCATTTACAAACTCATCGATGGTGATTTCTCCAAATCCTTCTGGATCAAACTAAAATAGAAAATGAATGTACAAATAGAAAATGTATGTACATAAACATTTCAATTTTCTTACTTACCATGTCAAATAAAAGTTTCCATTTCTGAAAAAGAGAAAATGAATTAAGCAAATTAAAAAAACTTTTGAAACAAGGTCGGCAAATGATAACGTTATAAGTGCCGATGTCGCTTTAATGCCGTTTAAAATTGAACTATAAGCATATTAAGTTTTTTTTTGGATTTATGTTTTAGTATCAAGGCGAAATGTTTAACACAATATATAAAAAAATTGACAGCCAGCATAATTTGTATACAACTCCAATTAAGCTTTGTACAGACGATGGTCAGATCTTACAATATTGGTAAGCAGCGTTGCTTAAATTGCATTAAAATTGGCTAAAATGTCTTACAACTGTGTGAACATTGTAAGCTCATTTGTATTTGCAGAAGTGCAAAATTAATGCTTCTGACAATCGCACCATTGTCAGAAAAATATTGCTGTAATCGTCTGTACGAAGCTTAAGTCCTTAAAAATTAACTTATTATTTCACTTTGTAGAGCTGCAAAACTAGCGATAGTCAGCCCTTTCGATAGTAAGGTAAAAAACTATCGAAATAATAAAAAAAAAAAAAAAAAAATATTAAAGTGCTACTTCAGTGTCCACTATGTAAACGGTTGCACGTCAATTGCAAACATAGTTATCTACGTTTTTACTACACTCTTCTTATGAGCCATATCTGACCCGTAGGCTTAAAAAATACTAAAATATTTCATAACTCGATAGTTTTCCAGCCCTACAAAGTGATATACTTGTGTGATGAAGTTACTTGGTTGTTTAACTTATGAAACACGAAATATTGTTCTTATTTCTGAATAAAGATTTCGGCAACATATATCCTTAAAAACAGAAGCCAAGGATAAGAATTTGTCACAAATAACACTGTAAACAAATAACAATTTACACACACAGAAAAAATTATTACAGAATTATTTTCATACAAACGCTTGTTTGAAAATTTTTTTAATTTCTACAAATTTTTTTACTGATTCAATTAATATTTTTGTTTGATTGTTATTTTAACCAACAGAAATGTTGCCAACTATTCAAAAATATGATATTGGTTTCAAGTTTTCATAATTTTGTATGAAATATTTAACGCTCTTTAATGTTGTCGTTTTTTTTGCATTTTTTTATTTGATAAGCAACACTTCTTTATGTGAAATATAAGAACAAAAACAAAAAAGACATACAGTCTATTTTTGGACGCTTTAAAAAAGTACAACAATAGGTGCGTTTGAGTACTTTTACAGTAAAATGCAGTAAATGAGAAAATTATAAAATTTGCTCTCACAAAAAGCTGTTGCCCAAAAAAGTACGCGAACGCAAATTTTGTAAAAATTCGTAAAATAAAGGCAACAGCTGATGACAAATAATTGAAGTGTTAAAAAATGTTTACACTCTTGACTACCTAACTCGTTTTCTTATCGGTACTCGATTAATTACTTTTTAAAACACAAACATTTTTGGAAAATACAATTATTTTATGTAATCTTTCATATTTGTTTGTTTTTTTTTTTATTTGATGTTACTTATTTGTGGCGGGTTAATTTATTCAAAAGAACATGAATAATTTTTTTCTATTGATTACTTAAGTACCCAGGTACTTAACACTTTTACAACTCTAAAAAATTAGCATAACAAAAAAAGTTTCAAATGTTGGCATTTAGCCAAGTAAATAATTCACAAACAAGTTTAATAAATTAATATTTATTCACATTTTGTTTTTGTTTAATATTTATATCAACTTTTCGTTTATTTAACAATTTTTTCACAATTTGTAAGCATTTTGTTTGTTACTTTTGTTTGTTTACCTTTTGAAACATATGTTTTTTTGTTTTACTAAATTTTACTGCAAAAATTTCTGCAGTAAAAATTTGTAAATACTCAGACAAGAACTGTCACTTTTCGCTCTTAATTTATGTTCTCATTTACTGCATTTTGTGTACTCGAACTCAATTTCGTAAAATGCAGTAAAGTTCAGTAAAAAATAGTAAAAACTTTTGTGTTCTCGAACGCAGCTTATAAGAAAGATGATAAAATAGTGTGGCGAGGTTTGTAGTAAAAAAAAACAAAAACAATATTAGGTAAAAAACGTTTCACTCTTTTTAAACAACAACAACATTGGTTTCAAAGTTGGTAAAAAAGAATAAAAACAAAATCCCGTATTCAGTTTTTTAATGTTTAGTTAAATACCTACATCAAATACAAAAATAAAATGATGACGAAAAATATGTCGAGTAAATGAAATCTACTAGATTTCGTTGTAATGTAAATGGCCTATTAAATTATTTGTTTGAAAAAATCAGGGTTTTTTTCAATAAACGAAATGCAAATAAATTGTTTGAATATGCTACTTTGTTTGTAGACCGATTTCAGACAAAAAATGTTTTGATTTTACAAATTTTTTGTTTGAATTGAAAATAGATTTATAAAAAAAAATTGTTAAATAACATACATGTCGTTACCTAAAAAGTAAAGGGCCCCATCTAACATTTTGAAAATTTTACAGGAGAAGCAAAAACCATTTTAAATGATAAATTCCAGTTACTGGTTATAATTTATTTTTCTTGTAAAACCTACCAGTTGTTTTGACAATTGATAATGTTGCATATTTTTTTTTTGCTTTTTGGGCTTTTTGCGTTTTAGTTAATGATATACATATATTGTATATTTATAGTTATTGTGTCACGCGAATCCTGAGACCCAATCTTGGTGGGGAAAATATTCCCAAAAAAATAATTGTTGGGATTTTAGAAAGAGTTGTAGGATTACTTTCAAAAAGAAAAAGAATGTTTTATGCATTGAAATTCTATTTAGACGCATAAAAAAAATCCGCATGAATAAGCTAAAATTAACTATCATACTTACATCTCTCAATAACTCTCTGCGTAATTCCGCTTCATCAAAATCCGAATTAAGAGAAGTATGCTCGGTATCATAGCCGGCATCATTAGTTCCCTGAAAACAATGACATGGAAAAATATCAAAATTGTTCATTTTAAACTTATAACAAAAATCTTAATAACTTACGTAACGTGGTTGTGTGTGCGATATTGAACCTATAGATACCAATGAGCCTGCTATAGTCGATATATGTTCGATGTCAGCCAAGGTTTCATGTTGACTGCTACCTGGACCTCCAAAATTAAGAGAACTTCCACCAACTCCAGCCCCACCACCGCTACCATTGCCGTTAATCGTTGTTTCGATGGCACGCGATGATGAATTGCGTTCACAACTAGTCCACATAATCGAACATATATTTTGAATCGAAATGTTATCTTTTCAAATGTAATTCTTGTCGTTGTTGCTTGCACAAACTAATAGAGATGTTTTTACTTTGTGTGAATTCCATTCATGTGTTTTGTGTGTAAAATTTTATTTTAATATGTAGTTGTGACACAAACCAATTAAGTTGTATTCATTTTGCTAAAATTCCGTAATTTTGTTTATTTTTCGTTTAAAAAATGTTTTTGTTTAGAGATAAAAAATTAATTTTATTTCACGGCCTAAAAGTATGCAGGTTTTTTTTATTATTGTGTGTTGACTGTTAACTCAACTAATTTCTTGTTAGTGGTTGGAACAAGCTGTGCGTGTGTGGCTGAATGGGTAAAGCGCTTCGTTTTTACACAGATAATATTGTACTTTGTCATCAATATTCTTGGTTCGAATCCCAGCCGAGGCAAAAAAAAAGAAAAAATCAAAAAAAAAAAATATTAAATATTAATTATCAGTTTAACTCTTCGCCCTAAAATGTTTGTTAAAGAAGTTGTTTTCCAATTTGAACTACTTCCTAGGCATTTAAGGGGCCAGATAAAGCACCCCGATTAATCATAGTCAATGGTCTCTTAATACCGTAGTCTATTTCATGCCCGGGAGACATACCTAAATTATTTCAAAGTTCTTTTTTAATATATAGAACAAACAGGCTTGCCAGAAGAATTCAAACTAAAAGTGCTAAATCGACAAAAATAATTGTTCTACAGTTAAAAACAAAAGTTCTAGTTTTTAACATTGATTTTTTGAATACACATAATTAAAACTTTACATGTATTTTTTTCGACCTTTATTACTATAATAGAACTAAATTTTCAAGCTTGAGGTATTTTTTTAATTTTATATAAAAAACTTTAAACGTTTATTTTAACCAATATTTCGGCACTTCTTTGAGTGCCTTCTTCAAAGTTTTTTCTTTTCTTATTTAACAAACAAATTAAACAATTTATTAAAATGACAAATAAAAAAAAACATTTTCAATTGAATACAAAAATATTTTCCAAATCAAACTTGATCTATATCAACATAAATAAATTTTTAACTTCCGTTTCTATTTTTATAAATTAAGTGTCTTTAATTTTGTGCTACATTCTCAGTGTCCGACTTAAAATTAATTCTCGACATTGTTGGTACATTTATGATTTGTAACATTTCTAAAATAAATCTACGTGTATAATTATTTTCGGTGTTTAAAACTGTTGTATTTTCAAAATCTGTTTAATGATTTAGATAAGCACAATGGGATGATAAAGCTGTTTTTTGTAATGAAATATGTCTATATTTTCGATCTGACTTATGACCTACTATCCTAGTTTTTAGTTTATTTTTTGTTGTACCTATCTATATATACCTTATTACACTGTCCACTATCACTACCCTTACAAGGTATTTTATAAACAATATTTGACATTTCCATCCTCTTTATTTTGTCTTTCATTTTAGTAAGTAGTTTACCTACTGTGTTAAAAGATCTATGAGCTATTTTATATATTTTACTATTATGTATATATATTTAATTTTTCCAATCTTTCTGAAAATTTTGGTATATATGTTACAGATTTATAAATTCTTTGTTATGTTGAACTATTTCGGTTATTTATTCAACAATTATTATACTGCATTAATAAATCTGTTATTAATTGTTTAGGAAAGCTTTTATCGGTTAAAATATTTGAAATTTTCCTTTTATTATCTCCATGAAATTCTGAATCACTTATTTTTAGAACTCTTTCTATAAAATTTTTAGCTGTTTTAATTATTATTCTCCTCGGATGTTTCGAGAAAAAATTAATAATTCTACCAGAAGATGTTGGCTTTTTTTTACTAATCTATTAGTATCCTATTCCTTCTACTTATTATCAAAATGTCCAAATATGAAAGTCTTGAATTTGATTTCCTTTCAATTGTAACTTTAATGTCCGAATGGAATGAGTTAAAAATATCTAACATTTGTTCTATTCCTGATTCCTGAATTATACAAAATAAATCATCAACATACTTTATCAAGAACTTCGGTTTTATAATACATTTTTCAACACATAAATCCAATAATTTTTCCATAACTATAAATGCTACAATTGGAGAAGCTGGCGAGCCCAGAAGCAGTGTTGCTGTAGAGTTGAACTCACCTTCTACTCAATTCGCCTTGAGTTTCCTTTTTATTAAGCCCAATGGACAATTTTAATTTATTTGTTCATAAGAATAAAAGTAACTGTATTTGTTTCTTCTTTGCACACTACAAAGCTGCAAAAAACAGTATGCGCCAAAGTTGCAAAAAGGTAGCATGTGTATATGTTTGAATTTGTCTTGATACACTTAAAGAATTGATACTTTACTTGAATCGATTATGTGAGTTTTTGGATCTAAAAAAAGTGCTAAAAATGCTAAATAATTAGAAAAATGTGCTAAACTAGAACTTAGCCCTTTTTTGAAATTCTAAGTGCTAAATCAGAAAAAAATGCGCAAGCCTGATATAGAAAGAAGCAGTGATACTAGTGATATTCAAATCCTGATTTTCTTTTGCGAAAATGCGTTTACACTTATTAGTAGGGATGAGATTTTCATGCACTAGAAAATCGAAAAATATGCACTAATAAAATAAAAAATATGCACTAAAATCTTAAAAAATATCCATAAAAAATCGTTTTTTAATTTTACTAAAAAGAAAAGTATAAAAAATGAAGTCTATTGTTATTTAAATATCTTTAAAAAACTTAAATAACTAATTACAATTTTTGTTTGTTAAAATAAATAAGTACTGTTTTATTTAAAGTAAAACTTTGTCTTGTACTTGAAGAATGCCAATGCATTTTGAAAAAAATTATTTTCAGATCCCACTTTGATTCCAGCAGCCTTTTTTTGTAATTCAATTAGCTAAAGCTAAATCTCGATCGCTAAAACGCCTTAAGGTCATGCCAGATAAAACTTTTGCTTCGCGTTGCGTTAGAGATTCGCTTTGACATATAAGATAATACATACTTATACAAAAGTACTTTTACGCAGAGCCAACCGAAAAGTTAGGCAACTCTCATCTTTTTGCGCGCTTTGACAATCTGCTAGTATTATTTTTTTTAATTATTTTTTTTTTAACGCACAATACGTGAGTGTTGTCAAAGTTTTTATTGTGTAATACACCTTTGCTTTACGCTTTTCCAAGTAAGAAACGTCACGCAAAGCGAAGAAGTTGTATCTGATAGTGCTGAGATACTATCGATATTTATCGATAGTTCATATTCCACTATCGATATTACTATCGACTGAATTTTTGAACTTGTGCAGGAAAACTTTCACTAGTTTTTTATAAGGCTACAAGTTCGTTGTTTTTATCATTTTATTGAACGTATGATGCCATGTTCGCACGGTGCTTTGGATTACTTCGCTCTCTGTTTTTATTACTTATTTGAATTACCATGTTCGCACGGCATTTTCCTAATCGGTTTTGACATGTCTTCTTCTTTTTATTAATTTTGTTTATTGCTAAATGTAATTGTTTGTTTGCGGTTACTTGTATTAAGAATGAAAAGAAAAAGTAAGTAAAAAATATTATTTCAAAGAAATACATACATATAAAATAAATAGTCAGGCTCGAGGTCTGTGTTAAAATTTTTTATTATATTTATTTATAAAATATAAAATATTTATTTTCCCAGTAAATAGAAAAGCTGTTAGCAAATGGACTCAATGTATTTTTATAACATAAAATTACTTTCTGTACTTTTCTTCAGGGCTGCCAGATAAATTTGTGAGGAAATTGTCAGTTTCCTGAGAAAAAATAAAAAAATCGCCTTTATCGTTTCGAAAAACCGTCAAAAAAACGGACAATTTAGAATTTAGTTTTTTTAAACAATTTTTGCTTGATTTTTATAAAAAAAAAATCAAACAAAAGCATAATTACTTCATACCCAGCTATCATTTTCAATCGTGTAAGAGCTATGTATATGAAAAGCGTCTTTGATCGTCGAAGACCGAATTTTTTTAATCGTAGAATTACTGGTAGTCTCATGAAGAGCGTCTTTGGTCGTCGATGACCGCATTTTTTAATCGTAGAAGATTCCTCACACGGGAAAAGCTGTAACACGAGTGAGATTCTTCCATAGCACAGCGAAAGACGCTTCTTCAATCTTTGTGGGAATCGTTTAAGACGTGGGAAAAGAGAATCTAACGAGACTTTCATGTCAAGAATCGTATGAGACTTATGTAGATATTCTCTTACAACTCGTGAAATGTACTCTGAAAATAATAAACGCGGCACGCGTTTCCTAGTTTCTGAATAGAGTTGCCTGATCGCTTTGCAATTGGAAAAGCCGATTTTGACAACTCGTTTAAAAGTGAATTTTGCCGCTATTGTTAATTAATAATGACAATTTAGTTATTTTTTGGTCAACTTAGCGTTTTTATCTCTATTTTTATTTAGATTTTAGCTATTAGCTATCACTACTGTTCGTGACACAACGTTGACGCTCTTTCTTGGTATGGCATATCAGCGTAAAAGCCAAGCGAAAGAAAACGTTCCGCCTCCCGCTCTTGTTAAGGAAGGGGTTTTAAACATTCCAAGATTAAAAAACGAAATGGTAAGAAAATGTAATGTTTTATTCAGACAGTCACTTTTTTTTTAAAATCAGGAAATCGACACTGCTAATTTCGGAACAAAAAATCGTCAAAATGACGATAAATCGTTAAATCTAGCAGCCCTGCTTTCCTTTGTTTACGTTATATTTTTTTTGTTTTTTTTTTGGTGCTTTGACAGCTGGTGATGGAAAAAAACCGATACAAATTAGAGATCACATTGATTTTAAAGTAATCCACAGGGTAATAAAAATTGAATTACGTACAAATGAGATAATCCGCTCTCAAAATTTTGTATGACGAATTATGTAATTTGGATCATTATTAGGCTGTGGATTACGAATGAGAGAGTGAATTACGAAAAAAAGCTGTCGTGCTAACATGGTATGAGACGTAATTATGTACGCACGTTATTTTAGATGACGGTTTTTGAAAAATTGATAAGTACCCATTCTGAAGGAACCGAAGTAGCATGGACTATAAGATATTTTATTGCAACTGAAGATAATTTTCTAAATTGGTTTTGATTTTCAACCCAAAAGGTTATCAATCTAGATGACTTAGCCTCTATGCTCGCAATTGCAATTGCATTTGCATTTTTTTTTTACAACATTACAAAATTATTTGACATTTTAGTCCCTATGTAAACATGTACAAATTTCGACTTGAAGTCCTTTAATAAGCAGTAAAAAAGCACAGCTAAGCAATCCATACACCTGCCATTCTTGTTGTTTGTTTTAATTGCTGTAATTCAGAGCAAATTAATAACAGCAAGTAAAAACTTGCGTCAAAAAACTGTGTGTGTATAGCTGCTATTACACGTCTTCATAGCTGTATTTTAAATAAAAACAATATCGACATTGATATTTTTCCTATCGATATTTTCGATATTTTAAGACTATCCATAATATCGATAGTACTATGATAGTTTCCCAGCACTAGTATCTGACACGGCCTTTAAAGAATACAAAATTTAAAAGTTTTAGCGATGACATTAAAAGCAAAAATTGCGGCGATTTAAATTATCTCCATGGCATTGCCAAATTGAGCAATGCACGTTACAGTATTGCATTCGTTGCATTTTCGATATTTTAAGACTATCGATAATAGACTTGCTCTTATTAAGCTGCCAACTTTAAAAAGCCGCCGTGTTATGCTGAGTATATATTTTCTACTTGGATTGATTCATGGTGAAGTTGATTCTACGTTCCTGCTTGGTAAGATTAACTTTTGGGTTCCAAATAGGCCAACTCGTAACTTTCAGCTCATCAGTCGTAACTACTACAGATCCGATTATGCTAATAATGACTCCTTTCGTCGCATTTGTGCAAATTTTAATAAATTGTATCCTATTATAGATCTTTCTGAAAGCAATGATATTTTAAAAAGAAAACTAATTTTGTATTTAAATAGTTAATGTATTCACACCTGTATTACATTACACCAATACCCCGGTTTGCGTCGCTTCGGTTTGCGTCGTTTCGAAGTTGCGTCTTTTTAAAATTTCTGTGATTTCGAAGTTGCGTCGTTTTTGTTTCAGTTTGCGTCGAATGGCTTCAAAGTTGCGTCGAATGGGTTCAAAGTTGCGTCGTTAATGTTTCGATTTGCGTCGTTAATATAAAAATGTTTGTTCAAAACTATAACCGAAAAAGGAGATTTCCCGTTTAAGCCAATGTAAATATGTATGTGAAGTAGTAGTAGTTCAAATTAAATTTGCTGAAGTGAAGTTAAATCTAAATATTTTGCAACAATGAGTCAAAAAAGAAAGCATATAAATTTAGGACAAAAACTGGGCATTTTGGGTTAGCCCCTTCTACAATAAAAATGAAACCGCTTTAATGAGAAAATAAAGCCACTTCCTATCATTTGGATTGAATATCAAAATAAGCGAAGAATGCCCTTGAGTCAAATGGTAATTAAAAAGAAAGCTGTAACTTAATTGGAAGTTCTAAAAAAAATTATCCGTTAACAAGTCTATCAATTCAACCTTTATTATTTCAGCTAACATTATGAATCTCGGAACTAATTCAATAAAAATCAATAGAAATGTATGGAAAATCGTGCTTCGGTTTGCGTCGTTTCGATTTGCGTCCCGTTTATCCGGCCCCAATTAGCGACGCAAACCGGGGTATTGGTGTATTTAGTCTGTAAGGATATATAATCTATAGACCAAATAAATAAATAAATATCGATAGTACTATCGATAGTTTCTCAGCACTACTTTCGAGATATTCGCGAAAAAGCTGTTTTTTGCAGTTCATAAGGCTATTGAACTACTTAAATTTTACACATCGGTTTTTCGGTTGATTAATCATAATTCTGATTAATCGCACATCTCTACTGGCAATAGTTGGAGGGAGTTTACACGGTGTATTTTCAGACATGTCTAACAAACACGTCTGTTTTGTTTGTAGGCGATCGGGGTAGAGAAGAAAGAGGGGTTGCCAAACAGACACGAAATGAGTTTTCATGTTTGTTTATATGAATTTTCATGTTTTCAATTTGTATGTATATGTAAATTAGACTATTAGATATGAAAACAGACATGTTTGGAAAGACATCGTGAAAAGACAAAATATTTTTGGTAGCATGTTTAAAAGAGAATGTCAAAAACAGACTTGTCTAGAAAGACACCGTGTGAACCACCTCTAAGTTTCAATCTCCATATCGCACCGGTTTCTCTTAAGGGAGTTAACTCAAAAATTTTAAGTTTTCAGTAGAGCCAAAATAAATTCAAAATAAATCAAAATCGTTTCAAATACAACATCAAGCAAATACTCTTATGGACGCTGCATCCCAGTAGTGTATTAATACAAAGTATCACACAAGTCTTACTTATTCCATAATACTTTGTGAGATACAAATCTAATAAGCTTTTAGCGACTGTCAAAAAATCTAATTTACTCTGTTGGCAAAATGGTCATAGATGCAAATGTCGTCCGCGATGTCCTCAGGTTACATTGGTGACGACAAAATTTAATAAAAAAAAACGTATTTTGTCATGTTTAAAATCGTGTTTACGACTTTTTTGGAGACATTTTCTTAAATTTGCTTAAAATAATACTTTATTGAGGACATTGAGAACATAAGAGAATATTAACACATATGCATGCAATGGTTGCTTATATTGTCCTCAATAAAGTCCTTAATCAAGCCAAGATGAGCGACAATTGCATGCATTTTGTGGCACTTTAGGCTACAGTGTAGCCCATATATCGTCAACTACAGCGTCGCCTATATAATGAACGACTGTGTCGCCCATTTGTACGTCAACGACATATGAGCGATTATATCGCTCAATACACTTGTGTAAAAAAGTCGTCAACGATTTGTTCTTCAAAGCATGGATAACTGGGTAACATTACAGTTTGTGTTCACACTATCACACATGAACATGATTTTGATAAAATGCAAACTTGATCAAACAAAAAGTATTATTCGTTAGAAAAATTTAAAAAAACTATGAAATCGTGTGGGAAGTCAACTAAGTTCAAAGTGCAGTTTTTATTGCAATGATTTTAAAATGTGTTTACACGATTGTTCCGAAATTTTACAGAATACAAGAGATGTCGAAAATGACATATCGTCGGCTTAATATCAGGAGAAACAAAAAACTTTTTATATTTCATACTTGCTGCTTGAGAAGAAAACCAAAAATATAGTTCGGTTTACACACTTCAAGACTCAAATTAAAGAAAAACGACATGCTGGTCAACGAGGCGTATCTTTCTCTACCACACGGCATCAAAATCTCAATTTACTTAAAAAATGGATTTAGCAGTTTTGCATATTAAGCCGACGATATGTTTTTTACGCAATCATAGCTTTCAAGTGGGAATTCGCCATATAAAAATCATGACTCTTGTAAACAGGTTTGTAAGGGGGAATTATGCTTCTCTTCCTTACAAAACTATTACCATCAAGCTCCATTTTTTACTAAGATACCATAGTATGGGTGCACGTTTTTAGAAACATTGAAGTTTTTCTTAAATCACTGTAATTTGCACACATACAGAAAACACATATTTTTGATCCACATAAAATGTCTTACCATCTTCCCATTTCCGTTTACCGCAGTTATAAAGATTTATTTGAGTGCCGTTATTTCAATTCGGTTTCGAGTTTGTTTTTAATTAACGGTGATTTACAACTTTTTATTATGATTTACAAAATCAAAACAAAATAACAAACACCGGTGTTTGACAGATGAAAATAGCACGAAAATAACTAAAACTGCGCAGAATCTTAATTTTTCCATTTTGTACAATTTTTCTATTTATATTTTTTCTTTTATGCTCATAAATATTTTATTTTTCAAAAAAATAATGTTATTAACTATTTACTTTTATTACACTTTTTGAAGACATAGAAAATGTTTTACAAACTATTTGAAGTTTTGTAGCAAAATTTTTTATTAACTTCTAAAATTTTTAGCGATATAGACCGCCATTTATAATTAGCATGCTCGCATGATGAGTCCATTGACCGTAAATGTTAAAAAAGGAACACTTACACGATTTCTTTTAGCAGTACCTTATTAGTTAAAACATTTTTTTAATTGTTATTTAAAAGTTTTAATATTATATAATGTATTTATTTTGAAAAAAAAAGTTTTGTTTAGTTGTATTTTTTGTTAAATATTTTAATTTAAAGTTCACCAACTCTTTCGCGAACCACCACAACACACATTCAACGTAAACACCCCCACCGAACAGACAAGAGACTAATTGACAACTAAAGAAAAAGGAGGAAGTTTTGGTAAGCGGAATATGCAGTACGAGTAGTGTTACTAACAATGGATCGGGCAATAAGGGTTGTTGCTATTGTTGCCTTTTTATCTATCTGGTTCTTGTCATCATATTGTGCATGTTATATGTACGTGGGGTAAATAAACATTGCCCATACTTTAGCACGAAGACCGTTAATGGGACTACATGCAAAATAAAAACAACAACCGATTTAAAATACAGAAATTGAGTGTTTGTTGGTGTACAGAAGTCCAAAAGTATAAAATCATAAATTGTTTAACTCTATACTTACCATTATATACTAAACAACTAAAACACTAAAACAAACTCCCATTTCTGATATTTCTCATTAAAGAGAAATCTAATATTTTTAATTCCTTTTTTGTACCCTGCACGACTAGTGCTTAATGAAGGTTTGTCATTCAGTGCGAAACTTTTTTAATATTCATGTAAGACCCCATAAAGTCGTCATTACACAAAAAAATACATTTCGAAATAAACGTGATTAAAATTTTGGATTTGCTGGCACCACTTAGAAAAAATAATGACACATTGTCTTCTAACGGGGAGAGCATTAAAGATATAAAGATGAATATTATACACAATAAAAAACGACGTTGCAGCAAATAAGCGATATATGTATTCTGGGCCCTTGAGTAATTCTAAGTCGATTTAGCAAGTCCGCTCACTCTCGAAAGACTCAACCGAAGCAAAGAACTTTAGTGGAAAAATTGTATGCAGTTTTCCTAATAGCTTGCGATTGAAATCCATCATAATCGGTTGAGTAGAAAAAGAGTAATAAAAAGTGTTTTTCATACGGGACAAAACTCCCGGTATCCCGAACGTTTTTCGGGAAAAAAATCCCGGGAAATTTGTGCGGCAAATTAACTGTTGATATTGTAAATAAGTTACGTCATGTAATAGATCTTTGCCGTTAGTTAAAAGTGTCTTAAGTGAAAAAACACATTTTGAGTTTTTGATTGGCTTTAATTCAATTTGTTTTCTCTTTTAACTTTTTGCGCCCCATACACGTTTCAATTCAATTGTCAACTGAGTCTTTCAACTGAATTGATGCTTGGCCTCACACTTTATCAACTGAATTAAAAGATTTTAAATTAATTTTAAAATTTAATGAAATAAAAGACCATTTTTAAAATTTTTAACTTCTTTTTTGCAAAAGAAAACTGCAAACATTAAGTTTGACATCTGATCAAGAGACTCGAGCACACACAGCACAATCGAGTTGAAAGACTTAATAGTCAACTTAAAAAAAATAAAATCTTTTGATTTTTCTTCAACCAACTCGACAACCATCAAACTAATCAATTGACAAAGTCATACACTCTTTAATTTGGACAACAACCGACTCAGTTGACAATTGAATTGAATCTTGTATGGGCTGCTTCAGTCTAGCACAACTGCTTCTAATCCTAATTATCAGCTGTTTAGGAAAAAAATCTATTAAAAACAAAAAACTACAGTTTGTGACTTAAGACATTTTTTCCTTACGCCAAAGGGATGTCAATTCATATTCGATAACACTGTGTGTAATTTTTTAAGTAATTTTTTAATGGAAAAATAACCATATACGGACAACTCTACGTGATAAAAGACCAAAAGACCCGTGTCTCCCAGTTTTGCCCAAACTCATGCACTTTTTTTATGGGCCCCCAAAGATTTGGGGCCTCGAAATCATTTTTCCAAAAAAGTGATCATTTTCTCAGGCTCATATCTTGCAAACCGTTCGGAACTTACCCTCTGAGACAAAGTTGTAGCTCTTGCCATAAAGAACAAAAATTGTGAACATATAATTTTTAAAAAATTCGATTTGTTTACCTTTTTTCCCCTGTTCAGGTCCATAGGTAGCAAACCCTTAAAAATTCAAGGAAACAATCAACTACAAAAATGTACCTAATAGGGTATTCATTCGGTTAACCGTCAATCGGTTAACCGATTAATTACTACACGATTAACTGATCGGTTAATTTCAAATTGGCTTTTTTCGATTAACGATTAAACCGGTTAATTTCAGTCGATTAACCGATGTAATAAAATTTTTAATTTTTTGTAGTATTATAACATATTTTTTTGTGTTTTTAATTATTTGTTTCGTCCCATATACAAAAGGTTTGTGTTTAGAAAATATTTTTTCATTCAAAGGTGTTCTGTGATCTTCATTTCAACCCATTTCCCGCCGACCGATTTCAATGTTCAATCAACAGGAATGTGGCGAAAAATGGGTTAAATGTTTGATTGCCAACACCTTTTTTTTGTTTCACGTACTTTTTATATGTATGTGTTTATTTATTTGTTTCTTCTCATACCTTCTCATATCAGTCTTTTAACAAAATTAACCGAAACAATTAGAAGTGTTAAACATTTTTAAAAATTAAAACAGGACTCTAATGGCATAATAGAATATTTGATATGTTTAGATAAATCCTGAAAAAGGACTAAGAAATTAGATATTCATCTGCGATAAGTGAAAGAATTTTTTCTAAGCCAAATTTTGTCAAAACAAAAGAAAAGAATCGCTTTACTCCTAAACATTTAAACCAAATTACTTTTCTAAAAGATTATTTTATAAGATCTCCTTTAACTATTGAAATAACTAAACAAATTATCTCAGTCTATTTTTTTATAAATACATATTTGGGGGATTCACAAGGTAGTCATAAAGTTGTATAGTCTTATGTCTTTAAATAATTTTATATATCGTAGGATTAGTATGCAAACCGGCTAAATCCACTTTTTATGTAAATTGAGATTTTGATGCCGTGTGGTAGAGAAAGATGCGCCTAGTCGACCAGCATGTAGTTTTTCTTCTATTTAACCTTGAAGTGTGTAAAAGTAATTGTATTTTTAATTTTCTATCAAGCTGCAAGTAGAAAAAATAAAAAGTTTTTAGGGTCTCCTATAAAATGTGCTGAAAGAAAGTTAGCAGGTTTGCATATTAAGCCGACGATATGACTGTTGTGGGCTACCGCTTATAATTTATATTTTTACTGTGCAGCTATGACGATTCAATGAGCACAGCATTAAAATTTTTATTTTGTTTAAAACACAACAATATTTATTTTAAGCAATTGTAAAATATTATTTAGGACATTATGACGATATGACTTAATAGCACACCTTGTGAATCCCCCAATTATGTATTAATTGAAAAATGAATATTACATATTTATGAATTGTTTGCTCATTTTAGTTCAAGAATTTTAATTGTTTTTTTACTAATAAACTCCAAATTATCAATAATTAATGCATTTCTGTATATTGAAATTACTAATTTATGAAAAAAATTGACCGATTAACCAATACCTCGGTTAATTAATCGAGCGATTAACCGATTAAAGCAAAAGGTCGATTAAATGAATACTCTAGTACCTAAGATCTCAGTAAACAGTAAACTTTTTAGAACATATGAACTTCCTAGGAATGATTCTTAACACCGTTTAGGTAGCTTCAGCGCAAAAAAGGTACAAAAATCGACTTTCGGGCAGAAAAAACTTGCCGAACACAATAATTTATCTCTCTTTCAAAAGTAAGACGTCAAACTCAATATAAATAAATTTTGTCCAGACAAAAATATTGTTCGGAATGCATGGGTGAATCGAGCTATTCTGTAACCGTTTTCCAGATATACAGAAGTCTATATTGTATTTATATTGCAGCTGGCACGAATACTTTTCCAAGCTAGCCTACTTTTTGTCAAATTTTTTGTATAAATTGTATCAAATATGTATATAGAAATCTATAATTTCGTTACCTTAATATAAAAAGGCCCCAACTCATCAAAAACACTTTTTACAGGAGAAGGAAAAAACTTAATAAAAGCTGAAATAATATAGCTACACAAACATTGTCAAAAAACATCTTTATTAAAATTAAACGAGGAATTCAGATTGAAATACAGATTCGAAAAATTGTGTGTATGAGTTAGGGCTTTTTTTCTTTAGAAAAATTGTGTGTATGAGTTAGGGCTTTTTGTGTTCTGCTTATAACTTCTTTATTTTTAATCTAATTTGCTTGAAATTTTAATAGAATGTGTATTAGCAACCATTCTACAAGAATCAATAAAAAAACGGATTTCCAAAAATAATGAGTTGGGGCCTTTTTATATTAAGGTAACGATATTAACTTTGTATGAGAGGTGCCACGCCAACTTATACAATTCCGGCCATTTTTTTTTTTTACAAATCTATTTGTACTAGAGAGATCGAATCGATAGTATTCGGCCGGTTTTAGCCGGTTATTTTAGTTTTGCTCAAGTCGAATATTTTAAAATGCCCATTTTTCGAATATCGAATAAACCGGTTATTTTGGTAAAACCGCTTATTTTTGAAATGTATAATTTATATATGTTATCCTTAATTTTGTTATAAATGTACCCGTAATTCAAGTATTTTTCTTATTGAATATTTAGCAAATTTGAACTTTTTATGAAGAATGTCAAAAGAATATGCAACAAAAGTCAAAAAACATTATGAGTAATGTAATACGAATCGCTTATATAAAGGTGTGTTCTTGTAACAAAAATCAAAAACAATTCAAAATACTACAAAAAAAATGTTCAGCTTAAAAAGTAATTAGCCATTGGACAGTATTCTCAATATTATATGTATATATTTTTATAATCTGGCATCTCTGGTAATATTTCGAACTGATTTAAAAGACAATGGGGCTGAAAAGGTCCTAAAATGATAAGTTCTTCAACGCCACGACTTATTAATCACCTTTACATAGCGTTTACATTTGACAGTACTGGCAACACAGAAAGAAAATACATATTAGTTTTCAAACACTACTAACTGTCTTCGTGACGTAGGCGGCCAGACAGTATTTAATACAGTTCACTTTTAAAAATGCTACTGTCTTGCCAGTACTGGCAAATGTAAACGCCATTTTAATTAGTCCACGAGCTTCACATAAATATACGCCAAGTAAAACTTGACTCTGTTCCAAGTTGTTCTTAAGAGACTGCAAATAACACTTTACTAAAATACCTACTTACAACTACAATTAATGTTGGAAGAATTCCAATCAATTGTAGTGGGGAATGTAAGAAGAGATAAACTCACTGTTTATTGTTGATGTTTTTGTTTAAACTTTGATATTTTTACAAGTAGAGCTGTTGCTTATGATTCTTATACGCTTAACAGTTTTATTTGGTTTAATATCTTTAGTTTTTCCAAAATGTTTATGGATGAAGTTTCCTGATGATCTGGCCTAAGCAACCAGTGAAATGCGCATAGGAATAGCTTATCCCATCAACAATAAATTTCAGTGTTTTTATCAAGAATAAAAACTGGGAATTAAGCACGAATAACAAATTTTTTAGATATACCAGTATTTTTCAATAATTCCGCAATAAAATCTCCTTTAAGAAAAGTAAAATTTTTTTTTAATATAAGCAGTCGTTTTAGAAACATAATTTATTAAATTAAAATCTGTTACCAACTTTTGATTTTATGCACAAAAGTCGAAAAATTTTAATTAATTTAAGAATTTCACAAAACGCGATATTTGTATGGGAGCCCCCCTAAAAAGTGGTGATAAGGGGCAAGTATGTATCGAGAAAATGTTGAGGACAAAAAACTAATTGAGGTGGGTCATACATTTTATCTTACTTTGGGCGACTCCTGGGCATTTATGGGACTTTTGTTCAATATATTTCTAGTCTGCATTGAACATTTTGTATAGGAGCCCCCTTAAAGAATGGAGATAGCGGGTAGATATGTTAGAAATAAATGATTTAGATGAAAAATAAAGTAGGGTTGGTCATACATTTCACCCATCTAGGAGCATCCTAGGCACTGCAGCAGCCAAATTTATGAATTTCAACCAAACATATATGGCGGTTTAATAAATTTCTTAAATTTGGCCCCTGTAGCGCCTAGGATGCCCCTAGATGGGTCAAATGTATGACCAAAAAATAAACAAAAATTTCGAAATTTTGATAAAAAAAAAAACAATTTTTTTTTTCAAAAAAAAAAATATATGTTTTTAAAACGACTGCTCCTATTAAAAAGAAGTAATTGCAATAAACTAAACCGTTTTTGAGTTACGCGAATATATGTTGTACAACCTCCTCCATTTAAGCGTACCCGAATTATGCTAAAACGCCATGTGCCCGGCATGTCTAATTTTGCAACTAGCACAGTGTAATTTGAATACAGTTTAATTTTAAAGATCTTAATTTTTATTTTTACTTTTTCGTTTCGTTGCCAAAGTGCAAAATTCGTAACAAAGAAAAATTTCTTTTAAAATACTGATATAAGTATATTCTTAAAAGTCAATGGTGCTAAACTTTTAACTAAAGGGATGTTAGGGAAGAAAAATATTACACCTGGAGTGGGTGGTTGTTATTTACATTTTGTACAACGTGCAGCAGTGTCATCGAAATTTTTGACCTTGCGCATTAGACCCCTGAAAGGAACAGACGGCTTGTATTGCAATTTATGCATGCAGCATTTGATTTTATGTTTATTTATAAAATTCCTTTGAGAATTCCTTATTATGATCTTAATCTTTCTTTACCACTTTAAAAATTTTTTTATTGAAAAAATCATAAAAATATGCATATTTTATTAATTAAAAAAGCGCCTAATTGCAATTAGTTTAAGAATTTAAAAAAAAATCAGTGTTGAATTTTGTTGTCTTAAAGCTCATGTATGTATATTTGGCTGCTTCAAAACTAATACTTGTTATGTTTTAGTAAAAAGAATTGTCTGCTACTATAAATTTTTCATTCAAAAAATTATCTGGTAATTTTGCAATTCCAGTGTTGATAATTTAAATTTGTTTTGCGATAAAGAAAAAGTAATGGCAATTTTCTTGTCCTCTTTAAATTAGACTTCACACTTGACATTTGTAAAAAATTATGCTTTTTATTATACACTTCAAGGAAGATGAAAGAGTATATTTAAGTTTGTTATTCCGTTTTAAATTTCTACAATATTTTAGATGTTAGGCCCTATCAGAATGTACTAATAAAGTGACCTCACAAGCGCAGCTGTTTGCAGTGATTTTCTTCGTGTGTGACGTTTGGCGTAATTTTTTTGCTTATTTACTTTTTTTAATAAGGCGTTTTGGCATTTGCCGTCTCAATTCTAGCAACAAAATGCCTGTTGTTTTTTCTATTGTTTCATTGTTGTAGTACTGAGGTCACTTTTTTAATACATGTTCGGCCCTATAAAGTATTTATATATTCCTGGTTCCTTATGAGGAGCGAAATTGATTTAACGATGTCAGTATGACCGTGTTTCCGTTGAAATGGTGTTTCCGAAGACCTCAGATATGATGGGGACTTGGTATATATATATATACTTACTGTTAAAACTCGACGTTGCCCGATGTAAAACTACCATGGGCTTTACTATAATTAAATCATTTTCCTATTTTAAGCCCTTTTTAAATTATAATATCAAGCCAAAAAATATCGCACTTTATCATAAAGAGGGTATTAACTCGAAATTTTTATTTTTTCACTTTTTGGAAAAAGTTGACACGTAAAATATACTATTATCTACATAAATTTTGAGTTAATACCCGCTTTATGATCAAGATAATAGCTCTGTTTCTTTACTTTTTGGGTAAAGTTCGTGAAAATGAGCGCAAGCATAAATTTCTCTCATAAAGAGACAAAATTACACAAAAGTACGGGAACAGAAAAAGCCAAATTTTAAGCACGAAATAAAAAGTCATTGTTTTGATAGTTTTTACAAAACAATAAAAGTTTATGCCACTTTTGAAAAATTGTATACTGTCTGCAGAAATAAACTAATTTTACCAAAAATTAAACCAAACAAACACTTTTACAATTACTAACATTATGTTTTTCTAATATTTCAACATAAAACTTTATATTTAAGTACATTATTTGACTCCAGAACACTTTTTCCAAAATTGTGTTCAAAATTTTTTTGCTTTGCATTTCATTGTTTTGTTTATGTTTTACAGCTGTTTGACAATTTACACAATTTGCACGAAGAAAAATTCTGGGCTGTTTTGTGCGAGAAGAAGAAGAATTTTATTCTCTCAAATCCGCTCTCATTTACACAAATTAAAAGTACGGGAACGCTTTTCGTGCAAATTGGGATCCCGAGGGATCCCAAAGTAGAGTAAAGAAACAGAGCTAATAGTAAATTAAGATATTACTATATACATCAGTGATGGAAAATGCAGTACTATGGTACTATTTTCCGTACTTTTTCTTTTCATAAATAACACAGTACCCCCATGTCAGTTTAAGTACTCTTTTCTTGTTATGCTTCCTTGTTTAGAAACCCATCATTACTATTTTTTCAACATTGACATTTTCTAAGTGCCAATTACAAACCACTTGTATCGATGGTATGTTGACACACATAGTTCACTATTGTTTTTAATACAACTTACAATCGATACAACGGGTTTTGTGAATACGGCAATTGTGTTTCTTCATTAATTTTTTTGTTGCAAAATTATTGATAGTCGTCAAGCACCAATGTCATTTTAAAGGCGCTTTAACTGCATGGTTTTGATAACAATATAACAAAGTGTGTATTTACTAATTTTACTCACCAATAGTAAACAAACATATTTTGAATACCACTAAAAAATATAAAATAAACTTTTTGTTCGGGAATTAATAACGAATATGATAAGATGCTTTGATATCTTGCAACAAATGGAGGCTGATTTCAATGGGTAATAATTAATACATTTCCAGAAAGTATATGTACATATGTATGTAGATTTCAATTTAATTATATGTATTTTTATATCAAAATTAATTAATTTTTAGTTTGTTAACCAAAATTTTATATTTTTATTTTAAAATTAAATAATTTTTTCTATTTATTATTAGATTAAATAATAAAAAAAAAAACATTTTATAAAAAGTACCATAATGTTGAAAATAGTACTCAGTACCATAATATAGTGGTCAGTACCATCTAAATTTTTAAATTTTCCATCACTGATATACATAACCCATGATATATACATGATATATATAACCCTGCCTTTACACATGCAAGTAGTGGCATGCCACTGTTGTATACATATTATCAAAGAAAAATTGTTCGAAATAGTCGAATCTCATGCCATTTGCTTTTGTGTTTACACATGCCACTCCGAGTTTATTTCCAAAATGTCGTTGAAGCGTCAACTTGAGATAATTTGTTTACTTCTCAAATTAAAAAAAAGTACCAAAAAACAATATAGAGTTACCAATTTAATCATATAGGCACATTTTTAGGGAAATGGTTTACATTTATTTATAGTATAAGTATTATTTAAACAATATTAATGCTCTATAATTAACAAACTTGCTTTTATTAATACGCGTTTCAAAAAATTAATCATAATAATACATTTATTAAGTTAAACTTTAATTACAATTTGACAATAATCCAGTAAATGTGTATTAAATTTTTAACAGGGTAACATTGTTTATCGTTTTGTCATTTAATGGCATGCAAGTGCCAAATTTCCACTCACATGCAACACGTGAGTGTATTGAGTTTTTCGAAGTGGCAGTGGCATTTGTAAATGCTAGGTAAGCAAGTGCAATATTGATTTGGTTGATGGTTTAATTTTCTCCTATAATGTTTCTATTTGCCCTAAAGTATTCAAGTCGGTTTTTCGGTTTTAATTTGGTAAAAAAAAATCCCTTTTTGCTCTTTTTAGTAGCCCTATTCGTTCTTTTATGCATTTTTATTTTACCGTTTATATTTTACGTAACTCTTATATTTAGGTACATTTATTTTGAACTTGCATCCCCATTTTTAAATTTCAGTAAAATTATTTTGAAAAATGCTAGTTTTACAAAAAGTACCGAGAATACAAAATTTTACCCTTTTTGTCCCTCCTTAATGATATTTTCAAGTAAAAATTAACCAACTTTTTATATTTCAGTTCCCTGGATTATTGTAACTGTAACTGGAATTCCCGTTTTTGTATAAATAAAGTCATTAATTAAAAAAAAAAAAATTGAAAATGATGTAGCTTAAGCTTTTTTTGCGGTAATGACTTGATATGTAAACAAATTACATTTGAATAAGTGGGCTAAACCAGTGTTGCCAGAAGTAGGGGAAAATCCCTACATGTAGGTATTATTGATACTAAAATAGAAGCGTAGGGAAAATCGGACAGATTTTTTATAATCTCCAATATGTAGGGATTTTTCGTCATATCGCATTATTTATGAAATAAATGCAGAAAAAACGTATTTTCAGTAATATTTTCTTGTCCAAAACGGTTAAAAATTTTTATTTTCCCTTAAATCGCTTAAAAATGTATGTTTATAGTTTAAAAAGTTGGCAACACTACTATGTATGTACAGGTTTTTTCTAAGATATCTTAAAAAACAAAGTATTGGGGTTTCTAAACAATTGTTTGCTGAAATGGACAGCAATGCCTTAGTGACAAATAAAGAATTTATCTTAGAAAAAATATGTTTCCTGCATAACTTAGGGTTAGCGAAGAAGCTACCGAATAGTGGATACCAATAATTTCATCTGTAAGTGTCTGGATAAAGAGATTATTTATTTATTTATTCATTCATTTATTATAACTATATAAGTATAATAATAAAATTATTATACAGTTGAATTGTTAGAGCACTAGCGTCTTAGGCCATCAGCTATTATTATACACTATCATTAGCGCCATTGGTGTATAAAGTGAATATGATAACCATTTCGATAGTTACTAATGACAATGGTTATTTCTTATACCACTGGAATATTGGAATGTTGAGATATTAATTTGAATGTATTAAAAGTACATAAATGTATTATTTTTTTGTTTTGTACTAAATTCTTGACAAAGCTTTAATAAACATATTCGAGTAAAATATTTTGATAACTAATTATTTTCTTCTTTTTTAATGACAATAATGTGTAGGGATTTTTGTAGGGGAAGTTTTTTCAACGTGTAGGGAAAAATCGGATTTGTTTAGCATGTGTAGGTATTTTTTTGAAAAATCTACTGGCAACAATGGGCTAAACACAACTTATCGCTATAAAATTTTTTTGTATTTTTTTTTAAAGAAAACTGAACTAATTTGTGGGGAGAGAATATAAAAAATAACTTCCACGCTAATTTACTCCACCTTAGTAAATACACCTTGCTTAAAATATTTTAACAATTGTCTAGTTTGCTTTTAATAAAAAAGCAACACATTTTAGATCTAGTTTGCTTTTTAAATCAGTTATTAAAAATTTCCTTTTGAAAATTCACATATTTTTTAAAAATTTATTTTTTATAATTTATTTTTTATAATTTATACATATTTCATTTTGTAAATTTATTTTTTTGTAATTGAATCTAATTTTTTATTAAAATTATGAGTGGAAAAAAAATTACACGTTCGAAAGACTACAATGACGAAAATATATCAAGTTCTGAGGACGAATTTGAAAGAAAGCCAAAAAAAATCGTGGCTGTAAGTTAAAAAGAAATATTTTTTTTTAAATTTTTGTTACTACGTACATACATATTTTTTTAAGGACTCTGATGTGCCTATGGAGCCTGTGGGTCGTAGAAGACGTCGTGGTAGTAGACGACGTTCACGAACAAGAAGTCGAAGACGCCGCAGCCGTAGTAAACGACGTTGAAGTTTTTTTTTTTAATAAATTTTGTAACATACGTAAATATGTAATAAATTCCAAATGTCGTCTTTAAATGTGTGTAACATACTCTTATTTCTGTGCACTGGGAAGTTTAATAAAAATCTGCAAGCAGAATTGGATTTAAAATTTTCAGGTATTTCTAAGTTTCGACTCGAATTGAAAACAAAACATTTTTTGAATCTGCATAGTTCATAAATTGGTGTTCTCAAATTCGCATGTTCTTGTGTATTCGAAGTTTTTGTTTGAAAAACTTTAGTTGTACCAAAGATCGCTAATTTGCTAACCGCTGCATGATATCAATGTCTAATATTTATTAAAAATCGTGAAAGCTGTAAAGAATCGCAGGAACAAATCGCTTCTATCACGAACATGGCTAAGATTCGCCAAAAATTGTAAACTTAAACAAACCCTAAAATTTGTTTGAAATTGCTAAATGGTTTAAGAAAACAATGTCGGAAAATAAAGAAATTTGCAAAAATGACGAAAATTCGCAAAAATTTTTAATATTTCAAACAAGCCATAAAATTGATTAAAATTCCCTAAAAACTATAAGGAATGACAAATATTTGGTAAAAATTGCTAAATTAGCGGAAATTCGCAAAAATATACCAACAGCGGCATGATAGGAAAGTCTACTTCATATTTATTATAAATCGTTAAAGCTGTAAAGAACCGGAAAACATACAGGAACAAATCGCTTTTATCGCGAACATGGCTAAAATTCGCGAAAAATTTTAAAATTTGAAACAAGCCCAAAAATTTATTTGTAGTGTACGACCCAAGCCACTTTTTAGGCCGATGCCGAAGTTCGACCAAATTGGCTCAAATCGGCTGAACCGAAGCTGAAGCCGAACTTTAATTATCCAAAGTCACAACAAGAAACAATTTCATATATTTCATTACCAAAAAGAAAACAAAAAGCACGTTATTTTTAAAGCGGGTAGATATGAATATTACGTGTCGATTTTTTCAAGTGCGGATTCATTTATTAAAATTTTTAGTTATAAAAAAACCGAAAAAAAGGTTTTTTTAACAAGAACTTGTATTTTTTCTTTGCTTTTTTTTATTTGCTTGATCATAAAGAGTATTAATTTAAAATTTTTATTTTTTCACTTTTTGGAAAAAGTCGACACGTAACATTCATATCTACTTTTTGGTAATGAAACGGTTGGCTTAAAAACTATTTTACATATGCCTTTATATTTAATTAAAAATTATTTTGCTTCTACTGGAAACTTTTAAATTTCAATTTAATATCCTCTTTATGATCAAGTGCGATATTTATTAGTATTTAAAATACCTGAATTGAGCTACCTAACCTAGCGTTTCCACATGCAAGTACAAGTTCGAAAAACTCAATACACTCACACTTTTTTACTAACACCATCACATTTTTCGTACTTGTAGCTCCCCAGCTAGCATTTGGGTGATTATTTTTTGTAAAAATCACCCAAATGATTCTTTTCAGATCAGTTTTGATGATTAAAAACTGATTTATCACTTGAGTGATTGAAAAAGGATTCATATATGATTCATTTATATGTTTAAATAATGATTTTGAATTTTTGTTTTTGCCAAATGGAAAAAATAAAAATAGAAACTTTCATGTCAGCCAAAGAAATAAAAAGCTTGGCTTAAAAAGAAGCAAATAAATTATGGACAATTTATGAACATAAATGTTAGTGCAAATTGTTTGTTCTCTTCTTTGCGAAAAACCAATTACTTTTGTTTGGTTCAAAAGCAATAATGGTGCTGATTTTTTTGGAGAAAAATTAAAAAACATGACAATTAAAAAATTATATAAAACTAGCTTAACCCGGTGCGCTTCGCTACACTGCTTAAACCACTTCTTCAGTTGAGAGATATTTAATATATGCATCCTATGGAAGGTTTTCCCCCCTGCGCCTTCCCGCTTTATTTCTATTTTCAAAAGTGTAGTATACCATAGGAGTGACTTCTACTAAGTTTGAACATTCTTACTATAACAGTTTTGAAGATATGTGATATTAAACATTGGCGTCCTATGGGGGGTAACATTTCCCCGCTGCTATTTTATTTCAATTTTGGGGCTCTGAAGATCCTACTACCAAAAGTTCAACAAAATGCGTGCAGTGGCTCTTATTAATATTTCTATATATGAGGGGTACTGCTCCTCCCCCGTCTACCCCGCCCATTTGTATATTGAAATTTATAGTTTACTACAATAATAGCTTTAACCACTTTTGAAGACTCTCCCTTTAATAATTCTTCAGTTGAGCGATATTTAATATATGCATCCTATGGGAGGTATTTTCCCCCTGCGCCTTCCCGCTTTATTTTTATTTTCAAAAGTGTAGTATACCATAAGTGTGACTTCTACAAAGTTTGAACATTCTAACTTTAATAGTTTTTAAGATATCCGATATTAAACATTGGCGTCCTATGGGGGGTAACACTTCCCCCGCTGCTATTGTGTTTAAATTTTGGGGCTCAGAACATCCTACTACCAAAAGTTCAACAAATTGCTTGCAGCGGCTCTTATTAATATTGCTATCTATGAGGGGTACTGCTCCTCCCCCGTCTACCCCGCCCATTTGTATATTGAAATTTATAGTTTACTATAATAATAGCTTTAACCACTTTTGAAGACTCTCCCTTTAATAATTCTTCAGTTGAGCGATATTTAATATATGCATCCTATGGGAGGTATTTCCCCCCCTGCGCCTACCCGCTTTATTGTTATTTTCAAAAGTGTTGTATACCATAAGAGTTACTTCTAGAAAGTTTGAACATTCTCACTATTACAGTTCTTTAGATATGCGATGTTAAACATTGGCGTCCTATGGGGGATTCCACTTCCCCCGCTGCTATTTTATTTTAATTTTGGGGCTCAGAAGATCTTACTACCAAAAGTTCTGCATAATGCGTGCAGCGGATCTTAATATATGCGATAATTAATATTGGCATCCTATGGGGGATACCAATTCCCCTGCCCCTATCGAAAAAATAAGTAGCCTATTTTATTTTTAGGGCTCACGTGATGTATCTGTAAAAATTTCAGGAAAATCGGTTCAGTAGTTTAGGAGTCTATAAGCCAACAAACAAACAAACAAACAAACAAACAAACAAACAAACATACAAACATTTTTCATTTTTATATATATAGATGCATATAACCAAAAACTATATAATTTATGATTAAAAAATGAGACAAAAACGATTCAATAATGATTAGAAAAACTAATATAAAAATGATCAAAATGGAATCAGAAAATTGTATCACAAATGATTCTTTCAGGTGATTCTTTGGTAGGGTACCATTTTCTCACAACGAGAGTATCATTTATGATTGAAAAATGAGCTCATATACGGGTATTTTGCCCCTTAAGCTGATTCCTAAATGATTAGATTATGACACAAAATGCTAGCTGGGTCAACTTCCCTGCAGGAAATGTCACTAGTGAATCTGTACTGATTCACTATTGACACAGTCACCAGTTCTAGTGACTTATTATACCCCAGACAATGTTATTTACTATAGACATTTAACATGTGCGTGTCATTGGAAATCTACTACTGACGTTGGTACTACTGACTAGGTAGTTCCTTTGGGAACATATGTAGACATTGGAACCAGAGAATCACTAGTACATTTTAGTACATGTAGTCTACACTTTTGGTACGAATACAATTTTTTTTTTATTATTTCTTTAACTTTTATAGGAATTGTACTTCTCAATTGTTATTGATAAAATTGTTTTCGTATTAAAGCCAAATATAGTGGCAAATGAAGTGTAGTGTAGACACTTCGTTGACAATGTCACCAAAATAGTCGACAAAACTGGTGACTTGGAGACACTTGCACCCAGGTTTCCTTCAGGGTTGCAACAGAATTTGCTTGCAAGTAAATTTTTGACACTTGTCGCAAGTAAAATGACAAATGAAGAAACAGTGTTGCCGTGGATGGCTTTTGTATCAATCTTCTAGTACTTAGTAAAATAAAAGTTATGTTTATAGCGGATTTTCTGTGTATTTATAAAAAATAACTAATAAAAAAATGCACAACTATACAACAACGCATCTAAATGGTAATTTTAATCATGAATTTTAAGCATTTTGAAAAAAAAATTGTTAATCAAAATATTTTCTCTGTAACATTATGATATCGCCACTACGGCAATACTGTAGTCACATATTTTATAAAATAAACATAATTTTTTCATCAAGATGGACAGAAAACAGAAACCCAAAACCTTCTTTTTCCACATTTTTTTCAAAACTTCTAACTTTCATAAAATTTTCGTATAAATAAATCTATTTCAACACCACCGGGCTGGAAAATCTAATTGGACAGATCGCTGGATCGGTTTGTTTTATTGAAAAGGTATTTAGGTAGCTCAGTATGTTTTATGCCGTAATGGCAGAGCATTAATTTTTCTTAATTACGGTTACTTGACCGATTGGAATAAAACTAGTTGGCAATCCTAGGTGGTGGTGCTGCCTTTAAGTTGTTTAAATGGGCTTGTTTTCCAATATTCAAATATATTAATGTTTCGTGGACTTACCGGCTCATTAACATAAATCCGTAATTCCTTTTGGACAATATTTTCATTATTTTCTTCCACTTCAATATAGAAGTTTTAATTTGTTTCCCTCTTTTTTCTTTCCAATCTTGCTAGCTTGTTTAACTGTCTTAGAAACAATCAGGCTTATTCCGGTTGTCGTTGTCGTAATCGATAAAGTCGTTTTTTGTTAGAGATTAAAGTAACACACAACCAGTGTTCTTTAATCTCTTACAAAAAACGACTTGATCGATTACGACAACGACAACCGGAATAAGGCTGAATATAATTTTTCATATGCGAATTTGGAAAAGAGTTTGTAGTTTAATTTTGTTTGCATGGTTTTGTAACATTTGCATAAAAAGATATTAAAAAGTTGAAAATTAAAAAAATTAGCTATGTATATATAATTACATCAAAATCCATGAAAAACTCGATTTCAAATTTTGGGTTAGTAAGGGCCTTTTGCGTTTTAAGTAACAATATATTTTTGATAAAATTGGATAAAGAACATTTTAAACTAAAACAAACATTTTTTTGTTAATAATGTTATCACATGAATAATAAAAGTCGAATCGTTTTACTTTCACCAACCCCTTACTACCCTAATTGAAAACGAATAAAAACATGTGGATGTGAAATGCAGAACACCAAAAATGCTAAAGTAATCTACTTTCGAGTGGATTCGGATTCTAGAGCACACCTAAAACATCCTAAAAATTCTAATTACTGAGAGTTCTAATTTGTGAGTCTACCCTATTAATTTGATCAAATATTTGAAAAATAAGAAAATGGGGACCTGGGGCCGATTTTTGTAAACATTTAAACAATTAATGTACCTTGCTACAAGCAAAATTAGGGGGTGTTCCAAAACGTCAGCTGCAAAGCAACCCGGTTTTTTTAATCCATTCTACAATGCAACCGTATAAAATTATGCTATTTTATCTGTCCGAGGGTGCAAAGTTATCAAATCTTTCACAATTAGCAATCGTTAAACCCTATGATACAATTCTGTGGCATTTTCACAAAACATCTTAAGTCAAATTTAAAAAGTTGAAAAAATATGTTAATCATACGAATTCTCATTCAAAAAACATTTTAGTTTACGTTCTTAAAATTCTGTATTATTATTTGATAAAAATGATTTTTTCACAGAGTATTTTTAAAAAATGTTTGCTATCTTATCTCGACTTAAGATGTTTTGTCAAAATGCCAGAGAATTTTTTTTTAACTGCGAATTTATTATAATGTTTTGGAATTCAGCCTTAATTTTAAGTAAAAAAGAAAACACACGAGGAACTGGGTATAAAAGTCACGCTTAGGCTGCCGATTAACATCAGCGCCCTGCAGTCAGAAATTTCTGCTATAAAGCGGGCGCCAAATTGATGAAGGCATAGGAAGTACATATATAGAGAAATATATGCATATTTACGGTGAGTTAATGTGCCATTACAGCTCTAACGGGTGTCCACATGACATCAAGGTTAACTGTAGAATGCCGAATACCTCTGAGCGAGATTGCGAGACTGTCTAAGGTGACGCTGACATGGCTCCAAGGACTCAATGAAGAAACAGGATTGCAGAGGACCTAGCCAAACAGGGTTTCAAATAAGCTGATTAACCTTTTTTCTTTAATAAACAAGCCTGCTCTGAAAATCACTTGATTTTAAAATGTTCTGAATATAACACCGTTTTTGTGTTTCTCGGTGTGCTGTCGGGATTGGAAAATCACATCGAAAACACGAAAACGGTACACCACAATATCACACGTGTGATTTTGAAAGGCATATGTGATTTGAAATGACGTGATTTGAATTAAAAACTAGCAGTCGTATTCATAATGAAAAGTTGGCATGATGTTAGCACAAAGTTTATTTATAATACATTTACGAAACTCTGGCTAACGATTTGCTAAACTCTTGTTAACGAGCTGCCAAACGTTTGCCAACTTGTGAAAAACTGCTGTTTAATGTTAAACAATTTGGTTGGTTTTATTTAAATTACAGTTTTATTTTATTTTTCCATCTTTTTTCATACACATTCGAATAATATGAAAATTTATACAATAAATGTTACTCACCATGAGAAATAAATTCCCAGATTCTATTTTTTTTTTTTTTTTTTTTTATTTTAATCCCGGCCACGGTCAAAAAATGAAAGATTATCAATAACAATTTTAATTAATTTTCATGTTGTAAAACACCTTTCTTCATAAAAATAATTTAATGAAAATTAAATTTAATGAACTTAAGCCTAATTAAAAATATTAAAAATTTGGATTAAAAACCATAAATAGTTCAACAAAATAACCACAATACTAATTATTTTAATTTAATTTTAAAAACATTTTAAAATTGTTATATGTGGAGAAAAAAAAATTACAAAACCAGCGATAATAAATGCAAACGTGTTGCATTTTTGAGTAATACAATGTGGCATTATTAAAATTCAGAGTGGATTTATTAAAAGTTAGCAGATGGACAAAAGTTTGTTATGAATAAACTCTGTGCTTACAAGCTGCAAGGCATTCTAGTTAGCAGCTCGTTGTACGTAGTGTACAAACTGTGGCTAACTTTTTGTTATGAATACGGCTGTAGGTCTCTTAAATGCAGTAGAATTGAAATTACAAACTCAAACGAGTTTCTCTACACAACCAAACTATACCCATTACGAAGCTTTGCAAGTTTTCACGTATAGTCATTTCCTGCAACCTAGGACAGTGTCACGAAATGGGATCAACTGTCTCTATCTTCTCAGTTTCCTCACACAAACTAGAGATGTCCGATGAGTCGAAATTTTTATAGAAACTGATTTCAAAAGCATTGAATTGCAAATTTTGTAGTTGTTAAATTATTTACCAAAATATCTTAAAAAATAATCACATTTAATTTCAATATTTTTTAAATAATTTATTATAAATCTATATTAATTTCTCTTGAGTATTTATGAATACATATATGTAATTAAAAAATAAACAAAATAATAAAACAAAAAATCAAGAATTCAGTAAGAGAAACAATTAATTATTTAGTAACAATTTAATTTTTGTTTGTATATCTTTTCTGTTTATTTGCATTTAAGTGTATTTATATCATTTTTTCCTTAAGTTTTTAATTTAATGTATTTTCATTAACTATTTTTTACGGTTTTAATTTTTTAACATGGTAATATTATTATTATTTTTCAATTACATTTTTTACAGAAGTTAAATTTCATTAATATTGCAAACGATAATTAATACGTAAAGACAATGAGTGATAGCAAAAAAAAAAAGTAGTTGAAGAAAAATATATATAGAGAGAAGAAACAAAGTTATGAATGAAACGAGTTAAAAATCAGGAATTAACGCAATAAAATATGTTATCTTAATATTTTACTTAGCTTTTTAAGTTTTTTTTTTTTTTTTGTTTTTATACACTCTATACTTATTTACCTTCTCTAAAATCTCTTTTATACTACAACTCTACTTTCACTCACTCATAGTGGCAACGAGATTTTGATTCATTCAGCCCTCTAGCATTGGGCGAGGACGTTTAGTGCACTGATCAATAACCATACGCGCTATACCTTTGATTTCCTCATATGGGCTCGGATGCTCAATAAGTTCTTTTAGTATTTTTATCCCATTTTCTTGTTCAACAAGTTGGCAATATTTATCTGGATACACCTAATGAAAACGGAAAGGGAATCGAAAATTTAGTAAATTGAAATTTTGAATTAGGATTAAAAGTACAAGGAGTCTTACCTGTGTTAGATTTGCCAGAGCCCATACAGCCCAATGTTGGCACTGTGGTGTTTCATAACAGCGTACTAATCCTAGGATAGGCTCAAAGCTGCGATAATTTATATTTCGTTCACTTTTAATATCCCAACGTCTTATGGCATTGACCATACTTATTAAAACTTCGTCACGGGAAGGTTCCTTAATTGTCCATGCTTCTGCACCATCTGAAGCTATATGTGCCAGCACACCAGCTGCATTGTAACTAACCTAAGATCACAGAAGGAAAATATTCTTTTGATAAACATTTTTATATGTGTAGATATACATGTGTACATACTTTGGTAATAATTTGTTATACCCTTCACCTCAGGTGGAAAAGGGTATATATAAGTTTGTCATTCCGTTTGTAATTTCTACAATATTGACCTAAGACCCTATAAAGTATATATATATATACTGGGTCCTTATGAGGAGAGAACTTGATTTAACCATGTCCGTCAGTCCGTCCGTTTGTCTGTCCGTCTTAAGTTTGATATGTGTTTTCCGGAGACCCCAGACATTATAGCGGCTAGGTTGTTTTACATTTATGTCACATATAGTCCACCATTTCTTGCTGTTGAAATTCAGCCAGATCGGTTCAAAAAGGCTGAGATATGATTTTAGAAAAACTAAAGATGCTAAGCCAAATAAAACTGTTAAGCGTATAAGAATCATAAGCAACAGTTCTTGTAATAATATCAAAGTTTAAACAAAAACATCAACAATTAACAGTGAGTTTATCTCTTCTAACATTCCCCACTACAATTGATTGGAATTCTTCCAACATTAATTGTAGTTGTAAAGGGCTCTGGAGACTTTCAAATAAACCCGTCAATCAGTGCATATGTGTTAGTGTCGTTTATTTGAGGCTTTTTTGGAGACGTACAAATAAACCCGTCAATCAACATTTGTAATTTTGATTTCATAGGGTTCGTTTCAAATAATGTCGTATTTATATTTTTTTTCTTCCGTACATGACAACATACACAAAGCAAATAATTTTTTTTTGTCAATCACAACTGGAGACTATCAAATAATCAGCCATCAAATAAAAAAATCAAAACTTTTTGATTTTCATCAAGCATTGCCGACAACGCGTATGTGTACCCGAAAAAGAACGACTGCACGCACACAACTATGTGATTGATGTATTTATTTGATAGTCTCCCGGGCGTTTAAGTAGATTAAGAAAAAACAAAATAAACACAAAACAACTTGCAAAAGCATGTTGCCAGTTTAAGTTTTTTTTAGGCCGTGCACCTGCCAGTTTATTATCAAAATAAGAAACCAGTGAAATGCGCATAGGAATAGCTTATCCCATCAACAATTAATTTCAAGTGTTTTTATCAAGAATAAAAACTAGGAATTAAGCACGAATAACAAAATCTTTTAAATTAAAAAATATTTTCTGAAAAACTCGGAAAAATCGGTTCAGATACGAAAAAGTTATGACCAAAATAATAATTATTTTTTTTAAATACCCACTTTCGGGAACCATAGATCTTCCCGAGTCGAAGATTTATAACCCACCTAGCTGGCAAATTTCTTCTTAAACACGTCGGTATATAAATCTGTCAAATCGGTTAAAAATGGCCGAGTTATAAGAAAAATAAAACAAATTTTTTTTTTTTAATTTTTATGATCAAAATTTAAAAAAAAATATTTACCAGTTTTCGCTTTTTAAATTTAAATTATAATGAAGTTTTAAGTATTTTATATATGTATGTGTGTATATGTAAAAATTATTTTGTTTTTGTCGAGTTGCTCTGTATTCTGCTCGCAAAATGGTGAAGGGTATATAAGATTCGGCACAGCCGAATATAGCACTCTTACTTGTTTTTATTTAAGTTCGTATAATTTTAATACAAAAAAAGAATCTAATAAAGGCTTAAATAATAAATACATAAAATTTTTTCGCGTCTTTGGATTTAAAAAAAGTTGACAAAAAGTAAGAACATTGTGTGAACCATTAAATTAAACGTTACAGCTTATTATGTATTGTTGAGCGAGTTCTGCTCTATTTTAATTAGTTTTATTAATAACCAATTTACCCTCCATTGTTTTTAATCAATTTGTGTACTCTTCTTGGCAAACTGCTAATAAAGGAATTTCCTATCACGTTTTTCATTTTCATTTTTTTCATTTCATTTTTCTGGCTTAAGACTTTTTTGAACCAAATACAATGACCTATTCAGAGGTCGAGCTTTTGCCGCAAAACTGTTTCTTAATCCAGACACCAGCCTTCTCTCGGATGGAGGACAGTGCTTCATTCGACCCATTCGTCAATGCAATCAATAGAAAAAAATTAAGAAACTCTCAAACAATTTTTTTACCAAGCTTTATTGCACTTTTAAATACAAAATTAAGAAGCAAACAAATTGTAACGGAATTTTTGCAATATCGTCAGCTTAGAATTAATTTGGCGCATATGCCAAAAAATCGGAGTGGAGAAAAACGACAAAGAAGATTTACATGAAGATTTCTCAAAATGTACCCGATAGAATTTTTTTATATTTTTACCACTGCTTCCGGCATATGTTTTCAAGAAAAATTTACATTTTTGTACATTTAATAGTATTTTTTTGAAAATGAAAAACATTGTTTTGTGCCGCATACGCCACTTTTCTAAAAAAAAGTAAAAAAAGTGGCTTTTTGTGCTGCATACGTATACTTATTGTTGTGTATTGAGTAACTTGTTGTTGAGATGAATGTTTCTATATTAACAATCTAATAAAAAGTCAACATTAATGCAATTTTTTTAATTTGGTTTTATTTTACAAAAACAGAAAAAACAGTTCTACTGTTATAAAAAGGTACATAAAAAGCCACAAAGTAAACAACTTAAATAATGCAAAAGTAAAATAGAATCAAGAAAACACTAAAAATTTAAAACTAAATATTGAGAAAATCTTTATAATAAGTTTTATCAACATGTGGAAGAAATATAAGCAAGTCTTTTATGTCTCTATTTTTATCGCTGGAAATAAATGATGGTTTCGACCAGGGACCGAACATAACAGTTATATTTAAGTTTTAAAACAAAAAAAAAAGCATGTAGAAGTTAATGTGGAAAAACTGATTCAAGTACCATACCATATTGATCCTTATGAACTTGTCTATGATAAAATATATTGATTTTTAAAATTTTAATTTTTATTTTTTCGATCAAAATTAAGAGTTATTTTTTGATTTTTATTTTTTTGAACAAAAATAACAGTTATTTATTGATTTTTATTTTTTTGAATAAAAATAACTGTTAATTTTTGATTTTTATTTTTTTGAGCAAAAATAAAAGTTATTCTTTAAAGAAATGTACGTGTAATAAAAATTTAGTTTATTTTGTTTTTTTTTTTTGGCATTGTTTTAAACAAATTAACTTGATGAAGAGGACTATGAATTTCAATATTCTTTAAGTACCGGTCAATAACGCAGTACACTTCTTGAATTAAAGAATGTCGTGGTTCTGAAGAGTTTTGTATAACGGCATCAATTATTTTGTTTAATGAACATTTTGATTGCGGTTGAGTTAATCGCTCCATAATGTCAAATTTTTTAATAAGTGGATAATCTTTTACTAATTCATTCAACTTTAAATTAAAGCACTAGCAATATTGTTACCACTCCGATCACTATGTGCTTCCCTCCACAAGGCACCATAAGTAAAAGTTGGTATATTTGGCATAATAATGGTTGCTGTAAGATTATACATATTTAATTTGCGGCTGAAGTGCGTACGAAAAAAAATTAAAAAAAATGTTAACCCCATCTAGAAATAAAAACAAAAAAAAAAAACCAAACTTAAAATTTAAGGGGGCTGAGGCCCGTGGGGCCCCCTGGAACCAAAAAATTGCCCCGCCCACTTAGTGATATGTGTGGGTACTCAAATTAAAGGTAATTTGCTCACGATTGCAAATATGTATTTTGTTTTTGTATTCCCATATTATTTTCCTCTCTAGGTTAATTTAAGCATCTGTTAGGTGCAGAAAAGCTTTAGTTAGCGAAGCCGGTATTTGTTATACCCTAGAGCATAAAATCCTTGCGCCCGGCCAAAGGCCGGCTACGCAGAAAATAATTCTTTAGCACATCGGAAATAGGCTAATAGTTACAAAAATTTAAAAAAAAAATCGAACATAAAACATTAAAAAATACAAAATAAAACAAAATATTTAAAATCATGAGCAAATTACCTTTAATTTGAGTACCTACACATAGTAGATATGAGTGGGGTGGGGGCATTTTTTTGACCCAGAGGGTCCCAAAAGGCCCGCCCGACCTAAATTTTATTATTTTCGTTTTTCTTGTGCAATTACCTTTAATTTGAGTACCCACATACTCCACCAAGTGGGCGGGCGGTTTTTTGGATCCAGGGGGCCCACGGGCCGCAGCCATCTTAAATTTTAATTTTGGTTTTTTTTTTGTTTTTATTTCTAGATGGGGTTCAATTTTTTTTTTATTTTTTTTTAAATTGCACTTTTGCCTAATTTTCCTTTGTAGTAAAATGTTGAAGCATTTCCCTTAGGTAGGCTAAAACACTTTGCAAATCATAGCAAACCGTGCACTTGGTTGGGTCCATTATTTTATAAAACTATTTTTCACAAATTTATTTTCTTGTTGTCATTTATTTTGCTTTTGCTTTAACTACTTTTTTTCTTACGGCAATAAAGCAAAACAACAGTAAAATTTATTTTGAACGTTTTAGTATGAAGAATTTGCTGCAATCGCTTAACAGTAGCTTGTAGAGCAAAACAAAACTTAAAAAATTTGAAACAGTTGATATGCAGCAAAATGAATGCTTTATATCTCAGAAGCAGGGCTGTGGAGTCGTTAAGAAAAAGTTATAACTCCGACTCCGACTCCTTTTGGTGAAATTTTTAAAGTACGACTCCGACTCCGACTCCAACTCCGACTCCTACTCTAACCTAGCATTATTTAAGAGACTAGTTTTGTTTTGACTTTAAACTCTTTTTTAATTTAGTACCTGTTAAATGGTTAAATATAGCAAGAAAATGATTCTGTAAAAATTTCAAATCGATATTTTAATTCTAACGTGCCGCGCATTGAGCTTTAACATACTAGTTACTAACATATGAGTAGGGAAGCTGCAAAAAAATTTATTTGGATTTTGGAAAAGTTGAAAACAACACCAAGTCCAATTGGCTTATACGTTAAAGGCATCAAGTGTACTTAGTGTTGTTTACCACAATATTAATAGAGGCAAAGGACAGTCCTTTTTTGTAAATTGTGAAGTGAGGTCTTTTGTTTTTAATATATGTACATTTTATTTATTAAGTCAAATCATTCTCAGGAAAATTTTATAAAGTTTATTAAAACATGCATATGCGCCTTCAGTTGTTAGTTCTACAATTTATATAACACATTTTGAAGAGAAATGTAACGTAAAAAAATGTTGTTAGCCTTCTCTTATTTTTGGGAAATAGTACCCCTTTTGTTGTTGGACTTGGTGCTGTTTGTCTCAAGGCATGGAACAGTACCATAGAAGGTAACGAACCTTTTATGACGTAATTTTTTAAGTATATCATCGACATAAAAAAAATATGTTAGGATCATATAAAATATTCGTACAAATGCACATTTTTATAACATAAACATCATTTGCAATTATCAACATGTTTGCGCGGTCTGCTGTAAAGTTTTCAAAATGTGGCTTGATGTAGTTTATCTCCCACCTGCAGAGTTAAAAAAAATGTGAATTTTTAAACTGCTAAATTTAAATCTTTTTCTTCAGTGTACTCGCCATTGCATTTTTCCGTTCCTAATTCAATATTATTATTGTCCAAGACCGAAATTTGAAATTGCAAGTCTTAATTATCTCTCCAATTTTCCCTAAAGTGAGTAGATAAAAGTATTCTCAAATCATTTTTCCCACATTGATGGGAATTATATCTGGAACAATGTCATGTATTTTTCCGAGTTCCTTTTCCTTTTATTCTATTATAATTCACCTTGAAGGTTAGAACTTCAAATGTAGTTCACTTAATGCTTTCACCACAGGAGCTACAGCTGATTTCAAGTCATATTCATGAACATGACTACAAAAATATTTGTTAATATACGATAAATAAAAAACAACATCTTTACAAATTTAATTTTTAAATTCCTTAATTCGGCTCTATTTCATTAACGATATCTTGGCGAAATTCAAATAGTGAACCCGCTGGTTTTTGTTACAGAAATTTGAGGTCACATTAAAACATAGAAAAGGACATGCTTTGATACAATCTATATAACTATTCTTATAAATTGGCAAAATAAAATGTTATCTCAATTTTTTAATTTTTGAAACTCACCTACTCATATGAAAAGTATACTGGTCCTTATTTTCTGACTTCACAATTTCAAAAAGCAGACCCTCTTATGGCCAATTCCACTAATTTATTAATATATCAATTTATGTTTAAAATTTGTTTTCTTATGTCAAATAAAAATAAAATTATAAGAAAAATTATATTTAAATATGAATTGATATTTAAAAAGAATTGGAGAAATTGGTCATTAAAATTTTTTATTTTGAAAAATATTAGAAAAATTTTAATGCAAAAAAGTCGGAGTCGGAGTCGCTAGTTTTTGTGTGTACTTCGACTCCGACTCCGACTCCGGTACAAAAACCTCAACTCCGACTCCGACTCCGACTCCACAGCCCTGCTCAGAAGCCACAAAAAATTTTGCAAAACAGATTTTGGATTCAAAAAGGGGGTATTCAAAATAAATATACCATATACCTAACTCAATTTATTTTAAAAATTGTCGGTAGGTCAAAACAATTCTGGCGATATTTCCTTTTTTAGCTTCTTAGGGACTAATAAACAGAAATTTTCTGGGTAACCCAACATGGTTCCAACTGAATTGTATGTTCACTCACCTAGAAAAATAATTGACTTCATACGTAGCTAACACCTCTTATGATTAATATAATGGCAGCACAAAAGATCCGATGGGTCGCAGAAGTTATTGCCTCTTATATATATTTATCTATCTGAAACAGTAGCGAAGTTCTATGGTGAATTAAAATTGTCAAGAATTTCTACGCTAATGTCAAAAGTAAAATTTTATTCACCTCACCAGTTATAAAATTTTACTTTCATGAGTACTTTGCTACCGTTTCACAAACACCCGCATTAACAATGTTGCCATAACTGATTGATGAGAATATGCCAAAACTTTAAAAAAAGTCTGCTAAAATCTTCTAAATCGTAAAATGAAGAAAATATACTAAAAGTCTGCTAAATAAATTTTGATATGAAAAGCAGTTAGCATATTTTTTCAAAAAAATATGAAATTCCCAAACGCAATCTGCTAAATCTATCAAAAATTATGTTATAATGTTAAATGCGTAATAAACGCAATTTGTTTTTATTTAAGCGCAAATGTAAATTGTAAAAATAGTTCGAGGATTTGACCTGAAACAGGCATTTAAAAGAAAGTTTTACGTAATAAAGCGATTCTTCAGAAAACAGATTTAATGGGATATTTTAAACTGTGAACCACAATATTTAAGACCAGTTAAGGTGTGAATATAATTTGATGTATTTTGTATTCTGTTTAGTTAAGAAAAAACTTTTTTTATTTTTTTTATGAGAACAATTATTAACTTTAGAGGTGATTTTTAAAATTTACTCCTATTACAATACGATCATCACTTCTAAGTTTTTATTCAAAATGTTAAGGCACATTGAAAAAGGATAAGCAATAAGTTACTTTGGCCTAACTTCCTGAAATCCCGTACAAAATAATTAAAGCTTTGCCCATGTGTACTTTTAAAATTTAAGATCTCAAATATTCTATTAACCTTAACTAAGCTTAAGTCAACTTAAGCACTTTTTCCTTTTTGCCACAGAATTTAATGCCACTAAAGTAAAAAAAAATGATCAAACAATTTTGTACTCTTTTTTGTTTGCAATACAAAATACATACAGGGAGTCTCATAAGTATTTTGTATATAAGAAAAATAAACTTTTTGGAAAAAACTTGATTGACATCCATTTATTTATTATATTAAACAGAAATTTCTTTTTATTAACGTGTTAGGAGAAAGACGCAGAATTAAATAAAAAAAAAGGGTTAAAACATTTTAATTATAATACTCTTTATACGAGATTTTAGAAGAATATAGTGCATTTTAAAGGTCACAAAAGTATTTTGCTTTTAAAAAATATCACGTATTTTTACCGTATAACAGTGGATATGTCACAGTTAATACTTTGTGGCAAATTCATTGTTTTTAGAAACTGCAGCTAATCGTCGTAATATAGACTCCACCAAATTTTGGCACTTTTCTTGAGGTATTTTTCCACATTCTTGTAGCAAAACTTGTTACGCCCATAATTTTTTTTTATTGGGTTCAAGCCTGGGCTTTGAGGAGGCGTTGGCAAATGTTTGGTGTTATAAAGAATCCACAGTTTAACATCTAAGGATGTTTGTTTAGGATCGTTGTCCTGTTGGAAATAAAAACCTCTTGCTGGAAGTCTCATTTTATCAGCACTCGCGTTAAGGTTTTCTTTAAGAATTGACAGATACACATGTCTGTCCATAATTCCATCTATAAAGACTATTAGATTTCCAACTCCTGAGGCTGACAAACAGCCCCAAACCATAACAGAACCTTATCCATGCTTTACTGTCGGCTTGATATTTTTTATATGAAGGGACTCATTCGGCTATCTCCAAACCATGCGTCGTCCATCTGACCCAAAAATATTAAATTTGCTTTCATCGCTTAATATTACGGATTTCCAAAAGTAAAAACCTGTGGTTATATGTTGATTAGCGAAGGATAATCGCTTATTTCTATTTATTTCAGAAATAAGCGGTTTTTTTTCTTGCTACTCGAGCATTTAAGTTGCTTGATCGTAGTACTCAACGAAATGTTTCATTGCTAACATTGCTGCATAGAGTTCCTCTCAGCTTATCATTAAGTTTTGGAGCAGATAAATGCGTGTTTTCACGAATTTCTTTAAGTATTTTCCCTTTATTTCTGGCTGATAACAATTTTGGACGGCCATGTCGTGCCAAATTTTTAAAATTTCCACGTTCTTTGTACGCTTAACTATATTTTCTATTGTTTGACGACGCCTCTCAATCATTTGCGATATGAAAAAAACTGTTTTACCTTGGCCATGAAGGCGCAAGACGATTTTGCTCTCGGCAAAACTTATTCCTTTCCTTTCGGCATTTTAATTAGATAAATAATAGCAAAATACCTTGAAAATATTATCGTATTCGAACGAAAATATGATTTAAACGTATAAACGAAGCAAGCCCATATAAAATGTAAAAAATTTATAACAATATTTGCAAGGATAAAATGATTTTTTTTTTTTAAGCAATATACTTTTGTGAGTATTAATTATAGTGTCAAAATAGTTTTAATATCAGAAAAAGGCCATGAAATTACAAGTTTTTGTAATTTTATTATCATATTTACGTTGTAACACATATCACATACGTAATAAATGGAAAATTTTCTCAAAAATTAAACAACTTGTACTTCATTTTGAGAAATGTATTTAATCTTTATGGAGTAAAAACATATGCAAAATATTTATGAGACTCACGCCGAAATCGCAAAAATGATTCTATTTTTCCTACATACCTCTATGCCATCGCTTTCTGATGATAAAAGTTCAGCAAAAACTTCAATAAATTTTTGAGTCATTAATTTTGGTCTCAACCATTTCACTTCGGCTACATTTCCCAATAGGCCCATCATATTTCTCAGCAATTCATCACGTTCCCTAAATGCCTGCCAAGTTATTAATAGACGAACACAAAACAAAGGGAAATCATGTTAAAAATATTATATGACAGTAGAATATAGAAAAATACTTACACAATTACTTACATTTAAACATCTCAAAAAATACTCCATACCACGGCCATCCAGAAATCTCTTACAATTAATAGCAGTCTCATCAGTTACATTCCACATAGTAGACCATGCCACTTCCATGACATCATCGAATACCGAACGTGTTAAACGATCTTTAATTAAGCTTAACATAGTCTGTGGCAAATTAAAAAAAAATTGATTAAGAGTAATTTAAATATGATATAATGACGTAAGCGTACACTAACAACTCCAAGTTCACCCAAAAATAGTTTTTGTCGACCATCGACCTGACAGGCCAATGTATTTAATAAATATATAGCTATTCTCTGTACAAAACCTTCTTGTTCTGTTTTGGAAACCCCATACAATAGAATAGTAATAAGACGTTCGTACTCAAATAACTTGGAAAAGTAAACAATATTTTATTAAATATGATTCATAGAAGGATTATTTGTTTGGGTGCAACTTACCACATCATTAGGCATTTGAAATTGTGTTAAAGTAAGGTAACCATTTCGTAGCATTGTATCGTCATTTACATGCATTTCCATGCCATTGAGCAATGTTCGTATTATGTGATTCCTAAGCGGTGTACCAAATTTAGAACGATCTCGTCCCTTCACAATATAAAATAATGTCGCACTAAATTAAATTAATCATAAAATTCTAATAATCGTATTAAAAGCTTAAAATTTTTAAATAACGAACCTGCCAGATATTTGCATGTGTTTAAATTTCAAATGTCTATCCATAGCTGTCAATACAACATCTAAAGCGGTGTGTATATCTTTGCAATTTTCGAAACGAAAGAGGTGATATAAATCATTAAGGACCTTTAAAATACATTTTTTTTTTCAATTAGTTACATATATCAAACAAATGTCTATAAAATTTACTCTGGTTAGTAGAACAGGTCTGTCATAATAATACCGCGCAGCAGTTAAAATTTGTTGTTCATTCGCATCGCCGGCAATCTAACAAGAAAATAAATAAAAATTGCAACATGTATAATTAATAAATATGATACACACACATACATACATACACACATACATACATACATACGTACATAAATATAAAAAGTTACAAAAACTGTAAGCGCCTTGATTGTTAACAACAACCCAGGGTATATTTACACAAGGTAGACTCATTTGGGAGTGTAGACATACTTCTCTATAAAAGGAACCGAGTTGTCAAAATTGTCTTCATATAAAACAAAAACAATTTAACGCACACATGTACAAATTTTGGCTCATATACACGAAATTTGACGTTTGGGTTCCAACTAGGGGTAAACAGCTGACAAACATATGGGCCAACGAGTTTACCTTGTGTAAATATACCTTGCCACAACCAGTGTCCATGTTCTGTAACTCTCGCGTCGAGAAACTTTTCGATTGAAATGTGTGAAATTAAACAAAAATGCCATATAATGAAACAAACAGCTGTTTTCCTAACTAAACTGTGTCTGTAACCTTTTTGGCGAGTACTAGCTGTCACGTAATTTACAGAAAAAGTATGTCTGTAACATTTTTGTGAGAAAAGTGCCCGCTTTGAAATGTCAAATAAACTCACGAAAAAAATGGGGCGAGACACAATTTTACCACTAAAAAACGATTAAAAATGCATAGATTAATAATAATAAATTTTTGTTATTGGTACATTTGTTAATTATTTAATTCTTTTGCTTTTAACATTTTTATAAAATATACGAATTTTTTCAAAGTTCATTTGCAAACAACAAACATTGAAGTCGCACTTTACATTATTTGGTATAGCCGACGGTTGTATTTTCGCCGCCGTCGTTGAAAATGTTTAAATTTTGATCGCCGTCAACGATATGTGTGACTGGCGCTCTGAACGTCTGCAATTTAACACGACTTCGAGTGTAATAGTATGACATTTATAACGCAACGACGTAATCTCTTTGATAGTTTTCGACATGAGTTCCAGACACACTTTTTTCTGACTTTTCGAGAAACGATGGAATATTTTGTTTCACATCTTTTCGATGCAAGAAGTTCTCACTAAAGTTACAGAACATGGGTACAGAGCTGTAAAAAACTGCAATCAAATAGGTTTAAGCCAATTTTTTTTATTTTTTGATTTAAAAATGACTTCTGATTTGGAATGATTACAATCACAAGATTGCAATACTTTGTGATTACAATCATTTTTTTTAGAAATCATTTGAAATCAATTCGTTTGCAATCAAATTTCAATTGAAACCATGTGATTGCAGTCAATTTCCTTTGCAATCACCACTATAGTGAAAGACCAGCGATATAATAAAAAAATGGAATCTAGCGATATAAGTTTATAAGAAATAGAATAAGTCTATAAGATTTGGCATAGCCATATTTAGCACTCTTACTTGTTTTCATTATCATCATTCATTTTTTACTTACAACTATGAACAATTTATTTATTAGCAGTTTGACACCAAACGTTTAATAATATAAGAAACGGATATTTATTGAAAAAATCAATAGGACAAATCTTCAGCTCATTATAGGTTTGGAGCATATGTCAAAAAGTCGTAGTGGAGAAAAACGACAGTGAAGAATTACACATGAAGTTTTCTAAAAATATACCCGATAGAATTTTTTGTATTTTCACCACTGTTTCTAGCATTTGTTTTGAAGGAAAATGTAAATATTTTTGAAGGAACTTAGAAGTTAAAAGTATTTTATTGAAAGAGAAAATTATGGTTTTGTGACGCATACGCCAATTTTCTAAATTTATTTTCAAAAAGTAGCTTTCTGTGCTGTATACGTATACTAACTGCTGTGTATTGAGTTGTTGACATTTTATTTTGCTTTTTCTTCGGCAATGAAACGAAGTAAGAGTAAAATTTATTATCTTTACCTTTAACTACTTGTTTTTATTACGGCAATGAAGCAAAGCAAGAGTGGAATTTATTTTTTACGTTTTTGTATGATGAATGAGGCCAGTTCAAAATAATGCGTAGGTTGGTCAAACTTCGGTTAAGTTACGAGCTCTCTGGTCTACACAATATTTCACACCCTTAAGAATAAGAGCCTTACTTGCTAAATCATACTTGATTCCTTCCCTGATCTGTGGGTGTGAATTATTTGAAAGCTGTGACTAAGTTAGTAAGAGAAAATTTATTGTCTTGTTCAATAACATAATAAGATATGTGTATGGCTTTTTTTTATCAATATTGTTATATTTACTTGTATCAAGGTTGTTTTGTAACGTAAAACGTTCCTGTGCTATAAATATAAGACCCAGTCTTGTTGTACAGGAAATGGATTCAATAAATAAATAAATAAATTTACAGCATTCGCTTAATAGTGGCGTGTAGCGCAAAACAATTCTTTATAAACTTTAAAATGGTTAATATGGAGCATAATTAATGCTTAATCAGGTATGTGATAAAAATCGAATTAAAAACGAATCGATTTGAACCCGAAAATATTGTTTTCACTATCTTTAAAATGGATTTTAAATACACATTCTTTTTATTTTCAGTCTCTATTCTTTTAAATTATATATATTTTATACGTTAACTGAAATGTATTCTGAACGATAGTTTAAGACTATACCTAATAAAAAATGGAGCTTCCAACGAAGCAGGTTTGTAAGGGAGAAACATTAAAGTTTCGCCTACCATACTGCGCTTACAGAAGACATGAATTTTATATGGCGAGTTCCCACTTTGAAGCAATACATTTTTGACACATAAAGCGCATTATTTAGCGCATATACATTGAATGTTTTGATACAGCTATAGTATTCTCCCTTACAAATCTGCTTCGTAGTAAGGGAATGCCGTAGCACTTGCAATGTTATTTTTTATAAAAGTTGTTGAGAGTTCTTTCACTTACTTTACTGCATTTCTGTACGTCTGATTGCGAAGCGCATAATTGTGCGCTTTATTGAGATAATTCAGAAATGGATTTTAAAATTCCACCGTTTAAAAACGTTCGTTTTAAAATCGATCGATTTTGATCACATACCTGAATATTTCAGAAAACATAAAAAATTTCGTAAAACATAGTTTGGGATTCAGAATAGGATAGATACCTCACACCTAACTAAATTTTTTTTTTTTAATTTTAGGTAGTTCAAACCAATAATGAGCTGAAGATATGATGATTTATAGAGCATGAAAATGTGCCGGTACAATTCAGTAAACTTAGATGGCTAAATTAGTAGTAATAAAAAAACATGAAGTGTATTTATAACAAGTAAGAATTTTTCAGGAGTGGGTGTTATATGGAATCCATAAGCAGTGTTGCCAATTTAGTCTTTGAGTGGCTAGATTTCACCTTGTTTAGCCATTAAAAAATCAGATTAGCCATTTTTTAGCCAATTTTCCAATTTTTTTTTTTGTTGCCGTTTTTCTTTTAAAATAGTAATAATTTTTATTATTTTATAAAAATTTATAAAATGATCAAGTCATATGCGATCAATTTTATGTCGGTAATAGGGTATTCATTCAGTTAACCGTTAATCGGTTAACCGATTAATTACTACCCGATTAACTGATCGGTTAATTTAAAATTGTATATTTTTGATTAACGATTAAACTAGTTAATTTCAGTCGATTAACCGATGCAACAAAATTTTTAATTTTTTGTGGTACATACTTTAATATATTTTTTTGTGTTTTAATTTTTTATTTCGTCTCCTATACAAAAGATATGTGTTTAGAATATATTTTTTTATAAAATATATTTCCTTCTAGTAATACATTCTTAAAATGCAGTTCAAAAACAGAAACTAAGGAGTTCGGAAATAAACTTTTTTGCAGAATGTTCGGTGCTGAGCTTTGTCAGGATGAGTCAGATGATGACCTGACAACAGAAGAAACTCTCAATAGTAACGCAAACAATCTTTTAATAGAATTACCGGAATTAACTAGAAGTGCTAAAAATTTTAAAAAATTAAAACAGGACTCTAATGGTCTAATGGAAGAATTTATGTTAGGAAATCCACTTAAACGACTAAGAAATTAGATATTCCTAAATGAGCTGCTTTCGATTTCTCCAACATCTACGATAAGTAAAAGAACTTTTTCCAACTCAAGTTTTATCAAAACTAAAGAAAAGTATCGCTTAAATCCTAAACATTTAAACCAAATTATTTTTTTAAATGATTATTTTATAAGACCACCTTAAACTGATTTTTTTGTAAACCAAACTAACAGAGTTTTTTTATGTAAATATTTTTGCATAAAAGCATTGGAAAGCCAACAGCTGTGAAGTCAAACGGGGAAAAGAATGGCGTGACACAAATTGATTACACACACTTTTGGCAAAATTAATACATAATGGGGGGATTCGCAAGGTAGTCTTAAATATGAGTGCTGTCAGTTCTTTCATAATTTAGATCTCTACTGAGTAGTTATGACAAAACAATAAACAAAGCATAAGAAGTCTTATTATTTCAGGATTTAACAACAATAATTTTTTTAAACTATTGTAAAATATTAGGATATTATGGCAATATGACTTAATAGCACACTTTGTGAATACCCTAATTATGTATTAATTAAAAAATATGTATTACATATTTATAAATAATTTTTTTATTTACTCTTTGTAGTTCAAGAATTGTTTTGTTTGTTATATTATTGTTTTTTTTTTACTAATAAACTCCAAATAATAAATAATCTATGCATTTTCTTTTATTAAAATTACTTAATTTGTAAAAATACTTTATTAATCGGTTAACCGACAAATTAACCGATTAAACCAAAACATCGGGTAATTAATCTAGCAAAAAACCGATTAAATATATACCCTATTCGGTACTACAAAAAATAAGCTTAAGACACGTTTAGCTGGACATAAATCAGATTTGAAAAACATTAATAAAATATCAACACAAAAAACTGCACTCGCACCCACTGTGCAGAGAGACTACATACACCAAACTTAAGAGATAGATATTACAAAGAGAGGCGAAATATATTAAACGGTATACTTTACAGATGCTTCCAGAGCTGCCGTTTTTGGTTATTTCTAACCAAAATTGGTTATATTTTTTTTCAAACGGACATCGTTAAATCAACTTCGCTTTTCATAAGGACCCAGAATATATATACTTTATAGGGTGTAGGATCAATATTTTGGAACATACAAACGGAATGACAAAGTTATATATACCCTCTTACCTTCGGTGAAGGGTATAAAAATAAAAATTTTTTGGATTTCAGTACTTTGGACATAACTCAGCCATTTATTAACCGATTTGACAGATTTATATACCGATGTCTTAAGGAATAAATTTACCATTTACTTTGGTGATAAAACTTGGACTCAGAAAGACCTATGGGTTCCGAAAATGTGTATTTAAAAATAAAAAATTTTATTTTGGTCATAACTTTTTCGTATCGAACCGATTTGCCCGAGTTTTTCAGAAAATATTTTCTATTAAAAATTTCCGATCTTTTGATATATAAGGCGTAACAATAGGTCATACGACAGTCCAAAATTTTTGATATTTTTTGTACGGGAGGTACCACGCCCACTTGTTCAATCCCGCCCACATTTTGTAGGATGCTGTGTATTGATAACGTTAGTGTGAGTACCTAATTTGGAAACTTTGGCTCTTGCCGTTCTCAAGATATGTATACAGAAATAAAAAACTACAACAACAACAAGGGATTTTTGTGCAAAATCAGAGGCAGTTGTGGTTTTTTGCTCATATCTCCGTCATTTTTGGACCGATCTGGCTGAATTTCAATAGCAAACTTAAACGGAGTATATGTGACATAAATATACATCAACCTAGTCATTTCTGGGGTTTTCGGAAAACCCATTTCAACATACACACGGACAGACGGACAGACGGACATCGTTAAATCAACTTCACTTTTCATAAGGACCCAGAATATATATACTTTATAGGGTGTAGATCAATATTTTGGAACATACAAACGGAATGACAAAGTTATATATACCCTCTTACCTTCGGTGAAGGGTATAAAAATTTGTAATGAGTTATTTTTGTTATTGAATTTTAATGAGTTTTTATTTAAAAAAGTGTTTAGCCATTTTTTCCCGTAAATTTAGCCATTTTGGTCACTAAGTTTTGGCAACAATGTCTAAGTTATAAAGCAATCTTTTTAAAAACTGACATCACCGTATTATAGTTAGTTGCGGTTTTAGACGAATTATTGTCTATTTCAAAAAGAAATATAAACCACCAAACCTTTTCTTATAATAAATAAAAGTTGTGAAGGCTTTTTTCAAAGTAAGAATTAAAAAAGAATATAAGAACTCTGTATTGAAGAACATATTAAAAGTGGTGATGTAACGATACGCCTTTTTGCCGATACGATACCGATACTCAAAAACAAATATCGGCGATAACGATACGAATATAAATTTGAAGTACAAGGTTAAAAAAACAGTACAAAAAAAGGAGAGTAATTTTTATATTATACAAAATTATAGTGTTAGAGATTTTTTGATATTTTAAATTTATATAAATAAGATTTTAAAAAGCGATGAATTAAATTTGAATTCATGGTAAAATTAACAAAAGTGATATTATTTTTTAAGCAATAACAAAAAGCGTAAGAGAATTTTTATATTTTAAATTAATATTATGTAATAAGATTTTTGTTTTATAAACAATGTATTCTTAACTAAACTAACAGACGGGCAGTGGAAAAAAGTCTCTCAAGTGCAACAGAAATCATTTGAAGACCTAAAGGCCCAAACATCATATGCTAAAGTTGGCTTAAGCAACTGTGCGAAGCATATGTGTGAAACCATATTGAACTTAAGGAAACTTTTTGTTAAGTTTTATGAATCTGTCATTTGCGGAATCAAATGTTTTTTTGATTCTGCGCCATGTCCTTAAATTTTGGGTATAACATTTTATTCCGCTAATATGCAAGCGGTATAGGTATCTCTAGACTTCTTTAGCTGAACCACAGCGTAGGATGGACAGAGGATCATCGCTCTACAAATTGTCCTTTAAGATTTGAACAAACGCTTTAAAAGTCAGTTCTTTCAGACTTATCAGAACTTTTTTTAGGTGTAGGGGCGACCGTGTCTTCAATACTTTCGGAATTCAAAGTCATGTTAAATGGCTCAATAAGACATTTTTTAATATATTGTCTTGGAAATTTTCAAGCTTTGTGTCTCAAATCTAGATATTGGCAACTAAGTAAGTGGCCAATTTTTGTGACTCTGAACTGTTCTGCATCTCAGTTGATTCATTTAATATATTTTCTAATAATGTTCGAAGACTGTTAACTGGCGAAATAGCGTCAGACATTGTAGCAGTAGGGCATGTTCGTAAATGCATCACTGCGCTGCACTAGTGATTTCAAATGTTTATATAAATATCAGTGAAGTAGATGTGGACCAAAAAATTGTCAAATACTACACAAAAATAATACACAATAAAACAGATTATATTAATAATTGTTTTTATCGGCATTAAAAAAAGTTTGCTTTTCTGATGCAGCGCAGTGATGCATTTACGAACATGCCCGTAGTTTTGCTATGGATTTGTGGTATCTTCCAAGTCACCTTAAATTTTTAGAAAAATGATTTTTATTCTCACAAAAATTAATAAAAAATAAGCAGAAAAATCTTTAAACGTACAAATACATACAAGATTTACCAATGAGAGAACATTTTACTACCATGGTGCAAAGCAAAACAGCTAAAGCTGCAGGTCCACAACAAGCGTGCGCTGATTTGAGATTAGTTTGCGATGATCATGCAAATTATCTGATGTCAATGCTTATTTGTTGCGCAGTTTAAAAACGTTTTTGACACAATATGCATCAGCCATTTTTGTGATGCGTGTTCAAAGCTATGTTTTCACACCTATTAAATATTTGACGTCCTACACGTAACCCCTAATTTAATTAAAAAATTATTCGCTTCTGCAAAAAGGTTTGTATAGATCAAATGGCATTTAACAGTTTCTTAATTACATTATTCAATTATTCTCTTACAAATAAATTTTAGTATATCAATGCAAATTGTTAAAAATAAAGCTAGTCAAATTTTTGTTAGGTTTGAACATACCTTTGGATATGTTTGCGCATTATCTACTTTTGTTATGTATTTTTGAACAGCTGACATTTGCAGTGATGCTATAACGAAGGCGCTGTGCATCAGATGCATCGCAGTGATGCATTTTCGAACAGGCCCAAAGATTTGATACACAAAGACAATAGATAGGCAATAGATCGAAAAAACGTCTTATTGAGCTACTTAACACGACTGCGATCCGAAAGTGTTGAAGATACGGTCACCCATACACCTAGATAAAGTTCTGATAAGTCCACAAGAACTGACCTTTTAAGCGTTTATGAAAATCTTATAAGAAAATTTCGAGAACAATTGTCCTCTGTCCATTATACACTGTGGTTCAGTTAAAGACGAAATCTTGAGAGCCTTAGATCTTCTATTTTTTCTAGATACGCATATCCGCTTGCTTACGAGCGCAATTAAAATTTATACCCAAAATTTAAGAACATGGCGCAGAAATACTTAAGTTTTCTAAAGAGTTCTGTCGCATCTAAGAGACTATTATCCACTGCATATCTGCAAAAGTTGAGAGTACTTTGTATTTCAAATTTTAATTTAAAATATTAAGCATCTCTAACACAGTTTTTTGTTTGGAATTAATAGTTTAGTTTTCGTTATTTTTACCATGAATTCAAATACAATTCGTGGTTTTAAAAATCTTATAATTATCAATTTTATATTTTAATTATCTCTTACACTTTAATTTTGTTTAATAAAAAAGTTAGTGTACTTGAGTTTTGTTAATTTTACCTTAAATTTTAATTTAATATTCGGTATCGTATCGGCAAAAAGGCGTATCGTTACATCCCTAGTTAAATTATATACCTTTTTATGTTTTAAAGTAACGGTTCCCAAACTGAAATCCGTAAAAGATTTTCAGAGAGTCCGCACAAAAAAATCCATTTTAAAACAATGTTTTGTCCAAATGAATCTTAAGGATTTCTGGTCTGGTCTGAAGTTATAATTTTTGAACTTTTCCCATTCGTGACCAAAATTTTATAAGTTTTAAGCTTACACAAATTGAAATTTTTTATATTTTTCAATTAGGCTTAAGTTCATTAAATGTATTACGTCAATTACGGATGGCAACTGGACTTAAATTGAGTTGGCAGCAGCGAAGCCGCACAAGTTAAAATATAAACTAAAAAAAAATATGTATATTTTAACACGAGCGACGTTGCCAGATTTAAGTTATGTTGCCTGCCGTAATCGACCCATTATTTTCATTTAATTACTTTAATGAAGGAAGGAATTTTACAACTTGAAAATTAATTAAAATTTTTGACTACTCGGGGGATTGAACTCGGGTCGAATTTACATGTTTCGAGAATAACCACATTCTCATCATCAGAATTCTTTGCATAAACTTTCATATATAGATAAATTTATTTTTAGTTAAAAAATCAAATAACTTAAAAATTTAAATCAGTAAAATTGAAAATAAAAATTTTTAACAATAACCTTACCTCTACAGCTGGTATGTCGTGACGTTTACAGGCCCAATGTGCTGTATGATATAAACCCAGAAATTGTAACGGCCTTTGTGTCCGTGTCGCAAGGCCTGGTATATCCGTATTTAGTTTATGGCTGGACTCTTTGGTTGCCACACCATTACCAGCCAAATTAGTACCAGATATATCTAAATGTGTTAATTCTCGTAAATTATCCATTAACATTTCTAGTGATTGATCTGGTAAATCGTACGTGCCATGACCATTTCCCGAGCTAGATATTGATATATCTAATGTACGAAGACGTCTTAAACAGCAAATGGCAGGTAGTTGATTTACAATAGGCCAAACGTTGAAGAGTATAAGTGTGTGTAGTTTAGGCAGGGTGTCCAAAGTCTGAAGACTAAAATTCGCTAAAACACATGAGGTCAAATCCAAATGTGTTAAGTCTTCTAGATGGGCGAATTGTAAACGATGATGTAGAACAACGCCATTTAATACCAGACGACGAAGGTGAGGACAATTGAATTGAAAATCTACAGGATCTTTATCGTTCGGTTCGGCATTTTGTAGCATATGCGAACCAATACCTAATTCCAAAGAACGTAAACTTTCACCATAGCGAGCAAGTAGTTCGTGTGATTGTACGGTAACATTGTCGCAATACCACATGGAGAGGGAATATAATTTGTGGCGCATTAATATTTCGAGTCCTGAAAATTAAAAAAATATATTTCAAAAATTTAAAATCAGAAAAATAATAAAAATATAATTAGAGTGGAAATCTGATAAAATAATAACAAAGAAATGTATAACACTTAGGGCAAGGCGAATTCATTTTTCAGGTGGCGTTGAAAACACAGCTGTGCTACTTTTTTTTTAATTAGAGAGAGAAATGTCAAAAGTTCCTTGTGATTTTGACATATGGATCAACGAAAGCAACAAAAAAATACATTGTTGTGTTTTTGGTGTTGTTACTTGTTGTAGTATCGACACCACCGTTTACATGAATTCGCCTTGACTTAGGGCCTATTTCACCAATTCTATTGAAATATCAATTTATGTTCAAAATTCTTTTTATGTCAAATAAAATTAAAATTATATGAAAAACTATATTGAAATATGTATTATAGAATTGGTGAAATAGGCCCTAAGGCCCAGTTAGGGTACAATTTTGTCATAAAAGAGAAAAGAAAAGACCGCCTCATTAAAAGTTATACGGTTATAGATTTGCATAATTATACACTCACCACAATAGTAGAGGGGGTATTATGCGTTTGCGCTGATATTTTAAACACTTTAATAGTCCTTTAAGTATTTCGAACGACTAACTCACTTTTTGAACTGACCTAACGATGTCCGTCTGTCCGGATTCCTGACTGTTTTGTTGTCCATGCTAATCTTGTGGAAATACGGTACATAGTTTTAATTGCCACAAGGTATGTTGATTAAATTTTGTCCAAACTTATTTTATTGCAATCTAAATCATCTTACTAAATTTTATTAGAATCGTTCCATATTTTACTGTAGCTCCCATACAAATACTACTCCCGAAAATGGCTTTTAATGCATAACATTCTTATAAATGTTGGTACTGATATAAGTATCATGAAAATAGATTGTGCTGGTAGATCCAAAATTAATCTTTTGCCCAATAAAAATCCCCTTCCTTAATAAAGCGATTTTAGGAAGGCAAACAATCTTATACCTTATAATACATGAGTCTAATCCAAGGACCGAGAATAACAGTTCTTTTGAAATTTTAAAACAAAAAAAGATCGAGTTTTCGAGATATACCGTTATGTCCAAAATTTAGGCACTTCCGCAACATTTATTGAAATAACTTGAAAACGGTTCACCATATTCAGTTAAAAAAAAATTAAAACTTCGTCAACGATATTCTGCCGTATTCATTAAAAATAAAATAAGTTTGAAATGTGTTTTAAGGCAAAATTTTCATACAAATTTTTCTTAAAATATATTTCAAATCCATTTTAATTTTTTATGAACAAGGCAGATTATCTTTATCTTGATTTTTGATTTACCCAGTAGTTTCAGAGAAATCGTTGAAGTTTTTATTCACTTGCTTGGTTTTCTTATAGTTCTCACATTCTTTTTTTTTTTTTTTTTTGAATTATTGATTTAAATACCTACATAAAATTTACGAATTAGCATTACCCAGTTAAGTCGAATATGCAGATGAAGTTATTCGCGGGCTGGAAAATAGATTACATGCAGTTAATACTTTACTGTCAACTTTAGGATTGCTTAAAAACATGTAACAAAAATTAAAATTACAACTATACTAAAAAACTGTCTGAAATAGATAACCCCAGTTGATCAATGATTCGTGCACGACCATATTAATTCCTGCACGACACGTAAGGGACAATTAATGCAAATCGTCGATGACATTTTCAAACAAGTGTCGCGTAAATCGTGCACGACACAAAGAGAGACAATGTCGCTTAGCCTGTCGTTGATGACCACAAGCAAGACATTGTCGTCCATATAGTCGTTGATGACCACATGAACGACATTGTCGTTCATATTGTCTTTGATGACTATATAGACGACAATGGATTCTACTTTATCGTAAACGACTGCGTATAAGACAATGTCGATGAAGTTACAGGAGTTACAGCTTACACGACAATGTCGCCTATAAACCTAAACGAATAAATAAAAATATACAATAACACATACATATTTTTAAAATCACACCCCAGTTGGCCAAATGGTCATAGATGCAAATGTCGTCAACGATGTCCTCTGGACATTCTAAAATTTGTCGCCCATATAAAATTGATGAAGACAACTTAAGTAATAGAACATGTATTTTGTCGTGTATAAATCGTATTTACGACTTTATATGAGACATTTTCTTAAATTTGTCTTCAACAAGACTTTATTGAGGACAACGTAAGCGACCATTGCATGCAATATGTCGTGTTTCAAAACGCATTGGCGACAATATGCATGCAATTGTCGCTCATCTTGTCCTAAATAAGGTGATATTCAAAACAAATTTATGAAAATGTCTCATAAACATGGGACTAGTTGTCAATATTTTTTTTGTTTGTTTTTGTATTAAAAAACAATATACAAAATAATTTTAAAAGAAATTATTCAGTAGAGCTTTTCGTCAATAATACAAACTTTTAAAAACGTTAACAAAAATGTTTTTTGAATGAAAACTCGTATGAATAAAAACAGTTCTTTCAACTTTTTAAATTTGTCTTAAGATGTTTTGTCAAAATGCAACAGATACATATCTATCTATTTCTATACAAAACTCTACTGAAAACGAGTATTGTCATTAACCTATCGGCGACTAAATTGTGGATATTATCTGCAATACTGTCATCAGCGACTCTATTAAGGTTATGTCGCTTATAGAATATCAACGACGATATGAGAAAAAAGTCGTTTATGTAGTCGCCAATGACAACTTTCACCACATTGTCACCCATATGGTCGTTAACGACAATGTGCGTGATGGTGTCGTTCGAATTGTCGTGTACGATTTTGGTGCCCTTTGTTCGAAAAAGTCGTCGACGATTTGCTCTGGCTGTCGCCAACATGTCGTCAGCGATTTACTATGGGTCTTGTACGCGTCGTCGACGTTGTCTCGAACACATGGCCAACTGGGACCTTATGGTATAAACACAACTGGGAAGAACGACGAACTTCGCATAGTACGACGAATTCGTCGGCAAGAATTCGTTGCGAAAATTCGTCAAATGAGTCACAATAAGTGCGTGAATTCCAGGTATTAAAGTGACTTGAATTTTTTTTAATTTATAAGACGCTAGATTGATTATATAAACATTTTCATCCATTTTCACATTTTTTAACTAGCAATAAATTTTAATAAAATTTCTTTGTAATTTATTTGTTTGTTAACATTTATCAAATCTTGGGTGTGTCCTAGAATCCAAATCCACTCGAAAGTGGATTACTTGAGCATTTTTGGTGTTCAGCATTTCGATTTAGCAAACTCAAATTAGTTTTTTGGTTTGTTTAAAATTTTGCAATTTATCGCGAATTTCAACCATGTCCGCGATTTGTTCCTGTAAGTTGTCTGATTATTTACAGCTTTAAGGATTTATAATAAATTGTAGACTTTGCTATCATGCCGCTGTTTGCAAATTTTTGCGGATTTCCGCTAATTTAGCAATTTTCACGAATTTTTGCCATTCCTAATAGTCTAAATGGCTTTTAATCAATTTTATGGGTTCTTTGAAAAATGAAAAATTTTCGCGAATTTTGCAATTTTTCGCGAATTTTAGCCATGTTCGCGAATTTTAGCCATGTTCGCGAAATAAGCGATTTTTATCTGTAAGGGTTGTGATTCTTTACAACTTTAACGATTTTTAAAAAATATAAGACGTTGCTATTATGGCACTGTTAGCAAATTTTAGCGAATTTCCGCTAATTTTGCAATTTTTACCGAATTTTTGCCATTCCTTATGGTTTTAGAGACTTTCAATCAATTTTGTGGCTTGTTTAAAATAATAAAAATTTTCGCGAATTTTCGCCAGTTGCAGTTATTTTTATTTTTTCTTGGGAACAAATTATTTTTATTTGTTAAGAAGACAGCTTACAAGACAATGTCGCTCATATTGTCGTGCCTAGAAGTTGATAAAGGACACCTTACAAGACACTGCCGGTCGTGTTGTCGTGCATATACTTTAATACAGGACAGCTTACAAGACCCTGTCGCTCATACTGTCGTGTATAGTTGTTGATAGAGGATACCTTACAAGACAATGTCGGTCATGTTGTCGTGGATAGGCTTTGACAAAAGACAACTTAAAGGACAATGTCGGTCATGTCGTCGCTTATTAACTTCTTTAAACTTCTTTTGTGATCCACGACATTTTCCTCAAAATTATCTTCCAGAAATCCTAAGTGATAGAGGACATGTCGTGCATAAATCGTTGACGACAGTGTCGTCGACGGCAGTTTGGCCAACTGGAACCATATAGTAATTTTTGTCGTGGACGTAAAAATAGACGACATGGTCATGCATGTAGTCGTTGACGACAAAGTCGTGCATCCGTCTTCGTGAATGTCTTAAAGACGTGGCCATCTGGGTATTTAAGAACGTTTTTTCCTTCACTTAAAACTAAGGTACCTTCACTAAATTGTAAACAAAAGCGAAACGCGTTCACCAAAAACACTTTGATTCAAAAATACATAAAGTTTCGTTCTAATATAATTAATAATTATATAAAAAAAACTGGAACTTTAATATTTTCAAAACCGAAACCGACCGGTTTAAATCCTTTTAAAACCGAAACCGTGGTTTCAGATTTTTACGGTTTTAAGCAAACTCTAGTGTATACGTATGAATTACGAATATCCGGGCCCAAATCGTCGCACACGTGATCGAATGAACGTTCGTATCGAATAAAACTTCGTGACGTATCAAAAACGGGATTGCGGCATTCGAAAGCTTTCGTATCGAAATTTTTTTAAAAAATGTAATAGATTTTTATGCTTGTATACTCATGGCCAGAGCTGCCGTTTTTGGTTATTTCTAACCAAAATTGGTTATATTTTTTTTCAATGTGGAGATGTGAATATTTTTTTCATTTTGGTTACTTTTTTCTAAAACAATAATAATTACGAACGAATATGTTTTTCTTGGTACTGTGTACAACGATTTTTTCATTATTTGTTACCAATGAACGGAAGTTTTTTATAATCCCTTTCAAAACAGCAACCAAATAATTTATTAAGGTTTTTGCAAAGAAAATATTGCCATTTGTTATTTTTATATTAAAAACGCCTAAACAAATGAAGTTTTAATCAATGGAGATTTTCAATTATTTTTTTTTAAATGAGCGTAGTTTTTCTTGATTTTAAGAGAAGTAAAGATAATTAGTACTTAAACTAGGAAGTGCATAAAATTATCCGGAATCGATTTTAGAAAATTACTGGAAAATTACACAAAAGTCGTTTTATTGTTTTTAAAAACTTGAAAATAAGCTTAAGGTTCTGAATTTGGGTTATTTCCAGAAGTATATTTATATACATATTTAAAAATACACGTAGGAATTTTAAAGATTTTTTAAAATTACATTGATTTATCAATATAATTTTAAAATTTATGGAATTTTCTTTAAGAAATGGCTGTAAGTTTAAAGAAATTTGAAGTTTTACTGTTTATAACTTGTCGGTATGTATATTTATTTAATGTTTTTTAAGATAATTATTTGGTAAAAAAAAACTTTTTACTGTCAGTCATATACTTTTTCCCCATTGAATGTACGTTAGGAAAGGCGAAAGGCAGTAATATTTTACAATGATTTACAAAATATTTGATATATTAGAACAATTTTGAAACATTTTTTTATAATAAGAATCATAAGAAAAGAGAAAGAAATAAGAAAAGAGAAAAAAGTTTTTATAAAAAATAATCGCCATATCGCCAAACGTAAATTTCCATCGACAAAAGGATTAAGAAATCGCCACATTTGACAGTCCTACCAATAACAGCTAAAAAGCGAAAAACTTTTATCCATTTTTGTTATTTATAACTGGCATATTAAAAAATATAAAATTTTTTTTTTATATATTCCTCTAGCTCCCATAGGGCACCAAAAAATAAAAAAAAAATTTTTTTCGAAAAAAGTCTCAAATAAATAAAAACTTTCAATTATGTTTCACGTTATTTTTTTAATATGAAAAAGAATTACATTTCTTGTTTTTTTTTTTCTTGATTTATAATTATTGTTTTACTATAAAGTGCAAATAACCTTTGTGTTACAATGTATTACAATGATTTTAACCATTTTCTCAATTAATAAAAAGCCTTTTAAATTTGGTTATATTTTTTTTACATTTGGTGACTTTTTCAAAAATTTTGGTTGTAAAAATTGTATTCGTTGTGGCAGCACTGCTCATGGCATAAGGCATTGCACTTTTCGCCGCATATAAATCAACAATGTTGATAGTGCCCTATAAAATAGGTGACTTCGGTTTATTTATGTGGCTTTTTTTATAACGGCGGCGCTTGCCAAAAAGAGCAACGAAAAAATTGCAAAAATTCGAAAAACATTTTACAAATTCAGAAAATTTACAAAAATAGCGAAAATTCGCAAAAATTTTTAACATATCAAACAAGCCATTAAATTGATTAAAAGTCCCTAAAATTACAAGGAATGGCTAAAATTCGATTAAAAATTTTAAATTAGCGGAAATTTGCAAACAGCGGCATGAAAGCAAAGCATTTATTAAAAATTGATAAAGCTGTACACAGAAAAAATTATTTTTCCAATTCAAACAAAAAATTTGTAGAATCAAACAATTTTTTGTCTGAAATCGGTCCTACAAACAAATTTGCATATTCAAACAATTTATTTGCATTTTGTTTACTGAAAAAAAACACTAATTTTTTCAAACAAATAATTTAACTGAATCAAACAAAAAGTTTACTGAAATTCAAAATCAAAAAAAAAAAAAAAGTTTTTGCACAAGCAATGACGCGCACACAAGTAAGCACTGTATGAGAAGGTGACGGCAAAGCAGAGCCGCCGACTGGCTTTGAAACACATTTTTTTGTTGGAATAATTTTTGAACGAAGTCTTATTTATACACACAACACAATGTTTTTCTTTATCCCTCTCTGTTGCTGTATCCTTTCCTTTGCTAAAGAAGAAATGTAACCAAAAACGGCAGCAGACCGACTCGATATGTTTTTCGTCATCATTCAATTTTTGTATTTGATGTATTTAACCAAACAGTTTTAAAAAATTGAATACGGGATTTTGTTTCTTATAATGTCGTGTCTGCTATTGTTTTTCTTATAGTTGCACTTTTTTAAAGCGTCCAAAAATAGACTGTGTGTGTTTTTTGTTGTTGTTCTTATATTTCACATAAAGAAGTGTTGCTTACGATCAAATAAAAAAATGCAAAAAGCCGACAACATTAAAGAGCGTTAAATATTTCATACAAAATTATGAAAGCTTGACACCAATAACGCGTTTATTTTATTTTTGAAGAGTTGTCCACATTTTTGTTGGTTAAATAAAAATCAAACAAAAATATTGATTGAATCGGTAAAAATATTTATAGATATTAAAAAAATTTTCAAACAAGCGGTTGTTTGAAAATAATTCGGCAATAATGTTTTCTGTGTACAGAATCAGAAAACTTACAGAAAAAATCGGTGCTATAGCGAACATGGCTAAAATTCGCAAATAATCGCAAACTTGAAAACAAACCCTAAAATTTATTTGAAATCGGTTAAAAAAAAACAAAATGTCAACAATTAACAAAAAATTTTTTTTTGCAAAAATAGCGTAAATTCGCGAAAATGTTTAATAATTCGAACAAGCCATAAAATTGATTAAAAGTCCATAAAAGTATAAGGAATGGAAAAAATTCTGTAAAAATTGCTAAATTAGGGGAAATTCCCAAAAAAATTACTAACAGCGGCATAATAGCAAAGTCTACTATTTATTAAAAATCGGTAAAGCTGTAAAGAATCAAAAAACTTTCAATACAAAAATCGCTTCTATCTATGACTATAATTTGCGAAAAATTGCAAAACTGAATGTTATTATTTTATTTCTTATTGCTGAAAAAAGTAAATCTAATATTTATTCCCAAAAAGTGTGTAAATTGTTTGTAAAAAACAATTAAATGTTTTTACGAAAGCTCTTAGCCTATCGAATGATATTTCGAGTAAAGTCATTCGATCGACTACTCGTTATCGAATGACATAATCTCAAAAAGTAAAATTTCGATCAAAGTCACTCGATCACGACTGCGACGATTTGGGCCCAGGAGAAATATAAAAAAAACAAAACATTTTTTTCATTCAATTTTTCATTAAAAAACATTTTTTATTAAAAATCTGGATTAAAAACCATAAATAGTTCAACAAAATAATAACAATACTAAATAGTGTTAAAGCTAAGGCACGAGCTCTATGTATTCATTTGTCCTTCAAGTTGTGCTGAAAAAGGTCAACAGGAAAAAGAAGGACAAAAATGAAAAAAAACAAAAAATGTACTTTGGACTTCAAGAAGAATTCTTGACAAAAGTACGAAAAAACAGAAGTAAGGAAAAAACATGTAAAATCAATTAAAATGGATAATCATTCAAAAAAGCAAATTTCGATCTACCAAAGGTTAAAATACAATTTGGTTTAAGAATTGATGTTTGACTATTGACGGCAGCAGTCGTCGATGGCTGCGAGTGTAAAACGGCAAATCCATCTGAGGAGATCGAGTGGTTGCGATCGAAACATGTCATGGTAACCTGCCGGCCGCGGTTCGAATCCCGGCCACGGTCAAGAATGAAAGATTATCAATAACAATTTTAATTAATTTTCAAGTTGTTAAATTCCTTTCTTCATAAAAATAATTTAATGAAAATTAAATTAATGAACTTAAGCCTAATTAAAAATATTAAAAATCTGGATTAAGAACCATAAATAGTTCAACAAAATAACCACAATACTAATTAATTGATAAATTTTTTTACAAAAACTAACATAAATGGTGGAACAATGCACAGAATGATAGAGATTTTGCAAATGTTCCTTTCATTCGACTGCAAATCACACAGTGAAATTTCATTAAGATCGGTCCATAATTTACCCTAGGCCCCATATAAACCCTACTCCCGGAAAAAAGTTTAGTACGCCTAAAACCGTAATTATTAATGCTATGTAACAGTTTTTTAGGACTAAAAATGTCAGACAATTTTGTGATATACAGTCCATAATTTACATTAGATCCCATATTTTGCAGCCTTCTGAAATTCACTGTAAACGCTAAAACTAATTTCACCACTGTATTAAAATGTATGTTTTTTAATACCAGAAATACCTCTGCGTAATTTTGGGGTGATTGGTTCATAACTTACCATGGCTCCAATATAAATCCCCCTCCTGAAAATCATTTAAGTTGGGCTTAAACTGTTACGAATCAAGATATTTTACTCAAGATTGTCGGTCAATAATTTAATATAGGTCTAAGCCGCAACCAATTTTAATGCTGATGTCTGTTTTAATCAAGATAAATTAGTAATAAATAGACATCATATAGATATCACTCCTGAAATATTCAAACTGTCGGTGAAGGGTATCAGCCGAATATAACACTCTAACTTGTTTTTTTCTAAACGCCTGAAATTTATGTTTAAAAATACCATTAATACCTTTTTTATTTTTTATAAATACACAGAAATCCGCTGTTAACATAACTTTTATTTTACTGAGTACTAAAGGGTGTTTTTTTAAGCTAGATAGAACTTTAAATTGTAAAAAGTAACACAAAAAATTAAATTTTGATGAAATATTTTTTTTTATCGTTTCAGTATACTCTGACAAATCATCATGAATAGACTCACGCTTGAACAACGCTACGAAATTATCCAAATTTACTTTGAAAATCAGTCGTCGATTCGCGCAACTTATAGACGACAAAATTGTGTTCAGCGATGAGGCGCATTTTTGGCTTAACGGGTTTGTTAAAAAGCAAAATTGCCGCATATGGAGCGGTTTTCATGCTGGTGGCATCAACGGACCTTATTTCTTTAAAAATGAAGCCGGAGCTCGCGTTACGGTCAATGGAGATCGTTACCGCACCATGATCAATGATTTTTTGTTTGAAAATATGGATGACATTGATCCGGAGGAGATGTGGTTTCAACAGGATGGCGCTACATGCCATACGGCGAACGCAACCATCGACTTATTGAAATCAAAATTTGGCGATAAGTTGATTTCGAGAAATGGACCTGTCAATTGGCCTCCAAGGTCGTGCGATTTGACACCTCTCGATTATTTCCTGTGGGGCTACGTGAAGTCACTGGTTTATGCTGATAAACCAGCAACAATTGACGCCTTGGAGGCCAGCATTGTTCGTGTTATTCGTGACATACGGCCAGCAGTGCTCGAAAAAGTGGCCCAAAATTGGACGTCCAGAATGCGCTTCGTCAAGAACAGCCGCGGTGCCCATATGCCCGAAATCATTTTCAAATGTTAATGTCACGTATTGATCTTTCGAATAAAAAAAAAATTTTGATTACAATTTAATTTTTTGTGTTATTTTTTTACAATTTCAAGTTCTATCGGGCTTAAAAAAACACCCTATAGTTAATTGATTAAAAACTCATTCACGGTAACACTGTTTTTTCCATTTGTCATTTTACTTGCGACAAGTGTCAAAAATTTACTTGAAAGTTGAGCTGCAAGTACGAAAAAAGTGTGAGTGTATTGAGTTTTTCGAATTTGCACTTACATGTGGAAACGTAGGGTAACCCCCCGTTTTCACATGCAAGTGCAAATTCGAAATTACTTGCAAGTAGTGTATACGTATTATCAACGAAAAATCGAGCAATCAGCCGATTGGCTGAAAGTACAAAAATTGTGTGAATGTTAGTGAAAAAGTGTGAGTGTATTGACTTTTTCGAACTTGCACTTGCATGCATGTGGAAACCGGGGGCTAGTGGTGTTTGCAAGTGGACTACTCACATATACTATTTCTTATCTTATATACTTATGTATATGTAAATACGGGAAAAAAAATTTTTCGTTGATTCTTGAGTATCTTATCGTCTACCGATTTTATTGAAACATATATCGTTTTAAAGGTATTTTTGTGCAGATATGCACAATATAAATTTTTTTCTAAACTGTCAGGATTAAAGGGTTTTAAAAGCGTTTTAAATTTGCTTGCAAACGCAGGCACATACATGTATAAATAGTGGTTAAGTTTTTTGTTATTCTCTCAAAATGTGTTTTTTTTTCTTGCATTATACTTGCAAAAACACATGTACACCAGTGTGGCCATTAGGATACGAAAGATACATTTTTTGTATCTTTTGATGGCTTCAGGTACCATGTATAATCCTGACATTTTTCGTATCTTTTGAATCTGTATGCAAAATGTACTAAAACTTATTAAGACTGATCATCGCAACCGACTCAATATTAATACAATAGCAGATTTAATAATGGTGAAAGAATACATTAAGGAAGTTTCAATATACGATCCACCTAAATCGAGGATAACGAGTAGTGCGAAGTTCTGAGGAAAAAAGACAAAAAATGTACTTTGGACTTCAAGAAGAATTCTTCACAAAAAGTACGAAAAAACAGAAGCAAGGAAGAACATGTAAAATCAATTAAAATAGATAATCATTTAAAGCAAATTTCGATCTACCAAAGGTTAAATACAATTAGGTTTAAAGATTGCTGTTTGATTATTGACTGCCAGCAGTCGTCGATGGCTGCGAGTGTTAAACGGCAAACCCCTTTGAAGAGATTGAGTGGTTGCAATCGAAACATGTTACTCCACGTCTACAACTGTCATGATTTGCTGTTATAACACGATGTTATAAAAGCGTTGTTAAAACATTTACATACATTAACAAACGTGGTATAACATGAGAAAACCCCTAACATGATGAGTCTATACTTAACAGTAACATCATATTACTCTTAATGTTAAGCATTTCATGTCAGTTGTAGACTAGAAGTAAGGGTAATCTGTCCGTAAAAGCCTGGGTTCGAGCCCAGCAGCAGTTAAGAATGAAACATTTTCAATAAATTTTAATTCACCCCTATTCTGCGTTTCGATCCGGATCGAAATTTTCTCCGTTTTTGGCAACTTTGGTGTTTTGTGCCAATGTTCTGTAACTCCCGCGTTGAAAAACTTTTCGATTGAAATGTGAGAACTGAAACAAAAATACCATAAGTTGAAACAAACATGTTTTTCTCACTTAACTGTTACTGAAACATTTTTGGCGAGTAATTTCCTTACGTTACAGCTATTACACACAAAAAATGATACAGTAACAGTTTAGTGAGAAAAACATGTTTGTTTCAACTTATGGTATTTTTGTTTCAGTTCTCACATTTCAATCGAAAAGTTTTTCAACGCGGGAGTTACAGAACATTGGCACAAAACACAAAAGTTGGCAAAAACGGAGAAAATTTCGATCCGAATCGAAACGCAGAATAGGGGTCACTAATTTCATGTTGTAAAATTCCTTCTTCATAAAAATTAAATTTGATGAACTTAAGCCATAAAATAGTTCAACAAAATAACCACGATACTAAACATCTTTTTTATTTTCAGGAAATTTATATGAACTTTTTGATATAATCGTCTTAGTTTAAACGCCTTAACTCGCATATTAATTTTTACAAAAATGAATTTGTTTTGATAGTTTCATATCGTCATCCTTAAGACCTAATAACCTATCTGAAAAAATTTCAATATTGAGTTTTTTATGGATTTTTATTCCCTATATCAACGCATATGTGTGCCAAATTTTTTGTTGCATTGTGTAATTTAAACAAACATTAAGTACTTTTTTTTTTTGCTTAAACCAGTAAAAGAAACTACAACTGTTATTATTTAACGTATATAATATTCATATGTATAAAGAAATTGTTATTTCTTCATACTTATTAGTTAGTACTGCTGATAGGTTATTTGGTTTCAGATTTTTACAATTCCAAATAACGTAAGTGACAAAACATAAGCTGGGGCCAAATTACGGCATTCGATATCGATCGAAATTACAATACAATTTAAATGGGAATTTCGATCGATATCGAATGACGTGATTTGCCCCCTGTGTTTAGAAAACCAAAATTTTCTAAACCGATATATATCTCTGTTTTCAGTTTAATCATAATATGTAATTTTCGTTTCAATATTGTCAATAGTTCCAATTTTATAACGTTTTTTCCCTCTCCTGTAAACTTTTGAAAACTGCAGATAGGTTATTTCATCTTTAATCTGACGATATAATTGATTTTAAAGTTTGCTTACTGTATTTAAAAAAAATTGCATACCTAATATTTATGACTTAAATAAATATAAAAATGAATTTATATGATATTTTCTTTACAATATTCATTAAATAGGAAATAAAAAAGTTACGTTAATAAATGTTACACGTTAAAAATGGATTTTAAAATTTTTTCAAAATGTATCTTTTTGGGAAAAAGTGTATCTTTTTGGAAACTAAAATGTATCTTTCTCGAAATTTCACTGGCAACAATGATGTACACACATGTGTAAACGACGGTTGTGCTCTATGTTGTTCTCCAAAAATGTTTTTGTTTTCATTTAGCACTTGCAAACACACATGTATTAACGTATTAGGACAGGGTTATTGTTACACATTTAAAAAATAAAGTCGCGCAAAAACGTCGTAAAGAAAATAAAAGTCGGAAACCTTTTTTAATGACTTAAAGAAGAAGTGTGTTTCTATTTTTTACTTTAACAACATTTCATGAAAATCTTATAAATTAAATACGGGGATATGCACAATATTTTTTTCTAAATTTTTGGAAGCAAAAAGTTTAAAAATAAATATTTTGCCGATCTCTTAAAATTTGTACGTTTTTATTGTATAACGCACAGGTTCTCTCGAAAGTAAATGTCAAGTGGTCGAATTTCGGCCACCGGGCGATCCTAGTTTTCCTTGTAAGCCGGTATTACGATCTAAAACCTTTTTTTAACTTAAAATGGTATATGTCATGAAAAAAAACTTACCCTAGTAATTAGACGATTGTGGAAACACTCTGCTACACTCACAATTGTACAAAAACTCTTAAAAACAAATTTGATTTAATATTGCCTATTTTGGTGATATGTTAAGTATAACACAGTGCAACACGAAAAAAAATAACCATATACGGACAATAAAGAACCAAAAAAAAGACCCGTGTCTCCCAGTTTTGCTCAAAGTAATGCACTTTTTTTATGGGCCCTTAAAGATTTAGGGCCTCGGTGTCATTTTTGCAAAAAAGTGATCATTTTCTCAGGCTCATATCTTGCAAACCGTTCGGAACTTTGATTAACCCTCTGAGACAAAGTTGTAGCTCTTGCCATAAAGAGCAAGACTTGTGAACATATAAAATCAAAAAAGCTACATCTTCAAGATCAAAATCGCAAAAAAATTTCAAAAATTAGATTTTTTACCTTTTTTCCGCTGTTCAGGTCCATAGGTAGCAAACCATTCAAAATTCAAGGAAACAATCAACTACAAAAATTTATCTAAGATCTCAATAAACAACTTTCTAGAGCATATGAACTTTCTAGGAATGATTCTTAGCACCGTTAAGGTAGCCGCAAAAGTGAAAAATTTCCCGAAAATTCAAATTTTTTTTTACCTTTTTCCACTGTTCAGGTCCATAGGTAGCAAACCGTTAAAAATTCAAGGAAACAATCAACTAAAAAATATACCTAAGGTCTCAATATACTATTCACGCGATCACGCACTGACCGCAACATCACAGGCAAAGCAGTAAGCACAGCACACGCATCAAGGGACGCAGCCCACAAAAACAAAAGCAACACGATGCTCATATCGAGGCATTACACAGCGCGAAGTCAACGAGAGATCAGCGGTGAAAGTTATAGAGAAAGTGCTACAGCATAATTCGCACACAACATTGGCAACTGACAATTTCAATATGCAGTGTGAAAAAATTTATGCGTTTTGCTACGTTTGCGGTCATCAAATCAGGAAAAAAGACTTCAAAAGGAAAAGAATCTTTTAACTGGTGAATTCAATAGAGCATATAAGTTGTTTTTCGACGAAGTAGACTTGACAGGCGAAAATTACACACCTAATACAGTGTGTCGCCAATGTTATAACAATATCATGGCATGGTTGAGTGGAGGCAAAAATAATATGAAGTATTGTAAGCCAGTAAACTGGATTAATCGCCCAGGTGATCATGATGCAACCAGTTGCTATGCATGCGTAAATTACACATGTCGTCTAAATCGACTTGCTGAGAAGAACAAAATTTATAAAGCAATGAATTTTGACATTAATCCCATGAAAAATTGCATTAAAAAGGAACCTATGCAGCGCTTCGTTGGATCAATAAAACCTGTTTCATTAAAATGTATTTAATGAAGCATTACATTAGATCTATGAATATTATTCATTGGATGAATACTTTCAATAAAGTAAAAAATTTGTTTTCTTATTTTATTTTATTTTTTTTTTTTGTTTTTTTATTTAATTTTTTTTATTTTATTTTATTTTTTTCTGTCTCTGGCGGGAATCGATCGCGCTACCTCGGTGCTGATAGACTAGCTCTCTACCAGCTAGCCTACCGGGGCAGTGTAGTTTTTGGATAAAAAAAACTATGTTTTTTACTCAATTAAGAGTGTATATATGAGATTAAATTGTCTATAACAACAATAACAACGTTGATTGAAAGTGAATTGAAAGTTTTTGTTTCATTACTATAATGACATTTTTATTGTCATAATGAAAATTTTAATTTGTGAAGGCAATTATTGAATTATGTTGCTTTTATAAAAAAATGTTTGATTTCATAAATTTAATGGCATATAACATTAGATGTATGAAATAATTAAATTTTACATTTTTTAATTAACAATTAAACATTTTTTAAGGAAACTATAATTTTGTATTAATTTATGAATATAGTTATGTTTGTATATTGTTTTTTTATGTTCCCAATTAAATTTTTTGTTAAACTTGGACAAACTTAAGTTTTCATATATCCAATGAAAATTTTTAACGTAATTACGAAATCCAATGAAGCGATTTTAACGAAAAGACTTCATTATAACTAGGAAATTCCATTTAGACAATGAAAATTTTCATTTAACCAATGAAAATTTTTTTATGAAAATTATTCATTAAATATATGAAGCATTTTTCTTTCAGTGTGTAAAGGTACGGTCACATATGGCAAACATTTGACAAAAAATATCAAATATTTGTTTGCCCTAATCTGACCACAAAATATTTTTGAGGGGCAGAAAAAAAGCTGATTTTGGGCAAACAAAATTATTTGCTAGCAAACAAAAATGCTCCTAATGTGACCATTTAACGTCAAATATTTTCCTCGTTTTTAGGCAAATAAATATTTGTTCTTACAAAAATTTTGTAAGACCAAACAGCGGCAAATAAAAAGCTTTAAAATCAAAATTATTGAATAAAATTGAAAAAATTAACAAAATTAAATAATTTTTTAATGGCGAAAAAACTACATATGTAAAAAAATGTTCCTGTGTTCTGTTTTTAGCAAAGAGTTGCCGCGGTAAGTAGGATTCAAGATGTTACAAAATACATTTTTCTTAAGTAAATAGGTAATTTATTTAAAATGGGTATAACATAAGAGCCTATGTCGCGAATTATGCATTGCAAGCATGGCGTATCTATATAAATAGATCAATTTTCGAGAGTGTACCAGTTTGGGGTCAGTGGACAATCATGGACCCGCCAAAATAAAATTATATAATGAATTTAAGATTTATATACAACTAATTTGTGCCGAATACTTTACCGACTTCGAAATCTTTATGAGATTTTTTCGTATTGAAGTGATTGTAGCAAGTAACCTAGAATCAATTCTTGGCCTACCAAGACAAAATTTTGACACGACATACATTTTTAAGATTATTATGACATTAAAAGATATTAACAGAAGTGGTATTTGTATAAGAGCTTTGGTAAAATATTGATCGGTTACAATAACATTTGGTAAGGTGATAATAGATTGTCTATGGGCACAAGGACTCTTCTCCAGAAATAAGTTTTTAGGCTATGTGAAATTATTGATCGATTCTTTCACCTCTTATGACAATAAAAACGTAAACACCAAATTTCATTAATATCAGGTGCGTTCTAGGTATCGACTCGTATTGAAAACGAAAAATTTTTTGAATCCGCATAATTCAGAAATTGGTGTTCTGAAATCCGCATGTTTTTGTGTATTCGAAGTTCTTGTTAAAAAAAAAAGATTTAATGATATTTTCTTTGATAGTGCCTTGTAAAATAGGTGACTACGATTTTTATATGGGGCTATCTTAATAATGGTGACGATTGCCGAAAAGATCAACAAAAATACGCGAAATTTGCAAAAATAGAGATCATGTTTAATATTTCAAACAAGCCTTAAAATTAATTAAAAGTCCCTAAAACTATAAGGAATGGCAAAAATTCGATAAAAATGGCTAAATTAGCGGATATTTGCAAAAATTTGCCAATGGCAGCATGATAGCAAAGTTTAATATTTATTAAAAATCGTTAAAGCTGCAAACAATTACATCTATCGCGAAAATTCACGAAAAATTGCAAACTTGGAAACAAACCCAAAAATTTATTGAGATGGCTAAATGGTTAAAAAACAATATGTCGGAAAAAAACAAAAAAAGCGAAAATTCGCAAAAAATTTTAATATTTCAAACAAGCCATAACATTAATTTAAAGTCCCTATAAGGAATGGCAAAAATTCTGTAAAAAATTTTAAGTCATTGGAAATTTGCAAAATTTCGCAATGTTTGTGTGAAAATACATATTGTTTTCATTTAATTGAATAAAGAACATTTTAAATTAAAAACCAAAATGATGTCTTTGCTAAAAATGTTCTCACATATAAGTATAAAACTCGATTCGTTTCACTAACCCCTTACTATTCTAATTGAAAACGAATAAAAACATGTGGAGGTGAATTGCAGAACATAAAAAATGCTGAAGTAATCCACTTTTGAGTAAATTCGGAATCTAGAACACACCCGATAATCTCAAAAATTGCGACATGTGCTTTGCGAATAAGGTTAACATGGACAGCTGGCCGCACGGAAAGACATTGTTACATCGATTAAGAAAAGGATGCTGACGAAAAATTAAAATTTTAGTGGCAAGTTCGTTCAAGTTCTTCCAAGCAGTTTGGATTGAAATTCAGATCTTTTGGTTAAGTAGAGAAGAGTTATGGACCGAAATGTGAAACAACCTCCCGAAAAAATCGATATTTCTGTTACAAAAACCAACATAATTGGTGGCTGAATGCACCTTTTATCGTTAAATTTTGCACTAACTCAATTTATATGCCTAGAAATCATATAACTAAATTTCGTGAAGATCGGTCTATAATTTACAATAGATCCACTGTCTAAAAACACTTAATTGATTGCGTCTAAAACCGTATGCTTTAGTTTCATAATTTAGTTTAAATTAGTTGTATAAGAGATTGAAATTTCTTTGCCAAATTGCCCTTATCCCTTTATTTGTTAACTTAATCCTCTTTACTTTTAAAACTGCTGTTCTCGCTCTTCTGTACCATAAAACCATAAAGTTTCAATATTTTGCATCAAAATGTTAATTTTTAGTTTTAATAAAAACTAATTTTATTGATTTAATTTTTTATTTTTGACAATTTGTTCAAATATTAATTTTTAGGCAAATATTTTTATATGTGAACACAGGGCAAGGTATATTTACACAAGGTAGACTCATTTGGGAGTGTAGACATTTTGCTCGATAAAAGGAACCATGTTGTCAAAATTGTCTTCATATAAAACAAAAAGAATTTAACGCACACATGTACAAATTTTGTCTCATATACACGCAATTTGACGTTGTGGTTCCAACTATGGGTAAACAGCTGACAAACATATGTGCCAACGAGTTTACCTTGTGTAAATATACCTTGACACAGGGCAAACATGTTTTCCCATTTTTTATTTGAAGCTATTTAATATCTATTTGAACAAACAAAAATGTGCAAATAAATGTGCGCAGTGTGACCAGCAAATAAAATTTTTATTTTTTTAAACAAATTTTTTAAAAACGTCGGCAAACAAAATTTGACAATTGTTTGGCATATGTGACCGTACCTTAACAGCCACACTACCAGTGCTGGCACCTGAAAATTTTGTATCACCAAGGCCGCCAACTCCAGATCGTAGGACAGAATTTACAGGAATGACTACAGCAAGTGGTGTTACTTATGAAGATCCATTTGATACCGATTACGAGCCCCAACAGGGAAGAGATAGTTAGACCACAACTAATAACACAAATGGAAATGGACTTCATTGTGGCCATATTGGAGCTATCGCAGCAACTTGCCATATTTTTGACAGCGTTTTTAAAGCAAAGAAAACTCACACATGCTAATGTGAACTCTACCGCGTACCGCAAACGGCAAGCTGAATTTCAGAGCCACTAGGTACTCTCTTAATGATGACAATTCGTTCGCTTACTGCAACGATATAATAGCTTTGGTGGCAAAAATTGGAATGAACTACATCGCTAGTGAGTGGAGATTATTTAGTGATGGTTCTGTTTCAAGCTTGAAAGCAGTGTTGTTGCATGTGTCGAACCGAAAATCTTCCATTCCGCTAGCAATGGGTATTAACATGAAAGAAAGCTATGAAACATTGAAAGATATACTGTAAAAAAAATTATATACTACGAAAATAAATGGAAGATTTGCTGTGATTTGAAGGTCATCAACATTTTGCAAGGGATCATCGATAAGGGTGGCTTTCCAAAATTCTTTTGTTTTCTTTGTAATTGGGATTCGCGCTCCCCTTTAAATCAATTCCAATGTAATTCGTGGAGACCAAGAGGAAGTGTGGAGGAACAAATGAAACAACATAGACTGAAGAATGCACCTTTAATTGACAATACTCAAGACATCTTGCTGCCATCGCTCCACATAAAGTTGGAAATTGTTAAAAAATTCATCGAAGTGGCCGTTGTTAATTGTCCAAACGCATTTGACTATTTGAAAAGCGTTTTCCCAAAGCGTAGCGATGAGAAAATTAAAAAAGGTATTGTAGTAAATTTAAAACGAATTTTTGTTCACCTCATTGTACTATTTACACTATGTTAATAATTTATTTTCTGTCTTTATTTTTTGTCTTCACCGGACCTGAGCAGCGGAAAAAGGTAAAAAAAATCTAATTTTTTTAAGTTTTTTGCGATTTCGATTTTGAAGATGAAGTTTTTTTGATTTTATATGTTCACAATTTGTGTTCTTTATGGCTACAACTTTGTCTCAGAGGGTTAATCAAAATTCCGAACGGTTTGCAAGATATGAGCCTGAGAAAATTATCACTTTTTTGCAAAAATTACACCGAGGCCCCAAATCTTTAAGGCCCATAAAAAAAAGTGCACGACTTTGGGCAAAACTGGGAGACACGGGTCTTTTTTTTAGGTCCTTTATGGTTATTTATTGTCCGTATATGGTTTTTTTCCATGACTTAAAAAATTACACACAGTGTAAGCTTAGCAAAATTAAAACAGGGCTGTGGAGTCGGAGTTGAGGTTTTTGTATCGGAGTCGAAGTATCCACAAAAACTCGGGACTCCGACACACAAATTGTTCGGCATAAAAAATGTAAAACAATTTTCTAATATTTTCCAAAATTTTAAAAATTTAAAGGCAGAAAATAAGGATTAGTCTCCTTTACATATGATGAATTTCATTTAAAAATCGAGATAAAACTGAAATTTTGAACCCGACCCCCTCAGATATCGATGAAATTTTGTTCATAGCTAAATTTGATCAATACAAACAAACTCTCATTTTTAGAAATTACTGTTTTGCGATTTTTTGGGCGTGACACAGTGGGAACGTTTTCGAAAAAACGCGAAAATGGTCGAAAAGAGCTCCATTTAAACTACAATAACTCAGAATCGGCTAAACCGATTTCCATGATCTTGGTATCATTAAAAAGATATTTTAACAGGCTTTATGACACGTTTAAAAAAAAAAAGAAATACACTGTAAAAAAATTTATAACAAAAAAAAAATTTTAACTGACGAAAAAACCAAAAAGATCAAGGGTTTTTTTACAGTGTATTAATTTTTTAGAAAGGTTTATCCTTCATCTATACCATATCAAAAAATAAAAATGGGTTCTTTTTTAGTTTTTTTTATATAATTTTTTAAGTAGTGTCACTTCTAGTAATTGCCCTTATATTTTATAACAAAAAAAAAATTTTAGGTAACGAAAAACCAAAAAAGATCAAGGATTTTTTACAGTGTATTACTTTTTTAGAAAGGTATTTCCTTCACCTATAACATATCCAAAAAGTAAAATGGGTTCTTTTTTTTTAAAATAATTTTTTAAGTAGTGTCACTTCTAGTAATACGTACCGAAAGTCTTTTTTGAACTTTTTCACGTAAGTTTCCTTGTTTAACAGTAATTGAATCTTGCGATCCAGGCATCATTCGGCTAATTTCATCATCTTCATAAAATAACTTGACTGTGCTTAGAGTTTCGGTTGGTAAACTACGTCTGCTCATTTTAAAAGGATTGATATCTGCAAACATAATATGAATTATAACGTTTTAAAATGAATAGTACCTGCGTTTTAATTATGGTGTGGTAAATTTCGTTTACGGCGGGTAAGTAGAGGAGTGTAATCGGTTGCAGGTGAAGATTTGGGACATCCAGAAAGAAAGGATGTCATGGAGGGACTTCGTCTCTAGTGGGAGGGCCAATCCCGGCACGTCATCAGCCGGAGATGTGTGGAAATGGTGAGGAAAGATATGGTTTTGGTTTTTGCTTTTTATTTTTTTTCAGCTACTTCGAGCCCCAGCAATTTTTTATTCTTTTTCCAATTTCCTAGCTGGTATGGGTTTTTTTGTACCCGGGTTTTGAGCCATTTGGTCGGCAAGAACCACCCCCATCCGGCGAGCTCTAGCCGCGCGAACCGCCAGCATACCAGCGCCGCCGACAATCTGGCCACATTCACTGGTTGTTTGTGAACAGCAACCAGCTGGTAATTTTTTCCCGCCCGGTACAGTACAAAAATGGTTTTAAAATTCGTTTTATTCCTTTGGATATCTTTACTTTTTTTGATACAATCGTGAGATATATCATCCCCAAAACGATCTTTAATTTCTGCGTGACTCATATTGATTGGTAAGAGAGATAAAAGTTTTTGCTTTTCCAAAAGATTTGAGCTGTTCTCTATTTGATATTTGATGTTTTCCAAAATTTCTTCGTAAATGGCTTTGACGTTTTCAAGTTGCGCTGACAAATCAGATAATGGATCAGCTCCAAGTGAATCTGCTATATTTTCGAAAATTTGCAGTGATTTTCTATTTCTGTATGCATCTTGTTTCATATATTTCCTTTTAAGAGGCGACATTTGGTTTGGTAGATGAGGAATAATATGATCATTTATATTTTCAATGACTTCCGTCCTTTCGATGTTTGCATTACAAGATGGAAGTTCATTCAATTCTTCGCTAACTTCACCGCTGGGCGTTGTTGGTAAATAATTTGAGACTTCATTCTGCTCCACGTTGGATTCATTACGACTGCGCGCTTTTCTCAGTGTATTTCGCAAATACGGCTACAATGAATGTTGACGACAGCTGGAAAATATTCAATTATATTTGCAGCCTCGTTTTTACTTATTTTACGAAGCGAAGCGCAACACTTATTAGATATTTTTATGCATCTGTACTTATTGTTTGAATTCATATTCACTCAAATTTTTAAAATATACGCGTAAAAATTGTAATGGGATATCTTGGCTTCTCGAAACTGTTTATAATTATGAATTATGAATTTTTTGTTCTATATATATTTCTCTTTATTATGGGTAAAGTAATAAATGTTTATGACAAAATAGAAAATTATTATGAAGAATACATTGATTTTTTTATTCAGAATTTTGCGGAATTACTAGAAGTGACACTACTTAAAAACTTATTTAAAAAAAAATAAAAAAGAACCCATTTTACTTTTTGGATATGTTATAGGTGAAGGAAATACCTTTCTAAAAAAGTAATACACTGTAAAAAATCCTTGATCTTTTTGGTTTTTCGTTACCTAAATTTTTTTTTTTTATAAAATATAAGGGCAATTACTAGAAGTGACACTACTTAAAAAATTATTTAAAAAAAAATAAAAAAGAACCCATTTTACTTTTTGGATATGTTATAGGTGAAGGAAATACCTTTCTAAAAAAGTAATACACTGTAAAAAATCCTTGATCTTTTTTGGTTTTTCGTTACCTAAAATTTTTTTTTTGTTATAAAATATAAGGGCAATTACTAGAAGTGACACTACTTAAAAAATTATATAAAAAAAACTAAAAAAGAACCCATTTTTATTTTTTGATATGGTATAGATGAAGGATAAATCTTTCTAAAAAATTAATACACTGTAAAAAAACCCTTGATCTTTTTGGTTTTTTCGTCAGTTAAAATTTTTTTTTGTTATAAATTTTTTTACAGTGTATTTCTTTTTTTTTTTTTTAAACGTGTCATAAAGCCTGTTAAAATATCTTTTTAATGATACCAAGATCATGGAAATCGGTTTAGCCGATTCTGAGTTATTGTAGTTTAAATGGAGCTCTTTTCGACCATTTTCGCGTTTTTTCGAAAACGTTCCCACTGTGTCACGCCCAAAAAATCGCAAAACAGTCATTTCTAAAAATGAGAGTTTGTTTGTATTGATCAAATTTAGCTATGAACAAAATTTTATCGATATCTGAGGGGGTCGGGTTCAATGCATCTCGATTTTTACATGAAATTCATCATATGTAAAAAACTATTTTAAAGCTCAATACGGCACGTGTTACAATTAAAATATCGATTTGAAATTTGTACAGAACCATTTTCTTCATATTTAACCATTTAAAAGGTACAGAATTAGAAAAGAGTTTAAAGTCAAATAAGGACCAGTCCCATATACATTTAGCATCAAGGTTTGAGTAGGAGTCGGAGTTGGAGTCAGAGTAAGAGTTAGAGTTAAACACAAAAAAATTCAAGCGGTTGTAGTCGGAGTTAAAACTATTTTTTGACGACTCCACAGCCCTGAAATAAACGGACACGTCATTTTTTTTAATTTTTACAAACAAGATATATTACGGATATAACGAGCATTTAAGGCTATTGTTAGGTATTAATTAAAGGATATATTTAATTGATTTTAATTTAAAAAAATCTTCTTTATGTAAAATGCGCCAATATCGTAATTTCAAGGAATAGTTTTAGGCCCTAGCTATGCGATAAGGAACCAAGCCAATATTTATTTTACAAAGATTCTTTATAGCAGCTTAACTGATATCTCTAAAATATATACACCTTATATCCAAAAAAATTAAACAAAGTAACGTCTTATTATTTATAACAATTAAACAAATAAAACCGAAACCCAAACTCAATTGCAAAAATTGTAGATTACAAAACTATGGATTATATTTAAATATGTAGTTAAAACGTATTTAAACATTATATTAAATTTAATCATACATTATAATTATTTTGTCAGGTCAACAGCATTTTATAGAATGAATAAAACGCTTAAACGGCAACACACCTTTAAAATTTTAATTATAAATTATCACCGCTATTAAAAAAATGTAAATACAGCGCTTATCAGTATAATTCTCGAACGAAATCAGAAACGTAAGCGGCAACATGTAATATTGCTGTAATCTTTCATTATGTACAAAAAGTTTGTACTGACTAACTAACAAAAAAAAATCTCATGAAAGCGATACAAAATCTCTATTAAAATAAATCAATTAATTTATATTACTTTTTAAAACTATTGCAACATTAAATTTAAATAAAGAACAGAAATGAAATTTACTTACCATTATTTGTTAAATGACTATTACGCAAATGTACAACATTTAGTGAAGTCCGATTTGTATCTCGAAATAAACTGATAAATTTATCATCAAATTGTCGATAGAAATGTTTTTGATACGTGTCTATAAGACGATCGCAAATATCATTAGGTAACACGATGCCATCGCGTAAATGATACCTTTTTTCATCGTCATTGTCGACTTCGTCAATGTTATGATCATCGTCAATATCTTCACATCTGATAACATCTAAATTTTTGCATATATAACGATATACAATATCCTGAAGTGTTAGTGGATCTTCATCCAAAATTCCATTGGACTTTAAACGGACTTTGCCACTCATTTTATTGTTGTTTCTATAGGTTTGTTTTATTTCGGTCCGTACGCCTAAAAATAAACATTTTAAACGTTTTGAAAAATATTTTTATGAATACAGAGAGTAATAAGGTTATACTTTTGTAATTTTTAAAAATATTATATTCGGCTGTGTCGAATCTTCGGCATATATCGATTGAACAAAACAAACAGAAACCAGTATGGTTCATTGTGACTCCTTAAGAAGTTAGAAGAATTCAACAAATTAGGAAATAAGAAGAAGGAAAGGGAAAGGGAAAGCACAAGAAATAGTGCAAACTATCATAAGATGAGAAGAAAAAACAACCCTACTCAGCACTAAAGCCCTACACATGCCCAGTTCTCAGCCGCCTGTTATACAGCCAGATCATGCCCATAAAAACTCCCGTCAGATCCTTAAGCCCACAACCCGAGACATATTCCAATTCGGCCATGAACCTACTACCCACCCATCTCAAACTGCTGTTCTGTAACCTAGGACAATGACACATTGCTCAACTATCTCTATATCCTGTGTCCTCGCAGAACCTACATAAATCCGACGAGTCAGATCATAGTAACACCACCATCCTGCTTATCATGCAGTGGCCCGAAATAATAACTATCATAGCTATCACGCAGACCGTTTTATTTCTCGAGACCCAATTAGACCTATTTCCTTATCTCCCCCGAAAGGAGCCCAGTAGAACCCTGACTGTCATCAGACATTAGGATCATCCATTTTCGAGCACATTCCCGCCAACTAATTAGCCATTTTGTTGCCAGTGCTGTTGCAGTGGCCCGTAATTACATAAGGTCTTTCACAAAGGTGCACTTGAGGACTATCTGAAACCCACTTGGGGTGGCAAGAGGCAATTCCTCTGTTTTGAATTTGCCAAGCAGCTCACTACTTCCGGTTTTATACCACGTATCCCCCGGAAATGTCGTGCAGACTCCTGTTTGGCGATAGCTAGAATGAGAAGCCGTACAGTTGAGTAGCCTAAATAGCATGCTGACAGCACTGCGTTTCAGGTATATAGTTGTGCAATACTGAAACTCAGCCGTATATTTTGCGGTACTTCGGCCAACATGCCGAGATGTTGGCGGACCCAACACTAGGATCGGACTAAATGACCCATTCAGTCGCGCTGTCTTAAATTTAAACTATAAATGAAATCACAACAAATATAAATACTAACCAACGACACAGAAATATACACAAAACCAATGTCAACAATGTGACATAGAACCAATCGGCCACATAAGAATTAGCAGGACTGGGCGCAGTAAATGTACGATTTAATCGTGGTGCTGATTGCAGCTCAGGCTACCGTCTGGTTGTTGGAAGCTTACGGTTAAAGGTTGCTGCCATCTGCAAACCAGAATCTACTGCACGAAAATATGATGTATCAAAGCTAAAAAGTCAACAATCTTCACACATACGTAGAAGGATTAAGAACTGGACTGGCTATACAACAATCCTGTCCTACCTCGAGTGGTCAACAATAAAAATTAAATTTCTTGATGCTGAAAGAAAACATTAAGTCCCCAAAACGGAAATGAAAAAACTCCCCAAAAATATATATGAGAGGCAACAACAACGTTTTTTGGGGATTTATTTCATTTTTTGGGGGACTTATATCATCTTTATATTCGGGAGTTATTTCATATGAAATAAGTCCCCAAAAATCTGAAATGAAATAAGTCCCTAAGAATATTTTGGGGACTTATTTCATTTTCAAATTGATTCCAAAATCGTCAAAAATGCAAATTATGTCCCGTTATAATATGTAAACAAAACTTGTTTTAATGAATGGTCAAGACCATTTATGAAAAAGAATAGTTACTAGGCAGTTAGTTTGAGAAATAATTTTGCGGTTTAAATGATGAAACAGAACTGGGGCTGAACGTTGTTTTTCATACAGTTTGACATAAAATTATGCCAGAGAATGCGGTCGAGAAAATAGAATCAATTTTATTTTGAGGACGTTTTTTCTAATGCTCTCACATATAGACACTTATTCTCTTAACAATGCTACCATACTTTCATTCAATTTCATACATTTTGTAAACAAAGAAAAATAAGAACAAAAGAAAAAGAAAGAAATGAGAGAGAATTTGAAGTTACTGCCGACGTTTTAATTATGGGCTTTAGAATTTTTTCTTGAAGTTGAAGACTCAATTCTGTTTCATCATTAAGGTGCATTAATATGAAAAAAAAAATATTAAAAAATGAATTTAAAAAAAAATTGGTTACAGAAAACATAGCATATTGTTATACTTTGTAGATCAAAAAATGGTCTTTATTAAAAAATCAGTTTATAAGAATGTCGCAAAATATGAATGTAGACGTGATTCTAGTAAAGCAAGAGTTACCGTGGGTTCAGAGGGCAAATGTGAACTCGCAAAGCAATATGTTTAACATAATCACGAAAACGAGGAGTAACAATATAATGAGCTGAAGGCTCTTAATCAAATTAAGAGCAATTGTGATAATCTTGTAGGAACGCTAGGCGGCGATACGGCTGCAATGAACTCCATTAGATCTACCTTCCGTAAAGTTTGTGAAAGGTGAAAATACTTTTTGGGGATTTATTTCATTTCAGGAATTGGGGGTTTATTTCATTTTGATATGGGGAGTTATTTCATTTCGGTTGGGTTTCTTTCATTTTAAAATTGGGGGTTTATTTCATATGAATCCAATACTAACGCAAAAAGTTTCCCCATATAGTCTTATTACTCAGGATATTGCATGTTGAAATCTATGTTTCTAGGACCAATATTTAAAGTATTTAAAAAAGTAACAGTTGTAGAACCCAAAAGCTAAAGAAAGAAATTTAATTTTCCGTAATTTCCCTTTTTGTTACTTTTTCTCCACATTGAAGTACATATCAAAAATTTTAATATTGTAGTGCGAGGCCATTTAAAACGTAGAAGCCAAAGATAGGAGAAAAATAATTTGTAAAAAAAGTTCCAACAATAGTTACGAATTTCACCCGTTTAACGTTCGAATTTCTAAAAAGTACCAAATTCGTATTAAAGACCTGTACAGATGTATCTGTTTGTATAAGTTTCTGTGTGCTTACTAAAGTAGATGCGTATGGATGAGTGGTCTTGTGTTTCTGATATAAGTTGATATTGATATGATTTGTAAAAGAGTGGATGTAAGTTGATAAAAAAAAGCGAAAGAGAGTATCATATCTGTGTATCTGTTTTGCAAAAGCAGATACTAGTGGATACTGATGGAATACAATAAGTAACTTATTGTACGATGCCGTTATTTTCAATTATTTTTCAACGAAAAAGAGCCGACCCTTTTGGCTGGTTAAAAAAAAATTTTTTACAAAAACAAATACAACCGTCCGGCTGGCTGTCCATTTAAACTTTGTGCGCAAAGTTCAAGTCACGATTTTGAAGATAAATTGCTGAAATTCGGTACATAGGTTCTAATTGTCCTTAAAATCAATCAAGGAATTTTCAGTCCCTAAATTATTTTTTGAATTAAAAACAAAAGAGTCCATATAAAACAGTTATTTTTCAACGTAAAAATAAAATTTTAAAATTTTATTCAGCCGTCAAAAATAAAACTCATTTCAAGAGTTTGATTTTAACCGACATTAAATTAAACTAATTTTTTGTACATTGACACAAACCGAAATCAAGTTTTCTGTCATTTCTTTTTATAATTTTCTTAACACCAACGTGAAAAAAGTGACTACTCGCTCATTCACTTCTTGTAGGGTAGGTTATTAAAGAGAACTTTAGGACGAACCTATTAGTATAAGTACAAAATATTCATATAGGCCCCTTTTTTATAAATTATGTATTACCAAATGTTAACTTTTTAAGTACCTATTTAAGTTATTCACAGATGATTACTTTCAGCATGAAAAGTATAGGTAAAGCTGAACTAAATGCCAACTTACTAATACATTCAAAGAACAGCTAATTGATATCATTTTATAATTTATTTGAAAAGTACAACATTTTTGAAGTGGTTATAAAAAATAAATGGAAAAAATTATAAGAGATATTCATATTAGATATTCATATTCATATATTATCATATTATTTTTAAATTTTCTATTATATTTAATGAAAAAAATAACAATTATACAAATTAAAATTTCAGTATTCATTTCCTATTATTGTCAGGTGATTAGTCCTTCATTCTGAAAGAAAAGATACTTTTTACAAAATCTTAAATAAGTTTGGTTATGTTACTTACTATAAAAGATACTTAATTTTCTTCTAGTTCAAAATATGCATCTTCTGAAGCAATAACATCAAGTTCATCCTGTTCTTCATACTCTTCGTCGGACGAAGTCTGTGTGGAATCTGGATCATTATTTTCGCATTGAATTTCTAAATGCGATGCTTGTAATAGAGATATAACCTCTGCTGGCATGGTTTTTTTAATTGTATTTGGTCGTTCTTTGAAATAGGTACTGGACAGCAACGGATCAGAAGTATCGATGGATCTATTAAAAACGTCTGTAATATTGTCTGCTCCCCAAGGCAGCCTACAGGAACTAAACAAGTATCTATTATTTGGTGCCCATGTACTAAGACTTAGTGAACAGTGGGCGACATGGGGTACCAAGGATACTTTTTCTGATATGCCACAAAAACTTTAGTACAGAAGGCTTAAAACTTTTCCGAGTTTATATCATACTCGCAGGTAATTGTTGTTAAAATGGTATGAAAACTTTGTAGAATATCATAATCAAAATCAAGAATTGATGACATTGGAAAATGCTCTTCTCGCTGTGTTGCCATCATTGGAGTTTCCACTGCCATTTGAAAGAGGCTTGTCCACATTTAGGCCCATTTCTTTCATCATTTTTAATTGTAACAGTCTTTTTCGGGCTTTTAGTTTAAGCTTGTCGCAGTCCTTGACATGCCACTTCTTAAGCTCAATTCTATATGAGATTTTCAAAACAAACTCGAAAAAGCGGATCGAAGCGTGTAAAGAACTGATTTGCGAGTTATTCACACTTTTTGTTTATCTACATACACACTTTTTTTTTAAGGCAAAATGGTTTATCTACAATGCATTTGCGAGATTTTCAGTCGTATATTAAAAATTTGTAAGGACCTAATTATTTTAAAGCGAATTCAACTTTTCTGATGAATATTAATACGCTGATTTGAAATATGTTTTGAAAATATTTCTATCTTCACAGAGTTTAACGTGAAAAAATCGGATCCATTCTCTCGCAAATGCCTTGTCTAATTTTTCAATAGAAAACAAAAAAATTATTGAGCAAAAATATTTGCAAAAATTTAAAAAAAGTTGAAGAACCAATCCATATAATATATGGTTTTCTTCCGCAACCTCGTTACTCAAAAACAACTACTTTTCAGGAGAGACAAAATACTTTTTTTACCACAATCACTTCAGAAAGAACATCTTCCAATATCCACCAGTAAATGGAAATATCTACAGGAATTGAAATGTGATACCTTATGAATATCATTCTTTCTATAATAATCTTCATTCAAAATAAATGTAATTTATTTAAAAAATAATAATAGAAATACCAACATTAACCATACAGATAGTTATTTGGACCTGAAGTAAGTATTGTCTTCTATTTTTTTTAATCCTAAGGTTATTTAAAAGTGAAAAACAAACAACAGTTTTTAAACTTAAAATTTAACAGTTTTTTGCTTCTCCTGAAGAATTAGGGTTTTGCAGATAAACCATTTTGGATAAATGCCATCGATATATTAGTGTCATGTGTCCGGCATATTCGACATATACATATATATTTTTCTTTAAATTTGTACAAATATATTTGCATGTTGCGAATCTGGGTATCCAAATTTTCCTTTTCAGCTTATATGAGGGCGGTAGTTTCCTTAATGACTTCAGTCTTCAATGGCCAGCAAAATCTAACAGATTGCGGAGTCTTATTGAGCCAAATAATTTGTTGCGTCTCATTTATCATTTTCAATAGGACAATTGCAATAACGAACAGTGAACTATCAATTAAAGAACTATCGTGGATCCGGAAACGCTGTTTATACAAACTCTGGCCGGACGAACCATCATATCCATAGCTAAGGAATTACTTGCAATGTACCACGTTGAGAAGTGTTTCTAGGACCTCGTGTTGCATTTCGTGAATGCGGGAAGATGTAAGATCCAAAAGATTTTGTAATGACACTTGTGCCTTATTTTCAAAATATTTAATTCCTTTTGACCTGAGTTTCAATTTAGAATTATTAAGTACGGCCGGATATGCCGGGTATATATCACATCCGTGAATTTTTGCATTTCGTTGTATATTTATATACTGACTTTTTCATTTCTAACTAGGGTGTTTAAAAATTAAAAATCAACAAAAAAAAAATTGAAAATACTAACAAAAAAAAATTGACTTTATGCCAAAAAAAAAAAAACGGAAAAACCATAGTGCGTGATTAACTTAATCAAACTCTTTACTAAAATCAGTGTAGATAACGTCTGTTTGTTAGACCCCTTTCAGACTCTGCAAGTTAGTTGCGCAAGTTACTTGCCGACAGCGTGGCCATTTTGGCATTTTTGCAGCTAGATTTAGCATTTTTTTGTTTGATTTTGCTGCAAATTTTTCATTTAGCAGTTAGCATTTTTTTTAGCATTTTTCAACTAAATATTTAGCATTTTTTAGCATTATTTAATTTAAGAATATTCAAGTAATATTTTTTTGAAAATCTACCACACTTTTTTGTTGAATGCACATACAAAACCCTACTCTTTTGCTATAGAAACTGTACAATCTTTTAAAATATCTTTCATATCAAATTGTTTTAAAATTTGATCAGTTTGATCCATTAAATTCATGTTAAGCTGATTTTTTCCAATAACGATTTTGAAAAATTTTTGGAAACGAAAAGTGATACCATAACTTTTGAAATAGGAAAACAAATACGAATTACATGCCGAGATTTTATAGCTCAATTAATATGTCAACTTAGACAACGATTGCCAAAAGGTTTTAATAATTTAACAAATGCTAACTTTCATTGTGTAGAAAACAGTTTAAAAGCTAATAAATGCAACTTAAGCGAACATTTTAAAGAAGAAATAATAGATTTCACTGTAGAAGAAATTACAACTTTGGAACATCAGTGGCAGAAACTAAATTCATATGAATTGTTAAATACGAACTCAACAGTTGATTTCTGGATAAATGTATATGGATATAAAAAAGCATTAAATGAAAATCCATTTAGTGAATTAGCTTCTTTTGCAATAAAGTTCTGGGTTTTGCCATTTAGCAACGCGGAAGTTAAAATAGGTTTTTAGTTGTATAAATCTCTTGAAAATGAAAATTCGAAATAATCTGACGTTTAAGATCTCACATAAAAATGCGATAAGGACATATATTATAATGATATCTCGATCGATTCTTCAGAAGTTGAAGCATAATATTAATTGACGTATTTAATTTATAAAATGAAATTTTTTATTAAACATGCTATAAATTTTATTGAAATACTAAATAAAAGCCATTTATAGGTCAAGTTCCTTTGATTTTTTTTCTTTTATATTTTTAAGACTTTTTATGTTTACTAAATATTTTATTTATTTTAATCAGTTTGTTCTATTGATATGATGTAAGTTTATAAGGAAGAATTATGTAAAATAAATCATATATGGGTATTTCCTCAGAAAGGTAAACCAGGATGAACATTTAAAATGTTGATAATCATCGTCTTTTATTGTTTATTATTATAAAAAAGTCTATGTTGTAAAGGTTTCATAGCATATCTCAGCTGTTTTACTTGAGGAAATTGCGCTGGAAACTCGAAAATTTTATATTTTCTTTTTAAGCTACCATTTTTATATAACTAATTTGCATGCAAAAAATATGTTATGTTTGCACTCTCTCTTCATAATCTCTTCATTACAATCAATTGTAAATTGAGTATTAAGTTTTTTGTTACGGAAATTTTAAGATATTTATAAGAAAATGCATGGTGATAACAAAAAAAAAAACACATGGAAAAATCGAACGTTTGCGACCGGTACATAAGCCAATTAAACAAAAGCCAATAGAGATATTTTATTGTGTAAATACTGGATAGAGACCTACATTAATACACTTTTAAAATAAACTAATCACTTTTGAATATTCCGTTCCATTACGCAGATTTTTACATTTCACTACTGTCAGCCAAAGTAGACTTCTATTTTGCGTACGTTCGTGACCACATGTTTATGTTTATAACTAGGAAAAGTTTTGTTTTCTATATTATTTGTACAGCAAAAACGTACGAACGTACGTTCGTGACCCTAGGAAATGCCCATATAAAGGTATATTAACTAAAATAACAAAAAATAATACAATTTAAATTTTAGCATTATTTTTTGGCAGTTTAAGATTTTTGTTAGCATTTTTTAGCATTATTTTAAAGCCGATTTAGCTGTAAAATATTTTTGGATATGGCCACACTGCTTGCCGACAACAACAAAGTCTGTACAAAATTTTTTTTTTTATTTTATTAGTTTTGACGAGGTTAGCAAAAAATTCTACTCGCGAGCACAATTCTAGTCAATTCTCTCGTTTTACAATTTGTGCTGGCTAGCTTAAAAATAAAACTCGAGAGGACAAATTTTAAAACAAGAGAATCGACTCGAATTGTGCTCGCAAGTAGAATTTTTTTCGACCCTCCTCAAAACTACTAAAATGGAGATGTGACTTTCTTTCTTAGGAGGGCAGAATAGTTGTTAATTGTTAATGGTGAAGCCATGTTGGCAAGGCGATATAAGGGAAGTGATTCGATTTAATTCGATATTTCCTGTTTACTTCCGCTTTGAGACAATGGTGTGACCGAATTTAATAAATTTATTGAAGATAGTTTTAAGAGAAACATATAAGTATTTAGCAAAATTTTTTAAATGCAGTTAGGTAAGCCATCCGGGAGAGGATTGAGAGAGCATCGCTGAGACTTTAAATTCAATAGTACTGTTTCAGTGTCAATAAACGAAAAGTTGAGATATGTTGTAGGGATAAGAAGTTCGATTCTCAATTGACTTTTTTTAATACGCTTGCATAACGCTTACTGTTGATAAAATTGTGGAACGATTTGGGGTTGGTTTTCATTGTTATTCGCATACGGTGTTGTAATTAGATTGTATAATGCAATAATTTGTAAAATCAAAAGTTGAGATAACTTATGTTTTTTAAAAAGTTTGTTGGAAACCGTAAATATGCAATTGCATGTTTTTTCCTGGCGTGACCAATGAAAGCAGAAACAGTATATTTATCCGTTTTTGAATATTTTACCGTTTGCAGCTTATTTTGCATATATTAGGGATGGGCAAATTAAAAAAATGTATAGATATACATACATATGTATATAGTATTGGTATTTTTTAAGAGTATCGATATTTATTAATTAAAAATATTGATATATCGAACGTATTGATGCTATGTTAATACGACGATATACACCACTCGTTTCGCTCTCTGAAACTAGATTGCCAAACATGCTGTTCATACGATTCATTCTTGTTTAATTTTGAAATGTTTGTGTGTTGTAAGTGTGACTTTATCAAAAATAGATAAACTAACGATAATTTTTATCAAAATTGGAGATTATAGTACATTTTTCCTGTTTCGCAGCATGTTTCAAAATTAAACGACCTGTTTCGCTCTCAAAATTTTGTATTTTGTGAACATTTGTGTTGATGCAATACATTAGAATCAATGAAAAAGTCGATTTTTAATTTTTGGTAATCTTGTTAATCCTACGAATTTTCATTTAAAAACCATTCTTGTTTACGTTTTTAAAATATTGTATTATAAACGAAATTTTACTTTAATTTTGGTTTAATTTATCTTCTATATAAAAAAAATTAAATGTTTTGTGTTGCTGATCGCATAACTTAAGAACGGCTTGAACGATTTGGACGAAAATCAGAAAACGGCTCCATCGATTTGACTAATTTTTCTTTCAAATGTTCGTATTAATCCATTTTAAGTTTTCATCGAAAGAAAAATTTACCACGCCTACTTTTACGCCCACTTTTTCTATTAGGCGCATAATTTGAGAACGGCTGGACCGATTTGGACGATTTTTTCTTTCTAATGATCGCCATGGTCCAACTAAGGTTTTTACGAAAAGAATGCCCCGCCCACTTTTTCGCCTACTTTTTTCGATTTACCTAAAATCAGAGTAGGTAAATGAATTTCTTTTTTCTTTCTTTCTCGCGAAGGTTTTTTTGTACAAAACTTTTCGATTATCATTATCGCGAGAAAGAAGAAAATATTGTTGTTGTTTCCTTCTTTTGTGTTTGCCGAAGCAAACACAAATGCTTCTCTTCGTTTAGCAGAACGAAGAGGAATGATATAGAAGGAAACAAACTGAAGGAGAATAAAATTAGAAAAGAAAAATGAAATCGAAATATCGAATGGAAGGAAGGAAAAAATAAAGAATTCTTTTTCTGTTTTTTATTGAAATTATATTGTTATGAAGTAAAATTAAAAGCAAAGACTTGGTTTAGTAAATACAGAAATAAGAAAAAATATTCAAATATTATTTATTTTATTGTTTATTTATTCATTAAAACAAATTTCAATGAACAAAGTTTTTTCCTTCTTTTATTTCCCTCTATTTTTTTCCTTCGATTTAGAAAGAAGAAACAATTTTGTTTGCTTCTTCTCTCCATTTCGTTTCCTTCTTTTTCAGCCAAACGAATGGTTTTTTATTTCAGCACAAATATCAACGAAAGAAAACACAGCAGTTTCTCGCCTTCGTTTATAGAAACGAAACAAAAACAACAAATCTCTTCTTTTCGCGAAACGAAGAGGGAAAGATAAAAAAAAAAGAATTCTTTGCGAGGAAATACCTACCCTGCCTAAAATCAGAAAACGGTTCCATCGATCATTTGTAATCAGTAGGGCAACCAAAAAAAGCACTAAAAAAAACAGTTTTAAGCTATTAAAAAAAGCGTTTAAAAACATGAAAATAAGCTGTTAAAATTAAAAAAAAAAAGCAATTTTAACTTGTTTATTTTCCACTTAATTCGTTCAATACGTTGATGCAATAATTTTTCGAACAGAAAACTATGTCTGTTTGGAGTCAGCAAGTTCTTGTACATAGAAAAAGTTCTTCCTACGTCTACAGATGTTAAGGGAGCATATTTAAAATTAAGTATTTGCTCTGAAGTATATTTTTTACGATTGGACTCATAATTCCGCTTGCCTCCCAAAATATCCCCAATATCTTTTAATACCGAAAATCCTTCTTTTTAATGAAACTGATTTAAATTTTGTATTGACTTTGTCTCCTATATCCCCTGGAACACGGGACATTTTTCTTGCGGTCCATAACTATTTTCACTTAGAAAACCAATGAAAGATTTTTTGTTTCCAATTTTGTTACAAATTCATATAAAACCAGGGTTTAAAAAACTACAGTCAAAATGAAAAAATTGCTTTTTCTTCCACTTTTTGATTTTTCATTGAACAAAAATAAACCGTTGCTTTTACTTCTGATTCATTAAATGAAAACAGTCGCAGTTAAGGCAAAAGCAAAAAACGAAATGTTGTACACAACAAAGAACATTGGCAGTCGTCATGTTAGAAAGTGTTTGGTTTGACAGATTGAAACTTTTAATAAATCCCGAAGTTAACGAAGATGGGACGTTGTGTTCATTGTATATATATGAAAGCGATGATGTTATTTCAAAAAATTAAAAAGATTTGTTAAGCTTAAAAATAATAAATATGTACTTATGTACATATATATGTTTTTATGAACGCATGTATTATTAAAAAAAATATGGAAAATAAAAAAAAAATACAACGTCCCATCTTCGATAACTAGGGGATTTTTTAAAAGTTTTGGTCTGTCAAACCAAACATTTCCGAACATGTCGACTGCCGATGTTCTTTGTCGTGTACAACATTTCGTGTTTTGCTTTTGCCTTCACTGCGGCTGTGTTCATTTAATGAATCAGAAGTAAAGCCAACAGTTTATTTTTGTCCAATGACAAATGAAGATGTCGAAGTTACAGCATAATCTTATGACTTTTACTATCTCAACTGCAGCTTTTTAAACGCTGTATAAAACCCCAAAATTTGCAGAAATTTACAATATTTGATATACAGAGAAATTCTTAATAGCTAAAACTATATTAAAAAAGCAAAAAATAAGACGTTACTATACCAAAAACAGAGAGAAGGTGAACTAACAGACGTTACTTTATACAAAAACTATATTTAAAAAGAAAAAAGACGTTACAAAGTATGATGGGAAAAGACGTTATAGACTGAGGAATTTGATCGTAAGAATACAGGAATTTTGGAGAGAAAAGAACTTAAACAAGATAAAAAAAAAATTAGTTGATAAAAAGGCTTAATACTAAAATCATAAACACATAAAAATTATACACAACACTATAAAAAGTACGTTATAGTACCGCTAAGACAGAGTTGCATAAAACCCAAGAGTAAGAAAGTATAGTCGGTATGATACCCAGCACCACAGTATTTAGAAACAAGTTTCGAGAGTGTATAGCTATATAAATAGGGATCTATCTATGTTTTAAATTTCATTAACATAGGTTAAATAGTTACTGATGGGCAGAAATTGACCCTATCTCCCCTCGTGGTCGTATTTTTTAAAAAATATGGATCTATCTACATATGCCCACTATCAAATTGGTTTGATAGTGGGCACAAAGACCCTCTTCCGGATAGCAGCTTGTATAGGGGCTATATTAATTTATGGACCGATTCGCCCTTGTGCCAATAAGAACGTACCAAATTTCATTAAATTATCTTTAAAATTGCGAACTGTACTTGGCGCACGAGGTTACATGGACAGCCAGCCAGCCGGACGGACATCGTTAGATCGACTCAGAAAGTAATTCTAAGTTGATCGGTATACTTTAGGACCAAAAGGAAAAAAATGAAAAATTATCTTAAAATGGCAAAATAAGTAAAGTAAAAAAAAGCCGTTATCGCAAAAATAACTAAAAAAGCCGATGTTGCCAAAATAAGCAAAAAAAAAAGCCCTAACAAATATAGCTCATTTTCTTTATTTTTTTTATGATCGGAATTTGTGTTCGATCTAAATGTTTCTATCTTGTAAACCAAAAAATAAGCATTTGCTTTTTTTGGTTGCCCTAGTAATCAGCTACCGAGCGAAGCCGGGGCGGACAGCTAGTTATTTAATAAAAATTATTTTTTCACCCAGGTTTTTTTAAAAACTTTTTTGCTATCTTATCTTGACTTAAGATGTTTTGTCAAAATGCCACAGATATAATTTCGAATGTGTATTCTAAGTCAAATTACAATTTATAAAACTTTCATACTTTAATAGACTTATTCATTCAAAATTTTTCAGGAATATTTTCTATGCACTATCAGAATTATTTTATATACATATACATTTGTATAAAAGAATGAATGAAATATTTGCATATTTTATGCAAATACATAAATTTACATGTATGTAAATATGTATTTAATTAACTTTCTATGTATATACATTTTTTTATGTCTTATATAAATTACTATGTAATTCATTCATTATAATGATACAATTATTTAAGAAAATTTAGCATTTTTTTAACATTTTCAAATTTTTTTTAGCATTTTTAGCATTGTTTTAAGCCCCATTTAGCATCCAATTTTTTTTAGTTGTGGTCACACTGGTAACAACTGAGAAGTACAATTCATATAAAAGTAAAATAAATATGATTAGTATTATTATTTATTAAGCTTTAGGTCTCTTTTTTTTATAAAAAATATTAATTTTTAAGTAAAATAAATATTAGAAATATATAAAAATAAATAGAAAAAAGATTGTTATGATTTCGTATTCGTACCAAAAGTGTAGACTATATTTACTAAAATGTACTAGTGATTCTCTGGTTCCAATGTCTACATATGTTCCTAAAGGAACTACCTAGTCAGTAGTATCAACGTCAGTAGTAGATTTCCAATGACACGCACATGTTAAATGTCTATAGTAAATAACATTGTCTGGGGTATAATACGTAACTAGTACTGGTGACTGTGTCAATAGTGAATCAGTACAGATTCACTAGTGACATTTCATGCAGTGATATTATATGTAAGTCTATTCTAAAGGCCCAAATACACTACTCATCAGGCATTGTGGTAGTATTAGTGAAAATGTGTTATATGTCACACGGACGATGCTGGATAGAAAATCAAATAATTTAGATATGACGGCGAATATTACGGCAAGCACACGTACACGTTGAATTCGCCGGCTGGACAAGCATTTGACAAGTGTATTTGGCCCTTAACTTTTCATTGTTTCTTTTAATTTCAAATTAACTGTCCAACTTACATTTAAAACAAAAACAAATTTTTAAATCGTTCGAAATCGAGGGACAGGCAGTTAATCAATTCTACAATAAAAACAAAATAAGGGAAGAATACAAAGAAAAAACCGGTTTGTTTATTCCCAAGACCACATTTTATTTATTCGCCATATGAGATCTAAAAAAATAAATTACGAAAAATTTAAATGGAATTATATAACGCATTACAACACATGATTTTGGGACTCAATTCTGAGAATTACACGTGAAAGCAGCCCAAAAATAATAACTTCTGCATCGTTAGTTTTGTCAAGTGCATGGCGTTTTAACATAATTCGGGAACGCTGAATCCAATGGTTAGCTCTTGCTTTCGAGATATGCCGTTATTTCGAAATTGGAGGAGGTTGCACAACATATATTGGTGTAACTCAAAAACGGTATAGTTAATTAAAATTACTAAAAAAAACAGAAATTCCGCAATAAAATTTCCTTTAAGAAAAGTAAAACTTTTTTTTAATATGAGCAGTCGTTTTAGAAACATAATTGTTTTTTTGGAAAAAAAATAATTTTTTTATCAAAATTTCGAAATTTTTGTTTTTTAAAAATTCATAAAAAATTGGAAAATGCAGCTAGGTTTCTAAGATGTGTAAAAAACAAAATTGCAAACAAATGATTAAAATCTGTTAGCAACTTTTGATTTTATTTACAAATGTCGAAAAATCTATATATAAATCGGCAAAGGCAAAACAGCTAAGAACACTTTCCTGCTCTGTATGTCAACCGATTTGAACAAAATATACACCATTTACCTTTAATTACAGAAGTGCACAATATATATTTAAATAAAATTGTTCAATGTTTTCAGAGTTATAAGCGTTAAAATTTGCTACTAACACACATGCAGAACACATAAATTTGTTTTTTCAATTATCAAATACAGTGAAATCCCGATAATTCGTTATAAACTGTCGGTCGGTCCTCGTTAATTCGTAAAATTTCCATAAATTTTGGTCCCCTCGCTAATTGGTAATTTTTTTTCAAACAAAATCTTCTTTACCTCTTATAAATTCTAATTGTTTGCTAATTATAATTCGTGATAAAAACAACAGAAACATGGAAAGAATGATTTTTTGTTTACCGCTATTTTTTGCGTGGGTTTTTGCTTGTGTGTGTGTTTATTTTCTGAACATCAGTTTGTTACATGAATAATTTTAATATGTTTTATTTTTAACAATTATCGGGATTCTACTGATTAAAAAAAATAGGGTGGTCGATTGTTTGACATTTTTTAAGAGCCGGTTTTCGAATATTTCGACTATATAAATACTGGAAATTAAATTTATTTCTTTAACCTATATAGATAGAATTTAACATGCATGGTCCCGAGTGAATAAGAATATGTAAGGGGAGCTTTTTGGTCCTTTTTTGTTCAACATCTGGTACTTTGATTAATTTACGTTAATATTAACTAGACATAGAAAAATAAAATTAAACATGCAATGTTCTGAATGGATGACAGCCTAAAAGGGAGATTTTTTGATACTTTTTTGTTCTTCGATTGATATGTATTTTCTGATATTTTTTGATATTGAACCTACAGAATTTAATTAACTCACGTGGAAGATAAAATATGAACCGGAGGTTGGTCCCTCACCAAACGTGAGGGACAACTGTTATACATTAATACATTAAGGCAATTTTTAAAGGGCATTGATGAAACAATTTTAACATAAAGACATTCAAAAGCGTTTTTAAATACAAAAGATGACACATTTTCAAGTACGGGAATAAAAATTAAAAATACATTTCCTAAACTGCGTTGCATTACTAGTAAATTGAACAGTTGCTGGTAGTGTGTTCCAAAGACGAATACTGTGAACGAAAAACTGCCATCAGATACTACCTTCCTGAATCTTATCGGGATAAGCTTGTTATTTCTTCTTGACTGCGTAAAAGTAACACGTTCAAATAGATACGTCGGCTCGCCAGTATAGATAATTTTATGCAAAAGACTTAGGCATCGAATATTTAACATGTCAGAAAAACGCACTCCATAAAGTTTACTTTCATAGGGTGTAACATGAGAGAAACATTGAAGACATATCTCAGAATGGCATTATATGTAGATGTTAATTTCCTGGTGCTTTTTTGGTCACAGCTTGCAAAAACCTCGCTGCCATATATTAAAGCTAAAATAAGATATGTATTAGCCAAAAGTATACGTATGTTGAACGGGGTTGAGTGTTGAGTTGCCCAAAGCGAACGAAGCATCGCAAAAACTTTGAAGAATTAAAAATAATGCCAAGGCTTTTAGTCTTCTTGACAATTTCTATTCGCTGCGAGTTTAAGATTATATTGGGTTCAATAGTTATTTGTGTTTTGTTCCCGGAAATTACAAGGCACTTAGATTTAGCGGCATTCAGGCAAAAACCATTTGCCTCTGCCCAGGCTTCAATTTTTGATAGATCAAGGTTTAATCTTGTAATATACTCATCAGTCTTATCAGGTTCACTACATATATAAACCTAAACATCATCGGCGTACATATGAATTTTGCAATGTGATAACTGTTTCGGCAAATCGTTTATATATATTGTAAAAAGTAGAGGACCTAATATGGACCCTTGAGGAACACCTTTGGTCACAGGCAACGGCAATGATTGCTTGTTGTTTGAACTTACATACTGATAGCGGTTACTTAGATATGATGAGATGAAATCAGCCGCTGAGGAGGTAGTTAATTAGTTAATTTAATACGAAGCATGGCATGATCAACCATATCAAAAGCTTTGGAGTGATCCAAAAGCACCAACAAGGTAACATTTCCGTTAACTATATAGCCTCGAATTTCCTCCGTCACTACAATAAGTGCAGTAGTACAACTATGTTTGGGTCGGAAACCAGATTGCATTTTGGTTAATAAATCATTCGTCTGAAAGTAAGCACCTATTTGTTTATGCAAGAGCCTTTCGAAGACTTTAGATAAATATGAAAGGATAGCTATTCGACGATATTCATTTCTATTTTTAGGGATGGGAACGATTTTCGCAAACTTCCAGTTCTGTAAAAAAAAACCTTTTGTAATTATTGTGTTGAATATGTGTGTGATTTGGAAGTAAGTAAGGTAGTAGGAGTTTTAAAAATTTAGGGTGGATTTTATCAGGTCCAATTGCATTTGATATCATGGCAAGCAATAAAGGTATCATACTGAGAAACACAGCGAAAAGAAAATTGTGGTACGGAGCTATTAAATGATGAGCTGGCACGACTATAATAATATATAGGAGAAATGTTTAAGTTTGGAACTTTAGTAAATAGCTCGTTGAGTGAGTCAACATTCAATTCCGAAGAGTCTGTTTTATTTAATTTTCCGATGCCAATATCACGAATAATTTTCCAATTTTTCTTTAAGTTCACAGCAGTTGAAAATAAGTTAATAAATTAGTAAACTTTCCTTCTCGCACTAACAAATTGATCATGCAGGTCATCAGTTGTGAATCGTTTCCAACATTTATATAGATGATCTCGTTGGTTTATTTTACCCCGGGTCTTCACGTAGCAATATTTATTGCGGCAAACGTCAAATTTCATTGCTCCATAAAATTTGCGACGTATAGACCGCATATTGCCATGAGTGGCAATCCATTGCGCAATGATTGCTCTTCTTATTGCTTGAGCAATTATTGCTTAGCAATATGCTGTCAAATCAGTTGTAATTTATCTGACATTTCATTTCTTTGTACGGTTGTTTTTTGTTTGTGTGTTTATTTATTAAAAAAGCAATCAATAAATATATTATTATATCAAATACAAACTGGGAATTATTTCCTTTCGCAGGTTACTTTATATTATATTCAACATTTTTTATTTTTCGAATTTATTCTATGAGTTAAATTTCAGTTATGTATTTTATAAAGCTTTTTGTAATAGTCTTATTCCTTCAATTATTCAGGAATGACTTTATACACTACCAGACTATTATATTGTAACAAGAAGATACAATATAATAGTCTGGTAGTGTATAAAGTCATTCCTGAATAATTGAAGGAATAAGACTATTACAAAAAGCTTTATAAAATACATAACTGAAATTTAACTCATAGAATAAATTCGAAAAATAAAAAATGTTGAATATATATTATTATATATTATATTTTTTAATAAACGTCAAGATCAACAAAAGCAAACGACGAATTTATTTTTTTTTTGTATATTTTTATTTTTTCAATAGAACAATTCAACTTTTTTTTAAAGCAAATAAACAAAAAAGTAATACAAAACACAGCTACGACAATTACAATTAATTATTTTATTAATTTAAAAAAGAAAATTTCACAACCACTTCAAAACACAACATAAAACAATTGTTATAAATATGTACAGCCACAAAACTTTATACGACTACTCGCGGTGAAAATTGCAAATTTATGGCAAAGCAATTTCAAGTGTTCTCCAGCAATAAATTCAGCAATTATTGCTCCATTGTTCTGTCATTGTTCTGCCGACGTTTTTGCTTGTACTTAGCAATAAATATTGCAACGTGGAGACCCAGCGTTAGCTTTTATTTGTTCATTAAACCAAGGCTTTGTAGTGCTTTTCTGTGTGACTGTTTTTACTGGCACAGATTTTTCGAAAATTTCTGTAAGATTTTTCTCCAGAAAATTAACTTGGTCATTAACATCGATCATAAAGTAAATACGATCCCAATCAATTTTTTGAAGCTCATTCATAAGTATTTTCTTCCCTCGTATATTTGGTTCTGAAACCGAAGCATAAAAATATTAGGTCGTGTTTTGAGAAACATGGTGCGCCAATCTGATCATATAACAGGACTTTATTTATGTCGCCGACAAAAAACATATCCAGCAGTGATTGATTTGTAGAAGTTACATGCGTTGGTGTTAGTACGGCTGTTTTCGCCTGTTGCATTGTAGTAATACATGGCAACATGTTCCTTAATGCAACCATAAAAATTTTTACAATACATTTAGTTCCGAAATGCAACTTTGTAGTTGTCACTGCGCAGAGAAAAGCAAATAAATAAAATAAAAAACTAAGCCAAGGTATATTTACACAAGGTAGACTCATTTGGGAGTGTAGACAATTTGCTCTATAAAAGGAACCATGTTGTCAAAATTGTCTTCATATTAAACAAAAACAATTTAACAATTTAAAAAAAAGCCGTTATCGCAAAAATAACTAAAAAAGACTATGTTGCCAAAATAAGCAAAAAAAAAGCCCTAACAAATATAGCTCATTTTCTTTATTTTTTTTATGATCGGAATTTGTGTTCGATCTAAATGTTTCTATCTTGTAAACCAAAAAATAAGCATTTGCTTTTTTTGGTTGCCCTAGTAATCAGCTACCGAGCGAAGCCGGGGCGGACAGCTAGTTATTTAATAAAAATTATTTTTTCACCCAGGTTTTTTTAAAAACTTTTTTGCTATCTTATCTTGACTTAAGATGTTTTGTCAAAATGCCACAGATATAATTTCGAATGTGTATTCTAAGTCAAATTACAATTTATAAAACTTTCATACTTTAATAGACTTATTCATTCAAAATTTTTCAGGAATATTTTCTATGCACTATCAGAATTATTTTATATACATATACATTTGTATAAAAGAATGAATGAAATATTTGCATATTTTATGCAAATACATAAATTTACATGTATGTAAATATGTATTTAATTAACTTTCTATGTATATACATTTTTTTATGTCTTATATAAATTACTATGTAATTCATTCATTATAATGATACAATTATTTAAGAAAATTTAGCATTTTTTTAACATTTTCAAATTTTTTTTAGCATTTTTAGCATTGTTTTAAGCCCCATTTAGCATCCAATTTTTTTTAGTTGTGGTCACACTGGTAACAACTGAGAAGTACAATTCATATAAAAGTAAAATAAATATTAGAAATATATAAAAATAAATAGAAAAAAGATTGTTATGATTTCGTATTCGTACCAAAAGTGTAGACTATATTTACTAAAATGTACTAGTGATTCTCTGGTTCCAATGTCTACATATGTTCCTAAAGGAACTACCTAGTCAGTAGTACCAACGTCAGTAGTAGATTTCCAATGACACGCACATGTTAAATGTCTATAGTAAATAACATTGTCTGGGGTATAATACGTAACTAGTACTGGTGACTGTGTCAATAGTGAATCAGTACAGATTCACTAGTGACATTTCATGCAGTGATATTATATGTAAGTCTATTCTAAAGGCCCAAATACACTACTCATCAGGCATTGTGGTAGTATTAGTGAAAATGTGTTATGTGTCACACGGACGATGCTGGATGGAAAATCAAATTTAGATATGACGGCGAATATTACGGCAAGCACACGTACACGTTGAATTCGCCGGCTGGACAAGCATTTGACAAGTGTATTTGGCCCTTAACTTTTCATTGTTTCTTTTAATTTCAAATTTACTGTCCAACTTACATTTAAAACAAAAACAAATTTTTAAATCGTTCGAAATCGAGGGACAGGCAGTTAATCAATTCTACAATAAAAACAAAATAAGGGAAGAATACAAAGAAAAAACCGGTTTGTTTATTCCCAAGACCACATTTTATTTATTCGCCATATGAGATCTAAAAAAATAAATTACGAAAAATTTAAATGGAATTATATAACGCATTACAACACATGATTTTGGGACTCAATTCTGAGAATTACACGTGAAAGCAGCCCAAAAATAATAACTTCTGCATCGTTAGTTTTGTCAAGTGCACGGCGTTTTAACATAATTCGGGAACGCTGAATCCAATGGTTAGCTCTTGCTTTCGAGATATGCCGTTATTTCGAAATTGGAGGAGGTTGCACAACATATATTGGTGTAACACAAAAACGGTATAGTTAATTAAAATTACTAAAAAAAACAGAAATTCCGCAATAAAATTTCCTTTAAGAAAAGTAAAACTTTTTTTTAATATGAGCAGTCGTTTTAGAAACATAATTGTTTTTTTGGAAAAAAAATAATTTTTTTATCAAAATTTCGAAATTTTTGTTTTTTAAAAATTCATAAAAAATTGGAAAATGCAGCTAGGTTTCTAAGATGTGTAAAAAACAAAATTGCAAACAAATGATTAAAATCTGTTAGCAACTTTTGATTTTATTTACAAATGTCGAAAAATCTATATATAAATCGGCAATGGCAAAACAGTTAAGAACACTTTCCTGCTCTGTATGTCAACCGATTTGAACAAAATATACACCATTTACCTTTAATTACAGAAGTGCACAATATATATTTAAATAAAATTGTTCAATGTTTTCAGAGTTATAAGCGTTAAAATTTGCTACTAACACACATGCAGAACACATAAATTTGTTTTTTCAATTATCAAATACAGTGAAATCCCGATAATTCGTTATAAACTGTCGGTCGGTCCTCGTTAATTCGTAAAATTTCCATAAATTTTGGTCCCCTCGCTAATTGGTAATTTTTTTTCAAACAAAATCTTCTTTACCTCTTATAAATTCTAATTGTTTGCTAATTATAATTCGTGATAAAAACAACAGAAACATGGAAAGAATGATTTTTTGTTTACCGCTATTTTTTGCGTGGGTTTTTGCTTGTGTGTGTGTTTATTTTCTGAACATCAGTTTGTTACATGAATAATTTTAATATGTTTTATTTAAAACAATTGTCTTTTTTACCGTTTTAGTAAATAAATTGAAAACCCCCGTTAATTCGTATATATTTTATTTTAACCCCGTTAAATCGAAAACCCGCTTAATCAAAAACCCCCATAATTCGTAAGAAATGGCCGGCCCCTTGCGATTACGAATTATCGGGATTCTACTGATTAAAAAAAATAGGGTGGTCGATTGTTTGACATTTTTTAAGAGCCGGTTTTCGAATATTTCGACTATATAAATACTGGAAATTAAATTTATTTCTTTTACCTATATAGATAGAATTTAACATGCATGGTCCCGAGTGAATAAGAATATGTAAGGGGAGCTTTTTGGTCCTTTTTTGTTCAACATCTGGTACTTTGATTAATTTACGTTAATATTAACTAGACATAGAAAAATAAAATTAAACATGCAATGTTCTGAATGGATGACAACCTAAAAGGGAGATTTTTTGATACTTTTTTGTTCTTCGATTGATATGTATTTTCTGATATTTTTTGATATTGAACCTAAAGAATTTAATTAACTCACGTGGAAGATAAAATATGAACCGGAGATTGGTCCCTCACCAAACGTGAGGGACAACTGTTATACATTAATACATTAAGGCAATTTTTAAAGGGCATTGATGAAACAATTTTAACATAAAGACATTCAAAAGCGTTTTTAAATACAAAAGATGACACATTTTCAAGTACGGGAATAAAAATTAAAAATACATTTCCTAAACTGCGTTGCATTACTAGTAAATTGAACAGTTGCTGGTAGTGTGTTCCAAAGACGAATACTGTGAACGAAAAACTGCCATCAGATACTACCTTCCTGAATCTTATCGGGATCAGCTTGTTATTTCTTCTTGACTGCGTAAAAGTAACACGTTCAAATAGATACGTCGGCTCGCCAGTATAGATAATTTTATGCAAAAGACTTAGGCATCGAATATTTAACATGTCAGAAAAACGCACTCCATAAAGTTTACTTTCATAGGGTGTAACATGAGAGAAACATTGAAGACATATCTCAGAATGGCATTATATGTAGATGTTAATTTCCTGGTGCTTTTTTGGTCACAGCTTGCAAAAACCTCGCTGCCATATATTAAAGCTAAAATAAGATATGTATTAGCCAAAAGTATACGTATGTTGAACGGGGTTGAGTGTTGAGTTGCCCAAAGCGAACGAAGCATCGCAAAAACTTTGAAGAATTAAAAATAATGCCAAGGCTTTTAGTCTTCTTGACAATTTCTATTCGCTGCGAGTTTAAGATTATATTGGGTTCAATAGTTATTTGTGTATTGTTCCCGGAAATTACAAGGCACTTAGATTTAGCGGCATTCAGGCAAAAACCATTTGCCTCTGCCCAGGCTTCAATTTTTGATAGATCAAGGTTTAATCTTGTAATATACTCATCAGTCTTATCAGGTTCACTACATATATAAACCTAAACATCATCGGCGTACATATGAATTTTGCAATGTGATAACTGTTTCGGCAAATCGTTTATATATATTGTAAAAAGTAGAGGACCTAATATGGACCCTTGAGGAACACCTTTGGTCACAGGCAACGGCAATGATTGCTTGTTGTTTGAACTTACATACTGATAGCGGTTACTTAGATATGATGAGATGAAATCAGCCGCTGAGGAGGTAGTTAATTAGTTAATTTAATACGAAGCATGGCATGATCAACCATATCAAAAGCTTTGGAGTGATCCAAAAGCACCAACAAGGTAACATTTCCGTTAACTATATAGCCTCGAATTTCCTCCGTCACTACAATAAGTGCAGTAGTACAACTATGTTTGGGTCGGAAACCAGATTGCATTTTGGTTAATAAATCATTCGTCTGAAAGTAAGCACCTATTTGTTTATGCAAGAGCCTTTCGAAGACTTTAGATAAATATGAAAGGATAGCTATTCGACGATATTCATTTCTATTTTTAGGGATGGGAACGATTTTCGCAAACTTCCAGTTCTGTAAAAAAAAACCTTTTGTAATTATTGTGTTGAATATGTGTGTGATTTGGAAGTAAGTAAGGTAGTAGGAGTTTTAAAAATTTAGGGTGGATTTTATCAGGTCCAATTGCATTTGATATCATGGCAAGCAATAAAGGTATCATACTGAGAAACACAGCGAAAAGAAAATTGTGGTACGGAGCTATTAAATGATGAGCTGGCACGACTATAATAATATATAGGAGAAATGTTTAAGTTTGGAACTTTAGTAAATAGCTCGTTGAGTGAGTCAACATTAAATTCCGAAGAGTCTGTTTTATTTAATTTTCCGATGCCAATATCACGAATAATTTTCCAATTTTTCTTTAAGTTCACAGCAGTTGAAAATAAGTTAGTAAATTAGTAAACTTTCCTTCTCGCACTAACAAATTGATCATGCAGGTCATCAGTTTTAAATCGTTTCCAACATTTATATAGATGATCTCGTTGGTTTATTTTACCCCGGGTCTTCACGTAGCAATATTTATTGCGGCAAACGTCAAATTTCATTGCTCCATAAAATTTGCGACGTATAGACCGCATATTGCCATGAGTGGCAATCCATTGCGCAATGATTGCTCTTCTTATTGCTTGAGCAATTATTGCTTAGCAATATGCTGTCAAATCAGTTGTAATTTATCTGACATTTCATTTCTTTGTACGGTTGTTTTTTGTTTGTGTGTTTATTTATTAAAAAAGCAATCAATAAATATATTATTATATATTATATTTTTTAATAAACGTCAAGATCAACAAAAGCAAACGACGAATTTATTTTTTTTTGTATATTTTTATTTTTTCAATAGAACAATTCAACTTTTTTTTAAAGCAAATAAACAAAAAAGTAATACAAAACACAGCTACGACAATTACAATTAATTATTTTATTAATTTAAAAAAGAAAATTTCACAACCACTTCAAAACACAACATAAAACAATTGTTATAAATATGTACAGCCACAAAACTTTATACGACTACTCGCGGTGAAAATTGCAAATTTATGGCAAAGAAATTTCAAGTGTTCTCCAGCAATAAATTCAGCAATTATTGCTCCATTGTTCTGTCATTGTTCTGCCGACGTTTTTGCTTGTACTTAGCAATAAATATTGCAACGTGGAGACCCAGCGTTAGCTTTTATTTGTTCATTAAACCAAGGCTTTGTAGTGCTTTTCTGTGTGACTGTTCTTGGTCATTAACATCGATCATAAAGTAAATACGATCCCAATCAATTTTTTGAAGCTCATTCATAAATATTTTCTTCCCTCGTATATTTGGTTCTGAAACCGAAGCATAAAAATATTAGGTCGTGTTTTGAGAAACATGGTGCGCCAATCTGATCATATAACAGGACTTTATTTATGTCGCCGACAAAAAACATATCCAGCAGTGATTGATTTGTAGAAGTAACATGCGTTGGTGTTAGTACGGCTGTTTTCGCCTGTTGCATTGTAGTAATACATGGCAACATGTTCCTTAATGCAACCATAAAAATTTTTACAATACATTTAGTTCCGAAATGCAACTTTGTAGTTGTCACTGCGCAGAGAAAAGCAAATAAATAAAATAAAAAGCTAAGCCAAGGTATATTTACACAAGGTAGACTCATTTGGGAGTGTAGACAATTTGCTCTATAAAAGGAACCATGTTGTCAAAATTGTCTTCATATTAAACAAAAACAATTTAACAATTTAAAAAAAAGCCGTTATCGCAAAAATAACTAAAAAAGACTATGTTGCCAAAATAAGCAAAAAAAAAGCCCTAACAAATATAGCTCATTTTCTTTATTTTTTTTATGATCGGAATTTGTGTTCGATCTAAATGTTTCTATCTTGTAAACCAAAAAATAAGCATTTGCTTTTTTTGGTTGCCCTAGTAATCAGCTACCGAGCGAAGCCGGGGCGGACAGCTAGTTATTTAATAAAAATTATTTTTTCACCCAGGTTTTTTTAAAAACTTTTTTGCTATCTTATCTTGACTTAAGATGTTTTGTCAAAATGCCACAGATATAATTTCGAATGTGTATTCTAAGTCAAATTACAATTTATAAAACTTTCATACTTTAATAGACTTATTCATTCAAAATTTTTCAGGAATATTTTCTATGCACTATCAGAATTATTTTATATACATATACATTTGTATAAAAGAATGAATGAAATATTTGCATATTTTATGCAAATACATAAATTTACATGTATGTAAATATGTATTTAATTAACTTTCTATGTATATACATTTTTTTATGTCTTATATAAATTACTATGTAATTCATTCATTATAATGATACAATTATTTAAGAAAATTTAGCATTTTTTTAACATTTTCAAATTTTTTTTAGCATTTTTAGCATTGTTTTAAGCCCCATTTAGCATCCAATTTTTTTTAGTTGTGGTCACACTGGTAACAACTGAGAAGTACAATTCATATAAAAGTAAAATAAATATGATTAGTATTATTATTTATTAAGCTTTAGGTCTCTTTTTTTTATAAAAAATATTAATTTTTAAGTAAAATAAATATTAGAAATATATAAAAATAAATAGAAAAAAGATTGTTATGATTTCGTATTCGTACCAAAAGTGTAGACTATATTTACTAAAATGTACTAGTGATTCTCTGGTTCCAATGTCTACATATGTTCCTAAAGGAACTACCTAGTCAGTAGTATCAACGTCAGTAGTAGATTTCCAATGACACGCACATGTTAAATGTCTATAGTAAATAACATTGTCTGGGGTATAATACGTAACTAGTACTGGTGACTGTGTCAATAGTGAATCAGTACAGATTCACTAGTGACATTTCATGCAGTGATATTATATGTAAGTCTATTCTAAAGGCCCAAATACACTACTCATCAGGCATTGTGGTAGTATTAGTGAAAATGTGTTATGTGTCACACGGACGATGCTGGATGGAAAATCAAATTTAGATATGACGGCGAATATTACGGCAAGCACACGTACACGTTGAATTCGCCGGCTGGACAAGCATTTGACAAGTGTATTTGGCCCTTAACTTTTCATTGTTTCTTTTAATTTCAAATTTACTGTCCAACTTACATTTAAAACAAAAACAAATTTTTAAATCGTTCGAAATCGAGGGACAGGCAGTTAATCAATTCTACAATAAAAACAAAATAAGGGAAGAATACAAAGAAAAAACCGGTTTGTTTATTCCCAAGACCACATTTTATTTATTCGCCATATGAGATCTAAAAAAATAAATTACGAAAAATTTAAATGGAATTATATAACGCATTACAACACATGATTTTGGGACTCAATTCTGAGAATTACACGTGAAAGCAGCCCAAAAATAATAACTTCTGCATCGTTAGTTTTGTCAAGTGCATGGCGTTTTAACATAATTCGGGAACGCTGAATCCAATGGTTAGCTCTTGCTTTCGAGATATGCCGTTATTTCGAAATTGGAGGAGGTTGCACAACATATATTGGTGTAACTCAAAAACGGTATAGTTAATTAAAATTACTAAAAAAAACAGAAATTCCGCAATAAAATTTCCTTTAAGAAAAGTAAAACTTTTTTTTAATATGAGCAGTCGTTTTAGAAACATAATTGTTTTTTTGGAAAAAAAATAATTTTTTTATCAAAATTTCGAAATTTTTGTTTTTTAAAAATTCATAAAAAATTGGAAAATGCAGCTAGGTTTCTAAGATGTGTAAAAAACAAAATTGCAAACAAATGATTAAAATCTGTTAGCAACTTTTGATTTTATTTACAAATGTCGAAAAATCTATATATAAATCGGCAATGGCAAAACAGTTAAGAACACTTTCCTGCTCTGTATGTCAACCGATTTGAACAAAATATACACCATTTACCTTTAATTACAGAAGTGCACAATATATATTTAAATAAAATTGTTCAATGTTTTCAGAGTTATAAGCGTTAAAATTTGCTACTAACACACATGCAGAACACATAAATTTGTTTTTTCAATTATCAAATACAGTGAAATCCCGATAATTCGTTATAAACTGTCGGTCGGTCCTCGTTAATTCGTAAAATTTCCATAAATTTTGGTCCCCTCGCTAATTGGTAATTTTTTTTCAAACAAAATCTTCTTTACCTCTTATAAATTCTAATTGTTTGCTAATTATAATTCGTGATAAAAACAACAGAAACATGGAAAGAATGATTTTTTGTTTACCGCTATTTTTTGCGTGGGTTTTTGCTTGTGTGTGTGTTTATTTTCTGAACATCAGTTTGTTACATGAATAATTTTAATATGTTTTATTTAAAACAATTGTCTTTTTTACCGTTTTAGTAAATAAATTGAAAACCCCCGTTAATTCGTATATATTTTATTTTAACCCCGTTAAATCGAAAACCCGCTTAATCAAAAACCCCCATAATTCGTAAGAAATGGCCGGCCCCTTGCGATTACGAATTATCGGGATTCTACTGATTAAAAAAAATAGGGTGGTCGATTGTTTGACATTTTTTAAGAGCCGGTTTTCGAATATTTCGACTATATAAATACTGGAAATTAAATTTATTTCTTTTACCTATATAGATAGAATTTAACATGCATGGTCCCGAGTGAATAAGAATATGTAAGGGGAGCTTTTTGGTCCTTTTTTGTTCAACATCTGGTACTTTGATTAATTTACGTTAATATTAACTAGACATAGAAAAATAAAATTAAACATGCAATGTTCTGAATGGATGACAACCTAAAAGGGAGATTTTTTGATACTTTTTTGTTCTTCGATTGATATGTATTTTCTGATATTTTTTGATATTGAACCTACAGAATTTAATTAACTCACGTGGAAGATAAAATATGAACCGGAGATTGGTCCCTCACCAAACGTGAGGGACAACTGTTATACATTAATACATTAAGGCAATTTTTAAAGGGCATTGATGAAACAATTTTAACATAAAGACATTCAAAAGCGTTTTTAAATACAAAAGATGACACATTTTCAAGTACGGGAATAAAAATTAAAAATACATTTCCTAAACTGCGTTGCATTACTAGTAAATTGAACAGTTGCTGGTAGTGTGTTCCAAAGACGAATACTGTGAACGAAAAACTGCCATCAGATACTACCTTCCTGAATCTTATCGGGATCAGCTTGTTATTTCTTCTTGACTGCGTAAAAGTAACACGTTCAAATAGATACGTCGGCTCGCCAGTATAGATAATTTTATGCAAAAGACTTAGGCATCGAATATTTAACATGTCAGAAAAACGCACTCCATAAAGTTTACTTTCATAGGGTGTAACATGAGAGAAACATTGAAGACATATCTCAGAATGGCATTATATGTAGATGTTAATTTCCTGGTGCTTTTTTGGTCACAGCTTGCAAAAACCTCGCTGCCATATATTAAAGCTAAAATAAGATATGTATTAGCCAAAAGTATACGTATGTTGAACGGGGTTGAGTGTTGAGTTGCCCAAAGCGAACGAAGCATCGCAAAAACTTTGAAGAATTAAAAATAATGCCAAGGCTTTTAGTCTTCTTGACAATTTCTATTCGCTGCGAGTTTAAGATTATATTGGGTTCAATAGTTATTTGTGTATTGTTCCCGGAAATCACAAGGCACTTAGATTTAGCGGCATTCAGGCAAAAACCATTTGCCTCTGCCCAGGCTTCAATTTTTGATAGATCAAGGTTTAATCTTGTAATATACTCATCAGTCTTATCAGGTTCACTACATATATAAACCTAAACATCATCGGCGTACATATGAATTTTGCAATGTGATAACTGTTTCGGCAAATCGTTTATATATATTGTAAAAAGTAGAGGACCTAATATGGACCCTTGAGGAACACCTTTGGTCACAGGCAACGGCAATGATTGCTTGTTGTTTGAACTTACATACTGATAGCGGTTACTTAGATATGATGAGATGAAATCAGCCGCTGAGGAGGTAGTTAATTAGTTAATTTAATACGAAGCATGGCATGATCAACCATATCAAAAGCTTTGGAGTGATCCAAAAGCACCAACAAGGTAACATTTCCGTTAACTATATAGCCTCGAATTTCCTCCGTCACTACAATAAGTGCAGTAGTACAACTATGTTTGGGTCGGAAACCAGATTGCATTTTGGTTAATAAATCATTCGTCTGAAAGTAAGCACCTATTTGTTTATGCAAGAGCCTTTCGAAGACTTTAGATAAATATGAAAGGATAGCTATTCGACGATATTCATTTCTATTTTTAGGGATGGGAACGATTTTCGCAAACTTCCAGTTCTGTAAAAAAAAACCTTTTGTAATTATTGTGTTGAATATGTGTGTGATTTGGAAGTAAGTAAGGTAGTAGGAGTTTTAAAAATTTAGGGTGGATTTTATCAGGTCCAATTGCATTTGATATCATGGCAAGCAATAAAGGTATCATACTGAGAAACACAGCGAAAAGAAAATTGTGGTACGGAGCTATTAAATGATGAGCTGGCACGACTATAATAATATATAGGAGAAATGTTTAAGTTTGGAACTTTAGTAAATAGCTCGTTGAGTGAGTCAACATTAAATTCCGAAGAGTCTGTTTTATTTAATTTTCCGATGCCAATATCACGAATAATTTTCCAATTTTTCTTTAAGTTCACAGCAGTTGAAAATAAGTTAGTAAATTAGTAAACTTTCCTTCTCGCACTAACAAATTGATCATGCAGGTCATCAGTTTTAAATCGTTTCCAACATTTATATAGATGATCTCGTTGGTTTATTTTACCCCGGGTCTTCACGTAGCAATATTTATTGCGGCAAACGTCAAATTTCATTGCTCCATAAAATTTGCGACGTATAGACCGCATATTGCCATGAGTGGCAATCCATTGCGCAATGATTGCTCTTCTTATTGCTTGAGCAATTATTGCTTAGCAATATGCTGTCAAATCAGTTGTAATTTATCTGACATTTCATTTCTTTGTACGGTTGTTTTTTGTTTGTGTGTTTATTTATTAAAAAAGCAATCAATAAATATATTATTATATATTATATTTTTTAATAAACGTCAAGATCAACAAAAGCAAACGACGAATTTATTTTTTTTTGTATATTTTTATTTTTTCAATAGAACAATTCAACTTTTTTTTAAAGCAAATAAACAAAAAAGTAATACAAAACATAGCTACGACAATTACAATTAATTATTTTATTAATTTAAAAAAGAAAATTTCACAACCACTTCAAAACACAACATAAAACAATTGTTATAAATATGTACAGCCACAAAACTTTATACGACTACTCGCGGTGAAAATTGCAAATTTATGGCAAAGCAATTTCAAGTGTTCTCCAGCAATAAATTCAGCAATTATTGCTCCATTGTTCTGTCATTGTTCTGCCGACGTTTTTGCTTGTACTTAGCAATAAATATTGCAACGTGGAGACCAAGGCGAATTCATTTTTCAGGTGGCGTTGAAAGCACAGCTGTGCTACTTTTTTTTCTTAATTAGAGAGAGAAATGTCAAAAGTTCCTTGTGTTTTGACAGATGGATCAACGAAAGCAACAAAAAAATACATTGTTGTGTTTTTGGTGTTGTTACTTGTTGTAGTATCGACACCACCGTTTACATGAATTCGCCTTGGTGGAGACCCAGCGTTAGCTTTTATTTGTTCATTAAACCAAGGCTTTGTAGTGCTTTTCTGTGTGACTGTTTTTACTGGCACAGATTTTTCGAAAATTTCTGTAAGATTTTTCTCCAGAAAATTAACTTGGTCATTAACATCGATCATAAAGTAAATACGATCCCAATCAATTTTTTGGAGCTCATTCATAAGTATTTTCTTCCCTCGTATATTTGGTTCTGAAACCGAAGCATAAAAATATTAGGTCGTGTTTTGAGAAACATGGTGCGCCAATCTGATCATATAACAGGACTTTATTTATGTCGCCGACAAAAAACATATCCAGCAGTGATTGATTTGTAGAAGTAACATGCGTTGGTGTTAGTACGGCTGTTTTCGCCTGTTGCATTGTAGTAATACATGGCAACATGTTCCTTAATGCAACCATAAAAATTTTTACAATACATTTAGTTCCGAAATGCAACTTTGTAGTTGTCACTGCGCAGAGAAAAGCAAATAAATAAAATGAAAAGCTAAGCCAAGGTATACATATTTACACAAGGTAGACTCATTTGGGAGTGTAGACAATTTGCTCTATAAAAGGAACCATGTTGTCAAAATTGTCTTCATATTAAACAAAAACAATTTAACGCACACATGTATAAATTTTGGCTCAAATACACGCAATTTGACGTTGTGGTTCCAACTATGGGTAAACAGCTGACACACATATGGGCCAACGAGTTTACCTTGTGTAAATATACCTTGAAACTAAGCCAATTGTTTCCATTAAGTCAAGTAGTTGTGACTCGCACAAAGCATTTGAGTTCAAATCTCCACACAAATCAACGTTTTAATAGTTAACCGTTATGTTTTCGATGTTATGATGTAGTTCTCCCATATCTAAGCGCCTTCTGGGTTTATAAATACATCCAATAAGTAGTTTCTTCCCCATAGATACAACTTCAACAAATATGTATTCGATTTAAGGAGAAATTTACTCGTAATACAATTTCTAAAAAAGATAGCAACACCTCCACCATGTGTACGGCAATCACAACGATACATCTTGAAACCAAACAACTCAAGTATACCATCAGGGATATTTTGATAAAACCATGTCTCCGACACACATATATCATCAACGCAAGAGTTCTCAAAGATCTGTGCATTTATATGGCAGATGTTAATACCAGATTTCTGATTGCACAAGACACGAATCATGTTGAATGCAACGTCATTGGAACTAACAAAATTACTAGCATCGTTTAATACCATATTTTATATTTTTTGTTTCAAAATGACAACGCAGATAGGATTGATCAAAAATAAGCAATACAAAGTTACCCCATTTAAAATTAAAAAAATTAAAGGTAATATAATTACAAAGACAATCAAAAGATACACAAAAAATAAGTATATAAGAAATCGTAGTAATTATTATTTGTTGTACTTGAAGTATAGAGTTAGTTTTGTTTGAAGTCGAAAAAATTGTAAAAGTTGTAAGCATATAAGGTGGCAAAAGTAAATTATCATATCGCAGAAAATGTTTAATTTTGTAAAACGTGGGGTTCATCACTGTGCAATAGAAAAAACTTTTGTAAATCATCAAATTCGTCAATTCGTATTGGTTCATCATTTTCAAATGATTTGACGTAAACGATTCCACGAAATGTAAATGCTGCAGATATTAACCTATCCTTTTTAAGCTGTAAAGCTTGGATAAATATTTTATGGTTTTCAGGTGTTAAGTTCTCGTTCACGTAAAATGGGGTTGAGCTATTAATGCCAATTAGGTGTAAACAAAGTGGACATCCTTTTTCGTTGATATAATTTTTAATGCATTTAAGTACATAGTTTCTGTCAAATGGGTTGGAGAATTTTATTATAACTGTGGTTTGTTAACGTCTCGTTTTTTACTTATGTAGTTATTATTTTTGTTTATTTTTACCCGATAACGTTGTTTAACACTGGGAGGGTTTATTTGAATTGATTCACACAATAGGTTAAAAATGTCAAAAATATTTTCATTTTTGCTTTCCGAAATACCGCTTATCCGTAGATCATGTGAAACAATCGAGTTTTCATGTTTTTTACATATTTCTTTAAAATCTCAATTTCTTTCATTAAATCATTGTTTTCTTTGCATTGGGCTAATATTTTGTCCGATGCTGTATTTGTTTTTATTTCTTGTACTGCGTTTTCAAGCATTAATATTCTGTCAGTTAAATTTTTTTAAATCACCCATTGCAATGCTTAATCTTTTATCGATCTCACTTAAAAGCCGCTGTTCATATTCTTGAAACATTGTTTTTATATTTGTTTGTAATTGATCAGTCAATTTATCAAAACGTTTATCTAAAATTTGCATAATTTTTAGAGGAGAATATATACACTGGTTTTATTTTAATAAAAAATTTTGTAAACCATGTAAAAAAATGCCTTCAAAATTTGCGTGACATTAATAGGACCCTACCATAAAAATACAGATTGTGTATAATTTGCAGTAAAAATTTTTAATTTTATTTACCTTCGATAAAAATTTTTAAATTTTAAAGGCTTTTCAATAATGCGTAGGTCCTCCATTTTAACAGAATGTTTCTTTAATTTGTTTGGGAATAGAATCATACAATGATTTTATGTAATCGAGCGATATGGTCGACCAAGTTACTTTTATGCCTTCCAGTAGTAACTTTTTGGTAGTATACTGCTTTCCAGAACCATTAACTTTACGAGCTAGCCATCCCCAATTATTTTCAATGTTCAAATGCGTAGCCATGACTTAACCACCCGGGCAGTATGAGTTGTTGCATTGTCAAGCTGGAATTTCGACTGTAAGCTTTCAAAAATGTGCTGAAAGTGAGAAAACGCTTCTTGTATCACTTCAATTTAGCACTTATCATTCATGGTGCTGGACAAAAATTTCAGCTAGCAGGTACTTCTCGTTATGCAAAAAAAAAACAAGAGCATGTTTTTTAAATGGCTTCAGATGTTCAGCCTTTGAAATTACAGGCAGCACTGTTCTTAGGCTTGCCGAAACACCAGTTTTAGCTTTAATTTGTGCAGACGAGTCGTGAGAATTTGATGCTGCTCTCAGAAAAGCACTTTTATAAGTTGCCGAAAGTTCACTGTTAGTACGGCATTTCATATTTTTTCCGTAGTTTGACTCATTTGATTCGCTCAGCAATTTCATTAAAATAACTCAAGTTGCATTAAAACAACTTTTTTCTATTGCAATTGTTTGGTGGCATGTCATAACGTCAAGTGTCCATGGACGTTATGACGCGTAGTGTCCATGGACAATATGACGCGTAGTGTCCATGGACAATATGACGCTTTTAAAAGTGTCATAATGTCCATCAGAGCAGTGTCGTGATGTCCGCGGATGTAATGACACTTTGCAGAGTGTCATAATGTCCACAACATGTTCACAAACTCGAAAGTATAGACGGCCTTCGGCCGGGCGCTAGGATTTTCTCCTCTATGGTATAACAAATACCAGCTTCGCAAACTAAAGCTTCTCTTCACAGCCGGCCTAAGGTAGGGCGCAAGGATTTTCTTCTCTATGTTATAACAAATACCGCCTTCGCTTACTAAAGCGTCTCTGCGTAGTCGACCTTCGTTCGGAAACAAGAAAGATTTTAGAAGCTTTACTTAGCAAAGTAGGTACTTGTTGTACCATGGAGGAGAAAATCCTCGCGCCCGGCCGAAGGCTTGATGTGCAGAAAAGCTTTAGTTAGCGAATGGGATAAATGCTGGTACTAGGTTGTGACGCCAATGCACACTACACCCAATTGTGAAGTGCCTACATCGACAAAGAGGTAAATCTATGTTTGAATTTATTATTGCTAGCAATCTTAATATCTATAACAGGGGAAATACGCCAACGCTCAGAGCTAGAGATAGGGAGGCAGTAAATGATATAACATTGACGAACTATGGATACTTAGTAGACGATTGGAGGGTGGCTTGGGAATTTTCCTTCTGTGACCAAAGTCGTCTTCCCTTTAATCCAAACTTAAAAATGTCAAAAAGGTGTCCATATAGGAATCCAAGAAGGACGAACTGGGATTCTTTTTCGGGATTGGGATATGGTAACATTAGAGTTACACATGATTGGGGGTCGACTCCGGCCGGTGTGGAACCATTAATTGTACCTTTACGGAAATGTTGACCAGAAGCTATGAACGATCTTGCCTGCTGAACTTTCCGTGCAGGCGCACGCAACCGAGATTGTAGGCAGACAAGTTGAAAATTTAAAGGACTACTGCCAGAAGGTTATTGGATAGGGCGAAGGATACGCGTAGTGATGAGTATAAGATATTAGGAGGGCGAAAAGGGACCCGTGGATTAAATTTAGCGAGTCAGTGGACTCGGTTAATGGGATGTACAGGTTCAGAAGAATTTTATCCAAAGACCCTGCAGTCCGGGGATTTATTCAAAGACCGAACGAAATCTAGCTCCGAATCTCTTTGTTTGCTTATGGAGACTCACTACCTGGGATGTGCGGATCCTGGGTCGGGGAACAGATGGAAAGTGGTAACCCCTTCTCTAGGTCGAGCTGGGGAGTAAAGGTAAAGGAAGCGGTGGGGGATTTGTTCACCTAGGATAATGTTACATGGGCGGTTAATACTTTTGGGTCGTACAAGTCGGCAGGACCAGATGGTATTATCCCGGCTATGCTACAGAATATCCAGGAATCATCACTCCTATTGCTGGTTTAACTATTAAGGGTCTGTTTACAAAACGGATACATTCTTAAAGGGTGGACAGAGGTCAGCGTTATTTTCATACCTAAGGCAGGTAAAACCAGTCACTCTTTACCCAAGGATTTTAGACCAATCAACCTTTCGCCTTTTCTTTTGAAGACATTAAAAATACTGATTGATTTACGTCTGAGGACGAGACATCTTCAGCGGCGCTCAACAAGCCTGGCTTAAAAGTAAGGCCCTAATTATATTAAACGCTACGCAACGCCAAAGAATTACATTGAAAGCAAAAACAAAGTTATAAATATTTTGTAATTTTGTTGTTGCTTTCTACAGAAATTCATGTACCGTTTTTAAATTTTCAACGCCACAAGTTATGAAGCGTTTGAAATTTTAAAAGGCAATATGAATTTCTTTAGAAAGCAAACACAAAATAACAAAATATTTGTGTAATTATTTGGCGTTGCGTTGCGTTTTACATAATTAGGGACTAAGTCTGTTGAGAGTGCGCTTCATGATGTGGTTTTATAAAACGGGGATTGCAAAACAGGCAGAGTTATTCAGACGGACTGGGGAAACGAGCGCTTCTCTCACTCTTTTTATGGCTCTTGGCTGTCAATGTCGTTCAAGGGCATTTTGACAGGATGGGTCAGAAGGTCGTGGCCTACGCGGATGATGTAGCTACCTTGGTATGGGGAAAGTTTTTCCCGACAATTAGCAACGTCATACAAGGTGCGCTGGTCGATCTGTCAGCATGGGCGATTAATAACGGTCTGAGATTAATCCGGGAAAGAGAAGGTTCTTTTTACATAGAGGTAAAAGGTACTAGAGGGAGTATAGCTTAGGTTATGTGATAGTTCTAAGTATCTAGGAGATTTTCTGGACAGTAAACTGTCCTGGAGGAGGAATACTTAACAGAGACTTAGGGCGGGTCTCAATGCCTACTATGCTTGCAGATCATCAATAGGTAGGGGTATATTCTTAGGCGAATTGGATAATGTATCGTGTTGCGGTCTCGAGAATCTTACGGGATTCGTAATGGGAATGACCTGCCTGCGCACCCGAAGGCTGGGTACGGCATATACATAGGGCAGTTTTGGTTTTGTTTAGTAGGGTTGTCTCTCTTTTTAGTACGATATTTTATCTTCCACTGCTCTCTTCTTTCACTTTTTATTTCATTTTACTTCTCTGTCTCTTCTAACGAACTAAGGCTTCACAATGGACTATAATGGTCTCTGGGTGACGGTGTGAAGTTGACTAACCTGGATTGTAAACTTCTATTTTACAACTACATCTTATAGCTGATCTGGTGCTACGGTATTCAGTTATGGGGCAGTGCATCTATGATCATAAAATATATTTAATAAAATATCTCAAAGGCTTGAATTGTCCCCAAGTTCCGTCCAAAAAATATATTATGGCGGCCACATTCGTTTAAGCAGAAGGGACACTACAGGACTCATCCGATTATAAGAGCGCTAAATGCCAACATATGTGAACAGAAACCATGATGTGGAACATTTTCGTCCGGCACTGGCAGAACATAAAATAAAGTATTAGAATAAGATTTGATTAATTAAACTACGTGACAAAATTTCAACAAAGTCGTGACCAAATGAATCTAACAGCTAATCTTTATGTAAAATTGTCCGCTGAATCCGAATATAAAGTTTGAAATTTTGTCCACTATAACTCTGCCATTTATTGACTCATCTTCACAAACGACCCATGGTTACTTTAGAAATTGTATAACGTTTTACTAAAAAGAAAGAAATACAAAATCCGTTTAAAATTTTTTAAAATATTTGCATTTCAGGTACATCATCTTTTTTTAAAACACAACTAACGGTTATTATTGGAACAGTTATACTTTTGGCAATTCTGACTTTATATTCGGATACAGCGGAAAATTTTACATAAAGATTCGGTGTCAAATTCATTTGGTCAAAAAACTATCACGTAGTGTTATTGTTTGTTAATATTCAAGATACATATGAAGATTTAAGAAATAAATATTGAAAAAAATATCATATCTATACTTTTTTTCCTAAACTAATCTTGCGAGGCTTGTCTGCAGGTGAGCAGTGTCTTTGGCGGGAATCGAACCCGCGACTTCGGCACTGATAAACTAGCTCACTACCAGCTAGCATACCGGGTCACTCTAAGGTAAGCCCCAACATCAGTACCATATGCTTAGTCTTAAGGAGGCTACGAATGTAAAATAAAACAATTTTGCCGCAACCCTTTTCCTCTCAATTCTCAGCCGTTAATCGTAGAACCGACTACATCAGGCTATGATCCATTATGAGGACAATGCGCTAGGCAATTTTCAGCTTCCGATGTAGCTTTAATATAAGCTAAAATGTTAAAAACCATTAATTTTGCCACGCCCCTTTTTTCCTCTTATTTCTCCGCCGTTTTTTTTAGGTTAGCTCTTGTTTTCGAGATATACCGTTATTTCGAAAATAGAGGAGGTTGCACAACATATATTCGCGTAACTCAAAAACGGTTTAGTTTATTGAATAAAATAAAAAACCGAAATTCCGCAATAAAATGTTTTAAAGAAGGCTAAAATTTTTTTCTAATATCAGCGGTCATTTTATAAACGTGATTTTTTTTAGCAAAATTTCGAAATTTTTGTTTTTTAAAAATTCATAAAATATTGGAAAATGCAGCCAATTCTAAAAGTTCCAAACAAAACAAGCCATAAGTGATTAAAATCTGTCTACAACTTTTGATTTTATTCACAAAAGATGAAAAATGTTGATTAAATTTAAGTATTTCATAAAACGCCATATTTGTATGGTGTGGAGATAAAGGGCAATTATGTTGTAAGAAAATTTTAAGGACGAAAAACTAATGGAGGTCGGTCATACTTTTTATCAGGGTTTAAAAAACTGCAGTCGAAACCAAAAACTGTCGAACAAAAAACGAACATTTGTGTGCTACTTTTCGCTTCTCGTAAAAGCAACGTTTTTTTTTTTGGCCAATGTTAAATGAAGAAGTAGAGGAAATGGCAGTTTTTCTACTTGCAGTTTTTTAAACGCTGCATTTTATTCCCTTAGAGGCGAATCCAAGGCAATTATGGGATTTTTTCTGCAATACATTTCTAGCCAGTATTAAAGATTTGGTATTATGAAATGGTGATAGCTGGTAGGTAAGTGAGAATCAAATGATGGGGATGAAAAATAAAGTGAGGTTGGTCACCTTAGGCGCTGTAGGGTCCAAATTTAGGAATTTAATTAGACTGCCATATTTGTATGGGAGCCCCCCTAATGGATGGCGATAAGAGGCAATTATGTTTTGAGAAAATTTTAAGGACAAAAAATTAATGGAAGTCAATCATTCATTTTATACCCCTAGGGGCGACTCTTAGGCAGTTGTGGGATTGCCTAGCTGCATTTTCCAATTTCTTTTTATGAATTTTTAATAAACAAAAATTTCGAAATTTTGCTAAAAAATTATTTTTTTTTCCTGTTTTTTTTTATAAGAAAAAAAACATGTAATTTTATTGCGGAATTTCAATTTTTTTAGTTTATTCAATGAACTAAGCCGTTTTTGAGTACCCTCTTCCATTTTCGAAATAACGGAACATTTCGAAACCTAAAAAACGGTTAGCACGACTGGATTCAGCGTATTCGAATTAGGTTAAAATAACAGGTCCCCGCTTCTTACAAAAAAAGTGTCAAAATCTAATACAGTGTAATTTTTCATCATTAGACGATTTCAGAAAGGGATTTTATATGGTCAATTCTGGACCTACCACATGACATAGTAGCTATCTTAAAAGTTGTCGTCGTCAAATTTTAAAATAGTTGTAGTATTTTTAAAAAGCTCCAGAAAGCAGGTTCTTTTCGTCCATAGACTCAACATTAATTGCATAAAATTTGTTTACTTTCATACTTCGGAGCTTAAGCTTAAAAAACCAATGCCAATAAAAAATTGTATACATACGTACATATTTTGTTTTTTGATTATGTTTTATCTAGGCTTTATGTTTAAAAATATTTTAGCATAGGTTAATTATGTGAGGATAACATTTAAAATTTACAAACTTCAACATCTGCAAATCGACATTTTAGCAAAGTCGAAACGTATTTAATTGCTAATCCATTCAACCTGTTTTCGGCTTTTGAACAAATATAAAAATAAAATAATTTTTCTTAAATTTGGGTATATGTATAACCGAATCACAATTTATTAACGCATCTGCAGCATTTCCTTGCTATTTGAAAATTTTCCACTTTGGTCGTCAATGCAGTAATTCTGCAACTAGTTTTGGCGTAAGGAGCATATTGGCTATTTTAAAACTTAAAAATTTGATCAGCCAATTAGATGTCAAAGTACTTTTGTTTGTTAATGGAGACAAAATTTATATTTTTATTAACCAAAAATAACGTACAAAATAGTGAGTTTTTAAAACCTATGTAGGTACCTACAGCTATGGACACATAAATGGCACAAACTCAAATTGAGCAAAAATTTAACAGCTGTATTCATAAAAATTTATTGATGATTAATTGACCGTTTTTAAGCAAAAATTGCTTAAGTTGTATTCATAAACGAAAAATAGTCTATTGAACCTTTAATAAACCATTCATAAAGTAAGAAAATTTATTGTTGGATTTGTCCTTCTTTAAACCAAAAATAAAATGACATTTTGATAAGTGTTTGCATTTAATGATATTATTTTTGTGAAATATGTTGAAAAATAATGACAAAAATGTTTTATTTATTAATATGGACATGTTAAATACATTTCCCTAACTATTTTTTTTTTTTTATTTTAGACAACAAATTTAAAGTTATATTGATAATTATTTAAAAAAATTGTATTTGATTTAAATGAATATGTTCAGGGGCAAATGCAGATATTCTCTTTAATTATTTATTAAATTATTGCAACTAGTTGTTTTTTGTTTAAAACAACAAATTATTGTTCCAAAATATTTTTTTTTTTAAAATAAGCAAATCATAATCATAGTGATGTTAATAAAAAGTAAACAAACTTTTTATTCGAATACTTTCTTATCGAATGTTTAAAACAGGTTCAAACAAAAGATTTTATGATAGTTTTCGGCAACATTTTGTTCAGAAACTAAAATAATATGTAGTTTTATTTAATAAGAATAATTTTGAAGGTCTACAATGAAAAAAAAATTTAAATATAGAATATCATGTGAACCGAATAGAAGTTTCATGAATCACTAACAATAAAATGGCAGCAAAATATAAAGAAAGTTGCCATACTTAAACACAAAATCGCGACAAACAGTTAACAGTAAAAAAGCTGTTAATGTACGTTTATGAATACAAATTTTTATAAGAGGTTTATAAGACAAAAAGCGTTTAATAGTTATTACATACTATAAGCTTCAAATAAGAACTTTTTATGAATATGGCTGTAAGTCTTTTCCAACTAAAAACTTTAAAAAGTGTAAGTTTTATGTCATCTGATTATTGTTGTAAGAGTACTTGTCTCAACAACACTCAAATGTTCCACTATATTTGGCTATAAATTTACCGTTATTTTGTTTTGCATAAAGAATGCTGATTTTAATTGGACATATAAATGGCACAATTAATTTAGTATAGGCAGTTCTCGCGTCGATTTTGTTTAAATCAGTTGATACTTTGCGTTGTTAAAAAGTAAGTGCTAAGAGGGAAAAATTATTAAAAATGGGATCAGGCAAACATACTACAACTGAGGAAAGGCGGATCATATGGAAAATTTATGAAGATGGAAAGAAAGTGGCAGAAATTTCTGAGATTATGAAAATTTCTCGAAAAAAAGTGTATAATGCAATAAAATCATGTGTTGAGAATCCCGATGTATTGATTACGGGAAAAAGCCGGAAGCCAAGGCCTCGAAAAACAGATGTGCGTACGGATGGAGCTATTGTCAGAATGGCAAAAACTGATCCATTCAAGTCATCACGGCAGATAGCATCCGAAATTAATGAGTTAATGGACCTGGAAATTTCTAGCAGGCTTGTTAGAAGAAGATTAAATGAAGCAAATTTGTTTGGGCGCATTTCTAGAAAAAAGCCAATGCTTTCCAAAAAAAATATTTCAAAACGACTAGTCTTTGCCAGAACCCATAAAGAAAATCCCATTAATTTTTGGAAAAACGTGTTATGGAGTGACGAAACCAAAATAAATAGGATAGGGCCAGATGGCAGAACCTATGTTCATCGTCCGAAAGGACAAGCATACAATCATCGGTTCACTCAAAGGACGGTTAAACACGGAGGAGGTAGTATTATGGTATGGGGTGCATTTTCTTGGTATGGCATAGGTCCCCTTGTAAAAATAAATGGAAAAATGGACAAGTTTCAGTACCTAGACATTTTAAAAAACCATATGGAGCCATATGCCTTTGATTCCATGCCGATTAAGTGGAAATTCATGCAAGACAATGACCCCAAACACTCCTCCAAGCTAGTAAAAGATTGGTTTTGTGCAGAAAAGATCGACGTTTTGGATTGGCCAGCACAGAGCCCTGACTTAAATCCCATAGAGAACCTTTGGAACGAGGTCAAGGTTGAAATCGCAAAAAAAAATTATAAAAATATGGATGATCTGTGGTCGGCCGCACAGGAAGCTTGGTATGCCATACCGAAAACGAAATGCCAAAAACTCGTGGAAAGTATGGGTCGCAGGTGCGAAGCTGTCATAAGAAATAAAGGCTACAGCACTAAATATTAACGGTAAACTGTTTTTACATACCAAAATAAACCAACAAATTCTTTACTCAAATTTTTTTCTCTTATCTATAGATTGTGCCATTTATGTGTCCAACTCATTTCAGTAGTATTTTTTCTTAATGACGATATTTTTATTTTTATAAATGAATTTCAATTTTAGTTCATATCACTGTTTAAAATGCATAATAAACCTTAGGAAAAATAAAAAAATTTTTATTTGTTAATAATTTTTAGGGCATTGTAGCAGAAGAAAGAACTCTTGGTAAAATGTGCCATTTATATGTCCATAGCTGTATATGACTAAGCCATAAAATAATGCAGATATTTTTAAATTACAGTTATCTGATTATTTTAAAATAGCTACCTACATGTACATGTATACATGTACTTTTTAAATATGTATGTATGTATGTTTACTATTTCACAACATTGTTTGTCTGTATGTTTTAAATTTTCAAAGTCTTTTTGAATATTAATTGCAACAAACATTGTTGACCCCCTATAATAACTAACATGTTTCATTTTCTTACGACTTTTAAAAATCATTTCCTATTAACATGCTAAACAATAAATCAAATCAATTTAAAAATAGTGCAATATTATTGTTTATCCATTTTCTTTTTTTTTTTTACTTTGTTTACTAGCTTACGTAGTTTGCTAGTTTGTGTTTGTGTGCGATTTGAAGTTGCTACAATTTGCATTTTTACTTCAATGTTTTTATTGTAACAACATTTTAATTGCAATAACAACAACACGAGCAGCATATCAAATCTATCTAACAACAGAATGAAGGCAAGGCTAACAACAAAGAAAAAGTGCTATTGGGGAATGCTGCTACAGAAAAAAGCATGTCAACACAAAACTCTACTGCAACGATCGTGCTTTCAACATCCCTCTAACGTCGAAAGTGATCAGAGATCCAGCCTGGCACAGGGACGGACATATTCACATACATACATATATGTTCGAGACTGCATAAGCATACAAAGCGATATGGTTATTGAGTTTAGAAGATAGGTATATTAATATTAGAGTCTATATACACATGTAGATATTGTATAAAGTAGCTTGAAAGCATATTACCTATACGCTGCTGCAGCAACAAATTTTGTGCAACTCTCACTTTTGTCCTTGCAAACGCAGAGTGGGCGTGCGGACGGAATGTAAAATATTTTTAACTTCTCCTTTGGCTTCTACTTGTATGAACTTTTTTTGGAAACTTTTCACTTCGCACAATACACAATTATACAATTATTATTTTGACTTAATTGCCACTCTACTTAAAAATCGTCAAGAAAACGAAATTTGCTTTTTTTTCTTTTATTTTGTTATGTCGTTTCTTCTGGGAATCTAACAAAAGTCAATGTAAATTTTTATTTTCCTTAATTTTTTCACTTCCCATTCACTTTTATTTATGTTTGTGATTCATTTTTTCAAACAGTTTTCGTTTACTCATTTTTGATTTCGTATTTGATTTGTTTATAATTAATTAATTTAGAAATATGGATTTAGTTATTTTTTGATATTCTTTTTGCAAACAAATTTTTTCGAAGAAATAAAGAGAAATTTCGTTGTTAATTTTTGTTTGTTTGACGTTTTGGTTGTCATTTACATATGGCTGGCTAGCAGTGTAACCAGCTTTGCTTATTTTCTGCTAGATTTAGCATATTGAGTTGGGGAATTGCAGTTTTTCTTATTTGAAAAATATGCTGCTTTTTAGCATATTTTTTATTTTAAGAAAAGCAGAATTTTTTTAGCATATTTTTTAATCAAATATATGTACATATACTAAAATGGCTTTTTGTTTAGCAAATTTTAAAACCATTTTTTTTATAAAAACTCAGTAGACTTTTAGCATTTTTCCGTTTTTTAAAAATTCAGCATATGCTAAGCAAATTTAAAATTTTAGGTTTTAATCTTCGCAGATTTTTAGCATATATTTTTGAATTATTATCAAACAGTTATGGCAGCACTGCTGGCTAACTTTTTTACCCTACGCAACGTTGCCAGAATGAAGATTTTATCTTATTTTTGAAGACTTTTTGACCAAAATAAGATTTGAGGATTTTTTTCTCAAATCAAGACTTTTTATTTTTAGAAATAAAGATTTTTAACTTTAAGCTTGTACAATATGCATAATTTTTTGAAAGTTATTTAAACAATCAATTTTTAAAACAATGAGGTTTTGAGTCAGCTTGTTGTCTATTGGTTTTCACACTTTTGTACCCATTCTCTAGCAAACACAAAAATGAATCATTATTTCTGGGTATACAAAATATTAAAAAAGTATGTATCTTTGATTGGCGCTTGTTAATTTTGAGATTATTGTTGAAAAATAATTATTTGTGAAAAGAGAAAACGTATGTTTATAAAGTTTTATATATTAAAAAACAAAAATGTTCATCTATTTAGTAACAAAAGGTAAGCTTTTAGTTTGAAAATTCCAAATCCATGTTTATGATAATTTCGAAACAAATAAATACATATAAGTGCTAAAGAATATCTTTTAAAAGGTGACCCAACTTTATTTTAATAACTATTCCTATTTAGGAAAATCCATACATATATTTTCAATGAGCTTTTTTTAAATGCAATTTTCTCAAAATATCTTCGACAACGGTATTAAATTGAGAACCTTAAGATTTCATATGATATATGAGCTTCATAGCTCCCAAACTAAAATCTTCTTGACCAAAATTTTTATATCTCTAATTCTTTATTTAGATGAACTTTTTTAAGGTTCTTATTTATTAGAAATCAAATGAATTTAAAATGTATTTTTAGAAAAAATGTTATGGAAAATTTTACTAAATATACAATTTTAACCTACAATCTAATTTTGTATAAATTCCGCAATTATGTATGTATTTCAATTTAAATAGTTTCCATAATAAGAGTATGTATGTTCTTATTAAAATTAAAATTTTTACTTTTTTGCCCTTGTTATAAAAAATTTGAAGATTTTTCTCTTCAAAGTGAGATTTTTTTTTGCCAAATGAAGATTTTCCTTCCAAATAATCTGGCAACGCTGACCCTAGGTCTACACTAAAGAAAAATATCTCAGAAGTTGGCAATAACGTCAGCAGAATTACAGAGCAATATTTCTTATTGCTCAGCTTATGTTAAAGGTATGGGAAAATCTATTTATGTTAACTCATAATTTTAAAGAAATCAAGGAAGAAGGTGCAGTGTAAAAATTACGACATCCTTCAAAAATTATATTTATTAATATAAATTCTTTCTTATTCGACTTATTTTTCAATGTATATTAATTTAATTAAGCTTGAGAATTTTTTTTATGTAAAAATATTAATTTTTATTAAATTTATATTTTTTGTTAAAATAAAATTTATAATAATTAGTATTGTGTATATAATATGTATTTTGTTCGACCTTTAATATTTCTAATATTTCTAAATTTTCGAGCTTTAGGTCTTTTTGTTTTTTAAAAAACTTTCAACGTTTTATTTTAAAACCAATATTTCGGCACTTCCTTGAGTGCCTTCTTCAGGGTTTTTTTTCTTAATTTATAAAATTTTTAACAAATTATGAAAAATTTTAACAATAACTGACAAATTAAAAAATTTTAATTCAAAAACAAACAAATATTTTTCAAATCAAACTTGATCTATTACAATATAAATAAATTTTTTAACTTCCGTTTCTATTTTTATAAATTAAGTGTCTATAATTTTGTGCTACATTTTCAGTGTCTGATTTAAAATTAATTCTTGAAATTGTTGGAACCTTTATAATTTGTAACATTTCTAACATAAATCTACGTTTATAATTATTTTCTGTGTTTAAAACAGTTGTATTTTCAAAATCTGGATAATGATTTAGATTAGCACAATGAGTTGATAAAGCTGTTTTTTGTGATATATTTCTATATTTTTGATCTGATTTATGTCCTGCTATCCTAGTTTTCAGTTTATTTTTTGTTGTACCTATATATACCTTATTACACTGTCCACTAACATTACCCTTACATGGTATTTTATAAACAATATTTGACATATCCATCTTCTTTATTTTGTCTTTCATTTTAGTAAATAGTTTACCTACTGTGTTAAAAGATTTATGAGCTATTTTGTATACTTTGCTATCATATATATTTGATTTTTCTAATCTTTCTGAAAATTTAGGTATATATGTTACCGACTTATAAATCTTTTGTTCTGTAATACTATTTTGGTTATTTATTCTACAATTATTATGTTGTATTAATAAATCTGTTATTAATTGTTTTTGAAAACTGTTATCAGTTAAAATACCTGAAATCTTCCTTTTATTATCTCTATGAAATTCTGAATCACTTATTTTTAGAACTCTTTCTATAAAATTTTTAGCTGTATTAATAATTATTCTCTTTGGATGTTTCGAGAAATAATTAATAATTCTACCAGAAGATGTTGGTTTTTGATACCAATCTATTAATACCCTATTTCCTCTTCTAATTATCAAAGTGTCCAAATATGATATTCTTGAATTAGATTCCCTTTCAATTGTAAATTTAATATCTGAATGAAAAGAGTTAAAAATATCTAACATTTGCTCTATTCCTGATTCAGAAATTATACAAAATAAATCGTCAACATATTTTGTCAAGATCTTTGGTTTTACAATTAATTTTTCAACACATATATCTAATAACCTTTCCATAACTATATCTGCTACAATCGGAGAAGCTGGCGAACCCATTGGAAGTCCTTTCATTTGGTTATATATATGATTATTTATTTGAAAATATCTACTATCTATTATACAAAATTTAAGAATACGTAAGAATAAGTCCTTCTCCATATTCGTATGTTCCCTTATTATATTCCATTTTTCATCTACTATATTTATAGCTAAGTCTATTGGAATGCTAGGAAACAATGAAACTACATCAAGAGAAATTAACCTATCATTATTATCTAATGTAATATTCCTAATTCTGTCTTTGAATTGAAGAGAATCCTTAACATTATATTTTGAATTTTCAGTAATTTTATTAAGAATTCTTGTTATATATTTACATAGTTCATATGATGGAGAATTTATCATTGAACATATTGGCCTCAATGGAAAATCCATTTTATGAATTTTTGGAAGACCGTATAGCCTAGGTGCCATTGCCGTATTAGTTTTAAGTTTATTCCTTTCCGTTATTGTAATTATTTCATTGTTAAAAAGTTCCTGAACTAAATTATTATTTATCTTTTCAAGTTTATTGGTAGGGTCCTTATCCAATCTCCTATAATTTGAATCATCCCTTATAATATCATTAATTCTTAACTCATAATCAATCCTATTCATTGCCACCGTTGTATTCCCTTTGTCTGCATTCAAGATAATAATGTCCCTATTAGATCTCAAAAATCTATATGTTTCCTTTACTTTGTCCAATATAAACTTATCCCTATTTGTTAATCTCATTTTATTAATATGGTTATCTATATTTGTAGTCAGTTTTGTTCTTGCTATTTCCTGTTCCTCTTTTTCCCTAAGTGTCTGTACTAAATCCTCTCCTTCAGTTATAATTTTCAAAACTGGAAAATGTTTCCTTTCCGTCGGTAGCATGTGTTTATGACCTAATGAGAGAACCCATTGTGCTTCAAATGGTATATTTATGTTAGATTTGTTAACAAACCATTTATTATTAAATTTTATACCTAGTTCCCTTCTTTGTAAATTAACAAGGTCTTGAAATTTCCGTCTATGTCTGCATTTGATCTTCTCATTAAAATTACTCGCTAATTTATCTTCATATTCTAAGAAACTTGCATATTCCACCTCACCAAAATAATTCTGTAGCTGGTCTTCTATAATCCTACATTCCTTCTTTACTTCCTTTAGTTGCTCATGCTTGTACCTTATTCTTATACTTAAAATCTTGTTTTGAAGTTCTTGAACATAGTTAGATGTTTTTTGTCGGTATGACGGTAAATGATCATTATCATGAAAAAGATTAGAAACGTTTTTAGTAGCATTTTTAATAAATTTTGGAATAATACCTGCATTGCGACACCGAATCAAAAAAGTTATAGTTGCTTTTATTTTTATTAATTTATCGCTTATCGTCTTATACCTATTCATGCATCTTCTGATTCCTTGGTTGTTCTTAAATGTATGGAAATTGATTGTAGACGTGCTCATCATTATATGTATATAATATGTATTTTCTTCGACCTTTAATATTTCTAATATTTCTAAATTTTCGAGCTTTAGGTCTTTTTGTTTTTTAAAAAACTTTCAACGTTTTATTTTAAAACCAATATTTCGGCACTTCCTTGAGTGCCTTCTTCAGGGTTTTTTTTCTTAATTTATAAAATTTTTAACAAATTATGAAAAATTTTAACAATAACTGACAAATTAAAAAATTTTAATTCAAAAACAAAAAAATATTTTTCAAATCAAACTTGATCTATTACAATATAAATAAATTTTTTAACTTCCGTTTCTATTTTTATAAATTAAGTGTCTATAATTTTGTGCTACATTTTCAGTGTCTGATTTAAAATTAATTCTTGAAATTGTTGGAACCTTTATAATTTGTAACATTTCTAACATAAATCTACGTTTATAATTATTTTCTGTGTTTAAAACAGTTGTATTTTCAAAATCTGGATAATGATTTAGATTAGCACAATGAGTTGATAAAGCTGTTTTTTGTGATATATTTCTATATTTTTGATCTGATTTATGTCCTGCTATCCTAGTTTTCAGTTTATTTTTTGTTGTACCTATATATACCTTATTACACTGTCCACTAACATTACCCTTACATGGTATTTTATAAACAATATTTGACATATCCATCTTCTTTATTTTGTCTTTCATTTTAGTAAATAGTTTACCTACTGTGTTAAAAGATTTATGAGCTATTTTGTATACTTTGCTATCATATATATTTGATTTTTCTAATCTTTCTGAAAATTTAGGTATATATGTTACCGACTTATAAATCTTTTGTTCTGTAATACTATTTTGGTTATTTATTCTACAATTATTATGTTGTATTAATAAATCTGTTATTAATTGTTTTTGAAAACTGTTATCAGTTAAAATACCTGAAATCTTCCTTTTATTATCTCTATGAAATTCTGAATCACTTATTTTTAGAACTCTTTCTATAAAATTTTTAGCTGTATTAATAATTATTCTCTTTGGATGTTTCGAGAAATAATTAATAATTCTACCAGAAGATGTTGGTTTTTGATACCAATCTATTAATACCCTATTTCCTCTTCTAATTATCAAAGTGTCCAAATATGATATTCTTGAATTAGATTCCCTTTCAATTGTAAATTTAATATCTGAATGAAAAGAGTTAAAAATATCTAACATTTGCTCTATTCCTGATTCAGAAATTATACAAAATAAATCGTCAACATATTTTGTCAAGATCTTTGGTTTTACAATTAATTTTTCAACACATATATCTAATAACCTTTCCATAACTATATCTGCTACAATCGGAGAAGCTGGCGAACCCATTGGAAGTCCTTTCATTTGGTTATATATATGATTATTTATTTGAAAATATCTACTATCTATTATACAAAATTTAAGAATACGTAAGAATAAGTCCTTCTCCATATTCGTATGTTCCCTTATTATATTCCATTTTTCATCTACTATATTTATAGCTAAGTCTATTGGAATGCTAGGAAACAATGAAACTACATCAAGAGAAATTAACCTATCATTATTATCTAATGTAATATTCCTAATTCTGTCTTTGAATTGAAGAGAATCCTTAACATTATATTTTGAATTTTCAGTAATTTTATTAAGAATTCTTGTTATATATTTACATAGTTCATATGATGGAGAATTTATCATTGAACATATTGGCCTCAATGGAAAATCCATTTTATGAATTTTTGGAAGACCGTATAGCCTAGGTGCCATTGCCGTATTAGTTTTAAGTTTATTCCTTTCCGTTATTGTAATTATTTCATTGTTAAAAAGTTCCTGAACTAAATTATTATTTATCTTTTCAAGTTTATTGGTAGGGTCCTTATCCAATCTCCTATAATTTGAATCATCCCTTATAATATCATTAATTCTTAACTCATAATCAATCCTATTCATTGCCACCGTTGTATTCCCTTTGTCTGCATTCAAGATAATAATGTCCCTATTAGATCTCAAAAATCTATATGTTTCCTTTACTTTGTCCAATATAAACTTATCCCTATTTGTTAATCTCATTTTATTAATATGGTTATCTATATTTGTAGTCAGTTTTGTTCTTGCTATTTCCTGTTCCTCTTTTTCCCTAAGTGTCTGTACTAAATCCTCTCCTTCAGTTATAATTTTCAAAACTGGAAAATGTTTCCTTTCCGTCGGTAGTATGTGTTTATGACCTAATGAGAGAACCCATTGTGCTTCAAATGGTATATTTATGTTAGATTTGTTAACAAACCATTTATTATTAAATTTTATACCTAGTTCCCTTCTTTGTAAATTAACAAGGTCTTGAAATTTCCGTCTATGTCTGCATTTGATCTTCTTATTAAAATTACTCGCTAATTTATCTTCATATTCTAAGAAACTTGCATATTCCACCTCACCAAAATAATTCTGTAGCTGGTCTTCTATAATCCTACATTCCTTCTTTACTTCCTTTAGTTGCTCATGCTTGTACCTTATTCTTATACTTAAAATCTTGTTTTGAAGTTCTTGAACATAGTTAGATGTTTTTTGTCGGTATGACGGTAAATGATCATTATCATGAAAAAGATTAGAAACGTTTTTAGTAGCATTTTTAATAAATTTTGGAATAATACCTGCATTGCGACACCGAATCAAAAAAGTTATAGTTGCTTTTATTTTTATTAATTTATCGCTTATCGTCTTATACCTATTCATGCATCTTCTGATTCCTTGGTTGTTCTTAAATGTATGGAAATTGATTGTAGACGTGCTCATCATTATATGTATATAATATGTATTTTGTTCGACCTTTAATATTTCTAATATTTCTAAATTTTCGAGCTTTAGGTCTTTTTGTTTTTTAAAAAACTTTCAACGTTTTATTTTAAAACCAATATTTCGGCACTTCCTTGAGTGCCTTCTTCAGGGTTTTTTTTCTTAATTTATAAAATTTTTAACAAATTATGAAAAATTTTAACAATAACTGACAAATTAAAAAATTTTAATTCAAAAACAAAAAAATATTTTTCAAATCAAACTTGATCTATTACAATATAAATAAATTTTTTAACTTCCGTTTCTATTTTTATAAATTAAGTGTCTATAATTTTGTGCTACATTTTCAGTGTCTGATTTAAAATTAATTCTTGAAATTGTTGGAACCTTTATAATTTGTAACATTTCTAACATAAATCTACGTTTATAATTATTTTCTGTGTTTAAAACAGTTGTATTTTCAAAATCTGGATAATGATTTAGATTAGCACAATGAGTTGATAAAGCTGTTTTTTGTGATATATTTCTATATTTTTGATCTGATTTATGTCCTGCTATCCTAGTTTTCAGTTTATTTTTTGTTGTACCTATATATACCTTATTACACTGTCCACTAACATTACCCTTACATGGTATTTTATAAACAATATTTGACATATCCATCTTCTTTATTTTGTCTTTCATTTTAGTAAATAGTTTACCTACTGTGTTAAAAGATTTATGAGCTATTTTGTATACTTTGCTATCATATATATTTGATTTTTCTAATCTTTCTGAAAATTTAGGTATATATGTTACCGACTTATAAATCTTTTGTTCTGTAATACTATTTTGGTTATTTATTCTACAATTATTATGTTGTATTAATAAATCTGTTATTAATTGTTTTTGAAAACTGTTATCAGTTAAAATACCTGAAATCTTCCTTTTATTATCTCTATGAAATTCTGAATCACTTATTTTTAGAACTCTTTCTATAAAATTTTTAGCTGTATTAATAATTATTCTCTTTGGATGTTTCGAGAAATAATTAATAATTCTACCAGAAGATGTTGGTTTTTGATACCAATCTATTAATACCCTATTTCCTCTTCTAATTATCAAAGTGTCCAAATATGATATTCTTGAATTAGATTCCCTTTCAATTGTAAATTTAATATCTGAATGAAAAGAGTTAAAAATATCTAACATTTGCTCTATTCCTGATTCAGAAATTATACAAAATAAATCGTCAACATATTTTGTCAAGATCTTTGGTTTTACAATTAATTTTTCAACACATATATCTAATAACCTTTCCATAACTATATCTGCTACAATCGGAGAAGCTGGCGAACCCATTGGAAGTCCTTTCATTTGGTTATATATATGATTATTTATTTGAAAATATCTACTATCTATTATACAAAATTTAAGAATACGTAAGAATAAGTCCTTCTCCATATTCGTATGTTCCCTTATTATATTCCATTTTTCATCTACTATATTTATAGCTAAGTCTATTGGAATGCTAGGAAACAATGAAACTACATCAAGAGAAATTAACCTATCATTATTATCTAATGTAATATTCCTAATTCTGTCTTTGAATTGAAGAGAATCCTTAACATTATATTTTGAATTTTCAGTAATTTTATTAAGAATTCTTGTTATATATTTACATAGTTCATATGATGGAGAATTTATCATTGAACATATTGGCCTCAATGGAAAATCCATTTTATGAATTTTTGGAAGACCGTATAGCCTAGGTGCCATTGCCGTATTAGTTTTAAGTTTATTCCTTTCCGTTATTGTAATTATTTCATTGTTAAAAAGTTCCTGAACTAAATTATTATTTATCTTTTCAAGTTTATTGGTAGGGTCCTTATCCAATCTCCTATAATTTGAATCATCCCTTATAATATCATTAATTCTTAACTCATAATCAATCCTATTCATTGCCACCGTTGTATTCCCTTTGTCTGCATTCAAGATAATAATGTCCCTATTAGATCTCAAAAATCTATATGTTTCCTTTACTTTGTCCAATATAAACTTATCCCTATTTGTTAATCTCATTTTATTAATATGGTTATCTATATTTGTAGTCAGTTTTGTTCTTGCTATTTCCTGTTCCTCTTTTTCCCTAAGTGTCTGTACTAAATCCTCTCCTTCAGTTATAATTTTCAAAACTGGAAAATGTTTCCTTTCCGTCGGTAGTATGTGTTTATGACCTAATGAGAGAACCCATTGTGCTTCAAATGGTATATTTATGTTAGATTTGTTAACAAACCATTTATTATTAAATTTTATACCTAGTTCCCTTCTTTGTAAATTAACAAGGTCTTGAAATTTCCGTCTATGTCTGCATTTGATCTTCTTATTAAAATTACTCGCTAATTTATCTTCATATTCTAAGAAACTTGCATATTCCACCTCACCAAAATAATTCTGTAGCTGGTCTTCTATAATCCTACATTCCTTCTTTACTTCCTTTAGTTGCTCATGCTTGTACCTTATTCTTATACTTAAAATCTTGTTTTGAAGTTCTTGAACATAGTTAGATGTTTTTTGTCGGTATGACGGTAAATGATCATTATCATGAAAAAGATTAGAAACGTTTTTAGTAGCATTTTTAATAAATTTTGGAATAATACCTGCATTGCGACACCGAATCAAAAAAGTTATAGTTGCTTTTATTTTTATTAATTTATCGCTTATCGTCTTATACCTATTCATGCATCTTCTGATTCCTTGGTTGTTCTTAAATGTATGGAAATTGATTGTAGACGTGCTCATCATTATATGTATATAATATGTATTTTGTTCGACCTTTAATATTTCTAATATTTCTAAATTTTCGAGCTTTAGGTCTTTTTGTTTTTTAAAAAACTTTCAACGTTTTATTTTAAAACCAATATTTCGGCACTTCCTTGAGTGCCTTCTTCAGGGTTTTTTTTCTTAATTTATAAAATTTTTAACAAATTATGAAAAATTTTAACAATAACTGACAAATTAAAAAATTTTAATTCAAAAACAAAAAAATATTTTTCAAATCAAACTTGATCTATTACAATATAAATAAATTTTTTAACTTCCGTTTCTATTTTTATAAATTAAGTGTCTATAATTTTGTGCTACATTTTCAGTGTCTGATTTAAAATTAATTCTTGAAATTGTTGGAACCTTTATAATTTGTAACATTTCTAACATAAATCTACGTTTATAATTATTTTCTGTGTTTAAAACAGTTGTATTTTCAAAATCTGGATAATGATTTAGATTAGCACAATGAGTTGATAAAGCTGTTTTTTGTGATATATTTCTATATTTTTGATCTGATTTATGTCCTGCTATCCTAGTTTTCAGTTTATTTTTTGTTGTACCTATATATACCTTATTACACTGTCCACTAACATTACCCTTACATGGTATTTTATAAACAATATTTGACATATCCATCTTCTTTATTTTGTCTTTCATTTTAGTAAATAGTTTACCTACTGTGTTAAAAGATTTATGAGCTATTTTGTATACTTTGCTATCATATATATTTGATTTTTCTAATCTTTCTGAAAATTTAGGTATATATGTTACCGACTTATAAATCTTTTGTTCTGTAATACTATTTTGGTTATTTATTCTACAATTATTATGTTGTATTAATAAATCTGTTATTAATTGTTTTTGAAAACTGTTATCAGTTAAAATACCTGAAATCTTCCTTTTATTATCTCTATGAAATTCTGAATCACTTATTTTTAGAACTCTTTCTATAAAATTTTTAGCTGTATTAATAATTATTCTCTTTGGATGTTTCGAGAAATAATTAATAATTCTACCAGAAGATGTTGGTTTTTGATACCAATCTATTAATACCCTATTTCCTCTTCTAATTATCAAAGTGTCCAAATATGATATTCTTGAATTAGATTCCCTTTCAATTGTAAATTTAATATCTGAATGAAAAGAGTTAAAAATATCTAACATTTGCTCTATTCCTGATTCAGAAATTATACAAAATAAATCGTCAACATATTTTGTCAAGATCTTTGGTTTTACAATTAATTTTTCAACACATATATCTAATAACCTTTCCATAACTATATCTGCTACAATCGGAGAAGCTGGCGAACCCATTGGAAGTCCTTTCATTTGGTTATATATATGATTATTTATTTGAAAATATCTACTATCTATTATACAAAATTTAAGAATACGTAAGAATAAGTCCTTCTCCATATTCGTATGTTCCCTTATTATATTCCATTTTTCATCTACTATATTTATAGCTAAGTCTATTGGAATGCTAGGAAACAATGAAACTACATCAAGAGAAATTAACCTATCATTATTATCTAATGTAATATTCCTAATTCTGTCTTTGAATTGAAGAGAATCCTTAACATTATATTTTGAATTTTCAGTAATTTGAGGTTAAAAACGATTGCATATAGTTAATGCTGAACAACCGCAAAAACTGTAACTCGGTACAGTTATACGACGCCGAACCATTAACCAATGCGGGTTGACAACGCAAAACGTACTAAAAGCAGACAAGCAAGAACGACCAGTTTGTCCTTAAGAAATAATGACAAAAAGCGCGAGCTGCTTCCCCACTCAGAGCAGTTTTACGAGTGTACGCAAAATGTACTAAAACTTATTAAGACTGATCATCGTAACCGACTCAATACTAATACAATAGCAGATTTAATAATGGCGAAAGAAAATATTAAGTGCGTTGAAACTATATGATCCACCTAAATCGAGGATTAATAGTAGTGCGAAGTTGTTCTGAGGAAATATGAACATCTTTTTAATTTTCAGGAAATGTATATGAACTTTTTGATATAATCGTCTTAGTATAAGCGCCTTAACTCGTATATTAATTTTTACAAAAATGAATTTGTTTTAAAAGTTACATATCGTAATTTTAAAGACCTTATAACCTATCTGCAAAAATTTCAAAATTGAGTTTTTTATAGATTTTTATTTCCTATATCATAACGCAAAATTTTGAACATGTAATATTACAAATGAGAAAGTTTTTGTACCTAGAGGACCGTTACGCACTTAAAAAAAGAGAAAAATAAATCATCAAAAATCACGATAAAAGTTTAATTTTGTTGCATAGTGTAATTTAAACAAACATTAGGTACTTTTTTTTTTGTTTAAACTAGTAAAAGAAACCATAACTGTTATTATTTAATGTATAAAACATTCATATGTATGTATAAAGAAATTGTTATTTATTCATACTTATTAGTACTGCTCAAGGCGAATTCAACTACAGGTGGTGTCGGTACTACAACAATCCAAAAACAACATAGCGTGTTTTGCATTGCATTGTCAGTGTCATTAGCTCGAAATGTCAATCATTATTAACAAAACACTAACAAATCAAAACAAATAAGCTCGAACTGTCAAAATCAGATGCCGTTTCGACACCACTTGTAGTTAATTCGCCTTAGTAGGGGAGACTGGGGCAGCTTCGGCACTTTTTTTTTGAAGCCCTGAATCCAAGGCGAATTTGCACAAGGTAAACTCATCTCGTCAGCCGTTCATCAGCTGTATCCACGGCGAATTAAAAAAACGGTGAAACGTCAAAATATTGTTTTGTTTCTATACTGAAATTTGACAACAAGTCGGAAAATTTCATAAACAAAATACATGGGGCTTTTTGTAGTTGTAGAGTTGCACTTACCTTGTATAAATTCGCCTTGCCTGAATCTAAGAATGTATGCAACAGATTTAAAAATTGTATCGCTTGTTGTTGTCCTTGGATATTGAATAATAAAATATTAGTACAAAATTTTATGAATACTGAGTATTTGTTATGTTTTGTTGAGAATTAGTAAAAAAAGTCATTTTCGCTGAATGTGCCCCACGCCGGGGTAGCTTCGGCATTTGACGGGGCACATTCGTCGACTATATTCTTAAAGGCAGTGGTTTAATAAAAACTCAATAAAAAATAAAATTAGATGCCAGTTATAAACGGATTAAGCATTTTTTATTAGATGGATACAGTTAATGAAAAATAAACACATTTCTTGGAATTAGTAACTTAAGTTTTATTTCGGCTTAACAAATAGAGATCAAAAAGATATGAGGCATCCGAAGGAAGTTAATTATCGAGATGCAGTCGTCAAGAGTTTAAGTAATCTCAGTAACTTGATAAATTGGATTATTACTATATCGACCAAGTTTGACTAGGCCGAATGCGCCCCAATTGAAAATGCCGAATCTACCCCGAAAGCACTATGTACGCTATTTTCTTCTTTTTTCTTTTATTCTTCAACAAAGATTTAGATTTAATTTATTTTTTAGGAAACTAGCACAATTATTAATATTGGTTTGTAATTTTTATTTTAAATATTGATAATTTTCAAATACAAAATACTTACGAAATAGAATCAAAATATTACAGAAACACTTGGAAAAACACTTAAACACGTGTAGCTTTTTCAGTTGATAAGCTAGAGATGACAAACTTTGCGGGAGTTATTTATTTTGATTTTCGACACATTTTAATAAATAATTAGTGATATAAAATAAGTGCATCATATCGAAAACGTCATTGACGAATGTACCCCAGTGCCGAAGCTGCCCCGGTCTCCCCTACTGCTGATAGGCAGGGTTTAAAAGCACTCATCAGCTGGATGCTTTTTATACCCTCCACCACAATTAGTTGTGAAGAGGGTACACTAAGTTTGTCATTCCGTGTGAAACTTTTTTATTATTCATCTCAGACCCCATAAAGTATATATATTCTGGCTGCTTGAGTAATTCTAAGTCGATTTAGCCATGTCCGTCTGTCTGTCCGTCTGCCCGTCTGTCCGTCTGTTGAAAACACGCTCACTTTCGAAAAACTCAAAAGAAATAAACAAACTAAGTAACAAATTGCTTTTAGTTATCCTAAGCAGTTTGGGATTGAATTTCAGCAAAATCGGTTCAGTAGGACCATAGCTATGAATCAAAATGTGGAACCACCACCTTCAAAAACTTGATAATTTTGTTACAAAAACTAACATAAATGATGCAAAAATGCACGGAATGACATAAGATTTTGCACAAGTCCGTTTTATTCGACTAGAAATGACACTGTAAAATTTCGCGAAGGTCGGTCCATAATTTACCCTAAGCCCTATATAAACACTATTCCCGGAAAACAGTTTAGTACGCTTAAAACTGTAAAAAATAATGCAATCATAACAAATTTTGGCTCGTCACAATTTTATAGGACTATAAATGATACTGTGAAATTTCGTGAAGATCGGTACATAATTTACCCTAGGCCCCATATATGCCCTACTCCCGGAAAACAGTTTAGTCTCCTAAAACCATAATTAATAACAAATCGTCACAGTTTAAGATATTAATAATAAAAAGACATCATACAGATATTACACCTTAAACATTCGAACTGTCGGTGGAGGGTATCAAAGATTCGGCACAGCCGAATATAGCACTCTAACTTGTTATTTTTGCTTTTGCCACTGCTATTGAAATTTTTAATTTTTTTCCAATAGCCAATGTTTTGTTTTTCGTTTGTGCAAAAAAGCAAATCTCGTCGTCGAGTATTTTTTCGCAATCATGTGCCATTGCAACCTTTTTTGCTGCTTTTATCTCCTATTTTGCGGCTATTAGCATGCATTGGTTTTTGATTTGGCGGCTGTTTGACAGAAGCTGTTTGTTTCATTATTTTTCCTACATTTTTTTTTCCTACAACATAAAAGTGATTGCCGTTGCTTTTATAGTTCCACCAAATAAGAAATTTTTGCTATTGTTAAAAAAGCAATAGTTGGAAAAAGCCAGTGTCCATTAAAAGGTTACTTTTCAAAAACAGTGTGTTTATTTTGCTGCTGCTTTTGAAAAGTGTGGGCTTTTTTAGCAGTGGAACTTGTCGGCTTTTTATTTTTGATTTTTTTTAATAGGAAAAAGGCAAAATTTGGCTGCTTTTGCTAATATGGCGATAGCATTTTAAACCCTGTTGATAGGTTATTTGGTTTCAGATTTTTACAACTCCAAGTAACGTAAGTGACATAACATAAGCTGTGTTTAGAAAAACAAAATTTTTTTAAACCGATATATATTTATGGTTTCATTTTAATCAAAATATGTAATTTTCGTTTTAATATTGTAAATACATAGTTCCAATTTATTACGTTTTTTCCCTCTCCTGTAAACTTTTGAAAACTGCAGCTAGGTTATTTCGTCTTTAAGGTGACGATATTATTGATATTAAAGTTTGCTTACTGTATTTGGAAAAAAAAATACAAACCTTATATTTATGACTTAAATAAATATTAAAATGAATTTATATGATATAAATTTCTTTACAATATTCATTAAATATGAAATAAAAATGTTACGTTAATAAATGTCAAACGTTAAAAAAGGATTCTAAAATTTTTTCAAAATGTATCTTTTTGGGAAAAAGTGTATCTTTTTGGAAACTAAAACGTATCTTTCTCGAAATTTCACTGGCAACACTGATGAAAACACATGAGGGCTACCAGGTTTATCGTATAAAAAGCTGTATACATATTACTTAAATCAAGTTTGCCAGCCAATACCGTTGTTTATGACACTTAAAAATAAAATACCAGTATTTATTTATTTCAATCCAAGTATGTAATATAAAAAACCCATAAGGCGAAAAAAGTATTGAAACTGATATCGGAATTCATTTTTTGAATAATGCGAAAAACGTTTTTTAATCATTTTATTTTCAAAACGTCAAATTGAGTAAATTTTATAATTAACCCTCTAATGCCAAGTTTTTTTTAGGGTATTTTTGTGCCTCTGAATTCAAAAATATTGTTTACAATGCTTTAAGAGCTTTCGAAGCTTTAACAAATATTTTTTTAGTACCCTTAGCAATTGTAAAAAATGGAAATTAATAAAAATTTGTTATATATTGGACGTCAGTAGAAATTTGGTAAAGCATGCCTTGAGGCACTCTTAGGCATTAGAGGGTTAAATATAAAAATTTTAGAGATTTATGAGACTAAAAATGTCTACATAGTTGTATAAGCAAAACAATAAACAGTACATTTGTTTTTTAGTAGAGTTTTCTTAAAACACGCAATACTGATGATTCGTTTTTTGGTTTTGAATATAGATTCATCCATGCGTTCCGAAAAATATTTTTGTCCGGAGAATAATTTTTTTGCTGAGAGTGTTCTGCAGCACGATTCACCCATTTCGAAAATTTTATCCGCGAAAACAAAGCTAAAATTTGGTTTAACGATGTAAAAAGTTATACAAAATGGCAGCACAACTTGCAAACCACTTATTTTGAATTGTTTTCTAAAAGTGTGTTAAAGAAAATGGACGAAAAAAGGAGAGTGATTTTGTTATTTTTAATTATCAGGCCTGTCACAGAAATCAATTCCGATCGAAAGTGATTTCGTTTTATGTGAAGCAAGATACGAAATCACTTCCACTTTCGATCGAAATTGATTTCTGTTACAGAAATGTATATTTTTTATTTAATTACTGAGCAAATAAACAATCATTTCAACTTTTATGTACAAATTGAAAAAAGTGGCAACTCAGTTCAATTTTTGTTTTTGTATATACCCTACACCACAGGTGGAAAAGGGTATATATGAGTTTGTCATTCCGTTTGTAATTTCTATAATATTGATCTTTGACCCTATAAAGTATATATATTCTGGGTCCTTATGAGGAGAGAAGTTGATTTAACGATGTCCGTCTGTCCGTCTTACGTTTGCCCCGGTAGGCTAGCTGGTAGCGAGCTGGTCTATCAGCACCGGGGTTGCGGGTTCGATTCCCGCCTGAGACTCTGGTTTCTCTCCTGCAGACAAGCATATAGCTTCGCGGGATTAGATTAGGGAATTAAAAAAAAAAAAAAAAAAAAAAAAAAGTCATAAAAAAAATATGTTTTCCGGATACTCCAGACATGATAGCGACTAGGTTGTTTTACATTTATGTCTTATATAGTCTACCATTTCTTGCTATTGAAATTCAGCAAGATCGGTCCACAAATGGCTGAGATATGACCAAAAAACTACGACTGCCTCTGATTTTGCCCAAAAATCCCTTGTTGTTGTGTTTTTTTCTGTATATCTTGAGAACGGCAAGAGCCAAAGTTTCCAAATTATGTAAAAAACATTAAATTTTTATAAAAACTAAAATTTTAGAGCTGTAATATGACCTATTCATACGTTTAAGATATCAAAATATCGGAAATCTTTAGAAGAACATATTTGCTGAAAAACTCGGAAAATCGGTAAAAAAAAAGTAATGTCAAAAATATAGTTTTTTTTTTTAAATACCTATTTTCGGGAACCATAGAACTTCTCGACTCCAAGTTTTATCACCAAAGTAAATGGTAATTTTATTTTTTAAGATATCGGTGTAAAAATGTGTCAAATCGGTTACAAAATGGCCGAGTTATGACCAAATACTGAAATTCGATCAAAATTAAACTTGCTACATATTAATTAAACTTTTAATTTAAGTATTTAATGCCACGCAAACATGTGCAAATAATTAAGTAAAACTAAACGATATATATAATATAAATATACATGTGCATATCGTTACTTTAATATATAAAAGCCCTAACTAACGTTTTCCTTACTTAACAGGAGATGGAACAAACTTAATAAAAATTATAGTCTTGTAGTCGTGATTTTCTTAAAACGCAGTTTTTTATTTAATTCTCTAAGCAATTTAATAAAAAAATTGCGTTTAACAAAAATCGCGACTACAAGACTATAATTTTTATTAAGTTTTTTCCTTCTCCTGTAAAGTAAGGAAAATGTTAGTTAGGGCTTTTCTATATTAAAGTAACGATATATATATATATACATATATGTATATATATACATATATTTAGATAAATATATAAACTTCTGTTCTTTCCAAACCATGGTGAAGGGTATAGAAGATTCGGCATAGCCGAATATAGCACTCTTACTTGTTTTTTTTTTAACAAAAATTAAAATTTAACCAGTTCAAGAAAAAACTTGCCGAACAAAATAATTTCTCTCTCTCTCAGAAGTAAGGTGTCAAAACTCAATATAAAAAAATCTTGTCCGGACAAATATATTTTTCGGAACGCATGGGTGAATCGAGCTTTAATTTCATCGTGAATGTTAAAAATTATAACTAGGAAATGGTTAATCGATTCCAATCGAAAATCATTTTGTGTCAAAAAATCAATTTTGCGCAGTCGAATTTACGCAAGCAATTTCATACTGAAATCGATTATTGTGATTTTAAAATCCATTTTTTTTATTTTTATCAAAATTTTGGCAATTCTTTATTTTAATCTATTAATGTCTAATAAATCAATAAATGTTTAAAAGTTGGTTTAGTTGAGCTAAACTTAAATTTATATGTAGTTTAAACTTTTTTTTTCTCATTATTTATTTATTGAATTTTCATATATTAAATATGAACTAACAATAATTAATCAAATCTTAACCTAATACGTTATTTTATATCATGCCAGTGCCAGACAAAAATTTTCTTCATCACGGGTTCTGTTCACGTATATAGGTGTTTATCGCTCATCTAATTGGATAAGTGCTGCAGTGTCTCTTCTTCTTAAGCGAGTGTGGCCGCTATCATTTAAAATATTTCGTGCTAGTGGGTTCGGATGCAATTCGAGTCTTTTTAAGTATTTTACTGCATATTTCGTAATCATAGTTTTGACTAATGGAACATTGAGATCCTTGTGAATATTTGAGTTTTTTACATACCAAGGGGCAGCTGTGATTATTTGATGAATTTTATTTTGCCGCCTTTGAATTTTTTCTATATTAGAGGCCGAGGCAGTGACCCATAACTGAATACCATAGCACCAGATTGGCTTTAAGATGGAGTTGTAAAGAAGAAGTTTGCAGTCGAGACTAAGGACAGAGTTTCTTCCAATAAGCCAATGAATTTGAATGGCTTTTAGTTTCATTTGAGTTAATTTATTATGGCATTTCCACGTTAATCGCCGATCCAGATGTATACCGAGATATTTTACATGTGAATGTTGAGGAATAATTTGATTATTGATTGTAATAGGAGGGCATGATTCCCGACGCAAGGTGAATGTTATATGTACGCATTTTTGCTCATTGATCTTAATCCTCCATTGCTTTAACCATAGTTCGAGTTGAAATATATGATCCTGTAGTTATCGCGACGATTATTCGTGCACGCTTAGAAAAGCTGTATCATCAGCAAATGTTGGAGTTTGGGTGTAGTTGTTTGTTGGCATATCCGAGGTATATATCTATATATATAAAAAGAAATGTACACTTTGATGTCGCCACTAACTGCGAAAACGGGTCAACCGATTTAAACGAAAACTAACACGGTACTTTGGGGATAGTCTGTAGATGGTTTATGTGAAGTTTGGACGAAATCAACCCAGTGGTTCCGGAGATATTGCATTTAGATTTTCCTATATATTATTCCCATATAAATATGAACAAAATGATTTTCATTATCCATATTATGATTTTTTATTGTTACTTGAAAAGTTACCAAACCATGCCTAATGTGTACGATGACATTCAGAATAGATCTTAGTGTATATTTCACATCGCTAGAAGGCGTATCATAGGTAGGGTTGCCATCCGTCCTCTTTTCCCCGGACACCGTCCTCTTTTTTTGGGTATCCGGGGCAGTCCTACTTCTTTTTCATCAAGTGTCCGGGGTTGTCCGGCTTTTTACACCTTCATTGTAAATTTGTTCCTGGATTTAAATCACAGTTCACAAAATTCATTAAAAAAAAAGATTTAGGTGCTCGGGTTTTTTTAAGATAGGTATGATTTAATTTTTGGGGACGTAACGTGACAAAAAGAGTTCTTTTCTTTGAATGTGCCCAAAATGGAGCTTCCAAAAAAAATGGAACAAATAAGCAAAAGCAACCTTATCAATGTCGTTACTTTTGTTCAAATAAATACTTATTGCTCAAATGATTATAATAAAATTTTATTTTAAGATTCTTTTTGGAAAGAAAAAAAATTATATCTTAAAAAAAGCACATCCCTCAAAGTTTTAGGATTTTTAAAAAACAGTTTTATATAAAAAAAAATCAGCAAAAAAAAGGGTTTTGACTTAGTCCATTTTTAAAATTTGATATATTGCATATACATTTTTTTTCAATATGTTTATTGTAGCCTCAAGTATTCTCTTTAAACTGACAAACATCATCTACGTATGTAAAGTAGTTTTCGAGATATTAAAAGAATAAACTCAACACATTCGGCTTATTCGGCGATATTATGACAATTTGAATGATATAACTTTTGAAAAAAAAATTAAAAAATTGTTTTTCGTTGATATGTGTTCTTTATGGGATCAAATAAACCCTCTCGCCAAATTGCATTCAAATCGAAAGGGGTCGATTCCCACTCTTGGTTGACTTGACATGGAATTACCCAAATTAAGTTTTTGTGTGCCGTCGTTAATTTTATTAATATTAAGTTGTTTAGAAAGTGTCCTCTTTTTTCGAACAAATGTCCTACATTTTTTATGCTGGCGTCCTCTTTTTCTCAAAATAGAAATGGCAAGCCTAATCATAGGGCAAAACGGGTAAAAGCTCCCCCTTCCAATATTTTCTTAACTAATCAACCAATTTTCTTGAAATTTTGCAGGCAAATAGTATAACTTCTGGAAGGAACTATAGCCTATAATTATTATTATTCTGGGCATGAAATTGGGTAAGAGGGGCAAACACTCCCCCTCCCTATATCTTCTTAACTGATCAACCTATATTCTTTAAATTTGGCATGTAGATACTGTAGTATCTAAAGGAACTTTAAGATATACATGTTTTTGAAATTCCAACAATTAGGGCGTAAAATAGGGCAAAAGGGGTAAAAGCTCCATCTCCCCATGTCTTCTTAATTAATTTTCCGATGAAAGTTTCAAGTCTTGAAGGAACTTAGGGCTATAAATTTTAACATTTACGGCGTAAAATAAAGGTAAACGGGTAAAAGCACCCACATCCAATACCTTCATAATTAATTTGAAAAGTTTATGTATTTTTTTTTTACATTTTTTTCTCCGGTTATTCTACTTCGGCTTTGCAATGGTACACGATTGGTCGTTAAAAAATTGATGCAAAACGTTATAGGAGCTACCATTTTGAATGGTAAATTCCGAGATGAAAATGTTTTGCTGCTACGAACTCCGATGATTGCCACAGACGTCCCAATTGAATTCAAACTCGTTTAATTTCCAATTAGATTGGAATTTGCAATAACAATCCATATGTCGCAAGGCCAAACGATGTATGTTTGCGGCTTAGATTTAGGCACACCATGTTTTTCACACGGACAATTATACGTGGCATGTTCTCGCGTCGGCAAGCCATCGAGCTTATTTGTGTTGGCTAAAGACGGACTGACAAAAAATATCGTACACGCAATTGCTCTTCGTAATACAAATTGACTATATCTGTTTCATTTTTATACTTCAGGATAACAAATACATTACTTTTTTATGTTTAACTTTTGAATATATGTACAACGAAAAGAAATAAATAACTATGGTTTTTTTTCATCGCCGATCATGGTATAAGGTGCTTTATTCCTCTTTCTTTCACTAGAAATATGTTATATGGCAAAACGACGTTTGCCGGGACAGCTAGTTAGGTATAAAAGTGGGCCCAGGATGCTTCCCTGAGGAAAGCTTAAATAATCACCTTCTTTAATAATAAACTTTCGACCGACTAAGTAGCTTTCTAACAGCTTGTGTGTGTTTACTGGTAAGTTTAGCTTTAATTTATGTAATAAGCCTTCATGCCAGACTTTATCAAAAGCTTGAGAAACATCGATGAAGAGAGCGGAACAATATTTTCTTTCTTCAAAGGCTTTTCTTATTGCGTTTACTATACGATGGGTTTGCTCAATTGTGTTGTGTTCTCTTCTAAAGCCGAATTGGTGGTTAGGAATACATCTATTATCATTTAAAATTGGGGTTAATTTTGACGCTAACAGCTTCTCAAATAACTTTGATATATTAGAAAGTAAGCTTATAGGCCTATATGACTCAACTTTTGTGTGATCCTTTCCTGGTTAGGTATCATGGTGACTAAGGAAACCTTCCACTTTTGAGGATAGTATTCAAGGCGTAAAATAGCATTAAAAATTAAAAGAATAATTTTCTTTGCTATGCTGGGTAGCTCCAAAAGCATTTTGTTGCTGATCTTATCAAAACCAGGAGCCTTCTTGGGGTTTAAATCACAAATAGCCTTTTCGATTTCTCTTATCTCAAATCTTAGGGGAACAGCTGCTCTAGCAGCAACAGGTGGTAACTCGACCGCAATATCGTGAGATATATTTGGGGTAAATACGTTTTTCAAATGATTGACAAACCGATTTCCTTTTTCAACATCATTTCTTGCCAAACTTCCATTTAAGTTTCTTAATGGTGGCTTAAATACAACTGGCCTTTTTAGATTTCTAGCTGCACACCATAATGAGTAGTCTGATTGTGGGGTTTCATCAAGTTCCTTAAGATATTTTTCCAGAGAAGCCGTTTTCTGAGTCTGCAATAACTTTCTTAGTCTTTTTGTACACTCTTTTAGTAATTTCTTTAGTTGAGAGGATCTGTGCAATTGCCACTCTCTTCGAGCCCTCCTTTTTTCAGACAAGAGATGCTCGACATCTGTGGAATATATTTTAATAGGTTTTGTTTTTTTTGGGGCAAAATGGGAATGTTGAACGGCTAGTTTCAGAAAACTGTCAAAATTGTCAATAGAGCAATCTACGTACTCCGGCGTACTGAGCGGAATATTTTCTGTGCAATGGGTACTGAGATATTTTTTATATTTTAACCAATTAATTTGCGTAGCTGTCGTCGCTTAGTAACCAGTCGGAGGTACAATTCTATTAGGGATCATTAGAGTAACAATTGTAGGTGTGTGGTCGGAAGATAATTCTAGGGAAGCTTCAACATGAATCGTTTCAATGGGGATGGTTTTAACCACGCCGAAATAGATGAAATCTGGAATTTGTTGATGATCTGTAGGCCAATATGTTGGTTGTCCGCTCGCTACCACATTTAAATCCATTTTAGAAATTGTGTTAAATAAAACACGACCCTTTGGTGTTATAAGACGTGACCCCCAGAAGTTATGTTTAGTGTTATAATCGCCTGCGGCTAGGAAACATGATCCTAATGATTTAAAATATTTATAATATTGGCTTTCTGATATTGAAAATCTAGGCGGGGAGTATAACGATGAAATAACTAGGTTTCTATTTAATTCCTCAACGCAAATGTTCGTTGCTTGTAGATAATCTTCACGATGACCAAACATTAGGTAGTGTTTGACTCGGGTTTTTATTAAAATGGCAGAACCTCCACAAGCTCTATCTCGAGGGTCCTTGGTATCATATAGTATATAACCATTGATTTTAAACGTATTTCTTGAGGTCAAATGAGTTTCAGAAACCATCATGACATCAATTTGTTTATTTTTAAGAAAGTATTCTAATTAATTTTTATGTTGGCGGATGCCGTTTGCGTTCCAAAAACAAATTTTTAAACAGTTCATGGTTTGTTAAGTACAGCTTGCAATAACATCGATTGCATTCTAAGAATTTCCTGCATCATATTACCCATTGTGTTCGTAAAATTATTTACTGTTTGCACTAATGTTTCCATGGTTTTTTTCTAGACGACTTTAATTAGAAACTGGAGTGTCATCTTTAATTGGCGAAGCAACTTGCATTGGCCCATGGTTTGATTTTAGGATGTTAGCGTAAGAGGTTCTGTAATTACTAGGCTGCGGAGCCTGAATGTCATTATAGTTTACTTGATTCGTTACCTGCCTTTGAGGGGGATTATTTTTCGGTCCAACCGACTGCTTGACGATAGTATATACTGGGCATCCTCTATAATTGGCCGTGTGATTACCGCCACAGTTGCTACATTTTTTTACGTTGGGGTCGGTTTTAGACTTATCGCAAAGAACTGTACCGTGTAGCTCACCACATACTATGCAAACAAGGGGTAAGTAGCAGTATGCCTTAGTATGACCATATTCCTGGCGGTTCAAACACTGAACGGGTCCATTTCTTTTGTGCGGCTCCTCTATTGTGATTTTTCTGTACAGTATATATTTTAAATTGTAAATAGGGTGCGTTTCGTTTTTTCTTAGCTTAACGTCGCCGGGCTCCAACTCCACTCGAAATAGTGGTTGGGGATTTGTTTCCCTATTTTTAATATTTACCACATGTTTTATTTTGAAGCCTTTTTCTTCCAAGAATTCTCTTAATCACTACCTGAAGGCCTTTGCTGCTCTTCAGTTGGTACCTATGTATAAAAACTTTTTTTTAGTTCTTCAAATTTGTTAATTATTTTGCGGAAATCATTCTCATGATTTACTTGTATTTTTGTATACTACCACGCTTGATTGCAGCTACGTAAAACGAATTTTCACCTATCACTGAGATCAAACTCTTTATAAGCTCATTTGAGTTTTGCTCCCTAAGATATATCGGGGGAGGCTTGGATGATTTTATCACGTTTGGTGCTTCTGAGGATTCGTCCTCAAGAATTGCAAAACGATTTTGAGAATTTATTCTATCAAAAGAAGGTACTTTTGAGGCCGAATCAACTGCTGCAGAGGTAGGGCTGCGTCCCCGTTTAAGCACTGTTATGTACCTGTCCATACCAACTTGTGCTGTAGGCTTTTGAGAAGTTTTTACTTGAGTTACTGAGTTGTCCATAGCGGCTGTTTTGGGGTTAACCGTATCATCACTTATTAAAGTTTTTTTTGCCTCTGCGGTTAACAAACTTGTTATTGTATTACGATCGACCGTATTTGTAAACAAAGAGGGTGAGAGGGAACGCGTTCGAGTAATAGGTTTAGCCGTTAAGTAATTGCTATCATTGATTCTTTATTTGTTTTGTTTCTACGTTTGTTTCGTCAACACTCACTGTAACATAAGCATTTCTTTCATTATGTTTTATTGTTTTTGCATTATACGCATTCATAAGAGTTTTTTTTATAAATTACTGTTTGATTAATTGTGCTCTTTTTTTTATTTGTTGTTTAAAAACCCCGAGAATAAAAAAAAAGAATAAAGAAAAACAAGAAATGTTTTTGCTTAAAATGTATGTATGGATATGTATCTATGTGTGTGCATACATATATTTTTGTTAATTGTAATTTTTAATATTTGTATTATAAATTTTATGTTCACTAATTAAAAATTATTTTATTATTAAAAAAAAAAATAATAATATGATATTATTAATAAACACTTATTTATGTTAAAAAAAAACCGTATGCCGAGTTAAAAGAAAAAAACACGTCTGGATTCAACGAGAAAAAAAAGGAAAATAAAAAAAGTTTAAACTTAACAGCTGTAAATTAGTGCCCCTTATATTATAAATATGTAATACAAAGAATAATAATAATGTGGCAGCACTACGATAAATGTTGTCAAATTCATATGGTTTGTATTGGTCCCAATTTTCCTCCCAATTTTATGCGTTTAGAGATGGTTTAAATGCTTACTTGGTGGCCACACGATCAAGTTTTGCCTTTCAATTTTTTTCAATTTGCAATACAATCTCACTTTTTTACTAAACACTCACACTTTTTAAATTGACCACGAGATTGCTTTCAATTTCACCTCTCCATTTGTTTGGCAATTTTACTATCAATTTAACAGCTGATTACATGTTAGTCTTTATAAATTGTATTTTTTATGACATCTTGAAAGTAAATTGCATACAAATTGAGTGCAGCCTACGTCACAGCTTTCAATTTTTGTAAACTTTGACAAGCAGTATATGTAAAAGACTATCAAGAACAACAAAAATGTGAAAATGGGGGGTAATAGAGGAAGGTCTTGGCTACATTTCCTCATATCCAGTTTTTTTCCATCAAGTTTTTTTTTGAACAATTTTTTTTGAACAAGCTTTCACACAAGTCACTGGTTCATATTTTGACCCATTGTGCAAAATTTAGGACTTGTGCCAAAAATGTGCGAATGGGGGGTAATAGAGGAAGGCCTTGGCTACCTTTCCTCATATCCAGTTTTTTCCCATAAAGTTATTTTTTTAACAACTTTTTCAAACAAACTTTTTTACTCAATTCACTCAAACTATATTTTGACCCACTGTTCAAAATTTAGGACTTGTGCCAAAAATGTGAAAATGCGGGGTAATAGAGGAAGGTCTTGGCTACATTTCCTCATATCCAGTTTTTTTCCATCAAGTTATTTTTTGAACATTTTTTTCGAACAAACTTTCACACAAGTCACTGGTTTATATTTTGACCCATTGTGCAAAATTTAGGACTTGTGCCAAAAATGTGAAAATGGGGGGTAATAGAGGAAGGTCTTGGCTACATTTCCTCATATCCAGTTTTTTTCCATCATGTTAGTTTTTGAACATTTTTTTCAAACAAACTTTCACACAAGTCACTGGTTCATATTTTTACCCATTGTGCAAATTTAAGGACTTGCGCCAAAAATGTGCGAATGGGGGGTAATAGAGGAAGGCCCTGGCTACATTTCCTCAAATCCAGTTTTTTCCCATCAAGTTATTTTTTTACAACTTTTTCAAACAAACTTTTTTACTCAATTCACTCAAACTATATTTTGACCCACTGTTCAAAATTTAGGACTTGTGCCAAAAATGTGAAAATGGGGAGTAATAGAGGAAGGTCTTGGCTACATTTCCTCATATCCAGTTTTTTTCCATCAAGTTATTTTTTGAACAATTTTTTTCGAACAAATTTTTTATAAAAGCAACGCATTTTAATTTGTTCAGATTTTGCAAAAAGTTTGCTGAAAGCCGAAAATAAAAAAAGAAGAAGAACATGCACTCACTGTAGATTTCTGTTTATTCGCATATGGTGTTGCCATATATATTTACCTGGGGCCAGACTCTGGCAGTCGTGATTGAATACTTTCTCGATTCGAAAGCAATTTAATATCTTATTATTTCAGTCAATACTGAACAAATCGGAATTATTTGAATTTCACAATACTGAAAAAATAATTTCGATTCGTTCAGTATCGACTGAAATAAAATTGCTTTCGAATCGAGAAAGTACTCGATCACGAATGCCAGAATAAGGCCCCTGGACTTAGTTTCCGAGATGGAAAGTAGTTTTATTAATTAAAGTTATAAAAATCCTTAAGTGCACACAGACGAGGCAACATTAGTTGAAACATGGACATGTTTCACTTTAGGATACTACGTGTATAATACGTGTTCATATAATTGTAGAAATCGAACTACTAATGCTTTTAATGAAAACCTGGTTTGTGATGCGAAATATTTTTTTTTTTTTTTTTTTTGTTTAATTTCCAATAATTTTTGTATTTGGAAAAATTAATTGAACTGTTCCTAATATAATTGTAAATATTTGTTGTAAGTGTTTGTAAACATGAAGGACGAAGGGGAAAAATATTGATGCCAGAAAATCGTCATAACACTATAACTTTTATTAATAAATCGTCAATCGTTAAACGGAAGGTTTTTCAGCAAACACGATTTTAATCACATATTTGGTATTAGTTACTACAGCGTGATAGGTACATTTATTGCAATAAATGGGTCATACCCTAATGTACATATATACGACATATAAAAACATATACAGTATTTTTCGGTTAATTGACCCTACGGCTAATTGGTTTCCACGCTTAATTGAACCACATGATCGGGCAAAAATACATATTGCATACAAAAACCATGTAAATTTCCTCGGATAATTGATTTTCCCGCTTAATTGGTTCAAAATGCATGTCATCAAAAATAAATTTCCTCTTACTTTTACCCGGTTAATTGCATTATTATTGAAAAATAATCTGGCATTTTTGCACATGCATATTTGACATCATTTGTTGTATGTATATGCATATGAATTGTTTTTATTCTTTAAGTTTATGTTTTTTTTTTTTTGTAAAACCAATACATATATGAATTGTTTTTTAGTTTATAAATTTTATTTTTTTGTAAAACTATTGTGCACATAAATAGTGCATTTAATAGTACATACATACCTACAATAATAAAAACCTGCGTATACACATATACAGTTTGTCAAATAATTCTTTTCAAAAGTATAAGAAAACAAAATATTATTAAATGAAACACTAATAGCTTGTTTTAATTTTTGCAAAATTATTTTTTTTTTGTATATTTATTTTTTTAAATATGTTTGTAAACATACTGCATTGTAAAAAATTATAAGTCTTTCATAAGATAATTCTAATCGAGATAAAAAAAAATTATTCAAATTTCAAAGTGTCAAAAAAATGTTTTCAAAATTAAAAAATCAATGAAATTATTAAAAAAAATATGTTAATACATAAATATTTTTTGCCCTTAGTATTTTGTGTCCCCCGTGAGAATCAATTACTGACTGCAATCGCCGGCCCATTGAATGAATAAGCTTTTGTAAGTCGTATTCCTCAGGTATTTTTTCCCCATTCCTCTTTAATATATTGTATCAATTGTGTTTTATTTTTTGGAGATCTTTTCCCAACTTTTTTCTTCAAGAGGACACATAAATTTTCTATAGGGTTAAGGTCTGGACTTTGAGCTGGAGTATCAATCAGTTTTTTGCAGTTATATAATAGCCAGGATTTACAAATATACGATTTGTGTTTTGGGTCATTATCTTGATAAAATTTAAAGTTAAGTTTTTGCGGATTTTCTGGGTCAAAAAACCCAAATTTACGGGCGCTGCTGCATAAATCATTCTTTAATATATCAAGATACACTTCTTTAGTCATAATTTCATCCAAAATTTTTATCTCGCCAACTCCTCTACAAGATATACAAGCCCATGCCATAACAGACAACTTTCCGAATTTTACTGTTGGGATAATATTTTTTTTGTCAAGGGCCGTCAATGGCTTGCGCCAAACTTTTTGTGATCCATAGTGATAGTAAAGCATGAGCTTCGTTTCATCACAAAAAATTACGTCATCCCAGTACTCTGCTCCAAAACGAACGTGCTCAATAGCAAATGTGTATCTTTTCTCTCTGTTGTTCGCCGAAAGTAACGGTTTTTTTCTAGCTGTTCTAGAGAAGTATTGCTGTTTTTGAAGCACGTTCCGAACAGTCTTATGTGAAATAATAACTCCAAAATCATTATATATTTCGGATGATACTCCTCTGGTGCTGGAATGTGGTTTTTCCTCAACCATTTTTATTATTTTTCTTTCAATGCGCTGGGTCACCTTTTTTTGTCTGCCAGGGGAATGTTTTGCTTCAAGCCTTTTTTCTTTTTCGGCGCGGTTAATAATGTTGTAGACTGTCCTAAGATTGAGGGAAAACATTTCCGAGATTGCTTTGTGCGATTTGCCTTTATAATGATTAAAATACACTAACTGAACAATATCTTTGCTAACACGGTTTCCGGGCATTTGTAAAACTTTATTTTATAGTCACTTGTTACAGGAACGACAACTATTTGAAGAATAAATATAGTCCACTAATATGTTAGCATAGTAACATGCATTAATTTCCCTAATGTTTATTAATTACACAAAAAAATAACGGTTAATCTCTTCTTTTTTTGTTTTTGAAAACATTTATTTGACACCATAAATAAAATGTTCTCTTACATTTTTCATTTTGTTTTTGTACTATGCAGTCTTTTATGTTATATTTTGGCATCATCATATCTCACATAACCAAGATAACAGAATGTCCAAAAAATAAAAAAAGTTAAAAATAAATTAGCCAGTCGTATTTCGAACTGAAATTTTTTTGCATGATTTTTTCTAGCATTGAAAAGAATTATTTGACAAACTGTATGTACATTTTTTTCTGTTACTTGCATTTTTTTCGTTTAAGGTAAAAAAAAATCATTTTGAAAAACTTAAAGTGCACATATGCGATTTCTTTTAATTCATTAGTAGTTCCAATTATGCGTGAATTCTGTAATTGAACAAACTGTTCAATTAAACGGGATTCTTGTAATTGAACGAATTCTTCAATTAAGCGGGTATCGGCTAATTGGTTCCCCGGTTAATTGAACAAAAAGTTGTGCAAATTTTGATGTGCAATTAACCGAAAAATACTGTATTAAAAAGATATTTGTTAGAGTAGAATCTTTTTTTTTTTTTTTTTTTTGGTTATGCATTTCTTGTATGGTATAGTATAAACAGAAAGTAAAAAGCTTAAAAACATCAAGGTAATAAAACTAGATTCTGTTGCCATTGTGGATGTATAAAAAAAGAAAATATTAACAATTTTTTATGTAAGGACTGCGGTTATTACATTTGCTCAAATTGTATCACAAACATTGCGCAAAAATTTCGAATATCTGCAAAGTTATTGAACAAAATTTATTATCAATATAGATACTTTAATAAAAACATACTGTGATATATACTGTGATGTATTTAAAATAAATGGAATGTATGCCTAACGGGGATGCCAACCATTAAAAAAAGGGCAACGCACATGGCATAGTACCTCTGAGGTTGTGTGGAAAACTATGCAAATCAATTTTTAATTTAGTCACGTTTTAGTTGTAGATATACAAAATTTAATTTTAAACCGATTTTTTAAATAAAAATTATTAGGACTCAGTATACATATATCATGCGGCTGTTAGCAAATTAGCGATCTTTAATTCATCTAAAAAACAGTGTCATCGAATTTTCTTAATTTAAATGATTTGTTGTAAATAAAACAGTTTGTCGATTCCAATCGAAAATCGATATGGTATGGGTATGGAATGGGGTAGTAAGGCCTTGTGACTGAGAAATAAGGGCTTCCAGAAGGCTTGCTTACTCCTTCTTTCTACCGCTGGGTCTGATGCCTATTCAGCAGTTGATATGTATGTAGTAAGTACTAAAGTTTTTTCATATGCTGGATTCGAAAGAAAAAAAATTTAAATGAAACTAAACGCACATACATAGGTACAAACAATTTCCATAGAAACAGAAGACTTTTTTTATTTTTTATCATTTCTTAAAAAGTACAGTAGTTCTTGTTAAGTTTTTAAAAACCTAAAAACAAAAACAAATTGGATTTATTTGAACTTATGCCCAGGGTTGTTAGATGTGACGATTTTTCGTCATTTTGACGATTTTTTTTGAGAAAATACAGTAAAATGACGATTGACGATTTTTTTTACTAAAAGTAATAGTGTTATGACGATTTTCTGGCATCAATAAAACACTTACAAGAAATATTTACAATTAATTTGGGAACGGTCCAAAACGTAAAAATCAATTTTTCGAAATACAAAAATTATTGCAAATTAAACAAAAAATAAAAATTCTTCCCCCATCACAAGCCAGGCGGCTTTCATTAGAAGCATTAGTAATTCGAATTCTAGAGCCCCGATTTGCGTCGGTCCTATTTACGTCGCTTTTTAAAAATTGGTTAAATCCGCTTTGCGTTTTTATGATTTCGATTTGCGTCGCTACATACGATTGGATTTTTTCACTGAAGTCATAATCACATGTAAAGAATTTTTCTATTTGCGTGTAAAAAGGCGAATTCTCACTTAATTCTGTTAGGTAAGTTATTCTAAGTATAGTTGCGTGTTAGGAAGTAAGAAGTTAGCTCTTAATAAGAAGTTGTGTAGAAAAATGAGTGCAAAGAGAAGAAAATGCATTAATTTGGAACTAAAATTGGACGTAATAAAACGTTTCAAGTCGGATGAAAAGGCTGTTGATATAGACAGAATCCTTGGCTTAGCACCTTCAACAGTTAAAACCCATTGCAATAGTCATAACACTTAAAATTAATCATTTAAAGATAGATCGAGTTAATAGCAAATGAGATTCTATTTTTCTTTTCAAATGATAAATATGTTTCAGCCCACTTGCTGAAAAAAATAGAATAAAACTTAAGCATATCACTTTCTTTGTCATAAATAGAATTTTTTGCTAAAAATTTACATTTTTGAACCAATCAATGCAATAAATTGTCTCTGATTTGTTAAATTTAGATATTTGACGATTTTATTAAATTTTCGTGACGATTTTGACGAATTTTATTAAAACTTTTTGACGATTTTTTAAGAAAAAAGCCTAACAACCCTGCTTATGCCTACACCAATCATACCAACAAAGCGACTCGTACTCATACCAATTTACATTCGTCGTTAACGACAATTGTCTCATCGAGTGGGCAATGACTGCAATTGAGTTATTGCTTGCGCATCAATGAATTTAAACAATAAAAAAAACTCACACATGCACAAATCAAATGTTTACGAAACGATGTCAAAATTACCAACGTTAAGCGTATGAGTAAATCATGAATAATTGTGATTTTTGCAGTTCTCTGGTATGTACGTATATGCTTGCCGAAATAAAATAAAATATTGCCAATAAAAAAAATATCGAAAAGCTTAATAGGTAATTTTAATATCGTTTTTTAGGACATAAACAAATTAAATAAAAATCACCTGTGGTGAAGGGTATAATAAATTTTTTTTTTAAAGCTGGGGCAACCAAGACTCACTCGAACTTGAAACCTCAAGAGTCTTAGGCGGCAAGTTGCACAACTCGGCTACGAACGCTTTGACTGAGGAAGCGTTAAATTAAAATATATTGAGTCTACGAGTTTGTTTCTTTATTTGAGCGGCATATCACGTACATACATAAATGTTTATGGGGTTGTGTGCATAAAATTAAACGCATTAAAATAAAACAGCAAAAAAACAACAACCACAAATGATTTTTTTGAAAAATTACAGTCAGTCGTGTTTTTTTGGTCATATCTCAGTCATTTGTGGACCGATCTTGCTGAGTTTCAATAGCAAGAAATGGTGGACTATATGTGACATAAATAGCCGTTATCATGTCTGGAGTCTTCGGAAAACACATTTTAAGCGTAAAACGGACAGACGCACATCGTTAAATCAACTTCTCTCCTCATAAGGACCCAGAATATATATACTTTATAGGGTCTAAGATCAATATTGTAGAAATTACAAACGGAATGACAAACTTATATATACCCTTATCCAATTGTGGTGAAGGGTATACTAATATTGCTCAGCACTCTTCATCGATGTTTCGCAAGCTTTTGATAGAGTCTGGCATGAAGGCATTACATAAATTGAAGAAAAATTTACCAGCAAACACACACAAGCTGTTAGAAAGCTACTTAGTCGGTCGTCAATTTATTATTAAGGACGGCCAATTTCTTAAGTTCTCCTCAGCTAATTGGAGCTAAAGTCCCACAAGGCGGCATCCTGGGCCCTCTATTATACTTAATTTATACTTCGGACATGCCAACAAGCAACTACAACCGAACTTCAACATTTTCGGATGATGCAACTTTTGTAAGCTTGAACGAAGACCGTCATGAAGCATCTTGTTACTTACAGGATCATATATTTCAACTAGAAATATGGTTAAGACAATGGAAGATAATGGTCAATGAGCAAAAATTGGTACAAATAACATTCACCCTGCGCCGGGAATCATGCCTCCTATTATAATCAATAATCAAGTAATACCTCAACACTCGCATGTAAAATATCTCGGTATACATCTAGTTCGGCGATTATTGTCGAATGCCATACAGAGGCAAAATAAACTCAAATGAAACTAAAAGCAATTCATTGGCTTATTGGAAGAAATGCTGTCCTTAGTCACGATTGCAAGCTTCTATTTTACAACTCTATCTTAAAGCCTATACGGTATTCAACTATGGAGCAATGCATCGGCATCTAATATCGAAAAAATTCAAAGGCGTCAAAATAAACTTCTTGGAATAATCACAACCGCTTCCTGTGTCCATGTTCTGTAACTCTCGCGTCGAGAAACTTTTCGATTGAAATGTAACAAAAATGACATAGTATATTGAAACAAACAGCTGTTTTTCTCACTAAACTGTGTCTGTAACTTTTTGTGGCGTGTACAAGTTGTAACGTAAGGAAATTACTCGCCAATTTACAGAAAAAGTGTGGCTGTAACATTTTGTTGAAAAAAATTCCCGCTTTGGACTGTCAAATAAACTCACGGATAAAAATTGGGCGAGAAAAAAGTTTAACACGAAAGCGGCTCATACACTTGCAATAAAATTGTTAAATTTTACGTAGTGTACAATTATATCGCCAATGTGTATGTAATATTCGATGGTGGCACAATATATTGGCAACACCCTACAGATAATATTGGCCTACGTGGTCCATTGTGGCTTAAATGGACTACTTACAACATGGTCCAATCTACTGTAATATGGACCATGTAATAAGAAATTAACATGCAGTGATGCCAACAACTGCATGATGTATACTTTCCTATAGTTTACAGTATTACACATTGGAAGACCTGATGGTGTCCATTATTAATTGTTTATTTAAAAGCGAAAGTTTGTGAAAAAAAAGGTAAACAAATTAAAAATACCAAGTAAATATATTTAATAATAGCAATAATAGACTACACGAACCGCCATAAAAGGCGAAAAGAAAGTGAAATGTGTTGGCAACATTGTACAGTGCTGCTTATGTTATTCCTATAGGTTATGTCTACCTTTTTATTGAATGAGTGAAACCATTGGCGACCTATTGCACAATAAAGGACAAAATGGAAATAATATGGCGAATATCATATACAATAATATTGCAAGTGTATGGGCCGCTTAAGTCTGAGTTCATACGGCTCATGTCAAGGCGAATTTACACAAGGTAAACTCATCACGTGAGCCAAGATAGCGTCGACGAAATAGCGTCGAATTTGGGAATTTAAAAACCGGGAAAACAAAATACCCAAATTAGCGTCTTTTGCAGAATAAGAACAAAAAGTTAGCGTCGAATTTAGGAATTTAGAGGGATTTCAAAAAGTAAAAAAAAAGTTAGCGTCGAATTTAGGAATTTAAAAAGGGGAAGTAAAAATAACTAATATTTTTAATAAAAATACAAAAAATAGTTAACACAAATTAAAAAATACACATTTAGGAACAAAATAAGCGATGCGTACAAAAAATCGTACGGTCTGTTCCCGAGATATTTGGGTGCATCCAAAATGGTCAGTAAAAAGCGTTGCTGATTTATCCCATGGAACACAGGCTTTTGCACGGTATAAACTGTATATATTCTGAAAGTAAATCGTTTTCCGCACAAAATGAGCGATGCGTGCAAAAAATCGTTCGGTTAGTTCCCGAGATATTTGGGTGCATCCAAAATGGTCAGTAAAAAGCGTTGCTGATTTATCCCATGGAACACAGGCTTTTGCACGGTATAAACTGTATATATTCTGAAAGTAAATCGTTTTCCGCACAAAATGAGCGATGCGTGCAAAAAATCGTTCGGTTAGTTCCTGAGATATTTGGGTGCATCCAAAATGGTCAGTAAAAAGCGTTGCTGATTTATCCCATGGAACACAGGCTTTTGCACGGTATAAACTGTATATATTCTGAAAGTAAATCGTTTTCCGCACAAAATGAGCGATGCGTGCAAAAAATCGTTCGGTTAGTTCCCGAGATATTTGGGTGCATCCAAAATGGTCAGTAAAAAGCGTTGCTGATTTATCCCATGGAACACAGGCTTTTGCACGGTATAAACTGTATATATTCTGAAAGTAAATCGTTTTCCGCACAAAATGAGCGATGCGTGCAAAAAATCGTTCGGTTAGTTCCCGAGATATTTGGGTGCATCCAAAATGGTCAGTAAAAAGCGTTGCTGATTTATCCCATGGAACACAGGCTTTTGCACGGTATAAACTGTATGTATTCTGAAAGTAAATCGTTTTCTGCACAAAATGAGCGATGCGTGCAAAAAATCGTTCGGTTAGTTCCCGAGATATTTGGGTGCATCCAAAATGGTCAGTAAAAAGCGTTGCTGATTTATCCCATGGAACACAGGCTTTTGCACGGTATAAACTGTATGTATTCTGAAAGTAAATCGTTTTCTGCACAAAATGAGCGATGCGTGCAAAAAATCGTTCGGTTAGTTCCCGAGATATTTGGGTGCATCCAAAATGGTCAGTAAAAAGCGTTGCTGATTTATCCCATGGAACACAGGCTTTTGCACGGTATAAACACGGTATAATCTCAGGAACTAACCGAACGATTTTTTGCACGCATCGCTCATTTTGTGCAGAAAACGATTTACTTTCAGAATACATACAGTTTATACCGTGCAAAAGCCTGTGTTCAATGGGATAAATCAGCAACGCTTTTTACTGACCATTTTGGATGCACCCAAATATCTCGGGAACTAACCGAACGATTTTTTGCACGCATCGCTCATTTTGTGCGGAAAACGATTTACTTTCAGAATATATACAGTTTATACCGTGCAAAAGCCTGTGTTCCATGGGATAAATCAGCAACGCTTTTTACTGACCATTTTGGATGCACCCAAATATCTCGGGAACTAACCGAACGATTTTTTGCACGCATCGCTCATTTTGTGCGGAAAACGATTTACTTTCAGAATATATACAGTTTATACCGTGCAAAAGCCTGTGTTCCATGGGATAAATCAGCAACGCTTTTTACTGCCCATTTTGGATGCACCCACATATCTCGGGAACTAACCGAACGATTTTTTGCACGCATCGCTCATTTTGTGCGGAAAACGATTTACTTTCAGAATATATACAGTTTATACCGTGCAAAAGCCTGTGTTCCATGGGATAAATCAGCAACGCTTTTTACTGCCCATTTTGGATGCACCCACATATCTCGGGAACTAACCGAACGATTTTTTGCACGCATCGCTCATTTTGTGCGGAAAACGATTTACTTTCAGAATATATACAGTTTATACCGTGCAAAAGCCTGTGTTCCATGGGATAAATCAGCAACGCTTTTTACTGCCCATTTTGGATGCACCCACATATCTCGGGAACTAACCGAACGATTTTTTGCACGCATCGCTCATTTTGTGCGGAAAACGATTTACTTTCAGAATATATACAGTTTATACCGTGCAAAAGCCTGTGTTCCATGGGATAAATCAGCAACGCTTTTTACTGACCATTTTGGATGCACCCAAATATCTCGGGAACTAACCGAACGATTTTTTGCACGCATCGCTCATTTTGTGCAGAAAACGATTTACTTTCAGAATACATACAGTTTATACCGTGCAAAAGCCTGTGTTCCATGGGATAAATCAGCAACGCTTTTTACTGACCATTTTGGATGCACCCAAATATCTCGGGAACTAACCGAACGATTTTTTGCACGCATCGCTCATTTTGTGCGGAAAACGATTTACTTTCAGAATATATACAGTTTATACCGTGCAAAAGCCTGTGTTCCATGGGATAAATCAGCAACGCTTTTTACTGCCCATTTTGGATGCACCCACATATCTCGGGAACTAACCGAACGATTTTTTGCACGCATCGCTCATTTTGTGCGGAAAACGATTTACTTTCAGAATATATACAGTTTATACCGTGCAAAAGCCTGTGTTCCATGGGATAAATCAGCAACGCTTTTTACTGACCATTTTGGATGCACCCAAATATCTCGGGAACTAACCGAACGATTTTTTGCACGCATCGCTCATTTTGTGCAGAAAACGATTTACTTTCAGAATACATACAGTTTATACCGTGCAAAAGCCTGTGTTCCATGGGATAAATCAGCAACGCTTTTTACTGACCATTTTGGATGCACCCAAATATCTCGGGAACTAACCGAACGATTTTTTGCACGCATCGCTCATTTTGTGCGGAAAACGATTTACTTTCAGAATATATACAGTTTATACCGTGCAAAAGCCTGTGTTCCATGGGATAAATCAGCAACGCTTTTTACTGACCATTTTGGATGCACCCAAATATCTCGGGAACTAACCGAACGATTTTTTGCACGCATCGCTCATTTTGTGCAGAAAACGATTTACTTTCAGAATACATACAGTTTATACCGTGCAAAAGCCTGTGTTCAATGGGATAAATCAGCAACGCTTTTTACTGACCATTTTGGATGCACCCAAATATCTCGGGAACTAACCGAACGATTTTTTGCACGCATCGCTCATTTTGTGCGGAAAACGATTTACTTTCAGAATATATACAGTTTATACCGTGCAAAAGCCTGTGTTCCATGGGATAAATCAGCAACGCTTTTTACTGACCATTTTGGATGCACCCAAATATCTCGGGAACTAACCGAACGATTTTTTGCACGCATCGCTCATTTTGTGCGGAAAACGATTTACTTTCAGAATATATACAGTTTATACCGTGCAAAAGCCTGTGTTCCATGGGATAAATCAGCAACGCTTTTTACTGACCATTTTGGATGCACCCAAATATCTCGGGAACTAACCGAACGATTTTTTGCACGCATCGCTCATTTTGTGCGGAAAACGATTTACTTTCAGAATATATACAGTTTATACCGTGCAAAAGCCTGTGTTCCATGGGATAAATCAGCAACGCTTTTTACTGACCATTTTGGATGCACCCAAATATCTCGGGAACAGACCGTACGATTTTTTGTACGCATCGCTTATTTTGTTCCTAAATGTGTATTTTTTAATTTGTGTTAACTATTTTTTGTATTTTTATTAAAAATATTAGTTATTTTTACTTCCCCTTTTTAAATTCCTAAATTCGACGCTAACTTTTTTTTTACTTTTTGAAATCCCTCTAAATTCCTAAATTCGACGCTAACTTTTTGTTTTTATTCTGCAGAAGACGATAATTTGGGTATTTTGTTTTCCCGGTTTTTAAATTCCCAAATTCGACGCTATTTCGTCGACGCTATCTTGGCTCACGTAAACTCATCTCGTCAGCCGTTCATCAGCTGTATCCACGGCGAATTAAAAAAACGGTGAAACGTCAAAATATTGTTTTGTTTCTATACTGAAATTTGACAACAAGTCGGAAAATTTCATGAACAAAATACATGGGGCTTTTTGTAGTTGTAGAGTTGCACTTACCTTGTATAAATTCGCCTTGGCTCATGTCTTACTTGGTGGCCCCACGATCAAGTTTTTCCTTTCAATTCCCTTAAATTTGCAATACAATCTCACTTTTTTACTAAACACTCACACTTTTTAAATTGACCACGAGATTGCTTTCAATTTCACCTCTCCATTTGTTTGCAATTTTACTATCAATTTAACAGCTGATTACATGTTAGTGCTTATAAATTGTTTTTTTACGACATCTTGAAAGTTTATTGCTTACAAATTGAGTGCAGCCTACGTCACAGCTTTCAATTTTTGTAAATTTTGACAAGCAGTATATCTATGTAAAAGACTATCAAGAACAACTTGATCGTGTGGCCGCAGGGTTATTGACATCATTGTTCCTTTTTCTTCTTTGAACATGAATTGCCGTTCAAATGGTTCATGTCATGTTGACGACATGTTTTTTATTTTGTATAGTCGTGCGTATGCATGTGTGCTTTTTTGATATTGAAAACAAAAACAAAATAATACAACGAATGAAAAAGCAAAGCGTTCTGACGGTACATGCATCGGTGTACTCGTTTCTTTTCCCCTCGTCCCTCTCGCCTATAAAGTAGCAATCATGTCTTATTGACATGATTTTTTCTTTTTCTTCTTTGAACATGAATTGGCGTTCAAATTATTCATGTCATGTTGACGACATGTTTTTTTATTTTGTATAGTCGTGCGTATGCATGTGTGCTTTTTTGATATTGAAAACAAAAACAAAATTCAACAACGAATGAAAAAGCAAAGCGTACTTATCTTAAGCGGCCTATACACTTGCAATATTATTGTATAATATATTCGCCATATTATTTTAATTTTGTCGTATATTATGCAATAAGTCGCACAATGGTTTCAATTTAAATATTGCTCAACTTTCATTCAATAAAAAGGTAAACATAACCTATACTACCCGTCTCCACCATCCATCAACTTGGTAAGAACAGCATGTCGCGCATGAATTCTACTCGTGTAGACTGTTCATGTTCATGTTTCGTCCATGTGCTGCCATCGTTGCCTAAACATTCGTCTTAGCATCCATGTGCGCCATGATGTTGGCCATACAATGTATTTTCTGTATACAACCAAACGCCACAACAACAAAAATTGTGGTCAATCAGAACATGAACATCAACACGTATTCGCCACATACAAGAACGTGAACAAATTAATACCGTTGGTCTGCCGGCGTTATGGTCATGTCATGTTCAAATCGAAAGCGCATGGAGACGTGGGGATAGGAATAACATAAACAGCATTGTACAATGTTGCCAACACATTTCACTTTGTTTTCGTTGTGCAATAAAAATCAAAAGTCTTGATTCTTGCCAATATATTGTGCCACCTTCGAATATCACATACACATTGGCGATATAATTGTATAATACGTAAAATTTAACAATTTTATTGCAAGTGTAGGAGCCGCTTTATAGGCTCATACACCGCTGGACCGATTTTTATAAGGTTTGACAGTATATTACCGATGGTTTGAAAAGAACAATAGGCTATATAATTTTTCGAAATTATTAGTGGAAGGTGGCTCCTCCTATTCAAAGCTTACACTTATTTTCGTCAATTTTAAAAACTTTATGAGTAAAGTAAATAACATTTACGTTATTTTTAACAATTGCTGGCCGTATAAAGAAATTAGTTAGATGAAATTAGGGGAATTATGTTGCTTGGGATCTATCGAGACAATTTAGTTTAATACCTACCAGAGAACTGCAAAATCAACTATTTTTGTTGATTTATTCATACGCTTAAATTTACATTAACTCTATGCCTGCAAAACAAAGTTCAACTTTGGTAATTTTGACATCGTTTTGTACACATTTGATTTGGGCATGTGTACATGAAAGTGCTTTGCTTGCATTTATTGTTGGAGAACGCAATAACGCAAATAACACAATCGCACAAAGCCGTTCTCTGATACCTACCTTACCTTTTGTTCAAAATTTTTTAGCAAACTAAAAGTTGTGAATTTAATGAAAAAATACTAACTGCAAATCGAAAAAAATTTCAGATACAATCTTCAGTTAACTAAAACTACAAAAGTTAGTAAAACCGTGAATATAAGCAAGTAGTTTTTAACCAGAAAAACAAAAAAAACTGAATTGGATAAAGTATAAAATCTGTAAAATTTGAGAAATGTTTTAGAATCGGTAGTGAGCCGCTGAGAGATGTTTGAAAATCGCTAGATTTCCCGCTTACCTCTAAAACGTATTTTTTCCCCGCAATTGACATATAAAAAAGCTAGATTGGTTATTTTTGTGTTGGAAAAGGTAACCCTAGGTCTACACTAAAGATAAATATCTCAGCAAGTTGGCAATAACATAGCGTCTTTACCTGACAATTTTTTGTCATACCAAACGTCAAACTTCATATTAAAAAACGCTGACAAAAATTTTCGAGTTTTTTTTTATAGACTTTGACGTTTGGTATGACAAAAAATTGTCAGTTGAAGACGCTATGTAACGTCGGCAGAATAACAGAGCAATATTTCTTTTTGCTCAGCTTATGTTAAAGGCATGGGAAAACGTATTTGTGTTAACTCATAATTTTAGAGAAATCAAGACAGAAGGTGCCAAGGTATATTTATAGCAGTGATGTCAGCGTCATACACAATTGTGTAAATTAATTCACACACATTCTTCACACGCATTCTTACGCTCTTTCATTTAGTCCACGAGAGTACACAATTAGTCGTCGATTATCAAGCGACGGGTGCACATGCGGCGGATGCTTACGTATTTTTTAATCTTTATTAAGAATACTTGTCTCTTTATTCACTAATACTAATGTAAAGCAATACAACCACAATTGACATCACTGATTTATAGCAGGTAGCCACGAGATTACAACAATTGTACAATAAAACAAACAACAGGGATTTTTATTGTTGTTATGCGATACGAACTGTCATACAGCAAAGGGGTTGATAAGAGACAAAAGATAGGGACAAAAAACTTGTTTACGTGTTTACTATACAACATTTGACAGTTCGTATCGCAAAACAAGCAAATAAAAGATAAACAGCTGGCTTTCCGAGATTACCTGCTATAAATATACCTTGGAAGGTGCTGTGTAAAAATGACGCCATCTTACAAAAATTTTATTTATTATTATAAATTTTTACTTATTCGACTTATTTTTTAAATGTATATTAATTTGTTTAAGCTTGAGATCTTTTTTTATATCAAATATTAATTTTTATTAAATTTATTTTTTTTGTTAAAATTTTTACGTGTTATTTACTTCGTTTTCTTTATTCAACAGGGCGGAAGTACTTTTGTATATCTCAAGTTAGCTGCAGTTCTTCATTAAGACGTAAGTTAGCTGCAGTTCGGGTGTTGCCAGATCGCATAACATGCTAGTGTTATCTCTAATATCATTACAATATCGGCCGACCTGACAACACAATCGACCTCGATTAACAACTTTCCTAATTTACTTATTCTAAAAATTCGTTTTCCAAGAATTCATAATCTTCGTATTCGGAAGTGTTGCCTTCAGATTCTGCATAATCTTCGGTTACATTCTTTTTTGGTTGCAGCCACTTTTTCAGTCTACTAGAATCGACAATTCCAACATATGGCGTCTGAGTGATTTGACAATTGTCAACATCTGAATAGGGTCCACGATATTTTGGTATGAACTTCTTGTTCACCCCCGCGGTTGTATCAACATTCTTAAGTACTACGTATTCTCCGACATCAAACGATTTAGCCTGTTTGTGATGCTGATTAAAATAATCCAAACTATACGATTGTGATTTCCTAATAGCTTCTGAAGCTGTATTTCTAATAGAATGTAGGTCCGTCGCCTCATCAATGTACCATTCCTGTAGGTATTCAGTCAACTCATCCATCGTCCCGCCCCTTTGTTCAGTCCCGAACAACATTATGCTCGGTGATTGTCTTGTCGTACAATGGACATTAATAGCAAATTCAACGAGTGACAATTTTTCCACCCAGTCGGAATGTTCTATAGGCTCTGTGAGCTTGGCAAGAACTGCCCTTAACTCTTTACCCTTTCCACCTGTCCATTCGACTGAGGCGAACCCACCGAAATTTTCACATGCCTAATATTACGCTCAGAAAGGAATCTAGAAAACTTATTCGACGTGAAACATGTACCCCGGTCGCTAATTATGCGCCGCGGCCTGCTATAATACTCGAAATATTTCCTTAGTGCACAGCATACCTCTTTTGTTCCCGGTGAGTTTACAGCGTAAAGTTTCGTAAATTTCGTAAAGGCATCAATCACAACTAAAACATGTTTTCGTTTAGACCTTATTGAGGGCAAAGGACCATAATGGTCGATATGTAATGTATCAAAAGACACCGGTTTCTTCTCAATACTATATAAGTTTCTTCTATTCTTGTCCATTGGCGTTGAATAGTATATGCACTTTCAGCAATTTTTAATAAATTTGTTGAGTTTATCCCGCATTTTGAGAAACCAATAGTTCCTTTGTATCCGATTCGCACACTTTTCTATACCTACATGCCCGTAATTTTTATGAATTAGTCGCATGATATTCTCCTCCATTTCCGATGGGACATATAATTGTTTCCCTCCCTGTGGCCCGGAGCGAAAAACCAGCCCGTTTTCCAGGGTATACCCCTCCAGGTCTCCTACTTCAAGCTTATCTCGAATCTCCCTAATTTTATTATCCCTTGACTGAGTGGCCTGAATATTAAAATCTACATCGTTCTGCTCAATAGCAGCTATACAGGGTAAACGACTTAACGCGTCGACATGAGCCATCAATTCGCCCCTTCGATGCCTGACCTTAAAATCAAAATTTTCTAATTCCAAAGCCCAACGAGCTATCCTCGGGTTTATTAACATTTTGCCCAAAGTCAGTGCCAATGAGTTACAGTCTGTCACGACTGTAAATGGAATTCCCTCCAGGTACACGCGGAATCTTCTAAGCGCGTAGATTATCGCAAGTGCCTCCAACTCAAAGCTGTGGTATTTCGATTCCGCAGAAGTAGTGCACTTTGAGTAGTAAGCTATAGGGTGAAATTTCACGTCCCCCTGTTTCTATAAGAGGACTGAGCCATAGCCCTTTGTACTAGCATCCGTGTGCAGTTCTGTCTCAAACTTAGGGTTATATACTGCGAGAACTGGCGAATTTACTAATCCATTCTTCAGTGTTTCAAATGCCGCTGTGCAATCGCCCGTCCACTCAAATAGTTTCTCCCTTAAACTGGTTAATGGTCTCGCTATTTTCGAAAAATCCTTAACAAAACGTCTAAGAAATGAAAACAACCCCAAACATCTCTGTAATTCGCCGAAGTCAGAGGGCATCGGGTATTCCAGAATGGTCTTAATATGCTCACTGTTTGGGCGTATACCCCTTTCACACGATAAGCTAAGTAGTCTTATTCATAATATGCAAATTTACACTTTGTTAAGTTCAGCTTCAAGCCAGCCCCACTTAAGGGCCGAAGAACTCCCCTGAGTATACTTAAATGCTCCACAAATGTCTCCGTGGCGATACTAATATCATCCAAATAAACTACAATCTTCCCTGAGTCTATAAATTCCCTCAAAATCTTCGTTATAAAACGTTGGAATACGGACCACGCATTCTTCAGGCCGAAGGGCATATAACAAAATTCGAATTGACCCAAGGGTGTAACAAACGCCGTGTGAAAACTATTCTCTAGGTCCAAGGTCGAAAAATATTTCTTGTTGCCCAAGTAGTCCAAACAGTCCTCAATCGCCGGCAGAGGAAAATTGTCCTTCAATGTGATCTTATTTAACGACCGGTAATCTACGCACATTCTCAAATCCCCATTTTTCCTTCTCACTAATACAATCGGGGAGACATAAGGAGATTCGCTAGGGCGAATTATCCCCTTCTGCAAAAGTTCCTCTAGTTTCGCCTTCACCTCGCCACGCTCGCGATATGAAAGTCGCCTCGGCCCGCAGTATACGGGTACGTCATTCGTCAATCTGATTTTCATACTATAATCCGCCGGCGCACGAGAATCAGACGGACTGTAAAAATACTCCTCCCTTATCACCGACCTAATCATTTCATTGTCCCTAGTCCCTAGATCCTCATTCACATTTACCGTAGCCTCAACTAGACAAATCGTTTGCATTAATTCCTTACATTCTTCGTTTTCGTCTACCACATCCAAGCATGGCTCAACATAACCGATAGAAACCCTCACCTCGGAAAAATCTGGGGTTTCATCACCTACGAAAGTTTTATTATCAATTTTACCAACAAATTCAAATTTTTTAATTCTATTACTATCTTCCGCTTTATTACCTCGGGGTGGTAAAATATTGGCCTCATTATTTTCAATAAAAGCGGATGGAACCATGTTCACATATTGTGGGTCTTTATATAAATTAAAAAACATAAGCGCACTGATAAGATTTCTATCCGGTTTTTTATTAAAATTATTTAAATTCATTTTCAATAACATATTTTTGTTGTAACTTAAAATTTGCATTCCTTGGCATAAATAAATATTTCATTTATAAAGTAGGTCACGACCCAGCAGAAGTGGTACAACCGACTCTTCATCAGGCAAAATAAAGAATGAATGATTTATTCTTATATTTTCAAAACAAATTTCACAATCAATCTGACCAAACGTACTTAAACTGTAATTCCCCACACCGCGATATGAGGTTAATTTTTTAGTTCCATCTATAGGAAATGGGATGGTGGATCTTCGGATACAACTAATTGGGCTACCGGCATCGAGTAAAGAACAAATATCATTTAACACAGTGCGCTTATATTTATGCAGAAAGGCAACACTTACCGTCTGATATGGTTCTAGTGTCTCACTGGCTCCTTCTATTATGGCAGCAGTTGTCCTCTTCTTCCTGGGGCAATCTTGATGAAAGTGGCCTACATCGGCGCAAACAAAGCAGGAATTTGCAGGGCGTTTAGGCTTCGGGCAACGGTCCTGAAAATGCCCAAAACGGGAACAATTAAAACAGCGTACCTCGGCATCGGGTGATTTCATGGTGTCACCTCCACTAGCAGTCGCTGTCTTCGTTTTGTTAGCTGTGCTGGTCCTTGCCTTGTTGATGCTTGTATGGCGCCGTTGCTCATAACAGTCCATGCGCTTTACCAGCTCATCAATTGTGTCAACGTTATATAAAGATGCAGTAGCTAAATTGCTGTCCGGTATGCCATCGATTATAATATCTACCAACTCCCGTTCTTCGATGTCGGCCTGAGCCGCTATTACCTGCATTGAAACTAAATAGCTGATGCATGACTCGTCTGGTCTTAATGTTCGGCTCCGGAGTTGGCGATATACATACTTCTTGCCTCGAAATAGTGCGTTTAAACAATTTTACAATGCTATTCTTAAATTGGGTGTACTCTAGCAAGCCCAGATTCGCAGCATACTTTTTGGCTGTACCCTCAAGTCTACGGCGGATGCCAACGCACTTTTCTTTATCTGTGTACCCGCACATATTTGTATAATCGTCAAATTGCGCGAACCATTTTGTCACATCATAGTGGTCGTCGCCGCTAAACAAGGTTACTGCGGCGTCAAGTTCAGCCAGATCGATGCGGTGGGCAGTTTGTGGACTGCGTTCACCTCCCTCTTGTTCTCTAATTTGTTGTTGCAGTTTTAATACCTCCAATTGGAGTTGCAAGCCCTTGAGTTCTTCCTCCAGGGGTACGCTTTGTTGGCTTGTGGCAGTATTACGTACGGCAGCAGTAGGAACAACACGCGAGACAGCAGTGGGTACAGCGGTATGCACAGCAGTATGCACAGCAGTAGTTACGGCAGAATAAACAGCAGTGGGTACAGCATAGGCGGAAACACCAGCAGAGATCTCATCAGCGTTTGAGATTTCAACAGCAGTCTTCTTTTTGAAAACATACCGCGGCGGCGGCAGCACCAATGGCCGAAAAATTTCCCTCCGCTTCGATGCTAACTTTGGCGGTAGCGTTTACCTCATCAATTTCGGGATGACCGGTGAAAGCAGCAAGGGCAGACGTACCTTCGTCAACAAGCATACTATTTTTCGGTGTGTCCGCACTGTGCTCGAAATCATTTTGTATTTTCGGTCAAATAGATTAAGCCCCTCACACAATATCCTCAGTTGGCTTAATGAAGCTGACTCGGGATACTCGACTTTTGCATCATTCAGCAACGCTATCAATGATAGCCGTGATGGCCTTAAATCCATTGTTAAAAGTCGAAGCAGCAGTGGTCAAACTTTAATTTTAATATTTCTCTATAAATTGTTTATTTTAGGGTTTTTTGATAAGTTGTAACCCCACACCTGACTTTTTACGTGTTATTTACTTCGTTTTCTTTATTCAACAGGGCGGAAGTACATTTTGTATATCTTAAGTTAGCTGCAGTTCTTCGTTAAGACGTAAGTTAACTGCAGTTCGGGTGTTGCCAGATCGCATAACATGCTAGTGTTATCTCTAATATCATTACAAAATAAAATTTATATTTTTATATAAAAAAGAACTCAAGCTTACACAAATTAATATAAATTTAAATAATAAAGATCGAATAAGAAAAAAATTATATTAATAAAAATAATTTTTAATTTGTTTTTAGTGCTTATTTAATTCTTTAATTTATTTATTTTCTTTCCCACACAATTTGCTTCTATTTTTTTCTTCTTTGCGTCTTTTTTTCAATTGACAACCAAATTTGACGTTTTATGTTAGCAATAGTTGTCAACAAAAATGAACTAACAATTATTGCAACATAAATTGCCGGCAATAAATATGTACAAAAAATTGCTGTCTACATTAAAGATAACATAATTTTGACATTTACTGCAATATATGTCGCAATAATTATCTTTGGTATAGACGGGCAGTAACCAATATGGGAAAAATATCCACAAGTACACATTGAGAAAAAAAGTAACCAATTTTGGTTAAAAGTAACCAAAACGGCAACGCTGTTCTTGGCAAATTTTTTATTGTTTAATTATTTGCTTTTACCCCAGGTCTTGTTACATATCCCTATGGGTGTTTGCATTAACCCCCAACATTGCTATGGCCGTGATGCCAACCAGCTCAGCATGCACATCTATCAAGGTAGGTTCCAACCCAACCATAGCACACGGACATGAACACATAAAACTAAAAAGGTAAACTACAAAAAAAAAACTATCATCAAACGCAAACTAGTCACTGAAAAACACTCATGAGTAAGAACGAGGTGATTTCCGTCCTTTAACTGCCCTCCCAACCTTGGACACATTTTATTTTTACTCCTAATCAGATATAATTGTGTCCCCTAAAGCACACACTCACTCACATACACTTACCTCACAATTACCAAATCCAAATAAAGAAAAACTTAGAGCACAAACATTTTCTGTTTACAAATCTTAATACAAATTACATATTTTATTCAAATTAAAAAGGGAATAGAAAAATTCTCTAAAAGAAATGTATGAAAACAAATTATCAATAAATTCTGTTTAACTCAAAACTACAATTAAAATCTTAACATTATAATCACTAACCTATACATAAGTACATCTATGTGGCTATAATGTTGTGCCTAAATTTACCATAAACGACTAAGTTATATAAAAAAAAACAATGCCTTCAAACAAAACAATTTTTATACCGCTTCAACTAATTTCAGAAATCTGTGATAATATATTTTATACTTTAATTAATTTTTCATATTTTTTTTCTTCTAGCTTAATACACCCTACCTAAAGGAGCTCTCTTAGGCGGTCTATATGACCATGCAATTTATGGACACAAAAATAAATTTCACAACTAACCCTTCACAAATTCCCTTTAGAAGGCTTTATAAAAATGCTTGCTTCTTTTGTTCCGGCTAATTCCTTTTTTTTATTTAAATAATACTAATCAAAAATTTAGGCCTAACAAAATACCCTTACACAACAACAAAAAAATACATAAATAAAATTAACTTCTAGTTACATATACTGAAACCTACATAAATACATAAAAATAAATTAATTTAATAAATAATCTCATTTACCCTAACTAAAACTATTGTTATATTTATTCAAAATTTGTTTGTTTGATTTCTTTCTTTTTTTTTTATATTGGTGCTGAATAACCTTCAGAGAATTAACCGGGCTTCTATTAATAATATTCCATCCAGCCAAATCAATATGGCTGTCTTTTTACAAAAATGGCTTTTTCTTCTTTATAAAAAAAACTTGACGCTTCTAATTTATAATGCAGGTTACCTGTTCTCCAGTTACTTATATCTGACCGGGTTTGTTGGCTACGTGTCTGTCTCCACTTCCTCCAAAACACCCGGAACAGTTCTTGTGGGAATGGCCCTTGAAAACACACTGTTGGGCCTCCCACACTTAATTTCTTCTTCGTAACCGCTTCCTGTTCCTATTAAAAATTTTCTTATAAGAATTGGTTTCTAACCCAAATACAAAAAGAAGACATTCGTTTCCTACTTACTCGTTCTCAATAATCTTAACCACTTAAAAACACTTATTTATCAGTTTTATTAAAAAAAAAACGTTAAACATAAATTTAACTTTAAATTTCTTTAAACTCTGTCACCAATTGCACCCGTTTTAATCGTTTGTTTGCACACAAATGGCGATTTTTGGCTTAGTCTCTACCTTCTGTATCTAAAAGCTTTTTGAGTACCTACAATTGTTCACCATTTTTGGATTCTAATTTCCAATTGGTTTCTAGTTTTTTTTTTAACTAATCTCCATTTAAATTTTCCAATTGTCATAGATTTTACCAATCAAGTGATCCCAGACTACTTTAGTGCTAACATTATCGTCACCTTGATTTCCATTCACAATATCTATCCTTCATGTTGGCAGTACCATGCATCCTATTTCATTACCTTTTTTTTCCAACTAAGAATCCCATTTTTATTAACACATTTTATTTGCCAAAGAACCATTATCACGCACAAAACCAAACGCAATAAAAAAAAACCAAATAAATTAATAAAACCATAATATCAAAACAAAAAAACAAATTGGTCAAACCCCATGAACAACAAAAACTACAAATCAAAACAAAAACAGATTAAACGCCAACAGAAGGCAAAACCACCCCTCCTTGGACTTTTACACCAGCCACAATCAAAACTGCAGCCGGCAAACGACAAGCCACCAAAAACAAAAAAATAAAATAAAACACCATCCCTCCAACCAAACAACATTTACCCCACACATTCTGGCACCCGCTACAGCTGCTGCATCACAATACAAAAAAATATTTTGTGCACCCAACTGCCGCAACAAAACACCGGGGCTACAAAGTTTACGCCAGTAGGACTGGTGTGCGTGCAGATTTGCACTGCAACCATATAGGAAACCACAACAAACAAAATGCACACGTGGGGAACTCCCACACCCTGAAGAAGAGTCTTAAGCCGGGCAATACGAGGTAAGTTTTTTTTCAGTACTTTAAAATGTTCCCTACTTACTTTCTACTTCCCTCAGGTGACGGTATCCTCAGCATTTTCTCGCAAATGTCGTGAACAACCACATTTTAAATTACATGACACGATTCCATTATAATTTTATAAACCTAAAAAAAATGAAAACGTGTTATAATAAATATTTTATATCTTTTTGGTTGAGAATTACTTTTAAGACGTAACAATGTCCAACTTTTAGTTCATTTTTAAGAGCGAATGCAAAAAACTCAAGGTCCATTATGTTATCGAGAAAAAGTTAGCGAATCTCTATGTAGGATGAGACCTTAACCCACCATTATACGCCGACTTTTATAAGGGTAAATCCAAGCAAAAACGAATAGAAAACCTCCGCAACACTTGCCTTCGCAAGTAGTCCGCCAAAATCAAGTCGATCAGTGGCCTTAATGGGCGAAAAAGATTTCGACGCAACTATCCAAAATACGTAAAATTTACTCATACTGTGTGAGATATGCATCGTAGATTTATGCTACTCGAAAACAAACAACTATTTCAAAAGTTTTTTACTCGTCTTATTTGATCTAATTAACATAAATATGAAATGCTTTAAATTTTTACGTTTAGCTTTTTCATAACTTTTCTACTTTTGCTTTCCCTTGTTGCTCGTTGTTGCCTGGAGGCAAGAATCCGTTTTAATGAAATTACTCCTTTAAAAACTCTTTTTTTTTTCAATTTAAAAAAAATACGTATTTGTTTTAATGTTAACCTCTATGTGAATTAATTGAGTATTCGCAATTTTAAGTTGTTGAGTTATAGAGGGTTTATCCTTCAATAAAAGGCTATCTTTCAGATTAAACAAATATTTCGTCTTCTGTTTTCTCATTTGGATTCAGGTTTTTTTCTGCAAACTATTGCGGGTTAGATTGATACTTAATCAAAAAAAAAAACACAACCTTATGTATCTCGTATATATGTATTACGTGTATCATTTCATGTATAATTAAACACCATTTATAAATATGTATTGTATAATTACAAAAACACAATGTGTATACATACAATAGGTAAACGGGACGAACACAAACCTCGAAACTTAGTTCCAATATTGCACTCGCTACCCTATGCCTAACCTCTAACCCTATATTGCACTACCAAACCAATTATCACAGAAGAAATATATTGCACTTATTATCACATTTTAATGTCTTTAGCATGAAATATGCCCATAGGCTTGCCTTGCAACGATTCCATTTCATACATATTGTTACCTATTGGCTTCGTTATGCGACATTTAATGTATTTTCGACAAAATTTCGAATTTATATTATTCTTAAAGTCTGACAATGCAAAATTTCTTCTGAATACTTCTTGTCCTGGACTAAAATTAACCGTTCTTGCTCTCCTATTATATCTTTCCGCGCTTTTTACGTATGCATCGCTTAGGTTTTGCTTAATTCTTTCCCGTAGTGTCGTCATTCTATCACAGTTTTCTAAATTATCTATCTCATGATCAGTCATTGACTTTAATTTTCGCGCTAATTTGTAGTCGCCCCCATTTAAGAATACATGGTACCCGAAAAGAGCGAAAAAAGGTGAAAACCCTGTGGCTGAATGAACGGAAGTCCTAAGTGCACACTCTATCTCAGGAAGATATAAATCCCAGTCTCTATGGTCGGTTTCCAGATAAGCCCTAATGGCAGCTAACACAGATTGGTTAACCCTCTCGGCCGCATTTGATTGTGGGGAATAAAACGCGGTTTTTAAATGAGTTATTTTGTATGTACCTATCATTTCCTTAAATTGCTTCGAAACGAATTGCTGTCCATTGTCGCTATGAAGGACCTCAGGAACTCCAAATTTCTGAAATACTTCCTGCACAAGAAATTGGACAACATTCTTTGAGGTAGCCTCCCTCATTGCCTTTAAAAACACAAACTTGGTAAAATGATCCACTACAATAAAAATGTACGCATTTCCGTTTTTAGACCGCGGATATTTCCCTAAAAAATCTACATATATTTTCTGAAAAGGTCGGTCCGTTTGCACCCTACACCCTATCGTCGGCATGGTATGTTGGTTAACCGATTTGGTCTCCTTACAGATCTGACATTGTCGGACATATTGTTGTACTTGAAGTACCATTCGTGGCCAATAATACAACCTTTTAAGCCTTTCAAGAGTTTTTTTAACTCCTCCATGGGCTGCTGTGACGTCATTGTGAGCCTTTTCAATTAAAATGTGAGTTATTTCCTGGGGAATCCACAACTTCCATACATTTGTATCTACATAGTCCAAGTTTTCACAAATTGTCCTTTTAAAAATTCTTCCGTTTTCCACACGTAGGTCAGGTAATTTGTTTTGATTTTCCTCAATACTTTTTATTATTTGCAAGTACTCATCGTTTTCAAAAGCAGTGGTTTCGAAATCAAAAAACTCGTCATCAACCACTAATTCTTCAACTGGCATTCGCGACAGCATATCTGCGACAACATTTTCCTTACCTCGACGATGTTCTATGTCGAAATCGTATGCCTGCAGTTGAAGTGACCACCTTGCTAAACGCCCACTTAGGTCCTTAAGGGACATCAGCCATTTCAAGCTGGCGTGATCGGTTATAACGGTGAACTTCATCATTTCGACATAAGGCCTAAAACGTTTAACAGCTAGCACTGCAGCTAGGCACTCCTTTTCGGTTACCGAATAGTTCTTCTGACAGTTGTTTAGTTTTTGCGAGTAAAAAGCGATAGGATTTTCTTCCTGACCCAACTTTTGGAAGAGCACCGCCCCCACTCCATACTCTGAGGCATCGCATTGTATAAAGAAAGGCCTACTAAAGTCCGGGTGACGCAAAACTGGCGCAGTAGTGAGTGAAATTTTTAATGTTTCGAACGCTTCTATCGCCTGGGTTGTCATATTAAACTTTTTCCCTTTCTTTAATGTGTCTGTTATAGGTGCTGAGATACTGGCAAAATCTTTAATAAAGCGCCTATACCATCCAGCAGTTCCCAAGAAGCTCCTAACCTCCCTTGCCGTTTTTGGTACCGAAATCTTTTGCATGGCCTTAACTTTTTCCGGGTCCGTTTTTAGCATACCACCGCCTATTATAAATCCCAAGTACCTTAGCTCTTTAAAACAAAATAACGATTTCTTTAAGCCAATTGTCAAATTTGCCTGTCTTAAACATTCCGCCACTTCCCCTAAAATCTTCAAATGAGTCGAAAACTGTTCGGATATAATGAGGAGATCATCCAAATAGATAAATACGTTCTGCTTTAGTCTCGCCGGTATCACCCTATCCATTAGGCGACAAAAACGCTGCGCCGCGTTGCATAGACCAAACGGCATTACACGAAATTGATACAGCGGTCGACCTGGAACTGTGAAGGCCGTATAAGGCTTTGCCTCCTCCTCCAGCTCAATTTGCCAAAAAGCATATTTTAGGTCAACACTGCTTATATAATGCGTTTGGTCTATGCGGCTTAAAATGCCATCTATATTCTGTAGGGGATACGCGTCCTTTACAGTCACCGCATTAAGCTTACGCGCATCTAAACAGAACCTGTTTTTACCCGGTTTTCTAACTATGGTGGTCCTATTCGACCAGGGACTATTACTTTCCTCGATTACCTTCAGTTTTAACATATTATCTATTTCTGCATATACTATGGCCTGAACTGCAGGGGAAATTGGGTAATGTTTATCCTTTATCGGATTTGTACCCTCTACTAACTTTATTTCGTGTTTTTCAAGATTTGTACATCCCAAACCATTTTGCTCAAATGAGGGGAATTTTTTTATTGTTTCATCCAGCTGTCTTTGTTGTTGTTGCGTTAATATATGTTTGTTTAGTTTATGCGGTAAATCTTCGTTTTTTATTTTTTTTATTAATTCTGTGCTTATTTCAGAAACTGGTACTATTTGTGGGGCTATTTTAAACGCCCGCCAAAAATCTATCCCTAAGTACATTTTCTGCTCCAAATCAGGACACAAGTAAAACATTATATCCTGCCTATTGCCATTGTACTCGACTTCCAATCTGCATTTTCCTAAAATTCTGTGTTGTTTACCACTAGCCGTGCTTACCTTGCTAAAAATATTAACTATTTCTGCCCCCAGATCTATAACAACCTCACGACAGTCTTTTCCCAACAGGCTGACCGACGCTCCTGAATCTAGCAGTCCAAAAAACTTTTTCCCTTGAATTACTACTTCCGCATATGGTCTCGCATCTGTTTCATTACTACTTCGACTAATGGCTTCAACGATAAGTCGTCGCTTACGCTTTCTATTAATAAAATCCTTTCTGAGTTTGCAGATATATTCGTACTTTCTAATATCTATTGGCCGTTCATCCCTACCCTGACAATCATAATTTTTATTTTCTAAATCGCTCTCTTTTCCGCCTAGTTCACCTGAATTACCAAATATTTTCTCTCCCACTTTTGCATAATTTTCTTCTCGTTCGGCTAAGGACTTGAAATGACGGATTTTTGAAAATTCCGTTACTAGTTTTGAGGCTGTGCAGGGGCATGTTCCGACGAACGTGGCAACCCCGCTGCACCCACGCTCCTCCGCGAGTTTCCCTGAGCATTACCACAATTTGGGCACCTCGGCGTGATTGTGTCTGGCCTGCCACATTTATAACAGAACAGATTTCTCTGCCTGGACAGACATTCTTTAAACACATGACCATCCTGCTGGCAGTTCCAACATACTATTGTCCTGTCAATTGCTGCTACGCCTAGCCCAGCCTGCGCCTGCTCTTCTTCTTCATATATCTCATTTATAAAGCGTTGTTGGCGGAGTGGTGGTAAATTTCTATTCTCTTTTCTCGGAAAATTTCTTTCTGCCTCATGGCACTCGACCCTAAGCTGTTCTACCGACGATACCGGTATTGGGTACACAATTCTCCCCAAGCTTTCCCTTACATTTCTCTTAATAATTTTTATAATGTCATATTCAGGAATGGGTTGAACTAACCTTGACCGAATTTGATTCATAATATAAAAAAAACTATCAATAGACTCATTTGGTTGCTGCTTCCTCTCTACGAGATCTCTCATGATCTCAAAGTTGGACCGAGTAGACTGAAATTGGCTTAACAACGCATGCCGGAGGCCAGGCCAATCCATGCATCCCTGCGTTTTTACAAGCAGCCAGTACCAATCCCTTGCTGAGCCATTCAGTAGAAGGTGGAAATCGCGAATGATCTCAGACCATGGTAATCGATATTGCCTCTGGAGGTGTTCCAACCGGAATATAAAATCCTCCACGCTAGTCTGAGTCGCCATTCCACTAAATTCCACCCCCAACTTATCGATCCGAATCCTACTCTGCTCGAAGCCGTTAACAATCGATTGTGGTACTCTGTCCCTTACCTCTTGAGAGTTATTATTATTACTAGTACTGCCAGTGGGAACACTATCATTAGAAAACTGATCTACTGGATTTTGCGTACTTATTAACCGATTCTCATTTATCGGAACACTCGCACTACCGGTCCCGTTATGTTCCGGTGTGTTGCCCTGATACATCCTACTCAAATTCGCCATCGAGTTAGCCAAATCATTCATGTTTTTTTTTATTTCAGACATTTCGTCCTGAACCATTTTCCTGACTTTTTCCTCTAAGGATTTTTGCACTACCATGGCCTCATCCACTACTATTTCCCTAAATTCGGGTGTTATATCCCCATCGAATCCTGAGGAAGGTTGCACGCCAACACCACCCTGACTCGGTATTTGACCTAAACTTTGAGTCCTAGCATTAATTGTTTCAGATAAGTCCATAAATTGAGGTGTATTCATGTTGTTAGTATTGGGATTCATTTCTATCAATTGGTTTTGTTCTTTACGTTCTTTTGATTGCCGATGCGGAATAGTTCTATTAATATCAAACAGTGGTTCCCTATTTCTTTTTCTCCGTTGATTTTTTCCTATATTTCCTTTGACCCTATTACTTTCGGCCATAAAATTTATAATCAAAAAAAAACGTAATTTAAAAAAAATATTTTCCTATATATATAACGAAAAATAATATAAAAAATGTATATAAAAAAAAAACTAAAAAAAAATTGTATATATAAAAAAAAATAAAAAAAATGTATTCTTATCTCCTACAGTGTAACTACACTAAACAATATAAAAAAAATTATACAAAAAAAAAAATACTAATAAACACTTATCACTATTATTATTCACACTTCTGTTATTTTCAAATTTTCCCCAACGAATAATAACACAATGTGAATATAATAATGTATTAATCCAAACACAACAAAATCAAATTTCCTATTAGCAATTTGATTTTTAATTAAAGTGACTAAAAAAAAAACAAAATAAAAACTTTCATATAAATTTTTTTTTTGGATTTGATAACATTTTAGTGAGAGTATCGTGTATTGAGTTGAGTGTTGTTTCAAAAAAAAAAATTTAAAAGTGCCTTTACGGCCTAACTTCGTGTTTCCCTATGAATAATATTGCACAAAAAAGAAATTTATATTCTACCTAGTATTTCTTAACTTACTAAAGACTACTATTGCACATTACCCACGATTCTGAAACATTGTTCAAATCGGTTATTATATTGCAGTAATGGGCTTAGGTTTAAAAATTACTAGGTTGTCCTGAAAATTTTACTACCCATAATACATCAGACCTCTACCAATATTAAGAGCGGCTATCATAGGCCTATTTCAGAACACAAAAAAAAACTTGTATAAATTAACGTTTTCATAACACCACAGACCTATGATACCTTGTATCAAAGCGGCTGTTATCCAACTTTATTTCATACAACATATAACTTTAAACTGAAACTAAATAAAAAAAAATTTCGATATTTTTAGTATCCAATAGGACGTTTTCCAATATATAAACTCCCACGCTACAATACTAAAACTATCATCTGTACTATTTAAGATCAATAATCCAGAAGTGTATTCAATACAGCTAGACCTAGTTCAACAAAGCTAATAATTAACTATTAGGTTGCGGCTCATAAACAACGTTTATAAGTTAACTGTGCCTTTGCACGTACTGAGTTCACCACCTAATAATGACCTATGGGCTATTTCTGTACCTTCATATACTTAGATGTAACGTATATTCATTTTGATTCTTTTATATTTTAAATTGGGCGCCATATTGTTACATATCCCTATGGGTGTTTGCATTAACCCCCAACATTGCTATGGCCGTGATGCCAACCAGCTCAGCATGCACATCTATCAAGGTAGGTTCCAACCCAACCATAGCACACGGACATGAACACATAAAACTAAAAAGGTAAACTACAAAAAAAAAACTATCATCAAACGCAAACTAGTCACTGAAAAACACTCATGAGTAAGAACGAGGTGATTTCCGTCCTTTAACTGCCCTCCCAACCTTGGACACATTTTATTTTTACTCCTAATCAGATATAATTGTGTCCCCTAAAGCACACACTCACTCACATACACTTACCTCACAATTACCAAATCCAAATAAAGAAAAACTTAGAGCACAAACATTTTCTGTTTACAAATCTTAATACAAATTACATATTTTATTCAAATTAAAAAGGGAATAGAAAAATTCTCTAAAAGAAATGTATGAAAACAAATTATCAATAAATTCTGTTTAACTCAAAACTACAATTAAAATCTTAACATTATAATCACTAACCTATACATAAGTACATCTATGTGGCTATAATGTTGTGCCTAAATTTACCATAAACGACTAAGTTATATAAAAAAAAACAATGCCTTCAAACAAAACAATTTTTATACCGCTTCAACTAATTTCAGAAATCTGTGATAATATATTTTATACTTTAATTAATTTTTCATATTTTTTTTCTTCTAGCTTAATACACCCTACCTAAAGGAGCTCTCTTAGGCGGTCTATATGACCATGCAATTTATGGACACAAAAATAAATTTCACAACTAACCCTTCACAAATTCCCTTTAGAAGGCTTTATAAAAATGCTTGCTTCTTTTGTTCCGGCTAATTCCTTTTTTTTATTTAAATAATACTAATCAAAAATTTAGGCCTAACAAAATACCCTTACACAACAACAAAAAAATACATAAATAAAATTAACTTCTAGTTACATATACTGAAACCTACATAAATACATAAAAATAAATTAATTTAATAAATAATCTCATTTACCCTAACTAAAACTATTGTTATATTTATTCAAAATTTGTTTGTTTGATTTCTTTCTTTTTTTTTTATATTGGTGCTGAATAACCTTCAGAGAATTAACCGGGCTTCTATTAATAATATTCCATCCAGCCAAATCAATATGGCTGTCTTTTTACAAAAATGGCTTTTTCTTCTTTATAAAAAAAACTTGACGCTTCTAATTTATAATGCAGGTTACCTGTTCTCCAGTTACTTATATCTGACCGGGTTTGTTGGCTACGTGTCTGTCTCCACTTCCTCCAAAACACCCGGAACAGTTCTTGTGGGAATGGCCCTTGAAAACACACTGTTGGGCCTCCCACACTTAATTTCTTCTTCGTAACCGCTTCCTGTTCCTATTAAAAATTTTCTTATAAGAATTGGTTTCTAACCCAAATACAAAAAGAAGACATTCGTTTCCTACTTACTCGTTCTCAATAATCTTAACCACTTAAAAACACTTATTTATCAGTTTTATTAAAAAAAAAACGTTAAACATAAATTTAACTTTAAATTTCTTTAAACTCTGTCACCAATTGCACCCGTTTTAATCGTTTGTTTGCACACAAATGGCGATTTTTGGCTTAGTCTCTACCTTCTGTATCTAAAAGCTTTTTGAGTACCTACAATTGTTCACCATTTTTGGATTCTAATTTCCAATTGGTTTCTAGTTTTTTTTTTTAACTAATCTCCATTTAAATTTTCCAATTGTCATAGATTTTACCAATCAAGTGATCCCAGACTACTTTAGTGCTAACATTATCGTCACCTTGATTTCCATTCACAATATCTATCCTTCATGTTGGCAGTACCATGCATCCTATTTCATTACCTTTTTTTTCCAACTAAGAATCCCATTTTTATTAACACATTTTATTTGCCAAAGAACCATTATCACGCACAAAACCAAACGCAATAAAAAAAAACCAAATAAATTAATAAAACCATAATATCAAAACAAAAAAACAAATTGGTCAAACCCCATGAACAACAAAAACTACAAATCAAAACAAAAACAGATTAAACGCCAACAGAAGGCAAAACCACCCCTCCTTGGACTTTTACACCAGCCACAATCAAAACTGCAGCCGGCAAACGACAAGCCACCAAAAACAAAAAAATAAAATAAAACACCATCCCTCCAACCAAACAACATTTACCCCACACATTCTGGCACCCGCTACAGCTGCTGCATCACAATACAAAAAAATATTTTGTGCACCCAACTGCCGCAACAGTCTACATTAAAGATAAATATCTCAATAAGTTGGCAATAACGTCGGCAGAATAACAGAGCAATATTTCTTATTGCTCAGCTTATGTTAAAGGCCTGGGAAAACGTATTTATGTTAACTCATAATTTGAAAAAAATCAAGGAAGAAGGTACAGTGTAAAAACTGGCACTATCTTGCAAAAATTATTTTTATTATTATAAATTCTTTCTTATTCGACTTTATTATTTAAATGTAGATTAATTTGTTTAAGCTTGACAGTGTTGCCAAAACTTGGTGACCAAAAATGGCTAAATTTACGGAAAAAAATTGCTAAAAAATGGCTAAAAATGGGCTAAAAAATGGCTAAAAGCTTTTTTAAATAAAACACATTAAAATTCAATAACAAAACAGAAATAGTTCATTTAAAGTTGTTTACGATGAAATTGTAAGTTAAGATCAACTTGATAAATAAGAATAAACGTAAATTAATATTTTGATAGATATTTAAAAAATTAAATCATCGATAAATTCGTTATTGTTCATCTCATAGGAATTAAATAATTTAAACGTAAATCATAATCACGACAATATTTACCCTACCTTTTGAGTCCAGATCTACAATAAAATATAAGTAAGAAAGTATAGTCGGTCAACCCCAACTATAAGTAGGGTATCATATTCAAATTAAAATCATTGTACCAAATTTTATCAAATAATCTCCAAAATTGCGACCTGTACTTTTTGCACAAGGTTTAGATGGACAGCCAGCCAGCCGGACAAACATCGTTAATTCGACTCAGAAAGTGATTCTGAGTCAATCGGTATACGAAAAGGTGGGCTTAGGACCAATATATTAAGGTGTTGCAAACATCAACACATGCGCATAGTACCATCTCTACTATTGTGGTGTTGCTATAAATATTTTATTGTTATGGTAAAAATATTTACCTAATTGATAAAATCGAATTAACGGTTGCTAAATGTAACCTATTTCTCAAATTACTTTTAGCGATGTTTACTTGACTAAATACCCTCTCTACTTCTGCATTGAAGTGCGAGCAACTTTATTTATTTTTTGTTGCCGTCTGCATCTCTTAATTGAAATACTTGCAACCAGAAAGAAAGACCGACGTTTGTGTTGATCCATTTTATAAATTTAATATTGGAATTGTTTTCCTTTTTTTTGAAAGATTTTTCATAATTATAGTTTATAGCGATTTTCAACATTGTAAAAGTTGTGATTTAATTTAAAGGCGTTTTAATTATTAAAAATGTTTATTTTACTTTTATAAATTTTTATAATAAAATAAAAATTATTCTTTTAAAAGAAAAACGGCAAAAAATAATTTTATGGCTAAACAAGTTGAAAAATGGCTAAAAAAATGGCTAATGGCTAAACTCATTTTTTAATGGCTAAACAGGGTGAAAAATGGCTAAATCTAGCCACTAAATTGGCAACACTGAAGCTTGAGGTCTTTTTTATATAAAAATATTAATTTTATTAATTTTTTTTTTTTTTTGTTAAAGTTAAATTAATATTTCTATTTTAAAAAGAACTAAAACTTAAACAAATTAATATAAAAAATAAAGATCGAATAAGAAAAAAAATAATTTCTATCTCACACAATTTGCTTCTATTTTTTTTCTTTTTTGCTCCTTTTTTCAATTGACAATCAAATTTGACATTTTATGATAGCAATAATTGTCAACGAAAAGGGACTAACAATTATTGCAACGTAAATTGCCGGCAATAAATATGTACAAAAAATGTCTGTCTACATTAAAGATAACATAATTTTGACATTTACTGCAATATATGTCGCAATAATTATCTCTGATATAGACGGGCAGTTACCGTTTTTATAAAACATACGAATGTTTTCAAAGCTCGTTTGCAAACAACAAACATTAAAGTCGCACTTGACATTATTTGGCATGGCCAACGGTTGTATTTTCGCCGCCGTCGTTGAAAATTTTTCAATTTTAGTAAGTGGCGGTTCACACACGTCAAGTCTTGAGCGTCAAGACTTGACGGGTCAAACTTGACGTGTGTGAACCGACACTAAATTTTGGTTGCCGTCAACTATATGTATGACTGGCGTTCTCAACGTCTGCAATGTCACATCGGCTTCGAGTGCAATGTTATGACATTAATAACGTAACGACGTAATCTCTTTTGATAGTTTTCGACCCAGGCGAAGGTGAGGTCAACTCTACAACAATACTGCTTCTGTGGTAGGGTTGTCAAAAAAATTGCTAGTCAACTCAGTTGACAACTTCATCAACTGAATTGAAAGATTTTAAATTTATTTTAAAATTTAATGAAATTAAAGACAATTTTTAAAATACTTAACTACAAAAATTAATTTTGACAGCTAATCAAGAGACTCGAGCACACAGTACAATCGAATTGAAAGACTTAGTAGTCAACTTAAAAAATCAAAATCTTTTGATTTTTCTTCAACCAACTCGACAACCGTCAAACTAATCAATTGACAAAGCCATACACGCTTCGATTTGGAGAATAGAATTACAAAAAAACAGGACATAACGACGTTGTATCGTCTGTGGGCAGCATTTAAAATATTAAACTTACAATTTGAAAATCGCTAGAATTCTAAAGTCACCAAGTTGAAAAATATTTTCAATTATCTGCACTGTAAAAAAAATTTTGTTTATATACACTTCATATTAGTCTTGGGCTTAATCGTTCGTTTAGGTGACCGGTCATTAACGTTCAATTCGAAACAGTGAACGAGTTCGTTCATTTCGTTCAGTCGGTCATTTCAGGTCACTTGTCTTTTGGGTCGGTTGATCGTTTGGATCAGTCGGTCTTTTGTATCAGTTGCTCTTTTGTGGTTTTCGTTCAGTCATTCACAATTGATTGAATACGGCAATGTGTTAAAAGAGTATAGCAATATTCATTTAAGAAATATGTATACAATAATAGAAAACAATAAACACAAAGCAAATTCGAAGAAACATTTTGCTTTGTGTTTTGCATTGTTTTTTGTGAATGACTGATTCAAACTGATTCAAAAGACCCAAGTGAACCATATTGAACGATGTATTATGAAAATGTGTAAAGCAATGTGACAATGAGTAAAAGAAACAAGTACATTATTCTGGCATAACAAACATATACACAAGAATAGTACTGTTGTTTCTTTTCAATCAGTTGTTCGGTAAGCAAGTGAATGACTGATTCAAACTGATTCAAAAGACCTGAAAAGACCCAAGTGAACCATATTGAACGATGAGACTGAACGGCCGTTCAACGTTCATTTGACTGATTCGTTCAATTGAACCGGGTCGTTCATGACCGACACAACTCTACTTCATATCTAAAATCACAAATTATATCTAAAATAATAGATATAAAATTATAAAAAGCCTGAAATGAGTAACATTTATATACAAGAACCGCCTACATCTGGAAAAGTAAGTACTATTTTATTTAAAATATTGTAATCGTATTGAGGTTGCGTTAAACCTTAGGTTTTACTACAAACTACTGTGGGTGACATTGATATTGAACTATGGTCTCGTGAGTGCCCTAAAGCATGCAAGAATTTCATACAATTATGTATGGAAGGTTATTACAATAATACCATATTTCATCGCGTAGTTAAGGGTTTTATAGTCCAAGGTGGCGACCCCAATGGAGATGGCACTGGAGGCGAATCAATCTATGGTCAGCCATTTAAAGATGAATTTCACTCCCGTCTACGTTATACAAGACGAGGACTGGTTGGAATGGCTAACTCAGACAAGGATGACAATGGTTCGCAGTTCTTTTTCACTATGGCTCCGACTCCTGAATTGCAGAACAAAAATACTCTGTTTGGGAAAGTGACGGGAGACACAATTTTTAACATGCTTAAGTTGGAGGAAGGCTTAGTTGATCAGAATGAAAGGCCCATGTATCCCTATAAGATTTTAAAAATCGAAGTACTCAACAACCCATTCGATGATATTGTGCCCAGAGAAATTAATAAAGAAGTAAAAAAGGAAAAGAAAAAGAAGAAAGACAAGGGCGTTAAGTAAGTCCGTGAGATGACAAGAAAATGCATAGTAACAATTCATAGGTATTTAATTTTTTTCTAGAAATTTTGGTTTATTGTCATTTGGATCAGAAGCCGAAGAGGATGAGTTTGAAACAACCGAATTTGTACAGAAAAATGCTGGTAAAGCTAAATCTCTCCACGATGCTCTGGACGATCCAAAATTAAGCAAAGAACCAATTAAAGTGAAAAAAGAAAGGATAGATGAAGATGAATCCGAACTGGAGGATAACCAGGTGACCATTGAAGAAAAGTTAGATGTAGATGACGATGCTGTTAAACGAAGGCGGCGCATAAAGGACAAGTTAAAATTAAATTCTTCAAAGCATCACATAGCTCAGGAAAAATCCGTAGAAATAAAAATAGAAAATTCCGATTCAGAAGATGATCTATTGCTAACGCATGAAGAAGGAAAGAAACAACAAAGTAAAAGAAAAAAGTAACTATTTTGTTTTCGTATCAAAATCTTGAGAAAGTTTAATTTCTTCCAAAATTATTTATATTTACAGAGAGGAAATTCGTCAAGAAATTCAAACCTTAAAGAAACAATATCAAACTGATAAAAAAATCAAAGACGAACTGCTGGAAAGAAATCTGCAAAAAGAATCGAAAGACAAATCGATTAAGGCGGATGTTGATAACAATGAACTTATTAAACATTTTATAGAGGAAAAAGAGAAATATGAAAAACTCAAAACAAAAATACCGAAAAAAGGTGCATTACGTGAAGATTTCACTTTAAGTCTACTTTCGAAATTCCGCTCCAAATTGGATGTGATAAAACAAAAAAAAGAAGAGCAAGAGCAAAATGACAATAAAATTGATGAAACAATTGTAGAAAAAGAAATTCAAGGTGACGATTGGTTATGTCATACATTAAGATTTCAAGACGATGCGCCTATATTGGCAAAGGATGCCTCAACTAAAGGTGACGACTGGTATGATGTTTACGATCCCCGTAATCCCTTAAATAAACGAAAACGCAAAGAATCTGCAAGCAATCGTTCTCAGGGGGCTTTAGAAAATAAGCGCGTGCGATGATTTAAGAAAACGTTTATGGTGTTTTCTTTTCTACACAAGAAATGTCACCTTCAGAAAAGGTGCATGTATTGCAAAATACAAGTATGAAAAAGTCGAATGCCCTGTTTTTAACTCATTAAAACAAGTAGTTCATCATTATCAGGGGTGTTCCGATAATAAACATTAACATTAGATTAAAAGTGTATTAAAAATAATTGCCAAATTCTTGCGTTTTCGATTTCCATAACACCGCTGTAGATATCTCTTCTTAGAGCTTTTTATGTTAATTTTCGACAATTTGTTTTTTTCCAGTAAGTTTTTTGCTTCGCTCAGAGGATTTTTAATAAATATTAGACTACTACAATGCCGTTGTTATCAAATTTTTGCGAATTTCCGCTAATATAGCAGTTTTACCATTCCTTATAGTTTTAATAGAGACTTTTAATCAATTTTATTTTTGGCCTCTTTGTAATATTAAAAATTTTGTGCAAACTTTTCCGAATTTTAGCAATTTTCAGCAGCATTGTTGCTCTTTGAGGTAATCGTCACCATTAAAAAAATGCCTTAACCCATAAGTAAGGTTTATGTTTTAGAATAAAACAAGCTACTCTTTTAGAAAGCAAAACATTTTTAAGAAACGAAATAAAATGTCACATGTTTTTGTAGAAAAGGAAACACCATAAGACTTTTATTAAAAAAGATGGACTTGTGTAGATACTTCAAAAAAAGAAAATCAATAAAACAAGTTTTAAAATGCATTTGTCACAATTTTGCTATATGTGAGTTTTTGATTTAGTTATTTTTCTCGAAATATTTGGTCTTTTCTTTAGGATTTGGTACAATCTGTAATAGAGAAAAAAATTAATTTTTTCAACTACGCAAAATAATATAACAAGTTACTGTATCAGCTCCAGGTTTCCAACCAGCTGGACATACTTCTCCATGAGTATCCGTGTATTGAAAAGCTTGTATTAATCTTATTGTTTCATCAACCGAGCGACCAACAGGCAAATCATTCATAGTAATTTGACGTAAAACACCGCGTTGATCAATAATAAATAATCCACGTAATGTATGACCTAAATCATCCAAATATACACCATAATCTCTGCTAATTTTATGCGTTAAATCAGAAAGTAGTGGTATGTTTACATTGCCCAAACCACCCTCTTTACGTGGTGTATTAATCCAAGCCAAATGGGTAAAGTGAGAATCAACACTGCAGGCAATAACCTCAGTATTAATTTCACGGAATTCTTGAATACGATCCGAGAAAGCAATAATTTCAGTGGGACAAACAAAAGTGCTTTAAAAATAAGAAAAATGAAAGTTAATGTCTTATAATAGAAATATTTGAATGAAAACCCGTTAAATGTTTCGTATTTACTTTGAATTTGTGATACCTATAAACCTCAATTTCTTTATTTTTGAGGGTTTCTATACTTCTTTGTTTAAAATTTAAATATACAACCAATATTGATTAAATTTGCAATATATAAAATAAGTTCTAATTTTAAAAAAATATAATTTTCATTGTCCAGCAATTTATTGCGCTTAACTTTTGACTCAAGTTTTCATTTGAATTTGATTTGTGATACCTATAAGCCTAAATTTCTTTATTTTTGAGGGTTTCTATACTACTTTGTTTAAAATTTAAATATACAACCAATATTGATTAAATTTGCAATACATAAAATAAGTTATAATTAAAAAAAAATATAATTTTCATTGTCCAGCATTTAATTGCGCTTAACTTTTGACTCAAGTTTTCATTTGAAAAGTTTAATCAGTTTCTATAATAGGTAGATACCTAGTAATGATTACTTACAAGTCCAATGGGTAGAAGAGTAAAACTACATATTTGCCGGCAAATTGTGATAGAGACAACTTTACAATTTCCTTATTAACCACAGCAGTTCCTTCAAACTGAGGAGCTGGTTTTGAAACTAGAAAAAATCAAAGCCATTAACTTAAATTTTAAATAAACTGCCCAATTGAGTCACTTACTAACTGCTTTTGTAGTTTGCAATTTGTGATTGCCCTTAGGTGCTTCTGCGGGATATACAGAACCGCCGGCAAAAGAGTAACAAGAATCGGCATCATCTACCGTTGATAAAGTTTGGGCTCCAAGCGCCGTCAAACACACCAATAAAACAGGTAAGCTTTTGTACGAAAACATTTTGCTCCTAAAAAATAAAAAAATAAATTAATTTCAAACAATTACAGCTACATATGTACATAAATACATAATATTCAAGTATTTTGCGCCCACTTTTAAAATATGCACACACTTAACAAACAAGCCACGCATACAACTTTCAAAATTTATTTCTCCCTGATAATAACTGAACAATGAAGGGAAGAGTTAACGATTTTTAAGCATGTTTATTCAGTTGCGTGTCTTAAATATAATTTAAAATTTTCTTTTACTATTGTTTTATTTATTGTTATCAATTATTTTAGAGATGTTTTGTTATCACTAGTTAAAATAACCTAAAATTTTATGACTATGCAGGGATGGGCAATAAATATCGATATGTTAAAATATCGATATTCAAAAAAAAACTATATATATCACCGATAATTAAAATACCAATATCGCGATATTTATTTACCATTATCAAATTCGATATTTTTAAGAAATGAGAAAATTCAACATTTTAGTCAACTGCCTTATAGGCTTTTTTTCTGTTAGGACCAGCACTCAGGCGATGACCCCTACTAATGCATTGCATTGTGTTGGAACTAGGAAAATATGCTATTATGCGTTTTACACTGATACCATTTTTGAAATAAAGATGTTTTTAAAATAAAGAATGTTTTTTTTCTACAAAAGTGCCAAAATTTAAAAAAAAAAAAATGTATGAAGTTCAATTTGTTTAAAAATATAAAAAAATACTTAACAAAAAAATATTGCAATAAAAGAGAAAACTTAACAAATGGTAACGCTGCTTTCAATCCTAATTTTTTTTTTTTTTTTTGTCAGTGATGCCATAATAATAATAGAACTTATTACCACTTTTCTATGATGACACTAAAATAATCGAAAGATGTAGAATAGAATAATATGAGATAGGAACTTCTTTGAAAGATGTTGGTTTTTAGCCCTATGTATTTCTTATGAAAAGTTGTTAACATCTTCGCAAATGGAGGCAAATTGATGGTAGATGTTAGATGTTGATCAATGTAAAAAGGCTATATGGGAAGGATTAACATCTAAAACCTACCATCAAAGATGTAGTAAATGTGAAACACTTGTTTACATTGCTCACATCACCATCAAACAAAAATGTCACCATTAAAAAAAAAATGTTTTTTTCTACAACAAGGCCCAAATTTAAAAAGAAAACGCAAAAATGTATTTGAAGTTCAATTTGTTTAAAAATATAAAAAAAATGAACAAAAAAACATTGCAATAAAAGAGAAAACTTGACAAATGGTAACGCTGCTTTTAAACCAACCCTACAAGAACAGTGACAGTCATTTGACCTGTCATATGACTGGCATTGCTGATACAAATATCCGTCATAGCGTAGAACACAGTTTCTATCACTTTCTTAAGGCCAAAGTGAAAAAAATGACCTAAACTTTTGCGTACGTGTGATTTTGGATCCTTCTTTAACCTATGAATTTTGTGGTTGATAAAACATATATCTGAGCTGTTTACTCTTATACTCTTTACAAAGCAGTACTGATGTGGAAACCGGACACAGCTGACTAGTCACTACTGATATATATACCGGACACAGCTGACTAGTCAGTACTGATGCATACACCGGACACAGCTGACTAGTCAGTACTGATGGATACACTGTTGACGTATTTTTAGCTTAAATAAAACACAATTCATCTCATTCAATTCTCATACCTATTTTCGTATATATTTAAAATAAACAGCAATATGTATATGTTCGTTTTACAAATAAATAAATAATTATTTCTTGTTCTATGAGGTTAATTAAAATTGTATAAAGCTTTTTTGCAATAGTCCCATTACTTCAATATTTCACTAAGTTTTTGCGCAAGACAACATTTGGTTAACATTGATGCTTTAGATAAGTACATATACTAAGGAATGATCCTATACACTACCAGAATATCTTGTATTTTCCTTACTCCGCGTCTAAAACTGACATGATTTGCTGTTATAACATGATGTTATAAAAGCGTTGTTAAAACATTTGCATTAACAACAGTGTTATAACATGAGAAAACCTTTAGCATGATGAGTCTATACTTAACACTAACATCATATTAGTGTATATGTTAAGCATTTCATGTCAGTTGTAGACTGCAAGTTAGAATCATTCCTAAGTATATGTTCACATCTATAGCATCAATGTTAACCAAAGGTTGGCTCAACCAAAAACTAAGTGAAATATTGAAGGAGTTGGACTATTGCAAAAAAGCTTTATAAAACAGGGACCGTAACCACGGCTTATTCCACCATGACCGTAACAAAATTTTCCGAAGAAGGTGAATCTTGATGTTGTTTGAGCGAACGGGATGATTGGAGGAAATTATGATTTTTCATACAATGATCTAAGATTTGCTCCACAAATCACTGTTCGACCGATGACAATTTTTGATAAGTAACTCCAAAATAGAAGGCTTTAAAGCATACATGCCTATAATTGAAGATGTTTGGCAGGCCAGGGCTGTTAAGCTAGCCAAATAAAAATTTAATAACATTTCACTTCTCATCATAGAATCTGTTGTACCCTTTATGTTTAAAGTGGCCACTGTATTGTTAACATCTTCAAGTATATGGCGATAGGCTTCTTGCAGTACTGGCACATTTTTTGTAATTTAAATAAAGTAGAACCACCTTCTACTTGAGTTTGTACCAATGTTGGGGGAGTTACTTCACAATACCCACGGTCAAAGTAATGTGCACGGACTGCTTGCATTACAACGGTAGGCATTTTTAAAATTTTCGAAGTGTTTTCGCCTTTAATCATAATATAACATCGGGATGAGCCTCTTCATTGAGAATACGTTCAGCACCCCCAGCAGGAGCCAAACCAATTATCTCCCAGTAATCTACATGCAATTCATGTCCACCTGGTGCCTAAAACAAAAAAAAAATAGTTTCTGCAATATTGTTCACGAAACAAAACTTACCGCTTTGCTTTCTGGCACAGGTTTTAGTGTACCAAACAATTGTACCAAACATTGTAAAAATCCGTAATGTTGTAAAAATTAAACCTTTGCCTTGACGTCTTAAACGATGTACCCAGCCATAGATTTTAACGATTCGGTAAATTTTCGACAACTTCAAATATGCGAATTTTCTTGGCAGCTGACCAACTGGGATCTTCGGAGGTGACAATCTTTTTGGCTTCATCCAAATTTTGTTTACGCTTTTCCGCATCTTCAGCTTCGCGTTTTTATTTATCGGCCTTTTTATAACTTTTAAGTAACCAAATCTTTTGGATTTTTTTTATTTGTGACTTACCTGCAACCTCATAATTTTTCTGCAGCTTCAGGATCATTGCTACCGACATAAATTACAGGAAAGGGCTCCTTTCCAGCATGTCTCATGGCTTGCAAAATTAATAAAATATTTTGCAGTATTAAATTTAAACAATTAACAAATGTTAGCCAGTAAACGTATGACAAAAATTTAGAAAAAAAAAAAAATTATTCACAGATTGAAAATATAAATTTTCTTCAATCTTTTGTAAATTAATATTCAATTTTTTTCAAACTTAAAAAAATAAATAAAACAAAAAGAGAAAAATTGGAATATATAATGAAATATGGTAGCACAAATTTTGATAATTCCCATCAACGTCAGAACGTTCATATGGTGATAAATAGAGAAAGTGGGGCGTGAGTCTTGGCAATTCTGAAACTTAAAATTAGCAAAACAATAAAAGAAGAAGAGCAATTTTCGATAGAAGTTTACTCTTTGACGATATTTAGAAAATGAAATTTCACTTTCGTGTAAATTTTCATGAAATTCTATTATTTTTTTGGAAATTTGTATTGGTAACACGTATATGAAACTTTCAAGAAATTACTTTCATGTGTAAAGACAGTGTTAAAGATAATTGCTTAGCAATATATTTGTTGCTAAACATGTTTGCTAGCTCATACATAATTATGCGGGGCACACGTTAACATCTTGTGTAAGCAATATTTGACAGTTGCCACATCAATTGCAAAAGTTATTGCCCGTGTGGTCTGGGGTTTAAGACAGCTGGCTTAAAAAAAATTCTTATTAGACTGCAGGGTTTTTCTTATTATAAATTTTATCAATATTAACAGCGAATCTTACATTAAAATAAACTCAAAATGTTTCTTTTACATTAGTTGTTCTAAAGCAAAATTCCAAAGAAAATACATAACTTTTTTAAAAGGCATAAATTAAAATAACTTAAATAATAAATACAAAATATAACGTGAGTGGAATATTAAAGTAAGACATTTAAGTAACCATGATATTAATCCAGAAAAACTTATCAACTTCTGCAAAATATGTTCAATATTAACATGCATGCATATATATGTACGTGCATATCTTAACATTAATGACATACATATTACTATGTATAGTTTTCATTTTATGTTTTAAATTAAATAATGGCATGCACATAAAAATCCATTACATAGTTTGTTTTAGTGATTATTGGATTTGGATTTTTATAAATATTCCTAGCTTATTAAATCTTAAATTCCATTTTTTCAGATAATATAACAAACTTATAATTTAAAATGTCAATGCCAATGAGTAATATAAATCAGGGAGGCTATGCGCCTCCGGGTTATGCCCCAAATGCTCCTTCAGCTCCAGGGAATTTCAATCCAGGCGCACCACCACCAGCTAACTACGTGAGTATTTATTTGCATGTACCGATGTACATTATATTAAGAAATAAATAACAAACAGTTAGTAAAATAAAAAATTCTGCAATACCTACGCCCCTTAAAAGTTTTTAACGAATATCTTGGCAAAACAAAAAAATATTAAACTTGTACCTACCTACATTCATAAATCTACATTGTAGATAATATGCATAAATTACATTCATATAGTACGTAATACATACATACATACTTATACAAAAAATATATAAATTTTGTAGGTATGTATATACTTTTTAAGGTTTCAAAAATATAATGACGTAATTTGTTATCTTTACTTTTTCTTCATAATTATGAATATCTTAGAATGCATTTTTTGTACAAATATGTAATGTGTAACTTCCATTATTTCATTACTAATTGAGCTGCTAATAAATGCAATTAATGTAGGGTTATACCTATTCGAATTACATACTGCAAACATAAATATTTTGAAAACTGTTAATATCGTTACTTTAACTGCAAAAGGTCCTAACCATACTTTAAAATATCGCTGCCTCAATATTACGAGGTTGTCAAAAGACATAAAGGCTTCAAAGCAATAACAGTTTATTGGTATGTGAAACAAAATTTAAAAATCTTAAAATTGCTACAAAGTTTTTTTCAAGATTTTATAAAAGCAGATAATACTATTCCAGACTATTCCATATACGCATGTAAAATATAGCCCATAAGAAAATTCAAATACAGTAGACTCGCGGTAACGTGAACTATTAAAACCTAAGCGTGTTCACGTTTGCGAAGTTGTTCATGTTAAGGAAGGTTTAATTTTTTTACATCTTTTAAATAAAATAGACATACATATATTTAACTTAAATTCATATATTTTTTTTATTAATTCATATTCATTAATTCATATTCGTATTTGTTTTGTTAAGAAAAACAATTTACATTAAAATTATTTAAAAAAATGGGTTATCTTTTTTTGGATTTTCTTTTTTTGCAAAAAGCTGAACACCGCTAGTCACGCTTGATCTTTTTTTTATTTTTTCTATTACATCCACTTTTTCCTTTAAAGTTAAAAAATTTTTTAGTTTTTGCGACATTTTTCACGACACACTTTATATCAAACTAAAAACAAACTAAGCAAATCATCAGCTCGCGTTACACAAAATGCCAGCATATATTCATAAGCAATCATTTACGGGGATTCCCAGTTTTTAAAGAAGTAGTGATTGCTTAAAAATGTTCAAAAGAAAACAACTTTTTCTATGTTCCATGAATTTTACATTTGTTCACGTTATGGGGCTTTCTTACTGTGTTCACGCTACAGAGTAGTCAGTGTAAAAAAAATTATGTTCATGCTAGCCGGTGTTCACGTAAGGCGGTGTTTTTGTTATCGCGAGTCTACTGTAACTGGACATTGTTAAAAATGTACCTTACATATACATACGATAGTTCAAAATAGCAACATTTATTTAACAATTAAAATTCAGTCTTACTTCATTTTACATATCGTCACCTAAAATCTAAAAGGCCCTAAATAACAAAAAAAAGTTAAATCGACTTTTTGCTTGGCTATGATGTATTTGTGTATAATACATCATGATCAATCAGATATAGAGGTATGTACTTATTTTGTATTTTATTTTTAGACTTTACTAACTTTTGTTTAAGTTTTAAGCAAAAATTGTTTATACTTTTTGAAACTTTCATCAAAATTTATTGGTATTTAAATTTGGGAAGGACATTCTATAACTTTTTGTAAGTATAGATTATTTAAAGTACTTTCACAAAAAGATATCGAAAAAATAAATTGATTTATCTATAGGTATTTCGTTCGTTCTACTATGTATTTTGTATGTATTTAATGAAAAAATTATCCAAAATTCAAGAAATTTTTTTTTAACTGGACAAATTTTATTTGAGGTGGTAACTGGACAACACCCAAAAAAAACTTAACAATCCAGGCCGTTTGGCAACCCTACCCATAAGGGACTAGGACTAGTCAAAAGGTAACCCATTGCATTACAACAGAGTAGTCTTAAAGCTACTCCATGTTCATACATACTCCCAGTGGATTAGTTTTGAAACTACTCCATGGTATACTCCAGAGTATAATTTTTGAAGTCGTTTAAAAACGAAAATATGTCGTTTATAAACGTAAGCATCTCGTTTACTTCAAACTCTTTTTTAACAATGACATGGTCCATGATTGCAATACATTGGACCATGTCGTAAGTAGTCCATTTATCTTAAATGGATCACGTAGTCCAATATTATTTGCAGGGAAGCTATAAATATGTATACATACAGACACATGTATCATAATAAAACATAAAAAAATTAATTTTTAATTGCCTATTTACCATAGAACCAATCTGTCAAAAATGTGTAAAAGTATGTTTTGTTATTTAACATTTTAACGTTTATTTTTTAACACTAATATCAGTACTTTTTTCTATTGTTCCTCCTATTTAAATATTTGTGTCTAGTTTTATGTCTCATTTATAGATTTTCAAAAAAAAAAAACTTATATGAAAACCTAGTTTCACTTAAGGATAAAAATATCATTCCAATCACCCTTATCAAAAATATAACTTCCCCCGAAATTTATCTAAAAAATGCATCGTACAAATTTAAATTTTGAGAAAAAAAACTTTACTTTAAATTGAAGAAAGGCGTTTTTATTCTAAACATTAAACACAATTCTTGTTTCCCAATCAAAATAATTATTAAGAATTGCATAGAGCATGTGCCAAAAAATTGTGAATAATTAAATTTTATTATTTATACTTAATTAAATGTGATAACTTGTAAAAAAGAGAATTTGCTTTTTAATTAAGTTTTACATATATTCATAATTATCATCGAATGAACGATTTGGTCCACCACCAGGACCTCCGGGACCTCCGGACATTTGATTAGGAACAACTCCACCCATTGGGACCCCACCCGGGCCACCACCGACTCCACCCATTTGTGGCCGGAATTGTTGACCAGGTGTTGATTGTTGCTGGAGTAAATGTCTTAGCCCAGGATTATTGTTCATCATGGGTCGAACCATGCGTTGTTGCATTTGTTGTGGAGGCATTTGTTGTTGCTGGGGATTATTTGGATTACCTCCAGCCATCATAGGCATACGTTGGTGTTGCATCATCGCCATTTGTTGTTGTTGCATGGGATTATTGCCAACCATCTGATCCGGCCCACCAGACATGGGTGGTCCACCCATCATTTGTTGGTTCATTGGACCGCCGGCCATTTGCATGTTCATTTGTTGCTGTGGATTGTATTGGTTGAAATGCTGCTGTTGTTGTTGCTGGTTGGGATCTTGTTGTTGCTGCTGTTGTTGAGGGTTCATACTGTTTGAGATTTGACTACCCATTGGATTTTGCAATTGTTGTTGGGCTTGTTGTTGTTGTTGCTGTTGTTGTTGCATACTATTAGGTCCACTACCAGCTGTCTGTTGCATGCCCATTGATTGTTTCTGTTGTATGACTTTGCGCAAACGTTCAACAAACATTGATTGATTGTTGGGTATAAAACCCAGGAATGCATTTTTTTCGGCTGTATAGAGAAGAATTAAAACCTTTATATCACAAGCTGGCATATTGGGTGGTGTAGTAAAATGCACACAGCCAGCAAATATAGTTGTCATGTTTTTGGCTAAAGCATCTAGGGCTTCGCATGGTTGAGGTTTGAAAACTACCATTTTTGAGTCTTTAAGAAATTGTCCTCCTATATTTCCCACCAAATGTTTTGGCATGAGCTGCATTATTAATTTTGATGGCCAGTTGATTGCCTTAATTTCAGGCTCGCCATCTTTTATATTGGCTGTTACAGTGCATTGAAGAGTACGGGTTATTTTTTGTTGGTCAGGTTTACTTTTTTCTACCCACTCAAGAGTGCCCGACCATATCTTATCCCGCATGACTGTCTGTTCTGAAGATGGACCAGGATTTTGTTGATTTGCCATGGATGTGTTGGGCTGATTGTTGGCCACTACTGGTACTTGTTGCTGTTGAGGGTTTGGTCCACCAGGGCCAGACATATTAGGATTCATAACATTTTGTTGCTGTTGTTGTTGTTGCTGCTGTTGTTGAAGCTGCTGCATTTGCTGTTGCTGGTTCATCATTTGCATTCGAATTTGTTGTTGTTGCATCATTGGATTAACATTTTGATTCGGGGGTGCACTAAGTTGCGATATCAGAGCAGAATTTTGTACAGGCATACCTCCTTGATTGACTGGCCCTCCCATAGATACCATTGGCCCGCCAGGTGCATTTGGCAAAAATTGAGGCCGCGCTTGTGGCTGTTGTTGGTTGGGATTGAAAACCCAACGATTTCCCTGTCCTTGAAAATTTGGATTTTGCATTGGATTTTGACCACCAAATTGCTGTTGCTGCTGTTGTTGTTGCTGCTGTTGTTGCAGTATCTGCTGATTTAGAGTATTTCCTTGTTGATTAGGATTCATGCCAGACATTTGAGCGACTTGTTGCTGTTGATGCTGCTGTGGTGAAGCATGCGTATTATCCATTTGCAAACCTGTGTTTTGCTGCTGCTGTTGAGTATTTTTTTGCTGCTGCTGCTGTTGTTGATTAGAACCACCCACAACTTGATTGTTTGGGTTACCCATGACAGCTGCAGCACTATTTGGACTTTGTGGCCTTTCTTTGAGATGATAGCCTTTAAGCAATACTAAATGTCTTATATTTTTGGCATATTTTTTTACGGTTAATGGTTGATCCCCATCAGCTTTCATGAAGATTTTAAATAGTATCGGTATTTTACGTGGTGCAATTATAGAAAGATTAATTTTACGTTCATGGAAAAGTCCTGCTAATTGTTCCACTGAAAACAAGAAGAATTTGTATAGGTATAATAAATGTTGAACAAATACGATAATCCAAAATATCCCTGCAGAAGATTAAGAGTTAATTGTCTTAATGCCACTAGTACAATTACTAGAACAAGAAGTAATAGTGCTAACGGGGTTTGAGTTTATATATAAAAATACTAGTGCATATGAGTACCAGTACTTGATGTAGTACAAGGGCACTACTTGTAGACTGATAGAATTTTTTGTAACAAAACTAAAATTCCAGTACATATTTCTATTTTGATACTGCTTTTTAAATTTGATTTCAAATCATTAATTTATGGCATTTTTATTATAAAGAAATGTTAAAATGCAAAATGATAATGCAAAAAGTACCCAATGTGGTCCAAGTGTACTAGTTCACGTCTAGAACCAATAATACTAGTGATGTTCCAAGCACACTTAATGCTAATTTGAGCATTAAGATGTTATAGAAAAGTTTACAGTTGAGAACTAGTACTAGTTATTTTTGTACTGGTTTGGTACTAATGAGGTACTAGTGTAGTGCAGGGATGTATGTTTTTCTATGATTATTATGAAGAGTAAGTTATATCAGATCTCGTAGCACACACTGATGTTCTACAAAAATTACCTGTTTTCCCTGTATGTTTCCAACATTCAATAACCGGCATAGAATACGGCGGACTATTACACATTAATATACAATGTTTTTGTGTAGATAAATTCCCATCTTTATTGTAACGTGCCCGATGTTCTTTCATATCATCGAAACATATGTGAGCTGTGGCTAAACCTTCTGCTAAATTTGCATACGATTCCATGCCACCACCTACCAATGGAAGACGTTCGAAAAGATCCATTACTTTCTGAGGCGAAGCATATGGACCAAATGTCGTACACATCGGCTCCAATAAATTCGCCGTTGCACGATAGAGTACAACACAATATTGTGTGGAATATCGTTCTGATATAAGGTATTCACGATCTTCTATAGGACCTTGACTAAAATGTTCTAAAGTGGGCACAATGTAATTTGTTTTCAGTTCATTTATGTATGCACCGTTGGCTGCCGTGCCCTCTACCAAAAACACCACATCGGCTAAAGTCTCCATTTCCATTTTTGTGTAATTTAAATATTAATAATTTAATATTTAATAATTTTGTTTTGGTTTCATAAATTTAATTTTTATTATTTATGTGCAATATTGATTTGTTTTTTTTTTTTACTCTCGATTCATAGTTTGGCGAATGTCGTGGAATAGATAAAAACAATTTATGGTGTTGCCATACTAATTAGTTGTTATTGCCTTGCTTGTATGTATGGTATATGTTTTAGTGGTGGGATACTATCGATAGTTTAAAAATATTGATAGGAAAAAAATTCATATCGATATTATTTTACTGCCAATTTCCGATGTGCGAAAGAATTCTTTCTTTCGTACAAATACATTCAAAACAAAAACAACATTTTTAGAATTTCTTTTTTTTAATTCAATTGTTCGAAAAAAAGAATTATTTTGCGCATCGAAAATAGTCTAAGTATTTCATCTACATAATATTCTTGCTAATTACCATTTTGTTTTGCGTTCAAAATTTTAGTATGAATAATATTTTTATTTAACCGTTTAGTTCTGCATATTTAATTAATTTTTTTTTATAAAATATTTAAAGTTTTCTTTTGAAATTAATCCTTTCGTATTTTTTTATCGTATATATTTTTTTATATGGGAGTGCCCCGGTAGACTAGCTGATAGTGAAATAGTCTATCAGGGCGGGGGTTGCCTAGCGCCAGAGACTCTGGTCTACTGCAGACAAACGCAGACTTTCGCGGGATTAGCTTAGGGGGAAAAATTTAACCTATGTGCTACATACAACAATAGTATTTACAGCGGTTAGATATGCATATTACGTGTCGATTTTTTCCGAAAAGTGGAAAAAATAAAAATTTTGAGTTAAAACATTCAGGCGTGTTCTGGAAATCGAAAACGCAAAACGCAAGAATTTGGAAGTTGTTTTTAATACACTTTTAATGTAATTTTTATAACTTTTGCTATAAAATTCTGTTAAATAGAGAAATATTTGTATTATACAGCCGTGTCACAGATTCCGTTCGGAATGCTTTCAATTCCGTATATGCCATTCCGTTCGAAATCATTTTTGGTGCTTTGGATTCCAATCGTTTTCATCAATCCGAAAAATTTTGTTAAGCGATTTTTATGTTACCCATTTGGCAACATCAGTATTTATTACAATTTAATATGGCAACAAATTCACTTAGCAAAACAAAAAACAGCTGTTAACATAATTTTTGTAGAAAAAAATTTACATTTGAGTTTTTATTTATGTGTAAAAAAGTAATCAACTTTAAAATTTGTGAAATTTAAAAAGTAAATATGCCGGGCGTATTTAATTTTTAAATTAAAATGCGGGAAATGCAGGCTAAAAAAAAGTTTAAAAAATGTAATTGTTTCCAATTTTGCTTTGTTCTTTTCAGTTTTGTTTTGTTTTGTGTGTTGCCGGTATGTAAATTTTGGCAAAATATGGCAACAAAAGAGATATGGCAATGCTTCATAAATCCATTACGAAAATTTTGTTTTCTTGTTAAAGATTTTAGAAAGAGTCTTAAATATTTGTAAAATAAATTGCTAAAAATTATTTAAAATATACTTCTTTTGAAAAGTATATAAAGAAAACATATTTGTTTACTGATAGAAAGTATATTTTGATAATTATTTGCCGTTTAAGATACAGAAAACTCCCATTCCGTTCATGAAAATAGAAATGGTTTCATTCCGAAAAATTTTTTCGTAATTAATTTTCTGAAGCACCAAAATACGGAATGAATTCCGTTTCCGAACGGAATTGTGTTCTGTAATCATAAAATTAATAATATCATAAAATTATTTTATTACAGAAATCTTATTAAAAAACGACATTTAAAATTCTTGTGTTTTGCGTTTTCGATTTTCAGAACACCCCTGATTATTGTTCAACAAGTGCGATATGTGTGGTGCAAAGCTTGTGTTCATACGGCTCAACATGATATGAAATATTTGAACGTCAATGAAAGTTCAAAGAAGAAAAAGTAAGAAAAATGTTAATAAGACATGAGCCGTATGAACTCAGGCAAATAGAACAAAGTTTTTAATCGGGCTTTATTTCGTCGTTTTATCAATAGTGAAATCTTAACTATTAGCTCTGTTCTGAAAATCACGTGATTTCAAATCACATGTGCTTTTAAAATCACACGTGTTATTTTGTGGTATTCTGTAAATCACACCGTTTTTGTGTTTTTGGTGTGATTTTCAATTGCAAACACAAAAAGTTTGTTCTATAAAATTATAGCTACTTTTTTAACACTTTATGTTATTTTCCGACAATTCTGATTAAGCGATCTTAAATTAGTTTTAGGGTGTGCTTAAAATTTTGCAATTTTTGCGAATTTTAGCCATGTTCGCGCTAGAAGCGATTCGTTCCTGTAAGTTTTCTGATTCTTTACAGCTTAAACAATTTATAATAAATAGTAGACTCTGTTATCATGCCGCTGTAAGCAAATTTTTGCGAATTTCCGCTTATTTAGCAATTTTTACCGAATTTTTAACATTTTTTATAGTTTTAGGGACATTTAACCAATTTTATGGCTTGTTTGAAATATTACAAATTGTCGCGAATTTTCGCTATTTTGCAAAAAAAAAAAAAAAAAAAAAAATTTTTTTGTTCTTTTCCGACGTTTGGTTTTTTTCACCCATTTAGCGATTTCAAAAACATTTTAGGGTTTGATTAGAAGCTTGCAAATTTTCGCGAATTTAACCTTTTTCGCGATAGAAGCGATTTTTCCTGTGATTCTTTACAGCTTTTACGATTTTTAATAAATATGTATTATACTTTGCTTTCATGCCGCTCGTAGCAAATTAGCGATCTTGTATTCAACTAAAAAAAAAACGAACCTGAAATTACAACGGCAGTCACAAAAGCAAATATCATTATTGTAGTGTCGTCGAATTTTCTTTATTTTAAATGATTTGTTGTAAATAAAATAGCTTATTGCATAAAAAATTAATAAACAACACATTGAATATTTTATCTAAGTAATTTATTATGACGGTCATCTTACAATAGTCGCAAAAATAACAAAGTGATTTCAAAAAATTGTTTACGTAGCTGAACGTTTTGAAATTTCAAAATAATATGCCCAGAACACCTTTCTTGTGGTTTTAAATCACTTTCATAAAATGTATGGATAGATATCGATAGTAGAATATATCGATAATATCCCAGCTCTAATATGTATGTTTTTTTTAGAAATAATGTTATGTAAATACCAGTGTTGCCAGCAACGAAAGGCTAAATTACACATGGATCATGCCAAAATTACACATGAAAATACGAATTACACATGCTATCTTTTTACGCATGTCTCAGAAACAAATTTCGTTCAAAAGTGGAACTAAAATCGTATTTGGCTTCTTCATAAAACGAAAACCAATTTCAATTTTCTAAGTGGAATTGATATTTTAAGCAACATATATACCTAAAAAACCTATTATTGCCACCCTTTTTATTTTGTACAAACCACTAAAAATTTTTGACTCTAAAAGCGATAATACTAATGTATAGAATTTTTGTATGCAAACAAATAAACATGAATATCGTCACCTAAAATGCAAAAGGGCGTAACGACACTTTTTAATTTGTTACAGGAGAAGCAAAAAACTTTACAAAATCAATAACAACAAGGTATAGTTGGCGCTTGAATTTCTTTAATAAAGTCGCCATTTTTGATCTAAAATTTTTTTTTTAATAAACGAACAAAACTCAATCAAAAACTCTTATTTCGAATTTTTTTTTTATGTTGCTAAGCCCTTTTGCATTTTAGGTGACAATATATAACTTACATTTTATTTGGGTATGATAAATGATCTGATGCATCCATCCTTCAAGTGTCGTCGACTCAATTTTTCAACGGAATGTTAATTTAGTTCCTCTATTGCTGCAACATTGGATATGCCGGACATATTTATATTGTTTACTTATCCAGCACAAAAATATTTTTCAAATGTCTCTTTATTTGCATTTTTGTTTACAACAAATGTATCGTTGCTATATTTAATGCAAAAAAATAATATTTTCATTTTACTATTTAAAAGATTAAAACAAAAAAAACTATTTGCAAAGTAGGAAATAATCTGTCTCCAAAGGAATTTTTATTTCAAAAACCTTTTTCCAATAATATTCTGCCTGCAAATTACTATGAAGCTAAAATTTTTCAAAATTTAAGAGTGCATGTTGTCGCGAAAATATTCTTGAAACTCCTTAAGTTTTATCTGCGAAGCATTACTTCTAATAAAACAAGATCTAATATTACAAAGTAAAACTTTCAAATATGTTGGAAGGTTTAGACAGGCCTTCGACGCTACGAAATGTATTAGGTGGCACGAGCATTTTATCAAAATAATAACTGAATTTTCGTCTTTTAGCAACTGAACTTCTGAATTATACTGTCCAAATATAACATTAGCTGTATCTGATGCAAATCCAACTAGATTTTCAAATAGAATCCCTTTTTCTATAATTGTACTTTTGAGAAGATCAACCATTTCTTAGGCAGTCGATGATCGACTCTCTTTTAAATAATAAAAAAAGAATAATGTACCCAGGATGTTTTCGTTATAAAAAATTGTGGCAAAAGCTATCTAAGTGCCAAATGGTTAGTAATTAATGATCCAACCATTTTTAGTTCAGCTCTTTTAACGCTTCCATTCTTTTAATAACATTTTTAAGTTTTGCTAAGAATGATAAACCTTTTTACTGCTTGTGAAAAAATAATAACAAAAATCAGTGCAACAAAACGTTAAAATTTTAAATTACGCATGAATTACACATGGAGTCAATTACACATGGGCTACACATGAAAAAAGAAATTACACATGATATGTGTAATAATTACACGTGAGGTGGCAACACTGGTAAATACCCTTTGTACACTTGCATACATTTCGAAGGAACGCATGGAAGATGTTGAAAATGTGAAATACGCGTTCACACTTGAAACATCTAACATCTACTATCAATAAAAAATGTCACCATTTCTGAAAAAAACTAATTTTTTTTAAATACTTTTTTTCTACAAAAGTGCCAACATTTGAAAAAATAACGCCAAAATGTGTTGCTATTTCATTTTGTTCAATAATTTTAGCAATACTAAGCAAAATAAGGCTTGCAAAAAAGGAAAAACTTCAGAAATGGTAACGCTGCTTTCAAAGCAACCTCCATTTTGTCAGTGATGCCACAATAATAGAATTTATTGCCACTTTTCTAGTGATGACACTAAAAGAATCGAAAAATGTAAAAGGGAACAAAATGAGATAGTAACATTCTGTAAAGATGTTGAAAAGTTTTGATTTTTACCCCTATGTATTTCTTATGGGAAAATTCCAACATCTTCGCAAATTGATGTTAAATGTTGACAAGTGTGAAAAGGCTATAACGGTCATTTTACTAGTTATATGACCGTTAGTGTTGACCGATATATTGGTTAAAGTTTCTATTAGTTTATTAAGAGCAAAATGAAAAAACTAACCGAAACTCTTGTGTACATGTGATCTTACTTCTCTTTCTAACTAATGAATTCCACTCGACTACGGAACATATATCTGTACTGCTTACTCTACTGCTTTTAATTAGTCAATGATAACCTAAATAATGGTCAACGCTAACTAGTTAGTATTAACGTAAATATTGGTTAGCACTAACTAGTTATTCATAACGCAAATATTGGTTAGTACTAACCTTTATAAAATAATACATTTTTTTCTTTTTAAATTAACTTTATTTTAATAAATTATAAATATAAATAAATTATAACAACTTGTGTCCAAAAAATCAAATACAAACTTGAAAAGTCATTAGGACTTTAATTAATATTATTTGTTCCTTTATCACCACCACAAAATCTTAAACGATTGTCCAGGCCAAAGCCACCACCCGAATTGCCGCTAGCTGTTAAACGAACACTCCTTTCATAACGATCGCTTCGCACATGACTTCTGTTGTTTCCTAAGAATCCACCACCACGTCCTGTGAAGCCGCCATCAGTACGCCCTCCTTTACCACTAGCATGCTGATTACAACTTTTCGGCGGTGTCACTTTTATATATTAATTTTTTGTCTCACTACTTCAGTTACAAATTAAATAATTAATTTAATCGATTTTTTTTCTTAAATACAATGGCAAATATTAAATTTAAGAAATTCACAAATTTTTACACGCGTATGTTAAAAATTTATTAAAATATTGGCATTATTTGGGAAATGTTAGTTGTACCATTCTAACATATATGTTAGAGTGGAACAACTAATGTAAAATTGTTGCAAGTGTGTTAGTCATTTTTTTAGTTTTGGTTATGCATTTCTTGTAGGGCCATTAATAAAAAATGTCACCATTTCTGAAAAAAAACTTATTTTTTTTAAATACTTTTTTTCTACAAAAGTGCCAACATTCTAAAAGATAACACCAAAATGTATTTCTCATTCATTTTGTTTAATAATTTAAGCAAAGTAAGGCTTGCAAAAAAGGAAAAACTTGAGAAATGGTAACGCTGCTTTCAAAGCAACTACCATTTTTCAGTGATGCCACAATAATAATAAAATTTATTGCCACTTTTCTAGTGATGACACTAAAAGAATCGAAAAATGTAAAAGGGAACAAAATGAGATAGTAAGTCCCAATTTACATTATACGATTTTTGTCGTTGCGATTATTGTCGTTTTCTCTTTGAAGTCGGTCTCATATTTACATTGTACGATTTTTGTCGTAACAACCTTAATACATTTTTCGACAAATGAGAGAAAATTGAGAGAACGAATGAATGAACAAAACGAATCGAAGAGTACACTCGCTTCTGTACCCCTTATAGTTCCTCTCACCCCTCTTGCCTATAAAGTAAGAATCGCAACGACAAAAATCGTATAATGTGAATGGGCACTAACATTCTGTAAAGATGTTGAAAAATTTTGATTTTTAGCCCTATGTATTTCTTATGGGAAAATTCTAACATCTTCGCAAATTGATGTTAAATGTTGACAAGTTGAAAAGGCTATAAACAGTATGCAGTTGAAATGTTATTAACTGTCCGTCTATACCAGAGGTAATTATTGCGACATATATTGCAGTAAATGTCAAAATTATGTTATCTTTAATGTAGACAGCAATTTTTTGTACATATTTATTACCAGCAATTCATGTTGCTATAATTGTTAGTCCATTTTCGTTGACAATTACTGCTAACATAAAACGTCAAATTTGGTTGTCAATTGAAAAAAAGAAGCAAAAAAGATAAAAAAGTAGAAGCAAATTGCGTGAGAAAAAAAATTAAAATTGTGAAATGGTTGCAAATTATAATTGCAGTAAAAGAATTAAATTAAAGAATTTAATAAACACTAAAATTAAATTACAAAAATTATTTTTATTAATATAATTTTTTTCTTATTCGACCTTTATTATTTAAACTTATATTAATTTTTTTAAGTTTGGGTTCTTTTTTATAAAAAAATATTAATTTTACTTTAGCAAAAAAAAAATTAATAAAATTAATTTAATAAAAATTAAGTTGTTATATTCAAATGTTAAATATAACTTTAGTTGAAGTGTAAAACCACGTAACTAACAATTTTAATATTTTACAGTACCTACCTACCTATGTATAAACAAAATACTGTTACGAAAGTAAAGCGGCTCATATACTTGCATCATAACTGTTAAGTTTTTCGTATTCTACAACACTGATGGGTTTTGTGATACAATCGAAACTTTATTGGTACACTGGTGCAATTCATCCTTTTTTGGTTCAATTTAAAAACCAATACTCATAAAGTTCATCATTTCTTTGAAGTGGATTAATTCACTTTTTTCTTTTCAATAATAAAATTTCTAATTACATACATATCTCTAGTCCTGACCAGAACTACCAAAAATTGTATAATTGTTCATGATGCTATAATAACATATCGTATCCCTGTACGAAGCCTGGGATCAATCAAGTGCCTCCAAATCGATTTTGTTATTGTTTTTGTAGCAGGGAAACCTGAAGAACAGGTGCTGCTGAGTTGGCAATCTTTGGTCAGTTTTACGCGCCATTCTTGTAAATATTTTGGTGACGATGTCTAGTATACCGATCGACTTAATATCACTTTCTGAGTCGATTTAACGATGTCCCTTAGTCCGGCTGGCTGGATGTCTGTCCATGTAGCCTTGTTCGCAAAGTACAGGTCGCAATTTTAAAGGTAATTTTATGAAATTTTGTAAATAGGTTTCAGTTCATAAGCGCTAAGCCTAACTTATTGCAATTCAAATCATCTTATTAAATTTTATTAGAATTGGTCCATATTTGACAATAGCTCCCATACAAATACTACTCCCGTATAAAGCTTTTAATCCTAACTTCTTTATAAATGTTGATATTGACATAAAAATTAGCGACAATAACTTCTACGATAGCTACTATGCCTTGACAAAATATCGTGTGGTAGGCCCAAATTGACCATACCTCAAATGTAATATCCCTTCCTAAAATCACTTAAGGGCAACCAAATCGTATATAGATGAAGATATCTAAAAAATAATATAATCGACTATACTTTCTTAATTGTTTTATTGAAATAAAAGGTGGTATAAATTTTTACTATCAGGCATGTTCTGAAATCACGGTGATTTCAAATCACGAACGATTTTGAAATCACCTGAGAAATATTTTGGTGTTCTGAAAATCACGAGATTTTTAATTTTTAGTCGCGATTTTCATTGTTCTAAACCACGAGAAAACAACTGTGCGCTTCTTTTTAAAATGTTGCCATTCATTTAGTACGTATGGCTGCCACTTTCATTTATTTTTTACCTTCGTATATTAAAATTTATCCAATCAAACTTCATAATTATTGTTTACTTTTAGTTTTTTTTTAACAAACTAATTTAATTTTTATTTTTAATGTTTAATTTAATTGAAGAAATTAGGCAACAACAGAAGTCTTTTTGATGACTTCTAAATCACTAAAAATGTAAACAAAACTAAAACAGCGTCTGCAAAAAATACATCGGCTTTCTAAATTTGTAAATTTTAAGGTTCTTCCGTTTAAAATAATTAATTTCAATGCAAAAAGAAATAAAGGACAAATCATTTAAAGTGAATGTGAAAATTTCATTATAGATTAAAAAAAAAATGCTTAAAAAACTTCAAGTGATTTGAAATCGTCATGCTGTAAGCTAACCGGTTTTAAATCACGAGATTTCAAAAATTTTTGTGGGCAGAACACCTTTTTAGTGAATTCAAATCACTTTACGAAAAAGTGATTTTCAGAACATGCCTGTATGCTTTTTTATTTTATAGCCAAAATTTGGTACAATTTTGCCATTGAGACGGTACAATTTAAGAATTGTCAAATCCCAACAGTGTTGTACAATTATATCGCCAATGTGTATGTGACATTCATATTCATGGCACCAGAGTTTGTGTTTGCTCATAAGTGTGCAGCTCATGCGCTTAAATTTGTGCTCATGCGCATACGCATGTGCAACATTTTCTTATATTAATGCGCATGCTCAAGCGCATGAGCATTGATAGATGATACTCATGCCCATATGCGCATGAGCAAAAAATACTAGTGCACGCATGCACACTCATTAGAAGCAATGTTGGTTTTTATTTTCATTTTAAACAATGTTGCCAGAAATGCAGTTTATCGTGTAAAATATTTATATAAAAAAATTAAAGTATTTGGATATATTGATCATTCCTACATAAATTTATCAAAGTAAATAATTTTAATTAGTATTGTGGTTATTTTGTCGAACTATCTTATGGTCCTTAATCCAAATTTTTAATAACTTCAATTAGGCTTCAGTTCATTAAATTTAATTTTCATTAAATTATTTTTATGAAGAAAGGAATTTTACAACATGAAAATCAATTAAAATTGCTATTGATAATCTTTCATTTTTGACCGTGGCCAGGGCTCGAGCCCGGGCCGGCAGGTTACCATGACATGTTTCGATCGCAACCACTCGATCTCCTCAGATGGATTTGCCGTTTTACACCCGCAGCCATCGACGACTGCTGACGTCAATAGTCAAACATCAATCCTTAAACCAAATTGTATTTTAACCTTTGGTAGATCGAAGTTTGCTTTTTTGAATGATTATCCATTTTAATTGATTTTACATGTTCTTCCTTACTTCCGTTTTTTCGTACTTTTGTCAAGAATTTTTCTTGAAGTCCAAAGTACATTTTCCGTCCTTTCATTTTCCTGTCTTTCCCTTTCCTGCTGACCTTTTGCAGCACAACTTGAAGGACAAATGAAAGATTATCAATAGCAATTTTAATTGATTTTCATGTTGTAAAATTCCTTTCTTCATAAAAATAATTTAATGAAAATTAAATTTAATGAACTTAAGCCTAATTGAAGTTATTAAACATTTGGATTAAGGACCATAAGATAGTTCGACAAAATAACCACAATACTAATTATTGTTAAAGCTAGGGCACGAGCTCTATGTATTCATTTGTCCTTCAAGTTGTGCTGAAAAAGGTCAGCAGGAAAGGGAAGGACAGGAAAATGAAAGGACGGAAAATGTACTTTGGGCTTCAAGAAAAATTCTTGACAAAAGTACGAAAAAACGGAAGTAAGGAAGAACATGTAAAATCAATTAAAATGGATAATCATTCAAAAAAGCAAACTTCGATCTACCAAAGGTTAAAATACAATTTGGTTTAAGGATTGATGTTTGACTATTGACGTCAGCAGTCGTCGATGGCTGCGGGTGTAAAACGGCAAATCCATCTGAGGAGATCGGGTGGTTGCGATCGAAACATGTCATGGTAACCTGCCGGACCGGGCTCGAGCCCTGGCCACGGTCAAAAATGAAAGATTATCAATAGCAATTTTAATTGATTTTCATGTTGTAAAATTCCTTTCTTCATAAAAATAATTTAATGAAAATTAAATTTAATGAACTTAAGCCTAATTGAAGTTATTAAAAATTTGGATTAAGGACCATAAGATAGTTCGACAAAATAACCACAATACTAATTATTGTTAAAGCTAGGGCACGAGCTCTATGTATTCATTTGTCCTTCAAGTTGTGCTGAAAAAGGTCAGCAGGAAAGGGAAGGACAGGAAAATGAAAGGACGGAAAATGTACTTTGGACTTCAAGAAAAATTCTTGACAAAAGTACGAAAAAACGGAAGTAAGGAAGAACATGTAAAATCAATTAAAATGGATAATCATTCAAAAAAGCAAACTTCGATCTACCAAAGGTTAAAATACAATTTGGATTAAGTAAATAATTTTATGTAAAATCTTTCTTCTATTTATGAAGTTTTAATTTATGATGTACAGAATATGAACGTAATATACCAATAGAAATAATAATTATTTTTAATGAAACACGACACATTTCGCTATTTCGCGTTCAAAGTTCGCGTCAATTGTTGTTCCAACGTGGTCGGCTTATAGGCATGATTTGAAGTAGTTTCAAAGAAAAAAGTCTAGAGGCGTTAAATCGCACGAACGAGGCGGCCAATTGACTGGAAACCACATGTCGTCCAAGTCCATGTTTTCCAATTCGGGCGAAAAGTAATCGGTAATCATGGCGCGATAACGATCGCCATTTACAGTAACGTGACGATCGGTATTGTCGACGAAAAAATATGGCACATTGACAACGCTGGCATGCAAACCGCAACAAACAGTTATTTTTTGAGGATGACGTGGTAATTCATGAAGCACATGTGGATTTTCACCAAACCAATAACGCATATTTTGCTTAAGCCAAAAATGAGCTTTGTCACTGAAGATGATTTTGCGGTAAGATTCATCATCTTGGCGCATCTTCTGCAGAGCCCAATCGGAGAACGTACGTCGCGTCAAATGGTCCATCGGCTGCAATTCTTGAGTCAGCTTGATCTTGTATGGGTGTAAACCAGGCGCAAGGAGAAGCACTCCACAGGCAGCGCTGGACATCCTACTATATCTGTCCCCTTTTGAGCATTATGTGAGGAGTGTGGCTTCTAGAAACTTACTTAGACTTTACGAGTCTTTATTAGTTAGACCTAGGCGGGATGATCACACGAGAATTTTGTACGAGGTGGGTCTGCTTGATCGGGGTATTATTCTCGAGGGAATTTCGGATCATAGGACTTCGACCCTGGACTTCTGTGTAACACCACCAGTGGAGTTCCCGGATGGGAAACTTGGCGTGGATCCAATAGACTGTTTGAGGGGTGGGCAGTATTTACGGATGGATTCAAGATGGAAACCGGCACTGGTGCCGGTGTATATATCGCGGACACCGAGGTGAAAAGGTCAATCAGACTCCCTGATGAGTGCAGTGTCTTCCCGGCTGAGATCCTAGCGATCTGGAGGGCGACGGAAGTGATACTGGATCACATCGTAGGTGGATCTGTGGTGACAATTTACGTCGATAGTCAGGCTGCGCTTAGGGCATTGACATTGGTCGCTTGGTGTAGGAATGCTCTTAGGTAACTCATGGAGGTATTCAATGTAAGGCTGTGTGGGGTACCTGACACTACATTGTTGATGAAAATGAGGTGGCGGACGAACTCGAGAGAGGGGGTTCGAATCTGGACTTAGTGTTAGGGACAGGGGGTAAAGCCCCCCTATGTAACTACTATGGGGTGATACGGGAAAAATTCCTTGATGACCCTAATCGATCCTGGGAGAACAGAACGGATTGCAGGGTGTCTAGGGCACTATGGCCCAAACTGGCCCAAATGGGACAACACCATACCGGACTTCTGCAGATTATGCGATGATTCTGAATAGCTGGAGACGATCGAGCATGTACTGTACCATTGTCCAAGGATGCAGGGTCTCAGACAGAAGTGGCTAGGAGATAGATTTCACGACGAACTGGGGTGCATCGCTGGATGTAATCCGGCAGATCTGCTGGAGTTTGTCAGGGAAATATTGCGGTTGTTTCTGTAGAGAGGGTAATAGTTCTACGTGGTACCTAATAACTTTCTTAATTCTATCCACCTCATACTTCTTTTCTTTACTTCTCTCTTTCTATTTTCATTGAAGGGATTCACAATGGACCGCATTGGTCTCCGAGTGGAAGTGTGCCCTTGGGCACATAACCCTTCTTAACCTAACCTCAACCAAGATCTTTACGCAAAATTCGAAATAAAGTGGTCTTGGCGATGCCCAGTTGTTGAGAACGGAGTCGCGGAATCGACTGATTTGGATCGTTTGCTACGGATGCCTGAACGGCAGCGATATTTTTTTTATTATTATTATTATTATTCATTTATTTAGTAGTATGTAACATACTTTAAAAATTTCATATACATTTAATATTCACACATAAATTTTTTTGTTTTTCTTTTACATGTTATTCATAAATTTTACAATTTCTTCTCTAAATACATTAATATTTCTTTCATTTCTAATATGAGGTTGTAATTCATTATATTCACTTAATCCTTTGTAAAATAGTGATCTTTGCATTGTGTTGTTTGATAAAGTGTGTTGTAGCCTAAAGTGTTCAGAATTTCTTAGATTATATGGTTGAACATCTCTAACATATATAAGTTGTTCACATAGGTATTGTGGCGCACCTCCCATCTTCATTTTTTGAACAAAAACCAGAGTGTTTAATTTAAGCCTTTGTCGTATATTAAGCCATTTAAGACAATTTAACATATTATTTTTTGGTGCATATCGATTACATCTTAGTATACAGCGCATTGCCTTGTTTTGCAGTTTTTGCAGTCTATTTATTTTTTGATCTGTACAGCATGTATAAATTATTGTTGAGCCAAACTCGAAATGTGGTTAAATTATTGTATTGTATATATTTATGGCAGTGATTGTTGATATTTTGTCTCTTAGTCTTTTAAAAACCCCTATCTTTCTACCGATCTTTTTACAAATATAGTCTATATGCTCTTTAAGTTTCAATTCACGATCTAATTTTAATCCGAGATATTTAATACTGGTCACTTTTTCTATGCGCTCATTATTTATTTTAATTTGCTTATTACTAGTCACCCGTTGTCAACCGTTGTGTCACTGGCACGGCAGCATCACACAATGAATATGTAGACTCAAATTTTTGCACTAAACTTGTTATTGCTTGTCTACTAGGGCGAGAATAACGACCGAAAATTGGGGTTAAGGCTCTTAAAGTTGCAGTCACCGACTCCGAATTTCGGTAGTACATTTTTATAATTTGCATACGTTGTTCATTCGTGTACTTTACCATGGTGAAAATGTTGAGTTTACTGGAAAAAAAAGAAATTAAAAGTTAGATGATCAGTGAAATAGTGCGTTCACAAATTATATAAATTCAAAGTTTTCAAGTACCTATTGGAAAACCCGTTACCTAATTTGGAAACTCAAAACTATTTCAGAAAGCTCTTGAAAGGATGCTGGAAAAAATTTAAATGCAACTGTTTATTTTGTTAAAAAAAAAATAACTGTTTTTTTTTGCTCGAAAAAATAAAAATCTAAAAATAACTGTTATTTTGGCTCAAAAAAATTAATATCAAAATATATCTTTTATTTTTGCTTAAAAAAAATAACTGTTACTTTTGCCTGAAAAAATAAAAAGCACAAATAACTGTTATTTTTGCTTGCAAAAATAGACATAAAAAAAACTGTTATCATCTGACTTTTGTGAAATAAGGATTAATTATTACGGTCCCTGATTTTTATTTCAACCGGTCAATTTCCCACGATTCAGAAAGAATTTTTTTCACAATATCAATCATAATATGTATTGTGCACGTAGCTTTAAATCGGGTTTTTTGATTTATGACACTATTCAGGATAATGAACGATATATACATACGCATACATGTTAAAAATATTAATACGGTTGAAAAGTTAAAGCTAACTTCTCTTAATTTTATTAAATCAATAAATTTTTTTACATACAACACTTTTTTAATAAGCATTTTTTCGCTTTTACTTTTTGAAAAGGGATTTGTTCCTGGACAACAGCAAGGTTACGCACCAGTCCCTCAAATGCCTTACGGTGAAGTACCGTTTGGTAGCGGATCTCAGCCGCCATATGGTGGACCATTACCACAGCAAATGCCTTACGGTGGGGCTCTACCACAGCAAATGCCTTATGGTGGAGCGCCACTACAACAGTATAATGGGGGTTTTCAACCTGGATATGGTCCACCACAAGCTCCAATTGTAACCCAACCAGGTGGACCTATGCCACCCGGACAACCAATGGGACCTCCAGGTAAGATTATAAACAAATTTATTTATTATATTTTAATAAACCTTTCGATTACTTTGTTGTCCATGTTGAAAAACTGAATTTAAAAAATTATGCATATTACATGTTTTATAAATATTTATGTCACTCATTTACTGCAACAACGTAATAACTCAAAAATATAAGTTTTAGAGGAAACGACTTTAAAGTCTTAAATTTTAACACAGCATATTGGCAAAACAAATTTTTATATTTCTTCCTAGAGCTGAGTTTACAATATCTTCATATGAAATAAATACCAATTCATTAAACAACTGATTTACTATGCATTAGTGATATTAAGTCAAAATGCGATTTTTAACTAATGACGTGTTTGCAGCAAATATATTTATTATAAGAAATTAAGGTTTTTTCTGTGCCCTTAATTTTAGTATCGCATCTTTTGGCACAGAGCACAATGCATTCTTGTGTTTAATTAAAAATGTGATTGTTTAAGCAAACGACGGTAATTAACTGATAATTTTTTTTAATATTCTTCATTAAGTATTTATGCTTATTGTTGTTTTTATAGATGGGATTCTGAGTCAATAAACTTTGAGTGAGGTTAACTAATGTAACGTCTGATTTAATGCGCATATACTGTTTACAAACACCTAAAATGTTTTCCATATTTAAAACAGATAATTGTATTGTTTTTGCTGTGAAAACAAAAATGACCTAAAATTACTTGACCATAAATACAAAATAAATAAATTTTATAAATCAAGTGAATTAAATTGTATATTAAAAAGATGGATTTAAAGCTGTCGATTATCTTCGTCCCCAAAGAAGGGTTTTTAAATAAAATAATTCAACTAAATACCTAAAGCGAAGCTACTTACATAGCGAAACTATTGGAAAACCTTTTCCCAGTATTTCAAATGTTAATTAATTCACGTTTTTCCGGGAATTTTATGGTAGAAAATATTATTTCAATATAACTCATTTTCAATTTTATTGAATCGATATTTTATTTACATTGTAGTTGATTTGAAATAAATATGTACATGATTTATAACGAAAGAAATATAGGTGTTATATTGGACTTGACTGAATCTTCACAATCTTTCAAAACGGATATTTTTTAGATTCTTATGTGCTGTTTCCAGGTGACAAACAATTGATTGTGTAGAAAAATTTATATGAAAATCACTCAGTTTTTTGAGTGCTTTTTATATAAATTTTACTTCACAATCAATTGCTTGGCCCCTCCTAGCTCATACAATATAGGCGCTACATGTAAGAACAATATTTTCAGTCGAAAAGTCAGTTGCCCGTTAGTACAGGAAGTAAGGAAGAACATGTAAATCAATTAAAATAGATAATCACTCAAAGCAAATTTCGATATACCAAAGGTTAAATACAATTTGGTTTAAAGATTGATGTTTGACTATTGACTGCCAGCAGTCGTCAATGGCTGTGAGTGTTAAAAGGCAAAACCCTCTGAAGATATTGAGCGGTTGCAATTGAAACATGGATGGGTAACCTGTCTGTGAAAGCCTGGGTTCGAGCCCCGCAGCAGTCAAGAATGAAAAACTATCAATAAATTTTAAATAATTTCATGTTGTAAAATTCCTTTCTTCATAAAAATAATTTAATAAAAATTAAATTTGATGAATGTTAGCCTAATTAAAAATATCAAAATTTGGATTAAAAATATTACTCTCAAAAATATTAAAAACAGCTTTTTATCAGCTGTTCAAAAAATAATGTTTTCTTTTCTTGATTGTACATATAAATACCAGTAGCTTTTGTTTTATCTTATATCCAATTACGGAGACAAGAAACAAATTGAAATTTTTCAGTAAATTAAAAAAAATTTTGTGTTGTATTAGTCAGGTATGTGATTTTTGGCACTATACGCCCACGATATGGTGTCAAAGCAACAAATAAAGGCTCAGTTAGTCTTTACTTTCTGTTTCTGTTCTGTTCCGTGCCGTTCTGTTACGAAATTGTAATAATTACTTTTTCTGTAGCAACTTATCAGCCACTTATGACAAATTTATTAGTTTTGCACCGTCCATTGCTTTATTTCAATAACTTTAATGCACATAAATTTAAAGAAATTAAATTTTATGAATTCTTAAAATCAAAAAACAGTTTATTTCAATATAAATATGTATTTTTTGTTTTGCTGTCACTTACAATTACTTAACAAGTTTTTGATTTTAACAAACTGAACCGCAACAGAACAGAAAAACTAATCAATTTCACAGGTTTTTTAATAACAAAAACAAATTAGCTGGTTCGTAACAGAACAGAAAGTAAAGTCTAACTGAGCCTTAATAATAATAATAATCAGGTATGTGATGGAAAACGATTTTGAAAACAAAACGATTTGAAATCGATAATGTCGTCTTCAGTATCTTTAAAAATTGATTTATAAAGCTTCGTTCACAATCAGAGCAACAATTTTGTTTTTTCTTCTATCTTATTTCTTCCCAAAGTATTTCATATATTTTCCTTTCATTTTATAAACAAAAATGTAACTAAAGTTTTTTTTTTAAATTTGAATCAACTAGAACTTCAGCAACAATTTGTATGAAATTGTTTCTGACGTTTATAATAATTTTATTTAGTTTTGAATGAAAATTTTAACAAATTGTTACAACAAATAATAATAAATGCATAATATTGTTGTGGGTAAAATTTGCAAACGGTTTCTTAGTGCATAATGTGTGTGTTGGCGAAAAAATTGTTGCTCTATTATAAACACCAAGTAAAAATGTTTCTTTGATTGTGAACAAAGCTTAATACCTGCCTGTTCAACAATTTCTAACGTAAACGTTCGCATAATATTTCATATGGAAAATATTTTAAAAACTTAGCGTTTTTTCATATTGTTACGTTACTGCCTTTCAATAACGTTTTGGTTTATTTCCTTTATAATAAACCGTTTCGAGTTCTTTATTGCAACTTTAATAAAATAAATAAAACACAACACTTTAAACACTGTTTACAATTTACACTACTTTATTTATTACTTTAACAACAGTAATTTATAGCTTTTATTAAAAACAAACAATAAATTTCTCTGCGTTATACGTTATTGACAAAGTCTGAACTTAGTATGATCTTACTATGCTAGCCGCCGCAAGTATTTATACTGCCATTCGGCCATCTAGAACATTCGAAATGTTTTTCGAAGGTTCGATGCTTTACTATTCACCACTCTACTTGATTTATGGCGGCACTTATGTTTACACAATTTCGCCACATACTGAAGCTTTTTTAACGGTCATTTCGAGGGCTTTCTGCCCATTGGGATTGAAGTGTACTAAATTTTAACAATTTTTAATAACAATGTAAACTAATACAATTACTTATTAATACAAGATAACTTAAAATTATAACTTATTCTTAACCAATAATTACAACTAATTCTTAACTAAAATTACTTTCGTAACAATATCAAATTTTTCCCTTTTTTCTGTCTATATTCCTTTGAATTTTATAATCTTTATAATAAAAATGAAATGTTGTCTGTTACTGATCGCATAACTTGAGAACGGCTTGACCGATTTGGACGATTTGTTCTTTAAAATGATCGCCATGGTCCAACTAGCCCACTTTTACGCCTTCTTTTCGATTTACCTAAAATCAGAAAACAGTTCCGTCGATCATTAGTAATCAGCTACCGAGCGAAGCCGGGGCGGACAGCTGGTTAATTATAAATGTTAATTGATCTGTATTTTGAACAAAAAAAAAAGACTTTACTTCAGAAATTGTTGGATTGTTTAAGAATGCCTAATGTATCTGAAAGAGCTAGCGAGACATTCGATTGTTGCTCTTAAATGGGTTCCTGGGCATAGCGGTATACATGAAAACTGTATTGCTGACTCGTTGGCGCATGCAGGAACCACTTTGAGTCATAACGGTTGAAAATGTGACATAGGTATGTTCCATTTTCGAAGAGCAAGCAACTTATTAAAGTAACACACAAACTGTGTTCTAAAATCTAATACAAAAAACGACACAGTCGTTGACGACAACCGTAATAAGACTGATTATCTTATCGCTGTCCATAGATGATTCTATGAGACTACCTGCGCGGAAAGCAGGGAAATCTGCCCCATTATATATGGAAAAGGACTCAACGGGCTTCAAAGCTGTCCTGACCTCATTTCAGGAATCTAATTGCATTTATAACTGGCAATTTGGCCTATTGAGAAACACGCTCAGAAGCTAAGGCTCCCATACAATGACCTTTGTAGAAGTTGCAATAACTTATTTTTATTTTGTTTTTGTCAAAGAACCCTTAGGAACAAAACCAGTCTCTCTGATACTAATTTAGTTGGAATTTATTCCTTCATTGAATTGACCGGTTGGCTGATTAATAACGTTTGCAGCCATGTAACATCGGACGTCTGGGCTTGATTGCAACTGCCAATATCGAGCCCTAACCGCGAAAATAACGCAAGCGGCATGATTTTTAATTTTCGTTTTTTTTTTAATAAAAGACTTAATTGGCAACACTTGCATCATCTCCTTTTCATGGTCACATAAGGTACCGTTACGATTTTATAGCAAGAACAATTTTATTGTAAGCGACAAATTTCATACAAAATTTATATGAAATAAAATAAAAAAGCTCTCTCCTGTAAAATTTGATTTTTGGCGCTCTCGTTTTTTTCGCGGTTAGGGGTCGATATAACCTAACCTAACTTTGGTATCGAGCTGGGCTGCCAGATTTGACGATTTATCGTTATTTAGACGATTTTTTTTCCGAAATTAGTGCCGGTTCACACACGTCAAGTTTGACTCATAAAGCCTTGTGCTTTTAGGAGAGAAGGGAAAGAAGAATGCATTTTTTTCCCCATCTCTCCTAAAAACTCAAGACTTGACGAGTCAAACTTGACGTGTGTGAACTGGCACTTAGCAAAGTGCCGACTTGCTGTTTTTTTTTTCTTAAAAGTGACGATTTTATTCAGTCTCCAAAAAAGAAAACTTCAAATGTTTTTATATGTTTAGATATTAAGCAGCTAAAAAAAGGCTGTTTAAATTTTAAAGTTTTCTTTTACTTAAAAATGTATGGAGAAAAGCAAAATTTCAAAAGCAAAACCGGTTCACTTTTTATCCACGGTAGGCGTTATTATTTAATGCACTTCTTAATGTGTTGATAATATTAAACCGTTACCGCAGCTTTCTTCCAATGTAGAGGTTTGAGTTTGAGTCGAGTCAATTTACATAAAACAACAAGGTAAAGTGCAATATAATGCTGTATCGAATCTTATATACTAGAGTTGTCAATTATTCGCATTTCAACTTTGTTCGAATAATTCAAATAATTGTTTTTGTTCGTTCGATCAAACGAATAAATCTATAAAATTATTCGATTAATCGATGAGAATAACGAATAAAAAAAAACGTATTTTTAATAAGTTACATTCATATCCATTCATATATAGAAAATCTTCCATTTTCTTTTTTATTTTTACTTAAATCTGCTATGAATTCTTCTTTTTTTTTAAACGAAAACTTGTCATCTTAACTCCATATGGTTGTATTACTTAAAGGTATTGTAAAACAATTAATTCCATAATAATCCGATATTACTTTGGCGTTGGCAGAACTGCCATCTTCAGCGTAACTTTTGCATACTATTTCTTCTATAGAGCAACCGCTGTCTCTCTTTATGTATTTTTCCATTGGACCAAGTTCGACATTTTTTGATGTCGTTGGATTATCTACCACTACATCGTTTTCAATGGTAATATTCTACATTTTCTACTTTCATGATATGATTTACATATATATGTAAATCAATTTTTTATTTTTTAGCTTTTTGTTTATTTCTATGTTTTTCACCCAAAATTTAATAACCCCCTTTCTTGAAATTTTTTTAACGTTTGATTTAAAAAGAAAACAGTTGATACAATTGTTTACCAAAGATTTGTTCAATAAGAACATAAAATACATTTTTGAAATACTATGAGTACTCAACAGGATTTTTGCTTAATAAACATTGAGATTAATTACAGTCAGGGCTATGGCTACAATATTTTTTAACTTTCCTACATATTGTATAAAACCACTAAAAACGTATGAGAATAAATAAAATTCTAAGCTTTTATTTAATTTATTATTTAATAAAAAAAAATTTCGATTAATCGACAATAATTAATCGATTTATTCGTTATTTGAAAATCGCCATTTTAAAATTATTTGAACAAGTGTTTGGTTTTGTTTGATCGATTAATCAAATTATTTGAGTATAGGGACCAAGTGAAATTATAAATCGATTTGGCTTTTTTAACATATAACGCTCCTTATATAACGGGTCCGGCATGTAACGTTTTTTTTTTCAACTAGTGTTTATTTCGTGAATGGTAACACTTAGCTCATGTCTGATTTGACAGATAATTAGTTTTATCCTTCCGCTGAACGAATATGGTTGTGTATACGCTTGAACAACGCTGGGAAATATTGCGACATTACTTTGAATGTAAGGTAATGTTGCAGAATGTAAAAAAATCATATTTTCAGATAAAGCTCATTTTGATCTTGGCGGGTATGCAAACAAGCAAAATTGTCGCATTTGGGGCACAGAAAATCCGCACGCATACATTGAAAAGCCGATGCACCCAAAACGAGTCACTGTTTGGTGCGGATTTTGGTCCAGAGGCATAATTGGGTTATTTTTCTTCGAAAATGAGCAAGAAGTGGCTGTTACAGTCAATGGCGATCGTTATCGGGCGATGTTGAACGAATTTTTGTTCACACAAATTGAAGAGGAGGATATTGGCAACATTTGGTTTCAACAGGACGGCGCTACGTGCCACACAGCCGAAGTTACACTCGATGTTTTGCGCCCTGTTTTTGAAGATCGCATTATCAGCCGCAGAGCTGATGTCGTTTGGCCAACTCGGAGCTGCGATTTGACACCGTTGGACTATTATTTGTGGGGTGCCGTCAACAGTGTTGCCAGTGAAATTTCGAGAAAGATACATTTTAGTTTCCAAAAAGATACACTTTTTCCCAAAAAGATACGTTTTGAAAAAAATTTGAAAATCCATTTTTAACGTTTAACATTTATTAACATAACATTTTTATTTCATATTTAAATTAATATTGTAAAGAAAATGATTTCGTATAAATTAATTTTTGTATTTATTTAAGTCATAAATATTATGTACATATGTAATTTTTCAAAAATACAATAAGCAAACTTTAAAATTAATTATATGTAATTATCTTTGGATGTTATCAAAAAAAATTCATTTTTGTAAAAATTAATATACGAGTTAAGGCGTTTGTACTAAGGCGATTATATTGAAAAGTTCATATAAATTTCCTGAAAATAAAAAAGATTTTCATATTTCCTCAGAACAACTTCGCACTACTAGTCATTATCGATTTAGGTGGATCGTATGTTGCAACCCCTTAATGTTTTCTTTCACCATTATTGAAGCTGATATCAAGGCGAATTCACTAGAAGTTGTGGTCAAGTCAACATATGGTGTTTTTTTCGATGGTCGACTTGTCAAAGTGTGTATGCAAACTAGTTTTTTATGTAAACTAACCTTTTTTTACTAGCAATATTTTTGACAATCCGACCACAGAAGCAGTGTTGTTGTAGAGTTGACCTCACATTTTAGTCAATGCGCCTTGGCTGCTTGTTTGCTCAAAATTCTCGAATGTTCTGTACATTTTGCGTACAGACTAGAGTTTTTTTTCCCGGACTTTTTCGACTCCCGGGAAAGCGGGAAATTTTTTTAAATTTCCCGGGATCCCGCTCCATATAAAAAATACAAAGTAAATTTTGTTATTAACTAAGGAAAAAACTTTTATAAAAAACGTAACGTTTACAAAGAAAGTAAAAGAAATGGTTCAATACTAAAAAATTAATTGAAGATTGAAATAGGAACTTGAATTATTATCACCTCACGCCTTTATTCCCTATTATTATGCTTTTATTCAGTATTATTATGCTCTTGATACAAGATTAAAAGATAGCATAAACATAACAATTAAATTCATAAAACAATAATAAAAATTAAGGTACTCAAGATATGAGATCAAAAAGTTAATTAATAAAATATTTTAAAGAAATATATAACATTTTTTAACCGCTTAGGAAATAACTTTCTGACACACTTAAAGCGCTTAGTAAGTCGGCAAAAAGTATATTCCTGACTTTATTTACTAATTATCATGTTTCCGAAAAATTTCGTTAATTTTTTACCGAGGTTGGACAAATAGTTAAAAGTGCACCGTTGTAGCATGCTTCGGATTCACAATCAGAAGCAATTTTTTCTTTTTTACAAACAACGTCTATATCAGTCAAATGTATGTCAAGGTTGATGCAAAAATAGCATCAACCGGACTGCTTCTTTGTTATTTTATTTCGGTTTCCCCGCACTTTACGGTATATAAACTAACACAAATTGAAATTGAAAATTTGTGTTTATCACCTAATAAATATATCGCTCCTTCATTGCATCATAGTCATATCTCAAAATTTGAAGTAACTTTAGCAAAGTTTTCCTTCATACCTTATTGTATTATATCTTAAACTGAACCGAAGTTATAGCAAAATATATCTTTAAATCGGTACATTTTGAAAACTTTAATCGCATTTTGCCAAGATCGTTTGTTTTTGTAGATATGACTATGTTGCAAGAAAGGAGCGATATGTGAAGGTATCTCCAAGTTTTAAGACTTGTTCATGGACAATGAAACTTAACTGCCTGCATCTTCTTTTGAATTAATGTTCTTTATTAACTCTTCACTTCACTAAGTTTATTAATTATCAACTGTTGGACTGCCCATTCTGCTTTTAGCAGATTTATTGCATCAGGAGGCATTGATTTAAATACATGTACTCACTTCTTGTAATGGATCTAATCGACACCCCATCCACAGATGCTAATGTTTAGAGAATAGAAAACTAAATTTCATATTATAAATAGCTTTTTTCTGAAATTATGGTGAATTTATTATTTCCCGGGATCCCGCGAGAAAACGGGAAATAAAATAATTGAAAACCCTAGTACAGATTCAAAAGATACGAAAAATGTCAGGATTATACATGATACTTGAAGTAGTCAAAATATACGAAAAATGTATCTTTCGTATCCTAACGGCAAAGATAAGTGTTACGCTAACAAGACAGAGACAATTGACGCTTTAAAGGACAATATTCGTGAAGACATTGGTGAAATACAGCTGCACGCAATCGATAATGTGCTCAAAAATTGGACAGATCGTGTAGGCTACTGCATGGCCAGCCGAGGCAGCCATTTGAATGAAATTATTTTCCATTATTAACCGGAAGGATTGTACTTTCAAATAAAAAAAGAAATTTGAGAAAATATTCAGTTTTTTTTTTATAGCATTTTCAAAAAAAAAAAAACTTATTTCGCGGACCCTTTAGAAAAAAATGTGGGCCACATTCGACACCTAGGCACATATGTGCGCTTTTGTGCCGAATTGGATGAAAAAAGTAGTTATTTATCTATAACTCGGTCATTTATGATTCACTATCAGTATCTATATATAAATCGGCTAAGGCAAAACAGTTAAGAACACTTTCCTCCTCTGTATGTCAACCGATTTGAAAAACCACACGCCATTTGAAAGATATTTACTTACAGAAGTGTACAATATATATTTTATTAAAATCTGTTCAATATTTTCGGAGTAATAAGCTTTCAAATTAGCTACTAACACATATGTACAAAATACAAAATTTGTTTTTTTCAATTATCAAATAATAAAAAAATAGGGTGCTCGATTATTCGACATTCTTAAGAAACCGGTTTTCGGGAAATTAAATTTCTTTATTTTACTTTTCCGTGCTGCATGTGGTGATTTATTTACCTTAGAAACATAATATTATAGGTGCAGGGTCCTGAGTGAATTAAAACCTTTAAGATGAAAAATTAATAAGAACATGTAAGGGGAGCTTTTTGGTACTTTTTCGTTCAACATCTGGTTTTTTGATTAATTTTCGTTAAAATTAGACAAAGAAAAAAAAATGCAATGTCCTGAGTGGAATACAATTTACAAAGAAGATTTTATGATACTTTATTGTTTTTCAATTGATATTTTCTGATATTTTTTATAGTAGAAGATAGAATATGAACCAGAGGTTGGTCCCTTGCCAAATCGATCCGCTATGATGGAAAAAATGAATGCTCAAAACATGTAAATTCATATATACTTAGATGTAGTATCTTCATATAAACCTTAAAATTTATGGTCGAATTTTGACCATTAGGCGAACACTCGTTCTACTAAAATTATTTCAGGTTTAATATATGTAAAGTTTAAGATTATAAGAAGACATAAAAAAAGTTAAGGTTTGTAGGTACAAATTAGAAATTTATGGGTAAAAATTTAAACAATCGTCGTCATTTGCTTGTGGAGCGATCTAATTGAGTTTTAATAGCATACTATTCCGGACTGTATATGTTATATATCAACCAAGTTACAATTTCCCACAAAATTTTATAAGGTGCATGAATTATATTGTAGAAGTTACAAATGGAATGATAAACTCAGAACGGAATGATAAAATAAGTACCTACCCAGCCAACATAGGATATTTGTTAGACGATTGGTTGATTATTAAACTTCTTTAATAATCTTCTGATGATGATCTGACGAGAAGCAATAACAAAACATTTAATTTTTTTAGTTATTACATATACATACATTTTATAAATTTTCTGACACGTTCATTTTTAATCTTGGAATGTTCAACACGTAAGTCTTGAGAAAATCTTTGAATAATTGTTTCTAGAGTACAAAAACAACAACGTTAAACTTTGTTTATCTTTCGTCAAACTGTTATCGAATTAACCTTTTGCGACTCTGTCTAAATCATATTTTTAACCATTACACGGCGAGCATTTTACGAATTGTATGCTTTTCGAAAGACTCGTTAGATAATCTTTACCCACATCTCAGTCGAT